>OY997272.1:173001516-178001516 GCA_963921465.1 Triticum timopheevii
AAGCAACTTAATTCTGGGTGCAAGTAATCTTCACCTGCAAGCATAGGACCTTGTGTTTAGTTCAATCGAAATGCCACACAGTCAGCTGCACTGATTACCTACCAATTTTATGATTTAATCGCTTCCTAAACAATGCAAAGATGGCTAATATGATCTCTGCGCTCTTGCCATTATGCTTGTTACTGCATTGGAGCCCGAAGCTAATTGCTATGTTGGTTCCCCTTTCCTCAATCACTGATCGTGATGGCGGTGTAAAGTTTGAGAAATAAACCTTTAGGGTTTGGGTCCTGTGTATGTGGGATTAGACAGCTAAACAGCTAATGGCATGAATTAGACAGCTAAACTGCTAATGGCATGATGCACATCAACAGTCAGGCACTATTTAGTCAGGAAGTCATTTAAATCAAAGAAGGCACATGTGATGCTATGATCAATGTCTAGCCATTCGTGCATACGTTCAAAGTCCTACAGAATTATTTTGGCAGTGCAATTTGTTCTTTAGATTGCCGTCAAGCCGCAACAGTAGATACTTGATTTTCAATGGTCATCTGGAGAAAAAAAAGTGTGTTAAGAATCTAAACAAGTGAATACAGAATGTTTTATTAAGATAGAAACATGCATGGTTAAAAACAATGCTCTTTTAGGAATGGATATTACAGTATGGATGCTTAATTCAAATTAGCCATGTTTTGTGGAAAGTGGAAAACAATGTCTGTGTGGTCAAACCCAATACTTGTAGGTTGAAAATATTAACTTTGCTAGTCACCACATCTAACAAAAGTAACAGAAAACAGGCAAACATACAAAGAGAGCTATTTCTCCCAAAAATCTTAGAAAAAACAATACCCCTCTCGTTTGAATGTAGATTCCACCCACTCGTACCTTTCAGCCTTTCGGCATTTATTTGTATGCCTTAGAATTTGAGAAATGTTTGCAGAAGCCATGTGTAAAATTAAGCATAATAATTGTTGCTCATAATATCTTCCATATGAAATTTGAAAATTGTAAGTATAGTCTCTTGGGCTTCAGACATATTATAAAGTAACTCATTCGAATACGCTTGCTTTTGATCTCTTGGCATCGTTTGCCAACCATGACACTAACTGCTGTTTCCTGTAGGCTGCATCTGTTATCAGAAATTTATCACTATTGTGGAAGAACATCTGCTCACTAAAGTTGCTTGCGAAGCCAGAACAAAGCTATTTGCCATCTTGCTTCCATGGTGATTATTACAGTTCATTTTTCATGGCAAATGTTTTGATGTTCATGACAACATTCTGCTAGGAAGATGTGCTGTTAACATGATTTTAATGTGGAGTGTTCATGTTTATGAAGGCAACCAACGAAAACCTCCCACCAAATGTCATCAGGCAATTGGCTAAAGAATTGAAGAATCTTGACCAGTCACCTCCAGAAGGGATTAGAGTGATTGTGAATGACGATGACTTCACAAGTATTTGTGCAGATATAGATGGCCCTGGTAAGGTTACAACTAATAGGCTTTGATGGCTTATAAACACTAAAATGGTTTATAAACACTAAAAAAATTGAGATGTTTACCTCTAATAGCATTTGTTATAATTTTTTCACGTGTTTTTTGTATGCTGCTAGTGTTCATAACTGAATACTGAAAAACATGTTCATTTTGTAAAGAATTATGTCATAATCTGAATTTGTAATTCTTTTTACTTCTTCATTATACTGTTTAATGGAAAATGGATATTGGAAATGATGCAGGCGGGACTCCGTATGAGAATGGGGTTTTCCGGATGAAGCTAGTCTTGTCCCGTGACTTCCCTCAATCCCCACCGAAAGGTCTGGCTATCTTTTGCGCGCCATTTATTTTTTCTGCTCAAGTGCTCATGAAATGAAAGCCTGAGCAGTTGCATCAACTTGATTATTTCTTGACAAATATTTAACTTGTCCTTCACTTTTTAGGATTTTTTGTGACCAAAATATTCCATCCAAACATATCGAGCAGTGGTGAGATCTGCGTTAACACGTTGAAAAAGGATTGGAATCCTACTCATGGATTAAGGCATGTTCTACTGGTAAGTACATACAACAACAATGTTTGGCCCTAGTTTTGCTAGGGGTAATACATCATCTGTAATTATCGATTAATAACTGTCGGTTTCTTTTTTAACATTCTAAAAGGTGGTGAGATGCCTACTGATTGAACCATTCCCAGAATCTGCGCTCAATGAGCAGGCTGGAAAGATGTTACTTGAGAACTATGCGGACTATGCACGGCATGCAAGGTTACCTTTTGACTTTTTATTGAGCATCAGTGCATCACTTTGTCAATATAGACTGGGGACACCTAGCAGACATCTCTATCTGCCTTCACTTTATATAGGGAGTCCCTTTTTGAGTTTTTTCTTTCTGCTTGGTCAAAATTTAGAGTATTGTGCCCGTCTAGGTGACTATGGATGTGATGTTTTTTCTTCTTATGCCATTGCTATAGCTTTTTAAAAATCAGAACACTTCTTAACCGTCTACACTGCACTATATGCAGGTTATACACCAGCATTCATGCCCTCAAACCTAAGGCTAAGCCCAAGAGTGGCACTATCTCCGAGTCGACTTCTGTAAACATGGATCAGTCAAGCACAAAAAATCTATGCGAAATTGCACCATCGGCGCCCATGGCTTTATGTGCTACTGCTGCTACCAAAGTGCCAGGCTCAAACTCGCTGGATCAGAATGCTCCCGCTGAGCCCACTGTTGGACCATCTACGACATTGCCCAAGAAGGAAGGACCTGTTGCTACAAAAGCCCCAGCCGATAAGAAGAAGATTGACGCGAGGAAGAAGAGCTTGAAGAGATTGTAAGCAAAATGTTGGGGCATCAGAGTGCCAGATGTAGCACAGATGAATGAATATTGGGCTCCAGGTGGCATGAGAGGCAGGTGCCACATGTAGCAGACGAGTGAATATTGGGCTCTAGGTGACATGAGAGGCATCTGGTAAACTGTTATGTCACCTGCGGAAATTCTGTCGAAGGAATGTGAATTGTATATCTTGCATCAACACTTGTGTAATGACAATTCTCCCAAAGAAGGCTTGCCTTCTCTATTCAATTAATTCATTATCTTGAGAAAACTTCTACTGGTTTTTCCTGCATTTGAGCTCATTTGCAACTTTTTTTTGAGGGAATGATTTGCAACTAACTATCAGATGATAATCTGTATTTACAGATGAGAAGTTCTTTTTTGGCGGTAAGTTTTACAGATGAATATCTTGCATCAACACTTGTGTAATGACAATTCTCCCAAAGAAGGCTTGCCTTCTCTATTCAATTAATTCATTATCTTGAGAAAACTTCTACTGGTTTTTCCTGCATTTGAGCTCATTTGCAACTTTTTTTTTGGAGGGAATGATTTGCAACTAACTATCAGATGATAATCTGTATTTACAGATGAGAAGTTCTTTTTTGGCGGTAAGTTTTACAGATGAGAAGTTTCTGGGAGAACAGAGCGGCGTTTCTCCACCCGAGCTCCTTTGCTCCCTGTGTATGAACAATGAATCCAAAACAAATGGTAAAAATAAAAATAAAGTTACACTAAAAATATGATAGAAATTTCTAGGAGCTTGTAAATTTTCATGCCGAGATGACTTCGGAGGAGCTCTGATCTTGCTTTTTAGTGTCTTCTCGGCACGATTTTTTTGCAAACTTCATAAATTTCATCATCTTTAGTGTAAAAGATCCATTGAATTTACTGTCCATCTAGGAGCAGATGGGCTCGAGCTCAGCTCCATCCCATCATCGGTATAAAAAATGCTCTTATATTATGAGACGGATGGAGTACTTAGCTTTATGACTCATCATTGCTACTGGACAAAGCATGGTAGGGTCAATGTCCATCTGATGGAATCTGTCAGGGAAGTTTTTTGTTGAATTCTTGGCCCACTAGTGCTCGTCAGTTATTCAGGATAATAATATGACCTCATCAGATAACTATCATCAGCCGGCATATTCTGCATTGCTCTTGTCTAGACTCTGATATTCAGGTCCCACCTGGGTCTGTAGCTGCTACACTGCTCAAATTGAAAACTCAAAGCTGTCTGTTTCTAATAGAGTGTGGCACTGTAGTATACTAGTATAGCACCATGATAAAAATCTCTAGCACTACAATTTCTGGTTCGCTTCATGCATCGAAGACTTTCGCCTTATTATTATGTTTTTTTAAAAGGTCCTTGGTGGTGTCAAAGTTTTCCTCCTGCATATTAAGACGCGCTATGAGCATATCTCTCAATGCCGTCTTGGGGCTTTTGCCTCGATGGAACAATTTGTTTTAAAATCCAGAAGTTTGCAAACCAGGAAACGCAAATCGTGGCCCCGAAAAAGAATGGTAACTTCTCATCTGGCCTATGATTCCATATAGTCTTTATTATTAGAGGCCCCTCTTCAGGCTGGTATAACATCTAGAGCAAGTAAATCTCAATAAAAAAACAATTCATTTTCCCGTAAACATCGCCTTTATAGAGGGGTGCTACAAAGTAGCAGTTCACTTTGACTTGAAACACGTCTCTTGGTAAGACGCAGTGACAATTGCATATGCCCAACGCGATGCTTCAAGTCGCATTTCGTGCAGATTTCTACAAAGCCAGGCTTCCTACCGACCAAACTGGTTCTTTAAGCGAAGTAAGAAAGAAAAGTGAGGAAACAGAGGAAAAGATAGGAAATAAAGGGGAAAAGGAGACATAAGATGCATGGACAGCTTGATGTGGTAGTGCTGTGTGGTATTCGAGTTAGAAAGACCCAACCGGGATCGAGATCATCCCGTATTTTTTTTCTGTGGAAAGATTAAGCAAAGGTGATCTCGATCCTGGTTGTTGGCGGTTATTGCTTTATATATAAAATGGGGTGAAGATTTTTTTCTTTTTGATAACAGTTTCGCTAGAACTCATCTAGATGAGATTTAATTTGGTCTCATTCATCTTTTATAGCCATTAGATGTGATGCTATAAGATGCGTGTGTGTTGACGTGGGTTGTATCTGTTCTTGTTTTCCAGGTGAATGAGACCAAATTACGTCTCATCTAGATGAGTTCTAGGTACTCCCTTTTTATAAGGTGATCTCGATCTGACTAAAAAAACATTTCCGACTCCAAGCTCTTTCTCTCTCTCTTTTTTTTGTGAATACCAAGTTCTCTCTCACACACAAACACTCTGGATCGGTCAAGCGCTGAAGTAAATAAACCTTAATCGCTGCTCCTTTCGCCGCCCATGCATGTGCACCAATCAACACAAAGTTCTCGGGCAATATTAGCCTGAAGACATGAACCGCATGTGAGATACTGATGTTACCAATCAATCACAGTATATTAGCCTTCCCCATCTTGACCCAATTAATGCGTTTCCAGCTCGTGCGATCATTTGATTGGCGGGGCCGTTCGTACTAGGATAAGGATCGCCTACTTGTCTCACTTCAAGTGCACATTGTTTACATGACATGAGGTTGTTTTTATGTGATACGAATGTCTTTCGCTGGGCAAAGACGGCGACATGGCACGGAAGCCTCTCGAAACATTGTTTTGTTAGGTTCTTGACGCCGGGAAAGATGAAAGCAACCGCTGCTTGACAGCCCACGCACAGTTCATGAGTGCTACTGACACTATCGACCATGTTGCTTTACCAAGTTCTCATGTAGCGGTCCATCGTGCGGGAGAGGCAGTACTTGAATTTTTAATTTTTATATCAGAACATGAGCTATCTATAGTGGGCATACAGAATGTTCGCAAACTGATCGCTATAACAGCCTAGTAGGGAAAGACGTTCGCTAGTTCATCAGGGGAAGACCCAAGATGCATACCAAATTTTGATGGGAGCCCGTGCTATAACGACGAACTATGTTATTGCCCAATCCTCCAAGGCAACAAATAAAATAGAGGGATGGACGAGACCCCCTCTAGATTTTGTGAGATTAAATATCGATGCTTCTTTCGATCAAGACATGCTTAGAGGCACAGCGGGAGCTGTACTTAGAGATGATAAAGGAAAATTTATTGTTGGAGGGAATTGGAAAATGGATTGGTGTGCAGATGTTTTAACAGCAGAAGCCATGGCACTACGTTTTGGCTTATTACTTGCACAAAAGGCGGGAAGTAACCGACTTGTTGTTAACTCCGACAATATGAAAGTAATTGACACGATGAAGAATGGAGGACATACAGCGGGAGCGGCGGCAGCTGTGTTTGATGATTGTTAATTTTTGGCTTGTAATTTTTCGTTAGTTAGATTTGAACACTGTAATAGGAAGGCAAATAAAGTAGCTCATGAAGTTGCTAGAGTAGC
Organism: Triticum timopheevii; assembly: GCA_963921465.1. Lineage (NCBI taxonomy): Eukaryota > Viridiplantae > Streptophyta > Magnoliopsida > Poales > Poaceae > Triticum > Triticum timopheevii. Next base: position 173,007,816 of record OY997272.1, read on the forward strand.
CAAAATTTCTGAGACAAGGGATTGGTTTGAGAAACCTATGAACGATATTGTAAATTTTCTTATAGACGATGTAACCATTATTACTAATAAATAAAGAGGATGTTTTATTTCAAAAAAAAAGTTCTCATGTAGCTTGATAAGGCCTTGCAGGATGTTTAAAGAGATTAGTAAAATAAGTCAAGCTTTTTCTTAAGCACCAGTGCTTATGGTGTCTAATTAAGCGTTCATCCTCTGCAAATAAGCACCAGTTTTTAGGAAAAAAATGTGTGGGATGCAATCCAACAGTTCCTTCCGGTGTTTACAATATTGCTAATGAACATAATGTAACTGTGGCCAATGTGTGGGATGGGACTAACCTGAAAGTCAATTTCAGGAGATGTTTCTCTCAGGACATGATGCAGTCCTGGGAGGAACTATTTGATTACATTAAAAATGTTCATCTTTCCAATGTTGTGGATAAGATGGTTTGGAACTATGATTCCAAAGGAGTTTACTCTGTTAGTTCTTTTTATAAAGTTATGAACTTTAGAGGGGTTATCCCTGGAAATGGACCAAAAGTGTGGGATATTAAAATCCCTCCTAGGGTCCAGATCTTCATTTGGCTAGCTTTTAATAATAAGCTGCTAACCAGAAATAACCTCAGTAAAAGACAACATGTAGGGGCGTGTTTGGTTGCCTGTGTGAGGTCCAACCAGGCCCGCACGGGAAGGATTCGGCCTGTTTGGTAGCCCGCATACACTATTGGGTCTGCATCGCACGCTTCTTAAAGCACCTCAGGGCCCGGCTCACTGGGAACGCATGTATCGGCAGTTTCTCCAGGGCCAGGCCCGAGCGGTGCACGTGGGCGGGCGCGGCTGCACGCGCGCGGCCACGCTCGAGAAGCCGCGTTGCTTCCCGAAGCACCGGCAGTTATTAGCCTCACCGCCCCTCACCGCTCCCTCTCCCCACTCTTCCCCACTCTCCCAACTCTCATCGGCGGCGGCGGATCGGAGCAGAGGAAGAAGACCACCGAACTCACCAATGGCGGTAAGCACTTCTCTCTCTTCGACATGAACGCTAGGTTCGATCCACGGTGATAGATTCGATCCACGGCGGATGGGAATGGGGAATAGAGGTAGCTAAGCATAGGGGTAAATCATACTAGTTCATAGCAGTTCATACGAGTTCATACATAGCAGTTCATACATGCAAGATCGGTAGATTTAGGGATTGGCGGATAGGGGAATAGGGGGTACAGAACGGACACCGGCTGACCGTGGCGGCCGTCACCGGCGCGCGGAGCGTCTGGTCGAGCCGCTGGCCTTCATCTTCTTCTTTATTGCCGTGCGGGCCGGCGGGTCGTCCTCGGCGGAGTCGAGGTCGATCTGCCAGGTAGGACGGACTAGCTCCGGTGCCCTAGTTGGCATGTGCACCGCCTCTTCTTCCTCCTCCTTAGGCTCCCCGCCGATGACCGCCGGCGGCGCGATACCCGTCTCCCAGTACACTGCGGCACGACGGCCATTAGGAGCAAAGCAGGTCCTGTACTTGCGCCACTTCTTCCTCTGTTTAGGGTCGTCGGAGACGGCCTGATTCATGGCCCAGTGAAGGATGTCAACTGCCATCGCGCCCTTGGCTGGATCAGGAATCAATGTCTTCAGCTCATCTTGAGTGGCCTTCATGAGCACGGCATTGGATTCGTTCTGCATGGCCGGCATGGAGCCGAAGTTCGAGCACACCTCCATGGTGTTCTCGAACTTGGTCCGGTCACCAGCCGTCCACCCGAGGAAGAAGGCCCTCCAACCAATACCCCAAGGGAAGGGGTTGCCGTTGGAGCTGGAGCTAGAGCTCATGGCGATGGGGAGGAGGAAGGTTGGCAGTGAGAGAAGAGAGGGGTGGGTAAATAGTGGTGGGCAGGGTGAGTAAATATACGGGGGTGGAGAGGAGGAGAAGAGTGACAATCATGCCGTTTTAACTACAAGCTCTTGAATTAGCCATGAACTCTGTGCAATGCCTGACTCCGTGACTTGTGTGCAGATCAAGAATAGCAATGAGATGGGCACGGAGGTGCTCCGGCCGTTGACATCAAGGGCAAGCAGACCCAATGCCTGACGAGGTTGAGCTGCGGCCCACCGCCGAGGAAGACCCGAAGACGCCTGAGGGTGGCGACGACGAGGGCATGGAGGAGCCCCCCAACAACAAGCGCCGCAACTACGGCCACTACCATCAGGAGGATGGCCCAACTCACTTCTGCAAGGTCATCCTTGCACCAAAGCTTGAGTGCGTCCCCATGGCCCTGGACTTCACCAAGCACTTCGTCGCGGTGCCGATGAAGTTCAAGCTCAGGAACAACACCGGCTGCTCCTAGAAGGTGACGGTCAAGCTGATGAACGGCAGGGTGACCCTGGATCAGGGTTGGGCCACCTACGCAGCCGTTCGTCAGATCAAGATCGGCTACATGGTGACGTTCAAGCTCCTCACTCCCGACACCCTCAAGGTCATCATCTTTGACGACGATGGCATTGAGGTCATCAACAAGTGCGGGAAGCACGACGAAGCCTTCGCTGCCAAGGAGTAGGGCCGGGGCCTCCCTAAGTACTATCGAGTCTGCTATGGTTTATGCGTAGAACTGTTATGAACTGTCGTACTGCTTATATCTGAATTATCTAGTTGATGCTTTGTTTATACTCTGTTGTGCTTATGATGTGTGCTGCCAAAGTGTGGTGGTAACCTCACCAACTAGCCAAAGAGGTTACCACACATCAGGCCTTGCATACAACCAAACACCATGCCTTGGGTTTGTGGACTAACATGCAGGCAACCAAACACCAGGCAGTGTGGTTCAGCCCATGTAGGTAAGACGGCATGCAGGCAACCAAACAACATGCATATGGTGCATTTGAGGCTGCATTTGCATAGCCAGGTTGGGCGGAGAAGTGTATGCAATGCGGGTACTGTAGCACACGGCAACCAAACACGCCCTAGATGATATCTCTTGTCTGTTTTGTGCTGAGGCTGAAACTGGGAGACATTTATTTTTTGAGTGTGTGGTTGCGAAGGAAATTTGGAGAAATATTGCCGAGCTAGCTGATACTGCTAGTATCAGTGACATGGGGTCTATGCTAGACTGGTGGAATAATAATTTGAATACTGCTACTAAAATTTACCAGGCTGCAGCTATGTGGGCCTTGTGGAAACTTCGCAATGACATGTATTTTGGCCGCACTATGTGGTCTGGTATGCAGGTGGTGTGGAGAAGAATGGCAGTTATGCTATCAATGTGGGAAATCCTATACTCAGGCCATGTCAAGGACAAGGTGGGATGGCTGGTGGCAAGACTGGAACAGAAGGCCAGAGAGCCCCATCTGCTTTTGTGGCCAGATCCTGACTAGGACAGAGCTGCTGCCATATGTTGATTCCTGTTCCTGATGGGCATGAAGAGACCGAAAAAGCATCCTCCTCCCTCACTGGCGCCCCTGCGCTGCGTGGTCTGTGATCCCATGTGTTCCTTGAGGAATATTAGCTGGGAGTAGTCGCAGATAGGTAGCTGTGGGTTTTGATGAGCTCTTTTTGGTTCTTTTCAGTTACGTGTTTGTGTTAGAGGAGTAGTTCCCAGGGTGTGCCCTTGAGCTGCTGCTTGCTCGAGACTTTGGATGATGTAAAACTGAATTTGGTTTGGGTTTCATTGTTGAATACAATGGAGCCGGGGCTTTCACGCCCTTTTCCTCTAAAAAAATCCTTTAAGCACCTTGCATTATATAAGGCCTAGTGATCTGATACGGATTTACAATCGGATCAATCAATCATTGGTCAGTTTTATACTTCTATACAATCCTGATATTCTGAATTACTGACAACCATGTTTTGTTGGGATAAATGTACTTCCCTTGAAGCACACTCCCATCCCGTGAAAATCCTAGACGACAATGCCATGATAGGAGGTTATTTGGTCGTGATTTTGAGAGCGTGGCATCCAGACCACGTGCCTGCCGATCGCATGGACCCCTCCTGGTCTATGGAGATGTGTGAGGTAGACTATGGCACCGCCTTTGTGTAGGTTTATTTTGTGTCGGCAAGGATGACAAGACGTCAGTGGCTTTTTCGTGTCGAAAATAAGTCCTCCTACTCAGTTTTGGCTCTGATATTGCTCGTTTCGATACCAACGGTAGTGCGTGGTGGTCGAGCCTGCCGATTATTCGCCACATCTAGTTGATTCTCTAGGTGTCGATGGTTGTTGCTTTTTGACTTCATGCAATTGATGTGTTTGTTCATGTTATAACTTAGGGGACTTGTTTGCTATTGGTGTGGGGCGAGCATATTTGTGAGTCTTCCTTGGTAACATCTGTTGAGGGTCTCGGAATGGGGCTAGAGAAGCATGAGAGGCGCTCCATGGCCATGTTCTTTTAGCTAGCTTTGAACTCTTACAGACAAGTGATTACCATGGCTCGTCAATCTATCGAATGATGGTGCTTTTCTAGTTTTTCGGAAGATGGTCTGTATGCCTCTTCCTTCTCCTATGGCTGGTAAAAGGGCCTATGTTGCCCAATGGGGAGGTGAACAAACATTCTAAAATAATTATAGAGTAGGATTAGTCCTGATGCGTAATTAAACTAGCATGCATCTTTCCGCACACACATCCTAAATATGCTAGGCTCACTGGGTACGTCGACACAATGGTAAACAAGATTTGTAGTTGAAGGAAATTGGCAAGCAATTCAAAACATGCAGAAGATATATCAACAATAGAAAGTATGAATTACAATGTAAAACGGGGAAAGAGATGAAATGTATTTCGTGGAGTTCAAATATACCAATATTCTAATCTCTACTGAGGGCCCTTAGGTAGACTCTCTCTCGGGGCATTGTCTTCTCGAGTGAATGCCGCTCTGTTCACCATGGATAGCTTATTTCTCCACACCGAATATGGCAAACTCCATGACTACTTCACAAAGAACAAGCTTCACGAAGAGATTACTCGGCCAACGACAACAAAGCTTGTAGAAGGAGATAGCCTACAAGAGTAACAGGCTCCTGGACTCTCACTCAAACCAATCTACATGGAGATCTCAAACCGAAGCAACCAATGCATATCAAAGCAAGTTATGCTCAAATCGTGCTCTATGCAACTCATCCAAAATGGATTGGATAGGGGACAAACTCCTAGCTCCATGGTTTACTTTCCCTTGCTTCGATTGGAGAGTAGGATTTAGGGAGGATCTTGGAGATCCTATAACAGGGAATCTCATATCCGGGAACCAACTTCCCGCCAAGAAAGAAGGAAGCTATATATAGGCCCCACTCGCTTAATCCCGTCGAGGATCTCGTGCAACATTCACAAAGTGTTTAGGCAGACAAAAATACTGGGGGTTCGGACTCCTGGATTTTTCAGACTGGTATGGAAGCTACTGACCGAGTAGGAGCATTTCCCGGAGCAGCCCCGGAACCTCTAGAGCACCTAGAACATGCAACACAAGAACAACGTAAGTCCCTCATATGAACACCATTCTGATGGCTTTGGGCTCTTTTGAAGGAAAAGACAAGCTCTAGGTACTCACATAGAGAACCAACCAAATATAACCAAAATGAAGGACACATCACATGCAAAAATTAGAGCACTCTATATATGACATGATCTAGCTACTTGTATGATAGCCCTCTTTATAGTGTGGCTATCAAACTTATAATCCTCTCCCACCAAGAATGTTGACTCCAGTAGAACTAGGAAAATCACTCAAGTGCATACCTTTACCTTGGGCATTCCGCTTTGAATTCAATGATGATGTTCATGCTTACCTCAAGCAGAAATCCTTCTCTAGATCACAATTGCTTGGTGAAGCTAATAAATCTACTCCCCAGTTTCTAATAGGAGTTGCCTTTCACTAAGCACATTTTCACTTGTACATTCTAAAAAAATGGACCACATGCTTTGCGCATATATCCTCTCGGGGTGCTTATCTTGAACTTGGTCTTCTCAACCTTGATGTCATCTTCACATGAGCTATTAAGGATTGCCTCTTCAATGTAAGGCCATGCATGACACCTAACCCACATATACAAACTGAGAACATAATAGACATGTTAGTTCACAAAGCGCGGTTCACGATTGTTTACTGTACCATGAGACTACCCGAACCCATGCGGTGCATCATTTACGCTTGTGTGTTGATCAACTGGAATCCAGTCATCACACTTTGTATTGGTCAACCTTTATCTTCACTTCATGTTCTATCTTGGTTTCTTGAAATACAAAATGAACTCCTCATCACTGATTCACCATGAGTATCATCTTGGTCGTCACTTGATCTTATTCTATACTATCACAATCTCTTGAACGACACGTTGAATTGATCGCTTGAGTTACTTGCCTTGATACTTTATCAACTCTTGAGATCACCATGGCTTTACCTCGAACTATTCTCTTCTATTCACCCTCTCAAGATCATGACCCTTCACGGCTTAACTTATAAGCCCATTCATGACCACTTATGAGTTCCTTCAATGAACTACATCATGACCATTTCTTGCACTTTAGACAAATTTTATCTTGATCATGTTTGCTTCACTCATTGAACTCAATCCTCGTGCCTTGAAGTTTTTTTCACTTGTTTTTCCCTATCATTAATATATCCATCTCTTTTAACTCAATGATCTCAATGCATATCTTGATCTAGATGACATTTATCCCATATTCGTCCAATATCCTTCATGTATTACATATGAAATAATTCTTCATATATAACTGGGTGAAAACATTAGCCCATTGAAATGATCATTATTACTAAAATTTTGACGAAGAACCTAATCTCGATGTCCTCCATCCAATTTTGAATAACCTCAAGGCCTTTGTTGTGCCTATATTAGCACACAATCAGCGGCCCACCAAGGTACTCCCTCTGTCCCATAATGTAAGGCGTTTTTTTTTACACTATCATAGTGTGAAAAAAAACATCTTACATTATGTGGCAGAGTAGGTTGAAACACGTCCATAATTTGCATTATCCCGATGTAAGCTAAAGCCATTTCTTTCGTATTGCTTGGGTCATATCCTATATTTCATACTCCATCTGTTCCTGAATATAAGTCTTTTTAGAGCATCTACAACCAGACTTTGCAAATCCGGCCCCTCAAACGCCCGCGAACGCGCCCGAGCGTGTCCGCGGGCACTGATTGGGCACACCTCATATTTCCTTCTTCACATCCAACTCTCTCATATTCATCCCATAAATCCATACAAAATCATGCACAATATATTGCTACGTACTATTTTCTATACTACTCATATTTCATCGTTGTCGGAGATGGCCTGAGTCGCCTGCGCCGGAGCTGCAGCCGCCAGCGCTGGAGCCTAAGCTGCCTGGGCCGGAGCCTGAGCCGCGTGCGACGCAGCCCGCACCACCTCCATCTGCTGCTGATGGAGACGCCTGGCCTCTGCAGCCGACTCCAAGCGGATGGAGTTCACGATGGCGTGCTGCTCCGGCCACACATCCACGTCCTCCTGCATCTCCGGCGCCTCCTCCTCCCCCATGTCCAGCGGTGGCTCCTGCTCCTCCTCATCTTCCTCGTCCACCTCATCCTCCTCTTCCCCCTTCACCTCCTCCTTCATGAAATTCTCCCCCGGTTCTAGCGGTAGCCCCGCTTCCCTTCAGATCCGGACCTGCTCAAGGAGGAAGAGACGGTGCTCGATCGTGTAGTGGCGATGGTGTGGGGGCATGGCTACTAGGTGGACGGGTGGAGTGGAAAGTGGCGGCGGCGGCGGACAGGAGGAGGAAAATGTCGATGTATGGTAGGGTTTCGGTGGTGCCGGTCGACTTAAATAGCCGGGCAATGCACTAAGCGGCACGCCGGAGCGGCACCACACGTCATTCACACCACGGCGGCGGACCCGCGTCCGTCGGACCGTCGGGTTTTCGGGTGTTTCCGTGTGGGGCCACGCCGTCAGGCCGACGTGGCGGGCATGCCCGGGCGTCCATATCGGCCCCATATTTGGGTTGGATATGAGGGGTGCCGGTCAGCCCGGGCGTTTGAGGGCCGTTTGAGAGGCCCGTCTGGGTAAAAAAATCATGACCGGGCAGTGACCGGGCGGCCCGCCCGGGCGTATGAGGCGGGTTTGAAAGGTACGGTTGTAGATGCTCTTAGAGATTCCAATATGGACTACATACGGAGCAAAGTGAGTGAATCTACACTCCAAACTACATCTATATACATCCATATTGAAATCTCTACAAAGACTTATATTAAGAAACGGAGGGAGTAGATTTGATTATTTATGGTTGCAAATAAGTAGGATATTTTGCCTCATAATAGATAGTCAGAAAAAAAAAGGCTAAGGGTATTTATTTGTTCAAACTTTGAAGGCTTTATAAGAAATTAGGAGGATTCAAATTTGTAGACAAATTCCTAAGGATTTTCTTTATTTGCACTATATTTATAGGTTTTTTCCTCCCACCTAAATTTGTGAAAAAAAAACATTTTTAGGGGAAAAATACCTTTGTTTTAAATGTCCAAACTGCCATTGAATGAACCTGTAGCATTGAAAGCGTGACATTGTAATTCTGTGTTTTGAGTCTTTTTTTAGCAAAACTCTTTTTTAAACCTTTGCGGGAAAATAACCGAAGAATTAGATCCTGATTTTAAGCCAACAATAACAACAATAAATTAAGGAAACGTAGACAAACGGGACAATCTACTCCACCAAAAAAAGTAGCACGTGGGAGCGAAATATGACGATGGCATCCATCCAAGGTTCCGCTCCCAATCCTCCAACGGATCTCCGTGTCAGCAGGGCCCCATCCCCTTTCCCCTGCACGGCGCCCGTGGCATCAGTCTCGCGAGAATATAAATCCCATCAATGCCATGCCCAGATGCAAATGCCCTCTCTTTTTTTTTTGCCATTTGCCTTTCCCCCTCAAAATCCTCCTAAACCCTTTTCTTTCCCTCTCCTCGCCTTTCCCCATCACCACTCACCCACTCCCCCCTCCCTCTCTATCTACCTCCTTCCGCCTTTTTCACGCCCGTTGCTCCCGCACGCTACTCGCTCCTCACTCCATTTCTCTCACTTCGCCGCCACTCCCACAGGCCAGAGGCCCCTCTCTCTCCTCCCCCTTACAGCTACTAGATTCTAGAAGCCAACAAAAACAGACGGGGGCGAACCAGAAAAGCAAAACCCCAAGTCACCACTGTCAGTTCTCTCCCCCCTCCCTCTCTCTCTCTAGATCTGCGCGAGCCTCGGTTTCCGCGATCGCTGGCGGCGGCGGTTGCTCCTGCAGCCCTGCCGCGCCGTCTCGTGCTGCTCCCGCGCGCGCGTGTGCTCGACCGGCCGATGCTCCGCTAATCCGAGGCCGGAGGGAGCGATGCGGGCGGGAGGCGGGTGCCTCGGGCGGGCGGGGGGTCGGGTGCTCCTCCCGCTGCTCTTGATCGTCACGACGGTGGCATTGCTGCCGCGGGCGCTCGCCCTCACCGACGCCGCCGACGGTAAGCGCCCCCCTGGTTGCTGCCTCTGCTCTGCTTGCTGGCTCTGGCTGACGAATTGGTTTCCGAGCCGGTTTGAACGGGATGTGCTTGCTTTGCTTCGTTCGGCTCTACTGTTTGTGCAGCGATTGTTCGGGGGGAATGGGCGATTTGTCGGCGGAGGGGAGGGGGCGTTAATTTCCATGCAGTACTGCTGCACCAGCGGGTGGTGAGAAATGTGCTGGGTTTTGGTTCCGCCGATTGGTTCCGCTTGGTGCAGCAGACTGGTGAGAGGTGGGGATGGGGGTGTGGGCTTGTGCCGTATTTCTGGAGGTCATGTCGTCACTGAATTTGTGTGTGCCTGTCCGTGGAAGCAACGATGTGATGATATCAGACAATTCGGATGCTCTTTTCGATGGAGAGTGGAGGCTGAGAGCGATGTTTTTGGTCCTGAGGCAATGTGGTGACATGTTCTGCAGACTACCATCATTGTCGATGCCAATTGGGGAGATACGTGTCTGCTTTCAGTTAGGATTTGGTTGCGGTGGAAAAAATGCAGGATAAAGGCGTGGAAGATTGGTTAGGTTGCTTACCGTGGATGCGAGCTTTGATCTAACTTGCGCTTGCAGTCCCTCGTCGCCGATAGTTAATGCCAACATGGGTCTCAGTGGTAGAAAGCTGTGATGTAAAATGTGGCTAACTGCGTGAGTATTTTCTAGAGAAATGGTCTTAATAGCTGTTTATAGTACAATGCTGGATTGCGTCTCCAAGTACCTGATTTGGCTGTTCCTTTTACACAAGTGGCGCTGTACTTGCAAATGCAGTTGCAATTTAATTAGTATGTGAATGTATATTTTATGCCTACCGATGTTACAAAGCATTTTGTTTCTTGCTAATGGCTTGTTTGTCCTTCCATTTTTTGAATGCAGTTTCTGCTATAAATGGATTGTATGTTGCACTGGGGTCACCAGCTCTTCCTGGATGGACTGCAAATGGTGGAGACCCCTGCGGTGAGAAGTGGCAGGGTGTTGTATGTATTGGCTCAAATATAGACGCAATGTACGTCAATTATTCTTTAAATTCCTTTCCCTGGTAGAACTTTATATTTTGGGCTTTTATCAACTCATTATCTGTAGAAATTTTATTGCTGCAACGATGGGAGGACAGCTGGGAAGCCTAGGGAACTTCACAGCTATAACCACAATGTAAGGGTCTTCATCATCAATTTTATTCCCTCACTCATGTTTGATAGTTGTATCATCTAATTATTCTGTCATATATTCCATGGATGTTTGAGAAAAAAAACTATGTTCCATGGGTGAATTAAGAACTTCTAGGGGTACATGTAATTATATGCAGAAGTTATGTTCTCCTCTTATCCCGATTGAGCTTTTTGAGTATTTACTTCCATTTTTTTGTAGAAATCTTAGCAACAACAAAATCACCGGAACTATACCAGATGATCTACCTGTTACACTGCGGAATCTGTAAGTTCTGTTCTTACTTTGTGCAGCTCCTTGTTCAAAAAATAAATAAATTGTGCAGTTCCTTTAAGTGTTTCTGATTACATAATGAGATGATCCTTTTCTGTTTCTTGCTGCGCAGTTTTCTCTCGGACAACCAACTCACTGGAAGCATCCCGATGTCGCTATCAAAACTTAACAGTTTAACAGCCATGTAATTTATTATTTTCCCTGTAATTAAAAGAACCACATATTACTTTCCTCTGCAAGCTGTCTCACTCAAGATCTGTCATTCTGTCTTTTCTCAGGTCACTCAATGATAACCATCTCGATGGACAACTACCAGATGCTTTTGGCTCCCTTGTTGGACTTATAAACCTGTAGGACTAACATATTTCTCTCTCTTTTTTGTTACTCGCCCTTAATCTTCATTGAGCTTGCTGATTACATTTGAGCTTTTATCGCAATTCACAGGGATATTTCTTCCAACAACTTCAGTGGTCCATTACCAACTTCTTTGGGAAACCTGTCATCATTAGTTACGCTGTATGTCTAGCCTACAATTTCTTTCTTGCATTTTTCCTTTTTGGCTACTTTCTTTTTACATTTTCTAATAACATGCTATTTCACAGGCGAATGCAAGATAATCAACTATCTGGGACCCTTGATGTGTTGCAGGGTCTTCCCCTCGGTGATTTGTATATCCACATTCTCTTTGCTGATTTAATTATATTAGCACATCAAAATATATAAACAGAACATTGTCAATTATTTGATCAGTTAGTTGTTGATTTTATAAGAACCTGATTGCTAAACAGAAACTTTCTTTCGGTCATTTCGGTCATTGTATAGACATTGAATTTGACTGCAATTCGATATAATTCTGGACTTGCGTGCAAGTATGGCACACAGTTTCTGCCTTGTTTAGCATAATCAACCTCGAATTTCCTCAGTCAAGGCTGTACAATTCCCCCCGCAAAAAAAGGCTGTACAATTCCACATACTTAAACAATGTATATGTCAGTTACACACTTGGCTCTGTAAGTACAATATGTAATCAATTACAAAAAATGTAACAATATTTTTATTGGTTAGAAGGAACAGCTCACTGGATAAGTAGTTTTGCATCTCTTATTTGAGCCCTTGTATATTGTACCTCCATTCTCCTCTGTGCTCCAGTTGTTTATCAGGACAATGGTATCTCAGTATTTTGTTTCTTTCCTACAAACCGTTCTACAAAACAATAACCAGCCAGTACCATCTTTCATGCAATGCAGTTGATTTTTGTGATTAATAAAGAATATTGATGTCAATCAAACTCTTAACTGTCGATCCAGTTTGCAATACAGATCATTGATAGCTTTGATTTTTGTAATGCATACAAATATATCCGCTTTGTTCTGATAATTTATTTCTCTTTTAACAGAAATATAGAGAACAATTTATTTTCTGGACCGATTCCTCCAAAGCTACTCAACATACCAAATTTGAAGTAAGAAACATTTTCCCTATTTCAGGTTTATTGGTGTCTTCTACAATTTCACATTGTTCTTGTATCTATATAAAGAATATTTCCTGCACTCGATACTTACACAGCTTATCAAGCAACTAATTATTTTTCCTACAGAAAGGATGGGAACCCATTTAATACCAGCATTGCTCCTTCCACGTCACCCTCTTCAACACCGACAGGCCCTACACCGACACAAACACCATCATCTCCTTCATCCCCTTCAGGAACTCCTTCATCGTCTAATACACCCTCGAGCTCTTCTAGTGGATCCACAGCTCGAGACAGCAGATCATCCTCCGGGAAACACAAGTCTTCAACCCTAAGGACCGTTGGATACGTTTTTCTTGCCATTGTGCTGTTCATAATTGTTGTGCTGCTGGTAATCTTTTGCCTGTCCAAGTACCAAGAGAGACAGAGACATGATTATACAACAAGTCAGGTGGGAAGGGTGCACCAAAGAGTTGAAGAGCCTAAAGTCAAGCAAGCTTCAGCACAGTCAAGAAACGACGTTAAAAAAGGTCTACTTTACTTACCTTTCTGTTGTATAATATGTATGTTCTACTCTGTTATTTATATTGTGGTATATGATGTTTCATTAACAGGCTCAGCTGGGGTTCCTGACAGGAAGCCTGTTCGTGAAATAAATTTGGCCATACCAGGTACAGATACTTGTAAATCTGACCACTACTTCATACTGTAATATTGTTGACCTGTTTAAGTCCAAATGTATAATGTAATTTATCAACTGCTGGCAGCTGCTCCGGAGAAGCCTCCTGAAAAGAGAGAGGAGCGTGTAATTAACTTGGAGCGAACAGAGTCGGATATTTTTGCTGTGGAACCTCCGCCACCTCCACCACCGCCTCCGCCACCACCACCAGTGTCCCCACCACCACCTCCACCGCCACCGCCGCCGCCGCCAGTGTCCCCACCACCACCTCCTCCTGTTGAAAAAGTGATTGTTAATCCTATTGTTAGGCCAGAAAAAAGAGCTAGCACCCCACCAAGGGCAGGTCCCTCGACATCTGCAACATCCTTTTCTGTTGCAACACTTCAGCAATATACAAATAGTTTCGGAGAGGAAAATTTAATAAGAGAGAGTAGGTTGGGAAAAGTATATCTGGCAGAACTTCCTGAAGGCAAAGTATGTACAATGTATTCTTCATTTACTCAAGAGGATTTTATGCTTACTGAAATGCTGTCCTCATCTTGTTTTATCCTATGCAGTTACTGGAAGTTATGAAGATAGACAATGCCAATGGAAGAATACCAGTAGATGACTTTCTAGAGCTGGTTGCGTGTATATCAGATATTAGGCACCCTAGCATCCTTGAGCTTGTTGGATACTGTGCAGAATATGGACAGCGGTTACTTGTTTATAACCACTTCAGTAGAAAAACACTACATGATGTGTTACATGAAAGAGAGGATCTAGATAGTGCGCTGTCTTGGGGCGCCCGTCTCCAGGTTGCTCTTGGTTCAGCAAAGGCCTTAGAGTAAGCTGCATTCTACTTCAAAATACCTTTTCACGAATGATTAATTTAGCTTGTTAAGGGGCTGCCTTCATATTTAAAATCAATGCTCTTCTTGCAGGTATCTCCATGACACCTGCGAGCCTCCAGTAGTGCATCAGAATTTTGAGCCAGCCAATGTGCTTCTTGATAATAGATTCTCAGTACGTGTTGCTGAATGTGGACTGTCTGTATTGACGTTGTCAAGTTCTGTTACACAGGTAACCTCAAGTGTTAGTTGTAAATCTTGTGCTTAGGGTGTTTTAGCCTTTTTTGTAACCAAAAGATCTACAACATTGATTAAAAAAAGAAAATTTACCATGTTTACTTACAATTTGGAACTGTATGTTTGTCAAGATCTTATTCCTTTAGTCCTGGTCTATCTGACAATGAGTTCATGGAGGATACCAACTTCTCTTATGTAGAAAAACATGGCACCCCAGTTCTATTACTAGAATGAAACTTGTAAACAAGATCTGTTTCAACAGTACAGTACAAAATTCTGAGTCTCGAAACACCCAGTCGTTAACTAGAAATCCTAACAAATTATCCCAAGTACTGACCAAAATAATTAGACATGATTTGCTGAAGCATCACTAGTCTTCATGAAGTATCATTTTGTTTTCCAGTGACCTTCAGAAACGAGCCATTGCCCCACAGTTGTTCAGTTGATTTCCAGCTTCATCATGCATGAACTTACTCACATATAATTATGGAGATAATATAGAGCTAGCAAAACTGTGAGCCCCTGACATTGACAGCTATTAGGTCTAGTCCAACAATTTCCTTACAACTAGCTAGTTCTCTCTACATCTTTAGCTATTTTATGGCATGAAAGGCAATTGGAAAACAAAAGGAAATTTGACTTGATCTATATTTATGGATTAATTATCTAGCAGTTATTCTTGCTTCTGCACTTGTTTTAGGGGATTCTTGCTTCTGTACTTCGGTGACGTGTGCAAATGAATCTGAAACCTATAATATATGGGTACTCACAGTTGTGTTCCTTTTGATTTCAGTTGTCTGGTCGCATGCGGGCACTACTGAATTACGAGGCACCTGAAATCCAGGAATCTGGAACTTTTACTGATCGAAGTGATGTTTACAGTTTCGGTGTGGTGATGCTAGAACTTCTTACTGGTCGTAAACCATATGACAGGTCAGTGATGCAATGTAATTTGCAGTGCTTAATCAGGATCCTTTTTTAAATGGTTTTACATCATGCACCTCCACAAAAAATGCGGCGTCCTCATGCACCTATTTGTTATTTTCTTAAAATATGCAGTTCTCGTCCGCGACATGAACATCATCTTGTTAGATGGGCCCAGTCTCAGTTTCATGACATCGAATCACTAACAAAGATCGTTGACCCTTCTATTCGTGGAGAGTGTTCTGAGAAAGTGTTGTCTCGTTTTGTCGACATCATCAGTCGTTGTATTCCGGTAATTCAATGCTTCCATTCCTTCTTAGCTAAGCTGTACTTTCGAAGCACAAGACATGATACAATATGTGCTGCTTTGTTATAACTAGCACATCCTTCAGGTTTTTGTTGCTCAGTTTTTTCTTTCCAATATGAATACTTGGGGTAAAAGCCATTATTTTCTTGGTGTTCTATAAACTTGTTCACTATGATATTCCGGTTTTATTTAGCTCGTTTCCAAGGACAGCAATATAATGAGATGATTTTATTGAGCATGCGGCTGACCCGAAATTTCTTATGCAGCCGGAACCAGAATTCAGGCCGCCAATGTCTGAGATTGTCCAAGATCTAGCGAGTATCTTAAACGCTGCTGGTGAGGAATCAGAGTGATAAGCAAAATCAAGGATGGGCCATATATATCGAACGTTGGCGGCGCAGCCAGTGAAGTATATTCAGATGAAACATCTAGCACATTCTGGGGAAACCCTGTCAATATTTTTATTGGACAACACCGTCAACCAGTGTGCATGCTGATTTGGAGCCAGAAAGGAGGTAGTGGTACAGCCCCATTTTGGGGAGGAGGGAAGGCATACGGGGATTCTCGTTGTTCCCGGGCAGAAGATCCTTGTATTCTAGGCTTCTAGCCATGATTGTATGAGGTGTATCTCTAGTAACCACCTATAATTTTGGATAGTTCTTTTTTAACTTATTACCTTGAAGTTAGTGATGTTCGTACGTTTTTCTGCATGCCTGGGTCTCGTCTATCTATGAAGACAAAAGAAATGTGTTTTCTTACTCTATGTAGATTTAGAACTCTTACTGCTGTTGTAGTCTGGTAGAGATTCTGTGCAGGGGCAAATGAAGTCCCTCACTTGACATGCAGGCGTTCTCTTCTACATATTGACACATACTCCGTCCGTTCCTAAATATTTGTCTTTCTAGAGATTTAACAAGTGACTATATACGGAGTAAAATGAGTGAATCTATACTCTAAAATATTCTATATACATCCGTATGTGGTAGTCCATTTAAAACCTGGATGCCGCTGCCATTCTTAACATCCCTATCAGGAAGGGTGGGGGTGAAGATTTTCTCGCATGGGCATTCGATAAATTAGGAAATTACACTGTAAAGACGGCGTACCACGCTCTCGTGACTCAGAACGAGCATTTGGCTCAAGAGGAAGGGGTGGCTACCGAAACCTCAACGGACGATCAACAGTTGTGGAAATCCTTGTGGAACTTGAATGTTATTCCCAAAGTGAGAGTATTTTGGTGGAGAGTGTTGCGTGGCATTCTCCTAGATGAGGCTACTCTCAATTACAGACATCTTGCAGATATTCGACAATGCAAAGTGTGTTGTTCCAGGGAGGAGGATCTGAAGCATGCGCTAATACACTGCCCACATGCTCAGCGCTTCTGGGAAGAGGCGTGGACTTGGCTGGGTCTTCGCTTGCCTCCTCTTCATTCGGAAACGTGGGCGAAAGACATAACATGTCACCCACAATTCATTTCAGACGAGCGTGCCAAGATCACTACCACTATGTGGTCCATTTGGCATTCCAGGAACCACATTAACCATGGCGATGAAGGGGGGGATCCCATAGCTACCGTGAGATCTATCAAGGAAGCAATTTCCCTCTTACAGCTGCCACGGAAGGACACCCGGATTCTACCAGTTCACGGCTGGAGAACCCTTGATTTGGGTATGATCAAGATTACAACCGATGGAGCCCTAAACTTTGATGAAGGGCGGGGTGGTGCGGGAGGAGTGGCTCGCTCCTCCACGGCCCTTTTGGGTTCATGGTGCAAACCATATGTGGGGGTTTCAGACCCCTTGATGATGGAGTGCTTGTCCCTGTGAGATGGAGTCCGGTTTGCTTCGCTTCGCGGATTCCCGCATGTGATCATGGAAGTCGATTGCTTGGAGCTAGTGAAGCTCTGGCAAAATCGCCACAATGCTCGGTCTATTGTGGCTCCTTTACTTCTAGAAATAGGAGAGCTATGTAATATTTTTTCCTCTTTCAATATTCAGTATGTAAATCGGTCGGCGAACCTCCCGGCGCATCTATGTGCCAAGCGCGCTTGCACACTAAATGTTACGGAAAGCTGGCTCGATGAAACTCCCAGCTTCTTGGTGACCAACTTGTTGGCTGACTGTCTCAGGAATGTGTTTAATGAATAAAGCTTTCTGATTTTCCCGCAAAAAAAAAGGAACGGAGGGAGTAGATTCTACTCTAGAGGCAAAAGTACCCAGTCCGCGGACAATTAGTAAGAGTATATGCGAAAGTGCTATTGTGAGCTTGAGCTCACATGCACCTTTTGCTACAATAAATTTTAAAAAAAGGTTCAAAAAAATCTGAATTTTTTTGTCAACAAACATTGATGGTCACAGCAAAATAAACAAAACTGAGGCTCCAAAATGCTTTAAAAAACAGTTTCTTTGGAGCATGATTTTGCTTTTTTCCTCTAAAAATGTCATTTCGTCACAAAAATTGACATGCATGTGAAACACACATCAATGTTTGTTACCAAAAAAAATTCAGTTTTTCTTTTTGATATTACTGCATCAAAGGGTGCATGTGAGCTCGAGCTCACATACTCCATGTGTCGGAGTTCATGCAAAGACTATGGTAATAGTTCTAAAACCACATATACACGTCTTCTGGCTATGGATGATGAATAGTGCTTGGTGTGATATTTTGTTTGCGATTTTTTTTGGCAATGTGGCCCCTCGTATGTTAGGTCGCTCTATTGTGTGTGGTGTAAACCAACTTTATCGAAAGGAATGGCTATATTAAGAGTAAAAGAATATGTCAAGTTCGAAACTAATAAAATCTTCTGGTTATGGCCTTTTGGGTAATGAATGGTGCTTGATGTGATATTTTGTTTGCATTTTTTATGGTAATGTAGCCCTCGTATGTTAGACTGCTGTGGTGTAAACAAAGTTTGCCAAAAGGAACGACTATATTAATAAAAGTTAAAAATAATGCATCGCAAGAAAAAGTAAAAAAAATGTGTTACGCCCAAAATTAAAAAGAGCAATGTGCCTCTTTTCTCTTTGTTTGGCCTTAAGCCTTTTATTTTTAACAGCATGTGCCTTTTTTCCTCACTTTTACCTCCCTTTTTTTCCTCTCAGAGTGGCAGCCGATTCCGAGAGCTCCTGTTCGGTGCCTGCTGCGCCCGAACTGTTTCCTGGCGCACAGCAGCAAACTTTTAACGTCAAAAAACCGCAAAAAGGTGCGTTCTTCTGGATTGGAACTCGGGTGGTTGCATCATCGGCCGACCTTAACTAACCACCACAGCAACCATTCATTTGTAACTGGTAGTAGCGCCAACAGTACAAGAACAAGTGCGGTCGCGTCTATTATATAGCTTAGATTTCTGAATTATTTTGAGAAAGTCATGACTCATGAATATGAAAAATTTCAACATTCTTTAAGAAAAGTTCACAAACTTTTAAAAAATCCATCGATTTTGCAGAAAGTTAATGAACTTTTTTTGAAAAAGTTCACAATTTTGAAAATAGTTCATCTAGTTTTAGAAAAGTTCATCGATTTTGAAAATAGTTCAAAAATTTGAGGAAAAGTTCATGAATTTTTTAAAAAGTTCATCGAATGTGAAAAAAGTTCATCGAAATTGAAAAAAGTTAATCAGTTTTAAGAAACTGTTCATCGATTTCGGAACAAAAATCACGAATTTTGAAAAAGTTCATCGACCCAGGAAGAAGAAGAAAAGAAAAGAAAGAGAAAAAAGAAAAAAGAAAAAAGAAAAATCAAAAGAAAAAAAAGAAGATAAGAGGTACCTAACCACGGAAAGTTTGGTGGCGTGGTGGTTGACTGGGGGCGTATTTGGTTGCCCGCATTAGGCCCAGCCTGGCCCGAGCGGGAAGAATTTGGCCCGTTTGGTTTCCTGCATTCACTTTGCGGCCCACATCGCACGAAACTTAAAGCACGTCCAGGCCAGGCCCAGGGGAAACACACGATTCGGCAGTAGCTCGCGAGCCTGGCTCGGGCGAGGCAGGGGAGGGCGACGCGCTTCTCCCCTCGTGCGAGCATGGGAGATGGCTTGAGCTCACCCGCATCGCCGAAAAATCGACGGGAGGATTTCGGCTCACCTCGCGCCGCTCCACCCCCTATTTAGCCCCTCACTCACCGCCCCAACTCCCGCCACCATTCTTCCTCCGTTCGCACTTTCCCGCCGACGTGCATCGGCACCGACGAGCAGGTAAGCGGTGCATCTTCATCAACCGGCGGTCCACAGCGCCGGAGCTCCTTCACCGGCCGGCGTTCATCTTCCACCACCGTCCCCCCTCGTCCTCAAACTGCAGCTATGGCCTCTGTGAGTTCAATCCCCCTTTCTCTTTGTTCCTTCTAGCTAGATCTAAACTACAGCTAGGGTTTGATCTAGATGCTGAAGGAAATATGCCCTAGAGGCAATAATAAAGTTATTATTTATTTTCTTATTTCATGATAAATGTTTATTATTCATGCTAGAATTGTATTAACCGGAAACATAATACATGTGTGAATACATAGACAAACATAGTGTCACTAGTATGCCTCTACTTGACTAGCTCATGGATCAAAGATGGTTGAGTTTCCTAACCATAGATATGAGTTATCATTTGATCAATGGGATCACATCATTAGAAGAATGATGTGATTGACTTGACCCATTTCGTTAGCTTAGCACTTGATCATTTAGTATGTTGCTATTGCTTTCTTCATGACTTATACATGTTCCTATGACTATGAGATTATGCAACTCCCGTTTATCGAAGGAACACTTTGTGTGCTACCAAATGTCACAATGTAACTGGGTGATTATAAAGGAGCTCTACAGGTGTCTCCGAAGGTACATGTTGAGTTGGCGTATTTCGAGATTAGGATTTGTCACTCCGATTGTCGGAGAGGTATCTCTGGGCCCTCTCGGTAATGCACATCACTATAAGCCTTGCAAGCAATGTGACTAATGGGTTAGTTGCGGGATGATGCATTACATAACGAGTAAAGAGACTTGCCGGTAACGATATTGAACTAGGTATTGAGATACCGACGACCGAATCTCGGGCAAGTAACATACCAATGACAAAGGGAACAACGTATGTTGTTATGCGGTTTGACCGATAAAGATCTTCGTAGAATATGTGGGAGCCAATATGAGCATCCAGGTTCTGCTATTGGTTATTGACCGGAGATGTGTCTCGGTCATGTCTACATAGTTCTCGAACCCGTAGGGTCCGCACGCTTAAAGTTCGGTGACGATCGGTGTTAAAGTTCGCAGTCCCGGATGAGATCGGGGACATGACGAGGAGTCTAAAATGGCCGAGATGTAAATATCGATATATTGGATGACTATATTCGGACATCAGAAAGGTTCCGAGTGATTCAGGTATTTATCGGAGTACCGGAGAGTTACGGGAATTCGTTGGGGAGTATATGGGCCTTATTGGGCTTTAGGGGAATGAGAGAGGAGAGGCTGCACGCCCCCCAAGGCCTAGTCCGAATTGGACTAGGGGGAGGGGCTGCGCCCCCTCCTTCCTTCTCTTCTCTTTTCCTTTCCTTGACTCCTGCTCCTACTACATGGAGGGGGGGGGGGATCCTACTCCCAGTGGGAGTAGGACTCCCCAGGGTGCGCCATAGAGAGGGCCGGCCCCTCCCCTCCTCTCCTCCTTTATATACCGAGGCAAGGGGCACCCCATAGAAACACAAGTTGATCTCTCCCAGCCGTGTGCGGTGCCCCCCTCCACCATATTCCACCTCGTTAATACGTAGCGGTGCTTAGGCGAAGCCCTGCGTCAGTAGCATCATCAACACCATCATCACGCTGTCGTGCTGACGGAACTCTCCCGCAAAGCTCTGCTGGATCGGAGTTCGTGGGACGTCATCGAGTTGAACGTGTGCTGAACTCGGAGGTGTCGTACGTTTGGTACTTAGATCGGTCGGATCGTGAAGATGTATGACTACATCAACCGCGTTGTGCTAACGCTTCCGCTTACGGTCTACGAGGGTACGTGGACACACTCTCCCCTCTCGTTGCTATGCATCACCATGATCTTGCGTGTGCGTAGGAATTTTTTTGAAATTACTACGTTCCCCAACAGATGCATGGTTGATTAGTGGTCTGATCTGTGAGCTGATATGGTTGGTTGCTATGCTGCGGTTGCAATTTGTGGTAGGGCTAGATGTTCAAGCATGTGGTAGGCTAGATTAGCAGTAGAGTTTGAAGTTGAACCTTGTGCTTGTGTTGAATCATGCTTAGATCTGTGATTTGTAGCTATTGGTGGTCCATTTGTAGCATGATGTTTGTTGTAGATGTATGTTTCTGCTCATAGATTGTCTGGTATGCTTAGTATGATAGTGATGAAGCATGTGCTTGCTATGATAGTGATGAACCATGTATGTATGCTCCTGCTTTCATGGATTGTCTGGTATGTTGTGTGTTATGCTCACTATCAATGCGTGCTACGATTGTAGGACATGACCACGCAGACGCAAGATCTTAGTCAGGCCATTGTCGTGTCCGACAGCCAGTTTGCTCCATCGTTTGTCGAGGACTCACAGCCTATGTCCGAGATGGCACCTGTTTTGAGGTGTTCGAGTCTGATTCCCTCTATGTGCCAGTAGTGCTCGTTGAGCCAACTCCTGCTGCTGCTGCTGCCGCCGCAATCAAGCTAGCAGCATCAAAGGCAAAGAAGGATGGTAGGTCCAACAACATGAAGTGGCAGTCGTTCATGCCCATGTTCGTGCTGAACAAGATGTGTGAGCTCATCTCTAGTGGAGTTACAACTGACAAGGGCTTCAAGGAGGTGCACTTGAACACCGTTGCGAAGCAGGTGTTCGAGTTCTGTGGGCAAGAGGTGTCTGCCACCCAGGTGTACAACCACCTGAGGAAGTGGAGAAGTCGATGGATCCAAGTGTCCAAGCTGAGAGACCTTAGCGGCGCCTCATGGGATGAGAACACTTGCTCCATAGTTCTGGAGGCAGAGCACTACGCCGGCCATGTCGCGGTTAGCTCACAGCCCTCTTCCTTTTCATACTGTCCACCATTGCCTACTCCTAATCGCAACTAACAACACATGTGTTTCATTCTTAGGACCACCCAAGGGACGCTGAGTTCCTCAACACACCCATCCAGAACTACAACCAGATGCAACACATCTTCTCCTTCGGGCTGGCAACTGGGAAGCATGCCATGGGCTCGGGTGAGCCTCTTGGTTCTCCCATGCCAGACTTCCCCGGGACACCAGACGTCGAGGTCCTTGATGGCCCTAACAAGCCCGCTGCAAAGCCCTTCGACAAGCCATTTGACCCCAACCATGATAGGAAGAGGAAGAGAGGAGGCCTGATGGAGGAGGAGATCAATGTCTTTTGCAGCATGACTGAGGCGGTGAAGGAGGTGGCAACAACCATCAGGGAGTGCAAGCCCCTCGACGTCCACCCTGACCTGTATGGCGCTGTCATGACCCGGGGTGGATTTAGTGACGAGGCTCTCATGGCAGCTCTCAGCCACCTGCTTGACAACAAGGCCCAGGGTGTTGGGTTCGTTGCCATGGCCGACGCTAACAGGGTGTTGTGGCTCAGGAGCTGGCTGGGCAAGCACTACTACTAGAGTAGTGCTGCCTGTGAGCGTGCATGATCCCCAACGGAGATAACGGTGGCGGCGACGACGACGATGATGATGACGACGTACATTTTGTGTAGCTAGGGCTCAAAAACTATTTGATGGTTTGTATATTTTGGTGAGGTGGTATATACTAATCCCTCACGCTGATGGTGAACTTGTGGTGGTAGGACGACACCCTCTTTTGGATGTGGTGGTAGGTTAACACCAAGGTAGTGCTAGGTTGAACTTGCTATGCCGTATGATCATGCATGCTTTACTTCTCTTCTGCTCCATTGTTGTTTGTGTGCTACTTTGCTTGCTACTTGTGCTTCATTGATTTGCTGCTTGAACTCTTGCTCTTGTGCATTGCTAGGGCAAGTGGTATGCCGTGTTCATCGGTGAGGTTCCAGGGGTTTATAGTTCATGGGAAGAATCCAATGCACAAGTGGCATCGTATAGCAACAACAACTATAGAGGGTTCAAGACTCGGCAGGCAGCAGAACAAGCTTACTCCACCTGGGTGCGAAAGCACGGAGGTAGCAGTGTTGACAGTGCCAAGGTTGGAGCTGTCAAAGTGGAAGCTGCTAAGGTGGATCGTCAGTTCGGCCTGAAGCTAAAGAACTTCATCATCTTCGCCTAGTTCATCACCATTGTTGTGTTGTGGCGTTGGTGTGCTAGCTGTGATCATTGTGGGTAAACTCACCAACTAGGGTACAAGGTAAGCACAACATGTACGCCGTATGCAACCAAACGCCGTGTTCATGTGCGCTAGGGCCAATGCAGCCAACCAAACAAATTGCACTTGGGTATTACCTAATGCAGGGACTAGAGATGCACGCAATCAAAAAGTTGCATATGGCGTATTAGGGCCTGTTTTCCTCAACCAGGCTGGATTGGGAAAGGTATGCAATGCGACTACTGTTCCAAACTAGAATCAAACACGCCCTGGGTGTACTCCTAGCCGGGACGTCATAGGTTCGATTCGCCACAGCCTCGCATTTTTGCGTTTTGAAAAACAGATAAGAGAAAGATAGATGGGCCGGCCCAATGAGGCGGAGGGGTGTGCGCCCGTTTGGGAAAACGCCTATAACGGACGCTAAAGGCGCCGAATAGGGTTTGCCATGGGAAATCCCTATTGGGCGCTCGCTGCATCATAATATCGAGCAAACGCACACAGGAGCGAGCGGGATCGCATTCACTGGGCCGACCCAATTACGTGATTCGGTTTTAGGAACCTTCTAGCAGTTCTGTCTGGTTTTATGCGTTTTGGTAACCTTCCAGAAGGTTCTGTGAACTGGGTTTTGTCTAGTTTTTTTCCTTTTTCCCCTTATGTTTTCTTTTTCGTTTTTTCCCTCTATTTCTCTTTGTATTTTCTTTTTCAACAAATGTTCACAAATTTAAAAAAATGTTCGCATTTTAAGTTTTTGTTCACAAATTTAGGAAATTTGGGAAATTTCAAAAATGTTCCCATTTAGAAAAATTGTTCGCAAATTTTGAAAATGTTCATGTTTTGAAAATTTGTTCGCAATTTCAAAAAATGTTCAGAAACTTGAGAAAATGTTCCGGGTTTCTAGTTTTGTTCTAGATTTTTTCAATTGTTCACGTTTTGAAAATTTGTTCTGACACTCAAAATAGTATGAGATTTAAAAATTGTTTGCATTTTTTTTCATATATCTAGTTTGGGAATTTCAATTAATGTTTCAGCCTTCCAAATTTGTTCACAAATTAAAAAAAATCACGTTTTCAAATTTTGTTAGCAAATAAAAAAATGTTCACGATTTGGAAAAAATGTTTGTTATTCTCAAAAAATATTCAACTTTTCAAGTCTTTTCCTGTTTTTCAAAAAAGGTCACGTTTCTAAAAAATATTCGTACATTCAAAAAATGTTTATCTATTAAATTTTGTTTCTCTTTCTTCAAAAAATATTGGTGTTGCTGGAGAAATGTAATTTTTCAAAGATATCACGTCTGAAATTTGAAAATAAGTTGAAATCAGTCGCGGCTCATGGTGCACATCAACTCGGATGCTATCTTGGGCACGAAGTCGCAGGTATTACAGTGGCTAGGGACGTAGTAAATTCTTGCAAGGTCCTGGGTTTGGTCCCTTGCATGCGCTTATTACGTTTTTTGGAATTATCACATGTGTTCCTTCGTACTTGCTGTAAGCTGGGCCGGCCCAGTAGGGTGACCCCCCTGTGCGGCGAGCGTCTGTTGGACGCAACGCGCGTCACGTAGCGAGAGCTAAAAATAAGCGGGCCATCATTGGCCTTGCAGGCGGAATGGAACCACACGAGCAGACTAACTAATTACTACGTGATCCTCGAACTTTTTTTGCTACATTTGCTAAAAAAACTAACTAATTGCTACATTTGCTAAATAAAAAGAACTAATTCCTACGTGCCCTAAAAAAAATTGCTACATAATTTTATTCTAAAAAAAATAGATGCCCTAGGCCCCTAAGTGAGGTATTTTTGCCTTCAGAGTAGAATCTCTTCACACAAGTCCGTGGACACTGATATAAGAGCCGGCCATCAAATCATGTCCACATACATTTCAAACAATATTTGAACAAATCAGACAAATTGCATGCAAACATGTCCAAGTTCACTAAAGTTCGGACATAATTTACATAAAACGGATGATATTTCGTACAATTTGACTCCCGAGTTCATCTACACACTGTGAACAGTAAATTAAATAAAATACTAGAAAAGTTCAAAAAATTCCAAACAACAATGTAGTGAAAGATGCTTGAGTGCATGAAGTCCGTGCTAAGTTTCAGCTCATTCAGACGTATGAGTAGCTCTCAGAAAAAAACAAAATCAAGTCCAAACAGTGCAAAACAATAAACTTGTAGAGGATAGCGGATACAAACATCAAATTTTTCATTTTTACTGAGAGCGCGTCCGATGTTCAAATGCGCTGATATTTTGCACGGACATTACGAAATCAAGCATCTTTAGCAGCATTTTTTTTGGAATATTTTACTATTTTTAACGAATTTACTGTTCTCCTTGGGCTCATTTGAGCCCAGGAGCCAAAACGTCCCGTCCCTACAAAAATCATACTAACTTGTAGCGGATAGTGACCTCGTCGTCGTTGCTGTCCTTCAACGATGGAAGGGCGCGGGGCTGCAACAGCCGCCCAACCGCCGTTTGGTGCTTGCGGAGGAGTCACTCTGATTCCTCCCGCGCCATGCGGAACGCCGCCGCGGGTAATGCAGCCCCTGGTCGCGGTGCCCTGGCAACGGTTTTCCCCCTCCCGGCGTTCGCGGAAGTGTCACTGAGCGACCATTCCTCGCCGATATTGTTGAGCACCCCTTCGAGGCGGCGGCACCATGCGGCCGTTTCCACGATGGTAAACGACTGGGCGCGAGCCCAAGACACTTCAAGGTCGGGTTCCTCGTAGACCTAGGCCGGCGCCTCGTCAGACTTGGCAAACGCGGAACGGTGCGCCGCTCCTACCACGCCGCCTCCCTGGCCGCCCTCTCCTTGGCTGACACAATGGCCTGGAATAACGAGGAGTCATTGTTGCGGCTGATACGTCTCCAACGTATCTATAATTTTTGATTGATCCATGCTATATTATCTACCGTTTTGGGCACTATTGGGTTTTATTATCCACTTTTATATTATTTTTGGGACTAACCTATTAACCGGTGGCCCAGCCCAGATTTGCTGTTTTATGTCTATTTCAGTGTTTCGAGGAAAAGGAATATCAGACAGAGTCAAAACAGAACAAAATCAACTGGAGAGGTTATTTTTGGAAGGAAAGCAACCCAGAGAACTTGGAGTGCATGTCAGGGGAGATACGGGCTGCCCACGAGGGTGGGGGCGCGCCCACCCCCCGGGAGCGCCCCCCTGCCTCGTGGGGCCCCCGTAGCTCCTCCGACGTACCCCTTGCACCCATATATACTCTTGTACCCTAAAACTTCCAGAACAGAAGATAGATCAGGAGTTCCGCCGCCGCAAGCCTCTGTAGCCACCAAAAACCTCTCGGGAGCCCGTTCCGGCGCCCTGCCGAAGGGGGATCCCATCACCGGTGGCCATCTTCATCATCCCGGCGCTATCCATGACGAGGAGGGAGTAGTTCACCCTCGGGGCTGAGGGTATGTACCAGTAGCTATGTGTTTGATCTCTCTCTCTCTCTCTCTCTCTCTCTCTCTCTCTCTCGTGTTCTCTCTTGTGTTCCTCTATGGCACGATCTTGATGTATCCCGAGCTTTGCTATTGTAGTTGGATCTTATGATGTTTCTCCCCCTCTACTCTCTTGTGATGAATTGAGTTTCCCCTTTGAAGTTATCTTATCGGATTGAGTCTTTTATGAGAACACTTGATGTATGTCTTGCCGTGATTATCTGTGGTGACAATGGGATATCATGTGCCACTTGATGTATGTTTTGGTGATCAACTTGCGGGTCTCGTGACATTGGGAACATATGCATAGGGGTTGGCACACGTTCTTGACTCTTCGGTAGAAACTTTGGGGCACTCTTTAAAGTACTTTTATGTTGGTTGGATGAATCTGAGATTGTGTGATGCATATCGTATAATCATGCCCACGGATACTTGAGGTGACAATGGAGTATCTAGGTGACGTTTGGGTTTTGGTTGATTTGTGTCTTAAGGTGTTATTCTAGTACGAACTCTTCTATAGATTGATCCGAAAGAATAACTTTGAGGTGGTTTCGTACCCTACCATAATCTCTACGTTTGTTCTCCGCTATTAGTGGCTTTGGAGTGACTCTTTGTTGCATGTTGAGGGCTTGTTATATTATCTATCTATGTTATTATTGTTGAGAGAACTTGCACTAGTGAAAGTATGAACCCTAGGCCTTGTTTCCTATCATTGCATTACCATTTACGCTCACTTTTATTATTAGTTACCTTGATGTTTTTATTATTTCAGATTACAAAAACCTATATCTACTATCTATTTTGCACTTGTATCACCATCTCTTCGCCGAACTAGTGCACCTATACAATTTGCCATTGTATTGGGTGTGTTGGGGACACAAGAGACTCTTTGTTATTTGGTTGCAGGGTTGTTTGAGAGAGACCATCTTCATCCTACGCCTCCTACGGATTGATAAACCTTAGGTCATCCACTTGAGGGAAATTTGCTACTGTCCTACAAACCTGTGCACTTGCAGGCCCAACAACGTTTACAAGAAGAAGGTTGTGTAGTAGACATCAAGCTCTTTTCTGGCGCCGTTGCCGGGGAGTCTAGGTAAAGGGCACTCACTCACACCCCGTCAACTAAGCTCTTTTCTGGCGCCGTTGCCGGGGAGGTGAGTGCTTGAAGGTATATCTTTAGATCTTGCAATCAAATTTTTTTGTTTCTTGTTTTAGCACTACGCTAGTTTATAAAAGAAAATAAAAAAAATGGAGTTAAGTTTGTCTCATACGCTTCACCTTTTTAATATCTTTCATGAGTATGATGGAAAGGATAATTGTGCTCAAATGCTAGAGGAAGAAATCTCTAAATTGTTTGGCACTAAATATTTGAATGATGAGCATGATTGCAATGTTGTTAGTACGAATTCTTTGAATATCCATGATGCTAATGATGATTGCACTAGTTATGATGAAAATGCCTCCTATAAACATGTCAATTTTTGTGGAGTGCATTAGGTTTGTAAGTACACACCAAATAGGTAAGATAGATATTGCAAGAGGCATAAGTACTTAGAACCAAATTGTTGCAAGAAGAGCTAGATGAATGTGCTGAAAACTTATCTTTTCTTAGCCCTACTTATGAACTTTGCAATGAACGTGATCATTTTAGTACCCAATGCAAATTGTTTCATGATCGCATCGTGTCCAAAAATTGTGATGACTTGATTTCCCTTGCACATCATAATGAACTTAGTTTGCTCTTGGGTCATGAAGAAATGAAACGTATAACTAAGGTTATTCTAGAATTTTCCCTTGATAGAGTTCTTCATTTTGATCTAGAGAAAATTTATATGTATTGTGCGATGAATTGCATTGATAATCCTTATATTGCCAATTACATAAAGAAAAGAAAGCAAATAGAGGATTAAGAGAATACTAATGAAAGGGAAGAGACTTCCCAATATCATCCTATTATTTCTTATGATGAATCAGGTAACGGGGGGGGGGGGGGGGAGCTTTCTATTCAACAAATCTCATCAATAAGGAGCTCAAAGAGGAAGGTTGAACCCACACATAATGTGAAGAAGAAGAAGAAAAGAAGGAGCAACAAAGGTAGAAAGGTATCCCTCCCAAATGATGTTGTTCCTACTACTCATTGTAATGATGATAATTGCTATACTATTGGTGCTATCAATATTTTTAATGATGAGAGTGATTATGCTTATGATATGAAAGGGCCCAAGCTTGGGGAAGCTATGTTGGATGAGGATGAAATATTTGAGAATATATTTGCTGGAATTAATGTTTATCCCAAGCTTGGGGATGCTATGTTTAATGAAGATGATATTTTTAGCATCCCAAATTTTGATATGCAAAGTTGTTATGATGATAGCATGCCTCCTACCTATGATGATTATATTGATGAAAGTGGGTTCGGAAGAGAGTCAACTTTAGGAAGTAGTGATCCCACTATTTTGGAGGATGTTGAATTTTATTGTGATGAATATGAAAGTGTATTTGGAAGAGTGTCAACTTTATTTAGTGATTCCACTATCTTGGGAGAGGTTTCAATCGATTATGATGAGAACGAAGTTGCTACTTATGATGATTATTGTGATGAAACTTATGCTATAAAAAGTAGTGATGATTATATTTACAAATCTTGTCATGATTATGATTACCCTTTTTCTGAACATTACTCTTTTAATGTAGAAACAATTTTTAGTGTTCAAGTCTCTTATGATGCTCTCACTATTCCGAATGAGAAGAATTTTGCTTATGAGGAGAGTAGTAAATTTTCTATGCTTGTAGATCATGAAAGGAATGCTCTAGGTGCTGATTATATTGTTGAATTCATTCATGATGCTACTGAAAATTATTATGAGGGAGGAATATATGCTTGTAGGAATTGCAATAATATCAAGTTTCCTCTCTATGTGCTTAAAATCTTGAAGCTATGCCTGTTTATCTTCCTATGCTTGTTGATTATTGTTCCCATAAGTTGTTTGCTCACAAAATACCTATGCATAGGAAGTGGGTTAGACTTAAAAGTGCTATTCATATGCTTCATGATGCTCCCGTTATGTTTCAATTCTTATCTTTTATGTGAGCATCATTGTCATCATCATGCCTAGCTAAAAGGCATTAAAGAAAAGCGCTTGTTGGGAGACAACCCAATATTTATCCTTAATGTATTTGTGTGTCCACATGATTATGATACTGTAGTAATCATGTTTTATAGCTTTTGTTTCAATAAAGTGCCAAGTAAGACCTTTAGGATAGCTTACGGTGATAGTTGTGTTGATCCTGCTGAGAATCAGAAACTTTTGCACCCAGTAAATTAGTTTTGTTAATTCACTGAAACCTGCTTCTGATATTATTCTTTTTGCTCTGGATTTATACACACATTGTTTAGGACGTCCTAATTTTGTAGGATTTTTGGAGTTCCATAAGTATACGTTTGATACAGATTACTACAGACTGTTCTGTTTTTGACAGATTCTGTTTTCTATGTGTTGTTTGCTTATTTTGATGAATCTATGAGTAGTATCGGAGGGTATGAACCATAGATAAGTTGGATTACAGTAGATATTACACCAGTATGAATTTAGAATGATTTCATTACAGTACCTTGAAGTGGTCTTTTGTTTTCTTTCGCTAACAGAGCTCACGAGTTTTCTGTTGAGTTTTGTGTTGTGAAGTTTTCAAGTTTTGGGTAAAGATTCGATGGACTATGGAATAAGGAGTGGCAAAGAGCCTTAGCTTGGGTATGCCCAAGGCACCCCAAGGTAATATTCAAGGACAACCAAGAGCCTAAGCTTGGGGATGCCCCGGAAGGCATCCCCTCTTTCGTCTTCGTTCATCAGTAACTTTACTTGGACCTATATTTTTATTCACCACATGATATGTGTTTTGCTTGGAGCGTCATTTTCTTTTGTTAGTATTTGCTTGATGTTATTTAGAATAATGTTTTGCATCTTTAGTTTCAATAAAGAAGTCAAGGATAGCCTTTGCCATGCTTATTTTGCTAGTATACATGTTGCTGTTTGAAAACAGAAAGTTTACCGCTGTTGCAAAAATTCCCTAGAAAAGTCAGAGCATGATATAATGTTGAAACTTTTTGCATGATGAGCTCTGATAAATTTATTACAGTGGAAATTTTAGTTCATAATTTTTGGAGTTAGGGAAGTATGATGACTCTTGCATTCTTTACAGACTGTACTGTTTTGGTAGATTGCTGTTATGGTTGCATTGTTTGCATATGTTTGCTTGTTTAATGATTCTATTTGAAGATAGGAGTATTAAATTTGCAGAGGCATTTAGTATTCAATGTTGATTTATAATTTTAGTGATTTGTTACAGTAGAAAATGATAAAGTTTTGCATTGGTTTATACTAACCTATCTCACGAGTTCTTGTTGAGTTTGTTGTGAATGAAGCTTTTGATAAAAAGAGAAACCATGATATGAGAGGAATTAAGGAGACATAAAATTTTAAGCTTGGGGATGCCCAAGGCACCCCAAGATAATATTTCAAGAAGTCTCAAGCATCTAAGCTTGGGGATGCCCCGGTAGGCATCCCACCTTTCTTCTTCAACAACTATCGGGTAGTATCGGTTGAGCCTAAGTTTTTGCTTCTTCACATGAGTTGTGATATCCTTGCAATGTAGTTTTCTTTAGCTTTGCTTTCTGTTTGAATAAAGTATCAAGATCTGAAATTATTAAATGGGAGAGTCTTCACATATTTGCATAATTATTCGACTACTCATTGATCTTCACTTATATCTTTCGGAGTAGTTTTTCATTTGCTCTAGTACTTCACTTATATCTTTTAGAGCATGGTGGTGGATTTGGTTTAAAGAAACTATTGATATCTCATGCTTCACTTAGATTATTTTGAGAGTCATTAATAGCATGGTAATTTGCTTAATGTTAATATACTTAGTATTCAAGATATGTGAAACTTTCTTTTGAGTGAATTGAATACTAAGATAAGTTTGATGCTTGATAATTGTTTTGAGATATGGAGGTGATAATATCAAAGTCGTGCTAGTTGGGTAATTGTGAATTTGAGAAATTCTTGTGTTGAAGTTTGCAAGTCCCGTAGCATGCACGTATGGTTAAAGTTGTGTAACAAATTTGAAACATGAAGTGTACCTAGCTTGTGCATCCTTATGAGTGGCGGTCGGGGACGAGCGATGGTCTTTTCCTACCAATCTATCCCCCTAGGAGCATGCGCATATTACTTGATTTTTGATGACTTCTAAATTTTTGCAATAAGTATATGAGTTCTTTTGACTAATGTTGAGTCCATGGATTATACGCACTTTTACCTTTCCGCCTTTGCTAGCCTCTTCGGTACCGTGCATTTCCCTTTCTCACCTTGAGAGTTGGTGCAAACTTCACCGGTGCATCTAAACCCCGTGATACGATACGCTCTATCACACATAAACCTCCTTATATCTTCCTCAAAACAATCACCATACCTACCTATCATGGCATTTCCATAGCCATTTCGAGATATATTGCCATGCAACTTCCATCATCATCATCATGACATACATTACTTTTGTCATATTGCCATTGCATGATCATGTAGTTGACATTGTATTTGTGGCAAAGCCACCATGCATTATTTTTCATACATGTCACTCTTGATTCATTGCACCATCCCGGTACACCGCCGGAGGCATTCATATAGAGTCATATCTTTTTCTAAGTTTCGAGTTGTAATCCTTATGTTGTAATCAATAGAAGTGTGATGATCATCATTATTAGAGCATTGCCCAAAAAAAAGAGAAAGGCCAAAAAAAAGAAAGGCCCAAAAAAAGGGGCAATGCTACTATCTCTTTTTCCACACTTGTGCTTCAAAGTAGCACCTTGTTCCTCATGTAGTGAGTCTCATATATTGTGCTTCAAAGTAGCACCTTGTTCTTCATGTAGTGAGTCTCATAAGTTGTCTTTTTATACTAGTGGGAATTTTTCATTATAGAACTTGGCTTGTATATTCCTACGATGGGCTTCCTCAAATGCCCTAGGTCTTCATGAGAAAGCGAGTTGGATGCACACCCAATAGTTTTCTTTTGTTGAGCATTCATAGCTCTAGTGCATCCGTTGCATGGCAATCCCTACTCCTCATGTTGACATCAATTGATGGGCATCTCCATAGCCCGTTGATTAGCCTCGTCAATGTGAGACTTTTTCCTTTTTTGTCTTCTCCACACAATCCCCATCATCATATTCTATTCCACCCATAGTGCTATATCCATGACTCATGCTCATGTATTGCGTGAGGGTTGAAAAAGTTTGAGATTATTTAAGTATGAAACAATTGCTTGGCTTGTCATCGGGGGTATAGAAGTTGAGAACATCTTTGTGTGACGAAAATGAAGCATAGCCTAACTATATGATTTTGTAGGGATGAACTTTCTTTTGCCATGTTATTTTGAGAAGACATGATTGCTTTATTAGTATGCTTGAAGTATTATTATTTTTATGTCAATATGAACTTTTGTCTTGAATCTTTCGGATCTGAATATTCATATCGCAAGTAAGAAGAATTACATTGACATTATGCCGAGTAGCACTCCGCATCAAAAAATTCTTTTTTATCATTTACCTACTGGAGGACAAGCAGGAATTAAGCTTGGGGATGCTTGATACGTCTCCAACGTATCTATAATTTTTGATTGCTCCATCCTATATTATCTACTGTTTTGGGCAATATTGGGCTTTATTATCCACTTTTATATTATTTTTGGGACTAACCTATTAACCGGAGGCCCAGCCCAGATTTGCTGTTTTATGCCTATTTCAGTGTTTCGAGGAAAAGGAACATCAGACGGAGTCAAAACGGAATGAAATCAACTGGAGAAGTTAATTTTTGGAAGGAAAGCAACCCAGGGAACTTGGAGTGCACGTCAGGGGAGATACGGGGGGCGCGCCCCCCGGGCGCGCCCCCCTGCCTCGTGGGGCCCCCGTAGCTTCTCCGACGTACCCCCTGCACCCATATATACTCTTGTACCCTAAAACTTCCAGAA
This sequence comes from Triticum timopheevii, assembly GCA_963921465.1. Taxonomy (NCBI): domain Eukaryota; kingdom Viridiplantae; phylum Streptophyta; class Magnoliopsida; order Poales; family Poaceae; genus Triticum; species Triticum timopheevii. The sequence continues at coordinate 173,041,904 of OY997272.1, forward strand.
CAGAAGATAGATCGGGAGTTCCGCCGCCGCAAGCCTCTGTAGCCACCAAAAACCTCTCTTGAGCCTGTTCCGACACCCTGCCGGAGGGGGATCCCATCACCGGTGGCCATCTTCATCATCCCGACGCTATCCATGACGAGGAGGGAGTAGTTCACCCTCGGGGCTGAGGGTATGTACCAGTAGCTATGTGTTTGATCTCTCTCTCTCTCTCTCTCTCGTGTTCTCTCTCATGTTCCTCTATGGCATGATCTTGATGTATCCCGAGCTTTGCTATTGTAGTTGGATCTTATGATGTTTCTCCCCCTCTACTCTCTTGTGATGAATTGAGTTTCCCCTTTGAAGTTATCTTATCGGATTGAGTCTTTTATGAGAACACTTGATGTATGTCTTGCCGTGATTATCTGTGGTGACAATGGGATATCATGTGCCACTTGATGTATGTTTTGGTGATCAACTTGCGGGTTTCGTGACATTGGGAACCTATGCATAGGGGTTGGCACACGTTCTTGACTCTCCGGTAGAAACTTTGGGGCACTCTTTGAAGTACTTTTATGTTGGTTGGATGAATCTGAGATTGTGTGATGCATATCGTATAATCATGCCCACGGATACGTGAGGTGACAATGGAGTATCTAGGTGACATTAGGGTTTTGGTTGATTTGTGTCTTAAGGTGTTATTCTAGTATGGACTCTTTTATAGATTGATCCGAAATAATAAATTTGAGGTGGTTTCGTACCCTACCATAATCTCTATGTTTGTTCTCCGCTATTAGTGGCTTTGGAGTGACTCTTTGTTGCATGTTGAGGGCTTGTTATATTATCTATCTATGTTATTATTGTTGAGAGAACTTGCACTAGTGAAAGTATGAACCCTAGGCCTTGTTTCCTATCATTGAAATACCGTTTACGCTCACTTTTATCATTAGTTACCTTGCTGTTTTTATTATTTCAGATTACAAAAACCTATATCTACTATCTATTTTGCACTTGTATCACCATCTCTTCGCCGAACTAGTGCACCTATACAATTTGCCATTGTATTGGGTGTGTTGGGGACACAAGAGACTCTTTGTTATTTGGTTGTATGGTTGTTTAAGAGAGACCATCTTCATCCTACGCCTCCTACGGATTGATAAACCTTAGGTCATCCACTTGAGGGAAATTTGCTACTGTCCTACAAACCTGTGCACTTGCAGGCCCAACAACGTCTACAAGAAGAAGGTTGTGTAGTAGACATCAGCGGCCACTGCGGTAGTGGAGTAGGCAGTCGTGGGCGGCACCTCCTCCTTGACGGCCTTGTCGCGCCAGGAACAATGCGAGGACGACGTCGGCTGGTCCATGGTGCTGTGGCAGCGACAGCGACTCGTCGTTCAGGCGGCATCCAATTTGGACGCTGTAGTTGCCGGGTGGAGGGAAGGCTACGGCTCCGCCTTCACGTGACAGAGAGGCGGCGACATTGTCTCCTTCTTCACGTGGTAGCGTGGCGGCGAGGGTGGCGAGTCCTTCACATGTGCTGGCGGCGATGTCGGCGCCAGACCACAGAGCGACTGGTCCGGCAGCGGATCAATCTGCTGCAAGAACTCTTCATCCGTGACCGCGTCCTTCGAGAGGAGGCGTGGCTGTTGCGGCAGTGCTTGGTCCTCCTCGTCGCCAGAGGAGATATGATCTTCTCCTTGTCAGAGGATCCGACTGCCGTTGAGGAAGAGGCCAGGAGAGCGACAGCGGCGGCGCCAAGATCCGGAGCCGCCGGTGTCTGCCAGCACGGAGAACCATGACTTGTGCATGGTGAAACAGTGGTTTGTAGTGGAGACATTGCTAGGAGGGTAGAGGAGAAGTTTGAAGATGTGATGTGCATGGCGTTGGAGCACAGCTTAATTAGGAGCGACGGCCAGCCGAATGGACGGGAAGACGGCTTCAATGTGATGCAGTGGCCAGAGTAGGCTTCTCGACATTGAAATGGCAGCGCCTGCTCGCTTAGTTGCCTCACTGTGATAGGCATCAATGCCACGGAGGCACGTTCGGAGCGGCGTTAACGGGCATGCATCATATCTGAGGACAACCGCTTCACGCGAAAATGGTTTTTAGGTGGGACTAGGGTGGCGGTCCAAACCAGGGTGCTTGTGCATGTCCAAACCGCTGCCATGCATGCACCAGGTCAGTCTCCACGTTGTAGTAGGCTCCGTCGGTGTAGTAGTAGACATCGTTGGGATCAACTAGCTCCTGGGCTCCGTCATCTAATCGCAGCAATCGGGTAAAGGGGAAAAAGGTAGCAAAGCAACCGTGAGTACTCATTCAATGTACTCGCAAGACTTACATCAGATCTAAGTTAAGTATGCATCGGTATCAATGCGAAGGGGCTGTATCTGTGGACTATAATGTAGAATGCCAGAGTTGAGGGGTAAGGCCTAGCCTATTGAAGACCAACATCTTGCAGCGTCTTGCAACAACCCAAGAGAGTATAATAACATAACATATAGTAACAAGTATATAACATCAACACCCAGAGATCCTTCCTCATCTACCCCGCGAGGAAGCGATCGAGCCATCATATCAGTTTAGTGTCTCAACTCTCAAGTATATAGTTCTAGTTATAGTTGACCGGGATACAAGTCCGAGTGTCTGTTATCGTGGACACAACTATTCGAATAGATATACTTCCCTGTAGGGGTGCACCAACTTACCATCACGCTTGATTAGCTCCGGCCGGACACACTTTTCTAGGTCATGCCCGGCCTCGGCTGATCAACACGGCATAGTCCTTCCCAGGCTCAGCAGAGAGGTCAGCACACCGGTCTACATCCTAAGCGCTCAGGGGTCTTGGGCCCATCGCCTTTTCACTCGTGCGTGTTGTGTACGCGGCCTGGAGCAGACCCACCTCCTTATACAAGCGCAGGCGGTTACGGTCCAACCGGGAGCGCGCCGCTCAACTGCTCACGTCCGAAGAGCTTTCGGGAGAATCGTACTATACCGAGTGCCCATACTTATCCCCGCGTGGTGGTTAGTGTGAAAAGGTCAGAGGCCTACTCAGATCACATATCCAAACCGTTAGTGTATTGGGAGCTCGCGGAAACGATTAGTGATCCTGTCGCCCCGTCTTGCAGACTTACGACAAGGGCCAGGCCCATCCCTCTCAAGGGTGCTCTCTGCCTGCCCGGTCGTGCCGTGTTATTAACTCTCGCAGGTACCCTCCTGGCCAACCCAACTTATCAATAAACTGTCGAGAACTCAGGTCCACCTCTGCTACTTGTGAGCTACGCTGGGATTTCCTCGAAGAGGAGGGGATGATGAAGTACAGTAGAGATAAGTATTTGCCTCAACTATGAAACCAAGGTTATCAATCCAGTAGGAGAATCGCGCAACAACTAGTTAGCAGCACCTGCACACAAAATAACAAATCCTTGCACCCAACGCGAACAAGAGGTTGTCAATCCCTAGGCGGTTATTTGCAAGATTAAATTGTATGGTGATAGATAGATAGACCGAACAAAATATAAAATAAAATAAATAAAGTAATAGTGCAACAAGGTATTTTTAGGATTTTTAATATATGATAAAGGTAGACCCGAGGGCCATAGTTTTCACTAGAGGCATCTCTCTTGAAAATAGCATACGGTGGATAAACAAATTACTGTTGGGTAATTGATAGAAAAGCAGATAATCATGACGATATCCAAGGCAATGATCATGTATATAGGCATCACGTCTGAGGCAAGTAGACTAAAATGATTTGGAATCTACTACTATTACTCCACACATCGACTGCTATCCAACATGCATCTGGAGTGTTAAGTTCATAAAGAACGGAGTAACGCCTTAAGCAAGATGACATCATGTAGACAAACTAAACTCACGCATGAATAAACCCCATCTTTTTATCCTTAGTAGAACCGATACAGTACATGTCACGTCCCCTACTGTCACTGGGATTGAGCACCACAAGATCGAACCCATTACAAAGCACCTCTCCCATTCCAAGATAAATCAATCTAGTTGGCCAAACCAAATCAAAAGAACAGAGAGTCATACGAAGCTATAACAATCACGAATAAAAGAGTTCAGAGAAAACTAAAATAATATTGATGGATAATCTGATCATAAACTCACAATTCATCGGATCCCAACAAACACACCGCAAAAAGTGATTACATCGGATAGAACTCCAAGAACATCGAGGAGAACATTGTATTGAAGATCAAATAGAGAGAAGAAGCCATCTAGCTACTAAATATGACCCGTAGGTCTGTGGTAAACTATTCACGCATCATTGAAAGGGCAACAAGGTTGATGTAGAGCCCCTCTGTGATCGAATTCCCCTCCGGCAGAGTGCCGGAAAAGGCCTCCAGATGGGATCTCTCGAGAAAAAGAACTTGCGGCGGCGAAAAAAGTATTTCGTGGACTCCTTTGTTAGTTTTCGATTTTAGGGAATTTATAGAGGTGGAGTTAGGTCAAATGGAGCTTTGTGGGCCCCACGAGCCACCAGGGCGCGCCCTACCCCCTGGGCGCGCCCTAGTGCCTCATGGGTCACTGCTCCATCTTCTCGTCCCTCCTAAAGCTTCCAGGGTCTCTTATGTCCAAAAAAAATCTCCAAAAAGTTTCGTGGCATTTGGACTTCATTTGGTACTGATATTCTGAAAAACCAAAACCAGGCCAAAAATAGCAACCGGCACTGGGCACTAAGTTAATAGGTTAGTCCCAAAAAAGATATATAATTGCTTGTAAGTGTATATAAAACATCAAAGATTGATATTATAATAGCATCAAACAATAAAAAATTATAGATACATTGGAGACGCATCAAGCATCCCCAAGCTTAATTCTTACTCGTCCTCGAGTAGGTAAATATAAAAACAAAATTTTTGATGTGGAATGATACCTATGATATTCATCATATACTCTTTTCTTTTGTGGCATGGACATTTGAACTTGAATGATTCAAAGCAATAGTCTATAGTCTGACATCAAGACATCAATACTCAAGCATACTAACAAGCAACATGTCTTTCAAAATATCAACGCTAAAGAAAGTTATCCCTAGCCCATTATGCTCAATCATTGATCCATTCATGAAACACACTCAATATGTTTTGGAGATTAACTCCCACTTGATTCAAGCGATTGTAGTGCCCAGACATTCTGAGCACATGCTCACTAGCTGAGCTATTCTCCTCCATCTTGTAGGCAAAGTACTTTTCAGATGTCTCATACTATCAAGTACCATGGCGCACTAGACTATCAAGTAGTCATCATATCGAGCTTGCCAAACGTTCATAACATATGCTTCTGCTCCTGCAATAGGTCTGTCACCTAGCGGTGCATCAAGGACATAATTCTTCTATGCAGCAATGATGATAATCATAAGATCACGGACCCAATCCGCATCATTGCTACTATCATCTTTCATCTTAGTTTTCTATAGGAACATATCAAAAATAGGGGAGCTACAACGAGAGCTATTGATCTACAACATAATTTGTAAATACTGTCTCGACTAAGTTCATGATAATTTAAGTTCAATTAATGAAATTACTAATGAATTCCCACTTAAATCAACATCCCTCAAGTTGTCTAAGTGTTACATGATCCAAATCAACTAAACCATGTCCAATCATCACGTGAGATGGAGTAGTCTTCAATGGTGAACATCTCTATGTTGATCATATCTACTATATGACTCATGTTCGACCTTTCGGTCTCCAGCGTTCCGAGGCCATGTCTGTAGATGCTAGGCTCGTCAAGTTTATCTCGAGTATTCTGCATGTGCAAAACTATCTTGCACCCGCTGTATGTGAACGTAGAGCCTATCCCACCCGATCATCACGTGGTGTCTCAGCACGAAGAACTATCGCAATGGTGCATACTCAGGGAGAACACTTATACTTTGAAATTTAGTTAAGGGATCATCTTATAGTGTTGACGTACTAAGCAAAATAAGATGCATAAAAGATAAACATCACATGCAATCAAAATATGTGACATGATATGGCCATCATCATCTCGTGCTTTTGATCTCCATCTCCAAAGCATCGTCATGATCTCCATCGTCACCGGCTCGACACCTTGATCTCCATCGTTGCCCCGTGGTCATCTCGCCAACTATTGCTTCTACAACTATCGCTAACACATAGTGATAAAGTAAAACAATTACATGGCGTTTGCATTTCATACAATAAAGAGATAACCATAAGGCTCCTGCCGATTGCCGATAAATTTTACCAAACATGATCATCTCATACAATAACGTATATCACATCATGTCTTGACCATATCACATCACAACATGCCCTGCAAAAACAAGTTAGACGTCATCTACTTTGTTGTTGCAAGTTTTACGTGCCTGCTATGGGCTTCTAGCAAGAATCATTCTTACCTACGCATCAAAACCACAACGGTGATTTATCAAGTTTGTTGTTTTAACCTTCAACAAGGACCGGCCGCAGTAAAATTCAATTCAACTAAAGTAGGAGAAACAGACACCCGCCATCCACCTTTATGCAAAACTAGTTGCATGTCTGTCGGTGGAACCGGTCTCATGAACGTGTTCATGTAAGGTTGGTCCGGGCCGCTTCATCCAACAATACCGCCGAATCAAAATAAGACATCGGTGGTAAGCAGTATGACGATCACCGCCTACAACTCCTTTGTGTTCTACTCGTGCATATCATCTACGCAAAGACCTGGCTCAGATGCCACTGTTGGGTAATGTAGCATGCAATTTCAAAAAAAATCCTACGCCCATGCAAGATCTATCTAAGAGATGCATAGCAATGAGAGGGGTAGAGTGTGTCCACGTACACTCATAGACCGAAAGCGGAAGAGTTACACAACGCAGTTGATCTGGTCAAACTTCTTCTAGCTCTGACCAATCAAGTACCAAACGTATGGCACCTCTGAGTTCTGCACACGTTCAGCTCGATGACGTTCCTCGCCCTCTTGATCCACCAAGGTGTCGGCGTGGTGACGATGATGGTGAAGTGATCCGCGCAGGGCTTCACCTAAGCACCGCGACAATATGACCTGTAAATTATCAAGTTTGTTGCATATCCGGCGATGATGGTGAAGTTATACATTAGATCATCATTGCATATCATATTTTATTGCATTTTGGCTTGATCCTAGAAATTCTACGCAACTCAAGGACCCACGAAGAGAGTTGGGGATTTCGTTATTTTCATATTTGAGTTTTCTCAAATTTTGGAAAGAGGATCGTTTGATTTTAATTATTTTATCTTCGAATATCTCTTTTATAAAAATAAAAGAGAGGGGATAAAATGACTTTCCCAAAATAAAGAAATATTGGAGATTTAATCTTAAAATCAAATAAGAATTTTATTTGGAGTTTTATCGCTATTTTATTTGAATTTGGAAAAATATGCATTTTTCAAAAATTGCATTAGAGGCCCACAGAAATGTCCACTTTGTCCGCTATATTTTTAGAGGACGGGGAAAATTTATTTCAGGATTTTTAGAGTCCATTTAGTATTTCTTTTATTTGTTTTTCTGCGTGTGGAATTATTTAAAAAAATGAAACCGACTTAGCCGGGCTGTACCCAACCCGGACTCCTCCGCCAGCCCTCTTAAAAAGGCCCGCCCAAGACCCCCCAGCCCACCGCCGCCACCTAACCCTAACCCTAGCCGCCGCCACCGTCGCCGCCGCCGCCGCGCCTCGCACCGCCGCCGCCGCGCCTCGCACCGCCGCCGCCGCGCCTCGCACCGCCGCCGCCGTGTCTCGCCACCGACCGCCGCCGACGCAGCCGCCCCTCGCTGCCGCCGGATCCGCCGACCCCGCCGCCACCCCTCGCTGCCCTGCCGCTCGTCGCCGCCACCGACGATCGCCGGAGTTACCGCCGCCCCTCGTCGGACTCGTCGAGGTAGTAGCCACCGCCGCCGCCGGTTTTCTCTAGAAAATCGTGCGTTTTTTTAGAACCCATGGTTAATATTTTTTTAGATCGGTTTTAGTTTTTTTCACCGGTTTGGTTATTTAGCGAACGCCCGTTCATACGTTTGGTTTAATGAACGGTTTTCACCCGTTTACCGTAGACAGCGAACGTTCATTCGTTAGCCTGTTCTTCAGTTATTCTTTTTCCAGGGACTTTCCGTGATTATTTTCGATCGTGATTTCTGCCCTAACTTTTGTTTTAGGTTATCTTTTTGCTCGTTTATCGGAATCAGGCGATTCAAGCGCCTAGAGTTTTGTCTCGAAGCCCTCTTTCTGTTTAACCAACTTGAACAAGGTTTTGCTATTGTAAAATTTGACTTAAGTCCAGATTAGTAAACAGAGCTTGTTTCTTTCGCAGTTTGAGTTTCGTTGCTTCGTTTGATTTGATTCTTTTTTGCAAACCAAAGTTTTTAGTTGAACTTTCTGGTTAGATCATGCTTCTAGTTGAGTGCTTATTGTATGTTTGTTTGTTTGTGATAGAGTACCCGGAGTGCGAAGCGTGCTACTACGAGTCTCTAGGTTTCACGGATCATCAGCAAGGCAAGTAACACTTTGATCATACCTCTTTACTACCCAGTTTTATTGCATTAGATCAATCCTCAAACAATTGCATGGTTAGGATCTGATTAACATGTGGGTTTTGGGAAGTAGATGAGGTAGTACCTATTTACCTGTTTATTATCAAACCTTTGGGAGTAACTTCTACGTTGCTTATAGTGCTATGCTATGCTCGTAGACGTGATTTGGTTAGAGTGATTCATGATAGATGTGAGTTTTGTTAATTAATGGTTGAATTAAGGTGGCTACTTAAATACACATCTGGGTGGATTGCTTGAAGGCACCTTGGAGTACCCAATGGTTTTCAGGGCACCTAGAGAATCCAGTGTTGTCCTAGGATATCCCGGAGTACCCGTGTGATCATCCTACGGCCCGCCACCCAGGCTCAAAGGGATCATAAGATTATTCATGCTAGAAACTTTCGTGTGCAGCCACAAGCCAATATGGGCTCTGGCATAGTTGAGTAAGTTGCGTGAAGCTCTTAAAGAGGTAGACTAGCAGATGTAGTGGGTTGTAGGTGGTACTGTCTATCCAGAGTAGAGAGTTAATGCTTCAAAAAGACTGTGTCTCGAATCTCCGACCATGGATGTATTCGAGTCTTGTGGGGAAAAGAGCGCAAACATCTGCAGAGTGTATAAACTAATCATGGTTAGCCGTGTCCCCGGTTATGGACGTTTTGAGTATCTAGTTCTTGGATTATCATGTTGATCTCATCACTCTTAATTTAATTTGATTGGGTTTAATGATGATGTTTAATTGTGATTGAGTTGGAGGAACCTTCTCAATGTTTAACAACCACCATGATAGTTAAATAAAATTTATTCCTTTGTTGTAGGAAAAAATTGGCTTTATGCAAAATTGTAACCATAGAGCTTTCACCAGCCAAATATGCATGTAGTGATAGCATTTGTTCTGTTTATTACTCTCTTGTGTTACATTGCCAACATATTCCATGTGCTGACCCGTTTCGGGCTGCAACGTTCATGTTGCAGACTTTTCAGGCAACGAATAAGGTGCCATAGATCGTTGTCTTTCACTCAGTGATGCCGTTGGAGTTGATGGACTCACTTTATCTTCCAAGCCTTCCGCTGTTATCGTATTTAGATGGCCTTAAGCCATATTTATTGTAATAATCTCTCTTTTGAGACATTTGATGTAATAAATGTTTGATTGCTACTCTGTTATAAATCCTCAAGTACTCTGCATGTCAGCATTACCGATCCAAGGATGACACTGATGCATAGAGATCAGACTGTTTGAGGTCCGGCCGCTACAAGATGGTATCAGAGCACATGCTGAATGTAGGACACGACCACTAATCTAAAGCCCTAGATCACTACTCTCTTCTCATTTCTGACTCCGCTCCCTTTTCTACTCTTTAGGATGGCGGATGCAAGGAACAACTTCACGCAACTGGATGAAGATATACCTTTTGGACGACACTTGAAGGAAGTCACTAGATACCTAAACATCGGAATACCAAGCTTCACCGGGACCTACATCGCCACTTTACCAGAAGAGGAGCGTTCGATGATTCGAGTTCAAGTTCCAGGAAGGACGTTCATGACAATCACTGTGCCCATAGAGTTTTCCTTTGATGCACCAACCCGGAGTCTAGGAAAGAGCATGGCAGCCCACATCACCATGGGATGCATTGGGGAAGTTTACCACAAGGATCTCAAGGATACTATCTACCAGATTTGTGGGCGCCGAGATGAGCAATGGGAGATGATCAGCACCAGGAAGGATAGATCTATTGCAGCTTTCATCCAGGAGTTAAACCAGCACATTCGTTGCCAGGAGAACCAGATGTGCGTAGGCATGAGAGTTCTGAAGAAGGCAATGACCAGGATCATGGAGCTGGAGGAAGAACTCAAGTCTATACGCGACGGATATGAGGAGGAAATGACGATACTCGTGGAGAAGAATGACGATCTGACAAAGAAGCTAGGAATCTTCATGGGAGACCCCGCGCCAGGAGGAGAAGACGACGATTCCACTTGCCCGGAAAACTACATCATCATCGATGACACCGACTCTGACCCTGATGATAGCGATGATGATTTTGTTGATGAAGCTGGAGCAGATATTATGGAGTCTTCCACCGATCAATTTTTTCTAGTCGACCACCATATCAGTAGTAGAATTTACCCATGTATATAGTACAGTCCGAGCACTTCTGTAATGATAGTTAGACCGATGTATGCCCTTGTTTGAATTGATTGAAGTGATATGTTTGTGTTTGTCTCATGTGCATATGGGTAGTGTTTTCCCTCTAGACCTCATTCTATTCTATTTTTCTCATCTTTTCTAAACCCTCAGATGCCTCCGAGATGCGACAATGGATTTACTTTCCCACCGGAGCTCACTCAGTTGATCCAGCAGCAGAATGCATTGATGTAGATACTAGTCCAGAATCACAAGCCAGCAGGATTGCTACAGCCATTGCCGATACCTGAATGGAAGTGGGATAAGCTAGGCATGGATTTTATGATGGGATTGCCCAGGACTCGTTCAGGCTATGACTCGATATGGGTTGTAGTCAATCGTTTGATGAAGGTAGCTCATTTCATCCCAGTGAAGACCACTTACACTAGTGCTAAGTTGGCAAAGATATACATGACCAGGATCGTATGTCTACATGGAGTTCCGAGGACCATTGTATCAGACAGAGGAACCCAGTTTACCTCAAAGTTCTGGAATCAGTTGCATGAAACTTTGGGTACCAGGCTAGAGTTCAATACAGCCTTTCATCCACAGACAGATGGACAGACCGAGAGAGTCAATCAAATTCTGGAGGACATGTTGAGAGCTTGTGTGCTAGATTATGGATCTAGTTGGGACGACAATTTGCCATATGCAGAGTTCTCTTACAACAACAGCTATCAAGCCAGTTTGAAGATGGCGCCTTTCGAAGCTTTGTACGGAGGGAGGTGCAGGACACCATTGTTGTGGGATGAAGTTGGAGACCGTCAGTTGATTGGACCAGATTTGATTAAAGAGTCTGAAGAGAAGGTTAAGCTGATTCACGATAGACTCAAGGTAGCCCAGTCCAGGCAGAAGAGCTATGCGGATTCGAAACACAAGGAGACAGTCTACAAAGTCAGAGATAGAGTTTATCTTCGTGTGTCCCCACTTCGAGGAGTTAAGCGTTTTGGAGTTAAGGGAAAGTTAGCACCACATTTTGTGGGACCATACAAAGTTTTGGAACGTATGGGAGAAGTTGCTTACAAGTTGGAATTGCCCGAAGGTTTGTCAGGAGTTCACGATGTGTTCCATGTTTCCCAGTTGAAGAAGTGCCACGCAGAGATGGCTGATATCCCTGTGAGAGACACAGTACCATTGGAAGCGATTCAGCTGGATGGCGATTTGACCTACGAGGAGAAACCAGTAAAGATTCTCGAGTTTGCCAGCCGAGTCACATGCAGCAAGGTTATCAAGTTCTGCAAAGTTCAGTGGAGCCATCATACCGAGGATGAAGCCACCTCAGAGCGAGAGGAAGACCTATGGAAGGACCACCCACACCTATTTTCTAGCCAACCCGAATCTCGAGGGCGAGATTCATCTTAAGGGGGGTAGGTTTGTAACATCCCAAATTTTCAATTTGGAATGTTATGCATTAGATCATCATTGCATATCATATTTTATTGCATTTTGGCTTGATCCTAGAAATTCTACGCAACTCAAGGACCCACGGAGAGTTGGGGATTTCGTTATTTTCATATTTGAGTTTTCTCAAATTTTGAAAAGAGGATCGTTTGATTTTAATTATTTTATCTTCTAATATTTATTTTATAAAAATAAAAGAGAGGGGATAAAATGACTTTCCAAAAATAAAGAAATATTGGAGATTTAATATTAAAATCAAATAAGAATTTTATTCAGAGTTTTATCGCTATTTTATTTGAATTAGGAAAAATATACGTTTTTCAAAAATTGCATTAGAGGCCCAAATAAATGTCCACTTTGTCCGCTATATTTTTAGAGGATGGGCTAAATTTATTTCAGGATTTTTGGAGTCCGTTTAGTATTTCTTTTATTTGTTTTCCGACCAGGACTCCACCGCTGGCCCTCTTAAAAAGGCCCGCCCGAGACCCCCCAGCCCACAGCCGCACCTAACCTTAACCCTAGCCGCCGCCGCCAGATCCGCCGCTGCTGCCGCGTCTCGCCATCGACTGCCGCCGACGCCGCCGCCCCTCGCCACCGCCGGATCCGCCGACCCTGCCGCCACCAGCCGCCACCCCGCTGCCCGTCGCCGCCACCGACCACCGCCGGAGTTGCCGCCGCCCCTCGCCGGACTCGTCGAGGTAGTAGCCGCCGCCGGTTTTCTCTAGAAAACCGTGCGTTTTTTTAGAACCCGCGGTTAATATTTTTTTAGATCATTTTTTTCGGTTTAGTTATTTAGCGAACGCCTGTTCGTACGTTCGTTTTAACAAATGGTTTTCACCCGTTAACCGTAGACAGTGAACGTTCGTTCGTTAGCCTGTTCGTCAGTTTTTCTTTTTCCAGGGATTTTCCGTGATTATTTTTGATCGCGATTTCTGCCCTGACTTTCGTTTTAGTTTATCTTTTCGCTCGTTTATCGGAATCAGGCGATTCAAGCACCTAGAGTTTCATCTCAAAGCCCTCTTTATGTTTAACCAACTTGAACAAGGTTTTGCTACTGTAAAATTTGACTTAAGTCCAGATTAGTAAACGGAGCTTGTTTCTTTCGCAGTTTGAGTTTCGTTGCTTTGTTTGATTTGATTCTTTTTGCAAACTGGAGTTCTTAAGTTGAACTTTCTGGTTAGACCGTGCTTCTAGTTGAGTGCTTATTGTATGCTTGTTTGTTTGCGATAGAGTACCTGGAGTGCGAAGCGTGCTACTACGAGTCTCTAGGTTTCACGGATCATCAGCAAGGCAAGTAACACTTTGATCATACCTCTTTACTACCCAGTTTTATTGCATTAGATCAATCCTCAAACAATTGCATGGTTAGGATATGATTAACATGTGGGTTTTGGGAATTAGATGAGGTAGTACCTATTTACCTGTTTATTATCAAACCTTTGGGAGTTACTTCTATGTTGCTTATATTGCTATGCTATGCTCGTAGACGTGGTTTGGTTCGAGTGATTCATGACAGATGTGAGTTTGTTAATTAATGGTTGAATTAAGGTGGCTACTTAAATACACATCTGGGTGGATTGCTTGAAGGCACCCTGGAGTACCTAGTGGTTGTCAAGGCACCTGGAGAATCCAGTGTTGTCCTAGGATATCCCGGAGTACCCGTGTGATCATCCTACGGTCCGCCACCCAGGCTCAAAGGGATCATAAGATTATTCATGCTAGAAACTTTCGTGTGCAGCCACAAGCCAATATGGGCTCTGGCATAGTTGAGTAAGTTGTGTGAAGCTCTTGAAGAGGTAGACTAGCAGAAGTAGTGGGTTGTAGGTGGTACTGTCTATCCAGAGTAGAGAGTTAATGCTTCAGAAAGACTGTGTCTCGAATCTCCGACCATGGATGTATTCGAGTCTTGTGGGGAAAAGTGTGCAAACATCTGCAGAGTGTATAAACTAATCATGGTTAGCCGTGTCCCCGGTTATGGACGTTTTGAGTATCTAGTTCTTCGATTATCATGTTGATCTCATCACTCTTAATTTAATTTGATTGGGTTTAATGATGATGTTTAATTGGGATTGAGTTGGAGGAACCTTCTCAATGTTTAACAACCACCATGATAGTTAACTAAAATTTATTCCTTTGTTGTAGGAAAAAATTGGCTTTATGCAAAATTGTAACCATAGAGCTTTCCACCAGCCAAATATGCATGTAGTGATTGCATTTGTTCTGTTTATTACTCTCTTGTGTTACATTGCCATCATATTCCATGTGCTGACGAGTTTCGGGCTGCAACGTTCATGTTGCAGACTTTTCAGACAACGAGTAAGGTGCCATAGGTCGTTGTCTTTCACTCAGTGATGCCGTTGGAGTTGATGGACTCACTTTATCTTCCAAGCCTTCCGCTGTTATCATATTTAGATGGCCTTAAGCCATATTTATTGCAATAAGCTCTCTTTTGAGACATTCGATGTAATAAGTGTGTGATTGCTACTCTGTTATACATCCTCAAGTACTGTGCGTGTCAGCATTACCGATCCATGGATCACACTGATGCACAGAGATCAGACCATTTGAGGTCTGGTCGCTACATGACTGTGGGTGTAAACTATGGAGGGGGGCGCCGCACACGGCTAACAGTTGATATCGTATATTGTAGGCGCCCCTTCCCCACATATATATAGGTTGGAGGGGAGGAGAGGCAGCCAAGGTGGCGCCCCAAGTAGGAGGAATCCTACTTGGGGTCCTCCCCAATTCGGCCACCCCCTCTCCTATTCCTATTCGGAGTAGGAAGAGAAGAGGGGGAAGGGGGAATCCTAGTCCCTTTTTCCTTTCCTACTCCAATTTGGCCAGCCCATATGGGGGGGGGGGGGGGGTTGCACCAGCCCCTTTGTGGCTGGTGCGTTTCCCCTCTTGGCCCATATCTTTTGTCGGGGGTGCCCGGAACCCCTTCTGGTGACCCTATAAGTACCCGGTGCTTCCCGGAACACTTCCGCTGTCCGAATACCATCGTCCTATATATAAATATTTACCTATCAACCATTTTGAGACTCCTCGTCATTTCTATGATCTAATTTGGGACTCCGAACAACATTCGGTCACCAAATCACTTAACTCATATAATACTATATCGTCATCAAACGTTAAGCGTGCAGACACTACGAGTTCGAGAACTATGTAGACAGGATCGAGACACCTGGATGCTCATATTGGCTCCCACATATTCTATGAAGATCTCGGTCGAACCGTTATGACAACATACGTTATTCCCTTTGTCATCAGTATGTTACTTGCCCGAGATTCGATCATTGGTATCTTCATACCTAGTTCAATCTCGTTACCGGCAAGTCTCTTTACTCGTTCCGTAATACATCATACTGCAACTAACTCATTAGTCACTTTGCTTCCAAGGCTTCTTATGATGTGTATTACCGAGAGGGCCCAGAGATACCTCTCCGATACTCGAGTGACAAATCCCAATCTCAATCTATGTCAACCCAACAAACACCTTCGGAGATACCTGTAGAGCATCTTTATAATCACCCAATTATGTTGTGACATTTGATAGAACACAAGGCATTCCTCCGGTATCCGGGAGTTGCATAATCTCATAGTCGAAGGAATATGTATTTGACATGAAGAAAGCGATAGCAATAAAACTGAACGATCATAATGCTAAGCTAACGGATGGGTCTTGTCCATCAGATCATTCTCCTAATGATGTGATCCAGTTCATCAAATGACAACACATGTCCATGGTTAGAAACTTAACCATCTTTGATTAACGAGCTAGCCTAGTGGAGGCTTACTCGGGACATGGTGTTTTGTATATGTATCCACACATGCATCAAGTTTCCGGTTAATACAATTCTAGCATGAATAATAAACATTTATCATGATATAAGGAAATATAAAATAACAACTTGTTATTGCCTCTAAGGCATATTTCCTTCAGTCTCCCACTTGCACTAGAGTCAATAATCTAGTTCACATCGCCATGTGATTTAACACCAATAGTTCACATATTTATGTGATTAACACCCATAGTTCACATCGTCATGTGACCAACACCAAAAGGGTTTGCTATAGTCAATAATCTAGTTCACATCGCTATGTGATTAACAACCAAAGAATACTAAGGTGTGAGCATGTTTTGCTTGTGAGAGAGGTTTAGTCAACGGGTCTGTCACATTCAGATCCGTACGTATTTTGCAAATTTCTATGTCTACAAAGCTCTGTATGGAGCTACTCTAGTTAATTGATCCCACTTTCAATATGTATCCAGATTGAGACTCCGAGTCATCTGGATCAGTGTTAAAGCTTGCATCAACGTAACCCTTTACGACGAACCCTTTATCACCTGCACAACCGAGAAACATTTCCTTAGTCCTCTTTAGGTACCTAAGGATAATTTTGACCGCTGTCCAGTGATCCACTCCTGGATCACTATTGTACCCCCTTGCCATACTCATAGCAAGGCACACAACTGGTCTGGTACATAGCATGGCATACTTTATAGAACCTATGACTAAGGTGTAGGGAATGACTTTCATTCTCTCTCTATCTTCTGCCGTGGTCGGGCTTTGAGTCTTACTCAACTTCATACCTTACAACTCAGGCAAGAACTCCTTCTTTGACTGATCCATTTTGAACTCCTTCAAAATCTTATCAAGGTATGTACTCATTGAAAGTCTTATCAAGCGTCTTGATCTATCTCTATAGATCTTGATGCCCAATATGTAAGCAACTTCACCGAGGTCTTTTCTTTTGAAAAAAATCTTATTCAAATATCCTTTTATGCTATCAGAAATTCTACATCATTTCCGATCAACAATATGTCATCCACATATACTTATCAGAAATGTTGTAGTGCTCGTGCTCACTTTTTCGTAAATACAGGCTTCATCGTAAGTTTGTATAAAACCATACGCTTTGATCACCTCATCAAAATGTATATTCCAACTCCGAGATGCTTGCACCAGTCCATAGATGGATCGCTGGAGCTTGCACACCTTGGTAGAACCTTTAGGATCAACAAAACCTTCTGGTTGCATCATATATAACTCTTCTTAGAGATATACATTCTAGGAATGCAGTTTTGATATCCACTTGCCAGATTTCATAACATTTGGCAATTTCTAACATGATTCGGATGGACTTAAGCATCTCTATGGTTGATAAAGTCTCATCGTAGGCAACCCCTTGAACTTGTCGAAAACCTTTTGTGACAAGTCGAGCTTTGTAGACAGTAACATTACCATCATGTGTTAGTCTTCTTCTTGAAGATCCATTTATTCTCTATGGATTGCCGATCATCGGGCAAGTCCACCAAAGTCCACACTTTGTTCTCATATATGGATCGTATCTTAGATTTCTTGGCCTCAAGCCATATGTTGGAATCTGGGCTCATCATAGCTTCTTCATAGTTCGTAGGTTTGTGTCGGAGTAAATGACCACGGGTAGCCTAATCGGCTCCCTTTGGCCCTCAGAAAAAACAATGGGCCGATCGGACCTCGAAGCACCTGAGACACGGGGCCGCCTTCCTCGGGCTGGCTATCACCTAGGCCGGCTGGCGGAAGGCGGCCCAGCCATAAAACAACCTTTGGAGGACGCCACGATCGGGCCGACTCCAAGAAGCCGGCCCATGAAGGACCGCCTCCCAGAAGGCCGCCCAAGAAAACCGACTCCCAGAAGGCGGCCCACGAAGGGCCGACTCCAAGAGCAAGCGGCCGAACGCCACATCCTGAAAACCATCACCCATAACGGTGATGGGACGGGGCGTGCTACAGCAAACCCTGCCACCCCCGAATCTCGGTGCATGCATGGCTACAGTACGCCGTACGGGGCAGCCATCCCCTGTTCGGCGTGGCACTATTGCCATGCGAATCATGACGCCATCCACGACGGGTTACCAGTACGGCCCGCAGGCGGCGGGCCCCTTTGGTCAGAGAGACATCCAAAGGCGACCCGACCTCCCCCAGCCGGCCCAAGGCCGGGCCGGCTTCAAATAGCCGGCTTGCTCCCCCCTCGGGGCGCACGCACCATTAAGCAGATAAGATGCGGTAAGGCTACAGTCGGAGCCCGCAAGGCGGCGGCAGTGTAGCCATGCTTACCTCGACAAAGCCCTCATCATCAGAGGCGAGGCAACAATAACCAGCCCCCGACAAGATCCCCCATGCGGTGGGGCCGGCCTGTCGACCAACGGGCCGGCAGCCGGCGGGACCCACCAGCCGGCGGGCCCCAGAAGCCGGCGGAGAAGGCGGAGGGCTTAGATGCTGATGGCCTGGGCCCGCCCCAGCCGGATTACCATTGTACCCCCGGGGGGTAGGCCTATATAAACCCCTCGGGGCACCCATGCAAAGGGTTGATCTCACAGAGTTTTAGACACTACCATCGGGAGAGGAGAGAGCTAGCCTTGCCCTTCTTCCTCCTACCACTGAACAGCTCAAGGAGCCTCTTGTAGCTACTTGTCGATCTAGTGATCATGCGGAGACCCCGCAGAGCAGGACTAGGGGTGTTATCTCCACGGAGAGCCCCGAACCTGGGTAAGATTCGCCGGCGTGCATGTCTTCGCCTTATCCCGTTTCCAGGCACCGGCGATGTCTTACTGGCTCCCACAATGATAAGCCATCCGTTGGCATATGTCGCACCTACCACCCGACATTTGGCGCCCACCATGGGGCCTGGTGCACTGTCGTCCGGAGACCTGCTCTGGACGGGAGCCCTTTTCCTCCCCAGCGAGCGTAGCCAGCCCGGCACGCCCGAGGGCGCTTGCCCCGACGCGCTACAAGGCGTCGACGACGCCTGCGCGTCGAGCTGCCTCGCCGATCTCCTTGGCGAGGTTTGCATCTCCGACGAGCCCGCATCCGACGCGGGCACCGGCTGCCTCGAGAGCCGCCTCGTCAGCCTCCTCGACCAACTCCACGTCTCCGGCGAGCCTACCGCGGACTTGGAGTCGGTCGGCTCCACCGACCCGATGCTTGTCAACTCCGACACGGCATCGCTCGACGCCTTCCCTACCGATGTGATCATCTTCGACGACCCTCTCCCTCGAGCCGACAGTGGCGGCAGCACCGTCACCGAGGTGCTGGTCATCAGCCACGGAGCCGCCTCCGGCGAGAACACCCACGCCGCCCTGCAAGCGGTGCTGCAGGACTTGTCCGTTCCCATCCCGACCAACGCCGATGCCGAGGCACTGGAGGCTCGCCGCCTTGCCCTCGTCGCGGAGGGCCAGAAGATAAACACCATGAGACGCCTCACGGAGGCCCACCAGCGCGAGGTCGACCACGCCGCCTTTGGCACGCCGCCTCCAGAAGGCCCGAGCCGAGTCGGCGCCATCAAGAAACGCGGCGCGGCCATCGCCAGCATGCTGGGGGCGGACCGCCGGGTCTACGCCACACCCCTCGAGAATCTACGCGCCGCCCAGTCGATCGTTGACGGGCTCAACGGACTGGGGGCCGACGAGCTCCTCTACATGACCAGACGCATCCAACAGCTAATCGATGTGGCCGCAGCACGACACGAAGCCGGCTCCGACTGGAAGCCCCCCTCGCCGAGATCACGGCGTGACGTCGCGAACGCCGACATCGGCTGGCGCCCATGCGAGACAAGAGAAGGAGCCGCCTGCTAGCCGCAGCCGGACACGAATCACCCTCAAGCGCGACGCGGAAGGCCGTCCCCGAGGCATGGAGAGACGAGGCGACCTGCCCCCTCCTTCGCCTCGCGGGGAGAGATATCCCACCCTGCCGCCTATCGAGCATCCGACTCTCAGCGGCCGACTTGGTCGCCGCGAAGGAGTCGGCGAGAACGATGCCCGCCATCGGATCGACCGCCTTGCGCGATCCCTGGCCCTAGAGGAAGAAGATGATGTTGGCCCGCCTTGTTTCGGCCCCTGCATCCGCGACGAGCCCCTTTCCAAAGGGTTCTGCTTCCAAGAGACACGCCCAAGTATAACGGCTCCGTGAAGCTGGAGGACTGGTTGATTGACTACTCCACCGCGGTTTGCATAGCAAACGGCAACCGGCGTGTTGCCGTGAAGTATGTCCCCCTGATGCTCCAAGGCACGGCGCGCACCTGGCTCAACAGCCTCAAGCCTTACAGCATCAACAGCTGGCTCGACTTCACGGAAGCCTTCATCCGCAACTTCACTAGCACCTACAAGCGGGCACCCAAACCACGACAGCTCTCCTTGTGCGTACAAGGACCCAACAAGTCGACTCGTGACTACCTCATGCGTTGGGCCGAGCTCCGAAACTCCTGTGAAGGGGTGCACGAGGTTCAGGCGATCGAGTACTTCACGGCCGGGTGCTGAGAGGGCACCCTCCTCAAGCACCGACTCCTCTGTGACGAGCCGACTACCCTTGACGAGCTGCTGATCATCGCGGACAAATACGCCACGGCCAACTCCTCTATGAAGACCGAGCTCCGAGTCGACGCTTTTCGGAAAGTGCTTGCGCCGGCTCCCAAGACACCGGCTGGAGAGTCCACTCGGCGCCCGTATCAGGACGACAACAAGAGCAAGGCTCCAATGCTGCCTTCCACCAGTCGGTAAGTGGCTACTGTCGAAGAAGAGCAGCCTGAGGGACGGCCGGCTCCTAAGAAGCAGAAGGGCGGCAGGCCGGCTTGGCAGCCGGCCTTCTCCTACGAGCAGACCCTCGACGCCCCCTGCAAGTTCCATAGCGGCGCGAAGCCGTCCAACCATACGACCCGGAAGTGCCATTGGCTCACCCGAATCTCCAAGGGCGAAGGGATGTTGCCGCCTCCGCCTGCGGGCCAGCCGCCTCGTGCCCCCCAGCAGCCGGCCGCTCGGCCGGCAGTCGGAGCCGTCCACAAGGAGTTCCCCGACGAGCATGCCGCCTACGTCATCTTTACGAGCCAACTAGACGATCGACGAAGTCGGCACCGACAACACCAAGAAGTCAACGCGGTCGCCTCCAGTAACCCTGAGTTTATGCACTGGTCGGAGAAGCCTATCAGCTGGAGCCGGGACGACCACCCAGAGGTGATGCCGTCTCCTGGCTCCTATGCCCTCGTTCTGGACGCTACCCTGGTGACAGAGAGGCGCGCTGCTCGTTTCTCCCGCGTGCTAATAGACGGCGGGAGCAGTATCAACATACTGTACCGAGACACAATGGAGAAGCTCAACATCAAGCCGAAGCAACTCATGCCTAGCCGGATTGTGTTCCATGGCATCGTACCCGGCCTGTCCTGCTCACCAATCGGCAAGATCAAGATGGATGTCATCTTTGGAGACAAGGATCACTTCCGCCGAGAGGCAATATGGTTCGAGGTAGTGGATTTAGAGAGCCCGTACCATGCACTGCTTGGCCGACCAGCGTTGGCCAAGTTTATGGTTGTGCCCCACTATGCCTACCTCAAGATGAAGATGCCGAATTGCAAGGGCATTATCACCATAGCCGGAGACTAACAAGAAGTCTTCTGAGTGTGCAGCAGCCAGTAGTCGGCTGGCCGAGTCCCTCGTGATTGCCGAAGAAAAGAAGATGCTGGACCGAGTTGTGGCCTTGGCTGGCAAGCAGCCGGCTTTGTCTCCTGACCCCAAAGAATGTGAAGCCCAAGGTTCTTTCCAGCCAGCCAAGGAGACAAAGAAGATACCCCTGGACCCAGAGCACCCGGAGAGGCACGCTGTCATAGGCACATGCCTTGACAGCAAATAGGAAGGCGAGCTCGTCGATTTCCTCCGTGAGAATCGGGACATCTTTGCATGGTCTCCCAAAGACATGCCGGGTGTCCCGACGAATTTTGCCGAGCACATGCTACACGTCCGATCTGACGTAAAGCCGGCCAAGCAGCCCTTGCGCCGCCTGTCAGAGGAGAAGAGAAGAGTAGTCGGAGAAGAGATAGCCCGGCTTCTGGCAGCCGGCTTCATTATGGAAGTGTTCTTTCCAGAATGGCTTGCCAACCCGGTCCTCATACTGAAGAAAAACAAGCAGTGGCGCATGTGCATCGATTACACCAGCCTCAACAAAGCCTGCCCCAAAGATCCGTTTGCCCTGCCCAAGATTGACCAAGTGATAGGCTCCACAGCCGGATGCGAGCTGTTGAGTTTCTTGGATGCCTATTCCGGCTACCACCAGATAAAGTTGAACCCGGCTGATCGCTTGAAGACCGCCTTCATCACCCCATTCGGAGCTTTCTGTTACCTGACTATGACATTCAGCTTGAGAAATGCCGGTGCCACCTTTCAGCGTTGCATGCAGAAATGCCTCCTCAAGCAACTCGGCAGAAATGCCCACGTCTATGTAGACGATGTTGTGGTGAAGACGGAGAAACGCGGTACCCTGCTGGAAGACCTCAAGGAAACCTTTGAGAACCTGCGCCGGTTTCAGATCAAGCTCAACCCGGAGAAATGTGTGTTCGGAGTACCAGCCGACCAACTTCTAGGCTTCCTGGTCTCCAAACGCGGCATCGAGTGCAACCCAGTGAAGATCAAGGCCATAGAGAGAATGAAGGTCCCTACCAAGCTGCGAGACGTCCAAAAGTTCACCGGATGCTTGGCATCTTTGAACCACTTCATGATCCGGCTCGGAGAGAAGGCTCTCCCCCTCTACCAACTTATGAAGAAGTCCGCTCACTTTGAGTGGAATGACCAGGCGGATCAAGCTTTCCACGAGTTGAAGAAGATGCTGTCCACGCCGCCTGTCTTGGCGGCCCCAACTGAGAAGGAGCCCATGCTCCTCTACATTGCCACCACCAGCCGAGTGGTCAGCACAGTCATTGTGGTTCAGCGCCCTGAAGAAGGCCGAGCTCAGCTAGTTCAGAGGCCGGTATATTATTTGAGTGAAGTATTATCCACCTCAAAACAGAACTACCCGCACTATCAGAAAATGTGCTACGGTGTGTACTTCGCCTCCAAGAAATTCAAGCCCTACTTTCAAGAGCATCCCATCACGGTCGTATGCACTGCCCCGCTTGCCGAGATCATAGGCAGCCGGGATGCATCCGGCCGAGTGGAAAAATTGGCCATTGCGCTGGCTCCGTACACGATCTACTATCAGCCCCGCACCGCCATCAAGTCCCAAGCACTGGCCGACTTCCTCATCAACTGGGCCGAGACCCAGTACCTGTCGCCAGCCCCGGACTCCACTCATTGGCGGATGCATTTTGATGGATCCAAGATGCGCACCGGCTTGGGAGCCGGCATCGTCCTCACCTCTCCCAAAGGCGATAAACTCAGATACACATTGCAAATCCATTTTGCCGCCTCCAACAATGTGGCCGAGTACGAGGCGCTTATACACGGGCTCCGGCTAGCCAAGGAACTTGGCATCCGCCGGATCCTGTGTTATGGTGACTCGGACTTAGTGGTTCAGCAATCATCCGGCGACTGGGATGCCAAGGACGCAAACGTGGCGAGCTACCGTTTCCTCGTCCAACAGCTCAGCGGATATTTCGAGGGGTGCGAGTTCCTTCACGTGCCACGGGCCGACAATGAGCAAGCAGATGCCCTAGCACGAATAGGCTCCACCCGACAAGCTATACCAACCGATATCGCCCTCCAACGCCTTTTCAAGCCATATGTCAAGCCGTCTCCGGAATCTAGTTCCATCTTCGTGCCGCCTGACCCCGATGCAGTCGGATCCGACTTTGGGGACCAGGCAGGCGGCCCGGGGACTCCGGCAGCCGACTCGGGGACTGCCATAGTCGAACCCGGCCCGGGGACTGCCATAGTCGAACCCGGCCCGGGGACTGCAGTGGCACAGCAGGCGGAGGCCGACTCCAACTCCTCACAATCCAGCTCGCCCACCCTGGTTGCAGTAGCCGTCTTGGCAGTCGAAGAAATCATAGCTCCATCATGGGCTCAGCCCATCCTCCGGTTTCTGGTGAATGGAGAACTACTGACTGACGAGATCTCGGCCAGACAAGTCCAACGCCGAGCCGGAGCTTACACAATAATGAATCAAGAGCTAGTTAGGCGCAGTGCTACCGAAGTCTTCCAGCACTGCGTCGAGCAAGAGAAGGGCATAGCAATCCTCGAAGACATCCACCAAGGCGAATGCGGCCACCATGCCGCCTCCAGGGCACTTGTCGCCAAGGCCTTCTGCCATGGATTCTTCTGGCCGACTGCATTGGAGGATGCCAAGGAACTAGTCAAACACTGCAAAGGGTGCCAAGTCTTCGGCTCCAAGCAACACCTGCCGGCTTCTGCACTCAAGACCATCCCCATCACTTGGCCCTTTGCCGTCTGGGGACTGGACATGGTCGGACCATTCAAGACGGCGCGCGGCGGCATGACACATCTGCTTGTCGCCGTAGACAAGTTTACCAAGTGGATTGAAGCAAAGCCGATCAAGAAACTTAATGGGCCGACTGCCGTGACATTCATTTCCGACATCACAACCCGGTACGACATACCACACAGCATCATCACGGACAACGACACGAATTTCGCCAAGGGAGCATTGGCACGTTTCTGCGCGACACAGGGCATCCGACTGGACTTAGCGTCCGTTGCCCACCCGCAGTCAAACGGCCAAGTCGAGCGAGCAAACGGCCTCATCCTCTCGGGCATCAAGCCCCGACTGGTCGTGCCACTGGAGCGTTCGGCCGACTGCTGGCTCGACGAGCTACCGGCCATCCTCTGGAGTCTGCGCACTACTCCAAACAAGTCGACCGGCTTCACCCCCTTCTTCCTTGTATATGGTGTTGAGGCTGTCATCCCAACTGACATCGAGTTCGATTCACCTCGAGTCACCATGTACACAGAAGCGGAGGCCAAGGAAGCAAGAGAATACGGCGTTGACTTGCTGGAAGAAAGCTGGCTGTTAGCCCTCAGTCGGTCCGCCATCTACCAGCAAGGACTACGCCGGTACCACAGTCGGAGAGTGAAGCCAAGAACTTTCCAAGAGGGAGACCTTGTGCTCTGGCTAATCCAGCGAACAGCCGGCCAGCACAAGCTCTCGGCCCCTTGGGAAGGCCCCTTCGTCATCAGTCGGGCTCTAGGAAACGACTCCTACTACCTAATCGACGCACAAAAGCCGAAGGCACGCAAGAGAGACGACTCCGGCAAGGAGTCGGAGCGCCCATGGAACGCTAATCTTCTTCGAAGATTTTATAGTTGAAATGCAGTATGTATCACGCTACCTTTTGTATTAAGTATGAGACAACGGGCCCCCGAGGAGTTCTCGGGGACTACCCTATTTTATCTATGTATGCTGGGTATAACACCCATGGTTACCCTACTGCATTTACTTTCTCCGTTCGGCACCGGGTTTGACTAGTCGGCCCGGGGACTTGCCGCCTTGAGTTATGTCCAAGTTCTACCTGCAGTCAGACAAGTAATGTGCCGGCACCCAAGCCCTCTCTTGCGAGAGTCACAGCTCGAAGAATCAGCTGCCCGACTAGCAAGAGCTAAAGACGAAAAGGATGCCCACATGAAAAATGTCTAAGGACTAACGAACTTACATAACACAAGCCGGCTTCCCCCCCTCGCCAACCGACTGTCGAAGCAGTCGGATGGCCCGCTTCCTTTCCTACTCTTACCAGATATAAGAAATCTCGAACCTTTGCCTTCCCAGACGACTGAATTCCTTACCCGGCCACAGACTGCAGAGCAGCTGTCCGGCTGGAAGGCGGCAACCAAGGGAAGGCGACAAAGGAAGAAAGCTGAAAGATAAAAAGCAAGTCGGAATGGAAGCCAAGCACATGCATAATAATATTTACATCAGAAAGCCTTCGAAAGGCCGGCATTCAATGAAGTTTGAATACACCCCCAGTGAGTGGAATTGCGCAAAATAACAAGTTTTGTCCAAAGAGTAACTAGCAGGGAAGTAAATGATAAATCAAGCCAAGGGAGCTCCTAGAGCTTCAGGAAGAACGGTGGAGACGGCGGTGTCGACTGGAGGAGTGGCCGGCTGGCGAGTCTCGGCCTGGTCTTCGCCGGTGGCAGGCGGAGCGTTCACGCGTGCCTCGTTGCTGGAGGCACGGTCAGGCTGAGGCTGGCCGACTGCTCCGACATCCGGCTCAGCATCTTTGCCGTCTTCCTCCTCCTCCTCCTCGCCCTCATCGCTGAAGTCAATCTCCTCCGCCGAGTCCTCACCGTCGGCTGGGTTCAGCCCGAACCAGTCCTCCAGTTGCACGACGCTGTCCTCGTTTACCTCAGGAGCAAAGGCGCTGGTGTCGGTGAAGTCGGCGATCGCTGAGGCATGCTGGATGATAGCCGGCCGCACCGCCTCCAGCTCCTTGTCGGCCTCCTGCCGCCAGGTGCGCAGCTGATCCAAGTTCAGCCCAGGGTACCAAGCCCGGACGAACTCTAGCGCCCGTCGAGTGCCGGATCAAGCTGCTGAAGCCTTCCAGGCCTCAAGGCGGCCGACGGCTACCTCCAGCCAGTCGGCAGTACGGCTGGGGGTGCGAGGAATTACCTCGCCAGGCCAAAGGGCGGCCATCACCTGTTCCCCGGCACGCTGAAGCCGGCGGAGCATGCGGTAGGTCGGCTGGAGGTGGGCCTCGATCGCCAGAAGCTGCTCCTCAAGCGACCAGTTGGCATCCGGCGCGATCTCAACCCCAGCTTGCCGCCGGGCTTCACTGTGGGCTTCGATGGCTTGGTTGGCAGCAACAGAATGGCCAGGAAAGTACTCTTCACAAAGAAGAAGGAAAAAGAGCAAGTTAGGAGATAAGCTGACATGCAAAGACAAGCAAAGAGTGAAGAAGAAGGCGGCCTACCGTCAACCAGGTCCTCGATACGGCCGTAGCCTTCACTCAGAGCTTGCCTTGCCTCGGCCCAGCCCACCGCCTCGGTCTCGAATTCGGCTTTGAGGGCAGCCTCGCTGTCCTGGGCCGCCTTCAGGGCCGCCTGGTGGCTTTCCTCCTAGTCGACCAGCCTCTTGGCCAGGCGGTCACGCTCCTGGGCCAAGGCATTGAGCTCACCCTCCTTGGTGCGAAGGGCGGTCTGGGCGACACCCAGCTTCTGCCTCAAGTCGGCGTTGGCTCCTGACAGCATGAAAAGAAGTTAAGATAGAAGTCGGCAAGAAAGATCCGACCCGACTGCTCAGCAGTCAGCTCGAATCTTGGGGACTACACCCAGTGGGTGCGCTGACGCGCCCCCACATGAGATAAAAAGACAAAGTCACTCACGCCGGCTCTCCGACAGATCGGCGGCCCTCTTTTCTGCCTCCCG
Organism: Triticum timopheevii; assembly: GCA_963921465.1. Classification (NCBI taxonomy): domain Eukaryota; kingdom Viridiplantae; phylum Streptophyta; class Magnoliopsida; order Poales; family Poaceae; genus Triticum; species Triticum timopheevii. Next base: position 173,069,131 of record OY997272.1, read on the forward strand.
AACCTGGGAGTTGAAGGTAGCGGCGTGGAGGTTGTGGTAATCCTGCAAACAGGACGAAGAGGCAAGCAAGAGCAAGTCAGTAAAACAAGTCTTTGAAGAAGTTCCAAGCCGCCTGCTTAGCAGCCTGCTCGGAACTCGGGGACTACACCCAGTGGTGCGCTGCAGCGCCCCCACGGAAAGAAATCAAGAACAAAAGAACTCACCCGAACGACCGCCCGCGTCGCGAGAAACTCTCGGGTACATTGCTACAGCACGGTGGCCTGAGCTTGAAGCCGGCTGCGGACGTCTTGCGCCGCCAAGTTCAACGCGGCCGTCCCACCGCCCTGCGTCCACCCTGGCGAGCTAGCGGTGGCCGACTCCAGCTCATGCGACAACGAGCTGGAGGCGGCTGCCCTCTGCGGATCCGGCTCTGAAGCTGCCCTCGCCGCATGCCGGCGAGCCGGTGACATGACCACAAGATCCGCCTGCGCAGTCGGCTGCTCAGGCGGCACCTCGGGCTGGCCGCCTTGGCCAGTCCCGGCCGACGGAGGCGGCACCACTCCTCCCTCCAGGACGACTACGTCGCCTCCCTCCCTCTCCGTCACCGGCGGGTCGCGGCTGATCTCCTCCGGCGGGGGCTACGGGATGTCCGGGGACGCGGAACGGAGGGGGATGACGAGCCGTGGAGGCTAGCCTCGCAGGGCCTCCGCCGTCTTCTCCGCGGTCTCGGCCTCTGCCCGGGCCCTGGCCGCCGCTTCGGCCTGCGCCTCGGCCGACTCCGCCGTCGTCTCCAGGGCCGGCTCGGCGGCGGCTGCCCTTCTCTCCTCCGCCTCCCGCTCCTCCGGCGCTTCCCGCGCGTTCCGCTCCGTCGCCGCCTGAAGCTCGACGTGGGGATCTATGCGACGGAAGCCCGTAGACCCTCCCGCTCCGCCGACTATGGAGGCGGCGGTAGTCCGCTCAAGAGTGAGCGGGGCCCTGATTGACAAAACAGGAGACAAGACTTAGAAGAACTTCAAATGAGGAAAAGAAAGAAAGTTGTGTAAAGACCAGAACTTACGCCGAGACCGCCTGCGGCTGCTTCACCACTTTGCGGAAGCGGGCCGCCTTCGCGGCCGCCTCATCCCGCTTGGTTGCCTCTACGAGCACCTTAGGCCTCTTCGGTCGGCCGCCGAAGGGAGTCGGTGCCGCTCGGCGCTTCAGTGCGCCGCCTCGTGCGGCCTACCCGCCGGATGGGCCGGCGCCTTGGGGGTCGGACGCCGGCTGGCGGCATGGAGCAGGGTTGGCTTCGTCATCATCGGGCCAGTCTTCGAAGCCGGCGGTGAAGCCGGAGCCGCCTGTCTCGATGCCGCCCCCCCGCGGCGTCCTCGTCCAGGGCGGCCGCCCCCAAGTCGGCATCGTCAGGATCGTCCGCCTCGCGCTCGGGGGTGAACTCGCGCTCCGGCCCCGCGGTCCTGGCCAGAGGATGAAGAAGGGGGTTCGGATTGAGGACAGACCGACTGGTCAAGAGTCGGCCCGAAAAGGATTCGGCAACAAACAAAAAGAAGAAGAGAAAACTTACCATGGGTGGTGGATTGGCGTGAGAGAATGGCGCCATGCCATACTGCCAGTCCGGCTTGAGCTTGCCATTGGCGATATAGTTCACCATGTAAGACACCTCATCGTGAGGCATCTCCCTGGTGCTGAGCCGGCTTGGGTCGAAGCGGCCGCTCAGCTGACAGATCAAATGAGGGCGGCCTTGGAACGGAAGGACCCGGTGCTCGACGAAGGCGGCGATCAAGTCGGGCCCGGTCAGGCGGTCCGACTGGATGAGCACCCAAAGTCGGGCGACGGCTCCGGCTCCAGCCGGCGTCAGTGACCTGGCCCGGTAGGACCATGAAGCCGGCCTCCCAGCCGGCGGGCCGGCTACGTAAGCCGGCAAGTTGACGTAATCACCATTCGGGGCAACGTTCTTTACATAAAAGTAAGACCGTTGCCAGAGCTTCACCGACTGGATCAGCGCGATTGAAGGGAAGGGGTTGTCGGCGGTGGACCTCCTCATGGCGATGAAGGTGCCGCATGGAGCCGGCACGCCGGCGACGACCGTGCCGAGCTTGGATTGAAAAAACTCCGCCCAGAGCTCGATGGTGGGGAGGATGCCGAGGAAGCCTTCGCACAAAGATACGAAGGCCGATAGCAGCACCACCGTGTTGGGGGTGAGGTGGTGCAGCTGGAGTTGGTAGAAGTCGAGGAACGCGCGGAAGAAGCCACGCCGCGCATGCAGTGCGAGTAGAAGATCACTCGCTCTCCTTCCTCCGGCGCTGGCGAAATCTCCCTCGCTAGTGCGAGGCGGACTTGCATATGTGGTCGTCGCGGATGGTGGAGCCGTCCCAAGAGCTCGACGTCGGAGCCATGGCGGCGAGCGCGACGACGAGAAGCGCCCGGCGCGGAGGCAGCAAGCCTGCGGCACGCTGGGAGGAAGAATGGATGGCGAAGCAGGAGCACTACAAGGAGCTACCGCGGCGAGGCGGAAGAAGAAGGAGGCAGGGCGAGGGCGAGCGTGCGAACTACTGCTGCTCCCCCTCCCTGCCCCTACTTATAGCCTCGCGTGGCGAAGCCGAGGAGGCGAGGCACAGGGGAGCGTGGGATGAACTGTGCCCACTCCCCCACACCCCACGATTATCGCGCCTTGATGGCGAGTGGGAACCGCTGCCGGAAGACGTGCGGTCGATTTGGGCCATAGAAGATCCGCGCACGGGCCGAGGCGCGGGAGTGGTTGGCCCCGGCTTGCGATGGCGTCCCGTCACGTGCGTGGGCTGGCAGGTCCTGCCAGCCGAAGGGCGCCACACGGCGCGCGGAAAGCGGGCGGTTAGCCCGCCCTCGGCTGGCGCGCCTACTGGTTCCCGCCTTCGAATTTTGAGGAGGCTTCACTGAGAAGGCACGCGTAAGAGAGGCCGGCTCCTAGCTGCCGGCTCCTCGGGAGAGGAAGCTCGCCGAGCTTCATGATTTCCTCTTCAGCCGCGAAGCCCAACCAGCTTCAGGGACTACTGTCGGAGTAAATGACCACGGGTAGCCTAATCGGCTCCCTTTGGCCCTCAGAAAAAACAACGGGCCGATCGGACCTCGAAGCACCTGAGACACGGGGCCGCCTTCCTCAGGCCGGCTATCACCTAGGCCGGCTGGCGGAAGGCGGCCCAGCCATAAAGCAACCTTTGAAGGACGCCACGATCGGGCCGACTCCAAGAAGCCGGCCCATGAAGGACCGCCTCCCAGAAGGCGGCCCAAGAAGAACCGACTCCCAGAAGGCGGCCCACGAAGGGCCGACTCCAAGAGCAAGCGGCCGAATGCCGCATCCTGAAAACCATCACCCATAACGGTGACAGGACGGGGCATGGCTACAGCGAACCCTGCCACCCCCGAATCCCGGTGCATGCATGGCTATAGTACGCCGTACGGGGCAGCCATCCCCCGTCCGGCGTGGCACTATTGCCATGCGAATCATGACGCCATCCACGACGGGTTGCTAGTACGGCCCGCAGGCGGCGGGCCCCTTTGGTCAGAGAGACATCCGAAGGCGGCCCGGCCTCCCCCAGCTGGCCCAAGGCCGGGCCGGCTGCAATAACCGGCTTGCTCCCCCCTCGGGGCGCATGCACCATTAAGCAGATAATACGCGGTAAGGCTACAGTGGGAGCCCGCAAGGCGACGGCACTGTAGCCATGCTTACCTCGACAAAGCCCTCGTCATCAGAGGCGAGGCAACAGTAACCAGCCCCCGACAAGATCCCCCATGCGGTGGGGCCGGCCTGTCGACCAACGGGCCGGCAGCCAGCGGGACCCACCAGTCGGCGGGCCCCAGAAGCCGGCGGAGAAGGCGGAGGACTTAGACGCTGACGGCCTGGGCCCGCCCCAGACGGATTACCATTGTACCCCCGGGGGGGTAGGCCTATATAAACCCCCCGGGGCACCCATGCAAAGGGTTGATCTCACAGAGTTTTAGACACTACCATCGGGAGAGGAGAGAGCTAGCCTTGCCCTTCTTCCTCCTACCACTGAACAGCTCAAGGAGCCTCTTGTAGCTACTTGTCGATCTAGTGATCATGCGGAGACCCCGTGGAGCAGGACTAGGGGTGTTATGTCCACGGAGAGCCCCGAACCTGGGTAAGATTCGCCGGCGTGCATGTCTTCACCTTATCCCGTTTCCAGGCACCGGCGATGTCTTACTGGCTCCCACAATGATAAGCCATCCGTTGGCATATGTCGCACCTACCACCCGACAGTTTTCCTTGGTCTAGTAACATGACTTCCAGGACAGGATTACCATACCACTCTGGTGCGGATCATGCTCTGGTTGACCTACGAAATTCAGTAGTAACTTGATCTGAAGTTTCATGATCATCATCTTTAGCTTCCTCTCTAGTTGGTGTAGGCATCACGGGGAATTTTTTCTCTGATGTGCTACTTTCCAATTCGAGAGAAGGTACATTTACCTCATCAAGTTCTACTTTCCTCCCACTCACTTATTTTGAGAGAAACTCCTTCTCTAGGAAGGTTCCATTCTTGGCAACAAAGATCTTGACTTCGGATCTGTGGTAGAAGGTGTACCCCATTGTTTCCTTAGGGTATCCTATGAAGACAGACTTCTCCGATTTGGGTTCGAGCTTATCAGGCTGAAGCCTTTTGACATAAGTGTCGCAACCCCAATTTTTTTTAAGAAATGACAACTTAGGTTTATTGCCAAACCACAGTTCATACAGCATCGTCTCAACGGATTTAGACGGTGCCCTATTTAACATGAATGCAGCTGTCTCTAATGCATAACCCCAAAATGATAGTGGTAAATCGGTAAGAGACATCATAGACCGCACCATATCTAATAAAGTACGATTACGATGTTCGCACACACCATTACGACGCAGTGTTCCAGGTGGCGTGAGTTGTGAAACTATTCCACATTGTTTTTAAATGAAGGCCAAACTCGTAACTCAAATATTCACCCCCGCGATCAGATCGTAGAAACTTTATTTTCTTGTTACAATGATTCTCCACTTCACTCTGAAATTCCTTGAACTTTTCAAATGTTTCAAACCTGTGCTTCATTAAGTAGATATACCCATATCTACTCAAATCATCAGTGAAGGTCATAAAATAACGATACCCGCCGCGTGCCTCAACACTCATCGGACCGCATACATTGGTATGTATTGTTTCCAATAAGTCATTGGCTCGCTCCATTGTTCCGCAGAACGGAGTTTTAGTCATCTTGCCCATGAGGCATGGTTCACAAGTATCAAATAATTCATAATCAAGTGATTCCAAAAGCCCATCTGCATGGAGTTTCTTCATGCGTTTTACACCAATATGACCTAAACGGCAGTGCCACAAATATGTTGCACTATCATTATCAACTATGCATCTTTTGGCATCAATATTATGAGTATGTGTATCACCACAATCGAGATTCAATAAACCAATTACAGTGGGTGTATGACCATAGAAGGTTTTATTCATGTAAACAGAATAACAATTATTCTCTAACTTAAATGAATAAACATATTGTAATAAACATGATCTAATCATATTCATGCTCAACGCAAACACCAAATAACATTTACCTAGGTTCAACACTAATCCCGAAGGTAGAGGGAGTGTGCGATGGTGATCATATCAACCTTGGAATTATTTCCAACACACATCGTCACCTTGCTTTTAACTTGTCTCTACAACTCCTATTTCGAGTTACTAATCTTAGCAACTGAACCGGTATTAAATACCTAGCGGTTACTATGAACACTAGTAAAATACACATCAATAACATGTATATCAAATATAGCTTTATTCAGTTTGTCATCCTTCTTATCCGCCAAATATTTGGGGCAGTTCCACTTCCAGTGACCATTTCCTTTGCAGTAGAAGCATTTAGTTTCAGGCTTAGGTCTAGCTTTGGGCTTCTACATGGGAGTGGAAACTTGCTTGTCATTCTTCTTGAAGTCCCCTTTCTTTTCCTTTGCCCTTTTTCTTGAAACTAGTGGTCTTGTTAACCATCAACAATTGATACTCTTTCTTAATTTCTACCTTCGCTGATTTCAGCATCGCGAAGAGCTCGAGAATCTTTTTCGTTATCCCTTGCACATTATAGTTCATCACGAAGTTCTAGTAGCTTGGTGATACTGACTAGAGAACTCTGTCAATCACTATCTTATCTGTAAGATTAACTCCCACTTAATTCAAGAAATTGTAGTGACTAGAAATTCTGAGCACATGCTCACTAGCTGAGCTATTCTCCTCCATCGTGCAGGCAAAGTACTTGTCAGAGGTCTCATACCTCTCGACACGGGCATGAGTCTGAAATACCAATTTCAGCTCTTGGAACATCTCATATGCTCTATGGCATTTAAAACGTCTTTGAAGCCCCGATTCTAAGCCGTAAAGCATGGTGCACTAAACTATCAAGTAGTCATCATATCGACCTTGCCAAACGTTCATAACGTCTGCATCTGCTCCTGCAATAGGTCTATCACCTAACGGTGCATCAAGGACATAATTCTTCTATGCAGCAATGAGGATAATCCTTAGATCATGGACCCAGTCCGCATCATTGCTACTATCATCTTTCAACTTAGTTTTCTCTAGGAACATATCAAAAATAGGGGAGCTACAATGTGAGCTATTGGTCTACAACATAGTTTGCAAATACTATCTGGACTAAGTTCATGATAAATTGAAGTTCAATAATCAAATTACCAATGAAGTACCACTTAAATCAACATCTCTCAAGTTGTCTAAGTGATACATGATCCAAATCAACTAAACCATGTCCGATCATCATGTGAGATGGAGTAGTCTTCAATGGTGAACATTTCTATGTTGATCCTATCTACTATATGACTCATGTTCGACCTTTCGGTCTCCAGTGTTCCGAGGCCATGTCTGTACATACTAGGCTCGTCAAGTTTAACCTGAGTATTCCGCATGTGCAAAACTGGCTTGCACCCGTTGTATGTGAACATAGATCCTATCCCAACCGATCATCACGTGGTGTCTCAACACAAAGAAATGTCGCAACGGTGCATATTCAGGGAGAACACTTATACTTTGAAATTTAGTTGAGGGATCATCTTATATATTACCGCCATACTAAGCAAAATAAGACACATAAAAGATAAACATCACATGCAATCAAAATACATGACATGATATGGCCATCATCATCTCGTGCTTTTGATCTCCATCTCCAAAGCATCATCATGATCTCCATCGTCACCGGCTCGACACCTTGATCTCCATTGTTGCGTCGTGGTTGTCTCACCAACTATTGCTTCTACAACTATCGCTAACGCATAGTGATAAAGTAATGCAATTACATGGCGTTTGCATTTCATACAATAAAGAGACAACCATAAGGCTCCTGCCGGTTGCCGATAACTTTTACAAAACATGATCTCATATAATATTGTATATCACATCATGTCTTGACCATATCAAATCACAACATGCCCTGCAAAAACAAGTTAGATGTCCTCTACTTTGTTGTTGCAAGTTTTACGTGGCTGCTACGGGCTTCTAGCAAGAACCGTTATTACCTATGCATCAAAACCATAATGGTGATTTATCAAGTTTGTTGTTTTAACCTTCAACAAGGACCGGCTGCAGTCAAATTTGATTCAACTAAAGTAGGACAAACAAACACCCGCCAGCCACCTTTATGCAAAACTAGTTGCATGTCTGTCAGTGGAACCGGTCTCATGAATGTGGTCATGTAAGGTTGGTCCGGGCCGCTTCATTCAAAAATACCGCCGAATCAAAATAAGACATTGGTGGTAGCAGTATGGCGATCACCGCCGACCACTCTTTGTGTTCTACTCGTGCCACTGTTGGGGAACATAACATGCAATTTCAAAAAAATTCCTACGCTCACACAAGATCTATCTAGGAGATGCATATCAACGAGAGGGGGAGAGTGTGTCCACACACCCTCGTAGACCGAAAGCAGAAGCATTAGACAACGCGGTTGATGTAGTCGAACTTCTTTTAGCTCTGACAAATCAAGTACCAAATGTACGACACCTGAGAGTTCTGCACACATTCAGCTCGATGACATTTCTCGCCCTCTTGATCCAGCAAGGTGTCAAGGAAGGAGATGGGTTTCATCAGCACGACGGCATGGTGACGGTGATGGTGAAGTGATCCGCGCAGGGCTTCGCCTAAGCATTGCGACAATATGACTGGGGGTGTAAACTGTGGAGGGGGGGGGGGCGCCGCACACGGTAACAGTTGATATCGTGTGTTGTAGGAGCCCCCACTGTTGGGGAACATAGTAATTTCAAAAAAATTCCTACGCACACGCAAGATCATGGTGATGCATAGAAACGAGAGGGGAGAGTGTTATCCACGTACTCTCGTAGACCGTAAGCGGAAGCGTTATGACAACGCGGTTGATGTAGTCATACGTCTTCACGATCCGACCGATCCAAGCACCGAACGTACGGCACCTCCGAGTTCAGCACACGTTCAGCTCGATGACGTTCCCCGGACTCCGATCCAGCAAAGTGTCAGGGATGAGTTCCGTCAGCACGACGGGGTGGTGACGATGATGATGTTCTACCGATGCAGGGCTTCGCCTAAGCACCGCAACGATATGACCGAGGTGGAATATGGTGGAGGGGGGCACCGCAGACGGCTGAGGAATGATCACGAAGATCAACTTGTGTGTCATGGGGTGCCCCCTGCCCCCGTATATAAAGGAGCCCAGGGGGAGGGGGTGGCCGGCCAAGGAGGGCGCGCCAAGGGGAGTCCTACTCCCACCAGGAGTAGGACTCCTTTCCTAGTCCAACTAGGAGAAGGGGGGAAAGGAGGGGAGTGGAGAAGGAAGGGAGAGGGGGGCCGCGCACCAAACTCTTTGTCCAATTCGGACTGGGCTTGGAAGGGGCGCGCGCCACCTCCTGGCTGCTTCCCACTAAGGCCCATTAAGGCCCAATACTCTTCCCCGTATTCCCGTAACTCCCCGGTACTACGAAAAATACCCGAATCACTCGGAACCTTTCCGATGTCCGAATATAGTCGTCCAATATATCGATCTTTACGTCTCGACAATTTCGAGACTCCTCATCATGTCCCCGATCTCATCTGGGACTCCGAACTCCTTCGGTACATCAAAACTCATAAACTCATAATAAAACTGTCATCGAAACCTTAAGCGTGCGGACCCTACGGGTTCGAGAACTATGTAGACATGACCGAGACGTTTCCGGTCAATCACCAATAGCGGAACCTGGATGCTCATATTGTCTCCTACATATTCTATGAAGATCTTTATCTGTCAAACCGCATAACAACATACGTTGTTCCCTTTGTCATCGGTATGTTAGTTGCCCGAGATTCGATTGTCGGTATCTCAATACCTAGTTCAATCTCGTTACCGGCAAGTCTCTTTACTCGTGACGTAATGCATCATCTCACAACTAACTCATTAGTCACATTGCTTGCAAGGCTTATAGTGATGTGCATTACCGAGAGGGCCCAGAGATACCTCTCCGACAATCGGAGTGACAAATCCTAATCTCGAAATACGCCAACCCAACATGTACCTTCGGAGACACCTGTAGAGCTCCTTTATAATCACCCAGTTACGTTGTGACGTTTGGTAGCACACAAAGTGTTGCTCCGGTAAACGGGAGTTGCATAATCTCATAGTCATAGGAACATGTATAAGTCATGAAGAAAGCAATAGCAACATACTAAACTATCAAGTGCTAAGCTAACGGAATGGGTCAAGTCAATCACATCATTCTCCTAATGATGTGATCCCGTTAATCAAATGACAACTCATGTCTATGGCTAGGAAACACAACCATCTTTGATCAACAAGCTAGTCAAGTAGAGGCATACTAGTGACACTATGTTTGTCTATGTATTCACACATGTATTATGTTTCCGGTTAATACAATTCTAGCATGAATAATAAACATTTATCATGAAATAAGGAAATAAATAAACTTTATTATTGCCTCTAGGGCATATTTCCTTCAGTCTCCCACTTGCACTAGAGTCAATAATCTAGTTCACATCGCCATGTGATTTAACACCAATATCTGTATATGATTAACACCCATAGTTCACATCGTCATGTGACCAACACCCAAAGGGTTTACTAGAGTCAATAATCTAGTTCACATCGCTTATGTGATTAACACCCAAAGAGTACTAAGGTGTGATCATGTTTTGCTCGTGAGAGAAGGTTAGTCAACGGGTCTGTCACATTCAAAGCCATATGTATTTTGCAAATATTCTATGTATACAATGCTCTGCACGGAGCTACTCTAGCTAATTGCTCCCACTTTCAATATGTATCCAGATTGAGACTTAGAGTCATCTGGATCGGTGTAAAAGCTTGCACCGATGTAACTCTTTACGACGGACTCTTTTATCACCTCCATAATCGAGAAATATTTCCTTAGTCCTCACTAAGTATATTCTTGACCAATGTCCAGTGATCTACTCCTAGATCACTATTGTGCTCCTTTGCCAAATTCAGAGCAAGGTATACAATAGGTTTGGTACATAACATAGCATACTTTTATAGAACCTATGACTGATGCATAGGGAATGACTTTCATTCTCTTTCTATTTTCTGCTGTGGTCGGAATTTGAGTCTTACTCAAGTTCATACCTTTGCAACACAGGCAAGAACTCTTTCTTTGACTGTTCCATTTTGAACTACTTCAAAATCTTGTCAAGGTATGTACTCATTGAAAATCTTATCAAGCGTCTTGATCTATCTCAACAGATCTTGATGCTCAATATGTAAGCAGCTTCACCGAGGTCTTTCATAGAAAAACTTTTATTCAAGTATCCCTTTATGCTATCCAGAAATTCTATATCATTTCCAATTAATAATACGTTATCTACATATAATATCAGAAATGCTACAGAGCTCCCACTCACTTTCTTGTAAATACAAGCTTCTCCAAAAGTCTGTATAAAACCATATGCTTTGATCACACTATCAAAGCGTTTATTCCAACTCCGAGATGCTTGCACCAGTCCATAAATGGATCGCTGGAGCTTGCACACTTTGTTAGCACCTTTTGGATCAACAAAACCTTCTGGTTGCATCATATACAACTCTTCTTCCAGAAATCCATTCAAGAATGCAGTTTTGACATCCATTTGCCAAATTTCATAATCATAAAATGCAGCAATTGCTAACATGATTCGGACAGACTTAAACATCGCTACGGGTGAGAAAGTCTCATCGTAGTCAACCCCTTGAACTTGTCGAAAACCTTTTGTAACAAGTCGAGCTTTATAGACAGTTACATTACCATTAGCGTCAGTTTTCTTCTTAAAGATCCATTTATTCTCAATGGCTTGCCGATCATCGGGTAAGTCAACCAAAGTCCATACTTTGTTCTCATACATGGATCCCATCTCAGATTTCATGGCTTCTAGCCATTTTGCGGAATCTGGGCTCATCATCGTTTCCTCATAGTTCGTAGGTTCGTCATGGTCAAGTAACATGACTTCCAGAATAGGATTACCGTACCACTCTGGTGTGGATCTTACTCTGGTAGACCTACGAGGTTCAGTAGAAACTTGATCTGAAGTTTCATGATCAATATCATTAACTTCCTCACTAATTGGTGTAGTTGTCATAGGAACCGGTTCTTGTGATGGACTAATTTCCAATAACGGAGCAGGTATAGTTACCTCATCAAGTTCTACTTTCCTCCCACTCACTTCTTTCGAGAGAAACTCCTTCTCTAGAAAGGATCCGAATTTAGCAACGAAAATCTTGCCCTCAGATCTGTGATAGAAGGTGTACCCAACAGTCACTTTTGGGTATCCTATGAAGACACATTTCTCCGATTTGGGTTCGAGCTTATCTGGTTGAAGTTTCTTCACATAAGCATCGCAGCCCCAAACTTTAAGAAACAACAACTTTGGTTTCTTGCCAAACCACAGTTCATGAGGCGTCGTCTCAACGGATTTTGATGGTGCCCTATTTAACATGAATGCGGCCGTCTCTAAAGCATAACCCCAAAACGATAGCAGTAAATCAGTAAGAGACATCATAGATCGCACCATATTTAGTAAAGTACGATTACGACGTTCGGACACACCATTTCGTTGTGGTGTTCCGGGTGGCGTGAGTTGTGAAACTATTCCGCATTGTTTCAAATGTAAACCAAACTCGTAACTCAAATATTCTCCTCCCCGATCAGATCGTAGAAATTTTATTTTCTTGTTACGATGATTTTCCACTTCACTCTGAAATTCTTTGAACTTTTCAAATGTTTCAGACTTGTGTTTCATTAAGTAGATATACCCATATATGCTTAAATCATCTGTGAAGGTGAGAAAATAATGATACCCGCCGCAAGCCTCAACATTCATTGGACCACAAACATTAGTATGTATGATTTCCAACAAATCAGTTGCTCGCTCCATAGTTCCGGAGAACGGCGTTTTAGTCATCTTGCCCATGAGGCACGGTTCGCAAGTACCAAGTGATTCATAATCAAGTGATTCCAAAAGTCCATTAGTATGGAGTTTCTTCATGCGCTTTATGCCGATATGACCTAAACGGCAGTGCCACAAATAAGTTGCACTATCATTATCAAGTCTGCATCTTTTGGCTTCAACAGTATGAATATGTGTATCACTACTATCGAGATTCAGTAAAAATAGACCACTCTTCAAGGGTGCATGACCATAAAAGATATTACTCATATAAATAGAACAACCATTATTCTCTGATTTAAATGAATAACCGTCTCACATCAAACAAAATCCAGATATAATGTTCATGCTCAATGCTGGCACCAAATAACAATTATTCAGGTCTAAAACTAATCCCTATGGTAGATGTAGAGGTAGCGTGCCGACCGCGATCACATCGACTTTGGAACCATTTCCCACGTGCATCGTCACCTCGTCCTTAGCCAATCTTCGCTTAATCCGTAGTCCCTGTTTCGAGTTGCAAATATTAGCAACAGAACCAGTATCAAATACCCAGGTACTACTGCGAGCATTAGTAAGGTACACATCAATAACATGTATATCACATATACCTTTGTTAACTTTGCCATCCTTCTTATCCGCCAAATACTTGGGGCAGTTCCGCTTCCAGTTTCCAGTCTGCTTGCAGTAGAAGCACTCAGTCTCAGGCTTAGGACCAGACTTGGGTTTCTTCTCTTGAGCAGCAACTTGTTTGCTGTTCTTCTTGAAGTTCCCCTTCTTCTTCCCTTTGCCCTTTTTCTTGAAACTGGTGGTCTTGTTGACCATCAACACTTGATGCTCCTTCTTGATTTCTACCTGCGCAGCCTTTAGCATTGCGAAGAGCTCGGGAATAGTCTTGTCCATCCCTTGCATATTATAGTTCATCACGAAGCTCTTGTAGCTTGGTGGTAGTGATTGAAGAATTCTATCAATGACACTATCATCAGGAAGATTAACTCCCAGTTGAATCAAGTGATTATTATACCCAGACATTTTGAGTATGTGTTCACTGACAGAACTATTCTCCTCCATCTTGCAGCTATAGAACTTATTGGAGACTTCATATCTCTCAATCTGGGCATTTGCTTGAAATATTAACTTCAATTCCTGGAACATCTCATATGCTCCATGACGTTCAAAACGTCGTTGAAGACCCGGTTCTAAGCTGTAAAGCATGGCACACTGAACTATCGAGTAGTCATCAGCTTTGCTCTGCCAGACGTTCTTAACGTTGTCAGTTGCATCAGCAGCAGGCCTGGCACCCAACGGTGCTTCTAGGACGTAATTCTTCTGTGCGGCAATGAGGATAATCCTCAGGTTACGTACCCAGTCCGTGTAATTGCTACCATCATCTTTCAACTTTGCTTTCTCAAGGAACGCATTAAAATTCAATGGAACAAAAGCACGGGCCATCTGTCTACAATAAACATAGACAAGCAAAATACTATCAGGTACTAAGTTCATGATAAATTTAAGTTCAATTAATCATATTACTTAAGAACTCCCACTTAGATAGACATCCCTCTAATCCTCTAAGTGATTACGTGATCCATATCAACTACACCATGTCCGATCGTCACGTGAGATGGAGTTGTTTCAACAGTGAACATCAATATGTTGATCATATATACTATATGATTCACGCTCGACCTTTCAGTCTCCGTGTTCCGAGGCCATATCTGTTATATGCTAGGCTCATCAAGTTTAACCTGAGTATTCCGCGTGTGCAACTGTTTTGCACCCGTTGCATTTGAATGTAGAGCCTATCACACCCGATCATCACGTGGTGTCTCAGCACGAAGAACTTTCACAATGGTGCATACTCAGGGAGAACACTTCTTGATAATCTTAGTGAGAGATCATCTTAAAATGCTACCGTCAATCAAAGCAAGATAAGATGCATAAAGGATAAACATCACATGCAATCAATATAAGTGATATGATATGGCCACATCATCTTGTGCTTGTGATCTCCATCTCCGAAGCACCGTCGTGATCACCATCGTCACCAGCGCGACACCTTGATCTCCATCGTAGCATCGTTGTCGTTACGCCATCTATTGCTTCTACGACTATCGCTACCGCTTAGTGATAAAGTAAAGCAATTACAGGGCGTTTGCATTTCATACAATAAAGCGACAACCATATGGCTCCTGCCAGTTGCCGATAACTTCGGTTACAAAACATGATCATCTCATACAATAAAATATAGCATCACGTCTTGACCATATCACATCACAACATGCCCTGCAAAAACAAGTTAGACGTCCTCTACTTTGTTGTTGCAAATTTTATGTGGCTGGTACGGGCTTAGCAAGAATCGTTCTTACCTACGCATCAAAACCACAACGATAGTTCGTCAAGTTAGTGCTGTTTTAACCTTCGCAAGGACCGGGCGTAGCCACACTCGGTTCAACTAAAGTGAGAGAGACAGACACCCGCCAGTCACCTTTAAGCACGAGTGCTCGTAAAGGTGAAACCAGTCTCGCGTAAGCGTACGCGTAATGTCGGTCCGGGCCGCTTCATCTCACAATACCGCTGAACCAAAGTATGACATGCTGGTAAGCAGTATGACTTGTATCGCCCACAACTCACTTGTGTTCTACTCGTGCATATGACATCTACGCATAAAACCTAGGCTCGGATGCCACTGTTGGGGAACGTAGTAATTTCAAAAAATTTCCTACGCACACGCAAGATCATGGTGATGCATAGCAACGAGAGGGGAGAGTGTTGTCCACGTACCCTCGTAGACCGTAAGCGGAAGCGTTATGACAACGCAGTTGATGTAGTCGTACGTCTTCATGATCCGACCGATCCAAGCACCAAACGTACGGCACCTCCGAGTTCAGCACACGTTCAGCTCGATGACGTTCCCCGGACTCCGATCCAGCAAAGTGTCGGGGATGAGTTCCGTCAGCATGATGGCGTGGTGACGATGATGATGTTCTACCGACGCAGGGCTTTGCCTAAGCACCGCAACGATATGACCGAGGTGGAATATGGTGGAGGGGGGCACCGCACACGGCTAAGGAACGATCACGAAGATCAACTTGTGTGTCATGGGGTGCCCCCCTGCCCCCGTATATAAAGGAGCCAAGGGGGAGGGGGTGGCCGGCCAAGGAGGGCGCGCCAAGGGGAGCCCTACTCCCACCGGGAGTAAGACTCCTTCTTTCCTAGTCCAACTAGGAGAAGGGGGGAAAGGAGGGGAGTGGAGAAGGAAGGGAGAGGGGGCTGCACCCCAAACCCTTTGTCCAATTCGAACTGGGCTTGGGAGGGGCGTGCGCCACCTCCTGGCTCCTTCCCACTAAGGCCCATTAAGGCCCAATACTCTTCCCTGTATTCCTGTAACTCCCCGGTACTACGAAAAATACCCGAATCACTCGGAACCTTTCTGATGTCCGAATATAGTCGTCCAATATATCGATCTTTACATCTTGACCATTTAGAGACTCCTCGTCATGTCCCCAATCTCATCCGGGACTCCGAACTCCTTCGGTACATCAAAACTCATAAACTCATAATAAAACTGTCATCGAAACCTTAAGCGTGCGGACCCTACGGGTTCGAGAACTATGTAGACATGACCGAGACGTTTCCGGTCAATAACCAATAGCGGAACCTGGATGCTCATATTGGCTCCTACATATTCTACAAAGATCTTTATCGGTCAAACCGCATAACAACATACGTTGTTCCCTTTGTCATCGGTATGTTACTTGCCCGAGATTCGATCGTCGGTATCTCAATACCTAGTTCAATCTCGTTACCGGCAAGTCTCTTTACTCATTACGTAATGCATCATCCCGCAACTAACTCATTAGTCACATTGCTTGCCAGGCTTATAGTGATGTGCATTACCGAGAGGGCCCAGAGATACCTCTCCGACAATCGGAGTGACAAATCCTAATCTCGAAATACGCCGACCCAACATGTACCTTCGGAGACACCTGTAGAGCTCCTTTATAATCACCCAGTTACGTTGTGACGTTTGGTAGAACACAAAGTGTTCCTCCGGTAAACGGGAGTTGCATAATCTCATAGTCATAGGAACATGTATAAGTCATGAAGAAAGCAATAGCAACATACTAAACGATCAAGTGCTAAGCTAACGGAATGGGTCAAGTCAATCACATCATTCTCCTAATGATGTGATCTCGTTAATAAAATGACAACTCATGTCTATGGCTAGGAAACACAACCATCTTTGATCAACAAGCTAGTCAGGTAGAGGCATACTAGTGACACTATGTTTGTCTATGTATTCACACATGTATTATGTTTCCGGTTAATACAATTCTAGCATGAATAATAAACATTTATCATGAAATAAGGGAATAAATAATAACTTTATTATTGCCTCTAGGGCATATTTCCTTCACCTACCCCACATATATATAGGTTGGAGGGGAGGATAGGTAGGCAAGGGGGCACCCCAAGTAGGAGGAATCCTACTTGGGGTCCTCGCCAATTCGGCCAACCCCCTCTCCTATTCCTATTCGGAGTAGGAAGGGAAGAGGGGGAAGGGGGAATCCTATTCCCCTTTTCCTTTAATCCTTCCCCTTTCCTTCTCCAATTTAGCCAGCCCATATGGTGGGGGGGGGGGGGGGGGGCGCACCGGCCCCTTTGTGGCTGGTGTGTTTCCCCTCTTGCCCATAAGGCCCATATCTTTTGCCGGGGGTGCCCATAACCCCTTCCGATGACCCGATAAGTACCCGGTGTTTCCCGTAACTCTTCCAGTGTCTGAATACCATCGTCCTATATATATATATATATCAATATCTACCTCTCAACCATTTCGAGACTCCGCATCATGTCTGTGATCTCATCCGGGACTCCGAACAAAATTCGATCACCAAATCACATAACTCATATAATACTATATCGTCATCAAACGTTAAGCGTGCGGACCCTACGGGTTCGAGAACTATGTAGACATGAACGAGACACCTCTTCGGTCAATAACCAATAGCGGAACCTAGATGTTCTTGGATCCCACATATTCTATAAAGATCTTTGTCCGTCGAACCGTTATGACAACATACGTTATTCCCTTTGTCATCGGTATGTTACTTCCCCGAGATTCGATCGTCGGTATATTCATACCTAGTTCAATCTCGTTACCGACAAGTATCTTTACTCGTTCTGTAATACATCATCCTGCAACTAACTCATTAGTCACTTTGCTTGCAAGGCTTCTTATGATGTGTATTACCGAGAGGGCCCAGAGATACCTCTCCGATACTCGGAGTGACAAATCCCAATCTCGATCTATGCCAACCCAACAAACACACTATAGGAATTAGGCACTTTGCCGTCAGCCATGGCTGATGGCAAAGACCTTTATCGTCAGCCAGCTGACGGCAACAGGTCCGGCTGAATAGGCTACAACAAAGGCCTCTTTGCCGTCTGCTGGCGGACGGCAAAGATGCAAAGGGCTTTGCCGTCTGTTGACAGACGGCAAAGAGCCTGGACGGCACACGTGGCAGTTCAGGTCCGTTAAGTGGTTAACGGCGTGCTTTGCCGTCAACTGGCAGACGACAAAGGCCTTTGCATCGTTGCTATCAGCCAGCTGATGGCAAAGATGCATAGGTCTTTGTCGTCTGCTGGCTGACGACAAATATGCCAAATAGGCCAGCCCACTACACCCTAGGTTGTACAGATAGCTACCACATGGAGCTTTGCCATCTGCTAGCGGACGACAAAGACCTTTGCAGTCCGCTAGCGGATGACAAAGACCTTTGCAGTCAGCCAGCAGACGGCAAAGTGGCTATATAGCCCCTATTTTTCCTGTTTTTTCCTAAATTCATTCAATTTGCCAGAATTTCACACACACACACACACACACACATTTCAAAATAATTTCAGCAATCGTACCAACAATAAGTTTCCAACAACATATACAAGTTCCCAACAACATGAACATATACAAGTTTCCAACAACATACTGTGGTTTCCAACAACATTTCCATACATACATATCCAACAAGTTTGCAACAAGTTTCCATAAACAAAAAGGAAGCACAAGCACAAGTAAAAGTTTGCAACAAGTTTCCATCAATGCTAGCGTCCTCATCTCAAGCAAACCTGCAAATTAGGAAAGATGAAAGTTAGAAGAAGAAGACTAGCTAGAAGAAGAAGAAGAAGATTTCTTCTTCTTCTTCTTCCTTCTTCTTCCTCTTCTTCTTCTTCTTCTTCTTCTTCTTCTTCTTCTTCTTCTTCTTCTTCTTCTTCTTCTTCTTCTTCTAACTAAGGTAGGTAAAAATGCTAAGTGTGTAGGTCATTTTAGAGCTAAGCTAGGTAAATAGGTCATTTTGGAGCTAACCTAGGTAGTCATGCCATTTTTGAGCTAACTAAGCATATTTATTCATTTTATAGGACAAAATGGTAAGTGTAGGTCATTTTAGAGCTATCCTAGTTAAAATCGGTCATTTTGGAGCTAGGTAAGGTTATTTTGTCATTTTGGAGGAAAATAAACTAATTATATGATAGTTTGGAGCTAAACCATGGTTATTATGCCATTCTTTTACCTAAGTAAGCTAATTATGTCATAAATGAACTAGGTAAGCTAAGTATAGATCATTATTTAGCTATCCTAGGTAGTAATGACATTTTTCAGCTAAATAAGCATATTAAGTGATTTAGGAGGAAAAAAGGCTAAGTATAGGTCATTTTATAGCTATCCTAGGTAAAGTATGTCAGTTCAGAGCTAAGTAAGGTTATTATGTCATTTTTGAGGAAAATAAGCTAAGTATAGGTCATTTGGAGCTAAACCATGGTTATTATGCCATTTTTTTTACCTAAGTGCGCTAATTATGTCATAAATGAAGTAGCTAAGCTAATTATAGATCATTATTGAGCTATCTTAGGTTGTTATGCCATTTTTTTAGCTAAGTGAGCTAATTATGTCATAAATGAACTAGCTAAGCTAGCTATAGATCATTATTGAGCTATCCTAGGTTGTTATGCCATTTTCTAGCTAACAAAGCTTTTGTTAAGCAAAACACTTGGGAAAACTTACCATAATCAGGGAGGTGAAGGACCGGTCGGGGTTGCGCCACCACGAGATGGAGAAGGATCGGTCGATCCTTTTTGGGAGGCGTGCTGCTCCAAAGATCATTTGCAATGTTTAGTTAGCATGACGCAACTGAAATGTGAATACTAGTAACTAATGACCATTCAAATGAAACTCACTATGTCTGCTATACCAATCCGGGGCATCGGCGGAGGGGTCTGGCCGGTTTTCGTGCACATGGACTACACATTTTGTTTTCACAAGTCAGTCATATTAGTTAGTAATGAAACGAACATTACATGCATGATTTGGCTAGTATGCAGGAGAAATTTACCACGAGGAGCTCGTATAGGGCCCGGTGACCCGCGTCGTTCCGGTTCCTCTCGCCTCCAATAGATTAATCATCCTCTCCTCCATCCCCCTCACCCTCTGCACCACCTGCCTGGTTGCCTCCGCGAGAAGCTCTTGGGCCCTAGCCTCGACGGCGAGGTCCATTGGCCGTGGTCGAGGCCTCATCTCGGGAAGAGACTTTGTCTTGTGCTTCTTGATCTCTGGGAGACTTCTAGGACAACGTATCAGTCCATCCCCAATGGCTACCGAGCCATGTCTCCTCCCATCACTAGATAACATCACGAGCTCAGGATCAAAAGGACTCTGGCTCAAGTTGAAGTACTCACCTTTCATCTTCTTCCCCCAGTCTCTGTACCTCACAAGCTTGTCGTGGGAGGAGATGTTGGTGAAGCTCTTTGGATGATCGAGGTCATCCTTCAAGAATGCCTTGGTCTTCTTGAACGTGGAACTATGGGCCATGGCATAGAGGTCGTACAACAGCGACACCTTCTTCTTGTTGTGTCGCACCTGAAAGAGAGGAACATGGTAAATTAGTAATTAAAGGGTTGAAGGTAGCATGAAGAATGAAATTACATGAATCGTTAAGGGCTCAAACCACGTACCTAGTGATCCCCGTACTCAAACAGGTTGGAGCTCCCTTGATGGTGCGGCACACCTTGCATCTGGGCACGCTTGTCCCTGGCCTTGTTGTGGACGGCTAGCCATTGGGGAGAGCACCACTCATCCACCAACCTCTCCCAATAGTACATCTTATCCGCACACCATCTCGGGGCACCTAAGATAGACAAAGAAAAATTTCAGCGCTATGCCTATGAATCAAATCAAGGAAACTTGTACAAGGCCTTAAGAATAGGTAATTACCTTCATGTACTTGTCCTTACTTAGATACTTGATGCATCACTTCTTCTTCTGCCTCCAGATGTTAGTTGAGGCGTAGTAGTCTCGGACAGCCTGCACCCGAGCCTCGTGCCATAAGTTCTGAAGAGGTGCTTGCACTCGGCTTTGAGAACCATAGCCGCGTCTGCCTCATGTTCCTCAAGACACCTATAGAAGGTCTGCAATCAAACAAGACAACAGTGATCATTAGTACAATCACTAGGTACTGTTGATTTTTAATTCTGTAAAGGCAAAATTAACCAAAACCGCCGTCTCGTAATGTCGGCCACCGTCTCGCACACGACACCGTCGACCATCTCCCCCGGTGGGGCCGGGGCAGCCTCGTACAACTCCCAGGTCAGTGCTAGCTGTGGAAGCTACCCTTACGGGGCAACGTGACCCACCCTAGGAAGTGGTGCTGGCAAAGAGTACCAAGGAGCTGGTTGGGCCCGTGGACACCATCTGCGTGTATCCAACCCCTCCAGTATGACAAGGCCAACACATTAGATATTAATTTGAAGAAACATGAAGGCAAAAGGTTAGAAAAGAGTAAATGCACTTACTTCTCCCTGTTAGACTGAATCAACCACCTCTGGTCGGGGGTCGCCGGCACGGACGGGAGCTTAGTACCACCACACCGGTAGACCTTCTTGCCCTCCTCAACCAGGTCGCCCTCACTATAGCTATCCTTAGAAAAGGTCTCCTCGACACCATCAGCATGGCCGCTAGTCTCCAGAGTCACGTGGGACGAAGACTTTAGGACCCAACTCTCCTGGGAGGAATACTCTGGGACCCGAGTCTCCTGGGAGGAAGACTCTAGGACCCGAGGCTCAGCGACCAGAGGCTCGTCGACCCGAGGCTCGTGGACCAGAGTCCAAGATGGGTCCAGGTCATACGGGTCCACCTAAGACGGTGAACGCACAAGTGCTCCCTGGGTGATTTTGGTAATTCATGACAACATATATCTTGTTGGACTAATACTTGTACCTAGTGTATTTCAGATAAGTTCAACATTGGAATGGCATGGACATGGACAAGAGGGTGTGCAACCCTTCAAGATGCTAAGGACAAATATTGGCAAAAGCCAAGACTCTACATTTTCCATTTTAGTGATCCAAGATCACATTGAGTCCATAGGAAAGCCAATACTATTAAAAGGGGATGAGGTGTTGCTTAATGGCTTGCTTGCTCAAAATGCTTAGTGATATGCTCTAAAACCCTCAACCACTTTCTCACATCCACATATGTCCTAAAACTAAAGGTCAAACTCAGCCCCACAAATTTGATCTATCCGGCGCCACCGAGTTTCACTTGATACAACCACTGCTAACCCCTAGTCACTTCGGTCTCACCAATGGGATATCGGTCTCACTGAGATGGGCTTGCAAATTCTCTGTGCTCTATTGTAACATTTTCGGTCTAACCGAGTTTGTTCTGTTGGTCCTATCGAGTTTGCTTGACCAATCCTCTATTTGCTTATTACCAAAATCGGACTCACCGAGTTTGAGTAATCGGTCAAACCGAGTTGAGGTTTTACCCTAAACCCTGCACATCGGTCCCACCAACTCGACCAAGTCGGTCCCACTGAAAACTCTAACGTTCATATTTTTTATCTGGATCGGTCTGACCGAGTTTTATGATTCGGTCCCACCGAGTTTGGGAATCTATGTGTAACGGCTAGATTTGTGTGGAGGCTATATATACCCCTCCTCCTCATTCGTGAGGAGAGCCATCAGAACATACCTACACTTCCACTACTCATTTTCTCAGAGAGAACCACCTACTCATGTGTTGACACCAAGATATTCCAATCCTACCAGAAGAATCTTGGTCTCTAGCCTTCCCCAAGTTGCTTTCCACTCAAATCATCTTTCCACGATAGCCAAATCTGTGAGACAGAGTTGAGTGTTGGGGAGACTATCATTTGAAGCACAAGAGCAAGGAGTTCATCATCAACACACCATCTATTACCTTTTGGAGAGTGGTGTCTCCTAGATTGGTTAGGTGTCACTTGGGAGCCTCCGCAAGATTGTGGAGTTGAACCAAGGAGTTTGTAAGGGCAAGGAGATCGCCTACTTCGTGAAGATCTACCCTAGTGAGGCAAGTCCTTCGTGGGCGTTGGCCATGGTGGGATAGACAAGGTTGCTTATTCGTGGAACCTTCATGGGTGGAGCCCTCCGTGCACTCACGCAACCGTTACCCTTCGTGGGTTGAAGTCTCCATCAACGTGGATGTACGGTAGCACCACCTATCAGAACCACGCCAAAAATCTCCGTGTCTCCAATTGCGTTTGCACACTCCAATCCCATCCCTTTACTTTCTTGTAAGTTTCATGCTTTACTTTCCGCTGCTCATATACTCTTTGCATGCTTGCTTGAATTGTATTGCGTATGCTTGAAATTGTGTTACTCTATCACCTCAACTTGAAAAACTTAAAAACTATCAACTTTATTTGTCGTAGGTCTAATCACCCCCCTATAGACACCTCTTCTCGATCCTTTCAATTGGTATCAGAGCAAAGGTCTCCATTGCTTTGGTTTAATCACCATTGAAGGAAGATGGATGAGTCTACGTTGGGGAGTCTTAGACGTAGAGTGCCTATACTTGATGGAGAGTTCTTTAGTGTCTGGAAATATGAGATGCTTGGATTTTTCATGAATATCACTTGAACAAGTACATTACTACTCCTTGTGAACCCCTTGTTGATCCCTTGCATCCTACCCATGATGAGTCTCTTAACATGATTCTCAATCTTAGAACTATCAATCTTATCACTAGAGGCTTGCCTAGAAATCTGATTGGTCACTTGCCAACTCTTGATTGTGCTTATACTATATGTAGATTCCTTGAGGAGCGATTTACAGACTATTCCTTGAAAAACTTAGATGAGATTCTTCATAAGTCTATTGCTTTGAATCAGATGAATCCCAATGATCCTAAGTTTGGATATTGTTCATTTCAGGTTACAAATCTTATGCGTGCCAAAGGAGATGTCGGAATCATTAGCAATATTATTTCTGAAGCTATTAGAATTCATAGAGATGAACATTGTCAAAATCATATATCTAATGAATCACTCTCTCTAGTAAATGATCATTTGAAAAATGATGTTGAACATGGATACTATGATGAAGATGATGATAATGACTCTGATCTTGAAGAATCTATGAGACACTTTGGTCTTATGGCTAATCTTCATGGCTACATTGCTGGAGGAAAGGAATGGGTCCATGATAGTGGATGTACTGGTCACATGACCGGAGATAAAGATATGTTTCGTGATCTTGCTGAAAACGACGGCCCTCGAAAGTATGTCACTTTCGGTGATAACTCAAAGGTAAGGTGGTTGGCCTCGGTAAGGTGGCCATCTCACATGACAGCTCCATACAAAATGTTATGCTCATTGAATCTCTTGGCTATAATCTACTTTCTATATCTAGACTAGCTGACTTTGGTTTCAATGTCCTATTTACTGAAGTAGATTGCCAAGTGTTTCGAAGAGATAATCATAAAATGGTCTTTACTGGCATACGTAGAGGTGATCTATACATTGTTGGTTTCACTAAAAAGGCTCAACCTAGAACTTGCTTAATTGCTAAATCTTCCAAAGGCTGGTTGTGGCATAGACGGTTAGGTCATGTGGGCATGCGAAACCTTGGCAAGCTTATTAAAGGTGACCATATCCTTGGTATTAAAGATGTCATATTTGATAAGGATAGACTTTGCAGCGCTTGCGAACAAGGTAAAAATAGGTTGGAGGAAGCCACCCCATGAAGAACATCATGACCGCGAGAAGACCGCTCAAGCTACTTCACATGGATCTTTTCGATCCCAATACTTACAAAAGTCTTGGTGGTAACTCGTTTGAAATAGTCATCATTGATGATTTTTCAAGATTTACGTGGGTGTTCTTTCTCGATGATAAATTGCAAGTTCAAAAGATCTTCAAAAACTTCGCTAGGAAGGCCCAAAATCAATTTGAAGTGAAGATCAAGAAGGTTTCCAGCGACAACGAAATGGAGTTCAAGAACGCCAATGTGGACACCTTTCTTGACGAAGAAGGGATCTCACATGAGTTCTCGGCTACGTACACACCTCAACAAAATGGAGTTGTTGAGAGGAAGAACCGGACGCTCAACCAAATGGCGAGAATGATGCTTGATGAGTACAAGATGCCAAAACACTTTTGGGCAGAAGCGGTTGAGACAGCTTGTCATGCAACGAATCGTCTATATCTTCACATGCTACTCGGCAAGATGACATACGAGCTCCTCATCGGTAACAAACCCCAAGTTAGATACTTTCGGGTATTTAGCTCAAAGTGTTACATTCTTGACAAGCATCGTCGCTCAAAATTTTCTCCTAAGTCTCATGAAGGTTTCCTACTCGGTCATGGCACAAACTCTCACACTTACCGTGTCTACAATAATTTCACCCGAAAGGTTGAAGAGACAGTAGATGTGAAGTTTGATGAATCTAATGGCTCGTAAGTAGAGCAATTGCCAATTGATGTAGGTGACAAAGATCCTTCGGAAGCAATTCAAGACTTGTCTATCGGCAAGATTCGCCCAATCGAGGTGAAGGAGAGTACCTCGTCTGTCCAAATGGAAGCCTCAACCTCACGCCAAGGTGAACCATGAGTTGACTTGGAGGCATCCACAAGTGGGACACGTCAAGATGATGAGAACGAGGATGTACAACAAGATGAACCTCAATGATCTCCTTCTCCACCTCCACGGGAGAACAACCACGCCAACAACAACAAAGAAATACAAGAAGAAGAACAAGAGAATGAAGAGGATGTTCCACCCCGACCCAAACAAAAGCTCTCACAAGTTCGAGCAAGAGTCTCAAGAGATCATCCTGTCGAACAAATCTTTGATGACATTCAAACCGGGAGAATTACTCGCTCTAAAACTCGTTTGGCTAACTTTTGTGAACATTACTCATTCATTTCTAGCATTGAACCTATGAAGGTTGAAGAAGCATTAGAAGATCCGGATTGGCTAAATGCCATGCACGAAGAGCTACACAACTTTGAGAGGAACCAAGTGTGGTCGTTAGTTTAGAAGCCCGATGAGAAGCACAATGTCATTGGAACCAAATGGGTATTTCGGAACATGCAAGATGAAGATGGACAAGTGGTACGCAACAAGGCTCGTCTTGTTGCTCAAGGCTACACTCAACTCGAAGGTATGGACTATTGTGAGACTTATGCCCCTGTTGCTAGACTTGAGTCCATTCGCATCTTACTTGCCTATGCCAATCATCATGGCATTACCTTATATCAAATGGACACCAAAAGTGCTTTTCTCAATGGTGAAATTGAGGAGGAAGTTTATGTTAAACAACCTCCAGGCTTTGTTAATCCTAAGAAACCCGACCATGTTTACAAACTTCACAAAGCTCTATATGGTCTTAAGCAAGCTCCTAGAGCTTGGTATAAATGCTTGACTAAGTTTCTTCTTGATAAAGGGTTTGAAATTGGTAAAATTGATTATACACTCTTTACTAAAAGGGTTAATGGAGAATTTTGTGTGCCAAATTTATGTTGATGATATCTTATTTGGATCAAGTAACCCTCACTTTAGTGAGAAGTTTGGGAAGCTTATGTCAGAAAAGTTTGATATGTCTATGATGAGTGAACTCAAGTTCTTTCTTGGTTTGCAAATCAAGAAAACTAAGGAGGGAACCTTTATCTCTCAAACAAAGTATACCAAGGACTTATTCAAGAAGTTCAACATGCAAGAATGCAAAGGTATGAATACCTCCATGCCTACTAGTGGACATCTTGACTTGACAAAGGATGGCGAACCGGTTGACCAAAAGGTTTACCGCTTTATGATTGGTTCATTGTTATACCTTTGTGCCTCCTGTCCCGATATCATGCTAAGTGTGTGCATGTGTGCACGATATCAAGCAGCCCCCAAAGAATGCCATCTGAAGGCTGTGAAAAGGATAGTGAGATACTTAATACATACACCAAATTTTGGCATTTGGTATCCTAAGAGGTCTTCTTTTGATCTTGTTGGCTACTCCGACTCGGACTATGCCGGTGACAAGGACGATAGAAAGTCTACTTCGGGTACTTGTCAATTTCTTGGTAGATCTCTTGTGTCTTGGTCCTCCAAGAAACAAAATACTCGGTATCCCGAAGCAGAATATATTGCCGCTGGTTCATGTTGTGCTCAATTACTTTGGATGACCCAAACTCTTAAAGATTATGGGATATATGTGAAACATGTTCCATTTCTTTGCGACAATGAGAGTGCTATTAAAATTGCTCATAATCTTGTGCAATATTCTCGAACTAAGCATATTGAAGTTCGTCATCATTTCATTCGAGATCATGTTGCTAAGGGAGATATCAAACTTAAGCATGTTCGTACAGACAAGCAATTGGTGGACATATTCAGTAAACCACTTGATGAGAAAGTGTTTTGTAGGTTGAGTGGTGAATTGAACATCATTGATGCCTCAAATTTGGAATAGAAACTCCATGTGGATGCATGCAAGGCATGAGCCTTACTATGACTAATCCTTGACCATTCTCTTATGGTGATGATCATATGTCTTGGATACTCTTGTACTCTTGCATGCTATCTAACCCTTGTAGGTACTTGGATAAGCCCAACTCTATGAGATAGCAATTCAATCACATTCTGAGCAATCTCTACATCTCCAAGTCTCTACAAAATGGTGGATGAAGATAAGGAAGCACGAATCCATTGAATATATCCTTTGACAAACTCCTATATCAAATTTCAGTTGATACCAAATTTCATGATTGTCACTTTGGATACACAAGTGCTCTTCCTTGCAAGACTAACCCATGTAGGAAGATAAACCTCGACTACAAGTGGTGCTCCCATTTCTTGATAATCCACATCAACTTGAGCACCCTACACAAGTTAAACTACATGATCAAGATCATCATCACCACCCAAGGAATGTCATTCCCTCTTAGAGAAGCTTAAACCCAAGACATGGGTCAAAGCAACTCAACAAGATGAGAATACATGAAAATGCTTAAACAAAAAATGGCAACCCCATTTTGAGCTTAAATGATGAGTATGACCTATGATCAAGTGTCTTCACTTGACTCCTAAGTCAATATACTCTAACATATGTGACTTTGTCGCCGACCAATTCTAGATGAAGTTCTCTGTTGTTTCTTTGTGACCTTGCATTTGTCTAATGTATGCTAGTTCCCCTTTCCAAAAAAAACTTCATCTAGATGTATTTTCTTTTCTTTGTTATTTTTTGCTTTTCCCTGCATCCAATTCATTGCAAATACTTCAGTTAATTCCCTGCATATCGTTGTGAGATCTTATTTGCCTAGTGAGCTGAGTTGACAAGAATTTACTCTCTGGGTTGAACTCGGTCTCACCGGATTGATTTCTTTGGCTGAACTGAATCAACTCGGTGCCACCGATTGCAACCACTCGGTGCAACCGATTTTAGTCCCGAGACAGAATCTATGTCACTTGCATTCTGCATATTTTTCCCAGCTCCACTCTTCTTAACTTGTCCTATACAACCATCCTATATTACACGTGGCTTTGTAATGTGACTCCAGGACCAAACCTACTTGACTCATGCTCCAGAAGTCCCTTCTTGGAAACTGATGTCAAAGGGGGAGAGAGAGCACATCAAAGCTTATCACATAAGAGAGAATGCACTCATAAAAGCTTCTCCTGATGCTCCTATCCTTAAGAGGAAAGTTGTCTCATGTCCTCAAGAGGGGAAAGACAAGATAGTATATGTTATGACTTTATCTTGCTCTGATTTTCTTGTTTTCTCTGATTTTCTACTACCCTAGCTTCTCCCATTATCCCATGTCAGATTCAGGGGGAGAAAGACATCTAAGGGAAGAAAATCTTTGGAATTCATTGCATATCTTTATTCTTGGGGACATGTCAATAATCAAATAGAGTACCTAATACTCACACTCTACATGTCATCCCAGTCTTGGTATTCTTGTGTTCTTTAGTTCTTGCCCTGTCTAGTAGATGTTCTTGTGTTATCTAACCTTGTTTACCGAGGTACATCTTCTTCAAGCTAGCTCAAGACCACAAGGTAAGTATATGGATCACACTCATGTGCATGAAGATCTCTTGTTGTGGTACATTTTTTTAGCAAGAGAGATTCATAAACATGAAGGTATATTTCCAGTATCTATATCATTTGCTCTGATGCATATAGCCAAGACACATGTAACTCATTGCTTGCTTTGTCATGTTTATGCATTCTCATACTCATATGATCCATCATCATATGATGGCATACATGTAGGGGGAGTTAATGCATGTTTCATGTCTTTCCAAAGCTTTACTTGCTATTTCCTTGTATCTTTATCTAAAGCTTTGATGTATGTTGTCATCAATTACCAAAAAGGGGGAGACTGAAAGCACAAGTGCTCCCTGGGTGATTTTCACAATTCATGACAACATATCTCTTGTTGGACTAATACTTCTACCTAGTGTATTTCAGGTAAGTTCAACATTGGAGTGGCATGGACATCGACAAGAGGATGTGGAAGCCCTTCAAGATGCTAAGGACAAATATTGGCAAAAGCTCAGGACTCTACATTTTCCATTTTAGTGATCCAAGATCACATTGATTCCATACGAAACCAATACTATTAAAAGGGGATGAGGTGTTGCTTAATGGCTTGCTTGCTCAAAATGCTTAGTGATATGCTCCAAAACCCTCAACCACTTTCTCACATCCACATATGTCCTAAACCTAAAGGTCAAACTCATCCCCGCCAATTTGATCTATCCGGCGCCACCGAGTTTCACTTGATACAACCACTGCTAACCCCTAGTCACTTCGGTCTCACCAATGGGATATCGGTCTCACTGAGATGGGCTTGCAAATTCTCTGTGCTCTATTGTAACATTTTCGGTCTAACCGAGTTTGTTCTGTTGGTCCTATCGAGTTTGCTTGACCAATCCTCTGTTTGCTTATTACCAAAATCGGACTCACCGAGTTTGAGTAATCGGTCAAACCGAGTTGAGGTTTTACCCTAAACCCTGCACATCGGTCCCACCAACTCGACCAAGTCGGTCCCACTGAAAACTGTAACGTTCATATTTTTTATCCGGATCGGTCTGACCGAGTTTTATGATTCGGTCCCACCGAGTTTGGGAATGTGTGTGTAACGGCTAGATTTTATGTGGAGGCTATATATACCCTCCACCCATTCCTCATTCGTGAGGAGAGCCATCAGAACATACCTACACTTCCACTACTCATTTTTTCAGAGAGAACCACCTACTCATGTGTTGAGACCAAGATATTCCAATCCTACCACAAGAATCTTGATCTCTAGCCTTCCCCAAGTTGCTTTCCACTCAAATCATCTTTCCACCATAGCCAAATCTGTGAGAGAGAGTTGAGTATTGGGGAGACCATCATTTGAAGCACAAGAGCAAGGAGTTCATCATCAACACACCATCTATTACCTTTTGGAGAGTGGTGTCTCCTAGATTGGTTAGGTGTCACTTGGGAGCCTCCGTCAAGATTGTGGAGTTGAACCAAGGAGTTTGTAAGGGCAAGGATATCGCCTACTTCGTGAAGATCCATCCTAGTGAGGCAAGTCCTTCGTGGGCGTTGGCCATGGTGGGATAGACAAGGTTGCTTCTTCGTGGACTCTTCGTGGTGGAGCCCTCTGTGGACTCGCGCAACTGTTACCCTTCGTGGGTTGAAGTCTGCATCAACATATATGTATGATAGCACCACCTATCGGAACCACACCAAAAATATCCGTGTCTCCAATTGCGTTTGCACACTCCAATCCCATCCATTTACTTTCTTGCAAGTTGCATGCTTTACTTTCCGCTGCTCATATACTCTTTGCATGCTTGCTTGTGTAAGCTTGAAATTGTGTTACTTTATCACCTCAACTTGAAAAACTTGAAAACTGTCAACTTTATTTGTTCAGGGTCTAATCACCCCCCCTCTAGACACCTCTTCTCGATCCTTTTAGATGGAGCACTCCGGTGGTTCGGAGAATCAGCGGGGGGTGGCGGTGAGGAAGGCACAACAACCTTCCTACCTCTCCCAGTGCCACGTCCACCTCTACCTGCACACCTCTTCTTCCCCCGACCTCCTCTCCCGGCCGAAGAAGAAGCGCCCGATGAAGGAGCTGGGGGTGTATGCATGTTGTCTACCAGTGCTCTCCGAAGGTTCTGGGGTGCAGTAACAACACCCCTCCCACGCACTGAGGAAGGAGGCTCGGAGCACTCTCGACCCAAGCCCACCATTTGTCAACACCTGCAATGACAAAAGTAAACAAAATTAGGTCAACATAAACATAATAAAAAATTTAAGTGTGTATCATCATCATGAACATAATAAAAAATTGAATACCTAATAACATAAACTAATTAATAATATATGTGTACATAATAATAATTGAATACCTGACCTAACTCATAATTCACAAATAATAGGGCACCTTTTTCGGGAGGTTCCGTGTCGGGGTCTCGGGGTGTTGGGGGTCAGGGGGTCGTGGTGTCGGTGGTGTCTTGTTGTGGTGCCGAGGTGGTCTCGGGGTGTCGTGTCGGTGGTCAGGGTGTCGGGGTCACAGTGTCGAGGCGGGGTCGGGGTGTCGTGTCGGGGCTCGGGGGCTCGGGGGTGCCGTGTCGGGGTGTCGAG
Organism: Triticum timopheevii; assembly: GCA_963921465.1. Taxonomy (NCBI): domain Eukaryota; kingdom Viridiplantae; phylum Streptophyta; class Magnoliopsida; order Poales; family Poaceae; genus Triticum; species Triticum timopheevii. Next base: position 173,100,490 of record OY997272.1, read on the forward strand.
GCGGTATCGGGGTGTCATGTCGGGGGTCGGGCTGTCAGTGGTGTCGGGGGTCGGGGTGTAGGTAGTGTCGTGTCGGGGGTCGAGGTGTCGATGGTGTCGGGGACCGGCGATCTTCTTCTTCTTGTTGTTCTCCTCCTCCTCCTCCTCCTCTTCTTCTTCTTCTCCTCCTCCTCCTCCTCGGCTTCTTCTTATTCTCCTCCCCCTCCTCCCCCTCTTCTTCTTCTTCTTCTTCTTCTTCTCCTTCTTCTTCTTCTTCTTCTTCTTCTTCTTCTTCTTCTTCTTCTTCTTCTTCTTCTTCTTCTTCTTCTTCTTCTTCTTCTTCTTCTTCTTCTTCTTCTTCTTCTTCTTCTTCTTCTTCTTCTTCTTCTTCTTCTTCTCCTCCTAATAAATTTTTCCAAGAACTAACCTAGAAACTAACCTAACTAACCTAGCAACTAACCGAACTAACCTAGAACTAACCTAACTAATCTAACTAACCTAAAATCTACTAAAATTTACTAACCTAAAATCAACTAAAATCTAATTAACCTAAATCTCATTTTCATGACTATATAATATATGTACTAACTAACCTAACTAACCTAAAATCAACTAAAATCTACTAACCTAAAATCAACTAAAATCTAATTAACCTAAATCTAATTAACTAAATAACTAAGTAATTAACCGAAAAAACAATCAACTAACTAAGTAACCTATGTACAGTAGGGTAAAACAACAAACTAATTAACCTAAAAAATAACTAATTAACTAACTAATTAACCTAAATCAAAAAACAGCAAGAAAAAAAGAAAAAAAGTGAGGAATCCTCACCGTGGGCGGAGCAGCGCTAGGCGGGGGGTAGAGCAGCGACGGGCGGCGAGACGCCGGGGCGGCGGGCGGCCGCCACTGCAGGGGGGGGGGGGGGCGACGGGCGGCAAAGCGCCGGGGGGCGTCGGGGGAGGTGGTGGTCGGGTGTGGCGAGGACGGTGGGGGTCGGGTGCGGCGGGGAGGTGGGGGTCGACGGCGGAGGAGGAGCGGAGACGAGCGACGAGGCTCCAGGGCGAAGGGAGGCGAGGCGTCGGGGGTGGTGGTGGTCGGATGCGGCGGGGGCGGTGGGGGTCGGCGCTGGGGGCGGCGGGCACGGGGACAGCGAGCATGGGAGAGAGAGAGAGAGAGAGAGAGAGAGAGAGAGAGAGAGAGAGAGAGAGAGAGAGAGAGAGAGAGAGGTGGGCGCGGGGAAACGGCCATTTTTGGTTATGTTTAATTTCTTCACCGTCAGCTAGCAGATGGCAAAGAGGGTTGTTAGTGGGGTGGGGCCGAGCGGAAACGACCGTTAGGTTGTGTACTCTCTTTGTTGTCCGCTAGCAGACAGTAAAGAAGCTTTGTCATCAGCTAGCGGATGGCAAAGAAGATGGCCGTTAGTTGGTTCTCGTTCGTGGGCCACCCTCCCTCTTTGCCGTCTGCCAGCGGATGGCAAAGCTTCTTTACTGTCTGTTAGCAGACGACAAAGAGCAGGCTGATGGCAAACACAATCTTTGTCGTCCGCTTGTTCTTTGCCGTCGGCTTTCTGTAAGCTGATGGCAAAGACCTTCTTTGTCATCAGCTAGCAGACGGCAAAGATCTTGATTCCAGTAGTGACACATTCAGAGATACCTGTAGAGCATCTTTGTAATCACCTAGTTACATTGTGACATTTGATAGCACACAAGGCATTCCTCCGGTATCTGGGAGATGCATAATCACTTAGTCGAAGGAATATGTATTTGACATGAAGAAAGCAATAGCAATAAAACTGAACGGCCATAATGCTAAGCTAACAGATGGGTCTTTTCCATCACATCATTCTCCTAAAGATGTGACCCCATTCATCAAATGACAACACATGTCTATGGTTAGGAAACTTAACCATCTTTGATTAATGAGCTAGTCTAGTAGAGGCTCACTAGGGACACAATGTTTTGTCTATGTATCCACACATGTATCAAGTTTCTGGTTAATACAATTCTAGCATGAATAATAAACATTTATCATGATATAAGGAAATATAAAATAACAACTTTATTATTATCTCTACGGCATATTTCCTTCAGTCTCCCAGTTGCACTAGAGTCAGTAATCTAGTTCACATCGCCATGTGATTTAACACGAATAGTTCACACCTTTATGTGATTAACACCCATAGTTCACATCGCCATGTGACCAACACCCAAAGGGTTTACTAGAGTCAATAATCTAGTGCACATCGCTATGTGATTAGCACCCAAAGAGTACTAAGCTGTGATCATGTTTTGCTTGTGAGAGAGGTTTAGTCAACGGGTCTGTCACATTCATATCCATACGTATTTTGCAAATTTCTATGTCTACAAAGCTCTGTATGGAGCTACTCTAGCTAATTGCTCCCACTTTCAATATGTATCCAGATTGAGACTCTGAGTCATCTAGATCAATGTTAAAGCTTGCATTGACGTAACCCTTTACGATGAACCCTTTATGACCTCCATAACCGAGAAACATTTCCTTAGTCCTCTTTAGGTGCCCAAGGATAATTTTGACCGCTGTTGAGTGATCCACTCCTGGATCACTATTGTACCCCCTTGCCATACTCATAGCAAAGCACACAACTAGTCTGGTACACCGCATGTCATACTTTATAGAACCTATGACTAAGGCATAGGGAATGACTTTCATTCTCTCTCTATCTTCTGCCATGGTCGGGCTTTGAGTCTTACTCAACTTCATACCTTACAAATAAGGCAAGAACTCCTTCTATGACTGATCCATTTTGAACTCCCTCAAAATCTTATCAAGGTATGTACTCATTAAAAGTCTTAACAAGCGTCTTGATCTATCTCTATAGATCTTGATGCCCAATATGTAAGCATCTTCACTGAGGTCTTTTCTTTTGAAAAAAATCTTATTAAATTTCCTTTTATGCGATTCAGAAATTCTACATCATTTCCGATCAACAATATGTCATCCACATATACTAATTAGAAATGTTGTAGTGCTCCCACTCACTTTGTCGTAAATACATGCTTCACCGTAAGTCTGTATAAAACCATATGCTTTGATCACCTCATCAAAATGCATATTCGAACTCCAAGATGCTTGCACCAGTCCATAGATGGATCACTGGAGCTTGCACAACTTGTTAGCACCTCTATGATCAACAAAACCTTCTGGTTGCATCATATACAACTCTTCTTAGAGATATCCATTCAAGGAATGCAGTTTTGACATCCATTTGCCAGATTTCATAAAATGTGGCAATTGCTAACATGATTCAGACGGACTTAAGCATCGCTGCGGTTGAGAAAGTCTCATCGTAGTCAAATCCTTGAACTTGTCGAGAACCTTTTGTGACAAGTCGAGCTTTGTAGACAGTAACATTACCGTCATGTGTCAGTCTTCTTCTTGAAGATCCATTTATTCCCTATGGATAGCCAATTATCGGTCAAGTCCACCAAAGTCCACACTTTTTTCTCATATATGGATCCTATCTCAGATTTCATGGCCTCAAGCCATCTGCCAGAATTTGGGCTCATCATAGCTTCTTCATAGTTCGTAGGTTTGCCTTGGTCTAGTAACATCACTTCCAGGACATGATTACCGTACCACTTTGGTGCGGATCATGCTCTGGTTGACCAACGAGATTCAGTAGTAACTTGATCTGAAGTTTCATGATCATCATCTTTAGCTTCCTCTCTAGTTGGTGTAGGCATCATGGGAAAAAATTTCTCTCATGTGCCACTTTCCAATTTAAGAGAAGGTACATTTACCTCATTAGGTTCTACTTTTGTCCCACTCACTTCTTTCGAGAGAAACCCCTTCTCTAGAAAGGTTCATTCTTGGCAACAAATATCTTGCCTTTGGATCTGTGATAGAAGGTGTGCCCAATTGTTTCCTTAGGGTATCCTATGAAGTCACACTTCTCCGATTTGGGTTCGAGCTTATCAAGCTGAAGACTTTTGACATTGTCGGATTTCGGGTTCCATCAGACCCTTGAGGTTCGAACACTAGGGTGCGCGTGGAGATTTCGCCCTCTACCTACCTGCTCCTCGCCGCCTCGCTAAGATCTAAACTACGAAAGGAACAACACAAGAGACACAAGGTTTATACTGGTTCAGGCCACCATTGCAGTGTAATACCCTACTCCAGTGTGTGGTGTGGTGGATTGCCTCTTGGGCTGATGATGAACAATACAAGGAAGAACAGCCTCGTGAGGGTCTGTTCTTGGGAGGGATGATGAACTGTTAGGGGGAGTTCAGTCGCTCTCTCTACTGGTTTCTTGGCGAGGACCTTGTCTCCCTCCTACCTCGTGGTGGCTAGTCCTATTTATAGGCAGAGGCCCTGGGCCTCCTCCCAAATATTGAGCGGGAAGGGCGCCAACAATTGGCCATTTTGAAGGGGAACATCGGGTACACTTATCCTGACTAAAGTTGGTCCTCGCCTGTCAAAGGCTCTGGTGGTGACGCCTGCTTGGGCTCCACAATGACTTCCTTCCTGCCGTTGGGCTGGTCTTGGTCTTGTTGCACCGAAATGGATGCCTTTGCTTGATGCTCTCGCCTGCGCTTGCTCCCTTTGCACCAAAGAGGAAAGGAGGACACTGCGTGGGCTGGCGCCCGACTGGCGCCCTTGGTCGTCATGGCTTGCGTCATGGACACCTCGTGAGGTACCCCTCCTTGAACTCTCCGCCTCCTCGTGAGCCAGCCTGATGAGGCCGTGCCTGAGGAAGCTCCTTGTCATCCGCCCCGCGAGGCTTGGCCCCTCGCGAGGGTGTTGAGCTTGTGTTGATGAAGATGGGCCGTGCTGGGCCCCCCTTTGAGCCACGCCGCAGGCCGCAGGCAGGCAAGTCTGGGGACCCCCGTTCCCAGAACGCCGACAGTAGCCCCCGGGCCCAAGGCGCGCCCGGACTTGGCCGAGCACAGAGGTGAAAGGGCAAGTGCGAAGCACCACGGGCCCTAACAGCCTGCGGCCTTGGGCGCCGCGTGGCAGTTGATTGGACATGGGCGCCTCAGAAACCGCGCGAGTTGATAAAGGAGCGGCATCTGTCTAGGTGCCTCCTTTGCTTTCTCCGGTTGCTGCTCAGATCCCCTTTCTTGCGCCTCTCCTTCCTGCCTTCGAAATCCTCAGATCTACTCCGTCCGCGCGCCCTAGCAAGACATGGCGCCTCGCCAGGCCCCGGTCGGAGCTTGGTATTCGTCCGCCTTGGACTCGCCGAACATGTTGGAGGCGAGCCTTGCCCGGGTGCGCCAGATGGCGGCGGCGCAAGGCATCGACGGGGCGAAGGTGTTCAAGGCCGGCTCTGCCCTCCCTGAGGGCCAAGGGAGCACCTTCTATCCGCTCTTTGTGAGCGCCATTGTTGCCGGTCTGGTGCCTCCCTTTTCTGAGTTCTTCTTCTCTGTCCTCTGCCATTACAAGCTTCAAGCTCTGCATCTCCACCCCAACTCTGTCCTTCTTCTGGCAATCTTCGCCTACTATTGCGAGGCTAACATAGGGATGAAGCCCTCAGTGGCCTTGCTGTGCCACTACTCCCTCCGGACCTCTCATGGTCCCGTCTCTGTGTGCGCGAGCTTCGTCGCGTACGGTAGCTCCATCGCCATTTTGAATCCCGGGAAGAGGATTGAGGGATTCAGGAGTAAGTGGGTCTTGGTAGATGCTGGGTGCATTCACCCTCGGCTGATCTTGCCCACGGGGCACCCCTCGAGCTCCGACGACTGGTCTCGATGGAGCTTGTGGACCCCCGCGTGAGGCTGGTGTTGGAGAAGATGGACGCGGATTTGAGGCCGGCCAGCATGGCAGCGGCGAAGCTGACTGGCGCATCACTGCTGAGGGAATTCCTGGAGCACCAGCTGGCTCCACTTCGTCAGTACCCACTTCCGATGTGGAGGCCCCACCCGAGCTCCGCGATCTTGGCCGACGAGGATCTGGCTGCGGTTCTCCAGTCTTTGGTCGGGGGCGACGTGGCGAGGTTGGAGGGCGCTCCTACGCCCCTGTTCCTCCGTGAGGACTGGGAGCAGGTAGTGGAGTCCATGCCCGTCTTCAACGGGAACGGGCCCGTGCCCGCGGAGGCTCCCGAGGACCCGGTGGACGTGTCCTCCGGCGACTCCAGCGAAGAGAAGGAAGAAGGGGAGCGGGAAAAAGGGCCTGACTCCGAGGCGCCGACGGAGAGTCGAGGGCTCCCCCCCTCGGCGCAGGTCCTGCACTCTTCGAATCTCTCTGAGTGATGACGACGAGGATGATGACGAGCTGGGCGGTGAGAGCCTGCCCCCGATCCCGAAGAAGGACTGGACCGGGCTGATCCCCCGCGGGTCTGCCCCGGTCCCGAGGCGATCCGCGGACGCGCCTCCTGCTCCCGAGCTCCTTGAGGCTGATGCTTGCCGCCGGCTCTCGGGCTTCAAGTACGGCCGGAGGCTGCTCGAGCTCGCGTGTGACGACCTGTAAGTGCTTGATTCCTGTCTTATTTCTTGTTCTGTTGCTGAGGCTTGACGTCCGTATCTCCTGGCTAGGCTGGCGCCCGCAGCAAAGAAGCCGAAGGGAGCTCCTGAGGTTCCATCCGGGGCTGTGTCTCTGCCCGCGAAAGGAGGTGACCGTGACGCACGGGCCTCTCCTGCCTAGGCGTCCTCGCGAGGCCTGGCTGAGCCGGCTGGGGCGAACTCAGCCCCCACAGCCCAAGCGACTTTCGAGGTGCCCTTGCCTGATGCCACCACCACAGCCGTTGAGGCGCAGCAGGCTCCACCTCAGGATATTGTGGTCACGCTGCCGTCTTCTCCTCCTACTCCACCGACTGTTGTTTCCCCGACTCCTCCTACTGTTCTGGATCGTGCTGCTGCCGAACTGGACCGTCTGTGGCAGGATCTTCTGGGCGCCAACCCTCGTTTAGTGGCTGGGCGCTTGGAGCTGGATTCGCTCCGACGCTTTGATTCGGGCGGCGCTGGTCCAGGCCTCGACGGCTTGCTACGAGGAGAAGCAGGCCGTCCTTGAGGCGAAGGCTGCTCGCGACGCTGCCTTGGGGGAGGTGGCTAATGTCCGAGGTCGCTGCAAGGCACTGGAGAGCAAGCTGCAGGGCCTGCGAGACCAGCTCGCCGAGGAGACCCGCCTTCGCAAGAGCAGGCGGAAGGCACGAAGGCTCGCGAGGCGGCCGTCAAAGATCGGGACACCAAGCTCAAGAAGCGCCACGACCGCCTAGGCGCGCTAGAGCAAGAGTTGGAGGCGAGGAAGGTCGAGCTGGACGGCAAGGCATAGGTTCTTGCCGAGGATCGCGTGGCCTTCACAGAGATGCAGGTGAAGGCTCGCACCTTGCTGAAGACGCTTTATGACAGCGGCCTGGAGAGCCCGCTGGCCGGCGCCGAGGACGGCCCCGCCATGCTGCTTCCCTTCCTGGTTCGTGCTCTTGAAGATGTCACCCTTGGCCTTGGCCCTACGGCTGAGGCCGAGGCGCGTGCCTTGTCTTCTACAGCGCTGACGCGGGTCCTTACCCACATCTATCTTCGCGACCCCAATGTCAACCTCGATAGCCTGCTGGAGCCAGCAAGCGGCGAGCTTGCCGCTGCCGCTGCTGAGGCCGTGAAGGGTCGCGCGGAGGCTCTGCTGGGGAAGTTCCGGGCCTTCAGCACCAAGCCGAAGCGGGGCGCTGCCGACCCTGCAGCTCCACAAGGCGAACCCGCTCCGCGCAGCTCCACCGCCGGCAAGTGACTCCATTGTGGCTCCCGTCCTGCTTTTAATTCCTGCACATGTACCATGCCTCGGGAAGGCGTTAAAACTTGCATTTGGTGTTGTGATAACAGTATGGACAGTAATATTTGCTTTTCAATTTCTTGAAATTTGCGCTATTCCTTCCTACTTGCTTATGTTCTACGCCGGCAGAGCCCGGCCCCGCGCATACCTCAGCCGCCGTTAGCCCCGACCGGAAACCAGGACGGGACCAAGGAGTGAGGGGCTATGTGACAAGTTAGGCTCCTGAGTCGCGATGCTCAGGAGTCCCCCTTGGCGCTCGAACAGCAAGTAGGGAGGTGAGATGTGGGGTGACTCCTTAGGGAGGTGAGATGTGGGTGGATCTACCATTCTACGTCTGCAGAGCCCGGCCCCGCGCATACCTCAACCGCTGTTAGCCTTTCAGAACTAAGGAGTGAGGGGCTACGTGACCAGTTAGGCTCCCGAGTCACGATGCTCAGGAGTCCCCCTTGACGCTCAAACGGCCTTCGTACCTTGGCTCCACTTGGGGAGGGACGTGCGACGAACCAGGCCCGAGGGGCCTGGCTGGGTGGCGTGCGTCTGGGCGTGACCCAGGCACAGCCCCCGTGCCAAGCCCCCTCGCGCGGCACTCCCGAGGGGAGGCGTTGCGATGAGGCTAGACACTGAGCTCTGGGCTCCCTGAGGTTGATGCGGCCCGGGGGCCACCCTCAGTTGTTTATCACCAGCGCGGAGCATAGCGCTTCCGTATGTGTATGGGCATAGCCGCTCCTCGGCAGTGTCGTTAGTCAGCGCAGAGCATGGTGCTTCCACTGGTGCGTGGGAGGGGGCTCCCCTCCGGGAGGAGCCCCCGGGGCGTGTACAGCCCCGCCCTAACACGTGGCTGACACGGTAGGGCCTGACGAGGTGTATCTGGGCACCCGTGAGCCAGCGCGGGACTCACGGGGCACTACCTCAAGGCGGGTTGCGCCTGGCACTGGGCCTTATCTTGGGATGTGTTCCTGCAAATTTGGTTAGATGCCGGCGCTCTACGTCCTCGGGTCCTGGCCCTCGAGCTGGTCTCAACCGTCGCTGGTATGCCAGGTCGTGATGCCGTGGACAAGGCCAGAGGGTGAGGGCTGGAGAGCCGATAGGAGCCCTGAGTCGTGATGCTCAGGTACCCCCCCTTTACGTGCAAGCTTGGTTAGATGTCGAATCTCTACGTCCTCGGGTCCCGGCCCTCGAGCTGGTCTCAGCCGTCGCTGGTATGCCAGGTCGCGATGCCGTGGACAAGGCCAGAGGGTGAGGGCTGGAGAGCCGGTAGGAGCCCTGAGTCATGATGCTCAGGTACCCCCCCTTTAACGCGCAAGCTGCCGACATCAAGGAAGGAAAGGTGCCACGGACAGGCACCAAATAACAAGCATGATGGGTCGAATGCATGGACCGAAGATAAACGCAGGAGGGGTACACGCCGCTGGATCTGACCCGAGCGACTTGGGGATGATGCAGCCCGAGGGGCGCCCCCAACAAAGTAAGCTAAAAACACGAGCAAAAGGGATACACGCCACAGGGACGGACCCACGCGGCCTGGGAATGATGCAACCCTGAGGGCGCTCCCAGCTGGAAACGGAACTTGAAAGATGTCACCTGATAGTGTTGTGTTGAAGTAGCAGGCGTAGCGGGCTGCGGGATCCGATCTTCACGAGCTCCCAGGCCCAGGAGCCTCGGGAGGCTCCGGGGGCGCTGGTGGCTCCTCGCGAACCATCTCCATCTCCGCCAGGACTGCAGAATGCCTGGCCTCCTGAGCCTCCAGGATGCTCCTTATGAGGCGCTGGCGCACCGCAGCCGCGTTCGGCAAGCCGTAAGGCATGTGAACATAGCTGTGGGGTGGACCTTCGCAGCACCCCACTTGCGAGGGCCAGAGGCGCTCCTGAGAGGCGCCTCGGTTGAGCCCTGGTATGTCGATGCAGACGCGCAGCCCACCATCCTCGTCTAGATGGGGTCCACAGCGGGTAAGCGGCGGCTGCCTCTCATGACTCTTGACTCCTGTAGCTCCTGAATGGCCTTGCTGACGAACTCCTGAGGGTTTGGCCCTCCTTGACTTGCTCCTTCTTGGGGGAAACGTGCTTCGAAACACGCCTCCAAGTGGTGCCCTAGCGCCTCCCTCATGACCCTGGCGAGGTCGGCGGCCCTCCAGGGGAGAGCCCTCGAGCCCTGCCTGAGGAGGGCACCGGGCACGCTTCCCTATGCGATGGAAGGAGGTTCCCCCTGGGTAGGCGCGGGCCCTGAGGGGCCTGCCTCCTGAGGGGCCGAGCCGGACGATGTCTTCTTCTTCTTGGGGGCAGTCTCGGGAAGCCTCCTGCTTCCGCGATCCAGGTCTTCCAGTTATGCGGCCTGAAAGGCTCGTTCCAGGGAGCACACCGCGTCTTTCTCTTCGCAAGGCACCGTGATGACTCCGCCACTTCCTGGCATCTTGAGGACGTTGTAGCTGTGGTGGCTTACGACCATGAACTTGGCCAGCGCTGGGTACCCGAGGATGGCGTTGTATGGCAGGCGAATGTGGGCGACGTCGAAGTCGATGAGCTCGGTGCGGTAGTTGTCGCGCGCCCCGAAGGTGACAAGGAGGCGGACCTGCCCAATCGGGACCTTGGAACCGTCGGTGACTCCGGAGAAAGGCTTGGTTGGCTGAAGCTGATTGTAGGGCACTTGGAGATTGTTGAATGTTTCCATGGACAGGACGTTGAGCCCTGCCCCGCCATCGATGACGGTCCTGGTGACTAGCACGTTGCTGATGATTGGGGAACAAAGCATTGGGAGGACTCTGGCTGTGGCCGTGCACTTGAGCTGATCAGCTGAGCTGAACGTGATGGTGCACGCCGACCACCTGAGAGGGCGCGTGGCCTCGAGCTTGGGGAGGACTGCATTTACTTCGCGGGCGAGCTACTTGAAGATGCGTTGAGAGGCTGGGGCTTGAGCTCCGCCCAGGATGCAGGCGATCGCACGTGGCTCCTGGAAGCCCCCAGCCCCCTCGTCCTGATGACGGTCCTCATTTCTCCTTGGCTGCGGCGGCAGTGGAGGGAGGCCTGCATTGCCTTACGGGCGATCCTCGCGAGGCTGATCCCTCCAGTCTCCCTCGCGAGGTAGGTCCTACCAGCGATCCTCGCGAGGTTGGTCACGACACCCTTGGCGAGGGCCGCGGTCTTCCCAGCGTCCTGCATTCCTTCCTCCTCCTCGGCCGTAGCCCCGGTCGCTGCGATCGGGACGTGGGCCGATCCTTCCTTCACGCACGTCTCGGAGCTCTTGGTATTCATTGGTGTTGTGGGTGTGGAGGTCGTGGTACACGCAGTATCGACTGCCCTTGGAAGGTTCGGGCTGATCTCTGCCCCGCTTGGTGTCTGGTTCTGCCGTGAGCATGGCAACCCCCTTGCGCTTCACATCCTTGGCCTTGGGTTACTTCTCTTCTGGCTCTGCGGCAGGCAGCTCAAGGAGGGAGAGATGCCCTTCCTTAGCCCTGGCGCACTTGGTCGCCAAGTTGAACAGCTCCAAGGAAGTGCACATGTCTTCATGCATTGCGAGCTCCTCCTTCATCTTGACGTCGTGCACGCCGTCGGAGAAGGCTGAGATGATGGCCTCCTCGGTCACCTTGGGAATCTTGAGGCGCGCGTTGTTGAAGCACTGGATGTACTTCTGCAGGGTTTCCCCTGGTTGCTGCTTGATTCAGCGCATGTTGCTCACGGTGGGTGGCCGGTCGCGAGTACCCTGGAAGTTGGCAATGAAGCGGGTGTGCATCTCGTCCCAGGAGGAGATCGTGCCTGGAGCCAGGTTCAGGAGCCAGGTGCGGGCCCCGTCCTTGAGCGCCATGGGAAACCAGTTCGCCATGACCTTCTCGTCTTCGTTGGCAACTTCGATGCCCAGCTCATAGAGCTGGAGGAACTCAGTGGGGTCAGCCGTAGCGAGGAACTCAGCGGGGTCAGTCGTAGCGAGGAGGTAGGTCTGGCTTGAACTTGCCGGGCCACGCGACGCTGCACAGCTCGGTGGTGAAGGCGCGGCAGCCTGCTATGGCCACGGGAGGCCTTGGGTGACGAAGAGCTTGGTCCTGCGGGTCCCTATGCGCTGCAGCTGGGAGCAGCGCAGGGTCTTGACGTGCTGGAGCAGGAACGTGGTCGCGACGAGCCGGAGCAGGGAGCGCTCAGGCAGCTTCTTGCGGGCGAGGGACTTCTTGGCAGCTTTGCTCTTGCCGCGCTGGTGCCTGACGGAGCGGTTTCCGCCCAGGGGCCACGCGCCTTGGGGCCAGGGCGCCTTCTTGAGGGGGAGGCGGCTGAGGCGCCCCCGGAGCTTCGTCGCCCGCGCAGGGCGGGGTGCGGTGCAGCGGGATGGACGGTGCAGGAGAGCCCCCTGCGGCACGGACGAGCTCGGCGACGCGGTCGAGCCATTCTTTGTAGACATCGTCGACGAGACGGTAGCGCAGGAGCTCGTTTGCCGCGATGAGCGCAGCTCGAGCCTCCATGGGCGCGCGGAATGCGCAAGACGAAGAACCAGCTGGGGTGAGCGAGGGGGTAGCAGTGCGGCCGTCTTGCCTCACGGAGGGATGCTGGGACAATGCTTGTTGCTCGTCCCCCGCCGGGCCGGTGGCGGCGTTGACGGCAGGTGATGGGGAACGACGAGGGCGCCCACCGACAGGAGCCGTCTGGGCGACACGGGAAGCTAGGGCGGCTCAGCGCTCGGCGCGGGCCCGATGAGCGTCAGACATGGATGGGATGGTCGGAGAATAACAGGGCGACGGAAGACGAATTTCGGTGCACCCCTACCTGGCGCGCCAAATGTCGGATTTCGGGTTCCGACAGACCCTTGAGGTTCGAACACTGGGGTGCGCGCGGAGATTTCGCCCTCTACCTACCTGCTCCTCGCCGCCTCGCTAAGATCTAAACTATGAAAGGAACAACACAAGAGACACAAGGTTTATACTGGTTCAGGCCACCATTGCGGTGTAATACCCTACTCCAGTGTGTGGTGTGGTGGATTGCCTCTTGGGCTGATGATGAACAATACAAGGAAGAACAGCCTCGCGAGGGTCTGTTCTTGGCAGGGACGATGAACTGCTAGGGGGAGTTCAGTCGCTCTCTCTACTGGTTTCTTGGCGAGGACCTTGTCTCCCTCCTACCTCGTGGTGGCTAGTCCTATTTATAGGCAGAGGCCCTGGGCCTCGTCCCAAATATTGAGTGGGAAGGGCGCCAACAATTGGCCATTTTGAAGGGGAACATCGGGTACACTTATCCTGACTAAAGTTGGTCCTCGCCTGTCAAAGGCTCTGGTGGTGATGCTTGCTTGGGCTCCACAATGACTTCCTTCCTGCCGTTGGGCTGGTCTTGGTCTTGTTGCACCGAAATGGATGCCTTTGCTTGATGCTCTCGCTTGCGCTTGCTCCCTTTGCACCAAAGAGGAAGGGAGGACACTGCGCAGGCTGGCGCCCGACTGGCGCCCTTGGTCGTCATGGCTTGCGTCATGGGCACCTTGTGAGGTACCCCGCCTTGAACTCTCCGCCTCCTCGTGAGCCAGCCTGATGAGGCCGTGCCTGAGGAAGCTCCTTGTCGTCCGCCCCGCGAGGCTTGGCCCCTCACGAGGGTCTTGAGCTTGTGTTGATGAAGATGGGCCGTAGTGGGCCCCCTTTGAGCCACGCCGCAGGCCGCAGGCAGGCTAGTCTGGGGACCCCCGTTCCCAGAACGCCGACAGACATAAGTGTCGCAACCCCAAATTTTAAGAAATGACAACTTAGGTTTATTGCCAAACCATAGTTCCGACCGTGTCGTCTCAATGGATTTAGAAGGTGCCCTATTTAACGTGAATGCAGCTGTCTCTAATGCATAACCCCAAAACGATAGTGTTAAATCGGTAAGAGACATCATAGATCGCACCATATCTAATAAAGTACAGTTACGACGTTCGGACACACCATTACGCCGTGGTGTTCCAGGTGGCGTGAGTTGTGAAACAATTCCACATTGTTTTTAAATGAAGGCCAAACTCGTAACTCAAATATTCACCTCCGCGATCAGATCATAGAAACTTTATTTTCTTGTTATGATGATTCTCCACTTCACTCTGAAATTCCTTGAACTTTTCAAATGTTTCAGACTTGTGTTTCATTAAGTAGATATACACATATCTGCTCAAATCATCCGTGAAGGTCAGAAAATAACGATACCCACCGTGTGCCTCAACACTCATCAGACCGCATACATCGGTATGTATTATTTCCAATAAGTCATTGGCTCGCTCCATTGTTCTAGAGAATGGAGTTTTAGTCATCTTGCCTGCGAGACATGGTTCGCAAGTATCAAATGATTCATAATCAAGTGATTCCAAAAGCCCATCTACATGGAGTTTCTTCAAGTGATTTACACCAATATGACCTAAACGGCAATGCCACAAATATTTTGCACTATCATTATCAACTTTGCATCTTTTGGCATCAATATTCTGAATATCTGTATCACTACAAACGAGATTCCATAAACCATTTACATTAGATGTATGACCATAGAAGGTTTATTCATGTAAACAGAATAACAATTATTCTCTAACTTAAAATGAATAACCGTATTGTAATAAACATGATCTAATCATATTCATGCTCAACGCACACACCAAATAACATTTATCTAGGTTCAACACTAATCACGAAGGTAGAGGGAGTGTGCGATGGTGATCATATCAACCTTGGAGTTATTTCCAACACACATCGTCACCTAGCTTTTAAATAGTCTCTACAACTCCTGTTTCGAGTTACTAATCTTACCAACCGAACCGGTATCAAATACCTAGGGGTTACTATGAACACTAGTTAAATACACATCAACAACATGTATATCAAATATACCTTTGTTCACTTTTCCATCCTGCTTTTCTGCCAAATATTTGGGGCAGTTCCACTTCCAGTGACCATTTCCTTTGCAGTAGAAGCATTTAGTTTCAAGCTTAGGTCTAGCTTTGGGTTTCTTCACGGGAGTGGCAACTTGCTTGCCATTCTTCTTGAAGTTTCCTTTCTTTTCCTTTGCCCTTTTTCTTGAAACTATTGGTCTTGTTAACCATCAACACTTGATGCTCTTTCTTGATTTCTACCTTCGCCAATTTCAACATCGCGAAGAGCTCGGGAATCTTTTTTGTTATCCCTTGCACATTATAGTTCATCACAAATTCTAGTAGCTTTGTGATAGTGACTAGAGAACTCTGTCAATCACTATCTTATCTGGAAGATTAACTCCCACTTTATTCAATCGATTGTAGTGCCCAGACATTCTGAGCAAATGCTCACTAGCTGAGCTATTCTCCTCCGTCTTGTAGGCAAAGTACTTGTCAGAGGTCTCATACCCCTCGACACGGGCATGAGTCTGAAATACCAATTTCATCTCTTGGAACGTCTCATATGCTCCGTGGCGTTCAAAACGTCTTTGAAGCCCCGGTTCTAAGCCGTAAAGCATGGCGCACTAAACTATGAAGTAGTCATCATATCGAGCTTGCCAAACGTTCATAACGTCTGCATCTGTTCCTGCAATAGGTCTGTCACCTAGCCGTGTATCAAGGACATAATTCTTCTGTGCAACAATGAGGATAATCCTCAGATCACGGACCTAGTCCGCATCATTGCTACTATCATCTTTCAACTTAGCTTCTAGGAACATATCAAAAATAGGGGAGCTACAACGCGAGCTATTGATCTACAACATAGTTTGCAAATACTATCTGGACTAAGTACATGATAAATTTAAGTTCAATTAATCAAATTACTAATGAATATGATGATCATATATGAATGCCCCTGGTAGTGTACGAGGATGTGCATTGATGCTAGCATAACATGTATTTAAAATGATGAACGGTGGCTGAGGCAAAAGTACTATGTCAGTTATATGATCATGCAAAATAATATGACAATGACTGCTCAAGTCATGTATATGATGACGATGGAGTTTGCATGAAAATATATCTCGGAATGGCTATGAAAATGCCGTGATAGGTAGGTATGGTGGCTGTTTTGAGGAAGATATAAGGAAGCTTATGTGTGATAGAGCATATCATATCACGGGGTTTGGATGCACTGGCGAAGATTGCACCGACTCTCGAGATGAGAAGTTCAATGCACGGTACCGAGGAGGCTAACAAATTGCGAAAAAGGTGAGAGTGCATATAATCCATGGACTCACATTAGTCATAAAGAACTCACATATTGGGAAAGTTTATTAGCCCTCAAAGAAAAGTACTACTACGCATGCCCCTTGGGGGGAGGTTGGTAGGAATTAACCATCGCGCACCCTCGACCTCCAAGCAAAGGAAGACACTCAATAATAAATCATGCTCCAACTTCTTAGCATAACGAGAGACTATGCATGCATGCTTCGAGAATCACAAAGCTTAATACCAATATTCATACTAAACCACAATCATTCACTAGTACCTCCCACATATCACCATCTCTATATCGCAAAACTATTGCAAGTTATCAAACATACCATATTCAATGATCTACAGGTTTTATGTAGGATATGACTAACCATGTGAATGACCAATTCCTATTGACTCTAAGTGAAGCATGAGAGTTTAATTCTTTCTACAAAAGATTTGCTCGCGCTCTAACAAATATAATTGAAGCAAAAGAGCACTCTACAAATGGTGGTTTTCCTATGAGGGAAAGAGGAATCCAAACTTCAAATGATATAAGTGAAGCACATGAAGCATTCTATAAAGCCATACTCAAATGCTATAAGTGAAGTGCAAAGAGCATCCAATAAATCATCCCAGGACTATCGCATACCAGCATGGTGCATTACTAAAATAAAAAGAAAAAGCGCATGACGTTCCAAGAATTTACGCATATCATGTGAACAAAACAAAAACTGAAACATACTGATACTTGTTGAAGAAAGATGGGATGCCTTCCGGGCATCCCCAAGATTAGATGCTTGAGTCTCCTTGGACATTTACTTGCGATGCCTTGGGCATCCCCAATCTTGAACTCTTGCCGCTCCTTATTCTCCTCATATCAATACCACCTCGATCTTCGAACACTTCATCCACACAAAACTTAACCAAATTTTTTATTAGCGAGGTTAGTGCATATAACATCAAATCCCATCATGTCCTGCCATAACATTATTGTATAATTACAATCAAACATTACCCATTGTATGCTATCACAGTTGTATGGCTCCCAAGTCAATGGGGCTCAACAAGATTTCAAACATACGCAAATAATGAAACTATAACAACAATCTGTGAAAACAGGACAATCTGTAAAGATGCACATGGTACATGTACTTCAGTAACTCAAAAAATAATTAAAAATTAGGGAAAAGGTAAAAACTTTGCGTAGCAGTACCGTGTAAAAATTTCATAGTTTTTGCATGTTCTAGTAAAAATGTAAATTCATGCACTACAGCAAAAGTTTCTGTTTTTGCACCGCACATACCAAAGAAGCAATTTAAACATCCTAAAGGTAAATCTAGGCACATTATTTTTATAATGCAATGGATTTGTACAAGGGGATAATTATTTTTGTTGAAAAGTTTCTATATTCAAGATTCATACAGTTTCCATAGGCATGAATAAGTTCAAGGATACCCCCCACTTCCACAGTGCTCATCTTTCTAACTTTCACTTTTCTCTTTGAAAAGCTTCTAGGTTCTCCTCTATATTTTTTCTTTTTAAACTCTATAAAAGCACAAAACAGAAATAAATGACTCTCTAAAACTTCCGTGTTGTCTCCTAGGCAGCGCTTTCTTTAAAGCCATTAAGCTATGCATAAAGTGAAGGAAATATGCCCTAGAGGCAATAATAAAGTTATTATTTATTTCCTTATTTCATGATAAATGTTTATTATTCATGCTAGAATTGTCTTAACCGGAAACTTAGTACATGTGTGAATACATAGACAAAATATATTGTCCCTAGTATGCCTCTACTTGGCTAGCTCGTTAATCAAAGATGGTTATGTTTCCTAACCATAGACATGTGTTGTCATTTGATGAACATGATCACATCATTAGGAGAATGATGTGATGGACATGACCCATCCATTAGCTTAGCATTATGATCGTTACAGTTTCATTGCTACTGCTCTCTTCATGACTTATACATGTTCCTCAAACTATGAGATTATGCAACTCCCGAATACCGGAGGAACACTTAGTGTGCTACCAAACGTCACAATGTAAATGGGTGATTATAAAGGTGCTGTACAGGTGTCTCCGAAGGTGTTTGTTGGGTTGGCATAGATCAAGATTAGGATTTGTCACTCCGTGTTTCGGAGAGGTATCTCTGGGCCCTCTCGGTAATACTCATCACTATAAGCTTTGCAAGCAATTTGACTAATGAGTTAGTTGCGGGATGAAGCATTACAGAATGAGTAAAGAGACTTGCCGGTAATGAGATTGAACTAGGTATGGTGATACCGATGATTGAATCTCGGCAAGTAACATAATGATGACAAAGGGAACAACATATGTTGTTATGCGGTTTGACCGATAAAGATCTTCGTAGAATATGTAGGAGCCAATATGAGCATCCAGGTTCTGCTATTGGTTATGGATCAGAGATGTGTCTCGGTCATGTCTACATAGTTCTCGAACCCGTAGGGTCCGCACGGTTAGCGTTCGATGATGATTTGTATTATGAGTTATGTAATTTGATGACCGAAGTTTGTTTGGAGTCCCGGATGAGATCACGAACGTGACGAGGAGTCTCAAAATGGTCGAGACGTAAAGATTGATATATTGGAAGGCTATATTCGGACATCGGAAAGGTTCCGAGTGATTCGGGTATTTTTTGGAGTACTAGGGAGTTATGGGAATTCACCGGGAGAAGTAATGGGACTTATTGGGCTTTAGTGGAGAGAGGGGAGAAGGGGGCAAGAGGTGGCACGCGCCTCCCCCTGCCCAAACCGAATTGGACAAGGGGTGGGGGCGCAGGCCCCCTTTCCTTCTCCCTCTCCCTCTCTTTCCTTCTCTCCTACTCCGAATAGGAAAGGGGATCCTACTAGGACTTGGGAGTCCTAGTAGGACTCTCTATGCTTGGCACGCCCCCTAGGCTGGCCATTTCCTCCCTCCCTCCTTTATATATGGGGGAGGGGAGCACCCCATAGACACACAAGTTGATCTTTTAGCCGTGTGCGGTACCCCCTCCACAGATTTCCACCTCGGTCATATCGTCGTAGTGCTTAGGCGAAGCCCTGCGCCGGTAACTTCATCATCACCGTCACCACGCCGTCATGCTGACAGAACTCTCCCATGGCCTCAGCTGGATCTAGAGTTCTAGGGACGTCACCGAGTTGAATGTGTGCAGATCACGGAGGTGCCGCGCGTTCGGTACTCGATCGGTTGGATCGCGACGATGTTCGACTACATCAACCGCGTTACTTAACACTTCCGCTTTCGGTCTATGAGGGTACGTGGACACACTATCCCCCTCGTTGCTATGCATCACCTAGATAGATCTTGCATGATCGTAGGAAATTTTTGAAATTGCTGCTTCCCAAACATAAAGTGCTCAAGTAATTGATCCGCCGAGATCCCAAGGTATATCCAAGCCAATTTTAATTAACAATGGTTTTTATTTTAGTACTGAGCACAAAGAATCATACATCACATAATGACGAAGTCTAACTCTCTTCCTATGCATTGGCATGTCATAAAAGAACAATTCATGCACACATAATAAAGAATGATACATAGTGAGGGAGTCCTGGACTAGGGGGTGTCCGGACAGCCGGACTATCATCGTCCGCCGGACTCCAAGACTACGAAGATGCAAGATTGAAGACTCCGTCCCGTGTCCGAAGGGGACTTTCCTTGGCGTGGAAGGCAAGCTTGGCGATACAGATATGTAGGTCTCCTACCATTGTAACCGACTCTGTGTAACCCTAGCCTTCTCCGGTGTCTATATAAACCGGAGGGCTTTAGTTCGTAGGACACAACATACATTACAACAATCATACCATAGGCTAGCTTTAGGGTTTAGCCTCCTTGATCTCGTGGTAGATCCACTCTTGTACTACCCATATCATTCAATATTAATCAAGCAGGACGTAGGGTTTTACCTCCATCAAGAGGGCCCGAACCTGGGTAAAACATCGTGTCCCTTGTCTCCTGTTACCATCCGCCTAGATGCACAGTTCGGGACCCCCTACCCGAGATCCACCGGTTTTGACACCGACATTGGTGCTTTCATTGAGAGTTCTTCTGTGTCGTCACCGATAGGAAGGATGCCTCCACCCGTCTTCAAGGACGGTATTTTCGCCGAAGGGGCCTTGGCCGCCGGCCAAACTATCCGGCTAGGTGGTTTCCTTATGACCGCCTGTCCGGCCATTGCTTCGACAATGACTTCTCAAGTCGTCAAAGGCAATCTCCACGTCAGCTCGGAATTCGCCGAGCGGCTGGATCCGATAGAGCTCTCGTCTGTCAACGAACTCTTGGATCGCATCGCCGCCCCGGGAGTCGCTACGGACTACAATCAGATTGGGCTTAAAACCGATCTGAGAGAGATTAACTCTCCCCAGGTCACCCACCACGTCACAGTGGTAGAGGAACAATGCGGCAACTTTCCTCCTGTATTAAAAACTAGACATGTCCGGGCTCCCGAACCCTCCAAGCCGGATTTCCGCGGAGGAACGGACTTCGATCAAGCACTGAACCTAGAGTCAGGCATCGGACCGGACTCGTTGGACAACGTCCAGCAATCCAAGCTTCCAAAATTGGAAACTTCACGGCCTTTACGCCCCGAGACGGGTAGGGATCCGGATTTTATTCCACCCACCCGCCCAGACATATGCGATCTATCTCTAATACGGCAAGAGCCCGCTGAAACAGTACATCACTACTGGGCCAGATTCCTCCTGGTTATGGACAGGATAAAGGACTGCCGAGAGGAAAACGCAATTTCAATCTTTTGCAATAATTGCACGGACAAGGGAATATTGAACGCCATCGGCCATCGTAAAATCACACGCTTCACCGATCTGGTGTCCATAGTACGAAAGTACTGTGCGATAGAGAGTTTCCGGAAAACCGAAAACCAGTTTTGGGACAATCCGGCCCCAAATACAACCCTAGTCCGCAAAAAAAGGGTGCATCATACTCAGGCCCCAGATACAAAAAGCAAAAAGCAAAAACCCCATAGAGGGCACGGAACCGTACTGGAGGGATGGCTCAGCGGACCCTGTAAGCTTCATAGTACAGAGGGCGCCGTCCCAACACATAGCCTTCGAGCATGTTGGATATTACGGCAGGTGGCCAAAAGTGGCGAGGAGCTTCTAGCCCCGGAAAACCACTCCAACAATACTGGTACGGTATCAATAGTCTTCGAGACCTTCGCATCAAATAATATGCGAAAACGGACAATCCGCGGCCTCGCCGAAGTCTACCAAGTAGCAACAGCAAATCCATGGAGCGACACAGCCATCACCTTCAACGCCAGCGATGAACCTAAATTCCGAACAGCCCGAGCACCAGCCGCACTGGTGCTTAGTCCCATAGTGGACGACTTTCGACTTACAAAGGTCCTCATGGATGGCGGCAGCGGACTAAACCTCATCTACGAGGAAACTCTTCAAAAAATGGAAATAGACTCGAGCCGTATTGAGCGAAGCAACACAACCTTCAGAGGAATAATCCCTAGCCGGTAAGCGCGCTGCACCGGAAAAATCACACTCGATGTGGTGTTCGGCTCACCGGAAAATTACAGATCCGAAGAAGTCACGTTCCAAGTGGCCCCGCTCAACAGCGGATATCACGCTATATTAGGACGAGAGGCATTCACAATTTTTCGAGCCGTACCCCATTACGGGTACATGAAGCTCAAAATGCCTGGGCCCGGCGGAATAATCACTCTTGCTAGTGATCCGGACATAGCACTACGCACCGAAAATAAGACAGCCGCACTAGCCCTGGAGGCACTATCCGAAGCCTTAGCGACAGAAGAACTCACCACGCTGCGCTCTACGGTGAATAGGGACGATGTGATACTCGATAAAAGATCCAAGTCCACCTCCTTCAAACCAGCAGATGAAATAGTAAAATTCCAGGTCCATCCAACGGACCCAACAAAGACGGCCTCCATTGGGGCACAATTGAACCCCGAGGTAGACGCCGCACTGCGCGAATTCCTTCGGGAAAATTGGGACATTTTCGCCTGGCATCCTTCGGATATGCCCGGAATCCCATGCAGATTGGCAGAACACAACCTAAACATCCTAAAAGGATTCAAGCCAGTCAAACAGGCTCTTCGACGATTTTCCGAACCCAAAAGACAGGCAATGGGAGAAGAGCTAGCCAAACTATTGAAAGCCGGATTCATCAGAGATATCAAACATCCGGATTGGCTAGCAAATCTGGTAATGGTACCAAAGAAGGACAAATCCTGGCGCCCATGCGTCGATTTTAAAGACCTCAATAAGGCTTGCCCAAAGGATCCCTTCCCCCTCCCCCGCATCGACCAAATTATCGATGCTACCGCAGGGCACGATTCGTTGTGCTTCCTCGATGCATACTCTGGCTACCATCAAATCAAGATGGCGGAAGCAGACCAAGCCGCAACGGCATTCGTCACTCCATACGGACCATTCCGCTTCAACACGATGCCCTTCGGACTTAAAAATGCCGGCGCAACATATCAGCGCATGATTCAAACATGTCTGACTACCCAGATCGGCAAAACAGTCGAGGCATACGTAGACGACGTAGTCGTCAAAACCAAACACGTCAAAACTCTAGTAGACGATTTGAGGCTGACATTCGACAACCTCAGAGCATATGACATCAAGCTGAATTCGGAAAAATGCGTTTTCGGCGTACCAGCCGGAAAGCTGCTGGGCTTCATTGTATCCGGTAGAGGAATTGAAGCAAACCCGGCCAAGATCCGAGCTCTGTCACAGTTGGATATTCCAAAAGACCTCAAGCAGATACAAAAATTGACCGGATGCGTGGCAGCTCTACGCCATTTTATCTCCCGCTTGGGAGAAAAGGCACTGCCCCTTTATCGCCTCCTTAGGCGCACCGAACACTTCGAGTGGACGGATGCTACCACTGCCGGACTTGAAGAAATAAAGGCCATATTGGCAACAAATCCGGTCCTAGCCGCGCCAAACCTAGGCGAACCCATGTTGTTATACATCGCAGCAACACATCAAATTGTAAGCGCGGTACTCGTCGTTGAACGAGAGACAGAAGGGCATAAATTCCCTCTTCAAAAACCAGTGTACTACGTATCCAATGTGTTAACCCCCTGTAAAGTCCCGTTACCCGCACTATCAAAAGATAGCCTACGCGGTGTTCATGGCATCCCGGAAGCTCCGACACTACTTTCAAGAGTGTTCGATAACAGTGGCCTCTGAAGTACCACTGAATGACATTATAAACAACCACGATGCAACGGGCAGGATTGCAAAATGGGCCATTGAGCTCCTACCATTCAATATAACCTACAAGCATCGGCGAGCTATAAAGTCACAAGTTTTGGCGGACTTTGTCGTTGAATGGACCGAAGCCGAACTCCCTAAAGAGTACGGCGCATACTCCAATTGGACTATGCACTTCGACGGCTCCAAAATGTTGGCCGGACTGGGGGCTGGCGTCGTCCTGACGTCCCCAACAGGGGACACAATCCAATATGTACTTCAAATAATGTACACGGACTCCAACAACGTAGCCAAATATGAGGCCCTCCTACATGGTCTCCGGATGGCAATCTCCATGGGCATTCAGCGCCTAGAGGTGCACGGGGATTCAAACCTTACAATATCCCGAATAAACGGAGACTTTGATGCCAAGGATCCGAAAATGGCAGCATATCGCAACGCTGTCCTAAAAATGTCGGCTCGGTTTGAAGGACTTGAATTCCGTCATGTAGCCCGAGATAATAACCAAGCAGCCGACGTACTGGCACGCATCGGTGCAAAACGTGATGCTGTCCCTCCAAATATCTTCCTGGAACGGCTCTTCAAGCCGTCCGTACTATGGGAAGGGGAGACCGGAAATAACAAACTGGAAACAACTGCGCCAACCGGCGATTCAGCCGATGACATAACACCTTCAGCCCACGACATAATGGCAGTAATCGCCCCGTGGACAGAACCATTCCTAGCCTACTTGCTTAGGCAGGAACTCCCCGAAGACCAAAATGAGGCCCGCTGCATAGTCCGGCGATCGAAAGCCTACAAGGTCCATGAGGGAGAACTTTATAAGAAAAGTACAACCGGAGTCCTTCAAAGGTGTATCTCCGAAGAGGAAGGGCGAAACCTCCTGGCTGAAATTCATGCCGGACTAGGCGAACACCACGCAGCAGCCCGGGCCCTTGTAGGAAAGGCAGTCCGTACAGGATTTTATTGGCCGACGGCCCGGGCAGATGCCCAGGACTTAGTCCAGAGATGCGTCGGCTGTCAGCTCTTTGCTAATCAGAGCCATATGCCACCCACCACCCTCAAAACTATACCCATTACCTGGCCGTTCGCGGTCTGGGGGCTTGATATGGTCGGACCCCTTAAAGGGGGAACCCACAAGCAAAGGTACCTATTGGTCATGGTGGATAAATTAACCAAATGGATAGAGGCCAAACCGGTCAAAACGGCAGAGTCCGGACCAGTGATAGACTTTATATCCGGGGTCGTACACCGTTACGGTGTCCCCCACAGCATCATCACCGACAACGGCACAAACTTCACGGCCGACGAGGTTAAGTCATGGTGCAAAAACATGGGCATTAAGCTCGACTACGCTTCAGTCTATCACCCTCAAACCAACGGTCAAGTGGAACGAGCAAATGGTCTAATAATGAGCGGCATTAAACCCAGACTAGTGCGGTCACTTACAAAATCCGACACGCACTGGGTAGAGGAGCTCGACTCCGTACTCTGGGGGCTGCGGACAACGCCCAACCGTACTACCGGATTTACACCATTCTTTATGGTATACGGCGCAGAGGCAGTTTTGCCCTGCGACATCATTTATGACTCACCTCGAGTGCGCATGTGCGAAGAACGAGAAGCCGAGCTGGATCGGCAGGACAGCTTGAACGCATTGGAGGAGGAACGCGACGTCGCCAAGGCTCGTTCCGCATTTTATCAGCAGCAGGCTCGAAGATATCAAAGCAGAGAAGTACGGGCCAAGACTTACAACGTTGGCGAACTAGTTCTACGCCTGCCGGACAAGAAAAAGGACAAGCTCAAGCCCAAATGGGAGGGCCCCTTCATCATCGACCAAGTCCTGACCGGCGGGGCGTACCGTCTACGAAATGCGTCAGATAACCGACTCGAGCCAAACCCATGGAACGCAGCCCGCCTCCGAAGATTTTACGCCTAGTGCCGGACTAAGGGTTCATCCCCTCCCCCCGTTCAAATTTTTATACTGCAGCTGTCCTTTGTTTCCCTTTCTTTTCTTAACCCTTCTACTAAAAGGTCCTCAAGGGCCTACTTGCATACACTTGATATGCTATCCGCACTCATTATACCTGGGGGCTTCT
Organism: Triticum timopheevii; assembly: GCA_963921465.1. Classification (NCBI taxonomy): domain Eukaryota; kingdom Viridiplantae; phylum Streptophyta; class Magnoliopsida; order Poales; family Poaceae; genus Triticum; species Triticum timopheevii. Next base: position 173,125,645 of record OY997272.1, read on the forward strand.
TTTCCAGAAGCTCAACTATAAGGGCTTCATGCCCAACACATGTGTCATGCTTCCACATGTACCTTTTACTCACCATTATATGCATAGATATGACTTAAGTTTTGGCCAAGCTGGGTTGCCTGGCTCCTGTGCTTACCCCTACGTTCCCGATTGTTCAGCTAGGAGGTAAAGGGAGCACATCTGCGATTGTTACTGCCGGGTCAGCCGGATGTGTACCTAAGACTGGGTGAAGCCAAAAGCTAGCGTTCTTAAGGGAATATTCGGTCGGTGACTTGAAAGATGATTTTTTACCTACCTGTTTATCCGCCCCCAGATGTTTTTCTGCTTTTTTCGCAGTCTGGACATGCACTTTAGGGCATGCCTCCCAGGGAAAGGAACCCTTAACGGAACTATTCTCCCTGGAAGATGTTTCTTACTAACCATGTAATATAACATAACTAGTTGGGCACTTGTCTGATAAAGCACTAATGACCCCTACGCCTGGTCTCCATGCAGGACCCCGGTTGTTTCTTAACCAAAAAGGTATTCGGACACACTCCGGACTCTAGGGTCCCGAGGTCGAAGCGAAAAGGTCGGCAAAGACAAACGATCTACAATCCGGCTAGAAGGCATTTCACATGTCATTTTAAAATACATTGTCAAATTTACTGATTGTATTCCTCCTCAATCCCGTCTAACAGGCTGTCTAACTTACAGTCCCGTTGGGAAAATTTAGCAGCCAACTCTACTTGGCTGTATACTAAACTCACAGGGATCTCCTTCCCATCGGGCCCCACCGGTCCAACTTCGGCCATGTGGTTGGGATCCGCCTTCTTGTACCGCGTCTTCACCATGGCCCAAGCCTCCCTGGCACCCTGGCGGCAGGCCGAAATCTTCCATAAACAGAAGCGCTGCCGCACTCCGTGGAGTTTCTCTGCAAGCTCCCCAAGGCCCTCGGGTAGGGAGACGACTGGCCATAATGCCTGGACGACGCCGCTCATCGCCTGCCGAACTCGTTCGAGCAGTTGCAACAGCTCGGGAAGTTGATCACCCGTCGATACGGGCATCTCCTCCGCAGGGTGACCTGTGAGTATACCTACAAGACATATTCTGTCAATTGACTTCCTCGCCGAACTCTTCTTTTCAAAGGAGTTCGCTCAAGCACTTACTATAGATGCCGCGACGAAGCCGCTGATTCTCCTTAACGGAGCCGGACAGCTCGACCCGAATGCCTTTCAGCTCTTCTCCAAGCTGGGCGTGGGCATCTTGAAGCTTGTTCCTTTCTTGCTGTACTCTATTCAGCACCCTCTCGCCGGCCTTCAGCTGGCGCAGCAGTTCCTGCCTGTCCGGATCTTGTCTGGCAGCACCTGCAATGTCATTACTAGACTTGCGCGTACGCCGCACAGCGCTTATATTTAACAAAAAAATGTGTTACCAGGAGGGGCCTCTGTGTTTCCTCCTGCGGCAACAAGTGCGGCCTCAAGTTGGGCCTTGCATTCTTGCAGCTCCGGAGACAGCTGGGCATTCTTCTCGGTAAGGGCCTGCGTTTCAAATGATCCTTAAATCAGTTAACATAACTACTTTAAGTCTCGGGGGCTACTGGCATATATAACCATTAAATTCCCTTACCCGTATGTCTTTTACATACTACTCCGTGGCTCTGGTAAAACCATCTTGAGTAGCATGGAGGTGTGTGTCCCCCGCGTTAAAGGCGTTCAGCGCCTCAGGGGAAAAGCACGCTTCACGAAACATTGTCCGGCGGCGCCTATGGTTCATGGCGCTCTCCACCTCAGACTTGGTGGCGGACAGTCTGTCGGCGTCCTCCGTTGGAGGAGTATCCGGCCCGCGCCTTGCGCTTGCCTCCCCCTCCAGGCCGGGCGCTGGAGCCTGGCTGGTATAGGTCGGATCGGCAACCTCTGCGCCCGCAGTCCGGCGAGCGCTTTTTCTCCTACAAAGATCATGAGCACTCAGACGCTCCCTAGGGACGTTGCTCTGAATATTTAAATATGAACTATACCTTTGCGGCGACGTTCCAGTCCGTGCCGCGCTCCTTTTCCGCCTGCTGGTCCGGACTGGCCTTTGTTGGTCAGCCGCCGCGGGCTCGGCTCCCCGCCTTGAAGGCGCTTCCTGTAAAGCACCATCGTTCGCGAAGGTCAGAAATGGGCAAGGAAGAGATAGTGGTGTCCGGACCTCGGTCACAATCACCTGGGAAGCCGGATATAATCCGGGGTAGTCCGCCGTAATGGCGACTAAAGCGTTATCCATGCTGAGCTGGTGGAACACCCCGTCGATCAGCTCTACCTTGATATCCGGATCCTCTTCGGAGGCCGGATCCTGGGATCTCTCTGGATCTTCGGGTTGCGGAGCTGGACTTACCATGTCCTCCACAATCCGGCACAGTTCCTGCGCCGAAGATATAATGTAAAAAGCTTAGACTTTGAAAGCATGAGTTGAGCCCTTAAAAGTGTTCGCTTACCCAGCCCCGAGGGTTATTCATGGAAAACCCATTCAAGGGGTTTGTTCGAAGGAAGTCCTCCTTCTCCCCCTTGTACAGGCCGGACAGGATCTGCACTAGATCCTCGGTCGAATCTGGCCCTTTGCGGCCATGGCGGGTGGCATCGTCTTCCCCGTTGAAATCCCACATGGGGTGGCCCCTGTATTGCAATGGCTGTACCCCCCGCATGATGCATGTTTCCATGACTCCAATCATGGTCAACCCGGAATGGGCTAGTAATCTTATTCGGCCCATCAGGTAATGGACACTCTTGTCTTCCTCCAATTGGGGGCTCCGCGGGCGCCAGCTAAGGCGTTTCTTTAGAGAAGCAGCACTAAACTCCGGGAGGCCGACCCGGACTGGGTCCGGCAGCGGAGCGTCTTCTATGTAGAACCATTCCGAAGGCCAGTCTTCGGACGCCTTCTTAGGGGTACCAGATGGATATCCGGTCCCGGCAATGCGCCATACTTCGGCGCCGCCCACTTGATATATAGATCCGTCGTGAGAACGGGGTACGAGGCAGAACAACCTCTTCCATAGTGCAAAATGGGGCTCGATGCCCAGGAATAGCTCGCAAAGAGCTACGTAACCCGCGATATGCAGGACAGAGGCGGGTGTAAGGTGATGGAGCTGGAGTTTGTAGAACTCCAGGAGCCCGCGGAGGAACGGATGTATCGGAAATCCGAGTCCCCTTATCAGATAAGGGATGAAGCATACCCGCTCCCCTTTGTTGGGACTTGGGGTAGCCTCTGCTTGCTTCCCACCTTGGTAGGTGGCCAGCCCGGCTCGAACTGGGACCATGAAGGCCGGAGGGAGATATCCCCCCGCTTGGAGCTTCACTAGCTCGTTGTGTGGAACAGAGCACCTCCTCCAATCTCCTGGCGGTGGGCTGGGAGCGCGAGAAGAGGAGCCGCGTCGACGGTCCATGATGGAATGGATTTTTGGGTCAAAGGCACTCCGATGAGTATTCGCGGAAGGAAGATGGTGTGAATTGGATCTGGATTTTTGCCTCTTTTGTAGGCGGATGACTTACACGACTAGGGGGTGAAACATAAAAGACACCCTGGCTTTTCGCATTCGTACGACGCGTGGAAGAAGGCCATTATTGGGCGTAGAAGCCAAGAAGCACAACATTTATGAGGAAGCCGGACACTGTTCGGCAGGTACATGGAACTTAAAGTGAGAACCCGCCTTGCAACGCCGAAGACTATATACGCGCTGGACTTATCGTCATTGAAGCCTGGTTCGGGGGCTACTAAGGGAGTCCTGGACTAGGGGGTGTCCGGACAGCTGGACTATCATCGCCGCCGGACTCCAAGACTACGAAGATGCAAGATTGAAGACTCCGTCCCGTGTCCGGAGGGGACTTTCCTTGGCGTGGAAGGCAAGCTTGGCAATACGGATATGTAGGTCTCCTACCATTGTAACAGACTCTGTGTAACCTAGCCTTCTCTGGTGTCTATATAAATCGGAGGGCTTTAGTCCGTAGGACACAACATACAATAGAACAATCATACCATAGGCTAGCTTTAGGGTTTAGCCTCCTTGATCTTGTGGTAGATCCACTCTTGTACTACCCATATCATCAATATTAATCAAGTAGGACATAGGGTTTTACCTCCATCAAGAGGGCCCGAACCTGGGTAAAACATTGTGTCCCTTGTCTCCTGTTACCATCCGCCTAGACGCACAGTTCGGGACCCCCTACCCGAGATCCGCCGGTTTTGACACCGACACATAGCATAAACAATTTCTTGCAATTTTATCATGTTGGAAACATAGAGAGGCAGAGATGTAGTTCCTCTCTCATAATAATTGCAAGTAGGAACAAAAAGCACATGCATATTATATTCATCAAAATCATAATGTGCAATATTAAAACGCAACCCATCAATATAATCCTTAATAAGAGCAAACTTCTTTGATATAGTGTAGTTGGGAGGATTCAAAAAGATAATAGGACTATTATGTGTGGGTGTAATAGAAACAATTTCATGTTTAACATAAGGAACTATAACAAGTTCATCTCCATAAGCATAATTGGCATCATGGCCACAAGCATGGAAGCATCAATTTCATCAAAAAGGGATACTTCAAATGAATCCAAGGGATCATAGCAATCATCATAGCATTCATCCTTCAGTAAGCACGAAGGGAAATTAAATAATGTATGAGTTGAAGAGTTACTCTCATTAGAAGGTGGGCACGTGTAGCTAATCTGCTCTTCCTCCTCTTGTTCTTCGCTCTCCTCATCATCTTTTCATCCAATGAGCTCATAGTTTTATCAATTTCTTTTTCCATAGTTTCCTGCAAAATATTAGTCTCTTCTTGGATAGTGGAGACTTTCTCAATAAATTCATCAATATTGACATTGTATTCATAACTCTCATATCAATATTTAAGTACATCAAAATTTTCAGATATATAAATAGCATCATCACAATCTTCATACTTTTCAAACACAGATTCAATTTCATAAGCACCCTTAAAAGCGACAAATTCTTCTATTCGTTCCACATCATAGTAATCATATCTACCATTAGCATAAGAAGCCAAGGTTTCAGTATCAACAAATTCACATGAAAAGGGAAGGTGTGGAGCCTTCATCCTAGAGTAACAAGTATAATCATATTTCAAGCATAAATTCCAAGCATACCATTGCAAACAATCAATTTGATCCCATAAGAGTTTCCATTTTTGAGTCAAGCGATAATCCCTAAAGTATTCATTTTGATCCAACGTGTCTCCCATTATCAAGTTGAATGGGGTTTTCTCATGATTATCAAAGTAGTGTTTAATATTTCCCACATAACGAGCATCGAGGGTTTTAGGAGGTTCCCCATCTCCATGAGTAGCAAGTGCAACTTTTTTTTTGGTATTTCGTGTTCCATATCCATACCTAAAGATAGAGAAGAACTTAAAACAGAAAATAAAATCTACTTAGTGATAAAACAAATAAGCACACATGAGAATATTCACCCCACTCTATTTCTCCCAGGCAACGAAGCCAAAAAAAGGTAATGATAACCCACAAGTATAGGGATCAATTGTAGCTTTTTCGATAAATAAGAGTGGCAAACCCAACGAGGTGCTAAAGGTAGGATTTATATTCCCTTCAAGTTCTATCGACCACCGATGCAACTCTACGCACGCTTAACGTTCGCTTTACCTAGAACAAGTATGAAACTATTTTGTAGGTGTAGCGATAAGTTTGCAAGGATAAAACTAGATTTACTTAGCGAGAATAAAACTACAAGTAATTTGCAAGATGATAAAAGTTAGTTGTTTAGTAGAAAGCTTTTGTAACACAAGAGAAAGATTTGTCCCAGGAAATTGATAACTAGATCGGTAATCATTATTGCAACTTTATATGAGGGAGAGGCATGAGCTAACATACATTCTATACTTGGATCATATGCACTTATGATTGGAACTCTAGCAAGCATCTGCATCTACCAAAGATCATTAAGGTAAAACCCAACCATAGCATTAAGTATCAAGTCCTCTTTACTCCCACATGCAACAACCCCCTTACTCGGGCGTAAGCTTTTGTCACTCTAGCCACCCACCATAAGCGAATTATGAACATACTACAACACCCTACAGCAGGAATCCCACACTCTTGCGCGACACGGATGGCACCATAGGTCAACACCAAAGTAGAACATACAACTCAAACCAATCACAATCATCAATTAACCCATAGGACAAAACGAATCTACTCAAACATCATAGGATAGCCATACATCATTGGGAAATAATATATTGCGTTAAGCACCATGTTTAAGTAGAGATTACAGCGGGGAGCAGAGGTGTTACACCGCTATATAGAGGGGGAGGAGAGTTGGTGGTGACGGCGGCGAAGTTGTTGGTGTAGATCGTCGTCATGATGGTTGCCCTAGCGGCGTTCCAGTGCCACGAGGAGAGAGGGGAGAGAGCCCCCTCCTTATTATTCTTCCTGGGCCTCCCCCTATATGGAAGGAGAGTTTCCCCTCTGGTCCATGGCTACCATGGCGATGAAGGGATGGGAACCCCTTCGAGATTGGATCTCTCTCTCTCTCTCTCTCTCTCTCTCTCTCTCTCTCTGTTCTCTTTTGTTTCGCATCACTGTTTTCTTGCACTTCACCATTTCTTACATTCCTAAAGATCCGTAAATCCGATTGGTCTAACATTTTGACACGATTTTCCTTCGGATATTATCTTCCTTGCGGTGAAAGAAGGGCACCAACTGCCTTATAGGCGCCCCACAAGCTTGCCCGGTGCACCTAGGGTAGGGGCATGCCCCTAGAGCTTGTGGGCCCCTCGGGCACTGTCTCGCGTTGATTCTTTTTCCCAAAAATCACATATATTTCAAAATAGATCTTTGTAAATTTTTATCGTGCTTGGACTTTGTTTGATATGGGTATTCTGTGAAACAAAAAACATGCAACAAACAGGAACCGACACTGGGCATTGGATCAATATGTTAGTCCAAAAATAATATAAAATGTTGCCAAAAGTATATGAAAGTTGTAGAATATTGGCATGTAATAATCAAAAATTATAGATACGACGGGGACCTATCAGCCACCAGGGCGCGCCCTGGTGCCTCGTGGGCCACTGCTCCATCTTCTTGTCCCCTCCTGAAGCTTCCAGGGTCTCTTATGTCCAGGAAAAAAACTCCAAAAAGTTTCATGACATTTGGACTTTGTTTGGTACCGATATTCTGAAAAAACCAAAAACGGGCAAAAAAACACTGCAACTGGTGTCAGCGTCGGTATCAAGGTCTACCGAAGAAGAAGAGGGGGAAGAAACAATAAATACAACGCCAACAAATGCACCATGATGCATGACATGGCTATATGCTATGCTAGAGGTGACCTAATGCAGTGCTGAGTGATATAGACGAAGCGAGGAAATATCTGGGAATATTTGCCTAGCTTTAGGCATTTATCAGTCTGACATTCCGAAGGGGAATGTTCCATGTTTGCAGTGTTATAGGCATGTGATAGGTGTGTGGGTGACATATTCAGATTTGTCTTTTATTTCTGATCATTTTTCATATATAAATTATTTTCATCGGAGTTACGGTTTATTTTCTATGAATTTCCTAAGTTTTAACAATATTCTAGAATTATTATTAATTCAAAGTATATTTATTGAATTGGCTAATTTACTAAATGTACCCAGCAGTAGCTAGCCCATGTGTATGAAACTTGGTTGGGGGTGCTGAGTCAATAGCTGACCAGTCAAGGTTGACTAGTCAATAGGGTCAAAGCGGGGCCGATCTGTCATAGGCACAGGAGGCAATTAAATTAACTAATTTAGCTTTATTAGTGGTTGGACCTGTCTATCATTGGGTGTACTATTAATCAGGGGTTAATTAGCTAGTTTGACTCAATGGGCCCATTAGTCAGTGACTATAAAAGAGGAGGGGTAGTGGTAAAGGGGATTAGCCCCTAATTAAAACAGGGCTGGTCCCAATACGCACTCACTCGGGCCGGCCATGGCTGGACGCACTGATACATCTCCAACGTATCTATAATTTTTTATTGTTCCATGCTATTATATTATCTATTTTGGATGTTCTATATGCTATTTTATATTATTTTGGGAATAACATATTAACCTAGAGCCCAGTGCAAGTTTCTAGTTTTTCCTTGTTTTTGAGTTTTACAGAAAAAGGAATATCAAACGGAGTCCAAATGAGCTGAAAATTTACTGTGATTTTTTATGGACCAGAAGAAGCCCCTGAAGCACAAGCGTTGGGCCAGAAGAGTCCTGAGTCAACGACAAGGGTGGAGGACGCGCCCACCCCCTAGGGCGCGCCCCCTGCCTTGTCATTGACTCGTGGACCCCCCTGACGTGAAACCGACGCCAAATATTCCTATAAATCTACAAACTCCCAGAAAGAAACCTAGATTGTGAGTTCCGCCGCCTCAAGCCTCTGTAGCCACATGAGGGAGTCCCGGACTAGGGGGTGTCCGGATAGCCGAACTATCATCTTCGGCCGGACTCCTGGACTATGAAGATACAAGATTGAAGACTTTGTCCCGTGTCCGGATGGGACTTTCCTTGGCGTGGAAGGCAAGCTTGGCGATACGGATATGTAGATCTCCTACCATTGTAACCAACTCTGTGTAACCCTAACCCTCTTTGGTGCCTATATAAACCGGAGGGTTTTAGTCCGTAGGACGAACAACACTCATACCATAGGCTAGCTTCTAGGGTTTAGCCTCTCTGATCTCGTGGTAGATCTACTCTTGTACTACCCATATCATCAATATCAATCAAGCAGGAGTAGGGTTTTACCTCCATCGAGAGGGCCCGAACCTGGGTAAAAACATCGTGTCCCTTGTCTCCTGTTACCATCCGCCTAGACGCACAGTTCGGGACCCCCTACCCGAGATCCGCCGGTTTTGACACCGACATTGGTGCTTTCATTGAGAGTTCCTCTGTGTCGTCATCTTTAGGCCCGATGGCTCCTTCGATCATCAACAATGATGCGGTCCTGGGTGATAATTTTCTCCCTGGACAGATCTTCGTATTCGGCGGCTTTGCACTGCGGGCCAATTCGCTTGGCCATCTGGAGCAGATTGAAAGCTACGCCCCTGGCCATCAGGTCAGATGTGGAAGTTTGAACTACACGGCTGACGTCCGCAGAGACTTGATCTTCGACGGGTTCGAGCCACAGCCAAGCGCGCCGCACTGTCACGATGGGCATGATCTAGCTCTGCCACCGAACAGTGCCCTGGAGGCCGCACTAGTGTCCGCTCTGACCCTTAGCTTGGAGCCGACTGCGCCGATAGAGGACGGGTGGCTGGACACCGCCTCTGGGGCTGCGATCTCTACAGTGATTGAGCCGAACACCATCCCTATCCTTTGCAAGGCTCGTAACTCCAAGGTGCCAGACTCCTCTCCGGACTCCGAACCTTCTGCGCCCCTGTCAATCGAATCCGATTGGGTGCCGTTCATGGAGTTCACTGCTACGGACATCTTTCAGCACTCGCCCTTTGGCGACATCCTGAATTCGCTGAAGTTTCTCTCTTTATCAGGAGAGCCCTGGCCGGATTACGGTCAGGAAGGTTGGGATGCGGACGACGAAGAAATTCAAAGCCCACCCACCACCCACTTTGTCGATGACTTAACCGACATGCTCGACTTCGACGCCGAAGACATCGACGGTATGGACGACGATGCAGGAGACGACCAAGAACTAGCGCCTACAGGGCACTAGAAGGCCACCTCGTCATACGACATATACATGGTGGACATCCCAAATGATGGGAATGGCAATGGAACAACGGAGGATGACCCCTCCAAGAAACAGCCGAAGCACCGGCGTCAGCGGCGCCGCTCTAAATCCCGCCACAGCAAAAACGGAGATTCTGGCACCGGAGACAATAACACCCCGGACAGTGCCGAAGACAACCCCCTCCAGCAGGATTCAGCGCAGGAGGATGGAGAAGCCAGCCCTCATGAGAGAGCGGCAGACAGAGAGGTAGAGGACGATAATGATATGCCTCCCTCCGAAGACGAGGCAAGCCTAGACGACAATGAATTTGTCGTGCCTGAGGATCCCGTCGAACAAGAGCGTTTCAAACGCAGGCTTATGGCCACGGCAAGCAGCCTTAAGAAAAAGCGGCAACAACTTAGAGCTGACCAAGACTTGCTAGCCGAGAGATGGACTGAAGTCCTTGCGGCCGAAGAGTATGAACTCGAACGCCCCTCCAAGAGCTACCCAAAACGCAGGCTACTACCCCAATTAGAGGAGGAAGCACCTAAACCTACATCACCAGCGCATAATACGGCCGACCGGCCACCTCGTGGCCGCGACAGAGAGGCTTCTCGGCCCTACACTCAAGCCGCACCCCGGCGCCGCTCAAAAAATACCAAGGCGTGGGAAAATGCGCCAGACCTGCGGGATATACTTGAGGACAAGTCAAGGCAAACAAGATCGATCTACGGATCGGGTGGCCGCCCCATGATACGTGATGATAACCGTCACGCCGGATATGGCAATTACGGCCGGGCCGAACATAGTAGACAAAGCTCATTTGAGCTACGTCGTGATATAGCCCAATACAGAGGCGCCGCACACCCACTATGCTTCACAGATGAAGTATTGGATCATCAAATCCCTGAGGGTTTCAAACATTGAATCATACGATGGCACAACAGATCTTGCGGTCTGGATCGAGGACTATCTCCTTCATATCCACATGGCCCGCGGTGATGATCTACACGCCATCAAATACCTCCCACTCAAGCTTAAAGGACCAGCTCGGCATTGGCTTAACAGCTAGCCAGCAGAGTCAATTGGTTGTTGGGAAGAATTGGAAGCCGCATTCCTCGACAACTTCTAGGGCACCTATGTGCGACCACCAGATGCCGATGACCTAAGACACATAATTCAGCAGCCAGAGGAATCAGCCAAACAATTCTGGACACGGTTCCTAACCAAGAAAAATCAAATCGTCGACTGTCCGGATGCGGAGTCCCTTGCAACCTTCAAACATAACATCCGCGACGAGTGGCTTGCCCGACACCTAGGACAGGAAAAGACGAAATCCATGGCAGCCCTCACAACACTCATGACCCGCTTTTGCGCGGGAGAGGGCAGCTGGCTAGCTCGTAGTAACAACATGACCAAGAGCCCTGGTAATTTGGATACCAAGGACAACAACGGCAGGTCGCATCGCAACAAGAACAGGCGCCGCATTAATGGCGATAATACTGAGGATACGGTAGTCAATGCCGGATTCAGAGGCTCTAAACCCGGTCAGCGGAAAAAGCCATTCAAAAGAAATACTCCGGGCCTGTCCAATTTGGACCGAATACTCGATCCCTCGTGCTAGATACACGGCAACCCCGAAAAGCCATCCAATCAGACCAACATGGATTGTTGAGTGTTCAAGCAGGCAGGCAAGTTAACTGCCGAAAACAATGACAATGGGCTGCATAGCAATGACGAGGAGGAGACCCGGCCGCTGAACAATAGAGGACAGAAGGGTTTCCCCCCCACAAGTGCGGACGGTGAACATGATATACGCAACCCACATACCCAAAAGGGAGCGGAAGCGTGCACTAAGGGACGTATATGCGATGGAGCCAGTCGCCCCAAAGTTAAATCCATGGTCCTCCTACCCGATCACTTTTGATCAAAGGGACCACCCCACTAGCATCCGCCATGGCGGATTCGCCGCATTAGTTCTAGACCCGATCATAGACGGATTTCACCTCACTAGAGTCCTGGTGGACGGCGGCAGCAGCCTGAACCTGCTTTATCAGGATACAGTGCGCAAGATGGGCATAGACCCCTCAAGGATTAAACCCATAAAGACGACCTTCAAAGGCGCCATACCAGGTGTAGAGGCCAACTGTATAGGCTCAGTTACACTTGAAGTGGTCTTCGGATCCCCGGATAACTTCCGAAGCGAGGAGTTAATCTTCGACATAGTCCCGTTCCGCAGCGGCTATCACGCACTGCTGGGACGAACCGCATTTGCAAAGTTTAATGCGGTGCCGCACTACGCATACCTCAAGCTCAAGATGCCAGGCCCTCGAGGAGTCATTACAGTCAACGGAAACACCGAACGCTCTCTCCGAACGGAGGAGCATACAGCGGCTCTCGCGGCGGAAGTACAAAGCAGCCTCTTATGGCAATTCTTGAGTCTGGCTATTAAATGTCCTGACACCGTCAAGCGCGCCCGGAGTAACCAACAACAAGACCGCCTGGCACGTTCCGAGCATGCGTAGCAATGCGGCCCCAACCCCGGCCCTCGCGAAATTGCGAAACCAGTACTACGCGTACATAATTACGCTCTGGAAATACCATGGGCATAGGGGGAGGGGCACGACCACGGCAGGCCCAGAGGGCGGCTCAACCGCACCAGGGGCTCCCGATTGTGTAATTCCTTTTTCTTACTTTCAGGACTCCTTTATCAAGAAGCCCTGTCCGGTAGTAGAACCGCCGAACACACGATGCAACAGCCAGGGAAGCAGAAAGCTACTTCGAGTGTACAGGTGGTCTCTATAACGAGCAGTATACTTGTTTTACATATCATCCCGCAGCTCGCTCCTTGAGGGGGACATGTCAAATAGTCCCGTCCCTTTCTTATCGCACTATTTGTATCGTTCTGCTTTTACCGCAGCTTTTTTAATAAACAATGCACAACTTTTGCCTATTATTGCATTCCTTTTTCTTATCTATATATGTTCACTTATGACATGTTGCATCCGTACGCTTTGGTACGGCCAAATACACCAGGGGCTTAAGTACCCCAAAATATGGTGTGATAAGTCCGAACACTTTCACAAGTGCGGCACCCCGAACTTATAGCATTATATGCATCGGCTCCGAATCATGTCTTGGGGCAATAGTTGGGTTTGCCCGGCTCCCATGTTTTGGTACCTTATGTTCTGTTATATCGGCTAAGGTAGCACTGGGAGAACCACTGCGATTGTGCCCCGGTTGAGCTGGGTTAAGCACCTCAGTGGAGAAAGCTAAAACTGACCGTCATGATAGGGCGAGAGCCGGTCGATGTTCGAGAGGTTTCTTCGAGTCCCTAAAGACTTATGCCGCTCAGAGCGAGGAGTCGGCTTTGTCTGGCATAGGCGTGGATAGCGCCCAGAACTCGGTCTTCCGAATACTAGGGGCTTTGCTGAAATTTAAAATTTTAGAATTCTATGGCTAAGTGAGAGTGTTCAAGCATTATAGTCCGGTTGCCTTGTTCGTTGCGTTGAGCGCCTCCCTCGAAGGACCCAAGAATGGGAAAAAGAGCGCTTAAGTTTATCTCGAACACTCCAGCACTCGTGGCATGGGGGCAGAAGCCGACGACTCGCCATCTCTCAAATTTAATAAACGACCGCACAGAAGGTAATATTTTAAATTCACAAGCGTTGCTTAGCGCATATGAACAAGTTTTCAAGCGTACAGGATAACAAATGCGAGTTTACTCAAAAATTACATCTTTGGAGCATTCACCCGCTATTAGGCGGGCACCCTTCAGGACGCCCTGATAATACATCTCGGGCTTGCGATACTCCCTGCCCGGTGGTGGAGCGTCCGTCACAAGCTTCTCAGCGTCCATCTTGCCCCAGTGCACTTTGGCACGGGCAAGGGCCCTACGGGCACCTTCGATGCAGATGGAGCGCTTGACGACTTCAATCCATGGACAGGCGTCCACCAGCCGCCTCACCAGCCCAAAGTAGCTCTCAGGCATGGCTTCCTTAGGCCATAGCCGAACTATGAGGCCCTTCATGGCCTGTTCGGCCACCTTATGGAGCTCGACCAGCTGCTTCATCTGGTCGCTCAAGGGCACCGGGTGTCCGGTCTCAGCATACTGAGACCAGAACACCTTCTCCGTCGAGTTCCCCTCCTTGACCCGGTAGAAGGCGGCAGCGTCGGACACACTGCGGGGCAGATCTGCGAATGCTCCTGGAGAGCTCCGGATTCGGGTAAGTAACAAGTAATTCACTTTCACGTGCTTACTTTGCATGAAGAATGCCTTACCCGCCGCTATCTTCTTTATTGCCTCAATTTCCTGGAGGGCTTTTTGGGCTTCGGCCTTAGCGGCTTTGGCGCTCTCAAGAGCCAAGGCGAGCTCGGACTCTCGAGTCTTCGAGTCATGCTCCAAACTCTTGTGTTTTTCCACGAGAGCCTGGAGCTCTTGCCGCACCTCCGCCACCCGCGCCTCCTGCTTCTCTCGCTCGGTGCGTTCCGCGGCCGCATTGCTTTCGGCCCTGGACACCGCTTCCTTCAGGGTTGCCACCTCGTTCGTGGCCCCTGCAATTCTCACGTTATTCCTGTAATTTTTTGCAACCACATTTTTTATATACTCCCATAAGGTATTACTTACCTTCCTTGTCCTCGAGCTGCTTCTTGGCAAGGCCGAGCTCGTTCTCGGACCGCTCGAGGCTCTGCTTCAATGCATTGACCTCCGCAGTCAGTGCGGAAGAGGTCAGCAGTGCAACCTGCCTTCCCATATTGACATACTTATGTTAGACTCCTGCGTACATCTTTTTAGATCCCCAATTCGGCTTTTCTTTTCGAACACCAAACTGAGCATCAGGGGCTACTGTCTATGCAGTAATATTTTTACATATCTTAATACATACCTCAAAGCCTGTTAGAAGGCTGGTACAGGCTTCAGTCAGTCCGCTCTTGGCAGACTGAACTTTCTGGATCACCACTGTAATGCCCCGGTTTCGATGCGCCAGGTGTCCGCCAGTTATTCGCCGTCGTTGCCATGTCATTTGCTTGCGTGTTGCACTTTGCCATGTCATCAAATGCATTTCATATCATGTCGTCATGTGCATCTCATTTCGCATACGTGTTCGTCTCATGCATCCGAGCATGTTCCCCGTTGTCCATTTTGCAATCCGGCACTCCTATGTCCTCCCGCGTTCCCCTTTTGTCTCCTTTAGTGTGCGGGTGTTAAACGTTCTCGGAATGGCCCGAGGTTTGCCAAGCGGCCTTGGTATAGCACCGGTAGACCGCCTGTCAAGTTTCGTGCCATTTGGAGGTCGTTTGATACTCCAACGGTTAACCGGGTAACCGTAAAGCCTCTTTTGTGTGCAGCCCAACACCCCTTCCAAAGTGGCCCAAAAACCCAGCAAACTCTCCTCCATGCTCTCGGACGTTCGATCACGATCGCGTGGCCAAAAACCGCACCTCATTTGGACTCACCTAGCTCCCTCTACCTATAAATATGTGCCTCCCCCCGAAATTCACGGACGAAACCCTAGCCTTCTTCCTCCTCCCGCCGACGGACACGTCCACCCGCCGCCCGGACATGTCCGCGCCACCCCGCGCCCAATCGGACGCCGCCACCTGACCCGCCGCCGTCCTCGCGCCGCCGGCCCGCCGGGCCCAAGTCGGGCCCGCCCAGGCCCGCGCGCTGCACGCGCTCGCCTCGATCCTCCGCCGCCTGCGCCTGCGCGACCCGCCGCCGCTCGCTGCTGCCTCGGCGTCGGCGCCGCCCGCCGTCCGGCCGCGCCGTCCGCGGATCCGTCCGCGCCGCCGCCTGGCTCCCTCGCCGCCCGGCCTCCCGCGCCCCGCGCCCCGGCCGCGCCGCCGCCTCCGCGCCGATCCGCCGCCGCCGGCCAGCCCATTCGCCTCCCCGCGCCCTCCGGCGAGAGTCTGGCCCCGCCTCGTCGTCCGTGCCCACGCTGCCTGATCCAGATCTGGATCCGAGGTAGTCCCCGATTTTGCCGTCCCGAGATTTTTGCATAATCATGCCATGTTCATCGCATCGTAACTCTGCATCCTTAGCTCCGTTTCATGCGTGTAATATGTAAAATTGTTCGTCTCGACGAGTGCTTCATTTCACTCCATTGCATCATTTTCATTTGAGCTCATCGTGATGCCCTAAATGCTGTTGGAAGAGTGAATGTTGCTGTTAATCTGCTGAAACTGTTATAACTTGCTCATTTGTCATTTTTGCCATGTTTGATGTGTGCATCCTATGAGGTTGATGTATACATGTGTTTTGATCTATGATATACCATCTTTCCAGGGGTGCCATCATGTATTTTTATGAGTTGTGTGTTGAGTGTATCAAGCTTGCTAAGTAGGGTACTTGCTGTTGCAGTTTTCCTGACAGATTCTGTTATATTTTGTTGCTATGTTAACCTGCTGCTACAAGTCATTTCGTGCATTATTTTGGAGATGTTCACTAAGAATGTTTTTGTTATACATGTCTTGCTCTATCCATTTATGCCCCTGGTTGCAATTATAGCCTGCTAGAACATGTTGTTATCTTGCTCCAAAGTTTGCTAAATGATGTTGCTGTCAGCCTGTTAACATTAAGTTCAGTTTTGGCCATGTGCTTTTCTAGTGATCCATGTACCCTATGAACTTGATCTTGCCATGCTTAGCTTCACAAACATGTCTTCTTACTGTTGGTTGCCTTGCCATGCCATGTATTGCTCTGTGGTGAGTGGTTCAAGCTCACCAACATGCCTACTTATTGTTGTTCCTGCCATGTATGAATCTGTCATATAACTTGCCATGTTTACATGGGCGCCATCATATTTTCTGTGCCCTTTTGGCTCATGGTCAGTAAGGGACTTTTGATCTATGCAATTAGTAGATTCATGCCATGCCTTTTTTTTCATGATAAGTTCCTGTAACATGTCATTTGATAGCTCTAAACATTGCAACCTGATGTTATTTCTGCTAATGTCTGAAACTGTTATTATTTGCAATCTTTCCATGTCATTTTGAGCATGTTCGATTGATTTATGGAGATAGCTTAGTGTTCATGTTTTGTTATGCTTTACCAGTACTTCATGCCCATGCCTTTTGTTAATATGTTGGGGTGTTGTAGCATATTTTTTTGATGCTTGCAATATGCCTAGTTGCTGTTTTGGACAGATTGTTGCGATGACTTGTATAGAGTGTATGTGTTGCACCGTTGCTCCGTTTTGAGTGTGCTCTATATGAAACTTGCTTGATTTTGCATGTAGTTTCATAATATCATGTTGCATCCTTGTTTTGAGGTGTTTTCTTGATGTTTGTATGCATTTTGCATCAATGCCATGTTTAACTTGTTTTGCTCATATCTTCTAGGCCGTAGCTCCAAATCTAATAAACTTTATATGCAACTTGACTAGAATTTCGTGTAGATCATCTTGGTGCATATTAACTTGCTGTTTAACAACTTGAACATAAGGTTTATTCAGTTTTGGACCAATTTCGAAATTCGCATATGAGGACTTATCGGAATTGTTATATGTTGTTCCCGGCCTCATTTAAACTTGCCTTGATGTGTTACTCTTGTATGCACCGTCTCTTGCCATGAGTAGCTTCATCTAGCTTTGTCGTGCATCATGCTTGTTGTGCATCATGTCTTGTTCATGTGTGGTGTGTTTACCATGTTGTGTGCTTCTTCTCGATAGTTCCCGTTTCGTTGCGATCGTGAGGATTCGTTCGTCTACGCTTGGTTCATCTTCGTGGCTTCATCTTCTTCATGGACTCGTTCTTCTTCCTTGCGGGATTTCAGGCAAGATGACCGCTACCCTGGATCTCACTACTATCATTGCTATGCTAGTTGCTTCGTTCTATCGCTATGCTGCGTTACCTATCTTTTGCTCATCAAGCCTCCCAAATTGCCATGAACCTCTAACCTTTGACACCCTTCCTAGCGAACCATTGCTTGGCTATGTTACCACTTTGCTCAGCCCCTCTTATAGCGTTGCTAGTTGCAGGTGAAGTTGAAGATTGCTCCAGGGTGGACAGGATTATGTTTGGGATATCACAATATCTCTTATATTATTAATGCATCTATATATTTGGTAAAGGATGGAAGGCTCGGCCATATGCCTGGTGTTTTGTTCCACTCTTGCCGCCCTAGTTTCCGTCATACCGGTGTTATGTTCCCGGATTTTGCGTTCCTAACACGGTCGGGTGATTTATGGGACCCCCCTGACAGTTTGCTTTGAATAAAACTTGTCCAGCAAGGCCCAACCTTGGTTTTACCATTTGCCTCACCACCACCTATACCTTTCCCTTGGGTCGGCCAACCCGAGGGTCATCTTCATTTTAGCCCCCACGGGTCAGTGCTTGTCTCAGTGCTGGTCCGAACCGAGTAAACTGCGGGGCCCCCTCGGGGAAACTCGAGGTCTGGTTTTACTCGTAGGATGTCTCATCCGGTGTTGCCCTGAGAACGAGATATGTGCAGCTCCTATCGGGATTGTCGGCGCATCGGGCGGCTTTGCTGGTCTTGTTTTACCATTGTCGAAATGTCTTGTAAACCGGGATTCCGAGACTGATCGAGTCTTCCTGGGAGAAGGAATATCCTTTGTTGATCGCGAGAGCTTATCATGGGCTAAGTTGGGACACCCCTGCAGGGTTTAAACTTTCGAGAGCCGTGCCCGCGGTTATGTGGCAGATGGGAATTTGTTAATGTCCGGTTGTAGATAACTTGACACCAGATCCGAATTAAAACGCATCAACCGCGTGTGTAGCCGTGATGGTCTCTTCTCGGCGGAGTCCGGGAAGTGAACATGGTTTCTGTGTTATGTTTGACATAAGTAGGTGTTCAGGATCACCTCTTGATCATTGCTAGTTGACGACAGTTCCTTTGCTCCTCTTCTCACTCTCATTTGCGTATGTTAGCCACCATATCATGCTTAGTCGCTGCGGCAACTTCACCACTTTACCCACTTCCTTTCCCATTAAGCTTTGCTAGTCTTGATACCCATGGTAATGGGATTACTGAGTCCTCGTGGCTCACAGATTACTACAACAATAGTTGCAGGTACAGGTTATGCGATGATCTTGACGCGAGAGCGATGTTTACTTGTTTTGGAGTTCTTCTTCTGCTTCTTCTTCGATCAGGGGATAGGTTCCAGGTCGGCAGCCTGGGCTAGTAGGGTGGATATTGTTTGAGTTTCTGTTTATGTTTCATCCATAGTCGGATGTTGATCTTGTATATGATGTATTGTTGTATTCATGTGACATTGTATGTCTTGGATGTATCCCCACTATTATGTAATGTTGATGTAATGATATCCACCTTGCAAAAGCGTTTCAATATGCGGGTCTATCCTTGATGGGACCTTCGAGTTCCTTTTGGATAGGGTCGCATATTGGGCGTGACAACCACACTCATAACAGTGCGGTGCTCCTCGTCAATGGAGGCGCCGTTAAGCGCCTCCGGCAAATTATCCGGCGCCTCCTGTTGGACAGAGGTCACCGGTGTCGCAGTCTCGCCCTTCTTACGAAGGGGCCGCCCGCCGGACTCCAGAACCGCTGAAGGTTCCGGTGTGGAGTCCGGCCCAGGGATGGACTCAGAACCCTTCGGGGTTTGATCCCCCGTGTGCCCGAAGTCCGGAAGGTTGCCTTGCGGCACCTCCGGGACCTCCTCCTCCTGGCTGGGCCCCTTTCGGGACCCCACCTCGGCGTCATCCATAGTGCAAGGAGAGGAGACGGCCGGAAGTGAAGTGCTATTCACGTCCGATGACGCTAGGGAGCCGCTCGTTGAAATTTCGAGCCCGTCCTTGGGCGGGCTGCATGGTTATATTCGACGTTAATAGATTCTATGCGACAAACGAAACACCATGAGTTATTCTGGTATTCGGACACTTACGATGTCGCCAGGGGCTTAGTCCTTGGTGGCCACTCCTCTTCGCCGTCGTCGGCATTGGTGGAGTAGTCCGGAGGGAAGGTCCTTCCCTTCTTGGACCCTTCGGCCTCCCCCGTTGGGGCGGCCTTCCTTTTCTTCTCTCCCCCCGCTGGGGGCGAGGCCTCTTTTTCCTCCTCCCCGTCTTCGCGGGAGGAGTCTGCCTTGGAGTCGTCGGACAATGAGTCCGACAACACCTGGCATCAGGAACTCCTTCGAGCTCCCGTGGCCTTCTTCTTGGCCTTCTTCTTCGGCACCACGTAAGGCGCCGAAACCAGCAGCCCGTTAATTGGGCGTCCGCTGGGTCTTCGGGCAAGGGAGCCGGACAGTTAACCTGCCCGGACATCTTTTGCCAGGCCTGTCAAAGGTAAAGGGAGTTTTAGATCCCACATAGAGTCAAACTATGAAAAACAAGTGTCCTATAAAGGGTAAAATAGCTTACCTCGCCGGGTTGATGCTACGAGCTAAATCCGCGATCTTCGGTAGCGGATGCGGGAGCCTCGGCGCCCTTGAACAACACCTTCCAGGCATCTTCGTACGTAGTATCGAAGAGCCTGCTCAAGGTTTGGTGCTGTGCCGGATCAAACTCCCACAAATTAAAGGCCCGTTGTTGGCACGGGAGGATCCGGCGGATGAGCATGACCTGGACTACGTTAACGAGCTTGAGCTTTTTGTTCACCAAGATTTTGACGCAGGATTGAAGTCCGGTCAGCTCTTCCGAATCACCCCATGATAGGCCCTTCTCTTTCCAAGAGGTGAGCTGTGTAGGGAAGCCAGATCGGAATTCAGGGGCCGCTACCCATTTAGGGTCATGCGGCACGGTGATGTAGAACCACCCCGATTGCCACCCCTTTATGGTCTCCACGAAGGAGCACTCGAGCCATAGGACGTTGGGCATCTTGCCCACCATGGCACCTCCGCACTCCGCCTGGCGGCCGCCCACTACCTTCGGCTTGACATTGAAGGTCTTCAGCCATAAGCCGAAGTGGGGCTGGATGCAGAGGAAGGCCTCGCACACAACGATGAACGCCGAACTATTGAGGATGAAATTTGGGGCCAGATCGTGGAAATCCAGGCCGTAGTAGAACATGAGCCCCCGGACAAATGGGTGAAGTGGAAAACCTAGTCCGCGGAGGAAGTGGGTGAGAAACACCACCCTCTCATGGGGCCCGGGGGTGGGGATGAGCTGCCCCTTGTCGGGGAGCCGATGCGCGATGTCGCTGGACAAGTATCCGGCCTTTCGCAGCCTCTTGATGTGCCCCTCCGTGACGGAGGAGGCCATCCACTTGCCTCCTGCTCCGGACATGGCTGGGGAAGGTTGAGGCGAGATGTGCGGACTTGGGCGCTGGAGCTCAAGTGCGCGGAAATGGATAAGCAAAGGAGGAAGAAGGCGTAGGTAAAAAGGTGGATCCTTATCCCCTTATATGGATGGACGAAACTACGCGTCCCCACCAGCCTGGTAAAACTCGCTTATCTCCCAAGCACCGTAATCAATGGCGCAGTTGGGTTACCCACGCCCGTACTGATGAGAATCCCGAAATAAGGGGACACGATCTCTGCTTTGACGAGATGTGCCAAGGAAACCACCTCGCTAAATGCGCTGAGGTGGGACAGTAAAAACGATTCGAATAAGGGCTTGGCCGTGGTGTGATGTCACACCATGTGATACGTCAGCAGATTGAATTTGTGTAAAAATTATTCTCTCTACGATGGTATGTGGAACTTATTTTGCAGAGCTGGACACTATCCTTGTGTTCAAAATCTTCTATGAAGTATGCGGAGGAGGAGCCCCCTTGCAATGCCGAAGACAATATGCGCGCCGGACTCGTCGTCATTGAAGCCTGGTTTAGGGGCTACTGAGGGAGTCCCGGACTAGGGGGTGTCCGGATAGCCGAACTATCATCTTCGGCCGGACTCCTGGACTATGAAGATACAAGATTGAAGACTTTGTCCCGTGTCCGGATGGGACTTTCCTTGGCGTGGAAGGCAAGCTTGGCGATACGGATATGTAGATCTCCTACCATTGTAACCAACTCTGTGTAACCCTAACCCTCTTCGGTGCCTATATAAACCAGAGGGTTTTAGTCCGTAGGACGAACAACAATCATACCATAGGCTAGCTTCTAGGGTTTAGCCTCTCTGATCTCGTGGTAGATCTACTCTTGTACTACCCATATCATCAATATCAATCAAGCAGGAGTAGGGTTTTACCTCCATCGAGAGGGCCCGAACCTGGGTAAAAACATCGTGTCCCTTGTCTCCTATTACCATCCGCCTAGACGCACAGTTCGGGACCCCCTACCCGAGATCCGCCGGTTTTGACACCGACACCACAAAAAACCAATTGGGAGCCCGTTCCGGCACCCTGCTGGAGGGGGAAACCATCACTGGTGGCTATCTTCATCATCCCAATGCTCTCCATGACAAGGAGGGAGTAGTTCACCCTCGGGGCTAAGGGTATGTACCAGTAGCTATGTGTTTGGCCTCTCTCTCTCTCTCTCTCTCTCTCTCTCTCTCTCTCTCTCTCGTGTTCTTGATTTGGGACGATCTTGATGTACCGCGAGCTTTGTTACTATAGTCGGATCATATGGTGTTTCTCCCCCTCTATCTCCTTGTGATGAATTGAGTCTTTTCCTTTGAGGTTTTGTTATGTCGGATTGAATCTTTGGATGTGAGATCACTTGATGTATGTCTTGCGATGGGATATCCGTGGTGACAATGGGATGTTCTGTTGATCCACTTGATGTATTTTTTGTTTAACAACTTGCAGATTCCCGTGGTGACATTGGGGTAATCTATGCATAAGGGTTGGTACGCGTTTTCATATTCCTTTCTCCGATAGAAATCTTGGGATACTCTTGAAGTTCTTTGTGTTGGATGAATATTATGAATCTGAGATTGTGTGATGTATATCGTATAATTAACCCATGGATACTTGTGGTGACATTGGAGTATCTAGGTGACATTAGAGTTGATTGATGTGTGACATGTGGTATTATTTTAGTATGAACTCTAGGGCTATCTGTGGCACTTATAGGAATAGCCCAATAGATCAATCAGAAAGAATAAATTTGAGGTGGTTTCGTACCCTACAAGCAATTTCATCTTATGTTCTCCGCGATAGGAACTTTGGAGTGATTCTTTGTTGCACGTTGAGGGATTGCCATATGATCTAATTATGTTATCATTGTAGAGAGAACTTGCATGAACCTTGGGCCTTGTTTCCAAGCATTGCAATACCGTTTTTGCTCAGTTTTGTTACTTGCTACCTTGTTGTTTTTATATTTTCAGATTACAAAAACCTATATCTACCATCCATATTACACTTCTATCATCATATCTTCGCCGAACTAGTGCACCTATACAATTTACCATTGTTTTGGCATGTTGGGAACACAATAGACTCTTTGTTATTTGGTTGCAGGGTTGTTTGAGACAGACCATCTTCATCCTACGCCTCCCACGGATTGATAAACCTTAGGTCATCCACTTGAGGGAAATTTGCTACTGTCCTACAAAATTCTGCGCTTGGAGGCCCAACATGAGTCTACAGGAAGAAGGTTGCGTAGTAGACATCACGCACGCGCACGAAGCCTCGGCCGAGCCATCGCCACGGCGCGGCAGTCAGACGCAACAGTAGCACTAGCAGGGGCGGCGAGGGCAAGCAGTGGGTGACGCCACACGCAGGCGGGCGCACACAGAGACGCGGCCGGATGCGCGGGGCGCGGGGCAGGGCGCAGCTAGGGGCGCCAGCATTGGGCGGCGGCAGCATGGCGCGGCTCGTGCGCGCACGTGCGCTGGGCGTGACCAGAGCGAGGCCAACACACGTGCAAGTGGGCATGTGAAACTGATGGCAGGGTGCAGAGCAGGGCAACATGTGCGGCGACCGCTTGCTCGCCCGGAGGTCGGGCGCGGTGGTGCGGTGGCCTACGGCTGGGGAAATAGAAGGGGAGAGAGGGGAAACGCAGCAGAGCTCACAGTGGGTGCGGCGACGGGCTCGACGGAGGCGAGGAGGCAACAGTCATGGCGGATCGACTGCGGTGCTTGATACGTCCATTTTGCATCATGTTTTATGTTGATATTTATTGCATTATGGGCTGTTATTTCACTTTATGGTACAATTCTTATGCCTTTTCTCTCTTATTTTAAAAACTTTACACGAAGAAGGAGAATGCCGACAGCTGGAATTCTGGACCGGAAAGGAGCAAATCTAAGATGCCTATTCTACACAACTCCAAATGTCTTGAAACTTTACAGTGAGTTATTGTGGAATATATAAAAAATATTGGGTGAAGAAACAACAGAAGGGGATCCACTAGGTGGCCATAAGCCTTGGGGCGCACACTACACCCAGGGCGCGCCTCCCGAGCTTGTGGGCCCCCTAGACAGCCCCAATTGTCCATCTTCTGCTATATGAAAGGTTTTGACCTAGAAAAATCATAAGGAGGCTTTCGGGACAAAGCGCCGCCGTCTCGAGGCGGAACCTAGGTAGAAGCAATCTAGGGCTCCGACAGAGCGATTCTACAGGGGAAACTTCCCTCCGGGAGGGGGAAATCGAAGCCATCGTCATCACCAACGATCCTCTCATCGCGGGAAGGTCAATCTTCATCAACATCTTCACCAGCACAATCTCCTCTCAAACCCTAGTTCATCTCTTGTATTCAATCTTTGCGTCAGAACCTCAGATTGGTACTTGTGGGTTGCTAGTAGTGTTGATTATGCCTTGTAGTTGATGCTAGTTTGTTTATTTGGTCGAAGATCATATGTTCAGATCCTTAATGATATTTATTACCCCTCTGATCTTGAACATGAACATGCTTTGCGAGTAGTTACATTTGTTCCTGAGGACATGGGAGAAGTCTTGTTATAACTAATCATTTGAATTTGGTATTCTTTCGATATTTTGATGAGATGTATGTTGCCCTTCCTCTAGTGGTGTTCTGTGAACGTCGACTACATGACACTTCACCGCGATTTGGGCCTAGGGAAAGGAATTGGGAAGTAGCAAGTAGATGATGGGTTTCTAGAGTGACAGAAGTTTAAACCCTAGTTTATGTGTTGCTTCGTAAGGGGCTGATTTGGATGCACATGTTTCATGCTATGGTTAGATTTTTCTTAATTCTTCTTTTGTAATTGTGGATGCTTGTGAGAGGGGTTAATCAAAAGTGGGAGGCCTTCCTAAGTAAGGACAGTACCCAAGCACTGGTCCAGCCACATATCAAATTATAAAGTAACGAACGTGAATCATATCAGCATGATGAAAACTAGCTTGATAATAATTCTCATGTGTCCTCGGGAGCACTTTGCTTAAGAGTTCATCCAAGCTTATACTTTGCTAGAAAAAGGGTTGGGCCACCTTGCTGCACTTTTGTCATACTTGTTACTTGTTACCCATTACAAATTATCTTACTACCAAACTATTTGGTACCGATAATTTCAGTGCATGCAGAAAATACCTTGCTGAAAACCGCTTGTCATTTCCTTTTGCTCCTCATTGGGTTCGATAGTCTTACTTATTGAAAGGAATGTGAATGATCCCCTATACTTGTGGGTCATCAAGACTCTTTTCTGGCGCCGTTGGCGGGGAGTGAAGCGCCTTTGGTGAGTGGATTTTGGTAAGGAAACATTTATATTATGTGCTGAATTTTTTGTCACTTCGATATGTCCCCAACGTATCTATGATATTTTATTGTTCCATGCTATTATATTATCATTCTTGGATGTTTTACAATCATTTTGTAGAAACTTTATATCATTTTTTGGGACTAACCTATTGACATAGTGCCCAGTGCCAGTTGCTATTTTTTGCTTCGTAGAAAATCAATACAAAACGGAGTCCAAACGCAGCTAAACTTTTTGGAGATTTTTTCTGTACCAGAACACACTTGTTGGGCCAAAGACATACTAGAGGGGGCCTTCGAGGGGAGCACAACCCACCAGGGCGTGTCTAGGGGCCCAGGCACGCCCAGGTGGGTTGCGCCCACCTCGGCAGCCTCCCGCACCGCCTCTTTGCTCTGTAAATACCCCGAAAATCAAGAAACCCTAGGGGAGTCGATGGAACACAGTTCCAGCCGATGCAGGTCCGTAGTCAGTAGCTAGATGGCTTCCTCTCTATCTTTTTGATTCTCATTACAATGGTCTCTTGGAGATCTATTTGATGTAACTCTTTTTGCGGTATGTTTGCTGGGATCTGATGAACTTTGAGTTTATGATCAGATCTATTTTATATTCATGAATGTTATTTGAGTTTCTTTGATCGCTTATATGCATGATTACATATAGTCTCCTATCTCTTCTTCGAATCTTTGTTTTAGTTAGGCCGACTAGAATGATTTTTCTTGGCATGGGAAGAGGTGCTTTGTGATGGGTTCGGTCGTGCAGTGTTCTTTCCTAGTGACAGAAGGGGCAGCAAGACATGTATTTGATCGTTGCTATTAAGGATAACAAGATGGGGTCTATTCCTACATGAATAGATCTTGTCTACATCATGTCATCGTTCTTATTGCATTACTCGTTTCTCCATGAACTTAATACACTAGATGCATGCTGGATAGCGGTCGATGTATGGAGTAATAGTAGTAGATGCAGGCAGGAGACGGTCTACTAATCTTGGACGTGATGCCTATATAATGTCATTGCCTGGATATCGTCATAATCATTTGAAGTTCTATCAATTTCCCAACAGTAATTTGCTTACCCGCCATATGCTATTTTCTCGAGAGAAGCCACTAGTGAAATCTACGGCCCCTGGGTCTATTTTCTCATCATATATTTTTAGATATATATTGCTATTTTCCTTTTTATTTATTAGCCACTTTTATTTTCAGAGCTGTATTATAAAAAACCCAAAATACCTCGCTGAGTTTTATTTGCTTTTATTTGCATATATCAATCTACTACAATTTTACCCCGTCAACTTGACAATTTCTGGCACTGTTACCTGAAAGGGATTTACAACCCCTTTAACACGTCGGGTTGCAAGTATTTGTTCTTTTTGTGTAGGTACCATTTACATAGTGTTGCTTGGTTCTCGTACTGGTTCGATAACCTTGGTCTCATCATTGAGGGAAATACTTACTGTAGCTGTGCTGCATCATCCCTTCCTCTTTGGGGAAATGTCGACGCAGTTCAAGTGACATCAAAAGGAATTTCTGGCGCCGTTGCTAATCACGAATCTTATTTCCTTGCAATTTACATTATTTGCCATTTGCCTCTCATTTTCATCTCCCCCACTTCTAAAATGTTTTTTATAAAAGCACAAAAATATTTGCCTTTATATTTGCTTCTTTCTGTTTGCCTTTTTGTTTGCTCTTATGTCTTACTTGGTTTGTTTGCTTGTTTGTCTAGCATCTTTGTATCTTATTTGAAAACAGAAAACAAAAAGCTTATGGATCCTCATCCACTTGCTAATCTTTTCAAAAGATCCAATTATGATGAATCAATTGCTAGTGATTTGAGTGCACTAGATTATCTTTATGAGGTTTTGCTTGGAATTCGTGAATCTGAAAATTGTAATGAATTGTTAAACGAGGAAATTTATAATGAGATTCATGATAGATCCTTGAAGGAAAAGCATGGTTGCAATGATGTTATTATGAATTATGTTATTGTCAATTGTGTTAATAATATGCAAAACCCCAAGCTTAGGGATGATAATGTTGTTATGTCCACTACTTATTGTAATGATCATGATTGGGGTGATGCTTCTTATGATCTTGGAAATTTATTTAAGCCTCATGATGAATGTGATCTTGTTATTGTTTGCAATAATGTTGAAAGTGGGCTTGATCCCACTACTTTGGAGATTGCTCAATCTTATGAAATTTTTGATAAAAGTGGGCTTGGAGAAGTAATGACTTTATTCTATGTTAACCGCACCATTTTGGAAGAGTGTCAACTTTACATGCATGTGACACAATTAGAGAATATGTTATGTGATAACTATATTGTTGAATTTGAATATGATCCCACATGCAATTATTATGAGAGATGAAAATATGGTTGTAGAAATCTTCATGTTACTAAATTACCTCTCTTGATGCTTAAATTGTCAAAATTTTATTCTTCTTCCTTGCATGTTCTTGTTTTTCTTGCCTTGATAATTTGTTTGCTTACAAAATGCCTATGGATAAAAAGTATGTTAGACTTAGATGTGTTTGTCACGTGCTACATGAAGCTCTCTTTGTACTTCAGTTATTGTCTTTCGTGTGAGCATCATTAAAATTATTAATTCCTAGCTAAAAGGCTTTAAAGAAAAGCGCTTGTTGGGAGACAACCCAATATTTTTATTTTATGTTTTTATGTTAAATAATTCTTCTAGCCTTTGATTAGATGTGTTTTTTATGTTTTAATTAGTGTTTGGGCCAAGCAAAGCCTTTGCGTCGGTGTTCTGGGAACGGGGGTCCCCAGACTTGCCTGCCTGTGGCCCGCGGCGCGGCTCCACCAGTGGCCCAGTACGGCCCGTCTTCATCAACCCAACACTCAAGACCCTCGGGAGGGGCCAAGCCTCGCGGGGCGGACAACGCAAGGCCTCCTTAGGTGTGGCCTCACCAAGCAGGCTCGTGAGGGAGGCGGAGAGATCAAGGCAAGGGGTACCTCGCGAGGTTCCTGTGACGCAAGCCATGACGACCAAGGCCAGGCGGGCGCCAGCGCGAGCAGTGTTCTTGCTTCCCCTTTGGTGCTAAGGGGGCAAGCACATGCGCGGAGTACCAAGCCATCATACAAAGGTTTCCATATCAGTGCAACATGACCAAGACTAGCAGGACGGCGGGACGGAGGTCACCATGGAGCCCAAGAAGGCGTCACCACTAGCGCCTTTGACAGGCGAAGACCACCTTTAGTCAGGATAACTTGTACTAGCTGTCCCCTTTCGAAATGGCGTTGTTGGATCCCTTCCTGATGAGGATACAGACCCAGGGTAGGGTCATAGACCTGACCTATACGCCCTACCCAAAGTCACTACCCTAGAAGCAAAGAAGTCCAAGAGACAACAAAGAACCCCCGGTCAAAGGTGTCGAGTGCAATCCACTCGACCAATCATATCACTCGGGTACCCCTCCGACCTGATGTCACTCGACCATACAAGGAATCACTCAACCTACTGAACACCAGGAGTCACTCAGCACTGCAACGGTCAGGCGTTCACTCTGTAGTCTTTAAGATCATTAATAGCACTTATGGCTGGCATTACTAGTAACGCCCCGTCTTTATGTACATCGAACCCCTTGTAATGGTGGATGGCTGGGGTCCTGGCACACTCTATATAAGCCACCCCCTCCTCTGGCACGAGGGTTGGCACCTCCTATAACACCACACACATATAATCAAGTCGACCGCCTCCTGGCACCGAGACGTAGGGCTTTTACTTCCACCGAGAAGGGCCTGAACTCATAAATCTTGTGTGTACACCTTGACTATAGCTCAGATCTGCCTCTCCATACCTACCCCCTTTCTACTGTCAGTCTCAGGACCACGACAGTTGGCGCCCACCGTGGGGCAGGTGTCTTAGCTACTTGTTGGTGAAGTTGCAATTTTTCCGATCCCCATCATCATGGTTTCCGGTGGTGGATTGGCTGAGGGCCGCGAGATCCATCTCGACGCGCTCGTTTTCATCACCGACAACTCCGCCTGGCTTCAGGAAGCTCCCCTTGACGTCGAGGCAATCCTCGTCCGAGCGGCGACGCACTTTTGCGCGTGTGTACGTGGTGTCCTTCTCCGGCAGCCGTCAACCCAGTATCGGTCGGTGCCCATGGTGTCTTCTCTCCCCGCTGTTCGCCGCCGCAAGCGATCCGGTCGGTCGCGGCTGCAGCGGTGGGTGAAACACGCAGTGGCTCGTCATTCGGCCACCCATCAAGTCACGGCAATCGAGCCCGACGAAACTCTTTACGGCCTGTTTGACCTGTCGAATGGCTCTGTCGAGACCGCATCCGAGTGCGATAGCAGCGACCCTGCGGCTGAAGTCTTGATGGTCAACGGACCATGTAGCCCGCCTGGTTTCCGTCACGAAGACGGCAGAGACGGTGGCGGCGATCCGTTGCGCGTCCATGAGGAGTACCATCCCGAACCCCTCTCTTCGCAGTAGAGGGAAGAACTTCGTCGCCGCAACATGGATGCACTCCACACGCCCATTGTTGGAGAAACCCCCGAGGCTCGGGCCTTGGAAGAGGTGCGCTTGGCTAATTTGGCTGAGCACACTCGACTGGAGAACCTCCAGCGTGCACTCGATGAGCGTGCTCGGGAGCGGATCCCTGAATCCAGTTGACGACAACTTTTTCCGCATCCACCTAAGGTATACCGCACTCCGATTCAAAAACTCATAGCTGCGGCCCGAATAGCAGAGTCAATTCAGCCTTTCCAGTCAGAGGCTGGCAGAGGTTTGATGTAGATCCGGGCCTTACTGCGGGCAGCGGGAGAACAGAACACTGCAGTGTCTCAGTCGCGGAATAGAATTCATAGCAGATCTGTGGTGGCGGATACAGTTCAGTCGACCCATAGCCCAAGATCGCCCCTGCGGCGTTAAGGTCGTGGGCATCAGCAAGATCAGTATAGGAATCATGGGCAGTATGATCACCGACTCGGCCGCGACAACCGTTGTCGAGTGCCCACACCTCCTCCGAGGAGTGGGTCATATGTGCCTCAGCAATATGATGACAGACGCCTTCACAGTGGCGAGCGCAGAGTACCGGTCGACCCGAGAGAGCCAGGCTTTGATGCGAGATCTATTCTTGTTCAAGGTCTAGTCGACCGGAACAGAGCGCACAGAGAAGACCTTGACAGAGATCGTCTGACAAGAAGCAGAGTTCATATTTCGAGTCTGAAATGTTTCAGCAGAGCCATCAGGGCTGCAATAATTCCTCCCAACTTCAGGTTGGTGACTGGAGTCAGCAATTTCACTGGAGAGTCCAAGTCTGAAACTTGTCTTGAGGATTAATGAGTGGCTGTGCAGATTGATGGCGGAAATGATGAAGTGGCCATGAGGCATCTTCCTCTGATGTTGGAAGGGTCAGCCAGAGCATGGTTGACTCAGTTAGCCCTGGGCAGTATATTCAGTTGGGAAAAGCTTGCCCGAGTATTTGTCAGAACTTTTGAGGGTACTTGCAAGCGGCCAGCAGGGTTAACAGAATTGCAGCATTGTGTGCAGAAACCGAGTGAGACTCTACGGGATTTCATTCAGAGGTGGACCACTTTGCATCACACAGTGGAAAATGTATCTAAGCACCAAGCAGTGTGTGCCTTCAAGGAAGACGTTAAATATCGAGAGCTGGTCCTTAAGTTCGGTCGGACTGGAGATATGTCCCTGACTCGGATGATGGAAATAGCCACCCGGTACTCTAACGGAGAAGAAGAAGATAGACTCCGCAGCGAAAAGGGTAAACCGGCCGACCAGGAGGCAGGCAGGGGCAATTCCAATCGGAAATAGAAACGTAAGGCTGAACCTGCAGAGCCTGGTGAAATTGAGGTAGTAGTTCAAGGAAGGTTTAAAGGAAAACCTAAGGGGCCCTGGACCCCTAAGAAGGTAAAAGATCAAGCGGAAAATGATGTGTTGGATTTACCATGTCACATTCATACGAAGAAGGATGAAGAGGGTAATCTGATTTATCCTAAACACACCACTGGGCAATGTTGGCTCCTGATCTAGCAATTCCGAGAGAAACAACCCAGTGAAAAGGAAAAGGAGTCGGACAAGGACGAGGATGAAGTGGAGGACGATGGTTATCCTCAGGTCAATTCCACCCTGGTGATTTTTGCTGATGTTGAGAGAAAAAGTCGATTGAAAGTTATCAACAGAGAAGTAAATATGGTTGCTCCAGCGACAACGACCACATACCTGAAATGGTCACAAACAACCATCACATTCGACCAATCTGATCACTCGGCACATATAGCCACTCCTGGGAGGCAAGCGTTGGTGGTCGACCCAGTGGTTGAAGGCACTCGACTGACCAAAGTGCTAATGGATGGTGGTAGCAGCCTGAATATCCTATATGCTGAAACCTTGAAAGGGATGGGCATTCCGATGTCCAAGCTTAGCGAAAGCAATATGAGTTTTCCTGGCGTTATCCTTGGAAAGAAAGCCGAATCACTCGACCAGATTGCCCTGACGTGGTTTTTGGTGATTCCAAGAATTACCGTAAGGAAAAGTTGACATTTGAAGTAGTGGATTTCCAGAGTGCTTATCATGTTATTCTGGGTAGGCCTGCTTATGCGCGTTTTATGGCTCGGCCATGTTACATGTACCTCAAGCTGAAGATGCCTGGCCCCAGGGGTGTGATCACAGTCACTGGCAATCGGCAGAAGGCAGAGGAATGCTTCCAGAAAGGTTCCAAAATCGCTGATGCACAAATGGTAGCAGTGGAATTACAAGAGTATCAGAAAAATGCAGATCCGAGTGATTTGTTACGGGCCAAGAAGCCTACCACGGATTCTGCATTTCAGTCGTCTGGAGAAACAAAGCCAATTCATATTCATCCAACCAATCCCAGTGCTGCACCAACTCATATCTCAACAACGCTCGACAGCAAATAGGAAGAAGCGCTCATCCAGTTCCTTCGTGAGAACTGGGACATCTTTGCATGGAAACCTTCTGACATGCCGGGTGTACCCTGGGGACTGGCTGAGCATCGTTTGCATGTCGATCCAAAGGAAAAACCCATGAAAGAGAATCTTCAACGGTCTGTCGTGCAGAAGAGAAAAGCAATTGGCGAGGAAGTGGCTCGGCTCCTAGCCAGCAGAGTTCATCCGAGAGATCTACCACTCCGAGTGGCTTGCCAATGTGGTCATGGTCCCTAAGAAGGACGATTCACATCGTATGTGCATCAATTTCAAGCATATCAATCAGGCTTGCCTGAAAGATCATTTCCCTCTCCCCCGCATCGATTAGATTGTTGACTCGACTGCGAGCTGTGAGCGCTTGTATTTTCTAGATGCATATTCTGGGTATCATCAGATCTGACTATATGGTCCCGATGAAATAAAAACAGCTTTCATCACCCCATTCGGGTGCTTTTGCTATGTCACCATGCCATTTGGTCACAAAAATGCCGGCGCCACATTCATGAGGATGATTCAGAAGTGACTGGTCACTCAAATCAGTCGGAATGTGGAAGCATACATGGATGACATTGTGGTCAAGTCGCGTAAAGGTTCCGACCTGCTGACTGACCTCGCAGAAACCTTTGCCAACCTAAGAAGGTATGATATCAAGCTCAGTCCGTCGAAGTGCACATTCGGAGTTCCAGGTGGAAAGTTACTCGGTTTCCTCATTTCTGAACGAGGGATCGACGCGAACCAAGAGAAAGTCGGTACCATCCTCCGAATGAAATGCCCTGTGCGTGTGCATGACATTCAGAAGCTTACTAGTTGTTTGGCCGCCTTGAGTCGATTCATTTCTCGCCTTGGTGAAAAGGCCTTACCTCTTTGCCGATTGATGAAGAAATCTGATAAGTTCGAGTGGACTGATGAAGCTGACGCAACATTTGCAGAGCTCAAAGTCCTGCTTTCCACCCAGCCGGTGCTTGCTGCACCAATCAGCAAATAGCCTTTACTGCTTTACATTGCAGCCACTGGACAAGTTGTCAGTACAGTACTCACGGTCGAGCGGGAGGAAGAAGGAAAAGCTTATAAAGTTCAGCGCCCAGTGTATTATCTTTCTGAAGTTTTGACTCCATCCAAGCAGAGATGTCCGCATTATCAGAACCTTGTTTATGGAATCTACATGACCATGAAGAAGGTTGCACACTATTTTTTGAATCACTCCACTACAGTCGTCAGCGATGCACCGTTATCTGAAATTCTGAACAATAGAGATGCAACTGGTCAAGTGGCAAAATGGGCGATTGAACTCCCCCCGTTGGATATCAAGTTTGAGGCAAAGAAAGCTATCAAGTCCCAAGCAATTGCAGATTTCCTTGCCGAGTGTATTGAGCAGCAACCGACGACTCAAGTTCACTCGAAACATTGGACCATGTTCTTCGATGGCTCCAAGATGCTAAATGGTTCCGGTGCTGGGGTAGTATTGGTATCCCCCCGTGGAGACAAGCTCAACTATGTTCTCCAGATTCATTTTGATTCCTCCAACAATGAAGCTGAATATGAAGAACTTTTATACGGGTTGCGTATGGCCATTTCACACGGCGTCCGTCGCCTCATGGTCTACGGTGACTCAGATTTGGTGGTTAATCAAGTGATGAAAGAGTGGGATGTCAGGAGTTCGGCTATGACTGGTTATTGCAACACAGTAAGAAAGTTGGAAAAGAAGTTTGAATACCCCGACTAAAAAATCAAGTTGCAGATGAGTTGGCAAATATAGGATCCAAGAGAGAAGCCATCCCCAGCAATGTGTTTTTGGAGCATATTCAATCACCTTCAGGAAGATCCTTTCACTAAAGAGCCCCCACAGCCTAAGAGTGCCACAGATCCGACTGAAGTTGAAGTCCCAGCCGTGGTCGACCTGATCATGGAGGTTTTGGTCGTCACTCCCGACTGGACAGTGCCATACATTGCATACATTCTTAGGAAAGAACTTCAAGAAGAAGAAGAAGAGGCTCGATAGATCATCCGCTGATCCAAAGCCTTTACTGTGATAAAAGGACAGTCTTTCAGAGAAAGTGTAACTGGAGTCTGCCAGAAATGCATCACGCCAGAAGAAGGCCGAATGATCCTCAATGTTATTCACTCGGGGACCTGTGGTCACCATGCGTCCTCTCGGACCATCGTGGCCGAAGCATACCGAGCCGGACTTTACAGGCCACATGCCAATGAGATGGCGAAAGAAATAGTAGATAAATGTGAAGGCTGTCAGTTTTACTCCAACATGTCCCATAAACCCGCGTCAGCTCTGAAGACTATTCCACTTGTCTGGCCTTTTGTTGTCTGGGGATTGGATATGGTTGGACCTCTGAGGACTGGAAGGAGTGGATTTACCCACGTGCTCGTAGCAGTCAACAAGTTCACCAAATGGATCGAAGCCAAGCCCATCAAAAACCTTGAAGCAAGTACAGCTGTAAGTTTCATCAGAGAATTAACATTCAGATATGGTGTTCCACACAGCGTCATCACCGATAATGGGTCAAACTTCGATTCTGACGAGTTCAGAGCCTTTTGTGCTTCCCAAGGCACAAGGGTCGACTACGCTTCAGTCGCCCATCCTCATTCGAATGGGCAGGCTGAGAGAGCAAATGGATTGATTCTCAAAGGACTAAAACCCCGATTGATGCGTGACCTCAAGCATGCAGTAGGTGCCTGGGTCGATGAACTTCCATCAGTACTTTGGGGATTGAGGACAACTCCTAATCGGTCGACTGGACGAACTCCATTCTTCTTAGTCTATGGAGCTGAAGCTATTCTCCCGAGTGATTTGCTTCACAATGCACCCCGAGTCGAACTTTTCTCAGAAGATGAAGCAGAACAAGCTCGGCAAGATGCAGTTGATCTCCTGGAAGAGGAAAGAGAGATGGCCTTGATCCAGTCGACCATTTATTAGCAAGACCTGCGTCAGTTCCACGCCAGAAACGTGAGGGGTCGGGCATTTCAGGAGGGAGACTTGGTTCTTCGGGTGGACCAGCAGAAACCACACAAGCTCGCTCCTGCTTGGGAAGGCCCCTTCATTGTCAACAAAGTGCTCCACAATGGAGCATACCATCTTTTTAACGTCGAGCACAATAAAGATGAGCCACGCACTTGGAATGCGGAGCTGCTCCGCCCCTTTTACTCTTAAGCATTCAGACTGTTGAGATGTAATAAGAAATACCTTCTAGTTTGATTATCAAAGACATGATTTTACAGTCTCCCAAATGATTGTTGTTCCTTTTTACATGTTCTAAATCCCCCAGTGGGTGCCTTAGCTTCGAATCCGTTTCGCCTAATTTAAAAAAAATCCTACCGAGTGGTGAGCCATCATCCCACTCGGGGGCTTAGCTGCAGTCCAGTACTCGCCTAAGTTTGAAAAATCCTACCGAGTGGTGAGCAATCCTCCCACTCGGGGGCTTAGCTGCAGTCCAGTACTCGCCTAAGTTTGAAAAATTTCTACCGAATGGTGAGCAATCCTCCCACTCGGGGGCTTAGCTGTAGTCCAGTACTCGCCTAAGTTTAAAAATCCTACTAAGTGGTGAGCAATCCTCTCACTTGGGGGCATAACTGTAGTCCAGTACTCGCCTAAGTTTGAAAAATCCTACCGAGTGGTGAGCAATCCTCCCACTCGGGGGCTTAATTAGCTGTAGTCCAGTACTCGCCTAAGTTTAAAAAATCCTACTGAGTGGTGAGCAATCCTCCCACTCGGGGGCTTAGCTGCAGTTCAGTACTCACCTAAGTTTAAAAAATCCTACCGAGTGGTGGGCAATCCTCCCACTCGGGAGCTTAGCTGCAGTCTAGTACTCGCCTAAGTTTAAAAAATCCTACCGAGTGGTGAGCCATCCTCCCACTCAGAGGCTTAGCTGCAGTCCAGTAGTCGCCTAAGTTTAAAAAAAATCCTACCAAGTGTTGAGCAATCCTCCCACTCGGGGGCTTAGTTGTAGCCCAGTACTCGCCTAACTTTGAAAATACATTCCGAGGCAAAACTAATCTTCTCGCTCGGGGACTTAGCCATTCTAAGGACAGCGAGGTGCAGGTCGACCACGACCCCCTCCTCAGAGCTGCACCCTCAAGAAGAAGGACGAGATTGAGCGTGTTGCCAAGACGAACAACTTTCAGGAACGTCAAGACCATTGCTGAATGCCTCGTTGATGAGCTGATCAATGCTGCCAAAGGCTCATCCAACAGCTAATGCCAAGGCAAGCCGCTTTCAGGAACGTCAAGACCATTGCTGAATGCCTCACTGATGAGCTGATCAATGCTGCCAAAGGCTCATCCAACAACTGATGCCAAGGCGAACCGCTTTCAGGAATGTCAAGACCATTGCTGAGTGGCTTGCTAATGAGCTGATCAATGCAGACAAGGGTTCATCCTGCAGCTACTCCAACCCAATCCGCAATGGCGACGAGGTACAGGTCGACTGCGACATCTTCTTCAGAACTGCATCAAAAGTACAAGAACCAATCCGAGCGAAGAACAATTTC
This sequence comes from Triticum timopheevii, assembly GCA_963921465.1. NCBI lineage: Eukaryota > Viridiplantae > Streptophyta > Magnoliopsida > Poales > Poaceae > Triticum > Triticum timopheevii. The sequence goes on from OY997272.1 coordinate 173,162,277, forward strand.
CACTCGAAGACAAACACAACACATTCAAAGATAAACCAAGTTCAGATACATCCAAAGGTTCTAGACCACGAATCAAAGCACTCGGGCATCAGGCCCGAAGGAGTTTTTAGCGATTAAAAAATCACTCGGGATGGTGAAGCATAATGTTTTTCGGTCACTCGTCAGGGGAAGGGCTGGCTGGATCACAGAAGCTGTCAAGGTCAATGTTGTCTGCAATACGAGTGGCAGTCTCAAGGAAGGTGTCCATGAAGGACTGGAAGGTCTGCTTCTTAGTATTCACAACCTTGATGGCCGCCAACTTGTCTTCTCTAGCGTCCTTGCAGTGCACTCAGACCACTGACAGGGCGATGTCAGCGCCACAGCGGGCAGATGAATTCTTCCATTCCTGCACTCGGCCAGGGATCTGATTTAGTCAAGTCATCAGCGACTCGAGATCTTGTGAAAGTTCCACCAGAGGCTAGAGTTCAGCGTCAGCCCGAGCCATCGCCGCCTTCAGTCGAGCTAGATAAGCAACGACACTGTCCAAGCGCGATTCCAACCGCAGCAAGTTCATCACAACGTCATCTTTTACAGGACAATTGATGGGGTCGAGACCCATCTCGACCCGCCCAGTCTCAGCTTCAAAGTCCTGGCAAAGTTCTGCACGATCAAGAAAACAGTGAGTCGACAATATTGCAAGATATTCCAGTCGACGGCAACTAACTAGTCGAGCGATGATACCTTCAAGCTTCAGGACCAGTTTTGCAGCAAGTTGTCCCAAATAGGACTCTAGCTCACCCGTCTTGACTCTGAGGCTTCCGACTTCATTGGACAGGTTCTCCTTGTCCTTTTTCAGTTGCTCAACTTCCCGATTGGCTTCAGAGATGGCAGTCTTCAGCTTCGAGTTCTCCTCTTCCAACTTGCCGACCGAAGCCAGCTTCTTGTCCACAAGCGTTGTCTTCTCTCGTGCCTCCTTCTGAGTAGTAGCAAGATCTAGATCCTTCTTCTCCAGAGCTTCCTTCATTTTCTCTAAAGAAACAACACTCTTCAGACGAGCTTGAAGCTGGTGGTTTTCACTACGCTCACCTGCTCGTGTGAAGTCACTCGGTTCAAAGAGACTGGAAGAAAAAACACTGAAAGGAATGAGCTACGGGGTAGACAAGTGTCGATTGGTTACCTCCCATGATGGTTGTTTCTTGTTGAGCAGTCTTGAGGTTCTTCTTCGCCAGTTCAAGGTCCAGTTCGAGGCTGATGTGCTTCTTGTTCAACTCAGAAAGTCGAGCTCCAAGATCACAAGACCTCTGCAGCCAGCGAGAGAGATATGGCAGTCGACAGAAACAAAAGACAATGACAGTGAAAGTTACTCTAAGACTACTGCCGAATCAAATATTCAATAGTAGTCTCGGGGACTACACCCAGTGGGCGCACTTAGCGTGCCCCCACTGATCTAGATTAACACTCAACATGGTCTGCCCAACATGAGTTCAAACAAAAGTAGATTCTCAGAACTCAGCCGAATGCCAGCAGTCGACCGTGGTCTCGGGGACTACACCCAGTGGGTGCTCTCGGCATGCCCCCACTGGTACGGACAAAACACTAAGACTCAGCACGAGTCGAGTGGAGTGGAAGACCTATTAAACTCTAAAACAGGCACACCCCAGTGGGTGATCAGATATGAAACATATGCTCATATAGACAACGTTCAAAAGTTCAGTCGGGAGATAGCTGACCTTAACATTGGTCTGCAAAGCGGTACTGGCATTGTAGGCCACCTGAGTGGCCTCGTGCATCACCTTCACCTGCTCCATAACAAGGTTCACCTGGCGAAGAGCCTCCCTGGAAGCACTTGGCGAGTCATCTGGGGTCTGGTATGCAGCAAAAAGTGATGGCTCCAAGGCGGCCGAGGCAGCCATTGGGTCTGATGCATGGAGTTGCACTGGAGCAGCATGAGCCGAAGCAGTCGATCTCGACGGACGATCAGTCGTTAGCGGGTCGGCAAATGTGACGTTGGTCCGAACCGGATCTCCAGATTGCTCGACCACCGCCTCAAGCACCGGCGTCGACTGAGGGACTTGAACTTCAAGCCCTCTCCCGCTCAAGCCTTTGCCTCTCCTCCTCCTCTCCTTCGGAGGCATTTCTTCTTCTTCATCGTAAGGGAGCACGACAATGTCTCGTAGAGCTGCAGCGAAAAGAAAAACAATATAAATTCAACCGACCGACAACTCAATTGACAAAATAAATTTTGGTCGAGCGGACTTACCAGCTCAGGAGGTGGCCGCGTCATCAGTTTCCTCATCTCCTGGGGCCTTGTCAACATCCATGTCAGTTGCGGCAGAGGTTGGGCTGGAAAGGTACACGACCCATTTGGTCAGAATAGAAGAATCAGTCGGCAGAGAAAAGCTCAAGAAAGATGCTCACCCTGAGGCAACAAGGACATCCATCTTTATCCTCGGCAGAGTCTTCCAAGCCTTTCGAGGAGCCACCTTGGGCTGCTTGGCGACTTTCTCTGTTGGCTCCGGAGTCGACGTCCAGGTGCGCTTCTGCGTCTGGGTGCTTGGGGCCACGTTCTTTCCGCGCCTACCCACCGGGTCATGGTGTTGCTTGGATCAGCGTTCAGAGCGGGGCGGCGAGTCGACCGCCTCCTCATCGTCTGACTCCTCGCTCTCCTCCTCATCATCATCGTCCGAAGATTCCCATTCACCGCTCTCCTTCGCATTGGCTTCTCCCTCCTGGCCTTGCTCCAGAACTTGTTCACCATTGGGCATCGAATACATGTCAGTAAAAACCTACAAAGACAAGAAGTCGAGTGAAAGTCAGTCGGGCTCAGGAGTAGTCGGAATGAATATTCAAAAACAATCGAAATGGAGGACGCACCTTGTCAGGCTGATTGTCATCACTGAAGGGGACGACTCTCCTGGCACCTCTGGGGTTGTCCTTGTTGCCTGTAATGCTCTTCAACCACATGGCCACTCTCTTGGCCGGTACTTCTTTTGGATGGACCCGAGCGGCGGCATCAGTCCCAGAGTACATCCACATGGGATGATCACAGGCCTGGAGAGGCTGGATGCATCGACTGAGGAATACTTCCAGCAGGTCCATGCCAGTGACACTCTGATTGATCAGTTGGACTACCCTCTCAACTAGCATGTTCGTCTCCACGCTCTCAGCAGCAGTCACTTTTAGCGAAGAAGGAGTCTGAACACAGTCAAAGGTGAAGTGGGGGAGTCCAGTCGACTGACCTAGAGTTGCGAGGTCCTGGCAGTAGAACTAGGTCGACTGCCAGCCCCTAACTGATTCAGGAAGAGTCATGGAGGGGAAAGAGCTCCTCTGCCTCTTTTGGATACCCAAACCCCCACACATCTGAATGACATGTGTTTTCTCATCACTCGTGTTTGCTTTCTTCACCGACTGAGAACGAATGGTGACGATATGTTTGAAAAGACCCCAGTACGGTCGACACCCCAGAAAGTTCTCGTACATAGACATGAATGCAGCAAGGTACGTGATGGTATTGGGAGAAAAGTGATGGAGTTGGGCACCGAAGAAGTTTAAGAAGCCCCGGAAGAATGGGTGCGGAGGAAGCGAGAAACCCCGGTCAACATGGGTGGCAAGTAGTACACACCCGGTCGTGGCTGCGGCTCCGCCTCCCCCTCGGGCAGCCTCGCTGCACCCTTGGCGATCAACCCAGACTCCACCAGCTCGTCCAGATCTTCCTACTGGAGCGAAGACCAGATCCAATCGCCTTGGATCCAGCCGGGCGGCAGCGTCGAGCGCGATGACTACCCGCGGTTCTACTTCTTGCCCTTCGCCGCCCCCGTCGCCTTCTTCGCACGTTCCAGCACCGCCATCTTGTCCTTCACCATGGTGGCGGAGCGACGGCGTCGAGAGTGGAGGAGAAAGATGTAGTGGAGAAGTAGAGGGAGAAGGGAGAAAACAGACGCGCACAGTGCAAGTGCCTCGGCTCCGTCGCCTTATAAAGGGTCGCTTCTGAGTGGCGAAAAAGTCGCGCGCAACATACGTGGCGAAAAAGGTGGCGCAAAGATCGAGGCGCTTCAGTTTACCCACCCCGCTTCCTTCGGCACGCTCCGTCCCGCACGCTTCCCTAAAATTTTGAATCCCGTGAAATTCGGGATACACCGCAATCAATCGCACCAAAGATTTTGCGCCCCAAGACAACACTCGGCGGATAACGGTACAAGTTCACTCAGCGATTTTCTAAATTGATCAAGGCGACTGAATCGAAGCTGAAGTTTCAACGAGAGTCCTCTGGCCTGCATAAAACACTCGCGAGACGCAAAGCTCGAGCAAGTTCAACTTCAACCTACTTTCCACTCGGACCTTAATCCATTCGGGGGCTACTGATGAGGATACTGACCCAGGGTAGGGTCATAGACCTGACCTATACACCCTACACAAAGTCACTACCCTAGAAGCAAAGAAGTCCAAGAGACAACAAATAACCCCCCGTCAAAGGTGTCGAGTGCAATCCACTCGACCAATCATATCACTCGGGTACCCCTCCTACCTGATGTCACTGGACCATACAAGGAATCACTCGACCTACTGAAGACCAGGAGTCACTCGGCACTGCAACGGTCAGGCGTTCACTCCGTAGTCTTTAAGATCATTAATAGCACTTATGGCTGGCGTTATCAGTAATGCCCTGTCTTTATGTACATTGAACCCCTTGTAATGGTGGATGGTTGGGGTCCTGGCGCACTCTATATAAGCCACCCCCTCCTCTGGCACAAGGGTTGGCACCTCCTGTAACACCACACACATATAATCTAGTTGACCGCCTTCGGGCACCGAAACGTAGGGCTTTTACTTCCACGGAGAAGGGCCTGAACTCGTAAATCTTGTGTGTACACCTTCACCATAGCTGAGATCTTGCCTCTCTATACCTACCCCCCTTTCTACTGCCAGTCTTAGGACCACGACACTTCCCGCTCAATATTTGGGAAGAGGACCAAGGCCTCCATAAATAGGACTAGCCACCACAGTAGAAGGGGAGGAACTCAGTTCATCTAAACACCACACCAACTCAAGAACACCCCTCCTCGCGAGGTTGTTCTTCCCTTGTACTGTTCATCATCATCCCAAGAGGAAATCCACCACCACCACACAGGAGTAGGGTATTACACCACAATGGTGGCCCGAACCTGTATAAATCTTGTGTCTCTTGTGCTGGGAGTTCATCTAGCTAAGCTTAGAGATCGCGGCGAGGCTGAGGGCGTGTTTCGGTAGGGGGAAATCTTCATGCGCACCCCAGTGTTCGAACATTAAGGGTTTTGCCGGAACCCAATATCCGACATTTGGCACGCCAAGTAGGGGTGCGCCGGTGCTTCTCCTTCCGTCAACCCGCGCTCCGCCAACACCGCGCTTTGCCTCATGGCGGACATCGCGCTTCTGGCTCCGGCGGCCGGCGCTAGCGCTGGGGCAAGGGGGCTCCAAGCCTTCGCCCCCGCCTTACGGCAGGTGCAGTGGCCGTAAAAGTTCAAGCCAGAGATGTCGCTGCGCTAAGACAGCGCGGCGGACCCGCTGGTTTTCCTGCTGGCATACGAGGAGGCCGTCCTCAAGGTCGGGGCGACGACAAGGTCATGGCTAACTGGCTTCCCATGGCCCTCACTGGCGTCCCGCAAGCTTGGCTGCTCAACCTGCCGGCGTCTTTGGTGGCCTCCTGGGAGGAACTGCGCGACCTCTTCCTCGCCCACTATGCGACACCGGCGCCCCCGGTCATCGCAGCGCTCCTGTGCGGCTCGCAGGCGCCACCCTCAGACCGCCATGCCAAGCTATTCTTTCGCCAAATCAGCACCATCCTCGCCCGGCAAGGAGCTCCCCCGGGTTGGGTGGTGCCCAAGGCCGACCTGACCTTCGACTCGGAAGATCACCCCATCAACACACGCCTGCTCGGGTGCACTCCCGATGCTCTGCACGCCCACCATCTGCCAGGTGGTCATCACCAAAACCCTCATCAACAGCGGTGTCGGCCTCAACATGCTCTCGGTCGAGGCCTTCAGCCTCCTCCATGTACCGCTGGAGCGGCTCCAACCCAGCAAGCCCTTCTCGGGTGTCGGAGGCGGTTCCTCCGGTTCCCTGGGGCAGATCCGCCTTGCTATCACCTTCGGCACCCATGACAACTACTGCACGGAGCTGATCGACTTCGACGTTGCTCACATCAGCCTCCCGTACAACGCCATCCTCAGATAACCAGCCCTGGCTCAGTTCATGGCAGCAACCCATCCGGCCTACAACCTCATGAAGGTGTCCGGGAGCGATGGCGTCCTCACCATAGCTGGAGATACCAAGGAGGCTCTTATGGCGCTCAAGCTGGACCTCAAGGCCGTCGCGGTGGCGCAGCCCGCAGACACGGACATCTCCAAGGCCAAGGAAGCTGCACCAACCAAAAAGAAGCAGTTGTTCACTCAGGATAAGGCGAAGACCAAATAGGTGCCAGTTGAGGAAGACGGGTCCTCAAGAGCCACCTTCACCATAGGTGCCGACCTTGACCCCGACCAAGAGAAGGCGCTGGTGAAATTCTTGCGTGCGAACAACGAGGTGTTCGCGTGGGAACCCAAGTAGCTAGTGGGGGTTCCCAGGGAGGTGATTGAGCACCACCTGAATGTGTGCCCCAATGTACACCCTGTGAAGCAGAAGGCAAGGCGACAGTCCATGGAGAAGCAGGCCTTCATCATCCAAGAAACCCTTAAGATGGAGGCGGCAGGTGTTATTCGCGAGGTTCGCTACCCCGAATGGCTGGCAAACCCCGTTGTCATGCTGAAAAAGGGAGGAAAGGAGCGCATGTGCATCGATTTCACCAACCTCAACAAGGCCTGCCCCCAAGATCCGTTTCCGCTTCCCCGCATCGACCAGATCGTCGACTCCACCGCCGAGTGCGACCTGCTGTGTTTCCTGGATGCGTTTTCGGGTTATCACCGGATCAAGATGGCTGTGGAAGACATAGAGAAGACAGCCTTCTTGACCCCATGTGGGGTATACTACTACACTTGCATGCCGTTTGGGTTGCACAACACGGGTGCAACCTTCCAATGGCTTATGCACATTGCCTTTGGCCGGCAGCTCGGGAAGAACGCCAAGGCTTACATCAATGACATTGTGGTGAAATCTCGGGAGGCAAGGACCTTGATTCAGGACTTGGAGGAGACCTTTGCGAGCCTTCACAAGGTAGGCCTGCAACTCAACCCAGAGAAGTGCGTGTTCGGTGTCCCTTCTGGCAAGCTGCTGGGCTTCCTCGTGTCCCACAGGGGGATCGAAGCCAAACCGGAGAAGGTCAAGGCAATCGAAGACATGAGCCCTCCGCAAACCCTCAAAGAAATGCAGAAGCTCACCAGGCGCGTGAATGCGTTAGGACACTTCATCTCCAAGCTGGGGGAGCGCGCCTTACCGTTCTTCCAACTGATGAAGAAGAAGGGGCCGTTTGAGTGGACAAACGAGGCCGACCAAGCGTTTCAAGACCTGAAGAAATACCTGACTAGCCCTCCCGTGATGGTGGCACCACGCCCTCTCGAGCCCCTGGTGCTCTACCTTGCCGCCACTCCCTACTCTGGTAGTGCAGCCCTGGTGGCGATTTGGGAGGAGCGCCAGGCTAAGGCCGCGTCCCGCCCAGCCGCGGCCGCGGCCGGGGCGACACAAGACCAGAAAAGCCTCGCGAGGGCCACGACAACGGCAGCAGGGGACCAAGCTCAACAGGTAGACGCCCCCAGGGCTGAAGAGGCCGGACCAAGCAGCCAGGCACTGGGGGCTCCATCGTCTCAGGAAGCGCCTCAACCTCCAGAAGACACAGGCCACGTCAGCGCACCCACCCTTGTCAAGCATCTGGTGTACTTCGTCAACATGGTGTTGCGGGATGCAAGGGAGCGGTACCCCATGCCTGAGAAGCTCTTACTCACGCTCTTGGTGACCTCACGTAAGCTGTGACACTACTTTAAAGGTCACCCCATCAAGGTCGTCTCGGCCTACCCGTTGGAAAGGGTACTCAGGAGCCCCAACTCCGCTGGGAGGGTCGCCGAATGGAACATCGAGCTGCAGGCGTTTCAGTTGGAGTTCAGCACAACCAGGGTCATCAAGGGAGCCGCACTTGCTGATTTCGTGGCTGAATGGACGGAAGCACCAGGGCTCAAGGCGGGCGAGGATCGGTCTCTCTCCCCAGGAAGTGAGGCACCAGATGGCTGGGTCATGTACTTTGATGGTGTGTTCTCGCGGAAGGGCGCGAGAGCTGGTGTAGTGCTTATATCCCCCACTCAGGACAAGCTCTACTACACCGTACAACTCTGTTTCCAGCAGGGCGAGAAGGTCTCCAACAACATAACAGAATATGAGGGCCTCTTAGCAGGCCTGAAAGCTGCAGCAGCACTGGGAGTGAAGCGCCTCGTCATCAAGGGCGATTCACAACTCCTAGTCAACTTCTCCAACAAGGTGTATGAGCCGAAGGATGAGCACATGGAAGCATATCTTGTGAAAGTACGCAAGATGGAGAAGCAGTTCTAGGGGTTGGAGTTGCAGCATGTGCCCCGCGGCACCAACCAAGAGGCTGATGACATCGCCAGGAAGGCGTCCAAATGGCTGCCTCAGGAGCCTGGCGTTTTTGACGAAGGACTCTTCAAGCCGTCGGAGGCACCATCACTCTCAAGAACAGCACAGCCTCGGGAAGAGCTCCCTAAGCCACCTGCCACAGGAGCCCTGGCCTGTGGCCCGACTTCGGGAGCGTGCCTACTCTTGGTGTTGGAGCCTTGGGAGGGATGCTGGACCAAGGAATTCAAGGAATACCTGACGCAAGGGACGCTACCGGAGAAAGAGGAGGACGCGGAACGCGTGGCCCGGCAGGCCACGGCCTATTGCATCCAAGATGGTGAGTTATACCGAAGGCGGCCGAATGACGTTTCCCTGCGTTGCATCTCCAGGGAACAGGGGAAGGAGCTGCTGGCCGACATACACGGTGGAGATTGCGGACACCACTCATCGTCACGGACCCTCGTCGGCAAGGCGTTCCGCAGCAGGTTCTACTGGCCTACGGCACTCAACGACGCGGCCGAGCTAGTGAAGTCCTGCAAAGCCTGCCAATTCCACGCCAAGCAGATCCATCAGCCAGCGTAGGGCGTGCAGACCATCCCGCTCTCGTGGCCGTTCATGGTCTGGGGGCTGGATATCTTGGGCCCATTCCCTCGAGCACCTGGGGGCTACCGCTACCTCTACGTCGCCATCGACAAGTTCACCAAGTGAGTGGAGGTGGAAGCTGTCCGCACCATCCCAGCCGGGTCCACGGTCAAGTTCATCAATAACCTCGTGAGCCGGTTTGGGGTCCCTAACCGCATGGTCACCGACAATGAATCGCAGTTCACTAGCAATCTCTTCAAAACGTATTGTGCTAACTTTGGAACGCAGATCTGCTACGCTTCGGTAGCGTACCCCCGGTGCAACGGCCAGGCCAAATGAGCCAATGCGGAGGTCCTAAGGGGCCTCAAGACTAGGACCTTCAATAAGAAGCTGGAGGCTTGCGGCAAGGGCTGGCACGATGAGCTCCAGTCCGTGTTGTGGTCCATCCGCACTACCGCCACCAAGCCAACATGCGAGACCCCGTTCTTCCTCGTCTACAGAGCAAAAGCGGTTCTCCCTCACGAGGTCAGGCGTCGCTCCGCACTGGTCCCGGCGTTTGATGAGGCACAGCAGGATGCCATGCGGGGGATGGACCTCGTGCTGGGGAATGAACACTGCCGTGAAGCCATGCTATGGGCGGCAACATACCAGCAGGCGCTGCGGCGGTATCACTGTCGCAACATCTGCCCCAGGATGCTCGAGGTAGGTGACCTTGTACTGAGGCGGGTGCTCTCTAGGGAAGGGCTACATAAGCTCTCACCCATGTGGGAGGGCCCGTTCAAGGTCATCCATGTCTCCAGGACTGGCGCCGCGCGCCTGGAGACTCAGGATGGGGTACCCATCCCGAACGCCTGGAACATCCAGCACCTTCGGAAGTTCTACCCCTGAAGAAAGGCCAGGTGCCTGTGAAGAAGGCCCAATGCCTGTGAAGCTCTCCGCCCAAAGAATGGCCCGGTGCCTATGAAGAAGGCCCAGTGCCTATGAAGCTCACCGCCCGAAGAATGGCCCGGTGCCTGTGAAGAAGGCCCAGTGCCTATGAAGCTCGCCGCCCGTGACACTCTCATGTAATAATGAGTGGGGTTGTACACGCCCCAGAGTCTCAGGAGTGCCGCCCTTGGGCCTCGCGGGCTCCCTCCCATGCCCAGTGGCAGCACTTAGCTCCGCGCTCGTGAGAAGACGTCGAAGACTAGACTAGGTGCCGGACGCGGCTTTTCATTTGCTTTCTGCAGTTGGCTCGCTCTTCCTTGTTTCAACCTTGATTAAAGTTGCTTATGATGTTCTTTGCCGGTTCTGTTCCATCGTCTTCTGCCTCCGTTTTCTGTCTTCAGCTCTTTGTCTAACTTGCTCTCTCTCGCAAGCCTCATGAGGGTGCTGTACGGGTGCCCTGCGAGCCCTTTCTCTTCTGATTTTTGCGAGGCGTTCGCATTCGAGTTCGCAGTAGGAGCATCCCTCTCAGTACGTGCCCCTCGGGTACCATGACACGAAGCGCCGAGCCACGGCCAGCAGCCCTTGCGACCAGGGTTCGGAAAATGGTAGTCTCTCAACAAGTTTTTGTAGCTCTTAAGGCGCCCAGCGAGGCCTGAAGCAGGCACATCGCAAGGCGGAAACTACTTCAAATGTACCGAGCTAAGTTGTTCCTACACGCCAGCGTACAACAATGACGCCATGACATAGCACAGGAACAATAAATGCAGCAAGTTAACTAGGAAATCATAGTTTGTTGCATGCCCCCACGGGGCCCCATACTTGTCTCTCTTAATGCAGGAAGGAAGGAAAATAAAACAAAATGGCACGCGCCTTGCATCAGTTTGCGAGGAGGGATCTATGGCAACCTCCTGAGCTCAGCCAGACCCCACCTCGCGCTTCACCGAAGTGTGGCGATGGGACGCCCTGCTGCTGTCCTTGAAGCGGAGATGGCGGCGTGGCGGTTGATCGTAGCCGCCGCTGGAGGAGTTGTCGCCGGAGGAAGAGCCGCCGTAGCTTGACGAGCCGCGGTCGCCTTCGGGAGTGGGTTCGCCTTCACCTTCATCACGCCCGTCGCCGAGTCTGAGTACCTCGTCACCGTCGCTGTCTCCGGGGCAGCACCCAACACGACGGCCATCCCCTCCGAACACCCTCACGTATGCGTCGCCGTCATACCTGAAGTGGAGAGTGCATGGCCTGCCCAGGCCGCATGCACGGGCAAACTTCTGCCAGCATCGGGCCAAGGCTGTGTTGCCTATGACGGAGACCTCCACCGCGACCCAGGAGGCCTTGCTGCAGCAGCCATCTGCCTGCAACCAGAGCCCGCCTGGCCCAACAGCCGGCAACTCGCGGACGAAGAAACGCAGGAGCTGAAGCCAGTTGCCGGCCGGGTTTTCCGACCACACGACAAACTCCGGCAGCACCTCTGCTGAGTGGAACCACGGCCGGGGAGGCCGCGTAGCCACAGCACGCATTCCCCCACCAATCGGGCTGCCTCGACATGGGCGGCCACCACCACGTGAAGGGCCACCGCCGCGACCGCGGGAAGCTATGGCAGGGGTCGTGGAGTGCTTGTGAGGGCGACCATGTCCGCGCTTGGGCGGAGGAGATCCAAGCCCTTCCTGACGAGCCTTCCCCTTCTCCGCGGCTGAAAACCTCTTCGCAGGCGCCATGGGGGACGCTACAAGCAATGAAGCAGGGGAGGAGAAGCGAGCGGAATGGGAAGAGATGGGCGACGGGGGCTTTTGCCCCCCCTCCTATATAGCCCAAGGGAGGCCAACCATCGAACTCCACGATCGTAGGTAAGGATAACCCTTTTTGCATGCAGCAGAGACTCGTCAAGTCGGGCAGTTGCCGAGGAAGCATGGGGAAGCAGAGACGCCCACGTCCAATCAGTCGCCACGCGTTGACCAAGGTCACAGGCTATTGGGGCCCGCGGCGCTCTGCACTTGTCCTTTGGCTTTGCCGCTGAGCCAAGTCCGAGCGCACCTTGGGCTCGGGGGCTATAGTCGGTGTTCTGGGAATGGGGGTCCCCAGACTTGCCTGCCTGCGGCCCGCGGCATGGCTCAACCAGTGGCCCAGTACGGCCCATCTTTATCAACCCAACACTCAATACCCTCGCGAGGGGCCAAGCCTAGCGGGGCGGACGATGCAAGGCCTCCTCAGGAGTGGCCTAACCAGGCATGCTCGTGAGGAAGGAGGAGAGATCAAGGCAAGGGGTACCTCGTGAGGTTCCTGTGACGCAAGCCATGAAGACCAAGGCCAGGAGGACGCCAGGCGGGCGGGAGCGCGCGCAGTGTCCTCGTTTCCCCTTTGGTGCTAAGGGGGCAAGCGCAGGCGCGGAGTACTGAGGCATCAGATAAAGGTTTCCATATCAGTGCAACAAGACCAAGACTAGCAGGACGGCAGACGGAGGTCACCGTGGAGCCCAAGACGACGTCACCACCAGCGCCTTTAACATGCCAAGACCACCTTTAGTCAGGATAGCTTGTATTAGCTGTCCCCTTTCGAAATGGCCATTGTTGGATCCCTTCCCGCTCAATATTTGGGAAGAGGACCAGGGCCTCTATAAATAGGACTTGCCACCACATTAGAAGGGGAGGAACTCAGTTCATCTACACACCACACCAGCTCAAGAACACCCCTCCTCGTGAGGTTGTTCTTCCCTTGTACTGTTCATCATCAGCCCAAGAGGCAATCCACCACCACCACCCAGGAGTAGGGTATTACACCACAATGATGTCCCGAACCTATATAAATCTTGTGTGTCTTGTGTTGTGAGTTCATCTAGCTAAGCTTAGGGATTGCAGTGAGGCTGAGGGCATGTTTTGGTAGGGGTTAATCTTCGTGCGCACCCCAGTATTCAAACCTTAAGGGTTTTGTCGGAACCCGATATCCGACACTTTGGGATCATGTTGGGTGATGGTTGATTTGATTTTGTTGAAAAACAAAAACTTTAACGATCAGTAAAATAATTTTCATAAATCACATAAACGTGTTTTTGCTCTGAATTTTTTACACAAGTGTAAGTGCATCTAGTGCCCCTTGGTGATTTTGGTGTATTGAAGACTTATAGGTTAAGGGACTAATATGTTAGAGTGCACACAGGCTCAATAAGTCGATGAGGAGTTTGATATTTATGATGAAAGTCGACCCCTAAAAATGTATGTCTTCGGCTGAAGACTTTGGTTCTCCTGAAGATTTTGAAAGTGGAGAAATTGGTGTGACCTTGAATACTTGGATATTCAAGCGAGGATTATGAAGCGTGAAGACTTCTATTTTCATAGTTTCATTTTCTCTTTCTTGTGTCATAGGAAACACCGTATTGTTAAAGGGGGTCGAGGTAATAATAAGGAAAGTGATTTCCAAGTGATGCTCATCTCAAAATCCTACACCTACCCAATCCTTTCGAGTGAAGCCGTTGGAAACCTCATATCAGTTCAGTCAATTTTCTTCAGTGACAGAGACGAAGATCTTCTGGTCTCTGAGGAATATGTTCTGACTGAGGAGTTAGGAAATCGCCAGTGCGGATTGCCTACACAGTGAGTAACATGATAGCCCCGAGGACTTTGAACCTCAAATATCCGACCGTTGCTGTGCTATGCGCCAGCTGTCCCAAAATATCTACCCACCTAAGGGTCATATCATTGCAGGGCATTTATGTCTTATCATGTCGGGCTGCTCCCTAGGCTATAAATAGACGCCCCCTACAACCACTAGCTGGTTGGCTGCTCCGAGAGAAACTGACACTTGTCATTGAGAGCATCCCATCCTCCGAGGACTTTGAGCGAAAATCATCAAGTGAGGGAAAACCCCAAAACCCAAACACCTACAACCCATAGTGATTGAGCATCACTGAAGAAATTGTTCCTGTGTGGAACCGGTGCTTGTTACCTTTGAGGACTGTGTATCCTCCAAATGGTTAGGCGTCATTGTCTGAGCATCCAAGAGGGATTGTGGATTGCCGAGTGACCAAGTCTTTGAAGGTTTGGAATTCACCTGAAGACTTACCACGAGTGATTGGGCGAGGTATGTGTGACTTTAGCTCAAGGAGAATACGGTGAGGACTGTGTGTCCTCAGGTTTAAATACCGAACCGCTCCAACCAGACATACAACTGTTACAGCAGTTGGAACTGGTCTACCAAATCATTGTCTTCACCAAGCCAACTGGTTCTATTTCTTCAACTCTTTCATTTTCTCATTCATGTGTTGATGAACCTGATCAATACTGTTTGAAGACTTTGACTGAAGACTTTCTCTATTTCCTCAATCATATTTCTTCAGTCACTCTGTCTTCTGGCTGCTAATCCTGTTTTCATGCTATATGTACTTTGTGCTTGTTTCATTTCATCATGATGACTATGTTGTTGCTCTGTTATGCTTACACCTGAGTACTTATTCCGCTGCTAGTGTGCCGTTATTTAGGAATTTATTCATCAGTGATGAATTTGTAAAAATTGCCTATTCACCCCCCTCTAGTCAATATAACACACTTTCAATTGGTATCAGAGCAAGGTACTCCCTTGTTCTGTGTGATTTTGGTTTAACCACCTGGAGTTTTAGTTATGTCGACCCCATGTATGAAGAAAGTATCGTGCCCTATCTTTGACGGTCATGATTATCCAAGGTGGAAGGCCATGATGAGGAAGCGCCTCATGGCGATGAACAGCAAGCTGTGGACCGTCACAGAGATTGGCCTTACCGACCTATGCAAGGTGGCGGATGCTAATGGTATTCGCAAATACACTCATCTGGATTGCATGGTGAAGGATATCATCTGCTCCTGTCTCTCCAGAAATCAATTCAGGCTCATTATGCATCTGTGCAATGCAAAGCGTATCTGGGACCGAATCTCTGATGTTTATGAAGGTCATCGAACTCGTCAGGATCTCCGGTTTGATGGTTTCAAGGAATCACTCAAAACGATGACTTTCGAACCAGAATCATCATCATCCACACCATGCCTCGTATCTAAGGGTGCAAAGGTACCTGATTACTCCTCATCTGAAACTAGTTATGATGAATCCGATGATGATGATGTCTTTGGAGCTAGTTATACCAAGCTTGTTACCGTTGCCACTAAACAACAAAAGGCTTTGGAAACGGTTCAAAATCTGCTAGACAAAAGCGATGACCTGTTGTGTGAGGAACTGGATCGAACTCAAACTCTGACTGATGATCTTCAAAGTCTTCGGTCTAAGTTTGATAAACTTTAGAGTCATCATAACTCTCTCTTAGACGATCATGAGAAACTTTCTTATGAATTTCTTCAGAGAAAGCAAGATCTTGAGAAGTTAAAAGTGATTTATGAAGATCTTTAGAAGGAAAATGATTCGTTGCTTGCTCAACAAATCAGTTCCGCTTAGGAAGAGTTCATTCCACCATGTTTGAAATGCATTGAGCGTGAATCTTATAATTCTTCACCTGAATGTTCAAATGCTTCTATTGCTGCAAATTCTTCAACTATCTCTGTGTACACAAATTCCTGATCTGAGGATACCACGAGTATCATTGACGATAATGTAGGGTTGAAGGAATTGTACGTGAAGGGCGCATACAAAAGCCTCAAAGGGCATTAGACTCTTTTGTGATGTGCTCAAAAAGCAGATCTTGAACATGAACCCTAGGAAAGAGGGTATTGCCTTTGAGAGGAAGCTCAATGCTGATGGGACCTACTGGAAACCTGAGCAGTATCCCAAAACCTCATGGGTTGCTGCGAAAGGACCTCCCGTAGATCCATGCACTTTATCTAGCTTTACTTGTGAATCTTCATATTCCTATGATGAGTCATTTGACTCCAACTATAAATTGTTCAAAAATCAGAATGGTGAAGTATTTGCCCGATATATTGGAACTAACTGCAGGAACGGTCCCCTTATGAAGAAAATATGGGTTCCCAAAAAGTGCCTTGAAAGTCTTCAGGTGAATGTCATCATGACACCACCTATGAAGAATAGGAACCCCAGATCAAATTCTTCATATGGATCAAAATCTTCATATGGATCCAAGTCCTCATATGGACCAAAGTCTTCATTTGGATCAAATTCCTCATGTGGATCCAAATCCTCATATGAACATTGTCGGTGTCAAAACCGACGGATCACGGGTAGGGGGTCCCGAACTGTGCGTCTAGGCAGATGGTAACAGGAGACAAGGGACACGATGTTTTACCCAGGTTCGGGCCCTCTTGATGGAGGTAAAACCCTACGTCCTGCTTGATTAATATTGATGATATGGGTAGTACAAGAGTGGATCTACCATGAGATCAAGGAGGCTAAACCCTAAAGCTAGCCTATGGTATGATTGTTGTAATGTATGTTGTGTCCTACGGACTAAAGCCCTCCGGTTTATATAGACGCCAGAGAAGGCTAGGGTTACACAGAGTCGGTTACAATGGTAGGAGATCTACATATCCATATTGCCAAGCTTGCCTTCCACGCCAAGGAAAGTCCCATCCGAACACGGGACGGAGTCTTCAATCTTGTATCTTCATAGTCTTGGAGTCCGGCGGACGATGATAGTCCGGCTGTCCGGACACCCCCTAGTCCAGGACTCCCTCAGTAGCCCCTGAACCAGGCTTCAATGACGATAAGTCCGGCGCGCATAATGTTTGGCATTGCAAGGCGGGTTCCTCCCTTGAATAATCCAGAGAAGATCATGAACACCAGGATAGTGTCCGGCTCTGCAAAATAAATTCCACATTCCACCGTAGAGAGAATAAAATGTACACAAGTCCAATCTGCTGACGTATTATGCGGCATGACATCGCACCGCTACCAGGCTTTTTCTTGAATCGTTTTTTATTATACCACCTCAGCACCTTTAGCGAAGCGGTTTCCTTGGCACGTCTTGTCGAAGCAGAGATCGTGCTCCCCTTATTCCGGGATTCTCATCAATACGAGCGTGGGTAACCCAGCCGTGCCCGTCGCCACGCCTCCTCTATCGAAGGTGAATCCCGAACGGTCACGGAGACGGCTCTTGGTATTTTTCCTCCTTTATAAGGGGACCAAGGCTCGTTTCTTTTTCTCAATCTTCCATCGAATCCTCTCCTTGCTCCAAGTTCCAACACCCAGAGCCCCAGATTCGAGCGCTTCGGATCTTCAACAATGTCCGGCTCCGACCTTCAGGGCCGGTGGATGCCCTCCTCCGTCACGGAGGAGGACGTGTTAAAGCTGCGTGAGGCCAAGTACCTGTCCTACGAGATTTCGCACAGGTTGCCCGCCCGAGGGCAGGCCGTACCCACTCCCGAGCCCGGTGAGTACGTCGTCTTCGTACCCCACCTCCGTCGGGGTTTAGGCTTCTCGACGGACCCCTTCGTGAGAGGGCTCATGTTCTACTACGGGCTGGATTTTCACGAATTGGCTCCGGAGTCCATCCTCCATATTTCCGCATTCATTATTGTCTGTGAAGCCTTCCTCCGCGTCACTCCTCACTTTGGCCTATGGCTGAAGACCTTCAATGTGGAGCCGAAGATGATCGGGGGGCGTCAAGCGGAGTGCGGCGGGGCGACCATAAGCAGAAGGGTCGATGCCCCGTGGCCCGAGGGCTCCTTCCAAGAGGAGCTCGGCTTGTGGCAGCAGGAGTGGTTCTATGTCACTGCTCCGAAGGGCAGCAAGCAAAAGCCGCCGCCTTCATTCCGCTCGGGACCCCCACGCCGATTGATATCGTGGGTCAACCAAGGGCTCAACTGGGGGCCGTCCGAAGACGTGCCCTTATTGCAGGGCCGGATTCGAGACCTCCAAGCGAGGGAGATCAATCTGGTTGTGGTGATGCAGGTCATGCTAATCAGGCATCTTCTGCCCTGCAAACGCCGTCCTCTCCGGTTATGGGAATTCAATCCGGAGGGGCCACGAATTCTCCAACACTTCATGGGTATGACGCCCGTGGAGATGTACAAGTTGTTCTTCGGACCGCAGGTGGCGTGTCCGGAATTGACCGAGGACGCAGGCCTAAGCTGCAATCGCCCGGATACACAGGTAAGTAGCTCAGAGTCCGGACGTTCTATTCGTCTGCTTTTCTGAAATTCTCCTTCTAACCCATTATTCTTCATCAGAAGTGGGTAGCGCGATCGAAGCTGATAAGGTGTCCGGCCCCCCTCCCAGAGACCGCACCAGAGCCCGTGCTGGTCAGAATGTTGGAGGTCGCGCCCGTAGAAGGGGGCGATGGGGAAGATAGAAGAGCTATTACTTTGCCCAAGGGGGCGCCTGAAGAGGGAGGGATCGACAATCCCTCCTTCCAGGGGGAGAAGAGGACCGCCTCCGAAGACCCGGAGGCCAAAGCCCCTAAGCGGGGGAAAAAATCTTTACCGGAGGGTCCTGCGTCCGGGGAAAGTCCGGACGTACAATCGTCTTTAAAGGATCAGCCCTCCAGCAAGCCGTGAGTAAAAAAAAGGGGGTTCATTAATGAAAAAATACCCCTATTTGTGCTTCTGTGGATGACCAAAATTTTTACCTTGCAGTTCGGATCTGCGGCCTTCTCAGATGAGTTTGTCTTCGGGGGATCTTATTCTGGAGATGATGGAGAGCGAAACGCCTCCGTCTGCTGCGCCGTCGGATAGGGCAGACGAGCCTGAAGTATCGTCACGGAGGGTATCCCAGAGTCCGGAGGGGCCGGAGAGTTCGGCGCCCACTAGTGTCCGGCCGGGGGAGCTGAAGAATCTGCTTGAGAGGGCGTCCATCTCAGAAGATCACCGTGCTTTGATGCGTATGGTGATTGGAAGGATTTCGTCTGCCGAAAGCGGATTGCATAATGCTGCCAGGAGTTTACTGACGGGATTTGAGGTACGCAAGAGTGACACACCTTTTTGACAGTTTAGCACATAGAAGTGCGCCCTGTATAGATAGTAGTCCCTGAGACTCGGTAGGTTGTCGAAAGCGACAGCGTGCCGAGGATCAAAATCTCAGGTAATGAATGTCGCCGTTCCTATGCAGGTGGCGGATAGTCCGGGGGCTAGCCGGACTAGTGGAGTTGCCGAGCTAATGCGGCAACTCGATGTGGCGGATGCGGACATCGCGCTTGTCAACCGGCGACTTGACGAGTCGCAAGGTAAATTAATTCTCCGCAATCACTTGTTTAAGGGAGTCAAAGCCCGCTTCTGACAAGATATATACTGTGATACAGACGGTGCTGCTGCTGTGGAGAGCCTTCGGGCCGAGCTTGCTCAAGCTAAGGAGCAAGCCCGAAGGAGTGATGCGGCGGCCTTGAGGGCGGACGAGGAGTTGGAAGCCGAAAAGGCTGCACACTGCCTAAGCAGGGAAAAGATGGCCGAATTGGCCGTGAAATTGAAGGATGCTGCCGACCGCAATGAGGCTCTTGAAAAGGAGCGCCTATCGGAGCGGGAAGACCTGGGAAAGGCCACCGCCGAAGCCAAGGATGCCCGTTCTGCGATGCGGGCTATGAAGGAGGAGCTGCGCCAGGCCGGAGATATTGTGGCTGGCAGGCCTTTTCTGCTGCGTCGCCGGTTTACGGACCCAAAGTATGCCCAACTTGGCCAGCTGTGGGGTCCGGAGGATCCATATATGGACTTGGCGGCAAGTGCGGCTGATGCCGTTGTACGCTTCCGAAGCCAGAAGGATCACAAGAGGGAAGAGCTATTTTGGTCTCAATTCCATAGTCCGGACCGTTCACTTCCGTTGACCGATCGGTTGGCCGAATGGGCTGAGCTAAACAGGTTGTCTGAACTTGCCATGACTGATATTGTGGCTCATGTCTGGCCAGAAAGGCCCAAGGCGACGAGCTATTTCGGCTTATTGCAGCAATTTCTTGGAGCGGTGCCGCATATCAAGGAGATGAAGCGGTCGGCCTGCATAGAAGGTGCGCGGATGGCCCTTGCCCGTGTGAAGACACATTGGACAGAGATGGATGCCACCGCTATTGCGGCCCCGGGTTCGGACGAAAGCCGATTACCCGCCGAGCACTATTTTGGGGAAGTTATGCGTGGCGCTCGTGTAATAGAGTCGCAGTGCTCGAAAAATGTCACGTTCAAATGAATGTTTTATCTTGTAAGACAATGATTATAATGTAACCGCTTTTTATACTTGTGCGTTCCAAGTATTAAAATATCTCCTTATGCGGCCGTTTATGTATACATTTGTATAACCTGAAAGATTGCAGTCTTCGGCTTCAGCCCCCACGCACAAGGTGTGGGGGTGTTCGCAAAAAATAGCGCGTTTTCACACTTAATCCGACGTCTCGGTCCTGTTGAGGAGGTGGTAGCGTAGCGAACGAGGCAATCCAGACTATGATGCTTTATCACTTTCACTTAGCCAGTGGAGTTCGAGGGTGGGGCTACGATATAGCCCCTTGGGGCACCGTGCTTCTCCGAATTCGGGGCGCGTGTGTGCCTGACCGGGAAACGGTCCTTCGTCAAAGCGGAGAATTCTAAACATTCCGGTAGTCGATCGAGTGGTTGACCAGTCTCTCGCTGTATCATGACAGTCAGTTTTCGGCTTTCTCTACTGAGGTGCTCGCCCAGCCGAACTGGGGCACAATCGCAGTAGTTCTCCTGGTGCCGTGTTAGCCGATGATACGGAACGTAAGGCAGCAAAACACAGGAGCCGGGCAATCCCAACATTTGACCAAAGACATGATTCGGAGCTGATGCATATAAGGCCTAACTCGAGACGCCGAACACTCCCTAAGGTGTTCGGTCTTTGTAATAATGGGCAGAACAATGCCCTAAGCCCCTAGTGTCCAGGTACGGGCATGGTCTTCTGACGCGGCCGATGCCAAAACGTCAGGCTCCGCTTTGGTTATAATGAGGAACCAAGGGATTATAGCAATAAGAGACAGTAAAAAAGGTTTATGCACGGTCTTAATCTGAAAAGAATCCTCGCGACGGGTCCCTACTGCACATCTGCGCCTGTGTCTCCGGTGTGCACGTTGTTCATCTGTAAAAAGAGAGGAACTTTAGCTTGAAAGGAACTTGTGCAGAAAATATATACGAAGGAAGAAATATAAATAAGTAAAGTGGAGTCTGTGTGAGCTCGCTGTTGTTTGTGCGCGCAGCCCCTTGTAAAGGGATGTGCGGCTAGGGAGCCCCTAGCTTACTTATGACGGACTCGTCTAACCATGTCCGGGGTCTTTAAGTGACCCTCGCACTGAAATGATGCCACGTGGACCGGGCTTCTTGAGTGTAAGAGACGCGTAATGTGGTATGGCGTTGAAACGGACAAAAGCCTCTCGTCCCAAGAGTGCTTGATAGCCACTTTTAAATGGGACGATATGAAAGATTAGTTTTTCGCGTCGAAAGTTGTTCGGTGATCCGAACAAACTTCTAGTAACAGTGAGCCTGTGCACTTGGCGTAAGGGCCTGGTGTCACGCCTTTGAAGGAAGTGCGGCTGTGTCGAATTTTAGTAGGGTCTATCCCCAACTTGCGGGTTGTGTTTGGATACAGCCGGTTTAGGTCACTGCCTCCGTCCATCAGGACTTGTGTAAATTGCAGTCCGTCGATTATAGGATCCAATATTAGGGCAGTCCATCCTGCGTTTCGAACGCTTCTGGAATAATCCAGGTGGTCGAAAGTGATTGGTTTTGATGTCCAATCTCTATGTTCCGCTGGGTTGGACCGTGCGAGACCCTTTTTAGAGGGTGCCGCACTATTTTTCCGCATTATCACATGAAGTGAGTTTACTGCTTTGACCTCTTGTGGGAAAGTCTTTTGTTTTCTGGTGCTCTGCTAGTGGGGTTTGTCATCATCGTCGCTTGATGCGTCGAGCCCCTTGTGTTCGGCGTTTAGCCGGCCGGACTGTTTGAAAACCCAACAATCTCGGTGGGTGTGGTTTGCAGGCCTTCCGGGGGTAGTTTGGATTTGACATATCCGACCCAGAATCTTGTTTAAATTGGATAGCTCATCGCTGTTCTCCTTAAGGGGCGGTGTTTTGTTGTTTGGCCGCGAGCTTTTGAATCCGGCGTTGACTGTCGTGCCCTTCGGGCTTTTCTCTTTATTCCGGCGCTGCTCTTTTCTGCGTCGTGATTTTCCGTTTCCATCTCTGATCTCGGATGTACTTGGGTCGCTGGTGCTGCATCTTGCTAGCCAGCTATCCTCTCCCGCACAAAAGCGGGTCATGAGGCTTGTTAGCGCGGACATTGTCCTCGGCTTTTCTTGGCCGAGGTGTCTAGCGAGCCATTCGTCTCGGACGTTGTGTTTAAAAGCTGCTAAGGCTTCGGCGTCCGGACAGTCGACTATTTGGTTCTTTTTGGTGAGGAACCTGTTCTAGAATTTGCGCGCTGACTCTCCGGGCTGTTGACTTATATGACTTAGATCGTCTGCATCCGGAGGGCGGACATAAGTTCCTTGAAAATTTGCTCTAAACACATCCTCAAGCTCTTCCCAACTTCCAACAGTGTTTTCTGGGAGGCTTTTGAGCCAATGACGGGCTGGCCCTTTGAGCTTGAGGGGTAGGTATTTTATGGCGTGGAGATCGTCTCCTCTAGCCATATGTATGTGTAGTATATAATCTTCTATCCAGACTCCAGGGTCTGTTGTTCCGTCGTAGGCCTCTATGTTTATGGGTTTAAACCCTACTGGGAATTCGTGATCCAGCACCTCATTGGTGAAACATAGTGGGTGTGCGGCGCCCCTGTATTTGGGTGCACCGATGTCTTCGGACACTTGGCGTGTTGTATTGCCTCCTGGGGCCCTCTTCTTTGGCCCGTAAATGGACCTGGCTGGGCCATCTGTCTTTCCAGGATTATTAGTCGGTTTATATGCGACGCCGCTTTCAGGTTTTGCCCTATCATCTGGCCGTCTATCCAACCAGGCGGCTTCTTTGTTTTTTGACAGTGGGGGCTCTATGGCCTCCTCATCAAATTCTGGCAGTAGCTTGCGCTTCGGGTAGCTCTTTGATTGATGGCCGTTGCCGTATTTATCTGCGGTTTTGAGCACTTTGCTCCACCTCATTCTGAGTGTATCTTCCGCTGTTTTGAGCTTCCGTTTTTCCTTCTTCAAGCTTCTTGTGGTGTTGACGAGTCTTTTCCGAAGGTTTTTATTCTCCGGCGGTGTGTCCGGCGTGAGATCGTCCGGACTATTTTTCCCGCCGGGCCCAGACCGATTGTCTGACTCGTCTTGTTCGGACGGTTGCTTGTCGTCGTCCACTGGTTTGCCCTGTTGTATTGTTGGGTCATTAAGAGCGATGTTGTTGTCGAGGCGGGACTTAGGGCGGCGTCTGCGTCGCCGTTTTCGTTGTTTGTCGGCGGGATTATCTTCTGCCGCGCCCCGTTGGTCCTCGTTGTCGCTCCCTTTTGGGGTATCCACCATGTATACGTCGTATGACGAGGTGGTCTTTCCATGCCTTATGGGCGCTAGTTCTTGTTCGTATCCGGCATCGTCGTCCATGCCGTCGATGTCTTCGGAGTCATAATCTAGCATGTCGGTTAGGTCGTCGACAGTGGCTACAAAGTGGGTGGTTGGTGGGCTCTGAATTTCTTCGTCGTCCGTATCCCAACCATCCTGGCCATAGTCCGGCCAGGACTCTCCCGATAGCGAGAGATGCTTTAGCGAATTTAGGATGTCGCCAAAGGGTGAGTATTGGAAGATGTCCGCGGCGGTGAATTCCATAACCGGCGCCCAATCCGATTCGATTGGTAGGGGCGTGGGAGGTCCGGAGTCCGGCAAGGAGTCCGGCACCTCGGAATCACGAGTTTCGTGAGGGACAAGGTTAGTGTTCGGCTCCATCGCCGTGGAAGTTGAAGCCCCCGAGATGGTGTCCATCCACCGGTCCTCGATCTGGGCGATCGGCTCCGGACTAAGGGCCGAAGCGGATTCATGTGCGGCCACCAAGGCACTGTTCGGCGGCAGAGCTAGATCATGCCCATCCAACAGTGCGGCGCGCTTGGCTTTGGCTCGAGCCCGTTGAAGATCAAGTCCCCGCGGATGTTGGCTGTGAAGTTTAGGCTTCCGAATCTGACCTGATGGCCAGGGGCGTAGCTTTCGATCTGCTCCAGATGGCCAAGTGAATTAGCCCGCAGTGCGAAGCCGCCGAATACGAAGACCCGTCCGGGGAGAAAAGTCTCACCCTGGACAGCATTGTTGATTGAAGATGCCATCGAGCCTATCGGTGACGACACAGAGGAACTCTCAATGAAAGCACCAATGTCGGTGTCAAAACCGGCAGATCTCGGGTAGGGGGTCCCGAACTGTGCGTCTAGGTGGATGGTAACAGGAGACAAGGGACACGATGTTTTACCCAAGTTCGGGCCCTCTTGATGGAGGTAGAACCCTACGTCCTGCTTGATTAATATTGATGATATGGGTAGTACAAGAGTGGATATACCACGAGATCAAGGAGGCTAAACCCTAAAGCTAGCCTATGGTATGATTGTTGTAATGTATGTTGTGTCCTACGGACTAAAGCCCTCCGGTTTATATAAACACCGGAGAAGGCTAGGGTTACACAGAGTTGGTTACAATGGTAGGAGATCTACATATCCGTATTGGCAAGCTTGCCTTCCACGCCAAGGAAAGTCCCATCCGGACACGGGACGGAGTCTTCAATCTTGTATCTTCGTAGTCTTGGAGTCCGGCGGACGATGATAGTCCGGCTGTCCGGACACCCCCTAGTCCAGGACTCCCTCAAACATCATAGTGCTAACACTTCTATTTTCTAGGAAAAGTCTAAAGGCTATGAATATGTGCATTATTCTTCTAACCATTATGTTCATAAGTCCTCGAAGAATTTCTCTACTTATTCATATGCTTATCTTAACCCCTCTTGTGTGAAACAAAGTGCACTGGCTTCAATGCCATCTTTTTCTTATCGAGCTCGCCGAATGATGAACTCTTTGCCACCCCTCCAGATGTGGGTGGTGAAGAAAAAGAACTAATCTCTTATGCAGGGTCAGGTCCCTAGACGAACTTAATCGTCTGAAGAATTTTCCGAAGACCTGAATATGCTTGAATGGACGCAATCTAACCAAGAAGAAATGGATTACTCATTTCTCGCATCCTCATATTGCTATATCTGTTATACTGCTGATGAAATTCCATCTGATGAAATTAATGTCATATTCTTCACTGATGAAGTATATGGGTTCGGAAGTTGCACTAATTCATCTGCAGGATGAACAACCCAAAGCTACTGGGTGGCTCCTCGACAGTGGATGTACAAATCACATGACCAGTGACAGGAACTTATTGATGGACACTGCTTTATCTCCTTCTCATCTGAAGCATATCACCTACACTAACAAAGGCAAAAGCAAGGTATTAGGTCTAGGTAGGGTTGCAATCTCAAAGGATATACACATGGATAAAGTCATGTTTGTCGAGTCCTTAGGATTCAACCTCATGTATGTGTCAATGATTTGTCATCTAGATATGGTTGTCGTCTTTGCCAAATTTTGCTGCATTGTGCTAATGGAATCTCACAATTCGAAAGTCTTCGAAGGCTTTAGGACAGGAGACTTGTATATTGTTGATTTCTCTGTAGGAGCATAGCCTGCCACATGTCTACTTGCAAAAGCTTCAGAAGGCTAGTTATGGCATCGACGACTTGGTCATGCTGGCATGAGGAACTTGCATACACTCGCAAAGAATAAGCAAGTTATTGGCATCGAGGGTGTGCAATTCCTCAAAGATCATCTTTGTGGGGATTGTGAAGCTAGAAAGATCACCGGAGCCAAGCATCCCTCGAAGACTATCATGACCACTTCTCGTCCCTTTGAATTACTTCACATGGATCTCTTTGGCCCTACTCATTATGCCACATTCACTAATGCTAAATCTTTATATGGCTTGTCATTATTGATGATTATTCTCGTTACACAAGGGTGCATATCATCACCTATAAAACTGAAGTGCAGGAAGTCTTCAAACGATTTTCCTCAAGAGCATCTACGAACTTCAATGTGAAGATCAAGCATATCAGGAGTGATAATGGGATTGAGTTTAAGAATACTGGTCTTGATGATTATCTTGATGAACTTGGTATTACTCACGAGTTATCTCCCCCCTATACTCCTCAGCAGAATGGCATCGTGGAGCGCAAGAACATGACTCTTGTTGAGATGGCTCACACTATGCTTGATGAATACAAGACTCCACCTTGTTTCAGGCCTGATGCTATTGATACTGCATGCCACATCATCAACAGGGTATATCTTCACAAATTCTTCAAAAAGACCTCATATGAACTCCTCACTGACAGGAAACCCAATGTAAGTTATTTCAAAGTCCTCGGTGCAAAATGCTGGATTAGAGATCCTCATCACAATTCTAAATTTGCACCGAAAGCACATGAGGGTTTTATGCTTGGTTACGGAAAGGACTCGCGAGCTTACAGAGTCTTTAATACCTATCTTCACAAGATTGTTGAAACTGTAGATGTGCTGTTCGATGAAACTAACGGCTCGCAAAGAGAGCACCTACCTCCTGTGCTAGATGAAATGTCACCTGAGGAATCCGTCAAGTTCAAGGCTACTGAGGATGTCATCCCTACCGAAGAATCTGCTAAAGAAGTCATTCCAGAACGTGAAGAAAATCATGTTGGTGCTACAGATGAAAATGGCCCTGAAGAAAATGTTGTGCCAAATCAAAGTTGCCAACCTGCTCATCCTCGCATTGCAAATGAAGTGTAGATTGAGAGAATCATCGACGACATCAACGCACCAGGTCCTCTCATGCGCTCAAAAGCTTCACATTTGTCTAACTTTTGTGGGAATTTTGCATTTGTCTCTATCACAGAGCCCACCAAAGTTGATGAAGCATTTCTGGAGCCTGAGTGGATTCAAGCTATGCAAGATGAACTACATCAATTCGAGCTCAATAATGTGTGGGAGCTTGTCAAGCGACCAGACCCACGAAAGCACAATATCATCGGCACAAAATGGATCTACCGCAACAAGCAAGATGAAAATGGCCTTATGGTGAGTAATAAGGCTCATCTTGTAGCTCAAGGCTACACACAGGTTGAAGGAATTGATTTCGATGAAACTTTTGCACCTGTTGCTAGACTTGAGGCTATTCGCATATTGCTTGCTTATGCTAACCGTCATAATATCATCTTACATCAAATGCATGTGAAAAGTGCATTCCTCAATGGTGAGCTTGAGGAAGAAGTATATGTTGCTCAACCACCAGGTTTTGAGGATCCGAAACTTCCAGACCATGTCTTCAGACTCAACAAGGTCCTCTATGGCCTCAAGAAAGCTCCTCGGGCATGGTATGATACATTGAAGGAATTCCTCATGAAGAAAGGCTTCAAACCCAGTTCACTCAATCCAACCTTTTTCACCAAAACATATGATCATGAATTATTTGTGTGCCAAATATATGTTGATGATATTATCTTTGGTTGTACTAACCAACATTGCAGTGACGAATTTGCCTATATGATGAGTGAGGAAAATCAAATGTCTATAATGAGTGAGGAATATCAAATATCTATGATGGGAGAGTTGAAATTCTTCTTAGGTCTTCAAATTTGTCAACAACACAATGGCATATTCATATACCAGGAGAAATACCTCAAGGATGTGTTGAGGAAATTCAGCATGCAAGATTGCAAAGGCATCAAAATCCCTATGCCCATAAATGGCCATCTATGCACCAACGAAAATGGTAAAGACTTCGATCAAAAGGTATACTGCTCCATGATTGGCTCTTTATTGTATCTATGTGCGTCTAGGCCAGATATTATGCTTAGTGTTTGCATGTGTGCCCTATTTCAAGCTACACCGAAGGAATCACACAATAAGACTATGAAGCATATTCTTCGGTATCTAGCTCACACTCCAACACTTGGATTATGGTATGCCAAGGGCTCGGCTTTTGATCTCATTGGATATTCCGACTCTGACTATGCTGGTGATCGAGTGGATCGCAAGTCAACATCAGCACATGTCATTTCCTAGGACGATCCTTGGTATGTTGGTCCTTGAAGAAGCAGAACTGCGTATCACTCTCTACTACTAAAGTTGAGTACATTGTTGCTGGATCTTGTTGTGCTCAATTGCTATCGATGAAGCAAACCCTCAAGGACTATGGCATCACTGTGAAGAATGTGCCATTCTACTGTGATAGTGAGAGTGCTATCAAGATTACTCACAATCCAGTTCAGCACTCGAAAACAAAGCACATCCAGATTCGTCATCACTTTCTTCGTGACCATGTGTTGAAGGGCGACATCTCCATCGACCACGTTAATACGAGATCGGTTGGCAGATATCTTCACAAAGCCCTTGGATGAGAAGAGATTTAGCAAGTTGCGGTGTGAGCTAAATAACTTAGAATCTTAGAATGTTCTTTGAAAAGGACATACATCCTAACACTTATGCAAAATTGATGACCTAGATGTGCAACACACGAAGTAATGTTTTTCTTCAATCAATGAAGACTAACCCTCTAAGTGTGAAGAAGTTAATGAAGAATTTGATTCTCAGAACCCTACGACAATTGTACGCGGTGTCTGAAATCATCATTCTTATACGGTGGGTTACGCCACCAACCAAAGTTGAAAATCTTCAATTTGAGTTTTTGCAATTTCTTCAAAATTTTCAACTTTGCAATTTCCTCAGTCTTTCCAACTGTGTTCTTCATTGCTATATATATATATATATATATATATATATATATATATATATATATATATATATATATATATATATATATTTGAGTTTTTTCATGTCCTCTACAGCATTCACTTATAGCTAATTCTTCAAGTTGCTTTTTCATCTAAGTGAATGTGATCGGACCCATTCCCCCTCTATGCTAAACTCAACCCAGTCTGTTCAAAAATTCTTCGTCTGCATTCTATTTGAAACCCGTTCAAAATCTTCACTCTGTCCTTGACAGCTGAAAATTTGCGCACGAAATATTAAAAAATTTCAATGCTAATTTTTCGGCTTTTGCCGCTCAAATCCTTCTGCATCCCATGACAGGATTTATCTATTCACCAACGATCTAACACGATCTCCACCTCTCAGTACGTGGGTGACACATGTCGCTAGGATAGTAAGGGTCGGGGGCGCGTTCGTCTAATTTCCTCGGACGAGCAGTTTTTCACTTCGGCTATAAATACCCCTCCCCTTTCTCTAAGCTCATTTACTCTGCTCAATCTCTCTCCCTCACACGAGTTCTTTGACCTAGCGCCACCGCTACATTCCATCATCGCCAGTGAGGAAGAGCTTCACTGCCTTGACCTTGTCGCCGTCGTACTCGCGCCGGCCGCAGAAATCTTCACCTCTGCCGCCATCGTAGCTGTCTTCCTCCGCCAAGTTAGGGCGTGGAAGATCTGAATGGACGAACTTCTATAGTTCACCTCTCAGTTCATCGTGTTCCTCGTCAAGGGTAAATAAAATTCACTTTTACTGCCCTTGTTGATTTTGATGATTTCCACAAAATCTTCAAAAGGTGTTTATTCTTCAACTTTCACATACTTAAACACCAAAGTTGCTTCTATTCTTGATTTGTTTCCCTAAGATGTGGTTTTCTTCAAGATTCCTCAACTATGTGGATTTCTAATGTATACAACTCTAGAACCTAAGATAAGAACTCTTAGTGAAATTCCTCAAGACTCCTCTGCTCAAATTCCTCAAACTTTATTCCTTTTAAAAACAAATTTTGAGAACACATATGACCTCTCCAAATTCTTCGCACCTATACTCTGTTCACAGGTACACATGTCTGCTGCTGAATCTCAAGGTTCTCATCAACTTAACTCATTTGTAGCGTTCCTCGAAGAAAAACTGCACACCTCTTCAGAGACCTCTATTGTTCAGAATCCTCGGGTGAAGAAAATGGCTGATGGTAAGCGTCCTCATAAGGGAGGAAAGAGGCCTAAGACAAACACTGCCTTCAAAATCCCTGGAGAAATATATGAAGAATATTGTACTCCTGATGAAGCCAAGCATGGCAAGATAAACAAAAATCAGCGCTATGGGCAAGAGAATGGAGAGAATATCGCTATGTCACTCCAAAGTATATGAAGAAATTCGCTGTCAATCCTTCGTTCCCAAGACCTCCATTGGCTCCAGGCCAAGAAGCTGGTCCCACAAGCATCAGAAGAGGTGAGGAATTTCCCAAGGAGTGGGTCAAGCGCCAAAGAAAATTGGCCAAGGTAGCAAAAGAAGCAGTGAAGAAATTTAATGAAGACCCTGCTGCTATTGATGCTGTTGAGGCCTCTGCTAGCAAGCCCAAGAAGGCTATGCCGAAGAAGTCTGTTGTGAAACCACCTTCTTCAGCTGCAATGCCCTCACGGACCAACTCATCAAAGCCCTCACGACCTACTGATCAAGCAAAATCCTTAGTTGCACCTGCAAAGTCCTTAGCACCTGTGCATGTTGCCACGTGCCAACGGACTGCTGGCATCTCAATTGCTTCACGAGCCTCTGCAAGTTCCTCAGCTCAACCTCGGTCCTCAACAACTCCAATATTGCTGAAGAAAAAGGCTATTGCTGGACACGGCACGAGGCCAAGTCCTCACAAGAAGCAGGTTGCCTTTGAAATTCCATCAACTAACGATGAAGCTGATGATGATGAACTTGCTGAGATCATCAGAGACCGCCAACATCGGGCCGCTAGTGCCAAAGGCAGTGCTGTGCCACTTTTGTTGGATCCGAAGAAGATACTGGATTTCATAGATCTATGGCACAAAGATCCCAACACACCCCTGTCTGATCTGAATCTCTCACCTGGAGAAAGTCACATGTTGACCTCCTTTATCACTGAAGAAAAATGGAAATTTGATAAGGCCAGGCAAGTGAAGAAAGCTCAGTACAAGAAGGAGTATTTTCTGAAGAGAAATGTCATGATCATGCCTCCTGAAGAACTTGTGGCTCTTCAGACTGAGATTAAAGCTCTTAGTGATGAATTTGACGCATACCGTGGAGATTGGCTAGGCGCCAATGTCAGATTCGTTAGACTGGCGAAAGGCTTCAAGACCAATGTTGCTGCTGAAGTGCAACAAGAAATTCCTCAGGGTGAAGCATCTGCTCAGCCCACTGAAGAACATGCTAGCACAGCTGATGCAAATCAGGCTGTTGATGATACTGGGAGTGCCAGGGCTACTGAAGAAATTCCAGCTCCTGATGAAACTGGCAGGGCAACCATCAATGTTGCGCCTGAAGATCAACCCAGGCCAACTAAAGAATCTGCTGTTGTGCCTGAAGAAACTGAACCTGCCAGGGCAACTGCATCAGTTGTTCCTGATGAATCTGTGTCTCTTTCATCTGCTCCTCCTGCAAAGTCATCACACATTAAAAGCATCAACCTTCCTTCTGCATCATAAGCGAAGAAAACTAAGGCTGCAAAAATGGCAACCTTGAAGAAAAGGAAAGCATCTGCAACAGAGTCTTCAACTCCCAAGAAAATGAAGACTTTGACAAGCTCATTCGCCAACCCAATTGATGATGTTCCTCTATCGGTCATGCCATCAAAGGAGATAGTTCCCTTTGGTGAGGAATATGTCATCCCTGATGACATTGATGAAGAGAATCCCTCTGCTGCTAGTCAGAGCAGTTGGATGAAGAAATTGAAGTGGATGCAATCCCTTCACCAATGTTAGTATCATCACCCATGCCTCAGTTAACTGCTAAAGAGGTAGATGTTGAACAAATTAACGCTGAAGATGAGGATGTGGACATTGGGTCTACAACTCCTATGCTGAATGATGATTATTGGGAAAGACATCATCCCAATTCTCCTTTGACCACTCCTCTGCAGCAAATCCTTAGTCCCCTGCTCAAACTGAAGAAATTCATACGGGTTCTGAAGGACGTCAAGCTTCTCTTCACTCCATTCCAGAAGAAGCTCCAGCTGCTAATGCCGATGAAATGGAGGCCAAGATTGCTGAAGAAACTGTTGTTGATATTCCTCAGTCTATGGCTCCAGAACTTGTGCATCAAGAGGCTGTGAAGATTTCAGCTGAAAATCTTCAGCCCAAACAAAAGAATCCTCATTCCAAGAAGCAAAAATTCAAAGCTGATGATTTCTTTGCTGAGCATCATTTCTTCACGGATTACAATCCCTATGACTCTGCAAGACTCGACGCAAGCACTTCTGGACAGCAAGTCAGATGAATTACTACTCAACAATTATATTTGACAAGGACAAGGTGTTTGAACATCAGCAAATTCCTCATGTGGACATGGAATCACTGCCCTATTTTTAGCCTATTCTCAGTGTTCTTCTTGACACTGGCTTGCTGAACTTCTATTCTGAGATCTGTGACTGGAATGAAGAACTGATTCTTCAATTCTATGCTACTTTGCACCTCACAAGAAATGTGGATGATGTGAATTCATGGGTACTGGACTAGATGACTGAAAATACTCAATACAAAGCTCTGGCCTCTGAATTGCTTCATGCCGTCCCAGTCAGTCCTCCCACTGAAGGTGCACTGGAACTTTATGAGGAACCTGAATTATAAAATCATCTGATGCAAATACAGATGAAGCCATTGAAGGCTGGTCTAGCTCCAAGGACCACATTCCTCGTGAAGTAATTGCTTTAAGTGCCGCGAACAGTATTCCACATCTTGACGAAAACCCTCAGTCCAATCAAGGGCCACAACTCTGATGAAAAAGAAGTTGTTGGCATCATGAAGAATCTGCTCTTTAACATCATGCATGGTATTCCCATCAACTACCATGATTTCTTCATGAGGACTTTGGCAATGCTGCTCTGTCACCTTTTGAGTTGAAGCCTTACGTTCCCTAGATCATGAAATTCATCAGATCAAGGTCCTCAATTCATTATAAGGCTGACTTTCAGAATCATCTCAACTATTTACCCCCAATTGAAGTCCTCAAACGAACTATTTCCTCAGCTGATGAAAAGGGCAAAGCAGCTGTCATTGATGAAGGCACTCGTACTCTGGATGGTCAATTTCGCAAGGCTAAATCCTACTCGACCAATGATGACTCTGCAATGCAAGATTCTGCCACCAAAGCTTCAAAGCAAAATCCTCAAGCCACTATTCCACGTGTGATTACTCATCGTGAGCTTCTCCTTAGTCTTCATCAGAAAATGGATAGAAATCACAAGTGGGTCAAGCTTCAGTTTGGTGAAATTCTTTAGAACATGACCGTTACTCGAAACACTGTGAAGAAGAATCACCATTATCTACATCAAGTCTTTGATCGCACCTGGGCTATTCTTTCGCATCTATACACTGATGATGAACTCAAGGAGATGGACTTCCAACAGGACTTTGACTGGTATCAGCCACCATCGAAGAAATTCAAGAAGGTCAAAGTTCCTTAGCTGGTTGCCAGTTCATATTCTTCATCGCGTGAGACAGACGAAGCTGAAGATTTGGACGACACTCGGCAGGCCCTACATCAATGGACGACCCCAACAACACTGGCGCTCCTCCATCAACATCATGATGATATTCTTCAGGGGCGTTAGTCCTCATTTTTTGACCCTACTGGTCATTTGATGAAAAAGGGGGAGAAATTTGAGTTAGTCTTCAAGCGGGTCTATTATATGGGTGTTTTTTTGGTTAAGTTACAACTCTTGTTCTTCTGAAGTGTTTGCTTTGCCGAGTTGTAGACTTAAGTCCTATGGTGGTCTGATACTTCTGATTGCTTTCTGCATGCTTATTTCCTCAAGTACTTAAATGCACGCATGCTGAATTTCGTCAGACACCATATTTCATCATGCATTTCAAATTCTTCATACGATATGTCAAATGCATGTATGAATTACAAGATATAGGGGGGATCTCCATGATATTACTCTACAATGTGCAATTGCTATCCAAAGCAAATTCCTCAAATATGCATATCTTTAGGGGAGTTCTTCTATATCTTGCAATCAAATTCCTCAATATTAGCATTTACACTTCATATGTTTAGCCCCGTTGAAAACTTAACCTATTTGTCATCAATCACCAAAAAGGGGGAGACTGTAAGTGCATCTAGTGCCCATTAGTGATTTTGGTGTATTGAAGACTTATAGGTTAAGGGACTAATATGTTTGTGAGTGTACAGAGGCTCTATAAGTTGATGAGGAGTTGATATTTATGATGAAAGTAGACCCCTAAAAATTTATGTCTTCAGCTGAAGACCTTTGGTTCTCCTGAAGATTTTGAAAGTGAAGAAATTGGTGTGACCTTGAAGACTTGGATATTCATGCGAGGATTATGAACCGTGAAGACTTATGTTTTCGTAGTTTCATTTTGTCTTTCTTGAGTCATAGGAAACACCGTACTGTTAAAGGGGGTCGAGGTAATACTAAGGAAAGTGATTTCCAAGTGATGCTCATCTCAAAATCCTACACCTACCCAATCCTTTCGAGTGAAGCCATTGGAAATCTCATATCGCTTCAGTCAATTTCTTCAGTGATAGAGATGAAGATCTTCTGGTCTCTAAGGAATTTGTTCCGACTAAGGAGTTAGGTATTCGCCAGTGTGGATTGCCTACACAGTGAGTAACATGATAGCCGCGAGGACTTTGAACCTCAAATATTCGAACGTTGTTGTGCTATGCGCCAGCTGTCCCAAAATATCTACCCACCTAACGGTCATATCATTAAAGGGCATTTATGTCTTATCATGTCGGGCTGCTCCCTAGGCTATAAGTAGCCGCCCCCTACAACCACTAGCTTGTTGGCTGCTCCGAGAGAAACTGACACTTGTCATTGAGAGCATCCCATACTCCGAGGACTTTGAGCGAAAATCATCAAGTGAGGAAAAACCCAAAAACCCAAACACCTACAACCCAAAGTGATTGAGCATCACCGAAGAGATTGTTCCTTTGTGGAACCGACGCTTGTTACCTTTGAGGACTGTGTATCCTCCAGATGGTTAGGCGTCATTACTGTTTGAAGACTTTGACTTAAGACTTTCTCGATTTCCTCAATCCTATTTCTTCAGTCACTTTCTCTTCTGCCTGCTTATCTTGTTTTCATGCTATCTGTACTCTGTGCTTATTTTCATTTCATCATGATGACTATGTTGTTGCTCTGTCATGCTTATATCTGAGTACTTATTCCGCTGCTAGTGTGCCGTTACTTTTGAATTTCTTCACCTAGAAATTCCTCAGTGACGAATTTGTAAAAATTGCCTATTCACCCCCCCCCTCTAGTCGATATAACACACTTTTAACAAGATTGATATACAAATTACCCACGTTATCGGGGGGTTTGAGCCATAGCAAAGTTGGAATACAGTAGATATAATGCAATAATAAAATATGAATGGGTTTGCAACAATACTTAGAGTGGTGATTTGCTTTGTTATACTAATGGGTCTCATGAAGGTTTTGTTAAGTTTTGTGTGATTGAAGTTTTCAAGTTTTGGGTGAGATCATGATGGATGAAGGAATAAGGAGCCTAAGCTTGGGGATGCCCACGGCACCCCAAGGTAATATTCAAGGATGAAAAAGTAGCTAAGCTTGAGGATGCCCCGAGTGGCATCTCCTCTTTCTTATAACGACCATCGGTATTTTACTTGGAGCTATATTTTTATTCGTCATATATCATGAGTTTTGCTTGGAGTGTCTTTTATTATATAGTCTTTGCTTTTTTTTTGTCAAGTATCCTTGCCAAACACACCTATTTGAGAGAGGCAAAATTATGCCACGATTTCTTAGAATTACTCTGTGTGCTTCACTTAAATTTTTTGAGCTATGGAATTGCTCTAGTGCATCACTTATATCTTTTTGAGCACAGTGTGCTTTAATAATTTTGAAACAATGCTCTCGTGCTTCACTTAGATTTACTTGAGACTAGTAATTTTTGAAGAAATTCTCTCATGCTTCACTTATATTATTTTGAGAGACGAAAAATTTTATGCTCATGTCCTTCACTTAGATTTGTTTGAGCTATCAAACACAACATACGAAACTAGTCCCGAAGTGATAGATATTCAAGAGGGGTATAATAAAAACTTTCATGAAGATCATTGGAGAAATCAAACCTGATTCTTTTCAATAGTTTTGTGATATGATGATAGTGATATGTGAGTCATGTTGATGACTAATTCTGCTTTAGTAAGAATATTGGTGTTAAGGTTTGCGATTATGCAAGCACAAAAGACAATAGTTATGCAATAAAATTACATCCTACTTGTGGTGCATCATTCGATGTTAATTATGCTTAATGCTTGCTTGTGTGATTTTTCATTTCTTGGTTGGATGCTTCTCAATCTTTTTGCTAGCCTTCACTTGTACTAAGTAGGAATACTACTTGTGCATCCAAAAATCCTTAAACCCAGTTTTGCCATATGAGTCCACTATACCTACCTATATGCGGTATTTCTGTGCTGTTCTAAGCAAATTTGTAAGTGCCATTTAAATTTCCATTTTGTGTGCTCATACCGCTCATGAAACGGTAGGGGGTGGCTGATATTTTTCCATGCTAGATGTGTTATACTAAAGATGAGTGTTTATTCACTTGTCATTGCACAGCAAAGGTATTAGGGATGCCCAGTCCCGATATGAAAAATGAATTTAATTTATGTTGTCAGATAATAAATTCCTTGGAAAGTGGATGGCACCCGTGGATACGGCTAGCCGTGGAATGTGAAAGTATGGTGGAAAAAGGAATAAACTTTATTTTCTGTTTGGGGACCGCCTATGATATATCTAGCATGGAAAGTATTGGGAACTACTCGATCGTTTTTGTTGACAGGAAAAGCATGCCACCCAAAATAATTTTATCTCTCAATTTAAGCTTTGAGCTCTGGCCCCTCTACAAATCCCTACTTCCCTATGTGAAGGGCCTTTCTATTTACTTTATGCAATTTTTATTTTTATTTGAGTCTCCATCTTCTATTATAAAGCACCAACTAAGGGACACTTTGCTCGTACTTAAGCATAGAGTGCAGCTAATATGCGAGTGTGTTTCATGAATGGGTCAATGATTGAGAATAATGGGCTAGGGATAACTTGCTTTAGTGTTGATATTTTGAAAGAATTGGTTGCTTGTTGATATGCTTGAGTATCGAAATCTTCATGTCAAAACTAGACTATTGCTTTGAACCATATAAAAGTCCATATGTCCATGCTACAAAAGAAAAGAATGTGATGAACATGTTAGGCAGCATTCCACATAAAAAATTCTGCTTTTTATCATTTACCTACTTGAGGATGAGAAAGAATTAATCTTGGGGATGCTAATACGTCTCCAACGTACCTATAATGTTTGATTGTTCCATGATGGTATATTATCATTGTTGGATGTTTTATAATCATTTTGTAGCAACTTTATATCATTTTTTGGGACTAACCTATTGACATAGTGCTCAGTGCCAGTTGCTATTTTTTACTTTTTTTTACTTCGCAGAAAATCAATACCAAACGGAGTCCAAACGCAGCAAAACATTTTGGAGATTTTTTCTGGATGACACCTGTTAGGCCAAAGAAGTACCAGAGGGGGGCTCCGAGGGGAGCACAACCCACCAGGGCGCGCCTGGTGGCCCAGGCGCGCCAAGGTGGGTTGTGCCTACCTCGGCCGCCTCCCGCACCGCCTCTTTGCTCTATAAATACCTCGAAAATCCATAAACCCTAGGGGAGTTGACGAAACACAATTCCAGCCACCGCAAATTCCAGAACCACCAGATCCAATCTAGAGACCATCACGGAGGGGTTCATCATCCTCATTGGTGCCTCTCCGATGATGCATGAGTAGTTCATTGTAGACCTACAGGTCCGTAGTTAGTAGCTAAATGGCTTCCTCTCTCTCTTTTTGATTCTCAATACAATGGTCTCTTG
Source organism: Triticum timopheevii (assembly GCA_963921465.1). Lineage (NCBI taxonomy): Eukaryota > Viridiplantae > Streptophyta > Magnoliopsida > Poales > Poaceae > Triticum > Triticum timopheevii. The sequence continues at coordinate 173,199,989 of OY997272.1, forward strand.
GAGATCTGTTTGATGTAACTCTTTTTGTGGTGTATTTGTTGGGATCTGATGAACTTTGAGTTTATGATCAGATCTATTTTATATCCATGGAAGTTATTTGAGTTTCTTTGATCTCTTATATGCATGATTACTTATAGCCTCGTATTTCTTCTTCGGATCTTTGGCTTAGTTAGGCCGACTAGATCGATTTTTCTTGCCATAGGAAGAGGTGCTTTGTGATGGGTTCGGTCGTGCGGTGTTCTTTCCCAGTGATAGAAGGGGCAGCAAGACACGTATTGATTGTTTCTATTAAATATAACAAGATGGGGTCTATTCCTACATGAATAGATCTTGTCTACCTCATGTCATCGTTCCTATTGCATTACTCCGTTTCTCCATGAACTTATTACACTAGATGCATGTTGGATAGCAGTCGATGTGTGGAGTATTAGTAGTAGATGCAGGCAGGAGTCGGTCTACTAATCTTGGACGTGATGCCTATATAATGATCATTGCCTGGATATCATCATAATTATTTGAAGTTCTATGAATTTCCCAACAGTAATTTGTTTACCCACTGTATGCTATTTTCTCGAGAGAAACCACTAGTGAAATCTATGGCCATCGGGTCTGTTTTCTCATCATATATTTTCAGATCTATATTGCTATTTGCCTTTTTATTTATTTGCCACTTTTATTTTTAGATATATATTATAAAAAACCCAAAAATACCTCGTTGAGGTAGTCATGGACTAAGGGGTCCTCGGGGTGACGGCCCATTTTGCATGGGCCGTACTGATAGAGTCGTGCTATGACAGGAGATCTATGAAGTCGTGGTGTGCCCTCCAAGTTAAGAAGGAAGAATATCTCTTTTATTCCTTATTGTAATCTATCTTCGGTAAGCCTAGCCCTATCGGTGTCTATATAAACCGACGGTTGTAGTTATTAGGGGGGAGAGCTATCTTCATCCCCCGTAGCCTAGGGTTTAGCTCATGCTAATCCTGAGGTAGATCTACTCTGTAAACCACGTTATACAATCAATACAATCAAGCAGGACGTAGGGTTTTACCTCTTCGAGAGGGCCCGAACCTGGGTAAACATTGTGTTTGTCGTCCCTTGTTACCCATCGATCCTAGATCCATAGCTCGGGACCCCCTACCCCGAGGTCTGCCAGTTTTGACACCGACATTGGTGCTTTTATTGAGGGTTCCATTGTGAGATCACTAGAGGAATCGATGGCTCAGCCGGTCGTTGGAGACCACACCCGAGCCGAGGGCTTCCACTCCCCTAGTCATCTTCTCATCTTCGGCGGCATACTAGTGTGCGCCCATCCCACTGGTCGCCTCGACCAGATCGAAGGTTTCACCCCCGTCGAAGGGTTCATCGGTTCAGGGGTGTCGACCCCAGGACCTGCTGACTCACAAAAATCTGGTATCACTCAGAGTTCGGCCCTGAAGCCCGACTCCAACGAACCGCCCCAAAGACCTCCCGCTGAATCGCCAGAGTGTCCGGCACCCCCATGTGGCCAGCCGGCAGATCACCTGGCGAGCCTTTTTCGTGCAATGGGAATCTTCGTTACTAGGCCTACAGCCTACGATCGGATCGGGCTTAGACCCAATGACCAAAAAATCAACACCCCTCCGGTCACACACCTCGTCGCCACAGTCGAAGAGGCCTGGGAGGGGCCACAGCCTTGTAAGCTAAAGATGGTGTACACTCGAATCTCTATCTCAGAGTCAGACACCATCCCGAATGTACGTCCGGACATAACACCTAACGCAAGTCCCAACTTTGAGCCTATCCCGCCGCACACCAGTTCGGACCCGAGCCCTGTGCGGTCACAACCGGACACGACTCAACCTCCCATCAAGGATAGTCTAGGTCCGCGGTAGGAGGGAATTCTAGAAATCTTCTCACTCACCCACCCACCACACGGAATACTCTCCGGATTCGAGAAACCCAAACGTATGGGACCTCATGTACATCAAACAGCTGCCAAACGAGACAGTCCACCATTATTGGGCTAGATTTCTCTTGGTAAAGAATAGGATGGCACCTTGCTGTGAGAAAGAAATAATGAAAACCTTCCAGTTGAACTGCAGTGACGAGGGCCTCTTAAACACCCTCGCGTGTCGCTGAATTCAAAGCTTCGCTGAATTATCAAACATGGTACGCAAGTATTGCGCCATGGAAAACACATTGGGGCACAACATCAAAGCATGGGGCCATAGCTTATCGTGCATCACGGCAAGCCTCGCCTTAAATGAGCCTACACAAACCAGTCACCGAAGTGCAAGCCTAACAAAAAGAAAACCAGGCCCAGATCGGTGTTAGGTGAGCTGCTAGATAAACCATGTCCAATACATTCAGTCTTGCTAGACGCAAACCAACCCACAAACTTCGAGCATGTTGGGTGGTAAGACAAGTGGCCAAATACGGCAAGCCAATCTTGGGCCTTACACCCCCAGATAAACAGTCCTCGGATTCACCACAGGACCACAATGTCCTTATGGTATACGAGACATTCACCTCAAACAATAAAAGGAAAAAGGCTCTTCGAGAGCTCAGCCAGATATATCAAGTGATGCCCGCTCAGCGATGGGCAAATACTCATATCACCTTCGACAAGAAGGACGGGCCAAGCCCTTGTATCAGCCATGCTTTGGCTGCATTGGTCCTCGACCCCATTGTTGACGGCTTTCGGATGACTAAAGTACTAATGGATGGAGGCGCAGCCTCATTCTCATTTATGAGGATACGCCCGACAAGATGCAGTTCAACATGTCTCTCATCGAACACAGTCACACTACATTCCGAGGTATCATACCCGGTAGTGAGGCACACTGCTCGGGACGCATAACCCTCGATGTTGTGTTCGGCACACCCGATAACTATAGGCCGAACCCTTGCTATTCCACATTGTGCCCTTTCATAGCGGATACCACGCCCTTTTAGGGCGCGAGGCAATCTCGATTTTTCTATCCATACCACATTACAGGTATATGAAACTAAAATGTCAGGGCCCAACGGGGTAACTTCACTTAAAAGCGACCCAAGCAGAGCCTTGCAAGCTGAAAACAAAACGGCATCCCTCGCTCGAGAGGCACTATCCGAACCCTCGCAGCTGAAGAACTAACAGCTCTATGCACTACAGTCGACAGGGATGACGTGGTTCCCAGTAAAAGACAAAAATCCACGTCATTCAAGCCAGCAGATGAAATAATAATGTTTCAAGTGCACCCAACAGATCCCAACAAAATGGTGTCCATAGGAGCACAGCTGGACCCTGCAGTCGACGAGGCATTAAGGACATTCCTGCGTGAAAATTGGGACATATTCGCATGGCACCCCTCGGACATGCCAGGAATCCCACACAGAAAAGCAGAGCACGGCCTCAACATCCTAAAAGGATTTAAGCCAGTATAAAAGACCCTGCGCCGATTCTCCGAACCCAAACGACAAGCCATGGGCGAGGAACTCGCAAAATTGCTGGAGCGTGGATTCATCTGTGAGATCAAGCATCCTGAGTGGTTAGCAAATCTGGTAATGATGCTAAAGAAGGATAAGTCATGGCGGCTTTGTGTCGATTTCAAAAAGACCTTAACAAGGCCTGCCCTCAGGACCCTTTCCCCTACCACGAATAGACCGGATCATCGACACCACCGCCAGAAATGACTCACTTTGTTTCTTTGACGCATACTCCAGATACCACCAGATCAAGATGAAAGTGTCCGACCAGGCGGCAACCACGTTCATTACCCCTTATGGGCCCTTCTGCTTCAACACCATGCCGTTCGGATTGAAAAACGTAGGAGCCACATGCCAGCGCATGATCCAAGCATGCCTGGAAAATCAAGTTGGCAAAACGGCCGAGGCATATGTCGATGATGTGGTTGTCAAAACCAAACACATAGACAACCAGTAGATGACCTACGCCAAACCTTTAAAAGCTTGTGAGCCTATGACATATGCCTCAACCCAGAAAAATGTATCTTTGGGGTCCCCGTCAGGAAGCTGCTCGGATTCATCGTCTCTCATAGAGGAATCGAGGCCAATCCGGCCCAAATAGAGCACTATCTCAGCTCGCAATACCAACAGAGCTTAAACACATTCAGAAGCTGGCAGGATGCATCGCAACCTTGAGCCGCTTCATATCCCGCCTCGGAGGAAAAGCATTGCCACTCTACAAACTTCTCAAAAAGACCAAGAACTTACAATGGACACACGAAGCAACTGCGGCGCTCGAGGATATTAAAACACTCCTAGCCGGCAACCCTATCCTAACCACACCTAGTATCAGCGACCCCATGCTGCTATATGTTTCAGCCACCAATCAGGTGGTCAGCGCGGTGCTTGTGGTGGAACGGGAATCTGACGGCCATAAATTTCAAGCCCCGAAGCCGGTCTATTAAGTGTCTTAGGTCCTAACACCATGCAAAACACGATACCCGCACTAACAAAAGATATCTTACACAGTCCTCATGGCGTCCCGAAAGCTTCGACACTACTTTCAAGAATGTTCAGTCACAGTGGCATCAGAGGTCCCCTTGAATGATATAATCAATAACAGAGACGCCACGGGCCACATGACCAAGTGGGCCATCGAGCTCCTCCCCTTCGAGATAACATACAAACCATGTCGAGCCATTAAATCGCAGGTGCTGGCCGATTTCATAGCTGACTGGACTAAAGCCGAACTACCCCGGGAGTATAGTACATATTCACACTGGACAATGTACTTCGACGGCTCAAAGATGTTAGCCGGACTGGGGGCTGGGGTCATCCTAATCTCCCCCACAGGTGACACTGTTCAGTATGCCTACAAATAATGTACACGGACTCCAACAATGCAGCCGAGTACGAAGCACTACTACACAACCTTCGTATGGCCACAACAATGGGAGTGCAGTGCCTTGAGGTAAGGGGAGATCCAAACCTAGCGATCTCTCAAGTCAACGGCGAATTTGACGCCAAGGACCCCTAGATGGTGGCATACAGAAACGTAGTCCTTCGGATATCGGCCTGATTTGAGGGCCTAGAGTTTCACCATGTCGTTAGAGACAACAATTAAGCAGTTGACGTCCTCGCCCCTATGGGCGCCAAGCGCGACCCAATTCCCAAAAACACCTTCCTCGAGCGGCTCTTTAAGCCCTCTGTGGTGTGGCAGGACGACGTTACCAGCGCACCAACCAACGAGCCCGCTAACAACGCTGATACGTCTCCAACGTATCTATAATTTTTGATTGCTCCATGCTACTTTATCTACTGTTTTAGGCAATATTGGGCTTTATTTTCCACTTTTATATTATTTTTGGGACTAACCTATTAACCGGAGGCCCAGCCCAGATTTGCTGTTTTATGCCTATTTCAGTGTTTCGAGGAAAAGGAATATCAGACGGAGTCAAAACGGAACGAAATCAACTGGAGAAGCTATTTTTGGAAGGAAACCCACCTGATGGACTTGGACCCCACGTCAGAAGATACGGGAGGTTCTCACGAGGGTGGGGGGCGCGCCCTCCCCCCTGGGTGCGCCCCCTGCCTCGTGGGGCCCTCGTAGCTCCACCAACATGCTCCTTTCACCCATATATACCTATGTACCCTAAAACTTCCAGAACGGAAGATAGATCGGGAGTTCCGCCGCCGCAAGCCTCTGTAGCCACCAAAAACCAATCGGGACCCCGTTCCGGCATCCTGCCGAAGGGGGATCCCATCACCGGAGGCAATCTTCATCATCCCGGCGCTATCCATGACGAGGAGGGAGTAGTTCACCCTCGGGGCTGAGGGTATGTACCAGTAGCTATGTGTTTTGATCTCTCTCTCTCTCTCTCTCGTGTTCTCTCTCATGTTCCATCTATGGCACGATCTTGATGTATCTCGAGCTTTGCTATTGTAGTTGGATCTTATGATGTTTCTCCCCCTCTACTCTCTTGTGACGAATTGAGTTTCCCCTTTGAAGTTTTCTTATCGGATTGAGTCTTTATGAGAACACTTGATGTATGTCTTGCCGTGATTATCTGTGGTGACAATGGGATATCATGTGCCACTTGATGTATGTTTTGGTGATCAACTTGCGGGTTTCGTGACACTTGGGAACCTATGCATAGGGGTTGGCACACGTTCTTGACTCTCCGGTAGAAACTTTGGGGCACTCTTTGAAGTACTTTTATGTTGGTTGGATGAATCTGAGATTGTGTGATGCATATTGTATAATCATGCCCACGGATACTTGAGGTGACAATGGAGTATCTAGGTGACATTAGGGTTTTGGTTGATTTGTATCTTAAGGTGTTATTCTAGTACGAACTCTTTTATAGATCGATCCGAAAGAATAGCTTTGTGGTGGTTTCGTACTCGACCACAATCTCTACGTTTGTTCTCCACTATTAGTGGCTTTGGAGTGACTCTTTTTTGCATGTTGAGGGCTTGTCATATGTTCTATCTATGTTATTATTGTTGAGAGAACTTACACTAGTGAAAGTATGAACCCTAGGCCTTGTTTCCTATCATTGCAATACCGTTTACGCTCACATTTATCGCTTGCTACCTTGCTGTTTTTATTATTTCAGATTACAAAAACCTATATCTACTATCTATTTTGCACTTGTATCACCATCTCTTCGCCGAACTAGTGCACCTATACAATTTTCCATTGTATTGGGTGTGTTGGGGACACAAGAGACTTTTTGTTATTTGGTTGCAGGGTTGTTTGAGAGAGACCATCTTCATCCTACGCCTCCTACGAATTGATAAACCTTAGGTCATCCACTTGAGGGAAATTTTCTACTGTCCTACAAACCTGTGCACTTGCAGGCCCAACAAAGTCTACAAGAAGAAGGTTGTGTAGTAGACATAAAGCTCTTTTCTGGCGCCGTTGCCGGGGAGGCTAGGTAAGTGAAGGTATATCTTTAGATCTTGCAATTGAATCTTTTTGTTTCTTGTTTTAGCACTAGTCTAGTTTATAAAAGAAAATTACAAAAAATTGGAATTAAGTTTGTCTCAAACGCTTCACCTTTTTAATATCTTTCGTGAAAATGATGGGAAGGAAAATTGTGCTCAAGTGCTAGAAGAAGAATTACATAGAATGCTTGGCATGAAATATGTGAATGATGAGCATGATTGCAATGTTGTTAGTATGAATTCCTTGAATATCCATGATGCTAATGATATGCAAATCCACAAGCTTGGGGAAGCTATGTTTGATGAATATGATATTTTTTGTCCCCCAAGCTTTGATGAGCAAATTTACTATGCTGAAAGCATGCCTCCTATCTATGATGATTATTGTGATGATACGTATGCTATAAAGAAGAAATTTGCTTATCTTGAGAGTAGTAAATTTTCTATGCTTGTAGATCATGAAAAGAATGATTTAAGTGCTGGTTATATTTTTGAATTCATTCATGATGCTACTGAAAATTATTATGAGAGAGGAACATATGCTTGTAGGAATTGCGATAATATCAAGTTTCCTCTCTATGTGCTTAAATTCTTAAATCTATGCTTGTGTTACCTTCCTATGCTAGTTGATTATTATTCTCATAAGTTGTTTGTTCACAAAATCCATATGCATAGGAAGTGGGTTAGACTTAAATGTGCTAGTCATATGCTTCATGATGCTCCCGTTATGTTTCAATTCTTATCTTTTATGTGAGCATCATTGTCATCATCATGCCTAGCTAAAAGGCATTAAAGAAAAGCGCTTGTTGGGAGACAACTCAATATTTATCCTTACTATTTTTGTGTGTCCACATGATTATGCTAATGTAGTAATCATGTTTTATAGCTTTTGTTTAAATAAAGTGCCAAGTAGAACCTTTGGGAAGACTTGGGTGAAGTTTATGTGATCTTGCTGTGAAAAACAGAAACTTTAGTGCTCACGAGATTAGCTGCCATTTTTTACTGGAGAGTGCTTTTAGGTTGATTATTTTTGCATACGATTAATAGATAAATTTATTAGGTCCAGCAATTTATTTCATAATTTTTGGGGTTCCAGAAGTATACATTTTATACAGATTACTACAGACTGTTCTGTTTTTGACAGATTCTGTTTTCTATGTGTTGTTTGCTTATTTTGATGAATCTATGAGTAGTATCGGAGGGTATGAACCATAGATAAGTTGGAGTACAGTAGATATTACACCAATATGAATTTAGAATGAGTTCATTACAGTACCTAAGTGGTGGTTTTATTTTCTTATACTAACGGAGCTTACGAGTTTTGTGTTGAGTTTTGTGTGGTTGATGTTTTCAAGTTTTGGGTAAGGATTCGATGGACTACGTAATAAGGAGTGGCAAGAGCCTAAGCTTGGGGATGCCCAAGGCACCCCAAGGTAATATTCAAGGACAACCAATCAACTAAGCTTGGGGATGCCCCGGAAGGCATCCATCTTTTGTCTTCGTTCATCGGTAACTTTACTTGGAGCTATATTTTTATTCACCACATGATATGTGTTTTGCTTCGAGTGTCAATTTATTTTGTTAGTTTTTGCTTGCTGTTAGTTAGAATTGTGTTTTTCCTCTTTCGTTTCAATAAAAAAGTCAAGGATAGCCTTTGCCATGCTTATTTTGCTAGTTTGCATGTTGCTGTTCAAAAACAGAAAGTTTACCGCTGTTGCAAAAATTCCCTCGAAAAGTCAGAGCATGGTCTAACGTTGAATCTTTTTGCATATTTAGATCTGATAAATTTATTACAGTGGGATTTTAGTTCATAATTTTTGGAGTCAGGGAAGTATTGATACTCTTGCATTCTTTACAGACTGTACTGTTTTGGCAGATTGCTGTTATGGTTGCATTGTTTGCGTATGTTTGCTTGTTTAATGAATCTATTTGAGGATAGGAGTATTAAATATACAGAGGCATTTAGTATGCAATGTCTAATAATAATTTACGTGATTTTCTACAGTATAATATGATAAGGTTTTGCATTGGTTTATACTAACCTATCTCACGAGTTCTTGTTGAGTTTGTTGTGAATGAAGCTTTTGATAAAAAGAGAAACCATGATATGAGAGGAATTAAGGAGACACAAAATTTCAAGCTTGGGGATGCCCAAGGCACCCCAAGATAATATTTCAAGAAGTCTCAAGCATCTAAGCTTAGGGATGCCCCGGTAGGCATCCCACCTATCTTCTTCAACAACTATCGGTTAGTATCAGTTGAGCCTAAGTTTTTGCTTCTTCACATGACTTGTGCTATCCTTGCAATGTAGTTTTCTTTAGCTTTGCTTGCTGTTTGAATAAGTATCAAGATCTGAAATTCTTTAATGAGAGAGAGCAATACTTGATTTGGAATTTGCTAGAATACTCTATGTGCTTCACTTATATATTTTGAGCTTGATAGTTTTTGCTCATAGTACTTCACTTATATCTTTTGAGCGTGATAATTTTTGCTCTAGTACTTCACTTATATCTTTTAGAGCACGGTGGTGGATTTGTTTTAAAGAAACTAGATGAACTCTCATACTTCACTTAGATTATTTTGAGAGTCGTTAATAGCATGGTAATTTGCTTAATGTTAATATACTTGGTGTTCAAGATATGTGAAACTTTCTTTTGAGTGCGTTGAATACTAAGATAAGTTTGATGCTTGATAATTGTTTTGAGATATGGAGGTGATAATATCAAAGTCGTGCTAGTTGAGTAATTGTGAATTTGAGAAATGCTTGTGTTGAAGTTTGCAAGTCCCGTAGCATGGACGTATGGTTAAAGTTGTGTAACAAATTTGAAACATGAAGTGTACCTGGCTTGTGCATCCTTATGAGTGATGGTCGGGGACGAGCGATGGTCTTTTCCTACCAATCTATCCCCCTAGGAGCATGCGCATAGTACTTGATTTTTGATGACTTCTAAATTTTTGAATAAGTATATGAGTTCTTTTGACTAATGTTGAGTCCATGGATTATACGCACTCTCACCTTTCCGCCATTGCTAGCCTCTTCGGTACCGTGCATTGCCCTTTCTCACCTTGAGAGTTGGTGCAAACTTTGCCGGTGCATCCAAACCCCGTGATACGATACGCTCTATCACACATAAACCTCCTTATATGTTCCTCAAAACAACCACCATACCTACCTATTATGGCATTTCCATAGCCATTTCGAGATATATTGCCATGCAACTTCCACCATCATCATCATGACATGCATTACTTTTGTCATATTGCCATTGCATGATCTTGTAGTTGGCATCTTATTTGTGGCAAAGCCACCATGCATTATTTTTATACATGTCACTCTTGATTCATTGCATCATCCCGGTACACCGCCGGAGGCATTCATATAGAGTCATATCTTGTTCTAAGTTTCGAGTTGTAATCCATATGTTGTAATGAAAGTGTGATGATCATCATTATTAGAGCATTGCCCCAAAAAAAAGAAAGGCCAAAAAAAGGCCCAAAAAAAAGGGAAAGGCCAAAAGAAAAATAAAAGAAAGGCCCAATAAAATAAAATAAATAAAATAAATAAAAAGGGCAATGCTACTATCTCTTTTCCACACTTGTGCTTCAAAGTAGCACCTTGTTCTTCATGTAGTGAGTCTCTTATATTGTGCTTCAAAGTAGCACCTTGTTCCTCATGTAGTGAGTCTCATAAGTTGTCTTTTTATACTAGTAGGATTTTTTTCATTATAGAACTTGGCTTGTATATTCCTACGATGGGCTTCCTCAAATGCCCTAGGTCTTCATGAGCAAGCAAGTTGGATGCACACCCACTAGTTTTCTTTTGTTGAGCATTCATAGCTCTAGTGCATCCGTTGCATGGCAATCCCTACTCCTCATGTTGACATCAATTGATGGGCATCTCCATAGCCCATTGATTAGCCTCGTCAATGTGAGACCTTCTCCTTTTTTTGTCTTCTCCACACAATCCCCATCATCATATTCTATTCTACCCATAGTGTTATATCCATGGCTCACGCTCATGTATTGCGTGAAGGTTGAAAAAGTTTGAGATTATTTAAGTATGAAACAATTGCTTGGCTTGTCATCGGGGGTATAGAAGTTGGGAACATCTTTGTGTGACGAAAATGAAGCATAGCCTAACTATATGATTTTGTAGGGATGAACTTTCATTTGCCATGTTATTTTGAGAAGACATGATTGCTTTGATTAGCATGCTTGAAGTACTATTATTTTTTATGTCAATATGAACTTTTATCTTGAATCTTTCGGATCTGAATATTCATACCATGATTAAGAAGATTTACATTGAAATTATGCCAAAGTATCACTCCGCATCAAAAATTCTTTTTTATCATTTACCTACTCGAGGACGAGCAGGAATTAAGCTTGGGGATGCTTGATACGTCTCCAACGTATCTATAATTTTTGATTGCTCCATGCTACTTTATCTATTGTTTTAGGCAATATTGGGCTTTATTATCCACTTTTATATTATTTTTGGGACTAACCTATTAACCGGAGGCCCAGCCCAGATTTGCTGTTTTATGCCTATTTCAGTGTTTCGAGGAAAAGGAATATCAGACGGAGTCAAAATGGAACGAAATCAACTGGAGAAGTTATTTTTGGAAGGAAACCCACCTGATGGACTTGGACCCCATGTCAGAAGATACGGGAGGTGCTCACGAGGGTGGGGGCGTGCTCTCCCGCCTGGGCGCGCCCCCTGCCTCGTGGGGCCCCTGTAGCTCCACCGACGAGCTCCTTTCACCCATATATACCTACGTACCCTAAAAATTCCAGAACAGAAGATAGATCGGGAGTTCCGCCGCCGCAAGCCTCTGTAGCAACCAAGACCGAGAAGAATAGTTAGAATTTCGTAACCTATTATTCCCCCTTACTTCCCTCTTAAATCTCGGGACGAGATTTCTTGTAGTGGAGGAGAATTGTGACGCCCGGATAATTAAGCTACAGTGATCCCCCGCTAATGATGCCATGTCACTACGATTACTCTTGATAAACTCTCGATAGTTCAAAACAGAAACAAATTCAAAATTTAATTAAAAGCAAAAATTAAAGTTTTCAAATATTAAAATCAAATTGTTCGGGTTGTGCCAAATAATGCATAAGTAATTACGGTGGAGAAAGCAAACTTTTATAAAGTGTTTAACTACCCTAAAATAAATAAGACAGTAGCAAAAACAATTAATTAATTTCCTTTTATAATTAATAAAATATTAAACTATTTTAAATGGGTGCCATAATTATTTGGGCAGTAGTATATTTATAAATGCAAATCTAGGTACTAGTGGTAATTTTTATAAAACTAAATTCAAAAGGAAACTAAAAGAAAAACAGTAAAGAAGAGAGTAACTAAAAAGAAAAGACAAAACAAAGCGAAAAGAATGGGGGAAAAGAAACCCCTCCACGTATCCCCTGGGCCTAGCCCACCGGGGGCAAAAGCACCCCACCAGGCCCAGTCCACACCCCACTTGCCCCCCATCTCTAGCTACAGAAGCAGGGGTGGGCGTGGCGCTCATCCGCCGGCGCCATTGCCGGCGATGCACACACGTCGGCCATCCGCCCTCCCCCACGGCGCCTACTTGATGCCCTCGAGCCCTCCTCTTCGAACCCTAGCGTGCCCGTTCCCCTCCCCACTCCCCTCGTTTACCCCTCTCCGTCTCTGCCTTGTTCGCCCGAGTGCGGTCGCCGACGCACCGCCGTCGATCCCGCGACCACCAGCCACCCCGCGCCGCCCGGAGACGTCCAGGAGGATCGCTGTCGACTGCTTCTTCATCTACGGGCTCTCAATCGATCGGAGCCGCACCGGATCGCAGCCATCGCCGTCTTCCTCAACCTCCGGCCACCGCGGCGCCATCGACAAATCCGTCGCCTTCACTGCATCCCCGGCCTCCTCGAGCTCCTCTTCCGAATCGCGGTGAGCAGCGCTACGTTTCCCCTTCCTAACCGCTCTCGATTCATAGTCAAAGTCCCGTCGTCTTCTTTGTTTGCTCCGGCCAAAACGCGCCGCCACTGTGGTGCTCCCCGCCGTGGCTACAGGCCGTCCCGGGGCCAGCTAGACACACGGGAGTGCTCCCGTGCCCATGTAGATGCAGACTAGCCTCTAGGTTCGCTCGATTTTGAGATATAGGGTCGCGCCCGATCAAACCCGTGTTCGCCGTCGCCGCGTCCGACGCTTTGGGCTCGCGAGCCCCTGGCGCCACCACAGCCATGCGTCCGTCGCACCTCGCCGCTGCACCACGCCCTTCTGTGCGCGCGTCCGCCGCTCCCGGCGCTCGCCGTCGCTCACCCTGGCTGCGTCCAAGGCGCGCCCCCGCGGCCCCTGCTCTGCTTGCTAGCTGCGCTTGTTGCGGCTCTACGCTGGAGCTGCTCTTGTTACTGCCGCTGCTTGCTCTGCTGCGTGCTGCCTTGCCGCGGCTGTTACGCTCCTCTGCCTGCCGATGCTCTCTGCTTCGCTGCCTTGGCAGCCCGTGTTCCCCTGCTGCGCTGCTGCTGGTTGATGCCCCTGCTACCTGTTGCTGCTGCTACACAAGGCCACCAGCGCCCTCATGTGCATGCGTGCAGCCCAGCCAGGAAGGCTGACTAGCTCTCTGGAGATGTGGCCGACCCTATCCAAATTGCTTAGTGTTAATTAGCTTAGTTAGGTTCTAGTTCAGCCTAACCTGTCCATGACAGGTGGTCTCACGCACTAAAATCCTTTTAGTTAAAAGGCCACTCAATGACATGTGGGACCCTGTTAGTTTAATCCCTAGTTACTAATGTTCCTATTACATGTGGGCCACAAACCCTCTGTTGACCAGTCAAATTGACTGGGTCAAACCCAACCTATGGCCCCACTGCCATACACACCGTCTAGTAGAGCCCCTTGTGACAAAAGATTTTCTATTTAAATTTTCGAACTAAATAATTTCAGAATATTATTAAAACTTTGAAAAATAATATAAAATAAACCATAACACGGATGGAAAAACTTTGTACATGAAAGTTGCTCAGAGCGACGAGACGAATCCGGTTACACCCTCCGTTCGTCCGCCACACACTCCTAGCATAGCGAACATGGAACTTTTCCCCTCCAATTCGTCTGTCTGAAAACGCTAAACCTGGGGAAACATTCCCGGATGTTATCCCACTTCGCCGGTAACGTGTAGCACCGCGTTAGAACACGTCTAGCTCTGTTTCTTGTCCTGTTATGCTCTTGCTTGCTATGTATTTACTGTTTCTTCCCCCCTCTTCTCTCCGGTAGACTCCGAGACTGTCGCTGATGCCGCTGTGATCAACTACGTCACCGACGACCCTCCTTCTTGTCTGAGCAACCAGGCAAGCCCCCCCTTTGATCCCCAGATATCGCCTATTCCTCTCTATACTGCTTGCATTAGAGTAGTGTAGCATGTTACTTCTTTCCCTTAATCCTATTCTGATGTATAGCCTGACATTGTTGCTACAGTCATTGATACCTTACTCGCAATCCTAAATGCTTAGTATAGGATGATAGTTTATCATCATTGGCCCTACATTCTTGTCAGTCTGCCTTGCTATACTATCGGGCCGTGATCACTTGGGAGGTGATCACGGGTATATACTATACATATATACATACTACAGATGGTGACTAAAGTCGGGTCCGCTCGAAGAGTACCCGCGAGTGATTCACGGATTGGGGGCTGAAAGGACCTTTGTCCCGACGGCCCTCTGTGTGGATCTTTGTGGCGGAGCGACAGGGCAGGTTGAGACCACCTAGGCGAGAGGTGGGCCTGGCCCTGGTCGGCGTCCGCGGTTGCTTCATAATAACACGCTTAACGAGATCTTGGTATTTGATCTGAGTCTGGCCATTTTGTCTATACGCACTAACCATCTACGCGGGAGTAGTTATGGGTATCCCGGCGTCGTGGTATCAGCCGAATCCTTCTTGACGTCAGCGACTGAGTGGCGCGCGCCGGATTGGAACGTAAGCCTGCACTTGTATTAAGGGGGCTAGTTCTGCTACCGGCCGCGTTCGCAACGTGCAGGTGTGCAAAGGGCGATGGGCCCAGACCCCTGCGCCATAGGAGTTAGACCGGCGTGCTGACCTCTCTGTTGTGCCTAGGTGGGGCTGCGACGTGTTGATCTTCCGAGGCCGGGCATGACCCAGGAAAGTGTGTCCGGCCAAATGGGATCGAGCGTGTTAGGTTATGTGGTGCACCCCTGCAGGGAAGTTTATCTATTCGAATAGCCGTGTCCCTCGGTAAAAGGACGACCCGGAGTTGTACCTTGACCTTATGACAACTAGAACCGGATACTTAATAAAATACACCCAGACAAGTTCCACAGACAACCCGGTGATCGCTTTTCCACAGGGCAACGAGGAGAGGATCGCCGGGTAGGATTATGCTATGCGATGCTACTGGAGATGCTACTTGGAGATGCTACTTGGAGGACTTCAATCTACTCTCTTCTACATGCTGCAAGACGGAGGCTGCCAGAAGCGTAGACTTCGATAGGACTAGCTATCCCCCTCTTATTCTGGCATTCTGCAGTTCAGTCCACTGATATGGCCTCCTTACACGTATACCCATGCATATGTAGTGTAGTTCCTTGCTTGCGAGTACTTTGGATGAGTACTCACGGTTGCTTTCTCCCCCCCTTTCCCCCTTTCCTTCTTTCTGGTTGTCGCAACCAGATGCTAGAGCCCAGAAGCCAGACGCCACCGTTGATGACGACTACTACCCTGGAGGTGCCTACTACTACGTGCAGACTGCTGACGACGACTAGGAGTAGTTAGGAGGATCCCAGGCAGGAGGCCTGCGCCTCTTTCGATCTGTATCCCAGTTTGTGCTAGCCTTCTTAAGGCAAACTTGTTTAACTTATGTCTGTACTCAGATATTGTTGCTTCCGCTGACTCGTCTATGATCGAGCACTTGTATTCGAGCCCTCGAGGCCCCTGGCTTGTATTATGATGCTTGTATAACTTATTTATGTTTTAGAGTTGTGTTGTGATATCTTCCCGTGAGTCCCTGATCTTGATCGTACACGTTTGCGTGCATGATTAGTGTACTATTGAATCGGGGGCGCCACAGGTATGTACCAGTAGCTATGTGTTTTCATCTCTCTCTCTCGTGTTCTCTATCGTGTTCCATCTATGGCACGATCTTGATGTATCCCGAGCTTTGCTATTGAAGTTGGATCTTATGATGTCTCTCCCTCTCTACTCTCTTGTGATGAATTGAGTTTCCCCTTTGAAGTTTTCTTATCGGATTGAGTCTTTATGAGAACACTTGATGTATGTGTTGCCGTGATTATCTGTGGTGACAATGGGATATCATGTGCCACTTGATGTATGTTTTGGTGATCAACTTGCGGGTTTCGTGACACTTGGGAACCTATGCATTGGGGTTGGCACACGTTCTTGACTCTCCGGTAGAAACTTTGGGGCACTCTTTGAAGTACTTTTATGTTGGTTGGATGAATCTGAGATTGTGTGATGCATATCGTATAATCATGCCCACGGATACTTGAGGTGACAATGGAGTATCTAGGTGACATTAGGGTTTTGGTTGATTTGTATCTTAAGGTGTTATTCTAGTACGAACTCTTTTATAGATCGATCCGAAAGAATAGCTTTGTGGTGGTTTCGTACCTGACCATAATCTCTATGTTTGTTCTCCGCTATTAGTGGCTTTGGAGTGACTCTTTGTTGCATGTTGAGGGCTTGTCCTATGTTCTATCTATGTTATTATTGTTGAGAGAACTTACACTAGTGAAAGTATGAACCCTAGGCCTTGTTTTCTATCATTGCAATACCGTTTACGCTCACGTTTATCGCTTGCTACCTTGCTGTTTTTATTATTTCAGATTACAAAAACCTATATCTACTATCTATTTTGCACTTGTATCACCATCTCTTCGCCGAACTAGTGCACCTATACAATTTGCCATTGTATTGGGTGTGTTGGGGACACAAGAGACTTTTTGTTATTTGGTTGCACGGTTGTTTGAGAGAGACCCTCTTCATCCTACGCCTCCTACGGATTGATAAACCTTAGGTCATCCACTTGAGGGAAATTTGCTACTGTCCTACAAACCTGTGCACTTGCAGGCCCAACAAAGTCTACAAGAAGAAGGTTGTGTAGTAGACATCAAACGCCTCACCAGAAAATGAATCGGACAACCATACCATCGGTGGCTCCGCACTCGAGGAAACACCCTCCGCCCATGAAGTCATGGTCGTAATCCCAACCTGGACAGAACCCCTGCTAGCCTATCTCACACAACATCAGCTTCCAGAGGATCAAACCTAAGCACGGCGTATAGTTCGACGCTCTAAAGCATACAAGGTCCATGAAGGCAAACTCTATAAAAAGAGTACCACAGGAGTCCTACAAAGATGCATCTTCGAAGAGGAGGGGCGGTAGCTCTTGGCAGAGATACACGCAAGCATGGGCGGATACCATGCGGCGGCTCGGGCTTTGGTCAGCAAGGCTTCCCGACCAGGTTTCTTCTGGCCTACCGCCCACGAACATGCCCGGACATTAGTCCAGCATTGTGTCGGATGCCAGCTATTCGCAAATCAAAGCCATATGCCCTGCACAGCCCTTCAGATGATACCGATACCATGGACTTTCGCAGTCTAGGGCCTCGACATGGTCGGGCCACTCAAAGGAGGGACAAGCAAAAATAAGTACCTATTGGTCATGGTCAATAAATTCACCAAGTGGATCGAGGCAAGACCGGTCATTTCGGCGGAATCCGGACCAGTCCCGACTTCTTATCGGATGTCGTACACCGTTATGGTGTCCTCCACAGCATAATTACCGATAATGGTACCAATTTCACCGCCCAGGAAGTCAAAGACTGGTGCGGCAAAATGGGCATCAAGCTCGATTACGCCTCCGTGTACCACCCACAGACCAATGGGCAGGTCAAATGAGCCAATGGACTCATTATGAGCAGCATTAAACCTCGCCTAGTTCGTTCCCTCGAACAATCAGGCCGCCATTGGGTCGAGGAACTCGATTCCGTACTATGGGGGTTGCGCACTGCTCCTAATCGGTCAACCGGATACACATTATTTTTATGGTATACAGTGTGGAAGCAGTTCTCCCATGGGACCTTATCCATGACGCGCCTAGAGTGTGCATGTACGAAGAAAAGGAAGCAGGGCTCCAGCGGCAGGTCGATCTGGACGCTTTGGTAGAAGAATGAGACATAGCTCGGGCTCGGTCCACGTTCTATCAATAGTAAGCACGACGTTACCATAACCGCGAAGTCCGGGCAAAGACATACAACATGGGAAACCTTGACCTTTGACTCCCTGAAAAACAGAACGATAAACTATCACCTAAATGGAGGGACCATACATCATTGATGAAGTACTTGTAGGAGGAGCGTATTGTCTTTGTCGCCCGTCTGACAACGGCCTCGAGCCGAACCCGTGGAACGCAGCAAGGCTGCAGCGTTTTTACGCCTGAGTCCGACATCATTTTTCACCTTTTCTTTCTTTTTATTTTTTACCCTTTTTCTCTCTTTCGTCGTGGTGCTAGTTTCGATAAACCGAACCATACCAGGCCCATACTATATACACCATTAAATGTAATACCTAGCTTTGCTTGGGGGCTCCCTTAGAGGAGCCGCATAAATCCATAAATCGCATTCGTTACGATTGCATCCTTCTCATACATGTTAAGCCAACATATGCACTTGTTTGACTTAAGATCTTTGCCAAGCCGGGTTGCCAGGCTCCTGTGATTACCCCTACGTTCCCGATTTTTCAGCTAGGGAGTAAAGGGAG
Organism: Triticum timopheevii; assembly: GCA_963921465.1. Classification (NCBI taxonomy): domain Eukaryota; kingdom Viridiplantae; phylum Streptophyta; class Magnoliopsida; order Poales; family Poaceae; genus Triticum; species Triticum timopheevii. The sequence goes on from OY997272.1 coordinate 173,218,644, forward strand.
CAAGTCTGTGATTGTTACGACCTGGTCACCCGGGACTGTACCTCGGACGGGAGAAGCCGAAAGCTAGTGTTCTTACAGAATACAATAAGTCAGCCTAAGGGAAGTGAATATAGCCTCGAGCTTACTACCAAGGTTCTTTTTTAAAGCCATTGGTGTCTGTTGATCCTACAAGTCCGGACTATAATCCTAACCGATGAAAGGAACCCTTGGAGGAACTATTTTCGTTGGAAGATGTTTCTTACATTAAACAGTAATATAACATTGCTCTCTGCATATGTTTCGTCTATTCAAAGCAGAAGGCTGGATTGCCTCGTTCCCGAATTATTGTGTCATTTCCCATGGGACACAGTACGGAACACTCCCCGATCTCTGATCGGAGAGGCAGAAGCCGATGGCCGGTCAAGACAACCTTCTTTCAAAAATTACAATAAGAGCACAGATGGAGCATGGTCAACGTAAAGTACATAGATACATATAATTAACAAAACTACCCATTCTCGACATTGTCTACCAATTGTTCAAGAACAATCCTTTTGCAAATAGCGAGCAGCTTGCATCACTTCCTCATACACCAAGCTTGCATCTTCATGGCTTTGCGGGCCTTTTCATAGGTCTTCGACAGTTCCTTTAGAAGGTCCCATCATAAGTGCTCACTTCTTCCTCAGGCTGCCCAGAGCCGGAGACTGAACAAGCAGGTGTCACCAATCTTCATTAAAATATCAATGACATTTGTCACACAACGCGGTACAGTGCACTTACCAAATATGCCACCTTTCAGCTTCTGGTTTCCTCCGCGGATTGGGCCAGCTGAGCTCTCAAGCTCTTAATTTCCTCAGGTTGGCGTTGATTTTCTGCCTTGAGCTCATTTTTCTCATCCTGACTCCGCGTCAGCACTCGTTTACCAGCCTCCAGCTCCCTCCCCAGCTCGCTTACAGCTTCTGCGACTGTACGGAGAATATGGTGTTAATGCTTGGTATACAAAGTATACTTAGAAAAGCAGTCTTTACTAATCACCGGACAATTCTCTACTGGCTTTTCGAGCCGCATCTAGTTCAGCCTTGGCTTCGACCAATTGTGTCCGGCTCACTTCAAGGTCCTCGAACAACTTTTTGTTCTGCTCCCTTGTGGCCTACAAAAATAATATCACTATACACCCATAACTCGGTCGTCCTACCCGAATTAAGGCTTGGGGGCTAGTTGGTTAGGGAACATGATCTGCTTTTAAGATAGATATACCTGCACCTTGGCGGCAAATAGACCAGCAATCCCGTCCAGACCTGTCTGGGCTGCTCCAAGGTACGTGTCCACCAAACTAAAAGCATTGAAATCCTTTTTGGCAAAAGCAGTATTACATAAAGTCTCCCTCTGGCGGTGATGGTTCATTACACTCTCGACTTCAGAATTAGTGACCGAAACATCATCAGAATCTGCCGAGGGTACGCCAGTCATCGCATGTTCGGAGGAGGCTCTAGCTTGTGCTGAAGGCTTGGGACCAGAATTACGGTTCGGCGCATCCGGGTGATCTCCGGATTGGTGTAGAGGCATGTGCCTTCTGCAAAATTGAGCAAGCCTTAATAAAAAGAGTGCCAGCGGCGACACTTGCTGCGGTTCCAAAATACATTACCTCTGGGCCGAGGAGGCAGGTGCCTCCGCTTTTGTGGAGGCTTTTCGCTTTGATCCCCCATCAAGGGCCTGAGCCGGTGCGGACTGTGCTCCTCTCGAGGCATTCTTACGCGTAGAGCGGCAACCCTTGGGAGTACGAGTCAACACGTGGGGGGTAGCATGAGACGAGCGTCTTGTTCGGGAGGGGTTCTTCTTTTCACTTACTGAGGAAGAAGGAAGAGCCCCGGGGTCTGTCACAACCACCTTGGTGCCGTCAAGACCCTCCTGATAGAACACCCCATCTTCAAATTTGATTGACGTCTCTGGATCGTTGTGATACCCCGGATTGCCGTCTCAAGAGTGATTCTCTGGTTGAGGAGGAGGACAATTAATGGACGCAACCCGGCGCCTCCATCCCTGTTCAAGTGGCGACTAGTAAGAGTTGGCGTGATTTTTGGACTCAAAGTAATGGATAGTGACTTACCAGGTCCGCAGGATTATATCCGAAGCAGACTTCTCGAATACTCATGCGAGCGAACTCTGCTTCCTCTCCCTTGTAGAGATCGGCCAGTATTTTGGACAGGGCCACCTTGTTGTCTGGCCCGTATCATTGGTGACGAGCTACATCGTTGGTCCCGCTATAACACCACAAAGGGTGACCCCGTTGTTGGAGGGGTTGCACGCATCGTCTCGTGGATTTGTCACGGCAGATGTCCTAGGTTGAGGACTTAGTCGTGAGGCCAACGCATCTATGTGGTAGCTTGAGAGGGGTTGGTCGGAATCGATAGACGCGGAGTTTTACCCAGGTTCGGCCCCTCATGGTGGAGGTAAAAGCCTATATCCTGCTTCATTGATATTGATGATGATGACGATGATGCTCACGATTACAAGGGTGTTCTTTCGCTACCTCTATCTCGAGAGCTATTGATTTGTCTGTCTAAACTTAACTTGTGAAACTTGTCCCTTTTGGGGTGCCTTGTCCCTCCTTATATAAGTTGGGGGACGGGTTACATGTGGAGTCCTAGTAGGACTAGGACTACTCTATTACAATTGGGATCCTAGTCTTGCTTCCTTTGTAAGAGAATACTCCTTATGCCTTTCCTCTTAAGCCGGCCTACCATAACATGAGCCGGCCTTCCATGATCCGCCTTTTGGGCCATCGGGTCGTGTCGTTCCTATGACCCGCTTCCCAGGTCACCCATGAGTCGCCAGGCTCGGGCGGGTCACTTAGTGAGTCGTCCAGTCAGGGCAGGTCATTAGTGAGTCACCAAGTCCGGCCGGGTTATACTTCTGGTCGGGTTACACCGCGGGGTATATCCCTGACACATTGGGTAATGGCAATGGCCATAACTACGACCATTGTCAACTTGCTGCTAGTTAGCAGCCTGATCTTGGCTGACAATGCACGCACTTCTTTGCCATCCTGTTGGGAAGGGCCTCTAGGCTGCCAGTTGTACTACTTTATAGGCAGGTCGTTCAAATATTCAGGTAGCCCTTGCCGAATTAGATCGGTGAGGGGAACATCTTCGATATAAAACCACTCTGAAGTCCATCCTTCAGGATCTTTCTATGGGTCCCGATTGGGTAGCCTGTCCTAGCTATTCGCCATACCTTGGCACTGCCTACCTCAAATATAGATCCCTCCCAAAGGATGGGGAAAAGACAGAAATACTTCCTCCAGAAGTCAAAGTGGGTCTTGCAACTCAGAAATATCTCGCACAAGGCTACGAAACCAGAAATGTGCAGTATCGACCCCGGGGTGAAGTTGTGGAGCTAGATCCCATAGAACTCTAGTAGACCCCGTAGGAAAGGATGAATGGGAAAACCCAAACCCCTTAAAAGGAAGGGCACGAGACATACCCTCTCCTCCTTGTTTGGGGCGGGGGAGTTCTCGGCAAGGGCACGACCATCAATGGAGATGGGACCGGAGCGGACCGGGACCAGATCGGTCGAAGGGAGGAGGCATTGCATCTGCAAGCGACTCAGCTGGATATGTGAGACCGAGCAGCTCGACCAATCGCCTAGGAGCAGGCCGTGAGGGCGCGAGGAAGAACCTGGGATGTCGGCCATGGCTTTGGGGCATTTTTTGGTATCTTTCTTGGCGAAAGGGAAGATAACTGTTCTCGGCACCTTTGCATCTATAATTAGGCATCTTGTCGTTAAGCCGAAAGGGCAGGTGCATGGAAGGACGGCATTGGGGCGCACGCCCTCTGGAAAGGTGTGCGAAGCCCTTGTCCCGAGGAACGGCATCAAACTCTGATGGACCCACCTCGTTCTCAAGGCATCTTTGGATCCTGGAACCTTGAGACTATTCGGACCCAAGGACATCAGAGCGGGTTCTGGATACTGTTCGACGACAGTAACACGACTTCAAGTGAAATAAAAGAACTCGTCTCGCAAGCCGACGGTGTAAAGATTCCATAAGACGATCCCCAGCGTTGGAGGCAAGTTCGGGGGCTATTGAGAGAGTCGTATACTAAGGGGTCCTCGGGACGACGGCGCATTGTGCATGGGCCACTGATAGAGTCGTACTATGACAAGAGATCTATGAAGCCATGGTGTGCCCTCCAAGTCAAGAAGGCGGAAGATCTCTTTTATTCCTTCTTATAATCTATCTTCGGTAACCCTAGCCCTATCTATGTCTATATAAACCAAGGGTTGTAGTCATTAGGGGGAGAGCTATCTTCATCCCCCGTAGCCTATGATTTAGCTCATGTGGATCTCGACGTAGATCTACTTTGTAAACCACATTATACAATCAATACAATCAAGCAGGATGTAGGGTTTTACCTCTTCGAGAGAGCCCGAACCTGGGTAAACATTGTGTTCGTCCTCCCTTGTTACCCATCGACCCTAGATCCACAGCTCGGGACCCCCTACCCCGAGGGATGCCAGTTTTGCCATCGACACTCGCTAAGTTTTATTTGCTTTTATTTGCATCTATCAATCTACTACAATTTTATCCCGTCAGCTTGACAATTTCTGGCACCATTACCCGAAAGGGACTGACAACCCCTTTAACACGTCGGGTTGCAAGTATTTGTTCTTAGTGTGTAGGTACCATTTACATAGTGTTTCTTAGTTCTCCTAATGGTTTGATAACCTTGTTCTCATCACTGAGAGAAATAACTACCGTAGTTGTGCTGCATCATCCCTTCCTCTTTGGGGAAATGCCGACGTAGTTCAAGCGACATCAAAAGGAATTTTTGGCGCCGTTGCCGGGAGACATCATAAACATCTATCAGGTTCCTAATCACAAATCTCATCTCCTTGCAATTTACATTATTTGCCATTTGCATCTCGTTTTCATCTCCCCCACTTCTAAAACGTTTTTGCGAAAATCACAAAAATATTTGCCTTTTATTTGCCTTCTTTTTGTTTGCCTTTTTTGTTTGCTCTTATGTACTTGGTTTGTTTGCTTGTTTGGCATCTTTGTATGTTGATTGAAAAACAGAAAACAAAAAACTTATGGATCCTCATCCACTTGCTAATCTTTTTAAAAGATCCAATTATGATGAATCAATTGCTAGTGATTTGAGGCACTAGATTATCTTTATGAGGTTTTGCTTGAAATTCGTGAATCTGAAAATTGTGATGAATTGTTAAACAAAGAAATTTATAAACAGATTCATGGTAGACCCTTAAAGGAAAAGCATGGTTGCAATGATGTTATTGTGAATTCTATTATTGTCAATTGTGTTAATAATATGCAAAACCCCAAGCTTAGGGAAGATAATGTTGTTATGTCCACTACTTATTGTCCAGAACCTAGAAAAGGAATAGGTATGTGATACGGTAAGTAAACCGACTCCAAAAGTCTTTTGGAAGCAATTTTACTCTATTTTGGAATATTTAAAAAATTAGGAAAATGAAGAGTAGTCCGAAAAGTGCACGAGCAGGCGACAAGCCTGGGGGCGCGCCCTACCCCCCTGGGCGCGCCTCCCGAGCTTGTGGCCACCTCGTGTACCCTCCGGACTCCATTTTCTCCAAGAATACTTGTTTTGCACGGTAAAAATTTGTTATATAATCTCCCAAAGGTTTTGACCACCGTATTATGACAATATCCTTTGTTCTTGTTTCAATCTATTTCTGCAGCAAATTTAGAGCGGGATGTCTTCGCAAGAGTCAGTCGGGGAGAGTCGGGTCTCTCACCCAACACCAGATCCAAAGCATACAGTGAAGCTAATCCCTTTGGGTGGTCAACGGAGGAAGAGATAGAAGCCAACCTGAAAAGAGTGTATGCCATGGAAGAGAATCAAGAAGTCACTTCTCTCCCTCAACCTGGAGCCATGCATGTGGAACTCGATGACTCGATCCTCCCAGATTTGGTCAAACCTCTCGGTGCTAAATTTATATCTTACAATAACTTGAAAAAGAGTGTTGCTTCTTCCTCTGCAGCAAGGATGCATCTGTGGGTAGACGGTGCTTTAACTATCACTGGAAAGCTACGTAAGGAGATTATGGATCTCAAATAGCAAATCAATAAGCTCGAGGTGGAATATCGCATCCGGAGGGGCATCATTGCCAAGAATATTGCACCACCACCTCCGAAGAAGGAAACTTGAGTACCTGGGTATGGGCACTCCCCTTGGCTTCTGCCAAGCTTGGGGGAGGTGCCCCGATATTGTATCACCATCACATCTTTATCTTTATCATTTATCTTAGTTTGATCCTTTTGGTTAAATCTTGATCTAGTAGAATAAAAGTTTTAGTATGATCTAGTCTTTAAATTTTGCTTCGTGATCTATCTATGTAAGCGAGTATGGGAGTTATATAATAAAGATTAGTTTTGAGTCAAGGGCTTTGCTTTATTTCTTTGATCTTTGAAAAGAAAAAGAATAAAAGAAATAAAAAGATCATATAATAATCTTATGGAGAGAGATGACTTCACACATAAGAAGTATGTCGCGTGAAATTTATTGAGGATTGACAAACATAGTATTGGTCATTGTTGCAATTAATAGGAAGCAATAAAGAAAGAGAGGTCTCACATATAAATACACTATCTGGGCCGTCTTTTATGATTGTGAGCACTCATTAAAATATTATATTCTAATAAGTTGATGTTGGACAAGGAAGTAAACATAATGTGTTATGCTCCCGTATATCTGAATAGAAGTTATAATGTCCTGGATCCTCCAACATGTTGAGCTTGCTTCTCATCCTATGCTAGCCAGAAATTCCGCACTAAGTAGACATACTACTTGTGCATCCAAAACCTTTAACCCAATTTTGCCATGAGAGTCCACTATATCTACCTATGGATTGAGTAATATCCTTCAAGTAAGTTGTCATCGGTGCAAGCAATAAAAATTGCTCTCTAATTATGTATGATCTTTTAGTGTGAGGAAAATAAACTTTATACGAACTTGTGATGAGGACGGAATAAAAGCGACGGACTGCATAATAAAGTTCTCTATCACAAGCGGCAGTATAAAGTGATGTTTCATTGCATTCAACTAAAAAGCGCATGAAAACCTCTACTTCCCTCTGCGAAGGGCCTATCTTTTATGTTCACTTTCTACCTTTATGCAAGAGTCATAGTGACCTTCACCCTTCCTTTTATATTTTCTCTTTTTGCCAAGCACTATGTGTTGGGGAAAGATCCAGACATACATATCCACTCGGATGTAGGTGATCATAAATTATTATTGTTGACGTTACCCTTGAGATAAATAGTTGGGAGGCAAAACTATAAGCCCCTATCTTTCTATGTGTCTGACTAAAGCTTTGATCTCATAAGTATCACGTAAATGTCAGCAATTATGTAAGATTAAATGATGGTTGAGTATGTGAACTTGCTAAATAAAAGCTCTTACACTGACTCTTTATGATATTATGACAAATTGCAATTGCTTCAATGACTGAGATCATAATTTGTTAGTTTTCAATGAAGTTTTTGGTTCATACTTTACCTTGTGAATGAATTATCCCTTTAGCGTAATAAGTATTATGACAATATATTGTTGTTTTAAAGATGATCACAATGCCCTCATGTCCGTATTTTATTTTATCGACACCTCTATGTATAAACATGTGGTCATGATTATCGATTTCGGCTTTCGCTTGAAGACAAGCGAGGTCTAAGCTTGGGGGGGTTGATACGTCTCATAACCCACAAGTATAGGGGATCACAACAGTTTTCGAGGGTAGAGTATTCAACCCAAATTTATAGATTCAACACATTGGGAGCCAAAGAATATATGTAAGTATTAGCAGTTGAGTTGTCAATTCAACCACACCTGGAGATTAAATATCTGCAGCAAAGTGATCAGTAGCACAGTAGTATGATAGTTGGATAGTATAAGTAACGATGGCAGTGGTAACAATAATAGTAACAGTAACTGTGGTAGCAATGATTTTGTAGCAGTTGTAACAGTAGTAGTAACTTAGCATAGTAGTAACTTAGCAAGAGCAATATGTGGAAAACTCATAGGCATTGGATCGGTGATTTCGTTGGATGATATTCATCATATAACAGTCACAACCTAGGGCGACACAGAACTAGCTCCAGTTCATAAATATAATGTACGCATGTATTCCATAAATAGCCATATGTGCTTATGGAAAAGAACTTGCATAACTTCTTTTGTCCTACCCTCCCATGGGAGTGGGGTCCATAAGGAAACTAAGGGATATTAAGGCCTACTTTTAATAGAGAACCAGAACAAAGCATTAACACATAGTGAATACATGAACTCCTCAAATTACAGTAATCACCGGAAAGAATCCCAATTATTGTCACCTTGGGGTATGCGGATCATAACATGTAATAGGTGCGTATAACTTGCAAGATCTGATCAAGAACATATATATGATGGTGAAAACATAAACGTTTCAGATATAAAATCATGGCACTCGGGCCCTAGTGACAAGCATTAAGCATAGCAAAGTCATAGCAACATCAATCACAAAACATAGTAGATACTAAGGAACAAGCCCTAACAAAACTAACCCGATTACATGATGAATCCCATCCAACGCCTCACTGTCTAGCAAGCCTACGAAGGAATTACTCACTCTTGGTGGGGAGCATCATGGACTTGGTAATGAACGAGGGTTGGTGGTGCCAAAGACCGAAGATTCCCCTCGCCGGAGCCCTGAACGGGCTTCAGATCTGGCCTCCCGATGAAGAACAGTAGGTGGCGGCGGCTCCGCATCGTAAAATGTGATGAAACTTCCTCTCCTACTTATTTCTCCAAAATAGGATTTCATAGAGTTGGAATTAGGGTCAGCGGAGCCTTGTGGGCAGCTGCCCCCCCCCCCCCTCCAGTGGGTCTTGTTTCCAGAAATTATTATATATTCCAAAATAATTCTCCAAAAAGTTTCGTCCAATTCCGAGAACTTTTATTTCTGCACAAAAACAACACCATGGTAGTTCTGCTGAAAACCGCGTCAGTCCGGGTTAGTTTCGTTCAAATCATGCAAATTAGAGTCCAAAACAAGAGTAAAAGCGTTAGGAAAAGTAGATATGATGGAGACGTATCAATGTACATTTTGCATCATGTTTTTATATTGATATTTATTGCATTATGGGCTGTTATTTCACTTTATGGTACAATTCTTATGCCTTTTCTCTCTTATTTTACAAGGTTTACATGAAGAGGGAGAATGCCGGCAGCTGGAATTCTAGACCAAAAAGGAGCAAATCTGAGATACCTATTCTGCACAACTCCAAATGTCCTAAAAATTTATGGAGAATTGTTTTGGAATATATTAGAAATATTGGGTGAAGAAACAACACAAGGGGACCCACAAGGTGGCCACATGCCTGGGGTACGCTCTACCCCCAAGACACACCTTCCAAGCTCGTGGCACCCCTGGCCAGCCCCCGGTGTCCATCTTATGCTATATGAAAGGATCTGACATAGAAAAAATCATAAGGAGGCTTTTAGGATGAAACGTCGCCCTCTCGAGGCGGAACCTGGGCCGAAGCAATCTAGGGCTCCGGCAGAGCGATTCTGCCGGGGAAACTTCCCTCTGGGAGGGGGGAAATCGAAGCCATCATCATCACCAACGATCCCCTCATCGTGGGAGGGTCTATCATCATCAACATCTTCACCGGCACCATCTCCTCTCAAACCCTAGTTCATCTCTTGTATTCAATCTTTGCCTCAAAACCTCAGATTGGTACCCGTGGGTTGCTAGTAGTGTTGATTACTCCTTGTAGTTGATGCTAGTTGGTTTATTTGGTGGACGATCATATGTTCAGATTCTTAATGATATTTATTACCCCTCAGATCTTGAACATGAACATGCTTTGTGAGTAGTTACGTTTGTTCCTGAGGACATGGGAGAAGTCTTGTTATAAATAATCATGTGAATTTGGTATTCGTTTGATATTTTGATGAGATGTATGTTGTCTTTCCTCTAGTGATGTTATGCGAACGTCGACTACATGAAACTTCACCATGATTTGAGCCTAGGGGAAGGCATTGGGAAGTAGTAAGTAGATGATGGGTTGCTAGAGTGACAAAAGCTAGTTTATGTGTTGCTTTGTAAGGGGTTGATTTGGATGCAGATGTTTCATGCTATGGTTAGATTTGTCTTAATTCTTATTTCATAGTTGCGGATGCTTGTGAGAGAGTTTAATCATAAGTGGGAGGCTTGTCCAAGTAAGGACATCACCCAAACACTAATCCACCAACATATCAAATTATAAAAGTAACGAACGTGAATCATATGAGCATGATGAAAACTAGGTTGACAATAATTCCCATGTGTCCTCGGGAGCGCTTTGATTTGTATAAGAGTTCGTCCAGGCTTATCCTCTGCTACAAAAAGGATTAGGCCACCTTGTTGCACTTTTTTATACTTGTTACCCATTACGAATTATCTTACTACCAATCTATTTGTTACCGATAATTTCAGTGCCTGCAGAAAATACCTTGCTGAAACGCTTGTCATTTCCTTCTGCTCCTTGTTGGGTTCAACACTCGTACTCATCAGAAGGACTATGATTGATCCCCTATACTTGTGGGTCATCAGTGCTCCATGGACAGAGCCGAGGGGAATGGATGATGGTGACATGATGCGACGGCTTGGCGATGAACCCTTTGATTGGGATGATCAGCGCGATGAGGTGGTCCTCCTGGACATCTTCCGATGGCACAAGGTGGCCGGTGACCGTGTTAATGGCGAGGCAACGGTGATGGCTGTGTCGGGTGTCCAAGAAATTGAAGGGGGCAAGCAAGTGTGAGGGAAAGTGAGGGTTTGGTCATGTCCAGGGGCTTGCAGATAGGTTTTGTACTCATCTAGGAACATTGTAGTGTCGCCCTGGCGGCGTCCGTGCGGTCGCGCGCGAGGACACACGCCCTAGACGGCTAGGATGTGAGATAGAAGAAGACATGGCTGGTGGGCTAGGCCGGCACTATAGAAGTGGGCTACAAGTGCACAGTAGTTAGGTTTTAACTTTTTACTTTTCTGTTTTTCTATCTAGAGTTACCGTTTTCTATTTTTCTTTACAATTTTGCAATCTAATTTAATATAAAATGATTTTGCTGCATATGAAACTAGCACATAAATGTAGGCCATATTTCTAGTTGGCACAAAAGTTACAATTTATTTTGAAATGTCTAAATATTTGTTTAATTTAAAATTGGCTCAAATAAGTGTTGCTGGTCCAATTTTAAATAGGTTAACATCATTTTAGATATTCAAAATAGGTTAGCTCCTACATGACAAATAGTTAGTCAATATTTTCAACCCAACAAACAATTTTGTTTTACTGTTTGAAGAAATAATAATTTGACTTAGAATTTGAACTTGAATTTGAATTTGATGTTGGTTTTTATCAAGTGACCATTTGGCTTAATAAAACATGATGACATGGCATCATTAGCATGGGTTTACTGCAGCATGACATCAGGGATGTTACAAATCTCCTCCACTAAAAGAAATCTCGTCCCGAGATTTAAGAGGTAGAGTACGGCGGGAAGGTTTGTTTACGAAATTCTAACGAATCTTCTTGGTCTTGGTTGCTCTTGTCGAAGAGGTCGGTCCATGGCATTGTTGTCTTCATTTTCTCTGCATTATTGCATCTTGATTAAGTTGTCAATCTTCCTTCAGGATATCCATGATACTTACGAAAAGGATAAGGGGTAACTCGGCAACGATGGAATTCTACAAGCGGTAATCACCTGGTTATCTCATGAATGAAGCACATAAGTATCTCTTGAGTTTTGGAATCATGACGAGAGCGACTTAAGAAGATACAAACAACTTCATGTGGGTAAGCAATCATTTAAGGCCTGAAGCAAGACGTGATAAGGGTCCAGAGTGTCCAGGAATGAATCTCGCATCAGATACTAGAATGGATCATCTCAAGGAAGGTGGCTCACGGAAATGCATATGAAGCCAAGTGCAAGGGTAATTTCGGATACAAGGATAACATAGTCATTTATATGAAACTTCATAATTAATGAGAGAGTTTTCATAAGGAATCCTAAGAATGACATGCTCAAGGTAGAATAATCGATTCCATGACTAAGTTGAAGATTCAGCCGCAAGCGATACAGAAAGGCAAAGCATACTGCATCAATATGAACTTGAGGACTCGAGCATTTCTGAATCTTTAGGATGATCAAAATCAAAGTGATCAACATACATACCACCATGATGAATAAGAAGGGTGGTGGCATCTTGTGTGTTCATGATACAAGTTTTGTCAGAGGGGCATTCCGTCGGCTATGGTGGCAACAACGTTGGTACCAAGTGCGGGGGATGAAGAGAATCATTTTCCTGCTTGATAAAATGAGGCGGACCAATAGGAAAAGTTCTCGTCCATCGGTGGTTACCAGAATGTTATCAACAATAGTAACAGGGTTCTACTAACAGAGTTGTACACCGAGGTGTTTACATAAGTAGGGAACTGCTACTTCTAGATCATATAAATTATATGAAAGGTTAAACACACCAATGGAAAGGAAAATGTGATTATTGGATTAAACAGACCAACGTATCTATAATTTTTGGTTGTTCCATGCTATTATACTATCTTTTTTGGATGTTTTATATGCATTTATATGATATTTTATATTATTTTTGGGACTAACCTATTAACCAAGAGCCCAGTGCCAGTTTCTGTTTTTGCCTGTTTTAGAGTTTCGCAAAAAAGGAATGCCAAACGGAGTCCAAATGGAATGAAACTTTCGCGATGATCTTTCTTGGACCAAAAGCAAACCTGGAGACTTGGAGATGAAGTTGGAGACTCAACGAGGCGGCCATGAGGGTGGAGGGCGCGCCCAGGGGGATAGGGCGCACCCCCTACCTCGTGGGCCCCTCAGAGCTCTCCTGACCTAGTCCCTTTGCCTATATATACTCTTATACCCCAAAAATATCAGGGGGGAGCCACGAAAATACTTTTCCACCACCGCAACCTTCTGTACCCATGGGATCCCATCTAGGGGGCTTTTCCAGCATCCTGCTGGAGGGGGGTTCGATCATGGAGGGCTTCTACATAAACACCATTACCCTTCCAATGGAGCGTGAGTAGTTTTACCACAGACCTATGGGTCCATGGCTAGTATCTAGATGGCTTCTTCTCTCTCTCTTTGATTCTCAATACCATGTTCTCCTCAATGTTCTTAGAGATCTATTCGATGTAGTACTCTTTTGCGGTGTGTTTGCTGAGATCCGATGAATTATGGATTTATGATCAGATTATCTATGAATGTTATTTGAGTCTTCTCTGAATTCTTATATGCATGATTTGATATCTTTGCAAGTCTCTTCGAATTATCGGTTTAGTTTGGCCTACCAGATTGGTTTTTCTTGCAATGGGAGAAGTGCTTAGCTTTAGGTTCAATCTTGCAGTGTCCTTTCCCAGTGACAGTAGGGGCATCAAGGCACGTATTGTATTGTTGCCATCTAGGATAAAAAGATGGGGTTTTCATCATATTGCTTGAGTTAATTCCTTTACATCATGTCATCTTACCTAATGCGTTATTCTGTTCTTCATGAACTTAATACTCTAGATGCAGGCAGGAGTCGGTCGATGTGCGGAGTAATAGTAGTAGATGCAGAATCGTTTCGGTCTACTTGACATGAACGTGATGCCTATATTCATGATCACTGTCTTAGATATCATCATAATTATGCACTCTTCTCTCAATTGCTCAGTAGTAATTTGTTCACCCACCGTAATATTTCTATCTTGAGAGAAGCCACTAGTGAAACCTATGGCCCCCGGGTCTATTTTACATCATACTAGTTTCCCGTCAATTTACCAATTTCTGTCACTGTTTCTTTACTTTGCAATCTTTTACTTTCCGTTCTATAAACCAAAAATACCAAAAATATTTACTTTATGGTTTACCTATCTATATAGGATCTCACTTTTACAAGTAACCGTGAAGGGATTGACAACCCCTTATCACGTTGGGTGCAAGTTTGTTGATTGTTTGTGTAGGTATTCGGTGACTTGTGCGTTGTTTCCTACTGGATTGATACCTTGGTTCTCAAACTGAGGGAAATACTTACTTTACTTTGATGCATCACCCTTTCCTCTTCAAGGGAAAAACCAACACAAGCTCAAGAAGTAGCAGGAAGAATTTCTCGCGCCGTTGCCGGGGAGATCTACGCCAAGTCAAGACATACCAAGTACCCATCATAAACTCTCATCTCTTGCATTACGTTATTCGCCATTTGCCTCTCGTTTTCCTCTCCCCCACCTCTAAACGATTTTCGAAAACATTTCCCTTTTCTTCGCCCTTCTTCCATTCGATCTTTTGTTTGCTTGTGTTACCATGTGCCTTCTTTTTGCTTACATCTTCGCTTGCTAAAAGTTTATGGATCCTCATCCACTTGCTAATTTTTTTAACAGATCCAATTATGATGAACCAATTTCTAGTAATTTGAGTGCACTAGATTATCCTTATGAGGTTTTGCTTGAAATTCATGAATCTAAAAATTGTGATGAAGAAATTTATGAAGAGATTCACAATAGCTCCTTGAATAAAAAAGATGATTGCAATGATTTTTACTATAAATTCTATTAATGTCAATTGTGTTAATGATATGCAAAACCCTAAGCTTGGGGATGCTAATTTTGCTACGACTATTATTTGTTGCAATGATCATGATTGGGGTGATTCTTCTTATGATCTTGAACATTTATTTAAGCCCCATGATGAATATGAGATTGATAATGATGTTTGCAATAATATTGAAAGTGGGTTTGGAAGAGTGTCAACTTTAGATCCCACATTTTGGAGAATGTTCAATCTTATGAAATTTCTGATAAAAGTGGGTTTGGAGAGGTCATGTCTTTAGTTAATGTTAATCCCACTACTTTGGGAGAGTGTCAACTTCGCATGCATCTGGATCATGTTGAGAATATGTTATGTGATAGCTATATTGTTGAATTTTCTTATGATCCTACATGTAGTTATTATGAGAGAGGAAAATATGGTTGTAGAAATTCTCATGTTACTAAATTTCCTCTCGTTATGTTGAGATTGCTATTGTTTCTTTCTTCTTCCTTGCATATGCTAGATCTTGCTTGTCTTGCTAATTTGTTTGCTTATAAAATGCCTATGCATAGGAAGCATGTTAGACTTAGATGTCTTTGTCAGATGTTTTATGATGCTCTCTTTGCGCTTCAATTCTTGTCTTTCATGTCAGCATCATTGAAATTATCAATGCCTAGATAAGGGAGTTAAACAATAGCGCTTATTGGGAGGCAACCCAATTTTATTTTTGTTATTTGCTTTTTGTTCCTGTCTAGTAATAAATAATTCATCTAGCCTCTATTTAGATGTGGTTTTATGTTTTAATTAGTGTTTGTGCCAAGTTAAACCTTTAGGATAGCTTACGGTGATAGTTGTGTTGATCCTGCTGAAAATCAGAAACTTTTGCGGCAAGGGAAATAAATTTCAAAATTAACAGAAACGTGCTTTTGATCTGATTATTTTTGCTATGGATTGGTACACAAAATTTCTCAGGTTTTTCTAATTTTTCAGAATTTTTGGAGTTACAGAAGTATTCGAGAGTTACAGATTGCTACAGACTGTTCTGTTTTTGACAGATTCTGTTTTTTGCGTGTTGTTTGCTTATTTTGATGAATCTATGGGTAGTATCGGGGGTATGAACCATGGAAAAGTTGGAATTCAGTAGATATTACACCAATATAAAAAATAATGAGTTTGCAACAGTACCTTGAAGTGGTGATTTATTTTCTTATACTAACGGAGCTCATGAGATTTTCTGTTGAGTTTTGTGTTGTGAAGTTTTCAAGTTTTGGGTAAGGATTTCATGGACTATGGAATAAGGAGTGGCAAGAGCCTAATCTTGGGGATTCCCAAGGCACCCCAAGATAATATTCAAGTACAACCAAAATCCTAAGCTTGGGGATGCCCCGTAAGGCATCCCCTCTTTCGTCTTTGTCTATCGGTAACTTTACTTGAGGCTATATTTTTATTCACCACATGATATGTGTTCTGCTTGGAGCGTCTTGTATGATTTGAGTCTTTGCTTTTTAGTTTTCCACAATCATCCTTGCTGTACACACCTTTTGCGAGATACACGCATGAATCGTGATTTATTAGAATACTCTATGTGCATCACTTATATCTTTTGAGCTAGGCAACATTGCTCTAGTACTTCACTTATATATTTTTAAAGCACGGCGGTGGTTTTATTTTATAGAAATTTATGAAATCTCATGCTCCACTTATATTATTTTGAGAGTCTTTTAAAACAGCATGGTAATTTTCTTTGGTTATAAATTTAGTCCTAATATGATAGGCATTCAAGAGGGATATAATGAAAACTTTCATATAAAGTGCATTGAATACTATGAGAAGTTTGATTCTTTATGATTATTTTGAGATATGAAGATGGTGATATTAGAGTCATGCTACTAGAGTAATGGTGAATTTGAGAAATACTTGTGTTAAGGTTTGTGAGTCTCGTAGCATGCACGTATGGTAACCGTTGTGTAACAAATTTGAAGCATGAGGTATCTCTTTGATTGTCTTCCTTGTGTGTGGAGGTCAAGATCGCGTGATGGTTAACTCCTACCATCCCTTCCCCTAGGAGCATGCGCGTAGTGCTTGGTTTTGATGACTTGTAGATTTTTGCAATAAGTATGTGAGTTCTTTATGACTAATGTTGAGTCCATGGATTATATGCACTCTCACCCTTCCACCATTGCCAGCCTCTCTTGTGCCGCGCAACTTTCGCCGGTACCCCACCATTTACCTTCCTCAAAACAGCCACCATACCTACCTATTATGGCATTTCCATAGCCATTCTGAGATATATTGCCATGTAACTTTCCACCATTCCGTTTATTATGACACGCTCCATCATTGTCATATTGCTTTGCATGATCATGTAGTTAACATCGTATTTGTGGCAAAGCCACCGTTCATAATTCTTTCATACATGTCACTCTTGATTCATTGCACATCCCGGTACACCGCCGGAGGCATTCATATAGAGTCATATTTTGTTCTAAGTATCGAGTTGTAATTCTTGAGTTGTAAGTAAATAAAAGTGTGATGATCATCATTATTAGAGCATTGTCCCATGTGAGGAAAAAAAGAGGCCAAAGAAGCCAATAAAAAAAACAAAAAGAAACAAAAAAATGAGAGAAAAAGAGTGAAGGGGCAATGCTACTATCCTTTTACTACACTTGTGCTTCAAAGTAGCACCATGATGTTCATGATAGAGAGTCTCCTATGTTGTCACTTTCATATACTAGTGGGAATTTTTCATGATAGAACTTGGCTTGTATATTCCAATGATGGGCTTCCTCAAAATGCCCTAGGTCTTCGTGAGCAAGCAAGTTGGATGCACACCCACTTAGTTTCTTTTTGAGCTTTCATACACTTATAGCTCTAGTGCATCTGTTGCATGGCAATCCCTACTCACTCACATTGATATCTATTGATGGGCATCTCCATAGCCCTTTGATATGCCTAGTTGATGTGAGACTGTCTCCTTCTTTTTGTCTTCTCCACAACCACCATTCTATTCCACCAATAGTGTTATGTACATGGCTCACGCTCATGTACACCACCGGAGCCATTCACATAGAGTCATATTTTGTTCTAAGCATTGAGTTGTAATTTTTCGAGTTGTAAGTAAATAGAAGTGTGATGATCATCATTATTAGAGCATTGTCCCATGTGAAGAAATAAAATAAGAGGCTAAAGAAGCCAAGAAAAAAAGAAAGAAAAAAAAAGAAAATGAGAGAAAAGAGAGAAAGGGCAATGTTATTATCCTTTTTCCACACTTGTGCTTTGGAGTAGCACAATGATCTTCACGATAGGGAGTCTCTTATTTTGTCACTTGCATATACTAGTGGAAATATTTCATTATAGAACTTGGCTTGTATATTCCAACAATGGGCTTCCTCAAATGCCCTAGGTCTTCATGAGCAAACAAGTTGGATGCACACCCACTTAGTTTATTTTTGAGCTTTCATACACTTATAGCTCTAGTGCATCTGTTGCATGGCAATCCCTACTCACTCACATTGATATCTATTGATGGGCATCTCTATAGCCCGTTGATACGCCTAGTTGATGTGAGACTATCTCCTTCTTTTTTTCTTCTCCACAACTACCATATTCTCTTCCACCATAGTGCTATGTCCATGGCTCACGCTCATGTATTGCGTCAAAGTTGAAAAGGTTTGAGAACGTCAAAGTATGAAACAATTGCTTGGCTTGTCATCGGGGTTGTGCATGATTTGAGTATTTTATGTGATGAAGATGGAGCATAGCCAGACTATATGATTTCATAGGGATAAGCTTTCTTTGGCCATGTTATTTTGATAAGACATAATTGCCTTGTTAGTATGCTTGAAGTATTATTGTTATTATGTACATATTAAACTTTTGTTTTGAATCTTACATACCTGAACATTCATGCCACAATAAAGGAAATTACATGGATAAATATGTTAGCTAGCATTCCACATCAAAAATTCTGTTTTTATCATTTACCTACTCGAGGACGAGCAGGAATTAAGCTTGGGGATGCTTGATACGTTGGCAACGTATCTATAATTTTTTATTGTTCCATGCTATTATATTATCTGTTTTGGATGTCTTATATGCAATTTTATATTATTTTTGGGACTAACCTATTAACTGAGAGCCCAGTGCAGGTTTCTGTTTTTTGCCTGGTTTAGAATTTCACAGAAAAGGAATACCAAACGGAGTCCAAACGGAATGAAACTTTCGCGATGATCTTTCATGGACCAGAAGCAAACCAGGAGACTTGGAGATGAAGTAGGAGACCCAACGAGGCGGCCAAGAGGGTGGAGGGCGCGCCCCCTACCGCGTGGGCCCCTCGGAGCTCTCCTGACCTAGTCCCTTCGCCTATATATACTCTTATACCCCAAAAATATCAGGGGGAGCCACGAAAACATTTTTCCACCGCCGCAACCTTCTATACCCATGAGATCCCATCTAGGGGCCTTTTCCAGCGTCCTGCCAGACGGGGATTCGACCTTGGAGGGCTTCTACATCAACACCATTACCCTTCCGATGAAGCGTGACTAGTTTACCACAGACCTATGGGTCCATAGCTAGTAGCTAGATGGCTTCTTCTCTCTCTTTTATTCTCTACACCATGTTCTCCTCGATGTTCTTGGAGATTTATTCGATGTAATACTCTTTTGCGGTGTGTTTGCTGAGATCCAATGAATTGTGGATTTATGATCAGATTATCTATGAATATTATTTGAGTCTTATCCGAATTCATATATGCATGATTTGATATCTTTGCAAGTCCCTTCGAATTATCGGTTTAGTTTGGCCTACTATATTCGTTTTTCTTACAATGGGAGAAGTGCTTAGCTTTGGGTTCAATATTGCGATGTCCTTTCCCAATGACAGTAGGGGCATCAAGGCACGTATTGTATTGTTGCCATCGAGGATAAAAAGATGGGGTTTTCATCATATTGCTTGAGTGAATTCTTTTACATCATGTCATCTTACCTAATGCATTACTCTGTTCTTCATGAACTTAATACTCTAGATGCAGGCAGGAGTTGGTCGGTGTGTGGAGTAATAGTAGTAGATGCAGAATCGTTTCGGTCTATTTGACACGACCGTGATGCCTATATTCATGATCATTGCCTTAGATATCATCATAATTATGCGCTCTTCTATCAATTTCTCGGCAGTAATTTGTTCACCCACCACAATATTTGCTATCTTGAGAGAAGCCACTAGTGAAACCTATGACCCCGGGTCTATTTTACATGATATTAGTTTCCCGTCAACTTGCCAATTTATGTCGCCATTTCTTTACTTTGCAATCTTTTACTTTCTGTTCTATAAACCAAAAATACCAAAAAAATTACTTTACGGTTTATCTATCTATATCGGATCTCACTTTTGCAAGTAACCAAGGATTGACAACCCCTTATAGCGTTGGGTGCAAGTTTATTGATTGTTTGTACAGGTATCCGGTGACTTGTGCGTTGTCTCCTACTAGATTGATACCTTGGTTCTCAAACTGAGGGAAATACTTACTCTACTTTACTGCATCACCCTTTCCTCTTCAAGGGAAAAACGAACGCAACCTCAAGAAGTAGCATATATCCTTCACAAGAACAAGCAGAGCATGATATACATAATAGGATAGCAAGTAGATAACCATTTAGGTAAAGGAGCGAGGGAATTCATGATGTTACCCATACAATGGTGTTTGGATAATTGATTAAGAAACATTTAGCATTGCGCTTCCAATATTCTTGTTGATATTTGGAATACCACAGTCATGCTTCGGGGTAGCAGTAATATGGTGTTAAACTAAACATTGATTTGAAGAGCAAGAGAGATACAAATGAACAATTTCAAGAATTGCAGGGAACCTAAGGTATAACAATAACATGACCAAGTTTGTGTTGGCGGGATGTCAAGGATGTTGTCGATGATAACACCAATCATCGAGGGGCAAGGAGGGTATTTCTCAACATGAATTCAACTGACATCTCAGAAGAGTCAATGTAACATCCCAAATTTTCAATTTGGAATGTTATACATAGATCATCATTGCATATCATATTTTATTTGCATTTTGCCTCGATCCTAGAAATTCTATGCAACTCAAGGACCCATGGAGAGAGTTGGGGATTTCGTTATTTTCATATTTCAGTTTTTCTCAAATCTTGAAAATAGGATCATTTGATTTTACTTATTTTATCTTCAATTATTTCGATCATAAAAAAATATGAGAGAGGGAATAAAATGACATTCCCAAAATAAAGAAATAATGAGGATTTAATAAAAAATCAAATAAAGTTTATTTTGATGTTTTTGCTATTTTATTTGAATTTAGGAAAAATTGCACGATTTTCAAAATTGCATTTTAGGACCAAAAAAATGTTCATCTCGTTCTAAATATTTTATTTGGACGATGAAAATTTATTTTGGTATTTTTAGATTTTTATTTATTTTTCTAGATTTTTTTTAGTTCAGCGTAATTATTTAAAAAAAAACTCCCCGCGCCCGACTGGGCCGAAGCCCAGCCGAGCCAGGCCGGCCAGCCCGCGCCACCGCCTTCCCCGCCGTGCCGCCGCCGGACTCGGGAGTCCGAGCCGCCGCCGCTGCTGCCCGACCCCTTCCCCAAGTCGGAGCAGCCGCCCCGCCCCCCCCCCCCCATAAATACCCACCCCGGGGCCCCCCTGGAGCCCCGAGCCGAAGCCGTCGCCGCCGCACTCCCCGCCGCCGGAGCCGAGCCGCCCCGCCGCCTCGTGTCGCCACCGCCGTCGCCTGCAGCCGCCGCCGCCGCACCCCGCCGCCGGAGCCCCGCCGCCCCTAGCCAACCCCGACGGAGCCGCCCCGCCTCGCCGGAGGACCCCGCCGAAGGTACCGCCGCCGCCGCCGACACCGTTTTTTTAATAAAAAAAACCACTTCATTTTTTTAAGAAAACCCTAGGTTTTATTTTATTTTATTAGATCAGTTTTTTCGGTTTATTTATTTAGCGAGCGTTCGCTCATTTGTTCATTTTAACGGACGTATCCGTCGTTTAGATCCAGTTAACGAACGTTCGTTCGTTAATCTGTTCGTCGTTTTTCTTTTTCTCGGATTTATTCTGCGATTTTTCTGATCGCGATTTCTGATCCGATTTTCCTTTTAGTTTATCTTTTCGCTCGTTTATCGGAATCAGGCGATTCAAGCGCCTAGAGTTTCGTCTAGAAACCCTCTTTCCGAATAATCTACTCAAACCAGTTTTTGCTTCTGTAAAATTTGACTTAGGTCCAGATTAGTAAATGAAGCTTGTTTCTTTCGCCGTTTGAGTTTTGTTTCTTCGTTCGATTTGATTCTTTTTGCAAACCGGAGTTCTTGAGTTGAACTTTCTGGTTAGATCATCTTATTTGAGTTTTACCTGTGCATTAGATGAGTACTTATTGTATGCTTGTTTGTTTGTTTGCTTGCGATAGAGTACCCGGATTGCGCTGCTTGTAACACTTTGATCATACTTCTTTATTACCCAGTTTTATTGCATTAGTTCAATCCTCCAAACAATTGCATGATTAGGATCTGAATCAAATTGTGGGTTTTGGGAAGTAGATTGAGGTAGCACCTATTACCTGTTTTATTGTCAAACCCTTGGGAGTTACTTCTACGTTTTCTTATTATGCCATGCTATGCTCGTAGACATGGATTGGGTTTGAGTGAGTTTCCATGACAGATGTGAGATTGTTAATTAATGGTTTATTTAAGGTGGCAACATTAATACACATCTGGGTGGATTGAGGTACCTGGGTATTCCAAGTTTGCCTGTCTAGGCACTTGGGCATTCCAGGATTGCCTGCTTGTTTTTGGACCGCCACCCAGGCTCAAAGGGATCATAAGATTTTTCATGCTAGAAACTTCCGTGTGCAGCCACATGCTATTATGGGCTCTAGCATAGTTGACTAAGTCGTGCGAACTCTTACAGTGGTAGACTAGCAGATGTAGGGGAAAGTAGGAGTACATGTCTACCCATCATAAGGTGCTAGCGCTTCTGAAAGACTATGTGTTGGTCATCCGTTTCTCAAACACCATGTAGTGCGAGAAAACCAACGGAGGAGGTCAAGTCGTGTGGGGAAAAGTGCGAAACCTCTGCAAAGTGTATAAACTAATCATGATTCGCCGTGTCCCCGGTTATGGACGTTTTGAGTATCTAGTACTTGGATTATCATGTGAATCTCATCATGTTACTTTCATTAATATTGTTGGGTTTGTTTAATGATGATGCTTAATTGGGATTGCGGATGCTGTCAACCATTCTCAATGTTTAACAACCACCATGATAGTTAAATAATCTTATTCCTTTGCAGTAGGGAAAAATTGGCTTTACGCAAAACATGTAACCATAGAGCTTTTCCACCATCCATATATGCATGTAGTATAGCTTTACTCTTTCATTATTCTCTATGTGTTACTTTGCCAGCATATTCCATGTGCTGACCCGTTTTCAGGCTGCAACGTTCATGTTGCAGACTTTTTAGACGACAAGTAAGATGCTTTAGGATCGTGGTTCTATACTCAGTGATGCCGTTGGAGTTGATGGACTCACTTATCTTTCAAGCCTTCTGCTGTTATCGTTATTAGATGGCCTTAAGCCATATTTATTATAATAAGTTCTCTTTGGAGACATTCGATGTAATAAGTGTGTGATTGCTACTCTGTTATAAATCCTTCAAGTACTGTGTGTGTCAGCATTACTAATACAGGGATGACACTGATGCACAGAGATCGGACTGTTTGAGGTCTGGTCGCTACAAGATGGTATCAGAGCACACGCTGACTGTAGGACACGACCACTAAGCAAAAGCCATAGATCACTACTCTCTCTTCTCATTCTAACTCCTCATATTTTCTATTCTTCTAGGATGGCGGATGCAAGGAACAAGTTCATGCAACCGTATGAAGATACACCCTTTGGACGACACCTGAAGGAAGTAACCAAGTACCTGAAGATCGGAGTACCGATCTTCACCGGAACCTACAACGCCACTTTACCTGAAGAGGAGCGCTGGATGATTCAAGTTCAAGTTCCAGGAAGGATGTTCATGCCAGTCACTGAGCCCATAGAGTTTTCCTTTGATGCACCAACCTGGAGTTTAGGGAAGAGCATGGCAGCTCACATCACCATGGGGCGTATTGGAGAAGTTTATCACAAGGAGCTTAAGGATACTACCTACCAGATTTGTGGGCGCCGAGATGAGCAATGGGAGATGCTCAACACCAGGAAAGACAGATCAGTTGCAGCTTTCATCCAGGAGTTAAACCAGCACATTCGACGCCAGGAGAACCAGATGTGTGCAGGCTTGATGGATCTGAAGAAGGCCATGACCAAGATCACGGAACTGGAGGAAGAACTCAAGTCTACACGCGATGGATATGAGGAGGAAATATCAACGCTAGTCGAGAAGAATGATGATCTGAAGAAGAAGCTAAGAGTGTTCATGCGATTTCCAGCAACTGGAGAAGACGAAGATTGCACTTGTCCCGAGAACTACATCATCATCGACGACACCGACTCGGACCCAGATGATAGTGATGATGACTATGTTGATGAAGCCGGAGCAGATATCCTGGAATCTTCATCGGAGCAGTTTTTCTAGTAGACCACCATAAAGTAGTAGAATTTCCCTCCATGTATCTATTATAGTCTGAGCACTTTGTAACGATAGATAGACCGTTGTATGCCCTTACTTGTTTGAATGAAGTGTTTTGATTGCTATTTGTCTCATGTGCATATGGGTAGTGTTTTCCCTCTAGACCTCATTCTATTCTATATTCTCTTCTTTTCTAAACCCCAGATGCCTCCGAGACGTGATAACGGATTTGCTTTCCCACCGGAGCTCACTCAGTTGATCCAGCAGCAGAATGCATTGATGTAGATACTAGTCCAGAATCAGAATCAGGGGAACAACAACAACAACAACAATCCACCACCGCCACCACCTGTTGATCACTTAACCCGTTTTCTTAGGCTGAATCCGCCGGTGTTCTCCAGTAGCACCGAGCCCATTGTTGCAGATGATTGGCTTCGCAAGACAGCTAGGGAGTTGACCACTGCAGGATGCACAGATGCGGAGAAGGTGTGACTTGCCGCACATCAGCTTGAGGGACCCGCAGCATCATGGTGAGAGAATTTCACAGCCACTTATCCAGTAGACACTGTCACATGGGATCAGTTTCAGCAGGCCTTTCGTACTGCCCATGTTTCAGCAGGAGCTATGGCCATGAAGAAGCGTGAGTTTCGCAACTTGCGCCAGGGAGGAAGAACAATTGGCCCGTATGTGGATGATTTCAGTAAGCTAGCACGTTATGCCCCAGATGACGTTGCTACGGATGCAGCTAAGCGAGAGAAGTTTCTGGAAGGGCTGAATGATGAGCTGAGCATGCAGTTGATGGTAGCAAGTTTCAACAACTACCAGGAGTTGGTAGACCGTGCTCTCATGATTGAAGGGAAGCAGCAGCAGATTGAAAACCGCAAGAGGAAGTATGGACAAGGGAAGTACAATTCTGGAGCTCAGCAGAATCCCCGTTTTACTCCAAAGTCAGGAGGACAGTTTCAGCATACCCATGGAGGAGGTAGTTCGCACAATCACAATGGTCCCAAGAATGGTACCAGGAATGGGGGAAGTAGTAGCCAGAACCGTACCAACCCCTCAACACCAGCCAAGAGAGATCTGAGTCAAGTCACTTGTTTTAAGTGCCAGAAGACCGGACATTACGCCAATGAATGTCCTGAAGGCCAGACTGGGAATGGCAATGGAAGCTCTGGGAAGAAGCCGAACCCTTTCAACAGAGGGAAAGTGAACCACGTTAGCGTGGAGGAGGTTGAAGCTCAGTCAGATGCAGTAATAGGTAAGTTTTTGGTTAAGTCATTTACTGCACTCGTTCTATTTGATACTGGTGGATCGCATTCATACATATCAAGGGGATTTGTGGATAAGTATAGACTGCCCACCAAGGTTCTAGGAACACCCATGTTAGTAACCTCACCAGGAGCAGAGTATATGGCCAGTCGAGGATGCTTTCAAGTTCCGTTGAGTATAGGCAAGCATGTTTCCCCCTCAGATTTAATCATTTTGGAATCTCAAGGTTTGGATGTGATTCTGGGTATGGATTGGCTATCAATGTATGGAGGAAACATTGATTGCGCCAGTAAGACAATTTTGCTTACAATGCCAGAAGGGAAGAGGATCAAGTATGTTTCCAGGCATAAGCCGAAGGGGATGCATGTAAATTCCTTATCAGGAGTTGTGCAGGAGGAAGTACCAGTGGCAAAGGATTTTCCTGATGTATTTCCAGAAGAGTTGCCAGGCATGCCACTAGACAGAGACATTGAGTTTTTGGTTGAGCTTTTGCCAGGCATAGGGCCAATATCCAAGAGACTATACAGGATGCCCGCAAAAGATTTGGAGGAGATTAAAAGTCAGATTAAGGAGTTACTGGATAAAGGTTACATTCGCCCAAGTTCTTCACCTTGGGGATCACCAGTACTTCTAGTGGAGAAGAAGGACGGATCATTAAGGATGGTTGTTGATTATCGAGGATTGAATGTAGTAACCATCAAGAACAAGTACCCACTGCCAATGATCAATGATCTGTTTGACCGACTGCAAGGAGCAAAGGTGTTTTCCAAGATCGATTTGCGATCAGGATACCATCAGCTGAAGATTCGAGAGCAGGATATACCCAAGACGGCTTTTACCACTAGGTATGGGTTGTACGAGTATACCGTTATGTCATTTGGTCTGACTAACGCACCTTCTATTTCATGAACATGATGAACAAAGTATTTATGGAGTTCCTGGATAAGTTCGTCGTGGTGTTCATTGATGATATTTTGGTCTACTCGAAGAACGAAGAGGAGCATAGGGAGCATTTGCGTTTGGTATTGGAGAAGCTCATAGAACACCAGTTATATGCCAAGTTTAGCAAATGTGAGTTTTGGTTGAAGGAAGTTGGATTCCTCGGACATGTTATATCCGGAGAGGGTATAGCAGTAGACCCAACCAAGGTTGTCACCGTGACTAATTGGGAAGCACCAACGACAGTTGGGGAGATCAGAAGTTTTCTTGGACTGGCGGGATACTACCGGAGATTCATTGAGAATTTTTCAAGGATTGCAAAGCCCATGACGGAGTTGTTGAAGAAGGATACCAAGTTCAATTGGACTGAGGAATGTGAGGCCAGTTTCCAGGAATTGAAGAAATGTTTGGTTACCTCACCTGTGTTGATTCTGCTAGATCAGACCAAGGATTATGAGGTGTATTGCGATGCTTCACGTCGAGGACTTGGAGCAGCGCTTATGCAGGACGGAAGAGTTGTTTCGCATGTGTCACGGCAGCTTAAACCTCATGAGTTGAATAATGCCACACATGATTTGGAGTTAGAAGCCCTAGTGCATGCATTGAAGACATGGAGACATTTTCTTATCGGAAATCATTGTGAGGTGTACATGGATCACAAGAGTTTGAAGTACATCTTCACGCAAAAGGAGTTAAAACTTAGGCAAAGGAGATGGTTGGAACTCATCAAGGATTATGATATGAGATTGCAGTATCACCCCGGAGAAGCTAACGTAGTAGCCAACGCATTGAGCCGTAAGAGCCATGTTAATACACTCATGACCGTAGGACTGCCAAAGGAGTTAGCCAAGGACTTTTGCGAACTATGTTTGGAGATAGTTCTGAGAGGCTATGTAGCAGCATTGGAAATTCAGTCGACTTTGATGGATAAGATCAGAGAAGCTCAGAAGACCGACAAGGAAATTGCTAAGATAAAGGAGAAGTTGAACAAGGGAAAAGCCAAGGGATTTCGTGAGGATGAGCATGATACCTTATGGTTTGAAGACCGCGTTTATGTACCCAATGACCCTGAGATCAGGAAGTTGACTTTGCAAGAGGCCCATGATTCGCCTATTCAATTCACCCAGGGAATACCAAGATGTAATTGGATTTGAAGGAAACTTTCTGGTGGACCGGAATGAAGAAGGACATTGCCGAGTATGTAGCAGTTTGTGATGTATGTCAGAGAGTAAAAGCAGAGCATCAGAAACCAGCAGGGTTGTTGCAACCATTGCCGATACCCGAATGGAAGTGGGATAAGCTAGGCATCGATTTTATTACGGGACTGCCTAGGACTCGTTCAGGCTATGACTCGATTTGGGTGGTAGTCGATCGCTTGACGAAGGTAGCTCATTCCATTCCAGTGAAGACTACTTACACCAGTGCCAAATTGGCCAAGATTTACATGACTAGGATCGTATGTCTGCATGGAGTTCCAAGGAGCATTAGATCAGATAGAGGAACTCAGATCACCTCAAAGTTCTGGAATCAGTTGCACGAAACCTTGGGTACCAGGCTAGAGTTCAGTACCGCTTTTCATCCGCAGACAGATGGACAGACCAAAAGAGTCAATCAGATTTTAGAGGACATGCTGAGAGCTTGTGCGCTAGATTATGGATCTAGTTGGGACGACAATTTGCCGTATGCGGAGTTCTCTTACAACAACATTTATCAATCCAGTTTGAAGATGGCCCCTTTCGAAGCCTTATACGAAAGGAGGTGCAGAACCCCGTTGTCTTGGGACAAAGTTGGAGACCGTCAGTTGTTTGGACCAGATTTGATTAAGGAGTCTGAACAGAAAGTGAAGTTGATTCGCGACAGGCTCAAGGTAGCCCAGTCCAGGCAGAAAAGCTATGCTGACGCAAAACGCAAGGAGACAGTTTACGAAGTTGGGGATAGAGTTTATCTTCGGGTATCTCCACTTCGAGGAGTTAAGCGTTTTGGTGTTAAAGGAAAGTTAGCGCCATGTTTTGTAGGACCATACAAAGTTTTGGAACGTATGGGAGAGGTTGCCTACAAGTTGGAATTGCCTGATGGATTGTCAGGAGTTCACGACGTGTTCCACGTTTCCCAGTTGAAGAAGTGCCACGCAGAGATGGCTGATATACCACTAAGAGATACAGTGCTGCTAGAGGCGATTCAGTTGGACAGTGATTTGACCTATGAGGAGAAACCAGTTAAGATTCTTGAGTATGCCAGCCGAGTCACCCGCAGCAAGGTTATCAAGTTCTGTAAGGTTCAGTGGAGCCACCACACCGAGGATGAAGCCACCTGGGAGCGAGAGGAAGATTTGCTGAAGGACCACCCTCACCTATTTTCTAGCCAACCCGAATCTCGAGGGCGAGATTCATCTTAAGGGGGGTAGGTTTGTAACATCCCAAATTTTCAATTTGGAATGTTATACATAGATCATCATTGCATATCATATTTTATTTGCATTTTGCCTCGATCCTAGAAATTCTACGCAACTCAAGGACCCATGGAGAGAGTTGGGGATTTCGTTATTTTCATATTTGAGTTTTTCTCAAATCTTGAAAATAGGATCATTTGATTTTACTTATTTTATCTTCAATTATTTCGATCATAAAAATATGAGAGAGGGAATAAAATGACTTTCCCCAAATAAAGAAATAATGAGGATTTAATAAAAAATCAAATAAAGTTTATTTTGATGTTTTTGCTATTTTATTTGAATTTAGGATAAATTGCACGATTTTCAAAATTGCATTTTAGGACCAAAAAAATGTTCATCTCGTTCTAAATATTCTATTTGGACGATGAAAATTTATTTTGGTATTTTTAGATTTTTATTTATTTTCCTAGATTTTTTTTAGTTCGGCGTAATTATTTAAAAAAGAAACTCCCCGCGCCCGACTGGGCCGAAGCCCAGCCGAGCCAGGCCGGCCCGCCCGCGCCACCACCTTCCCCGCCGTGCCGCCGCCGGACTCGGGAGTCCGAGCCGCCGCCGCCTGACCCCTTCCCCAAGTCGGAGCAGCCCCCCCCCCCCATAAATACCCACCCCGGGCCCCCCCTGGAGCCCTGAGCCGAAGCCGCCGCTGCCGCACTCCCCGCCGCCTCGTGTCGCCGCTGTCGTCGCCTGCAGCCGCCGCCGCCGCCGCACCCAGCCACCCCGCCGCCGGAGCCCCGCCGCCCCTAGCCAACCCCGCCGGAGCCGCCCCGCCTCGCCGGAGGACCCCGCCGGAGGTACCGCCGCCGCCGCCATTTTTTAGAAAAAAAAAACCACTTCGGTTTTTTAAGAAATCCCTAGGTTTTTTTATTTTATTAGATCGGTTTTTTCGGTTTATTGATTTAGCGAGCGTTCGCTCGTTCGTTCGTTTTAACGGACGTATCCGTCGTTTAGATCCAGTTAACGAACGTTCGTTCGTTAGTCTTTTCGTCGTTTTTCTTTTTCTCAGATTTATTCCGCAATTTTTCTGATCGCGATTTCTGATCCGATTTTCGTTTTAGTTTATCTTTTCGCTCGTTTATCGGAATCAGGCAATTCAAGCGCCCAGAGTTTCGTCTCGAAACCCTCTTTCCGAATAATCTACTCAACCAGTTTTTGCTTCTGTAAAATTTGACTTAGGTCCAGATTAGTAAATGAAGCTTGTTTCTTTCGCCGTTTGAGTTTTGTTTCTTCGTTCGATTTGATTCTTTTTGCAAACCGGAGTTCTTGAGTTGAACTTTCTGGTTAGATCATCTTATTTGAGTTTTACCCGTGCATTAGATGAGTACTTATTGTATGCTTGTTTGTTTGTTTGCTTGCGATAGAGTACCCGGATTGCGCTGCTTGCTACTTTGAATCCCTAGGTTACGCGGATCATCAGCAAGGCAAATAACACTTTGATCATACTTCTTTATTACCCAGTTTTATTGCATTAGTTCAATCCTCCAAACAATTGCATGATTAAGATCTGAATCAAATTGTGGGTTTTGGGAAGTAGATTGAGGTAGCACCTATTACCTGTTTTATTGTCAAACCCTTGGGAGTTACTTCTACGTTTACTTATTATGCCATGCTATGCTCGTAGGCGTGGATTGGGTTTGAGTGAATTTCCATGACAGATGTGAGATTGTTAATTAATGGTTTATTTAAGGTGGCAACATTAATACACATCCGGGTGGATTGAGGTACCTGGGTATTCCAGGATTGCCTGTCTAGGCACTTGGGTATTCCAGGATTGCCTGTTTGTTTTTGGACCGCCACCCAGGCTCAAAGGGATCATAAGATTATTCATGCTAGAAACTTCCGTGTGCAGCCACATGCTATTATGGGCTCTAGCATAGTTGACTAAGTCATGCGAACTCTTACAGTGGTAGACTAGCAGGTGTAGGGGAAAGTAGGAGTACAGGTCTACCCATCGTAAGGTGCTAGCGCTTCTGAAAGACTATGTCTCGGTCATCTGTTTCTCAAACACCATGTAGTGCAAGAAAACCAACGGAGGAGATTGAGTCATGTGGGGAAAAGTGTGTAAACCTTTGCAGAGTGTATAAACTAATCATGATTAGCCATGTCCCCGGTTATGGACGTTTTGAGTATCTAGTACTTGGATTATCATGTGAATCTCATCATGTCACTTTAATTAATATTGTTGGGTTTGTTTAATGATGATGCTTAATTGGGATTGAGGATGCTGTCAACCATTCTCAATGTTTAACAACCACCATGATAGTTAAATAATCTTATTCCTTTGCAGTAGGGAAAAATTGGCTTTACGCAAAAACTGTAACCATAGAGCTTTTCCACCAGCCATATATGCATGTAGTATAACTTTACTCTTTCATTATTCTCTATGTGTTACTTTGCCAGCATATTCCATGTGTTGACCCATTTTCGGGCTGCAACGTTCATGTTGCAGACTTTTCAGACGACGAGTAAGATGCTTTAGGATCGTGGTTCTATACTCAGTGATGCCGTTGGGGTTGATGGACTCACTTATCTTCCAAGCCTTCCGCTGTTATCGTTATTAGATGGCCTTAAGCCATACTTATTGTAATAAGTTCTCTTTGGAGACATTCGATGTAATAAGTGTGTGATTGCTACTCTGTTCTAAATGCGTCAAGTACTATGCGTGTTAGCATTACTGATCCAGGGATGACACTGATGCATAGAGATCGGACTGTTTGAGGTCTGGTCGCTACAGTCAAAATGTTGGCGATGATCACGACACATTTTGTCGAGAGGTTTCATGAAGATGCAATCGAACAACGACGACATCAAGCAAAAGGAATGGTGAAGCAAAAGGTTATCGAAACCATAGATAAGATGCAATCTCAGAATTAGAGTTGCTTTTCAAGACAATAAAATGATGTTGAAAACCCAACGTAAGCCTTGCTCATGATTGAAGATTTCGTGCACCAGAGAAGGACGAGGTAGCACGGTCAAAAGTAGCATGATAAGGATGTGGTCGGCAGTCTAGGAATGACAAGATTGAGTTTAAATTTCCCAGGAACAAAATACTAGGGCTATTGAATTGCAGTGCAGATTTGATTCACTAACCAGTGTTCTCGGTTGACAACAACCCAGAACCCATATAATGACTAAGAAGAGGAAAGGTATTGCTTCATCAAAATTAATAAGATGTAGTGCAATGGCATGATATTTTCGAGATACCACGGGGTAATACTCGAAGGTAGAACATAATAGGAAGCTGAACTGGATTGTTGACTTGCGATAGCATATACTTTAACCTTGTCAAAAATAGTTGAGGCACTCGAATGGATTTATTTCAGATATATTGAATAAGATTAGCATGCTCGAAACCATAACTGCAAGGGATCAAATTTAATGATACCGGAAGAATTATTCAAATGCTTAAATATTTTACAAGAAGCTTCTGCGACGGTCAACATCGTTTGCATGGGCATGAACACAAAGTTCAAGATTGACTCCCACTTCTTCAACACATAGCCTTTCATTTACTTCTCGCTTTTGATGAAATTGAAGTGTTGAAATTTTATCCGGCGTAACACCAGAAGAGTATGACTCATGAAAACTTTCAGGTTCACACAGATTAGGGAAGGCATAGGTTCAACCCATCAGGGCATCTTAGGAACATATACCACAAACTTCAGGAGTAAATAGCAGAAGCTCAAAAGCAGAGCATGGTTGAAAAAAATCAGAGGATACAATTTACCAAAGACACTATGTATCAGGGGAAGAACTCGCAAGGTTATTGAATATGAAGGACAGGGTCGGAATTAATCCAACAAAGGATTTGGTGGTCCAGAAATGATCTGATCTGAGTATCGGTACTAACCCAGAAGAAGAAAGAATGCAAGGGCATCGGATTATCGAAACATCTTAATAATTAAACGCATAAATACAAAGGAATTATGATATCCAGATCGGTGTATCAGAATCACATGCTCTGATTAAGTATGAGTAAGTTGAATAGACTTAGGGGCACAATCGGTCAAGGTTTGATTGACTGAAAACCAACTCATGTCAGGAATGACTTTTGAGCTGGAAGGATAATTTAAGGGTCAACTAATGATTGCATGCATTCGCACACACTGAAGCATTAGGCTCAAAATGGCAATCACAAGGGATGTCAACGAAGACTACTAGACATGGTATTAACTATAATGCAAATAAGCAAGAATTTCAAGAGCAATATGCTATAGAGGATTTTCGGAAGAGCGAATAGACCTATAAAGTATTTTGTGAAACATATGAAAAACTGTGGATGAATAAATCCCCGGTAAGTGTGAGGAATTATTTATAGATATATTCATGCGGAAATGGAGCTGCAAGGCAACATGCACAATGAATTCTCGGAATATAGGAAAATGTTTTAGGGTATCTTGTAATAACAAGAGCAACAGGGAATTATTGTATAAATAGCAAGTGTACATCATTATCCATAAGGATATATCAGTGGCAGGGAATTGTAAAGGCCGTGGATGCTTTGAATCACTTATGTCTTAATATTCATGCCATGATTAGATATATGATCAAGTTTATGCTAGGTAGCATTCCACATCAAAATTTATCTTTTTTATCATTTACCTACTCGAGGACGAGGAGGAATTAAGCTTCGGGATGCTGATACGTCTCCGTCGTATATATAATTTTTGATTGTTTCATGCCAATGTTATACAACTTTCCCGTACTTTTGGCAACTTTTTATATGATTTATTGGAGTAACCTATTGATCCAGTGCCCAGTGCCAGTTCCTGTTTTTGCATGTTTTTTGTATCACAAAAAATCCATATCAAACAAAGTCCAAACGCGATAAAAGTTTACGAAGAATTATTTTGGAATATATGTGATTTTAGCAGGTGGAATCAACGCAAACGGGGGCCCATAGAGCCCACAACCCACCAGGGCGCGCCACAGGCCCCAAGCACGCCCTGGTGTCTTGTGCCCTCCTCGAACGTCAGTTGGAGCCCTTCTTCTGGCTCAAGAAAGATAATTTATGGAAAAAAATCATGTAAAAAATTTCAGCGCAAACGGAGTTACACATCTCCGAGAATTTAAGAAACCGTGAAGGGCAAGATCTGGGGAACGCGAAACAGTAGAGAACAGAGAGGTAGATCCAATCCCGAAGGGGCTCCCGCCCCTTTGCCGCCATGGAGGCCATGGACCAGAGGGGGAACCCTCCTCCCATCTAGGGGGGAGGCTAAAGAGGAAGAAGAAGGAGGAGGGGGCTCTCTTCCCTTCTCTCCCGGTGGCACCGGAATGCCGCAGGGGCAAGGATCGTGACGGCGATCTACATCAACAATCTTGCTACCGTCAACACCAACTCTCTCCCCCTCTATGCAGCAGTGTAACACCCCTTCTCCCTGCTGTAATCTCTACTTAAACATGGTTCTCAACTCCATATATTATATGGTTATCCTATGATGTTTGAGTAGATCCGTTTTGTCCTATGGGTTAATCGTGATCTTGGTTGGTATGATTGTATATTTTATTTATGGTGTTGCCCTATGGTGCCCTCCGTCTCGCACAAACGTGAGGGGTCCCCGCTGTAGGGTATTGCAATATGTTCATGATTCGCTTATGGTGGGTTGCGAGAGTGACACAAGCTTA
Source organism: Triticum timopheevii (assembly GCA_963921465.1). NCBI lineage: Eukaryota > Viridiplantae > Streptophyta > Magnoliopsida > Poales > Poaceae > Triticum > Triticum timopheevii. The sequence continues at coordinate 173,253,102 of OY997272.1, forward strand.
AACCCGAGTAGGTGGGTTGTTGCGTATGGGATAAAGAGGACTTGATACTTAATGCTATGGCTAGGTTTCATGACCTTAATGATCTTTAGTAGTTGCGGATGCTTGCTAGGGTTCCAATCATAAGTGCATATGATTCAAGTAGAGAAATATGTTAGCTCATGCCTCTCCCTCATATAAAATTGCAAGAATGATTATGAGTACTTGTTATCGATTGCCTAGGGACAAATGACTTTCTTGTTGACAAAAGTTATCTACTTTTATTACCTTGCAATTTACTCGTGGTTTTATTCTCGCAAAGTACTCATAGTTTTATTCTTGCGAAATAGTTTCATACTTGTTTTAGGAAAAGCAAATGTCAAGTGTGCGTAGAGTTGTATCGGTGGTACTTGAGGGAATATTTTTCTACCTTTAGCTCCTCGTTGGGTTCGACACTCTTATTTATCGAAGAAGGATACAAATGATCCCCTATACTTGTGGGTTATCAAGACCTTTTTCTGGCGTTGTTGTCGGGGAGCAATAGCGTGGGGTGAATATTCTCGTGTGTGCTTGTTTGCTTTATCACTAAATAGATTTTACTTCCTATTCTAAGTTGTTCTCTATCTTCAGTTATGGATATGGAACACGAAACACCAAGAAAAATAGTGGTACTTGCTACTCATGGAGATGGGGAACCTCCTAAAACCCTGGATGCTCGTTATGTGAAAAATATTATGCACTATGTCGATAATCCTGAGGAAACCCCATTCAACATGATAATGGGAGACATGTTGGATCAACGTGAATACTTTAGGGATTATCGCTTGAAACAAAAAGGGAAACTGTTATGGGATCAAATTGATATGTTCATTAGTATGCTTGGAATTTATGCCAGAGATATGATTTTACTTGTTGCTCTAGGATGAATGCTCCACACCTTCCCTTTTCATGCAAATTTAATGATAGTGAAACCTTGGCTTCTTATGCCAATGGTAGATATGATTATTATGATGTGGAACGAATAGAAGAATTTGTTGCTTTTAAGGGTGCTTATGAAATTGAATCTTTGTTTCTAAAGTATTAAGCTTTTGATGATGATATTTATAGACCTGAAAATTTTGCTATCCTTAAATATTGCTATGATAATTATAAATACAATTCCAATATTGATGCATTTATTTAGAGAGTCTCCACCGTCCAAGAAGAGACTAATATTTTGTAGGAGTCTATGGAAGAAGGAATTGATGAAACTGTGAGCTCATTGGATCAAAAAAGATGATGAGGAGAGCGAAGAACAAAAGGAGGAAGAGAGGATTGATCACCCGTGCCCACCTTCTAATGAGAGCAACTCTTCAACTCATACATTGTTTAACGTGCCTTCGTTCTTACCAAGGATGAATGCTATGATAATTGCTATGATCCCGTTGATTCTTTTGAAATATCCCTATTCGATGAACTTGATGCTTATGGCCAAGATGCCAATATGAATTATGCTATTGAAGATGAACTTGCTCTTGTTCCTTATGTTAAACAAGAAATTGTTGCTATTGCACCCATACATGATAGTCCTATTATGTTTTTGAATTCTCCAAACTACACTATATCGTTCTTATTAAGGATTATATTGATGGGTTGCCTTTTACCGTTGCACATGATGATTTTGATGAATATATTATGCATGTGCTTGATGCCCCTACTTGCAATTATTATGAGAGAGGAACTACATCTCCACCTCTCTATGTTTCCAACACGATAAAATTGCAAGAAACTGCTTATGCTATGTATTGGCCTTTACTTGATGTGCATGAAATGTTCTTGTATGACATGTCGATGCATAGGAAGAGAGTTAGACTTTGTCATTGCTTGATATATATTGCTTTGTTCTCACTACTAAATGCCAAATCATTGCTAATTAAAATTGACTTTGATATACCTTGGGATCCGGGTGGATCCATTACTTGAGCACTTTATGCCTAGCTTAATGGCTTTAAAGAAAGTGCAGCCAGGGAGACAACCCGGAAGTTTTAGAGAGTCATTTTATTCAGTTGAGTGCTTTTATAAAGTTTAAAAACAAAAAATGTAGAGGGGAACTTAAAACTTTTTGACAAAAGAGAAGCGATTGGAAGTTATGGATTGGAGAAGTGAGGGTCAACCTTGAACACTTGTGTTCATGCTCATGGAAACAATGTAGAATTTTTCATGAAAGTTCTCACAATAATAATTATCCCCTTGAAAAAATCCATTGTATTATAAAAAATAATGTGCCAAGATTTTCCTTTAGGATGATTAGGTTGCATGTTGGTATGTGGCAGTGCAGAAACAGAAACTTTGGCTGTAGCGTGTGAATTTTCATTTTTTACTGGAATGTCAAACGTTTCTGAAACCTTTTGCACAGTCTTGCTACACAATTTTTTTTATTTTTCCCTAATTTTTCAGAATTTTTGGAGTACCATAAGTATGGTAGATGTTCATATTGCTACAAACTGTCCTGTTTAAGACAGATTCTGTTTTTGATGCATTGTTTTGCTTGGTTTGATGAAACTATCGATTTTTATCGGTGGTATGAGCCATGTAAAAGTTATATTACAGTAGCTACAATGCAAAAACAAAATATGAATTGGTATGCAATAGTACTTAGAGTAGTTATTTGCTTTATTGATCTTACCGAGCTTTCTGTTGATTTTTGTGTGGATGAAGTGATCAAAGATCGAGGAGGTCTCGATATGAGGAGAAGGGGGAGAGGCAAGAGCTCAAGCTTGGGGATGCCCAAGGCACCCCAAGTAAATATTCAAGGATACTCAAGCGTCTAAGCTTGGGGATGCCCTGGAAGGCATCCCATCTTTCTTCAACAAGTATCGGTATGTTTTTGTCTTTGTTTCGTTCATGTGATATGTGCAAATCTTGGAGCGTCTTTTGCATTTAGTTTTCACTTTTCTTTTATGCACCATGCTGGTATGAGATAGTCCATGGTTGATTTATAGAATTCTCATTGCATTTCACTTAAAACTTTTGAGTATGGCTTTATAGAATGCTTCATGTGCTTCACTTATATCATTTGAAGTTTGGATTGCCTGTTTCTACACTTAGAAAACCGTTGTTTGTAGAATGCTCTTTTGCTTCACTTATATTTGTTAGAGCATGATGTTTTATAGAAAGAATTAAACTCTCATGCTTCACTTATATTTATTTAAAGAGTCAACAGGAATTGGTCAATTGCATGGTTAGTCACAAAATCCTACATAAAACTTATGGATCACTGAATATGATATGTTTGATTCCTTGCAATAGTTTTGCCATATAGAGATGGAATATGTGGGAGGTACTAGTAATAGTTGTGGTTAGTATGAATATTGCTGTGAAGGTTTGTGATTCCCGAAGCATGCACGTATAGTCTCTCGTTATGCCATGAAGTTGGAGCATGATTTCTTATTGATTGTCTTCCTTATGAGTGGCGGTCGGAGGACGGGCGATGGTCTTTTCCTACCAATCTATCCCCCTAGGGGCATGCGTAGTAGTACTTTGCTTCGAGGGCTAATAAACTTTTTGCAATAAGTATATGAGTTCTCTATGACTAATGTGAGTCCATGGATTATACGCACTTACCTTTCTGCAATTTGCTAGCGTCTACGGTACCGTGCATTGCCCTTTCTCACCTCGAGACTCGGTGCAAACTTCGCTGGTGCATCCAAACTCTGTGATATGATACGCTCTATCACACATAAGCCTTATTATATCTTGCTCAAAATAGCCACCATACCTACCTATTATGACCTTTCCATAGCCATTCCGAGATATATTGCCATGCAACTTCCACCGCTTCCGTTTTGATGACTTGAGCATTCATTGTCATATTGCTTTGCATGATCATATAGCTGACATAGTAGTTGTGGCTCAGCCATCATGCATCATTTTTTATACATGTTACGCTAGATCATTGCACATCCTGGTACACTGCCAGAGGCATTCATATAAAGTCATATTTTGTTCTAGGTATCGAGTTGTAATTTTTATTTATTTTGAGTTATAAGTAAATAGAAGTGTGATGATCATCACTATTCATTATTAGAGCAGTGCCCCAGTGAGAAAAGGATGATGGGGACTATGATTCCCCCACAAGTCGGGATGAGACTCCGGACAATGAGAGAAGAAAAAAAGAAAAAAGAAAAAAGAAAACAAAGAGAGAAGGGGCATTGTTAGTATCCTTTACCACACTTGTGCTTCAAAGTAGCACATGTTTTTCATATGGAGAGTCTCCTATGTTGTCAATTTCATATACTAGTGGGAATTTTTCATTATAGGATTAGATGTACACACACTTAGTTTTCATGTTGAGCTTTCATACACTTATAACTCTTAGTGCATCCGTTGCATGGCAATCCTTACTCCTTGCATTGATATCAATTGATGGGCATCTCCATAGCCCATTTGTTAGCTGCGTTGATGTGAGACTTTCTTACTTTTTTGTCTTCTCTACATTTACCATACTCTATTCCACCCGTAGTGATATATCCATAGCTTGCACTCATGTATTGCGCGAGGGTTGAAAAAGCTGAAGCGCGGTAAAAAGTATGAACCAATTGCTCGGCTTGTCATCGGGGTTGTGCATGATAAATACTTTGTGTTAAGAAGACAGAGCATGAAAAGACTATATGATTTTGTAGGGATAGCTTTCTTTAGTGTTGATATTTTGAAAGACATGATTGTTTACTGGGATGCCCGAGTACTGATGTCTTTATGTCAAATTATAGACTATTGCTTTGAATCACTTATGTCTTAATATTCATGCCATGATTAGATATATGATCAAGTTTATGCTATGTAGCATTCCACATAAAAAATTATCTTTTTTATCATTTACCTACTCGAGGACGAGTAGGAATTAAGCTTTCGGATGCTGACATGTCTCCGTCGTATCTATAATTTTTGATTGTTTCATGCCAATGTTATAGAACTTTCACATACTTTTGGCACCTTTTATATGATTTATTGGACTAACCTATTGATCCAGTGCCCAGTGCCAGTTCCTGTTTTTTGCATGTTTTCTGTATCACAGAAAATCCATATCAAACAAAGTCCAAACGCGATAAAAATTTACGGAGAATTATTTTGGAATATATGTGAGTTTTAGGAGGTGGAATCAACGCAAACGGGGCCCCACAGAGCCCACAACCCACCAGGGCGCGCCCTGGTGTCTTGTGCCCTCCTCGAACGTCGGTTGGAGCCCTTCTTCTGGCGCAAGAAAGATAATTTATGGAAAAAAATCATGTACAAATTTCAGCGCAATTGGAGTACGGATCTCCGAGAATTTAAGAAACTGTGAAGGGCCAGATCTGGGGAACGCGAAACATAAGAGAACAGAGAGGGAGATCCAATCTCGGAGGGGCTCCCGCCCCTCCGCCGCCATGGAGGCCATGTACCAGAGGGGGAACCCTCCTCCCATCTAGTAGGCAGACCGAGGAAGAAGAAGAAGGAGGGGGCTCTCTCCCCCTCTCTTCCGATGGCGCCGGAACGCCGCTGGGGCAAGGATTGTGACGGCGATCTACATCAATAATCTTGCTACCGTCAACACCAACTCTCTCCCTCTCTATGCAGCGGTGTAACACCCCTTCTCCCCACTGTAACCTCTACTTAAACATGGTGCTCAACTCCATATATTATTTCCCAGTGATCTATGGTTATCCTAGTTGGAAATATGCCCTAGAGGCAATAATAAAAGGATTATTATTATATTTCCTTGTTCATGATAATTGTCTTTATTCATGCTATAACTCTATTATCCGGAAATCGTAATACACGTGTGAATACATAGACCATAATATGTCCCTAGTAAGCCTCTAGTTGACTAGCTCGTTGATCAACAGATAGTCATGGTTTCCTGGCTATGGACATTGGATGTCGTTGATAACGGGATCACATCATTAGGAGAATGATGTGATGGACAAGACCCAATCCTAAGCATAGCACATGATCGTGTAGCTCATTTGCTAGAGCTTTTCCAATGTCAAGTATCCTTTCCTTAGACCATGAGATCGTGTAACTCCCGGATACCGTAGGAGTGCTTTGGGTGTACCAAACGTCACAACGTAACTGGTTGACTATAAAGGTGCACTACAGGTATCTCCGAAAGTGTCTGTTGGGTTGACACGGATCGAGACTGGGATTTGTCACTCCGTATGACGGAGAGGTATCTCTGGGCCCACTCGGTAATGCATCATCATAATGAGCTCAAAGTGACCAAGTGGTTGGTCACGGGATCATGCATTACGGTACGAGTAAAGTGACTTGCCGGTAACGAGACTGAACGAGGTATTGGGATACCGACGATCGAGTCTCGGGCAAGTAACGTACCGATTGACAAAGGGAATTGAATACGGGGTTGTTTGAATCCTCTATATCGTGGTTCATCCGATGAGATCATCGAGGAGCATGTGGGAGCCAACATGGGTATCCAGATTCCGCTGTTGGTTATTGCCCGAGAGCTGTCTCGGTCATGTCTACGTGTCTCCCGAACCCGTAGGGTCTACACACTTAAGGGTCTACACACTTAAGGTTCGGTGACGCTAGGGTTATTAGGAAGACTTGTATGTGATTACCAAATGTTGTTCGGAGTCCCGGATGAGATCCCGAACGTCAAGAGGAGTTCCGGAATGGTCCAGAGGTGAAGATTCATATATGGGAAGTTGTCATGCGGACACCGAAAAGTTTTGGGGGCATATCGGTATTGTACCGGGGCCACCGGAGAGGTTCCGGGGGTCCACCGGGAGGGGCCACCCCTCTCGGAGGGCCTCATGGGCCGCAAGGGGTAGGGGCCCCCCTTGGGCCCATGCGCCTAGGGTTGGGGGGAAACCCTAGTGGGGGCGCCCCCCCTTTGCTTGGGGGGCAAGCCCCCCTCCCTGGCCGCCGCCCCCCTCTAGATCTCATCTAGAGGGGCCGGCCCCCCTTGCCCCTTCCCCTATAAATAGAGGGCTGAGTGGAGGGCTGCGGGAGACAACCAAGGCGCAGCCCCTCCCCTCCCCAACACCTCTCCTCCTCCGTCACGAGCTTGGCGAAGCCCTGTCGGAGTACTGCTGCTCCACCACCACCACGCCGTCGTGCTGCTGCTGGAGCCATCTTCCTCAACCTCTCCTTCCCCCTTGCTGGATCAAGACGGAGGAGACATCGTCCGTTCCGAACGTGTGTTGAACGCGGAGGTGCTGTCCGTTCGGCACTTGGTCCTCGGTGATCTGAATCACGGCGAGTACGACTCCATCATCACCGTTCCCTTGAACGCTTCCGCACGCGATCTACAAGTGGTATGTAGATGCAATCTCACTCCCTTGACTCATTGCTTAGATGAACTCATAGATGGATCTTGGTGAAACCGTAGGAAAATTTTTAATTTTTTGCAACGTTCCCCAACAGTGGCATCATGAGCTAGGTCTATGTGTAGTTCTCTATTGCACGAGTAGAACACAATTTTGTTGTGGGCGTAGATCTTATCAACTTGCTTGCCACTACTAGTCTTATTTTGCTCCAGCGGTATTGTGGGATGAAGCGGCCCGGACCAACCTTACACGTACGCTTACGTGAGACCGATTCCACCGACTGACATGCACTAGTTGCATAAGGTGGCTGGTGGGTGTCTGTCTCTCCCACTTTAGTTGGAGCGGATTCGATGAAAAGGGTCCTTATGAAGGGTAAATAGAAGTTGACAAAATCACGTTGTGGTTATTCGTAGGTAAGAAAACGTTCTTGCTAGAACCCAATTGCAGCCACGTAAAAGATGCAACAACAATTAGAGGACGTCTAACTTGTTTTTGCAGCAATTGTCATGTGATGTGATATGGCCAGAAGTTGTGATGAATGATGAATGATATATTGTGATGTATGAGATCATGTTCTCGTAATAGGAATCACGACTTGCATGTCGATGAGTATGACAACCGGCAGGAGCCATAGGAGTTGTCTTTATTTTTTGTATGACCTGCGTGTCATTGAAGAACGCCATGTAAATTACTTTACTTTATTGCTAAACGCGTTAGCCATAGAAGTAGAAGTAGTCGTTGGTGTGACAACTTCATGAAGAGACGATGATGGAGATCATGATGATGGAGATCATGGTGTCATGCCGGTGACAAAGATGATCATGGAGCCCTGAAGATGGAGATCAAAGGAGCTATATGATATTGGCCATATCATGTCACTACTATATAATTGCATGTGATGTTTATTATGTTTATGCATCTTGTTTACTTAGAACGACGGTAGTAAATAAGATGATCCCTTACAAACAATTTCAAGAAGTGTTCTCCCCTAACTGTGCACCGTTGCTAAAGTTCGTCGTTTCGAAGCACCACGTGATGATCGGGTGTGATAGATTCTTACGTTCACATACAACGGGTGTAAGACAGTTTTACACATGCAAAACACTTAGGGTTAACTTGACGAGCCTAGCATGTACAGACATGGCCTTGGAACACAGAGACCGAAAGGTCGAACACAAGTCGTATAGAAGATACGATCAACATGGAGATGTTCACCGACGATGACTAGTCCGTCTCACGTGATGATCGGACACGGCCTAGTCGACTCGGATCGTGTAACACTTAGATGACTAGAGGGATGTCTAATCTGAGTGGGAGTTCATTGTAATAATTTGATTAGATGAACTTAGTTATCATGAACTTAGTCTAAAACCTTTACAAATATGTCTTGTAGATCAAATGGCCAACGCTCATGTCAACATGAACTTCAACGCGTTCCTAGAGAAAACCAAGCTGAAAGATGATGGCAGCAACTATACGGACTGGGTCCGGAACCTGAGGATCATCCTCATAGCTGCCAGGAAACAATATGTCCTAGAAGGACCGCTAGGTGATGCACCCGTCCCTGAGAACCAAGACGTTATGAACGCTTGGCAGTCTCGCGCTGATGATTACTCCCTGGTTCAGTGCGGCATGCTTTACAGCTTAGAACCGGGGCACCAAAAGCGTTTTGAGCAACACGGAGCATATGAGATGTTTGTGGAGCTGAAACTAGTTTTCCAAGCTCATGCCCGGGTCAAGAGATATGAAGTCTCCGAGAAGTTCTATAGTTGTAAGATGGAGGAAAATAGTTCTGTCAGTGAGCACATACTCAAAATGTCTGGGTTGCACAACTGCCTGTCAGAGCTGGACATTAACCTCCCGGACGAGGCGGTCATTGACAGAATCCTTCAGTCGCTCCCACCAAGCTACAAGAGCTTTATGATGAACTACAATATGCAGGGGATGGTGAAGACCATTCCTGAAGTATTTTCAATGCTGAAGTCGGCAGAGGTAGAAATCAAGAAGGAACATCAAATGTTGATGGTCAATAAAACCACTAAGTTCAAGAAGGGCAAGGGCAAGAAGAACTTCAAGAAAGACGGCAAGGATGTTGCCGCGCCCGGTAAGCCAGTTGCCGGGAAGAAGTCAAAGAATGGACCCAAGCCTGAGACTGAGTGCTTTTATTGCAAAGGGAAGGGTCACTGGAAGCGGAACTGCCCCAAATACTTAGCGGAAAAGAAGGCCGGCAACACCAAAGGTATATTTGATATACATGTAATTGAGTGTACCTTACCAGTACTCGTAGTAACTCATGGGTATTTGATACCGGTGCCGTTGGTCATATTTGTAACTCACAGCAGGAGCTGCGGAATAAACGGAGACTAGCGAAGGACGAGGTGACGATGCGCGTCGGGAATGGTTCCAAGGTCGATGTGATCGCCGTCGGCACGCTACCTCTACATTTACCTACGGGATTAGTTTTAAACCTTAATAATTGTTATTTGGTGCCAAGTTTGAGCATGAACATTGTATCTGGATCTCATTTGATACGAGATGGCTACTCATTTAAATCCGAGAATAATGGTTGTTCTATTTATATGAGAGATATGTTTTATGGTCATGCCCTGATGGTCAATGGTTTATTCTTAATGAATCTCGAGCGTAATGTTACACATATTCATAGTGTGAATACCAAAAGATGTAAAGTTGATAACGATAGTCCCACATACTTGTGGCACTGCCGCCTTGGTCACATTGGTGTCAAGCGCATGAAGAAGCTCCATGCTGATGGACTTTTAGAGTCTCTCGATTATGAATCGTTTGACACATGCGAACCATGCCTAATGGGCAAAATGACCAAGACTCCATTCTTCGGAACAATGGAGCGAGCAACCAACTTGTTGGAAATCATACATACCGATGTGTGCGGTCCAATGAGCGTTGAGGCTCGCGGAGGATATCGTTATGTTCTCACTCTCACTGATGACTTGAGTAGATATGGGTATGTCTACTTAATGAAACACAAGTCTGAGACCTTTGAAAAGTTCAAGGAATTTCAGAATGAGGTAGAGAATCAACGTGACCGAAAGATAAAGTTCCTACGATCAAATCATGGAGGAGAATATTTAAGTCACGAGTTTGGTACACACCTAAGGAAATGTGGAATCGTTTCACAACTCATGCCGCCTGGAACACCTCAGTGTAATGGTGTGTCCGAACATCGTAATCGCACTCTATTGGATATGGTGCGGTCTATGATGTCTCTTACCGATTTACCGCTATCATTTTGGGGATACGCTCTAGAGACAGCTACATTCACTTTAAATAGGGCACCGTCTAAATCAGTTGAGACGACACCGTATGAATTATGGTTTGAGAAGAAACCTAAGATGTCGTTTCTAAAAGTTTGGGGATGCGATGCTTATGTCAAGAAACTTCAACCTAAAAAGCTCGAACCCAAGTCGGAAAAATGCGTCTTCATAGGATACCCTAAGGAAACCATTGGGTATACCTTCTACTTAAGATCCGAAGGCAAGATCTTTGTTGCCAAGAATGGATCCTTTCTGGAAAAAGAGTTTCTCTCGAAAGAATTACGTGGGAGGAAAGTAGAGCTTGATGAAGTACTACCTCTTGAAACAGGAAGTAGTGCAACTCAGGAAGATGTTCCTGTGGTGCCTGCACCGACAAGAGAGGAGGTTAATGATGATGATCAAGATACTTCAGATCAAGCTCCTACTGAACTTCGTAGGTCCACAAGGACACGTTCCGCACCAGAGTGGTACGTCAACCCTGTCTTGGAAATCATGTTGTTAGACAACGGTGAACCTTCGAACTATGAAGAAGCGATGGCGGGCCCAGATTCCAACAAATGGCTTGAAGCCATGAAATCCGAGATAGAATCCATGTATGAAAACAAAGTATGGACTTTTACAGACTTGCCCGATGATCGGCGAGCGATAGAAAACAAATGGATCTTTAAGAAGAAGACGGACGCGGATGGAAATGTTACCATCTATAAAGCTCGACTTGTCGCTAAGGGTTATCGATAAGTTCAAGGGGTTGACTACGATGAGACATTCTCTCCCGTAGCGAAGCTGAAGTCCGTCCGAATCATGTTAGCAATTGCCGCATACTATGATTATGAGATATGGCAGATGGACGTCAAAAGGGAATTCCTTAACGGACATCTTAAGGAAGAACTGTATATGATGCAGCCGGAAGGTTTTGTCGATCCTAAAAATGCTAACAAAGTATGCAAGCTCCAGCGATCCATTTATGGGCTGGTGCAAGCATCTCGGAGTTGGAACATTCGCTTTGATGAGATGACCAAAGCGTTTGGGTTTATGCAGACTTATGGAGAAGCCTGCGTTTACAAGAAAGTGAGTGGGAGCTCTGTAGCATTTCTCATATTATATGTAGATGACATACTCTTGATGGGAAATGATATAGAACTTCTGGACAGCATTAAGGCCTACTTGAATAAGTGTTTTTCAATGAAGGGCCTTGGAGAAGATGCTTACATATTAGGCATCAAGATCTATAGGGATAGATCGAGACGCCTCATAGGTCTTTCACAAAGCACATACCTTGATAAGTTTTTGAAGAAGTTCAAAATGGATCAGTCCAAGAAAGGGTTCTTGCCTGTGTTGCAAGGTGTGAGATTGAGCTCGGCTCAATGCCCGACCACGGCAAAAGATAAAGAAGAGATGAGTGTCATCCCCTATGCTTCAGCCATAGGATATATTATGTATGCCATGCTGTGTACCAGACCTGATGTAAACCTTGTCGTAAGTTTGGTAGGTAGGTACCAAAGTAATCCCGGCAAGGAACACTGGACAGCGGTCAAGAATATCCTGAAGTACCTGAAAAGGACAAAGGAGATGTTTCTCGTTTATGGAGGTGACGAAGAGCTCGTCGTAAAGGGTTACGTCGACGCTAGCTTCGACACAGATCTGGATGACTCTAAGTCACAAACCGGATACGTGTATATGTTGAATGGTGGAGCAGTGAGCTGGTGCAGCTGCAAGCAGAGCGTTGTGGCGGGATCTACATGTGAAGCAGAGTACATGGCAGCCTCGGAGGCAGCGCATGAAGCAATTTGGGTGAAGGAGTTCATCACCGACCTAGGAGTCATACCCAATGCGTCGGGGCCGATCAAACTCTTCTGTGACAACACTGGAGCTATTGCCCTTGCCAAGGAGCCCAGGTTTCACAAGAAGACCAGGCACATCAAGCATCGCTTCAACTCCATCCGTGAAAATGTTCAAGATGGAGACATAGATATTTGCAAAGTACATACGGATCTGAATGTCGCAGATCCGTTGACTAAACCTCTCTCGCGAGCAAAACATGATCAACACCAGAACTCTATGGGTGTGCGATTCATCACAATGTAACTAGATTATTGACTCTAGTGCAAGTGGGAGACTGTTGGAAATATGCCCTAGAGGCAATAATAAAAGGATTATTATTATATTTCCTTGTTCATGATAATTGTCTTTATTCATGCTATAACTGTATTATCCGGAAATCGTAATACACGTGTGAATACATAGACCATAATATGTCCCTAGTAAGCCTCTAGCTGACTAGCTCGTTGATCAACAGATAGTCATGGTTTCCTGTCTATGGACACTGGATGTCGTTGATAACGGGATCACATCATTAGGAGAATGATGTGATGGACAAGACCCAATCCTAAGCATAGCACAAGATCGTGTAGTTCGTTTGCTAGAGCTTTTCCAATGTCAAGTATCCTTTCCTTGGACCATGAGATCGTGTAACTCCCGGATACCGTAGGAGTGCTTTGGGTGTACCAAACGTCACAACGTAACTGGGTGACTATAAAGGTGCACTACAGGTATCTCCGAAAGTGTCTGTTGGGTTGACACGGATCGAGACTGGGATTTGTCACTCCGTATGACGGAGAGGTATCTCTGGACCCACTCGGTAATGCATCATCATAATGAGCTCAAAGTGACCAAGTGGTTGGTCACGGGATCATGCATTACGGTGTGAGTAAAGTGACTTGCCGGTAACGAGACTGAACGAGGTATTGGGATACCGACGATCGAGTCTCGGGCAAGTAACGTACCGATTGACAAAGGGAATTGAATACGGGGTTGTTTGAATCCTCGACATCGTGGTTCATCTGATGAGATCATCGAGGAGCATGTGGGAGCCAACATGGGTATCCAGATCCCGCTGTTGGTTATTGCCCGAGAGCCGTCTCGGTCATGTCTACGTGTCTCCCGAACCCGTAGGGTCTACACACTTAAGGTTCGGTGACGCTAGGGTTATTAGGAAGACTTGTATGTGATTACCGAATGTTGTTCGGAGTCCCGGATGAGATCCCGGACGTCACGAGGAGTTCCGGAATGGTCCGGAGGTGAAGATTCATATATGGGAAGTTGTCATGCGGACACCGGAAAGTTTCGGGGGCATATCGGTATTGTACCGGGGCCACCGGAGAGGTTCCGGGGGTCCACCGGGAGGGGCCACCCCTCTCGGAGGGCCTCATGGGCCGCAAGGGGCAGGGAACCAGCCCCTGGAGGGCTGGGCGCCCCCCCTTGGGCCCATGCGCTTAGGGTTGGGGGGGAAACCCTAGTGGGGGCGCCCCCCTTTGCTTGGGGGGCAAGCCCCCCTCCCTGGCCGCCGCCCCCCCTCTAGATCTCATCTAGAGGGGCCGGCCCCCCTTGCCCCTTCCCCTATAAATAGAGGGGTGAGAGGAGGGCTGCGAGAGACAACCAAGGCGCAGCCCCTCCCCTCCCCAACACCTTTCCTCCTCCGTCACGAGCTTGGCGAATCCCTGTCGGAGTACTGCTGCTCCACCACCACCACGCCGTCGTGCTGCTGCTGGAGCCATCTTCCTCAACCTCTTCTTCCCCCTTGCTGGATCAAGACGGAGGAGACGTCGTCCGTTCCGAACGTGTGTTGAACGCGGAGGTGCTGTCCGTTCGGCACTTGGTCATCGGTGATCTGAATCACTACGAGTACGACTCCATCATCACCGTTCCCTTGAACGCTTCCGCACGCGATCTACAAGTGGTATGTAGATGCAATCTCACTCCCTTGACTCGTTGCTTATATGAACTCATAGATGGATCTTGGTGAAACTGTAGGAAAAATTTTAATTTTCTGCAACGTTCCCCAACAATCCTATGATGTTTGAGTAGATCCGTTTTGTCCTATGGATTAATCGTGATCTTGGTTGGTATGATTGTATATTTTATTTATGGTGTTGTCCTGTGGTGCCCTCCGTCTCGCTCAAATGTGAGGGGTCCCCGCTGTAGGGTGTTGCAATACATTCATGATTCGCTTATGGTGGGTTGCAAGAGTGACAGAAGTTTAAACCCGAGTAGGTGGGTTGTTGCATATGGGATAAAGAGGACTTGATACTTAATGCTATGGTTGGGTTTCACGACCTTAATGATCTTTAGTAGTTGCGGATGCTTGCTAGGGGTCCAATCATAAGTGCATATGATCCAAGTAGAGAAAGTATGTTAGCTCATGTCTCTCCCTCATATAGAATTGCAAGAATGATTACCGGTACTTGTTATCGATTTCTAGGGACAAATGACTTTTTTGTTGACAGAAACTATATACTTTTGTTACCTTGCAATTTACTCGTGGTTTTATTCTCGCAAAGTACTCGTAGTTTTATTCTTGCAAAATAGTTTCATACTTGTTTTAGGTAAAGCAAACGTCAAGTGTGCGTAGAGTTGTATCAGTGGTTGATAGAACTTGAGGGAATATTTGTTCTACCTTTAGCTCCTCGTTGGGTTCGACACTCCTATTTATGGAAAAAGGCTACAAACGATCCCCTATACTTGTGGGTTGTTAGCGCGTGAAGCAGAGGGCGCGACGTAGAGCAGGGCAATGGGCGCGCGACCGCGAGCTAGCCTGGAGCTCGGGCGTGGTGGAGGGGCGGCCTACGGAAGGGGAAATAGAAGGGGGGAGGGAGAAACGAAGCAGAGCTCACAGCCAGTGCGGCGACGAGCTCGACGAAGGCGGGGAGGCAGCGGTCATGGTGGATCGACGGCGGTGCTCCACGGACGGAGCCGAGGGGAATGGACGATGGTGACGCAATGCGGCAGTTTGGCGATGAACCATTTGATTGGGGTGATCAACGCGATGAGGTGGTCCTCCTGGACATCTTCCGATGGCACGAGGTGGCCGGTGACCGCGTTAATGGCGAGGTGGCGGTGATGGCTGCATCAGGTGTCCAAGAAATTGAAGGGGGCAAGCAAGTGTGAGGGAAAGTGAGGTTTAGGTCATGTCCAGGGGCTAGCGGATAGGTTTTGTAGTCGTCCAGGAACACTGTAGTGTCACCGTGGCGGCATCCGTGTAGTCGCGCGTGAGGGCATGCGCCCTGGACGGCCAGGAAGCGAGATAGAAGAAGACATGGCTGGTGGGCTGGGCCGGCATTGTAGAAGTGGGCTACAAGTGCACAATAGCTAGGTTTTACCTTTTTGCTTTTCTGTTTTTTATTTAGAGTTATTGACTGTTTTGCAATTTAGTTTAATATAAAATGGTTTTGTTGCATATGGAAACTAGCACATAAATAGTAGGCCATATGTTGAGTTGGCACAAACAGTTGCAATTTATTTTCAAATCTCTAAATATTTATTTAATTTAAATTGGCTCAAATAAGTGTTGCTGGTCCAATTTTAAATAGGTTAACGGCATTTTATATATTCAAAAGAGGTTGGCTCCTACATGACAAATAGTTAGTCAATATTTGCAGCCCAGCAAACATTTTTGTTTTAGTGTTTGAAGAAAAAATAATAATTTGACTTCGAATTTGAATTTGATGTTGATTTTTATCAAGTGACCATTTGGCTTAATAAAACATGATGACATGGCATCATTAGCACGGGTTTACTGTAGCATGACATCAGGGGTGTTGTAGGGCCCGAGGCGTGTTGAAGTTGCTGCTCCGGGTAGGTGAGATTGGGCTCGATCCATATTGTGCCCGCGGACCGGGGGGTCCCTTCCTCTGCGGGTGCGGTGGTCGTTGGTGGTGGTCGGGACATCACGGTACTGCCAGACAACATGGAATCGAGGGCCCCTGAAATGGCGTCGTACGAGTGTGCTCGGCGACGGCCATCGGGAGTCACGGGGTGTGCCTTCCCCAGTCCACTGGGACTGTCTCGGGACGTAAGGGTGGGCCCCCCTACAGTGGTGGCGACGACCCAACCTCCGTGGCTCATGCCGAGCTAGGAGTGAAAGGAGTGGCCTTTTACTCTTCCTACCGTGGTTGGTACTTTGTGGTGTGAGTGGTGGGTGAGGTCTCGGACATGGTTGCCGGGGGGCAGCGGCTTCCGATGGCGGTTCGCATGGTTAGATCTCCGGCGGGCACCATGACGACGATGGTGGCTCCCAACTTGGTTGTGCGGGCGACGAGAGGGGTAGCGGTTGATGGCTCGGGCGCGTCCTCTTTTGGACGTCGCCTAGATTTGGGGTTTGGGCACGTCGTGTTTAGCCTGGGGCCCCGTGGTGACATGGGTGGGGTGCCGAGCGAAAGCTCCGTGCTTTTGCGCCATCGCGGGCGGCGTTCACTTCTTGAAGACGTTGTCGTGGATCTCCTTTCCACGTCAAAGTTCCAGGTGAAGATCCTTACCCGGCGGGGCTAGGCAGCGACGACACTCTGCGCCATTATCCCTCTTGGGTCGTTGTCTAGGAGCTTAGGTGTCCAAGGGTGCTGCGTCGGGTTGTTCTCAGTTTCTCCCATTTTCTCCTTCGGCAGCACAGTTGCTCGTCTTCTGTGGCCCTGGTAGCCTAGGATCTGCTTTGTAAGAGGATTGCATCACCACCTTGTATCGTTCGGATGCGTACTTTGTTTGATTTGCGCCTTTATATATAAAGAGAGACGAAAGCTTGTTTCAAGAGACATAATAAGCCAAAGAAAGAATGAAAACGTTTAGTTGACCAACATTATGGTCTGCAGTTCTGAGCGAAATCCTGATCAAGCCTGCAGCAGGCCCTTCAGCCATAAGGTCAGCGATTTGATTTCAAAGCACGCCAAGGACGACAGTGACCAGCGTCGTCTCTTCGACCACGAGGATGATGATGCTGGTTTTCCTGGCGGGCAGGCGCAGACAGAGCGCAGGACCTGGTTTTTGATACTGCTCGTAGTTTCGTCTGCCCCGCTGCCACCATGTGGGTGGTGGTGGCAAGCCGCAAGTTGCGCCGCGGCAGCTTTTGGTGGATCGCATATACATATACATATTCACATTGCTTTCTGGCTTTTACTCCTCGGAATCAGCTACAGCTACGGGAGCGAATGTGTCACCTCGCGGCTCACCCTCAAGTATGCCTTTGCATATTCACTTGGACACTTGGTTCATGCTGAATGCCTAGTGGGATCTTGATTCTGTGCAGATCACGGCGTATCGTGTCGTGGTTTCGCAGGGGCTCTCGCCCGGTGGAGATCCCGGCGGGATCGTGGTCGATCGACCTGGTGGGCAGGAACAGCTTTCGGTTTCTGCTACGGATCGAGTCGAATCGCCTCGTCGGCGGCGACTGCCCCCATGATAATAATGGCGTCGTAACTGACCACTGCAGTGGGTTTGCTGATACGGGGAACGGGGAGGAGTCACGCATCGAAAGTTCGAAGAGGCGCTGCCTGTGAGCTTGCGATCCACCGTCCACGAACGAACCCGGCCAGTTGCACAAGTGCGGCACCGGGTTTTCTCGGCTTTCGCCCGCATGCCGCATGCGTTTCCTTGCCGAAATTTCGTCACTCTTGGGGTGACCCGATGCATTGGATTTTAGGTGAATTGTGGGGATGGAGGAGCGAATCTGCGCGTGTCGTTTCTGCCCGGTTTCTTGTGGCCAGTCTTCCAGGTCGATCGGCAATTGCTAGCGTGATCGACGTCTTTTTTTGAACGGAGGCTAAAAACAACCCGGCTTCAAATTAACAAAGCTATCAACCCATCAGGATTACAAACTCGGAACCAGCACGACAAAGAAAAAGAAAACGGCAAAATACAAAGGCACTGGAAAGCAGCTCACAAGCCTTCTACACACCAAACTAAAAAGATCATCAGGGAGAAGCACCGCTCGGCGATGAGGAGGTCCTCAACGCGATCAAAACGCCGTGGAAGAAATAGAATGCCCGCACTGGATCAACACGTCCAACGACGAAGCAGGGCACGCTATCGCCTAATCGCCAGCAGCCCCGACCCAACACATCCGCCCAGCTCCAATGTCAAAGAAGGCCCCTGCCTCCTCGCCTGGCTCGAAAGGCGCCGCACCGTTGACAAGAGAGCAGTTCACCCTAGAACCGGGGAGATAGTCGTCGGTAGGCTGCATCTGGAAAGAAAACAAGCTCGCCCAACAAGTCACGAACAGATCACCAGGAGCAGGGCACCACCAAATCCCACGGATTGGTCACGAGAAAGGAAGAGTTGCCGGAACGGACGAAGACGAGCAACAGCTAGAACTCACAAGAAGACATTGAGAACTGAAGTGCGGGTACCGGGAAGCTCTCAAGGTGCGCTGAGAAGGGCCGCCGTAGGAGGGGAACCCGATCCCTTCTCGCCTAGGAGGAACCACGGGCCAGGAAGGGCACCCCGCAGCAGACCGGAGAGCTCCCGAAATAGTCACTTAGGAAGTCGCCGTCGTCGTGGGAGGTCAGCTACCGTCGCCGCTGCACACGGAACATATCTCCGAGAAACCCCATGCCCACCTAGCTCCCAAAAACGGCGCCTTCAGGAAGGCAGCGACGCCAAGGGCGTCGCCGCCGCCCAACATCGTTGAGGATTTCTCCCGGGAGGCAAGGAGGGGAATGGGACAGAGGAACATACCCTGGCGGCGCCTCCAAGGAGGGGAGGAGCGCCCTCGGGCGTCGCCGCCGTCGAGACTAGCAAGGCCGGCCTGGGATTTCTCCCGGTCTTCACGTCCCCGCCAACCACTCCCCAACGACACGAGAACCGGCGCCCCACGACGAAGCTAACCGGATCTGGCCGTGGCATGGCTCATCCAGAGAGAGAGAGAGGATGCAGGGGCGGCCAGATTTGGTGCCGCAAACAGCCAAGGTTGCCGACACGCCCTGGCTCACGTCCTCCGGTTTGCCCGCCGTCCCCACGGCCGAGGTAGCCGGTCCAACGCCCGCACCATCGCCTGCCGAAGGCCGGTGACGCCACTCCGACCAGGGCCGCCGCCCCGGAGCACGCAGCCCCCTGCAGCAGATGCAGAGCAGCGAAGGCCCCGCCGCCACCTTCCTTGGCGGCGCCCCGGGCTTGCCCGGCGGCAGCCCTCAGGCGGCGGCGAGGGGGGAGGGGAGGGAGGGGGCGGCGGCGGGGCTAGGGTTTGGAGCCCCCGTGTCGCTCTGGAGGGGGCGACGCGAGGGGAGGGGAGGAAGGGGTCGATTCGTGATCGACGTCTTTACTGCGATGTTGGAAATCTTTTGATGCGTGATGGCACTCCGGTGAACGTCTCATCCGGCGAGCGGCATGAGAATAGCTTGAACTAATATATTTTTAAAATGTGGCAAAAGACTTCCATTTTCATTGATTAAGAAATACAGTAACTTTTTCGAAGAAGGTTTAGAGGTTTTTTGGCCCGGTTGGTATGGAATTGAAGGCGTTGAGATTAAGTGCTACATCTCCCTCGTGAAAGAAAATAGTACTAGAAGGAAACTTGAGAGAGCAGCTCCACATCAACGTGGAGCTATCCATCCGGTCGTTCACGTGCACACACGCGCAGCACCACACGTTCCCGAGCCCACCGCCCCTGACAGACGGGACGCAACAGTCACCTGCCCCTACTGTAGAGTCCCTTGAAGCACGTACACCGGTGACTGGTCCGGGACTGGCCAGTCGTCACCGACGACGCGCCGGTCCACACGTCCGCCCGCCACAACGCACACACACTACACGAGAGATCGGAGCGACGGCACGTGTCGCGAGCCCGCGCTGGCCGGACGAGGAGCCGTCCGCGTCGCCCGCCCCACTCGGCCCCCCCGCCGCCGTCGCCGTCACTCCTTTTCCTCCCCGCTTCTTCGTGGCTGGCGAGTGGCGAGCCGGCCCGATCTCCCGAGTCACCTTCCTGCCCCCTCTCCTCGCGCGCGCGGCCGCAGGCGCCGAGGGCAGCGCGGCCATTTCCACCGCCCATCCCGAGATATTTCCCCCGGCGGGCCGATCGACCGGTGCGTCCGGGTCACGGATCACCACATGTTGTCAACGCCGCCCGCGTGGGCTTCCCGTACCTCCTGGGTGACGCACCGCGGCCACAGGATAGGGGACGCCAAGCGATGCGCGCGCGGTGGGCGCGGTGATCGCGTCGGAACGGTTGGCTGCCGGCCCGGCGTTTGCTTTGCTTGGCGTGGGCGTGTTGCCGGGTTGGGCGGTCCGGAGAGCGCGCGCGTGTACCGATCGCCCGTCCAGTGTACTGTGTACGCGGTACGCATGCACGTGGTGACCGTGAACGCGCGGCACGTACTACGTACGGTGGAGGCGGCTGTAAGGCCGTCCACGCGTCCGGTGGCTAGCTCTCAGCGCGCAACGGCCGGCACAAGCCTGGCCGCGCGATGCCGTTGGTCCATGCGACGAAGAGTATACCGCGAGCGAAGGATGTATGGCTGTACACATCCGGGGAACAAACACCTTTCTTTACCAGTCTCCGGCATTTCTTTCATTTCTTGCGAGCAGAAAGCAGTCAACTGCTGATCAAGCATTCACATACGCTAGCTCCTCCACTTGGCTAGCTCCTCAGCATCTCCAAGAATCTTATTTTGTTATCATTCACAGACACATTTTCCTTTCAGAGATATACATATCCTGTCCGTGGACCTCCGGCGCTAGCTTTTGATCCGCAGCCACTTGCCTAACCACAGCCCAGAATAGAACCACGCACCACGCGTTTCGTTCGCATCTTTAATCAGGCTTCTCCAAAGCCCCTACGAGACCACGCCACGACACGCCTCGCCATATACTAGTGCTGCTTAAATCGCATGGCTGTCAGTTGCCCAACGGAGATTAGCCCGAGGTTACCGACCACACGCCGAGTCCACTCCACTGCATCTTTAACAACGACTTGATCCGCGCCTAATCGGACTAGTATAGACTGCCTGGTCTGGGCCGTGGCATGGTGTCACCTCCTCCGCCCAGATATTTCCTGGCGTGCATGGCCACGGCGTGGAGTAGGAGCAAGACTTGCCAAGGCACGCAACCGTAGCATGCATAAACTAAACTGATTACCATCCACTAGCCAAGATCTTTCTAACGACGAGCCTGTTAATTAATCAGT
The DNA here is from genome assembly GCA_963921465.1 of Triticum timopheevii. NCBI lineage: Eukaryota > Viridiplantae > Streptophyta > Magnoliopsida > Poales > Poaceae > Triticum > Triticum timopheevii. The sequence continues at coordinate 173,274,617 of OY997272.1, forward strand.
GGATGCCATCAGCTGAGCGTGGTCACTAGCTAGATCACCAGTTTGCCCCCCCCCCCCCCCCCCCCCCAAAAAAAGAGCTAGATCAGCAGTTAACTATGTATGGCTCACACGGCCGGTCATGTCCCCTGGAACTGAACGGTTCTCTACAAAGAAAAACCAATTGAGGTTTTTGTTTGAACTTTGAAGTTCAAATTTCGACCATACAGAACTGTTTGGTTCTGTGCAGAGAAAATCAATTGAGGTTTTTGTTTGAAGTTCAAATTTCGACTAACAGGTTGCTTTGCAACATATACAAGGCGCTTTTTGTGTAAGTTGGTCCCCATGTGGCCATGTGGTAGCCGGATTAGGTGCATCAAGCCTATCTGCAGCACTAAAAAGGAAAGTGATCAACACCCAAATGGACCAATCCGTCAGGATATGCCCAAGAAAAAGCATGATACAAAGAGGAACTAGACAGATAACCATGCATATGACCAAATAAAGAAGAAATGGTTGTTCTTGAGAAGAACGATTTGAGAGCAGATAACATTTCTCAAGCAATAATTCAAGCAAGATTCCATCACCCATGAGGCCATGACCCCATACACGAGAGAGAATATCATATCTTTTTCTCTTCTTTTGCTCACAGAGAATATCATGTCTCATCATACATATCTAACATATTTTTCCGATCCAACCCCAAAGAGGATACATAGCAACGGGAAGCAGTGTATGAGTTAGACTTCTAGAACAAAAACCTCAATTGTGGACATGAGAATATTAAACTCTTCGGGTGGGACTAGGTTTTGTGGACATGGATCGCTCGACGAGTTCCTGCCACCAAAACCAACGGCTCGCGCTGATTCTGCCACAAACTACACACTCCACATGTCGATCGTTTAACCATGTCCGTTTATCAAAGCCGTATTATATTCTCCACACCAAATCAAGAAGCCTTGGGGCATCTCTACCACATACCTCATCTCTTAGTTATCCATCCTATTTCTCATCTTAGTTCTCCCTTTTTTGTAATTATACTTTCAGTCAAGTACCCCACCCCTTAAAACTTCATTTACTAAACAAGAATTCTTCCATCGATTATCAAAAGTTTGCATACAAACTCCAATCGAACATATATTATCATTTTATTCGAAACTTGAGAATTCAAGTAGACACAATTCAAATATATATTAAAATTGGTGTTTTTAAACCATTCAAATTCAAATTAATAAAGGGCCCAAACGAAATAAAGAGAACATCACATCTCATCATACATATCAATATATTTTCAATCCAGAATGAGAATAATAAACTCTCCGAGTGCGGCTAAGGTTTTGTGGACATGGATCGCTCGACTAGTTCGTGCAACCAAAACCAACGGCCCACTTTCCCTCTCCGGTAGCCATTTGATTGTGCCACAAGCTACGTATATGTTTTTATGTGTCCTTTAACCGTGGCCGCTTATCAAAGCCCTATTATACTCTTCGCATCACATCAAACAAGAGGCCTTAGAATACTCCAAGTGTCCCGTGGTAACAACACCCGAGTGATAGGATTTGATCACAAGTGGCAATTACAAGTGCTATTTCTTTTTTAGGATAGTATGGTTGTGACAAGAACGGATGTGAGAGTTGATAGGCTAGAGAAATAGGAAATATATGCCATGTCGTTGGGAAGTACGAGCTTCAACTATAGGAAAATAGGATGGTGCTTTAGTGTAGTTGAGTTACCATCGTAGGGCCTGAACGGTGTGGCGAGTTCAAGCATTCTAACCCAAATTTACCAACTTATATGATAAATGGTATGACAGTACATCATGGGCCATAGATACTGCAGCCACTATGTGGTTATACCTCAACTCAACATGAATTAAATTAAATCACAGTTTGAACCTTTTCAAAAAAAAATACAGTTTGAAGTATCATGTGTCTCGGTGGACTATATCTTTCACTAAGGTGACATTTTTTTTCACTAATAGTTGATGATTTCGTCAATCTTGCAGCTCCCCCGCTCCACTCATGTGTAGTTGTTGTGTGAGTGTATTTGACTCTTTCAATAAGTGAAACTAAACTCATTAACGATGCACAAAATGTGTGTTTATGCTGTACTCGAAACTTTGAATGTGCCATACAGACATGTGTGCCACCCCAATTTATGTCCATTGGACGCAATGAGCGGGATGGGGAGGGGAGAGTAAGGAGCTAGGAGGAAGAAGGAGAGATGATGGACGAGGAGGGGGGGGGGGGGGGCTCGATGGCAATGGCCCTGTTTGGATACCTGAGTTAGAGCTAGTTTGGGTTAGTTTGGGCTGAAATAACCCTAAAATATCCAAACAGGATGGGTTAGTTTGAGTTAGTTGGATCTAACCCAGCTAAAAAAACTAGCCCGGTGGAGAGAGGTGCTAATTGGGTTAGTTCTCCCTGGGGCCCACTGAAAGAAACTAATCCCCCCCCCCCCCCGCCCCGCACCAGATCCCTCTCGAACCCCCTCGCTCGACTCCTCTCCGTTCCCCATCGCGCTGCCCGCCCAAGCGCCGCGCCGCCGCTTGCCATCCTCCGGCCGCCCTCTCCCTCCGGCCTCCGCCGCCCTCCTCTGGCCGCTCTCGCCCTCCTCCGGCCCCCCTCTCACTCCGGCCTCTGAAGGTCGCCCCGCTCCCATCACCGGTCGTTTCTCTCCCTCTGTCGTGCGCGGCGGCGGTGGTGCATCTACCAGGGAGGTCGCGAGAAGGGTGAGTTTCTGTTATTTCGCTCATGTGCTCTGGTTGCTAGATGGCCAATCTATTTCATGAGTTTCTTAGGCTCTTAGCAATGCAGATTCAGATGTGGAGATGTGTGTTAGGTTCCTACATGCAATGTTGGGTGTGCTTTGTGCTATTGTTTCTAAGTAGAATTATTGTTGCTTGTATGGCTCTTCATAATTTCATTCCAGAGAGCATAATTGCGGATAGGGAATTTTATGCCTGCGATGCGGATGAAAATTATAACCCAATGCCTAGTTCTTCTGCATCCTCATGGCCAGAAGATGAACCTCTTGTTGACGAACCTCTTGTTGAAGATATCAACATGAATGCCTTCCGTGATGAGTTAGCTCATGCTTTGTTTCATGGAGTATAATTGTTTTTGTGAAGCTTGATTGACGACTTGTATGTTTAAGTGGGACATCTCATTTGTATGGACAAAATATAATTTATCATGTTTTGGACCCTTGATTTGTAAAGATCATTTGTTTATGTCAATTGTGAGCGGGGCCACATAAGAGCCGGCCACATCAAATCCGGCAGGAAAGAGGGTCTAAAAGAGCCAAATGATTGAGAAAATGTATTTATTGTCAATCTAACTCTGCCATTCAAACACCTCTTTGGTTAGAGTTAGTTCAGGATTAGTGATCTAACTCTAACCTCTAACTGAGTTAGAGTATCCAAACAGGGCCAATGACCACCGAGGCTAAAATGACAACGGATGCTAACCAACTACGATAAGGTCAGCATGCTACCACAGAGAGTGTAAGGGCATGTACAATGCATAGCCTCAAGGTGATGCCTCGCATGCCACGTAGGATCGGATATGACGTAAAGTAGGTTCGGATAGGGAAGCGGGATCCTCTCCAGGAGGCGGGTGCTTGAAGAGAAAAAGTGTGGTCCGGTGACAAAAGTTGAAAAGGTTGAAGTGAAAAGCAGAGATGCATTGTGTACTAAAGTCTTTATTTTCTTTTTCTTAAAGAGGCCCACTAGTGATAGCTTGCATTGGGAAGAAAAAATAAATGTAGATGCCTCAAATTACTTTTTGTCATGGGGCATATGTATCCATATGCCACTATTATACATGCCCTAAAGAATACACATTTGGTGTTCCGGGGCAGCAGGGCCGCTGGATCTGCGATCCGAAGGACAATGTCTGCGTTTCACAAGGTTAGCAGAAAACACCCCATGATTTCCATAATTGCGCGTATGTCCAGTGCTCCGACGCTGACCTCCGGATTTGTGATCCAATGGAACAGGACGACTGGCTACATCCTAATCTCTTCGCTAGAGCACTGACCAAATCCTAACCCTCCATCTCAGATCAAGCGGTTCTGCTAAGTTGCATTTATGGCGGCAACGGCAGGGGCAGCCAGCTAGCTCCCATACTAGTAGTACTACAAAACTGCCCACTTGTACCAGCTCAAAATATCTGGGTGTACAACACGGCGAGGAACGTCAGCCACAAATAAGATCGAGACCCACCCAACACCCCGACCCCCGCCGTCCACACACTCCCAAACGGAAAACCGCACGCTCCACATTCTTTTCTCCACGGCCCGCCGATTAATCAATCGCACGGCCCCGGTGAGCAGGAGCTGGACTACGCTTCGCCGCTAGGAGCCACTGGTCTCCATCCAAGGCCAGGGGGCCTCTTTAAATATCCTCCACCCGAGCTGCCTGCCGACTCAAAGTCCGTCCAAACCCATCTCTCGCATCTCTCACCTCCTCCCCCACGCCGCGGTTTCCCGACCTCGGCGCAGACCGCAGAGACCAGGTCTCCCGTCTCCCCTCTGCAACTCGCGGTCGCCGCCGGCTTCCTTCCCGCAACGCGCGGGCCACGCTAGCTCCGGCGGGCTTGGTTTCATAGTCTGCGAGCGATCCATCCCCCGCCTAGAGGCTGCAGGCAGAGGCTGGTCGGAGGATCGAGAAGAGAAATTGTTGTTCGTAATGGCGGGCGACAGGTGCGCGGGCGCGATCGCGGGGTGCGAGCTGTGCGGGGGCGTCGCGGCCGTGCACTGCGCGGCGGACTCGGCGTTCCTCTGCGTGCCCTGCGACGCCAAGGTGCACGGCGCCAACTTCCTCGCCTCCAGGCACCTGCGACGCCGGCTCGTGCACGCGGCCGCGGGCGAGGACGCCGGATCCGCGGGCTCGGACTCGGAGTCGTCGTCCAGCTCCTCCTGCGTGTCCACCGCCGACTCGTGCGCGGCGGCCTCCGCGGCGACGCGGGCGGCGGGGAGGAGGAGGGCCGGGTGCAAGCACCGGCGCGCGCGGGCGGAGGTGGTCCTCGAGGGGTGGGCCAAGCGGATGGGCCTCGCGCCGGGAACGGCGCGCCGGCGGGCGGCCAGGGCCGCGGGCGCGCTCCGGGCGCTGGGCCGTGGCGTCTCCGCCTCCCGCGTACCCCTCCGCGTCGCGATGGCCGCCGCGCTCTGGTCGGAGGTCGCCGGATCCGGCTGCGCGGAGGCCGCGCTGCTCCGCCGGCTGGAGGCAAGCTCGCACGTGCCGGCGAGGCTGGTGGTCACGGTGGCGTCGTGGATGGCGCGCACCGCGGTCCGGGCCCCTGCCCCCGCCGTGGAGGGCTGGGCCGAGTGCTCCTGAGCCACGGGCTCCGGCCCGGGCCCATCTCCCTCCCGTCGACGAGCCGAACAAGGAAGGAAGGAAGGAAGCAAGCCTGAGATAGAATTACACGTAGAATGTAACATGTGAAGCAAAGTTCGTTTGTTTAATTTTCCCCACCTTATTCTAAGCACGATTATACATATTATTCTTATTAATATTCCTTCATCATGAATTCATCATCATGGAGGCAAAAGATCTTCTCATTTTATTTTTTTGGTTTTCCGGATGGTGGCAAAAGATCTTGTGGTTAGGAGGGGCGAGGCGAGGTCCAGACCCGAATGGACGGGAGTCTTTTGACTGTCCGTGCGTGATGATTAAATAGAGTAACTAAAGTTGATTTTGGTTAAGACCTATGTGGTCGAAGAATGTCGACGATACCTTCCTTGCTGGCGTCCGTTGGCTTCGCGCGTCGTGTGCGTTCGCTTGGTGGCTGTCGACGTTAATCTCTTCTAACCACACATCGCCGCGGCGTACTTGTTTGTTCAGGAGAGGGATCGAGCTCCTGGTTCCGGCTGACCTCGTCGGTCGTTGTCTGTCATCCCCCTCGCCTCGCCGTCGCCATCGGTTTTGAGTAAGTGCATGCACAGACCGTCCTCCCCGAGAGCGAGTGTGGACCTGGTACTCTGTACTGGTGGTGGTAGAGCTTGCCGTGAATATTTCGTTTGAGGAATATGTCTGCGAGGGCCATCTCGAGGAAACATGGAAAGTGAATTGCAATTTACTGAAGGGAAATTAATCGGACTATTACGAGCGGAAACGAGCAGGGTGAGCTTCGGATGAATCGATCTATTATCAGGCAATTTTATTGGGAATAACAAGGGCTTTCCTGAATACCCAAAGTTTCATATCTGAAGCAAGTGTTCTCAAACTGCTCGAGGTTTAGCAAAAGCTGCCTAAGAGGTTGCATTGATTGGTTGAAAGGCTTGAAAGAATACATAGTTTTTGGGGGGTTATACCTGTTGGTACCGGATTTCAAAAATTTGTGTATCGTTCCCCACAAGACAAGAACCTTTATTTCAAAAAAATAAAATCTATTCACGTTGGAAATGAGACATTTTTTGTTTCTTCATAAAGAATTTTCTTCAGATTGTGTATTGCTATTGTCCCCTAAATTTTTTTTCATGGAAAATGAGTTTTATTTCATAATTAGAGCATCTACACTCGGGCTCCTCAACCCCACTATATGTTTGAGCGGACGGCCCGGTCAGTGACAGGTGACAAAAACGTAACCCAACCGCCTCCTCAAACCGGCACTATATGTCCGGGCTGACATGAGGAGGCCCGAACGCTCCCCGAAATATCTGCCACGCCGGACCCAACACACATGACCCACCATAAATTGCATCATAACGCCCTCCGACCTTGCCAGACGAGCTATTTGTGTCACTCTCTGATTGTCATGCCACAACACTTAGGATTATTTAGGCATACAAATTTGATCCAATAAAAACTTTTCTGTTGATCTGGTCTCTGCTTTGATTCGGATTTTTGTTTGCCGTTGTAAGTGCTCTAAATATCAAATAAATCCTCCAACTCTTATACTTCTTCCTCTTGATCTAAAACTTTTCTCAATGATCATGCCATGTGTATGGGACATAAAAGTATTTTCTTATAAAATAATTTGGCCAAAAAGTATTTTCTAAATTAGGTTTTCCAAAAACCCCTGAGTTAAGGCTTGAACTACAAGTACTTAATTTAGGTTGTGAAAAATATTTCAAAAATTATATTTGCATCCTATTAGCCATAGGACTCCCTAAAAACACAAAAATATTAATTTTAAAGTTATTTTGCTATTTCATTAAAGGCTTTTTCTTAAGGCTAGAAATGATCTTTAATAGTTTAAAATTATTTTAAAGTTTCAAAAATATTTGAGAAAATTTATGGAGACTCAATGGATATATATTGTCCATATATATGAGTTTCAACACATGGTCATGACCAAAGTATTGGTCAAACCCATAAAATACCCTTTTGGGATATTTCAAACTTTTGAAATATTTACAAAGGAAATGTTCTCCATTAAATCCAAGAACATTCTACCATGTCACAAATGCCCTACTTGATGATCCTACCAATTATAATGTCTTGGAGAATAAGATAACCCCATCAAGCCCTCTCAAAACATTTATGTCCTTTTCCAAGTTTGAACAACTTTGTGTTGGGGAACGTAGCAGAAATTCAAAATTTTCTACGCAACACCAAGATCTATCTATGGAGAGACTAGCAACGAGGGGAAGGAGAGTGCATCTACATACCCTTGTAGAACGCTAAGCGGAAGCGTTCAAGAGAACGGGGTTGAAGGAGTCGTACTCGTCGTGATCCAAATCACTGGAGATCCTAGTGCCAAACGGACGGCACCTCCGCGTTCAACACACGTACAACCCGGTGACGTCTCCCATGCCTTGATCCAGCAAGGTGAGAGGGAGAGGTTGGGGAAGACTCCGTCCAGCAGCAGCACGATGGCGTGGTGGTGATGGAGGAGCGTGGCAATCCTGCAGGGCTTCGCCAAGCACCGCGGGGGAGGAGTACTTGGGAGAGGGGGAGGGCTGCGCCAGGGGAAGCGTGTAGCTCCCATGCGCCTCCCCACTATATATAGGGGTGGAGGGGCTGGTTTCTTGCCCTCCAAGTCCATTGGGGCGTTGGCAAAGGTGGGAGGAAAGAAATCCCATCATTTCCTTCCCCACCGATTGTTATCCCCCTTTTTTAGGGATCTTGATCTTATCCCTTCGGGATATGATCTTATTCCTTCTAAGGGGGGATCTTGGTGCGCCTTGACCAGGGGTGTGGGGCCTTGACCCCACTACCCACGTTCATGTGGGTCCCCCATGCAGGTGGGCCCCACTCCGGAACCTTCTAGAACCTTCCCGGTACAATACCGAAAAATCCCAAACATTTTCCGGTGGCCAAAATAGGACTTCCCATATATAAATCTTTACCTCCGGACCATTCCGGAACTCCTCGTGACGTCCGGGATATCATCCGGGACTCCGAACAACATTCGGTAACCACATACAAACTTCCTTTATAACCCTAGCTAGCGTCATCGAACCTTAAGTGTGTAGACCCTACGGGTTCGGGAACCATGCAGGCATGACCGAGACGTTCTCCGGTCAATAACCAACAACGGGATCTGGATACCCATGTTGGCTCCCACATGTTCCACGATGATCTCATCGGATGAACCACGATGTCAAGGACTCAATCAATCCCGTATACAATTCCCTTTGTCTAGCGGTATTGTACTTGCCCGAGATTCGATCGTCGGTATGCCGATACCTTGTTCAATCTCGTTACCGGCAAGTCTCTTTACTCGTTCCGTAACACATCATCCCGTGATCAACCCCTTGGTCACACTGTGCATATTATGATGATGTCCTATCGAGTGGGCCCAGAGATACCTCTCCGTTTACCGGAGTGACAAATCCCAGTCTCGATTCGTGCCAACCCAACAGACACTTTCAGAGATACCTGTAGTGCACCTTTATAGCCACCCAGTTACGTTGTGATGTTTGGTACACCCAAAGCATTCCTACGGTATCTGGGAGTTGCACAATCTCATGGTCTAAGGAAATGATACTTGACATTAGAAAAGCTTTAGCATACGAACTACGATCTTTGTGCTAGGCTTAGGATTGGGTCTTGTCCATCACATCATTCTCCTAATGATGTGATCCCGTTATCAATGACATCCAATGTCCATGGTCAGGAAACCGTAACCATCTATTGATCAACGAGCTAGTCAACTAGAGGCTTACTAGGGACATGGTGTTGTCTATGTATCCACACATGTATCTGAGTTTCCTATCAATACAATTATAGCATGGATAATAAACGATTATCATGAACAAGGAAATATAGTAATAATAACTAATTTATTATTGCCTCTAGGGCATATTTCCAACAGTCTCCCACTTGCACTAGAGTCAATAATCTAGTTCACATCGCCATGTGATTAACACTCACAGGTCACATCGCCATGTGACCAACATCCAAAGAGTTTACTAGTGTCACTAAACTAGTTCACATCATCATGTGATTAAGACTCAATGAGTTCTGGGGTTTGATCATGTTTTTCTTGTGAGAGAGGTTTTAGTCAACGGGTCTGCAACATTCAGATCCGTATGTACTTCGCAAATCTCTAGGTCATATTGTAAATGTTGCTTCCACGCTCCACTTGGAGCTATTCCAAATGATTGCTCCACTATACGTATCCGGTTTGCTACTCAGAGTCATTTGGATAGGTGTTAAAGCTTGCCTCGACGTAACCGTTTACGCCGAACTCTTTATCACCTCCATAATCGAGAAACATGTCCTTATTACTCCAAGGACAATTTTGACCGCTGTCTGGTGATCCACTCCTTGATCACCTTTGTACCCTCTTGCCAGACATGTGGCAAGGCACACATCAGGTGCGGTACTTAGCATAGCATACTGTAGAGCCTACGTCTAAAGCATAGGGGACGACCTTCGTCCTTTCTCTCTCTTCTGCCGTGGTCGAGCTTTAAGTCTTAACTTCATACCTTACAACTCAGGCAAGAACTCCTTCTTTGACTGATCCATCTTGAACACCTTCAAGATCATGTCAAGGTACGTGCTCATTTGAAAATATTATTAAGCATTTTGATCTATCCTTATAGATCTTGATGCTCAATGTTCAAGTAGCTTAATCCAGGTTTTCTATTGAAAAACACTTTTCAAATAACCCTATATGCTTTCCAGAAACTCTACATCATTTCTGATCAACAATATGTCAACAACATATACTCATCAGAAATTCTATAGTGCTCCCACTCACTTCTTTGGAAATACAAGTTTCTCATAAACTTTGTATAAACCCAAAATCTTTGATCATCTCATCAAAGTGTATATTCTGACTCCGAGATGCTTGCTCTAGTCCAAGGAAGGACCACTGGAGCTAGCATACCTTTTAGCATCCTTAGGATCGACAAAACCTTTCTGATTGTATCACATACAACCTTTCCTTACGAAAACTGGTAAGGAAACTCGTTTTGACATCCATCTGCCAGATTTCATAAATGCAACTAATGCTAACATGATTCCGACGGACTTAAGCATCGCTACGGATGAGAAAATCTCATCGTAGTCAACTCCTTGAACTTGTGAAAAACTCTTCGCCACAAGTCGAGCTTCATAGACGGTGACATTACCGTCCACGTCCGTCTTCTTCTTAAAGATCCATTTATCTCAATGGCTTGCCGATCATCGGGCAAGTCCACCAAAGTCCATGCTTTGTTCTGATACATGGATCCTATCTCGGATTTCATGGCTTCTAACCATTTGTCGGAATTTGGGCCCACCATCGCTTCTCCATAGCTCGTAGGTTCATTGTTGTCTAGCAACATGACCTTCAAGACATGATTACTGTACCACTCTGAAGTAGTACGCATCCTTGTCAACCTACGAGGTACGGTAGTGACTTGATCCAAAACTTCATGATCACTATCATAAGCTTCTACTTCAATTGGTGTAGGCACCACAGGAACAACTTCCTGTGCTCTGCTACACACTTGTTGAAGTGACGGTTCAATAACCTCATCAAGTCTCTACCATGCTCCCACTCAACTTTCTGAGACAAACTTTTCCTCGAGGACCCGATTTAAGAAACAATCCCTATTGCTTTTGGATCTGAGTTAGGAGGTATACCCAACTTGTTTTGGGTGTCCTATGGAGATGCATTTTATCCGCTTTGGGTTCGAGCTTATCAACCTAAAACTTTTTCACATAAGCGTTGCAGCCCCAAACTTCTAAGAAACGACAACTTAGGTTTCTCCAAACCATAGTTCAAAACGGTGTCGTCTCAACGGAATTACGTGGTGCCCTATTTAAGTGAGTGCGGTTGTCTCTAATGCCTAACCCATGAACGATAGTAGTAATTTGATAAGAGACATCATGGTACGTACCATATCCAATAGGGCGCAACTATGATGTTCGGACACACCATCACACTATGGTGTTCCAGGCGGTATTAATTGTGAAACAATTTCCACAATGTCTTAATTGTGTGCCAAAGCTCGTAACTCAGATACTCATCTCTATGATCATATCATAGACATTTTATCCTCTTGTCACGATGATCTTCAACTTCACTCTGAAATTACTTGAACCATTCAATAATTCAGACTTGTGTTTCATCAAGTAAATATACTCAGTATCTACTCAAATCATCCGTGAAGTAAGAACATAACGATATCCATTGCGTGCCTCAGCACTCATTGGACTGCACACATCAAAATGTGTTACTTCCAACAAGTTGCTATCTTGTTCCATCTTATTGAAAACGAGGCTTTTCAGTCATCTTGCCCATGTGGTAAGATTTGCATATCTCAAGTGATTCAGAATCAAGTGAGTCCAAACGATCCATCTGCATGGAGTTTTTTTCATGCGTATACACCAATAGACATGGTTCGCATGTCTCAAACTTTTCAAAAATGAGTGAGTCCAAAGATCCATCAACATGGAGCTTCTTCATGCGTTTTATACCAATATGACTTACATGGCAGTGCCACAAGTAAGTGGTACTATCATTACTATCTTATATCTTTTGGCATGAAAATGTGTATCACTACGATCGAGATTCAATAAACCATTCCTTTAGGTGTAAGACCATTGAAGGTATTATTCAAATAAACAGAGTAATCATTATTCTCCTTAAATGAATAACCGTATTGCGATAGACATAATCCAATCATGTCCATGCTCAACGCAAACACCAAATGACAATTATTCAGGTTTAATACTAATCTTGATGGTAGAGGGAGCGTGCGATGTTTGATCACATCAAACTTGGAAACACTTCCAACACATATCGTCAGCTCCCCTTTAGCTAGTCTCCGTTTATTCCGTAGCTCTTTTATTTCGAGTTACTAACACTTAGCAACCGAACCGGTATCTTAATACCCTGGTGCTACTAGGAGTACTAGTAAAGTACACATTAACATAATGTATATCTAATATACTTCTATCGACCTTGCCAGCCTTCTCATCTACCAAGTATCTAGGGTAATTCTGCTCCAGTGGTTGTTCCCCTTATTACAGAAGCACTTAGTCTCGGGTTTGGGTTCAACCTTGGGTTTCTTCACTAGAGTAGCAGCTGATTTGCCGTTTCATGAAGTATCCTTTCTTGCCCTTGCCCTTCTTGAAACTAGTGGTTTCACCAACCATCAAAAATTGACGCTCCTTCTTGATTTCTACTTTCGCGGTGTCAAACATCGCGAATACCTCAAGGATCATCATATCTATCCCTGATATGTTATAGTTCATCACGAAGCTCTAGCAGCTTGGTGGCAATGACTTTGGAGAAACATCACTATCATTGGAAGATCAACTCCCACTCGATTAAAGTGATTGTTGTACTCAGACAATTTGAGCACAAGCTCAACGATTGAGCTTTTCTCCCTTAGTTTGCAGGCTAAGAAAATCGTCGGAGGTCTCATACCTCTTGATGTGGGCATGAGCCTGAAATCCCAATTTCAGCCCTCGAAACATCTCATATGTTCCGCGACGTTTCGAAAACGTCTTTGGTGCCTCTACTTTAAACCATTTAACCGAACTATCACGTAGTTATCAAAACGTGTATGTCAGATGTTCGCAACATCCATAGACGACGTTTGGGGTTCAGCACACTGAGCGGTGCATTAAGGACATAAGCTTTCTATTGTCCGCATAATCGCTACTGTCAACTTTCAACTATATTTTCTCTAGGAACATATCTAAAACAGTAGAACTAAAGCGCGAGCTTACGACATAATTTGCAAAGGTCTTTTGACTATGTTCAGGATAATTAAGTTCATCTTATGAACTCCCACTCAGATAGACATCCCTCTAGTCATCTAAGTGATTACATGATCCGAGTCAACTAGGCCGTGTCTGATCATCACGTGAGACGGACTAGTCATCATCGGTGAACATCTTCATGTTGATTGTATCTACTATACGACTCATGCTCGACCTTTCAGTCTCTTGTGTTCCGATGCCATGTCTGTACATGCTAGGCTCGTCAAGTCAACCTAAGTGTTTCGCGTGTGTAAATCTGGCTTACACCCGTTGTATGTGAACGTAAGAATCTCACCCGATCATCACGTGGTGCTTCAAAACGACGAACTTTCGCAACGGTGCACAGTTAGGGGGAACACTTTCTTGAAATTTTAATGAGGGATCATCTTATTTACTACTATCGTTCTAAGCAAATAAGATGTATAAACATGATAAACATCACTTGCAATCAAATAGTGACATGATATGGCCAATATCATATTGCTCCTTTTGATCTCCATCTTCGGGGCTCCATGATCATCATCGTCACCGACATGACACCATGATCTCCATCATCATGATCTCCATCATCGTGTCTCCATGAAGTCGTCTCACCAACTTATTACTTCTACTACTATGGCTACCGGTTAGCAATAAAGTAAAGTAATTACATGGCGTTGTTCAATGACACGCAGGTCATACAATAAATAAAGACAACTCCTATGGCTCCTGCCGGTTGTCATACTCATCGACATGCAAGTCGTGATTCCTATTACAAGAACATGATCAATCTCATACATCACATATCATTCATCACATTCTTCTTGGCCATATCACATCACATAGCATACCCTGCAAAAACAAATTAGACGTCCTCTAATTGTTGTTTGCATGTTTTACGTGGCTGCTATGGGTTTCTAGCAAGAACGTTTCTTACCTACGCAAAACCACAAGGTGATATGCCAATTGCTATTCACCCTTCATAAGGACCCTTTTCACCGAATCCGTTCCGATTAAAGTGGGGAGAGACTGGCACCCGCTAGCCACCTTATGCACCAAGTGCATGTCAGTCGGTGGAACCTGTCTCACGTAAGTGTACGTGTAAGGTCGGTCCGGGCCGCTTCATCCCACAATACCGTCGAAACAAGATTGGACTAGTAACGGTAAGCATATTGAACAAAATCAACGCCCACAACAACTTGTGTTCTACTCGTGCATAGAAACTACGCATAGACCTAGCTCATGATGCCACTGTTGGGGAACGTAGCAGAAATTCAAAATTTTCTACGCAACACCAAGATCTATCTATGGAGAGACTAGCAACGAGGGGAAGGAGAGTGCATCTACATACCCTTGTAGATCGTTAAGCGGAAGCGTTCAAGAGAACGGGGTTGAAGGAGTCGTACTCGTCGTGATCCAAATCACTGGAGATCCTAGTGCCGAACGGACGGCACCTCCGCGTTCAACACACGTACAGCCCGGTGACGTCTCCCATGCCTTGATCCAGCAAGGTGAGAGGGAGAGGTTGGGGAAGACTCCGTACAGCAGCAGCACGACGGCGTGGTGGTGATGGAGGAGCGTGGCAATCCTGCAGGGCTTCGCCAAGCACCGCGGGAGAGGAGGAGTACTTGGGAGAGGGGGAGGGCTGCGCCAGGGGAAGCGTGTAGCTCCCATGCGCCTCCCCACTATATATAGGGGTGGAGGGGGCTGTTTTCTTGCCCTCCAAGTCCATTGGGGCGTTGACAAAGGTGGGAGGAAAGAAATCCCATCATTTCCTTCCCCACCGATTGTTATCCCCCTTTTTTAGGGATCTTGATCTTATCCCTTCGGGATATGATCTTATTCCTTCTAAGGGGGGATCTTGGTGCGCCTTGACCAGGGGTGTGGGGCCTTGACCCCACTACCCACGTTCATGTGGGTCCCCCATGCAGGTGGGCCCCACTCCGGAACCTTCTAGAACCTTCCCGGTACAATATCGAAAAATCCCGAAGATTTTCCGGTGGCCAAAATAGGACTTCCCATATATAAATATTTACCTCCGGACCATTCCGGAACTCCTCGTGACGTCCGGGATCTCATCCGGGACTCCGAACAACATTTGGTAACCACATACAAACTTCCTTTATAACCCTAGCTAGCGTCATCAAACCTTAAGTGTGTAGACCCTACGGGTTCGGGAACCATGCAGACATGACCGAGACGTTCTCCGGTCAATAACCAACAGCGGGATCTGGATACCCATGTTGGCTCCCACATGTTCCACGATGATCTCATCGGATGAACCACGATGTCAAGGACTCAATCAATCCCGTATACAATTCCCTTTGTCTAGCGGTATTGTACTTGCCCGAGATTCGATCGTCGGTATGACGATACCTTGTTCAATCTCGTTACCGGCAAGTCTCTTTACTCGTTCCGTAGCACATCATCCCGTGATCAACCCCTTGGTCACATTGTGCACATTATGATGATGTCCTACCGAGTGGGCCCAGAGATACCTCTCCATTTACCGGAGTGACAAATCCCAGTCTCGATTCGTGCCAACCCAACAGACACTTTCGGAGATACCTGTAGTGCACCTTTATAGCCACCCAGTTACGTTGTGACGTTTGGTACACCCAAAGCATTCCTACGGTATCCGAGAGTTGCACAATCTCATGGTCTAAGGAAATGATACTTGACATTAGAAAAGCTTTAGCATATGAACTACGATCTTTGTGCTAGGCTTAGGATTGGGTCTTGTCCATCACATCATTCTCCTAATGATGTGATCCCGTTATCAATGACATCCAATGTCCATGGTCAGGAAACCGTAACCATCTATTGATCAACGAGCTAGTCAACTAGAGGCTTACTAGGGACATGATGTTGTCTATGTATCCACACATGTATCTGAGTTTCCTATCAATACAATTATAGCATGGATAATAAACGATTATCATGAACAAGGAAATATAGTAATAATAACTAATTTATTATTGCCTCTAGGGCATATTTCCAACACTTTGCACAACCAAACATGTCCAAATGTGCTCAAACTTGGTACACCTTTTCAAATGGTCTAATATTATATCTAGGCCAAGTGGTGCATCACGGAGAACAAGTTAACTTGATCAAACCTTGCCAAAACTTTTTCTGCCCATTTATAGGGTTTGAAAAAGTTACATTGGAAAGTTTCTTCAAATGAGCACAGTGTCACATGATCATGGCCATCAACCCTGTAAAGTGGCACAAGCAGGAGATGAGTGCAACTAGCCCTACCCAACATCGACACCTTCTGGCAAGATTTCAAAATCCCTGTTTTGGCCTCTTCCACTTGTCTTCATGAGCTGAAGTTTTTAGCACGGCCTCCTACATATTTCCCTACCCAAGGATCCATGATTAAGGGGGGTAGAAACCCCATTGACCCTCTCTGTACAATGCAATTTTTCCTCTCTCTCTCAGCCTCCCTCTCTCTCCTCGACTTTCCAGAGCATTCGAGGCTCTCCACTCTTTTTCCCACACCCGCTGCAGCCTCCAAACACTTGTGGACACACAGAGTACGGGAAAGCCGCGGATGCCAGCCAAAGTCATGCTCTAGAGCATGCTGCCGTGCTACCGATCGTTGACGTCGTGCCCCCTGACCACCTCGAGCCTCCCTCGCTCGCCAGTCGAGGTGCCACGGCGTCCGCAACACACCATTGTGCTGGCCCCCTTCTCTCTCCCTATCTCTCAACCCTACTGTGCGTGCCCGACGCCGCCTGGCTCGGCCAGTGGGCGCGCAAGCTCGGGACCCGCCAACGGCGCACCCCGCTCACCCATTCCTTCTCCCTCGACCTGGACCATGCCCACGAGTGCCCCAGGCATGACCAGGGGCACCAATTTGGCCCATGGTGCTGCCCAGCCCGAGACCGTGGACGCGGTACGCGGTACAACATCACCCCCACCTTATCTGGCCTCCCCGAGCTCTCTCTCTCTTGCATCATTCACTCTCTCTCTTCCCCAGCAACCTCTTGGACCGACCCACTCCTCCTCCCATGCCCTCCCTGCTCCTCCATATCCGAAATGCCGCCGCCGGCCTTGGGCTAAATTCGTGCCCCTCGGACCTCCTGCTCTCTGCCTCTTGCCTCCAAGGGACCACCATCACCATCTCGGAGCTCTACTCAGCTCCATTTTCCCCTCTCTGCGACCGTTTCACCATGCCCAATAGTGGTTGACAGCCCCACCCGCGGCCATCCACACCATTGCCTCTACGGTATTCTCTAGCTTGTGCACGCCGCCTGGATGGATGCGGCATTCTCCCCCGAGCTCGTCGATGCGCAGAGGGTCACAGGAGGTGACCGGAGCCATCAGGACGAGCACCGCGCCGTTCGGCCTCGCCTCCCTTGTCGTTCCTCTACCTCAAGGGCTAGGTAGGGGATGACCGCCCCTCCAGCTGGCAGGGCCCCGCTTGTCGGCGGTAGTGTCAGCCGAGGCGGCCACCAGTCGGGTTAAGTGAAGACGGCTTCGGCCCAATCCGCTTGCCCCACTGATTGGTGCCCTCTCGTAATGCGCCTTCAATGTCGGCCCTTTGCTCGCGTGGCCGAGCCATGGCCGCTAAGCCTCGCCCGGTGCGCGCCGCCGCCGCCCGATCTAGCCCATTTGAAAAACCCTTTTCTTTTTCTTTTTCTTTTTCTGTAAGCTTGTAAATCTCCCAAATACTCATATGAGCTCCAAATTTGATGATTCAAAATCCTAGGGTCTTATAAATTCCCCATCTACCTCATGGTGCATCATGCATATTTTTCCAGACTTTCATTCACACTTGTTTAACAAACCCGAATTCCCTATTTATGCAATAAACTTTAGGAAATCACAGAGAGCTAATATTTGATCGAAGTGCCATGATTCAAATTTGTAGATGCATCTAAGTTCATAACTTAGTTTATGAACATTTATGATTTCTCTGCCACATCAAATATTGGTCCATTCCCTCATGCATGGCCAACTTTGCAAATTCATAGGAAAATCATTTGAACTCCAAACCCAATGAAACCAACTCCTAGATGCTTCTAAAATCATGCCTTGTTAATTGAATGCCTTTTCTCATTTTACAAAAATATGTTACTATAAACTTCTTGCAGATCCATTATCCCCTTGTTTCCTACCAAATTATATGTCCAAAAATCATCATTGATCCAAATCTAGTAGAACCACTTTGGTTATTTTTCATATAACTAGAGATGTCCTAGAAAAGTGGAATTCCTACTTTTAGAGCACTTTTATTTTCTACCTTGTTTTGTTGCTTATTGTGATTGCTTTCAATGTTAGTTGACAGAATAGAAGAAGTGCTTGGAGATGGACCAGGAGGATTGAAGACTTTGCTGCGCCAAGCAAGCTACCCTTTGACCATGCACCCCTCTTTGTTCGTCGAATAAATCCTATATGCATGATGATGATTATGATGATGCCGATGATGCCGATGATGATGATGATGATGATGATGATGATAGTAATGATGAGTTTGCTATGCGTGTTGCATTGATGCATGATCTGTTGATACTTGCATGATTCGTGGCTCTATTTTGTGCTTAGAGATACGATGGTGAACCATAGTTGTTGATGCATGAACTTGCATGAGTTCTATGAATTACCACATGGAGAGAAATCTTTCGAAAAGCCCCAATAGGTGCCACTAATGCCCTTGAGAGATGATGATGGGCTAGGCCACTACTTGATGGAGAAGTAGTGTACCGAGGCGAATGTGTTATTTCCAGAAATGAATTAGATTTAAGATTTGTCGACTGTCCCAACCGAACAAGCGTAACCACACTACCCTTATATGAGAAAGGGCATTGTTGATTAACTCATTCATGCTAGCATGGATGCCCGCATTACTAGTGATGGGAGTGGTGTGGACACTCTCGGGACGGGGTCATGCTTGGATAGGCGGCCATGACTATTTTTACAGGGCACCGGACACACCATTGGTACCTCCGTGCGTGGTTATGTGATATGTCTGGGAGCGAGGCTCCAGAGACAGTGATAAAGTTGTGAGAATGTTTGGCACGGGGGCTGTTACCAATAGAGTGGACACTATGTTAGTCATGACTAGGGAAAGGTAGTGATTAGTTGTTAGTCACGACTAGGGAAAGGTAGTGATTGGGTGCCCACCCCGGGTACTTGAGGTACCGCGGGTCGTGGCTAACACAGGAGTTCCCCGGATCTTGTGGGCAAAGTGTGCAACCTCTGCAGAGTGTCAAACTATTCGAATAGCCGTGTCCATGGTCAAGGACAGTTGGGTGGTGCCTCTTAGAGTATGTTCATATGTTTATGAAAAACAACACAGTTTGGCAACAATGTTGTTGTGAATCGTGAGGAAGGTCACGATGAGCTTGAAATGGAGTTGTGGATAACCCATCTCTTTATGTTGATATTTATAACCGCTTGTTGCATAAACATGCATGAAACCCAAAAGGGTGTTGATCATACTCGCATGAGGAAAACAAGAATTTCCAGAAATTCCAACTTAGAATTGAAACCATGCATATTTGTTTGTTATCATTCATGGGTTTCTTGCGAGTACATTCAAACGTACTCACTGGCTTGTCCCTGGTTATTTAATTGGCCAGGCCTAGAAGAGCAGAAATACGAAGAAGAGTTGATTGATGACGAACATGCGAACTAGGACGCCTTCCCAGTCAGAATGCCTGTAGGGTTAAGGTAGATGGCATGGGTCTAGGTTATCGTAGAAGATTTCCGCTGCTTTTGTTTTATTTGATCTTTAGCCCTTGAGGCTTTAGCTATGTAAGACTTGACCATAATGGTGCTATTTGTGTAAGACATTATGAAATGGACGTAAACTATTGATATTTAGTATATTGTGTACAATGAGCATCGATCCTTGGGATCACTGTGCACGTGGAATCGGTGGCTTCGATTATGTAAGTCGACCCCCAGAATTTGCCTCTCCTCTCTTCTACCTCATCCATTCAGGCCCTCCCCTAGCTCTGCCACCATCTCGACCCCTCAGCGTCGCCACCACCTCCACAAACTTCCTCCCCATCCGTCTCATCACCTCGGACGCCGCGGCGGTATGTCCGACTATTCTCGGTCTATGGCTTGCTCTCTATTTGTTCATCAAATTGTCTGAGCTGTATTTTGTGACACTTTTGTAGGAAAACGGTGGATTCATATGGTTCGTCGAATGAAGAGTATAGAAACCCAGAGCTTGATGAGTTAATACAAAAGGAGTTCTTCAATTCATGTGAGTCAGACGAAGATGCCGACATGCTATGATCACAACCATCCAGGAGGAAATGGACAAGGAGGTGGATCACTGATACGTCTCCAACATATCTATAATTTATGAAGTATTCATGCCATGTTTACAACAATTTTATATGGTTTTGGTATGATTTGAATGGAACTAACCCGTACCGACGTTGTTTTTAGCAGAACTACCGTGGTGTTGTTTTTGTGAATAAATAAAAGTTCTTCGAATTGGACAAAACTTTTTGACGATTATTTGGAAGAAAAGAAAAATCGCGGAGCAAAGAACCACTGGAGGGGGCCCCCTGCTGTCCACAAGGCACCAGGGGGCGCAACCCCCTGGCACACACTGGTGGGTAGTGGGCCCCCTGAGGCCCATCTTCGCGTGAAACCGATGCCAAAAAATCCTATATATATTTAGAAACCCCCGAAAGTTAACCTAGATCAGAAGTTCCGCCGCCACAAGCCTCTGTAGCCACGAGAAACCAATATGGACCCTATTCCAGCACCCTGCCGGTGGGGGAAATTATCACCAGAGGCAATCTTCATCATCCCGGTGGCCACCATGATGAGGAGGGAGTAGTCCACCCTCAGGGCTGAGGGTTTGTACCAGTAGCTATGTGTTTAATCTCTCTCTCTCTCATGTTCTTGATTTGGCATGATCTTGATGTATTGTGAGCTTTGTTAATATAGTTGGATCATATGGTGTTTCTCTCTCTATCTTGTTGTGATGAACTGAGTTTTTCCTTTGAGATTTTGTTATTATCGGATTGAATACTCTTATGGATTTGAGAACACCTGATGTATGTCTTGCTATGAATACCCGTGGTGAGAATGGGGTATCATATTGATTCACTTGATATGTGTTTTGGCACTCAACTCGTGGATTCCCGAGGTGACATTGGGGTTGTTTGAGAGCGACCATCTTCATCCTACGCCTCCCACAGATTGATAAACCTTAGGTCATCAACTCGAGGGAAATTTGCTACTGTCCTACATAACTCTGCGCTTGGAGGCCCAACAGGAGTCTACAAGAACATGTTGTGTAGTAGACATCAAGCTCTTTTCTGGCGCCGTTGCCAGGGAGGTGAGTGCTTGAAGGTATATCTTTAGATCTTGCAATTGAATCTTTTAGTTTCTTGTTTATCAATAGTTTTGTTTATAAAAGAAAACTACAAAAAATGGAATTGATGTGGCCTCATATTATTCGTCTTTATCATGTCTTTCTTGAAAATGATGGAATGGAAAATTGTACTCAATTGATAGAAGAAGAATCCAATAAATTGTTTGGCATAAAATATTTGAATGATGAGAATGATTGCAATGTTATTAGTATGCTTGCTATGAATATCCAGGATGCTAATGATATGCAAATCCATAAGCTTGAGGATGCTATGTTTGATGAAGATGAAATTTTTAGTCCTCCAAGTTTTGATGAGAAAATTTATTATGATGAAAGCATGCCTCCTATTTATGATGATCGTATTGATGAAAGTGGGGTTGGGAGAGTGTCAACTCTAGGAAGTAATGGTCCCACTATTTTGGAGGGTGTTGAATCTTATTGTAATAATTATGAAAGTGGATTTGGAGAGGTCATAACTTTATTTGGCGGTGATTCCACTATTTTGGAAGAGGTTTCAATTGACTATGATAAAAAAGTTTCTATCTATGATGATTATGGTGATGACATGTGTGCTATAAATAATATTGATAACCATGAAACTTGTCATCATGATTTTAATTTTAAATCACATGATAGTTATTTTGTTTAATTTTCTCCCACTATTATTCATGACAAGAAATTTTCTTATGTGGGGAGTAATAAATTTTTTATGCATGTGGATCATGAAAAGAATGCTTAATGTGATAGCTATATTGTTGAATTCATTCATGATGCTACTGAAAATTATTATGAGAGGGGAAGATGTGCTCATTCATATCTCAATAATATCAAGTTTCCTCTCTTTGTGTTGAAAATCTTGAAGTTATGCTTGTTTTGCCTTCCTATGCTAGTTAATTCTTGTTCCCATAAATTGTTTGCTCACATAATCCCTATGCAAAGGAAGTGGGTTAGGCTTAAGTGTGCTTGCAATGTGATTCATGATGCTCTTTTTCATGTTTCAATTCTTTACTTTTATGCGAGCATCATTGAAATCATCATGCCTAGCTAAAAGACATTTAAGAAAAAAAATGCTTGTTGGGAGACAACCCAATATTTCTAACTACTGTTTTTGTGTGTTCAAATGATTAAGATACTGTAGTAATCATGTTATTTTGCTTTTGTTTCAATAAATTTCGAAGTAAAGCCTTTGGGATAGTGTGGATGATAGTTGACTTGATTCTGTGCAAAAACAGAAACTTTTGCGCTTAGTCCAGGAATTTTTAAAATTCACTAGAACGTGCTTTTGATCTGAAGTTTTTACATATGACTGATACACAAAGTTCCTACGTTTTCCTATTTGTTCAGAATTTTTTGATTTACAAAAGTATGGTCATTGTCCTGATCATTACAGACTGTTCTGTTTTTGACAGATTCTGTTTTCAATGCATAGTTTGCTTGTTTTCTAGTTTCTGTGGCTTATATTGCTCAATATAAATTGTGCAAATGATAAGGTACAGTAGGAATTGTGTGATAAAAATTATGAATCTTGTCTTTGACAGCACCAAAGTGAATGGTTTGCCCTTTATCATACTGGCCTATCTCACGAAGTTCCGTTAAGTTTTGTGTGATTGAAGTTTTCAAGTTTTGGGTGAGATATCGATATGAGGAGAATAAGGAGTGGCCAGACCCTAAGCTTGGGGATGCCCAAGGCACCACAAGGTAATATTCAAGGATGACCCAAGCAACAAAGCTTGGGGATGCCCTGGAAGGCATCCCCTCTTTTGTCTTCAACATTATCGGTAACGTCACTTGGAGCTATATTTTTATTTGTCACGTGATATGTGTTTGACTTGGAGCGCCACTTTATTTTAGTTGCATTTTATTTATATTATTTATATAATGTTTTGTATCTTTTATTTCAATAAAAGTTT
This sequence comes from Triticum timopheevii, assembly GCA_963921465.1. NCBI lineage: Eukaryota > Viridiplantae > Streptophyta > Magnoliopsida > Poales > Poaceae > Triticum > Triticum timopheevii. Next base: position 173,297,988 of record OY997272.1, read on the forward strand.
CATGGGTATCCTTCACCATGCTTAGTTTGCAAGTATATGAGTTGCTGTTTGAAAACAGAAAGTATGCTGTTATGTTTTGAATATTTGTGAATAGTGAGAACATGATAAAATCTTGACATTTTTACACGGTGATCTATGATACATTTTATACAGCGTGGAAATGTTTCAGAATTTTTGTAGTTAGAGAAGTATGAATCTTCTTGCATTCTTTACAGACTATCCTGTTTAGACAGATTGCTGTTATGTTTGCATTGCTTGTTTAATGATTCTATTTGAGGATAGGACTATTAAATATGCAAAGGAATTTAGTATGCAATGTCAAATAATAATTTTAGTGATTTTCTAAAGTAGAGAATGATAAGGATATTTCATTGATTTAAACTAACTTATCTCAGGAGTTCTTGTTGAGTTTTGTGTGGATGAAGTTTTTGAGATTTAGGAAAGCGTGATATAAAAGGAATTAAGGAGACACAAAAGCTCAAGCTGGGGGATCCCCAAGTCATCCCAAGATAATATTTCAAGGAGTCTCAAGCATCTAAGCTTGGGGATGCCCCGGTAGGCATTCCACCTTTCTTCATCAACAATTATGGGTTAGTATCGGTTGAGCCTAAGTTTTTGCTTCTTCGCATGAGATGTGATATTCTTAGAATTTCATTTTATTTTGTTTTGCTTGTTGTTTTAATAAAATACTTAGATCTGAAAGTTTTTAAATAAGAGAGAGTCCTCACATAGCTACCTATTTACTTAACTACTCATTTGATCTTCACTTATATCTTTTTGGAGTAGTTTGTCGAACGCTCTCATGCTTCACTTATATTATTTTGTGAGTTCATACTAGTGATGAAAATTTGCACAAGCTATGAAATTGGTCCTAATATATGAATTTCCAAGAAGGATATAATAAAAACATCCATGTAGATCATTGGATATGATAAGTGTTTTTCCTTGCAATAGTTTTGCAGTATGGAGATAATAATATGTGAGTCATGTAGGTGAGTAATTATGCTTTAGTAAGGATATTGGTGTTAAGGTTTGTGATTCCCTATGCAAGCACGTAAAGTCAATAGTTATGCAATGAAGTTATATCCTACTTATGGTGCATTATTCGGTGTTGGTTATGTTTAATGCTCGTTTATGATTGTTTTCATTTCTTGGTTGGATGCTTCTCAATCTATTTGCTAGCCTTTCCTTGTACTAAGAGGGAATACTGCTTGTGCATCCAAAATCCTAAACCAAGTTGTGCCAAATGAGTCCACCATACCTACCTATATGCGGTATTTCCATGTCGTTCCAAGTAAATTTGTATGTGCCAACTCTAATTTTCAAAATGAATTTCCTTTTTGTGTGCCCGTACCGCTCATGAAGCAGCGGGGGTGACCAATATTTTCCTTGCTAGATATGTTATTCTCAAGATGAGTGTTTATTCACTTGTCATTGCATGAGAGTGTGGCAGGTAATAGGGATGCCCAGTCCCGAAATTTTAAAAAATTATTTATGTTGTCAATAATAAATTCCTTGGAATGTGTTGGTATGGAAGGCACCCATGGATACAGCTAGCCATTGATCGTGAAAGAATGGCGGAAAAAGGAACAAACTTTATTTTATGTTTGTGAACCGCCTATGATGTATCTAGCATGGAAAGTATTGGGAATTCTCAGTCATTTTCGTTGACAGGAAAAGCATGCCTCTCAAAACAATTTTATCTCTCAATTTAAGCTTTGAGCTCTGGCACCTCTACAAATCTCTACTTCCCTCTGCGAAGGTCCTATCTATTTACTTTTATGCAATTTTTATTTTTATTTTGAGTTTCCATCTTCCCTTACAAAGCACCAACTAGGGAACACTATTGTCATACTTGTGCATTGGATGTAGCTAATATTTGAGTGTGTTTCATGAATGGATCAATGATTGAGCATAAGGGCTAGGGATAGCTTTATTTAGCGTTGATGTTTTGAAAGACATGGTTGGCTGTTAGTATGCTTGAGTATTGATGTCTTCATGTCAAATTATAGACTATTGCTTTGAATCATTCAAGTCCAAATGTCCATGCTACAAAAGAAAAGAGTATATGATGAATATGATAGATATCATTCCACATCATAAAGTCTGTTTTCAATTGCTACTTTATCAGGATGAGTTTATGAGAAAGAGTTTCTGTTATAATGCTAGGAAAAGTGATTGAAATTATCATCGATCAAACTTATGCACTATGCTAGCATTCACACTTCATAAATTATTTCTTTTATCATTACCTACTCGAGGACGAGTAGGAATTAAGCTTGGGGATGCTGATACGTCTCCAACGTATCTATAATTTATGAAGTATTCATGCCATGTTTACAACAATTTTATATGGTTTTGGTATGATTTGAATAGAACCAACACTGACTGACGTTGTTTTCAGCAGAACTACCGTGGTGTTGTTTTTGTGCAGAAATAAAAGTTCTCAAAATTGGACGAAACTTTTTGACGATTTTTTGGAAGAAAAGAAAAATACCAGAGCAATGAACCAGTGGAGGGTCCCCCTACTGCCCACAAGGAAACAGGGCGCACCACCCCCTGGCGCGCCCTGGTGGGTAGTGGCCCGCCTGAGGCCCATCTTCGATTGAAACCGACGCCCAAAAATCCTATATATTCAGAAACCCCCGAAAGTTAACCTAGAACAGAAGTTCCACCACCGCAAGCCTCTGTAGCCACAAAAATCAATCTGGACCATGTTCCGGCACCTTGCCGGAGGGGAAAATCATCACCGGAGGCCACCTTCATCATCCCGGTGGCCACCAGGATGAGGAGGGATTAGTTCACCCTCGAGGCTGAGGATTTGTACCAGTAGCTATGTGTTTAATCTCTATCTCTCTCTTGTGTTCTTGATTTGACACGATCTTGATGTATTGCAAGATTTGTTAATATAGTTGGATCATATGGTGTTTTCCCCTCTCTATCTTGTTGTGATGAATTGAGTTTTCTCTTTGAGATTTTCGTTATTATCGGATTGAATACTTCTATGGATTTGAGAACACTTGATGTATGCCTTGCTATGAATACGCGTGGTTATAATGGGGTATGATATTCATTCATGTGATATGTGTTTTGGCACTCAACTCGCGGATTCTGAGGTCACATTGGAGTAATCTATGTTGGGGAACACAGTAATTTCAAAAAATTGCCTATGATCATGCAAGATCTATCTATGTGATGCATAGCAACGAGAGGGGAGAGTGTGTCCACGTAGCCTTGTAGACCGAAAGCGGAAGCGTTATGACAACGCGGTTGATGTAGTTGTACGTCTTCACGATCCGACCGATCTTAGCACCGAACGTACGGCACATCCGCGATCAACACACGTTCAGCTCGGGGACGTCCCTCGTACTCTTGATCCAATTGAGGCTGAGGGAGAGTTTCGCCAGCACGACGGCGTGGTGACAGTGATGATGAAGTTACCGGCGCAGGGCTTCGCCTAAGCACTACGACGATATGACTGAGGTGTGTAATCGTGGAGGGGGGGGGGTGTCCGCACACGGCTAAGCAATGTGAACTTGTGTGTCTATGGGGTGCCCCTCTCCCCGTATATAAAGGAGTGGAGGAGGGGGGAGGGCCGGCCCTCTATGGCGCGCCCTGGAGGAGTCCTACTCCCACCGGGAGTAGGATTCCCCCCTTTCCTAGTTGGACTAGGAAGAAGGAAGGGGGAGAGAGGGAGGATGGAAAGGGGGGCCGGCCCCCCACCCAATTCGGATTGGGCTTAAGGGGGGCGCATCCTCCACCTGTCCGCCTCCTCCTCTCTCCCACTATGGCCCAATAAGGCCCATATACTTCCCGAGGGGTTCCGGTAACCTCCTGGTACTCCGGTATATGCCCGAACTCACCCGGAACCATTCCGATGTCCAAACATAGGCTTCCAATATATCAATCTTCATTTCTCAACCATTTCAAGACTCCTCGTCATGTTCGTGATCACATCCGGGACTCCGAACTACCTTCGGTACATCAAAACACATAAACTCATAATACCAATCATCATCGAACGTCAAGCGTGTGGACCCTACGGGTTCGAGAACTATGTAGACAAGACCGAGACACGTCTCCGGTCAATAACCAATAGCGGAACCTGGATGCTCATATTGGTTCCTACATATTCTACAAAGATCTTTATCGGTCAAACCGCATAAGAACATACGTTGTTCCCTTTGTCATCAGTATGTTACTTGCCTGAGATTCGATCGTCGGTATCTCAATACCTAGTTCAATGTCGTTACCGGCAAGTCTCTTTACTCGTTCCATAATATTTCATCCCGCAACTAACTCATTAGTCACAATGCTTGCAGGGCTTATTGATAACCCACAAGTGTAGGGGATCGCAACAACTTTCGAGGGTAAAGTATTCAACCCAAATTTATCGATTCGACACAAGGGGAGCCAAAGAATATTCTTGAGTATTAGCAGTTGAGTTGTCAATTCAACCACACCAGGATAACTTAGTATCTGCAGCAAAGTATTTAGTAGCAAAAGTGGTATGATAATAAAGGTAACGGTGGCAAAAGTAAAGATAATAGTTTTTGGGTTTTTGTAGTAATTGTAACAGTAGCAACGGAAATGTAAATAAGCGAAGAACAATATCTGAAAAGCTCGTAGGCAATGGATCAGTGATGGATAATTATGCCGGATGCGATTCCTCATGTAATAGCTATAACATAGGGTGACACAGAACTAGCTCTAGTTCATCAATGTAATGTAGGCATGTATTCCGTAAATAGTCACACGTGCTTATGGAAAAGAACTTGCATGACATCTTTTGTCCTACCCTCCTGTGGCAGCGGGGTCCTAGCGGAAACTAAGGGATATTAAGGCCTCCTTTTAATAGAGAACCGGAACAAAGCATTAGCACATAATGAATACATGAACTCCTCAAACTACAGTCATCACTGAGAAGTATCCCGATTATTGTCAGTTCGGGGTTGTCGGATCATAACACATAATAGGTGACTATAGACTTGCAAGATAGGATCAAGAACACACATATATTCATGAAAACATAATAGGTTCAGATCTGAAATCATGGCGCTCGGGCCCTAGTGACAAGCATTAAGCATAGCAAAGTCATAGCAACATCAATCTCAGAACATAGTGGATACTAGGGATCAAACCCTAACAAAACTAACTTGATTACATGGTAAATCTCATCCAACCCATCACCGTCCAGCAAGCCTACAATGTAATTACTCATGCACGGCGGTGAGCATCATGAAATTGGTGATGGAGGATGGTTGATGATGACGACGGTGACGAATCCCCCTCTCCGGAGCCCCGAACGGACTCCAGATCAGCCCTCCCAAGAGAGATTAGGGCTTGGCGGCGGCTCCGTGTTGTAAAACGCGATGAAACTTTCTCTTTGATTTTTTTCTCCCCGAACATGAATATATGGAGTTGGAGTTGAGGTCGGTGGAGGTCCAGGGGGCCCACGAGTTAGGGCGCGCACCCTATAGGGGGGGGCGCCCCCTGTCTCGTGGACAGTGTGTGGGCCCCCTGGTGTATTTCTTTTGCCCAGAAATTCTTATTAATTCCAAAAAGTGCCTCCGTGGATTTTCAGAACATTCCGAGAACTTTTCTTTTCTACACATAAAACAACATCATGGCAGTTCTGCCGAAAACAGCGTCAGTCCGGGTTAGTTTCCTTCAAATCATGCAAGTTAGAGTCCAAAACAAGGGAAAAAGTGTTTGGAAAAGTAGATACGTTGGAGACGTATCTACTCCCCCCAAGCTTAAACCTTTGCTTGTCCTCAAGCAATTCAGTTGATAAACTGAAAGTGATAAAGAAAAACTTTTACAAACTCTGTTTGCTCTTGTTGTTGTAAACATGAAAAGCCAGCATTCAAGTTTCAGCAAATATTATGAACTAACCATACTCACAATAACACTTAGGTCTCACAATTACTCATATCAATAGCATAATCAGCTAGCGAGCCATAGTAATAAAACTCGGATGACAACACTTTCTCAAAACAATCATAACATGATATAACAAAATGGTATCTCGCTAGCCCTTTTTGAGACCGCAAAACATTAACGCAGAGCACCTTTAAAGATCAAGGACTTTATAAACATTGTAATTCATGGTAAAAGAGATCCAGTCAAGTCATACCCAATATAAACCAATAGTAATGAATGCAAATGACAGTGTGCTCTCCAGCGGGTGCTTTTTAATAAGAAGGGTGATGACTCAACATAAAAGTAAATAGATAGGACCTTCGTAGAGGGAAGCAGGGATTTGTAGAGGTGCCAGAGCTCGATTTTAAAATAGAGATTGAATAACATTTTGAGCGGCATACTTTTGCTGTCAACGCAACAACTATGAGATGGCTGTATCTTCCATACTACATGCATTATAGGCAGTTCCCAAACAGAATGGTAAAGGTTTATACTCCCCCAACCACCAATAAGCATCAATCCATGGCTTGCTCGAAACAACGAGTGCCTCCAACTAACAACATCCCTGGGGGAGTTTTGTTTAATTATTTTGATTTGCTTTGATCTTTTTGGATCATGGGACTGGGCATCCCGGTTACCGGCCCTTTCTCGTGAATGAGGAGCGGAGTCCACTCTTCTTGAGAATAACCCACCTAGCATTGAAGATATAGGCAGCCCTAGCTATAACATGAGCTGCTCGAGCATACAAAATAGAATTTCATTTGAAGGTTTGGAGTTTGGCACATACAAATTTACTTGGAACGGCAGGTATATACCGCATATAGGAAGGTATAGTGGACTCATATGGAACAACTTTGGGGTTTAAGGAGTTTGGATGCACAAGCAGTATTCCCGCTTAGTACAGGTGAAGGCTAGCAAAAGACTGGGAAGCGACCAACTGAGAGAGCGACAACAGTCATAAACATGCATTAAAATTAATTCACACCGAGTACAAGCATGAGTAGGATATAATCCACCATGAACATAAATATCATGAAGGCTGTGTTGATTTGATTCAACTACATGCGTGAACATGTGCCAAGTCGAGTCACTCAATACATTCAAAGGAGGATACCATCCCATCATACCACATCATAATCATTCTAATAGCATGATGGCACGCAAGGTAAACCATTATAACTCATAGCTAATCAAGCATGGCACAAGCAAGTATAATCTCTAAATGTCATTGCAAATATGTTTACTTCATAATAAGCTGACTCAGAAACGATGAACTCATCATATTTACAAAAATAAGAGAGGTCGAGTTCATACCAGCTTTTCTCATCCCAATAAGTCCATCATATATCGTCATTATTGCCTTTCACTTGCACGACCGAACGATGTGTATAATAATAAGAGTGCACGTGCATTGGACTAAGCTGGAATCTGCAAGCATTCAACTCAAGAGAGAAGACAAGTAATATGGGCTCTAAGTTAAATAAACAATCATGCATAAGAGAGCCACTAAACATTTTCAATAGGGTCTTCTCGACCCCCAAAGAAAAGAAAAGAAAATAAAACTATTTACACGGGAAAGCTCCCAACAAGTAAAAAGAAGAACTAGAAATCTTTTTGGGTTTTCATTTTAATTTCTACTACAAACATGGAAATTACACTAACTAATTTTTTTGGTTTTTCTTAAGGTTTATCAAACACACAAGAAGAAAACTAGAAAAAGAAATTTAAACTAGCATGGGTAATACAATGAAAGAGTATGAGCACCGACGACTAGTGTGTGAACATGAATGTAAAGTCACTGAGAAATACATACTCCCCCAAGCTTAGGCTTTTGGCCTAAGTTGGTCTAGTACCAAGGACCGCCTGGATGATATCGATAAGTGAAACCGGGGTCGTACTGAGATGCAGCGGCAACCACCTCCTGAGCTGCAGCGTGTTGGCGAGCTGCCTCCGCTCTCCTCTCGTGTTCAGCGGCTTCCTCCCTGGTGACAACATATCTTCCTTTTGCCTGATAATCAAAAAGGTAGGGAGCAGGAAGAGTAGCATGGACAACATTGCGTCTGTCATAGATTAGTCGATATTGGAGGAATTGTTCATTCCTCCCAAGAAACTGATGATGGACCATAGCTTCAGAATCCAAATGAACAGTAGGTATTATCAATCTCCCTCTCGTGGGGCTATACCAAGATAATTAGCCACACGGGTTGCATAAATTCCTCGAAATAAATTTCCCATTCTACTATTATTCTGCAACCTACGTGCAACTATTGCTCCCAAGTTATAACCTTTATAACCTAACACAACACTCTTGAGGACACACATATCAGGAACACACATGTGACATGCTTCGTCTTTCCTGTTAATGCATCTACCAATAAAGAGAGCAAAATAATGTATAGCAGGAAAATGAATGCTCCCTATGGTAGCTTGTGTTATGTCCCTAGATCCCCCCACAGTAATACTAGCAAGAAAATCTCTAAATTCAGATTTGTGAGGATCATTAATATTACCCCACTGCGGGAGTTTGCAAGAAGTTGTGAAATCCTCTAAATCCATGGTATAAGATGTATCATAAATATCAAATATGACACTAGGGGAATTACACCCACAATTATATTTGAACCTCCGCACAAAATAATCAGTCAATTGATAGTACTGCAGGCACTTATCTTGTAGGAAGTCCTCCAGCTCGGCATTACGCACATGCGCGTCAAATTCCTCCCTGAAGCCTGCTTCGACCATAAAATCATTGGATGGCCACTCACAAGCTCGTACATCTGCGTCCCTCGGCAATTCAACATCTTGCTCACATATAGCAATCCTTGGCCCTTTCTTTGTCGAGGAACCACTGTCGGTGTCAAAACCGGCGGATCTCGGGTAGGGGGTCCCGAACTGTGCGTCTAGGCGGATGGTAACAGGAGACAAGGGACACGATGTTTTACCTAGGTTCGGGCCCTCTTGATGGAGGTAAAACCCTACGTCCTGCTTGATTAATATTGATGATATGGGTAGTACAAGAGTGGATCTACCACGAGATCAAGGAGGCTAAACCCTAAAGCTAGCCTATGGTATGATTGTTGTAATGTATGTTGTGTCCTACGGACTAAAGCCCTCCGGTTTATATAGACACCGGAGAAGGCTAGGGTTACACAGAGTCGGTTACAATGGTAGGAGATCTACATATCCGTATTGCGAGCTTGCCTTCCACGCCAAGGAAAGTCCCATCCGGACACGGGACGGAGTCTTCAATCTTGTATCTTCGTAGTCTTGGAGTCCGGCGGACGATGATAGTCCGGCTGTCCGGACACCCCCTAGTCCAGGACTCCCTCAGTAGCCCCTGAACCAGGCTTCAATGACGATAAGTCCGGCGCGCATAATTTCGTCATTGCAAGGCGGGTTCCTCCTTTGAATAATCCAGAGAAGATCATGAACACCAGGATAGTGTCCGGCTCTGCAAAATAAATTCCACATTCCACCGTAGAGAGAATAAAATGTACACAAGTCCAATCTGCTGACGTATTTTGCGGCATGACATCACACCGCTACCAAGCCTTTACTTGAATCGTTTTTTATTATACCACCTCAGCACGCTTAGCGAAGCGGTTTCCTTGGCACGTCTTGTCGAAGCAGAGATCGTGTTCCCCTTATTCCGGGATTCTCATCAATACGGACGTGGGTAACCCAACCACACCATTGATGGTGGCGCTTGGGAGATAAGCGAGTTCTACCAGGCCGGTGGGGGGCGCATAGTCTTCGCCTGCCTATATATAAGGGATAAGGATTCACCTTTTCACCCACGCCTTCTTCCTCCTTTGCTTATCCACCTCCGCGCGCTCAAGCTCCAACGCCCAAGCTCGCGCATCTCGTCTTAACCTTCCCCGACCATGTTCGGAGGGGGAGGCAAATGGTTAGCTTCCACCGTCAAGGAGGAGCACATCACCAAGCTGCGCAGCGCCGGATACCTTTCTGGCGACATCGCACACCGGCTGCCCGACGAGGGGCAGCTCATCCCTACCCCCGGGCCCCATGAGAGGGTCGTTTTCCTTCCCCACTTCCTCCGCGGACTGGGCTTTCCACTTCACCCCTTTGTCCGGGGGATCATGTTCTACTACGGCCTGGATTTCCATGATCTGGCGCCGAACTTCATCCTCAACATCTCGGCGTTCATCGTCGTGTGTGAGGCCCTCCTCTGCATCCGGCCCCACTTCGGCTTGTGGCTCAAGACCTTCAACGTCAAGCCGAAGGTAGTGAAGGGCACGCAGGCGGAGTGCGGAGGCGCCATGTTGGGCAAGATGCCCAACGTCCTCTGGTTTGAAGGGGCCTTCATGGACTCCATCAAGGGGTGGCAATCGGGGTGGTTCTATATTACCGAGCCGCGCGACCCCGCGTGGGCGGCGGCCCCCGAGTTTAGATCTGGTATCCCTACGCAGCTCACCTCCTGGAAAGAGAAGGGCTTGCTGTGGGGTAATCCGAAGGAGCTGACGGGACTCCGAGCCTGTATCCAGAAGCTGGTGAACAAGAAGCTCAGGCTCGTCGACGTGGTCCAAGTCATGCTCGTCCGCCGGATCCTCCCATGCCAAGAACGGGCATTTAATCTGTGGGAGTTCGATCCGGAACAACACCAGGCGCTAAGCGGGCTCTTCGACACGACGTACGAAGGTGCCTGGAGGGTGCTGTTTAAGGGCGCCGAAGCCCCCGCATCCGCGACGGAAGATCGCGGATTTCGCTCGCAGCATCCAGCTGACGAGGTAAGTGATTCAACCCCTTTACGGGACACTTTTTGTAAATAGATTGATCCTAAGAGGGTTTCAATCTCCCTTTTCCTTTGACAGGAATGGATGTAGAAGGCCGAGCAGCTCATCTGCCCGGCTCCCATGCCAGAAGACCCAGTGGATGCCCGTCTAGCGGGGCTGCTGGTTCCAGCACCGCACGTGGTGCCGGAGAAGAAGGCCAAGAAGGCGACCACGGGGACTCGAAAGAGTTCCCGTAATCAGGCGTCCGACGACGAGGCGGACTCCTCCCCCAAAGATGAGGAGGAGGAAGAAGACTCTCTCCCGGAGGAGGGAGAGAGGAAGAGGAAGGCTTCCCCAACAGGGGAGGCCGAAGGGTCCAAGAGGGGGAGAACTATTCCCCCGGACAGCTCCGCCAACACCGACGTTGGCGAGGAGGAGTGGCCTTCAAGGGCCAGGCCTCCGACGAGATCGTAAGTATCCGGATCCCTGATAAGCTATTTCTTTCGTGTCACATAGTGTCCTACTAATGCCGCATACTGTCCGCAGTCCGGCCAATGATGATCTCCCCGCTTCATCGAGCGGGTCGTTGGCCCCGTCGGATGTGGATTCACTTCCAACTGCCTCTACCCCCCGCGCCGATGAGGACGTCGAGGTGGGATCCCAGAAAGGGACCCATCAGGAGGAGGCTCCGGAGGCGCCGCAAGGCAGCCTCCCGGACTTTGCGCCGGACTCTACGTCGGAACCTGTAGTGGTTCTAGAGTCCAGCAGGCGGCCCCTTCGAAAGAAGGGCAAGACCGTGACTCCGGCGGCCTCCGTCCAACCGGAGGCGCCGGACAACTTGCTGGAGGCGCTCAAAGGCGCTTCCATCGAGGAAGAACACCGCACTGTTATGAGTGCGGTGATTCAGAAGGTCCAGCTCGCCAAGAGTGGGCTGACCGAAGCCTGCAGTAGCCTTTTAACAGGCTTTGAGGTAAGAAGTTAAAATTGTGTAATGTAATACCGCATAGACAGTAGCCCCTGATGCTCGGTTCGGTGTTCGGAAAGAAAAGCCGGACCGAGGATCTAAAAAGATATTCGCAGGTTGCTAATAAATTATGTCAATATGGGTTTGCAGGCTATGCTGCTGACCTCTGCCGCACTGACTGCGGAGGTTGGTACATTAAAGCAAGATCTCGAGCGGTCCGAGCGAGAGCTCGGCCATGCCAAGAGGCAGCTCGAGGACAAAGAAGGTGAGTAGCACCACTTTGAATTGTTACCTTACAGAAAAGGATTTTGGTCACAATAAAATTAACAAGGATAATATGGGTATTGCAGGGGCCACAAACGAGGTGGCAGCCCTGAAGGAGGCTGTGTCCGCGGCCGAACGCAGTGCGGCCGCGGAACAGGCAGAGCGAGAAAAACAGGAGGCACAGGTGGCGGAGGTGCGGCAAGAGCTCCAGGCTCTCATGGAGAAGCATGAGAGCTTGGAGCGCGACTCCAAGACTCGAGAGTCTGAGCTTGCCTCGGCTCTCGAAAGTGCCAAGTCTGCCAAGGCCGAGGCCCGTAAGGCCCTTCAGGAGGTTGAAGATGTAAAGAAGATAGCGGCGGGTAAGGCATTTTTCATGCAAAGCAAGCATGTTAATGTAAACTACCTGACACTTACCCGCATTCGGAGATCTCCAGGGGCGTTTGCAGATCTGCCGCGTAGTGTGTCCGATGCCGCCGCATTCTACCGTGGCGAGGAGGGGAGCTCAACGGAGAAGGTCTTCTGGTCTCAGTACTCTGAGGCCGGCCATCCGGTGCCCCCAAGCGACCAGCTAAAGCAGCTGGTCGAACTCCACAAGGTAGCTAAGGAGGCCATGAAGGGCCTTATAGTCCGGCTGTGGCCTGGACAGGCCATGCCTGGGAGCTACTGCGGCCTCGTGCGGCGGCTGGTGGATGCGTGCCCCTGGGTGGAGGTCATCAAGCGCTCCGCCTGTATTGAAGGTGCTCGCCGGGCCCTTGCCCGCACAAAGGTGCACTGGGGCAGGTTGGATGCGGAGAAGCTTCTTACTGACCCGCTGCCACCGGGCAAGGAGTATCGTACGCCCGAAATGTATTATAAAACTGTCCTGAAGGGAGCCCGTGATATTGCGGATGAGTGCCCTAGAGATGTAATTTTTGAGTAAACCTGCTATGTATTATCCTGTGCGCTGAAAACTTTGTTCATGTGCGCTTTAAGCAACTCTTTTTTAATTTAAAATATTACCTTCTGTGCGGCCTTTTATAAAATCTGAGAGATGACAAGTTGTTGGCTTCAGCCCCCAAGCCGCAAGTGCTGGGGTGTTCGGAATAACTTGAGCACTCTTGTTCCCATTTTTGGGTCCATCTAGGGAGGCGCTCAACACAACGAACCAGGCAACCGGACTTATAGTGCTTGAACACTCTCACTTAGCCATAGAATTCTATAATTTTAAATTTCGGCGAAGCCCCTAGTATTCGGAAGACCGAATTTGGGGCGCTATCCACGCCTTCGTCGGACATTATCCGGAACTTCGCTCGAAGCGGCGTGAGTCTTTAAGGACCCGAAAAGACCTCTCGAACAGCGACCAGTCTCTCGCCTTATCATGCTGGTCAGTTTTAGCTTTCTCCACTGAGGCGCTCGCCCAGCTCAACCGGGGCGCAATCGCAGTGGTTCTCCCAGTGCCACCTTAGCCGACGGAACGGAACGTAAGGCACCAAAACGTGGGAGCCGGGCAAACCCAACTATTGACCCAAGACATGATTCGGAGCTGATTCATATAATGCTATAAGTTCGGGGTGCCGCACTTGTGAAAGTGTTCGGACTTATCACACCATAATGTGGGGAACGTAAGCCCCTGGTGTATTAGGCCGTATCAAAATATACGGGTGCAAGATGTCATGTAATGAACATATATATGTAATAACAGGCAAAAAAAGTGCTGCATCATTTATTAAAGGAAGTCTGCTATGAGTGCGGACTGATACAGATAGTGCGGTAAGCAAGGGTTTTGGACTAATTAAACATGTCCCCCTCCAGGGATGGGCTGCGGACTTGGTGTATGTAATCAAATTTAATGCTCGTAATTGAGACCACCTGAGTGTTCGTTGCCGCATTCTTTACTCCCCGGCTGTTGCATCATGAGTTCGGCAGGTTCACCGCCGGACAGGGCCTCTGGCTAACGGAGTCCTGTGTACAAAAAGAAGGAAAATAATAAAAAGGAGTGGCACACTTGCGAGCCCCTGGTGTGGTCGAGCCGCACTCTGGGTCCATTGTGGTCGTGCCCCTTCCCTTGCGCCCATGGTACCTCCAAAGCGTAATGATGTACGCGAAGGGTTGTTCTTGCAATCATGCGAGGGCGGGGGTTAGGGCCGCATTGCTATGCGTGCTTGGATCGTGCCAGGTGGTCTTGGTTGGTGTTGCTTCGGGCGCGTTTGGCTGTATCCGGCCGTTTAACGGCCGGACTCGAAAATTGCCTTAAAAGGCTGCTATGTACTTCTGCCGCGAGAGCCGCTGTATGTTCCTCCGTTCGGAGGGAGCGTTCCGTATTTCTATTGACCGTGATGACTCCACGAGGGCCTGGCATCTTGAGCTTGAGGTATGCATAATGCGGCACCACGTTGAACTTTGCAAACGCGGTTCGTCCGAGCAGAGCGTGATAACCGCTGCGAGATGGGACTATGTCGAAGATTAACTCCTCGCTCCGGAAATTATCCGGGGATCCGAAGACCACTTCCAGTGTGACTGAGCCTATACAATTGGCCTCCACACCTGGTATGACGCCTTTAAAGGTTGTCTTTGTAGGTTTAATCCTTGAGGGGTCTATGCCCATCTTGCGCACTGTATCCTGATAAAGCAGGTTCAGGCTACTGCCGCTGTCCATCAGGACTCTCGTGAGGTGAAATCCATCGACGATTGGGTCTAAAACCAATGCGGCGAATCTGCCATGGCGGATGCTGGTCGGATGGTCTCTTCGATCGAAAGTGATCGGACAAGAGGACCATGGATTGGACTTCGGGGCGACTGGCTCCATCGCGTATACGTCCCTTAGTGCACGCTTCCGCTCCCTCCTGGGTATATGGGTCGCGTAGATCATGTTCACCGTCCGCACTTGTGGGGGGAAACCCTTCTGTCCTCTATTGTTCGGTGGTCGGGTCTCTTCCTCGTCGTCGCTGTTTAGCCCCTTGTTGTTGTTTTCGGCAATTAACTTGCCTGCTTGCTTGAACACCCAACAATCTCTGTTGGTGTGATTAGCTGGCTTTTCAGGGGTGCCATGTATTTGGCATAAGCGGTCGAGTATTCGGTCCAAATTGGACGGGCCCGGAGTGGTTCTTTTGAATGGCTTCTTCCGCTGACCGTGTTTAGAGCCTCAGAATCCGGCGTTGACTGCCGTATCCTCCTTGTCGTTGCTGTTAATGCGGCGTTCATTTTTACTTTGACGCGACCTGCCGTTGTGGTCCTTAGTATCCGGACTGCCAGAATTTTTGCTGAGGTTGTTGCTGCGAGCTAGCCAGCTATCCTCTCCCGCGCAAAAGCGGGTCATTAATGATGTGAGGGCTGCCATGGATTTCGGCTTTTCCTGTCCCAGGTGCCGGGCTAGCCACTCGTCGCGGATGTTATGTTTGAAGGCTGCGAGGGCCTCTGCATCCGGACAGTCGACGATTTGGTTTTTATTTGTCAAGAACCGTGTCCAGAATTGTCTGGCCGATTCGTCTGGCTGCTGAATTTTGTGGCTTAGGTCATCGGCGTCTGGTGGTCGCACATACGTGCCCTGGAAGTTGTCGAGGAATGCGGCTTCCAGGTCTTCCCAACACCCAATTGACTCCGCGGGCAAGCTATTAAGCCAATGCCGAGCTGGTCCTTTAAGCTTGAGTGGGAGATACTTGATGGCATGGAGATTGTCGCCGCGGGCCATATGGATTTGAAGGAGATAATCTTCGATCCAAACCGCGGGGTCTGTTGTTCCATCGTAGGATTCGATGTTTACGGGTTTAAACCCTTCAGGGATTTGATGATCCATTACTTCGTCAGTGAAGCATAGCGGGTGTGCGGCGCCTCTATATTGAGCAATATCACGACGTAGCTCGAGAGAGCGTTGTCTGCTGTGTTCGGCCCGGCCGGGGTTATTGTATCCGGCGCGACGGTATTCATCGTGGGTCGTGGGGCGCCCACGTGATCCGTAGATGGATCTGGATTGCCTTGCTTTGTCCTCCAATACATCTCGCAAGTCCGGCGCGTTCCCTCTTGGCTTCGTACTTTTGGAGCGATGCCGGGGTACGGTCTTGGTGGAGGGCCTGGATGCCTCTCTGTCGCGACCACGGGGTGGTCGGTCGGCCGTATCGTGCGCTGGTGATGAAGGTATGTATGCTTCTTCCTCTAATCGGGGGAGCAACTTGCGTCTTGGGTAGCTTTTGGAGGGGCGTTCGAGCTTATACTCTTCGGCCGCGAGGACCTCGGTCCATCGATCGGCCAGCAGGTCCTGATCAGCTTGAAGCTGCTGCTGCTTTTTCTTTAGGCTATTTGCCGTGGCGATAAGCCTGCGTTTAAAACGCTCTTGTTCGACGGGATCCTCAGGCACGACGAATTCGTCGTCGTTGAGGCTTGCCTCGCCTTTGGAGGGAGGTGTATAGTTATGTTCCTCGACCTCTTCGTCTGCCGCCCTCTCGTGAGGGCTTGCTTCTGCATCCTCCTGCGCTGAGTCCTGCTGGAGGGGATTGTCTTCGGCACTCTCGGGGGTATTATTATCTCCCGTGCCGGAATCTCCATTCTTGCTGTGGCGGGATTTAGAGCGGCGCCGCTGACGTCGGCGCTTGGGCTGTTTCTTTAAGGAATATGCCTCCGCTGCTTCTTCGCTGTCCCCGTCTTTTGGGGTGTCCACCATGTATATGTCATATGACAAGGTGGTCTTCCAGTGCCCTGTAGGCGCTGGTTCCTGTTCGTCTCCGGCATCATCGTCCATAGTGTCGATGTCTTCGGAGTCGTAGTCTAGCATGTCGGTTAGATCGTCGACAGTGGCTACAAAGTGGGTGGTGGGTGGGCTCGGAATTTCTTCGTCGTCCGTATCCCAACCATCCTGGCCATAATCCGGCCAGGGCTCTCCGGATAGCGAGAGATGCTTGAGCGAATTTAGGATGTCGCCAAAGGGCGAGTGTTGGAAGATGTCCGTGGCGGTTAATTCCATAACCGGCGCCCAATCAGATTCGATTGGCAGGGGCGTGGGAGGTCCGGAGTCCGGCAGGGAGTCCGACACCTCGGAGTCACGAGCTTCGCGAGGGACAAGGCTAGTGTTCGGCTCCATCGCCGTGGAAGTTGAAGCCCCCGAGGTGGTGTCCATCCACCGACCCTCGATCTGGGCGATCGGCTCCGGACTAAGGGCCGGAGCGGATTCGTGTGCGGCCACCAAGGCACTGTTCGGCGGCAGAGCTAGATCATGCCCATCGTAACAGTGCGGCGCGCTTGGCTGTGGCCCAAGCCCGTCGAAGATCAAGTCCCCGCGGATGTCGGCCGTGAAGTTTAGGCTTCCGAATCTGACCTGATGGCCAGGGGTGTAGCTTTCGATCTGCTCCAGATGGCCAAGTGAATTAGCCCGCAGTGCGAAGCCGCCGAATACGAAGATCTGTCCGGGGAGAAAAGTCTCACCCTGGACAGCGTTGTTGATTGAAGATGCCATCGAGCCTATCGGTGACGACACAGAGGAACTCTCAATGAAAGCACCAATGTCGGTGTCAAAACCGGCGGATCTCGGGTAGGGGGTCCCGAACTGTGCGTCTAGGCGGATGGTAACAGGAGACAAGGGACAGGATGTTTTATCCAGGTTCGGGCCCTCTTGATGGAGGTAAAACCCTACGTCCTGCTTGATTAATATTGATGATATGGGTAGTACAAGAGTGGATCTACCACGAGATCAAGGAGGCTAAACCCTAAATCTAGCATATGGTATGATTGTTGTAATGTATGTTGTGTCCTACGGACTAAAGCCCTCCGGTTTATATAGACATCGGAGAAGGCTAGGGTTACACAGAGTCGGTTACAATGGTAGGAGATCTACATATCTGTATTGCCAAGCTTGCCTTCCACGCCAAGGAAAGTCCCATCCGGACACGGGACGGAGTCTTCAATCTTGTATCTTCGTAGTCTTGGAGTCCGGCGGACGATGATAGTCCGGCTATCCGGACACCCCCTAGTCCAGGACTCCCTCAACCACCTTGGTACATTCTTCCAAGCATAGTTCTTGTTATGAAAATTTCTGAAATTTTAGTAACTTCAAAATGAAAGTGAATAAAACTAAACAAGATTGGTAGCAACTACTCCTACACGTGCCTAGAGCCTATATCATGCATTAGAATTGCTTGGGACCTCATAAATTTGACATGCAAGCTCAAGAACATGGTCGCCTATGCAGCAAAAATTTGCAATGAATAAAGTACTAGAACAAAAACTAATTGGACCAATGGAGGAGTCACATACCAAGCAACAATCTCCCAAAGCAGTTTTGTGAATGGAGCTTTGAGCAAGGAGATCGAAAATCGCAGCAAAATGAGATAGAACTCGTGCTTGAGCTGGATGGGGATTTTTTTGGGTGGAAGATGAAGTGTGTGGGTGCTGGCATAAGTGGAGGGGGGCCACCAGGGGCCCACGAGACAGGGGGCGCGCCCTATAGGGGGGGCGCACCGTCCACTCTCGTGGCCTGGTGCTTGCCCCTCCTGCAGTGTTTTCAGTGCCTAAAATCCTCAAATATTCCATAAAAAATCATACTAAATTTGCAGGGCATTTGGAGCACTTTTATTTTTGGGATATTTTTTTAATGCACGGATAATTCAGAAAACAGACGGATAATGCTATTTTTGCTTTATTTATTCTAAATAATAGAAAGTAAAAAGTGGGTACAGAAGGTTGTGCCTTCTAGTTTCATCCATCTCATGATCATCAAAATGAATCCACTAACAAGGTTGATCAAGTCTTGTTAACAAACTCATTCCGAATAACACGGAACCGGAGAAATTTCGAATAACACTAAGTTACCTCAACGGGGATATGAAAATCCCCAACAATAAGAATATCATACTTTTTCTTGACAGTAGGGAGAGGAAATTCAAAACCTCCAATAATAATAGTTGGAACTTTTCCAATAGAATTGAAGCTATGAACTTGAGATTGTTTCCTCGAAAAGTGTACCGTATGCTCATTACCATTAACATGAAAAGTGACATTGCCTTTGTTGCAATCAATAACAGCCCCTGCAGTATTAAGAAAAGGTCTACCAAGGATAATAGACATACTATCGTCCTCGGGAATATCAAGAATAACAAAGTCCGTTAAGATAGTGACATTTGCAACCACAACAGGCACATCCTCACAAATACCGACAGGTATAGCAGTTGATTTATCAGCCATTTGCAAAGATATTTCAGTAGGTGTCAACTTATTCAATTCAAGTCTACGATATAAAGAGAGAGGCATAACACTAACACCGGCTCCAAGATCACATAAAGCAGTTCTAACATAATTTCTTTTAATGGAGCATGGTATAGTTGGTACCCCGGGATCTCCAAGTTTCTTTGGTATTCCACCCTTAAAAGTGTAATTAGCAATCATGGTGGAAATTTCATCTTCCGGTATCTTTCTTTTATTTGTAATGATATCCTTCATATATTTAGCGTAAGGATTTACTTTCAGCATATCAGTTAAGCGCATACGTAAGAAGATAGGTCTAATCATTTCAGCAAAGCGCTCAAAATCCTTATCATCCTTTGTCTTGGATGGTTTAGGAGGAAAGGGCATGGGTTTCTGAACCCATGGTTCTCTTTCTTTACCATGCTTCCTAACAAAATCTCTCTTATCATAACGTTGATTCTTTGATTGTGGGTTATCAAGATCAACAACAGGTTCAATCTCTACTTTATTGTTTTTGCTAGGTTGAGCATCAACATGAACATTATCATTAACATTATCAATAGGTTCATGTTCATCACCTGATTGTGTTTCAGCATCAGAAATAGAAATATCATTGGGATTCTCAGGTGTGTCTACAGTAGGTTCACTAGAAGGATGCAAAGTTCTATCGTTTTTCTTTTTCTTCTTTTTAGAAGAACTAGGTGCCTCTAAATTATTTCTCTGAGAATCTTGCTCGATTCTCTTAGGGTGGCCTTCAGGATACAAAGGTTCCTCAGTCATGCTACCAGTTCTAGTAGCCACTCTAACAGCAAAGTCATTTTTATTATTTAATTCATCAAGCAAATCATTTTGAGCTTTGAGTACTTGCTCAGCTTGAGTAGCAACCATAGAAGCATATTTGCTAAAGAGTTTGAGTTCACTTTTAACTCTAGCCATATTATCGCTCACACGTACTTTCTCGAAAGCATTATTCTTTAATTCTCTACCAACATAAGCATTAAAACTTTCTTGTCTAGCCATAAAGTCATCAAATTCATCTAAGCATGGGCTATGAAATTTACTAGAGGGTATTTCAACTTTATCATATCTATAGAGAGAATTTACCTTTGCTACCTATGTCGGGTTATCAAGACGATGTGGTTCTTCAACAGGCGGTATATTAAGACCATGTATTTCTTCAATAGGAGGTAAATCCTTAACATCTTCAGCTTTAATACCTTTTTCTTTCATTGATTTCTTTGCCTCTTGCATATCTTCAGGACTGAGGAATAAAACACCTCTCTTCTTCGGAGTGGGTTTAGGAATAGGCTCAGGAGTTGGCTCAATTGGTTCAGGAATTGCCTCAGGAATTGGCTCAGGAAGAGTCCAATTATTTTCATTAGTCAACATATTATTCAATAATATTTCAGCTTCATCGAATGTTCTTTCCCTGAAAACACAACCAGCACAACTATTCAAGTAGTCCTTGGAAGCATCGGTTAGTCCATTATAAAAGGTATCAAGTATTTCATTTTTCTTGAGAGGATGATCAGGCAAAGCATTAAGTAACCAAAGAAGCCTCCCCCAAGCTTGTGGGAGACTCTCTTCTTTGATTTGCACAAAATTATATATTTCCCGCAAGGCAGCTTGTTTCTTATGAGTAGGGAAATATTTAGCAGAGAAGTAATAAATCATATCCTGGGGACTACGCACACAACCAGGAGCAAGAGAATTATACCAAGTCTTAGCATCACCATTTAATGAGAACAAAAATATCTTAAGGATATAATAATAGCGAGACTTCTCATTATTAGTAAACAGGGTGGCTATATCATTTAACTTGGTAAGATGTGCCACAACAGTTTCAGATTCAAGGCCATAAAAAGGATCAGATTCAACTAAAGTAATAATCTTAGGATCAACAGAGAATTCATAATCCTTATCAGTAACACAGATAGGTGAAGTAGCAAAAGTGGGGTGAGGTTTCATTCTAGCATTAAGAGACTGCTGCTTCCATTTAGCTAATAATTTCTTAAGATCATATCTATCATTGCAAGCAAAGATAGCTCTAGCAGCTTGTTCATTCATAACATAACCCTCAGGAACAACGGGTAATACATAATCATTGGGATAACTTTCATCATCACTATCATCAATAATAGCATCTTCAATAATTTCATTCCCCCTAACTCTAGCAAGTTGTTCATCAAGAAATTTACCTAATGGCAAAGTAGTATCACACACAGAAGTAGTTTCATCATGCATAGCAGAAGTGGCATCATCAATAACATGCGACATATCAGAATTCATAGCAGTAGCTGGTTTAGGTGTCGCAAGCTTACTAATAATGGAAGGAGAATCTAGTGCAGAGCTAGATGGCAGTTCCTTACCTCCCCTCGTAGTTGAGGGCAAAATTGTAGTTCGGTCGTCTTTCAAGTTCTTCATAGTGATCAACAGATATAAATCCCAAGTGACTCAGAGAATAGAGCTATGCTCCCCGGCAATGGTGCCAGAAATTAATCTTGATAACCCACAAGTGTAGGGGATTGCAACAGCCTTCGAGGGTAAAGTATTCAACCCAAATTTATTGATTCGACACAAGGGGAGCCAAAGAATATTCTTGAGTATTAGCAGTTGAGTTGTCAATTCAACCACACTTGGACAACTTAGTATCTGCAGCAAAGTATTTAGTAGCAAAAGTGGTATGATAATAAAGGTAACGGTGGCAAAAGTAAAGATAATAGTTTTGGGGTTTTTGGAGTAATTGTAACAGTAGCAACGGAAAAGTAAATAAGCGAAGAACAATATGTGAAAAGCTCGTAGGCAATGGATCAGTGATGGATAATTATGCCGAATGCGATTCCTCATGTAATAGCTATAACATGGGGTGACATAGAACTAGCTCCAGTTCATCAATGTAATGTAGGCATGTATTCAGTAAATAGTCACACGTGCTTATGGAAAAGAACTTGCATGGCATCTTTTGTCCTACCCTCCCGTGGCAGCGGGGTCCTAGCGGAAACTAAGGGATATTAAGGCCTCCTTTTAATAGAGAACCGGAACAAAGCATTAGCACATAGTGAATACATGAACTCCTCAAACTACGGTCATCACCGAGAAGTATCCCGATTATTGTCAGTTCGGGGTTGTCGGATCATAACACATATTAGGTGACTATAGACTTGCAAGATAGGATCAAGAACACACATATATTCATGAAAACATAATAGGTTTAGATCTGAAATCATGGCACTCGGGCCCTAGTGACAAGCATTAAGCATAGCAAAGTCATAGCAACATC
Organism: Triticum timopheevii; assembly: GCA_963921465.1. Classification (NCBI taxonomy): domain Eukaryota; kingdom Viridiplantae; phylum Streptophyta; class Magnoliopsida; order Poales; family Poaceae; genus Triticum; species Triticum timopheevii. The sequence goes on from OY997272.1 coordinate 173,320,297, forward strand.
AATCTCAGAACATAGTGGATACTAGGGATCAAACCCTAACAAAACTAACTTGATTACATGGTAAATCTCATCCAACCCGTCACCGTCCAGCAAGCCTACGATGGAATTACTCACACACGACGGTGAGCATCATGAAATTGGTGATGGAGGATGGTTGATGATGACGACAGCGACGAACCCCCCTCTCCGGAGCCCCGAACGGACTCCGGATCAGCCCTCCCGAGAGAGATTAGGGCTTGGCGGCGGCTCCGTGTCATAAAACACGATGAAACTTTCTCTTTGATTTTTTTCTCCCCGAACGTGAATATATGGAGTTGGAGTTGAGGCCGGTGGAGGTCCAGGGGGCCCACAAGATAGGGGGGCGCGCCCTATAGGGGGGCGCCCCCCTGTCTCGTGGACATGATGTGGGCCCCTGGTGTATTTATTTTGCCCAGAAATTCTTATTAATTCCAAAAAGTGCCTCCGTGGATTTTCAGGACATTCCGAGAACTTTTCTTTTCTACACATAAAACAAGTTCATGGCAGTTTTGCTGAAAACAGCGTCAGTCCGGGTTAGTTTCATTCAAATCATGCAACTTAGAGTCCAAAACAAGGGCAGAAGTGTTTGGAAAAGTAGATACGTTGGAGACGTATCACTTATAGTGATGAGTATTACCGAGAGGGCCCAGAGATACCTCTCCGAAACACGGAGTGACAAATCCTAATCTCAATCTATGCCAACCCAACAAACCCCTTCGGAGACACCTGTAGAGCACCTTCATAATCACCCATTTACGTTGTGATGTTTGGTAGCATACAAAGTGTTCTTCCAGTATTTGGGAGTTGCATAATCTCATAGTCCTAGGAACTTGTATAAGTCATGAAGAAAGCAGTAGCAATGAAACTAACACGATCATAATGCTAAGCTAACGGATGGGTCATGTCCATAAAATCATTCTCCTAATGATGTGATCATGTTCATCAAATGACAACACATGTCTATGGTTAGGAAACATAACCATCTTTGATAAACGAGTTAGTCAAGTAGAGGCATACTAGGGACTATATATTTTGTCTATGTATTCACACATGTATTAAGTTTCCGGTTAATACAATTCTAGCATGAATAATAAACATTTATCATGAATTAAGGAAATAAATAATAACTTTATTATTGCCTCTAGGGCATATTTCCTTCAGTCTCCCACTTGCCCTAGAGTCAATAATCTAGATTACATAGTAATGATTCTAACACCCATGGAGCTTTGGTGTTGATCATGTTTTGCTCGTGAGAGAGGCTTAGTCAATGGGTCTGCAACATTCAGATCCGTGTGTATCTTGCAAATCTCTATGTCCCCTTTCGACACTTGATGACGGATGAAATTGAAGCGTTTCTTGATGTGCTTGGTTCTCTTGTGAAATCCGGATTCCTTTGCCAGGGCAATTGCACCAGTAATGTCACAAAAGATTTTCATTGGACCCGATGCACTAGGTATGACACCTAGAGCGGATATAAACTCCTTCATTTGCTGCTTCCGAAGTAGCAATGTACTCTGCTTCACACGTAGATCCCGCCACGACGCTCTGCTTGGAACCGCACCAACTGACAGCTCCCCCATTCAATAAAAATACATATCCATTTTGCGACTTAGAGTCATCCGGATTAGTGTCAAAGCTTGCATCGATGTAACCATTTAAGACGAGCTCTTTTTCACCTCCATAAACGAGAAACATATCCTTAGTCCTTTTCAGTTATTTTAGGATGTTCTTGACCGTTGTCCAGTGTTCCATTCCGGGATTACTTTGGTACCTCCCTGCTATGCTTATAGAAAGATATACATCAGGTCTGGTACACATCATTGCATACATGATAGAACCTATGGCTGAAGCATAGGGAATGACTTTCATTTTCTCTCTATCTTCTGCGATGGTCGGGCTTTGAGTCTGACTCAACTTCACACCTTGTAACGCAGGCAAGAACCCTTTCTTTGACTGATCCATTTTGAACTTCTTCAAAACTTTATCAAGGTATGTGCCTTGTGAAAGTCCAATCAAGCGTCTTGATCTATCTCTATAGATCTTGATGCCCAATATGTAAGCAGCTTCTCCAAGGTCTTTCATAGAAAAACTCTTATTCAGGTATCCCCTATCCAGAAATTATATATTATTTCCAATCAACAATATGTCATCTACATATAAGATCAGAAATGCTACAGAGCTCCCACTCACTTTCTTGTAAATACAGGCTTCTCCAATAGTCTATATAAAACCATATGCTTTGATCACACTATCAAAGCATTTATTCCAACTCCGAGAGGCTTGCACCAGTCCATAAATGGATCGCTGGAGCTTGCACACTTTGCTAGCACCCTTTGGATCGACAAAATCTCCCGGTTGCATCATATACAACTCTTCTTCAAGAAATCCATTCAGGAATGCAGTTTTGACATCCATTTGCCAAATTTCATAATCATAAAATGCAGCAATTGCTAACATGATTTGGACAGACTTAAGTATCGCTACGGGTGAGAAAGTCTCATCGTAGTCAACTCCTTGAATTTGTCAAAAACCTTTCGCAACAAGCCGAGCTTTGTAAACAGTAACATTACCGTATATGTCGGTCTTCTTCTTAAAGATCCATTTATTTTCTATGGCTTGCCGACCATCGGGCAAGTCCACCAAACACCACACTTTGTTCTCATACATGGATCCCATCTCAGATTTCATGGCCTCAAGCCATTTCGCAGAATCTGGGCTCATCATCGCTTCCTCATAGTTTGTAGGTTCACCATGGTCTAGTAACATGACTTCCAGAATTGGATTATCGTACCACTCTGGTGCGGATCTTACTCTGGAAGACCTACGAGCTTCGTTAGTAACTTGATCTGAAGCTTCATGATCATCATCATTAGCTTCCTCACTAATTGGTGTAGGAAGCATAGGAACTGATTTCTGTGATGAACTACTTTCCAATAAGGGAGCAGGTACAGTTTCCTCATCAAGTTCTACTTTCCTCCCACTCACTTATTTCGTGAGAAACTCCTTCTATAGAAAGAATCCATTCTTAGCAACAAAGATTTTGCCTTCGGATCTGTGATAGAAGGTGTACCCAACAGTTTCCTTTGGGTATCCTATGAAGATGCACTTCTCCGATTTGGGTTCGAGCTTATCAGGTTGAAGCTTTTCCACATAAGCATCGCAGCCACAAACTTTAAGAAACGACAACTTTGGTTTCTTGCCAAACCATAGTTCATAAGGCGTCATCTCAACGGATTTTGATGGTGCCCTATTTAAAGTGAATGCAGCCGTCTCTAAAGCATAACCCCAAAACAATAGAAGTAAATCAGTAACAGACATCATAGATCGCACCATATCTAATAAAGTGCGGTTACGACGTTCGGACAGACCATTTCTCTGTGGTGTTCTAGGCGGCGTTAATTGTGAAACTATCCCATGTTGTTTCAAATGAAGACCAAACTCATAACTCAAATATTCTCCTCCACGATCAGATCGTAGAAACTTTATTTTGTTGTTACTATGATTTTTCACTTCACTCTGAAATTCTTTGAACTTTTCAAATGTTTCAGACTTATGTTTCATTAAGTAGACATAACCATATCTGCCCAAATCATCTGTGAAGGTAAGAAAATAACAATACCCACCACGAGCATCAACACTCATTAGACCGCATACATTGGTATGTATTTTTCCAACAAGTTAGTAGCTCGTTCCATTGTTCCGGAGAATAGAGTTTTAGATCTTGCCCATAAGGCACGGTTCGCAAGCACCAAGTGATTCCAAAAGTCCATAAGTATGGAGTTTCTCATGCGCTTTATACCGATATGATCCAAATGGCAGTGCCACAAATAAGTTGCACTATCATTATTAAACTTCAATCTTTTGGCTTCAACACTATGAATATGTGTATCACTACTATCGAGATTCAACACAAAAAACCACTCAACAGGGGTGCATGACCATAAAAGATATTACTCATATAAATAGAACAACCATTATTCTCCGATTTAAATGAATAAACATCTCACATTAAACAAGATCCAGATATAATGTTCATGCTCAACGCTGGCACCAAATAACAATTATTCAGGTCTAAAACTAATCCCAAAGGTAGATGTAGAGGTAGCGTGCCGACCGCGATCACATCGACTTTGGAACCATTTCCTACGCGCATCATCACCTCGTCCTTAGCCAATCTTCGCTTAATTCGTAGCCCCTATTTCGAGTTGCAAACATGAGCAACAGAACCAGTATCAAATACCTAGGCGCTACTGCGAGCATTAGTTAAGTAAACATCAATAACATGTATATCAAATATAACTTTCACTTTGCCATCCTTCTTATCCGCCAAATATGTGGGGCAGTTCCGCTTCCAGTGACTAGTCCCTTTGTAGTAGAAGTGCTCAGTTTTAGGCTTAGGTCCAGACTTGGGTTTCTTCTCTTGAGCAGCAACCTTTTTGCTGTTCTTCTTGAAGTTCCCTTTCTTCCCTTTGCCCTTTTTCTTCAAACTAGTGGTCTTATTGACCATCAACACTTGATGCTCCTTTTTGATTTCTACCTCCGCGGCTTTTAGCATTGCGAAGAGCTCGGGAATAGTCTGGTTCATCCCTTGCATATATAGTTCATCACGAAGCTTTTGTAGCTTGGTGGCAGTGATTGAAGAACTCTGTCAATGACACTATCATCAGGAAGATTAACTCCCAGTTGAGTCAAGTGGTTATGGTAACCAAACATTCTGAGTTTGTGTTCACTAATAGAACTATTCTCCTCCATTTTACAGCTGTAGAACTTATTGGAGACTTCATATCTCTCAATCCGGGCATTTGCTTGAAATATCAACCTCAACTCCTGGAACATCTCATATGCTCCATGACGTTCAAAACATTGTTGAAGTCCCGGTTCTAGGCCATAAAGCACTGCACACTGAACTATCAAGAAGTCATCAACACGTGTCTACCAGGCATTCACAATGTATACAGTTGCGGGCGTGGGTGGTACACCTAATGGTGCTTCCAGGACATAATTATTTTGTGCAGCAATGAGGATAGTCCTCAAGTTACGGACCCAGTCCGTGTAGTTGCTGCCATCATCTTTCAACTTAGCTTTCTCTAGGAACGCATTAAAATTCAAAGGAACGGTAGCACGGGCCATTGATCTACAATAACATAGACATGCAAAATACTATCAGGTACTAATTTCATGATAAATTAAAGTTCAATTAATCATATTACTTAAGAACTCCCACTTAGATAGACATCCCTCTTATCATCTAAGTGGTCACGTGATCCAAATCAACTAAACCATGTCCGATCATCACGTGAGATGGAGTAGTTTTCAATGGTGAACATCACTATGTTGATCATATCTACTATATGATTCACGCTCGACCTTTTGGTCTTAGTGTTCCGAGGCCATATCTGCATATGCTAGGCTGGTCAAGTTTAACCCGAGTATTCTGCGTGTGCAAAACTGGCTTGCAGCCATTGTATGTGAACGTAGAGCCTATCACACCCGATCATCACGTGGTGTCTCGGCACAACGAACTGTAGCAACGGTGCATACTCAGGGAGAACACTTATACCTTGAAATTTAGTAAGGGATCATCTTATAATGCTACCGATGTTCTAAGCAAAATAAGATGCATAAAGGATAAACATCACATGCAATCAAAATATGTGACATGATAGGGCCATCATCATCTTGTGCTCATGATCTCCATCACCAAAGCATCGTCATGATCTCCAACATCACCGGCGTGACACCTTGATCTCCATCATAGCATCGTTGTCGTTTCACCACCTATTGTTACTACGAATATCGCTACCGCTTAGTGATAAAGTAAAACAATTACATGGCGATTGCATTGCATACAATAAAGCGACAACCATATGGCTCCTGCCAGTTGCCGATAACTTTGTTACAAAACATGATCATCTCATACAACAATTTATATCACATCATGCTTGACCATATCACATCACAACAAGCCCTGCAAAAACAAGTTAGACATCCTCTACTTTGTTGTTGCAAGTTTTACGTGGCTGCTACGGGCTTATAGCAAGAACCGTTCTTACCTACGCATCAAAACCACAATGATTTTTCGTTAAGTGTGCTGTTTTAACCTTCAACAAGGACCGGGCGTAGCCACACTCGATTCAACTAAAGTTGGAGAAACAGACACTCACCAACCACCTATGTGCAAAGCACGTCTATAGAATTAGTCTCGCGTAAGCATACTCGTAATGTCGATCTGAGCCGCTTCATCCAACAGTACCCCGAATCGAAGTATGACATGCTGGTAAGCAATATGACTATTATCGCCCACAACTCTTTGTGTTCTACTCGTGCATATAACATCTACGCATAGAGCTGGCTCGGATGCCACTGTTGGGGAACGCAGTAATTTCAAAAGAATTCCTATGATCACGCAAGATCTATCTATGTGATGCAGAGCAACGAGAGGGGAGAGTGTGTCCACGTACCCTCGTAGACCGAAAGCGGAAGCGTTATGACAAAGCGGTTGATGTAGTCGTACGTCTTCAGGATCCGACCGATCTTAGCACCAAACGTATGACACCTCTGCGATCAGCACATGTTCAGCTCGGGGACGTCCCTCGTACTCTTGATCCAGTTAAGGCCGAGGGAGATTTTCGTCAGCACGACGGCGTGGTGATGGTGATGATGAAGTTACCGACGCAGGGCTTCGCCTAAGCACTATGACGATATGACCGAGGTGTGTAACTATGGCGGGGGCACCACACACGGCTAAACAATGTCAACTTGTGTGTCTATGGGGTGCCCCCTCCCCATATATAAAGGAGTGGAGGAGGGGGAGGGCCGGCCCTCTATGGCGCACCCTGGAGGAGTCCTACTCCCATCGGAAATAGGATTCCCCCCTTCCCTAGTTGGACTAGGAGAGAAGGAAGGCGGGAGAGGGAGGAAGGAAAGGGGGGACGCCCCCCACCCAATTTGGATTGGGCTTGGGGGGGGGGGCGCCCTCCACCTGGCCGCCTCCTCCTCTCTCCCACTATGGCCCAATAAGGCCTATATACTTCCCGGGGGGTTCCGGTAACCTCCCGGTACTCCGGTATGTGCCCGAACTCACCCGGAACCATTCCAATGTCCAAACATAGGCTTCCAATATATCAATCTTCATGTCTCAACCATTTCGAGACTCCTCGCCATGCCCGTGATCACATCCAGGACTCCGAACTACCTTCGATACATCAAAACAGATAAACTCATAATACTAATCATCATCGAACGTTAAGCGTGCGGACCCTGCGGGTTCGAGAACTATGTAGACATGACCGAGACACGTCTCTGTTCAATAACCAATAGCGGAACCTGGGTGCTCATATTGGTTCCTACATATTCTATGAATATCTTTATCGGTCAAACCGCATAACAACATATGTTGTTCCCTTTGTTATCGGTATGTTACTTGCCCGAGATTCGATCGTCGATATCTCAATACATAGTTCAATCTTGTTACCGGCAAGTCTCTTTACTCGTTCCATAATAGTTCGTCTCGCAACAAACTCATTAGTCACAATGCTTTCAAGGCTTATAGTGATGAGTATTACCTAGAGGGCCAAGAGATACCTCTCCGAAACACGGAGTGACAAATCCTAATCTCGATCTATACCTTTATTATTACCTCTAGGGCATATTTCCTTCAATCTATGCATAGGGATTGATGCACGTTCTCGTCTTTTTTCTCCGGTAGAAATCTTGGGGCACTCTTTTAGGTTCTTTGTGTTGGATTGAGTATTATGAATCAAAAATTGTTTGATGCATATCGTATAATCAACTTACGAATACTCGTGGTGACATTGGAGTATCTAGGTGACATTAGAGTTGGTTCATGTGTATCATATGGTGTTATTTTAGTATGAGCTCTTGGATAGATTGATCAGAAAGGATAACTTGGTGTTATTTTAGTACGAACTCTTGGAAAGATTGATCGGAAAGAATAACTTTGAGGTGGTTTCGTACCCTACAAACAATTTCTTCTTATGCTCTCCGCTAGATAGGAACTTTGGAGTGATTCGTCATCGCACTTTGAGGGATTGTTATGTGATCCAATTATATTAGCATTGTTGAGAGATTGCACTAGCGAAAGTATGGACCTAGGCCTTGTTTTCAAGTATTGCAATACCGTCTGTGCTCACTTTTTTTACTTGCTGCCTTGCTGATTTTTATTGTTCCTATTACAAAAATCAATATCTACTATCATTACTACACTTGTATCACCATCGCTTCTCCGAACTAGTGCACCTATACAATTTACCATTGTATTTGGTGTGTTAGGGACACAAGACGCTCTTTGTTATTTGGTTGCAGGGTTGTTTGTGAGAGACCATCTTCATCCTACGCCTCCCACAGATTGATAAACCTTAGGTCATCCAAAACTTCGCGCTTGGAGGCCCAACACGAGTCTACAAGAACAAGTTGTGTAGTAGGCATCAAGCACATTGTGAACTTCAAGGGTTCGATCAAAGGGAGAAGAGTTTTGAACCGGAAAGGACCGGTGGAGCACGACTGTTGTACAAGGACTACTTTCAATACATGCCAACATTCTCTGCTACATGGTTTCATCGACGCTTTCATATGCACAAACCTTTGGTCTTGCGCTTGGTGGAGGAAGCGGAGGCACATGATTCCTACTTCAAGCTCACAAAACATCAAGAAGACGCCTTTGAGCGTTTCGAAGACAAATGTGGTCCAGTTGTGCGGTGGTTTGATACGTCTCCAACGTATCTATAATTTTTTATTGTTCCATGCTATTATATTATTTGTTTTGGATGATTTATATGCATTAGTATATTATTTCATATCATTTTTTGGGACTAACCTATTAACCTAGTGCCCAGTGCCAGTTGCTGTTTTTTCCTTGTTTTTGGCTTTTACAGAAAGAAATATCAAACGGAGTCCAAACGGAATAAAACTTTATGATGGTTTTTCTTGGACCAGAAGACACCTAGATGACTTGGAGAGAGGTCTAGAAGAGTCCCGAGGAGGGCACAAGCCTATAGGGCACACCCCGGGGGGGCTGGCTTGTGGGCCCCTCTAGGGTCTCCTAACCCTAATTCAAGCTCTATATATATTCTCAAATATTCCCCGGACATCAGAAGCATCCACAAAAATACTTTTCCGCCGCCCAAGCTTCTGTTCTCGTGAGATCCCATCTTGGGGCCTTTTCCGGCGACCTGCCGGAGGGGATTCGATCACGGAGGGCCTCTACACCAACCTTGCTGCCCTACCGATGATGTGTGAGTAGTTTACCACAAACCTATGGGTCCATAGCTAGTAGCTTGATGGCTTATTCTCTCCCTTTATTCTTCAATACCATGCTCTCCTCGATGTTCTTGGAGATCTATCCGATGTAATCTTATTTTGCGCATGTTTGTCGAGATCCGATGAATTATGGATTTATGATCAGATTATGTTTGAATAATATTTGAGTCTTCTCTGAATTTTTATATGCATGATTTGATAGCTTTTTATTTCTCTCCGATCTATTGATTCGGTTTGGCCAACTAGATTGGTTTTCTTGCAACAGGAGAGGTGCTTTGTGATGGATTTAATCTTGTGGTGTCGTCACCCAGTGACATAGTTGGGGCAGCGAGGCATGTATTGTATTGTTTCCATTAAGGATAAAAAGATGGGGTTTATATCATATTGCTTGAGTTTATCCCTCTACATCATGTCTTCTTGCTTAATGCGTTACTCTGTTCTTTTGAACTTAATACTCTAGATGCAGGCAGGAGTTGGTCGATGTGTGGAGTGATATGTCTCCAATGTATCTATAATTTATGAAGTATTCATGCCATGTTTACAACAATTTTATTTAGTTTTGGTATGATTTGCATGGAACTAACCCGGACTGACGCTGATCAAAGTTCTCCAAATGTAGCAAAACTTTTTGACGGTTTTTGGAAGAAAAGAGGCACTAGAAGCTTCGTGGGAGGACTAGAAGGTCAAGGAGGTGAGCACAAGACACCTGGGCATGCCAGGAGGCCCATGTGGATTGTGCCCACCTCGGGGCCCATCTTCGCGTGATTCCAATGCTGAAAAAAATCTATAAATAGAAAAACCATCAAAAATAACCCTAGATCAGAAGTTCCACCGCCCCAAGCCTCTGTATCCATGAAAAATCAATCTGGACCCTGTTCCGGCACCCTGCCGAATGGGGAAATCATCACCAGAGGCCGTCTTCATTATCCTTGTGGCCACCATGATGAGGAGGGAGTAGTCCACCCTCAGGGCTGAGGGTTTGTACCAGTAGCTATGTGTTTAATCTCTCTCTCTCTCATGTTCTTGAGATGGCACGATCTTGATGTATCGCGGGCTTTGTTAATATAGTTGGATCATATGGTTTTTCTCCCTCTCTATCTTGTTGTGATGAATTGAGTTTTCCCTTTGAGATTTCGTTCTTATCAGATTGAATATTTTTATGGATTTGAGAGCACTTGATATATGTCTTGCATATGAATACCCGTGGTGAGAATGGGGTATTATATTGTTTCACTTGATATATGTTTTGGCACTCAACTCGCAAATTCCCGAGGTGACATTGGGGTAATCTATGCATAGGGGTTGATGCACATTTTCATCCTACTTTCTCCGGTAGAAATCTTGGGGCACTCTTTGAGGTTCTTTGTGTTGGATTGAGTATTATGAATCTAAATTTGCTTTGGTGTTATTTTAGTATGAACTCTTGATAGATTGATTAGAAAGAATAACTTGGTGTTATTTTAGTACGAACTCTTGATAGATCGATTAAAAAGGATAACTTGGTGTTATTTTAGTACGAACTGTTGGATAGATCAATCGGAAAGAATAGATACAAACAATTTCTTCTTATGTTCTCCGCTAGACAAGAACTTTGGAGTGATTCTTCATCGCACTTTGAGGGATGGTTATATGATCCAATTAGATTAGCATTGTTGAGAGATTGCACTAGAAAAATTACGGACCCTAGGCCTTGTTTCCAAGCATTGCAATACATTTGTGCTCACTTATATCGTTTGCTACCTCGCTATTTTTATTTATTCAGATTATAAAAATATATTTCTACCATCCATATTACAGTTTTATCACCATCTCTTTGCTGAACTAGTGCATCTATAAAATTTCCATTGTATTGGGTGTGTTGGGGACGCAAGAGATTTCTTGTATTTGATTGCAGGATAGAGACCATCTTCATCCTACGCCTCCCACGGATTGTAAAGCTTAGGTCATCCACTTGAGAGAAAATTGCTACTGTCCTACAAAACTCTGCGCTTGCAGGCCCAACACGAGTCTACAAGAATAAAGTTGCGTAGCAGACATCATGGAGTAATAGTAGTAGACTGTCGCGGGAAACCACGACCACCTATGGGGCCAGGGCAGCCCCTTACTGATTCGGCAAGAGGGACGTCGCATTGCACAAAGAGTAGACCAACATGGGGCAGCATGATAGAGATCACACAGGCAATTTTACCCAGGTTCAGGCCGCCGCGAGGCATAAAACCCTACTCCTACTTTGGTGGATTGATGGTGGAAATGTGGTGGCAGGGCATAGTACACTTTCCCGACAAGGGTTGCCTCAGGGCGGCAGCGACTATGCACGTTCGAGGGTGCGAGTTATCCAACTATCCAATCTCTCGGACCGTTGCCATGCGCCTCCTTTTATAGGTTAAGTGGTCACCACAGTGGAAAATTAGTCATTAGACACTGATAAGATAGCAAATAGTGCTATCATATCTAACTCTACAGGCTAACAGTGCGCATTAATGCGCCGCTTAGCGTCACATCGTTGGTTGCCCGACAAGGCTTGCCAGGCTATCTTGTCAGCCCCACGCCTGCTTGCCCGACACGTCATAGGACAAGTGTCATCTGTGGGTTCTCTTGGTAGAAAGTGGCTACCATGTGGCGAATGGCTGCCACTTAATCACTCCGTGGCTTGACCCCGCACTGATTGACGACGTGGGTCGTGGTGGAGTGGTCGGGGAGGTGATCTGGCCTCCGCAGGTCCTGGGAGGCCATGCCAGGACGCCTTGGTCATCTTCTCCTTAGGGTGGCCTCGCCCCTTGTCGGGCTTGCCTGCCCGGCAAGGGAGGCCCCTTTCTCGACGACATCTTGTTCTTCTTGCTTGGTCTTGGTCTCTCTGATCTTCTTGTTGGTTCTTCGAATCTCTTGGTTTCTTGTACTTCTTGGTTTGATCTTGGCCTGTTCGTGCACGAGTTAGGGGAAAACATATGCCCTTGTATATTTTCCCCGACATAAGCCCCCGGGCCTGAGCCACACGTTTCGCGGGGCACGTTGGTTTAGGTCCCAAACCGTGCGCGGACACGTGGTAGGAGAGGGATGCGCGTGCCGGTTTTCCATGATGACTGGTCAATCCAACGTCCATTCATGTAATTACTGTGCATCGTGGGGTCATGGGACTGTAGCAGTTAAGGTAAAACGGTAACTTTCTGAAGCGTCGCGCCTTCGATCCGCTTTTCCCCCTTAAGAGCAGGGAAAAAGGGAATAGTACGATCCATCTATCTCCTACTCCGCTTTCCCATCTTCTTCCTCCGCAAGCCAAGCAATAGTTCGTCCTCTCTCCCTTCCGTCGCTGTCCTCCCTATTGGTCCCTTCTGCATCGCCGCTGCCCGAGTGGGGAAGAAACCCGTAGAAAAGAAGAAGCAGACGGCCACGACGAAGGAGGCCGCCGCCGAGGGGAGCAAGAGAGGGGTGGAGTGGAGCAAGAGGCGGAGCGAGGATGTCGTCTTTATCCCATCAAATTTGAGTGGCCCGGTCCTTCAAGCAAGGTATGGGTATTTGTGGGGGAGGCCCATTGAGAAAGGGCATGGAGCTCCCGTGGTTTATGTGGCAGGGAAGGTGGCTCCGCAGGATTCCTATCGATTCTTCTGTGCTTACACTACAAAAAAATACACTTCCATGATGATACGTGTTTGTCACAGTAGGTCGCGTTTTTTGTCATGCATGTACATCCATGACAAATTTATGACAGAATCAAGATAGTCATACCTGTGCTGTCATAGAAGTGTTCCATGACATTACCAAAATTATCATCATGGAAGTGTCCACTTTCATGACGATAAATCGCGCGTCACAAAAGTGCTTTCGTCAAGGGTGACCGACACGTGGCATCCACCGTAACGGAACACAGTTAAGCTATCGGGTCGGATTTTGGATCCGATAACCCGTTAACAGCCCCGACCAATGGGAAATTTGCACGTGTAAAATTCTGATTGGCTGAAGGGAACACCTATCAGCTTGTCAGTGGGCCAGATGTCACCCGTCCATTGGAGGAGACATGCCTATGGTACGTCGACACGTGGCTGGGCCCAACAGAGGCCCATGTAGGTTAAAAAGGCTGGCCCAGTCAAAGGCCCGTAGAACTTAATCAGGTACTAGTGGGCCAGCACAATAACGGCCTGCTTAATAAAGGCTCATTTACGGCCCGAAACCAGATCTGGCCCGTTAATTGTTCGCCCAATATTTGGGCCCATTTACGGCCCGAAGCCAGATCTGGCCCCTGTGTTCGCCCAATATTTGGGGCCATTTGCGGCCCGAAGCTAGATCTGGCCCGTTAATTGTTCGCCGAATATTCGGGCCCAATTACAACCCAGTGACTTTCGGCCTGTTAGATGCCTGATGTAGACATGGGCCCATTTCAGCCCTGTGTGACTTTCGGCCTGAGAATGGCCCGTGCTACCCATGGGCCATATATGGTCCGACGGGACATCAGGCCCACTAACGGCCCGTGCTAAAGGTGGCAACAGGTAAGCCCAACGTGACTTTGGGCCTGTTAAAGGCCTGTTGTGTGATTCGGCCCGTTGATGCCTGTACTAAGCTTTTGGCCTCTTAATAGCCCATGATATCAGTGGGCCAACTAAGGCCCGAGATATGTTTCGGCCTGGTAACGGCCCGTGAGCTAACTGGGCCCATAACGGCCCGGTCTACATTTTGGCCTGCTGAAGGCCCGTCGAAGACTAGTGAAAATTAAGGCCCAACATGCATTTTGGCCTACTAAAGGCCCGTGGTTTCATCTTAGCCATAACAGGCTAGTACAATATTCAGCCTGTTAATGGCCCAACGCTACCTGGGCCAAACTAAGCGCTGGGTCGACAAAAGGCCCAACTAAAATATAGGCCCGTGTAAGTTTGGGCCTAGCGCAATGTGTGAAGGCCCCAATCATTCGGGCCCAAGAAAGACGCAGGCCGGCCCAATTGTGGCCCGCTAAAAACCTGGCCCGTTAGAGTCGAATGTTTCGGCCCGCTCGACTACATCTGATTTTTTTCCAGATAGCGAATGATGGCAGTAACTAGTAGGAATTAAGAACAAACCTACTCTATACAATAAAGAAATTACGGCATAGTAACTAAGAATAAACCTACACTATACAATAAAGGATTTAAGGTATATTACATCCACTGGGCATCGAAGTTAACCACCAGTGATCATAAAGCGCAACGAAGAAGCAGATTACAAAATCTGGGCACCATTGCAGCGTAACAAAATAATACTGAACCAAGACCACTTCCAAGACAGTTCAAGCAAGGCTGTGAGACCGGCCTATCATGTCGGTCATAGCTTCGAAGTGTAGCTGTTTAGCGATGAGGTTCTCATTGGTGTTCTCTGCAATCTTTCTTAGAGATAGGACTTCAAGTCGAAGTTGAGTTGCAGAATGCCTTTCTGCTAGAACTTGGGACTGAAGAAGTCGAACTGATTCAGGCAACAATTTCTATGAGCTTGTCTGACTGTTAGTCTCAAGTAACTTGAACACTGCATCAAGACAAGAATTTGGGGTTGTCTCGCTATCTTCAAGATGTTTTGCCTTCTTTGCTGCAATATATGTTGGGTTTGTCCCACAGCCTTCAGCAGACTTGTGCATGCCATCAGGCATATCACCCTGAAAGAAAGTAGAGAGATGACAGGTTTTGCAAGTGTATAAACAAAGATGATAACTGTTCTGTCAATTCTACCCAATCTCAAATTAGAAAATAAAGAGTAAGTTCAAAATATCAATAGCATACACTACTGGATTACAATGTCAACATAACAAGCATAGATGAAGGGCAAAGAAAATCATTGTATCTATTTTGGATAATGTGCATGGCATGTTGTTCATATCATCAGCCACATCAGTAAGATAAAACAGGAGATGACAAGGTGCAAACGTGGGCTGCTTCACCACACACTGGATTATAGATCCACAAAACCAAGCATACATATAGGGAGTATTAAGTAATGTGCATGGTATGAATAAGAAATTTGGTTTTACAAGTAAAACTTAGAACTTGCGGTTCTTACGAACATGCATTTTGGTAGAAACAACAAACTAAACAGCAGTAAACGATAGGGAGTATGAGCAAATTAAACAGTAGTTGAGGATAAAGGCTTTAGAAGGACTGACTTACATTAACAGTTAGCACCAGCTTTATAATGCCCTTCTCCATGTCAAGGGAAGGATAACTCAAGAATTTCAGCACAGAATCTTCTTCCTAAGCATTGCCTGTACTCTACATTTTGTAGAGAGTAATTATAGATATGATAATACTGGAAGGGGTAGAGGATAATGAAGATAAGATGCAGATTGATGCTACATAATCAACTACCAATCCCTGGAAGTACAAGCGTTATAGGACAAAATGTACTGACAAGAGCAATGGGCTACACTTCTGCACTGGCATTGTCTGTGTATTCTACTTGTTGGTAATATTAAATATAGATCTGATCGTTTTTAGTAAATGGTGGGCGAGGGAGATAAGATGCAGAATGCTGCAAAATGAACCAATCCCTCTTCCCATAATACAAGAGGTTTTGAACACTGGTGTACTGTACAAAACGTTCTTATATTATGGGACGGAGGGAGTAGCTGTTCATGTAAGTACAGTGATAGACCACGTTCAGTCCTTACAAGAGGACTGCAGAGCTAAACATCTTCAAAAGCATTGGGTTGATTCTAAATTTGTGTAAGAGTCCATACGGATCTTATAATGTCCACCAAATGGACGATTACAAGGCTAACATGTGCATTGATGCTACATAATCAAACAGCTATGAAAGTAAGTATGGTCATACAGGGCAAGAGGTACTCACAAGAGCAATGCAGTGTGCAGTATAGTTGTGAGATTCTGTGGTCCCTTGAGAATGAATGTTCTTCTGCTAACAGTTTTCGTACAAGTGAGACATTAAGGCAAATGCAGAAATGTAGTTCAAATTGTGATGTGATATCATAGACAGTACCTTACGCTGCAGCGGAGACCAATGTGTAACAAGATTATTCCAGTCACCATCGGATAAATGTAGCACCGGAGACTTTACATAAATTTCGTTCAGAGGCTTGCCATCGAAGTGCGCTTGCCTCAGGTAGGAACGATACTTCATCAACGAGTGCTTGAAAAGCGCAACCAACTCTTGCTCGTCATCACAATCCAGTTTGCTCCTCGCCTATTTAAAAGAATGAAATCTTGTGTCTTCTGTCAGCAGAAACATATGCAGTAATGACCATGAATAACATTAGTACATTACTTATGCGTAAGTTGTGGAGGAAGACTGGAAATTGTTCTGTGTCTGTGGTATAATCCTTCCATGAAGGAAAGATGCGCACAAAGTTCCTGACAACAACATATGCTTCGTCTTCTAAACTGGGAAGAAATGGAACAGGGGTCCTATTTGCTGCAATTGGGGCTCTCTCTCTGGATCGAAAAGGGATTTGGCAACTGGATTTGGTGTACTCTTTGCTGGAATGGGGGTTTTGCGTCATACAGCTGGTGCTATGTCAACTGGCATAATCATACTGTTTGCTGCAGTTGGGGTCTGCTGAGTTGGGGCATCAGAAATGACCAGTGTAGTAGGGCTAGAGTCTGCTAGAGTTGGGGTGTTTTGTGGGTCAGGTGATATTGCAACTACACCTAATGGGCTATTTTATTTATCAGGTGCCACTACCTTTTCCAAATAATTTGTGCTCCTCCATGATCAGCAATCGCCCTCTTCCTTTTGAACGTCTGATACACAAGAACAACATTTGAATGGATAAATATGGTATGATGAAAGATGGAATATGTATTGAAAATGGATAGGCAGGGCGTATTCACATACATGATGTGTAAACTAAGCTAATGGCAGTTCAACAAAGTAGAAGCAATGCAAATCATCAGTTGCAGGATATGTGCGAGCAATGTAACCTTGGAAAGTTAGAGCAAGTATCTTGATGGGTGAATAAGATAGGGCATCTTCCTCTGACTCCTCCACTAGGGAGCTACATTGACTTAGGTCTCCCATTAGCTCAGAATCACTGTTAGGATCATATTCTGAGCATGAATCTGTAGGTGGAGAGCATTTGCATTGCATTGCATCTAGACTTGATTTCAGTCCCTTAATGCCAAGTTTGAAAGCCATGGCATTGTTCTGCTTTATTCTTTTCATGCGCGCAAGCTCATAATCATTATGATGCTATTCGGAATCTGAGATTCATGAAAACAAAAAAAGTAGTCAGATTATCTATGGAATGCATTGCGGATTCAACTCGGAGAGTGTCTCCCTATAAACCCCTGCATATGCAAAGTTCACCTCCCCAACCGTTCTGACCAGACCACACACAGAAATACAAACCCCTTATGTCTCTATAACAGGCAGGCACACATTTCAAAACTGAAGTAGGAATATTAGAATCATATGAAATTCGTATTTGAACAAATAAACTAAGCAATTATGAGTGGCGTAATGTTTAGCTTCAAGGGTGGAGTGTTGGTAGTGCGACACAAAGCAAGTAGGCAGATTGTATTCCATGTAAAAGATCGAAGCCTATGTAAAAGCTGGAAATGACACTTTCTTTCTATACAATGCAGTGTTCGTTACCCACACATGATGGAAGAGATCACATAGAGAAATACTATTCACTCATGTCTACGGTTCCAGTATTTAGAAACAGGGTGGTACACCCTAAAAAAATATTGACAACAAATATGACAAGGCAAGCATAGATGTAGTGAATCAATCATTTACTTGTGAGCTTATTAGGACAAGTATGCGGAATTGTAACTGCAGTAAGAGACCGTCCAAAATCTGAATGAAGAAGTTTGTCTAGCACTTATTGTTTGAACTAATCGACGTGAATAATTGGATATTATATCAAATGAGTAAGAAAGACAAGTAAAATTGTCAACAAACCTGGCTTGCAGTAGTAATCTGGGTCAATGTCACTATGACCAACAATCCAAAATGACTAGTTTCTGTTCCAAGGGCCGGAATTTTGAAAACCCGGTGAACTTTAAAGGTACTAAAGATTACCGAAATACTCCCTCCGTCCGAAAATACTCATCATCAAAATGGATAAAAAGAGATGTATCTAGAACTAAAATACATCTAGATGCATCTCCTTTTATCCATTTTGATGACAAGTATTTCCGGACGGAGGGAGTACATCTGAACCATTAAGTGTAGGTAGCACTGAGCACACAACAAACCCTAATGACAGTTCTGCCTAATGAGTAATGAATCAATTAGAAAATGGGTGATGAGGAGTGGCTGCTGAGTGTTGAGGACGTATCTCAGGATAAATCGGGTTGGCTTGGTGGGTGTTGTACGTCTGAGCCCTGAACGGACTGGGAAGGTAGGCACGGCGGCGCGCCCGGGCAGCGGTGACGCTATTGGGCGAGCGGCTCCTGGCCTCCTGTTAGTCCGGCGTCTCCTCCTAGAGTCATGCCGTCCGGGGACGGCAAGTCGCCGGCGAGGCAGGCGGCTGGGGGCGAGTAGAGATCGGAAGCGCGCAGCAGAACAGAGGGGAATCGGGGCCTGGGACGACCCAAAATCCCAGGGTGGGCTGGCCCACCGTGGGCACCCTGTAGAGATACACACCCGAGCGGCGAACATGCATTTTCGAAACTAATTTAGGAAAATTTAGCTGACCAATTAAACAACTCTGTTTTAATAATATCAGATTCATATTTGAACATCTAAGCTTGTTTAGCTTGATGGGTGGAGCTGTGTTATTATGACACGAAGCACGTATTCTGATTGTATAGTGATCATAAAAGGGGGAAACTCTAAGCATATTTTTTAGCAAAAGAGGGTTTCCCCTCTGATTTCTATTAAATAAACCACCACGGAACCAACATGATCAATTAAACCCTAAGCATGATCAATTAAACCGTATTATGGCAGTGCCATGGCAGATTTGAAGCTGCAAACCGGAGAAATGATATTTAGCATCCATTGTTTGCTTCGAACTAAGAACTAAATTCTAAGAGCTGAAAAGAAAGTAGAGTAACCAAGTTAAGATCTATTTTCTGGTTGAGATCAAAAAGTTGAGGAGATATGAAGTACCACCTCTCTTGCGGCGCCGTGTAGGCATCGGGGGTGCGATGGCTGTTGGTGGCGTTGAAGTAGATCTGCGATGGTAGACGGGTGCATCGGGGGATAAGTCGCGTTGCGGTGGAAGAGAAGGTCGTGTGAGCGGCCCCGGCAAAGAGGACGACGGTGCCGATGAAGCGAGAGGACGCGATGCAAGGCTATTGGTCCGTCGCCGTGGATGAGAAACGTCCATCTCTAGCAGTGGATGACGCGGTCTTGGTAGGCGCTCCAGCATGGTGGAGGACGGTGGCGATGGATGTGGTGGAGGACGGCGGCGATGGATGGGGTGGCGGACGGACGCTGGTGTGGGGATGGGGTGTTCTAGAGTGGATGGTGTATGAATGGGAAAATGGAGGGAGAGGTTCGGGGAACCATGTTTTTGGGACACGCCTGTATGAAATATGGGAAAGTTACGAACTTAGGCCCCGGTTAAAATTTGGACGTATCATCGGTTGGGGATAGGACGGTAATCTCGCATCTCGCCAATATTTGCCCAGAGCGATTTCGGGCGAGGAGAGGGTGGTTGGCGCCCATGGTTGGCGCCCACGATGTATGAACGGGGCTGACAGGTAGGGCGGCTGTGTCATGTCTGAGTGAAGTTACAAACCTGCCCCTATTGAAAATATTTGCCTACATCGATTTCGGCTGAGTCGAGTTTGTTTTGCCGCCCACCGTGTATGAATGGGGAATCGAGGGAGAAACAGAGGTCTTTTGGACGATCTTGAATCAAATGTGTTTTGCCGCCCATGTTTGACGCTCACCGTGTCGGAATGGGCTCAGAGGCGATCGTGTCATGTCTAATTGAAGTTACTAACCTACCCCTATTTAGAGCAGTGGAAATTGGGCCGACGGATTGTCCGTGTAATGGGTAGACAGTAATTTCCATCTCCCAAACACTTGGCTTCGGGCAGCCGACGTGGGAGTGGACATTTTGCTGCTTCTTTCGAATTTTGGGACAATAAGCATCCACATTTACCCTGGCAACTAAATTCGAATCCATTTTGTATTCCTATATGAAACTTTATAAATCATTCTATGTTTATATATCTCAAAAGGACGACAATGTATTCCACTGTCATATATAAATATGGTTTACAAATGCCGATACTCAAATTCAGAAACTAGAATCCAGTTTAAGGTGAATTCGAATATTTGGAACACTTCATGTCCAACTCAAATGTCACACGCATCATAATGTGTAGTCCCATTTAGATATATACACAAGCGATGTATCAAGATTCAAATACCGAGTCAATCAACCAAGAATGTATAGAACTAACAGACATATAAACACTTATAGAGTATATGGATCAATAATATCAACTAAAATACATAAGCTAGGCCGCTGTACTTTTTTTTTGGCTACAACAACATCCTTTTTTTAGCCAGCATCTTGGCCCTTTCCGATGCGTGCCACTTATGGTCCATCTATACTACTACTATTGCTGAATTCACATTCAGCCCGATTGGCATATTTGTAGGTCTGGCACAGCAATCCAAATGAAATGTCTCCGAGGCTTATCAATTAATACAGACTTGTGGTCAAATAAAATTACAAACCAAAAAACAAAAAAAATTATTACATGATCTCTAAAACAAATGGTTTGATTGATTACATGAACAGACAACACAAAGGTTATTCAGCTATGGAGAGAACATTTCACCTATGATTTACCAAATAGGAATTTGATTTCCTTTTTTCCTTCAGGACCTTAACAATCTGGTCAGTCTCAGCTTGCTTCGATTTGAAATCCACCAAATATTTAATGGTTGTCTTGAGTACTGCTTGTGATTGTGTTGTTTGCTTCCTCAACATGTCAACTTCATCTCTAAGTGCAGAAGCATAATCTCTTTCTACCACTAGTTTAGCCTCTAGAGCACCAGCAGTTGGCAATTCATAATGCACGATTGGGCCGGTGCCACTGCTGTGGGATGATGCAACGTCCATGGGGACCTCGCTCTTTGATCTTGGGCTAACCTGTTTTGCCATTAAAGTTCTGATTGGATTCAGAAAATTTGAAGTTAGCAAAACATCTCAACTAGGAGTTATAACAGCAAACCAGTTAAACAAACAAGGAATTAAAGAGTTTCAATTGGATGCTAAAAAGTACTCCCTCCGTCCCATAATGTAAGACATTTTTTAACACTATGCTAGTGTCAAAAAACGTCCTATATTATGGGACGGAGGGAGTAGTTATTAACATCATTGTAACCCGCTGTTGCAGCAACAAAGCAGTTAAACAAACAAGTAGATATTCAAGTTAAGGCAAACAGGTAATTCTTAACAGTAAGTATCAAACACATAGATAGGCGCAGTCTATAATATGATTAACAGGCTATGCCATTATGTAATCAGTAGCAAACTAAATTAAGCCAAGCAACGTAATTGAGCAATTTTGC
The DNA here is from genome assembly GCA_963921465.1 of Triticum timopheevii. Classification (NCBI taxonomy): domain Eukaryota; kingdom Viridiplantae; phylum Streptophyta; class Magnoliopsida; order Poales; family Poaceae; genus Triticum; species Triticum timopheevii. The sequence continues at coordinate 173,342,050 of OY997272.1, forward strand.
AATAAGTGGCTAACTAGAATTATGAGAAGCAGGTAACTGAACTTACACTAGTTCTTTGTACAGGCACACTGCAACTTCTTTTTCGCTTGCAAGGTTTTACAAAGGAGTCCATGGCATCAATTGCTTGGATACGCAGTCCCAATACTTCTTTCTTCCCACACTGCATGGGTAAGTCGAATGGTTAATCTGGTAAGATGGTGCGTCCTTGATATGTTATATGAGGACGTGTAGTCAGACTAGTTGTAGCCAAACACATCACACTGGCTTTTACTGTATATTTCATGCAATTACTTTTGGCATATCGAGATCTAAGCAATCTACAATAGGATGAAAAGACTGGCATCCTTCACATTATTGGCGAACTCAGTTCATAGAAACAATCAATTCAACCGTTCTGTGGGTAAATCAAAAGCGCCACTGGAATATTTTTCACTATCCAATCATACACGCAAAAACGGGCAACACCACCATAGGGGCTGGTATAGGCGGCCGCCTCAGGTGGCTGGAAAGTGTGCACCTAGTTTGAGTCGTCCAGGTTGGCCCATGCTAGATTTGTTCGCCCCAACGCACGAGCAGGCAATGTAAAAAATGAAGAAAAATGTTGCAATTTGGATGGGCCAATAACATAAGTGCAAGGTAGGCCCTATAGCAGGCTTGCGGCCCATACGAGCGCCTCCCATATCGATCGACAACAGGAAAAATTCCAATTCATTCGCTCCAGCCTCCAGTCTGGTTCGCTCCTAACCTAGCCGCCGCTGGACAGACCAACACAACACTTCCACGCGCCCTCGTTGGAGGGCGGTCGCCGGGCTTCAAGCAAACGGAAGGACAAGAAGATGAAGATCCAACCCTGGGTGTAGCCTGCATGGGAGGCAGCGGCGGCAGCACGGGCATGGCATCGAGCTTGCGCAAACGGACAGTCGCAGCTTGCAAGAGTAGCATGCGCAACGAGTAGGTACATCACATCCCTGATTATATCTAATTCAACTCTTCAATTTCTGGCCAATAGTTAAACCTGATGGTGTTGTAAAACTGCTTGTATGTAGGGAATCTATGAGAAAATTAAACCAATTTCTACTTATTTTATAACTCCCCCAATCAATACTGAACTGACTGAATCTGATGTATCTAATCAAGTTTCCGGTGCAAACATACAAGCTCATGTTGTTCTTGAGCCTGAAGTGTCTAATGAACAGACTGCTAATGAAGGATTTGATGAAAACATTTTACATGCTCCTGGTGATGAACATATAATGTCTAATGAGGGATCTAATGCAAGCATTTTGCAAGCTCATTGAAGGATTTAGTGTCTAACGATGATCTACTATGTTGAGAGAGACAGAGATTTGTAGGCATTGATGACAAGCAAATTATAGTGCATTTTCATAGCTTGAGGAAACGTCGAGGCCATCTACCAGAAAGTCCCCATATCATGACAACATAGCATAAATACTTTTCTAATCTGTTGTTTGAAACTATTGGCACACTTGTGCAGGATAGATATATTGATATGCAGTTTGCGCACTGGTTATACGTGCAATTACACTTCGATATTTTCTGCCAAAGAACGAATAATTCAAGCAGGTGCATACCATGTTTGTAGTCCTTGTACACCATGTTGCATTTTGTGTTTTTTGGTGCTTGCATCATTTAGTGTTTATAATCTGAACTACTTTGGATCATTAGCTCATTTTCAAAGTGCATGTAGCTTCACATTTCTCAAGTTATGTTGATTTCCGAAGTGCAAGTGCCTTAGTATTTTTTAAGTTAAATGTTTCCCCCTGGTAACTTGAATTCATGGATCAGCCACTACACACAAATCATACACGAATGCCAGTACGAATTAAATGAAATGCAGGGACTTACGCTAGCTCATTGTACAGGCTCATTGCAGCACTGCTTGCGCTTGGGATGTTCCATGTACAAGTCCATGTTACCACTTGCTTGGATGTGCAGGCCTTGTGCTCCTTGCATCCCCCTCTGCATTTTTGACACGGCGAATGGTTGATCAAATAAGAGGACGACCTTGATGTTGTACCGGAGGACAGATACTTACAAGGTTATACGGGTGTACAGGATGTGTACCAGATCCCGTAGCGCCGTCATGCTTCGCTAAAAAATGGATTTGCTTGTTTCAGATGATATCTCCAGAAGAAATAAGAGTTAAAGTCATAGTTGCATAGGCGTGTAAGCTAAGAGAGCAGTGAAAGGATATCCAAACATCGTCGGTGCACAAGGGAGTGATGTGTGGATACCTAGTTCGGGTCGGCATTTGGGCATGCTCGCCTAGCTAGAGTGCAGGTCACTTCAGAGCCGTTGAGGGTGATGCACTGGCGTTGGCTGGCCGCGCACGGATGCAGATCTTGAGTGGCAGCGGAGCGCTACGATGCAGTGGACGAGACCGTTGGTGAAGCCCCAACGGCCTCGGGGGGCGGATGTGCGACGATGTAGCCCCGATGAGCTGGGAGACGGTGTCGGTGAAGCGCACCTGATGCGGTGGAACTCGGTGTCTGTGAGGCACATCGGTTGCGGCGGCCGACGTTGTCGGTGGACGACCCGGTGCGGTGGACGAGGGCATAGATGAGGTAGCTCCGGTGCGGTGGTGAAGCTCGACCGTCGTCTTCATCATCGTCGTCTGGCACAGAGGTGGGGAACGGTGGGGAAAGAGACGAGACGAGGGGCGATTCGAGGGATGGTGATGAATTAGGGATTTGAGCAATCTGGGCGCGGAAGGGGATGGTGGAGAAGAGAGATTTTGCAGGGCTGGAATTGGGGCCGCCAGATATTTCAATCCGAAACGTGGAAGCGCGAACTTATATTGTCGTCGTCCTTTTTTGGGGGGGAGGGGGGGGGGGGTTGGGTGGCTGGGTGCTACGCGTCCGTCCGACACACGCGACCACCCCGACAGGACTATGCTTCGGTGCCTTAAGGCACCTGCCTTTGTGTCCATGACATGTGGGCCCAACAGGTGGCTGGCCCACATGTCAGTCACCCAAGGGCAGTTGCCGTTAAGGCACCGAAGCAGCGTCCACCCCGACACGACCCTGGTCTGCCTGGTGCGCCTACATTTGAGAATGCAAACGAATCTTCTTTCATTTGCAAACGAATCTGTATGTATTACCATGCCCGTGTTTTCCTTGCAATAATTAGTCATTCGAAACGAGATACTCCATCCATTCACTTTTGTAAGTCATTTCAGACAACTTAAAATGAACTATTTTGCACATTGTCTGAAATGTCTTCAAGGTCTTATAAAAGTGAACAGAGGGAGTACTATAAATTAATTAATGAGGAGTTATTTGAAAAAAAATCGAAACGGTACCCACGCTAACATGAATTAGAGTGTGTCACATAATTAGTTATTTGAATTAGAGTGTGTGTCACGTAGTTAGTTATTTGAATTAGAGTGTGTGTCACGTAGCGATCTCCAATTCTAACGTGGATTTCGCATTTCACGGTATCCACGCTACTTTTTTAATACAAATTCATATGTATATGATGAACACCATGGTAGTGAGAAAACTTTTGGATGGATTCAAACATATGACCTACAAAATAGCACAACAAATTGAGTCAATGTCAACTTTTCGAAACTTAGTATGGCACGAATTCGAAATAATTACCCGCATGCCTGGTCCTCGGTTCAAATCTTACAATGTACACCGAATTGAAACATCGATATTAAGTCTCGTACTATGTACATTCAAATGTTGTTTTTAGCCCCCCCCCCCACGCACAAATGCTACATACTTCCTGTATCGGTCAATCTTCCTCTCCTAACCATCTTAGCAAGCTATCGGATTCCAACACACATTCATTCTTTCTCTCCATGTTTCGATCTCTAAGTCTCTCAACTACACAACCCCATTTTCCACTCCTGTTACCAAATGTATTTACCTCACACACCCGCCATTGCACCCCATGCCGAGCTCTCTCTCCCTCCTCTCCCTCTCACCCTCTCGCGCTAAATACATGCATTGCCTATCTAGCCCCCCAACCTCTCGTGCGCATGCACGCACATTGTATATCTAGGTCACTCCCTCGAGACTATCTCACTCTTTCTTCTGCACGACGGGCCACACTCGCTCAATCTCGCTCTCTTTATCTGAGTCTCGTTTAACCTTGTTTTCTTTCACACACAAATGATACATCTCCCTGTTCGGGCCTCGATCGATACACTCTATACTCTCTCACGCAGATTGTCTATCTATGCCAGTCCATCCAAGCCATCGCCACTCTTTCGACCTCATGGTGGGCCACGCTCACTCCTTCTCTCTCTCTCTCTCTCTCTCTCTCTCTCCGTATGTGTCGATTGACCTCGCTCTTTCTCGGACAAAAATGATATATCACCATGTTTGAGCCCAATTCGACCTATTCACATTGTATACTCTCTCATGCACATCGTCTATCTAGGTCACTCTCTCCAACCCGTCTCACTCTTTCGATCGCATGGCGACCCTATGTGATCGGTTGACCTTGCTTCCTCCCACACACAAAATATATCTACACGTCTATGACTGGATCATATCTCAAGATCTATCTTACAACCCTCACCCTTACCAAAAGCTCAATCGGACAATATCTCTCCGGAGCATATATATTTGTTCAATGAATGTCGGACCACACTCACTTTGTCTCTCTATCTATATGTCTCTCGATTGACCTCGCTTTCTCACGCCGTATCTTCCATGCGTTGAAGCTACTACCTCTCCATCCCTCGCAAAGCCGAAGCTATTTACATTGCGAGGGGCATTCCAACCTTGGATTAATTTATGTAGGCATTTATTCTGGTCGGTTTAGATTATATTTTCGTAGCATTCGGCCCACAACTACTCCAAACACCGTTGCAACCCACGCAACTCCCCTAGTTGATTTCCCTCTTGCTCGGTCATCGCTGTCTCGCACGTCCTTTCTCGCCTTCAACGTTGCACCATGGTATTATTGAAAAAACTATGTTGTTCTCTTTAATTATTATAAATAAGCTACAAAACTATCCAACGGTAGTCCACTTGGAATGGAACAAATTTCGACTCACAAATTAAAGTGCTACAAACTACACACCGAGAGGCCCACATGTCATGAAACAAATTTGGACCCATATACAAATTAAAAAATAAAGGACGAGGATCGAACATGCGACCGGGCCTTCAAGCCGCACGTCAATAGGCAACATACGTAGAATAGCAATGTTTGTTGTACCCCCTTTGTTCACATAATGTTTTTATATTACCACAACCTAATTAATGGATAACATGTAATATTATTTTTAGTACTATTCGCCTTCACTTACTGGTGGGTTCCATGTGTGCTCTCTCTCTCTCCTCCCCTTCTGCATTTAGACGCACGGGCAAACAGGAAGAACTCGCGGGCGATGATGCCGTTGACCATATCTAGACGCGTTCACAAGTCACGGCACCAGTTTCCCGTACTAGCAGCACTAGTCAGTGTGTACGTGCAATGCACGTTAATTTGGAAGTATATTAAGTCCATGCGGATATTAACTACTAGGATATTATTTGCGTGTTGTCATGTGATTAGCACTATTTTTGGCTTGAAATTAACTGCACGCTAAACGTGTTGAGCGCTCGACATTGAAGCAGTCTAGGTCGTTGGATGACAAGGAATACATGTGGCTTGATGACGTTTTATATTTAATTTGATACGACTCTAGCAGAACATTCAATCGATCAAACCATACATTTCGTTCAGTCTGAATCCGACTTTAAATTATACGACGATCGATATAAAATAAACGGAAATGATAAGCGTTCGGATTTTAAGCATGGCAATCCGAACATTTTTCATGGCAAATTTAGATTACGCGGCGGCGGCGGGGGCGTCTCGCGGTGAGAAGCGGCTCCTCTGCCGTGCTCTGTGTGTCGTCGGGCCACTGACCGACGGCGACGGCGGCGTCTTGTGCCGTTGTTGGCATACTCCTGGACGTTGGCCTAGCTTCAAGGAAGGCCAAAATGTTCTGGATTTTGGAGCGAGTCAACTGGCGGGAGGAGGCGACTGACATTGGTGCAAGGAAGCGGTCTACGACGGCCATCCATGCCGCTGAGGGGGGCAGTAGCACCCGCGCGGGGACAGGCGCTGTCAACGGCGCGGCGGAGACATTCGTGTGCACGGGCACCGGCTCGGGCGCGCACATCAGTGCATGCGCAGGCGCATGCGCTGGCAGGTGCACGGGCACCGGCACGGGCGTGCGCGTCAGTGCACGCGCAGGCGCATGCGCTGGCAGGTGCACGGGCGCGTGAAAGTCGGCGGGGACCTCGTGGAACCCCGTGGCATCAAGCTCGGCGACAATGTGTGGCTCCCAGCCCATCAATGCCACGGGGATGGGCGTTGGCACAATCGGGGCGACGGGAGCCGGAACGGGAGCAGGGACAGGCGTGGCGTCTTCCCGCAAGGCCAGTTCAAGCTCGTCCCAAAGTGCCTTATGTTCTTGAGACTCCTGCTGGGTGTCTTCCTCATGAAACTGGAACACTAAGAGCAGACCATCCTGATGCGGCATGGCGTACGTTTAGGTTAGGCTAGTTGGAGGTAGACGACAGGAGAATCGGAGAGGAAGAGGGAGGATTGTAGCGATACCGGGTAGTGTGGGGTTGATTTTAAACTGCGGCACCGGCGACATTAAAAGTGGGAGAAGTTGGGATGAGGGTGGGCGGCGGAGCCTGGTCAAAGGGCTCGCCTCCCGGTGAGTCTGCATAGCGGTCTGCTCGCACATCTCCCTGACAGCCGGCGCAGCGGTCTGCTCGCACGCCTCCCGTTGACTCACACGCTTGCTGGGACGACACCTACCGATGAGAAGCGGGGACTCGTGGCGGCACGTAAATGCCCACGGTTTCAATAGTGAAAGCGTTCACCTTAACGTGACAGACTTTGTTCCAAAATACCTTGACTCTTCATTTGTGCAACTTGTCATAAGCAGCTTGTCTCGAATTGAAAAAAAAACTTACGAAGTAATATTTGTGCCATATCACGTGACCATGCTCAGTCTCAAGAATTTATGCTCACTTTTGGATTTTCTGAAATTTAAGATCCAAGATTCGAAACAATATCACAACCTGCATCATGCAATAAATTTTCAAGCCGTACATCTGTCCTGTTGCATTTCTTAAGAAAGGATTTGGTCAAACATTATGCTTAGTTAAACCTCCTTTCCGGTTTATAGGGCTCAATTCAAAAATCTCACCAACCAAGGTAGATGGTGAGTGGTGGAACAATTGTTGTAGTTTGCAAAACCACTCAATTATTGCGCTTGTTTTCCTCAAAAATTGTGTTTACGAATGCATTAATTGCAATGCATGCATGCATAAATTACATGCATTGGTCAATTTTCTCTTAATACTTGCATGTAATGATTTATTGCACCTTGAAATCTGAACATGTGATGGGGAACAACCAAATTGAGACTTATAAAATGGGAAAACTAAAATTTTGAGATAAGCCCTATAAACCGGAAAGGAGGGAGTAAAAGGATAATCCCTCCGTACCAGTGCATTGCCTGATATATTAACTTAAGTACTAGGCACGAACAAACGGGCTCAATTCTGTGCTCATCCTGGTGTAGTAGTAGTAGTAGTACTAGGCAATGCAGTTGACGGGTGACCTTGACGAGCGGCGACCGAGGGAATTGAACCGTGCTCGGCACGGTAGGTAACGTTGTCTAGTTACTAAAGCATCCCTCCGTTGTTCATCGGTAGTCATTATGGACCGGGGACATGAGGGGAATTTCCTAGGGCTGGAATTCTGGCCACCAAATATTTCGACTTGAAACGCTGAGGCTCGACTGGTTGGGGTTGCCTAATGTGCGTACCACACACGCCATCGAAGGACACGAGCCCGTTGTTTTTTAGGATCAACACGAGCCAAGGTCTGGCTGGTACGCCGTTGGATCCTACCATTCGAGAATACGAAAGGAACCTTTTAAATTGTCGAACGAATCTATGTGTATTACAATACCCATGTTTTCCTTGCAAATACTAATCTCAACGTGGTAATTGATTTATGATGAGTTGTTGAATTAGAGTGAGTTTGTGATATAGTGATCTCAACGTGGATTTCACATTTCATGGTATCCCTAGTAAGTTTTCCAATGCAAATTCAAATTTAAAAGATGAACAATATGGAGGTGAGAAAACTTTGTATGTATCAAGCATATGACCACACACACACACACACATACACACACACAGACACACACGCACAAACACAACAACAATCCAATAAGTATAGTGCATCTATTTTTCCAACCCATGCATGTATGACACGAATTCAAAAATACTCCTTCTATTCCTAAATATTAGTCTTTTAGAGAGTTCAACAAGTGACTACATACGGAGCAAAATGAGTGAATCTAGACTCTAAAATATGGCTATATACATCTGTATGTGCCAGTCCATTTGAAGCCTCTAAAAAGACTAATATTTAGGAACGAAGGGAGTAAAATGTAAGACATCCATGGTCCTCAGTTCAATATTTAAAATGATCATGAAACTGAAACATGAATATTAAGTCTAGTACTACAGTACATGCAAATGTTGTGTTTAGGCGGAGCTATGATTGTCGGGGGTCAACCTCTCGACCTTAGATAAAATTGTGGAGCTCTGTTTAGGGTTGTTTAGATTATATTTGTCCCCACCCTCCCAACCACCGATTGGTTGTGCACCCCCCACCCCTCCTCCCCGGGAGAATATCATGTGCCCCCATACCTTAGATGCTATATGCCGATACGAGTTGCTTGGAGCTTGTAGATCTGAGATATAGCAGCTCACATGATGTGTCTTAATTTTTTTTGCAGGAAACCTTGATGAGTTTGAGAATTGCACACAGTTTGTACAAAAACTACTTAGATGCCCTTTGATCCCATATCCAACGACCTCGAAGCTCGTATCACCGTAGCATCTAAGATGTAGGAGGACATCATATTCTCCTGTATGTAAGAATATCATGTGCTACCACACTTTAGATGCTTTGGTGATACAAGCTCTTCGGAGGTGTTGGATTTGTGACCCAACACCTCCTCGGTGGTTTGAATGGTTTTTGCAGAAAAGCCCCAAAAGAGTTCGGCCACTGCTTACAAACACAAAGACTGCTTAGATGCCATTGGATCTCAGATCAAACGACCTCCAAGCTCGTATCACTGTAGCATCCAAGCTGCGATAGCACCTTATGTTTTCTCGCACGGGAGAGTAGGAGGTGCTCCTGCACCATAGATTCTATGGTGATACGAGTTCACTGAGATCTAACGGCCCACAGTAGGAGGTGTGAATGTTTTTGGAATATACGGCTAATAGAGTTTGGGAAATGCGCAGAAAGTACAAGTACTATGCATGTGCCATCTGATCACTGATCATACAACCTAGATGCTCATATCATCGTAGCGGGTAATTAAGCTACGAGGAGCACCTAATATGAGCACCGAGGAGCCGTTGGATGAAGATGCAGCAGCACACACAAGGCCTGAATGTTTTATTTGCAAAAAAACCCTTTGGAGAGTTTGGAAATTGCGCATAATTACAAAGACTACTCCCAAGCCATTGGATCTCACTTCCAATGGTGTAAAAACTCGTATCACCATAGTATCTAAGCTACGGGGTGGATGTGATATTCTATGCCGCTGTCTTTTTTGTTTGTAAACTTCCAAAATACGTGTAACTCGTGCTGTTACTTGTCTAACCGCGCAAAGTGTTTGTTCAAAAAAACCATCCTACACTGAAATATCGGAACAACACACGGGGGTCCCACTTGTCATTAATCAAATTTGGACCTAAAACTAACAAATCTGAAAGACGAGATTCGAACTGGCAACCTGGACTACAAAGCGTAAGTCGATAGCCTGAAAAAACGAAGGGTTGTTGGCTTTGTCCCATAACTTGATTTTATACAGTACTTGCATTGAGTAGAGTAGAGGGAGTGCCTCGTCAACACGTGCATGACCGTTGTCTCACTTACTGGTGGGTCCCAGGTCTGCGATCTCAATCTCTCTTCTCTCCATCGTCTAACGTTTGCACGGGCACACACGAAGAGCGGCGCTAGCTTGCCGTGGTGTTATTACAACTAAAAAAAGCTTGGAAAATAGAAGAATCACCTAGAACAAGAGACATTGTGGCTGGTCGAGACGAAGCTAACCGTGCCACGTTTGCATGATGAAGTTGTGTGGCTAGTGGGGTGTTTTCGACCGACTGATTGGGTCCTGAGGTCGAACCATAGGTACTACGTCTGATACAGTATATTTTTACACGCACATTTTTCCTCCGTGCCGAGACGTGGCACACCCTACCATGCAGTTTCGGGGTCCTCCCGGGTGGTGCACGCATATATTGTTCCTGACATGGGACGCCCTAACGCGCGTTTTCCGGGTCCTCCTCGGTCGTAGCGCCGAAGCAAGTAAATGAGTCATCAAATCATGAAAGACCACCTTTCCCGCCGAGTACATCAGTGAAGCACGGTGGCTAGCTAGTTGGGTTAGTTCGACCGATTAGCTAGGCCGCCGCCACATTTGTTTTTTCACCCCTTTTTTTACCTACTTGCCGGTAGGTAAATTTAAATATCCACCGCGACATTGCTCTGGTGTTTGGGTGCGGCAGGATTTTCAATTTTTTGATTGACGGGAGCAGGCGCGACAGGATTTTTAAGTTTTTGATTGACGGGAGCAGACACGGCAGCAATTAGTCACGATGACTCCGCCTGTAAAAACCCACTGCTCCCTGATGTGAGAAGTCGTCAACTAATGTTTTACCGTGGTGAAAACCAAAAGATTCCCCGCTCCTCAGCTGGCTCCCTCCGCCTTCCCGTAGATTGCATTGCCTTTTAGCCGTTTCGCCCCCTTTGCTTCCTCTCCCCATTGCTTCTACCTGGTGCCATGGCGACGCAGCAGATCACGGAGTCCGAGGTGAGGCGCCTGACATAGGAGCTCCATGCCAAGGATGTGGAGCTCAGGGCCAAGGACGTGGAGCTCCGTGAGCTCAAGGAGGAGAGGAGTGCCATGATCCTCCGTTATGTGCGGGAGTTCACGGAGCTTCAAAAGCGACAGGCGTCCACCACAAAGATGCTCGAGGCGTCGGTGGCATTGCTGCAGAAAGCGGGAGATACGATAGGCCGTCAGGGGAGCCGGCTAGAGCGCGAGCGGGCCAATCGTGACGAGGTTCAGGATCGCCTCAGCCACTTGGTGAACCAAGTTGCCACGCACGTGTTGCGGCTGCATGAGGCCTACTGTCGTGCCAGCGCGACGATGCCGGCCGTCGGGCTAAACCCGTTCGACCACCCGGTCGACTTCAACGAGCTGCGGCTTCCTGACCTGGTCTCCTTCTTCACCTATATATCCGAGGAGCTGAGCCGTCTCCGTGCGATGGTGGGGGCTGAGCTGGAGAAGGAGGGGTTGCGGGCTACCGTCGCCGCTGCTGGGCGAATCCTTTCAGGGCTCCGTCACCGGAATCCATTCGTGCCATTGGACGCCGTCTTTGACGAGCTGGCTCCCATCGACCGAGATCGGGCTCTGCGGGCAGTTGCACCCTACATCACCAATGTCGTGCGCCTCGAGAAGCAGAGGGACTTCGGTGGTGTTTATGCGCCCTCTGCATGGGCATGTCCATGTCTCGGTGCAACATGACCGTTGGATCAAACTCAGACGGTGCAGATCAGTCACTGTAGCACAAAGTGTGTGGGTGTGTTTGGTTGCATTCTCATCTCAATATTGTTGTTTCCTCTTCGTGTATTTTTGTCAACCTACTAGTGTGGACTCATGCACCTTTCATGCACTCTGCCAAACACCCAAAAGTGGGTCGAGAAGGGAACTTTTGCTCCCATCCCGTGCACCCTTCATACACCCTGTCTAACACTATAGGATGTGCTTCATATGGTTCATGTTTCGTGGAGTACTGTAGCACCGTACTCTCCGTGCGCTGTGGACCTAGTTCTATTAACATTGATCTCACCGTTCATTCTCGACCGGACAGTCGAAAAAGCGGTACTATGTTACATATAGGAGTAGTTGACATGCGCACAACATCATTTGTTATCATCATATCTTACTACACTAGCAACAAGATTGTGTAGTACTAACGTATGAACCACTGCACATGCCTAGTAGTAGGAGCACTGTGTATGTTCAAGTGGCTGCCGTGTTTCGCACTCCTCCGTCGTAAGAGTGGAAATGCTTGCTCTAATCATTTTTTTCTTCAGAATGAAAAATAGTGGACACGCTCTACCGTGCGGATCCTCCTCTAGCCATGCACTAAATTACTCACTTTCACCGACGTGTGGGACAACCAGCACCTGGGTCCACCAGCCATGCACTAAATTACTCTGTAGTAGATGTCGGCGTTCTGGGAACGGGGGTCCCCAGACTTGCCTGCCTGCGGCCTGCGGCGTGGCTCAAAGGGGGCCCAGAACGGCCCATCTTCATCAACGCAAGCTCAAGACCCTCGCAAGGGGGCCAAGCCTCGCGGGGTGAACGACAAGGAGCTTCCTCAGGCACGGCCTCATTAGGCTGGCTCACGAGGAGGCGGAGAGATCAAGGCGGGGTACCTCGCGAGGTGCCCATGACGCAAGCCATGACGACCAAGGGCACCAGTCGGGCGCCAGCCCGCGCAGTGTCCTCCTTTCCTCTTTGGTGCGAAGGGAGCAAGCGCAGGCGAGAGCATCAAGCAAAAGCATCCATTCCGATGCAACAAGACCAAGACCAGCCCAACGGCAGGGAGGAAGTCATTGTGGAGTCCAAGCAGGCGTCACCACCAGAGCCTTTGACAGGCGAGGACCAACTTTAGTCAGGATAAGTGTATCCACTGTTCCCCTTCAAAATGGCCAATTGTTGGCGCGTTTCCCGCTCAATATTTGGGAAGAGGCCCCGGGCCTTTGCCTATAAATAGGACTAGCCACCCCCAGGGCAGATGCATCTAGAATGAACAGAGGCATCTAGAGAGACCGGAAGCAAGCAAGAGAGAGAGAGAGAGAGAGAGAGAGAGAGAAGGGCGGCTGAACTCCTCCTAGCCGTTCATCGTCCCAGCCAAGAACAGACCCTCGCGAGGCTGTTCTTCCTTGTATTGTTCATCATTATCCCAAGAGGCAATCCACCACACCACACACTGGAGTAGGGTATTACACCACAATGGTGGCCTGAACCAGTATAAACTCCGTGTCTCTTGTGTTGTTCCTTCCGTAGTTTAGATCTCAGCGAGCCAGCGAGGAACAGGTAGGTAGAGGGCAAAATCTCCGTGCGCACCCCAGTGTTCGAACCTCAACGGCCTGCCGGAACCCAAAATCCGACATTTGGCGCGCCAGGTAGGGGTGCGCCGGGATCCACCTTCCGCCACTTCACGTCCCGTCGCATCGTCATCACCATGTCCGGCGACCAGGCGGGCAACCCTGATCCCTGGGCGGCTTGGCCCGCCCACGCAGAGCCGCTCGCCCCGGGCGACCCCACGCCCCAGGCAGCTCGCGGTCCGTAGGGCGCTGCGGGCCGCGGGCGACGCGGACAGGCTCCAACAGCTCTCACACCACGGCAGGCGCGGTCGACAGCAAGGGCCTCCAACCACGCCGCGGCCACGACGCCGTACACCCGCCGGGAGCAGGCGAACTCAAGGGCCGCGCTCACGATGGCCCGAGAGCTGCTGCAGTGCAGGCTGATGGAAGGCGGCCGCGATGTGTTGCTAGAGCGGGTGGCAGAGCTCCTGGGCTTTGCCGCCTCGGGGGCTCACCTCTTTTGCACCCTGCTCCCATCTCAGGTCCAGGGCGGCGTGCGCGGGGGCTCCACGCGCGCCCGCGGGCTCCCAGGCTGCTCCAACACTAGCGAAGCTGTCAGCACCGGGCCGGCGGCGGCGTTGACTCCGCCCCCGGCTAGCGAAGAAGGACTCGTCGCGACCCATGGCCCCAATGGGCCGCCGTGCTACCATCCCCAGGTGGACGCATCAAGCAGAGCTGCGTGGCATGCGGAGCGCTATGGCGCGGCCTTCGGGATGGCGCCCCCAGAAGAATACGTGCCCCACATGATGGATCAAGGGCACCCGCATGAGGGCGAACAAGGCTCGCTCCTCGGCCCAAGCTGGGGGGACGAGGCGCCAGAAGCTGAGCTCTTCCAGGAGCCCCGGGACGGCCCCACCGGTCGCGCAGGAAGCAACGATTATCGGGTACCACTAATTCCTCAGGAGTAGGCATACGCTAATCATGGGTCGCAGGAGGTGCAGGTCGCCACAGCGAGCAGCTGCCCCGCTCCCGCAATCTCCTACCCCTCAGGAGGAGGGCGTCGGGGGCTGCAGGAGAGGGGTCGGGATCCGGCATCGCCACCGCAGCGTTCGGAGCAAGGCATTCTCAGGAGGTAGGCCCTCCGCTGGGGAGGTGCCTCAGGGCCTGCCCCTGGCGGAGGACCCGTGGTCGTCGGGGGAACCGCTGGCGACCGCTCTACCCCATCGGCGGCGTCCTGGTTTCCGGTCATCGTTGATGGCACTAGAGTGTGGCGCAAGGCGGGGCCCTCGTCTGGCGATATGAAAAAAGGCCCAGAGCCTATGAAGACGGCGAATGCCTGTGAAGATCATCTTTTTGGAGAAGGCCCAGAGCCTGTGAAGAAGGCGAATGTCTGTGAAGATCATCTTTTTGAAAAAAGGCCCAGAGCCTGTGAAGAAGGCGAATCTTGTGAAGATCATCTTTTTGGAAAAGGCCCAGAGCCTGTGAAGAAGGAGAATGCCTGTGAAGATCATCTTTTTGGAAAAGGCCCAGAGCCTGTGAAGAAGGCGAATGCCTGTGAAGATCATCTTTTTGGAAAAGGCCCAGAGCCTGTGAAGAAGGCGAATGCCTGTGAAGATCATCTTTTTGGAAAAGGCCCGGAGCCTGTAAAGAAGGCGAATGCCTATGAAGATCATCTTTTTAGAAAAGGCCCAGAGCCTATGAAGATGGCAAGTGCCTGTGAAGCTGTCGCGTTTTGGAAAAGGCCCGGAGCCTGTGAAGAGGGCCAATGCCCGTGAAGCTTGCTCCCCCGAAGAAAGGCCCGGAGCCTGTGAAGAAGGCCAGCGCCTGTGAAGCTCGCCGCCCGTGACACTCTCACGTAATAATGAGTTGGGGCTGTACACGCCCCGGAGTCTCAGGGGTGCTGGCCTCAGGCCCTGGTGCTCCCTCCCATGCCCAGTGGCATCACTTAGCTCCGCGCTGGTGAGAAGACATCCAAGACTAGCACGCGGCCTTTCTCTGCTTTCATTGCTTTTCCCTTGGTTGTTGCTTTCCCCCGCTGGATTTAAGTTGGACTCGAATTTGAGATTTGCGTGTGTTTGGGGAAGGGGTTTAGTCTCGTTCGAGCAATCTCTCGCGTTTCGGTTACAGCTTCGCCTCAGCTGCCTCCACTCGTGAGCCCCTCGCGAGCCGGGTCTGGCCTAGCTTGTGTGCAGCCCAGACTGCCGCTGTCATACCCTCTCAGGAGGTTTTTCACTGCAGATCCTACGTATTCGATTAGGAGACACTCGAGACACCACAGCTTCCCACAAGCTATCTCAGGGCCCGCACAGGACAAAGGTAAACTAGCCAGCCGGCTTGTCGCCTAGCCAACCACTTGGCGCGGGCATATGGGTGATACAGCATCCACTAGTACGCTGAACATGAGTTTTACATGAGGGGCACCCCCTCCCAAAAATGCTCTTACAACCATCAGGTCAAAACCTGAGTTCTATTCATGCAGGGTAAGGAGACGGGAATGATACGTGGTCAGTCGGATAAATCCCCCAATGCATGCTCGGGAGCACCGCCCAAACTGTCGCTGGCGTCGCTGGCCTCGCCATCACCCTCTGCGTTGTCACCAGCGGCGTCAGGACCTTTCACCATGCCGCCCTCGTCGGCGGCCACGATCGCGTCGTCGTTGTCTGAAGTGAAGGCCCTGACGAGAGCGTCCACGTTGTCTTCCACCTAGTACGCCAGGTCGTCCCGGATGGCCTGGGGGATTGGGGCGATGGCGGCGTCGAAGTCGAAGTGGGGATCCATGTTCCGGAGATGGCTGAAGACGCGGGAAAAGGCGCGCCCGAGCAGGGCGCGGCTCCTCTCCTCCACCAACCTGTTGGCTCTAACCAACCGCGCCTCCAGCTGCGTCACCACGTTGGTGAAGAACTGAAGGTTGCCGGCATAGTTAACTGCGTGCGGCTCACCAACAGCCACCTCGCAGATGTTACCCAAGGCCGTGTTGGCTCTCTCCTAAAGCGTGGTGAGCATGGGGCCGTGCTCATGTTCCAGGAGCCGCTGCTGGCGTATCTCGTCCGCATTCTGGCGCGCGATGGCCTTAGCCTCGTCCACCCGTTGGCGAAGGAGAAGCACCTCGGCATGGGAGGTAGTTGACTTCCCCTGCGCCACCTCCAGTGCGGCCCGCAAAGCATCGACCCGCCGCATCGCTTCCTCCAGCTTGACCCTCAAGACAGTGGTCCTACCTTTAGCCTTGGTCCGGATCAACCCCCGCCTCTCCTCGAACTCGCGCCCGAGGTTCGAGCGTGCTGTCGCCACCCGACGTCCGACCTCCTCCAGGACACGGGCTTCCCGTGCAGCGACATCATCCTCCGCCCGCGTCACCAAGCGCTCCCTTGTATCCAGGCGTTCATACTCGCGTGCGTGTTCAGCGGCTTCCAGCGTCAACGCCTCCTCACGCTTCTGGAGCTCCGCTGGGTCGCCTGAGGCCACCTTCATCGATGCGAGGGCCGCCTCGCGCAGCTCCACCTGCTCCTCCAGTGAGCGGCACCGGGCCAGGAGTTCCCGCGCCCGCTCCTCCGTCGCCTCTCGCCGCCGGTCAGCTTCCCGGGCCTCCTCGACGGCCCGGGAATGGACCTCCTGAGCGGCCGCCAGCGACGCCTTGGCCTCCTCATCGCCAAGATCGCGCTGATAGCGCACGAGGGCGACTGCCGCCTCCAGCTTGCGCCTCTCTGCAACCAGGCGTAGGTCCTCGGCCTCAAGGCGCGCGTCCTCATCAGCGAGCTCTTTACCAAGCAGGCTCACCACGTCAGCCGCCCTCCGAAGAAACCCTTGGAGAAGAGCGCGGCGCTCCCGGGTGCGCTCGAGTACGTCTTCCACACCATCATCCGCCCCAAGCGAGCGCCGGGGGCGCGGATCAGCACTCCCCCTCCGGCCAGGGGGCTGGGGGCTGGCACCCTTGCGGCAGTCGGGCATGCCTCACTGGAAGCCCGGCTCGGAGCCAGTCCACCCCCAAGTGAAGAGCGCAGCGAGTACCCCAGCCAATCACGGTCCACGACCAGACGAGAAGCCCATGGCAGGCTGGCTATGCCACGAGAAGGCTCGCGAAAGAAGGTCGCGAGGTGCGCAGGGACGCGATGCGCCTCAGGAAGGTTCGTCTCTCCAACCGGCCTCACCACAAGGGCCCTGCTGCTCGGAACGATCGAAGACGGTGGAGAGGGCGGAGACAAGGGGAAAGGCTCCTCAGTCGTCTCCATGAGCTCGGCGGGAAGGGCCCTGCGGAGCAAGGATCAGGAAAAGCAACGGAAGAATCAGGAGCTGGGAAGGGAGAAGGCTTACTCATTGGTGGCAAAGTACTTCCTACGCTTCAGCAGGCGACAAGGGTAATCGTCACCCAGGGCCTCCCTTCTCTTCCGGAGGGCCTCGAAGTCCGCGCGGAAGCGACCCAAGAGTTGAGCGCAGGGGTCAACCTGCGACAAGGAAGAAGCGTCAAGGTGACCCACGTCAGGGGCGTCCGCCTGATGCGCGCCACCGGTCGCCTCACCAAGAAGAGTAGCTGGGGCCTCAGGGGCCTCAGCCGCAGGCGCTGCAGGCTGCCGCTCGCCGCCCTCAGCCACAGCAGCACGAGCCTCAGGGGCAGCTTCCTCATGAGCGCCGCCCAGCGCTGTCACCTCAGCGGGGGCCCCTTCGGCCTCCGGCGGCTCATGCCTCCCTGCTCCGCCACTTGAGGAAGAGTCGCCTTGGCCGACCACAAGGGCGGCCACCACCACTGGGTTCTGGCGAGGCCCCTGGAGGCCAGCGGGGCGCAGCCCCCATTCATCAAAGATGGGCATCTGATTCACAAAGTCACTTCTATTCGGGCAGAGGTACAGCAAGGCCCCCCCTTGTCGGATGCTGCCGGGGGAGGGGTCCGCAGTCAGGACCAAGAGCACCTTCCTCAGCGCTTCAGGCATCAGGTCCTCTTCCTGGAGCCTCATACGAGCCTCATGCCCGCTGAAGGCCCACATCCGGTGAGAATGGCGTTGGAGAGGGGCAACACGGCGTAGCAGGAACTCCTTCACCACCTTGGGCGCCGTCACACCGAGCTTCCTCAAGAACGCGAAGCGACGCCAGATGAAGACGAGCCGAGAACTCGTGAGCATCTCCTGGCCCCATCTCGAGTTGGGATAGGAGGCAAAGATGGCTCCGACAGCAGGGGCTGGGCACCCCTACATCCACTTACAGCCACCGCTCGCGAAACCCAGGTGCAGGCGGAGGAAGACTGAAGTCGATCCCCGAAGGTGCTGTCTCAGGCGCAGCAATGAAGCTCACGCACCCCGAGCATTGGGTGGGGTCGACAAGGCGCAGAGCGAAGAAGTGGCGCAGCAAGGCAACCGAAGGAAGGATGCCCATCATTGCCTCACAAACGAAGGCGAAGACCGCGAGAAGAGTGATGGATTCAGGACCCAGATGCATCATGTGGATCTGATAGTGGGAGAGCACAGCGTTGAAGAAATCGGAAAAGGGGGGAACCAGTCCCGCCCACAGGGCATCGATGAAATACAGGACCTCAGTGACTATCCTGTCGATGGAGAAGCAGGACGCAGGCCAGGCCGTCATCCTCCCACATTCGTTGAAGATGGTGGCCAAAGCCGAGCTGACCTTGCACAAGCCCTCTCGATTGATTATGATCGACCGATCGACGGCGGGGGCCGCCAACGACTGTGAGCGAGGCGGCGACATGGGCTTCTTCCCTCTTCCCTTCTTCGGTGGAGCCATGGCGGCAGAAGGTGGGGAGGGAAGGTTCGAGATTGGATTGGATGCGGAAGCTGGAGTTCGAGAGGGCATAGGACAGAGAGCGCTCGAGCAGTGGGCAGGGGAGCGGCTGTGTGCGGCGACGAGTCCGCCTAGCATGGCACAAAATAAGGAGGCATGGGGGAATAGTGCCGCCCACGTCCAATCAACCGCCACGTGGTGCCCAAGGCCACATGCTGTTAGGGCCCACGGCGCATCGCACTTGCCCTTTCGCCTTTCTGCTCGGCCAAGTCCGGGCGCGCCTTAGGCCCGGGGGCTACTGTCGGTGTTCTGGGAACGGGGGTCCCCAGACTTGCCTGCCTGCGGCCTGCGGCGTGGCTCAAAGGGGGCCCAGCACGGCCCATCTTCGTCAACACAAGCTCAAGACCCTCACGAGGGGGCCAAGCCTCGGGGGGCGGACGACAAGGAGCTTCCTCAGGCACGGCCTCATCAGGCTGGCTCACGAGGAGGCGGAGAGATTAAGAGGGGTACCTCGCAAGGTGCCCATGACACAAGCCAGCCCGCGCAGTGTCCTCCTTTCCTCTTTGGTGCAAAGGGAGCAAGCGCAGGCGAGAGCATCAAGCAAAGGCATCCATTCCGGTGTAACAAGACCAAGACCAGCCCAACGGCAGGGAGGAAGTCATTGTGGAGCCCAAGCAGGCGTCACCACCAGAGCCTTTGACAGGTGAGGACCAACTTTAGTCAGGATAAGTGTACCCGCTGTTCCCCTTCAAAATGGCCAATTGTTGGTGCCCTTCCCGCTCAATATTTGGGAAGAGGCCTAGGGCCTTTGCCTATAAATCGGACTAGCCACCCCCAGGGCAGAGGCATCTAGAATGAACAGAGGCATCTAGAGAGACCGGAAGCAAGCAAGAGAGAGAGAGAGAGAGAGAGAGAGAGAGAGAAGGGTGGCTGAACTCCTAGCTGTTCATCATCATAGCCAAGAACAGACCCTCGCGAGGCTGTTCTTCCTTGTATTTTTCATCATCAGCCCAAGAGGCAATCCACCACACCACACACTGGAGCAGGCTATTACACCACAATGGTGGCCTGAACCAGTATAAACTCTGTGTCTCTTGTGTTGTTCCTTTCGTAGTTTAGATCTCAGCGAGCCGACGAGGAACAGGTAGGTAGAGGGCGAAATCTCCGCGCGCACCCCAGTGTTCGTACCTCAAGGGTCTGCCAGAACCCGAAATCCGACAGTAGAGTGACAGTAGACTACCCCGATCGAACCACCGCAGTAATGCCCAATGAGCCGTCAAATCACAAAACCCCCTCCTTTCCAGCAGTAAGTTGGACGGAAGCAACCATCATTTCACTCTTCTCTCTCAGCTTCCTCTCTTGGAGAAAACCCCCACTCGCTTAGCTTCTCCCTCATCTCGTTCCTCCTTTCACTCTTCTCTCTCAGCTTCCTATCTTGGATGGACGCCGGAGCACCGGCCGATGTGATGTCTATGGCTCTGGCCAAAACCATCGAGGCTCATGGTACGAAGAAGCGCAAGCACCCCAGCTGTGACTACCGCAGACAAGCTCAAAGCCATCGCCCTGTCCAAGCCCCCCTCTCCAGGATCCCTCATTAAGCAAGTCCAGGTAATGTCTCTTGTTGAAGATCTTTTTCTTGATCTTGATCGTGTTTTTTCATCTAACACGCAGTACTAGTACTGGTAGTACAACTTTCTGGGTGATCTTGCATGTGATTTTCGTGTGCCAAATGACGGTTCTAAATTCCTCTTTTGACCAAAACATGCGAGAGGTTGACACTGATTTCTTATAGGTTACTTTCAACTACTCCCTCTGTCCCAAATTTCTTGTCTTAGATTTGTCTAGATACGGATGTATCTAATACTAAAATGTGACTTGATACATCCGTATCTATACAAATCTAAGACAAGAATTTTGGGACGGAGGGAGTACTTTATGAACATCAATGCTACCTTTTAAGAGGGTATATTTGCCTCAGTAACTTGTGTTATGGATATTGCATGTAATCCCTCTGCTCTCATGCCTTTGAAGACATGTTCTAGTGTCTTTGTTCACTCATTTCTGTGTGTCTATGTAGTCATATATGGAGTATAATATCGAAAATCATCTTATATTGCTGAACGGAGGTAGTAATAAAATATGGTTTCTGTTTGAATTAGAACCAGGTCCGCGGTGGAGATGAAGTTCTGAAAGTCATGCCGTGTGAACTGGAAGACCTGATGATGAGGTCTACCACTGAACTATCCAGCTGCTGTGTCCTTGTCGCCACGTGTCCTGAACTAGTGTTTTCCTGTAGCATTGTTGTCAGGCGTGTTCTCGAGGCTGTACTTGACCACAACAATTTCTGGTTGTGCCTTCGATTACGAAGGGTGTGGTTCTTGTAAAGCTTCCCAACAAATCTGATGCGGCCTATCTTCATCATCATGTTTATGAGTGGAAAGACCACTCTGTTAGGTTCTCCAAGGCTGACAAGATGGTGATGGTGCATGTAGACATCTCACACGAAGTCCATGGCCTAGTCAGTTATGCGGGGTTCATCCCGTAGGTCGGTGGAAAGAAAAAGTCTGTAGAGTTTAATTAGTGCAAATTTGCTTGTCTGTAGTAAGTACTATTGTTCAGTACTTGATTTGTGTTTGTGAACCCTGAATTGTTTATTAGTACTGCCGCTTTTGGTGTGTGGTCAGTCCTGAGAACGGTCTATGTTAATGTGTGTCCACTCAATTCAGTCTGTACGTTTTCAAGTATCCAGATCATATTTTTTGTGTGGACGGTTTATCAATTATGGTTACACTCCAATATCTGTATGCATTGCAGGGTTTATCGCACCCACCAGGATTTCCAGTCCCATGGATGTTTGGTCCATACGATTTGTCACGACCTTTGGACTGTCCTGCTTGTGGGAGTAGGAAGGGCCCCTGCATGCCACGCGTAGTTGGACTATCAATCTTCTGTTTAGTACTTCAACATAGTGATTTCCTGGTAAGGATTCACTCGTGTCACATCAAGTAAATCTTATTGATTTACTGTCTAAATCTTATTGATTTAATGTCATGTTTTCTTTCTTTTCCTGCAATTTTATGATGCAGGTTTTGCCATGTGACATTCATCATAGAATAAACCGTTTGGTTTGCTCTACCATGGCTATTTTTGCAGGTTTCACTTCTTATGTCATGTCAGTAACGAAGGCACTGTCCATCACTTATATTACTAGAAAAAATTGGATCAGTCTGTTGTCTGAGTACAATCTGAATCCCTATGATGAACTGCAGTTTGGTTTAACAAAAACGCCACAATTAGTCCTTCTTGCGTTTAAGAGAAATGAATAAAAAAACTGGATCACGGCCACAGATCCTAGTCAAGTTAGAAAGCTGATAATAGCAGACCAGACACGATTGCCGCTGTCTCGCATAGATCGAGCACCAGCAGTTGCTCTAGCACTGATGGCGGCAGCAGCTCAGTCTGATCCAGCTGAGGATTGGGCACCGACCGCGTCAACGGATCAGTCTGATCTACCGGAGGATCGGGCATCGACACCGGCACCAACTCTACAAGGAGCACCATCTCCGGCAGCAGCAACGGCTTTGGCACATGCACCAATACTTGCACCTGCATTTGGTCCGGCCCATGCAGTTGCACTGGCAATAGACTGGGCTGCAGTTCACACTTCATATACCAAAGTCCTTACAAAAACCGACATGTCCACCTTCTTGGTAAGCATTGGCCGCCCAAGTGCTTCGTTCTTTTTTCTTTCCATGTTGTTTCACATGATTCACTGTGTTGATCTAACTGTTTGGGCATGTCTTCTAGTTTGCAAACAGAGAATTTCTAGAGCAACGAGGGAGTCGTTCCACAATCCGGGCGACCGCGACCAAGTTTCTCTTACCATGCACAGCCTTGGTGTGAATGAACCTGCTCAATATACTGTAAGTACAAAGGATGGTCGCATGATGATTGATGCTAAAGGATGGTCAAGGTTCAAATCTAAATCATATCTTGCGGTAGGGGATGATGTCAAAATCGAACTTTCTCGGCAAGGAGAGCTGGTCCAAATCAACTTTGAAATTCTTCAGTAGCAGCACGCAACTGCCGAACTGATCTATCCTCCGAGAGATTTTGATGTAATAATCTGGCATGGTGGAACAAGTGTCCTGTGTGTATAAGTAGTACGACAGTATTATTTATCACATGGTATATCGTTGATAGAATTGCAACTCTGATTGCTGGTTAGGAACTGTCGTTCGATTTCATTCCAACAGCTGCCGTGCTTTATTCAATTTTGTGTATTCGCCTTGCGACAGCATCTAAAACTAGCGCAGTACCGATCGCTTGCAATATGAAAAGCGTTGAGGTAGAACACATGGGCCCCCAAACATGCAGGTTCGGCCTGCGGCCCAAAGTCCAGAACCGTGAGCCTATCTGAGTATTATATTCTCAGCTGAACCCCCATAAAAAAAAGCTAAACCCCCATAATGCCCGTGCGTTGCAGAGGGAGTATATTTCTCGGCAAGGTGAGCCTGTGATATAAAAGATTTGTATATTTCTTTATAGAGGGAGTATCTCTCTGTCAAAATATATATTTATGTGTAACTAGTTACTCCTGTCTTTCTACTTCCTTTCGCTGATATGTGGGCAACCGGCAACGGGGTCCATGTGCCATATGCACAAATTAGAGTGCACAACTTCACGGTAGACACATCCCGGCCGTAGCGCCGCAGTAATGCCCAATGAGCCGTCAAATCACAACCCCCCCTTTCCAGCTTTAGCAGTAAGCTGGACGAACAAAGCGGCAATATTTCACTGGGCCTAAATCCCCTTCTCCCTCGTCTGCTTGTTCAGAGAAAACCCCCGCTCGGCGATTGCATAGGTTTTTCTCATGGAGAACCAGGTACGAATTCTTCATCCATCCCCGATAAATCCAAGTCCCTTGGTCGCAGGTAATCCTAGGATGGCAGCCGCCGCTGTTGATGCATTTTTCTTCGTACTGAATCTAGCATGTTTCAGTTGCAGTGCCCAAAGTGCGAGTACCCTATAGATTTCTGCACCCTCGGCGAGACGCCACACTTGTTCCTTCTCATCCTACCACAACATTTTGAAACGCGCACAGTATGTTCCTAGAATCCTCTTCTCTATCCGGGAGGGTGGTTTTTCTTTGAACATGTTGTGTTCTCATATTATTTTTCATGCAGTGTATTATTTGCTCTGCCAGAACACATGTACTCAAGATGCTCGGCCTTGCCGTAACTGAATACACTAGTTTAATGGTCACAGTGAAGACAAGCCATGGATATTACTTCCGAGTTGGGTTCATGAACCAAGAAGATCGCTGCTTTTTTTATGGCCGAACTTGGATAAACTTTCTCAAGTGTTACGGACTGAAAGTTGGTGCACGAATGTTGATGGAAATAGCAGAACCTGGTCTCATCTTCACTGCAATCTTCCACCCCGACGTCGTTCCAATTGTTCATCCATGTTAGTTTTGTACCTTGTTCTTGCTTGTTGCCTCGATTACTTCTTAATCCACCTATCCTGTCTAACTAATCACAATTTAACTTTAGAAGTAGCAACGAATCTCTCACGAAGATGCTACTTCTAACTAATATTTTCTTATAATTGGTGGCACGTGTAGGTTTTTTCAGACTTAAGCAGTCTGCTCGTTTGTTACTCTCTAATAACTCGACTGTTACTAATGGCACTGAAGTTGACTGGATCGACATCCACAAGTTCCTACACTTTATTGATCGTCTTGAGGTCCTTGTGGGGCGTTTCAATGGTGGAAGGCCACGTGGGATATGTGTGCCACTGCTGCACTCGTTGAACAGGTCCAACTATGTCGAGAAACTTATGGTACGAGCTGTTTTCTGTTATATATGTTGTTCATAAACTATTGCTTATACACAGTTTTACAGCTCTGATCTTCTTGAAATAGGAACTGCCGAGTTCTATTGTTCCTATACAGATGCCTGACCATGGTCGGTCAAACTTGCGCTTGGTCACAACATGATGTTTATGTCGACCTACTCAATTCCCCTTGGAGGTGAAAAGATACTTATTCGTGGGTGGTCTCAAATAATGTAGGCCCGTCCATCTTGGAGAATAGGACAGAAGATTATGTTCATGCTTTTCCATGGCTCTAAAGAGAATATCCTGTTTATTGACCACGTTGCGAGGTGAAGCCGCTTTCAGAAGGTTGTGGATGCGCGGGGTGGCGCCTGGGCCTTGCCCTGGGGCTTGGCGGCCTCACCCTTGGTTAACTGTAGGCAAAGTAGCACTGTTCGAGGCGTGCTTTGTACGGTTGAACCTGTATAAGTACTCGTACTGCTTTCAGCTTTGGTTGTTAAGTGCCCCTGCTGGTTTCAGTTAAGGTTGTTAAGTACTCCTGCTGCTTTTATAGTTTGTCATGTTTCTTCAGTCCTGTCTTCCTCCAGCCGCCAAAACCAAACCAGCGCCAGCGGGGCCGCCTGCTTCTGCCTCCCACGGCTGGCTACGCCTCAGCGCACGCATCGCTGCCCCACCGTCTCCTAAAATCGTTAACGCGACGTCCTCCGCGCGCTTTGGTGCGCCCGCCGCGGCGCCGCCCTCTCGCATTGTCAACATGGCCAACAAACAACAGGAATCGGCAAAAGTACGTGGAGAGGATGACAGTAGGGGCCCACCACGTCAGCGTATGGAAAAATAAAATGCTTCCTCCTAGTGTTTTCCTGACATCTAGGACCCACGACATTGTGAGCGTATATAGTCAATAGACAAGAGAACAGCACAAGATCGATTGACACCTGGGACGTAGCTACTCGAGCAGTTTTTTTTGTTTGGTATTGTTGAGACGGAGCAGGGTTTGAACTGGGTTGTGGCCCGTCTAGCCCGGGCTTATATTTTATATTCACCATGTGACCAGCCTAGCTATTTTTTCTTTGTGAAAATGAGCCCAGTTTATTTTTTCTGAAGAATACCCAATCCAGGCCTACTTATTTTTCTACGCCCTGATGGGCTGCAACTCTTTCAAGACGCCTGCAAATCTTGAAGGTAATATGAAATGGGTTGTAAATATAAAAACAGATGACAAATTGGCAATTACTTTATAATTTCTGATTTTTTTCACAATTTCAGATTTCTATTTCACTGGGCATTAACCTAATTTAAATATATCTTCAAAGTACTTTAAATCTGGCTCGACATTTCGGTATTAAAAATAGTTTGGAACCCACAGAACTATGCGAAATTGGCCCTGGCCAACCAAAAAAAATGACTGCAATAAATTGCAAAAGAAGTTGCCATGAGCTATATATAAATTATAAAAAAAAGAGGGAGTGGTCTGACTTGTGGGCCTGTTTAGTTGACGCGTATGCAAGATTTTTTTGTTATTATATACTACGTCAACAAACGATTCTAGCAGACGTAACCTTTGGATGTCAATCCAACGTCCGTCGTGTTTCTTCAATCTCTGACCTTATTGCTCCAGCCCCCAAAGCAGCGCCGGCGGGACCACCTGCTCCCGCCTCCCGTGGCCGGCTGTGCTGCTGCGTAGGCCTTAGCGCCCCCTACTACTCCCACCGCTGGCCAGGGCATCCCTCTACTCACCCACACCCCATGTTATTTTGCAGCGACGGCAGCCTCACACCGCAGCCGAACCGGTGAACCCACGTACCCGCGCGGGCTTCCACTGCCGCGTCTTCCCCGGCTCTGCGTCGTCCCCTTCCTAGGCCTCGCCATCGTCCACCGCCGTGGTGCTCTTTGTGCGGCGTGGTCAATGTGGTCAACGACCGACTTCCATCGGAAGAGTACTGTACATGGAGAGGCTGACAGCTGGGTCCACGGTAGCCGCAAGGAAGTGCCTCCTTATTACACAGAAAATAATTATTCCTCCACCTGACAGCAGGGACCCACCGGACGGTCCACCAGTATTTCGCGAAAAAAACGCTTCCCCTGACTGCTGGGACCCACAGGACCGGCCACCGTATTTCGCGGAAAAAACGTTCCCCCGCTGTCAACTCGGACCCACAGGAAGTGCCTCCTTATTACGCACAAAAAATGAATACCCCCTGCTAGCTGGGACCAACCTTGGTGGGAGGCTGACTTGTGGGCCTACTAAGTTGATTGGGACAGAGGCCTTTGTCAACTTTAGTCAATATATGAACGATTCTAGCTCCAGTGACCGTACGATGTCCATCCAACGACCGTAGTGCTTCTTCAACCTCTGGTCTTCTTGCTCCAGCCGCCCAAAGCAGCGCCGGTCGTGCCGCCTGCTCCTGCCGCCCATGGCCGGCTGTGATGCCGCGGAGGCCTCACCGCCCCCTACTACTCTCACCGCAGGCCAGGCCATCCCTCTATGGACCCACACCCCCTGTTATTCTGCGGTGACGGCAGCCTCACACCGCAGCCGAACGAGTGAACCCTCATACTCCTCTACGCATGGGCATCCACTGCCGTGTCTTCCCCGGCTCCGCGTCATCCCCTTCCTAGGCCTCGCTGTCGTCCACCGCCCTGGTGCTCTCGGCGCGGCGTGGTCAACGTGGTTAAGGAATGGCTTCCATCGGACATGGACTGTATGTGGAGAGGTTGATAGCTGGGTCCAAAGCTGCAGCAAGGAAGTGCCTCCTTATTACGCGCAAAATAATTATTCCTCCACCTGACAGCAGGGACCCACCGGACGGGCCACTGTATTTTGTGAAAAAACGTTTCCCCTTGTCTGCTGGGACCCACCAGCTACATCTTCGCACGCAAGGAAGTGCATTCGAAAAAAATGATTCGCCCCCCTGACTGCTTGGACCCACCAGCTACATCTTCGCACGCAAGGAAGTGCCTGACAGTCGGGACCCACCTGGTCGAAGAGTACGTAGCGTTGTCATTCTGGTCGCGAACGTGTACGTACATACTAGTCGATGTAGAGGTGCGCATATGTCTTAGTAGAGGCGCGCACGTGTCGTAGAAGAGGTGCGTACGTAGCATGTACACGTACGTATAGCGGCGAGGGTGAAAGAAAGAAAATACGGCCACGTACGTACATACAGTCAGGGTCTTGAACGCCTACTCGCGCATATGTACATGGCTGGGTCGGAACGGAGAAACAGCATCGTCGTCGTGTTCATGGGGAGGCAACGGAATAGTCGTGTTCATGGGGAGGCAAAAGAATGCATCGTGTTCATCGGGAGGCAACAGAATGCGTGGGAGACAACCGGCTGGGTCGGAACGGAATGCGTGGTCATGTTCATCGGGAGGGCTTGGACGGAACAGGCGATGGAAACAAGGACTGGCGTAGCGCACAACGGAGGAAACAGACCTCGTACGTTCGAAACGGGGTCCTATTGATCGGGAGGGGTGTGGCGTACCGCAAAACGGAGTCAACGGACCTCCAACGGTCGAAACGGGGGTCCTGTTGATCGGGAGGGGTGTGGCGTACCGCAAAACGGACGTAACGGACCTCCTACGGTCGAAACAGGGGTCCTATTTATCGGGAGGGGTGTGGCATACCGCAAAACGGACTAAACGGACTTGTGTTGGAGCGCTACGGTCGAAACAGGGGTCCTGTTCATCGGGAGGGGTGTGGCGTACCGCAAAACGGGACTCCATGGGATACTGTTCATCTCCACCGTCGACATCCTCCAGCCTCCACGGGCTACCGTCGACCTCCTCCAGCCTACATGGGCTCCTGTTCCTCCAGCCTCCACCGCGCGCTACTCCACCGGCTACTGTTCAACCACCCCTCCATGGGCACCCCTCCACCGTCTACTGTTCATCTAGCCCTACACACCACGAGGTCCTGTTCAACCACCCCTCCACGGCCACCCCTCCACCTTCTATTGTTCATCCAGCCCTCCACACCACGGGTTCCTGTTCATCCAGAGGCAACGCCACCGCTCACTGTTCATCCAACCCCCCCCCCCCCCCCCGCAACGCTCACTGTTCATCCCAGAGGCAGCATCGATCGGCTTCAGTTAGCAGTAGTAGCGAAGGAATCGCTCCATCGGGTTCAGTTAACAGCCATCGATCGATCGCTCGGGTTCAGTAACGAATAGCCTGCAGTGCAATTGCTCGGGTTCAGTTAGAGCCCAACGCCTCGCTCAAGTTCAGTTAGAGCCAATGCCTCGCACACACGTGCATACCTGTACGAGAGAAATGCGCATCGCTCAGCCCCCGACCTCCCACCGTAACCGGCAACTCCCCAAAATTTTCCTCCCCCTCGCTTCTACCACGGTTTTTTCCGTCATGGACGGCCCAAAGAATGTCATGCAGCTACGTCTCCGGCCCGCCCAGGACAAAAAACCCATTTTTTGTCATAGAAGTAGGATCCCACCACATCTATGATGATACCGGGTTTTGTCACAATTATCGTCATAGAAGTGTCATATGTATGATAGAAAAAAATTTCGTTCGGCCCAAAATGTCACGGATGTGTCTTTTTTTTGTAGTGTTATTTCATCTGCGGTCTTTTTCCCCCTTTCTTCGAGTTCTTTGAGGCGATCATGAACATCTTCAGATTCCACCTCCTTGATTTCACGCCAAATGCAATGGCGACCATGGCCATCTTTGCGCATTTGTGCGAGAATTTTGTCGGAGTCAAGCCCAATGTAGATCTGTTCCGACATTACTTTGTCCCAAGAGTGGAGAGCAGAGTCTACCACTCCGGGACCATTAGTTGGATGCCACACGTGGCGAGGAAGATCTGGGATGACCTCCCTAGGTACCAGCATGATAGGTGGGATGAATGGCGAGGTGATTGGTGTTGGATCCAGGATAAGGAAGCCCTTGATTTTTGTGAAGTCCAAAAGGAATGTGTTGAGTGCAGAAAGGATTAGAGCGCCAAAGGCCTTACTATGGACATGCTATGTCCGACAATCAACAGGATCACCCGTTTGAGGGCTGCCGGGCTAACCATCGGGCATGTGGGGGCAGACTTCCTTCTCTGTCGCATCTCGCCGTTGCAGGAAAGGGACAGATCCGTGTGGTTGTATGGTGATGAAGCAGACAGGATGAGGTTGTTTCCCGGGTTGGCCAATAACCTGTCGGTTTATGGTCATGTTTGGTTGTGCGACCAACTGTTCGGTCGCTTTGAGTTGTTCAAGCTCCCGACAACCGTCATCCCTCTGAACATCAATTCGGCCTGAGACCAGATATTGAAATGGATGCTAGACTGTAATGCTGATGGGGCAGCAAGCAATTGGCAGCTACCCACCCTGGATGAGGAGCTCGAGTGGTCGAATACCCTGGAGGAGAGGGCCACCAGGATTGAGACCAGGATGTATAAGCCCACCTCTTCTGTGGAGGTGGCGTATATTTTGAGGAGGGTCGAGGAGGCCAAGGCGGCCCGCCTTGAAGAGATGGTGAAGGCCGCGAAGGCCGGAAAGAGCAAGGAGAAGGATGGGGATGGGAGTTCTTCCCAAGGCGGAAACGAGGCGCAAGCCACAGAAGGAGCTGTCGGGGAAGATCTTGCTGGGGACAATCTTGCTGGGCTAGATGCCCTAGCCACGGCAGCAAAGGAGCTCCAAGACGAGGAGGAGGAGGTCGGCGAGGTGGCGGAGCCCGAGGAGTGGCTTGCGGCTGGGCCGCAAGCCCCCGAGTCGGACCCCAAGCAGCGCACCCGCAAGCGTGCCACTGCCGGTCCAGCCGCCAAGAAGGTGAAGAAGACTACCACCAAAGCTTCCAAGGCTGAGGTGGCGTGCCGCCAATCTACTCGTCTTGCCAAGACAAAGACCTCTCCTACTGAGTGAGCGGCGGTCATGGAGGACGACCCTGTCTCCAGCTCGAGTTCGAGTTCTTCGCAGGATTCGTCTTCGTCTGATCCCCCGGCTCCGTGCCAGGTGCCACAGCCACCAGAGAGCTCTCCCCCTCTACCCCTGAAGAGGATAAGGGAGCCCTCACCTCCCATGGAGTTCAACTTGGACTCCATGCTCATTGCAGAAGATTAAGGAGGATTTCTTTTGCGATAGCTTGTGCATATCCCATTATTTTTGTTGACTGACCTGTTGCTTTTGTTGTCACTGGCAAGGAGGTGGAGGAGGAGACAGAAACCCTCATCCATCGCTCTCGGAGAAAGCTCCAGCATCTCGGGTCGTTGAAGGGCACAAAGAGCTCGGCCTTGGCGGGGAGCGATGCCGAGGACCCTCTGCCGAGCCCTCAGTCCAGCCCTAGGCCCGGAAGCGGAGACTTGGTTACACCTATCGGAGGCGATGGATTTGGTCTTCCTGCCCTTCCAGGTGGAGGACGTGAGATGACGCAGGGCAAGCCCCTTGATGACCCGCAAGTATACGGGATAGTTGTAGCCTCTTTCGATAAGTAAGAGTGCCGAACCCAATGAGGAGCTAAAGGTAGAACAAATACTCTCTCAAGTCCTATCGGCCACTGATACGACTCTACGCACGCTTGACGTTCGCTTTACCTAGAACAAGTATGAAACTAGAGGTACTTTGTAGGTGTGATAGGATAGGTTTGCAAGATAATAAAGAACATGTAAATAAAAAGTAGGGGATGTTTAGATAAAGATGCAATAAAGTAAATAAAGCGAGTGTGGGAAAGTGGTGGTTGGAGTGGTGAAAGTGTCCCTAAGCAATTGACTACGTTACTAGACCGGTAATCACTATTGCAATTCTATTTGAGGGAGAGGCATAAGCTAACATACTTTCTCTACTTGGATCATATGCACTTATGATTGGAACTCTAGCAAGCACGCAACAACTAAAGATTCATTAAGGTAAAACCCAACCATAGCATTAAAGTATCAAGTCCCCTTTATCCCATACGCATCAATCCCCTTACTCGGGTTTGTGTTTCAGTCACTCACGCAACCCACTATAAGTGAATCATGAACGCATTGCAACACCGTACAGCGGGAATCCCTCACGCTTGCGCGACACGGAGGGCACCATAGGACAGCACCAATAATAAAACATGCAACTCAAACCAATCATAGCATTTCATCAATCACCGGTAGGACAATAGAAATCTACTCGGACATCATAGGATGGCAACACATCATTGGATAATAATATGAAGCATAAAGCACCATGTTCAATTAGAGAGTACAATGGGTTGCGGGAGAGTGGACCGCTGAATATAGTAGGGGGAAGGTGATGGAGATGTTGGTGAAGATGATGGAGGTGTTGGTGAAGATCGCGGTGATGATGATGGCCCCCGGCAGCGCTCCGGCGCCACCGGAAGCAAGGGGGAGAGGGCCCCCTTCTTCTTCTTCCTTGACCTTCGCCCTAGATGGGAGAAGGGTTTCCCCTCTGGTCCTTGGCTCCTGTGGCGTGGGAGGGGCGAGAGCCCCTCCAAGATTGGATCTATCTCTCTGTTTCTGCGTTCTCAGATTCTACCCCTTCACCGTTTTTTTAATATCTGGAGATCTGTAACTCCGATTGGGGTGAATCTTTCGCCTAGATTTTTCTCATAAAATTAGCTTTCTTGCGGAGAAATAAGAGCGTCAACCGCCTTACGGGTGGCCCACGAGAGTCTAGGGCGCGCCCAGGGGGAAGGGCGTGCCCCCTGTCTCGTGGCCACCCCGGACACCGTTTCGTGTTGATTCTTCATCCGGAAAATCCCAAATATTCCAAAATAATTCTCTGTCCGTTTTTATCCCGTTTGGATTCCGTTTGATATTGGGTTTCTGTGAAACATAAAACATGCAACAGATAGGAACTGGCACTGGGCACTGGATCAATATGTTAGTCCCAAAAAATAGTATAAAAAGTTGCCAAAAGTATATGAAAGTTGAAGAATATTGGCATGGAACAATCAAAAATTATAGATACGACGGAGACGTATCACCCCTCCCCGAGGGGCACGCTTCCCCTGCTGCTCAAGCTGGAGAGAGCCCCACGGAACCATTTGTGGGTGATGTTGGCCAGAAGGCTGCCGGTACTACCACTGCAAAGAGC
Organism: Triticum timopheevii; assembly: GCA_963921465.1. Lineage (NCBI taxonomy): Eukaryota > Viridiplantae > Streptophyta > Magnoliopsida > Poales > Poaceae > Triticum > Triticum timopheevii. The sequence continues at coordinate 173,374,824 of OY997272.1, forward strand.
AAAGTTCATGTCTCGGCAATAGCTATCGTCGGGGAAACATAGGCCTCTGCCCGACAGACTTCTCCAGGATCTCCATTTGCTCCTTCTTTGCTTTCTTCTTCTCTCTCTTTTTTCTAACTTCTGCTTCCTTGTTGTCCTTTGTTCTTCTCACCCGTAGGCCACCAAGTCGAAGAGCCAGAACCATTGGAGGTGGCGGTTGACATAGGCAAGGCTGCAGCGGAGGAGGTCGTGGACATTGCTGCCGCGGAGGGACATGATCTCACTGCCGGGGATGTGTAGGGTTCCCTGGTAGTGATGGAGCATTCTACGAAGATCGTCCTGGCAAAGGGAGTGGTTGTAGAGGTGAAGATCCCTCTTCGGACCATGGGCCCACTCCTGCTACCGGGTCTGTCGCTGAGATCCAGCCGCCCCCTCGAGCACGCTGGACATGGTGGTGTTGCCGCCCAGAGCTGGAGCCGCCGACCTGTCCTTGATGATGGATGCCGAGTGTCGGTGTCAAAACCGGCGGATCTCGGGTAGGGGGTCCCGAACTGTGCGTCTAGGCGGATGGTAACAAGAGACGAGGGACACGATGTTTTTACCCAGGTTCGGGCCCTCTTGATGGAGGTAAAACCCTACGTCCTGCTTGATTAATATTGATGATATGGGTAGTACAAGAGTGGATCTACCACGAGATCAAGGAGGCTAAACCCTAGAAGCTAGCCTATGGTATGATTGTTGTAACGTATGTTGTCCTACGGACTAAAGCCCTCCGGTTTATATAGACACCGGAGGAGGCTAGGGTTACACAGAGTCAGTTACAATGGTAGGAGATCTACATATCCGTATTGCCAAGCTTGCCTTCCACGCCAAGGAAAGTCCCATCCGGACACGGGACGGAGTCTTCAATCTTGTATCTTCGTAGTCTTGGAGTCCGGCGGATAATGATAGTCCGGCTGTCCGGACACCCCCTAGTCCAGGACTCCCTCAGTAGCCCCTGAACCAGGCTTCAATGACGATAAGTCCAGGGCGCATATTGTTCGGCATTGCAAGGCGGGTTCCTCCCTTGAATAATCCAGAGAAGATCATGAACACCAGGATAGTGTCCGGCTCTGCAAAATAAATTCCACATTCCACCGTAGAGAGAATAAAATGTACACTTAGTTCAATCTGCTGACGTATTATGTGGCGTGACATCACACCGCTACCAAGCCTTTGTTTGAATCGTTTTTTACCATACCACCTCAGCACGTTTAGAGAAGCGGTTTCCTTGGCACGTCTTGTCGAAGCAGAGATCGTGTTCCCCTTATTCCGGGATTCTCATCAATACGTGCGTGGGTAACCCAACCGTTCCCGTCGCCACGCCTCCTCTATCGAAGGTGGATCCCAAACGGTCACGGAGACGGCTCTTGGTATTTTTTCCTCTTTATAAGAGGACCAAGGCTTGTCCTTGTTCTTCAATCTCGCATCGAATCTCCTCCTCGCTCCCAGTTCCAACACCCAGAGCTTCAGATTCGAGCGCTTCGGATCCTCAACCATGTCCGGCTCCGACCTCCAGGGCCGGTGGATGCCCTCCTCCGTCACAGAGGAGGACATATTGAAGTTACGTGAAGCCAAGTACCTGGCCTACGAGGTTTCGCACGGGTTGCCTGCCCAAGGGCAGGCCGTGCCCGCCCCCGAGCCCGGTGAATACGTCGTCTTCGTATCCCACCTCCGCCAGGGTTTAGGCTTCCCGACAGACCCCTTCGTGAGAGGGCTCCTGTTCTACTATGGGCTGGACTTTCACGACTTGGCTCCGGAGTCCATCCTCCACATCTCCGCATTCATTATCGTCTGCGAAGCCTTCCTCCGCGTCATTCCCCACTTCGGCCTGTGGCTAAAGGCCTTCAAGGTGGAGCCGAAGATGATCGGGGGGCGTCAAGCGGAGTGCGGCGGGGCGGCCATAAGCAAAAAGGCCGATGCCCCGTGGCCCGAAGGTTCCTTCCAAGAGGAACTCGGATTGTGGCAACAGGAGTGGTTCTATATCACCGCTCCGAAGGGCAGCAGGCAAAAGCCGCCGCCTTCATTCCGCCCGGGACCTCCACGCCAGCTAATGTCGTGGGTCAACCAAGGGCTCAATTGGGGGCCGTCCGAAGACGTGCCCTCACTGCAGGGCCGGATTCGAGATCTCCAAACGAGGGAGATCGACCTGATCAAGGTGATGCAGGTTATGCTAATCAGGCATCTTCTGCCCTGCAAACGCCGTCCTCTCCGTCTATGGGAATTCAACCCGGAGGGACCTCGGATTCTCCAACACTTTATGGGTGCGACACCCGTGGAGATGTACAAGTTGTTCTTCGGACCGCAGGTGGCGTGTCCAGAATTAGCCGAGGACGCAGGCCTAAGCCGCAATCGCCCGGATACTCAGGTAAAAAGCTCAGAGTCCGGACATTCTGTTTATATGCCTCTCTAGAGTTCGCCTCCTGACCCGTTACTTTTCGCAGGAATGGGTGGCGCGATCAAGGCTGATAAGGTGTCCGGCCCCCCTCCCAGAGACCGCACTAGAGCCCGTGCTGGTCAGAATGTTGGAGGTCGCGCCCACAGAAGGGGGCGAAGGGGAAAATAGAGGAGCTAATGTTTCGCCCAAAGGGGCGACTGAAGAGAGGGGAACCAAGAACCCCTCCCTTCAGGGGGAAAAGAGGACCGCCTCCGAAGATCCGGAGGCCCAAGCCCCTAACATGGGAAGAGATCTTCCCCGGGGGGTCCGGCGTCCGGAGAGAATCCGGACGCACAATCATCGCCAAAGGATCGGCCCTCCAGCGAGCCGTGAGTATGAAAGAGGGAGTTAATTAGTAGGAAAGTACCTTCATTTGTGCTTCTGTGGGTAACTGAAATATTTATATTTGCAGTTCGGATCTGCATCCTTCTCAGATGAGTTCATCTTTGGGGGACCTTCTTCCGGAGATGATGGAGAGCGAAACGCCTCCGTCTGCGGCGCCATCAGATAAGGCGGGCGAGCCTGAAGTATCGTCACGGAGGGTATCCCCGAGTCCGGAGGGGCCAGAGAGCTCGGCACCCACTAGTATCCGGCCGGGAGAACTGAAGAATCTGCTTGAGAGGGCGTCCATTTCAGAAGATCACCATGCGTTGATGCGTATGGTGATTGGAAGGATTTCGTCCGCCGAGAGCGAATTGCGCAATGCCGCCATGAGTTTGCTGGCGGGATTTGAGGTATGCGAGAATGACGCATCCTTTTGTCTTTTAACAGTCTCACACATAAAAATGCGCCCTGTATAGATAGTAGCCCCTGAGACTCAGTAGGTTGTCGAATACGACAGCGTACCGAGGATCGAAATCTAAAGTAATGAATTCCGTCGTTCCTATGCAGGTGGCGGATAGTCCGGGGGCTAGCCGGACTGGTGAGTTTGCCGAATTAAATCGGCAACTTGACTTGGCAGATGCAGACATCGCACTTGTCAACAGGCGACTTGACAAGTCGCAAGGTAAAAGAGTTCTCCGCAGTCGCTTTATTAAGGGGGTCGAAGCCCTCCTCTAATAAATTATATGCTGTTGTACAGACGGTGTTGCTGCTATGGAGAGCCTTCGGGCCGAACTTGCTCAAGCTAAGGAGCAAGCCCGAAGGAGTGATGCGGCTGCCTTGAGGGCGGCCGAAGAGTTGAAAGCAGAGAAGGCTGCGCACTGCCTAAGCAGGGCAGAGGTGGCCGAATTGGCCATGAAATTAAAGGATGCTACCGACCGCAATGAGGCTCTTGAAAAGGAGCGCCTACCGGAGCGGGAAGACCTGAAGAAGGCCACCGCCGAAGCCAAGGATGCCCGCTCTGCAATGCGGGCTATGAAGGAGGAACTGCGCCAGGCCGGAGAGATCGTGGCTGGCAAGCCTTTTCTGCTGCGTCGCCGGTTTATGGATGGAAAGTATGCTCAGTTTGAGCGGCTGTGGAGTCCGGAGGATCCGTATATGGACTTAGCTCCAAGTGCGGCCGATGCCGTTAAGCACTTCCGGAGCCAGGAGGATCACGAGACGGAAGAGCTATATTCGTCTCAATTCCACAGTCCGGATCGCTCACTTCCGTTGACAGACCGGTTGGCCGAATGGGCCGAGCTAAATAGATTGTCTGGACTTGCCATGACTGACATCGTGGCCCATATTTGGCCAGAGAGGTCCAAGGCGACGAGCTACTTCGGCTTACTGCAGCAATTCCTTGGAGCGGTGCCGCATATAAAGGACATGAAGCGGTCGGCCTGCATCGAGGGCGCGTGGATGGCTCTTGCCCGTGTGAAGGCGCATTGTCCGGAGATGGATGCCACCGCTGTTGCCGCCCAGGGTTCGGATGAAAGCCGTCTCCCTGCCGAGCACTACTTCGGGGAAGTTATGCGTGGCGCTCGTGTAATAGAGTCGCAGTGCTCGAAAAATATCACGTTCAAATGAACGTATTAGCTTGTAAAACGATGATTATGTTATAACTGCTTTTTATACTTGTGCATCCCAAGTAGTAAAACTTCTCCTGTGCGGCCGTTTACGTATACATTTGTATAACTTGAAAGATTGCAGTCTTCAGCTTCAGCCCCCACGCACAGGGTGCGGGGGTGTTCGCAAAAATAGCACGTGTTCACACTTAATCCGACGTCTCGGTCCTGTTTAAGTAGGTGGTAGCGTAGTGAACGAGGCAATCCGGACTATAATGCTTTATCACTTTCACTTAGCCAGTGGAGCTCGAGGGTGGGGCTACGATATAGCCCCTGGTGGCACCGCACATATCCGAATTCGGGGTGCGTATGTGCCTGATCGGGAAACGGTTCTTCGTCAAAGCGGGGAATTCTAAACATTCCGGTAGTCGATCGAGTGGTTGACCAGTCTCTCGCTGTATCATGACAGTCAGTTTTTCGGCTTTCTCTACTGAGGTGCTCGCCCAGCCGAACTGGGGCACAATCGCAGTAGTTCTCCTGGTGCCACGTTAGCCGGTGATACGGAACGTAAGGCAGCAAAACACAGGAGCCAGGCAAACCCAACATTTGACCAAAGACATGATTCGGAGCTGATGCATATAATGCCTAACTCGAGACGCCGAACACTCCCTAAGGTGTTCGGTCTTTATAATAATGGGCAGAGATGCACCAAGCCCCCAGTGTCCAGGTACGGGCATGGTCTTCTGACGTGGCCGATGCCAAAACGTCAGGCTCCGCTTTGGCTATAGGAAAAAACCAAGGGAGAGTAACAACAAGAGACAGTAAAAAAGGTCTACGCAGGGTCTTAATCTGAAAAGAATCCTCGCAACGGGTCCCTACTGCATGTCTGCGCCTGTGTCTCCGTTGTGCCGTTATCCTGGACGGGTATGCACGTTTGTTCATCTGTGAAAATAGAGGAACATTTAGTTTGAACATAAATCGTGCGAAAAATACGTGTAAAAGAAGAAATATAAATAATTAAAGCGGGGTTTGTATGAACCCGCGGTGCGCAGCCCCCTGTGAAGAGGTATGCGGCTAGGGAGCCCCTAGCCTTCTGAAGCCGGATTCGTTTATCCGAGTCCGGGGTCTTTGAGTGACCCTCGCACTGAAATGACACCACGCGGACCGGGCATCTTGAGTGTAAGAGACGCGTAATGCGGTATGGCGTTGAAGCGGACAAAAGCCTTTCGTCCCAAGAGTGCTTGATATTCACTTTCAAATGGGACGATGTGAAAAATTAATTTTTCGTGTCGAAAATTGTTCGGCGATCCGAACACGACTTCGAGTAATATAGAGCCTGTGCACTTGGCGTAAGGGCCTGGCATCACTCCTTTGAAGGAAGTGCGGCTGTGTCAGATTTTGGAAGGGTCTATCCCCATCCGACGGATTGTGTTTGAATGTAGCAGGTTTAGATCACTGCCTCCGTCCATTAGGACGTTAGTAAATTGTAATCCGTCTATTATGGGATTCAATATCAGGGGAGTCCATCCCGCATTTCGAAAGCTTCTGGAATAGTCCAGGTGGTCGAAAGTGATTGGTTTTGATATCCAATCTCTACGGTCTGCTAGGTTGGACCGTGCGAAGCTCTTTTTAGAAAGTGTCGCACTATTTCTCCGTATTATCACATGAAGTGAGTTTACTGCTTTGACCCCTTGTGGGAAATTCTTTTGTTTTCCGGTGCTCTGCTGGTGGGGTTTATCTTCTTCGCTTGACGCGTCGAGCCCCTTGTGTTCGGCATTTAGTCGGCCGGACTGTTTAAAAACCCAACAATCCCTGTGGGTGTGATTTGCAGGCCTTCCGGGGGTACTGTGGATTTGACATATCCGACCCAAAATCTTGTTTAAGTTGGACAATTCGTCACTGTCATCCTTGAGAGGCTGTGTTTTGTTGTTGGGCCGCGAGCTTTTGAATCCGGTGTTGACTGCCGTGCTCTTTGGGCTTTTCTCTTTATTTCGGCGCTGCTCTTTTCTGCGCCATGATTTTCCATTTCCATCTCTTATCTCGGATGTACTTGGGTCGCTGGTGCTGCTTCTTGCTAGCCAGCTATCCTCTCCCGCACAGAAGCGGGTCATGAGGCTTGTTAGTGCGGACATTGTCCTCGGTTTCTCTTGACCGAGGTGCCTGGCCAGCCATTCGTCTCGGACGTTGTGCTTGAAAGCTGCTAAGGCTTCGGCGTCCGGACAGTCAACTATTTGGTTCTTTTTGGTAAGAAACCTATTCCAGAATTTCCGCGCTGACTCTCCGGGCTGTTGAGTTATATGACTTAGATCATCTGCATCCGAAGGACGGACATAAGTCCCTTGAAAATTCGCTCTAAACGCGTCCTCGAGCTCTTCCCAACTTCCAACAGTGTTTTCTGGGAGGCTTTTGAGCCAATGACGGGCTGGCCCTTTGAGCTTGAGGGGTAGATATTTTATGGCATGGAGATCGTCTCCTCTGGCCATGTGTATATGTAGTATATAATCTTCTATCCAGACTCCAGGGTCTGTTGTTCCATCGTAGGCCTCTATGTTTATGGGTTTAAACCCTGCTGGGAATTCATGGTCCAGCACCTCATCAGTGAAACATAGCGGGTGTGCGGCGCCCCTGTACTTGTATGTGCCGCTATCATCGGACACTTGACGTGTTACCTTGCTTCCTGGGGCCTTCTTTTTGGGTCCGTAGATGGACCTGGCTGGGCCATTTGACGGTGGAGGCTCTATGGCCTCCTCGTCGAATTCTGGTAGCAGCTTACGCTTCGGGTAGCTCTTCGATTGGTGGCCATTGCCGTATTTATCTGCGGTTTTGAGCACTTTGCTCCATCTCATTCTGAGCGTGTCTTCCGCTGTTTTGAGCTTCCGCTTTTCCTTCTTCAGGCTTCTTGCTGTGGCGATGAGCCTGCGCTTAAAAAGCTCTTGTTCGACGGGGTCCTCGGGCACGACGAGTTCGTCGTCATTGAGGCTTGCTTCGTCTTCGGAGGGAGGCATATAGTTATGATCCTCAACCTCTTCGTCTGCCGCCCTCTCATGAGGGCTTGCTTCTGCATCCTCCTGCGCTGAGTCTTTCTGGAGGGGATTGTCTTCGGCACTCTCTGGGGTATTGTTATCTCCTGTGCCGGAATCTCTATTCTTGCTGTGGCGGGATTTAGAGCGGCACCGCTGACGCCGGCGCTTGGGCTGTTTCTTTAAGGAGTCTGCCTTCGCTGTTTCTTCGCCATCCCCGTCTTTTGGGGTGTCCACCATGTGTATGTCGTATGACGAGGTGGTCTTCCAGTGCCCTGTAGGCGCTGGTTCCTGCTCGTCTCCGGCATCGTCGTCCATAGCGTCGATGTCTTCGGAGTCGTAGTCTAGCATGTCGGTTAGATCGTCGACAGTGGCTACGAAGTGGGTGGTGGGTGGGCTTTGAATTTCTTCGTCGTCCGTACCCCAACCATCCTGGCCATAGTCCGGCCAGGACTCTCCTGATAAAGAGAGATGCTTTAGTGAATTCAAGATATCGCCAAAAGGCGAGTATTGGAAGATGTCCGCGGCGGTGAATTCCATAACCGGCGCCCAATCCGGATCGATTGGTAGGGGCGCGGGAGGTTCGGAGTCCGGCGAGGAGTCCGGTGCCTCGGAATCACGAGTTTCGCAGGGGACAAGATTAGTGTTTGGCTCCATCGCCGTGGATGTTGGAGCCCCCAGGGCGGCGTCTATCCACCGGCCCTCGATCTGGGCGATCGGCTCCAGGCTAATGGCCGGAGCGGACCCGTGTGCGGCCACCAAGGCACTGTTCGGTGGCAGAGCTAAATCATGCCCGTCGTCACAGTGCGGCGCGCTTGGCTGTGGCTCGAGTCCGTCGAAGATCAAGTCTCCGCGGACGTCGGCCGTGAAGTTTAAGCCTCCAAATCTGACCTGACGGCCAGGGGCGTAGCTTTCGATCTGCTCCAGATGGCCAAGTGAATTGGCCCGCAGTGCGAAGCCGCCGAATACGAAGATCTGTCCGGGGAGAAAAGTCTCCCCTGGACAGCGTTGCTGGTTGAAGATGCCATCAAGCCTATCGGTGATGACACAGAGGAACTCTCAATGGAAGCACCAATGTCGGTGTCAAAACCGGCGGATCTCGGGTAGGGGGTCCCGAACTGTGCGTCTAGGCAGATGGTAACAAGAGACGAGGGACACGATGTTTTTACCCAGGTTCGGGCCCTCTTGATGGAGGTAAAACCCTACGTCCTGCTTGATTAATATTGATGATATGGGTGGTACAAGAGTGGATCTACCACGAGATCAAGGAGGCTAAACCCTAGAAGCTAGCCTATGGTATGATTGTTGTAATGTATGTTGTCCTACGAACTAAAGCCCTCTGGTTTATATAGACACCGGAGGAGGCTAGGGTTACACAGAGTCGGTTACAATGGTAGGAGATCTACATATCCGTATTGCCAAGCTTGCCTTCCACGCCAAGGAAAGTCCCATCCGGACACGGGACGGAGTCTTCAATCTTGTATCTTCGTAGTCTTGGAGTCCGGCGGATAATGATAGTCCGGCTGTCCGGACACCCCCTAGTCCAGGACTCCCTCAAGGAGCTTCTACGTATCCTGGCTCAGCTTGATCAAGGAGCTGGGGAGGCTGAGGATCCAGTCGCGTCCCCATTGACTTGTCCTTCATGGAATCTATGGCGGCGGGCGTGAAAGAGATGCAGGCCCGTCACAATCAGAAGTGGTTGGCGCTCAAGGAACGGTGTGAATCCGTCGACAGGATGAGCCAGAAGCTGAAGGATAAAGGCTTGGAGCTGCATGAGTGGCATGACAAGCAATTCAAGGTGCTCTTGAGGCACCAGGAGACGATCCAGGTGACATGGGAGGATGTCATGGCTCGCGAGGCGCGCCTGGCAAATCACAAGGCATCCCTGGATGCTAGAGAGCGAGAGAGTTCTCTCAGGGAGGAGAAGCTCGGAGCCACCATTCGCGCCAAAGACGATGAATTGGAGGCACTTGTTTGCCAGCGCACCAAGGACCTCAAGGATAAGCAGGAAGCGGTCCTGGTAGCTACTGCCGCTGACTCTGCCATCCAACTGAAGAAGCTCACTGATGACCTGGGTGTCGTGTCTGCCGCCAAGACTAATCTCGACCAGCAGGTGTCACTCCAAAAAAAAGACACATCCGTGACATTTTGGGCCGAACGAATTTTTTTCTGTCATACATATGACACTTCTATGACGATAATTGTGACAAAACCCGGTATCATCATAGATGTGGTGGGCTCCTACTTCTATAACAAAAAATCATGACAGAAAATGGGCTTTTTGTCCTGGGCGGGCCGGAGACGCAGCTGCATGAAATTCTTTGGGCCGTCCATGACGGAAAAAACCGTGGTAGAAGCGAGGGCGAGGAAAATTTCGGGGAGTTCCCGGTTACGGTGGGAGGTCGGGGGCCGAGCGATGCGTGTTTCTCTCATACAGGTACGCGTGTGTGCGCGAGGCGCTGGCTCTAACTAAACCCGAGCGAGGCGTTGGGCTCTAACTGTACCCGAGCGATTGCACTACAGGCTACGCTTTACTGAACCCGAGCGATTGATCGATGGCTGTTAACTGAACCCGATCGAGCGATTCCTTCGCTACTGCTGCTAACTGAAGCCGATCGATTGGATGAACAGTGAGCGTTGTGGGGGGGGGGGGGTTGGATGAACAGTGAGCGGTGGCGTTGCCTCTGGATGAACAAGACCCCGTGGTGTGGAGGGGTACCCGTGGAGGGGTGGTTGAACAGGACCCCGTGGTGTGGAGGGCTGGATGAACAGTAGATGGTGGAGGGGTGCCCGTGGATCGGTGGTTGAACAGTAGTCGGTGGAGTAGCGCGCGGTGGAGGCTGGATGAATAGGAGCCCGTGGAGGCTGGCGGAGGTCGACGGTAGCCCATGGAGGCTGGAGGAGGTCGACGGTGGAGATGAACAGTATCCCGTGGAGTCCCGTTTCCTCCATTTGCGGTACGCCACACCCCTCTCGATCAACAGGACCCCCGTTTCGACCGTAGGAGGTCCGTTTCCTCCGTTTTGCGGTACGCCACACCCCTCCCGATCAACAGGACCCCGTTCCGAACGTAGGAGGTCCATTTCTTCCGTTGTGCGGTATGCCAGGCCTCATTTCCATCGCCTGTTCCGTCCAAGCCCTCCCGATGAACACGACCACACATTCCGTTCCGACCCAGCCGGTTGGCTCCCACGCGTTCCGTTGCCTCCCGATGAACACGACACATTCCGTTGCCTCCCCACGAACACGACGCATTCCGTTGCCTCCCCATGACACGACGACGACGCTGTTTCTCCGTTCCGACACAACCATGTACACGAGCCCTGGCCGTACGTATGCGCGAGTAGGCGTTCGAGACCCCGCCCGTATGTACGTACGTGGCCGTATTTTCTTTCTTGCACCCTGGCCGTTGTACGTACATGTACATGCTACATGCGCGCCTCTACTACGACATGTGCGCGCGTCTACTACGACACGTGCATGCCTCTACATCGACCACTATGTACGTACACGTTCGCGACCAGAATGACAATGCTACGTACGCTTCGACCAGGTGGGTCCCGACTGTCAGGCACTTCCTTGCCTGCGATGATGTAGCTGGTGGGTCCCAGCAGTCAGGGGGCGAATGGTTTTTTTTGCCCAGACGCACTTCCTTGCGTGCGAAGATGTAGCTGTTGGGTCCCAGCAGTCAGGGGGAAACGTTTTTCGTGAAATACGGTGGCCCGTCCGGTGGGTCCCCGCTGTTAGGTAGAGGAATAATTAATTTGCGCTTAATAAGGAGGCACTTCCTTGCTGCGGCCGTGGACCCAGCTGTCAGCCTCTCCATGTATAGTCCACGTCCGATGGAAGCCGTTCCTTGACCACGTTGACCATGCCGCGCTGAGAGCACCATGGCGGTGGATGACGGCGAGGCCTAGGAAGGAGACGACACAGAGCCGGGGAAGACGCAACAGTGGATGCCCACACGTAGAGGAGTACGAGGTTTCACTGGTTCGCTGCGGTGTGAGGCTGCCGTCCCCGCAGAATAACAGGAGGTGTGGGTGAGTAGAGGGATGGCCTGGCCAGCGGTGGGAGTAGTAGGGGGCAGTGAGGCCTCCGTCGCATCGCAGCCGGCCACGGGAGGCAGGAGCACGAAGCATGTCCGGCGCTGGTTTGGGCGGCTGGAGCAAGAAGACCAGAGGTTGAAGAAGCACTACGGCCGTTGGATGGACATCGTACGGTCACTGGAGCTAGATTCGTGCATATTGACTAAGTTGACAAAGCCCTCCATCCCCGTCAACTTAGTAGGCCCACAAGTCAGCCTGCCACTATACTGGGTCCCAGCTAACAGGGGGAGTATTCATTTTTCTGTGCGTAATAAGGAGGCACTTCCTTGCGTGCGAAGATATAGCTAGTGGGTCCAAGCTGTCGGCGGTGGTAACGTTTTTTTCGTGAAATACAGAGGCCCTTTCGGTGGGTCCCTGATGTCAGGTGGAGGAATCATTATTTTGCGCATAATAAGGAGGCATTTCCTTGCGTGCGGCCGTGGACCCAGCTGTCGGCCTCTCCACGTACAGTCCACTTCAGATGCATGTCGGTCGTTGACCACGTTGACCAGGCCGCGCCAAGAGCACTAGGGGGATGGACAACGGCGAGGCCTAGGAAGGGAACGACATGGAGGCAGGGAAGACTCGATAGTTGTTTCCCACGCAGAGGGGAGTACGACTGTACGAGGGTTTACTGGTTCATCTGCCAACGCCGGAGAATAACAACAGGTGTGGGTGAGTAGAGGGATGGCTAGGCTAGCGATGGGAGTACAGTGGGGCGGTGAGGCCTGCGCGGCAGCAGAGCCGGCCGTGAGGAGGAGGGACCAGGCAGTCCCGCCGGCGCTTGTTTGAGCGGCTGGAGCAGGAAGAGCAGAGATTGAAGAAGCACGATGGCCATTGAATGGCCATCCAACAGTCACTGCTTGTGCGTCCACCTTTTTTTAGGAAAGCCTCAAATCTATGGAAAACATCATACAACCCATCTGCCATTATTTCTAATAATTTACAGCCCATTTATTATTTCTTAAGGTTTTTTTTGGAGCCCATATTCTTTTTGTTAGCATTACAGCCCATATTGTGGCCACAGTTAAAAAATTATATGAAATTTTCCATATTTCGGTGCGGTCCGAACTGTTTTTAATCCCGAAATTTTGACTCACATTCAAACTGATTTTAAAAATAAATGTATATCAATATAAAATCCAACAAATTCTCCACGCCTAAAAATTAATGTAATTTAAAATGTCGAAATAAAAAAAAAGATATTTGAAACTAATTGCCGGTTTGATGTGTTTTAAAAATGTACAACCCATTTCTCATTACTGATGGGCCATTTTCTCGGCCAGCCGAATGAAAGCTCTCCTCGTATTGAAAGATTTGCAGCCCAGCAGGCCTGACAAAGTGACTTACTTGGCAAATCACAAAAAAACTGGGCTGTGGCCGTGGACCCAGCTGTCAGCCTCTCCACGTACAGTACTCTTCCGATGGAATGTCGTTGACCACATTGACCACGCCGTGCCGAGAGCACCAAGGCGGTGGACGACGGCAAGGCCTAGGAAGGGGATGACGCGGAGCCGGGGAAGACGCGGTAGTGGATGCCCAGGCAGAGAGGAGTACGAGGGTTCACTGGTTCGGCTGCGATGTGAGGCTACCGTCGCTGTAGGGCCTGGCTAGCGGTGGGAGTAGTAGGGGGCGATGAGGCCTCAATGGCAACACAACCGGCCACTGGAGGCAGGAGCAGGCGATCTTGCCGGCACTGGTTTGGGCGGCTGGTGCAAGAAGAGCAGCGATTGAAGAAGCAGCAGGACCGTTTGATTCAAATCCAACGGTTACTGCTGCTAGAATCGTTTGTTGACTAAGTTGACAAGCCCTGCGTACGCGTCAACTTAGTAGGCCCACAGGTTAGCCTCCCAACCGGTGCGCCCCAGATGTCAGTGGGAGGAATCATTTTTTGCGTAATAAGGAGGCAGTTGATTGCGTGCGGCCAGGCCAGCGGAGGGGGTAGGGTGGGCCGGGGAAGCCTGCGTGGGATCACAGCGGGCCACAAGAGGAGGGAGCAGGCAGTCGAGCCGGCGCTAGTTTAAGCGGCTGGAGCAGGAAGATCATAGATTGAAGAAGCACGTCGGCCGTTGGATGGACATCCAACAGTCACTGCTGCTAGAATCGTGTGTTCCCTGACAAAGCCTTGCGTAAACAAGTCAGCCTCAAAATCTGTGGCGTGTACATCCCATTTGCTATTATTTTTATAATTTTTAATCATTTTCTAATTCATATGGAATTTCTTGCAACCTGTTTTCCATTTTTAGAATTGCTGGCCATTTTCTGGTCAGTACCAGGGTCAAAAAATTAACTAAATATGTGGGAAATTTTGAAAATTCGCAAATTTTTGCTAGCGAACGAAATATTCTTAATCCAAAAATTAATAGCCATACTAAAACAAATTTAAAAATATATTAGTACTATGTCATGTTAAATCCAATGAAATACGTATAAGATATCAGTGAAGAACAAAAACAAAAAAAGAAACTAATGCCCCTTTTAATATTACTTTTAACACACATTGACCATACTCTTTGGCCAGGACGGAATGCATCCCTCCTCGTCTTGAAAGATTTGCAGCCCAGTAATTCAGAGAAAACGAATAGGCCTAGCTTGGGTATTCTTCAAAAAGAAATACTGGGCTACCTATTTTCCCAAAGAATTGGTGCATGAGCATTTAGGTTTATTTATTTATTCACTTGTTTATGTTTAGGGCACCATGAGCATGTACCTGGTCCGGATTCATGTGAGAGCCTCCCTTCCAGTTAATTATGGGCTTCTCTATTGGGCCTTCATCAGTGGGCTGCATGTTATTAACAAGTGGAAAATGTGTTCCGTACGAAAAATAGTATGAGCTACGTACGGTACGGGGCACTAAAGGATCGAACCGTGCAATGACTTCCAAAACATTGTTTTTGTCTTTCTAACAACACATTTATTCAACCAACAGACAAAATATACTACTGATTGTACATTGAAAATAGCAGCAGCAACAACCAGGGCTGGGGGTGCAACAGATGCAGTAAGCAGGCCAGAAGAGTGAAGACACAGCTCTCTCTTCCAAACCAAACATCAGGCATCATTACAAAAGGGCTACCAAAAAAGAACAAGTGTATGCATCAAACTGAATAAAGATCCTACTACACCAATTGTACGCTTCTAACTAACTGGCTCAGTTAGACGTTACTATTTATTAAGCTATGGAGATTGGCTGACGGCTTGAACCAGATGGGTGCCTGACGTGGGAAACTCCAGCCAGCCAGGTCGAAGTCTGATACTTGCGACCCTCTCTCCTACTTTGGGCTGCAGAGCGTGGCGGCACATATCAGGATATGGTGCATGCAGAGACGCATGGTACGATGTGTACACACAGTTTTGCCTGATGAACGAAACCGCGCTACCATCATGATCCTTGCCGTCGGTTATCTCCTGGTTAATCGGATAAGTCAGTCCGACGGATAGAGAGCGTGCACCAAGGCTACTTACCAACCTCCAGTCAAAAATTCCTGAAGGCCCAGAGAAGCTGGGATCCTGCTCAAAGACCTTGCAGTGACTGTGATTGTATTCCGCGAAACAACACGTCCGGTACGTGTGAACGATCATCAATCTTTCGCCATTGTCTGATCGAGCCAGGAACCACCTGCAACTGCCATGCCGCTTTTCTTTGAAAGGTTCTGGGATTAGGAAGGGTAGGGATACCAGGCGGCCTATAACATCATATCAAGTTGGAGTCAAATAAAAAAGGGCTCTTGATTTAGTCAATCTTAAGAACAACATGTTATGAGCATGAATATTTTTTTAGTAAATGTTGACAGTAATATAAGCAAGCCATCATGATATCATAGGAAAGTAACATACTACTATAATAGCCGTTTGTAGCGATGACTGGAGTAGGCCAGCAATACGTCCAGCCATAGAAGGAGTCGACAGCGTAAATGAAGCCCTTGTGTTCAATGGCATCAGAGAACCATGGAGGATGTATGACCCTGCGATGGACGTGCAGATTTATCCACTTACCGCAGTGACCTGTCAGATAGTCGAGACCGCGGTTGAAGAATGCAATTAGCCTGAAGTCTTTATAATTCGCAGATCTTGTGGGCACTTGGCAGATTACAACCTTGAGCAAACCAAACTTGGTATCATGTTGGCTACTGTAAGATTCCGAGTATTCTGGGCCGTGGTGCCAAAGCAGTGCAGTGTTAATCGAAGGAAGGGGGATCAATCGCCGGGTGTAGACCTCCACGAGCATCCAGCTGCCGCGACCATCGACGAGCACCATCCAAGACATGTTCATGCCGACCCAGTACATACCATTAATGTAGTTGAGGCTGACGGGGACCGGATCGCAGTCAAGGGGGTTGATGCTCGCCACCTTACGATCGTTATGCTACGTGACACGCCATTTCTGAAGATCAAGCGACATCAGCAAGCAAGGAGCTGGCTTAAAAAGCTCCGGCCTGAGGGCTTTGAGTAAACGGTACAGCCCCGACGAGCACGCGGCAAGCGGCATGGTACTGAGATTGTCCACACGTGAAACAATGAGCTTGATTACCTCTGTGGGGAGAGAATTCCAGCCACTCTTTCGGCGGATGCTACTCGGTTCTGCCAATGTTAGTGCTTGGGTTTCGGAGGAGGGGGGGAGGCGCCTTAGCGGGGATGGAAGATTGGACGAGATTATGTGCGGACAAAGATGGAGAAGCGAATATGTGCTGCGGGAAGTGGACAGGTGATGATGACTACATCACGCCGCTTGACTTACGAGACACATACCAGCAGCGTAGGGTCATGTCGATGCCAGACAACTTGCTTGAGTGATCACAGTACTGGTACTCCCTACAGTACCTACTACAGTACTATGCCCTAACTTGCTTGAGTAGAGTAGTAGAGTAGGACTCTGCTCTACTACTAGCACCAGAGGAGTAGTATATTCTAATCTAAAATAGTTACTTCAATGCCCGAGCATGGAACGACTACGAACCGTGCTCAAAGACCGTGTCTACGTGGTGTTTGGACTTATATGCAAAAAAAATGCAAGATGCCCGTGCATTGCACGACACACCATCATCACCAACTCGGTTTTTTCTCTACTCCTACTCCTATAAAAGACTCAGTTGGTGATGATGGAGGCAAGGAGGTATGTTCAGCCGGGCGTGCAGCGGATAGCGTAGCACTATTCGATTTGTTATAAAAAACAAAGAAGAGTAGTAGAGATAGAGACATAGGGAGGAGCATGAGGTTGTGGGAGATAAGGATGAACGAGGCAAGGCCTTATCTGTAAATGTGGAGAGAGGTGCGGGTATCTTTTGTAAAATTGTCATAGTTGGCTTTCTATCCGTCAGATATAGATCAGATGGTCTATATTACAAGATGGCAGGCATACCATCATCACCAACTCGGTTTTCTAGAAGAGTAGATATAGATAGATAGAGACTAGGGAGTACTAGTAAGGACACCATCTACTGCTTCGTGTACTACTCCTGCGCTCCATTCGGCGGCCGCAATGTCCCCTACAGCCATTCCCTCCTGCGCTACATTCGGCGGGCGCTGTTGAAATTTGGGGAGTGTACTCTCGCGACTGCTGGCAGCCACGACTTCACCGGCGACGACTTCTTCCCCGACCTCAGCAACCTCGTCCTCAATGACATGGGCGACAACTTCAACGCCAACGGTGCTGCTCCCCTTGCACCGTATGTGTTTCTGTCCTTCCTGTTTGAAATTGTGGTAGAATTTATGTTTCTACTCTGTATCCTACTACTATGCTAGTCCACATGATTTGTTTCATCTCTATTATAGCCATCGTAATTTATTTTGTGCTTATTCAGATTAAATCTCCTAGTAACTTGCTCATATATTCAACTGGCGCAACGTCCCCTACAACCACTGCCGTTTCATGGACGGCCTGGTCGATGCCTCCAAGGAGCCCTTCATCCACTGCTATGAGTACCCGATGCCATTTTGTGGCTCGCCGGCAGACATGGTGCATCACCTCACGGATGCGTGAAACGATCACTGCTGGCCCTTGGCGGAGAACATCAAGTACGAGACGTGCTACCCGTTCACCATGCCGAAGTCGCTGGAGGATCACCGCCGCCTGCTAGTCTCGGAGGAGGACGACAGCGTCTTCCTCTTGATCGTGGGCACCGGCAAGGCCCGCGCAGGCCGCCGCCCTGTCTCTTAATGTGCGTCAGGGGCGACGCCGCTGATGCTGACACTGACACGAGGCCGATGTACGGGTGCGTGGTCAGTGTTACTACCCCTCCGGGTCGCGTGGGCGGCGACACCGGCCTCATTGAACGGACTTGGACTCTGGGAGCTGGGACTATCCCGCCAATGTGGACATGGAAAACCCATGGCATCCTTTACCCGCCGACGCGGTGCACGGGGACTCCAAGGAGGTTCACCTGGACATACACATTATCAAGTTAAATGTTGATCATTAGTCTTCGCTCAATGTAATCCGCTGTCTAAGCATGTGGAGACTTCCATGCGGGATCTTGCTCTATTGGAGTATCGCACATGAATAAAAGTGTATCCGTTTATGGTTTAGTCTAGAATCTTCCATGTATGAATTTTTATACAGTACTGGTGAAAGACTTACGATGAACCATTTCTTACATCTCCTCTGCCCCCTTGAAAGTCATCCTGATTTAATCCCTCCATCTAGGTGTATAAGGGCATGGTTAATGTTACTTAATAGTATATCCAACTATTGACTATAAGAAAGTGCCATGTCATCTGTAGCCAACATGTATAACAATCGATACTCAAAAACTAATTCTTAAAGATCATTTCTTGCAAAGCACAATAAGTGTTATTTCTTCACAAGTTTTGGATGCAGGTTGAACAGTTGAACGCTTTTGTTTGCAAAAGATACTTTTTTTTATCTATTTCACCCGGAAGTTTGTGAGCTCTAGAGATGAAATAATATCCGAAGAAACCTATCGATACCCGTTACACATGAGATGACCCCCACATCCTTTGTCAAAATAAACAACTCCCCGATCAATCCATTTCACTCTTCAGTGCAACGCACATGCACCTTACTACTATAGATTAGTACGACCAAAAATTGAACTAACATTATATATAGTACGATAAATGCTGATGCATGTCACCTAACATTATATCATTCAAAACTATGTTCAAATACGAATCCAATGATATAGTTTTTGTTGACACGCACTAACATTTTGTCAGTTAAATCTTCAGTCAAATTCAATGGGGGACTAATAAACCATGACCGATGTAGTACAAGTGTAGAGGGAGGCGCTGCACGGGAGTCTCACCTCTCACCCCGCTCGTGGCGCGGCAGTAAAGCCGTCATATCACAAAACCCAACCACTCCCAGTAATAAGTGGCCTGGTAAAATAAACGGACAAGCAACCATCACATCCCTCCGTCTTTTTTGCATTTCATCTCTCTGCATTTACTTTCTCCGGTTCATCTCGCACACTCGATCCCTAGCTATTACTCCTAGGGCCAGTTCTTTTGGCGGCTTCCCCAGCTTTTCCCACAAGACTAGTCATAGTGGAGAGTAACAATAAGGTGCCTCACTCATTTATTTGGGCTTCTAAACTACTACTCTGTCCTGGTTTATTCCTCACCATTGTAATTTGTGCTAAATTTTGACCAAAGATTTAATTGATAAAATGTTACTCCCTCCGTCCAGGTGTGTATGTCATCTTACGAAAACAAAATAATCCCAAAACACTTAGGCGCGGTGCATTAACTTCTACCTTGTTTCTTGTTTCTTGACATATCAACCAATAAGAGATAAATAGTGTGCATGCTTTTAATGACTTGAGATATCAAACACGACATGCAGTGGTTAGTTCATTGCATGCAATACTATTAATTAGCAAATAAACATTAACGTTTCTCATTTTCTCCTCCTCCTTGGCCACGGTGCACAGCCTAAGATGACTTACTCACCTAGACGGATGGAGTAGTGCATGTGACATGCACTAACATTTCATTAGTTAAATTTATGATCAAAATTTGACACAGATTACAATGGGGACCAATAAACCAGGACAGAGGTAGTAGTTATGGGATTACTAATCTAGAAGACTAAAAGAACTGGCCCCTGGTACTCCTACTAGTAGTAGTACTCAAGTTGGAATTCCAATTGCACGGCACAACTTGTTAGGCAAAAAATTCGATACAGGGTGTAGGAAGCGTTTTGGGAATTTGCATGCCATTCCAACCACTGAGATACTCTGTACAAAGTACGACAGAGAAATAACCACAGAGAAGGAAGCTAAAAGTAAACAATCAAACGAGCATTTTTGCATTTGTTTTGCATTGAGTCGTTTCACAAGCTTGACTAGTGTTGTTTTTCGACTTTTACAAAAACTGCATCGTAATGTTAAAACGTGCATTTGCACGTACATAAGTAATAGTAGTACTCCCTCCGTCTAGGTGTACAAGTCTCCCCTCCTTCTTGGTCACCGTGCATAACCAAAGACGACTTATTGACCTGGACGAAGGGAGTAGCACAGTCTGCAAGCATATATCAAGAGAGACGTGTAGTCCGATAGTATATAGTAAAGTTTGTGCTTTATGCACGTACTTGCAAAATGCGTAATAGTACACAAGGTTTCCAAACTTTCCCTTTTACATACTTAATTAAGGACGCTAAAAGTTCCTGAACGTTCGGGATTTATCATTTGCGTCCCAAAACTAATGAGATCGCCTTATGAAACAAAAATTATACTCCTCCTAAAAGCCACGACGCTTGGAGGAGCGCTTGCGGCGCGCCACGAGTGCCCTGGTGCGTGGCTGTTTCCCAGCGCGCCGACACAACGCCTCTTCCTCAGCCTGGCAACTCGCGAGGTGGTGATTGGCGGTTTGCCGGCGGACAAGCGCGATCTCACCGGTGTGGTGATCTAGCGCCAACAGGTACTCCTCCTCGCTGGAAGCATGCACCCATTCCATGTACCGCCAAGCGTAGATGAGGTGCTTGGGCCCGACTGCACTCAGGGCTTTGGCACGGGCGTCCTCCGCCACCCTCACGGCCCTCGCACGAGCCTTCTGCCAAAGAGCCAATTGCTTGACTCTCTCAAACGCGACATAGGCCTCCAAGGTAGTTTGTTTAGCGGTGCGCTTCTCTTCCTCGGCCTTCTTCTCCGCCTCTATTTTGGCGCGCTCTGCTGGAGGCAAAGCCTCCCACAAGGCGACATCCATTTCTTTCCAAAGCTCCTCAAGGCTGGGGGGCTCGATGGGTGGCGCGGCGTTCTCCTCGTAGCGGGGAGCCGACGCGTCCTCCGACACGCGTGCTGGCGAGATTGGGAACACCGACGCGTCCACCTCGATGCATCGCGGCGGGGAGCGGAACACCGACGCGTCCTCCTCAACTAGTGGCGGCGATGAACGGAACGGCAACGCGTCGCGTCGCGGCGAGGAGCGGAACGCTGACGCGTCCTCCTCGACTAGTGGCGGTGAGGAACGGAACAACGACGCGTCACGTAGCGGCGAGGAGCGGAACACCGGCGCGTCCTCCTCGACTAGTGGCGGCGAGGAATGGAACGGCGACGCATGACCGTCCGCGCAGTGCAGCGAGGGGATCCTAGGGCTTGGGAGGGGCGATGCAATGGTGGTCGACATGAGAGGGAGGGGGAGGAGATAGTGATGAACGTGAACGTGAGGGTAAGGAGATAGCGATGTCATGGGAGGCGTAGTATTTATAGCGAGCAACGGCACACCTACGTAAGATATGGACTGAGCTGCACTGACTTAACTGCATGTCCAGTTGCGTCACTGCCATGTGGGCCAGTCCCCTGTTGGTCCCATATGTCAGTGACCCAATGCACCTGAAGTTAAGTAAAAGCTACGTGGGCATATTTGTTGGAGTAAATTACGGGGGAACGAAGGGGTGGAAATATTGCTAGTCAGAACGGATTGGACGAGCATGGGGGGAGAAGAGTCATGCATGCATATTTTTTCACACGGGATGGAGTGGTGGGACCGTCGAAGGGAGAAGGAGAGTTTGGCAAGCATATTGTTTCCACACATGGAGAGGAAAAGATTTGGAGACGAACGGGTTTCCTGCAGGTATGGGGAACGGTGCATAATAAGTCATCTTACATGCCGGGCTAGGTATAGTCTCAAGTCATTAAAAACATACACGCCCCACACAAGTTCATATTTCAAGGTGCACTAAATTGTTGCATGCGATGATTAAGGCTGTCCATAATGGTGGTATCTTAGCTGGTATCATGCACACGAGAATAGCAAACATGCTGATGTGGCAAAGAATTAAAGAAGAGAGGGGGGCTAGAGTAACTAGTGTTCATGCATGCATTGGTGAACACATTTTTTTGTGAAGAATGACAGCATTAGTTGAGTACTTTTGCAGACTTCAAAAACTATTCCACCGCCTCTACTATCTTGCTAAGAGTAGGTGAAAATTTTGAATCGAGCCCTTTAAACTAGAAGGGACGTAGTGGTACTCTAATAGCTAGGTGTGTAAGTCATCTTACGAAAACCAAATAATCCCAAAACACGTAGGCGCGGTGCATTAACTTCTACCTCGTTTCTTGTTTCTTGACATATCAACCAATAAGAGATGAGGGTGTGCATGCTTTTAATGACCTGAGACTATCAAACATGACATGCAGTGGTTAGTTCATTGTATGCGATACTATTGATTAGCAAATAAACATCAATATCTCTCCTTTTCCCCTCCTCCTTGGTCACGGTGCACAGCCTAAGATGACTTACTCACCTAGATGGAGGGAGTATCAACATTCACAATGTCAAATCAATATTTTTACATTCATTATAAAACGTAGTTCTTATACTCATTATAATCAGTATTGTAGATATTGATATTTTTAGTATAAATTTGGTCATGGGATTTCATTGATGCCTGTCAAACTGTGGAGGAAGCGAAGCTTAGGGCTTGCATTGCCGGTCTCTACATAGGTATTTCTCTTCATAATCCTGTAATTTTAGAGACTGATTGCGCTTTTGTGGTAGCGTCTCTTGCATCGGGGGGCTATGACAGGTCTGCTATGCGTGACCTGAAGATGAAAGCATTGAGCATCTCGAAGTTGATCAACAATCTTCAATTGTCAAAGATTAGCCGTTCGGCCAATAAGGTGGCACACTTAATCACTAAGTATAGCTTTGACAATAGATTAGATGGTATTCTTGTAAATAACGTACCGCCTTGTGTGGTGAATATTGTATCGAATGAGTGTACTGGTGTGGCTGTTTAATTAATATAAGGCGGTGTTCAAAAAAAAGTATAAATTTGGTCAAACACTTTGCAAACAGTTAACGGGAGTAAAAAGGACCAGAGGGAGTATCATGCATGCAGAGTAGGCAAAAAAAATTTGCTCATTTATAGCCGGTCAAAGTCTCAAAGGGCGCGGCCGCGCGAGGGAGGCGAAGGTCGTGGCAGGCGCGACGGTTGACGGAATTAAGTGAAGTTACATCCACACGCCGGCATGGCGTGCGAACAGGAGAAGCTATACCGTCAGGCCTACGATATGGGTCTAGTAGACATGTGTCGGCGTTCTGGGAACGGGGGTCCCCAGACTTGCCTGCCTGCGGCCTGCGGCGTGGCTCAAAGGGGGCCCAGCACGGCTTATCTTCCTCAACACAAGCTCAAGACCCTCGCGAGGGGCCAAGCCTCGTGGGGCGGATGACAAGGAGCTTCCTCAGGCACGGCCTCATCAGGCTAGCTCACGAGGAGGCGGGGAGATCAAGGCGGGGTACCTCACGAGGTGCCCATGATGCAAGCCATGACGACCAAGGGCGCCAGGTGGGTGCTAGCCCGCGCAGTGTCCTCCTTTCCTCTTTGGTGCAAAGGGAGCAAGCGCAGGCGAGAGCATCAAGCAAAGGCATCCATTTCGGTGCAACAAGACCAAGACCAGCCCAATGGCAGGAAGGAAGTCATTGTGGAGCCCAAGCAGGCGTCACCACCAGAGCCTTCGACAGGCGAGGACCAACTTTAGTCAGGATAAGTGTACCCGATGTTCCCCTTCAAAATGGCCAATTGTTGGCGCCCTTCCCGCTCAATATTTGGGAGGAGGCCCAGGGTCTTTGCCTATATATAGGACTAGCCACCACAAGGTAGACAAACAAGGTCCTCGCCAAGAAACCAGAGAGAGCGACTGAACTCCCCCTAGTAGTTCATCGCACCAGCCAAGAACAGGCCCTCGCGAGGCTGTTCCTCCTTGTATTGTCCATCATCAGCCCAAGAGGCAATCCATCACACCACACACTAGAGTAGGGTATTACACCGCAATGGTGGCCTGAACCAGTATAAACCTTGTGTCTCTTGTGTTGTTCCTTTCGTAGTTTAGATCCTAGCGAGTCGGCGAGGAGCAGGTAGGTAGAAGGCGAAACCTCCGCGCGCCTCCCAGTGTTCGAACCTCAGGGGTCTGCCGGAACCCGAAATCCGACATTTGGCGCGCCAGGTAGGGGTGTGCCGGAATTCGTCTTCCGTCGCCCTGTTCTTCTCCGACCATCGCATCCATGTCTGACGCTCGTCGGGCCCGCGCCAAGCGCCAAGCCGCCCTCGCTTCCCGTGTTGCCGAGACGGCTCCCGTCGGTGGGCTCCCTCGTCATTCCCCATCACCTGCCGTCAATGCCACCACTGGCCCGGCGAGTTTTGAAAAAGAAACGGGCCTCTTTCCTTTTCCAAATACTTGACCAAGATTTCCTCGCTCACCCCAGCTGGTGCTTCGTCTCGCGCATTCCGCGCGCCCATGGAGGCTCGAGCTGTGCTCATCGCGGCAAACGAGCTCCTGCGCTACTGTCCCGTCGACGACGTCTACGAAGAATGGCTCGACCGCGTCGCCGAGCTCGTCCGTGCCGCAGGGGGCTCTCCTGTGCCGTCCATCCCGCTGCACCGCACCCCGCCCTGCGCGGGCGACGAAGCTCCGGGGGCGCCTTAGCCGCCTCCCCCTCAAGAAGGCGCCCTGGCCCCAAGGCGCATGGCCCCTGGGCAGAACCCGCTCCGTCAGGCGCCAGCGCGGCAAGAGCAAAGTTGCCAAGAAGTCCCTCACCCGCGAGAGGCTGCCCGAGCGCTCCCTGCTCCGGCTCGTCGCGACCACGTTCCTGCTCCAGCACGTCAAGACCCCGCGCTGCTCCTAGCTGCAGCGCATGGGGACCCGCAGGACCAAGATCTTCGTCACCCAAGGCCTCCCGTGGCCACTGCAGGCTGCCGCGCCTTCACCACCGAGCTGCGCAGCGTCGCGTGGCCCGGCAAGTTCAAGCCAGACCTGTCTCCTCACTACGACGGTACGGCTGACCCCACAAAGTTCCTCCAGCTCTATGAGCTGGGCATCAAAGCTGCCAACGGAGATGAGAAGGTCATGGCGAACTGGTTTCCCATGGCGCTCAAGGACGGGGCCCGCACCTGGCTCCTTAACCTGGCTCCAGACACGATCTCCTCCTGGGACGAGATGCGCACCCGCTTCATCGCCAACTTCCAGGGTACTCGCGACCGGCCATCCGCCGTGAGCGACATGCGCTGCATCAAGCAGCAACCAGGGGAAACCCTGCAGAAGTACATCCACCGCTTCAACAACGCGCGCCTCAAGATTCCCAAGGTGACCGAGGAGGCCATCATCTCAGCCTTCTTCGACGGCGTGCGCGACGTCAAGATGAAGGAGGTGCTGGCAATGCATGAAGACCTGTGCACTTCCTTGGAGTTGTTCAACTTGGCGACCAAGTGCGCCAGGGCTGAGGAAGGGCGTCTCTCCCTCCTCGAGCTGCCTGCCGCAGACCCAGAAGAGAAGAAACCCAAGGCCAAGGATGTGAAGCGCAAGGGGGCTACCGTGCTCGCGGCAGAACCAGACACCAAGCGGGGCAGAGATCAGCCCGAACCTTCCAAGGGCAGTCAGTACTGCGTGTACCACGACCTTCACACCCACAACACCAATGAATGCCAAGAGCACCGAGCCATGCATGAAGGAAGGATCGGCCGACGTCCCGACCACAGCGACCGGGGCTACGGTCGAGGAGGAAGGAGCGCAAGACGCTGGGAAGACCGCGACCCTCGCCAAGGGTGGCCCGACCAACCTCGCGAGGATCGCTAGCAGGACCCACATCGCGAGGGAGATTGGAGGGATCAGCCTCGCGAGGATCGCCTGCAAGGCAACAAAGGCCTCCCTCCACTGCCGCCGCAGCCAAGGAGAAAGGAGGACCGTCATCAGGATGAGGGCGCTGGGGGCTTCCAGGAGCCACGTGCGATCGCCTGCATCCTGGGCGGAGCTCAAGCCCCAGCCTCTCAACGCATCTTCAAGCAGTTTGCCCGCGAAGTAAATGCAGTCCTCCCCAAGCTCGAGGCCACGCGCCCTCTCGGGTGGTCGACGTGCACCATCACGTTCAGCTCAGCTGATCAGCTCAAGTGCGTGGGCACAGCCGGAGTCCTCCCAATGCTTTGTTCCCCAATCATCAGCAACGTGCTAGTCACCAGGACGCTCATCGATGGTGTGGCAGGGCTCAATGTCCTGTCCGTGGAAACATTCAACAATCTCCAAGTGCCCTACAATCAGCTTTAGCCAACCAAGCCTTTCTCCGGAGTCACCGACGGTTCCTAGATCCCGATTGGGCAGGTCCGCCTCCCTGTCACCTTCGGGGCGCGCGACAATTACCGCACCGAGCTCATCGACTTCGACGTCGCCCACATTCGCCTGCCATACAACGCCATCCTCAGCTATCCAGCACTGGCCCAATTCATGGCCGCGACTCACCCGGCGTACAACCTTATGAAGATGCCCGGGAGTAGCGGTGTCCTCACCGTGCCTGGGGACACCGGGGATGCGTTGCGAGTGCTCAAGCTCGCCTTCAAGACGGCGGCGTCAGCACAGCCCGCCGACGCGGGGACCCCCGAGGCCAAGGGGGCTGCACCAACCAAGAAGGACTCACAGAGATCACTACCACGGCTGAGAGGGGTCAGCCGCCGCAGGGGAGCACACTGGGAACAGAAGAGGCCCCTCCACCAGGCAACCAGCTTCTGGAGGCTCCACCACCTCAGGAGGCGCCACGGTCTCCGGAGGACGCCACCAGCACAGGCGCTCCAAGCCTCGTCGAGCACCCACTGTACTTCGTCAGCACGGTGTTGCGGGATGTGAGGGCACGGTACCCCATGCCTCAAAAACTCCTCCTCGCGCTACTGGTGGCCTCGCGCAAGCTGCGGCACTACTTTTAGGGTCACCCTATCAAGGTTGTCTTAGCATACTTGGAAAGGGTGCTCAGGAGCCCAAACTCAGCCGGAAGGGTCGCCGAGTGGAACATTGAACTGCAAGTGTTTCAGCTCAAATTCAGCACGACCAGAGTCATCAAGGGGGCCGCGCTAGCGGATTTTGTGGCCGAATGGACGGAGGCACCGGGCCTCAAGGTCGACGAGGATCGATCCCTCTCCCCAGGAAGCGAGGCGCTAGAAGGCTGGGTCATGTACTTCGACGGGGCGTTCTCCAGGAATGGCGCTCGGGCTGGGGCGGTGCTCATATCTCCCACTCAGGACAAGCCCTATTACGCCGTGCAGCTCTGTTTCCAGCAAGGTGAAAAGGTCTCCAACAACATAGCGGAGTATGAAGGTCTAATATCAGGCTTGAAGGCCGCGGCTGCCCTAGGGGTAAAGCGCCTTACCATCAAGGGCATCGTGAGCCGGTTCGGGGTGCCGAACCGCATCATCACCGACAATGGTTCGCAGTTCACCGGTAACCTCTTCAAAACGTACTATGCTAACCTTGGAACGCAGATATGCTACGGTTCGGTGGCGCACCCCCGAAGCAACGGCCAGGCCGAGCGGGCCAACGCGAAGGTCCTGAGGGGCCTCAAGGCCAGAACATTCAAGAAGAAGCTGGAAGCCTGCAGCAGAGGTTGGTACGATGAGCTTCAGTCCGTGTTGTGGTCCATCCGCACGACCGCAACCAAGCCGACTGGAGAGACCCCGTTCTTCCTGGTCTATGGAGCCAAAGCGGTCCTCCCTCACGAGGTCAGACGTCGTTCCACACGGGTCCTGGCGTTCGACGAGGCACATCAGGACACCATGCGGGGGATGGACCTCATGCTGGGGGAGGAGTGTCGCCGAGAAGCCGTGTTGCGAGCAGCGAGATACCAACAAGCACTGCGGCGATACCACTGCCGCAACATCCGCCCCAGAACTCTTGAGGTAGGGGACCTCGTGCTCAGGCGGGTTCTCTCCAGGGAGGGACTGCATAAGCTCTCTCCCACGTGGGAGGGCCCGTTCAAGGTTGTTCATGTTTCCAGGCCCGGCTCCGCGCGCTTGGAGACTCAGGAGGGGGTGCCAGTCTAGAATGCGTGGAACATCCAGCACCTCTGGAGGTTTTACCCTAAAAGGGCCCAGAGCCTGTGAAGAAGGCGAATGCCTGTGAAGATTATCTTTTTGGAAAAGGCCCAGAGCCTGTGAAGAAGGCGAATGCCTGTGAAGATTATCTTTTTGGAAAAGGCCCAGAGCCTGTGAAGAAGGCAAATGCCTATGAAGATTATCTTTTTCGAAAAGGCCCAGAGCCTGTGAAGAAGGCAAGTGCCTGTGAAGCTGTCGCGTTTTGGAAAGGGCCCGGAGCCTGTGAAGAGGGCCAATGCCCGTGAAGCTTGCTTCCCCAAAGAAAGGCCCGGAGCCTGTGAAGAATGCCAACGCTTGTGAAGCTTGCCGCCCATGACACTCTCACGTAATAATGAGTTGGGGTTGTACACGCCCCGGAGTCTCAGGAGCGCCGGCCTCAGGCCCTGGGGCTCCCTCCCACGCCCAGTGGCAGCACTTAGCTCCGCGCTGGTGAGAAGACGTCGAAGACTAGACTAGGTGCCGGACGCGGCTTTTTCATTTGCTTTTTGCAGTTGGCTAGTTCATTCTCATTTGAAGTTTCCTTGAAACCGTCGCCGTCTTTTGACTTATGGCTCTTCGAATTTTTGCCCTCCTGCCTCGATTTCTCTCGCACAAGGTCTCACGAGGGGGGGCCCGAGCGCCCTCGCGAGTGTTTCTGTCCTTATAGTTCAAGGTTTCACAACCCGGGTCCACTACAGGAGCACCCCTCCAGTCCGTGCCTCACGGGCACCGCGACACGAATACAGGACCTGGGTCGGTCGCCCCCATGGCTGAGGCTGGGAACTACCTACGCGCGAGCGTGCGGCCGGAAGGCACAATATCGAAACAACGGAAATAGTGCGATGATTAACAGCGGTAACCCAAACACGCCCCCACGGGGCCCCACACTACTGCCTTTTTACACAGGAAAAAGGAAAAGAAAGAACAAATCAGGCGCGGCTCGCCCTACACCGGCCCTTAGGGAAGACTCGAGCCTCCTCCGGGGCTCAGGCGGACTCCCTCTCGCACTTCACCGAGGCGCAACAGCGGGCAGACCCACTACCACCCACCAAGCAGGCATGACGGCGTGGAGGTTGACCACGGCCGCTGCTAGAAGAGTCGCTGCCCAAAGAAGAACCAGTGAAGCTTGAGGAACCCTGGGCGCCGCCAACCACGCGCGCACTGCCCTCTCCGTCCTCGCCGGGGCTGGGTCCGCGACCGCGGTCCTCGTCTTCAGGGCAGCACCTTGCGCGGCGACCATCTTCCCCAAACACCCTCACGTAGAGGGTGGCATCGCCGTCGAACTTGAAGTGCAGGGTGCACCGACAGCTCAGGACACGCGCGCGGGCAAACGTCTGCCAGCCGCGGGTCAAGGCCAGGCTCCCGGCTGCGGAGACCTCCAGCGAAGCCCATGAGGCCCGGCTGTAGCAGCCGTCTGCCTAGAGCCAGAGGCCGCCCGGGGCGCCAGCCGGGAGCTCACCTAGGAGGAAGCGAGGGAGCTGAAGCCGGGCGCTGGTCGGCTCCGCCGACCACACAACGAACTCCGGCAGCACCTCCACAGCGTGAAAGCGCGGCCTAGGGGGTTGTACGACCGAAGCACGCCCCCCGGCCGCGGCCAACCGCCCGTCACCGCGCGGGAAGTCACCTCCGCGACCATGGGGAGTCGCCGTGGAGGCCACAGGGTGTTTGCGAGGGCGGCCACGACCGCGCTTGGGCGGGGGAGAGGCAGGCTCAACCTGGCGGGCCTTTCCTTTCTCTGCGGCCGAGAACTTCCTTGACGGAGCCATGAAGAAGAAGGAGAAGCAAGAGGGGATAGACTGGAAGGGCACGCGCCGTGCCGTACTTATAGCCAGAGGAGGCCAACCGTCGACCACCACGATCGCAGGTAATCATGACCCGCTTTGCATGCAGGGACTTGTCAATTCGTGCAGTTGCCAAGGCGTCGTGGGGGAGTGGGCGCCCGCGTCCAATCAACCGCCACGCGGTGCCCAAGGCCGCAGGCTGTTAGGGCCCGCGGCGCTTCACACTTGCCCTTTCGCCTCTCTGCTCGGCCAAGTCCGGGCGCGCCTTGGGCCCGGGGGCTACTGTCGGCGTTCTGGGAATGGGGGTCCCCAGACTTGCCTGCCTGCGGCGTGGCTCAAAGGGGGCCTAGCACAGCCCATATTCGTCAACACAAGCTCAAGACCCTCGCGAGGGGCCAAGCCTCGCGGGGCGGATGACAAGGAGCTTCCTCAGGCATGGCCTCATCAGGCTGGCTCACGAGGAGGCGGGGTACCTCACGAGGTGCCCATGACACAAGCCATGACGACCAAGGGTGCCAGGTGGGTGCTAGCCCGTGCAGTGTCCTCCTTTCCTCTTTGGTGCAAAGGGAGCAAGCGCAGGCGAGAGCATCAAGCAAAGGCATCCATTTCAGTGCAACAAGACCAAGACCAGCCCAACGGCAGGAAGGAAGTCATTGTGGAGCCCAAGCAGAAGTCACCACCAGAGCCTTTGATAGGCGAGGACCAACTTTAGTCAGGATAAGTGTACCCGATGTTCCCCTTCAAAAAGGCCAATTGTTGGCACCCTTCCCGCTCAATATTTGGGAGGCAGCCCAGGGTCTTTGCCTATATATAGGACTAGCCACCACAAGGTAGACAGACAAGGTCCTCGCCAAGAAACCAGAGAGAGAGCGACCGAACTCCCCTAGTAGTTCATCGCACCAGCCAAGAACAGGTCCTCGCGAGGTTGTTCCTCCTTGTATTGTCCATCATCAGCCCAAGAGGCAATCCATCACACCACACACTAGAGTAGGGTATTACACCGCAATGGTGGCCTGAACCAGTATAAACCTGGTGTCTCTTGTGTTGTTCCTTTCGTAGTTTAGATCCTAGTGAGTCGGCGAGGAGCAGGTAGGTAGAGGGCGAAACCTCCGCGTGCACCCCAGTGTTTGAACCTCAAGGGTCTGCCGGAACCCGAAATCCGACAACATGACATCTAGTGGGTCCTGCATAGTTCAAGAGAACTCTTTGGGGGCTTGCAGCCGTTTATCCACCGGGCAAGCCAGCAACCCCACGCTGTTCCCACGCCCTACTCGTCCCCGTATTCTACCTCACAACAGTTTGCTCCCAGTCGTCCCGTCCTTTCACATTAGTTCGCTCCCAGTTTTTGCGGGGTACAACAGTTCAACTTCTCCTAACCCTCCTCCAAAATCCATGGCCTCCCAAATCTCCATGGTCGTCGCTGAGTACTAGGTTAGAGCCATCACCGGTGATCAGTTCATCGTCATCTACACACGTGGATCCGCGACGGTGAAAGCATGGCTTGCTCGCTTCCTACGCATGTTCAACAGTTCAACGGATGAGTGGGTCGCTGGGCTAGATGTTGAGTACACCACAGTCCTGGGACGACAGAAGGATCTAAAGGATGAAGAGAGGAACAAGCCCTCCGTGATCCAGGTTTGCGTACATAACTTTTGCTTGGTCTACCACATATGCCATGCCGACGTTGAGTGCCAGGATTTTAAGAACTTCCTCAAGGACAGAAGAGTGAAATTCGTTACTGTAGGCTTTAAGAACGACAGGGATGTCCTGCGTCGGATAGATCTCGTTGTAGGCCAGCCCTTCGATCTCCAGAAGGCAAGCCTGGTGTCCTCCTCTCAACCTTCAATGCTGACCCTGGTAGCAGCCATGATTGATCCTTCGTATGCTAAACTGAAGAAACCTCATCACGAGTTTCATCATGCATGGGAGTCGAAGACATTAGATGAAGATCACATCCTGTACGCAGCAATGGATGCCTACCTTTGTTTAAATATCGGCGAAGAGGAAGAGGAAGAGGGACGAGGATGAAGTCGAGGACGTGGACTCGGACTCCGAGTAGGTGGCAGTGCCGTTGCTCATGCTGGTTCTACTGCAGTGTCAAGCGGACTACTTGCTTAGTTTATTTTCAAGGGTGTGTTGTGTTGAGGCCCCAACAGAATTATGTTTATGTTCTTTCTCGTTATTTGAACTCTTTAGTACGTATAGTAGTACTAGTATTATGTCTTACTACTATTCTTCTTGCAGTTGGTACTACTGCTCGTATCTTCATGTTCCTACTGTACTTAATACGTTCGTACTAGTAGTATAATTTGGGTCAGTCGATTTGTGAAAGAAGTTCGACGGAGCAAAGGAAGAAGACGACAGAAGAGGTGGAAGAAGCCCATCTAGCCATCCATGTTGCATCAAACGGCTCACATGAATCGACTGACCCAAATTGCTCCTTCAGATTGCAGGATCCACGTGGCATTCTAGGTCTCGAAGGTAGATTCCGCATCCGCACCTGGTTTGCAGGCTCGACGCGTGCGCGACCGGCTTCCGCCGCGACAGCCACCATGGGCGCCTCCTCCGCGCGGGCGGAGATGACAATGACATGCTAGTTCCTCCTCGCCGGCGTGCTGGAGCATGCGCTCGTCCTCCTCTTCGTACGTTGCGTGCATAGACGTGGCTCCACCAGCTGCTCGCGTGCTTGGCAGCGCGGCGGCATGGCAAGGAGGGACCGCAGACAACATGAGCGGGCGAGCCTTCAGCTTCATGGCATAGGGATGGCGGCAACACGGTGGTGATGTGCGAGAAATTTTTGGCCGGAGCAGGCGGGCGCCGGCATGCGCAACGGCGGCAGCGACATATTGACGAGTGCGCATCTGGGAGCTTACTTTAGTTTTATATAAGCTTGGTCAAACTTAAAAGAAAACCATACTAGTACACGTAAACATTAGACTTAGGCAGCACTTTTACTAGTTTTTTTTAAAGTTAGTACCACAGCCACGATATGGAATCCGGTGCAAGCGCGTGAACTGCGGCCGCGCGGTCGATCGAACGGTGCGTCACCATGTCACGCTCGAAGGACATCCACCGAACCTTTTTGTGTGTGTGAAAACAATCCTCGAATATTACTCAACTTTTTTTATCTGGGAAAGTTCTTGACGCTGCAATATTTCCATATATTTGAATTTAGCTCCAGTTTGTGTTTATTTGGATTTGGACGTTTTAGGTGCGCCCTAGTTTTTTTAATACTTATTTTGCGTGTGTGACTGAGAGAGAACGTGTGTATGTGTCCGTATGTGTGTTGTGGCGGAAGGGCAATGTGGAGACGGTGTGCGTGTGATACAGACATAGAGAGGTGTGAATGTGCAAATGATCATGCATGAGTGAGACATAGACAGATGCCGATACGTTGTGTATACATGAGAGAACGGTCTTCTAGTTTACTTGTGTGTGTGTGTGTGTGTGAGAGAGAGAGAGAGAGATAGAGAGAGAGAGAGAGGAGCATCCATAACACAACAACCATCTCTCTCGATTCGTCCGTCCCTCGCACAATCGCATGCAACACATGCATCAATGCGCACATTTTGACACCCTCACCCGGCCCCTCCCACCTCAAGGCCCGCACAATCTCTTCGTGAATACCCATTTCTCTCCTTAGGTTTGTTTTCTCTCAATATCTGACACACACACACACACACACACACACACACACGCAACACAACACAGCAAAACACACTCCCCCGAGCACACAATTCATCCCCATCCAAGGTTATACGGCGACCACTCTCGCTTGTGCTTCTTTGCACCCCAACATGCACAACACCTCAATCTTCAAAGAGGGCATCGAGAAGATGGAAGACGACGACCGTACCGTGCTAGAGAATGCGGGGTCATTTGGAAGCAGGGTGATGTGACGATGGCTGACTGACTCCTCCCCCCCACCCTCTCTCTCTCTCTCTTGCACAAAATTACCAATCCCTCTCTCCCCCGCACAAAATTGTCAATCCCTCAACCCACGAGATCCTTCCCCTGTTGTCCATGTTTTTCCAGCTCTCTCATCAAACATGTTGTCTCTTCTCCTTCCACGTATACAGAATCTGGATGCACACGCATCTCACGTATATTACATGTCTCCATCTTTCTCACACACCTAACTTCTTCCTCTCTCTTTCTCTCTCTATCTGTCTCATTAGGTTTGTCTCCCACTCTCTCGTCCACATACATACAATCTTTCCCGCCCTATATGCTCCATCTTCAAAAGCTCTCTATGCACGTTTCATTCACACATTGGGATATGTCAAAATGTTGCTTCTATAATGGCTGATGTAGAGTTATGGTTGTATTTGTTGCATCCTACAAAGTAATAACTATGAAATGCGTTTAGATTCTCATTTGACTGGGATTATGTGAGTTTGAGCATGTTGTGAAGTACTATAGACCTTGTATACATCTTGGGATTCGAAAATGATTGTAACTATTGAATTGTATAGACCATTACATTCGAAGTCAATAGCCTAATATATTTATTTCACAATTTCAACAAATGATTAGTTCACTACAAACTAAGAAAACAAATGTGTATTCTGTCACGCCCAATATGTGACCCTATCCAAAAGGAACTCAAAGGTCCCACCAAGGATAGACCCGCATATTGAGATGCTTTTGCAAGGTGGATATCATTACATCAACATTACATAATAGATGGGGATTCATACAATACATACAATGTCACATGAATACAACAATACAACATACAAGAACAACATCCGACTACGGATGATTCATAAACAGAAACTCAAACAATATCCACCCTGCTAGCCCAGGCTGCCGACCTGGAACCTATCCCCTGATCGAAGAAGCAGAAGAAGAACTCAACGCAAGCAAGCATCGCTCTCGCGTCATGATCATCGCATAATCTGTACCTGCAACTGTTGTTGTAGTAATCTGTGAGCCACGAGGTCTCAGCAATCCCATTACCATGGGTATCAAGACTAGCAAAGCTTAATGGGCAAGGAAGGGGTAAAGTGGTGAGGTTGCAGCAGCGACTAAGCATGATATGGTGGCTAACATACGCAAATGAGAGCGAGAAGAGAAGCAAAGGAACGGTCGTGAAGCTAGCAATGATCAAGAGGTGATCCTGAACACCTACTTACGTCAAACATAACACAGAAACCGTGTTCACTTCCCGGACTCCGCCGAGAAGAGACCATCACGGCTACACATGCGGTTGATGCGTTTTAGTTCGGATCTGGTGTCAAGTTATCTACAACCAGACATTAACAAATTCCCATCTGCCACATAACCGCGGGCACGGCTCTCGAAAGTTTAAACCCTGCAGGGGTGTCCCAACTTAGCCCATGACAAGCTCTCACGATCAACGAAGGAATAGACCTTCTCCCAGGAAGACCCGATCAGTCTCGGAATCCCGGTTTACAAGACATTTCGACAATGGTAAAACAAGACTAGCAAAGCCGCCCGATGTGCCGACAATCCCGATAGGAGCTGCACATATCTCGTTCTCAGGGCAACACCGGATAGGTCAGCCTACGAGTAAAACCAGACCTCGAGTTGCCCCGAGGGGGCCCCGCAGTCTGCCCGGTTCAGACCAGCACTTAGACAAGCACTGGCCGGGGGGGGGGGGGCTAAAATAAAGATGACCCTCGAGAGAGCGACTCCCAAGGGAAAAAGTAGGTGGTGGTGAGGCAAATGGTAAAACCAAGGTTGGGCCTTGCTGGACAAGTTTTATTCAAAGCGAACTGTCAGGGGGTCCCATAAATCACCCGACCGCGTTAGGAACGCAAAATCCGGGAACATAACACCGGTATGACGGAAACTAGGGCGGCAAGAGTGGAACAAACCACCAGGCATAAGACCGAGCCTTCCACCCTTTACCAAATATATAGATGCATTAATAATATAAGAGATATTGTGATATCCCAACCAAAATCCTGTCCACCATGGAGAAATCTTCAACTTCACCTGCAACTAGCAACGCTATAAGAGGGGCTAAGCAAAAGCGGTAACATAGCCAAACAATGGTTTGCTAGGAGGGGTGACAAAGGTTAGAGGTTCATGGCAATTTGGGAGGCTTGATAAACAGGTAATAGGTAGCGCAGCATAGCGATAGAACGAATCAACTAGCATAGCAATGATAGTAGTGAGATCCAGGGTAGCGGTCATCTTGCCTGAAATCCCGCAAGGAAGAAGAACGAGTCCATGAAGAAGACGAACGGATGAAGCCGAACCAACCGTAGACGAACGAATCCTCACGATCGCAACGAAACAGGAACTAACAAGAAGAAGCACACAACATGGTAAACACACCACACATGGACAAGGCATGATGCACAACAAGCATGATGCATGACAAGGCTACATGAAGCTACTCATGGCAAGAGATGATGCATACAAGAGTAACACATCAAGGCAAGTTTAAATGAGGCCGGGGACAACATATAACAATTCCGGTAAGTCCTCATATGCATATTTCGAAATTGGTCCAGAACTGAATAAACTTATGTTCAAGTTGTTAAACAATAAGTTAAAAAGCACCAAGATGATCTACACGAAATTCTAGTCAAGTTACATATAAAGTTTATTAGATTCGGAGCTACGGCCTAGAAGATATGAGCAAAACAAGTTAAACATGGCATTGATGCAAAATGCACCCAAACCTCAAGCAAACACACCAAAACAAGGATGCAACATGATAATATGAAACTACATGCAAAATCAAGCAAGTTTCATATAGAGCACACTCAAAACGGAGCAACGGTTCAACACATGCACACTATACAAGTCATAGCAACAATCTGACCATAACAGCAACTAGGCATATTGCAAGCATCAAAACAACAAGCTACAGCACCCCAACATAAGAACAAAAGGCATGAGAATGATGTACAGGTAAAGGACAACAAAACATGAACACTGAGCTATCTCCAGAAACAACTAGAACATGCTCAAAAAGACATGGGAAGATTGCAAATAATAACAGTTTTAGACTTTAGCAGAAATAATATCAGGTTGCAATGTTTAGAGCTATCAAACAACATGTTACAGAAACTTATCATGGCAAACAAAGGCATGGCATGAATCTACTAATAGCATAGATCAAAAGTCCCTTACTGACCATAAGCCAAAAAGGATCAGAAGATGAGATGGCACCCATGTAAACATGGCAAGTTATATTACAGATTCAAACATGGCAGAAACAACAATAAGTAGGCATGTTGGTGAGCTTGAATCACTCACCAAAGAGCAATACATGGCATGGCAAGGCAACCAACAGTAAGAAGACATGTTTGTGAAGCTAAGCATGGCAGGAGCAAGTTCATAGGGTTCATGGAACACTAGCAAAACACATGGGAACTAGTGAACTTAATGTTAACAGGCTGATAGCAACATTATCAAGCAACTTTGGAGCAAGATTACAACAAGATGCAGCAGGCTATAATTGCAACCAAGGGCATGAGTGGATAGAGCATGACATGTAGATCAAAACATGTTTATAGAGCATCTCCAGATTATGCATAGAATGATTAGTAGCAACATGTTAACATGGCATCACAAAATTACAGAATCTGCCTAGCAAAACAGCAACAGCAAGTGCCCTACTTAACAAGCTCAAAGCACTCAGCACACAACTCACAAAAATACATGGTTGGCACCCATGGAAAGATGGCATGGCATAGATCAACATAAAAAGTGCCCTACTTAACAAGCTCAAAGCACTCAGCACACAACTCACAAAAATACATGGTTGGCACCCATGGAAAGATGGCATGGCATAGATCAACATAAATGTAGACAACAACCTCATAGGATGCACACATCAATCATGGCAAAAATGATAAATGAGCAAGTTATAACAGTTTCAGCAGATTAACATCAATATGCACTCTTCCAACAGCATTTCGGGCATCAAGATGAGCTCAAATGAAAATGATGCAATGGAACGAAATGAAGTACTCGTCGAGACGAACAATTTGACATACTACACGCATGAAACGGAGCTACGGATGTAGAGATATAGCATGACGAACATGGCATGTTTATGTCAAATATTCTCAGGGACTTAGACGAAATATCACCTCCGAAACTGGATCTAGGGTTCGGCGTGACTCCCGAGGTTGGCCGGAGCGGATCGGGCTCCGGCGAGGTCGGGCGGCCTCCGGGGATGAGGGAGGAGGCCGGAGAGGCCGGGGAGAGCACCGGATCCGCGGTGGAGATGCGGGGCGGCGCCAGCGGAGGAGACCGCGGGGCTGGGCGGCGCGGTCGGCTCCGGTGGCCGGGGCGGGACACCGGCGATGGAGTCGGACGGGCGAGGGCGGCGGAGGCCGGGCGACGGGGCCGGGAGGCGGCGCGCGGCCGGGAGGCGAGAGCGGCCGGCGGGAGCGGCGCGCGGCCGGGAGGCGGCGGCGGCCGGCGGGACCGGGCGCGCCGGCGGGTGGCGCCGGCGAGCAGCGGCGCGGGGCTGAGGCGCGGGCAGGCGCGGG
This sequence comes from Triticum timopheevii, assembly GCA_963921465.1. Lineage (NCBI taxonomy): Eukaryota > Viridiplantae > Streptophyta > Magnoliopsida > Poales > Poaceae > Triticum > Triticum timopheevii. The sequence goes on from OY997272.1 coordinate 173,412,864, forward strand.
TCGGCGGCGGCGGGCGCGCGGGCCGGGCGGGCCTCCCGCGGGCCTGGCGGGCCGGCGGCGCGGGGGAGGCGGAGCGGCGACGTGGCGGCTCCCGATTCACCGGGCGGTGGCGGGCGGTGGCGGGCGGACGCGTCCGGCTCCATCCGGACGTGTCCGACTGCAAGGAGAGGAGCGAGACTAGGGTTAGGGTAGGAAATGATCCGGGATTTCGGGGAGGAGGTGTATTTATAGGTAGAGGGAGCTAGGAGAGTCCAAATGAGGAGCGGTTTTCGGCCTCGCGATCGTGATCGAACGACCGAGAGCATGGAGGGGAGTTTGCTGGGCTTTGGGCCACTTTGGAAGGGGTGTAGGGCTGCAACTCAAAGAGGGCTTTACGGTTACCCGGTTAACCGTTGGAGTGTCAAACGACCTCCAAATGGCACGAAACTTGACAGGCGGTCTACCGGTGGTGTACCAAGGCCGCTTGGCAAACCTCGGGCCATTCCGAGAAAGTTTAACACCCGCACACGAAAAGAGGTAAAAGAGGGCACCGGGGAACATAGGAGTGTCGGATCGTGAAACGGACAACGGGGAAAATGCTCGGATGCATGAGATGAACATGAATGCGAAATGAGATGCACATGATGGCATGATGAAATGCAGATGATGACATGGCAAAGTGCAACACGCATGCAAATGACATGGCAATGACGGCGAATAACTGGCGGACACCTGGCGCATCGAATCCGGGGCGTTACAACACTCCTCCACTAACAAGAGATCTCGTCCCGAGATCTTAGGACCGAGACGGAAGGGAAAAGGGATGAGGTGAAACAAGAACTCAAAGAAGAAGCAAAGAATCGAGAGCACTCGAGAAGAATTTGAACGAGATCTTGGAGAAGGCATGTGACTGATGGAATCCATTCTTACGTCACGCTTGAAAAGAATTGAGAATAACTCCGGGGAATTAGAATAGTCAGGTAAGATCCTGGGAAAAGACCTGTGGGTTAGGGCCCACTGAAGAGAAAAAACACCGTTGGAAAGGGATTGTTGAACAGATAGATGATGCACCGGAACAATTGAAATATTTGAATGAGGTGACAACCTCGAATTAATTCAAACACACACGAATCTCCTGAGATGTCTTGAACTCCGGAAGGATAAACTGGCGAGAGGCGAACAGGCAAAGGAAAATATTTGAGCTGAGGGAAAGAATACGATCGACAACGAAAAACTTGAATTGAGTCCACCGGAAAAGAAAAGAGATGAAGAATGACGAACGAGACAAGAATTCACCGGTTGAAATGATTGACGAAGGACTGAAGAGGCTCCGCCCAGATGAAATCGATGGTCGAAACGGACTGAAACTCCGGGAAGAAAAAGGGTGGGAGGGCGGGAAAACAAAGGCAACTTGAAAGGGGAAAACGACGAATATCTTGAAGAGAAAACACCGGTTGAAATCATTGAGGAAAGAAAGCAAAGACTTCGCACGAGTAGGATGGATACTCGATTACGGACTCCGGTTCCGAGAGGAAGAAGGGAGGGCGGGTGGGAAAAGAAAACAACTGAGGATTGAACTCAAAGATGAAGAGACTCGAGTCAACTTGACGAGAAATGCACTGGATGAAAAGAGCTAAGGAACAACTACCGGAAAACCAACTGCGTGATCCTAAAGAAAATTTGAAAAGGGAAGAGAAGTAATTCAAAACACCTACGTCAAGATTCCTCACCAGAGCGACGAAGGGACTGAGTAGTAAAAAGAATTCCTACTCTCCGATATAACTAGACTCCGAAAACAGTTTTTTTCTAGACTCAACAACGGCCAAACTACACGATCAATCAAGGGGGGCTCCTAGGGTCGGTCGAGGCTCTGATACCAACTTGTCACGCCCAATATGCGACCCTATCCAAAAGGAACTCGAAGGTCCCACCAAGGATAGACCCGCATATTGAGACGCTTTTGCAAGGTGGATATCATTACATCAACATTACATAATAGATGGGGATTCATACAATACATACAATGTCACATGAATACAACAATACAACATACAAGAACAACATCCGACTACGGATGATTCATAAACAGAAACTCAAACAATATCCACCCTGCTAGCCCAGGCTGCCGACCTGGAACCTATCCCCTGATCGAAGAAGCAGAAGAAGAACTCAACGCAAGCAAGCATCGCTCTCGCGTCATGATCATCGCATAATCTGTACCTGCAACTGTTGCTGTAGTAATCTGTGAGCCACGAGGTCTTAGCAATCCCATTACCATGGGTATCAAGACTAGCAAAGCTTAATGGGCAAGGAAGGGGTAAAGTGGTGAGGTTGCAGCAGCGACTAAGCATGATATGGTGGCTAACATACGCAAATGAGAGCGAGAAGAGAAGCAAAGGAACGGTTGTGAAGCTAGCAATGATCAAGAGGTGATCCTGAACACCTACTTACGTCAAACATAACACAGAAACCGTGTTCACTTCCCGGACTCCGCCGAGAAGAGACCATCACGGCTACACACGCGGTTGATGCGTTTTAGTTCGGATCTGGTGTCAAGTTATCTACAACCGGACATTAACAAATTCCCATCTGCCACATAACCGCGGGCACGACTCTCGAAAGTTTAAACCCTACAGGGGTGTCCCAACTTAGCCCATGACAAGCTCTCGCGATCAACGAAGGAATAGACCTTCTCCGAGGAAGACCCGATCAGTCTCGGAATCCCGGTTTACAAGACATTTCGACAATGGTAAAACAAGACCAGCAAAGCTGCCCGATGTGCCGACAATCCCGATAGGAGCTGCACATATCTCGTTCTCAGGGCAACACCGGATAGGTCAGCCTACGAGTAAAACCAGACCTCGAGTTGCCCCGAGGGGGCCCCGCAGTCTGCCCGGTTCAGACCAGCACTTAGACAAGCACTGGCCCGGGGGGGGGGGGGCTAAAATAAAGATGACCCTCGAGAGAGCGACTCCCAAAGGAAAAAGTAGGTGGTGGTGAGGCAAATGGTAAAACCAAGGTTGGGCCTTGCTGGACAAGTTTTATTCAAAGCGAACTGTCAGGAGGGTCCCATAAATCACCCGACCGCGTTAGGAACGCAAAATCCGGGAACATAACACCGGTATGACGGAAACTAGGGCGGCAAGAGTGGAACAAACCACCAGGCATAAGGCCGAGCCTTCCATCCTTTACCAAATATATAGATGCATTAACAATATAAGAGATATTGTGATATCCCAACCAAAATCCTATCCACCATGGAGAAATCTTCAACTTCACCTGCAACTAGCAACGCTATAAGAGGGGCTGAGCAAAAGCGGTAACATAGCCAAACAATGGTTTGCTAGGAGGGGTGTCAAAGGTTAGAGGTTCATGGCAATTTGGGAGGCTTGATAAACAAGTAATAGGTAGCGCAGCATAGCGATAGAACGAAGCAACTAGCATAGCAATGATAGTTGTGAGATCCAGGGTAGCGGTCATCTTGCCTGAAATCCCGCAAGGAAGAAGAACGAGTCCATGAAGAAGACGAACGAATGAAGCCGAACCAACCGTAGACGAACGAATCCTCACGATTGCAACGAAACAGGAACTAACAAGAAGAAGCACACAACATGGTAAACACACCACACATGGACAAGGCATGATGCACAACAAGCATGATGCATGACAAGGCTACATGAAGCTACTCATGGCAAGAGATGATGCATACAAGAGCAACACATCAAGACAAGTTTAAATGAGCCGGAACAACATATAACAATTCCGGTAAGTCCTCATACGCATATTTCGAAATTGGTCCAGAACTGAATAAACTTATGTTCAAGTTGTTAAACAGCAAGTTAAAAAGCACCAAGATGATCTACACGAAATTCTAGTCAAGTTACATATAAAGTTCATTAGATTCGGAGCTACGGCCTAGAAGATATGAGCAAAACAAGTTAAACATGGCATTGATGCAAAATGCACCTAAACCTCAAGCAAACACACCAAAACAAGGATGCAACATGATAATATGAAACTAAATGCAAAATCAAGCAAGTTTCATATAGAGCACACTCAAAACGGAGCAACGGTTCAACACATGCACACTATACAAGTCATAGCAACAATCTGACCATAACAACAACTAGGCATATTGCAAGCATCAAAACAACAAGCTACAGCACCCCAACATAAGAACAAAAGGCATGAGCATGATGTACAGGTAAAGGACAACAAAACATGAACACTGAGCTATCTCCAGAAACAACTAGAACATGCTCAAAAAGACATGGGAAGATTGCAAATAATAACAGTTTCAGACTTTAGCAGAAATAACATCAGGTTGCAATGTTTAGAGCTATCAAACAACATGTTACAGAAACTTATCATGGCAAACAAAGGCATGGCATGAATCTACTAATTGCATAGATCAAAAGTCCCTTACTGACCATAAGCCAAAAAGGATCAGAAGATAAGATGCCACCCATGTAAACATGGCAAGTTATATTACAGATTCAAACATGGCAGAAACAACAATAAGTAGGTATGTTGGTGAGCTTGAATCACTCACCACAGAGCAATACATGGCATGGCAAGGCAACCAACAGTAAGAAGACATGTTTGTGAAGCTAAGCATGGCAAGAGCAAGTTCATAGGGTTCATGGAACACTAGCAAAACACATGGGAACTAGTGAACTTAATGTTAACAGGCTGATAGCAACATTATCAAGCAACTTTGGAGCAATATTACGACAAGATGCAGCAGGCTATAATTGCAACCAAGGGCATGAATGGATAGAGCATGACATGTAGATCAAAACATGTTTATAGAGCATCTCCAGATTATGCATAGAATGATTAGTAGCAACATGTTAACATGGCATCACAAAATTATAGAATCTGCCTAGCAAAACAGCAACAGCAAGTGCCCTACTTAACAAGCTCAAAGCACTCAGCACACAACTCACAAAAATACATGGTTGGCACCCCTGGAAAGATGGCATGGCATAGATCAACATACATGTAGACAACAACCTCATAGGATGCACACATCAATCATGGCAAAAATGATAAATGAGCAAGTTATAACAGTTTCAGCAGATTAACATCAACATGCACTCTTCCAACAGCATTTCGGGCATCAAGATGAGCTCAAATGAAAATGATGCAATGGAACGAAATGAAGTACTCGTTGAGGCGAACAATTTGACATATTACACGCACGAAACGGAGCTACGGATGCAGAGATATAGCATGACGAACATGGCATGTTTATGTCAAGTATTCTCAGGGACTTGGACGAAATATCACCTCCGAAACTGGATCTAGGGTTCGGCGTGACTCCCGAGGTTGGCCGGAGTGGATCGGGCTCCGGCGAGGTCGGGCGTCCTCCGGGGATGAGGGAGGAGGCCAGAGAGGCCGGGGAGAGCACCGGATCCGCGGTGGAAATGCGGGGCGGCGCCGGCGAAGGAGACCGCGGGGCTGGGCGGCGCGGGACGCCGGCGACGGAGTCGGACGGGCGAGGGGCGGCGGAGGCCGGGCGACGGGGCCGGGAGGCGGCGCGCGGCCGGGAGGCGGGAGCGGCCGGCGGGAGCGGCCGGCGGGAGCGGCGCGCGGTGCGCGGCCAGGAGGCGGCGGCGGCCGGCGGGAGCGGGCGCACCGGTGGGCGGCGCCGGCGAGCGGCGGCGCGGGGCTGAGGCGCGGGCAGGCGCGGGTCGGCGGCGGCGGGCGCGCGGGCCGGGCGGGCCTCCCGCGGGCCTGGTGGGCCGGCGGCGCGGGGGCAGCGGAGCGCCGACGTGGCGGCTCCCGATTCGCCGGGCGGCGGCGGGCGGACGCGTCCGGCTCCATCCGGACGTGTCCGACTGCGGGGAGAGGAGCGAGACTAGGGTTAGGGTAGGAAATGATCCGGGATTTCGGGGGAGGAGGTGTATTTATAGGTAGAGGGAGCTAGGAGAGTCCAAATGAGGAGCGGTTTTCGGCCACGCGATCGTGATCGAACGACCGAGAGCATGGAGGGGAGTTTGCTGGGCTTTGGGCCACTTTGGAAGGGGTGTAGGGCTGCAACTCAAAGAGGGCTTTATGGTTACCCGGTTAACCGTTGGAGTGTCAAACGACCTCCAAATGGCACGAAACTTGACAGGCGGTCTACCGGTGGTGTACCAAGGCCGCTTGGCAAACCTCGGGCCATTCCGAGAAAGTTTAAGACCCACACACGAAAAGAGGTAAAAGAGGGCGCCGGGGAACATAGGAGTGTCGGATCGCGAAACGGACAACGGGGAAAATGCTCGGATGCATGAGACGAACATGAATGCGAAATGAGATGCACATGATGGCATGATGAAATGCAGATGATGACATGGCAAAGTGCAACACGCAAGCAAATGACATGGCAACGACGGCGAATAACTGGCGGACACCTGGCGCATCGAATCCGGGGTGTTACATATTCCCTCCATTTTTATTTAAGTCCGCGTATTAGCATTGGTCAAAGTCAAGTTTTGTAAACTCTCAGAAAGCTTATAACAAAAAATATTAACATATACAATAACAAATAAATACCATTAGATTCATTAGTGAATGTACTTTCACATCATACATATTTGTTATGGTAACTGTTTATATTTTTCTATAAACTTGGTCAAACCTTAGGAAGTTTGATTTCGGTCAAACCTAATATGCAGAGTTTACTACTACTACTCGCTAGTTGCTTAGCCGAATCACTCAACAGACCACACGGGGAGTCCAGTGTCACAAAATTTTGAGGTCAGTAGGAAATTTCCCGCGACCCTGATTCGAGCAGTGGGGTTGTCTGATCGGTAAACAAATGAATAATGTCAGTCTGGGATGGAGACGAAAAGGAGACTGCAACAAATGTTGTGTCTACAGGAGAGAGAGAGAGAGAATAATTTTAGTGGGATGAGTCATATGTAGAGACATATAGGGTGTGTGAGAGAATCCCATAGATAGAAAGACAAAGTGAAAGACGAGTGGAGACTGTGTGCGTGGCGGTGAAAAAGAAAGCTTAGGTACCGAGTGATACTAGAGAACAGTAGATATGTGAGAGATAATGAAAACCATGTAATGTATAATGATAGGGAGAGTGTGACACTTCTCAAGGGAGACGTTGAGATACCATGTTTGTGAGGATAGGAGAAACATGAAGTGAGCGTGCGGGTGAGCTGGAGAAAAGAGAGTGATAGCTACCTGAAGGAGCATTCATGCGAGAGAGATGGGCGTGAAAGGAGTGTACAAAAAAGGGATTCAAATATTTGAATTCGACATGATGATACATGTAATCCATACTCGAACCAAAATTGATCTATCAAACATGCATACTCATATGTAGATATTACTGATCCATACATTTTAGTAGAACATAATTTGGTTAAATTTTTTCTAATTCAACCTTAAGATTTCGAGATCGTTGTATTTGTAAATCATATTATACATATAAAGGAGTAGAATTCTTTGTTGTGCTTTTGAAAGTATATATAAAAAATGATGTATATGGAATTTAATTCCAATTGAAAATGGATCCCGCCCTAAAAAAATAGAATACAAACGGGATTCGAATTGAGTTGGCACGGTAAACGTGCACCCTGCAAAATTTGAACGAAGCGGGGAAAGTCGCAGTAACCGCCCGAAACCAAAATCTGCGAGATGGAAATCACTACTGCCTATCCCTGCCACGCAAAGCCTATCTGCTGGATTTCTATAGGTTTTGATAGGGGTAGGTTTGTAATTTCACCCAAACGTGACGTAACCGCCTCTCACCCGGATTCATACACGGTGGGCGCCAAAACACAGTGTGTCCTCGGCCGAAATCAACTCCCTCCCCGATTCATATTCATACACGATGGGCGCCAAAAACAAACTCTCGTCGGCAAATATTCGGTGTATGCGAGATTACCATCCTATCCCCAACCGACTAATGTTGCTGTGATGTAGTAGAAATTTGAAATGGGGGCTAAGTTTGTAAATTTCCTCGCATTTGAGACAAGCGCGCCCTGAATACATGGTTCCCCCCTTCTTCTCTATCTCCCTTTTCCCCATTCGTACTCCGTGGGCGCCAAAACACCCTCTCCACCCCACCCTCCTCCGTCCGTCGCCGTCCGCCACCCCATCCACCGCCGTCCTCCTCCACCATGCCGGAGCTGATACCCCGACGCTGCCGTCCATTACAAGAGATCCACCACTCTCATCCATGACTTCGGACCGGGATCCTTGCATCCCGTCCTCTCGCTTCATCCCCGCCGTCGTCCACCTTGCCGGTGCCGCTCCTACGATTGTCTCGTCCACCGCGCCCTGCCGCCACCGTCTACCCTCCTAGATCTCCTTCCACGCCGTCGATAGCCATCGCTACCGCAGCACCGTCAAATTCTCAGCAGATGCGTACACAGCGCCGCACCAGAGGCGGTACTCTTTCGTATCTACTCGACTTATTTACCGCATCAAGAAAATAGATCGCCATTGATTTACTCTGATTTCTTGTCTTGGTTGCGAAGTTGCCTTTGTCTGGTTTGCACCTTCAGATCTGCTATGGCACGCTCAACACTATACTCCCAATGCTTATGGTTTTCCCCTTTTATATTCCACACTAGTTAAATCACAGTAGACTAAATTTCAAAATTGGGTCAGTCAATTTTTCAGAGCTCACCGGAGTTCGCCGGTGCGATCGAAGGGGCTCGGGTGGTTGTGGGGCCTCGCCGAACGAAGAAAACTCGACGCGGGTGGGGGTTGGGGTGGGGTGGGGGTGGGGGTGGCGGAGGAACACAGGCGGTGGGGGCCGGTGGTCTGGCCGGCGGCCCGTGCGGTGTTCTGTATGGGAAGAATCAGAGACGAGGAAGAAGAAGGGTTGGGAGACGTAGGATCTTCATCCAACTGCCTGAAATGGTCGAGAGACAGCTGGGAGTTGCATTCTTAATGCGCTCTGCTTCATCATGTGTGGGCACTGCGCAACCAGCATTTTATTATCCAAAATCTGCTTGCTCTTCTTTACCAGGTTCCTCTTCCGTTCTTCTTTAATATGTACTCTCTCCGTTCCTAAATACAAGTATTTGTATAGATTCCACCATGGACTACATATGGAGCAAAATGAGTGAATCTACACTCTAAAGTGTATCTGGATATATCTGTATGTGATCCATAGTGGAAATCTCTACCAAGACTTATATTTTGGAACAGAGGGAGTATGATAGTAGTACAATATGTTCCTTGTACTGAAGATGAGTAGGGACATTTGCAGTGTAGAGGTCTATACGATCGGTTGTGATGGACACTTTGAGCCTCTTTGATTCGTAGGATCTTGTAAACATAGGAATAGGATTTGTTGTGGCCTGCCCACTTGAATCCTATAAGAATAACAAGGAAATGCGGGGAGCTGTGTCGCCTTTGAGAGTTACACTGATATTAACAGTACCGCACCTTCACTTGAGGAGAGCTGGTATCCGAAGCCATTCTAGCCGTACCGGCAATACTAGCACATATATTCCAGCAAGTTCCACTTTGCTGATTTTACTCTGATGCTTAAGGTTTTCCCGTTATATCTACACTATGATCTGTGTAGCTCCTTTATGTCGCACTAGCAGCAGTCCACTCTTGAAGCTAAACACCGCAATGACTTACAAAATTGGCACCAAAGCATTGAGTGCCATTCTGGATGCAATGAAACTCATACGCTCCCCACCTGTTGACTCTTGTTCAGAATATGATCCTAATGACTATTCTAACCTCGAGGAGTCAAAGGCAGATGGCCTGTCCTGTTCACCCATCAAGGTGCCCGTTCTAATTTGGCAATGTTTTATTGATTGCGGGTATCTTGCATATGTTGTCTTGCATTTCTTCTACTTTGTTGCACCGCCATCTGCTTAGTTTACTCATCATATATGTCGAGATGCCATGCCCATCCATTATCAATACATATTCCATTTGTCATCATACCATGTTTTTCAACTCAAATGATGTTCTTGTGCATCAGATATCAAAAAGGAAGAGGGTGATTGCCGAACCTGAAGGAGCACCAGCAAAGTCCTTGAAAAACGTGGTGGTGCCGGAGAAATCAGACAACACCCCACTTATATTGGATGTACAACCAGTGACACAAAATGTCGGATCGACTCCAGCAGACTGTACCCATACTTCACTGGCCACACCACTAGCCCCACCACACAGGACCTGCACTCCAGCAAAAGGTATACCGATTTCATTTGCCATAGCACCAGCTGTACCACAGAAAAATCCCACTCCAGCAAAAAGTACAGCAAGTCCACCGGCCGAAGACCTATCCCAACTGCAGAGACGGCCAATTCCTGCAGATTGGAACCCATTCCATTTATTCCCAGTTTAAAAGACAATGCTTTCAATGTTGTTAGGGACTACGTGCATATATTCCCATCATGGGAAGATTATTGTGAAGACAAACACCATTTTCACATCTTTCTGTCCAACTTACATGTAAGTGCTATTGTTCATGGTTATTATTTTCATGTTTTCTGCTGATTGAACACATCAATGATTTACATTATATTGTTGTAACTAGGCGAGGGTCAATCTGGATAGTCATGACGAGCAAAGCTTTCTTGTGCTTTTCAAGGAAGCATTGCAGCAGTATCGGTGTTACCTAAGGAAATCACACTTTGATGGCAAGTCTATAAACGAATTTCCGGTGAAGTCTCCTGTGCTAAATTTAGAAGACATTGAATGGAAAAACCTTGTTATGCACTGGTCTCGTTCCCAGGATGAGGTACTGTCTATGAAATCACATGACAATTTGAACTTCTACTTTTCCGCATGTGCCTTATGGATCTATTTTGCAGGAAACCTGCTCGAAGAAGAATTCCGGTTTGAAAAGAACGACATGATATCGCAAATATGTTGTCCGCTGCTTTGCTCTTGTTAGTACCTGTTGTCCTGTATCACTGTACTTGCATACATACCTGGTTCATTATGTGACAGCAGTATGCATGATAGCTTGCTTATCAATTGTTTGCTCCAAATTATCTGATCTGTATGAATGGTTACATTAGTGTAGAATATATCCAATGCCAATGTTTTTTTTAGCTCTGCATTATTCTTGTAAGTACATGTTGTCCTTTATCAGTGTACTTATAATGACAGGTAGCTATTCATGTACCATCACTCTGCATCTTATTTTCCTTTGCCCTCCATTTTCTACACATCAGATCTATATTTACTCTTACCATAAGGTTGGTACTGAAGAAGTTTAGCTGTGCATTTCTCTTGGCTATACCTTTTGCCTGTATCGCTGCACTTACATTTATAGCTACTTGGTTATGTAGCATCACTCTTCATCTTATCTTAAATATTCTCCATTTTTCGTATATTATCACATCTATATTTACTCTTAACAAAATGTAGAATAAAGGCAATGCTTATGAAGAAGATTATGTGGTAAACTTCTTGAATTGCCCCCCCCCCCCATCAGCATGGACAAGGCCTTTATAGAGCCTGTCTTCACCAATAATGTAAGTTTGTCCATCTCAAGCCTTCAAACTTTGTTGTATATATTTGGTTAGGCATGACTGTAACAGCTGTTTATTTTTGGTGTTTGCATCAAATTGCATGTTTAAATTTTATTATGTAGTTCATAAACAAAAGTTTGTCCTTTCTCAATTTAAGTTTTCAGTTGTACAACCAAGTTCCTTCTTCATACCGTGTAAATTAAACTATACAGAGCAAGTGATCTTCTTTTGCACTGCATGTATGCTTCTGTTCTTCATCCGTAATCCAGTGGTGTGGTGAACCTACCCACTACAGCACAATGTCATATTCTGCAATGTCTTAACTATGAACAATGTCATATAATTCTACTACTCCCTCCGTCCGAAAATACTTGTCATTGAAATGGATGTATCTAGATGTATTTTAGTTCTAGACACATCCATTTTGATGACAAGTAATTCCGGACAGAGGGAGTATTATTTAAACCGTCTCTTTATTTGCCAATCTAAAATGGGATAAATTGACAGCACACTAACCATTGATACTTATGAGTTCTTGATATGTAATCCAGTGGTGTCGTGAAGCTGCCAACTCCTTCACAATGTCATTTCCTGCCATGTCTTGACCTGAACAATACCATATTGTGTTAATGCAATTTTAAACTGTGTCACTTTATTCGTCAGTAAGAAATGTGATGAATTGTCAGCACTGATACTTTTATGTGCAAAACCTGTCATCTGTCTGCTTGTTTCTCAGAGTGAGGAAGATATAAGTGTTGAACAAGCGCAGTCTCATCATCTTGCTCAGCTACTTGCGCTGCAGCTCCCCAGCAGGGCTAACCTTTCTTGAACTCTATTGAAGTGCTGTCGGTTTTGTATATTATTTTGTCGGCGTGTTTATTTGCACTGGTGGCGATCTTTGATGCCCAGTGTATGTAATCTGTTGTCTGCTTGTGCTTTATTATCATAGTGGCGAACTTTGATGCCCAGTGGATGTAATATGCTGTAATTTCTTTATTGTATAGCCTAGGTTTTTTCTTATTCACGATGCTGCAGTTATTTTACTGTATATATATATCCTATCTTCGCAGTAAACCGGCCAAACCGTAAAATTACGGTACATAATCGGGCCGTCATGCAATCACGATGTAGGTTGGGCCTTAAACGTGCCGAACAGCTAACGGGTCGGCAGCAGCTAGAAATGAACCCCAGCCCATGATTGTGCGAATCAAATCACGGGCTTTTAACAAGCCAAAATCGTCTCGGTCTTGCGAGCAGGCAGGATGCAAACCGGGCCGTAGTTAGGCCCAACTATATGGCGGGCTTTTAACAGGCCGAAATTAATATAGGGCCGAAATGTTAAACGGGCTCTTAACAGGCTAAAACTAATATCAGGCCGAATTACTAAGTGGGCCTTTAGCAAGTGTGCCCAAAAGCATAGTGTCCAGTTGACGGGCCGAATCTGATATGGGCCATAATTGAGCCCAAAGCCTCTTAAAGGGCCGGACCTGATCTGGGCCGTAATTTGGCACAGAACGTGGCAGGCTTTTAACAGGCCGGATCTCATATGGGCCACTATTAGGCCCGGAACATGGTAGGCCCTTAATGGACCGGATCAAATATGGGCCGACATTTGGCCCAAAACATGGCAGCCAATTAATGGGCCAGCCTACTAGGGTCCTCAAAATCTTGTGGGCCTACAGCTGGGTAGGCCCATTAATGTCGGCGAAATCTCGTGGGGCTTTAGCAGTGCCGGCCCATTATGATCCGCAAGAATCTTGTGGGCCTTTACCTGGGCCGGCCCATTATGGCACAAAAAAATCTTGTGGGCCTTTACCTGGGCCGGCCCATTATGGCCCGCAAAATCTTGTGGGCCTTTAGCTGGGCCAGCCCATTATGATCCGCAAAATTTCGTGGGCCTTTAGCTGGGCCGGCCCATTATGGTCCGCAAAATCTTGTTGGCCTTTAGTTGGGCCGACCCATTTAAACTTGATGGGCCGGTCCACGTGTCAACTGTGCCAGCGCGGACCTGACACGTGTCTCCTCCAGCCAATGATGATTTTACACGTGGAAAATCCCCATTGGTCGGGGCTGTTATGGGATCCAAAACCCGACCCGGTAGCTTAACGGCGTTCTGTTACGGTGGATGCCACGTGTCGGTCACCCTTGATGAAAGCACTTCTGTGACGCGCGATTTATCGTCATTGAAGTGGACACTTCCGTGATGATAATTTTGGTAATGTCATGGAACACTTCTACGACAGCACAGGTATGACTATCTTGATTCTGTCATAAATTTGTCATGGATGTACATGCATGACAAAAAACGCGACCTACTGTGACAAACACGTATCATCACGGAAGTGTATTTTTTTTGTAGTGTGTCCAAGCTGGCGGGAGAGCTTGCCGGTGGCGCCGAGGAGTTGGAAGCTCTCAAAGAGGAAGCACGGAAGGTGGAGATCCTCTTGGTCGACGTGCAGTCGCAACTCTCTTCCAAGAGCCTTGAAGCGGACAATGGCGAAATCTTGGACATGAAGGTGAGGATTGGCACCTTGGAGCGCTCGGCGGAGTCACTTGAATCCCGCCAGCAGTTGTTGTCCAAGGATTTGGACACCGCCAAGCATCTTCGGCAAGATGCTGAGGACAAGCTGAAGAATCAGGTCAATCTGAGCAACCTCTAGATCAAGAGCCGGATCGACATAGCTGAACACCTTGGTGCCCAGGCTGCGGAGATGGGCATGGACGGCCCAATTTTCTTGGTTAGCCAACACAAGGTCCCAAGTGCCAAGTAGGGAGTCTTCTTCAACGAGTTGATCAAGAAGCTAAGAGTGCATGAAGAAGGGAGGGCCCAGCGCTTCGCGACATTGTCCCGAAAGCTTGCCCGCAATGCCCTCTTCATGGTCTTGAGCAATATCGCCAGCCGCCATCTAGACCTTGATCTCGATGACGGGTTCAAGAAGCCGCCGGCGGGTGCCGACGTCGCGGCCGCCAAGGAGAAAGCTGCATCATGGTCCGACAGGGTTCTCCAAGTTTGAATCACTCCATCTGGTTGCCAAGTCAAGTATCAGGCCGTTGTTGCTTTTGCGTCGCCCTGTAATGGAAGATGACGCACATTTCTTTAGTTATTCTATTTCTGTTGTTTGTGCGAAACTGATATTTCTAGATGAATCTTAAATGCGCATTTATCCCTTTGAACCCTGCACATTTGCATTCGTATGATCGCATCCTATGTATGCTTTGGATGCCTGCCGGTATCATATTGCCGCGATTGTCGTAAGGGTCCGGCCCTTATCAGTCCTCTTGGGGTGAATGTGTCCCGGCAGGTTTTTCCCAGGTAGTTCTCGGTGCAGCCTCTCGTCATGTGAGCATGGCTCTAGACAGGATGATGGAGCAACCAAAGAAGCTAACCAAGGTTCCATCACATGAGGATTTTCACAATACGAACGCTCACTAGGGTTCAGGGATAAACGATTGCAAAATTATCCAATGTATCAATCAAGAAGTGATAATGTGGACTTAGCTTTTGTCCTGAGCTTCTTTTCTTTGCTGCCGGGCCGCACGTGCCAAGTGCGTTCGTGGCACCTGGCAGAGCAGGAGCCATTCAGGTGGTTTTCTTGTTCCCGGCAGGGACCGATATGCATTTTACGCGGCTGGCGGGCATCGACGCATAGTGACGGGCATCTCTGGTCCTCCTCCCTTTTTCTCTTCTCGTTTCGGGTCAGTCTAACGGCTGCCGGTGCACGGGTAGTGCCGATGCAGGCAGCCTCGCTGAAATACACTTGTCGGGGCGTCTATTGATAGGTTCATACCGACGTTCACTCATGATTACCCTAGGTAGGGTAAATACTGGACCGAGCATCGCGCGGTACTTGTTGATTTCGACGTCGCCGGGGCTAAAGTGATTTGACCGCTGACGAAGGGAAGGGACGGGGAGGAGGAAGCTCGCACCCGCATGTTTTGTGCCCTTTCTCCGAGCGGCGCCCGAATGGTGGGTACACCATGCGGATCGCCGGGACGGGTCTCTGGCCATCAGTGGAGATCATTGTTGTAGCCCTGGCCACAGCGAGGTGTGAAGACCAACACGTGGTGCGGGGACGGCCCCGCTTTGCTTCTGCGTCCTCGCGGTGCCACGGTCGATGGCGTCGCCGAAGATGTTGATGGCGACGAAGGTGACGCGCTACTCGCGCCTTCAGGTTCGCACGAGCGACCCCCCTACCCGGCGTGCCAAAGATGTTGCAGGAAACCACGACCACCTATGGGGCCAGGGCGTCCCCTTGCTAGTTTGGCAGGTGTCGGAGTAATGGGCCACGGGTAGGCTAACCCGAGTCCCAGAACCTTTCAAGGCATCGGGGCAGGCTGCACCCCTCGAGTCCTAGAGGCAACTCCAAGATAAGCCGAGTCCCAGAGGAGACTCCAAGGCGAGCTGAGTCCCAGAGGCGACTCCAAGATAAGACGAGTCCCAGAGGCGATTCCAAGGCAAGCCGAGTCCCAGAGGCGACTCCAAGGCAAGCCGAGGCCCAGAGGCGACTCCAAGACAAGCTGAGCCCCAGAGGCGACTCCAAGACAAGCCGAGCCCCAGAGGCGACTCCAAGACAAGCCGAGTCCCAGAGGCGACTCCAAGACAAGCCGAGTCCCAGAGGCGACTCCAAGTTAAGCTGACTCCTGGCCGGCGACTTCCAAAGAAGCCGGCTATAGGGAGTCGGCCTGCAACTCCAACCACCCTGTTTATTTAGGGCAGGCATGGCCACAGTACGCCGTACCAACGGAGATCTCCATCCGGCGCGGCACTGTTGCCATGCCAGCCCTGACATTAGCCCTTGGGGGCGGAGCCCTGTGCCCACGACGGCCTGTCTGTACGACCCAGAGATGGCGGGTCCCACTGGCCAGCGGGGGTACAGAAGGCGGCAAGAGCACCAGAAGACGGACCCGTTGGGAGTCGGCCCCCCGGAGTCGGTTGGCCCCTCCCACGGGCCCTACACGCCATTAACCAGACACGGCGGGGAATGGCAACAGTGATCGCCCGTCAGGCGGCGGCACTGTTGCCATGACCCCATGACCAAGCCAGCGTCATTAGAAGTGCGGCTACAGTAATCAGCAGCCGGCAAGACCCGCCCGCGGGAGACAAGGGCTGTCGGCTCCGTACCAGGCAAGTCGGCGGGACCCACCAGTCGGCGGGCCCCAGCAGTCGGCGGAGAAGACGGCGGCCTGAGAGACTGACGGCTAGGACCCGCGTCCAGCCGGATTTACCATTGTACCCCTGGGGGTAGGCCTATATAAACCCCCCAGGGCACCCATGCAAAGGGTTCGAATCCATTAGCACTAGACCAGATCACATAGGAAGGAGAGAGCTAGCCTTGCCTTCTCCTACCTCCAGAAACGGCTCAAGGAGCAACCTTGTACTCACTTTGCCTTAGTGACCATGCGGAGACCCCGCAGAGCAGCAGTAGGGGTGTTATCTCCTTGGAGAGCCCTGAAGCTGGGTAAGATCCGCCGGCGTGCATGTCTTCGCCTCATCCCGTTTCCAGGCACCGGCAACGTTCTACTCGCCCCCACGATGATAAGCCATCCTTTGGCATATGTCACACCCAACCCTCGACATTTGGCGCCAATCATGTGGCGAGGTGCACCGTTGTCCGGAGATCTGTTCTGGACGGGAACCCTTTTCCTCCCTGACGAGCACAGCCATTCAGGCTCGCCAGACGGAGTCTGCATCGATGCGCTGCGCGGCGCTGAGGCCGCCTGCGCAGCCAGCTCCCTCGCCGAACTTGTCGGCGAGGTTCGCCTCTCCGACGAGCCTGCGTCCGACACAGGCACGAGCGGCCCCGAGAGCCTCCTCGCGGGCCTCCTCGACCAACTCCACGTCACCGGCGAGCCTGCCGTGGACTTGGAGTCCGTAGGCTCCACCGACCCGATGTTGGTCGACTCCGACGCCGCGTCGCTCGACGCGTTCCCCACCAACGTGGTGGTCTACGACGAGCCGCTCCCTCACGAGTAGAGCGGCGGAAGCGCCGTCACGGAGGTGCTCGTCATCAGTCATGGCGAGCGTTCCGGTGATGGAGCTCATGACCCACTCGATGCGGCTCTACGAGACCTGACCGTGCCTATTCCGAAGGACGCTGACACCGAGACGCTGGAGGCACGCCGCCTTCAGATCATCGAAGGTGCGAAGAAGCTGGCAAGCATGATGCACTTGTCAGAAGCCTACCAGCGTGAGATGGATCGCGCTGTGGGCGGCTCGCCGGCTCCGACTGAGCCTAGCCGCCTAGGCACGGTCCAGCAGCGCGGCGTGGCCATCGCCAGCCTATTCGGGGCCAATCACCCCGTGTATGCCACGCCTGTGGAGAACATCCGCGCCGCCCAGGCGGCGACTGACGAGCTGAAATACTTTGTAGGCGAAGAGCGCCGCATGATGACGAACCGAGTCCAGCAGCTCCTCGACGCGGCTACCGTGCAGAATGCAGCCGGCAGCCGCACGGAGGTGCCGCAGCAACCAAACGACGACCTGCCTCCCCGCCGAGATCAAGGCGCGATGTCTCGGACGCCAACTGGCGGAGTCCGCGGATGAAAGGACAAAGAGCCGGCTGTCATCCACAGTCGGAATCGCATCACCATCGAGCGCGACCAAGACAGCCGCCCAAGAGTAGTGGAACGGCAGGGCGACTATCTGCCTCCCCCGCCGCGAAGAGAAAGGTGAGTCTCCCCGCCACCCATTAAGCATCCAACTCTCGGTGGCCGCCTTGGCCGCCGAGAGGGAGTCGGAGAGAATGACGCCCGCCACCGGATCGACCGACTCCACCGATCCCTGGCGCTGGAAGAAGAGGACGAGTTGGGTCTGCCCTGCTTCGGACCTCGCATCCGAGACTAGCCCTTTCCCAAAGGGTTCACGCTCCCCCGAGACACGCCCAAGTATACCGGCTCTGTGAAGCTGGAAGACTGGCTAGTTGACTACTCCACAGCCGTCAACATAGCGAACGACAACAAGCGTGTTGCCGTGAAGTACGTTCCACTCATGCTCCAGGGCACGGCCCGGACGTGGTTGAACAGGCTGAAGCCCCACAGCATCAACAGCTGGGTCGACTTCACCGAAGCCTTCATCCGCAACTTCACGAGCACATACAAGGGACCTCCCAAGCCTCGCCAGCTTTCCTTGTGCGTGCAAGGCCCCGACGAGTCAACTCGCGACTACCTCACGCGGTGGGCCGAGCTTTGGAACTCCTGCGAGGGCGTGCACGAGGTGCAGGCTATCGAATACTTCACCGCCGGGTGCAGAGAAGGCCCCCTCCTCAAGCACAAGCTCCTCTGCGATGAGCCGGAGACCCTTGACGAGCTACTGATCATAGCAGACAAGTACGCCACAGCCGACTCCTCCATGAAGACAGAGATTCAAGTTAGTGCGACTGGCAAAATGGTCCCTCAGGCTCCCAGAACTCAGGCTGGAGATGCCAGTCGGCGACAGCAACAGAACGATAACAAGCGCAAGGCCTCAAAGCTGACTTCCAACAGTCGGCAGGTTGCGACAGTCGAAGACCAACCGCCGGAGGGGCAGCCTCCGACCAAGCGACAGAAAGGCGGCAAGTCCAACTAGTTGCCGGCCTTCTCTTACGAGCAGACTCTAGATGGTCCCTGCAAGTTCCACAGCGGCGCGAAGCCTTCAAATCACACCACCCGAAAGCGCCACTAGCTCACCAGAATCACCAAGGGAGACGGCCTCCTTCCTCCCCCGCCTACTGGGCCGCTGCCTCCACTGCCGCCCCAGCAGCCGGCTGCCAGGCCAGTCGGCGCAGTACGAGATGAGTATCCAGAAGAGCATGGAGCCTATGTGGTGTTCACCAGTGTGGCTGATGATTGATGCAGCAGGCGGCTGCAGCAGCAAGAAGTAAATGCAGTAGCATCAGATACCCTAGAGTTTATGCATTGGTCTGAGAAGCCTATCAGTTGGAGCAGAGCTGATCACCCAGAGGTGATGCTGAATCCGGGCTCCTACGCCCTGGTTTTGAGTGCCACCTTGGCCACAGATAGGCGGGCCGCTCGCTTCTCGCGAGTACTGATAGACGGAGGCAGTAGCATCAACATCCTGTACAAGGATACCATGGAGAACTTAGGAATCAACCAAAGACAGCTTCAGAATAGCTGGACTGTGTTCCACGGCATTGTACCTGGCCTTTCCTGCTCGCCAATCGGCTAGATCCTGATAGACGATCTCTTCGGGGACAAAGAACATTTCCGCCGAGAGCCAGTTTGGTTTGAAGTGGTGGACCTCGAAAGCCTGTACCATGCGTTGCTTGGCCGACCTGCTTTGGCCAAGTTCATGGCCATCCCCCACTACGCCTACCTCAAGATGAAGATGCCGAGTTCCAAGGGGATTCTGACCATAACCGGCGACTACAGAAAGTCGTCCGCTTGCGCAGCTGAGAGCAGTCGGCTGGCCGAGTCCCTGGTGATCGCAGCTGAGAAGCGGCTTCTTGATCGGGTTGTGGCGATGGCCGGCAAGCAGCTAGAGATGTCGCCCGACCCCAAGGAGTCGGAAGCTGAGGGCTCGTTCAAGCCGGCCAAAGAGACCAAGAAGATACCCTTGGACCCGGAGCACCCAGAGAGGTACGCTGTCATAGGTGCAAACCTCGACAGCAAATAGGAAGGCGAGCTCGTCGATTTCCTCCGTGAGAATCGAGACATCTTTGCATGGTCCCCCAAAGACATGCCAGGTGTACTGATGGAATTCGCCGAGCACAAGTTACACGTCCAACCTGATGTGAAGCCCGTCAGGCAGCCCTTGCACCGCCTGTTAGAAGAGAAGAGAAGAGTTGTTGGAGAAGAGATAGCCCGGCTCCTGGCAGCCGGCTTCATTATGGAGGTGTTTTTTCCAGAATGGTTAGCAAACCCGGTCCTGGTGCTGAAGAAGAACAAGCAGTGGCGGATGTGTATTGACTACACGAGCCTCAACAAAGCTTGCCCCAAGGACCCATTTGCTCTGCCGAGAATTGATCAGGTGATAGACTCCACAGCTGGATGCGAGCTGTTGAGCTTCTTAGATGCATACTCAGGGTATCACCAGATCAAACTGAACTCGGCAGATAGACTGAAGACCGCCTTCATCACGCCGTTTGGAGCCTTCTGCTACCTAACCATGACGTTCGGCCTGAGAAATGCCGGCACCACCTTTCAGCGTTGCATGCAGAAGTGCCTCCTCAAGCAACTCGGCAGAAACGCCCACGTCTACGTGGATGATGTAGTGGTGAAGACGGAAAAGCGTGGGACACTGATGGAAGACCTCAAAGAAACCTTTGAGAACCTGCGCCAATTCGAGATCAAGCTCAACCCTGAGAAGTGCGTCTTCGGAGTACCAGCCAGCCAACTCCTTGGCTTCCTGGTCTCTGAACGCGGCATAGAGTGCAACCTTGTGAAGATCAAGGCCATCGAGAGGATGGAGCTACCCAGCCGACTGCTAGATGTGCGAAAGTTCACCGGCTGTTTGGCGTCCATCAGCCGATTCATCAGTCGGTTGGGAGAGAAGGCTCTCCCTTTGTACCAGCTGATGAAGAAGACCACCTTTTTCGAGTGGAACCACAAGGCGGATGAAGCATATCTCCAGCTGAAGAAGATGTTGACTACCCCCCTGTGCTGGCGGCTCCGACTCCTAAAGAGCCCATGCTCCTATACATTGCCGCCACCAGCCGGGTAGTCAGCACAGTCATCGTAGTTGAGCACAAGGAGGAAGGCAAGGCGCTCCCTGTCCAGAGACCGGTATATTACCTGAGAGAGGTACTGTCGACCTCCAAGCAGAACTACCCCCACTACCAGAAGATGTGCTATGGCGTGCACTTTGCCGCCAAGAAGTTGAAGCCTTACTTTCAAGAGCATCCAATCACTGTGGTTTGCATAGCCCCGCTGGCTGAGATCATCGAAGCCGAGATGCTTCTAGCCGAGTGGCTAAATGGGCCATAGAGTTGGCTCCCTACACCATCTACTACCAGCCCCGCACCGCCATCAAATCGCAAGCACTGGCCGACTTCCTCGTTGACTGGGCCGAGACCCAGTACCTGCCACCAGCGCCCGACTCCACCCATTGGCGGATGCATTTCGACGGCTCCAAGATGCGCACCGGCTTGGGAGCCGACGTCGTCCTCACCTCCCCTAAGGGCGACAAGCTCAAGTATGCGCTGCAGATCCACTTCGCCGCCTCCAACAACGTTGCCGAATATGAGGCGCTCATTCACGGGCTCCGGCTTGCCAAAGAACTCGGCATTCACCGGATCCTGTGTTATGGCGACTCTGATTTGGTGGTCCAGCAGTCATCTGGCGACTGGGACGCCAAAGATGCAAACATGGCGAGCTACCACTTCCTGGTGTAGCAACTCAGCGGATACTTCGAGGCGTGCGAGTTCCTTCATGTGCCAAGAAATGACAACGACCAAGCAGACGCCTTGGCACGAGTCGGCTCCACCCGCCAAGCGATACCATCCGGTGTCGCTCTTCAGCACCTCCTCAAGCCGTCTATCAAGCCTTCACCAGAATTAGACTCCATCTTTGTGCCGGCTCCCCCCGAAGAAGTCAGATCCGACTCAAGAGCCCTAGCAGACGGCACGAGAATTCTTACAGACGGCTCCAAGAACACCGCCGTCGAGGCCGGCCCGGGGACTGTGGCAACCAATCCGAAGACTCCAGAGCTTGGCCTGGGGACTGCGCCAGTCGGCCCGGGGACTGCGCCAGTCGGCCCGGGGACTTCGGCGATCCAGCAAGCGGCCGCGGATTCCAGCCTGCCGCCTCCCAGCCCAGCCGCCCTCGTCCAAGTCGCACTGGTGGCAATCGAAGAAGTAGCAGCACCCTCATGGGCATAGCCCATCCTCAAGTTTCTAGTGAGCAAAGAGTTGCCAACCAATGAAATCTTGGCTCGGCAAGTGCAACGGCGAGCGGCAGCCTACACCATAATCAACAGAGAGCTGGTCAGGCGCAGCGTCACTGGTGTCTACCAGCGCTGCATCGAGCCAGACCAAGGCCAAGCAATTCTCAGAGACATCCATCAAGGCGAGTGCGGCCACCATGCGGCTTCAAGAGCACTCGTCGCCAAAGCCTTTCGGCACGGTTTCTTCTAGCCAACTGCCCTAGAAGAAGCCAAGGAGTTAGTCCAAAAATGCAAAGGGTGCCAGAAGTTCCGCTCCAAGCCGCTTCAGCCGGCTTCTCCACTCAAGACCATCCCTATCGCCTCGCCCTTTGCGGTTTGGGGCCTGGACATGGTGGGACCATTCAAGACAGCACGAGGCGGCCTAACTCATCTACTTGTCGCGGTGGACAAGTTCACCAAGTGGATAGAAGTAAAGCCCATCAAGAAGTTGAATGGTCCGACTGCAGTGACTTTCATCGCCGACATCACAGTTCGGTATGGCATACCGCACAGCATCATCACCGACAATGGCACAAATTTTGCCAAAGGTGCTTTGGCCTGTTTCTGCGCGACGCAGGGCATCCGACTGGACTTAGCGTCCGTTTCCCATCCGCAGTCAAACGGCCAAGTGGAGCGAGCAAACGACCTCATCCTATCTGGCATCAAGCCTCGACTGGTCGAACCACTTGAGCGTTCGGCCGGCTGTTGGCTTGAGGAGCTGCCAGCCGTCCTCTGGAGTCTGTGCATGACTCCAAACAAGTCAACCGGCTTCACGCCTTTCTTCCTCGTCTACGGTGCTGAAGACGTCATCCCGATGGACATAGAGTTCGACTCCCCGCGAGTCACCATGGACACCGAGGAGGAAGCAGAAGAAGCACGTCAACACGGCGTCGATCTGTTGGAAGAGGGCCGGCTGTTGGCACTCAGCCGGTCTAGCATCTACCAGCAAAGCCTGTGCCGATACTACAACAGGAAGGTCAGGTCGAGATCTTTCCAAGAGGGCGACCTTGTGCTCCGACTGATCCAGCGAACAGCCGGCCAGCACAAGCTGTCGGCGCCTTGGGAAGGCCCCTTCATCATCAGCAAAGTGCTGGGCAACGACTCCTACTACCTGATCGACGCTCAGAAGCCCCGAGCATGTAAGACAGATGACTCCGGCAAAGAGTCGGAACGGCCATGGAATGCAAATCTTCTCCGAAGATTTTACAGTTGATGCAGTATGTACCACGCTATCCTTTGTATTAAAAGTACCGAGACTTTGGGCCCCCCGAGACGAGCTCGGGGACTGCCCCTTTTGTTATCTGTATGATAAGAATTATGCCTTCGAGTATGCTACTTCTTGTTATACTGCTTGGCACCGGGATCGACTAGTCGGCCCGGGGACTCGTTGCCTTGCGCTATGAAATGCTTCCTGCAGTCGGACGAGTAGTGTGCGGTGCCTAAGCCGTCTCCTGTCAGAGGCCACAGTTCGTAGAGCGATTGTTTGGTGGGTAGAGAGTAAGGAAGAATGGGCGCCCACACGAAAAATGGCTAAGGACTCAAAGCACAAACATAGCCCAAGCCGGCTTCCAGCCTCTCTTCGCAAAGCCGACTCTTGAGTAGTCGGCTTGCCGCCTTCTATCCAACTTGCTAAAAGACTCCAAAAAATGGCAAGTCCTTGCCTTCCCCAAAGTAGCCAAGCATTTGTTCCAGCGGCAGTCCGCAGAGCGGTTATCCGGCTGACAAGGCAGCGACTAGGGGAAGGCGACAAAGGAAAAAGCCAAAAGGAGCAATGAGCAAGGAAAGATAGAATTTGGATAAATATTTACATAACATAGGCCCTTGGCCAAGTTCAAAATACACCCCGCGGGTGGAATTGTGCAAATTAACAAGTTTCTTTAAGACTACTAAAGCAGATGCCATGGCCTGCGAGGCCATCAGCATTGCCATGGCCCTGTTCGCGTGAAGCCCCTGCTCCACCACCATCAGCGCCCGGCGTCTCCGTCCTTTTCCGCCCCTTGCTGCTGTTGTAGGCCATGAGCTCGCAGCTACCGCACGGACGCCAAGACCGAGACCGCCCCGAACCACGTCGTCTCACTGGATCGTCAAGACCATCTTGGTTTTTGCAAGTACCTCTACGCCCGAAGACGTTGGATGCGCCAAGTTCCACTACGATATGCACCACTACTGTTGCTGAGGGTTTCGTCAAGTTCAACTACATCGACTACGAATGGTGACGACCCCGAACATCTATGGAGAGTGTACGTCTACGACCTATGAACAACTACCGTCGCCAAGATCGCGAGTACCTCTACCGTCGCCGTGAACGACTACTTCCACGACGTCCGTGAACCACTACTTCCACTACCGTCGCGAGAATGTCTACTTCCACTACCGAAACATGTACAACTACTTCCACTACAACCTGTGTACCACTACTTCCTTCGACGAACGCGTTCCGTGCCGAATGCACGCTTCAAAGGTATAACCCCGAGACGATCACCCGTGGACCGAATGCATGTGTTGTATGAGATGCTCGTGTTTGCACCGTGATCGAGTTGTCGCTTGCGAGGCCCCTCTTTTGCCATGCCACCGTCATGTGGGACACCGGGTATCCGGGATCACTCACCATCTCTTCCGTGTTCCACACATCCGCACAATTCTCGTTTGCATCGGTATCTCACTCGAGTTACCGGGACCGGAATGTTGCCGTGGCACCATTTCCGTTGTAGTTGCCATGGCACCCCTTTCTTTCCGCCACGGTGACAAATGCTTCATAACATGCTCATGTCAACATTTTCATAAAAATTGCATAAACCTTGATTATGTCATCCGCATCATGTTAACAACATTTAAATGTTTAAAATTGTTGTTTGCGTTAAATTGCTAAATAACATATGGGGATTTTCCGGAATTGTTGTTTGTTGTTCCGGCCTCATTTGAACTTGCCTAAATAGCTAGCTTAATTATGCTTCACCTCTTGCCATGTTAACCAACATTTAATCTTGTCTTGTTCATAACCGAGAGAGAAACTAAATAATTGATGTGGTGTTCCGTCAATATGCAACTCATTGCATATTGAGCTCCACTTAATTTGTAGTATTGTTTGTGCACTTTGCCATGTCATGCCTCATTAAACCGGACATGCATCATACTTGTTTGTGCATCATGACATGTTTATGCTTGTGTGTTTACCATGTTGTTTTGTCCTTTCCGGTTTGCTTCTCTCGTTAGCTTCGGTTTCGTTCCGGAGTTGTGAGGATTCGTTCGACGATGTGCGTTTGTCTTCTTCATGGACTCGTTCTTCTTCCTTGCGGGATCTCAGGCAAGATGACCGCTATCCTGGATCTCACTACTATCATTGCTATGCTAGTTGTTTCGTTCTATCGCTATGCTACGCTACCTATCACTTGTTTACCAAGCCTCCCAAATTGTCATGAACCTCTAACCTTTCTCACCCTTCCTAGCAAACCGTTGTTTGGCTATGTTACTGCTTTGCTTAGCCCCTCTTGTAGCGTTGTTAGTTGCAGGTGAAGTTGAAGATTGCTCTATGGTGGATAGGATTATGTTGGGATATCACAATATCTCTTATTTAATTAATGCATCTATATACTTGGTAAAGGGTGGAAGGCTCGGCCTTATGCCTGGTGTTTTGTTCCACTCTTGCCGCCCTAGTTTCCGTCATACCGGTGTTATGTTCCCGGATTTTGTGTTCCTTACGCGGTTGGGTGATTTATGGGACCCCCTTGACAGTTCGCTTTGAATAAAACTCCTCCAGCAAGGCCCAACCTTGGTTTTACCATTTGCCTACCTAAGCCTTTTTCCCTTGGTTTCTGCAGACTCAAGGGTCATCTTTATTTACCCCCTCGGGCCAGTGCTCGTCGTGAGTGTTGGTCCAACCTGTCAGCCGCCGGTGGCCACCAGGGGCAACTCTGGGATGGCCTACCGGAAGTTTGGACAATCCGGTGTGCCCTGAGAACGAGATATGTGCAGCTCCTATCAGGATTTGTCGGCACATTCGGGCGGCTTTTCTGGTCTTGTTTTACCATTGTCGAAATGTCTTGTAAACCGGGATTCCGAGACTGATCGGGTCTTCCTGGGAGAAGGTATATCCTTCGTTGATCGCAAGAGCTTATCATGGGCTAAGTTGGGACACCCCTGCAGGGTTATAAACTTTCGAGAGCCGTGCCCGCGGTTATGTGGTAGATGGGAATTTGTTAATGTCCGGTTGTAGATAACTTGACACCAGATCCGAATTAAAACGCATCAACCGCGTGTGTAGCCGTGATGGTCTCTTCTCGGCGGAGTCTGGGAAGTGAACATGGTTTTGGGTTATGTTTGACGTAAGTAGGAGTTCAGGATCACCTCTTGATCATTTGTAGTTGACGACTGTTCCTTTGCTCTTCTTCTCGCTCTCATTTGCATATGTGAGCCACCATATTTGCTTAGTGCTTGCTGCAGCTCCACCTCATTACCCCATCCTTCCTATAAGCTTAAATAGTCTTGATCTCGCGGGTTTTGAGATTGCTGAGTCCTCGTGACGCACCAGATACTATCACAAGAGCTGCAGGTGTCGATGATACCAGTGCAGGTGATGCAACCGAGCTCAGATGGGAGCTCAACGAAGATCTTGGTCGTTGCTATGTTTCGTTTCATGTTGATCAGTAGTGGAGCCCAGTTGGGACGATCGGGGATCTAGCAGTTGGGTTATCTTCTTTTCTTTTGGCTTCGTCCGTTGTCGGACTATGTGTGTGCTTTGAATGATGTATGAATTGTATGTTCATTGTGTGAAGTGGCGATTGTAAGCCAACTCTTTATCCCTTTCTTCTTCATCACATGGGATTGTGTGAAGATGACCCTTCTTGCAACAAAACCACCATGCGGTTATGCCTCTAAGTCGTGCTTCGACACGTGGGAGATATAGCCGCATCGTGGGTGTTACAAGTTGGTAATCAGAGCCATCCCCGACTTAGGAGCCCCCCTGCTTGATTAAATCGCTGGCGTTGTTGAGTCTAGAACAAAATGTTTTGAGTCTTAGGATTATATATATCGGAGAGTAGGATTCTTTTTACTCCTCAGTCCCTTCGTCGCTCTGGTGAGGTCTCCTGACGTAGATGTTTTGTCTTTTCTTGCCTCAAATTTCACTAAAAAATTTTTAGGATCTCGCGGGTATCTTGGGATCGTTCCGATATTATTACGACGAGAACATTGTTCTTGGTGCCTCCTGACATTTAGGGGTTGTGGCAGTGTCCCGGGGAATTGAGCTCCGAGGTGTTGTCGTCATAATTTTATCGTTGCAGTTCTGGAATACCTGAGTTTTGCCGACATCGAAAATCTCTTTTATGCAGTTGTTTGTGAGATAACCTCGACGCCACCCAGTACTGGGGAGTTCGGGAGTATTGCCATAGCTCGTATAACGGATGCTTTTCGAAGGTTGAGGTACACGATTTCCGAAGGTTTCTTGGTTATGTGTTGACGGATGGATACAGCATGGATGTAGGGATTGTTAGTTTTGGGTGAGATATATATTGCTTCCCCTGTATCCCCAACACCAGATTGCATAACCATAAAGTTTCGGGAGTTTTATAGGTGGGAATTCAAGTAGCTCTAGTTTTTTTTTCCGACAGATGCATGATATGAGATTGGGGTTCGACGTCTAGTGGTCCGCCTATCCACGGTCGTTTTTTATAGTGGTCTCGTTGTGTCTTAAAGAACCCTTGGCTATGCTGGTTCGGGGACACTTCGTATGTCATGTGCACTGCCTTGTACATGATGGTGCTGTACGATCGAGCCCGTGTGGGCCCCACCACGAAAACTTCGGACGAAATCTCTATCATATGTTTGTTCCGGCTTATTCTGCAAGCCAAATCCTTTGTTTTGTTTTATTTGTGGTATTCGAGTTGCTTCGAAGTCAAATGCTGAATCCATACCTTCCCTAAATGGTGTTCTCATATTGCTATGTGAATACTAATCCTTCTTGATCATCGAGGTCATCTTGGTAATTCTTTTCCTACCGGCGTGCTTCTCTTCAAGTGGATCCGATCATTTCAACATCCGCAAGATCAATTCTAAATTTTCTCAACGGTGTTTGTTTCATCCGTCTGCCTTTGTTTTCCCGCCCTCCCACCCTTTTCTTCAAGGACTCATATTTCTTAATCAAGTATCCTTTTATTGATGGGAAGTCTCTCCGTTCTTTTCCGTCAATGTTCTTATCCGGTGATTCTCAGGAAGATACTAACGGAGCTTCAAGTTTATTATTCTTCGTCTCTTTTCTTCTCCGGTGGATTCAATTCAAGCTTTCGGTTTTCATCATATTCCTTTCCTCGTTTCTAATGCTTTCTCATGCCGATGCACCTCTTAATCATTCACTTCTCGCTATTCATTTGTTCCAGAGTGTTGAAGATATCTCAAAAGATTTGTGTCTCCATTATCAATCCGTTCAAGCTATTTTGAGATTATTATCTCATTCAAGTCATTTAATTCAACCGGTGCAATCTCTCTTTAAAATCATTTCAATGGTGTTTCTCTTGAGTGGGCCCTAACCCACAGGTCTTTTCCCAGGATCTTACCTGACTCTTCTAATTTTTCCTGGAGCTATTTCCGATTTTGTTTCAAAGTTTGACGTAAGAATGAACCTCATCAGTCAAATGTCTTTCTCCAAGATCTTTCAAATTCTTTTAATTGTTGGTTCAACCTTTCTAATTGTCATTCCGGAGTGCCTCAACAATTCATGGTGGTGTTTCTCGTCGTCATTCTCAAATTTTGAAGACCGAAGATGAGTTCCTCTTAAATCCTTACCCGTTCTTCCAAAGATGCGTAGTTCAAGCTTGATGCCATCCTCATAATTGTTTTTGATTGTGATAATTCTTTTCACCCATCCGGAGCATTTCATGAGTTGTTTCTATTTCTTTCCTCTGAAGGCCACCATGTCATAATTCTTCATTCTCAGCGTGTAGCTATCGTTCTCCAAATCTCACCGGTGCATCGTTCAAATATCCTCTAATCAGTTCATGATCTCTTCGTTCTCATGTACCTAAATGCCCTCAAGTATCTTCATTCGTTTTTCAATCCTTCCCGGTGAATTGTGCCTTTGCTACGTTCATTTTCAATTCTTACGACGGTTCGTTCAAGATTTCGCTTCCTTCGTTATCGTATCAATTCATTCATTATTTCGTTGTTTCAATCCTACCGGTGGTTGTTGAAGACCTTTTTCAAGTTGGCGCTATATCTCTCTTTAATCCTTTCTATGAGAATAAGTAGTATGCCAAATCCGTTGCTTGTCATCAATTTATATTGGTGAAGGATACGCATAATGTAATTCTTATTGTTGTTTCATCCAAGTGATCTAGTTTCTTCTTTCCAGAGTTTTTTTCATCATGTCACATTTCTCAGTTCGAGATGCTTCATCTTTTCTTTTCCGGAGTTCCAAGTTTTCGCATTATCTCGTCGCGAAGCTCCATCTAAATCATTGCAAGGCTTCACCTTGTGTTTTCAACTTCTCTTTCTTTCTATCATCCTTTTATTACCGGAGTTCTTCATGGAGGCTCTACATGGTGGTTCGTCAAGGATTCCTTTCATTCTTCATTTGTTCTTCAAGATTTCTCTTGAAGTTAAGATCAGCCAAGCTATACTCTAAGATAAACATGGTGCTCAACACATGTTTTGTTTTGGGGAGTTCAAGTATTCTTCATCTTGCATTCCAAAGTGCGATTCTTTCTACCTTATCATTTGAGGTGGTCTTATGTCATTCTTGACAATTTGAGTTCGTGTTTCACGATTCACATGTTGTCAAGAACGAGGTATTTTAAATCCATCAATCTCTTTGTTGGATTTATCTTGGTATAGATTTCACCTAAAGCTTTCCCTAAGGAATGTTGTATTGTGGTGCTTATCAATGATCCAAGTTTTCTCCTATCCTCTCGGCAAAAGCAGTTTTCATATCTTCGTTGATCTCAAGCAAGCATTTGTTTTCAGTAGTGGCAGAATTTCACCTCAAGTTTTGAGATGTCTCCATAAGCCCACGAGGATCATATCCTTCCGCTGTTGGTTTTCCAACAACTCTATTCTAACCTTCTTGCAAGGATGCCTTCCAAATTCAATTGTGGTAGAAGTTGTCATTTTCTTCTCCATTCTGTTATTCCAATGATCTATCTTCTATTCTTTCTACCGGAGACATTGTGATGTTGCTCTTTTCACTCATCATCTCGATTGTGAGGATCGTGTTCTTTTCGTGCTTATCCATTTAACCGAAGTGTTGTGTCATCTCTTCAAGTTCCTTCATCTTATCAAGTTTTGCCTCTCTTTTCAACCTTAGTGCTGTCTGAAATCCTTCTTACCCATTGTGCCATTCTTTTAATAGTTCCGGAGGCAGTGTGTTGTTGATTTCATCAAGTATCATCCCATCTTCTCAAGTTCATGTTCTATTCCTTCCATATTAAACCGGAGTGCTGCCCGAATTCTTCCTCTCTCATCTTGTTTTAACCGGAGTGGTTTCGAATTCTATCTTGTCCATTAAACTCTTGATTCATGTCTTTGCAACCTTCAAGTCCTCGTAATGTTCCTTGTTCCTCTTTTCTAACGGATTGTTTGTAATCTCGTTCATCTCTATTGTACTCTTTCTTTTAAATTGCTCAACCTATCAAGGTTCGTGGTTTAACTCGTCTGTCAAAGAAGCAACTTAGTTTTACCTCTTCTCTTCCTCTTCCGTTTCTCTCCGGTGCCATCCTAGATCTCGGGACGAGATCCTCTTGTAGTGGTGGAGTGTTGTAACTCCCAAAGACCGACGGTCCAGAAGACTTCCAGCTACTCCGAGTTTCGTCGTGTGATTTGTTTTGTTTGTTGCATCATTTGCATTGCATCGTGCCATCATGTCATTTAATTTTTAAAAACTC
This sequence comes from Triticum timopheevii, assembly GCA_963921465.1. Taxonomy (NCBI): domain Eukaryota; kingdom Viridiplantae; phylum Streptophyta; class Magnoliopsida; order Poales; family Poaceae; genus Triticum; species Triticum timopheevii. Next base: position 173,444,033 of record OY997272.1, read on the forward strand.
AACTAAATAAATTGTATGGATCTTTGATCCTTTTAAATCGAGGGAAGGGTGACTTCTCTTTATAACATATCCTCCCAATATTAGGGAGCTATTATAAAATATTCCATTGATGTGGAATTACCTTTGACACACTTGCAAAATAATTCCCCATGCCTTTGTTATCTCACTTCTTGACCTCAAACTTTGTCCAATAAATTATTTCGTCATTTTCCGGAGCCCCACGGAAATCCTCAACATTTTTGGACACTTCAAAAACCTAGTCCCAATTCAAACCCATTTGAATGATATTCAAATGAGTTTGAATTTAAATCTTGCATTCGTGCCTCTTTTCTATTTTTCTTGGATCAAGCTCATTTTTATGAGTCCGGGAAAAATACCCTCCTGCTCAAGCTCCACCTCTAACATCTTTTTCTTTTCTTTCTCATCTCTGTTTTTTTTAGAGTGAGAGAGAGCCCATCAGGCAATCTAGGCCCATCTGCGCCTAGGCCCAGCCGCCAGTTGTATCCATCCGGACCAGTTGGCCCAAGGCCCAGCTCCGGCGCCCCTAACCCTAACCGTGGTCCGACCCCCTTCTCTCCTCGATCCCCATATCCTTCCCTTGCTCGCGCCGCCAGAGAGGAGTGAGAGCCTCTCGCTCGATCCCGCACGCAGGAGCCCCGCGCCCGATCCCCATCATCGCCAGTGCGCCCCGTCGCCAGGTCGCTGGACCTCGCCTGGACCCGTCAAGCCCCACCACTGGCCTGTTACCCTGCATCTCCACCGACGCTGCCCATCCCCGCCGCCTTGGTATGCCCCTGCCTCGTCCTCCGGCTGGGGTGCTCCAAGACCACGCCCGCCGCTGCAGTTCACAGCGCCTCTGCCCGTGCCATGGCCGTTGTTTCTGTCTTCCTCCAGCCGCCAAGCATCCCCGCCGCCGCCTCGTCGTGGAGCCGCGTCCCCTTTGCTCCGCCCCGCACCTCGCCCTTACCTGCCTTTGCCTCGACCTTCTCCTCGCTGCCGCGACCGTCGCTCGCCTCCACCACGCGCGTGCCTCGTGTCGGGCCTCCTCTCTCTAGCGCTCGCCCTCCTACCGTGCCCACAGCCTGCCATGGCCTGCGAGGCCATCAGCATCGCCGTGGCCCTGTTCGTGTGAAGCCCCTGCTCCACCACCATCAGCGCCCGGCGTCTCCGTCCCGTTCCGCCCCTTGCTGCTGCTGTAGGCCATGAGCTCGCGGCTACCGCACGGACGCCAAGACCGAGACCGCCCCGAACCACGTCGTCTCGCTAGATCGTCAAGACCATCTCGGTTTTTGCAAGTACCTCTACGCCCGAAGACGTTGGATGCGCCAAGTTCCACTACGATATGCACCACTACTGTTGCTGAGGGTTTCGTCAAGTTCAACTACATTGACTACGAATGGTGACGACCCCGAACATCTATGGAGAGTGTACGTCTACGACCTGTGAACAACTACCGTCGCCAAGATCGCGAGTACCTCTACCGTCGCCGTGAACTACTACTTCCACGACGTCCGTGAACCACTACTTCCACTACCGTCACGAGAACGTCTACTTCCACTACCGAAACATGTACAACTACTTCCACTACAACCCGTGTACCACTACTTCCTTCGACGAACGCGTTCCGTCCCGAATGCACGCTTCAAAGGTATAACCCCGAGACGATCACCCGTGGACCGAATGCATGTGTTGTATGAGGTGCTCATGTTTGCACCGTGATCGAGTTGTCGCTTGCGATGCACCTCTTTTGCCATGCCACCGTCATGTGGGACACCGGGTGTCCGGGATCACTCCCCATCTCTTGCGTTTTCCACACATCCGCACACTTCTCGTATGCATCGGTATCTCACTCGAGTTACCGGGACCGGAATGTTGCCGTGGCACCATTTCCGTTGTAGTTGCCGTGGCACCCCTTTCGTTCCGCCACAGTGACAAATGCTTCATAACATGCTCATGTCAACATTTTCATAAAAAATGCATAAACCTTGATTATGTCATATGCATCATGTTAACAACATTTAAATGTTTAAAATTGTTGTTTGCGTTAAATTGCTAAATAACATATGGGGATTTTCCGGAATTGTTGTTTGTTGTTCCGGCCTCATTTGAACTTGCCTAAATAGCTAGCTTAATTATGCTTCACCTCTTGCCATGTTAACCAACATTTAATCTTGTCTTGTTCATAACCGAGAGAGAAACTAAATAGTTGATGCGGTGTTCCGTCAATATGCAACTTGTTGCATATTGAGCTCCACTTAATTTGTAGTATTGTTTGTGCACTTTGCCATGCCATGCCTCATTAAACCGGACATGGATCATACTTGTTTGTGCATCATGACATGTTTATGCTTATGTGTTTACCATGTTGCTTGCTCCTTTCTAGTTTGCTTCTCTCGTTAGCTTCGGTTTCGTTCCGGAGTTGTGAGGATTCGTTCGACGACGTGCGTTTGTCTTCTTCATGGACTCGTTCTTCTTCCTTGCGGGATCTCAGGCAAGATGACCGCTATCCTGGATCTCACTACTATCATTGCTATGCTAGTTGTTTCGTTCTATCACTATGCTGCGCTACCTATCACTTGTTTACCAAGCCTCCCAAATTGTCATGAACCTCTAACCTTTCTCACCCTTCCTAGCAAACCGTTGTTTGGCTATGTTACTGCTTTTCTCAGCCCCTCTTATAGCGTTGTTAGTTGCAGGTGAAGTTGAAGATTGCTCCATGGTGGACAGGATTATGTTGGGATATCACAATATCTCTTATTTAATTAATGCATCTATATACTTGGTAAAGGGTGGAAGGCTCGGCCTTATGCCTGGTGTTTTGTTCCACTCTTGCCGCCGTAGTTTCCGTCATACCGGTGTTATGTTCCCGGATTTTGTGTTCCTTACGCGGTTGGGTGATTTATGGGACCCCCTTGACAGTTCGCTTTGAATAAAACTCCTCCAGCAAGGCCCAACCTTGGTTTTACCATTTGCCTACCTAAGCCTTTTTCCCTTGGGTTCTGCAGACTCAAGGGTCATCTTTATTTACCCCCTCGGGCCAGTGCTCGTCGTGAGTGTTGGTCCAACCTGTCAGCCGCCGGTGGCCACCAGGGGCAACTCTGGGATGGCCTACCGGAAGTTTGGACAATCCGGTGTGCCCTAAGAATGAGATATGTGCAGCTCCTATCAGGATTTGTCGGCACATTCGGGCGGCTTTGCTGGTCTTGTTTTACCATTGTCGAAATGTCTTGTAAACCGGGATTCCGAGACTGATCGGGTCTTCCTGGGAGAAGGTATATCCTTCGTTGATCGCGAGAGCTTATCATGGGCTAAGTTGGGACACCCCTACAGGGTTATAAACTTTCGAGAGCCGTGCCCGCGGTTATGTGGCAGATGGGAATTTGTTAATGTCCGGTTGTAGATAACTTGACACCAGATCCGAATTAAAACGCATCAACCGCGTGTGTAGCCGTGATGGTCTCTTCTCGGCGGAGTCCGGGAAGTGAACACAGTTTTGGGTTATGTTTGACGTAAGTAGGAGTTCAGGATCACCTCTTGATCATTTGTAGTTGACGACCGTTCCTTTGCTCCTCTTCTCGCTCTCATTTGCGTATGTTAGCCACCATATTTGCTTAGTGCTTGCTGCAGCTCCACCTCATTACCCCATCCTTCCTATAAGCTTAAATAGTCTTGATCTCGCGGCTTTTGAGATTGCTGAGTCCTCGTGACTCACCAGATACTATCACAACAGCTGCAGGTGCCGATGATACCAGTGCAGGTGATGCAACCTAGCTCAGATGGGAGCTCAACAAAGATCTTGGTCATTGCTATGTTTCGTTTCATGTTGATCAGTAGTGGAGCCCAGTTGGGACGATCGGGGATCTAGCAGTTGGGTTATCTTCTTTTCTTTTGGCTTCGTCCGTTGTCGGACTATGTGTGTGCTTTGAATGATGTATGAATTGTATGTTCAATGTGTGAAGTGGCGATTGTAAGCCAACTCTTTATCCCTTTCTTGTTCGTTACATGGGATTGTGTGAAGATGACCCTTCTTGCGACAAAACCACCATGCGGTTATGCCTCTAAGTCGTGCTTCGACACGTGGGAGATATAGCTGCATCGTGGGTGTTACACAGCAGCTCAAAGAAAGAAAGCAAAGAAACTCACCATCGACGATGTCTTCGATCTCATGGAAGCCGGAGGTCAGATCGCCTCCTTGTCGGTCCAGGAGGAGCGCTCGCTTTCAAACTCGGCCAGGAGAGTAGTCTCTCTCTTCTCTGCCTCATCCTGTGCCTTCTTAAGTAGCTCCTTCTACTCCGCCAGCTGCGCAGCCAGTAGGTCGCGCTCTGTGGCGAGCTTGTTGCACTCCTCCCCCTTGGTGCGCAAAGCAGTATTGGCCTCGCCTAGCTGCTCCTCAATAACAGCATTGGCCTCTGAAGAACAAAAGGAAAAAGACGTTAAGTCGTCAACAAAGAAGGTCGCCGGGAAGATCCCGCCCGACTGCTCAACAGTCGGCCCGAATCTTGGGGACTACAGCCCGCGGGTGCGCCAGCGCGCCCCCGCGAAAAAGAAGGACTCACTCCGGCTCTCCGACAAGTCGACGGTCCGCTTCCCCAGCTGCTCAACGTTGCGGTTGAAAGCAGTGACGCGGAGGTTGTGATACTCCTGTAACAAGTATTTTAGACAAAGATAAATATGAGGAACTCGCCAGATGGAGTTCCGGGCCGCCTGCTCAGCAGCCGTCCCGAAAATCGGGGAGTACACCCAGTGGGTGCGCTGGCGCGCCCCCACAGAGAAGAATGAGAAAAAGCAAAGTCAAAAAAGAAAGCATACCCGGATAGCTGCTCGCGACGCCAGATGCGCCTTGGTGCAGCTCTGCATGGCGTCGCTGTCAGCTCGCAGCTTCGCCTGGACATCCAGGAGCGCCTGGTTCAGCGGGCCGTTGCCGCCTCCTCGCACCCACCCAACGGGTGCGGCGCTCGTCGCCTCGGCGTCTGGGATGGCCGAGATGGCAGCACCGGTCTCCAAGGGCCGTGGCGCCGAAGTCGCCTTCTCAAGGCGACTTGAAGGAGCAGCCTCGCCACGGCCTCGTCTTCGGTCGGCGGCACCGGGGGCTCCGCCGGCTATTTGCCATGCGCGCTCCTAGACGGCGGCGGAGGCAGCGGTGGCGGGGCGGCCGTGTCCGACGTGGAGGCCTCGCCGCCGTCATTCTCCATGATGGGGTTCTCCCCGCCGACTTCCCCAGTCTGCCCCGTGAACTCCGGGGGCGGCGGTGCGGAGTTCAGCGGGATGACGAGCAACGCCGATTGGCGGTGCGTGGTCTCCTCAGCCCGCCGTCTCGCTGCGATGGTGGCTTCGGCCTCTTCCAGTTTCTTTTGGGCGAAGGCCGCCGCCTTCTCGGCCTCCGCCTTCTCCAGGCGGTTGACCTCCTCCTCGTCGCGCTTCTCCTGTGCGTTTTGCTCCGTCGCTTCCCGGAGGTCGGCGGCAGGGTCAATCCGCCGAGTATTGGCTGACGTCTCGGCCGACCCCATGACGGAGGGGGCGGCGACCCTCTCAAGGGTAAGGGGGGCCCTGAAGCGAAAAAAGAACGTAAAGGACTCGGACAAGATTCATCAGAAGAAAATAAGACGAAGGCAGAAACACTTACGCAGAGACTAGTGGCGGCTTCTTCACTTCCTTGCGGAGGCGGTTGGCCTTCAGGACCGCCTCCTCCCGCTTGGTCGCGGCGGCCGCCCCCTTGAACTTCTTTGGCCGGCCGCCGAGCGAACTCGGCCCGGCCCGGCGCTTCTTCGCACCGACTTGACCGGCCAAGCCAGCGGAGGAACTCGCACCTGGATGGCCGACTTTTGATTGGTGGCGCGGGGCGACTTCCCCTTCGGCGTCATCTTCAGGCCAGTCGGCGAAGGTGGCCGAGGGCCTGAAGCCGCCTCCCGCTCCTCCTCCTCCTCCTTCGGCATCGGTCTCCATCGCCGCCGCCCCCAAGTCGGGGACGAACTCGCAGGGCGGTCCCGTGGTGCCGGTCGAAGGCTGCATGAGGGGGTTTTGACTCGAAGAAATCAAAAAAAGATCAGAAATCGGACTCGTCTGCAAAAGAAAATAGAGGAACAAGAAAGACGACTTACCACAGGCGGGGGGTTGGCGCGCGAGTACGACTCTTTGACGAACTGCCAATCCACCGCGAGCTCGCAGTTCACGATGTGGTTCACCATGTTCGCCACCTCCGCGTGGGGCATGTCCCTGGTGCACATCCGACTCGGGTCGTGGTGGTCGCTCATCTGACTGATCAGATGAGGTCGGCCTTGGAGAGGGAGGACTCGGCGCACGACGAAGGCAGCCAGCAAGTCGGCCCCAGTCAAGCCCTCCGACTGCGTCAGCACTCGGAGTCGCGCAACAGCGGCGGCGCCTGCGGGTGTCAGCATCTTGGCCCGATGGGACCAGCTGGGGAGCCTCCCAGCCGGCGCGCCGGCTTCATAGTGCGGCAGGTTGACCCAGTCACCTTCTGGGGTGACGTTCTTCATGTAGAAGTAAGAACGCTGCCACATCTTCACCGACTTGATCAGCGGGATGGAGGGAAACGTATTGTCGGCTGTCGATCTCCGCATCGCGATGAAGGCGCCACGCTGGGCCGGCACGCCAGCGACGTGCGTGCCGATCTTGGATTGGAAGAATTCTTCCCACAGCTTGATGGTGGGGAGAACGCCGAGAAAACCCTTGCACAGGGTGGCGAAGGCGGCCAGCAGCACCACCGTGTTCGGAGTAAGATGGTGCGGCTGGAGCCCATTGAACTCCAAGAAGGAGCGGAAGAAGCCGCTCGCCGGCAGCCCTAGGCCGCGCATGAGGTGCGAGCGGAATATGACCCGCTCGCCCTCCTCCGGCGCCGGCGTTATCTCCCTCGCCGGCGCGGCACAGGCTCACACTAGGTTCGCGCCGGGGAGCCGACGCGTCTTGTGGAGTAGCTCGATGAGGTCGTCGTCCACCTCGGAGCCGTCCCACACGCCGGAGCGCACGGCAGGAGCCGCTGCGGCAGAGGAAGAGCTCATCGCTGCGGGCGCCGCGTGGTTTGGTGCGACGACGGCAAGAGGAAGAAGAGGCAAGAGGAAGCGGGGGAGCAGGGAAGAATGGGCGCACGTGCTTCGCCGTCCCGCTCCCCCCGCCTACTTATAGGCCCATAGGCTGAGAAGCCGATGGGGCGGGCGTGGGATTAACTGTGCACGGGACCCCACGCCCCCCACGATTTACCTTACGAAGTTACTGCGCGCAGTAACGATGTGGGAAACCCAACCGTCCGCATGGCCGCAACGGATCCGTTCGCGTGCCGAGGCACGGTAGTGGTGGGCCCCGCCTGACGGCCTGTCTCGTCGCACGCGTGGGTGGGCAGACTATCCCTGCCGCGTGGCACCGCGCGATGGGTCCGCAGCAAGCGACCATGGGGAAGCGTATCAGGCACGCCGCCTGGTTCCCGCCGCGTCTTTTAAAACTCCTTAGGGGGCAAGACGGCCCTCTACGAGTCTGACTCCAGATAGTCGGCCAGAGGGAAGACGGCAAGCAAGGCCCAAATTCCACCACCAGAAGAATGAAACTGTTGAGGCCCCACGATGTGTCACCCTCGGAGCCTCACCAGCTTCGGGGACTACTGCCGAAGTAATGGGCCACGGGTAGGCTAACCCAAGTCCCAGAACCTTTCAAGACATCGGGGCAGGCTGCGTCCCTCGAGTCCTGGAGGCAACTCCAAGATAAGCCGAGTCCCAGAGGCGACTCCAAGGCAAGCCGAGTCCCAGAGGCGACTCCAAGATCAGCCGAGTCCCAGAGGCGACTCCAAGGCAAGCCGAGTCCCAGAGGCGACTCCAAGGCAAGCCGAGTCCCAGAGGCGACTCCAAGCCAAGCCGAGTCCCAGAGGCGACTCCAAGACAAGTCGAGTACCAGAGGCGACTCCAAGACAAGCCGAGTCCCAGAGGCGACTCCAAGATAAGCCGAGTCCCAGAGGCGACTCCAAGTTAAGCCGACTCTTGGCAGCGACTTCCAAAGAAGCCGGCTATAGGGAGTCTGCCTGCAACTCCAACCACCCCGTTTATTGAGGGCAGGCAGGGCCACAGTACGCCATACCGACGGAGATCTCCATCCAGCGCGGCACTATTGCCATGCCATCCCTAACATCAGCCCTTGGGAGCGGAGCCCTGTGCCCACGATGGCCTGTCTGTACGACCCAGAGACGGCGGGTCCCACTGGCCAGCGGGGGTACAGAAGGTGGCGAGAGCACCAGAAGATGGACCCGTTGGGAGTCGGCCCCCCGGAGTCGGCTGGCCCCTCCCACGGGCCCTACACGCCATTAACCCGACATGACGGGGAATGGCAACAGTGATCGCCCGTCAGGCGGCGGCACTGTTGCCATGACCCCATGACCAAGCCAGCGTCATTAGAAGTGCGGCTACAGTAATCAGCAGCCGGCAAAACCCGCCCGTGGTGGACAAGGGCTGTAAGCTCCGTACCAGGCAAGTCGGCGGGCCCCAGCAGTCGGCGGAGAAGACGGCGGCCTAAGAGACTGACGGCTAGGACCCGCGTCCAACCGGATTTACCATTGTTCCCCTGGGGGGTAGGCCTATATAAACCCTCCAGGGCACCCATGCAAAGGGTTCGAATCCATTAGCACAAGACCAGATCACATAGGAAGGAGAGAGCTAGCCTTGCCTTCTCCTACCTCCAGAAACGGCTCAAGGAGCAACCTTGTACTCACTTTGCCTTAGTGACCATGCGGAGACCCCGCAGAGCAGCAGTTGGGGTGTTATCTACTCGGAGAGCCCTGAAGCTGGGTAAGATCCGCCGGCGTGCATGTCTTCGCCTCATCCCGTTTCCAGGCACCGGCGACGTTCTACTCGCCCCCACCATGATAAGCCATCCTTTGGCATATGTCGCACCCAACCCCCGACAGCAGGAGGACACCACATTGCACAAAGAGCAGACCAACATGGGGCAGTGCGGCAGAGATCACACGGGCAGTTTTAGCCAGGTTTGGGAAGCCGCGGGGCGTAAAACCCTACTCCTGCTTTGGTTGATTGATGGTGGAAATGTGGTGGCCGGGCATAGTACACTTTCCCGGCAAGGGTTGCCTCAGGGCGGCAACGACTACGCGCATATGGGGGTGCGAGTTATCGAACTATCCAACCTCTTGAACCATTGCCATGGGCCTCCTTTTATAGGTTAAGGGGTCACCAGAGTGGCAAATTAGTCATTAGACACTGATAAGATAGCAAATAGTGCTATCATACCTAACTCTGCAGGCTCATAATGCACATTTAATGTGCCGCTTAGCGTGACGTTGTTGGTTGCCCGGCAAGGCTTGCCGGGCTATCTTGTTAGCCCCACGCCTGCTTGCCTGACACGTCATAAGACGGGTGTCATCTGTGGGTTCTCTTGGTAGAAAGTGACTGTCATGTGGCGAATGGCTGCCACTTAATCACTCCGCGGCTTGATACCGCACTGATTGACGACGTGGGTCGTGGTAGAGTGGTCGGGGAGGTGATCTAGCCTCCGCAGGTCCCGACAGGCCCTGCCGAGATGCCTTGGTCGTCTTCTCCTGGGGGTGGCCTCGCCCCTTGCCGAGCTCGCCAGTGCTACGTCTCGAGCTTGCGTTGGTTTTCCCCGAAGAGGAGAGGATGATGCGGCACAGTAGCGTAAGTATTTCCCTCAGTTTTTGAGAACCAAGGTATCAATCCAGTAGGAGGTCACACGCAAGTCCCTCGTACCTGCACAACATGATAGCAACTCGCAACCAACACTTAGGGGTTGTCAATCCCTTCACGGTCACTTACGAGAGTGAGATCTGATAGAGATAATATTTTTGGTATTTTTGATAGATAGATAGATGCAAAGTAAAAAGTAAAGGCAAAGTAAAAACAAAGCAAGTAAATAAAGTGATATAGATTGATATAATGAGAATAGACCCGGGGGCCATAGGTTTCACTAGTGGCTTCTCTCAAGAGCATAAGTATTCTACGGTGGGTGAACAAATTACTGTTGAGAAATTGACAGAATTGAGCATAGTTATGAGTATATCTGGGCAATGATCATGTATATAGGAATCACGTCCGTGACAAGTAGATCAAAACGATTCTGCATCTACTACTATTACTCCACTCATCGACCGCTATCCAGCATGCATCTAGAGTATTAAGTTAAAAATAGAGTAACGCTTTAAGCAAGATGACATGATATAGAGGGATAAATTCATGCAATATGATAAAAACCCCATCTTGTTATCCTCGATGGCAACAATACAATATGTGCCTTGCAACTCTTTCTGTCACTGAGTAAGGACACCGCAAGATTGAACCCAAAGCCATGCACTTCTCCCATTGCAAGAACTACCAATCTAGTTGGCCAAACCAGACAGATAATTCGAAGAGACTTGCAAAGATAACTCAATCATACATAAAAGAATTCAAAGAAGAATCAAATATTTTCCATAGATAATACTGGATCATAAACCCACAATTCATCGGCTTCAACAAACACACCGCAAAAAGAAGATTACATCGAATAGATCTCCACAAGAGAGGGGGAGAACATTGTATTGAGATCCAAAAAGAGAGAAGAAGCCATCTAGCTACTAGCTATGGACCCAAAGGTCTGAAGTAAACTACTCACACTGCATCGGAGGGGCTATGGTGATGATGTAGAAGCCCTCCGTGGTGGATGCCCCCTCCGGCGGAGCTCCGGAACAGGCCCCAAGATGGGATCTCGTGGATACAGAAGGTTGCGGCGGTGGAATTAGGTTTTTGGCTCCTGTGCTGATCATACGGGGATACGTAGGTATATATAGGAGGAAGGAGTACATCGGTGGAGCTCCTAGGGGCCCACGAGGTAGGGGGGCGCGCCCTCCACCCTCGTGACCGCCTCGTGGCTTTCTTGTCGGAGGGTCCAAGTCTCCTGGGTCTTATCTGATGAGTAAATCACGTTCTCGAAGGTTTCATTCCGTTTGGACTCCGTTTGATATTATGTTTCTTCGAAATACTGAAAAAGGCAAAAAACAACAATTCTGGGCTGGGCCTCCGGTTAATAGGTTAGTCCCAAAAATAATATAAAAGTGGAAAATAAAGCCCATTATAGTCCAAAACAATAGATAAAGTAGCATGGAGCAATCAAAAATTATAGATACGCTGGAGACGCATCAAGGATCCCCAAGCTTAATTCCCGCTCGTCCTCGAGTAGGTAAATGATAAAAAAGAATTTTTGACGCGGAGTGATACTTTGGCATAATTTCAGTGTAAATCTTCTTAATCATGGTATGAATATTCAGATCCGAAAGACTCAAGACAAAAGTTCATATTGACTAATCTTCTTAAACATGGCCAAAGAAAGTTATCCCTACAAAATCATGTAGTCTGGCTAAGCTCCATCTTCCCCACACAAAGTATTTAAATCATGCACAACCCCGATGACAAGCCAATCAATTGTTTCATAATTTAACATTTTCAAAACTTTTTCAATCTTCACGCAATACATGAGCGTGAGCCATGGATATAGCACTATATGTGAAATAGAACGGTGGTTGTGGAGAAGACAAAAAGAGGGAAGATAGTCTCACATCAACCAGGCGTATCAACGGGCTATGGAGATGCCCATCAATAGATATCAATGTGAGTGAGTAGGGATTGCCATGCAACGGATGCACTAGAGCTATAAGTATATGAAAGCTCAACAAAAGAAACTAACTGGGTGTGCATCCAACTCGCTTGCTCACGAAGACCTAGGGCATTTTGAGGAAGCCCATCATTGTAATATACAAGCCAAGTTCTATAATGAAAACTTCCCACTAGTATATGAAAGTGACAAAATGAGAGACTCTCTATCATGAAGATCATGGTGCTACTTTGAGCACAAGTGTGGTAAAAGGATAGTAGCATTGTTTGGGCCTTTTCTCTTTTTTTATGGCCTCTTTCTTTCTTTTCGTCCGGAGTCTCATCCCGACTTGTGGGGGAATCATAGACTCCATCATCCTGTCCTCACTTGGGACAATGCTCTAATAATGATGATCATCACACTTTTATTTTTCCTTACAACTCAACAATTACAACTCGATACTTAGAACAAAATATGACTCTATATGAATGCCTCCGGCGGTGTACCGAGATATGCAATGAAACATGAGTGACATGTATGGAAGAATTATGAAAGGTGGCTTTTGCCACAAATACGATGTCAACTACATGATCATGCTAGCAATATGACAATGATGGAGCGTGTCATAATAAACGGAATGGTGGAAAGTTGCATGGCAATATATCTTGGAATGGCTATGGAAATGCCATGATAGGTAGGTATGGTGGCTGTTTTGAGGAAGGTTTATGGTGGGTGTATGATGCCGGCGAAAGGTGCGCGATATTAGAGAGGCTAGCAAAGGTGGAAGGATGGGGAAAAGTGCGTATAATCCATGGACTCAACATTAGTCATAAAGAACTCATATACTTTTTGCAAAAAATCTAGAAGTTATCAAAGCAAAGTATTACGCGCATGCTCCTAGGGGGATAGATTGGTAGGAAAAGACCATCGCTCATCCCCGACCACCACTCATAAGGAAGACAATCAATAAATAAATCATGCTCCGAGTTCATCACATAACGGTTCACCATACGTGCATGCTACGGGAATCACAAACTTCAACACAAGTATTCCTTAAATTCACAACTACTCAACTAGCATGACTCTAATATTATCACCTTCATATCTCAAAACAATTATCAAGCATCAAACTTATCTTAGTATTCAACGCACTTAAAAGAAAGTTTCACATATCTTGAATACCAAGTATATTAACATTAAGCAAATTACCATGCTATTAAAGACTCTCAAAATAATCTAAGTGAAGAATGAGAGATCAAGTTTCTTTAAAACAAATCTACCACTGTGCTCTAAAAGATCTAAGTGAAGCACTAGAGCAAAAATTATCATGCTCAAAAGATATAAGTGAAGCACTATGAGCAAAACTATCAAGCTCAAAAGATATAAGTGAAGCACTATGAGCAAAACTATCAAGCTCAAAAGATATAAGTGAAGCACATAGAGTATTCTAACAAATTTCAATTCATGTATGGCTCTCTCAAAAGGTGTGTACAGCAAGGATGATTGTGGTAAACTAACAAGCAAAGACACAAATAATACAAGACTCTCCAAGCAAAACACATATCATGTTGGTGAATAAAAATATAGCTCCAAGTAAATTACCGATGGAAGTGGACGAAAGAGGGGATGCCTTCCGGGGCATCCCCAAGATTTGACCTTTTGGTGTCCTTGGATTATCTTGGGGGTGCCATGGTCATCCCCAAGCTTAGGCTCTTGCCACTCCTTGTTCCATAATCCATCAAAAGAATTCACCCAAAACTTGAAAACTTCACAACACAAAACTCAACAGAAATCTCGTGAGCTCCGTTAGAGAAAGAAAACAAAAGACTACTTCAAGGTACTGTAATGAACTCATTCTTTATTTATACTGGTGTTAAACCTACTATATTCCAACTTCTCTATGGTTTATAAACTAATTTATTAGCCATAGATTCATCAAAATAAGCAAACAACACACGAAAAACAGAATCTGTCAAAAACAGAACAGTCTGAAGTAATCTGTAACTAACGCAAACTTCTGGAACTCTAAAAATTCTACCAAAATAGGAAGTACTGGAAAATTTGTTCATTGATCGGCAGAAAAAAGAATCAATGCAAAAGCATTCTCCAGTAAAATTGGCAGCTAATCTCGTGAGCGCTAAAGTTTCTGTTTTTCAGCAGAATCAAATCAACTATCATCGTAGGTTGTCCTATAGGTCCTACTTGGCACAAAAACTAATTAAAACATAAAACCACATCCAAACAGAAGGTAGATGGATTATTTATTGCTAAACATAAGAAAAAACACAAAACACAAAATAAAATTGGGTTGCCTCCCAACAAGCGCTATCATTTAACGCCCTTAGCTAGGCATTGAGATTATGATGATGCTCACATGAAAGATAGGAATTGAAGCACAAAGAGAGCATCATAAAACATGTGACAAACACACTTAAGTCTAGCATACTTCATATGCATAGGCATCTTGTAAGCAAACAAATTATCAAGGCAAGCAAAAACTAGCATATGCAAGGAAGAACAACGAGATGATAGCAATCTCAACATGAAGAGAGGTAATTTAGTAACATGAAAACTTCTACAACCCTATTTTCCTCTCTCATAATAATTACATGTAGGATCATAAGCAAATTCAACAATATAGCTATCACAAAACATATTCTTAACACGATCCACATGTATGCAAAGTTGACACTCTTCCAAAATAGTGGGATTAACATTATCTAATGTCATGACCTCTCCAAACCCACTTTTATCAAAAACTTCATAAGATTGAACATTATCCAAATATGTGGGATCTAAAGTTGACACTCTTCCAAACCCACCTTCAATATTATTGCAAACACTATTATCAATCTCATATTCATCATGGGGATTAAATAAATTTTCAAGATCACAAGAAGAATCACCCCAATCATGATCATTGCAACAAGTAGAGGACATAGCAAAACTAGCATCCCCAAGCTTAGGGTTTTGCATCTTATTAGCACAATTGACAACAAAAGATTTTATAATAAAATCATTCCAATCATGCTTTTTATTCAAAGATCTATCGTGAATCACTTCACGGATTTCAGGCAAAACCTTATAAAGATAGTCTAGTGCATCCAAATTACTAGGAATTGGTTCATCATAATTGGATCCCTTAAAAAGATTGGCAAGCGGATCAAGATCCATGGACTTTTAGCGAGCGAAGATGCAAGCAAAAAGAAGGTACAAGCAAACATAAGATCGAACGGAAGAAGGGCGAATAAAACGGCAAGGGCGAAGTGGGGGAGAGGAAAACGAGAGGCAAATGGCAAATAATGTAATGCGAGAGATAGGGATTGTGATGGGTACTTGGTATGTTGACTTTTGCGTAAGCCTCCCCGGCAACGGCGCCAGAAATTCTTCTTGCTATGTCTCGAGCTTGCGTTGGTTTTCCCCGAAGAGGAGAGGATAATGCAGCACAGTAGCGTAAGTATTTCCCTCAGTTTTTGAGAACCAAGGTATCAATCCAGTAGGAGGTCACGCGCAAGTCCCTCGTACCTGCACAACACGATAGCAACTCGCAACCAACGCTTAGGGGTTGTCAATCCCTTCACGGTCACTTACGAGAGTGAGATCTGATAGAGATAATATTTTTGGTATTTTTGATAGATAGATGCAAAGTAAAAAGTAAAGGTAAAGTAAAAACAAAGCAAGTAAATAAAGTGATATAGATTGATATGATGAGAATAGACCCGGGGGCCATAGGTTTCACTAGTGGCTTCTCTCAAGAGCATAAGTATTCTACGGTGGGTGAACAAATTACTGTTGAGCAATTGACAGAATTGAGCATAGTTATGAGTATATCTAGGCAATGATCATGTATATAGGCATCACGTCCGTGACAAGTAGATCGAAACGATTCTGCATCTTCTACTATTACTCCACTCATCGACTGCTATCCAGCATGCATCTAGAGTATTAAGTTAAAAACAGAGTAACACTTTAAGCAAGATGACATGATGTAGAGGGATAAATTCATGCAATATGATAAAAACCCCATCTTGTTATCCTCGATGGCAACAATACAATATGTGCCTTGCAACTCTTTCTGTCACTGAGTAAGGACACCGCAAGATTGAACCCAAAGCCATGCACTTCTCCCATTGCAAGAACTACCAATCTATTTGGCCAAACCAAACGGATAATTTGAAGAGACTTGCAAAGATAACTCAATCATACATAAAAGAATTCAAAGAAGAATCAAATATTTTCCATAGATAATACTGGATCATAAACCCACAATTCATCGATCTCAACAAACACACCGCAAAAAGAAGATTACATCGAATAGATCTCCACAAGAGAGGGGGAGAACATTGTATTGAGATCCAAAAAGAGAGAAGAAGCCATCTAGCTACTAGCTATGGACCCGAAGGTCTGAAGTAAACTACTCACACTTCATCGGAGGGGCTATGGTGATGATGTAGAAGCCCTCCATGGTGGATGCCCCCTCCGACAGAGCTCCGGAACAGGCCCCAAGATGGGATCTCGTGGATACAGAAGGTTGCGGCGGTGGAATTAGGTTTTTGGCTCCTGTGCTGATCATACGGGGATACGTAGGTATATATAGGAGGAAGGAGTACGTCGGTGGAGCTCCTAGGGGCCCACGAGGTAGGGGGGCGCGCCCTCCACCCTCGTGACCGCCTCGTGGCTTTCTTGATGGAGGGTCCAAGTCTCCTGGGTCTTATCTGATGAGTAAATCACGTTCCCGAAGGTTTCATTCCGTTTGGACTCTGTTTGATATTCTGTTTCTTCGAAATACTGAAAAAGGCAAAAAAACAGCAATTCTGGGCTGGGCCTCCGGTTAATAGGTTAGTCCCAAAAATAATATAAAAGTGGAAAATAAAGCCCATTATAGTCCAAAACAATAGATAAAGTAGCATGGAGCAATCAAAAATTATAGATACGTTGGAGACGTATCAGCCAGCCCGGCAAGGGAGGCCCATTTCTCGACGACATCGTGTTCTTCTAGCTTGGTCTTGGTCTCTCTGATCTTCTTGTTGGTTCTTTGAATCTCTTGGTTTCTTGTACTTCTTGGTTTGATCTTGGCCTGCCCGTGCACGAGTCAGGGGAAAACATATGCCCCTATATATTTTCCCCGACATAGATGCAAGCAGGAGTCGGTCTAGTTGTCACGGACGTGATGCCTATATTCATGATTATTACCTTAGATATCCTCATAACTATGCGCTTTTCTATCAATTCCTTGACAGTAATTTGTTTACCCACCATTGTTTTCTTTCAAGAGAGAAGCCTCTAGTGAAACCTATGGCCCCCGGATCTATTTTCCATCGTATATTTTCAGATCTATAAAACCAAAAACACAAAAATACCTCTATTATTTTATTTACTTTTCTTTATCTTTTATACCTATCTCTATTAGATCTCACTCTTGTTCGTGACCGTGAAGGGATTGACAACCCCTTTTTCGCGTTGTGTGCAAGTGTTTGTTAGTTTGTGCAGGTGCATAGGTTGGAGACTTGCTTGTGCCTCCTACTGGATTGATACCTTGGTTCTTAACTGAGGGAAATACTTATCTCTACTTTGCTGCATCACCCTTTCCTCTTCAAGGGAAATATCAATGCAAGTTCAAGAAGTAGCAGGAAGAATTTCCAGCGCCGTTGCCGGGGAGGTTCTACATCCAGCCTGTTGGGAAACGTTGCATGGAAAACAAATTTTTTTCCTACACACACACAAGATCTATCAAGGAGATGTATAGCAACGAGAGGGGAGAGTGTGTCTACGTACCCTCGTAAACCGTAAGCGGAAGCATTTATTATCGTGGTTGGTGTAGTAGAACTTCTTCGCGATCCAACCAATCGAGTACCGAACGTACGACACCTCCGCGTTCGGCACACGTTCTGCTCGATGACATCCACGCCTTCTTGATACAGCAAGACGGCAAGGTACTGGATGAGTTCCGGCAGCACGACGGCATGGTGATGGTGATGCTATCTCCGCAGGGCTTTGCTTAAGCACTACGAAAATATGACCGAGGATGTAAATGGTGGAGGGGGGCGCCGCACACGGCTAAGAGATTGTCGTGGTTTTGTGTGGCGCCCCGTCCCACATATATATAGGTGGGAGAGAGGGGAGCAGCCAGGAGGCGCCCCAAGTAGGTCTGAATCCTACTTGGGCTCCTACCCTAGGCCGCCCCTCCTTCTTTTGGCGCCAGGGAAAGGAAGGAGGAGGTAGCCCCCCCTTTCCTTTCTCCCACAAGGAGGGGAAGGCAGGAGGAGGTGGCGCACCCTCCTTTCCTTCTTCTAGGGCCGGCGGCCAGGGAGAGGGCACGCCAGCCCCCTTGTGGGCTGGTGTGTGCCTCTCCTTGGCACATTAGGCCCATAGACCTCCTGGGGCCTCCCGGGACCCCTTCCGGTGATTCGATAACTATCCGGTACCCTCGAAACTCTTCCGGTGTCCAAATATCATCGTCCTATATATATCAATCTTTACCTCCAGAACATTATGGAGATCCTCGTCATGTCCGTGATCACATTCGGGACTTCGGACAACATTTGGTCACCAAATCATATAACTCATATAACACTATATCGTCAACGAACGTTAAGCATGCAGACCCTACATGTTCGAGAACTACGTAGACATGACTGAGACAACTCTCCAGTCAATAACCAATAGCGGAAGCTGGATACCCATATTGGCTCCTACATATTCTTTGAAGATCTTTGTTGGTCGAACCTTATGACAACATACGTAATTCCCTTTGTCCATCGGTATGTTACTTGCCCGAGATTCGATCGTCGATATCTTCATACCTAGTTCAATCTCGTTATCGGCAAGTCTCTTTACTCGTTCCGTAATACATCATCTTGCAACTAACTCCTTAATCACTTTGCTTGCAAGGCTACTTATGATGTGTATTACCGAGAGAGCCTAGAGATACCTCTTTGATACTCGGAGTGACAAATCATAATCTCGATCTATGCAAACGCAGCAAACACCTTCGAAGATACCTGTAGAGCATCTTTATATTCACCCGGTTACGTTGTGACGTTTGATAGCACACAAGGTATTCCTCCGGTATCCGGGAGTTGCATAATCTCATAGTCGAAGGAATATGTATTTGTCATCAAGAAAGAAATAGCAATAAGCTGAACGATCAATATGCTAAGCTAACGGATTGGTCTTGTCCATATAATCATGCTCCTAATGATGTGACCCCGTTATCAAATGACAACACATGTCCATGGTTAGGAAACCTTAACCATCTTTGATCAACGAGCTAGTCTAGTATACGCTTACTAGGGACACGGTATTTGTTTATGTATTCACACATGTATTTAAGTTTCCGATGAGTACAATCTAAATAATAATTCTTTATCATGAATAAGGAAATATAAAATAACAACTTTATTATGGCTCTAGGGCATATTTCCTTAAGTTTCCCACTTGCACTAGAGCCAATAATCTAGATTACATTTTAATGAATCTAACACCCATGGAGTCTTGGTAGTCATCATGTTTTGCTCACGGAAGAGGCTTAGTCAACGGGTCTGCTACATTCAGATCCGTATGTATTTTGCAAATCTCTATGTCTCCATCCTTGACCTTTTCACGAATGGAGTTGAAGCATCTCTTGATGTGTTTGGTTCTCTTGTGAAACCTGGATTCCTTCGCCAAGGCAATTGCTCTAGTATTGTCACAAAAGGTTTTCATTGGACCCGATGCACTGGGTATTACACCAAGATTGGATATGAACTCCTTCATACAGATTCCTTCATGCGCTGCTTCCGAAGTAGCTATGTACTCCACTTCACACGTAGATCCCGCCATGACGCTCTGCTTGGAACTGCACCAACTGACAGCTCCACCATTCAATATAAATACGTATCCGGTTTGTGACTTAGAGTCATCCAGATCAGTGTCGAAGATAGCATCGACATAAAAATTTATGACGAGCTCTTTGTCAGCTCCATAAACGAGAAACATATCCATGGTACTTTTTAGCTACTTCAGAATGTTCTTGACCGCTGTCCAATGATCCACTCCTAGATTACTTTGGTACCTCCCTGCCAAACTTATGGCAAGGCACACATCAAGTCTAGTACACAACATAGCATACATGATAGAACCTATGGTTGAGGCCTAGGGAATGACTTTCATTCTCTCTCTATCTTCTGCAGTGGTCGGGCTTTGAGTCTAATTCAATTTCACACCTTGTAACACAGGCAAGAACCGTTTCTTTGACCGGTCCATTTTGAACTTCTTCAAAACTTTGTCAAGGTATGTGCTTTGTGAAAGTCCTATCAAGCGTCTCGATCTATCCCTATAGATATTGATGCCCAATATATAAGCAACTTCACCGAGGTCTTTCATTGAAAAACTCTTATTCAAGTATCCTTTTATGCTATCCAGAAATTATATATCATTTCCAATCAATAATATGTCATCCACATATAATATCAGAAATGCTACAGAGCTCCCACTCACTTTCTTGTAAATACAGGCTTCACCGTAAGTCTGTATAAAACCATATGCTTTGATCACCTCATCAAAGCGTATATTCCAACTCTGAGATGGTTACACCAGTCCATAGATGGATTGCTGGAGCTTGTACCCTTTGTCAGCACCTTTAGGATCGATGACAGTGTCCTGGACTAGGGGGTACTCACCACGTCATCTCCCAATCTATTAGATTGGGCCGAGGACCCCCACGGCCGTATACTCATGGGCCAGTCCGGACAGGTGCCGCATACAAGGAAGATTCTACAAGACTTGGCGATCAAGACAAGGACTCCTCCCCCACCGGCGTATTCGGCTAGGACTCTTGTTATCCTAGGCCTCCGGTGCATTATATAAACCGAGGCCAGGCTAGTCGATAAAGATAGACAACAATCATACCATAGGCTAGCTTCTAGGGTTTAGCCTCTCTAATCTCGCGGTAGATCAACTCTTGTACTACCCATATCATCAATATCAATCAAGCAGGACGTAGGGTTTTACCTCCATCAAGAGGGCCCGAACCTGGATAAAACATCGTGTCCCTTGTCTCCTATACCATTGATCCTAAGACGCACAGTTCGGGACCCCCTACCCAAGATCCGCCGGTTTTGACACCGACATTGGTGCTTTCATTGAGAGTTTCGCTGTGTGATCGACAAAAGGATCGATGGCTCGCCTGCAGATCAACTGCGACTTCGGCACCTTCGTCACCAGCTCGACTGGTCACCTTGGTTCGACCAAGAATTGCGCCCCGTGTTCGGATCACCATGTTAGGACGAGGGCCTTCATCAAACATCAACTCCGATCTCTATCAAGATCACGGAGGAATCATCCATGGAGCTCGGGGGCTCAACGTCAACATTGTCCTCAAGCGACTGTGCTGTTTTTCTGGACAACGAAATCGTATCTGCTGCCACTACCTCCTCGATTATCGCTTTGACGATCGCCTTGGTAGAATTGTGCGGAATTGAATCTACAACAACCCTGGAAAATTTCGTCGAGTTCCGATGGAGGAATCTCTCGCAATCCACGATATACCGTAGCCCTGTCAAATCTGGACGGGAATCTGGACGAGTTTAGGGCGTGGTGTCCAGCTTCTAGCTCGGACGTCCTTTGGAAGATCCAACCGTGGATCGGCTGCGGAATTCCTATATCTACCACCCCTCCAAATTTCAGCTCGATCCGACCGTCAGAACTCCGGGAACCTTCCGATTAGTGCATCACTTTTCGGATCTGTTTTCTGCGCGAGAACGAATCTGACCCGAATTCATCTTTCTTTTATGAACGGGATTTCGGACATCCTTTTTGAAGGAAGTTTTGTATGGGATATTGTGTATTGTTCCCAAACACATCCCACTAACCTTAAGATCTTTTGAACATGATCTTCAACATCATTGCTGGTATCAAACCAGTCCGGCAATATTGTTCTACGGCTGCCGACCTGCGCTAGACACGTCGTCACGTTGATGAGCCGAGCTCAACTTCTTCGGATCATCATCTCGGCAAGCCGAACAAAAGTCCGGCACCGCGAAGAACAAATCATCATCAACATCGCCGCCCCACGGATTACATGGAGCGGGAATATCGGCATCGCCGCACGGTCGCTTCATCAAGCCGGCATCGACCACGTCACGACCTGCATCGGCAGGACCGCACTGTTGCTCCTTCAAGTCGGTGTCCATCACGCCGAACTACTTCGACATCTCGGCTCGACCGGAGGATTCATCATCTCTTCATCAACCTACTCCGGACACTTCAGCGTCACCAGCCGACCAGCTTCGTCACGATTAGCTGGACCGAGGGCTTTGCCTCGGCAAGCCAACCTTTGCCAGCATCCTCCTCCTTCGGATTGCTACAACAAATAAACCAGGTGCTATTAATCCTAATATTTTTTGTTTTTTTGGGTTCATATTTCCCAAGGAATTATTACTCTGGTTTGTCCATCATATGTTCACAGGACTATCAAATGGTGGCCGCATTAACGACGGTCGCATCATAGTTCGGTCAGTCTCCGTACATAGTCCGGCGAACGCCGCATCCGAAGCACGGACCGACTTGTGAATTCAGGCTTTGCCACACCTTTACCACATCACGCTGACGCCCTGCATCGACATCGACCTCGGCGCCAGGCCATATTTCTTTTATTACTCACTTTGCATAAATTATTCATTATGCAACGATTTTTTAAATTATTATTATCACTATTATATCCGGTTTGCACTATTATTTGTGCACAGGAAAATGATCCAGCCGGACTATATCCTTTGGCATCACCTCGGCTGGACGGGGGGCTTCGTCAACACTTCATTACCCCATGTCGGGGACTTCGGCATCACTCTGCCGTTCTGCATTTACCGAGCTATGTCACCACTTCGGAATACCAAGCTCTTTGCTCCGCCACCTCGGGACCGGCTTGGGGGACGGAACCTTGTCCCGCATCAAGCTCGGACCACGTCGTCAATACCGAACACATTAACCAGCTAAGTTGTCTTCATGCTCAAAGTTTTAAATTTTTAACTTGTGTTCGGTTCGACCAAGCATTATACTTTTTTTGGAAAAAAGTGGCTTGTAAAAATTTTCCTTGTCCAAACTTTGTTTGCACACACTTGACGCGCTATCCGCGCTCATTATACCTGGGGGCTTCTTATACAGAAGATTATTAATACGGGCTTTATGCCCAACACATGTGTCACACTTCCGCATGTACCTTTTATTCACCATTATATGCATCGATATGACTTAAGTTTTGGCCAAGCTGGGTTGCCTGGCTCCTGTGCTTACCCCTACGTTCCCGATTGTTCGGCTAGGTGGTAAAGGGAGCACCTCTGCGATTGTTACTGCCGGGTCAGCCGGATGTGTACCTCAGACTGGGTGAAGCCGAAAGCTAGCGTTCTTAAGGGAATACTCGGTCGGTGAACTAAAAGATGATTTCTTACCTATTTATTTACCTGCCCCCAGATGTTTTTCTGCTCTTTTCGTAGTCCGGACATGCACTTTAGGGCATGCCTCCCAGGGAAAGGAACCCCTAACGGAACTATTCTCCCTGGAAGATGTTTCTTACTAACCATGTAATATAACATAACTAGTTGGGCACTTGTCTGATAAAGCACTAATGACCCCTACGCCTGGTCTCCACGCATGCCCCGGTTTTTATAACCGCCAGGGTATTCGGACACACTCCGGGCTATTGGGTCCAGAGGTTGAAGCGAAAAGGTCCGCTACGACAAACGATCTACAATCCGGCTAGAAGGCATTTTACATGTCACCTTACATTATATAGTCAACTTTTACCCAAGTCACTTGGGGGCTCTTATGTTTATTTGAGCCGTTTTATACTAAGTGTTTTTCTCCTTAGTCGTTGCAAAGTTTTTATTATTTGTCACTCCTTTTTTTGACACGAGTGTGCGGTCACTAGCTGGGGAGCCTAATTTCTCTCTCAAAGCCGCTAGAGTTTAGTTTGCTAAACTGGCCTGATGAGAAGTACTCCGCCCTCGGGATAGGAGGTTGAAGCCGTAGGCTGACCCGCTCGAAGTCCTGAGATAGGATGTATCATGTTAAAGCACGACAGAAGCACTTCTTTTTTCTAAGACCAATTTTCGGATTGGCACCGAACACTTGATATTGTTCGGACGTCATGTTTTCACTGACGTTTCTTGGTTTTCCAAGCTTTTTGGCACATTTAAACTATTTGTGCTTTTCCGGCATTAGTCTCGTAGTGCAATGCCAAACACCTTTTAGGGATTTCGGCAAAAATATTCTCGGATATTGCTATATATGAATCGGTTTCGAATTGTGTCTTCGGTCAATAGTTGGGTTGCCCGGCTCCTGCACTTGGTTCCTATGTTCCGTTTTGTTCGGCTAGGCGTGCAAAGGGAGAACCACTGCGATTGTGCTTCCAGCTCACATGGTTAAGCACCTCGGTGGAGAAAGCCAAAAACTGACTGTCACAATAAGCGTAAACTGGTCAGCAATCCGATAACTATGTTAAATAACAGGCCGTTCATAACATTGGCCGAAGTGTTTACGGCTTGACCTCGACTGTCGCCGAATACTACCGGGGGGCTATTAACTAGCCTCCCCAACTAAATCCTCGATATTTTGCTCTTACATTGGTGCTGAGGTTTTATGATCATGCTTAGCATGACAACCCAAAGAAAGGAACCGATAGTGGGACTATTTTCTTTGGAAGACATTTCTTCTGTTAAACAGTAATATAATATATCTCTCCGCGTACCTTTGTTTATAAAACCGTATGGCCAGATTGCCTTGTTTGTCGTCTTCATAAAGGCTTTATAAAGTAGGACAAACACTCCTCAGCTATTGGCCGAGGAGGTGGAAGCCGATGGTCGGTCAACAAAGTTTTGTACAATGCGGATCCGAGCATCAATGACGTAAAGTACTTGGATACATAGAGTCATTACACATAATTTGTGATTTTACTATGGATATTGATCCTTAATTCGGCCACCCGTGCCCGCATTAAGGCTCGGGGGCTACTGGGCTTCGGGCTTATTATTTAAAACATATCAAAGGGGCATATTGATCCCCTGATCTGGTGTTGCCAGCCGACCAGTGTCTCGGGGGCTACTGCAGTGCTTGGCCAATGCAGAAAATTTATGTGCAATATAGTTTCCGAGGTGATTTTGATCCTCAGGTTGGTCGGCCGCACCCAACCTGAGTCTCGAGGACTGAGCACGCCACTTTTAGTGTCCCGAAGTATTCTGCCGAGCTTGGACTTGATCCTCAGGCCGATTTTGCAAATCAACCTGAGTCTCAGCGGCTACTGGGATCAGCGGTCTTACGTCATCCTTTAGGAGCATCTCGGGTTTTAGACCGATACACACCTTGAGGGCTACTGGCTATATATCTCGGCAGAGAATAAATTGCAATAATAAAAAATATTGACAAAAAATCGGCCCACAGTCGGTGTGGTGCACCACCTCGAAAGCAGTCCGGCATAAAGCTCGGGCACTAGTGGCTGGCTCCATAGAGGGCATTTCCGGCATTAAGCTCGGCTAAACTCCTTCAAACTTCTTTGAACCAAGGTGATTTACGACACCTCGGATACAGTCCGGCGTTGGAGCTCGAATACATAGTCCGGCGTTGGAGCTCGGATACATAATCCGGCGTTGGAGCTCGGATACGTTCCGGCGTTAAAACTGGGAAGCGGTCTGGCGTTGGTGCTCGACTGCAAAAGATACCTCGAATGGAGTCCGGCGTTAGAGCTCGGACGCAAGAGGAAGCTGCCGCCCGAGAACAACTTCAAACCCGAGGTGTGGCATAAAAATAACGAGGCACTGATGAAGGCCGGAAACTTAAAGGGGCTCCTCGGATACCCGACGTGTAAACCCGTCGAATGCATTTCGGCGATCCTCAAGATCGAAGATAAAGAAGATTCATTGAACCAGTTTTCAAGACCGACGACCGAAGATGAAGAACAGTTCGGAAGAATCGAGGAGCGTCCCTAACTTGAAGACCAGTTCAGGGGGCTATTGATGGTGTCCTGGACTAGGGGGTACTCACCACGTCATCTCCCGATCTATTAGATTGGGCCGAGGACCCCACAGCCGTATACTCATGGGCCAGTCCGGACAGGTGCCGCATACAAGGAAGATTCTACAAGACTTGGCGATCAAGACAAGGACTCCTCCCCCACCGGCGTATTCGGCTAGGACTCTTGTTATCCTAGGCCTCCGGTGCATTATATAAACCGAGGCCAGGCTAGTCGATAAAGATAGACAACAATCATACCATAGGCTAGCTTCTAGGGTTTAGCCTCTCTGATCTCGCGGTAGATCAACTCTTGTACTACCCATATCATCAATATCAATCAAGCAGGACGTAGGGTTTTACCTCCATCAAGAGGGCCTGAACCTGGGTAAAACATCGTGTCCCTTGTCTCCTGTTACCATTGATCCTAAGACGCACAGTTCGGGACCCCCTACCCGAGATCCGCTGGTTTTGACACCGACAATCGACCAAACCTTCTAGTTGCATCATATACAACTCTTCTTTAAGAAATCCATTAAGGAATGCACTTTTGACGTCCATTTCCCAGATTCATAATCATAAAATACGGCAAAGCTAACATGATTCGGATAGACTTAAGCATCGCTATGGGTGAGAAGGCCTCATTGTAGTCAATTCCTTGAACTCGTCGAAAACCTTTCGAGACAAGTCGAGCTTTGTAGATAGTAACATTAACATCAGCGTCAGTCTTCTTCTTGAAGATCCATTTATTCTTTGTGGCTTGACGATCATTGGGTAAGTCCACCAAAGTCCATACTTTGTTCTCATACATGGATTATATCTCAGATTTCATGGCCTCAAGCCATCTGTCAGAATCTGGACTCATCATAGCTTCTTCATAGTTCGTAGGTTCGCCTTGGTCTAATAACATGACTTCTTGAAGTTTCATGATCATCATCATTAGCTTCCTCTCTAGTTGGTGTAGGCATCACGGGAACGGTTTTCTCTGATGTGCTACTTTCCATTTTGATAGAAGGTCCAATTACCTCATCAAGTTCTACTTTCCTCCCACTCACTTTTTTCGAGAGAAATTCCTTCTCTAGAAAGGACCCATTCTTAGCAAAAAATATCTTGCCTTCAGATATGTGGTAGAAGGTGTACCTAATAGTTTATTTATGGTATCCTATGAAGACGCACTTCTCCGATTTAGGCTCGAGCTTATTAGGCTGAAGCTTTTTGACATAAGTGTCGCATCCTCAAACTTTAAGAAATGACAACTTAGGTTTCTTGCCAAACCACAGTTCATACAATGTCGTCTCAATGGATTTAGACGGTGCCCTATTTAACATGAATGCGGATGTCTCTAATGCATAACCCCAAAACTATAGTGGTAACTTGGTAAGAGACATCATAGAACCCACCATATCTAATAAAGTACTGTTACAATGTCCGGACACACTATTACGCTGTGGTGTTCCAGGTGGCGTGAGTTGTGAAACAATTCCACATTGTTTTAAATGAAGGCCAAACTCGTAACTCAAATATTCGCCTCCGAGATCAGATTGTAGAAACTTTATTTTCTTGTTACGATGATTCTCCACTTCACTCTGAAATTCTTTGAACTTTTCAAATGTTTCAGACTTGTGTGTCATCAAGTAGATACAACCATACCTACTCAAATCATTTGTGAAGGTCAGAAAATAACGATACCCGCCGCGTGCTTCAACACTTATCGGACCGCATACATCGGTATGTATTATTTCCAATAGGTCATTAGCTCGCTCCATTGTTCCGGAGAATAGAGTTTTAGTCATCTTGCCCATGAGGCTTGGTTCGCAAGTATCAAATGATTCATAATCAAGTGATTCCAAAAGTCCACCTGCATGGAGTTTCTGCATGTGTTTTATACCAATATGACCTAAGCAGTAGTGCCACAAGTATGTTGCACTATCATCAACAACTTTGCATCTTTTGGCATCAATATTATGAATATGTGTATTACTATGATCGAGATTCAACAAGAATAGACCATTCATCAAGCGTGCATGACCATAAAAGATATTACTCATATAAATAGAACAACCATTATTCTCCGATTTAAATGAATAACTGTCTCGCAATAAACAAGATCCAGATATAATGTCATGCTCAATGCGGGCACCAAATAACAATTATTGAGGTCCAAAACTAATCCCCAAGGTAGATGTAGAGGTAGTGAGCCAATGACGATCACATCAACCTTGGAACCATTCCTGATGCGCATCATCACCTCGTCCTTAGCCTATCTTCATTTATTTTGTAGCTCCTGTTTCGAGTTACAAATATGAGCAACCGAACCAATATCAAATACCCAGGTGCTACTACGAGCATTAGTAATGTACAAATTAGTAACATTGTACGACCTTGAAGTATGTCTAGAGGGGGGGGGGCGATTAGACTACTTGACCAATAAAAACTTAACCTTTTCCCAATTTTAGAGTTTGGCAGATTTTAGCTACTTTAGGACAAGTCAAGCAATCATCACACAATTCAAGCAAGCATGCAAGAGTATATAGGCAGCGGAAATTAAAGCATGCAACTTGCAAGAAAGTAAAGGGAAGGGTTTGGAGGATTCAAACGCAATTGGAGACACGGATGTTTTTGGCGTGGTTCCGATAGGTGGTGCTATCGTACATCCACGTTGATGGAGACTTCAATCCATGAAGAGTAACGGCTGCGCGAGTCCACGGAGGGATCCACCCATGAAGGATCCACGAAGAAGCAACCTTGTCTATCCCACCATGGCCGTCGCCCACGAAGGACTTGCCTCACTAGCGGTAGATCTTCACGAAGTAGGCGATCTCCTTGCCCTTACAAACTCCTTGGTTCAACTCCACAATCTTGTCGCTGGCTCCCAAGTGACACCTAGCCAATCTAGGAGACACCACTCTCCAAGAAGTAACAAATGGTGCGTTGATGATGAACTCCTTGCTCTTGTGCTTCAAATGATAGTCTCCCCAACACTCAACTCTCTCTCAATGGGTTTGGATCTGGTGGAAAGAAGATTTGAGTGGAAAGCAACTTGGGGAAGGCTAGAGATCAAGATTCATATGGTAGGAATGGAATATCTTGGCCTCAACACATGAGTAGGTGGTTCTCTCTCAGAAATGGTAAGTTGGAAGTGTAGGTTCGTTTTGATGGCTCTCTCCACGAATGAAGAGGAGGTGGAGGGGTATATATAGCCTCCACACAAAATCTAACCATTACACACAATTTACCAAACTCGATGGACCGAATTGTTAAACTCGGTCGAACCAATTTAGCAAACCTAGTGACCGTTAGTGATTTTCGGTGGGACCGACATGCATCTCGGTGAGACCGATTCGGTTAGGGTTAGGGCATAACGTAATCTCGGTAAGACCGATTACACAAACTCGGTGAGACCGATTTGGTAATAAGCTTTCCAGAGAGTTGGTCAGGTAAACTCGGTGGGACCGATTTGCTCTTTTCGGTGAGACCGAAATGTTACAAAAAGGAAACGAAGAGTTTACATTGCAATCTCGGTGGGACCGATCGCTCACTTCGGTTAGACTGAAACGTTACGAAGGGAAACAGAGAGATTGCAACCCCATCTTGGTGAGACCGAGATCCCTATCGGCAAGACCGATTTGCTTAGCGTTTGTGGCAGTGGCTATGACTTTTGGAATCGGTGGCGTCGGATAGGAAGTTTTGGTGTGACCGATTTTGGCTTTGGGTTTAGGTCATTTGTGGATGTGGGAAAGTAGTTGAGGGTTTTGGAGCATATCACTAAGCACATGAAGCAAGAGGCTCATTAAGCAACACCTCATCCCTCCTTGATAGTATTGGCTTTTCCTATAGACTCAATGTGATCTTGGATCACTAAAATATAAAATGAAGAGTCTTGAGCTTTTGAGCTTGAGCCAATCCTTTGTCCTTAGTATTTTGAGGGGTCCACTTTCATCATCCATGCCATGCCATTCATTGAGCTTTCCTGAAATAATAGTCTTGGAATAGCATTAGTTCAATGAGCTATATGTTGTTATTAATTACCAAAGCCACCTAGGGATAGTTGCACTTTCAATCTCCCCCTTTTTGGTAATTGATGACAACATATAGATCAAAGCTTCGACAAATGATAATAAGATTGAATAACATCGCCGCTTTGAGAAGTATGTGATAAGCAAGAGCTCCCCCTAAATTTGTGCATAGTTTAAGATTTGCTTTGGACTACAAATGCACAATGAATTAGGCTCATGGGTTACTCTTCCATGTCACATACATCTTGGTGGAGCGCTCAAAATAATAAACAATGAATACATGCACTCATCACCAAGCGTAGTGAGTGATCACATAAGATAGATAGGATAATATCAAACATGCATAAGTGTAGCTTATGATCAAACACATGATCATCAATGTCTCACAGCATAGTATCTCAACCAAAAGCAAACGAAGTTTGAAAAACCACAAAATAAAGCAAGAGAGAATAAAAGCAACACTCTCTCTCGAAGCCTATGATCTATACATTTTTCTCCCCCTTTGGCAACAAGTTACTAAAAAGTTCATAGAAAATGCATAGTGCTAGATCAACGCTCAGGCTTGATCTTCTGGTGGTGGTGTCCTGATAGCTCCTTGGACGAAGGCTTCAGTTGAAGTAGAGGGTGCTGGAGTGGATGCTGGAGCTGGTTGCATTGGAACAGTAGGGGCAGTAGCTGGTGCTGAAGTTGTAGCTCTAGTGTCTGTCATTGGCACTACAACTGACCTCTGGGCTCTGGGCACTCTGGCAAACACATTGGTGGTTGTCTTGCCCTTCCTCTCCTGCATGTCATCCTGCAGCTACTCTACAACTGACTGAATCTCAGTTACCTTGACATCTAGATCATAGAATTTTTGTTCCATGATTCTCTCCAGGCTCTCCTGGTTTTGAGTTAGGGTGGCCAACCCTTTCTCAATCCTCAGAGTTGATGCTATCAAGTAACCAAGCTGCTCTTGTTTGATCTTCGAGAAATACTCAGATGCCTCCTCTTGAGTTGGCATCTTGGCAGCCTTCTCCTTCTTTGCCTTCTCCTTCTTCTCCTGAGCTTGGACTGATTGTGCATCATCTTCATTCATGACAACCTCATTGTCCTCAAAGTCTGGATAAATTGGAAAGTGTTCCTTATCCAACTGATATTTCCCTATGCCCATCTTGGATTTGATTAATTCTTGAATCTGAGGTGCATATCCACAGCTCCTCTTCTGATCTACTGCAGTCCTCTTGATTGTTTCAATGATCAGGCTCATGACTTTGAACTTCTGTGGCACATCAAACACATGCAGCATGTTGATGGTATGCCCTCTGATCATGTTATGGTCACCTGACTTGGGAAACAAAGTGTGCCTCAGAATCCAGTTTATGGTTGCCAATCCTGACAGCAGAAAGTGAACTGATCCAAACTTGTGAGTTTGAACTGCCTTGTCAGGAATTTCCTTGTACATGTGAGCCATTGAGTTATGACCCGACTTCTTCTTTGCATATATATCCAAGTCATCCTCTTCTTCCTTGGGGGCATTGATCAGACTTGCCCGTTCTTCAACAGTAGATTGGTACCTTGTACCTTCAGACATCCACACAATTCTACCATCTGGATAAAAGTGTGATGTGGAGTAGAACTGCATGATAAGCTCATCATTCCAGTTGGTGAACTTCTGTCCAGCAAAATCTGCCACTCCACAAGCAATAAAGCTCTCCTCCACTCTAGGGTAGTGCTGCTCATTCTCCCTGATGATTTTCCAGTCAACCCACCTCATATCACAGACAATGGGCTTCTTGTCCAACAGAATGGTCTCATAAAAGTCCTGCTGTTCCTTTGTGTGGAACCTGTAGTCAACAGCAGTCCTTCTTCTTGAAGCATATGGATCTTCCATCCTCCATAGTCTCAGCCCTGAATCCTTCCTGATTCTCATGTCCTCAGCCACAGGATGCGTGAGGGAGTCCTGGACTAGGGGGTGTCCGGACAGCCGGACTATCATCGTCCGCCAGACTCCAAGACTATGAAGATACAAGATTGAAGACTCCGTCCCATGTCCGGATGGGACTTTCCTTGGCGTGGAAGGCAAGCTTGGCAATACGGATATGTAGATCTCCTACCATTGTAACCGACTCTGTGTAACCCTAGCCTTCTCCGGTGTCTATATAAACCGGAGGGCTTTAGTCCGTAGGACACAACATACATTACAAGAATCATACCATAGGCTAGCTTTAGGGTTTAGCCTCCTTGATCTCGTGGTAGATCCACTCTTGTACTACCCATATCATCAATATTAATCAAGAAGGACGTAGGGTTTTACCTCCATCAAGAGGGCCCGAACCTGGGTAAAACATCGTGTCCCTTGTCTCCTGTTACCATCCGCCTAGACGCACAGTTCGGGACCCCCTACCCGAGATCCGCCGATTTTGACACCGACATTGGTGCTTTCATTGAGAGTTCCTCTGTGTCGTCACCGATAGGCTCGATGGCATCTTCAATCAACAACGCTATCCAGGGTGAGACTTTTCTCCCCGGACAGATATTCGTATTCGGCGGCTTCGCACTGCGGGCTAATTCACTTGGCCATCTGGAGCAGATCGAAAGCTACACCCCTGGCCATCAGGTCCGATTCGGAAGCCTAAACTTCACGACCGACATCTGCGGGGACTTGATCTTCGACGGGCTCGGGCCACAGCCAAGCGCGCCGCACTGTTACGATGGGCATGATCTAGCTCTGCCGCCGAACAGTGCCTTGGTGGCCGCACACGAATCCGCTCCGGCCCTTAGTCCGGAGCCGATCGCCCAGATCGAGGGTCGGTGGATGGACACCACCTCGGCAGCTTCAACTTCCACGGCGATGGAGCCGAACACTAGCCTTGTCCCTCGCGAAGCTCGTGACTCCGAGGTGTCGAACTCCCTGCCGGACTCCGGACCTCCCACGCCCCTGCCAATCGAATCTGATTGGGCGCCGGTTATGGAATTCACCGCCGCGGACATCTTCCAACACTCGCCCTTTGGCGACATCCTAAATTCGCTAAAGCATCTCTCGCTATCCGGAGAGCCCTGGCCGGATTATGGCCAGGATGGTTGGGATACGGACGATGAAGAAATTCTGAGCCCACCCACCACCCACTTTGTAGTCACTGTCGACGATCTAACCGACATGCTAGACTACGACTCCGAAGACATCGACGCTATGGACGACGATGCCGGATACGAACATGAACCAGCGCCTACAGGGCACTAGAAGACCACCTCGTCATACGACATATACATGGTGGACACCCCAAAAGACGGGGACGGCGAAGAAGCAGCGGAGGCAGATTCCTTAAAGAAACAGCCCAAGCGCCGGCGTCAGCGGCACCGCTCTAAATCCCGCCACAGCAAGAATGGAGATTCCGGCACAGGAGATAATAATACCCCCGAGAGTGCCGAAGACAATCCCCTCCAGCAGGACTCAGCGTAGGAGGATGCAGAAGCAAGCCCTCACGAGAGGGCGGAAGACGAAGAGGTCGAGGAACATAACTATACACCTCCCTCCGAAGACGAGGCAAGCCTCAACGACGACGAATTCGTCGTGCCTGAGGATCCCGTCGAACAAGAGCGTTTTAAACACAGGCTTATCGCCATGGCAAATAGCCTAAATAAAAAGCAGCAGCAGCTTCAAGCTGATCAGGACCTGCTGGCCGATTGATGGACTGAGGTCCTCGCGGCTGAAGAGTATAAGCTCGAACACCCCTCCAAAAGCTACCCAAGACGCAAGTTGCTCCCCCAATTAGAGGAAGAAGCATACATACCTTCATCACCAGCACACGATACGGCCGACCGACCACCCCGTGGTCGCGACAGAGAGGCATCCAGGCCCTCCACCAAGACCATACCCCGGCATCGCTCCAAAAGTACGAAGCCAAGAGGGAACGCACCGGACTTGCAAGATGTATTGGAGGACAAAGCAAGGCAATCCAGATCCATCTACAGATCACGTGGGCGCCCCACGACCCACGACGAATACCGTCGCGCCGGATACAATAACCCCGGCCGGGCCGAACACAGCAGACAACGCTCTCTCGAGCTACGTCGTGATATTGCTCAATATAGAGGCGCCTCACACCCGCTATGCTTCACTGACGAAGTAATGGATCATCAAATCCCTGAAGGGTTTAAACCCGTAAACATCGAATCCTATGATGGAACAACAGACCCCGCGGTTTGGATCGAAGATTATCTCCTTCGCATCCATATGGCCCGCGGCGACGATCTCCATGCCATCAAGTATCTCCCACTCAAGCTTAAAGGACCAGCTCGGCATTGGCTTAATAGCTTGCCCGTAGAGTCAATTGGGTGTTGGGAAGACCTGGAAGCCGCATTCCTCGACAACTTCCAGGGCACGTATGTGCGACCACCAGACGCCGATGACCTAAGCCACATAATTCAGCAGCTAGACGAATCGCCAGACAATTCTGGACACGGTTCTTGACAAAAAAAACCAAATCATCGACTGTCCGGATGCAGAGGCCCTCACAGCCTTCAAACATAACATCCGCGACGAGTGGCTAGCCCGGCACCTGGGACAGGAAAAGCCGAAATCCATGGCAGCCCTCACATCATTAATGACCCGCTTTTGCGCGGGAGAGGATAGCTGGCTAGCTCGCAGCAACAACCTCAGCAAAAATTCTGGCAGTCCGGATACTAAGGACCACAACGGCAGGTCCCATCGAAGTAAAAATAAATGCCGCATTAACAGCGACGACAAGGAGGATACGACAGTGAACGCCGGATTCCGAGGCTCTAAACCCGGTCAGCGGAAGAAGCCATTCAAAAGAACCACTCCGGGTCCGTTCAATTTGGACCGAATACTCGACCGCTTATGCCAGATACATGGCACCCCTGAAAAGCCAGCTAATCACACCAACAGAGATTGCTGGGTGTTCAAGCAGGTAGGCAAGTTAATTGCCGAAAACAACGACAAGGGGCTAAACAGCGACGACGAGGAAGAGACCCGACCGCCGAACAATAGAGGACAGAAGGGTTTCCCCCCACAAGTGCGGATGGTGAACATGATCTACGCGACCCATATACCTAGGAGGGAGCGGAAGCATGCACTAAGGGACGTATACGCGATGGAGCCAGTCGCCCCGAAGTCCAATCCATGGTCCTCTTGTCCGATCACTTTCGATCGAAGAGACCATCCGACCAGCATCCGCCATGGCGGATTCGCCGCAAATGTTTTAGACCCAATCGTCGATGGATTTCACCTCACGAGAGTCCTGATGGACGGCGGCAGTAGCCTGAACCTGCTTTATCAAGATACAGTGCACAAGATGGGCATAGACCCCTCAAGGATTAAACCTACAAAGACAACCTTTAAAGGCGTCATACCAGGTGTGGAGGCCAATTGTATAGGCTCAGTCACACTGGAAGTGGTCTTCGGATCCCCGGATAATTTCCGGAGCGAGGAGTTAATCTTCGACATAGTCCCATTTCGCAGCGGCTATCACGCTCTGCTCGGACGAACTGCGTTTGCAAAGTTCAACGCGGTGCCGCATTATGCATACCTCAAGCTCAAGATGCCAGGCCCTCGTGGAGTCATCACGGTCAACGGAAATACGGAACGCTCCCTCCAAACGGAGGAACATACAGCGGCTCTCGCGGCAGAAGTACAGAGCAGCCTTTTAAGGCAATTTTCGAGTCCGGCCGTTAAACGGCCGGATACAGCCAAACGCGCCCGAAGCAACACCAACCAAGACCACCTGGCACGATCCGAGCACGCGTAGCAATGCGGCCCTAACCCCCGCCCTCGCATGATTGCAAGAACAACCCTCCGCGTACATCATTACGCTTTGGAGGACTCTGTTAGCTAGAGGCCCTGTCCGGCGGTGAACCTGCCGAACTCATGATGCAACAGCCTGGGAGTAAAGAATGCGGCAACGAACACTCAGGTGGTCTCAATTACGAGCATTAAATTTGATTACATACACCAAGTCCGCAGCCCATCCCTGGAGGGGGACATGTTTAATTAGTCCAAAACCCTTGCTTACCGCACTATCTGTATCAGTCCGCACTCATAGCAGACTTCCTTTAATAAATGATGCAGCACTTTTTTTGCCTGTTATTACATATATATGTTCATTACATGACATCTTGCACCCGTATATTTTGATACGGCCTAATACACCAGGGGCTTACGTTCCCCACATTATGGTGTGATAAGTCCGAACACTTTCACAAGTGCGGCACCCCGAACTTATAGCATTATATGAATCAGCTCTGAATCATGTCTTGGGTCAATAGTTGGGTTTGCCCGGCTCCCACGTTTTGGTGCCTTACGTTCCATTCCGTCGGCTAAGGTGGCACTGGGAGAACCACTGCGATTGCGCCCCGGTTGAGCTGGGCGAGCGCCTCAGTGGAGAAAGCTAAAACTGATCGGCATGATAAGGCGAGAGACTGGTCGCTGTTCGAGAGGTCTTTTCGGGTCCTTAAAGACTCACGCCGCTTCGAGCGAAGTTCCGGATAATATCCGACGAAGGCGTGGATAGCGCCCCGAATTCGGTCTTCCGAATACTAGGGGCTTCACCGAAATTTAAAATTATAGAATTCTATGGCTAAGTGAAACTGTTCAAGCACTATAAGTCCGGTTGCCTGGTTCGTTGTGTTGAGCGCCTCCCTAGATGGACCCAAAAATGGGAACAAGAGTGCTCAAGTTATCCCGAACACCCCAGCACTTGCGGCTTGGGGGCTGAAGTCAACGACTTGCCATCTCTCAGATTTTATAAACGGCCGCACAGAAGGTAATTTTTTAAATTAAAAAAGAGTTGCTTAAAGCGCACATGAACAAAGTTTTCAGCGCACAGGATAATACATAGCAGGTTTACTCAAAAATTACATCTCTAGGGCACTCATCCACAGTATCGCGGGCTCCCTTCAGGACAGTTTTATAATACATTTCGGGCGTACGATACTCCTTGCCCGGTGGCGGCGGGTCAGTAAGAAGCTTCTCCGCATCCAGCCTGCCCCAGTGCACCTTTGTGCGGGCAAGGGCCCGGCGAGCACCTTCAATACAGGCGGAGTGCTTGATGACCTCCACCCAGGGGCACGCATCCACCAGCCACCGCACGAGTCCGAAGTAGCTCCCAGGCATGGCCTGTCCAGGCCACAGCCGGACTATAAGGCCCTTCATGGCCTCCTCAGCTACCTTGTGGAGTTCGACCAGCTGCTTCAGCTGGTCGCTTGGGGGCACCGGATGGCCGGCCTCAGCGTACTGAGACCAGAAGACCTTCTCCGTTGAGCTCCCCTCCTCGCCATGGTAGAATGCGGCGGCATCGGACACACTACGCGGCAGATCTGCAAACGCCCCTGGAGAGCTCCGAATGCGGGTAAGTGTCAGGTAGTTTACATTAACATGCTTGCTTTGCATGAAAAATGCCTTACCCGCTGCTATATTCTTTACATCTTCAACCTCCTAAAGGGCCTTACGGGCCTCGGCCTTGGTGGACTTTGCACTTTCGAGAGCCGAGGAAAGCTCGGACTCTCGAGTCTTGGAGTTGCGCTCCAAGCTCTCATGCTTCTCCATGAGAGCCTGGAGCTCTTGCCGCACCTCCGCCACGTGTGCCTCCTGTTTTTCTCGCTCTGCCCGTTCCGCGGCCGCACTGCGTTCGGCCGCGGACACAGCCTCCTTCAGGGCTGCCACCTCGTTTGTGGCCCCTGCAATACCCATATTATCCTTGTTAATTTTATTGCGACCAAAATCCTTTTCTGTAAGGTAACAATTCAAAGTGGTGCTACTCACCTTCTTTGTCCTCGAGCTGCCTCTTGGCATGGCCGAGCTCTCGCTCGGACCGCTCGAGATCTTGCTTTAATGTACCAACCTCCGTAGTCAGTGCGGCAGAGGTCAGCAGCATAGCCTGCAAACCCATATTGACATAATTTATTAGCAACCTACGAATATCTTTTTAGATCCTCAGTCCGGCTTTTCTTTCCGAACACCGAACCGAGCATCAGGGGCTACTGTCTATGCGGTATTACATTACACAATTTTAACTTCTTACCTCAAAGCCTGTTAAAAGGCTACTGCAGGCTTCGGTCAGCCCACTCTTGGCGAGCTGGACCTTCTGAATCACCGCACTCATAACAGTGCGGTGTTCTTCCTCGATGGAAGCGCCTTTGAGCGCCTCCAGCAAGTTGTCCGGCGCCTCCGGTTGGACGGAGGCCGCCGGAGTCACGGTCTTGCCCTTCTTTTCAAGGGGCCGCCTGCCGGACTCTGGAGCCACTACAGGTTCCGACGTAGAGTCCGGCGCAAAGTCCGGGAGGCTGCCTTGCGGCGCCTCCGGAGCCTCCTCCTGATGGGTCCCTTTCTGGGATCCCACCTCGATGTCCTCATCGGCGCGGGGGGTAGAGGCAGTCAGAAGTGAATCCACATCCGGCGGGGCCAACGACCCGCTCAATGAAGCGGGGAGATCATCATCGGCCGGACTGCGGACAGTATGCGGCATTAGTAGGACACTATGTGACACGAAAGAAATTGCTTATCTAGGATCCGGATACTTACGATCTCGCCGGAGGCCTGGCCCTTGAAGGCCACTCCTCCTCGCCAACGTCGATGTTGGCGGAGCTGTCCGGGGGAATAGTTCTCCCCCTCTTGGACCCTTCGGCCTCCCATGTTGGGGAAGCCTTCCTCTTCCTCTCTCCCTCCTCCGGGAGAGAGTCTTCTTCCTCCTCCTCATCTTCGGGGGAGGAGTCCGCCTCGTCGTCGGACGCCTGATTATGGGAACTCTTTTGAGTCCCCGTGGCCGCCTTCTTGGCCTTCTTCTCTGGCACCACGTGCGGTGCCGGAACCAGCAGCCCCGCTAGACGGGCATCCACTGGGTCTTCTGGCATGGGAGCCGGGCAGATGAGCTGCTCGGCCTTCTGCATCCATTCCTGTCAAAGGAAAAGGGAGATTGAAACCCTCTTAGGATCAATCTATTTACAACAAGTGTCCCGTAAAGGGGTTGAATCACTTACCTCGTTAGCTGGATGCTGCGAGCGAAATCCGCGATCTTCCATCGCGGATGCGGGGGCTTCGGTGCCCTTAAACAGCACCCTCCAGGCGCCTTCGTACGTCGTGTCGAAGAGCCCGCTTAGCGCCTGGTGCTGTTCCGGATTGAACTCCCACAGATTAAATGCCCGTTCTTGGCATGGGAGGATCCGGCGGACGAGCATGACTTGGACCACGTTGACAAGCCTGAGCTTCTTGTTCACCAGCTTCTGGATACAGGCTCGGAGTCCTGTCAGCTCCTTCGGATTACCCACAGCAAGCCCTTCTCTTTCCAGGAGGTGAGCTGCGTAGGGATACCAGATCTAAACTCGGGGGGCCGCCGCCCACGCGGGGGCGCGCGGCTCGGTGATATAGAACCACCCCGATTGCCACCCCTTGACAGAGTCCATGAATGCCCCTTCGAACCAGAGGACGTTGGGCATCTTGCCCAACATGGCACCTCCGCACTCCGCATGCGTGCCCTTCACTACCTTCGGCTTGACGTTGAAGGTCTTGAGCCACAAGCCGAAGTGGGGCCGGAAGCAGAGGAGGGCCTCACACACGACGATGAACGCCAAGATGTTGAGGATGAAGTTCGGCGCCAGATCATGGAAATCCAGGCCGTAGTAGAACATGAGCCCCCGGACAAAGGGGTGAAGTGGAAAGCCCAGTCCGCGGAGGAAGTGGGGAAGGAAAACGACCCTCTCATGGGGCCCGAGGGTAGGGATGAGCTGCCCCTCGTCGGGCAGCCGGTGCGCGATGTCGCCGGAAAGGTATCTGGCGCTGCGCAGCTTGGTGATGTGCTCCTCCTTGACGGTGGAAGCCAACCATTTGCCTCCCCCTCCGGACATGGTCGGGGAAGGTTAAGATGAGATGCGCGAGCTTGGGCGTTGGAGCTTGAGCGCGCGGAGGTGGATAAGCAAAGGAGGAAGAAGGCGTGGGTGAAAAGGTGAATCCTTATCCCTTATATATAGGCAGGCGAAAACTATGCGCCCCCCACCGGCCTGGTAAAACTCGCTTATCTCCCAAGCGCCACCGTCAATGGTGCGGTTGGGTTACCCACGTCCGTATTGATGAGAATCCCAGAATAAGGGGAACACGATCTCTGCTTCGACAAGACGTGCCAAGGAAACCGCTTCGCTAAGCGTGCTGAGGTGGTATAATAAAAAACGATTCAAGTAAAGGCTTGGTAGCGGTGTGATGTCATGCCGCAAAATACGTCAGCAGATTGGACTTGTGTACATTTTATTCTCTCTACGGTGGAATGTGGAATTTATTTTGCAGAGCCGGACACTATCCTGGTGTTCATGATCTTCTCTGGATTATTCAAAGGAGGAACCCGCCTTGCAATGCCGAACATTATGCGCGCCGGACTTATCGTCATTGAAGCCTGTTCAGGGGCTACTGAGGGAGTCCTGGACTAGGGGGTGTCCGGACAGCCGGACTATCATCGTCCGCCGGACTCCAAGACTACGAAGATACTAGATTGAAGACTCCGTCCCGTGTCCGGATGGGACTTTCCTTGGCGTGGAAGGCAAGC
Source organism: Triticum timopheevii (assembly GCA_963921465.1). Lineage (NCBI taxonomy): Eukaryota > Viridiplantae > Streptophyta > Magnoliopsida > Poales > Poaceae > Triticum > Triticum timopheevii. The sequence continues at coordinate 173,484,147 of OY997272.1, forward strand.
TTGGCAATACGGATATGTAGATCTCCTACCATTGTAACCGACTCTGTGTAACCCTAGCCTTCTCCGGTGTCTATATAAACCGGAGGGCTTTAGTCCGTAGGACACAACATACATTACAACAATCATACCATAGGCTAGCTTTAGGGTTTAGCCTCCTTGATCTCGTGGTAGATCCACTCTTGTACTACCCATATCATCAATATTAATCAAGCAGGACGTAGGGTTTTACCTCCATCAAGAGGACCCGAACCTACACTACTAGGGAAAAGGCTATACACAGAATCTTAGCAGCAGCGAGGGTTAAAAACCCTCGCTACTGCTACTTAGTAGCAGCGCAGGTTTTTAAACCTCGCTACTACTAAGTTGATAGCAGCAGCGCGGGTTCGTAACCGTCGCTACTACTAAGCGGTCTCTACCGTGCCCCCCGGGATATGCCATAGCAGCAGCGCGTGTTTTTAACCCTCGCTACTACTAAGTTGATAGTAGTAGCGCGGGTTTTTAACCCTCGCTACTACTAAGTGGCCCCTGGACCATGCCATAGTAGTAGCGATGGTTATAAACCCGCGCTGCTGCTATCAACTTAGTAGTAGCGAGGGTTAAAAACCCGCGCTGCTGCTAATCGTCTGTCATAGTAGTAGCGCGGGGTATGGCCTATTTGTCAAAGTCTACCCCCCCCCCCGGTGGACCGCCTTTTCAGTTTTAAAAACAATAAAAGAAAATGATAAAATGTCAAAAAAATAAAAGAAAATAAGTTTCCCATGTGATATGTGGTCTAGTTGTTGGGAAAATTTACAAATATGAATTACGACTTTATTTGCAAAATCTCTCTGGAAATTTGTAAAATGGCCATAACTTTTGCATACGAACTCGGATGAAAAAGTTTTTTATATGAAAAATCATCTACTCAAAAAGTTACATCCGAATTTAATCGGGGAAACCCCGTTAAACATTTTTAAAATCCTCAAAAGCCTAACAGAAAAAAGTTACGGGGCTTTTAAGATCTGGAGGCAAAAAAATTCAAAAAAAATCAGTTTTTTTATTTTTGTTAAATCTGGTCAAACTATGGTCAAACTAATTATTCAAGAATATTAGTGTTACTAAATAATTATTTTAGTTTTTTTGAATTTTGGTCAAATCTGGTCAAACTATGGTCAAACTGTGGTCAAATTTGGTCAAACTGTGGTCAAACTATGGTCAAACTAATTATTCATGAAATATTAGTGTTACTAATTTTTTAGAACAATAGTTTCAAACTATAACAGTGAAATGTGTGACTTCATGCTCAAGCTAAATTCCTGAGGTTAATAGGATTGACATCTTACTATTGTCAGGAAAACAACAAGTGCAGACTTGGAAACGAGGGAGAATAGAACCCGCAAGTTAAGCGTGCTCAGGCTGGAGTAGTGAGAGGATGGGTGACCGTCCGGGAAGTTAGATGATTTGGAATGATGAGGGGTGATTAGAGATTAAATTGAGCAACGATGAGGGGTGATTAGAGATTTGAGTTAAAATAATTCAGAAATTTGAAAATTTCGAAAAAAACATCAAAAAAAATTTCGAAAAAATTCAAAAAAAAATTCGGAGATTACAGATTAGTAGTAGCGCGGGTTTTTACCCACGCTACTGCTATACGTTAGCTGTAGCACGGGTGGCACCCGCGCTACTGCTATAAGTTAGCTTTAGCGCCTTATTAGTAGCGCGGGTACCCGCGCTGCTGATAGGCCTAAAACCCGCGCTGCTGCTAGGCTTTTCCCTAGTAGTGCTGGGTAAAAACATCGTGTCCCTTGTCTCCTGTTACCATCCGCCTAGACACACAGTTCAGGACCCCCTACCCGAGATCCACCGGTTTTGACACCGACAATGGGCATCATTGTGGTCTGGTATCTTGGGCTTGAGCCTTCTAAGGACTTGACCTTCTTCATCTTCATCTTCTGCAACATTGGGCACTGGGGCCTTGTTCTTCTCAGCAGATGGAATACTCCTAGTATTCCTCTTGGGAGCTTGCTTGGCCTTGGAGGCAGCTTTGGGTGCATCTTTGGGCTTGGATGTTGCAGCCCCTGATCTGATTGCATCTCCCATAAGCTTAGCTGCCTTAAGAGCTGGTGCAGCATCCTCTTCCTCTTCATCAGAATCCCTTCTCATTGAGGGCTTTCCAAGGACTTTGGCAGTTGTGGTTCTAGCTCTCTTCTTTTTCTTGTCCTGATCACCATCATCCTCTAATTCAATTGTGAACTTCATGGTTGCACCAGTGGGGACCTTCTGAGGTTTTGATGGTGCTTCTTTCCTTGCAGGTGCCTCATTGGGTGAAACCTCAGAGGCACCTGCAAGGAAAGTTCAACCCAATGAGGCACCTGGCACTTGAGTGGACTTCCTGGCCTTTGGCATTGGAGTTCTTTTGGCAGGAACTTTCCTCTTCAGACCTGGCTTTGTGCTTTGTGCGGAGCCATACTCTTTCTTGAGCACCACCTTCTTGGAAGTGACCTCATCTTCCTCAGCTTTGTAATCCTCATCCTCCGAGTCTGAGGTTCTCTTCCTCCTTTGCCTAGTTGCATCCTTAGGCAAGTTGCTAGGAGTACTTCTGCTCCCATCATCTGAAGTTAAGGGACTAGTGCCCTCACTCAAGTCCATCTGCTCTTTAGACCTGTTCTGGCTGTCACTCTGATCAGACATGCTGCAAAAGCTGACTGCTGACCCTGTGAAGAGTTATAGATGAGATAGAAAAGATGAGCATCACAAAATGCAGAGATTTTTGCAAAAGAATGATTCAAAAGTTCAGTTTTAGTTTTCCACAGAAAGCATTTCGGATCAACTGATTTTCAAACTCGGTGATACCGAAGTAGTTTTGGAACCTAAACTGACTATCTCGGTTGGACCGAGTTCCAGTTCGGTGGCACCGAGACTGCTAGGGTTTCACAGAATCCTCAAATCGGTCGCACCGATTAGTAATTCTCGGTCGGACCGAGAGTCACTAGTGCAATGGCATACGCCAAATCGGTGAGACCGAGTTTTTCAACTCGGTGGGTTCGAGATGGTTTCGGCGGAAACCTAACCCTAAAAATTTGAATCGCATCTAATCTATGGACTATTTTGACTGGATAGGAGAATCTCAATCGTGGCAAGAATCAATATGAAAACAATGTGCTAGGAATCAGACGTGGATAGCACAAAGATCAAGTCCATACCCTAACTTGGCGGTGGACTTGCTACGGCGGCAACGGAGGGGACAAATTCCGTTGACGGCTGCGAAGACCAGCGACAGGAGGCTGCTGGCGGCGAGGAGACGATCCGGAGACCACAATGGCAGAGCGAGCTGTTGCGCGGGCGAAGGGTTTCGGAGAAATTTCCAAACTTTTGCCCGTGGCTATATATAGCCCAACCCTGTCGGTGTGACCGAGTGGAACAACTCGGTGGCGCCGAGATGCATAACTGTGTTCAGTTATAGCAAATCAGTGAGAGCGAAAAGTTCAAATCGGTTGCACCGAGATTGAAAACTCAGATCAACTTGATGATCTCGGTAGGACCGAAATGGAAGAATCGGTCAGACCGAGAATCACAAAGAGGTTTTGGAAGTTTAACTCTATGACGAATCAGGGACTCCGAGTGCTCCTCACACATAGTGGTTCGAATCTGACTTGATCAAATTTTGTGATGTAGCATGAATAGAGTTTAAGATGAGAAAAGCATAGATAGCTAAAGAAGGTTCTTAGGCATTCTTGTCCATCCACTTGGCAAAAAGAAAAGGAACCAAACAATCAAAACAACAAGTGGATGTCCTTGAATGAGTAAAATATGCACCAACATGCTCACACAAGAAGATAGCAAATGAAATATGTGGCAAAGCATGCACAACCAATTCTAGCATCTATCAAGCAATTGGTGATGACTAGGTCATCTATATATGAGTATATTGACTTAGGAGTCAAATGAGAACATTTGATCATAGGTCATACTCATCGTTTAAGCTCAAGTGGGGTTACCACTTTTACATAATGCATTAATGTGTTCACACCATTAGAGTTGCTTTGACTCAATTCTTAGAGTTAAGCTCCCGCTAGATGTGAGATCCCCCCTTAGAGGGATGAAGTAACCTTGGGTTTTGTCGATGATGACTTCATGTAGGTGTTGAAGATGTAGATGCTCAATGTTGATGTAGATCATTTGGAGCAATCCTTTGGAGTGTGTTGCACTTTCAACTTACCTACATGGGTTAGTCCCACAAGGAACAAACAAGAATATCCATAGACATAGAGTGATGCACACACAAGATGATGTCCATGAATTCATTAGGTTACCTTGTCCCTTGTCTTACCAACATGAGGGTTTGTGACTCCTTGAACTAGTGCAAGATGTGGAAGTTGATTGCACTTGTTCTTGCCAAAATGATATGAGTGAAGAATGTTGGCGGAGTCACCCTCAAGAACTCTCTAGTTCTTCTTCTTCGGGATCCACATCATCTTGATGGGAATCCTTGGAGTTGTAGTTGTACTAGATGAAGTAGAACTTGACGTAGTCTTGGGGACCCACTTGAACAAGGCTTTGGGTGCTTCTTCAAATGCATCAATATCTTCTTGAAGCTTGTCCTTGCCTTTGTTCTTGTGGTCTTGTGGTGGAAGATCATCTTGAGCTTGTGTTCCCTTGAAGTAAGTAGGATCATACTTCTCTTGTTGAGGAACAAAATTCGTCTTGGGGTATTGATCTTCTTCCCACTCAACTCCATTGGCATTGAACTTTCGTTCAAAACCAACACCTTGATTCTTCTGGTGCCTTCCTTGCTTGCGTACAATTTCCTCGAATTGCTTACTCCTGGCAAGGCTCTTGTAAACACCTTTCTCTATAATTCCCTTCAATAAGCTATTTTCTTGCTCAAGTGTAACTTGGCTAAGAGAATCATTAGTGGAATCAAGAGAACTACTAGAAGCAACAATATTGGATTTGACATTATTATTGTTACTACTAGAGGAAGTATCTTTCTTCTACTTGTTACTAGACTTGGCTTGAGGCATGTAAGTAGATAAGAGTAAACGCTTGGCAATGTAAGAAGAACTTTTCTTGCGGAGATCATCATTGATTGCTTTTAAGAACTCATGCTCTTGCTCAAGATGGAGCTTTTCAAAGCGTAACTTCTCATGGGACCTTAAAAGTTCTCGATGATCTTCGTAGATAGTTTCATGAGCTAACTTAAGAGAGTTTAATTCTTTATTTAGAAGCTCAATCTTCTCCTTATCATTGTCATTCGTTTTATCTTGTTTAGCATGATTAATTGACGTTTCATCATAGTATTCATCACTAGAGTTGTCAACAAGTAAATCATCATCCACAAGCAAGTCATCTTCATCACTATTGAAATCAACATACTCGGGATGTGTTACCTTTGGACCTTTGGCCATGAAGCATCTTCCAACACCTTCATTTGGTGAATCAAATATGTCGTAGGAGTTGGTTGACACTAGTGCTAGACCGGCAACACCTTCATCTTGAGTATATTCGGAGTCGGAGTGATAGCTTCTCTCGGAGTGATTGTCGGAGTCAGAGCCGGATACCCATTCACCAACATGAGCTTGATGTCTTCGTTTTGTGTAGCTCCTTGATGACTTGTCCTTCCTTTCCGAATCCTTGATTCTCTATGAGGGTCTTCGTTCATAGCGATCATCTCTACTCCTCCTCTCTTGGTGGTGATTCTTCTCTTTTGCTCCTTCTTCTTGGAGAATCTTCTCTTCTCTTGTAGGGTGTCGTACACTCATTGGAGTAGTGTCCGGGTCTCCCACAATTGTAGCAATTGTGCTCTCGACTAGAAGATCTCTTGTCATTGTAAGACCTTGATTTGGAGCTTCTTTCTTTGCTTCTACTCTTGTAGATTTTGTTGAAGTTCTTCACCATTAAGCTCAATTTTCAATTGAAGGTTGGTTTCTCACTTGAGGATGTGGGGGCTTCACTTGAGGCTTTGTAGGCACCACTTGACTTGTTGTGAAGTTCCTCCTTATCCTTGAGTGACATCTCATGAGCAAAAATCCTTCCAATGACTTCCGTTGGCTTGAGATCTTTGTAGTTTGGCATCATTTGAATCAATGTGCACACGGTATCATACTTTCCATCCAATGCTCTTAGAATCTTCTTGATGATGAATTTGTCGGTCATATCTTCACTCCCTAAGTCGGCAATCTCATTTGTGATAAGAGCAAGCCTAGAGTACATTTCAGCGACACCTTCACCATCCTTCATTTTGAACTTGTCAAGCTGACTTTGGAGCACATCCAACTTGGATTCCTTGACGGACTCGGTACCTTCATGCATATCAATCAAAGTATCCCAAATTTCCTTTGCATTCTCAAGATGGCTGCTTTTGTTGAATTCTTCGGGGCACAATCCGTTGAAGATGATATCACAAGCTTGAGCGTTGTATTGCAGCATCTTCAATTCTTCCGCATTAGCTTCACGGTTCGGTTCTCTCCCATCGAAAAATTCACCTTGCAAGCCAATATAAATAATTGCCCAGATGGCGGGGTTATGTCCAAGAATATGCATTTTCATCTTATGCTTCCAACTAGCAAAATTAGTACCATCAAAGTAAGGACCTCTATGGTGATAATTTCCCTCGCTAGACACCATACTCTCCTAGGTTGTGAAACCAAGGCTATAACCACCAAAAGCTATGGAAATCAAAGCAAATGGAGACCAATGCTCTGATACCACTTGTAGGACCTTGAAGTATGTCTAGAGGGGGGTGATTAGACTACTTGACCAATAAAAACTTAACCTTTTCCCAATTTTAGAGTTTGGTAGATTTTAGCTACTTTAGGACAAGTCAAGCAATCATCACACAATTCAAGCAAGCATGCAAGAGTATATAGGCAGCGGAAATTAAAGCATGCAACTTGCAAGAAAGTAAAGGGAAGGGTTTGGAGGATTCAAACGCAATTGGAGACACGGATGTTTTTGGCGTGGTTCCGATAGGTGGTGCTATCGTACATCCACGTTGATGGAGACTTCAACCCACGAAGGGTAACGGCTGTGCGAGTCCACGGAGGGCTCCACCCACGAAGGGTCCACGAAGAAGCAACCTTGTCTATCCCACCATGGCTGTCTCCCATGAAGGACTTGCCTCACTAGCGGTAGATCTTCATGAAGTAGGCGATCTCCTTGCCCTTACAAACTCCTTGGTTCAACTCCACAATCTTGTCGCTGGCTCCCAAGTGACACCTAGCCAATCTAGGAGACACCACTCTCCAAGAAGTAACAAATGGTGCATTGATGATGAACTCCTTGCTCTTGTGCTTCAAATGATAGTCTCCCCAACACTCAACTCTCTCTCAATGAGTTTGGATCTGGTGGAAAGAAGATTTGAGTGGAAAGCAACTTGCGGAAGGCTAGAGATCAAGATTCATATGGTAGGAATGGAATATCTTGGCCTCAACACATGAGTAGGTGGTTCTCTCTTAGAAATGGTAAGTTGGAAGTGTAGGTTCGTTCTGATGGCTCTCTCCACGAATTAAGAGTAAGTGGAGGGGTATATATAGCCTCCACACAAAATCTAACCGTTACACACAATTTACCAAACTCGGTGGGACCGAATTGTTAAACTCGGTCAAACCGATTTAGCAAACCTAGTGATCGTTAGTGATTTTCGGTGGGACCGACATGCATCTCGGTGAGACCGATTCGGTTAGGGTTAGGGCATAACGTAATCTCGGTAAGACCGATTACACAAACTCGGTGAGACCGATTTGGTAATAAGCTTTCCAGAGAGTTGGTCAGGTAAACTCGGTGGGACCGATTTGCTCTTTTCGGTGAGACCGAAATGTTACAAAAAGGAAATAGAGAGTTTACATTGCAATCTCGGTGGGACCGATCGCTCACTTCGGTTAGACCGAAACGTTACAAAGGGAAACAGAGAGATTGCAACCCCATCTCGGTGAGACCAAGATCCCTATCGGTAAGACCGATTTGCTTAGGGTTTGTGGCAGTGGCTATGACTTTTGGAATCGGTGGCGCCGGATAGGAAGTTTCGGTGTGACTGATTTTGGCTTTGGGTTTAGGTCATTTGTGGATGTGGGAAAGTAGCACATGAAGCCAGAGGCTCATTAAGAAACACCTCATCCCTCCTTGATAGTATTGGCTTTTGCTATATACTCAATGTGATCTTGGATCACTAAAATATGAAATGAAGAGTCTTGAGCTTTTGAGCTTGAGCCAATCCTTTGTCCTTAGTATTTTGAGGGGTCCACTTTCATCATCCATGCCATGCCATTCATTGAGCTTTCCTGAAATAATAGTCTTGGAATAGCATTAGCTCAATGAGCTATATGTTGTTATTAATTACCAAAACCACCTAGGGATAGTTGCACTTTCAAACATGTATATCAAATATACCATTGTTCATTTTGCCATCCTTCTTATCCGCCAAGTATTTAGGGCAGTTCCGCTTGCAGTGACCATTCCCTTTGCAGTAGAAGCACCCAGTTTCAGGCTTGCACTGGTGTAGAGACCTGCTTTACAAACGGGTTTTAACCCCTTTCCGCGACGGCGTTTGGAACTGTCGCCAAGTGAGTGTGGGGGACAGGTGGATCCTTCCCACATGACCCAGAAACCGTCGGGGATAGGCCCTCCTGGCACACATGCTGGGGGAAAATGAGCTTGTGTGCGATCTGGCGAGTCATGGAAACCCGATCGTTTTCGTTCACATGTACATCCCACATGTCAGTGTACAAAAGTATGGGCCTTTTTGTACCCCTTACTTGTGCACGGGCAATCGTAGCCACACCTGCGGCAAGGCTTGGTGGGGCAGTAAAAGGTAAGGGACAAGACTACCAAGACAGCATTCAAGCCAGTGGATAAAGAACAGAAGACAAGCTGGATCTCCCCCGACAAGACCCTTGCCGGGGCGGCTTGCGAAGCACTAGCAAGGCCACCACCCTTGAGCCTGAGAGGTCTGACACCATCAACAATGTCAAGGGCCAAGACTCGGGGGCGCATGCGTAGTAGCATGTAGATCTTTGTGAAGACTGGTGGCCTGCAAGTCTACATGGAGACCAGAGAACAAAGACCCCCGGCAAGGCCCTTGCCGGGGACGACTGCGAGGCCCTGGCAAGACCCTTGCCGGGGACAATTGCGGGGCCACAACCAGGCCCGCACCCGACAAGGTTTCGCCACCTCACAGTTGTTCCAGCGCGATGACTAACCTGCCAACTAAGCAAGCACCTGCGTGGTGGCATGCAGATCTTCGTGAAGGCCCTGCCACCGCGCTAGCACAGCGGCTAGCCAGCCAGCCTGGCGCTGCATGCCTCATCAGCTTGGACGCGTATCAAGGCAGGATGAGGCGTCAACGGATGGGAAGGGTTCTATTACTGTCCCCGATAAGGTCGGAGGGCAGGTAAGCAGCGCATTTAATGTGTTTGTCCTACGATGTCCGTGATAAGATTGTGCACTGTAGCTACTTTACACCTCCTGTGTGCCACTGTGGTGACCCCTTTGACATATAAAAGGAGGCCCGAGGCGTACTGGAGGAGGATTCATACTTTTTGGACTGGGCATGCATAGCAGCTAGTCTAAGAACTCAAGAACACTAAATATACACCCAAAGCAGGACTAGGGTTTTACGCTCCTCGGCTGCCCGAACCTGGGTAAAATTCCCTTGTGCTGATCACCAGACCTGCTCTTTGTGCGACTCTCTCCCTACCAACCATGGATGGGATCCTGGTGATCCCATAGGTGCCATTTCCCTGACACCACACGGTAAATCCCAGAAAAACATTTCCATTCGTATGTATATCACACACAGTTTTTTGTGTGGAAACATTTGTGCAAGGTGGCCTAACGCAAACAGTTCTTTATCAGAAGCCGTGTGTGATTGTTAGTTGATCGAACACGCCTACTTTCTAGAAACCATGTGGGTTGTTTGAGTTCATCGCCCACGGTGTTGTCTGAGTAAATGTCTGCAATAGAAATCTCCAATAATAAGGGCAATTAGCCTATTATTGATAACCCATGTAGTAATCCAATTGATATTTCTTATAAAACACACCAGATATTTCATATCCGTGTAATGACAACAAGGATTTCATAACCGAATTACATTAGATAGCTTCATCACTCAGTTATGCCATTACACAACAGCATCAAGTTTCACATGCAACATCGAAAACCTTTGGAAAGTAGCATCATACACGGTAAATAGACAGATGAATATCATCTGGGAAACTACAGAAGCGGTAGGCAAATATTGAGCCTTCAGGGATGTTGAATGTCCTTGCAACTTTAGGCCAGTGGCTATGGATAATTGCCCACCCAACCTTCGTCCTCTTCAGGAAGAGTACAATATCGTAAGGTTTTGAATGAATACCATCCTTGCCTCTTAACCATGCAGGTGGTTTGAGAGGTAATCATCGGTGAACTGCTTTGAAAAGTACTGAAAACAAAGATATGCATAAATCGCTGTTATAAATTTTGAAATGGCGCAAGGGCTAAAAACAAGGTAAAAGAGTTAGTACAATCCTATACTTGATTGATGTCTTCTTTATTGTGCAAACAAAGATCTTGCTGTTATTCGTCGCAAGTTTCTTCATCCTAACAATCTTTCTGAGTTTTTTGACTTGGCTGATATTCATGGACATCTCATTTCCCCATATGCAAAATGGGTCGAACAGTGGGTCTAAGCCTCTGACAGCAGGACCTACATGTGCAAGACCAAATTGTAAGAAACCTAAATATTATAATGATTCCTGCAACTGCACAATAATGTGTTATTAGCGAAAGGACCATGCATGAGCAAACCTCGATGGTAAACCACGGTGTCTCCTATTGTTTCCCTGCAACACACATAAGGAAGATCTTGATCAAGTTAACTGAGGGTTGCCATACTATCGGTAGAATATGTATTGAGTACAACCAAATTTTATTTATTTCTCACATGCATAAGAATACAAAATTGTACCCACAGCAAATGAAAATCAAATTGAAGAATTGAACCAAACAGTTAAATGGACAGCAGACCAAATTAACCAAAATAGTTAATTGAGCACAACGTTGCAGAATAGAAACATGTACTAGAAGATAAGACAGTTAACAAAACAAAGAATGCTTGAGAACAGTACAACAAAATGTAGCAATTGTTGGACCAAACTGTTAACTGAACATTACAATTTAGAGGACAAAACTGTTAACTGAACAACATATTGCATAGTAACATTACAAAGGACAAATCACTCGAAGGCACTGGCGGTGGCCTCAAGAAAACAGCACGGACTGCATTTTAAAGTTAACATCTGTGTGGCGTTGTCGACGGTGGCCTCGAAGACGAGGTGCTCCTCCAAGATCTGGCGGTCGGCACGCATTGCAGCCATAGCGACCTCATGCGCGTGTGCGCGTGTGCAGCCGCGATTTGCTTATCCACTGCCAGATGCAACTGAGCTCCACGTTATACTGCGTGCAAATGACTGTGGGCGGCGCTTAATTCGAGGATGGGGACAGTGATTTTGGCGGAAGGTGTCGCGCCATCAGTCAGGGCATGTGGGACGGGGAAGGAGGAGGATGGTGTGGGTGGGGTGTGGATTACCCGACCATATCGATGAGGCCGCGCGGCAAGAAGAAGGGTCGGCGGCGAGGAGGCTGCGCAGCAAGAAGAAGGTTCGTCGGTGAGGAGGCGGCTGATACGTCTCCAACGTATCTATAATTTTTGATTGTTCCATGCTATTATATTACTTGTTTTGGATGTTTATGGGCTTTACATTATACTTTTATATCATTTTTGGGACTAACCTACTAACCGGAGGCCCAGCCCGAATTGCTGTGTTTTTTGCCTATTTCAGTGTTTTGAAGAAAAGGAATATCAAACGGAGTCCAAACAGAATGAAACCTTCGGGAGCGTTCTTTTTGGAACAAACGTGATCCAGAGGACTTGGAGTCGAAGTCAAGAAACAAGCGAGGCGGCCACGAGGGTGCCCGGCGCGCCCCCTACAGGTGGGTGCGCCCCCCCAGCCTCATGGGCCCCTCGAGCGTCCACTGGCCTACTTCTTCCTCCTATATATACCCATGTACCCCGAAAACATCAGAAGCGACCATGAAAAACTATTTCCACCGTCGTAACCTTCTGTATCCGCGAGATCCCATCTTGGAGCCTTCGCCGATGCTCCGCCGGAGGGGGAATCGACCATGGAGGGCCTCTACATCATCTCCAAGGCCCTTCCAATGAGTTGTGAGTAGTTTACCACAGACCTTCGGGTCCATAGTTATTAGCTAGATGGCTTCTTCACTCTCTTTGAATCTCAATACAAATTTCTCCTCGGTCTTCTTGGAGATCTATTCGATGTAACTCTTTTTGCGGTGTGTTTGTCGAGATCCGATGAATTGTCGGTTTTTGATCAAGTTTATCTATGAGAAATATTTGAATCTCCTCTAAATTCTTTTATGTGTGATTAAGTTATCTTTGTAAGTCTCTTCGAATTATCAGTTTGGTTTGGCCTACTAGATTGATCTTTCTTGCAATGGGAGAAGTGCTTAGCTTTGGGTTCAATCTTGTGGTGTCCTTTCCCAGTGACAGCAGGGGCAGCAAGGCACGTATTGTATTGTTGCCATCGAGGATAAAAAGATGGGGTTTATATCATATTGCATGAGTTTATCCCTCTACATCATGTCATCTTTCTTAATGCGTTACTCTGTTCTTTATGAACTTAATACTCTAGATGCATGCTGGATAGTGGTTGATGTGTGGAGTAATAGTAGTAGATGGAGGCAGGAGTCGGTCTACTTATCACGGACATGATGCCTATATGCATGATCATGCTTAGATAATCTCATAATTATTTGCTGTTCTATCAATTGCTCGACAGTAATTTGTTCACCCACCATAATACTTATGCTATCTTGAGAGAAGCCACTAGTGAAACCTATGGCCCCCGGGTCTATCTTTTATCATATAAGCTTTCCATCTACTTTTGTTTGCATCTTTACTTTTCCAATCTATATCATAAAATACCAAAAATATATTTATCTTATCATATTATCTCTATCAGATCTCACTTTCGCAAGTGGCCTTGAAGGGATGGACAACCCCTTTATTGCGTTGGTTGCGAGTTCTTGTTTGTTTGTGTAGGTGCGTGGGACTTTTGAGGAGCTTCCTACTGGATTGATACCTTGGTTCTCAAAAATTAAGGGAAATACTTACGCTACTATTGCTGCATCACCCTTTCCTCCTCAAGGAAAACCAACGCAAGCTCAAGACGTAGCAAGAAGGATTTCTGGCGCCGTTGCCAGGGAGGTCTTCGCTCAAGTCAAGACATACCAAGTACCCATCACAAACTCATCTCCTTCGCACTTACATTATTTGCCAATTGCCTCTCGTTTTCCTCTCCCCCACTTCACCTTTGTCATTTTATTCGCCCTCTCTTTCCCAATCTCCTCCCTCTTTAGCTTGCCTTTTTGTTTTGCTTGTGTGTTGGATTGCTTGTCGCTATGGCGCAAGATAATACCAAATTGTGTGACTTTTCCAATACCAATAATAATGATTTCCTTAGTACTCCGATTGCTCCTCTTAATGATGTTGAGTCTTGTGAAATCAATGTTGCTTTGCCGAATCTTGTTATGAAAGATCACTTCTCCGGCCTTCCTAGTGAAGATGTCGCTACCCATCTAAACAACTTTGTTGATTTGTGTGAGATGCAAAAGAAGAAAGATACGGATAATGATATTGTTAAATTGAAGTTATTTCCATTTTCACTTAGAGGTCGTGCTAAAGTTTGGTTTTCATCTTTGCCTAAGAATAGTATTGATTCATGGAATAAGTGCAAAGATCCTTTTATCTCTAAGTATTTTCCTCCCGCTAAGATCATCTCTCTTAGGAACGATATTATGAATTTTAAACAACTTGATCATGAGCATGTTGCCCAAACTTGGAAAAGAATGAAATTAATGATTCGCAATTGCCCTACTCATGGTTTGAATTTGTGGATGATCATACAAATTTTTTATGCCGGATTGAATTTTGCTTCTAGAAATCTTTTAGATTCGGCCGCGGGAGGCACGTTTATGGAAATCACCTTAGGACAGCTACTAAACTCCTTGATAACATTATGGCTAATTATTCTCAATGGCACACCGAAAGATCTACTAGTAAAAAAGTGAATGTTATAGAAGAAATTAATGTTTTGAGTGGAACGATGGATGAAATTATGAAATTGTTTGCTACTAAGAGTTCTCCTATTGATCCCAATGATATTCCTTTGTCTACTTTGATTGAGAATAATAATGAATCTATGGATGTGAATTTTGTTGGTAGGAATAATTTTGGTAACAATGCTTATAGAGGAAACTTTAATCCTAGACCGTTCCCTAGTAATTCCTCTAATAGTTATGGAAATTCCTACAATAATTCTTATGGTAATTTTAACAAGATGCCCCTCTGATTTTAAGAATAGTGTTAAAAAATTTATGATCTCTCAAAAGAATTTTAATGCCTTGCTTGAAGAAAAATTGCTTAAAGTTGATGATTTGGCAAGGAACATCTATAGACTTTCGCTTGATGTTGATTCTTTGAAACTTAGATCTACTCCTCCTAAGCATGATATCAATGAGTCTCTCAAGGTTATGAGAATTTCCATTGATGAGTGCAAGGAAAGAACCGCTAGATTGCGTGCTAAGAAAGATTGCTTTGTAAAAGCGTGTTCCTCTAGTTTCCATGAAAATAATGATGAAGATCTAAAAGTTATTGATGCGTCCCCTATTAAATCCTTGTTTTGCAATATGAATCTTGATAATGATGGGACTGGAGATGAGTCAACTTTAGTTAAAAGGCGTCCCAATGATTCGGAGTTCTTAGATCCTGATGCTAAATTTGGTAAAAGTGGGATTGGAGAGGTCAAGACTTTAAATAGCATTGAACCCACTATCTTGGATTTCAAGGAATTTAATTATGGTAATTGTTGTTTGGTAGATTGTATTTCCTTGTTGTAATCTGTGTTGAATTCTCCTCATGCTTATAGTCAAAATAAAGCTTTTACCAAACATATTGTTGATGCCTTGATGCAATCTTATGATGAAAAACTTAATTTGGAAGTTTCTATACCTAGAAAAATTAATGATGAGTGGGAACCTACTATAAATATTAAAATAAAGATCATGAGTGTTATGCTTTGTGTGATTTGGGTGCTAGTGTTTCCACGATTCCGAAAACTTTATGCGATATTCTAGGTTTCCATGATCTTGATGATTGCTCTTTAAATTTGCACCTTGCAGATTCCACCATTAAAAAGCCTATGGGAAGAATCAATAATGTTCTTATTGTTGCAAATAGGAACTTGTGCCCGTAGATTTTATCGTTCTTGATATAGATTGCAATCTTTCATGTCCTATTATTCTTGGTAGACCTTTCCTTAGAATGATTGGTGCAATTATTGATATGAAGGAAGGGAATATTAGATTCCAATTTCCATTAAGGATAGGAATGGCACACTTTCCAAGAAATAAAGTCAAATTACCTTATGAATCTATCATGCGAGCTACTTATGAATTGAGTGCCAAAGATGGCACTACTTCGATCTATCCTCGCTTTTATGCCTAGCTAGGGGCGTTAAACGATAGCGCTATTTGGGAGGCAACCCAATTTTATTTTTGTTTTTTGTTTTTGATTCTGTTTAGTAATAAATTTTTTATCTACCTTCTGTTTAGATGTGTTTTTATGTTTTAATTAGTGTTTGTGCCAAGTAGAACCTATAGGATAACCTATGGTAATAGTTAATTTGATTCTGCTGAAAAACAGAAACTTTATGCGCATGAAAATAATTTTAATAATTCACAGAAACGTGCTTTTGCATTGATTCTTTTTTATGTATATCAATAAACAAATTTCCCAGGACTTCCTATTTTTGTAGGATTTTTAATCTTCCAGAAGTATTCGAGAGTTACAGATTGCTACAGACTGTTCTGTTTTTGACAGATTCTGTTTTTCGTGTGTTGTTTGCTTATTTTGATGCATCTATGGCTAGTATGTAGGGTATGAACCATAGAGAAGTTGGAACACAGTAGGTTTAACACCAATATAAATAAATAATGAGTTAATTACAGTACCTTATGTGGTGGTTTTTCTTTCTTGCACTAACAGAGCTTATGAGATTTCCTGTTGAGTTTTGTGTTGTGAAGTTTTCAAGTTTTGGGTAAAGATTTGATGGACTATGGAATAAGGAGTGGCAAGAGCCTAAGATTGGGGATGCCCATGGCACTCCAAGACATTCAAGGATAACCAAAAGCCTAAGCTTGGGGATGCCCCGGAAGGCATCCGCTCTTTCGTCTTCGTCTATCGGTAACTTTACTTGGAGCTATATTTTTATTTGCCACATCAAATGTGTTTTTCTTGGAGCATATTGTATGATATTGGTCTTTGCTTTTTAGTTTTCCACAATCATCCTTGCTTTACACACCTTGTGGGAGAATCCCACTTGATTAGAATTTTTTATAACACTCTATGTGCTTCACTTATATCTTTTGAGCTAGATAGTTTTTGCTGTAGTACTTCACTTATATCTTTTAGAGAACGGCGGTGGCTTAATTTTGAATAAATTGTTGATCTCTCATGCTTCACTTAAATTATTTTGAGAGTATTTTAGAACAGCATGGTATTTGCTATGGTTATAAATTCGGTCCTAGAATGATGAGCATCCAAGTTGGGTATAATAAAAACTATCATAGAAAGTGCATTAAACACTAGGATCAATTTGATGCTTAATAATCATTTTGAGATATAAAGGTGGTAATTAGTAGAGTCATGCTAGTTGGGCAATTATGAAATTGAGAAATACTTGTGTTGAAGTTGGCAAGTCCCATAACATGCACGTATGGTAAAAGTTGTGTGACAAATTTGTTGCATGGGGTGCTATTTTAATTGTCTTCCTTATGAGTGGAGGTTGGGATCGCGTGATGGTTAACTCCTACCAACCCTTCCCCTAGGAGCATGCGTAGTAGTAGTTTGCTTCGAGGGCAAGTAGACTTTTGCAATAAGTATATGAGTTCTTTATGACTAATGTGAGTCCATGGACATACGCACACTCACCCTTCCACTTTGCTAGCCTCTATTATGTCGCACAACTTTCGCCGGTATCATGCACCCATTATTTACCTTCCTCAAAACAACCACCATACCTACCTATTATGGCATTTCCATAGCCATTACGAGATATATTGCCATGCAACTTTCCACCTTTCCATTTATTATGACATGTTCCATCATTGTCATATTGCTCTTTGTATGATCATGTAATTGACATTGTATTTGTGGCAAGGCCACCTTCATAATTTTTCATACATGTCACTCTTGATTCATTGCATATCCCGGTACACCACCGGAGGCATTCATATAGAGTCATATTTTGTTCTAAGTGTTGAGTTGTAACTCTTGAGTTGTAAATTAATAAAAGTGTGATGATCTTCATTATTAGAGCATCATCCCAAGTGAGGAAAGGATGATGAAGACTATGATTCCCCCATAGGTCGGCATGAGACTTCGGACTTTAAAAAAAGAGGCCAAAGAGCCCACCAAATAACAAAAGAGAAAGGCCAAATAAAAAAAGAGAAGGCCAAACAAAAAATGAGAGAAAAAGAGAGAAGGGACAATGCTACTATCTCTTTTCCACAATTGTGCTTCAAAGTAGCACCATGATCTTCATGATAGAGAGTCTCTTGTGTTGTCACTTTCATATACTAGTGGGAATTTTTCATTATAAAAATTGGCTTGTATCTTCCAATGATGGGCTTCCTCAAAATGCCCTAGGTCTTCGTGAGCAAGCGAGTTGGATGCACACCCACTTAGTTTATTTTGTTGAGCTTTCATACATTTATAGCTCTAGTGCATCCGTTGCATGGCAATCCCTACTCCCTCACATTGATATCTATTGATGGGCATCTCCATAGCCCGTTGATACGCCTAGTTGATGTGAGACTATCTTCTCCTTTTTTTATCTTCACAACCACCACCATATACCACATATAGTGCTTTGTCCATGGCTTGCGCTCATGTATTGCGTAAGAGTTGAAAAAGCTGAAGCGCGTTAAAAAGTATGAACCAATTGCCTGGCTGAAACCGGGGTTGTGCATGATGGGAGTATTTTGTGTAATGAAAATGAAGCATGGCCTAACTATATGATTTTGTAGGGATAAGCTTTCTTTGGATATGCTATTTTGATAAGACATGATTATTTGTTAGTATGCTTCGAGTATTATTATTTTTATGTTTTATAAGATTTTATCTTGAATCATTTGGATCTGAACAATCATGTCACAATAAAGAAAATTACATTGAGAATTATGCTAGGTAGCATTCCACATCAAAAATTCTGTTTTTATCATTTACCTACTCGAGGACGAGCAGGAATTAAGCTTGGGGATGCTTGATACGTCTCCAACGTATCTATAATTTTTTTATTGTTCCATGCTATTATATTACTTGTTTTGGATGTTTATGGGCTTTACTTTACACTTTTATAACATTTTTGGGACTAACCTACTAACCGGAGGCCCAGCCCAAATTACTGTTTTTTTGCCTATTTCAGTGTTTCAAAGAAAAGGAATATCAAATGGAGTCCAAACGGAATGAAACCTTTGGGAGCGACCTTTTTGGAACAAACGTGATCCAGTGGACTTGGAGTGGAAGTCAAGAAACAAGCGAGGCGACCACGACGGTGCCCTGCGCGCCCCCTATAGGTGGGCGCGACCCGCACCCTCATGGGCCCCTCGAGCGTCCACCGACCTACTTCTTCCTCCTATATATACCCATGTACCCTGAAAACATCAGAAGCGACCACGAAAAACTATTTCCGCCGCCGTAACCTTCTGCATCCGCGAGATCCATCTTAGAGCCTTCGCCGGCGCTCCACCGGAGGGGGAATCGACCATGGAGTGACTCTACATCATCTCCAAGGCCCTTACGATGAGTTGTGAGTAGTATACCACAGACCTTCGGGTCATTGTTATTAGCTAGATGGCTTCTTCTCTCTCTTTGAATCTCAATACAAAGTTCTCCTCGATCT
This sequence comes from Triticum timopheevii, assembly GCA_963921465.1. Lineage (NCBI taxonomy): Eukaryota > Viridiplantae > Streptophyta > Magnoliopsida > Poales > Poaceae > Triticum > Triticum timopheevii. Next base: position 173,503,151 of record OY997272.1, read on the forward strand.
TCTTGGAGATCTATTCGATGTAACTCTTTTTGTTGTGTGTTTGCCGAGATCCGATAAATTGTGGGTTTATGATCAAGTTTATCTATGAGAAATATTTGAATCTCCTCTGAACTCTTTTATATGTGATTAAGTTATCTTTGCAAGTCTCTTCGAATTATCAGTTTGGTTTGGCCTACTAGATTGATCTTTCTTGCAATGGGAGAAGTGCTTAGCTTTGCATTCAATCTTGCAGTGTCCTTTCCCAGTGACAGCAGGGGCAGTAAGGCACGTATTGTATTGTTGCCATCGAAGATAAAAAGATGGGGTTTATATCATATTGCATGAGTTTATCCCTCTACATCATGTCATCTTTCTTAATGTGTTACTCTGTTCTTTATGAACTTAATACTCTAGATGCATGCTGGATAGCGGTCGATGTGTGGAGTAATAGTAGTAGATGCAGGCAGGAGTCGGTCTACTTGTCATGGACGTAATGCCTATATACATGATCATGCCTAGATAATCTCATAATTATTCACTTTTCTATCAATTGCTCGACAGTAATTTGTCCACCCACCGTAATACTTATGCTATCTTGAGAGAAGCCACTAGTGAAAATTATGGCCCCCGGGTCTATCTTTTATCATATAAGCTTTGATTCTACTTTTATTTGCATCTTTACTTTTCCAATCTATATCATAAAATACCAAAAAATTATTTATCTTATCATATTATCTCTATCAGATCTCACTTTCGCAAGTGGCCTTGAAGGGATTGACAACCCCTTTATTGCGTTGGTTGCGAGTTCTTGTTTGTTTGTGTAGGTGCGTGGGACTTTTGAGGAGCCTCCTACTGGATTGATACCTTGATTCTCAAAAACTGACGGAAATACTTACGCTACTATTGCTGCATCACCCTTTCCTCTTCAAGGAAAACCAACGCAAGCTCAAGACATAACAGCGGCGCTCCAAGAAGAAGGGTAGCCGGTGAGGAGGTGGCACTGCAAGAAGAAGGGTCGCCGGCGAGGAGGCTGAGCTGCCAGTAAGCAGCAGTGAAGGTTTGAACTTTGAAAGCAAGGAGGAACAGTGGAAATGTGGCTTTTGGTGGGAGGGAGGGGCGGGGAGATAGATATTTCCGCGGTGGCAGAGAAATTTTGCTTGGTGCTGCGAGAAACTGGCGCGCAAGTGTGGTTCAAGTGCGGGCGGTGGACTGTAGATGATGAATCTTCCTCCGTAAGCCAGACAAGACGGTGCGCCAAGATATTTTATATCACATCCCACACAATTCTTTCTAGTAAACTTTTTGTATTATACCTGATTTTTTTTCATTATGTTTTGAAAGACAAAATGTTGTTACGGAGGGAAAGGATGGTGTTTGAATTTCTAGAAGATTTATGTACAGTGAACATGCAACTACATGAGTGTCGTGTTTAAATTTGGAACTATTCTGGGTTCGTTTGGCATTTTTATGCATTAGTTGAGCTTCTAGGCATTTAATGTGCATAATTCAAATTTGAACTACAAGCACATGCTCCAGTGCACCAAAGTTTGTTGAAAAATCACGTGTGTGTCTTTGGGTGAATTTATAGGTCCCATGCAAGAAATGGGAATGAAATTCAAACATCTGGGGTCATGGCTCGGCCGGGAACATTGAGAAACTTGGTTTTTAAATTCCTAGAAATTCAAAACTCGCCTGAAAATCATGAAACTTGGCATGGTGTCATTTCATGGCACCAACATTCTGTGGTAAAAAAATTGGCCGCATTTGGACAAGTTTTGGTATAAGCTTCTTGCAAACCGGAGCTTCTCTCAAGAAGACTTGTGGTTCCCGAGGGGGGGCGTGTCAACTTTGTGTGCAAAACTCTATACGTTGCCTCCCCCCCCCCCTTGATTTTTTACAGAGGCAACATAGAACTATATGAGTGCCATGTTATAATTTGGAATTATTTTGGGTTCATTTGGACTTTTTTATACATTAATTGAATTTCTGGTCATTTAATGTGCATAATTCAAATTTGAACTACAAGCACATGCTCCAGTGCACCAAAGTTGGTTGAAAAATCACATGTGTGTCCTTGGGTGAGTTTCTAGGTCCCATGCAAAAATGGGAATGAAATTCAAACATCTGGGCGTCGTGGGTCGGCTGGAAAGGTTGAGAAACTTGGTTTTTTAGTTCATGTAAATCCAAAACACGCCTGAAAATCATGAAACTTGGCATGGTGGCATGACATGGCGCCAACATGTTGTGGTAAATTTTTTGGACGAATTGGGACAAGCTTTGGTATAAGCTTCTTGCAAACCGGAGCTTCTCTCAAGAAGACTCGTGGTTCCGAGAGGGAACGTGTCACCTCCGTGTGCGAAACGACATACACTGCCTTCTCATGCCTTAATTTTTTTACACATGCATATTAGACCAAATAGAAGTATCGTGCTAAATTTTGGAATTATTCCGGGTTCGTTTGGCTTTTTTTATACATTAATTGAATTTCTGCGCATTTAATGTGCATAATTCAAATTTGAACTACAAGCACATGCTCCAGTGCTCCAAAGTTGGTTGAAAAATCACATGTGTGTCCTTGGGTGAATTTTTAGGTCCCCTGCAAGAAATGGGAATGGAATTCAAACATCTGGGCCTCATGCCTCGGCTGGAAATATTAAGAAACTTGGTTTTTTAATTGTTGTTAATCCAAAACATGCCTGAAAATCATGAAACTTGGCATGATGTCATGACATGGCACCAACATGCTGTGGTAAATTTTTTGGCCAAATTGGGACAAGCTTTGGTATAAGCTTCTTCCAAACCAGAGCTTCACTCAAGATGGCTCATGGTTCCGAGAGGGAACGTGTCACCTCCGTGTGCGAAACGACATACACTGCCTTCTCCCGCCTTGATTTTTTTACATAGGCAGCTTAGACCAAATAGGAGTTTTGTGCTAAATTTTGGAATTATTCTAGGTTCGTTTGGCCTTTTTATACATTAATTGATTTTCTATGCATTTAATACACATAATTCAAATTTTAAGTACAAGCGCATGCTCTAGTGCGCAAAAGTTAGTTGGAAAATCATTTGTGTGTACTTGGGTGAACTTCTAGGTCCCATGGAAGAAGTGGGAATGGAATTCAAACATCTGGGCGTTTTGGTTCGGCCGGAAATATCGAGAAACTTGGTTTTAAAATTCCCATAAATCCAAAACTTGCCTGAAAATCATGAAACTTGGCATGGTGTCATGACATGGCACCAACATGTTGTGGTAATTTTTCTGTCCGATTTGCTAAGGCACACACATTAACAATCAACAAAGTCACTTTGGAACAAGTGTTGTCATGTTACAAATCAGAAACACAAGTATTATTGAAACCGTGGGCATTCTACTTACCAATTACGTGCCGCCATGCGTCCCCTTTTTTATTTGCTAGGAGGTGCCGTGCGGGGTAGCTATTTGAGTACGGGAGGCGTGCGATTAGACCCCTGGGCGTGCTCATCGGCAGGAGAGCCCTTTGACCTCTATCTGCCGCCCACCTCCCTCTCAACGTCTCCATTAATGGTGCCCGAGCCCCTGTTTCACGGCATGGCTATGTCTCACTCGACTGAGATTTAAGAGAGAAAAAAGGAAATCTGAAAAGTAAGTTTTGCATGGATCTTGATGTAAGATCCAATAGACCTATATAGCATCGACTGCGACTTATAGCAAGACTGATAAGGACGATAATAGTGGATAATATTTTTCTTAAATATTTTGGAAGATAATTTAAAAAGCCACATGCAGGAACGCCCGAAATACACAAGGGTAAAGTAAGAAGGAAGACAATGATCTGGCTCGCTGATATCCACTTTCTTGATGCGTTGCTGCAGGCGGCGGGAACTAGTCTCCGCGGTGAGCGGCTATGAGCTCTTTCGTGTCCTCAAGATGCTGCTTGAGTGAATCCACGGATTCCTCCACCAGCCTTTGGCGCTCGATGCGGAGCATGTCATTCTCGTCCATAAGTTTCTTGATGGTGACGCTGGTCCTCTTCAACAAGGCAGTGGTCTCCTCCTGCTGCTCCGCACTTGCAACGATCTTCGCCCTCAGCAGGTCGTGCTCAGCCCGAAGCTTCGTATTGCCCTCACTTAGTTGCTGGATGATGCCGGTACCCTGTTTAAACGAGGCATTCATGTCGTCCTGCAACCTCGCCCAGTCGGAGATCTGATCCATCTGACTATGGGCGATCGCATTCATGCGCTTGTAAGAGTCCTCGCTTGCCCGCGAGACATTTTCCAGGCCGCCGCGATGCAGGAGGACATCTCTACTGCATTCGCGATGCGGCGGGACATCTCTGCTGCTTCTGCGGTGCAGCTAGACCAGTCTGCTACATCGACGGTGTAGCGGGACCTCCATGCTGCTTCGGCGGCGCGGCGTGGCCTCTGTGTGGCTACCACCGTGCGGCGGGACATGTCGACTGCTTTCACGGCGAGGCGAGACATCTCTCGTGCTTCCGCTTTCATGCTCGCCTCTCCCTGGTGGTAATTTCTCGACTCAGAACTCACGCTAGTCATGGTAGCTGATACGTCTCCGTCGTATCTACTTTTCCAAACTCTTTTGCCCTTGTTTTGGACTCTAATTTGCATGATTTGAATGGAACTAACCCGGACTGATGCTGTTTTCAGCAAAATTGCCATAGTGTTATTTTTGTGCAGAAATAAAAGTTTTCGGAATGACCTGAAACTTCACGGAGATCAGCTTTGGAATAAATAAAAATTATTGGCGAAAGAATCAACCGAAGGGGGCCCACACCCTATCCACAAGGGCAGAGGGCACGCCCACCCCTCTAGGGCGCGCCCTTTGTTCTTGTGGGTCCCTGGACCTCCACTGACCTCAACTCCGACTCCATATATTCACGTTCGGGGAGAAAAAAATCAAAGAAAAGGATTCATCACGTTTTACGATACGGAGCCGCCGCCAAGCCCTGTTCTTCCTCGGGAGGGCAGATTAGAGTCTGTTTTGGGCTCCGGAGAGGGGAAATCATCGTCGTCGTCATCATCAACCATCCTCCATCACCAATTTCATGATGCTCACCGCCGTGCATGAGTAACCCCATCGTAGGCTTGCTGGACGGTGATGGGTTGGATGAGATTTACCATGTAATCGATTTAGTTTTGTTAGGGTTTGATCCCTAGTATCCACTATGTTCTAAGATTGATGTTGTTATGACTTTGATATGCTTAATGCTTGTCACTAGGGCCCAAGTGCCATGATTTCAGATCTGAACCCTTTATGTTTTCATGAATATATTTGTTTTCTTGATCCTATCTTGCAAGTTATAGTCACCTACTATGTGTTATGATCCGGCAACCCCAGAGAGCAATAGTCGGGACACTTCCCGATGATGACTGTAGTTTGAGGAGTTCATGTATTCACTAAGTTCTAATGCTTTGGTCTGGCACTCTATTAAAAGGAGGCCTTAATATCCCTTAGTTTCCAATAGGACCCCGCTGCCACTGGATGGTAGGACAAAAGATGTCATGCAAGTTCTTTTCCATAAGCACGTATGACTATATTCGGAATACATGCCTACATTATATTGATGAATTGGAGCTAGTTCTGTGTCACCCTAGGTTATAACTGTTGCATGATGAAGGCCATCCGACATAATTATCCATCATTGATCCATTGCCTACGCGATTTTCACATATTGATCTTTGCTCTGTTACTTTTCCGTTTCCACTGTTACGATTGCTACAAAATTACTACTGTCACTTTTGCCACCGTTACCGTTACTTCCATACTACTTTGCTACTAAATATTTTGGTGCAAATATTTAGTCTTTCAGGTGTTGTTGAATTGACAACTCAGTTGCTAATACTTGAGAATATTCTTTGGCTCCCCTTGTGTCGAATCAATAAATTTGGGTTGAATACTCTACCCTCGAAAACTGTTGTGATCCCCTATACTTGTGGGTTATCAAGACCTTTTTTTGGCGCCGTTGCCAGGGAGCATATCTCTATTCTCTGAGTCACTTGGGATTTATATCTGTTGATCACTATGAGGAATTTGAAAGATCAAAGAACCAATATTTTTCTCTCAACTACGAGGGTAGGCAAGGACCTGCCATCTAGCTCCGCACTTGATTCTCCTTCTGTTTTGAGTAAACTTGCGACACCTACACCTGTTATTGATTCTGATATGTCGCATGTTATTGATGATGTCACTTCTGCTATGCATGATGCTTATGATGATACTACTTCTGTGCTTGATAATATTGTGCCACTAGGTGAATTTCTTGATGAACAACATGCTAGGGTTAGAGAGAATGAAATTACTGAAACTGATGATATTGTTGAAACTGAAGATTATGATTCTCCCCCTAGATTTGAACTGCCTGTTGTACCTGAGGGTTATATTATGGATGAGTAAACTGCTAGAGACTTTCTTGCTTGTAATGATAGAGATGATCTTAAGAAAACTGTTAGCTAAGCTAAAAGAAAAGCCTTTGAATGCAAGAATGCAATATGACCCTATGTTTGTTACTTCACCTATCTTTGTTACTGATAAGGATTATGAATTCTCTGTCGATCCTGAGTTAATTACTTTGGTTGAATATGATCCTTTCTATGGTTATGAATTTGAAACGGTTGTGGCACATCTTACTAAACTGAATGATATAGCCACCCTATTTGCTCATGAGGAAAAAATCCGGTACTACTATATTCTCAAGTTGTTTCCTTTCTCATTAAATAGTGATGCTAAGTTATGGTTTAATTCTCTTGCTCCTGGTTGTGTGTGTAGTCCCTAGGATATGATTTACTACTTCTCTACATAATATTTTCCTGCTCATAAGAAACAGGCTGCCTTACAAGAAATATTTAACTTTGTGCAAATTAAAGAAGAGAGTCTCCCACAAGCTTGGGGGAGGCTTCTCCAATTACTTAATGCTTTGCCTGATCATCCTCTCAAGAAAAATGAAATACTTGATATCTTTTATAATGGACTAACCGATGCTTCTAGGGACCACCTAGCAGATAGTTGTGTTGGTTGTGTTTTCAAGGAAAGAACTGTTGAGCAAGCTGAATTGCTATTGAATAATATATTGAGTAATGATAATGATTGGACACTTCCTGAACCAACTCCTAAGCCAACTCTTAAGAAAAGGGGTATTCTATTTCTCAGTCCTGAAGATATGCGAGAGGCAAAGAAATCTATGAAAGAAAAAGGTATTAAAGCTGAAGATGTTAAGAATCCACCGCCTATTAAAGAAATACATAGTCTTGATAACCCAACACAGGTAGTAGAGGTAAACTCTCTCAATGGATTTGATGAAGGTGATATTCCTCATAATAAGTCTGCTAGTCAATGCTTGGATGAGTTTGATAATTTTATTGTTAAACAAGAAAACTTCAATGCTTATGTTAGTAGACAATTGAAACGTAATGCTTACATGCTTGACCACTTGGGTGATTATATGAGTAGAACCGTTAATGATCTTAAGCTTATTAGTAAGCATGCTTCAATGGTTACAACTCGAGTAGAACAAGTACTTAAAGCACAAGATGATTTGCTCAATGAATTAAATAATAAGAACGATGATAATGTTGTTAGAGTTATTACTAGAGGTGGTAGAATGACCCAGGAACCTTTGTATCCTGAGGGCCATCCTAAGAGAGTTGAGCAAGATTATCAGAGAATTAATATTTATGTACCTAGTCCTTCTAATAAAAAGGAAAAGAAAACTGATAGGACTTTGCATGCTTCTAGTGAACCTGCTATAGATACTCCTGAGAATCCCAATGATACTTCTATTTCTGATGCTGAGACACAATCTGGTGATGAACATGAACCTAGTGATAATGTTAATGATGATGTTCATGTTGATTCTCAACCTAGTAATGATAATGATATAGAGATTGAACCTACTGTTGATCTTGATAACCCACAATCAAAGAATCAACGTTATGATAAGAGAGACTTTGTTGATAGGAAACATGGTAAAGAGAGATAACCATGGGTTCAGAAACCCATGCCCTTTCCTCTTAAGCCATCCAAGAAAGAGGATGATGAGGATTTTGAGCGCTTTGCTGAAATTATTAGACCTATCTTTCTGCGTATGTGTTTGACTAATATGCTTAAAATGCCTCCTTATGCTAAGTATATGAAAGATATTGTTACAAATAAAATAAAGACAGCGGAAGCTGAAATTTCCACCATGCTTGCTAATTATACTTTTAAGGGTGGAATACCAAAGAAACATGGAGATCCAGGAATACCAACTATACCATGCTCCATTAAAAGAAACTATGTTAAAACTGGTTTATGTGATCTTAGAGTCGGCGTTAGTGTTATGCCTTTCTCTTTATATCGTGGACTTGAATTGAATAAGTTGACACCTACTGAAATCTCTTTGCAAATGGCTGATACATCAACTGCTATACCCATTAGTATTTGTGAGGATGTACCTATTGTGGTTGCAAACGTTACTATCTTAACGGACTTTGTTATTCTTGATATTCCTGAGGACGACAGTATGTCAATCATCCTTGGAAGACCCTTTTTGAATACTGCAAGATCTGTTATTGATTGTAACAAAGGAAATATCACTTTTCATGTTAACGGTAATGAGCATACGGTACACTTTCCGAAGAAACAACCTCAAGTTCATAGTATCAATTCTATTGGAAAAATTCCAACAATTACTATTGAAGGTTTTGAATTCCCTCTTCCTGCAGCCAAAAAGAAATATGACATTCTTATTGTTGGGGACATGCATATCCCTGTTGAGGTAACCTAGTGTTATTCAAAAATTCTCTGGTTTCATGTCATTCAAAAAAAGTTTGTTAATAAGATTTGATCAACCTTGTTAATGGATTCCTTTTGATAGGCATGAGATGGATGAATTTAGAAGGCACAACTTTATGTACCTATATTTTACTATTAAATAAAGCAAAAATAGTAGTTTCTGTTTGTTTTCTCAATTATCCATGCAATAAAAAATGTCCCGAAAATAAAAGTTCTCCAAATGCCCTGAAAATTTAGTATGATTTTATATAGAATATTTGAGAATTTCTGGCACTAAGAACACACCAGGGGGATGCACAAGTGGGCCACAAGGGTGGAGGGCGCGCCCTACCCCCCTGGGCGCCCCCTCGACCTTGTGGGTCCCATGTGGGTCCCCTCCACTTATTCCAGCACCCATCCACTTCATCTTTCTCCAGAAAAATCATCCCATAGCTCAAACCCGTGTTCTTGCTCATTTTGCTGCCATTTTCGATCTCCTTGCTCAAAGCTCCATTCACAAAAGTGCTTTGCTGGATTGTTCTTCGGTATTTGACTCCTCCAATGGTCCAATTAGTTTTTGTTCTAGTGCTTTATTTATTGCAAATTTTTGCTGTAGTGCTGACCTTGTTCTTGAGCTTGCTTGTCAAATTTATATGGTCCAAAGTAGTTTGATGCATGATATAGCCTCTAGGCACTTGTAGGAGTAGTTGCTATCAATTTTGTTGAGTTTGGTTCACTTTTATTTTGAGTCACTAAAAATTTCAGGAATTTTCAGAGGAAGAAAATGATGAGGAGATTGTTGAGAGGCTCCTTGAGCCGGGGTTTGAAGGAAAAAGAAAATGAGGAGAAGGAGAAGCCCAAGTAAAATCTTCCTCGCGCCGCAGAGATTCGGCCGTGTGAATGGTCATGTGATGCATTCTTACAGGCGGCCGGAATTTATGAGGATTTCTATTATATGGCTGAGAATGCGGGCATCACCGAGTTCCTCACGACTAGTGTGATCAGTACCTCCTACTCACTAATACTTTCGTGCAAAATTTTCATTTTCATGCTAGGAGATCACCACCAACGATAGAGTTTCACTTATATGATGAGCATAAGGAGATGGTGCTTTATGACTTTTGTGAGGTTTGTAAATTACCTTATGAGGGTAGCATCGAGGAACCACGTCCTAGAGATGTGGAAGATTTTATTGATGAAGTCACTGTGGGGGAAAAGAGAAGGGTGTCGGAAGCGAGAGTAGCTAGTTTACATTTTTCATGTTTTGCGCTACTACTCATTATTTGCTCAGAGATGTTTAATTGGTCGCGGGGAGAGTGGAGGCCTTAGTGCTCCTAACCTTGTCATTCTGGGCCATGCTTTACTTCATGATAAAACCTTCAGTTTAGGCACTACGGTTGCTAAATGGTTGAGTTTAAACCATACAAAGGGTCCTATTTTCGGAGGTATCTTCGCCTCCCGCCTTGCTAGACGCTTCGAGATACCCATTAGGCACGATGAGAAAGAGGAGAAACTACTACCCACTATATACTTAGATTATGAAAGCATGGTAGCACATAAGTTTATTCGCTATGATGAGGAAAAGAGACTCATTTATAACCTGATATTTAGTGAGGAAACTTTTCATATTATTACCTTGCCTGCACCTACTTTGTTCAATATTCATTCAGGCAGGTACTTCGTTTTGCCCGCGGACATTCATGCATACTGGGAGGGGACGCAATCCCCGGCTCTTGAGTCAGAGCCTTCACTTGATCCATATCAGGAGTCTATTTATCAGTGGGATCCATAGGAGCTCGCCAACTAGTGGAACCCCCAGGATCCTCCTGGGTACACCAGAGAGGGCTACTTTGATCCATGGCGTAGACCAACTTAGGACAAAAGCCAAAGCTTGGGGGAGTACATATTTCTCACCGACACTACATTCATGTTCACACACTAATTCCAGTTGTCGGTGTTCATACTTTTTCATTGTATTATCCATGCTAGTTTATTTCTTTTCTCGCTTTCTTCTTGTGTGTTTGAAAAACCTTAAGAAAAATCTAAAAAAATAGTAAGAAAACCCAAAAATATTTCTCATTCTTCTTTTGCTTGTTGGGAGCTTTCCCGTGTAAATAGTTTTTCTCGTTCTTGTTTGACCTTCTTCAGAAAAACAAAAACTTCAAAAATATTTCAATGTGTTTCTTTGAAATTCTTTTCTTTTCTTTGGGGGTCGAGAGGAGAAGACCACGATGATATTGTTGACCTAACAAAGAGCCCATATTACCTTGTCTTCTCCTTTGAATAAATGTTTGCAGATCCCAGCTTAGTCCAATGCACATGCACTATTATTATTATCCACATCGTTCGGTAGTGCAAGTGAAAGGCAATAATGACGATATATGATGAAATGATTGAGATGAGGAGAAGCTGGTATGAACTCGACCTATCTTGTTTTTGTAAATATGATTAGTTCATCATTCTTGATTCAGCCCATTATGAATGTAACATGTTTGCAATGACAATTAGAGATTATAGTTATTCATGCCATGCTTAATTAGCTAGGAGTTTATAATGGTTTACCTTGCGTGCCAACATGCTTTTAAAATGGTTGTGATGTAGCATGATAGGATGGTATCCTCCTTTGAATGATTCGAGTGGCTTGACTTGGCACATGTTCACGCATGTAGTTGAAAAAAATCAGCATAGCCTCCACGATATTTATGTTCATGGTGATTTATATCCTACTCATGCTTGCATTCAATGTTGGTTAATCTCAATGCATGTTTATCACTGTTGTCGCTCTTTAGTTGGTCGCTCCCCAGTCTTTATCTAGCCTTCATTTGTACTAAGCGGGAATACACCTTGTGCATCCACTTCCATAAACCCAAAGTTGTTCCATATGAGTCCACCATACCTACCTATATGCGGTATTTACCTTCCGTTCCAAGTAAATTTGCATGTGCCAAACTCTAAACCTTCAAATGATAATCAGATTTGTATGCCCGAATCGCTCATGTAGCGACTGGGGGCTATCAGTATCTTCCATGCTAGGTGGGCTATTCTGACGATGAGTGGACTCCGCTCATCATTCATGAGAAAATGGCTGGTAATCGGGATGCCTAGTCCCATGCTCAAATCAAATCAAAATTATATCAAAAAAAACTCCCCCATGACTGTTGTTAGTTGTACGGTACCTGTTGTTCCGGACCAGCCGTGGAATGTGCTTATTGGTGGTGGGGACTATAAACTTTACCATTCTGTTTGGGAACCGCCTATAATGTATGTAGCATGGGAGATACCGAGATCTCTTGGTTGTTATGTTGACAATGAAAGCATACCACTCAAAATATTATTTATCTCTGTTTCAAAAGCTCGAGCTCTGGCACCTCTGCAAATCCCTGCTTCCCTCTGCGAAGGGCCTATCTATTTACTTTTATGTTGAGTCATCATCCTCTTATAAAAAGCACCAGTTAGAGAGCACCACTGTCATTTGTATGTGTTGTCATTAATTTATATTGAGTATGACTGTGACTGGATCTCTTTTACCATGAATTACAATGTCTAGTCAGTCCTTGATCTTCAGGGGTCCTCTGCATTTATGTTTTGCGGTCTTAGAAAGGGCTAGCGAGATACCATCTTCTTATATCATATCATGATTGTTTCGAAAAAAGTGTTGTCATCCGAGATTTATTATTATTGTTCGCTAGTTGATTATGCGATTGATATGAGTAAATATGAGACCTAAATGTTATTGTGAATGTGGTTAGTTCATAATCTTTGATGAAAACTTGAATGCTGGCTTTACATATTTGCAACAACAAGATAAAACAGAGTTTGTAAAAGTTTTTCTTTATCACTTTCAGTTTGTGATACATCCATTTTGCATCATGCTTTTATATCGATATTTATTGCATTATGGGTTGTTACTACACATTATGTCACAGTACTTATGTCTTTTTTCTCTTATTTTGTAAGGTTTACACGAAGAGGGAGAATGTCGGAAGCTGGTATTCTGGGCTAGAAAAGGAGCAAATATTAGAGACCTATTATGCACAACTCCAAAAGTCCTGAAACTCCACAAAAGTCAGTTTTGGAATATATTAAAAATATTGGGCAAAGAAAGCACCAGAGGGGGGCCACCCAACAGCCACGAGGGTGGAGGGCGTGCCCTACCCCCCTGGGTGCGCCCCCTGCCACATGGGCCACCTGGTAGGCCCTCGATGCCCATCTTGTGCTATATGGTGTCTTTTGCCCTGGAAAAAATCATAAGGAAGTTTTCGAGATGAAGCGCCGCCGTCTCAAGGTGGAACCTGGGCGGACCAATCTAGGGCTCCGGCGGAGCGGTTCTACAGGGGAAACATCCCTCCAGGAGGGCGAAATCATCGCCATCGTCATCACCATCGATCCTCTCGTCGAGAGGGGGTCAATCTTGTATCCGATCTTTGTCTCAGAACCTCAGATTGGTACCTGTGGGTTGCTAGTAGTGTTGATTACTCCTTGTAGTTGATGCTAGTTGGTTTATTTGATGGAAGATCATATGTTCAGATCCTTTATGCATATTAATACCCCTCTTATTATGAACATGAATATGATTTGTGAGTAGTTATGTTTGTTTCTTAGGACATGGGAGAAGTCTTGTTATAAGTAGTCATGTGAATTTTGTATTCATTCGATATTTTGATGAGATGTATGTTGTCTCTCCTCTAGTGGTGTTATGTGAACGTCAACTACATGACACTTCACCATTATTTGGGCCTAGGGGAAGGCATTGGAAAGTAATAAGTAGATGATGGGTTGCTAGAGTGACAGAAGCTTAAACCCTAGTTTATGTGTTGCTTCGTAAGGGGCTGATTTGGATCCATATGTTTCATGCTATGGTTAGGTTTACCTTAATTCTTTTTTCATTGTTGCGGATGCTTGCGAGAGGGGTTAATCATAAGTGGGATGCTTGTCCAAGGAAGGGCAGTACCTAAGCACTGGTCCACCCACATATCAAATTATCAAAGTAACGAACGTGAATCATATGAGCATGATGAAAACTAGCTTGACAGTAATTCCCATGTGTCCTCGGGAGCGCTTTGCTTTATATAAGAGTTTGTCCAGGCTTGTCCTTTGCTACAAAAAGGATTGGGCTACCTTGCTGCACCTTGTTTACTATTGTTACTTGTTACCCGTTACGAATTATCTTATCACAAAACTATCTGTTACAGATAATTTCAGTGCTTGCAGAGAATACCTTACTGAAAACCGCTTGTCATTTCCTTCTGCTCCTCGTTGGGTTTGACACTCTTACTTATCAAAAGGGCTACGATATATCCCCTATACTTGTGGGTCATCAAGACTCTTTTCTAGCTCCGTTGCTGGGGAGTGAAGCACCTTTGGTAGGTGGAATTTGGTAAGGAAACATTTATATAGTGTGCTGAAATTTACTGTCACTGGTTACTATGGAAAATAATCCATTGAGGGGCTTGTTCGGGGTATCTTCACTCTGACCAGAAGAGCAAAGAGTTAATCCTCAACCTACTGAACCTACTGAAAATATTTACTTTGAAATTCCTTCGGGTATGATAGAGAAACTGCTAGCTAATCCCTATACAGGAGATGGAACATTACATCCCGATATGCACCTAATCTATGTGGATGAAGTTTGTGGATTATTTAAGCTTGCAGGTATGCCTGAGGATGTTATCAAGAAGAAAGTCTTCTCTTTATCTTTTAAGGGAAAGGCATTGACATGGTTTAGGCTATGTGATGATATTGGACCAAAACCGATTGAAATTGGAATTTCATCAGAAGTTTTATCCTATGCATCTCGTTCATCGTGATCGTAATTATATATATAATTTTGGCCTCGCGAAGGAGAAAGTATTGCTCAAGCTTGGGGGAGGCTTAAGTCAATGTTATATCCATGCCCCAACCATGAGCTCTCAAGAGAAATTATTATTCAAAAAAATTATGCTCGGCTTTCTCTCAGTAATCGCTCCATGCTCGATACTTCTTGTACTGGTTCTTTTATGATGAAGACTATTGAATTCAGATGGGATTTATTGGACAGAACTAAACGCAGCTCTGAAGATTGGGAATTCGACGAAGGTAAGGAGTCAGGTATAACACCTAAGTTTCATTGTGTTAAATCTTTTATGGATACCAATGCTTTTCGTGAATTTAGCACTAAATATGGACTTGACTCTGAGATAGTAGCTTCATTCTGCGAATCATTTGCTACTCATGTTGATCTCCCTAAGGATAAGTGGTTTAAATATCATCCTCCAATTGAAGTGAAAGTAGTAGAACCTATTAAAGTTGAAGAAAAAACTATTACTTATAATGTTGATCCTATTGTTCCTACTGCTTACATCGAGAAACCACCTTTTCCTGTTAGAATAAAGAATCATGCTAAAGCTTCAATTGTGGTTCGCAAGAGAAGTGCTAGAACACCTACACCCCCTGAGCAAATTAAAGTTGAACCTAGTATTGCTATGGTTAAAGATCTCTTGGTCAATAATATTGATGGGCATGTTATTTACTTCTGTGATGAAGCTGCTAGAATTGCTAGACCCGATACTAAAAACAAACATAGACCTGTTGTTGGCATGCATGTTGTTTCTATTAAAATAGGAGATCATTGTTATCATGGCTTATGTGATATGGGTGCTAGTGCGAGTGCAATACCTCATTCCTTATACAAAGAAATTATGCATGATATTGCACCTGCTGAAATAGAAGATATTGATGTTACAATTAAGCTTGCCAATAGAGATACTATTTCACCAATTGGAATTGTTAGAGATGTTGAAGTCTTATGTGGGAAAATTAAATATCCTACTAATTTTCTTGTTCTTGGTTCCCCAGAAGATGACTTCAGTCCCATCATATTTGGTAGACCTTTCTTGAATATTGTTAATGCTAAGATAGATTGCGAAAAGGATATTGTTACTGATGGTTTAGGGGATATGTCTCATGACTTTAATTTCGCTACATTTTGTAGACAACCCCATGATAAAGAATTGTCTAGTAAAGATGAAATTATTGGTCTTGCTTCTATTGTTGTGCCTCGTAATGATCCTTTAGAACAATATTTGCTAGACCACGAAAATAATATGTTCATGAATGAAAGAAGGGAAATAGATGAAGTATTCTTTAAACAGGGGCCTATTTTGAAACACAACTTGCCTGTTGAAATCCTTGGGGATCCTCCTCCACCCAAGGGTGATCCCGTGTTTGATCTTAAACAATTACCTGATACTCTTAAATATGCTTATCTTGATGAAAAGAAGATATATCCTTTTATTATTAGTGCTAACCTTTCAGAGCATGAAGAAGAGAAATTATTGAAAACTCTAAAGAAGCATCGTGCTGCTATTGGATATACTTTTTATGATCTTAAGGGCATTAGTCCCACTCTATGCCAGCACAAAATAAAACTGGAGAAAGATGCTAAACCAGTTGTTGATCACCAATGACGGTTAAATCATAAAATGAAAGGAGTGGTAAGAAATGAAATACTAAAGCTTCTGGAGGCAGGTATAATTTATCCTGTTGATGATAGTCAGTGGGTAAGTCATGTCCATTGTGTCCCTAAGAAGGGAGGTATTACTGTTGTCCCTAATGATAAGGATGAATTGATCCCACAAAGAATTGTTACAGGTTATAGAATGGTAATTGATTTCCGCAAATTAAATAAAGCTACTAGAAAAGATCATTACCCTCTACTTTTTATTGATCAAATGCTATAAAGATTATCCAAACATACACATTTTTGCTTTCTAGATGGTTATTCTGCTTTCTCTCAAATACCTGTGTTGGAAGAGGATCAGGAAAAGACCACTTTTACTTGCCCTCTCGGTACCTTTGCTTATAGACGTATGCCTTTTGGTTTATGTAATGCACCTGCTACCTTTCAAAGATGTATGGCTGCTATATTCTCTGACTTTTGTGAAAAGATTGTTGAGGTTTTCATGGATGATTTCTCCGTTTACGGAACTTCTTTTGATGATTGCTTAAGCAACCTTGATCGAGTTTTGCAGAGATGTGAAGAAACTAATCTTGTCTTGAATTGGGAGAAGTGCCACTTTATGGTTAATGAAGCTATTGTCTTGCGGCATAAAATTTCTAAAAGAGGTATTGAAGTTGATAAAGCTAAAGTTAATGCTATTGAAAAGATGACTTGTCCTGAGGACATCAAATGTATAAGAAGTTTCCTTGGTCATGCTGGTTTTTATAGGAGGTTTATTAAAGACTTCTCTAAAATTTCTAGGCCTCTCACTAATCTCTTACAAAAAGATGTTCCTTTTGTCTTTGATGATGATTGTGTAGAAGCATTTGAAATACTTAAGAAAGCCTTGATTTCTGCACCTATTATTCAGCCACCTGATTGGAATTTATCCTTTGAAATTATGTGTGATGCTAGTGATTATGTTGTAGGTGTTGTTCTAAGACAAAGAGTTGATAAGAAATTAAATGTTATCCAATATGCTAGTAAAACTCTAGACAGTACCAAAAGAAATCATGCTACTACTAAAAAAGAATTTTTAGTAGTCGTATTTGCTTGTGATAAGTTCAGATCTTATATTGTTGATTCTAAAGTAACTATTCACACTGATCATGCTGCTATTAAATATCTTATGGAAAAGAAAGATGCTAAACCTAGACTTATTAGATGGGTTCTCTTGCTACAAGAATTTGATTTGCATATTATTGATATAAAGGGAGCTGAGAAGCGTATGCCCTCAATCGCATACACCTTCATCTATGATGCTGCTGCAAGAATTTGATTAATGCATCGCACATAGTTTCATCAAAGGGTCTCTGATCATAGTGTCGCATTAGCAGCATCATGCAGTAGTGTTGGATCCAACTTTGGGTTTCTTCCCAGGAGTGGCAACTTGCTTACCATTCTTCTTGAAGTTCCCTTTCTTTCCCTTGCCCTTTTCTTGAAACTAGTGGTCTTGTTAACCATCAACACTTGATGCTCTTTCTTGATTTCTACCTCCGCGGCCTTAAGCATTGCGAAGAGCTCAGGAATCATTTTATTCATCCCGTGCATATTATAATTCATCACGAAGCCTTTCTAGCTTGGTGGAACTGATTGAAGAACTCTGTCAATAACACTATCAACTGGAAGATCAACTCCCAGTTGAGTCAAGTGGTTGTGATACCCAGACATTTTGAGTATGTGTTCACTGATAGAATTGTTCTCCTCCATCTTGCAGCTATAGAACTTGTTGGAGACTTCATATCTCTCAACCCGGGCATTTGCTTGAAATATTAACTTCAACTCTTGGAACATCTCATATGCTCCATGATGTTCAAAACGTCTTTGAAGTCCCGGTTCTAAGCCGTAAAGAATGGCACACTGAACTATTGAGTAGTCATCAAATCAAGCTTGCTAGACATTCATAACATCTGCATCAGCTCCTGCAGCAGGTCTGTCACCTAGCGGTGCATCAAGGACATAATTCTTCTATGGAGCAATGAGGGTAATCCTCATGTTACGGACCGAGTATGTGTAGTTGCTACCATCATCTTTCAACTTAGCTTTCTCTAGGAATGCGTTAAAATTCAGGGGAACGGTAGCTTGGGCCATTGATCTACAACATAGATATGCAAAACTATAAGGCTAAGTTCATGATAAGTTAAGTTCAATTAATCAAATTACTAATGAACTTCAACTTAAATAAACATACCTCGAATTATCTAAGTGATACATGATCCAAATCAACTAACCCATGTCCGATCATCACGTGAGATGTGGTAGTCATCAATTGTGAACATCTCTATGTTGATCATATCTACTATATGACTCACGTTCGACGTTTCGGTCTCAAGTGTTCCGAGACCATGTCTGTACATGCTAGGCTCTTCAAGTTTAACCCAAGCATTTTGCATGTGCAAAACTGTCTTACACCCGTTGTATGTGAACATAGAGTCTATCACACCCGATCATCATGAGGTGCTTCAAAACGACGAACTTTGGCAATGGTGCATACTCAGGGAGAACACTTTTATCTTGAAATTTAGTGAAGGGATCATCTTATAATACTACCGCCGTTCTAAGAAAAATAAGATGCATAAAAGATAAACATCACATGCAATCAAAATATGTGGCATGATATGGCCATCATCATCTCGTGCTTTTGATCTCCATCTCCAAAGCATCGTCATGATCTCCACTGTCACCGGCTCGACACCTTGATCTCCATCGTTGCGTCGAGGTCATCTCGCCAATTATTGCTTCTGCAACTATTGCTAATGCATAGCGATGAAGTAAAGCAATTACATGGCGTTTGCACTTGATACAATAAAGAGACAACCCTAAGGCTTCTGCCGGTTGTCGATATTACAAAACATGATCATCGCATACATCAACATATATCACATCACGTCTTGACCATATCACATCGAAACATGCCCTGCAAAAACAAGTTAGACGTCCTCTACTTTTTTGTTGCAAGTTTGTACGTGGCTGCTATGGGCTTCTAGCAAGGACCGTTCTTACCTACGTAAAAACCACAACGGTGATTCATCAAGTTTTCTGTTTTAACCTTCTTCAAGGACCGGCTGTAGTCAAATTTGATTCAACTAAAGTAGGAGAAACAGACACCCGCCAACCACCTTTATGCAAAACTAGTTGCATGTCAGCCGGTGGAACCAGTCTCATGTGCGTGGACATGTAAGGTTGGTCTGGGCCACTTCATCCCACAATACCGCCGAATCAAAATAAGGCTTTTGTGATAAGCAGTATGACTATCACCGCCTACAACTCTTTGTTTTCTACTCGTGCATATCATCTACGCATAGACCTGGCTCGGATGCCACTATTGTCAAACGTTGCATGGAAAACAAAAAAATTCTACGCACACGCAAGATCTATCAAGGAGATGCATAGCAACATGAGGGGAGAGTGTGTCTACGTACCCTCGTAGACCGTAAGAGGAAGCATTTAGTAACATAGTTGATGTAGTCGAACTTCTTCGAGATCCAACTGATCGAGTACCGAACATACGACACCTCGGCGTTCAACACACATTTAGCTCAGTGGCATCCACGCCTTCTTGATCCAGCAAGACGGCGAGATAGTGGATGAGTTCCGGTAGCATGATGTTGTAACACCCCTAGTGTCATGCTACAGTAATCTCCCCCTAATGGTGGCCATGTTATCTTGATTACTATGTAGCTTTCCACTTGCCCAAAAATCAAAGCCTTTTTCATTTTTAAAATAAGTCAAATAAATTATTTTCTTTGAGCAGTAAAACTAAAATGTTCACCTTATCCTATAAATTTCCCTAATCACTGTCATGTTGAAACCAACCTCTTCTGAATTCCCAAAATGCCCATGGGAATTAATTCAGTGCTCCAGCAGCCTTTAAATTGGCCTTTTCAATTTCTAAAATAGTTAGACAACTTCTTTTGGCCCCAAACTTTTTGCGCCATCTAATATTGCTGTGCTTGATTTATGTGCAAAGTTTCACAAGTAACAAAACTCATTTGGTACCTCTAATAAATCTAAAGCAGGAACTAAAAGCTTTAACAGAAAAAAGAACGAAAAGGCCAAAGACAACACTGCTCACATACAGCCCATAGGTATAGTGCGGCCCAGCCCACTCAACGGGCCTTCTCTTTCTTCACGTACAGGAGGAAGGCAGAGGCAGGGGCGCCATGGCGCACACACGCCGTCCACGCCCGGATTGCCTCATGTCGTTCATCCGAGCGCTCCTAGAGGTGTATAAGTGTTCCCCCGACTCCGTTGACGAACCCTAGCCCCCGAAATTCCCCTCTCCCACATGCCTTTCTCCTCTGAATCTCGTGCCCGAGATGTCATCACCGCGCCTTCATCGATACCGCAGCCACTAGCCAGCCCACACCGTCCCGACATGTCCGCGAGCTCTGCCTCGCTCCTCTGCTTCGACTACACCGAATGGCTCGAGCTGGGCGCCTCTACGTCGCCGGGATCGAGCGCTCCTTCCTCTTCGGTCGCCGGCGCGCCACCGCCCAACTACACTGCTCCAACCACTCCGGCCTCCCCTCGCCGCGCCAAGCCATCCAAGAGCTCCCCCATCGTCGTCTCCTTTGCCCTCGCATAAGGGCCCTGTCAGCAACTCTGCTGCTACTACATCAACAAGGCGTGATCTGCTACAGAGTGAGCCAGCAAGCAGCGACAAGGCCAGGCCCAGGAGGAACCAGAAACAGCGTGCTTGCTCATTTGGGCCGGAATGGGTCCATTAGACAAGTGTATAAGGGAAACCAGTGCCACTTGTATCGGTGGGCGGATGGAACGGCTTCGGCCGGCTGGATAGGATAGGAGTGGCTGGTGTGTGTTGTTCTTCCTGTTCTTCCTTCCTCCATTCGAATTCAAATCTGTAAGCAATTATACTCTAAATCGAGAGGAGAACCAATTGGCGCTTACATTTGGCATCAGAGCTACATATCCTAGCGCATCAAGTTCCAAGCCACCACCCACACGCGACCAGATTTGCGGCCCGTCGCCGCCGAGAAATCATGGAGAGCCTGTCGCCGGCGACGAAGGCGGTGTATGAGTACCTCAAGGCCGACTTGGCAGAGTCCCTCGACGTGCGGTTCAAGCGGCAGGATGAGGAGGCATCCAAGTCCATGCGCTCTATCATGGGCGATCTGACGACGCGGATCGACGACCTCAAGATGTCGATCAGGGTCAACATGGACGAGATCCATGCCGGAATGGAACGACCGCCGACCGCTATCTCGTCATCTACGAGCAGCCGCCAGCAAGCGAATCCGCTCCAGATGGGCAGCAGCGAAAGAGGCGCAGAGGGCAGCCGTTCAGCTCCGCCGGCCAAGGGAAAGGATCATGTTCCTTATGTACCTCCTCCAGCCAGAGGTATGAGATCTGAGCTCAATTCCGTCCAGTCTGCTCGCTACCCTGAATTCCATTGAGAGAATACTGAGCAATTCGGTTTTGGCCGCCGCATTGATTTGCCTCGTTTTGACGGAACCAATCCAAGGTTGTGGCAAACGCAATGTGAGGATTATTTCAGCATGTGTGGGACGCCCCATCAGTTATGGATACAGTTTTCTTCCACCATGTTTGAGGGGCCGGCAGCTCGATGGATTGAATCTGTGCAGTGCAGGGTTCCAGACGCATCGTGGGAGGAATTTTGCAGGCTGTTGCAGTGCCGGTTCAGTCGCAATCAACATCAGGCACTTGTGCGCAAATTCCACAGTATTTCTCAATTGGGCACCGTGGAGGAGTATGTGGAGCAGTTTGCTGAGTTATATGATCAGTTATCGGCCTATGAAGCGGTACCTGAATCAGTTCATTATGTCACCAAGTTCATAGATGGATTAAATCCTACAGTCAGAGTGATGGTTGCTCTACACCAGCCTCAAGACCTGGATGCAGCTTATGATCTGGCACTACTGCATGAATCACTGACGAGCTCTTCTCCACAAGTGAGTCAGACTGTCAGGAGACAACCATCGTCCATGGCAACGAATCAAAATAGGGCAGCGACAGCCAAAACCTCAGAGACACATAAGCAAACTACAGGAGAAGATAAATGGGCTGCTCTTAGAGCATATCGCAAGGCTAAGGGATTGTGCTTCATGTGTGGAGAGAAGTGGGGCAGAGATCACCAATGCAAACAGGCAGTTTCTTTACATGTTGTACAAGAGATGGTGGAATTTTTCCAATGTACCAGCAATAATGATTCAGACATTGACGATGAGGAAGTCAATCTTATGGCCTTATCTGAAGCTGCAGAAGGAAAAACCTCCAAAAGTAGAGCATTCCAACTGATGGTGGATGTCAATGGACAGCAGAAAAATTTTCTAGTGGACTCGGGTAGTACTCATTCATTTGTAGATACTACCACTGCTGCAAAATTACCAGGCCTACAGGAATGTCAGGCAATTAAGGTCAGAGTTGCAAATGGAGGGATTATGAGCTGTTGCAGTTATATTCCAAAATGTAAGTGGTCAGTGCAAAGAAATCTGTTTGAACATGATCTCAGAGTTCTATCATTAAGCTGTTATGATGGAATCTTGGGAATGGACTGGCTATCAAGGTTTAGCCCAATGATAGTTGACTGGGAACAAAAGTGGATGTCCTTTGGTGTTAATGGAAAGTCAGTAACATTGCAAGGGGTAGCTCCAATAGAATTTGCGTACACTATCATTGAACTGTCAGTAGTAACGGAGGAAAATGCAGCTGAGGTTTTACCAGAAATTCAGGAGTTGGTTGAGGAATACTAGGATGTGTTTTCTATCCCAGTTGGTCTTCCTCTGGAAAGGGCATGTGATCATTCCATTCCCCTTATACCAGGTGCAAGGCCCTTTTCTCTCAAACCATATAGATTGGCCCCTGAGTTAAAAGATGAAGTTGAAAAGCAAATTCAGGAAATGCTTGATTCTGGGGTGATTAGAAGAAGTAACAGCCCCTTCTCTTCTCCCATCCTGCTGGTCAAAAAGAAAGATCATACATGGCGATTGGTTGTGGACTATAGACATCTGAATGCAATCACTATTAAAGGAAATTTCCCTATGCCAGTAATTGATGAGTTGTTGGATGAACTACATGGAGCTCAGTGGTTCACCAAACTTGATCTCAGGGCTGGATATCATCATATCAGACTTGCTCCTGGTGAGGAATATAAAACTGCCTTTAAAACACATCATGGTCACTTTGAGTTTTGAGTGGTAGGCTATGGTCTTACAGGTGCACCTAACACTTTCCAAGGAGCAATGAATGTCACACTCTCTCAGGAACCAGAGATGCTAAGATTTTTTGTGCTAGTGTTCTTCGATGATATTCTCATTTTCAGCAAGACTCTAAAACAGCACATTCAGCATGTCAGAAGAGTGTTGCAGGTGCTCAGGAGAGATCAATGGTATGTTAAGATGTCCAAGTGTGAGTTTGCATCTCAAAAATTACTTTACTTGGGCCACATCATTAGCAAGGATGGTGTGTCAACAGACCCAGAAAAGATCAGCACGGTCGAACAATGGCCAACACCTATTTCTGCTAAGGAAGTCAGAAGTTTCCTGGGGTTGGCAGGATATTACCGAAAATTTATTCGTCATTTTGGTGTGATTGCCAAGCCCCTGACCAATCTCCTACGCAAGGGTAATATATTTGTGTGGACTAGCGTTGAAGAAACAGCTTTTCAAACTCTCAAAGATGCACTAGTAACTGCCCCAGTTCTGGCCTTGCCAGATTTTCAAAAGGTATTTACCATTGAAACAGATGCTAGTGACTGCGGTATTGGAGCAGTCTTAATGCAGGAAGGGCACCCTCTTGCCTTTGTCAGCAAGGCGTTGGGGCCACGCAAACAAACTTTATCAGTTTATGAAAAGGAGTTCTTGGCAATTTTGCTAGCTATAGAACAGTGGCGCTCATATTTGCAACTCAAGGAGTTCCAGATAATCACTGATCAGAGAGCATTAGTAAGTCTGATAGAACAAAGATTACATACACCCTTGCAGCAAAAAGCCCTCACTAAATTGTTGGGGTTAAACTACACGATTGTGTACAGAAAGGGGGCTGATAATCGAGCTGTTGATGCTCTTTCCCGTCGACCTCATTCAACAGATGATTGTTACATCATATCTTCGGTTCAGCCAGCTTGGATACAAGAGATCATACAAAGCTACTCAACTGACACGACTACCCAAGCCATCCTGCAGAAATTGACTATTAACCCTGCTGCTGATCCAAAATTCACATTGCATGATGGGCTCTTGCGTTATAAGAAGAGGATATGGATTGGCCGAGATGAACAGTTGCAGCATAGAATCATTGTTAACTTGCATGCTAGTTCAGCAGGTGGACACTCTGGTTTTCCAGTAACCTTCAGAAGAATTTGCCAACTCTTTTACTGGAAGAATATGAAGAATATGACCAGATCTGTTCTGCAGCAGTGTGAAACTTGCCAGTTGGCTAAGCCAGAACGAGTACCATACCCAGGATTACTGCAGCCACTTCCCATACCTTCCACTCCATGGGAGATGATGACGATGGATTTCATTGAAGGGCTGCCTCCATCTCGACAGTTCAATTGTATTTTAGTGGTCATCAACAAATTATCCAAGTATGGTCATTTTATTGCACTGAAACATCCCTACACTGCCAGCACAGTAGCTGAAGCCTTCTTGGATCGGGTGTATCGCCTTCATGGATTGCCATTGTCCTTAGTATCAGACCGTGATCCAGTTTTCACTAGCTCATTTTGAAAGGAATTCTGCAACAGAACAGGGATCAAACTTTGCATGAGTTCTGGTCAGCATCCTCAAACAGACGGGCAAACTGAACGCGTTAATCAACAGATCGAAGGATATCTTCGCTGTTTTATCAGCGCTCACCCGCATCGTTGGTCGTAGTGGCTCCCGCTGTGTGAGCTATGGTACAACTCCAATTGGCACTCATCTACAGGACATTCTCCATTTGAAGTGATGTATGGACATGCACCTCGTTACTTTGGAATCTCTCCTACAGATGCAATTGCCGGTTCTGATATCCATCAGTGGTTGGAGGACCGTCAGGTTGTAATGGCGTTAGTTAAGCAACAATCTCTGCGAGCCCAGCAACGCATGAAGGTGCAGGCGGATAAACATCGAACAGAGCGGTCGTTTGAAGTGGGCGAATCTGTTTTCCTGAAGATGCAGCCATATATTCAAACTTCCATCGCTCCGCGGGCGAATCATAAACTGGCTTTCAAATATTTCGGTCCGTTTACAGTGACGGAGAAGATTGGCACAGTGGCATACAAACTAGCTCTTCCTGAAAACTGTCGTTTCCATCCAGTCTTTCATGTCTCCTTGCTTAAAAAACACATCAAGGCTGAGCAAGAGGTACTCCCTAAGCTGCCATCACCTGATGCCATTTTGCAGGTACCGGCTCGCATCCTCGATCGTCGCCTGGTCCAACGGGGAAACAAGTCAAACGCTCAAGTTTTGGTCAAATGGAGCCGATCGCCTAAGTCCATGGCTACCTGGGAGGATCAGGAGACGCTGAAGCAAAATTTCCCTCGGGCACCGGCTTGGGGGCAAGCCGCTTCTGTTCCAGGGGGGATTGTCAGCAACTCTGCTGCTACTACATCAACAAGGCGTGATCTGCTACAGAGTGAGCCGGCAAGCAGCGACAAGGCCAGGCCAGGAGGAACCAGAAACAGCCTGCTCGCTCATTTGGGCCGGAATGGGTCCATTAGACAAGTGTATAAGGGAAACTAGTGCCACTTGTATCGGTGGGCGGATGGAACGGCTTTGGCCGGCTGGATAGGATAGGAGTGGCTGGCGTGTGTTGTTCTTCCTGTTCTTCCTTCCATCATTCGAATTCAAATTTGTAAGCAATTATACTCTAAATCGAGAGGAGTACCAATTGGCGCTTACGGGCCCGAGCTGGGAGGCCCAGTACGCTCACCATCGCCGTCGTCTTCGCCCACGGCCGCCGCATCTCGTCGTCGAGTTCTTCGTGTCCGGCCACCCCGCGCTCCCTGACCAGGTCCACAAGCTGCGCGGTGAGCTCCTCTGTCGATTCCCCTCCTTTCCCCCTTTGATACGTCGTCGTAGTCATCGCCTTATGCTCGTCCATGGCCGTGTGCTGTACGCGCCGTGCTGCCTGCTTGTGCCATGCGACCCACGCCCGCGACCCACGCCCCGGCCGCCCCGTGCGCGCCCCGGCCGAGCCCACGCGCGCGCTCGGCCACCCCTGACCGCGCCCTCGCCCGAGCTCCCGTGCCGCAGCTGCTCTGTTGCTTGCAGCCGCAGCAGCTCCGCTGCCTTGCTGCTCCCTGTCGCTGCTGCTCGTACTGATGCTGTTGCCCGCTGTGCACTACTACTGCTTCTTGCGTGCCGCTGCGCTGCTCCTTTGCTACTGCCTTGCTGCTACTTAGCTGCCGCCGCTGCTCTTACTTCTGCTGCTGCTCATTGCTTTGCCATGGCCGAGGTGTTGTGCAGCGTAGTGTGTGTGTGCGTGAGTGTGTGTTCTCTGTGTGTGTGGCCGGCCCAAATACTAGTTTAGGGACTAATTTAGTTATTTAGTCTAATTAGTAGTACTAGTTAATTAGTCTAATAGTAGATGGCATGTGGGACCAACTGTTATATTAAAGTGCTAAACTAGTTTTAGAATAGATACGTCCATGACAAGTAGGCCCCCCTTCACTGTTCACTTTGACTAGTCAATGCTGACTGGGCTGTTTTCTAAGTCAACCGGGCCCTGGCCCCACATGTCAGCTTCTCTATACTTCTGGCAGGGTACACTTTTGGGTACCCATAGCCTTTTTCCTTTTAAATTCGAATTAGTAATAAATCCAGGAATTTCAGAAAAACTTTAAATCATTGAAAATTAATAGAATATAAACCATAGCTCGGATGAAAATGTTTTCTACATGAAAGTTGCTCAGAACGACGAGGCGAATCCGAATGCGCGGTCCGTTTACCTGTCAGATGCCTCTAACTATCTGAACATGGAACTTTCCCCCTCCGGTCATCTGTCTGACACAGGTTCGGAACCGGGAAAACATTCCCGGTTGAATTCCCCTTCACCTATATCGTGTAGCCATACGTTAGGTCACACTCGGCACAACATATCGCCATGTTATGCTTTGTGATTCTATGTTTGCTTTATATTTACTATTCCTTCCCCCTCTTCTCTCTGGTAGACCCCGAGACCGATGTTGCCCCTGTGATCGACTATGTCGACGACGACCCCTCCTTGCCAGAGCAACCAGGCAAGCCCCCCCTTGATCATTCCGATATCGCCCATTCCATTCTCTCATGCTTGCATTAGATTTTGCTACTGTTATTGTTTGCTCCTATTCTGATGCATAGCCTGCTTTTGTATCTGCTGTTGTACCTTACCTGCTTATCCTAAACTACTTAGTATAGGTTGGTTAGTGATCCATCAGTGACCCCCACCTTGTCCTTGTTGCCCCTGCTTCATCATCGAAGACCCGATCAATGGGATCGAAGACCAGGCCCCGGCACCGCACATCACTTTCCCCTTAGTTGCTCGACACTGCTGGGTTACTATCGGGTGCCGAGGGTGAGACCTCTACAGCACTTCTGATGTTAACCCTGTAGTGTAGCTATTCAGTCGTGGTCATCAAGGGTGATTCCGCCTGAACCACTTCCGATACGACTCTCTCGTGCAACCCCTCAAGTGTGAACCTCGGGGGTGGTTCCTCTTACGTTCACCTTGATGATTACGTCGAGTGGAATTCACCGGGGGTGATTCCTCGGGTTTTCCCCTTGATGTTTAGACACACAGTTACTATGATTACTATGACTTTACACTGAACCATGTTACTAAAGACGGCTCGACCCTGAGGGGTACCCGCGCGAGCATAATTGCGAGTGATGTGGAGTCGGGTTGACCTGGAAGGTGCCCGAGAGATAATTACGAGGCGTGGCCAGGCATTCTTAGCTCTTGCCGCAAGTCCTTGAGACGGGGCAACGGGGTCACATCTTTCGTGAGTCTCTGCTTGTTACCGCGCATTCCTAATCCACTACGATTTGGATATTTGATCCGAGGGGCCTCTGGCCTCATAGCACTAACCATCACGTGGGCATAGTATGGGTGTTCTGCGTCGTATGCATCAGCCGAAGCTTAATAGACGTCAGCGACTGAGCGGCGCACGCTGGGTTGGACTAGTAAGCACCTGCCTTTTTAGGGAGGTAGCTAGGTCTGCTCACCGGCCGCGTTCGCAACGTGCAGGAGTTCCCGGGGAGATGGCCCATGACCCCTGGGGGCATAGGTTTAGTCCGGCGTGCTTGACCTCTCTATTAAGCCTAGGTCGGGTTGCGGCGTATTGTTTGGCCGAGGCCGGGCATGACCCAGGAAAGTGTGTCCGGCCTGAGTTAATCGAGCGTGGTGGGTAAGTTGGTGCACCCCTACAGGGAAGAAAACATCTATCGATAGTCTGTCCTACGGTAACGGACACTTGGAGTTGTATCGCGATCGATACAACTAGAACTGCATACTTGTGATGAGAATTGGATTGTGATGAGAACTGGATAGTATGGCTCTGGGATTGCTTTCTCGCAGGGAGTCGAGAAAGGATCTCTGGCCGAGGTTGATAACACTACTACTACTTTACTTTATGCTACTCTACTCCCTCCTATTTGCTGCAAGATGGTGGTTTCCAGAAGATGCTAGTCTTCGATAGGACTAGGCCTTCTCTCTATTCTGGCATTTCTGCAGCCCAGTCCACATATACAGCCTTCCTTTGATAATGTTGCATATGTAGTGTAGATCCTTGCTTGCGAGTACTTTGGATGAGTACTCACGGTTGCTTTGCTCCCTGTTTTCCCCCTTTTCCATTCTTCTCGGATGACGCAACCAGATGACGGAGTCCAGGAGCCAGATGCCACCTCTGACGACTGCTGCTACCCCGAGGGTGCCTACTACCACGTGACGGACGCCGACGACCAGGAGTAGTTAGGAGGCTCCCAGGCAGGAGGCCTTGCCTTTTCGATCGATGTTGTTTTTGTGCTAGCCTTCTTAAGGCAAACTTGTCTAACTTATGTCTGTACTCAGATATTGTTGCTTCCGCTGACTCTTGTGTATTCGAGCTTATGTATTCGAGCCCTCGAGGCCCCAGGCTTGTAATATAAAGCTTGTATTATTTTAATTTGTGTCTAGAGTTGTGTTGTGATATCTTCCCGTGAGTCCTTGATCTTGATCGTACACATTTGCATGTATGATTAGTGTACAATTGAATCGAGGGTGTCACAGATGGTGTGGTGATGATGATGCTATCTCCATAGGGCTTCACCTAAGCACTACGAAAATATGACCGAGGGTGTAAACGGTGGAGGGGGCGCCGCACACGGCTAAGAGATTGTCGTTGTTTTGTGTGGCGTCCCCTCCCACATATATATGGGTGGGGCAGAGGGGAGCAGCCAGGAGGTGCACCAAGTAGGTCTGAGTCCTACTTGGGCTCCTTCCCTAGGCCGCCCCCTCAAGGAAAGGAAGAAGGAGGTGGCGCCCCCCCTTTCCTTTCTCCCACAAGGAGGGGAAGGCAGGAGGAGGTGGCGCCCCTCCTTTCCTTCTTCTAGGGCCGGCGGCCAGAGAGAGGGCGCGCCATCCCCCTCGTGGGATGGCGTGTGCCTCTCCTTGGCCCACTCGGCCCATAGATCTCATGAGGCCTCCCAGAACCCCTTTCGGTGATTCGATGACTATCTAGTACCCCCGAAACTCTTCCAATGTCCAAATATCATCGTCCTATATATCAATATTTACCACCGGACCATTCCAGAGCTCCTCTTCATGTCTGTGATCTAATCCGAGACTCCGAACAACATTCGGTCACCAAATCATATAACTCATATAACACTATATCATCGACGAACGTTAAGTGTGCGGACCCTATGGGTCCGAGAACTATGTAGACATGATCGAGACACCTCTCCGGCCAATAAACAATAGCGGAACCTGGATGCCCATATTGGCTCCTACATATTCTACGAAGATCTTTATCGGTTGAACCTTATGACAACATACGTAATTCCCTTTGTCCATCGGTATGTTACTTGCCCGAGATTCGATTGTTGGTATCTTCATACTTAGTTCAATCTCGTTATCGGCAAGTCTCTTTACTCGTTCCATAATACATCATCTTGCAACTAACTCCTCAGTCACTTCGCTTGCAAGGCTTCTTATGATGTGTATTACTGAGAGGGCCCAAAGATACCTCTTCGATAGTCGGAGTGACAAATCCTAAACTCGATCTATGCCAACTCAACAAACACCTTCGGAGATAACTGTAGAGCATCTTTATGATGTTATGACATTTGCTAGCACACAAGGTATTCCTCCGGTATCTGAGAGTTGCATAATCTCATAGCCAAAGGAATATGTATTTGTTATTAAGAAAGAAATAGCAATAAACTAAACGATCAATATGCTAAGCTAACGGATGGCTCATGTCCATCACATCATTCTCCTAATGATGTGACCCCGTTATCAAATGACAACACATGTTTATGGTTAGGAAACTTTAACCAAGTTTGTTAATGACCTAGTCTAGTAGAGGCTTACTAGGGACACAGTATTTTTTGTGTATTCACACATGTATTTAAATTTCCGATCAATACAATTCTAGCATGAATAATAAACATTTATCATGAATAAGGAAATATAAAATAACAACTTTATTATTGCCTCTAGGGCATATTTCCTTCAAAGCCTACCAAGTACCTATCATCAACTCTCATCTCTTGCATTACATTATTTCCCATCTACCTATCGTTTTACTCTCCCCACCTCTAAAACATTTTCAGAAAAACATAAATACTTCCCTTTTTATTTGCATTCTTTCGTTCGTATTTTTGTTTGCTTTTTGTTTGCTTGTGTACTAGACTTCTTGCTTTGTCACAATGACTCAATAGAATACTAATTTGTGTGACTTTTCCAACACTAATAATAATGATTTTGTTAGTACTCCAATTGCTCCCGCCACTAGTGCGGAATCTTATGAAATTAATGCCGCTTTGTTGATCTCATTTTGAAAGAACAATTTTCCGGTAGTCCTAATGAAGATGTCGCATTCCATCTAAACACTTTCGTTGAATTGTGTGATATGCAAAAGAAAAAAGATTTGGATAATGATACTGTTAAATTAATGCTATTTTCGTTCTCACTACGAGATCGTGCTAAAACTTGGTTTTCATCTTTGCCTAAAAATAGTATTGATTCATGGAATAAGTGTAAAGATGCTTTTATTTCCGAGTATTTTCCTCCCGCTAAGATCATCTCCCTTAGGAACGTTATAATGAATTTTAAGCAACTTAATCATGAACATGTTGCACAATCTTGGGAGAGAATGAAATTGATGATAAGAAATTGCCCTACTCATGGTTTAAGCTTGTGGATGATTATACAAAAAAATTATGCGGGATTGAGTTTTGCATCTAGAAATATTTTGGATTCCATCGCGGGAGGTACTTTTATGGAAATTACATTACGAGAAGCTACTAAACTCCTAGATAATATTATGGGAAATTACTCTCAATGGCATACCGAAAGAGCTTCTACTATTAAAAAAGTTCATGCAATCGAAGAATTTAATACTTTGAGTAGAAAGATGGATGAACTTATGAAATTGATGGCTAGTAAGGGTGATCTATTGATCCTAATGATATTCATTTGTCTACTTTGATTGATAATAATAATGAATTTATGGATGTGAATGTTTTTGGCAGGAACAATTTTGGTAATAACGCATATAGAGGTAATTTCAATCCTAGGCCGTTTCCTAGTAATTCTTCTAACAATTATGGTAATTCCTACAATACTTCTTATGGAAATTATAATAAAATACGCTCTGATCTTGAGAACAATATTAAATATTTCATTAATTCTCAAAACATTTTCAATTGTATGGTAGAAGAAAAATTGCTTCATGTTGATGATTTGGCTAGAAACGTTGATTAGATTTCTCTTGAGATTGATTCTTTCAAGATGTGATGTATGCAACCCAAGCATGATATTAATGAATCTCTAAAAGCTATTAGAATTTCTATGAATGAAAGTAAGGAAAGAACCGCTAGGATGTGTGCTAAGCAAGATTGGTTTGTAAAAGTGTGTTCTTCTATTTCTTGTGATAATAATGATGAAGATCTTAAAGTGATTGGTGTGACTCCTATTGAATCTTTGTTTGCTAATATAAATCTTGATAAAGATGGGGCTGGTGATGAGTCTACTTTAGCTAGAAGGCGTCCCAATGATTTGGAGTTTAAAGATCTTAATGAAAAATTGATAAAAGTGGGATTGGAGAGGTCAAAACTTTAAGTAGCAATGAACCCACACTTTTGGATTTCAAGGACTTTAATTATGATAATTGTTTTTTGATAGATCGTATTTACTTGTTGCAATCCATGCTTAATTCACCTCATGCTTATAATCAAAACAAAGCTTTTACTAAAACATATCGTTGATGCTATGATGAAATCGTTTGAAGAAAAACTTGAATTTGAAGTTTCTATTTCTAGAAAGATTTATGATGAGTGGAACCTACTATTAAAATTAAAATTAAAGATTATGAGTGCAATGCTTTGTGTGATTTGGGTGCTAGTGTTTCCGCTGTTCCGAAAACTCTATGTGATGTGCTAGGTTTCCATAAATTTAATGATTGTTCTTTGAATTTGCATATAGTATATTCCACTATTAAGAAACCTATGGGAAGGATTAATGATGTTCTTATTGTTGCAAATAGGAATTACGTGCCCGTAGATTTTATTGTGCTTGATATAGATTGCAACCCTACATGTCCTATTATTCTTGGTAGACCTTTCCTTAGAACAATTGGTGCGATTATTGATATGTAAGAAGGAAACATTGGATTTCAATTTCCATTAATGAAGGGCAAGGAACATTTTCCAAGAAAGAAAATTAAGTTGCCATATGAATCTATTACGAGGGACACTTATGGATTAAATACCAAAGATGATAATACTTAGATCTATTGCAATATGGCTAGCTAGGGGCGTTAAACAATAGCGCTTGTTGGAAGGCAAACCGATTTTATTTTTGTTTTTACCTTTTTGCTTCTATTTTGCAATAAGTATATCATCCAGCCTCTGGTTAGATGTGTTTTAATGTTTTAATTAGTGTTTGAGCCAAGTAAGACCTTTTGGGATGGTCTATGGTGATAGTTGATTTGATCTTGCTGAAAAAGAAACGCTTGCGCTTGTTGCCAGAATTAAAAAAAAACAGAAGCGTGCTTTTGATCTGAATTTTTGATACAATATTGATATACAAATTTCCTAGATTTTTCTAATTTTTCAAAAAATTTGGAGTTACATAAGTATACGAAGTTTTCAGATTGCTACAGACTATTCTATTTTGAACAGATTCTATTTTTGTTGTGTTCTTTGCTTATTTTGATGAATATATGGGTAGTATCAGGGGGTATGAACCATGGAGAAGTTGCAATATAGTAGATATAAAACCATTATAAACTAGAATAAGTTCACAACTGTACCTAAAAGTGGTGATTTGCTTTATTATACTAACGGAGCTTATGAGTTTTCTCTTGAGTTTTGTGTTGTGAAGATTTCAAATTTTGGGTAAAGATTTGATGGACCATGGAATAAGGAGTGGCAAGAGCCTAAGCTTGGTGAATCCCAACGCACCCCCAAGGTAATATTCAAGGGCAACCAAGCATCTAAGCTTGGGGATGCCCCAGATGGCATCCCCTCTTTCATCTTCAATTCATCGGTAAATTTACTTGAGGCTATATTTTTATTCACCACATGATATGTGTTTTGCTTGGAGCATCTTGTATGATATGAGTCTTCGCCTTTTAGTTTTCCACAATCATTCTTGTTGTACACACCTTTTGAGAGGGAAACACATTAATCGTGAATTTATTAGAATACTCTATGTCCTTCGCTTCGCTTATATCTTTTGAGCTAGGCAGTTTGCTCTAGTGCTTCACTTATATCTTTTTAGAGCACGACGGTGGTTTTATTTTATAGAAATTGTTGAACTCTCATTCTTCACTTATATTATTTTGAGAGTCTTAAACAGCATGGTTGTCGTGGATTTGTCACGGCAGATGTCCTAGTAATAGGACTTAGTCGTGGAGCCATCGCTACGGGTTTACTTGAATGGGTTAAAGCGGACACAAAGACACGAGGGTTTATACTAGTTCGGCCCCTTCGATGAAGGTAAAAGCCTACGTCTAGTTGTGATGGAATTGATGTGGTTTCGATGGCTAGAGAGCAAACAAGCTTCGCCTAGGCTCGAGTTGTGGTTGTCTGTCCTGAACCGCCGCCGGGTCGTCCCCTTATATACACGGGTGACGCCCGTCGGTCCATAGAGTCCCAACCGGTTCATACTCGTATCCCGGTTGGTTCCTCTCTATTCCTAACTTACAACACAAGTTATACATTAGGCCAGTTTACGGCTACAGGTTCTAAATCAACTACAGGCCTTGGGCCTTCATCTGTTTATACCACTAATGAAGCTAACCCGGCCCAAGTAAGCCGGTTTACGCCTAGTGGTAATATCCCCAACATTAGGCCCCAGATTGATTTGAACCGGTTCATGTCAATCCTTCACAAAATCTTGTGTCTTGGACATCTTCTGGTAATTGGTAAACCGCCATGTCGTCATCATTTCTGGTTTCTGTAAACCGGTATGACGTCATCATGAAATTTATCATTTATAACGCCCTCCTTTAACAATAGCTCCTGGATTCGCGCGCTTGACCTAACTCTGTTGCCTTATAAATAAGACTGAAGGGTCATTTCCTTTCCTTTCCCTTCGTCCCTTCTTCTTCATCTTCCTCGCATCGCCAGCCTTGGAGCTCCGCCACCGCCGTTGACCTCTGCTTCGTCTTGGGCCGCTGCATCAACCTAAACGCACCAGAGCATTGCGGTATCCTTCCGCATCTTCTTCGTTTCCAGTAAGCTTTCTCCTCTTCTTGACCTAGATCTGTTCTTAGGGTTTCATGTTCGCGTTGTATTCGTCGCTTGCTCATACTTGTTCTCTGACTCTTGAATGAATCTGTGAATCCCTGCTGTGTTTAGTAGTAGTCTTTAAGCATCCGCCTGTAATTTCTCATCTAAGTCCATAGATCTCACGCACATACCCGCTCAATGGTTCACTTCCGTTCTGCCTTACTCTTTGGAATATTTTCTGTTTTTGTGAGCTTGCTGTAGATCCGCGGCTGTAATAGGATCTTGTGAAACCTGTTTCTGCATACCTAGCTGTCCACAACTTCAATTGCTTCCGATGCTTAGGTCAGGCGGTTTAACTCACCATAGAAACAAGTTACTAAACCGGTATATACCATTAGTCCCCTGGTTGAACCGCCAGAATCCATATGATGCCGCATTGTAGAAGACCGGTTTATAGGTATTGCCTCCGGTTTATCATTGTTTAGATCAACACCTTCTTTTATCCAACATATTCTTGAACCGGATCACCTATTTCTTGTAGATCTCACCATGGCCAAACAAGTATATGAGTGCAATTGGGTTCCCTCTCGCGTCACAGAATCTCAGTTGGATGATCTAGTCCTGATTGGCGCTTTAGACAATAAAGATACGATCCACTGGAGGGTTCCTGGAAATGAATGTCCTCCCACACCTCAGGAGGGAGAGGTTGTGGTCTTTGCAGATCACTTGGCCCGGGGCTTCAAACCGCCCGGTTCTAAATTTTACCGGGATGTGTTAGCCAGTTTTCAGCTCCGTCCACAGGATATTGGCCCCAATTCCGTTACCAATCTATGTCACTTTCAAGTGCTCTCTGAGGTATACCTTCAAGAGGAGCCTTCAGTCGAGTTGTTTAGAGATTTCTTCCATTTAAACCGTCACACTGAATTTACCGACGGCCCCAATACTGAATTGGGCGGTATGGCCATTCAGAAGAGGAAAGAGATCACTTATCCCCACGTCAAACTCCATACTCACCCCAAGGAGTGGAATGCAACTTGGTTTTATTGCAAGGATACCTCCCCTGACAATGAAAATCCCTTGCCTGGCTTCCGTCCGGAACGGCTCAGCAACACTCACCCTTTTCCACAAAGACTAAACGCCAAAGAGAGAATTAAATATGCTCCGCAACTGTCCAAGCTCCAAGCCTTTATGGCCAACGGTTTAACGGGAATAGACCTTGCACGCTGTTGGATATCATGGAGCATATTGCCTCTGAGCCGGCGCTCCAGTTTGATGTGCAAGTACACTGATAGTGTCGATGACCCACTCCGACACACTAAAATCCAACTCTCCGATGATGAAGTCACATATTCTGTAAAGAAGATGTTGAATGAACCGGAGCACCTCTGTGCTCAAACCGGTCTACTTTCTTACTGCACCACCAACAAACCGCCAGCGGTAAGATTTTAATTGCTTTATTGTTGAACCTGTTACTGCTTTATCCGTCTGACATTTAATTACTGCTGATCCAGGGCGATAATCCGTTTTGGAGCAAGAAGCTTCCACAAGACAAAACGGAGAAAGTAGGGCGGTCAACCCGGCCCAAGACCAAGGTTGTCAAGAAGCCAGCTCACAAGAGAAAAACCACCGCTTCATCTGATCCAGCTATTGATGATGATGTGGGTAACCCGGACCTTGAGGTAGAACTTGATTCACTTGGCTTACTTTTTACACGCCTTATTGATGATGATGCTTGTCAGGACGACGCCGAAGCCAGCAATGCGGAATTCGCTGAGGTAATTATTCTCTCTTCCGATTCAGAAATCTTGCCTTTGCCAAAATTTCGCCAGGCAAACCGAAAAGTTAAATTTTCTCATCCTCTTGCTTATTTGGATCCCAAATTTCTTATGAAGACTCAGCAACATGAAGCTCGCCACACAACCCGGCACAGTGGCCAGGTAGTTACCTCCACCGGTTTACCAAACAGTCCGGTTCGAAAACGCCGCTCTGAGGTCTCCGACCTTTTTATTGATTTAAATCCTAAAGCGGGTTTCTTCCGTCAACCTCTTAATCCATCCGACTCCGATTATCAGGTTACTTCTCATTCATCTTCTGGTGAATCGTCGGCCACTCAGCTGCCACCATTGAAAATGGTTCTTGGGTAAGTTAAGCTGAACATATGCTTCCAGTATACTGTGTAATGGCTTATGCTTTTCCTTGACTCTTTGTTTTTCTTTCAGGGCCAAACCTAAACCAAGCAAGAAGGCCCGCCTGGATAAAGCGGCTGAAGAAGATGTAGCCCCAGAACATGACAAAGCGCCAGATCTTGAAGCGTTTGCTCCTGAGGATATTCCCAATGATCCTCTTTTGCAAGACGATGCTATTCCCGAAGAAAGGCCTATTAATACTTCAGTCTCTGCTGACCCGCCTGCTAACTCCGTCCGGATTGAGAAATCCCATAGTCCTGCTGACAAACCGACCGTACCAACACAAACCGGCGAGTCCAAAGATGATGATGTTGTGATTACCGGTGTAGGCCGCTTTGAACCCGGGAATCCTGTCACCTTAACCAAGCATACCGTAAAAGAGGATTTTTCCGCTCTGAACAAAGGAAAATGGGATGTTGAACTGGAGACATATGCTGCTCTGAGTGCCCAAGATCTTCATTTCGGCTATTTAAACCGGCTTTATACTAGCCGTGACTGTGAAGCTGGTCTGGTAAAGATGATGAGGGATAAATTTGAGGTAACTTACTTCTTTACTTACTGCCATTGTATCAATCCTCCTAGCCCCCAAGGGTCGGTTTGTAACCTCCGTCAAACCGGGACTTGAATACGATCCTCAACACTTTGAAATCCATCAATATAGCCCCCAAGGGCCGGTTTAACTTAGCATAATTAAACCGGGATTCCGATTGAAAACTATCCTTAGAACATAATTTGATCAAATAGCCATTAGCCCCCAAGTGCCAAGTTGAATACCTGTATTGAACTTGGGGCTTTGCAATCTAGTAACATATGAAAATTGAAGGTGCATTAGCCCCCAAGTATCAGGTGTATAACTTTGTTATGTGGTTGATACTTCAATTTCGTGGACCGCTTGTGTAAAGCTAAATGCTGCCTGTATGCAGGCTGAGGTGAGAATCAAGGAGGACCGGATTGCCGATTTGCAGGAGATCTCGAAAACCCAACAGGCTGAAACAGACAAGGCAAGGGAAGAATTAACCAGCGCCTTGAGCATCGCTGAACAGCTGAAGGAAGGCTTCAAGAAAGAGCGGGCTGATTGGGCCATTGAGAAGGCCGCTTTAACCAAAAGAGCTGAAAATGCTGAAGCTGCCCTTAAACCGGTGGTGGATGAACTTACGGCCGTAAAGCGGCAAATACACTCCATGACCGCTGCGATCTTTGGTAAGCTCCTTTTAACTTCTGTGATAACTTGAACCTGCTGTAATATAAATCCGGTTTGAGACCGTCCCTGTATTGTTGCAGGTACACACATCGGGCACTTAGGATCCGATGTGCGGAAGAAACTGAAGGCTGCCTACACCTTAGTGGAACAACTGTATACCGGAGCCCGGCGGATCATCACCACAGCCTCTCATAACAACCCGGCACCCTCTTTAATCCAGGACACTCTTAACAGGTTGTCAATGCTTCTGTCCCAGATTGAGGAGCTGAAAAAATCCGCTGCTCGAACCGGAGCTATTAACGCCTTGATCCGGGCAAAGGCATGGGTGCCAGATTTCGACCCTGTGGAGGCAGCTCAAGGCTATCCCAGCCTAAAGGAAGATGGCTCTGAATTCAACGAAGATGATTTGAGGGTAATAAACTGTGCAGTGCACCCTCTAGCTTGTCAATTAGCTGAAGAGGCCGACTTGACGCATTATCAAGCGCAATACAACGATCAGAACAAGCGAGTGCCTGCCCCAACTCTTGAAGCGGAGAATCTGATTCCTCCAATCCGTAAGCATACTTACGCTCCTGATATTGAACCGTCTTCCCTGATCCATGAAGAGGCTGTTTTCCAAGCTTTAATGGGAATCGACTGGACCACTGTTGATTTCCAGCCAATGGATAGAGACGAGGAAGCTGAAGCGGAGGATGACGAGGAGCAGGCTTGAACCGGAAGCCGGTTTGGATAGCTGTCTTTGGCATCTTTCCAAAATAACAATGATCTTATTTGGGCACCGTGTTGCCTTGTAATAGGATAGTTAATACTTCTACCTTGAATATGCCTTCGTGCATAAGTACTGAAGCTTTTGTTCGAAAAACCTCAATTCATATTTCCTGCAATCAGAAAAATTTAAACTTCGGTGGCGGTTATACCGCCAGCCGGTTTATGATCTTGATATGTGTATCAGTAATGTAACAAATAGGTGATACAAAATACCTGCCATGTCTGGGCATGAAGCTGGCTTAGCCAAGCTTAAAGCGGAGGTTTTATAAACCATTACCGTCAAAAAGGGGGGAGAAAACAGCTCCCGTATAAACCGTACTGAATCAATACGAAACCCCTTGTTACTCCATGATGTTAACAGAAAAAAGGTAAACCGGGCATACTTCTCCGGATTAAAGGGGAATCAAATCCATAGGCTGAACCGGTAAAAAGGTGTTGTTGACATAAAAGAAATACAACAAAAACAAAGAAAAAACAGGCCATGAAAATAACATGGAAGCAAAGGCAATGATAAAGACCGTTTGCAAAAATATGCTATACTGAGCTGATCAGATGGTGTTACCATGGTCGGACAGGACCAAGCCCCCAATAGGAGTGACAATGATTCAAGTCAGCCAGGTCCCCAAATGAAACCGTGGCATATATGCCAATCAAGAGGCGTGGCAATGGTTCGGGTTCGACCAAGCCCCCAAGTGATTTTGTGGCCTTAGGCCGATCAAGAGGCGTGACTGGTTCAGACTTGACCATGTCCCCAAGTGATCTGGTGGCTGTCGCCTATCAAAAGGTGTCGCGTTGGTTCGGACACGACCAAGGCCCCAAGTGATATAGAAAAAGCAAATGTCAAGGGGTAAACCGGAGGCCGCTTTAAAAACAGAACCACTCCATGTAACCACGCATGATAAGAAAAGACAGAGACCCCGCTTTAGCTGAGGCTCCGGTTTTATTATATCAAAGATAATATATACACTGTCATGATATGTACATAGATAGAGCCGATGGCTCAAGTGTAGTAAGGCCGAAGATGAGCTATGTTCCACGGCCTGTTGGTCTCTTCCTCTGACGTGCGTGAGTCTTTATGCTCTCGAATATCAATCAGATAGTACGACCCGTTGTGCAGATTCTTGCTGACTATGAAAGGTCCCTCCCAAGGTGGGGATAACTTGTGCATATCTGTCTGGTCTTGGATGAGTCGAAGCACCAAATCTCCTTCTTGAAAAGTTCTGGTTCTAACCCGACGACTGTGATAGCGACGAAGATCTTGTTGGTAAATTGCCGAACGGGCAGCCGCTATATCACGCTCCTCGTCCAATAGGTCCAAAGTGTCTTGCCGTGCTGTCTCATTGTCCGCTTCAACATAAGCTGCCACACGAGGCGAATCGTGCCGGATATCACTAGGGAGGACTGCCTCTGCTCCGTAGACCATGAAAAATGGTGTGTATCCTGTGGATCGGTTTGGTGTAGTATTGATACTCCATAGCACAGATGGTAGTTCTTCAACCCAACATCCTGGTGTTCTTTGCAATGGGACCATAAGCCGGGGTTTGATGCCTCGCAAGATCTCTTGATTAGCTCGTTCTGCCTGTCCATTGGACTGGGGGTGTGCTACTGACGACACGTCAAGTCGGATGTGCTCACGTTCACAGAACTCCTTCATAGCGCCCTTGGATAAATTGGTACCATTGTCAGTAATGATACTATGTGGAAAGCCAAACCGGAAAATCACCTTTTTGATGAACTGCACCGCTGTTGCTGCATCACACTTGCTGACAGGCTCCGCTTCAACCCACTTGGTAAATTTGTCAACTGCCACCAAAAGGTGGGTTTTCTTATCCTTGGATCTTTTAAAAGGTCCGACCATATCCAGCCCCCAAGTTGCAAACGGCCACGTTATTGGGATCATCCTCAATTCTTGAGCCGGCACATGAGCACGCCTTGAAAATTTCTGACATCCATCACACCGTTTAACCAAGTCCTCCGCATCAGCATGCGCTGTCAACCAGTAGAACCCGTGACGAAACGCCTTTGCCACCAGAGACTTTGAACCGGCATGGTGTCCACAATCCCCTTCATGGATTTCTCTTAAGATTTCACAGCCTTCCTCAGGAGAAACACAATGTTGAAACGCCCCTGATACACTGCAATGATGCAATTCACCATTGACAATCGTCATAGACTTGGATCGCCGGACTATCTGCCTGGCTAGAATCTCATCCTCTGGTAACTCCCCCCAGTTCATGTACGCAAGATAAGGAACTGTCCAATCCGGAATAACATGCAGGGCTGCCACCAATTGAGCATCCAGATCAGGAATAGCCAAATCCGCTTCACCTGGGAGCTTGACTGACGGGTTGTGCAACACATCCAAAAAGCCATTAGGCGGGACCGGTTTGCGTTGAGAGCCCAACCGGCTTAAAGCGTCCGCCGCTTCATTCTTCCGACGGTCCACATGATCCACTTGATAACCCTTGAAGCAACCCGCAATATTATCCACTTCTCGACGATATGCATCCATGAGCGGGTCCTTAGAATCCCAAGTGCCAGACACCTGTTGAGCCACGAGGTCTGAGTCACCGAAGCACTTAACCCGGCTTAAATTCATCTCTTTAGCCATCCGGAGACCATGGAGCAAGGCTTCGTACTCAGCTGCATTATTAATACAAGGGAACATTAAGCGGAGAACATAACAAAACTTATCACCTCGTGGGGAAGTTAATACGACTCCAGCCCCCGAGCCTTCCAATTGCCTGGATCCATCAAAATGAATAGTCCAATATGTGTGATCCGGCTTCTCCTCTGGTGCTTGTAACTCCGTCTAGTCATTGATGAAATCAACAAGTGCTTGAGACTTCACCGCCGTCCGAGGTACATACTTCAGTCCGTGTGGCCCAAGCTCTATAGCCCACTTGGCAATCCGGCCAGTCGCCTCCCGGTTCTGTATGATATCACCCAAGGGAGCTGAACTGACCACTGTGATGGGGTGCCCTTGAAAATACTACTTCAACTTCCGGCTGGCCATGAAGACACCATAGACCAGCTTCTGCCAATGCGGATACCTTTGCTTGGATTCAATAAGCACCTCGCTGATATAATAAACTGGCCGCTGAACCGGATATTCCTTGCCTGCCTCCTTGTGTTCCACCACAATAGCCACGCTAACTGCCCGAGCATTGGCTGCTACGTATAATAATAGTGGCTCCTTGTCGACCGGAGCTGCAAGAACAGGCTGATTGGCTAATTGCCGCTTCAAGTCCTCAAATGCTTCATCAGCAGCCGGACTCCAGACGAAATGGTCTGTCTTCCTCAGCATTTGGTACAAAGGGATGGCCTTCTCTCCGAGGCGGCTGATAAACCGGCTCAGTGCGGCGATTCGGCCCGCCAAACGCTGAACATCGTTGATACACTTCGGTTTAGCCAGGGAGGTAATAGCCGTAATCTTCTCCGGATTAGCCTCAATTCCTTTGTTAGACACCAGGAAACCCAGTAATTTGCCTGCCGAAACACCAAAGACACACTTGGCCGGATTAAGCATCATCTTGTAAACTCACAAGTTGTCAAAGGTTTCCTTCAAATCATCCACCAGCGTCTCCTTCTGCCTTGACTTCACTACAATATCATCCACATAGGCGTGCACATTGCGGCCGATCTGTTTATGCAGGCAATTCTGTATACACCGTTGATAGGTGGCTTGGGCACTCTTGAGCCCGAAGGGCATAGATACATAACAGAAGGCTCCAAAGGGAGTAATAAACGCTGTCTTCTCCTGGTCCTTAACCGCCATTTTGATCTGATGATATCCCGAGTATGCATCCAAAAAACTCAAACGCTCACAACCCGTCGTGGCATCAATGATCTGGTCAATGCGGGGGAGGGCAAAAGGATCCATTGGACAAGCCCTGTTAAGATCCGTGTAATCCACACACATACGCCAAGTGCCATTTTTCTTAAGAACCAGCACCGGATTAGCAAGCCACTCTGGATGGAACACCTCAATGATAAAGCCAGCTGCTAAAAGCCTGGCCACTTCCTCTCCAATGGCTCTGCGCCTTTCTTCGTTAAACCGGCGGAGGAATTGTTTCACCGGTTTATACTTAGGATCCACATTAAGAGTGTGCTCAGCGAGTTCCCTCGGTACACCTGGCATGTCGGACGGTTTCCATGCAAAAATGTCCCGATTCTCACGGATGAACTCGATGAGCGTGCTTTCCTATTTGGGGTCCAGATTGGCACTGATAGTGAACTGCTTGGACGAATCGCCGGGCACAAAGTCAACAAGCTTGGTCTCAGCTGCCGATTTGAACTTCAGATCCGAATCATGCTCTGTAGTTGGCTTCTTCAAAGGGGTCATATCCGCTGGATCAACGTTGTCCTTATAGTATTTCAACTCCTCTGTGGCACAGACCGACTCTGCATAAGCCGCATCACCTTCCTCACATTCCAAAGCGACCTTACGGCTCCCATGAACCGTTATTGTCCCCTTGTAACCCGGCATCTTGAGCTGCAAGTAGATATAACAAGGCCGCGCCATGAACTTGGCATAAGCCGGCCGCCCAAACAAGGCGTGATACGGGCTCCGGATCTTCA
The DNA here is from genome assembly GCA_963921465.1 of Triticum timopheevii. Taxonomy (NCBI): domain Eukaryota; kingdom Viridiplantae; phylum Streptophyta; class Magnoliopsida; order Poales; family Poaceae; genus Triticum; species Triticum timopheevii. Next base: position 173,546,973 of record OY997272.1, read on the forward strand.
CTACCTCAAAGGTTAGTTTTTTAGACTGGGAATCGTGTTCGTCCCCAAAAGCCACATCCAGGGCTATCTTACCAATAGGATATGCAGATTTGCCAGGCACCACACCATGGAACACCGTATTAGACGATCTGAGATCCTTGTCTGTTAGACCCATGCGGCGGAATGTCTCATAGTATAGTATGTTAATACTGCTCCCTCCATCCCTGAGTACCTTGATGAATTTATAACCCCCCACCTGAGGGTCTACCACTAATGCTAGCTGGCCCGGATTATCAACCCGGGGCGGGTGATCCTCTCGGCTCCACACGATAGGCTGCTCCGACCAGCGTAAGTAACGTGGTAAGGCCGGTTCAACAGAATTCACCGCTCGCTTGTGGAGTTTTCGGTCGCGTTTATCCAAGCTAGTTGTGAAAACATGATATTGCCCATTGTTCAACTGTTTTGGCTGGCTCTGATAACCCGTTTGCTACTGCTGTTGCTGCTGGCCGTTCTGATTATTCTGGTTGTTGTGACCGCCCTGATTGAGACCTGAACCGGAAGCTCCATCGTGGCCCGGCCCATGGAAACCGGATCCTGAACCACCACCTGACCCGCGGTCATACCGGAAGGCATTAGAGTTTTTAAACTCCTGCATAATATAACAATCCTTCCAAAGGTGGTTAGCTGGCGCCTCCTTCGTCCCGTGCTTTGGGCAAGGCTGATTCAACAAATAATTCAAACGATCTGTGTTAGGATTGGGAGCCCCATTACGATTTGCCGCTTTACCTCTGCGCCGCTGCCCCCTGTCCTGTGCATTAGTGTTGGCCACAAAATCTATGCTGCCATCCGCCTTTCGCTTGCCTCCGTTTCCATAACCCGTCGGTTTGTACTGTTGCCCCTTAGAGTTGCTATTCTTCTTTCCCTTCCCTGCTTCATCATCATCAGTCTCGGGATCCTTGGTACTGTCTGAATCAGCATACTTCACTAAAGCGGCCATGAGAGTTCCCATGTCATTACAGAACCGCTTCATGCGTCCCAATTTCAATTTTAAAGGCTTAAACCGGCAGTTGCCTTCCAGTGTTAAGATCGCAGAGTCAGCATTGATCCTGTCAGACGAGTGCAAAACTTCCGAAACATGGCGCACCCAATGGGTCGTTGATTCTCCGTCCTCCTAGACACAAGCCGCCATGTCTACTATGGACTTGGGCTGCTTACATGTATCCTTGAAATTCTGGATAAACCGGGCCCGCAACTGGGCCCATGAGCTGATAGAATTGGGCGGCAGGCTCTTCAACCAAGTATGAGCCGTGCCTTCAAGCATCATGGTGAAGTATTTTGCACACGCGGTCTCATCCACATCTAGCATCTCCATGGCCATCTCATAACTCTCTACCCACGCTTCGGGAGATAAATCAGCGGTGTAATTCGGCACCTTGAGCGGACCCTTGAAATCTTTGGGCAGGCGCACATTGCGTAAAGCGGGGATTAAACAAGGCACTCCCAAAGCGGATGCGACCCCTGGTCCGGCGGAGGTGGTAGGACGAACTGGTGTAAGTTGACCTGCATCATTCTGTGCTGCTAACTCGGCCTCCCTTCGTGCCCGGGCCCGGTCCACCACATCCTGAGCATCGCGAACACCACCTGCCGGGTTATTGCCACGGGCCGCTTCACGGCCTCGCACATTGCTCGATATGGCCGGTTCATCCATGCACCTGCTATAGCTCCGGCTTGGACGGGGCGTGGAGTGAATCCGATCACGGCTGTACGAATATGCTTCCTGCTGAATCAGCGCAGTCCGGAGAAGCTCCTTAACCCGGCGCGTCTCTATCGCTTGCGGAGAGTCCCCTTCGACTGGGATAGCCTCTAACCGTGCGGCGGCTGCAACAAGGTTGTCCATAGGATTAGAATAATGACCCGGGGGCGTCTGGACCGGTGGAGGAACCACAATGTTCTGTTGAGGAGATTCCATCAGGCGAGGTTGGACCGTCGCCCCTGGTCCTGGTGTCTCAATCCGGTTTGTCTCCAGGTACTGCGGCGGATTACTGGGTCCAGCTCCTGGAGTGTAAAAGAGATTTCGGGGGTCAAACCCTAACGGCAGGCGTGATCTGTGCTTCCGCTTCAAGACCTCCTGTGATGCGTTCTGGTCCAGCATGAGCTTATAGGCCTGGGCGTCCAAAGCGGCCCGCTCTGCAGCCATCCTATCTTTTTCTGCTGCCAGATCCGCTTTGGCTTGCACGATCTGCTCTCTTACCTTTGCAATCTCTGCATCATGGGCATCCTGATCCGCCAGATTGGCCTCCGCCATAAGCACGGCTAGTGCATCAAATAGATCAGATAGAACTTGAACCGGCGGGTGCACAAGGCCTCCTGCCCCTTCTGCCGCTGCCGCTGCTGATCCGGAGAGCATCGCTGCGGCGGTCGAAGAGTGATTCGCCGCCTGGGTGCCGGCCATGAATATTCCAACCCGGTTGACCTGGCCCGGGGGGTCTGAAATACTGTCGCCATCGGAACAGCCCCTAACCTAGTCGTCTTGCAACTGGTATAGTGATTCGGTCTCTCCGGTCGAGGACTCGTCGCCGGAATAGACGACGGTCTCGCTACCATGTTCTGACTCGTCCTCACGCTCTCCTCCGTGGATAACTCCAACGAAGGCACGCTTCACGGCCGGTTTAGCCTGGGTAGATCTCGCACGCTGAGCCGTCTCGACGAGGTCGGTGCATATGTCCGGCTCAGGCCCAGGTTCACCGATCTTGCCGATAAAAACGTGTATGCCGCCAAAGGGGACCCGGTACCCGTACTCGATCGAATCGGCCTCGGGACCCCATCCTGCGTCGTCGATGTAGATCTTGCCACGACGACTCTTGGTCATCCGGCCTACAGCATAGCCTTCGAGTCCTTTGAGCTTGCCCTCCAAGATTGTCAAACCATCGTGCGATAGCCCCACGGTGGGCGCCAACTGTCGTGGATTTGTCACGGCAGATGTCCTAGTAAAAGGACTTAGTCGTGGAGCCATTGCTACGGGTTTACTTGAAGGGGTTAAAGCGGACACAAAGACACGAGGGTTTATACTAGTTCGGCCCCTTCGATGAAGGTAAAAGCCTACGTCTAGTTGTGATGGAATTGATGTGGTTTCGATGGCTAGGGAGCAAACAAGCTTCGCCTAGGCTCGAGTTGTGGTTGTCTGTCCTGAACCGCCGCCGGGTCGTCCCCTTATATACACGGGTGACGCCCGTCGGTCCATAGAGTCCCAACCGGTTCATACTCGTATCTCGGTTGGTTCCTCTCTATTCCTAACTTACAACACTAGTTATACATTAGGCCGGTTTACGGCTACAGGTTCTAAATCAACTACAGGCCTTGGGCCTTCATCTGTTTATACCACTAATGAAGCTAACCCGGCCCAAGTAAGCCGGTTTACGCCTGGTGGTAATATCCCCAACAATGGTAATTTTCTTAGGTTATGAATTTATTCCTAATATGATGGGCATCCAAGAGGGATATAATAAAAACTTTCATATAAAGAGCATTGAATATATGAGAAGTTTGATTCCTTGCATTTGTTTTGAGATATAAAGATGGTGATATTAGAGTCGTGCTGAGTGAGTAATTGTGGATTGGTAGAAATACTAGTGTTAAATTTTGTGAGTCCCGTAGCATGCACGTATGGTCAACCGTTATGTGATGAAGTCGGAGCATGATTTATTTTTTGATTTTCATCCTTTGTGGGGAGGTCGGGGGTGCGCGATGGTTAACTCCTACCAACCTCTCCCCTAGGAGCATGCGTATTAGTACTTTGTTTTGATGGCTAATAAACTTTTGCAATAAGTATGTGAGTTCTTTAAGACTAATGTTGAGTCCATGGATTATACGCACTCTCACCCTTACACCATTGCTAGCCTATCTGGTACCGCGCAACTTTCACTGGTGCATTAAACCCACCATATACCCTTCCTCAAAACAGCCACCATACCTACCTATTATGGCATTTTTGTAGCCATTCTGAGATATGTTGCCATGCAACTTCCACCGTCCCGTTTATTATGACACATACTATCATTGTCATATTGTTCTCATGTGCGTGAGGCATTCATATAGAGTCATATCTTTGTTCTAGCATCGAGTTGTAATTCTTGAGTTGTAAGTAAATAGAAGTGTGATGATCATCATTATTAGAGCATTGTCCCATGTGAGGAAAGGATGATGGAAGCTATGATTCCCTCACAATTTGGGATGAGTCTCCATACCTTAAGAAAATAAAAGAGGCCAAAGAAGCCCAAATTAAAAAAAAGGCCAAAGAAGCCCAAACAAAAAAAGAAAAAAGAGAAAAAAATGAGATAAAAAGAGAGAAGGGACAATGTTACTATCCTTTTCCACACTTGTGCTTCAAAGTAGCACCATGTTCTTCATGATAGAGTCTCCTATTTTATCACTTTCATATACTAGTGGGAATTTTTCATTATAGATCTTCATGAGCAAGCAAGTATGATGCACACCCACTTAGTTTATTTTTGAGCTTTAATACACTTATAGCTCTAGTGCATTCATTGCATGGCAATCCCTACTCACTTCCATCGATATCAGTTGATGGGCATCTTCATAGCCCATTAATTTGCCTAGTTGACATGAGACTTTCTCCTTCGTTTTGTCTTCTCCACAACCACCATATTATAGTCCACCTATAGTGCTATATCCATGGCTAACGCTCATGTATTGTGTGAAAGTTGAAAAGGTTTGAGAACACTAAGAGTATGAAACAATTGCTTGACTAATTAACATCGGGGTTGTGCATGATGAAATACTTTGTGTGGTGAAAATGGAGCATAGCCAGACTATATATTTTGTAGGATACCTTTCTTTGGCCAAGTTATTTTGAGAAGACATGATTGACTTATTAGTATGCTTGAAGTATTATGTCAATATTAAACTTTTGTTTTGAATCTTATGGACCTGAACATTCATGCCATAATAAAGAAAATTATACTGATAAATATGTTAGGTAGCATTCCACGTCAAAAAATCTGCTTTTATCATTTACCAACTCGAGGATGAGCAGGAATTAAGCTTGGGGATGCTTGATATGTCTCCAACGTATCTATAGTTTTTGATTATTCCATGCTATTATATTATTTGTTTTGGATATTTTATATGCATTAATATATCATTTTATATCATTTTTTGGGACTAACCTATTAACCTAGTGCCCAGTGCTAGTTGTTGTTTTTCCTTGTTTTTAGCTTTTACAGAAAGGAATATAAAATGGAGTCCAAACGAAATAAAACTTTACGATGATTTTTGTTGGACCAGAAGGCACCTACATGACTTGCAGAGAGGGCCGGAAGAGTCCCGAGGAGGCGACAAGCCTCTAGGGCACGCCCCGGGGGCGCCCCTGGCTTGTGGGCCCCTCGAGGGTCTCCTAACCCTAATTCTAGCTCTATATATTCTCAAATATTCCCCGAACATCAGAAGCGTCCACAAAAATTCTTTTCCGCCGCCGCAAGCTTCTTTTTCTCGTGCGATCCCATCTTGGGGCCTTTTCCAGCGATCTGCCAGAGGGGGGTTCGATCACGGAGGGCCTCTACACCAACCTTATTGCCCTACCGATGATGTGTGAGTAGTTTACCACATACCTACGGGTCCATAGCTAGTAGCTAGATGGTTTCTTCTCTCTCTTTGATCTTCATTACCATGCTCTCCTCGATGTTCCTGGAGTTCTATTCGATGTAATCTTCTTTTGCGGTGTGTTTGCCGACATTCGATGAATTGTGGATTTATGATAGGATTATATATGAATAATATTTGAGTCTTCTCTGAATTCTTATATGCATGATTTGATAGCTTTGTATTTGTCTCCAATCTATCGATTTGGTTTGGCCAACTAGATTTGTTTTTCTTGCAATGGGAGAGGTGCTTTGTGATGGGTGCAATCTTGTGGTGTCCTCACCCAGTGACATAATAGGGGTAGCGAGGCATGTATTGTATTGTTGCCATTAACCATAAAAAGATGGGGTTCATATAATATTGCTTGAGTTTATCCCTCTACATCATATCATCTTGCTTAATGTGTTACTCTCTTTTCTTGAACTTAATACTCAAGATGAAGGAAATATGCCCTAGAGGCAATAATAAAGTTGTTATTTTATATTTCCTTATTCATGATAAGTCTTTAATATTCATGCTAGAATTGTATTAACTGGAAACTTGATATATGTGTGAATACATAGATGAAACATGATGACCCACAAGTATAGGGGATCTATCATAGTCCTTTCGATAAGTAAGAGTGTCAAACCCAACGAGGAGCAGAAGGAAATGACAAGCGGTTTTCAGTAAGGTATTCTCTGCAAGCACTGAAATTGTAGGTAACAGATAGTTTTGTGATAAGATAATTTGTAACGGGTAACAAGCAATGAAAGTAAATAAAGTGCAGCAAGGTGGCCCAATACTTTCTGTAGCAAAGGACAAGCCTGGACAATTTCTTATAATGAGAAAAGCGCTCCCAAGGACACATGGGAATTATTGTGAAGCTAGTTTTCATCACGCTCATATGATTCGCGTTCGGTACTTTGATAATTTGATATGTGGGTGGACCGGTGCTTGGGTACTGCCCTTTCTTCAACAAGCATCCCACTTATGATTAACCCCTATTGCAAGCATCCGCAACTACAAAAGAAGTATTAGGTAAACCTAACCATAGCATGAAACTAGTGGATCCAAATCCAGCCCCTTACGAAGCAACGCATAAACTAGGGTTTAAGCTTCTGTCACTCTAGCAACCCATCATCTACTTATTACTTCCCAATGCCTTCCTCTAGGCCCAAATAATGGTAAAGTGTCATGTAGTCGACGTTCACATAACACCACTAGAGGAGAGACAACATACATCTCATCAAAATATCGAATGAATACCAAATTCACATGACTACTAATAGCAAGACTTCACCCATGTCCTCAGGAACAAAGGTAACTACTCAAAAAGCATATTCATGTTCATGATCAGAGGAGTATTAATATGCATTAAGGATCTGAACATATGATCTTCCACCAAGTAAACCAATTAGTATCAACTACAAGGAGTAATCAACACTACTAGCAACCCACAGGTACCAACTTATGGTTTTAATACAAGATTGGATACAAGAGATGAACTAGGGTTTTGAGAGGAGATGGTGATGGTGAAGATGTTGATGGAGATTGACCCCTCCCAATTAGAGGATCGTTGGTGATGACGATGGTGATGATTTCCCCCTCCCGGAGGGAAGTTTCCTCGGCAGAACAGCTCCGCCGGAGCCCTAGATTGGTTCCACCAAGGTTCCGCCTCGTGGCGGCGGAGTTTCGTCCCGTAAGCTTGCTTATTAATTTTTCCAGGGTAAAAGCCTTCATATAGCAGAAGATGGGCACTGGAGGGCCACCAGGGGGCCCAGGAGACAGGGGCGCGCCTAGTAGGGGGGGCACGCCCCCAACCCTCCTGGGCTGGGTGTGGGGCCCCTCTGGCATTTTCTTCGCTCAATAATTCTTATTCATTTCAAAAGTGACTTCCGTGGAGTTTCAGGATTTTTGGAGCTATGCAGACTAGGTTTCCAATATTTGCTCCTTTTCCAGCCAGAATTCCAGCTGTCGGCATTCTCCCTCTTCATGATAAACCTTGTAAAATAAGAGAGAATAGCCATAAGTATTTTGACATAACGTGTAATAACAGCCCATAATGCAATAAATATCGATATAAAAGCATAATGCAAAATGGATGTATCAACTCCCCCAAGCTTAGACCTCGCTTGTCCTCAAGCGGAAGCCGATATCGAAAAATATTTCCACATGTTTAGAGATAGAGCTGTCGATAAAAATAAAATACGGACATGAGGGCATCATGATCATTCTTATAATAGCAACATATGTGGATTTTGTCATATGATTTCTTATGCTCAAGTAACAATCTATTCACAATGTCAAGTATGGTTCAGAAACTTCATTGGGAACTAGCAAACTATAATCTCAGTCATTGAAGCAATTGCAATTTATCATAACATCAGAAAGAGTCAAGAATAGAGCTTTTCAGCAAGTCCACATACTCAACTATCATATAGTCTTGTACAATTGCTAACACTCACGCAATACTTATGGTTATGGAGTTTTAATCGGACACGGAGAAAGATAGGGGCTTATAGTTTCGCCTCCCAACGTATTCACCTTTGGGTGATGTCAACAATAATAGTTCATGGTAACTTACACCCAATTGGATATATGTATCAGGATCTTTCCAACACGAGGTGCTTGCCAAAGGATAAAATGAAAAAGGGAAAGGTGAAGATCACCTTGACTCTTGCATAAAGTAAAGACATAAAGTAAAAGATAGGCCCTTTGTAGAGGGTAGCAGAGGTTGTCATGTGCTTTCAGGGTTGGATGCACAAAATCTTAATGCAAAAGAATGTCACTTTATATTGCCACTTGTGAAATGAACCTTTATTATGCAGTCCGTCGCTTTTATTACTTCCATATCACACGATCGTATAAAGCTTATTTTCTCCGCATTAATAAGTCATACATATTTAGAGAGCAATTTTTATTGCTTGCAACATGACAACTTACTTGAAGGATCTTACTCAATCCATATGTAGGTATGGTGGACTCTCATGGAAAAACTGGGTTTAAGGATATTTGGAAGCACAAGTAGTATCTCTACTTGGTGCGAGGAATTTGGCTAGCATGAGGGGGAAAGGCAAGCTCAATATGTTTGAAAGATCCATGACAATGTACTTTAACTGAGATGTGAGAAAACATAAACCATTACGTTGTATTCCTTGTCCAACATCAACTCTTTATCATGTCATACTTTAATGAGTACTCACAATCATAAAAGATGTCCAAGATAGTATATTTATATGTGAAAACCTCTCTTTCTTTATTACTTCCTATTAATTGCAACGATGACCAAAACTATGTTTGTCAACTCTCGACAACTTTTAAGCCTCATACTCTTTATATGTGAAGTCATTACTATCCATAAGATCAATATGAACTCTTTTATTTCTTTTTATTCTTTCTATTTTATCAAGATCATAGCAAGATATCAAAATCCCTTGACTCAACACTAATCTTTATTATAGATAGCTCACAGACTCGATTACATAGAAGGATCACAAAGCAAAACTCAAAACTAATTCATACCAAAACTTCAATCTACTAGATCAAGATATTACTAAAAGGATTGAACTAAGTAAAATGGTAAATATAGGAGTGTGATGGTGATACAATACCGGGGCACCTCCCCCAAGCTTGGCAGTCACCTAGGGGAGTGCCCATACCCATGTGATTATGTCCTCGGAGGTTGTGAAGAAGGGGTTGTTGATGATGTAGGCTTGTTGTCCATCTTCCAAGGCATAGGCTCACCATCATAGAAGGATGATCGAGTCTCCGGGATCCTCAAACCTGCAGCCAAACTCATCCTCTTGAATCTATATTCATACTCATAGTTTTGGTTTTGCAGGTCATAGATTTGGGCTTGGAGGTGCTCGATTTTCTCTTGAAGCTTGAAGATGGTCTCCCCAATGTTCTTGGCATCCAGCTTGTGGTTGTTGGTGAACTCCGCGATCATCATCAGGTTGGAGTTGAGTCCACGCTCCACCATCCCTTGGCACTTGAAAACTTGTTGCTCCATGGCTTCGAGCTTTGTCTCCACGCTTCTGGTACGCCTTGGTCCCTCCACATCGCGGATGTGCAGCACCCCCTCACGCATCTCAATGGTTTGAGGGTGTTGCAGCACCTCCGCGAGATAGGGGTTGATAACCCTCTCGAAAAATCCTTGGGAGCGCTTGGAGACGTCATGGTGCTCTAGATCTATCAAAAAACAGCTCGAAACGAAAATAGGAGATAATTGCGTGATACGGTGGTCAAAACCTTCGGGAGATTATATAATGAATTTTTACCGACCAAAAGAAGTACCGTTCAAGAAAACGGAGTCCGAGAGGCACACGAGGTGCCCACGAGATAGGGGGGCGCGCCCAGTAAGGGTGGGCGCGCCCTCCACCCTCGTGGAGGCCTCGTGTCCTTCCCGGATTACTTCTTGCTTTCCAAAATTCTTAAATATTCCAAAACAGAGAAAAATTGACATTAGAACTGTTTTGGAGTCGGTTTACTTACCGTACCACATACCTATTCCTTTTCGGAGTCTGAAACGTTCTGGAAAGTGTCCCTTATGTATTCCTCTGGGGTTACGGTTTCAATAATATTAGTTTCAACATTGATAGGATTACCTGAGATATAATGTTTGATTCTTTGACCGTTCACCACCTTCGGATTTGTGCCTTCGAAGTTGTTGATTTTTATGGCACCGGAACGATAGACCTCCTCGATAATGTAAGGACCTTCCCACTTAGAGAGAAGTTTTCCTGCAAAAAATCTTAAACGAGAGTTGAATAGCAAAATATAATCACCTACGTTAAACTCGCGCTTTTGTATTCTTTTGTCATGCCATCTTTTAACTTTTTCTTTGAACAGCTTGGCATTCTCATAGGCTTGGGTGCGCCATTCATCGAGTGAGCTAATATCAAATAACCTCTTCTCACCGGCAAGTTTGAAGTCATAGTTGAGCTCTTTAATAGCCCAATATGCTTTATGTTCAAGTTCAAGAGGTAAGTGACATGCTTTTCCATAAACCATCTTATACGGAGACATACCCATAGGATTTTCATATGCAGTTCTATAGGCCCATAATGCATCATCAAGTTTCTTGGACTAATTCTTCCTAGATCTATTAACAGTCTTTTGCAAAATTAATTTGAGCTCTCTATTACTCAACTCTACTTGACCACTAGACTATGGGTGATAAGGAGATGCAATTCTATGATTAACATCATACTTAGCAAGCATTTTATGAAAATCACCATGAATAAAATGTGAACCACCATCAGTCATAAGATATCTAGGGACTCCAAACCTCAGAAAAATAACTTCTTTAAGCATCTTAATAGAGGTGTTATGATCAGCACTACTAGTTGGAATAGCTTCTACCCACTTAGTAACGTAATCAATAGCAACTAAAATATGTGTATATCCATTAGAGGCGGGAAAAGGTCCCGTATAATCAAAGCCCGAAACATCAAATGGTTCAATAACAAGAGAATAATTCATAGGCATTTCTTGACGTCTACTAATATTACCAATTCTTTGACATTCATCACAAGACAAGACAAACTTACGAGCATCTTTGAAGAGAGTAGGCCAATAAAAACCGGATTGCAATACCTTATGTGCAGCTCTATCTCCAGCGTGGTGTCCTCCATATGGTTCAGAGTGACACTTGCGTAGGATCTGTTCCTGTTCATGCTCAGGTACACAACGTCTAATAACACCATCTACTCCTTCTTTATAAAGGTGTGGGTCATCCCAGAAGTAATGTCTTAAATCATAAAAGAACTTTTTCTTTTGCTGGTATGTGAAACTAGGTGGTATAAATTTAGCAACAATGTAATTAGCATAATCAGCATACCATGGAGTAGTACGAGAATCATTAATGACCGCTAATTGTTCATCAGGAAAGCTATCATCAATAGGTAGTGGGTCATCAAGAACATTCTCTAACCTAGACAAGTTTTCTGCAACGGGGTTCTCAGCTCCCTTTCTATCAATAATATGCAAATCAAATTCTTGGAGCAAGAGAACCCATCTAATAAGTCTAGGCTTAGCATCTTTCTTTTCCATAAGATATTTAATAGCAGCATGATCAGTGTGAATAGTAACTTTAGAATCAACAATGTAAGGTCTGAACTTATCAAATGCAAATACGACTGCTAAGAATCTTTTTTAGTAGTAGCATAATTTCTCTGGGCAGTATCAATAGTTTTACTAGCATACTGGATAACATTCAATTTCTTATCGACTCTTTGCCCTAGAACAGCACCTACAGCATAATCACTAGCATCACACATAATTTCAAAGGGTAAATTCCAATCAAGTGGCTGAACAATAGGCGCAGTGATCAAAGCTTTCTTAAGTATTTCAAATTCTTCTACACGATCATCATCAAAGACAAAAGGAATATCTTTTTGTAATAAATTAGTTAGAGGCCTAGAGATTTTAGAAAAGTCCTTAATGAAACTCCTATAAAAACCGGCATGACCAAGGAAACTTCTTATACCTTTAATGTCCTTGGGACACGGCATCTTTTCAATAGCATCAACTTTAGCTTTATCAACTTCAATACCTCTTTCAGAAATCTTATGCCCCAAGACAATGCCTTCATTAACCATAAAGTGGCACTTTTCCCAATTCAAGACGAGACTACTGTCTTCACATCTCTGCAAAACTCGATCAAGGTTGCTCAAGCAATCATCAAAAGAGGATCCATAAATGGAGAAATCGTCCATGAATACCTCACAAATCTTTTCACAAAAGTCAGAGAATATAGCCATCATGCATCTTTGAAAGGTAGCAGGTGCATTACATAAACCAAAAGGCATACGTCTATAAGCAAAAGTACCGAAAGGGCAAGTAAAAGTAGTTTTTGATTGATCCTCCGCTGACACAGGTATTTGAGAGAAACCAGAATAACCATCTAGAAAGCAGAAATGTGTATGTTTGGATAGTCTTTCTAGTATTTGATCAATAAAAGGTAAAGGGTAATGATCTTTCTAAGTAGCTTTATTTAATTTACGGAAATCAATTACCATCCTATAACCTGTAATAATTCTTTGCAGAATCAATTCATCTTTATCATTAGGAACAACGGTAATACCTCCCTTCTTAGGAACGCAATGGACATGGCTTACCAAATCACTATAAGCAACGGGATATATTATACCTACCTCAAGGATCTTTAGTATCTCCTTTCTTACCACTTCTTTCATCGTAGGATTTAACCGTCGTTGAGGATCTCTAACTGGTTTGGCATCTTTCTAGAACTTTTATTTTCTGTTGGCATAGAGTGGGACTAATGCCCTTAAGATCATCCAGAGTATATCCAATAGCAGCACGGTGCTTCTTCAGAGTTTTCAATAATCTTTCCTCTTCTTGCTCTGAAAGGTTAGCACTAATAATAACAGGATATATCTTCTTTTCATCAAGATAAGCATATTTAAGATTATCAGGTAAAGGTTTGAGCTCAAACACGGGATCACCCTTGGGTGGAGGGGGATCCCCTAGGATTTCAACAGGCAAGTTGTGTTTCAGAATAGGACCCTGTTGAAGGAATACTTCATCTATTTCCGTTCTTTCATTCATGAACATATCATTTTCATGATCTAGCAAATATTGTTCTAACGGATCAGTAGGAGGCACGGCAATAGAAGCAAGACCAATAATTTCATCCTTACTAGGAAATTGTTTATCATGGGGTTTTCTACGAAATTTAGCAAAATTAAACTCATGTTTCATATCCCCCAAGCCAATTGTAACAACATCCTTTTTGCAATCTATCTTAGCATTGACAGTATTCAAGAAGGGTCTACCAAATATAATGGGACAAAAGCTATCTTGTGGAGAACCAAGAACAAGAAAATCAGCAGGATATTTAACTTTCCCACACAAGACTTAGACATCTCTAACAATCCCAAATGGCTTAATCATATCTCTATTGGCAAGCTTAATTGTAACATCAGTATCTTCTAACTCAACGGGTGCAATATCATGCATAATTTCATCATATAAGGAAAAAGGTATTGCACTAGCAGTAGCACCCATATCACATAAGCCATGATAACAATGATCTCCCATTTTAACAGAAATAACAGGCATGCCTACAACAGGCCTATGTATCTTAGCATCTGGTCTAGCAATATCAGCAGTTTCACCACGGAAGTAAATAACATGCCCATCTATATTATCATCCAAGAGATCTTTAACCATAGCAATACTAGGTTAAACATTAATTTGCTCAGGAGGTGTATATGTTCTAGTATTACTCTTACGAACCACAGTTGAAGCTTTAGCATGATCCTTTATCCTAACAGGAAAAGGTGGTTTCTCAACATATGTAGTAGGAACAATAGGATCATTATAAGTGATAGTCTTTTCTTCAACTGTAATAGGTGCAACTACTTTTACTTCAGTGGGAGGATTATATTTAAACCACTTCTCCTTAGGGAGATCAACGTGGGCAGCAAAAGATTCACAGAAAGAAGCTACTATCTCAGAGTCAAGTCCATATTTAGCGCTAAATCCACGAAAAGCATCGGTATCCATAAAAGATTTAACACAATCAAACTTAGGTGTCATACCTGACTCCTTACCATCGTCGGAACCCCAATCTTCAGAGTTGCATTTAATTCTTTCCAATAAATCCCACATGAATTCAGTAGTCTTCAACATATAAGAACCAGCACAGGAAGTATCAAGCATGGTGCGATCATTAAGAGAAAGTCGAGCATAAATTTTTTGAATAATCATTTCTCTTGAGAGCTCATGATTAGGGCATGAATATAACTTTGACTTAATCCTCCCCCAAGCTTGAGCGATACTTTCTCCTTCGCGAGGCCAGAAATTATATATGTAATTACGATCACGATGAACAAGATGCATAGGATAGAACTTCTGGTGAAATTCCAACTTCAATCGTTTATAGTTCCAAGATCCCGTATCATCACATAGCCAATACCATGTCAATGCATCTCCCTTCAAAGATAAAGGGAAGACCTTCCTGTTAACAACATCATCAGGAATACCTGCAAGCTTAAATAATCCACAAACTTCATCCACAAAGATAGGTGTAAATCGGAATGCAATGTTCCATCTCCTGCAAAGGGATTAGCTAGCAGTTTCTCTATCATACCCGAAGGAATCTCAAAGTAAACATTTTCAGTAGGTTCAGCAGGTTGAGTAGCAACTCTTCGCTCTACTGGTCGGGGCGAAGATGCCCCGAACAAGCCCCTCAAAGGATTAGTTTCCATAGTAACAAGTGACAGAAAATATCAGCACACTATATAAATGTTTCCTTACCAAGTTCCATTCACCAAAGGCGCTTAACTCCCCGGCAACGGCGCCAGAAAAGAGTCTTGATGACCCACAAGTATAGGGGATCTATCATAGTCCTTTCGATAAGTAAGAGTGTCGAACCCAACGAGGAGCAGAAGGAAATGACAAGCGGTTTTCAGTAAGGTATTCTCTGCAAGCATTGAAATTGTTGGTAACAGATAGTTTTGTGATAAGATAATTTGTAACGGGTAACAAGCAATGAAAGTAAATAAGGTGTCCCAATCCTTTTTGTAGCAAAGGACAAGCCTGGACAATTTCTTATAATGAAAAAAGTGCTCCCGAGGACACATGGGAATTATCATCAAGCTAGTTTTCATCAAGCTCATATGATTCATGTTCGGTACTTTGATAATTCGATATGTGGGTGGACCGGTTCTTGGGTACTGCCCTTTCTTGGACAAGCATCCCCTATTTCAAGCATACGCAACTACAAAAGAAGTATTAAGGTAAACCTAACCATAGCATGAAACTAGTGGATCCAAATCAGCCCCTTACGAAGCAACGCATAAACTAGGGTTTAAGCTTCTGTCACTCTAGCAACCCATCATCTACTTATTACTTCCCAATGCCTTCCTCTGGGCCCAAATAATGGTGAAGTGTCATGTAGTCGACGTTCACATAACACCACTAGAGGAGAGACAACATACATCTCATCAAAATATCGAAGGAATACCAAATTCACATGACTACTAATAGCAAGAGTTCACCCATGTCCTCAAGAACAAACGTAACTACTCACAAAGCATATTCATGTTCATGATCAGAGGAGTATTAATATGCATTAAGGATCTGAACATATGATCTTCCACCAAGTAAACCAATTAGTATCAACTACAAGGAGTAATCAACACTACTAGCAACCCACAGGTACCAATTTGTGGTTTTGATACAAGATTGGATACAAGAGATGAACTAGGGTTTTGAGAGGAGATGGTGCTGGTGAAGATGTTGATGGATATTGACCCCCTCCCGATGAGAGGATCGTTGGTGATGACGATGGTGATGATTTCCCCATCCCGGAGGGAAGTTTCCCTGGCAGAACAGCTCCGCCGGAGCCCTAGATTGGTTCCGCCAAGGTTCCGCCTCGTGGCGGCGGAGTTTCTTCCCGTAAGCTTGCTTATTAATTTTTCCAGGGTAAAAGCCTTCATATAGCAGAAGATGGGCACCGGAGGGCCACCAGGGGGCCCAGGAGACAGGGGGCGCGCCTAGTAGGGGGGGGCGCACCCCCCACCCTCCTGGCCAGGTTGTGGGCCCCCTATGGTATTTTCTTCGCTCAATAATTCTTATTAATTCCAAAAGTGAATTTCGTGGAGTTTTAGGATTTTTGGAGCTGTGCAGAATAGGTTTCCAATATTTGCTCCTTTTCCCGCCAGAATTCCAACTGCCGGCATTCTCCCTCTTCATGATAAACCTTGCAAAATAAGAGAGAATAGCCATAAGTATTGTGACATAACGTGTAATAACAGCCCATAATGCAATAAATATCGATATAAAAGCATGATGCAAAATGGACGTATCAAAACACTGTGACCCTAGTATGCCTCTACTAGACTAGCTCGTTGATCAAAGATGGTTAATTTTCCTAGACATGGACATGTGTTGTCATTTGAAGAACGGGATCACATCATTAGGAGAATTATTTGATGGACAAGACCCATCTATTAGCTTAGCATAATGATCGTTCAGTTTTATTGCTACTGCTTTCTTCATGTCAAATACATATTCCTCCGACTATGAGATTGTGCAACTCCCGGACACCAGAGGAATGCCTTATATGCTATCAAACATCACGATGTAACTGGGTGATTATAAAGATGCTCTACAGGTATCTCCGAAGGTGTTTGTTGGGTAGGCATAGATCGAGATTAGGATTTGTCACTCCAAGTATTGGAGAGATACCTCTGGGCCCTCTTTGTAATGCACATCATATGAAGCCTTGCAAGCAATGTGATGAATGAGTTAGTTGTGGCATGATGCATTATAGAACGAGTAAAGAGACTTGTCGGTAACAAGATTGAACTAGGTATGAAGATACCGATGATCGAATCTCGGGCAAGTAACATACCGATGACAAAGGGAATAACGTATATTGTCATTACGGTTCGATCGTTAAAGATCTCTGTAGAATATGTGTGAGCCAATATGAGCATCCAGGTTCTGTTATTGGTTATTGACCGGAGAGGTGTCTCGATCATGTCTACATAGTTCTCGAACCCGTAGGGTCCGCATGCCTAACGTTCGATGACGATTTGTATTATATGAGTTATGTGATTTGGTGACCAAATATTGTTCGGAGTCCCGGATGAGATCACGGACATGACTAGGAGTCTCTAAATGGTCGAGAGGTAAAGATTGATATATTGGATGATAGTATTCGGACACCGGAAGTGTTCTTGAGTGTATCGGGTACATATCAGAGTACCGGGGGGTTACCGGAACCCCTTGAGGGATGATATGGGCCATATGGGCCATAGGAGGGAGCCACACTAGCCCTCAAAGGGGTGGCACGCCCCCCACTAGGGAGGTGTCCTTGTTATTTATATTTCCTTATATCATGATAAATGTTTATTATTCATGCTAGAATTGTATTAACCGGAAACTTAGTACATGTGTGAGTACATAGACAAAACATAGTGTCCCTAGTATGCCTCCACTTGACTAGCTCGTTAATCAAAGATGGTTATGTTTCCTAACCATAGACATGTATTGTCATTTGATGAAGGGGATCACATCATTAGGAGAATGATGTGATGGACAAGACCCATCCGTTAGCTTAGCATTATGATCGTTACAGTTTCGTTGCTACTGATTTCTTCATGACTTATACACGTTTCTCAGACTATGAGATTATGCATCTCCCGAATACCAGAGGAACACTTTGTGTGCTATCAAACATCACAACATAAATGGGTGATTATAAAGATGCTCTACAGGTGTCTCCAAAGGTGTTTCTTGGGTTGGCATAGATCGAGATTAGGATTTTTCACTCCGTGTTTCGGAGAGGTATCTCTGGGCCCTCTCGGTAATGTTCATCACTATAAGCCTTGCAACCAATGTGACTAATGAGTTACTTGCGGGATGAAGCATTACAGAACGAGTAAAGAGACTTGCCGGTAATGAGATTGAACTAGGTATGAAGATACCGACGATCGAATCTCGGGCAAGTAACATACCGATGACAAAGGGAATAATGTATGTTGTCATAACGGTTCGACCAATAAAGATCTTCGTAAAATATGTAGGAGCCAATATGGGCATCCAGGTTCCGCTATTGGTTATTGACCAGAGAGGTGTCTCGGTCATGTCTACATAGTTCTCAAACCCGTAGGGTCCGCACGCTTAACGTTCGTTGATGATATAGTATTATATGAGTTATGTATGTTGGTGACCAAATGTTGTTCGGAGTCCCGGATGTGATCACGAACATGACGAGGAACTCCGGAATGGTCCGAAGATAAAGATTGATATATGGGATAATAGTGTTTGGTCTCCGGAAGGGTTCCGTAATTCACCGGAAGGGGTTCCGGATGTTTCCCGAAATGTTTGGGTACGAGAACACTTTATTTGGGCCAAAAAGGAAAGCCCAAAAGTTCTTTGGAAAGTGCAAAAGGAAGTTTTGCGGAGTCCAGGGGCCATACGCCAGGGTCCCTGGTGTCTGGGTCCAGACGCCGGGAACCCTGGCGTCTGGCCCTGGAGTCCGAGAAGGACTCTTGCCTTTCGGGTGAAACCGACTTTGTGGAGGCTTTTACTCCAAGTTTCGACCCCAAGGCTCAACATATAAATAGAGGGGCAGGGCTAGCACCAAAGACAGATCAAGAAACACCAAGCCGTGTGCCGACAACCCCGTCCCCTCTAGTTTATCCTCTGTCATAGTTTCCGTAGTGCTTAGGCGAAGCCCTGCGGAGATTGTTCTTCACCAACACCGTCACCACGCCGTCGTGCTACCGGAACTCATCTACTACTTCGCCCATCTTGCTGGATCAAGAAGGCGAGGACGTCATCGAGCTGAATGTGTGCTGAACACGAAGGTGTTGTACGTTTGGTACTTGATCGGGACGGATCGTGAAGGTGTACGACTACATCAACCGCGTTAATAAATGCTTCCGCTTTGCGATATTCAAGGGTATGAAGATAGACTCCCCTCTCGTTGCTATGCATCTCCTTGATAGATCTTGCATGATCATAGGATTTTTTTTTGAAATTACTGCGTTCCCCAACAGTGGTATCAGAGCCAGGTCTATGTGTAGATGTTATATGCATGAGTAGAACACAAAGAGTTGTGGGCGATAATAGTCATACTACTTACCACCAACGTCTTACTTTGATTCGGCGGTATTGTTGGATGAAGCGGCCCGGACCGACATTACATGACCGCGTTCATGAGACTGGTTCTATCGACGTGCTTTTGCACATAGGTGGCTTGTGGGTGTCTGTTTCTCCAACTTTAGTTGAATCGAGCTTGACTACGACCGGTCTTTGTTGAAGGTTAAAACAGCACACTTGACGAAAAATCATTGTGGTTTTGATGTGTAGGTAAGAATGGTTCTTGCTAGAAGCCCATAGCATCCACGTAAAACTTGCAACAACAAAGTAGAGGACATCTAACTTGTTTTTGCAGGGGTTGATGTGATGTGATATGGTCAAGGCATGATGTGATATAAATTGTTGTATGAGATGATCATGTTTTGTAACAAAGTTATTGGCATCGGCAACTGGCAGGAGCCATATGGTTGTCGCTTTATTGTATGCAATGCAATCGCCATATAATTGTTTTACTTTATCACTAAGCGGTAGTGATAGTCGTAGTAACAATAGTTGGCGAGACGACAACGATGCTACGATGGAGATCAAGGTGTCGTGCCGGTGACGATGGAGATCATGACGATGCTTCAGTGATGGAGACCGTGAGCATAAGATGATGATGGCCATATCATGTCACATATTTTGATTGCATGTGATGCTTATCTTTTATGCATCTTATTTTGCTTAGTACGGTGGTAGCATTGTAAGATGATCCCTCACTAAATTTCAAGGTATAAGTATTCTCCCTGAGTATGCACCGTTGCTACAATTCGTCGTGCCGAGACACCATGTGATGATCGGGTGTGATAAGCTCTACGTTCACATACAATGGGTGCAAGCCAGTTTTGCACACGCAGAATACTCGAGTTAAACTTGACGAGCCTAGCATATACAGATATGGCCCGTGAACACTGGGGATCGAAAGGCCGAGCATGAATCATATAGTAGATATGATCAACATAATGATGTTCACCATTGAAAACTACTCCATCTCACGTGATGATCAGACATGGTTTAGTTGATTTGGATCACGTGATCATTTAGATGACTAGAGGGATGTCTATCTAAGTGGGAGTTCTTAAGTAATATGATTAATTGAACTTTAATTTATCATGAACTTAGTCCTGATAGTATTTTGCAAATTATGTTGTAGATCAATAGCTCGTGTTATAGCTTCCCTATGTTTTTTATGTTCCTAGAGAAAACTAAGTTGAAAGATGATAGTAGCGATGATGCGGACTGGGTCCGTGATCTAAGGTTTATCCTCATTGCTGCATAGAAGAATTATGTCCTTGATGCACCGCTAGGTGACAGACCTATTGCAGGAGCAGATGCAGACGTTATGAACGTTTGGCTAGCTCAATATGATGACTACTTGATAGTTTAGTGCACCATGCTTTACGGCTTAGAACCGGGACTTAAACAAACATTTTTGAAACGTCACGGAGCATATGAGATGTTCCAAGAGCTGAAATTGGTATTTGAGACTCATGCCCGTGTCAAGTGGTACGAGACCTCTCACAACTACTTTGCCTAAAAGATGGAGGAGAATTGCTCAACCAGTGAGCATGTGCTCAGAATGTCTGGGTACTACAATCACTTGAATCAAGTGGGAGTTAATCTTCCAGATAAGATAGTGATTGATAGAGTTATCTAGTCACCATCACCAATTTACTGGAACTTCGTGATGAACTATAGTATGCAAGGGATGACGAAAACAATTCCCGAGCTCTTCGTGATGCTGAAATCGATGAAGGTAGAAATCAAGAAAGAGCATCAAGTGTTGATGATTAAACAAGACCACTAGTTTCAAGAAAAGGGCAAAGGGAAAGAAAGGGAACTTCAAGAAGAATGGCAAGCAAGTTGTCACTCCCGTGAAGAAGCCCAAAGGTGGACCTAAGCCTGAAACTTAGTGCTTCTACTGCAAAGGAAATGGTCACTGGAAGTGGAACTGCCCCAAATATTTGGCGGATAAGAAGGATGGCAAAGTGAACAAAGGTATATTTGATATACATATTATTGATCTGTACCTTACTAGTGCTCATAGTAATCCCTGGATATTTGATACTTGTTTGGTTGCTAAGATTAGTAACTCGAAACAGGAGTTGCAGAATAAATAGAGACTAGTTGAGGATGAAGTGACGATGTGTGTTGGAAGTGGTTCCAAGATTGATATGATCATCATGGAGCTCTCCCTATACTTTCGGGATTAGTGTTGAACCTAAATAAATGTTATTTGGTGTTTGCGTTGAGCATGAATATGATTAGATCATGTTAATTGCAATACAGTTATTCATTTAAGACAGAGAATAATTTTTATTCTGTTTACATGAATAAAACCTTCTATGGTCATACACCTAATGTTGATGGTTTATTGAATCTCGATCGTGGTAATACACATATTCATAGTATTGATGCCAAAAGATGCAAAGTTGATAATTATAGTGCAACTTATTTGTGGCACTGCCGTTTGGGTCATATCGGCGTAAAGCGCATAAGAAACTCCATAAAGATGGACTTTTGGAATCACTTGATTATGAATCATTTGATGTTTGCGAACTGTGCCTTATGGGCAAGATGACTAAAACTCCGTTCTACGAAACAATGGAACGAGCTAGTGACTTATTGGAAATAATACATATCTATGTATGCGGTCCAATGAGTGTTGATGCTCGTGGCCGGTATCGTTATTTTTCTGACCTTCACAGATGATTTTAGCAGATATGGGTATATCTACTTAATGAAACACAAGTCTGAAACATTTGAAAAGTTCAAAGAATTTTAGAGTGAAGTGGAGAATCATCATAACAAGAAAATAAAGTTTCTACGATCTGATCATGGAGGAGAATATTTGAGTTACGAGTTTGGCCTTCATTTAAAACAATGTGGAATAGTTTCACAGCTCACGCCACCTGGAACACCACAGCGTAATGGTGTGCCCGAATGTCGTAACCGCACTTTATTGGATATGGTGCGATCTATGATGTCTCTTACCGATTTACCACTATCGTTTTGGGGTTATGCATTAGAGACAGCTGCATCCACGTTAACCAGGGCACCATCAAAATCCATTGAGATGACGCCTTCTGATTTGTGGTTTGGCAAGAAACCAAAGTTGTCGCTTCTTAAAGATTGGGGCAGCGATGCTTATGTGAGAAAGCTTCAACCTGATAAGTCCGAACCCAAATCGGAGAAATGTGTCTTCATAGGATACCCAAAAGAAAATGTTGGGTACACTTTCTATCACAGATCCGAAGGCAAGATATTCATTGCTAAAAATGGATCCTTTCTAGAGAAGGAGTGTTCTCTAGAAAGAAGTGAGTGGGAGGAAAGTAGAACTTGATGAGGTATTTGTACCTTCTCCCGAATTGGAAAGTAGTTCATCACAGAAATCAGTTCCAGTGATTCCTACACCAATTAGTGAGGAACCTAATGATGATGATCATGAAACTTCAGATCAGGTTACTACCAAACCTCGTAGGTCAACCAGAGTATGATCCACACCAGAGTGGTACGGTAATCCTATTCTGGAAATCATGTTACTAGACCATGATGAACCTACAAACTATGAGGAAGCGATGATGAGCCCAGATTCCGCGAAATGGCTTGAGGCCATGAAATCTGAGATGGGATCCATGTATGAGGACAAAGTGTGGACTTTGGTGGACTTACCCGATGATCGGCAAGCCATTAAGAATAAACGGATCTTCAAGAGGAAGACGGACACTGATAGTAGTATTACTATCTACAAAGCTCGACTTGTCGCAAAAGGTTTTCGACAAGTTCAAGGAGTTGACTATGATGAGACTTTCTCACCCGTAGCAATGCTTAAGTCTGTTCGAATCATGTTAGCAATTGTTGCATTTTATGATTATGAAATTTGGCAGATGGATGTCAAAACTGCATTCCTGAATGGATTTCTGGAAGAAGAGTTGTATATGATGCAACCAAAAGGTTTTGTCTATCCAAAGGGTGCTAACAAAGTGTGCAAGCTCCAGTGATCCATTTATGGACTGGTGCAAGCCTCTCGGAGTTGGAATAAACGCTTTGATAGTGTGATCAAAGCATGTGGTTTTATACAGACTTTTGGAGAAGCCTGTATTTACAAGAAAGTGAGTGGGAGCTTTGTAGCATTTCTAATATTATATGTGGATAACCTGTTGTTTATTGGAAATGATATAGAAATTCTGGATAGCATAAAAGGGATACTTGAATAAGAGTTTTTCAACGCAAGACCTCGGTTAAGCTGCTTACATATTGGGCATCAAGATCTATAGAGATAGATCAAGATGTTCGGATGCAATGTTCCATCTCCTCCAAAGGGATTAGCTAGCAGTTTCTCTATCATACCCAAAGGAATTTCAAAGTAAACATTTTCAGTAGGTTCAGTAGATTGAGGAGCAACTCTTTGCTCGACTGGTCGGGGTGAAGATACCCCGAACAAGCCCCTCAAAGCATTAGTTTCCATAGTAACAAGTGATAGTAAATTTCAGCACACTATATAAATGTTTCCTTACCAAGTTCCACTCACCAAAGGCGCTTCACTCCCCGGCAACGGTGCCAGAAAAGAGTCTTGATGACCCACAAGTATAGGGGATCTATCGTAGTCCTTTCGATAAGTAAGAGTGTCAAACCCAACGAGGAGCAGAAGGAAATGACAAGCGGTTTTCAGTAATGTATTCTCTGCAAGCACTGAAATTATAGGTAACAGATAGTTTTGTGATAAGATAATTTGTAACAGGTAACAAGCAATGAAAGTAAATAAGGTGCAGCAAGGTGGCCCAATCCTTTTTGTAGCAAAGGACAAGCCTGGACAAGTTCTTATATAGAGAAAAGCGCTCCCGAGGACACATGGGAATTATCGTCAAGCTAGTTTTCATCACGCTCATATCATTCGCCTTCGTTACTTTGATAATTTGATATGTGGGTGGATCGGTGCTTGGGTGCTGCCCTTTCTTGGACAAGCATCCCACTTATGATTAACCCCTATTGCAAGCATCCACAACTACAAAAGAAGTATTAAGGTAAACCTAACCATAGCATGAAACAAGTGGATGCAAATCAGCCCCTTACGAAGCAACGCATAAACTAGGGTTTAAGCTTTTGTCACTCTAGCAACCCATCCTCTACTTATTACTTCCCAATGCCTTCCTCTAGGCCCAAATAATGGTGAAGTGTCATGTAGTCGGCGTTCACATAACACCACTAGAGGAGAGACAACATACATCTCATCAAAATATTGAACGAATACCAAATTCACATGACTACTAATAGCAAGACTTCACCCATGTCCTCAGGAACAAACGTAACTACTCACAAAGCATATTCATGTTCATAATCAGAGGGGTATTAATATGCATTAAGGATCTGAACATATGATCTTCCACCAAATAAACCAACTAGCATCAACTACAAGAAGTAATCAACACTACTAGCAACCCACAGGTACCAATCTGAGGTTTGGGTATAAAGATTGGATACAAGAGATGAACTAGGGTTTGAGAGGAGATGGTGCTGGTGAAGATGTTGATGGAGATTGACCCCCTCCTGCTACGTCTTGAGCTTGCGTTGGTTTTCCTTGAAGAGGAAAGGGTGATGCAGCAATAGTACCGTAAGTATTTCCCTCAGTTTTTGAGAACCAAGGTATCAATCTAGTAGGAGGCTCCTCAGAAGTCCCATGCACCTACACAAACAAGCAAGAACTCGCAACTAATGCAATAAAGGGGTTCTCAATCCCTTCACGGCCACTTGCGAAAGTGAGATCTGATAGGGATAATATGATAAGATAAATATATTTTTGGTATTTTATAATATAGATTGGAAAAGTAAAGATGCAAATAAAAGTAGATTGAAAGCTTATATGATAAAGGATAGACTCGGGGGCCATAGGTTTCACTAGTGGCTTCTCTCAAGATAGCATAAGTATTAAGGTGGGTGAACAAATTACTGTCGAGCAATTGATAGAAAAGCGAATAATTATGAGATTATCTAGGCATGATCATGTATATAGGCATCACGTCCATGACAAGTAGACCGACTCCTGCCTGCATCTACTACTATTACTCCACACATCGACCGCTATCCAGCATGCATCTAGAGTATTAAGTTCATAAAGAACAGAGTAACGCATTAAGAAAGATGACATGATGTAGAGGGATAAACTCATGCAATATGATATAAACCCCATCTTTTTATCCTCGATGGCAACAATACAATACGTGCCTTGCTGCCCCTGCTGTCACTGGGAAAGGACACTGCAAGATTGAACCCAAAGCTAAGCACTTCTCCCATTACAAGAAAGATCAATCTAGTAGGCCAAACCAAACTGATAATTTGAAAAGACTTGCAAAGATAACTTAATCACACATAAAAGAATTCAGAGGAGATTCAAATATTTCTCATAGATAAACTTGATCATAAACCCACAATTCATCGGATCTCGACAAACACACCGCAAAAAGAGTTACAACGAATAGATCTCCAAGAAGATCGAGGAGAACATGGTATTGAGATCCGGAAAGAGAGAAGAAGCCATCAAGCTAATAACTATGGACCCGAAGGTCTGTGGTAAACTACTCACAACTCATCGGAGGGACTATGGTGTTGATGTAGAAGCCCTCCGTGGTTGATTCCCCCTCCGGCGGAGCACCGGCAAAGGCTCCAAGATGGGATCTCGCGGATACAGAAGGTTTCCGCGGTGGAATTAGGTTTTCGTGGCTTGTTCTGATGTTCTCGGGGTACATGGGTATATATAGGAGGAAGAAGTAGGTCGGTGGACGCCCGAGGGGCCCACGAGATAGGGGGCCCCAGTAGGGGGGCACCCTCCACCCTCGTGGCTGCCTCGACTGCTTCTTGACTTGCACTCCAAGTCCTCTGGATCATGTTCGTTCCAAAAATCACGCTCTCGAAGGTTTCATTCCATTTGGACTCTGTTTGATATTCCTTTTCTTCGAAACACTGAAATAGGAAAAAAAAACAACAATACGTGTTGGGCCTCCTGTTAGTAGGTTAGTCCCAAAAATGATATAAAAGTGTAAAGTAAAGCCCATAAACATCCAAAGCAGGTAATATAATAGCATGGAACAATCAAAAATTATAGATACATTGGAGACGTATCAAGCATCCGCAAGCTTAATTCCTGCTCGTCCTTGAGTAGGTAAATGATAAAAACAGAATTTTTTTGATGTGGAATGCTACCTAGCATAATTCTCAATGTAATTTTCTTTATTGTGGCATGAATGTTTAGATTGAAATGATTCAAAATAAAAGTTCATATTGACATAAGAAATAATAATACTTCAAGCATACTCAATCAAGCAATCATGTCTTCTCAAATAACATGGCCAAAGAAAGTTATCCCTACAAAATCATATAGTCTGGCTGTTGCTCTATCTTCATCACACAAAGTATTTAATCATGCACAACCCAGATGACAAGCCAAGCAATTGTTTCATACTTTAGTAATCTCAAACTTTTTCAATTTTCACGCAATACATGAGCGTGAGCCATGGACATAGCACTATATGTGGAATAGAATGGTGGTTGTGGAGAAGACAAAAAGGAGGAAGATAGTCTCACATCAACTAGGCGTATCAATGGGCTATGGAGATGCCCACCAATAGATATTAATGTGAGTGAGTAGGGATTGCCATGCAACGGATGCACTAGAGCTATAAATGTATGAAAGCTCAACAAAAGAAACTAAGTGGGTCTGCATCCAACTCGCTTGCTCACGAAGACCTAGGGCATTTTGAGGAAGCCCATCATTGTAATATACAAGCCAAGTTCTATAATGAAAAATTCCCACTAGTATATGAAAGTGACAACATAGGAGACTTTCTATCATGAAGATCATGGTGCTACTTTGAAGCACAAGCGTGGTAAAAAGGATAGTAGCATTGTCCCTTCTCTCTTTTTCTCTCAATTTTTTTATTTGGCCTTTCTCTTCTTCTTTTTTTGTCCTTTCTCCCTCTCTTTTTTAAGTCCGAAGTCTCATCCCGACTTGTGGGGGAATCATAGTCTCCATCATCCTTTCCTCACTGGGACAATGCTCTAATAATGAAGATCATCACACTTTTATTTACTTACAACTCAAGATACAACTCAATACTTAGAACAAGATATGACTCTATATGAATGCCTTCGGCGGTGTACCGAGATATGCAATGAATCAAGAGTGACATGTATGAAAATTATGAAGGTGGCCTTGCCACAAATACGATGTCAACTACATGATCATGCAAAGAGCAATATGACAATGATGATGTGTGTCATATAAACGGAACGGTGGAAAGTTGCATGGAAATATATCTCAGAATGGCTATGGAAATGCCATAATAGGTAGGTATGGTAGTTGTTTTGAGGAAGTTATATGGTGGGTGTATGGTACCGGCGAAAGCTACGCGGCACAAGAGAGGCTAGCAGTGGTGGAAGGAGGAGAGTGCGTATAATCCATGGACTCAACATTAGTCATAAAGAACTCATGTACTTATTGCAAAAATCTACAAGTCACCAAAAACAAAGTACTACGCGCATGATCCTAGGGGGATAGATTGGTAGGAAAAGACCATCGCTCGTCCCCGACCGCCACTCATAAGGAAGACAACCAATAAGTAAAATTGTGCTCCAACTTCATCACAAAGCGGTTCACCATACGTGCATGCTACGGGAATCACAAACTTCAACACAAGTATTCTTTAAATTTATAATCACCCAACTAGCATGACTCTAATATTACCACCTCTATGTCTCAAAACAATTATCAAGTATCAAATTGATCATAGCATCCAATTCACTTTCTATGATAGTTTTTATTATACCCAACTTGGATGCTCATCATTCTAGGACCAATTTGATAACCATAGAAAATACCATGCTGTTCTAACAGACTCTCAAAATAATATAAGTGAAGCATGAGATATCAACAATTTCTACAAAATTAAGCCACCGCCGTGCTCTAAAAGATATAAGTGAAGCACTAGAGCAAAAACTGTCTAGCTCAAAAGATATAAGTGAAGCACATAGCGTATTCTAATAAATTTAAATCAAGTGGGATTCTCCCAAAAGGTGTGTACATCAAGGAAGATTGTGGTAAACTAAAAGGCAAATACTAATATCATACAAGACGCTCCAAGCAAAACACATATCATTTGGCGAATAAAAATATAGCTCCAAGTAAAGTTACAAATGAACGAAGATGGAAGAGGGGATGCCTTCCGGGGGCATCCCCAAGCTTAGGCTTTTGGCTATTCTTGAATATCTTGGGGTGCCATGGGCATTCCCAAGCTTAGGCTTTTATCACTCCTTATTCCATAGTACATCAAATCTTTACCCAAAACTTGAAAAGTTCACAACACAAAACTCAACAGGAAATCTCATAAGCTCCGTTAGTGAAAGAAAGAAAAACCACCACATAAGATACTGTAATGAACTCATTATTTATTTATATTGGTGTTAAACCTACTGTATTCCAAGTTCTCTATGGTTCATACCACTTAATACTAGCCATAGATGCATCAACATCAGCAAACAACACACGAAAAACAGAATCTGTCAAAAACAGAACAGTCCGTAGCAATCGGTAACCCTCGAATAATTAAGGAACTCTAAAAATCTTCCCAAAATAGGAAGTCCTGGGTAATTTTACTATTGATCTACAGAAAAAAGAATCAACGCAAAAGCACGTTTCTGTGAATTACTAAAATTATTTTCGTGCGCATAAAGTTTCTGTTTTTCAGCAGAATCAAATTAACTATCACCATAGGTTATCCTATAGGTTCTACTTGGCACAAACACTAATTAAAACATAAAAACACATCTAAACAGAAGGTATATGCAAACTTTATTACTAAACAGAAATAAAAACAAAAAAACACAAATAAAATTGGGTTGCCTCCCAACTAGCGCTATCGTTTAACGCCCCTAGCTAGGCATAAAAGCGAGGATAGATTTAAGTGGTGCCATCTTTGGCACTCAATTCATATGTAGCTCGCATGATAGATTCATAAGGTAATTTGACTTTGTTTCTTGGAAAGTGCTCCATGCCTTTCCTTAATGGAAATTGGAATCTAATATTCCCTTCCTTCATATCAATAATCGCACCAATCGTTCTAAGGAAAGGTCTACCAAGAATAATAGGGCAAGAAAAATTGGAATCTATATCAAGAACGATAAAATCTACGGGCACCAAATTTCTATTTGCAACAATGAGAACATCATTGATCCTTCCCATTGGCTTTTTAATGGTGGAATCCGCAAGGTGCAAATTTAAAGAGCAATCATCAAGATCATAGAAACCTAGAATATCACATAAAGTTTTTGGAATTGTGGAAACACTAGCACCCAAATCACATAAAGCAAAACACTCATGATCTTTAATTTTAATCTTTATAGTAGGTTCCCACTCATCATAAAGTTTTCTAGGTATAGAAACTTCCAAATTAAGTTTTTCATCATAAGATTGCATCAAGGCATCAACAATATGTTTGGTAAAAGCTTTATTTTGACTATAAGCATGAGGAGAATTCACAACGGATTGCAACAAAGAAATACAACTTTATAAAGAACAATAATCATAATTAAATTCCTTGAAATCCAAGATAGTGGGTTCAATGCTATTTAAAATCTTGACCTCTCCAATCCCACTTTTACCAAATTTAGCATCAAGATCTAAAAACTCTGAATCATTGGGACGGCTTTTAACTAAAGTTGACTCATCTCCAGTCCCATCATTATTAAGATTCATATTGCAAAACAAAGATCTAATAGGGGACACATCAATAACATTAAGATCTTCATCATTACTTTCATGGAAACTAGAAGAACACGCTTTTACAAAGCAATCTTTCTTAGCACGCAATCTAGCGGTTCTTTCTTTGCACTCATCAATGGAAATTCTCATAGCTTTGAGAGACTCATTGATATCATGCTTAGGAGGAGTAGATCTAAGTTTCAAAGAATCAACATCAAGCGAGAGTCTATCAATGTTCCTAGCCAAATCATCAACTTTGAGCAATTTTTCTTCAAGCAAGGCATTAAAATTCTTTTGAGAGATCATAAATTCTTTCACACTATTCTAAAAATCAGAGGGCATCTTATTAAAATTAGCATAAGAATTATTGTAGGAATTTCCATAATTATTAGAGGAATTACTAGGGAATGGTCTAGGATTAAAGTTTCCTCTATAAGCATTGTTTCCAAAACTATTCCTACCAACAAAATTCACATCCATAGATTCATTATTATTCTCAATAAATGTAGACAAAGGCATATCATTGGGACCAATAGGACCACTCTTAGTAGCAAATAATTTCATAAGTTCATCCATCTTTCCACTCAAAACATTGATTTCTTTTATAGCATGCACTTTTTTACTAGTAGATCTTTCGGTGTGCCATTGAGAATAATTAGCCATAATATTATCAAGGAGTTTTGTAGCTTCTCCTAAGGTGATTTCCATAAACATGCCTCCCGCGACCGAATCTAAAAGATTTCTAGAAGCAAAATTCAATCCTGCATAAAAAATTTGTATGATCATCCATAAATTTAAACCATGAGTAGGGCAATTGCGAATCATCAATTTCATTCTTTCCCAAGATTGGGCAACATGCTCATTATAAAGTTGTTTAAAATTCATAATATCATTCCTAAGAGTGATGATCTTAGCGGGAGGAAAATATTTAGAGATAAAAGCATCTTTGCACTTGTTCCATGAATCAATACTATTCTTAGGCAAAGACGAAAACCAAACTTTAGCACGATCTCTAAGTGAAAATGGAAATAACTTCAATTTAACAATATCATTATCCGTATCTTTCTTCTTTTGCATCTCACACAAATCAACAAAGTTGTTTAGATGGGTAGCGGCATCTTCACTAGGAAGGCTGGCGAATTGATCTTTCATGACAAGATTCAGCAAAGCAGTATTTGAAGGAAATATGCCCTAGAGGCAATAATAAAGTTATTATTTATTTCCTTATTTCATGATAAATGTTTATTATTCATGTTGTAATTGTATTAACCGGAAACATAATACATGTGTGAATACATAGACAAACATAGTGTCACTAGTATGCCTCTACTTGACTAGCTCGTGAATCAAAGATGGTTAAGTTTCCTAAGCCACAGACATGAGTTGTTATTTGATTAGCGGGATCACATCATTAGGAGAATGATGTGATTGAGTTGACCCATTCCGTTAGCTTAGCACTTGATCGTTTAGTATGTTGCTATTGCTTTCTTCATGACTTATACATGTTCCTATGACTATGAGATTATGCAACTCCCGTTTACCGGAGGAACACTTTGTGTGCTACCAAACGTCACAATGTAACTGGGTGATTATAAAGGAGCTCTACAGGTATCTCCGAAGGTACATGTTGGGTTGGCGTATTTCGAGATTAGGATTTGTCACTCCGATTGTCGGAGAGGTATCTCGGGCACTCTCGGTAATGCACATCACTATAAGCCTTGCAAGCAATGTAACTAATGAGTTAGTTATAGAATGATGCATTACGTAACGAGTAAAGAGACTTGCCTATAATGAGATTGAACTAGGTATTGGATACCGACGATCAAATCTCGGGCAAGTAACATACCGATGACAAAGGGAACAACGTATGTTGTTATGCGGTTTGACCGATAAAGATCTTTGTAGAATATATAGGAGCCAATATGAGCATCCAGATTCCGCTATTGGTTATTGACCGAGAATAGTTCTAGGTCATGTCTACATAGTTCTTGAACCCGTAGGGTCCGCACGCTTAACGTTACGATGCCAGTTATATTATGAGTTTATGAGTTTTGATGTACCGAAGGAGTTCGGAGTCCTGGATGAGATCGGGGACATGACGAGGAGTCTCGAAATGGTCGAGACGTAAAGATCGATATATTGGACGACTATATTCGGAGTTCGGAAAGGTTCCGAGTGATTCGGGTAACTTTTGGAGTACCGGAGAGTTACGGGAATTCGCCGGGGAGTATATGGGCCTTATTGGGCCATACGGGAATAGAGGAGAGAGGCCAAAAGGAAGGAGGCCTGCGACCCCCCTCTGGTCCGAATTGGACAAGGGGCGCAGCCCCCTTTTCCTTCTTCCTCTCCCCCTCTTTCCCCTTCTCCTACTCCAACAAGGAAGGAGGGAGTCCTACTCCCGGTGGGAGTAGGATTCCCCTTGGCGCGCCCCCTCCTAGGGTCGGCCTCCTCCCCCCTTGCTCCTTTATATACGGGGGCACGGGGGCACCCCATGACACAAGTTGATCTTCAAGATCGTTGCTTAGCCGTGTGCGGTGCCCCCCTCCACCATATTCCACCTCGGTCATATCGTCGCGGAGTTTAGGCGAAGCCCTGCGCCGGTAGAACATCATCATCGTCACCACGCCGTCGTGCTGACGGAACTCATCCCCGACACTTTGCTGGATCGGAGTCCGGGGATCATCATCGAGCTGAACGTGTGCTGAACTCGGAGGTGTCGTACGTTCGGTACTTGGATCGGTCGGACCGTGAAGATGTACGACTACATCAACCGCTTTGTCATAACGCTTCCGCTTACGGTCTACGAGGATACGTGGACAACACTCTCCCCTCTCGTTGCTATGCATCACCATGATCTTGCGTGTGCGTAGGAATTTTTTTAAAATTACTACGTTCCCCAACAGTGGCATCCGAGCCTAGGTTTTATGCGTTGATGTTATATGCACGAGTAGAACACAAGTGAGTTGTGGGCGATACAAGTCATACTGCTTACCAGCATGTCATACTTTTGTTCAGCGGTATTGTTGGATGAAGCGGCCCGGACCGACATTACGCGTATGCTTACGCGAGACTGGTTTTACCGTCGTGCTTTGCACACAGGTGACTAGCGGGTGTCTGTTTCTCCAACTTTAGTTGAACTGAGTGTGGCTATGCCCGGTCCTTGCGAAGGTTAAAACAACATTAACTTGACAAACTATCGTTGTGGTTTTGATGCGTAGGTAAGAACGGTTCTTGCTCAGCCCGTAGCAGCCACGTAAAATTTGCAACAACAAAGTAGAGGACATCTAACTTGTTTTTGCAGGGCATGTTGTGATGTGATATGGTCAAGACGTGATGAGATATAAGTTGTTGTATGAGATGATCATGTTTTGTTGAAGTTATCGGCAATTGGCAGAAGCCCTATGGTTGTCTCTTTGTTGCATAAAGATGCAAGTGCCAAATAATTGCTTTACTTTATCGCTATGCGATAGCAATAGTTGCAAGAGCAATAGTTGGCGAGACGACCATGTGACGACACATTGATATAGATCAAGATGATGAAGATCATGGTGTCCTGCCGGTGACGATAGAGATCATGACAGTACTTTGGAGATGGTGATCAAAGGCGCAAGATGATCATGGCCATATCATGTCACATATATTGATTGCATATGATGTTTATCTGTTATACATCTTATTCTGTTTTGATTGACGGTAGCATTTTAAGATGATCTCTCACTAAAAATTATCAAGAAGTGTTCTCCCTGAGTATGCACCGTTGCGAAAGTTCTCCGTGCTGAGACACCACGTGATGATCGGGTGTGATAGGCTCTACGTTCAAATACAACAGGTGCAAAACAGTTGCACACGCGGAATACTCAGGTTAAACTTGACGAGCCTAGCATATAACAGATATGGCCTCGGAACATGGAGACCGAAAGGTCGAGCGTGAATCATATAGTAGATATGATCAACATTTAAAACTACTCCATCTCACGTGATGATCGAACATGGTTTAGTTGATTTGGATCACGTGATCACTTAGATGACTAGAGAGATGTCTGTCTAAGTGGGAGTTCTTAAGTAATATGATTAATTGAACTTAAATTTATCATGAACTTAGTACCTGGTAGTATTTTGCAAATTATGTTGTAGATCAATAGCTCGCGTTGTTGCTTTTACATGTTTATTTTGATATGTTCCTAGAGAAAATTGTGTTGAAAGATGTTAGTAGCAATGATGCGGATTGGACCCGTGATCTGAGGTTTATCCTCATTGCTGCACAGAAGAATTATGTCCTTAATGCACCGCTAGGTGACAAACCTATTACAGGAGCTCAATATGAGATGTTATGAACGTTTGCCTAGCTCAATATGATGACTACTTGATAGTTTAGTACACCATGCTTAACGGCTTAGAATCCGGACTTCAAAGAAATTTTGAACATCATGGACCATATGAGATGTTCCAGAAATTGAAGTTAATATTTCAAGCAAATACCCGAGTTGAGAGATATGAAGTCTCCAACAAGTTCTATAGCTAAAAGATGGAGGAGAATCGCTCAACTAGTGAGCATGTGCTCAGATTGTCTGGGTACTTCAATCGCTTGATTCAAGTGGGAGTTAATCTTCCAGATAAGGTAGTGATTGACAGAATTCTCTAGTCACCATCATTAAGTTACTAGAACTTCGTGATGAACTATAGTATGCAAGGGATGACGAAAACGATTCCCGAGCTCTTCGTGATGTTAAAATCGACGAAGGTAGAAATCAAGAAAGAGCATCAAGTGTTGATGGTTGACAAGACCATTAGTTTCAAGAAAAGGGCAAAGGGAAAGAAAGGGAAACTTCAAGTAGAATGGCAAATAAGTTGTCACTCCCGTGAAGAAGACCAAAGCTGGACCAAAGCCTGAAACTGAGTGCTTACACTACAAAGGAAATGGTCAATTGAAGCGGAGATGCCCTGAATATTTGGTGGATAAGAAGGATGGCAAAGTGAACAAGGGTATATTTGATATACATGTTATTGATGTGTGCCTTACTAGTGTTTATAGTAGTCCCTGAGTATTTGATACTTGTTCAGTTGCTAAGATTAGTAACTCGAAACAGGAATTACAGAATAAACAGAGACTAGTTGAAGGGGAAGTGACGATGAGTGTTGGAAGTAGTTCCGACATTGATATGATCATCATCGCACACTCCCTATACTTTCGGGATTAGTGTTAAATCTAAATAAATGTTATTTGGCGTTTGCGTTGAGCATGAATATGATTTGATCATGTTTATTGCCATATGCTTATTCATTTAAAGTTAGAGAATAATTGTTATTCTGTTTACATGAATAAGACCTTCGATGGTCATACACCCAATGAACATAGTTTGTTGGATCTCGATCGTAGTGATACACGTATTCATAATATTGATGCAAAAAGATGCAAAGTTAATAATGATAGTGCAACTTATTTGTGGCACTGCCGTTTGGGTCATATCAGTGTAAAGAGCATGAAGAAACTCCATAAAGATGGATTTTTGGAATCACTTGGTTATGAATCATTTGATGCTTGCGAACCATGCCTTTTGGGCAAGATGACTAAAACTCCGTTCTCCGGAACAATGGAACAAGCTACTGACTTATTGTAAATAATACATACCGATGTATGCGATCCAATGAGTGTTGATGCTCGTGGCAAATATCGTTATTTTCTGACCTTCACAAGATGATTTGAGCAGATATGGGTATATCTACTTGATGAAACATAAGTCTGAAATTGTTGAAAGGTTCAAAGAATTTCAGAGTGAAGTGGAAAAATCATCGTAACAAGAAAATAAAATTTCTGCGATCTGATCGCGGAGACGAATATTTGAGTTACGAGTTTGGTCTTCAATTAAAACAATGTGGAATAGTTTCACAGATCACGCCAACTGGAACACCACAACGTTATGGTGTGTCCGAACATCATAACCGCGCTTTATTGGATATGGTGCGATCTATGATGTCTCTTACTGATTTACCATTATCATTTTGGGGTTATGCATTAGAGACAGCTGCATTCACGTTAAAAGGGCACCATCTAAATCCGTTGAGACGACACCATATGAACTATGGTTTAGCAGTAAACCTAAGCTGTCGTTTCTTAAAGTTTGGAGTTGTGATGCTTATATGAAAAAGGTTTTCAACCTAATAAGCTCGAACCCAAATCGGAGAAGTGCGTCTTCATAGAATACCCAAAGGAAGCTGTTGGGTACACCTTCTATCACAGATCCGAAGGCAAGATGTTCGTTGCTAAAAATGGATCCTTTCTAGAGAAGGAGTTTCTCTCGAAAGAAGTGAGTGGGAGGAAAGTAGAACTTGATGAGGTAACTGTACCTTCTCCCGAATTGGAAAATAGTTCATCACTGAAATCAGTTCCAGTGATTCCTACACCAATTAGTGAGGAAGCTAATGATGATGACCATGAAACTTCAGATCAAGTTACTACAGAACCTCGTAGGTCTTCCAGAGTACGGTCCGCACCAAATTGGTACGGTAATCCTGTTCTGAAAGTCATGTTACTAGACCATGATAAACCTACGAACTATGAGGAAGCGATGATGAGCCCAGATTCCGCGAAATAGCCGGAGGCCATGAAATCTGAGATGGGATCCATGTATGAGAACAAAGTGTGGACTTTGGTGGACTTGCCCGATGATCGGCAAGCCATATAAAATAAATGGATCTTCAAGAGGAAGATGGACGTTGATAGTAGTGTTACTATCTACAAAGCTCGACTTGTCGCAAAAAGGTTTTTCGACAAGTTCAAGGTGTTGAATATAATGAGATTTTCTCACTCGTATTGATGCTTAAGTCTGTCCGAATCATGTTAGCAATTGCCACATTTTATGAAATCTGGCAAATGGATGTCAAAACTGCATTCCTTAATAGGTTTTTTAAAGAAGAGTTGTATATGATGCAACCAGAAGGTTTTGTCAATCCTAAAGGTGCTAACAAAATGTGCAAGCTCCAGCAATCCATCTATGGACTGGTGCAAGCATCTCAGAGTTGGAATATACGCTTTGATAAGTTGATCAAAGCATATAGTTTTATACAGACTTGTGGTGAAGCCTGTATTTACAAGAAAGTGAGTGGGAGCACTATAGCATTTCTGATAAGTATATGTGAATGACATATTATTGATCGGAAATAATGTAGAATTATTCTGCAAAGCATAAAGGAGTGTCTGAAAGGAGTTTTTTTTCAAAGAAAGACCTCGGTAAAGCTACTTACATATTGAGCATCAAGATCTATTGAGATAGATCAAGACGCTTGATAAGATTTTCAATGAGTACATACCTTGACAAGATTTTGAAGTAGTTCAAAATGGAACAGTCAAAGAAAGAGTTCTTGCCTGTGTTGCAAAGGTATGAAATTGAATAAGACTCAAATCCTGACCACGGTAGAAAATAGGAAGAGAATGAAAGTCATTCCCTATGCATCAGTCATAGGTTCTATAAAAGTATGACATGCTATGGACCAGACCTATTGTATACTCTGCTCTGGTTTGGCAAGGGAGTACAATAGTGATCTAGAAGTAGATCACTGGACATTGGTCAGAATTATCCTTAGTGGAATAAGGATATGTTTCTCAATTATGAAGGTGACAAAAGGTTCGTCGTAAAGGGTTACGTCGATACAAGTTTTGGCACTGATCCAGATGACTCTAAGTCTTAATCTGGATACATATTGAAAGTGGGAGCAATTAGCTAGAGTAGCTCCGTGCAGAGCATGTAGACATAGAATATTTGCAAAATACATATGGCTCTGAATATGACAGACCCGTTGACTAAGATTCTCTCACGAGCAAAACATGATAACACCTTAGTACTCTTTGGGTGTTAATCACATAGCGATGTGAACTAGATTATTAACTCTAGTAAACCCTTTGGGTGTTGGTCACATGAAGATGTGAACTATGGGTGTTAATCATATACAGATATGAATATTGGTGTTAAATCACATGGCGATGTGAACTAGATTATTGACTCTAGTGCAAGTGGGAGACTGAAGGAAATATGCCCTAGAGGCAATAATAAAGTTATTATTTATTTCCTTATTTCATGATAATTGTTTATTATTCATGCTATAATTGTATTAACCGGAAACATAATACATGTGTGAATACATAGACAAACATAGTGTCACTAGTATGCCTCTACTTGACTAGCTCGTGAATCAAAGATGGTTAAGTTTCCTAAGCCATAGACATGAATTGTTATTTGATTAACGGGATCACATCATTAGGAGAATGATGTGATTGACTTGACCCATTCCGTTAGCTTAGCACTTGATCGTTTAGTATGTTGCTATTGCTTTCTTCATGACTTATACATGTTCCTATGACTATGAGATTATGCAACTCCCATTTACCGGAGGAACACTTTGTGTGCTACCAAACGTCACAACGTAACTGGGTGATTATAATGGAGCTCTACAGGTGTCTCCGAAGGTACATGTTGGGTTGGCGTATTTCGAGATTAGGATTAGTCACTCCGATTGTCGGAGAGGTATCTCGGGCCCACTCGGTAATGCACATCACTATAAACCTTGCAAGCAATGTAACTAATGAGTTAGTTACGGAATGATGCATTACGTACGAGTAAAGAGACTTGCCGGTAACGAGATTGAACTAGGTATTGGATACCGACGATCGAATCTCGGGCAAGTAACATGCCGATGACAAAGGGAACAACATATGTTGTTATGCGGTTTGACCGATAAAGATCTTCGTAGAATATGTAGGAGCCAATATGAGCATCCAGGTTCCACTATTGGTTATTGACCGAGAATAGTTCTAGGTCATGCCTACATAGTTCTCGAACTCGTAGGGTCCGCACGCTTAACGTTACGATGACAGTTATATTATGAGTTTATGAGTTTTGATGTACCGAAGGAGTTCGGAGTCCCGGATGAGATCGGGGACATGACGAGGAGTCTCGAAATGGTCAAGACGTAAAGATCGATATATTGGACGACTATATTCGGAGTTTGGAAAGGTTCCGAGTGATTTGGGTATTTTTTGGAGTACCGGAGAGTTACGGGAATTCGCCGGGGAGTATATGGGCCTTATTGGGCCATACGGGAATAGAGGAGAGAGGCCAAAAGGAAGGAGGCCTACGCCCCCCCTCTGGTCCGAATTGGACAAGGGGCGCAGCCCCCTTTTCCTTCTTCCTCTCCCCCTCTTTCCCCTTCTCCTACTCCAACAAGGAAGGAGGGAGTCCTACTCCCGGTGGGAGTAGGATTCCCCTTGGCGCGCCCCCTCCTAGGGTCGGCCTCCTCCCCCCTTGCTCCTTTATATACGGGGGCAGGGGCACCCCATGACACACAAGTTGATCTTCAAGATTGTTCCTTTGCCGTGTGCGGTGCCCCCCTCCACCATATTCCACCTCGGTCATATCGTCGCGGAGTTTAGGCGAAGCCCTGCGCCGGTAGAACATCATCATCGTCACCACACCGTCGTGCTGATAGAACTCATCCCCGACACTTTGCTAGATCAGAGTCCGGGGATCGTCATCGAGCTGAACGTGTGCTGAACTCGGAGGTGCCGTACGTTCGGTACTTGGATCGGTCGGATCGTGAAGACGTACGACTACATCAACCGCGTTGTCATAACGCTTCCGCTTACGGTCTACGAGGGTACGTGGACAACACTCTCCCCTCTCATTGCTATGCATCACCATGATCTTGCGTATGCGTAGGAAATTTTTTGAAATTACTACGTTCCCCAACAGTATTGATTTCACAAGACTCAACATCATTAAGAGGAGCAATCGGAGTACTAAGGAAATCATTATTATTGGTATTGGAGAAATCACATAATTTGGTATTATCTTGCGCCATCGCGACAAGTAATCCAACACACAAGCAAACAGAAAGGCAAGCGAAAGAGAGAGAAGATTGGGAAAGAGAGGGTGAATAAAATGGCAAAGGTGAAGTGGGGGAGAGGAAAACGAGAGGCAAATGGCAAATAATGTAAATGCAAGGGAGATGAGTTTGTGATGGATACTTGGTATGTCTTGACTTGAGCGAAGACCTCCCCGGCAACGATGCCAGAAATCCTTCCTGCTACGTCTTGAGCTTGCGTTGGTTTTCCTTGAAGAGGAAATGGTGATGCAGCAATAGTACCGTAAGTATTTCCCTCAGTTTTTGAGAACTAAGGTATCAATCCAGTAGGAGGCTCCTCAGAAGTCCCACACACCTACACAAACAAACAAGAACTCGCAACCAACGCAATAAAGGGGTTGTCAATCCCTTCACGGCCACTTGCAAAAGTGAGATCTGATAGAGATAATATGATAAGATAAATATATTTTTGGTATTTTATAATATAGATTGGAAAAGTAAAGATGCAAATAAAAGTAGATTGAAAGCTTATATGATAAAGGATAGACCCAGGGGCCATAGGTTTCACTAGTGGCTTCTCTCAAGATAGCATAGTATTACGGTGGGTGAACAAATTACTGCCGAGCAACTGATAGAAAAGTGAATAATTATGAGATTATCTAGGCATGATCATGTATATAGGCATCACGTCCATGACAAGTAGACCGACTCCTGCCTGCATCTATTACTATTACTCCACACATCGACCGCTATCCAGCATGCATCTAGAGTATTAAGTTCATAAAGAACAAAGTAACGCATTAAGAAAGATGACATGATGTAGAGGGATAAATTCATGCAATATGATATAAACCCATCTTTTTATCCTCGATGGCAACAATACAATACGTGCCTTGTTGCCCCTGTTGTCACTGGGAAAGGACACCGCAAGATTGAACCCAAAGCTAAGCACTTCTCCCATTGCAAGAAATATCAATCTAGTAGGCCAAACCAAACTGATAATTCGAAGAGACTTGCAAAGATAACTTAATCACACATAAAAGAATTTAGAGGAGATTCAAATATTTCTCATAGATAAACTTGATCATGAACCCACAATTCATCAGATCTCGACAAACACACCGCAAAAAGAGTTACATCGAATAGATCTCCAAGAAGATCGAGGAGAACATTGTATTGAGATCCAAAAAGAGAGAAGAAGCCATCAAGCTAATAACTATGAACCCAAAAGTCTGTGGTAAACTACTCACAACTCATCGGAGGGGCTATGGTGTTGATGTAGAAGCCCTCTGTGGTTGGTTCCCCCTCCGGTGGAGCACCGGTGAAGGCTCCAAGATGGTATCTCGCGGATACAGAAGGTTGTGGCGGTGGAATTAGGTTTGGTAGCTTGTTTTGATGTTCTCGGGGTACGTGGGTATATATAGGAGGAAGAAGTAGGTCGGTGGATGCCTGAGGGGCCCACGAGATAGGGGGGCGCACCTAGTAGGGGGTGCACCGGTTAGTAGGTTAGTCCCAAAAATG
The DNA here is from genome assembly GCA_963921465.1 of Triticum timopheevii. NCBI lineage: Eukaryota > Viridiplantae > Streptophyta > Magnoliopsida > Poales > Poaceae > Triticum > Triticum timopheevii. Next base: position 173,588,341 of record OY997272.1, read on the forward strand.
GTATAAAAGTGTAAAGTAAAGCCCATAAACATCCAAAACAGGTAATATAATAGCATGGAACAATCAAAAATTATAGATACGTTGGAGACATATGACCTCCTGATGAGAGGATCGTTGGTGATGACGATGGTGATGATATCCCCCTCCCGGAGAGAAGTTTCCCCGGCAGAACATCTCCGCCGGAGCAGAACATTGGTTCCGCCAAGGTTCTGCCTTGTGGCGGCGGAGTTTCGTCCCGTAAGCTTGCTTATGATTTTTTCCAGGGTAAAAGACTTCATATAGCAAAAGATGGGCACCGGAGGGCCAACAGGGGGCCCACGAGGCAGGGGGCGCGCCCTGTAAGGGTGGGCGCGCCCCCCACCCTCGTGGCCAGGGTGTGGGCCCCATGTGGTACTTCTTCCGCTCAATAATTATCATTAATTCCAAAAATGACTTTCGTGGAGTTTCAAGACTTTTGGAGCTGTGCAGAATAGGTCTCCAATATTTGCTTCTTTTCTAGCCCAAAATCCCAGCTGCCGGCATTCTCCCTCTTCATGTTAAACCTTGTAAAATAAGAGAGAATAGCCATAAGTATTGTGACATAACGTGTAATAACAGCCCATAATGCAATAAATATCGATATAAAAGCATGATGCAAAATGGACATATCAGCGCATCACATCATCATCACCGTTACCACGCAGTCGTACTGACGGAACTCGTCTACTTCCTCGACACTCTGCTGGATCAAGAGCTTGAGGGACGTCATCATGATGAACGTGTGCAGAACTCAGAGGTGTCGTATGTTCGGTACTTGATCGGTCGGAACGAGAAGACGTTCGACTACATCAACCATGTTAAGCAAATGCTTCCGCTTTCGATCAACGAAGGTACGTGGACACACTCTCCCCTTCTCGTTCCTATGCATCTCCTAGATAGATCTTGTGTGAGCATAGGATTTTTTTTGAAAGTACATGCTACATTTCCCATCAGTGGCATTCGAGCCAGGTCTATGCGTACATTATATGCACGAGTAGAACACAAAGAGTTGTGGGTGGTTATAGTCATACTACTTACCACCAACGTCTTATTTTGATTCGGCGGTATTGTTGGATGAAGCGGCCCGAACCAACCTTACATGACCACGTTCATGAGATCGGTAACACCGACAGACATGCAACTAGTTTTGCATAAAGGTGGCTGGCGGGTGTCTATTTCTCCAACTTTAGTTGAATCGAATTTGACTACAGCCGGTCCTTGTTGAAGTCATTGTGGTTTTGTGCCATAGGTAAGAAGAGTTCTTGCTAGAAGCCCGTAGCAGCCATGTAAAACTTGCAACAACAAAGTAGAGGACGTCTAAGTTGTTTTTACAGGGCATGTTGTGATGTGATATGGTCAAGACATGATGTGATGTACATTGTTGTATGAGATGATCATGTTTTGTAGAAGTTATCGGCAACTGGCAGGAGCCTTATGGTTGTCACTTTATTGTATGAAATGCAAACGCCATGTAATTGCTTTACTTTATCACTAAGCGGTAGCGATAGTTGTAGAAGCTATAGTTGGCGAGATGACCACGACGCTACAATGGAGATCAAGGTGTCGAGCCGGTGACGATGGAGATCATGACGGTGCTTTGGAGATGGAGATCAAAGGCACAAGATGATGATGGCCATATCATGTCACATGTTATGATTGCATGTGATGTTTATCTTTTATGCATCTTATTTTGCTTAGTATGGTGGTAGCATTATAAGATGACCCCTTACTAAAATTTCAAGGTATAAGTGTTTTCCCCGAATATGCACCGTTGTGAAAGTTCTTCATGCTGAGACACCACGTAATGATCGGGTGTGATAAGCTCTACATTCACATACAACAGGTGCAAGCTAGTTTTGCACATGCAGAATACTTGGGTTAAACTTGATGAGTCTAGCATGTACAGACATGGCCTCGGAATACTAGAGACTGAAAGGTCAAACTTGAATCATATAGTAGATATGATCAACATAGAGATGTTCACCATTGATAACTACTCCATCTCACGTGATGATCGGACATGGTTTAGTTGATTTGGATCACATGATCATTTAGATGACTCGAGGGATGTCTATCTAAGTGGGAGTTCTTAAGTAATATGATTAATTGAACTTAATTTATCATGAACTTATTGCTAATAGTTTTTGCATATCTATGTTGTAGATCAATGGTCGTGCTACTGTTCCCTTGAATTTTAATGCGTTCCTAGAGAAAGCTAAGTTGAAAGACGATGGTAGCAACTACATGGACTGGGTCCGTAACTTGAGGATTATCCTCATTGCTGCACAGAAAAATTATGTCCTTGATGCACCGCTAGGTGTGCCACCCCCTCCAACAACTGCGGACAATATGAACGCCTGGTAGTCACGTGTTGATGACTACTCGATATTTCAGTGTGCCATGCTTTATGGCTTAGAATCGGGACTCCAAAGACGTTTTGAACGTCATGGAGCATATGAGATGTTCCAAGAGTTGAAGTTAATATTTCAAGCAAATGTCCGAATTGAGAGATATGGAGTCTCCAACAAGTTCTATAGCTGCAAGATGGAGAAGAACAATTCTATCAGTGAACACATACTCAGAATGTCTGGGTATCATAACCACTTGACTTAGCTGGGAGTTAATCTTCCAGATGATAGTGTTATTGATAGAGTTCTTCAATCACTGCCACCAAGCTTTAAAGGCTTCGTCATGAACTATAATATGCAAGGGATGGAGAAGACTATTCCCGAGCTCTTCGCAATGCTCAAAGCTGCGGAGGTAGAAATCAAGAAGGAGCATCAAGTGTTGATGGTTAACAAGACCACTAGTTTCAAGAAAAAGGGCAAAAGGAAAGAAGGGGAACTTCAAGAAGAATGGCAACCAAGTTGCCACTCCCAGGAAGAAGCCCAAGTCTGGACCTAAGCCTAAAACTGAGTGCTTCTAATGCAAAGGGATTGGTCACTAGAACCGGAACTGCCCCAAGTATTTGGCGGATAAGAAGGATGGCAAAGTGAACAAAGGTATATTTGATATACATGTTATTGATGTGTACCTTACTAATGCTCGTAGTAGTAACTGGGTAATTTATACCAGTTCATTGCTCATATTTGTAACTCGAAATAGGGACTACGGATTAAATGAAGATTGGCTAAGGACGAGGTGATGATGCGCGCTGGAAATGGTTCCAAGGTTAATGTGATCGCCGTCAGCACGCTACCTCTACATCTACCTTCGATATTAGCTTAGACCTAAATAATTGTTATTTGGTGCCAGTGATGACCCACAAGTATATGGGGTCAATTGTAGCCTTTTCGATAATTAAGAGTGTCAAACCCAACGAGGAGCAGAAGGAAATGACAAGTGGTTTTCAGCAAGGTAATATCTGCCAGTGCTAAAATTGTAACTAGCGGAGTAGTTTGATAGCAAGATAATTTGTAACGAGCAAGTAAGGTAGTAGTAACAAAAGTGCAGCAAGGTAGCCCAATCCTTTTGAGGCAAAGGGCATGCCAAAATGGTCTCTGATGATAAGTAAAGTGTTCTTGAGGGTACACGGGAATTTCATCTAGTCACTTTCATCATGTTGGCTCAATTCATGTTCGGTACTTCGATAATTTGATATGTGGGTGGACCGGTGCTTAGGTGTTGTTCTTCCTTGAAAAAACCTCCTACTTATGATTAACCCTCTCACAAGCATCCACAACTGTGAGAAAAGTATTAAGAATAAATTCTAACCATAGCATTAAACTTTTGGATCCAATCGGCCCCTTACGGAATAGCGCATAAACTGGGGTTTAAGCTTCTGTCACTCTCGCAACCCACCATCTAATAACTACTACACGATGCATTCCCTTAGGCCCAAATATGGTGAAGTGTCATGTAGTCGACGTTCACATGACGCTACTAAGAGAATGACAACATACATATCATGAAAATATCGAACACATATCAAGTTCACATGATTACTTGCAACATGTTTTCTCCCATGACCTCAAGAACGAAAGTAACTACTCACAAATGATAAACATGCTCAAGATCAGAGGGGTATTAAATAGCATAATGGATCTGAACATATAATCTTCCACCAAATAAACCAAATAGTAATCAACTACAAGATGTAATCAACACTACTAGTCACCCACAAGCACCAATCTATAGTTTTGATACAAAGATTGAACACAAGAGATGAACTAGGGTTTTTGAGGAGTTGGTGTTGTGAATATGTTGATGAAGATAGCCCTCCCCAAGATGGGAGAGTTGTTGGTGATGATGATGATGATGATTTCCCCCTCCGGGAGGGAAGTTCCCCCGGCGGAGACAAAAGTTCTCCTGCCCAAGTTCCACCTTGAGGCGGCGGCGCTTTGTCCCGAATGTCCTCTCCTGATTTTTTTCTAGGTCAAAATGACTTATATACCAGAAGATGGGCACTAGAGGTGGGCCGAGGAGGGCAGCACCCACCATGGCACGCCTGGGCCTCCTGGCGCGCCCAGGTGGGTTGTGCCCACCTGGTGCCCCCCTCTGGTACTTATTTGCTCCAATAATTCTTAAATATTACATAACAAATCCTCGGGAAGTTTCAGCTCATTTGGAGTTGTGCAGAATAGGTAGCCTGATGTAGCTTTTTCAGGTCCAGATTTCCAGCTGCCAGAATTCTCCCCCTTTGTGCATACCTTGCATATTATATGAGAAAAGGCATTAGAGTTACTCCAAAAAGCATTATTATACAATAAAACAACATAAATAACAGTAGGAAAACATGATGCAAAATGGACGTGTCAACTCCCCCAAGCTTAGACCTCGCTTGTCCTCAAGCGAAAACCGAAATCGAAAAACATGTCCACATGCTTAGAGAGAGAGGTGTCGATAAAAACAAAGATACAGACATAGCAGCATCATGTGATTTATTATAACAACAACAAACTTTAACATAGAACTTTTATCATATACTTCTCATGAACAGGTGACAATTCATCACAATATTGAAGTATAAAGCATAAACTATATTGGAAACCAACAAACTATGTTCTTAGTCAACTTTGCAACTACAATTCATCATATTTCAGGAAGGGTCACATATTGGAGCCTTTAGGCATTTCCACATACTCAACCATCATTTAGTCTTTTATAATTGCTAACACTCACCGCGTACACATGAGCAAAATGTTTCAACCGGACACATAGAAAGATAGGGGCTTATAGTTTCGCCTCCCAACACACTCACCTCAAGGGTGATGTCAACAATAATAACTCATGCTACCCATATTCAACTGGATATATGTGCCTAGATCTTTCCTCGCCACATGATGCTTGCCAAAGGAGAAAATAAAAAGGAATAGAGAGAAGAACTTTGACTCTTGCATGAAAGTAAATACATGAAAGTAAATACATGAAAGTAAAAGATAGGCCCTTCGCAGAGGGAAGCAGAGGTTGCCATGCACTTTTTGTTTGTATGCTCAACCCCTTAGTGCAAGAGAACATCACGTTATATTGCCCCTTGTGATGGCAACCTTTATTATGCAGTCTGTCGCTTTTATTCTTCACCATCACAAGTTCGTACAACACTCAATTTTCCCTTACACTAAATGAGCTCACATTTTTAAGCAATTTGTATTGCCCTTTTTGCACCGATGACAACTTCCTTGAAGGATCTTACTCAATCCATAGGTAGGTATGGTGGACTCTCAGACAAGATAGGGTTTAAGGGTTTTGGATGCACAAGTAGTATCTCTACTAAGTGCGGAGTTTTTGGCTAGCAAAGATAGGGGCAAGCACCACATGTTGAAGGATCTATGACAATATAACTTCTATGTGAATATGAACAAACATAAATCATTAAGTTGTCTTCCTTATCCAACGTCAACAATTTTGGCATATAATATTTTGATGGGTGCTCACAATCATAAAAGATTTCCATGATAGTATATGTAATGCCCCGGATTCGTTGCGCCAGGTGTCTGCCAGTTATTCGTCGTCGTTGCCATGTCATTTGCTTGCGTGTTGTACTTTGCCATGTCATCATGTGCATTTCATTTTGCATACATGTTCGTCTCATGCATTCGAGCTTTTTCCCCGTTGTCCGTTTTGCAATCCGACACTCCTATGTCACCCGGCGCCCCCTTTTGCCTCTTTTCATGTGCGGGTGTTAAACTTTCTCGGAATGGCCCGAGGTTTGCCAAGCGGCCTTGGTATAGCACCGATAGACCGCATGTCAAGTTTCGTGCCATTTGGAGGTCGTTTGATACTCCAACGGTTAACCGGGTAACCGCAAAGGCCTCTTTTGTTTGCAGCCCAACACCCCTTCCAAAGTGGCCCAAAACCCAGCAAACTCCCCTCCATGCTCTCGGTCGTTCGATCACGATCGCGTGGCCGAAAGTCGCTCTCCATTTGGACCCTCCTAGCTCCCTCTACCTATAAATTAGCCCCCTCCCCCGAAATCTCGGGCAAACCCTAGATCAAACCTCCCTCTCGCCTGCCGGACATGTCCACCCCACCGCCGGACGTGTCCACCGCCGGCAGCCACGTCGCTCCGGCCAATCCCGTCGCGCCACGTCATCACCGCCGCCTCCCCATCCAACCAGACGCCGCCACCTCACCCGCGCCCGCACCCTCTCTCTCCTCCCTCCGCCGCAGCCCGCGGGAGGCCCTCCCGGCCCGGTCGGCCGCCGCCGCCGGCCCGCGCCCCGCGCCTCCCGGGCCTCGCCGGGCCCCATGCGCCGCCGCCTGCTCCCGCGGTTCCGCCGCCCCGCAGCCGCTCGCTGGCGCCTCCCTCCGTCCCGCCGCCGGCGCAAGCGCTGCCGCTGGGCTCCGCCCCGCCGCCGCCGAAGTCCGGCGCCCCGCCGCCTCCTGCTCGCGCCCCCGCGGCCGCCCTCCGACCTCGCGCCGGTGCCCCACCGCCCAGCCGCGCCCGCGAGCTCCCACACTCGCCGGCCGCCTCCCGCCTCCGCCTCCCACTCCGGGCGCCTCCCGTCGGCGCGCCTGGCCGCCACCGCCGAGGCGCCTCCGCGCCGCCCGGAGCTCCAGATCCCGGCCTCCCCGCGCGCCTCCTCCGCCTCCCCGACCGGATCCAACTCCGGCGCCGCCCTCCCCACGTTCTCCGGCAAGATCCCGCGAACTCCGGCGAGTTCTCCGGCCGGATCTAGCCCCGGGTGGATGAGATCCACCGGGAGCCGATCCAAACACACCTCCCCGCCCTGGACCTCCGCGTCCCGCTTTGTCCCGTCCAGTTTTTCAGAGGTTGACCCCGATTTTGCCCAAGTCCCGAAATATTTTGCATTATCATGCCATGTTCATCGCATCATAACTCCATGCATACTGCTCTGTTTCGTGCGTGTAATATGTCAAATTGTTCGCCTCGATGAGTACTTCATTTCATTCCATTGCATCATTTTCATTTGAGCTAATCTTGATGCCCGAAATGCTGTTGGAAGAGTGCATGTTGATGTTGATCTGCTGAAACTGTTATAACTTGGTGATTTGTCATTTTTGCCATGTTTGATGTGTGCATCATATGAGCATGAGCTCTACATGTGTTTTGATCTATGATATGCCATATTTCCAGAGGTGCCATCCATGTATTTTTGTGAATCTTGTACTAAGTGCATCGAGCTTGTTAAGTAGGGTACTTGTTGTTGCTGTTTTCCTGGCTGTTTCTGTTATATTTTGTTGCTATGTAAACCTGCTCCTACTAGTCATTCTATGCATATTCTGGAGATGTACACTAAGGATGTTTTGTTATACATGTCATGCTCTATCCATTCATGCCCCTGGTTGCATTTATAGCCTGATGTATCATGTTGTTATCTTGCTCCAAAGTTTGCTAAATAATGTTGCTGTCAACATGTTAACATGAAGTTCAGTTTTGGCCATGTGCTATTCTAGTGATCCATGTAGCCTATGAACTTGCGCTTGCCATGCTTAGCTTCATAAACATGTACTCTTACTGTTGGTTGCCTTGCCATGCCATGTATTGCTCTGTGGTGAGTGGTTCAAGCTCACCAACATGCCTACTTATCGTTGTTCCTGCCATGTATGAATCTGTCATATCTTTTGCCATGTTTACATGGGTGCCATCATATTTTCTGTGCCCTTTTGGCTCATGGTCATTAAGGGACTTTTGTTCTATGCATTTAGTAGTATCATGCCATGCCTTTGTTTGCCATGTTAAGTTCCTGTAACATGTCATTTGATAGCTCTAAACATTGCAACCTGATGTTATTTCTGCAAAGTCTGAAATTGTTAATATATGCAATCTTTCCATGTGTTTTTGAGCATGTTCTAGTGATTTCTGGAGATAGCTCAGTGTTCATGTTTTGTAATGCTTTACCTGTGCTTCATGACCATGCCTTTTGTTCTTATGTTGGGGTGCTGTAGCTTGTTAGTTTGATGCTTGCAAGATGCCTAGTTGCTGTTTTGGACAGCTTGTCCTTTAAACTTGTATAGAGTGTATGTGTTGAACCGTTGCTCCGTTTTGAGTGTGCTCTATATGAAACTTGCTTATAATTGCATGTTGTTTCATATTATCATGTTGCATCCTTGTTTTGGTGTGTTTGCTTGATGTTTTTATGCATTTTGCATCAATGCCATGCTTGACTTGTTTTGCACATATCTTCTAGACCGTAGCTCCGAATCTAACGAACTTTATATGTAACTTGACTAGAATCTCGTGTAGATCATCTTGGTGCATCTTAACTTGCTGTTTAACAACTTGAACATAAGGTTTGTTCAGTTCTGGATCAATTTCGAAATTTGCATATGAGGACTTACCGGAATTGTTATATGTTGTTTCCGACCTCATTTAAACTTGCCTTGATGTGTTGTTCTTGTTTGCATCATATCTTGCCATGAGTAGTTTCATGTAGCTTTGTCATGCATCATGCTTGTTGTGCATCATGTCTTGTTCACGTGTGGTGTGTTTACCATGTTGTGTGCTTCTTCTCGATAGTTCCTGTTTCGTTGCGATCGTGAGGATTCATTCGTCTACGCTTGGTTCGTCTTCGTGGCTTCATCTTCTTCATGGACTCGTTCTTCTTCCTTGCAAGATTTCAAGCAAGATGACCGCTACCCTGGATCTCACTACTATCATTGCTATGCTAGTTGCTTCGTTCTATCACTTTGCTGCGCTTCCTATAACTTGTTCTACAAGCCTCCCCAAATTGCCATGAACCTCTAACCTTTTGACACCCTTCCTAGAAAACCGTTGTTTGGCTATGTTACTGCTTTGCTCAGCCCCTCTTATAGCGTTGTTAGTTGCAGGTGAAGTGAAGATTTCTCCATGGTGGACAGGGTTATGTTGGGATATCACAATATCTCTTATATTATTAATGCATCTATATACTTGGTAAAGGGTGGAAGGCTCGGCCTTATGAGTGGTGTTTTGTTCCACTCTTGCCGCCCTAGTTTCCGTCATACCGGTGTTATGTTCCCGGATTTTGCGTTCCTAACGCGGTCGGGTGATTTATGGGACCCCCTTGACAGTTCGCCTTGAATAAAACTCCTCCAGCAAGGCCCAACCTTGGTTTTACCATTTGCCTCACCACCACCTATACCCTTCCCTTGGGTCGGCCAACCCGAGGGTCATCTTTATTTTAGCCCCCCCGGGCCAGTGCTTGTCTAAGTGCTGGTCCGAACCGAGCCACCTGCGGGGCCACCTCGGGGAAACTTGAAGTCTGGTTTTACTCATAGCCTGTCTCATCCGGTGTTGCCCTGAGAACGAGATATGTGCAGCTCCTATCGGGATTGTCGGTGCATCGGGCGGTCTTGCTGGACTTGTTTTACCATTGTCGAAATGTCTTGTAAACCAGGATTCCAAGACTGATTGGGTCTTCCTAGGAGAAGGAATATCCTTCGTTGATCCCGAGAGCTTATCATGGGCTAAGTTGGGACACCCCTGCAGGGTTATAAACTTTAGAGAGCCGTGCCCGCGGTTATGTGGCAGATGGGAATTTGTTAATGTCCGGTTGTAGATAACTTGACACAAGATCCGAATTAAAATGCATCAACCGCGTGTGTAGCCGTGATGGTCTCTTCTCGGCGGAGTCCGGGAAGTGAACACGGTTTCTGTGTTATGATTGACGTAAGTAGGAGTTCAGGATCACCTCTTGATCATTACTAGCTTCATGACCGTTCCTTTGTTTCTCTTCTCGCTCTCATTTGCGTATGTTAGCCACCATATCATGCTTAGTCGCTGCTGCAACCTCACCACCTTACCCCTTCCTTTCCCGTTAAGCTTTGCTAGTCTTGATACCCATGGTAATGGGATTGCTGAGTCCTCGTGGCTCACAGATTACTACAACAACAGTTGCAGGTACAGGTTTATGCGATGATCTTGACGCAAGAGCGATGTTCCTTGTTTTGGAGTTCTTCTTCTGCTTCTTCTTCGATCAGGGGATAGGTTCCAGGTCGGCAGCCTGGGCTAGCAGGGTGGATATTGTTTGAGCTTCTGTTTGTGTTTCATCCGTAGTCGGATGTTGATCTTATGGATGATGTATTGTTGTATTCGTGTGGCATTGTATGCCTCTTGTATGTACCCCCATCTATTATGTAATGTTGATGTAATGATATCCACCTTGCAAAAGCGTTTCAATATGCGGTTCTATCCTTGGTGGGACCTTCGAGTCTCTTTAGGATAGTATCGCATATTGGGCGTGACAGTATATTTATATGTGAATCTTCTCCTCCCTTATTAATTCTTTCATGAGTTGCATCATTGACCAATGCTATGTTTGTCGATCTACAATAAAATTTTCTACTTATACTTTTCCTTGTGTAATGTCATCACTTACCATAAGATTAGCATATGATCTTTTCTTTTATTTCCTTTCTTTTTGTTGCAACAAGAAAGTAAAGAAGGCAAAACTCAAACTAAACTTTAACATATATCTCGCACATGATTACAAAGATTGATCACTAAGCAAACTCACAAAAAGAAACGATCGAACTAAACTTTTATTCATCTAATAGCAAAAGATAACCATGGACCAAACTAAGAAAGTAAAGGCAAAATATAGTGGAGATGATACGATACCAGGGCACCTCCACCAAGCCTAGAGAAAGCCAAGGGGAGTGCCCGTACCCAATACTCGGTTTTCTTTTGGTGGTGTAGAAGAACATGGTGGCGATGAAGTAGAAGGTTTTTTGTCCTCGGGTTTCCACGGCAGAGGATCACCATCATAGGAGGAGTGAGTCTCCCGAATCCTGCAACTGGCAGCCAAACTCATACCTTTAAACCTTGCCTCATATTCAAAGACTTGGCTTTGAAGGTCGTGGATCTAGCTATGGAGGAAGTTGATTTGCTCATTGAGGCAGAAGATGATGTCCTTTATGGACTTGCCATCCACCTTGAGATCATGGGTATAGTCCGCGATCATGAGGTGATTGGTGTTGAGTCCATGTTCCACCATCCCCTTGCACTTGAAGATGTCCTGCTCCATAGCTTCAAGCCTGACCTCCACGGATCCAGTCCCCTTGGGCCCTTGCACATCGCGGATGTGCAGCACCCCATCGCGCATCTGGATGGCTTGAGGGTGCCGCATCACCTCCCGCAGATATGGGTTGATGATGTTTGATACGTCCATTTTGCATCATGCTTTTATGACAATATTTATTGCATTATGGGCTGTTGTTTCACGTTATGTCACAATACTTATGGCTATTCTCTCATATTTTACAAGGTTTACATGAAGAGGGAGAATGCCGGCAGCTGGAATTCTGGGCTAGAAAAGGAGCAAATATTGAAGGCCTATTCTGCGCAACTCCAAAAGTCCTGAAACTCCACGGAATACCTTAAAATAAATAAAGAAAAATCGTCGCCAAAGATGAAGGCCAGGGGGCCCACACCCTGCTCACGAGGGTGGGGGCGCCCCCCCCCCCCCACTGGGCGCGGCCCCCTACCTCGTGGGCCCCCTGGTGGCTCTCCGATGCCCATCTTCTCCTATATGAAGTCTTTCGATGAGAAAAAATAGAAGGCAACCTTTCGGGACGAGACTCCGCCGCCACGAGGCGGAACCTTGGCGGAACCAATCTAGGGCTCCGGCAGAGCTGTTCTGCCGGGCACACTTCCCTCCGGGAGGGGGAAATCATCACCATCATCATCACCAACGCTCCTTTTATTAGGAGAGGGCAATCTCCATCAACATCTTCTCCAGCACCATCTCATCTCCAAACCCTAGTTCATCTCTTGTATCCAATTCTTGACCCCAAGTCCGGGATTGGTGCTAGTAGGTTGCTAGTAGTGTTGATTACTCCTTGTAGTTGATGCTAGTTGGTTTATTTGGTGGAAGATCATATGTTCAGATCCTTTATGCACATTATTACCCCTCTGATTATGAACATGAATATGCTTTGTGAGTAGTTACGTTTGTTCCTGAGGACAAGGGAGAAGTCTTGCTATTAGTAGTCATGTGAATTTGGTATTCGTTCGATATTTTGATAAGATGTATGTTGTCTAACCTCTGGTGGTGTTATGTGGACGTCGACTACATAACACTTCGCCATTATTTGGGCCTAGAGGAAGGCATTGGGAAGTAATAAGTAGATGATGGGTTGCTAGAGTGACAGAAGCTTAAACCCTAGTTTATGCGTTGCTTCGTAAGGGGCTGATTTGGATCCATATGTTTCATGCTATGGTTAGGTTTACCTTAATACTTTTGTTGTAGTTGCGGATGCTTGCAATAGAGGTTAATCATAAGTGGGATGCTTGTTCAAGTAAGAACAGCACCCAAGCACCGGTCCACCCAGATATCAAATTATCAAAGTACCGAACGTGAATCATATGAGCGTGATGAAAACTAGCTTGACGATATTCCCATGTGTCCTCGGGAGCGCTATTCCTATTATAAGAGTTCGTCCAGGCTTGTCCTTTGCTACAAAAAGGATTGGCCCACCTTGCTGCACTCTATTTTCTTTTGTTACTTGTTGCTCGTTACATTTTATCTTATCACAAAACTATCTGTTACCACTTATTTCAGTACTTGCAGAGAATACCTTGCTGAAAACCGCTTATCATTTCCTTCTGCTCCTTGTTGGGTTCGACACTCTTACTTATCGAAAGGACTACGATAGATCCCCTATACTTGTGGGTCATCAAGACTCTTTTCTGGCGCTGTTGCCGGGGAGTGAAGTGCCTTAGGTAGGTGGAATTTGGTAAGGAAAAATTTATATAGTGTGCTGAAATTTTGTGTCACTTGTTACTATGGAAAGTAATTGTCTGAGGGGCTTGTTCGGGGTATCTTCACCTCGTCCAGTTGAGCAAAGAGTTGCTCCTCAACCTACTGAACCTACTGAACCTATTGAAAATGAAACTCCTTTTCAGATTCCTTCGGGTTTGATGGAAAAACTGCTAGCTAACACTTTTACAGGAGATGGAACAAAGCATCCTGATGAACATCTACGTTATGTGGATGATGTTCATGGACTATTTAAGCTTGCAGGTATACCCGATGATGTTGTTAAAAAGAAGGCCTTCCCTTTATCTTTGAAGGGAGACGCATTGACATGGTATAGGCTATGTGATGATATGAGATCATGGAACTATAAAAGATTGAAATTGGAATTTCATCAAAAGTATTACCCTATGCATCTTGTTCATTGTGATTATATATATAATTTTTGGCCTCGCGAAGGAGAAAGCATCGCTCAAGCTTGGGGGAGGCTTAAATCAACGTTATATTCATGCCCCAATCATGAGATCCCAAGAGAAATAATTATGCAAAGTTTTTATGCTCGGCTTTCTGATAACAATCGCACCATGCTCGATACTTCTTGTGCTGGCTCTTTTATGATGAAGCCTATTGAATTTAGATGGAATTTATTGGATAGAATTAAACGCAACGCTGAAGATTGGGACCTCGACGAAGGTAAGGAGTCAGGTATGACACCCAAGTTTGATTGTGTTAAATCTTTTATGGATACCGATATTTTCCGTAAGTTTAGCACTAAATATGGACTTGACTCTGAGATAGTAGCTTCTTTCTGTGAATCTTTTGCTACTTATGTTGATCTCCCCAAGGAGAAGTGGTTTAAATATCATCCTCCCATAGAAGTAAAAGTATTTGCACCTATTAAAGTTGAAGAAAAGACTGTCACTTACAATGATCCTATTGTTCCCACTTCTTATGTTGAGAAACCACCTTTTCTTGTTAGAATGAAGGATCATGCTAAAGCTTCAACTGTTGTCCCTAAAAGCAATATTAGGACTTATACACCTCCTGAGAAAGTCAAAGTAGAACCCAATATTGCTATTGTTAAAGATCTCTTGTCTGATAATATTGATGGGCATGTTATTCAATTCTCTGGTGAAACTGCTAGAATTGCTAAACCCTGTGATAGAGATAAACATAGACCTGTGGTAGGCGTGCCTATTATTTCTGTTAAAATCGGAGATCATTGTTATCATGGCTTATGTGATATGGGTGCTATTGCTAGTGTTATACCCATTGACTTATACAAAGAAATTATGCATGAAATTGCACCTGCCGAGTTAGAAGAAATTGATGTCACAATTAAACTTGCCAATAGAGATACTATATCTCCAATAGGAATTGTTAGAGATGTTGAAGTCTTGTGTGGGAAAACCAAATATCCCGCTGATTTTCTTTTTCTTGGTTCTCCACAAGATAGCTTTTGTCCCATTATATTTGGTAGACCCTTCTTGAATACTGTTAATGCTAAGATAGACTGCGAAAAGAATGTTGTTACTATTGGCTTGGATGATATGGTTCATGAGTTTAATTTCTCTAAATTTAGTAAACAACATCGTGAGGAAGAATTGCCTAGTAAGGACGAAATTATTGGTCTTGCTTCTATTGCCGTACCTCCTAGTGATCCTTTAGAACACTATTTGCTAGACCATGAAAATGATATGTTCATGAATGAAAGAAGGGAAATAGATGAAGTATTCTTTAAACAGGAACCTATTTTGCAACACAATTTTCCTGTTGAAATCATAGGGGATCCTCCTCCACCCAAGGGTGATCCCGTGTTTGAGCTTAAACCGTTGCCTGATAATCTTAAATATGCTTATCTTGATGAAAAGAAAATATATCCTGTCATAATTAGTGCTAACCTTTCAGAGCATGAAGAAGAAAGGTTATTGAAAACTCTGAAAAAGCACTGTGTCGCTATTGGATATACTCTGGATGATCTTAAGGGCATCAGTCCCACTCTATGTCAACATGAAATAAATTTGGAAGCTGATGCCAAACCAGTTTGTGATCCTCAACGACATTTGAATCCTAAAATGAAAGAAGTGGTAAGAAAGGAAATACTCAAGCTTCTGGAGGCAGGTATAATTTATCCCATTGCTGATAGTCAGTGGGTAAGTCCTGTCCATTGTGTCCCTAAGAAGGGAGGTATTACTGTTGTCCCTAATGATAAAGATGAATTGATTCCGCAAAGAATCATCACAGGTTATAGGATGGTAATTGATTTCCGCAAATTAAATAAGGCTACTAAGAAAGATCATTACCCCTTACCTTTTATTGATCAAATGCTAGAAAGATTATGCAAACACACTATTGCTTTCTAGATTGTTATTCCGGTTTTTCTCAAATACCTGTGTCGGCTAAGGATCAATCAAAGACTACTTTTACATGCCCTTTTGGTACTTTTGCTTATAGGCGTATGCCTTTTGGTTTATGTAATGCACCTGCTACCTTTCAAAGATGCATGATGGCTATATTCTCTGACTTTTGCGAGAAAATTTGTGAGGTTTTTATGGACGACTTTTCCGTCTATGGTTCCTCTTTTGATGATTGCTTGAGCAATCTTGCTCGAGTTTTGCAGAGATGTGAAGAAACTAATCTTGTCTTGAATTGGGAAAAGTGCCACTTTATGGTTAATGAAGGTATTGTCTTGGGGCACAAAGATTCTGAAAGAGGTATTGAAGTTGATAAAGCCAAGGTTGATGCTATTGAAAAGATGCCATGTCCCAAGGACATCAAAGGTATAAGAAGTTTCCTTGGTCACGCCGGATTTTATAGGAGGTTCATTAAGGACTTCTCAAAAATCTCTCGGCCTCTGACTAATTTATTACAAAAAGATGTACCATTTGTCTTTGATGATGATTGTGTAGAAGCATTTGAAATACTTAAGAAAGCATTAGTCTCTGCACCTGTTGTTCAGCCACCTGATTGGAATTTACCCTTTGAAATTATGTGTGATGCTAGTGATTATGTTGTAGGTGTTGTTCTAGGGCAAAGAGTTGATAAGAAATTAAATGTTATCCATTATGCTAGTAAGACTCTAGACAATGCTCAAAGAAATTATGCTACTACTGAAAAGGAACTTTTAGCAGTTGTATTTGCTTGTGATAAATTCAGACCCTATATTGTTGATTCTAAAGTAATTATTCACACAGATCATGCTACTATTAAATATCTTATGGAAAAGAAAGATGCAAAACCTAGACTTATTAGATGGGTTCTCCTGCTGCAAGAATTTGATTTACATATTGTTGATAGAAAAGGAGCTGAGAACCCCGTTGCAGACAACTTGTCTAGGTTAGAGAATGTTCTTGATGACCCACTACCTATTGATGATATCTTTCCTGATGAACAATTGAATGTCATAAGCACTTCTCGTAGCACTCCATGGTATGCTGATTATGCTAATTATATTGTTGCTAAATTTATACCCCCTAGCTTCACATACCAACAAAAGAAAAAGTTTTTCTATGACTTGCGACATTACTTTTGGGATGACCCACATCTTTATAAAGAAGGAGTAGATGGTGTTATTAGACGTTGTGTACCTGAGCATGAACAGGAACAAATCCTACGCAAGTGTCACTCCGAAGCTTATGGTGGACACCATGCTGGAGATAGAACTGCACATAAGGTATTGCAATCCGGTTTTTATTGGCCTACTCTCTTCAAGGATGCCCATAAGTTTGTGATGTCTTGCGATGAATGTCAAAGAATTGGTAACATTAGTAGACGTCAAGAAATGCCTATGAATTATTCACTTGTTATTGAACCATTTGATGTTTGGGGCTATGATTATATGGGACCTTTTCCTGCCTCTAATGGATATACTCATATTTTAGTTGCTGTTGATTACATCACTAAGTGGGTAGAGGCTATTCCAACTAGTAGTGCTAATCATAACACTTCTATTAAAATGCTTAAGGAAGTTATTTTTCCGAGGTTTGGAGTCCCTAGATATTTAATGACTGATGGTGGTTCACACTTTATTCATGGTGCTTTCCGTAAGATGCTTGCTAAATACGACGTTAATCATAGAATTGCATCTCCATATCACCCGCAGTCTAGTGGTCAGGTAGAATTGAGCAATAGAGAGCTCAAATTAATCTTGCAAAAGACTGTCAATAGGTCTAGAAAGAATTGGTCCAAGAAACTGAATGACGCATTATGGGCCTATAGAACTGCATATAAAAATCCTATGGGTATGTCTCCGTATAAAATGGTTTATGGAAAAGCTTGTCACTTACCTCTCGAACTAGAACATAAGGCATACTGGGCTATTAAAGAGCTCAACTATGATTTCAAACTTGCCGGTGAGAAGAGGTTATTTGATATTAGCTCACTTGATGAATGGAGAACCCGAGCTTAAGAAAATGCCAAGTTGTTTAAAGAAAAAGTTAAAAGATGGCATGACAAAAGGATACAAAAGCGTGAGTTTAATGTAGGTGATTATGTATTGCTATACAACTCTCGTTTAAGATTTTTTGCAGGAAAACTTCTCTCTAAATGGGAAGGTCCCTATGTTATCGAGGAGGTCTATCATTCCGGTGCCATAAAAATCAACAACTTCGCAGGCACAAATCCGAGGTGGTAAACGGTCAAAGGATCAAACACTATATCTCAGGTAATCCTATAGATGTTGAAACTAATATTATTGAAATCGTAACCCCGGAGGAATACATAAAGGACACTTTCCAGAATGTTCCAGACTCCAAAAAGGAATAGGTATGTGGTACAGTAAGTAAACCGACTCCAAAACAATTTTTAAGGCAATATTTCTCCGTTTTGGAATATTTAAAAAAATAGAAAAATAAGTAGCAGTCCGAAGAGGACACGAGGCCTCCACGAGGGTGGAGGGCGCGCCCTACCCCCCTGGGCGCGCCCCCCTACCTCGTGAGCACCTCGTGTGCCCTCCAGACTCCATTTTCTTGCACAACACATATTTTGGTTGGTAAAAATTCATTATATATACTCCCAAAGGTTTTGACTCTCGTATCATGCAAATCTCCCCTGTTTTTGTTTCGAGCTATTTCTGTTGCAGATTTAGAGTACCATGACTTCTCCCTCCTCCAACAACGAAGACAAGGATGGTTGGCTATTGAAGATAGAGTTGAAAAGAGAGGAACCAGAAGAGATCAACAAGGATGAAAGGATCAAGAAGGCCATGGAGTTTCAAGCTTCGGTGGTGAAAGAATAAGACATCCCTCAACCTTTACCTAACCTTTTCACTCCAACAGAGATTGAAGCCTTCAAGATGATTGAGTTAGCCCACATACAGAACAAGTATCTTACACAGGAGAATATTTTGTTGAAGGATCATATTGCTGGGCTCAAGGGCATTATCCGCAAGTTGGAGGAACTTTTACGCTCGATGTGCGATTATCCACCGTCATCATCGCCACCTCCATCACCTCTGAGGACATAATCACATGGGTATGGGCACTCCCCTTGGCAATTGCCAAGCTTGGGGGAGGTGCCCTGGTATCGTATCACCATCACAACTCCTATCTTTACCGTTTTCCTTAGTTCGATCCTATTAGTAGTATCTTGATTTAGTAGAATAAAGTCATGGCATGATCTAGTTTTGAGTTTTGCTTTATGATCCTTCTTTGTAATCGAGTCCGTGAGCTATATAATAAAGATTAGTGTTGAGTCAAGGGCTTGATTATTTTGCCATGATCTTGGGTGATTAGAAGAAAAAGAATAAAAAGAATCAAAGAGTTCATATTGGTCTTAGTGAAAGTAATGACTTCACATAGAAAGGGTATGATGATTAAAAGTTGTTGGGAGTTGACAAAGATAGCTTTGGTCATCGTTGCAATTAATAGGAAGTAATAAGGGAAGGGAGGTTTCACATATAGATATATTATCATTGACATCTTTTATGATTGGGAGCACTCATTAAAATATGACATGCTAAAGAGTTGATGTTGGACAAGGAAGACAACATAATGAGTTATGTTTTCTTACATCTGAGATAAAGTATGTTGTCATGGATCCTCTATCGTGTTGAGCTTGCCTTTCCCCCTCATGCTAGCCAAATTCTCAGCACTAAGTAGAAATACTACTTGTGCTTCCAAATACCCTTAAACCAGTTTTGCCATGAGAGTCCACCATATCTACCTATGGATTGAGTAAGATCCTTCAAGTAAGTTGTCATTGGTGCAAGCAATAAAAATTGCTCTTTAAATATGCATGACTTATTTGTGTAGAGAAATAAGCTTTGTACGAACTTGTTGTGGACGCAATAAAAGCGACGTACTGCATAATAAAGGTTCACATACAAGGGGCGATATAAAGTGACGTTCTTTTGCATTAAGATTTTGTGCATCAACCCTAAACGCGCATGACAACCTCTACTTCCCTCTGCGAAGGGCCTATCTTTTATTATTATCCTCCACCTTATGCAAGAGTCACGGTGATCTTCACCTTTCCTTTTTCATTTTATCCTTTGGCAAGCTCGGCATGTTTGAAAGAACATGATATATATATCTAATTGGATGTGGGGGAGCATGAGTTATTATTATTGACATTACCCTTGAGGTAAAAGGTTGTGGGGCAAAACTATAAGCCCCTATCTTTCTTTGTGTCCGATTAAAACTTCGTAACCACAAGTATTGCGTGAGTGTTAGCAATAATGAAGGACTAAGTAATAGTTGAGTATGTGGACTTGCTTTTAAGCTCTGACATAGACTCTTTCCGAGGTTATGATAAATTGCAATTTCTTCAATGACTGAGGGTATAATTTGTTGGTGCTCAATAAGGTTTCTGATTCATACTTTAGCTTTGTGAGAAGATCATCACTTGAACATGAGTAATCATATGACAAAATCTATTTATGTTGATGTTATAGAAATAATCATGATGCCTTCATGTCCGTATTTTAGTTTTATCGACGCCTCTACCTCTAAACATGAGGACATATTTATTGTTATCGGCTTTTCGCTTGCGGACAAGCGAGGTCTAAGCTTGGGGGAGTTGATACGTCCATTTTGCATCATGCTTTTATGACAATATTTATTGCATTATGGGCTGTTATTTCACGTTATGTCACAATACTTATGGCTATTCTCTCTTATTTTACAAGGTTTACATGAAGAGGGAGAATGCCGGCAGCTGGAATTCTGGGCTGGAAAAGGAGCAAATATTGAAGGCCTATTCTGCGCAGCTCCAAAAGTCCTGAAACTCCACGGAATACCTTAAAATAAATAAAGAAAATTGTCGCCAAAGATGAAGGCCAGGGGGCCCACACCCTGCTCACGAGGGTGGGGGCGCCCCCCCCCCCCCCCCCACACACACACACTAGGCGCACCCCCCTACCTTGTGGGCCCCCTGGTGGCTCTCCGACGCCCATCTTCTCCTATATGAAGTCTTTCGATGAGAAAAAAATAGAAGGCAACCTTTCGGGATGAGACTCCGCCGCCATGAGGCGGAACCTTGGCGGAACCAATCTAGGGCTCCGGCAGAGCTGTTCTGCCGGGGACACTTCCCTCCAGGAGGGGGAAATCATCACCATCGTCATCACCAACGCTCCTCTTATCGAGAAAGGGCAATCTCCATCAACATCTTCACCAGCACCATCTCATCTCCAAACCCTAGTTCATCTCTTGTATCCAATTCTTGTCTCCAAGTCCGGGATTGGTGCTAGTAGGTTGCTAGTAGTGTTGATTACTCCTTCTAGTTGATGCTAGTTGGTTTATTTGGTGGAAGATCATATGTTCACATCCTTTGTGCACATTATTACCCCTCTGATTATGAACATGAATATGCTTTGTGAGTAGTTACGTTTGTTCCTGAGGACAAGGGAGAAGTCTTGCTATTAGTAGTCATGTGAATTTGGTATTCGTTCGATATTTTGATAAGATGTATGTTGTCTAACCTCTAGTGGTGTTATGTGAACGTCGACTACATAACACTTCACCATTATTTGGGCCTAGAGGAAGGCATTGGGAAGTAATAAGTAGATGATGGGTTGCTAGAGTGACAGAAGCTTAAACCCTAGTTTATGTGTTGCTTCGTAAGGGGATGATTTGGATCCATATGCTTCATGCTATGGTTAGGTTTACCTTAATACTTTTGTTGTAGTTGAGGATGCTTGCAATAGAGGTTAATCATAAGTGGGATGCTTGTTCAAGTAAGAACAGCACCCAAGCACCGGTCCACCCACATATCAAATTATCAAAGTACCGAACGCGAATCATATGAGCGTGATGAAAACTAGCTTGACGATATTCCCATGTGTCCTCGGGAGCGCTTTTCCTATTATAAGAGTTCGTCCAGGCTTTTCCTTTGCTACAAAAAGGATTGGGCCACCTTGCTTCACTTTATTTACTTTTTTTACTTGTTGCTCGTTACAATTTATCTTATCACAAAACTATCTATTACCACTTATTTCAGTATTTGCACAGAATACCTTGCTGAAAAACCACTTATCATTTCCTTCTGCTCCTCGTTGGGTTGGACATTCTTAATTATCAAAAGGACTACGATAGATCCCCTATACTTGTGGGTCATCAATGTTGTCGAAGAACTTGTCCTTGGAGGAGCTTGAAGCGGCCATGATAGATTGGATCTGACAGAAAACAACAAGAAAAGAAAATAGGAGATTTCTCTGCGATACGGAGGTTAACGGGTTCGGGAAGTATATAAGAATAGAAGAAAAACGGAGTCCGGAAAGTACCCGAGGTGGGCCCAACCCACCTGGGCGCGCGAGGCATGCCTGGCGTGCCCTGGTGTATCGTGACCACCAGGGTCACTTTCCTGGAAGTTTCTTATTTTCCTTATTTTCTAAATATTCCAAAACTGACAAAAAAGTTTTTGTAGAGTTTTCGGAGTCCGTTTACTTAACATATCATGTACTCCATTTTTTCATTATTCTAGAGTGTTCCGGAAGGTTTCCTTTATGTGTTCTTCCGGTGTCAAAGTTTGGATAATATTGCTTTTAACATTAATGGGCATACCTGAGATATAATGTTTTGTTCGTTGCCCATTGACAACCTTCGACATTATTTATTTTGATAGCTCCGGATCGATAGACCTCCTCGATGACATAGGGTCCTTCCCATTTGGAGAGGAGTTTTCCTGCAAAGAATCTAAAACGAGAGTTGTACAAAAGAACATATTCTCCAACTTTGAACTCACGCTTTTGGATTCTTTTGTCATGCCATCTTTTAACTTTTTCTTTGAATAACTTGGCATTTTCATAAGCCTGGGTTCTCCATTCATCTAAAGAGCTAATATCAAATAACCTCTTTTCACCAGCAAGTTCAAAGTCATAATTAAGTTCTTTAATTGCCCAAAATGCTTTGTGTTCTAACTCAAGAGGCAAATGACAAGCTTTTCCATAAACCATTTTATATGGAGACATACCCATAGGATTTTTATAAGATGTTCTATAAGCCCAAAGTGCATCATCTAATTTCTTAGACCAAATCTTTCGGGACCTATTAACAGCCTTTTGTAAGATTAGTTTTATTTCTCTATTGCTAAGTTCAACTTGACCACTAGACTGAGGTTGATAACGTGATGCAATTATATGGTTAACATCATACTTAGCAAGCATTTTATGGAAAGCACCATGAATATAGTGTGAACCACCATCAGTCATTAAATATCTTGGGACTCCAAACCTTGGGAAAATAACTTCCTTCAACATTTTAATAGAGGTGTTGTGATCAACACTACTAGTTGGAATAGCTTCTACCCACTTAGTAACATAATCATCAAATTTACGGGCATCCTTGAAGAGAGTAGGCCAATAAAAACCAGATTGCAATACCTTATGAGCGCTTCTATCTCCCGCGTGATGTCCTCCATAAGCTTCAGAGTGAAATTTCCATAGGATTTGTTCATGTTCATGCTCAGGTACACAACGTCGAATAATACAATTTACTCCTTCTTTATAAAGATGCAAGTCATCCCAAAAGTAATGTCTTAAATCATAGAAGAATTTTTCTTTTGTTGGTATGTGAAGCTAGGTGGTATGTATTTAGCAACAATATAATTAGCATAGTCAGCATACCAAGGTGTACTACTAGAAACATTTATTGCATCTAGTTGTTCATCAGGAAAGCTATCATTACTAGGTTGTGGGTCATCAAGAATATTTTCAAGCCTAGACAAGTTGTCAGCTATGGGGTTCTCTGCTCCTTTCCTATCAGTGATATGCAAATCAAATTATTGTAGCAGAAGAACCCACCTAATGAGTCTAAGTTTAGCATCTTTCTTTTCCATAAGATATTCTATAGCAGCATGATCGGTGTGAACAGTCACTTTAGATCAACAATGTAAGATCTGAATTTATCACAAGCAAACACCACTACTAAGAATTCTTTTTCAGTAGTAGCATAATTTCGTTGAGCACTATCTAGAGTTTTACTAGCATAATGAATAACATTCAGTTTCTTATCATCTCTTTGTCCTAGAACGGCACCAACAGCATAATCACTAGCATCACACATAATCTCAAAAGGCAAGTTCCAATCAGGTGGTTGAACAACAGGTGCAGTAATTAAGGCTTTCTTTAGTGTTTCAAAGGCTTCCATACAATCATCATCAAACACAAAGGGGATATCCTTTTGCAAAAGATTCATAAGAGGCCTAGAAATTTTAGAAAAGTCTTCGATAAACCTCCTATAGAAACTAGCATGACCAAGGAAACTATGAATACCTTTGATATCTTTAGGACATGGCATTTTATCAATTTCATCAACCTTGGCTTTGTCCACCTCAATGCCTCTTTCAGAAATTTTATGGCCCAAAACAATACCTTCGTTAACCATGAAGTGGCACTTCTCCCAATTCAAGACAAGATTTGTTTGTTCACATCTCTGCAAGACTCAATCAAGATTGCTTAAACAATCATCAAAAGACTTCCCATAAACGGAAAAGTCATCCATGAAAACCTCAACAATCTTTTCACAAAAATTAGAGAAGATAGCAGTCATACATCTTTGAAAGGTAGCAGGTGCATTACATAGACCAATAGGCATACGTCTATAAGCGAAAGTTCCAAAAGGACAAGTAAAAGTGGTCTTTTCTTGATCAGATTCTAAAACGGGTATTTGTGAAAAGCCAGAGTATCCATTAAGGAAGCAAAAATGTGTGTGCTTAGATAATCTTTCTAACATTTGATCAATAAAAGGCAGAGGGTAATGATCTTTTCTAGTTGCTTTGTTTAATTTTCTTTAATCAATTACCATTCTATAGCCTGTAACAATTCTTTGTGGAATGAGCTCATTCTTATCATTAGGAACAACAGTAATACCTCCCTTCTTAGGGACACAATGAACATGACTTACCCATCTACTATCAGCTATAGGATAGATTATACCTGCTTCCAGAAGTTTCAATATTTTTGTTCTTACCACTTCTTTCATCTTTGGATTTAACCGACGTTGGTGATCAACAACGGGATTAGCATCAGGTTCCATATTAATCTTGTGCTGACATAGAGTGGGACTAATTCCCTTAAGATCATCAAGAGTATATCCAATAACAGCTCTGTGCTTCCTTAGAACTTTCAATAATCTTTCTTCTTCATGTTCTGAAAGGTTAGCACTAATAATAACAGGATATATCTTTTTCTCATCAAGATAAGCATATTTCAAAGTGTCTGGAAATTGTTTTAATTCAAACACAGGATCACCTTTAGGTGGAGGAGGAACTCCTAGAGTTTCAATAGGCAAATTGTGTTTAAGCAGAGGTTGTTGTTCGAAAAAGATTCTATCGATTTCATTTCTTTCACGCATATGCAAATCATTTCATGGTCTAGCAAATATTGTTCCAAACGATCAGTAGGAGGTACAACAATAAAAGCAAGACCAACAATTTCATCCTTACTAGGCAAATCTTTCTTATGAGGTTGTCTACTAAACTTGGAAAAATTAAATTCATGAGATTCATCACCAAAGCTAACACCAACAGTTTGTTTCTCACAATCTATTTTAGCATTGACGGTGTTCAAGAAAGGTCTACCAAAAATAATAGGACAAAAGTCATCTTGTGGGGAGCTAAGAACAAGAAAATCAGTAGGGAATTTTATTTTCCCACACAAGACTTCAACATCTCTAAGAATCCCAATTGGTGATATAGTATCTCTATTAGCAAGTTTAATAGTGTCATCTATGCCTTCTATTTCAGCAGGTGCTATTTCATCTTTAATTTCTTGATATAAGGAGAAAGGAATAGCATGCACACTAGCACCTAGGTCACATAACCCATGATAACAGTGATCTCCTATCTTAACTGAGACAACAGGCATGCCAACAACTGGTCTATGTTTATATTTTCCTTCAGGTTTGGCAATTCTAGAAGCTTCACCACAGAAGTAAATAACAAGCCCATCAATATTATCAACTAAGAGATCTTTAACCATAGCAACACTAGGTTCAACTCTGATTTGTTCAGATGGTTTGGGTGTTCTAACACAACTTTTGTTAACCATAGTTGAAGCTTTAGCATGTTCCTTCATCCTAATAGGAAAAGGTGGTTTTTCAATATAAGCAGTGGGAACAACTGGATCAACAATGTAAATGATAGTTTCTTCTCTAGCTTTTACCAGTTCTTTAATCTCCTCTTTAATTGGTGGGTGATATTTAAACAACTTATCCTTAGGGAGATCAACATGAGTAGCAAAAGATTCACAAAAGGAAGCTACTATCTCAGAGTCAAGTCCATATTTAGTGCTAAACTTTTGAAAAGCATTGTTACTCATAAAAGATTTAACACAATCAAACTTAGGTTCAATACCTGACTCTTTACCTTCGTCGAGTTCCCAATCTTCAGAGTTGCGTTTAATTCTTTCTAAAAGATCCCACCGGAATTCAATAGTTTTCTTCATAAAAGAACCAATACAAGAAGTATCGAGCATGGTTTGATCATTACGAGAAAGCCGAGCATAAAAGTTCTGAATAATAATTTCTCTTGAGAGCTTATGATTGGGGCATGAGTATAACATTCACTTAAGCCTCCCCCAAGCTAGAGCGATACTTTCTCCTTCACGAGGGCAAAAATTATATATATAATTCCGATCACGATGAACTAGATGCATAGGATATTTTTTTTGATGAAATTCCAATTTCAATCGATTCCAGTTCCAAGATCCAATGTCACCGCATGGCCTATACCATGTCAATGATTTCCCTTCAAAGATAAAGGGAAAACCTTCTTCTTAGCTTCATCTCCGGGCAAACCTGCAAGCTTAAACAGTCCACAAATTTCATCCACATATATCAGTAGGTGTGGTAGGTTGAGGGGTAACTAATTGTGGTTCCGGTCGAGGTGAAGATACCCCAAACAAACCGCTCAAAGGATTGTTTTCCATAGTAACAAGTGACAATAAACTTCAGCATGTAGTAATAATGTTTCCCTACCAATTTCCACTTACCAAGAGCACTTCACTCCCCGGCAACGGCGCCAGAAAATGGCCTTGATGACCCACAAGTATATGGGGTCAATTGTAGCCTTTTCGATAAGTAAGAGTGTCAAACCCAACAAGGAGCAGAAGGAAATGACAAGCGATTTTCAGCAAGGTAATGTCTGTATGTGCTAAAATTGTAAGTAGCAGAGTAGTTTGATAGCAAGATAATTTGTAACAAGCAAGTAACGGTAGTAGTAACAAAAGTGTAGCAAGGTATACCAATCCTTTTGAGGCAAAGGACGGGCCAAAATGGTCTCTTATGATAAGCAAAGTGTTCTTGATGGGTACACGGGAATTTCATCTAGGCACTTTCATCATGTTGGCTCAGTTCATGTTTGTTACTTTGATAATTTGATATGTGGGTGGACCAGTGCTTAGGTACTTTTCTTACTTGAACAAACCTCCTACTTATGATTAACCCTGTCGCAAGCACCCGCAACTACGATAAAAGTATTAAGAATAAATTCTAGCCATAGCATTAAGCTTTTGGATCCAATCGGTCCCTTACGAAATATTGCATAAACTGGGGTTTAAGTTTCTGTCACTCTCGCAACCCACCATCTAATAACTACTCCACAATGCATTCCCTTAGGCCCAAATATGGTGAAGTGTCATGTAGTCGACATTCACATGACAGCACTAAGAGAATGACAACACACATATCATCAAAATATCGAACACATATCAAGTTCACATGATTACTTGCAACATGATTTCTCCCGTGACCTCAAGAACGAAAGTAACTCTCACAAATGATGAACATACTCAAGATCAGAGGGGTATTAAATAGCATAATGGATCTGAACATATAATCTTCCACCAAATAAACCATATACCAATCAACTACAAGATGTAATCAACACTACTAGTCACCCACAAGCACCAATCTATAGTTTTGATACAAAGATATGAACACAAGAGATTAACTAGGGTTTGAGAGGAGTTGGTGTTGTGAAGATGTTAAAGATAGCCCTCCCCAAGATGGGAGAGTTGTTGGTGATGATGATGACGACGATTTCCCCCTCTGGGAGGGAAGTTCCCCCTGCGGAATCGCTCCACCGGAGGGCAAAAGTGCTCCTGCCCAAGTTCCGCCTCGAGGCAGCGGTGCTTCGTCCCGAATGTCCTCTCCTGATTTTTTGTAGGTCAAAATGACTTATATACCAAAAGATGGGCACCGGAGGTGGGCCGAGGAGGGCAGCACCCACCAGGGCGCGCCTGGGCCTCCTGGCGCGCCTAGGTGGGTTGTGCCCACCTGTGGCCCCCCTATGGTACTTATTTGATCCAATAATTCTTAATTATTCCATAAAAAAATCCTCGGGAAGTTTCAGCTCATTTGGAGTTGTGCAGAATAGGTAGCCTGACGTAGCTTTTTTAGGTCCAGATTTCCAGCTGCCAGAATTCTCCCCCTTTGTGCAAACCTTGCATATTATGAGAGAAAAAGCATTATAATTCCTCCCAAAAGCATTATTATACAATAAAACAACATAAGTAACAGTAGGAAAACATGATGCAAAATGGACGTATCAGCCAGCATTGAGCATGAACATTGTATCTAGATCTTGTTTAATGCGAGACGGTTATTCATTTAAATCGGAGAATAATGGTTGTTTTATTTATATGAGTAATATCTTTTATGGTCATGCACCCTTGAAGAGTGGTCTATTTTTGTTGAATCCCGATCGTGGTGATACACATATTCATAATCTTGATGCCAAAAGTTGCAAAATTGATAATGATAGTGCAACATATTTGTGGCACTGCCGTTTAGGTCATATTGGTGTAAAGAGCATGAAGAAACTCCATCCGGATGGACTTTTGGAATCACTTGATTATTAATCATTTGATACTTGCGAACCATGCCTCATGGGCAAGATGACTAAAACTCCGTTCTCCGGAACAATGGAGCGAGCCACTGACTTATTGGAAATAATACATACCGACGTATGTGGTCCGATGAGTATTGAGGCTCGCGGCGAGTATCATTATTTTATGACCTTCACAGATGATTTGAGCAGATATCGGTATATCTACTTAATGAAGCACAAGTCTGAAACATCTGAAAAGTTCAAAGAATTTTAGAGTGAAGTGGAGAATCATCATAACAAGAAAATAAAGTTTCTACGATCTGATCGCGGAGGCGAATATTTGAGTTACGAGTTTGGCCTTCGTTTAAAACAATGTGGAATAGTTTCGCAACTCACGCCACCTGGAACACCACAACATAATGATGTGTTCGTCGTAACCGTACTTTATTAGATATGGTGCGATCTATGATGTCTCTTACCGATTTACCACTATCATTTTGGGGTTATGCATCAGAGACAACCGCATTCACGTTAAATAGGGCACCATCTAAATCTGTTGAGACGACACCGTATGAACTATGGTTTGGCAAGAAACCTAAGCTGTTGTTTATTAAAGTTTGGGGTTGCGATGCTTATGTGAAAAGGCTTTAGACTAATAAGCTCGAACCCAAATCGGAGAAGTGCGTCTTCATATGATACCCAAAAGAAACTGTTGGGTACACCTTCTACCACAGATCCAAAGGCAAGATCTTTGTTTCTAAGAATGGATCCTTTCTAGAGAAGGAGTTCCTCTCGAAAGAAGTGAGTGGGAGGAAAGTATAACTTGATGAGGTACTTGTACCTTCTCTCAATTTGGAAGGTAGTTCATCCAAGAAATCCATTCCCGTGATGCCTACACCAACTAGAGAAGAAGCTAATGATGATGATCATGAACCTTCAGATCAAGTTACTACTGAACCTCGTAGGTCAACTAGAGCACGATCCGCATCGGAGTGGTACAACAACCATGTTCTGGAAGTCATGTTACTTGACCATGACAAACCTATGAACTATGAAGAAGCTATGATAAGCCCTGATTCCAATAAATGGCTTGAGGCCATGAAATCTGAGATAGAATCCATGTATGATAACAAATTGTGGACTTTGGTGGGTTTGCCCAATGATCAGCGACCCATAGAGAATAAATGGATCTTCAAGAAGTAGACTGACGCTAATGGTAATGTTACTATCTATAAAGCTCGACTTGTGGCAAAAGTTTTTCGACAAGTTCAAGGAGTTGACTACGATGAGACCTTCTCATCTGTAGCGATGCTTAAGTCTGTCTGAATCATGTTAGCAATTGCCGCATTTTAAAATTATGAAATCTGGCAAATGGACGTCAAAATTGCATTCCTTAATGGATTTCTTAATGAAGAGTTGTATATGATGCAACCAGAAGGTTTTGTCGATCCTAAAGGTGCTAACAAAGTGTGCAAGCTCCAGCGATCCATTTATGGACTGGTGCAAGCATCTTGGAGTTGGAATATACGCTTTGATGAGGTGATCAAAGCATATGGTTTTATACAGACTTTTGGAGAAGCCTGTATTTACAAGAAAGTGCGTGAGAGCTCTATAGCATTTCTGATATTATATGTGGATGACATATTGTTGATTGGAAATGATGTAGAATTTCTGAATGGCATAAAAGGATACTTGAATAATAGTTTTTCAATGAAAGACCTCGGTGAAGATGCTTATATATTGGGCATCAAGATCTATAGAGATAGATTAAGACGCTTGATAGGACTTTCACAAAGCACATACCTTGATTAAGTTTTGAAGAAGTTCAAAATGGATCAGTCAAAGAAAGGGTTCTTGCCTGTGTTACAAGGTGTGAAGTTGAGTCAGACTCAATGCCCGACCACTACAGAAGATAGAGAGAAAATGAAAGTCATTCCCTATGCCTCAGCCATAGGTTCTATCATGTATGTTATGATGTGTACCAGACCTGATGTGTGCCTTGCTATAAGTTTAGTAGGGAGGTACCAAAGTAATCCAGGAGTGGATCGCTGGACAGCGGTGAAGAACATCCTGAAGTACTCGAAAAGGACTAGGGATATGTTTCTCGTTTATGGAGGTGAAAAAGAGCTTGTCGTAAGTGGTTACGTCGACGCTAGCTTTGACACTGATCCAGATGACTCTAAGTCACAAACCAGATACGTATTTTTATTGAATGGTGGAGCTGTCAGTTGGTGCAGTTCCAAGCGCAGCGTAGTGGCGGGATCTACGTGTGAAGCGGAGTACATAGCTGCTTCAGAAGCAGCAAATGAAGGAGTTCATATCCGATCTAGGTGTAATACCTAGTGTATCGGGTCCAATGAAAATCTTTTGTGGCAATACTAGAGCAATTGCCTTGGCGAAGGAATCCATATTTCACAAAAAGACCAAACACATCAAGAGACGCTTCAACTCCATACGAGATTTGGTCAAGGAGGGAGACATAGAGATTTGCAAAATACATACGGATCTGAATGTGGCAGATCCATTGACTAGCCTCTTCCACGAGCAAAACATGATCAGCACCAAGAATCCATGGGTGTTAGATTCATTACAATGTAATCTAGATTATTGACCCTGGTGCAAGTGGGAGACTGAAGGAAATATGCCCTAGAGGCAATAATAAAGTTGTTATTTTATATTTTCTTATTCATGATAAATGTTTATTATTCATGTGTAGCGACCCGGCCCGAATGGATCAAGTCTCTGTGCTTAAGTGTCATCCCTGGATCGGTATGCTGACACACACAGTACTCGAGGATTTATAACAGAGGTAAATCACATGTATAAAGTAACATAAATACTATTACCTCAATCCAAAAAGCGGAAGTAACAAGCTTGTGGATTCCCATCAACACCAACGGCAAAGTTGAGTGTAGAAATCGTAACCCTAATGTATCACTTACTCGTCGTAAGATCCTGCAATATGAGACGTTGCAGCCACAAAGGGGTCAGTACATTGAATGTACTGGCAAATTCACACCATAGAGCAATGATGAATAAAGGCTATCACTACATGCATATTTGGCTGGTGGAAAGCTCTAAGTTTATAATGTTTTTGCGAAAAGCCAATTTTTTCCTACTGCAAAGGAATAAATTTTATTTAACTATCATGGTGGTTGTTAAACATTGAGAATGGTTGACAGCATTCTCAATCCCAATTAAGTAACATCATCATTAAAACCCAACAAAATTAATTAAAGTAACATGATGAGATTCACTTGATAATCCAAGTACTAGATACTCAAAACGTCCATAACCGGGGACACGGCTAATCATGATTAGATTATAAACTCTGCAGAGGTTTGCGCACTTTTCCCCACACGACTCGATCTCCTTCGTTGGGATTCTCGCACTACATGGTGTTTGAGAAACCGATGACCGAGACATAGTCTTTCAGAAGTGCTAGCACCTTATGATGGGTAGACCTGTACACCTACTTTCCCCTACATCTGCTAGTCTACCACTGTAGGAGTTCGCATGACTTAGTCAACTATGCTAGAGCCCATAATAGCATGTGGCTGCACACGGAAGTTTCTATCATGAATAATCTTATGATCCCTTTGAGCCTGGGTGGCGGTCCAAAAACAAACAGGCAATCTTGGAATACCCAAGTGCCTCAATCCACCCAAATGTGTATTAAAGTTGCCACCTTAAATAAACCATTAATTAACAATCTCACATCTGTCATGGAAAATCACTCACCCAATCCACGTCTACTAGCATAGCATGGCATAATAATCAAACATAGAAGTAACTCCCAAGGGTTTGGTAGTAAACAGGGCAATAGGTTCCTACCTCATCAACTACTTCCCAATACCCACATGTTATCAATCCTACTCATGCAATGTTTGAGGGTTGAAACTAATGCATAAAAATTGGGTATGAAAAGGGATATGATCAAAGTGTGAACTTGCCTGCAATGTTGATGAAGATGATTCACACTCAAAACTCTTGATAGTTCTACTCGTCACACTCCGGTCAATCTATCGTGAGCAAGCAAATAGTAACCACACATAAGCAATCACTCAAAAGATCGGAAAGAACGAAGAGTACGATTCGGAAAACATCAAAACCAAGCAAATAACTCTTGCAACATAAAACAAATTTCTAACGGTACCAAAATTAAATGAATTTGACATTATCAGAAAGTTTAGGTCAAGAGCTTCGATTTGCAAAAAGAATCAACTCAAACGGAGTTATAAAACTCAAGTTATGATCAAACAAAGTTCAAATAATAAACTGCTTGAAATTCAAATTTAAACTTTCAAAAACATGTTTAAGTTGTTTTATTGGATAGAGGGGATCATAAGAAGAAGTGGGCATTAGTTTCGTTGGATTTGGATAAACAGTTGAAAAGTTGAAGTCGTTTGAAATCCAGGGGCTAATCCGTAAATAAAATATTCACAGACGGGTCCCTGGCAGAAAACTAAAAATAAAAGAAAAAGACTAAATAGCGAACGTTCGTTTATAAGGTCTAAACAGAGGATGTTCGCTATTTAATAAAACCATAAAAAATAGATCTAGTCTAGGGTTTAAAAAAACGATTTAAAAGAAAAACCGGACGGTTTTCTCGAGTTATACCGGTTCGGGAGAGGGGAAACCGGCGGTGGCGGTGGCGGTGTTCTTCGGCGAGCGGGGCAAGGCGAGACGGCGGCTCCGGCGCGGTAGTAGGAGACGACAGGCGGCGGGGTGCGGTACGGTGACGAGGGGGCGGCGCGGCGCGGCAGGGGGACGGCGCTAGCGGGCGGCGGCGCGGCAAGGCGGCGGGGACGAGGCGCGGCGGCAGCAGATCTTGCCGCCGGCGACGATTGCGGCGAGTCGAGGAGAGGCGGCGGCGAAAACAGGAAAAAGAGAAGGGAGGCTGGGCCGGCGCATTTATAGGGGAGGGGTGGCCTCGGGAGGCGTGGAGGAGGGGTAAGGCGGCAGAGGACTCCAGGCGGTGCACGGACGTCGAGGCGGTGGTTGCGGTAGTGCTCGGGACTCCGTCCCGAGCTCGGTGGCGAGGCGGACGGTGCGTCGGGCCGGCTGGGCCGTGGCCTGGCTGGCTGGGCCGGCCTGGTCCGGTCGGTCCAGAAGTTTTTTTTTCAAATAAACATTTTTTTAACACAATCAAACAAAAATAATAAAACTATATAGGCATATAATATATCAAAATTTTCAGAAAAAGTTTTTCTACAACGTGAACATTAATATAGCATCAAATAAAATCCTCAAAAATTCAAATAAATCAAACAGTGCTACTGCACTAACAAAATCCAATAAAAATCATTTTAAACATACCACAATTATTTCAAATTTATTTCTCTCTAATTTTTTGATGTAGGGAATCATGTTACCCTATTTTCTATATATTTTATTTTTGGAGAAAAATAATTTGAATAAAACCCAAATAACTCCAATTTGAAAATAATTTCTAAAATGACTTTAAATTTGATCCTTTTAAAACTCCCAACTCATATTTCATATATTTTGAAGAAGTCATTTTATCTTCTCTCATGAAAACCATTGAGTTGCTTGAAGTTTCCGAATGAAATTCAAATATTTTCAAAACTCTTTTTCATTTAATTAAATGGAAGAAGTCATGCCATCTTCTCTCTAGGGTTTTATGATGAAATGAATTTGAATTCACGGAGATTACAAATGCAAAATGAAAGTTCGGGAAAGTCCTTTTATTCCCTCTCATTTAACTTTCAAAAGTTTCGAATTTCACTCAATTTCACACAATCAATCAAATCTATCTATTTAATATAACATTCCAAAATTTAGAATTTTGGGATGTTACATCATGCTAGAATTGTATTAACTGGAAACTTGATACATGTATGAATACATAGATAAAACACCGTGTCCTAGTATGCCTCTATTAGACTAGCTCATTGATCAAAGATGGTTAAGTTTCCTAGCCATGGACATGTGTTGTCATTTGATGAACGGGATCACATCATTAGGAGAATGATGTGATGGACAAACCCCATCCGTTAGCTTAGCATAATGATCGTTCAGTTTTATTGCTACTGATTTCTTCATGTCAAATACATATTGCTCCGACTATGAGATTATGCAACTCCTGGACACCGGAGGAATGCCTTGTATGCTATCAAACGTCACAACATAACTAGGTGATTATAAATATGCTATACAGGTATCTCCGAAGGTGTTTGTTGGGTTGGCATAGATCGAGATTAGGATTTGTCACTCCAAGTATCGGAGAGGTATCTGTGGGCCCTCTCGGTAATGCACATCATATGAAGCCTTGCAAGCAACATGACTAATGAGTTAGTTGCGGGATGATGCATTACGGAACGAGTAAAGAGACTTGTCGATAACGAGATTGAAATAGGTATGAAGATACCGACGATCGAATCTTGGGTAAGTACATACCAATGACAAAGGGAATAACGTATGTTCTCATTACGATTCGACCGATAAAGATCTTCATAGAATATGTGGGAGCCAATATGGGCATCCAGGTTCCGCTATTGGTTATTGACCGGAGAGGTGTCTAGGTCATGTCTACATAGTTCTCGAACCCGTAGGGTCCGCACGCTTAATGTTCGATGACAATTTGTATTATATGAGTTATGTGATTTGGTGATCGAATGTTGTTCAGAGTCCCAGATGAGATCACATACATGACAAGGAGTCTCGAAATGGTCGAGAGGTAAAGATTGATATATTGGATGATAGTATTCGGACACCGGAAGTGTTCCGAAGTGTATTGCGTACATATCAGAGTACCGGGGGGGTTACTGGAACCCCCGGGGGAAGATATGGGCCATAGGATGGAGCCACACCAGCCCTCAAAGGGGTGGCGCCCCCCCCCCCACCAGGGAGGAGTCCAAATTGGACAAGGGGTGGGGGCAGCGCCCCCTTTCCTTCTCCCCCCTCTCCTTCACCCTTCCCCCTCCGGTAAAAGGAAGGGGGACGAATCCTACTAGGACCCCAAGTAGGACTCCTCCTACTTGGGGGCGCACCTAGGGCCGACGTCCTCTCCTCCCTCCTTTATATACAGGGGGCGCCCCTAGAACACACATCAATTGTTCCTAGCCGTGTGCGGCGTCCCCCTCCACAGTTTACGCCTCCGGTCATATTCTCACAGTGCTTAGGCGAAGCCCTGCGTGGATCACATCACCATCACCGTCACCATGTCGTCGTGCTGACGGAACTCGTCTACTTCCTCAACACTCTGCTGGATCAAGAGCTCGAGGGACGTCATCGTGCTGAACGTGTGCAGAACTCGGAGGTGTCGTATGTTCGGTACTTGGTCGGTCGAAACGAGAAGACGTTTGACTACATCAACTGTGTTAAGCAAATGCTTCCTCTTTCGGTCTACGAGGGTACATGGACACACTCTCCCCTTCTCATTGATATGCATCTCCTAGATAGATCTTGCGTGTGTGTAAGAATTTTTTTGAAATTGCATGCTACGTTTCTCAACACTAGATGTAGGCAGGAGTCGGTCGATGTGTGGAGTAATAGTAGTAGATGCAGGCAGGAGTCGGTCTACTTGTCACGGACGTGATGTCTATATTCATGATCATTGCCTTAGATATCGTCATAACTATGCGCTTTTCTATCAATTGCTCGACAGTAATTTGTTTACCCAACGTATTTTTTCTTTCCAGAGAGAAGCCTCTAGTAAACCCTATGGCCCCAGGTTCTATTTTCTGTCGTATATTTTCAGATTTATAACACCAAAAACACAAAAATACCTCGCTGATTTTTTTATACCTATCTCTATTAGATCTCACTCTTGTTCGTGACTGTGAAGGGATTGACAACCCCTTTTTCGCGTTGTGTGCAAGCGTTTGTTAGTTTGTGCAGGTGCATATATTGAAGACTTGCTTGTGCCCCCTACTGGATTGATACCTTGGTTCTTAACTGAGGGAATACTTATCTCTACTTTGCTGCATCACCCTTTCCTCTTCAAGGGAAAAAACAACGCAAGCTCAAGAAGTAGCATGGTTCAGGAGTCTAGGTTAGGCGAATGGGCATTTTATCCCTTGATTAAGTTTCCAGAAACAGTAAAAAGGTGGCAGGGGACTTAGTTTTATTGCAAGGACGTCCCGGCACTTGGGAGCACCATATGTCTTCCACCTTTCTCCTCTGACAGAGTTGCGTCTCCTTGTCCGAACATCTTGAGAGTTACTAAGGCTGAGCAAAAATGAAGTGGACATTTTTATTCCCATCTTGGTTGGAAGGAAAAGGGGGGTTGGAAGGAATTGATCTATTATAGGCCTTCAGCAGTCGTTGTATTCAGCCGCTTCAGGAAAGAGAAAGGCCAATGTACATGTACAATGGTTGTAGAATCCAACATGTGTGAGCAAGAGGTCAATACCATAGAGGAGATCAAAACCTGACTGATGCGTATCACCGTGGAACGAGATGAGATCCGAGCAAAAGGGAGTGTGTCTCCTTATGATTCCGAGTACCCTCCACCATAGGTGAATTTCTTTATTTGCATTGTGTTTTTGTCTTCAGTGATTCCACTTGGTTGATTCGATTGGTTTTGTTTAACACAATTTGTCGTTCGATTGATATGTCAAAAAATTCAAGAGTTTATATTCCCTGATTCCAGAAGTGAACCACGAGTCTGCTGGCGAGAAGTCTGAGAGCAGTGTTAGCCATAATCCGAGAGCGACGATGAAGCAGAAACCCAAGAGTTCGACGATAAGCACGATGACAATGACGCTGAAGGTGAATCTGAGGATGAGGTGGAGTCTTCTCCCTCGACCTACACTGTCCGGGAAGGTAGGCCTAAAACGGTAAATGATCCGAGCAAAATAGCACCCGCTACTCAGGGGGTTAAACGAGCTCGAGCGGCTTCGATTGAGCCAGTAGTTCCTTCTCCAAAGGTGGTCAAAATGCCAAGAACATTACTCATAAGCCTAGTAAAGTTGCCAACTTGCGCTGGTTGAAGAAAGTGGTGCCGATTGTCTCCAAGTGAGTATAAGTAGTGGAATTTTGCTTTGAGTATTTTGACATTGTAACCATCTTGGAGCCTTTTATGAAGTAGGGCTGCCATCAACAAGTCACAACAGCCAAGCTACCAAGCAGACCCCGAGCAAAGGCAAAAGACGACCTGATGTTGATGTTGAAACTTCAAAATGTATTTTGTATGTTGTGTAATTGTCCGAGTGAACGATAAAGCAAATACTGATGAATTGTTATTTTACATTGTTCGTAATGACTGAAGAAGTAACTCCCATGGAGGACGCTTGGGAGCACGAGGAGCGTACTCAAACGGATGTCGACCTGCCTAATCGAAGGTGAAGTTCGGTGTCAAAGGAAGTCTATCATGACTTAGTGCAAAAAATTCCAGAAGTTCAATCGGGTGCAAGTGTTCAAGCACCGATTGAAATTGTATAAGTTGGTCCGAGTACATTAGCGATGATGGCGCCTCAACATGTACTGCCTTCAACTGCTCCGTCTGCCTTATTTTCATTGGCCAG
Source organism: Triticum timopheevii (assembly GCA_963921465.1). NCBI lineage: Eukaryota > Viridiplantae > Streptophyta > Magnoliopsida > Poales > Poaceae > Triticum > Triticum timopheevii. The sequence goes on from OY997272.1 coordinate 173,626,253, forward strand.
AACTCCAGAGGACAAGGTGGGCGTAAGCAAGGAAGCCATGATTTAGGCCGAACCGATAAACTCTAGTATGAAGGATGCGCTCAACTTGAACGAGATCCTGAAAGCTTATATCCGAGTAAGTACTGGATGGGGTTACCCCAAAGGTGGTGGTTTTCATGATTGTAACTGATGTAACAATTCTAATAAATGAAGGAGGAGATAATTACTATTTTTTTAGGCAAAGGAGAAGACAATTACTGAAAAAAAGCTCTAAGAGTAAGTAAGAGGCAAGCGAGAGTCTCAAAAATAGGTCAGCCCACTAGTGTAGGCCTCTCTCTCGAGGGCTTTGGTAAAAGGTTTCAACCATGTGAAGCTCAGCCCGTTAGATAAAACGTACCCCGCCGAAGCCCAGGAAAACGCCCCACTTCCGTACCTTCCCGACCAGGCGACCACCGCCTCCGCTCACCGTCGACGACTCCAACTCCAACTCGAAACAAACCCCAAAGCCGACGCCGCCGCCTGCCCCCTGCCCCCGCCGACCGCGCCGAAAACATGGATTCGCTTCTTGCCACCTACGCCTCTTCCGACGAAGACGCCGACGAGAGCATCCCCTCACCCGCTCCCGTGACCTGCCGCGGCGAGGCCAGCGGAAAGCCCGCCGGCGGCATCTTCTCCGCGCTCCCGCAACACAAGTCGGCGCCTATATTCTCATCGCTTCCGGCGCCGAAATCCGCCGCGACCTTCTCCTCCATCCCGCCTACCAAATCCTCCGCTTCCTCCGGAAACCCTAAGCGCGTCGTCCAGTTCCGCCCGCCGCCGATCCGCCAGACCACCGGAGTCAGCTCGGACGAGGAGGATGACGCCGAGAAGCGCCGTCCCAGCGCCAGCGAGGCGCCCCCGCCCCTGTCTGCTGGATCGGGGCCGGTGTCTTCGTTCCTCCCGGCGCCCAGGCACTCGCTTGGGTTCGGCTCCGGCGCGGCCAGGAGGTCGGCCGTAGACACCGCCGGGCCGGAGAGGTCAGATCTTGCTGCTGCTGGCCCCTCTAGCTCGGCTGTCAACAGAGGAGCGCCAGAAAGGTCCGATACTGGCCCTGCGGACGAGGACGATCCTGAGGAAAGCAGTGATGAGGACGGCATGCCTGCTCCGGAGCAGCAGCAAGAACAACAGGATCTTGGCGCTGGAGCTGGAGACGTCCAGCACCAGGGTTATGATGCTGGAGTTGGAAACGCTAATGGGTACGAAGGCTATGCGTGGGATCCAAACTATTATGCATATTATGGTTTGGATCCGAATAGCAATTCAAATTATGGGGCTGAACCACAGTATGCAGCATATGGAGTACAGCAAGGTGGTGGGTATGGTAATGGATATGGCGGGGAGCACAGTGGTGGATACGAGCATTCGACAGCGCCTCCATGTGGAGGGGAATATACTGGAGGTTACAGTGCTGAGGCAGTGGCAATGGCAGCGCCACCAATGCGGGAGCCAGCACTGCCACCAGAATTGGGCAGGATTGGAGTGAAAAGAGGTAGGAGGGATATGCCTATGGAGATTATAGAGGTGAATCAGGCAGAACTGGTCAAGAACCGTCCGAGGGAGGACAAATCCAAGCTCACGGGGATGGCCTTTGGTCCTAGTTACCAGGTACAGACAAATCATTCCTTGATAACTTGGCATCACCTTTGCTTAGCTCTTGCTACATTGTTATTGTGCTCAGTTCACTGTACTTTCTTTGGTTTTCTTTCACCTTATATAGCCACCATTACTACTATCTAGTCAATGTTAGATAATTGTATTTTTATTTTGTCAAGTCATACACAGATACTGTAGTATGCATGCAGCATTGTCCATGCAATTTAGGCCCTGATACCAGTCCCCAGCAATTATTCTTGGTAATAGGTTTGTGCTTGTCACAGTTTTAGTTTTAAATTTGCAAATCATCACCAATAAGGCAAACAAAGCAAGTACTGTACCTAACAAGTGAAGAGTCACCACTGATAACTTCTCCAAGCTGTAATTATGCTACTTCCTCCATTTCTAAATATAAGTCTTTTTAGAGATTCCGATGTGGATACATACAGAGCAAAATGAGTGAATCTACACTCTAAAATATGTCTATATACATCTGTATGTAGTTCTTGTTGAAATCTCTAAAAAGACTTATATTTAGGAACGGAGGGAGTAGTAATGCTTTCAAGGGTGTTGTCAATGTCATCAGATCATCACTGGAGTATTTAACTACTCCCTCCGTTCCTAAATACTCCCTCCGTTCCAAAATAGATGACCCAACTTTGTACTAACTTTAGTACAAAGTTGAGTCATCTATTTTGGAACGGATAAGTCTTTGTAGAGATTTCACTATGGACTACATACGGAACAAAATGAGTGAATCTACACTCTAAAATGCATCTACATACATCTGTATGTGGTTCATAGTGGAATCTCTCCAAAGACTTATATTTAGGAACGGAGGGTGTATATAATTGTGTTTTGTTACAAAAGGAACCATATGATTTGCCAATTCATATTTCCTTAAACTTAACGATAAGTATACTAGCTAATCTACCTTATGGTTTAAACCATGCTTCTGTATGCTTAAAATAAAATTAATGAAAAAGTTACCATTCTGTTTACTAAAGAACTATTGAAGCTATTACTCCGTTTGAATAGTTCCTTGAACTTCAGTATTATGACATTTTGACTCGTAATGTAGTCATATAAATTTATCTGAACTGTCTAACTATTTGACTGTACCCTTTTCTGATGTGTCAGAAAATTGTGACCAAACGAAGTACTAGTTGTTATTACAATGTACTCCTCCGTTCATAAGATGTTTTGGATCTTTCAATATGGACTACATACGGATGAAATGTGTGAACAAACACACTAAAACGTGTCATACATCCGATTTATAAAAAAAGTTAGAATATCTTATAATAGTGAATGGAGGTAGTAACTACTCCCTCCGTCCAGAAATACTTGTCATTGAAATGGATGTATATAGATGTATTTTAGTTCTAGATACATCCATTTTCATCCATTTTGATGACAAGTAATTCCGGACGGAGGGAGTATTATTTTGTATTGAGTATGTACGCTCTTAATGGGTTTGCTGATTGCCTATACCAGATGGGACTTGTGAACCAAGACAAACTTGCTTTAGTTTAGGTTATACTCCCTCCATTCCAGAATATAAAGTGTATCGATTTCCATGCAAGTCAGCCATTTGAATGTTTGACCAAGATTATAGAATAAAATAACAACATCTGCAATACCTAATAGATAAAATATGAAACTACTTTTGATGATGGATCAAACGATATAAATTTTGTATTGTGGATATTGATATATTTTTCTACAAACTCGGTCAAACGTGGACTTGTTGGACTTTTGAAAAAACAAATACACCTTATATAAAGGAACGGAGGGAGTATTAAAGTACAGCTTGTTAGATCAAATGGTCAGCTTTACTGAGCAAAATCACACTACATGGAATTGACCAGATTAGAGCAGGTTCTGTTTGTAATCAGACAAGATTCACACAGCGTTCAGTTGATTAAACTAAAATATTACTTTGTAAGCATGAATAAAAGAATAAGGTGATGATATGACGAGGTTGTTCTTGATGTTGTGGATAACTGGGTATTGGATACTCCCTCTAATTGAAGACCTCTACATACATTTGAAATACAGACAAGCTAGAGTTCTGTTTTTCTTGTGTTAGGTCACCCTAATCCAGGACCTTATGTCGTAGGGTGTAACGGTGGTCTTGGGTTACGTCTTCACAGTCCATGTCTAGGAAAAGGGATATGCTGGGATAGTAGAACTTTGAAATCACAAACTAAAAATCAATGATGAAAAATAGAAGGATGGCTAGTATCAAAATATGGTCTTGTCAATATCTGATGATCCTACCAAAGGTAGACCTTTTTGATAATATAGGTTAATGATAATTGATATATAGGCCTATAGGACTGTATAACCCAGGGTGCATTAGAAGATCTCATCATATCGCAATCAGAACTAAGAAGCATGTCTTGAATATATAGTTTTCCCTGTATTGTTTGAAAATTGTACTCCCTCCGTTCCTAAATATTTGTCTTTCTAGAGATTTCAAATGGACTACCATATACGGATGTATATAGACATATTTTAGAGTGTAGATTCACCCATTTTGCTCCATATGTAGTCACTTGTTGAAATCTCTAAAAAGACAAATATTTAGGAACGGAGGGAGTAGCTGTGAATGCCTATTTCTCCCTGGTATCAAAACCATCAGCCATTCAGCCATTTTCACATGTCCCTGTCTTGTCGCTGCTGTTCATCATCCAAACTTCTGCTTTTGACATCAATTTAGAGTAGGCTACTTTTACTGAATGAACATCGCTGCTCTCTTCGACATTACTCAATGCTCGAATGTGCGTATTATCCTGACCCAAGATTTGTTCTATCTCGTGTGTAGGCTGCCCCTTCGGGGAAGGGAAAGCCCTCCAAGCTGCAGAAGAGAAAGCATCAGATCGGTTCTCTCTTCTACGACCTGAAGCAGAAGGAGATGGAGCTTTCCGAGAGGCGTGCCAAGGGCTTCCTCACGAAAGCGGAGACTCAAGCAAAATATGGGTGGTGAGAATGGTCACGAAGACAGCCTTGTATATCAGAATCGAGCTGTAACTGTTTATTCATCTTGTTGTTTAACATTTTGTTGTAGTGCCTGGTGATGTGAACCCATTGTACGATTATAACCAAACAAATAGTAGTTCATTCAACCTTTGCTTGTAAACTGTGCATCAATTTTTACGGACCATCTAAAGAAGATTCCTTTGACTCTGAAGTTCTATTTTGGCATCTCTAAACATCTGATATTCAATTCGGCTCTACGGGTCATATGCTCCTAGACCCCAAAAATGCTTCTACGAATGTTAAAATATGAGTTAAATACATCACGGATGACTTAACTTGTCTGTTGCGGTCAATATGGTTGCGGTCAGTTTAGCGCCTTGCAAAATATGCGTATGTGGTGCTATAACTTGTCGCGTGGTGTATATATGCTGCCTCACCTGTTTGCCGCCATATGTGTTGGGTGTGACAGCTGGCGGTCAGTGCGGCGACCGCCTATGTTGGGTCAAATGCATGCAATTTTTTTTTGCAGAAACCCCCTAAGATTTAATTAAATGTCATAGAAAAGCCCTTGCTCTCTAATTAAATGCTTGCAAGCTAATAACAGGAAAAAAAATCATCTTCGTACTGTTGAATGGATTTCGAACCTGCGACCTACAGGAAATAGCGCGCACGCTAGCTTAGCCACCACAGACAAATAGTACTTTTTTTTGGGCGCTGCTATCCGTCGGCCGGCAGATCTTTTTAGAAGATCCACCGCCTCGCGGACCGTTAGATCTGACGGATTGAGCGATCGAGGTTCACCTTCTATCGTTGCAACGGAGTTTACTCCTATGCGCCCGAGCGCTACAACGCTCAATCCTAATCTTTTCAGCCCCCCTGATTTCAACGGGTGGGGGGCCGGTGCGCCAAACCTTCCCCCCTCAATTACTTAAACAGGAAAGTTTTGACGCTGTCTGAAATCGGCCGCTCCAACGCGCGCGCGTCAGATAGCCAAGCCCCATTGCAACACATGTTATGTTGCAGAAAAATTTCCGCAACACGAGTTATGTTGTGGAAAATTTTGCAACATAGATTAAGTTGTAGATTATTTTTGCAACAATGTCTTGTTATAATTTTTTTTTGCAACATAGGTCTTGTTGCAATTTTTTGCAACAGAGGTCTTGCTGGAATTTGTTTTCTAACAGAGATCTTGTTACAGTTTTTTTTTATTTTGGCAACAGAGACCTTGTTGGAGAAATTCGCTGTAGCGAGCAACAAGCAATGACTATGTTGGCCGAAAGAAATGTTGATGCCCTCTCGGGGCGGTGGGGTAACGATGGACACACCTCCTCACTGAGGACGTGGACGCCGATGCAGCTTGAGTTCGGGCGCACCGCGACGACTGAGTTCATGGTGGAGGTGGGTGGCAGCGGTGGCGCCCATGCCGGCGACCTCGTCGGCATACTACCGGCGGCGAGTGTCGGTGGTGGCGGTCAAAGCAGCGCGAGGGTGCGTCGCCTTGACGGGGAGCTCAGGAGGAGCACAGGTGGCCATTGCTCTCGTGAGGTTCCAGATCCAGATCCTGCAACACATCAGTTGTTGCGGTGGGGGAAATTGCAACAATGACACAGTTATGGAACCTAGATTCAATTGGATCCAACGGCGCCGAAGGTGGCGGACGTGCGCGTCGTTATCCGTCGGGTGATCCTGATCATTTCCCTTTTTTTGAGTAAACGGATAAATAGGACTTAATGTAAAGTTGTTAGCTAGAAACTTATATAGTCTAACTATCACTCTGCAATTTCTACTCTATTTTTTACTTCAAGTTACTGCTTTGTTTTTATTATATGCATTTTCCCATATAAAAATATAGTAATTATAAATACACGGTAATAACTATTTAAATCTTCATCTTATTTTTATTATTATGTAGTTCGAAGAGGTAAACATGATTTTTTTTTTAAATATGTGGATTTAAACAGTTCAACATATATTATAAAAAAATTGTGTAAATTCTTGTATCTTCATTTAGGACCGCAAGCACGCACAATTATTGTGTATCTTCATTGTATTTTTAGAATACATAGTTATTAAAAATCAACAATGTTGTATTTTAAAACTATTCAAAGTGTATTAAAAATCATTGTGTAGAAAAATTAAATTCTATAAAAAGTGTCAAAACATGCTAAACGTGCTTGTAAAAATGTAAGAATAATTTTACAAAATAAAATTTTACATGTTGAACATTTTATAAATAGACCTTGTAATTTTTTTGAATTCATGACGAACATTTTTCAAAAACATGTTTACAATTTCCTAATACATGTGAGAATTATCCAAAAAAAGTTGAATATTTTTTTCAAGTTCACTAACACTTTCTTTAAGTTTATGGAAGGTAATATGTTGAATAGATTTCTTTTTTTTTCAAAAGTATGAATTTCTTAATATTTTTCAGTTTCCCACGAGTCAAGTTTTTATTTTTTATTTTTCTTTATTACTTCTCCCGGTACCCTTTTTTATAAATAGGTGTGTATCTCCATATTGCACAGATAACTATTCTTGACGTAGTGGTCAGCACGTGTGTGCATACTGTGCACCCATGTACTGCGTTTGAACCTGTCAGTGTGCATACTTTGCTCGCTAACGGCTCAGCGGAGGAAAGGGAGCTGATGATGATGGCCTGGTATGAGCTATGGCTAGCAAGGAACAATGCCAGGGAGACGAAGAAGATAGAGGAGCCGGCTACAATAACTAGCAGGGTGTTGTACCTGAGAGAGGAATGGAAGTCTGTCCACGTGAAGGCTATGCAACAACCAGAGCAGAGAATTCTGCAAACCTGTAAGAAACCGGATGAAGGTTGGGTGAAAACGAATGCGGATGGAGCAATGGTGAAGAACAAAGGGTCGAGAGCAGGAGGTGTAGTCCTCAGGGACTGCCATGATGAGTTCTTGGCAGGAGCTTGCCATTTTTTTCCGGCTGCCAAGGACCCTGAAGTGGTAGAGTTGCATGTGTGCCGCCGGGCCATATTGCTAGCTCAATAACTAAATGTGCATAAACTCATCCTCGAGACGGATTCTAAGGAAGCGGTCAGGAAACTGCTCGACATCAACAAAGATTTCTCTCACATTGGGCATATAGTTCAGCAGATCAAAAACTTGCTTGAAGCTATCCAGGAACAGTGGTTTGGGTGCGTAGGAGTGCAAATAAAATAGCACATGTCCTAGCTAGGGAGGGTTGCTGTAAATCTCTTTGTAAAACTTGGTTCCATGTACCCCGGAGTGCGTTCGCTCCGAGGTTGCAGAAGAGATGAACTATGAATAAAAAGCAACTATTTCCCCTAAAAAAAAGCGTGCCGTTTTTTTCTTTCTAATTACGATTTCATCCCAGCCCTTATTTTTCTTATTACTATTTCATCCCACATGATGACATGCAGGGCCCAGATCTAACAGGTGAGATCAATGCATTTCGGCATATTTAAATAAAATGTTAGGTGCTTTTGCAAAATTTAATTAAAATATGGCGAGTTTTCCGTAAAACAAGCACATTCCTCTAGCCGTTGACACATGTGCCAACGCCACATTGGCATTGCCATGTGGGCAGTGCATACGCCTGGATACGGCCGAAGACACCGTATTTAAATGTATGACAAGTTACATCATTAGTTTCATGTGTGTTACAAGTTTAGTCGTCAAAATGACCACGTCGAACAAGTTGAGGCACCCGTGGTGTACTTAACTCTTTGAGTATATAAAAAAATTTAGACGTGTCCGGAGGCCCTTTATGTGGCATGTTGATGTGGCAGCTCCTTATGTGGCATATTGATGTGGCATTCCAGTTAGATCAGGCTCACTTGTCGGCCCAGCTCTCCTTGTCCCTATCCCCATTGATCCGGACAACAGAGAGAGCGATTTCAAGTCTTGAACTCTTTAGAGCCTGTTTGGGACTAATCTGTTTTTAAAATTTAGCTCCGCTCCAGAAAACACAAATCAAACGGGATAACTCCACGATATGTCGCTCCGCAAAAAAACTAAAATCTAGGATACAACTCAGCTTTTTATGAAGCTCTCAAGGAGTGCTCTAAAAAAATCTAGAAGCTGAAGTTGGGGGAAAATTACCCATCACTGTAACCAGTAAGTGGATACCCCATCGTTTGTCCTCCCTCGTCCAATCAAATAGATCATTTTCATCAAATTTCTCAGTCTTGAAGCTGGAGGGAAGCTAAACATTCTCTTTGATAGTGCTACAACTTCTGTATGAAACTGCTTCAAAGTGGATTTGATGGAGTAAAACTGATTTTGATGAAGCGGAGCAGTTCCAAACAAGCCCTTTATACCCTATAAACACGTATATTATGTGCTGGAATTAGGATATTTTTTTGCGAGATCTAAAGGGTTTTATCCTAAAGCTACAATCCTTAGGTAAGAGATCTTTAATACATGGGGTCATTTCCCAAGCCACGGAGCATAGCCCAAATTAATTCTACTCCCTCCTTCCATCTATATAGGGCCTAATGCGTTTTTCGAAACTAACTTTGACCAAGTGTTGGAGTAATAATATATGACATGCAACTTACACAAAGCATATCGTTAAATTCGTATGTGAAAGAAGCTTCCAATGATATAATTTCTATGTTATACATCTCATGTACTATTAATCTTGTCAATAGTCAATTGTCGTCTTAAAAAACACATTAGGCCCTATATAGATGGAAGGAGGGAGTATGTCTAATTCCATGACGGCCAAACTAGCTGGGGTCGGAATTCAGAAATGAAATCCATGAATTCCAACCCAAATGACAGGAGCCAAACAAGTGTCTCCACAACAATACCATTTGTCCCAGCATAAGCAAATGCTTTTCCTACATTCCCACAATGTCCGCGAGTTCCAAGTCCTAGTGCAACCTACGAACCTCAGTCACTCTACCTTCATCAGCTACGTACATTTTACGATTTCTCGCTGGCAACCAAACAGTGGGAGAGCATAAAGACCACATAACATCATGAATCGATGCATCACACACTTCTAAGTTGGAAGGTTGCAGTGTCAGGGATTCAAGCAAAATACTGATACGGAAAAAACAGCCCAATGGATAAAGCTGAAAGACAAGGTTATGTAACATAAAAGGCATCACAAGAATGCAAAACCGTCGACACAAAATCGATGGTAGTATACTGCGAAGAACTTGTACTCGATTCGCTGAAAATGTTTTTAATCACAATGCATGCACTTCCAGTTTGAAGTTGCTTATGACAGGACACGGAGGAACATAACAGTGGACTAGACAGTCCGTTGCTGCCTTCCGACACAAAATAAACCAGCCATCAAATAGACATCAACTCCAGGTAGCCCATCAGTAGAAGAAAAACGGAGAACACCATCCTGAATCAACCGTAGATAAGCTCTCCTGCACAAAGATAAAGGTGGTGAGGACAATTGAAGGGTGCAGAAGACATCTCATGCCAAAAAAACAATGCCTATATTGCACATGCTTACAAAGACTATATTGCACATGTTTACAGCTCAATAGTGCCACATAACATAGAACTCCTGTAGTACACACGATATCACTTGACGCAACATCAGGTTTAGACTTCCGCTGTTTTTGTTGGTACCAATACGTAATAATTATATTTATCAATCTTCTTAGATGGGTACATAGGTCTTAGGCTATTATCATACAGAATGTAAATCGCACTTTTGTTCCTACACAATTTAGTTATAAGAAAGGTTCTGTCAAAACTATCATGGAATTTAACTACTTCTAAGTCGTTGTCACTTCCACAGGGAGCAAAACGACTTTCACATGTCAATGAATAATGACTCCATTCCTCAAAAGTGTCAAACTCTGCAAAAGGCCTTCAAAAGGACTTAAATCCATATGCACATTTGAAGTTCAACAGAACATTAAACCGGTTTGCTAAACCATTTTTCTGACATATCATCTGATAACCATTGACCTAACCTAGTAATACAAAAGGTGAATAGAGCTAATAGATCTTACACCGTTATTTGGAAGTATCATATGGTGCTATGCAACTTCACAAATGCACAAAATGGTGATACAAAAAGATGGCCTGCAGTAACTTGAAGGTTGACACAACTGTCACCGCAGTTTCAAACTATGCATAGCCAACGCAACACACAGTGCAAGCTATAATCACAAATGATACCCAACAAATGTGTCATTCAACAGTTTCCTTTGCTATTCGAGAACTATAACAGCAAAGTGCAATCCACATACGTGGTCGAACTTTGTAAAGCTCAAGGATGTCTTCATTGAGAATTTGCATCACTGGTGCAATATACCCTGGCAGAATGAAATGGATGTGAAACAGATAACGCCCAGATCATTCAGATCATCATACAGTTGCACTATTGGCAGTTATATGTAGATCAATCAATTGCCACTACGCAAGTGATTCAAATGCACAATTGCCCCCACACAATATTGTTCCCGACAGCCAGAGTTCATACAAACCCTCATCCAATTCACCAAACAAGTTCACAGCCTCCGCCAGAACATTTTGCATCTAATCGTACCACACACCACGTCCATGCGACCTTAATTAAATTAAACCACACGACAATCGTCAAGCAGACGGGGTTCAATCCCCCGAAAAGCATCTCATCGCACCACCGGATCGGATCAGGAAACAGAAATGATACAGCAGAACCCTCACCTGCGCGGGGCGGATCCGGATCTAGTGGCCGCCGTGCTTCTCGAGGTGCTCGAGGTGGCGGCGCTCCTGGGGCAGGCCCACGAGGTAGGAGAAGGCCATGCCGCCGAAGCAGACGTGGAAGAGCGGGTCAACCGAGCTGGTCTCGATGTACTTCTCGATGTAGCGGTCCACCGCCTGGTCGGTGCTCTTCTTCACGTTCGCCCAGGTGAGGCGCGGCTTGAGGTACGCCGGCACCTCGCGCACCTTCATCGCCCGGATCTCGTTGTACAGCGCACGCATCGCCATGGTCGCGACCTTGGAGATCTCCCTCTCTCTCTCCTGTGCGCTCCGAGTCTAGGGTTCGTTTGGTCGTTGGCTTCGGTGGGGAGGGGAGGATGGAATGGCACAGGAGGATTTGTTTGGGTGGTAATCACCGGAGTATTGGGTTGGGTTGGGCTGGGCTGGGCTTAAATGATACGGTGACAAGAATGACGGGCCTTCGGTGGACCAAGGATTATGCTGGGGCATCTCATCTATATAATACCTAAATAGTTCATCCCCATTATGGTATTTCTTTTGACATGCAGCCTATCCACATCAGCAGCAGCGCCACATCAACATTTAGTTAGAGGCTTACATGTGAGACCCACTATAGTACAAAACAACCACGTAAGCTTCGGTTACTGCCGGTGGGACCGACGAGAGAGCTTCCCACGGACGTCTCTTTCCGCCTCTGGTGATTCCCATCGCACCCTTCCTAAACGCAGCGCCTCACCAGATCCCCGCAGCAACGGATTTCCCCTTCCTCTTCATCTTCTCCACTCTCCATTACAAAACAGTATAACTCAGCCACCTACGGCGTCCCACAGCGATTTGACATCCTCGATCGTCCGATCAAACTAAACAATGGAGTAGATTGCTCGGTCGTTCCAGCACAGCCGGAGGCAGTTTCACCTCGCAACCCGAGCGCCCCCGAAGTTAATGGGCTGCTGCTCCCGACATCCACCTAGGCGCGTTCTCATGAATTGGGCGAAGACTGCACGGCCCATATCTTTCTTGATGGTTGATGCGCGGGCCACGCAGGAGAGAGATATCTCTCGGCCACAATCCTTCTCCTCTTATCTACAAACCTAATCCTATCACAACGGCTGCTGGAAAGCACCCCGATGATCGATAGTAACAGCGACGGTGACAAGGGCAGATCTGATAATGGTGCATGCCGGCCTTGGTGACGGTGCACATCAGCGCCCATAATCCTACCTCCACGACGATGAGATTTTGCTCCGCTTCTTCTATCCCATGGGGCTCGCCTCTCTCCCCTCATTGTCGACGGTGAAGCGATTGCGTTGTACGCTGGGCGTGAGAATAGCAACCCACAATCGTAGGTCTACATCCGGAAGGCCACATTATGACCGCCAGATCACGCAGTGATGTATGCATTCCTCTATCTCTGCTGATTTCTTATCAATCACTAAACTATGTCCCTTGATTTTTACCAATTTGTAAAACATGTCGGTAATGTGAAGAAGCTTTGGGAATAGTAAGGCATGCTCCATTGTTCTATTAATCTTTTTTTGTGTGTGTGTGAACCACACTGTTCTACTAAAACTAACTTATGTGTGTAGCAAAGAAAATGTTATTGTCTTTCTCTATATTTGTGCATATCGTTTGGTTGGATTCAAGGGAATGCAAGGATGAGAGGAGCATCAAAGGCTGGTATGTCATTGTGTCCAACAAATACTCCTCCCATATTCTCACCTACGACCCACCCTCATCTTCTTGTTCTTCAGAATGGTCTGCTACCTCCGGTCCGACCTGTTCAGCAGGTCTGTGCTAATGGTCCATTCAATGTGGACATGGATTCTTGGAAGGATACTGAATCTGCTGGGGATGATGGAGATGAGAACGATGGAACTGGGAGACTTTCCAGATAATCCGGGTTAAGTTTCTACGTCTTGCTAACAGGTTTGGGAAAGCGACTCACAATATGATGGTCTCACAGGTTCTTTACCGGCTCAGGCTTGCAAAACAGATTAGAAGAAATGGTCGTGGTGTTTTTAACTTTGACCGAGCACAAGAGATGGCAGAACGGCTTGATGCTGCTAGAAATTACTTTGGTCCTTTAATTGTTGATTAGTTGTATAAGTATTATACTCATGACAACCACCTTAATACCAGAATCCAATTGTTACGTGTGGAATTAATCCGGTGAATTTTGCAACCTCGGAATAACGACATTGCTTGTAGTGTGCCTTTTGTAGTGTAATCAGGATTAGTGATGTTTGGCAGATTCTGTAGCCACAAAATAACTTTAAGGGAATGAACGTGTTAGAGTGCACTAACTGACGGTGTGACTTGCAGATTCTGATGGCTGATATTGTTGATGTTACAATCACATGTGATGGAGCAACCACTCTGAGGATGTTAGAAATTGAGGATCTAGCAGGGAAGGTGATGCCTAATTGCACCCGGAAGTCGTCGATATATACCACACTAATTAATTTCTTTACTTCGTAAATGTTGCTTATTTTAGTTGATGAACAATCGTTTCCATGTATTAAGCTGTCTAGGGTTTTTTTCTCCCGCATGATGGAGTGGGTTGGATCTACTTGTTGCTAAAAGTGCATATATCATTCATTTCTAAATTCTAATACTTACGGGGTATTTACTCGATAATTTCTATCACTCTTATCTCAAGATGGATGGGCGCGGCAACGCGTGCCTTTATGTTCTAGTCAAATCCCACTACGCAATTACTCTGTCGATTCAGTTGCTTACGATCTGGTATTTCTCTTCGGACCGCATGCGAATGCGCCCATCTTCACCATAGAAGAACCGACAGATAGCTCTCCCTGTTGAGAAGTGGAGCAGCTCCGTTCCCATCGGCCGTCGTCTCAGGTATTTGGTGCCAATGCCCCTGACCGAGTTTCTTCCCCTCCTCGTCTTATCCATTCCTTTCATCCCCACCACAGCAAGCTGTCCGCGGCCTGCTCGAGATTTGTTAATTTAGGGCCCTGAAAAATCAACATGAATTTAAGCCTCGCCGTTGACGTGTACATCCTGCTGGTATTACATGTACTGGACAGGGCGAATTTCAAGGCCTCTCCGTCGCCACTGCACCGTCATGGCCGCATGCTCGGTGAATCTGAAATCTTGCTGTCAATGTGTGCATCTCCTGTTGGTACATGTATAGGACAGGGTGAATTTTGAGCCCTCACAGTTGCCACCGCACCATCGTGGCCGGTTGCTCGACGAATCTGAACCCTGGTACACGTTCGGGCCTTCATTCGCTAGCAGCTCCTCTCACTCCTCGAGCATAGTGATGTGTTTACTAATCCCCAATCCATGGACTCTTGCATCTTGCTTTCTACATATTGAATTTGTTTATGCACCAGATTAGATTCAAGGCGTTTGGATTGAATTGGTGGAAGCGGTCAAATATGTTTCTGTTCGCAATTAATTGGCACAACATTGAACTGCACACTTGATTTTATTTGTTGGAGCAAGCTATAAGCTGCAGGTTGCACTACTGTTGATCTTCTTTGAAAGTGGTCGATGGATGATCCCTTAGCCAGTCCTGTTGCTCATCTTGATCTGCCGCCTCCAATTTCTCTGTCAGGTTTGATGTACATTCAGATAGCTATATTTATGATCTGCCATCTCCAATTTCTCAGGTTTGATGAATATTCAGATAAACATATCTATGCAGAATTTTACTCTTTGCTATGTTGTAAACAGGCAGGCAAATGCTACGGAAGCAGCCAAATTAAAACATGCATGTTCTCCACATTTTCGTCTAATGGTGTTTATGTTGGGATTTCCTTTATTTATTATATGAATGCTTATGGTGATATTGGGTTGTTTGTAGAGGCATCACTTGCAGATAGTTGAATGGAAGTATCAAATGTGTACTACATATTTTAATGGATCATGTCCTATGGGGCTACCTAGAGCTAGATTATGACAATACTGCTCCATGTCCACTTATTTAGGATCAATATATCGCTACATACTAATAGTGACATTATGCCCCACCAAGATTAGACAAGAACTGATTATTATGGTGTTTTCCTGTATTATGCTCCTTTGATGTGCTAAAATGTTAAGATACTATATTTGACTGATTCTGATACATTGTGCATCCATCCATTGTTCCATGTCCCAGGTTAACAAGAAACATTGTATTCCCATTGGTATTTAACTAGGATGTGCGCTCCTGTGTCATGATCTGTAAGTAGCCTGTATCTCTTTCGATCTATTTTTGTTTGAGATCTTGATGTATACACACAATAGGGAGTGCTGAAGTCACTGAAATCCCTGGCTACAAAAAGAAGTTGCTGAAATTTTGCAATGATTTGTATTTTTTTTTTCATGTTTCCGGTGGATAGATTATAAACATTGTGTGCTAGCTGGTAAGCAAAGTAACCCAACCAATTTTGAAGCGATGTGTTACTTGGTGCAGTCTAACTCTTTAACTTTTCTCTAATATTTTTTTCTTACTGATGTTTACTTCCCACACATGTAACAGTGTGGAGGAATATGCGAATTTATATTTCTGAGGCAAGCCATATACATATTTTACTGGTAATCATCATGGCTCGCTTCCTTTCTTCGCTGGAATTCCAAAATAATTCCTCAATACTTCAGTCTATGTAAATGTTCCATGTAGATTTAAGGTAAAGATAATATACCATTGATGCGTAAAATAGATTATTCTGTAATTCCATCATTGCATGGTCGAGGACAGATCACTGAAAATATGAAAAATATGTATGGCCTCTTAAGACAAAGACTTAAGTTTCCTGAACATTCATGTGCTGCTTTTGCTCATTTCATTTGTAGTCATACTCAAGAGTTCCTGGTGTCATAGGCTTATACAAATTTTAGGTTGTACAATTCAAAGTACAAATTATAAAAGAGGTATGGAGTTTGATTCTTCTGCAAATTATTAGTCTCTCTATCAGTATTTTGATTTGCTTCATTTTTATGTGGTCCTTGAACTGTCAACCCGAGGGTTTGAGCCTCAATATTCCTCTGCTATGCTGCATCTCCATCTGATGAACACCTAGAACATGTTGTGTCTAGCAGCAGTAACAGCCGACTGAAGCGTCAGCTTGGCCAGGAGAAGGAGATGTTATGAAGGTAATGCACATATCAGTGGATGTTCATTTTCCTTCATTGTTGCAATCCATAATATTAGTCACAGGAGGGAGCTCTCAAATGAAACATGTAAGATACAACTAAAGACTGTAGATATGTTTAGAAAGCGGAACCTTACGATTCTATCTGGACTAATGATATTTGTTTACCTACTGTTGTATGCAGATGAACCAAAGTAAATGCACATGTGAGTTATGATTGAGATTTTGCACAACCAAGACATGGGTAGTAGGTGGTGATGTTCCAGTTGATGCTCTGAAAGTTGGTCCGCGGATTATATATTGTATGTCTATTCTCCAAATTTTGAAAGATACTTTTTTTTGCGGGATAAATTTTGAAAGATACAAGTAGGAGGATCGATCTTTCGTGTGTACCACTACAGTAATACAATTCTAATGTATGGCTGTCAAAAGAGAATCTTTTGTTTACTATTTTGTTGTTCCTTTTAGAAGAGTTGGTTTATGGAGTAAAACGTCAATTTTAAGCAATAGTTCCCGCAGCAACGCGCGGGGAAATCATCTAGTTTGATATATTGATAATTCTCAAAAACAAATATGATTTATTTTTTTGATATATCACCGCAGCTCTTTTCACTTCTCAAAAAGCAGCTTGTCACAAAAATAATAATCTAAACAGTGTTCTAGAAAAATCATCTTCTTTTTCAACACAGTACAACACAGACGCTCATACATAATAAAATACACTCACCCCTATAAACGCTCACACACATACCATACCTCTATGAGCTCTGTTTATTTTCTTTTAGAAAATAACTAGAAAGCATTGTGTTCATCGGTTGCAGTTTTGTTCTTGCATCCCCTCTGCCTACTGCTTTGGCGGCTGGTGGCAGGGAGAAGAATCCTGATATCTCAGCTTTGACTAGTAAACATGCTAGGGATTTTAGTCCTCATATGCGCCACGTTTGGACGAATGGCGGCGCTTATTGTTCGAGTCGGTCTTCTGTGCACCGATTCTCCTCAAACTCGCCCGTCGGGGCAGATTAGACGAAGCACGCGTGTAGATTCCCGGCAGCTCCTCGGGTCGACGAGTTATGGTTTCTTGTCATGCATACATGACAGCGAGGTTTGGTGTCAGATTCTTCAGATTGATTCAACGACGACTCTGCGACACCAGGTTGCTGGCCTTACAAGCATATGGGCATGAAGACTTCCCGTCCATCATCGATAAGGTCAATCCGGCTCCAGTATTGAAGTGGCACAGCGGCACATTCTATTGCCGATAGTGGTTGTTTGATGGTCCAAAGATCATAATATTTTTATGGTGTTTTGTGGTATACTTTTGGCTAACCTTTATATTCGGTCTGATATAATGCGTGTTGGTACAGTAGCCTTTTGCTTTCTGGAAGCTGCCTTAATTATCTACTAGCTAAATATCCATGAAGAAGTTATTTCTTTTCTTCTCGCGCAGTTTGGCGAAACCTGCTTCTTTCTCAAAAAAAGGCGCCAGATATTCGGATCATAATCAATGACTTCATAGTTTAAGCCAATCACCATCAGATCATAATTAGTGTCTAATGTACATAATTCAAGTAAATCAGTGTCGGAAGATAACTAGTGAGATGTACGGGCTAACGGATAAATGGACTTTGAACTTCAGAACTCCATCCTTGCGCGCAGCAAAGCCATCGTACAGAGAGAGAGAGATGTAAGCGACGTAGATGTTATAAAAAAGTAAAGAAACGCCGTTGCCGGGGATCGAACCCGGGTCACCCGCGTGACAGGCGGGAATACTTACCACTATACTACAACGACTTGATTGATCTATTCACCAAGCAGATATCTACTAATCAAAATGAGGACTGAAATTGATACTGCACCTGTTGCTGGCTGAAGCAGTCAACTCTGCCTCTGGAGCACACGTAAAGCAGATCTTTGATCCGATCAAAGCTGTTGCTTGACTCGACCGATGCTCACGCGATGCCTCTAATAAAAGCTGAACAGACCAAACACTCATACCCACACACGCCTTTCGCCATGCACGTGTGAAGTAGGAATACTCATTGATAACCAAATTCAGCATGCAAAGTTGCAAACACACTCACCGAGTCTTTCTTTCCAACATTGCCGAGCGCGCGCGCGTGTTCCATTCTATTTTTCTACGTCGCGCAACGTGCGTACGAGAGGGGCATCATGTGCTCCGATCGTCGGAGATATCACCGGCGCCACCTGGTCTTAGACGGGTGGTTGGGAAACGCGGTGGGCCGGCGACTGCGGGAGGCTGGTGGAGGGCGTGTCGGCGGGAAAGGGCGGCCGCGGCCGCTGGGGGTTACGACGGGCAGGTCAGTGCGGCGGGCACGTCGCCAGCGGGGTTCACGAACCGGCGGGAACTCCCAGAGCGGCGGCGGCGGAGCTGGAGCCTGAGCCGGAGAAGCTGGCAGCGGTGACAATGGCCCTGCAGCAGCCGTGCAACAGTGGCAGATCCTTGCTTCTTCCAGAAGCGACGAACGACTAGCGGCTCTCCTCCATCTCGCAACCTTCTGATCAATGCAGCTCGAGTCGACGCGGCTTCCGCGGTCGACGTGGACCTCTTCGAGAACCATGCCGTTCTGGGCCAAGAACTTGACGAGCCGGACTTGGAAGCAGGAGAGCGCGTCCACGTCGACCTGCACGACCACTCTCCTCAAGGAATTCTGCAAGCAATCCAGCACACTGCAGCTGCAGTTCAGTCCGAGGACGTCGAGGACCTCACAGTCGCAGCAATCACAATCGTCGTCGTCGTGTTCATCGTCGCCTTTCAAGGATGATTGTTTGCACGCCGTGAAATCCACAATCGTGTCCGTCTCATCTGCTGCTTCGTTGAGATACTTCCGCCAGCTGAATTTCAGCCGGAGCTCGCGGATCGCCGGGCTGCAACGTAGCAGGTTCAGAACTGCGTTGGCCGCAGCACCGTGGCTGTCGAGACACCACCCGCACAGCTCTTCTATTTCGAGGTGCTCCAGGTTGGGGAACATTGGCAAGTGGGCGCCGTCGATGTCGGCGATGGAGTAGACGGTGAGCTTGAGGGACCTAGCGTGGCACACGCTGCCGCCAAGGTCGACGGAGCGCAGGGACGCCGCAGAGCGCACCTCCAGGTGGACACGTTCCAGGCCGGGCGAGGGCGACTTGAAGGAGACGGAGGCGTCGAACGGCACGATCTGGTGTAGCGGAAGCGGCGCAGGCACGGTGCGTCGAGCTCGAGGCTGCACGCGTCGGTGTCACGGGTGGCCATGTTGGTCACGGCGACCACGCTGGCCGCCGGGCAGCGGAGACGGAGCCACCGGGTGGCGGGTGAACCCGAAGGCGACGGATCCAGAAACCTCAGCGACTCGAGCCGAAGGTCGGCGAGCTTGGGCGCGGCGTGGATCATGTCCTGGAGCGTGCCGAGCTTCATGATGCACAGCCGCAGCCGCAGCGCCTCCAGACATGGGAACGCCACGGCCCGAGGTGGATCCAATCTGGACGAGGAGTCGAGGGGCACGAGCATGCAGCCCCTGAGATCGAGGATTCGCAGTGCCACGAACGGCAGCGAGTCCAGCGGCAGCGAGCACAACTCCAAGAACAAGGCACACGACGTGAATGGCGGCCAGGCGACGTCTTTGCAGTCGAGGCGGAGCTCCTCCACGCGCTCATCGCCGCCGCAGGCCCAGCGCACGATCTCTTCGTCCATGGGCTCATCCCGCATAACGACGGCGATCTTCTTGGGAACGCGCCCGTGGGAGCGGTGGCGGGCGACCGCGTGGCCGGCGTCCTCCACCGCTCGGCACTGGAGAGGAATTAGTAAGCCGGCGCCGGTCGTGTAGGAGCGGTAGTCGAGGTTGATGGCGCCCGTTTCGAGCCACAGTGGTCGGCGCCATCTGTGCGAGAGGGCGGTGGTGCGGGCGGCCTCCCTGGCCGGGGCGAAGGAGAGGATGTGGCGGAGCAAGTCGTCGGACAGAACGGACAGGCGGTCCGACGCCGCGGCGGCCATCTAAGAAAATCTATTTTTGATTTATTTTTTTCTATAGAAGAAGATCAAATTTTGTTAGGGCTCTCTGAACGCTGCATTCTTTCCGTCATAAGTTTCTCAACAAGATGATTCGATTGCTATGACGGAAGATCTCACAGAGAGAAAGAAAAACAACAGATTCGATAGGTTTGTTAACGCTTGACATTAGTTGACACGTTCAGTTGGAAGGATACAACTTTTTTTGCGGTTACACTTTGGTAGGATACACTGATTAGATGAACAGACCTCCGCCCTCGGCATGCTTCACTTGCCTTCAAGATGAAGACGTAGTTGACCACATTCTCATTCAAAATATATACGGGTGGGAGGTATGACACATTTGCTTTGAGACCATCAATCTCAATATTATCGGACCAGACCATAACCACACGTGCATTTCTTGGTGGGAGATGGCCAGGAGTAGCATCACCGCGGCCAACGGGAGGGGTTTCGATACTTTGGTCATCGCCATCACTTGGTCTCTTTGGAAACAATGCAACGTGAGGGTTTTTGATAGGACTGCTCAGATTAGGTGCCCAAGATTACTTGCTGCCCAAGTGTTAGAGAAAATCAAGGAATGGAACCTTGCAGGTGTTGGTCGTTTACAACGTTTTGTGAAAGAGTAGCCTTAAGTATTTGTTAGGTGTGGGTGTTGGGGTTTGTAAGTGTTCGCACTTTTCAGACTCTTCTTGTAAATCTTTTGCTCTCTTCTATAAACATATAGTACGCTTTTGACCTACTCTCAAAAACAAAACTAGAAGAATAGAGGGAGGCTTTACCGAAAAAGCCCTTCGCCCCGTTTTATATATAAAGCAATGACCGACCACAGCTCAGATACAAACGGACGCCACCACAACACACGCACACGCCCAAGGCAGATACATAGGCGCTGAACGCAACAACTCTACCCCTAATACTACAAGAGCACCGAAGTCCTCAACTGTGGACACACCAACGCGAAGAGAAGAAGCCACATATGACGAACCGTGTGCTCCAAGGCGGCGCCTTCAGGAAGGTTACGACACCAGAGTGCTGTCACCGCCCGACCCGAGGATCAGAGTTTTCCCTGAAGCAACACGAGGGCAATGAGAGCCGCGACGATGCCTTCAAGAAGGGAGCGAGCCTCGCCGCCGCCAGTCCGACCGAAGATGGATTAGGTTTTCAACCCGGCCAACACTCACCACCACCGGACGCCACATCCCATTGACCACGCCGCCTACACGTCCATGGCCACCGGACAGCACCTAACCACGGGCTCTGCCCAAGAGCTCCACCGAGCCACCACCAGGGCCGCCGCCCTGGCATCCAAGACCTAAACACCACCTCACTCGAGACCCACCGCTACCCCAACCAAAGATACGAGCGGAAAGGAACCGCTGTTCGCACCCCTTGGCTGCCCCAACGCCGAAACCCAAAGGACGGCCAAAATTGGCCTCCATTGACCCGTCCTGCTGTCGGGCGCAAGACGAGCACGGGCTTGCTGCCGGGCGCGAGACGAGGTCGGTCCCGTTGACAGGCGCGAGACAAGGTCGGTCCTGCTGCCGGGCGCGAGACGTGCTCGGTCCTGCTGCCGAGCGTGAGACGAGCGATGGGCCGCAGTCGGGGGAGGGCCGAACCTTCGATGAAGGCAGCAACCAGACGACGAGGAGAGTGTCGAAGGTCGAAACGGGCCGCCTACATACGAGCCGACACTGGAAATCCAACCACCGCCGCAGTCGCCCCGCCGAGATGCCGTAGAGCCGACATGGCGAAGCCACCCCGACGCCGCTGCCCATAGCCGGGACTGTAGCCACGCAGGGCCAGGGCCCCAAGCCCGCGCCGCCGGCCGAAAAAAAGGCGAAATCCGGCCAACACGCATCACCACCACTGCCACCATGCCGACGATGCCGCAGGGGCCTCCACCACGCGCAACCGCCCTGCCACCCACGCGGCCCAGGACGGGCAGCATCGCCGCAACTCACCGACGGCGTGCGCCCATCAGATCCGAGAAAAGATGCCCTGATCCATCGTCAAAACGGCCAGCCGCCGCTCCTCAACCGCGAGGAAGACAGAGAGGAGGGGGCGCCGCTCCCTGGGGCCGTGATACGTCCATTTTGCACCATGCTTTTATATCAATATTTATTGCATTATGGGCTGTTTTTACACGTTATGTCACAATACTTATGGCTATTCTCTCTTATTTTACAAGGGTTATTGAGGGAGTCCTGGACTAGGGGGTGTCCAGACAGCCGGACTATCATCGTCCGCCGGACTCCAAGACTATGAAGATACAAGATTGAAGACTCCGTCCCGTGTCCGGATGGGACTTTCCTTGGCGTGGAAGGCAAGCTTGGCGATACGGATATGTAGATCTCCTACCATTGTAACCGACTCTGTGTAACCCTAGCCTCCTCCGGTGTCTATATAAACCGGAGGGCTTTAGTCCGTAGGACACAACATACATTACAACAATCATACCGTAGGCTAGCTTCTAGGGTTTAGCCTCCTTGATCTCGTGGTAGATCCACTCTTGTACTACCCATATCATCAATATTAATCAAGCAGGACGTAGGGTTTTACCTCCATCGAGAGGGCCCGAACCTGGGTAAAACATCGTGCCCCTCGTCTCCTGTTACCATCCGCCTAGACGCACAGTTCGGGACCCCCTACCCGAGATCCGCCGGTTTTGACACCGACATTGGTGCTTTCATTGAGAGTTCCTCTGTGTCGTCACCGATAGGAAGGATGCCTCCACCCGTCTTCAAAGACGGTGTTTTCGCCGAAGGGGCCTTGGCCGCCGGCCAAACTATCCGGCTAGGTGGTTTTCTTATGACCGCCTGTCCGGCCGCCGCTTCGACAATGACTTCTCAAGTTGTCAGAAGCAATCTTCGCGTCAGCCCTAAAGCTGCCGAACAGTTGGATCCAATAGAGCTCTCGTCTGTTAACGAGCTCTTGGATCGCATCGCCGCCCTGGGAGTCGCTACCGACTACAATCAGATTGGGCTTAAAACCGATCCGAGAGAGATTAACTCTCCCTAGGCCACCCACCACGTCGCAGTGGTAGAGGAGCAATACGGTAACTCTTCGCCTGTATTGAAAACTATTCATGTCCGGATTCCCGAACCCTCCACGCCGGATTTCCGCGGAGGAACGGACTTCGATCGAGCATTGAACTTAAAATCATGCGTCGCTCCGGACTCGCTGGATTGTGTCCAGCAAACCAAGCTTCCAAATACGGAAGCTCTTCGGCCTTTAAGCCCCAAGATGGGCAGGGATCCGGATTTTAGTCCACCCACCCGCCCAGACATATGCGATCTATCTCTAATACGGCAAGAGCCCGCTGAAACAGTACATCACTACTGGGCCAGATTCCTCCTGGTTATGGACAGGATAAAGGACTGCCGAGAGGAAAACGCAATCTCAATCTTCTGCAATAACTGCACGGACAAGGGAATACTAAACGCCATTGATCGTCGCAAAATTACGTGCTTCACCGATCTGGCATCCATAGTACGAAAGTACTGTGCGATGGAGAGTTTCCGGAAAACCGAAAACCAATTTTGGGATAATCCGGCCCCAAACCCAGTCCGCAGCAAAAGGGCGCCTTACACTCAGGCCCCAGATGCAAAAACGAAAAAGCAAAAACCCAATAAGGGGCACGGAACCGTACTGGAGGGATGGCTCAATGGACCCTGTAAGCTTCATAGTACAGAGGGAGCCGTCCCAACACATATCCTTCGAGCATGTTGGATATTGCGGCAGGTGGCCAAAAGTGGCGAGGAGCTTCTAGCCCCAGAAAACCACTCCAACAATACCAGTACGGTATCAACAGTCTTCGAGACCTTCGCATCAAACAATATGCGAAAGCGAACAATCCGCAGACTCGCCGAAGTCTACCAAATAGCGACAGCAAATCCATGGAGTGACACAGCTATCACCTTCGGTGCCAGCGATGAACCTAAATTCCGAACAGCCAGAGCACCAGCCGCACTGGTGCTTAGTCCCATAGTGGACGGCTTTCGACTAACAAAAGTCCTCATGGATGGCGGCAGCGGATTAAACCTCATCTACAAGGAAACTCTGCGGAAAATGGAAATCGATTGGAGCCGTAATGAGCGAAGCAGCACAACCTTCAGAGGAATAATCCCTAGCCGGGAGGCACGCTACACCGGACAAATCACACTCGATGTGGTGTTCGGCTTGCCAGACAATTATAGATCCGAAGAAGTCACGTTCCAAGTGGCCCCGTTCAACAGCGGATATCACGCTATATTAGGATGAGAGGCATTCACAATTTTTCAAGCAGTACCTCATTACGGGTACATGAAGCTCAAAATGCCTGGGCCCGGCGGAATAATCACCCTCGCTAGTGATCCGGACATAGCACTCCGCTCAGAAAATAAAACAGCTGCACTAGCCCTGGAGGCACTATCCGAAGCCTTAGCAGCAGAGGAACTCATCGGGCTGCGCTCTACGGTGAACAGGGACGATGTGATACTCGATAAAAGATCCAAGTACACCTCCTTCAAACCAGCAGATGAAATAATAAAATTCCAGGTCCATCCAACGGACCCAACAAAGACGGCCTCCATTGGGGCACAATTGAACCCCGAAGTAGACGCCGCACTGCGTGAATTCCTTCGGGAAAATTGGGACATCTTCGCCTGGCATCCTTCGAATATGCCCGGAATCCCACGCAGGTTGGCAGAACACAGCCTAAACATCCTAAAAGGATTTAAGCCAGTCAAACAGGCTCTTCGACGATTTTCCGAACCCAAAAGACAAGCAATGGGAGAAGAGCTAGCCAAACTATTGGAAGCCGGATTCATTAGAGATATCAAACATCCGGACTGGCTAGCAAATCTGGTGATGGTACCAAAGAAGGATAAATCCTGGCGCCTCTGTGTCGATTTTAAAGACCTCAATAAGGCTTGCCCAAAGGATCCCTTCCCTCTCCCTCGCATCGACCAAATTATCGATGCTACCGCAGGGCACGATTCGTTGTGCTTCCTGGACGCATACTCTGGCTATCATCAAATCAAGATGGCGGAAGCAGACCAAGCCGCAACGGCATTCATCACTCTATACGGACCATTCTGCTTCAACACGATGCCCTTCGGACTCAAAAATGCCGGCGCAACATATCAGCGCATGATTCAAACATGTCTGGCCACCCAGATTGGCAAAACAGTCGAGGCATACGTAGACGACGTAGTCGTCAAAACAAAACACGCCGAAACTCTAGTAGACGATTTGAGGCTCACATTCGACAACCTCAGAGCATATGACATCAAGCTGAATCCGGAAAAATGCGTTTTCGGCGTACTAGCCGGAAAGCTGTTGGGCTTCATTGTATCCGGTAGAGGAATTGAAGCAAACCCGGCTAAAATCCGAGCTCTGTCACAGTTGGATATTCCAAAAGACCTCAAGCAAATAAAAAAATTAACAGGATGCGTGGCAGCCTTAAGCCTCTTTATCTCCCGTCTAGGAGAAAAGGCGTTGCCCCTCTATCGCCTCCTCAGGCGCACCGAACACTTTGAGTGGACGGATGCTGCCACTGCCGGACTCGAAGAAATAAAGGCCATATTGGCAACAAATCCGGTCCTGGTTGCGCCCACTCTGGGCGAACCAATGTTGTTATACATCGCAGCAACGCATCAAGTTGTAAGCGCGGTCCTCGTCGTCGAACGAGCGACAGAAGGGCATAAATTCCCTCTTCAAAAACCAGTGTATTATGTATCCACTGTGTTAACCCCCTGCAAATCCCGTTACCCGCACTATCAGAAGATAGCATACGCGGTGTTCATGGCGTCCCGGAAGCTCCGACACTACTTTCAGGAGTGTTCGATAACAGTGGCCTCTGAAGTACCACTCAATGACATTATAAATAACCGCGACGCAACAGGCAGGATTGCAAAATGGGCCATTGAGCTCTTACCATTCGATATAACTTACAAACCTCGGCGAGCTATAAAGTCACAAGTTTTGGCTGACTCCGTCGCCGAATGGACCGAAGCCGAACTCCCTAAAGAGTACGGCGCATACTCCAATTGGGTTATGCATTTCGACGGCTCTAAAATGTTGGCCGGACTGGGGGCTGGCGTCGTATTGACGTCCCCAACCGGGGATACAGTCCAGTACGTACTTCAAATAATGTACACGGACTCCAACAATGCAGCCGAATACGAGGCCCTATTACATGGTCTCCGGATGGCAGTCTCCATGGGTATTCAACGCCTAGAGGTGCGCGGGGACTCAAACCTTGCAACATCCCAAATAAATGGAGACTTTGACGCCAAGGATCCGAAAATGGCAGCATATCGCAACGCCGTTCTAAAAATGTCAGCTCGGTTTGAAGGACTCGAATTTCATCACATAGCCCGAGATAATAACCAAGCGGCCGACGTACTGGCACGCATCGGTGCGAAACGTGATGCTGTCCCTCCAAATATCTTCCTGGAACGGCTCTTCAAGCCATCCGTGCTATGGGAAGAGGAGCCCGGAAGTGACAAACCGGAAAAAACCGAGCCAATCGGCGATTCAGCCGACGACATAACACTGTCAGCCCACGACATAATGGCAGTAATCGCCCCGTGGACAGAACCATTCCTAGCCTACTTGCTTAGGCAGAAACTCCCCGAAGACCAAAACGAGGCCCGCTGCATAGTCCGGCGATCGAAAGCCTACAAGGTCCATGAGGGAGAACTTTATAAGAAAAGCACAACCAGAGTCCTTCAAAGGTGTATCTCCGAAGAGGAAGGGCGAAACCTCCTGGCTGAAATTCATGCCGGACTAGGCGGACACCACGCAGCAGCCCGGGCCCTTGTAGGAAAGGCATTCCGTACAGGATTTTATTGGCCGACGGCCCGAGCAGATGCCCAGGACTTAGTCCAGAGATGCGTTGGCTGTCAGCTCTTTGCTAATCAGAGCCATATGCCGCCTACCGCCCTCAAAACTATACCCATTACCTGGCCGTTCACGGTCTGGGGGCTTGATATGGTTGGACCCCTTAAAGGGGGAACCCACAAGCAAAGGTACCTATTGGTCATGGTGGATAAATTCACCAAATGGATAGAGGCCAAGCCGGTCAAAACGGCAGAGTCCGGACCAGTGATAGACTTTATATCCGGGGTAGTACACCGTTACGGAGTCCCCCACAGCATCATCACCGACAATGGCACGAACTTCACAGCCGACGAGGTTAAGTCATGGTGCAAGAATATGGGCATCAAGCTCGACTACGCTTCAGTCTATCACCCTCAAACCAACGGTCAAGTGGAACGAGCAAATGGTCTAATAATGAGCGGCATTAAGCCCAGACTAGTGCGGTCACTTACTAAATCAAACACGCACTGTGTCGAGGAGCTCGACTCCGTACTCTGGGGGCTGTGGACAACGCCTAACCGTACTACCGGATTCACACCATTTTTTATGGTATACGGCGCAGAGGCAGTCCTGCCCTGCGACATTATTCATGACTCACCTCGAGTGCGCATGTACGAGGAAAGAGAGGCCGAGCTGGATCGGCAGGACAGCCTGGACACATTGGAGGAAGAACGCGATGTCGCCAAAGCTCGTTCCGCATTCTATCAGCAGCAGGCTCGAAGATATCAAAGCAGAGAAGTACGGGCCAAGACTTACAACATTGGCGAACTAGTTCTACGCCTGCCGGACAAGAAAAAGGACAAGCTCAAGCCCAAATGGGAGGGCCCCTTCATTATCGATCAAGTCCTGACCGGCGGAGCATACCGTCTACGAAATGCGTCAGATAACCGACTCGAGCCGAACCCATGGAACGCAGCCCGCCTCCGAAGATTCTATGCCTAGCGCCGGAGTAAGAGTTCGTCCCCTCCCTCCGTCCAAATTTTTATACCTTGGCTGCCTTCCGTTTCTCTTTTCATAACCTTTTTATTAATAAGCCCCTGAGGGCTTACTTTTGCATTTTTTCGCATACACTTGATGTGCCATCCGCACTCATTATACCTGGGGGCTTCTTTTACAGAAGCTCAATTATAAGGGTTTCATGCCCAGCACATGTGTCACGCTTTCACACGTACCTTTTACTCACCATTATATGCATCGATATGACTTAAGTTTTGGCCAAGCTGGGTTGCCTGGCTCCTGTGCTTACCCCTACATTCCCGATTGTTCGGCTAGGAGGTAAAGGGAGCACCTCTGCGATTGTTACTGCCGGGTCAGCCGGATGTGTACCTCAGACTGGGTGAAGCCGAAAGCTAGCGTTCTTAAGGGAATATTCGGTCGGTGACTTAAAATATGACTTTTTACTTATTTATCTATCTGCCCCCAGATGTTTTACTGCTTTCTTTGCAGTCCGGACATGCACTTTAGGGCATGCCTCCCAGCGAAAGGAACCCTTAACGGAACTATTCTCCCTGGAAGATGTTTCTTACTAACCATGTAATATAACATAACTAGTTGGGCACTTGTCTGATAAAGCACTAATGACCCCTACGCCTGGTCTCCATGCATACCACGGTTGTTTCTTAACCAAAAAGGTATTCGGACACACTCCGGACTCTAGGGTCCCGAGGTTGAAGCGAAAAGGTCGGCAAACACAAACGATCTACAATCTGGCTAGAAGGCATTTCGCATGTCACTTCAAAGGAAAACATACATTGTCAAATTTATTGATTGTATTCCTCCTCAATCCCGTCTAACAGGCTGTCTAACTTACAGTCCCGTTGGGAAAACTTAGCAGCCAACTCTACTTGGCCGTATACTAAACTCACAGGGATCTCCTTCCCATCGGGCCCCACCGGTCCGACTTCGGCCATATGGTTGGGATCCGCCTTCTTATACCGCGTCTTCACCATGGCCCAAGCCTCCCTAGCACCTTGACGGCAAGCCGAAATCTTCCACAAACGGAAGCGCTGCCGCACTCCCTGAAGCTTCTCCGCAAGCTCCCCAAGGCCCTCAGGTAGGGAGAGGGCTGGCCATAAAGCCCGGACGACGCCGGTCATTGCCTGCCGAACTCGTTCGAGC
Source organism: Triticum timopheevii (assembly GCA_963921465.1). Taxonomy (NCBI): domain Eukaryota; kingdom Viridiplantae; phylum Streptophyta; class Magnoliopsida; order Poales; family Poaceae; genus Triticum; species Triticum timopheevii. Next base: position 173,655,613 of record OY997272.1, read on the forward strand.
AGTTGCAACAGTTCGGGAAGCTGATCACCCGTTGATATGGGCATCTCCTCTGCAGGACGACCTGTGAGCATACCTACAAGACATATCATGTCAAAATACTTCCTCGCCGAACTCTTCTTTTCAAAGGAGTCCGCTCAAGCACTTACTATAAATGCCGCGACGAAGCCGCTGATTCTCCTTAACGGAGCCGGACAGCTCGGCTCGAGCGCCTTTTAGCTCTTCTCCGAGCTTGGCGTTGGCATCCTGGAGCTTGTTCCTTTCTTGCTGAACCCTATTCAGCACACTCTCGCCGGCCTTTAGCTGGCGCAGCAATGCTTGCCTATCCGGTTCTTGTCCGGCGGCACCTGCAATGTCATTATTAGACTCGCGCGCACGCCGCACAGCGCTTATATTTATTAATAAAAATGTGTTACCAGGAGGGGTCTCTGCGTCTCCTCCTGCGGCAGCAAGTGCGGCCTCAAGTTGGGCCTTGCAATCTTGCAACTCCCGAGACAGCTGGGCATTCTTCTCGGTAAGAGCCTGTGTTTTCAAATGATCCTTAAATCAGTTAATATAACTACTTTAAGTCTCGGGGGCTACTGGTACATACAACCATTAAAATTCCCTTACCCATATGTCTTTCACATACTGCTCCGTGGCTCTGGTAAAACCATCTTGAGCGGCACGGAGATGCGCGTCCCCTGCGTTAAAGGAATCCAATGCCTCAGGGGAAAAGCACGCCTCACGAAATACTGTCTGGCGGTGCCTATGGTTCATGGCGCTCTCCACCTCAGACTTGGTGGCGGACAGTCTGCCGGTGTCCTCCGTTGGAGAAGGATCCGGCCCGCGTCTTGTGCTTGCCTCCCCCTCCAGGCCGGGCGCTGGAGCCTGGCCGGTGTAGGTTGGATCAGCAACTTCTGCGCCAGCAGTCCGGCGAGCGCTTTTTCTCCTGCAAAGATCATGAGCACTCAGGCGCTTCCTAGGAACGTCGCTCTGAAAATTCAAATATGAGCTATACCTTTGCGGCGACGTTTCCGTCCGCACCGCGCTCCTTTTCCGCCTGCTGGTCCGAACTGACCTCTGTTGGTCAGCCGCCGCGGGCTCGGCTTCCTGCCGTAAAGGCGCTTCCTGCAAAATACCATCATTCGCGAAGGTTAGAAATGGGCAGGGAGGAGATAATGGTGTCCGGACTTCGATCGCGGTCACCTGGGAAGCCGGACACAGTCCGGGGTAATCCGCCGTAATGGCAACCAAAGCATTGTCTATGCTGAGCTGGTAAAACACCCCGTCGATCAGCTCCACCTCGATGTCCGGATCCTCTTCGGAGGCCGGATCTACGGATCTTTCCGGATCCTCGGGTTGCGGAGCAGGACTTACCATGTCCTCCACAGTCCGGCGCAGATCCTGCGCCGAAGACATAATGTAAGAAGCCTAAACTTCGAAAGCATGGGTTGAGCCCTTAAAGGTGTTCACTTACCCATCCTCTAGGGTTGATCATGGAAAACCCATTCAAAGGGTTCGTTCGAAGGAAGTCCTCCTTCTCCCCCTTGTACAGGCTGGACAGGATCTCCACCAGATCCTCGGTCGAATCCGGCCCTTTGCGGCCATGACGGGTGGCATCGTCTTCCCCGTTGAAATCCCACATGGGGTGGCCTCTGTATTGCAATGGCTGTACCCCCCGCATGATGCATGTCGCCATGACTCCGATCATGGTCAAGCCAGAATGGGCCATTAATCTTATTCGGCCCATCAAGTAATGGACGCTCTTGTCTTCCTCCAATCGGGGGCTCCGTGGGCGCCAGCTGAGGCGCTTCTTCAAAGGAGCAGCACTAAACTCCGGGAGGCCGATCCGGACTGGGTCCGGAAGCGGAGCGTCTCCTATATAAAACCACTCTAAAGGCCAGTCTTCGGACGCCTTCTTGGGAGTACCGGATGGGTATCCGGTCCCGGTAATGCGTCATATTTCGGCGCCGCCCACTTGATATATGGACCCCTCGTGAGAACGGGGTACGAGGCAGAACAACCTCTTCCACAATGCAAAATGGGGCTCAATGCCCAGGAATAGCTCACAAAGATCTACGTAGCCCACGATATGCAGGACAGAGGCGGGTGTGAGGTGGTGGAGCTGGAGTCCGTAGAACTCCAGGAGCCCGCGGAGGAACGGATGTATTGGGAATCCGAGTCCCCTTACCAGATAGGGGACGAAGCATACTCACTCCCCCTTATTGGGGCTTGGGGTAGCCTCCGCTTGCCTCCCACCTTGATAAGTAACCAGTCCGGCCCGGACTGGGACCATGAAGGCCGGAGGGAGAAATCCCCCCGTTTGGAGCTTCACTAGCTCGTTGTGCGAAACAGAGCACCTCCTCCAATTCCCCGGCGGTGGGCTGGGAGTGCGTGAAGAAGAGCTGCGTTGACGGTCCATGATGGAATGGATTTTTAGGTCAAAGGCGCTCCGATGAAGTGTTCGCGGGAGGATGATGATGTGGTTTGGATCTGGATTTTTGCCTCTTTTATAGGCGGATGACTCGCACGACTGGGGGGTGAAACGTAAAAGACGCCCTGGCTTTTCGCATTCGTGCGACACGTGGAAAAATACCATTATTGGGCGTAGAAGCCGAGAAACACAGTATTTATGGTGAAGCCGGACACTGTTCGGCAGGTACATGGAACTTGAAGGGAGAACCCGCCTTGCAATGCCGAAGACTATATACGCGCTGGACTTATCGTCATTGAAGCCTGGTTCGGGGGCTACTGAGGGAGTCCTGGACTAGGGGGTGTCCGGACAGCCGGACTATCATTGTCCGCCGGACTCCAAGACTACGAAGATACAAGATTGAAGACTCCGTCCCGTGTCCGTATGGGACTTTCCTTGGCGTGGAAGGCAAGCTTGGCGATACGGATATGTAGATCTCCTACCATTGTAACCGACTCTGTGTAACCCTAGCCTCCTCCGGTGTCTATATAAACCGGAGGGCTTTAGTCCGTAGGACACAACATACATTACAACAATCATACCATAGGCTAGCTTCTAGGGTTTAGCCTCCTTGATCTCGTGGTAGATCCACTCTTGTACTACCCATATCATCAATATTAATCAAGCAGGACGTAGGGTTTTACCTCCATCGAGAGGGCCCGAACCTGGGTAAAACATCGTGCCCCTTGTCTCCTGTTACCATCTGCCTAGACGCACAGTTCGGGACCCCCTACCCGAGATCCGCCGGTTTTGACACCGACAGTTATCATGAAGAGGGAGAATGCCGACAGATGGGATTCTGGCTGGAAAAGTAGCAAATATTGGAAACATATTCTGCACAGCTCCAAAAATCCTGAAACTCCACGGAAGTCACTTTTGGAATTAATAAGAATTATTGAGCGAAGAAACTACCAGAGGGGGCCCACACCCTGGCCAGGAGGGTGGGGGCGCGCCCCCCTACTGGGCGCGCCCCCTGTCTACTGGCTCCCCTGGTGGCCCTCCGGTGCCCATCGTCTGCTATATGAAGGCTTTTACCCTGGAAAAAATCAGAAGCAAGCTTATGGGACGAAACTCTGCCGCCACGAGGCAGAACCTTGGCGAAACCAATCTAGGGCTCCGGTGGAGCTGTTCTGCCGGGGAAACTTCCCTCCGGGAGGGGGAAATCATCACCAACATCATCACCAACGATCCTCTCATCGGGAGGGGGTCAATCTCCATCAACATCTTCACCAGCACCATCTCCTCTCAAACCCTAGTTCATCTCTTGTATCCAATCTTGTATCCAAAACCACAAATTGGTACCTGTGGGTTGCTAGTAATGTTGATTACTCCTTGTAGTTGATGCTAATTGGTTTACTTGGTGGAAGATCATATGTTCAGATCCTTAATGCATATTAATACTCCTCTGATTATGAACATGAATATGCTTTGTGAGTAGTTACGTTTGTTCCCGAGGACATGGGTGAAGTCTTGCTATTAGTAGTCATGTGAATTTGGTATTCGTTCGATATTTTGATGAGATGTATGTTGTGTCTCCTCTAGTGGTGTTATGTGAACGTCGACTACATGAAACTTCACCATTATTTGGGCCTAGAGGAATGCATTGGAAAGTAATAAGTAGATGATGGGTTGCTAGAGTGACAGAAGCTTAAACCCTAGTTTATGCGTTGCTTCGTAAGGGGCTGATTTGGATCCACTAGTTTCATGCTATGGTTAGGTTTACCTTAATACTTCTTTTGTTGTTGCGGATGCTTACAATAGGGGTTAATCATAAGTGGAATGCTTGTCCAAGAAAGGGCAATACCCAAGCACCGGTCCACCCACATATCAAATTATCAAAGTACCGAACGCGAATCATATGGGCGTGATGAAAACTAGCTTGACGATAATTCCCATGTGTCCTCGGGAGCGCTTTTCTCATTATAAGAAATTGTCCAGGCTTGTCCTTTGCTACAAAAATGATTTGGCCACCTTGCTGCACCTTGTTTACTTTCATTGCTTGTTACTCGTTACAAATTATCTTATCACAAAACTATCTGTTACCTACAATTTCAGTGCTTGCAGAGAATACCTTACTGAAAACCGCTTGTCATTTCCTTCTGCTCCTCGTTGGGTTCGACACTCTTACTTATCGAATGGACTACGATAGATCCCCTATACTTGTGGGTCATCAAGACTCTTTTTTGGCGCCGTTGCCGGGGAGTGAAGCGCCTTTGGTGAGTGGAACTTGGTTAGGAAACATTTATATAGTGTGCTGAAATTTTATTTCACTTGTTACTATGGATACTAATCCTTTGAGGGGCTTGTTCGGGGTATCTTCACCCCGACCAGAAGAGCAAAGAGTTGCTCCTGAACCTACTGAACCTACTGAAAATGTTTACTTTGAGATTCCTTCGGGTATGATAGAGAAACTGCTAGCTAATCCCTTTGCAGGAGATGGAACATTGCATCCCGATTTACACCTTATCTTTGTGGATGAAGTTTGTGGATTATTTAAGCTTGCAGGTATTCCCGATTATGTTGTTAAGAGGAAGGTCTTTCCTTTATGTTTGAAGTGAGACACATTGACATGGTATAAGCTATGTGATGATACGTGATCTTGGAATTATAAACGATCGAAGTTGGAATTTCACTAGAAGTTCTATCCTATGTATCTTGTTCATCGTGATCGTAATTACATATATAATTTTTGGCCTCGCAAAGGAGAAAGTACCGCTCAAGCTTGGGGGAGGCTTAAGTCAACGTTATATTCATGCCCCAATCATGGGCTCTCAAGAGAAATGATTATTCAAAAATTTTATGCTCGGCTTTCTCTCAATGATCGCACCATGCTTGATACTTCCTGTGCTGATTATTATATGATGAAGACTACTGAATTCAAGTGGGATTTATTGGAAAGAACTAAACGCAACTCTGAAGATTGGGGTTCCGACGATGGTAAGGAGTCAGGTATGACACCTAGGTTTGATTGTGTTAAATCTTTTATGAATACCGATGCTTTTCGTGGATTTAGCGCTAAATATGGACTTGACTCTGAGATAGTAGCTTCTTTCTGTGAATCTTTTGCTACTCAAGCTGATCTCCCTAAGGAAAAGTGGTTTAAATATAATCCTCCCACTAAAGTAAAGGTAGTTGCACCTATTACAGTTGAAGAAAAGACTATCACTTATAATGATCCTATTGTTCCTACTACTTATGTTGAGAAACCACCTTTTCCTGTTAGGATAAAGGATCATGCTAAAGCTTCAACTGTTGTTCGTAAGAGTAATACTAGAACTTATACACCTCCTGAGAAAATCAAAGTTGAACCTAGTATTGCTATGGTTAAAGATCTCTTGGATGATAATATAGATGGGCATGTTATTTACTTCTGTGGTGAAACTGCTAATATTGCTAGACCAGATGCTAAGATATATAGACCTGTTGTAGGCATGCCTTTTATTTCTGTTAAAATAGGAGATCATTGTTATCATGGCTTATGTGATATGGGTGCTAGTGCTAGTGCAATACCTATTTCTTATATAAAGAAATTATGCATGATATCGCACCCGCTGAGTTGGAAGGTATTGATGTTACTATTAAGCTTGCCAATAGAGATACTATTTCACCCGTTGGGATTGTTAGACATGTTGAAGTCTTGTGTGGGAAAGTTAAATATCCTGCTGATTTTCTTGTTCTTGGTTCCCCACAAGATGACTTTTGTCCCATTATATACCCTTCTTGAATACTGTTAATGCTAGGATTGATTGCGAAAAGGATATTGTTACAATTGGCTTAGGGGATATGACTCATGAGTTTAATTTTGCTAAGTTTCGTAGACAACCCCCGTGATAAAGAATTGCCTAGTAAGGATGAAATTATTGGTCTTGCTTCTATTGTCGTGCCTCCTACTGATCCGTTAGAACAATATTTGCTAGACCATGAAAATGATATGTTTATGAATGAAAGAAGGGAAATAGATGAAGTATTTCTTCAACAGGGTCCTATTCTGAAACATAACTTACCTGTTGAAATCCTAGGGGATCCTCCTCCACCCAAGGGTGATCCCATGTTTGAGCTCAAACCTTTACCTGATAATCTTAAATATGCTTATCTTGATGAAAATAAGATATATCCTATTATTATTAGTGCTAACCTTTCAGAGCAGGAAGAGGAAAGATTATTGAAAACTCTGAAGAAGCACCATGCTGCTATTGATATACTCTGGATGATCTTAAGGGCATTAGTCCCACTCTATGCCAACACAAAATTAAATTGGAGAAAGATGCCAAAGCAGTTAGAGATCCTCAACGACGGTTAAATCCTAAGATGAAATAGGTGGTAAGAAATGAGATACTAAAGCTCCTTGAGGCAGGTATAATTTATCTCGTTGCTGATAGTGATTGGGTAAATCCTGTCCATTGCGTTCCTAAAAAGGGAGGTATTACTGTCGTTCCTAATGATAAAGATGAATTGATCCCGCAAAGAATATTATAGGTTATAGGATGGTAATTGATTTCCATAAATTAAATAAAGCTACTAAGAAAGATCATTACCCTTTACCTTTTATTGATCAAATGCTAGAAAGACTATCCAAACACACACATTTCTGCTTTATAGATGGTTATTCTGGTTTCTCTCAAATACCCATGTCAGCAGAGGATCAATCAAAAACTACTTTTACTTGCCCGCTCGGTACTTTCGCTTATAAACGTATGCCTTTCAGTTTATGTAATGCACCTGCTACCTTTCAAAGATGCATGATGGCTATATTCTCTGACTTTTTGAAAAGATTTCTGAGGTATTTATGGATGATTTCTCCGTTATGGATCCTCTTTTGATGATTGCTTGAGCAACCTTGATTGAGTTTTGCAGAGATGTGAAGACACTAGTCTCGTCTTGAATTGGGAAAAGTGCCACTTTATGGTTAATGAAGGCATTGTCTTGGGGCATAAGATTTCTGAGAGAGGTATTGAAGTTGATAGAGCTAAAGTTGGTGCTATTGAAAAGATGCCATGTCCCAAGGACATAAAAGGTATAAGAAGTTTCCTTGGTCACGCCGGTTTTTATAGGAGGTTCATTAAGGACTTTTCCAAAATCTCTAGGCCTTTGACTAATTTATTGCAAAAAGATATTCCTTTTGTCTTTGATGATGATTGTGTAGAAGCATTTGAAATACTTAAGAAAGCTTTGATCACTACACCTATTGTTCAGCCACCCGATTGGAATTTAACCTTTGAAATTATGTGTGATGCTCGTGATTATGTTGTAGGTGCCGTTCTAGGGCAAAGAGTTGATAAAAAATTGAATGTTATCCAGCATGCTAGTAAAACTCTTGATACTGCCCAGAGAAATTATGCTACTACTGAAAAAGAATTCTTAGCAGTTGTATTTGCTTGTGATAAGTTCAGACCTTATATTGTTGATTCTAAAGTTACTATTCACACTGATCATGCTGCTATTAAATATCTTATGGAAAAGAAATATGATAAGCCTAGACTTATTAGATGGGTTCTCTTGCTCCAAGAATTTGATTTGCATATTATTGATAGAAAAGGAGCTGAGAACCCTGTTGCAGACAACTTGTCTAGGTTAGAGAATGTTCTTGATGACCCACTACCTATTGATGATAGCTTTCCTGATGAACAATTAGCGGTCATTAATGCTTCTCGTACTGCTCCATGGTATGCTGATTATGCTAATTACATTGTTGCTAAATTTATACCACCTAGTTTACATACCAGCAAAAGAAAAAGTTCTTTTATGATTTAATACATTACTTCTGGGATGACCCACACCTTTACAAAGAAGGAGTAGATGGTGTTATTAGACGTTGTGTACCTGAGCATGAACAGGAATAGATCCTATGCAAGTGTCACTCCGAACCATATGGAGGACACCACGCTGGAGATAGAACTGCACATAAGGTATTGCAATCCGGTTTTTATTGGCCTACTCTCTTCAAAGATGCCCGTAAGTTTGTCTTGTCTTGTGATGAATGTCAAAGAATTGGTAATATTAGTAGACGTCAAGAAATGCCTATGAATTATTCTCTTGTTATTGAACCATTTGATGTTTGGGGCTTTGATTATATGGGACCTTTTCCTGCCTCTAATGGTTACACACATATTTTAGTTGCTATTGATTACGTTACTAAGTGGGTAGAAGCTATTCCAACTAGTAGTGATGATCATAACACCTCTATTAAGATGCTTAAAGAAGTTATTTTTCCGAGGTTTGGAGTCCCTAGGTATCTTATCACTGATGGTGGTTCACATTTTATTCATGGTGCTTTTTGTAAAATGCTTGCTAAGTATGATGTTAATCATAAAATTGCATCTCCTTATCACCCACAGTCTAGTGGTCAAGTAGAATTGAGTAATGGAGAGCTCAAATTAATTTTGCAAAAGACTGTTAATAGGTCTAGAAAGAATTGGTCCAAGAAACTTGATGATGCATTATGGGCCTATAGAACTGCATATAAAAATCCTATGGGTATGTCTCCGTATAAGATGGTTTATGGAAAAGCATGTCACTTACCTCTCGAACTCGAACATAAAGCATATTGGGCTATTAAAGAGCTCAACTATGACTTCAAACTTGCCGGTGAGAAGAGGTTATTTGATATTAGCTCACTTGATGAATGGAGAACCCAAGCCTATGAGAATGCCAAGCTGTTCAAAGAAAAAGTTAAAAGATGGCATGAAAAAAGAATACAAAAGCGAGAATTTAACATAGGTGATTATGTGTTGCTATTCAACTCTCGTTTAAGATTTTTTGTAGGAAAACTTCTCTCTAAGTGGGAAGGTCCTTACGTTATCGAGGAGGTCTATCGTTCCGGTGCCATAAAAATCAACAACTTCGAAGGCACAAGTCCGAGGGTGGTGAACGGTCAAAGAATCAAACATTATATCTCAGGTAATCCTATCAATGTTGAAACTAATATTATTGAAACCGTAACCCCGGAGGAATACATAAGGGACACTTTCCAGAATGTTTCAGACTCCGAAAAGGAATAGGTATGTGGTACGGTAAGTAACCGACTCCAAAACAATTCTAATGGCAATTTTTCTCCGTTTTGGAATATTTAAGAATTTTGGAAAGCAAGAAGTAATCCGGGAAGGACACGAGGCCTCCACGAGGGTGGAGGGCGCGCCCACCCTTACTGGGCGCACCCCACTGTCTCGTGGGCACCTCGTGTGCCTCCCGGACTCCATTCTCTTGCATGTTACTTCTTTTGGTCGGTAAAAATTCATTATATAATCTCCCGAAGGTATTGACCACCGTATCACGCAAATATCCTCTGTTTTTGTTTCGAGCTGTTTTTATCGCAGATTTAGAGCAAGATGTCTTCTCAAGAGTCAGTCGGGGAGAGTCGGGTGTCTCACCCGACGCCAGGTCCAGAAGCAAACAGCGATGCTTATCACTTTGGACCATCAACGGAGGATGAGATGGAGGCCGACTTGAAAAGGATAGATGCTATGGAGGAGGATCAAGAAGTTACCTCTCGTCTCCGAGCTGGATTCACATTGGGGGAACTACAGAGCTCAGCCATTCCAAATTCGGCCATCCCTTCCAACGTTAAATTTCTTTAATATGAAAAATAGTGTCAGTTGTTCTCCAGAAGCTATGCAGCATCCTTGGGTAAAAGGAGCTTTGGCCATCATGGGCAAGCTCCGCAAGGATAATATGGACCTCAAGCAACAAGTTAATAAGCTCGAGGAGGAGAATCGTATCCTGAGAGGCATCGTCGCCAAGAAGATCACAACACCAACTCTGAAGAAGGAGACATAATCACATGGGTATGGGCACTCCCCTTGGCAACTGCCAAGCTTGGGGGAGGTGCCCCGGTATCGTATCACCATCACACTCCTATCTTTACCGTTTTACTTAATTCAATCCTTTTAGTAATATCTTCATCTAGTAGAATAAAGTTTTGGTATGATTTAGTTTTGAGTTTTGCTTTGTGATTCCTCTGTGTAATCGAGTCCGTGAGCTATATAATAAAGATTTGTGTTGAGTCAAGGGCTTTGCTATCCTGCTATGATCTTGAGAAAGTAGAAAGAATGAAAAGAATAAAAAAGTTCATATTGATCTTATGGATAGTAATGACTTCACATATAAAGAGTATGAGGCTTATAAGTTGTTGAGAGTTGACAAACCTAGTTTTGGTCATCATTGCAATTAATAGGCAGTAATAAAGAAAGAGAGGTTCTCACATATAAATATACTATCTTGGACATCTTTTATAATTGTGAGCACTCATTAAGTATGACTTGCTAAAGAGTTGATGTTGGACAAGGAAGACAACGTAATGGGTTATGTTTTCTCACATCTTAGTTAAAGTATATTGTCATGGATCATTCAAACATGTTGAGCTGGCCTTTCCCCCTCATGCTAGCCATAAATTCCTTGCACCAAGTAGAGATACTACTTGTGCTTCCAAATATCCTTAAACCCAGTTTTGCCATGAGAGTCCACCATACCTACCTATGGATTGAGTAAGATCCTTCAAGTAAGTTGTCATGTTGCCAGCAATAAAAATTGCTCTCTAAATATGTATGACTTATTAGTGCAGAGAATATAAGCTTTATACGATCGTGTGATATGGAAGTAATAAAAGCGACGGACTGCATAATAAAGGTCCATATCACAAGTGGCAATATAAAGTGACGTTCTTTTGCATTAAGATTTTGTGCATCCAACCCTAAAAGCACATGACAACCTCTGCTTCCCTCTGTGAAGGGCCTATCTTTTACTTTATGTCTTTTACTTTATGCAAGACTCAAGGTGATCTTCACCTTTCCCTTTTTCATTTTATCCTTTGGCAAGCACCTCATGTTGGAATGATCCTGATATATATATATATCCAATTGGATGTAAGTTAGCATGAACTATTATTGTTGACATCACCCAAATGTGAATACGTTGGGAGGCAACACAATAAGCCCCTATCTTTCTCAGTGTCCGACTAAAACTTCATAACCATAAGTATTGCGTGAGTGTTAGCAATTGCAGAAGACTATATGATAGTTGAGTATGTGGACTTGCTGAAAAGCTCTATTTTTGACTCTTTCTGATGTTATGATAAATTGCAATTGCTTCAATGATTGAGATTATAGTTTGTTAGTTCTCAGTGAAGTTTATGAACCATACTTGACATTGTGAATAGATTGTTACTTGAGCATGAGAAATCATATGACAAAATCTATATATGTTGTTGTTATAAGAATAATCATGATGCCCTCATGTCCGTGTTTTATTTTTATCGACACCTCTATCTCTAAACATGTAGACATATTTTTCAATTTCGGCTTCCGCTTGAGGACAAGCGAGGTCTAAGCTTGGGGGAGTTGATACGTCCATTTTGCATCATGCTTTTATATCAATATTTATTGCATTATGGGCTGTTTTTATATGTTATGTCACAATACTTATGGCTATTCTCTCTTATTTTACAAGGTTTATCATGAAGAGGGAGAATGCCGGCAGCTGGGATTCTGGCTGGAAAAGGAGCAAATATTGGAAACCTATTCTACACAGCTCCAAAAATCCTGAAACTCCACAGAAGTCACTTTTGGAATTAATAAGAATTATTAAGCCAAGAAAATACCAGAGGGGGCCCACACCCTGGCCAGGAGGGTGGGGGCGCCCCCCCTACTGGGCGCCCCCTGTCTCCTGGGCCCCTGGTGGCCCTCCGGTGCCCAACTTTTGCTATATGAAGGCTTTTACCCTCGAAAAAATTAGAAGCAAGCTTACGGGATGAAACTCCGCCGCCACGAGGCGGAACCTTGGTGGAACCAATCTAGGGCTCCGGCAGAGCTATTCTGCCGGGGAAACTTCCCTCCGGGAGGGGGAAATCATCACCGTCGTCATCACCAATGATCCTCTCATTGGGAGGGAGTCAATCTCCATCAACATCTTCACCAGCACCATCTCCTCTCAAACCCTAGTTCATCTCTTGTATCCAATATTGTATCCAAAACCACAAATTGGTACCTGCGGGTTGCTAGTAGTGTTGATTACTCCTTGTAGTCGATGCTAATTGGTTTACTTGGTGGAAGATCATATGTTCAGATCCTTAATGCATATTAATACTCCTCTGATTATGAACATGAATATGCTTTGTGAGTAGTTACGTTTGTTCCTGAGGACATGGGTGAAGTCTTGCTATTAGTAGTCATGTGAATTTTTTATTCGTTCGATATTTTGATGAGATGTATGTTGTCTCTCCTTTAGTGGTGTTATGTGAACGTCGACTACATGACACTTCACCATTATTTGGGCCTAGAGGAAGGCATTGGGAAGTAATAAGTAGATGGTGGGTTGCTAGAGTGACAGAATCTTAAACCCTAGTTTATGCGTTGCTTCGTAAGGGGCTGATTTGGATCCACTAGTTTCATGCCATGGTTAGGTTTACCTTAATACTTCTTTTGTAGTTGCGGATGCTTGCAATAGGGGTTAATCATAAGTGGGATGCTTGTCCAAGAAAGGGCAGTACCCAAGCACCGGTCCACCCACATATCAAATTATCAAAGTACCGAACGCGAATCATATGAGTGTGATGAAAACTAGCTTGACGATGATTCCCATGTGTCATTGGGAGCGCTTTTCTCATTATAAGAAATTGTCCAGGCTTGTCCTTTTCTACAAAAAGGATTAGGCCACCTTGCTGCACCTTATTTACTTTCATTGCTTGTTACTCGTTACAAATTATCTTATCACAAAACTATCTGTTACCTACAATTTCAGTGCTTGCAGAGAATACCTTACTGAAAACCGCTTGTCATTTCCTTCTGCTCCTTGTTGGGTTCGACACTCTTACTTATCGAAAGGACTATGATAGATCCCCTATACTTATGGGACATCAGGCTGCCACCCCAGCATCCAGCGCTGAGAAGAGGCCAGAGGGCCAGATCCGCGTTGGTGCGTAGCTCCACGATGCACGCCTCGCTTATACGTCTCCAACGTATCTATAATTTTTGATTGCCCCATGCTACTTTATCTACTGTTTTGGACTATATTGGGCTTTATTTTCCACTTTTATATTACTTTTGGGACTAACCTATTAACCGGAGGCCCAACCCAAAATTGCTGTTTTTTGCCTATTTCAGTGTTTCGAAGAAACGGAATATCAAACGGAGTCCAAACGGAATGAAACCTTCGGGATCGTGATTTTCCAACCGAACGTGATCCAGGAGACTTGGACCCTACTCCAAGCAGTGCCAGAGGCGGTCACGAGGGTGGAGGGCGCGCCCCCTGGGTGCACCCCCTACCTCGTGGGCCCCCTGACGCTCCACCGACGTACTCCTTCCTCCTATATATACCTACGTATCCCTGAACGATTAGAACAGGAGCCAAAAACCTAATTCCACCGCCGCAACCTTCTGTATCCACGAGATCCCATCTTGGGGCCTGTTTCGGAGCTCCGCCGGAGGGGGCATCCACCACGGAGGGCTTCTACATCATCACCATAGCCCCTCCGATGAAGTGTGAGTAGTTTACTTCAGACCTTCGGGTCCATAGCTAGTAGGTACATGGCTTCTTCTCTCTTTTTGGATCTCAATAAAATGTTTGTCACGCCCAATATGCAACCCTATCCAAAAGGAACTCGAAGGTCCCACCAAGGATAGACCCACATATTGAAACGCTTTTGCAAGGTGGATATCATTACATCAACATTACATAATAGATGGGGATACATACAAAAGGCATACTGTCGGTGTCAAAACCGGCGGATCTCAGGTAGGGGGTCCCGAACTGTGCGTCTAGGCGGATGGTAACAGGAGACAAGGGACACGATGTTTTTACCCAGGTTCGGGCCCTCTCAATGGAGGTAAAACCCTACTCCTGCTTGATTGATATTGATGATATGGGTAGTACAAGAGTGGATCTACCACGAGATCAAGGAGGCTAAACCCTAGAAGCTAGCCTATGGTATGATTGTTGTTGTAGTTGTTGTGTTCTACGGACTAAAACCCTCCGGTTTATATAGACACCGGAGAGGGCTAGGGTTACACAGAGTCGGTTACAATGGTAGGAGATCTACATATCCGTATTGCCAAGCTTGCCTTCCATGCCAAGGAAAGTCCCATCCGGACACGGGACGAAGTCTTCAATCTTGTATCTTCATAGTCTTGGAGTCCGGCCGATGATGATAGTTCGGCTATCCGGACACCCCCTAGTCCAGGACTCCCTCAGTAGCCCCTGAACCAGGCTTCAATGACGACGAGTCCGGCGCGCATATTGTCTTCGGCATTGCAAGGCGGGTTCCTCCTCCGAATAATTGATAGAAGATTGTGAACACCAGGATAGTGTCCGGCTCTGTAAAATAAATTCTACATACCACCGTAGAGAGAATGATATTTACACAAGTTCAATCTGCTGACGTATTTCGTGGCGTGACGTTACCCATGGCCAAGCCTTTACTCGAATTGTTTTTATTATACCACCTTAGCGCGTTTAGCGAAGCGGTTTCCTTGGCACGTCTTGTCGAAGCAGAGATCGTGTTCCCCTTATTCCGGGATTCCCATCAATACGGACGTGGGTAACCCAACCGCGCCATTGATTGTGGCGCTTGGGAGATAAGCGAGTTTTATTAGGCCATGGGGACGCATAGTTTTGTCTGCCCATATATAAGGGGATAAGGATCCACCCTTTTAACCTACGCCTTCTTCCTCCTTTGCTTATCCATCTCCACGCACTCGAGCTCCAGCGCCCAAGTCCGCACACCTCACCTCGACCTTCTCCAGCCATGTCTGGAGCGGGAGGCAAGTGGATGGCCTCCTCCCTTACGGAGGGACACATCGAGAAGCTGCGCAACGCCGAATGTCTGTCCAGCGACATCGCGCATCGACTGCCCGACGAGGGGCAGCTCATCCCCACCCCCAGGCCCCATGAGAGGGTGGTATTCCTTCCCCATTTCCTCCGCGGACTGGGCTTCCCACTCCACCCCTTTGTCCGGGGGCTCATGTACTACTACGGCCTGGACTTCCGCGATCTGGCCCCAAATTTCATCCTCAATATCTCGGCGTTTATCGTCGTGTGTGAGGCCTTCCTCTGCATCCAGCCCCACTTCGGCTTGTGGCTAAAGACCTTCAATGTCAAGCCGAAGGTTGTGAAGGGCAGCCAAGCGGAGTGCGGAGGCGCCATGGTGAGCAAAATGCCCAACGTCACTTGGCTCGAGGGTGCCTTCGTGGAATCCATCAAAGGGTGGCAATCGGGGTGGTTCTATATCACCGAGCCGCGTGACCCTAAATGGGCAGCGGCCCCTGAATTTAGATCTGGCATCCCCATGCAGCTCACCTCCTGGAAAGAGAAGGGCTTGCTTTGAGGTAGTTCGGAGGAGCTGACCGGACTGCAGTCCTGTCTCCAGACCCTGGTGAACAAGAAGCTTAAGCTTGTCAACGTGATCCAGGTCATGCTCGTCCGCCGGATTCTCCCCTGCCAGCAACGGGACTTCAATTTGTGGGAGTTTGATCTGGCACAGCACCGGACCTTGAGCGGCCTCTTCGACACTACGTACAAAGAGGCCTGGAGGGTGCTGTTCAAGGGCGCCGAAGCTCCTGCATCCGCTATCGAAGATCGCGGATTCAGCTCGCAGCGTCCAGCTGGCAAGGTAAGCCAGGTTATCCTTTATGGGACACTCGCTTTTCATAGTTTGACTTTATGTGGGATCTAAACTCCCAATACCTTTAACAGGACTGGCAGAAGACGTCCGGATAGGTTAACTGTCCGGCTCCCCTTCCAGAAGACCCAGCGGACGCCCGTTTGACAGGGCTGCTGGTCCTGGCACTTTATGTAGTGCCGGAGAAGAAGGCCAAGAAGAAGGCCACGGGAACCCGAAGGAGTTCACGACATCAGGTGGTATCGGACTCATCTTCCAATGACTCCGAGGTGGACTCCTCCCCCGAGGACGAGGAGGAGGAGAAAGAGGCCTCTCCCCTAGTGGGGGGAGAGAAGAAGAGGAAGGCCTCCCCAACAAGGGAGGCCGAAGGGTCCAAGAAGGGAAGGACCCTTCCTCCGGACTGTTCCGCCAACGTCGGCGACGGCGACGAGGAGTGGCCCTAAGGGCCAAGCCCCTGGCGAGATCGTAAGTAAGTATCCGGACTCCTAGATGATTTACGATTTTTCTTTTTGTCACATAGTGTCTTTCTAATGCCGCATACAACCCTGTAGTCCGCCCAAGGACGATCTTCCCGCTTCGTCGAGCGGGTCCTTGGGCACGTCGGATATGGATTCCCTTCCGACCACCTCCACTCCTCGTGATGCTGACGACGCCGAGGTGGGATCGCAGGAGGGGACCCACCAGGAGGAGGAGGCTCCGGAGGTGCCGCAGGGCAACCTCCCGGACATTGCACCGGACTCCGTACCGGAACCTGCAGCGGTTCCGGAGTCTGGCGGGCGGCCCCTTCGTAAGAAGGGCAAGACTGTGACACCGGCAGCCTCCGTCCAACCGGAGGCGCCGGATAACTTGCCGGAGGCGCTCAATGGCGCTTCCATCGAAGAAGAACACCGCACTGTCATGAGTGCGGTGATTCAGAAGGTTCAGCTCGCCAAGAGCGGGCTGACCGAAGCCTGCAGTAGCCTTCTAACAGGCTTTGAGGTAAGAATTTTAAGATATGTAATATAATACCGCATAGACAGTAGCCCCTGATGCTCGGCTCGGTGTTTGGAAACAAAAGCCGGACTGAGAATCTAAAAAGATATACGCAGGAGTCTGAAAAAATGTGTCAATATGGGATTGCAGGCTGCGCTGCTGACCTCTGCCGCACTGACTGCGGAGGTCAATACCTTGAAGCAGAGCCTCGAGCGGTCCGAGAGCGAGCTCGGCCGTGCCAAGAAGCAGCTCGAGGACAAGGAAGGTGAGTAACACCGTATTTAAAGTTGTACCTTATAGAAAAGGATTTGGTTGCAAGAGAAATAACAAGGATAACGTGGGTACTCTAGGGGCCATGAACGAGGTGGCGACCCTGAAGGAGGCAATGTCCGTGGCCGAACGCAATGCGGCCGCGAAGTGAGCCGAGCGAGAGAAGCAGGAGGCGCGGGTGGCGGAGGTACAGCAAGAGCTCCAGGCTCTCGTGGAAAAGCACGAGGGTTTGGAGCGTGACTCAAAGACTCGAGAGTCCGAGCTTGCGTTGGCTCTTGAGAGTGCCAAAGCCGCTAAGGCCGAAGCCCACAAGGCCCTCCAGGAAATCGAGGCGTTGAAGAAAATAGCGGCGGGTAAGGCATTTTTCATGCAAAGCAAGCATGTGAATGTGAATTACCTATTACTTACCCGAATTCGGAGCTCTCTAGGAGTGTTCGCAGATCTGCCTCGTAGCGTGTCCGATGCTGCCGCTTTCTACCGGGCCGAGGAGGGGAGCTCGACGGAGAAGGTCTTTTGGTCTCAGTATGCTGAGGCCGGACATCCGGTGCCCCTTCGCGACCAGCTGAAGCAGCTGGTCGAGCTCCACAAGGTGGCTGAACAAGCCATGAAGGGCCTCATAGTTCAGCTGTGGCCCAAGGAGGCCATGCCTGGGAGCTACTTCGGCCTGGTGCGGTGGCTGGTGGATGCGTGTCCCTGGGTTGAAGTCGTCAAGCACTCCGCCTGCATTGAAGGTGCCCGTCGGGCCCTTGCCCGTGCTAAAGTGCACTGGGGCAGGATGGATGCTGCGAAGCTTTTGACGGACGCGCCACCGGAGGGCAAGGAGTATCGCCCGCCCGAAATGTACTATAAGAGTGTCCTGAAGGGTGCCCGCATGATTGCGGGTGAGTGCTCCAAAGATGTAATATTTGAGTAGACTCGCATTGTGCTATCCTGTGCGCTGAAAACTTTGTTCATATGCACTAAGCAACACTTATTAATTTAAAATATTACCTTCTGTGCGGCCGTTTATCAAATCTGAGAGATGGAAAGTCGTCGGCTTCAGCCCCCATGCCACGAGTGCTGGGGTGTTCGGGATAAACTTGAGCGCTCTTGTTCCCATTTTTGGGTCCATCTAGGGAGGCACTCAACACAACGAACGAGGCAACCAGACTTATAATGCTTGAACACTCTCACTTAGCCATAGAATTCTATAATTTTAAATTTCGGCGAAGCCCCTAGTGTTCGGAAGACCGAGTTCGGGGCGCTATCCACGCCTGGGCCGGACAAAGCCGGTTCCTCGCTCTAAGCGGCATAAGTCTTCAGGGACTCGAAAAAACCTCTCGAACAACGACCAGCTCTCGCCTTATCATGATGGTCAGTTTTAGCTTTCTCCACTGAGGCGCTCGCCCAGCTCAACTGAGGCGCAATCGCAGTGGTTCTCCCAGTGCTACCTTAGCAGATACAACGGAACATAAGGTACCAAAACATGGGAGCCGGGCAAACCCAACTATTGACCCAAGACATGATTCAGAGCCGATGCATATAATGCTATAAGTTCGGGGTGCCGCACTTGTGAAAGTGTTCGGACTTATCACACCATAATGTGGGGAACTTAAGCCCCTGGTGTATTTAGCCGTACCAGAGTGTACGGATTCAGCATGTCATAAATGAACATATGTATAAGAGGGGAATGCAATTATAAGCAAAAAGTGATGCATTGTTTATTCAAGAAATACTGGCATGAATGCAGAACGATACAAATAGTGCGGTAAGCAAGGGATGGGACTATTAAACATGTCCCCCTCCAGGGGTAGGCTGCGGAATGGTGTATAAAACAGGTATAATGCTCGAAATGGAGACCACCTGGATACTCATCGTAGCTTTTCTCCTTCCCTGGCTGTTGCATCGTGAGTTCGGCAGGTCTGCTGCCGGACAGGACCTTTGGTAAATGGAGTCCTGTTGATAAAATAAAAAAGAAAAAAAAGATGACACACTTGGGAGCCCCTGGTGTGGTTAAGCCGCACTCTGGGCCTGTCGTGGTCGTTCCCCTCCCCCTATGCCCATGGTATCTCCAGAGCGTAATGATGTACGCAAAGGACCATTCTTGCAATTTTGCAAGGGCTGGGGTTGGGGCCACATTGCTACGCGTGCTCGGAACGTGCAGGTGGTCTTGTTGTAGGTTACTCCGGGCGCGTTTGGCCGTGTCCGGTCGCTTAACGGCCGGACTCGAGAATTGCCTTAAGAGGCTGCACTGTACTTCTGCCGCAAGAGCTGCTGTATGTTCCTCCATTCGGAGAGAGCGTTCCGTGTTTCCGTTGACCGTGATGACTCCTCGAGGGCCTGGCATATTGAGCTTGAGGTAAGCGTAGTGCGGCACCGCGTTGAACTTTGCAAACGCGGTCTGTCCGAGCAGAGCATGATAGCCGCTGCGGAATGCGACTATGTCGAAGATTAACTCCTCGCTTCGGAAATTATCCGGGGATCCGAATACCACTTCCAGTGTAACTGAGCCTATACAATTGGCTTCTACTCCTGGTATGACGCCTTTGAAGGTCGTCTTTGTGGGTTTAATCCTTGAGGGGTCTATGCCCATCTTGCGCACTGTATCCTGATAAAGCAGGTTCAGGCTGCTGCCGCCGTCCATCAGGACTCTGGTGAGGTGAAATCCATCGACGATTGGGTCTAAAACCAATGTGGCGAATCCGCCATGGCGGATACTGGTGGGGTGGTCCCTTCGATCAAAAGTGATCGGGCAGGAGGACCATGGGTTGATCTTCGGGGCGACTGGCTCCATCGCATATACGTCCCTGAGTGCACGCTTCCGCTCCCTCTTGGGTATGTGGGTTGCGTATATCATGTTTACCGTCCGTACTTGTGGGGGGAAACCCTTCTGTCCTCTATTGTTCGGCGGCCGGGTCTCTTCCTCGTCATCGCTATGCAGCCCCTTGTCATTAGTTTCGGCAATTAACTTGCCTGCCTGCTTGAATACCCAACAATCCCTGTTGGTGTGATTAGCTGGCTTTTCGGGGGTGCCGTGTATCTGGCAAGAGTGGTCGAGTATTCGGTCAAAATTGGACGGACTCGGAGTGGTTCTTTTGAATGGCTTTTTCCGTTGACCGGGTTTGGAGCCTCTGAATCCGGCGTTGACTGCCGTATCCTCAGTGTTATCGTCGTTAACGCGGCGTTTGTTCTTGTTGCGATGCGACCTGCCATTACGGTCCTTGGTATCCGGACTGCCAGAATTTTTGCTGAGGTTGTTACTGCGGGCTAGCCAGCTGTCCTCTCCCGCGCAAAAGCGGGTCATGAGTGATGTGAGGGCTGCCATGGATTTCGGCTTTTCCTGTCCTAGGTGCCGGGCAAGCCACTCGTTGCGGATGTTATGTTTGAAGGCTGCGAGGGCCTCTGCATCCGGACAGTCGACTATTTGATTTTTCTTTGTTAAGAACCGTGTCCAGAATTTTCTGGCCGATTCGTCTGGCTGCTGAATTCTGTGGCTTAGGTCATCGGCGTCTGGTGGTCGCACGTATGTGCCCTGAAAGTTATCAAGGAATGCGGCTTCCAGGTCCTCCCAACACCCAATTGATTCTGCTGGCAAGCTGTTAAGCCAATGCCGAGCTGGTCCTTTAAGCTTGAGTGGGAAGTATTTGATGGCGTGAAGATCATCACCGCGGGCCATGTGGATATGAAGGAGATAGTCTTTGATCCAAACCGCGGGGTCTGTTGTGCCATCGTAGGATTCGATGTTCACGGGTTTAAACCCTTCGGGGATTTGATGATCCATTACTTCATCTGTGAAGCATAGTGGGTGTGCGGCGCCTCTGTATTGGGCTATATCACGACGTAGCTCAAGCGAGCTTTGTCTACTGTGTTCGGCCCTACCGGAGTTGCAGTATCCGGCGCGACGGTCATCGGGGCGCCCACGCGATCCGTAGATCGATCTTGATTGTCTTGCCTTATCCTCCAATATGTCTCGCAAGTCCGGCACATTCCCCCGTGGCTTCGTACTTTTCGAGCGATGCCGGGGTACGGTTCTAGTGGAGGGCCTGGAGGCCTCTCTGTCGCGGCCACGAGGTGGTCGGTCAGCCGTATTGTGCACTGGTGATGTGGGTTTATATGCTTCCTCCTCTAATTGGGGTAGCAGCTTGCGTTTGGGGTAGCTTTTGGAGGGGCGTTCGAGTTCATGCTCTTCGGCCGCAAGGACTTCAGTCCATCTGTCGGCTAGCAGATCTTGATCAGCTCTAAGCTGTTGCTGCTTTTTCTTGAGGCTATTTGCCGTGGCCATAAGCCTGCGTTTAAAACGCTCTTGTTCGATGGGATCCTCAGGCACGACGAATTCGTCGTCGTCGAGGCTTGCCTCGTCTCCGGAGGGAGGCATGTAATTATCATCCTCTACCTCTTCGTCTGCCGCTCTCTCATGAGGGCTGGCTTCTCCGTCCTCCTGTGCTAAATCTTGCTGGAGGGGGTTGTCTTCGGCACTCTCTGGGGTGTTATTGTCTCCGGTGCCGGAATCTCCATTCTTGCTATGGCGGGATTTAGAGCGGCGCCGCTGATGCCGGCGTTTAGGCTGTTTCTTAGAAGAGTCTTCCTCCGCTGCTTCCTCGCCATTCCCATCCTTTGGGATATCCACCATGTATATGTCATATGACGAGGTGGTCTTCCAGTGCCCCGTAGGCGCTGGTTCTTGGTCGTCTCCGGCATCGCCGTCCATACCGTCGATGTCTTCGGAGTCGTAGTCTAGCATGTCGGTTAGGTCGTCGACAGTGGCTACAAAGTGGGTGGTGGGTGGGCTTTGAATTTCTTCATCGTCCGCATCCCAACCGTCCTGACCGTGATCCGTCCAGGGCTCTCCTGATGGCGAGAGACACTTTAGCGAATTCAGAATGTCGCTGAAAGGTGAGTGTTGAAAGATGTCCGCAGCATTGAACTCCATGATCGGCGCCCAATCGGATTCGATTGGAGGGGGCGCGGGAGGTTCGGAGTCCGGCGAGGAGTCCGGCACCTCGGAGTCACGAGCTTCACAAGGGACAAGGTCAGTATTCGGCTCCATCGCCGTAGGTGTAGCAGCCCCCGAGGCGGTGTCTAGCCACCCATCCTCGATCTGCGTAGTCGGCTCCGAATTAGGGATCGGAGCGGACTCGTGTGCGGCCTCCAGGGCACTGTCCGGCAGCAAAGCTAAATCATGCCCATCGAGACAGTGTGGCGTGCTCGGCTGTGTCTCGAATCCGTCGAAGATCAAGTCTCCGTGGATGTTAGCCGTGAAATTCAAGCTTCCGAATCTGACCTGGTGGCCAGGGGCGTAGCTTTCAATCTGCTCCAGATGGCCAAGCGAATTGGCCCGCAGTGCAAAGCCGCCGAATACGAAGATCTATCCCGGGAGAAAGGTCTCACCCTGGACCGCGTCGTTGATGATGATCGAAGGAGCCATCGGGCCTATAAGCGACGACACAGAGTAACTCTGAATGAAAGCACCAATGTCGGTGTCAAAACCGGCGGATCTCGGGTAGGGGGTCCCGAACTGTGCGTCTAGGCGGATGGTAACAGGAGACAAGGGACACGATGTTTTTACACAGGTTCGGGCCCTCTCGATGGAGGTAAAACCCTACTCCTGCTTGATTGATATTGATGATATGGGTAGTACAAGAGTGGATCTACCACGAGATCAAGGAGGCTAAACCCTAGAAGCTAGCCTATGGTATGATTGTTGTTGTAGTTGTTGTGTCCTACGGACTAAAACCCTCTGGTTTATATAGACACCGGAGAGGGCTAGGGTTACACAGAGTCGGTTACAACGGTAGGAGATCTACATATCTGTATTGCCAAGCTTGCCTTCCACGCCAAGGAAAGTCCCATCCGGACACGGGACGAAGTCTTCAATCTTGTATCTTCATAGTCTTGGAGTCCGGCCGATGATGATAGTTCGGCTATCCGGACACCCCCTAGTCCAGGACTCCCTCACATACAATGCCACATGAATACAACATCATATTACATAAGAGCACCATCCGACTACGGATGAAACACAAACAGAAACTCAAACGACATCCACCCTGCTAGCCCATGCTGCCGACCTGGAACCTATCCCCTGATCGAAGAAGAAGCAGAAGAAGAACTCCAAACAAGCAAACATCGCTCTCGCGTCATGATCATCGCATAACCTATACCTGCAATTGTTGTTGTAGTAATCTGTGAGCCACGAGGACTCAGCATTACCATGGGTATCAAGACTAGCAAAGCTTAATGGGAAAGGAAGGGGTAAAGTGGTGAGGTTGCAGCAGCGACTAAGCATGATATGGTGGCTAACATACGCAAATAAGAGCGAAAAGAGAGCAAAGGAACGGTCGTGAAGCTAACAATGATCAAGAGGTGATCCTAAACTCCTACTTACGTCAAACATAACCCAAAAACCATGTTCACTTCCCGGACTCCGCCGAGAAGAGACCATCACGGCTACACACACGGTTGATGCGTTTTAATTCGGATCTGGTGTCAAGTTATCTACAACCGGACATTAACAAATTCCCATCTGCCACATAACCACGGGCACGGCTCTCGAAAGTTTATACCCTGCAGGGGTGTCCCAACTTAGCCCATGATAAGCTCTCGCGATCAACGAAGGATATTCCTTCTCCTAGGAAGACCCGATCAGTCTCGGAATCCCGGTTTACAAGACATTTCGACAATGGTAAAACAAGACCAGGAAAGCCGCCCGATGTGCCGACAAATCCCTATAGGAGCTGCACATATCTCGTTCTCAGGGCAACACCGGATGAGACTAGCTACGAGTAAAACCCGACCTCGAGTTTCCCCAAGGGGGCCCCGCAGGCAGCTCAGTTCGGACCAACACTCGAAGGAGCACTGACCCCGGGGGGGGGGGGGGGGGGGCTAAAATAAAGATGACCCTCGGGCTCCGGAAACCCAAGGGAAAAAGGGCTAGGTGAGGCAAATGGTAAAAATAAGGTTGGGCCTTGCTGGAGGAGTTTTTTTCAAAGCGAACTGTCAAGGGGGTCCCATAAATCACCCGACCGTGTAAGGAACGCAAAATTCAGGAACATAACACAGGTATGACGGAAACTAGGGCGTCAGGAGTGGAACAAAATACCAGGCATAAGGCCGAGTCTTCCACCCTTTACCAAGTATATAGATGCATTAATAATATAAGAGATATTGTAATATCCCAACATAATCCTGTCCACCATGGAGCAATCTTCAACTTCACCTGCAACTAACAACGCTATAAGAGGGGCTGAGCAAAGCGGTAACATAGCCAAACAACGGTTTGCTAGGAAGGGTGACAAGGTTAGAGGCTGACATGGCAATTTGGGAGGCTTGAGGAACAAGTGATAGGTAGCGCAGCATAGCAAAAGAACGAAGCAACTAGCATAGCAATGATAGTAGTGAGATCCAGGGTAGCGGTCATCTTTCCTGAAATCCCACTAGGAAGAAGAACGAGTCCATGAAGAAGATGAAGCCACGAAGACGAACCAAGCATAGACGAACGAATCCTCACGATCGCAACGAAAATGGGAACTATTGAGAAGAAGCACACAACATGGTAAACACACCACACATGAACAAGACATGATGCACAACAAGCATGATGCATGACAAAGCTACATGAGGCTACTCATGGCAAGAGATGATGCAAACAAGAGCAACAAATCAAGGCAAGTTTAAATGAGGCCGGAAACAACATATAACAATTCCGGTAAGTCCTCATATGCAAATTTAGAAATTGGTCCAGAACTGAACAAACCTTATGTTCAAGTTGTTAAACAGCAAGTTAAGATGCACCAAGAGGATCTACACGAAATTCTAGTCAAGTTACATATAAAGTTCATTTAATTCGGAGCTACGACCTAGAAGATATGAGCAAAACAAGGTAAACATGGCATTGATGCAAAATGCATACAAACATCAAGCAAACACCTCAAAACATGGATGCAACATGATAATATGAAACTACATGCAAAATCAAGCAAGTTTCATATAGAGCACACTCAAAACGGAGCAACGGTTCAACACATACACTCTATACAAGTTTAAAGGACAAGCTGTCCAAAACAGCAACTAGGCATCTCACAAGCATAAAACCAACAAGATACAGCACCCCAACATAAGAACAGAAGGCATGGGAATGAAGTACGGGTAAAGCATGACAAAACATGAACACTGAGCTATCTCCAGAAATCAGTAGAACATGCTCAAAAGGACATGGCAAGATTGCAAATTATAGCAGTTTCAGACTTGGCAGAAATAACATCAGGTTGCAATGTTTAGAGCTATCAAACAACAAGCTACAGGAACTTATCATGGCAAAACAAAGGCATGACATGAATCTACTAATTACACAGAACAAAAGTTCCTTACTGACCATGAGCCAAAAAGGAACAGAAGATATGATGGCACCCATGTAAACATGGCAAGTGATATGACAGATTCATACATGGCAGGAACAACAATAAGTAGGCATGTTGGTGAGATTGAACCACTCACCACAGAGCAATACATGGCATGGAAAGGCAACCAACAGTAAGAAGGCATGTTTATGAAGCTAAGCATGGCAAGAACAAGTTCATAGGGTACATGGATCACTAGCAAAGCACATGGCAAAACTGAACATAATGTTAACAGGCTGACAACAACATTATTTAGCAACTTTGAGAGAAAGATTACAACAAGTTACGGCAGGCTAAAAATGCAACCATGGGCATGGATGGATAGCGCACGACATTTATAACAAATCATCCTTAGTGAACATCTCCAGATTATGCATAGAATGACTTGTAGCAGAAGGTTTACATAGCATCATAATATAACAGAATCAGTCTAGCAAAACAGCAACAACAAGTACTCTACTTAACAAGCTTGATGCACTCACTACACAACTAACAAAAATACATGGATGGCACCACTGTAAATATGGCATGACATAGAACAAAACACATGTAGGGCTCATACTCATAGGATGCACACATCAATCATGGCAAAAATGACAAAAGTGCAAGTTATAACAGTTTCAGCAAATTAACATCACATATCACTCTTGCAATGATGATTCAGGCATCAAGATGAACTCAAATGAACATGACGCAGTGGAATGAAATGAAGTACTCATCGAGGCGAACAATTTGATATGCTACACGCCCAAAACGGAGCCACGGATGAGGAGTTATGATGCGATGAATAGTGCACCAGAATATGCAAAATAATCGGGGACTTGGTGAAATCTGGGGTCAATCTCGTGGATCCAGATCCAGATCCGGCGCGTGGGCTCGCCGGAGAGCACGCCGGAGTTGGAGGAGACGGCGGCCGGAGCAGCAGGGAAGGCGAGGGAGAGGTCCCTCCGGCCGGATCTCGCCGGATCCGGCCCGGAGTGGACGCGGGACGGCGCAGCAGGGCGGAGGGCGCGACGGGGAGGCGACGTGGAGGCGGGGTGCCGGCCTCCGGGGAGCCACGGTGGCCGGACCGGCAAGGTCGGGCGGCGCGGGCGGAGGAGATGCGGGCCGGGAGGCGACGGCGTGCTGCGGCGGTGACGGGCGCGACGGGCGGAGGGGGCTCGGGCGCGCAGCGCGGCCCGGAGCCGGGCGGCGGCGCACCGGCCGGTGGCGACGGGGGAGGAGCCGGGCGGCGGCGCGAGGGGAGGCCGGCGGGCGGCGCCGCGCGGGCGGCTCTCAGGCCCCGGATGGGCTCGGGCGGGCCGACCGCGGGCACGGCGGGCCGGCGGCGACGTGGGCGCGGGGGCGCCACGTGGCGGCTGCGGATTGGCTGCGGGGGCGGGCGGACATGTCCGGACGGTGGAAGAAGTGTCCGGCGGCGCGAGGGGAGCGGGCCTAGGGTTTCATCTGCGCGAAATATCCGGGAGGAGCACATATTTATAGGTAGAGGGAGCTAGGAGTGTCCAAATGAGGAGCAGTTTTCACCCACACAATCGTGATCGAACGACCGAGAGCATGGAGGGGGTTTGGATGGGTTTTGGTCCACTTTTGAGGGGTGTTGAGCTGCAACAAAAGAGGGCTTTATGGTTACCCGGTTAACCGTTGGAGTATCAAACGGACTCCAAATGGCACGAAACTTGACAGGCGGTCTACCGGTGCTATACCAAGGCTGCTTGGCAAACCTCGGGCCATTCCGAGAACGTTTAACACCCGCTCACAATAGGAGACAAAAAGGGGGACGCTGGATGACATAGGAGTGCCGGATTGCAAAATGGACAACGGGGAAAATGCTCGGATGCATGAGACGAACATGTATGCAAAATGAGATGCACATGATGACATGGCAAAATGCAACACGCAAGCAAATGACATGGCAATGATGACGAAAAACTGGCGGACACCTGGCGCAACGAATCCGGGGCGTTACAACACTCCTCCAGTAACAAGAGATCTCGTCCCGAGATCTTAGGACCGAGACGGAAGGGAAAAGGGATGAGGTGAAACAAGAACTCAAGAGAAGAAACAAAGAATCGAGAGCACTCGAGAAGAAGAGAGGAACGACGAGAAAGACGAGAATCGAAAGCTCACGGAATAAGATAGACTATGAAACCACTCTGGTTAGAACGAGATAAGAAACGAATAGGACTGAAAGGATTTAGGCAGAACTCCGGCTGAAACATGAGGGAATAGAAGACGAGCTTGAGAGGATGGAATGATACTTGATGAAGACATGACACAAAACCTCCGGAAAGAATTGAAACAGTTGATTGAAAAGAACGGAGAAGGAAATGACAACTTATGCCACGAATGAAATAGAAAGCAACCTTTAGAAGGAAGGTTTAAACGGAGTTGTTTCGAAAATCAACAACGAAAGAATAAGCTTGTTGTGGACTTAAGGATAACATCTCAAAATTATGAGGTGATCTCCGACCACGAGCGGAAAAGATTGAATATCTTAGAAGAACAAAGAAATGCAAAACTCCACTTCAATATAATACGGAGAATTAATTGCACTTCGAGACGCGAGAAGAAAAGATACTTGAATTCCTCCAACAAAATCTTGATGAACACTTGAAGAGTGGATTAAATCATGAAGAACCACCATGAAGAACTCCGGTGACAAAAGGGATGATGAGATAGAATGAAGGAAGAAAGAATAAAGATTCAAGCCTTGCGTTGATTTAGATGGAGGTTCCAATGAAATGGCCGAGGAAATTTGAACTCCGGAAAAGAAAAGATGAAAACACTTGGAACTAGAATTTATTCGTCAAGAACAAACTCCAAAGAAAAGGGATTACTCACTTTGATGAAATAAAATAAGATTTATTGTATGCTTATCCCTCATCGAATTAAATTGATGACAAGCAACGAATTTTGCATACTACTTATTCTTCTTGAAAAAGAATTGAGAAGTGACATATCGCAAACTTGAGAAGGTCTTCATGAACCACCGGTAGGATTGAAAAGAACGAATGAACTAATATGATAATCAAAGAAAAAGAAACTGAAAGAACCACCATAAGAATTTGGAAATGACTGGTGAAAGAGAATGAATCACCGGGAAGAATTAGAAGAACTAATATGCTAGAGGGAATTTAGATGCAAAAGAACGGAAGAACTCGAACTGATTAAAGAGCACTTGAATGAAGCACCGGGATAATTGGATAACGGTAGCTGAAATGTGAGGACGAAGAATTCTTCTGGAATGATGGCCTCCGGTGAAAAGAAATGAAAAAAAACAACTTCTGACATACTCCGGATGGGTAAGAAAAGAATATCTCGCACATGGAATAATTAGAAGAGGATAACAAGAAACTAGAACCGCGAATCTTCGAGAGAACAGACAAGATTTAGAGGAAAAACTCTTCTTCGGTCTTCAACTGACAACGAGAAACACCACCAAAATTACTGAGGTACTCCGGGAGAATGAAAAGCGAAGAGGTTGAGCCAACAATGAAAAGAATTTGAAAACGATCTTGGAGAAGGCATGTGACTGATGGAATCCATTTTTATGTCACACTTGAAAAGAATTTGAGAATAACACCGGGGAAATTAGAAGAGTCAGGTAAGATCCTAGGAAAAGACCTGTGGGTTATGGGCCCACTAAAAAGAAAAACACCGTTGGAAAGGATTGTTGAACCGATAGATGATGCACCAGAACAATTGAAATATTTGAATGAGGTGACAACCTTGAATTAATTGGAACACAGACGAATCTCCTGAGATGTCTTGAACACTACGGAAGGATAACTGGCGAGAGGCGAACGAGCAAAGAGAACACTTGATCCAAGGAAAAGAATGTGATCAAACCGAAAAACTTGAATTGAAATCCACCGGAAAAGAAAAAGAGATAAAGAATGTAAAACGAGACGAGAATTCACCGGTTGGAATAATTGAGGGAAGACTGAAGAGACTCCGTAAGAATGAAATTGATGCTCGAAAGAGACTCAGGCTCCGGGAAGAAGAGGGTGGGAGGGCGGGAAAATAAAAAGGAAACTTGGAAGGGGGAACCGACGAATATCTTGAAGAGAAAACACCAGTTGAAATCATTGAGGAAAGAAAGCAAAGACTTCGCACGAGTAGGATGGATACTCGATTACGGACTCTGACTCCGAGATGAAAAGGGGTGGGCGGGTGGGAAAAACAAGGACAACTTCGGTCAGGGAAACACCATCGAAAGAGAAAGAACTGACGACTGATCTTGCAAAAGATGACGAGGATCGAAACCACCCGAAGAGAAATGCGTCAGATTGAAAAGAGGATGGACAACTCACGAAACTAACCACGTGATCCTAAAGAAAAATTTGAACGGGAAGAGGGGTAATTCAAAACACCTACGTCAAGATTCCTCACCAGAGCGACGAAGGGGCTGAGGAGTAAAAAGAATTCCTACTCTCCAATATAACTAGACTCCAAAAACAATTTTTCTTCTAGACTTGACAATGGCCAAACTACACGATCAATCAAGGGGGGCTCCTAAGGTCGGTCGAGGCTCTGATACCAACTTGTCACGCCCAATATGCGACCCTATCCAAAAGGAACTCGAAGGTCCCACCAAGGATAGACCCGCATATTGAAACGCTTTTGCAAGGTGGATATCATTACATCAACATTACATAATAGATGGGGATACATACAAAAGGCATACAATGCCACATGAATACAACATCATATTACATAAGAGCACCATCTGACTATGGATGAAACACAAACAGAAACTCAAACGACATCCACCCTGCTAGCCCAGGCTGCGGACTTGGAACCTATCCCCTGATCGAAGAAGAAGCAGAAGAAGAACTCCAAACAAGCAAACATCGCTCTCGCGTCATGATCATCGCATAACCTGTACCTGCAACTGTTGTTGTAGTAATCTGTGAGCCACGAGGACTCAGCATTACCATGGGTATCAAGACTAGCAAAGCTTAATGGGAAAGGAAGGGGTAAAGTGGTGAGGTTGCAGCAACGACTAAGCATGATATGGTGGCTAACATACGCAAATAAGAGCGAAAAGAGAGCAAAGGAACGGTCGTGAAGCTAACAATGATCAAGAGGTGATCCTAAACTCCTACTTACGTCAAACATAACCCAAAAACCATGTTCACTTCCCGGACTCCGCCGAGAAGAGACCATCACGGCTACACACACGGTTGATGCGTTTTAATTCGGATCTGGTGTCAAGTTATCTACAACCGGACATTAACAAATTCCCATCTGCCACATAACCACGGGCACGGCTCTCGAAAGTTTATACCCTGCAGGGGTGTCCCAACTTAGCCCATGATAAGCTCTCGCGATCAACGAAGGATATTCCTTCTCCTAGGAAGACCCGATCAGTCTCGGAATCCCAGTTTACAAGACATTTCGACAATGGTAAAACAAGACCAGGAAAGCCGCCCGATGTGCCGACAAATCCCGATAGGAGCTGCACATATCTCGTTCTCAGGGCAACACCGGATGAGGCTAGCTACGAGTAAAACCAGACCTCGAGTTTCCCCAAGGGGGCCCCGCAGGCAGCTCAGTTCGGACCAACACTCGAAGGAGCACTGGCCCCGGGGGGGGGGGGGGCTAAAATAAAGATGACCCTCGGGCTCAGGAAACCCAAGGGAAAAAGGGCTAGGTGAGGCAAATGGTAAAAATAAGGTTGGGCCTTGCTGGAGGAGTTTTATTCAAAGCGAACTTTCAAGGGGGTCCCATAAATCACCCGACCGCGTAAGGAACGCAAAATTCGGGAACATAACACAGGTATGACGGAAACTAGGGCGTCAAGAGTGGAACAAAATACCAGGCATAAGGCCGAGTCTTCCACCCTTTACCAAGTATATAGATGCATTAATAATATAAGAGATATTGTAATATCCCAACATAATCCTGTCCACCATGGAGCAATCTTCAACTTCACCTGCAACTAACAACGCTATAAGAGGGGCTGAGCAAAGCGGTAACATAGCCAAACAACGGTTTGCTAGGAAGGGTGACAAGGTTAGAGGCTGACATGGCAATTTGGGAGGCTTGAGGAACAAGTGATAGGTAGCGCAGCATAGCGAAAGAACGAAGCAACTAGCATAGCAATGATAGTAGTGAGATCCAGGGTAGCGGTCATCTTGCCTGAAATCCCGCTAGGAAGAAGAACGAGTCCATGAAGAAGATGAAGCCACGAAGACGAACCAAGCATAGACGAACGAATCCTCACGATCGCAACGAAAATGGGAACTATTGAGAAGAAGCACACAACATGGTAAACACACCACACATGAACAAGACATGATGCACAACAAGCATGATGCATGACAAAGCTACATGAGGCTACTCATGGCAAGAGATGATGCAAACAAGAGCAACAAATCAAGGCAAGTTTAAATGAGGCCGGAAACAACATATAACAATTCCGGTAAGTCCTCATATGCAAATTTAGAAATTGGTCCAGAACTGAACAAACCTTATGTTCAAGTTGTTAAACAGCAAGTTAAGATGCACCAAGAGGATCTACACGAAATTCTAGTCAAGTTACATATAAAGTTCATTTAATTCGGAGCTACGACCCAGAAGATATGAGCAAAACAAGGTAAACATGGCATTGATGCAAAATGCATACAAACATCAAGCAAACACCTCAAAACATGGATGCAACATGATAATATGAAACTACATGCAAAATCAAGCAAGTTTCATATAGAGCACACTCAAAACGGAGCAACGGTTCAACACATACACTCTATACAAGTTTAAAGGACAAGCTGTCCAAAACAGCAACTAGGCATCTCACAAGCATAAAACCAACAAGATACAGCACCCCAACATAAGAACAAAAGGCATGGGAATGAAGTACAGGTAAAGCATGACAAAACATGAACACTGAGCTATCTCCAGAAATCAGTAGAACATGCTCAAAAGGACATGGCAAGATTGCAAATTATAGCAGTTTCAGACTTGGCAGAAATAACATCAGGTTGCAATGTTTAGAGCTATCAAACAACAAGCTACAGGAACTTATCATGGCAAAACAAAGGCATGACATGAATCTACTAATTACATAGAACAAAAGTTCCTTACTGACCATGAGCCAAAAAGGAACAGAAGATATGATGGCACCCATGTAAACATGGCAAGTGATATGACAGATTCATACATGGCAGGAACAACAATAAGTAGGCATGTTGGTGAGATTGAACCACTCACCACAGAGCAATACATGGCATGGAAAGGCAACCAACAGTAAGAAGGCATGTTTATGAAGCTAAGCATGGCAAGAACAAGTTCATAGGGTACATGGATCACTAGCAAAGCACATGGCAAAACTGAACATAATGTTAACAGGCTGACAGCAACATTATTTAGCAACTTTGAGAGCAAGATTACAACAAGTTACGGCAGGCTAAAAATGCAACCATGGGCATGGATGGATAGCGCACGACATTTATAACAAATCATCCTTAGTGAACATCTCCAGATTATGCATAGAATGACTTGTAGCAGAAGGTTTACATAGCATCATAATATAACAGAATCAGTCTAGCAAAACAGCAACAACAAGTACTCTACTTAACAAGCTTGATGCACTCACTACACAACTAACAAAAATACATGGATGGCACCACTGTAAATATGGCATGACATAGAACAAAACACATGTAGGGCTCATACTCATAGGATGCACACATCAATCATGGCAAAAATGACAAAAGTGCAAGTTATAACAGTTTCAGCAGATTAACATCATATATCACTCTTGCAATGATGATTCAGGCATCAAGATGAACTCAAATGAACATGACGCAGTGGAATGAAATGAAGTACTCATCGAGGCGAACAATTTGATAAGCTACACGCCCAAAACGGAGCCACGGATGAGGAGTTATGATGCGATGAATAGTGCACCAGAATATGCAAAATAATCGGGGACTTGGTGAAATCTGGGGTCAACCTCGTGGATCCAGATCCAGATCCGGCGCGCGGGCTCGCCGGAGAGCACGCCGGAGTTGGAGGAGACGGCGGCCGGAGCAGCAGGGACGGCGAGGGAGAGGTCCCTCCGGCCGGATCTCGCCGGATCCGGCCCGGAGTGGACGCGGGACGGCGCGGCAGGGCGGAGGGCGCGACGGGGAGGCGACGCGGAGGCGGGGTGCCGGCCTCCGGGGAGCCACGGTGGCCGGACCGGCAAGGTCGGGCGGCGCGGGCGGAGGAGATGCAGGCCGGGAGGCGACGGCGTGCTGCGGCGGTGACGGGCGCGACGGGCGGAGGGGGCTCGGGCGCGCGGCGTGGCCCGGAGCTAGGCGGCGGCGCACCGGCCGGTGGCGACGGGGGAGGAGCCGGGCGGTGGCGCGAGGGGAGGCCGGCGGGCGGCGCCGCGCGGGCGGCTCTCAGGCCCCGGATGGGCTCGGGCGGGCCGACCGCGGGCACGGCGGGCCGGCGGCGACGTGGGCGCGGGGGCGCCACGTGGCGGCTGCGGATTGGCTGCGGGGGCGGGCGGACATGTCCGGATGGTGGAAGAAGTGTCCGGCGGCGCGAGGGGAGTGGGCCTAGGGTTTCATCTGCGCGAAAAATCCGGGAGGAGCACATATTTATAGGTAGAGGGAGCTAGGAGTGTCCAAATGAGGAGCGGTTTTCGCCCACACAATCGTGATCGAACGACCGAGAGCATGGAGGGGGTTTGGATGGGTTTTGCTCCACTTTTGAGGGGTGTTGAGCTGCAACAAAAGAGGGCTTTATGGTTACCCGGTTAACCGTTGGAGTATCAAACGGACTCCAAATGGCACGAAACTTGACAGGCGGTCTACCGGTGCTATACCAAGGCCGCTTGGAAAACCTCGGGCCATTCCGAGAACGTTTAACACCCGCTCACAATAGGAGACAAAAAGGGGGACGCTGGATGACATAGGAGTGCCGGATTGCAAAATGGACAACGGGGAAAATGCTCGGATGCATGAGACGAACATGTATGCAAAATGAGATGCACATGATGACATGGCAAAATGCAACACGCAAGCAAATGACATGGCAATGACGACGAAAAACTGGCGGACACCTGGCGCAACGAATCCGGGGCGTTACAACACTCCTCCAGTAACAAGAGATCTCGTCCCGAGATCTTAGGACCGAGACGGAAGGGAAAAGGGATGAGGTGAAACAAGAACTCAAGAGAAGAAACAAAGAATCGAGAGCACTCGAGAAGAAGAGAGGAACGACGAGAAAGACGAGAATCGAAAGCTCACGGAATAAGATAGACTATGAAACCACTCTGGTTAGAACGAGATAAGAAACGAATAGGACTGAAAGGATTTAGGCAGAACTCTGACTGAAACATGAGGGAATAGAAGACGAGCTTGAGAGGATGGAATGATACTTGATGAAGACATGACACAAAACCTCCGGAAAGAATTGAAAGAGTTGATTGAAAAGAACGGAGAAGGAAATGACAACTTATGCCACGAAATGATAGTAGTGAGATCCAGGGTAGCGGTCATCTTGCCTGAAATCCCGCTAGGAAGAAGAACGAGTCCATGAAGAAGATGAAGCCACGAAGACGAACCAAGCATAGACGAACGAATCCTCACGATCGCAACGAAAATGGGAACTATTGAGAAGAAGCACACAACATGGTAAACACACCACACATGAACAAGACATGATGCACAACAAGCATGATGCATGACAAAGCTACATGAGGCTACTCATGGCAAGAGATGATGCAAACAAGAGCAACAAATCAAGGCAAGTTTAAATGAGGCCGGAAACAACATATAACAATTCCGGTAAGTCCTCATATGCAAATTTAGAAATTGGTCCAGAACTGAACAAACCTTATGTTCAAGTTGTTAAACAGCAAGTTAAGATGCACCAAGAGGATCTACACGAAATTCTAGTCAAGTTACATATAAAGTTCATTTAATTCGGAGCTACGACCCAGAAGATATGAGCAAAACAAGGTAAACATGGCATTGATGCAAAATGCATACAAACATCAAGCAAACACCTCAAAACATGGATGCAACATGATAATATGAAACTACATGCAAAATCAAGCAAGTTTCATATAGAGCACACTCAAAACGGAGCAACGGTTCAACACATACACTCTATACAAGTTTAAAGGACAAGCTGTCCAAAACAGCAACTAGGCATCTCACAAGCATAAAACCAACAAGATACAGCACCCCAACATAAGAACAAAAGGCATGGGAATGAAGTACAGGTAAAGCATGACAAAACATGAACACTGAGCTATCTCCAGAAATCAGTAGAACATGCTCAAAAGGACATGGCAAGATTGCAAATTATAGCAGTTTCAGACTTGGCAGAAATAACATCAGGTTGCAATGTTTAGAGCTATCAAACAACAAGCTACAGGAACTTATCAT
The DNA here is from genome assembly GCA_963921465.1 of Triticum timopheevii. Lineage (NCBI taxonomy): Eukaryota > Viridiplantae > Streptophyta > Magnoliopsida > Poales > Poaceae > Triticum > Triticum timopheevii. The sequence continues at coordinate 173,691,679 of OY997272.1, forward strand.
GGCAAAACAAAGGCATGACATGAATCTACTAATTACATAGAACAAAAGTTCCTTACTGACCATGAGCCAAAAAGGAACAGAAGATATGATGGCACCCATGTAAACATGGCAAGTGATATGACAGATTCATACATGGCAGGAACAACAATAAGTAGGCATGTTGGTGAGATTGAACCACTCACCACAGAGCAATACATGGCATGGAAAGGCAACCAACAGTAAGAAGGCATGTTTATGAAGCTAAGCATGGCAAGAACAAGTTCATAGGGTACATGGATCACTAGCAAAGCACATGGCAAAACTGAACATAATGTTAACAGGCTGACAGCAACATTATTTAGCAACTTTGAGAGCAAGATTACAACAAGTTACGGCAGGCTAAAAATGCAACCATGGGCATGGATGGATAGCGCACGACATTTATAACAAATCATCCTTAGTGAACATCTCCAGATTATGCATAGAATGACTTGTAGCAGAAGGTTTACATAGCATCATAATATAACAGAATCAGTCTAGCAAAACAGCAACAACAAGTACTCTACTTAACAAGCTTGATGCACTCACTACACAACTAACAAAAATACATGGATGGCACCACTGTAAATATGGCATGACATAGAACAAAACACATGTAGGGCTCATACTCATAGGATGCACACATCAATCATGGCAAAAATGACAAAAGTGCAAGTTATAACAGTTTCAGCAGATTAACATCATATATCACTCTTGCAATGATGATTCAGGCATCAAGATGAACTCAAATGAACATGACGCAGTGGAATGAAATGAAGTACTCATCGAGGCGAACAATTTGATAAGCTACACGCCCAAAACGGAGCCACGGATGAGGAGTTATGATGCGATGAATAGTGCACCAGAATATGCAAAATAATCGGGGACTTGGTGAAATCTGGGGTCAACCTCGTGGATCCAGATCCAGATCCGGCGCGCGGGCTCGCCGGAGAGCACGCCGGAGTTGGAGGAGACGGCGGCCGGAGCAGCAGGGACGGCGAGGGAGAGGTCCCTCCGGCCGGATCTCGCCGGATCCGGCCCGGAGTGGACGCGGGACGGCGCGGCAGGGCGGAGGGCGCGACGGGGAGGCGACGCGGAGGCGGGGTGCCGGCCTCCGGGGAGCCACGGTGGCCGGACCGGCAAGGTCGGGCGGCGCGGGCGGAGGAGATGCAGGCCGGGAGGCGACGGCGTGCTGCGGCGGTGACGGGCGCGACGGGCGGAGGGGGCTCGGGCGCGCGGCGTGGCTCGGAGCTAGGCGGCGGCGCACCGGCCGGTGGCGACGGGGGAGGAGCCGGGCGGTGGCGCGAGGGGAGGCCGGCGGGCGGCGCCGCGCGGGCGGCTCTCAGGCCCCGGATGGGCTCGGGCGGGCCGACCGCGGGCACGGCGGGCCGGCGGCGACGTGGGCGCGGGGGCGCCACGTGGCGGCTGCGGATTGGCTGCGGGGGCGGGCGGACATGTCCGGATGGTGGAAGAAGTGTCCGGCGGCGCGAGGGGAGTGGGCCTAGGGTTTCATCTGCGCGAAAAATCCGGGAGGAGCACATATTTATAGGTAGAGGGAGCTAGGAGTGTCCAAATGAGGAGCGGTTTTCGCCCACACAATCGTGATCGAACGACCGAGAGCATGGAGGGGGTTTGGATGGGTTTTGCTCCACTTTTGAGGGGTGTTGAGCTGCAACAAAAGAGGGCTTTATGGTTACCCGGTTAACCGTTGGAGTATCAAACGGACTCCAAATGGCACGAAACTTGACAGGCGGTCTACCGGTGCTATACCAAGGCCGCTTGGAAAACCTCGGGCCATTCCGAGAACGTTTAACACCCGCTCACAATAGGAGACAAAAAGGGGGACGCTGGATGACATAGGAGTGCCGGATTGCAAAATGGACAACGGGGAAAATGCTCGGATGCATGAGACGAACATGTATGCAAAATGAGATGCACATGATGACATGGCAAAATGCAACACGCAAGCAAATGACATGGCAATGACGACGAAAAACTGGCGGACACCTGGCGCAACGAATCCGGGGCGTTACAACACTCCTCCAGTAACAAGAGATCTCGTCCCGAGATCTTAGGACCGAGACGGAAGGGAAAAGGGATGAGGTGAAACAAGAACTCAAGAGAAGAAACAAAGAATCGAGAGCACTCGAGAAGAAGAGAGGAACGACGAGAAAGACGAGAATCGAAAGCTCACGGAATAAGATAGACTATGAAACCACTCTGGTTAGAACGAGATAAGAAACGAATAGGACTGAAAGGATTTAGGCAGAACTCTGACTGAAACATGAGGGAATAGAAGACGAGCTTGAGAGGATGGAATGATACTTGATGAAGACATGACACAAAACCTCCGGAAAGAATTGAAAGAGTTGATTGAAAAGAACGGAGAAGGAAATGACAACTTATGCCACGAATGAAATAGAAAGCAACCTTTAGAAGGAAGGTTTAAACGGAGTTGTTTAGAAAATCAACAACGAAAGAATAAGCTTGTTGTGGACTTAAGGATAACATCTCAAAATTATGAGGTGATCTCCGACCACGAGCGGAAAAGATTGAATAGCTTAGAAGAACAAAGAAATGCAAAACTCCACTTCAATATAATACGGAGAATTAATTGCACTTCGAGACACGAGAAGAAAAGATACTTGAATTCCTCCAACAAAATCTTGATGAACACTTGAAGAGTGGATTAAATCATGAAGAACCACCATGAAGAACTCTGGTGACAAAAGGGATGATGAGATAGAATGAAGGAAGAAAGAATAAAGATTCAAGCCTTGCGTTGATTTAGATGGAGGTTCCAATGAAATGGCCGAGGAAATTTGAACTCCGGAAAAGAAAAGATGAAAACACTTGGAACTAGAATTTATTCGTCAAGAACAAACTCCGAAGAAAAGGGATTACTCACTTTGATGAAATAAAATAAGATTTATTGTATGCTTATCCCTCATCGAATTAAATTGATGACAAGCAACGAATTTTGCATACTACTTATTCTTCTTGAAAAAGAATTGAGAAGTGACATATCGCAAACTTGAGAAGATCTTCATGAACCACCGGTAGGATTTAAAAGAACAAATGAACTAATATGATAATCAAAGAAAAAGAAACTGAAAGAACCACCATAAGAATTTGGAAATGACTGGTGAAAGAGAATGAATCACCGGGAAGAATTAGAAGAACTAATATGCTAGAGGGAATTTAGATGCAAAAGAACGGAAGAACTCGAACTGATTAAAGAGCACTTGAATGAAGCACCGGGATAATTGGATAACGGTAGCTGAAATGTGAGGACGAAGAATTCTTCTGGAATGATGGCCTCCGGTGAAAAGAAATGAAAAAAAACAACTTCTGACATACTCCAGATGGGTAAGAAAAGAATATCTCGCACATGGAATAATTAGAAGAGGATAACAAGAAACTAGAACCGCGAATCTTCGAGAGAACAGATAAGATTTAGAGGAAAAACTCTTCTTCGGTCTTCAACTGACAACGAGAAACACCACCAAAATTACTGAGGTACTCCGGGAGAATGAAAAGCGAAGAGGTTGAGCCAACAATGAAAAGAATTTGAAAACGATCTTGGAGAAGGCATGTGACTGATGGAATCCATTTTTACGTCACACTTGAAAAGAATTTGAGAATAACTCCGGGGAAATTAGAAGAGTCAGGTAAGATCCTAGGAAAAGACCTGTGGGTTATGGGCCCACTAAAAAGAAAAACACCGTTGGAAAGGATTGTTGAACCGATAGATGATGCACCAGAACAATTGAAATATTTGAATGAGGTGACAACCTCGAATTAATTGGAACACAGACGAATCTCCTGAGATGTCTTGAACACTACGGAAGGATAACTGGCGAGAGGCGAACAAGCAAAGAGAACACTTGATCCAAGGAAAAGAATGTGATCAAACCGAAAAACTTGAATTGAAATCCACCGGAAAAGAAAAAGAGATGAAGAATGTAAAACGAGACGAGAATTCACCGGTTGGAATAATTGAGGGAAGACTGAAGAGACTCCGTAAGAATGAAATTGATGCTCGAAAGAGACTCAGGCTCCGGGAAGAAAAGGGTGGGAGGGCGGGAAAATAAAAAGGAAACTTGGAAGGGGGAACCGACGAATATCTTGAAGAGAAAACACCAGTTGAAATCATTGAGGAAAGAAAGCAAAGACTTCACACGAGTAGGATGGATACTCGATTACGGACTCCGACTCCGAGATGAAAAGGGGTGGGTGGGTGGGAAAAACAAGGACAACTTCGGTCAGGGAAACACCATCGAAAGAGAAAGAACTGACGACTGATCTTGCAAAAGATGACGAGGATCGAAACCACCCGAAGAGAAATGCGTCAGATTGAAAAGAGGATGGACAACTCACGAAACTAACCACGTGATCCTAAAGAAAAATTTGAACGGGAAGAGGGGTAATTCAAAACACCTACGTCAAGATTCCTCACCAGAGCGACGAAGGGGCTGAGGAGTAAAAAGAATTCCTACTCTCCGATATAACTAGACTCCAAAAACAATTTTTCTTCTAGACTCGACAACGGCCAAACTACACGATCAATCAAGGGGGGCTCCTAAGGTCGGTCGAGGCTCTGATACCAACTTGTCACGCCCAATATGCGACCCTATCCAAAAGGAACTCGAAGGTCCCACCAAGGATAGACCCGCATATTGAAACGCTTTTGCAAGGTGGATATCATTACATCAACATTACATAATAGATGGGGATACATACAAAAGGCATACAATGCCACATGAATACAACATCATATTACATAAGAGCACCATCCGACTATGGATGAAACACAAACAGAAACTCAAACGACATCCACCCTGCTAGCCCAGGCTGCGGACCTGGAACCTATCCCCTGATCGAAGAAGAAGCAGAAGAAGAACTCCAAACAAGCAAACATCGCTCTCGCGTCATGATCATCGCATAACCTGTACCTGCAACTGTTGTTGTAGTAATCTGTGAGCCACGAGGACTCAACAATCCCATTACCATGGGTATCAAGACTAGCAAAGCTTAATGGGAAAGGAAGGGGTAAAGTGGTGAGGTTGCAGCAGCGACTAAGCATGATATGGTGGCTAACATACGCAAATAAGAGCGAGAAGAGAGCAAAGGAACGGTCGTGAAGCTAACAATGATCAAGAGGTGATCCTGAACTCCTACTTACGTTAAACATAACGCAAAAACCGTGTTCACTTCCCGGACTCCGCCGAGAAGAGACCATCACGGCTACACACACGGTTGATGCGTTTTAGTTCGGATCTGGTGTCAAGTTATCCACAACCGGACATTAACAAATTCCCATCTGCCACATAACCGCGGGCACGGCTCTCGAAAGTTTATACCCTGCAGGGGTGTCCCAACTTAGCCCATGATAAGCTCTCGCGATCAACGAAGGATATTCCTTCTCCCAGGAAGACCCGATTAGTCTCAGAATCCCGGTTTACAAGACATTTCGACAATGGTAAAACAAGACCAGCAAAGCCGCCCGATGTGCCGACAAATCCCGATAGGAGCTGCACATATCTCGTTCTCAGGGCAACACCGGATGAGACTAGCTACGAGTAAAACCAGACCTCGAGTTTCCGTGAGGGGGCCCCGCAGGCAGCTCAGTTTGGACCAACACTCGAAGGAGCACTGGCCCGGGGGGGGGGGGGGGCTAAAATAAAGATGACCCTCGGGCTCCGGAAACCCAGGGGAAAAAGGGCTAGGTGAGGCAAATAGTAAAACCAAGGTTGGGCCTTGCTGGAGGAGTTTTATTCAAAGCGAACTGTCAAGGGGGTCCCATAAATCACCCGACCGCGTAAGGAACGCAAAATCCGGGAACATAACACCAGTATGACGGAAACTAGGGCGGCAAGAGTGGAACAAAACACCAGGCATAAGGCCGAGTCTTCCACCCTTTACCAAGTATATAGATGCATTAATAATATAAGAGATATTGTGATATCCCAACATAATCCTGTCCACCATGGAGCAATCTTCAACTTCACCTGCAACTAACAATGCTATAAGAGGGGCTGAGCAAAGCGGTAACATTGCCAAACAACGGTTTGCTAGGAAGGGTGACAAGGTTAGAGGCTGACATGGCAATTTGGGAGGCTTGAGGAACAAATGATAGGTAGCGCAGCATAGCGAAAGAACGAAGCAACTAGCATAGCAATGATAGTAGTGAGATCCAGGGTAGCGGTCATCTTGCCTGAAATCCCGCTAGGAAGAAGAACGAGTCCATGAAGAATATGAAGCAATGAAGACGAACCAAGCGTAGACGAACGAATCCTCACGATCGCAACGAAAACGGGAACTATCGAGAAGAAGCACACAACATGGTAAACACACCACACATGAACAAGACATGATGCACAACAAGCATGATGCATGCCAAAGCTACATGAGGCTACTCATGGCAAGAGATGATGCAAACAAGAGCAACACATCAAGGCAAGTTTAAATGAGGCCGGAAACAACATATAACAATTCCGGTAAGTCCTCATATGCAAATTTAGAAATTGGTCCAGAACTGAACAAACCTTATGTTCAAGTTGTTAAACAGAAAGTTAAGATGCACCAAGAGGATCTACACGAAATTCTAGTCAAGTTACATATAAAGTTCATTTAATTCGGAGCTACGACCTAGAAGATATGAGCAAAACAAGGTAAACATGGCATTGATGCAAAATGCATACAAACATCAAGCAAACACCTCAAAACATGGATGCAACATGATAATATGAAACTACACACAAAATCAAGCAAGTTTCATATAGAGCACACTCAAAACGGAGCAACGGTTCAACGCATACACTCTATACAAGTTTAAAGGACAAGCTGTCCAAAACAGCAACCAGGCATCTCACAAGCATAAAACCAACAAGCTACAGCACCCCAACATAAGAACAAAAGGCATGGGAATGAAGTACGGGTAAAGCATGACAAAACATGAACACTGAGCTATCTCCAGAAATCAGTAGAACATGCTCAAAAGGACATGGCAAGATTGCAAATTATAGCAATTTCAGACTTGGCAGAAATAACATCTGGTTGCAATGTTTAGAGCTATCAAACAACAAGCTACAGGAACTTATCATGGCAAAACAAAGGCATGACATGAATCTACTAATTACATAGAACAAAAGTTCCTTACTGACCATGAGCCAAAAAGGAACAGAAGATATAATGGCACGCATGTAAACATGGCAAGTGATATGACAGATTCATACATGGCAGGAACAACAATAAGTAGGCATGTTGGTGAGCTTGAACCACTCACCACAGAGAAATACATGGCATCGCAAGGCAACCAACAGTAAGAAGGCATGTTTATGAAGTTAAGCATGGCAAGAACAAGTTCATAGGGTACATGGATCACTAGCAAAGCACATGGCAAAACTGAACATAATGTTAACAGGCTGACAGCAACATTATTTAGCAACTTTGAGAGCAAGATTACAACAAGTTACAGCAGGCTAAAAATGCAACCATTGGCATGGATGGATAGCGCATGACATTTATAACAAATCATCCTTAGTGAACATCTCCAGATTATGCATAGAATGACTTGTAGCAGAAGGTTTACATAACATCATAATATAACAGAATCAGTCTAGCAAAACAGCAACAGCAAGTACCCTACTTAACAAGCTTCATTCACTCACTACACAACTCACACAAATACATAGATGGCACCACTGTAAAGATGGCATGACATAGAACAAAACACATGTAGAGCTCATACTCATAGGATGCACACATCAATCATGGCAAAAATGACAAAAGTGCAAGTTATAACAGTTTCAGCAGATTAACATCACATATCACTCTTGCAACAATGATTCAGGCATCAAGATGAACTCAAATGAACATGACGCAATGGAATTAAATGAAGTACTCATCGAGACGAACAATTTGATAAGCTACACGCCCATAACGGAGCCACGGATGAGGAGTTATGATGCAATGAATAGTGCACCAGAATATGCAAAATAATCGGGAACTTGGTGAAATCTGGGGTCAACATCGTGGATCCAGATCCAGATCCGGCGCGCGGGCTCGCCGGAGAGCACGCCGGAGTTGGAGGAGACGGCGGCCGAAGCAGCGGGGAAGGCGAGGGAGAGGTCCCTCCGGCCGGATCTCGCCGGATCCAGCCCGGAGCGGACGCGGGACGACGCGGCAGGGCGGAGGGCACGACGAGGAGGCGACGCGGAGGCGGGGCGCCGGCCTCCCGGGAGCCGCAGTGGCCGGACCGGCAAGGTCGGGCGGCGCGGGCGGAGGAGATGCGGGCCGAGAGGCGACGGTGTGCCGCGGCGGTGACGGGCGCGATGGGCGGAGGGGGCTCGGGCGCGCGGCGTGGCCCGGAGCCGGGCAACAGCGCACCAGCCGGCAGCGACGGGGGAGGAGCCGGGCGGCGGCGCGAGGGGAGGCCGGCGGGCGGCGCTCGGGCCCCGGATGGGCTCGGGCGGGCCGACCGTGGGCACGGCGGGCCGGCGGCGATGTGGGCGTGGGGGCACCACGTGGCGGCTGCGGAGTGGCTGCGGGGGCAGGCGGACATGTCTGGACGGTGGAAGAAGTGTCCGGCGGCGCGAGGGGAGCGGGGCTAGGGTTTCATATGCGCGAAAAATCCGGGAGGAGCACATATTTATAGGTAGAGGGAGCTAGGAGTGTCCAAATGAGGAGCGGTTTTCGCCCACACGATCGTGATCGAACGACCGAGAGCATGGAGGGGGTTTGGATGGGTTTTGGGCCACTTTGGAGGGGTGTTGAGCTGCAACAAAAGAGGGCTTTACGGTTACCCGGTTAACCGTTGGAGTATCAAACGGACTCCAAATGGCACGAAACTTGACAGGAGGTCTACCGGTGCTATACCAAGGCCGCTTGGCAAACCTCGGGCCATTCCGAGAACGTTTAACACCCACTCACAATAGGAGACAAAAAGGGGGACGCCGAATGACATAGGAGTGCCGGATTGCAAAATGGACAACGGGGAAAATGCTCGGATGCATGAGACGAACATGTATGCAAAATGAGATGCACAAGATGACATGGCAAAATGCAACACGCAAGCAAATGACATGGCAATGATGACGAAAAACTGGCGAACACCTGGCGCAACGAATCCGGGGCGTTACAATGTTCTCCCCCTCTCTCGTGGAGATTTATTCGATGTAATCTTCTTTTTGCGGTGTGTTTGTTGAGACCGATGAATTGTGGGTTTATGATCCAGTATTATCTATGGAAAATATTTGATTCTTCTCTGAATTCTTTTATGTATGATTGAGTTATCTTTGCAAGTCTCTTCGAATTATCCTTTTTGGTTTGGCCAACTAGATTGGTAGTTCTTGCAATGGGAGAAGTGCTTAGCTTTGGGTTCAATCTTGCGGTGTCCTTACTCAGTGACAGAAGGAGTTGCAAGGCACGTATTGTATTGTCGCCATCGAGGATAACAAGATGGGGTTTTTATCATATTGAATGAATTTATCCCTCTACATCATGTCATCTTGCTTAAGGCATTACTCTGTTTTTACTTAATACTCTAGATGCATGCTGGATAGCGGTCGATGAGTGGAGTAATAGTAGTAGATGCAGAATCGTTTTGATCTACTTGTTTTGGACGTGATGCCTATATACATGATCATTTCCTAGATATACTCATAACTTTGCTCAATTCTGTCAATTGCTCAACAATAATTTGTTCACCCACCGTAGAATATCTATGCTCTTGAGAGAAGCCACTAGTGAAACCTATGGCCCCCGGGTCTATTCTCATCATATCAATCTCTATCACTTTATTTACTTGCTTTGTTTTTACTTTGCCTTTTAATTTTCACTTTGCATCTATCTATCAAAAATACCAAAAATATTATCTCTATCAGATCTCACTCTCGTAAGTGACCGTGAAGGGATTGACAACCCCTAAGCGTTGGTTGCGAGTTGCTATCGTTTTGTGTAGGTACGAGGGACTTGTGCGTGGTCTCCTACTGGATTGATACCTTGGTTCTCAAAAACTGAGGGAAATACTTACGCTACTTTGCTGCATCATCCTCTTCTCTTCGGGGAAATCCAACGCAGTGCTCAAGAGGTAGCAAGAAGAATTTCTGGCGCTGTTGCTGGGGAGGCTCACGCAAGCAAGTCAACCATACCAAGTACCCATCGCAATCTCTATCTCTCGCATTACATTATTTTCCATTTGCCTCTCGTTTTCCTCTCCCCCACTTCACCCTTGCCATTTTATTTGCCCTCTCTTTCCCAATCTCCTCCTCTCTTTCCTGTTTCTCGTTGCCTTTCTGTTTGCTTGTGTGTTGGATTACTTGTTGCCATGGCGCAAGATAATACCAAATTGTGTGATTTCTCGAATACCAATTATAATGATTTCCTTAGTACTCTGATTGCTCCTCTTAATAATGATGAGTCTTGTGAAATCAATACCGCTTTGTTGAATCTTGTTATGAAAGATCAATTCGCCGGCCTTCCTAGTGAAGATGCCGCTACTCATCTAAACAATTTTGTTGATTTGTGTGATATGCAAAATAAGAAAGATACAGATAACAATATTATCAAATTGAAGTTATTTCCATTTTCACTTAGAGATCGTGCTAAAGTTTGGTTTTCATCTTTGCCTAAAAATAGTATTGATTCTTGGAACAAGTGCAAAGATGCTTTTATCTCTAAGTATTTCCCTCCCGCTAAGATTATCACTCTTAGGAACGACATCATGAATTTTAAACAACTTGATCATGAGCATGTTGCCCAATCTTGGGAAAGAATGAAATTGATGCTTCACAATTGCCCTACTCATGGTTTGAATTTATGGATGATCATACAAAAATTTTATGTCGGATTGAATTTTGCTTCTAGAAATCTTTTAGACTCGGCCGCGGGAGGCACTTTTATGGAAATTACGTTAGGAGATGCTACCAAATTGCTTGATAATATTATGGCTAATTATTCTCAATGGCACACCGAAAGATCTTCTAGTAAAAAAGTGCATGCTATAGAAGAAATCAATGTTTTGAGTGAAAAGATGGATGAACTTATGAAGATGTTTTCTCCTAAAAATACTCCTCTTGATCCCAATGATATGCTTTTATCTACCTTGCTTGAGAATAATAATGAATCTATGGATGTGAGTTTTGTTGGTAGGAATAGTTTTGGAAACAACGCTTATAGAGGGAATTTTAATCCTAGGCCTTATCCTAGTAATCCTTCTAATAATTATGGAAATTCCTACAATAACTCTTATAGAAATTTTAATAAGACGCCCTCTGAATTTGAGAGTAGTGTTAAAGAGTTTATAAATTCACAAAAGAATTTTAATGCTTTGCTTGAAGAAAAATTGCTTAAAGTTGATGATTTGGCTAGGAACGTTGATAGAATTTCTCTTGAAATTGATTCTTTAAAGCTTAGATCTATTCCTCCTAAGCATGATATCAATGAGTCTCTCAAAGACATGAGAATTTCCATTGATGAGTGCAAGGAAAGAACCGCTAGGATGCGTGCTTCCAAAGATGCCTTTATTAAAGCGTGTTCTTGAAATTCCTATGAAAATCAAGATGAAGATATAAAAGTTATTGATGTGTCCCCCATTAAATCTTTGTTTTGCAATATGAATCTTGATGAATCTGAATATAATCTTCCTTTACCTAGAAGGCATTCTAAGAATTCGGAGTTTCTAGATCTTGATGATGAAATTGATGAAAGTGGGATTGAAATAAATAAAAACCGTGATGTTGCTAAACTCACTACTTTTGATCTCAAGGAATTTAATTATGAAAATTTCTCTTTGATTGGTTGTATTTCCTTGTTGCAATCCGTGCTAGATTCTCCTCATGCTTATAGTCAAAATAAGGCCTTTACCGAACACATTGTTGATGCCTTGATGCAATCTTATGAAGAAAAACTTGAGTTGAAAGTTTCTATCCCTAGAAAACTCTATGATGAGTGGGAACCTACTATTAAAATTAAAATTAAAGATTTTGAGTTTCATGCTTTGTGTGATTTGGGTGCTAGTGTCTCTACTATTCCCAAAACTTTATGTGATTTGCTAGATTTTCGTGATTTTGATGATTGCTCTCTAAACTTGCATCTTGCGGATTCCACTATTAAAAAACCTATGGGAAGAATTAATGATGTCCTTATTGTTGCAAATAGGAATTATGTGCCCGTAGATTTTATCGTTCTTGATATAGATTCCAATCCTTCATGTGCTATTATTCTTGGTAGACCTTTCCTTAGAAAGATTGGTGCAATTATTGATATGAAGGAAGGGAATATTAGATTCCAATTTCCCTTAAAGAAGGGTATGGAAAACTTACCTAGAAAGAAAATAAAATTACCATATGAATCTATCATGAGAGCCACTTATGGATTGCCTACCAAAGATGGCAATACCTAGATCTATCCTCGCTTTTATGCCTAGCTAGGGGCGTTAAACGATAGCGCTTGTTGGGAGGCAACCCAATTTTATTTTGTGTTTTTTGTTTTTGCTTCTGTTTAGGAATAAATAATCCATCTACCTTCTGTTTGGATGTGGTTTTATGTTTTAATTAGTGTTTGTGCCAAGTAGGACCTATAGGATAACCTACGATGATAGTTGATTTGATTCTGCTGAAAAACAGAAACTTTGCGCGCATGAATATAATTTTGTTAAATCACAGGAACGTGATTTTGCGTTAATTCTTTTTGATTCTGATCAATAAACAAATTGTCCAGGACTTCCTATTTTTTTAGAATTTTTAGAGTTCCAGAAGTTTGCATTAGTTACAGATTGCTACAGACTGTTCTGTTTTTGACAGATTCTGTTTTACGTGTGTTGTTTGCTTATTTTGATGAATCTATGGCTAGTAAAATAGTTTATAATCCATAGAGAAGTTGGAATAAAGTAGGTTTAACACCAATATAAATAAATAATGAGTTCATTACAGTACCTTGAAGTAGTCTTTTGTTTTCTTTCTCTAACGGAGCTTACGAGATTTCTGTTGAGTTTTGTGTTGTGAAGTTTTCAAGTTTTGGGTGAATTCTTTTGATGGATTATGGAACAAGGAGTAGCAAGAGCCTAAGCTTGGGGATGCCCATGGAACCCCCAAGATAATCCAAGTACACCAAAAATTCAAAGCTTGGGGATGCCCCGGAAGGCATCCCCTCTTTCATCCACTTCCATCGGTAATTTACTTGGAGCTATATTTTTATTCACCACATGATATGTGTTTTGCTTGGAGCGTCTTGTATTATTTGTGTCTTTGCTTGTTAGTCTACCACAATCATCCTTGCTGTACACATCTTTCGAGAGAGCCATACATGAATTGGAATTTGTTAGAATACTCTATGTGCTTCACTTATATCTTTTGAGCTTGATAGTTTTGCTCATAGTGCTTCACTTATATCTTTTGAGCGTGATAATTTTTGCTCTAAGTGCTTCACTTATATCTTTTAGAGCACGGTGGTGGATTTGTTTTAAAGAAACTATTGATCTCTCATGCTTCACTTAGATTATTTTGAGAGTCATTAATAGCATGGTAATTTGCTCAATGTTAATATACTTGGTGTTCAAGATATGTGAAACTTTCTTTTGAGTGCGTTGAATACTAAGATAAGTTTGATGCTTGATATTTTTTTTGAGATATGGAGGTGATAATATCAAAGTCGTGCTAGTTGGGTGATTATGAATTGAGAAATACTTGTGTTGAAGTTTGAAAGTCCCATAGCATGCATGTATGGTTAAAAGTTGTGTAACAAATTTGAAACATGAAGTGTACCTGGCTTGTGCATCCTTATGAGTGGCGGTCGGGGACGAGCGATGGTATTTTCCTACCAATATATCCCCCTAGGAGCATGCACGTAGTACTTGATTTTTGATGACCTCTAAATTTTTGCAATAAGTATATGAGTTCTTTTGACTAATGTTGAGTATATGGATTATACGCACTCTCACCTTTCTGCCTTTGCTAGCCTCTTCGGTACCGTGCATTGCCCTTTCTCACCTTGAGAGTTGGTGCAAACTTCGCCGGTGCATCCAAACTCCGTGATACAATATGCTCTATCACACATAAACCTCCTTATATCTTCCTCAAAACAGCCACCATACCTACCTATCATGGCATTTCCATAGCCATTCCGAGATATATTGCCATGCAACTTCCACCATCATCATCATGACATACATTACTTTTGTCATATTGCCATTGCATGATCATGTAGTTGACATCGTATTTGTGGCAAAGCCACCATGCATTATTTTCCATACATGTCACTCTTGATTCATTGCACTATCCCGGTACACCGCCGGAGGCATTCATATAGAGTCATATCTTGTTCTAAGTTTCGAGTTGTAATCTTTATGTTGTAATCAATAGAAGTGTGATGATCATCATTATTAGAGAATTGCCCAAATAAAAAAAAGAGAAAGGTCAAAAGAAAAAAAGAAAGGCCAAAAAAAGAAAATAAAAGGGCAATGCTACTATCTCTTTTTCCACACTTGTGCTTCAAAGTAGCACCTTGTTCTTCATGTAGTAAATATATTGTGCTTCAAAGTAGCACCTTGTTCTTCATGTAGTGAGTCTCATATATTGTGCTTCAAAGTAGCACCTTGTTCTTCATGTAGTGAGTCTCATAAAGTTGTCCTTTTTATACTAGTGGGAATTTTTCATTATAGAACTTGGCTTGTATATTCCTACGATGGGCTTCCTCAAATGCCCGAGGTCTTCATGAGCAAGCAAGTTGGATGCACACCCACTAGTTTTCTTTTGTTGAGAATTCATAGCTCTAGTGCATCCGGTGCATGGCAATCCATACTCCTCATGTTGACATCAATTGATGGGCATCTCCATAGCCCGTTGATTATCCTCGTCAATGTGAGACTTTCTCTTTTTTGTCTTCTCCACACAATCCCCATCATCATATTCTATTCCACCCATAGTGCTATATCCATGGCTCACGCTCATGTATTGCATGAAGGTTGAAAAAGTTTGAGATTATTTAAGTATGAAACAATTGCTTGGCTTGTCATCGGGGGTATAGAAGTTGGGAACATCTTTGTGTGATAAAAATGAAGCATAGCCTAACTATATGATTTTGTAGGGATGAACTTTCTTTTGCCATGTTATTTTGAGAAGACATGATTGCTTTGATTAGTATGCTTGAAGTATTATTATTTTTGTGTCAATATGAACTTTTGTCTTGAATCTTTCGGATCTAAATATTCATATCGCAATTAAGAAGATTTACATTGAAATTATGCCAAAGTATCACTCCGCATCAAAAATTCTTTCTTATCATTTACCTACTCGAGGACGAGCAGGAATTAAGCTTGGGGATGCCTGATACGTCTCCAACGTATCTATAATTTTTGATTGCTCCATGCTACTTTATCTACTGTTTTGGACTATATTGGGCTTTATTTTCCACTTTTATATTACTTTTGGGACTAACCTATTAACCGGAGGCCCAGCCCAGAATTGCTGTTTTCTTGCCTATTTCAGTGTTTCGAAGAAACGGAATATCAAACAGAGTCCAAACAGAATGAAACCTTCGGGATCATGATTTTCCAACCGAACGTGATCCAGGAGACTTGGAGCCTACTCCAAGCAGTGCCAGAGGTGGTCACGAGGGTGGAGGGCGCCCCCTGGGCGCGCCCCCTACCTCGTGGGCCCCCTGACGCTCCACCGACGTACTCCTTCCTCCTATATATACCTACATATCCCTGAACGATCAGATCAAAGACAAAAACCTAATTCCACCATCGCAACCTTCTGTATCCACGAGATCCCATCTTGGGGCCTGTTCCGGAACTCCGCCGGAGGGGGCATCCACCACGGAGGGCTTCTACATCATCACCATAGCCCCTCCGATGAAGTGTGAGTAGTTTACTTCAGACCTTCGGGTCCATAGCTAGTAGCTAGATGTCTTCTTCTCTCTTTTTGGATCTCAATACAATGTTCTCCCCCTCTCTCGTGGAGATCTATTCAATGTAATCTTCTTTTTGCGGTGTGTTTGTTGAGACCGATGAATTGTGGGTTTATGATCCAGTGAAGTTTCTGAACCATACTTGACATTGTGAAGAGATTGTTACTTGAGCATGAGAAATCATATGACAAAATCTATATATGTTGTTGTTATAAGAATAATCATGATGCCCTCATGTCTGTATTTTATTTTTATCGACACCTCTATCTCTAAACATGTGGACATATTTTTCGATTTCGGCTTCCGCTTGAGGACAAGCGAGGTCTAAGCTTGGGGGAGTTGATACGTCCATTTTGCATCATGCTTTTATATCAATATTTATTGCATTATGGGCTGTTTTTACATGTTATGTCATAGTACTTATGGCTATTCTCTCTTATTTTACAAGGTTTATCATGAAGAGGGAGAATGCCGGCAGCTGGGATTCTGGCTGGAAAAGGAGCAAATATTGGAAACCTATTCTACACAGCTCCAAAATCCTGAAACTCCACGGAAGTCACTTTTGGAATTAATAAGAATTATTAAGCCAAGAAAATACCAGAGGGGGCCCACACCCTGGCTAGGAGGGTGGGGGGCGCCCCCTACTAGGCGCGCCCCTGTCTCCTGGGCCCCTAGTGGCCCTCCGGTGCCCAACTTCTGCTATATGAAGGCTTTTACCCTCGAAAAAAAAATCAGAAGCAAGCTTACGGGATGGAACTCCTCCGCCACGAGGCGGAACCTTGGTGGAACCAATCTAGGGCTCCGGCAGAGCTATTCTGCCGGGGAAACTTCCCTCCGGGAGGGGGAAATCATCATCGTTGTCATCACCAACGATCCTCTCATCGGGAGGGGGTCAATATCCATCAACATCTTCACCAGCACCATCTCCTCTCAAACCCTAGTTCATCTCTTGTATCCAATATTGTATCCAAAACCACAAATTGGTACCTGCGGGTTGCTAGTAGTGTTGATTACTCCTTATAGTTGATGCTAATAGGTTTACTTGGTGGAAGATCATATGTTCAGATCCTTAATGCATATTAATACTCCTCTGATTATGAACATGAATATGCTTTGTGAGTAGTTACGTTTGTTCCTGAGGACATGGGTGAAGTCTTGCTATTAGTAGTCATGTGAATTTGGTATTCGTTCGATATTTTGACGAGATGTATGTTGTCTCTCCTCTAGTGGTGTTATGTGAACGTCGACTACATGACACTTCACCATTATTTGGGCCTAGAGGAAGGCATTGGGAAGTAATAAGTAGATGGTGGGTTGCTAGAGTGACAGAATCTTAAACCCTAGTTTATGCGTTGCTTCGTAAGGGGCTGATTTGGATCCACTAGTTTCATGCCATGGTTAGGTTTACCTTAATACTTCTTTTGTAGTTGCGGATGCTTGCAATAGGGGTTAATCATAAGTGGGATGCTTGTCCAAGAAAGGGAAGTACCCAAGCACCGGTCCACCCACATATCGAATTATCAAAGTACCGAACGCGAATCATATGAGTGTGATGAAAACTAGCTTGACGATAATTCCCATGTGTCATCGGGAGCACTTTTCTCATTATAAGAAATTGTCCAGGCTTGTCCTTTTCTACAAAAAGGATTGGGCCACCTTGCTGCACCTTATTTACTTCCATTGCTTGTTACTCGTTACAAATTATCTTATCACAAAACTATTTGTTACCTACAATTTCAGTGCTTGAAGAGAATACCTTACTGAAAACCGCTTGTCATTTCCTTCTGCTCCTCGTTGGGTTCAACACTCTTAATTATTGAAAGGACTACGATAGATCCCCTATACTTGTGGGTCATCAGGCCGCCACCCCAGCATCCAGCGCCGAGAAGAGGCCAGAGGGCCAGATCCGCGTTGGTGCATAGCTCCGCGGCGCACGCCTCGCTGATACGTCTCCAACGTATATATAATTTTTGGTTGCTCCATGCTACTTTATCTACTATTTTGGACTATATTGGGCTTTAGTTTCCACTTTTATATTACTTTTTGGACTAACCTACCGGAGGCCCAGCCCAGAATTGCTATTTTTTGCCTATTTTAGTGTTTCAAAGAAACGGAATATCAAACTGAGTCCAAACGGAATGAAACCTTCGGGATCGTGATTTTCCAACCGAACGTGATCCAGGAGACTTGGACCCTACTACAAGTAGTGCTAGAGGCGGTCACAAGGGTGGAGGGCGCGCGCGCGCCCCCTACCTCGTGGGTCCCCTGACGCTCCACCGACGTACTCCTTCCTCCTATATATACCTACATATCCCCGAACGATCAGAACAGGACCCAAAAACCTAATTCCACCGCCGCAACCTTCTGTATCCACGAGATCCCATCTTGGGGCCTGTTCCGGAGCTCCGCCGGAGGGGGCATCCACCACAGAGGGCTTCTACATCATCACCATAGCCCCTCCGATGAAGTGTGAGTAGTTTACTTCAGACCTTCGGGTCCATAGCTAGTAGCTAGATGGCTTATTCTCTCTTTTTGGATCTCAATACAATGTTCTCACCCTCTCTCGTGGAGATCTATTCGATGTAATCTTCTTTTTGCGGTGTGTTTGTTGAGACCGATGAGTTGTGGGTTTATGATCCAGTATTATCTATGGAAAATATTTGATTCTTCTCTGAATTCTTTTATGTATGATTGAGTTATCTTTGCAAGTCTCTTCGAATTATCCTTTTTGGTTTGGCCAACTAGATTGGTAGTTCTTGCAATGGGAGAAGTGCTTAGCTTTGGGTTCAATCTTGCGGTGTCCTTACTCAGTGACAGAAGGAGTTGCAAGGCACGTATTGTATTGTTGCCATCAAGGATAACAAGATGTTTTTTTATCATATTGCATGAATTTATCCCTCTACATCATGTCATCTTGCTTAAGGCGTTACTCTGTTTTTACTTAATACTCTAGATGCATGCTGGATGGCGATCGATGAGTGGAGTAATAGTAGTAGATGCAGAATCGTTTCGATCTACTTGTTTTGGACGTGATGCCTATATACATGATCATTGCCTAGA
Organism: Triticum timopheevii; assembly: GCA_963921465.1. Classification (NCBI taxonomy): domain Eukaryota; kingdom Viridiplantae; phylum Streptophyta; class Magnoliopsida; order Poales; family Poaceae; genus Triticum; species Triticum timopheevii. Next base: position 173,710,669 of record OY997272.1, read on the forward strand.
TATACTCATAACTATGCTCAATTCTGTCAATTGCTCAACAGTAATTCGTTCACCCACCGTAGAATATCTATGCTCTTGAGAGAAGCCACTAGTGAAACCTATGGCCCCCGGGTCTATTCTCATCATATCAATCTCTATCACTTTATTTACTTGCTTTGTTTTTACTTTGCCTTTTACTTTTCACTTTGCATCTATCTATCAAAAATACCAAAAATATTATCTCTATCAGATCTCACTCTCGTAAGTGACCATGAAGGGATTGACAACCCCTAAGCGTTGGTTGCGAGTTGCTATCGTTTTGTGTAGGTACGAGGGACTTGTCCGTGGTTTCCTACTGGATTGATACCTTGGTTCTCAAAAACTGAGGGAAATACTTACGCTACTTTGCTGCATCATCCTCTCCTCTTCGGGGAAATCCAACACAGTGTTTAAGAGGTAGCACTCGCCTTCTAGGGCCAGCCTCCATGAGCAACTAGAGAGAAAGGCCCGCCGCCGCCGGCAGCCACACGGGCTTTGCCCGACGGGGGCATGTGACGGCGGCGAGGGGGGAAGGAGCAGGAGGGGGTGGCGGCGGTGGTGGTGTTAGGTCACCCGAGCCGCCCCCCTGGAGAGCGACGCAGGTGGGGGGAAAGCCCTAGAGGGAGGCTTTGAGAGCGCTAGCATTGAGAGTTGCCCCCGAGCATTTGTTCCTGGCCTGATCTTAGATCCGCTCTAATGGTGTCGCTGTTTGGAATTGAGATGGGAAAGGTGCTTGGGTTGTCCTTTTAATTAGTAGGCCTAGGTGTAGAGGTGCTCCTGTGGTGTATTGGCGAGATGCCGCCTGGAAGCGTGCCGCCGAAGAATTTGAGCCTCGCCTAGTGGCTAGCGGTGGCTGTGTTGCTGGTTTTTCTGCTTCGCGGGGAGCTAGCACGAAGCTGTTGCAGTACTGGCACTTCCAATAATAAGCTTGGTAGGTTCCTTGACCCGGTAAAGAGCCTTTTCCTCGTTCTCGTCTCAGGTGGCCACCATGGTGGTGGAAACAGATGGGAGGAGAGGATTAGTTTGAGTTTTCGGCAATAGGAAAGGAGCACATTTACTGGTGACGACAGAGGAGGTACAACGCCTATTGATGCCTCTAGGCAGAGGGGACTAGCAGCCGGTCTTCAAAGTGACGCCGTTGTATCTTCTGGCCGATCTACAGTCTCTATCTTCTGGACTGTAGATCAACCTCGACTCCTCTTTCTCCTCCCGACCTTGAGCCATAAGGGGAGGCGGTGCAATTTGTGCTTGGAGTCTTTCATCCTCTCCTCTAGTTTCATCTCGAGTTGGCGGCATGGAGGCGGGCTGGCCATCCCAAGTGGTGCGTCCCACTTAATGAGACTTTCTCACCCGTAGAGATGCTTAAGTCTGTCTGAATCATGTTAGCAATTTCCGCATTATATGATTATGAAATCTAGAAAATGGACGTCAAAACTGCATTCCTTAATGGATTTCTTAAAGAAGAGTTGTATATGATGCAACCAAAAGGTTTTGTCGATCCTAAAGGTGCTAACAAATTGTGCAAGCTCCATCGATCCATCTATGGACTGGTGCAAGCATCTCGGAGTTGGAATATACGCTTTGATGAGGTGATTAAAGCATATAGCTTTATGCAGACTTACATGAAGCCTGTATTTACAAGAAAGTGAGTGGGAGCTCTGTAGCATTTCTGATTTTATATGTGGATGACATATTGTTGATTGGAAATGATATAGAATTTCTGGATAACATAAAAGGATACTTGAATAAGAATTTTCAATGAAAGACCTTGGTGAAGCTGCTTACATATTAGACATCAAGATCTATAGGGATAGATTGAGACATTTAATAGGACTTTCACAAAGTACATACCTTAGCAAAGTTTTGAAGAAGTTCAAAATAGACTAGTCAAAGAAAGAGTTCTTGCCTGTGTTACAAGGTGTGAAGTTGAGTAAGACTCAAAGCCCGACCACAGCAGAAAATAGAGAGACAATGAAAGTCATTCCCTATGCCTCAACCATAGGTTCTATAAAGTATGCCATGCTGATGTACCAGACCTATTGTGTACCTTGCCATGAGTTTGGCAAGGGGGTACAATAGTGATCCAAGGGTAGATCACTGGACAGTGGTCAAAATTATCCTTAGTTACCTAAGAGGATTAAGGAAATATTTCTTGGTTATGGAGGTGATAAAGAGTTCATCGTAAAGAGTTACGTTGATGCAAGCTTTGACACCAATTCAGATGACTCTGAGTCCCAATCTTGACACATATTGAAAGTGGGAGCAATTTGCTAGAGTAGCTACATGCAAAGCATTGTACACATAGAAATTTGCAACGGCTCTGAATGTGGTAGACCCGTTGACTAAACTTCTCACACAAGCAAAACATGATCACACCTTAGTACTCTTTGAGTGTTAATCACATGGCGATGTGAACTAGATTATTGACTCTAGTAAACTCTTTGGGGTTAGTCACATGGCGATGTGAACTATGGGTATTAATCACATGGTGATGTGACTAGATTATTGACTCTAGTGCAAGTGGGAGACTGAAGGAAATATGCCCTAGAGGCAATAATAAAGTTGTTATTTTATATTTCCTTATTCATGATAAAGGTTTATTATTCATTCTAGAATTGTATTGATCGGAAACTTAAATACATGTGTGAATACATAAACGAATACCGTGTCCCTAGTAAGCCTCTACTAGACTAGCTCGTTGATCAAAGATGGTTAAGGTTTCCTAACCATGGACATGTGTTGTCATTTGATAACAGGATAACATCATTAGGAGAATGATGTGATGGACAAGACCCATTTTTTAGCTTGGCATAATGATCATTCAGTTTATTGCTATTGCTTTCTTCATGTCAATTCCTTCAACTATGAGATTATGCAACTCCCGGATACCGGAGGAATGCCTTGTGTGCTATCGAATGTCACAACGTAACTGGGTGATTATAAAGATGCTCTATAGGTATCTCTGAAGGTGTTTATTGAGTCGACATAGATCAAGATTAGGAATTGTCACTACGAGTACCGGAGAGGTATCTCTAGGCCCTCTTGGTAATACACAACATAAGAAGCCTTGCAAGCAAATGAGTAATGAGTTAGTTATGAGATGTTGTATTAAGGAACGAGTAAAGAGACTTGCCGGTAACGAGATTGAACTAGGTATAGAGATACTGACGATCGAATCTCGGACAAGTACCGATGGACAAAGAGAATTACGTATGCTGTCATAACGGGTCGACCGATAAAGATCTTCGTAGAATATGTAGGAGCCAATATGGGCATCCAGGTTCCGCTATTGGTTCTTGACTGGAGAGGTGTCTCGGTCATGTCTACATAGTTTTCGAACCCGTAGGGTCCGCATGCTTAACGTTCGTTGACGATATAGTGTTATATGAGTTATATGATTTGGTGACCGAATGTTGTTCGGAGTCCCGGATGAGATCACAAACATCACCAGGAGTCTCGAAATGGTCAAGAGGTAAAGATTGATATATAGGACGATGGTATTCGAACACCGGAATAGTTTCAGAGTGCACCGGGTACTCATCGGGTCACCAGAAGGGGTTCTGGGCACCCCCGGCAAGTGTATGGGCCTTATGAGCCAAAAGAGGGGACATACCAGCCCACAAAGGGGCTGGTGCACCCCTTCCCTTGGTTGGCTGGCCCTAGGGGAAGGAAAGGGGAGGGGTGGCCCCTCCTGCCTTTCCCTCCTCAAGAGAGAAAGGAAAGGGGGGGGGCACCTCCTCCTTCCTTCCTCCCGCACTCCACATAAGGAAGGGGGCGCCACTTGGGGGAAGACCCCAAGTAGGATTCGGCCTACTTGGGGAGCCTCCTGGCTGCTCCCTCCAACCCCCCCCCCCACATATATATATATATATGTATATATATATATGTATATATATATATATATATATATATATATATATATATATATATATATATGGGAGGGGGCGCCCAGCACACCCCAAGACAATTGCTTAGCCGTGTGCGGCACCCCCTCCACCATTTACAACCCCGATCATATTTTCTTAGTGCTTAGGCGAAGCCCTACGGAGATAACTTCACCGTCACCGTCACCACACCGTCATGCTGTCGGAACTCATCCACCACCTTGCTATCTTGCTGGATCAAGAAGGCGCAGACGTCATCGAGCTGAATGTGTGCTAAACGCGGAGGTATCATACGTTCGGTACTGAAAGTGCATTAAGTCGACTAGAGGGGGGGGGTTGAATAGGCGATTTTTACAAATTCGTCACTGAGGAATTTCAGAGTGAGGAAATTCCTACTTCACGAACTACAAGCAGCAGAATAAGTACTCAGGTATAAGCATAACGGAGCAATAGCATAGTCATCATGATGAAATGAAAGACAGACACAGAGTACAGAAAGCGTAAACGCATGATAAGTAGGCTGAAGACAATGTGACTGAAGAAATTGGATTGAGGAAATATAGAAAGTCTTCAGTCAAAGTCTTCAAACAGTAATGATCAGGTTCATCAACACATGAATGAGGAATATGAAAGGGCTGAGGAAATAGAACCAGTGGGCTTGGTGAAGACAATGATTTGGTAGACCAGTTCCAACTGCTGTGACAGTTGTACGTCTGGTTGGAGTGGCTGAGTATTTAAACTCGAGGACACACAGTCCTCACCGTATTCTCCTTGAGCTAAGATCACATAGACCTCGCCCAACACTTGTGGTAAGTCTTCACAGGTGACTTCCAAACCTTCACAGACTCGGTCACTCAGCAATGCACAATTCCTCTTGGATGCTCAGACCATGACGCCTAACCGCCTGGAGGATACACAGTCCTCAAAGGTAACAAGTGTCGGTTCCACACAGGAACAATCTCTTCAGTGATGCTCAATCACTTTGGGTTTGTAGGTTTGGGTTTGGATTTGGGTTTTCCTCACTTGATGATTTTCGCTCAAAGTCCTCGGAGGATGGGATGCTTTCAGTTGACAAGTGTCAGTTTCTCTCGAAGCAGCCAACCAGCTAGTGGTTGTAGGGGGCGGCTATTTATAGCCTAGGGAGCAGCCCGACATGATAAGACATAAATTCCCTTCAAGGATATGACTGTTAGGTGGTAGGATATTTTGAACAGCTGACGCATAGCACAGCAACGGTCGGATTTTGAGGCTCGAATTCCTCAGGGCTATCATGTTCCTCACTGTGTAGGCAATCCGCACTGGCGAATTCCTAACTCCTCAGTCAGAACAAATTCCTTAGAGAACAGAAGATCTTTGTCTCTGTCACTGAAGAAATTGACTGAACTGATATGAGATATCCAATGGCTTCACTCGAAAGGATTGGGTAGGTGTTGGATTTTGAGATGAGCATCACTTGGAAATCAGTTTCCTTAGTATTACCTCGACCCCCTTTAACAGTACGGTGTTTCCTATGACTCAAGAAAGAGAAAATGAAACTACGAAAATAAAAGTCTTAACGGTTCATAATCCTCGCATGAATATCCAAGTCTTCAAGGTCACACCAATTTCATCACTTTCAAAGTCTTCAGGAGAACCAAAGTCTTCAGTTGAAGACATTCATTTTTAGGGGTCGACTTTCACTGTAAATATTAAACTCCTCATTGACTTATAGAGCATGTGCACACTCACAAACATATTAGTCCCTTAACCTATAAGTCTTCAATACACCAAAATCACTGAGGGGCACTAGATGCACTTACAATCTCCCCCTTTTTGGTGATTGATGACAATATAGGTTAAGTTTTCAACGGGGATAAACTTATGAATTGAAAGTGCTCAATATTGAGGAATTTGATTGCAAGATATAGAAGAACTCCTCCTGAAGATGTGCATAATGAGGAATTTGCTTTTGAAGCAATGCACATTTGAAGAGTAGAATCATGGAGATCTCCCCCTATATCTTGTAATTCATACACGCATTTAACATATCGAATGAAGAATTTGAAATGCATGATGGAATATGGTGACTGATGTAATTCAACATGCGTGCATAGCATATATGAGGAAATAGCATGCAGAAAAACAGAGAAAAAATATCAGGTCACCATCGGACTTAAGTTTACAACTCAATCAACAAACACTTCAGAAGAGCGAGAGTTGCAACTTAACAAAAAATGCCCATATAGCTAGACCCGCTTGAAGACTAACTCAAATTTCTCCCCCTTTGTCATCAAATGACCAAAAGGGATGAAAAATGAGGACTAACGCCCCTGAAGAATTTCATCGCGAAGTTGATGGAGGAGCGCCAGCATTGTTGGGGTCAGTTGTTGGAGTAGGTCATGTCGCAGTGTCGTCCAAGTCTTCATTTTCATCAGCCTCGCGCGATGAAGAATATGAGCTGGGCACCAAGGGAGGAACTTTGACTTTCTTGAATTTGTTCGCGGGAGGCTTAGACCAGCTGAAGTCCTGCTTGAAGCCCATCTGCTTGAGATCTTCATCACCGTAGAGATGAGTCAGAACAGCCCAGGTGCGATCAAAAACTTCATGGAGGTAGTAGTGGTTCTTCTTCACTAAATTATGTGTAGCAGTCATGTTGTGAAGAATTGAACCAAACTGACGCTTGATACATTTATGGTTGCGATCGACCTTCTGATGAGACTGAGGAGAAGCTCACGATCAGTCATTACCCTTGGAGGTGTGGCTTGAGGACTTTGCTTTGAGGCATTAGCGGCAAAATCATGAGTGGCAGAGTCATCATTGGTGGAAAACGATGCAGCTTTGCGGAACTGTCCATCCAAAGGACGAATGCCCTCATCAACAATTGCAGTGGCCTTGCCATTTTCATTAGCTGAGGAAAATGTCTGCTTGAGGACTTCAATAGGGGGCAAGTAACTGCCATGGTTAAGTGTGTCAGCCTTATAGCTGATTGAAGATCTTGATCTGAGGAATCTCATAATCCATGGAGCGTAAGGCTTCAATTAAAAGGGAGACAGAGCAACGTTTGCCATAGTCTGCATGAAGAAGTCATGGTAGTTTATTGGGATACCATGCATGATATTGAACAGCAGGTTCTTCATGATGCCAACGACTTCTTCGTCATTCGAGTCATGACCTTTGATTGGACTCAATGTCTTGGTAAAAATGCGATAGACAGTCCGAGGCACATATAGCAACTCCTTCACTAGGAATTTGATCCTTGAGGCTTGACAGGGCTTCAGTGGCTTCATCAGTACTTGCATGAAGTGATCAGACAACTCAAGTTCATGATATATACGACTGGCACCTTCAAGGGGAGGACTGACAGGCAGGGCATGAAGTAATTTAGAGGACGGTGCTTTGAAGTGAGTGTTCTCTGTCATCCAGTCTAACACCCAAGAGTTGACATCTTCAACATTTCCGGTGATGTGCAATGTCGCATAGAACTGAAGAATGAGCTCTTCATTCCAATCACATATGTTTGTGCACAAGTTGAGCAATCCAGCGTCATGAAGAACACTGAGCACTGGTGTGAAGCACGACAGTGATTCCATGTCCACATGAGGAATATGCGCATGATCAAAGATTTTGTCCTTATCGAAAAGCAGTGAAGAATAGAAGTTTTCTTGGCTGGCAGTGCAGAAACATTTCCTTCTAAGACGAGCAGAGTCATAAGGGTTGTAGTCGGTGAAGAACACATGCTCAAGGAAGAAGTCATCAGCCTTGAATTTTGGCGTCTTCGAAAATGGATTCTTCGGCTTTGGCTGAGGAGTATCAGTCAATTGCAGCACAACCTCAGGAATCTCAATCTCTGGAGCTGCGGGCTGAGGAATTTCAGCTTCTGCTTCAGTAGCAGCCTGGGTCTCCATTTCTTTAGCAGCTTTGTCATCAACACTAGTGGATAGAATTTCTTCATGAATGGAGGGCGCAATGTGAATTTCATCAGAGCCCATTTGAACTTCAGTAGGTACTAGGGACTGAGGAATTTTTTGCAGTGGCGTGAACAAAGGAGAGTTGGGGGTGCCGACTTTCTCAAAAGTCATCATTCATCACAGCGTGGTGCTCCCAATGTCCACGTCGTCATCTTCTTCCATTTCTTCAATGCCTGCCTCTTCAGCTGTGAACTGAGGCATTGGCGATGATACCAGAGGAGTTGAAGTGATAGTGTCTATCGGTGTCAAAACCGGCGGATCTCGGGTAGGGGGTCCTGATCTGTGCGTCTAAGGCTAATGATAACAGGAGGCAGGGGACATGATGTTTTACCCAGGTTCGGGCCCTCTCGATGGAGGTAATACCCTACTTGCTGCTTGATTGATCTTGATGATATGCGTATTACAAGAGTTGATCTACCACGAGATCGTAGAGGCTAAACCCTAGAAGCTAGCCTATGATTATGATTGTTCTTGTCCTACGGACTAAACCCTCCGATTTATATAGACACCGGAGGAGGCTAGGGTTACACAGAGTCGGTTTACCGAGAAGGAGATCTAACATCCGGATCGCCTAGCTTGTCTTCCACGCCAAGGAGAGTCCCATTCGGACACGGGACGTAGTCTTGAGTCTTGTATCTTCACGGTTCCACAGTCCGGCCAAAGTATATAGTCCGGCTGTCCGGATACCCCCTAATCCAGGACTCCCTCAGTAGCCCCTGAACCAGGCTTCAATGACGATGAGTCCGGCGCATAGTTTGTCTTCGGCATTGCAAGGCGGGTTCCATCTCCGAACACTCCAAAGTAGATTAAGGATTGTATCCGGCTCCTTGAGATAATTTCCGCACACCACAGTAGAGAGCATAACACTTTACAAATCTAATCTCCTGACAATTTTCATAGTGTGCCCTCACGCTGCGGCCTGGCTTAATACAAACCGGTTTTTCTCGGCCTGCCACGACACGCATTGCAAGGCGGTTTTATTGGCATGCCTCGTCGAAGCAGAGATCGTGTTCCCCTTATTGCGGGATTCCTATCAATACGGGCACAGGTAACCCCACTACGCCTATTGGTATGACTCCGTGTTTTTAGGCAAGTCCCAAGCGGCTATGCTGAGGACGTTTGATATTCACCCGCTTTATAGAGGGGCCGAGGCCTATCCCTCTTTTCTACCACGCTTGCGGCTTTCCGCATCTCGAGTTCCAACACCCGAAGCCCAAGCTTAGGCACTTCAGATCTTCACTCATATCCGGATCCAACCTTCAAGGCCGGTGGATGGCCTCCTCTGTCACAGAGGAGGACATTGGGAAGCTTAGGGAGGTTAGATATCTGACCGCCGACATCAAGCACAGGCTTTCTGCTCCAGGGCAGGTCATCCCTACTCCCGAGCCCAATGAGAGCATCGTATTTGTTTCTCACTTCCTCCGTGGCTTAGGCTTCACCCTCGATCCCTTTGTGAGAGGGCTCATGTTCTATTACGGGCCAGATTTTCATGATCTAGCTCCGGACTCCATCCTTCACATCTCATCGTTTATCGTCGTATGCGAAGCCTTCCTCCACATCACCCCGCACTTCGGCTTATAGCTTAAGACCTTCAATGTAAAGCCGAAGGTGATCGAGGGGCGACACGCGGAGTGCGGAGGCGCTGCAATAAGCAGAAACGCCGACGCCCCATGGCCAGAGGGCTTCTTCCCGGAGGTGTCCGATCTATGGCAGCGGAGGTGGTTCTATGTCACGGCCCCCAGAGGCACAAAGTGGGTGGCTGCCCCCGACTTCCGCTCGGGCCCTCCGGCTCAACTGGCATCATGGGCCAACGTGGGACTGGATTGGGGGCCTGCTATTGATGTACCAACATTGCAAAGCCGCATTCGGGAGCTTCTTGAGAGGGACATCAGTCTTGTCAGCGTAATTTAGGTAACGCTAGTCCGACGGATCTTGCCGTACAAACGTCGGCCTCTCCGGATGTGGGAGTTCAACCCGGAAGGCCCGCGAACAATTCAGCACTTCTTCGGCATGATGCTCGAAGGGATGTGTAAGTTATTCTTCGGACCACAAGTAAAGTGTCCGAACACCACCGAGGATGCGGGTCTGAGTTGCAACCGCCCAGATACCCAAGTAAGTAACCTAGAAACTGAACACTTCGTATATATTTATCATAACATTATTCTGAAAACCATCCGCGGCCAGGATTGGCTCAGCAAGGCGGAGAGAATCAGGTGTCCGGCACGGCTTCCCGAAGGCTCGCCTAGTCCTGCCATAGCTAGGATGCTTAGTCGTGAGCTAAGTCAAGTGTCCTCGGGGAAAGACGAAGGGAAGAACAGAGAAGCAGAGCTTCACACATTGCACATGCAAACCGGGGGAATTACTATCTCCATGAAGGAGGATAGTCGGGGAGGGGAATCTACAGTCTCCTCCCCCCGCGGGAAGAAGAGGGCCACCTCCGAAGACTTGGAGACGGAGGTGCCTAGACAAGGGAAGAAAACTTCACTAGGGGGCCCTACCCCGGAGGGCGTCCTCACTGCGCCATGCCCGTAAACGGGCCAGCCCTCAGCCGAGCTGTAAGTTAATTGTAAATACAAAGCTATTGCTTCCTCCTCCGAGAACAATAACCAGGATCCATTCTTTGCAGTCCGGCTAGTAGCTCTTCTCGACAGAGTTCGTCTTCGGGGGATCTTCTTCCGGAGATGATGGAGAGTGAAAACCCACCTGCCACCCCGCCTCATCGGGCGGGCGACCCCGAGGTGTCTTCACGGAGGAGTCCAGATTCGCCGAGGCCAGAAGCTAATACTTCGGACGCCCTGAGCCCGGAGTGTTTAGCTCCATGGGGGGCAATGAGAAGGGTCCGGCACAGTCCGGCGACCGGCCGAACACGCTGACGGGCCTTTTGGAGCAAGCTGCTCTCTCGAAGTATCACTGTTCATTAATCGGCACGGTGCTTGAGAAGATTTCATCCGCCACAAGCGGGTTGAATGAAGCTTTTACGAGCCTGCTCAAAGGCTTTGAGGTATATAATGAAATACGTAATTTTTTTGGTTGTAGCGCACGTGCTAGGTGTGCTCCATATAGATAGTAGCCCCTGAGACTCTGGTTGCCAGCCCTAGGCGGCAAACAAAGGATCACATTCTTAAGTAATGATCACACTGCATTCATGCGCAGGTGGCGAAGGGTCTGGCGGCAGACCGGACCGCTAAAGTCACCGAACTGAGGTGACAAATTGAAGTTGTGGACGCCTACATTACGCTTGTGAACGAGCGGCTTAACGAGTCATAGAGTATGTGCTCTGTTTTCCTTGTTTTTATAGGAAATATTAAGAGGAGCATAATGTTAACGTGATATGCTTCGACTGTAGGCGGAGCTGCTGCCGTGGAGGCCCTAAGGGCAGAGCTTGCCCTAGCGAAGGAACAAGCTTGGGCTAGCAATGCGGCTGCCCTAAAGGCGGCCGAAGAATTGAGAGCCGAACAGGCTGCTCATCGCCGAAGCGAAGATAAAATAGCCGAGATGGCTGTGGAGCTAAAAAATGCCGCCGACCGGTATGAGCTCCTTGAAAAGGAGAATCGGGCGAAGTCGGCTGACCTGAAGAAGGCCCTTGATGCGGCCAAAGAGACGCGTTCCGAAATTAGGGATGCGTGGGAGGAGCTTTGACAGGCCGGAGAAATCATGGCTGGAAGCCCCTATTTGTTGCGGATGAAGTTCTTCGATCCAAAGTACGCTCCTCTGGATCGACGCTGGAGCGCTGCAGATGCGTATGCGGATCTGGCAAAAAGTACGGCTGATGTGACCAAGTTTTTTGAGGATCAAAAAGATAGTGAAGTAGAAAGGCTGTTCTGGTCGCAATTAAGTGCTCCAATGCGCCCGTTGCCATTGAGTGAAAGGATGGCCGCTGTGGCCGAGCTCCATAGGTTGTCCGGTCTTGCAATGAGGTCTGTAATAGACCATCTATGGCCGAAGGGACCGAAGCCGGACAATTATTTTGGTTTAGTGCAATAATTCCTTGGCGCCGTATCATCAATCGATGCCATGAAGAGGTCGACGTGCATAGAGGGTGCGCAGATGGCTCTTGCCCATGTTAAAACATATTTGGCAGATATGGAGGCCACCATAATTGCAAGCCAGAATCCGGCGGGAAGCCAGGATCCAGCCGAGCACTACTTGGAGCAGGTAACAGAAGGAGCTCGTCTAATAGAAGCTCAGTGCTTGAAGAGTATCATGTTCGAGTGACAAATCGTTCCATTGTAAAAACAATTGTATTTTAATTATAGAGGCTATGTTTATACTTTTGCCCGAAAGTGTTATTGTGCCTCTTGTGCGGCCATTTGATGTATATATAACCTGAAAGTTAGCAGTCGTTGGCTTCAGCCCCCACGCATACAATGCGGGGGAGTTCGCAAAAATGTGCGTAATCACACTTGATCCAACGTCTTTGTCTATTAAGGAGGTGATCGCACGTCGAACTAGGCAACCAGACTATATAGCTTTAACACTTTCACTTAGCCATAGGAGTTTGATGGTGGGGCTACTATGTAGCCCCTGGTAACTTCGCGTGCATCCGGATACGGGCGCATGTGTACATGACCGGGAAACGACCCTTCGTTAATGCGGAGGAATCCTAAAGATTCCGATGAGTCCTCGAGTGGTTGACCAGTCTCTGTCTATATCATGACAGTCAGTTTTCGGCTTTCTCTACTGAGGTGCTTGTCCAGAATAACTAGGGCACAGTCGCAGTAGTTCTCCTTTGGCCGCCTTAGCCGATAGAAGCGGAATGTAAGGCAGCAAACCCAGGAGCCGGGCAAACCCAACATTTGACCAAAGACATGATTCGGAGCTGATGCATATAAGGCCAAACTCGCGACGCCGAACACTCCCGAGGGTATTCGGACTTTGTAATATAGACCGGGCTGAGTAGCACCCTTGATTATGAACCCTGTATTTCCAGGTACGTGCGGTAGTCTGTCGTGGCGAAATGCCAATAACGCCAGTATCCGTTGTGGGTGTATTGAATACCCATGGGATGTCAAGCAACAAGAGACAATAAAGAAGGTTTACACAGGGGCTTAATCTAAAGAGAAACCTTTGAGCGGGGCCTTGCTGCACGTCTGTGCCTTTGGCTCCGTTGTGCCGTGTCCTGGTAGGGTGTCGCACGAATGTTGTCTGTAAAAAGGAAAACTCATGTAAAAGAGTATGGCGTAAGCGTGCGAAGAGTTGGTTATTATCAATGGATAGTAGAAGTGTAAGGCATTGGCCTGTTAATAAGGTCAAGCCAAAAAGGTGGGCTTTATTGCATGTTTGCAGCCCCTGATGCCCTCTTATGGAATTACGTGTATAGCACCCAGCTCAGGTGTATCTGGGCTGTTACCGACGGTGATGCGCCGAACTTGTCTAACCATGTCCGTGGTCTTAACGACCGATCATGCGTTTTGATAGGAGAGGCCGCTTAGTGTCCGGCTGCTAGAGCCGCCGCATACTCTTCCGCACGTAAGGAACACTTCGTATTTCCGATAACGGTGATGACGCCACGTGGACCAGGCATCTTGAGTTTAAGGTAGGCGTAATGTGGTACTGCGTTGAAGCGAGTGAAGGCCGTTCGTCCGATCAATGCATGATAACCACTTCAGAGGGAAGCGACGGTGAAGAGTAATTCTTCGCTTCTGAAGTTGTCTGGAGAACCGAATGTCACCTCTAATACGAGGGAGCCCCTGCAGCGGGCCTCAATGCATGGTATCACCCCCTCAAAGGTGGTGTTACTTTGGCTGATTCTGGATGGGTCTATCCCCATCCTGCAGACAGTGTCCTGATATATTAGATTGAGACTACTGCCGCCGTCCATGAGGACACGAGTGAGATGGTATCCATTGATTATTGGGTCGAGCACTAAGGTAGCCGATCCTCTGTGCCGCATACTAGTCGGGTGGTCCCTGTGATCAAAGGTGATCCGGCAGGCCGACCAGGGGTTGAGTTTGGGGGCGACGGGCTCTACAACCTATACGTCTCTGAGTGCGCGTTTGCACCTTCTCTTTGGTATGTGAGTCGCGTAGATCATGTTTACTGTTTTTACCTCTGGTGGGAATTTTTTCTGTCCCCCAGTGTTCGGCTGGCGAGGCTCATCCTCGTCTTCAGTTGGTGTTTCCCTTCCCTTGTGTTCGGCATTTAGCTTGCCGGCCTTCTTAAAGACCCAGCATTCTCTGTGAGTGTGGTTCGCATGTTTTTCGGGGGTGCCATGAATTTGGCACAATCTGTCCAGGACTTTGTTCAGGACGGATGGTCCCTCTTTGCTGCCTTTAAATGACTTCTTTTGTTGACCAGGTCGAGAGCCCCTGAATCCGGCGTTGACCGCCATGTTGTCCGGACTTTCTTCCTTGTTTCGACGCTTGTTTTTATTGCGTCGTGGCTTCCCGTTGCCATCCCTAATTTCGGATGTGCCCGGGTCGCTGGTGCCTCTACGGGCCAACCAGCTGTCTTCACCCACGCAGAAGCGGGTCATAAGGCTTGTTAAGGCTTCCATTGTCCTCGGCTTTTCTTGGCCGAGGTGTCTGGCGAGCCACTCGTCTCGGATACTGTACTTGAAGGCCGCTAGGGCTTCGGCATCTGGACAATCAACAATTTGATTCTTCTTAGTGAGGAATCTATTCCAAAGCTTATGGGCGGATTCTTCGGGCTGTTGTATTATGTGACTTAGATCGTCAGCGTCCTGAGGTTGGACATAGGTCCCTTGAAAATTGGCCCTGAAAGCGTCCTCAAGTTCTTCCCAACTTCCGTTTGAATTTTTGGGGAGGCTTTTCAACCAGTGCCGAGCTGGTCGCTTCAACTTGAGGGGAAGGTATTTTATGGCGTGGAGGTCGTCCCCACGAGCCATGTGGATATGAAGGATAAAATCCTCAATCCAGACCCCGGGGTCTGTCGTTCCGTCGTATGTCTCTATGTTCACGGGTTTGAATCCCTGTGGAAATTTGTGATCCAGTACCTCTTCGGTGAAGTATAGAGGGTGCACAGCCCCCCTGTATCTGGACATGTTGTGGCATGCTGTCGGCTGTTGTTGTGTCCGGTGTTGATTCCGAACTGGTATTCGATCAGTCTGATCATTTTGGTGACCATAATCCTGCGCCGGAGCATGTCCTCTAGATCCATAGATGGACATGGTCACGCCGACCTTTTTGTCCAGGAGCTCACGTAAATCGTGTGCGGCGTCAGTAGCTGCTCTATTGCGGTCATGAAGTGGTTGGTCCGGCCTACTGGTCGTATTGTTCTTCGGCGGAATGGCCTCATCGTCGAATTCTGGCAGCAGCTTGCGCTTTGGGTAGCTCTTTGTGTGACGATCGTCGCCATATTTTTCTTGAGTGTCTAGCACTTTATTCCATCTGCGGTTGAGTGTTTCCTGCGCGTCCTAAAGCCTTTGCTTCTTCTTCTTTAGGCTTCTCGCAGTGGCCATAAGCCTTCTGTGGAGGTTATCTCGTTCCAACCGTTTTTCCGGGATGATGAATGCGTCGTCGTCCGGATTGTACTCTTCTCCGGGAGCAGGTTGATGAGTTCGGCCCTTGGGATCGCTGTGATCGGGCGTCTGCTCCAGGCTATGTTTGGTGTGACCTGGCTCGTTCTGCTCCATCGCTCGGTCCATATGGTCATTGTTGCCTTTGGAGTTGAGTGGGGTGTCAATTTTTCTAGTGCTATTATTGCTAATTTTACTATGGCTGGACTTAGAGCGGCGTCTGCGCCATCGTTTTGGTTTTTGTCCGGGGGTTTTATCCTCCGTTGTGTCCTTTTTGTCGCCGTTGTCCTCCTTAGGTGTCCACCATGTATATATCATATGATGAGGTTGCAGTCCAGCGCCCCGTGGGCGGTGGTTTCGAATCGTCCCCTGCGCCGACGTCCATACCGTCGGTGTCGCCGGAGTCGAAGTCAAGCATGTCTGTTAAATCATCAACAGTGGCAATGAAGTGGGTGGTGGGTGGCTAACGAATTTCCTCATCGCCTGCTTCCCACTCGAGCCGGACATAGTTCGGCCAAGGGTCTCCTGACAAAGAGAGATACCTTAATGAATTCAGCATGTCGCTGAAGGGCGAGTGCTGAAAGATATCCGCAGCGGTGAACTTCATTACCAGAGCCCAACCGGATTCGGTGGGCTCGGGTGCGTGCGGTTTGGAACCTACAGCCGGACACAAGTCCGGAGGTCCGGTGACACAAACTTCCTTGGGGATGGAGTCTACGTTCGGCTCTACCGCCGACGAGTATGCGGCCTCCAGGGCAGGGTCCATCCACCCGTCCTCGGACGACGTGATCTGGCCCGGGTTTAGGTCCGGAGCTATTGCTGGTGCGATGTCCCGAATATTGTCTAACAGCAGGTCTAAGCCGTGCTCGTCGTGACTGTTTGGTGCTCCTGGCGTAGGCCTAGATCCGCTGAAGATCAAATCTCTGCGGATATCAGCAGTGTAATTCAAGTTTCCAAACCTGACCTGATGGCTAGGGGCGTAGCTGTCGATCTGCTCCAGTTGGCCAAGCGAATTGGCCCGCATTACGAAGCCGCCGAACACGAAGATCTGTCCGGGGAGAAAAGTCTCACCCAGGACCGCGTTGTTGTTGATGATTGAAGGAGCCATCGAGCCTTGCAACAACGACATAGAGGAACTCTCAATGAAATCACCAATGTCGTTGTCAAAACTGGCGGATCTCGGGTAGGGGGTCCCGATCTGTGCGTCTAAGGCTAATGGTAACAGGAGGCAGGGGACACGATGTTTTACCCAGGTTCGTGCCCTCTCGATGGAGGTAATACCCTACTTCCTGCTTGATTGATCTTGATGATATGAGTATTACAAGAGTTGATCTACCACGAGATCGTAGAGGCTAAACCCTAGAAGCTAGCCTATGATTATGATTGTTCTTGTCCTACGGACTAAACCCTCCGATTTATATAGACACCGGAGGAGGCTAGCGTTACACAGAGTCGGTTTACAAAGAAGGAGATCTAACATCCGGATCGCCTAGCTTGTTTTCCACACCAAGGAGAGTCTCATCCGGACACGGGACGAAGTCTTGAGTCTTGTATCTTCATGGTCCCACAGTCCGGCCAAAGTATATAGTCCGGCTGTCCGGATACCCCCTAATCCAGGTGTAACGCCCGGATGATTATGCTACAGTAAAACTCTGCTAATGATGCCACGTCACCTTCGTTACTGTTGCTAATCTTTCATTAGTTCAAAACCGGTCCAAAAATCAAAATTCCAAATATGAGAAACAACAAAAGTTTTTAAACATCAAAACAAAAATGTTCGGGCAGTGCCAAATATGGCATAGGTAATTATGGTGTAGAAGAAACAATTTTATAAAATACTTAATTGCCCTAAATAAATAGAATAGAAAAGAAATCAAAAAATAGAAAAGAAAAGGAAAAGAAGAAACCCCCTTCCCCTGGGCCAAAGGGCCCAACTAGCCAACAGCCAGCCCGACCGGCCCAGCTGGCCTGGCCCGCCTCCCTCGGTCGCTCCCTCCCCTTCCCTGTTCCCCCGACCAGGGTCGGAACAGGGGCGCGTCGCCACCGGACCCCCTCACCAGCGTCGAGGAGGGGATAAGGTCGCCATGCCCCGCCTCCTCGATCACGCCTCCCACTCGCCCCCACTCTCGCCTTGGTTCCTGCGCCTCTCCCGCTCCCCTCCAGATCCACCTCGCCCTCTACTTCCCCTCCGCATCCGAGCGCCACCGCCGCCATGGCTCCAGCCCAGCCACGGCCACCGTGCCCACCTCGCCGCCCCACGGTGTCTGCAAGGGCCGCTGTCGTCCGCTGCTTTGACTAGTGCAGCCCGTTGGAGACCGGAGCCACCGCAACGCCCCCGACACCGCCGTCTTCCTCCTCTGCTCCGACAAGCTCCGCACCGTTCTTCACCGACTCTGTCTGCGCCCTTGCAGCTACTAAACCCCCAAGGGCCACCGTGTGCGCCGCTCGGTGAGCCCCTGCTCTATCCTCTCTCTCTCTCTCTGTCGTGCGCCCTAGATAGTTATTGCCGTAGCACCCGAACGCTCCGCCGCGGAGCTCGTCGACGGCGTGACTCTGGCTACCAAGTGGTCACGAGCCCGTGCGCATCGTGTTCCCTGCATCGCGTAGAACCTCCCACACACTTTAGTTCGCGCATTTGCACCCTACTGCCATCGTTCACCGCTCACCCGTAACGCTCCGCCTCAGATCTCGTCGCCGGCGTGCCTCCGATGACCAAATGGTCACGGGCCAGCGCCCGTTGCTTTCGCCACCTCGCGTACGTCTCGCTTGGCCTCTCCTTTGCTTGTTTCCGCACCGCATCACCGTTTCCCTCCCGCGCCCGAACTGTCGTCTGCTGTGCTCGTCGCCGGCGAGTTTTCCGGCCACCTCCGGCCAAGCCACTGCCACCACTAGACGCGGGGCACTCCCCTCGTTCGAACGCAAGAGACGGCGCCCGATTTGGTGCCCCGTAGGCGAATCCCGATGCTCGCCGCGTTCGGCCGCTGCGCGCGAGCTCGCCGGAGCTACTCCGGCGGCTCCGCTGAGCTAGCACACTGGGGCCCACCCCGGGGTCACTGCCTGTGGGCCTGGGGGCCCCAACTGGCCACGTTGACCGAAGTCAACTACGCTGATGTGGCAGCTACTGCCACTGACATGCAGGCCCATGCCATAAAACGAATAAAAAAAATAGATAAACTGCTAATTAATTATATTAATTAATTAAAACCTAATCTCTCACTGACTACTGGGCCCCACCTGCTAATTAAACCATTTAGTTAGTTTTAAAACTCTGTTAATGCCCCTGACAATGACACGTGGGTCCCACTGGACCCACCTGTCTGGTTTGACTGGTCAACCGACCAGTTGACCTGCTGACATCACTGTGATGTCATGCCTGCGTCATCATGCATTGTTCTTGATAATGTTGGATTTAAATAAATAAATAAAATCAGAAAATGATTAAAACTTTAGAAAATCATATAAAATAATCCGTAACTCGGATGAAAATACTTTCTACATGAAAGTTGCTCAGAACGACGAGATGAATCCGGATACGTAGCCCGTTCGTCCGCCACACATTCCTAGCATAGCAAACACGCAAATTTCCCCCTCCGGTTCATCTGTCCAAAAACGCGAAACACCGGGAATACTTTCCCGGATGTTTTCCCCCTTCGTCGGTATCACCTACAACCGCGATTGGGCACACCTAGCATCGTTACTTGTCATGTCATGCATCGATATGCATCTGTTTGCATGGTATTCATTGTTTCTTCCCCCTCTTCTCTCTGGTAGACTACGAGACCGATGCTGCTGCTGCCCAGTTCGACTACGGAGTTGATGACCCCTCCTTCTTGCCAGAGCAACAAGGCAAGCCCCCCCCCTTGATCACCAGATATCGCCTATTCTCCTCTATACTGCTTGCATTAGATTAGTGTAGCATGTTACTGCTTTCCGTTAATCCTATTCTGATGCATAGCCTGGCATTGTTGCTACATCTGTTGATACCTTACCTGCAATCCTAAATACTTAGTATAGGATGCTAGTTTATCATTTGTGGCCCTACATTCTTGTCGGTCTGCCTTGCTATACTATCAGGCCGTGATCACTTGGGAGGTGATCATGGGTATATACTATACATATATACATACTATAAAGATGGTGACTAAAGTCGGGTCGGCACGTTGAGTGCCCGCGAGTGATTCACGGATTGGGGGCCGAAAGGACCTCTGTCCCGACGGCCCTCTGTGTGGATCTTTATGGCGGAGCGATAGGGCAGGTTGAGACCACCTAGGCGAGAGGTGGGCCTGGCCCTGGTCGGCGTTCGCGGTTGCTTCATAATAACACGCTTAACGAGATCTTGGTATTTGATCAGAGTCTGGCCACTGGCCTATACGCACTAACCAACTACACGGGAAAGATATGGGCACTCGACGTCGTGGTATCAGCCGAAGCCTTCTAGACGTTAGCGACTGAGAACATAAGCCTACTCTTGTATTAAGGGGGCTAGTTCTGCTTTCGGCCGCCCACGCAACGTGCAGGTGTGCAATGGGCGATGGGCCCAGACCCCTGCGCCATAGGAGTTAGACCGGCGTGCTGACCTCTCTGTTGTGACTAGGTGGGGCTGCGACGTGTTGATCTTCCGAGGCCGGGCATGACCCAGGAAAGTGTGTTCGGCCAAATGGGATCGAGCATGTTGGGTTATGTGGTGCACCCCTGCAGGGAAGTTTATCTATTCGAATAGCCGTGTCCCTCGGTAAAAGACGACCCAGAGTTGTACCTTGACCTTATGACAACTAGAACCGGATACTTAATAAAACACACCCAGACAAGTTCCACAGACAACCTGATGATCTCTTTTCCACAGGGCGACGAGGGGAGGATCGCCGAGTAGGATTATGCTATGTGTTGCTACTTGGAGGACTTCAATCTACTCTCTTCTACATGCTGCAAGACGGAGGCTGCCAGAAGCGTAGTCTTCGATAGGACTAGATATCCCCCTCTTATTCTGGCATTCTGCAGTTCAGTCCACTGATATGGCCTCCTTACACATATACCCATGCATATCTAGTGTAGCTCCTTGATTGCGAGTACTTTGGATGAGTACTCACGGTTGCTTTGCTCCCTCCTTTTCCCGTTTTCCTCTTCTTCTCGGATGCCGCAACCAGACGTTGGAGCCCAGGAGCCAGACGACTACTACACTAGAGGTGCCTACTACTACGTGCAGGCTACTGTCGACGACCAGGAGTAGTTAGGAGGATCCCAGGCAGGAGGTCTGCGCCTCTTTCAATCTATATCCCAGTTTGTGCTAGGCTTCTTAAGGCAGACTTGTTTACTTATGTCTATACTCAAATATTGTTGCTTCTGCTGACTCGTCTATGATCGAGCATTTGTATTCAAGCCCTCGAGGCCCCTGGCTTGTATTATGATGCTTGTATGACTTATTTTATTTTTAGAGTTGTGTTGTGATATCTTCCCGTGAGTCCCTGATCTTGATCGTACAATTTTGCGTGTATGATTAGTGTACGATTGAATCGGGGGTGTCACAAGTTGTTTCAGAGCCGACTGCCTGCAGGAATCCCCCTTCCACACTCCTTGGCCGAAGTTGAGTCTAGTCATTACAAAACTTTTACTAACTTGGCTGTGTGCCTTACGGGCCCACGTCGCCATTAGGTGGTATTAGGATCTTTTACTTCTCGACCTTTACTCTGGGGCTCTGAACTCTCTCCTACTCGGGTTAAACAAATTTGCGAACTCTAACATTAGGGTCCCGTTACCACATTTACCCCAAAGTTGGATAAGCCATAGTTATTCTGTAGGATAGTATTTTGAATAGTACCCACATCGTCATTTGACTCCAATGAAACATCTTTGTTTTCAGATGGAGCCCACGAGGCAGGTCGTGCGCCACACGACGGCCATTGGTGCCTCAGGATCACCTGCTGTGCTAGCTGAGATGATGACCTATCTGGGTTATCGCTGGCACCCTGAGTACACCGTCTACGAGGAGTACCAGGACTTTAACCAGGAGCAGTACCGTGCCATTGTCCACCTCTACTCTCGGGAGTATGACTCCACTACCGTGCTGCACACCGCTCATGGAGTTGGAGTGACCATCGAGATGGCAGTTCACGATGCTGCCTATGCTGCTCTGACACGTCTTCGTGGAGAGTATCGGGTGTTGGACACTTCCCCTTTCAGGCACATTGCTATCGCATCCGACGTTGGTGCGGAGGGATACTACACTGCTGCCTACTCCACCGTCACCCGAGAGCCCTTTCACTATCAGAGCCTGGTTCTGCATGCTGATGGGTTGGACCGAGCTAACCAAGCTCTTCGCCACGAGTTGTACACCACTTGTCAACACCTTTACAGGGCTCTGACGCTGTTGCACCCCTTTGTTCTATCTAGACAGCTGCCGCATTCTGTGATCTACCCAGCTAGGACCGTGATGCCCCACGGTGTTGGTTGGCCAGAAGTGGGAGGCTACTCTCCCACACTTGGTCCTCTTCTGCCACCTGAGCGTTGGGTTCTACACCAGAGTATCCGCGGACCCCAGGCCGCTGACGTGGACTATTTGTTGCCTCACTACCAGTTGTCAGGCTATGACTACCTCCACAGTACCTCATGGGACTGATGTAGTCTTGCTTATTAGTATTAGATGCATTCGCCGCGAGCCTGCGTGCCGCATATGATGACTTAGTCTATGTGTTGAACTCTGTGTACTGAACTCTATGTCCAACTGAGGGAGTCCTGGACTAGGGGGTGTCCGGATAGCCGGACTATCATCATCGGCCGGACTCCAAGACTATGAAGATACAAGATTGAAGACTTCGTCCCGTGTCCGGATGGGACTTTCCTTGGCGTGGAAGGCAAGCTTGGCGATACGGATATGTAGATCTCCTACCATTGTAACCGACTCTGTGTAACCCTAGCCCTCTCCGGTGTCTATATAAACCGGAGGGTTTTTAGTCCATAGGACGAACAACCATTACAACAATCATACCATAGGCTAGCTTCTAGGGTTTAACCTCCTTGATCTCGTGGTAGATCCACTCTTGTACTACCCATATCATCAATATCAATCAAGCAGGAGTAGGGTTTTACCTCCATCGAGAGGGCCCGAACCTGGGTAAAGACATCGTGTCCCTTGTCTCCTGTTACCATCCGCCTAGACGCACAGTTCGGGACCCCCTACTCAAAACCGGCGGATCTCGGGTAGGGGGTCCCGAACTGTGTGTCTAGGCGGATGGTAACAGGAGACGAGGGACACGATGTTTTACCCAGGTTCGAGCCCTCTCGATGGAGGTAAAACCCTACGTCCTGCTTGATTAATATTGATGATATGGGTAGTACAAGAGTGGATCTACCACGAGATCAAGGAGGCTAAACCCTAGAAGCTAGCCTATGGTATGATTGTTGTAATGTATGTTGTGTCCTACGGACTAAAGCCCTCCGGTTTATATAGACACCGGAGGAGGCTAGGGTTACACAGAGTCGGTTACAATGGTAGGAGATCTACATATCCGTATCGCCAAGCTTGCCTTCCACGCCAAGGAAAGTCCCATCCGGACACGGGACGGAGTCTTCAATCTTGTATCTTCGTAGTCTTGGAGTCCGGCGGACAATGATAGTCCGGCTGTCTGGACACCCCCTAGTCCAGGACTCCCTCAGTCTCCATTACGAGCATTAAATCTGTTTATTACACCATTCCGCAGCCTACCCCTGGAGGGGGACATGTCTAATAGTCCAAACCCTTGTTTACCGCACTATTTGTATCGTTCTGCACTCATAGCAGAATTCCTTGAATAAACAATGCATCATTTTTCACTTATAATTGCATTCCTTTTCTTTATATATATGTTCATTTATGACATCTTAAATCCGTACAATTTGGTACGGCCGAATACACCAGGGGCTTATGTTCCCCGCATTATGGTGTGAAGTCCGAACACTTTCACAAGTGCGGCACCCCGAACTTATAGCACTATATGCATCGGCTCCGAATCATGTCTTGGGTCAAATAGTCGGGTTTGCCCGGCTCCCATGTTTTGGTACCTTACGTTCCGTTCTATCGGCTAAGGTAGCACCGGGAGAACCACTGCGATTGCGCCCCGGTTGAGCTGGGCGAGCGCCTCAGTGGAGAAAGATAAAAGTGACCGTCATGATAAGGCAAGAGTTGGTCGCTGTTCGAGAGGTCTTTTCGAGTCCCTAAAGACTTATGCCGCTTA
This sequence comes from Triticum timopheevii, assembly GCA_963921465.1. NCBI lineage: Eukaryota > Viridiplantae > Streptophyta > Magnoliopsida > Poales > Poaceae > Triticum > Triticum timopheevii. The sequence goes on from OY997272.1 coordinate 173,734,202, forward strand.
GAGCGAGGAACCGGCTGTGTCCGGCCCAGGCGTGGATAGCGCCCTGAATTCGGTCTTCCGAACACTAGGGGCTTCACCGAAATTTAAAATTATAGAATTCTATGGCTAAGTGAGAGTGTTCAAGCATTATAAGTCCGGTTGCCTTGTTCATTGTGTTGAGCGCCTCCCTAGATGGACCCAAAAATGGGAACAAGAGCGCTCAAGTTTATCCCGAACACCACAGCACTCGTGGCTTGGGGGCTGAAGCCGATGACTTGCCATCTCTCAGATTTGATAAACAGCCGCACAGAAGGTAATATTTTAAATTAATAAGCGTTACTTAGCGCATATGAACAAAGTTTTCAGCGCACAGGATAACACATTGCGAGTCTAGTAAAAAATTACATCTCTGGGGCACTCATCCGCAATCTTGCGGGCACCCTTCAGGACAGTCTTATAGTACATTTCGTGCGTGCGATACTCCTTGCCTGCTGGCGGCGCGTCCGTCAGAAGCCTCTCAGCATCCAGTCTGCCCCAGTGCACCTTTGCACGGGCAAGGGCCCGACGGGCACCTTCAATGCAGCCGGAGCGCTTGATGACTTCCACCCAGGGGCACGCATCCACCAGCCGCCGCACGAGGCCTAAGTAGCTCCCAGGCATGGACTCTCCAGGCCACAGCCGGACTATGAGGCCCTTCATGGCCTACTCGGCTACCTTGTGGAGCTCGACCAGCTGCTTCAGCTGGTCGCTAGGGGGCACCGGATGTCCGGCCTCAGCATACTGAGACCAGAAGACCTTCTTCGTCGAACTCCCCTCCTCGGCCCGGTAGAATGTGGCGGCATCGGATACGATGCGAGGCAGATCTGCAAACGCCCCTGGAGAGCTCCGAATCCGGGTAAGTAACAGGTAATTTACATTCACATGCTTTCTTTGCATGAAAAATGCCTTACCCGCCGCTATTTTCTTCACCGCCTCAATCTCCTGGAGGGCCTTATGGGCCTCGGCCTTAGCGGCTTTGGCACTTTCAAGAGCCGAGGCAAGCTCGGACTCTCGAGTCTTTGAGTCGCGCTCCAAACTTTCATGCTTTTCCACGATAGCCTGGAGCTCTTGCCGCACCTCCGCCACCCGCGCCTCCTGCTTCTCTCGCTTCGCTCGTTCCACGGCCGCATTGCGTTCGGCCACGGACACGGCCTCCTTCAGGGTCGCCACCTCGTTTGTGGCCCCTGCAGTACCCACGTTATCCTTGTTATTTCTATTGCAACCAAAATCCTTTTCTGTAAGGTACAAATTTAATATGGTGTTCCTCACCTTCTTTGTCCTCGAGCTGCTTCTTGGCAAGACCGAGCTCGTTCTCGGTCCTCTCGAGGTCCTGCTTCAAAGCACCGACCTCCGCAGTCAATGCGGCAGACGTCAGCAGCGCAGCCTGCAAACCCATATTGACATAATTTTTAGAACTCCTGGGCATATCTTTTTAGATCCTCAGTCCGGCTTTTCTTTCTGAACACCGAACCGAGCATCAAGGGCTACTGTCTATGCGGTAACATTACATATTTTAAAAACTTCTTACCTCAAAGCCTGTTAGAAGGCTGCTGCAAGCTTCGGTCAGCCCGCTCTTGGCGAGCTGAACCTTCTGAATCACCGCACTCATAATAGTGCGGTATTCTTCCTCGATGGAAGCACCGTTGAGCGCCTCCAACAAGTTGTCTGGCGCCTCCGGTTTGACGGAGGCTGCCGGTGTCACGGTCTTGCCCTTCTTACGAAGGGGCCGCCTGCCGGACTCCGGAACCACTGCGGGTTCCGGCACGGAGTCTGGCACGAAGTCCGGGAGGTTGCCTTGTGGCACCTCCGGATCCTCCTCCTCCTGGCGGGTCCCCTCCTGGGATCCCACCTCGGTGTCCTCAGCATCGCGAGGGGTGGAGGCGGTCGGAATGGAATCAACATCCGACGGAGCCAAGGACCCGCTGGATGAAGCGGGAAGATCCTCCTCGGCCGGGCTACAGGTAGTATGCGGCATTAGAGGGACACTACGTGGCACAAAATAGAAATTACAAATCACTCAGGAATCCAGATACTTACGATCTTGCCAGGGGCTTGGCCCTTGAGGGCCACTCCTCGTCGCCGTCGTTGGCATTGGCGGAGCTGTCCGGAGGAAGGGTCCTTCCCCTCTTGGACCCTTCGGCCTCCCCCGTTGGGGAAGCCTTCCTCTTCCTCTCTGCCCCCTCCTGGGGAGAGTCTTCTTTCTCCTCCTCGCCTTCGGGGGAGGAGTCCGCCTTGGAGTCATCGGACGATGAGTCCGATACCACCTGGCGCCGGGAACTCCTTCGGGTTCCCGTGGCCTTCTTCTTGGCCTTCTTCTCCGGCACCACATAAAGTGCCGGGACTAGCAGCCCCGTTAAACGGGCATCCGCTGGTTCTTCGGGGAGGGGAGCCGGATAGTTAACCTGTCCGGACGTCCTCTGCCAGTCCTGTTTAAGGCATTGGGAATTTTAGATCCCACATAGAGTCAAACTATGAAATAAATACGTGTCCCATAAAGGATAACTTACCGCACCGGCCGGGCGTTTCATGCTGAATCCGCGATCTTCAGTCGCGGATGCGGGGGCTTCTCCCCCCTTGAACATCACCCTCCAGGCAGCTTCGTACGTTGTGTCGAAGAGCCCGCTAAGGGTCCGGTGCTGTGCCGAATCGAACTCCCACAAATTGAAGGCCCGTTGTTGGCAGGGGAGAATCCGGCGGACGAGCATGACCTATATCACATTGACAAGCTTGAGCTTCTTGTTCACCAAGGTCTGGAGACAGGACTGGAGTCCGGTCAGCTCCTCCGAACTGCCCCATAGCAAGCCCTTCTCTTTCCAGGAGGTGAGCTGCATGGGGGAACCAGATCTGAACTCGGGGGCCGCAGCCCATTTAGGGTCATGCGGCTCGGTGATGTAGAACCACCCCGATTGCCACCCTTTGATGGTTTCCACAAAGGCGCCCTCGAGCCAGAGGACGTTGGGCATCTTGCCCACCATGGCGCCTCCACACTCCGCTTGGACGCCCTTCACTACCTTCGGCTTGACATTGAAGGTTTTCAGCCACAAGCCGAAGTGGGGCTGGATGCAGAGGAAGGCCTCACACACGACGATAAACGCCGAGATGTTGAGGATGAAGTTTGGCGCCAGATCATGGAAGTCCAGGCCATATTAGTACATGAGCCCCCGGACGAAGGGATGAAGTGGGAAGCCCAGTCCGCGGAGGAAGTGGGGAAGGAATACGACCCTCTCATGGGGCCTGGGGGTGGGGATGAGCTGCCCCTTGTCGGGCAACCGGTGCGCGATGTCGCTGGACAGGTATCCGGCACCGCGCAGCTTCTCGATGTGCTCCTCCATAACGGAGGAGGTCATCCACTTGCCTCCCACTCCGGACATGGCTGGAGAAGGTTGAGACGAGGTGTGCGGGCTTGGGCGTTGGAGCTCGAGTGCGCGGAGATGGATAAGCAAAGGAGGAAGAAGGCGTAGGTAAAAGAGGTGGATCCTTATCCCCTTATATTTGGGCGGACGAAAACTATGCGTCCCCACCGGCCTGGTAAAACTCGCTTATCTCCCAAGCGCCACCATCAATGGTGCGGTTGGGTTACCCACGTCCGTATTGATGAGAGTCCCGGAATAAGGGGAACACGATCTCTGCTTCGACAAGACGTGCCAAGGAAACCGCTTCGCTAAACGCGCTGAGGTGGTATAATAAAAAACGATTCAAGTAAAGGCTTGGTAGTGGAATGACGTCATGCCACGAAATACGTCAGCAGATTGAGCTTGTGTACATATTATTCTCTCTACGGTGGAATGTGGAATTTATTTTGCAGAGCCGGACACTATCCTGGTGTTCACAATCTTCTATGAATTATTCAGAGGAGGAACCCGCCTTGCAATGCCGAACAATATGCGCGCCGGACTCATCGTCATTGAGGCCTGGTTCAGGGGCTACTGAGGGAGTCTTGGACTAGGGGGTGTCCGGATAGCCGGACTATCATCATCGGCCGGACTCCAAGACTATGAAGATACAAGATTGAAGACTTCGTCCCGTGTCCGGATGGGACTTTCCTTGGCGTGGAAGGCAAGCTTGGCGATACGGATATGTAGATCTCCTACCATTGTAACCGACTCTGTGTAACCCTAGCCCTCTCCGGTGTTTATATAAACCGGAGGGTTTTTAGTCCCTAGGACGAACAACCATTACAACAATCATACCATAGGCTAGCTTCTAGGGTTTAGCCTCCTTGATCTCGTGGTAGATCCACTCTTGTACTACCCATATCATCAATATCAATCAAGCAGGAGTAGGGTTTTACCTCCATCGAGAGGGCCCGAACCTGGGTAAAAACATCGTGTCCCTTGTCTCCTGTTACCATCCGCCTAGACGCACAGTTCGGGACCCCCTACCAGAGATCCGCCGGTTTTGACACCGACACCAACCCCTTTTGTAAGTTATGTCGACTACTATGTAGTATCTGTCGTGCTCCTTTCATTATGCATGTTTCATCATGAATGATTCTTGTCTATGCAAATTTCTCAATACTGAACTACCCCTGTTATATATTAGCAGGATGGTTAGACCAGCTGGTCGTGGTCGTGGCGACAACGCCCCACCACCGCCTGAGTACATGGCTAGTATGGTCCAACAGCTCGAGATGAATCACCAGTTCATGGAGAATATGATGGCTCAGTTCCCTCACCCCAATATGAACGAGCAGCCAGCCCAAGTGACTCTGTAGGATTTCATACGCCTCAACCCAACTTTGTACCGCAGCTCAGCTCAGCCGCTGGATGCTGATGACTGGCTCCATGACATCACCTATGAGATGGAGTCTGCTGATGTAGCCCCTGCCCACAATGTCACCTTTGCTTCTTTCTTTCTGAAGGGACCCACAGCTCAATGGTGGGACAGCCACAAGCGTACTCTGCCAGTTGGGACAATCATCACCTGGCCAGACTTTCAAGCTGCCTTTCGTGCCCGCTTCATTCCTCAGGGGATCATGGACAGGAAGAAGCGTGAGTTCCGCAAACTCACCCAGGGCAACAAAACCGTGGAAGCTTATCAGCGGGAGTTTCTGGACTTGTCCCGCTATGCTGAAGAAGACATTGCAACTGATGCACGCAGACAGGAGAAGTTCCGTGATGGCCTTCAAGCTGACATCAAGTTCGCACTTCTAGTGCATGACTTTGCCGATATTGCCACCTTGGTGAACAAGGCTATCAATGTCAAGACTGGTCTACAGGAACACGAGAGCTCTCACAGGCGCAACCATGCACGGGCTCATCTTTGGGCCCGCCCTCGCAGAAGCGTAAGATATGGATCCCGAACAGCATGTACCGTCCAAATGCACCTGCCCCAAGGCAGATCTATGCTGCACCTCGTCTGCCTCCTCCACCATCTAGGCAGCCAAGGCTTCCAGCTCCACCACCCCAAGCCCCTGTTTCCACTCCCAATAATGGTCTGTGCTACAGGTGTGGTCAGCCAGGGCACCGTGCTAGGGAATGCAACCAGAACCAGAATCAACTGGCCCTTCCAGCAACTGGCTGTGGTAACAACCAGCCTCGCAACAACAATGCCAAGTCTTATGGTCGTGTTCACGCCAACCACGTTGATCTCAATGAAGCTCAAGACCAGCCTGCTACTATGATGGGTACACTCCTCGTAAATTTAGTACCAGCATCCATTTTATTTGATACAGGTGCATCGCATTCATTCATGTCAGAAGATTTTGCATGCTTGCACGACATTAAATGTGAGGACATGAACGCTTCTCTATTAGTGCACACCCCTGCGGGCCAATGTCGGACCTCCATGATTTGCAACGACGTCCCCGTTGAAATCGAAGGACTAGAATTCCTTGTCTCTCCCATCGTACTGAAGTCCTGTAGCATTGATCTCATTCTGGGAATGAATTGGTTAAAAGCGCATACTGCTTCTATAGTTTGCGCCACTAAGACCGTCCATCTGCTACACCCTTCTGATGAAATAATTAGCTACAATGCTCGTCTGGTTCATAATGCCAAGGCAAGGCTTTATGCCTTGAATGCATTGAACGTTGCACCCTTCGAGGGCATTGAAAACATTCCCGTCGTTCGCGAATTCCAAGACGTCTTTCCTGAAGAACTTCCAGGGATTCCCCCTGCTAGAGCTGTCGAATTCATCATTGACTTAAAACCAGGCACCACTCCTATAGCCAAACGGCCCTACAAGATGCTGCCGCATGAACTCATTGAGCTTAAGGAGGAAATCAACAAATCTCTTCGAAGTGGTTTCATTCGCCCAAGTTGCTCTCCTTGAGGAGCACCTTCTCTCTTTGTCAAGAAGAAGGATGGGACAAACCGATTAGTGCAAGACTACCGTGCTATCAACCAAGCTACCATTCAGAACAAATATCCTCTTCCTCGGATCAATGATCTATATGATCAACTGGCTAGTTCATCAGTGTTCTCTAAACTCGACTTGAGGTTAGGTTACCACCAGATCCGCGTTCATGAAGAAGATATCCCAAAGACCGCATTTGTGACTCGCTATGGTTCATACGAGTACACCGTCATGTCTTTTGGATTAACCAATGCTCCAGCCACCTTCTCTCGTCTGATGAACTATATCTTTATGGAATACCTCGACAAGTTTGTCGTGGTTTATCTGGATGATATCCTTGCATATTCCAAGAATGAAGAAGAACATGCTGAACATCTTCGTCTTGTTCTGGAAAAGCTTAGAGAGCATCAACTATATGCCAAGTTCTCCAAATGTGAATTCTGGCTACCCGAAGTAACCTATCTTGGGCATGTCATCTCTAAGGATGGTATTGCCGTCAACCCTGAACGAGTTCAGGCTATTCTCGATTGGACTCCTCCGAAGAACGTCAAGCAAGTCAGAAGTTTTCTCGGACTCGCCAGCTATTGTCGTCGATTCGTCGAGAACTTCTCCAAGATCGCTAGACCTCTGACTAACCTGCTTCATAAGGGCGTCAAGTTTGAGTGGACAGAAAAGTGTCAGGAAAGCTTCCAAGCGCTCAAAGACAAGTTGACTTCTGCCCCGGTGCTTGCTCCTCCAGATACTAAGAAGGACTTCGTCATTTATTGTGATGCTTCACGTCAAGGCCTAGGCGCTGTCCTAATGCAAGAGCGCAAAGTGATTGCTTATGCCTCTCGTCAATTGCGCCCTCGCGAAGAGAACTATCTAGTTCACGACCTTGAGCATGCTGCTGTTATCCATGCACTAAAACAGTGGCGACATTACCTTCTCGGTAATCGTTGCGAGATCTTCACCGACCACCAAAGTCTGAAGTATCTGTTTACTCAACCAGATCTGAACCTCCATCAGTAGAGATGGATGGAGATTGTTGCAGATTTTAACCTGGGTATTTCGTATACCCCAGGAAAGGCTAATGTAATGGCAGATGCCTTGAGCCGCAAGTCTTACTGCAACCACCTCCAGGTTCACACAGTTCAGCCCTCGCTTGTTGAAGAATTCAGAAAGCTGAACCCCCATATTGTTCCTCCTGGTTCACTCGCTCCCCCTCCTCCGGAGTTTCACAAGATGAACATCCACGTTGTTTCCCGGGGTTCTCTCAATACCATAGTTGCTAGACCAGATCTTGTGGACACCATCAAATGGATACAGAAATGTGACGATGAAGTCGAGAGGATTAAACGTTATCTCGCAGAAGGAAAGCCCTCATTCTTCACTGTTGATGACGCAGGCACCTTATTCTTCAAAGGTCGCGTAGTGGTACCAAGTAAGAGGGAAAACCTGAATCTGACTCCAAGGGTTATGAAAGAAGCTCATGATACACCTTTGTCTATTCATCCCGGTAGTACCAAGATGTACCAAGACATTTGTCAAAGATTCTGGTGGTCTAATATGAAGCAAGATATTGCTCGTTATGTTGCTAAGTGTGACGTTTGTCATCGTATCAAAGCAGAGCATCAAAGGCCTGCCGAAACTCTGCAACCTATCTCTATTCCTGAATGGAAATGGGACCATGTTAAAATGGACTTTGTCACTGGATTCCCCAAACCGCAAAAAGGTAATGATGCTATTCTTTCCGTCATTGACCGGCTTTCTAAAGTTGCACATTTTCTGGCTGTCAAGGAAACGATCACTGCTAGTCAGCTGGCAAACCTCTATATGTCCAGAATTGTCTCGCTTCATGGTATTCCATTGGTAATCAGTTCAGACCGTGGCAGCTTATTCACTTCAAGATTCTGGGCAAGTTTCCAAGAAGCTATGGGAACTCATCTGTCTTTCAACACTGCTTTTCATCCTCAGTCGCAAGGGCAAGTTGAACGTGTCAACCAAGTTCTCGAAGACATGCTTCGAGCTTGTGTTATCTCCTTCGGCAAGAAATGGGAGGAATCTCTCCCGTATGCTGAGTTCTCTTATAATAATAGCTATCAAGCTAGTCTGAAGATGGCCCCCTTCGAAGTGTTATATGGATGAAAGTGCCGAACCCCTCTGAACTGGTCAGAAACTGGGGAACGTCCACTCTTTGGTTCGGATATTATCCAACATGCCAAAGAACAAGTTCGCATTATTCACGAGAATCTCAAGACTGCTCAGTCACGTCAGAAGAGTCAGTATGACCGTCATCATAAAGACATGGTCTATCAACCTGGCGAAAAGGCTTATCTTCGAGTCACGCCAATGAAGGGTGCTCACCGCTTCGGGATCAAGGGCAAGCTAGCTCCTCGCTATATTGGTCCTTTCACTATTCTGGAAAGGCGTGGAAAAGTGGCATACCAACTGGAACTTCCGCCGAACCTTTCTCAGGTTCACGATGTGTTCCACGTGTCACAGCTCTGCCGTTGCTTCAAGGACCCAATCCGAGGAGTGGATCATGAAGTGCTCGAATTACAACAGGACCTCTCCTATAAAGAGCATCCGGTCCGCATTCTCGACCAAGCTGAACGCCGCACACGTCAGAAGGCGATCAAATTCCTCAAAGTTCAGTGGTCGCACCATTCTGAAGATGAAGCCACTTGGGAACGCGAGGATCGTCTGCGTGAAGAATACCCCGCACTGTTTCCTTCTACCTCCTAAATCTCGAGACGAGATTTCTTGTAGTGGAGGAGATTTGTAGCGCCCGGATAATTATGCTACAGTAAAACCCTGCTAATGATGCCACGTCACCTTCGTTACTGTTGCTAATCTTTCATTAGTTCAAAACCGGTCCAAAAATCAAAATTCCAAATATGACAAACAACAAAAGTTTTCAAACATCAAAACAAAAATGTTCGGGCAGTGCCAAATATGGCATAGGTAATTATGGTGTAGAAGAAACAATTTTATAAAATACTTAATTGCCCTAAATAAATAGAACAGAAAACAAAACAAAAAAAAGAGAAAAGAAAAGGAAAAGAAGAAACCCCCTTCCCCCTGGGCCAAAGGGCCCAACTAGCCAACAGCCAGCCCGACCGGCCCAGCCGGCCTGGCCCGCCTCCCTCGGTCGCTCCCTCCCCTTCCCTGTTCCCCCGACCAGGGTCGAAACAGGGGCGCGTCGCCACCGGACCCCCTCGCTGGCGTCGAGGAGGGGATAAGGTCGCCACGCCCCGCCTCCTCGATCCCGCCTCCCACTCGCCCCCACTCTCGCCTCGGTTCCTGCGCCTCTCCCGCTCCCCTCCAGATCCACCTCATCCTCTCCTTCCCCTCTGCATCTGAGCGCCACCCCCGCCATGGCTCCGGCCTAGCCACGGCCACCGTGTCCACCTCGCTGCCCCATGGTGTCTCCAAGGGCCGTCGTCGTCCGCTGCTTCGACTGGTGCAGCCCGTTGGAGACCGGAGCCACCGCAACGCCCCCGACGCCGCCATCTTCCTCCTCTGCTCCGACAAGCTCCGCCGCCGTTCTTCACTGACTCCGTCCGCGCTCCTGCAGCTACTAAACCCCCAAGGGCCACCGTGTGCGCCGCTCGGTGAGCCCCTGCTCTATCCTCTCTCTCTCTCATGCGCCCTAGATAGTTATCGCCGTAGCACCCGAACGCTCTGCCGCGGAGCTCGTCGCTGGCGTGACTCTGGTGACCAAGTGGTCACAAGCCCGTGCGCATCGTGTTGACCGCATCGCGTAGAACCTCCCACACACTTTAGTTCACGCATTTGCACCCTACTGCCGTCGTTCACCGCTCACCCGTAACGCTCCGCCGCAGATCTCGTCACCGGCGTGCCTCCGATGACCAAATGGTCACGGGCCAGCGCCCGTTGCTTTCGCCACCATGCGTACGTCTCGCCTGGCCTCTCCGTTTGCTTGTTGCCGCACCGCATCACCGTTTCCCTCCCGCGCCCGAAATGTCGTCTGCTGCGCTCGTCGCTGGCGACTTTTCCGGCCACCTCCGGCCAAGCCACCGCCACCACTAGACGCGGGGCACTCCCCTCGTTCGAACGCAAGATACGGCGCCCGATTTGGTGCCCCGTAGGCGAATCCCGACGCTCACCGGCGTTCGGCCGCTGCGCGCGAGCTCGCCAGAGCTACTCCGGCGGCTCCGCTGAGCTGGCACACCGGGGCCCACCCCTGGGTCACTCGCTGTGGGCCTGGGGGCCCGAACTGGCCACGTTGACCGAAGTCAACTACACTGAAGTGGCAGCTACTGCCACTGACATGCGGGCCCATGCCATAAAACGAATAAAAACAAATAGATAAACTGCTAATTAATTAAATTAATTAATTAAAACCTAATTTCTCATTGACTACTGGGCCCCACCTGCTAATTAACCCATTTAGTTAGTTTTAAAACTCTGTTAATGCCCCTGACAATGACATGTGGGTCCCACTGGACCCACCTGTCTGGTTTGACTGGTCAACTGACCAGTTGACCTGCTGACATCACTGTGATGTCATGCCTGCGTCATCATGCACTGTTCTAGATAATGTTGGATTTAAAAAAATAATTAAAATCAGAAAATGATTAAAACTTTAGAAAATCATATAAAATAATCCGTAACTCGGATGAAAATACTTTCTACATGAAAGTTGCTCAGAAAGACGAGACGAATCCGGATACGCAGCCCGTTCGTCCGCCACACATCCCTAGCATAGCAAACACACAACTTTCCCCCTCCGGTTCATCTGTCCAAAAATGCGAAACACCGGGAATACTTTCCCGGATGTTTTCCCCCCTTCGTCGGTATCACCTACTACCGCGATGGGCACACCTAGCATCGTTACTTGTCATGTCATGCATCGATATGCATCTGTTTGCATGGTATTCATTGTTTCTTCCCCCTCTTCTCTCTGGTAGACTACGAGACCGACACTACTGCTGCCCAGTTCGACCATGGAGTTGACGACCCTCCTTCTTGCCAGAGCAACCAGGCAAGCCCCCCCCCCCCGATCACCAGATATCGCCTATTCTCCTCTATACTGCTTGCATTAGAGTAGTGTAGCATGTTACTGCTTTTCGTTAATCCTATTCTGATGCATAGCCTGACATTGTTGCTACATCTGTTGATAACTTACCTGCAATCCTAAATACTTAGTATAGGATGCTAGTTTATCATCTGTGGCCCTACATTCTTGCCGGTATGCCTTGCTATACTATCGGGCCGTGATCACTTGGGAGGTGATCACGGGTATATACTATACATATATACATACTATACAGATGGTGACTAAAGTCGGGTCGGCTCGTTGAGTGCCCGCGAGTGATTCACGGATTGGGGGCTGAAAGGACCTTTGTCCCGACGGCCCTCTGTGTGGATCTTTGTGGCGGAGCGACAAGGCAGGTTGAGACCACCTAGGCGAGAGGTGGGCCTGGCCCTGGTCGGCGTTCGCGGTTGCTTCATAATAACATGCTTAATGATATCTTGGTATTTGATCTGAGTCTGGCCACTGGCCTATACGCACTAACCAACTACGCGGGAAAGATTTGGGCACTCGACGTCGTGGTATCAGCCGAAGCCTTCTAGACGTCAGCGACTGAGCGGCGCGTGCCGGATTGGAACGTAAGCTTGCTCTTGTATTAAGGGGGCTAGTTCTGCTTTCGGTCGCCCACGCAATGTGCAGGTGTGCAATGGGCGATGGGCCCAGACCCCTGCGCCATAGGAGTTAGACCGGCGTGCTGACCTCTCTGTTGTGACTAGGTGGGGCTGCGACGTGTTGATCTTCCGAGGCCGGGCATGACCCAGGAAAGTGTGTCCGGCCAAATGGGATCGAGCATGTTGGGTTATGTGGTGCACCCCTGTAGGGAAGTTTATCTATTCGAATAGCCGTGTCCCTCGGTAAAAGACGACCCGGAGTTGTTCCTTGACCTTATGACAACTAGAACCGGATACTTAATAAAACACACCCAGACAAGTTCCACAGACAACCCAGTGATCTCTTTTCCATAGGGCGACGAGGGGAGGATCACCGGGTAGGATTATGCTATGCGTTGCTACTTGGAGGACTTCAATCTACTCTCTTCTACATGCTGCAAGACGGAGGCTGCCAGAAGCGTAGTCTTTGATAGGACTAGCTATCCCCCTCTTATTCTGGCATTCTGCAGTTCAGTCCACTGATATGGCCTCCTTACACATATACCCATGCATATCTAGTGTAGCTCCTTGCTTGCGAGTACTTTGGATGAGTACTCACGGTTGCTTTGCTCCCTCTTTTTCCCGTTTTCCTCTTCTTCTCCGATGCCGCAACCAGACGTTGGAGCCCAGGAGCCAGACGACTACTATACTGGAGGTGCCTACTACTACGTGCAGGCTGCTGTCGATGACCAGGAGTAGTTAGGAGGATCCCAGGCAGGAGGCCTGCGCCTCTTTCGATCTGTATCCCAGTTTGTGCTAGCCTTCTTAAGGCAGACTTGTTTACTTATGTCTGTACTTAGATATTGTTGCTTCCGCTGACTCGTCTATGATTGAGCATTTGTATTCGAGCCCTCGAGGCCCCTGGCTTGTATTATGATGCTTGTATGACTTATTTTATTTTTAGAGTTGTGTTGTGATATCTTCCCATGAGTCCTTGATCTTGATCGTACACGTTTGCGTGTATGATTAATGTACGATTGAATCGGGGGCATCACACCAGGACTCCCTCAGTGTCCACTTCAATTTATTCATCCATTTGCTCTGTCAAAGCAGCACAGAAGGATTTTCTTCATCAGATTCATTTGGAATCTCATAATCTTCACCAAAAGGAATGACTTCCTTTGATGGAATGCTTGAGAGAGGAACAACATCAATTGGATTTTCAAGAGAGCTTGTCAAAATCTTCGCCTTCTTGGGAGCAGAAGATTCTGAGGAAGCAGATGCTTTCCTTTTCTTCAGAGCAGCTCGCTATGCAACCTTTGTTTTCTTCACTTCCAAAGCAAAAGGAAGAACTAGACTTGGTGTTGGTGCAGGAGGAGCAGAGGAAATTGGAGCAATTTCTTTAGGCACAACTAATGTAGTTGTCCTGTCTTGTTCAGCTTCTTCAGGCACAACTTCAGATGCTTCAGCCTGAGGAATTTCAATGTGCATTATATCAGCAACATTGGAAGTGAGTCCTTTCGCCATTTTGATGAATCTGACTTTGGCTCCCAGCCATTCTGCCTTGTAGGCGTCAAATTCATCACTGAGCTTCTTGATCTCAGATTGCATCATGGTGAGTTGCTTAGGTGATAGCGTGAGCACGCTGTCCTTCAGATAACGTTGTGTCTTGTACTGGGCTTTCTTCACAGTCTTGGCTTGATCATATTTCCATTTTTCTTCAGGGATGAAAGCCGTCAACATGTGACTTTGACCAGGAGTGAGGTCTAACTCTGGCAAAGGAGTGTTTGGGTCTTTGTGCCAGAGGTCAATGCAATCCAAGATTTTCTTTGGATCCAATAGAAGAGGCACATCACTTCCCTTGGCTCTAGCGGCCCTTTGCTGTCTGTCTTTGATGATTTTGGCCAATTCTTCATCATCAGCTTCATCATCATCAGATGGTACTTGGAAGGCAACTTGCTTCTTGTGAGGACTTGGTCTAGTGCATCGTCCAACAGTGGTCTTGGTCTTCGGCAAAGTGGGGATTTTTGAAGAGAGGAGGAGCTGAAGAACTTGCATAAGCTCCTGAGGCAATTGAGATGCCTGTGGTCCTTTGGCAAGTGGCGAGATGCACAGGTGCCGAGGACTTTGCCGGCGGAGCTGAGGGTTTTGTAACTGAGGAACTGGAGCAGCTTGAGGGATTTGCCGTGAGGGCACAGATGAGCTTGGCCGTGAGGGCATTGCTGAGCTTGGAGGTTTGCGAGCAGGCTTCTTGGGCATAGCCTTCTTGCTTGTGGAAGCCTCAGCAGCGACAGCAACAAAATCTTCATTGAATTTCCTCACTGCTTCTTTGGCCTGTTTGGCCAACTTGGCTTGCCGCTTGGCCCATTTATCAGCATAATACTCACCATGCTTGATGCTTGTGGGATCAGCTCTTTGGCCAGGTGCTAAGGAGGTCTTGGGCAAGGAGGGTTTAGAGCAAATTTCTTCATGTATTTTGGAGCAACATATCTGTACTGCCTTCATTCCCGTGCCCATCTTCGTTCAATTTTCTGTATGCGCACCTTGCGCTCATTCTTTGTTTCCTTCCCATGAGTTGCCTCATCAGGCGTGCAGTACCATGCATAAATGTCAGTAGGGATCTCAAAAGCAATGTTGACTTCCAGTTTCTTTCCTCCCTTCCGAGGTCTTTTGCCATCTGCCATTTTCTTTAGCTGAGGAATTTGAACTATTGAGTTCTCTGAAGAAGTATGCAGCTTTTCTTCGAGGAATGCTGCAAATGAGTTAAGCTGATGAGAACCTAGTGATTCAGCAGCATGCATATGTACCTATGAATAGAGTATAGGTGCGAAGAATTTGGAGGGGTCATGTGCGTTCTCAGAAGTTTTTGCAAAATGGAACAAGTTTGAGGAAATTGACCAGATATGTCTTGAAGAATTTCACTAAGCGTTCTTTGACTTAGGTTCCAGAGTTGTGTGGATTGTGAAATTCACACAATTGAGGAATCTTGAGGAAAAACGTCACTTAGAGAAACACATCAAGAACCGATGATTGTGTGAGGTGTTTAGAGTGTCGAAGTTGAAGAATAAACACCTTTTGAAGATTTTATGGAAATCATCAGAATCAACAAAGGCAGTAAAAGTAACTTTTAATTACCCTTGACAAAGAACACGGCGAACTGGGAGTGTAGATTTAGAAGTTCGTCAATCCAGATCTTCCATGCCCTAACTTGGTAGAGGAAGACAGCTACGGCGGCGACGGAGAGAAGAAGTCCGCGGCCTGCGAGAGTACGACGATGACGAGGTCGAGGCAGTGAAGCTCTTCCTCACCGGCGACGATGAAGGTAGGGCGGCGCTAGGGCTTGAGATCTCGAGCGAGGGGAGTGAGATCGAGCAGGGTAAATGCAGTCTGAGGAGTGAGGGGTATTTATATATAGCCGCAGTGAAAAAATCGCTCGCCCAAGGAAAATGGACGAACGTGCCTGTCGGTGTCAAAACCGGCGGATCTCGGGTAGGGGGTCCCGAACTGTGCGTCTAGGCGGATGGTAATAGGATACAAGGGACACGATGTTTTTACCCAAGTTCGGGCCCTCTCGATGGAGGTAAAACCCTACTCCTACTTGATTGATATTGATGATATGGGTAGTACAAGAGTGGATCTACCACGAGATCAAAGAGGCTAAACCCTTGAAGCTAGCCTATGGTATGATTGTTGTAATGGTTGTGTCATACGGACTAAAACCCTCCGGTTTATATAGACACCAGAGAGGGCTAGGGTTACACAGAGTCGGTTACAATGGTAGGAGATCTACATATCCGTATTGCCAAGCTTGCCTTCCACGCCAAGGAAAGTCCCATCCGGACACGGGATGAAGTCTTCAATCTTGTATCTTCATAGTCTTGGAGTCCGGCCGATGATGATAGTCCGGCTATCCGGACACCCCCTAGACCAGGACTCCCTCAGTAGCCCCCGAACCAGGCTTCAATGATGACGAGTCCGGCGCGTATATTGTCTTCGGTGTTGCAAGGCGGGTTCTCCTCCAAATTCCATGTGCTTGCCGAATAGTGTCCGGCTTCCTTATGAATGTTGCGCTCCTTGGCTTCCACGCCCAATAATGGCCCTCTTCCACGTGTCGCACGAATGCGAAAGGCCAGGGTTTTTTTTATATTTTACCCCCTAGCTGCGCAAATAATCTGCCTATAAGAGAGGCAAGAATCCAGATCCAAATCACACCATCTTTCTTCCGTGAGTACTCATCGGAGCGCTTCTGACCAAAAATCCACTCTATCATGGACCGTCGACGCGGCTCCTCCTCTCGTGCTCCTAGCCCTCAGCCAGGAGATTGGAGGAGATGTTCAGTCCCGCACAACGAGCTGGTGACGCTCCAAGCGGAGGGATACCTTCCTCCGGCCTTTATGGTCCCGGTTCGAGCCGGGCTGGCCACCTACAAAGGTGGAAAGCAGGCGGAGAACACCCCTAGTCCCTCTAAAGGAGAGCGGGTGTGTTTCGTCCCTTATTTAATAAGGGGGCTCGGATTTCCCATACATCCGTTTTTCCGAGGGCTTCTGGAGTTCTACGGACTCCAGCTTCATCACCTCACGCCTGCCTCTATCCTGCACATCGCGGGTTTCATAGCTCTTTGCAAGTTGTTCCTAGGCATCGAGCCCCATTTTGCGCTCTGGAAGAGACTATTTTGCCTCGTACCCCATTCTCACAAGGGGTCAATATATCAAGTGGGCGGAGCCGAAATATGGCGCATCACCGGGACCGGATATCTATCCGGAACCACAAAGAAGGCGTCCGAAGACTGGCCCTCAGAATGGTTTTATGTGGAAGATGCTCCACTGCCGGACCCAGTTCGGATCGGCCTCTCGGAGTTCAGCAAGGCTCCTCTAAAGAAACGCCTAAGTTGGCGCCCGCGGAGCCCTCAACAGGAGGAAGACAGGAGCGTCCATTATTTGATGGGCCGGATAAGGTTGCTGGCCCATTCCGGATTGACCATGATTGGAGTCACGGCCACGTGCATTATGCGAGGGGTGCAGCCGCTCCAATATAGGGGCCACCCCATGTGGGATTTCAATGGGGAGAATGACACCACCCGTCATGGCCGCAAGGGGCCGGGATCGGCCGCGGATCTGGTGAAGATCCTGTCCGGCCTGTACAAGGGGCAGAAGGAGGACTTCCTCCAGACGAGCCCATTGAATGGGTTCTCCATGAATAACCCTCAGAGCTGGGTAAGCGGACGTTTATTCATCCGACCTGTGCTTTCAAAGTTAAGTGCCTCACTTTATGATTTTGACGCAGGAACTGCGTCGGGATGTGGAGGGCATACATAGTCCGGCTCCACAACCCGAGGATCCAGGAAGATCCCTTGATCCGGCCTCCGAAGAGGATCCGGATATAAAGGTGGAGATGATCGACGGGGTGTTCCACCAACTCAGCATGGACAATGCTCTAGTCGCCATCACGGCTGACTACCCTGGCTTATCTTCGGCTTCCCAGGTAATTATGACCGGAGTCCTGACACCATTACTTCGTCCTTGCGTATTTCTGACCACCGTATACAGCGGTGTCTCGCAGGAGGTGCCTTCAAGGCGGGAAGCCGAACCCGCGGCGGCTGACCAACAAGGGTCAGTCCGGCCCAGCAGGCGGAAGAGGGGTGCGGTGCGAATCGAAACGTCACCGCAACGGTATAGCCCGCGACCGTTGTATAGGGAAAAGATTCCTAGGAGGTGTATTAATGCTTATGATTTTTCCAGGAGAAAGAGCGCTCGCCGGACTGTGCCCAGAGAGGTTGCCAACCAAGCCTCCGCCGGCCAGGCTCTAGCACCTGGTCCGGAGGGGGAGGCGAGCGCAAGGCGCGAGCCGGATACTCCTCCAACGGAGGATGCCGACAGGCTGTCCGCCACCAGGTCTGAGGTGGAGAGCGCCATGAATCATAGGCGCCGCCGGACAGTTCTTCGTGACGCGTGTTTCTCCCCAGAGGCGTTGAATGCCTTTAACGCGGGAGACGCGCACCTCCGTGCCGCTCAAGATGGTTTAACTAGAGCCACGGAGCAGTATGTAAAAGACATATGGGTAAAGGATTTTAATAGTTGTATATGCCAGTAGCCCCCGAGACTTAAAGTAGTTAAAATAACTGATTTAAGGATCATTTGATATGCAGGATCTCATGGAGAAGAATGCCCAATTGTCTCAGGAGCTACAAGGGTGCAAGGCCCAACTTGAGGCCGCACTAGCCACCGCAGGAGGAGACACCGAGACCCCCTCCGGTAACACATATTTCAAAAAGATAAGCAATGTGCGGCGTGCGTATAAGTTTGACAATAATATTGCAGATGTTGCCGGACTTGATTCGGACAAGCAACAGCTACTGCGCCAGCTGAAGGCCGGCGAGAGGGTGCTTATGAAGGTGCAGCAGGAGAGGAACAAACTCCAAGATGCCCACAACCAGCTTGGAGAAGAGCTAAAAGGTGTTCGGGCCGAGCTGTCTGGCTCTGTGAAGGAGAATCAGCGGCTTCGTCGCGGCATCTATAGTAAGTGCTTGAGCAAACTCTTTTGAAAAGAAGAGTTTGGCGAGGATGTCAATTGACAAAAATATATCTGTAGGTGTGCTCATAGGTCGCCCTGCAGAGGAAATGCCCGGTTCAACGGGTGACCAACTTCCCAAGCTGGTGCAACTGCTCGAACGTGTTCGGCAGGCGATGAGTGGCGTTGTCCAGGCCTTATGGCCGTCCGTCTCCCTACCCGAGGGCCTTGGAGAGCTTGCGGTGAAGCTTCAGGGAGCACGACAGCGCTTCCGTTTATGGAAGAAATCGGCCTGCCGTCAAGGTGCCAGGGAGGCCTGGGCCATGGTGAAGACGCGGTACAAGAAGGCGGATCCGAACCACATGGCCGAGGTCGGACCTGTGGGGCCCGATGGGAAGGAGATCCCTGTGAGTTTAGTGTACGGTCAAGTAGATTTGGTTGCTAAGCATTCCCAACGGGACTGTAAATTAGACAGCCTGTTAGACGGGATTGAGGAGGAGTACAGTCAGTCGATTTGACGATGTATTTAAAATGACATGTAAAATGCCTTCTAGCCGGATTGTAGATCGTTTGTCTTTGCCGACCTTTTAGCTTCAACCTCGGGACCCTAGAGTCTGGAGTGTGTCCGAATACCTTCTCGGTTATGAAAAAAACCGGGGCATGCATGGAGACCAGGCGTGGGGGTCATTAGTGCTTTATCAGACAAGTGCCCAACTAGTTATGTTATATTACATGGTTAGTAAGAAACATCTTCCAGGGAGAATAGTTCTGTTAAGGGTTCCTTTCCCTGGGAGGCATGCCCTAAAGTGCATGTTCGGACTGCGAAAAGAGCAGGAAAACATCTGGGGGCAGATAAATAAATAGGTAAAAAATCATCTTTCAAGTCACCGACCGAATATTCCCTTAAGAACGCTAGCTTTCGGCTTCACCCAGTCTGAGGTACACATCCGGCTGACCCGGCAGTAACAATCGCAGAGGTGCTCCCTTTACCTCCTAGCCGAACAATCGGGAACGTAGGGGTAATCACAGGAGCCAGGCAACCCAGCTTGGCCAAAACTTAAGTCATATTGATGCATATAATGGTGAATAAAAGGTACATGCAGAAGTTTGACACATGTGTTCGGCATAAAGCCTGTGTAAATAAGCTTCTGTGAAAGAAGCCCCCAGGTATAATGAGTGCGAGTAGCACGTCAAGTGTGTGCGAACAATGCGCAAATCGGCCCTCAAAGGCTTTATGAAAAGGTGGGGAGAAAAAGAGAGAAACAAAAGACAACTGAAGTAAAAACGTGGGCGGAGGAAGGAGACGAACTCTGAGTCCGGCGCTAGGCGTAGAATCTTCGGAGGCGGGCTGCATTCCATGGGTTCGGCTCGAGTCGGTTGTCCGATGCGTTTCGCAGACGGTATGCCCCGCCGGTCAGGACTTGGTCGATGATGAAGGGACCTTCCCATTTGGGCTTGAGTTTGTCCTTTTTCTTGTCCGGCAGGCGTAGAACTAGTTCGCCAACATTGTAAGTTTTAGCCCGTACTTCTCTGCTTTGATATCTTCGAGCCTGCTGCTGATAGAATGCGGAACGAGCCTTTGCCACGTCGTGCTCCTCCTCCAATGCGTCCAAGCTGTCCTGCCGATCCAACTCGGCTTCTCTTTCTTCGTACATGCGCACTCGAGGTGAGTCATGAATAATATCGCAGGGCAAAACTGCCTCTGCGCCGTATACCATGAAGAATGGCGTGAATCCGGTAGTATGGTTTGGCGTGGTTTGCAGCCCCCAGAGTACGGAGTCGAGCTCCTCTACCCAGTGCGTGTTAGATTCCGTAAGGGACCGCACTAGTCTGGGTTTGATGCCGCTCATGATTAGACCATTTGCTCGTTCAACTTGACCGTTGGTTTGAGGGTGATAGACTGAAGCGTAGTCGAGCTTAATGCCCATATTTTTACACCAGAGTTTAACCTCGTCGGCCATGAAGTTCGTGCCGTTATCGGTGATGATGCTGTGGGGGACACCGTAACGGTGTACTACCCCGGATATGAAGTCTATCACAGGTCCGGATTCGGCCGTTTTAACTGGCTTGGCCTCTATCCATTTGGTGAATTTGTCCACCATGACCAATAGGTATTTTTGCTTGTGGGTTCCCCCTTTAAGGGGTCCAACCATGTCAAGCCCTCCAGACCACAAACGGCCAGGTGATGGGTATAGTGTTGAGGGCGGTGGGTGGCATGTGGCTCTGATTAGCAAAGAGCTGACAACCGACGCATCGTTGGACTAAGTCCTAAGCATCTGCCCGGGCTGTCGGCCAATAAAATCCTGTACGGAAGGCCTTACCTACAAGGGCCCGGGCTGCAGCGTGGTGTCCGCCTAGTCTGGCATGAATTTCAGCCAGGAGATTTCGCCCTTCCTCTTCGGAGATACACCTTTGAAGGACTCCGGTTGTGCTTTTCTTATAAAGCTCCCCCTCATGGACCTTGTAGGATTTAGATCGCCGAACTATGCAGCGGGCCTCATTTTGGTCTTCGGGAAGTTCCTGCCTAATTAAGTAGGCTAGGAATGGTTCCGTCCATGGGGCAATGACTGCCATTATTTCGTGGGCGGAGGGTGTTATGTCATTGGCTGAGCCACCGGTTGTGTCAGGATGTTCGGTGTTGGGTGGTGCGGTTGGTTCCGGATTGTTGTTTCCAGACTCCTCTTCCCAAACTACGGATGGCTTAAAGAGCCGCTCCAGGAAGATGTTTGGAGGGACGGCGTCGCGTTTTGCGCTGATGCGTGCCAACACGCCGGCTGCCTGGTTATTATCCCAGGCTACATGGTGGAATTCGAGTCCTTCGAACCGAGCTGACATTTTTAAGACGGTGTTACGGTAGGCTGCCATTTTCGGATCTTTGGCATCAAAGTCTCCGTTTACTTGTGATATTGCAAGGTTTGAATCCCCGCGTACCTCGAGGCGTTGAATGCCCATGGAGATTGCCATCCGGAGACCGTGCAGAAGGGCCTCGTATTCGGCTACGTTGTTGGAGTCTGTGTACATTATTTGAAGTATGTATTGGACTGTGTCTCCGGTTGGGGACGTCAAAACAACGCCAGCCCCCAAGCCGGCCAACATTTTAGAGCCGTCGAAATGCATGATCCAATTGGAGTATGCGTCGTACTCTTTAGGGAGTTCGGCTTCAGTCCATTCAGCGACGAAGTCAGCCAAGACTTGCGACTTTATAGCTCGCCGTGGTTTGTAGGTTATGTCAAATGGTAAGAGCTCAATGGCCCATTTTGCAATCCTGCCCATCGCGTCGCGGTTTTTTATGATGTCGTTGAGGGGTACTTCAGAGGCCACTGTTATCGAACACTCTTGAAAGTAGTGTCACAGCTTTCGAGATGCCATGAACACCGCGTATGCTATCTTTTGATAATGCGGGTACCGAGACTTGCAGGGAGTTAAGACAGTGGATACGTAGTACACTGGTTTTTGAAGAGGGAATTTATGCCCTTCTGTTTCTCGTTCGACGACGAGCACCGCGCTTACAACTTGATGTGTTGCCGCACTATATAACAACATTGGTTCGCCCAGGTTAGGCGCGGCCAGGACCGGATTTGTTGCCAATATGGCCTTTATTTCTTCGCGTCCGGCAGTGGCAGCATCCGTCCACTCGAAGTGTTCGGTGCGCCTGAGGAGGCGATAGAGGGGCAATGCCTTTTCTCCCAAACGGGAGATGAAGTGGCTTAAAGCCGCCACGCATCTGGTTAATTTTTGTATTTTTTTGAGGTCTTTTGGGATATCCAGTTGTTACAGAGCTCGGATCTTGGCTGGGTTTGCATCAATTCCTCTACCGGATACAATGAAGCCCAAGAGCTTTCTGGCTGGTACGCCGAAAACGCATTTTTCCGGGTTGAGCTTAATGTCATATGCTCGGAGGTTGTCGAATGTGAGCCTCAAGTCGTCTACTAGAGTTTCAACATGTTTGGTCTTGACGACCACGTTGTCTACATATGCCTCCACTGTTTTGCCGATCTGGGTAGCCAGACATGTCTGAATCATGCGCTGATATGTTGCGCCGGCGTTTTTGAGTCTGAAGGGCATTGTGTTGAAGCAGAATGGTCCGTATGGAGTAATGAATGCCATTGCGGCCTGGTCTATTTCCGCTATCTTGATTTGATGGTATCCGGAATATGCGTCGAGGAAGCACAATGAATCGTGCCCTGCGGTAGCGTCGATGATTTGGTCGATGCGGGGAAGTGGGAAAGGATCCTTTGGGCAGGCCTTGTTGAGGTCTTTAAAATCGACACATAGGCGCCAGGATTTGTCCTTCTTTGGTACCATTACCAGGTTCGCTAGCCAGTCCGGATGTTTGATGTCTCTGATGAATCCGGCTTCCAATAGCTTGGCTAGCTCCTCTCCCATTGCCTGTATTTTGGGTTCGGAAAATCGCCGAAGAGCCTGTTTGACTGGCTTGAATCCTTTTAGGATGTTTAGGCTGTGTTCTGCCAATCTACGTGGGATTCCTGGCATATTTGAAGGGTGCCAGGCAAAGATGTCCCAATTCTCCCGAAGGAACTCTCGTAGTGCGGCGTCTACATCAGGGTTTAACTGTGCCCCAATGGAGGTCGTCTTTGTTGGGTCCGTTGGATGGACCTGGAATTTGACTATTTCGTCTGCTGGTTTAAAAGAGGTGGACTTGGATCTCTTATCGAGTATCACATCATCCCTGTTCACTGTAGAGCGCAGCGCGGTGAGTTCCTCCGCCGCTAAGGCTTCGGATAGTGCCTCTAGGGCTAATGCGGCTGTCTTGTTTTCGGTGCGGAGTGCTATGTCCGGATCATTGGCAAGGGTGATGGTTCCATTGGGCCCGGGCATTTTAAGCTTCATGTACCCATAATGGGGTATGGCTTGGAAAATTGTGAATGCCTCTCGTCCTAATAAAGCGTGATATCCGCTGCTGAACGGGGCCACTTGGAACGTGACCTCCTCGGACCTGTAATTGTCCGGCGAGCCAAACACCACATCGAGTGTAATTTTTCCTGTGCAGCGTGCTTCCCGACTAGGGATTATTCCTCTAAAGGTTGTGCTGCTTCGCTCAATGCGGCTCCAGTCTATTTCCATTTTTCGGAGGGTTTCCTCGTAGATGAGGTTTAATCCGCTGCCACCATCCATGAGTACCTTGGTGAGACGAAAGTCGTTCACTATTGGGCTGAGGACCAATGCGGCTGGTGCTCGGGCAGTTCGGAATTTAGGTTCGTCACTGGCGTTGAAGGTGATAGCCGTGTCACTCCATGGATTTGTTGTAGCTACTTGGTAGACTTCGGCGAGGCTGCGGATTGTTTGTTTCCGCATATTATTTGATGTGAAAGTCTCGAAGACTGTTGACACCGTACTGGTACTGTTGGAGTGGTTCTCCGGGGCTAGAAGCTCTTCGCCACTTTTGGCAACCTGCCGCAGTATCCAACATGCTTGAAGGCTATGTGTTGGAGTGGCGCCCTCTGTACTGTGAATTTTACAGGGTCCGCTGAGCCATCCCTCCAGTACGGTTCCGTGCCCTTTATGGGGTTTTTGCTTTTTGTTTTTTGTACCAGGTGCCTAAGCATGATGCACCCTTTTGTTTCGGACTAGGGTTGTGTTCGGAGCTAGATTGTCCCGAAACTTAGTTTCGATTTTCCGAACACTCTCCATCGCGCAGTATTTTCGTACTATGGATGCCAGGTCGGCGAAGCGTGTAATTTCACGACGACTTACGGCGTTCAAGATTCCCTTGTCCGTGCAATTATTGCATAAAATTAAAATTGCGTTTTCCTCACGGCAGTCCTTTATCCTGTCCATAACCAGGAGGAATCTGGCCCAGTAATGATGTACTGTTTCGGCGGGCTCTTGCTGGATTTGAGATAGATCGCATATGTTTGGGTGGGTGGGTGGAATTGAGTCCAGAACCCTGTCCATCTTGAGGCTCAAGGGCCGAAAAGTTTCCGAATTTGGAAGCTTGGATTGCTGGACATTGTCCGATGAGTCTGGTCCGCTGCCTGACTTTAGGTTCAGTACTTGATCGACGCCCGTCCCTCCGCGGGAATCCAACATGGAGGGTTCGGGAGTCCAGACATAACTAGTTTTTAATACAGAAGAAGAGTCGCCGCGTTGTTCCTCTACCACCGCAACGTGGTGGGTAACCTGGGGAGAGTTAATCTCTCTCAGATCGGTTTTAAGCCCGATCTGATTATAGTCTGTAGCGACTCCCAGGGCGGCGATGCGATCCAAGAGCTCGTTTACGGAAGAGAGCTCCATTGGATCCAGCTGCTCGGCGAATTCCGAGTTGACGTGAAGATTGCTTTTGATGACCCGAGAGGTCATCGTCGAAGCGGTGGCCGAACAGGCGGTCATGAGAAAACCACCTAGCCGGATAGTTTGGCCGGCGGCCAAAGCTCCTTTGGCGACGGTACCGTCTTTAAAGACGGGAAGAGGCATCCTTCCTAATCGCGACGGCACAGAGGAACTCTCAATGAAAGCACCAATGTCGGTGTCAAAACCGGCGGATCTCGGGTAGGGGTTCCCGAACTGTGCGTCTAGGCGGATGGTAAGAGGAGACAAGGGACACGATGTTTTTACCTAGGTTCGGGCCCTCTCGATGGAGGTAAAACCCTACTCCTGCTTGATTGATATTGATGATATGGGTAGTACAAGAGTGGATCTACCACGAGATCAAAGAGGCTAAACCCTAGAAGCTAGCCTATGGTATGATTGTTGTAATGGTTGTGTCCCACGGACTAAAACCCTCCGGTTTATATAGACACCGGAGAGGGCTAGGGTTACACAGAGTCGGTTACAATGGTAGGAGATCTACATATCCGTATTGCCAAGCTTGCCTTCCACGCCAAGGAAAGTCCCATCCGGACACGGGACGAAGTCTTCAATCTTGTATCTTCATAGTCTTGGAGTCCGGCCGATGATGATAGTCCGGCTATCCGGACACCCCCTAGTCCAGGACTCCCTCAGTGCCCCTGACCCTTCTCATCCTAGCGACATGTGTCTCCCATGTACAGTGTGGTGGAGATCATGTAAGATCGTGGGTGAATAGATAACTCTTATCGTGGGATGTGTAACGGTTTGAGTGGCAAAAGCCAAAAAATCGGATAAGAATATTTTAAAGTTTCGTTTGCTATTTCGTCAGCTGACAAGGACTCGGTGAAGATTTTGAACGGGTTTCAAATAGAACGCACAAAGAATTTGTGAACAGACTGGGTTGAGTTTAGCATAGAGAGGGAAAGGGTCCGATCACATTCACTTAGCAGAAATGTCATCTTGAAGAATTAGCAATAAGTGAACGTTGTAGAGGACATAAAAACTCAAGTATATATATAGTCAATGAAGAACAACGACGGAAAGAGTGAAGACAATGCAAAGTTGAAGAATTTGAAAAACTGAGGAATTTCAAAAATGACAAACTCAAATGGAATATTTTCACCTTTGGTTGGTGGCGTATCCCACAGTATAAGAATGATGATTTAAGACACCGTGTACAATTGTCATAGGGTTCTGAGAATCAAATTCTTCATTAATTTCTTCACACTTAGAGGGTTAGTCTTCATTGATTGAAGAAAAACGTTACTTCGTGTGTTGCACATCTAAGTCATCAAGTTAGCATAAGTGTTAGGATGTGTGTCCTTTTCAAAGAACATTCGAAGATTCTAAGATATTTAGCTCACACCACAACTGCTAAATCTCTTCTCATCCAAGGGCTTTGTGAAAATATCGGCCAACTGGTCTTCAGTATTTGCATGGTCGATGGAGATGTCTCCCTTTAATACATGGTCGCGAAGAAAATGATGACAAATCTGGATGTGCTTTGTCTTCGAGTGCTGAACTAAGTTGTGAGCAATCTCGATAGCACTCTCATTGTCGCAGTAGAGTGGCACATTCTTCACATTGATGCCATAGTCCTTGAGGGTTTGCTTCATCCATAGCAATTGAGCACAACAAGATCCAGCAGCAATGCACTCAACTTCAGCAGTAGAGAGTGATACGCAGTTCTTCTTCTTCGAGGACCAACATACAAAGGACCGTCCTAGGAAATGACATGTGCCTGACGTTGATTTGCGGTCCACCCGATCACCAGCATAGTCAGAGTCTGAATATCCAATGAGATCAAAGGAAGAGCCCTTGGTATACCATAATCCAAGTGTTGGTGTGTGAGCTAGATATCGAAGAATATGCTTCACAGCCTTATGGTGTGCTTCCTTCGGTGTAGCTTGAAATCGGGCACACATGCAAACACTAAGCATAATATCCGGCCAAGATGCACATAGGTACAATAAAGAGACAATCATGGAGTGGTATACCTTTTGATCAAAGTCTTTGCCATTTTCATCAGTGCATAGATGGCCATTTGTGGGCATAGGGATTTTGACGCCTTTGTAATCTTGCATGCTGAATTTCCTCAACACATCCTTGAGGTATTTCTTCTGAGATATGAATATGCCATTGTATTGTTGACGAATTTGAAGACCTAAGAAGAATTTCAATTCTCCCATCATAGACATTTGATATTCTTCACTCATCATATAGGCAAATTCGTCACTGTAACGTTGGTTAGTACAGCCAAAGATAATATCATCAACATATATTTGGCACACGAATAATTCATCATCATATGCTTTGATGAAAAGAGTTGGATCAAGTGAACCGGGTTTGAAGCCTTTCTTCATGAGGAATTCCTTCAGCGTCTCATACCATGCCCGAGGTGCTTGCTTGAGGCCATAGAGGGCTTTGTTGAGTCTGTAGACGTGATCTGGAAATTTTGGATCCTCAAAACCTGGTGGTTGAGCAACATATACTTCTTCCTCAAGCTTACCATTGAGGAATGCACCTTTCACATCCATTTTATGTAAGATGATATTATGATGGTTAGCGTAAGCAAGCAATATGCGAATAGCATCAAGTCTAGCAACAGGTACAAAAGTTTCATCAAAATCAATTCATTCAACCTGTGTGTAGGCTTGAGCTACAAGATGAGCCTTATTCCTCACCACAAGGCCATTTTCATCTTGTTTGTTGCGGTAGATCCATTTGGTACCGATGATATTGTTCTTGCATGGGTCTGGTCGCTTGACAAGCTCCCACACATTGTTGAGATCAAATTGATGCAATTCATCTTGCATGGCTTGAATCCACTCAGATTCCATGAATGCTTCATCGACTTTAGTGGGCTCTGTGATAGATACAAACACAAAATGCCCACAAAAGTTAGATAAATGTGAAGCTTTTGAGCGCGTGAGAGGACCTGGTGCGTTGATATCATCGATGATCTTCTCGATTTGCACTTCGTTTGCAACGCGAGGATGTGCGGGTTGACGACTTTTCTTGGGCCCAACAATTTCTTCAGGACCAGTTTCTTCAGCAGCACCAGTGTGATTTTCTTCATGATCCGGAATGACTTCTTCAGCAGATTCTTCAGTAGGGATGATATGCTCAGTAGCTTTGAACTTGTTGGATTCCTCAGGTGACATTTCATCTAGCACAGGAGGTAGGTCTCTCTTTGCGAGCCATTAGTTTCATTGAACCGCACATCTACAGTTTCAACAATCTTGTGATGATTGATGTTGAAGACTCTATAGGTGTGCGAGTCCTTTGCGTAACCAAGCATAAAACCCTCATGTGCTTTTGGTGCAAATTTAGAGTGATGGTGAGGATCTCTAATCCAGCATTTAGCACCGAAGACTTTGAAATAACTTATATTGGGTTTCCTGTCAGTGAGGAGTTCATATGAGGTCTTTTTGAAGAATTTGTGAAGATATACCCTGTTGATGATGTGGCACGCAGTATCAATGGCTTCAGACCAAAAGCGCTAAGGTGTCTTGTATTCATCAAGCATGGTGCGAGCCATCTCAACAAGAGTTCTGTTCTTGCACTCCACGGCGCCATTCTGCTGAGGCGTATAGGGAGCCGATAACTTCTGAGTAATACCAAGTATATCAAGATATTCATTGAGACCAGTGTTCTTGAACTCAGTTCCATTATCACTCCTGATATGCTTGATCTTCACACCGAAGTTAGTAGAAGCTCTTGAGGAAAATCGTCTGAAGACTTCCTGCACGTCATTTTTGTAAGTGATGATATGCACCCATGTTTAACAAGAATAGTCATCAAGTATGACAAAGCCATATAATGATGTAGAACTAGAGAATGTGGCATAATGAGTAGGGCCAAAGAGATCCATATGAAGTAATTCAAAGGGACGAGAAGTGGTCATGATAGTCTTTGAGGGATGCTTGGCTATGGTCAGCCTCACAAGCCCCACAAAGATGATCTTTGAGGATTTTAACACCCTCGATGCCAATTACACGCTTCTTCTTGGCAAGTGTATGCAATTTCCTCATCCCAGCATGACCAAGTCGTCGATGCCATAGCCAGCATTCTGAAGCTTTTGCAAGTAGACATGTGGCAGGCTGTGGTCCTCCAGAGAAATTAACAATATACAAGTCTCCTTTCCTAAAGCCTTTGAAGACTTTGGAATTGTCAGATTCCATCAGCACAATGCAACGATATTTGCCAAAGACGACAACCATATCAAGATCACAAAGCATTGAGACAGACACGAGGTTGAATCCTAAGGACTCGATAAGTATGACTTTGTCCATGTGTCTATCCTTTGAGATCGCAACCTTACCTAGACCCAGTACCTTGCTTTTGCCTTTGTCAGTGTTGGTGATATGCTTCAGATGAGATGGTGACAAATAAGTGTCCATCAACAAGTTCCTGTCACCGGTCATGTTGTTTATACACCCACTTTCGAGGACCCACTCAGTAGCTTTAGGTTGTTCATCCTGCAGATGAATTAGTGCAACTTACGAACCCATATACTTCATCAGTGAAGAATATGATATCAATTTCATCAACAGTAATAGATATAGTAATATGAGGATGTGAGAAATGAGTGATTCATTTCTTCATGATTAGCTTCAGTCCATTCAAGCACATTCAGGTCTCCAGCATATTCTTCAGTTGATTAAGTTCGTTTGGAGACCTGACCCTGCTTAAGAGATTAGTCCTTTTTCTTCACCACCCACATCTGGAGGGGTGGCAAAGAATTCATCATTCTGCGAGCTCCATTAGAAAAAGATGGCATTGAAGCCAGTGCACTTCGATTCACAGAAGAGTGGTTAGGATAAGCATATGAATAAGCAGAGAAATTCTTTGAGGACTTATGAACATAATGGTTTGAAGAATAATGCACATATTCATGGCCTTTAGAGTTTCCCTACGAAACAGAAGCGTTAGCACGATGATGTTCATACGAGGATTTTTGATCCATGTCAGGAATTTGATCCATATGAAGAATTTGATCTGGGTTCCTATTCTTCATAGGTGGTGTCATGATGACATTCACCTGAAGATTTTCAAGGAACCTTTTGGGAACCCAGATTTTCTTCATAGGGGGACCACTCCTGCAGTTAGTTCCAACATATTGAGCAAATACATCACCATTCTGATTCTTGAACAATTTATAGTTAGAGTCAAATGACTCATCAGAGGAATATGAAGAATCACAAGTAAAGTCAGATAGAGTGCATGGATCTACAGGAGGTCCTTTTGCAGCAACCCATGAGGTTTTGGGATACTGCTCAGGTTTCCAGTAGGTCCCATGAGCATTGAGCTTCCTCTCAAAGGCAATGCCCTCTTTCTTAGGGTTCCTATTCAATATCTGCTTTTTGAGCACATCACATAGAGTCTGATGCCCTTTGAGGCTTTTGTAAATGCCTGTTGTCGTGGTGGGTGCACGACAGATGCCATGGGATGGCTAAAGAGAGGAGGAGGCTCGAGGGCACTGGTGGGCTCCATAGGCGGGGTCGGCATGAGCGAGTGCGGGACGCAAGACATACCCAGGTTCGGGGCTCTCTGGAGAGATAACACCCCTAGTCCTGGCGAGCGTAGTTTGATGTGCGGCAGTACAAGGTTGCTCCTAGAGCTGTATGGAGGAGGAAGGAAGGATGGCTAAGGCTTAGGCTGCTCCTTCTCCCCGGGTGGATGCTACTGTTTGGTGGCTAGTTCCTCTATGCTTTCCTGCTTGCTTACTTCTACCTGCCCGTGTATGTGTGGGCTCCTGGGGGGTTTTATAGGCCAACCCCCAGGGATACAATGGTAATGTTACAAGTTGGTGGGTCCGAGACATCGGCGTCTAGGGACCCGGGCTGGGGCCCGCTGGGGGCCTGTGGTTTGCCGGGTTCCCCTAGGTGCGGGCCCCGCGTGCCTAGGGGGACTCTGCACCGTCTTATCGATTGTAAGGGTGTGGCCGAGGCGAGTCATGTACAGTGGCACTCCGTCAAGTCGCCACTTGCTGTCATCAGTGGTGATGATGGGGGCACTGTAGCCACGCCAGCCCTGGTCAGCGGGTAGGTGAGGGGCACTGTTGCCATGCTCCGGGTGACCAGAGGCATGGGGCGGGGCACTGTTGCCTTGGTCATCAGTGGATGAAGACTCATCCCATCGTACGACATGGATGGGACGGGAGTTGACCCGTGGCTGGGTTGTGGAGCACGCCACTGGTGGAGTTGGCTTGCTGAGGAAGCCTTGGTCGCGCCGGGTTCGGCTGTCTTGTACTAGTTGTTGAGGCCGAGTCAAGGTGCCTGGCCGGGTCGGAGAGTTTTGGCCGGGTTGCGGGGTTTGGCCGGGTCGAGCGACCCGGCCAAGCGCGTGCCGGCTCGAGGGGCGACGGTGGCCCCGTTGTTTTTGAAAAGGATCTGGGTTCCGTTGCCTGCCCAGGGTTAATCCCCCCGACAGTAGTCCCCGAAGCTGTGAAGGTCCGCCGTCTTCGGATGAGTGGGCCTTCACAGTTTCCCCTTTAAGCAAGGCGAATTCTGCGAGCGCCGGGTCCGGAAACACCCACTGTGTGTCGGGTTTTTCGAAAACCCGATCGCGGCATCTCGGTGGTGGCGGGAACCGAGGAGTCCATCGATTCTTGAGGCAATCTCTCGGGCTTCGCACGGGCGCCACGTGGTTCCCGGAAGTCGGAAGGGCCTAACAGGCCACGCGTGTGACAGGACTGGGCGAAGGGCTGGGCCCGCCGCCGCGCGCCCTTGGCCCACGCGCGCGGATTTATTGTGGCGTCCGGGGGCCGGTTGCTCTTCCTCGGGCAGTTATTGCATGCGTAGGTGCACAGTTATTGCAGGGTAGTGGGAAAGGCGAGCGCAGACGATCCCACTCCCCCACGTTCAAACCAAGGGTTATAAATTGGGAGCAAGGGGGGTGATGGACATTATTCTCGCTCGCGCCCTCCTGCCCCTTCGCTCTTGCTCTGCTTCTTGTGACCGCCGCATTGCGACGCCCGTTGCTTCGAGCAGAACCTCGCCATCGTCCATCTTCTTTCTTCCTTTCTCATCTTCATCGATGGCTTTGCCTGTCAGGCTCTTGGATGGGCTCGATCATCACTGTCTAGGACATCGCTCATCTTGGCGCGTCCTGGCGCTTGCCACGGGAGACGGATGTCGCCGTCCGCCTGCCGCGCGGCGAGCAGATGCCACAGCCCCAGGGGATGGAGCGCGTGGTCTTCCTCACGCATTTCGAGCGTGGATTTGGGCTATCGGCGAGCACCTTCTTCCGCATGTTCCTGGAGTTCTTCGGGCTCCAGCCTCACCATCTCGGCGTCGGTGCCATTATCCAGCTTTCGGGCTTCGTCACCCTCTGCGAGGGGTATCTGGGGGTCGAGCCTATGATCGACTTCTGGGCACGCTTCTTCTCCCTGAAGCAGCAAGGACCGACGACCGGAGAGTTCGCCGACTACGGCGCTGACGTCATCTCGAAGCGGTCGGGGGTGGACTGCCCCAAGATTCTGCTGGAGGATTCTGCCGAGAAATGGCAGAACTCCTTCTTATACGTCTGCAACTTGGGTGTGGACTGCATCAATCTTCCGGCCTTCGCCATCGCGCCGCCGCGGGCGAAGATGAACTGGGGCTACTCCCCCAGGCGCCCGTCGCAGGAGATTCTCAATCTCTACAAGCGGGTGGCGGTGATAAGGACGCGGGAGGGGCTCACCGGCAACGACCTCATCATCGCGTTCATTATGCGCCGGGTTCTCCCGCTGTAGAGGCGCTCCCGCCTCATCAGCGAGATGGCCGGTCTTCAAGACCCCAATCGCATGGGGACAGCGCACCTGTCGGCGGAGTAGATCGCACGTCGAGTGAACGATATCTCCAAGGCCAACCTTGGGGAGGACTGGCGGTTCGGCAAGGTGCCGTACAGTGAGTCGAATCCGGCGCCACTGGTGAGTGTTTGGTCTCCTTACTTTGTTGCTGCGCATCTCGTTGTTCGCCCTGACGCGACGTGGGAGGTGCTTCTGAACGCTATTCGGCATCCTTACGCCCGGGCTCCGTCGCAGGTGGTGCGGGCGGTGTCGGAGGAGCCCATGGCCCATGGCGGGGAGGAGGAGGCCAAGGTCGACGCCGGCGCTGGGCATCGCGCCGGTAAGTCTTGTCTTTTCCTTTGTGTTTCTCAAGTTGTTGATCGCGGCACGGTGCAGGCGATGCTAACGCCCGTTGTTGGTGTAGTGGCGCTGGGCGGGGGAGGCGGCGATGCTGGCGGAGCCGAGTCATCACGTGGGGCGGCGCCGAGCCGCCCGCACGAGAAGGATAGCGTCGCGCCATAGCCCCGGGCCTTGAAGCGCGCGGCAGACCAGGCTAGGAGCGGGAGGCCGGCCAAGAGGAAGTGTGGCACCGGGTATGGGAGGCCGGCCCCCGTCCCGGTCCTAACAGGGTGAGTTTCTTCTAATGTACGCGTCTGAACAGTCAAGCTGGCTTTGCTCTTGCTCATTCTGTCTTCTTCTTCAGGTTGCCGATCGCGCTGGCGAGGGCGGCGGCGGATGTCGCGGCCGCCGAAGAGGCCGCGTTCCGCAGGAGCCGGTCCGACCCCGTCGACCAGGTCGAGGAGGAGGAGCGGGCCGACCCAGACCTCGGCCTGTACCCGACCGACGCCGAGGGCCTGGCCTGGCGGGACAGAACAGGGCCGAGGCGGAGTTGGAGGCGGCATCGGTCCGGGCTTGGACCGATGCTGCGACAGCATGGGCGCGAGCTGGCGAGGAGCCGTCATGGCGCGAGATGGCGGAGGGCTCGGTGGTGGCGGTGACGGTCTTCGAGCCATCTTCGGCGAGGGAGCGCAGCCGTGGAGGCCGGGATGAGGTGGTGATCCTTGACCAGGAGGTCGTGGAGGTGGAGGATGACACCCTGCCGCGGGTCGATGAAGGCGGCGATGGCGCCGTCTTGGAGGAGGCACCGCGGGCGGCGGCACGAGGGACGCCACCGGTGTTGGAGGAGGCGCCGCGGGTGGAGGTGCCGCAGGACACCCCGGCAGCTGGGCCGCTGGTGGTGCAGCAGGCTGTCCCGGCGTCTGGACCGGTGGCGGTGACGCAGGGCGTCCCGGTGTCCGGGTCGTCGACGGCGCCGGAGAGGGCGTCAGAGGAGGTGTTGGCCGTGTTTGGAGCGACTAGTGGGGAGCACGCTCTGGTGCCCCGGCAGGGAGGGCATCAGGTCGCCGCGTCGCAGCCGGCGCGGAGCGGGGGCACCGTGGTCTTCGGACCTCAGACCCAGGAGGAGGCGGCGATGGACGCCGTCAGCCGCCGTCTGCGCGGCCGGACGGACCGGCTCGAGGCCTTCGCCCAGGCCGAGGTGGAGCAGACGCGGGACCTGGAGCGCGCCGTGCTGGTAAGCTTCTTTTGTAGCTTCTTCTTTGTGGGGGCGCGCCAACGCACCCACTGTGTGTAGCCCCCGAGGTTTGGGCCAACTATGTAGTAGTTGGGCCGAATCTTTAAAATGCGTCCTTATTCTGATTACTACTTTCTTCAGCAACTTGACGCCTACCGGGTCGGCGCCTTCAACCGCCTCATGGGCAAATACTGGGAGCTCAAGGAGCATCTCGCCGCCAAGGAGGAGGCGCTCCGCGTTGCTGCAGGTATCTTCATGCTCTTTTCTAGTGGGGGCGCGCTAGCGCACCCACTGGATGTAGTCCCCGAGATTCGGGCCAACTGTGTAACAGTTAGGCCAAATCTTAAGTCTTGCTTTTTTATTTCCTGAATCTTCCTTTTTGCAGTCGAGATGTTGTCTCGGCAGACCCGGCTGCTCCGGTCCGGTCATCACTATGACTGGCTTGTTGCCGACACCGGCCGCCTTGGCGTCGAGGTGGCACAGGCGAGGGCGGAGGCGGCAGCGGCCCAGCGGTTGCTTGACGAGGCCAACCAGCTGCGGGAGCAGCTGGTTGGGCCATAAGAGCCACCTCGAGGCCGAGGTGGAGCTCCTTAAGGCGGAGGCCACCAAGGTGGTGGAGGCGCAGCAGGCTCTGGTCGAGGTGGACCAGCAGCGCGGCAGGCTGGCCGATGACAAGGGCCGGCTCCAGGCCAAGGTGGAGCGCCTGAGGGAGCAGGCTGCCATGGTAGAGGGAGCTCGTCAGGATGAGGCCCGTTGTCGCGAGGCGGCCGAGAAGGCGACCGATGACAAGGATGTCGAGTTGAAGGCGGCCCTTGCCAAGGCGGCCGACATGGAGAAGGCGCTCCAGGAGTGCGACCACACCATTGATCGGGAGCGGTGCGGTACGTTGCTCGAAGCGCAGCACCTAGAAAAGTCCTTCTCCAGTAAGTGCTTTTCTTGTGTTTTGCCGGGTTGGGATCCGCCTTTTTGTCCTTGTTGTCCTTTTTCTAACATGCTTCGCTTTCTGGTAGGGGCCTTCCCGGAGACGCATCGGCTGGCGGAGGAAGCCGTGCGCTTTCAGCGCGACCCGACGGGAGTCGTCAGATTCGGAACGGACCCGCAGGTGGCGTGGACCTTCCCGGAAACCATGACCGCCGCTGAGGCCCGCCTGCGGGTCCTGGGGGAGCAGATGGGGCGGTTTTCCTAGGCCGGCACAACAATGACGACGGCCCTTTGGCTGGGCTCCGTCGAGCCAAACAGCTTCACGTGGCTGGCTCGTTGGCTGGAGATGGGGCCGGACCGGCTTCACGAGTGGCGCGTTTCCGCCGCTCGTGCCGGTGCTGAGATGGTGCTCCAGTTCGCGCTGTCTTGGCATCCGGACCTGCAGCTGGACGCGCTGATGGGCTAGCGGGCCAGCTCGGAGCAGCTGTTGCAGGAGCAAGCCGGCCGGATTGCCTCCCGGGCCAGCTACATCGCCGAGTTCGCCTTCCACGATAAGTTCCACCCAGGGCGGGCGGAGGACGGCGGGGTCGTGGTTGGCGACAACTACGGCCTGCTTCTCCATGACCCGGAGGGGAGCTCTGAGGAGACGGGCGTCTACCGCGACGGGGGTGCCGAGGAGGACACCGGTACCTCGCTGGACCAGGAGGCCGCCAGGGGAGAGCCATCGACGTCGCGACGCGGCGCTGGAGATGCCTGAGATGTCTTAGTAGGATTTGTTAGGTAGTAGGTCCGCCCACCCACTAGGGGTTCTGGATGTAATGAACTCGGGCTGTGGGCCTTTAAATATTGATGTGTATATGTCATGAATGTTTTTACTCTTGCTTTTCGTTTTTTGGACCGATTTCTTGCGCTTTTCCTTTCTCAAATTTCCCCCCGTGAGTCAGACGGCCGAGGCTCCGGTCCGTGACAAGGAGTTCGGTTCTTCGAGAGGAGGGCGCATTACTTTGGGTTTTTCAAAACGTTGAGCGCGAGCGAAACACCCACTCGGCCGGCTGGCGGCAACCCGGCGGAGCCGGTTGGCGAGCAGCCGGTCGTGCGGTTGTTTACTCTTATTTTCTGAGCGACGGGCCGGGTTGGTCGACTCGGCAGCCTTTGACTTGGTGTTTGAAGCGTGAAGGAGCTCCGGTCCGTTGGGCTTGCCAGCCGACAGCCGAAGCCGGGTCTATGGCTTAGGGCGAAGTGGGGGACTGCGGCGTCCTTAGTGCATCAGGAATCACAAAGTGAGGCAGCGGGGTGGCGATCAAGCCGGCCAGCCCCCGAGCCCCCGGGTCGAGTGAGTCGGACCGGCGGCCGGGTTCAAGAGCATAGTGATGCAAAAAAGGTAGGGACACAATAAGTTGGTCGACAAAAGGCAGCCCCCAAGTCTTGTTCGGGGACCCCATAGTTTCGTGCGTTTACAAAAGGCGACGATACATACACTCGTGCAGCTAACTATAAAACGGGCGGAGGAGTTCCGTGTTCCACGGCCGGGTCATTTCTTCACCGGCGGTGTCTCTCTTGCGCTTGTTTGACTTGCGTGCGTCGATGAGGTAGTAGGCGTTGCAGTCGCGCAAGGCCCTGCTCACGATGAATGGGCCCTCCCATGGAGGGGACAGCTTGTGCTGGCCGGCTTGCTCTTGGACGAGTTGGAGGATGAGGTCGCCCTCGCGGAACGTGAGGGGCTTGATCTTCTTGCTGTGGTAGTGCCTCAGGCCTTGCTGGTAGATGGCCGAATGGTTGAGTGCCAGGAGGCAGGCTTCTTCGAGTAGGTCGACGCCGTCTTCGCGGGCTTCTTTGGCTTCGGCTTCGGTGTACATTGCGACACGCGGTGAGTCAAACTCGACGTCGGTCGGGATGATGGCTTCGGCTCCATAGACAAGGAAGAACGGGGTGAATCCGGTCGATCGATTCGGCGTGGTTCGGAGACTCCAGAGGATGGCCGGCAACTCGTCGAGCCAGCTGCGGGGTGAGCGTATGAGTGGCTCGACGGGTCGCGCTTGATGCCGGATAGGATGAGGCCGTTGGTCCGCTCGACCTGCCCCTTGGACTGCGGGTGTGCAACAAAGGCCAGATCGAGGCGGATGCCGGAGTCGGAGCAGTATTGCTCGAGCGCGCCCTTGGCGAAGTTGGTGCCGTTGTCCGTGATGATGCTGTTGGGCATGCCGTAGCGAACCGCGATGTCTTTGATGAACCGGACAGCTGTTGGCCCGTCAAGTTTCTTGATTGGCCGTGCTTTGATCCACTTGGTGTACTTGTCCACCACCACTAGTAGATGCGTCATGCCGCCTCTCGCGGTTTTGAAGGGTCCCACCATGTCGAGTCCCCAGACCGCGAAGGGCCAGGCAATCGGAATGGTGCGGAGTGCTGACGCCGGCTGGTGGCTGCGCTTGCTGAAGTGCTGACACCCCTCACACTTGAGAACGAGGGACTCGGCGTCTTGGAGGGCTGTGGGCCAGTAGAAACAATGGTAGAAAGCCTTGGCCACCAGGGATCATGACGCGGCGTGGTGCCCGCATTCGCCCTGGTGTTTTTCGAGGAGGATGTCGACGCCCTGCTCCTTCTCGACGTAGCGCTGGAAAACGCCGGTGGAGCTGCGCTTAACGAGCTCGTTGTTGATGACACTGTAGGCGGACGCCCGGTGCTACACTTGTCGGGCTTAAGTCTCATCCATGGGAAGAACCCTGTTCTCCAGGAATTCTGATATTGGCAGGGCCCAAGACGGAGCCGTTACCACGGTGAAGACGGCCACCGGGGTGGGTTCCGAGTTGGCAGCCCCCGAGCCGGGTTGAGCAGCCCCCGGGTCGGGGATGGCGATGGTCGGGTCTGGGGCGATGGTGACCGGGTCGAGTTGAGCAGCCCCCGGGCCGGGTTTTGCAGTCCCCGGGCCGGGTTCAGCAGCCCCCGAGCCGGGTTGAGATGCGGCCGGGTCGTCTGGAACGTGGATGGACCCGGAGTCCGGCGACGGCTTGACGGATGGCTTGTGCAGGTGCTCGAGGGAGACGCCAGACGGGATGGATTGCCGGGACTTGGCAATCTTGGCGAGTGTGTCGGCCGCTTCGTTCTTCGTGTGTGGAACATGAAGGAACTCGCAGCCCTCGAAGGACCCGGACAGCTTCTGGACGAGGAAACGGTAGCTTGCCCTGTTGGAGTCGCGGGCGTCCCACTCGCAGGAGCACTGCTGCACCACCAGGTCCGAGTCGCCGTAGCATAGGATGCGCCAGATGCCGAGTTCCTTGGCAAGCCGGAGGCCGTGCACAAGGGCTTCGTACTCGGCAACATTGTTGGAGGCAGCGTAGTGGATCTAGAGTGTGTAGCGGAGTCGGTCGCCCTTTGGGGACGACAGCACAATGCCGGCCCCTAGGCCGAGTCACATCTTGGACCCATCGAAATGCATGCGCCAGTGCGTCGAGTCGGGGGGCGGCGGTAGGTACTTGGTCTCGGTCCAGTCGACGAGGAAGTCGGCCAGGGCCTGAGACTTGATCGTCGTGTGGGGCTCATAGAGGATGGTGTGACTGGCCAGCTAGAGCGCCCACTTGGCGACCCGGCCAAAGGCATCCCGACACCAGATGATTTCTCCGATGGGAGCCGTGCTGACCACAGTGATGACATGCTCTTGGAAGTACTGCATCAGCTTCTTGGCGGTAAAGTACACACCGTAACACATCTTCTGGTAGTGCGGGTAGTTCTGCTTGGAGTTGGAGAGCACTTCGCTCAGATAGTTGACCGGGCGCTAGACGGCTTGGATCTTGCCCTTCTCTAGTCGCTCGACCACCAGCACCGTACTGACCACCCGTGAGGTCGTGGCTATGTAGAGCAACAGCGGCTCCTTGTCGGCCGGCGCGGCCAGGAATGGTGCAGTGGAGAGCATGCGCTTGAGGTCTCGAAAGGCCTCGTCTGCCTGGTCGTTCCATTCAAACGACTTTGTCTTCTTCATCAGTTGGTACAAGGGTAGCGCCCTCTCGCCTAGTCGGCTTAGAAACCGGTTGACCGAGGCCAAGCAGCCGGTGAACTTCTGGACATCGCGCAGCTGAGCCGGTTTGCGCATGCACTCGATGGCCTTGATCTTCTCCGGGTTCGCCTCAATGCTGCGTTCCGAGACGAGGAATCCGAGTAGCTTTCCGGCCGGGACGCCGAAAATGCATTTTTTCGGGTTAAGCTTGACCTTGTATTCACGGAGGTTGGCGAATGTTTCCTTCAAGTCGTCGAGGAGCATGAGGTGCTGCTTGGTCTTCACCACAATGTCGTCCACGTAAACGTGGATATTGCGGCCGAGTTGCGGTAGAAGGCATTTCTGCATGCAGCTTTGGAAGGTGGCGCCGACATTCTTCAAGCCGAACGACATGGTGATGTAGCAATACGCCCCAAAGGGCATGATGAAGGACATCTTCAGGGCATCGGCTGGGTCCACCTTGATCTGGTGGTAGCCAGAGTAAGCGTCCAGGAAGGACAGGAGCTCGCACCCGGCGGTCGAGTCGATGACTTGGTCGATCCGTGGGAGGGCGAACGGATCCTTGGGACAGGCCTTGTTGAAGCTGGTGTAGTCGGTACACATGCACCAGGTCTTGTTCTTCTTCAGGACGAGGACTGGATTGGCCAGCCACTCGGGGTGAAACATTTCCATGATGAAGCCGGCCGCCAAAAGCTTGGCGACCTCTTCACCGATGGTTCTTCTCTTCTCTTTGGAAAAACGTCGCAAGGGTTGACGGACAGGCTTGGCGTCCTTGCGGACATGGAGTTTTTGCTCGGCGTACTTCCTTGGGATACCTGGCATGTCCTTGGGGGTCCATGCGAAGATATCCCGATTCTCATGGAGGAAGTCGACGAGCTCGCCTTCCTATTTGCTGTCGAGGCGGGCACCTACGACAACGTACTTGTTGCAGCTGGGATCTTCTGGGTTCAGCTTCACTTTCTTGGTCTCCTTGGAGGGCTTGAAGACGGCCTCGTCGGTCGGGTCCTCGCCTGGGATTGATGCGGCCGAGGCCTCGCCTGCCATGGCGACGATCCGGTCGAGCTGGCGCCGCTCCTCGGCAATGACCAGCGACTCGGCCAGCTTGGTTCCATCTCGGGCACACTCCAGGGACTTGCGGTAGTCGCCGGTAATGGTGATGAGGCCCTTCGGAGGCGACATCTTCATCTTCAGATACGCGTAGTGGGGGACCGCCATGAATTTGGCGAGCGCGGGTCGGCCCAGCAGCGCATGGTACGCGCTGGACAGGTCCACCACCTCGAACCATATTGGTTCGCGCCAGAAATGGTTGTTGTCGCCGAATAGGACGTCGAGCCAGACCCGGACAATGGGAGAGCAGGAGAGGCCGGGTACGATGCCATGGAAGATCGTCCGGGTCGGTTCCAGGTTCTCGACCTTGAGGCCGAGCTTGGTCATTGTGTCGCGGTAGAGGATGTTGATGCTGTTGCCACCGTCGATGAGGACTCGGGAGAACTTGCGCGTGCGCCATGTGACGATGGTGGGGTTGAGGACGAGGGCGTAGACACCTAGATTCGGCATGACTGCCGGGAGGTCCTCCCGGGTCCATGTGATCGGGCGGTCTGACCAGTGCATGAACTCTGGTTTGGCCGGGACGACGATGTTCACCTCCTGCCGAAGGAGGCACTTTCTGCACTTGTCGTCGCCGAGGCTGTTGTAGACGATGTAGGCCGCGTTCTGGTCCAGGTAGGCGTCGTCGCGCATTGCACCGCCGGCTGGAGGCGGCGGTGGAGGCGGAGGTGGCTGCCCCGCGCCTGGAGCCGGAGCTGGAGGAGGCAGGACGTCACCCCTTGATAACCCGCAAGTATACAGGATAGTTGTATCCTCTTTCGATAAGTAAGAGTGTCGAAACCAACCAGGAGCTAAAGGTAGAACAAATACTCTCTCAAGTCCTATCGGCCACTAATACGACTCAACGCACGCTTGACGTTCACTTTACCTAGAACAAGTATGAAACTAGAAGTACTTTGTAGGTGTTGTTGGATAGGTTTGCAAGATAATAAAGAACACGTATATAAAAAGTAGGGGCTGTTTAGATAAATAAGCAATAAAGTAAATATTAGTAGAGAGCTTTTTGTTACGAGAAAGTTATTTGTCCCTAGGCAATCGATAACTAGACCGGTAATCACTATTGCAATTTTATTTGAGGGAGAGGCATAAGCTAACATACTTTGTTTTCTTGGATCATATGCACTTATGATTGGAACTCTAGCAAGCATCCGCAACTACTAAAGATTCATTAAGGTAAAACCCAACCATAGCATTAAAGCATCAAGTTCCCTTTATCCCATACGCAAACAACCTACTTACTTGGGTATGTGCTTCTGTTCACTCACGCCACCCACCATAAGCAAATCATGAACATATTGCAAACCCTACAGCGGGAATCCCTCACGCTTGCGCGACACGGAGAGCACCATAGGACAGCACCAATAATAAAACATGCAACTCAAACCAATCACGATCATCAATTAACCCATAGGACAAAACGAATCTACTCAAACATCATAAGATAGTCATACATCATTGGGAAATAATATATAGCATTGAGCACCATGTTTAAGTAGAGATTACAGTGGGTAAGAGAGGAGTTACACCGCTGCATAGACGGGGGAAAGAGTTGGTGATGAAGGCGGTGAAGTTGTTGGTTGAGATCGCGGTGATGATGAGGGCCCCCGGCGGTGTTCCGGCGCCACCTGAAGCAAGGGGGAGAGATCCCCCCTTCTTCTTCTTCTTCCTTGACCTCCTCCCTAGATGGGATAAGGGTTTCCCCTCTGGTCCTTGGCTCCCATGGCGTGGGAGGGGCGAGAGCCCCTCCGAGATTGGATCTATCTCTCTGTCTCTCTCTGTTTCTGCGTTCCCAGATTCTGCCCCTTCACCGTTTCTTTTATATCCGGAGATCCGTAACTCCGATTGGGGCGAATCTTTCGCCCAGATTTTTCTCATAAAATTAGCTTTCTTGCGGCAAAAGAAGAGCGTCAACTGCCTTACAGGTGGCCCACGAGAGTGCCAGGCGCGCCCAGGAGGGAGGGCGCGCCCCCCTGTCTCGTGGCCACCTCGGGCACCGTTTCGCGTTGATTCTTCCTCCGGAAAATCCCAAATATTCCAAAATAATTCTCCGTCCATTTTTATCCCGTTTGGATTCCGTTTGATATTGGGTTTCTGCGAAACATAAAACATGCAATAAACAGGAACTGGCACTAGGCACTGGATCAATATGTTAGTCCCAAAAATAGTATAAAACGTTGCCAAAAGTATATGAAAGTTGAATAATATTGGCGTGGAACAATAAAAAATTATAAATACGACGGAGACATATCAGCATCCCCAAGCTTAATTCCTTCTTGTCCTCGAGTAGGTAAATGATAAAAAAAGATAATATTTGATGTGGAATGCTACCTAGCATAATCTTGATCATATGTCTAGTCATGGCATGAATATTAAGACACGAGTGATTCAAAAAAATAGTCTATCATTTGACATAAAAACAATAATACTTAGGGCATCCCAACAAACAATCATGTCTTTCAAAATATCAATGCTTCAGAAAGTTATCCCTACAAAATCATATAGTCTTGTATGCTCCCTTTTCTTAACACAAGGTACCCCTCATGCCTATCCCGGTGTTAGCCAAGCAATTGTTTCATACTTTAGTATTCTCAAACTTTTTCAACTCTCACGCAATACATCAGCGTGAGCCATGGATATAGCACTATGGGTGGAATAGAATATGATGGTGGAGGTTATGTGGAGAAGATAAAAAGGAAGAAAGTCTCACATCGACGCGGCTAATCAACGGGCGATGGAGATGCCCATCAATTGATGTCAATGCGAGGAGTAGGGATTGCCATGCAACGGATGCACTAAGAGCTATAAGTGTATGAAAGTTCAAACTGAAAACTAAGT
Source organism: Triticum timopheevii (assembly GCA_963921465.1). Taxonomy (NCBI): domain Eukaryota; kingdom Viridiplantae; phylum Streptophyta; class Magnoliopsida; order Poales; family Poaceae; genus Triticum; species Triticum timopheevii. The sequence continues at coordinate 173,777,162 of OY997272.1, forward strand.
GGGTGTGCATCCAACTTGCTTGCTCACGAAGACCTAGGGCATTTGAGGAAGCCCATCGTTGGAATATACAAGCCAAGTTCTATAATGAAAAATTCCCACTAGTATATGAAAGTGACAACATAAGAGACTCTCTATATGAAAAACATGGTGCTACTTTGAAGCACAAGTGTGGAAAAAGGATAGTAGCATTGCCCCTTTTCTTTTTTTTTTCTTTCCATTTTTTTGGGTGGGCTTCTTTGGCCCCCTTTTTTATTTAGGCTTCTTTGGCCTTTCCTTTTTTTTTCTTTTTTTTCATGGGGCAATGCTCTATAATGATGATCATCACACTTTTATTTACTTACAACTCAATATTACAACTCGATACTGGAACAAAGATATGACTCTATATGAATGCTTCCGACGGTGTACCGGGATGTGCAATGATCTAGCATAGCAATGACATCAACAAACGGACAAGCCATGAAAACATCATCCTAGCTATCTTACGATCATGCAAAGCAATATGACAATGAATGCTCAAGTCATGTATATGATGATGATGGAAGTTGCATGGCAATATATCTCGGAATGGCTATGGAAATGCCATGATAGGTAGGTATGGTGGCTGTTTTGAGGAATATATAAGGAGGCATATGTGTGACAGAGCGTATCGTATCATGGGGTTTGGATGCACCGGCAAAGTTTGCACCAACTCTCAAGGTGAGAAAGGGCAATGCGCGGTACCGAAGAGGCTAGCAATGATGGAAAGGTAAAAGTGCATATAATCCATGGACTCAACATTAGTCATATAGAACTCACATACTTATTGCAAAAATTTATTAGCCTTTGAAATAAAGTACTACGCGCATGCTCCTAGGGGGAGGTTGGTAGGAGTTAACCATCGCGCGCCCCCAACCTTCATGCAAAGATAAACAATCAAAATACAATGCGCGCCAATTTGGTTACATAGTTAATAGACCATACGTGCATGCTTCTGGAATCACAAACCTTAACACCAACATCCTTACTAAACACAACCATCTACTAGTACCTCCCACATATTATCATCTCAATATCGCAAAACTATTGCAAGGAATCAAACATATCATATTCAGTGATCCACAAGTATTATGTAGGATTTTATGACTAACCATGTGAATGACCAATTCCTGTCATCTCTCTAAATAGATATAAGTGAAGCAAGAGAGTTTAATTCTTTCTACAAAAGATATGCCCACGCTCTAACAAATATAAGTGAAGCAAAAGAGCATTCTACAAATGACGGTTTTCTATGTGAAGAGAAACAGGCAATCCAAACTTCAAATGATATAAGTGAAGCACATAAAGCATTCTATAATGCCACACTCAAAAGATTTAAGTGAAGTGCAATGAGTATTCTATAAATCAACCAAGGAATATCTCATACTAGCATGGTGCATCAAAGAAAAGTGAAAACTAAATGCAAAAGACGCTCCAAGACTTGCACATATCGCATGAACGAAACGAATACGAAAACATACCGATACTTGTTGAAGAAAGAGGGGATGCCTTCCAGGGCATCCCCAAGCTTAGACGCTTGAGTCTCCTTGAATATTTACTTGGGGTGCCTCGGGCATCCCCAAGCTTGAGCTCTTGCCTCTCTTCCTTTTCCTCATATCGAGACATCCTCGATTAGACACTTCATCCACACAAGACTTCAACAGAAAACTCGGTAAGATCTGTTAGTCTAATAAAGCAAATCACTACTCTAAGTACTGTTGCAAACCAATTCATATTTTGTTTTTGCATTGTGTCTACTGTAATATAACTTTTCCATGGCTTAATCCACTAATATAAATTGATATATTCATCAAGACAAGCAAACTATGCATCAAAAACAGAATCTGTCAAAAACAGAACAGTCTGTAGCAATCTGAACATTCACCATACTTATGATACCCCAAAAATTGTACCAAAATTAGGAAAAACAAACAATTTGTACAGAAAGACAGTGAAAAAAGAATCAGAACCTTTTGACGTCCCAGATAAAAATGTAAAATTGCGCACTACAGCCAAAGTTTCTGTCCTGCACCGTACAAACCAACAAGCATTGTAAACATCCTAAAGGCAAACCTTGGCACATTATTTTTATAATAAAATGGAATTATAAAATGGGATAATTATTTTTGATGAAAAGTTTCTGTAATCAAGATTCACAAAGTTTCCGTGAGCATGAACAAAGTTCAAGGCTAGCTCCCACTTCAGCAATGCTTGTCTCTCTTACTTTCACTTTCCTTTTTGAAAAGTTTTAGGGTACCCTCTTTATTTTATTTTTTTAGACTATATAAAAGCACTCAACAGAAATAAATGACTCTCTAAAACTTCCGGGTTGTCTCCCTGGCACCGCTTTTTTTAAAGCCATTATGCTAGGCATGTAGTGCTCAAGTAATGGATCCACCCGGATCCCAAGGTATATCAAAGCCAATTTTAATAAACAATGATTTGTAATTTAGTAGTGAGCACAAAGTAACATATACCATGCAATGAGGAAGTCTAACTCTTTTCTTATGCATCGGCATGTAAAACAATTCATGCACACCAAGTAAAGGCCAATGCATAGTATAAGCAGTTTCTTGCAATTCCATCATGTTGGAAACATAGAGAGGTGGAGATATAGTTCCTCTCTCATAATAATTGCAAGTAGGAGCAGCAAGCACATGCATATTATATCTATCAAAATTATCATGTGCAACGGTAAAAGGCAACCCATCAATATAATCCTTAATAAAAACTAACTTCTCCGATATAGTGTAGTCGAGAGAATTCAAAAAGATAATAGGACTATCATGCGTGGGTGCAATAGCAACAATTTCATGTTTAACATAAGGAACTATAGCAAGTTCATCTCCATAAGCATAATTCATATTGGCATCTTGGCCACAAGCATAGCAAGCATCATCAAAAAGGGATATTTCAAGAAAGTCAACGGGATCATAGCAATCATCCTTCGGTAAGCACGAAGAGGAATTAAACAATGTATGAGTTGAAGAGTTACTCTCATTAGAAGGTGGGCACGGGTGATCAATCCGCTCTTCCTCCTTTTTTTCTTCGCTCTCCTCATCATCTTTTTCATCCAATGAGCTCACAGTTTCATCAATTTCTTCTTCCATAGCTTCTTGCAAAATATTAGTCTCTTCTTGGACAGCGGAGACTTTCTCAATGAATGCATCAATATTGTAATTGTATTCATAATTGTCATAACAATATTTCAATATAGCAAAATTTTCAGGCCTATAAACATCATCATCAAAAGCTTCATACTTTTGAAACAAAGATTCAATTTCCTAAGCAGCCTTAAAAGCAACAAATTCTTCAATTCATTCAACATCATAGTAATCATATATACCATTAGCATAAGAAGCTAAGGTTTCATTATCATTAAATTTGCATGAAAAGGGAAGGTGTGGAGCCTTCATCCTAGAGCAACAATTATAATCATTTCTCAAGCATAGATCCCGAGCATACCAACGCAACATATTAATTTGATCCCATAATAGTTTCCCTTTTTGTGTCAAGCGATGATCCCTAAAGTATTCACGTTGATCCAACGTTACTCCCATTATAAAGTTGAATGGGGTTTTCTCAGGATTATCAAAGTAGTACAAAATATTTTTCACATAATGATCATCGAGGGTTTTAGGAGGTTCCCCATCTCCATGAGTTGCAAGTACACCTAATTTTTTTTGGTATTTCGTGTTCCGTATCCATAACTAAAGATAGAGAACAACTTAGAACAGCAAATAAAAATTACTTGGTGATAAAGCAAACAAGCACACACGAGAATATTCACCCCATGCTATGACTCCCCGGCAACGGCGCCAGAAAAAGGTCTTGATAACCCGCAAGTATACGGGATAGTTGTAGCCTCTTTCGATAAGTAAGAGTGTCGAACCCAACGAGGAGCTAAAGGTAGAACAAATACTCTCTCAAGTCCTATCGGCCACTGATACGACTCTACGCATGCTTGACGTCCGCTTTACCTAGAACAAGTATGAAACTAGAAGTACTTTGTCGGTGTTGTTGGATAGATTGCAAGATAATAAAGAACACATAAATAAAAAGGAGGGCTGTTTAGATAAAGAAGCAATAAAGTAAATGTTAGTAGAGAGCTTTTTGTTACGAGAAAGTTATTTGTCCCTAGGCAATTGATAACTAGACCGGTAATCACTATTGCAATTTTATTTGAGGGAGAGGCATAAGCTAACATAATTTCTCTTCTTGGATCATATGCACTTATGATTGGAACTCTAGCAAGCATCCGCAACTACTAAATATTCATTAAGGTAAAACCCAACCATAGCATTAAAGCATCAAGTCCCCTTTATCCCATATGCAAACAACCTACTTACTCGGGTCTGTGCTTCTGTTCACTCACGCCCCCACCATAAGCAAATCATGAACATATTGCAAATCCTACAGCGGGAATCCCTCATGCTTGCGCGACACGGAGAGCACCATAGGACAGCACCAATAATAAAACATGCAACTCAAACCAATCACGATCATCAATTAACCCATAGGACAAAATGGATCTACTCAAACATCATAAGATAGCCATACATCATTGGGAAATAATATATAGCGTTGATCACCATGTTTAAGTAGAGATTACAGTGGGTAAGAGAGGAGTTACACCGCTGCATAGAGGGGGGGAAGAGTTGGTGATGAAGGCGGTGAAGTTGTTGATGAAGATCGCGGTGATGATGAGGGCCCCCGGCGGCATTCCGGCGCCACCGGAAGCAAGGGGGAGAGAGCCCGCCCCCCCTTCTTCTTCCTTGACCTCCTCCCTAGATGGGATAAGGGTTTTCCCTCTGGTCCTTGGCTCCCATGGCGTGGGAGGGGCGAGAGCCCCTCCGGGATTGGATCTATCTCTCTGTCTCTCTCTGTTTCTGCGTTCCCAGATTCTGCCCCTTCACCGTTTCTTTTATATCCGGAGATCCGTAACTCTGATTGGGGTGAATCTTTCGCCCAGATTTTTCTCATAAAGTTAGATTTCTTGCGATAAAAGAAGAGCGTCAACCACCTTACGGGTGGCCCACGAGAGTGCCAGGCACGCCCAGGGGGGAGGGTGCACCCCCTATCTCGTGGCCACCTCGGGCACCATTTCGCATTGATTCTTCCTCCGGAAAATCCCAAATATTCCAAAATAATTCTCCGTCCATTTTTATCCCGTTTGGATTCTGTTTGATATTGGGTTTCTGCGAAACATAAAACATGCAATAAACAGGAACTGGCACTGGGCACTGGATCCATATGTTAGTCCCAAAAATAGTATAAAAAGTTGCCAAAAGTATATGAAAGTTGAATAACATTGGCATGGAACAATTAAAAATTATAGATACGACGGAGACGTATCACCCGTCATGATGCGCTTGGTGATGCCGCACTGCCGAAGCGTGTGCGTGGACGGCCTTGTGCCGCTGTGGTGCTTGCAGGGAGCATCGAGCATCTCTTAGAAGCTCATGGCGGGCTGCCACGCCATCTTGCCGGTCTGCCGGCGCTTGGCTGCCGGGTCCGCCGCAGGCTCGGCGGCCGCGACGAGCCGGCTGTCGTAGCTTTGTGCCGGCTAGTCGGCCTTGCGCTTGTTGTTTTGGTGATGCTGCTGCCGGCTGCTTTCGCCGGCCGGCTTCGGAGTGGGAACCGGCTTCGCCTTGCCGGCTTCATCCAGTGCCACCTGGATCTTCATGGCGGAGTCGGCGTTGGCGTATTTGTCCGCCATCACCATGAGCGCGGTCATGGTGGCCGGCTCGGAGCGTAAGAGCTTGTGCTTGAGGAGGGTGCCGTCTCTGCACCCGTTGATGAAGTATTGGATTGCTTGGACTTCATGGACGCCCTCGCATCTGTTCCGGAGCTCGGTCTAGTGTGCGAGGTACTCGCGACCGGTCTCCGTAGGCCCTTGCATGCACATGGAGAGCTAGCTAGGGCGGCCGGGTCGCTTGTAGGTCCCCGTGAAGTTGTGGACGAAGGCTTGCTCGAAATCGACCCAGGTGTTGACGCTGCCCATCGGCAGACTGTTCAACCAGGTGCAAGCTGACCCCTGGAGCATGAGCGGTGCTTAGCGCACGGCGAGTCGGCGATTGGCACCGGTGATGCCATGGCGGTTGTGTAGTCGTTGAGCCAGTCTTCTGGCTTCACGGTCCCGTTGTACTTGGGGGTGTCGCGGGGAAGCATGAACCCTTTGGTAAAGGGCTCTTCCGGATGCGTGGGCCGAAGCACGCCGGCCCGATAGCACCGCTTTCCTCCACCTCTAGGGAGTGAGCGAGCTGGTCGAGGCGGTGGTGAGCGTCGGTGTCGTCGATGGCGCGCGGGCCGAGTCGACTGGCAACTAGGCCACGAGGGGCTGGGTCGGTTGGAGCCGGACGCCGGCCATGTTGTCCGGGTCCGCGCTGGATCTCCGAGATGGGCTCGTCGCCCAAACCGCCAGCAGCCGTGGCGGCCGGGTCCCACCGAGTCCAGGCTTGGCCAGAGTGCGCTTCGCCGAGTGGCGAGGACGCTGTGTGCTGAAGTTCGCCTGGTCCACCGAAGCGGGCAGAGCCAGATCCCGCCGGCTTGGCGAGCTAGTTGAGGCGGTCTTGCTTGGCGTTGGCCGCGTTGAGGAGGTCGCGCATCCGCCCAATGCGCTCCTTCAGCTCTTCGCCCGTCAGCTGATCCAGGTCGACTGCGGCTGCCTAGGCAGCGCGCATGTTCTTCGCTGGGATCTTGTAGACGGTCGGGACGGCGCAGAGGGCCCAGCCGATTGCTCCTCCCCAAGTACGCACGTCGACGACCCGGCTTGGCTCGGCCGCGGCGGGCGTGAATCCGTATGCGGCATTGCACACCAACTGAGTGGAATCCAAGCGACACTAGGTGGCGGTGAGCATCTCGAACAGGTCCAGCATCTGTTGGCGCCTTTCCTTGAGTTGGGCTCGAGCCTCAGCGACGTTGGTGGCATCGATGTCGGTGCCGATGGGGATGTGGAGGCTCTGCATCGCGGTGCGCAATGGATCGGACGGCTCGGTCCGTTCCGCTGTGGCCCTGGCTTCGGCAGCCTTCCTCGTCTTGCTCGATGAGGAGGAGGCGCCGTCGCCGGTGACGAAGACCTCCACATGGACGTCCATTGCCCCGGAGTAAATGCCACCGCCGAGGTAGAGGAGGATTCGGAGTAGCAGAGTACCTCGCTGGGGTACTCGTCGGCCGTGGGCGCATCAGAGATGCGCAGCGCAGTGAAGGAGGCGGCGAGTGCGTCGACGACGTCGTCCGCCAGCATGACGGACTCATCGGAGTAGGAGAAGGGCCCCGTCTGAAGCATGCTCCCGGCCAGCTCCTCGAGCTGCCCCACGGTGGGCACCAACTGTCGTAGTGGGTGCACAGCAGATGCCATGGGATGGCTAAAGTGAGAAGGAGGCTTGGGGGCACTTATGGGCTCCAGAGGCGGGGTCGGCATGAGCGAGCATGGGACGCAAGACATACCCAGCTTCGGGGCTCTCCGAAGAGATAACACCTCTAGTCCTGCCGAATGTAGTTTGATGTGCGACAGTACAAGGTTGCTCCTAGAGTTGTATGGAGGAGGAAGGTAGGCTGGCCAAGGCTTAGGCTGCTCCTTCACCCTGGGTGGATGCTACTGTTTGGTGGCTAGTTCCTCTATGCTTTCCTGCTTGCTTACTTTTCTATCTGCCCGTGTATGCGTGGGCTCCTGGGGGGTTTTATAGGCCAACCCCCCCAGGGATACTATGATAATGTTACAAGTTGGTGGGTCTGGGTCGTCAGCATCTGGGGACTCGGGCTGGGGCCTGCTGGTGGCCTGTGGTTCGCCGGGTTCCCCTAGGTGCTGGCCCCGCGTGCCTAGGGGGACTGTGAGCGGTCTTGTCGATCGTCAGGGCGTGGCCGAGTCGAGTCGTGTACAGTGGCGTTCCGTTAGGTCACCGCCTGCTGTCGTTAGTGGTGATGACGGGGGCACTGTAGCCACGCCGGCCTTGGTCAGCGGGTAGGTGAGGGGCACTATTGCCACGCTCCGGATGACCAGAGGCATGGGCGGGGCACTATTGCCTTGGTCATCAGTGGCTGAAGACTCGTCCCATCATATGGCATGGATAGGACGGGAGCTGACCCGTGGCTGGGTTGCGGAGCACGCCATGGGTGGAGCTGGATTGCTGAGGAAGCCTTGGTCGCGCCGGGTTTGGCTGTCTTGTACTAGTTGTTGAGGCCGATTCGGGGTGCCTGACCGGGTCAGAGAGTTTTGGCCGGGTTGCAGGGTTTGGCCGGGTCGAGCGACCCGGCCAAGCGCGTGCCGGCTTGAGGGGCGACGCTGGCCCCATTGTTTTTGAAAAGGATCCGGGTTCCGTTGCCAGCCCGGGGTTAATCCCCCCGACACCTGTGACATACAATTCATTCAGCCGTGCATTATCGTCAGTGATACTTGTGGTATCCTCAGATGAGGAATTTGTGATCACAGAGACAATTGAAGAATTTGCAGCAATAGAAGCATTTGAACATTCAGGTGATGAATTAGCAGATTCACGCTCAATGCATTTCAGACATAGTGGAATAAATTCTTCCTGAGCGGAACTGATCTGTTGAGAGAGCAATGAATCGTTTTCCTTCTGAAGATCTTCATAACTCACTTTTAACTTCTCAAGATCTTGCTTTCTCTGAAGAAATTCATAAGAAAGCTTCTCATGATCAGTTAAGAGAGTGTTATGATGATTTTGAAGGTTGTTAAACTTAGACAGAAGTTTTTGAAGACTATCAACCAAAGCCTTAGTTCGATTCAATTCCTCACCCAACATATCACCGCTTTCATCAACAATGTTTTGAACTTTTTCAAGAGCTCTTTGTTGTTTAGTGGAAAGGGAAGAAAGTTTGACATAGCTGGGTCCAAATTCATCACCCGATTCATCATCACTAGATTCTAGAATGTAGCATTCAATTACCTTGGCACCCTTTGCCATAAGGCATGGTGCCATGGATGATGATTCAGGTGCGAAAGTCATCTCCTTGAGTGATTCCTTGAAATCCTCAAACCACGGATCATGACGAGTACGATGGCCTTCATAGACTTCAGAGAGTCCGTCCCACAAGCTTCGCATGGTTGAGATGCATGATGTTCTTGAACGGATTTTGGGACAAACAGGAGTAGATGACATCCTTCGCCATGAGGTTGAGTAGAGTGTGCTTGCGAATATCATCGGCCTCCGCCATCTTGCATAGATCGGTAAGACCAATCTCAGTGACGGTCCACAGTTTGCTGTTCATCACCATGAGTCACTTCTTCATCATGGGCTTCCACTTGGGATACTCATGACCATCAAAGATGGGGCAAGATAGTTTCTTCATTCCTGCAATCGACATAACTGAAACTCCAGGCGGTTAAACCAAAATCACAGAAAACAATGGAGTACCTTGCTCTGATACCAATTGAAAGTGCGTTAAGTCGACTAGAGGGGGTGAATAGGCTATTTTTACAAATTCATCACTGAGGAATTTCAGGGTGAGGAAATTCCTACGTCACGAACTACAAGCAGCAGAGTAAGTAATCAGGTATAAGCATAACAGAGCAATAGCATAGTCATCATGATGAAATGAAAGACAGACATAGAGTACAGAAAGTGTAAACACGGGATAAGCAGGCTGAAGACAATGTGACTGAAGAAATTGGATTGAGGAAATATAGAAAGTCTTCAAACAGTAATGATCAGGTTCATCAACACATGAATGAGGAATATGAAAGGGTTGAGGAAATAGAACCAGTAGGCTTGGTGAAGACAATGATTTGGTAGACTAGTTCCAACTGTTGTGACAGTTGTATGTCTGGTTGGAGCGGCTGAGTATTTAAACTTGAGGACACATAGTCCCGAACACACAATCCTCACCGTATTATCGTTGAGCTAAGACCACACAGACCTCGCCCAACACTCGTGGTAAGTCTTCACAGGTGACTTCCAAACCTTCACAGACTCGGCCACTCGGCAATCCACAATTCCTCTTGGATGCTCAGACCATGACGCCTAACTATCTGGAGGATACACAATCCTCAAAGGTACCAAGCATCGGTTTCACACAGAAACAATCTCTTCAGTGATGCTCAATCACTTTGGGTTTGTAGGTTTGGGTTTTCCTCACTTGATGATTTTCGTTCAAAGTCCTCGGAGGATGGGATGCTCTCAATTGACAAGTGTCAATTTCTCTCGGAGCAGCCAACTAGCTAGTGGTTGTAGGGGGTCTATTTATAGCCTAGGGAGTAGCCCGACATGATAAGACATAAATGCCCTTCAAGGATATGACCATTAGGTGGTAGGATATTTTGTACAGCTGGCGCGTAGCACAACAACGGTCGGATTTTGAGGTTCAAATTCCTCAGGGCTATCATGTTCCTCACTGTGTAGGCGATCCGCACTGGCGAATTCCTAACTTCTCGATCAGAACAAATTCCTCAGAGAGCAGAAGATCTTCATCTTTGTCATTGAAGAAATTGACTGAACTGATATGAGATTTCCAATGGCTTCACTCGTAAGGATTGGGTAGGTGTAGGATTTTGAGATGAGCATCACTTGGAAATTAGTTTCCTTAGTATTACCTCGACCCCCTTTAATAGTACGGTGTTTTCTATGACTCAAGAAAGAGAAAATGAAACTACGAAAACAAAAGTCTTCACGCTTCATAATCCTCGCATGAATATCCAAGTCTTCAAGGTTACACCAATTTCATCACTTTCAAAGTCTTGAGGAGAACCAAAATCTTCAGTTGAAGACATTCATTTTTAGGGGTCGACTTTCACTGTAAATATTAAACTCCTCATTGACTTATAGAGCCTGTGCACACTCACAAACATATTAGTCCCTTAACCTATAAGTCTTCAACACACCAAAATCACTAAGGGGAACTAGATGCACTTACAGGTACTCGATCGGTTGGATCGCGAAGAAAGTCCGTGTAACGCCCCGGATACAACTTTCCATATTCGTAACTCCAACTCTTGCCTTTTCCGGAGATGTGATATATTATTTCCCTCCGTGGTTGGGTTTTTGTCTTTTGTTTTGCCTTTTGTTCATGTCTTGCATCTCATCTCATAGCATCATGCGCATTGCATCTGCATGTTTTCATAAAAACTTGCACCCGTTCGTAGTTGCCGTGCCACCCCTTGTTTTCGTTGACCGTCCCGAGACCAACCGTGTTTTCGTTTCCCTCTTGTCCGACCACCTAACCTCTCTTGCCAGTGCACTGACCCCCTCGCGCGCGTCCGAGACTGCCCCGAACCCGAATCGCTCAGTCATCACCGTTGCATTCAGATCATCTCCTAACATCTATAAAACATCACCGTTTTCTTATTTGGACCCTCCTAGCCTATTTTTCTCGACCGCCCGATTTCGATCGGACGTACCGAGTTAATCCCAACCCTAACCCCCTACCTATATATTCTACCTAACCCTAACTTCTAGGGACTTGTCCCATCCTCCGCCGCCGCCAGCCCACAGTCTCCTCCTCCTTGGGATCCCCTCCCGATCCAAACCACCAACCGAAGCCACCACCTTCCTCCCCGTTTTCCAAATCGGGCCAACCACAACCTCCCAATTCCATCGATCCATCCCTCTTACCAGGGACACCAGCAAGAGAGAGCCAGGGGTCGATCCCTGCTCATCCCGAGCGCCACCGCCGGAGCTGCTCCATCCGCCGCCCGAACCTGCCAGGACCAGCACCCAAGCCGCCGTCCATCGTCCTCTGCTTCACGCTGCCTCCGGCGAGCAAAACCCCCACGCCTGGAGCCTCTCGTCCCGCAGCACGCCCGTCCTCAGAGCCCCACGCCAGGAGCTCCTTCCCTTTGCTCGCTTCGACCCCGGGTCGCCGGAGACACCAGGGGATCTCCTCTGCCTCGCCCCGTTCGCCTGCAAGTTCCGCAGCGCCACCGGAGCTCCCTCCGCCGATGAGAACCACCTGCAGATGAGCCCCGTGTCGCTCCTTCCTTCCCCTCCCCTGCTTTCTATTCCCTCCTCTCACATCTCTCTCTCTGAACCAGGAACCCCATGGATGGTCGCGTCCTCGTCGTGCGCGTCCCCGTCCGTTCGTCCCTGCGCCTCAAGTCCCTGCCGCCGGCGAGCTGCCCTCGTCGTCGCGTCGTTCCTCTGCTTCCAGCATCGACCGCAGCGCCAAGTCTCGATTGATTCAGTCCAGCCATTGACCAAGCCACTCGCTCGTGCGAGGCCTCCTCTGCTCCCGCCAGCGACCCGCAGCCCGACCCCGCCTCAAGCGACGCCGCCTTCACCGGAGATCGTGCCAAGTGCAGCGCCGCCTGGCCTCCGCGGCGTTGACCTGCCGCTGCGCCTCTGCCGCCTATTTCTTCTCGTCAACGAGCGCCTCGCCTCGCGTTGACCGCGCCTCCAACGCGCCAGGCTGCCTCCTGCATCGCGCACGCCAAGCCCAGTCACTTCTTCGTCTGGGCCGAAGGCCATGGGTGAGGCCACACCCCAGCGCCCTCTGTTTTTTTTCCGCCGATTGGGCCAACCAGTTTCAGCCCGCTGTGTATTTTTTTCCTGTCTGCGAATTTGTTATTTATCCAGAGATTACAGTTTTGCAGAAAACCCCTCATGTTCATGCATGTAATAACTCCACAACCGTGCATCGGTTTGAAATGATTTAAACATGTAAAATGCTTAGAATTTTGTCTAGTCTCATAATATGCCACTTTCATCCATGTTTAAAATGCTTAAAATGTTGTTTGTTTAAATTTGCTTATATGCCATGTTAAAATGTTTTATTTCACAACTAATTAACCGTAGCTCCGATTTCAATAAACTTTATATGTAAATGGGGTGGAAAAATGCCTAGTTTAACTTGGTGCACTTCATTTTGCTTTTTAATATCATTAAAATTGTGTTTAGGGCAGAACAGTACCAAATTCGAATATTGCTCATGAGGATTTTCCGGAATTGTTGTTTGTTGTTCCGGCCTCATTTAAACTTGCCTAGGTAGGTAGTTTAATTATGCTTCACCTCTTGCCATGTTTAACAACATTTAACATTGCTTGGTAGCTTAAACGAGATTAAACTAAATATGTCAATGTGGTGTTTTGTCAATAGGCAACTCGTTGCATATTGAGCTCCACATAACTTGTAGTATTGTTTGTTGTACTTTGCCATGCCATGCCTCATTAAAATGGACATGCATCATACTTGTTTTTGCATCATGCCATGTTTATGTGATGGTTGTTTACTATGTTGTTTGTTTCTTTCCAGTGTGGCTTCTTAGTTCCGGTAATGTTGCGATTGTGAGGATTCGTTCGACTACTCCCGTTCATCTTCTTCATGGACTCGTTCTTCTTCCTAGCGGGATTTTAGGCAAGATGACCGCTACCCTGGATCTCACTACTATCATTGCTATGCTAGTTGTTTCGCTCTATCGCTTTGCTGCGCTACCTATCATTTGCTCTTCAAGCCTCCCAAATTGCCATGTCAGCCTCTAACCTTTTTCATCCTTCCTAGCAAACTGTTGCTTGGCTATGTTACCGCTTTGCTCAGCCCCTCTTATAGCGTGGTTAGTTGCAGGTGAAGTTGAAGATTGCCCCATGGTGGACAGGATTATGTTGGGATATCACAATATCTCTTATTTAATTAATGCATCTATATACTTGGTAAAGGGTGGAAGGCTCGGCCTTATGCCTGGTGTTTTGTTCCACTCTTGCCGCCCTAGTTTCCGTCATACCGGTGTTATGTTCCCGGATTTTGCGTTCCTTACGTGGTCGGGTGATTTATGGGACCCCCTTGACAGTTCGCTTTGAATAAAACTCCTCCAGCAAGGCCCAACCTTGGTTTTACCATTTGCCTCACCTAGCCCTTTTTCCCTTGGGTTTTCGGAGCCCGAGGGTCATCTTTATTTTAGCCCCCCCCCCCCCGGGCCAGTGCTCCTTCGAGTGTTGGTCCGAAACGGGCAGACTGCGGGGCCACCTCGGGGCAACTCGAGGTCTGCTTTTACTCGTAGGCTGACCTATCCGGTGTGCCCTGAGAACGAGATATGTGCAGCTCCTATCGGGATTTGTCGGCACATCGGGCGGCTTTGCTGGTCTTTTTTTACCATTGTCGAAATGTCTTGTAAACCGGGATTCCGAGACTGATCGGGTCTTCCTGGGAGAAGCTATATCCTTTGTTGATCGCGAGAGCTTATCATGGGCTAAGTTGGGACACCCCTGCAGGGTATAAACTTTTGAGAGCCGTGCTCGCGGTTATGTGGCAGATGGGAATTTGTTAATGTCCGGTTGTAGATAACTTGACACCATATCCGAATTAAAACGCATCAACCGTGTGTGTAGCCGTGATGGTCTCTTTTCGGCGGAGTCGGGAAGTGAACACGGTTTTGGGTTATGTTTGACGTAAGTAGGAGTTCAGGATCACCTCTTGATCATTGCTAGCTTCACGACCGTTCCGTTTGTTCTCTTCTCGCTCTTATTTGCGTATGTTAGCCACCATACTTGCTTAGTCACTGCTGCAACCTCACCACTTTACCCCTTCCTTACCCATTAAGCTTTGCTAGTCCTGATACCCATGGTAATGGGATTGCTGAGTCCTCGTGGCTCACGATTACTACAACAACAGTTGCAGGTACAGCTTATGCGACGATCATGACGCGAGAGCGATGTCTGCTTGTTTTGGAGTTCTTCTTCTGCTTCTTCTTCGATCAGGGGATAGGTTCCAGGTCGGCAGCCTGGGCTAGCAGGGTGGATGTCGTTTGAGTTTCTGTTTGTGTTTCATCCGTAGTCGGATGGTGCTCTTTTGTAAGATGATGTTGTATTCGTGTGGCATTGTATGTTTTATGTATGTATCCCCATCTGTTATGTAATGTTGATGTAATGATATCCACCTTGCAAAAGCGTTTCAATATGCGGGTCTATCCTTGGTGGGACCTTCGAGTTCCTTTTGGATAGGGTCGCATATTGGGCGTGACAAGTTGGTATCAGAGCCTCCACCGACCATAGGAGCCCCCTTGATTGTTGGCCGTTGTTGAGTCTAGAAAAAAAAGCTATTTTGAGTCTTAGGATTATATATATATCGGAGAGTAGGATTCTTTTTACTCCTCAGTCCCCTTCGTCGCTCTGGTGAGGACTCCTGACGTAGATGTTTTGTCTTTCCTCTCCTCAAATTTCACTAATTTTTTTAGGATCACGCGGGTATCTTGGAATCGTTCCGATAGTCTTGTGACGAGAACATTGTACTTGGTGCCTCCTGACATTTAGGGGTTGTGGCAGTGTCCCAGGGAGTTGAGCTCCCAGGTGTTGTCGTCATAATTTTATCGTTGCAGTTCTGGAATACCTGAGTTTTGCCGACATCGAAAATCTCTTTTATGCAGTTGTTGGTGAGATAACCTCGATGCCACCCAGTACTGGGGAGTTTGGGAGTATTGCCATAGCTCGTATAACGGATGCTTTTCGAAGGTTGAGGTACACAATTTCCGGAGTTTTCTTGGTTATGTGTTGACGGATGGATACAGCTGGATGTAGGGATTGTTAGTTTGGGTGAGATATATTGCTTCCCCTGTATCCCCAACACCAGATTGCATAACCAAACAGTTTCGGGAGTTTATAGGTGGGAATTCAAGTAGCTCCTAGAATATCTTTCCGACAGATGCATGATATGGGATTGGGTAAACCTCTATCATATGTATTTGTTCCGGCTTATTCTGCAAGCCAAATCCTTTGTTTTGTTTTATTTGTGGTATTCGAGTTGCTTCGATGTCAAGTGTTGAATCCATACCTTCCCTAAATGGTGTTCTCATATTTCTATGGGAGTGCTAATCCTTCTTGATCATTGAGGTTGTCATGTTAATTCTTTTCCAACCGGCGTGCTTCTCTTCAAGTGGATCCGATCATCTCAACATCCACAAGATCAATTCTAAGTTTTCTCAACGGTATCCATTTCATCCGTCCCCAAGTTGCCTTTGTTTTCCCACCCTCCCACCCTTTTTCTTCAAGGACTCAGGTTTTTTAATCAAGTATCCATTTATTCATGTGAAGTCTCTTCACTCTTTTCAATCAATGTTCTGATCCGGTGATCCCTCGTGAAGATGCTCACGAGCTTCAAGTTCATCATTCTTCTTTCTCATATTCCTCTCCGGTGGATTAATTTCAAGCTTCGGTGTTGATCATATCTCTTCCTTTTGTTTCAAATATCTTCCCATGTGAATTTCTTATCCAAGGCTCTCTTATTTATTCACCTTGCCCAGTTCATATCCAGATTGTGGAAGATATCTCAAAAGGTTTGTGTTTCCATTCTTAATCCGTTCAAGATATTTGGAGATTGTTATCTCATTCAAGCCATTTAATTCAACTGGTGCAATCTCTTTTTAAAATCATTTTCAACGGTGTTTTCTTTTGAGTGGGCCCTAACCCACAGGTCTTATCCCAGGATCTTACCTGACTCTTCGAATTATCAGGGGCGATTCTCAAATTCATTTCCAAGTTTGACGTAAGAATGAATTTTCATCAGTCACATGCCTTCTCCAAGGTCGCTTTCAAATTCTTTTCATCTTTGGCTCAACCTTTCCTCTTTTAATCCTTCCGGAGTGTCTCAACAATTCATGGTGGTGTTTCTCCTCGTCATTCTCAGCTTTGAAGACCGAAGAAGAGTTTTTCCTCTCAATCTTGGTTCGTTCTCTTAAAGATTGATAGTTCTAGCTTGATGCCATCCTCTCATAATTGTTTTCGATTGTGAGAATTCTTTTCTTACCATCCGGAGCATTTCATGAGTTGTTTCCGTTTCTTTCCTCTGAAGGCCATCATGTCATAATTATTCATTCTCAGCTTTCAGATCTCATTCTTCAAATCTTACCGGTGCATCGTTCAAATACCCTCTAATCAGTTCATGATCTCTTTGTTCTCATGTATTTAAATCCCCTCAAGTATCTTCATTCGTTTTCCAATTTTTCCCGGTGAATTGTGCCTTTGCTATGTTCATTTTCAATTCTTATGGTGGTTCGTTCGAGATTCATCTTCCTTTGTTTCTGTATCATTTCATTCGTTCTTTCCAATCCTCCCGGTGATTCATTGAAGACTTCTTCAAGTTGGCGCTATATCTCTCTTCAATCCTTTCTACGAGAATAAGTAGTATGCCAAATCCATTGCTTGCCATCAATTTAATTTGATGAAGGATAAGCATAAATAAATCTTATTCTTATTTCCTCGAGGTGATTCAATTCTTTTCTTCCGGAGATTGTTCATGATGAAGTAATTCTCGGTTCTAGTGTTTCATCTTTTCCTTTTCCGGAGTTCCAAGTTGTCTCGGTTATATCGTCGCGAAGCTCCATCTAAATCATTGCAAGGCTTCACCTTGTGTTTTCAACCTCTCTTTCTTTCTATCATCTTTTATTACCGGAGTTCTTCATGGAGGCTCTACATGATGGTTCGTCAAGGATTCTTTTCATTCTTCAATTGCTTTTCAAGATTTCTCTTGAAGTTATGACCCGCCAAGCTATACTCTAAAATAAACATGGTGCTCAACACATGTTTTTGTTTTGAGGAGCTCAAGTATTCTTCATCTTGCATTCCAAAGTGCAATTCTTTCTACCTTATCTTTTGAGATGGTGTTACTTGACAATTTCCATTCATGTTTTGTGATTCATATGTTGTCAAGAATGAGGTATTTTAAATCCATGAATCTCTTCGTTGGAGTTGTCTTGGTAAAGATTTCACCTAAAAGCCTTCCTGAAGGAATGCTGCTAATTGTGGTGCTTATCAATGATCCGAGTTTTCTCCTATCCTCTCGGTGAAAGCAGTTTTCATCTCTTTTTTGATCTCAAACAAGCAATTGTTTTTCGTTAGTGGCAGAATTTCACCTCAAGTGTTGAGATGTTTCCATAAGCCCACTACAAGTTTATTCGTTTCATTGTTGGTTTTCCAACAACTCTGTTCTAACCTTCTTGGAAGGGTGCTTTCCAAGATCATTTGTGGCAGAAGTTGGCATTTTCTTCTCCATCCTTTTATTCCGATGATCTATCTTCTATTTCTTCTTTCGGAGGCATGGTGATGTTGCTCCCTTCACTCATCATCTCGAATTGTGAGGATCATGTTCTTTTCATGCTTATCCATTTAACCGCAGTGTTGTGTTCTAATTCAAGTTCTTTCATCTTGTCAAGTTTTGCCTCTATTTTCAACCTGAGTGCTGTCTGAAATCTTTCTTACCCCTGTGCCATTCTTTCAATAGTTCCGGAGGCAGTGTGTTGTTGATTTCATCAAGTATCCTCTCATCTTGTCAAGTTCATGTTCAATTCCTTCCAATTATGGTCGGAGTGCTGTCAAAATTATATCATTCTTATCTCGTTTCAACCAGAGTGGTTTCAATTCCTTCTTGTTCATTGTACTCGCCATTCATAGCTTTGCAACCTCCAAGGTACACATGGTGTTCCTTGTTCCTATTTTCTACCGCAGTGCTCTCGATTGTGTTCAACTCCGTTGTGTTCGTTCTCTCCACTTTTCAACCTCTCAAAGTTCTTTGGTTTCACTCATTTGTCGAAGAAGCAACTTAGTTTTACCTCTTCTCTTCCTCTTCCGTTTCTCTCCGGTGCCATCCTAGATCTCGGGACGAGATCCTCTCGTAGTGGTGGAGTGTTGTAACGCCCCGGATACAACTTTCCATATTCGTAACTCCAACTCTTGCCTTTTCCGGAGATGTGATATATTATTTCCCTCCGTGGTTGGGTTTTTGTCTTTTGTTTTGCCTTTTGTTCATGTCTTGCATCTCATCTCATAGCATCATGCGCATTGCATCTGCATGTTTTCATAAAAACTTGCACCCTTTCATAGTTGCCGTGCCACCCCTTGTTTTCGTTGACCGTCCCGAGACCAACCGTGTCGTTTCCCTCTTGTCCGACCACCTAACCTCTCTTGCCAGTGCACTGACCCCCTCGCGCACGTCCGAGATTGCCCCGAACCCGAATCGCTCAGTCATCACCGTTGCATTCAGATCATCTCCTAACATCTATAAAATATCACCGTTTTCTTATTTGGACCCTCCTAGCCTATTTTTCTCGACCGCCCGATTTCGATCGGACGTACCGAGTTAATCCCAACCCTAACCCCCTACCTATATATTCTGCCTAACCCTAACTTCTAGGGACTTGTCCCATCCTCCGCCGCCGCCAGCCCACTGTCTCCTCCTCCTTGGGATCCCCTCCCGATCCAAACCACCAACCGAAGCCGCCACCTTCCTCCCCGTTTTCCAAATCAGGCCAACCACAACCTCCCAATTCCATCGATCCATCCCTCCTACCAGGGACACCCGCAAGAGAGAGCCAGGGGTCGATCCCTGCTCATCCCGAGCGCCACCGCCGGAGCTGCTCCATCCGCCGCCCGAACCTGCCAAGACCAGCACCCAAGCCGCTGTCCATCGTCCTCTGCTTCACGCTGCCTCCGGCGAGCAAAAGCCCCGCGCCTGCAGCCTCTCGTCCCGCAGCACACCCGTCCTCAGAGCCCCACGCCAGGAGCTCCTTCCCTTTGCTCGCTTCGACCCCGGGTCGCCGGAGACACTAGGGGATCTCCTCTGCCTCGCCCCATTCGCCCGCAAGTTCCGCAGTGCCACCAGAGCTCCCTCCGCCGACGAGAACCACCTGCAGATGAGCCCCGTGTCGCTCCTTCCTTCCCCTCCCCTACTTTCTATTCCCTCCTCTCACATCTCTCTCTCTGAACCAGGAACCCCATGGATGGTCGCGTCTTCGTCGTGCGCGTCCCCGTCCGTTCGTCCCTGCGCCTCAAGTCCCTGCCGCCGGTGAGCTGCCCTTGTCGTCGCATCGTTCCTTTGCTTCCAGCATCGACCGCAGCGCCAAGTCTCGATTGATTCAGTCCCGCCGTTGACCGAGCCACTCGCTCGCGCGAGGCCTCCTCTGCTCCCGCCAGTGACCTGCAGCCCGACCCCGCCTCAAGCGACGCCGCCTTCGCCGGAGATCGCGCCAAGTGCAGCGCCGCCTGGCCTCCGCGGCGTCGACCTGCCGCTGCGCCTCTGCCGCCTGTTTCTTCTCGTCAACGAGCGCCTCGCCTCGCGTTGACCGCGCCTCCAACGCGCCAGGCTGCCTCCTGCATCGCGCACGCCAAGCCCAGTCACTTCTTCGTCTGGGCCGAAGGCCATGGGTGAGGCCACACCCCAGCGCCCTCTGTTTTTTTTTTCCGCCGATTGGGCCAACCAGTTTCAGCCCGCTGTGTATTTTTTTCCTGTCTGCGAATTTGTTATTTATCCAGAGATTACAGTTTTGCAGAAAACCCCTCATGTTCATGCATGTAATAACTCCACAACCGTGCATCGGTTTGAAATGATTTAAACATGTAAAATGCTTAGAATTTTGTCTAGTCTCATAATATGCCACTTTCATCCATGTTTAAAATGCTTAAAATGTTGTTTGTTTAAATTTGCTTATATGCCATGTTAAAATGTTTTATTTCACAACTAATTAACCGTAGCTCCGATTTCAATAAACTTTATATGTAAATGGGGTGGAAAAATGCCTAGTTTAACTTGGTGCACTTCATTTTTCTGTTTAACATCATTAAAATTGTGTTTAGGGCAGAACAGTACCAAATTTGAATATTGCTCATGAGGATTTTCCGGAATTGTTGTTTGTTGTTCCGGCCTCATTTAAACTTGCCTAGGTAGGTAGTTTAATTATGCTTCACCTCTTGCCATGTTTAAAAACATTTAACATTGCTTGGTAGCTTAAACGAGATTAAACTAAATATGTCAATGTGGTGTTTTGTCAATAGGCAACTCATTGCATATTGAGCTGCACTTAACTTGTAGTATTGTTTGTTGTACTTTGCCATGCCATGCCTCATTAAAATGGACATGCATCATACTTGTTTTTGCATCATGCCATGTTTATGTGATGGTTGTTTACTATGTTGTTTGTTTCTTTCCGGTGTGGCTTCTTAGTTCCGGTAATGTTGCGATTGTGAGGATTCGTTCGACTACTCCCGTTCGTCTTCTTCATGGACTCGTTCTTCTTCCTAGCGGGATTTCAGGCAAGATGACCGCTACCCTGGATCTCACTACTATCATTGCTATGCTAGTTGTTTCGCTCTATCGCTTTGCTGCGCTACCTATCATTTGCTCTTCAAGCCTCCCAAATTGCCATGTCAGCCTCTAACCTTTTTCATCCTTCCTAGCAAACTGTTGCTTGGCTATGTTACCGCTTTGCTCAGCCCCTCTTATAGCGTGGTTAGTTGCAGGTGAAGTTGAAGATTGCCCCATGGTGGACAGGATTATGTTGGGATATCACAATATCTCTTATTTAATTAATGCATCTATATACTTGGTAAAGGGTGGAAGGCTCGGCCTTATGCCTGGTGTTTTGTTCCACTCTTGCCGCCCTAGTTTCCGTCATACCGGTGTTATGTTCCCGGATTTTGCGTTCCTTATGCGGTCGGGTGATTTATGGGACCCCCTTGAGAGTTCGCTTTGAATAAAACTCCTCTAGCAAGGCCCAACCTTGGTTTTACCATTTGCCTCACCTAGCCCTTTTTCCCTTGGGTTTCCAGAGCCCGAGGGTCATCTTTATATTAGCCCCCCCCCCCCCGGACCAGTGCTCCTTCGAGTGTTGGTCCGAAACAGGCAGACTGCGGGGCCACCTCGGGGCAACTCGAGGTCTGCTTTTACTCGTAGGCTGACCTATCCGGTGTTCCCTGAGAACGAGATATGTGCAGCTCCTATCGGGATTTGTCGGCACATCGGGCGGCTTTGCTGGTCTTTTTTTACCATTGTCGAAATGTCTTGTAAACCGGGATTCCGAGACTGATCGGGTCTTCCTGGGAGAAGCTATATCCTTTGTTGATCACGAGAGCTTATCATGGGCTAAGTTGGGACACCCCTGCAGGGTATAAACTTTCGAGAGCCGTGCTCGCGGTTATGTGGCAGATGGGAATTTGTTAATGTCCGGTTGTAGATAACTTGACACCATATCCGAATTAAAACGCATCAACCGTGTGTGTAGCCGTGATGGTCTCT
This sequence comes from Triticum timopheevii, assembly GCA_963921465.1. Taxonomy (NCBI): domain Eukaryota; kingdom Viridiplantae; phylum Streptophyta; class Magnoliopsida; order Poales; family Poaceae; genus Triticum; species Triticum timopheevii. The sequence continues at coordinate 173,799,124 of OY997272.1, forward strand.
TTTCGGCGGAGTCGGGAAGTGAACACGGTTTTGGGTTATGTTTGACGTAAGTAGGAGTTCAGGATCACCTCTTGATCATTGCTAGCTTCACGACCGTTCCGTTTGTTCTCTTCTCGCTCTTATTTGCGTATGTTAGCCACCATACTTGCTTAGTCACTGCTGCAACCTCACCACTTTACCCCTTCCTTACCCATTAAGCTTTGCTAGTCCTGATACCCATGGTAATGGGATTGCTGAGTCCTCGTGGCTCACGATTACTACAACAACAGTTGCAGGTACAGCTTATGCGACGATCATGACGCGAGAGCGATGTCTGCTTGTTTTGGAGTTCTTCTTCTGCTTCTTCTTCGATCAGGGGATAGGTTCCAGGTCGGCAGCCTGGGCTAGCAGGGTGGATGTCGTTTGAGTTTCTGTTTGTGTTTCATCCGTAGTCGGATGGTGCTCTTTTGTAAGATGATGTTGTATTCGTGTGGCATTGTATGTTTTATGTATGTATCCCCATTTGTTATGTAATGTTGATGTAATGATATCCACCTTGCAAAAGCGTTTCAATATGCGGGTCTATCCTTGGTGGGACCTTCGAGTTCCTTTTGGATAGGGTCGCATATTGGGCGTGACAGTTCGACTATATCAACCGCGTTGTTAAATGCTTCCGCTTACGATCTACGAGGATACGTAGAAACACTCTCCCCTCATTATTATGCATCTCCTTGATAGATCTTGCGTGTGCGTATAATTTTTTTGTTTTCCATGCAACGTTTTCCAACATGTTCAATTTAAATACAAGTACAGTGAATTATTTGTTAGTCTTATATCTAGTAACTAGACACACTAGCGGAGCTACCTACAAGCAAAAACGTACCATGGCTCACCCAGCATAGGCCCAGAACACAAGAGTACAAGTGTAAAAACTAGGGTAAAAATTACAGTCTCCCTTTAGACCTATCTAGGCTGTCCCGTCCATCTATTTTCTGTAGCTCCTCCATTGACTAGACGTTTCTAAATTTATGATGAAAGAAATCATGCTAATTGCTAAGAGATCATACCTTAATTAATAAAGGCAAACATTTACTTCTTATTTCTCTTCTTCACCTCAGCGTTTATGCTACTATGTGGGACAAATTGGCTGGTCTCACCCTGCCCGCTCCCGCGAGCAGGAGGGTGAACCCTAGCGCCTCCACCTCCAACCTTCCCCCGCCCCTACCCCTCCCTTGCCGCCGCTGGGTCGCGCCATCGGGCAAAGCTCGGCCGGCCCGGCGGCGGTGGGGCTCCTCTCCCCCCTCGCATGGTTGCTGACGCGGGACAGCAACATCGGACAATAGTGCGGTGCTCTGCAGGGCATCACAGTGACACTGCGGTTGGGGCGGCCGGTGGTGGCATCTTGGCGTAGAGGCGCGGGTGGCTGTGAGGCCAGGAGGCGGCGGGGTGTGCTTCGTGGGGTGGCGGCGCGTCAGGGTGGTAGTTCCCGTCTTAGATATGGACGGGTTGTGCCTCCGGCCTGTGGCTCGTGGGCGGCACGGGCTGCGATGGCGAGGACCGGCTACCGCCAGTAGTCTAGGCGGCTGGTGGTCACTGATGTGGAGGTGTGCCATGGTGGAGCTCCAATGACGTCTCCGGCTATGTGGGCCTTGTCCATGGGTGCAGGTGGTGCGTGATACGTCCATTTTGCATCATGCTTTTATATCGATATTTATTGCATTATGGGCTGTTATTACACGTTATGTCACAATACTTATGGCTATTCTCTCTTATTTTACAAGGTTTACATGAAGATGGAGAATGCCGGCAGCCGGGATTCTGGGCTGGAAAAGGAGCAAATATTGGAGACCTATTCTGCACAGCTCCAAAAGTCCTGAAACTCCACGAAAGTCATTTTTGGAATTAATGATAAATATTCAGTGGAAGAAATACCTGAGGGGGGCCACCCACCATCCACGAGGGTGGGGGGCGCGCCCTACCCCCCCCTGGGCGCGCCCCCTGCCTCGTGGGCCACCTGGCAGCCCTCCGGTGCCCATCTTCTGCTATATGAAGTCTTTTACCCTAGAAAAAATCACAAGCAAGCTCACGAGACGAAACTCCGCCGCCACGAGGTGGAACCTTGGTGGAACCAATCTAGGGCTCCGGTGGAGCTATTCTGCCGGGGAAACTTCCCTCCAGGAGGGGGAAATCATCACCATCATCATCACCATCGATCCTCTCATCGGCAGGGGGTCAATCTCCATCAACATCTTCACCAGCACCATCTCCTCTCAAACCCTAGTTCATCTCTTGTATCCAATCTTTGTACCAAAACCTCATATTGGTACCTGTGGGTTGCTAGTAGTGTTGATTACTCCTTTTAGTTGATGCTAGTTGGTTTATTTGGTGGAAGATCATTTGTTCAGATCCTTAATGCATATTAATACTCCTCTGATCATGAACATGAATATGCTTTGTGAGTAGTTATGTTTGTTCCTGGGGACATGGGTGAAGTCTTGCTATTAGTAGTCATGTGAATTTGGTATTCGTTCGATATTTTGATGAGATGTATGTTGTCTCTCCTCTAGTGGTGTTATGTGAACGTCGACTACATGACACTTAACCATTATTTGGGCCTAGAGGAAGGCATTGGGAAGTAATAAGTAGATGATGGGTTGCTAGAGTGATAGAAGCTTAAACCCTAGTTTATGCGTTCCTTTGTAAGGGGCTGATTTGGATCCATATATTTCATGCTATGGTTAGGTTTACCTTAATATTTCTTTTGTATTTGCGGATGATTGCAATAGGGGTTAATCATAAGTGGTATGCTTGTCCAAGAAAGGGCAGTACCCAAGCACCGGTCCACCCACATGTCAAATTATCAAAGTAAGGAAACATTTATATAGTGTGTTGAAATTTACTGTCACCTTTTACTATGGAAACTAATCCTTTGAGGGGCTTGTTTGGGGTATCTTCACCCCGACCAGTAGAGCAAAGAGTTGCTCCTCAACCTACAGAACCTACTGAAAATGTTTACTTCGAAATTCCTTCGGGTATGGTAGAGAAACTGCTAGCTAATCCCTTTGTAGGAGATGGAACATTGCATCCCGATTTACACCTTATCTATGTGGATGAAGTTTGTGGATTATTTAAGCTTGCAGGTATGCCCCATGATGTTATTAAGAACAAGGTTTTCCCTTTATCTTTGAAGGGAGACGCATTGACATGGTATAGACTATGTGATGATATGGGATCATGGGACTATAAACGATTGAAATTGGAATTCACCAGAAGTTTTACCCTATGCATCTTTTTCATCGTGATCGTAATTATATATATAATTTTTGGCCCCGCGAAGGAGAAAGCATCGCTCAAGCTTTGGGGAGGCTTAAGTCAATGTTATATTCATGCCCCAATCATGAGCTCTCAAGAGAAATGATTATTCAAAAAAATTATGCTTGGCTTTCTCTCAACAATCGCTCCATGCTTGATACTTCTTGTGCTGGGTCTTTAATTTATGATGTAGACTATTGAATTCAAATGGGATTTATTGGAAAAAATTAAATGCAACTCTGAAGATTGGGATTCTGATGATGGTAAGGAGTCAGGTATGACACCTAAGTTTGATTGTGTTAAATCTTTTGTGGATACCGATGCTTTTCATGGATTTAGCACTAAATATGGACTTGACTCTGAGATAGTAGCTTCTTTCTGTGAATCATTTGCTACCCATTTGATCTCCCTAAGGAGAAGTGGTTTAAATATAATCCTCCCACTGAAGTAAAAGTAGTTGCACCTATTACAGTTGAAGAAAAGACTATCACTTATAATGATCCTATTGTTCCTACTACTTATATTGAAAAACTACCTTTCCCTGTTAGGATAAAGGATCATGCTAAAGCTTCAACTGTTGTTTGTAAGAGTAATACTAGAACATATACACCTCCTGAGCAAATTAAAGTTGAACCTAGTATTGCTATGGTTAAAGATCTCTTGGCTAATAATATTGATGGGCATGTTATTTATTTTTGTGATGAAGCTGCTAGAATTGCTAGAGCCGATGCTGAGAAACATAGACCTGTTGTACGCATGCCTGTTATTTCTGTTAAAATAGGAGATCATTGTTATCATGGCTTATGTGATATGGGTGCTAGTGCTAGTGCAATACCTTTTTCCTTATATGAAGAATTTTAAGCATGATATTGCACCTGCTGAGGTAGAAGAAATTGATGTTACAATTAAGCTTGCCAATAGAGATACTATTTCACCAATTCATGTTGAAGTCTTGTGTGGGAAAGTTAAATATCCTACTGATTTTCTTGTTCTTGGTTCCCCACAAAATGAATTTTGTCCCATCATATTTGGTAGACCCTTTTTGAATACTGTTAATGCTAAGATTGATTGCGAAAAGGATGTTGTTACTATTGGGTTAGGGGATATGTCTCATGAGTTTAATTTTGCTAAATTTCGTAGACAACCCCATGATAAAGATTTGCCTAGTAAGGATGAAATTATTGGTCTTGCTTCTATTGCCGTGCCTCCTACTGATCCCTTAGAACAATATTTGCTAGACCATGAAAATGATATGTTTATGAATGAAAGAAGGGAAATAGATGAAGTATTCTTCAAACAAGGACCTATTTTGAAACACAACTTGCGTGTTGAAATCCTAGGGGTTCCTCCACCACCCAAGGGTGATCCCGTGTTTGAGCTTAAACCATTACCTGATACTCTTAAATATGCTTATCTTGATGAAAAGAAGATATATCTTGTTATTATTAGTGCTAACCTTTCAGAGCAAGAAGAAGAAAGATTATTGAAAACTCTGAAGAAGCATCGTGCTGCTATTGGATATACTCTTGATGATCTTAAGGGCATTAGTCCCACTCTATGCCAACACAAAATAAAATTGGAGGAAGACGCCAAACCAGTTATTGATCACCAACTACGATTAAATCCTAAGATGAAAGAAGTGGTAAGAAAGGAAATACTAAAGCTCCTCGAGGCAGGTATAATTTATCCCGTTGCTGATAGTCCGTGGGTAAGTCATGTCCATTGTGTCCCTAAGAAGGGAGGTATTACTGTCATTCCTAATGATAAAGATGAATTGACCCCGCAAAGAATTATTACAGGTTATAGGATGGTAATTGATTTCTGTAAGTTAAATAAAGCTACTAAAAAGGATCATTACCATTTACCTTTTATTGATCAAATGCTAGAAAGATTATCCAAACATACACATTTTTGCTTTCTAGATGGTTACTCTAGTTTCTCTCAAATACCTGTGTTAGCGGAGGATCAAGAAAAGACCACTTTTACTTACCCTTTCGGTACCTTTGCTTATAGACATCTGCCTTTTGGTTTATGTAATGCACCTGCTACCTTTCAAAGATGCATGGTGGCTATATTCTCTGACTTCTGTGAAAAGATTTGTGAGGTATCCATGGATGATTTCTCCGTTTATGGATCCTCTTTTGATGATTGCTTGAGCAACCTTGATCGAGTTTTTCAGAGATGTGAAGATACTAGTCTCGTCTTGAATTGGGAGAAGTGCCACTTTATGGTTAATGAAGGCATTGTCTTGGGGCATAAAATTTCTGAAAGAGGTATTGAAGTTGATAAAGCTAAAGTTGATGCTATTGAAAAGATGCCATGTCCCAAGGACATTAAAGGTATAAGAAGTTTCCTTGGTCATGCCGGTTTTTATAGGAGGTTCATTAAGGACTTTTCTAAAATTTCTAGGCCTCTCACTAATCTATTGCAAAAAGATATTCCCATTATCTTTGATGATGATTGTGTAGAAGCATTTGAAATACTTAAGAAAGCTTTGATTTCTGCACCTATTGTTTAGCCGCCTGATTGGAATTTACCCTTTGAAATTATGTGTGATGCTAGTGTTTATGTTGTAGGTGCTGTTATAGGACAAAGAGTTGATAAGAAACTAAATGTTATTAAATGTGCTAGTAAAACTCTAGACACTGCCCAGAAAAATTATGCTACTACTAGAAAAGAATTCTTAGCAGTTGTATTTGCTTGTGATAAGTTCAGACTTTATATTGTTGATTCTAAAGTAATTGTTCACACTGATCATGCTGCTATTAAATATCTTATGGAAAAGAAAGATGCTAAACCTAGACTTATTAGATGGGTTCTCTTGCTACAAGAATTTGATTTGCATATTATTGATAAAAGGGAGCGCAGAACCCCGTTGCAGACAACTTGTCTAGGTTAGAGAATGTTCTTGATGACCCACTACCTATTAACGATAGCTTTCCTGATGAACAATTAGTTGTCATAAATGCTTCTCGTACTACTCTATGGTATGCTGATTATGCTAATTACATTGTTGCTAAGTTCATACCACCTAGTTTCACATACCAACAAAAGAAAAAGTTCTTTTATGATTTAAGACATTACTTTTGGGATGACCCACACCTTTATAAAGAAGGAGTAGATGGTGTTATTAGACGTTGTGTACCTGAGTATGAACAGGAACAGATCCTATGCAAGTGTCACTCCAAGGCATATGGAGGACACCATGCTGGAGATAGAACTGCACATAAGGTATTGCAATCCGGTTTTTATTGGCCTACTCTCTTCAAAGATGCCCGTAAGTTTGTCTTATCTTGTCATGAATGTCAATTGGTAATATTAGTAGACATCAAGAAATGCCTATAAATTATTCTCTTGTTATTGAACCATTTGATGTTTGGGGCCTTGATTATATGGGACCGTTTCCTGCCTCTAATGGGTATACACATATTTTAGTTGCTGTTGATTACGTTACTAAGTGGGTAGAGGCTATTCCAACTAGTAGTGCTGATCATAACACCTCTATTAAGATGCTTAAAGAAGTTATTTTTCCAAGGTTTGGAGTCCCTAGATACTTAATGACTGATGGTGGTTCACATTTTATTCATGGTGCTTTCCGTAAAATGCTTGCTAAGTATGATGTTAATCATAGAATTGCATCTCCTTATCACCCACAATCTAGTGGTCAAGTAGAGTTGAGTAACAGAGAGCTCAAATTAATTTGGCAAAAGACTGTTAATACATCTAGAAAGAATTGGTCCAAGAAACTTGATGATGCATTATGGGCTTATAGAACTGCATATAAGAATCCTATGGGTATGTCTCCATATAAAATGGTTTATGGAAAAGCATGTCACTTACCTCTCGAACTAGAACATAAGGCATATTGGGCCATTAAAGAGCTCAATTATGATTTCAAACTTGCCGGTGAGAAGAGGATGTTTGACATTAGCTCACTTGATGAATGGAGAACCCAGGCCTACGAGAATGCCAAACTTTTTAAAGAAAAAGCTAAAAGATGGCATGACAAAAGGATACAAAAGCGTGAGTTTAACGTAGGTGATTATGTGTTGCTATTCAACTCTCATTTAAGATTTTTTGCAGGAAAACTTCTCTCTAAATGGGAAGGCCCTTACGTTATCGAGGAGGTCTATCGTTCCGGTGCCATAAAAATAAACAACTTCGAAGGCACAAATCCAAAGGTGGTGTTGGGGATATAACTATTGGTATGACCCGCCCAGGAGGGGCCGGGTTATACTTGCAGATATTCTTGAAGCACAAGACCCAAGATACAGATGATGGTTTAGTTAAGGGCCCAAGTCCCAGAGGCGACTTAAGGCCCGTAGTGATAAACCGCCATGTATGCATGACTTGTATTCTAAGGCAAGAATAGTTAAGAGACCGAGCCGGACACTGTTTATGAGCCGGCCGAGACTCTGCAGAGCTACTGGGCGTCGACCTCTGTATATAAAGGGACGATCCGGCGGCGGTTCAGGGCAAGTAACAACAACTCGAGAGCTAGGTCAAATGATTTGCTCCCTGGTTATCGAGACATAAGCAATCCCACTCAAAACTGGATCGTAGGCTTTTACCTTCACCGTAAGGGGCCGAACCAGTATAAACCTTGTGTCCTTTGTCCCAATTAACCCCTTTAAGCTTCCTAGTTGCGATGGCTCCACGACTAAGTCCTTTCACTAGGACATCTGCCATGACAATTCCATGACAGTTGGCGCCCACCGTGGGGCCAGCGCACGGTGGATTTGAGTCCTTGAAGGGAAGCTTCGAAGGGCTCAAGGGATACGCTATGGGCCGGATGACCAAGAGTCGTCGCGGCAAGCTCTACATCGACGACGCAGGCTGGGGCCCCAACACCGACTCAATTGAGTATGGGTACCGAGTCCCCTTTGGCGGAATTCACGTCTTCATCGGCAAGATCGGCGAGCCGGGCCCTGAGCCGGACATCTGCACCGACCTCATCGAGACGGCTCAGCGTGCGAGACCCGCCCGGGCTCCGCCTACCATGAAGCGTGCCTTCGTGGGATGCATCCATGAAGGGCTCTCTGAAGGATCTGCATCTGGCGGTGAGACGGCCATCTACTCTGATGGCGGGTCATCTACAGGTGAGACAGATTCGTTGTATCAATTGCAAGATGGCAGGCTTGGGGGCTGTTCCGATGGCAGCAGTATTCCGGATTGCTTCGAGCCGCCGAGCAGGGTTGGGATCTTCATGGCCGGCTCACAACCTATCCAAGACTCTGCAACTGCGGCAGCCATGACCTCCGGGTCAGCAGCAGCCGGGGCAGGAGGCCTTGTGCGCTTGCCGGCTCAGGTGTTGATGGATCTCACAGATAAGCTGACCACTCTGTTAACCATCGTGGTCAACCCGGCGGATCAAGCTCGTCATGATGCGGAAGTGGCACAGTTAAAATTGGATATGGTACAGGCTAAGGAAGACCTAGCAGCGGAAGATGTCAGGATAACCGCAGAGCGGGCAGCTCTAGATGTTCAGGCTCAGCGGATTCAGGCACAGACTTTCCGGCTCACGCAAGATTAGAACGCGTCTAATGAGGTCATGAGGAGAAGACATCAAAAGAGTCAGTCTCGACTCCCCCCAGTTTATGATCCTCGAAACCTCTTTCACACACCTCGTGCGGGACCCAGTAACCCGCCGTGGCTCACCCCGCGTACTAAGGCAGACCGGGTTGCAACACCCGGAATCGGGCGCCAGTCCAGCCACGGGTTATGGGGCCTCCCCGCATAAACACAACTCCACCTCAATATGTACCAACACCTCCGGGTCACTATTCTAACCCGTTGGAAAATATGATAGCGGCAGCAGCACAGCTGGCAGCTCTCGCAATTGATGGTGACTTTCCGGCGGCGGTTGAAACCCGTCGGGTCAGGGAACTTCTTCAGATGGCCTTAGCACAACAGGAGATGTACTCATACAGCCGGGACAGAATCCATTCGACTCCTCGTCCAAGCCGAAGCCTAAGTTATAGCAGGCACATGGACTCAGCAGCTGTTTCAAGCAATGTCCGGCGCCGTAACCAGCTAGGTGGGCATGACCCGGCGCGTCCTGGGGCCTTTAACTTGGTAGATCAAGACAGAATACGACAAGAGGCCGAGCAGGCGGCGGCTCAACAGGCAGCTGAGCAGGCGGCTCAGCTGACGGTTTACCAGCCATATCCGGTTTATCCTACGACTTCTATCGAGGCAGGTGTGGCCACCGGGACCGGAGGCATCCCCTGTCTAGTGCCAGCTCTACGTAACGAGCGCTTGCCCAAGGATTTTAAGGGACCAAGAAAGGTGTCAAACTACACGGCCGACTTACAGCCCGGAGCATGGATTGAAAGTTACGAGATGGCTATGGAGTTTTTGGAGGTCAGTGACGCTGCGATGGCCAAGTACTTTACCATGATGTTGGATGGGACCACCCGCACTTGGTTGAAAGGCCTGCCACCAAATTCAATCAGTTCATGGGCGGAGCTAAAGGCCCGGTTCATCCAGAATTTCAAGGATATGTGCAAGCAGCCCATGTCAATTGTGGATTTGATGAATTGCAAGCAAGAGGAGGGCGAGTCTACAACCCATTGGGTGCGCCGGGTTAAAGCCATAATACATTCTTCTGATAAGATGGATGCCGGCTTTGCAGTCTTAATGTTGGAGAAAAATTGCCGTTTTTTGCCTCTAAAACATAAGCTGGGGCAGCTCAAGCGCGATTGCAATGATATGGTCAAGTACGCCGACTCTGATAGTACCAAGGATCCCGAGTCTAATGATGACAAGGCAGGGAAGGGAAATAAGAACGGCAACGGCAAGGGCCCTCAGCACAACCCGGCAAATCAAGGAGGTAATAAGCTTAAGGCTGACTGTAGTTTGGATTTTGTGGCTAACACTAGTGCGCAGGGTAACAACCAACGACGTAAGGGGAGGCCACCTCCCCGGTCTGGCGGGTCAGGCCCCACACTTGAGCAGTTACTAAACGAGCCCTGTCCAAGGCACGGCACTCAGCAGAAGCCGGCTACCCATCTATGGAAGGACTGTACGATCATGAAGGCCTTCAAGAATTCCAACATGTTCGATGGAAACAATGGGCAGGGCGGCGGCTCAGGCAGCGGCAATTTTCATGGCCGGGCGGCGGTTCAAACCCCAATTTTCAAAATTCTCAAGGCAGTCAAGGTGGATATAACCAACAATCTGTCCAGAGTGGTCAGCAACAGCAGCAAGGCGGATACCAAAGTAATCCGAAGCAGCTAAATAGTGGGCAATATCACGTATTTACCACCAGCTTATGCAAATGAGACCAGAAGCTTCATACGAGGGTTGTGAATGCTGTTGAGCCGGCAGTTCCTCATTATCTGAGATGGTCTGAGCAGCCTATTTTATGGAGTAGGGAAGATCACCCTCCCCGGGTTGATAATCCGGGTCACTTAGCCTTGGTGGTGGCCCCTCAGGTGGGTGGATATAAATTCACCAAGGTGCTCATGGATGGAGGCAGCAGCATCAACATTCTCTATTATGAGACTTTCCGTCGCATGGGGTTAACTATCAAAAGCCTTAAGCAATCCAATATTGTCTTCCATGGCGTCGTGCCCGGTAAGTCGGGATACCCAGTCGGTAAGATCGAATTGGAGGTAGCCTTTGGGGATGAATATGACTCCAGGGCCGATAAGTTGACGTTTGAAGTAGTCAAGATCAAGAGCCCATATCATGCTCTGTTTGGGCGACCGGCTTATGCCAAGTTCATGGCACAGCCGTGTTATGTGTATTTGCAGCTCAAGATGTCGGGTCATAAGGGAACCATTACCGTGCATAGAAGCCAGAAGATAGCCTTGGAATGTGAAGAAGGGGACGCAGCTTATGCTGAGTCAGTCTGTGCAATAGAAGAGTTAAAGTTCTACAAGGATAATGTTGACCCGGCGGATATGACATCTTTGAAGAAGCCAACCACAGAGCATGAGCCAGTCATGAAGTTTAAATCGGCTGATGATACTAAGCTTGTTGATTTTGTTCCAGGTGACTCATCCAAGCAGTTCAGTATCAATGCTAATTTGGATCCCAAATAGGAAAGCGCGCTCATCGAGTTCATCCATGAGAACCGGGACATCTTTGCACGGAAACCTTCTGACATGCCAGGTGTACCGGGAGAACTCGCTAAGCACACTCTTAATATTGATCCAAAGTTTAAGCCGGTCAAGCAATTTCTTCGGCGGTTCAATGAGGAGAGGCTGAAGGCCATTGGTGAGGAGGTGGCCCGACTCTTAGCAGCTGGGTTAATCATTGAAGTTTTTCATCCAGAGTGGTTGGCTAACCCGGTGCTTGTTCTTAAAAAAACAGCACTTGGCGTATGCGTGTAGATTACACGGATTTAAACAAGGCTTGTCCGGTTGATCCTTTTGCTCTCCCTCGTATTGATCAAATCATTGATGCTACGGTTGGTTGTGAGCATTTGAGATTTCTGGATGCTTCTCTGGTTATCATCAGATCAAGATGGCAGTTAAGGACCAGAAGAAGACAGCGTTCATTACTCCGTTTGGAGCCTTCTGCTATGTATCAATGCTTTTTGGGCTTAAGAGTGCCCGGGCGACTTATCAGCGATGTGTGCAGAATTGTCTTCATAATCAAATTGGGCGCAATGTTCATGCTTATGTGGATGACATAGTGGTGAAATCCAGAGAACAGGAGACCTTGATTGATGATCTCAAGGAAACCTTTGACAATCTTCGGGTTTACAAAATGATGCTTAACCCGGCCAAGTGTGTTTTTGGTGTGCCTGCAGGCAAGCTTTTGGGTTTTCTGGTTTCTAACAAGGGCATCGAGGCTAACCCAGAGAAGATCAAGGCCATCACCTCTCTAGCCAAACCAGCATGTATCAATGATGTTCAGCGTTTGGCGGGTCGTATCGCTGCTTTAAGCCGGTTCATAAGCCGGTTAGGTGAGAAGGCCATACCACTGTATCAAATGATGAAGAAGACGGATAACTTCATCTGGAGTGACGCTTCCAATGCTGCTTTTGAAGACCTGAAGAAACAGCTGGCTGGGCTGCCGGTTCTTGCTGCTCCCATTGATAAGGAGCCCTTGTTATTATATGTGGTGCTAACACACGTGTCGTCAGCGTGGCCATCGTGGTGGAGCGCAAGGAGGCTAGCAAGGAACACCCGGTTCAACGGCCGGTTTACTACATCAGCGAGGTCCTTATTGAGTCCAAGCAACGGTATCCGCATTGGCAAAAGCTCGTTTATGGGGTATTCATGGCAAGCCGGAAGCTTAAGCAATACTTCCTGGGCCACCCCATCATTGTGGTTAGTTCTGCTCCTTTGGGGATATCATTCAAAACAGAGAAGCCACAGGACGAGTCGCCAAGTGGGCCATTGAGCTTGGGCCTCATGGTTTAAAGTATGTGCCACGCATGGCCATTAAATCTCAAGCACTAGTGGATTTCATCAACGATTGGACAGAGCTGTAGATGCCTAAAGAAAAGCCGAACAACACATATTGGACTATTCACTTTGATGGGTCCAGGCAATTGGAGGGCTCGGGGGCTGGAGTTGTTTTAGCTTCCCCTCGAGGGGACAAATTTTGTTATGTGCTACATTGATGTTTCCTTGTACTAGCAATGCAGCTGAGTACGAAGCCTTACTCCATGGTCTCCGGATGGCTAAGGAGATGAGCTTAAGCCAGGTAAGGTTTTTCGGTGACTCAGATCTGGTGGCTCAGCAGGTATCAGGCAAGTGGGATTCTAAGGATCCTCTCATGCCGGCTTATCACCGTGAAGTCGATGCAATTGCTGGACACTTCAAGGGTTATCAAGTGGAGCACATTGACCGCAGAAAGAACGAGGTGGCTGACGCTTTAAGCCGTCTGGGATCTCAGCGTAAGCCGGTGTCGTCTAATACTTTTTTGGACATTCTGCATAACCCTTCTGTCAGGTTACCCATGGAGGAGGACTTGGCTGTCCCTGACCCAGAAGCACAATTGGTGGCGGCTCTTCATGTCATTCCAGACTGGACGGTGCCATATCTAGCTTACATGACCCGGGGCGAGTTGCCTGAGGATGAAACCTTGGCCAGGCAGATAACCCGGCGGTCTAAGTCTATGACGATTATCGGTGGCGAGTTGCATCATCACAGTGTTACAGGGGCATTTCAGCGTTGCGTCTCTCCTGAAGAAGGCCAAGAAATTCTTCATGAGATTCATGAAGGGGATTGTGGTCATCACGCAGGGTCAAAATCCCTCGTAGCCAAGGCTTTCCGTCACGAATTTTATTGGCTGACGGCTCATGCTGATGCAGAGGACTTGGTCAGCAAATGTCACGGTTGTCCGAAGTTCTCAAGACGGGCTCATGTGCTGGCTCAAGAATTGAGGATGATTCCGATTACTTGGCCATTTGTAGTCTAGGGGCTTGAAATGGTTGGGCCTTTTAAAAGGTCCAAAGATAAAAAGACCCACCTTTTGGTGGCAGTTGATAAATTTGCAAAGTGGGTTGAGGGAGAGCCAGTCAGTAAGTATGATGCGGCTACGGCGGTTCAGTTCATGAAGAAAGTGATATTTTGCTTCGGCTTTCCACACAGTATTATAACTGACAATGGTACCAATTTGTCTAAAGGCGCCATGGAAGAATTTTGTCAACGGGAGCATATTCGGCTTGATGTTTCATCAGTGGCTCACCCTCAATCCAATGGTCAAGCCGAGAGAGCCAATTAGGAGATCTCGAAAGGCATCAAGCCCCGGCTTTTGGTCCCCTTGCAACGAACGCCGGGTTGCTGGGTTGAGGAGTTACCTTCCGTGTTGTGGAGCATCAACATGACTCCCAACAGATCTACGGGTTATACGCCCTTTTTCGTGGTCTATGGAGCTGAGGCGGTTCTCCCTAGTGACATCCGTCATGACTCACCTCGTGTGGCGGCTTATGTGGAAGCGGACAATGAACAGGCGCGCCAGGATGCTCTTGACCTGTTAGATGAACAGCGGGACTTGGCAGCAGCTCCTTCGGTGATTTACCAACAGGACTTGCACCGATATCACAGCCGCCGGGTTAAGTCTAGAACCTTTCAGGAAGGTGATTTGGTGCTCCAGCTCATCCAGGATCAAACGGATGCGCACAAGTTATCTCCGCCTTGGGAAGGGCCCTTTGTGGTCAGCAAGAACTTGAACAACGGGTCATATTACCTTATCTATGTTCGAGAGCGCAAGGACTCACGTAAATCGGAGGAAGAGACTCGCCGGCCGTGGAATATCGCTCATCATCGGCCTTACTACACTTGAGCCATAGACTCTCCTAGTGTACATATTTTGACAATGTATATATTATGATAAATACTAAAGCAGGACCTCTGTCCTTTTTCCTTCCTCAAAGGTAAAATTGTCATTCTTATTATTATCCTTATTATCTCACATGGTCACTTGGGGGCTGATCACATTTGATCCGGCTTAAGCCGCTTGATCCGGCTTACGATCGTATTCGAATCTAGCCGTTAAAAATTATGATCATTAGGGGGCTTCCTGTTCAAACATAGGTCGTATTCGAACTAAAGAGAACATAGCTGTTGGTACCCTTTTGATTGGCACACTGCCGAGCTCACTAGGGGGCTTCTTGATCATATTCGAATCATAGCTTAACCCCTTTTGAGAACCGACTTTGATTGTATTCGAATCAGAGTCGTTAAAAAACTCTCAAGGTCATTAGGGGGCTTCCTGTTCAAACATAGGTCCTATTCAAACCAAAGAGAACATAGCTGGCGGTACCCTCTTGATCGGCACAACGCCAAAGCCATTGCGGGCTACATGATCGTATTCGAATCCTAGCTTAACCCCTTTGGAACGGTTTACTGATCATATTCGAATCAGCAGCCTTGAAGTTTTTTATATTATATTTTGGTTCAAGTTTTCTTTGGAAGCACCCTTTATTTGACTTAAGACTTTTTTGAGGTTTACAAGTATAAGTATGGTTATTTTTAACCCGGCTTAATATTGACTGATGAGTCGCCAATATATGAGCATCAGTATACCTTTGAAATTTTGGTGTCCAAAGACTGGGCTATCACCCTTACCGACCGGGTCATATGAGCCGGCGGTGCAAATTTAAGAAGTCACAAGTGTAAGATCATAGTCGTGTTTTTTATAACAAGTTAATCTATGACTCTTTTTAAGTTCTTTTTACCCGCCTGGCGGTAAGCCGCCAAGGGATTTTGTAGTCTGTTTTCATATGCAGGACAGTTTAAAAGATCTGATCAAGCATATGGTAAGCAGATGAAAAGTAACACAGATGGATATAACACAGCGGTTTAATGGCGTTAAGCATTAAAACGTGCACAATGGCACAGCCAAAATAAAGTTATTTCTATTCTATTACAGGACTCCTGAGTACAAATGATTCACATTTTTAAGTACATCCCAGGTATGAGCCGCCACGGCAGGTTAACCTTCATAATTGGCCTGAAACATCCGGGTTAGCCCTCTCCGCGTCTTCGCCCTGCTCCCTTTCCTGGAAGGTTGACGATGACCAGTCAATGTTGTTCAAAGCTTCAAATTCAGCTTCAGCATCAACTAGGCCAGCTGGGTCAACTTCAAGGGCGAAGGTGTGCTTACGGAGTGGGGGGATCAGACTGGTCACTTCATAATGAGGCGTTGGAATTCTCCAGTTTTCTTCATCATAACCCGCCTGGTATCTGGTAAGATCTACTTCATTCGCTATAAGTGTAGCCACGGGGCGTATCTCCTTTACACAAGCAGTGAAATCGTTTTCTTCAAACGGGGTGCCATCCTCCTTTAAGCTTGGGTGGCCAGTGGCAATGTCGGTTGGGTCTAACTCTGGTAGCCAAGCCTTGGCCCGGCTTAAAGCGTTTACCGCTCCCGCTCTTGCAGCTGACTGCCTTAGTTCATTGAACCGTTGAGGGAGCACGGAAAGCTTCTTCAAGACGTCTACCAGGAGGGTTGGCACTTCATTCGACAGAGCTACCGTGGCTAATGCACGTTGAGACCCGGTGTATAATTGCTCCACCAAAGTATACACCGCTTTCAGTTTAATCAGCATGTCCTGGTTCAAATTTGAGCTTCTGGGGCCTGCATAAACATGGTTAGGTGAGTTAATTCCAGTTTTATAATCAACTGAAAGGCTTAAATATTTAAACGCTTGCAGGACAACTTACCAAAGATCGCTGAGACCATCTGCGAGACATGGTGCTTTAAACCTGTTAATTCACCGGTAGCTTCTTCTAGAGCCACCTCGGCCTTTTCAGCTCGATTAATAAATGCAGACTTCTCCTCAGCCCAGGCTTTCTTTTCAGCTTCAAATTCTTTCTTCAATTTATCTTGTTCAGAAACGCTGAATTTGAACTTGGTGTCAGCCTTTTGGGTTTCCATCTCTTGGGCCTCAAGGCGGCTTTTCAGATCAGTCACCTCAGATTCGAGTTGGCTCGTGGTGGCCTATACAAGTACAGAGTCAAAAATCAAGCCAATTTTCATGTAATATTAAAGACCCAAGTCTTTTGCCAGCAACAACACTTGGCACTTGGGGGCTAATGTTACTGAAGAATTTTTATTTTCATGGGCGGTTCATAGGATGGCGATTCATAAGAGTAAGTACCAAGCATTTTGCGAGCAAAAATACTTGGCACTTGGGGGATAATGCATACTGTTGTTCAAAGATTTGTCAGCATTTTTTATATATTAAGGACCGGTTCAACCATGTTGGTTAAGCCGCCCCTTGGGGACTACAGAGTAAGCCGGACTTCTTATATGTGTTATTCATCTATGTTGCTAATATCATTAAGCTTGTTTCTAAGTCTACAGCATAAACATTATAAGCAGTAGACTTGGGGGCTAGCATAGTAAAGATTAATGAATAAGAGAGAACGGGTTATACCTCAAATTTTTGGTGCATCTGCTTCACCATATCAATCTCGAGGTTCCGGCTGCTGTGCACTTGGCTCATGTAGCCAGAAAAGATGTCTCCAATACTCATATGAGCATAGTTTGCAACATCCAGTTTGACCTGGCGGTGGTCCAGAAGTTCTTATTTGGCGGGGCACTTGACCAGTACAGTCGGCCTTCCCGGCTCAACAAAGCCGGTTCTGGTGATCTCAACATCAGCATGTTGAGGGTCATCAGTCCTGACCGGGCTAGGGGGCTTTGGATTCTCTGATTCGTCGGCGGCTCGTTCGGTGGGCAGGTCAATAGCAGGAGTTGGTAAATCTTGAGCTGGCTCAGATGGCGGCTCATGAGTGGTTGAGTCTGGCACGGCTGTTTCAAGAACCGGCTCAGTCGCAACTGTGTCTTCAGCTGGTTTGCTTTTCCTAACCCGTTTGCTGGGTTTGGCTTGACCACTGCGTCAAAATAAAGGTTAGTACAGATGCAAGGGATTAAAATAAATACAACATAAATAGATCATCATACCCTGGTGCAGCTTGAAAGCCGGCAGGTTGGACTGTAGTGAGTCGTCGGAGGAAGGGGAAGTGTCCTGGTAATCCGAGTCAGAAGAATTGAGTGGTTGACGAAAGAGACCCGCCAAGGGATAAAATCTATTTAAAACAGAAGTGACCTCATTCCGGCGCTTCCTTGGAGTGTTTGGTAAGCCGGAGGATAGCTCCGCATCCTTGCTGGTCCGGGTCTGCCTCCGGCTCTCATGAATTTGCCGCTTCAAAAGAAGTTGATGATCGTGATGAGCTAAAGGATGAGAAAACCTTACTTTCTGGGTCACTCTGCGGATTTTCCGTCTTGGAAAAGGCTCGGAGTCGGAGGAAAGGATAGTTACCTCATCATCCTTTGTACGGCTTGCTCCTGTGTCCTCCTGCTGATAATCAGTGTCAATAAGATGGTTAAAAAATGAGCCAAGGGAATCAAGGGCTACCTCCGACTCAGAAGAGTCCACTAGCCAAAGCAGGTCAGAAGCGGTGGCGTTCTTGCCCTTCCTTTTGGCAGCTTCTTTCCTGGTGGCTCTCTTCTCTTTTCTAGCTTTCTTGGCAGCTTCATGGTCATATTTGACCTTCCAGAATTTATCACCCGCCTGCAAAGATTAGCATATGCATGAGTATGGGTGAAACATTAAAAAATTAAAGTAGTCATTTCACATGGGCGGTTTACCTTTGGAGCCGGGTTCGCTTGCAGAAGGGGGCTAAGCCCACCTTGCCATAGTTTGCCAGGCTTTCGTTCAGAAGAGACTTGGTCATGTCACCGATGACATCTTCAGGCAAGTCATCAGGGCTGTGACGCAGAGGATCATTCTTTATGCTAGTGTACTCGCACATCAAGCCGGGGCGGCGGCTCAACGGAATAACCCGCCAGGCAAGCCAGACCCGGACCAGGTCGATGCCCATTAGCCCATTCCCTAGAAGAGCCTTGATCTTGGCCAAAGTGGGGGCAAGTGATTTGCATTCGGCGGTTGTAATCTTGTCAGGCAGGTGATGGTTGGGCCCGAGACGAAGAGCACGAAAGCAGGGCAGAGGGTTTTCAGCAGCCGGAGAGGTATCTTTGCAGTAAAACCACGTCATGTTCCAATCTTTGGGGTGGCTTGGAAGGTTGGCATAAGGGAAGATCACATCCCTATGGCGCTAGATTGAAACACCGCCAAGCTCTAAGCTCTGACCGCTAGCGCAGTCATTCTGGCGGTTCAAATAAAACAGTTCTCTGAAGAGCAGCAAATTGGGTTCTTCTCCAAGGTATACTTCGCTGAATACTTGGAAGTTGCAGATATTAGACACAGAATTGGGTCCGATGTCTTGTGGGTGAAGATCAAAGAAATTCAGCACATCTCTGAAGAATTTTGAGCTAGGAGGAGTGAAACCCCGGTTCATATGATCTGTGAAAATAACAACCTCTCCATCTTTGGGTTGAGGAAATTCTTCCTCCGGGTCAGGAGCACGATAAGGCATGACCTCTTTTTTCTGCAGATAGCCGGTCTTTACAAAGTCATCCAAGGTGCTGTCGGTGACAATGGATTTAACCCAGTTGCAGGAAGTAGGTGCTTTGGGTGCCATTATGATTACAAGCCTAAGACAAAGTAAAAGTGCCGGTTCAAATTTAAGCCGGGAAGGAAAAAAATATTATTACGCATATTCAAGATGGCGGCCTACGAAGAGGCCTAATGGTATAAGGATAGTTATGTCATGGTTGTTTAAGCCGCCATAGGCTCTATAAGCCGTCAAGATTATTTAAACCGCCAAGGATGGTTCAAGTTATTAATTAAGCATTGCCTCCTTAAAGCCAGCGATCAGAGTTGCCATGGCTAGATAAATCTAACAAGTGCAGATTTTGCCTAAGTGTTGTATAAACAGGTTTCACAAATTGCAGCTGTTATTTTGGATCAAACAAATGTTCAGAAAAGAAATTTTTTAGACCTAAAACAGGGTGCAGAGGAGTTCATGCGCTATAATGGGGACTTTCTTACACAGGAAGGAGATCTACTGGTACCCAAAATGGATGCGGAACATGTACCGCACGAGATCTATGGTATTTTTTGGATCAAAAGAAGCCATAGTAGATGGAACACAAGAACTTAGATGAACTTCGCACAGTACAGAAGAACGCACTAGCCCTAGCACGGATCTATGGTGCAAAAAGGGGAAAACTTACTGCAAGAGATTCGCTGTGGAAGGACGTCGCTGTTTTCTGGCCAAGATCAGGTTGATGCAGCGGCCAAAGTCGACGGAGACAAGATGCGCTGTGGCGGTGGCGGCGGAGCTCCAGTGGCAGATGGGGGCGGGAGGAAGAAGACGCGAACGGAAGAATGAGGAAGACCTAGTTGGGTCTATTTATAAGGAAGGGCCACTAAAAGAGCGCGAAAAACGAGGAGGCCGAAAATATAAGTTATCCAACTACAAGGATGCCTTGATTTTCGGGATGGTCATCAAGACAAAGATCCATTGGGATGCATTGGATAAAACGTGCTTTTATGACAGGTGACGTCATGGCGGGTTACCACAAATCCAGAAAATGATGTCACAGCGGGTTATAAGAACTTCATAAAGGCAGAAGATTTTTTTCTTTAAGTGTCGAAGATTGACATTAAGCTAGTTCAAATCAATCTGGGGCCTAATGTTGGGGATATAACTATTGATATGACCCGCCCACGAGGGGCTGGGTTATACTTGCAGATATTCTTGAAGCACAAGACCCAGGATACAGATGACGGTTTAGTTAAGGGCCCAAGGCCCAGAGGCGACTTAAGGCCCGTAGTGATAAACCGCCATGTATGCGTGACTTGTATTGTAAGGCAAGAATAGTTAAGAGACCGAGCCGGAAACTGTTTATGAGCTGGCCGGGACTCTGCAAAGCTGTTGGGCATCGACCTCTGTATATAAAGGGATGATCCGGTGGCGGTTCAGGGCAAGTAACAACTCGAGAGTTAGGTCAAGCGATTTGCTCCCTGGTTATCGAGACATAAGCAATCCCACTCAAAACTGGATTGTAGGCTTTTGCCTTCACCATAAGGGGCCGAACCAGTACCTCGTGTCCTTTGTCCCGATTAACCCCTTTAAGCTTCATAGTTGTGATGGCTCCACGACTAAGTCCTTTCACTAGGACATCTGCCGTGACAATTCCACGACAGGTGGTGAACAGTCAAAGAATCAAACATTATATCTTAGGTAATCCTATAAATGTTGAAACTAATGTTATTGAAACCGTAACCCCGGAGGAATACATAAGAGACACTTTCCAAAACGTTTCAGACTCCGAAAAGGAATAGGTATGTGGTACGGTAAGTAAACCGACTCCAAAACAGTTCTAATAACATTTTTTCTCCATTTTGGAATATTTAAGAAAATAGGAAAATAAGAAGTAGTCTGGGAAGGACACGAGGCATCTACGAGGGCGGAGGGCGCACCCTACCCCCCCTGTGCGCGCCCCCTGCCTCGTGGGCACCTCGTGTGCTCTCCGGACTCCGTTTTCTTGCATGATACTTATTTCGGTCGGTAAAAATTCATTATATAATCTCCCAAAGATTTTGACCACTGTATCATGCAAAAATCCTCTGTTTTTGTCTTGAGCTATTTCTATCGCAGATTTAGAGCAAGATGTCTTCTCAAGAGTCAGTCGGGAAGAGTCGTGTGTCTCACCCGACGCTAGGTCTAGGAGCAAATAGCGATGCTTATCACTTTGGGCCATCAACAGAGGATGAGATGGTGGCCGACTTGAAAAGGATAGATGTCATGGAGGAGGATCAAGAAGTTACCTCTCGCTTCCAAGCAGGATTCACGATGGGGGAACTACAGAGCTCAGCTATTCCAAACTCGGTCATCCCTTCCAATGTTAAATTTCTTTCTTACGAAAATATGAAAAAGAGTGTCGCTTGTTCTCTAGCAGCTATGCAACATCCTTGGGTAAAAGGAGATTTAGCCGTCACGGGTAAGCTCCGCAATGAAAATATGGACCTCAAGCAGCAAGTCAATAAGCTCGAGGAGGAGAATCGTATCCTGAGGGGCATCATCGCCAAGAAGATCACACCACCAACTCCGAAGAAGGAGACATAATCACATGGGTATGGGCACTCGCCTTGGCAACTGCCAAGCTTGGGGGAGGTGCCCCGGTATCGTATCACCATCACACTTCTATCTTTACCGTTTTACTTAGTTCGATCCTTTTGGTAATATCTTGATCTAGTAGAATAAAGTTTTGGTATGAATTAGTTTTGTGTTTTGCTTTGTGATCCCTCTATGTAATCGAGTCCGTGAGCTATATATAATAAAGATTAGTGTTGAGTCAAGGGCTTTGCTATCTTGCTATGATCTTGAGGAAATAAAAGAGTAAAATAAATAAAAGAGATCATATTGATCTTATGGATAGTAATGACTTCACATATAGAGAGTATGATGATTAAAAGTTGTTGGGAGTTGACAAACATAGTTTTGGTCATCATTGCAATTAATAGGAAGTAATAAAGAAAGAGAGGTTTTCACATATAAATATACTATCTTGGACATATTTTATGATTGTGAGCATTCATTTAAGTATGACATGCTAAAGAGTTGATGTTGGACAAGGAAGACAACGTAATGGATTATGTTTTCTCACGTCTCAGTTAAAGTATATTTTCATGGATCATTCAAACTTGTTGTGCTTGCCTTTCCCCCTCATGCTAGCCAAATTCCTTGCACCAAGTAGAGATACTACTTGTGCTTCCAAATATCCTTAAACCCAGTTTTGCCATGAGAGTCCACCATATCTACCTATGGATTGAGTAAGATCCTTCAAGTAAGTTGTCATGTTGCATGCAATAAAAATTGCTACCTAAATATGTATGACTTATTAATGTGGAGAAAATAATCTTTATACAATCTTGTGATATGGAAGAAATAGAAGTGACGAACTGCATAATAAAGGTTCATATCACAAGTGGCAATATAAAATGACGTTCTTTTGCATTAAGATTTCGTGCATCCAACCATAAAAGCACATGACAACCTCTGCTTCCCTCTGCGAAGGGCCTATCTTTTACTTTATGTCTTATACTTTATGCAAGAGTCAAGGTGATCTTCACCTTTCCCTTCTTCATTTTATCGTTTGGCAAGCACCTCGTGTTGGAAAGATCCTGATATATATATATCCAATTGGATGTAAGTTAGCATGAACTATTATTGTTGACATTACCCTTGAGGTAAAAGGTTGGGAGGCAACACAATAAGCCCCTATCTTTCTCAGTGTCCGGCTGAAACTCTATAACCATAAGTATTGCGTGAGTGTTAGCAATTGTGAAAGACTAAATGATAGATGAGTATGTGGACTTGCTGAAAAGCTCTATTATTGACTCTTTCTAATGTTATGATAAATTGCAATTGCTTCAATGACTGAGATTATAGTTTGTTAGTTCTCAATGAAGTTTCTGAATCATACTTGACATTGTGAATAGATTGTTACTTGAGCATGAGAAATCATATGACAATATATATATATGTTGCTGCTATAAGAATGATCATGATGCCCTCATGTCCGTATTTTATTTTTATCGACACCTCTATCTCTAAACATGTGGACATATTCTTCGATATCGGCTTCTGCTTGAGGACAAGCGAGGTCTAAGCTTGGGGGAGTTGATACGTCCGTTTTGCATCATGCTTTTATATCAATAATTATTGCATTATGGGCTGTTATTACATGTTATGTCACAATACTTATGGCTATTCTCTCTTATTTTACAAGGTTTACATGAAGAGGGAGAATGCCGGCAGCCGGGATTCTAGGCTGGAAAAGGAGCAAATATTGGAGACCTATTCTGCACAGCTCCAAAAGTCTTGAAACTCCACGAAAGTCATTTTTGGAATTAATGATAAATATTCAGCAGAAGAAATACCTAAGGGGGGCCACCCACCATCCACGAGGGTGGGGGGCGCGCCCTACCCCCCTGGGCGCGCCCCCTGCCTCATGGGTCACCCGGCAGCCCTCCGGTGCCCATATTCTGCTATATGAAGTCTTTTACCCTGGAAAAAAAATCATAAGCAAGCTCACGAGACGAAACTCCGCCGCCACGAGGCGGAACCTTGGCGGAACCAATCTAGGGCTCCGGCGGAGCTGTTCTACCGGGGAAACTTCCCTCGGGAGGGGGAAATCATCACCATCGATCCTCTCATCGGGAGGGGGTCAATCTCCATCAACATCTTCACCAGCACCATCTCCTCTCAAACCCTAGTTCATCTCTTGTATCCAATCTTTGTACCAAAACCTCAGATTGGTACCTATGGGTTGCTAGTAGTGTTGATTACTCCTTGTAGTTGATGCTAGTTGGTTCATTTGGTGGAAGATCATTTGTTCAGATCCTTAATGCATATTAATACTCCTCTGATCATGAACATGAATATGCTTTGTGATTAGTTATGTTTGTTCCTGAGGACATGGGTGAAGTCTTGCTATTAGTAGTCATGTGAATTTGGTATTCGTTCGATATTTTGATGAGATGTATGTTGTCTCTCCTCTAGTGGTGTTATGTGAACGTTGACTACATGACACTTCACCATTATTTGTGCCTAGAGGAAGGCATTGGGAAGTAATAAGTAGATGATGGGTTGCTAGAGTTACAGAAGCTTAAACCCTAGTTTATGTGTTGCTTCGTAAGGGGTTGATTTGGATCCATATGTTTCATGCTATGGTTAGGTTTACCTTAATACTTCTTTTGTAGTTGCGGATGCTTGCAATAGGGGTTAATCATAAGTGGGATGCTTGTCCAAGAAAGGGCAGTACCCAAGCACCAGTCCACCCACATATCAAATTATCAAAGTAACGAACGCGAATCATATGAGCGTGATGAAAACTAGCTTGACGATAATTCCCATATGTCCTCGGGAGCGCTTTTTGCATTATAAGAACTTGTCCAGGCTTGTCCTTTGCTACAAAAAGGATTGGGCCACCTTGCTGCACCTTATTTACTTTCATTGTTTGTTACCCGTTACAAATTATCTTATCACAAAATTATCTGTTACCTACAATTTCAGTGCTTGCAGAGAATACCTTACTGAAAATTGCTTGTCATTTCCTTCTGCTCCTCGTTGGGTTCGACACTCTTACTTATCAAAAGGACTACGATAGACTCTCTACACTTGTGGGTCATCAGTGCGGGTCGGTGGGGCGGTGGCGCTCGAAGCTGGGTGACGTGCCGTCGTCGGTGGCGCAGTGTGGTGGCAGTGGGCTTCCTTCCCCTAGCTCTAGGTCGAGGAATGCCGACGAGTTAGGGCTCGTGCTCGAGCAGATCTGGTTGGGGCCCGGGGCGAGTCGGAGTTCACGCTCAGGGTAGGCGGGCTTGGGCTCAATCTGGGTGGTGCCTGTGGGCACTGAGGTTCCTCTCCCTACGGGCATAGTGGGCATTTGTGGTGGTTGGGGCTTCTCCACATTGTCGGGCTGACCGGCGTCAAGGCCCACAGACATGGTGTCGTGCGAGTGTGCTCGGCGACGACCGTCGATAGTCACGGGGTAGTGTCTCCCCTGGTCCACCAGGACCGGCTGGAGACGCAGGCGTGGGTGCCTCCTACTGTGGAGGCACCGACTCGGGCTCCGTGGCTGATGCCGGTCTAGGAGTGAAAGGAGACCCCTTTTACTCCTGCTACCTTGGTGGATGCACCATGACGTGGACGATTGGCGGAGTCTTGGACATGGATGCCGGGGTGGCGGCCCCGGATGGCGGTCCGCTTGGTTGGCTCACCAGCTGGCATCATGGCGGTGGGGATGGCCTTACCTCTTGGTCCTGTGGACGGTGAGAGGTCGTGTAGTGGGTGGGTCGGGCGCGCTTTCTGTCTTCACGGTGGCGGTGCACTGATCCAGATCTGGAGTTCTGCGCTCGGGGCGCTTGCCCTGAAAACCTGGTGGTGACACGGGGGAACTGCCGAGCGAAAGCTCTGCACTTTGTCGCCGACGGCGGTGACGCTTGCGGGCGTCATTATCTTCTTGAAGATGTCGTCATCGTGCTCCTCTCTGTTTCTGGGTTCCAAGTGAAAACCTATGTCTGATGTGGACTCGGCAATGGCAACACATCACGCCGTTCTCCCTCCTGGGGCCGTTGTCGTGGAGCTTACGTGCTATAGGGTTTAGTGTGGTGTTGTACTTAGCTCCTCCTGTATTATATTTCAGTAGCGTAGTCGCGTGTGTGCCACGGGTTTCGGTTATCTTGGGATCAGCATGTTTGAGGGCCATCCCGTCTCTTTGTATCGTTCGGTCATGTACTTTGTTTGGTTGTTGCTTTATATCTATTGCCTGGGTCTTGAAACACTAGTCTGTAGGACAAGCTCCGCCACTGTAAAGCGGAGCGAAAATCTGTTCGAGAGACTTTATGCTACTATGTGACACATCTAACATAGCATCATTGTACATGTCGTAAGACGTTAAGATATAAATGATCGACTAGTGATGCACTAAGAGCATGTGTTTTCGCACCTATGAGGCTTGTAATTGATTATCTCCCTCTTGAAAATGAGAGGCAACGTTGTGTTACTTGTTCTTGAGAAAAAAACATGAAGGAGATACGCACACTAGTAGAAAAAGGGCCTATTGTCCCGGTTCGTAAGGGCCATTTGTCCTGGTTATTGAACCGGGACTAAAGTGTTGGTACTAATGCCCTAGACCTTTAGTACCGGTTCTTATACAAACCGGGACAGATGGGCCTCCACGTGGCCGGTGCGGCGAGCCCAGGCAGGGGGCCCTTTGGTCCCGGTTGGTGGCACCAACCGGGACCAATAGGCATCCACGCGTTAGCATTTTAGGGGCTGGGGTTTTTGTTTTTTTTTAAACGGGGGGGGGGGGGTTAGGGGGTTTTGGGGGGGTTAATTTAGGTGTTTCATATATTGTGTTAGCTAGCTAATTAATAGAGAGAAGTGTCCTATCTTATCTCCGTGCTTGGTCGACGCTACGTACTATACGTATAGAGAGGACTAGACACGCTAGCTAGTAAGCAAATGAAGGAAACAGAAGATCATCATGAACATATGCATACAGAGAGAAGTGATATCGACCACCTCTCCTTCTCTGAGAGATTGGTCGAACAACAAGTTCTCGTATATCTATCCGACGCTACTGGCTACATATATACAACATAATTATCACATAGTATTCTCCGTCTTTATCGATCACGTGGTCAACAAAGAATGCCACCAATTCCTCTTGAATTGCTCGCATATGATCTGGTGGTAGGAGTTCATCCCGCATCCGAAATATCTAATTTGAAGAAGGGGTCAATACATATATATGAATAAATGAAACTCAACACAAATGATGGTAATAAAATAAAATTGTGAATATTATTATTTATGCACTTCATATTATTTGTCAGAGTAGCCCCGCTCACAGGTCGTGTGGCGGATGGACTCGCAAATGTAGTATCCACAATAATCATTCCCTTGTTCCTGCCACAACCACTTTACAAGAAATAGAGGTCAATCAAACTGATAATTAGCAAGCATGCTAAATGGTATTGATGAAACTAGCGCTTGAATCACTAGGAGATGCGCGGAACATGCTACTATAGTACTTACTTTATTGCAGCTTCTTCGGTAGTCCCGGAGTTTTTGTGGTGAATTTTTTCCAAACCCTGCCAGACAAAGAAAACAATTACTTGATATCAGGAAATGAACAAAGTTGCCGATATGGTGCGATAATGATCGATTTAACTTACTTCTCTAGAATTTCAGTCATGTCTGCATACTCCTTGGGATCTTTTCGTGTCGAGTCTAAGACGGTTACTAGTCCCTGCTCAAGCTTAATCTCTAGGAGAATATAGTGAAAGCTGCACATGCATGCATAACTCATCAATTACATTACTATAACCTCGACTAATAAGGGACCGAATATGCACAAGACAGTAATGCTCACTTGAAGTTGTAAGGAAAGAGTATTACAGCTTTGTTTTGATTTAATACAAACGATTGTAGCAGCTTGGCCTCGGTATCTCTGGCCTAAAATTCAACCATATATGCACCATTCAAAGCCACATCATCAATTTTCAACCCTTTCTGACTTCATTTGTTATTTTTCATGCATTTACTGATTATTTTGAGCTATAAGACCATGAAATTGAAAAGCATTTGAAATGAACTCTGAAAAGGTTGAAAGTTGGCATGGTATCATCATTTCACCTACATAGCATGTGCAAGAAAGTAGAGAGGGTTACGGCAAAAACTGGATGCACTTCGTGTACAAAACGGACAATCTCTTTCGAAGTATCAGGGTTTCATAAGGAAACTCGTCTGTTACAAAGGGATTTCATCTTTTTGAACTTATTTGAACTCCATAGTTTTTCTGTGTTCAAAATGCACCATTCAAAGCCACATCATCAATTTTTAACTCTTTCTGACTTCATTTGTTATTTTTCATGCATTTACTGATTATTTTGAGCTATAACACCATGAAATTGAAAAGCATTTGAAATGAACTCTGAAAAGGTTGAAAGTTGGCATGGTATCATCATTTCATCCACATAGCATGTGCAAGAAAGTAGAGAGGGTTACGGCAAAAACTGGATGCACTTCGTGTATAAAACGGACAATCTCTTTCGAAGTATCAGGGTTTCATCACGAAACGCGTCTGCTACAAAGGGATTTCATTTTTTTGAACTTATTTGAACTCCATAGTTTTTCTGTGTTCAAAATGCACCATTCAAAGCCACATCATCAATTTTCAACCCTCTCATGAATAGATAAGTGACCAAATTAATAAAAGTTCATCATAACATTAAAACCAAAGTACATACATCATTCTCATTAAACAACATATAGCTCTCCAGAGCATCTAATTAAACTATACATTGAAATTATGTAAAACATTTCAATGCAACAACAAATGCAATCATAATTGTAACCAAGATAACGACTGATCCAACTGCACAATGATACCAAGCCTCGGTATGAATGGCATATTTTCTAATCTTTCTAATCTTCAACCGCATTGCATCCATCTTGATCTTGTGATCATCGACGACATCCGCAACATGCAGCTCCAATATCATCTTCTCCTCCTCAATTTTTCTTATTTTTTCCTTCAAGTAATTGTTTTCTTCTTCAACTAAATTTAACCTCTCGACAATAGGGTCGGTTGGAATTTCCGGTTCAACCACCTCCTAGATAAATAAAATCTATGTCACGTTGGTCGGCATAATTGTCATAAACAATAAATGAACCAAATAGTTATCAAGAGATAATATATGCCACATCTGAATCATAGACAGGACGAGGGCCGACGGGGGCGGATACCAAAACCATCGCACTATATAATAACAAGAAATAATAAAAGTAAGAAAATTAGACAAGTATCTATCTGAAGTAAGATTTTTTTTTTAGAAAGAAGATAAGAATAAGAGGCTCACCACGGTGGTGCTGGCGACGAGATCGGCGCGGGCGATCGACGGCGGTGAAGATGAGGACGGGACGTGACGGAGCGCTAAACCTAGACAAATCTCGGGGAAAATGGAGCTCGGAGGTCGAGTTTCGAGAGGAAAAAGAATAACTAGTGTGGCTTGGACATTTCATCGAACACCTCATATGCATATGAGGTGAGGTAGAGCACCCAAATGCAATGCCCTCCCCTCGCCGGCCAGAAAAAACAGAGCACTGTGGAGTGCTTTGCTGTGGCGATGGGGTATATATATAGACAACTCATTTGTCCCGGTTCATGGTAGAAACCGGGACTAAAGCCCAGCATTATGTCCCAGTTCAAGCCACGAACCGGGACCAATGGTTGTGGGCCAGGAGCGAGGACCATTGGTCCCGATTCGTGCTTGGAACCGGGACAAATTGGCCCATACGAATCAGGACCAATGCCCATGAGGCCCCGGCCGGCCCCCTGGGCTCACGAACCGGGACGAATTCTCCCGTGAGTCCCTATTCGTGACTGAACCGGGACTAATGGGTTGGCCAGGCCCGAACGAAAGCCCTGTTTTCTACCAGTGGCAACGCATCGTACGCATGCACCCGTCCTTCACACGACTAGAATCACACAACCAATTAGAAGCTCATGGCGCCGGTTAGCCGCACAATTTTGTACTCCCTCTGCTGCTGGAAGCACACGGACGCTAATCAGTAACAATAATCCCGATCCAGTTACGTATGCACAAACGTTGTGTATACGTACGAGCTTTGGGCTGATCGTATGTGGAAACATATAAACAAGACAAGAGAAACCAGGCCGAATGACAGAAGAACCCTAGCTACAAGAACAATGCTGATCGCACAGCCTCGACGCCATGGCTATATATATGGCATGTCTCTACGATATACCATACGCAGCAACCATTAGCTCCACGTTACCACAAGCAATGGCTTCTGCCATTCCTTCTCTGCTGCTCTGCCTGCTCGTTCTTGCCCCTCATCTCGGTAGCTCCTCCCACACCAGCTTCATCAATGGCGGAAAGCAGACCTTTGTCCGCTCGTCCGATTCGAGGGCCCCGCCGACCTGCTCGCCAGCGCCTTCAGGTGAAGTATCGATCGGATTACTACAACATAGCGTACGTACATCATTCCCCACAGGCTGACTGATTAACTTGTCGACACTTTATGCATATGTTTAGGAGATGGCGGTGAAGTACCGGCAGGGCGCCTACCTGTAGTGCACCGGCTGAGCCCGTGCTCTCCTTCCGGCGCCGGCGAGGGCCAAAGCATGCTATCTGCCGGCGACGCCTTCGACCGCGACTCCCTCCGCCTGCGCGCTCTCTTTGGCGAGTCGGAGACGGAGGACTCCAAGGCTGGCCTCACCATCCCCGCGACCGGCGCTCCCCTCGCGGCTCTTCCGGGCGCGGCGGACTACAGCGTCGTCGTCGGCTTCGGCACCCCGGTGCAGAAACTCGCCGTGGGCTTCGACACGGCCACGGTGGGGGCCACGCTGCTCCAGTGCAAGCCGTGCTCCGCCGACGGGGACCCGTGCGACAGGTCCTTCGATCCCTCCCGGTCGTACTCCCTCGCCCAGATCCCGTGCGCCTCGCCAGACTGCCCGTTGAGAGCGTGCTCCGAGCCCAGTAGCTGCACTGTCGCCCTGAAGAAGAAGGGCGCCGTGCTGGTCAACGCCACCGTCGTCACCGACACGCTCACGGTCTCGCGGTCAGCCTCCGCGAACGACTTCAGGTTCGCGTGCTTGGAGATGGGCGCCGGGACGACGGAAAGCTCGTCGGGAGTCCTCGATCTCAGCAGGGAGCGCCACTCGCTGGCGTCACGGGTCCTTGTGTCTCCAGACACAGTCGCCTTCTCCTACTGCCTGCCGGTGGACCCGGGCTTCCCGGGTTTCCTCTCCCTGGGCCCCACCCGGCCGGAGCGCTCGGGCCGCGGCGTGGTGGGCGGCTACGCCACCGTGTGGGACAAAGCTTCCCACCCGAACCTCTACTTCCTCCGGCTCGTCGGCGTGAGCGTGGGCGTGCGGCATCTCCGCGTCCCGCCGGCCGCGCTCGCCACCGACGCGCTGCTGGAGGTGCACACCACCTTCAACTATCTCAGCCATCACGTGTACGCGGCTCTCCGGCACGAGTTCAGAGAGCAAATGCGGGAGTACCGCCGGGCGCCACCGCTGGGGGAGCTCGAGACGTGCTACGACTTCTCGAGGGAGAGCTCTTACTCGGTGCCGATGATCACGCTCAGGTTCCACGGCGGGGCGGAGCTCGTCATCGACCACATGCTCTACTTCAAGGACCCCAGAAACGTCTTCGGCGTGGCGTGCCTCGCGTTCGCGCCGGCGCCGGCCTACGCGCCCGCCGGTGTCGCGGTGGTCGGGTCGATGGCGCAGGCCAACATGGAGGTGGTCTACGACGTGCGTGGTGGCAAGGTTGGCTTCGTCCCAAACGGCTGCTAGTTCATGGATCAAACCTCATGCATCGAATAAGGATCGATCGAGCACGCGCGTAGCATGCTCTCGTCGACCAGCCAGCGTGCGTACCCAGCATGTCGGTATAGTTTGCTTGCTTCAAATCTTCAAGTAGCTAGTGGATAATAAGACTGTCATAAAAGTGGCGTTTGGTATGTACTAAGTGTGAAGTGGAGTCATCTTCACGCGGACGAATAAGCAGCAGCGTACATATATGCTGTCGCTGCAGATTTGCTTTTTTCCAGGTATATGTAACCACTGCTTACTCTTGATTTTATTTCAAACAAGGATATAAGTTTTCTTTACGCGTGAAAAGTGTTGACGTATAAATGCGTAGCTCACCTTTACCCATCAGCTTGAGTTTTTGTGCGAATTGATTGGTGCATGCACTTCTACATGGTATCCGAGTTAAGAGATCTTGAGTTCATGACCCTACCAACGCCTACGTGGCTACATCGATCCCACATTTAAGGGCTAAAATAGCCTAGACGTGAGGGGTGTTGAAATATATTGCACCCCTCTCTTCATCAATTCAGATTTTTGGATGATTTGGATGGAACATGAATTCAACATGGTATGAGAGACAAGAAGTCTTGAGTTCAAGACCCGGCTGATACGATTTAATAAAAAAAGGTTGCAGGCACTTTTGGCCCACGTGTAGGTCTGAGGGAGGCATACGTGAAGTGTTGACATATAAATGTCTAGCCCACCTTTCCCCATCAGCTTGAGCTTTTGGGTGAACTGGTTGGTGTGTGCAGTTCTACAAAGGGGATCTTCATATGTTCTGTCGATGGATTGTTTGTCGGGTCCCTCGACACATGATGTGTCTTGGGCACACAAGGTGGTCTAAGAACCTGAATGTAATTTTTAATTTTGGTGTTTTTGTACTATTTTTATAATTGATAAATAGAGTGGAACTTTTCTCGAAAAAATGTATCTTGGGCACATAAAAAGTAGTTTTAAGGTATCTTCAACATTGGCCTGCAAACCGGACACCACATCCATCCGCGAACAGGGAGGGGCCAGTCCATGGACATGGATGCGAGAGCTGGCCATCCAAAGCTAGGCCGGACGGATTACATGCAAACCAGATGATTTTCATACAAACCGGACAAAACCATTTACATTTCGGACATATTTCAACTAAACTACACCGGACTAGGCTAAAACTAGTCTAATACCGGCCATGACGGGTCTCCATTCCCACGACATGTCTTCCCTATGTCCGGCAGCCCGCTCATCAGACTGTCGTGAGCCCCAGAGGGATATGATTCAGCAGGAGAAGAAGAATAGCCTCTCTCCGCCGCCGCGAAGCACGGATCAGGGTTGGTTTTTGGGCAGGGGAAGACGGTCGTCATGGCCTATGCCCCCCCCCCCCCCCCCCACTAGGCAAGTCACCGGTTGTGCAACCCAGGAGGCGGTAACAGTGGCCTTCGTGGTACCCAAGCGACGACGTCGACCTCCCATGTTCTACTTTCCTTGTTGTCGGCAACGGATGTGGACGTGCCTCCTTCGTGGTCGTGGTGCAGGGGCGCGAGTGACGCGTTGTTGGCGATGTCGTCGTCCATGCCCTAGGCAAATCGCTTCGCCGCCGTGTCAACGTCCGCCAACATGGCTTCTTTCTCCACCTGTCGGACACGTTGCCGCCATCGCTCGCGGCGGGTTTATCGGGAGACGGCATTGGCCAGCCTGGACGGTCGAGGATGGCCTGCCGATAGTAGTGGCACCTACTTCGGAGGGCTTGCCGGCAAGCCAGTGTGTAACTGGCTGGCACGCCGGGCAACACAGCCGGCTCCAATGTCGGCGATATCCTTCTGCTCGGGCGAGAGGATGTGGAGCTCGATGAGGCCATGGCGGGTGTGGTGCAAGGAGGAGATTGATGTTAGGGTGTTGTGTGGTTCTTGTCCGGTGCCTGGCCACGCTTAAATAGCGGGTGGATGCGAAGCGTCAACCAGAGAGGTGTTTAATGTCGGTCAGCAGAGGGACGGGTGTGTGGCGCTCGGGGTGCCAGAGTAGGTTCCTTGGCACAAGCGCTGGTTTAATGGAGGTAGGCGGGCAGACGGATGCCCTTTTAATGCGGAGGGAAAGCATGTGCAGCGGGTGGCGCTCTCGGCTGACAAGACGCTTCAATGCCGGCGCCAGTGAGAGGTAAACGTCTGCTCTGGCTGCCTTCGATGTGGAGCATAATCTCTGGACGAAAAAAGCACGGGCGAGGGAGAGACTTTTGGCTTTTGGCTAGGCCAGGTTTGTTAGAAACGGGCGTGGCAGCGGTTCTGACTCACGCAACCCCCCCCCCCCCCCCCCCACCCCGTTTTGCTTCCGATTTGCGGGTCAGTGCCAATACACTTCACGGTTGCGAGCGGTTCTTCTTCTTCTTGGTCCTCCCATGCGTTTCTGGACAGAGCTCCGCGGTAATCGGACACATCGAACACCACGTCACCACCCATGATTCTCTCTCTCTCATCGTGCTCAAATTATTCGTTCCCGCTTAGGCCTAGGGGCGAACGGACGCCAGCTGCATCGCCCGCACCGGCACCGATGGAGCTTAGCTAGCTTTGCCAAAATTAGCGCGAGGGGTCAACGAGAGCCAGCCCTGGAGGGGGGCCATTCCCCCACCCCCACCCCCACCCGCCGGTTGAGCAGAGGGAGGCAGCGAGCGAGGGAGGGAGCGACGGCGCGGGGGTGATCGTGGGGTGGGGGAGCCTGATGGGGTCGTGGCGCAAGGCCTACGGCGCCCTCAAGGACTCCACCAGGGTCGGCCTCGCCAAGGTCCACAGCGACTTCAAGGTCAGCCACCGCCACCAACGCATTACGCACGCACGCATGCACGGGCGATTCATTGTGCGGTCAATTTCTCCATTCTCAATCAATCGCCAGCGAACGCAACGCAAAATTACAATCTAGCTTTGCTTGGTGGTTGGGTGGGTTTTGACAGGATTTGGATATTGCCATTGTCAAGGCGACCACCCACGTGGAATGCCCTCCCAAGGAGCGCCACGTCAGAAGTGAGCAACCAATCCGCTTTTTCATGGCCTGGCTCGTTTCTATAATTTTGTTTCGTTTCTTCTTTTGCCTGGCTCGTCAGATTCATCTTGTAAGTTTGCGATTTCGTCGTCTCGCATTGTTGCAGAAATATTCCTGGCAACCTCGGTGACCCGCCCTCGCGCCGATGTCGCCTACTGCATATACGCCTTGTCGAGAAGGTTGTCCAAGACAAAGAACTGGACCGTGGGTGTCCTTCCTCCTTGCCTCCTACTCCATACGTCTCATAAACGCTCTTATATTATGGGACGCAGGGGTATCAATTTCCTCATCCTCCATTCTCATGTTCTAGGTTAGAAAACCATGTTTCTAGCCTTTTCAGCACATTAACTATTGCATTGTTCATGCCATCTTATTGTAGGTTGCCTTAAAGACGTTGATAGTGGTACACAGGCTTATGCGAGAAAGCGATCCTACTTTCAAGGAGGAGTTCCTGGCCCACTCCCACAAAAGAAACCTTTTGCACATGGCACGTTTCAAGGATGACTCGAGCCCATTAGGTTGGTCCCTTGCAATGCCTCCTTTTCCTCCCAAGAACAGGGAAAAGGATATGCAACATCCTTGCATCAAGGAGGCAAGACACCCGAAGGCAATGGCATTTGCATTTCCCGATTCTTGATCGATAGAAATCACGCCTCAACTGATTCACCTTGTTCTTGATCTTGGCAGCTTGGGATTGCTCCGTGTGGGTCGCACCTACGCACTCTTCCTGGAGGAACGGCTCGAGTGCTTTAGGAATCTAAAATACGACATCGGAACCGAGCGTCTGATGAGATCTCCCCAGCATTCTGCCATGGTAGGGACTATGTCTTTTACGCAATCGTGGCGGCGAAACTTTGTTTATTTGCCTTGTGCGGATGGAAAGGTGTGATCCTGAGAAATGCAGGCACATAGTAGAACCAGGACGCTGCCCTGCCTTGATCTTATGGAGCATTTGCCTTCATTGCAGCAGCTGCTCTTCCGGCTTATGGGCTGCCAGGTCTTGATCACTGCCGCGTTACGTTACTAGCTCTGACAACTGTTTACTAGCTCAATTCATGTTTTCACCTTTGCAGCCTGAAGGTTTAGCATGCTCAAATGACCTTATTCAATATGCATTAGCCTTGGTAAACCACAAGCCTTTTTTTCTTTTAACTACAAAGGTTGTCCTTCCATTTTACAAGATATCATTTGATCTAAGATATCTTATGGCGGTGTGTTGCATGCATGCGGCAGGCTTTGGAGGAGAGCTTTAAAATATATTGCGCAATCAATGATGGAATCATCAACCTTGTTGATACGGTAAAGTGATTTTTCATGACACGGTACTCCCTCCGTTCCATATTACTTGTCGCTGATTTAGTACAAAGTACAAAGTTGTACTAAGTTGTATTAAATCAGCGACGAGTAATATGGAACGGAGGGAGTATTTGTTAACATCTCTGAAGTATAACCATAGCTTTCCGGATCTCGTTGGTATGATCCAGTTCTTCGACATGCCGAGGTATGATGCTATCAAGGCTCTTGCAATCTATAAAAGAGCTAGCATGCAGGTCTGTCATCTTCTTTATGCCAAATTTGTCCTCTGTTATTGCTTTGAGTTCTAGCTTAGAATTTTTTGTCTAATCCGCAGGCAGAAAGCCTTGCTAATTTTTACGAATTCTGCAAGGATCTTGAGCTTGCCAGGACATTCCAGTTTCCTACTCTCAGACAGGTTGGTTCCTCGTCATCCTGCTGCACATCCCTTCACCTCGATCTTGAACGATGGAAGGCTAAATGACTAACTTCTTCATCTCATGAGCATGGTGTTCTAATGTGCTTTTCATTGCGCAATGTTCTACAGCCACCCCCATCATTTCTTGCAGCCATGGAGGAGTACATCAGAGAAGCGGCACGTCCCACAATCAGGAGAGTGGTGAGTGCAGTCCTGTTCTACAAATAAGCGCAAGTGCCACAGCAGTTCTGTTGTAGCACTCTGTTTGGTAACTCTTCCTGTTGCCAAAACAGGACAGTGAGGAGAGGAAGCTACTAACCTACAGCCAGGAAGCTCCAACAGAACCCAAAAAGCCGGCCGAAGAGGAGAAAGAAGAACCTACAAAGCTTGAACAAGAACCGGTGCCTGACCCTACGCCTGAGCCTGAACAACAACTGCTGGCAACGGAAACCACTGGAGATTTACTCGTATTTCTCTCCATAAGCCTTTTTCCAGCCCATTTCTGTTCATCTCCTCTGAATCTCACTACTGTCCTTTCCTGCTTGCATGCTTTATGCAGAACCTGGATGAAGAGGTGAATCCCTTTGTCGTGGATCTTGATGAACACAACGCGCTTGCACTCGCTATTGTGGGACCAGGTACAGAAGAAGGTCGCCGTATATCCCTCTCCTGTCAAACTCTCTAAAATAGCATCATAATTTACAAGCATGGTTGCCGAAACATTGATCATCTAATGTCCAATTAACTTACCTGCATTGTTGCTTCCAAATGTTCTTCGAGAAAGTATCATCAGATGTTCTTTTTGGTCTCTGCTTGTAGGAGATGGAAGCAAAGCATCAACTTGTCAAGACTTGTTTTCTGGCAGCACATCTGGGTGGGAGCTGGCCCTCGTCACTGCTCCAAGCCGCTTCACCAGCCAACCAATTGAGACCAAATTGGTCAGCATAATACCATTGCTAGTTTCTGTTAGAACTCGGTAAAAATTCAAACTGATCAGAATCACTTGCACATTTTCCATCTGATTAACAGGCTGGGGGCTTTGACATAATGCTACTCGACAGCCTATACGAAGACGGTGCGAGGAGGCAGCAGATCACCAGCGTGACCTACAATGGCAGCCTTGGACAAGCCAACAACCCCTTCGAAACGAACGACCTTTTCACCATGTCAAACAGCTTTGCGCCGCCTTCCAACGTCCAGCTGGCAATGGTGACCCAGCAGCAGCAATACTTCCAGGCTCAACAACATCAGCAGCAATGCTACTACCAGCCCCAGCTGCAATACTACCAGCCCCAGCTGCAGCAGCAGCAGCAGCAGTATTTCCAGTCTCAGCAGCATCAGCAGTATTTCCAGTCTCAGCAGCATCAGCACCAGTATTTCCAGTCTCAGCAGCATCAGCACCAGTATTTCCAGCAGCAGCCTCAGTATTGTGTGCATCCGGCCGGAACTTACAATCCGTTTGGTGACCCTTTCACTGACCTTGTAACACTGGATGCTCCTCCAAAACAAGGCAATTTAACTTTGCTCTGAATTGCCCGGCCCTGTTTATGATCTCAGTCAATATAGATGGGTACTCCCATTCTCAGTAGAGCAACCAGTACAAATTGAATTCTTCTGTTGGGTTAAGATGATGTTACACTGCTGACCTTTGCAATATCCACATTTGGAACAAACATGACAAGTACAACTTCATTTTGTATACTAACTACATTGAATATTTCCCCAGCAGAGTAAAAAGAGGTCAGAAATATAAACATGTCGGCAAAACTGAGCAAGCTAGACTATAAGGCTGCTCTCATTTTATAATATGTGTCCAAAAAGAATGGGCTGAACGTGACAAAAACCCTGTTCCTCAAGAGATGGGAGCTAGGAAACTAAAAAGGGAAAGCTAGAAATACAAGAATGAGAGGAAAAGGTGAAATGGACAGCTAACAGAAACATGCACAAGGCACAATGGATTACAATGAGGGCAGTGTCCATATACTAAATAGATATCACATCAGCCCTACCTAGGGTCCCAGAATGACAGGGCGTCACTATTGCTGTAGCAACGACATGTCTCTGGCCCTGGATCTCTGTTAAGAAGCTAAGTATCAATTGCAAAATTTACATAAAAGAAAAAATCCTAGGGGAATCCTAGGCCAATGGCAAAGAATCGTGTAGAATTCAAGCAGATGTGTAACTGGGAAATAGCTTCAGTAGATTGTTGACAGCATCTGGGTAAAATTTTCTTGCAAAAAGAAAGCATGGTCTCTTTCTTCCGTTCAATATACATGGGGTCGATGTCACAGTTCTCTGCAATATAGATAAAGAAATATGTCAAATCATTCATGTCAATGCTACAACACGACTATTTGCATCTAGAAATTTTGCTGAACTATTTGAATGGAATTCTTCAGAATGACTGCTGATGACACGAACACAATATCTTAATGTCCATTGGATGGCGGTCTGGTAATAGGATTAGTGAGGCATAAGGGAAACGTGTAATCTTATTACCAACTGGTTGTGCTAGTCTTTTGTACTCTTATGCATGCTGAAACTATGCAACAATAGATGGCTGCTTGCATCAACCGATGCAGAGGCCGGGGGTTTCCCCTCCTTTCGGAAAAAAATACATCCATAAATAGTAATCACATGCAAGGTACTCCCTCCGTTCCAAAATAGATGACCCAACTTTGTACTAACTTTATACTAAAGTTAGTACAAAGTTGGGTCATCTATTTTGGAACGGAGGGAGTATGTTTTAGTTAGATTCCTAGTACATGAATGCAACAATTCAAAACGAAAAATATCTTCAGGCATTCACAGGCAACTACTACCAAGTACTAGATCACAACAATCAACTAATGATCACCAAGTCCTAGTAACAGAAAATTCATATATTGTGATTGGGCGATAAGGAGGAATTTTTATGCTTACAGTCTCATCACTTGCAATGTGCACAATCTCATTGAAATACTGCAGAACATTTAAGTAGTTGAGTCATTGTATAACATACAAATCATGTTAATTGGCAAAATTGTGTTTCCCATTTTGCAAGATAAAAGCATATACCGTTATGTTTCTTAAGAGTTCAT
The DNA here is from genome assembly GCA_963921465.1 of Triticum timopheevii. Lineage (NCBI taxonomy): Eukaryota > Viridiplantae > Streptophyta > Magnoliopsida > Poales > Poaceae > Triticum > Triticum timopheevii. The sequence goes on from OY997272.1 coordinate 173,838,463, forward strand.
AGGTAATATCAGCAGCTCTATAGGACCTCGGATGCCATTTCCCCTCAGACCAGTCAACATGTGTCACTGAATAATTAGAGATACCGCCAGGATCTACTATCTGCACATTAATGCGGAAGTAAATAAAAAAAGCAAATGGAGAACAGAAAGCTAGATATCGGTTCAAAAGATTTATTACTAACTTTGAACAAGGTTGGCAAATAGTGCTCATCGGCGATACAGTTCCGTCCCACTGTTGGCTGCAAAACAAAAGCAAAAACATTGCTTATCTAAAACCAACTTTTAAAGAACAGTCGCAAGGTGAAACATAAAGCATAGGTTCTGAAAACAGCATGAGAACAATCATGGCACCATGTGATGTGGCTATTTGAGCCTGATTTTATAGCTTGAAATAGAAGGCACCTGTCAGCATGTGATGTGGCTATTTGAGCCTGATTTTATACAGTGCCACACTCTGCTGAAATAGGAGACACCTATCTGAAGGTCTGTGAGCATTCGTTTGAAGCACTATTCCCCATGATTCCATGTAGTTTTTTCTATGAAGCAATCGAAATAAGGTACTGTGGCAGAAGCCTTCTCCGAATTTCAGATCATTTTCAGTTATACAACTTGAGGTTTAGACCCAAACTAACACCTTAGCATTATTATCAAATGTTATTCTAAAAAACCTACTTATGTTCTTGTAGAAAAGGAGCTAGCAGTTATCACTGTATGCATGCAACAAGCAATGACATAACTGGCATCAAAGGAGGGGAACATACCTTGCAATATAGCTTGAATTTACCATAGTAGAGGTTGTCTGCCATAATCAGTATAGCATGCCTTCTTGTTATAGCAAACCACTACAGGAAGCACAAAATTACTCAGCAAAGCATGAAGAAATCCAAGTGATTACATATCTGCGATAGGAAGGATAAGGTGCAGTCTGTGCCTTTATCTCCAAGTCACCTTGATACACAAGTTAGGATAGTATCAATCTGTTTAGTGTTTTTTTAAGTTTGTTAGTGCTTAACTTCTCCTTCACATTCGGCTTAAGCTTTTTCTTTCCCAATTCCTCTATATAAAGAAAGGCTGGCTATGTAATCCTGATCGAGCTATCTGTAAACTTATTAAGAGATTAGTATCCAAGCCCTAAGTTACCACTGTACCTACCGGCATGCCATTTGCGGCACCTGTGAAGGTGAAGGTTGTACCCCCTCAACTCAAAACCCACCAGGTCACCACAACTAATCTAGCACATGAGACCAACTTTCTCCGCAAGTCCAATAATACCCTCAGCTATAAAACCATTAAGTGTTACAATCTCTTACCTCTCAACTGGTCAAAACAACCCCCTCTCCCTAAAACATTATAGTTTTGGTTGATGTGACACTACATGTTTCTATGACAGTGATGTGAGCATTGATACAAACGCCCCCATCATCATTTTTCTTTACTTAGGATTCCACTCTATATAGAGTCGCCTGTTGGGATGCCAGATAAGCCAAGACAACTGATGTAGCTGCTAACATGCCGAGAACCACTCATGAATCTAGCCTAGGGGAAAAGACCGAAAGGTGGACAGTTTCAGTAGTTGGAGGGTGAGAAAGGAATGGCTGGAGGTGTTTTCTGGACTTCTGGAAGAGTTGAGGGTGTAAAATGGACTTGTTCCTTTGTGATACCAGATGCATGTTGTGGTACATTTTATAAAACACGGTAGTAGTAAAGCAAAACATGTACCTGCGCACCCTTCCTGAAGTCCCTGTGCTCTATTTCAGGAAACATTTCTATAGAATACCTTCCACTTCCATGAGGACCAGGATCCAGGAAACTGATAGTATGGACAAACAATCAATAGAAGGCTAAAGACATAGACATATTTTACTCTGCCATACAAAGTGGGCAGCAAACATATCTCCTTGCTATATTCTTTCAAAAAGGAATTTACAGGTAATGTATTCTAAACTATCCTTTCGATGACATATGTGCTGTGTGCATTCCTTTGACATAAGAAATACAAGTGAAAAGTTATAGTGAGATAAAACGTGCACAGTGGAGCATCTGCCATATTCCCAACCGTTTCCATGTAAATAGGATGATAAGCGAAATTAGACGAGAGGAGTATAGGTATTGTCATCAATACATGAGTTGATATCTTCTAAATAGCACTATGTGCTCTTGACGCTACCCACATTTCTGTCTTTTGTGTTTTCTCTCTGCTTACAGGTATCCAAATATTAGTTAAATTGCTCTTACCTGTCAATGAAGCTAACATTTGTTCCCATCAGATAATTATAGATGTAATCAAATGTATGTAGTGGAATACAGCTGCCATGCAAAGAAAAAGGATATTAACATACTGGAAGAAAACTGACTAAGGAACCATTTTGCAAGAATTATTGAAAACCTGTCAGAAAGCAGGACGAAAAATTGATTATCAATATCTAGCAATGCATTTCCTAACAGCCTTTTCTCTGCATCAACCATTGAAACCCTGCCCCATACTACCTGCATTATAAAGAAATTACAATGTTTAGTTTTATAAAGAAAAACATGTAGCTTAAACCAATAACATGATGTGCTGTATTCAGAAAAATGACAGGAATCACAAATTTCTGTAAAATTCTAGAAGTTGGGAGTAGTTCTTTTGCTGCAAAGCAGTATAATGGTCTTCTTAATTAAGAGAACCAACCCCGTATAAAACACAGGAAGTTGCAACCAGAGAAAAAAGCTCATTTCACATGCCTGCCTACAAAAGACAGCAAGTTACAGCCAGGCAAAAAGCTCATCTCGCATGCATGACTAATCCAGTTGCATTCAATATTCCTATGTCAACTGTAATGAGTTCCACCAATATGTCAACTGTAATGAGTTCCACCAATATGTCAACTGTAATGAGTTCCACCAGTATATATTTTTCTATGCATGTTGCAATTTTCTATCTCAATGCATTCTATCATCCAATCTTCCCCATAATATCACAAAACATCTGTTATATTTTGGTAGACTAGCTGAATATTTGTGCTTTGCTACGAAAAATATATACTGATCATGTTAAACCAATGTCAATGAGCCTGCCTTCCATCTCAGTTGCATTCTTGTGCTCATCTGAGTTCTGCCAAAACCGGTATCATGCATGGCCTACAGCCTCACACATTCACACCCACACCTAGTCATGCTTCTTTACGACCCTTGAAGCTCAATTTTATTTTTCTAGGAAGTGGTTAAATTTGTTTATTAAACGAGCTTAGCAATGTTTCATTGAGTTGGTTAGTTTTTCTTTTTTGTTAAAAGATTTTTTAGCAAGGTGAAAAAAGGGAGAGAAGGAAGGCGTGGATGAACCACCATCTTTCATTTACAGAAAAGATTTTCTAATCTTGCAGAAATTCCATAAGGCACATGAGACAAAATCTCAATAGTAGAAACAAATTCCATAAGGCATACAAGACAAAGTCTCAATAGTAGAAACATCATTAATCTTTTATCATATAGAGACATAGTATGGTTTATGGTCAGATTATGAGACTTGGGCATCTTGTAATATGAGCAACATATAGTTATCTCGGCACCCATTTCTGTATGAGCAATCAAGTTAAATTCCATTATTGTGGTTTAAATAATCATTCAATAATGCTACATAGACAATCAGTCGCCATTGTACAGTACTCCCTTTATCCATGTACTACTACCCAAATGCAGCCTTATACCCTTGTACATATTTCTAACTGCGGTATGATCCATATTTGTTACTGTTTTGCTAGTTTAGCATATCAATTAAAAATGTAAAGAAAACACAAACGATGACAAGATTTTCTTTCTCAACAACGTGATAAAGTGTTAAATTACGATGATCTTTCTTACTTATTTGAATTCCATCGCCTGATTAAACGTGTGGATTAAGATAAACGGAGAAAAGAAGCATACTAAGTGGGGGTGGAACTTCGTACCTTTTCACTGCGAATTTCTCGGCCCACAAACAAAGGACTAGAATGCACAGGCTTTTCACGCGATGCATGGATATAGATGGAATATCGTCCCTCATGGCCCTGTATACAGAAGTTCAGGCACACCATTACTCATTTTAGATTAAGAAAAATGTTTCTACATACAGACATAATATAAACTCTATATATTCATCTAAAAGGAATATCAGCACAGAACCTGCAAAAATCTCTCCCACAATTTCTCGAAGGGCAATGAACCAGGTGTCAAGAACATAAATGCAATCTTTGGCTTCTTGGACATGGGCATCGGCATTGCAAGCAAATCTCTGATGACCACAGACGAAAAAACCTCTTGATCGGTCAGCTCCCGCCGGGTCACAGCAGGGAGCCAATCCTTAAAGGGAGTACAAACACTTGAAGCAAAGAAGTAACAGGTCGAGTAGCGCCGTGGAGGATAGACATAAGCCCCGATCAACGAAACACAAACAATTGACAGTAGCACAATTATCCACATGGGCTTCTTGGCAGTGCGGTGGCGCGGATGTGGCATGGCTGTCATGTCCTTGCTGCCCCGCTGCCACACCCGCGATACTTTCATCTCCTTTCCATTGCAGAATCAATAGTAATATATCCGGATTATACCCTCCGCATATACTTCAGAATGCCAAACTAGATGCCACGTACCACACAGGGTGAGAACAAAATTATCCCCCCAATGCTGCCACCTTTCTGCAATGCAAGGTTACACAAGATTAATCCATGAACCACATTCATCTACAAGAAACAAAGCAATGGCGATCACTCAAGAGATGTGTCATGTACGAAGGGAATACGGCAAGATGCCACGCAACAACGAAATCGTCCTGAACCTTCTTATATGTTATTCTATGAGATCTACTGTTTTTTCTTACCGTTGTCACTTTTTCGTTTGTGACAATGAAGTTTGGCATGTAGGCCCCAAATAAACATTTCGAGTTAATGACATGTCTAGACGATTAGAACAACAAAAGCATGAGGAGACGATCTCCCTGTCCAAATCAAATCACAGGGCATGGTCAAAATGGGACTTGCTTCCAAAAGTCAACTCGCGGTCAAATCCCATGATCCCCACGCACCGAGCGCATTCCCAATCCAAACCCGATAGCCGCCTTGACAAAACGCGCAATCCCGCGCCAAATCACGCGCGCCACGCCCAAATCACCTCAGGAAACCCACCCGCAAGCCGGAGCCCCGGCGCCCCAAACAGCACGAGCACCAGGGCCGGAACGCAGCGGCAGGACGCGGCCGTCTCCGGGGCGCCCCACTCACCAATGCTAGGAGGCCGAGCAGGAGCGCCGGGCCGTGGTCGAGACGGTGGGAGGAGGATGACTTACACGCAAGGTGGAGCGGGAGGAGGGAGCGTCGTGCCCAGGACCAGGAGGCCGTGGCGCGTCTCGTCGCGGGGCAGGATCCGGGGCCCGGCGGCGGCGAGATCGGAGCTAGGGCTGGCGCAAGGCGGTGGGCGGTGGCGGAGGTGGTGGGAGGGAGGGGAGACGAGGTGGTGGTGGTGGTGGAAGTGGGCGAGGAAGGGGAGGACGGATTTAAAACAGAAATGGATTAATTAATATGGCTCCCTCCCGGCTGTTTATTCGCTTCGGGTGTTACCCTTTTCCGCCACCCAGTTAAAGTGTGGAAACGGGAGGAAGATAAAGTGGCCTTATATATTGAATTATACTCCCTCCTCCCAAAATAAATATTTCAATTTTAGTACAACTTTATACTAATAAGGCTTATCTCCAAACTTTCGTTTTTCCGTTTTATAAGTCTCATTTCTATTGCTTCACATCACACACTCAGATATCAAGGTGCATTAAATCACTGCATGCAATGATTAAAAGAAAACTCACCAATGCATGTAGAAGTTCTTAGACTAGCCACAGTGGGAGTAACTTCAGCAGTAACATCGAGTCCAACTCAGCAAATTTTCTTATGTGGCAGTGAGTTAATGAGGAGAGAGGTAGTTATAGTAACTTAGCTAGTTAATGTAACATCACATGTCCAATGCAATATGAGTCTATAACCTAATAAATCAAGATGTTACCACACTTATAACTACGCGAATGACTTATTCACCTAGACGGAGGTACTACCCACTATGAAAGTACACGTATCCCTAGACTATGTAACATACACGTATCCCTAGTCTTGTGTGAAAGCCCTAGCTTCAGACCTACTCATTTCGTCCCGAATTACTTGTTGTAGAAATTGGATTTATCTAGAACTTAAAATACGTCTAAGTACATTCATTCCCGCGACAAGCGGACGAAGTACGATGGAGTGTGGCACCGATCAAATTGGTGACGCGTAGTGCTCACCAATCTAGGCTTTGAGTTTCCATGACAATCAATGACAAAAATCATCTTGAAGTAAAAGATTAATCCGCTTTTTAATGAAATGCAGAGTCAAATAATTTGATCTCCGATGGCTTAGCGAAACAACTATTTCTAACAATCCAATAGTCCTTTTTCTGCAAGATGAAGCCTATGGTAAAAGAAAAATATTAACATAAAACTCATTATATTGGATATTTGATCATGTTTCTAAAAGCGCTTGAGAAATTCGATCAGTGGTATCTGGTTGCGCTCAGGTCCAATCATTAGAATGTGGGTGTTCAACAAACCATTGTTTGGTTGTGTAATTGTGTGTGTGTTTTCAACCGGGCATCCCTTTCCATAAATCGCTCAACGGAATGATTAAAGGAAAGTTCAATATTTTTGCATTGATGTGCAGCACCTACAACTTAACCCATAAAAGGGTGCAGTCTCCAAAATAAAATTTCTGTAGCAGAGAAGAAGATACTCATCTCTTGGTTGCAACAGCTAAACAAATCTTGGTATGGACATTTTATCCCTTTGCGGATTGGGCCGCCATTATTAAGGTTCTCTAGCGGCCCCGGTTTTGGATCGTCTAGTTCCAGGGGGATCTTGCAGTGGGCGGTGGATCACACCGGGGCATCATACGAGCCATGAGGAGCATGAAAAAGCAAAAGATGGATTGGGCTGTCACAATCACACAAGACGCAACAAAATGGAAAGCGTCCAACCTAACAGGTACGTAGTGGCTTTCTCAAGGGAAACAAACACACAGGTAGGTGCAGAGAGACAATCGAGGCAATGCTGGATGAAGAAAAGCCAAACGGTTCCTCCTCACAGCGCGTTCCTCCTCACTGTCTTTTCTCGGCTGAAAGAACTAGTATTTGCATGTTCGATTGCGATTCCTGAGGAAACCCTTCACATGGGAATTTGGGATCTAGTCAAATGACAGCCTGCTGGTCCATGTAGAAACCAGTGAGCTCAAACCATCACACCGTCCAGTTGTCACAAAAAAAAACCAGCCTGCTGGTCCAAATAGGGAGAGAATCTCCCATTATCAGGGCATATATTAATAAGTACTCCCTCCGTTTTTATTTACTCTGCATATTAAAATTGAATAAGGTCAAATTTCATAAAATTTGACCAAGTTTATAAAAAGTAATATAAACATTTATCATAACAAATCTATATGACGTGAAAGTACATCCAATAACAAATCTAATTTCATTGATTTGTTATTGCTTATGTTAATATATTCTTTTATAAACTTGGTCAAAGTTTATGAAGCTTGACTTTTACCAAAGATAATACGCGGACTAAATAAAAACGGAGGGAGCAGTGCGTGTTGACTACATATGCAATTCTTTTTTCTTTTTTTTTGTGCGGGTGACTATATATGCAAGTCGCATATGAAACTATTGAATGAAGCTGACTTCCTCGTTCTTCACTCAGTAGCTTTTTGGGGGGTAAAACTTGTAGTATTATACAAACATCCACCAGATTACATTTTGCTAAACACAGTTCAACTGCGTTTGGTGGTCAAGGACTCGGCCAAACCACAACCCTCTCTTCTAAACAAGCAAAATTAGCCAAGTTCCAATTAAGATGGCCATCGATGAAAAAGTTCTCGACATAAAAGTTATTTGCCTCGTCGAGACAAACAAGTTTGCTTTTCGGGTCATCTCTAGCCCAAAACAATGCGCTGCCAAAAATACCGTCCGAGATGAAGATGGACAGACAATCCGGCCAACGTCCTCCAAAGCCAAAAATATTGTTGCCCATGTCCAGAGATGTCTGTCCAGACTGTGATCGGACCGGATTGTCTAGTCCTAGCCAAGAAAACACTATCGTCCATTTCCAGACATGTGTGATGGGAGGCGCGGGACTTTACCCTCAAAATGGACTCGACTGAAAAAACGCCCAGCGTGAGAGTTCTGTCTTGTCGAGCAGAATAAATGTTATCCATTTCAATCTGAGGTGATATGCAGCATGTGGGTCCCAAAAACCAAAATGTTGTCCCAGGCCCATGTGTAAGACTACCCACAGTGGGAGTAACATAGGTGGTAACATCAATAAAATAGATGATGTGGCAAGTAATTAATGAAGAAAGAGAGGCATGTAGTAACATACTCCCTCCGTCCAGGTGCATAGGGCGTCTAACGAAAAATTAGTATTCCAAATATATAGGTCACCATGCATGGAATAACTTCCTCATTCTTCATGATCATTAATTTTCATTTTGCATGCTAACATTTTCATTGGTTGGCGCATTAAATAGGAATTGCATGTTGCTATTTAGGAATTCATGGCATGGGAAACCAACGCTGTGGTTGGCTCCTCCCAATTTTCCAAGTCAGCCAAATAGGAATCATTATTGTCATTGATTTTTGGTTTAGTATTCTCCATCCAATCTCCACACACCTAGGTTGCGATGCAGCACCTTAGATGCCCAATGCACCTGGACGGAGGGAGTAGCTACTTACTAGTACTATGAGTAACATCACACATACCAAGGCAAGATGAGTCTATAACATAGTAAATGAAGTGTTGCATGACACTACACATATGTTACTCCCCATTATAGAGGTAACATGGACTAGTAACATATGAATGTTACTAGTCTAAGTTACCACCCACTGTGGCTAGTCTAAATCCGAGTTAGCTTAGTTTTGGGAAGATTTGGATTTTTTTTATGATAAGTCTAACCACCTCATAAATGGGTGTGAGGTGATGACCTACTTAACAACAACACACAATCACAAACACATGTACTATCTTTTCATCTATTTTGGCATCTCTCCCAATTTTTTTTGTTGCCTCGTTCTTCGTGTTGGAGAGCAGCGAGTCCTGGGGCTCTAAGGGCATTGGATCGACCTAGGGAAACCCATAGCCACCTCACTCCCTCGCGGGGTCCTTATCGCGTGTGTGGGTATTTAGACCTTCAAAAGTTCTCACCAACGTGTCTTGCATATTGCGCTCCCGGCGATCCCCCCTCCCCGCACGCGACATTGTCTTGTGTATCGCGCTCGACGTCGGGGTACACCATGACGTGTTTGTGTGCAAACATACTTTTGGGCGTCTCTACCAGGGACTAAAGACCAAGAATCATCATCATCCATCATGTCTGATGACAAGCTTCCAAGCCTCGCAGAAGTTAGTGCCGATAACATCACGAAACCTAGCCTTGAGGATTTATCGAATGATCATCGTGAAGCTATGAGGCATATAAGAAGGTGTGAGAATAGAAGGAGTTGCAGGAGTTCCTTGCAAATTCCAGAAGGATCATCAAGGTAACATCACCTCGATTGGGGAAATCGATCCCCCCCCCCTCATGACGAGCGGGTTAAACCCTCTGTGAGTAATATTTTCTCTCCCGAGCAGTGAGCTAAATTTAAAGTCTTATTATCGATAGTAATAATCTTATATACCAAGCTTTCATGGAAAATACTAAAGCTCGGAAAAATACGCTTGTCAGACTCGGGATCAGAGATTTGCAAATCTAGCCATTCCACTAGCAAATGCATATAAAAGATTTTAAGACCCTCCACATGTTATATCCATACACGCAACATGCATGCCATGTGGGTGAGAACAACAGGTAACACAATACATTTCTACGACAGAACTGCAACATATATATACAACAACTCTAAAATGAGTAAAGTTTAACAACTGGATACAAACAAGGGTCTCATGACCTAGTTGCAGCTCTCATCAAGAAACAAAAATATACCTTAAATAGGTTAATTTAACAAATGCTTTAAGAAGGCTAGAGAAAATAGACGATGTACATAATCCTTTTCAGACCACTGCCTAGGATAACCATACCTAATGTCGTCCCTCACCACTAGAGATTACCTGTCCCAAATGCTACCATCCGATTTTTAGAATTCAAATCAAAAGAATAAATAAAGCATGGTGAGTACCGGTTGTATTCGCAAGACTTACATCATAAACTAGCTACACATATGCATCAATATCAAAAGAAAGGGATATATGTGGGCCGAACTACAACAACACAAACATTAATACTACAAAAGACTACTTAAGCTACTAATACCAATATTTGGGATAGGGGATAAGAGAGTGCATATGAGTCCATCTATCGAAGCACCACAACAATACACCACAATGATCCTCCCTCAACTCACACACGAGGAAGCAATCCATGGCCTTCATACTTATCTTGGCAAATTTTATTAATAAATGTTAAAAATTTCTATGATCAAGCAACAATGTACAAGTCGTTCATAACAACGAACACAACTATTCAAATAGATTTAACCCTACAGGCATGCACCAACACTACAAAAGGCACATTCTTGATGTTACTTGGTTGCCATAGTATGTATCATTTTTCATTAGCGATGTACATCTGTGACGGTTGAAAGGATCGATATAGTTGACTAGAGGGGGGGGGGGTGAATAGGCAACTAACAATTTTTAGCTTTTCTTTACCAAATTAAACTTTGCATCAAAGTAGGTTGTCTAAATATGTAACTAGGTGAGCAACCTATATGATGCAACAACAACAAGTACACAAGCAAGCAAGGGATACAACACAAATAAGCTTGCACAAATAAAGGCACGAGATAACCAAGAGTGGAGCCGGTGAAGACGAGGATGTGTTACCGAAGTTCCTTCCTTTTGAGGGGAAGCACGTCTCCGTTAGAGCGGTGTGGAGGCACAATGCTCCCCATGAAGCCACTAGGGTCACCGTATTCTCCTCACGCCTTCACACAATGCAAGATGCCGTGATTCCACTATTGGTGCCCTTGAAGGCGGCGACCGAACCTTTACAAACAAGGTTGGGCAATCTCCACAACTTAATTGGAGGCTCCCAACGACACCGCGAAGCTTCACCACAATGGACTATGGCTCCGCGGTGACCTCAACCTTCTAGGGTGCTCAAACACCCAAGAGTAAAAGGATCCGCTAGGGATTAGTGGGGGGAATCAAATTTCTCTTGGTGGAAGTGTAGATCGGAGCCTTCTCAACCAATCCCGAGCAAATCAACAAGTTTGATTGGCTGGGGAGAGAGATCGGGCGAAAATGGAGCTTGGAGCAACAATGGAGCTTTTGGGGGAAGAGATAGGTCAACTTTGGGGAAGAAGACTGATACGTCTCCAACGTTTCTATACTTTTTGATTGTTACATGCTATTATATTACCCGTTTTGGATGTATATGGGCTTTACTTTACACATTTATATCATTTTTGGGACTAACCTACTAACTGGAGGCCCAACCCGTATTGCTGTTTTTTTGCCTATTTCAGTGTTTCGAAGAAAAAGGAATATCAAACGGAGTCCAAATGGAATGAAACCTTCGGGAGTGTGATTTTTGGAACAAACGTGACCCAGAGGACTTGGAGTGCAAGTCAAGAAGCAGCCGAGGCGGCCACGAGGGTGGAGGGTGTGCCCACCCCTACAGGGCGCGCCCCCTATCACGTGGGCCCCTCGAGGCGGCCACTGACATACTTCTTCCTCCTATATATACCCACGTACCCCGGAAACATCAGGGGAGCCAACGAAAACCTAATTCCACCACCGCAACCTTCTGTATCCGTGAGATCCCATCTTGGAGCCTTCGCCGGCGCTCCGCCGGAGGGGGAATCGACCATAGAGGGCTTCTATATCAACACCATAGCCACTCCGATGAGTTGTGAGTAGTTTACCACAGACATTCGGGTCCATAGTTATTAGCTAGATGGCTTCTTCTCTCTTTCTGGATCTCAATACCATGTTCTCCTCGGTCTTCTTGGAGATCTATTCGATGTAACTCTTTTTGCGGTGTGTTTGTCGAGATCCGATGAATTGTGGGTTTATAATCAAGTTTATCTATGAGAAATATTTGAATCTCCTCTAAATTCTTTTATGTGTGATTAAGTTATCTTTGTAAGTCTCTTCGAATTATCAGTTTGGTTTGGCCCACTAGATTGATCTTTCTTGCAATGGGAGAAGTGCTTAGCTTTGGGTTCAATCTTGCGGTGTCCTTTCCCAGTGACAGCAGGGGCAGCAAGGCACGTATTGTATTGTTGCCATCGAGGATAAAAAGATGGGGTTTATATCATATAGCATGAGTTTATCCCTCTACATCATGTCATATTTCTTAATGCGTTACTCTGTTCTTTATGAACTTAATACTCTAGATGCATGCTGGATAGCGGTCGATGTGTGGAGTAACAGTAGTAGATGCAGGCAGGAGTCGGTCTACTTGTCGCGGACGTGATTCCTATATACATGATCATGCCTAGATAATCTCATAATTATTCGCTTTTCTATCAATTGCTCGACAGTAATTTGTTCACCCACCGTAATACTTATGCTATCTTGAGAGAAGCCACTAGTGAAACCTATGGCCCCCGGGTCTATCTTTTATCATATAAGCTTTCAATCTACTTTTATTTGCATCTTTACTTCTCTTATATATATCATAAAATGCCAAAAAATATTTATCTTATCATACTATCTCTATCAGATCTCACTTTCGCAAGTGGCCGTGAAGGGATTGACAACCCCTTTATTGTGTTGGTTGCGAGTTCTTTGTTTGTTTGTGTAGGTGCGTGGGACTTTTGAGGAGCCTCCTACTAGATTGATACCTTGGTTCTCAAAAACTGAGGGAAATACTTATGCTACTATCGCTGCATGACCCTTTCCTCTTCAAGGAAAACCAACGCAAGCTCAAGACGTAGCAAGAAGGATTTCGGGCGACGTTGCCGGGGAGGTCTTCACTCAAGTCAAGACATACCAAGTACCCATCACAAACTCATCTCCCTCGCATTTACATTATTTGCCATTTGCCTCTCGTTTTCCTCTCCCCCACTTCACCCTTGCCGTTTTATTCGCCCTCTCTTTCCCAATCTTCTCCTCTCTCTTTCGCTTGCCTTTTTGTGTGTTCGTGTGTCAGTTTATCTTCGTTGTTATGGCTAGTCCTCCTATCCTTGTTATTACTCCCAAACATGAAATTCTCAATTTTAAGCAAAGGGAGGGAGAAAATTTAAAAGATGCTTGGCATAGAATTTGCAATGCTCAAAATAAATACACTAGGAAGCTTTCTACTTTCGTCCTTCTTCGCAATTTTTATGTAGGCATTACTCCTTGGAATAGATGTATTCTTGATACCATTGTCGGAGGGGATTTCTTGAGTAGCCATACGTTTGATGCTTATAATGCTATGCTAGATTTGTTTGGCCCACCACCTCTTTTGGTTAATGGAACTATTTTAACTTTGGAACATGTGATGCAAAGGCTTGAAATTATTGAAAATAAAATTGCCACTGTTAATTTGATTGAAAATTTGGATAAAAAGATTCATAATCAAATTACCCAATATGGATCTAGGGTTGGAGTTACTTTGAAATTTTTTAAAGAGAAAGAACCCATAGTTAATGAAACAATAGATCTAGATTCTATGAGAATCGGTGAACTTGAGGATATCATTACCAATTTAGGGTCGGCGTTTTCTTCCGTTAAAAACACTCCAAATCCTCCTACCAAAACTACCAAGTTTATCTATGTTCCTCAAAATAAGGGTGAATCTTCTAGTAAAGAAAATGCGGATCTCAAATCATTAGGTGTTCATCCCAATTGTCTCTCGATCATTAAGGAACCTTTTGCTACAAATGAATTTTTTGAATTCTTGCCTAAAGATTTAATCATTGCTAAAAAGAGAGAAACCCCTAAAGATTATAAGTGCTCTATTGAGGAATTGAGTGCCAAAGATGGCACTACTTAGATCTATCCTCGCTTTTATGCCTAGCTAGGGGCGTTAAACGATAGCGCTCGTTGGGAGGCAACCCAATTTTATTTGTGTTTTTTGCTTTTGCTTCTGTTTAGTAATAAATTTTGCATCTACCTTCTGTTTAGATGTGTTTTTATGTTTTAATTAGTATTTGTGCCAAGTAGAACCTATACGATAACCTATGGTGATAGTAATTTGATTCTGCTGAAAAACAGAAACTTTGCATGCACGAAATTAGTTTTATTAAATCACAGAAATGTGCTTTTGCGTTGATTCTTTTTTCTGTAGATCAATAGACAACTTTCCTAGGCCTTCCTATTTTGGAAGGATTTTTAAATTTCCAGAAGTATTCGGGAGTTACAGATTGCTACAGACTGTTCTGTTTTTGACAGATTCTGTTTTTCGTGTGTTGTTTGCCTATTTTGATGCATCTATGGCTAGTATTAAGTGGTATGAACCATAGAGAACTTGGAATACAGTAGGTTTAACACCAATATAAATAAATAATGAGTTCATTACAGTACCTTATGTGGTGGTTTTGCTTTCTTTCACTAATGGAGCTTATGAGATTTCCTGTTGAGTTTTGTGTTGTGAAGTTTTCAAGTTTTGGGTAAAGATTTGATGGACTATGGAATAAGGAGTGGCAAAAGCCTAAGCTTGGGGATGCCCATGGAACCCCAATATATTAAAGAATAGCCAAAATCCTAAGCTTGGGGATGCCCCCCGGAAGGCATCCCCTCTTTCGTCTTCGTTCATTGGTAACTTTACTTGGAGCTATATTTTTATTCGCCACATGATATGTATTTTGCTTGGAGCGTCTTGTATGATATTAGTCTTTGCTTCTTAGTTTACCACAATCATCCTTACTGTACACACCTTTCGGGAGAAGCCCACTTGATTGAAATTTATTAGAATACTCTATGTGCTTCACTTATATCTTTTGAGTTAGATAGTTTTGGCTCTAGTGCTTCACTTATATCTTTTAGAGCGCGGCGGTGGATTAATTTTGAAGAAATTGTTGATCTCTCATGCTTTACTTATATTATTTTGAGAGTCTTTTAGAACAGCATGGTATTTTCTATGGTTATAAAATTGATCCTAGAATGGTAGGCATCCAAGCTGGGTATAATCAAAACTATCATAGGAAGTGAATTGGATGCTATGATCAATTTGATACTTGATAATTGTTTTGAGATATGGAGGTAGTGATGTTAAAAGTCATGCTAGTTGGGTGATTATGAATTTAAATAATGCTTGTGTTGAAGTTTGTGATTCCCATAGCATGCACATATGATGAACCGCTTTGTGATGAAGTTGGAGCATAATTTTATTTATTGATTGTCTTCCTTATGAGTGGCGGTCGGGGACGAGCGATGGTCTTTTCCTACCAATCTATCCCCCTAGGAGTATGCGTGTAATACTTTGTTTTTGATGACTTGTAGATTTTTGCAATAAGTATATGAGTTCTTTTGACTAATATTGAGTCCATGGATTATACGCACTCTCACCCTTCCATCATTGCTAGCCTCTCTTGTGCCGCGCAACTTTCGCTGATACCATACACCCACCATATGCCTTCCTCAAAACAGCCACCATACCTACCTATTATGGCATTTCCATAGCCATTCCGAGATATATTGCCATGCAACTTTCCACCGTTCCGTTTATATGACACGCATCATTATTGTCATATTGCTCTTTGCATGATCATGTAGTTGATATAGTATTTGTGGCAAGGCCACCTTCATAATTTTCATACATGTCACTCTTGATTCATTGCATATCCTGGTACACCGCCGGAGGCATTCATATAGAGTCATATCTTGTTCTAGTATTGAGTTGTAATCTTGAGTTGTAAAGTAAATAAAAGTGTGATGATCTTCATTATTAGAGCATTGTCCCAGTGAGGAAAGGATGATGGAGACTATGATTCCCCCACAAGTCAGGATGAAACTTCGGACTTAAAAAAAGAAAAAAAAAGAGAGAAAGGCCAAATAAAAAAAAGAATGGCCCAAAAAAAAGAAAGAAAAAAAAGAAGAAGAAAAATGAGAGAAAAAGAGAGAAGGGACAATGCTACTATCCTTTTTACCACACTTGTGCTTCAAAGTAGCACCATGATCTTCATGATAGAGAGTCTCCTATGTTGTCGATTTCATATACTAGTGGGAATTTTTCATTATAGAACTGCCTTGTATATTCCAATTATGGGCTTCCTCAAAAGTGCCCTAGGTCTTCATGAGCAAACGAGTTGGATGCACACCCACTTAGTTTCTTTTGTTGAGCTTTCATACATTTATAGCTCTGGTGCATCCGTTGCATGGCAATCCCTACTCACTCACATTGATATCTATTAATGGGCATCTCCATAGCCCGTTGATACGCCTAGTTGATGTGAGATTATCTTCTCCTTTTTTGTCTTCTCCACAGCCACCATTCATTCCACATATAGTGCTATGTCCATGGCTCACGCTCATATATTGCGTCAAAGTTGAAAAAGTTTGAGATTACTAAAGTATGAAACAATTGCTTGGCTTGTCATCGGGGTTGTGCATGATTAAATACTTTGTGTGATGAAGATAGAGCAACAGCCAGACTATATGATATTGTAGGGATAACTTTCTTTAGCCATGATATTTTGAGAAGACACGATTGCTTTGATTAGTATGCTTGAAGTATTACTATTTCTTATGTCAATATGAACTTTTGTTTTGAAATCATTTGGATCTGAACATTCATGCCACAATAAAGAAAATTACATTGAGAAATATTCTAGGTAGCATTCCACATCAAAAATTCTGTTTTTATCATTTACCTACTCGAGAACGAGCAGGAATTAAGCCTGGAGAAGCTTGATACGTCTCCAACGTATCTATAATTTTTGATTGTTCCATGCTATTATATTACCCGTTTTGGATGTTTATGGGCTTTACTTTACACATTTATATCATTTTTGGGACTAACATACTAACCGGAGGCCCGGCCCGTATTGCTGTTTTTTTTGCCTATTTCAGTGTTTCGAAGAAAACGAATATCAAACGGAGTCCAAACGGAATGAAACATTTGGGAGCGTGATTTTTGGAACAAACGTGACCCAGAGGACTTGGAGTGCAAGTCAAGAAGCAGCCGAGGCGGCCACGAGGGTGGAGGGCACGCCCACCCCTACAGGGCGCGCCCCCTATCTCGTGGGCCCCTCGGGCGGCCACCGACGTACTTCTTCCTCCTATATATGCCCACGTACCCCGAAAACATCAGGGGAGCCAACGAAAACCTAATTCCACCGCCGCAACCTTCTGTATCCGTGAGATCCCATCTTGGAGCCTTCGCCGGCGCTCCGCCGGAGGGGGAATCGACCACTGAGGGCTTCTACATCAACACCATAGCCCCTCCGATGAGTTGTGAGTAGTTTACCACAGACCTTCGGGTCCATAGTTATTAGCTAGATGGCTTCTTCTCTCCTTTTGGATCTCAATACCATGTTCTCCTCGATCTTCTTGGATATCTATTCGATGTAACTCTTCTTGCGCTGTGTTTGTCGAGATCCGATGAATTGTGGGTTTATGATCAAGTTTATCTATGAGAAATATTTGAATCTTCTCTGAATTCTTTTATGTGTGATTAAGTTATCTTTGCAAGTCTCTTCGAATTATCAGTTTGGTTTGGCCTACTAGATTGATCTTTCTTGCAATGGGAGAAATGCTTAGCTTTGGGTTCAATCTCGCGGTGTCCTTTCCCAGTGACAGCAGGGGCAGCAAGGCACGTATTGTATTGTTGCCATCGAGGATAAAAAGATGGGGTTTATATCACATTGCATGAGTTTATCCCTCTACATCATGTCATATTTCTTAATGCATTACTCTGTTCTTTATGAACTTAATACTCTAGATGCATGCTGGATAGCGGTTGATGTGTGGAGTAATAGTAGTATATGCAGGCAGAAGTCGGTCTACTTGTCGCGGACGTGATGCCTATATACGTGATCATGCCTAGATAATCTCATAATTATTCGCTTTTCTATCAATTGATCGACAGTAATTTGTTCACCCACCGTAATACTTATGCTATCTTGAGAGAAGCCACTAGTGAAACCTATGGCCCCCCGGGTCTATCTTTTATCATATAAGCTTTCAATCTACTTTTATTTGCATCTTTACTTTTCATATCTATATTATAAAATGCCAAAAATATATTTATCTTATCATACTATCTCTATCAGATCTCACTTTCGCAAGTGGCCGTGAAGGGATTGACAACCCCTTTATTGCGTTGGTTGCGAGTTCTTTGTTTGTTTGTGTAGGTGCGTGGGACTTTTGAGGAGCCTGATACGTCCATTGTGCATCATGCTTTTATATCAATATTTATTGCATTATGGGCTGTTATTACACATTATATCTCAATACTTATGGCTATTCTCTCTTATTTTACAAGGTTTACCATGAAGAGGGGGAATGCCGGCAGCTGGAATTCTGGATGGAAAAGGAGCAAACATTGGAAACCTATTCTGCACAGCTCCAAAAGTCCCGAGACTCCACAAAACAACTTTTTGGATTTAATAAGAATTTATGAGCGAAAGAAATAGGCTAGGGGGCCCACACCCTGTCCAGGAGACAGGGGGCGCCCCCCCTCCCCCCCCCCCCGCCTATAGGGCGCGCCCCCTTTCTCCTGGGCCCCCTGGTGGGCCTCCGGCGTCCATCTTCTGCTATATCATCACTTTTCCCCTGGAAAAAAATCGTGGGCAAGCTTACGGGACGAAACTCCGCCGCCACGAGGCGGAACCTTGGCGGAATCAATCTAGGGCTCTGGCGGAGCTATTCTGCCGGGGACACTTCCCTCCGGGAGGGGGAAATCATCACCAATGTCATCACCAACGATCCTCTCATTGGGAGGGGGTCAATCTCCGTCAACATCTTCACCAGCACCATCTCCTCTCAAAACCCTAGTTCATCTCTTGTATCCAATCTTGTATCAAAACCACAAATTTGTACCTTTGGGTTGCTAGTAGTGTTGATTACTCCTTATAGTTGATGCTAATTGGTTTACTTGGTGGAAGATCATATGTTCAGATCCTTTATGCATATTATTACTCCTCTTATTATAAACATGAATATGCTTTGTGAGTAGTTACGTTTGTTTATGAGGACATGGGTGAAGTCTTGCTATTAGTAGTCATGTGAATTTGGTATTCGTTTGATATTTTGATGAGATGTATGTTGTCTTTTCCTCAAACGCTGGCATGATAAAAGGATACAAAAGCGTGAGTTTAACGTAGGAGATTATGTGTTATTATTCAACTCTCGTTTAAGAGTTTTTGGAGGAAAACTTCTCTCAAAATGGGAACATCCGTACGTTATCGAGGAGGTCTATCGTTCTGGTGCTATAAAAATTAATAACTTCGAAGGCACAAATCCGAGGGTGGTAAACGGTCAAAGAATTAAAAATTATATTTCAGGTAATCCTATCAGTGTTGAAACTAATATTATTGAAACCGTAACTCCTGAGGAATACATAAGGGACACTTTCCAACGTTCCAGACTCCAAAAAGGTATAGGTATGTGGTATGGTAAGTAAACCGACTCCAAAACAACTCTAAAGGCAATTTTTATTAGTTTTGGATTATTTAAGAATTTTAGGAAGAAAGAAGTAGTCCGAAAGGGACACGAGGCTCCCACGAGAGAGGAGGGTGCGCCCCCCCTGTAGGGCGCGCCCTCCTGTCTCGTGGGCACCTCGTGTTCCTCCCGAACTCCGTTTTCTTGTATGTTACGTATTTTGGTCGGTAAAAATTCATTATATATACTCCCGAAGGTTTTGACCACCGTATCACGCAAATATCCTCTGTTTTCGTTTCGAGCTGTTTCTGTTTCAGATCTAGAGCATCATGACGTCTCCAAGCGCTACCAAGGACAAGTTTTTCGAGAGGGTTATCAACCCCTATCTCGCGGAGGTGCTGCATCATCCTCAAACCATTGAGATGCGTGAGGGGGTGCTGCACATCCGCGATGTGGAGGGACCAAGGCGTACCGGGAGCATGGAGACAAAGCTCGAAGCCGTGGAACAGGAAGTTTTCAAGTGCCAAGGGATGGTGGAGCGTGGACTCAACGCCAACCATATGATGATCACGGAGTTCACCAACAACCACAAGCTAGATGCTAAAGTCATTGGGGAGACCATCTTCAAGCTTCAAGAGAAAATCGAGCACCTTCAAGCCCAGATTTATAACGTGCAAAACCAGAACTGTGAGTATAAATATAGATTCAAGCGAATGAGTTTGGCTGCAGATTTAAGGATCCTGGAGACTCGATCATCCTTTTATGATGGAGAGCCTATGCCTTGGAAGACGGACGACAAGCCTACATCATCAACAACTCCACCTCCATCACCTCCGAGGACATAATCACATGGGTATGGGCACTCCCCTTGTCAACTCCCAAGCTTGGGGGAGGTACCCCGGTATCATATCACCATCACACTCCTATCTTTACCGCTTTATTTAGTTCGATCCTTTTAGTAGTATCTTGATCTAGTAATTTGAAATTTAGATATCAAGTAGTTTCGAGTTTTGCTTTGTGATCTCTTTATGTAATCGAGTCCGTGTGCTATCTATAATAAAGATTAGTGTTGAGTCAAGGGCTTTGCTTTGTTGCTATGATCTTGAGAAAGTAGAAAGAATAAAAGAGTTCATATTGATCTTATGGATAGTGATAACTTCACACATAGAAAGTATGAGGCATAAAAATTGTTGAGAGTTGATGAACGTAGTCTTGGTCATCGTTGCAATTAATAGGAAGTGATAAGGAAAGAGGGGTTCACATATAAATATATTATCCTGGACATCTTTTATGATTGTGAAGCACTCATTAAGTATGACATGCTAAAAGAGTTGATGTTGGACAAGGAAGACAACGTAATGGTTTATGTTTTCCGACATCTCAGTTAAAGTATATTGTCATTGACCTTCCAAACATGTTGAGCTTGCCTATCCCCCTCATGCTAGCCAAATTCCTTGCACCAAGTAGAGATACTACTTGTGCTTCCAAATATCCTTAAACCCAGTTTTGCCATGAGAGTCCACCATACCTACCTATGGATTGAGTAAGATCCTTCAAGTAAGTTGTCATCGGTGCAAGCAATAAAAATTGCTCTCTAAATATGTATGACTTATTAGTGCAGAGAAAATAAACTTTGTACGAACTTGTTGTGGAAGTAATAAAAGCGACAGACTACATAATAAAGGTCCACATACAAGGGGCAATATGAAGTGACGTTCTTTTGCACTAAGATTTTATGCATCAACCCTAAACGCGCATGACAACCTCTTCTTCCCTCTGCGAAGGGCCTATCTTTTACTTTATGTTTTTACTTTATGCTTGAGTCAAGGTGATCCTCACCTTTCCCTTTTTCATTTTATCCTTTGGCAAGCTCCTCGTATTTGAAAGATCATGATGCATATATCCAATTGGATGTAAGTTAGCATGGGCCATTATTGTTGACATCACCTAAAGGTGAATACGTTGGGAGGCAATACAATAAGCCCCTATCTTTCTCAGTGTCCGGCTGAAACTCTATAACCACAAGTATGGCGTGAGTGTTAGCAATTATAGGAGACTACGAGATAGTTGAGTATGTGAGCTTGTTGAAAATCTCTATTATTGACTCTTTCTGATGTTACGATAAATTGCAATTGCTTCAATGACTGAGATTATAGTTTGTTAGTTCCCAATGAAGTTTTTGAACCATACTTGACATTGTGAATTTCTTATTACTTGAGCATAGGAAATCATATGACAAAATCTATATATGTTGCTGTTATTAGAATGATCATGATGCCCTCATGTCCGTATTTTATTTTTATCGACACCTCTATCTCTAAACATGTGGACATATTTTTCGATTTGGGCTTCTGCTTGAGGACAAGCGAGGTCTAAGCTTGGGGGACTTGATACGTCCATTTTGCATCATGCTTTTATATCAATATTTATTGCATTATGGGCTGTTATTACACATTATATCTCAATACTTATGGCTATTCTCTCTTATTTTAAAAGGTTTACCATGAAGAGGGGGAATGCCGGCAGCTGGAATTCTGGTTGGAAAAGGAGCAAACATTGGTAACCTATTCTGCACAGCTCCAAAAGTCCCGAGACTCCACGAAACAACTTTTTGGAGTTAATAAGAATTTATGAGTGAAAGAAATAGGCTAGGGGGCCCACACTCTGTCCAGGAGACGGGGGGCGCGCTCCCCCCCCTATAGGGCGCAACCCCTATCTCCTGGGCCCCCTGGTGGGCCTCCGGTGTCCATCTTCTGCTATATCATCACTTTTCCCCTGGAAAAAATTGTGGGCAAGCTTACGGGACGAAACTCCGCCGCCACGAGGCGGAACCTTGGCGGAATCAATCTAGGGCTCTGGCGGAGCTGTTCTGCCGGGGACACTTCCCTCCGGGAGGGGGAAATCATAACCAACGTCATCACCAACGATCCTCTCATCGGGAGGGGGTCAATCTCCATCAACATCTTCACCAGCACCATCTCCTCTCAAAACCCTAGTTCATCTCTTGTATCCAATCTTGTATCAAAACCACAAATTGGTACATGTGGGTTGCTAGTAGTGTTGATTACTCCTTGTAGTTGATGCTAATTGGTTTACTTGGTGGAAGATCATATGTTCAGATCTTTTATGCATATTATTACTCCTCTGATTATGAACATGAATATGCTTTGTGAGTAGTTACGTTTGTTCCTGAGGACATGGGTGAAGTCTATTGGGGAACGTAGTAATTTCAAAAAATTTCCTACGCACACGCAAGATCATGGTGATGATATAGCAACGAGAGGGGAGAGTGTATGTCCACGTACCCTCGTAGACCGTAAGCGGAAGCGTTAGCACAACGCGGTTGATGTAGTCGTACGTCTTCACAATCAACCGATCCAAGCACCGAACGTACGGAGCCTCCGAGTTCAGCACACGTTCAGCTCGATGACGTCCCTCGAACTCCGATCCAGCCGAGTGTCGAGGGAGAGTTCCGTCAGCACGACGGCGTGGTGACGATCTTGATGTTCTACCGGCGCAGGGCTTCGCCTAAGCTTCGCGACGATATGACCGAGGTGGAATATGGTGGAAGGGGGCACCGCACACGGCTAAGGAACGATCCGTAGATCAACTTGTGTGTCTATGGGGTGCCCCCCGCCCCCGTATATAAAGGAGGGAGGGAGGAGGGGGCCGGCCTAAGGGGAGGCGCGCCCTAGAAGGGGGAAACCTACTCCAAGTAGGTTTCCCCCTTCCTTTTCCTAATCCAAGAGGGAGGGGGGAAGGAGTAGGAGAGGGGGAAGGCAAGGGGGGCGCCGCCCCCCTTCCTTGTCCTATTCGGACTCAAGGGGAGGGGCGTGCCACTTGCCCTGGCCGGCCCCTCTCTTTCTCCACTAGGGCCCATCAAGGCCCATTACTTTCCGGGGGGGTTCCGGTAACCCTCCGGTACTCCGGTTTTCTCCGAAAACTCCCGGAACCTTTCGGGTGTCCGAATATAGTCGTCCAATATATCAATCTTTATGTCTCGACCATTCCGAGACTCCTCGTCATGTCCGTGATCACATCCGGGACTCCACACAAACTTCGGTACATCAAAACTTATAAACTCATAATAAGACTGTCATCGAAACGTTAAGCGTGCGGACCCTACGGGTTCGAGAACTATGTAGACATGACCTAAAACCATTCTTGGTCAATAACCAATAGCGGTACCTGGATGCCCATATTGGTTCCTACATATTCTACGAAGATCTTTATCGGTCAAACCGCATAACATCATACTTTGTTCCCTTTGTCATCGGTATGTTACTTGCCCGAGATTTGATCGTCGGTATCCAATACCTAGTTCAATCTCGTTACCGGCAAGTCTCTTTACTCGTTCCGTAATACGTCATCTCATAACTAACTCATTAGTTACATGCTTGCAAGGCTTAGGTGATGAGTATTACCGAGAGGGCCCAAAGATACCTCTCCGACGATCGGAGTGACAAATCCTAATCTCGAATTATGCCAAGTCAACATGTACCTTCGGAAACACCTGTAGAGCACCTTTATAATCACCCAGTTACGTTGTGACGTTTGGTAGCACACAAAGTGTTCTTCCGGTAAACGGGAGTTGCACAATCTCATAGTTGTAGGAACTTTGTATAAGTCATGAAGAAAGCAATAGCAGTATACTAAACGATCAAGTGCTAGGCTAACGGAATGGGTCATGTCAATCACATCATTCTCCTAATGATGTGATCCCATTAATCAAATGACAACACATGTCTATGGTCAGGAAACATAACCATCTTTGATTAATGAGCTAGTCAAGTAGAGGCATACTAGTGACTATGTGTTTGTCTATGTATTCACACATGTATCATGTTTCCGGTTAATACAATTCTAGCATGAATAATAAACATTTATCATGATATGAGGAAATAAATAATAACTTTATTATTGCCTCTAGGGCATATTTCCTTCAGTCTCCCACTTGCACTAGAGTCAATAATCTAGATTACATAGTAATGATTCTAACACCCATGGAGTCTTGGTGCTGATCATGTTTTGCTCGTGAGAGAGGCTTAGTCAACGGGTCTGCAACATTCAGATCCGTATGTATCTTGCAAATCTCTATGTCTCCCACTTGGACTTGGTCCAGAATGGAATTGAAGCGTCTCTTGATGTGCTTGGTCCTCTTGTGAAATCTGGATTCCTTTGCCAAGGCAATTGCACCAGTATTGTCACAGAAGATCTTCATTGGTCCCGATGCACTAGGTATGACACCTAGATCGGAAATGAACTCCTTCATCCAGACTCCTTCATTTGCTGCTTCAGAAGCAGCTATATACTCCGCTTCACATGTAGATCCCGCCACGACGCTTTGTTTAGAACTGCACCAACTTACAGCTCCACCGTTTAATAAAAACACGTATCCGGTTTGCGATTTAGAATCGTCCGGATCAGTGTCAAAGCTTGCATCGACGTAACCATTTACGACTAGCTCTTTGTCACCTCCATATACGAGAAACATATCCTTAGTCCTTTTCAGGTATTTCAGGATGTTCTTGACCGCTGTCCAGTGATCCACTCCTGGATTACTTTGGTACCTTCCTGCCAAACTTATTGCTAAGCATACGTCAGGTCTGGTACACAGCATTGCATACATGATAGAGCCCATGGCTGAAGCATAGGGAACATTTTTCATTTTCTCTCTATCTTCTGCTGTGGTCGGGCATTGAGTTTGACTCAACTTCACACCTTGTAGTACAGGCAAGAATCCTTTCTTTGCCTGATCCATTTTGAACTTTTTCAAAAATTTGTCAAGGTATGTGCTTTGTGAAAGTCCTATTAAGCGTCTTGATCTATCTCTATAGATCTTGATGCCCAATATGTAAGCAGCTTCCCCGAGGTCTTTCATTGAAAAACTTTTATTCAAGTATCCTTTTATGCTATCCAGAAATTCTATATCATTTCCAATTAATAATATGTCATCAACATATAAAACTAGAAATGCTACAGAGCTCCCACTCACTTTCTTGTAAATACAAGCTTCTCCAAAAGTCTGTATAAAACCATATGCTTTGATCACACTATCAAAGCATTTATTCCAACTCCGAGATGCTTGCACCAGTCCATAAATGGAACGCTGGAGCTTGCACACTTTGTCAGCACCTTTTGGATCAACAAAACCTTCCGGCTGCATCATATACAACTCTTCTTCTAGAAATCCATTCAAGAATGCAGTCTTGACATCCATTTGCCAAATTTCATAATCATGAAATGCAGCAATATCCAACATGATTTGGACAGACTTAAGCATCGCTACGGGTGAGAAAGTCTCATCGTAGTCAACCCCTTGAACTTGTCGAAAACTTTTCGCAACAAGTCGAGCTTTATAGACAGTAACATTACCATCAGCGTCAGTCTTCTTCTTAAAAATCCATTTATTCTCAATGGCTTGCCGATCATCGGGCAAGTCAACCAAAGTCCATACTTTGTTTTCATACATGGATCCCATCTCAGATTTCATGGCCTCTAGCCATTTTTCGGAATCTGGGCTCATCATCGCTTCCTCATAGTTCGTAGGTTCATCATGGTCTAGTAACATGACTTCCAGAATAGGATTACCGTACCACTCTGGTGTGGATCTTACTCTGGTAGACCTACGAGGTTCAGTAGAAACTTGATATAAAGTTTCATGATCAATATCATTAGCTTCCTCACTAATTGCTGTAGTCGTCACAGGAACCGGTTCTCGTGATGAACTACTTTCCAATAAGGGAGTAGATACAGTTATCTCATCAAGTTCTACTTTCCTCCCACTCACTTCTTTCGAGAGAAACTCCTTCTCTAGAAAGGATCCATTCTTAGCAACAAATGTCTTGCCTTCAGATCTGTGATAGAAGGTGTACCCAACAGTCTCTTTTGGGTATCCTATGAAGACACATTTGTCCGATTTGGGTTCGAGCTTATCTGGTTGAAGTTTCTTCACATAAGCATCGCAACCCCAAACTTTAAGAAACGACAACTTTGGTTTCTTGCCAAACCACAATTCATAAGGCGTCATTTCAACGGATTTAGATGGTGCCCTATTTAACGTGAATGCGGCCGTCTCTAAAGCATAACCCCAAAATGATAGCGGTAAATCGGTAAGAGACATCATAGATCGCACCATATCAAGTAAAGTACGATTACGACGTTCGGACACACCATTTCGTTGTGGTGTTCCAGGTAGTGTGAGTTGCGAAACTATTCCGCATTGTTTCAAATGTAAACCAAACTCATAACTCAAATATTCTCCTCCACGATCAGATCATAGAAACTTTATTTTCTTGTTACGATGATTTTCCACTTCACTCTGAAATTCTTTGAACTTTTCAAATGTTTCAGATTTGTGCTTCATTAAGTAGATATACCCATATCTGCTCAAATCATCTGTGAAGGTGAGAAAATAACGATATCCGCCACGAGCCTCAATATTCATCGGTCCACATACATCTGTATGTATGATTTCCAACAAATCTGTTGCTCTCTCCATAGTTCCGGAGAACGGTGTTTTAGTCATCTTGCCCATGAGGCACAGTTCGCAAGTACCAAGTGATTCATAATCAAGTGATTCCAGAAGTCCATCAGTATGGAGTTTCTTCATGCGTTTTACATCGATATGACCTAAACGGCAGTGCCACAAATAAGTTGCACTGTCATTATCAACTCTACATCTTTTGGCTTCAACATTATGAATATGTGTATCACTACTATCGAGATTTAATAAAAACAGACCACTCTTCAAGGGTGCATGACCATAAAAGATATTACTCATATAAATAGAACAACCATTATTCTCTGATTTAAATGAATAACCGTCTCGCATCAAACAAGATCCAGATACAATGTTCATGCTCAACGCTGGCACCAAATAACAATTATTCAGGTCTAAAACTAATCCCGAAGGTAGATGTAGAGGTAGCGTGCCGACCGCGATCACATCGACCTTGGAACCGTTTCCCACGCGCATCGTCACCTCGTCCTTGGCCAGTGCTCGCTTATTCCGTAGTCCCTGTTTCGAGTTGCAAATATTAGCAACAGAACCAGTATCAAATACCCAGGTGCTACTACGAGCTCTAGTTAGGTACACATCAATAACATGTATATCACATATACCTTTGCTCACTTTGCCATCCTTTTTATCCGCCAAATACTTGGGGCAGTTCCGCTTCCAGTGACCAGTCTGCTTGCAGTAGAAGCACTCAGTTTCAGGCTTAGGTCCAGACTTGGGTTTCTTCTCTTGAGCAGCAACTTGCTTGCCATTCTTCTTGAAGTTCCCCTTCTTCTTCCCTTTGCCCTTCTTCTTGAAACTAGTGGTCTTATTGACCATCAACACTTGATGCTCCTTCTTGATTTCTACCTCCGCGGCTTTCAGCATCGCGAAGAGCTCGGGAATAGTCTTGTTCATCCCTTGCATATTATAGTTCATCACAAAGCTCTTGTAGCTTGGTGGCAGTGATTGGAGAATTCTGTCAATGACACTATCATCAGGAAGATTAACTCCCAGTTGAATCAAGTGATTGTTATACCCAGACATTCTGAGTATGTGTTCACTGATAGAACTATTCTCCTCCATCTTGCAGCTGTAGAACTTATTGGAGACTTCATATCTCTCAATCCGGGCATTTGCTTGAAATATTAACTTCAACTCCTGGAACATCTCATATGCTTCATGACGTTCAAAACGTCGTTGAAGACCCGGTTCCAAGCCGTAAAGCATGGCACACTGAACTATAGAGTAGTCATCAGCTTTGCTCTGCCAGACGTTCTTAACGTCGTCAGTTGCATCAGCAGCAGGCCTGGCACCCAGCGGTGCTTCCAGGACGTAACTCTTCTGTGCAGCAATGAGGATAATCCTCAGGTTACGGACCCAGTCCGTGTAATTGCTACCATCATCTTTCAACTTTGCTTTCTCAAGGAACGCATTAAAATTCAACGGAACAACAGCACGAGCCATCTATCTACAAACAAACATAAACAAGCAAGATACTATCCGGTACTAAGTTCATGATAAATTTAAGTTCAATTAATCATATTACTTAAGAACTCCCACTTAGACAGACATCTCTCTAGTCATCTAAGTGATCACGTGATCCAAATCAACTAAACCATAACCGATCATCACGTGAGATGGAGTAGTTTTCAATGGTGAACATCACTATGTTGATCATATCTACTATATCATTCACGCTCGACCTTTCGGTCTCTGTGTTCCGAGGCCATATCTGCATATGCTAGGCTCGTCAAGTTTAACCTGAGTATTCTGCGTGTGCAAAACTGGCTTGCACCCATTGTAGATGGACGTAGAGCTTATCACACCCGATCATCACGTGGTGTCTCGGCACGACGAACTTTGGCAACGGTGCATACTCAGGGAGAACACTTCTTGATAATTTTAGTGAGAGATCATCTTAAAATGCTACCGTCAAACAAAGCAAGATAAGATGCATAAAGGATAAACATCACATGCAATCAATATAAGTGATATGATATGGCCATCATCATCTTGTGCTTGTGATCTCCATCTTCGAAGCACCGTCGTGATCACCATCGTCACCGGCGCGACACCTTGATCTCCATCGTAGCATCATTGTCATTACGCCATCTATTGCTTCTACGACTATCGCTACCGCTTAGTGATAAAGTAAAGCAATTACAGGGCGTTTGCATTTCATACAATAAAGCGACAACCATATGGCTCCTGCCAGTTGCCGATAACTTCGGTTACAAAACATGATCATCTCATACAATAAAATATAGCATCACGTCTTGACCATATCACATCATAACATGCCCTGCAAAAACAAGTTAGACGTCCTCTACTTTGTTGTTGCAAATTTTACGTGGCTGCTACGGGCTTAGCAAGAACCGTTCTTACCTACGCATCAAAACCACAACGATAGTTTGTCAAATAGACTCCGTTTTAACCTTCACAAGGACCGGGCGTAGCCACACTCGGTTCAACTAAAGTGAGAGAGACAGACACCCGCCAGCCACCTTTAAGCACGAGTGCTCGTAACGGTGAAACCAGTCTCGCGTAAGCGTACGCGTAATGTCGGTCCGGGCCACTTCATCTCACAATACCGCTGAACCAAAGTATGACATACTGGTAGGCAGTATGACTTATATCGTCCACAACTCACTTGTGTTCTACTCGTGCATATAACATCAACGCATAAAACCTAGGCTCGGATGCCACTGTTGGGGAACGTAGTAATTTCAAAAAATTTCCTACGCACACGCAAGATCATGGTGATGATATAGCAACGAGAGGGGAGAGTGTATGTCCACGTACCCTCGTAGACTGTAAGTGGAAGTGTTAGCACAACGCGGTTGATGTAGTCGTACGTCTTCAAGATCAACCGATCCAAGCACCGAACGTACGGAGCCTCCGAGTTCAGCACACGTTCAGCTCGATGACGTCCCTCGAACTCTGATCCAGCCGAGTGTCGAGGGAGAGTTCCGTCAGCACGACGGCGTGGTGACGATCTTGATGTTCTACCGGCGCAGGGCTTCGCCTAAGCTTCGCGACGATATGACCGAGGTGGAATATGGTGGAAGGGGGCACCGCACACGGCTAAGGAACGATCCGTAGATCAACTTGTGTGTCTATGGGGTGCCCCCCGCCCCCGTATATAAAGGAGGGAGGGAGGAGGGGGCCGGCCTAAGGGGAGGCGTGCCCTAGGAGGGGGAAACCTACTCCAAGTAGGTTTCCCCCTTCCTTTTCCTAATCCAAGAGGGAGGGGGAAGGAAGGAGTAGGAGAGGGGGAAGGCATGGGGGGCGCCGCCCCCCCCCCCCCCTTCCTTGTCCTATTCGAACTCAAGGGGAGGGGGCGTGCCACTTGCCCTGGCCGGCCCCTCTCTTTCTCCACTAGGGCCCATCAAGGCCCATTACTTTCCGGGGGGGTTCCGGTAACCCTCCGGTACTCCAGTTTTCTCCGAAAACTCCCGGAACCTTTCGGGTGTCCGAATATAGTCGTCCAATATATCAATCTTTATGTCTCGACCATTCCGAGACTCCTCGTCATGTCCGTGATCACATCCGGGACTCCAAACAAACTTCGGTACATCAAAACTTATAAACTCATAATAAGACTGTCATCGAAACGTTAAGCGTGCGGACCCTACGGGTTCGAGAACTATGTAGACATGACCTAAAACCATTCTCGGTCAATAACCAATAGCGGGACCTGGATGCCCATATTGGTTCCTACATATTCTACGAAGATCTTTATCGGTCAAACCGCATAACATCATACTTTGTTCCCTTTGTCATCGGTATGTTACTTGCCCGAGATTTGATCGTCGGTATCCAATACCTAGTTCAATCTCGTTACCGGCAAGTCTCTTTACTCGTTCCGTAATACGTCATCTCATAACTAACTCATTAGTTACATGCTTGCAAGGCTTAGGTGATGAGTATTACCGAGAGGGCCCAGAGATACCTCTCCGACGATCGGAGTGACAAATCCTAATCTCGAATTATGCCAACTCAACATGTACCTTCGGAAACACCTGTAGAGCACCTTTATAATCACCCAGTTATGTTGTGACGTTTGGTAGCACACAAAGTGTTCTTCCGGTAAACGGGAGTTGCACAATCTCATAGTTGTAGGAACTTTGTATAAGTCATGAACAAAGCAATAGCAGTATACTAAACGATCAAGTGCTAGGCTAACGGAATGGGTCATGTCAATCACATCATTCTCCTAATGATGTGATCCCATTAATCAAATGACAACACATGTCTATGGTCAGGAAACATAACCATCTTTGATTAATGAGCTAGTCAAGTAGAGGCATACTAGTGACTATGTGTTTGTCTATGTATTCACACATGTATCATGTTTCCGGTTAATACAATTCTAGCATGAATAATAAACATTTATCATGATATGAGGAAATAAATAATAACTTTATTATTGCCTCTAGGGCATATTTCCTTCAAAGTCTTGCTATTAGTAGTCATGTGAATTTTGTATTCGTTTGATATTTTGATGAGATGTATGTTGTGTTTTCCTCTAGTGGTGTTATGTGAACGTCGACTACATGACACTTCACCATTATTTGGGCCTAGAGGAAGGCATGGGGAAGTAATAAGTAGATGATGGGTTGCTAGAGTGACAGAAGCTTAAACCCTAGTTTATGCGTTGCTTCGTTAGGGGCTGATATGGATCCATACGCTTAATGCTGTGGTTAGGTTTACCTTAATACTCCTTTTTGTAGTTGCGGATGCTTGCAATAGGAGTTAATCATAAGTGGGATGCTTGTCCAAGTTAGGGCAGTACCCAAGTACCGGTCCACCCACATATCAAATTATCAAAGTACCGAACGCGAATCATATGAACATGATGAAAACTAGCTTGACGATAATTCTCAATGTGTCCTCGGGAGCTTCTTTATTATTATTAGAATTTGTCCAGGCTTATCCTTTGCTACATAAAGGATTGGGTCACCTTGATGCACTTTATTTACTTTATTTACTTGTTGCTCGTTACTATTTATCTTATCACAAAACTATCTATCACCTATTATTTCAGTGCTTGCAGAGAAAACCTTACTGAAAACCGCTTATCATTTCCTTCTGCTCCTCGTTGGGTTTGACACTCTTACTTATCGAAAGGACTACGATAGATCCCCTACACTTGTGGGTCATCAAGACTCTTTTCTGGCGCCATTGCCGGGGAGTGTAGCGCTTTTGGTGAGTGGAACTTGGTAAGGAAACTGTCGTGGAATTGTCACGTCAGATATCCTAGTGAAAGGACTTAGTTGTGGAGCCATCGCAACTAGGAAGCTTGAAGGGGTTAATCGGGACAAAGGACACAAAAGGTTTATACTAGTTTGGCCCCTTACGGTGAAGGTAAGGCCTACGTCTAGTTGGGTTGGTATTGATGTTTCGATGACCAGGGAGCGAGTTAAGCTATGCCCAATTCTTGAGGAGTTGTTTTTCTTGCCCTAAGCCGCCAACGGGTCGCCCCCTTATATACACGGGTGGACGCCCCGTGGCCTACAGAGTCCCGGCCGGCTTATAGACAGTGTCCGGCTCGGTGACTAGTTAGGTCTACCTTATGTTACAAGTCATATCATTTTGGCGGTTTACCACTATTGGTTTTAAGCCGCCTGTGGGCCTTAGACCCTTTATTGAACCGCCATCTTCATGCTTGGTCTTGGGCTTCTTTCTGATGAGTCTTCTTTACGTAACCCGGCCCCTCCTGGGTGGCTTACACAAATAGTTATATCCCCAACATTAGGCCCCAGATTGATTTGAACCGGTTCATGTCAATCTTAAAACACCTTAAGAAATAAATCTTCACCCTTTGCCTGTGTAAAAAGGTTTTTCTTTAACCCGCCATGACATCATCTTTTGGATTCGCTTAACCCGCCGTGATGTCATCTTTACTTAAATTCCTTCTTTATTCCATTGTATCCTCCAACGGATCTTTGCTTTTACTGACCGTTCTGAAAACCGAGGCGTCGGGGCCGCTGGATAATAATGCTTATCTCCTCGTTTCTCATGCCGTCTCAGTCATCCCTTCCTTATAAACAGGCATGACCTAGGTCTTTCCCATTCTCCCCCTTCGGTCGTCTTCTTCCTCTTTCTGCTTCTCTGCTGCTCAAGCTCCGCCACCGCCGTCGCAGATCTCCTCGTCTTCACCAACTCAGGATGCTGCATCAACCTGATTTGACCAGAAAAACGCGATGAACCTCCGCAGCAACCCTGCATCTGTAAGTTTCTTCCTTCTTGTTCCTCAGATCCGCATTAGGACCTTCGAGTTCCTCGGTGTTCTTCGCTGTTCGTCAGGAACCCTTCATAGATTTCATCACCACCACCATTTCTTGATCTTGAAGATGGTATAAACTGACGCGGTAGCAATTTTGCACCCATTTAGGCTACAAGTAGATCCCCTTCTGTCGCACAGAGGCTCTGTTCGAGCCCTTGAGCTTCATCTGTGCCAGTCCTAGGTCTAGAAAATTTTCTTTTTAGAACAGCAGTTTGATCCAAAACAATAGCCGTAACTTGTGAAATCTGTTTGTTCCACTCTAAAATAAAAAAAACTGCCTCTGTCAATTATGTTTAACCACGACTATCCATGTGGCCGGTTTAAGTAAATGATACTGATCTGTCAGCCTTGCTTGCTTCTCTCGATTTAAGAAAACTTAACTGCTCTTGATACCCGTAGTGGCTTAAGTATCACTGCATAGTTACCCATATATCATTAGGCCCCTTCTTAAGCCGCCATCTTGAATAGATTTAAAATGTTTTCCTCTGGGTTAAATTTGAACCGGAACCTCTTATTTTTTTATAGGCTTCAATTTACGTCATGGCACCTAAGGCGACCAAAGCTCCTGTGACCTGTAACTGGGTCCCCTCCACAGTCACAAAAAGTAAACTGTCTGATTTTGTGAAGTCTGGCCATCTGCCCAAGAAGGAGGTCATGTCTTATCATGCTTCTGACCCGTCCGAGGAGAAGCCTCAACCCAAAGAAGGGGAGGTGATAGTTTTTACGGATCACATGAGCTGGGGATTTGCACCACCCGGTTCAAAATTCTCCAGGGATGTTTTGCATTTCTTTGACCTTAGACCTCAAGACATCGGGCCCAATTCCGTGTCAAATATTTGCAACTTCCAGTCTTCCAGTGGGTCATCGGTGAAGCGCCAAGTCCGGTCGGGTCATACTTCCGGCCGAGTCATACCGCGGGGTATGTCCCCGACATTAGCCCCTAGTTTAATTTAGATTTATCCATGTTGAACTGATCCTGCAAAATAACTCAAGAACAAATTTGACAGGTTGCGCTCCGGGTTAAATATTCTTGTAAGCCGGCACCTGAACATCTTTAAGTCCTTGTCATTTCCTTGGTGATATAAATATGTCCATAACCTCATAGAAAAATCTTCTTTAACAGATATGCTTCAACTTTGTCAATGCAAAAAATCCAGATACTTCTTTCTTTAAAAAATCCGGGTTAACAGGCCAGCTTCAGAATCAATTTGCTAACATTGGTCTTCTTGTAGAAAAATATAGTAAGATGTAATTCACTTGAGTCGGCCTCCAAAACACCGGCTTAAAAAATATTGGTCTTGAAATACTCATCTGACTTTCTACTGGCTTGAAGATGTAACACTTACCGGTTTATCATCACCAAAATTACCGGACTATAAAACAGACAATGCCGGGTCATAATTGTTGTTGACACCGGGTCATGCAATTGATCTTGCTGATTTGCTCAAAAACTGAGAATTAGAAGATGTTCCTCCTTTATATGCATATCACCTGTAGCCCTCAAGGGTCGGGTCATTATGCAATAATGAGCAGGGACTTTGTAAATATGATCATGTAAACTTGACCAGCAACATGTAGCCCCCAAGGGCCGGGTTAGTAGATATTAACGAGCTGGAACTTTGTATATGATTGATTGATAATAACATCATATGATGTAATCTCCACCATGGGGCTTGAACCCACGTCCACAAGGTTAAAAGCTTTGTACTCTACCAACTGAGTAGTGGATCTTTCAATATAATGGATTAAGGCTTGTGTACCTTGAATTTTCGACAAGAGCAATTGGTAGCCCCCAAGGGCCGACTCATTATGATGTGATGAGTCGGGTCTTCAATAAGATGATCAAAAAATTGTCTTTGCATTAGCCCCTAAGTGCCATGGTGCATGCTGGTAGTGACATGGGACTTGCATATTTGATATAATCCCAATCCGAATAATATATCCCCCAAGTGCTGGGTCGTAAGCCTGCAGCGACTCGGGACTATTCCTTCCATTGTAGAATAAATCATATCCATTGATAAAAATAATAGCCGTTGCGCTAAAGCGACTTTGAAAACCTCAATCATAACACTGGTTATTGACAATAGAAATCCAGCCATGTCGGCTATTCGAGATTTGAATAATATAATCTGGCGGCTCTTGGCCGATGACGACTTAATGCGCATTCATTGTAAGCTGGAATTTTTGTAACCCGGTGGCCTATAGCCCTTGAGAAAATCAATAATTGATAACCCTTTTGAGACACCAATTTCAGTGATGAGCTTGGACTGAAGCATTTATATAAGTCATAATTCTGCAAATCCTGCACAGAGTTTAAACAACATATGCCCTGGCGACTTAACGTCAGGAGCCAGGGCGGGTAACCACCCAAATGTAGTCTTACCCTGCACACAAGTAGATCACAAGAACCCTTGGCGGTTTACTATAGGGCGGGTCATAATACCTCACATATAACCACTGTGATATTGAATTTGTACTGCTGGTTTACATGACCTGTGCAGTAAGGGTGATAACCCAATCTTTAAAAGCCAATGCTTCCACATAGATGATGATTGTCATAAGCTGGCGACTTATAGTCAAAAGTCAAGCCGGGTTAAGCATAAACACTTATATACATTTGAGATATAATCCAAAAAAGGTCTCAAGTCAAACCCAAAATTGTTCGCAAAAAAGACTTAAAAAACTTAAGGCTTCTGATTCGTATACGATCAGAAAACCATTCCAAAGGGGTTGAGCTAAAATTCGAATACAATCATATAGCCCCCGGTGGCTTTGGCGTTGCCGACCAAGAGGGTACCGACAGCTATGTTCTCTTTGGTTCGAATACGACCTATGTTTGAACAAGAAGCCCCCAAATGACCTTGAGAGTTGTTTAACGACGCTGATTCAAATACGATCCACGTCGGACCCAAAAGAGGTTAAGCTATGATTCGGATACGATCAAGAAGCCCCCTAGTGAGTTTGGCAGTGTGCCGATCAAAAGGGTTTCGACAGCTATGTTCTCTTTGGTTCGAATACGACCTATGTTTGAACAGGAAGCCCCGAAGTGACCATAATAAGATAAGCCGTAAGGCAGGATACCTATGTTTGAACCGTGCATCATGGTAGCAAGTTCTTTTTGGCAACCTTTAATTTTTCTTAGAACTCGAACTTGTGAGAGATTAATTCTTTTTGAACCGGAACTTTAAACCGGATTTGAAAGCTTCAAAAATTTGTGAGGGACAAATTCACCTTGAGCCAGATTTTGAACCGGATTTGAGAGCTTCAAAAATTTGTGAGGGACAAATTTACCTTGGGCCGGCTTTTGAACCGGATTTGAGAGCTTCAGTGCTTTGTGGGAGAAAGATGTCTCTTGAACTGGATTTTAAACCAGAGTCCTTATTTTGAGCCGGAAATCTTCTGACGGCTTTTAAATTTTCATCGATCTAGCAGTAATCTCCGGGGCCCGGGTTATTTTTCCCTTCAATGACCCAGAGTTCTTGAATTCATTGAAACCGGCTAATTTTGCTGAGTCATACCATTGTAGCCCCCGAGTCTCAAGACGACTCGAGGAGTTGGCTTGAGATTCTCCATATTTAACCATAGCAGAAGGTATACATCATTGGCATTGATAGCGCGATGTGAATCTACAGAAGGTTGAGCTGACTGCGGCGGGTTATAAATGATCCCGTATGAGCCGTGTCAGCAACTCGGCCAATGGCTCCTTCCAACTAGCTGTTTGAAGTTAACCAAACTATAGTGGCGGTGACTTGTGCACCTGCCCATTGAACCATCCAGTGCAGACGGTGGCTGATAATATATGATAATTTGCCTCTAATTTGTTGGAAGAAAACCGGGCTTCCCAAGTAGTGACTTGCTCATACTCAATAAACAGCTCATCCAGACAAGTGCGGCTCGGTGTGTCGATATAGACCAGGCCGCGAGAGACGGACGGTAAAGACGACCGCAACATCAGAGGCGACATAGACAGATGAACCAGCCGTGGCATTGTAAGCCGGTGAGGACGGGCAAGTTGTCCTCCTTATTGTAAGCCGGCGTGGTCGCGAGAGACGGCCACGGCGTTGTAAGCCGGTGCGGTCGTGAGAGACGGCCACGGTGTTGTAAGCCGGTGTGGTCGCGAGAGACGGCCACGGCGTTGTAAGCCGGTGCGGGAGTCCGTTGAGTAATGACGACCACCTGTGCCAAAAAATGTTGGCGTGCCTCCATCTCCGCGGCATAATATCACTTTTTGTCATAAATAATTGCCCTGCGTAAAAAATATTGCAGACCAAGGCAAAGATAAATTGTTCTTTGACAAAAACAACATGTGCTAATAAAACAAACTTTAGATGAATATCACCGGATATGTTAGGCCGGAAATAATCCGCCATGGAGTTGATGATATCTTATGGTGAAACTGAAATCACTCACGGGTGAGCCGGCCGCAATTTTTATAAGCCGGTGCGGCCGGGGAGGGTTGGCACCGGCGTTGTAAACTGGCCCAGACGAAAGAGTCCGCCGCAGCGTTGGAAACGGTAAGGACGCAGGCGAGTCGGCCGCGGGCGCGGACGACGAGTCCGTTGCATGTGTTGATGTAGCGGGGGCGGCGACTTGCGCACGTATCCGTCCAGAACACGGCACAAACATGCTAGCACAAAAATAATATTGGCGCACGCTCCTTTGTGACAACTTTGTAATAAATAATGGTCCTACAAAAAAATACCACAGACCAGTGTAATTGTTCTCAAATAAAATATATTCTGATAAAAATACCACAGACCCATGTGTGAGGTACCAGAGGTGCATGGAAAGTGACTAGTATATGCATGTGATTAGCATTCTAGCCGCATAATCCATGTTTTTCTCCTCAATGCTTTAAGTGGCAAAGTAACAACAATACCCTGCCCGTCCTTTCCTCCTTTGTCTATAGATGACTCGACAGTTGACGAGTCCACAACGACGACTCAGGCAAACGGCAGCTCAGCAGGGCAGCGGCCTGTCACCAGCCGCAAGGACGGAGTCCAGCAGAGGCGAGCAGATCGGCATGAGACGAGGAAGTGGCCGAGGCAGCTTATTGACACGGAGGTAAGGTGGTTCAAGGCGCGGCGGGTCGCAACGCTTGGCGCAGCTACGGAAGCGACGCCAGTGGAGGCAGCAACCCACAAGCAGGGGTCGCCCGAGGCCTGCTCTGGCAGGGGCCGCGACGGTTCTTGTTGGAAGAAGTAAGGCCGGCGGCTCAGATCGGATGCAAGGCAGAGACAGCCGGCGGCTCGGGGCAATGTGTAGCAGAGACATGGGAGCGCCCGCAGGGTCGACAGGGTGGCTGCCCTTTTGTTGTAACGGTTTCTAGATGGCGGTGACCGCCAGCAGCGGCAGAGGCGGGCAGCCGGTTTGACGCAGCCCGGCGGGGCCGGCGCAAGGCGAATCAGAGGTGGGCGCGCGGACGAAACGGCTACTGGCACGGAGGAGCAGCAAAGCGATGCGAAGGCTGCACGGGGCAGCTCAGAGACCGGGTCTAGCTTCTTTCTTCTCTGATTCCGATGGAACTGTTCCCCTTTCCTTTTAGAAGAGGTAATAGCACGGCAGGTCCTTCAACTTGTCATGCATGTGATGGTTTGGTCCTGAAAGTTGCAAAAGCTAACTATCTAGTCCTAGAACTTGTCTCAGATGTGCATGTTTAGTCCTGGGCCAATCAGGAGCAGCCAAGTGGCGCCAGCTGGACCAGGCCGGTCGTTGCCGCACATTTTGCAGAGTCCCCCGTCGTTCTGTCAAATTAACCCGCGGGACACATTGAATCTGGTCGAGCCCTTCTGCGACCACTCGCCGAAGGCCGTGGTGGACGCGCTCGTGCTGCTCGCCGTCCTCGCCGCGCTGGGCTTCCTCGTGGGCCCACACGTCAGGCTGCTGCTGCTCGAGGCACGCGCGCTGCTCCACCCGGCCGCGTCCTGCCGTGGCCGGGGCCGCGCTCGGGTGGGGGCTGCTGGAGCAGCAAGCGCGCAAGTGCGGCAAGCAGCGCTGCAGGAGCCTCAAGAAGGCCGTCGAGTTCGACATCCAGCTTGAGACGGAGGAGTGCGTGCGCGGCCGCCCCACCCCCGCCGCGTGGTTGGCGCTGCTCACCGCCGTCGGGGCAGGACGGAGGAGTTCTAGGACTAGCAGGCGGCGCTAGGTCTTGCGGCCGGGGAGCCATGGCCTGACCTTCGTTGCTGGTTTTTCTTGAAATCTTATCTCCTTTACGAGTGGTGTGGGGTTGATTGGAGAAGCAAGGAGGGGTGTGTTTGAGGTAATTCAGTTGTTCTCCTAGCAGAAGCGCAGGCATCTTTACTGCTTTTCCTCTTCTTTTTCTTCTTGATTCCGGCGTTTTTTTAGTTCATCCATTCTTGTGCTCTCGGTTATGAGCAGAGTAATTCTTTGTCAATGTGTTGTTCGGCGGCTCAAGGGAGTTCATCACAATTCGGTCTATTTAAGATCAAGGTCTGGTTAAGATCTTCCAAGTACTAATTTATATCTCCTAAATAAGATAGCATCACTAAGCTGTGGTGCAGCATGGCACTACTTTTCCCACATTAATTCTTAGTATTATTACTCCACTTGTCATCGACTAGTACCATGATGCATAATTCGAACCTATAGGGTTGACGTTGTTTAGCTTATTTGTAATGCAGTCTGGTAGTAGTAATCTGGTGATATTTGCAATGGCATGGACAAAAAGAAGTCCAACACAGTGATCTTCAAAAACACCATCATCAGATCACTTGTAGGAGGCACATAAAAGACACCACCAGGGAAGTTTGGTTTGTTGGGAAAACCTCTTGGAAAAAAGTATTCTTTGTTGGTGAATTCGGCGTAGCTGTCCAGCATTTATATTCATGCTCTCATCTGACGATTCAGATATCCAGAACACCACAGGGGTTTGGATGGGAACACCATGGCTTCCATCTTTTCATGACAACAACTGAATGTGCTATTCTTGGATCTTTTCTTTCACATAAGGTTCCGTTTTAGAG
The DNA here is from genome assembly GCA_963921465.1 of Triticum timopheevii. NCBI lineage: Eukaryota > Viridiplantae > Streptophyta > Magnoliopsida > Poales > Poaceae > Triticum > Triticum timopheevii. The sequence goes on from OY997272.1 coordinate 173,878,794, forward strand.
ATTCCCGGACTGCATCAGACGTAGCATATTCAGGCTTAACAATGGATCAGATACTTGTCCTGATCTATCTGCACTCCACATCCAGACACATTCAGTTATTTAGGAAACATGAAGCTTGAAAAATTCTGCCTGTGCTCCTCGGCGTCCAACACCTCCTCCGACCCAAGCTCGCCCTCGACCTGTCGCTCACTGTCACCGCGTCCGCCACCGCCACCACGACCGCCGAGTGGAGCACCACCGACAGTAACGGCGGCGCGCAGGCCGCGTGCGAGCCGATGCGGGTGTTCACATGCAACTACCGCCAGAGAAAGTTTTTCAGCTCGCAGGCGCTGGGTGGGCACCAGAAAGCGCACCGGCGGCAGCGCACGCCGGCCCGGCGTGCGGTGCACCAGCTCGAGGCCTACCCCTATGGCTACGCCGACGTGACCTCCCTCCCGCTCTACGGCTCGCCCGGGTTGTAACCCATCGGCATCCAGGCGCACGCAACGGTGCACCCTCGGCGGCGCAGGCGGAGCGGCAGCAGCAGCAGGACGCCGCCGTCCTCGCGGCGCCAGCGCGCGCGCGGGCTCCTCCTGGACGACGACGAAGAGGTCAGCTTCGGGTGCCCCAGCAGCTTCAGGCTATCATAGCTGGGCGCCGACGTGCCCCCCCTCCTCCACTCCGGCCACAACCTGGGCAGCAGCGGCAGCATCGTGGTGCAAGCCGACGAGGAGCCTGACCTAACGCTTTGTACGGCCACCGAGATGTACTGTAGGTTGAATTCATGAAATGGCAGGGGGTTATATGCAAATGTTCAACAGCTGACCGGCTCAGTCCAGCTGGCGCCACTTGGCTGCTCCTGATTGGCCCAGGACTAAACATGCACATCTGAGACAAGTTCTAGGACTAGATAGTTAGCTTTTGCAACTTCCAGGACCAAACCATCACATGCATGACAAGTTGAAGGACCTGCCGTGCTATTACCTCCTTTTAAAACCAGGACTCGATGAACACGGCCAGTAGATTGATGATCGCTCTGGACACCGCGGAGAAAATACAAAACACTCTTTATCCATGATATGGTAGGTGCCTTCGTGGGCGTAGATGTAGTAGTACTTAAATAATGTAGCACTCAATTAGTACTAGTCTTGGTCACGCACTAGTGTAAGTACTAGTTGATTCCTTGGATTTTTGCAGCTAGATTAAACAATTATTACCAGCCTTCATCCGTACTGATGTGGACACAAAGAGGAGCAGCAATCTGACCCGGATACGGTAATACGTGTACTTGCAGTAGAAAAAAAACTCATATCAAACCTGGGGATTTGCGGCCACTGCTTAAAACCAACGCGTCAACCTGATTACTTGGTGACATCGGATCAGATTCTTGTCCGGTCTCATCTATAGCGAACAAAGCGATCTGTTCTCGGATTCAACGGGTCGCCGTGCAACGCGTGAGGCGCCGCACACAAACCCTAACGACTCTATGGATCTTGTATCTGCTGGCTCCAAAATATTAACCATAATTCTAATCTCCCAACAATAAATTTGCCGACTCTGTCCATGGTCGTCCGGCTTAATCGTGAACCTCTTGATCCCTGATAAAGATCCCTCCAAGAACTCAACACCACCGTGCGCATGCCCCACGGTGGACACCAACTGTCGTGGAATTGTCACGGCAGATGTCCTAGTGTAAGGACTTAGTCGTGAAGCCAACGCATCTATGTAGTAGCTTGAGAGGGGTTGAGCGGAATCGAGAGACGCAACACAAGACAAGGGTTTTGACAGTTTCGGGCCCCGAAAAACATCATCCGGTAATAACCCTACATGCTGTTTGTGGCTAGGTCTCATTATGATCATGTGGGAGTCGCCGGTAAGCCGGCTCTTTGTGTCTAGCCCTAAAGATTGTCCCCTCCCCCCTCTTGGGGAGCCCTGCCCCTCCTTATATAAGTTAGAGGGGCGGGTTACATGTGGAGTCCTAGTAGGACTAGGACTAGTCTATCTTTTCTTACAAGTTGAATACAAGTCCGGGTCTTGCTTCCTTGTAAAGGAAATATTCATCATCCCTTTCCTCTTAAGCCGGCCCAACATAACATGAGCCGGCCTTCTAGGCCTTGGGCCTAGTCTTTGTGACGCCCTCGATTCAATCGTACACTAATCATACATGCAAATGTGTACGATCAAGATCAAGGACTCACGGGAAGATATTACAACACAACTCTAGACACAAATTAAAATAATACAAGCTTTATATTACAAGTCAGGGGCCTCGAGGGCTAGAATACATAAGCTCGAAAACACAAGAGTCAGCGGAAGCAACAATATCTGAGTACAGACATAGGTTAGAGAAGTTTGCCTTAAGAAGGCTAGAACAAAAGCATCTACGATCGAAAAGGCAAGGCCTCCTGCCTGGGAGCCTCCTAACTACTCCTGGACGTCGGCGGTCTTCACGTAGTAGTAGGCACCCTCGTGGTAGTAGCAGTCATCGTCAAAGGTGGCGTCTGGATCCTGGGCTCCGACATCTGGTTGCATCAACCAAAAAGAAGAAGAAAGGGGAAACAGGGGAACAAAGCAACCGTGAGTACTCATCCAAAGTACTCGCAAGCAAGGATCAACACTACATATGCAACATTATCAAAGAGGGGCTGTATATCTGGACTGGGCTGCAGAAATGCCGGAATAGAGAGAAGGCCTAGTCCTATCGAAGACTAGCATCTTCTGGAAACCACCATCTTGCAGCAACAGGAGGAAGTAGAGTAGCATAAGATAAAGTAGTAGTAGTGTTATCAACCTCGGCCAGAGATCCTTTCTCGACTCCCTGCGAGAAAGCAATCCCAGAGCCATACTATCCAGTTATCACCTCATCACCATCCAATTCTCATCACAAGTATCCAGTTCTAGTTGTATCGATCGGGATACAACTCCAAGTGTCCGTTACCGTAGGACAGGCTATGCATAGATTAGTTCTTCCCTGCAGGGGTGCACCAACTTACCCACCACGCTCGCTTAACTCCGGCCGGACACACTTTCCTAGGTCATGCCCGGCCTCGGCCAAACAATACGCCGCAACCCGACCTAGGCTTAATAGAGAGGCCAGCACGCCGGACTAAACCTATGCCCCCAGGGGTCATGGGCCATCTCCCCGGGAACTCCTGCACGTTGCGTACGCGGCCGGTGAGCAGACCTAGCTACCTTCTTCAACAAGGCAAGTGCTTACGCAGTCCAACCCGGCGTGCGCCGCTCAGTCGCTGACGTCTATTAAGCTTCGGCTGATGCATACGACGAAGAACGGCCATACTATGCCCACGTGATGGTTAGTGCTATCAGGCCAGAGGCCCCTCGGATCAAATATCCAAATCGTAGTGGATTAGGAACGCGCGGTAACAAGCAGAGACTCACGAAAGATGTGACCCCGTTGCCCCGTCTCGAGGACTTGCGACAAGGGCTAAGAATGCCCAGCCATGCCTCGTAATTATCTCACGGGCACCTTCCAGGTCAACCCGACTCCACATCACTCGCAATTATGCTCGCGCGGGTACCCCTCAGGGTCGCCCCGTCTTTAGTAACATGGTTCAGTGTAAATTCATAGTAATCATAGTAACCGTGTGTCTAAACATCAAGGGGAAAACCCCGAGGAATCACCCCCGGTGAATTCCACTCGATGTAATCTTCAAGGTGAACGTAAGAGGAATCACCCCCGAGGTTCACACTTGAGGGGTTGCACGACAGAGTCGTATTGGAAGTGGTTAAGGCGGAATCACCCTCGATGACCACGACCGAATAGCTACACTACAGGGTTAACATCAGAAGTGCTGTAGAGGTCTCACCCTCGGCACTCGATAGTAACCCAGCACTGTCGAGCAACTAAGGGGAAAGTGATGTGTGGTGCCGGGGCCTGGTCTTCGATCCCGTTGATCGGGTCTTCAATGATGAAGCAGGGGCAACAAGGACAAGGTTGGGGTCACTGATGGATCACTAACCAACCTATACTAAGCAGTTTAGGATAAGCAAGTAAGGTACAACAACAAATACAAAAGCAGGCTATGCATCAGAATAGGAGCAATCAATAACAGTAGCAAAATCTAATGCAAGCATAAGAGAATGGAATGGGCGATATCGGGATGATCAAAGGGGGGGCTTGCCTGGTTGCTCTGGCAAGGAGGGGTCGTCGTTGACGTAGTCATACTCAGAGGCATCAACGTCGGTCTCGAGGTCTACCGGAGAGAAGAGGGGAGAGAAACAGTAAATATAAAGCAAACATAGCATCACAAAGCATAACGTGGCGATATGTTGTGCCGGGTGTGACCTAACGTATGGCTACACGATATAGGTGAAAGGGGAATTCAACCGGGAATGTTTTCCCGGTTCCGGACCTGTGTCAAACAGATGACCAGAGGGGGAATGTCCCATGTTCAGCATGCTAGGGGCATGTGACAGATGAACGGACCGCGTATTCGGATTCGTTGGATTTTTCTGAGCAACTTTCATGTAGAAAACATTTTCATCCGAGTTACGGTTTATTTTATATTAATTTTCTAAGTTTCAAACATTATTCGAATTTAGCTTAATTAATAAATTCGAATGAAAACAGTGTAATAACGTTTTATACACAGCGGCAACTAGCCACTGTGTATGACAGTGGGGTCAGGGGTGGTCCAGTCAGCAGGGTCAATAGAAGTTGACCAGTGCATGTTGACTGGTCAACTGGGTCAAGCGGACCCACATGTAAGTGTCACAAGAGCTAATAAAAGTACCTAGACTACATAATCTAGAAGGGGCCACATGTCACCTACGCATTTGACTAATTAAACAAATAAACTAACCTAATTAAATGGGACCCACATGTCACAGGGTAGCAACTAATTTTAACTAGTAGTACTAATTAGCCCCTAATCTAGCCTACTCCTAATTAACTGGGACGGCCATTGGTACAGCCGTGCCTCATGTTCAGTGGCCTTGCCACGGTTGTGTGGACGGGGCTTGCCTGCGGCCGCTTGGTGCGACCATCCGTGCGATGCAGCCATCGCACGGCTGTGCGTGCACCCCCTCCCGCTCCAGATTTTCTCGTCCAAAAAAAAACAAATACAGACCAGAATACCGATTGCATCTGTATCGATACACTCCTATCCAGATTCCTCTTCTTCCTTGGTCTGAACTCAAGCTCACGCCGAAGCTTTCCATGTCCCTCTGCTGCTCCTGCTCCTCCAGCCTCCAGGCTCGGTGCCCACCGACGCCGAGCGGATCTCGTCGCGCTGTCGTGCAGCTTCCACTCAGGGCGAGCGCAGTCGCGCATCTCACCCCATCCTTGCTCGGCTGGACGCCGCCCGCGTGCGCCTGCTGGACCTCCCTCCCGGCTAGGCTGGCCCCCGACCTCCTGCGCCTGCTAGACCTCCCTCCCGGCTAGGCTGGCCACCGGCCTCGCGCGCCTCCTAGACCAGCATCTCCGTCTCGGCTGGCTGCCGCACTGGTGCGCCTGCTGGGACTGGTCGTGCAGCAGCTCGGTCGGAACGGGATCCTCCACGGCTCCGTCCTCGCTAATATGAGTCGCGGATCCTAGCGGTAGCATGTGGGACGGCCACGCAAGAGGGCGGCGTGTCCTTGGCAGGCTGGTCCTCGGGCTTGTGGAGTAGGGGTCAAGAGGCGAGAAGAAGGAAGTCGAGGACAGCAGCATGAGCGCCATCTATTTGGTACTGAGAGAGGAAGAAGAAAGGGATTGCAGCTCATACATACAACATTACCTCCGCTGAACATAGGTAATTTCCACTTCTTCTTGTGGCATTCCCATCTGATGCGTGTTAAATTCAGAGAAGGAAAGCCAATAGCAATTCCATTACTCTGCTTTCATTCAGTTAAATTAAGATTCTTTGCATGCTAAATTCAGACCGATTGTCAATCTGTTCTCCGTTCGCTCTATGCCTCTTAAAATGACATTCAGATAGATGGTTCTGTGCACATATATTTCGCAGAATTAAAATGGATCATTGGGATCCCTGTTATCGTAACTTAAACTGAGAGAAGGATAGATTACAGGCTCATATGAGCACGATGCTTGTGGAAAAATTTTCATAGCTAATTCTATGAATTAGTACCATTGCAATAAAAATATATCTGTGAACTGGTATATTTGATTGGGAAGATGTAGTAGCATTCAGTTGATGGTACGTATAAGTTCTAATAAAAATCATTTGCAACTTGGAGGTCAAAAAACTCATGAGATAAAACACGCGACAACAAAATAGATCATGCTGGCTTCGGTTGATTGAGGGAAGCTTGATTTTGTCCTGTCATCATACTAGAGGTAGAGGTTCCAATGATCCTTTGCACTGAGGGATTCTGCGTCGAGTGTTGCTGCTGTAAATACATGTGATTTATCTCATGATCCTGGGCAGAAAATTTGCAATTTCAATTTCATTGAAGTTCAGAAATTGGAAAACTTGAAAGTATGGAATGTTATACCACTTGAGTATTGTGTGGGTCTTGGGTCTGTGGCATCATGGTGGTGTGACCAACTGATTGTTGTGTTGTAGCATTTATAATAGATGTCGCCTTCGGTTCAAGAAGCCTTGATTTTGTCCTGTCATCGAACTATAGTTAGAGGCTCCAATATTCTCTGTCAGAGAGGGATTCAGAGCCAAGTTTTGCTGTTGTAGATAGGTGTACGTGTGGTTTGTCCGATAATCCTGTGCACAAAGTAGCAAAGTTCAGTTTCAATGAAGTTTACAAAATTGGAAAAGTAGAAAGGGTGGAATGTTATACCAGTAGAGTATTTTGTGGTTCTTGTCTTTGTGGTGGCATTGACATGGGTTGACCAATTGATGGCTGCATTGTACCATTTAGGATAGATGTTGACTTTAGTTGAAGAAAGAAGCTTTGATTTTCCAGAATGGTCTCGTGCAGGGAGGGATTCAGAGCAGAGTTCTGCTGCTGTAAATAGGCCTACATGTGGTTTGTGGGATGACACTATGCACAAAGTAGCAAAGTTTAGTTTCAATGAAGTTTGAAAAAAAAAAACGAAAACTTGAAAGTGTGGATTGCTTCTACCACTGTTGTGTTGTATGGTTGGAATCCCGTCAACAGTTGTTGGGTCTGTGGTGGCATCGGGATGTTACCAACTGATGGTTGCATTGAAGCATTTACGATAGTGTTGTAGGGTAGTTGATATGCACCCATTTGGTTCCCGAAAAATTCTAAAGGACCCTGTTGAAATTGATAGAGAAAGGTCATTACAGTTGAAGATTTTAAAAGAAACAAGTGACAATGTTATACCGTTGAGGGGCCATGAGGCTGTAGTTGTACAGTATCATTTTTGTTCTTTTTATTTTTTGAAGTCTGTTTCTCCAAAGGGCCCTGTAAAATTTGATACAGAAAGGTCAGTATAATTGAATGTTTTATAAGCCACAATGAGACGAAGTATGATACCATTGACAGGCCATGAGTCTCTTGTTGTACACTATCATCTGTGTTCTTTTTCTTTTTTGAAGTTGCTTTCTCAAATCCGCCAACGAGTCTTTTTGATCCTTTAACGGTCTTCTCCTTAACCTTCATACCTTTTGGTTTTGCAAGCCCCTCACCATGTTTTGAAATCCTACTAGATGGGATATTCACACCTGCCACTATAATGATAAATATCAGACTTTGTTTTACAATAGTCTAGGCAATTATTGTTAGTATAGTTTGTACCTTCTTTAGTACATGAGTTATCCAAATCTGGATCAACGCTAACCAAATCTGGATCAACTCTAATCTTCAACCATTTTTCCACATCTTGTGCTAATTGCTCTGCACACTTAACAACCTTATTGTATGATTCTTCTGACTCAGCTGCACGAGCAGCTATTTTCACAAACATTCTACACAGTTCCTTATAGCGATTAGACATTCTTGCTTTTAGGTTCTCATGCGGGTTGCATTTGCTTGTTATATCTAGAACTTTGGCATCAATTGTCCACCGTTTTAAGATATATTCTCCTGGAATATGCTTGATATTATTGATATCAAGTACCTTTAGGCAATGAGAGCAAAGGATTCCAGCAAACTTAAACTTTTTGCAGCTGCAGCTAACCTTTTCTTCTTTTGGTGTGAATCTAACAACATGTTCACGTTGTGTGCCATGAAATTTTACTACATAAATCTTCATCTCGGTGTCACTTTCATCACAAAGCAATGTGTCATAGTTCAGAGTCCGAAGCACTTGATCTTGAACCATCTTGAATATTGCTGGAGTATATGTAGCTGCAGCTTGTGTTAACATATAGCTAGATTCGGCCTTCAACTTGGGAGTAGTCTGTGTTGCTTTAAAGTCATACTTCACCTCTTCACATCTTTTATCCAAAACTAGCCGTTCAAAATGCTCAAAGAAAGTAAGCATATCATATTTAATACTAATGTATCTCTTTAGTTCATTGTTCATGCTTTCACTTCTTTGGGTAGTGCTCATGTGGGCAGCGAACGTATTTTTACCATACACTAGTGCCCACTGTTCCTTTTTCTCAAATAGCCTTTGCAGCCATTCATTGTCACGTAGTCCATACTTGTCAATCATTTTATCCCATGCACCTACAAATTCATCCTCCTCTTCTATATCTTGAGGTATAAAGCCATGGTTTTCACTCCCACATGCTTCTTTGGCCATCAAATCGATTGTTGCTTTATTTGAAATACCTACTGACTTTGCGATCTCTGCATTTGCTATCTGTGCTTCTGTCACTTTTCTCGGGGATCTCAGGTATTGGGCCATGATTCCATGAGCAAGATTGTGATTATGTGCCCCCTCGAATTCATACACATAATAAACTCCATTTCTAAGGCTAATCTTCATACGGGCATCACAGCCACATCGTGTTTCAGGCCTACTGTAACTGAATGTCTCCTCTCTTTTATCTTCCCGGTGATGGCCTATAAGTTGTAGTATAATTGTCTTAGTGCATAAAGTAGTGATTACAATAAAAACAAATTAAAAGTAACCCATACCTTGACTAGAGCATGTAAATGTCCGTTGCTGCAGTGTAGAAGAGTTTGGTACTTTATGACCACTGCTTCTTCTGATGCTAAAACCGAAAGCTTTAGCATAGTTATTATAAAATAAATAGGCTTCCTCTTCAGATAAAAATTGCATGCCAAGCTTTGGTACCCTTTCATCGGTGTGATCTACTGCAGTTTCCTGCAGATCATATATCAATTAAGATTCGATTTAGTTAATACTTCCCAGGAACTATATGCACTGAATACAAAAACTGTAGTGGATGCTTTCCAGGAACTGAAATCAGAGATGCTACAAGAATGTCCGCACATTCAATTAAATGTGAATTAGGGGTACTGTACATGGTACTGCTTTGTTTTTTCTAAATGCAGAATAAACTAATTTTCCGTCGCTGTTTGGATCTGCAGATTCTGGCCACGGTTTGTTGTACAAGTTCCACAATGGTGCATGGTAAGTCAATCTTTTTGACAATCATATTTGTTTGCATTGAGGGTTGTGTTCCCACAATGGTTCAAAACAAAGAAATTAGAGAATTTGACCTTGAAGAACTGAGTGAGATTTATTACTTTTGATGCGTCAGATTGATCGGCACCCTCCTGGTTCGCCGGACCACTCCTCGGAGAAGCCATCAGAGGCGCGGATTCCTTTGCTGCACAATTCAAGAGAAGAAAAGAAGAATCCCTGTGCTTCGCCCAGGATTGTTGTGTGCATTAAGACTGTAGGTCAACTCCGCCGGCCGCCTCCTATGAGCATATTTTGCATTTTGGCGTGCTTTCGTGTATTCTGTGCATCTGTTTCGCGGGTGATTGTGATTATTTCCTTTCGATCTGTGTTCAGTTTTAATGATGAGAGTATTATGGAAGGGAATCGGTATTCTGGTCTGTATTTGTTTTTCTTTTTGGATGAGAAAATCTGGAGCGAGAGGGGGTGCACGCACAGCCGTGCGATGGCTGCGTCGCACGGATGGTCGCACCAAGCGGCCGCAGGCAAGCCCCGTCCCGGTTGTGTGACCATGGTCAACACACATGGGCGCAGAGGCAGCGACTATGGCCAATCTCAACAGCAGCAAAGCAGCGGGGCGTAGTAGTGCAAGCAAGAAGGGCAGCGGCAGCAGGAACTAAGAGCAGCAGCGACAGAAGCCAAAGCAGCGGCAGCAGCACCTGCAGGTAGCGGGGACAGCACGGAGGGCCGCGGCAGCGGGCGACTGCAGGCGACGACGAGCGCTGCGGGGGCACGGCCATGCACGGGCGGGTGCGGGGCTGCATGGTGCATCAGTCCAGGGCGCTGGCCTGGACGGGGGTTGCCAAGAACGACAACGACGTCGACGGCCGAGCAGCGACAGCGGTGGCGCTCGACGGGATCGAGCTCGAGCCCAGGGGCTCGGATTCGACGGCATCTACACAGCTCCTGGAGCACGCACGCATCGACAGAGGGAGCTAGGGGAGACGGCAGTGATGAGCCCGCTGGCCGTGGTGGACGGCCGAGCCGGAACTCGCGAGGATGAGTGCTAGGTGACGAGATCGAAGGCGATAACAGAGGGGAAACCACGCGGTGCTCACATCGGTGACGAGGAGCAACTTGGTGAAGCCGGAGCGGGTCGAACGGCGGGGGATCGAAGCGGCGATGAGCGGCGGCCGAAGCTTGAAGAAGGAGTTGATGTAGGTGATGCAGGGGTCCTGGCTTGACCCAGTGGGCGAGGAAGACGTAACAGACGAAGGCGGTGCTCCCGGACTCAGTCCCACGTCGCGGGGAGGACGGGGAGCGTGCGAACAACATCGGCCATAGCGGGGAGCTTCGGGAGATGCGCGTGGGAGAGAGTGAAACGGCGCGAGGAAGGGGGGAAATGGGGCTAGGGTTTCCGGGGCAGTGCGGGGCGATGCTTTTAACCTCCAGGGAGGGCCGCGGGATGGCCGGCATGTGGCCGGGGCGCCATGGATGGCCTCCACGACCCCCCTCTGCTTCCTGTAGCAGGAGGAAGGGGAAAAAGGGGGTGTTGGGCTGGGCTGCACGGTAAAATAGCTTAGAGCCCATCTGTGCAATAGGTGTAGCCCTTTTCTTTTATTACCATATGGTTTATTTCTCTAGCCTCTGTTTTGTACTTAAATCATTTAGCAAATGAGTTTTGTAAAATGTGGAGATGGACACATATTTAGTATTGTAATGTTAGGTGCTACCACCAAAAACTTAGGAGGAAGTTTGACTTAGCTTGAATTTTTCGTAAATGGAGAAGCATTCAAAAAAAATGCTATTTTGGCACGGTTTAATGTTTGAGGGCATTTAATAACCTTTTAAAATATTAGTTTCAACATGAAAAATATCTAGGGATTATTTGCCATAGGATGAACTATTTTATTTGCATGAAAGAAGAAGCAAATATTTGACATGCAATTAGAATTTGAATTTGAAGCAGATTTCGGACAAGTGGCCTTTCGGCATGATGATCATGATGACATGACCTTCATTAGGGGGAGATTATTGTAGTGTGATGCTGGGGATGTTACAGTCTTCTATCTGACCCGCCGTTAGGGCCATCCGTGAGTCGCCAGGCCGGTGAGTCGTCTGATCCGTGAGTCGTCTGATCCGTGAGCCGCCAGACCTGTGAGTCGCCAGTCTTCCAGCAGGTCATCCTTGAAGCGCCAAGTCCGGCCGGGTCATACCGCAGGGTATATCCCCTACAGAAACATTTATATAGTGTGCTGAAATTTTCTGTTACTTGTCACTATGGAAACTAATCCTTTGAGGGGCTTGTTTGGGGTATCTTCACCCCAACCAGAAGAGCAAAGAGTTGCTCCTCAACCTACTGAACTTTATGAAAATGTTCACTTTGAGATTCCTTCGGGTATGATAGAAAAACTGCTAGCTAATCCATTTGCAGGAGATGGAACATTGCATCCCGATTTACACCTTATCTTTGTGGACAAAGTTTGTGGATTATTTAAGCTTGCAGGTATTCCTGATGATGTTGTCAAAAGGAAGGTCTTCCCTTTATCTTTGAAGGGAGACGCATTGACATGGTATAGGCTATGTGATGATACGAAATCTTGGAATTATAAGCGATTGAAGTTGGAATTTCACCAGAAGTTCTATCCTATGCATCTTGTTCATCGTGATCGTAATTACATATATAATTTCTGGCCTCGCGAAGGAGAAAGCATCGCTCAAGCTTGGGGGAGGCTTAAGTCAATGTTATATTCATGCCCCAATCATGAGCTCTCTCGGGAAATGATTATTCAGAATTTTTATGCTCGGTTTTCTCTTGATAATCACAACCTGCTCGATACTTCCTGTGCTGGTTCTTATATGCTGAAGACTATTGATTTCAAATGGGACTTACTGGAAAGAATTAAATGCAACTCTGAATATTGGGGTTCCGACGATGGTAAGGAGTCAGGTATGACACCTAAGTTCGATTGTGTTAAATCTTTTATGGATACCGATGCTTTTCGTGGATTTAGCGCTAAGTATGGACTTGACTCTGAGATAGTAGCTACTTTTTGTGAATCTTTTGCTACTCACGTTGATCTCCCTAAAGAGAAGTGGTTTAAATATAATCCTCCTGTTGAAGTGAAAGTAGTTGCACCTATTACAGTCGAAGAAAAGACTATTACCTATAGTGATCCCATTGTTCCTACTGCTTATGTTAAAAAACCTCCTTTTCCTGTTAGGATAAAAGATCATGCTAAAGCTTCGACTGTTGTTCGTAAGAGTAATACTAGGACTTATACACCTCCTGAACAAATTAATGTTGAACCTAGTATTGTTATGGTTAAAGATCTCTTGGATGAGGACTTAGATGGGCATGTTATTTCTTTCTTGGGTGAGACTGCTAATATTGCTAGACCTGATACTAAGACATGTAGACCTGTTGTAGGCATGCCTGTTATTTCTGTTAAAATAGGAGAACATTGTTATCATGGCTTATGTGATATGGGCGCTAGTGCTAGTGCGATACCTTATGATCTATATAAAGAAATTATGCACGACATTGCACCCGTTGAATTAGAAGACATTGATGTTACTATTAAGCTTGCTAATAGGGATACCATTAAACCTATTGGGATTGTTAGAGATGTTGAAGTTTTGTATGGGAAGGTTAAATACCCTGCTGATTTTCTTGTTCTTGGTTCCCCACAAGATGATTTTTGTCCCATTATTTTTGGTAGACCTTTCTTGAATACTGCTAGTGCTAAGATTAATTATGAAAGGAATATTGTCACTGTTGGCATAGATGGTATGTCTCATGAGTTTAATTTTGCTAAGTTTAGTAGACAACCTCGTGAAAGGGAACCACCTAGTAAGGATGAAATTATTGGTCTTGCTTCCATTGCTGTTCCTCCAACTGATCCGTTAGAACAATATTTGCTAGACCATGAAAATGATATGTTTATGAAGGAAAGGGAAGAAATAGATGAAGTGTTCCTTAAACAGGAACCTATGCTAAAACATAACCTTCCCGTTGAAATTCTTGGGGATCCCCCTCCACCCAAGGGTGATCCCGTGTTTGAACTCAAACCATTACCTGATAATCTTAAGTATGCTTATCTTGATGAAAAAGAAATATATCCTATTATTATTAGTGCTAACCTTTCAGAGAAACAAGAAGAAAGATTATTGAAAACTCTGAAGAAGCACCGAGCTGCTGTTGGATATACTCTGGATGATCTTAAGGGCATTAGTCCCACATTATGTCAACACAAAATTTCAGTGGAGAAAGATGCCAAACCAGTTAGAGATCCTCAAAGACGATTAAATCCCAAGATGAAGGAAGTGGTAAGAAAGGAGATACTAAAGCTCCTTGAGGCAGGTATTATTTATCCCGTTGCTGATAGTGAATGGGTAAGCCCTGTCCATTGTGTCCCCAAAAAGGGAGGTATTACCATTGTTCCTAATGATAAAGATGAATTGATCCCGCAAAGAATTATTACAGGTTATAGGTGTTGGGGAACGTTGCAGAAAATTAAAAAATTTCCTACGGTTTCACCAAGATCCATCTATGAGTTCATCTAACCAACGAGTCAAGGGAGTGAGTTTGCATCTACATACCACTTGTAGATCGCGTGCGGAAGCTTGCAAGGGGATGGTGATGATGGAGTCGTACTCGACATGATTCAGATCACCGATGTCCAAGTGCTGAACGGACAGCACCTCTGCGTTCAACACACGTACGGGATGGGAGACGTCTCCTCCTTCTTGATCCAGCAAGGGGGAAAGAGAGGTTGAGGAAGATCGCTCCAATGGCAGCACGACGGCGTGATGGTGTTGGTGCAGCAGTACTCCGATAGGGCTTCGCAAGCACGTAACGGAGGAGGAGATGTGTTGGGGAGGGGAGGGGCTGCGCCTTGGAGATGTGTACAGCAGCCCTCCCCGCACCCCTCTATTTGTAGGGGAAGGGGCAAGGGGGGCCGACCCCTCTAGATGGGATCTAGAGGGGGGGCGGCGGCCAGGGAGGGGGGACTTGCCCCCCAAGCAAGGGGGGCGCCCCCCTTAGGGTTTCCCCCCCAACCCTAGGCGCATGGACCCAAGGTGGGGGGCGCGCCCAGCCCTCCAAGGGCTGGCTCCCTCCCCTTTCCGGCCCATGTGGCCCTCCGGGAGGGGTGGCCCCTCCCGATGGACCCCGGAACCTCTCCGGTGGCCCCGGTACAATACCGATAAGCCCCCGAAACTTTCCGGTGTCCGTATGACAACTTCCCATATATAAAACTTCACCTCCGGACCATTCCGGAACTCCTCGTGACATCCGGGATCTCATCCGGGACTCCGAACAACATTCGGTAGTCACATACTAGTCTTCCTAATAACCCTAGCATCACCGAACCTTAAGTGTGTAGACCCTACGGGTTCGGGAGACATGCAGACATGACCGAGACCATTCTCCGGTCAATAACCAACAGAGGGATCTGGATACCCATGTTGCCTCCCACATGCTCCTCGATGATTTCATCGGTTGAACCACGATGTCGAGGATTCGATCAAACCCTGTATACAATTCCCTTTGTCAATCGGTACGTTACTTGCCCGAGACTCGATCGTCGGTATCCCAATACCTTGTTCAGTCTCGTTACCGGCAAGTCACTTTACTCGTACCGTAATGCATGATCCCGTTGCCAACACCTTAGTCACCTTGAGCTCATTATGATGATGCATTACCGAGTGGGCCCAGAGATACCTCTCCGTCATACGGAGTGACAAATCCCAGTCTCGATCCGTGTCAACCCAACAGACACTTTCGGAGATACCTGTAGTGCACCTTTATAGTCACCCAGTTACGTTGTGACGTTTGATACACCCAAAGCACTCCTACGGTATCCGGGAGTTACACGATCTCATGGTCGAAGGAAGAGATACTTGACATTGGCAAAGCTCTAGCAAACGAACTACACGATCTTTGTGCTATGCTTAGGATTGGGTCTTGTCCATCACATCATTCTCCTAATGATGTGATCCCGTTATCAACGACATCCAATGTCCATAGCCAGGAAACCATGACTATCTGTTGATCACAACGAGCTAGTCAACTAGAGGCTCACTAGGGACATATTGTGGTCTATGTGCTCACACGTGTATTACGATTTCCGGATAATACAGTTATAGCATGAACAAAAGACAATTATCATGAACAATGAAATATAATAATACTTTTATTATTGCCTCTAGGGCATATTTCCAACAGTCTCCCACTTGCACTAGAGTCACCAATCTAGTTACATTGTGAATCGAACACCCATAGAGTTCTGGTGTTGATCATGTTTTGCTCGTGAGAGAGGTTTAGTCAACGGATCTGCGACATTCAGATCCGTGTGTACTTTGCAAATATCTATGTCTCCATCTTGAACATTTTCACGGATGGAGTTGAAACGACGCTTGATGTGCCTGGTCTTCTTGTGAAACCTGGGCTCCTTGGCAAGGGCAATAGCTCCAGTGTTGTCACAGAAGAGTTTGATCGGCCCCGACGTATTGGGTATGACTCCTAGGTCGGTGATGAACTCCTTCACCCAAATCGCTTCATGCGCTGCCTCCGAGGCTGCCATGTACTCCGCTTCACAAGTAGATCCCGCCACGACGCTCTGCTTGCAGCTGCACCAGCTTACTGCTCCACCATTCAACATATACACGTATCCGGTTTGTGACTTAGAGTCATCCAGATCTGAGTCGAAGCTAGCATCGACGTAACCCTTTACGACGAGCTCTTCATCTCCTCCATAAACGAGAAACATGTCCTTTGTCCTTTTCAGGTACTTCAAGATATTCTTGACCGCTGTCCAGTGTTCCTTGCCGGGATTACTTTGGTATCTTGCTACCAAACTTACCGCAAGGTTTACATCAGGTCTGGTACACAGCATGGCATACATAATAGATCCTATGGCTGAAGCATAGGGGATGACACTCATATCTTCTTTATCTTTGGCGTGGTCGGTGACTGAGCCGAGCTCAATCTCACACCTTGTAACATAGGCAAGAACCCTTTCTTGGACTGATCTGTTGGGGAACGTTGCAGAAAATTAAAATTTTTCCTACAGTTTCACCAAGATCCATCTATGAGTTCATCTAAGCAACGAGTCAAGGGGTGAGTTTGCATCTACATACCACTTGTAGATCGCGTGCGGAAGCTTGCAAGGGGATGGTGATGATGGAGTCGTACTCGACGTGATTCGGATCACCGATGACCAAGTACTGAACGGACAGCACCTCCGCGTTCAACACACGTACGGGACGGGAGACGTCTCCTCCTTCTTGATCCAGCAAGGGGAAGGAGAGGTTGAGGAAGAATGCTCCAATGGCAGCACGACGGCGTGGTGCAGTTGGAGTAGTAGTATTCCGACAGGGCTTCGCCAAGCACTTATGGAGGAGGAGAGGTGTTGGGGAGGGGAGGGGCTGCGCCTTGGCTTGTGTTGATCTCCCATGCGCCTCCCCACTATATATAGGGGTGGAGGGGCTGGTTTCTTGCCCTCCAAGTCCATTGGGGCGTTGGCCAAGGTGGGAGGAAAGAAATCCCATCATTTCCTTCCCCACCGATTGTTATCCCCCCTTTTTAGGGATCTTGATCTTATCCCTTCGGGATATGATCTTATTCCTTCTAAGGGGGGATCTTGGTGCGCCTTGACCAGGGGTGTGGGGCCTTTCCCCCACTACTCACGTTCATGTGGGTCCCCCCATGCAGGTGGGCCCCACTCCGGAACCTTCTAGAACCTTCCCGGTACAATACCGAAAAATCCCGAATATTTTCCGGTGGCCAAAATAGGACTTCCCATATATAAATCTTTACCTCCGGACCATTCCGGAACTCCTCGTGATGTCCGGGATCTCATCCGGGACTCCAAACAACATTCGGTAGTCACATACTAGTCTTCCTAATAACCCTAGCGTCACCGAACCTTAAGTGTGTAGACCCTACGGGTTCGGGAGACATGCAGACATGACCGAGACGCTCTCAGGTCAATAACCAATAGCGGGATCTGGATACCCATGTTGGCTCCCACATGCTCCTCGATGTTGTCATCGGATGAACCACGATGTCGAGGATTCGATCAAACCCTGTATACAATTCCCTTTGTCAATCGGTACGTTACTTGCCCGAGACTCGATCGTCGGTATCCCAATACCTTGTTCAGTCTCGTTACCGGCAAGTCACTTTACTCGTACCGTAATGCATGATCCCGTGGCCAACACTTTGGTCACCTTGAGCTCATTATGATGATGCATTACCGAGTGGGCCCAGAGATACCTCTCCGTCATACGGAGTGACAAATCCCAGTCTCGATCCGTGTCAACCCAACAGCTACTTTCGGAGATACCTGTAATGCACCTTTATAGTCACCCAGTTACGTTGTGACGTTTGATACACCCAAGGCACTCCTACGGTATCCGGGAGTTACACGATCTCATGGTCTAAGGAAGAGATACTTGACATTGGCAAAGCTCTAGCAAACGAACTAAACGACCTTTGTGCTATGCTTAGGATTGGGTCTTGTCCATCACATCATTCTCCTAATGATGTGATCCCATTATCAACGACATCCAATGTCCATAGCCAGGAAATCATGACTATCTGTTGATCACAACGAGCTAGTCAACTAGAGGCTCACTAGGGACATATTGAGGTCTATGTATTCACACGTGTATTACGATTTCCGGATAATACAGTTATAGCATGAATAAAAGACAATTATCATGAACAATGAAATATAATAATACTTTTATTATTGCCTCTAGGGCATATTTCCAACAGTCTCCCACTTGCACTAGAGTCACCAATCTAGTTACATTGTGATGAATCGAACACCCATAGAGTTCTGGTGTTGATCATGTTTAGCTCGCGAGAGAGGTTTAGTCAACGGATCTGCGACATTCAGATCCGTATGTACTTTGCAAATTTCTATGTCTCCATCTTGAACATTTTCACGGATGGAGTTGAAACGACGCTTGATGTGCCTGGTCTTCTTGTGAAACCTGGGCTCCTTGGCAAGGGCAATAGCTCCAGTGTTGTCACAGAAGAGTTTGATTGGCCCCGACGCATTGGGTATGACTCCTAGGTCGGTGATGAGCTCCTTCACCCAAATCACTTCATGCGCTGCCTCCGAGGCTGCCATGTACTCCGCTTCACACGTAGATCCCGCCACGACGCTCTGCTTGCAGCTGCACCAGCTTACTGCTCCACCATTCAACATATACACGTATCCGGTTTGTGACTTAGAGTCATCCGGATCTGAGTCGAAGCTAGCGTCGACGTAACCCTTTACGACAAGCTCTTCGTCTCCTCCATAAACGAGAAACATGTCCTTTGTCCTTTTCAGGTACTTCAGGATATTCTTGACCGCTGTCCAGTGTTCCTTGCCGGGATTACTTTGGTATCTAGCTACCAAACTCACGGCAAGGTTTACATCAGGTCTGGTACACAGCATGGCATACATAATAGATCCTATGGCTGAGGCATAGGGGATGGTATTCATCTCTTCTATATCTTTTGCCGTGGTCGGTGACTGAGCCGAGCTCAATCTCACACCTTGTAACATAGGCAAGAACCCTTTCTTGGACTGATCCATTTTGAACCTTTTCAAAATCTTATCAAGGTATGTGCTTTGTGAAAGACCTATGAGGCGTCTCGATCTATCTCTATAGATCTTGATGCCTAATATATAAGCAGCTTCTCCAAGGTCCTTCATTGAAAAACATTTGTTCAAGTAGGCCTTAATGCTGTCCAGAAATTCTATATTATTTCCCATCAAGAGTATGTCATCTACATATAATATGAGAAATGCTACAGAGCTCCCACTCACTTTCTTGTAAACGCAGGCTTCTCCATAAGTCTGCATAAACCCAAACGCTTTGATCATCTCATCAAAGCGAATATTCCAACTCCGAGATGCTTGCACCAGCCCATAAACGGATCGCTGGAGCTTGGATACTTTGTTAGCGTTCTTAGGATCGACAAAACCTTCCGGCTGCATCATATACAGTTCTTCCTTAAGATGCCCGTTAAGGAATGCCGTTTTGACGTCCATCTGCCATATCTCATAATCATAGTATGCGGCAATTGCTAACATGATTCGGACGGACTTTAGCTTCGCTACGGGAGAGAATGTCTCATCGTAGTCAATCCCTTGAACCTGTCGATAACCCTTAGCGACAAGTCGAGCTTTATAGATGGTAACATTTCCATCCGCGTCCGTCTTCTTCTTAAAGATCCATTTGTTTTCTATCGCTCGCCGATCATCGGGCAAGTCTGTCAAAGTCCGTACTTTGTTTTCATACATGGATTCTATCTCGGATTTCATGGCTTCAAGCCATTTGTTGGAATCTGGGCCCGCTATCGCTTCTTCATAGTTCGAAGGTTCACCGTTGTCCAACAACATGATTTCCAGGACAGGGTTGCCGTACCACTCTGGTGCGGAACGTGTCCTTGTGGACCTACGAAGTTCAGTAGCAACTTGATCCGAAGTACCTTGATCATCATCATTGGTTTCCTCTTCAGTTGGTGTGGGCATCACAGGAATATTATCCTGAGCTGCACCACTTTCCCGTTCGAGAGGTAGTACTTCATCGAGTTCTACTTTCCTCCCACTTACTTCTTTCGAGAGAAACTCTTTTTCCAGAAAGCATCCATTCTTGGCAACAAAGATCTTGCCCTCGGATCTTAAGTATAAGGTATACCCGACAGTTTCCTTAGGGTATCCTATGAAGATGCATTTTTCCGACTTGGGTTCGAGCTTTTCAGGTTGAAGTTTCTTGACATAAGCATCGCATCCCCAAACTTTTAGAAACAACAGCTTAGGTTTCTTCCCAAACCATAATTCATACGGTGTCGTCTCAATGGATTTAGACGGTGCCCTATTTAAAGTGAATGTAGCTGTCTCTAGAGCGTATCCCCAAAATGATAGCGGTAAATCGGTAAGAGACATCATAGACCGCACCATATCCAATAGAGTGCGATTACGACGTTCGGACACACCGTTTCGCTGAGGTGTTCCAGGCAGCGTGAGTTGTAAAACGATTCCACATTTCTTTAAGTGTGTACCAAATTCGTGACTTAAGTATTCTCCTCCACGATCTGATCGTAGGAACTTTATCTTTCGGTCACGTTGATTCTCTACCTCATTCTGAAATTCTTTGAACTTTTCAAAGGTCTCAGACTTGTGTTTCATTAAGTAGACATACCCATATCTACTCAAGTCATCAGTGAGAGTGAGAACATAACGATATCCTCCGCGAGCCTCAACGCTCATTGGACCGCACACATCGGTATGTATGATTTCCAACAAGTTGGTTGCTCGCTCCATTGTTCCGGAGAACGGAGTCTTGGTCATTTTGCCCATGAGGCATGGTTCGCATGTGTCAAATGATTCATAATCAAGAGACTCCAAAAGTCCATCAGCATGGAGCTTCTTCATGCGTTTGACACCAATGTGACCAAGGCGGCAGTGCCACAAGTATGTGGGACTATCGTTATCAACTTTACATCTTTTGGTATCCACACTATGAACATGTGTAATAATACGCTCGAGATTCATTAAGAATAAACCATTGACCATCGGAGCATGACCATAAAACATATCTCTCATATAAATCGAACAACCATTATTCTCAGACTTAAATGAGTAGCCATCTCGTATTAAACGAGATCCAGATACAATGTTCATGCTCAAACTTGGTACTAAATAACAATTATTAAGGTTCAAAACTAATCCCGTAGGTAAATGTAGAGGTAGCGTGCCGACGGCGATCACATCGACTCTGGAACCATTCCCGACGCGCATCGTCACCTCGTCCTTCGCTAGTCTCCGTTTATTCCGCAGCTCCTTTGGTGTTACCAGCCTTCTTATCCGCTAAGTATTTGGGGCAGTTCCGCTTCCAGTGACCCTTCCCCTTGCAATAAAAGCACTCAGTCTCAGGCTTGGGTCCATTCTTTGACTTCTTCCCGGTAACTGGCTTACCAGGCGCGGCAACCTCCTTGCCGTCCTTCTTGAAGTTCTTCTTACCCTTGCCCTTGTTGAACTTAGTGGTCTTATTGACCATCAACACTTGATGTTCTTTCTTGATTTCAGCCTCTGCTGACTTCAGCATCGAGAACATTTCAGGAATGGTCTTTTCCATCCCCTGCATGTTGTAGTTCATCACAAAGCTCTTGTAGCTTGGTGGGAGCGACTGGAGGATTCTGTCAATGACCGCCTCATCGGGGAGGTTAATATTCAGCTGGGTCATACGGTTGTGCAACCCAGACATCTTGAGAATATGCTCACTGACAGAACTATTTTCCTCCATCTTACAACTGTAGAACTTGTCGGAGACATCATATCTCTCGACCCGAGCATGAGCTTGAAAAACTAGTTTCAGCTCTTCGAACATCTCATATGCTCCGTGATGCTCAAAACGCTTTTGGAGCCCCGGTTCTAAGCTGTAAAGCATGCCGCACTCAACGAGGGAGTAATCATCAGCATGAGTTTGCCAAGCATTCATAATGTCTTGGTTCTCTGGGACGGGAGCGTCACCTAGCGGTCCTTCTAGGACATATTGTTTCCTGGCAGCTATGAGGATGATCCTCAGGTTCCGGACCCAGTCCGTATAGTTGCTGCCGTCATCTTTCAGCTTGGTTTTCTCTAGGAACGCGTTGAAGTTCATGTTGACATGAGCGTTGGCCATATGATCTACAAGACATATTTGCAAAGGTTTTAGACTAAGTTCATGATAATTAAGTTCTAATCATATTATGAACTCCCACTCAGATTAGACATCCCTCTGGTCATCTAAGTGTTACACGATCCGAGTCGACTAGCCCGTGTCCGATCATCACGTGAGACGGACTAGTCATCGTCGGTGAACATTTTCATGTTGATCGTATCTTCCATACGACTCGTGTTCGACCTTTCGGTCTTCGTGTTCCGAGGCCATGTCTGCACATGCTAGGCTCGTCAAGTTAACCCTAAGTGTTTTCGCTGTGTAAAACTGTCTTACACCCGTTGTATGTGAACGTAAGAATCCATCACACCCGATCATCACGTGGTGCTTAGAAGCGACGAACTGTAGCAACGGTGCACAGTTTGGGGAGAACACTTCTTGAAATTTTTGTAAGGGATCATCTTATTTACTACCGTCGTCCTAAGTAAACAAGATGCATAAACATAATAAACATCACATGCAATTATATAGTTGTGACATGATATGGCCAATATCATATAGCTCCATTGATCTCCATCTTCGGGGCTCCATGATCATCTTGTCACCGGCTTGACACCATGATCTCCATCATCATGATATCCATCATCGTGTCTTCATGAAGTTGTCACGCCAACGACTACTTCTACTTCTATAGCTAACGCGTTTAGCAATAAAGTAAAGTAAGTTACATGGCGTTCTTCAATGACACGCAGGTCATACAAAAATAAAGACAACTCCTATGGCTCCTGCCGGTTGTCATACTCATCGACATGCAAGTCATGAATCCTATTACAAGAACATGATCTCATACATCACACTTCATCATTCATCACAACTTCTAGCCATATCACATCACATGATCAATCGCTGCAAAAACAAGTTAGACGTCCTCTAATTGTTGTTGCATCTTTTACGTGGCTGCAATTGGGTTCTAGCAAGAACGTTTTCTTACCTACGAATAACCACAACGTGATTTTGTCAACTTCTATTTACCCTTCATAAGGGCCCTTTTCATCGAATCCGCTCCAACTAAAGTGGTAGAGACAGACACCCGCCAGCCACCTTATGCAACTAGTGCATGTCAGTCGGTGGAACCGGTCTCACGTAAGGGTACGTGTAAGGTTGGTCCGGGCCGCTTCATCCCACAATGCCGTTGAAGCAAGAAAAGACTACTAGAGGCAAGTAAGTTGACAAGATCCACGCCCACAACAAAATTGTGTTCTACTCGTGCAAAGAGAACTACGCATAGACCTAGCTCATGATGCCACTGTTGGGGAACGTTGTAGAAAATTAAAATTTTTCCTACGGTTTCACCAAGATCCATCTATGAGTTCATCTAAGCAACGAGTCAAGGGGTGAGTTTGCATCTACATACCACTTTTAGATCGCGTGCGGAAGCTTGCAAGGGGATGGTGATGATGGAGTCGTACTCGACGTGATTCGGATCACCGATGACCAAGTACTGAACGGACAGCACCTCCGCGTTCAACACACGTACGGGACGGGAGACGTCTCCTCCTTCTTGATCCAGCAAGGGGAAGGAGAGGTTGAGGAAGAATGCTCCAATGGCAGCACGACGGCGTGGTGCAGTTGGAGTAGTAGTATTCCGACAGGGCTTCGCCAAGCACTTATGGAGGAGGAGAGGTGTTGGGGAGGGGAGGGGCTGCGCCTTGGCTTGTGTTGATCTCCCATGCGCCTCCCCACTATATATAGGGGTGGAGGGGCTGGTTTCTTGCCCTCCAAGTCCATTGGGGCGTTGGCCAAGGTGGGAGGAAAGAAATCCCATCATTTCCTTCCCCACCGATTGTTATCCCCCCTTTTTAGGGATCTTGATCTTATCCCTTCGGGATATGATCTTATTCCTTCTAAGGGGGGATCTTGGTGCGCCTTGACCAGGGGTGTGGGGCCTTTCCCCCACTACTCACATTCATGTGGGTCCCCCCATGCAGGTGGGCCTCACTCCGGAACCTTCTAGAACCTTCCCGGTACAATACCGAAAAATCCCGAACATTTTCCGGTGGCCAAAATAGGACTTCCCATATATAAATCTTTACCTCCGGACCATTCCAGAACTCCTCGTGACGTCCGGGATCTCATCCGGGACTCCGAACAACATTCGGTAGTCACATACTAGTCTTCCTAATAACCCTAGCGTCACCGAACCTTAAGTGTGTAGACCCTACGGGTTCGGGAGACATGCAGACATGACCGAGACGCTCTCAGGTCAATAACCAACAACGGGATCTGGATACCCATGTTGGCTCGCACATGCTCCTCGATGTTGTCATCGGATGAACCACGATGTCGAGGATTCGATCAAACCCTGTATACAATTCCCTTTGTCAATCGGTACGTTACTTGCCCGAGACTCGATCGTCGGTATCCCAATACCTTGTTCAGTCTCATTACCGGCAAGTCACTTTACTCGTACCGTAATGCATGATCCCGTGGCCAACACTTTGGTCACCTTGAGCTCATTATGATGATGCATTACCGAGTGGGCCCAGAGATACCTCTCCGTCATACGGAGTGACAAATCCCAGTCTCGATCCGTGTCAACCCAACAGCTACTTTCGGAGATACCTGTAATGCACCTTTATAGTCACCCAGTTACGTTGTGACATTTGATACACCCAAGGCACTCCTACGGTATCCGGGAGTTACACGATCTCATGGTCTAAGGAAGAGATACTTGACATTGGCAAAGCTCTAGCAAACGAACTAAACGACCTTTGTGCTATGCTTAGGATTGGGTCTTGTCCATCACATCATTCTCCTAATGATGTGATCCCGTTATCAACGACATCCAATGTCCATAGCCAGGAAATCATGACTATCTGTTGATCACAACGAGCTAGTCAACTAGAGGCTCACTAGGGACATATTGAGGTCTATGTATTCACACGTGTATTACGATTTCCGGATAATACAGTTATAGCATGAATAAAAGACAATTATCATGAACAATGAAATATAATAATACTTTTATTATTGCCTCTAGGGCATATTTCCAACATGATCCATTTTGAACCTTTTCAAAATCTTATCAAGGTATGTGCTTTGTGAAAGACCTATGAGGCGTCTCGATCTATCTCTATAGATCTTGATGCCTAATATATAAGCAGCTTCTCCAAGGTCCTTCATTGAAAAACACTTATTCAAGTAGGCCTTAATGCTGTCCAGAAGTTCTATATTATTTCCCATCAAGAGTATGTCATCTACATATAATATGAGAAATGCTACAGAGCTCCCACTCACTTTCTTGTAAACGCAGGCTTCTCCATAAGTCTGCATAAACCCAAATGCTTTGATCATCTCATCAAAGCGAATGTTCCAACTCCGAGATGCTTGCACCAGCCCATAAATGGATCGCTGGAGCTTGCATACTTTGTTAGCGTTCTTAGGATCGACAAAACCTTCCGGCTGCATCATATACAGCTCTTCCTTAAGATGTCCGTTAAGGAATGCCGTTTTGACGTCCATCTGCCATATCTCATAATCATAGTATGCGGCAATTGCTAACGTGATTCGGATGGACTTCAGCTTCGCTACGGGAGAGAATGTCTCGTCGTAGTCAATCCCTTGAACTTGTCGATAACCCTTAGCGACAAGTCGAACCTTATAAATGGTAACATTACCATCCGCGTCCGTCTTCTTCTTAAAAATCCATTTGTTTTCTATCGCTCGCCGATCATCGGGCAAGTCTGTCAAAGTCCGTACTTTGTTTTCATACATGGATTCTATCTCGGATTTCATGGCTTCAAGCCATTTGTTGGAATCTGGGCCCGCCATCGCTTCTTCATAGTTTGAAGGTTCACCGTTGTCTAACAACATGATTTCCAGGACAGGGTTGCCGTACCACTCTGGTGCGGAACGTGTCCTTGTGGACCTACGAAGTTAAGTAGCAACTTGATCCGAAGTACCTTGATCATCATCATTGTTTTCCTCTTTAGTTGGTGTGGGCATCACAGGAACATTTTCTTGAGCTGCACCACTTTCCCGTTCGAGAGGTAGTACTTCATCGAGTTCTACTTTCCTCCCACTTACTTCTTTCGAGAGAAACTCTTTTTCCAGAAAGCATCCGTTCTTGGCAACAAAGATCTTGCCCTCGGATCTTAAGTAGAAGGTATACCCGACAGTTTCCTTAGGGTATCCTATGAAGACGCATTTTTCCGACTTGGGTTCGAGCTTTTCAGGTTGAAGTTTCTTGACATAAGCATCGCATCCCCAAACTTTTAGAAACGACAGCTTAGGTTTCTTCCCAAACCATAATTCATACGGTGTCGTCTCAACGGATTTAGACGGTGCCCTATTTAAAGTGAATGTAGCTATCTCTAGAGCGTATCCCCAAAATGATAGCGGTAAATCGGTAAGAGACATCATAGACCGCACCATATCCAATAGAGTGCGATTACGATGTTCGGACACACCGTTTCGCTGAGGTGTTCCAGGCAGCGTGAGTTGTAAAACGATTCCACATTTCTTTAAGTGTGTACCAAATTCGTGACTTAAGTATTCTCCTCCACGATCTGATCGTAGGAACTTTATCTTTCGGTCACGTTGATTCTCTACCTCATTCTGAAATTCTTTGAACTTTTCAAAGGTCTCAGACTTGTGTTTCATTAAGTAGACATACCCATATCTACTCAAGTCATCAGTGAGAGTGAGAACATAACGATATCCTCCGCGAGCCTCAACGCTCATTGGACCGCACACATCGGTATGTATGATTTCCAACAAGTTGGTTGCTCGCTCCATTGTTCCGGAGAATGGAGTCTTGGTCATTTTGCCCATGAGGCATGGTTCGCATGTGTCAAGCGATTCATAATCAAGAGACTCTAAAAGTCCATCAGCATGGAGCTTCTTCATGCGCTTGACACCAATGTGACCAAGGCGGCAGTGCCACAAGTATGTGGGACTATCGTTATCAACTTTACATCTTTTGGCATCCACACTATGAACATGTGTAATATTACGCTCGAGATTCATTAAGAATAAACCATTGACCATAGGAGCATGACCATAAAACATATCTCTCATATAAATCGAACAACCATTATTCTCAGACTTAAATGAGTAGCCATCTCGTATTAAACGAGATCCAGATACAATGTTCATGCTCAAACTTGGCACTAAATAACAATTATTAAGGTTCAAAACTAATCCCGTGGGTAAATGTAGAGGCAGCATGCCGACGGCGATCACATCGACTCTGGAACCATTCCCGACGCGCATCGTCACCTCGTCCTTCGCCAGTCTCCGTTTATTCCGCAGCTCCTGCTGTGAGTTACAAATATGAGCAACGACACCGGTATCAAATACCCAGGAGTTACTACGAGTACTGGTAAGGTACACATCAATTACATGTATATCAAATATACCTTTGGTGTTGCCGGCCTTCTTATCCGCTAAGTATTTGGGGCAGTTCCGCTTCCAGTGACCCTTCCCCTTGCAATAAAAGCACTCAGTCTCAGGCTTGGGTCCATTCTTTGACTTCTTCCCGGTAACTGGCTTACCGGGCGCGGCAACATCCTTGCCGTCCTTCTTGAAGTTCTTCTTGCCTTTGCCCTTCTTAAACTTAGTGGTCTTATTGACCATCAACACTTGATGTTCTTTCTTGATTTCAGCCTCTGCTGACTTCAGCATCGAGAACACTTCAGGAATGGTCTTCACCATCCCCTGCATGTTGTAGTTCATCACAAAGCTCTTGTAGCTTGGTGGGAGCGACTGGAGGATTCTGTCAATGACCGCCTCATCTGGGAGGTTAATGTTCAGCTGGGTCATACGGTTGTGCAACCCAGACATCTTGAGGATGTGCTCACTAACAGAACTGTTTCCCTCCATCTTACAACTATAGAACTTGTCGGAGACATCATATCTCTCGATCCGGGCATGAGCTTGGAAAACTAGTTTCAGCTCTTCGAACATCTCATATGCTCCGTGATGCTCAAA
Organism: Triticum timopheevii; assembly: GCA_963921465.1. Lineage (NCBI taxonomy): Eukaryota > Viridiplantae > Streptophyta > Magnoliopsida > Poales > Poaceae > Triticum > Triticum timopheevii. The sequence goes on from OY997272.1 coordinate 173,906,854, forward strand.
ACGCTTTTGGGTCCCCGGCTCTAAGCTGTAAAGCATGCCGCACTGAACGAGGGAGTAATCATTAGCACGAGTTTGCCAAGCGTTCATAACATCTTCGTTCTCTGGGACGGGAGCGTCACCTAGCGGTCCTTCTAGGACATATTGCTTCCTGGCAACTATGAGGATGATCCTCAGGTTCCAGACCCAGTCCGTATAGTTGCTGCCATCATATTTCAGCTTGGTTTTCTCTAGGAACGCGTTGAAGTTCATGTTGACATGAGCTTTGGCCATTTGATCTACAAGACATATTTGCAAAGGTTTTAGACTAAGTTCATGATAATTAAGTTCATCTAATCAAATTATGAACTCCCACTTAGATTAGACATCCCTCTGGTCATCTAAGTGTTACACGATCCGAGTCGACTAGGCCGTGTCCGATCATCACGTGAGACGGACTAGTCATCGTCGGTGAACATCTTCATGTTGATCGTATCTTCCATACGACTCGTGTTCGACCTTTCGGTCTCCGTGTTCCGAGGCCATGTCTGTACATGCTAGGCTCGTCAAGTTAACCCTAAGTGTTTTTGCTGTGTAAAACTATCTTACACCCGTTGTATGTGAACGTAAGAATCCATCACACCCGATCATCACGTGGTGCTTAGAAGCGACGAACTGTAGCAACGGTGCACAGTTAGGGGAGAACACTTCTTGAAATTTTTGTAAGGGATCATCTTATTTACTACCGTCGTCCTAAGTAAACAAGATGCATAAACATAATAAACATCACATGCAATTATATAGTTGTGACATGATATGGCCAATATCATATAGCTCCATTGATCTCCATCTTCGGGGCTCCATGATCATCTCGTCACCGGCTTGACACCATGATCTCCATCATCATGATCTCCATCATCGTGTCTTCATGAAGTTGTCACGCCAATGACTACTTCTACTTCTATGGCTAACGTGTTTAGCAATAAAGTAAAGTAGTTTACATAGCATTCTTCAATGACACGCAGGTCATACAAAAATAAAGACAACTCCTATGGCTCCTGCCGGTTGTCATACTCATCGACATGCAAGTCGTGAATCCTATTACAAGAACATGATCTCATACATCACAATTCATCATTCATCACAACTTCTGGCCATATCACATCACATGATCAATCGCTGCAAAAACAAGTTAGACGTCCTCTAATTGTTGTTGCATCTTTTACGTGGCTACAATTGGGTTCTAGCAAGAACGTTTTCTTACCTACGAATAACCACAACGTGATTTTATCAACTTCTATTTACCCTTCATAAGGACCCTTTTCATCGATTCCGCTCCAACTAAAATGGGAGAGACAGACACCCGCCAGCCACCTTATGCAACTAGTGCATGTTAATCGGTGGAACCGGTCTCACGTAAGCGTACGTGTAAGGTTGGTCCGGGCCGCTTCATCCCACAATACCGCTGAAGCAAGAAAAGACTAGTAGTGGCAAGCAAGTTGACAAGATCCACACCCACAACAAAATTGTGTTCTACTCGTGCATTAGAGAACTACGCATAGACCTAGCTCATGATGCCACTGTTGGGGAACGTTGCAGAAAATTAAAAAATTTCCTACGGTTTCACCAAGATCCATCTATGAGTTCATCTAAGCAACGAGTCAAGGGAGTGAGTTTGCATCTACATACCACTTGTAGATCGCGTGCAGAAGCTTGCAAGGGGATGGTGATGATGGAGTCGTACTCGACGTGATTCAGATCACTGATGTCCAAGTGCTGAACGGACAGCACCTCCACGTTCAACACACGTACGGGACGGGAGACGTCTCCTCCTTCTTGATCCAGCAAGGGGGAAGGAGAGGTTGAGGAAGATCGCTCCAACGGCAGCACGACGGTGTGGTGGTGTTGGTGCAGCAATACTCCAACAGGGCTTCGCAAGCACGTAACAGAGGAGGAGATGTGTTGGGGAGGGGAGGGGCTGCGCCTTGGAGATGTGTACAGCAGCCCTCCCCTCACCCCTCTATTTATAGGGGAAGGGGCAAGGGGGGCCGACCCCTCTAGATGGGATCTAGAGGGGGGGCGGCGGCCAGGGAGGGGGGACTTGCCCCCCAAGCAAGGGGGGCGCCCCCCTTAGGGTTTCCCCCCCAACCCTAGGCGCATGGGCCCAAGGTGGGGAGCGCGCCCAGCCCTCCAGGGGCTGGCTCCCTCCCCTTTGCGGCCCATGTGGCCCTCCGGGAGGGGTGGCCCCTCCCGGTGGACCCCCGGAACCTCTCCGGTGGCCCTGGTACAATACCGATAAGCCCCCGAAACTTTTCGGTGTCCGTATGACAACTTCCCATATATAAAACTTCACCTCCGGACCATTCCGGAACTCCTCGTGACGTCCGGGATCTCATCCGGGACTCCGAACAACATTCGGTAGTCACATACTAGTCTTCCTAATAACCCTAGCGTCACCGAACCTTAAGTGTGTAGACCCTACGGGTTCGGGAGACATGCAGACATGACCGAGACCATTCTCCGGTCAATAACCAACAGCGGGATCTGGATACCCTTGTTGGCTCCCACATGCTCCTCGATGATTTCATCGGTTGAACCACGATGTCGAGGATTCGATCAAACCCTGTATACAATTCCCTTTGTCAATCGGTACGTTACTTGCCCGAGACTCGATCGTCGGTATCCCAATACCTTGTTCAGTCTCGTTACCGGCAAGTCACTTTACTTGTACTGTAATGCATGATCCCGTGGCCAACACCTTGGTCACCTTGAGCTCATTATGATGATGCATTACCGAGTGGGCCAAGAGATACCTCTCCGTCATACGGAGTGACAAATCCCAGTCTCGATCCGTGTCAACCCAACAGACACTTTCGGAGATACATGTAGTGCACCTTTATAGTCACCCAGTTACGTTGTGACGTTTGATACACCCAAAGCACTCCTACGGTATCCGGGAGTTACACGATCTCATGGTCGAAGGAAGAGATACTTGACATTGGCAAAGCTCTAGCAAACGAACTACACGATCTTTGTGCTATGCTTAGGATTGGGTCTTGTCCATCACATCATTCTCCTAATGATGTGATCCCGTTATCAGCGACATCCAATGTCCATAGCCAGGAAACCATGACTATCTGTTGATCACAACGAGCTAGTCAACTAGAGGCTCACTAGGGACATATTGTGGTCTATGTGCTCACACGTGTATTACGATTTCTGGATAATACAGTTATAGCATGAACAAAAGACAATTATTATGAACAATGAAATATAATAGTACTTTTATTATTGCCTCTAGGGCATATTTCCAACAATAGGAGGGTAATTGATTTCCGTAAGTTAAATAAAGCTACTAATAAAGATCATTACCCTTTACCTTTTATTGATCAAATGCTAGAAAGACTATCTAAACACACTCATTTTTGCTTTCTAGATGGTTATTCTGGTTTCTCTCAGATACCTGTATCAGCGAAGGATCAATCCAAAACCACTTTTACTTTCCCTTTTGGTACTTTTGCTTATAGACGTATGCCTTTTGGTTTATGTAATGCACCTGCTACCTTTCAAAGATGCATGGTGGCTATATTCTCTTATTTTTGTGAAAAGATTTTTGAGGTATTCATGGATGAATTCTCCGTCTATGGATCCTCTTTTGATGATTGTTTGAGCAACCTTGATCGAGTTTGGCAGAGATGCGAATACACTAGTCTCGTCCTGAATTGGGAAAAGTGTCACTTTATGGTTAATGAAGGCATTGTCTTGGGGCACAAGATTTCCGAGAGAGGTATTGAAGTTGATAAAGCTAAAGTTGATGCTATTGAAAAGATGCCATGTCCCAAGGACATAAAAGGTATAAGAAGTTTCCTTGGTTACGCCGGTTTTTATAGGAGGTTCATTAAGGAATTTTCTAAAATCTCTAGGCCTCTTACTAATTTGTTGCAAAAAGATATTCCTTTTGTCTTTGATGATGATTGTGTAGAAGCATTTGAAACACTTAAGAAAGCTTTGATCGCTGCACCTATTGTTCAACCACCTGATTGGAATTTACCTTTTGAAATTATGTGCGATGCTAGTGATTATGCTGTAGGTGCTGTTTTAGGGCAAAGAGTCGATAAGAAATTGAATGTTATCCAGTATGCTAGCAAGACTCTTGATACTGCCCAGAGAAATTATGCTACTACTGAAAAAGAGTTCTTAGCAGTTGTGTTTGCATGTGATAAGTTTGGACCTTATATTGTTGATTCCAAAGTAACTATTCACACTGATCATGCTGCTATTAAATATCTTATGGAAAATAAAGATGCTAAGCCTAGACTCATTAGATGGGTCTCTTACTCCAAGAATTTGACTTGCATATTATTGATAGAAAGGGAGCTGAGAACCCCGTTGCAGATAACTTGTCTAGCTTAGAGAATGTTCTTGATGACCCACTGCCTATTAATGATAGCTTTCATGATGAACAATTAGCGGTCGTCAATGCTTCTCGTACTGCTCCTTGGTATGCTGATTATGCTAATTACATTGTTGCTAAATATATACCGCCTAGTTTCACATACCAGCAAAAGAAAAAGTTCTTTTATGATTTAAGACACTACTTCTGGGATGATCCACACCTTTATAAAGAAGGAGTAGATGGAGTTATTAGATGTTGTGTGCCTGAGAATGAACAGGAATAGATCCTACGCAAGTGTCACCCTGAATCCTATTGAGGACACCACGCTGGAGATAGAACTGCACACAAGGTACTACAGTCTGGTTTTTATTGGCCTACTCTCTTCAAAGATGCTCGTAAGTTTGTCTTATCTTGTGATGAATGTCAAAGAATAGGTAACATTAGTAGACGGCAAGAAATGCCTATGAATTATTCTCTTGTTATTGAACCGTTTGATGTTTGGGGCTTTGATTATATGGGACCTTTTCCTGCCTCTAATGGTTATACACATATTTTAGTTGCTGTTGATTATGTTACTAAGTGGGTAGAAGCTATTCCAACTAGTAGTGCTGATCATAACACTTCTATTAAAATGCTTAAAGAGGTTATTTTTCTGAGGTTTGGAGTCCCTAGATATCTTATGACTGATGGTGGTTCACATTTTATTCATGGTGCTTTCCGTAAGATGCCTGCTAAGTATGATGTTAATCATAGAGTAGCATCTCCTTATCATCCGCAGTCTAGTGGTCAAGTAGAGCTGAGCAATAGAGAGCTCAAATTAATTTTGCAAAAGACTGTGAATAGATCTAGAAAGAATTGGTCCAAAAAACTTGATGATGCATTATGGGCCTATAGAACTGCATAGAAAAATCCTATGGGTATGTCTCCATATAAGATGGTTTATGGAAAAGCGTGTCATTTACCTCTTGAACTTGAACATAAGGCACATTGGGCTATCAAAGAGCTCAATTATGATTTCAAACTTGCCGATGAGAAGAGGTTGTTTGATATTAGCTCACTTGATGAATGGAGAACCCAAGCCTATGAGAATGCCAAGCTTTTCAAAGAAAAAGTCAAATGCTGGCATGATAAAAGGATACAAAAGCGTGAGTTTAACGTAGGAGATTATGTGTTATTATTCAACTCTCGTTTAAGATTTTTTGCAGGAAAACTTCTCTCAAAATGGGAAGGTCCCTACATTATCGAGGAGGTCTATCGTTCTAGTGCTATAAAAATTAACAACTTCGAAGGCACAAATCCGAGGGTGGTAAACGGTCAAAGAATTAAACATTATATTTCAGGTAATCCTATCAATGTTGAAACTAATATTATTGAAACCGCAACTCCTGAGGAATACATAAGGGACACTTTCCAACGTTCCAGACTCCGAGAAGGTACAGGTATGTGGTACGGTAAGTAAACCGACTCCAAAACAACTCTAAAGGCAATTTTTATTAGTTTTGGATTATTTAAGAATTTTAGGAAGAAAGAAGTAGTCCGAAAGGGACACGAGGCTCCCACGAGAGTGGAGGGTGAGCCCCCCCTGTAAGGCGCGCCCCCTGTCTCGTGGGCACCTCGTGTGCCTCCCGGACTCCGTTTTCTTGTATGTTACGTATTTTCGTCGGTAAAAATTCATTATATATACTCTCGAAGGTTTTGACCACCGTATCACGCAAATATCCTCTGTTTTCGTTTCGAGCTGTTTTTGTTTCAGATCTAGAGCATCATGGCGTCTCCAAGCGCTACCAAGGACAAGTTTTTCGAGAGGGTTATCAACCCCTATCTCGCGGAGGTGCTGCATCATCCTCAAACCATTGAGATGCGTGAGGGCGTGCTGCACATCCGCGATGTGGAGGGACCAAGGCGTACCGGGAGTGTGGAGACAAAGCTCGAAGCCGTGGAACAGGAAGTTTTCAAGTGCCAAGGGATGGTGGAGCGTGGACTCAACGCCAACCAGATGATGATCACGGAGTTCACCAACAACCACAAGCTAGATGCTAAAGTCATTGGGGAGACCATCTTCAAGCTTCAAGAGAAAATCGAGCACCTCCAAGCCCAGATTTATGACCTGCAAAACCAGAACTGTGAGTATAAATATAGATTCAAGCGAATGAGTTTGGCTGCAGATTTAAGGATCCCGGAGACTCGATCATCCTTTTATGATGGAGAGCCTATGCCTTGGAAGACGGACGACAATCCTACATCATCAACAACTCCACCTCCATCACCTCCGAGGACATAATCACATGGGTATGGGCACTCCCCTTGTCAACTCCCAAGCTTGGGGGAGGTGCCCCGGTATCGTATCACCATCACACTCCTATCTTTACCGCTTTATTTAGTTCGATCCTTTTAGTAGTATCTTGATCTAGTAATTTGAAATTTAGATATCAAGTAGTTTCGAGTTTTGCTTTGTGATCTCTTTATGTAATCGAGTCCGTGTGCTATCTAGAATAAAGATTAGTGTTGAGTCAAGGGCTTTGCTTTGTTGCTATGATCTTGAGAAAGTAGAAAGAATAAAAGAGTTCATATTGATCTTATGGATAGTGATAACTTCACACATAGAAAGTATGAGGCATAAAAATTGTTGAGAGTTGATGAACGTAGTCTTGGTCATCGTTGCAATTAATAGGAAGTGATAAGGAAAGAGGGGTTCACATATAAATATATTATCCTGGACATCTTTTATGATTGTGAAGCACTCATTAAGTATGACATGCTAAAAGAGTTGATGTTGGACAAGGAAGACAACGTAATGGTTTATGTTTTCTGACATCTCAGTTAAAGTATATTGTCATTGACCTTCCAAACATGTTGAGCTTGCCTATCCCCCTCATGCTAGCCAAATTCCTTGCACCAAGTAGAGATACTACTTGTGCTTCCAAATATCCTTAAACCCAGTTTTGCCATGAGAGTCCACCATACCTACCTATGGATTGAGTAAGATCCTTCAAGTAAGTTGTCATCAGTGCAAGCAATAAAAATTGCTCTCTAAATATGTATGACTTATTAGTGCAGAGAAAATAAACTTTGTACAAACTTGTTGTGGAAGTAATAAAAGCGACGGACTGCATAATAAAGGTTCACATACAAGGGGCAATATAAAGTGACGTTCTTTTGCACTAAGATTTTATGCATCAACCCTAAACGCGCATGACAACCTCTGCTTCCCTCTGCGAAGGGCCTATCTTTTACTTTATGTTTTTACTTTATGCTTGAGTCAAGGTGATCCTCACCTTTCCCTTTTTCATTTTATCCTTTGGCAAGCTCCTCGTATTTGAAAGATCATGAGGCATATATCCAATTGGATGTAAGTTAGCATGGGCCATTATTGTTGACATCACCTAAAGGTGAATACGTTGGGAGGCAATACAATAAGCCCCTATATTTCTCAGTGTCCGGTTGAAACTCTATAACCACAAGTATTGCGTGCGTGTTAGCAATTATAGGAGACTACGAGATAGTTGAGTATGTGAGCTTGTTGAAAAGCTCTATTATTAACTCTTTCTGATGTTACAATAAATTGCAATTGCTTCAATTACTGAGATTATAGTTTGTTAGTTCCCAATGAAGTTTTTGAACCATACTTGACATTGTGAATTTATTATTACTTGAGCATAGAAAATCATATGACAAAATCTATATATGTTGCTATTATTAGAATTATCATGATGCCCTCATGTCTGTATTTTATTTTATCGACACCTCTATCTCTAAACATGTGGACATATTTTTCGATTTCGGCTTCCGCTTGAGGACAAGCGAGGTCTAAGCTTGGGGGAGTTGATACGTCCATTTTGCATCATGCTTTTATATCAATATTTATTGCATTATGGACTGTTATTACACATTCTGGCTGGAAAAGGAGCAAACATTGGAAACCTATTCTGCACAGCTCCAAAAGTCCCGAGACTCCACGAAACAACTTTTTGGATTTAATAAGAATTTATGAGCGAAAGAAATAGGCTAGGGGGCCCATGATACATCCATTTTGCATCATGCTTTTATATCGATATTTATCGCATTATGGGCTGTTATTTCACGATATGTCATAATACTTATGGCTATTCTCTCTTATCTTACAAGGTTTACCATGAAGAGGGGGAATGCCGGCAGCTGGAATTCTGGCTGGAAAAGGAGCAAATATTGGAGACCTATTCTGTGCAACTCCAAAAGTCCTGAAACTCCACGGAATATCTTAAAATAAATAAAGAAAAATCGTCGCCAAAGATGAAGGCCAGGGGGCCCACACCCTGCTCACGAGGGTGGGGGGCGCTCCCCTCCCCCCTGGGCGCGCCCCCCTACCTCGTGGGCCCCATGGTGGCTCTCTGACACCCATCTTCTCCTATATGAAGTCTTTAGATGAGAAAAAAATCATAAGCAACCTTTCGGAACGAGACTCCGCCGCCACGAGGCGGAACCTTGGCGGAACCAATCTAGGGCTCCCACATAGCTGTTCTACCGGGGACACTTCCCTCCGGGAGGGGGAAATCATCACCATCGTCATCACCAACGCTCCTCTCATCTGGAGAGGGAAATACCCATCAACATATTCATCAGCACCATCTCATCTCCAAACCCTAGTTCATCTCTTGTATCCAATTCTTGTCTCCAAGTCCGGGATTGGTGCTAGTAGGTTGCTAGTAGTGTTGATTACTCCTTGTAGTTGATGCTAGTTGGTTTATTTGGTGGAAGATCATATGCTCAGATCCTTTATGCACATTATTACCCCTCTGATTATGAACATGAATATGCTTTGTGAGTAGTTACGTTTGTTCCTGAGGACAAGGGAGAAGTCTTGCTATTAGTAGTCATGTGAATTTGGTATTCGTTCGATATTTTGATAAGATGTATGTTGTCTAACCTCTAGTGGTGTTATGTGAACGTCGACTACATAACACTTCACCATTATTTGGGCCTAGAGGAAGGCATTGGGAAGTAATAAGTAGATGATGGGTTGCTAGAGTGACAGAAGCTTAAACCCTAGTTTATGCGTTGCTTCGTAAGGGGCTGATTTGGATCCATATGTTTCATGATATGGTTAGGTTTACCTTAATACTTTTGTTGTAGTTGCGGATGCTTGCAATAGAGGTTAATCATAAGTGGGATGCTTTTTCAAGTAAGAACAGCACCCAAGCACCGGTCCACCCACATATAAAATTATCAAAGTACCAAACGCGAATCATATGAGCGTGATGAAAACTAGCTTGACGATATTCCCATGTGTCCTCGGGAGCGCTTTTCCTATTATAAGAGTTTGTTCTGGCTTGTCCTTTGCTACAAAAGGATTGGGCCACCTTGATGCACTTTATTTACTTTTGTTACTTGTTGCTCGTTACCATTTATCCTATCACAAAACTATCTGTTACCACTTATTTCAGTACTTGCAGAGAATACCTTGCTGAAAACCGCTTATCATTTCCTTCTGCTCCTCGTTGGGTTCGACACTCTTACTTATCGAAAGGACTACGATAGATCCCCTATACTTGTGGGTCATCAAGACTCTTTTCTGGCGCCGTTGTCGGGGAGTGTAGCGCCTTTGGTAAGGAAAAATTTATATAGTGTGCTGAAATTTTCTGTCACTTGTTACTATGGAAAGTAATTGTTTGAGGGGCTTGTTCGGGTATCTTCACCCCGTCCAGTAGAGCAAAGAGTTGCTCCTCAACCTACTGAACCTATTGAAAATGAAACTCCTTTTGAATTTCCTTCGGGTATTATGGAAAAACTGCTGGCTAATACTTTTACAGGAGATGGAACAAAGCATCCCGACGAGCATCTACGCTATGTGGATGATATTTGTGGATTATTTAAGCTTGCAGGTATACCCGATGTTGTTGTTAAGAAGAAGGCTTTCCCTTTATCTTGGGAGGGAGACGCATTGACATGGTATAGGCTATGTGATGATACGAGATCATGGAACTATAAAAGAGTGATATTGGAATTTCATCAAAAGTATTACCATATGCATCTTGTTCCTCGTGATCGCAATTATATATATAATTTTTGGCCTCGCGAAGGAGAAAGCATCGCTCAAGCTTGGGGGAGGCTTAAATCAATGTTATATTCACGCCCCAATCATGATCTTCCAAGAGAAATAATTATGCAAAGTTTTTATGCTCAGTTTTCTCATAATAATCAAACCATGCTCGATACTTCTTGTGGTGGCTCCTTTATGATGAAGACTATTGAATTCAGATGGAATTTATTTGATAGAATTAAACGCAACTCTAAAGATTGGGACCTCGACGAAGGTAAGGAGTCAGGTATGACACCTAAGTTTGATTGTGTTAAATCTTTTATGGATACCGATATTTTCCGTAAGTTTAGCACTAAATATGGACTTGACTCTGAGATAGTAGCTTCTTTCTATGAATCTTTTGCTACATATGTTGATCTCCCCAAGGAGAAGTGGTTTAAATATCATCCTCCCATAGAAGTAAAAGTAGCTGCACCTATTAAAGTTGAAGAAGAGACTATCACTTATAATGATCCTATTGTTCCCACCTCTTATGTTGAGAAACCACCTTTCCCTGTTAGAGTAAAGGATCATGCTAAAGCTTCAACTGTTGTTTGTAAAAGCAATACTAGAACTTATACACCTCCTGAGCAAGTCAAAGTAGAACCTAATATTGCTATTGTTAAAGATCTCTTGTCTGATAATATTGATGGGCATGTCATTCAATTCTCTGGTGAAACTGCTAGAATTGCTAAACCCTGTGATAGAGATAAACATAGACCTGTGGTAGGCGTGCCTGTTATTTCTGTTAAAATAGGAGATCATTGTTATCATGGCTTATGTGATATGGGTGCTAGTGCTAGTGTTATACCTATTGACTTATATAAAGAAATTATGCATGATATCGCACCTGCTGAGTTAGAAGATATTGATGTTACAATTAAACTTGCCAATAGAGATACTATATCTGCAATGGGAATTGTTAGAGATGTTGAAGTCTTGTGTGGAAAAACCAAATATCCCGCCGATTTCCTTGTTCTTGGTTCTCCACAAGATAGCTTTTGTCCCATTATTTTTGGTAGACCCTTCTTAATGCTACGATAGACTGCAAAAAGAATGTTGTTACTGTTGGCTTGGATGATATGGTTCATGAGTTTAATTTCTCTAAATTTAGTAAACAACATCGTGAGGAAGAATTGCCTAGGAAGGATGAAATTATTGGTCTTGCTTCTATTGCCGTACCTCCTAGTGATCCTTTAGAACACTATTTGCTAGACCATGAAAATGAGATGTTCATGAGTGAAAGAAGGGAAATAGATGAAGTATTCTTTAAACAGGAACCTATTCTGCAACACAATTTGCCTGTTGAAATCCTAGGGGATCCTCCTCCACCCAAGGGTGATCCTGTGTTTGAGCTCAAACTGTTGCCTGATAATCTTAAATATGCTTATCTTGATGAAAAGAAAATATATCATGTTATTATTAGTGCTAACCTTTCAGAGCATGAAGAAGAAAGATTATTGAAAACTCTGAAGAAGCACCGTGCCGCTATTGGATATACTCATGATGATCTTAAGGGCATTAGTCCCACTCTATGTCAACATAAAATAAATTTGGAAGCGGATGCCAAACCAGTTCGTGATCCTCAACGACGTTTGAATCCTAAAATGAAAGAAGTGGTAAGAAAAGAAATACTCAAGCTTCTGGAGGCAGGTATAATTTATCCCGTTGCTGATAGTCAGTGGGTAAGTCATGTCCATTGTGTCCCTAAGAAGGGAGGTATTACTGTTGTCCCTAATGATAAAGATGAATTGATCCCGCAGAGAATTATCACAGGTTATAGGATGGTAATTGATTTCCGCAAGTTAAATAAAGCTACTAAGAAAGATCATTACCCCTTACCTTTTATTGATCAAATGCTAGAAAGATTATGCAAACATACACATTATTTCTTTCTAGATGGTTATTCTGGTTTCTCTCAAATACCTATGTCGGCTAAAGATCAATCAAAGACTACTTTTACATGCCCTTTTGGTACTTTTGCTTATAGACATATGCCTTTTGGTTTATGTAATGCACCTGCTACCTTTCAAAGATGCATGATGGCTATATTCTCTGATTTTTGTGAAAAGATTTGTGAGGTTTTCATGGACGACTTTTCCGTCTATGGTTCCCCTTTTGATGATTGCTTGAGCAATCTTGATCGAGTTTTGCAGAGATGTGAAGAAACTAATCTTGTCTTGAATTGGGAAAAGTGCCACTTTATGGTTAATGAAGGTATTGTCTTGGGGCACAAAGTTTCTAAAAGAGGTATTGAAGTTGATAAAGCCAAGGTTGATGCTATTGAAAAGATGCCATGTCCCAAGGACATCAAAGGTATAAGAAGTTTCCTTGGTCACGCTGGATTTTATAGGAGGTTCATTAAGGACTTCTCAAAAATCTCTCGTCCTCTGACTAATTTATTACAAAAAGATGTACCATTTGTCTTTGATGACGATTGTGTAGAAGCATTTCAAATACTTAAGAAAGCATTAGTCTCTACACCTATTGTTCAGCCCCCTGATTGGAATTTACCCTTTGAAATTATGTGTGATGCTAGTGATTATGCTGTAGGTGCTGTTCTAGGGCAAAGAGTTGATAAGAAATTAAATGTTATTCATTATGCTAGTAAGACTCTAGACAATGCTCAAAGAAATTATGCTACTACTGAAAAGGAACTCTTAGCAGTTGTGTTTGCCTGTGATAAATTCAGACCCTATATTGTTGATTCTAAAGTAGCTATTCACACCTGAGGGAGTCCTGGACTAGGGGGTGTCCGGACAGCCGGACTATCATTGTCCGCCGGACTCCAAGACTACGAAGATACAAGATTGAAGACTCCGGCTCGTGTCCGGGTGGTACTTTCCTTGGCGTGGAAGGCAAGCTTGGCGATACGGATATGTAGATCTCCTACCATTGTAACCGACTCTGTGTAACCCTAGCCCTCTCCGGTGTCTATATAAACCGGAGGGATTTAGTCCGTAGGACAACATACATTACAACAATCATACCATAGGCTAGCTTCGAGGGTTTAGCCTCCTTGATCTCGTGGTAGATCTACTCTTGTACTACCCATATCATCAATATTAATCAAGCAGGACGTAGGGTTTTACCTCCATCGAGAGGGCCCGAACCTGGGTAAAAACATTGTGTCCCTCGTCCCCTGTTACCATCCGCCTAGACGCACAGTTCGGGACCCCCTACCCGAGATCCGCCGGTTTTCACACCGACATTGGTGCTTTCATTGAGAGTTCCTCTGTGTCGTCACCGATAGGCTTGATGGCATCTTCAACCAGCAACGCTGTCCAGGGTGAGATTTCTCTCCCCGGACAGATCTTCGTATTCGGCGGCTTCGCCCTGCGGGCCAATTCACTTGGCCATCTGGAGCAGATCGAAAGCTACGCCCCTGGCCGTCAGGTCAGATTTGGAAGCTTAAACTTCACGGCCGACGTCCGCGGAGACTTGATCTTCGACGGACTCGAGCCACAACCGAGCGCGCCGCACTGTGACGACGGGCACGATTTAGCTCTGCTACTGAACAGTGCCTTGGTGGCCGCACACGGATCCGCTTCGGCCATTAGCCCGGAGCCGATCGCCCAGATCGAGGGTCGGTGGATAGGCGCCGCCCTGGGGGCTTCAACATCCACGGCGATGGAGCCGAACACTAATCTTGTCCCCTGCGAAACTCGTGATTCCGAGGCGCCGGACTCCTCGCCGGACTCCGAACCTCCCGCGCCCCTACCAATCGATCCGGATTGGGCGCCGGTTATGGAATTCACCGCCGCGGACATCTTCCAATGCTCGCCTTTCGGCGATATCTTGAATTCACTAAAGCATCTCTCGTTATCAGGAGAGTCCTGGCCGGATTATGGCCAGGATGGTTGGGATGCGGACGACAAAGAAATTCAGAGCCCACCCACCACCCACTTTGTAGCCACTGTCGACGATCTAACCGACATGCTAGACCTTGACTCCGAATACATTGACGGAATAGACGACAATGCTGGAGACGAACAAGAAACAGAGCCTATAAGGCACGGGAGGACTACCTCGTCATATGACGTATATATGGTAGACACCCCAAAGGAGAACGATAACGAGGATCAACGGGCCGCGACAGAAGATGACCACGCCGATAAACGACCAAAACGACGGTGCAGGCGCCGTCCTAAGTCCCGCCTCGACAATAACGCTCCCAAAGAGCCTGCAATACGGCAGGGCTCACAAACGGACGACGAACACACAGATAAGCAACCGTCCGACCATGACAAGTCAGATAATCAGTCCAGGCCAGATGAAAACAACAGTCCGGACGACCTCACGCCGGACACACCGCCGGAGAGCAAGAACCTTCGGAAAAGACTCGTCAGTACTGCAAAAAGCCTGAAGAAGGAAAAATGGAGGCTCAGAATAGCGGAAGACACACTCAGAATGAGATGGAGCTAAGTGCTCAAAACTGCAGATAAGTACGGCAATGGCCACCAATCAAAGAGCTACCCGAAGCGCAAGCTGCTACCAGAATTCGACGAGGAGGCCATAGAGCCCCCACCGTCAAAAAATAAAGGGGCTGCCTGGCTGGATAGACGGCCAGATGATAGGCCAAATTCTGATAGCGGCGCCCCACATAAACCAACCAACGAACTTGGAAGGATAGATGGCCCAGCCAGATCCATCTACGGGCCAAAGGAGAAGGCCCCAGGAAGCAAGGCAACACGTCAAGTGTCCGATGATAGCGGCACACACAAATACAGGGGCGCCGCACACCCACTATGTTTCACTGACGAGGTGCTGGACCATGAATTCCCAGCAGGATTTAAACCCATAAACATAGAAGCCTACGATGGAACAACAGACCCTAGAGTCTGGATAGAAGATTATATACTACATATAAATATGGCCAGAGGAGATGATCTCCACGCCATAAAATACCTACCCCTCAAGCTCAAAGGGCCAGCCCGTCATTGGCTTAAAAGCCTCCCAGAAAATACTGTTGGAAGTTGGGAAGAGCTTGAGGACGCGTTTAGAGCAAATTTTCAAGGGACTTATGTCCGTCCTCCGGATGCAGATGATCTAAGTCATATAACTCAACAGCCCGGAGAGTCAGTGCAGAAATTCTGGAACAGGTTCCTTACCAAAAAGAACCAAATAGTCGACTGTCCGGACGCCGAAGCCTTAGCAGCTTTCAAGCACAATGTCCGAGACGAATGGCTCGCCAGGCACCTCGGTCAAGAGAAACCGAGGACAATGTCCGCACTAACAAGCCTCATGACCCGCTTCTGTGCGGGCGAGGATAGCTGGTTAGCACGATGCAGCACCAGCGACCCAAGTACATCAGAGATAAGAGATGGAAACGGAAAATCACGGCACAGAAAAGAGCAGCGCCGGAATAAAGAGAAAAGCCCAAAGAGCGCGGCAGTCAACGCCGGATTCAAAAGCTCGCGGCCCAATAATAAAACACAGTCTCTTAAGGATGACAGTGACGAATTGTCCAACTTAAACAAAATTTTGGGTCGGATATGCCAAATCCACAGTACCCCTGGAAGGCCTGCAAATCACACCCACAAGGATTGTTGGGTTTTTAAACAGTCCGGCCGGTTAAATGCCGAACACAAGGGGCTCGACGCGTCAAGCGAAGAAGATAAACCCCACCAGCAGAGCACCGGAAAACAAAAGACTTTCCCATAAGGGGTCAAAGCAGTAAACTCACTTCATGTGATACTACGGAAAAATAGTGCGGCACTTTCTAAAAAGAGCTTCGCGCGGTCCAACCCAGCAGACCGTAGAGATTGGATATCAAAACCAATCACTTTCGACCACCTGGACTACTCCAGAAGCGTCCGAAATGCGGGACGGACTCCCCTGATATTGAATCCCATAATAGACGGATTGCAATTTACTAACGTCCTAATGGACGGAGGCAGTGACTTAAACCTGCTATATTCAAACACAATCCGTAGGATAGGGATAGACCCTACCAAAATTCTACACAGCCGCACTTCCTTCAAAGGAATGACGCCAGGCCATTACGCCAAGTACACAGGCTCCATATTACTAGAAGTCGTGTTCGGATCGCCGAACAATTCTCGACGCGAAAAATTAATTTTTCATATCGTCCCATTTGAAAGTGAATATCAAGCACTCTTGGGACGAAAGGCTTTTGTCCGCTTCAACGCCATACCGCATTACGCATCTCTTACACTCAAGATGCTCGGACCGCATGGCGTAATTTTAGTGCGAGGGTCACTTAAAGACCGCGGACTTGGATAGACGAATCCGGTGTCAGTGGGCTAGGGGCTCCCTAGCCGCATACCCCTTCACAGTGGGCTGCGCGCACAAATCACCGCGGGTTCATACAAATCCTGATTTAATTATTTATATTTCTAATATTTTTCGCACAAACTGTTTTTAAAACTAAACGTTCCTCTCTTTTTACAGATGAACAACGTGCATACCCGTCCAGGATAACTGCGCAACGGAGACACAGGCGCAGACGTGCAGTAGGGACCCGTTGTGAGGATTCTTTTCAGATTAAGACCCTGCGTAAACCTTTTTTACTATCTCTTGTTGTTATTCTCCCTTGGTTTCTTCCTATAGCCAAAGCGGAGCCTGACGTTTTGGCATCGGCCGCGTCAGAAGACCATGCCCGTACCTGGACACTAGGGGCTTAGGGCATCGTTCTGCTCATTATTATAAAGACCGAACAGCTTAGGGAGTGTTCGGCGTCTCGAGTTAGGCATTATATGCATCAGCTCCGAATCATGTCTTTGGTCAAATGTTGGGTTTGCCCGGCTCCTGTGTTTTGCTGCCTTACGTTCCGTATCATCGGCTAACGCGGCACCAGGAGAACTACTGCGATTGTGCCCCAGTTCGGCTGGGCGAGCACCTCAGTAGAGAAAGCCGAAAACCGACTGTCATGATGCAGCGAGAGACTGGTCAACCACTCGATCGACTATCGGAATGTTTAGAATTCCCCGCTTTGACGAAGGGCCGTTTCCCGGTCAGGCACACGCGCTCCGACTTCGGAGAAGGGCGATGCCACCAGGGGCTATATCGTAGCCCCACCCTCGAGCTCCACTGGCTAAGTGAAAGTGATAAAGCATTATAGTCCGGATTGCCTCGTTCGCTACGCTACCACCTCCTTTTAACCGGACCGAGACGCCGGATTAAGTGTGAAAACGCGCTATTTTTGCGAACACCCCAGCACCTTGTGCGTGGGGGCTGAAGCCGAAGACTGCCATCTTTCAAGTTATACACAAGTATACGTAAACGGCCGCACATGAGAAGTTTTACTACTTGGACGCACAAGTATGAAAAGCAGTTATAACATAATCATTGATTTACAAGCTAATGCGTTCATTTGAACGCTACATTCTTCGAGCACTGCGACTCTATTACACGAGCGCCACGCATAACTTCCCCGAAATAGTGCTCGGCAGGGAGCCGGTTTTCATCCGAACCCTGGGAAGCAACAGCAGTGGCGTCCATCTCTGGACAATGCGCCTTCACACGGGCAAGAGCCATCCGCGCGCCCTCTATACAGGCCGACCGCTTCATCTCCTTTATATGCGGCACCGCTGCAAGGAATTGCTGTAATAAGCCAAAGTAGCTCGTCGCCTTGGATCTCTCTGGCCAGACATGGGCCACGATGTCAGTCATGGCAAGTCCGGACAATCTATTTAGCTCAGCCCATTCGGCCAACCGGTCTGTCAATGGAAGTGGGTGATCCGGACTGTGGAATTGAGACCAATATAGCTCTTCCGTCTCGTGATCCTTCTGGCTCCGGAAGTGCTTAATGGCATCGGCCGCACTTGCAGCTAAGTCCATATACGGATCCTCCGGACTCCGCAGCCGCTCAAATTGAGCATACTTTCCATCCATAAACCGGCGACGCAGCAGAAAAGGCTTGCTAGCCACGATCTCTCCGGCCTGGCGCAGTTCCTCCTTCATAGCCCGCATTACAGAGCGGGCATCCTTGGCTTCGGTAGTGGCCTTCTTCAGGTCTTCCCGCTCCGATAAGCGCTCCTTTTCAAAAGCCTCATTGCGGTCGGCAGCATCCTTTACTTTCATGGCCAATTCGGCCACCTCGGCCCTGCTTAGGCAGTGCGCAGCCTTTTCGGCTTTCAACTCCTCGGCCGCCCTCGAGGCAGCCGCTTCACTCCTTCGGGCTTGCTCCTTATCTCGAGCAAGTTCGGCCCGAAGGCCCTCCACAGCAGCAGCACCGTCTGTACAAACAGCATATAATTTATCAGAGGAGGGCTTCGACCCCCTTAATAAAGCGACTATGGAGAACTCTTTTACCTTGCGACTCGTCAAGTCGCCTGTTGACAAGTGCGATGTCCGCATCTGCCAAGTCCAATTGCCGATTTAACTCGGCAAATTCACTAGTCCGGCTAGCCCCCGGACTATCCGCCACCTGTATAGGAACGACGGAATTCATTCTTTTAGATTTCGATCCTCGGTACGCTGTCGTTTCCGACAACCTACCGAGTCTCAGGGGCTACTATCTATACAGGGCGCATTTTTTATATATGCAAAACTGCTAAAAGACAAAGGGGTGCGTCATTCTCGCATACCTCAAATCCCGCCAGCAAACTCATGGCGGCATTACGCAATTCGCTCTCGGCAGACAAAATCCTTCCAATCACCATACGCATTAACGCACGGTGATCTTCTGAAATGGACGCCCTCTCAAGCAGATTCTTCAGTTCTCCCGGCCGGACACTAGTAGGTGCCGAACTCTCTGGCCCCTCCGGACTCGGGGATACCCTCCGTGATGACACTTCGGGTTTGCCTGCCTCATCTGGCGGCGCTGCGGACGGAGGCGTATCGCTCTCCATCATCTTCGGAAGAAGGTCCCCCGAAGTTGAACTCATCTGAGAAGGCTGCAGATCTGAACTGCAATATAAATATTTCGGTTATCTACAGAAGCACAAATGAAGGTATTTCCTTACTAATTAACTCCCTCTTTCATACTCACGGCTCGCTGGAGGGCCGATCCTTTGATGATGATTGTGCGTCCGGATTCTTTCCGGGTGCCGGACCCCCCGGGGAAGATCTCTTCCCACGCTTAGGGGCTTTGGCCTCTGGATCTTCGGAGGCGGTCCTCTTCTCCCCCTGAAGGGAGGGGTTCTTGCTTCCTCCCTCTTCAGTCGCCCCTTTGGGTGAAATATTAGCTCCTCTATTTTCCCCGTCGCCCCCTTCTGTGGGCGCAACCTCCAACATTCTGACCAGCACGGGCTCCTGTGCGGTCTCTCGGAGGGGGGCCGGACACCTTATCAGCCTTGATCGCGCCACCCATTCCTGTAAAGAACAAAGGGTCAGGAGGCGAACTCTAGAAAGGCACATAAACATAATGTCCGGACTCTGAGCTAGTTACCTGAGTATCCGGGCGATCGCGGCTTAGACCTGCATCCTCGGCTAAATCCGGACACGCCACCTGCGGTCCGAAGAACAACTTGTACATCTCCACGGGTGTCGCACCCATGAAATGATGGAGAATCCGAGGTCCCTCCGGGTTGAACTCCCATAGACGGAGAGGACGGCGTTTGCAGGGTAGAAGATGCCTGATTAGCATAACCTGCATCACCTTGATCAGGTCGATCTCCCTCGCTTGGAGATCTCGAATCCGGCCCTGCAGTGAAGGCACGTCTTCGGACGGCCCCCAATTGAGCCCTTGGTTGACCCACGACATCAGTTGGCGTGGAGGTCCCGAGCGGAATAAGGGCGGTGGCTTTTGCCTGCTGCCCCGTGGAGCGGTGATATAGAACCACTCTTGCTGCCACAGTCCAAGTTCCTCTTGGAAGGAACCCACGGGCCACGGGGCATCGACCTTTTTGCTTATGGTCGCCCCGCCGCACTCCGCTTGACGCCCCCCGATCATATTCGGCTCCACCTTGAAGGTCTTCAGCCATAGGCCGAAGTGGGGAATGACGCGGAGGAAGGCTTCGCAGACGATAATGAATGCGGAGATATGGAGGATGGACTCCGGAGCCAAGTCGTGAAAGTCCAGCCCATAGTAGAACAGGAGCCCCCTCACGAAGGGATCCGTCGGGAAGCCTAAACCCCGACGGAGGTGGGATACGAAAACGACGTATTCACCGGGCTCGGGGGCGGGCACGGCCTGCCCTTGGGCAGGCAACCTGTGCGAAACCTCGTAGGCCAGGTACTTGGCCTCACGCAACTTCAATATGTCCTCCTCCGTGACGGAGGAGGGCATCCACCGGCCCTGGAGGTCGGAGCCGGACATGATTGAGGATCCGAAGCGCTCGAATCTGAGGCTCTGGGTGTTGGAACTGGAAGCGGGGAAGAGATTCGATGCGAGATTGAAGAACAATGGCGAGCCTTGGTCCTCTTATAAAGGGGAAGAAATACCAAGGGCCGTCTCCGTGACCGTTTGGGATTCCCCTTCGATAGAGGAGGTGTGGCAACGGGAGCGGTTGGGTTACCCACGCACGTATTGATGAGAATCCCGGAATAAGGGGAACACAATCTCTGCTTCGACAAGACGTGCCAAGGAAACCGCTTCACTGAACATGCTGAGGTGGTATAGTAATTCAAACAAAGGCCTGGTGGCGGTGTGATGTCACGCCGCATAATACGTCAGCAGATTGAACTAAGTGTACATTTTATTCTCTCTACGGTGGAATGTGGAATTTATTTTGCAGAGCTGGACACTATCCTGGTGTTCATGATCTTCTCTGGATTATTCAAGGGAGGAACCCGCCTTGCAATGCCGAACATTATGCACGCCGGACTTATCATCATTGAAGACTGGTTCAGGGGCTACTGAGGGAGTCCTGGACTAGGGGTGTCCGGACAGCCGGACTATCATTGTCCGCCGGACTCCAAGACTACGAAGATACAAGATTGAAGACTCCGGCTCGTGTCCGGATGGTACTTTCCTTGGCGTGGAAGGCAAGCTTGGCGATACGGATATGTAGATCTCCTACCATTGTAACCGACTCTGTGTAACCCTAGCCCTCTCCAGTGTCTATATAAACCGGAGGGCTTTAGTCCATAGGACAACATACATTACAACAATCATACCATAGGCTAGCTTCGAGGGTTTAGCCTCCTTGATCTCGTGGTAGATCTACTCTTGTACTACCCATATCATCAATATTAATCAAGCAGGACGTAGGGTTTTACCTCCATCGAGAGGGCCCGAACCTGGGTAAATACATCGTGTCCCTCGTCCCCTGTTACCATCCGCCTAGACGCACAGTTCGGGACCCCCTACCCGAGATCCGCCGGTTTTGACACCGACAACACCGATCATGCTGCTATTAAATATCTTATGGAAAAGAAAGATGCTAAACCTAGACTTATTAGATGGGTTCTCTTCCTGCAAGAATTTGATTTGCATATTGTTGATAGAAAAGGAGCTGAGAACCCAGTTGAAGACAACTTATCTAGGTTAGAGAATGTTCTTGATGACCCACTACCTATTGATGATAGCTTTCCTGATGAACAATTAAATGTCATACACACTTCTCGTAGCACTCCATGGTATGCTGATTATGCTAATTATATTGTTGCTAAATTTATACCGCCTAGCTTCACATACCAACAAAAGAAAAAGTTCTTTTATGATTTGAGACATTACTTTTGGGATGATCCACATCTTTATAAAGAAGGAGTAGATGGTGTTATTTAGACATTGTGTACCTGAGCATGAACAGGAACAGATCCTACGCAAGTGTCACTCCGAAGCTTATGGAGGACACCACGCTGGAGATAGAACTGCACATAAGGTATTGCAATCTAGTTTTTATTGGCCTACTCTCTTCAAGGATGCCCGTAAGTTTGTTTTGTCTTGTGATGAATGTCAAAGAATTGGTAATATTAGTAGACGGCAAGAAATGCCTATGAATTATTCACTTGTTATTGAACCATTTGATGTTTGGGGCTTTGATTATATGGGACCTTTTCTTGCCTCTAATGGATATACACATATTTTAGTTGCTGTTGATTACGTTACTAAGCGGATAGAAGCTATTCCAACTAGTAGTGCTGATCATAACACTTCTATTAAAATGCTTAAGGAAGTTATTTTTCTGAGGTTTGGAGTCCCTAGATATTTAATGACTGATGGTGGTTCACACTTTATTCATGGTGCTTTTCGTAAAATGCTTGCTAAATATGATGTTAATCATAGAATTGCATCTCCATATCACCCGCAGTCTAGTGGTCAAGTAGAATTGAGTAATAGAGAGCTCAAATTAATTTTGCAAAAGACTGTTAATAGGTCTAGAAAGAATTGGTCCAAGAAACTTGATGATGCGTTATGGGCCTATAGAACTGCATATAAGAATCCTATGGGTATGTCTCCATATAAAATGGTTTATGGAAAAGCATGTCACTTACCTCTCGAATTATAACATAAGGCATATTGGGCTATTAAAGAGCTCAACTATGATTTCAAACTTGCCGGTGAGAAGAGGTTATTTGATATTAGCTCACTTGATGAATGGAGAACCCCAAGCCTATGAAAATGCCAAGTTATTTAAAGAAAAAGTTAAAAGATGGCATGACAAAAGGATACAAAAGCGTGAGTTTAATGTAGGTGATTATGTATTACTATAAAACTCTCGTTTAAGATTTTTTGCAGGAAAACTTCTCTCCAAATGGGAAGGTCCTTACGTTATCGAGGAGGTCTATCGTTCCGGTGCCATAAAAATCAACAACTTCACAGGCACAAATCTGAAGGTGGTAAACGGTCAAAGAATCAAACATTGTATCTCAGGTAATCCCATAAATGTTGAAACTAATATTATTGAAACCGTAACCCCGGAGGAATACAAAAGGGACACTTTCTAGAACGTTCCAGACTCCGAAAAGGAATAGGTATGTGGTACGGTAAGTAAACCGACCCCAAAACAATTTTTAAAGCAATATTTCTCCATTCTGGAATATTTAGAAAAATAGAAAAATAAGTAGCAGTTCGGGGAGGACACGAGGCCTCCACTAGGGTGGAGGGCGCGCCCTACCCCCTGGGCGCGCTCCCCTACCTCGTGAGCTCCTCGTGTGCCCTCCGGACTCCGTTTTCTTGCATGATACGTATTTTGGTCGGTAAAAATTCATTATATATTCTCCCGAAGGTTTTGACGACCGTATCACGCAAATATCCTCTGTTTTCGTTTTGAACTGTTTCCGTTGCAGATTTGAGGATTCTGGAGACTCGATCATCCTTCTATGAGGGTGAGCCTGTGCCATGGAAGGTGGACGACAAGCTTCCATCATCAACAACACCTCCACCGCCAACAACAAAGAAGGAGATATAATCACATGGGTATGGGCACTCCCCTTGGCAACTGCCAAGCTTGGGGGAGGTGCCCCGGTATCGTATCACCATCACAACTCCTATCTTTACCGTTTTTCTTAGTTCAATCCTATTAGTAGTATCTTGATTTAGTAGAATAAAGTCATGGCACGATCTAGTTTTGAGTTTTGCTTTATGATCCCTCTATGCAATCGAGTCCGTGAGCTATATATAATAAAGATTAGTGTTGAGTCAAGGGCTTGATTACTTTGCCATGATCTTGGGTGAATAAAGAAAAGAATAAAAAGAAACAAAGAGTTCATATTGATCTTATTGAGAGTAATGACTTCACATAAAAAGAGTATGATGATTGAAAGTTGTTGGGAGTGGGCAAATATAGCTTTGGTCATCGTTGCAATTAATAGGAAGTAATAAGGAGAGAGAGGTTTCACATATAGATATATTATCATTGACATCTTTTATGATTGGGAGCACTCATTAAAATATGACATGCTAAAGAGTTGATGTTGGACAAGGAAGACAACATAATGAGTTATGTTTTTTTACATCTGAGATAAAGTATGTTGTCATGGTTCCTCTAACATGTGGAGCTTGCCTTTGCCCCTCATGCTAGCCAAATTCTCAGCACCAAGTAGAGATACTACTTGTGCTTCCAAATACCCTTAAACCAGTTTAGCCATGAGAGTCCACCATATCTACCTATGGATTGAGTAAGATCCTTCAAGTAAGTTGTCATCGGTGCAAGCAATAAAAATTGCTCTTTAAATATGCATGAATTATTAGTGCAGAGAAATAAGCTTTGTACGAACTTGTTGTGGATGCAATAAAAGCGACAGACTGCATAATAAAGGTTCACATACAAGGGGCAATATAAAGTGACGTTCTTTTGCATTAAGATTTTGTGCATCCAACCATAAAAGCGCATGGCAACCTCTGCTTCCCTCTGCGAAGGGCCTATCTTATATTATTATCCTCTACTTTATGCAAGAGTCACGGTGATCTTCACCTTTCCTTTTTCATTTTATCCTCTGGCAAGCTCAGCATGTTGGAAAGAACATGATATATATATATATCTAATTGGATGTGGGGGAGCATGGATTATTATTGTTGACATTACCCTTGAGGTAAAAGGTTGTGGGGCAAAACTACAAGCCCCAATCCACCCACATATCAAATTATCAAAGTACCGAACGCGAATCAAATGAACGTGGTGAAAACTAGCTTGACGATAATTCCCAATGTGTCCTCGGGAGCTTCTTTATTATTATTAGAATTTGACCAGGCTTATCCTTTGCTACATAAAGGATTGGGCCACCTTGCTGCACTTTATCTACTTTATTTACTTGTTGCTCGTTACTATTTATCTTATCACAAAACTATCTATCACCTATTATTTCAGTGCTTGCAGAGAAAACCTTACTGAAAACCGCTTATCATTTCCTTCTGCTCCTCATTGGGTTCGACACTCTTACTTATCGAAAGGACTACGATTGATCCCCTACACTTGTGGGTCATCAGAGCCTCCTACTGGATTGATACCTTGGTTCTCAAAAACTGAGGGAAATACTTACGCTACTATTGCTGCATCACCCTTTCCTCTTCAAGGAAAACAAACGCAAGCTCAAGATGTAGCAAAGACCCCCTTATATAGTGGGGGGAACAATCCAACCGTTACCCCCCAAAGCAGCCCCGCAGAGAGCGGTACTACCGCAGGGGTGGGCAGTACTACCGCTGTGGCCAGCGGTACTGCCGCACAGAAGAGGGAGCGAGGAGCAAAGGAAGGACCTGGACCCAGAGCGGTACTACCGTGGTGGTAAGGGTGGTACTACTTCTTAGGAGCGGTACTACCGCCTCTACTGCCGCAACTAGTGCCGCAAAACCCGACACGATAAAAGAGCCCTTTAGTCGAGGTGGTAGGAGCACGGAGTGATGTCTACTACACAACCTTCTTCTTGTAGACGTTGTTGGGCCTGCAAGTGCACAGGTTTGTAGGACAGTGGCAAATTTCCCTCAAGTGGATGACCTAAGGTTTATCAATCCGTGGGAGGCGTAGGATGAAGATGGTCTCTCTCAACCAACCCTGCAACCAAATAACAGAGAGTCTCTTGTGTCCCAAACACACCCAATACAATGGTAAATTGTATAGGTGCACTACTTCGGCGAAGAGATAGTGATACAAGTGCAATATGGATGGTAGATAAATGTATTTGTAATCTGAAAATATAAAAACATCAAGGTAACTAATGATAAAAGTGAGCGTAAACGATATTGCAATGATAGGAAACAAGGCCTAGGGTTCATACTTTCACTAGTGCAAGTTCTCTCAACAATAATAACATAGATAGATCATATAACAATCCCTCAACATGCAACAAAGAGTCACTCCAAAGCCACTAATAGAGGAGAACAAACGAAGAGATTATGGTAGGGTACGAAACCACATCAAAGTTATTCTTTCGGATCGATCTATAAAAGAGTTCGTACTAGAATAACACCTTAAGACACAAATCAACCAAAACCCTAATGTCACCTAGATACTCCATTGTCACCTCAAGTATCCATGGGCATGATTATATGATATGCGTCACACAATCTCAAATTCATCCAACCAACACAAAGTACTTCAAAGAGTGCCCCAAAGTTTCTACCGGAGAGTCAAGAAAATGTGTGCCAACCCCTATGCATAGGTTCATGGGCGGAACCCGCAAGTTGGTCACCAAAACATACATCAAGTGGCACGTGATATCCCATTGTCACCACAGATAAACACGGCAAGACATACATCAAGTGTTCTTATCATAAAGACTCAATCCAATAAGATAACTTCAAGAGGGAAACTCAATTCATCACAAGAGAGTAGAGGGGGAGAAACATCATAAGATCCAACTATAATAACAAAGCTCGCGATACATCAAGATCGTGCCATAGAGAGAACACGAGAGAGAGAGATCAAACACATAGCTACTGGTACATACCCTCAGCCCGAGGGTGAACTCCCTCCTCGTCATGGAGAGCGCCGGGATGATGAAGATGGCCACCGGTGATGGGTTCCCCCTCCGGCAGGGTGCCGGAACGGGCTCCCGAGAGGTTTTTGGTGGCTACAGAGGCTTGCGGCGGCGGAACTCCCGATCTATCTTGATATTCGATGTTTTTAGGGTACGTAGGCTTATATAGGCGAAAGAAGTCGGTCGGGGGGTCCTCGAGGGGCCCACGAGACAGGGGGCGCGCCCTGTAGGGGGGGGGGCTATCTCCTGGCCTCCTCGAGGATCTTCTGACTTGAACTCCAAGTCTCCAGGATGATATTCTTCCAAAAAATCACGATGCCGAAGGTTTCATTCCGTTTGGACTCCGTTTGATATTCCTTTCCTTCGGAATACTGAAACAGGCAATAAAACAGCAATATGGGCTGGGCCTTCGGTTAGTAGGTTAGTCCCAAAAATGATATAAATGTGTAAAATAAAGCCCATAAACATCCAAAAGGGGTAATATAATAGCATGGAACAATAAAAAATTATAGATATGTTGGAGACGTATCACGGAGCCGCAGCGGTACTACGGAGAGGGCTCCAAGCGGTACTACCGCTTAGGATCGGTACTGCCGCTTGTTGCACTTGGGCGGTACTACCGCTGTGGCCCGCGGTACTACCGCTGGGACCAAACGAAGCACATAGAAAGGGAATGAGCTCTCCATTGAAGCGGAAAGGCTCAGAGGGTGTGACAAGGATGTGTACGTGTTGATTCCACCCTAGCCTTACCAAAGCGGACCCCCTCTTGATAGTACGGTGACTCCTACGAAACTAGTCCACCAACATAGAAACGAAAGAGCCGCACCGTCTTGAATAACACTCCGAGGGGAGGGAATCGTCTCGTGCCAAAGGATGGATCTCTGAAAAACTCAACGCACACGATTAGTCCGCAAAAGCATTGTCATCAATCACCAAAACACCTTAGGGATAAAAATGCCCTTACAACGGTTTTATGATAGAATCAAGATAATCCTACATGTGTTATCACAAATGAGTTCCACATCAGTAGTCATTTTTTCATCATGGAAGTGTCCTCTTGCATGACAGAATTCTAGCCTAATGCAAAAACAATTAATTAAAAACTCTAAAAACCTAGGAGATATGAATTTTCTAAAAACAAAACTATCCTGTTTTTCAAACTAAAACTAAAAAAACTATCGAACGGGCGATGTGCTACGTGGCATGCTACTACTAGGCTAGAGGGGTGTGCGTGTGTGTGGTAGGAGCGGACGATCAAAGTGTAAGACAAAATGGTTTGGGCAAAAATAAAAAAACTACGTCTAATCTTATCCACATGTTTATGATCGGACGGTGGTGGTGTGTGGGGAGCTTACAGCGGTGGTGACGGTCTCCGGCGAGGTCCGAGGCGGTGGTGGTCATCGAGGGCAGCGATCCAGAGGCTTCCACCGATGGCGAGAAGTTCCTAACAGAATAGTCGAGAGTGAGGAGGCGATTGGAGGTGGAAGCAGGGGCTCGGATGGTCGGTGGGCAACGGGGCGAGTGGCGACGGGCGGCGGCAGAGCGGAGCAAGGGCGATAAATAATGGTGGCGGCGGTGAAGTTGGGGAGGGGTTTAGGGGGGTATGGTCGAGAGGAGCTGTGGCTTTATAGCCACGGTTTCTTGGGGCACGGGGTGGCGGATACGGTGCTGTTATGAGGAGATCTCGCGAGTGGTGCCGGAAGGGAAGGGAATCGGGGTCGGGGAAGGAAGGTGCCCGCGGCGGAGGGCGACCGAGCAGTGGGCCCAGGAGGTCAGCGAGAGCAAGGAGGTGGACAGGGGATAGGTCACCCAATCTAGAGCCGATCCGGCTCAGATGCGGTCATGGGCTAGAATCGGTGAGGTGGGTTGCACGCGCTGAGTTTCCTATTATCGGAAGTTTTTTAATTTTTATAATCCAGAGAAAGAAAGGAAAATACTGTAAACTAAATAAAAATATCATATGCACATATTATAGATAAAAATGATCAGAAAAATAAATCCTAGACGATGAATTATTTTTTAGAGGCAAAATAAAAACTTTATAAAAATCATTTTTTGGAAATTCCAAATAAACTCAAATTTGAATTCAAATACTTTTGGCACTATTTTTCTTCTAACTTTGTTACCTCCTCTAATACTTCTTTTTCAAGGTATCTGTGAGGAATTTTTGAAATGAAATCCAAATGCCAAATTGAATTGAAGTCAAATTTCAAAATGAAACCAAAATGCCTCTGAAAATTTCAAATGTCACTTTAATTAAACCAAAGTGCATAGATGCTTATCTAATATTGTAAAACATTCCAAATTGAAAATTTGGGAAGTTACATTGGTGTAAGAGAAAAACAAGCTCCATGTTTATGGTGTGATAACCTTGGTGCTACATACCTATCTTCCAATCCTGTTTTTCATGCAAGAACTAAACACATTGAGATAAATTTACATTTTATAAAAGAAAGAGTTGGTCGAAGGTAACTGGAAATTCGGTTCATTCATCCCAAGGATCAAGTAGCAGATGGCTTTACAAAAGCTTTGCCCACAAGAAACTTTGAAGAGCTTAAATGTAATCCCAACTTGAGAAGGTTATGATTAAGGGAGGATGTTAAACATAATTGTGCCAGGACGTGTTAACATATGCGTGGAGATCAAGTACTCATAGGGGCTAGATAGGTAGGTTGTTAGGCTAGAGTTTTTCTCTTGTTAACCGTGTATACCTATCTCTCTATCTCTTGTTGAACAAGTTGTAATCTCAACAATATGTACGCATATCTCAAGGTTAAGTGCCTAGCTATATAACATGCAAGCGTCACCATCAACAAGGTACGACGCTTCACCGAAAGCTTACAATACCAAGTGCCCAGAGATCTCACACAATGCCTCAGCACACCACGAGGTGGAGTCAGCCATCATACTGACATTCATGCCCATGCCACAAAAATATTCAACTATTGTAATTCCGAAGGAATGGATATTACATAAGATTTTGATGATAAAGAGATAAATTTTGATCCATAAGTATGCATTATCAGTACAACACTACTTGCAATAATAAAATCATGCATGCTAATACATGCAAGAAAAAAAATCAAAGATACAACTTGGAGCTTGGAAGAAGGTTGTATATCGATACTTTTATCCTAAGTCACCAGTAACAAATACACATATGCCTTTTCGCTCCTATATTTGGGAGGAACATATATTTTATTGTTGTATTTTCATTCAGTATGATGCATTGCAGAGACTCTAAGGGCAGATGCAATTTCAGGTACTACCATGATCAATTGATCAAGATGATCAATACTACTGAATTATCATGTGGCATCTCAAAATTAGACAAGAGAAAGTGGGTTGCACAGTGATGATATATATGTCTATCTTGGACCTAACTTTCTTGGCTATCAAGGCATTACGCCTTTACTTGTGTAAATGGAGGCTTCGTGAGCATCAACAAGCATGTTAGATGTGTTAGCCACCAATGTTGTTCTCTTCATGACAGACTCTTCATGCCCATAAGGAAATGTCATTGTCAATTGGGGAAAATCCATGAGAACCTTAGCCATCTCATTTCCTATTTCACCACATCCCACATAACCACAGCTTCAGAATTGGAGTACTACAAAGATTGTTAAACTCAGCACTCAGTATAGAGATGCCACCAAGAAAATATATAGAAGGAGCATTCTCTTCAGCTATGACAACATGGCAGTAAAGAATGGATAATTAGTGATCACCTTGGCAAGCACCTGACTAATGACAGTTTTCCACAACCAAAAGCACCAAGAATAGCACATGTTCATCCACAAACCAAGGGGAACAATGCATCAAGAACACGCTGGAACCATTTCACAATAGTTAAGAATGAGATTTAATGGCGTCAAATGTGAATGAAAAACCAACATATGAGAATGTTTGATTTTCTAAGAACAAAAACCATGATAACAGAAAAACACATTTTATTATGGAGACTGAAGCTCAAGATAAGTCGTACACAAACTTGTCCTGTAAGAAGAGGTGTATCCGCAACAAGCTGTGACGCAATAGGTCTTGGTGTACACACAGGTCATGTCTGCAATTCAACAAGTTCAACACTATACGATACTAATTTAGTCCTCCAAATATTTTTATGAAATAACTTTTTTTACCTGAAGCATAGTCAATTCCTTTTTGATGCCCTGAAATTCCAACTCCAACACTATATCCTGCATGGCTGCATACATAGTAATAGTAGTGTTTCAAATAAAGTTAAGCACATGTACAATATGTGCAGATAAATTAGAAATTGGAATAAAGTGACACCATCCACTAACCTGTAGGTTGTATTGACCATCTGGAGTGATGTAACTTACTTTCCCATAGAATAAGGTGGAAGGGCAACATGGTGGTTCATCAAAGTGTTCTGAAAGATATTTTGCCACAGATTCAGCAAACATTAGAATGTGCACAGAGGCCCAAAGCTTCTGTCCTTTTCTACAATAATATATCCATAAAAGAAAATTCAACATCATACGAACTTGCAACATATATATCTCCACCAGTAAGAACATCTCCAACAACTGAAGCAAACAATAAAAGGAGATGCTTTAGAGGGCACTCCAAAAATTGAGAGGATGTCCCTCGTTCACAATTAATTAAAATATGCTAAATGTAGTACCTAACCTATTTGGCTTAAATTCCCACAATGCATCTTTGTCAAGAGCAGGGACTGAAACACCACGACTAATGTACACATCTCCGGATTTGATAGCAATAATTTTTAGGGGGCGCTAAAATTTTAATGGGAATGAGGTCATGACAAGTGACGTAGACAAGAGTAAATCAACGAAATGGAATGATTATCATGCTCGACTTACCTAGATTCGATAATAAATTCTCCCAAGAATACTAGGACCCAACTCAACAGAAAGGGGTTACATGTGCAAAGCTATTCTGTGCTAGAACTTTAGAACAACATAATTTTCTTCCTTTGTTGGCTATTGTAGTGGTGCTGAAGGCAAGTGACGCGCGTTGGTGTCAAGATCAGAGGATTCTTTGGTCTTTATTGTAATTTTATTTCTTGGCTGGTGTTTCTTTGTGCAAAGGCTAGCGCTCTGCTGTCTTTTTAAATTGTCAGGTTGATTTTTATGTGGCTTGTAGTATGTTCTTTATGATATAAAGGGGACATGTACTACGATGAAAAAAAAGCAATCACCCCCTGAATTTCACGGATGGGCCTACACCTGGGTCTGATCCTACCTTTTCTTCCGACCAAATCAGGCCATGCCAGCCCGTTCATAAGTTTTTACATAATAATATCCTGAGCATTTGAAGGACGCGTTCAGCCGCCACCACAAGTCACAAGCTAGGCACACTCGTGCAAGCATTTTTTCCTTCCTTGGTTTTCTAGGTTTTTTTTTCATGTTTGTTAAGTTTAATTTTTTTCCTTGGAGTTTCTTGGTTTCTAAAAAAATCTCAACTTTTTGTGGAGCAAAGGGTTCTTCACAAGGGAGCACACCTATACTCCCGCGTGGATCCTGGGTGTGCTTCATGCAAGAACACAATTTTGACTTCACATTGGGAGCACGGGGTAGTACTAGGTCTAGGTGGGAGCACGGATTAGTTCAAGATAGAGCACATGTTAGTGTGTTGGGAGCACACATGTTAGTACTAATTGGGAGTGTAAGTTGGGAATCACAAGTCTACTAGGAGTACGGGTTAGCTCACATTGTCAGCACGGGTTAGTGTAGTTGCAATCACAAATTTGTCCAAAAAAAAGTTTTTTGAGGCCTATCAACACGGAATCTAGTTTCAGAGACCTTGATGCGAGATGATCTGGATGCATGATTCAATATATATAGTATGATTTTCTACAATAGCTTGCCACAGAACTAGTTAAGGTTTTCAACGGTGTAAAAGTTCTCAAAAATCCTGAAAAAAATACTAAACCAACACACCTACAATATAACATGATCCAACGGATGGATTGAAAAAATATGACTGCATGTGTCCTGAACAAAAAGAACAAATGTTTCAATATATATTGATCCTGTAGTGAGCTGAAATGCTTGTTTTTCTCACTGAGGACACATAAATGCATATTTTCACAATCACACCGTTGGATCATCTTATTATATTAGAGTGAGGCTTTCCTATTTATTTCATATTTTTTACTTACTTTTAAACTGTTAAATGTTTAGCAAGCCTTAACTAGTTCTGTGGCAAGCTACGGTAGACACAATTTTACCTATATATATATAACAATTTTTTCCTACTACCGGGTGTAGTTACTCCCACTTTTGTTTCATACGTTCTAGGTAGTATCTATCATATCGGAGAGTATGTACGCGTAGTATGTAGTATGTAAAAATGTTTAGGTAGTATATATACTATTTTTAGGTAGTATGTAGTATATTTTGAGCATACTCCTTTGTACGTACAAATATGTACGTATTTCACAAATATTATAAAAACATGGGCTCACAAGCAATTTTTTCACATAACTCGCTTTGGAGTATCTTAGATATAGTATGTGAACACACTAAAAATAATAAAGTAGAGTATATACTACCACATGGTAGTATATGAAAAATGGGTGTAACTACACCCGGTAGTAGGAAGCATTTTCCATATATATATATATCATTTAAAATAAATCAGTTGAAAAACCACAAAACATACCCACCCATTGATCTTCGTGCCTCAAAAGAAACCCCACCAAACTCACAGTTTGCAACAAATGGCTACCGGATGTGCGCCACTTGTCACCATCAGAGGAAATGAGAGTAATCTTTGCAGGGCCAAGGGGTACCCTTTAACTAGTGATTTCAGAGTGCCATGTTATTTTTGTTTCCCATGGAAACACGTGGGACTAAATCAACGGTCCAAGCTTTGGTTGTTTATAGGAAAACTCTTCAATGCAGTGAATTGGTCACAACACGAGCAGGTGCCTCCATTGCACATCGCACGCTATTGTGGCTTGCTTCCTCTTTTTATTCTTTAGAAAATGTGGCCATGAGACTTGTTCTCTCTCCTTCACAAAGTGTGCCACGTCGCCGCCCAACCTCAATCTCAATCGTCGCAACATCCCTGCACCGTGATCTTCCTCCTTTCCTCATGTCTCTCTCCTATCTCTCGGTCCATCCCTTGCCAAGATCGGCCACCAGGTAGCCGCCATGTTACCGCTGCGGCCTGCAAGGGAGGCGGGTCGAGTGTTGCAAGTCGGCCATCGGGGGACTCAGGGTGCTTCCGGGACAGTCATTTGTGTTGCAAGGGTGCAACCACATGATGATGGAATTGAAAAGCACTGCTGCTACAAGGGGGGGTACCACCGTTTGTGCTATGAGTGCGGTGGCCACCGTGAATTCCGAGCAACTAGCACTAGATGCAATGCCGCTCGTGTTGCAGAGTGCCTGGTGCTTCGCTCATCGGGACTAAATGGCAGGGAGCACGTGTTGCAAGGACTTACTGAGATGCAACGTCTTGCATATTGCGGAGCACCTGGCGCTCCGCTCATTAGACTACAACATTATTGGTGTTGCGCTCATCGGATCATAATATTTTGTATCATGGGTGAGATGGATTTCCCTAATAACACCCCATAAGTCAAGGAGTGCATGAATACACTAATAGATCAAGGGTTTGTGATGTCAGTAATCCAGTGAACACTATTCAGGGCCTTAGCCATCAGAAGTATTGCTTGGATATAACAGCAACCATGGCTGACAAGCTCTAGGACAATGTAATCCATCAAGTTTTCGCTGAGCCATTTATCACGCCAAAGAATGTGTTGAAGCCATTACCTAGATTAACACGTGCACTAACGTTGAAGATAAGATTGTTGACTTCCTCAAGGTATACACCAAGACTTGTCTCTAGCGAAATGAGTGATCCGTGCTCATCGAATTCTTATGATGGTGTACATGATGACTAGGTTGGTTACAATGGGAGTATCATAGGTAGTATCATGCATGCAAACTAGGCATTTTTGCTGAAGTGGCACACAATTAAATGAGGAAAGAGAGGATTGAGTATCATGCTATGATATTGTATCATATAAAATGATATACTATTATGTGTCATGCATGGTAATAAATGAGATCATCATGATACCAGCCTATTGCACTATGCACCATGGAGGTAGTATCATGATACTCCCGCCTGCGACCAGCCTAAGCCGAGGCCACCCCTTTTCTTAGGGGTTGCAACGATTTGCCACTTTGAAGGGTAGTGACCACTAGCAACTGTGTTAGAACCTAGGCATGACAAATCTTATTGATTATTTTTACGACCCATGGGAGAGGTTTAGGAGACATGACATGGAAGATGGGAACTGCCATAGGACAATCTGAACTAGGATAAGACGACCACTTTATGCCTGCATGACGACCCTCAAAGAGGCGAGCCTATCTCTAATTGGGTCAAGCAAGTGTTGGAAGTTATATTTCTTTGCCTTCTTGCAACTACATGGAAGGCTTACATACTTGGTAAGAGATCAAACTGGTTGTTAAGTAAATTGCAACATTCTTGGACAATGCAGTGAGTGTGAAAGATTGAGCTCTTCTCAAGATTGCAACCCAACAGAGAGGTGCCTTTGAAATTTTAGAAAGCTTAACTTATTATTTACAAATAAATAAATGCACACTTTATTTGCAACTATCTCACCAACCAAATGTATTAAATAACATATTACACATATCATGCAAATAAGTTCTCGTAGAAAGAAACATCTATATTTGTCTTAGTGGAATCACAAGGCAATGAAAAATACTTAAGGAAGCCACACATCCTAATTGCCATCAATATTGTAAGTGCCCACTGGAACATATAAGGCGTCATCATTGCATGTTGTCAAAGTGTCATGGATCCATCACCAAAAATAGAACTCTGGTTTGATCACCTTGCACTTCATGTCATACAAATTTTATTTTGGGTACCTACAAGCACCGAGATCCACACTAGAATGAGGAAAAACAAGAAAATAGGTGCACTAACACATAGCAATTCACGGTAATTGCTCAATCCATTGCTTGTCACCTATGAATGGCCAAACGATGGAGTAGGAACGGATGTTAAGTAGGTTCAACTCATTAAAGATATATAAACAAGACTTGGTTTCAAATATTTCAAGCCATGTATTAGTATTCCTACATGGTTATACTCCATTTACTAGTAAGAGAATGAGTGACCAGTGGTACACATGATTTTTTTAGCAGATGAAACAGTAGATAAAAATATATTCAAAATGACTTTGAATAGCCAAAAATTCACACATGAGACCCCTCCATGAGATTTATACACAAGATCAACATAATTTTTTTTCATGGAGATATACCATCGCCTTTCACCTTTTCTTATACCATTTTATTACCAACAAGTCTTGTTCTAATGTATCGATTAGTACCATCCTAGTAGCCTAACAATATAACTGAACACACTGAATTCATATATGGTTTCATATAGGTCCTTGTGATGCATATGTTGGAACACTATTTTTACATATAGCCAGCAGATTTAAATGCATAACATGATTATGTTATGTCTTGTCGGGGATAATAATGATAAACAATGATGTGTGCACAATTCTTAAGAGACTTTTAGCTATGTAAAGTCATTGCAAGATTATACATAAAGATATTCATGGTTGTTACCAAATTTGATATGAGTCAACTTAGTAGAGTGAATTACTTTCCAAAGAGTGTATACTTCGTTCACCGGAAATGAATTTTCAACCACATGCACACAAATACTAGGAATTTTCACATTTACTGTATCTTAGTTGTCTAAGGTATGAACAAGGAACTTTTCGTATTGATTGCGCATAGCAACAAAAATATGAATAGAACAATTGGATGGCAGATCACGTTAAAAATTTCTAAGTTTTCTAGCAACCTCAAGTATTGGGTTTCACCTACAAACATGATGCAAATTTGTCTATTTCTACTTGACACTCTAAATACTATGTGTAGTGACATCACTAGGTGGGATTAATATAGTGTTGTTACAATATTGCTAAGAGGGAATGAGATACATGTTAATTGCGTTGTGTACCTTTATATATTTTTAGATCAAGGTGCATGTCTCACGCTCTTAAGTCATGATAGTGTTCAATAGTTGCCTTGACACCCTCCTAACATTCAAATACATTGAAAAGTATTAGCATATTCATATAATTAAATAGTAAATACCAAGAAAGAAAATTAAACCCAACAAATTGTACCGAAGTAACAACCTGGAGAGAGATGATTGGTTTGTAACCAAGTTCCTGAATAGCTTTGTTGCAACTGAATGTTCGATTCAACGTAAGATACTTAATATTTGTGAGTGTTAGCATACGAGGTTGACACATTCCGTAGCGAGAGAATAGTTTATTGTAGCCCCACTCTAGCACAAATGCTATTGGCACCAGAAGATAGGAAGGTATTCTTATTTTGGTCCCTCTGCATCATAATATGATAAGTTAGATATATAATTATTACAATATGTGCATGATAAAAATAGTTATCTTCCTCTCTAGCAGGAAACTACATCAATCGACCTTACCTAAATTGTATATAACTTATTAAACCTAAACTATGAGGTATGATATACAGATAAAACTATGGTTTATATACTAAGGGCTTGTGACTATTTACTGAAAAATGCAAACCAATATGCATAGTAGAAACAACTCACAATAAATAATTCCCGAGAACAACCTTTCATTTATGATGTATTCAGTCTTTTATACAAGGTGAATCGCATCGATAATAAGTGTAAAAAGCAAGGAACCACAGTGTTTTATGGGTAAAATAAAACACACTACATGCTAATAATCCTAGTTGGATTAAATATCCACAAAGTTCTCTGTAGACTAGTGCACATATAGGAACATGTACATTCACAGTGAAGGACAATGCACCTTGAGACCAATGTGAACTTTTAAATTTAAGCCACATTCATGTTTTCCAATAATATGGAATTCCTTGCAAAATTTCATGGCAAAAATTTTGCGGCTCAGAGAGTACATGAATGTACCAACAAATACAAGTGGGTTTGCCTTTTTGTTCAGAAAGAAGATAAAATTTGAAGTTAGGAAATGTACCAAATTTTGATTCTTGAAAGATTAAAGAAAGATCACCTTTTGTATCCAAGTTCTTCCAAAACCATATAATTAAAATCCCAGAAATTCATTGGCTCTGTATTCGTTATAAAGTAAGCCTAGGAAAGATAAATGATGTTACCAACATCATAATGATAATCATTAAATAATTTGGAAGTTCCAAAGATAAAATACACACTTTGCCTCCAATTCTCTTTGCACCCTCTTTTGTAGAGAGATTTCTCTCAGCACAAATGTGACCGTGCACCACGTTCTCAACATACACAAAATCATCATCATTCTTGCCATCACCAATAATGAACTACAAGAATGTACAATAGGTTAGGCACTTCAAAGTTGATGGCAACAAGTTCCATTTTTAATTTAGTTGCTTATTCAAGGATACACCATAGTATGATATAGATGCATCAATATTTAGCACATGCCACAAGTTCACAAGTTTGGTTGGTTGGCTCTAGAGTTGGAGTTGGTGCACACGGTCATACTTTATTGGGACATTTACATGTATGCCTCTAACTCGAACCCAGTACTCATATTTACCCCTAAATTTTTGTTGTGCTCAAATTTGCCCCTAAAAAGCATTTTAGGTCACTAGAATGCCCTTTCGTCTGGCCAAAGTCGTTTGACCATTACTTTGAAAATTCATATGAACTCAAAAGAATGCAAATAAGATACCAAAATGTTTATAAAAATATCACCTATACGCTCATGTCATTTACATTCATCACCTATAAAACATTTATTTGCATTAACCCTAATTTTTTTAGTGTTATAAACCCCAAAAAGCTTTAAACAATGCTTTTGTCATGAATGCAAATTACATGCACATATAGTTGATGCTTCTCTGAACATTTTGATATGATATTTGTATTTTTCTAAGTTAGTATGAATTTGTTATGAATTTTCAAAGTAACTGTCAAATGACTTTGACCAGGTGGAAGGGCATTCGGGCGACCTAAAATGCTTTTTTAGGGGAAAATTTGAGCACATGAAAGAATTAGGGGTAAATTTGAGCTGCGGGTTTGAGTTAGAGGCACAAATGTAAATGTCCCTTTATTGGTTTAACTTCATATTTGCATGGAAAGTAATAACCAACATTGCCTTTTTGGAGCCACACCCGTGCCCAACACATTAATAACATGGGAGGGTGTAAGAAACAACCTAATAATTTAATACAATAAATTTATGAGAAAAAACATATCCGGTTTGAAATACTGCTTTTTTATGATGAATATATGTGATTACCATAATCAGCTATATAAATCCTGGATCTAGCATTAGTCCAATATTTCAAATGTGTGAATGTTTTCATTATCTTATTATATCATATCACATTTCACATCTTAATAAAGTCAACTTGATACTCTTAATTATCTTAGCGAAGGTCAATGGAGGTCTATTTGGTTATCATACGATCATTATTTAACTGAATTAATTCATCACGAAGAGTGCGATGATCCATAATGTAAATATGTAAAATCATCGTAAAATGTGATCACTGCGACATCATGTTGGTGGTGGTGGTGGGGGGGGGGGGGGGGGGGTTAAAGCCTATTAGTGGTAAAATAAATCTATACACTTTTTATGATATGATTATATATGCATAAACATACCATCGTTGCCGCATAAGCAACTAAATATGGCACCAATATACCCCCAGGACCAAAAATGGAACTAGGACGTATACAACAAGTGAGAAGGCCACCGTTTGTGTTGGCCCTCATCACTAGCTTCTCAGCTTCTGCCTTAGCATGTAAGTATGCGTCGGGAAACTAATAGCAAACGAACAATAATATAGTTAGACAAAGCACAGACTTCATACCACATACGTATGCCAACTTGTGTAAGCAAGAAAAAAGTGCTAATGAAATAACAAATTTTGGGATGGGCCATATAACCATTCTCAATGGTACATACATATGGATCGCATAAAATGAGGAATGATAAAATTTAAAATGAGATACAGTGCGAAAGGTATGACTTTACTCTATATATATTATGCATACCAGTTTCTTTGATTACTACTTTACCTCACAATACTCGTTACATATATGATCTACAATCTATGGAGCAAATTCTTGTATATATAATAGATATATAGACAATTTATGATTTTTTAAGGTAGATAAGAACATTATGAATGAATAAAATATCAACAGAAAATGTTCATTTATTTGAAATGAATGTGCTCTTACATAAAATAAATACTATTAGAAAAACAATCATTCATACTCCTTCCATTCCTAAATATTTATCTTTCTAGAGATTTCAAATGGCCTACCACATACGGATGTATATAGACATATTTTAGAGTGTAGATTCACTCATTTTGCTTCGTATGTAGTCACTTGTTGAAATCTCTAAAAAGACAAATATTTAGGAATGGAGGGAGTACATGTGAACATGAAAAGTTCGTAGCTGAACATTCTTTAAAAGCACATAGAATATCTCAAACAGGTGAATATGTGGAAACAAAATTATAAATAAATAAGCCATATAGACTAATGAATAGAATTGCCTAGAAATTTTGTGTAAATAACATCCCTGGAATTTTTGCAATGATACCAAATTGTGTTGGTGGAACAAATAAAAAATTAATAAATGAAATAAAAATAATAAAGTAGACCAAAAAATATTGGAAAAGGAAATTAAGAAATAAATAGAAAATTAGGGGAAAAGGGAAAGGTGAAATGTTATGAAAAGCGGTCCAACTAATCTAATTCCCCTCCTCTTCCTCTGTATTATGGATCGCATATGTAATGGAACAATCAAGAAACAAACTTCTTTGTCCCCCTTCCGACACACACGCATCTCTTTCTCAGCACGAGGCTAACCCTCTTTGTTCTATGTCCCTTGCTAGAGATGCACTCTATTTTTCTCTAGTCTTACCTAAGAAAGTAACTCTTCTCTAAGAAGGCATATCACTCACAATTTACAATAGAACTTGCTTCTTAGAAAATATGGAATAGACTTTTGTATCTTTATGAGAGAAGCATTTTGCCACCAAGTGCATTGGGTCCCTGAATTTTGACAACTAATAACCATGTTTTAAAGTTGAAATTTTGGAAAATAAATCCAATGTACATCTAGGTATGATCTACGTGTTTGTAATTTTTTTGTTAATAAATGGTTTGTTTGTGGGCTGCACAAAAAAACAAATATATGGAACTATAATTGTAATACCGCAATCTATTACAGATCCACATATTTGTGTTTTAGTGTGTTGCCCTCAAATAAAGATATTACTTTATGAAACTTTACATGTGCGTCAAGAGGGTGTATATGTACTTGTGAAATAAATTCACAATTTTTTTAAAAATCATCTGCAATTGCCAAATTATTTTCACTTATTTACTAGGTTATAATCAAGTTATAGCCATATACTTACCAAATCATAGCAACTTGGTTACCAAGTTACTGAATGTTATTTTCCATCCATGTAAGACTGGCATGATACTATTAGTTATATGATACCGCCTTTTATTTGTTGGTATCACCCAAATAGTTATTCTTTAGCTCTACATGACATTACAATGCCTAAAAACATGCAAATTGTACCTTGTAATCATAAAAAAATTATTGTGGTAAATGTTCATTTCTAACATGGCAATACTATACTATAATGTGGCAACAATGGCACTAAGTTT
Organism: Triticum timopheevii; assembly: GCA_963921465.1. Lineage (NCBI taxonomy): Eukaryota > Viridiplantae > Streptophyta > Magnoliopsida > Poales > Poaceae > Triticum > Triticum timopheevii. The sequence goes on from OY997272.1 coordinate 173,948,265, forward strand.
TTTGTTGGCATGTGAAAACATGGATCTTATTTTGAAGCTCGACGAAACTGAAGTTGGCTCGCTAATCGGATTAACGGTTTGTGAGGTAAGTCATTTTAACAATTCAAAAATGCAAATGCAATTAATGTGGCGATGTAAGCATGAGGTGAAAGATTCTTGCATACATGTGTGTACACGGGGGAGGTGTTTTGGCTCCCGGGAGCATTTGCACCTGGATGAATAGTACTCCATCTATTCCCTTATACAAGGCCATTATGAAGAATACATTTTGCATCTATACAAGGCCACTAACAGTAATCGAGGCAAAAATTAATGATGTTTCCTCGTACTATCAACTTGTTTAATACTTGCATGCATGTAGTCATAAGAGCAAGTACAATAGAGCTGAGTCAGCGGGCTATAAGAAATAAACTAGTATATTTCTGCTTAGTTGGAGGAAAGAGAAGAGGGGAGAGAATGTAAGCGGGCTCTTCGTGAAGAGCCAGTTATAGCACATGCTCCTAGGCACTTTGTGAGAATGAAAGGTGGGTCACATAATAAAAGGTAGTGTTGGAAATATGCCCTAGAGGCAATAATAAATTAGTTATTATTATATTTCTTTGTTCATGATAATAGTCTTTTATTCATGCTATAACTGTATTATCCGGAAATCGTAATACACGTCTGAATACATAGACCACAATATGTCCCTAGTGAGCCTCTAGTTGACTAGCTCGTTGTGATCAACAGATAGTCATGGTTTCCTGGCTATGGACATTGGATGTCGTTGATAACGGGATCACATCATTAGGAGAATGATGTGATGGACAAGACCCAATCCTAAGCCTAGCACTAAGATCGTGTAGTTCGTTTGCTAGAGCTTTTCCAATGTCAAGTATCTCTTCCTTAGACCATGAGATTGTGCAACTCCCGGATACCGTAGGAATGCTTTGGGTGTACCAAACGTCACAACGTAACTGGGTGGCTATAAAGGTGCATTACAGGTATCTCCGAAAGTGTCTGTTGGGTTGACACGGATCGAGACTGGGATTTGTCACTCCGTGTAAGCGGAGAGGTATCTCTGGGCCCACTCGGTAGGACATCATCATATGCGCAATGTGACCAAGGAGTTGATCACGGGATGATGTGTTACGGAACGAGTAAAGAGACTTGTCGGTAATGAGATTGAACAAGGTATAAGGATACCGACGATCGAATCTCGGGCAAGTACAATACCGCTAGACAAAGGGAATTGTATACGGGATTGATTAAGTCCTTGACATCGTGGTTCATCCGATGAGATCATCGTGGAACATGTGGGAGCCAACATGGGTATCCAGATCCCGCTGTTGGTTATTGACCGGAGAACGTCTCGGTCATGTCTACATGTCTCCCAAACCCGTAGGGTCTACACACTTAAGGTTCGATGACGCTAGGGTTATAAAGGAAGTTTGTATGTGGTTACCGAATGTTGTTCGGAGTCCCGGATGAGATCCCGGACGTCACGAGGAGTTCCGAAATGGTCCGGAGGTAAAGATTTATATATGAGAAGTCCCATTTTGGCCACCGGAAAATGTTCGGGATTTTTCGGTATTGTACCGGGAAGGTTCTAGAAGGTTCCGGAGTGGGGCCCACCTGCATGGGGGGACCCACATGAACATGGGTAGTGGGGGCAAGGCCCCACATCCCTGGTCAAGACGCACCAAGATCCCCCCTTAGAAGGAATAAGATCATTTCCCGAAGGGATAAGATCAAGATCCCTAAAAAGGGGGGATAACAATCGGTGGGGAAGGAAATGATGGGATTTCTTTCTCCCACCTTGGCCAACGCCCCAATGGACTTGGAGGGCAAGAAATCAGCCCCTCCACCCCTATATATAGTGGAGAGGCGCATAGGAGCTTAACACGAAGTTCTGGCGCAGCCCTCCCCCTCTCCCAAGTCCTCCTCCTCTCCCGCGGTGCTTGGCGAAGCCCTGCAGGATTGCCACGCTCCTCCACCACCACCACGCCGTTGTGCTGCTGCTGGATGGAGTCTTCCTCAACCTCTCCCTCTCTCCTTGCTGGATCAAGGCTTGGGAGACGTCACCGGGCTGTACGTGTGTTGAACGCGGAGGTGCCGTGCGTTCGGCACTTGATCATCGGTGATTTGAATCACGACGAGTACGACTCCATCAACCCCGTTCACTTGAATGCTTCCGCTTAGCGATCTACAAGGGTATGTAGATGCACTCTCCTTCCCCTCGTTGCTAGTCTCTCCATAGATAGATCTTGGTGACACGTAGGAAAATTTTGAATTTCTGCTACGTTCCCCAACAGTGGCATCATGAGCTAGGTCTATTGCGTCGATTCTTTGCATGAGTAGAACACAAAGTAGTTGTGGGCGTTGATTTTGTTCAATATGCTTACTGTTACTAGTCCAATCTTGTTTCGACGGTATTGTGGGATGAAGCGGCCCGGACCGACCATACACGTACTCTTACGTGAGACAGGTTCCACCGACTGACATGCACTTGGTGCATAAGGTGGCTAGCGGGTGCCAGTCTCTCCCACTTTAGTCGGAACGGATTCGATGAAAAGGGTCCTTATGAAGGGTAAATAGCAATTAGCATATCACGTTGTGGTTTTGCGTAGGTAAGAAACGTTCTTGCTAGAAACCCATAGCAGCCACGTAAAACATGCAAACAACAATTAGAGGACGTCTAACTTGTTTTTGCAGGGTATGCTATGTGATGTGATATGGCCAACAAGAATGTGATGAATGATATGTGATGTATGAGATTGATCATGTTCTTGTAATAGGAATCACGACTTGCATGTCGATGAGTATGACAACCGGCAGGAGCCATAGGAGTTGTCTTAAATTTATTTTATGACCTGCGTGTCATTAAACGACGCCATGTAATTACTTTACTTTATTGCTAACCGGTAGCCATAGTAGTAGAAGTAATAGTTGGCGAGATAACTTCATGAAGACACGATGATGGAGATCATGATGATGGAGATCATGGTGTCATGCCGGTGACGATGATGATCATGGAGCCCCGAAGATGGAGGTCAAAAGGAGCAAAATGATATTGGCCATATCATGTCACTATTTGATTGCATGTGATGTTTATCATGTTTATGCATCTTGTTTACTTAGAACGACGGTAGTAAATAAGATGATCCCTTACAACAATTTCAAGAAGTGTTCTCCCCTAACTGTCCACCGTTGTTACAGTTCGTCGCTTCTAAGCACCACGTGATGATCAGGTGTGATGGATTCTTACGTTCACATACAACGGGTGTAAGACAGTTTTACACAGCGAAAACACTTAGGGTTAACTTGACGAGCCTAGCATGTACAGACATGGCCTCGGAACACGGAGACCGAAAGGTCGAGCATGAGTCGTATAGTAGATACGATCAACATGAAGATGTTCACCGATGATGACTAGTCCGTCTCACGTGATGATCGGACACGGCCTAGTTTGACTCGGATCATGTGATCACTTAGATGACCAGAGGGATGTCTATCTGAGTGGGAGTTCATAAGATGAACTTAATTATCCTGAACATAGTCAAAAGGATTTTGCAAATTATGTCGTAGCTCACGCTATAGTTCTACTGTTTAGATATGTTCCTAGAGAAAATATAGTTGAAAGTTGACAGTAGCGATTATGCGGACAGTAGAAAGCTTATGTCCTTAATGCACCGCTCAGTGTGCTGAACCCCAAACGTCGTTTGTGGATGTTGCGAACATCGGACATACACGTTTTGATAACTACGTGATAGTTCAGATAAACGGTTTAGAGTTGAGGCACCAAAGATGTTTTTCGAAATGTCACGGAACATATGATATGTTTCGAAGGCTGAAATTGGGATTTCAGGCTCGTGCCCACGTCAAGAGGTATAAGACCTCCGACGATTTTCTTAACCTGCAAACTAAAGGAGAAAAGCTCAATCGTTGAGCTTGTGCTCAGATTGTCTGAGTGCAAAAATCACTTGGATCGAGTGGGAGTCGATCTTCCAGATGGATAGTGATGTTTCTCCAAAGTCATTGCCACCAAGCTGCTAGAGCTTCGTGATGAACTATAACATATCAGGGATAGATATGATGATCCTTGAGGTATTCACGATGTTTGACACCGCGAAAGTAGAAATCAATAAGGAGCATCAATAGTTGATGAAATCACTAGTTTCAAGAAGGGCAAGGGCAAGAAGGGATACTTCATGAAACGGCAAATCAGCTGCTGCTCTAATGAAGAAACCCAAGGTTGAACCCAAACCCGAGACTAAGTGCTTCTGTAATAAGGGGAACAGCCACTGGAGCAGAATTACCCTAGATACTTGGTAGATTAGAAGGCTGGCAAAGTCGATAGAAGTATATTGGATATACATTATGTTAATGTGTACTTTACTAGTACTCCTAGTAGCACCAGGGTATTAGATACCGGTTCGGTTGCTAAGTGTTAGTAACTCGAAATAAAAGAGCTACGGAATAAACGGAGACTAGCTAAAGGTGAGCTTACGATATGTGTTGGAAGTATTTCCAAGGTTGATGTGATCAAGCATCGCACGCTCCCTCTACCATCGAGATTTGGTGTTTGCGTTGAGCATAGACATGATTGGATTATGTCTATCACAATACGGTTATTCATTTAAGGAGAATAATGGTTACTCTATTTATTTGAATAATACCTTCAAATGGTCTTACACCTGAAATGAATGGTTTATTGAATCTCGATCGTAGTGATACACATGTTCATGCCAAAAGGTAGTAATGATAGTACCACCTACTTGTGGCACTGCCACTTAAGTCATATCGGTATAAAACGCATGAAGAAGCTCCATGTTGATGGATCTTTGGACTCACTCGTTTTTGAAAGGATTGAGACATGCGAACCATGTTTGTTGGTAGATATGCATGAAGAAACTCTATACAGATGGATCGTTTGGACTCACTTGATTTTGAATCACTTGAGATATGCAAATCATACCACATAGGCAAGATGACTGAAAAGCCTCGGTTTCAGTAAAATGGAACAAGATAGCAACTTGTTGGAAGCAAACACATTTTGATGTGTGCAGTCCAATGAGTGCTGAGGCATGCAGTGAATATCATTATGTTCTTACTTCACAGATGATTCGAGTAGATGTTGAGTATATTTACTTGATGAAACACAAGTCTGAATTATTGAATGGTTCAAGTAATTTCAGAGTGAAGTTTAAGATCTTCGTGACAAGAGGATAGGATGTCTATGATATGATCATGGAGATGAATATCTGAGTTACGAGTTTTGGCACACAATTAAGACATTGTGGAAATCGTTTCACAACTAATACAGCCTGGAACACCATAGTTTGATGGTGTGTCCGAACATCATAGTTGCACCTTATTGGATATGGTGCGTACCATGATGTCTCTTGTCGAATTACCACTATTGTTCATGGGTTAGGCATTAGAGACAACCACATTCACTTTAAATAGGGCACCATGTAATTCCGTTGAGATGACATCGTATGAACTATGGTTTAGAAAAACCTAAGTTGTCATTTCTTAAAGGTTTGGGGCTGCGACGCTTATGTGAAAAGGTTTTAGTTTGATAAGCTCGAACCCAAAGCGGATAAAATGCATCTTCATAGGACACCCAAAACAGTTGGGTATACCTCCTAATCAGATCCGAAAGCAATAAGGATTGTTTCTTGAATCGGATCCTTTCTCGAGGAAAAGTTTCTCTCGAAAAGTTGAGTGGGAGGATGGTGGAGACTTGATGAGGTTATTGAACCATCACTTCAACCAGTGTGTATCCGGGCACAGGAAGTTGTTCCTGTGGCACCTACACCAATTGAAGTGGAAGCTTATGATAGTGATCATGAAGTTTCAGATCAAGTCACTACCGAACCTCGTAGGACGACAAGGACGCGTACTACTTCGGAGTGGTACAGTAATCTTGTCTTGAAGGTCATGTTGCTAGACAACAATGAACCTATGAGCTATGGAGAAGCAATGGTGGGCCCAAATTCCGACAAATGGTTAGAAGCCATGAAATCCGAGATAGGATCCATGTATCAGAACAAAGCATGGACTTTGGTGGACTTGCCCGATGATCGGCAAGCCATTGAGATAAATGGATCTTTAAGAAGAAGACGGACGTGGATGGTAATGTCACCATCTATGAAGCTCGACTTGTGGCGAAGAGTTTTTCACAAGTTCAAGGAGTTCACTACGATGAGATTTTCTCATCTGTAGCGATGCTTGAAGTCTGTCGGAATCATGTTAGCATTAGCTGCATTTATGAAATCTAGCAGATGGATGTCAAAACAAGTTTCCTTACCAGTTTTCGTAAGGAAAGGTTGTATGTAATACAATCCAAAAGTTTTTTGTCGATCCTAAGGATGCTAAAAGGTATGCTGGCTCCAGCGATCCTTCTAAGGACTGGAGTAAGAATCTTGGAGTTGGAATGTGCGCTTTGATAAGATGATCAAAGATTTTGGGTTTATACAAAGTTTATGAGAAACTTGTATTTCCAAAGAAGTGAGTGGGAGCACTATAGAATTTCTGATGAGTATATGTTGTTGACATATTGATAATCAGAAATGATGTAGAATTTCTAGAAAGCATATAGGGTTATTTGAAAGGTGTTTTTCAAATAGAAAACCTAGATTAAGTTACTTGAGCATTGAGCATCAAGATCTATAAGGATAGATCAAAATGCTTAATAGTACTTTTAAATGAGCACGTACCTTGACATAATCTTGAAGGTGTTCAAGATGGATCAGTCAAAGAAGGAGTTCTTGCCTGAGTTGTAAGGTATGAATTTAAGACTTAAAGCTCGACCACGGCAGAAGAAAGAGGAAGGACGAAGGTCGTCCCCTATGCTTTTATCATAGGCTCTCTACAGTATGCTATGCTGTGTACCGCACCTGAAGTGTGCCTTGCCATGAGTCAGTCAAGGGGTACAAGAGTGATCCAAGAATGGATCACAGGACAGCGGTCAAAGTTATCCTTAGTAACTAGTGGACTAAGGAATTTTTCTCGATTATGGAGGTGGTAAAAGAGTTCGTCGTAAAGGGTTACGTCGATGCAAGCTTAACATCTATCCAGATAGCTCTGAGTAGAGATACCGGATACGTATAATGGAGCAACAATTTAGAATAGCTCCAAGTAGAACAGTTATTTGGAATAGCTCCAATTAGAGCGTGGTAGCTGCATCTAGGAGATGACATAGAGATTTGTAAAGCACACACGGATCTAAAAGGTTCAGACCCGTTGACTATAACCTCTCTCACAAGCATAACATGATCAAACCCAGAACTCATCGAGTGTTAATCACATGGTAAATGTGAACTAGATTATAGACTCTAGTAAACTCTTTGGGTGTTAGTCCCATGGGGATGTGACCTTGAGTGTTAATCACATATCGATGTGAACTAGATTATTGACTCTAGTGCAAGTGGGAGACTGTTGGAAATATGCCCTAGAGGCAATAATAAATTAGTTATTATTATATTTCCTTGTTCATGATAATTGTCTTTTATTCATGCTATAACTGTATTATCCGGAAATCGTAATACACGTGTGAATACATAGACCACAATATGTCCCTAGTGAGCCTCTAGTTGACTAGCTCGTTGTGATCAACAGATAGTCATGGTTTCCTGGCTATGGACATTGGATGTCGTTGATAACGGGATCACATCATTAGGAGAATGATGTGATGGACAAGACCCAATCCTAAGCCTAGCACTAAGATCGTGTAGTTCATTTGCTAGAGCTTTTCCAATGTCAAGTATCTCTTCCTTAGACCATGAGATCGTGTAACTCCCGGATACCGTAGGAGTGCTTTGGGTGTATCAAACGTCACAACGTAACTGGGTGACTATAAAGGTGCACTACAGGTATCTCCGAAAGTGTCTGTTGGGTTGACACGGATCGAGACTGGGATTTGTCACTCCGTGTAAGCGGAGAGGTATCTCTAGGCCCACTCAGTAGAACATCATCATATGCGCAATGTGACCAAGGAGTTGATCATGGGATGATGTGTTACGGAACGAGTAAAGAGACTTGCCAGTAACGAGATTGAACAAGGTATAAGGATACCGACGATCGAATCTCGGGCAAGTACAATACCGCTAGACAAAGGGAATTGTATACGGGATTGATTAAGTCCTTGACATCGTGGTTCATCTGATGAGATCATCGTGGAACATGTGGGAGCCATCATGGGTATCCAGATCCTGCTGTTGGTTATTGACCGGAGAACGTCTCGGTCATGTCTACATGTCTCCCGAACCCGTAGGGTCTACACACTTAAGGTTCGATGACGCTAGGGTTATAAAGGAAGTTTGTATGTGGTTACCGAATGTTGTTTGGAGTCCCGGATGAGATCCCGGACGTCACGAGGAGTTCCGAAATGGTCCGGAGGTAAAGATTTATATATGGTAAGTCCTATTTTGGCCACCGAAAAATGTTTGGGATTTTTCGGTATTGTACCGGGAAGGTTCTAGAAGGTTCCGGAGTGGGGCCCACCTGCATGGGGGGACCCACATGAACGTGGGTAGTGGGGGCAAGGCCCCACATCCCTGGTCAAGGCGCACCAAGATCCCCCCTTAGAAGGAATAAGATCATATCCCGAAGGGATATGATCAAGATCCCTAAAAAGGGGGGATAACAATCGGTGGGGAAGGAAATGATGGGATTTCTTTCCTCCCACCTTGGCCAACGCCCCAACGGACTTGGAGGGCAAGAAATCAGCCCCTCCACCCCTATATATAGTGGGGAGGCGCATAGGAGCTTAACACGATGTTCTGGCGCAGCCCTCCCCCTCTCCCAAGTCCTCCTCCTCTCCCGTGGTGCTTGGCGAAGCCCTGCAGGATTGCCACGCTCCTCCACCACCACCACGCCGTTGTGCTGCTGCTGGATGGAGTCTTCCTCAACCTCTCCCTCTCTCCTTGCTAGATCAAGGCTTGGGAGACGTCACCGGGCTGTACGTGTGTTGAACGCGGAGGTGCCGTGCGTTCGGCACTTGATCATCGGTGATTTGAATCACGACGAGTACGACTCCATCAACCCCGTTCACTTGAACGCTTCCGCTTAGCGATCTACAAGGGTATGTAGATGCACTCTCCTTCCCCTCGTTGCTAGTCTCTCCATAGATAGATCTTGGTGACACGTAGGAAAATTTTGAATTTCTGCTACGTTCCCCAACAGTTACCACTATCGTTCATGGGTTAGGCATTAGAGACAACCACATTCACTTTAAATAGGGCACCACGTAATTCCGTTGAGATGACACCGTATGAATTATGGTTTAGAGAAACCTAAGTTGTCGTTTCTTAAAGGTTTGGGGCTGCGATGCTTATGTGAAAAAGTTTCAGGATTGATAAGCTCGAACCCAAAGCGGATAAAATGCATCTTCATAGGACACCCAAAACAGTTGGGTATACCTCCTAATTCAGATCTGAAAGCAATATGGATTGTTTCTTGAATCGGGTCCTTTCTCGAGAAAAGGTTTGTCTCGAAAAGTTGAGTGGGAGGATGGTGGAGACTTGATATGGTTATTGAACCATCACTTCAACCAGTGTGTATCAGGGCACAGGAAGTTGTTCCCGTGGCACCTACACCAATTGAAGTAGAAGCTTATGATAGTGATCATGAAGTTTCAGATCAAGTCACTGCCGTACCTCGTAGGGTGACAAGGATACGTACTACTTCAGAGTGGTACAGTAATCCTGTCTTGAAGGTCATGTTGCTAGACAACAATGAACCTATGAGCTATGGAGAAGTGATGGTGGGCCCAAATTCTGACAAATGGTTAGAAGCCATGAAATCCGAGATAGGATCCATGTATCAGAACAAAGCATGGACTTTGGTGGACTTGCCCAAAGATCAGCAAGCCATTGAGATAAATGGATCTTTAAGAAGAAGACGGACATGGACGGTAATGTCACCGTCTATGAAGCTCGACTTGTGGCGAAGTTTTTTTCACAAGTTCAAGGAGTTGACTACAATAAGATTTTCTCATCCGTAGCGATGCTTAAGTCCGTCAGAATCATGTTAGCATTAGCTGCATTTATGAAATCTAGCAGATGGATGTCAAAACGGTTTTCCTTACCAGTTTTCGTAAGGAAAGGTTGTATGTAATACAATCAGAAAGGTTTTGTCGATCCTAAGGATGCTAAAAGGTATGCTAGCTCTAGCGATCCTTCCATGGACTGGAGTAAGCATCTCGGAGTTGGAATGTGCACTTTGATAAGATGATCAAAGAATTTTTGGGTTTATACAAAGTTTATGAGAAATTTGTATTTCCAAAGAAGTGAGTGGGAGCACTATAGAATTTCTGATGAGTATATGTTGTTGACATATTGTTGATCAGAAATGACGTAGAATTTCTGGAAAGCATATAGGGTTATTTGAAAAGTGTTTTTCAATAGAAAACCTGGATTAAGCTACTTGAACATTGAGCGTCAAGATCTATAAGGATAGATCAAAATGCTTAATGATACTTTCAAATGAGCACATACCTTGACATGATCTTGAAGGTGTTCAAGATGGATCAGTCAAAGAAGGAGTTCTTGCCTGAGTTGTAAGGTATGAAGTTAAGACTTAAAGCTCGACCTCGGCAGAAAAGAGAGAAAGGATGAAGGTCGTCCCCTATGCTTAAGACATAGGCTCTACAGTATGCTATGCTGTGTACCGCACCTGAAGTGTGCCTTGCCATGAGTCAGTCAAGGGGTACAAGAGTGATCCAAGAATGGATCACAGGACAGCGGTCAAAGTTATCCTTAGTAACTAGTGGACTAAGGAATTTTCTCGATTATGGAGGTGGTAAAAGAGTTCGTCGTAAAGGGTTACGCCGATGCAAACTTTGACACTAATCCAGATTATTCTAAGAAGTAAACTGGATTCGTATAGTAGAACAGTTATTTGGAATAGCTCCAAATAGAGCGTGGTAGCTGCATCTAGGAGATGACATAGAGATTTGTAAAGCACACACGGATCTGAAAGGTTCAGACCCGTTGACTAAAACCTCTCTCACAAGCAGAACATGATCAAACCCCAGATCTCATTGAGTCTTAATCACATGAAGATGTGAACTAGTTTAATGACACTAGTAAACTCTTTGGGTGTTAGTCACATGGGGATGTGACCTTGAGTGTTAATCACATATCGATGTGAACTAGATTATTGACTCTAGTGCAAGTGGGAGACTGTTGGAAATATGCCCTAGAGGCAATAATAAATTAGTTATTATTATATTTCTTTGTTCATGATAATAGTCTTTTATTCATGCTATAACTGTATTATCCGAAAATCGTAATACACGTGTGAATACATAGACCACAATATGTCCCTAGTGAGCCTCTAGTTGACTAGCTCGTTGTGATCAACAGATAGTCATGGTTTCCTGGCTATGGACATTGGATGTCATTGATAACGGGATCACATCATTAGGAGAATGATGTGATGGACAAGACCCAATCCTAAGCCTAGCACTAAGATCGTGTAGTTCGTTTGCTAGAGCTTTTCCAATGTCAAGTATCTCTTCCTTAGACCATGAGATTGTGCAACTCCCGAATACCGTAGGAATGCTTTGGGTGTACCAAACGTCACAACGTAACTGGGTGGCTATAAAGGTGCATTACAGGTATCTCCGAAAGTGTCTGTTGGGTTGACACGGATCGAGACTGGGATTTGTCACTCCGTGTAAGCGGAGAGGTATCTCTGGGCCCACTCGGTAGGACATCATCATATGCGCAATGTGACCAAGGAGTTGATCACGGGATGATGTGTTACGGAACGAGTAAAGAGACTTGCCGGTAACGAGATTGAACAAGGTATAAGGATACCGACGATCGAATCTCGGGCAAGTACAATACCGCTAGACAAAGGGAATTGTATACGGGATTGATTAAGTCCTTGACATCGTGGTTCATCCGATGAGATCATCGTGGAACATGTGGGAGCCAACATGGGTATCCAAATCCCGCTGTTGGTTATTGACCGGAGAACGTCTCGGTCATGTCTACATGTCTCCCGAACCCGTAGGGTCTACACACTTAAGGTTCGATGACGCTAGGGTTATAAAGGAAGTTTGTATGTGGTTACCGAATGTTGTTCGGAGTCCCGGATGAGATCCCGGACGTCACGAGGAGTTCCGAAATGGTCCGGAGGTAAAGATTTATATATGGGAAGTCCCATTTTGGCCACCGGAAAATGTTCGGGATTTTTCGGTATTGTACTGGGAAGGTTCTAGAAGGTTCCGGAGTGGGGCCCACCTGCATGGGGGGACCCACATGAACGTGGGTAGTGGGGGCAAGGCCCCACATCCCTGGTCAAGGCGCACCAAGATCCCCCCTTAGAAGGAATAAGATCATATCCCGAAGGGATAAGATCAAGATCCCTAAAAGGGGGGGATAACAATCGGTGGAGAAGGAAATGATGGGATTTCTTTCCTCCCACCTTGGCCAACGCCCCAATGGACTTGGAGGGCAAGAAATCAGCCCCTCCACCCCTATATATAGTGGGGAGGCGCATAGGAGCTGAATACAAAGTTCTGGCGCAGCCCTCCCCCTCTCCCAAGTCCTCCTCCTCTCCCGCGGTGCTTGGCGAAGCCCTGCAGGATTGCCACGCTCCTCCACCACCACCACGCCGTTGTGCTGCTGCTGGATGGAGTCTTCCTCAACCTCTCCCTCTCTCCTTGCTAGATCAAGGCTTGGGAGACGTCACCGGGCTGTACGTGTGTTGAACGCGGAGGTGCCGTGCGTTCGACACTTGATCATCGGTGATTTGAATCACGACGAGTACGACTCCATCAACCCCGTTCACTTAAACGCTTCCGCTTAGCGATCTACAAGGGTATGTAGATGCACTCTCCTTCCCCTCATTGCTAGTCTCTCCATAGATAGATCTTGGTGACACGTAGGAAAATTTTGAATTTCTGCTACGTTCCCCAACAGGTAGTACACTCTTTTAATTTACTATTGTACATGTTGGCTATAAAATGGGCTGTAGATGACATGACACTGACTTATAGCCAACAGCTGGCTATACTATTAACCATGCTCTAATGACACTATGCTACTTCCTTCTCATTCCTTCCTTGCATGCATATGGGCGTATTAATGATCCCGGTTAACGAAAAAAAAAGTTGGCTTGCAAAGCAGTCATTAAATTTTATCTTGGTACCTGTGATTTGAGTTTGTGGCCTTGTATAAGGGAATGGAGAGAGTAATGCAAATAAAAGTAGTAAAATATTTAAAAAAAATCCTGAATTTTTCTATGGCTGTTTTGTTAGTGTCGCAAGCATGCTTAACAATTTTCATGCGAAACGGAGTAGTAGTGTTTCGTTGGTAAAAAAATAAATTTAGAGGTGACATTTGGGGTAACATTTGGTGTTCAATTTTGTTTTTTTTTTCACAGGCCAAAATGTTAATCTTTTCTTTTCTAAAACTTTGCAGGTAGCATTTGGATGTGACTATGAATACACAAAATTTTTGCTGGGATTTTTTATGACATTTCAAAAATCATTTTCGAGCCCAAAAGCACGTGCTCCTGGGAGCCAAATTGGATTTCCACATGTACACTCTCTATAGCAGGATTTCCATTAGAAATGACCATCACACGAAGACTAATTTACATATTTACCCCACTTGGAATTTATAAAAAAAATCTGGTTAATGCACAAGAAGACTAATAGGCATGAGTGTTTCTTACCTTTTCAGCACCACTGATGATTTAATGGTATGCCGGCAATTTAAATGACAAACTTGGTGCGGTATGTGTATGATTTAATATTAAGATGGTGATGTTCAATCGAATGCAGATCCTCTAACTTAAATCACTTGACTTTGTTTCACTGACATGTGGGCCAGCCTGTTGTGGGACTCACATGTCAGTCATTACAAAGGCAGGTGAGTCATGTTCAATCAACATGTGAAATTTCAAGTTCAAACACAAATTCATTTACGAGGTTAGAAAAAAAAAATGAATAGTGAAGTTTACTGTTTGGTACTATCACTGCGAATTTCCTTTTTCACTGCTTGTAGCGAGCATCCCCTGGAAAAGAAAACTGCGCAGCGAGCAAGGTACTAAAACTGATTAATGCATTTGATTTTGCGGGTAACCTTATCTGGATATGGCGTTGATTCATCCACGTCAAAGAGGCCATGGACTCCATCGAATACAACACAGCTCGAACTAGTGTATATGAGCCTTTTAACCTTGCATGTGGTACAAGCTTCGATGACATTCTTCGTCCCTGTGCACGGGGAAGGCGAAATGTCTGAGTAAATTAAGATTGCATAAATCATTTGTATGTCCACAGACGACAGCATAATCTGTCCTAGTTTATTGAGTTGGCGGGCTAGCATTCCAAACTACGGAGTAAAAGGACTGCGGCATCTTTCTTTTGGCCCAGAAAAAAGATACTGCACGTCCTTTTAGGCTGTTAATTTGACTTACCCTCGACGCTGACCTTGTAGTGAAGCTGGAAGTCGTTCTTGCTAGGATCAGGCGCAGCCGTATGGAAAACAGTTTCTACCCCTTCGAAAGCTGCAGAGTAGAATATTATATAAATTAAACCTTCTAATTAAGCATGCTACTTTGGTTCATAATGGCCAATCTGTTTCGCCCATACACTAAGTGTATGCGCGTGCATCATCCGGACAAGGAGTTTTTCAGCCTATTGTATAGTACTCACTCCGGTCTTTTTAGTGCACATATATAAGTTTTGTCCAAAGTTAATCTATCTTTACTTTGACCAAACTTATAAAAAAAATACCAACATTCACAATGCCAAATCAATAGTTAGATTCATTATGAAATTTAGTTTCATAACATATATGTTTGGTATTGTAGATGTTAGTACTTTTTAACATAAATTTGGTCAAACTTTGTAAAATTTGACTTGACACAAATCTAATATGCAGAGTAAAAAGAACCGGAGGGTGTACTACAGCTGATACGGTCGGATGTCCGGGCACAAATCTGTTACATTTCATTTCAGTAAAGATAGTCATGAAAGCCCGCCCTAAAAATCAAAAAACAGTACTAAGCGAAGAATTGGTTAAACTCTGGCCCAAATTGGATGCTGTTTTGGCATCTTAATTTTCCTTTGCAAATAAATAGACATTCTGGGGAATGAAATTCAGGCACCGTACATCTTGTTTGGACCAGATAATTAAATCATTGTTTTTCTGTTAAGAATAGATAACACCTTGTTTTTGTTTGTGCAATTCTGCCTTGTTTCTGCTAGTTCTAACTTAATATGTCCCGTTCTGCATTCTAGTTAGGATTTAACTAGTAATTGTGCACGTGCAAACACGCAAAATTGATAGTGTCTTGAAGAGCTTACCTCATCGCCTCCCACACGCAAAATCTAAGGAAGCAGCTTCAGTGACTTTGTGAAGTGAAGTCACGCTGCGCCTTAGCCCCCAACATCCACCACTCATTCCACATCCAACACTTAGAATTTATTGGGGAGCATCCCCTAGTTTGTTTGATGCTTTGAAAATTTTGATGGTACGCTACAGGAAAAAAATGTACACTGAATGTTTGATGCTTTCAAAATTTCAATGTTACATCATTCATTTTTTTTCCTTCCTTGGTTGGTTCAGACTTTCACTGTTTTCTTCTTTTAAAATTTCGAAGATACGCTACAAATTGTACACTGAATGTTAAATGATTGCAAATTTCAATGTTATGTCAGTTCATTTTTTCCCCTTGTCTAATGGGATTAGTTTTTGCATTTTGCAACGGTTTCAGTTTTTTGTTTCATACTATGTTCAGGGATCAAATATTTTCTAGGTTGGAGTGCCCAGTGAATCCTTGCAAGCTGAAAACTAATAAGTCTGGGTACTTTTTTGCCTTGCGTGAATACTGAGCGTTGGATGTGAAGTGAGTGGTGGATGTTGAGGGCTAAGGCCCTGCATGACTTCACTTCACAAAGTCATTGAAGCTGCGTTAATACGGATGTCCATAAGATTTGTCCGACCTGGAAATCCAAGCTATGCCGTGTGCTAGTTTGGCTCTAGTCACTTTGCACCGGTTGCGGTCCCTCCTTCATTTCTCCGCTTTCATTTCTCCGCTCAAAAGATGGGTCACGTCCTTCATTCTTAGCTTCTCGACACGGCAAGGTCTTGATGATGTGACGGTGATGTGACGACGTTGGATATAGATGGTTAAATGACCATATAAGATCATTTGGATTTATCAAAATCATGCTTTTACAAGTGGTGGTAGACTAGTCATCATCAATCCGTGCACCAACACGTGCTGACTAAAGATTTCTAGAAGTGCGTAGAAAAATACGTTTTTAGTACTAGCATTATTCTACCAGATTGTTGTTAGATTTAAAACACTAAAAAGAATTGATGTCAGATTTGTAGGCATTAAATCTAATTTTTCTCTAGTAATTTATATTGACGCGGTATGATAAATTTAATGTGCAAGCACAGCAATTTTCTGATGAGAAAATGAAGTGAGACGGATTTGCCATGCTCGTCAACTAAATCAGCCATCCTCGAAGAACATAATTTGTCATGAAAAATGTTTGATTGTCATGATCAATAATCAATAATGCTAGACCTACGTAATCTTTCTAGGTAAACTTACGTCTTTTCCTTTCTAAACTAATCAGCCCCCTGAGTTTCACGGTGTGGGCGTAGGCACAAATTTTCCTCTAACCTCCTGCCTAAGCAAATTGCAATAGAGATAATCATTTTGGGCTGTTGGAATATATGGATACAAAGAAATAACAAGATCTTCAAAGCAGTGCCACAGTCCATCCAGGCTTGGAGATTTTACCTTAAGCAAGATCTTAAGCTCCTTCAACATAAGATCAAGCAAAAGTTTGTTCCTCGGCTGGTTCAGTGGATAGGACATAATTTGTAATCATGAATTTCATTCCTAGAGCAGGCATTGGCTAGCCACCTGGCTGTCCTCACTCCCTTAGGGGATTTGTAATATTTTTGTACTATATGTTAATATTAATTTTACCGTAGAACAATTGTTCTACGGTGTTGGGTTCAAAAAAATTAGGCCAAGTCAGTCAGGACGTAAGTTACAAAAAGAATTTACGTAGGTGTAGCAAAGCCCGTCAATAATATAGTGGAGTAAAATCCGATAATGCAAGAGCTACCGAAATTATTAATTGAGGCGTACTCCTTTCAAAGATCACTCTCACCTCTATAGGTTGTGACAAGTGGCGCTACATGTGCGTCACTTGTCGGGGCTTTTTCTTTTTTTTCATAGATCCTTTTATTCAAAATATATTATCTCTTAAACCGTGCGTCCAGATCTCGAACCGTTTTCACCGTTGGATTCCTCGCGCCGAGGTCTTCAAAACTAGATCCCATGTTGATAGTTTTTAACGATTTTTTCATGAAAGAAAAAATAAAAAATGAAGCAGGAGCACGTTTTTTCCCTTTCTGAAAGTCATTTCCAAGAGGCATGGTCGTGCCCCTCGTGGAAGCAAAACCGTGCCTCTCACGAAAAAAAAGAAAAACACGTATTATTTCCGTTTCCGAGAGGCATGCCTCTCGCGGAAGCAAAAATGTGCCTCTCATGAAAGGAAAAAAGAAAGAGAAAACACATGATTTTTTTTCCGAGAGACACGGCTCTCATGGAAGCAAAACCGTGCCTATCACGGAAGAAGAAAAAGAAGTGAAAACACATTTATTTTTTCCATTTTCGAGAGGCACGACTGTACCTCTTGCGGAAACAAAGTCGTGCCCATCACGGAAGAAAAAAAGTGAAAGTATATTTTTTCCGTTTCTGAGAGGCACGGCCGTGCCTCTCGCTGTCTCTCGCGGAATCAAAATCATGTCTCTCGTGGAAGCAAAACCATGCCTCTTAAGGAAGGAAAAAAAGAGTTTTTTCGCGCAAATTTTTTTATTCGAAAAGCTAAGAAATACTAGTGAAAAACCGAAAAAGACCATCTAAAAAGCAGAAAACGCGTGCGAAAAACTAAAAAAGAATATGAAGGAAGCGTTCAGGACGCACACGTGACGGTGGCTAAGAGCGCGCCACTTCCACCGCAAATGATCGTTGCGAGGCTCCCAAAGAAGCACTTGTCAACTAGTTGCTCTCCATAGCTTAGGGGTCCCTAACTGAAAGTATGGGAGGGGTGACTTGTGTGCTCATGCTATTCTAATTGCCTTTACTAGTAGGCCCGCCTCTTGATTTAACCCCAGGTCTTCATTTCTATTTAGTCCGTAAAGAATCTGTAAACCATCGGTATGCGTATATAGGATTAAAAGAAAGAAAAAAAGTTGGCTTCTAAGAGCATCTCTAGCAGATCCTGCAAAATCCCGACCTGCAGAAGTCTTTTACAGTTCGCGGAAAAGGGTATATGCAGGCCGGCGCGGGCATGGACAGACTCACACCCCGTAAAAAAGAGTATTCTCCGAATATACTGAATATATGCAGGTCGTCCTCTCCCTCGCGTCAATCCAGCGGACTCGTCCTCTCCCTCGCGTCAATCCAGCGGACAGACGGACGAGGAAAAACGCGAGGCGAACGCGGCACGGACGGAGACCAGGGCGGCCGGGGCGAGCTTCGCGCGGGCGGAGGCCAGGGCGGCCGGGGCGAGCGCGGCGTGCGCAGAGGCCAGGGCTGCCGGACCGGCACAAGCGGCGGCCGGATCGAAGGAGCTAGCTAGCTAGCTCTTCGAATCCATTGAGCTGGCTAGCTCCGTTCGAATCCATTGAGCTGCTAGCTAGCCACGGGCGAGCACGGCGGCCGGGACGGAGGGCCGGCCGGCTATCGGACGGTCGGCGGGCGAGCACGGTGGCCGGGGCGGACGGCCGCGGTGGCTGGGAGGTGGACAGGCGCGGCAGCCGGGCGAGCTTCATGGCGTTGGCGGGGGCAAAGATTCCTCAACCGCAAACGTGCAGGGCCGTGGGAAAGTTGCCATCAAAACTACATATATGAGGGTTCGCGTTTGCGCTTACATGGCCCCTTAAATTTTTTTAAAGGTTGAAAGATTTTAATGGATATGTTCAGGCTCGTTTTTTCGACTGAAACTGTAAAAAAACGGTTATTTTACGGGTTTGAACATTTATAGGGGGTCTGCTAAAGATGCTCTAACTGAAACAAGCGGCAGTAGACAAAGCACGAACTACGTACCTTGGATAAGCTGGGCTAGGTTGCAGACGTCGGCGGAGGTGTACGTAGCAAGGCCGTCCCGGAGGGCAGCGCCGAGGATCCCCTCCTCCTCGGCAGGTTCAAGAGTGGCCACAGGGGCGAGGTCGGCGATCCGCACCCGCCACTCGCCGGAGCGGAGCAGCGCCGCCACCAAGTGCCTCGCCATGAACCCCCGCCCGCCGGTCACTGCGCACAACCTTGCCTCCCGCCGGTCACAGACGCCGATGGGTGATGCCATTGCCATCCCGACCGACGGCCGGTTCAACGCCACTAGCGTGTAGGGACTTGCTCGCCGTATGTAGGTACAGTACGTACTACACCCTTATCACACGTGCCAGTACTGGTGCTATGCAATTGCAAGCACTGGCTACCTACCTTCATTTAAATAGGCTTTACCGATCGATGCATGATCGATAGCGCTGTCATTGAAATTAATAGGTGTACTCAATGTGAATTGAAGGTGGCACAGTGGTGCCACCGCGCGGCGCCCTTGCATGAACAGCTCTGCCCAGCTCAAGCTCTGTTGTGCTACAGCAGTTGGTAGAAGGATTTTTTTTTTTTTTTTTTTTGCGGGTGACAGAAGGATGGTTTTATGCGTATATACAGCTTCGGGATATCCGCCAAGTAAAGTCTTCAGCATTTTCCACTAGGATTGAATATTTATATAAATAAAAGAAGTAATAAAGGATAATAGCCGCTCAGCCACTTGCGCATTGGTTTCCGCAAAAGTTAATTTTAACAAACTTCGACCAAGTTTAATATACACAAATTATCCATATCTATAATACTCTCTCCGTCCCAAATTTTTTGTCTTAGATTTGTCTACATACGGATGTATCTATTTATATTTTAGTGTTAGATACATCCGTATCTAAATAAATCTAAGACAAGAATTTTGGGACGGAGGGAGTACCGAATACATACCATATAAAATATATTTCATGATGAACCTAATGGTACGGTATTGATTTATCATTCTAGATTTTGATGATTTTTTTCCTGTAATCTTGATAAAAAAATGAAGTTTGACTTCATAAAAATTTAATGCGCACTATATTGTCATTGTGGAGAAGGCTCTCAGAAACAAAAGCAAGAAGAGCGGCGCCACAGAAAAGGCATCCAGGGCTGCCTGATGGATGGTCATCTGTTTATTGGGTTGTCCTTAGGGCCTGACTTGTCTTTGAGGGTTTGGCGGTGTCTATGGTCTTCGGTTGAGGTACTTTGGTTGGGGTTTTCTTTGCGATGTAGAATGGTAGTCCGTATGTGGTTGCTTTGTATCGATTTTTGGCTGGTTTTTCGTTAATTAACTTAGCGATTCTCTTCACTTTAATTAATAATCGATGATACAAATCTTTTGCCTCCGTTTCAAAAAAAAATTGGGAGGGGGAGCATAAGGATAAGAAGCCAATCATGATACAGTTCCATTGAGGGGAAGATGATAAGCTGGACGTGTTAAGCAGGCCGAGAATAAGCCTCATGGCACATTAGGAAGCAGGGACGAAGCTAGAAAAGAAATTCCACCAATGATTAGTATTAGTACTACTAATTTAGTGAAGCATTCTAAAAATTTGTAGTTGTCCTCCAACACCAGCCTAATGCTTGAGCTCCATCCCCGCCGGGAAGGAAAGAGGTTGTGTCGTGAAAGAGGTTGTGTCAAGAGATTCTTATCCTTTTAGGTCACATAAATCGCTCGCACAATTGAGAGCATCTACCTATGAATTTTCGAAAGAGGTTGTATCGTGAAAGACAATGCGTCAGTATCAAGAGTTTCAGGAATTTCATATTTTCCCAAAGATCATGGTTGTTTAACTTCACATTTTGACAAATTTATTGAATTCTCTATTATTTTATTTATGCTAAAATGGCAAGGCGCTGAAATGATGCTACATGTCTTCAATCGTTCGGTTGAACCACGAAAGCCGTTTGGGATGGGACCAAGGGAGTATAAAAATAATAATACAAGTTAAAGGCTAACAATCTGCTCCTTCTGTTTCTTTTTTACTCCATATTTAAAATTTATCTGAAGTCAAACTTCATAAACTTTGATCAAGTTTATATAAAAATATATATAAACATTCACAATATAAAATCAATGTCATTAAATGTATCATGAAATTAATTTTGTATATCTTCTGTATTCTAGATGCTGATATTTTTAAAATATAAAGTTGGTCAAATTTTACAAAATTTGAATCCAGTCAAATTTTATATGTGGAGTAAAAAGACAAAAAAAAAAGGTTCCCGCTTTATAGTATAAAGCAACCATCACTGCATTACATCCGAGCAGACCGATATGAACACATGCCACCACCGTACATAACACACACTCAAGGTAAGATACAAAGGTGCCGGGCACCATCACACCACCCCACCGACTATCAAGCTAACTAAAGATGAGCGAAGAAGACTGCTTGGAGCCAATAGAGATCTCCACCATGAGCAATCCACAACGGAGAGGTGAGACAGACAACGACGAGGCTAGGACTCCAAAACGGTGCCTCCCAAAAGGGCACGACCACGGATAGCCGCCACCGCCCAATCCCGCGGATCAAATTTTCACTCGGAGCAAGACGAAAGGAGTGGGAACGCCGTAACGGAGCCTTTGGGAAGCATACGACGTCAACAGACGCCGCCACCACCGGCTAGTACAAGGATTGGGCAAGTGATGTGTCCCATCGATCACATCCCTCCATCATACCCTAGCTCCGCTGACCACCCGCAACCAAGCCACCAGCATGGCCATGGCCGCCCGCCCGCACCTGAGACGTACGCTTCGCCCACGAATGTCGCGCCTCCCACCACCAGAGCCGTCGCACTGCATTAGGACACCCCCAAGACCATCCAAAGTTACTGGCTTTGGTCCAAAAGGATGCCCTCGGCCGACAAAACCACAGCCCACGTCACGCCTTGAACACCACCGAAGCTGCAACATCGTGCAAGCGGCCAGGGAAAAGCGGGAGGAGGAGGACACACGCGTTCACGACCGGCACACTCATGTGCCGGCGACAGCAGCCCTAGCTGATGCGCGACCCATCCTTCCAGCCATCGCCCCCCACCGGACACCCCCTTGTGCCGTCCCACCGCGGCGGCTGATGTAGCTCCATGCAAGGCCACCAACGAACGCCTGTCCACCGGCAAGGGGGGCCCAAAGACTGCCGCTTACCACCAAGAGTGCTCACCAGAGATGTCCACCCACCCCGCCTGCCGACCTCCAACCGCCGGAACCGGATGGAGCCCGGCCAACATGTCCTCCAAGACCACCGCTGCTTCGCCGCCGCCCCTACCAGCCACACACTGAGGTAAGGGCGACCACCCCACAACCCAGGTCACCCCGATCCGCACCCCTAGAGTGGGACATGCCAAGAGCAGCCGCCACCTTCGTCCCCAGAGCGTGCACCACCAGATCTAGCTAGAGCAACGCGATCCAAGACGCCCAGCAGCCGCCACATTGCATGCACTCGCCCAGCCACTGCCGTGACACCACCAGGCACCCTCGACGCCGCCTCAAAGCAACACCACCGTGCCGCTAGCCCCCGCCGCGGGCCAGCACCGCTAGACAAGCGGCCGCCCCGCACCAGTAGTGGATCTCGAGCGGAAGGGAGAAGGAGGCCCCCGCCGCCGCCCTTGCCAGCTAGGCTTCGCCTAGCAGCGTTGCTGGGCTGCAGCGAGGGAGGAGGGCTGGGGAAGGAGGTGAGGAGAGGCGACAGCTAAGGGTTCCACCGGGCGCTCACGTGAGCGCCGCGGGAGGGAGGCGGTCGGTCCAAGTTTCAAGTATCAATGTCTCAAACTCCACAGAGTAAAAAGAAATAGATGGAGTATTTCCCTCGAAGAAAAAAAAGTTTAACAACCTATACTTAAGTACGCAAGAAAAACGTGAGAAGTACTATGTGAGCTGGCATACACAACCAACCACTAAGTGTTGTAGCGTGATGGATATGCATAATATTCCATACCACGAAGTACTATTCGATAAGCCAGGTGGGAAATATACGAGCGGGCGTATTCGACCAACCAATAAAATATGTGCAGCACAATGGGTGCAAGAGCGTTAGTCAGCACTAAATGCACTTTCAAGTGATATTTGCTTTTCAAAAGAAGAGAGATAAGGGCACTTCAACGTGGACCCCTAAGAGCAGGTTAATAATATAGCCAACATTTGGCTATATGAAGTTGTCGCCAACCTAATAACCTGTTAGTATAATAGTTAGTCGTACTAGTATACTATATCATTACTATGTGACCCACTTTTTCTCGAATACACACGGGTGTCCGTATCTCTCGTTAAAAGGAAGAGGGGATAGACATCCCAAAACTCCATAAGTTTACAAAGTTATTTACACGGAAGGATCCGTCCACATCCACACACTATCGAGACTGTATTACTCACGCACTACCCATGCTGCTAATCCCGCGAAAAAACCATCCAGGTCCTAAGCCTGCTTCTCTTCTCTCTCCTCTCCACTCTCCTTCAACTAGGAACAAATACTATATTTAGATTCTTATAACCTGCTTATGTCACCTTATTGTACTTTCTTTAAAACACACATTTTTTTTATAGAAAAGGAGGATGACTCCCGGCCTCTGCATCTGGAAGATGCATACGGCCACTTTATTGATTATTCTCGAGGACCTTACAAAGTATTACAACAATAAGTCTGAATCCACCATCTTGGCAACACATGCCACTACTCCTATCCAAAATGATGAAGGGTGCTAGCTGGGCCACTACCCAAACCACTCACCTAAGCCTAACATCAAAAAGCCGGAAACCGAAACATATTCGGAAGCCCCAGCCGAGCCACATACCGGGTCTGGGGCACAGTCCGGTCAGACGCACTCGTGTGTCGTCGCCACCATCTTCCGCAGGTCCGTCTTCAGATCATATTGAGGCTTCTACCTTGTCTGGCCACTCTGCCATCGACGTCACCATGACGCCAGACAGCAACCTCCTCCTGCGCGAGTCCATCTCCGCGCATCGGGCGGCGAACCTCCACAGCGCCATGCCGCCGATCCTCGCTGCCGTCAATGAGTGAGATGAAGTACCGCTCCACCACGGCATGTACAGGGTGAGGAAGGGCGAGGTCCCCATCGGAGACACGGCCGGAAGGGCCGCCACCAGGAACCAGACAAGCTCGCAATACACACCCAGCATCCCCATTCCCAAGTCGGCGCCTTTAAGAAGGTGACGACGCTGTGGCGCCGCCGCCGCTTAGCCACCGGGGCTAGGGTTTTCACCCGGGCGCAGGGGAAGGGGGGAGGCAGGGGATGTTTAGCCTCGGCGCCGCCACCAAGGAGGGAATGGCGTCCGGGACACCATCGACGCCGTGACCGCCACCGGCGGCCAAGGGTTTCCCCCGGCCAAGCACCCTGCCGCCACCTCCGAGCCAGCCACCACATCTGCAGGCGCGAGTACGCCGGAGATCCAGGCCGGCCGGAGGTCATGCATCACGAGCGGATCAGGATCGCCTCCGATCTGACGCGGAGAGCCCGGGGCCTCCATGCGCCAAAACCTTCGCCCACCAGGACCTTGCTGCCCGCGCAGCCGAGGGGAACCGGCCTACCTCACCGACGAACACTCCCCGCCACCGGGGGAGCGCCGTCCGCACCAGCGAGGCCGCCGTCTCAGATCCGGACACCACCGAAAGGGAGCGGTCTCCGCCGCCACCATTCCGAGGCATCCCCGC
Source organism: Triticum timopheevii (assembly GCA_963921465.1). NCBI lineage: Eukaryota > Viridiplantae > Streptophyta > Magnoliopsida > Poales > Poaceae > Triticum > Triticum timopheevii. The sequence continues at coordinate 173,973,056 of OY997272.1, forward strand.
AGCCGTGGCCGCGCCCAACCCCATCGGCGCGCATCCAAGGGCGCGCGCAACAGGCGTCGGACGAACGCAGCCAGGCGCACAGATCCCAGACTCCAGAGGGCGCCGGTGGATCTTCCCTCACGACGCGCCAGACTGGCCAGGGATAGCGCCCCTCCGCCGCCTTCCTCGGGGCCGGCCCGGGCTTCGCCGGCGGGCGCCCTCTGGCGGCGGCGGGACAGGTGGGGGAGGGGGCGGGGACTGTGGCGGCGCTAGGGTTTCTACCCCCGTGTCGCCAGAGCTAGGCGACACGGGGGTTGGGCCTTCGGTCTCCTCCCTTTAAAACACACATATCATTTATCTGGACCAGTTCGCAAACACTAATACAGGAGCCGGCCATCCAACCACATCCCTATATGTTCACCTAGTTCTTGAGCCAATTTCATTTAAAATGCATACCAATATGGATTAAAATAAAGTGTGGTGTTCATAGTGGCCAATCACAACAAAAAAGAAGGATGTTCATATATTTTTACATGCGTCTGATCACAAAAGTTCCAGTCCGGCAGTACGTGCAAAATATCGGCATTAGACTGGCTATCCGAGCCTCCTCGCACACTCTGCCGCTGACTCCTTATAGCCGTCTCCTTCTTGGCCGCCATCTTTTCGGCCTCCTTCATCTTGACCGCCAATCACTTCAACATATTGACACGGACAACGCGTACGATCATCGCCGCTTTGAGATCCAACTCATCGATCTTCATGGTCCATATTTTTTGTCTTCTCTGAAGCGTCCACGAGCTCAACTCTCTCTCTTCGAGCTTGGCCTTCTTATAGGCTACCGACATCAAGATATTAAACCTCTCCGTCTTATTTTTCTCCTTTATTTCGGAGCGCTTGGCACATGCCTCCTCCTTCTTAGCCAAGATGTCCTCAAACCTCACTGTCATCTTGGTCGTCGCCCCTTCTCGCTTCTCCTCCTTCTCTCATTTCTTTCCTCGGAACACCCTTCTAACATTCTTGGGCAACTGCTTTGTTGTGTCGGTTGAATCACCCACCTCTTACTCATTTTTTATGCCAACGGTCTTGATGGAATTGGCAATGGATAGTTGCCACTTGGGTTGCTCATTCAACTTCTACCAACAGCGCACGAGAAAAAAGTTCCTCTTCTCAATCTTAAAGAAGAGGTTGCACGCACGGGATAGCTACAAAACAAAAGACATTGTCAACAATGTGCATAGAGCATAGCCGGGAAAATTACATAGAGACTATCCGACCAAATGACATAGAGCATATTTGGCCAACAAGTTGTGTATACGGCCAAATGGCACATAGCATAGCCGCGGCCGTCCAAATGTAGCTTGGCCACCAAGCGATGAATTATTTCAAATGATTGCAATACTTGATTATGGCCTCTTGGATGGTGTACAATTAATGGTAGAGTGACTTTATCTCACGATTATGGATGAGTTCTGTCGTGGTAGAGGTCGAAGTGCTTGTGCTCATGAAACCAAGTATGGACGTTGGCCCAAATTTTGTGTCCATTTGCTTCTGCCAAGGATTGGATCAATGCTAGTCGCCAACCACACATCGCACAAACATTCGTCCTCCCTCATGTTGAAACTTTCTCCCCTGCCACTCTTATTTGGACTGACCGACCCATCCTACAGATCAAGTTCATCGTTGCCGTCCTGCTCTAGTTGCCCGGTGTATGAGTCCAGCTCTTGGATGTATGTATTGGACTGTGTGCTTAGGGCATCTCCAGCCGCGCCCCCAAGAAGGCCTTCCCAGGCGTTTTTTTCGCGCCGGCGCCGAAAAAACGGCCCAGTCGCGCCCCCAGGAGCCCGATTTTCGCCGGCTTGGGCCGAAAACAGCGCCGGCGGACCCAGCCCGAACCCGGCGCGCTGGGGGCACTCGGGGGCGCCGGGCGAAGCCTTTTGGCGCGAAGAAACCGCGGGCCCGACGCGTCAGCGACTAGTTTGCTTCTCGGCCTTTCGTCGTCCTCATCGCCTCGTTTCCCGCGGCGAATCAATGCCAAAGCTGCCGCGCTGCCGCGCCGGTCAGCCTGCGCCATTGATGCTCACGGGCGGCGCAGTGAAGGCCGGACGACGCGTGTCCCCTCGCCCTCGCCTCGCCCGCCACGCGTACGCACGGTGCCACGCGTGTGGGCGGCGCGTCGGCCTATATATGCCGCGCCCCGGCGCACTCGGCCACTCACACTCCCCGCCGTCGCTCCTTCCTCCCTCTCCTCTCCTCCAATGGCCGAATGTTTCCCAGGCGACGGCGCGGCGGCGAACGGCTTCGGCCGCCGCCATCTCCATGAAGACGAGGCTCGCCTCCTCTACGAGGCCGAGTACCCGGTCCCGCCGGACATGCGGGTGTCCGGGGCGTGGAGGATCAGCTCCGGCGGCGTGCCGGTGCCCCCGGTGCCCTCCGGTGCGGTGCGGTGCGCGGAGATCGCCCGCATCAGGTCGAATCTGCCCCCTGCGGCGAGGGATTCGCCGCGGTACGCCCCCGACAGCTCGCTATGGGAACCCTACTTCCGTCGCCGTCACGCCCAGCAGCTCGAGGCCACCAATGGTGTCGTGCCCTCCGGCAGGCAAAACTCCGCCAGCCGGCGTCGATGGTGGGGCGTGCCAGGGCGCACGCTGGACGCCGTGCTCGAGTACATCGAGGGCGGCAACACGCCGCGCCTCGACTACCCAGCCCCCCCTCCTTTTCACGCCGCCGGGGAAGCTCCTAGACCCCGAGGCGCATGGAGACCGGCGGGTCCTCCTCTTCATCCGGCGGCTCGCCCTGCCTCCGCCCCGTCAAGCCGGAGCCCCAGGACACGCCTGTGGCCGCGCGCACCCGGAGCTCCGGCGTCCGTATCGGCGCCCCGTCAAGCCGGAGCCCCGCCAGCCACTTTGTCCTCGTCGAGCCCAAGCCGGAGCCCGGCCTCGTCGAGCCCAAGAAGGAGCCCGGCCTCCCCGCGGAGTACGAGGAGATAGCCCGGCGCGGCTTCTCCGACGAGGACGCCATGCGGTGGGCGCGGGAGGATTACCTCCGCGAGGAGACGGTCCGGCAGTGCCGGGCCCTGGAGGAAATCGCCGCCCGCAAGCGCGGGCGCGAGGACGAGCACGGCGTCGTGATCCTCGACAGCGACGACGACGACGACGTCGCCGGGCCTTCCAACCCGCCGCGCCAACCGGGGGAGGGGTGCAGCAGGGACGGCGGAGGCGGGGGCGGTAGCGGCGACGACGACGACGACGACGACGACGACGGCGGCGGCGGCGGCGGCGGCGGCGACTACACGCGGTTCTACAGCCTCCTCGGCATGTAGACGCGCGGGCGGCGAGGGAGACGGCGGGATTAGCCCGCCGGGTTTTTTTTTTTGTAAAATATGTTTATGTTTGAACGAACTCGCCGAAGTTTGCTATGTTTATGTCGTGTTTGCGCCGTGTTTGTGCCGTCTTCAAATTTTTTGAAATACCGTGGGCGCCGCGACTGGGGGGCATCACGCCCCCAGTGCGCCGTTAGCGCCGGTGCGCCCCCATGGGGCGATTTTTTGGCCCTCCTGAGGGGCCAACGGCTGGAGATGCCCTTAGATGGGTGTACGTGCCCATGCCAGGTTGGGCATACATTCCGGTGCCCGTACCCGGCTAGGCATGCCCATCCGGTTTCAAGTCATCCACTTGTCTACACTCGTAGTAGCTTCCGCCTCCGTTGTGGACCATCTCCAACATCTGCCTGCCCGTGTCATTACACGACGACTCAGGCGATTGAGACATCCCGATGAACTAAAAGCGGGCACCGCCTGACGTTCACGTCCAGACAAGCAGAGGCATGAGTCAGGGAAATGGAGCGGCGCCGCGTTGATGTCGATGCAGCATGGTACGTACCCAGCGACGAAGGCCGGGGACTGCTGTTGCCGGCCAAGATGCTTTATCGCGTATAAGTAGGGTGGTTGATATTGCTCCGGCCAAGATGGTGTGTGCCCGGACGGCCGCTGCGGCTGTTGCGCTCTGCGTCCCTGGACCCGCAAGGCCCCTGCACCCCGTCCTTCCCACCGCCTTTTCTGTTAGCACCTTCCTTTGCTTTCTGTTTGAGGCGGCGAGCTTGCTGTGTCGCCTAGTTGATACTCCGGACCTCCGCCTTCTGTGGATCCTCCACCTCCGCCGGCTCCGGTCGCTCATCGATAGGGTCCATGCGAGGGCGGAAGCAAAAAGGGCAGGAATTCGGGTGGAGAGCAACGATGATTGGAGTTGAGTGGGTGGATAAAGTGGGGGAGGGGGAGGGGTTGTTGGCGCGGAAATAGTGCAAGTTACTCCAAATGTGTGGGCTCCGCCTCGGTTTTGCCTGGGGGTGTCGGAGTCCTACGTGGCGGAGGTTCGGACTCCCGCAAAGCGCCCCCTCCCCCATGTTTGCTTCCGGTTTATGGGAAAACAAACAACCGGTCCAGTCCGTGGACCGATGCAGTACCATATGTTGGATGGAAAAGTGCGTCTAGACTGCTCGGTCCAGACGGTTATGGGTGGTTTGAGGGTCCGCGTTGGAGATGCCTTAACACACTGGCCTTTGCATGGACATGGCCTTCACTTAATTATTCCAAAGTTTATGAGATTTAACACTTCAAATGGCGATAGAAAATTTCCACATAGGCCAACAGAAGAAGGAACGACCGACCAGAAACAAGGGGAAAATGACGGCTCATGCGAACAAATAGCCCAATAAATGACGTGTGAAAAGGATTCTGCGGGGTTATCATTATATTTGTTGTGAAAAAGATTTTACTTATTTCGTATTGTAGATGTTGATATATTTTGTTATACACTTAGTCAAACATACAAATGTATGACTTTAGAAAAACTAATACATGAAACATAGGGAGTATATTGAAATAGCTAGTATTATTCTTTCCATACACATATGCAAATAAGTAATCACATACTTGTTTAAACAATCATGCAGGTGGTATATATGTGTGTATATAAACGGGCGTCAAAGGTATGAGTATATGAGCTATGCCGTCGGGTAGGAAGGCTGCATGGCGAGTCCGCATAGGCCTTGCTCGTCGGCGACGTCCCTCTCCATCCTGATGAAACCATTCTCACCCCATGATGCGCCCCACGAGTTCTTCATCACCCAGTACTTGGTCCCGTCGCCGGCAATGCCGTACCCGACCGCCGCGATGCCGTGGTCGAGCTCCGTGCCACAATCGCCGGAGAGCACACCGCCCTTGTAGAACCGGAAGAGGTTGTCCCCTCCATCAACGGCAACGGACACGGGCTGCGCGGCCACCGCCTTCTGAAGAGACGCCTCGTCGTTGGCCGGCACATCCTCGTACCCCTTGATGGATGCTGCGGCGTTGGACTCCTTGTTGGAGTTGCAGCTGCCGTCGGTGCCGGTGTAGGGGTAATTACCCTCGGTGGTCAGGCCGCCGTTGTCGATGATGAACTCGAAGGCGTTGTCCATGAGCCCTCCCTCGCAGCCCTGGTCCATGCCGTCCACATCACAGTCCACCAACTCCTGCTCTGACAGTGAGATCAGTTTCCCGGTGCTCAGCTTCACGATGCCTTCCATAGAGGCCACCGTGGAGAAGGCCCAACAACACCCTGAAATATTCCACGTTACACAGGTGTTGATATGTTAGTCAATGTCCGTAAAAAGACAAGAATAATTGAATAACATAATGTAAACTAGTACGGTCCTTTGCAGTCTTCTCATTTCCAATAAAACTTGAAAATTCAAAAATTTTGTCAGCAAGTATGGAAATATTTTCATTTTTGTTAACAAAAAATAGTCAAACACGATTTTGAGCCAATTCAAATACTATACAAACTTTTATCAATTGAAATATTATATGTGAACTATAGCTAAAACCTAAGAAACATCAGTAATATCAGTGGTGCCTAGAATATTTCTAGAATCAAATTTAGAACAGTTGACAATAGTCACAAATAATTGTGCGAATATGAGCTTACCACATTGGCCTTGGTCTTTGATGGGAGTGACCGCGCCTTTGGTTCTCCAGTCCACAGATGTGGGGAGAGCATCGAGGCTAACGTTCGCATACCTAAACCCTGTCTTCCTGCCCTTGCTATCACCCACCAGCGCCTTATACCCCGTGTGTGTAGTCCTGAATTCATCGTCGGTGATATCCGCAAACTGGTTAGCCTCGAGCCAGAACTTGTCGTTCCCTGCATTTACCGACTCGATGAACACGACATTGGCCTTGAACACCTCTAACCGCTGTGCTTTCTCAGCAGTGTCACTGTACACACGGCCATACTTGACCATCCACTGCTCGTGCCTTGCGACAATGGACCGATCGTCGGCGAGGTCCCGGGCTGCAAGAGCGCTGAGCACGCAGGCGCATGCGAGGATGGCGAAGAACGAACCTTGTGAGTAGCTAGCCATGGCTGGCCGGAGTAGAAGTTGGAGATAAAGGAGGTTATGGTGATCTATCTTGTTTGATGATAATTGGGGTGTAATCTGGATCATATTTATAGGGATGAGATGATTCATGGCTCGGCTGTACTGAACTGCGGGGATTCTAGGTAAGGCTGATAATGATTTGCTGCGTGCCGTGAGAGTACGTACAGCAGATTAATTCTTGTTAAACAAAGGAATGAATTAGCTTGGCAGGTGAGCTGAGAACAACAGGGACTAATTCTTGTTAAACAAAGGCATGGATGGACTGGATTATTATTTCGTTCAAGAATATTGAACGTCTAGTTTGCTCGTTAAACAAACATGTTGATAAGGGGACTAAAATAATCACTTTAATTATCCCTTTCTTACAGTGAGTTTCTGATCAGTGTAAAATACTCAGTTAAGTACAATTTGCACGTCTGGACACTTCGGCCCAAGTGGCAACTTGTTTTCTAGTGGTAGGCTAGTTCAACCTTGGTTGGACATTGTTCATTTATTAAATGCAAACTTTTTTTAGGGAAATAAACTTGGTTCGACCCGCGAGCTAAGACTAGCTCAAACACATATATCGCCGAAGGAGAATAGGCTTCTAAATTCCAAAGGAAAATGGAATGAGAACAGTAACATGAACTAAATCTGTAAGATACAATATTCAAACATAAAAATTGTAGGTCAAAGAAATGGTATTATAACTTGTGCTATGGAAACAAAAGAATCTAATTGAGTTTGAATTTTGAATCAGTTTGTTGTTTTAATAACACACACTCATAGTCTTAACTCAGTTTTGAATCACATATGGGTTTGAATTTTCAACGTGAGGGGGGGGGGGGGGGGGGGGGGGTTATTGACTGGTCAAACTTTAAAATGTGTATTGACTTTTAACAATTCATTCGAAATTAATAAATATTGTACAATGTTTTGTAAAATTAAAGTTCACAATTTTACTTTATATATATTAAAATAAGGTACTTATCTTTTGATAAATCTTCCAATACTATATTTAGCCTACTATAAAACCTTCATAACTTGTAACTCAGACATCCTAATTCCGACTCAAAATTTCAATTTTGAATAAAAATGGGCTAATAATTAAAGGGGTAAAAATATGAAGTAGTAACATTTTGTGTATATTTTACTTGGACTTAGAATAATGCAGGGAAGCCTCCAAAAGTTGACATTTTTCTTTTATATCTTTATAACCTTAAATGTTTCAAAACCAATCAATTTAAGTTTGAAAAGAAAATAAAAGAAGGAAACAGAATGGTCGAAATCTGGGAGCTTCTAAGTGGCGTCTTAAACGACACTTGAAGGAACGGGCCCTCACGCACCCCTGCTCGTAGGCCGGCCCATGTAAGGCGAGCGCTCAATCGCTTCACCTGTTGCCCCTGTTTGCTCGAGCGCAGTTTGAATGGTCGCGGTTGACTAGTCGGTAAATCATTGACTATAAAAAAATGAATAAAAATATAAAAAATTCATGAATTCAAAAATGTTCATCGATTTTGAAAAAAGGTTCAATGAATTTGAAGAAGTTCACCAATCTTGGAAAGTTGATTGAATTTAAAAAAACTTCATCAGATTTGAAAAAAGTTAATCGATTTTGAACAAATCATTTTTGAAAAAATTACATCAATTTTGAAAAGTGCATTGAATTTTAAAAGTTCTTAGAATTTGGAAAAAAAGCTCAACAAATTTGAAAAAACTCATCAAATTTGAAAAAATGTTCATCAATTTTGCAGAAACAATGCAACCGGTGCTTAAGGCGCCATATAGGACCCCCCCCCCCCCTCCCCCGCGGTCTCAGGCGGCCCTATATCTCACATTCAGTGAGACGGGAGGAACCATCGTTAAATGGTGGGGCGAGTTGTGTTGGCCCATGCGCGCGGAAACAACAGCCTCATTTTTTTCTCATGTTTTTTGCTTTCTTTTATACTTTCATTTATACTTCCAAATATTGTAAAAAATCATATACACAAAACACTCTACATAAAATGTGAAAAATATTGACCAAGCATTTGAAAAATGTAGAATGTGTATAGAGAAAATGTTTATCACATATACGAAAATGTATACAAAAAAAACTATGTATGAAACAATTTCATCATGTATTTAAAAAATATTAATCAAGCATTTGAAAAAAATGTTGAACAAGTGTCTCAAATTTTTTAATCAAGCATTTGAAGAATGTTAATTGTGTATATAAAAAAGGTCGACCATGTATTATAAAATTTGGATCATATATATAAATTATTTAATCAAGCATTTGAAAAAAACATTGAAAAATATTTCAAAAAAATTTAATCAAACATTTGAAAATGTTAAATGTGTATAGAAAAGATGTTGAACATTTATTAAAAAAATTATGAATTTTTTTTATCATGTATATAAAAATATTTATCAGCCATTTGAAAAAAATGTTGAACAAGTATTTGGAGAATGTTAATCAAGCATTTTAATTTTTTAAAATATGCATAGAAAAAATATTGACCATGTATTAGAAATTGTTAATCTTTATTTGAAAACATGTTTAAAATGTGTATATGAAAATATTGGTATTACAAAATGTTAAATTGGTATTGGAAATTTTTTAAAGGTGTGTTAGATAAATATTGTTGACATATATAAGAAGATGTGGAATGAAAACCAAAAGAAAAAAAAGAAAAGAAAATTAAAAAAGAAAACAAAATAAACCAAAGAAATAATAAAAGAAAAAAGGATGAAACAAGTGCATAAATGTGAAAAAAAACATAGACGGAAAAAGAAAACAAAACAAAAAAGGAATAGATAAATAAAGAAAATCGAAGAAAAACAATGTGAAAATCCTAGTGAAAACGGAGAAAAACTGCTGAAAAACAGAAGAAAAAGAAAACGGAAAAAACCTGGAAAAGTGAAGAAGAAACAGTGAAAACTTGGTTCATAATGAACCCGTGGCAAGCTAGTGGCTAATAGTGCTTGATATCAGGAGACTAGGGTTCGAATCCCCTGCCGCTCCCTTTTCTTCTCTCTCTTTCTTTTATTAACTATGCGCGAATGGGCCAACCCGATTACAGTAGACCCCTTCAGCGAGACATCCTACTGTCTCGCTTAGTGCGCGATATAGTCGCCCCACCCCCCTCCCCCCTCCTCGTTCCTTTTTCTTCCCTTTTGCCATCACCGAATGGGCCATGGGCTAGTTATATTTCTCCATATTTAGATATCCAAAACATCTTATATTTGTGAGCGAAGTGAGTATAAATTAATTCAGCACCCAAATAATAGCAAATGACTTAAAACATTGTTATACACTTAGTCAAACATAGAAATATTTGACCTTAAAAAACTAATACATGAAACAGAAGGAGTATATTGAAATAGCTAGTATTATTATTTCCATACATATATAAATACGCAATCAAATACTGGTTTACACAATCATGCAGGTGGTATATATGTGTATACACAGGCTTCAAAGGTAGGAGTATATAAGCGCTATGCCGTTGGGTAGGAAGGCTGCATGGCGAGTCCACAGAGGCCTTGCTCATCAGCGATGTCCCTCTCCATCCTGATGAAGCCATTCTCGCCCCATGATGTACCCCACGAGTTCTTCATCACCCAGTACTTGGTCCCGTCACCGGCGATGCCGTACCCGACCGCCGCAATGCCGTGGTCGAGCTCCGTGCCACAATCGCCGGAGAGCACGCCGCCCTTATAGAATCGGAAGAGGTTGTCCCCTCCATCGACGGCCACGGACACGGGCTGCGCAGCCACTGCCTTCTGAAGTGACGCCTCGTCGTTGGCCGGCACATCCTCGTACCCCTTGATGGACGCTGCGGCGTTGGACTCCTTGTTGGAGTTGCAGCTGCCGTCAGTGCCTGTGTAGGGGTAGTTTCCCTCGGTGGTCAGGCCGCCGTTGTCGATGATGAACTCGAAGGCGTTGTCCATGAGCCCGCCCTCGCACCCCTGGTCCATGCCGTCCACATCGCAGTCCACCAGCTCTTGCTCCGACAGTGAGATCAATTTCCCGGTGCTCAGCTTCACGATGCCTTCCATGGAGGCCACCGTTGAGAAGGCCCAGCAACACCCTGAAATATTCCACGTTACACAGGTGTTGATAGGTTAGTCACTATCCATAAAAAGACAAGAATAGTTGAATAGGATAGTGTAAACTAGTATAGTCATGTGCATTGTTCTCATTTCCAGTAAAACTTGAAATTTCAAAATTTTAGCCAACAGGTATGGAAATATTTTCATTTTTGTTAACAAAAATCAGCAAACACGAATCTGAGCCAATTCAAATATTATATGAACTTTTATCGATTTTTCTCATAAATTGGTTGGATTTAAGCTTACCTCCAGCATAAACATTGGTCATTTTGGCGAGCTATAGCTAAAACTTATGAAACTTCAGTAATATCAGCACTCCCTAGAATATTTCTAATTGAATTATTGAACAATTTGCAATGGTCACGTGTAATTGTCTGAATATGTGCTTACCACATTGGCCTTGGTCTTTGATGGGAGTGACCGCGCCTTTTGTTCTCCAGTCCACAGACGTCGGGAGAGCATTGAGGCTAACGTTCGCATACCTGAACCCGGTCTTTCTGCCCTTGTTACCACCCACCGGCGCCTTATATCCCGTGTGCGTAGCCCTGAATTCATCGTCGGTAATATCGGCAAATTGGTTAGCCTCGAGCCAGAATTTGTTGTTCCTTGCGTTCACCGACTCGATGAACGCGACATTGGCCTTGAACACCTCTAGCCGCTGTGCTTTCTCAGCAACGTCACTGTACACACGGCCATACTTGGCCATCCACTGCTCGTGCCTCGCGACAATTGACCAATCGTCGGCAAGGTCCCGGGCTGCAAGAGTGGTAAGCACGCAGGCGCATGCGAGGATGGCAAAGAGCAAACCTTGTGAGTAGCTAGCCATGGCCGGCCGTGGTAGAAGGTGGAGATCGAGGAGGTTTTTTTTTTTGCTGGTGAGAGATCGAGGAGGTTGTGGTGATCTATCTTGTTTGATGATATTTGGCGGTGTAATGTGGATCATATTTATAGGGATCAGATGAGTGATGGCTCGGTTGTACTGAACTGCTGAGATTCTAGGTAAGGATGAGAGTGATTTGCTGCGTGCCGTGAGAGGACGTACAGCAGATTAATTTCTTGTTAAACAAAGGAATGAATTAGCTTGGGGGACGAGCTGAGAAAAACAGAGACTAATTCTTGTTAAACAAAGGCATGGATTATTATTTCGTCGAAGAATGTTGAACGTCTAGTTTGCTCGTTAAAGAAGCATGTGGATGATAATATATATATATTTGACACTCCGGCCAAAGCGGTAACATATTTTGTAGCGGTTGGACATGTTTTTTTTTAACGCGTTGGATCTTTTGGATCCGATGAAGTGTGTAGTACACGTATATAGACTGGAGTTTCACAGTCCAACATTACTTCTTTAAAGTTTCATAAAAAAAAAGACATTACTTCTTTAAAGATGTTATATCCACCTTTAGGGCCATTGGGCGATTTTCTTGGTCTGATCTCGTATGGGTGGTACACGTTGTCTGCCTGCCGGCTTTGCCGTCGTCCGATCTGGTTAATTCGTGTCTCATCTCCTTGACGGCTTCTGTGGGCCGGGAACACGCGTAGGTCCCCTTGGCGTCGATTGTTCGACAGGTTGAGTTTCGTTTGCCTGGCTGACCGAGTCAGCCATTCGTTTGCTGCCAAGACTACTTGTCCTATCTACCTGACCATTTGCATCCGCCTGGTAGGCCCTGTTCGGTCTTGTTGGGGGTGAGAGGATTGCTTGGCCGGCGTCAGTGTCGTTCCTTTTTGGTCGGGCATGCTCGTTCTGTCTAGCTGGTTGTTTGCCTCCACCCGGTGGCTAAATTTCATGTTTTGACCCTTTTGATCAAGTTCAGCCGGATCTAGCCCCGGTTTAATCATTATTGACATTTGACCCTTTTCCTAACGCCTGGGAACACGGCGGTAGGATTACCTAGACTACTGCCAGAACCTTTGGCGGTAGGGTAACGGCAGCCGCCGTTCCGCCAATGCCCAGATGCTGATCTGACAGGCGACCTACCGCCAGAGGCCTTGGCGGTACGATGTGCAACCCTACCACCACGAGCCCTGGCGGTAGGGTGTGCAACCCTACCGTAAAACATCTGCCACTTCAAGTCTTAGTACCCAGGGCCGTGGAGTGAGGACCCCTACCGTCGGAGGCCTTGGCGGTAGGATGTGCAACCCTGCCGCCAAGAGGCCTGACGGTAGGGTCTGATCATAGTGCATTTTCTGCACATAACTTGTATTTTGTCTTCAATTTTTTTGCCACAACAATTTTATAGACTTAAAAACAACAAGCATATGTATCACAGCTCCACATGAATAATAGTTCACGAAGCAAATGGTTCAACTAAGAAACATAGCACATATCCACACATGTAGCACAAAGTTTTACATAGCAAGTTCAACAAATACCAAATAGTTTCACGAAGCCAACATAAAAAGTTTAACTAGTTCAACGGACTAGTTCAACGGCAGCAACTTCACTTCCTACTTCCCCTCTTTGAGGTACGGTCCTCGTTGTTCTTTGAACGGTTCTCAGCTGCCTTCTTCTTGCGGTGAGGAGGACGCGGTTTCTGAAACGGGGATGGACTTTCCCAATCCCTCTTCGACGCATTCCTCTTCTCAAGATGGGTTGTCTGAGTTGGTGGAGGTCCGTCATCGCCGTCGTACTCCTCCTCCTCATCGCTTTGTTCCTCTTCTTCCTCTTGTTCATTTTCTGCTCCCTCCTCGTCCTCTTCTTTATCTTCACCTTCTTCGTCCTCGTACTCCTCCTCCTCCTCTTCAACCACCCTAGGCGATGAGGCGGCATGGCTCGATGAAGCGAGGGTATGCATCGGGGCTGCATGATCATAAGCATCAGCAGAGGAGGTAGCGCACCCAAGCAGGCCCACCAGCTTGCGACATTTGTTGACGACCTTCTGCAATAAGAATGAAACAAGAACATATTATGGATCAAGTTTATGGTTAAAAACGAAAATAAACTTAAGAAAGATGACATGATCTAAAGCAGCACACATCCGAACGGTATAGGTAGGCGAGGCCGGTGCTCCCCAGCTGTACCCCGCATCCCAGTCCTTTAGGAAGTCGAGATACACCCATAGGGCAGTGTCCCCAGAGCAGTCTGGAAACATGACCTCTGTGAGAAGATACCACAGGTAGGCCCTAGCGTACTGCTCCACCACTCGGGGTTCAGCACTGCTACCTCTTGAGCATGTGTTGGTTTTCCCTTGAAGAGGAAAGGGTGATGCAGCAAAGTAGCGTAAGTATTTTCCTCAATTTTGAGAACCAAGGTATCAATCCAGTAGGAGACAACACACACGTCACCTAGTACCTGCACAAACAATTAAGAACCTTGCAGCCAACGCGATAAAGGGGTTGTCAATCCCTTCACGGTTACTCGCAAAAGTGAGATCTAATAGAGATAGTAAAGTAAATATTTTTGGTATTTTTGTTGTATAGATTGGAAAGTAAAGATTGCAAAATAGTAAACTAGATGCGATGTAAAAAAAGAGATGTAATATAATAAGAAAGAGACCCGGGGGCCATAGGTTTCACTAGTGGCTTCTCTCAAGATAGCATGTATTACGGTGGGTGAACAAATTACTGCCGAGCAATTGATAGAAAAGTGCATAATTATGAAGATATCTAAGGAAATGATCATGAACATAGGCATCACGTCCGTGTCAAGTAGACCGAAACGATTATGCATCTACTACTATTACTCCACACATCGACCGCTATCCAGCATGCATCTAGAGTATTAAGTTCATAAGAACGGAGTAACGCATTAAGCAAGATGACATGATGTAGAGGGATAAACTCAAGCAATATGATATAAACCCCATCTTTTTATCCTCGATGGCAACAATACAATACGTGCCTTGCTGCCCCTACTGTCACTGGGAAATGACACCATAAGATTGAACCCAAAGCTAAGCACTTCTCCCATTGCAAGAAAGATCAATCTAGTAGGCCAAACTAAACCGATAATTTAAAAAGACTTGCAAAGATATCAAATCATGCATATAAGAATTCAGAGAAGAACCAAATAATATTCATAGATAATCTTGTTCATAAACCCACAATTCATCGGATCTCGGCAAACACACTGCAAAAGAATATTACATCGAATAGATCTCCAAGAACATCGAGGAGAACTTGGTATTGAGAATCAAAGAGAGAGAGAGAATAAGCCATCTAGCTAATAACTATGGACCCAAAGGTTTATGGTAAACTACTCATGCTTCATCGGAGAGGCAATGGTGTTGATGTAGAAGCCCTCTGTGATCGATTCCCCCTTCGACAGATCGCCAGAAAAGGCCCCAAAATGGGATCTCATGGGTACAGAAGGTTGCGACGGTGGAAAAGTGGTTTCGTGGCTCCCCCTGATGTTTTTAGGGTATAAGAGTATATATAGGCGAAAGAAGTACGTCAGTGGAGCTACGAGGGGCCCACGAGGGTGGGGGCGCGCCTACCCCCTGGGCTCGCTCTCTTGCCTCGTGGCTTCCTTGTAGAGTCCCAGACTTCAACTCCAAGTCTTCTGGATTGCTTTTGGTCCAAGAAAGATCATCACGAAGGTTTCATTCCGTTTGGTCTCCATTTGATATTCCTTTTCTGCAAAACTCTAAAATAGGCAAAAAAAAAACAGAAACTGGCACTGGGCCTCCGGTTAATAGGTTAGTCCCAAAAAAATAATATAAAAGAGCATATTAAAGCCCATTAAACATCCAAAACAGATAATATAATAGCATGGAACAATCAAAAATTATAGATACATTGGAGACATATCAGGCACCTTCCGGGCACTTGCTCCGTTACTTCAGGAGCCAGGACAGCGGTACGCCGAAAGTCCAGTTATTCTTAGCCGCGGGGGGAGGGGGGGAGGGGGGCAGTCGCTGATGAGGGTGATAACCCTATCATGCCAGTTCTTCCTCTCCACTCATCCCGTGAGAGCACGACCCTCGAGCGGTAGGGCAGTAATCATCCCCCAATCCTGGAGGGTCACCGTCATCTCCCCACATGGAAGATGGAAGTTGTGCATCTCTGGCTGCCACTGGTCGATCAAAGCCGTGAGAGCTGAGTGGACGAGCATCGGCGGCTTATGCTTGAACAGCAGGACAAAACCCAATAGTCGGGCTCTCCTGTAGAATGGTGTGTACCGCTCATCGTACTCCATCTTAACGGTCGTCTTGTGACCCCTCATCCGAAGTGGGCGGGAGCATCTGTCAAAATGAAGAACCAAATAATTAGCAACTTATTTTCATCAATTCAAAAGATTTGGTTTAAGAATGGTAATTACCACTCCATTCTCAATGAAACGGGTATGATGACCCTTGTCGAACGCAGGGTCAAGCATGGTATACTTAGTGCCGATGTCGTCTGCAAGAGGTGGCCTCCTAAAAAATTGCATAAAAATAAGCATAAGCATAATGGAACACACATTTGTACAATTTTTATTCATTGGTAAACATGATTATCATAAGCATGATTCATTCATTCATTCATTTTGCATAAGATTGTTTTAACATTATTCATTCATTTTTTACAATTTTTATGCATATGGTTGATCACGATGGTTCATATGTGTGAGATGCATCACAAAGGTTCATATGGGTGAGATGCATCACAAAGGCTCATCACATCCAAAAAACCTAGAGTTCAATCATTTAGTAAGCATATGAAGATATTTTTTTCAACATGAACATGAACTAGGGTTCATCATGTGGTTCAAAAATAAGTAAATATATATCAAGATGCAATCACCAAGGTTCACATGATTAATTCATTTATATAAATTTCTCCAACAACATCCACTATACATCATGCATCACATCATATTAACATGCATCATAGCAAACACATACGAGTTAATTAACCATCCAACATGCATCATATCATATTTTTTTCAAAAACAAAAAACATGAACTAGGGTTCATCTTAAGCATATTTCCTCAAACATCATCCACTATACATCATGCATCATATCAAAACAAATTCCTCCAACATGCATCATATCAAAAAAAATCCTTCAAAAAATGAACTAGGGTTAATCTTCACACTACCATTCCAACTAGATTAGAGTTCATACAACACAATAGAACATCTAGAATCAACCAAAAACAATCCTAGGGTACAAATCAGTTAAATTTAGTTCAAAAATAGGGGTGATTTCAATCAAATAATGCGACGAATCGGAAGCTATTTGACTAAAACTAGTTGGAGGGGTCGGAGGAGCTTACATTGGTTGTTTCGGGGCCATCTCGATCCGCAAAAACGGTGAAGAAACAAAGAAGATCCGAGGAGGGGGTGGAGGAGATGAGAGAGGGGGTGAGAGAGAAGAACTCTCTATTCTTCGGCGGCTGGGTGGGGGGACATGGGGGTGGGGTGGCCGGCCCGCGGGCATATAACTGTCCAGACCCTACCGCCGGGGCCTGTGGCGGTACGATAAAATAGGCTACCGCCAGGACCGACGCCTGTAGGGTGGGACAGAGGGTGACGGCGGCCGTTTAGGCTGCTGACGTGGTTTAGTTCCCTACCGCACAGGCCCTGGCGGTAGGCTACGTAATCCTACCGCCGAGGTGAAGGAAATATTCCCTAGAGGCAATAATAAAGTTGTTATTTTATATTTCCTTACTTCATGATAAATGTTTATTATTCACGCTAGAATTGTATTATCCGGAAACTTGATACATGTGTGGATACATAGACAAAAACACCGTGTCCCTAGTGAGCCTCTACTAGACTAGCTCGTTAATCGAAGATGGTTAAGTTTCCTAACCATAGACATGTGTTGTCATTTGATGAACGGGGTCACATAATTAGGAGAATGATGTGATGGACAAGACCCATTCGTTAGCTTAGCATTATGATCGTTCAGTTTTATTGCTATTGCTTTCTTCATGTCAAATACATATTCATTCGACATGAGATTATGCAACTCCTGGATACCGGAGGAATGCCTTGTGTGCTATCAAACGTCACAATGTAACTGGGTGATTATAAAGATGCTCTACAGGTATCTCCGAAGGTGTTTGTTGAGTTGGCATAGATCGAGATTAGGATTTGTCAGTCTGAGTATCAGAGAGGTATCTCTAGGCCCTCTCGATAATACACATCATAAGCTTGCAAGCAAACGGCTAAGGAGTTAGTCACGAGATGATGTATTATGGAACGAGTAAAGAGACTTGTCGGTAACGAGATTGAACTAGGTATGAAGATACCGACGATCGAATCTCGGGCAAGTAACATACCGATGGACAAATGAAATTACGTATGTTGTCATAACGGTTCGACCGATAAAGATCTTCGTAAAATATGTAGGAGCCAATATGAGCATCCAGGTTCCGCTATTGGTTATCGACCAGAGAGGTGTCTCGGTCATGTCTACATAGTTCTCGAACCCATAGGGTTCACACGCTTAACGTTCGATGACGATATAGTATTATATGAGTTATGTGATTTGGTGACCTAATGTTGTTCGGAGTCCCGGATGAGATCACAGACATGACGAGGAGTCTCTAAATGGTCGAGAGGTAAAGATTGATATATAGGACGATTCTATTCGAACACCGGAAGTGTTTCAGAGGGTACCGGGTACATATCGGGTCATCGAAAGGGGTTCCGAGCACCCCCGGCAAAAGATATGGGCCTTATGGGCCAAGAGGAGAAATGCACCAGCCATAAGGGGCTGGTGCGCCCACCCCCCCATATGGGCTGGCCAAGGTGGAGAAGGAAAGGGGAAGGAGGAAAGGAAAGAAAGGGAACAAGATTCCCCCTTCCTTCCCCCTCCCCCTCTTTCCTTCCCCCTCCGATATATATGGCAGGGGGGCACGCGGCTTGGGAGGAGCCCAAGTAGGATTTGGTCCTACTTGGTGCGCCTCCTGGCCTTTCCCCTCCCCCTCCCACCTATATATATGTGGGGGCGCCCCTAGCACACACCAGACAATTGCCTAGCCGTGTGCGGCGCCCCCTTCACCATTTACTCCCCTGGTCATATTTTCATAGTGCTTAGGCGAAGCCCTGTGGAGATCACTTCACCATACCGTCACCACGCCGTTGTGCTGACGGAACTCATCTACTACCTCAATGTCTTGCTGGATCAAGAAGGCGAGGGACGTCACCGAGCTGAACGTGTGCAGAACTCAGAGGTGTCGTACATTCGGTACTTGATTGGCCGGAGCTAGAAGAAGTTCGACTACATCAACCATGTTGTCAAACGCTTTCTCTTTCGGTCCACGAGGGTACATAGACACACTCTCCCCCTCTCGTTGCTATGCATCTCCTAGATAGATCTCGCGTGAGCGTAGGATTTTTTTTGAAATTGCATGCTACGTTCCCCAACACGAGCCCCCTGGCGGTAGGAAAAAGGGTCAGATCGCGAAAAAAGACCAAACTGGGGTCAGATCCAGCTAAACTTGACCAAAAGGGTCAAAACACGAAAAAAAGCCCCACCCTATATGTCCTATTTGGTTTCGTTTTTTTTGGGGGGAGGGTGGGAGGATCGATGGACAGTCAGTCTCGTTTGTTGCCAAAACATGTCTACCTGGCTGCTTGTCTCCGCCCGTTATGCCCCGTTTCTTCTTGTTGGCGGTGGGTGGATCATTGGGTAGGCAGGCATTCAGTTTGTTTGGAATCAATGTGTGCTGGGACTTGTTCATTGTTGTTGGAGGGTGAGAGGACCACTATGCAAACAGGAATTCAGTTTGTGTTCAATCGTCATCTGCTGGGATCTGTGCATTGTCTTTAGGGCGAGGGGATCGTTGGGAGGCAAACATTCGGTTTGTGTGAAATCGGCGTGTGCCAAGGCTCATTTGGAGAGGTTTTATTTAGCCTGCTAGGTCATACCATGTCCTCGCCTCGCTTGTTTGCTACCGATGATTGTGATGTTGCAGCCACGTTATCCTTATGGTCTCACGTGTGTCAGTGGATGTATGGATTTACTTTCTGGTTGGTTAGTCCCAGACGCTTTTGAGGTATGCCGGAAGTGGGCAGCTACACAAAGTTCGAGATGTGTTGTGGTACGCGGGGAGTGGTGGTGGCAGGCGGGGGTTAGTACCCCTACTCTCTCTATGTGTGTGTGCGCGCGCGCGCACGCGCATGCGTGCCGGCTAGTACTCTTTCTGTGCTGGCTTGGCCATGCATGTTTATTCGTTCGCATTGTTTCCCTGTTCGGCCCTATGATTGCTTCTGGGTTTGTCTGTTGTGGTCCAATGTGTTAGCGACTTGCTTGTGCTACTTTTTGGCTGTTCTGCCTCTGGCCCACCCCTGTGTTGTGTTGTTGTTCTTATCCCGTCTCCTTCCCCATGTCATTTTCTTCCTTGTGCAACGTTTTCCTTCATGATCGCTGCCTCGCAGAGTAGGCCCCCTCACCTCGTTCCGCTGGAAGGGATTCTTCAAGCTTTGTCGGTGCCGCTGGTGCTCGTCCCGTACTACTTGCTTCGCTAGTCGGTTGGTGTTTGCTCCTCCTACAAACTGGGTTTTGGATCTGATTTCCCTCTTTACTTACTAGCATTTGTTTTACAAATTCCATTTTTAATTGGTTTACAATCTAGTATGGTATTTGCAAAGCAAACCTAGCTTTCCGCAAAGATGAAACTAGTGTATCAACTTCTTTGTGCTGAGGACATTGCATATACCTTTTTTGTATTATCGTTGTGGGTGCATTCAATGTACTCAACTGTCATGTTGATTTGGTCAGACATGGAAGAAGACAATCTTAACATAAAGTGCAAGAACTAGGGCGCAAGCCCCAGTAGATCGCATGTGGTGTATTGATGGGTCTATACGAGTTATTTGGAGTTTCCTGCAATAATTATCCGGTGTTCTTTGCCTCGACCAAAATGGTCACAACAAGGTAAGATACTCGGAATACATGGATGTTCTTATGTTGCCAAAGTTATTGTCATGAGAGCGCACATGGTTTAGTTGCAGTTGTTTTCAAAGTAAGATTATCGATCCCACGAAGAGCCAATGAAATGGCATTTTGCCTCTTATATATGGTTACCATGTGCGTGCAACTTATTATTGATCCCAAGATAAAGCGGTGCGTGGAGTGGAATATTGCAAGTATGTTCAAGCAAGAATTGAAGTGTGTGAGAATAGTAACTAAGTGAAGGATCAAAGATGCCTTAAATATCGACTAGAGGGGGGGGGGGGGGGTGAATAGGCGGCTACCAAATTAAATTCTTTTCCTAGTTGCTTTTAGAACTAGTAGTTCTCTAGAAATGCAACTAGGTGATACAACTCTATATGACGTGTTACAACAAGCTAGCAAGCTACACAAGGCAACACACAAGCAAGTGAAAAACAAAAATTAAAGCTAGGGTTAACAGACAACTGAAAGTGGTGGAGATGATGTAATCGTAAGTTCACACACTTGGGGTATGGTAATCTCCGTTGGAGAGGGGGGAACAATGAATGCTCCCACAACAATGACTGTCTCACTTTCTTCTCCAAGAACCTCAAGCGACATATGCTTAGATTCTATTCCACTAGGGGTAGCTCCTGGGGTGAGTTCCAACCCTCACAAACGAGCCCAAGGCACAACCACGCGATTTGGAAGCTCCTGGGAAACACTAGCCATCTAGGGTTCCCCACAAACCCAAGAGTAACAAGGCTTCCTAGCATCTCACGGGGAATCAACAAATTCAAGTTTTTCTTGAATGGATTGGTAGATTAGGTGATCCTCTTGCTCTCTCTAAAATATGGAGTGGATTGAATGTCTATAGAGGAAAAATAATAGAAGATTGAAGCTTTTGGATCAATGGTGTGAGTGTAGTGGAGTCATCCCCTTCTCAAGGAAGGAGGGTATATATACGTCAACCCAGAATTATGCCCGCTGTACACCGTCCAGTTATGTCGAACAATCTGACTAGGGTCGGGCAAAAGGACATGTTTGATGTTCCGGCAGGATGTCCGACACAATGTCTGAGCTTGTCCAGTAGCATCTGCATAGGGTCAAAGATTGCCTCGGAATATCTGACGAGACTTCCGACCTTCAGATATTTTATCGGACAATCCGACCAAATGTACGACATTGTTCAGTAGCACAAAACAGAAAGAATTCAGGGCACTCTTTCTCATATAGGGTGTGGATGGTATTTGGCTTTATGTGTTCAATGATTCTACATAATAGATCCATGGCGCATCCACTCTCAATAGTACGACATACCTATGACTCAAAAATGAGAAATTGTTGGTGGAAAAATTAATGTGCCATCTTTTTTTGACCTTTTTGCTTTTGGGGTCACCGACCAACGATATGTGTCATTTCCATAGATGTGTAAACTGAAAGCATGCCCGAAACATAGTTAATCATCTAATATTTATTGCCGTTAACACCAAAACCATCACTAGGGGTGCATGTTCTTTCACTAAGAACAAGAACAGAAGAGAGTAATGAGAAGGACATAAACTACATTAGGTCTAAAGGTGTTCTTCGGGAGTCGGGATTCACCACTTGTGTTTGTGGTACTTAAATGTGTAGAAACACAACCTTTGGTTCATATACGATATTCATGTTATGTGTGTATTGTGTGGGCGGAGCCAATAATAAGATACATGCATACTATTAGAGCTTCGTATCACGCACGCCAACATCGTCCCTCCAATACCTACTGGTGTAGTATGATGGTGATAAAGGGTCTCCGCGTGGATGCGGCATAAAACACATGGGTCTTTGTTTTTCCCTTACCAATGATCCGCTAAGGAGAGAGGTAGCTTCTGTCATCGTTGTACCTCTAACCCCACACCACAAAGATAATACATCCTTCAAGTCCGCAAGGGCCAAAAATTGTGCAATTGACGTTCACGCTATATCATGAAGAACAATACCACAATCATATAACAAATACTCCCGCCGATCCAAAAAAACTGTCGTGACTTTAGTTTACATTTAGTTCAAATTTGAACTAAAGACACAGCACTTCTTTTGGATCAGAGGGAGTATCATATATGTTATCTGCATTCAGTTCATATAAATACTAGGGTTCCTCCATATCCCCGATAACTAGGGAAATTACTCAGACATAGAGGCACGAGACATCATCGAGGTGTTCATGGCAATAAAGATGAATGATTAATGTTATGCATGTATAAATCCACATTAGGGTTCGGGATTATAACGAGGTGAATGGAGGAGTCAATATTGATGACCTGGATGACGGTGATGATGATGATTGGTGTCATGGCCTCTGTGATCGATGCCATGGCAAGGTGGTGCCCTTCTGTCGAATCCCCCTCCGGACCACTTTTGGTGGTGGGGTTTCTACTTCTGTTTCGTGACTTGGAGCCTCTTCATTCATCAAATATGAGATCTGATTGCACGGGTGGAAATACGACGAGGGGGAGGCGATGCCATATGGTACAACTGCTGGTACAAGCGGGTGCGCTCATACTGCGCATCATATTCTCTTCTGGAGAGGCTAACGCATCGTAGTTTGAAACAGATTTTTCTCATTTATAAAAATGATTTGGAATAATTAGTTTTAATTTAGGAAACGGTTTCACTTATTTTTGGAAAACTGATTTCACTTATTTCAACCAAAAAATCATATAAAAATACAATTT
Source organism: Triticum timopheevii (assembly GCA_963921465.1). NCBI lineage: Eukaryota > Viridiplantae > Streptophyta > Magnoliopsida > Poales > Poaceae > Triticum > Triticum timopheevii. The sequence goes on from OY997272.1 coordinate 173,996,054, forward strand.
CACTTATTTCAAAACATTGGTTTCACTGAATTAAAAAAACTTATTTCACTTATTCCAAAACCTGATTTTACTCATTTAAAATGTTGAAGTTAAAACATGTTTGAAATGCATCCAAGTTTGATCTTGTTCTAAAGCTCTTGGTGTCAGGAATTCAAATATGTAAAATGTTTAAAAAATAACGGTATAGTTTAAATGATATGAATGATTTTTCTTTGACTATGTACTGCAGGGCAAAAGCCCCACAGTCTTTTATTATATAAAAACAGAAGTTACAAAAGTCTGATGAACTAAGAAAGAGAACATAACTTACCTACAAAGAAAGTTAAAAGGTAACAGTCTATACAAGGGAGGTAATCCAGCTCAATAGGTCCTCCCTGTATTTACATTTGATCCTATGAGCTAGGAAAGTTATGTCATATATGAAACTTCTTCTCCATGCAGCAAATGTAGGCCTCTCATTTCTGAACACCTTCCCATTCCTGATGGTCAAAATATTCCAAGCAATAGTGAACACAACCTCAGTGAAGAATGGTTTGCCAAAGTCCCTCCTAGCTATCATAGCCATGTGAGACCAGGAACTGTTATGCTGCAGCATCCATGGGATTCCAAGATGGTTCACCCAAGTTACATTCAAAGAAAATGTGTGATCTATCTTCATGGAGCAGAAAAGGACACAAAACACAGGTATCATTATCAACATGCCAGTGACACCTTTGCAACATGTCTCTTGTGTTAAGTCTATCCATACAAATCTAAAGAGAAAATAAAAGGCAAGGATTTATATCACTCCACCACATGCAACGTCAGGGGAGGCTCTCTCGCACCTGACATGGCCCCACCGACCTGACATTGATTTGACTAAAAACAAAAAGAAAAGAGCTGATTTGAACTACTCCCTCCGTCCCATAACGCAAGACGTTTTTTGACACATTATGGGATGGAGGGAGTAATACTTTGATATACACATGCATATGGTCCCACAACTTTACATATGGCAACACCTCATTGATAGCAAGACCACCGGTAGCTACCCAAACCGGTAAAAATGACTTTGCATGCATGCAACACATTGAATGAACATGCATGTAGATTAGGGTGGAGGACTACAAAATAAAATTTGCAGAAGGATGAGGTATTTTGCAAAATTTTAGTAGATCCTACGGCATCTCGCCTCTCTCGCGTGTGGATCACATAAACACAGGGTGCATTGCCATAAAAACAGTCCAGCTAAAACCACCCCTCTGCCAACTCAGCACCACATATTTCATCTGACGTGGCTTCATTTCGGGGTCGATTTGAACCAAAAGTGAGCATGTGAGACAGGTTTAGCATTACAAAATTCTAAGTTGCCAGTTTGTGGGCTAGAATGTGAGTACCGCAAGTGCATTTCACTTGAAACTAAGAACGTTGCTCCTAGAAACTTGTCAATGGACACACATAAACAGCGAGAACACTTCACTTTTCCAAGAAATAGACCCATTTTTGCAAAAAGATGAGTAAAAAAGGGACCCATGTTCCTCTAATATATACGTATTATATAATCTAACATGATTTGCCCAACAGCAATAGTACAACAGTTCCACTTTTTCTAAAAAGCCAAAAAGTATAACGCTTTCGTATTACATGAATGGTACCGAGGATACAATGTAAGTCTACATCAAAACTGAGCTGTTAGATTGGTCAACGACATGGACCAAAGAATGATGTATGATACAGTAATAGTACCATACAATATATTTACACCACAAAATACAGAGGCTTATTATCATCCTGACCAACCAATACATCATATTCACAAATCCAGTTCTCATCCGCATGAAACCATCAGTTACCTCCGCTTAGTTTTACCAATAATAAAAGGTTGGATCTGCAGTTGCCGTGAAAACGCTCTATTGAAAAGAACCCGAGTTTGGATAGCTGAGATAATAGGCATCCATGCTAGTACAGCAATTGGAAAAAATAGCAGTGTACCCATTCCGTAGTCATAAGCGTGAGCAATGACCTGAATAGGCTCCCATATTGCATAGTATTCTATTTTCGGCCTCAAAACCTGGACAATCTGTGCAGTAAGGAGGGAATTAGGGCAATTGTGGAAAAGAATGTTGAACAATTGGTAGAGTGCATCATTGATACTTACAAGGAGGAGGCCCCAACCAGTTGGAATGAATGCAAGGCAACAGACGATCAAATCCATGATGGATAGTTTGCACAGGCAAGATAGAAGGATAAAGGAAGTCACTACTGCCAGGAATGTCAACAACTTTATGAACCTGAAGATGAGTTGGTGCTTTGAGCTTAACTGACGACTAGCACAATTAACAAGCTGCAGAAAATTCAGAAAAAAAAAATCAGTATAACGGTGAAGTATCACAGTTGCCGGAAACAAAGACATTCAAGACGAAGCATATACCTTGACCAGCCCAACAATGGAAATTATCACAACCCAAGAAAGCAAGTAAACAAGAAAATTCTTGTTATCATGAGATATCTTGAGGTGATAGACAAGTCCATACTGATAAACAAAGAACCGTAAACACAGCAATACTTCAATAATCCTAGAACTAAGCACCGAGTAGCGGAGATGCGCATTCTCAGTATTCCACCATGACTCCCAACTCTTTTCTGGTTGCACACCTATTCCCCCTTGGTTCATCATCCATCTATTCCAATCTGCCCAGTCGTCAACAATCTTGTGCCAAGCAAAACCAGCTGGATTGAAAAGAAAAGGTGCAAACAGCCAAGTCATTGCCATAAACCATGTTGAATATGTGACCATCACATGAAACTTTCCATCAGATTTCCTAAATAGGTGATAGATTATCAAAAGGAAGATCAGCTCAAAAGCTTTGACAAAGTGACTCCGAGAGTACAACTGATAGTTTTCTGTAAAGCTCGCATGGAAAACTACAAATTTACGCCCCGTTGGTCGATATTTAGCGCCACCATGAAGAATAGTACGCCCATAATAGTGAGCTTTCGTTCCAAGAGAGAATGTGAAAAAAACTGAAGCAACCTGCAGTTGCATGAGGATGAAGTCACTCAAAGCTGCTCTGAAACCCTTCTCCAACCCTAGCTCCATCACCATAGGTAATCCTGTGAGCAGTCCCAACTGAAGAAAAGATTGAGATGCAAGGGCTGTTTCTAAGGACTTCATATTCTGGTGATGAGCTTTAATCAGCAGAGCACTCTGTAATCCACTGAGAACCAAGTATAGTTGTCCATATAGGAAAACATAAACACCTACAACTGATATCTGTACAAGATAAAGATCCATTGAAACAATAAGAATCACTGTTGATGATAATCTCAAAGAAATATTGTATGCAAGGAGTCACTTAAAAATGCGTATGCAAAGAGAAATAGTATAAAGTATTAGTATTCTGATGGGCCACGTGGATCATTATTACAAATATAAGCAAATAAAAGTCATATGATTAACCTAAAAAAATTCATCGAGTGACTTTTCTGACCTGTAGACAGGAATGTGCAAAAGTCTAAAAGGTACTACCTCTGTAAACAAATATAAGACATTTCAGGGAGGGACTAATATTTGTTTACAGAGGGCGTAATATTTTTCATATTAAAAATCAAAAATTAGTAAAAAAATGTAAAGATTGTAGCAAAGTGACCAGTTCAAAATTCAGGTTTGAACCTCCTAATTTACTTCAAGTACAATTTGCCCTATACATGAGGCTGGATTGGTCCATCAGCATTTGTTTGAGAAATAGCATGTTTGGTTATCCAATGATATATGTGGCATGAAGCAATTCCGCATCGTGTATTTTTTCTAGGGCTTCTTAACTGGTGAGACTTTCACACCTGGTTCGAACGAGGATAATCAACATAAAACAGACTATTGGTATATCTCTGGAAAAAGAAAAGTGAAGTTTTGTCTGGCCAATAATGACTAAATCAATCTTGGAAGCAGTTCACTTTAAACTACCAATTTTCCAAAGATCGAGCTAGCAGGTCTTAGGAGAAACATCGTTTATACTGGAATCCATGAATTACACTTAGATAAACACTTTTTTCATTCTATGTAAGATTTGAACCAAAGGTTGTCAGCTAAAAGATAAGGTGTTAAATGGAAGGAACCAAAATTCTTTTTTCCCCTATCGATGATTCTTGTTCAGCTTTCTTTTCACATATTTTTTATAATTTCTCAGGAATTGGCACACATTATGTTCTAACTGCAATGCTTCTGGGCATTATAGTGGCGTGGAAACAGACATGCAAGCATGCACGTTGAGGGGGGAAGGGGGGGGGGGGGGGGGGGGGCATACTAGACTGTTGAAGTAAAATCCCACTGTTGTGAAATAGCATGAAAGCATCCTGAAAAAATCGAATCGCCGCGCTAGCCGGTAGATATCACGGCTAAGCGTTTGTTCACTATTGCCATTTGCAACTTTAGCTTCAAATTTCGATATCTGATTAAGTCCAACATCACGCCCTTTGCCAACTTGAATGTACTCGTTGTAAGTTATATGCCCACGACGCAAAATGGAATTATACCCTGTAAAGTTAATATTAAATATGAAACTCCTTTGAAAATGGCATGACAAATTTAGTTTTTGAAGGAAAATATTAACTTACCAGCAAATACGTCCTCACTTAAGTTTATAGTTTTAGATGCTTTGCTTATGCCGCCCCTTGTTAAATGAAACATCCGATCAAAAATATCTGGATGGCCATAGTGAAACCGTACCCTGTAGCGGTGGAAAAGATGATTTTGAGAACAAATAGACTTTATAGAATGAACATACACAACACACTAAACCTGTAGAAAAAATAGATGTATCTAACATAAATGTTAGCATGGATAAAGAACTTAGCGCATAAGGAATATGTTCATGGCATCATTGCTTACACTATAAGATCAAATAAGAAGCATGTTCTCACCTAAGGGGGTCAGCAAGGAATCTCTGTCCAATTGTGACGAAGCTTGTCTCTTGGTATGACATGAATCCAGCAAGTGATGAAACACTGCACAAACAATAATCTCATATTATCTGAAAGAAATTATATGTTTGAAAGCCATGTCAGAAAAACTACAGACCTTCCTGTGAAAATATGCTCTCTAAGCCCGAGGATGGTAGGAGTTTGGTCCCTAGGATGCCTAACAAACTCTTGAAGTACATTTCTCATTTTGTAAGCTTCTTCCAAATAATTGTCCTGATAGCACCGAGATAAGTGGAAGGAAAGTATTTTATGGAGACAAACTACAGAAAAATGTCCAGCTCATTACCTGATTCATGTCAATCGTTTGTAGAGCCTCTCCACGGGTGAATATAATTGCATGGTTTTGATTTTCAGGCTTCCCTTCTCCAATGATGGGTGGACCAGGCAGCTTTATACGGTAAATCTCCTATGTAGATAATCAGCAAGCAAGAGCATTTGAGGAATTGGATAAAAATAATCGTATATTTCTATGAGAAAATACATTAATAGTTATGCACGTTATGCTTAACAAAAGATAGTTGTCAGACAAAAAAATGGTAGGAAAAAACTAACTGATAAAATTGGAAAGATGATTAATACAAAATATTTAGAGGCTTAGATGTAGTAAAACAGTACAAAATTTTCTGCATTGATTCTTAAGCTAAAACATTACCTGGTCTAAGTTATTTTCTGCTTTTATTAAAACCGAGGAATAAACCTTATGAGGCATATTGTCTACTATAATTTCCTTCTCCTCAATGTAGGCAACACGAAGAGCTGGATACCTTCATTGAGTACACAAGAAGTAGCAATATCAGCACAATTCTAGAGATAATAATTATTCTACAGGTTTATATTTTCCGAACCATACCTTGACATCAGCTCAATAATATCTTTAGCATGAGCATCACCATTAGATTTCTGTTCCCCAAACTTTTGACATGAGATGACATATGAAAATTTCATATCCGCAAGGGCGTCTAGTTCAGTTGATAATGACTGGTGAATGTTTTTCTTATTTTGTTCTCGCTCTGTCCCCACAGGTCCTTTATATAACTCTGCTCATTTAAAAGGATTAATTTTTGGAAGCATACCAGTATAAATATGAAAACGAGAACGGCAAAATCATCACAGTTATCTGATAACAACCTGACCAAACTTCAGATGCTAACTGATCTAAAATTCCACCCATTTTGGAAATCGAGCATCAAAATTTAATGACAACAGGTTGGAAAGAGTAAGATAAGCTGTAAGTTTCTATGCGCACCTTGGTCATTTGTCCTGTCTAAAAAAGCTTGTAGTCTCAATGCCTTTCTGTAATACATCATTCCCCTAACTAAATAGTACATAATGGAGAGAGTCAGACAGCCCGTAGGCGGGGAGTTCAGTGATACTTTACAAAAAAATGAGAATAATACTTCATATTACCGGTTCGACTTAGTGTTTGACCACGGAAAGAAGCCCAGTATCTGATGTCTTCACTTTTTACCTTTGTACCAAGCCTTTCCAAGAAATTTGTCCATTCATCTAGAAAATGAGAATGTGGAGTCTTAGTAACAAAATATAACTAACAAAAGCAATTGCAACAAAAAACAGGTGAAAATAGAAATATGGAACATAAGTGACCTGGATATATCTTCTGCATGTAAGAAAGGATGGATGCTTCATCTTGATCTGAATGAAGCTCTTCATCTGAAAATTTCACTTCCTCCATGAAGTAGGGAGTTACTATGCTGAACACATTACATGATGTCAGGATGCCATCAGATGTTCACTATATTTGCTTTCTTTTGTGATTGATATAGACACGAATTTCCAAAACAAAGAACAATTATAATTGACAACATAACACGCCTATATTGATGTAAATGCCCCTACTGGTAAGTGGTCATGATCTTATTGATGGCATTTACTTGAAAAACATAAAGGCCCAAAAAATTCAGAGCTCACAATATTCCGTGACTTTTGGTTCTATTTGAATGCTGCACTGAAGTTCTCATCTTTTACAAAGGAATTATGGCCAATCGACGGAGACAACAATATATGATACCGCCAGGCAGCTACTTCTACAGTTGATAAAAGCATCCGTGTTTCAGGTTGTGTGAATATGTTTTCTTGCTTTTTCCACACACACACAAAAAGCTAAACAACTTTACATCTCTATGCATCGGCAGAACAAAAAAGTTATCTATGGACATGCCTAAGACTAGGCAATACCTCCACACACTCCACTTTGGTTTAACCCCCTGGCAATAAAGGGTGAGCCCACCAAGCCTGCTGCCACCCAAATTTTGTCCTCAGTTTTGCCCAATTACTGATGAGGTGATCCACATCCATCCACTCGCCCTCAAAGTTGCATGAGTTACGGTGTATTGTATGCACCCTTTCTAAAACATTACCCCTGTTTTTTGCAAGTTTAGTTTCTGCATTTGTACTCTTTGCCGACTTGTATAGTTGCATAGGACCATTCACCTCCCCCCCCCCCCCCCCCCCCCCCCTCCTCCCGCGCTCTCTCTGGTCCACTAATTAAACTCAATTCTACAGCAGGGGAATCCACATATACCTCAACACCCCTTCTCACGTGTTGCTCAATTAGGCCTAAGTGAGGGCAAACAAAATGTTTATTTAAATTGTGAAAGCTGAGACCAATTTCATGCACCAACCAGTAGAACCAAAAGTCCAAACTTATGAAGAAGGTTGGGCAATCCACATATACTTCAACACCTTTTAGTGACGATTTTACAAATACCTTCCCTCAGCCACAAATTACATCATAGAACTCATTAACTGATATTATCAAAATTAACCTGAAATAAGTTTTAACAGAATTTGAAAAGCACAAGTATTACCTAAATGACAACATACTGCGTACTTTGGGAGCATCTGGCATATCCATGAAAAGAGATGTAGCAAAAAATGAAATGCGTCGGCGAGCTTCTGAATTTGATGGTACTTCTGCAGCCTTCTCTTTTGTATTAAGTAGTAGGTAGAGACGTTTAACCTGAATATGCCAAATGATCTCATCATTCAGAGAGTTACTACCATTCCTGCACTCTGTCGTAGCTAATGAAGGATTATGTCAGACCTGCTCTTTGAGTGGACCAGTGTCAGGAAATGGAAAGCGAATTTTTGATATTGAGCTGATCGACGCAAAGAGCTCTGGTTTGTAGTAATCGAATGCTCCATCGTTATCAGAGATCAATGTCTCAGAAGAATTTATCTGATCCAATACACTGTTGAAAGAGGAGACTGTTATCTAACCACAAAACAAAGGATGTAAAAGCATAGAATGATCACATATATTATGTTATTGTTACCTTTGAGCATCCACAAGCATATCTTGGATCAGGGTATCAATGATATCTTGGAGTAAAATTGTCACCTCATATTGAAGGCTTTGTTTGTTTGAATACTGGGTAACCATTAGGCATAAATTTCACTACATGTGCTGACATAATAGGATTCAAAATCAAAATATAAGAAGGCCATATACACTCTACCAGAGAAATAGGCTGTCACTCAAATCCCTACAAGCACCCCCTCCAACCCTATGAGAACTAAAATTAGTCTGTCAGCTCCACCCACTGTAATACCTCGTCATTCCCTAATATAGAACTGCTATGTGTTGTATGCTAGTAAGTAACAGGGGATACAAACTGCACGTTGAACGGCAATCAATGTCTTTCAAGAAGAATGATGGTGCGATTTTAAAGTCTTAAGGACTTTGGCTAGTTCACCTTATTCCAGAAAACAATTTCAGTGCCATACTCTTATCTTTCCAAGGAACAAACTTAACATTCAAACAGATAAAGATAAAAACCTACCCCTAGTCTCTGTTTTTCCTTCCTCGTGATGTCAGGATTTCGTAGTTTCTGTTGGTTGTTGTAATTATGGCACTATTATTTGGGCTGAGTTTCCTCTAATATAAATGGCATCCACCTGCGTGTTCGAGAAAAGAAAAACTACCCCTAATTAACGAAGTTAAGAAATCTCAGCTAGCCCTGGGTTGCTGCTGGCTCTCTGGTGCACCATTTCATGGACCGCCAAAGCAATGCACACGCAAACAAGTATAGTTATCCATTTCCTGAACTCTGGGAACAAACTCCTTCCTCATGCCCATCGGAATTCCTGCAAACTAATTCTGTAATTCTAGCCATCTCTGCGATTACCCTTATAACCTTTTAGTCCTCGCGAACAACCAGTGTGCCAAAAAGGCGCAATGAAAGTATCCTCTAATTACAGATTACAGTAAAAAAATCGACTTGAGGTAGATGTGTTACAGTAAAACAGTGAGGTATAGAACATAAAGGGAAAGAGACAAATAATACTAGTGAAGTGATTACCAAAATCTCAGCCAGCCGTTCAAATTTGTCAACCAGCAAAGGCAAGTGATCCATCTTAAAATCTACCAATAAACTTGAGTTGTGAATACTCTTTTTTATTTCGGCAAATATGGCAGCTATTACCCTGAATAGAATCTGTCAAACATCATCATAATATTCACGGGAACATGTACGACCAAAGCATTGCAAACATGAGAGAAAATGTAGTAAAATAGGTAATGTTGAAGTAAAATGATTACCTCTTCTCTACATCACCAATAACGAGAAATCTGAAAATACTTTTTGTCAATTCATAGAAATCGTTGATCGCACAAAACATGTAGTTATCCTTCTTAATTCTCTGGAAGAGCTGTGCACTATTTCCAGTAAAATTGGCTGCCATATCAACTGCTGTTGAAAACTGTCACGGAAGGAAGACAAGCATAACATTATACAAAGTTCTATGACACATTTTATAGATAGACAGAATACACATATAAGCCTGAGCGCAGATAACATATTTTGCACTCCGGCTAGCGAGTGAGCCAGGCTAGCCAACTAAACCCACCCTCCACGTGCGTTCTTGTTCTAGCCAGGAGAAGTAACCCATCCACTGGGAATCCGCTCTTAATTGTGATAGTAAAAACTAAGGAATATGTAGTAAACTAGTAACTTGTAGTAAAAATCAAGCAATATATGGTTACATTTTTTTTGTTTGTAGTAAAAGTAAAACTCAAACAATATGTAGTAAAACTCCAGCATTATTTAGTAAAATAATTAATTTGTAGTGAAAATCAAGATATGTAGTCCAAATTTTGATATTAAGCTGTACAAATCTTGTAATCAACACCAGTTAATAATTACTTCACGATTTTCTTTTATTTGATTTTTCTCCTATCCCCAAAACATTACGACATTTCATGGTTGTTTAACTCGCTTCTTCTTGCCCCCCCACCCACCCCTTCCCCCCTCAATCTCCTTTTACAGGGTATGCTATGATTTTACTGTTGGCTCATATGATTTACTATCATACTAGGTTCAGGAGTGTGACATAAAGCATTTTTACTACATATATAATGATTTTACCTTTGGTTCACTATGGTTTTACCATTGAACTTACGACGCGTATGGTTGGCTGGAAAACCCCCGCTTCCGATTACAACGCTTTCGGAAAACAGTAGCAGCGTTTGGTTCGGTCGTTCTGTTTTCTGTTACGATGCTATCTGATACAGGGCTTCACATCCACGAAAACGACCGATCTGGCCGGATACAGAATCCACTCTGCTCCGCATTCGCTCGCGCCCAAACCAAACAAAACGCGTATTCATTCAGGAGAAAATTTCGGAAGCAGCGCTTCCCGATACTGAAAGTCGAAAACGATACCGGAGTGGGAACCAAACGCCTCGTTAGGTTCCAGACCGTCAAATAAAGAGTTTTACTAGTTTTACTAGATAGAAACACTTTTACTATTAGTTCCATGCGATTTACAATCAAATTATGGCTCGGAGTGCACCGTAGAAGACTTTGCCACTTGTACTACATGGCACTAGTCTTTTACGGTCAAGCCTAGAGAAATGCTACGTATTTCCAACGTAATGCAGAGTGTATTGCACTGAAATCATGGTCTGTCATAAATAAATAACAGTTCCATATACCTTTTTGGCAACTAAAAACAAGGGCCAGCGAATAGAACCAGAACGATACTCTAGTGACATGGGCATTGTCATCAAATCCATCTCTCTGCAAAACCAATGAAATATGAAGGAGAAAGTAATCTGATGAAGCTTATGTCGCACTGGAATAACCAGAACGTACCTATTGCTTATTAAATCCTCTGAGCGGAAGCTATTTATTATCTGGTTCCAAACCAGAGCGAATTTTGTTGGGTCATGTCTTTCAGATTTACCCAAATCCTGAAAACAGTGTAATCTGAGAAATAATAAGAAGAAAAGCACCTTCAAGGTAAAGTGGACATGATTAGATTCAACCTTAAATATTTTCTTTTCCAAGAAACTAGGCAATATCCTTTTTTTCTCTTTTGGACTTGAGCGAGGAACAAGGCAAGCATTGAACACTTCTGGTAAGGTACAGAACCGACTTCTAACCATTCCCATTGTGCGAATCTAGGAGTAAGTATAAGAAATAAGAATCTGTAAACATCTGAAATAAACAGTCAAGAGTTTAGTGGCGCTTCACCTCACCTCACCGAGATGATGAACGATACCACACATACCACCGAAAATGGTACAGAATACAGAATACCAAATTTGTGTGTCCATGAAATAGACCTGTTGAAAATGCAACGAAATTAATTAGTTTATGAGCCATATGCAAATTAAATACTTGAGTTCATATGAGTTCTTACAAGAATTATAGGGGCCCATACAGCAAGAATTGCGCCAGCATTGCTCTTGACTGGAACAAAACAGATAGAATCGTCACTCTGTGTTCAGTGTTAATTATCAAACTCAGTATCCTATTGAGTAAAAAGGATGATTAATGGACAAGGGAAGATGAGATATGGGGAAGACCTTGTGGAAAGAATTCATGCCACTCATATATATTCACATTGACCCTCATGATTTCTTTTGTAGGTTCCACAAGAGGCTTAATCTGCTCAAGTTATATTCAGAAAAAAAAAATGTAGTAGGAGGAGCGGTCACACAAAATAAATGTAGAGATAAGAAACTAAGACGTGCTTAGAAGAATAACAAACACTCAAACAGAACTTCTCATGGTGTTACTATGTTCTATTATTAACATAACCTAAGACCATTGTACATACATTATAAATTGTAACTGAGTTGAACCTACATACATGCATATTCACTGATTTGAATAAATATTGAGTTGCATTGCGTTGCATAATAAAAATAAAAGGTGTGTAGATTCTATATTGATAGATATTCTTACCTCGAAGTAGTAGCTGAATAAAAATTTACTTGATAAAAGAACCGTCCAAAATGATGTATACCTGTTGAAACACAGAAAGAATATTTAGCTCACATCAAATGGCCACCAAAGTATGTGAATAATAATACACATAGTTTACTTTAGTAAAGGTACTTGGCCTTCATGCATTCCTCTTCCAACATATGACGGGGCCTGCACACATCATTGGCAATATATCAGTACTTCATTAAGGTATAATGCCCATGCACGAGATCTGTAAGTCATGGTGCAGTACAAAGAGCTGATTAACAGCTCTATAGAAGGAAAAAAAAATATTTTTTGGAAATTTAGGTTGACTCAAATGTTGGAAAATAAGATAGCATAACAATGTATTCCACTGAGATCAATTTCTGATATTAGCTACAAAACGTAAACAAAAACAAGTTCTACTCTTGAGCAAGGTAAAAGATCATACCTGGCACCACCAGGACAATATATTGCAAATTCGCCAGGTAGATGTCTCTATATAGCTGCTTACAGCTGGAACGAAAAAGAGTGCCATCCCAATCACGTTGCTTGTCAGGTAAAATGCCACAGCCACCATATACTTTGACAGGCAGAACATTCCCAAAAAGTTTTTAGGACGTCTAGCAGAACAAGCCTTGTAATTTTGAGAACTGGAATAAAATATGGGCAGAATGATCGCCCATGTAACCGCAAGAGAGAGTTTTATGACAAATCTTAGTTTCTGGCTAGATCTCATTGTTCCCCTGATTCTCCATGAAAATAAAATATCAAGGACCACTGCACAGAAACAATTAGATACATCACTGAAGAATGAAGACAGAACAATAAGAAGCAAGTTACATCAATGTGTTAGTACTAATTCGTCAGAATTTATGGTATAGATATGCACAAGCAAATTCCAAATTAACCTTGAAGAACTCGAAGTAGTGCATTGGTTATGAAAATACTCAGAATATCCTCAAAAAAGATTGGATCTAGTAACTGAAGAGGGCTTTCCAATCCATGCCATGCTATTATTATCAGAATCTGGAAAGAGAACATATGAGAAAATGGGTCAAAAGATCTTGCAGTGATTAAACAATATATACATGTATCACTCCCCAACCATTAATGTAAGAACTAAACCTGAAGCCCAAGCACAAGGAGTGTCCACAGCCTATCAAAGCTTCTGAAGATATGCCAAAAGGAACGGACCTCAACAAAATTTGTCTTTCCCAACCACCTCTGCTGAGATGTCACACTTATAGTTTGCTATATGCAATAGCAGGAAAATGGAGAACAAGAGCACATGTAAACAACTATTCAAAAATGAATGTACTGAAACATGCACATTTCTGTTAGTTGTGAATGTACATGAAAAGCTTAAATTGCATTATGATAAATAGTAATAATGTGGCAAGTTATTATAAAACACAATGTGACATGAAACTAAAAAACATAGAATAGATGTTTCATTTCTGAAGGCAAAATATAAAATAGACTTTAAGCACTGAATTTGGCTACTTCCTTATATTCTCAATACAGATGAATGGGAATACAAAATTGCTTCCCATAAAAAAACTGCAAGATTGCTTTACTCGGAACTGAATGCGTAAACAAAAAAAGTTAGGTATATGATACAAATAGTATACCATATTGTGGAATGGCCTTGTTCTGATATTTACTACCTGTTGTGATTGGTCAGGTACTTCTGAATCAACAATGTTTTGTGCTGAGGAGGATCCACGAGGCAATTGGGAATTTTGTATCTTAGTTTCATGAGACTTTTTATTCTTAGTCGATGTGAAAAAGAAGTCGTTGTTGAGACGCATGGGCCAGCCAAGTTTGAAGCAGTCTGCAGACCTGCATCTTTACATATTTAGTACTGCATCTGAGTACCAAAGGCAAACCCAATAAAACGTGGTATCTGACCAGAAAAATTCGTTGAGGTCATCGTAGTTTCTCCATGTTGAGTGATCAGATACTCCATTTTTGTTCTTTAGAGCTTCCTTCATTACAAAAAAAATACTGCCATCATTATAACTTCCAAAGCTGTGCTAAGTCTAATTGCTGAAAAGTAGGGATGTCCAACCGCATATATCTCGTCGTATATTGGTGCCACTACTTTATTAAGAAACGATTCGTCTTCTCCGCCATATGCAGGTCTGACCTTTTCTCCAGTAATTAAGCTTACAGCTCCAGAAAGCACTCCATATAGCTCGTATGACATCTGAAGCAACAAGTGGTTATCTTTTGTCACAAATGTGGACTTAACTTTGTGGCAAAGTCTTCAGCACAAAAATACAGAAACTACTTAGAAGCAAGAATTGCTTTTAAGCAAAAATAGTCCTCGAATAGTGACAGTAGATCTGTTTTTCTAATTAAAAACATGCATAACACTTGCTTAAACTCCTTTCTGCAAGAATCTTATCTGGGAAAGCAAAAGCTAACCACAGATTAAGAGTTTGCTAGGGGAACTCGTAATTCAATTCGAAGCAGTACAACATGAAACAACAACCCAGCTAAATCTAAAACCTTGTAGATGTGATGGTTAATTATGAAACAGCAAAAGAAAAGGACCACAGAGACTCTCTGACAGCATGATACCCTGATGATAGATAGCGGGGAGCAGAGATGTAGAGTAGAGACTTGCCACTGGTAATTCAAGCAGGTAACTCTGGCCATTCTCTCTTATTTAAGGTATGAGGATCTGCTTCAGTACCCCCTCCAACGCAATCAACGGTGGAGATTAAAACATACCTTTTCAAGTGAAATGGTATAATGGTCTAGTAATTATATAATTAACTTAAGAAAAGAATCCATCCTGCAGTTCCGAAAGAAAAAAATCCATCCGTTGGCTCAAGTTTTTCATGGACTGACATCTCATCATCTCCTTCTCATCGTCGAGATGGCATGCATAGCACTTGGATGCTCCAGCAGGTAGCAGCCTATCATGTACATCCGGCCATCCGTTGGATTGTGCACGGCTTTCATAAGAAGTTAGAGCAGTGGGTCAAGCAGGCACACGGATAACAGTGAAGCCGCTGCAACCACGCCGCTAAGAACGCACATGGTATTGATTAAGCGGACGAGCCCTGAATACTTCGGCTGTAGTTGTGGTGCGGACAGCGGAACCAGTTCATGTGTGGATCGATCAATGGACTGCACAAACATGCCTTCAGCCTGCCCGTCCTGAATAGATGCAGGAGCAGCCCCAGCCTGTCATCGCTATCCCGGGCAGCCGGACGGCCGCAGCAGTGCTAGCGGAATGAGCAGTGTATTCTTTTTTTCATAGGCAGGGATGAGCTGACGCGGTTTAATCATGATTAGCACTAATTAATAGTAAAAGAAAAAATTTCCCTTTTATATTTTTGAAAGGGGGATGTACTGATCATTCTATTTTTGCAAGGAATGTCACTTTAAAATCTTTTGTCCTGCTAATTAAAGCAATAACTTTGGCCATTTTCCACTGAAACAGATGGTATTTTTTTACACAATCTAATGTTCTTTTAGTTAGAATGTATTTACAAACATATTTGCAAAAGTTTGTGATTGAAAGGTCACATTGCACCATACAAAAAACACGAGCAAGATAGCCTTACAATATAAATGCAGTCGATCTTTGATCTTTCCTCTTTTTTTCCTAAATGCAAATGTGACCATATTTATGCACACAAATTTGCAGGTGCACATGAACCAACATATCCTACTAGGTTGGAATCTGGCTTTCCAATGTAGCAAAGAGAGAGGCTAAAGGGTACTAGGCACCCGCAACATACTCTTAAGAGGAAGATGGGTTTGAACCTGTGTTGCTTGGTAGGACAACCATGCGTCCTACCATTTATCTAGCCAACTCAGAAAAGAAAACAAGCACTAAAAACATCCAAACACTTGGCACATGCCTGCTAATTCTATAAGCATGGCTATTGTTATTGTTATTGTTGTTCTCGTCCGTTGTCAACAACAAATGTGTAAGAACTACTCCTAATAATAGTATTATTATAAAAAGATTCTTCTGGCAGAAGCATTTACATGGTAGATTTTACTACCAAGCAATGAAAATTTTATATCACCGATATAAACCAATAAACATATATCAAATGTTCAGAGATGATTTCAAGAAAAAAACTAAATTTAGTTATAGTTTGAATAATTAATGCAGTGAGAGAAATGGAAAGATGAAGGACAAATAGTTTGCATACATGATGAAAGATGTAGCATAAGCATTCTGGCATAAGTCTTAAATTTGATGCTTCTCCCCATATAAGAAGATAAAGAGATATGTACAGAAGTTTATGCTGCTGAATTTCCTGCTTCACAGAGGGCAACCTGCAGGTGCAATAAAAAGAAAGAGGACCAGTACAAGTAAAAAAACACTTCCTTGAAATTCACTCAAGCTGATGTTCAGTTAGATGCAGTTCAATCTAAAGAAATAAAAACTGCATATATTTACCATATGTTGCTTTTTCTCCCCAAAAATTTGCACCAGGTCAGATAATTCTCAAATGTTTTTGCTAATAATTCCTCTACTGCTCTTTCATCAAGCTAAAAACAGGCATATCAAAATGTTATTCTAATATGTTAACAAGAAGATAGATAAGGCAAATAATATTCTTGTATGAATACCATTGGAGCAGAGGATGACTTTGGATTCAACCGAGCATGCATATTTGCAAGCAAAAGAATGAGATGCTCCCTTTGGTTGGCAACATTCCCTTTCTACGCCACCCCCAAAAAAAAGCAACCCCAATTACTGAGCTGAAATGCAAGAGAAAGCCACAGGTACTAAATCTGATATTTGAACAAATAACTAGCCAACCTGGAATCCAAACCAACTTTGCAGCCATCGAAAAATATCTGTCTGACTTTTTTCACCCTTGACATTAGCCAATGGAAGGCTGCGTACATTAAACACCGCAGACACTGCAACTTTAATCTGCACAATAGTATATCATAAGAAATTTTATCTAAATGCAGAATGGAGGCTCAGTAACTAAGTAACAGGCTAAAGGTTATTCATTCCAAAGAAGAATTACTACTCCCTCCGATCCATATTCCTTGTCGCTGCTTTAGTTAAAGCATCGACAAGTAATATGGACCATGGGAGTATCATCCTTTGTCCCTATGAGACGTAACATTGGAATTAAATATCCATATTTCAGAAATGGGAAAACAGTTTCTTTATAGCACTACCAATTGCTACTATGTTTTGTATCCCAGAAAATTTATCCTGCAACGAGGATTGGTCATTGTCTTGGCAAATACCATCTGGTCTCAATACAAGTCCTGACAACAAGGATCTAGTGCCTTTTGTATCATACCAAACATGAAGATATCACGAGTCATTGGCCCTATTAGAAGGCACACTTTTTTCTTTGTAGTGTACTTTAATTATCCTTTCACAAATAGTATACCCAGAAGGTATATTTTTGAGTTTTGAGTAGAAATATGTCCAAACCTCTTGAAGAAGCATGATTGGTTGCTGACTTGATCTAGGATGAAGTGGAATAATATTGTATCGGAAGCCTGACTTGTCGCCAAAATCTTCACTAGCAACAAGGCTCTGCAAAGTTATGAAAACTTTAACTACATTGCACATCATACATCATAATTATTATTTTGTGAAAGGTATCAGAACCTCCAAGCCAGTCCCGATGAGAACAGCCTTCAAAACTTCTCCCAGGACAGGCATTAGTTGATGTGCATTAGCTTGCTTTTTCCTATAAAATGGCAGAAGAGGATGGAAATCACATTTTGGTTGGGGATAGTGGTTTAGCTGTGGTTCTTAAGCAAGTAGTCTTTTTTAAGATAATGAAACTTTGATTGCCCCCGAACTCCACAGCATAACTTTTAAGTAGTCTACAATACAGGTTTGTATCTGAGAGAAAGATCATACTTACTTCTCATAGAATGATTTAATCTCTCGGGCATCATTTCTTTCTTTCCTCTTTGAGAAAGTGATTTTCTCATCCTGTTTGGAAATTAAATACAACATAAGCGCATTATTAACCAATAAATAGTGACTTGTTGCATACTCCCTCCATCCGAGAAAGCTTGTCCCTCAAATGTATGTATCTAGCACCAAGTTAGTGCTAGATATATTCATTTGAAGGACAAGCTTGGGACAAGCTTTTTCGGACGGAGGGAGTATATTCTCAGTGTAACAGAAAGAAAATGTGCATTCATGTTCTGAAACAAGGAATATCTGCTAAGATGTGATATACATTTACAGCATGTATAATATGCTCCAATATCCAGGATATTTATTTATATTGCATTTATGCAATCCGAATGAAGTTAATTTTCATCATGTACATACCTGCTCCAATCTCTGAAGAAGTGTAGTTTTAAATTGCCGAACACCCCTTCCTGTTGAACGAGGATCCAACATATGAGCCTTTTCAAAGGCGTGAAATCGACCTGTAAAATGATAAAAGTCAACTCTTGTAGAATAAAGACCCACTTTGGCTTTCCAACATAGTTCAATGATTATAGTACTTTGTTCTGCATTAGAACAAATTTTGTATTGACCAAGCAAAATTCACAGTGCTACGAAGAAAGAAAAAAAGGCAGGCAGGGCAAACCAAGACGGTAATTGAGACATTTGACGTTCTTTGCTGGTAATTCCCCATAAGCTCTTGGTGATGCAATATCACGAGTTATGCCACCTTTTATGTAACCTGACGCAAATGTTGTACTACAGCCCAAACTAAGGAATGTTTTTCACTTGCCTGCTGATCAAGCTACCTGTATTTTTAAGGCTTCCAACAACCTACTCTGCTAACGAAGGGAAATAAGCAGAAAGGTAGTACTACTAAAGAAGAATGTTCTCTGTGGAAGAATCTTTGGCTGATTCTAGAACAGATCCTCTAGCCTTTTGAATATAACCAGTTAACATCTGGTCCTAGAACACATTTCTTCTAAATGAAAGTGAAAGACAAGAATATTCAAGATTCAAGAAGGTGATGTGCTAAGCATGTGAGCTGCCAAGTAGCCGCTCTTCCTCTGAGGAATCTCCAAATTGCCAGATGTAACTAAAACGGCATCGATGTTGCTTAAGCGATGGTAGAAAGCAGCAGCAATGGACGACCAAGAACCCGAGAACTCATGATCACCAACCATGAACTTCCGGCAGCACAGGATGTGACAACAAAAGGTAGAATATTCGTGAACTGAAACGAGTGGCACCCAAACCACCTCGAATCTCTTGAGGCTGGTTTCGTACTCGCGTTATCCTGAATACAGTCACCGATAGGATCTCAATTCTCAAATGACATACACACTGCACCACTTAAACACATCGACGTTCAATGTCCATCTTGCACCCCAGGTCCTCCCTTAGCTGCCGGCATTTCCTCGAGCACGCCACGGGCACCAGCAAGCCGCAGTCTACCACCATCATAAGGTGAAAAAGTCCTAGAGAACACTCAAAGGAGGGTTATCGTGCGGGCGCTTACAGAGGTATGCGACGCGCGGGGACTCGGCCTCGATCTGGTTGGCGACGCGCAGGAACGGCCGTATCTCCAGCACGAGCGTCTGCGGGAGCTTCTCGCTGTCGAACTGCAGCGCCGCCGTGACGGCGCTGGCGCTGGTGCTGACCTCCGCGGCGCTCGCGCCGGAGGACGCGGTCATGGGCGGCGGCGGGAGCGGCGGGGGAGGAGGGGGCGCCCGCCACTGCGGCGCCGGCACCGGCGCGTACCGCAGCGGCCGGCTCGACGGGCCCACCGGCTCGACCTCCACGATCTCGGGCTCCATCGCGCGAGGCGTCCTTGCGGAGGAGGCGAGCACAGCACTCGGCACTCGCCACCATCGCCGCTACTTATATCTACTAAATCCCGCCTTCGCTTTCGCTTTCGTCGTCGCCTTAGCCGCTAAGCTTTATCGCTTTTCCTCCCCCGGGCCGGCGCAGAGGTGGCGGCTTTCGCTTTTTTGGCGATCGCCTCGTCGGCCTCCTGCTTTTGATCTCGGATTTGGTTGGCCCGGCGTCTGTGTGCGTGCACTGGTGAGGCGAGGCGAGGCGAAGGCTTTTCTGCGAGGCTGGGGGAGGGGCGAAACGAGTAGTGCGGGAAAAGATGGTGTGGGGGAGGCTTTTTGAACGTTCGGGGGTGGGGTAAGCGTTGCAGGAAAAGTGTGGGGGTGTCTAGTGGTGGATTGGCCTCTTTTTTTTTCTTCGTTGGCTGTCTTTTGCCAGAGAAAAGAATTACATCTGCCTTTGCTTTGTGGCCTTGACGTCCCTCTCTCGGTGGGTAGAGTGCTTTAGTAGAGAGCACTGGCTAAGCAACGCTGTTTTGGGCTAAGTGATCTACCTTGTCATCCCAAGAAAAGAGAGGTGATGCCGAGAAGAGAGTTTTTCCCTGCTTTGTGGATGAAGTCAGTCGACCAAGCGGTATAGGGTGTTGTGGGTATCCACTTACAAAGCAGATCAACGAAAACTGGAAGAAAACTAAGACGATGCAAGGCGAGGGCGCAAACAATGCACACGAAATGCATGGCCGGACACCGCCGGCTTCCATAAGTGTTTGAAGAAACTGACCAAAAGCGAACTCAGGGTCTCCTAGATAGAGTGAAAACAAACAAGACCACTAAATGGCGGTGCCGAAGAAGCATCGCATCATGATCCACGCCTGCGCGCAAACACAGTCACGACGCTACCAGAACATGAATGCTTCAACAACTCCATTGAGAGGGTAACGACACACGCACCACCATCGCCGAGTCTGACAAAACGGACGTGAGTTTTCACTGGAGAGCTGGCAAGCAAGGAAAGGAAGGACCACATAGGCACCCCTAGGAGGGAGGCGACACCCGCAGACATCGCCGATGTTAGCACCAAAGTGTTGAGATTTCACTCGTTATCTCCCTCGCCTTGCCGGGGAACCAGGTCACGGAGCCCATCATGATGGGGATCCCACTGCACGAGGATCTTGGCCTCCACATCTAGACCCAGGCTCTGCCACCACCAATGGCAATGCCCTCACCAGGAGTACTCATCGCTGCTCCGCTCATTATCCACATAGCCGGGAAGAGTTGCCAACACCACTACCTCAAGGCTCGCCAAAGAATTGACCGTGCAACCCACCTTTTGGCGTCGCCGCCTTGACATCCAAGACTCGAGCCCCCACGCAACAATAGCCTGCGTGCCCTGAGACAACCGATGGCGTCCTACGACCACAAATCTACCCGAGCCACCTGCCTTTAGGGATCATCAGTTGAACTACATTTCTATGCCTATGATTCTCAAGGTTGCGACTTCCATTGTGATAGGAGGCGTATCCCTTGAGGGGGGCAATATTCACAAGTTAGAGGAAGAAACGAGGAGGGAAACATAGGGATGAACACAAAAACATGAGATAGTAACTGCATAACTTCCTCGATGGAACACACATCCATTAGTGGACGGGAACCCAAGGAATGGTTTCTGACAAGTAATATAACACAAGGGAGTCCACAAGTCCTAGGACAAGGGGGCTTGTACTCCTCAGAGTCTTCCCCTCTCAAGGTGGTCTTGGGCTCCACGGCAGTCTTCACCACAAAGAGTGGCCTTGTTCTCCATAAGGAACCATCTCCCAAAGGGAGACCTTGGATCCCACATGGGAAGGTAGATTGGGCACAAGATACCTATCCAACTCTTAGTCTAGCCCTAGAGAAGAAGTGAGCGAGAAGTATATATTGTTGGGGAACGTTGCAGAAAATAAAAAATTTCTACGCTTCACCAAGATCAATCTATGGAGTCATCTAGCAACGAGAGAGAGGAGTGCATCTACATACCCTTGTAGATCGCGCGTGGAAGCGTTCAAGAGAACGGGGTTGAGGGAGTCGTACTCGTCGTGATCCAAATCACTGGAGATCCTAGCGCCGAACGGACGACACCTCCGCGTTCAACACACGTACGGTTGGGAAGATGTCTCCTCCTTCTTGATCCAGCAAGGGGGAGGGAGAGGTTGATGAAGATCCAGCAGCACGATGGCATGGTGGTGGATGCAGGAGCGATCTCGGCAGGGCTTCGCCAAGCACTACGAGAGGGAGAGGTGTAGCAGGAGGGAGAGGGAGGCACCAGGGGCTAGGGTGCGGCTGCCCTCCCTCCCCCCACTATATATAGGACCCCTGGGGGGCCGCCGGCCCTAGGAGATGGGATCTCCAAGGGGGGGGGGCGGCCAAGGGGGTGGCTTGCCCCCCAAGCCAAGGGGGGCGCCCCACCCCTAGGGTTTCCTGCCCTAGGCGCAGGGGGAGGCCCAAGGGGGGCGCACCAGCCCATCAGGGGCTGGTTCCCCTCCCCAATTCAGCCCATGGGGCCCTCCGGGATAGGTGGCCCCACCCGGTGGACCCCCGGGACCCTTCCGGTGGTCCCGGTACAATACCGGTGACCCCCGAAACTTTCCCGATGGCCGAAACTTGACTTCCTATATATGAATCTTTACCTCCGGACCATTCCAGAACTCCTCGTGACGTCTGGGATCTCATCCGGGACTCCGAACAACTTTCGGGTTACTGCATACTAATATCTCTACAACCCTAGCGTCACCGAACCTTAAGTGTGTAGACCCTACGGGTTCGGGAGACATGCAGACATGACCGAGACGCCTCTCCGGTCAATAACCAACAGCGGGATCTGGATACCCATGTTGGCTCCCACATGCTCCTCGATGATCTCATCGGATGAACCACGATGTCGAGGATTCAATCAATCCCGTATACAATTCCCTTTGTCAATCGGTACGTTACTTGCCCGAGATTTGATCGTTGGTATCCCAATACCTCGTTTAATCTCGTTACCGGCAAGTCACTTTACTCGTACCGTAATGCATGATCCCGTGACCAGACACTTGGTCACATTGAGCTCATTATGATGATGCATTATCGAGTGGGCCCAGAGATACCTCTCCGTCATACGGAGTGACAAATCCCAGTCTCGATTCGTGCCAACCCAACAGACACTTTCGGAGATACCCGTAGTGCACCTTTATAGTCACCCAGTTACGTTGTGACGTTTGGCACACCCAAAGCACTCCTACGGTATCCGGGAGTTGCACAATCTCATGGTCTAAGGAAATGATACTTGACATTTGGAAAAGTAGCGAAACGAACTACACGATCTTTATGCTATGCTTAGGATTGGGTCTTGTCCATCACATCATTCTCCTAATGATGTGATCCCGTTATCAATGACATCCAATGTCCATAGCCAGGAAACCATGACTATCTGTTGATCAACGAGCTAGTCAACTAGAGGCTCACTAGGGACGTGTTGTGGTCTATACATTCACACATGTATTATGATTTCCGGATAACACAATTATAGCATGAACAATAGACAATTATCATGAACAAGGAAATATAATAATAACCCTTTTATTATTGCCTCTAGGGCATATTTCCAACAGTCTCCCACTTGCACTAGAGTCAATAATCTAGTTACATTGTGATGAATCGAACACCCATAGCGTTCTGGTGTTGATCATGTTTTGCTCTAGGGAGAGGTTTAGTCAACGGATCTGCTATATTCAGGTCCGTATGTACTTTACAAATATCTATGTCTCCATCTTGAACATTTTCATGAATGGAGTTGAAGCGACGCTTGATGTGCCTAGTCTTCTTGTGAAACCTGGGCTCCTTGGCAAGTGCAATAGCTCCAGTGTTGTCACAGAAGAGTGTGATCGGCCCCGACGCATTGGGTATGACTCCTAGGTCGGTGATGAACTCCTTCACCCAGATTGCTTCATGCGCTGCCTCCGAGGCTACCATGTACTCCGCTTCACATGTAGATCCCGCCACGATGCTTTGCTTGCAACTGCACCAGCTTACCGCCCCACCATTCAAAATATACACGTATCCGGTTTGTGACTTCGAGTCATCCAGATCTGTGTCGAAGCTAGCGTCGACGTAACCCTTTACGACGAGCTCTTCATCACCTCCATATACGAGAAACATATCCTTAGTCCTTTTCAGGTACTTTAGGATGTTCTTGACCGCTGTCCAGTGTTTCATGCCGGGATTACTTTGGTATCTTCCTACCAAACTTACGGCAAGGTTTGTATCAGGTCTGGTACAGGTCATGGCATACATGATAGACCCTATGGCTGAGGCATAGAGGACGACATTCATCTTTTCTCTATCTTCTGTCGTGGTCGGACATTGAGCCGAGCTCAATTTCACACCTTGCAACACAGGCAAGAACCCCTTCTTGGACTGATCCATATTGAACTTCTTCAATATCTTATCAAGGTATGTACTATGTGAAAGACCTATGAGGCGTCTCGATCTATCTCTATAGATCTTGATGCCTAATATGTAAGCAGCTTCTCCAAGGTCCTTCATTGAAAAACACTTATTCAAGTAGGCCTTAATGCTGTCCAAAAGTTCTATATCATTTCCCATCAAAAGTATGTCATCCACATATAATATGAGAAATGCTACAGAGCTCCCACTCACTTTCTTGTAAACGCAGGCTTCTCCATAAGTCTGCATAAACCCAAACGCTTTGATCATTTCATTAAAGCGAATGTTCCAACTCCGAGATGCTAGCACCAGCCCATAGATGGAGCGCTGGAGCTTGCATACTTGTTAGCATTCTTAGGGTCGACAAAACCTTCCGGCTGCATCATATACAGTTCTTCCTTAAGATGACCGTTAAGGAATGCCGTTTTGACGTCCATTTGCCATATCTCATAATCATAGTATGCGGCAATTGCTAACATGATTCAGACGGACTTCAGCTTCGCTACCGGAGAGAATGTCTCATCGTAGTCAATCCCTTGAACTTGTCGATAACCCTTAGCGACAAGTCGAGCTTTATAGTTGGTAACATTACCATCCATGTTCGTCTTCTTCTTAAAGATCCATTTGTTTTCTATCGCTCGCCGATCATCGGGCAAGTCTGTCAAAGTCCATACTTTGTTTTCATACATGGATCCTATCTCGGATTGCATGGCTTCAAGCCATTTGTTGGAATCTAGGCCCACCATTGCTTCTTCATAGTTCGAAGGTTCACTGTTGTCTAACAACATGATTTCCAGGACAGGGTTGCCATACCACTCTGGTGTGCAACGTGTCCTCGTGGACCTACGAAGTTCAGTAGTAACTTGAACCGAAGTACCTTGATCATCATCATTAGTTTCCTCTCTTGTTGGTGCAGGCACCACAGGAACATCTTCCTGAGCTGCGCTACTTACTGGTTCAAGAGGTGGTACTTCATCAAGTTCCACTTTCCTCCCACTTACTTTTTTCGAGAGAAACTCTTTCTCCAGAAAGGACCCGTTCTTGGCAACAAAGATCTTGCCCTCGGATCTTAAGTAGAAGGTATACCCAATGGTTTCCTTAGGGTATCCTATGAAGACGCATTTTTCCGACTTGGGTTCGAGCTTTTCAGGTTGAAGTTTCTTGACATAAGCATCGCATCCCCAAACTTTTAGAAACGACAGCTTAGGTTTCTTCCCAAACCATAATTCATACGGTGTCGTCTCAACGGATTTAGACGGTGCCCTATTTAAAGTGAATGTAGCTGTCTCTAGAGCGTATCCCCAAAATGATAGCGGTAAATCGGTAAGTGACATCATAGATCGCACCATATCCAATAGAGTGCGATTACGATGTTCGGACACACCGTTACGCTGAGGTGTTCCAGGTGGCGTGAGTTGTGAAACGATTCCACATTTCCTTAAGTTTCTACCAAATTCGTGACTTGAATATTCTCCCCCACGATCTGATCGTAAGAACTTTATCTTTCGGTCACGTTGATTCTCTACCTCATTCTGAAATTCCTTGAACTTTTCAAAGGTCTCAGACTTGTATTTCATCAAGTAGACATACCCATATCTACTCAAGTCATCAGTGAGGGTGAGAACATAACGATAGCCTCCGCGAGCCTCGACGCTCATTGGACCGCACACATCAGTATGTATGATTTCCAATAAGTTGGTTGCTCGCTCCATTGTTCCAGAGAACGGAGTCTTGGTCATTTTGCCCATGAGGCATGGTTCGCATGTGTCAAATGATTCATAATCGAGAGACTCTAAAAGTCCATCAGCATGGAGCTTCTTCATGCGCTTGACACCAATGTGACCAAGGCGGCAGTGCCACAAGTATGTGGGACTATCGTTATCAACTTTACATCTTTTGGTATTCCACTATGAATATGTGTAACATTACACTCAAGATTCATTAAGAATAAACCATTCACCAGCAGGGCATGACCATAAAACATATCTCTCATATAAATAGAACAACCATTATTCTCGGATTTAAATGAGTAGCCATCTCGAATTAAACGAGATCCTGATACAATGTTCATGCTCAAAACTGGCACTAAATAACAATTATTAAGGTTTAAAACTAATCCCGTAGGTAAATGTAGAGGTAGCATGCCGACGGCGATCACATCGACCTTGGAACCATTCCTGACACGCATCGTCACCTCGTCCTTCGCCAGTCTCCGCTTATTCCGCAGCTCCTGCTTTGAGTTACAAATATGAGGAACCGCACCGGTATCAAATACCCAGGAGCTGCTACGAGCACTGGTAAGGTACACATCAATTACATGTATATCACATATACCTTTGGTTTTGCCGGCCTTCTTGTCCGCTAAGTACTTGGGGCAGTTCCGCTTCCAGTGACCACTTCCCTTGCAATAAAAGCACTCAGTCTCAGGCTTGGGTCCATTGTTTGACTTCTTCCCGGCAACTGGCTTACCGGGCGCGGCAACTCCCTTGCCATCCTTCTTGAAGTTCTTCTTGCCCTTGCCTTTCTTGAACTTAGTGGTTTTATTCACCATCAACACTTGATGTTCCTTTTTGATCTCTACCTCTGCTGATTTCAGCATTGAATATACCTCAAGAATGGTCTTTTCCATCCCCTGCATATTGAAGTTCATCACAAAGCTCTTGTAGCTCGGTGGGAGCGACTGAAGGATTCTGTCAATAACCGCGTCATCCGGGTGATTAACTCCCAGCTGAGTCAAGCGGTTGTGCAACCCAGACATTTTGAGTATGTGCTCACTGACAGAACTATTTTCCTCCATCTTACAACTGAAGAACTTGTCGGAGACTTCATATCTCTCGACCCGGGCATGAGCTTGGAAAACCATTTTCAGCTCTTCGAACATCTCATATGCTCCGTGTTGCTCAAAACGCTTTTGGAGCCCCGGTTCTAAGCTGTAAAGCATGCCGCACTGAATGAGGGAGTAATCATCAGCACGAGACTGCCAAGCGTTTATGACGTCTTGGTTCTCTGGGATGGGTGCTTCACCTAGCGGTGCTTCTAGGACATAATCTTTCTTGGCAGCTATGAAGATGATCCTCAGGTTCCGGACCCAGTCCGTATAGTTGCTGCCATCATCTTTCAGCTTGATTTTCTCTAGGAACGCGTTGAAGTTGAGGTGGACATGAGCGTTGGCCATTTGATCTACAAGACATTTTGCAAAGGTTTTTAGACTAAGTTCATCTAATCAAATTATTCAATGAACTCCCACTCAGACAGACATCCCTCTAGTCATCTAAGTGAAACATGACCCGAGTCAACTAGGCCGTGTCCGATCATCACGTGAGACGGACTAGTCATCATCGGTGAACATCTTCATGTTGATCGTATCTTCTATACGACTCATGCTTGACCTTTCGGTCTTCCGTGTTTCGAGGCCATGCCTGTAAATGCTAGGATCGTCAAGTTAACCTAAGTGTATTGCATGTGTAAATCTGGCTTACACCCGTTGTATTCGAACGTTAGGATCTATCACACCCGATCATCACGTGGTGCTTCGAAACAACGAACCTTCGCAACGGTGCACAGTTAGGGGGAACACTTTTCTTGAAATTATTTCGAGGGATCATCTTATTTAAGCTACCGTCGTTCTAAGCAAATAAGATGTAAAACATGATAAACATCACATGCAATCAAATAGTGACATGATATGGCCAATATCATATTGCTCCTTTGATCTCCATCTTCGGGGCGCCATGATCATCTTCGTCACCGGCATGACACCATGATCTCCATCATCATGATCTCCATCATCGTGTCTTCATGAAGTTGTCATGCCAACGACTACTTCTACTTCTATGGCTAACACGTTTAGCAATAAAGTAAAGTAATTTACATGGCGTTATTCAATGACACGCAGGTCATACAAAAAATAAAGACAACTCCTATGGCTCCTACCGGTTGTCATACTCATCGACATGCAAGTCGTGACTCCTATTACAAGAACATGATCAATCTCATACATCACATATATCATTCATCACATCCTTTTGGCCATATCACATCACAAGGCATATGCTGCAAAAACAAGTTAGACGTCCTCTAATTGTTGTTGCAAGTTTTTACGTGGCTTCTATAGGTTTCTAGCAAGAACGTTTCTTACCTACGTAAAACCACAACATGATATGCCAATTTATATTTACCCTTCATAAGGACCCTTTTCATCGAATCCGCTCCAACTAAAGTGGGAGAGACAGACACCCGCTAGCCACCTTATGCAACTAGTGCATGTCAGTCGGTGGAACCTGTCTCACGTAAGCGTACGTGTAAGGTCGGTCCGGACCGCTTCATCCCACGATGCCGTCGAAGCAAGATAAGACTAGTAGTGGCAAGAAAATTGACAACATCTACGCCCACAACAAGTTTGTGTTCTACTCGTGCATACTAACTACGCATAGACCTAGCTCTGATACCATTGTTGGGGAACGTTGCAGAAAATAAAATTTTTCTACGCTTCACCAAGATCAATCTATGGAGTCATCTAGCAACGAGAGAGAGGAGTGCATCTACATACCCTTGTAGATCGCGCGCGGAAGCGTTCAAGAGAACGGGGTTGAGGGAGTCGTACTCGTCGTGATCCAAATCACCGGAGATCCTAGCGCCGAACGGACGGCACCTCCGCGTTCAACACACGTACGGTTGGGAAGATGTCTCCTCCTTCTTGATCCAGCAAGGGGGAGGGAGAGGTTGATGAAGATCCAGCAGCACGACGGCGTGGTGGTGGATGCAGCAGCGATCTCGGCAGGGCTTCGCCAAGCACTATGAGAGGGAGAGGTGTAGCAGGAGGGAGAGGGAGGCGCCAGGGGCTAGGGTGCGGCTGCCCTCCCCCCCACTATATATAGGACCCCTGGGGGGCGCCGGCCCTAGGAGATGGGATCTCCAAGGGGGGCGGCGGCCAAGGGGGTGGCTTGCCCCCGAAGCCAAGGGGGGCGCCCCCACCCCTAGGGTTTCCTGCCCTAGGCGCAGGGGGGGCACAAGGGGGGCGCACCAGCCCATCAGGGGCTGGTTCCCCTCCCCACTTCAGCCCATGGGGCCCTCCGGGATAGGTGGCCCCACCCGATGGACCCCCCGGGACCCTTCAGGTGGTCCCGGTATAATACCGGTGACCCCCGAAACTTTCCCGATGGCCGAAACTTGACTTCCTATATATGAATCTTTACCTCCGGACCATTCCGGAACTCCTCTTGATGTCCGGGATCTCATCCGGGACTACGAACAACTTTCGGGTTACTGCATACTAATATCTCTACAACCCTAGCGTCACCGAACCTTAAGTGTGTAGACCCTACGGGTTCGGGAGACATGCAGACATGACCGAGACGCCTCTCCGGTCAATAACCAACAGCGAGATCTGGATACCCATGTTGGCTCCCACATGCTCCTCGATGATCTCATCGGATGAACCATGATGTCGAGGATTCAATCAATCCCGTATACAATTCCCTTTGTCAATCGGTACGTTACTTGCCCGATATTCGATCGTCGGTATCCCAATACCTCGTTTAAACTCGTTACCGGCAAGTCACTTTACTTGTACCGTAATGCATGATCCCATGACCAAACACTTGGTCACATTGAGCTCATTATGATGATACATTACCGAGTGGGCCCAGAGATACCTCTCCGTCATACGGAGTGACAAATCCCAGTCTCGATTCGTGCCAACCCAACAGACACTTTCGGAGATACCCATAGTGCACCTTTATAGTCACCCAGTTACGTTGTGACGTTTGGCACACCCAAAGCACTCCTACGGTATCCGGGAGTTGCACAATCTCATGGTCTAAGGAAATGATACTTGACATTTGGATAAGCTCTAGCGAAACGAACTACACGATCTTTGTGCTATGCTTAGGATTGGGTCTTGTCCATCACATCATTCTCCTAATGATGTGATCCCGTTATCAATGACATCCAATGTCCATAGCCAGGAAACCATGACTATCTGTTGATCAACGAGCTAGTCAACTAGAGGCTCACTAGGGACGTGTTGTGGTCTATACATTCACACATGTATTACGATTTCCGGATAACACAATTATAGCATGAACAATAGACAATTATCATGAACAAGGAAATATAATAATAACCCTTTTATTATTGCCTCTAGGGCATATTTCCAACATATATATGGTCTCCACCATGAATGGGTATGTGGGAAGGGAAAGATACATGGGACTTGGCCCGGATCTACGCACAAGAAGCTACCCGGATAGTTCATGCCTGGAGTTCGCTCATGCTTTGGCTTCTTAGCCTGCGCGGGAGTATAGTGTTAGACAGTGTCTGGATCTGCTCAAGTTTGACCCAGAATGATTCGGGCCAACGTCCAAGTCTGCTCTGCCTAGCCCCGAATGCGCCGACCAATCTGCTGGGATGGTTCGGCCTCTGGCTTGGTGCGGGTACCGGCTCCATGGCGGGACTTGGTTCGTCTCCAATGTATCTATAATTTATGAAGTATTCATGCCATGTTTGCAACAATTTTATATAGTTTTGGTATGATTCGATTAGAACTAACCCGAACTGACATTGTTTTCAGCAGAACTACCGTGGTGTTTTTTTGTGCGGAAATAAAAGTTCTCAGAATGGGCTAAAAATTTACGATGATTATTTATGGACAAAAAGAGATCCCCGAAGCTTCTAGGAAGGACCAAAAGCCTCATGAGGAAGGGACAAGCCTGGGGGCGCGCCCTGCCCCACCCCTCGGGCGCGCCTGGCAGGCTTGCCGCTCCCTGGTGGGCCCTCTTGACGTGCGACCAACGCCAAAAAATTCTATAAATACCCAAACCCCTAGAAAGAACCCTAGATGAGAAGTTCCGCCACCGCAAGCCTTTGTAGCCACAAAAACTCACTCGGGACCCTGTTCCGGCACCCTGCCGAAGGGGAAAATCATTATCGGAGGCCACCTTCATCACCCCGGCGGCCACCATGATGAGGAGGGAGTAGTTCACCCTCAGGGCTGAGGATATGTACTAGTAACTATGTGTTTGATCTCTCTCTCTTGTTCTTGATTTGGCACAATCTTGATGTACCGCGAGCTTTGTTAATATAGTTGGAACATATGGTGTTTCTATTGGGGAACGTAGTAATTTCAAAAAATTTCCTATGCACACGCAAGATCATGGTGATGATATAGCAACGAGAGGGGAGAGTGTTCGTCCACGTACCCTCGTAGACCGTAAGCGGAAGCGTTAGCACAACGCGGTTGATGTAGTCGTACGTCTTCACGATCCGACCGATCCAAGCACCGAACGTACGGAGCCTCCGAGTTCAGCACACGTTCATCTCGATGACGATCTCCAGCCCTCCGATCCAGCAAAGGCTCCGGAGATGAGTTCCGTCAGCACGACAGCGTGGTGACGATGATGATGTTCTACCGGCGCAGGGCTTCGCCTAAGCTCCACGATGATATGACCGAGGTGGAATATGGTGGAAGGGGGCACCGCACACGGCTAAGGAACGATCCATAGATCAACTTGTGTGTCCATGGGGTGCCCCCTACCCCCGTATATAAAGGAGTGGAGGAGGGGAGGGCCGGCCCTCTACTATGGCGCGCCCTAGGGGAGTCCTACTCCTACCGGGAGTAGGATTCCCCCTTTCCTAGTCCAACTAGGAGTCCTTCCATGTATTAAGAGTAGGAGACAAGGAAGGGGAAGAGAGAAGGGAAGGAAGGAGGGGGTGCGGCCCCTCCCCCTAGTCCAATTCGGACTAGGCCATGGGGGGGCGCGCGGCCGGCCCTAGGCAGCCCCTCTCTCTTTCCCGCAGGGCCCAATAAGGCCCAATACTTCTCCCTGGCGAATTCCCGTAACTCTCCGGTACTCCGAAAAATACCCGAATCACTCGGAACCTTTCCGAACTCCGAATATAGTCGTCTAATATATCGATTTTTACGTCTCGACCATTTCGAGACTTCTTGTCATGTCCTCGATCTCATCCGGGACTCCGAACTCCTTCGGTACATCAAAACTCATAAACTCATAATATAACTGTCATCGAAATCTTAAGCGTGCGGACCCTACGGGTTCGAGAACTATGTAGACATGACCTAGAACTATTCTCGGTCAATAACCAATAGCGGGACCTGGATGCCCATATTGGCTCCTACATATTCTACGAAGATCTTTATCGGTCAAACCGCATAACAACATACGTTGTTCCCTTTGTCATCGGTATGTTACTTGCCCAATACCTAGTTCAATCTCGTCACCGGCAAGTCTCTTTACTCGTTTTGTAATGCATCATCCCGTAACTAACTCATTGGTCACATTGCTTCCAAGGCTTATAATGATGTGCATTACCGAGAGGGCCCAGAGATACCTCTCCGACAATCGGAGTGACAAAACCTAATCTCGAAATACGCTAACTCAACATGTACCTTCGGAGACACCTGTAGTACTCCTTTATAATCACCTAGTTACGTTGTGACGTTTGGTAGTACCCAAAGTGTTCCTCCGATAAACAGAAGTTGCATAATCTCATAGTTACAGGAACATGTATAAGTCATGAAGAAAGCAATAGCAACATACTAAACGATCAAGTGCTAAGCTAACGGAATGGGTCAAGTCAATCACATCATTCTCCTAATGATGTGACCCCGTTAATCAAATGACAACTCTTTTGTCCATGGCTAGGAAACATAACCATCTCTGATAAACGAGCTAGTCAAGTAGAGGCATACTAGTGACACTATGTTTGTCTATGTATTCACACATGTATTATGTTTCTGGTTAATACAATTCTAGCATGAATAATAAACATTTATCATGAAATAAGGAAATAAATAATAACTTTATTATTGCCTCTAGGGCATATTTCCTTCAGTCTCCCACTTGCACTAGAGTCAATAATCTAGTTCACATCGCCATGTGATTTAACACCAATATTCATATTTGTATATGATTAACACCCATAGTTCACATCATCATGTGACCAACACCCAAAGGGTTTACTAGAGTCAATAATCTAGTTCACATCGCTATGTGATTAACACCCAAAGAGTACTAAGGTGTGATCATGTTTTGCTCGTGAGAGAAGCTTAGTCAACGGGTCTGTCACATTCAGAGCCGTATGTATTTTGCAAATATTCTATGTCTACAATGCTCTGCACGGAGCTACTCTAGCTAATCGCTCCCACTTTCAATATGTATCCAGATTGAGATTTAGAGTCATCTGGATCGGTGTGAAAACTTGCACCGAGGTAACTTTTACGACGGGCTCTTTTATCACCTCCATAATCGAGAAATATTTCCTTAGTCCTCACTAAGGATATTCTTGACCAATGTCCAGTGATCTACTCCTAGATCACTATTGTACTCCCTTGTCAAATACAGAGCAAGGTATACAATAGGTCTGGTACATAGCATAGCATACTTTATAGAACCTATGACTGAGGCATAGGGAATGACTTTTCATTCGTTTCTATTTTCTGCTGTGGTCGGGATTTGAGTTTTACTCAATTTCATACCTTTGCAACACAGGCAAGAACTCTTTCTTTGACTGTTCCATTTTGAACTACTTCAAAATCTTGTCAAGGTATGTACTCATTGAAAATCTTATCAAGCGTCTTGATCTATCTCAATAGATCTTGATGCTCAATATGTAAGTAGCTTTACTGAGGTCTTTCTTCGAAAAAAACTCATTTCAAATACTCCATTATGCTTTGCAGAATAATTCTATATTACTTCCGATAAACAATATGTCATTCACATATACTTATCAGAAATGTTGTAGTGCTCCCACTCACTTTCTTGTAAATACAGGCTTCACCGCAAGTCTGTATAAAACTATATGCTTTGATCAACTTATCAAAGCGTATATTCCAACTCCGAGATGCTTGCACTAGTCCATAGATGCACATTTTGTTAACGCCTTTAGGATCGACAAAACCTCTTGGTTGCATCACATACAACTCTTCTTTAATAACTCCATTAAGGAATGCAGTTTTGTTTATCCATTTGCCAGATTTCATAAAATCCGGCAATTGCTAACATGATTCGGACAGACTTAGCATCGATACGAGCGAGAAAATCTCATCGTATTCAACCCCTTGAACTTGTTGAAAACATTTTGCAACAAGTCGAGCTTAGTGGATAGTAACACTACTATCAGTGTCCGTCTTCCTCTTGAAGATCCATTTATGACTTGCTGATCATCGAGCAAGTCAATCAAAGTCCATACTTTGTTCTCATACATGGATCACACCTCAGATTTTATGGCCTCAAGCCATTTCACGGAATCTGGGCTCATCATCGCTTCCTCATAGTTCGTAGGTTCATCATGGTCTAGTAACATGACTTCCAGAACAGTATTACCGTACTACTCTGGTGCGGACTGTACTTTGGAAGACCTACGAGGTTTTGTAGTAACTTGATCTAAAGTTTCATGATCATCATCATTAGCTTCTTCACTAATTGGTGTAGGAATCACTGGAACTGATTTTGTGATGAACTACTTTCCAATTCGGGAGAAGGTACAAACTACCCTATCAAGCTCTACTTTCCTCCCACTCACTTATTTTGAGAGAAACTCCTTCTTTAGAAAGGATCCATTTTTAGCAACGAATAACTTGCCTTCAGATATGTGATAGAAGGTGTACCCAACAATTTCCTTTGGGTATTCTATGAAGACGCACTTCTCCGATTTGGGTTTGAGCTTATCAGGATGAAACCTTTCAAAATAAATATCGCAGCCCCAAACTTTAAGAAACGACAACTTAGGTTTACTGCTAAACCATGGTGTCGTCTCAACGGATTTAGATGGTGCCCTTTTAACGTGAATGTAGCTGTCTCTAATGCATAACCCCAAAACAATAGTGGTAAATCAGTAAGAGACATTATAGATCACACCATATCCAATAAAGTGCCGTTATGACGTTCGGACACACCATAATGTTGTGGTGTTCCAGGTGGCGTGAGCTGTGAAACTATTCCACATTGTTTCATATGAAGGCCAAACTCGTAACTCAAATATTCGTCTCTGCGATCAGATCGCAAAAACTTTATTTTCTTGTTACGATGATTTTTCCACTTCACTCTGAAATTCTTTGAACCTTTCAACTATCTCAGACTTATGTTTCATCAAGCACATATACCCATATCTGCTCAAATCATTTTGTGAAGGTCAGAAAATAACGATACTTGCCACGAGCCTTCATACTCATTGGTCTGCATACATCAGTATGTATTATTTCCAACAAGTCTGTAGCTCGTTCCATTGTTCCGGAGAACGGAGTTTTAGTCATCTTGCCCAAAAGGCACGGTTCGCAAGCATCAAATGATTCATAACCAAGTGATTCCGAAAATCCATCTTTATGGAGTTTCTTCATGTGCTTTACACCGATATGACCCAAACGGCAGTGCCACAAATAAGTTGCACTATCATTATTAACTTTGCATCTTTTGGCATCAATATTATGAATATGTGTATCACTACGATCGAGATCCAACAAACTATTTTCATTGGGTGTATGACCATTGAAGGTTTTATTCATGTAAACAGAACAACAATTATTCTCTGATTTTAAATGAATAATTGTATTGCAATAAACATGATCAAATCATATTCATGCTCAACGCAAACACCAAATAACATTTATTTAGGTTTAACACTAATCCCGAAATTATAGGGAGTGTGCGATGATGATCATATCAATCTTGGAACTATTTCCAACACTCATCGTCACTTCCCCTCAACTAGTCTCTGGTTATTATGTAACTCCTGTTTCGAGTTACTAATCTTAGCAACCGAACAAGTATTAAATACTCAGGGGTTACTATAAACACTAGCAAGGCACACATCAAACACCTGTATATCAAATATACCCTTGTTCACTTTGCCTTCCTTCTTATCCACCAAATATTTAGGGCATTTCCGCTTCCAGTGACCATTTCCTTTGCAGTGTAAGCACTCAGTTTTAGGCTTTGGTCCAACTTTGGTCTTCTTCACGGGAGTGACAACTTGTTTGCCATTCTACTTGAAGTTTCCCTTTCTTTCCCTTTGCCCTTTTCTTGAAACTAGTGGTCTTGTCAATCATCAACACTTGATGCTCTTTCTTGATTTCTACCTTCGTTGATTTCAACATCACAAAGAGCTTGGGAATCGTTTTCGTCATCCCTTGCATTGTAGTTCATCACGAAGTTCCACTAACTTGGTGATGGTGACTAGAGAACTCTGCCAATCACTATCTTATCTGGAAGATTAACTCCCACTTGATTCAAGCGATTGAAGTACCCAGACAATCTGAGCACATGCTCACTAGTTGAGCGATTCTCCTCCATCTTTTAGCTATAGAACTTGTTGGAGACTTCATATCTCTCAACTCGGGTATTTGCTTGAAATATTAACTTCAATTCCTGGAACATCTCATATGATCCATGATGTTCAAAACATCTTTGAAGTCCCGATTATAAGCCGTTAAGCATGGTGCACTAAACTATCAAGTAGTCATCATATTGAGCTAGCCAAACGTTCATAACGTCTGCATCTGCTCCTGCAATAGGTCTGTCACCTAGCGGTGCATTAAGGACATAATTCTTCTGTGCAGCAATGAGGATAAACCTCAGATCACGGATTCAATCCGCATCATTGCTACTGACATCTTTCAACACAATTTTTCTCTAGGAACATATCAAAATAAACATATGAAAGCAACAACACGAGCTATTGATCTACAACATAATTTGCAAAATACTACCAGGACTAAGTTCATGATAAATTTAAGTTCAATTAATCATATTACTTAAGAACTCCCACTTAGACAGACATCTCTCTAGTCATCTAAGTGATCACGTGATCCAGATCAACTAAACCATGTCCGATCATCACGTGAGATGGAGTAGTTTCAATGGTGAACATCACTATGTTGATCATATCTACTATATGATTCACACTCGACCTTTCGGTCTCCGTGTCCCGAGGCCATATCTGTATATGCTAGGCTCGTCAAGTTTAACCTGAGTATTCCGCGTGTGTAACTGTTTTGCACCCATTGTATTTGAACGTAGAGCCTATCACACCCGATCATCACGTGGTGTCTCAGCACGAAGAACTTTCGCAACGGTGCATACTTAGGGAGAACACTTCTTGATAATTAGTGAGAGATCATCTTAAAATGCTACCGTCAAACAAAACATAATAAGATGTATAACAGATAAACATCATATGCAATCAAAATATGTGACATGATATGGTCATGATCATCTTGCGCCTTTGATCTCCATCTCCAAAATACTGTCATGATCTCTATCGTCACCGGCACGACACCATGATCTTCATCATCTTGATCTATACCAATGTGTCATCATATGGTCGTCTCACCAACTATTGCTCTTGCAACTATTGCTATCGCATAGCGATAAAGTAAAGCAATTATTTGGCACTTGCATCTTATGCAACAAAGAGACAACCATAGAGCTTCTGCCAATCGCCGATAACTTCAACAAAACATGATCATCTCATACAACAACTTATATCTCATCACGTTTTGACCATATCACATCACAACATGCCCTGCAAAAACAAGTTAGACGTCCTCTACTTTGTTGTTGCAAGTTTTACGTGGCTGCTACGGGCTTAAGCAAGAACCAATCTCACCTACGCATCAAAACCACAACGATAGTTTGTCAAATAGACTCTGTTTTAACCTTCGCAAGGACCGGGAGTAGCCACACTCGGTTCAACTAAAGTTGGAGAAACTGACAGCCGCCAGCCACCTGTGTGCAAAGCACGTCGGTAGAACCAGTCTCGTGTAAGCGTACGCGCAATGTCGGTCCGGGCCGCTTCATCCAACAATACCGCCGAACCAAAGTATGACATGCTGGTAGGCAGTATGACTTATATCGTCCACAACTCACTTGTGTTCTACTCGTGCATATAACATCAACGCATAAAACCTAGGCTCTGATACCACTGTTGGGGAACGTAGTAATTTCAAAAAATTTCCTACGCACGCGCAAGATCATGGTCATGATATAGCAACGAGAGGGGAGAGTGTTCGTCCACGTACCCTCGTAGACCGTAAGCGGAAGCGTTAGCACAATGCGGTTGATGTAGTCGTACGTCTTCATGATCCGACCGATCCAAGCACCGAACGTACGGAGCCTCCGAGTTCAGCACACGTTCAGCTCGATGACGATCTCCGGCCCTCCGATCCAGCAAAGGCTCCGGAGATGAGTTCCGTCAGCACGACGGCGTGATGACGATGATGATGTTCTACCGGCGCAGGGCTTCACCTAAGCTCCGCGACGATATGACCGAGGTGGAGTATGGTGGAAGGGGGCACCGCACACGGCTAAGGAACGATCCGTAGATCAACTTGTGTGTCCATGGGGTGCCCCCTACCCCCGTATATAAAGGAGTGGAGGAGGGGAGGGCCGGCCCTCTACTATGGTGCCATAGGGGAGTCCTACTCCCACCGGGAGTAGGATTCCCCCTTTCCTAGTCCAACTAGGAGTCCTTCCATGTATTAGGAGTAGGAGACAAGGAAGGGGAAGAGAGAAGGGAAGGAAGGAGGGGGTGCGGCCCCTCCCCCTAGTCCAATTCGGACTAGGCCATGGGGGAGGGCGCGGCCTGCCCTAGGCAGCCCCTCTCTCTTTCCCGCAGGGCCCAATAAGGCCCAATACTTCTCCCCGGCGAATTCCCGTAACTCTCCGGTACTCCGAAAAATACCCGAATCACTCGGAACCTTTCCGAACTTCGAATATAGTCGTCCAATATATCGATCTTTACGTCTCGACCATTTCGAGACTCCTCGTCATGTCCCCGATCTCATCCGGGACTCCGAACTCCTTCGGTACATCAAAACTCATAAACTCATAATATAACTGTCATCGAAACCTTAAGCGTGCGGACCCTACGGGTTCGAGAACTATGTAGACATGACCTAGAACTATTCTCGGTCAATAACCAATAGCGGGACCTGGATGCCCATATTGGCTCCTACATATTCTACGAAGATCTTTATCGGTCAAACCGCATAACAACATACGTTGTTCCCTTTGTCATCGGTATGTTACTTGCCCGAGATTCGATCGTCGGTATCCAATACCTAGTTCAATCTTGTCACCAGCAAGTCTCTTTACTCGTTCTGTAATGCATCATCACGTAACCAACTCATTGGTCACATTGCTTGCAAGGCTTATAATGATGTGCATTACCGAGAGGGCCCAGAGGTACCTCTCCGACAATCGGAGTGACAAAACCTAATCTCGAAATACGCCAACTCAACATGTACCTTCGGAGACACCTGTAGTACTCCTTTATAATCACCCAGTTACGTTGTGACGTTTGGTAGTACCCAAAGTGTTCCTCCGGTAAACGGGAGTTGCATAATCTCATAGTTACAGGAACATGTATAAGTCATGAAGAAAGCAATAGCAACATACTAAACGATCAAGTGCTAAGCTAACGGAGTGGGTCAAGTCAATCACATCATTCTCCTAATGATGTGATCCCGTTAATCAAATGACAACTCTTTTGTCCATGGCTAGGAAACATAACCATCTCTGATAAACGAGCTAGTCAAGTAGAGGCATACTAGTGACACTATGTTTGTCTATGTATTCACACATGTATTATGTTTCCGGTTAATACAATTCTAGCATGAATAATAAACATTTATCATGAAATAAGGAAATAAATAATAACTTTATTATTGCCTCTAGGGCATATTTCCTTCAGTTTCTCCCTCTCTATCTTGTTGTGATGAACTGAGTTTTTGCCTTTTGAGGATTCACTATTGTCGTGTTGAATACTTTGTTGGCTTTGAGAACACTTGATGTATGTCTTGCATATGGATACCCATGGTGACATTGGGGTGTTCTATTGATTCACTTGATATATGTTTTGGCACTCAACTCGCGGATTCCCGAGGTGACATTGGGGTAATCTATGCATAGGGGTTGATGCACGTTTTCGTCCTACTTTCTCAGGTAGAAATCTTGGGGCACTCTTTGAAGTTCTTTGTGTTGGATTGAATATTATGAATCTGAAGTTGTTTGATGCGTATCATATGGTGTTATTTTAGTACGAACTCTAGGGCTGTTTGTGACACTTATAGGAATAGCTCAACAGATTGATCGTAAAAGATAACTTTGAGGTGGTTTAGTACCCTACAACAATTTCATCTTATATTCTTCGCTAGATAAGAACTTTGGAATGATTCTTTGTCGCACATTGAGGGATTGTTATATGATTCAACTCTGCTAGCACTGTTGAGAGATTGCACTAGTGAAAGTATGAACCCTAGGCCTTATTTTTAAGCATCACAATAGTGTTTGTGCTCCGTTTTATCACTTGCTACCTTGTTGTTTTATATATATATTTTATTACAAAAACCTATATCTACTATCAATACTACACTTCGCTATCTCTTCGCCGAACTAGTGCACCTATACAATTTTCCATTGTATTGGGTGTGTTGTGGACACTAGTAAGATGCCCGTGCTACGCTACGGAACCAAAAGAAAAAGGTAATAACAAGTATGCAAGCGAAAGAGACATAGTTGCAATTTTTTGCATTCCTTATGCTCATCAGTCAGTTAAAATCCATTTCCTTTGTAAAAAATCCACATAAAAAGCTACTCTTGCCCTTTAGCTAGTGATGGACAAAAGTAGTACTAAGATCAACAATAAAATAATTCACATCCATAGCATGTCATAAGGGAACAATATGAATATTACATCTGAAAGTACAAAAGAAACTACCTAGTTAATAGTATTTTATATACAAATTTACACAAGTTATCTCCCCCAATGCTTGCCTCTGCTCGAGTGGTAAACTCTGCAACCACACTCTTTGGTGGGCGTTCTTCTCTTGCATTTCTTCAAGTGTTAAACTTTGCATGCGAATTCTTCGGCAAGCATTGATTCTCCCCTTATCTGGGTGTTAAACATTGCCACCATGCTCTATCACGGTCCCGGCTTTCCTTTGCTCTTATGTAAGGCTAGTATCACAAGTAGAATCATAGGAACATTTCCTCCTAAGATAATCCCATGATTGATAATTTTTAAAATTAATGTACTTATACAAACACATCAATATACTAATGTGTAAAATGTCATTCAAAGTATATACAGTTAGAGAATAATACCTTCTGAGCTCTCTCCTTATTCCAATGTACTAATTGATGTTAGAGTAGCAAAGGCGGGTAGCTAATTGGTCTGGTACAATTTCAAGGGGTGAGATAAGGACTCTAGTTCCCTTTAGTGGAGCCATCGCTTGGATCCAACCATGCCATCCTCACATATTTAAATCCTTTTCTCCCATGTGTACTGCCTCAAAAGATTACTAATTACACTCCAGTATAATTGCACGATGATTAAGTAGATGTGAAGTATCCTTAGAACTACAAACTGATATGAGGAACAGACCAAGTCTCCAATTTGAGCATATCATTAGTTCCTACTATCTGACCTAATTAGTTGTACATGTAGTTTGATCAGGTCTCCAGTTTGAGCAATTTCTTCCCTCTGTCAAATAGTGTCTCAAGGGTGGCAAATGAATTTTTCACATTATTGTGCATAATATACAGAATTTTTATTTTCATTGTAATAAATAATATATCCCTCCTGACCCAACAAATATACAAATAATACTTGTCATGTATAAAAGCTACACCACTACAAAAAATGTTTAAGTCAGCTGGGAGGTTTTAATCAATATAAACTAAGGCATCCAAAAAAATTGAAAACAGTTCTATATTGTACAGGGAGTCCTTTTTAGATCGAGATGTTGTTTCATATTGACTTCCAGTGCTACTCATAGAAGAATTTGGCCATAAGTCAAATCAAGATTAGAACTATACAGTGAAATTGAGAACTTTAAGTCAAACCAAGGAGGTGAACGGACAACCACCAATAGGAAATTACTGAAAAGGCTTTCGCCCCACTTTATATATAAAGCACCGACCCATCACAACTCAGTTACCTACATTTTCTTTATGTATAAAGCACTGACCGACCACCAATAGGAAATTAGACCATACCTACATTTTCTCACAGCCATACACTTTCTCAGAGTGGTGACGCTGGGTTGCACTCTTCAGTGATCTGCAAGAAAACGTCCTGAACTGAATTCCAACTTAATGGACCAGCTTTTGCCTTTTCCTCTGCTCCCTTTACCTCTCGCAATGTAAAGAAAGAAAGAACGTGAAAAAAACACTACCTCATAAGATTCCTTAACAATGTGTTCATCCACCCAAATGTGTTATTTTTCAGAAATGCGTACATCCGAAGCAGAGAGTCCTACTGTTTTTCCATAGCTCCTTAAAAAATTGCCTGAAAAGTTTTTGAGCTCGATCCCTAATCCAATTAACTGATCTGAAGTGACCTGGCAATTTATTCAAGTAAAGCAGAGAGTTGGCGCAGTGGTAAAGCTGCTGCCTTGTGACCATGAGGTCACGGGTTCAAGTCCTGGAAACAGCCTCTTACAGAAATGTAGGGAAAGGCTGCGTACAATAGACCCAAAGTGGTCGGACCCTTCCCCAGACCCTGCGCAAGCGGGAGCTACATGCACTGGGGCTGCCCTTTTTTTTTAAAGCAGAGAGTTGGCACATTGAGTAACTGAGAATGAACTGGATTGAATTACCAAGCTAACAAACTAATAAAGTACTAGATTGTACTTGATGTCTCTGATATTGATACAACAAAGAGGAAAATCTTATCTTTATTCATTGAGTGTGGGACTTGAGAAGTTCTCTCCATAACAAGACATTTAGCCATGCTTAATCATGCTACTCTACTTACCTTGCATCAAATCATGCCATGTACAAAAATGTGATAGAGACCACAATGAGAAAACGGTGTGAATATTGAATAACAAATCTGGTAACAACCCGAGGAGATGGAGTACCATAGATGAAATAAAAGCCTCTACAGAGAATCAATTATAAAAGGCTTCAGCAGTTCACGAGTTAGTTTGCAAATCCACATCCGATTTGTTATAACACGTCTCACAAATTCACATGTTTAGGAGATACCACAATTTCAATCACACAAATGTAACTTACGGAGGGCAGCACGGATATGACAAACACAAATGTGCAGGTGCCTACTAAAAAACTGACCCATTTCTTGGATCTGACAGGACAAACACATAACTTACGGAGGGATGAGAGTGGAATGGACAAAGTGGATCGAGGTAGTAGGCACCCACACCGCCGAGAACGAGTAGCACGCCACCAACAGAAATCATCCATGCTGCAAAGCCAGGCATACTCATGGTTGTTCTGCCCCTGGTAGCCACCATGGGAAGCTTGGAATCAATCCCAACAGCCACAAAGGGAAAATGAAGTAACTTACAGTATAGAACTAACTTTGACATAAGCTGAGGAATTTGGGAGGGGCGATGGATGTAACAAACGGATGTTGCTCATCGTTAGCACCTCCCTCGCGAGGAACGACTCGCGCATTATTGACCGCAGCTCCGACATTGATATCTGAAGTGACTGCGCCATCTGCTTGTATGACGGCTCATTCCCCAGTTTTTCTTTCAGCCTGAACCAATGTTTCAGACTCAGAGGTTAGGCAAAAGTGTCAACTTGATAGCACAACGCAAAGCAGCAGTGACAATGGTTGTTGATTTCAAATTCGGAGAACAAGTATATATGTTGGTTGAATGGATCACTGAATTTTGGGAAGAGCATTCCCATACTTTGATCTTTGTTGTTGCAGCCATATCCCATCCTTGATCTTCTTAGAGAGGTGGACAACCTGCTTGTGCATGAGGAACTCCTTGCTGACGGTGCCGCGGAGGTAGATGCGGTTTCTGCTCTGTAGCAGCTCGGGGCTGATGCTTAGGTGCACGTCGCCACTGCCTTTCTTGGACCTCCCGCACCTCCGACCGCTCATCCACCACTGCCTCGCCGAGACGCCGTAGCGCGCCCCAACGACGGAGCTGCTCGCCCTTGCCGTCATTGTCCTCGGCCGAACCAGTGGCCTCCACATGGTGGCCATCGCCGCCGCGGCCGTCGTCGTCATCCTCAAAGGGGAGCTGCCACTGCTTCTCGAGCATGGACCTCTGCAGCAGGATAATGGCATCGAGGGAGAACTCGTCGGCGGGCAACAACGGAGAAGGCTGCGGGGCGAGCGCGCTCTGCGTGAGGGCCCGCATGACCTGCGCGGCGCCATGTGGGGAGAGCTTGAGCCTGTGCGCGGCGACGGTGAGAAATTTGGGAGGGGCTCTGGAAGTCTCGATTTCTTTCGTGGGAGAAGGAGGCTCTGGAAGTCTCTGTTTCTTTCGCGGAAGGAGCCTGGTA
The DNA here is from genome assembly GCA_963921465.1 of Triticum timopheevii. Taxonomy (NCBI): domain Eukaryota; kingdom Viridiplantae; phylum Streptophyta; class Magnoliopsida; order Poales; family Poaceae; genus Triticum; species Triticum timopheevii. The sequence continues at coordinate 174,040,713 of OY997272.1, forward strand.
TGTTTCGGATGTCTTCTTCAAAATTCCATTAGATGTGCTGGGTGTTTATGCAAAAGTGCAAGGTAAGTCGCTCGAGGACAACCTGTATCGATCTCAGCCTTATGTTGTAGATCGGACGGCACAGCTGGCAGTATGGCAGACACACCATCACCACCAACTGACATTTTTATAGGAGTAGAGATAAGGGATTTCTTGTATTTGGTTGCAGGGTTGTTTGAGAGAAACCATCTTCATACGCCTCCCACGGATTGCTATACCTTAGGTCATCCACTTAAGGGAAATTTGCTACTGTCCTACAAAATCTGCGCTTGGAGGCCCAACACGAGTCTACAAGAATAAGTTGTGTAGTAGATATCAGGATTGTCCGGCAATGATGACCTACAAGAGACACAGGGTTGCGTAGCACCTTCGAGTAAGTATGACAATAGTTATCGTCCCAACGAATGGCGATGGAGAGTAATGTGAATGGCATTTCGGTCACACACGTGTTGTCACAAGTCTTGTGCGAAGTGACTGTCTGAAAATATACATATGGTAATACTGTGCCGTGAAACAAATATACCAGAGTGTGGAAAATTTGATAGTTGCAGTGGGAATAATAAGAAAGAGCTTGAAGTAAATACACAAAGTAAAGCGGATGAAACTAAAAGGATGTTGTCTACAATAGAGAGGTCAGCGCGGAGAAACTTCGGATCATGGTGTACATTAACTGTGCCAGTGCAACTATAATATTAGTTACCTTGAGTGGTCGAACTCCTCCATGTCGGAATTGTTCTTCCCTGTAGTCCTACTTCGACATTGCCATAACAAGGTCATTTCCACAATTAAGATCATAAGACCGGAAAACCACACTTTTTGTTGATTATCGTTATCTCCTATTGTCTTTGCTCCTCATAGATACCAGCACATGTCATCTGGAGATCACGGATTCACAAAACAATATGTGGTACCTGTGTAGGTCTTCGGATCATGTTGCATGGGCCCTTAAATTGGAAAAAATGCATTACGTACACCATAGATAAACAACTTACTGAACAATCATACAATTATTACCACAAATGATGACATATAGAATAGACACAAATGAATCTCACCAATCCCTACATCTCCCACGCCTAGGGGGATTACTCACGCATGAGAGGGAAATAACCAAACAACTCGGATATCAAATAAAGAGAAATAATCTTAGTATATAATATCACAACGACCCGCAATAAGATGAATGATTAAACGAGTCTCGGTCTCGATATGAGTATGAATAGAGTTACAAACCCTAATTTTACAACTTGGAACTCCTCTCCCTATGGTGGTGTTATGATGAATGGAATGGAGATGGGGCGGAAGAGAAAGAATGGATCTCTGGCGGTTCTTCTTCTCTGGATCCCTTCTCCGTCTACTCTAGATGTGGCAGCGGCGACCCTGATATTGTTGCCTTCACAAAAGTTGCTTGTGTAGACGATGTGGTGGCGAAGCCATGTGGTACGACCGCCGGTACAAGCAGGCACGCTCGTACCATGCACCATCTTACGCTTTGTTTACTTTGATTAACTTTATCCTAAAAGGAAAGTTGTTTCAGCTGACTCCATTTGCTGGGATATTGATTAGTTTCCTTCCAAATATGTTTATTTCTGCACATCAATAGTAAAAACAACTTTTCTTCTTTCTCAAAAATAAAGATGCGAGAAATATTGGAAAACCTTTTAAAGCCACACCAAAATTGTGACAGCCCAAGACCAAGGCCTCCACTATTATTTATGTATTATTTGACTCGCATGCTTAAGTGGTGTTTGTTTTATTTTATTTTGCATCATGCATCATCTCCAATCTTGTTGTGATTGTTTCCTTCCAAATTTTTTTATGTTTGTTGCAACTTCTTCTCCCTCCTAGATCCTTTCATTTTCCTTTTGCTCAAATCCCATCAAGCTTCAACCTAGTTTCCATTTTTCCAAAGCCAACCTCAACTTATTTAATCCATTTCATTTTCAAGTGACATATTTCACTTCTTCTTTTAATGTCCAACTTCTGCCCATAAATCATATTGAATATGTGGGTTCACCATTTAAAATCCATGCCCATTTGAAGCTCATTTCAATGGTTTCAAAATTCCAACAATTTGAATTATATTCAAACTTGCTCCATTTTTTATCTTCCAAAAATTCCCCAACCATTTTAGAAATTTTCCCGTATTTTCTTGGGTCCAGGAAAATATCTATCCTAGGTAATTCCATATCTACTCGTGAACACCTTTCCCTCCAAGTTCTGTTTCAAAGAAAATGGAAAAAGAAAAGAAATTTGGAGAGAGCGAAACCTAGCCAAGCCTAGCTGCATAGCCCACCTACCCCCTCCTTTCCATTATTTTCTCACCGCTCGGCCACTGCACCCTTGCAGCAACTCGACCACGTGTCCCTGTGGGTCCCACCCTTCAGTGTCGTGCACAACACCCCCACACCCACCTTTCCATCCTCCTCCTGCTCACCACCGCCAGAGCATGGCAGCGAGGCCGCACCCACACCTCACGCGCCTGGCTCCTCCAAAAGTCACCCGAGGTCATGACGACCATATCCTCCGACCTCTCCTTTCCCTTGGCCAAGCTAGCCCCACTTTCCCCTCCTGATCGAGAGCCGGAGAGAGCCGAGCAGCAGCCAGACCATGAGCTTGATGCTGGCATGATCACTGACGTCCTCAGCCTCCACCCCCATGTCCAGGAGCTTCGGCAAGTCCCTCTCCTTCCATGACATCCCCTACATCGCAGGGGGACACCAAGGCCACGACGCCCACATCATCTTATTTCCCTGCTTCAACTTTGCACGCACCCGAACCCTTTCCCTGATCAGCGCCTCCTCATGCCTCCGTTGTCGTGTATCCTGCCTCCTCATCTTATCCGTTGGAACCCCGGTGAGTAGCCGCATCTCCCTACTCATTGTTGTCTAAATCATCCAGTAGGCGATGTTCGATTCATGCCAATGTCTGATATGTCTCCAACGTATCTATAATTTATGATTGTTTCATGCTACTATATTAACTCAGAGCCCAGTGCCAGTTCCTATTTTCTGCTTATTTTTGGCTTTTCATAAAATCAATACCAAATGAATTCCAAACATGATGAAACTTTACGGTGATATTTTCTGGACCAAAAGGGACCCAAGAAGCTTCGGGAGGAGGCCAGAAGACCTATGAGAGAGCCACGAGCTCACATGGCGCTCCCTAGGGGGGTTAAGCGTGCCCCTAAGCTCATGGGCCCCATGCAACTCCATTTAACCTAATTCCATGCCTTTAAATTCACGTATATTCCCAAACCATCGGAGAGCCACCCGAAACACTTTTTCTATTGCCGCAAGCTTCTGTTCTTCCGCTATCCCATGTGGGGGCCTTCTCCAGTACTCTGTTGAAGGCGGAATCAATCACGGAGGGCTTCTACATCATCCTTTTTGCCTTCCGATGATGCGTGAGTATTTTACCATAGACCTTACGGGTCCATAGCTAGTAGCTATATGGCTTGTTCGCTCTCTTTGATCTTCAATACCATGTTCTCCTCGATCTTCTTGGAGTTCTATCCAATGTAATCTTCTTTTGCGGTGTGTTTGTTGGGTTCCGATGAATTGTGGGTTTATGATCTGAATATTCATTGAAAGTAATTGAGTCTTTTCTGAACTTTATTATGCATGATTTTTATAGCTTTGTATTTCTATCTCATCTATCTGTTTGGTTTGGCCAACTAGATTGATTTATCTTCAGTGGGAGAGGTGCTTTGTGATGGGTTCAATCTTGCGGTGTCCTTGCCCAGTGACAGAAAGGGTAGTGAGGCACGTATTTGTATTTTTTCCATTAAGTATAAAATGATGGGGTTTATTCATATTGATTGAGTTTACTTTATCTACATCACGTCATCTTGCTTAAAGTGTTACTCTATTTGTTATGAACTTAATACCATAGATGCATGATGGATAGCGGTCGATTGCTGGAGTAATAGTAGTAGATGCAGGAAGGAGTCAGTCTACATGTCACGAACGTGATGCCTATATACATGATTATTGCCATGAATATGTCATAACTATGCGCTTTTCTATCAATCACTCAATAGTAACTTGTTTACTCACCGTATACTATTATTGTATTATCTTATTTATAGTGAAACAAGTTGAGAAGAGGTTGTTAATAAGAGATTGCCCAGGGAAATAGGTAAAAGAAATTTCCATCCAAGATTTAATAACTGATCTATTCTCATCCTCGATAAAGTTCATCTTATTGTGATAGAAATGAAGACTATTTGTTTGAGAGAGAAGCCTCTAGTGAAAACAATGGCCCCCCGAGTCTACCTTTATCATATTATAAAAACTTAAAATACTTTGCTGCAATTTTATACTTTTTATTTTACTTTTCTATTTATCTATCTATCACTATCAGAATTAATCCTTGCAAGTAACGAGTTCAAGGGGATTGACAACCCTCTTGCCCACGTTGGGTGCAAATATTTGCTTTTGTGTGTGTAGGTGCTGAAGATGGGAGCTTGCTAGGTTCTCCTATTGGTTTGATAACTCATTAAGGGAAATACTTATCTCTAATGTACTGCTTCTCCCCTCCTCTTCGGGAAAAATCCCAATGTAGTTTACAAGTAGCAATGTCGCAATCTTTGTGCTCTGCCATGGCCATCGTGGCCACGAGTCTCATGCCATGTACCCCACCCATTGGCTCCATTCAGCTCGTGTACATGTTACTTCTTGCATGCTTCGCATGCCTGTAGCTCGCTCGCATCACCACTACAAAAAAAACACTTCGGTGATGATATGTGTTTGTCATAGTAGGTCACGTTTTCTATCATGCATGTACATCCATGAAGATTTTGTGAAAGAATCAAGATAGTCATACATCTGTTGTCATAGAAGTGTTCCATGACAATACTTAAATATCATCACGGAAGTGACCACTTCCATGATGATAAATGGCGCGTCATGGAAGTGTTTTCATCAAGGGTAACCAACATGTGGCATCCACCATAACGGGTCGTGTTAACCTATGGGGTCCGGTTTTGGATCTGATAACCTGTTAACAGCAACAACAAATGGTGATTTTCCATGTGTAAAATTCTCATTGGCCGAAGGAACCAGATGTTTGCTCTGCGTTGGAACAGATGTCATCCAGTGAGTAGACGGTATGCGCCTATGATACGTCGACACTTGGCTCGGCACAAAAGTGGTCCATTTAGGTAAAAAGGCTGGCCAGTTTGACTTGGTCAAAAGGTAGCGGGCCGGCCACTAAAAGCCTGTTAACGGCCTATTCACATATAGTCCATTTACAGCCCGCTAACTCGCGACCCGTTATGGCCTATCCGAATTAGGCCCGTAGCGTCATCTGGGCCATCCAATATGATTCCAGCCCATTGTAACTTCCGTCCCATGTATGGCCCATGACATCTTCGGCTCATATGAGGCCCTTTGTAACTCAGGGCCCTTTAACGACCCATGGTGAAACTGGCCCATAATGAACAATAAATCAGTTTATACACATTAAGGGCCCATTATTCCATTGGGTCATTTCTAGCCCGTGTTATCTTTCGGCCTTCTAAGAGCCCATTTATGCTTGGGCTTATTTCCAGCATACGATTACTTATGGTCTGTTACTAGCCTGTTGCGCTGATGGGCCAAATTCATCTTGTGGTTACAGTCAGCCCGTTTGTGGCCCGTTAATCGTTGTTTTTGGCTCATTAATCATTGTTTTAATTGCGTCATCGAATACTGCCCATTAATGATCTGTTATGAATGCCGATAGAATTAAGCTCGTTATACATACCAGCCTATTAACAACTCATTATGGTTGGCCCATGAACAAATGATTCCTATTCTAGACTGTTTAAGGCCCACATTGCGGACCATTATTTGTCCACGAATAGTATGGGTCATGTTTGACCAATCGATCATATGGCCCGTAGAAGGCCCACTAATTCTATGGCTCGTAGAAGGCCCATGGATCAGATGGACCATAGGAGGCCCGTGGTCACTACAGCAGGCAACAGGACCAGGTTACAATGGTCCGTATGTTGCCCATGGTTATTGTGGCCTAGTTCTAAATAAAAAGGTTACCGCACAAAAAGAACTGCAGTGACTACAAGAAAAAAATAAACAAGACAATAAGGAAATAAATAAGCAAGCAAATTACGCTAGGCTATAACGACTATTACAAATATTACATCCAGTGGGCATTAAAGTTCGCCACCAGAGCAAATATAGTGAACAAAGCAGCATATTACATACACTGGGCATCTAAATTGGCCACCAGTGCAAATAAACGCGGCAACAAAACAAGTCCAGAACTGAAACCACTTCAGAAGAGATCAAGAAACGATATCTTGGGTACCCACCATGCTGGCAAGAAGCTTAGCAAGCTTATTAGCTTTCTCTTGTTTGGCGCTAAAATCCTCCAACACTTGTTGTTGCATTAGAAAGTATGCATCTAAATTCTGCAGGAACTTCCTCAGTCCTTCGGCTTCTTACTGGAGCACAGTTGACTCATGCCTTTCAGCTTGTAGCCGAAACTCAATAAGCCGAAGTGATTCAGGCAGCTAGTTTGAAGAGCTCATCCACCGGCTGCTTCCTCGCTACAGCCTCCATGGGCTACTGTTCATCCACCTTCGACTTCCTCCAGCCTCCACCTGCTACAGTTCATCGATGGGCTACTGTTCATCTAGCCTCCACTGGCTACTATTCAACCAACGCTCCATGGGGTTCTGTTCATCCACCCCCAACTGGCTCGGGTGTGGTGGCCTCCTCGATCGGGGTCTAGTTCATCCAGCGGCAATGGCCTATTACCACAGGGTCCTGTTCATCCAACCCCCACCGGGAACTGTTCATCCAACCCTCAACCATGGTCACTATTCATCAAGAGGCAGCAGGTTTGATCAGCTTCAGGTAGCAGCAGTAGTGAAAGAATCGCTCAGGTTCAGTTAACAACCAAGGGATTGATCGCTCGGTTTCAGTAACGTAGCTAGTGCAATCACTCAGGTTCAGTAAGGGAACGGCTTGCTCGGGTTCAGTTAGAGCCCAACGCCTCGCACACACGCGTGTACGTGTACGAGAGAAACGTGCAAACCTCCATGCATTGCTCGGCCCCAACCACCCACCGTAACCGGGAACTCCCCAAAAAATTCCTCGCCCTTGCTTCTACCATGATTTTTTCCGTCATGGACGGCCCAAAGAATGTCATGCAGGTGCGTCCCCGACCCGCCTAGGACGAAAGCCCATTTTCTGTCATGATTTTTTGTCATAGAACTAGGAGCCCACCACATCTATGATGATACGTGCTTTTGTCACAATTATCGTCATAGAAGTGTCATAAGCATGACAGAAAAACTTTGGTTTGACCCAAGATGTCACGGATGTGTCTTTTTTGTAGTGGTGGGAGCCGCACGACATTCCTCCTGCACGCGCGGATACCGTTTGAGGCGGTGCACTTGTGCCATTCCAGCAGACCTGTTCGAGGGTTCCGGTCAGCTACGTGGGATCGACAAGGAGGAGACAACTCCGGAGACGCGCTGCCCCAACTCTACTTCCGTTGCACGACACTGCGCGTCTAGTGGTAATGATCCGTGATCCATCTCTGTAGCATGTTCCTAGATGTTCTACGGGTAGGAAAATTTTAATTGTAGTCGACGCACCCTACTGTAGAACCCAACAAGGCCGTGCCAGCAGGCACGGTTGCAAAGTTTTTCCTCTTTTGTGATAAGGAAGCAAGGACAGCGCACCGATTCCCAAAGCAATCCCCAAAGCTTACCCATTCGGTGCAAGAGGACCAAGACGATGGGCTCGCTAGGACGGAGGCCATCATCGATCCCACCAGCGCGTCATGGTAGGAGGCCTTTTGCAGGCAAAGACAATTTTAGTCAGGATAAGCTGCAACCTTGTCCCCCTTCGAATTGGCTGTTGTGGCAACCCTTCCCGCCTTGTGTTTTTGGATAAGAGGACCAAGGCCAGTATAAGACAGGGCAGTTACCTGTGTAGAAAAAGATGGATTGAGCCGCTAAGGCTACCGGTTGTACTCCATCTCCCCAAGCAATCCCAACCAAGCAGGAGTAGGGTCTTACACCGCAAGGTGGCCCGAACCTGGGTAAATGGACGTGTCCATTCTTCTTCCTCCTTAGCTCGAGCACCCCGGAGCATCGCGTTGAGTTTGTGAGGTCGCGAGGTAGAGTAGAGCGGTAGGAACAAGCGCACCCCAGAGTTTGAACCTTCTTGGGTCCCCGAAGCCCCAATTCTGACACACTGTTGTAGGGCCATCAGAGGTTCTGGAATCAGAGGTTCTGGAGCATTCGCCCATTTCATCGGCACCGCCAACTGCACCTTCGCTACGGTGGAGGGTAGGAAGAACGCGACTATGCTTTACAATTCGTCCATCTGGTGCAACAAGCTCGTCGACATCCAGAAGCAATACAAGATCATCGGCAACAGTCAGGAGAAGGACTCCGTGGTTGACCTCGCTGCAGCCATCACCGACCCCTGCTACGCCAACAGGAAAGAAAACGTGGATACGAAGGACCTAAATACGTGGGAGGTATCTCTGAATCTAACCTACATCACCTACGCGGCCAAGGACGCATACGCATGCTACGACATGTACAGGCGGATCTTGGACATGAGGGCGTGTCTGCTTCCCGTAACCGAGGAGTACACGTACAGCTGCAGCGTCATGATCAAGTATGCCATGAAGGTCTAGATGGTGTACTTTATCTATTTAAGCACCTTTATCATCTAAGTGTTTCACGCATTAGCCTATGTGTCGTAATTATCTGCTTTATCTGAAATATTTCATCTAAGAACCCATTAACATGTTTGCTTTTTTTGAGTGGCTACTTTCTTATGTATGTAACTAGTTCAGTGGGCTGCGATGCTTTGAATCTCCTTCCTCCCAACATATTCCCCTTCTCAGGTGGACCCAGAAGGTCTCCTACACAGACATCTGGGACCAACAACCTATCCATTTGTATTTCTTTATTTTGTTCAATATTTCATCCTCTTCATACAACTGTTGCCGGCGCTGCCGCACACGCCTCGGTGACCCATCCTAGCCTATGGCACTGGCCAGGCCATCCCTCTACTCCCACACATTCTCCAGCGGCAATAGCTCCACCGGCCCACCCTGCATCTGAACAAGTCAACCCTCGTACTCTCCTCTGCCCGCGTCTTCCCCGGCTTCGGTTGGTTCCGGTCTGAGGTCTCGACATCGTCCTCTGCCTTGGTGCTCTCGCCACGGTGCCACCGTCCGTCGTTCCCAACATGGTCGAGAAACGAGAGGAATCAGGAGTCGACTGCTCATCGAGAGGTTGACAGTCCGGGCCCACCATGTCTATGGCCTAGGTTTTGTTGTTTAATATGCGCAGCCCACGACATCCAGACATGGTTGATCCTGCGGGTTTCAACTTTTTTTGGGTGGTACATCAGGTATCAAGTGGCCTCTAGGCCTCCGAACCTAGCTTGTCTATAACATCAGTAGCCAGAGTTATGTTTACTTTTTCAATACAACACACAACCTAGTTCTATTTTTTAATAAGAATGCCAAACTGAACCTATGTTTTCCCTACTATAATAGTGCATATATATACATTTATATTTATATTTTATTTTATTTTATTACATATATATAATAGAAACAACAAAATGTTCCGTCTGACCCGTCCTTCGTCCAACCTATGTATAGACCTTCCCACTTCCTTTATCTTTCTTTATTTATTAATCTTATATCTGAATTTTCTCCCACTTTCTTTTCCGATGTAATCTGATTTTTCTCCCAGTGCTTTTCCCTAGAACCAACTCAACTGTCCTACGTCTAGCCTAAAAAATAATAATACCCCATGTCCTATTAACTCATCAAATTAAAATAATATTTTATTTGGTAAATCAAAAGTTCTTACAAAATAATAATAATAATTGTTTAACGATAAGTTGGCAAGTTAATTCCTGGTGATTGTGTACAGAAGGTTGCAAAGATTTTACTGGCCAATGCAGTAATAGACGTGCAATCATGTGTTTATGTTTTTATAAAATTTCTCCGTCCAGCCCAACATGATATTTTCACCCAGCCCAGCAAGTCCATAGATTTTGAAAAAAATTCAAATGGGCTTTATATTCTAACATGCTATATAAATGGGCTACATAAACGCTACATCATAGTTTCACACAGCCCACCAAATGGACTAAAAAACACAATTTGACTTGCTGACATGTGGGCCAATAGGTCGAAGCCTAAGCACTTTGGCAAAAAAGCAAAGGTCGAAGCCTAAGCAAGGAGTTGGATTTACATCCAATGGCCATCATTCTCCTTCAATCTCTCGTCTTCTTCATCCAATGCTACCGAGGCCGCCTGCTCCAACCTTCGGCGTCTAGCGGCACCGCTTTGTGCGCCTCGCGGCGAAACACTACCACACCGACGGCCAGACCATCCCTCCATTCCTCTGCACCTCCTATTATTCTGCAGAGTGTAGGCCCATCCTGCACCCAAATCTGTCCAGTTTCGCACTCCTCTATGTCTGCGACTCCACTCCCACGTCTTCCCCGTCTCCAGGTCATTCTCGTATGGGGCCTTGCCGTTGTCCACCAGGCTTGGTGTGCTCGGCATGGCGTGGTCAACGTGGTCAACAAACGAGAGTCATCGTAAGATGACTGTACGTGGAGAGGCTGACAGTGGGGACGCACCACGCCCATGGATGCATGCATGCAACTGCATCCTTTTTACGTGGAAAAGTAATGTTTTCTCCCCTGGGAGCTGGGACCCACTAGCTACATCTTCGCACGCAAGGAAGTGCGTCATTACTACAAGCAAATAAATGATTGCTCTCCCTAACAACTAGGACCCACCAGCTATATCTTCGCACGCAAGGAAGTGCCTCCTTATCCTCCCTGGCAGCTGGGACCCAACCGATCAAACCGTACGTATGGTTGTCTGTCCGGTCGTGAACATGTATGTACATACTGATCGATCGGTCTCTCTGCAAAGATGAACCGTGGCCGAGCAAGGAGCAGCACGTGTGATGTAGCAGTTCATGATGTCCTGTCTAAATCATGTACACATACATACAACCATGTTGCAAGATGTAAATACGGCTACGTACGAACATACGGGTGGGGACTCGAACATGTACTGCAACGATGTCCATTCATCCGCAGCCAACCGGCTGGGCCGGAACGGAGGAAACCACATCTTGTTTATTGGGAGCCAAACGACGGGTCGAAACGCATCCTCTTCATCAAGAGCCAACCCGGCTTGGACAGAACAGCCGAAACGGGGTCTTGTTCATTGACTAGGGGTTTTGCATCCCGCAAAATGGAGGAAACGGAGTTCTCTTTGAATGCCTACTATCAAAACGGGGTCCTGTTCATTGGGAGGGGTCTAGTGTACCGCAAAACGGAGGAAACAAACTTCTGTTTGACCGCCTATGGTCAAAACAGGGTCCTGTTCATCGAGAGGGGTCTGGCGTACCACAAAACGGAGGAAACAGACTTCTATTCCAGCGCCTATGGTCGAGACGGGGTCCTGTTCATCCGGAGGGATGTGGTGTACCGCAAAATGGGACTGCACAGGATACTGTTCATCTACCGTCAACTTCCTCCAGCCTCCACTTGCTATTGTTCATCCACTACGACTTCCTCCAGCCTCCACCAGCCACTATTCATCCACGTCTACTGTTCATCTAGCCTCCACCGGTTACTGTTCATCCATCCTCCACGGGGTCCTGTTCATCCACCCCCAACCGGCTGGGTGTGGCGTACCGCGGCACGGCCTCCTCGGGGTCCTGTTCATTCAGGGGCAACCACCTACTACCACGGATCTTATTCATCCAGCGGCAACCTCCTACACACTGCCGGGGTCCTGTTCATCCAACCCCCATAGGGAACCGTTCATCACAGGCAACCAACTGGCTAGGTCGACTCACCATGTCTCGACTCATTCTACGTATCACGCGCGCTGCACAAGAAGCACTATTCAACCAGAGGCAAACCCAACACACCGGGTGGCTACGTCTCGTACGGGGGCTTGACAGGCTTCAGTATAAGAAGCAGCAGCGATCGATTGCTCGGGTTTAGTTAGCAGAACCAGCGATGGAATCACTCGAGTTCAGTTAGTAGCGAAGGGATCAATCGGCTTCAGTATCTAGTGGGATCTATTGATCGCTCTGGTTTAGTAAGAGAACACCTCGCTCGGGTTCAGTTAGCGAGCTCCTCGCACAATAATCACGCGTATGAGAGAAACACGCAAAGAACACTGCATCACTCGACCGCGGCCACCCACCGTAACTGGGAACTTCGTGAAAATTTCCTTGCCTTACTACTACTACGATTTTTTATGTCATGGACGGCCCACAGAATGTCAGGCAGGTGCATCCCCGTCCTGCTTAGGACGGGCCATTTTCTGTCATGATTTTTTGTCATAGAAGTAGGATCCCACCACATCTATGATCATACGTGTTTTTTTCACGATTAACATCATAGAAGTGTCATAAGCATGACAAATTTTTTTTGTTCGGGCCATAATGGCACGGATGTGTCTTTTTTTTTGTAGTGCACCCAACACCTCACCAACAACCGCGGCCCCGTGCGCTGCCCAGCCGAACGTCACCGCACCCGAGACGTATGCCTGCTCGTGTTCGAGTCCTCGCATGTGCGCACACCCACCAACCGCACCCTTCTGCAGATCTGCATGCCCGTCGTGGCTCAGCCTCGTGAGCCACCCTCTCTTGCTTGCTCCTATGCTCGTCGACGTGACCAAGCACTGCCGGGCAAAAACACCGCAGGTCCCCTGTTAAGCCGGCTCGATCTGGTTACTTACGAAAACCTGGCCTTTTCTTTTAGACGACCTTTCTGTTTTATGCCTAGCCAATGACATGCAGGGCCCAACAGCAAAAATCGGTTGACCGGTCATCTAGTTGACTAGGTTGCCCTAGTCTCCAGCTCCACGTGTCATGCACCCGCTACCCACACACACTCCCTTGGCCACGTGGAACCCCTAGCCTCCCTGTCACACTCTATGGCAGGGTAGAGGCTTGGTGGTCATAGTGTTTCCTTACCTTCTCCACAGTTTTCGTTTTCTTTTTTGTATTAGTTTATTTTCTAGAATTTAATTAATTCTCTAAATTCAACTAAAACTGGCATAATTTAAAGATGCCTAATTTCAAACTTGAACATATGCATATTATATACCAAAATGGGGTAGAAAAATCCAACAAATATAATATGTAATTTGTTCACTGTTTTAAGCATTTTAAATTCCAGGAGTTTGCAACATAACTTGGACTTTTGCAAAATTCACATAAAATCAACCGTGCATCATATGAACTAAAGTTATATATGAATTTTGCTCACTTTTATGTCTACTTTCAGGATATGTCACTTTCGTCCATGTTAAAAATCATTAAACTTCTGTTATGTTGCATTCAGGTCGACATCATAATGTTAGGGGCATTTTGGCATCATTTCTTTGAAATTGTATAACTTGAGTTTTACAAAACTTCTAGGCAAAAATGTATATGTATTTTGGATAGAATTTTGTGTTCTTTCTGGTGGTGCACTTTGTTCTCATTTTTGGACAAACAAACACAATGTTTGGTTCAGATTTGTGCAAAACACCCGTCACTCATGTCACTAGCACAACTTTCACATTTCAGATTCAAACCCCAAGTATTTTATATGTTTTTTGGGCTATTATTCCACTCTCACAGTAGCACTAATGGAATGACATTTTTTTTGCTCACAACCTATTTTCCTTCGTGGTTACATTTGTGGCGTTTTGAAACTTGTTTCGCTCATACCGATAGTTCTGTAACTTCATTTGCGATGTTCTTTATATGCCTTTTCACTAGGATTATGTGTAGATCATGATTTTCTCATATTCATGCATTGTAAATGAAGCATACCTACTTTTATGTCTAGAATATGTAAAACAACTAAAATGCACATGGAGTTCCACTTGATTCACTTCATTGGTGGATCAAGGCTTCATTTAATATTGTTAGTTGTTTCCATTCCCAAGACCATTAAAATGACATGCTTGCATTTGATTGAAGCATAAATTACATGCCTTGAGTCATGACCCGATCTGAATAGGGTCCTTGAATCTCTGTGCTTACTGTGTCAGTCCCTGGATCAATAGCTGACATGCACATTCGGCGATGAAATACCAAGAATGCATCACATGTCATGGTATTACATTGCAGATACAGTGCTTTACAATACACGTCTGCTTAGCTCATGGGCTAGATCACATTACAATCATGCATCAGAGATAATATTCTAGTCTTATGGCGCTCATCCACTCACAGGCAAGAGTTGAGTATAGCATCGTAACTATCGTGGTTTTGTCATGGAAGATGTCCTCGAGAGAGGACTAGGTCTGGAGGCCATCACAACTAGCTGGTCGCTTGAACGGGGTAGATCAGGAATGAAGGACACGAGTTTACCCAGGTCCGGCCCCTCATAGTGGAGGTAAAGACCTACTTTTTGCTTGATTGATATTGCTGAAGATCTCGATTACATGGATGCAGTTTTGCTACCCTAGTACTCGAGAGATTGCAACTTAATCTTTCTATCCTAGAACTCCCCTTTATATAATAAGTTAAGTCCCTAGGTTTACATGAGATTCCGGGTTGTACTACAAACCCGGATCCTAGTCTAACTCTATATTCATCTTCCCTTCCAAGTTAGGGAATTCTCCATCTAAGTATTCTTCATAAGTCGGCCCACCAAGCCTCTCCATGAGCCGGCCTCCTGGCAAGTATCATGTCACGTCTCGGGCCATCTCGTTTCCTTCAAGACCCGGAAAGGTTCTGGCCCATGGAGCCTCCTGGCTCCTGGCCAGGTCAAGATATTTTCCGGGTCTCGGTGCTGGGCAAAATCCCAAACATTAGCCCCCAATTTAACTTGGATTTATTCATGTTAAACTTCATCCTGAAAATAAGATAAGGAAAACAAAAATGTGAAGAGTTAAGTTCCGAGTCTATTTCTTGGGCTGGCTTGTCCTCATCTCTTCAACCTTTCTCATTTCTGTTCCAGGTCAATTTACTTAGTGAGTTTCACAGCTTACTTCACACCTAGTATTTCTTTGCCATCTCATATCATGACATCATTCCACTGCTTTTCCAAAATCCATGCGTGACATCACAATAGATCTTTTGCTGGATATGTTTTGTCCTGTCAGGTGCAAAAATTGAGGAGTCTTTTTAGCCACAATTAATTGCGCCCCCTGGAATTTCGCACTTGTCATTTTGGGTCCTCCCCTCTCTATAAATAGAACAACACATCCTGGGGCTTCACTTTTACGTTCTCTGTTCCTTGCCCTTCTTCTTCCTCATGCTCCTGACGCTGTTGTGCTGCCCCAAACTTGCCGACCTCGAAGACAACAACCACAACAACAAAGACATCGTCACCAGAATCGGCCAAGGACGATGTGGCCGCACTCGCAAAGCGCGAAGCCCGGTTTTCCCTCGCAGATCTGTGAGTGCCCCATTCCATCTTTATAATCTTCTTTTTCGTAGTTCTTCATCAGTTCGCTGATGTTCATCCATAGTTTGTCTAAGTAAATGGTTGTGGTCCTTCTGTAGATCCATTCGGCCTTATACGCTAGAATCAATCTGTGGACAACTTGTACTAGATCTTGAATCCCTCTATAATCAGCATAGACTCCATTGTGTGGCAAGTACCATAGCTATTATCCCAGTTAGGTCTATTTTATTTTCTACTTTCTCTATATATATAGATATGTAGCTAAACTTGAATGCAAACAATAGTTTTTTATGACTGCTCCGACCCGGAATTTACTTCATAACATTAGTTGGGTCACAAATCATGGTGATATCTTTACCAGGTTACGCCTACTCCTATGTGTTGGTACTTGGGTCACAGGAATCCATAACTGCCATCCATATAATCCCGAACAATAGCTGTCATGACCCGGAACCATTTACCTTTGTAATCATTGCTTGTAAAATCGTGAATTACATTTATTCTGTCTTTTTACCAGCTTGAATTGTCACTTGCTTGTAATTTCATCGTAATCCGTAGACACTAGTGCACTATAGAACCTCTTCCAGGAATTCTTCTATCTCAATCATCAATTGGAATGCAAGGGAGGACCAAGTATAGAACTCGGAGGGGTCATTATCCAAAGAAGGAAAAACTCAGCCTTTCCTGACGTAAAACTAGCGAGTCATCCTAAAGGATGGGACAAGACCTGGTTTTATTGTAAAGACACTTCTCCAACACACCAACACCAGTTGCCGGGTCACAGGTTGGACCGTCTTGATGCTACAACCGTATTTCTGTGCTTCGCCTCCCAAGCGGAAGGGGAAACATTGCAGCCTATATACTCAAAGATAAACGCCTTAACAGCTCACGACCTTCCTGGAGTTTATCTGACCCGGTGTTGGATAAGTTGGCGGGTCCAACCCCTCAGTCCGAGGGGCTGGCTCATGCACACATATAGAAGCGAGCTAGAAGACGCGCTGTACTTCAGCCGGATCAATCTATTAGCTGCTAATCTTTTAAAATCTACCAAGAAATTGCTTGGTGAGACTTGGGAGGCAATTGACCTCATAGGGCTAGCTCCTTTCTTCACAGGCAACCCGACACCTCCGGTGAGTCCCCCCTTTAATTTTCATCCACTTCTGCTTAGAAAATTTTGCTTTGTTACTTTATTTAATATGCCGGCTTGTCCTTTGCCTAGGAGGACTCTGACTGGTGGCAGGCTGAACCTCAAAATCGTACTCCGCCCAGGTACGAGGAGCCAAAAGAAGAAGAAATTGAGGTAGAAGATCTTGACTCTCTCGGGCGCCTTTTTAACAAACTCGCTAATGCCAACACATCACCAGAAAATACTGAGACCAGCCAAGCCAACGAGATGGTGGTAAACCCCTCTTCCTCCGACTTAGAACCAGTTGTGCCGAAGAAAAAGAGACGAGTGATCCTAAAGGTACCATTTTCACATCCAAATGCTCACTTAGACCCAGAATTTCTTTTCAAGAAAACTCAATATGCTGGCACCTCGAAGTGGAAGATCCAGAGCAGTTCCGGAGAATTGACTGACGGCTTACCAAATGAGCCGTCTTCATGAAGGCCACGAACTGAGGTGCCCCACATCCCATCTCCTTCATGCCCTTAACCTAGCCTACTCAAAGAGCCACTTCATCCTTCTAACCCGGACTATCAAATGACGTCCCCATCGTCTGACGAATCAAGTGCCACACAAGTGTCAGCTTTCAACTTTGACGGTGGGTAAGTACTTATAAGGCATCTGCTCTTTCATGCATCGTATTTACTTTGTTATTAACTCCTTTTGTATTATTCCAGATCTAGAGCTTTTACCAAGAATAAAATTGGTGGAACATATACTCCTGCGCTAGAGACTGGAGGAAACCCTCCTCGGGATCCTTCAATGGTCAACCCGAAGACCCAGAATGAGCCGGCTAGCGAGATTGAGCCAGCTGGTGAGGATGAGCCAGCTCGCCAAGATAACCCGGTGAGCCCTTCCCATGCCTCCTATAATGGAGGGAAATGAAAATCCTGCTTTAGAACTGCCAATGGAAACAATACATATGGATGTGGTGATCACTGGAGAAAAGCATAATACTCCAGAAACCTCAAATATCTTGGCAAAAATTATAGCCAAAGATGGATCACCAATGAAGGAGAAAGGGAAGACCAAACTTCAGATTCAATCACTCGAGGATCTAGATGTGAACTCCCTTCACCAAGGATAGTTGACCCGGCTGTCTGGGAGCCGGGATACTGGAATCGCTATGGTCAACACGCTGAAGCAAAAATATGAGGTTTATCTTATTCTTTTCTTCCTTATGTATATATATAGCCCCTAATCTTAAGTACATAAAGTAGTGAAATGCTTGAGACTTGGTTTAACAAAACTTCATACAAAAATCTAGGTTAACACCCTTGACCCGCCCTTAATGTGACCACCTTAGTTGTACTCAGATGTAGCCCCCAAGGGTTAGCTCATTAAGAAATAATGAGTTGGGGGATTTTGTAGATCCAAACTTACGAATTTGAGCAGTTGGTAGCCCCCAAGGGCCGGCTTATCATTATGTGATGGGCCGGGTCTTCAAGTATATTTGGATGTAAAATGACAATGCATTAGCCCCCAAGTGCCATGTTGAGTGCTTGTAGCTACATGGGACTTGAAAGAACATAGGCCAAAAACTAACTGATGTAGCCCCCAAGTGTCGGGTCGATGGCCTGCGGCGGCTCGGGACTTTATAAGTTTGTAAATAATGTAGCCCCCAAGTACCGGGTCAAACGCCTGCGGTGGCTCGGGACTTAAAATGATGTGTCTGACTTTGAAACTAATGTGTAGGATATTGATACGTCCATTTTGCATCATGCTTTTATATCAATATTTATTGCATTATGGGCTGTTATTTCATGTTATGTCACAATACTTATGGCTATTCTCTCTTATTTTACAAGGTTTACATGAAGAGGGAGAATGCCGGCAGCTGGAATTCTGGGATGGAAAAGGAGCAAATATTGGAGACCTATTCTACGCAACTCCAAAAGTCCTGAAACTCCACGGAATATCTTAAAATAAATAAAGAAAAATCGTCGCCAAAGATGAAGGCCAGGGGGCCCACACCCTGCTCACTAGGGTGGGCCCCCTGGGGCGCGCCCCCTACCTCGTGGGTCCCCTGGTGGCTCTCCGATGCCCATCTTCTCCTATATGAAGTCTTTTGATGAGAAAAAAATAGAAGGCAACCTTTCAGGACGAGACTCCGCCGCTACGAGGCGGAACCTTGGCGAAACCAATCTAGGGCTCCGGCAGAGCTGTTCTGCCAGGGACACTTCCCCCCGGGAGGGGGAAATCATCACGATCATCATCACCAACGCTCCTCTCATCGGGAGAGGGCGATCCCCATCAACATCTTCACCAGCACCATCTCATCTCCAAACCCTAGTTCATCTCTTGTATCCAATTCTTGTCTCCAAGTCCGGGATTGGTGCTAGTAGGTTGCTAGTAGTGTTGATTACTCCTTGTAGTTGATGCTAGTTGGTTTATTTGGTGGAAGATCATATGTTCAGATCCTTTATGCATATTATTACCCCTCTGATTATGAACATGAATATGCTTTGTGAGTAGTTACGTTTGTTCATGAGGACAAGAGAGAAGCCTTGCTATTAGTAGTCATGTGAATTTGGTATTCGTTCGATATTTTGATGAGATGTATGTTGTCTAACCTCTAGTGGTGTTATGTGAACGTCGACTACATAACACTTCACCATTATTTGGGCCTAGAGGAAGGCATTGGGAAGTAATAAGTAGATGATGGGTTGCTAGAGTGACAGAAGCATAAACCCTAGTTTATGCGTTGCTTTGTAAGGGGCTGATTTGGATCCATATGTTTCATGCTATGGTTAGGTTTACCTTAATACTTTTGTTGTAGTTGCGGATGCTTGCAATAGAGGTTAATCATAAGTGGGATGCTTGTTCAAGTAAGAACAGCACCCAAGCACCGGTCCACCCACATATCAAATTATCGAAGTACTGAACGCGAATCATATGAGCGTGATGAAAACTAGCTTGATGATATTCCCATGTGTCCTCGGGAGCGCTTTTCCTATTATAAGAGTTTGTCCAGGCTTGTCCTTTACTACAAAAAAGGATTGGGCCACCTTGCTGCACTTTATTTACTTTTGTTACTTGTTGCTCGTCACAATTTATCTTATCACAAAACTATCTGTTACCACTTATTTCAGTACTTGCAGAGAATACCTTGCTGAAAACCGCTTATCATTTCCTTCTGTTCCTCGTTGGGTTCGACACTCTTACTTATCAAAAGGACTACGATAGATCCCCTATACTTGTGGGTCATCAAGACTCTTTTCTGGCGCCGTTGCCGGGGAGTGTAGCGCCTTTGGTAGGTGGAATTTGGTAAGGAAAAATTTATTTAGTGTGCTGAAATTTTCTCACTTGTTACTATGGAAAGTAATTCTTTGAGGGGCTTGTTCGGGGTATCTTCACCCCGTCCAGTAGAGCAAAGAGTTTCTCCTCAACCTACTCAACCTACTGAACCTATTAAAAATGAAACTCCTTTTGAGATTCCTTCAGGTATGATGGAAAAACTGCTAGCTAACACTTTTACAGGAGATGGAACAAAGCATCCTGATGAACATCTACGCTATGTGGATGAAGTTTGTGGACTATTTAAGCTTGCAGGTATACCCGATGATGTTGTTAAGAAGAAGGCCTTCCCTTTATCTTTGAAGGGAGATGCATTGACATGGTATAGGCTATGTGATGATATGAGATCATGGAACTATAAAAGATTGAAATTGGAATTTCATCAAAAGTATTACCCTATGTATCTTGTTCATCGTGATCGCAATTATATATATAATTTTTGGCCTCGCGAAGGAGAAAGCATCGCTCAAGCTTGGGGGAGGCTTAAATCAATGTTATATTCATGCCCCAATCATGAGCTCTCAAGAGAAGTAATTATGCAAAGTTTTTATGCTCGGCTTTCTGATAACAATCGCACCATGCTCGATACTTCTTGTGCTGGCTCTTTTATGATGAAGACTATTGAATTTAAATGGAATTTATTGGATAGAATTAAACGCAACTCTAAAGATTGGGACCTCGACGAAGGTAAGGAGTCAGGTATGACACCTAAGTTTGATTGTGTTAAATCTTTTATGGATACCGATATTTTCCGTAAGTTTAGCACTAAATATGGACTTGACTCTGAGATAGTAGCTTCTTTCTGTGAATCTTTTGCTACTTATGTTGATCTCCCCAAGGATAAGTGGTTTAAATATCATCCTCCCATAGAAGTAAAAGTAGCTACACCTATTAAAGTTGAAGAAAAGACTGTCACTTATAATGATCCTATTGTTCCCACTTCTTATGTTGACAAACCACCTTTCCCTGTTAGAATGAAGTATCATGCTAAAGCTTCAACTGTTGTTCGTAAAAGCAATATTAGAACTTATACACCTCCTGAGCAAGTTAAAGTAGAACCTAATATTGCTATTGTTAAAGATCTCTTGTCTGATAATATTGATGGGCATGTTATTCAATTCCGTGGTGAAACTGCTAGAATTGCTAAACCTTGTGCTAGAGATAAACATAGACCTGTGGTAGGCGTGCCTGTTATTTCTGTTAAAATAGGAGATCATTGTTATCATGGCTTATGTGATATGGGTGCTAGTGCTAGTGTTATACCTATTACCTTGTATGAAGAAATTATGCATGATATTGCACCTGCTGAGTTAGAAGATATTGATGTTACAATTAAACTTGCCAATAGAGATACTATATCTGCAATGGGAATTGTTAGAGATGTTGAAGTCTTGTGTGGAAAAACCAAATATCCCGTTGATTTTCTTGTTCTTGGTTCTCCACAAGATAGCTTTTGTCCCATTATATTTGGTAGACCCTTCTTGAATACTGCTAATGCTAAGATAGACTGCGAAAAGAATGTTGTTACTGTTGGCTTGGATGATATGGTTCATGAGTTTAATTTCTCTAAATTTAGTAAACAACATCGTGAGGAAGAATTGCCTAGTAAGGATGAAATTAGGTCTTGCTTCTATTGCCGTACCTCCTAGTGATCCTTTAGAACACTATTTGCTAGACCATGAAAATGATATGTTCATGAATGAAAGAAGGGAAATAGATGAAGTATTCTTTAAACAGGAACCTATTCTGCAACACAATTTGCCTGTTGAAATCCTAGGGGATCCTCCTCCACCCAAGGGTGATCCCGTGTTTGAGCTTAAACAGCTGCCTGATAATCTTAAATATGCTTATCTTGATGAAAAGAAAATATATCCTGTCATTATTAGTGCTAACCTTTCAGAGCATGAAGAAGAAAGATTATTGAAAACTCTGAAGAAGCACCGTGCCGCTATTGGATATACTCTGGATGATCTTAAGGGCATCAGTCCCACTCTATGTCAACATAAAATAAATTTGGAAGCAGATGCCAAACCAGTTCATGATCCTCAACGACGGTTGAATCCTAAAATGAAAGAAGTGGTCAGAAAAGAAATACTCAAGCTTCTGGAGGCAGGTATAATTTATCCCGTTTCAAAAAATCCTCCAGGAGTTTCGTTGTGTTTGGACTCCGTTTGATATTGATTTCCTGCGATGTAAAAAACATGTAGAAAACAACAATGGCATTGGGCACTATGTCAATATGTTAGTACCAAAAATGATATAAAATGACTATAAAATGATTGTAAAACATCCAATAATGATAATATAACAGCATGGAACAATAAAAAATTATAGATACATTGGAGACGTATCAGCATCCCCAAGCTTAATTCCCGCTCGTCCTCGAGTAGGTAAATGATAAAAACAGAATTTTTGATGTGGAATGCTGCCTAACATGTTCATCACATTTCTTTTCTTTATAGCATGGACATATGGACTTTTATATGATTCAAAGCAATAGTCTAGTTTTGACATGAAGACTTTAATACTCAAGCATACCAACAAGCAACCATGTCTTTCGAAATATCAATACTAAAGCAAGTTATCCCTAGCCCATCATGCTCAATCATTGATCCATTCATGAAACACACTCGAATATTAGCTACACCCAATGCTCAAATATGATCATAGTGCCCCTTAGTTGGTGCTTGATAAGAGAATATGGAGACTCAAATTCAAAATAAAAATTGCATAAGTAAAAGAAAGGCCCTTCGTGGAGGGAAGTAGGGATTTGTAGAGGTGATAGAGCTAAAAGCTTAAATTGAGAGATAAAAATTATTTTTGAGAGGCATACTTTTCCCACCAACGAAAACGACTTGGAGCATCCCAACACTTTCCATGCTAGGTACATCATAGGCGGTTCCCAAACAGAAAATAAAGTTTATTCCTTTTTCCACCATAACTTTCACTTTCCATGGCTAACCGTATCCACGAGTGCCCTTCATACCAACATTTTTCCAAGGAATTTATTATTTGACAACATAAGGTAAATTCATTATTCATTTCGGGACTGGGCATCCCTAATACCTTTGCCGTACTCTCGTGCAATGACAAGTGAATAGACACTCATCATGAGAATAACACATCTAGCATGGAAAATATTGGCTACCCTTTACCGCTTCGAGAGCAGTTGAGCAGACAAAAGAGAAATTTATTTTGAACATTAGAGATGGCACATACAAATTTGCTTAGAACGGCATGGAAATACCGCATATAGGTAGGTATAGTGCACTCATATGGCAAAACTGGTTTAAAGGGTTTTGGATGCACAAGTGGTGATCATACTTAGTGCAAAATGAAGGCTAGCAAAAAGATTAAGAAGCTACCAACCAAAAAGCAAAAAATCTCGTACCCAAGCATTAAGCATAAGTAACACCTCAACAATGCTAACATAGTTGGATCATATGATTATCCCTCAAAGTGCAATAAAGAATCACTCCCGAGTTCCTATTAGCGGAGAACAAAAGATAGGAATTGTTTGTAGGTCACACAATCACCTCAAAGCTATTCTTTCCGTTTGATCTATTCAAGAGTTCGTACTAAAATAACACAAAGCTATTTTTTCCTTTCGATCTATCCTCGAGTTCGTACTAGAATAACACCAAAGCAAATTCATATTCATAATACTCAACCCACACAAAGAACTATAAAGATACCCCAAAGTTTCCATCGGAGAAAAACGTGCACCAACCCCTATGCATAGATTACCCCAATATCACCGCGGGAATCCGCGAGTTGAATGCTATAACATATATCAAGTGAATCAATAAGATACCTCATTGTCACCTCAAGTATTCATATTGCAAGACATATATCATGTGTTCTCATCTCTGAACATTCAATCCGACAAGACAAAACTTTGAAGGGTAAAGATTCAATTCATCATAACAAGAGTATAGAGGGGAGAAACATCATATGATCCGACTATATTAACAAAGCCCATGATATAGATCACGAGAGAGAGAGAGATCAAACACATAGCTACTGGTACAAACCCTCAGCCCCGAGGGTGGACTAGTCCCTCCTCATCGTGGTGGCCACCGGGATGATGAAGATGGCTACTGGAGATGATTCCCCCCTCCGGCAGGATGCCAAAACGGGGTCTAGATTGGTTTTCGCGGATACAGAGACCTTGCAGCAGCGAAACTTCTGATCTAGGGCTACCTCGACGGTTTTCAGAATATTTGGGAGTTTATAGTGCAAAGAAGGGGTACGAGAGGCCACTGAGGTGGGCACAACCCACCTGGGCACGCCTGGGGGGCCTAGGCGCGCCCTGGTGGGTTGTGCCCCCCTCAGGGCACCCCCTAGGTGCTTCTTTGGCCATTTGTTGGTCTTCTGGTCCATAAAAAATTTCCAAAAAGTTACGCGGTGTTTGGACTCCATTTCATATTGATTTCCTGCGATGTAAAAAACAAGCAAAAAATAGCAACTGGCACTAGGCACTGGGTCAATAGGTTAGTCCCAAAAAATGATATAAAGTTGCTATAAAATGATTGTAAAACATCCAAGAATGATAATATAAATGGCATGAATACTTCATAAATTATAGATATGTTGGAGACGTATCAGCATCCCCAAGCTTAATTCCTACTCGTCCTCGAGTAGGTAAATGATAAAAGAAATAATTTATGAAGTGTGAATGCTAGCAAAGTACATAAGTTTAATCAATGATAATTTCAATCACTTCTCCTAGCATCATAACAGCAATTCTTTCTTATAAAACTTCTCATGTTATAGTAGCAACCAATTCACATGTTAAGGTCCAAACAATGAATTCTCTTGAAACTCAACAACCTATGTTCTCAGTCACCAAGCAATTGCAATTCAACTTATTCAACAGAGTCTAAGTAAGAACTACACATACTCAACCATCATACAGTCTTCTGTGATTGCTAACACTCACTGCCATACAGATGAGCAAAACGTTTCAACAGGACACATAGAAAGATAGGGGCTTATAATTTCACCTCCCAGCGTATCCACCTTTGGGTGATGTCCACAATAATAACTCATGCTACCCATATTCACCTGGACATATGTGCCTAGATCTTTCCTCACAACATGATGCTTGCCAAAGGAGAAAAATAAAAAGGAATAGAAAGAAAAACTTTGACTCCTGCATAAAAGTAAATATATAAAAGTAAAAGATAGGCCCTTCGCAGAGGGAAGCAGAGGTTGCCATGCACTTATTTGTTTGTATGCTCAACCCCTTAGTGCAAAAGAACGTCACCTTATATTGCCCCTTGTGATAGCAATCTTTATTATGCAGTCTGTCGCTTTTATTCTTTGCCATCACAAGTTTGTACAACGCTCAATTTTCTCTTACACTAAATGATCTAACATTTTTAGAAGCAATTTTTATTGCCTTATTGCACCGATGAAAACTTACTTGAAGGATCTTGCTCAATCCTTAGGTAGGTATGGTGGACACTCAAAACAAGATTTGGGTTTAAGATTTTTTTGGATGCACAAGTAGTATCTCTACTTGGTGCGGAATTTTTGGCTAGCAAAGATAGGTGGCAAGCACCACATGATGAAGGATCTATGACAATACAACTTCTATGTGAATATGAACAAACATAAATCATTACGTTGCCTTCCTTGTCCAACTTCAACAATTTTGGCATATAATATTTTGATGGGGGCTCACAATCACAAAAGATTTCCAAGATAGTGTATTTGCATGTGAAAGTTCACTTCCTTATACTAATTATTTGTGAATTGCTTGTATGACCAATATTGTGATTGTCAAGCCTCAAAATATTTCACTTTCTACACCCAATGTGAAGCTACCACTAGGCATAATATGATTTTAACTTCATGACATTCAATTTATTCAACAATTTACTCATAGGATATAAGTGAAGCACATGAGCAATTCCATAGAAAAGAGCTTCATTGCCGGGATGTGAATGCCGCTTACCTAGCCTCCTATTTGAGGACTCTATTTTGTTTAAAAAGTTTCAGGTCTAAGTATTTTATTAAAACAGCAAGCAAAACAAAATAAAATGACATTCCAAGAATAGCACACATCATGTGAAGAAGCAAAAACTTAGGCTCAACCGATACTAACCGATAATTGTTGAAGAAGAAAGGTGGGATGCCTACTGGGGCATCCCCAAGCTAGATGCTTGAGACTTATTGGAATATTATATTGGGGTGCCTTGGACATCCCCAAGCTTGAGCTTTTGTGTCTCCTTAATTCTTCTCATATCACGGTTTTCCTAAATCTCAAAAGCTTCATCCACGCAAAACTCAACAAAAACTCGTGAGATAAGTTAGTATAAACCAATGCAAAAACATTATCATTCTCTACTGTAGCAAGTCACTAAAATTATTATTCAACATTTCATACGAAATGCCTCTGCATATTTAATACTCCTATCCTCAAATAGAATCATTAAACAAGCAAACATATGCAAACAATGTAACCATAAGAGCAATCTGCCTAAACAGTACAGTCTGTAAAGAATGCAAGATTCATCATACTTAACTA
The DNA here is from genome assembly GCA_963921465.1 of Triticum timopheevii. Classification (NCBI taxonomy): domain Eukaryota; kingdom Viridiplantae; phylum Streptophyta; class Magnoliopsida; order Poales; family Poaceae; genus Triticum; species Triticum timopheevii. The sequence continues at coordinate 174,067,189 of OY997272.1, forward strand.
ACCCCAAAAATCATGAGAAAAATACCACACTGTAGAAAATTTATCAGAACTTGTTTTGAAAAAAGTTTAAACATTTTATCACATTCTGACTTTTCTAGGGAATTTTTGCAACAACGATAAACTTTCTGTTTTGAAACAGCAACATGTGGACTTGCAAAATAAGCATAGTAAAGGCTATACTTGACATTTTTATTGAAATGAAATATGAAAAACATTATTCTAAATAACAGAAAGCAAATCCTAACAAAATAAATTTACGCTCCAAGCAAAACACATATCATGTGACGAATGAAAACATAGCTCCAAGTGAGGTTACCGATAATGTCAGAGACGAAAGAGGGGATGCCATCCGGGGCATCCCCAAGCTTAGTTGCTTGGATCTTCCTCGAATATTACCTTGGGGGTGCCTTGGGCATTCCCAAGCTTAGGGTCTTGTCGCTCCTTATTATCCTCATATCGACATCTCACCCAAAACTTGAAAACTCAATCACACAAAACTTAACTAAACTTTGTGAGATAGGTTAGTATGATAAAGAGCAAACCATTCCAAGTATGAGATTGATCCATCCACAGAAAACATCCTCTAGATTAGATTTGATTTGAAAATTGAGGGTAAGTTTTCTGCCGGACTCATCTTGGACTGACCGAATTGTAGGAATTGGTCCCACCGTTTTAGCTTAGGCCAGTGCACAAGTGATTTTCGGTCTGACCAAAGTTGCAAATCAGTGTGACCGATACCAGGACTTTGTGAAACCCTAGCAAACTCGGAGTCACCGAACTGTGTCTCGGTCTGACCGATTCCACATGTTTAGAATCCAAAGTTGCTTCGGTGTCACCAGGTTTTACAAATCGGTAGCTCCGAAATGCTTCCTGTAGAAAACTAAAACTAAGTTTTTGACTCATTCTTTTTGCAAAAACTCTACAATTTATGATTCTCATCTACTCTATCTCATCTACAACTATTCACAGGGTTAGTTCTCAGTTTGTTGTGCAGAATGTCTGGTCAAAGTGATAGTCAGAACAAGTCAGAGGAGCAGGTGGACTTGAGTGAGGGCACTAGTCCCTCTGGAAGCTATGATGAAGGTAGCAGGAGCACTCCAAGCAACATACCTAAAGCTCAGACTAGGTAGAGAAAGAAGAAAACATCAGACTCTGAAGATGAAGACTTTGAGATTGAGAAAGTCAGCTCAAAGAAGAAAGTGATAATGAAAGAATATGGTGATGCTGCTTCCACCAAGCCAGGAAAGAATGTGAAGGCCCCTGCCAGGAGAGTTCCTATGTCTAAGGCCAAGGGAGCAACTCAAAAGACCATGACATTCTCACTTGAGCAAAGATCAGGTGAAGAAGGGTAGAAGAGAGTCAGGAAAACCACTGCTAGAGTGCTTGGAAATCCATCCATGAGGAGAGACTCTACTAGTGAGGAGGAAGAGGAAGAAGAGGCTGCTGCACAAGCACCACCTGCTAAGTCACATAAGCTGATGGGGGATGCCATCAAGTCTGGGGCTGCTCCTTCAAAGCCCAAGACAACCCCCAAATCTCCAGCTCAAGCCTCCAAGACAGCTCCAAAGAGAAGCACCAGGAACATACCAGCTGCAGAGAAGAACAAGGTCCCAGTGCCTGAAGCTGCAGAAGATGCTGAAGCCCCAGTGCTCAGGAAGCTCAAACCTAAGATTCCAGACCATAATGACAGCCACCCGTAGCTGAAAACATGAAGGAGAGAAAGGATGCAGGTCTCAGAAGATGGAGAGAAGCAGATCCATATGCTGTGAGAAGGAGGACTGCAGTGGACTACGGGTTCCACACCAAAGAGCAACAAGATTTTTATGAGACAGTTTTGCTGGACAAGGAGCCCATTGTAAGTGACATGAGATGGGTTGATTGGAAATACATTGATGCAAATGCAGATCATTTCCCAGGAGTGCATGACAACTTTAAGGCGAATGCTGTTGATGACTTTGCTGGTCAAGGGTTGACAAAGTGGAATGATGAGCTCATCATGCAATTCTACTCAACAGCTCATTTTTATCCTAATGGAAGGATTGTGTGGATGACTGAAGGTCAGAGGCACCAATCTACAATTGGTGAATGGGCCAAGCTCATAAATGCACCTGAAGAAGAAGAGAATGACATTGATGTATATTTTGAGAAGAAGAAGGATCATAACTCCATGGCCAATATGTATAAGGAAATTCTAGATAAGGCCCTCGAGACACATAAGTTTAGGTCAGTCTACTACTTATTGTCTGGTTTGGCCACCATAAACACCATATTGAGGCACACTCTGTTGCCCAAATCTAGAGATCACAGGATGATCAGAGGCCATTCCATCAACCTGTTACAGTTGTTAGATGTTGTGCCACAAAAATTCAAGGTTATGAGCTTGATTGTTGAGACAATCAAGAGAACAACTGCTGACCAGAGGAGATCATATGGGTATGCACCACACATTCAAATGTTGATCAATTCCAAGATGAGAAAGGGAGTGTATCTATTGGACAAAGGACATCTTCCTTTGTTGCCTGACTTTGAGGACAATACAATTGTCATGGATGCTGAAGATCCCACTTTAGTTAAAGCTCATGAGAAGAAGGAGAAAGCCAACACAGAGAAAGCAGGAAAGATGCCCACTGCTGCAGAAGCTTCAGAAGTGTTTCTCAAGTCAAAGCAAGACCAACTTGGATATCTAATTCAAGCAACATTAAGGATTGAGAAAGGACTGGCCACCCTGACTCAGAACCAAGAAAGCTTGGAGAGGATCATTGAGACAAAATTCTATGATTTGGACTTGAAAGTGACTGAGATACAAACAGCAGTTGAAGAGCTCCCGGAAGAATCAGAGGAGAGGAAGGTCAAAGTAACTACACAGGTGTTCCACATAGTGCCTAGAGGACAGAGGTCTGCAGTAGTGCTAGTGCCAGACACAAGAACAACAACTCCAGCACCTGCAGCCACAGCTCCCACAGCTCCAGTTGCCCCTCCAGTGGCAACCCCTCCAGCTCCAACATCTTTAACTGATGCTTTCATCCTTGGAGTCATCTCAACACCTCCTTCCGAAGATCAAGCCTAGAGAGACACATAGCACTATGCATTTTCGAGCTTTTTGGTAACTTGTTGCCAAAGGGGGAGAAAGTGTATAGATCATAGGCTTCGGAGAGAGAGATTTGCTTCTTTTTGCTAATTATTTGCTTTGCTTGCTTGGTTGAGATACTTTATGCCTGTGTGAGAGATACTTTGTAGGATCATGTGCTTGATCATATCATACCTTATGCTTATGCTTGAATGATGACATTATCTATCTCCTGTATGATCATTCACTTTGCCTTGGTGATGAGTGCTTGTTATTATCTCTTATCATTTTGAACGCTCCACCAAGATGTATGTGACATGGAAGAGTAACCCATGATCCTAATAGATTGTGCATTGGCAGTCCAAAGCAAATTTTAAACAATGCACAAATTTAGGGGGAGCTCTTACTTATCACATACTTCTCAAAGCGATGATGTACTTCATTCTTATTATCATTTGTCGAAGCATTGATCTATATGTTGTCATCAATTATGAAAAAGGGGAAGATTGAAAGTGCAACTAATCCCTGGGTGGTTTTGGTAATTCTTAACAACATATAGTTCATTGAACTAATGCTCTTGCAAGATGATCATTTCAGAAAGTTCAACGATTGGCATGGCATGGACTAGAGATGTGGCCCCCTCAAAATGCAAAGCACACATATTGGCAACAAGCTCAAGACTCTACATTTTCATTTTAGTGATCCAAGATCACATTGAGTCCATAGGAAAGCCAATACTATTAAAAGGGGATGAGGTGTTGCTTAATGGCTTACTTGCTCAAAATGCTTAGTAATATCCTCCAAAACCCTCAACCACTTTATCACGCCACATATGTCCTAAACCTAAAAGTCAAATTCGGCCCCACCGATTTGATACATCCGGCGCCACCGAGTTTCATTTGGCATAGCCACTGCCACAAACCTAGTTACTTCGGTCTCACCGATAGGGATCTCGGTCTCACCGAGATGGGATTGCAAACTCCCTCTTTCCTTTTTGTAACATTTCAGTCCCACCGAAATGAGCAAATTGGTCCCACTGAGTCTGCATTGCAAACTCCCTGTTTCCTTTTCATAACACTTCGGTTCCACCGAAGTGAGCGAATCAGTCCCACCGAGTTTGCCTGACCAACCCTCTATGTGCCTATCGCTGAAATCAGCCCCACCGAGTTTATGCGATCGGTCACACTGAGAATACGTTATGCCCTAACCCTAGCACATCGGTCTCACCGAGTTGAAAAAATCGGTCCCATCAAAAACTCTAACGTTCATATTTTTACTTGGATCGGTCTGACCGAGTTTGCTGATTCGGTCCCACCGAGTTTGGGAATCTGTGTGTAATGGTTAGATTTTGTGTGGAGGATATATATACCCCTCCACCCTTTCTTCATTAATGAGGAGAGCCATCAGAATGTTCCTACACTTCCACTACTAATTTTTTGAGAGAGAACCACCTATTCATGTGTTGAGACCAAGATATTCCAATCCTACCACAAGAATCTTGATCTCTAGCCTTCCCCAAGTTGCTTTCCACTCAAATCATCTTTCCACCATAGCCAACTCTGTGAGAGAGAGTTGAGTGTTGGGCAGACTATCATTTGAAGCACAAGAGCAAGGAGTTCATCATCAACACACCATCTATTACCTTTTGGAGAGTGGTGTCTCCTAGATTGGTTAGGTGTCACTTGGGAGCCTCCGTCAAGATTGTGGAGTTGAACCAAGGAGTTTGTAAGGGCAAGGAGATCGCCTACTTTGTGAAGATCTACCCTAGTGAGTGCTACGTCTTGAGCTTGCATTGGTTTTCCTCGAAGAGGAGAGGGTGATGCAGCAATAGTAGCGTAAGTATTTCCCTCAGTTTTTGAGAACCAAGGTATCAATCCAGTAGGAGGCTCCTCAAAAGTCACACACACCTACACAAACAAACTGAGAACTCGCAACCAACGCAATAAAGGGGTTGTCAGTCCCTTCACGGCCACTTGCGAAAGTGAGATCTAATAAAGATAGTAAGATAAGATAAATATATTTTTGGTATTTTATAATATAGATGCAAATAAAAGTAGATTGGAAACAAATATGATAAGAGATAGACCCGGGGGCCATAGGTTTCAATAGTGGCTTCTCTCAAGATAGCATAAGTATTACGGTGGGTGAACAAATTACTGTCGAGCAATTGATAGAAAAGCGCATAGTTATGAGATTATCTAGGCATGATCATGTATATAGGCATCACGTCCATAACAAGTAGACCGACTCCTGCCTGCATCTACTACTATTACTCCACACATCGACCAAGTCCTGCCTGCATCTAGAGTATTAAGTTCATAAGAACAGAGTAACGCATTCAGCAAGATGACATGATGTAGAGGGATAAACTCAAGCAATATGATATAAACCCCATCTTGTTATCCTCGATGGCAACAATACAATACGTGCCTTGTAACCCTTTCTGTCACTGGGCAAGGACACCGCAAGATTGAACCCAAAGCTAAGCACTTCTCCCATGGCAAGAAAGATCAATCTAGTAGGCCAAACCAAACTGATAATTGCAAAGATAACTCAATCATACATAAAAGAATTCAGAGAAGATTCAAATATTATTCATAGATAAACTTGATCATAAATCCACAATTCATCGAATCTCGACAAACACACCACAAAAAGAGTTTACATCGAATAGATCTCCACAAGAGAGGGGGATAACATTGTATTGAGATCCAAAAAGAGAGAAGAAGCCATCTAGCTAATAACTATGGACCCGTAGGTTTGTGGTAAAATACTCACAACTCATCGGAGGGGAAAGGATGTTGATGTAGAAGCCCTTCGTGGTTGATTCCCCCTCCGACAGAGTGCCGACGAAGGCTCCAAGATGAGATCTCGCGGATACAGAAGGTTACGATGGTGGAAATTGTGTTTTGTGGTGCTCCTGGATGTTTTCGGGGTACGTAGGTATATATAGGAGGAAGAAGTATGTCGGTGGCAGCCCGAGGGGCCCACGAGACAGGGGGCGCGCCCTACAGGGGGGGCAGCCTCCTATCTCGTGGGAGCCTCGGCTGCTTCTTGACTTGCACTCCAAGTCCTCTGGATCACGTTCGTTCCAAAAATCACGCTCCCGAAGGTTTCATTCCGTTTGAACTCCGTTTGATATTCCTTTTCTTCGAAATATTGAAATAGGTAAAAAAAACAGCAATATGGGCTGGGCCTCCGGTTAGTAGGTTAGTCCCAAAAATGATATAAATGTGTAAAATAAAGCCCATAAACATCCAAAAGGGGTAATATAATAGCATGGAACAATCAAAAATTATAGATACATTGGAGACGTATCAAGCATCCCCAAGCTTAATTCCTGCTCGTCCTCGAGTAGGTAAATGATAAAAAGAGAATTTTTAATGTGGAATGCTACCTAGCATAATTCATAATGTAATTTTCTTTATTGTGGCATGAATGTTCAGATCCAAATGATTCAAAATAAAAGTTTATATTGATAAAAGAAATAGTAACACTTCAAGCATACTAATCAAAGTAATCATGTCTTCTCAAAATAACATGGCAAAAGAAAGTTCATCCCTACAAAATCATATAGTTAGGCTATGCTTCATTTTCGTCACACAAAGATGTTCCCAACTTCTATACCCCCGATGACAAGCCAAGCAATTGTTTCATACTTAAATAATCTCAAACTTTTTCAACCTTCACGCAATACATGAGCGTGGGCCATGGATATAGCACTATGGGTGGAATAGAATATGATGATGGGGATTGTGTGGAGAAAACAAAAAAAGGAGAAAGTCTCACATTGACGAGGATAATCAACGGGCTATGGAGATGCCCATCAATTGATGTCAACATGAGGAGTTGGGATTGCCATGCAACGGATGCACCAGAGCTATAAATGAATGCTCAACAAAAGAAAACTAGTGGGTGTGCATCCAACTTGCTTGCTCACGAAGACCTAGGGCATTTGAGGAAGCCCATTGTAGGAATATACAAGCCAAGTTCTATAATGAAAAATTCCCACTAGTATGAAAAAGACAACTTATGAGACTCACTATATGAAAAACATGGTGCTACTTTGAAGCACAATATATGAGACTCACTACATGAAAAACAAGGTGCTACTTTGAAGCACAAGTGTGGAAAAAGAGATAGTAACATTGCCCTTTTTATTTATTTATTTATTATTTTTATTTTTTTTCTTTGGGCCTTCTTCTTTTTTTTGGCCTTTCCCTTTTTTTCTTTTCTTTTTTTTCTTTGGGCAATGATCTAATAATGATGATCATCACACTTCTATTGATTACAACATAAGAATTACAACTCGAAACAAGAACAAGATATGACTCTATATGAATGCCTGAGGGAGTCCTGGATAAGGGGGTATCCGGACAGCCGGACTGTATACATCGTCCGGACTATTGAAGCGTGAAGATACAAGACTCAAGACTTCGACCCGTGTTCGGATGGGATTTTCCTTGGCGTGGAAGGCAAGCTTGGCGATCCGGATATTGTGTTTCCTTCCTTGTAACCGACTCCATGTAAACCCTAGCCCTCTCCAGTGTCTATATAAACCGGAGAGGTTGGTCCTTAGAAGGCCAATCACAATTACAACCATACCATCATAGGCTAGCTCTTAGGGTTTAGACTCTATGATCTCGTGGTAGATCTACTCTTGTACTACCCATATCGTCAATATTAATCAAGCAGGAAGTAGGGTTTTACCTCCATCGAGAGGGCCTGAACCTGGGTAAACATCTGTTTCCCTTGCTTCCTGTTACCATCAACCTAGACGCACAGATCGGGACCCCCTACCCGAGATCCGCCGGTTTTGACACCGATATTGGTGCTTTCATTGAGAGTTCCTCTGTGTCATCGCTGCAGGGCTTGATGGCACCTTCGATCGTCAACAACACGGTCCAGGGGGAAACTTTTCTCCCCGGATAGATCATGTTCGGCGGCTTCGCACTGCGGGCCAATTCGCTTGGCCATCTGGAGCAGATCGATAGCTATGCTCCCGGCCACCAGGTCAGGTTTGGAAACTTGAACTACACGGCGGATATTCGCGGAGACTTGATCTTCGACGGATTTGGGCCTGCGCCAGGAGCACCGAACAGTCATGATGAGCACGGCTTAGACCTGCTGTCGGACGAAGCTCGGGATATCACCCCGGCAAAAGCCTCGGATCTAAATCCGGAGCAGGTTGCGTTGCTTAAGGGCGGAGGGCTGGACCCCGCCCTGCAGGCCGCACACTCATCGGCGGTGGAGCCGAACATAGGTCTCGCCTCTGTAGAAGCCTGTAACCCCGGGCCCCCGGACTCTTATCTGGTTGTTGGTTCCGGTCCGCACGCCCTCGAGCCAGCCGAGCCAGGTTGGGCTCCGTTAATGGAGTTTACTGCTGCGGACATCTTCTAGCACTCGCCCTTGGGCGACATGCTGAACTCATTAAAGTCTCTCTCTTTGTCAGGAGGCTCTGGGCCGAACTTTGTCGGCTTGAGTGGGAAGCAGGCGACAAAGGAATTCGCTGCCCACCCACCACCCACTTCATTGCCACGGTCGATGATTTAACCGACGTACTTGACTATGACTCCGAAGACATCGATAGTATGGACGACGATACAAGAGAATTATAGGAGCCACCGCTCACAGGGCGGTGGACGGCCACCTCCTCAGACGATATATACATGGTGGACACTCCGAAGGAAACCAATGGCGATGAGGCAACAGAGGATAACCCCTCAGGGAGAAAAGCATAGCATGGGCGTCGTCGACGCCGCTCCAAGCCCCGCCACAGCAATACCGGCCCCGGACAGGTAGACAATCCGGATGACGCCGAGGAGGAATACAACCCTGACCAGCCCGCCTTCGAGCAGGCCGAACAGGAAGATGAGCAGGTCAGCCCAGATGAACAGGCAACCGACGGATATCCGGAGGAGGACAATTATATGCCCCCCTTCGAAGACGAGATTAGCCTCGGCGACGACGAGTTCAGCGTGCCTGAGGATCCCGTGGAGCAGGAGTGCTTCAAGCACCGGCTTATTGCCACTGCAAGGAGCCTAAAGAAGAAGCAGCAGCAACTCCAGGCTGATCAAGACCTACTCACAGATAGATGGACTGAAGTCCTGGCAGCCGAGGAATACAGACTCGAGCGCCAAACGGCTGACCGGCCACCCCGTGGCCGGGATAAAACGGGATATCAGCCTGAATACCAGCCCGCACCCCCACGCCAATACACTACGGCCCGGGGCAACAGGAAAGACCTGCAAGATATTCTGGAAAACAAAGCAGGACAACCAAGATCGATCCGCGCCCTAGCGCGTGATGATGACCGTCACACCGGATACATTATCAACAAGTCCGGCCGGGCCAAACACAACAACCCAGACCAATTTGAACTGCATAGCTACATAGCCCGACACAGAGGCGCCGCACACCCCCTCTGCTTCACTGACGAAGTGATGGATCATGAATTCCCCGAAGGGTTCAAACCCGTAAACATCGAATCATACGATGGCACAACAGACCCCGCAGTATGGATTGAAGATTTCCTTCTCCACATTCACATGGCCCGCGGAGACGATCTACACGCCATCAAGTACCTTCCCCTTAAGATCAAAGGACCAGCCCGGCACTGGCTAAACAGCCTGCCAGCAAACTTGTAAGTGCATCTAGTGCCCCTTAGTGATTTTGGTGTATTGAAGACTTATAGGTTAAGGGACTGATGCGTTTGTGAGTGTACACAGGTCTATAAGTCTATGAGGAGTTTGATATTTACAGAGAAAGTCGACCCCTAAAAATGAAGTTCTTCGACTGAAGACTTTGATATTCTGAAGACTTTCTGAAGACTTTGAAAGTGAAGAAATTGGTGTGACCTTGAAGACGTGATATTCACTTGAGGAACATGAAGCGTGAAGACTTTTGTTTTCGTAGTTTCATTTTCTCTTTCTTGAGTCATAGGAAACACCGTACTGTTAAAGGGGGTCGAGGAAATACTAAGGAAAAATTTCCATGTGATGCTCAACTCAAAATCCTACACCTACCAATCCCTTCGAGTGAAGCCATTGGAAATCTCATACAGTTCAGTCATTTTCTTCAGTGACAGAGACGCAGTTCTTCTGATCACTGAGCACTTTGCTCTGACTGAGGAGTTAGGAATTCGCTAGTGCGAATTGCCTACACAGTGAGGAACATGATAGCCCTGAGGAATTTGAGAGTCAAATTTCCGACCGTTGCTGTGCTGCGCGCCGGCTGTCCCAAAATATCTTATCCACCTAACAGTCATATCATTGAAGGGCATTTATGTCTTATCATGTCGGGCTGCTCCCTAGGCTATAAATAGCTGCCCCCTACAGCCACTAGCTGGTTGGCTGCTCCGAGAGAACTTGACACTTGTCATTTGAGAGCAACCGATCCTTCGAGGACTTTGAGCGAAAATCATCAAGTGAGGAAAATCCCAAAACCAAACCCCCCACAAACCCAAAGTGATTGAGCATCACTGAAGAAATTGATCCTGCGTGGATCCGACGCTTGTTACCTTTGAAGACTGTGCTTCTTCCAGATGGTTAGGCGTCATGGTCTAGAGCATCCAAGAGGAATTGTCGATCGCCGAGTGACCAGGTCTGTGAAGGTTTGGAAGTCACCTGAAGACTTACCACAAGTGATTAGACGAGGTCTGCATGGCCTTAGTTCAAGGAGAATACGGTGAGGACTGGGTGTCCTGAGCTGCGGCTCAGCGACTGGGTGTCCGGGACTGCGTGTCCTCGAGTTTAAATACTCAGCCGCTCCAACCAGACGTACAACTGAGACAGCAGTTGGAACTGGTTTACCAAATCATTGTCTTCACCAACTAACTGGTTCTATCTCCTCAACCCTTCCATTTCCTCATTACTGTGTTGAGTGTTTGTTCATATCTGTGCTTGAAGACTTTGACTGAAGACTTTCACAAATTCCTCAGTTCAATTTCTTCAGTCTGTTTGTCTTCATCTTGTGTTATCCTGTGATTACGCTTTCTGTACTCTGTGCTTGTCTTCATTTCATCATGATGACCATGCTTGTATTCTGTTATGCTTACTTCTAAGTACTTATTCCGCTGCAAGTAGTTCTTCGCTAAGGAATTCCCTCACCAGCAAATTCCTCAGTGAAGAATTCATAAAAATCGCCTATTCACCCCCCTCTAGTCGATATAACGCACTTTCAATTGGTATCAGAGCAAGGTACTCCCTTGTTCTGTGTGATGTTGGTTTAACCGCCTAGAGTTTTAGTTATGTCGACCGCAGGTATGATCAAGGTCTCGGCTGGGTATCCTACCTTTGATGGGACGGACTACCCCTACTGGAAGAACAAGATGCGAATGCATCTTGAGGCAATTGATAACGATCTCTGGTATGTTGTGGAAAATGGTGTCCCCTCTGTCTCACCCTCACTGAATGCTACCGATGTGAAGAGATTCAAGCAACTCGATTCTCAAGCGAAGAATATCATATGTGGCCATCTGAGCAAATGACAGTATGGAAGAGTGAGTGCTTTGGAAACTGCTAAGCTTATCTGGGATAGGCTGTCCAAAGTGAATGAAGGAGTCTCAACTCAGCGTGACTCTCGAGTTGATGTTCTTCAGAATCTCTTCAACCGCTTCAAAAGACTCGACAATGAAAATGTCCAACAAACCTTCGATCGCCTCACTGACATCTCAAATGAGCTTCAAGCCCTCGGTGCCACTGACATCACTGATCATGAGGTGGTGAAGAAACTGTTGAGATCGCTTGATTCCTCATTTGATACTCTGGGACTGATGATACAAGAACGTGCTGACTACAAATCTCTTGATCCTGCCGATATCCTCGAAAGGCTAAAAACTCACGAGTTCCAGCTTGCTGAAAAGAGAGATCTCTATGGTTCAAACTATGGCAAACCACGTGCCCTGAAGTCCAAGGCTGTGTCTGACTCTGAATATGAGGATTCTGGTAGTAGCCTTGGTGATCCTGAAGAATTGAGCCAGGAGCTAGCACTGCTCGTGAAGAAATTCCAGAAGTTCTCATGACGTGGTCGCTTTGGAAAATCCTCAAGAAGCAGTGATTCCTCATCTGGTGACTATAAGAGAAGGCTGTGCCACAAGTGCAAGAAACCTGGTCACTATATCCAAGATTGTCCTCAGTGGGAAAAGGAAATGAAGAAGAAGAAATACAAGGATTACAGTTCTGATGATGCAAAGAAGAAGAAGAAATCGTCGAAATCATCGTCATCAAAATCCTTGAAGTCTTCATCTCACAAGAAGAGCAGCTCCAAGAAGGCTCGGGCATTCATTGGCAAGGAGATGGACTCTGAAGCTGAATCTGAGGAAAATGATGAAGGGGAGGCGTCTGAAGAATCTGAATCTGGTGTGGCGAGTCTGGCCTTCGCTACTGCTTTCGTCAGCAAGTCCATCTTCAACACTGAAGAAACTAACCCCACTGACAAGCCTGATGAAGATAATGATGACTACGCTCCCACCTATTGCTTCATGGCGAAAGGTGCAAAGGTACTCAAATACAACTCCTCTGAATCTAGTGAAAATGAATCTGATGAGGATCTCAAACCCAGCTACTCTAAACTTGCTAAGATTGCTGTAAAGCAACAACGGGCTTTTGAAAAGGTTCAAAACATGCTAGACAAAAGTGATGATATGTTGGGTGAAGAAATGGATCGCACTAAAGCCCTGACTGAAAATCTTCAGAGACTTCAGTCTAGGTTTGATAACCTTCAAAGTCATCATAACACTCTCTTATCTGATCATGAGAAACTTTCTTATGAGTTTCTTCAAGAAAAGCAAGATCATGAGAAGTTTTCTTCTGAATCTCTTCAAAGAAAGGAAGATCTTGAAAAGCTAAGAGTGTGTTATGAAGATCTTCAGAAGGAGCGCGATTCATTACTAGCTCAACAAATCAGCGCTTCTCAGGAAGAATTTGTTCCTCCATGCCTAAAGTGCATTGAACATGAATCTGCTAATTCTTCACCTGAATGTTCAAATGCTTCAACTGTTACAAATTCTTCATCTGCCTCTGTTATCACTAATTCCTCATCTGAGGACATTGCTAGTATCACTGACAATGCAGGGCTGAAGGAATTGTACATGACAGGCATGTACAAAAGCCTCAAAGGGCATCAGACTCTATGTGATGTGCTTAAAAAGCAGATCCTCAACAGAAACCCTAGGAAAGAGGGTATTGCCTTTGAGAGGAAACTCAATGCTGATGGAACATACTGGAAGCCTGAGCAGTACCCCAAAACCTCATGGGTTGCTGCAAAGGGACCTCCAGTTGATCCATCTAACTTATCTGGCTTTACATGTGAATCTCCTCATTCTTCTGATGAGTCATTTGACTCCAACTATAAACTGTTCAAAAATCAGAACGGTGAAGTATTTGCTAGATATGTTAGCACTAACTGCAGGAACGGTTCCCTTATGAAGAAAATCTGGGTTCCCAAAAGTTATGTTGAAAGTCTTCAAGTAAATGTCCTCATGACACCACCTGTGAAGAACAGGAACCCCAGATCAAATTCTTCATATGGACCAAACTCTTCACATGGATCAAATTCCTCAAAAGGATCAAAGTCCTCATATGATTATCATCGTGCTAACAACTCTGTCTCGCAGGGTAGAGCTAAGGGCTATGAATATGTGCATTATTCTTCAAACCATTATGTTCATAAGTCCTCAAAAAATTACTCTGCTTATTCATATGCTTACCCTAACCCCTCTTATGTGAAACGAAACGGTTTGGCATCTTTGCCACCTTTCTCATATGGTGCTCGCAGAGTGATGAATTCTTTGCCACCCCTCCAGATGTGGGTGGTGAAGAAAAAGAACTAATCTCTTCTGTAGGGTCAGGTCTCCAGACGTGCTTTAACATCTGAAGAATTTGCTGGGGACCTGACAAAATGCCTGAAAGGACGCAGGCGAATCATGATGAAATGAACTTTCATTTCACACGTCCTCATACTGCTATATCTGTTTACTGCTTGATGAAATTCATCTGATGAACTTGATATCATATTCTTCACTGATGAAGCATATGAGATTGTAAGCTACACTAATTCATCTGCAGGATGATCAACCCAAAACTACTGAATGGGTCCTCGATAGTGGATGTACGAATCACATGACTGGTGACAAGAATGTATTGATGGATGCTCCCTTATCACCGTCACCTCTGAAGCATATCATCTTTGCTAACAAAGGCAAAAGTCAGGTATTGGGTCTTGGTAAGGTTGCGATCTCTAAGGATAAACACATGGACAAAGTCATGCTTGTTGAGTCCTTAGGATACAATCTCATGTCAGTCTCAATGCTTTGTGATCTTGATATGGTTGTTGTTTTTGGCAAGTATCGCTGTGTTGTGATTATGGAAGCTGACAATTCCAAAGTCTTCGAAGGCTTTAGGAGAGGAGATTTGTATATTGTTGATTTCTCTACAGGACCACAACCAGCCGTGTGCCTACTTGCAAAAGCTTCAGAAGGCTGGCTATGGCATCGACGACTTGGTCACGCAGGCATGAGGAATTTGCACACGCTTGCGAAAAAGAAGCATGTGGGCACTGAGAATGTCAAATTCCTCAAGGATCACTTATGCGGAGCCTGTGAAGCTGGAAAAATGACCAAGGCCAAGCATCCAGCGAAGACTATCATGACCACTACCCGTCCATTCGAATTGCTTCACATGGACCTCTTCGGACCTAATCATTACTCAGCAGTCACTAATGATGCATCTCTATATGGTTTTGTCATTGTTGACGATTACTCTCGATATACATGGGTACACATTGTTACTTACAAACATGAAGTGCAGGAAGTCTTCAAATGATTTTCCTCGAGGGCTTCAACCAACTTTGGTGTGAAGATCAAGCACATCAGAAGTGACAATGGAACTGAGTTCAAGAATTCCGGTCTTGATGCCTATCTTGATGAACTTGGTATTACTCATGAGTTATCTGCTCCCTATACTCCTCAGCAAAATGGCGTCGTAGAGTGCAAGAACAGAACTCTTGTTGAGATGGCTCGCACTATGCTTGATGAATACAAAACGCCTCAGCGTTTTTGGATTGATGCAATTGATACTGCGTGCCACATCATCAACAGAGTATATCTTCACAAATTCTTCAAGAAGACGGCCTATGAACTCCTCACTAACAAGAAACCCAATGTGAGTTATTTCAAAGTCTTCGGTGCTAAATGTTGGATTAGAGATCCTCACCACAACTCTAAATTTGCACTGAAAGCACATGAAGGTTTTATGCTTGGTTACGGAAAGGACTCGCACACCTACAAAGTCTTCAACATTGTTCTTCACAATATTGTTGACACTGTAGATGTGCGGTTCGATGAAACTAATGGCTCGCAAAGAGAGCACCCACCTTATGTGTTAGATGAACCAGCACCTGAGGATTCTATCAAGTTCAAGGCAACTGAGGATGTCATTCCTACTGAAGAATCTGCTGAAGAATTCATTCCTGTTCATGAAGAACGTCGAGCTGATGCACCTGAAGAACATGATGAGGAAAATGGTGCTGAAGAAAATGCTGATCAAATTCCTCAGCGACAACCAGCTCATCCTCGCATTGCAAAAGAAGTGCAAGTGGAGAAGATCATCGATGACATTAGTGCACCAGGTCCTCTCACACGCTCAAAAGCTTCGCATCTATCTAACTTTTGTGGGCACTATGCTTTTGTCTCTATCACAAAGCCCACTAAGGTAGATGAAGCATTTCTGGAGCCGGAGTGGATTCAGGCTATGCAAGAAGAATTACATCAGTTCGAGCTTAACAATGTCTGGGAACTGGTCAATCGCCCAGATCCTCGAAAGCATAATATCATTGGCACAAAGTGGATCTACCACAACAAGCAAGATGAAAATGGCCTTGTGGTGAGGAATAAGGCACGACTAGTAGCTCAAGGCTACACACAGGTTGAAGGAATTGATTTCGATGAAACTTTTGCACCTGTTGCTAGACTTGAGGCTATTCGCATATTACTTGCTTACGCTAACCATCATGATATCATCTTATATCAAATGGATGTGAAAAGTGCATTCCTCAATGGTAAGCTTGAGGAAGAAGTATATATTGCTCAACCCCCAGGTTTTGAAGATCCAAAGAATCCTGACAAAGTCTTCAGACTTAATAAGGCCCTGTATGGCCTCAAGCAAGCCCCTCGGGCGTGGTATGATACATTGAAGGAATTCTTCGTGAAAAATGGCTTCACACCCGGTTCACTCGACCCTACTCTCTTTACTAAATCTTATGATGGTGAACTGTTTGTGTGCCAAATATATGTTGATGATATTATCTTTGGCTGTACTGACCAACGTTATAGTGATGAATTTGCCTATATGATGAGTGAAGAATATCAAATGTCTATGATGGGAGAGTTGAATTCTTCTTAGGTCTTCAAATTCGTCAGCAGCGCAATGGCATATTCATATCTCAGGAGAAATACCTCAAAGATGTACTGAGGAAATTCGGCATGCAAGATTGCAAAGGCGTCAAAATTCCTATGCCCACAAATGGCCATCTATGCACTGATGAAAATGGTATTGACTTTGATCATAAGGTATACCACTCCATGATTGGTTCTTTATTGTACTTATGTGCATCTAGGCCAGATATAATGCTTAGTGTTTGCATGTGTGCCCGATTTCAAGCTGCACCGAAGGAATCACACCATAAGGCTGTGAAGCATATTCTTCGATATCTAGCTCACACACCAACACTAGGATTATGGTACCCAAAGGGCTCTGCTTTTGATCTCATTGGATATTCTGACACTGACTATGCTGGTGATCGTGTCGACCGCAAGTCAACATCTGGTACTTGTCATTTGATCGGACGATCTTTGGTCTGTTGGTCCTCGAAGAAACAGAACTGCGTATCACTGTCTACTGCTGAAGCTGAATACATTGCTGCTGGCTCTTGCTGTGCTCAACTGCTTTGGATGAAGCAAACCCTCAAGGACTATGGCGTCAACGTGAAGAATGTGCCTCTCCTCTGCGACAATGAGAGTGCCATCAAGATTGCACACAACCCAGTTCAGCACTCGAAGACTAAGCACATTCAGATTCGTCATCATTTTCTTCGTGATCATGTGTTGAAGGGCGACATCTCCATCGAGCACGTGAAGACTGAAGAACAGCTAGCTGATATCTTCACTAAGCCCTTGGATGAGAAGAGATTTAGCAAGTTGTGGTGTGAGCTAAATATCTTAGAGTCTTCGAATGTTCTTTGAAAAGGACACACATCCTAACACTTATGCAAAATTGATGACTTAGATGTGCAACACATGAAGAAACCTTTTTCTTCAATCAATGAAGAATAACACTCTAAGTGTGAAGAAATTAATGAAGAATTTGATTCTTAGAACCCTACGACAATTGTACGCGGTGTCTGAAATCATCATTCTTATACGGTGGGTCACGCCACCACAAAAAGTTGAAAATCTTCAATTTGAGTTTTTCCTCATTTTTAAAATTCTTCAGTTTTTCAAATTCTTCAACTTTGCAAAATCTTCACTGTTTCCGTCGTTTTTCTTCATTGGCTATATATATGAGTTTATGTCCTCTACAGCATTCACTTATGGCTATTTCTTCAAGTTGCGTTTTCTGCTAAGTGAATGTGATCGGACCCTTCCCCCTCTATGCTATACTCAACCCAATCTATTCACAAATTCTTCACGTGCGTTCTAATTGAAACTCGTTCAAAATCTTCACTATGTCCTTGTCAGCTGAAGAAATTGCGAACGAAACTTTAAAACAAATCTTATCCAGATTTTCGGTTTTGCCGCTCAAACCGTTCCGCATCCCACGATGCATTATTATATTCCCCACGATCTTACACGATCTCATCTGCACAGTACATGGGTGACACATGTCGCGTGAAGGAGAAAGGGCAGGGGCATGTTCGTCCCAAAATCTTCGGGCGAACAGTTTTTCACCGTGGCTATAAATACCCCTCTCCCCTTCCTCACTTCATTTACTCCGCTCGACCGCGCTCTCTCTCGCTCGAGCTCCTCAAACCCTAGCGCCGCCGCTACTCCATCGTCCCCGGTGAGGAAGAGCTTCGCTGCCTCGACCTTGTCGCCATCGTACTCGCGTCGGTTGCGGAAATCTTCACTCCGCCGCCGCCGTAGCTGTCTCCCTCTGCCAAGTTAGGGCGTGGGAGATCTAACTTGACGAACTTCACCTCTGTTCATCTCAGTTCGTCGTGTTCTTCAGTTCGGGTAATTAAAAGTTACTTTTATTACTCACTTTGATTCTCAAGCTTTCCTGAAAATCTTCAAAGGTGTTTTATTCTTCAAATCTTCACACATCTGAACACCTCACACACTGTATGCTCTTGATCCATTTCTCTAAGCACTCATTTTCTTCAAGATTCCTCAATTGTGTGGATCTTCAATCTGTACAACTCTGGAACCTAAGACAAGAACGCTTAGTGAAATTCCTCAAGGCTCAACTGGTCAAATTCCTCAAAACTTGTCTTTTCGAAAAACCTTCTGAGAACGCATATGACCTCTCCAAATTCCTCGCACCTACACTCTGTTCACAGGTACTCATGTCCGCTGCTGAATCACTAGGTTCTCATCAACTTAACTCATTTGCAGCGTTCCTCGAAGAAAAATTGCATACTTCTTCAAAGTGTTCAATTGTTCAAATTCCTCATCTGAAGAATATGGCTGAAGGAAAGAGATCACAGAAAGGAGGAAAGAAGCCTGAGGTCATGACTGCTTTCGAGATCCCTGATGACATATACAAGGACTATTGCACACCTGATGAAGCCAAATTTGACAAAGAGAACAAAAATCAGCGCAAGGTGCGCATTCAAAGGATTGAACGAAGATGGGCAAGAGAATGGAGGGAGTATAGATATGTAACTCCAAAGTACATGAAGAAATTCGCTTTAAATCCTCCATGCCCAAGAGCTCCATTGGCACCTAGCCAAGTAGCTGATCCCACCAGCATCAAGCGTGGTGAGGACTTCCCTGAAGAATGGGCTAGGTGCCAAGCTAAATTGGCAAGACAAGCCAAGGAGGCAGTGAGGAAATTCAATGAGGATTCTGCTGCTGCTGCTGCTACTGAGGCCTCGGTCAAGCCGAGGAAATCAATGCCAAAGAAGCCTGCTCGTAAGCCAAGTGCTTCACGAACAGCGCCCTCACGGCCAAGTTCCTCAGCTATGCCCTCACGGCAAATTCCTCAGACCGCTACTGCTCCCTCAAAGTCCTCAACTCCTGTGCATCTGGCTACATGTCAAAGGACTACGGGTTTTTCAGTTGCTTCTGGTGTCTCAGCAAGTTCCTCAGCTGCACCAATGTCCTCATCAGGCCCCACACTGTTGAAGACTAAAGCAACAGCTGGACGCGGTCCTCGGCCAAGTCCAAGGAAGAAACATGTCGCATTCCAAGTGCCCTCTGATGATGAAGCTTCTGATGATGAACTTGCGGAAATCATCAGAGACAGACAAGTGAAGGCCACTAGAGCCAAAGGCACATCCGTGCCACTGCTTTTGGATCCGAGGAAAATCCTCGACTACATTGACCTCTGGCACAAGGATCCAAACACCCCCATGCTTGATTTTCAACTGACTCCTGGTCAAAGTCACATGCTGACCCATTTCATCACTCAAGAGAAATGGAAGTTTGAAAAGGCCAGAGAGATCAAGAAGGCTCAATACAGGAAGGAGAAGCTCCTGAAGAAAAATGTTGTCAGAATGACACCTGAGGAACTTCTCCAGGCTCAGTCTGAAATCCAAGCCCTCAGCAAAGACTTCGATGCATACTATGCTGATTGGCAAGGAGCCAAAGTGAGATTCGTCAACCTGACGAAGAAAATGACAACTATTGCAGCCCCATCGCAACAAGAAAATCTTCAGGCTGCAGACTCTGCTCAGCCTGCTAAAGAACATGCCAGCACCGCTGATGACTTTCAGCCTGCCGAAGAAAATGTAAGTTCCAGGGCTGACGACTCCATTCCAGCCGCTGAAGAAATTGCCAGGGCATCCACTAGTGGTGCGCCTGAAGAAACTGAAGAGATCAGGGCAACTGCATCAGTTGCGCCTGAAGAAAATCAACCAGATTCCTCAGCTCCTTCCGCGCCTACACCAACTCCAATTCTTCCTTCTACCTATGAAGTGAAGAAGACCAAGGCTGCAGAGTGAGCTGCAGTGAAGAAAAGGAAGGCATCAGCTGCGTCAAATTCTTCGGCTGCGAAGAAAATGAAGCCAATGACCAGCTCACTTGAACATCCAATTGATGCCGTTCCGATTTCCTCCATGTCATCAAAGGAAATTGTTCCTTTTGGAGAGGACTACAAGATTCCAAGCGGATCTGATGAAGAAAATCATTCTGCTGCTTCGTCAGAGCAGATTGATGAAGAAATTGAACTGGATACCATCCCTTCAACGACAGTCAATTCCTCACCTATGCCTCAGTTCACAGCTGAAGAGGCTGGTGTTGAGGAAACTAAAGATGAAGATGTGGATATCGGATGCTCCACACCAGTGATGAATGATGACTTTTGGGAAAGTCAGCATCCCAATACTCCTCTGTTCATACCTATCCAATAGATTCCTCAGTCCCGGGCAACAACTGTTCAAATGGGCTCTGAAGAAACTCATCCCACTTCCTCTGTTCATGAAGATATTCCAGCCGCTAGTGCTGAAGAACCTGCTACTGCGGATCCACAGATTGCACAAGAAGAGGAACCAGAAATTCCTCAGCCTGAAGAACCTGAGCTCGTGATTCCTGAGGTGGTACTGCAAATCATTGACACCCCTCTGCCAAAGCCGAAGAATCCGTTCTCAAGCAAATAGAAGTTCAAGGCTAAAGACTTCTTTTCTGAGCATGTATTCTTCACTGATTACAATCCCTATGACTCTGCTCGCATAAGGAAGAGGCATTTCTGGACTGCTAGTCAAGCCAACTTCTATTCCTCAGTGCTATTTGACAAGGACAAAATCTTCGATCATGAACATATTCCTCACGTGGATATGGAATCTCTGCCATGCTTCGAGCCAGTCCTCAGTGTTCTTCATAATGCAGGATTACTAAATTTCTGCACTGACATTTGCGATTGGAATGAAGAACTCATTCTTCAGTTCTACGCCACACTGCATATCACTGGAGACGCTGAAGATGTCAATTCATGGGTGTTGGATTGGATGACCGAAAACACTCACTACAAGGCACCGGCAACTGAATTGCTTCGTGTCCTTCCTCTCGATCCTCCCCATGATAGTGCACGTTGCATCTACAATGACCCTGAACAGACAAATCATTATATGCAAGTGCTCATGAAGCCTTTGAAGCCTGGATAGGCCCCACGAACCAAATTCCTCGTCAAGGAATTGCTCTATGTGCCTCGGACTGTCTATCGCATCCTGACGAAGACAATGAGTCCTATCAAAGGCCACGACTCAAATGATGAAGATGTCGTTGGCATCATGAAGAATATGCTTTTCAACATCATTCATGGCGTTCCCGTCAACTTCCATGATTTCTTCATGAGGACTCTGGCCAATGTTGCTATGTCACCTTTCAAGCTGAAGCCCTATGCGCCTTGGATTATGAGATTCATACGGGCAAGATCTTCACTGAATTACAAAGCTGACACTCTGAACCATGGTAGCTACTTGCCTCCCATTGAAGTCCTCAAACGGACAGTTTCTTCAGCTGATGATAAAGGCAAGGCAGCTGCTGTGATCGATGAAGGCATTCGTCCATTGGATGGTCAATTTTTCCTGGCTACATCTTACTCTACCAATGACGATTCTGCCACACATGACACTGCCGCAAATACCTCAGCTAAGCAAAATCCTCAAGCCACAGCACCCAGGGTGATGACTGACCGTGATTTACTCCTCAGTCTTCATCAGAAGGTTGATCGCAATCACAAATGGGTGAAGCGTCAGTTTGGTGCACTTCTTCACAATATGACCTCAACACACAATGCAGTGAAGAAAAACCACTACTACCTTCATGAAACCCTCAACCGCACCTGAGCTGTCCTCACTCATGTCTATAGCGCGGAAGAACTGAAGACTATGGGTCTCAAGGAAGCATTTGACTGGTCTGCACCTCCTCCGAAGAAATTCAAGAGGGTCAAAGTTCCTGCTCTGGTGGCCAGCTCTTATTCTTCATCGCATGAAACTGATGAGTATGAAGATTTGGACGACATTGCGGTAGGCCCTACTACAACAAACAACCCCGACAATGCTGATGTTCCTCCATCAACTTGAAATTCTTCAGGGGCGTTAGTCCTCAGTTTCAATCCTTTTGGTCATTTGATGACAAAGGGGGAGAAATCTGAGCTAGTCTTCAAGCGGGTCTATATTAAGGGCGTTTTTTAAGTTACAACTCTCGTTCTTCCAAAACTTTTATTGGATTGAGTTGTAATCTTAAACCCGATGGTGCTCTGATACTTTTGGATGGTGCTCTGATACTTTTGTTGCACTATGCTCTGATACTTTTGATGCTTTCGGCGTGCATATTCCTTGTTAATATTATTGCACGCATGCTGAATTTCATCAGGCACCATATTTCATCATGCATTTCAAATTCTTCATATTATATATCAAATGCGTGTATGAATTACAAGATATAGGGGGAGATCTCCATGATTCAACTCTTCAAATGTGCATTGCCTCAAAACCAAATTCCTCACTATGCACATCTTCAGGGGGAGTTCTTCTATATCTTGCAATCAAATTCCTCAATATCAGTAGTTACACTTCATATGTTTATCCCCGTTGAAAACTTAACCTATGTTGTCATCAATCACCAAAAAGGGGGAGATTGTAAGTGCATCTAGTGCCCCTTAGTGATTTTGGTGTATTGAAAACTTATAGGTTAAGGGACTGATGCGTTTGTGAGTGTACACAGGTCTATAAGTCTATGAGGAGTTTGATATTTACAGAGAAAGTCGACCCCTAAAATGGAAGTTCTTCGACTGAAGACTTTGATATTCTGAAGATTTTCTGAAGACTTTGAAAGTGAAGAAATTGGTGTGACCTTGAAGACGTGATATTCACTTGAGGAACATGAAGCGTGAAGACTTTTGTTTTCGTAGTTTCATTTTCTCTTTCTTGAGTCATAGGAAACACCGTACTGTTAAAGGGGGTCGAGGAAATACTAAGGAAAAATTTCCATGTGATGCTCAACTCAAAATCCTACACCTACTAATCCCTTCGAGTGAAGCCATTGGAAATCTCATACAGTTCAGTCATTTTATTCAGTGACAGAGACGCAGTTCTTCTGGTCACTGAGGACTTTGCTCTGACTGAGGAGTTAGGAATTCGCCAGTGCGAATTGCCTACACAGTGAGGAACATGATAGCGCTGAGGAATTTGAGAGTCAAATTTCCGACCGTTGCTGTGCTGCGCGCCGGCTGTCCCAAAATATCTTATCCACCTAACGGTCATATCATTGAAGGGCATTTATGTCTTATCATGCCGGGCTGCTCCCTAGGCTATAAATAGCCGCCCCCTACAACCACTAGCTAGTTGGCTGCTCCGAGAGAACTTGACACTTGTCATTTGAGAGCAACCGATCCTCAGAGGACTTTGAGCGAAAATCATCAAGTGAGGAAAATCCCAAAACCAAACCCCCCACAAAGCCAAAGTGATTGAGCATCACTGAAGAAATTGATCCTGCGTGGATCAAACGCTTGTTACCTTTGAAGACTGTGCTTCTTCCAGACGGTTAGGCGTCATGGTCTAGAGCATCCAAGAGGAATTGTGGATCGCCGAGTGACCAAGTCTGTGAAGGTTTGGAAGTCACCTGAAGACTTACCACGAGTGATTGGACGAGGTCTGCATGGCCTTAGTTCAAGGAGAATACGGTGAGGACTGGGTGTCCTGAGCTGCGGCTCAGCGACTGGGTGTTCGGGACTGCGTGTCCTCGAGTTTAAATACTCAGCCGCTCCAACCATACGTACAACTGAGACAGCAGTTGGAACTGGTTTACCAAATCATTGTCTTCACCAACTAACTGGTTCTATCTCCTCAACCCTTCCATTTCCTCATTACTGTGTTGAGTGTTTGTTCATATCTGTGCTTGAAGACTTTGACTGAAGACTTTCACAAATTCCTCAGTTCAATTTCTTCAGTCTGTTTGTCTTCATCTTGTGTTATCCTGTGATTACGCTTTCTGTACTCTGTGCTTGTCTTCATTTCATCATGATGACCATGCTTGTATTCTGTTATGCTTACTTCTGAGTACTTATTCCGCTGCAAGTAGTTCTTCGCTAAGGAATTCCCTCACCAGCAAATTCCTCAGTGAAGAATTCATAAAAATCGCCTATTCACCCCCGCTCTAGTCGATATAACGCACTTTCAAAATTCCATTGGCAGTTGGGAAAACCTGGAAGACGCAATCCTCGACAACTTCCAGGGCACATATGTGCGACCACCGGATGCTGGTGACCTGAGCCACATTACTCAACAACCCTGAGAATCAGCCAGGAAATTCTAGACTTGGTTCCTAACTAAAAAGAACCAAGTAGTCGACTGTCCGGACGCCGAAGCCCTAGCGGCTTTTAAGCATAATATCCGTGATGAGTGGCTTGCTCGACACCTCGGCCAGGAAAAATCCAAGTCCATGTCAGCTCTCACAACACTAATGACCCGCTTTTGTGCAGGCGAGGACAGCTGGTTGGCTCACAGTGGCACCACGCCACAGTCCGGCACTTCGGATGTCCGCGACAACAATAGAAAGCCATGGCGCAATAGAAATAAGCGACAGAACAACGGCGACAACACTGAAGACACGACAGTAAATGCCGAATTCAACGGATTTAAGTCCGGTCATCGGAAGAAGCCGTTCAAAAGAAACAATCAGAGACCGTCCAGTCTGGACCGTATACTGGAGCGCTCGTGCCAAATTCATGGCACCCCGGACAAGCCAGCCAACCACACCAACAGAGACTGTTGGTTATTCAAACAGGCCGGCAAAATAAATGCCGAAAACAAGGACAAGGGGCTGCACAGCGACGATGATGAGGAACCCCGGCGTCCGAACACGGGGGGACAGAAGAAATTCCCCCCAGGTGAAAACGTTCAGCATGATCTATGCCACTCAGATCCCCAAGCGGGAACGGAAGCGGGCACTACGGGACGTCTACGCGATGGAGCCAGTCGCCCCCAAGTTCAATCCATGGTCAGCTTGTCCAATCACCTTTGATCGTAGGGATCATCCTACTAGCATCCGTCATGGCGGCTCTGCCGCATTGGTCTTAGAGCCAATCATCGATGGATTTCACCTCACGTGAGTCCTTATGGGCGGTGGCAGCAGCCTGAACCTGCTTTTATCAGGACACAGTGCGCAAAATGGGCATTGACCCTTCAAGGATCAAGCCCACCAAAACCACCTTTAAAGGCGTGATTCCTGGAGTAGAGGCCCATTGTACGGGCTCTATAACATTGGAAGTGGTCTTCGGATCTCCGGATAACTTCTGAAGCGAAGAGTTAATCTTCGATATCGTCCCTTTCCGCAGTGGTTACCATGCACTGCTCGGACGAACCACATTTGCTAGATTCAATGCGGTACCACACTACGCATACCTCAAGCTCAAGATGCCAGGACCACGCGGGGTCATAACAGTCAACGGAAACATGGACCGCTCTCTCCGAATAGAGGAGCATACTGCAGCCCTCGCGGTGGAAGTACAATGCGGCCTACTCCGACAAACCAATCCGACAACAACAACTTCGAGCACCGTCAAGAGAGTCCGGAACACCCTACAATAGGACCGTCAAGCACGCTAAGAGCGTGACTAGCAGTCTGGCCTCCGCTCAAGCCCCATCAAAGCAGCATTCGTGCCATGCGTACAAAATTACACACTCAAGATACCATGGGCGTAGGCGGACGCGCAATAACGACTCAGTCAATAGTGTGGGTCACCACTACGTACCTTCATAATCTTTCCCTTTTACCTTTCAGGACATTGCTTTAGCGCAGCCTCTTTAGAAGAGCCGGATTGACGAACTCACATGGGAGAGAAAACCAAGGAGGCAACAGGCGTTGCACACAGAAGGAAATACCCAGGTGGAATCTATTTACGATCGTTATACCTGTTTTATCTATCTGTACGCGGCCTGCCCCTGGATAGGACATGTCAAATAGTCCTATTTATCTCTGCTTAATGCATCCATTGTAAACATACGCTTAAACGTATTATTCATCAATGGGAGATCTTATATAGAGTCAGCTTATTATTCTTATTTGAGCATTTTTTCTTATAAATGTTTATTTGATATTGCATCCATACACCTTGGTACGGTCAGTTTGCCAGGGGCTTCTCACGGCGCCCCGTAATATGGCAAGTAAAGTCCGAACACTTTCAACAGTGCGGCACCTCGAACTTATAGCACTATATGCATCAGCTCCGAATCATGTCTTGGGGTCTACAGTTGGGTTAGCCCGGCTCCCTTGTTTTGGTACCTTAAGTTCCGTTATATCGGCTAAGGTAGCGCAGGGAGAACTACTGCGATTGTGTCCCGGTTCTTCCGGATGAGCACCTCAGTAGAGAAAGCCGAAAACTGACCGGCATGATGTGGCGAGAGCTGGTCGCTATTCGAGAGGTCTTAAAATCCTCAAAAGATTTTTCCGCTTTAGGCGATAAATCGGCTTCGTCCAATCTAGGCGTATATAGCGCCCCAATTCGGCCTTCCGGATTCTAGGTGCTTCGCCGAAATTTAAAATTGTAGACTTCTATGGCTAAGTGAAAGTTATAAAGCCGCATAGTCTGATTGCCTTGTTCGCTGCGCCGGACACCTCCTTAAGGGACCAAACATTTGGATAAAGAGTGTCCGGGTTTTCCACGAACACCCCAGTACTAGTTACGTGGGGGCGGAAGCCAACGACTGGCCTACTTTGAGAATTTTATAAACAGCCGCACAGAAGGTAATATTTTAAATAACAAAAGTGCTACATAGCACAAGTAACTTCGTATTTACATTACAAACATGACAGAAGTGAATTCATTCTAAAATGGTGTCCTTGGTGCATTCATCGGCCACGAGACGAGCACCCTTCATAACGCCATCATAGTACATCTCGAGATGGCGATGCGCCTTGCCCTCCGGCGGCCCGTCCTTCACCAGCTTCTCCGCATCCAGCTTGCCCCAATGCACCTTCGTGCGAGCAAAGGCCCGGCGGGCACCCTCAATGCAAATGGATCACTTGATCACTTCAAGCCGCGGACAGGCATCCACCATCCGCTTGATCAGGCCGAAGTAGCTAGTGGGCAGGAGCTCACCAGGCCACATCCGGACTATGAAATATTTCATAGCCAGTTCGGCCGCCCTGTGGAGTTCGACCAACTGCTTCAGTTGGTCACTCAGAGGCACTGGGTGTTTGGCCCCAGCATACTGGGACCAGAACAACTTTTCCACTGAGCTCCCCTCCTGGGCACGATAGAACTCCGCAACGTCTGATAAGCTGCGTGGCAGATCTGCGAATGCCCCTGGAGAGCTCCGAATTCGAGTAAGTAAAAGAAACACCTCCTCCACATGTTTGCTTTGCATAAAGAATTTCTTACCCGCTGCTATCTCTTTGGCCTCCTAGATTTCCTGCTATGCCTTCTCGGCTTCGGCCTTGGCGTCTTTCATACTCACCAAGGCCTTTGCAAGCTCGGCCTCTTTCATCTTCAGATCATGCTCCACGGACTCGTACTTCTTGCCGAGGTCCCAGAGCTCTTGCCCTACCTCGGCCACTCTAGCACTTTTCTTTTCGCGCTCCTTGCATTCCAAGGCCACCTTGTCTTCGGCCTCGGACAACGCTTTCTTTAGGGACGCCACTTCGGTGGTGGCCCCTGTTACACAGTCATGACGCTTTGGCGTTAGACCAACCAATTTTGTCTATCCTTAAATACATAAGAGCGATGAATCACTTACCCTTGTTCTCTTCGAGCTGCCTCTTAGTGAGGTCGAGCTCTCCCTGCGCCTGCTCCAGGTCCCGCTTTAGTTCGGCAACCTCGGCTATGCGGGCAGCAGCGACAAGCAGCACAGCCTGCTTATTCACACGAATATTTATTATTAGACTCCTGCGGATCATAATTGACCCTCTGTTCGGCTTTTTCTTCCGAACACCAAACAGAGTATCAGGGGCTACTACCTATCGGGTGGTAATCTCATACATTTTTATTACTTACCTCAAAGCCTGTCAGTAGGCTGGTGCAGGCTTTGGTTAGTCCGCTCTTGGTGGACGAAACCTTCTGAATCACCGCACTCATAAGAGTATGGTGCTCTTCATCCATGGAAGCGCTGCGAAGAGCTTCCCGCAAACAATCCGGCGCCTCGGGCGCAATGGAAGTCCTCGACACAGATGGCTCACCCTCCCTAATGAGGGGCCGCCCGCCTGAGTCCGGAACCATTGAAGGTTCCGGAACAGTGTTCGGCGGAGAGCCCGGCTTACCGTTGCTCTCATCGACACGATCCGCGGGGATCTTGAACCCCGCGTGTCCAACATCTGGAATCCCGCCTTGGGGCATCTCCAGAGTCATC
Organism: Triticum timopheevii; assembly: GCA_963921465.1. Classification (NCBI taxonomy): domain Eukaryota; kingdom Viridiplantae; phylum Streptophyta; class Magnoliopsida; order Poales; family Poaceae; genus Triticum; species Triticum timopheevii. Next base: position 174,095,759 of record OY997272.1, read on the forward strand.
TCCCCCCGCTCTGGGAGCCTTCGGGACAACACCTCCGTGTCATCCGCGGGTTGAGGAGTAGTGGCTGTCGGAAGCGAATTCATCTCCGAATCGCTCAGGGATCCGGAGGAAGATACCTCGGGATGAACCCTGGCCGGACTGCATATATGTTCGGCATTATAAATACAAAAACTATGAAGTAAAGTCATGATAGAGTGCGGACACTTACGATCGCACTGGGGGCTTCCCCCTGGGCAGCCACCCCTCCTCGCTGAGAGCGGCCGTGGCGGAGTAGTCCGGAAGGGACACCTTTCCCTTCTTGGACGTCCCAGCCTCCCCTTCTGGGCAGCTTTTCTCTTTTTCTCCTCCCCAATGCGGGGAGGTAGAATTTCTTCTTGCTTCCCCCCGCCTCCGTGGGAGGAATCTGTCTCGTCGTCGTCAGACGACATGGGTATGACGGCCTTGCGTCGAGGGCCTTTTCCGTCCCCCTGGTTCGCCTCCCCAGGCCCCTCATCCATTCCAGACGGGGCGTCTTCTTCTTCCTCCTCCCCTTCGTGGGAGGAGTGTGCCTCGTCATCTTCGAATGAGGCTTCCGGCACAACCTTACGCCGGAGACCCTTTCCGATCCCCGGGGCCTTCTTATCGGCCTTCTTCTCCGGCACCTCGTACGGTGCCGGGACCAGCATCTCCGTTAGGAGAGCATCAGCTGGGCCTTCTGGCAGCGGAGCCGGATAGTCAACATGCTCCGCTGTCTCCACATAATCCTGAACAAATATGCATAACTACTTAAGGCTCCCCCATGAATATATTGGGAAGGACTAAATCCGGTGATAGCCTGAAAACTCACCTTGCGGGGAGGCCGCGCGGCGTGGAGCCCACGGTCCTCGCACGTGGGAGGAGGTACTTTGGAGGCCTTGAACAACGCCTTCCACGCGTCCTTGTGCTTCATGCCGTAGAGCCTCTGAAGCGTCTGGTGTTTGGCCGGGACGAACTCCCACAGATTAAATGCCCGCCTTTGGCACGGGAGAATCCGGCGAACAAGCATGACCTGGATCACGTTGACAAGCTTGATGTTCTTGTCCTTCATGCTCTTGAGGCAGGTCTGGAGTCCGGTCAGCTCTGTAGGTTCGCCCCAAGCCAGGCCCTTCCTTTCCCAGGAGGTGAGCCGCATGGGGGCTCCGGATCGGAACTTGGGGGCTGCCGCCCAGTTGGCACCACACGGCTCGGTGATATAGAACCACCCCGATTGCCACCCTTTTACAGTCTCCACGAAGGAACCGTCCAGCCAGGTGACGTTGGGCATCTTGCCCACCATGGCCCCTCCGCACTCCGCTTGCTGGCCGCTTACAATCTTCGGCTTCACGCAGAAGATTTGCATCCACAGGCCGAAATGAGGCCTGATGCGGAGGAAGGCCTCGCATACGACAATGAACGCCGAGATTTTGTGGACGAAATTCGGGGCTAGATCATGGAAATCTAGCCTATAGTAGAACATGAGCCCGCGGACGAAGGGATGAAGTGGAAATCCCAGTCCACGGACGAAGTGGGCGACAAATATGACCCTCTCGTGGGGTCCTGGGGTCGGATTGACCTTCCCGGCATCCGGTAGCCGGTGCACTATGTCTGCGGCCAAGTATCCGTCCGCCCGAAGATTTGTGATATTCTTCTCCTTGACGGTGGAAGCCACCCACTTGCCTCCTGCTCCGGACATGTTTAGCTGTGCGGAGAAGACTTGGTCTTGGGCGCTGGAGCTCGAGGGGGCAAGAGTGGGCAAGGGAGAAAGAAGGCGTGGGTAAAAATGAGGAAATCTTATCCCTTTATAGAGGCGACGAAAGCAGTGCGCCTCCCCACTTACCCGTTGGGAATCGCTTGCTTCCCAAGCGCCATGATTGATGGCGTGGTGGGATTACCCATACCCGTATTGATGAGAATTCTGTGATAAGGGGACACGATCTCTGCTTTGACAAGACGTGTCAAATAAACTACCTCACAATATGCGCTGTGGCTGGTTGTGGGAAAACGGTTCAAATAATGATCCGACTGTAATGACATGTCACGTTGTCTAAAAAAGTTGTCAGCATATTGCATTTGTGAAGTATCATTCTCTCTACAGCGGTGTGTAAAGATCATTTTGTGGATCCGGACACGTCTCAAGTGTTCGATAATTACTTTGGAGTATTCGGAGATGGAACCCGCCCTGCAATGCCAAAGACAAGACTGCACGCCGGACTCACCGTCATTGAAGCCTGGTTCAGGGGCTACTGAGGGAGTCCTGGATAAGGGGGTATCCAGACAGCCGGACTATATACATCGTCCGGACTATTGAAGCGTGAAGATACAAGACTCAAGACTTCGGCCCTTGTCCGGATGGGACTCTCCTTGGCGTGGAAGGCAAGCTTGGCGATCCGGATATTGTGTTTCCTTCCTTGTAACTGACTCCATGTAAACCCTAGCCCTCTCTGGTGTCTATATAAACCGGTGAGGTTGGTCCTTAGAAGGCCAATCACAATTACAATCATACCATCATAGGCTAGCTCTTAGGGTTTAGCCTCTACGATCTCGTGGTAGATCTACTCTTGTACTACCCATATCTTCAATATTAATCAAGCAGGAAGTAGGGTTTTACCTCCATCGAGAGGGCCCGAACCTGTGTAAACATCTGTGTCCCTTGCTTCCTGTTACCATCAGCCTAGACGCATAGATCAGGACCCCCTACCCGAGATCCGCCGGTTTTGACACCGACAATGCCTCCGGCGGTGTACCGGGATGGTGCAATGAATCAAGAGTGACATGTATGAAAAATTATGCATGGTGGCTTTGCCACAAATATGATGTCAACTACATGATCATGCGATGGCAATATGACAAAAGTAAAGTATGTCATGATGATGATAAACAGAACGGTGGAGAGTTGCATGGCAATATATCGCGGAATGGCTATGAAAATGCCATAATAGGTAGGTATGGTGGCTGTTTTGAGGAAAATATAAGGAGGTTTATGTGTGATAGAGCATATCGTATCACGGGGTTTGGATGCACCGGCGAAGTTTGCACCAACTCTCAAGGTGAGAAAGGGCAATGCATGGTACCGAAGAGGCTAGCAAAGGCGGAAAGGTAAAAGTGCGTATAATCCATGGACTCAACATTAGTCAAAAGAACGCATATACTTATTGCAAAAGTTTAGAAGTCATCAAAAATCAAGTACTACGCGCATGCTCCTAGGGGGATAGATTGGTAAGAAAAGACCATCGCTCGTCCCCGACCGCCACTCATAAGGATGCACAAGCCAGGTACACTTCATGTTTCAAATTTGTTACACAACTTTAACCATACGTGCATGCTACGGGACTTGCTAACTTCAACACAAGCATTCTTTAAATTCATAATCACCCAACTAGCATGACTTTAATATCACTACCTCCATATCTCAAAACAATTATCGAGTATCAAATTGATCATAGCATCCAATTCACTTCCTATGATAGTTTTTATTATACCCACCTAGGATGCTCATCAATCTAAGACCAACTTTATGACCACAGCAAATACCATACTGTTCTAAAAGACTCTCAAAATAATATAAGTGAAGCATGAGAGACTAGTAGTTTCTTCAAAATTAAGTGTAAGTGCATCTAGTGCCACCCCTAGTTGGTTTTGGAGTATTGACGACAAAGTTGGTTGAGGGACTAATGCGTTTGTGAGAATTGCAGGATAACGCAGGTAGTGTCCCTCATTGATTCGGTTTACCTACCGGAGATGACCCCTAAAAATGTATGAAGACATTGAAGATAATGGTGGTATGAGAAGATATTCATATTGAAGACTATGACATGAGAAGACATTACGTGAAGACTATGGAGCGCGAAGACTGTGTGATTTCGTTGTTTCCTTTTCTTCTTTGTTGAGTCATAGGAACCACCGTACTGTTAAGTGGGGTCCAAGTGAACTAAGTCAGAGTGACTGAAGTGATGCTCAACCCAAATCCTATGTCTTCGAGCGAAGACAATGAGAGCAAATCTTATCCAGAGCTGGATGAGTCAGCTTTGCTTGTAGCCCAAGTAAAGTTGCCGTGTGTGTTTGAAATCTGACCGTTGGAACACGTGTCAGTTCCTTAGTGACCCAGGGTCATTTCGGACAAATCAGGTCGGGTTGCCTTGTGGCTATAAATAGCCCACCCCCTACACCATAAATTGGTGGCTGCTCAGAGTTTGTGCATGGCTTTTGTCGTTTGAGAGCAACCCACCTCAAAGCATTTGAGAGAGAGAAATCCTTGCGAGGACAAAGCCCAAACACCCAGAGCCAAAGAGTGTTAGGCATCACTGAAGTCTTTCTGTCTGTGTGACTTGAAGACTTATTACACTTGAGGACTGTGAATCCTCCAGCCGGTTAGGCGTCGCGTTCTGAGCATCCAAGAGTCATTGTGGATTGCCGGTGAACGAAGTCTGTGAAGGTTTGGAAGTCTACCTTGTAGACTTACCAGAGTGATTGGGCGAGGACTGGGTGTCCTTAGCTCAAGGGGAATAAGGTGAAGACACGGTCTTCTGAGTTAAATCTCAGCCTCCCTAACCAGATGTACAGTTGTCACAGCAACTGGAACTGGTCCAACAAATCCTGTGTCTTCAACAAGCGACTGGTTCTATCCCTTTCCATCCTTTACTTAAGTTTGTCTTCGTGAAGTCATTGCCTATCTATGTATTTGTTTGACTTCATTGCTTGACTACTACTATTGATTGGCTTCATACTATCTTCCATCCTGATCCTTACTGCTTAGCTGCTATTAGTCCTGTACTTTCACATCATTGCATACTTGACTATGGCTTGCTTATGGTAGTTTATCTTCCGCTGCATATCAACTAGGTCATTTCTGTTGTTTGTCTTTGAAACTACCAAGTTTTGAAGACTTTCATAAAAATCGCCTATTCACCCCCCCTCTAGTCGATACTAGCACTTTCAATTGGTATCAGAGCGAGGTACTCCCTTGTTCTGTGTGATTCGGTTTAACCACCTGGAGTTTTAGCTATGTCGACTGCAGGGATAATCAAGGTCTCCACTGCTTGCCCCGTGTTCGATGGAACTGAATATCCCTACTAGAAGAATAAGATGCGGATGCATCTTGAAGCCATTGATGTCGACCTCTGGTATGTCGTCAAGAATGGCATTCCCAAAACTGGTGAAGGTGTCACCCCTACTGATGTCAAGAAGTTCATTCAACTGGATTCTACTGCAAAGAACATCATCTGTGGTCATATGACCAAAGGAGAGTATGGTCGTGTGAGTGCTCTAGAAACATCAAAGCTAGTCTGGGACTGGCTATCCAAGGTCAACGAAGGTGTATCAACCCAGAGAGATCAAAGAATCAGTGTTCTTCGCAACCTCTTCAACCGCTTCAAGAGAAACGACAATGAAAATGTCCAGCTCATGTTCGATCGCCTCACTGACATCACAAATGAACTTCAAGCTCTTGGCGCAACTGAGATCACCAAGCATGAAATCGTCAAGACACTACTGAGATCACTCGACAGCTCCTTTGCCACCCTTGCCCTCATGATACAAGAACGTCCTGACTTCAAGACACTCGATCCGTCTGATATACTTGATAGGCTCAATGAGGGAGTCCTGGACTAGGGGGTGTCCGGACAGCCGGACTATCATCGTCCGCCGGACTCCAAGACTACGAAGATACAAGATTGAAGACTCCGTCCCGTGTCCGGATGGGACTTTCCTTGGCGTGGAAGGCAAGCTTGGCGATACGGATATGTAGATCTCCTACCATTGTAACCGACTCTGTGTAACCCTAGCCTCCTCCGGTGTCTATATAAACCGGAGGGCTTTAGTCCGTAGGACACAACATACATTACAACAATCATACCATAGGCTAGCTTCTAGGGTTTAGCCTCCTTGATCTCGTGGTAGATCCACTCTTGTACTACCCATATCATCAATATTAATCAAGCAGGACGTAGGGTTTTACCTCCATCGAGAGGGCCCGAACCTGGGTAAAACATCGTGTCCCTCGTCCCCTGTTACCATCCGCCTAGACGCACAGTTCGGGACCCCCTACCCGAGATCCGCCGGTTTTGACATTGACATTGGTGCTTTCATTGAGAGTTCCTCTGTGCTGTCACCGATAGGCCCGATGGCATCTTAAACCAAAAACGCTGTCCAGGATGAGACTTTTCTCCCCGGACAGATCTTCGTATTCGGCGGCTTCGCACTGCGGGCTAATTCACTTGGCCATCTGGAGCAGATCGAAAGCTACGCCCCTGGCCGTCAGGTCAGATTCGGAAGCCTAAACTTCACGGCCGATGTCCACGGAGACTTGATCTTCGACGGACTCGAGCCATAGCCAAGCGCGCCGCACTGTGACGACGGGCATGATCTAGCTCTGCCACCGAACAGTGCCTTGGTAGCCGCACACGAATCCGCTTCGGCCTTTAGTCCGGAGCCGATCGCCCAGATCGAGGGCCGGTGGATAGACGCCGCCCCGGGGGCTTCAACATCCACGGCGATGGAGCCGAACACTAATCTTGTCCCCTGCGAAACTCGTGATTCCGAGGCGCCGGACTCCTTGCCGGACTCCGAACCTCCCGCGCCCCTACCAATCGATTCGGATTGGGCGCCGATTATGGAATTCACCGCCACAGACATCTTCCAATACTCGCCTTTTGGCGATATCCTGAATTCACTAAAGCATCTCTCGTTATCAGGAGAGTCCTGGACGGACTATGGCCAGGATGGTTGGGGTATGGACGACGAAGAAATTCAGAGCCCACCCACCACCCACTTTGTAGCCACTGTCGACGATCTAACCGACATGCTAGACTACGACTCCGACGACATCGACGCTATGGACGACGATGCCGGAGACGAACAGGAACCAACGCCTATAGGGCACTAGAAGACCACCTCGTCATACGACATATACATGGTGGACACCCCAAAAGACGGGGACGGCGAAGAAGCAGCGGAGGCAGACTCTTTAAAGAAGCAGCCCAAACGCCGGCGTCAGCGGCGCCGCTCTAAATCCCGCCACAGCAAGAATGGAGATTCCGGCATAGGAGATAATAATACTCCAGAAAGTGCCGAAGACAATCCCCTCCAGCAAGACTCAGCGCAGGAGGATGCAGAAGCAAGCCCTCATGAGAGGGCGGCAGACGAAGAGGTTGAGGATCATAACTATATGCCTCCCTCCAAAGACGAAGCAAGCCTCAACAATGACGAATTCGTCGTACCTGAGGATCCCGTCGAACAAGAGCGTTTCAAGCGCAGGCTTATCGCCACAGCAAACAGCCTAAAGAAAAAGCAGCAACAGCTTCAAGCTGATCAGGACCTTCTGGCCGATTGATGGACCGAGGTCCTCGCGGCCGAAGAGTATAAACTCGAACGCCCCTCCAAAAGTTACCCAAGACGCAAGCTGCTCCCCCGATTAGAGGAGGAAGCATACATACCTCCATCACCAGCGCACGATATGGCTGACCGACCACCCCGTGGTCGTGACAGAGAGGCATCCAGGGCCCCAGCCAAGACCGTACCCCGGCATCGCTCCAAAAGTACGAAGCCAAGAGGGAACGCGCAGGACTTGCGAGATATATTGGAGGACAAAGCAAGGCAATCCAGATCCATCTACCGATCACGTGGGCGCCCCACGACCCATGACGAATACCGTCGCGCAGGATACAATAACCCTGGCCGGGCCGAGCACAGCAGACAGCGCTCTCTCGACCTGCATCGCGATATTGCTCAATACAGAGGCGCTGCACACCCACTATGCTTCACTGACGAAGTAATGGATCATCAAATCCCTGAAGGGTTTAAACCCGTAAACATTGAATCCTACGATGGCACAACAGACCCCGCGGTTTGGATAGAAGATTATCTTCTCCACATCCATATGGCCCGCGGCGACGATCTCCACGCCATCAAGTACCTCCCACTCAAGCTTAAAGGACCAGCTCGGCATTGGCTTAGCAGCCTGCCCGCAGAGTCAATTCGGTGTTGGGAAGACCTGGAGGCCGCATTCCTTGATAACTTCCAAGGCACGTATGTGCGACCACCAGACGCCGATGACCTAAGCCACATCATTCAGCAGCCAGACGAATCGGCTAGACAATTCTGGACACGGTTCTTAACGAAGAAAAATCAAATCGTCGATTGTCCGGATGTAGAGGCCCTTGCAGCCTTCAAACATAACATCCGGGACGAATGGCTAGCCCGGCACCTGGGGCAGGAAAAGCCGAAATCCATGGCAGCCCTCACATCGTTAATGATCCGCTTTTGCGCGGGAGAGGACAGCTGGCTAGCTCGCCGCAACAATCTCCGTAAAAATTCTGGCAGTCCGGATACTAAGGACAACAACGGCAGGTCATGTCGAAACAAAAACAAACGCCACATTAACGGCGACGATAAGGAGGATACGACAGTCAACGCCGGATTCCGAGGCTCTAAACCTGGTCAGCGGAAGAAGCCATTCAAAAGAACCACTCCGGGTCCGTCCAATCCGGACCGAATACTCGACCGCTTATGCCAGATACATGGCACCTCTGAAAAGCCAGCTAACCACACTAATAGAGATTGCTGGGTGTTCAAGCAGGCCGGCAAGTTAATTGCCGAAAACAATGACAAGGGGCTAAACAACGACGACGAGGAAGAGACCCGACCGCCGAACAATAGAGGACAGAAGGGTTTTCCCCCACAAGTGCGGACGGTGAATATGATATACGCGACCCATATACCCAAGAGGGAGAGGAAATGCGCACTAAGGGACGTCTACGCGATGGAGCCAGTCGCCCCGAAGTTCAATCCATGGTCCTCTTGTCCAATCACTTTCGATCGAAGAGACCATCCGACCAGCATACGCCATGGCGGATTCGCCGCATTGGTTTTAGAGCCAATCGTCGATGGATTTCACCTCACGAGAGTCCTGATGGACGGCGGCAGTAGCCTGAACCTGCTTTATCAGGATACAGTGCACAAAATGGGCATAGACCCCTCAAGGATTAAACCTACAAAGACAACCTTTAAAGGTGTCATACCAGGAGTGGAAGCCAACTGTACAGGCTCAGTCACACTGGAAGTGGTCTTTGGATCCCCGAATAATTTACGGAGCGAAGAGTTAATCTTCGACATAGTCCCGTTTCGCAGCGGCTATCACGCTCTGCTCGGACGAACCGCGTTTGCAAAATTCAACGCGGTGCCGCATTATGCATACCTAAAGCTCAAGATGCCAGGCCCTCGTGGAGTCATCACGGTCAATGGGAATACGGAATGCTCCCTCCGAACGGAGGAACATACAACGGCTCTCGCGGCAGAAGTACAGAGTAGCCTCTTAAGGCAATTCTCCAGTCCGGCCGTTAAACAGCCGGATACAGCAAAACGTGCCCGAAGCCATACCAACCAAGACCACCTGGCGCGATCAGAGCATGCGTAGCAATGCGGCCCCAACCCTCGCCCGCGCATGATCGCAATAATAACACCCCGCGTACATCATTACGCTTTGGAGATACCATGGGCACAGGGAAGGGGGCACGATCGCAACGGATCCAGAGTGCGGTTCGACCACACCGGGGGCTCGCAAGTGTGCCCCCCCTTTTTTATATATTATTTTTATTTTCCTTCTTTTATGTACACAGGACTCCGTTAACCAGAAGCCCTGTCCGGCGGCGAACCTGCCGAACTCATGATGCAACAGTCAGGGACTAAAGAAGGCTGCGACGAACACTCAGGTGGTCTCAATTACGAGCATTAAATTCGATTATATACACCAAGTCCACAGCTCACCCCTGGAGGGGGACATGTTTACTTAGTCCAAATCCCTTGCTTACCGCACTATTTGTATCAGTCCGCTCTACTAGCAGACTTTCTTTCATAAATAATGCAGCACCTTTTTGATTGCAATTGCATTACCTTTTATATATATGCTCATTATATGACATCTTGCGCCCGTATATTTTGGTACGGCCTAATACGCCAGGGGCTTGTGTTCCCCACTCTATGGTGTGATAAGTCTGAACACTTTCACAAGTGCGGCACCCCGAACTTATAGCATTATATGAATCGGCTCCGAATCATGTCTTGGGTCAATAGTTGGGTTTGCCCGGCTCCCACGTTTTGGTGCCCTACGTTCCGTTCTGTCGGCTAAGGTGGCACTGGGAGAACCACTGCGATTGCGCCCCGGTTGAGTCGGGCGAGCGCCTCAGTGGAGAAAGCTAAAACTGACCGGCATGATAAGGCGAGAGACTGGTCGCTGTTCGAGAGGTTTTTTCGGGTCCTTAAAGACTCACGCCGCTTCGAGCGAAGTTCCGGACAATGTCTGACGAAGGCGTGGATAGCGCCCCGGATTCGGTCTTCCGAATACCAGGGGCTTCGCTGAAATTTAAAATTATAGAATTCTATGGCTAAGTGAGAGTGTTCAAGCATTATAAGTCCGGTTGCCTTGTTCGTTGTGTTGAGCGCCTCCCTCGATGGACCCAACAATGGAAACAAGAGTGCTCAAGTTTATCCCGAACACCCCAGCACTCGTGGCTTGGGGGCTGAAGCCAACGACTTGCCATCTCACAGATTTTATAAACGGCCGCACAGAAGGTAATATTTTAAATTAAAAAAGATTTGCTCAAAGCGCACATGAACAAAGTTTCAGCGCACAGGATAATACATGGCAAATTCACTCAAAGATTACATCTCTGGGGCACTCATCCGCAATATCGCGGGCTCCCTTCAGGACAGATTTATAGTACATCTCGGGCGTGCGATACTCCTTGCCCGGTGGCGGTGGGTCCGTGAGAAGCTTCTCCGCATCCAACCTGCCCCATTGCACCTTTGTGCGGGCGAGGGCCCGGCGAGCGCCTTCAATACAGGCGGAGCGCTTGATGACATCCACCCAGGGGCATGCATCCACCAGCCGTCGCACGAGGCCAAAGTAGCTCCCAGGCATGGCCTGTCCAGGCCACAGCCGGACTATAAGGCCCTTCATGGCCTCTTCAGCTACCTTGTGGAGTTCGACCAGCTGCTTCAGCTGGTCGCTTGGGGGCACCGGGTGTCCGGCCTCAGCATACATAGACCAGAAGACTTTTTCCGTCGAGCTCCCCTCCTCGCCATGATAGAATGCGGCGGCATCAGAAGCACTACGCGGCAGATCTGCAAACGCCCCTGGAGAGCTCCGAGTGCGGGTAAGTGTCAGGTATTTTACATTAACATGCTTGCTTTGCATGAAAAATGCCTTACCCGCCGCTATTTTCTTTACATCTTCAACCTCCTGAAGGGCCTTCTGGGCCTCGACCTTGGCGGACTTGGCACTTTCGAGAGCCGAGGCAAGCTCAGACTCTCGAGTCTTGGAGTCACGCTCCAAACTCTCATGTTTCTCCATGAGAGCCTGGAGCTCTTGCCGTACTTCCGCCACCCGTGCCTCCTGCTTTTCTCTCTCTGCCCGTTCCGCGGCCGCACTGCGTTCGGCCGCGGACACAGCCTCCTTCAGGGTTGCCACCTCGTTAGTGGCCCCTGCAATACACATATTATCCTTGTTAATTTTATTGCAACCAAAATCCTTTTTTGTAAGGTAACTATTCAAAGTGGTGTTACTCACCTTCTTTGTCCTCGAGCTGCTTCTTGGCATGGCCGAGCTCTTGCTCGGACCGCTCGAGATCCTGATTTAGCACATCGACCTCCGCCGTTAGTGCGGCAGAGGTCAGCAGCGCAGCCTGCAAACCCATATTGACAAATTTTAAGCAACCCTGCGTATATCTTGTTAGATCCTCAGTCCGGCTTTTTCTTTCCGAACACCGAACTGAGCATCAGGGGCTACTATCTATGCGGTATTACATTACATAATTTTAACTTCTTACCTCAAAGCCTGTTAGAAGGCTGCTGCAGGCTTCGGTCAGCCCGCTTTTGGCGAGCTGAACCTTTTGAATCACCGCACTCATGATAGTGTGGTGTTCTTCCTCGATGGAAGCGCCTTTAAGCGCCTCCAACAAGTTATCCGGCGCCTCCGGTTGGATGGAGGCCGCCGGTGTCACGGTCTTGCCCTTCTTTCGAAGGGGCCGCTTGCCGGACTCTGGAACCACTGCGGGTTCCGATGTAGAGTCCGGCGCAAAGTCCGGGAGGCTGCCGGACGGCGCCTCCGAAGCCTCCTCCTGATGGGTCCCTCTCTGGGATCCCACCTCGGCGTCCTCGTCGGCACGTGGGGTAGAGGCAGTCGGAAGCGAATCCACATCCGACGGGGCCAACGACCCGCTCGATGAGTCGGGGAGATCGTCATCGGCCGGACTACGGACAGAATGCGGCAATAAGGACACTGCGCGACACGAAAGAAATTGCATATAAAGGATCCGGATACTTACGATCTTGCCGGACGCCTGGCCCTTGGAGGCCATTCATCCTCGCCAACGTTGGTGATTGGCGAAACTGTCCGGGGGGATAGTTCTCCCCCTCTTGGACCCTTCGGCCTCCCCTATTGGGGAAGCCTTCCTCTTCTTCTCTCCCTCTTCTGGGAGAGAAACCTCCTCGTCTTCGGGGGAGGAGTACGCCTCGTCGTCGGACACCTGATTGCGGGAACTCTTTCGAGTCCCCGCGGCCACCTTCTTGGCCTTCTTCTCCGGCACCACATGCGGTGCCGGAACCAGCAGCCCTGCTAAACGGGCGTCCACTGGGTCTTCTGGCATGGGAGCCGGGCTGATAAGCTGCCTGGCCTTCTCCATCCATTCCTGTCAAAGGAGAGGAAAGAATGAAACCCTCTTATAATCAATTCGATTACTACAAAGTGTCCCGTAATGGGGTTGAATCACTAACCTCGTCAGTTGGATACTGCGAGCTGAATCCGCGATCTTCCGTCGCGGATGCGGGGGCTTCGGCGCCCTTAAACAGCACCCTCCAGGCGCCTTCGTATGTCGTATCGAAGAGCCCGCTCAGCGCCTGGTGCTGTTCCGGATTGAACTCCCATAGATTGAATGCCCGTTCTTGGCATGGGAGAATCCGGCGGATGAGCATGACTTGGACCACGTCGACGAGCCTGAGCTTATTGCTCACCAGCTTCTGGATGCAGGTTCGGAGTCCAGTCACCTCCTTCGAATCGCCCCACAGCAAGCCCTTCTCTTTCCAGGAGGTGAGCTGCGTGGGGACGCCAGATCTAAACTCGGGGGTCGCCGCCCATGTGGGCTTGCGCGGCTCGGTGATGTAGAACCACCCCGATTGCCACCCCTTGACGGAGTCCACGAAGGCCCCTTCGAGCCAAAGGACGTTGGGTAATTTACCCAACATGGCGCCTCCGCATTCCGCTTGCGTACCCAGCACAACCTTCGGCTTGACGTTGAAGGTCTTGAGCCACAGGCCGAAGCGGGGCCGGATGCAGAGGAAGGCCTCGCACACGACGATGAACATCGAGATGTTGAGGATGAAGTTCGGCGCCAGATCGTGGAAATCCAGGCCGTAATAGAACATGAGCCCCCGGACGAATGGATGGAGCGGAAAGCCCAGTCCGTGGAGGAAGTGGGGAAGGAAGACGACCCTCTCGTGAGGCCCGGGGGTAGGGACGAGCTGCCCCTCGTCGGGTAGCCGATGCGCGATATCACCGGAAAGATATCCGGCGCTGCGCAGTCTGGTGATGTGCTCCTCCTTAACGGTGGAGGCCAACCATTTGCCTCCCGCTCCGGACATATTTGGAGAAGGTCGAGGCGAGATGCGCGAGCTTGGGCGTTGGTGCTTGAGTACGCGGAGGTGGATAAGCAAAGGAGGAAGAAGGCGTAGGTGAGAAGGTAAATCCTTATCCCTTATATGTAGGCGGACAAAAACTGTGCGTCCCGCTGGCCTGATAAAACTCGCTTATCTCCCAAGCGCCACCATCAATGGCGCGGTTGGGTTACCCACGTCCGTATTGATGAGAATCCCGGAATAAGGGGAACACGATCTCTGCTTCGACAAGACGTGCCAAGGAAACCGCTTCACTAAACATGCGGAGGTGGTATAGTAAAAAACGATTCAAACAAAGGCTTGGTAGCAGTGCGATGTCACACCGCATAATACGTCAGCAGATTGGACTGGTGTACATTTTATTCTCTCTACGGTAGAATGTGGAATTTATTTTGCGGAGCCGGACACTATCCTGGTGTTCATGATCTTCTCTGGATTATTCAAGGGAGGAACCCGCCTTGCAATGCCGAACATTATGCGCGCCGGACTAATCGTCATTGAAGCCTGGTTCAGGGGCTACTGAGGGAGTCCTGGACTAGGGGGTGTCCGGACAGCCGGACTATCATCGTCCGCCGGACTCCAAGACTACGAAGATACAAGATTGAAGACTCCGTCCCGTGTCCGGATGGGACTTTCCTTGGCGTGGAAGGCAAGCTTGGCGATACGGATATGTAGATCTCCTACCATTGTAACCGACTCTGTGTAACCCTAGCCTCCTCCGGTGTCTATATAAACCGGAGGGCTTTAGTCCGTAGGACACAACATACATTACAACAATCATACCATAGGCTAGCTTCTAGGGTTTAGCCTCCTTGATCTCGTGGTAGATCCACTCTTGTACTACCCATATCATCAATATTAATCAAGCAGGACGTAGGGTTTTACCTCCATCGAGAGGGCCCGAACCTGGGTAAAACATCGTGTCCCTCGTCCCCTATTACCATCCGCCTAGACGCACAGTTCGGGACCCGCTACCCGAGATCCGCCGGTTTTGACACCGACACTCAACACACATGAGTTCCAGCTATCTGAGAAAAGAGATATCTATGGCCCAAACTATGGCCGAACTCGCGCTTTGAAGGCAAAAGTTGTTTCCTCATCTGAAGAAGAATCTGACTGCAGTTCTGAATATCCTGAAGACATTGGAAGGGAACTTGCTATGCTTGTGAAGAAGTTCCAGAAATTCACTAAGAAGAAAGGCTTCAGAAAGTCTTCATGATCCAGCTCAAGGAATGATGAAGCTTCTACCCATGACCACAAGAAGAGAACCTGCCACAAGTGCAAGAAACCTGGTCACTACATATCTGAGTGTCCACAGTGGGATAATGAGAAGAAGAAGAAGAAGAGCAAGGAATATGATTCTGATGACAACAAGAAGAAGAAATCCTCTAAATCTTCTTCTAAGTCTTCTTCCAAGTCTTCATCATACAAGAAGAGCTCATCTGGCAAGGCACATGCTTTTGTTGGCAAGGAAATGGATTCAGAGGAGGAGTCTGCTTCTGAGGAGGCGGAGGTGGAGTCTGGAGAGGAGTCTGACCCTGGCGTAGCAAGTCTGGCTCTAGCCACAGCCTACGTTGCCAAGTCCATCTTAAACACTAAAGATAATGACTTCCACACCAACGCTGAAGCTGATGTCGAAGACGATCATACTCCCACCTACTGCTTCATGGCACGTGGGGCCAAGGTAAAATCACGCAATGCTTACTTTCAAACATCAAGTGAAGATGACTCTGATTGTGAATCCAAACCCAGCTACAAAACACTTGCTAAAATTGCAACTGAACAACAAAAGGCTATGGAACATACTCAAAAACGGTTAGACAAAAGCGATGACCTGTTGGACGCGGAAATGACACGTTCACAGTCCTTAGTTGAAGACATAAAAAATCTTCATGCGAAGTACCAAGAACTTGAAGGTCGTCATGAAACGCTCTCAACTACTTATGAAAGGCTCTCCTATGATTATCTTCAAAGGAAACAAGAGCTTGAGAAATTGAGAGCGGCTCATGAAGATCTTCAAAAGGTGAATGAGTCACTTCGCGATCAACAGATCAGTTCTGCTCAGGATGGATTTGAACCACCTTGTCTAAAATGCATTGAGCGTGATAACGCTACATCTGTTGCCGAATGTTCCACTGCTGCTACTGTTTCATTGTCTTCACCTACTGATGTGGTTACTAACCCCTCTGCGGAGGATACCACTACTATTGTTGATGAAAATGCTATGTTGAAGACATTGCTTGAAACAGGGATGTACAAAAGCTTGAAGGGACATCAGACTCTCTGCGATGTCCTCAAAAAGCAGATTCTGAACCGAAACCCTAGGAAAGAGGGTATTGGGTTCGAGAGGAAAATGAATGTTGATGGCTCGTACTGGAAGCCTGAGTAGTACCCCAAAACCACATGGGTTGCTACAAAGGAACCTTCAGTAGATCCATCCACTTTATCTGGCTTTACTTGTGCTAATCCTATTATCATTGATGAATCCTTTGATGCAAACTATAAGCTGTTCAAGAATCAGAATGGTGAAGTGTTTGCCAGGTACGTTGGTACTAACTGCAGGAATGGACCACCTATGAAGAAGATCTGGGTACCTAAGCAGTACATTGAGAATCTTCCTGTGAATGTCGTCATGACACCACCAAGGAAGAAGACAAACCCCAGACCTATAGCTTCATATGGCCCAAAGGCTTCATACAGATACTGGACTCACATGAGTCACCCTAACGCCAATGTTTTGCAGGGAAATCATGCTCAGACTTATGAATATGAGCGTGTGTCTTCGAACCGCTATGTTCATAGGACTAAGAATTTTTCTGCTTATTCATATGAGTATCATTCATCTCCTGCAAGGCTATTTGCTAGGGCTTCAAAGCCAAAATTCTCAGATGCTGCACTTAGACTCATTGCTTCTAAGCCACCCCTGACGATGTGGGTGGCGAAGAAGAACTAACTCTCTTTTGCAGAAAACGGTCTCCAGCCAGCAATCAATGGCGTCCGATACTATTGCTAGGGACCTAAAACACATTAAGGACGCATGATAAAATGTCATTCTATATACTTCACATCTGAATCGCTTATCAGTCATACTATATGTCCTAACTTTGATATAAGCTGTGACAATCCCTATATGTGTCAAATGCTTATGCTTCACAACACTCTTGTGAAGCCTATCCTCCTAACTGCACTGTAGGGTACATCACCAAAAGCTTTAGAATGGATTATGGACAATGGATGCACTAATCATATGACTGGTGATCGAAGTCTTCTCATGGACTCAACCTTACGTCCATCCGACAAGAGTCACATCACATTTGCTGACACTGGTAAAAGCAAGGTATTGGGTCTAGGTAGAGTTGCAATCTCAAAGGATCAACACATGGATAAAGTGATGCTTGTTGAATCCCTTGCTTTCAACTTAATGTCTGTCTCAATGCTTTGTGACTTGAACATGATTGTGCTATTTGGAAAATATCGCTGCCTTGTACTAATGGAATCTGACAAGTCTCTAGTCTTTGAAGGGTATCGAAAAGATGATCTATACATGGTAGATTTCTCAGCAGGTCCATAGCTTGCCGTATGTCTTCTCACAAAAGCTTCAGAATGCTGGCTCTGGCATCGAAGGCTAGGACATGCTGGCATGAGGAACTTACACTCACTCATCAAGAAGAAGCATGTCATTGGCATCGAGGATGTCAAGTTCAAGAAGGATCATTTGTGTGGTGCCTGTGAAGCTGGAAAGATGACAAGGGCAAAGCACCCCTCGAAGACAATCATGACAACATCTCAACCCTTTGAGCTGTTACACATGGACTTATTTGGACCTACTCACTACTCCACCCTCACAACAACTGCCTGTCTCTATGGCTTCGTCATTGTTGATGACTACTCAAGATACACATGGGTGCACATAATTCTCTACAAGACTGAAGTGCAAGATGTCTTCAGACGCTTCGCCAATCGAGCAATGAACAATTATGGCGTGAAGATCAAGCATATCAGAAGTGACAATGGCACTGAATTCAAGAACACCAGACTTGATCTGTACCTGGATACAATGGGAATCACTCATGAGTTCTCTGATCCATACACACCTCAGCAAAATGGCATCGTTGAACGCAAAAACAGAACCCTCATTGAGATGGCTTGAACAATGCTAGATGAATACAAGACACCAAGAAAGTTCTGGCCTGAAGCTATTGATACAGCCTGTCACATCATCAACCATGTGTACATCCATAAGCTTCTGAACAAAACATCCTATGAGCTCCTTACTGGCAAGAAGCCAAACGTCAGTTACTTCAGAGTATTTGGAGCTAGATGCTGGATCAAGGATCCCCATCACAAGTCAAAATTTGCACCTAAGGCTCACGAAGGCTTCATGCTTGGCTATGGAAAGGACTCACACTCCTACAAAGTCTTCAACCTGTATCTCTACAAAATCGTCGAAACTGTGGATGTGAAATTTGATGAAACCAATGGTTCACAAAGAGAGATTCTGCAAAGTACACTAGACGAAGCTCCACCCAGCGAATCTATTAAACTGATGGGAACTGGTGAAATCATGCCCTCTGAAGGACAGCCTGAAGAGGAACTTATCATCTCTGCACCTAACCAACCTGAAGACAATGCTCAGACCGAAGACAATCCTCCCAATAATGTTAATGATCAACAAGAGCAAAGTCTTCGTCCTGTTCATCCTCGTGTTGCAAATGAAGTTCAAATTGAGAAGATAATTGACAACATCAATGCGCCTGGTCCACTCACTCGCTCAAGAGCAACACAGCTAGCAAACTTCTGTGGGCACTTTTCATTTGTGTCAATACCAGAACCCAGGAAAGTTATTGAAGCTTTTATGGAACCTGAATGGATTCAAGCCATGCAAGAAGAACTTCAACAGTTCAAGCTGAATAATGTTTGGGAACTTGTCAAGCGACCTGACCCTCGCAAGCATAACATTATTGGAACAAAATGGATATATCGAAACAAGCAAGATGAGCATGGTCAAGTCGTCAGAAACAAAGCACGTCTTGTGGCTCAAGGATATACTCAAGTTGAAGGAATTGACTTCGATGAAACATTTGCTCCTGTAGCTAGGCTTCAAGCTATTCGCATACTGCTAGCCTACTCTAACCATCACAACATCTTGCTATATCAAATGAATGTGAAGAGTGCATTTCTCAATGGCAAGATTGAAGAAGAAGTGTATGTCACTCAACCACCTGGCTTTGAAGATCCAAAACATCCTGATATGGTGTACAAGTTAAACAAAGCACTGTATGGCCTCAAACATGCTCCTCGTGCATGGTATGATACGATCAAAGACTTCCTGAAGAGAAAAGGCTTCAAACCAGGATCCCTCGATCCCACACTCTTCACGAAGACATATGATGGTGAACTGTTCGTGTGCCAAATATATGTGGATGACATAATCTTCGGATGCACCAACCAGAAATATACTGATGAGTTTGGATACATGATGCAAGAGCAATATCAGATGTCCATGATGGGAGAGCTGAAGTTCTTCCTTGGTCTTCAAATTCTTCAGCAAAGGAATGGCATCTTCATATCTCAAGAAAAATACCTCAAAGATTGTCTGAAGAAGTTTGGAATGGAAGAATGCAAAGGCTACACGACGCCAATGCCAGCCAAACACCATCTTGGTCCCGACGACAATGGTAAAGAGTTCGATCAAAAGGTATACCGCTCCATGATTGGTTCTTTACTTTATCTATGTGCATCTAGGCCAGATATTATGCTTAGTGTTTGCATGTGTGCTCGATTCCAAGCGGAACCAAAGGAATCGCATCATTTAGCTGTGAAGCGAATTCTTTGATATTTGGCTTACACCCCAACACTCGGATTATGGTATCCCAAGGGCTCAAAATTTGATTTGGTTGGATTCTCGGATGCTGATTATGCTGGTGACAAAGTGGATCGCAAGTCTACATTAGGCACATGTCATTTTCTTGGTCGATCACTTGTTTGTTGGTCTTCAAAGAAGCAGAATTGTGTATCACTCTCAACTGCTGAATCTGAATACATTGCTGCTGGATCCTGTTGTGCTCAACTTCTATGGATGAAGCAAACTCTCAAGGACTATGGCATCAACCTGAAACAAGTACCTCTCTTCTGTGACAACGAGAGTGCCATCAAGATAGCCAACAATCCAATCCAGCACTCGAAGACAAAGCACATTGAAATTCGTCATCACTTTCTCAGAGATCATGTCATGAAGAAAGATATCGATATCATTCACGTCAACACTGAAGAGCAACTGGCAGATATCTTCACAAAGCCCTTGGATGAGAAAAGGTTTTGCAAGTTACGGTGTGAGCTAAATATCTTGGAATCCTCTAATGTCCTGTGATCAGGCACACATCCTAACACTTATGCATGTTGATGACTTAGATGTGCAACATACAAAGTAATGTATATCTTCAATCAATGAAGACTTACACTTTGAGTGTGAATACATTAACATGGAACTTGACTTCGAAGCACCACGATAATTGTGTGCCGTGTCTGGGTCTAATACTTCCTATACGGTGGGTAACGCCACCATCAAATTTCTCTGTTTGAAGTGTTTCACTCATGGCGTTATATTGCAATGACTTCGCATTTGGTTTGTCTTCAGTTTCAATTTATCTTCATGATTTTCTGCACTAGATGATTTGATTGCTTTCTGATACTAGTGTTCTGTCCTCTACAGCATTCACTTATAGCTATGTCTTCAAGTTGGATCTTTTGAACTAAGTGAATGTGATCGGACCCTAATCCCTCTATGCTTTCTATCTCAAACCCTATCTGTCCAAATTATATGCATTCTATTGAAACTGTCGAATGTCTTCTCTGCGTCCCTGTCAGCAGAAGGCAAAGAGACAAACATTAAATCTATTTTAAATGACTTATCTTTATTGTTGAAATCCGGAGAAGCCAGAACAACTCTCGGACATGCCTGGCGGGCGTGGGAACGTGGGACAACTCTGAGTATGTTGCATGCTTGCCACGTGCCCCTCAGATGTGAACCGCCAGGGGCACCGGCGTAATTGCACTGTGCTGCTCACCTACTTATAAATACTTGTCCCCTGCGGTAAAGAAATCCTTCTTCCACCTCTCCACCTCCGTCAAAACCCTAGAGCCACCACTAGCTCTCAACGACGCCGGCGACAAAGCGCTTAGCTGCCGCGACTTCTCCGACGCCGTCCTCACGCCGGCCGCGGACATCGTCCTCTCCGCCGTCGCCGTAGGTGTCCTCCGTTGCCAAGTTAGGGCACGGTGGACTGAACTGCTCGGTCTCCTATTCATCCCATCTAGCAGTTCTTCGTGCGGTAATTATAACTCTATTTTTACCACCTTTTTGATCTACAAGATTCAATCCTGTTTACCGAAAGTGGTTTCTGCCTACTTAATGTTAGATCTATTATGTCTGCATCTCATACTGCCTAGTCAATTCACTTAGATTTCCTGTCTAGTTTGATTCCTCACTTGTACTTATTCACGGATTGGTACAAATATGGAACCAACTCACCTATATAAGTGAATGTCTTTGCACCATGAGGTCAATGTCTTCAAACTGATTTATCTTCAAAATCTTCTGAGAATGCATATGACCTCTTCCCCTTCCTTCGCATCTCTAATGCTGTCACAGGTACATGTCCGTGGGAGAATCCCTTGGTTCTCATAGTCTGCATTCGTTTGCAGAATACTTACAACATCATATCAATTCTCCAGAAGCCAGTTCCTGCTTGACCAGCAAGCGTAAATCTCTAAAGCCTTTGAACGTATTGAAACCATTCAGTTTGAAATTCATGGCTGCAGAAAAATCAGCAAGGAAGGGTGGAAGACAGCGCAACGAAGGAACATCCAAAGATCTGCCTGATGACCTAGCAGAACTCTACAAGACAGATCCCGAAGAAACTTATCATCAGCGCAAGACACGAATCCAATGGATTCGACGCTATTGGGCTGAAGAATGGTTCAAGTACAAGTTTGTGACGAAGGAATATGCAGAGAAGAATGCAATCAAGAGACCTTGGGGTGATATTCTCTATCGAGGACTTCAACCCAAGAACAGGGCTGAAGCTATTGCGCAAGGCTTCTTTCTTGCATGGTCCATGGACCTTAGCCTGAGAACGCCGATCCCTCATCATTACTCTGGTGTCGTGACGATGCTCTCTTCAAGCGCAACCTTCAATTCGCTCGGGCTTCAGCCAAGAAGAATAAGAATTCATTGGGATTGGACTTCAACCCTGGTCCCTCTGCTCCCCGTGCTGATGGATCCCGTGATGCAGAACCCAATGTCATCGGCCCCTTCTCCAATCTTGACGGCCTTATCACCTACATCTTGGTCCAGGGAGCCAGAGTTGATCATTCTGACAATGATGCTGACACTGATGAAGCCCCAGCTCCTCCTCCAAAGCCGTAGAAGCAAAAGAAGCAAAAGGCTTCTAAATCAGCACCTCCAAAAGCTTCACGAGCGAAGCCACTGGCCACTGCACCTCCTGAAGTCAGTGTGCAGTCTGAAGATCAATCCCGTATCTCCAAGAGAACGGAGAAGAAAAAGCAACTTGTCAGGCATACTGATCAAGCCTTGACTCCTGCCGCCATTCTGCGTGAAGAACCCATTGATCTTTCAAGTGATGAAGATCTTGCAGATGATTCCCTTGAGCAACTGAGAAAGAGCAAGGAAGAAGCAGAAAGAGGAAGCATACTGAAGCCTCTGATGCCGCTCCCTCCAAGAAGAAGCGCAACACCAAGAAGACTAGGGCTGCTCCCACAGAGCCCTTAGTTGTTGAACCCATTTCGGTGGTTCGCCCTGCGTCAGAACATCAAGAAAGAAGGATGATAGTTCATGAGCCTGCTCACAGAGGCTCATGAAGCTGAAGATATTCCAGCAGCTGAACCCACTGCTGCTAAAGACATTGGTCATGATGACAATGTTGAAGATGATGAAATTCTTCCTCAGATCGAACATGACGTGGTACCATCGCCTATTCTTACGAACAGCGAACTCATCAGCATTGGTCATCCTCTGACGCCAATTGCTCAGGATGCATCATGGGCTGATCACCCACAGCAACAAGACTCCCCCAGTACTCCCCAACAACAACAATAAGCTACACCTTCTGTGCAAGAAGAAGATGAAGACTTTGAGGCCCAGCCAACTCCATCTCCGAAGGCGTTGCCAGCATTTCGCGGGCTTCACAAAGGACAAAGGCCTCAAGTCCCTCTGTCAAGTGTTCTAGAAGGAGAAGTGCAACGCCAGCCTGTTGCACGTCAAGTATTTTCTGAACCCACTCCAACTGTGAATGTCTCCGAGTCTGAAGCCCAAGCTGCTGAAGACATTACGGTTGCATCAGCCGAGGACAATCAAGAAGACGTACGTGTTCCTACTCCCCCTGTTAATGAAGAAGCTGTTCCTGATGTGAACGTGCCAGTGCCCGACCCTCCCGTTCATCAAGAGGAGGTTGACAATGTTGAGGCTGCCACCACCAACGCCAATGAAGCCAATGACGTAGTCATGGCTGACGCTAATGTGGAGCCTACACCAACCAGTGTGCCTGAAACCAATGAGGCCACTATGCCTGAAGCCAATGAGGCCACTACACCTGAAGCTAATGCGACAACTGCTCCTGAAGCACCTGTTGTGCAGCCTGAAGCCTCAGCTGTTGCCCCTGCTCCTGTTCCACCACCAAGGCCCCATACAATTGAGCAAGCATACTGTCATGGTCAGCTAACCACTGTTCGATGGCCCATTCTGGTACCTCCGCATACTGCCTCTGGACCTCAGTTTGATTATCATGTTGAGCATAGGCCTCAGGTCCAGAAGCCAAAGCCAAGACTGCCAAGGTTTCCAGGTACTGCCAACTCACCAGGGTCCTTCAATGCAAATGGCTTCAAGAGCCACAATACCTTCTTTGACAGCGCCAAGAACCCCTACTCCAAGCCAAGGATATCCTCAGATCGGTTCTGGAGCTATCAGCAGAGAAGCTATTACTCCTGCGTTCTATATGATCAAGGGCGCATTTTCCCTCATATGCGCCTCGACACTGAAGCCATTGCTGGACTGCCGTGCTTAGAAGAAGCACTTGATTGCTTTCGTGATGCTGGTCTGCTTCACTTTGTGACCGACAAAGAACACTGGAATGAAGAGCTATTGCTTCAATTCTATGCTACTCTACACATTCGCGGCTACTACAGAGATATCAAGACATGGGTTCTCGAGTGGATGACTGGAAATGTTCATCATGAAGCCAAAGCTATGGATATCATTGAGCTTACAGGGCTAGCCACTCCTGGAGAGTTATATGAACCTGATTGTCAGCTACACCGCAATGCATTGGAGAGCATCTTCCATAAGCCCGAACCCAATATGAGCCAGATGTTGAGCATGATGAAGCCTTTGCCATCTGACGCTGAATATCCAACAGAGTTCTTTGTTGAAGACCTTGAGTATCTGCCGCGCACAATATATCATATTATCAGGCGAACTCTATGGCCTATCAAAGGACATTAATCAGCGGCCAAGCTTGAAGGAGCTATGAAGACTTTGGTCTTTTACATTCTCAATGGCATCAGCTTCAATACCCAAGAATTCTTCATCAGGCAACTTGCTGCTTCTGGATTTGACCTTTTTGGTCTGAAGTTTTATGCTCCATGGGTCATGCGCCTCATCAAGCGACACTCATCTATCAACTATCAGCCCTCTACTCGCAATCATCTGATCTTTTTGCCAAAGGTTGATATGTGAGTTGAAGCCATATACTCTGACCCTGCCAAGAAGCCACTTTGTCTTCAGAATCTTGAGCACCAAAGCTTCACTCAACCCATTGAAGGCGTCCAAGCTGCAACACGAATCTATCCAATGGCTGGAAATACTCGTCTGCCTCATCGAGCACCTACTGAAGCCACTGAAAGCACCATTGCCCAAAGGCCTCGGAAGCGTCCTCGCATTCTCAATGACCGAGAACTTCTTGCGGCCCTTCATCAGAAACAGGATAAGCATCACTATTGGCTCAAGAGACAGATGCAAAGCCTCTTGGTGGATGTCAATCGCATTCGCAACCTTGCCACCAAGAATGCATTTGTTGCTCATGAGACTTGCCGGCGATCATGGAAGAGTTTGACCCTGCTTAGTGCTGAAGCAGATCTTCAAGACGATGGCTTCAATGAAAGATTCCAGTTTGACTCCACTCCTCCAAGGACTACTGTCCTACGTCGAACTCCATCTCTTGAAGACTCTGAATATTCTTCCTCCGCGGCAACTGTCAATGCCAGAGTGATCGATGATGAAGATGATGCTACTTCACCACCTCCTACTACTGCACGCATCAACACTGCACCAAGTTCGTCTGCACCGCCAACGAACATTGACAACCCTGCTGCTTCACCTACTCATGAGGACGAGTAGATGCTCTATGTCTTCAAACCTTTTTGGTCCTTACTGACAAAAGGGGGAGAAGCGTATGAGTTGATAGTCTTCAAGCGGGTTCATATGGGCGGTTGCATTATATTTTGCCTCGTGCTTACAACTCTTGCATTTGAAACATTTGGTTCTTTGAGTTGTAACACTTAAACTTGATGGTCGTCTGCTACTTATTTGCTTTACTGTGATGCGATGATAAATTCCACATGTGCGATGATAACTTCCGCGCTTAGATCATTCTGCAAACATCCATTTTTCATTATGCATGTCATCCTACTTGTTACATCATTACATGCATGATGAATTATCTTCATAAGTTGAAGAGGATCTCCACAAGTACAACCTGCCATGTGCATTTGCATTCCAAAAGCAAATTACTTATATGCACATCTTCAGGGGGAGCCCTTGCTACTTATGAAGACAATTCCCTATCCTTACAATTTCACATATTT
Source organism: Triticum timopheevii (assembly GCA_963921465.1). Taxonomy (NCBI): domain Eukaryota; kingdom Viridiplantae; phylum Streptophyta; class Magnoliopsida; order Poales; family Poaceae; genus Triticum; species Triticum timopheevii. The sequence continues at coordinate 174,121,298 of OY997272.1, forward strand.
TATACCCGTTGAAAACTTCAACCAGTTTGTCATCAATCACCAAAAAGGGGGAGATTGTAAGTGCATCTAGTGCCACCCCTAGTTGGTTTTGGAGTATTGACGACAAAGTTGGTTGAGGGACTAATGCGTTTGTGAGAATTGCAGGCTAACGCAGGTAGTGTCCCTCATTGATTCGGTTTACCTACCAGAGATGACCCCTAAAAATGTACAAAGACATTGAAGACAATGGTGGTATGAGAATATATTCATATTGAAGACTATGACATGAGAAGACATTACGTGAAGACTATGGAGCGCGAAGACTGTGTGATTTCGTTGTTTCCTTTTCTTCTTTGTTGAGTCATAGGAACCACCGTACTGTTAAGTGGGGTCCAAGTGAACTAAGTCAGAGTGACTGAAGTGATGCTCAACCCAAATCCTATGTCTTCGAGCGAAGACAATGAGAGCAAATCTTATCCAGAGCTGGATGAGTCAGCTTTGCTTGTAGCCCAAGTAAAGTTGCCGTGTGCGTTTGAAATCTGACCGTTGGAACACGTGTCAGTTCCTTAGTGACCCAGGGTCATTTCGGACAAATCAGGTCGGGTTGCCTTGTGGCTATAAATAGCCCACCCCCTACACCATAAATTGGTGGCTGCTCAGAGTTTGTGCATGGCTTTTGTCGTTTGAGAGCAACCCACCTCGAAGCATTTGAGAGAGAGAAATCCTTGCGAGGACAAAGCCCAAACACCCAGAGCCAAAGAGTGTTAGGCATCACTGAAGTCTTTCTGTCTGTGTGACTTGAAGACTTATTACACTTGAGGACTGTGAATCCTCCAGCTGGTTAGGCGTCGCGTTCTGAGCATCCAAGAGTCATTGTGGATTGCCGGTGAACGAAGTCTGTGAAGGTTTGGAAGTCTACCTTGAAGACTTACCAGAGTGATTGGGCGAGGACTGGGTGTCCTTAGCTCAAGGGGAATAAGGTGAAGACATGGTCTTCTGAGTTAAATCTCAGCCTCCCTAACCAGACGTACAATTTTCACAGCAACTGGAACTGGTCCAACAAATCCCGGTTCTTCAACAAGCGACTGGTTCTATCCCTTTCCATCCTTTACTTAAGTTTATCTTCGTGAAGTCATTGCCTATCTATGTATTTGTTTGACTTCATTGCTTGACTACTACTGTTGATTGGCTTCATACTATCTTCCATCCTGATCCTTACTACTTAGCTGCTATTAGTCATGTACTTTCACATCATTGCATACTTGACTATGGCTTGCTTATGGTAGTTTATCTTCCGCTGCATATCAACTAGGTCATTTCTGTTGTTTGTCTTTGAAACTTCCAAGTTTTGAAGACTTTCATAAAAATCGCCTATTCACCCCCCCCTCTAGTCGATACTAGCACTTTCATTAAGACACCACCGTGCTCTAAAAGATATAAGTGAAGCACTAGAGCAAAAACTATCAAGCTCAAAAGATATAAGTGAAGCACATAGAGTATTCTAGCAAATTCTAATCAAATAGGCTTCTCCCAAAAGGTGTGTACAGCAAGGATGATTGTGGTAAACTAAAAAGCAAAGACTAATATAATACACGATGCTCCAAGCAAAACACATATCATGTGGCGAATAAAAATATAGCTCCAAGTAAAGTTACCAATGAACGAAGACGAAAGAGGGGATGCCTTCCCGGGGCATCCCCAAGCTTAGGATTTTGGCTATTCTTGAATATCTTGGGGTGCCATGGGCATCCCCAAGCTTAGGCTCTTGCCACCCTCTATTCCATAGTCCATAAAAGCTTTACCCAAAACTTGAAAACTTCACAACACAAAACTCAACAGGAAATCTTATAAGCTCCGTTAGTGAAAGAAAACAAAACCACCACATAAGGTACTGCAATGAACTCATTCTTTATTTAATTTGGTGTTAAACCTACTGTATTCCAACTTCACCATGGTTTATAAACTATTTTACTAGCCATAGATGCATCAAAATAAGCAAACAACACACGAAAAACAGAATCTGTCAAAAACAGAACAGTCTGTAGCAATCTGTAACTAACGCAAACTTCTGGAACTCTAAAAATCCTAAAAAAATAGGAAGTCCTGGAAAATTTGTTTATTGATCAGAAGCAAAAAGAATGAACGCAAAATCACGTTCCTGTGATTTAACAAAATTATATTCGTGCGTGCAAAGTTTCTGTTTTTCAGCAGAATCAAATCAACTATCATCGTAGGTTATCCTATAGGTTCTACTTGGCACAAACACTAATTAAAAGATAAAAACACATCTAAACAGAAGGTAGATGCAAGATTTATTAAGTAACAGCAAGGAAAAATATTGGGTTGTCTCCCAACAAGCGCTTTTCTTTAAAGCCTTTTTAGCTAGGCAATGAGATCTCAATGATGCTCACATGAAAGACAAGAATTGAAGCACAAAGAGAGCATCATAAAACATGTGACAAACACACTTAAGTCTAACATACTTCCTATGCATAGGCATCTTGTAAGCAAACAAATTATCAAGGCAAGAAAAAACTAGCATATGCAAGGAAGAACAAAGGGATGGTAGCAATCTCAACATGACGAGAGATAATTTAATAAGATAAAAATTTCTACGACCATATTTTTCTCTCTCATAATAATTACATGTAGGATCATAGGCAAATTCAACAAAATAGCTATCACAAAAAATATTCTCAACCTGATCCACATGCATGCAAAGTTGACACTCTTCCAAGATAGTGGGATTAACATTAACTAAAGTCATGACCTTTCCGAACCCACTTTTATCAAAAATATCATAAGATTGAACATACTCCAAATATGTGGGGTATAAAGTTGACACTCTTCCAAAACCACTTTAAATATTATTGTAAACACTATTATCAATCTCATATTTATCATGGGGCTTAAATAAATTTTCAAGGTTATAAGAAGAATCACCCCAATCATGATCACTGAAACTAGTAGACAAAGCAAAACTAGCATCCCCAGGCTTAGGGTTTTGCATATTATTAGCACAATTGACATCAAGAGAATTTATAGGAAAATCATTGCAATCATGCTTTTTATTCAAGGAGTTATCGTGAATCTCTTCATAAATTTCTTCATCGTAATTTTCAGATTCACAAATTTTGAGCAAAGCTTCATAAAGATAATCTAGTGCACAAAACTCACTAGCAATTGGTTCATCATAATTGGATCTCTTAAAAAGATTAGCAAGCGGATGAGGATCCATAGATCTTAGGTTCTCTGTTTAGCAATAAATAAGCATCTCTTCCAACCAAACGAGCAAACAAAAGGGCAAGCGAAAGAGAGGAGGAGATTGGGAAAGAGACGGCGAATAAAACGGCAAGGGTGAAGTGGGGGAGAGGAAAATGAGAGGCAAATGGCGAATAATGTAAATGCGAGGGAGATGGGTTTGTGATGGGTACTTGGTATGTCTTGACTTGAGCGAAGACCTCCCCGACAATGGCGCCAGAAATCCTTCTTGCTACGTCTTGAGCTTGCGATGGTTTTCCTCGAAGAGGAGAGGGTGATGCAGCAATAGTAGCATAAGTATTTCCCTCAGTTTTTGAGAACCAAGGTATCAATCTAGTAGGAGGCTCCTCATAAGTCCCACGCACCTACACAAACAAACTGAGAACTCACAACCAACGCAATAAAGGGGTTGTCAATCCCTTCACGACCACTTGCGAAAGTGAGATCTAATAAAGATAGTAAGATAAGATAAATATATTTTCGGTATTTTATAATATAGATGCAAAAAGTAAAGATGCAAATAAAAGTAGATTGGAAACAAATATGATAAGAGATAGACCCGGCGGCCATAGGTTTCACTAGTGGCTTCTCTCAAGATAGCATAAGTATTACGGTGGGTGAACAAATTACTGTCGAGCAATTGATAGAAAAGTGCATAGTTATGAGATTATCTAGGCATGATCATGTATATAGGCATCACGTCCATAACAAGTAGACCGACTCCTGCCTGCATCTACTACTATTACTCCACACGTCGACCGACTCCTGCCTGCATCTAGAGTATTAAGTTCATAAGAACAGAGTAACGCATTAAGCAAGATGACATGATGTAGAGGGATAAACTCAAGCAATATGATATAAACCCCATCTTGTTATCCTCAATGGCAACAATACAATACGTGCCTTGCAACCCTTTCTGTCACTGGGTAAGGACACCACAAGATTGAACCCAAAGCTAAGCACTTCTCCCATGGCAAGAAGGATCAATCTAGTAGGCCAAACCAAACTGATAATTCGAAGAGACTTGCAAAGATAAGTCAATCATACATAAAAGAATTCAGAGAAGATTCAAATATTATTCATAGATAAACTTGATCATAAACCCACAATTCATCGGATCTCGACAAACACACCGCAAAAAGAGTTTACATCGAATAGATCTCCACAAGAGAGGGGGAGAACATTGTACTGAGATCCAAAAAGAGAGAAGAAGCCATCTAGCTAATAACTATGGACCCGTAGGTCTGTGGTAAACTACTCACAACTCTTCGAAGGGGCAAGGATGTTGATGTAGAAGTCCTCCGTGGTCGATTCCCCCTCCGGCAGAGTGCCGGCGAAGGCTCCAAGATGAGATCTCGCGGATACAGAAGGTTACGGTGGTGGAAATTGTGTTTCATGGTGCTGCTGGATGTTTTTGGGGTACGTAGGTATATATATGAGGAAGAAGTACGACGGTGGCCGCCCGAGGGGCCCACGAGACAGGGGGCGCGCCCTATAGGGGGGCGGCCTCCTATCTCATGGGAGCCTCGGCTGCTTCTTGACTTGCACTCCAAGTCCTCTGGATCACGTTCGTTCCAAAAATCACGCTCCCGAAGGTTTCATTCCATTTGGACTCCGTTTGATATTCCTTTTCTTCAAAATACTGAAATAGGCAAAAAAACAGCAATATGGGCTAGGCCTCCGGTTAGTAGGTTAGTCCCAAAAATGATATAAATGTGTAAAATAAAGCCCATAAACATCCAAAAGGGGTAATATAATAGCATGGAACAATCAAAAATTATATATACGTTGGAGATGTATCAGTGAGGCAAGTCCTTCGTGGGCGATGGCCATGGTGGGATAGACAAGGTTGCTTCTTCGTGGACCCTTCGTGGGTGGAGTCCTCCGTGGACTCACGCAATCGTTACCCTTTGTGGGTTGAAGTCTCCATCAACGTGGATATACAATAGCACCACCTATCGGAACCACGCCAAAAATCTCCGTGTCAACATTGTGTTTGCTCCCTCCAAACTGCTCCCATTTATTTTTCTTGCAAGTTGCATGCTTTACTTTCCGCTTCCCATATACTCTTTGCATACTTGCTTGAATTGTATTGAGATTGGTTGACTTGTGCTAAGTTGCTAAAATCTGCCAAAACTAAAATTGGGAAAAGGTTAAGTTTTTATTTGGTCAAGTTGTCTAATCACCCCCCCCCCTCTAGACATACTTTTGATCCTACAAATTTCTTAAAAATTTAGTAACTCCCAAATAAATATAAGTGAAGCATGAGAGCATTTCTTCAAAAATAACAAAGCACACCGTGCTCAAAAAGATATAAGTGAAGCACTAGAGCAAATCCATGGCTCTAAAAATTTAAGTGAAGCATAGGAGCAAGCATAGCATAATTTTTTGGCTCTCTCAAAATGGTGTGTCCAGCAAGGATTCAACACTTAAGACACAAAGCAAAACAAGCAAAGACTCATATCATACAAGACGCTCCAAGCAAAACTCATATTATGTGACGAATAAAAGTATAGTTTCAAGTAAAATACCGATGGTTGTTAGAAGAAAGCGGGGATGCCACTCGGGGGCATCCCCAAGCTGAGTTGCTTGCTACTTCTTTGAGTATTATCTTGGGGTGCCTCAGGCATCCCCAAGCTTAGCCTTTTTCTTATCCTTATTCCTTCATCCATCGTAAGATAACCCAAAACTTTGAAACTTCAATCACACAAAACTCAAACAAAACCTTCGTGAGATCCGTTAGTATAAGAAACCAAACCACTACTATAAGTACTGTAGAAAACATATTCTTATTTTTCTTTTGCATTATATATACTGTATTCCAACTTCTCTATGGCAAAAACTCATCAAATAAAACCATAGAATCATCAAAACAAGCACACAACGCAAAGAAAACAGAATCTGTCAAAAACAGAACAGTCTGTAGCAATCTGAATATTTCGAATACTTCTGTAACTCCACAAATTATGAAATAAATTGGTGGACGTGAGTAATTTGTCTATTAATCTTCTTCAAAAATAATCAACTCGAAAGCACTCTTATGTTAAAAATGACAAATAATCTCGTGAGCACAAAAGTTTCTGTTTTTCAGCAAGATCAAATAAACTTTCACCCAAGTCTTCCCAAAGGCCTTGCTTGGCACAAACACTAATTAAAGAAAAAAACACAATCATAACAGGTAGCATAATTTTTCTAACACACAAGAACAGGAAACAAAAAGCAAAAATAAATTTTATTCATTGGGTTGCCTCCCAACAAGCGCTATCGTTTTACGCCCCTAGCTAGGCATAACACATAGGATCTAAGTGTTTCCATCTTTAGTTCTAGATCCATAAGATGCCCTCATGATTGATTCATATGGTGGCCTAATTTTATTTATAGGGAAGTATTCCATTCCCTTCCTTAGTGTAAATTGAAATTTAATATTGCCTTCTTTCATATCAATCATGGCACCAATAGTACGCAAAAACGGTCTACCAAGAATAATTGGACAAGACGGATTGCAATCAATATCAAGAACAATAAAGTCTATGGGCACATAATTCCTATTTGCAAGAATAAGAACATCATTAATTCTTCCCATAGGCTTTTTAATAGTAGAATCCGCTAAGTGCAAATTTAAAGAGCATTCTTCAATATTGGTAAGACCAAGCACATCACATAAAGATTTCGGAATTGTAGAAATAGTAGCACCCAAGTCATAGAAAGCAAAACATTCATAATTTTTAATATTGACTTTGATAGTAGGTTCCCACTCGTCATGCAATTTTCTAGGAATTGAAACTTCTAATTCCAATTTTTCTTCAAAAGCTTTCATCATGGCATCAACAATATGTTTAGTAAAAGCTTTGTTTTGTTCATAAGCATGGGGTGAATTTATCATGGATTGAAACAAATAAATACAATCAACCAAAGATCAATTATCATAATTAAAGTCTTTGTAATCCAAAATAGTGGGCACATCACTAGTTAAAGTCTTGACCTATTCAAACCCATTTTTATCAATTTTCTCAACAAGATTTTCACCCTCCGAATCATAGGGACGCCTTCTATCTAAAGTTGAATCTTTGCCAGTCCCTTTTCATCAATCTTAAATATACTAAACAAAGAATAAATAGAAGAAACACCAATCACTTTAAGATCTTCATCACTTTTGTGATAGTAATCACTAGAAAACGCTCTTTCTAAAAATTCTCTTTTAGCTCTAAGCATAGAGGTTCTTTTCATACTTTCATCCATAGAAAATTAAAGAGATTTAATTGATTCTTCAACCTTAGGCACAAAAAATTTCATCTTGAGAGTTTCTACATCATGAGAGATTCTATCAGCACTTCTAGACAAATCATCAATTTTACTCAACTTTTCTTCTATCGAAGTGTTGGAAGCCTTTTGCATATAGATAAGTTATTTAATATTACTCTCAAGATCAGAGGTGTTTCTATTATTATTATAGGTGGGATTACCATAGGAATTACCATAATTATTAGAGGAATTACTAGGAAAAGGCCTAGAATTAAAATTACTCTATAAGCATTGTTATTGAAGTTGTTTCGCGAGACAAAATTCACATATATGGAATCACTATTTTGCTCAATCAAAGTAGACAAAGGCACATCATTGAAATAAATAGGAGCACTTTTATTAGCAACCAACTTCATAAGAGCATCAACTTTTTCACTCAAAGAATTTATTTCTTCAACCTAATTGACTTTTTTTACTAGTAGAAGCTCTTTCGGTATGCCATTAAGAGTAATTTGCCATAATATTGTCTAGAAATTTAGTAGCTTCACCCAAAGTAATTTCCATAAAAGTACCCCCCACGGCGGAACCTAAAAGATTACGAGAAACAAAATTCAATCCCGCATAAATATTTTGTATGATCGTCCAAAGATTTAACCCATGAGTTCGGCAATTCCTTAGCATAAATTTCATCCTTTCCCAAGATTGTGCAACATGCTCATGTTCAAGTTGCTTGAAATTCACGATCTAGTTTCTAAGGGAAATAATTTTTCAGGCGGAAAATACTTAGTGATAAACGCTGTTGGGAAACGTAGTAATTTCAAAAAAATCCTACGATCACGCAAGATCTATCACTAGGTGATGCATAGCAACAAGAGGGGAGAGTGTTGTCTACGTACCCTCGTAGACCGAAAGCAGAAGCATTATGACTGCGCGATTGATGTAGTCGTATGTCTTCACGATCCGATCGATCCTAGCACCGAAGGTACGACACCTCCGCGATCAGCACACGTTCAGCTCGGTAACGTCCCATGAACTCTAGATCCAGCTGAGGTCGAGGGAGAGTTTCATCAGCACGATGGCGTGGTGATGGTGATGATGAAGTTACCGGCGCAGGGCCTCGCCTAAGCACTACGACGATATGACCGAGGTGTGTAACTGTGGAGGGGGCATCGCACACGGCTAAAACAATTGTCAACTTGTGTGTCTATGGGGTGCCCCCCTCCCCCGTATATAAAGGAGGGGAGGAGGCCGGCGCCAAGGGGGGGGGGACTCCCACTCCCAGTAGGAGTAGGTCTCCCACCTTTCCTAGTCCAAGAAGGAGAAGAAGGGAAACAAGAGAGGAGAGAAGGAAGGAGAGGGGGCGCCCCCTTCCCTTGTCCAATTCATACTAGGAAAGGGGGGGCGCGCCACCTCTGGCCGGCCCTCTCTCTTCTCTACTAAAGCCCACTAAGGCCCATTAATCCCCCGGGGGTTCCGGTAACCCTCTGGTACTCCGGTTTTATCCGAAACTTCTCTGGAACACTTCCAGTGTCCGAATATAGTCGTCCAATATATCAATCTTTATGTATCGACCATTTAGAGACTCCTCGTCATGTCTACGATCTCATCCGAGACTCCAAACAAATTTCGATTCATCAAATCACATAACTCATAATACAAATCGTCATCGAACGTTAAGCGTGCGGACCCTACGGGTTCGAGAACTATGTAGAGATGACCGAGACACATCTCCGGTCAATAACCAATAGCGGAACCTGGATGCTCATATTGGATCCTACATATTCTATGAAGATCTTTATTGGTCAAACCGCATAACAACACACGTTATTCCCTTTGTCATCGGTATGTTACTTGCCCGAGATTCGATCGTCGGTATCAACATACCAAGTTCAATCTCATTACCAGCAAGTCTCTTTACTCGTTCCATAATACTTCATCCAGAAAATAACTCATTAGTCACACTGCTTGCAAGGCTTATAGTGATGAGCATTACCGAGAGGGCCCAAAGATACCTCTCCGAAACACAGAGTGACAAATCCTAATCTCGATCTATGCCAACCCAACAAAAACCTTCAGAGACACCTGTAGAGCATCTTTATAATCACCCATTTACGTTGTGACATTTGATAGCACACAAGGTGTTCCTCCGGTATTCGGGAGTTGCATAATCTCATAGTCTGAGGAACATGTATAAGTCATGAAGAAAGTGGTAGCAATGAAACTGTAACGATCATAATGCTAAGCTAACAGATGGGTCATGTCCATCACATCATTCTCCTAATGATGTGATCCCGTTCATCAAATGACAACACATGTCTATGGTTAGGAAACATAACCATCTTTGTTTAACGAGATAGTCAAGTAGAGGCATACTAGGGACAATATGTTTTGTCTATGTATTCACACATGTACTAAGTTTCCAGTTAATACAATTCTAGCATGAATAAATAACGTTTATCATGATATAAGGAAATAAATAATAACTTTATTATTGCCTCTAGGGCATATTTTCTTCAGTCTCCCACTTGCACTAGAGTCAATAGTCTAGATCACATCGCCATGTGATTTAACACCAATAGTTCACATCTGTATGTGATTAACACCCATAGTTCACATCAACATGTGACCAACAACCAAAGGGTTTACTAGAGTTAATAATCTAGTTCACATCTCTATGTGATTAACACCCAAAGAGTACTAAGGAGTGATCATATTTTGCTTGTGAGAAGTTTAGTCAACGGGTCTGTCACATTTAGAGCCGTATGTATTTTGCAAATATTCTATGTCTACAATGCTCTGCATGGAGCTACTCTAGCTAATGCTCCCACTTTCAATATGTATCCAGATTGAGACTTAGAGTCATCTAGATCGGTGTAAAATCTTGCATCGACGTAATTCTTTATGATGAATTCTTTATCACCCCCATAACCGAGAAACATTTCCTTAGTCCTCAAAATAATTTTGACCGTTGTCCAGTGATCTACTCTTAGATCACTATTGTACCCCCTTGCCAAACTCATAGCAAGGTACACAATAGGTCTGGTTCACAGCATAGCATACTTTAGAGAACCTATGACTGAGGCATAGGGAATGACTTTCATTCCTTTTCTATCTTCTGCCATGGTCGGGCTTTGAGTCTTACTCAACTTTACACCTTGCAATACAGGCAAGAATTTCTTCTTTGACTGATCCATTTTGAACTCTTTCAGAATCTTGTCAAGGTATGTACTCATTGAAAAAACTTATCAAGCTTCTTGATCTATCTCTATAGATCTTGATGCCCAATATGTAAGCAGCTTCACCAAGGTCTTCTATTGAAAAACTCTTATTCAAGTATCCCTTTATGCTATCCATAAATTCTATATCATTTTCAATCAATAATATGTCATCCACATATAATATTAGAAATGCTACAGAGCTCCCACTCACTTTCTTGTAAATACAGGCTTCTCCAAAAGTCTGTAAAACCATATGCTTTGATCACACTATCAAAGCATTTATTCCAACTCCGAGAGGCTTGCACCAGTCCATAAATGGATCGCTAGAGCTTGCACACTTTGTTAGTACCTTCAAGACCAACAAAACCTTCTGGTTGCATCATATACAAATCTTCTTTAAGAAATACCCATTTAAGGAATGTAGTTTTGGCATCCATTTGCCAGATTTCATTAAATATGGCAACTGCTAACATGATTCGGACGGATTTAAGCATCTCTATAGTTGAGAAAATCTCATTGTAGTCAACACCTTGAACTTGTCGAAAACCTTTTGTGACAAGTCGAGCTTTGTAGATAGTAACACTACTATCAGTGGCCATCTTCCTCTTGAAGATCCATTTATTAATATGGCTTGCCGACCATCGGGCAAGTCCACCAAAGTCCACACTTTGTTCTCATACATGGATCCCATCTCAGATTTCATGGCTTCAAGCCATTTCGTGGAATCTGGGCTCATCATCGCTTCCTCATAGTTCATAGGTTCATCATGGTCTAGTAATATGACTTCCAGAACAAGATTACCGTACCACTCTGGTGCGGATATTACTCTAGAAGACCTACGAGGTTCTGTAGTAATTTGATCTAAAGCTTCATGATCATCATCATTAGCTTCCTCACTAATTGGTGCAGGAATCACGGGAACTGATTTCTGTGATGAACTACTTTCCAATAAGGGAGAAGGTACAACTACCTCATCAAGTTCTACTTTCCTCCCACTCACTTCTGTCGAGAGAAGCTCCTCTAGAAAGGCTCCATTCTTAGCAACAAAGATTTTGCCTTCGGATCTATGATAGAAGGTGTACCCAACAGTTTCCTTTGGGTATCCTATGAAGACGCACTTCTCTGATTTGGGTTCGAGCTTATCAGGTTGAAGCTTTTTCACATAAGCATCGCAGCCCCAAACTTTAAGAAATGACAACTTTGGTTTCTTGCCAAACCACAGTTCATAAGGTGTCGTCTCTAAAGCATAACCCCAAAATGATAGCGGTAAATCAGTAAGAGACATCATAGATTGCACCATATCAAATAAAGTACGGTTACGACGTTCGGACACACCATTTTGCTGTGGTGTTCCAGGTGGCGTTAATTGTGAAACTATCCCATGGTGTTTCAAATGAAGACCAAACTCGTAACTCAAATATTCTCCTCCACGATCAGATCGTAGAAACTTTATTTTCTTGTTACGATGATTCCACTTCACTCTGAAATTCTTTGAACTTTTCAAATGTTTTAGACTTATGCTTCATTAAGTAGGTCTAACCATATCTGCTCAAATCATCTATGAAGGTAAGAAAATAACGATACCCACCATGAGCCTCAATACTCATTGGACCACATACATCGGTATGTATTATTTCCAGCAAGTCAGTAGCTCGTTCAATTGTTCCAGAGAACGGAGTTCTAGTCATCTTGCCCATAAGGCATGGTTCGCAAGCACCAAGTGATTCATAATCAAGTGATTCCAAAAGTCCATCAGCATGGAGTTTCTTCATGCGCTTTACACCGATATGACCCAAATGGCAGTGCCACAAATAAGTTGCACTATCATTATTAAACTTCAATCTTTTGGCTTCAACACTATGAATATGTGTATCACTACTATCGAGATTCAACAAAAATAGACCACTCAGCAGGGGTGCATGACCATAAAAGATATTACTCATATAAATAGAATAACCATTATTCTCTAATTTAAATGAATAACCATCTCACATTAAACAAGATCCAGATATAATGTTCGTGCTCAATGCTGGCACCAAATAACAATTATTCAGGTCTAAAACTAATCCCGATGGTAGATGTATAGGTAGTGTGCCGTTCGCGATTACATCGACTTTGGAACCATTTCCCACACGCATCGTCACCTCGTCCTTAGCCAATATTCGCTTAATCCGTAGCCCCTATTTCGAGTTGCAAATATGAGCAACAGAACCAGTATCAAATACCAGACGCTACTGCGAGCATTATTTAAGTACACATCAATAACATGTATATCAAATATACCTTTCACTTTGCCATCCTTCTTATCCGCCAAATACTTGGGGAAGTTCCGCTTCCAGTGACCAGTCCCTTTGAAGTAGAAGCACTCAGTTTCAGGCTTAGGTCCAGACTTGTGTTTCTTCTCTTGAGCAGCAACCTTTTTGCCTTTCTTCTTGAAGTTCCCTTTCTTCCCTTTGCCCTTTATTGACCATCAACACTTGATGCTCCTTTTTGATCTCTACCTCCGCAGCCTTTAGCATCATGAAGAGCTCAGGAATAGTCTTGTTCATCCCTTGCATATTATAGTTCATCACAAAGTCCTTATAGCTTGGTGGCAGTGATTGAAGAACTCTGCCAATGACACAATCAACTGGAAGATCAAATCCCAGTTGAGTCAAGTGATTATGGTACCCAGACATTCTGAGTATGTGTTCACTGACAGAACTATTCTCCTCCATTTTGCAGCTATAGAACTTGTTGGAGACTTCATATCTCTCAACTCGGGAATTTGCTTGAAATATTAACTTCAACTCGTGGAACATCTCATATGCTCCATGACGTTCAAAACGTCTTTGAAGTCCCGATTCTAAGCTGTAAAGCATGGCACACTAAACTATCGAGTAGTCATCAGCTTTGCTCTGACAGACGTTCTTAATGTCATCAGTAGCATCTGCAGTAGGCCTGGCACCCAACGGTGCTTCCAGGACGTAATTCTTCTGTGTAGCAATGAGGATAATCCTCAAGTTACGGACCCAGTTCGTGTTGTTGCTGCCATCATCTTTCAACTTAGCTTTCTCTAGGAACACATTAAAATTCAAAGGAACAGTAGCACGGGCCATTGATCTACAACAACATAGACATACAAAATACTATCAGGTACTAAGTTCATGATAAATTAAAGTTCAATTAATCATATTACTTAATAACTCCCACTTAGATAGACATCCCTCTAATCATCTAAGTGATCACATGATCCAAATCAACTAAACCATGTCCGATCATCACGTGAGATGGAGTAGTTTTCAATGGTGAACATCACTATGTTGATCATATCTACTATATGTTTCACGCTCGACCTTTTGGTCTCAGTGTTCCGAGGCCATATCTGCATATGGTAGGCTCGTCAAGTTTAACCCGAGTATTCTGCATGTGCACAACTGGCATGCACCCATTGTATGTGAACGTAGAGCTTATCACATCTGATCAGCACGTGGTGTATCGGCACGACGAACTATAGCAACGGTGCATACACTACAAAAAAAGACACATCCATGACATTTTGGGCCAAACGAATTTTTTGTTGTCATACTTATGACACTTCTATGACGATAATTGTGACAAAACTTGGTATCATCATAGATGTGGTGGGCTCCTACTTCTATGACAAAAAATCATGACAGAAAATGGGCTTTTTCGTCCAGGGCGGGCCGGGGATGCAGCTGCATGACATTCTTTGGGCCGTCCATGATGGAAAAATCGTGGTAGAAGCGAGGGCGAGGAAAATTTCGGCGAGTTCCCGGTTATGGTGGGTGGTCCGGGGCCGAGTGATGCGCGTTTCTCTCGTACACGTACGCACGTGTGTGCGAGGCGTTGGCTCTAACTGAACCCAAGCGAGGCGTTGGGCTCTAACTGAACTCGAGCGAGTGCACTGCAGGCTACGCGTTATTGAACCCGAGCGATCGGTCGATGGCTGTTAACTGAACCCAATCGAGCGATTCCTTCTCTACTGCTGCTAACTAAAGCCGATCGATGCTGCCTCTGAATAAACAGTGAGCGTTGCAGGGGGGTTGGATGAACAGTGAGCAGTGGGGGTGGACGAACAGGACCCCGTGGCGTTGCCTCTGGATGAACAGGACCGCGATCGATCGAGCCGGTTGGGGCTGGATGAACAGGACCCCATGGAGGGCTGGATGAACAGGACGACCCCGTGGAGGGATGGATGAACAGTAGACGGTGGAGGGGTGGATGAACAGTAGCCCGTGGAGGGGTGGTTGAACAGGAGCCCGTGGAGAGGGGTGGTTGAACAGTAGCCGGTGGAGTAGCGCGCGGTGGAGGCTAGATGAACAGGAGCCCGTGGATGAACAGTCACAGGTGGAGGCTGGAGGAGGTCGACGGTGGATGAACAGTAGCCCGTAGAGGCTAGAGGAGGTCGACGGTGGAGATGAATAGTATCCCGTGGAGGGGTTGTTGAACAGGACCCCGTGGTGTGGAGGGCTGGATGAACGGTAGACGGTGGAGGGGTGGTTGAACAGTAGCCGGTGGAGTAGCGCGCGGTGGAGGCTGGATGAACAGGAGCTCGTGGAGGCTAGAGGAGGTCGACGGTAGCCCGTGGAGGCTGGAGGAGGTCGATGGTGGAGATGAACAGTATCCCGTGGAGTCCCGTTTTGCGGTACGCCACACCCCTCCCGATGAACAGAACCCCCATTTCGACCGTAGCGCTCCAACACAAGTCTGTTTCCTCCGTTTTGTGGTACACCACACCCCTCCCGATCAACAGGACCCCATTTCGACCGTAGGAGGTCCAACACAAGTCCGTTTCCTCCATTTTGCGGTACGCCAGACCCCTCCCGATGAACAGGATCTCGTTTCGAACGTGGCCGGTCGAACACAAGGACGTTTCCTCCTCTGCGGTACGCCATGCCTCATTTCCATCGCCTGTTCCATCCAAGCCGGTTGGCTCCCACGCATTTTGTTGTGTCCCGATGAACACGACGCATTCCGTTGCCTCCCGATGAACATGACGGATTCCATTGCCTCCCCATGAAAACGATGACGACACAGTTTCTCCGTTCCGACCCAGCCATGTACACGAGCCCTGGCCGTACGTATGCGCGAGTAGGCGTTCGAGACCCCGCCCCTATGTACGTACGTGGCCGTATTTTCTTTTTTGTAAACTGGCCGTTGTATGTACGTGTACATGCTACGTGCGCGCCTCTACTACGACATGTGCGCGCCTCTACATCCACCAGTATGTACGTATACGTTCGCGACCAGAATGACAACGCTACGTACGATTCGACCAGGTGGGTCCCGACTATCAGACACTTCCTTGCGTGCGAAGATGTAGCTAGTGGGTCCCACCAGTCAGGGGGGCGAATCGTTTTTTTGCCCGGACGCACTTCCTTGCGTGCGAAGATGTAGCTGGTGGGTCCCAGCAGTCAGGGGGGCGAATCATTTTTTTTGCCCGGAGGCACTTCCTTGCGTGCGAAGATGTAGTTGGTGGGTCCCAGCAGTCAAGGGGGAAACTTTTTTTCGTGAAGTACGGTGGCCCGTCCGGTGGCTCCCTGCTGTCAGGTGGAGGAATAATTATTTTGCGCGTAATAAGGAGGCACTTCCTTGCGGCCGCCGTGGACCCAGCTGTCAGCCTCTCCACATACAATACTCTTCTGATGGAAGTCATTCCTTGACCACGTTGACCACGCTGCACGGAGAGCACTAGGGCGGTGGACGACGGCGAGGCCTAGGAAGGGGACAACGCGGAGCCGGGGAAGACGCGGCAGTGGAAGCCCGCGCGGAGAGGAGTACGAGGGTTCACTGGTTCGGCTGCGGTGTGAGGCTATCGTCGCCGCTGGGCCTGGCCAGCGGTGGGAATAGTAGGGGCAGTGAGGCCTCCGCGGCAGCACAGCCAGCCACGGGAGGCAGGAGCATGCGGCACGATCAGCGCTGCTTTGGGCGGTTGGAGCAAGAAGACCAGACGTTGAAGAAGCTTTATGGCCGTTGGATGGACATCGTACGGTCACTGGAGCTAGAATCATTCATATTGACTAAGTTGACAAAGCCCTTCGTCCCCGTCAACTTAGTAGGCCCACAAGTCAGCCTCCCACCAAGGTGGATCCCAGCTAGCAGGGGGAGTATTCATTTTTTTTGTGCGTAATAAGGAGGCACTTTCGATGGGTCCGAGCTGACAGCCGGGGGGAATGTTTTTTTCGTGAAATATGGTGGGTCCACAAGTCAGCCACCAAATCTGCCAGGTCCCGGATGTCATCGGAAGGAATAGTTTTTTTCGCATAACAAGGAGGCACTTCCTCATGTGCGAAGATACAGTCGGTGGGTCCCAGCTGTCAGGGGAAGGAAACAGCTTAATAAGGAGGAACTTTCCTTGCGTGCGACCATGGACCTCATGGGTCCTAGCCATCAGGCTCTCACGTACAGTCCTCTTCCGATGACTCTTGTTTGTTGACCACGCCACGCTGAGCGCAGCGAGGTGCTGGACGACGGCGAGGCCCCAGACTGGAACGACCCGGAGATCGGGAAGACGCGGAAATGGAGTCGCAGACGGAGAGGAGTGGGAAACTTGACTGGTTTAGGTGCGGGGTGGGCCTACAATCGGCAGAGAATAACAGGAGGTGCGGAGTGGAGGGATGGCCTGGCCATCGGCGGGGTAGCGTTTCACTGCGAGGCGCGCAAAACAGTACCGCTGGACGCCGAAGGCTGGAGCAGGCAGTCCCGGCAGCGCTGGGGGAAGAAGATGAGAGGTTGAAGAAGAATGTTGGCCGTTGGATGTAAATCCAATACCTTGCTTAGGCTTCGACCTACTGGCCCACATGTCAGCTAGTTCATTTGTTTTTTAGTCCATTTGGTGGGCTGGGTGAAACAATGATGTAGCATCTATGCAGCCCGTTTATATATATGGTGAATTTAAAGCCCATTTGCATTTTTCTCGAAATCCGCGACTTGCTGGGTTGAGTGAAAATATCATGTTGGGCTGGACGAAGATATGTTATAAAAACATAAACACATGATTGCATGTCTATTACTACATTGGTCAGTAAAATCTTTGCAAGCTTATGTACGCAATCACTAGGAGTTAACTTGCCAAGTTATATATAAACAATTATTATTATTATTTTGTAAGAACTTTCAATTTACGAAATAAAATATCATTTTAATTTGATGAGTTAACAGGACATGGGGTATTATTATTTTTTAGTCTAGACGAGGGACAGTTGAGTTGGTTCTAGGGAAATGTACTGAGAGAAAACTCAGTTTACATCAAAAAAGAAAGAGAAAGAACTAAGTTGTGCGTCGTCTTGAAAAAACAAACATAACTTGGGCTGCTGATATTATAGACAAGCTAGGTTGGGAGGCCCAGAGGCCGCTAGATCCAAAAAACGTTGAAACATGTCGTGGGCTGCCCATGTTAAAAAAATGAGACCAGCCCAAGGGCTAACCCTCGTTGGCATTTTTTTATAGGAGAAACTCCGCGAGCACCACACGTCCAAGCCGGGACTTGAACTCGGGTGGGCTGGCAGCAACCTCAAGTTGCCCAGCCATGGGTCAATGGCCCGTCCTCGTGGCTGCCCATGTTAAACAACAAAACCTAGGCCATGGACCTGGTGGGCCCGGGACTGTCAGCCTCTCGACGAACAGTTGTCTCCCGATTCCTCTTATTTTGCTGACCATGTTGGGAACGACAGACGGCGGCACCACAGCGACAGCACCAAGGTGGAGGATGACGTTGAGACCGTGGACCGAACGAACCGGAGCGGGGAAAGACGCAGGCGGAGGGGAGTACGAGGGTTGACTTGTTCGGATGCAGGGTAGCCGGTGGAGCTCCTTGGTATCATTGTCTTCTTTCATGTTGGCGTAGCAGGGGTTGATGATGGTCTCGACGAGGTCAACCACGGAGTCCTTTTTATGCCCATTGCCGATGATCTTGTATTGCTTCTGGATGTCGACAAGCTTGTTGTACCAGATGGCCGAATCATTGCATTCTTCCTTCTCTCCACCATAGCGAAGGTGTAGTCGGCGCTGCCGATGAAACGGGCGAATGCTCCAAAATGTCTGATGGCCCTACAACAGTGGTAGATGAGAACCTCGTCCCGCACGCATAACTGGGCGACCACAATCCGCTGGTCCCTGTCAGGAGACGAATGGATGGGCACAAGGTCTAGTCCCGCGACCTTGTGCTTTCTTGTCCTGTAGGTACTGCTTGAACTCGGCGAGGCAGAGCTTCACCGAGTCCGATCGTTGGTGTACATCACATTCAACTTGGTGCCGCCATGGAACTGAACGGAGAACTCAAAGGTGAACTCCTTGCTGAAGTCCATATCCAGCAGGCTCACCCCTCGGATCGCCATTGGAGTCTCTTCAAGTGAACAAGTGAGTAGGCGGTAGCAACATTTCATTTTTCATCTCTTGGGGAACTGGATTCAACAGTAAACTGAGTGTGTATAGGTGACAACAGTTACGACCCCTCCCTCACCCACTGCACGCCCTACAGAACATGCACCCTCGGCGCATTCAAATGCCTCCATTAAGAAACCTATTCCGGCCACACACGTCGGTTCACGAGCGAGTCTGTATTGGTACTGTAATAACAAGTGTTAGTGGTCAGTTTACTTAAATTTAATTAGCTTTAATTAAAATGTATTCTTAAAACAAGCAATGCATTGGCTCGTTCTATCAGTGCCACAGGATCAACATGCACAACAATTAGAATTATTATTCTTAGGACGCACATGATTAGCACATTTGCCGCACTTTCACACAGACAATAATACCAAGTTTGAACAGTTTGTTATGGTTGTTGTCCTCAGCATCATCATGCCGTGTTTCCCAGCTTGTAAGATTCAGAACCAACAAATAAGATTCAAATAATAAGTACAACAAAGATGCCTACACATCTCATTGATTCCCAGCTTCCAAGATTCAGAACCAACAAATAAGATTCAAATAATAAGTACAACAAAAGATGCCTACATATCTCATTGATTCCCAGCTTGCAAGATTCAGAACCAACCCATTAGAGCCTTTTGATAAAGTGAATATCGGGATTAAATCCATCTTGGATAGCCGTGTCATACAACCCAAGAACTTGGCGAATGCTCTTGACCATCACAACATCTGTAGTAGAGTATTCCTGTTTGCACAGATAAGAAAGAGCATGGGTTTAGGACTCTAGCAGCCGTAGAGACGGTTGTACAAACATTGGCCTTTTCTTTTGGCCACCAATTCTATCTATGTTCGTGATGCGTTAATCATTGACGCATCCCTTGAAATTACTATAATAGTGGCACTAGTTGAAGCAAACTTTATTTCCAAAACGAGAAAAGATTGCAATAGAATAGCTTTATTTAAAAAATACAACGTTGGCACAGCGTGACAAAGCACAATCATGCTGATAAAGGACAGTACTGACAGGTGTGAGGGGCCCTATGCCGCCACGACTCAATCTGGTGAACCTGCAACTCCACTCGGATGAGGTCAACCTCCAGCTCCATGATTCAATTCATGCGCCTTTTTCTGCAGTTCACCTGAAATGAAGCAAAGGTTGCATCATTCAGCTAGCAAGAAGTACTTGCTCTCATGAGCTGGCAGGTTCTTATTTAGTAGTTGCACTAAAATTGAGCAACATTAAAGTTGGCTGTCCTGTTCATATAAGGTGCAACTATAATTTGCTTATCCTTTTGTGCAGTTCCACTAAAATAAAGTGCCATTGTGGTGACAGTGATGACTCATCTGGCAAAGGCTAATAAAATGTTGCACGAGATTACCAACAGAATTTGACGGAGATTTTGGGAACTCCAGTCACCATTTTGTGTAGTTCCACCAAAATTGAGAGATGTTGCCCATGTGACATTTTAGTTGAACTGCACAAGACACTCATTCCAAAAAAACGTGTTTTGTGCAGTTCACCAAAAGGTCACAATAGCAACAAGGTGAAATGGATATCCCTATCTGCACAAAAAGATAGAAAGTAAACAGTTGCTGGTCAATAAGAATATACGAAACATACACAAAATGAAAAGAAGCAACTTAATTATGTTCATGGCAATCACGCAAGGACAGTAGAAATTTTAAAACGTAAGTAATGCTTCATGTTATCGGAAGCATTACGATCAACTATGACATTCATCAAATATGGGATTACTTTAATTGTGGCATTGCTTGTTTACCAGATACAGTAAATCAACATCAGCTAAAGAGTTGGTTTAAGGGCATGGGACCATGGGGACACCAGGTCACTCAGCAGCGTAAAGAAGCAACTTACTTATCATACTTGGGAAAACAACAGGAGTACCATTTGTTAACACAATTTAATTACATCATATCACTGGAGGCTAACAATAACACTTGTTAGACATGTCCTTAAGGTAACAGTGTGATCACTTCATTTTACATGCGCCTTTACATTAACAACAGCAAAAGGTTGGTACAAGGACATGCGACAGTGGACGCATCAGCACAATGTACCTACAAAGAGGCATAAAGTGGTGATGCCGAGTTTGTTCATGCTCTGTGAGGGCAGCAAATATAATCCTGGAGAACTTTTACTATGTGAGGGCAGCAAATCTAATCCCGGAGAATTTTTACTATGTGAGGGCAGCAAATCTAATCCTGGAGACCTTTTACTATGTGAGGGCAGCAAATCTAATCCTGGAGACCTTTTACTATGTGAGGGCAGCAAATCTAATCCTGGACATACTTTGTTGACTTGTCCACCAGCTGCCACTTTCTATCCATTTTTCAACCAATAATAGATCTGTTCCTTATCCAGTTTGTACTGAGTTTTCCCATTATTTCCCTTTTCAACCAAGAGACAGGTTGGGTACCCTGTCTCTACTACTTCCCCCCCTATTATTTCCTCTTTGAATCAAGTCCTAGATTCATGCTATGACTTTCCCCCCTTCCTTCGTTGTTTGAACCAAGTCCTATATTAGAATGCATGAAGTAGCTTTACCTCTAATAATACTAAAAATTTAGGTGGATTTGGAAGAGCTTATGGAAGTAGAAAAAGATGCACATGCAGACACGTTGGGAGCTGAGGCAGTAGAGCAAGGCCGCTTTCGAAGAACTTGTACCTGACGTTCGTCGGGATGTCGGTGGCGACAGGTCCGATCTGCGCAAAATACGGCAGGGAGGAAGAAGGGTCGGAGGACCTCCCGAGCCGGCGATGTGTTGGAGAGAACGACACGGGCAGAGGATCGGGCCCTGCCGGCAGCTATGGGTTTCCTCCCTCGCGGTGATGACCGTGTGAACGATGCACCTTTTAGTCCTCTACACACACCGACCGAAGGGATCCGGCCGGATCTGTGACTAGCGGTGAGCAGAGAGAAAATGTCGCTACCGCTATCTTGTTTAGATCTGGAGAGGATGAGAGAATGAAGAGATCAACCCTAGTAAAGCAAGCGCTCAGGCCCCTGTGTACATATATAGTGGAGTGATTATCTTTTTCTCTCCACAACAAGCGTTTCAATTTGTGTAAGTGACATTAAAGAAAAGAAACTCTCTATTTAAGGTGACTACTGTACGACTCCTACTTGCTACTAGTAGTACTAGTATTGTTCACTTGTGCTCCCCGCCTCTCCATTCATTGAACAACCCCACGGGTGAATAAACATACAGTAAGTATTTATATAGAAAGAACAAGATCGAACTATTTTCGCGTAGTTAAAAGTTGAGGGCAGGGCTTTTCCCGGCAGTACGTGCGGCAGTTTTCGGGTAGGCGGTTTGACAAAGAGGTGAGGAGGGTGAGCGAGTGGCGCATTCTCAAACATACTGCTGGAAAGGTCGGGCCGTGCGATTTGACGGAGCGTTACTGCTGGAAAGACTTGTGATATGACCACTCACTATAGTCATGAATTACTGGCGCTCCGACCGGGGTGATGCCCCCCTTCCATTCTGCACTCTAATCTGGTGCATGACACGTCAACCCGGATGCTGGCTCTCCCACATGTCGGCGAAGTACTACGTAGTAGTAAGAAGGAGCAACGAATGATGCAGTATATACTACTACTACTACTATTCAGGTCGGAGGAGTGCGAACCACGGCAGCCTAGTGAACCAGCAGTGCGAACCACGGTTGCCCAGTGAACCAGTAGTAGAAAACAATGTGGTGATATGGCCATAAAAAACAATGTGCTACGGTCCACACTGTAACATGTACAGTACTACTCCTCTTTGTTTGGATCACTGAGTTAGAGCTAGTTTGGGTTGAAATATCCTCAAATTATCAAAACAGGAGGGGTTAGTTTGAGCTAGTTTGCTCTAACCCAGCTAAAAGAGAACTAAAAAAATCTCCCCTGCCCGCACCAGATTGCTCCCCCCTCTCGCACGACTCCTCTCTGTTCCCCATAGGGAAGCCCGCCCGAGCGCTGCTCGCCCTCTCTCTCCTCTAGCCGCCCTCTTCCTCCGGCCTTTGAAGGTCGCCCCGCTCCACCTTCACCGGTCATTTTTCTACCTCTATCATGCGCGGCAGCGGCGCATCTACCAGGGAGGTCACGAGAGGGGTGAGTTTGTTCGTTCCTTCTCTGTCTCACATCCATATCATTGATCTTGCTCGCTCTAGCGCTAATTCTGATTTGGAAAAGTAGATCCTGATCAAACTTGGTATAGATTTGTGGTGCACGCATGGAATTGTTTGATGCTGCTTGAGGAGGTAATAAATCTTTCTAGAGGCCCAAAGATTCAGTTCACCTTTCTAGGTATTTCAGTTTTAGGCTTGCATTATTTCTAGAGGCCCAAAGATTCAGTTCACCTTTCTAGGTATTTCAGTTTCAGGCTTGCATTATTTCTAGAGGCCCAAAGATTCAGTTCACCTTTCTAGGTATTTTAGTTTCAGGCTTGCATTATTTCTAGAGGCCCAAAGATTAAGTTCCCAGTCGGCGGCAAGTGGCCCTGCTACCCATGCCAGTGTCAACCTCAACTCGCAACGGCCAGCGTCGGAGGGGTTCCCGAGGCTTGGGCTCTACAGAGCCTTCCTCCAGAGCGATGATGGAGAGCTCCTCCCTCGGTGCGTGAGGGGCACCGGGCTCCCTCCCTATCGTGAATGACTTCCGTGATGAGTTAGCTCATGCTTTGATTCATGGAGTGTTTTTTTTTGTGAAGCTTGATTGACGACTTGTATTTTTAAGTGGGTATTTGTATGGACAAAGTAAAAATTATCATGTTTTGCATGCTTGATTTGTAAAGTATTTCGTTTCACTACAAAAAAAAAAGACACATCCGTGACACTTTGGACTGAACGAAAAAAATTCCTGTCATACATATGACACTTCTACGACGATAACTGTGACAAAACCCGGTATCATCATAGATGTGGTGGGCTCCTACTTCTATGACAAAAAATAATGACAGAAAATGGGCTTTTCATCCTGGGCGGGCCGGAGACGCAGCTGCATGACATTCTTTGGGCCGTCCATGATGGAAAAAATCGTGGTAGAAGTGAGGGGGAGGAAAATTTCGGGGAGTTGCCGGTTACGGTGGGAGGTCGGGGGCCGAGCGATGCGCGTTTCTCTCGTACACGTGCGAGGCGTTGGCTCTAACTGAACCCGAGCGAGGTGTTGGGCTCTAACTAAACCCGAGCGATTGCACTGTAGGCTACGCGTTACTGAACCCGAGCGATCGATCGATGGCTGTTAACTGAACCCGGTCGAGCGATTCCTTCGCTACTGCTGCTAACTGAAGCCGATCGATTGGATGAACAATGAGTGTTGCGGGGGGGGGGGGGGGCTTGGATGAACAGTGAGCGGTGGCGTTGCCTCTGGATGAACATGACCCCGTGGTGTGGAGGGCTGAATGAAAAGTAGACGGTGGAGGCGTGGCCGTGGAGGGGTGGTTGAATAGGACCCCGTGGTGTGGAGGGCTGGATAAATAGTAGACGGTGAAGGGCTGGATGAGCAGTATACGGTGGAGGGGTGGTTGAACAGTAGCTGGTGGAGTAGCGCGCGGTGGAGGCCGGATGAACAGGAGCCCGTGGAGGCTGGAGGAGGTCGACGGTAGCCCGTGGAGGCTGGAGGAGGTCGACGGTGGAGATGAACAGTATCCCGTGGAGTCCCGTTTTGCGGTACGCCACACTCCTCCCGATGAACAAGACCCCCGTTTCGACCGTAGCGCTCCAACACAAGTCCGTTTCATCCGTTTTGCGGTACGCCACACCCCTCCCGATCAACAGGACCCCCGTTTCGATCGTAGGATGTCCGTTTCCTCCGTTTTGCGGTACGCCACACCCCTCCCGATAAACAGGACCCCCGTTTCGACCGTAGGAGGTCCGTTTCCACCGTTTTGCGGTACGCCACACCCCTCCCGATCAACAGGACCCCGTTCAGAATGTAGGAGGTCTGTTTCCTCCATTGTGCGGTACGCCAGGCCTCATTTCCATCGCCTGTTCCTTCCAAGCCCTCACGATGAACACGACCACGCATTCCGTTCCGACCCAGCCGGTTGGCTCCCACGCGTTCTGTTACCTCCCGATGAACACGACGCATTCCGTTGCCTCCCCATGAACACGACGCATTTCGTTGCCTCCCCATGAACACGACGACGACTCTGTTTCTCCATTCCGACCCAGCCATGTACACGAGCCCTGGCCGTACGTATGCGCGAGTAGGCGTTCGAAACCGCGCCCGTATGTACGTATGTGGCCGTATTTTCTTTCTTGCACCCTGGCTGTTGTACGTACGTGTACATGCTACGTGCGCGCCTCTACTAAGACACGTGCGTGCCTCTACATCCACCAGTATATATGTACGTACACGTTCGCGACTAGAATGACAACGCTACGTACGCTTCGACCAGGTGGGTCCCGACTATCAGGCACTTCCTTGCGTGCGAAGATGTAGCTGGTGGGTCCCAGCAGTCAAGGGGCAAATCATTTTTTTTGCCCGGACGCACTTCCTTGCGTGCAACGATGTAGCTGGTGGGTCCCAGCAGTCAGGGGGGCGAATCGTTTTTTTTGCCCGGACGCACTTCCTTGTGTGCGAAGGTGTCGCTGGTGGTTCCCAGCGGTCAGGGGGGCGAATCGTTTTGTTTTTTTTTGACCGGACACACTTCCTTGCATGCAAAGATGTAGCTGGTGGGTCCCAGCAGTCAGGGGGAAACTTTTTTTCGCAAAATACAGTGGCCCGTCCGGTGGGTCCCAGCTGTCAAGGAATCATTATTTTCTGCGTAATAAGGAGGCACTTCCTTGTTGCGGCCGTGGACCCAGCTGTCAGCCTCTCCACGTATAGTCCACGTCCGATGGAAGTCGTTCCTTGACCATGTTGACCACGCCACGCCAAGAACACCACGGCGGTGGACGACGTCGCCTCAGGGCCTGGCCAGCAATGGGAATAGTAGGGGGTGGTGAGGCCTCCGCGGCAGCACAGCCGGCCACGGGAGGCAGGAGCATGCAGCACGACCGGCGCTGCTTTGGGCGGCTGGAGCAAGAAGACCAGAGGTTGAAGAAGCACTATGGCCGTTGGATGGACATCGTACGGTCACTGGAGCTAGAATCGTTCATATTGACTAAAGTTGACAAAGGCCCCCGTCCCAGTCAACTTAGTAGGCCCACAAGTCAGCCTCCCACCATGGTGGGTCCCAGCTAGCAGGGGGAGTATTCATTTTTTTTGTGCGTAATAAGGAGGCACTTCCGGTGGGTCCAAGCTGACAGCGCGGGGAATGATTTTTTCGCAAAATACGCTGGCCCGTCCGGTGGGTCCCAGCAGTCAGGAGGGAAACGTTTTTTTCGCGAAATAAGGTGGCCCGTCTGGTGGGTCCCAGCTGTCAGCCTCTCCACGTACAGTACTCTTCCGATGGAAGTTGGTCATTGACTACGTTGACCACGTTGTGCCGAGAGCACCAGGGCGGTGGTCTGGACGACGGCGAGGCCTAGGAAGGGGACGACACGGAGCCGGGGACGACGCAGCAGTGGTAGCCCGCGCGGAGAGGAGTACGAGGGTTCACTGGTTCTGCTGTTGTGTGAGGCTGCCGTCACCGCAGAATAACAGGGGGTGTGGGTGAGTAGAGGGATGGCCTGGCCAGCAGTGGGAGTAGTACAGGGCGGTGAGGCCTCCGTGACATCACAGCCGGCCACGGGAGGCAGGAGCACGCGACACGACTGGCGCTGCTTTGGGCGGATGGAGCAAGAAGACCATAGGTTGAAGAAGCACTACGGCCGTTGGATGGACATCATACAATCACTGCATCTAGAATCGGTTATATTGACTAAGTTGACAAAGCCCTTGGTACGCGTCAACTTAGTAGGCCCACAGCTCGGATTTGGCAGAGAACATATAGCCCATTTGCGACTTGTAAGAATGTACAACCCATTTTTCAATTCTAATGGAATTTACTACAGCCCATTTACAGTTTGTTAAAAGTACAGCCCAACTTCTAGCTAGGACAACGATTAATAATTTCAAACAACCGCTTAAAACAGAATTAAAAAAAAATCCCACATTTTGATGGGATCTGAAATATTTTTATCCGAAATTTCTAGTCAGGTTAAATATAATTTCAAAATAAAGTTGTATCACGTTAAAATCCAACAAAATATTGCGCGCGCAACAAGTAATGAAATTGAAATTTCCAAATTCCAAAAATAATATATTTTTCAAACTAATTTCGTATTTGGTGCATAGTAATTGCCCAGTTATTATAATTACATCCCATTTATTATTTCTTAAAGTCCATTTTCTTGTTAATCCTAATGCATACCTCCTAGAAAACTTTGCAGCCCAGCGGGGCGGATAACAAGTTGACCCAGATATTGTGTACAACTGTCGGCCCAGTTGCATTGCTGATGTTGAAAAAAAGGCATGTGTAGTACAGTACAACCTAACATGGTTACTCAGCCCACATTTAGCGACGCCGGAAAGGCCCAAACAAGGCTTCTGTACAACTTTTTGAAGGCACTGAGCTCAATTAATAACTTAAGAAAAAAGTTAGATTACAGTGAAACCTAATTAAAAGCTGTCACGAGCAAATAAATAATTCAACGGGTCCCACTTGTGCGTGTGCGCGTGTGTGTGCATGTGTGTGTGTATGTGTGAGAGAGAGAGAGAGACCCATCGGTCGATGCTCGTAAATACATCTCTCAGCCATATGCATTGCTGATGCTCAGTAAAAACTTATATAGTTGACACAATCATATAGAACGTCATAGCACACTGAACTTGCATACAAAAATTTCACGCAGGCGGCACAATCAGGATAGAAGCAGTGGATCGCTACGGGAAGGGCTATGTTGAAACCAACGAAGTCGTACATAATGATGCATCGTCTTTATAAATGATGGGGAAATACCTTGAATGTTGTGCAAAGAAAACAGACAGACAACACAATAAGTTCTGCTAGCACATTAAGTTGACGTACAGCCCTTTCTAAAAAAAGTTCAGGTACAAAATTAGAACAGGTCACAACAAATGTACTGGCATATCAGTGCTTCAGACCCATAGCTCACATCTAACTAGTACTATCTGACAAGATTCAGTTGTTACCTCAAATTAGAGCACATCTAGGCAGCCAGCCCTGCCTCTTCTCCCAAAGAAGCAGTGGCCTCCGCCACGCGATGGAGTAGGCACTGTGCCATCCATCATTCCGAGCAACACGGGGAAAGTCTGACGTTGACTCCTGTAATGGACGTCGTCAACGGACCCTAGCACCAGCGGCGGCGGCAGGACTTCGATTGATGGATTGACCACTTCTTCGACATGCACGAACACTCGATACAGGTACATCCCTAACGTGGTCCGCGGCGGCCTTGGTGGCGATGAATAGTACAACCCCGGTTCCTGCACCGGTATCTCAACACCAATCACCTTCAGTATGGTGGACGGCTTCTTCATCCATGCCATAACAGTCAGAGCCCAGCTGTCCGGAGGAACAAACATACTTACAAGCTCACCTCCAAGGTCGTTGATAAGCTCGTTCATGGACTTGTTGTTCCAAGCACGTCGAGGCATGCCGTGGAAGGTAAGCTTTGTTAAAAACTCAAGCTTAGAGGGCACCGAGCCCCATCCTGGCTGCCACCGATCAAAGCTCACCAGCGCGCCATCGCAGAACAAACGCTGGGAAGATTCGAACACACGACTGCAGTCGAAAGTCATCCAGAACCTGACGAAGAAATCAGCCGATGGCGGACAGACTTTGATGAGCAAGTCACTTATTTGGATGCCGTGCACAATTCCAAGAGCTTTGACAAGGTCGTCCGGCGAGACGGGAGGCCGGATGTTGTTGATGGTTACCATCAGCACTTTGCCAGCAAACTAGTCGTCAAGCGCCGCCATGCCACTGTTGAGCGACAGCACGCAGCGACCGAAGGCAGGACGGCAGGATCTCCAGCTCGGAGATCCGCGTTGACCGGCAACATGATAGTGCGCTTGAGTACATGGAGTACAGGAGGGGGATTTGGGGGAACTGGAGTAGGAATCGAGATTCCAGAGGTGGGGGAGGGGCGGGAGACTGGGGATGAAAAGGTAGCATGAATTTCGAGCACACGCCAATATGCTCTCTGCGCGCAAGCGCACGAAAACACCGGTGGCGCCCACATGTCGGCCTAAGAGTCCTTATTCTTCCTTTTTTGGAGAGCCCGGCCTTTTTTCAGGATCTTTTGAGAGCCCGGCCCAAGAGTCATAATTGACCTGTTTGGCATTGCATTACTACTCGGCCCATATTCAACGACACCTCATTGGCCCAAACAAGTGTACATCATCGAAAAGACAGTGAGCTCAAATTATATAACTTGAAAAAAGGAGATATACTCTGAACACTGGAGAATGGTGATGCCCTCATTTAGCCCACCAGTAGTTCGAGACAATAAACAGTTCGAAACAACGATATATACAACATTCAAACACTGACCAGTGACTACTACTGACATAAACAGCAAGACATGATAGTTCATAAGAAGTCTTGCTACACCACCAAAACGTACCCATCTGTAGCGCTCAGACTCTCGTGATCTAGACGAGAATGGCATTCTAAACAGAAGCAACTATTACATAGAAAGAGTGACATAGACGAGGATGACCAAATTATAAGGAATATGCATAACAAAAGAAAGAACTACCTATCCAGAACCAGCAGCAAAGACAACAAAGTCATTCGAAGAGATGATCCAACACCATCATAATTTGCAGCCCCGCTTCAGCGACCAGTGATCCGGAGACACCAGTACTCCACCGTTTCGATGCAACAGCCCAATTACCTATCAACCTGAAGGCTTGAACCACATCACTGCCTCTCGTAATTGAGACATCCAAGGATCAAAGTTAATCCGGATGCCTTTGTCATTCTCACTTTCTTTTGGCTGCAGGCTGTATCATTGACAATCAGGGGAGTTTGATCCCGAACTCCTAGGGCTCGCCATGTAGACACAGTTTTCCATAGCAAACAGAGCCTCTCTGCCATCAAGGTCCTTGCCAATGGTGATCTCCTGGTTAATCGGATAATTGAGTCCGAGAAACAGAAAGTGTGAACCAAGGCTGTTTACCCGCCTCCAACTGGTATCCTGCTCATAGACGTAACAGCCACTATCCGGATACTCATATATTACACGGTGCTTGTATACAGTGGGGTTTTTGCCATATAACTTTTCCGACTCATGTGTCCGAATGATCATCAGTCTTTTGCCGTCGTCTGATCGAGCGAGGAACCAGTTGTGCTTCCCTGTTTTTGGCAAAGGTGGTGTAATTACAAAGGGTAGTAACTGTAGGGACACTACATCATATCAAAAAGGACAGGCGTTGTTAATGTAAGATCAGCATTGTTCAGAGTATGAGTAGGATAATGCAAGAAACAGCATTGATATGTCGTTATACTCATGTTATCTCGCAATCGATTCTTCACAGGAAACTACCATGTCATGCATGTTATGTAATCATGTTCTGTCCTCACAAACAAATTCTTCAAGGTAACTAACAGAACATGCATTGTTATATACTCGTGTTCTGTGGGCAAAAATTTTGTGAGGATATTATTCTAGCCATTGATTGCTGAAGGGCGAATATAGGTATGTACACATGGTAAGCATTGCAGGATTTCACTACTTCCAAATATAGAGTTCTCCATATGCACATTTACTTCCCTAATGTATGGTTAGATGAAACCAACAGTGTGGTGCATGTTTCTACATCATGAAAATGAGGAAACTAACATGGCCATTGATACGCACTCATATTTAGTAGTAGTATATAGATTACTGTAAAATAAGGATAATATCCATATATTCCTAACCGATTGATTATTCAGGGTACAAATTGGCTGTAATGACATGGTCACAATCGCATGAATTAACTCATTCCATATATAGCTGATTTCGGCGTCTCTAATATATTGCCATAGTTCTACTCAAATTCTGCTCACAGGGATATGCCAATCATCACAAAAAGTTCAAACAGTGTCATGGCGTCATCATTAACATGAGATGGAAACAACTTACATGCGCTGTCCCAGCAATACATGGTGCCATCTGCTTTGTCGATCGCGTAGATGATGCAATTGTGTTCAATAGCATCACAGAAGTGTGTATCAGCTTTGACGATGATCCACTGCGAGCCGAGTTGGCTCCAGCTAAAAAAGGCACCGGCGTAAAGATAGGCAAGTCCGCGGTCGAACAAGGCAATTAGCTTGAAGTCTCCGTAATTCGCATGTCGTGTGGGTACTTGGCAGATTACAATCTTCTGCAAAACAAGGTCCGTCCAACTGACGTAGTAATCTAGATGACTTGGACCGCGATGGTAATACTCTATATAATCCAACGGAGGAAGGATAATCTCATGGGAGGTCTGGAAGTTCATGAGCACCAACTTTTTACCGTCTTATCTGAAGGCAGCCATCCATTGGGAGTT
The DNA here is from genome assembly GCA_963921465.1 of Triticum timopheevii. NCBI lineage: Eukaryota > Viridiplantae > Streptophyta > Magnoliopsida > Poales > Poaceae > Triticum > Triticum timopheevii. The sequence goes on from OY997272.1 coordinate 174,152,808, forward strand.
CATGCCGACCCAGTACATACCTGCCAAGAAGTTTCAGGCGATGGTGATCGGATCGATGTCGAGGGAAATGATGTACGGCGACACACTACATACCTGCAAAGAAGTTTCGGCTAATGGAGATCAGATTGAAGTCAAGGGGCATCATGCACGCCACTGTATCATGGTGAGCCAATCTTGCAAGACCAGATAGCAGCAAGCAGGGTGTCTTGAAAAGCTTAGGCCTCGCTTCGACGATGGTCGTGTGCATGTCCCTCGAGCATGTAGCCAGCCGCAGGGCGGTCAACATATCCATACACGAACAACAGAGGTCAAGGATGTCACTTGGGAGATTGCTCCAATCGCAGCTCATATGGATGCTACGCAGTTCGCGTTCGGCCATGGTGGAGTTTGGAAGGGGGCTTGATTTACGGGGGAGAAGGATGTCGGTGTTGGAGCGGCTAGCAAGGGAATAGTGGTACTGGGGGAGGCGAGTGAGGCGACGGTACACGGGGGCACAATGAGATGGAGACGGAGACGGAGACGGAGACAGAGAAGGAGATGGAGATGGAGTGGTGCTATGGGAGCGGAGAGGGAGATGAGGCGAGGCGCCAATGTGCTGTACAGCGGCGGTGACAGACTGCACAGTGCACAGGGTGAGGCTGACTTTGGTAACCCGAACACGCCGCCTCGCCTGGACTAGTGTGAGGCGCAGGGTGTTGTCACTTCACTGTGAGGACCGGATGAATAGTATTTTGACCATCAAGTGTACCACAGTTGTACTACTACTACTAGTAGTAGTAGTAGGAACATGAGTACTCCAGTATTGTATAGCGGAAATAGGTCTCCCGTGCTAGCATGCCTGTTCACTTCATCGTTCAGGTATCATCCATATTGCGAGCAGAACCAAATTCTCGTGCATGCCCAATCAACGCCCTGCCGCGATGCATGCAGTGGTCATTCTGGTGCATCAAGGACGGCATGCAGATCGTTCCACACTTGAGAAGAGGAAAAATGGAAAGGTAGAACACAGCAGCAGAGGAAGAGAACGCTGGCTAACAAGGCTGGGAGGGGATCGAGCAGGTAGTTAATGCTCCACGCCTAAAGGTTTTGGGAAAACCTGATTTTCATAAGGTGACTTATACTCACCTAAACGGAGGGAGTATTCCTTAACTAGAGAATGTTGTGTCTCCCACTCACTCGCTCAAAAAAAAGCTACGACACATTTTTTTATCTGTTTGCATAGGTCCCACCTATCAAGAAGGATGGGCACGTACACGAACAGGTACGACTCCTCAGTCTACCCGCATAGCCTTTTCGTTTAGTCTACCTAGCCGTCTAATCAACTGCCTGCACGCCACTTCTCCCATTTACTTCTCCATCGGGACCGATTCGCCTCGGCTTCTTCACCTCCCCTTCGTCTTCATTTGCATCCAAACCCCACTTTGTTCACATTGTTTTAACCTCTTTAAATAATCATCTACTACTTCAGTTAGACTAGCCATCTATTCCTAATTCTCCAAACCATAGCCCTCCATTCCAGCGGTTCCAAATGGCGAAAGAGATCGAGATGCAGGTTTTTAGCGTCCAACATGTCCTCGTCGAAGGCTCGATGCGCATAGTTTCCACCGTCACTGTCAACCCAAGGGTTGTTCGGCAGTGGATCAACAATGTATCCAACTCCCTCGAAAAGGTAGAGACGAGGGTCATCGGTCTCGACGCAGAGTACACGGAGCGTGCCCCTGGGAAGATCCAGCGTGCCGCCGTCCTTCAGCTGTGCCTCGAAGATGATGTTTTGGTGTACCACATCATACACTCGCCCTCCATACCAGGTGAGCTTCACGATTTCTTGTCTCAGGAGGACGTATACTTCTGTGGGGCACCCATCGAAGGGGACAAACAGAAGCTGGAGCCGTACAACCTTGATTTGAAAAGCATCGTTGACCTACAAACCAGAATCAAAATTCCTGTAGAAGATTGTGCTAAACAGACACCATCCCTATTCGACGTAGCAAATTTTGTGCTCGGTACAAATCTTCAGAAGGGTAATGAGATGGTGGATTTAAGGTCGTCTGGATGGGAGAATTATCCCTTGACGTATGAGCGGATAAAATGTGCTACCCTCGATGCTCGTGTGAGTTTCGAGATAGCTGCAAGGTCCAAAGAGCTTGTTGCGAAGCCATGTCCCACAGAGAATGAGAATAAGAAGAAGAAGAAGAAGAAGAAGAAGAAGAAAACGTTGCACCAGCAGGAGGGCATTATGGATGAATGAACTATTTCCTCTCTTGTAAAAAAACTTATTCCCTCTCAGTGTATATTGATATAGATGGACTATTTCGATGGTGTGCATGTCTTTGGAACAGAGTAGTAGTGTGGGTCCACTTGACTATAAGGAACTATTTATCCGCATATATAGCTTTATCTGCTACTCCTTCCAGTGATCGGTATGCAGTGCATGTGTCCGTAGACATGACAGCTTGTCCATGGAAGTTCAACTACGGCGACCATCACGTTTCATCTCGCGATTCCCACGACGCTTCTCCAACCCACGGCACCACGCCCCCCAACGTGCGCCTCACCCCTCTCTGCCGCACCGCCCCTCTGCCTTTGTGTGCATGACATGTGGGCCACCTAAAATGCGGCGAGCATCAAGTTTCTACCACAGCCACCCGCGATTCCCACGATGCCGCTCGAACCCATGAAACCACACGTCCCCCGACCTGCGGCTCACCCCTCTTAGCCCCACTACCCCTCTGCCTTCGGGAGCATTACATGTGGACCAGTCACCTATCGGTTCCACATGTTATTGACTCAAAGGTAGGTGTAGTAAGGCGCTGAAGCTCAGTCCTGACGGCCCTGAGAGGGAAATGTAACTCCTGCGCCAGGGCTTGTGGTGCTCCCGTAGCATGAACTTGTGCCAAACTCGAGATTTGCTTCTTTACTATACATGCACGCAACGATTTAATGGACATTGTAATCTCAACATGTGATGGGGAGCTCTAAATTTGAATTTGAAACTTATAAAACGAAAAGATTCAAAACAAATAAACTTGGAGAGAGGGAGTATATCGTAGGATGTGTCCCAAACAAAATAAGTCCCCTGGTTTGTCACTGCGAAGATGCGGTTAGAAAGGAGCACAGCGTCTTCCTACTCGTACGGCAACAAATCGGCCGCAGACAGCATGGTCCGCCTTTGACCGCCATGTGCAAGGTTCGTGCTATCTTTTATTCAATCTCACCGTGGTTCCATCATACCAATTCATGTGGTGGCTCGTTGCATGGCTGATCCCAATGTTGGATAAAGGTTCTACGGGAACGGTGTCACCATTGTAAATGTTGTGCAAATTGATGTTGGTACCCTCCCGTACATATGCAAGCCAATCTCCACTCACACCGAGCCTAGACTGTGAAACAGTGGGCAGGGGGAGAATTAGGAAATGGACACGGAAGTAGTCTTTAGAATGCATTTACTACGTAATCAAACTCATGTTACCTGCTCATCGGAGGAAATCCGAGTGCCCCTCAACGTCGGCATCTCAAGGGGCGTCAACTTGCAACTACGGCCACGCCGCGCTGGAGACCCCCAAGGAAACATCCTCATGCGTTCCACGGAACATCAAGATGCATTTGTATGAGTAGTTTATCTTGTGAGAGAAAAGGATGAACGAGGGAAGGCCTCTAGAGATAGAGATGGACACTACTACTACCAATGTGCTGGCTCGTGCGTTGCAATGGATCCAAACTAGTAGAATAATACTTGTTCATGTGCTTGATATATAAACACTCTAGTTTTGATATACATGTGTCAGCAGACACGACAACTTGTCCATGGAAGTTGAACCACGGCGACCATCACGTATCTTCTTTCTACCACTGCCACACCCACACGCGATTCCCACGACGCCGCTCCAACCCACGGCACGACGTCCCCCGACGTGGACATGGATCCTCTGACGTGGCTATCACTGCCTTGCCCTGCCTTTCCTTCGTTGACAGGTGGGACCCATGCTTATGGGTCCCACATGTCAGTGACAGAATGGTAGGATTGTTCGTGCCCCTCATCCCTCTCGGCCCCACCGCTCCTCTGCCTTTGTGTGCATGACATGTGGGCCAGCTGAACTGCGGCGACCATCAACTTTCTACCACAGACACACCCGATTGGACGCGGTTTGCCTGCTTCGCTGCTGTGCTCCGATCCGTACTCTCGCACCATCGAATTTTCATCCAGTGGCTGTGACACATTTCGTCCCGGGCATCAATCCTCAGCTGGAGTACTTATGTACTAAAGGTAGTACCCGCCGGTGTGGCCATCTACGCCTCGTAACGCCCCGACGCCCAGCTGTGGTACCCTCGCCACGGCCACGCCACCACCGGTCGGTTCATCTCGAACGAGTGAGTCGCGAACCACGCCACCACCATGAGAATGACATGTGGGCCAGCCGCATTTAAGGTCCGCATGTCATTGACTCATAGGACGGGCACTAAGCCACTGAAGTTTGGTCCCGTGGGCCCCGAGAGAGAAATGTAACTCCTGCGGTAGGCCTTGTGGTGCTCCCGCAGTACGAGCTCGTGCCAAAACTGGAATTTGTTTCTTACTACTACCAACTAGTACTAGTAAGGTACACGTGCATTGCACGCATGAGATTCTGGTGGTTTGTGCATTATGCTTCTACATGTGGAGTTTTCTTGATTCTAACATGTGGCAAAATCTGGTGGAATGTAAGGTTAGGCAAGTTTGATTAACTTAGGTGAGTGTTTGGTTCAAGCCAGACCTTAGGCAAGCCACACTAAGGCCCCATATGACATACACACAAAAAATGTGGCAAGATTCCCTTAGGCTTGCCAACTTGTGGCTCTCATTTTGAAGAACTTAATAACTTTGCCTGAGCTTAGTTGTGGCAAAGTTAGTCATGAATTAAGTTCAACCATGGAGTCTTCTAGATTATACATGTGGCAGAATCTGGTGGATGATATCCAACGGCCAGTAGTGCTCGGATTTGCCATCTTTGTACCGTCGGATTGGCTTCATCCAACGACCAACTTTCAAAGTTTTTCACACACTATATAGGGGGTATAGATATAGATGTGCCGGTCCATTGCAATGGATCCAAAGTATATCTATTTAGTGGAGTGCACTCTAAACACATTATCTATTTATTTTTCTCTAACCTTCCGTAGCCATGCAACCAAGCCACATAAGCTTCATGGGTGCCCCCCACATCATATTATTCATACTACGTTGATTGAAAAAAAAGATAAATCACCCAAACCAAGATCTTCCCGTTTTTTGTTCATATGATGTTGTGTCGTGCACGTATCTACTAGTTGTATAGTGGTAGTACTAGTAATATAGTATTAGGAGTACAAACTTGGTAGTACTAGTAGGAGTAGTACTAGTACGGAATGCTCCTACTCTATCAACGAGCCCCGTCTGACACAAAATTTCTTGGCTTCCGTGCTACAGCTAGATCTTCCCCTTGTTTCTGTTTTCCAACCTGGCGGCGGGCGGGGTGCGGTTTGCCAATAGTCGGTTTGCTCAAGGTGGTCCCACATGAAAGTGAAAATGCTAGGCAACACGCCTTCCCTAAGCTATTTGTCGTGTCGGATGGGCCGTGGAGTACTCCCGATTCCCGGGCGTGTGGGGGTGCGACACGAACGCGGCAGGCCTTTTCCTTTTACTAGCAATGTGCCCGTGCATTGCGGCAGATCCAAAGTAGTAGAATAGTAGTACTTGTTCACAAACTTGAAAGAAATCACTCTTGTTTTGATATACTCCTAATATATTACTCCCTCCGTTCCTAAACATTTGTCTTTTTAGTGATTTCAAATGGACTATCACATACGGATTATATAGACATATTTTGAAATGTCGATTCACTCATTTTGCTCCGTACGTAGTCACTTATTGAAATCTCTAGAAATACAAATATTTAGGAACGGAGGGAGTACTTTTCACTCAAAATATATTTCTCAGGCTGTTTTGATGAGGTGAGAGAGGGATGTGGTTGCTTTCAAGATAATAAGGGGTTTTCTGCAAATTGCTTCTTGAGGACGGTGAACTTGTTGCTGGTGGCAACGATCATCTGGTCCAACTGAGAGACGTAGTTGGCATCGATGGCGGCCATCCACCAGCCGGTCTCCAACACCGTCTGGAGACGATCCTCGGTGCCATGCCGCAGGCTGGCGTCGTGGACCATCTGGCGCAGCCGCTGGCCGCTCATGCGCATCGCCGCCATGGGTCTGGAGCGAGCTCTTTTGCGCTTAGTGTAGGTGCTTAGGCAAATGCTTAGGTGCGTACGATGTGGTAGATGCATTGGAATGGAGGGGCGCCTTTATATGAGGGCAATGAGGGCAAACTGCATTGCATTCACATCGTGCAGCCTCTTTTCCCGGACCTTCTCCCATTACTTCCCTCATGCATTAATTGAAGGATGATGCATTGGCCGTTCAACATATCGGGAACCGCTACTCCCTCCCTCGTCTGCATTAAAGCCGTATCGGGAACTGCGCCGCCCTCTGTCAAATCGAATACTCCCTCCGTCTAGGTGAGTATTAAGTCACCTTACGAAAATCAAATACTAGTAAACACATAGGTGTGGTGCATTAACTCTCACGTTGTTTCTTATTTTTTGACATAAATAGAGGAATCAACCAAGAAGAGATGTGGGGCTTGTATGCTTTTAATGACTTGAGACTATCAAACATGACATGCAGTGGTCAGTTCGTTGCACAAGAACAAATACAACCCACGACAGCACACACGCATCTTATAGCATCACATCCAATGGCTATAAAAGATGAATGAGACCAAATTATATCTCATCTAGATGAGTTCTAGCAAAACTGTATTAATAATACTTAGTACTGCTGCGCCATGTATCATATATTAGGCTGGTTGTAATGGGGAGTATCATATACTAGTATCATGCATATGATACTAGTGTATGATACTACATCCGTAATGCATGGTATCATATGTTGGTATCATATAGGACTACATTTGTTGCCATGCATGACACAAAGTAGTATATGATACTTAAGCTCCTCTTTCCTCATTTAATTCAATGACACCTCATCAAAATTGCTTAGTTGGCATGCATGATACTACCTATGATACTCCCATTACGACCAGCCTTAGTATCATGTAGTACTTTATTTATTGCCATGTATGACACATAGTCCACGAGTGCTCTCTATATGTACCACCTTTTTTTTAATTTCAAGTTTTGCTCCATGGCGCAATCCATCGATACTACTACCTCCGTCCTGGTTTATTGGTCCCCATTATATTTTGTGCCAAATTTTGACCATAGATTTAACTAATAAAATGTTCATGCATGTCATAAAAAATTATATCCTTGAAAACTATGTTCAAATACGAATCCAACTGCATAATTTTTATTGACATGCATGAACATTTTATTAGTTAAATCTTTGGTCAAACATTGGCACAAAATACAAAGGGGACCAATAAACTAGGACGGAGGTAGTACTACTGTACAAAAGTGGAGTATATACATTTTTTAAAAGGCTAGAGGGTGGGGCAGTCTAGCTCGGTCGGTTTCACGAGAGGCGAGGGCCTTTGTGATTTGACGGCTCATTAATGCTGTGAAATTGAATAGTACTGCGCTGCCGCTGCACGCGTGGTGCCTCCATTAAATCCCTCCATTAAACCCGCATGCAAACCGAGAATCCTACTCCGGCCACACGTCCGTTCATGAGCGGGCCGGAATTAAACGCAACACCGGCCGAGCTCCTCCCGTCCGCCCTCAGTTTAAACGAGGCCAGACGCCGGCCAAGCTCCTACCGTCCGCCCTCTATTTACACGAGGCCAGACAGACAGCAGGCAAGAATCGCACCCCTCTTCCGCTCCCACATCTCCTCCTTCACCATTTTCTCCACCCTTCCGATGGCTTCCGATGAGCCGTTCTCCTGCATATTACCCTGCTGGGTGGCCCGCCGAGCCCTCCGGATACGTGCGAGGCCGCTCAGTGCTTCACCAACCTCGCTTGGCCAGACAGAGCCAGTTGCCGCCTCAAGCAGGCGCGTGGTTTAGCAACTCGCTGCTCCAGTTCAGCTCGATGAGGAGTGGCGAGTTGCTCCATGCCGGCACAGCGGCGAGCATGCCGGTACGGGCACCGTCGCTGCCGCGTCGTACCGCGCCACCAGTGTCTGCGGTGGCCGCGCCTCCCGTGTCTGTGGGCGCACCTCCCGTGCCTGCGGCAGCGCCATGCAGGCAAAGACAAAAGTCGGGTGCATGGAGAGCGACGAGTCGGTGGCCAGCTTCTCCGTGTCCGCCGCCATCATCGAGGAGAAGTAGAACACGGGAGGCCGCCGCCACTTGGGACCCATGAAGGCCACCGCCGAGGCGACGACCGCAGATTCAGGTGGTTTCTTTGCTGCTTCATCTCTTTCGAGGACCTTCGTCGACCCCGCAAGTGTCTGACGGACATGAGGAAGACAAAGGGATCCGCGGGCGGCCATTTAGAACTAAAATAAGTCTAGATATATCCATTTCTAGGACAAGTATTTCTGGATGGAGGGAGTATTAATTATACAAGAGAGCCGGATTGGCACCTCTTAGTTCATGTAAATGTACTGAAATCCATCATGTTTATATCAAGATCTGGCTTTTTTATACGAAATCCTTCATGCTTATATGAAATCAGTCCGTGTTTGCACGAATTTCATCTGGTTGGTTAGAGTTGTAAAAATGTATGTCGCTGGCGTTTGATGTCGTCCTCCGTGGAAGGAAGCAGGAGGAAATTTGCCGGCTGCCGTTGGAGATGCCCTTTATGCTGGAAATAATAGTGACATCCAATCCATTTGAGTTAATTGCCTGTATGATTGTCCCTCTATAAAAAGTTAATTGCATGTATAGTGTACACGTGACTTGCAGGGTGGCTACAGCTTCGTACAGAAAGTTAAAAAGAAACAAGTCCATCCTTAATATTCTAAGTACTCTGTGGGTTCCACTGTCAGTACAGTAGCGAAAGAAGTATATATTAAATAAGTAGAGTAATATATAATATAAAAATCTAAAGTTAAAAGACAGAATTTGAACTCATGTCATCGCGTTGCGATCATCCGGCGCTAACCAGCCCAGCACATTTTTGTTGTAGACCATGCTGGAGATATATCTCCATGTCTACTCTTATATATACTCCATTCGTTCCTAAATATTTGTCTTTTTCAGATTTCAAATGGACTACCACATACGGATGTGTATGTAGACATATTTTAGAGTGTAGATTCACTCATTTTGCTACGTATGTCTTTTCAGGAAGGAGTCAGATTTGTCCTTGATTTATTTATGAGGTATCCAGATGGCACTGCACCGCCAAGAAAATAGGGTAACATCAAAATTATGGACTACTTTTTTGAGTATGTTGGTAAGGTCCGGTCATAGTCACTTGTTTAAATCTCTAAAAAGACAAATAGTGCCCCCGTCCGGAAATACTTTTCATCAAAATGGATAAAAGGAAATGTATCTAGACATATTTTAGTTTTAGATACATCTATTTTTATCCATTTTGATGACAAGTATTTTCGGACAGAGGGAGTAGAAAACAAAGTTGGTGATGATGGTGTGCGTGCCATCCTGCAATATAGGCCGTCGGATTTATATCTAACGGATAGGAAAGAAACTATGGAAATTTTGCAAAAATATACCCACACGTCTCTCCACGTTCGCAAATAAGGCCTTCCCTCGTTCAGCCTTTTCTCTCACAAGATAAACTACTCATACAAATGCATCTTGATGTTTCGTGCAACGCACGGGCAGCTAGCTAATTTCTTTTAAAATAGTTGCTGCGATAATTGGGTTGAAGTGATATATTTTATGTCTGCCCCGAATGATTTCAGATTCACTAGTAGTAACAAAGAAAAGGTTGCCTTGTTAATTAACAGAAAATAGGGTGAAAACTATCACATTAGACCGGTAAAAACAAGGCACACTGGGTTCAGTGTCATCGTCACTACACATGTGCGCGCACGAGAAGTCTACATATCGAGGGGGCTACCGAGCGAGGCACCGAGACACAATGTTTGAGAGAGAAACCAATTGACAGATTATGATCTGATCGAGTTGTCACCCTTCTGCTATCATTGTTGGGGGGAGGGAGAGAAAGACGTATCGAGAGTGTGCGCGGTAGGCACAGAGGCACAACTAGCGAGTGTGTGTGTGTGTTTGAAAGAGGAGTAGATAGATTATTATCAAGATCGATGTGCCACCCTACTCCTTCGGTGCCGGGTAGTGTGTTTGTGTGTATGTTTGAGAGAGAATCCAGTCGATAGATTAGTATCAAGATCGAGGTGTCACCCTACTCCTTCGGTGCCAGGTAGTGTGTGTGTGTATGTTTGAGAGAGAAGCTGGTCGATAGATTAGTATCAAGATTGTGGTGTCACCCTACTCCTTCGGTGTTGGGAAGTGTGGGTGTGGGGGGGGGGGGCAGTGACACTCACATATCTCTACTCTTATAAAAAAACAGGGTTGGTGATGATGGTGTTCCTGCCATCCTGCAATATAGGCCATCCAATTTATATCCGACGGACAGGAAGGAAAATATGGCAATTTTGCAAAAAGATACCTACACCCCTCTCCGCATTTGCAAATAAGGCATTCCCTCGTTCATCCTTTTCTCCCACAAGATAAACTTCTCATACAAATGCATCTTGATGTTCCGTGCAACGCATGGGCATCTTGCTAGTAGGGAGAAGGAGTTTGTGTGACACATATCTATCTATATTAAGGGATAGGTAGATAGAATATGTGTGAGAGACATTATTATACTTTGTGACATTAGTGGTGCGGGTGGGCGGAACTAAAGGGGTGGGCGAGTTAGACATAGAGAGCGTGTGTGTTTCTGTGTGAGAGACTTGTAGGACGGGGTAGAAAGACGAATTTAACCCTGACGGAGGGAGAGAAATACACGAAGTGCGCGTGTGTGATTCTGATGCCCATAGGGAAATGAGATATGTATGCGTGTGAGAGAGATTGCATAATTCATTCATGTATCACTATCTAGCGATCATGGACGTGCATCGCTTGAACATAAGTCAATATCTACTTCGTATCATGGACAAAGGTACAATATCGATTCAACGCTGTAAAGATTGGACACTCACATATCACATTTTTTTTCTACTTAAATAAACCTTTTCAGTTGTGCATGCCAAAGTTACAGTGATGTTCTTCAAACAACCAATGTAGCAATCATGCACATGCACCATTGTTACTCTTGCATTCAAATTCATTAGTCTTGGATGATTTAAGTTTCTATTTTGAAGTAATATATGTAATATTCATATATGAATTCAACGGGTACGCAATTTATGAAATGGAGGCTATGTAATCATATGAGGTAACACTTTTAAGTAGCTAACTACAATATCCATTTCTTTTTGTGCACCTCTACACTAACACGCCAATGCATTATGTTTAAAGTAAATAACCAATGGCACTAAATTATCTATTTACATGAGAAATACATAGGCTGAGCGTTTGATCCCTTTTTTGTGAACGGGCCACTACACCCGTATGATTGGTCGGGCCCGTGTGAACGTCCAAGTTATCGGCGCATCATCCCGAGTTATTGTCTTTTTTCTGGGGTGGACTTCACACCAGTTATTAACTGCTGACGCGTGCCCCGTGTACACAGTCTAGCATGACCTTCCCGCTAGCACGGTCCAAAATTAGTTGAAACTGGATACGAACGATCCTGCGGGCGGCAAAATCTCCCGCCTCCTTCTAAAATTTCCGCCACCTTAGTCTTTAGCATGCGAAATCCCCCTTTTGTCCTTGGTGCACGGAGACCAACAGTTACAATACCGCCCTCATCTACATGATAGGTCGGGGCTGCTTTGGTAACTTCTAGTTCCCCCACTACACGGCACCCTCATTTCCTCTCCCCCTCCTGCAAAATCGACTAACTCCACAGCACCAGAGCATCTTACATCACGTCGTTCGTACTTCATCGCCCTTTCTCCCCTCCCCTCTCGAAACCCTAGACTGCTCATCCACCGGTGTACCATAGCCCATTCACTACCAGCGGCGTCCACCTCGCTGGATCTGCTTCTGCGGCCGCATCTACCCCTACCACCTCCCCTAGAAACAAGTAGACTGCTCATCCACCACTGTACCACAGCCCATTCAGTGTCGGCCTTGTCCACGGTGCCGGATCTGCTTCGCCGGTACTCTCGTCAACCGCCGCACATCTGCAGCGGCTCATTCGTACTCCCCACCGGAGATGCTTCGTCCACACCCCCCGGAGCCGCCCCACCGACGCCCCCGTCGACGGCCTCTGATCCTCTTCGCCGACACCTTCCTCAACCCTACTGGAGCCGCTTCGCCGACACCTTCCTCAACCCTACCGGAGCCGCTTCGCCGACACCATCGTCAACCCTACCGGAGTAGCTTCGCCTATACCATTCTCAACCCTACCGGGGCCGCTTTGCCAACTCACAAGTCCACGGCCTCAGATCCGCTTCCTCGCACCCTCATCCAACCTACCGGAGCAGCTTCTGACACCCCATCCATGGCCGCAGATCCGCATCATCGACACCACCCTTAACCCAACCACCGGAGCAGCTTCTGATGCCCCGTCCATGGCCGCAGATCCGCATCGTTGACACCATCCTTAACCCAACCACCGGAGCAGCTTCTGACGCCCCGTCCACGGTCACAGATCCGCGTCGTCGACACCATCCTTAACCCAACCACCGGAGCAACTTCACCTACGCCCTCATCCATGACCACAGATCTGCTTCGCCCACACCATAGTCCACCCTATCGGAGCCGCTCCACAAACACCCTACTCGACGGTTTTAGATCTCCTTACTGGACCCCGACAGCCAGCACAGCGTCATCACCCTCGATGTTTCTAACCTGATTCCCACCGTCTGGAGAGATGCCAAGCACCCACCACGGCCTAGGTACTTGTCACCTTTAAACCCGTCCAACATCACCTGCCTGATGTACTTCAAATATACTAACCGGTCGTTGTTACCTGTTATGCAGCTGGCAAAAACTACAAGGACGATGTTTCTTCTGGATCTAACAGCTTGGCCAACTAAGATCCTGGACTGAGGCATTGCTATGATCTTGTAAGCGCGTATCTCTTTCTTGTATTCTTATGTGCCTGCCAGCGTGCTTTGCTAGGATTTTTGACCAGTAATCCCTTTGTGCAGACAATGATTTCTACTACTGGCTGCTAAATTAGATATGTAGATGTCATACATGATACTACCTCGTACCTCCGTTCCTAAATATAAGTCTTTCAGAGATTCCACTATAAGCTACATACGGAGCAAAATGAGTGAATCTACACTCGGAAATGTATCTATATACATCTGTATGTGGTCCATACTGGAATCACTACAAAGACATATATTTAGGAATAGGGGCAGTACATTACACAAAATCGTAGGTGGCATGTAGGAATTCCAGTGCACTACATTAGGCTCCCTTAGAGTGCCTACTAGTCCAGCATATAGAGTCATGGCTAGTTTATGATACGCACACAATCGTTAATTGGTGGTTTAAATATGTGCAAGGGATATGCAATGTAGTATCATGTAGAGATGTCTGAAATTAGTCGTGTCAACTTGCAGATAGGGTTACACAATGAAAAAGTACAAGATGTATGTGGCAATTTCATGGAACATCGCAAAAAAAGGAGAGGCAGCGGTGAGCCTATACAGTGTGCTATGGTACGTCACTCCTCCATTGCAATCATCGTGACATGTTATTTTTATGCCAGTTCTATTAGCCAAGTTTCTTAGGGACAGTTATTACGAGTTATCCTAAGAAAATAAGCACCTGTGAATATAAGCTCCATGTAATACGCCAACCAGTTCTTTTCATTGCGTTTTCAGCTTATCTTTGGTATGATTAGTGGAAAGTCTAGATTGCATTATATATTTTTCATTTTGCTGCCCATATGGAAATTAATTTGACTTGCAAACATCACAAATTGAACCCAGTGCAGTAATTAATATGATAGGAAAACAGACCATCACTATTTGCTCAAAATGCATATACAAAGATACCATCTACTTGGCACAATCTACTTTGGTCAATGTTTTCCATAGAGATCCCATTGCCTAATTTAAACAAAGAATGCATGACCCACATTTAAATGAAGAACAATTATTTATTGAAATTCGATGGTCCAAGTGGCTGGTTATTATCATATAGCAGCATCACCTGAAAGCATCATATAGCAGCAGCAGCAGCTCATAGCAACTCATCATACAGCAGCAGTAGTCTGCAATTCATCATATACCAGCAGCAGCTCATGGCAATTCATCATATAGCAATAGCAGGAGCAGCTCATAGCAATTCATCATATAGCAGCAGGAGGAGCAGCTTGTAGCAACTCATCATATAGCAGCAGCAGCAGCTCATAGCAATTCATCATATAGCAGCAGCAGCAGCTCGTAGCAACTCATCATACAGCAGCAGCAGCTCATAGCAATGCATCATATAGCAGCAGCAGAAGCAGCTCATAGCAATTCATCGTATAGTGGATCAAAATGAAAATTTGGCAAAAAATCAGAGGAGATCCTCACCTTGTTGGATGAGCTCATCCTTCAACAGCACCTCAAGGCCATGGCCTGGGAGAAGGGCAGGGGGAACAAGGTGCCTTCTACCGCAGTGTGGCATCAGCCGTAGTTGTGCAGCGCCAGCCAGAGTAGTGTGTTGGACGAACCACAGTGGAGCATCTGCTAGAGACCATGAGAATGAGGGGCGGCGCTAGAGGGAGGAGCAGCCAGGGAGATTTGCCCCTAGCCGTCGGCCATGTAACCTAGCTGGACATAGCATCATCGAGGACCAGGCCAGATGGGACCAGTGGCGCCGGCTCGCTGGAGGAACCCTAGTGCTGCAGGAAGGGGATCGAGGTAGAGGGAAAGGGGAGAGGAGATGCAAGCGGGCAGGGCAATGAATGCTTGCGTGTTTGTTTTTACTTGAGGGTCAGGTATGACACGAGCGTCAGCAGTTGCATTTTGAGTGTAATATAGGCAGACAACAGAGTCATTTCACTATTCCCCTTCCCTTCAATTTTTAGTGAGGTTCTACCCGAAACACCCCCCTCCAAAGCGAAATTAGTTAAGCCCAAGCCCATAACTCAAAAATGACTTCTTTACATCTTTTATGGCTTATTTTGACAATATGCCCTGAAAAGGCGGAATCAAGCTGGCCCTTAACCTGCAATTCAATTGTGCGTGCAATGATGAATCACTCCTGCCTGCTATCTGTACATTTAGGCATCATCATACATGGCATAACCTAATACATGTGTATTCCATTGTAGAATCTGGAATATGCAATGTTTATGTTAGTTCATACGTTGCACATGATGTTTAAATGCCCCTTAAATCTGGCCAGTCAAGTGATGGTCTTTAAGCCTCCTTCTTTGCTTCTTTTCTTGATATGTAAGATTTTCTCACACATCTGTTCAATTGCGTGTTTGCATCAGCCAGTCATACTAGGACTGTCTGCTTTGATTACTTGTTGTTCTTGACCTAACACTCTAACAGAGCTTGTCAATGATTTAAACACTAAGGGCTGCTGTAGTGGGGCCTTGTCTAACTCATAGGTGACATAAAGGTTTGGCTGTACACTACAGTAGGCTCTCCAAGAGTACCTGGAGATCCAGTTCGAAGGTATCCCTAGTTTTTACATAGTGCAGACATAGTAAATGCTCATTTCATTGTGTGCAAGTGCAAGAGATGCGGCATGTTTCATTATGTGGTGTTGTTTTGTTATAATCTCATCCTTTTGTGTTCACAGACTGGAAAGTGTGCATATTTATCTTCCAAGGAGACGAGTAACTAGTTTGTGTCACCATGTAGAGGGGGTGCAATGAAGATAAGATTGAGGATTTCCAAGTACAAGATGTTAGGAAGGAGCCTTGCAAGAGAAGTAGGAGCTGCGCTGAGCCTCTTGAACCTGCTAAGGTAAGTCACTGTATGCAACTCAATAGTTCAATTCCTTGTTTGTTTCAGGCATAGTTAATTTTCTCTTTTCAATTGCTTTATTTGTCCTCACTTAATGAGATGCCCAAATAATTATGCCTGATGTTCGGTACTTGTATCACTATTAGTTGACATAATTAAAGGCGTTACCATTTAATTACTTTGCCTAAGTGTGCCTGAAGCTTTGAAGTCTATTAACCAACTATTATTGCATGAGGCTCACAATCTAGTTTATACTACGCTAATGACTGCATAGTTTTGCCTGCTATAGTATGTTTGTATGAAACCCTCTGTTGTTCATTATGCTCCCTAAGACTTTAATTGAGGTACAGAATGGCCAACTGCTTGCTTACTTATACTCAACGTGCTGTCTAAATTTGTAACTTGTCTGTGTTTTCGATTGGGCCCCAACATCATGCTCCTCTCGTGAGCTAAGAGGGATTTCTGTATGCAGGCTGCACAGACTATCTTTTGTATAATTTTTAAAATATCACCTACTTATGCTTCATGACGTGTAACATTTTTTTGTGAAAGTGACGTGTATCATTATTGTTAGTCCTATTTTGCCATGAAGTACAAAATAGTGTCTTGTTCGCTTCACGGTTGTAACTATATTTTTGCCCTAGTCATGTGTACTTACAGAAACATTTCAGGATGAAGTGACATCAACACAAAAATCTGCGAGCAGTGCGGCATGGCCGTTACCGAATGATTATGGATTGGAATTGGAATGTGCTGGTGTTCTCGAGCATCAACTAGAGGTGGCAAGACAACGTGTACATGATTGTCAACATATAATCAACAAGTTGAGACTGGACATGCAGGTATTAGATGCAGGAGTCAAAAAATGAAACAAGACACTGATGTAACCATGAAGGAATTGGAGATTTTGCAGACTGAAATTTGTGCTATCTGAATCCGGCCAATCCTACTTTCTGATTATAGTTCAAATGGAGTTAAGTTGATGTGCGTCCATGATGTATGAGCTGTATTTGCCCAGTGTATGTAATTTGTTGTTTGTGTATGCTTTATTATCACCTGTGCCGAACCATAATGCCCAGTGGGTATAATCGGCTGTAATTTCTTTATTGTATAGTGTAGGATTATTCTACCTTTCTATGCCTTGATCTCTTTGTTGTATAGTGTATGCTTTTTAGAGGTGATAGTATTGAGTAGGATAATTCTTTGAATATGCTATATCGCTCAAACGGGGGCCAACTCGCCCGACCATGGCCCTTCACAGGCCGTCGGATCCATGGGCCTTCTACGTCTCGCAGGATCCATGGGCCTTCTACGTCTCGCAGGATCCATGGGCCTTCTATGTCTCGCAGGATCCATGGGTCGTCGACTCGTTTATGGGTCTTATACGGGCCTTTAATGGGCCGTAGACGGGCCTATAATGGAAATCGTACATTTTATGGGCTGACCATAATGGGCCGTTAATAGGCCGTATTTGGTGATGCTATGAAAATGGCCCAACAGACTAACGGACCACAAACGGGCCGACTGTAACGACGGGCTGAATTTGGCCCACAAGCAGAAAATGACAGTAACAGGCCGTAAGTAACCGAATGCTGCAAATGAGCCCAAGAATAAATGGGCCCTCAGAAGGCCGAAAGTTAACTTGGGCTGGAAACGGCCCAACGGAATAACAGCCCGTTAATGGGTATAAAGTGTTACACTGTTCATTACGGGCCAGTTTCACCGCGGGCCGTTAATGGGTGTAAAGTAATACACTGTTCATTACGGGCCAGTTTCAGCACGGGCCGCTAATGGGCCAAGAGTTACAAAGTGCCTCATATGGGCCGAAAGATGTCATGGGCCATACATGGGCCAGAAGTGAAAACGGGATGGAATCATATTGGATGGCCCAGATGACGCTACTGGGCCTAATTCGCATAGGGCATAACGGGCCTTGGGTTAGCGGGCTGTAAATGGGCTATATGCTAACAGGCCGTTAACAGGCTTTCCATGGGCCAGCCCACCAGCTTTTGACCAAGTCAAACGGGCCGGCCTTTCCACAGGAATGAGCCACTGTTGGGCCGTGCCACGTGTCGACGTATCATAGGCGCCTTCTGTCCAGTGAGTGGATGACATCTGTCCCAATGATGAGCCAACACGTGTTTCCTCCAGCCAATGATGATTTTACACGTGGAAAATCCCCATTGGTCGGGGCTGTTAATGGGTTATCGGATCCAAAACCAGACCCCGATAGCTTAACGGCGTTCCGTTGCGGTGGATGCCACGTGTCGGTCACCCTTGACGAAAGCACTTCTGTGACGCGCGATTTATCGTCATGGAAGTGGACACTTCCGTGATGATAATTTTGGTAATGTCATGGAACACTTCTATGATAGCACAGGTACGACTATCTTGATTCTGTCATAAATTTGTCATGGATGTACATGCATGACAAAAAACGCGACCTACTGTGACAAACACGTATCATCACGGAAGTGTATTTTTTTGTAGTGTTTATGTCAATTGTGAGCGGGAGGAGGCCACACAAGAGCCGGCCACACCAAATCCGGCACGAAATAGGGTCCAAAGTAGTCAAATGATTGAGAAAGAGCATTTATTGTCAATCTAACCCTGCCATCCATACATCTCTTTGGTTTAGAGTTAGTTCAAGGTTAACTCTAACCTCTAACTGAGTTCGAGTTCTCCTCGACTCAGTTCATCGCCATCATACTTTCCCCATTCCTTTGTTTTCAGTATCCTGCGAATCAAAGAGGCCCTTTTTTTGCGGGAAAAATCAAAGAGGCCCTTAGACTGGTTTAGGCCCGATCATTTTTTATAAACGTGTTATGTCCAAAATTTAATGAACGTGCTCCGGTTTCTACGAAAATAATCCGGTTTCATGTAGTAATTCATTTATTTATTTATTCTTCTACGGGGGGTTTGCATGTAATTCGTGAGGTTTAAAATGTAAAGTACCCCGGCATATGTTCCGACTCGTGCATGCACTACGACCTAGATGCTCTATGTCCCACATGTCGGCGAATGGGAGCATGTGTAAATAGCCTAGGAGTACATATAGGAGGAAAAATGCGTGAAAAAATATGTACTGTGAAGCGTAGCTACGGTTCGAAAAGGAGACCTAAAGTGATGACAGCTATAGGTCGCACGCACCCAACTAGTGGTACTAGACATACGACTAATTTTTTTTCCTCAAAAAAAAGAGGTACGAGTGCTCAGTACTCCTATTCTATCAACATGAGTCCCATCTGACAACAGCGTCCGTGCTACAGCTAGCTCTCCTCCCTTGTTTCTCTCTTCTAATTCCAAACTCGGCCGACGCCCGGTGGGCGGGGTGGGTTTGCTCAACTACGACCCCACCTCACAGTGAAAACGTTACGACTGGAATAAAAATGCCATATACTCCCTTCGTTCCTAAATATAAGCCTTTTTAGATACTATTTCAAATGGAATACAACATACAGATGTATGTAGACATAGTTTAGAGTGTAGATTCACTCATTTTGCTCCGTATGTAGTAGTCACTTGCTAGAATCTTTAGAAAGACTTATATTTGGGAACGGAGGGAGTAATATACTAATAAAACATTAAGGCCACGAGGCGATGCAGTGCTGGTTATAGGAGGCAAGAAGAAGAGATGCATCCATCGACGTCGTCCACCTCCTCGACTCAGGGCGCTGGCCCACCGAACGACGCCTAAGTAGAAGCAGCTTTCGTGGCCAGGTCGACGTGCTTCTGGACAATGGCGTCCAAAGATTCCAGACGCTGGAAGAAGGCCAATGTATTTTTGTCCTTGCTTGCCTTGTAGTGGCCTATGTAGATGATTTACTCATAGACGTGGATGTGCAGGTCGACGGTTTCTTGCATGGCGAGGCGTTGCGTGGCGAGCGCGGCCACGAGGTGCACATTCTTCGTCGCGACCTCCGGCACCTGTAGGGCCACCAGGGCTTGAAAGTGTTGGTCACCATGGAGGCCGATGAGGGTGGCACGCAATGAGGAGCCTGGGCGCACGGGCTAGAGCAGTATGGCAAGGTCGTCCGCGTGCTTCTTAACGGCGGTGAACTTGCAGATGGAGTTGACCATCATGTCGTCCAAGCGAGAGGCGAAGCCGGCGTCGGCGAGGACTACGATGCCGGCGGTCGCCAGCACCGTCTGGAAATGCTGCGCGGTGCGAGGCCGCAGGCCGGCGCCTTGGATGATTTGGCACAGCCGACTGACGCTCGCGTCCATCGCCTCCATAGATGCTTGTGGCTTCTGGTCACTTGGTCTTGGATTGGAATGAGCAGTGTTCTGCAGAGACTTAGGAGTAGATGGATTGGAGTGGTGGGGCACCTTTATATGAGAGTCCAAACTCTGTTGCATTCACATCGTGCTGGCTCTATTCTGCTTCTCCAATTAATTCCATCTGCATGTAATTGAGGATGCATCATGACCGTTCAACGTCTCGGGAACCGCTACCCTCTCCCTGGCATTCAAGCACCTATGGAGGCGACTGCCACCCGCGTCTATCGCGTTCCCGTCGACGACGAGGTGCCTATGGTGACTTCGTAAATTTCAAGATGATAGTGTCGTGCGTGTGTGCGTTCATAGGGGTGAGTGTATGCACATGTATATGAGCGCTTGCGTCTGTACTGTGTAAAAAAAACGTAAATGCGCGTCAAAAAGAGACTAGTCAGTATACTCAATATTGTGCACCTCGTAGAGGAAAACGAGAGAAGTACGTATTTATTTACGGTGCAGATTGACTCATTTTGCTCCATATGTACTCCGTCTCGGTGTAGTCTAGTCACTTGTTAAAATCTCTAGAAAGGCAAATACTCCTTTCTGGTTTACAGGGCTATACTAGCAAGTAGTAGTACGTACTACTCCCTCTGTTCCTAAATATTTGTCTTTCTAGAGATTTCAACAAGTGACTACATACGGAGCAAAATGAGTGAATCTACATTCTAAAATATGTCTATATACATCCGTATGTAGTAGTCCATTTGAATCTCTAAAAAGACAAATATTTAGGAACAAAGGGAGTAGTACAATAGTGGGCTCACATAGCAATTTTGTCTCATGCAAGAGCCTGGCTATATGTGTGCTCCAGTGTTCGCAACTGCCACGTTCGGGTTGCGCTTGGCTCTTCGCCTCTTCGAGAAGACGAATAATGATGTTACTACTACTACTTCTACAGTGTCGGATCCACTGCTGCATGTCCGTCCACCGCGAGCGGGAGGGATAGCTTGTTGTAGTAGCATGTCCTCGTTTGTAAGCAACCGCGTGCATGGGCTAGGGAGAAGGCGTGTAGTAGTAAAATCAAGCTTCTCCTCATTGTACGAGTTGACGCGACGCATCATAGCACTGGCCCCACATGCTTGCCTCTAAACTTGGCTGAAAGACCCGTAGTGTACAATATATTTGCTGCAACCTCTAACATTTACCCACCACAAATTAAAATATATATGTATATATTCCTGTCTTGACCAGATGAGCGTGCAAACTACAATCACCAGGGTGACAGGTAGGGCTAGAAGACTATTTTAATTTTCTTAAAAAATCTTCGAGACGGCCAGATAGCATGGAGCCGACCCAACGATTTTAAGCTTACAGGCACGGTACATGCTATCCTAGTACTCTACACTTGAAACTACCACACGAGCGTCCGGGCTGCGCTCGGCTCTTCGCCTCTTCGGGAAGTCGAACAACAGTACTACTGCACTGGAGGAGTACTACAATACGCTTCTGGCCGTCTGACACCGATTGCACTGCTGCATGTCCACCGCGTGCGGGAGGGAGAGCGTGTAGCGAAAGCTTCTCCTAGTCTTGCCAGCCACCACGCTCATGGGCGAGGGAGGGATGCTCCTACCTTTGCGTGTATGACGGGTGGGCCCGACAGGTGGGTGGCCAACCTATCATACAGCCAAAGGCAGGTGCAGTTAAGTCCGCGAGGGAGAGGATAATCAAACTTCTCGTTGATGTATGAGTTGACGCGACACATCAAAGCACTGCACTCGATATATTTCAATAATTTGCATTTATCGATGCATTGATTACAACGCATGCATGCATGTCATGACTCTCCTTTTGATACTTGCATGTGTTGATTTAATGCACCTTGAAGTAGTATAAAATATGTGACAGTAAAGCTTTGTAATGCCCCGGCCCAAGCGAGAGCACGAGGAGGGCGAGATCATGCAGACGGAATAGGACCCAACGATGGAGCTCTCTAAGGTCTCGATGGACCTCACCGTGGCGCTCCACTGCCCCTTGTGCCTCTGCCCCTTGACGCCTCCAGCATATGAGGTTCGAATACACCTCGTCCATTCAGCTAATTGAGCAAGGTGTAGGTTTCTTGATTTATGTGTTGTTCGATTGATTTCTGCAGTGCAAGGGAGGGCACCTGGCCTGTGCGGACTGCCGCGTCGAGCGCCCCAGAAACCAGCGGCAGTGCCAGAAGTGCGAGCGCGGCGGTGGCTTCAACGTGCGGAACACGGCGGTGGACGCCGTCCTTTCGTCGGTGAGGGTGGAGTGCCCACAGGAAGGCTGTGGGCTCTACGTCACTTGCCACAAGCTTGCCGATCACCAGAGCGTGTGTCCGCTCGCGCCCTGCAAATGCCCCATGCCTGCCTGCGGCTACGAAGGCCCGCCGCCGGCGCTCTACCACCACATCAGCACCGCGCATCCCATGCCCGTGCACAGGATCCAGTACGGCAAGGTAATCCAGCTACAAGTGCCACTGTCGGAGCCACGGCTCTTGCTGTTCGCGGAGGAGGACGGCCGCGCGTTTTTCTTGGTCGGCGGCATGGTCGACATCAGCGTGCCTATCGCCGTGTCGGTCATCTTCATCAGAGCGGGGGCGTCCCCACTGCCACACTACGTGGCCAAGCTATGGGCGAACGGCCCACCGGGGAGCCCAAAGGCACGACCGATGTCGTCAAGGTGGAAATGAAGGTGACAAGCAGCAAGGATCCCGACAACGTCGCTGTGCAGGAGCTGACCTTCTTCACAGTTCTGCCCAAGCTGCTGGCCGGGGCTAAGCTAGTGTCCCTCCACATTCAGATTGACAAGATCACGTCCTAAATGTTTCTATAGTGCCTTCTGTTTATCTTAGTAATATGCTAATATAGGGATTACCTCGGTCTACTTTAGCTTAAGAAATGGTGGGTTTTGCTGGCGATGCAGCAATTACTTCGACATCAGATCAGTAATTTCCAACAGTCGAATGGATATTTTGTGTATGTTGGATATAAAGTTCATTTGGGTAAGAAGTACTACTTGTCATCAAAATGGATAAAAGGAGATGTATGTAGACGTATTTTAGTTCTAGATACGTCCCTTTTTATCCATTTTGATGACAAGCACTCCCTCCGTTCCATAATACATGCCTTCAATTTTTCAAATTATAGATGTATCTAGACATGTTTTAGTATATAGGTACATCCATGATAGAGCCAATCAGATGGTTGAGAACATACAATTCGTAGCTACAGATGCGTGTGTGACTCCCAGATGCAGAGGCCGGGGGTCATCATCCTCCTTTTCAAGAAAAAACAGACGCGTGTGTGAGAGTACGAGTGCGTGTGTGCACCTCTTCTCTTCCTGTATAACGTACTAAACTCAGAGTACAAGTTTTTTTGGGTGGCACGATGGTGCGTGCGAGAAGTCCCGAGAGATAGGTTTAATGCGTCTGAAAAAAAGACTAGCCTATAGCTCGCCACGCGGCTACTCCTGTCGAATGCCCCATTGACCGTAGGATATGTATACGATGGTGCCAGTTATTGCACATACACATCAGTAGAAAAATCCCATGTAACACCATCCGGGAATAGTGCCGCACTTCGAAACTAGAACCGTCAATAAATTTTGAGCTTGCGTCTCGTCACATTCCAAATTACTCCATGCTATATTGAATTGCAAACCTGTTCGCACCGATCACAACCTAAACGATTTCCCACTTAGGAGCGTATTAGTACGACGCTATATTGAATTGCAAACCTGTTCACACCGATCACAACCTAAACGGTTTCCCACTTAGGAGCGTATTAGTACTCGGCTATAAATACTACTATGCCAAGATGACTGCACATTCCTCCTCAACTCCTCATCCACAAAAACAAACAAGTCATTCAGCGGCCTTCCCTTGTGTCTGCCATGGCCAGCGTGAGTTCTGGGTCGAGAGATTTCCACCAGGGAGAGGCGAGCATGGAAGCGGAAGCACGAGAGATGTCCCGCCTCGCTGCGAAAGTAGCCGACATGTCCCGCCACGCGGAACTAGCAGCACAGAGGTCCTACCGCACCGCCGAAGCAGCACGGAGGTTCCGCCGCACCGTCGATGCAGCAGACTGGTCCGGCCGCGCCGCGGAAGAAGCAGAGATGTCCCGCCGCGCCGCGAATGCAGCAGAGATATCCCGCCGCGCCTCGACGGCCTGGGAAAATGTCTCGCAGGCAGGAGATGACTCTTACAGGCGCATACATGCGATCGTCCATAGCCATATGGATCGGATCTCCGGCTCAGCGAGGTTGCAGGACGACATGAAAGCCTCATTTGAACAGGCTACCGGCGTCATCCGGCAACTAAGGGAGGGCAATGAGAGGCTCCGGGCCGAGCGCGACCTGCTGAGGGCGAAGATTGTCAGAAGTGTGGAGCAGCAAGAGGAGACCACTACCTTGTTGAATAGGACCGGCGTCATCGTCAAGAAACTTATGGACGAGAATGCCATGCTCCGCATTGAGCACCAAAAGCTGGTGGAGGAATCCATGGATGTTCTCAAGCAGCGTCTTGAGGACACGAAAGAGCTCATCGCCGCTCGCCGCAGAGACTAGTTCCTGCGGTCTACAACAACGCATCAAGAAAATAGAGATCAGCGAGCCAGATCCTTGTCTTCCTTCTTCTTTTGCCCTTGTGTATTTCGGGTGTAGCCGCATGTGGCTTTTTTAATTATCTTCCTAATTATGTAAGACAATTAATCGTCCTTATATATTCATCAGTCTTGCTATAAGTCGTGGTAGATGCTATATAGGTCCGTCAGATCTTACATCAAGATCCATGCTTTCAGATTTTCTTTTTTCTCTCTTAAATCTCAGTCGAGTGAGACATAGCCACGCCATTAAACAGAGTCTTGGGCGCCATTAATGGAGACCTTGGGAGAGAGGTGGACGGCAGATGGAGGTCAAAGGGCTCTCCTCTCGATAAGCATGCGCAGGGGTCTGATCGCACGCCTCCCGTACTCAAATAGCTACCCTACATGGCGCCTCCTAGCTAATAAAAAAAGGGGACGTGTGGCGGCACGTAAATGGTAGTAAATAGAATGCCCACTATCGTGGATTTGTCACGGCAGATGTCCTAGTGAAAGGACTTAGTCGTGGAGCCATCGCTACGAGTTTACTTGAAGGGGTTAAAGCGGACACAAAGACACGAGGGTTTTATACTAGTTTGGCCCCTTCGATGAAGGTAAAAGCCTACGTCTAGTTGTGATGGAATTGATGTAGTCTCGATGGCTAGGGAGCAAACAAGCTTCGCCTAGGCTCGAGTTGTGGTTGTCTGTCTTGAACCGCCGCCGGGTCGTCCCCTTATATACACGGGTGACGGCCGTCGGTCCATAGAGTCCCAACCGGTTCATACTCGTATCCCGGTCGGTGTCTCTCTATTCCTAACTTACAATACAAGTTATACATCAGGCCGGTTTACGGCTACATGTTCTAAACCGACTACAGGCCTTGGGCCTTCATCTGCTTATACCACTAATGAAGTTAACCCGGCCCAAGTAGGCCAGTTTACACCTAGTGGTAATATCCCCAACATTAGGCCCCAGATTGATTTGAACTGGTTCATGTCAATCCTTCAACAAATCTTGTGTCTTGGACATCTTTGGGTAATTGGTAAATCGCCATGTCGTCATCATTTCTGGTTGCTGTAAACCGGCATGACGTCATCCTGAAATTTGTCATTTATAACGCCCTCATTTAATAATAGCTCCTGGATCCGCGCGCTTGACCTAGCTCTGTTGCCTTATAAATAAGACCGAAGGGTCATTTCTTTTCCTTTCCCCTTCGTCCCTTCTTCTTCGTCTTCCTCGCGTCGCTGGCCTTGGAGCTCCGCCACCGCCGTCGACCTCTACCTCGTCTTGGGCCGCAGCATCGACCTGAACGTACCAGAGCATTGCGGCATCTTTCCGCCTCTTCTTCGTTCCCGGTAAGCTTTCTCCTCTTTTTAACCTAGATCTATTCTTAGGGTTCCATGTTCATGTTGTGTTCATCGCGCGCTCATATCTGTTCTCTGACCTTGAATGAATCCGTGAACTTCTGCTGTGTTTAGTAGTGATCTCTACGCATCCGCCTGTAGTTTCTCATCTAAGCCCATAGATCTCCCGCACATATCCGCTCAATAGTTCACTTCTGTTTCTGCCTTACTCTTCGAAATATTTTCTGTTTTTGTGAGCTCGTTGTAGATCCGCGGTTGTAATAAGATCTTGTGAAACTTGTTTCTGCATACCTAGTTATCTATAGCTTCAATTGCTTCCGATGCTTAGGTCAGGTGGTTTAACTTTCCATAGAAAAAATTGCTAAACCGGTATATATCATTAGTCCCCTGGTTGAACCACCAGAATCCATATGATGCCGCATTGTAGAAGACCGGTTTATAGGTACTGCCTCCGGTTTATCGTAGTTTAGATCACACCTTCTTTTATCCAGCGTGTTCTTGAACCGTATCACCTATTTCTTGTAGATCTCGCCATGGCCAAACAAGTGTATGAGTGCAATTGGGTTCCCTCTCGCGTCACAGAATCACAGTTGGACGATCTAGTCCTGATCGGCGCTTTGGATAGTAAAGATACGATCCACTGAAGGGTTCCTGGAGATGAATGTCCTCCCACACCCCAGGAAGGAGAGGTTGTTGTCTTCGCAGATCACTTGGCCCGGGGCTTCAAACCGCCCGGTTCTAAATTTTATCGGGATGTGTTAGCCAATTTTCAGCTCCGTCCACAGGATATTGGCCCCAACTCTGTTACCAATCTATGTCACTTTCAAGTGCTCTCTGAGGTATACCTTCAAGAGGAGCCTTCAGTCGAGTTGTTTAGAGACCTCTTCCATTTAAACCGTCGCACTGAATTTACCGACGGCCCCAATACAGAATTGGGCGGTATGGCCATTCAGAAGAGGAAAGAGATCACCTATCCCCACGTCAAACTCCATACTCACCCCAAGGAGTGGAATGCAACTTGGTTTTATTGCAAGGATACCTCCCCTGACAATGAAAATCCCTTGCCTGGCTTCCGTCCGGAACGGCTCAGCAATACTCACCCCTTTCCACAAAGACTAAACGCCAAGGAGAGAATAAAATATGCTCCGCAACTGTCCAAGCACCGAGCCTTTATGGCCAACGGTTTAACAGGAATAGACCTTGCACGCTGTTGGATATCATGGAGCATACTGCCTCTGAGTCGGCGCCCCGGTTTGATGTGCAAGTATACCGGTAGTGTCGATGACCCACTCCAACACATTAAAATCCAACTCTCCGACGATGAAGTCACAGATTCGGTAAAGAAGATGCTGAATGAACCGGAGCACCTCTGTGCTCAAACCGGTCTGCTTCCTTACTGCACCACCAACAAACCGCCAGCGGTAAGATTTTAATTGCTCTATTGTTGAACCTGTTACTGCTTTATCTGTCTGACATTTAATTACTGCTGATCCAGGGTGATAATCCGTTTTGGAGCAAGAAGCTTCCACAAGATAAAACAGAGAAGGCAGGGCGGTCAACCCAGCCCAAGACCAAGGTTATCAAGAAACCAGCTCATAAGAGAAAAACCACCGCTTCATCTGACCCGGCTATTGATGATGATGTGGGTAACCCGGATCTTGAGGTAGAACTTGATTCACTTGGCTTACTTTTTACACGCCTTATTGATGATGATGCTTGTCAGGACGACGCTGAAGCCAGCAATGCGGGGTTCATTGAGGTAACTATTCTCTCTTCCGATTCAGAAATCTTGCCTTTGCCAAAATTTCGCCAGGCAAACCGGAAAGTTAAATTTTCTCATCCTCTTGCTTATTTGGATCCCAAATTTCTTATGAAGACTCAGCAACACGAAGCTCGCGCACAACCCGGCACAGTGGCCAGGTAGTTACCTCTGCCGGTTTACCAAACAGCCCGGTTCGAAAACGCCGCTCCGAGTTCTCCGACCTTTTTATTGATTTAAATCCTAAAGCGGGTTTCTTCCGTCAACCTCTTAATCCATCCGACTCCGATTATCAGGTTACTTCTCATTCATCTTCTGGTGAATCGTCGGCCACTCAGCTGCCACCATTGAAGATAGTTGTTGGGTAAGCTAAACTGAACATATGCTTCCAGTATACTGTGTAATGGCTTATTTTTTTTTCCTTGACTCTTTGTTTTTCTTTCAGGGCCAAACCGAAACCAAGCAAGAAGGCCCTCTTGGATAAAGCGGCTGAAGAAGATGCAGCCCCAGAACATGACAGAGCGCCCGATCTTGAAGAATTTGCCCCTGAAGATATTCCCAATGATCCTCCTTTGCAAGATGATGCTATTCCTGAAGAGAGGCCTATTAACCCTTCAGTCTCTGCTAACCCGCCTGCCAACTCCGTCCGGATTGAGAAATCCCACAGTCCTGTTGACAAACCAGCCGCACCAACACAAACCGGCGAGTCCAAAGATGATGACGTTGTGATTACCGGTGTGGGCCGCTTTGAACCCGGGAATCCTGTTACCCTTACCAAGCATACCATAAAAGAGGATTTTTCCACTCTGAACAAAGGAAAATGGGATGTTGAACTGGAGACATATGCTGCTCTGAGTGCCCAAGATCTTCATTCCGGCTATTTAAACTGGCTGTATACTAGCCGTGACTGTGAAGCTGGTTTGGTAAAGATGATGAGGGATAAATTTGAGGTAACTTGCTTCTTTACTTATTGCCATTGTATCAATCCTCCTAGCCCCCAAGGGTCGGTTTGTAACCTTCGTCAAACCGGGACTTGAACACAATCCTCAATACTTTTGAAATCCATCAGTATAGCCCTCAAGGGCCGGTTTAACTTAGCATAAGTAAACCGGGGTCTCCAATAGAAAACTGTGCTTAGAACATAATTTGATCAAATAGCCATTAGCCCCCAAGTGCCAAGTTGAATACTTGTATTGAGCTTGGGACTTTGCAATCTAGTAAAAAAATTGAAGGTGCATTAGCCCCCAAGTATCAGGCATATAACTTTGTTATGTGGTTGATACTTCAATTTCTTGGACCGCTTGTGTAAAGCTTAAACGCTGTCTGTATGCAGGCTGAGGTGAGAATCAAGGAGGACCGGATTGCCGATTTGCAGGGGGCCTTGAAAACCCAACAGGCCGAAACAGACAAGGCAAAGGAAGAACTAACCAACGCCTTGAGCACCGCTGAACAGCTGAAGGAGGGCTTCAAGAAAGAGCGGGCTGATTGGGCCACTGAGAAGGCCGCTTTAACCAAAAGAGCGGAAAATGCTGAAGCTCCCCTTAAACCGGTGGTGGATGAACTTACGGCCGTAAAGCGGCAAATACACTCCATGACCGCTGCAATCTTTGGTAAGCTCCTTTTAACTTCTGTGATAATTTGAACCTGCTGTAGTGTAAATCCGGTTTGAGACCGTCCCTATATTGTTGTAGGCACACGCATCGGGCACTTAGGAAACGATGTGCGGAAGAAGCTGAAGGCTGCCTACACCTTAGTGGAACAATTATATACCGGAGCCCAGCGGATCATCACCACAGCCTCTCATAACAACCCGGCACCTTCTTTGATCCAGGACACTCTTAACAGATTGTCGATGCTTCCGGCCCGGATTGAGGAGCTGAAAAAATCCGCTGCTCGAACCGGAGCTATTAACACCTTGATCCGGGCAAAGGCATGGGTGCCAGATTTTGACCCTGTGGAAGCAGCTCAAGGCTATCCCAGCCTGAAGGAAGATGGCTCCGAATTCAACGAAGAGGATTTGAGGGCAATAAACCGTGCAGTACGCCCTCTGGCTTGTCAGCTAGCTGAAGAGGCAGACTTGACGCATTATCAAGCACAATACAATGATCAGAACAAGCGAGTGCCTGCCCCAACTGTTGAAGCGGAGAATCTGATCCCTCCAATCCGTAAGCACACTTATGCTCCTGATATTGAACCGTCTTCCCTGATCCATGAAGAGGCTGTTTTCCAAGCTTTAATGGGAATCGACTGGACCACTGTTGATTTCCAGCCAATGGGTAGAGACGAGGAAGCTGAAGCGGCGGAGGATGAGGAGCAGGCTTGAACCAGAAGCCGGTTTGGATAGCTGTCTTTGGCATCTTTCCAAAAGAACAATGATCTTATTTGGGCACCGTGCTGCCTTGTAATAGGATAGTTAATACTTCTGCCTTGAATATGCCTTCGTGCATAAGCACTGAAGCTTTTGTTTGAAAAACTTCAATTCATATTTCCTGCAATCAGAAAAATTTGAACTTCGGTGGCGGTTATACCACCAGCCGGTTTATGATCTTGATATGTGTATCAGTAATGTAACAAATAGGTGATACAGAAATACCTGCCATGTTTGGGCATGAAGCTAGCTTAGCCAAGCTTGAAGCGGCGGTTTTATAAACCATTACCGTCAATAAGGGGGGAGAAAACAGTTCCCGTATAAACCGTACTGAATCAATACGAGCCCCCTTGTTACTCCATGATGTTAACAGGAAAAGGTAAACCGGGCATACTTCTCCGGATTAAAGGGGAATCAAATCCATCGGCCGAACCAGAAAAAGGTGTTTGTTGACATAAAAGAAATCCAACAAAAACAAAGAACAAACAAACCATGAAAATAACATGGAAGCAAAGGCAATGATAAAAACCGTTTGCAAAAATATGCTATACTGAGCTGATCAGATGGTGTTACCATGGTCGGACAGGACCAAGCCCCCAATAGGAGTGACAATGATTCAAGTCAGCCAGGTCCCCAAATGATTCGTGGCATATATGCCAGATCAAGAGGCGTGGCAATGGTTCGGGTTCGACCATGCCCCCAAGTGATTTTGTGGCCTTAGGCCAACCAAGAGGCGTGACTGGTTCAGACTTGACCATGTCCCCAAATGATCTGGTGGTTGTCGCCTATCAAAAGGTGTCGCGTTGGTTCGGACACAACCAAGGCCCCCAGTGATATATAAAAAGCAAATGTCAAGGGGTAAACCGGAGGCCGCTTTAAAAACAGAGCCACTCCATGTAACCACGCATGATAAGAAAGACAGAGACCCCGCTTTAGCTGAGGCTCCGGTTTTATTATATCAAAGATAATATATACATTGTCATGATATGTACATAGATAGAGCCGATGGCTCAAGTATAGTAAGGCCGAAGATGAGCTATGTTCCACGGCCTGTTGGTCTCCTCCTCTGATGTACGTGAGTCTTGATGCTCTCGAATATCAATCAGATAGTACGACCCGTTGTGCAGATTCTTGCTGACCACGAAAGGTCCCTCCCAAGGTGGAGATAACTTGTGCATATCTGTCTGGTCTTGGATGAGTCGAAGCACCAAATCTCCTTCTTGAAAAGTTCTGGTTCTAACCCGGCGACTGTGATAGAGACGAAGATCTTGTTGGTAAATCGCCGAACGGGCAGCCGCTATATCACGCTCCTCGTCCAATAGGTCCAAAGCGTCTTGCCGTGCTGTCTCATTGTCCGCTTCAACATAAGCTGCCACACGAGGCGAATCGTGCCGGATATCACTAGGGAGAACTGCCTCTGCTCCATAGACCATAAAAAATGGTGTGTATCCTGTGGACCGGTTTGGCGTAGTATTGATACTCCATAGCACATATGGTAGCTCTTCAACCCAACATCCTGGTGTTCTTTGCAATGGGACCATAAGCCGGGGTTTGATGCCTCGCAAGATCTCTTGATTAGCTCGTTCTGCCTGTCCATTGGACTGGGGATGTGCTACTGATGATACGTCAAGTCGGATGTGCTCACGTTCACAGAACTCCTTCATAGCGCCCTTGGATAAATTGGTACCGTTGTTAGTAATGATACTGTGTGGAAAGCCAAACCGGAAAATCACCTTTTTGATGAACTGAACCGCTGTTGCTGCATCACACTTGCTGACAGGCTCCGCTTCAACCCACTTGGTAAATTTGTCAACTGCCACCAAAAGGTGGGTTTTCTTATCCTTGGATCTTTTAAAAGGTCCGACCATATCCAGCCCCCAAGTTGCAAACGGCCACGTTATTGGAATCATCCTCAATTCTTGAACCGGCACATGCGCACGCCTTGAAAATTTCTGACATCCATCGCACCGTTTAACCAAGTCCTCCGCATCAGCATGCGCTGTCAACCAGTAAAACCCGTGACGAAACGCCTTTGCCACCAGAGACTTTGAACCGGCGTGGTGTCCACAATCCCCTTCATGGATTTCTCTTAAGATTTCACAGCCTTCCTCAGGAGAAACACAACGTTGAAACGCCCCTGATACACTGCAATGATGCAATTCACCATTAAGAATCGTCATAGACTTGGATCGCCGGACTATCTGCCTTGCTAGAATTTCATCCTCTGGCAACTCCCCACGGTTCATGTATGCAAGATAAGGAACCGTCCAATCCGGAATAGCATGTAATGCTGCCACCAATTGAGCCTCCGGATCAGGAATAGCCAAATCCGCTTCACCTAGGAGCTGGACTGACGGATTGTGCAACACGTCCAAAAAGACATTAGGCGGGACCGGTTTGCGCTGAGAACCCAACCGGCTTAAAGCGTCCGCCGCTTCATTCTTCCGACGGTCCACATGATCCACTTGATAACCCTTGAAGCAACCCGCAATATTATCCACTTCCCGACGATATGCAGCCATGAGCGGGTCCTTAGAATCCCAAGTGCCAGACACCTGTTGAGCCACGAGGTCCGAGTCACCGAAACACTTAACCCGGCTTAAGTTCATCTCTTTAGCCATCCGGAGACCATGGAGCAAGGCTTCGTACTCAGCTTCATTATTAGTACAAGGGAACATTAAGCGGAGAACATAACAGAACTTATCACCTCGTGGGGAAGTTAATACGACTCCAGCCCCCGAGCCTTCCAATTGCCTGGATCCATCAAAATGAATAGTCCAATATGTGTGATCCGGCTTCTCCTCTGGCGCTTGTAACTCCGTCCAGTCATTGATGAAATCAACAAGTGCTTGAGACTTCACCGCCGTCCGAGGTACATACTTCAGTCCGTGTGGCCCAAGCTCTATAGCCCACTTGGCAATCCGGCCAGTCGCCTCCCGGTTCTGTATGATATCACCCAAGGGAGCTGAACTGACCACTGTGATGGGGTGCCCTTGAAAATACTGCTTCAACTTCCGGCTGGCCATGAAGACACCATAGACCAGCTTCTGCCAATGCGGATACCTTTGCTTGGATTCAATAAGCACCTCGCTGATATAATAAACCAGCCGCTGAACCGGATATTCCTTGCCTGCATCCTTGCGTTCCACCACAATAGCCACGCTAACTGCCCGAGCATTGGCTGCTACGTATAATAATAGTGGCTCCTTAACAACCGGAGCTGCAAGAACAGGCGGATTGGCTAACTGCCGCTTCAAGTCCTCAAATGCTTCATTAGCAGCCGGACTCCAGACGAAATTGTCTGTCTTCCTCAGCATTTGGTACAAAGGGATGGCCTTCTCTCCGAGGCGGCTGATAAACCGGCTCAGTGCAGCGATTCGGCCCGCCAAACGCTGAACATCGTTGATACACTTCGGTTTAGCCAGGGAGGTAATAGCCGTAATCTTCTCCGGATTAGCCTCAATTCCTCTGTTACATACCAGGAAAACCAGTAACTTGTCTGCCGGAACACCAAAGACACACTTGGCCGGATTAAGCATCATCTTGTAAACTCGCAAGTTGTCAAAGGTCTCCTTCAAATCATCCACCAGCATCTCCTTCTACCTTGACTTCACTACAATATCATCCACATAGGCGTGCACATTGCGTCCGATCTGTTTATGCAGGCAATTTTGTACACACCGTTGATAGGTGGCTTGGGCACTCTTGAGCCCGAAGGGCATAGATACAGAGCAGAAGGCTCCAAAGGGAGTAATAAACGCTGTTTTCTCCTGGTCCTTAACCGCCATCTTGATCTGATGATATCCAGAGTATGCATCCAAAAAACTCAAACGCTCACAACCCGCCGTGGCATCAATGATCTGGTCAATGCGGGGGAGGGCAAAAGGATCCGCCGGACAGGCCTTGTTAAGATCTGTGTAATCCACACACATACGCCAAGTGCCGTTTTTCTTAAGAACCAGCACCGGATTAGCAAGCCACTCTGGATGGAACACCTCAATGATAAAACCAGCTGCTAAAAGCCTGGCCACTTCCTCTCCAATGGCTTTGCGCCTTTCTTCGTTAAACCGGCGGAGGAATTGTTTCACCGGTTTATACTTAGGATCCACATTAAGAGTGTGCTCAGCGAGTTCCCTCGGTACACCTGGCATGTCGGACGGTTTCCATGCAAAGATGTCCTGATTCTCACGGATGAACTCGATGAGCGCGCTTTCCTATTTGGGATCCAGGTTGGCACTGATAGTGAACTGCTTGGACGAATCGCCGGGCACGAAGTCAACAAGCTTGGTCTCAGCTGCCAATTTGAACTTCAGATCTGAATCATGCTCTATAGTTGGCTTCTTCAAAGGGGTCGTATCCGCCGGATCAACGTTGTCCTTATAGTACTTCAACTCCTCCGTGGCACAGACCGACTCTGCATAAGCCGCATCACCTTCCTCACATTCCAAAGCGACCCTACGGCTCCCATGAACCGTTATCGTCCCCTTGTAACCCGGCATCTTGAGCTGTAAGTAGATATAACAAGGCCGCGCCATAAACTTGGCATAAGCCGGCCGCCCAAACAAGGCGTGATACGGGCTCCGGATCTTCACCACCTCAAAGGTTAGTTTTTCTGATCGGGAATCGTGCTCGTCCCCAAAAGCCACATCTAGGGCTATCTTACCAACAGGATATGCAGATTTGCCTGGCACTACACCATGGAACACCGTATTAGACGGTTTGAGATCCT
This sequence comes from Triticum timopheevii, assembly GCA_963921465.1. Taxonomy (NCBI): domain Eukaryota; kingdom Viridiplantae; phylum Streptophyta; class Magnoliopsida; order Poales; family Poaceae; genus Triticum; species Triticum timopheevii. Next base: position 174,187,783 of record OY997272.1, read on the forward strand.
TGTCTGTTAGACCCATGCGCCGGAATGTCTCATAGTATAGTATGTTAATACTGCTTCCTCCATCCATGAGTACCTTGGTGAACTTATAACCCCCCACCTGAGGGTCTACCACTAATGCTAGCTGGCCCGGATTATCAACCCGGGGCGGATGATCCTCTCTGCTCCACACGATAGGCTGCTCTGACCAACGTAAGTAACGTGGTAAGGCCGGTTCAACAGAATTCACCGCTCGCTTGTGGAGTTTTCGGTCGCGCTTATCCAAGCTAGTTGTGAAAACATGATATTGCCCATTGTTCAACTGCTTTGGCTGGCTCTGATAACCCGACTGCTGTTGCTGCTGCTGCTGCTGGCCATTCTGATTATTCTGGTTGTTGTGACCGCCCTGATTGAGACCTGAACCGGATGCTCCATCGTGACCCGGTCCATGGAAACCGGATCCTGAACCACCACCTGACCCATGGTCATACCGGAAGGCATTAGAGTTTTTAAACTCCTGCATAATATAACAATCCTTCCAAAGGTGGTTAGCCGGCGATTCCTTCATCCCGTGCTTTGGGCAAGGCTGATTCAACAAATAGTTCAAACGGCTTGCGTTAGGATTGGGAGCCCCATTACGATTTGCCGCTTTACCTCTGCGTCGCTGCCCCCTGTCCTGTGCATTAGTGTTGGCCACAAAATCCATGCTGCTATCCACCTTGCGCTTGCCTCCGTTTCCATGACCCGCCGGTTTGTACTGCTGCTGTTTGGAGTTGCTATTCTTCCTTCCCTTCCCTGCTTCATCATCATCAGTCTCGGGATCCTTGGTACTATCCGAATCAGCATACTTCACTAAAGTGGCCATGAGGGTTCCCATGTCATTACAGAACCGCTTCATGCGTCCCAATTTCAATTTTAAAGGCTCAAACCGGCAGTTGCCTTCCAGAGTTAAGATCGCAGAGTCAGCATTAATCCTGTCAGACGAGTGCAAAATTTCCGAAACGCGGCGCACCCAACGGGTCGTTGATTCTCCTTCCTCCTGGACACAAGCTGCCAGGTCTACTATGGACTTGGGCTGCTTACATGTATCCTTAAAATTCTGTATAAACCGGGCCCGCAACTGGGCCCATGAGCTGATAGAATTGGGCGGTAGGCTCTTCAACCAAGTACGAGCCGTGCCCTCAAGCATCATGGTGAGGTATTTTGCACACGCGGTCTCATCCACGTCTAGCATCTCCATGGCCATCTCATAACTCTCTACCCATGCTTCAGGGGATAAATCAGCGGTGTCATTCGGCACCTTGCGTGGACCCTTGAAATCTTTGGGCAGGCGCACATTGCGTAAAGCGGGGATTAAGCAAGGCACTCCCAAAGCGGATGCGACTCCTGGTCCGGTGAAGGTGGTAGGGCGAACCGGTGTAAGTTGATCCGCATCATCCTGTGCTGCTAACTCGGCCTCCCTTCGTGCCCGGGCCCGGTCCACCACATCCTGAGCATCGCGAACACTACCTGCCGGGTTATTGCCACGGGTCACTTCACGGCCTCGTGCATTGCTTGATATGGCCGGTTCATCCATGCGCCTGCTATAGCTCCGGCTTGGACGGGGCGTAGAGTGAATCCGATCACAGCTGTATGAATATGCTTCCTGCTGAATCAGCGCAGTCCGGAGAAGCTCCTTAACCCGGTGCGTCTCTATCGCTTGCGGAGAGTCCCTTCAACCGGGATAGCCTCTAATCGCGCGGCGGCTGCAACAAGGTTGTCCATAGGATTCAAATAATGACCCGGGGGCGTCTGGACCGGCGGAGGGACCACAATGTTCTGTTGAGGAGGTTCCATCAGGCGGGGCTGGACCGTCGCTCCTGGCCCTGGTGCCTCGATCCGGTTTGCCTCCAGGTACTGCGGCGGATTACTGGGTCCGGCTCCTGGAGTGTGAAAGAGATTTCGGGGGTCAAACCCTAACGGCAGGCGTGATCTGTGCTTCCGCTTCAAGACCTCCTGTGATGCATTCTGGTCAAGCATGAGCTTATAGGCCTGGGCGTCCAAAGCGGCCCGCTCTGCAGCCATCCTGTCCTTCTCTGCTGCCAGATCCGCTTTGGCTTGCACGATCTGCTCTTTCACCTTTGCAATCTCTGCATCATGAGCCTCCTGATCCGCCGGATTGGCTTCTGCCATAAGCGCGGCTAGTGCATCAAATAGATCAGATAGGACTTGAACCGGCGGGCGCACAAGGCCTCCTGCCCCTGCTGCCGCTGCCGCTGCTGATCCGGAGAGCATTGCTGCAGCGGTCGAAGAATGATTCGCCGCCTGGGTGCCGGCCATGAATATTCCAACCCGGTTGATCTGGCCCGGGGGGTCCGGAATACTGTCGCCATCGAAACAGCCCCTAACCTGGTCGTCTTGCAACTGGTATAGCGATTCGGTCTCTCCGGTCGAGGACTCGTCGCCGGAATAGACGACAGTCTCGCTACCGTGTTCTGACTCGTCCTCACGCTCTCCTCCGTGGATGACTCCAACGAAGGCACGCTTCATGGCCGGTTTAGCCTGGGTAGATCTCGCACGCTGAGCCGTCTCGACGAGGTCGGTGCAGATGTCCGGCTCAGGCCCAGGCTCACCGATCTTGCCAATGAAAACGTGTATGCCGCCGAAGGGGACCCAGTACCCGTACTCGATCGAATCGGCCTCGGGACCCCATCCTGCGTCGTCGATGTAGATCCTGCTGCGACGACTCTTGGTCATCCGGCCCACAACATAGCCTTCGAGTCCCTTGAGCTTGCCCTCCAAGATCGTCAAACCATCGTGCGATAGCCCCACGGTGGGCGCCAACTGTCGTGGATTTGTCACGGCAGATGTCCTAGTGAAAGGACTTAGTCGTGGAGCCATCGCTACGAGTTTACTTGAAGGGGTTAAAGCGGACACAAAGACACGAGGGTTTTATACTAGTTCGGCCCCTTCGATGAAGGTAAAAGCCTACGTCTAGTTGTGATGGAATTGATGTAGTCTCGATGGCTAGGGAGCAAACAAGCTTCGCCTAGGCTCGAGTTGTGGTTGTCTGTCTTGAACCGCCGCCGGGTCGTCCCCTTATATACACGGGTGACGGCCGTCGGTCCATAGAGTCCCAACCGGTTCATACTCGTATCCCGGTCGGTGTCTCTCTATTCCTAACTTACAATACAAGTTATACATCAGGCCGGTTTACGGCTACATGTTCTAAACCGACTACAGGCCTTGGGCCTTCATCTGCTTATACCACTAATGAAGTTAACCCGGCCCAAGTAGGCCGGTTTACACCTAGTGGTAATATCCCCAACACCCACGGTTTCAATAATACTTGTGTTTCCGATTGTAACGTGACATCACTTGTTCCAAAATGACTTTGTTGAATGTTAATGTGTGCGCCTTCGCAAATCGGACTGCAAAATTACCACAGCAGGTTGGTGCCATGTCATGGCAGCAAGCCAAGTTTCATTATTTCCATGCGTGTTTTGGATTTATAGGAATTAAAAAACTAAGTTTCTCAATGTTTCCAGCCCAGCCACGACGCCCAGAATTTTGAATTTTATTCCCATTTCTTGCATGGAACCATGAAATTTACCCGAGGACACACATGTGATTTTTCAACCAACTTTGGTGCATTGGAGAATTTGAAGTATGCACACAAAGGTGACATGTTCCCTCTCAGAACCACGAGCCTTCTTGAGAGTAGCTCCGGTTTGCAAGAAGCTTATACCAAAATTTGTTCCTATTCAACCATTTTTTTTACCACAGCATGGTACTACCATGACATGACACCATGCCAAGTTTCATGATTTTAAAACCAAGTTTCTCAATGTTCTCGACCGAGTCACGATGCCCAGATGTTTGAATTTTATTCTCATTTCTTGCATGGGACCTAGAAATTCACCCGAGGACACAGATGTGATTTTTCAACCAACTTTGGTGCACGGGAGCATGTGCTTGTAGTTCAAATTTGAATTATGCACATTAAATGGCCAAAAACTCAATTAATGTATAAAAAAGGCCACGAACCCAGAATAATTCCGAAATTTAACAAGGCACTCATGTAGTTCTATGTTGCCTTTGTAAATAAACTCAAGGGGGACAGTGTATATTCTTTTGCACTCAAAGGTGGCACGTTCCCTCTCAGAACCACGAGCCTTCTTGAGAGAAGCTTCGGTTTGCAAGAAGCTTATACCAAAATCTATTCCTATTTGGCCAATTTTTTTACCACAGCATGGTAGTACCATGACATGACACCATGCCAAGTTTCATGATTTTCAGACGTGTTTTGGATTTACAAGAATTTTAAAACTAAGTTTCTCAATGTTCTCAGCCGATCCACGATGCCCAGATGTTTGAATATTATTCTCATTTCTTGCATGGGACCTAGAAATTCACCCAAGGACATAGATGTGATTTTTCAACCAACTTTGGTGCACAAGAGCATGTGCTTGTAGTTCAAATTTGACTTATGCACATTAAATGACCAGAAACTCAATTAATGTATAAAAAACGACAAATGAACGCAGAATAATTCCAAAATTTAACAGGGCACTCATGTAGTTCTATGTTGCCTTTGTAAAGAAACTCAGGGGGCAGCGTATATCGTTTCACACTCAAAGGTGGCACATTCCCTCTTAGAACCACGAGCTTCCAAATCGGCCCAATTTTTTACCACAACATGTTAGTGCCATCACATGACACCATGCCAAGTTTCAAGATTTCCAGGCGAGTTTTGGATTTACATGAATTTAAAATCTAAGTTTCTCAATGTTCTAGGCCGAGTCACAATGCCCAGATGTTTGAATTTCATTCTCATTTCTTCCATGGGACCTAGAAATTCAACCAAGGACACACATGTGATTTTTCAACCAACTTTGGTGCACCAGAGCATGTGCCTGCAGTTCAAATTTGGATTATGCACATTTAAAGTCCAGAAACTCAATTAATGTATAAAAAGGCCAAACGAACCCGAAATAATTCCAAAATTTAATAAGGCACTCATATAGTTCTATGTTGCCTCTGTAAAGAAAATCAGGGGGAGACAGCGTATATCGTTTCGCACACAAAGGTGACACGTTCCCTCTCGGAACCACGAGGCTTGTTGAGAGAATCTCCGGTTTTGCAAGAAGCTTATACCAAAACTTGTCCCAATTCAGCCAAAAATTATACATATGAAAATGGGGTTAAGATTATCCCGAACATCTCGCTACCTAGACCAATAATGTACTATGACAACATAAAATGGATATAAATATTTGAATTGGAGATCGTATGGTACATGTAGTTCATAGTGAAATATGATTACTGCTATATGCATGTTTTTTGTTATCAAGATAATATTTAAATTATTGTATAACTTGACAACAATCGTATTCAAATAAGGAAAATTGATTCAAATTTACTGTATATGGTAGACGACAATATATATGTTCACATGGTGGAGTAAAATGTTCATATATGATGGAAGATCAAAATGTATGACTACATCAACTATAAACCGCAAGGTCACCTAATGATATATTCGAATTCAACATAACGTGGATTCAAAAATTGAAATTCCAGATCCTGGCATTTCTAATTTATAAAAGGGACATTACTCTTTCTTTTGGTGGGAATTGATTTGTTTTTTGTTGTTGTTGAGGGAAGTGCGAATCGATTTCGTACTGTACAGGGTAATCTTGTTCTATCGGTTTTTTTACATTTTTCTTGTAGTTTTTTCAATGGCATCTATAGCGATATAGTAAAAGGGGACATGACTCTCTTGTGTCTTGTATGAATTGTTATTTTACACGTTAAGTTTGTTTGCCGAACAAGGAATCCACACCTTGTTATCTCGAAATTTTCAAGCTCGAGTATCCTTTGTCTCACCTGCTTTGAAACTCCCGCCTCTTCAACCCGCGCCGCAATTTGTTATCCTGAAATTCCGATGCGGGCGAAAACTCCCTCCTCATCTGAAATCGGTCCCGCAGCCCAGACACGTGAAATCCCCCTTCTACCCCTTAGCCGAAAATGAAGCTCCACGTCGCGGTGTCAAAACCGGTGGGGGTACGCTGGTAACTTACCCTACATTTAGGACAAGCGTGTCCCTAAGCTTGGCTCCCCCCCTCCCTTCCCCTTCACCCCCCCCCCCCATTCGTACACTGAGGCCGCCAAAACCTGCGAAACCCCACGCTCCTCCGTCGGCCTCCCGACCGCCGCCCAGCCGGGGACTCTTCCCCGACTATGTCGTCCACCGCAACAGCTCGCCGTCCCTCATCCACCACACCGGATGAGGATCCATCGTCGATCTCGTCGTCCCGCTGGATCAGCCGCCCCGTCCTCCACCTTCAAGGAGCTGCCCCGATGTTCGCCTCTTCTATCACGCCACCTCAATCCCCACACCGCCGTCTTGACCTGCCCCACCGGAACCACAGCACCCTCACCAATTCCTCTGATGAAGCCGAGGCCAACTCGGCGCCACCAAGGAGGTTCTGCACTCACCGCTGCATTTTATCTTTTATTCGATCTCACGGGGCTGCCGGTGCTCGATACCGAGCAGCCATGGCGAGTATCCATCGACGGTGCCATTGCCGGCCACATCATCCACGACGTCTCTACCCCATGTCGTTGCTTCCTCGGTGGCGACTTCCACACCGGCACTAGCTATAGCTGCTCCGGCTCTCGCTCGCGCTGCGGCTCTATTCTTGCTGTCGGTCGCGCTGCTGCACTACTCTTGCTTTCGTTTGTGCTGCTGCTCTGCTCTTGCTCTCGCATGCGCTGCTGCTGCTGCTGCACGACCTCCGGCAGCTACAGCAGTTGCTGCTTTAGCACTCGCTCGCGGTGCTACTGCACGACTTGCTCTCTACTAGTGCGTTCCCTGCTCGAGCGTCTGCTGATTTAGATCACGGCTTCTCTGCTACTAGTGCTGGAACGCCCTAAACATCTATTGCAATGCTCTGCTACTAGTTCAATCAGTTTTGACTATAAAGTTCAGTTTCTTCGGTTAAGTTCAGAGTGAACAGTACTTACAGCATCTGTTAGAGTGGCCGTGGCGTGGCTGATGCATTTTACATCTAGCACTTTTTGGTGATGTATTTTACATCATCTATTGCAGGTGATATTAGGGTCCCACTTCATATTAATGTTGTCTGTCTTGTCCTGCTTCAGCCTCTCCGCCGTACACCTCACCGGAGCTACTCCAACGACGGAACCGTCCATCACAGTGGAGCAGTACCCTCGGCACCGTTTCCAGAGGCCTCGGATCTTCTTCCCCACCTCTGACAGTCACACCAGCATCACCATCCTCCACGTCCAACCCAATGATGCTGAGGTCCACAAGGCTATGCCAAAGAGGTTGTACACTTGTCACATCACTTTGTTACTCGGCATTCATGTCGATCCCTCAGGGATCCTTTGCTATGGAACTACTATTCGTGCATTTGGTTAGAAGGAGTGGAGCAAAGCAAAAATGGAGGATTTTTTTCCTTTGGTGTCTCTTTCGAAGAAAAAATGTAGGAATTTTAATATTCACTTGGACGTCCTTTTCAAATTAATATCCATGAAGAACAGAACTAATTGCATTACTGGCATAATAAGATTCTTATTTTTTCATTTTCATGTGGTTTGACGTTAATTTGACCATGTTTCTCCATTCCTGTGTTCTTCCAATTCATGTGAACCAAACACCTAGGTTGACTGAAATCCTATGTTTCCAAATGCTCTGTTTTGCACGTGCATTCCTATCCTATTCCTGTGTTTTTCCTATCCCTGCGTTTATAGAATCCTCCAATTCTAAGGAGCCCTTACAGATTTACTTCATTTTCAGATAGGCGTCAAAGAAAACTCTGTGTGTTATGTCCGGCTCCTGTCGTGCCGTCATCCACCCCACCTGAGGTGCACCATCGACAGAAGCGTTCACTGTAGAAGAGATCCCCCTGTAGACTTTCTTCCGCTGCCTCAGATCATCTTCCCCGTCGCCGGCAGCCACGCCAACTGCATTACCATCATCGACTGAGCAGATGAACCTGAGGACAACACAGTTTCGGAAGAGAGGTCGCGGTCTTTCATGTTTGCTTACGTTATACATCGGTTATTATTACCTGCTACTTTATCGTTCAAACTTGAGTTTTGAAATGCCCATGGGTCTCATATCGAGGCAGCAAGGAATAGTATCTGTCTACTATCTGGTTCATCTGGGGTCTTCTATGTGGTTCATGCTGGGTGGGCAACAAACAAAAGATGATCCATTGTCTATCTTTTTAAACTAAAGTTATAATCTACCTGCTATCATTAGTTTTGGATCCATCCACTCATTTGCTACCATCAGTCTTGATTTTTGTATCCACCCCTTAGGCCTTGCAAAATCTTACTATTTTTTTATTATGCATGTCAGATATTGTACACAATCGTACTGAACATGTAGAGAAAAAGAGAAGACCGTTGCGTGGGAATATAATGTCATGCAGACGCCGCTCCATGGTGGGTGAAGTGCCCCCCCCCTCCCGCATTTCCAGATTGTATTCCAGAGGAAGATAACTTTTCAGATGGGGATTCAGAAGGAGCCGGCCATGCCTGTTTACCACCTGAGGTGTTTGCTCTAACCTGGCATGCTGATGTTGGTCATATCATGCATATGCCGCCTCGCATTGCTTACATTATACATCTTATATGTCATCGGCTTACTTTAGATTTGCTTTGTGTGAATGCCATCTGTTTGGTTTCTATATCATACTCCCACCATTCCTAAATATTTGTCTTTTTAGAGATTTCAACAAGCGACTACATACGGAACAAAATGAGTGAATCTACACTCTAAAATATGTCTATATACATCTGTATGTGGTAGTCCATTTGAAATCTCTAAAAAGACAAATATTTAGGAACGGAGGGAGTATATGGGAATTATGCAATGCCACCTTCTTTAGCCAGGCATCATATACGTGAATCATGCAATGCCATCCTGTTTAGCCAGTCATCGTATATGTGAATTGTATCGTGCCATATTTTTTCCATAATGTATTCCATTTGTCAACAATGTTTATACATTCATCTACTCTTCATGTGCATCAGCCATTTGAGTTGGTCATACGAAAATCTGGAGTGAAAACAAGGTCTTCTGAGCAGTCAGTGCTACCTGTCGATGCAGATTTCTTGCTGGTTACAGATAGCTCCTCAGAGGAGGATTCAGAGACATATGACCAGTCATATCCCCCCCCCCCCCCGAGGTGCATGCTCTAACTTGGCTGGGTTATATTGCTCATATCATGCATATGGTGTCTTGCATTGCCATGCCATCTGCTTAGATTAGACATGCTTTGTGTGAATGCCTCCTGTTTGCTTTCTATATAAGATATGTGAATTATGCAATGCCATGTTTTTCAGCCAGTTATCATATATGTGAATTATGCACCACCATGTAGCCAGGCATCATATATGTGAATTATCTCATGCCATCTTTTTTATTACATATTCCATTTGTAGACAATCTGTGTATATTGAACTACTCTTCATGTGCATCAGCCATTTGAGCCGGTTATGGAAAATCTAGAATGAAAACAAGGTCTTCAGAGCAGGCAATTGTACCTGTTGAAGCATATATCTCGATGGTTACAGGGAGCTCCTCAGAGGAGGATTCAGAGATAGATGACCAGTCCTATATCCCACCTGAGGTGTATGCTCTAAGTTGCAATGTTTATATTTCTCATATGATGCATATGGTGTCTTGCATTGCTTAGTTTAGACATCATATGCACAATATTGAATTCCATCTGCTTAGTTTAGAGATCATACATGTGAGTGCCAACTGCTTAGTATATGAATCAATTATGTTAATTATATCATGCCATCCTCTATACTTAGACAACATGTATGTGAATTATTTCATCCCAACCTATTTTAGAAAGACATCATATAGTTTTGTCATGTCATCCTGTTTAGATACTCATCATATGTTGAATTATGCCATTATATCATGTTAAGTTATCCATCATATATCTGAAACTGTGTCATGCTATCTTGTTTAGTTAGGCATCATATATGTGAAATTGTGTCATGCTGTCCTGTTTGCTTAGACAACATATATGTGAATTACCACATCTGTCTATCATACAATGTCTGTACGTTCAATTTCTTTTCTTGTTTATCAGCCATTTGAATTGGACGGAGTGATGGCAGTATCTAAGGGAGCAAAAACTCGTTATTCGCAATAGACAGTGCTACCCGTCGATGCAGATAGAACCATGGTTGTACTGGCCCACAAACTAGCCCCACCACATATAATCGAGACTCTTCCAGATTGCACACTTACACCGTTGGGCAGAGAACCAGCTACAACCCATCTAACCGCAACCCCAGCGGATAGTAACCCACTTCTAGTTGACAAAGCACCATGTCCACCATAGAGTACCCCCACACGAGCAGTTTGTAAAGCTACTGCAGTGCCCAAAGCACGAAGACCACCACAGCTAACCCAAACTCCACGTTTAAAGCAGAAGAGCAACTGTTCTTAGGTCAGATTCCGTAGCTATGGTCCATACTCCTTTGTTGTTGCATCGCTGTATTTACTCATACCAACTAATTCCGAATTTGAAGGATCCAATTGAAACTCCAATGGTGCAGTAGGTATGTTTTAAACCTATTTCTTTAACTGCATTGTTGTTCTAACTTCTTGCTCTATGTTGATTTCAGTTTAAGTTGTATAAATAGTTATGTTCTCATGTGATGCACATTACAAGTGTTGCCAATGCTATGTAGTTTCTCACACTTATATTCTATCTATGCTGTTGTGTCTTAAAAATATATGAGTTGAACTGTGTCTCTATCTTGATTAGGCAACATAAACTAGAATGATATGGACAATACAGTGACCATAGTACATAGATATATGTTTGTTCCATGCTATTATCCTGTCCACCATACTACTGAACCAGTTTACCAAAATGAGTTTCTTATACTACAAGCTAAACATGTGATGTGTCTCCTTGTTTCTCTTGTAGTATGCAAACAGAATATTGGAGAAGAGCACCCCACTATGCAATGGTAGAGAAAGTAATGCAGATAAGGTTCAAGATAGTGAGACAACCCTGTTGGTCTCCAAGAAAGGTGATAAAAATGATCTTGTAGACAGTGAGAAAACCCCACAGTCTTGCATTCATGTAGTGTTCGATTTACTGGCCAGTACCGCTGGCACAAGCTCTTGAACTCGTTGCCTGAATCACTTCAGCTTCTTCAGTCTCAGCTACAAGCTGAAAGGCATCAGTCAGCTGTGTTGCGGCAAGAAGCTGAAGGACTGAGGAAGTCCCTGCAGAATTCAGATGTGTACTTTCTTGTGCAACAGCAAGCGCTAGAGGATTTAAGCGCCAAACAAGAGAAAGTTAATAAGCTTGCTAAGCATCTTGCCAGCAATATGGGTACCCAGGATATTGCTTCTTGAGCTCTTCTAAAGTGGTTTCAGTTCTGGACTTGTTTTGTTGCAGCATTTATATGCTGCTTTGTTCCCTATATTTGCACTGGTGGCAAACTTTGATGCCCAATGGATGTAATATGTGTAATAGCCGTGATAGCCTAGCATAAGTTGCTTGCTTATTTATTTCCTTGTTGTCTTTTTTTGCTTGTAGTCAGTGCAGTTCTTTTTCCGCGGTTTGCTAGTGGCCGCAATAACCTATTTTTTAAAACTAGGCCACAATAACCATGGGCTACATATTTACTGTAGTGACACTAGGCCTCCTACCGGCCATAGAAACAATGGGCCTTCTACGGGCCATAGAAACAAGGGGCTTTCTACGGGCCGTAGACACAATGGGCCTTCTACGGGCCGTATCATCAATGGGCCTTATATCGGCCGGATGATCGATCGGCCAAACATGGGCCAATAGCAGACCGCATTATGGCCGTAAACGGGCTAGAGTTGGAATCGTCCGTTCATGGGCCGACCATAACAGGCCGTAGTTAATAGGCCGTATTTGATGACGCTATGAAAATGGCCCAACATATTAACGGGCCGACAGTAACAAACGGCTGAATTTGGCCCACAAGCAGAAAAATGACAGTAACGGGCCGTAACTAATCGAATGCTGGAAATGAGCCCAAGAATAAATGGGCCCTGAGAAGGCCGAAAGATAACATGGGCTAGAAACGGCCTAATGGAATAATGGGCCGTTAATGGGTATAAAGTGATACACTGTTCATTACGGGCCAGTTTCAGCACGGGCCATTAATGGGCCAAGAGTTACAAAGGGCCTCATATGGGCCGAAAGACGTCATGGGCCATACATGTGTCGGAAGTTAAAACAGGCTGGAATCATATTGGACGGCCCAGATGACGCTATTGGGCCTAATTCGGATAGGCCGTAACGGGCCCTATGTTTGCGGGCTGTAAATGGGATATATGCGAACAGGCTGTTAACAGGCTTTCCATGGGCCGGCCCGCAACCTTTTGACCAACTCAAACGGGCCGACCTTTTCACAGGAATGGGCCTCCATTGGGCCGTGCCGCGTGTCGACGTATCATAGGCGCCTTGGGTCCAATGAGTGGATGACATCTGTCCCAACGTTGAGATGACACGTGTTTACTCCAGCCAATGATGATTTTACACGTGGAAAATCCCCATTAGTCAGGGCTGTTAATGGGTTATCGGATCCAAAACCCGACCCGATAGCTTAACGGCGATCCGTTACGATGGATGCCATGTGTCGGTCAGCCTTGATGAAAGCACTTCTATGATGCGCGAATTATCGTCATGGAAGTGGCCACTTCCATGATGATAATTTTGGTAATGTCATGGAACACTTCTACGGCAGCACAGGTATGACTATCTTGATTCTGTCATAAAATCGTCATGGATGTACATGCATGACAGAAAACATGACCTACTGTGACAAACACGTATCATCACGGAAGTGTGTTCTTTTTGTAGTGATACTCAGGGAGAACACTTGTACCATGAAATTTAGTAAAGGATCATCTTATTATGCTACCGGCGTTCTAAGCAAAATAAGATGCATAAAGGATAAACATGTGACATGATATGGCCATCATCATCTTGTGCTCATGATCTCCATCATCGAAGCATCGTCATGATCTCCAACGTCACCGGTGCGACACCTTGATCTCCATCTTAGCATCGTTGTCGTCTCGCCAACTATTGTTACTACGACTATCGCTACCGCTTAGTGATAAGTAAATAATTACATGGCGATTGCATTGCATACAATAAAGCGACAACCATACGGCTCCTGCCAGTTGCCGGTAAATTTGTTACAAAACATGATCATCTCATACAACAATTTATATCACATCATGCCTTGACCATATCACATCACAGCAAGCCCTGCAAAAACAAGTTAGACGTCCTCTACTTTGTTGTTGCAAGTTTTAGCTGCTACGGGCTTCTAGCAAGAACCGTTCTTACCTACGCATCAAAACCACAACGATTTTTGTTAATGTGTTGTTTTAACCTTCAACAAGGACCGGGCGTAGCCACACTCGATTCAACTAAAGTTGGAGAAACAGACACTCACAAGCCACCTATGTGCAAAGCACGTCGGTAGAACCAGTCTCGCTTAAGCGTACGCGTAATGTCAATCTGAGCCGCTTTATCCAACAATATCGCCGAATCAAGGTATCACATCCTAGTAAGCAGTATAACTATTATCGCCCACAACTCTTTGTGTACTACTCGTGCATATAACATATACGCATAGACCTGGCTCGAATGCCACTGTTGGGGAACGCAGTAATTTCAAAAAAAATCCTACGATCACGCAAGATCTATCACTAGGTGATGCATAGCAACAAGAGGGGAGAGTGTTGTTTACGTACCCTCATAGACCGAAAGTAGAAGCGTTATGACAACGCGGTTGATGTAGTCGTACGTCTTCACGATCTGACCGATCCTAGCACCGAAGGTACGGCACCTTCGTGATCTGCACACGTTCAGCTTGGTGACGTCCCAGGAACTCTAGATCTAGCTGAGGTCGAGGGAGAGTTTCGTCAGCACAACGGTGTGGTTACGGTGATGATGAAGTTACCGGCGCAGGACTTCGCCTAAGCACTACGACGATATGGCCGAGGTGTGTAACTGTGGAGGGGGTACCGCACACGGCTAAAACAATTGTCAACTTGTGTGCCTATGGGGTGCCCCCTCCCCCGTATATAAAGGAGGGGAGGAGGCCGGCGGCCAACAAGGGGCGCACCAAGGGGGAGGACTCCTACTCCCAGTAGGAGTAGGTCTCCCACCTTTCCTAGTCCAAGAAGGAGAAGAAGGGAAAGAAGAGAGGAGAGAAGGAAGGAGAGGGGGCGCCCCCCTTCCCTTGTCCAATTCGGATTGGGCAAGGGGGGTGCGGGCGCCACCTCTAGCCGGCCCTCTCTCTTCTCCACTAAGGCCCACTAAGGCCCATTAATCCCTCGGGGGATTCCGGTAACCCTCCGGTACTTCGATTTTATCCGAAGCTTCTCCGGAACACTTCCGGTGTCCGAATGTAGTCATCCAATATATCAATCTTTATGTCTCGATCATTTTGAAACTCCTCGACATGTCCGTGATCTCATCCGGGACTCCAAACAAACTTTGGTTCATAAAATTACATAAATCATAATACAAATCATCGTCGAACGTTAAGCATGCGGACCCTACGGGTTCGAGAACTATGTAGACATGACCGAGACACATCTCCGATGAATAACCAATAGCGGAACATGGATGCTCATATTGGCTCCTACATATTCTACGAAGATCTTTATCGGTCAAACTGCATAACAACATACGTTGTTCCCTTTGTCATCGGTATGTTACTTGCCCAAGATTCGATCGTCGGTATCAACATACCTAGTTCAATCTCATTACCAGCAAGTCTCTTTACTCGTTCCATAATACTTCATCCCGCAACTAACTCATTAGCACATTGTTTGCAAGGCTTATAGTGATGAGCATTACCGAGAGGGCCCAAAGATACCTCTCCGAAACATGGAGTGACAAATCCTAATCTCGATCTATGCCAACCCAACAAACACCTTCGGAGACACCAGTAGAGCATATTTATAATCACCCATTTACGTTGTGACGTTTGATAGCACACAAGGTGTTCCTCCGGTATTCGGGAGTTGCATAATCTCATAGTCTGAGGAACATGTATAAGTCATGAAGAAAGTAGTAGCAATGAAACTGTAACAATCATAATGCTAAGCTAACAGATGGGTCATGTCCATCACATCATTCTCCTAATGATGTGATCCAGTTCATCAAATGGCAACACATGTCTATGGTTAGGAAACATAACCATCTTTGATTAACGAGCTAGTCAAGTAGAGGCATACTAGGGACAATATGTTTTGTCGATGTATTTACACATGTACTAAGTTTCCGGTTAATACAATTATAGCATGAATAATAAACATTTATCATGATATAAGGAAATAAATAATAACTTAATTATTGCCTCCAGGGCATATTTCCTTCAAAAGCATCTTTGCACTTATTCCAAGAATTGATACTATTGCGAGGCAAAGAACAAAACCAAATTTTTGCACGATCTCACAAAGAAAACAGAAATAATTTCAACTTCACAACATCATTGTCCACATCTTTTTTATTTTGCATATTGCATAATTCCACGAATGTGTTAAGATGGGACGTGACATCCTCATTAGGAGTACCAGCAAATTGATCTTTCATGACCAGATTCAGCAAAGTAGCATTAATATCACAAGACTCCGCACTAGTGGTGGGAGGAGCAATCGGAGTGCTAATAAAATCATTGTTGTTGGTATTTGAGAAATCACATGGCTTGGTGTTCTCTTGAGTCATGATGACTACGCAACAAGATTGCACTCCAAAACAGATCTGACGAGAAAATGGCGAACAAAAGAGAGGGCGAATAAAATGGAAAAATTTGAGAAGTGGGGGAGAGGAAAATGAGAGGCAAATGGAAAATAATGTAAATTGCGAGGAGATAAGATTTGTGATTAGGAACCTGGTTGATGTTGAAGATCCTCCCTGGCAACGGCGCCAGAAATTCCTTTTGATGTCTGCTAGAACTATGTCGGTATTTCCCCAAAGAGGAAGGGATGATGCAGTATAGCGACGGTAGGTATTTCCCTCAGTGATGAGACTGATGGGGAACGTAGCAAAAATTCAAAATTTTCTATGCATCACCAAGATCAATCTATGGAGTAACTTGCAACGAGAGAGAGGGGGGTGCATCTTCATACCCTTGAAGATCGTGATGCGGAAGTGTTGCAAGAACGCGGTCGGTGGAGTCGTTCACTAAGCAATTCAGATCGCGGCCGAATCCGATCTAAGCACCGAACAATGGTGCCTCCGCGTTCAACACACGTACAGCCCGGGGACGTATCCTCCTTCTTGATCCATCAAGGGGAGAGGAGAATTTGAGGGAGAGCTCCGGCAGCACGGCTGCGTGGTGGTGGAGCTTGCAGTTCTCCGGCAGAGCTTCGCCAAGCACTACTATGGAGGAGGAGGTGTTGGGGAGGGAGAGGGCTGCACCAGGGGAAGGGTGAAGCTCCCATGTGCCTCCCCACTATATATAGGGGTGGAGGGGGCTGGTTTATTGCCCTCCAAGTCCATTGGGGCGTTGGCAAAGGTGGGAGGAAAGAAATCCCATCATTTCCTTCCCCATCGATTGTTATCCCCCCTTTTTAGGGATCTTGATCTTATCCCTTCGGGATATGATCTTATTCCTTCTAAGGGGGGATCTTGGTGCGCCTTAACCAGGGGTGTGGGACCTTGCCCCCACTACCCATGTTCATGTGGGTCCCCCCATGCAGGTGGGCCCCACTCCGGAACCTTCTAGAACCTTCCCAGTACAATACCGAAAAATCCCGAACATTTTCCGGTGGCCAAAATAGGACTTCCCATATATAAATCTTTACCTCCGAACCATTTCGGAACTCCTTGTGACATCCGGGATCTCATCCGGGACTCCGAACAATATTCAGTAACTACACACTAATTCCCATAACAACTCTAGCGTCACCGAACCTTAAGTGTGTAGACCCTACGGGTTCGGGAATCATGCAGACATGACCGAGACAGCTCTCTGGCCAATAACCAACAGCGGGATCTGGATACCCATGTTGGCTCCCACATGTTCCACGATGATCTCATCGGATGAACCACGATGTCAAGGATTCAAGCAATCCCGTATACAATTCCCTTTGTCAATTGGTACGTTACTTGCCCGAGATTCGATCGTCGGTATCCCAATACCTCGTTCAATCTCGTTACCGGCAAGTCACTTTACTCATTCCGTAATGCACGATCCCGTGACTAACTACTTAGTCACATTGAGCTCATTGTGATGATGCATTATCGAGTGGGCCCAGAGATACCTCTCCGTCACACGGAGTGACAAATCTCAATCTCGATTCATGCCAACCCAACAGACACTTTCGGAGATACCCGTAGTGCACCTTTATAGCCACCCAGTTACGTTGTGACGTTTGGCACACCCAAAGCATTCCTACGGTATCCGGGAGTTGCACAATCTCATGGTCTAAGGAAATGATACTTGACATTAGAAAAGCTTTTAGCAAACGAACTACACGATCTTGTGCTATGCTTAGGATTGGGTCTTGTCCATCACATCATTCTCCTAATGATGTGATCCTGTTATCAATGACATCCAATGTCCATGGTCAGGAAACCATAACCATCTATTGATCAACGAGCTAGTCAACTAGAGGCTCACTAGGGACATGTTGTGGTCTATGTATTCACACATGCATTACGATTTCCAGTTAATACAATTATAGCATGAACAATAGACAATTATCATGAACAAGGAAATATAATAATAACCATTTTATTATTGCCTCTAGGGCATATTTCCAACAGTCTCCCACTTGCACTAGAGTCAATAATCTAGTTCACATCACTATGTGATCGTAATGAATCCAACACCCATGGGGTTTGATCATATCTCGCTTGTGAGAGAGATTATTAGTCAATGGGTCTGAACCTTTCAGATCCTTGTGTACTTTACAAATCTCTTCGTCATCTTGTAGATGCAGCTACCATGCACTATTTGGAACTATTCCAAATAACTGTTCTACTATATGAATCCGGTTTACTATTCAGAGTCATCCAGATTAGTGTCAAAGTTTGCATCAACGTAACCCTTTACGACGAACTATTTTACCACCTCAATAATCAAGAAAAATTCCTTATTCCACTAGTCACTAAGGATAACTTTGACCGCTGTCCTGTGATCCATTTCTGGATCACTCTTGTACCCCTTGACTGACTCATGGAAAGGCACACTTCAGGTGCAGTACACAGCATAGCATACTGTAGAGCCTACGTCTAAAGCATAGGGGACGACCTTCGTCCTTTCTCTCTCTCTTCAGTCGTGGTCAGGTCTTGAGTCTTACTCAATACTCACACCTTATAACACAGCCAAGAACTCCTTCTTTGCCGATCTATTTTGAACTCCTTCAAAATCTTGTCACGGTGCGTATTCATTTGAAAGTACTATCAAGCGATTTTTGATCTATCCTTATAGATATTGATGCTCAATGTTCAAGTATCTTAATCCAGGTTTTCCATTGAAAAACACTTTTGAAATAACCCTATATGCTTTCCAGAAATTCTACATCATTTCCGATCAACAATATGTCAACAACATATACTCATCAGAAATGCTATAGTGCTCCCACTCACTTCTTTGGAAATACAAGTTTCCAATAAACTTCGTATAAACCCAAAATCTTTGATCATCTCATCAAAGCATATATTCCAACTCCGAGATGCTTACTCCAGTCCTTAGAAGGATTGCTGGAGCTTTGCATACTTGTTAGCATCTTTTAGGATTGACAAAACATTCTGGTTGTATCACATACAACCGTTCCTCAAGAAAATCGTTGAGGAAACAATGTTTTGACATCCTATCTGCAAGATTTCATAAATAATGCAGGAACTGCTAATATAATTTCAACAGACTCTTAGCATCACTACGAGTGAGAAAGTCTCATCATAGTCAACTCCTTGAACTTGTCGAAAAACATCTTAATGACAAGTCGAGCTTCCTTAATGGTGATACTTACCATCATTGTTCGTCACAATTTAAAATCCATCTGTACCCAACAGCCTTACGACCATCAAGTAGTTATTCCAAAGTCTATACTTTGGTTTCATACATGGATCCTCTCTCGAATTTTATGGCCTCGAGCCATTCATCGGAATCCGGGCCCACCATCGCTTCTCCATAGCTCGTAGATTCATTGTTGTCTAGCAACATGACCTTCAAGACAGGATTACCACACCACTCTGAAGCAGTACGCGTCCTTGTCGACCTACGAGGTTTGGTAGTGACTTGATCCGAAGTTTCATGATCACTATCATCAGCTTCCACTTCAACTGGTGTAGGCACCACAAGAACAACTTCTTGTGCCCTGCTACACAGTAGTTGAAGTGACGGTTCAATAACCTCATCAAGTCTCCACCATCCTCCCACTCAATTCTTTCGAGAGAAACTTTTCCTTGAGAAAGGACCTGATTCTAGAAACAATCCCTTTTGCTTCCGGATCTGAGACAGGAGGTATACCCAACTATTTTTGGGTGTCCTATGAAGATGCATTTATCCGCTTTGGGTTTGAGCTTATCAGCCTAAAACTTTTTCACATAAGCGTCGCAGCCCCAAACTTTATAAGAAATGATAGCTTAGGTTTCTCTAAACCATAGTTCATACGGTGTCATCTTAATGGAATTGTGTGGTGCCCTATTAAAGTGAATGCGGTTGTGTCTAATGCCTAACCCATAAACGATAGTGTTAATTCGATAAGAGACATCATGGTATGCACCATATCCAATAGGGTGCAGTTACGATGTTCAGACACACCATCACACTATGGTGTTCCAGGCGGTATTAGTTGTGAAACAATTTCCACAATGTCTTAATTGTGTGCCAAACTCGTAACTCAGATATTTATCTCTATGATCATATCATAGACATTTTATCCTCTTGTCACGACGATCTTCAACTTCACTCTGAAATTACTTGAACTTTTCAATAATTCAGATTTGTGTTTATCAAGTAAATATACTAAGAATCTACTCAAATCATCTGTGAAGTAAGAGCATAACGATATTCACTGCGTGCCTCAGCACTCATTGGATTGCACACATCAAATGTATTACTTCCAACAAGTTGCTCTCTTGTTCCATCTCACTGAAAACGAGGCCTTTCAGTCATCTTGCCCATGTGGTATGATTTGCATGTCTCAAGTGATTCAAAAACAAGTGAGTCCAAACGATCCATCTGCATGGAGTTTCTTCATGCGTATATACCAATAGACGTGGTTCGCATGTCTCAATCTTTTCAAAAACGAGTGAGTCCAAAGATCCATCAATATGGAGCTTCTTCATGCGTTTTATACCAATATGACTTAAGTGACAGTGCCACAAGTATGTGGTACTATCATTACTATCTTATATCTTTTGGCACGAACATGTGTATCACTACGATCGAGATTCAGTAAACCATTCATTTTAGGTGCAAGACCGTCGAAGGTATTATTCAAATAAATAGAGTAACCATTATTCTCCTTAAATGAATAACCGTATTGCGGTAAACATAATACAATCATGTTTATGCTCAACGCAAACCCAAATAACAATTATTTAGGTTTAACACCAATCTCGATGGTAGAGGGAGTAGGCGATGCTTGATCACATCAACCTTGGAAACACTTCCAACACACATCGTTATCTCACCTTTAGCTAGTCTCCGTTTATTCCGTAGCTCTTTTATTTCGAGTTACTAACACTTAGCAACCGAACCGGTATCTTAATACCCTGGTGCTACTAGGAGTACTAGTAAAGTACACATTTAATACAATGTATATCCAATATACTTCTGTCAACCTTGCCAGCCTTCTCATCTACCAAGTATCTAGGGTAGTTCTGCTTCAGTGACCGTTCCCTCATTACAGAAGCACTTAGTCTCGGGTTTGGGTTCAACCCTGGGTTTCTTCACTAGAGCAGCAACTGATTTGTCATCTCATGAAGTATCCCTTCTTGCCCTTGCCCTTCTTGAAACTAGTGGTTTTACTAACCATCAACAATTGATGCTCCTACTCGATTTCTACTTTCGCGGTGTCAAACATCGCGAATTGCTCAAAGATCATCATGTCTATCCCTGATATGTTATAGTTCATCACGAAGCTCTAATAGCTTGGTGGCAGTGACTATGGAGAACCATCACTATCTCATCTGGAAGATTAACTCCCACTCGATTCAAGTGATTGTAGTACTTAGACAATCTGAGCACATGCTCAATGATTGAGCTTTTCTCCCTTAGTTTGCAGGTTAAGAAACTTGTCGAAGGTCTCATACCTCTTGACGTGGGCACGAGCCTGAAATCCTAATTTAAGCTCTTGGAACATCTCATATGTTCTGCGACGTTTCAAAAAATGTCTTCGCTGCCTCAATTCTAAACCGTTTAACATTACCCACTGAACTATCACATAGTCATCAAAACGTGTATGTCAGATGTTCGCAACATCCACAAACGACGCTCTAGGTTCAGCACACTGAGCGGTGCATTAAGGACATAAGCCTTCTGTGCAGCAATGAGGACAATCCTCACTATACGGACCCAATCCGCATAATTGCTACTATCAACTTTCAACTAAAATTTTCTCTAGGAACATATCTTAAACAGTAGAACTAAAGTGCAAGCTACGACATAATTTGCAAAGTCCTTTTGACTATGTTCATGATAATTAAGTTCATCTAATGAACTCCCACTCAGATAGACATCCCTCTAGTCATCTAAGTGTTACATGATCCGAGTCAACTAGGCCGTGTCCGATCATCACGTGAGACGGACTAGTCATCATCGGTGAACATCTCCATGTTGATCGTATCTACTATACGACTCATGTTCGACCTTTCGGTCTCTTGTGTTCCAGGCCATGTCTGTACATGCTAGGCTCGTCAAGTCAACCTAAGTGTTTTGCGTGTGTAAATCTGGCTTACACCCGTTGTATGTGAACGTTAGAATCTATCACACCCGATCATCACGTAGTGCTTCGAAACAACGAACTTTCGCAACGGTGCACAGTTAGGGGGAACACTTTCTTGAAATTTTAATGAGGGATCATCTTATTTATGCTACCGTCGTTCTAAGCTAATAAGATGTAAACATGACAAACATCACATGCAAATCATAAAGTGACATGATATGGCCAATATCATCTTGCGCCTTTGATCTCCATCTTGAGGCACGACATGATCACCTTCGTCACCGGCATGACACCATGATCTCCATCATCATGATCTCCATCATTATGTCTTCATGAAGTTGTCTCGCAAACTATTACTTCTACTACTATGGCTAACGGTTTAGCAATAAAGTAAAGTAATTACATGGCGTTTTCAATGACACGCAGGTCATACAATAAATTAAGACAACTCCTACGGCTCCTGCCGGTTGTCATACTCATCGACATGCAAGTTGTGATTCCTATTACAAGAACATGATCAATCTCATACATCACATATATCATTCATCACATTCTTTTGGCCATATAACATCACATAGCATACCCTGCAAAAACAAGTTAGACGTCCTCTAATTGTTGTTGCATGTTTTACGTGGCTACTATGGGTTTCTAGCAAGAACGTTTCTTACCTACGCAAAAGCCACAACGGTGATATGCCAATTGCTATTTTACCCTTCATAAGGACCCTTTTCATCGAATCCGATCCGACTAAAGTGGGAGAGACTGGCACCCGCTAGCCACCTTTATGCAACAAGTGCATGTCAGTCGGTGGAACCTGTCTCACGTAAGCGTACATGTAAGGTCGGTCCGGGCCGCTTCATCCCACGATGTCGCCGAATCAAGATAGGACTAGTAACGGTAAGCAAATTGAACAAACCAACGCCCACAACTACTTGTGTTCTACTCGTGCATAGAATCTACGCAATAGACCTAGCTCATGATGCCACTGAAGGGGAACGTAGCAGAAATTCAAAATTTTCTACGCATCACCAAGATCAATCTATGGAGTAACTAGCAACAAGAGAGAGGGGAGTGCATCTTCATACCCTTGAAGATCGCGATGCGGAAGCGTTGCAAGAACGCGGTCGGTGGAGTCGTTCACTAAGCGATTCAGATCGCGGCTGAATCCGATCTAAGCACCGAACAACGGTGCCTCCGCGTTCAACACACGTACAGCCCGGGGACATCTCCTCCTTCTTGATCCATCAAGGGGAGAGGAGAAGTTGAGGGAGAGCTCCGGCAGCACGACGGCGTGGTGGTGGAGCTTGCAGTTCTCCGGCAGAGCTTCGCCAAGCACTACTACGGAGGAGGAGGTGTTGGGGAGGGAGAGGGCTGCACCAGGGGAAGGGTGAAGCTCCCATGCGCTTCCCCACTATATATAGGGGTGGAGGGGGCTGGTTTCTTGCCCTCCAAGTCCATTGGGGCGTTGGCAAAGGTGGGAGGAAAGAAATCCCATCATTTCCTTCCCCACTGATTGTCATCCCCCCTTTTTAGGGATCTTGATCTTATCCCTTCGGGATATAATCTTATTCCTTCTAAGGGGGGATCTTGGTGCGCCTTGAATAGGGGTGTGCGGCCTTGCCCCCACTACCCACGTTCATGTGGGTCCCCCCCATGTAGGTGGGCCCCACTCCGGAACCTTCTAGAACCTTCCCGGTACAATACCGAAAAATCCCGAACATTTTCCGGTGGCCAAAATAGGACTTCCCATATATAAATCTTTACCTCTGAACCATTCCAGAACTCCTCGTGACATCCGGGATCTCATCCAGGACTCCGAACAACATTCGGTAACTGCACACTAATTCCCATAACAACTCTAGCGTCACCGAACCTTAAGTGTGTAGACCCTACGGGTTCAGGAATCATGCAGACATGACCGAGACAGCTCTCTGGCTAATAACCAACAGCGGGATCTGGATACCCATGTTGGCTCCCACATGTTCCACGATGATCTCATCGGATGAACCACGATGTCAAGGTTTCAAGCAATCTTGTATACAATTCCCTTTGTCAATCGGTACGTTACTTGCCCGTGATTCGATCGTCGGTATCCCAATACCTCGTTCAATCTCGTTACCGGCAAGTCACTTTACTCGTTCCGTAATGCATGATCCCGTGACTAACTACTTAGTCACATTGAGCTCATTATGATGATGCATTACCGAGTGGGCCCAGAGATACCTCTCTATCACACGGAGTGACAAATCTCAGTCTCGATTCATGCCAACCCAACAAACACTTTCGGAGATACCCGTAGTGCACCTTTATAGCCACCCAGTTACGTTGTGACGTTTGGCACACCCAAAGCATTCCTACGGTATCCGGGAGTTGCACAATCTCATGGTCTAAGGAAATGATACTTGGCATTAGAAAAGCTTTTAGCAAACGAACTACACGATCTTGTGCTATGCTTAGGATTGGGTCTTGTCCATCACATCATTCTCCTAATGTTGTGATCCCGTTATCAATGACATCCAATGTCGATGGTCAGGAAACCATAACCATCTATTGATCAACGAGCTAGTCAACTAGAGGCTCACTAGGGACATGTTGTGGTCTATGTATTCACACATGTATTACGATTTCCAGTTAATACAATTATAGCATGAACAATAGACAATTATCATGAACAAGGAAATATAATAATAACCATTTTATTATTGCCTCTAGGGCATATTTCCAGCAGAGACCAAGGTTATCGAACCAATAGGAGAACCTCCACACACCTCGTAAACAGCATCTGCACACAAATAACAAATACTCGCAACCCGACGTGTTTAAGGGGTTGTCAATCCCTTCCGGGTACGGCGCCTCAAGATAGGTAAATAACGTGAGGTAAAAGTGGTAGATAGGATAAATAGGTCGCAGAACAAATAAATTGCACCAAGGTATTTTTGTATTTTTGGTTTAATAGATCTGAAAATAAATGCAAGGCAAAATAGATCGCAAAGGCAAATATGATGAAAAGAGACCTGGGGGCGTAGGTTTCACTAGTGGCTTCTCTCGAGAAAAATAGCAAACGGTGGGAAAACAATTACTGTTGGTCAATTGATAGAACTTCAAATAATCATGACGATATCCAGGCAATGTTCATTATATAGGCATCACGTCCAAGATTAGTTGACAGACTCCTGCCTGCATCTACTACTATTACTCCACACATCAACCGCTATCCAGCATGCATCTAGTGTATTAAGTTCATGAGAAAATAGAGTAATGCAATAAGAACAATGACATGATGTAGACGGGATCCGTTTATCTATTGCGGAGATATAGATCTCATCTTGTTATCCTTAGTAGCAACGATACATACGTGTCGGTTCCCCTTCTGTCACTGGGATCAAACGCCGTAAGATCGAACCCACTACAAAGCACCTCCTGATAACCCGCAAGTATACGGGATAGTTGTAGCCTCTTTCGATAAGTAAGAGTGTCGAACCCAACGAAGAGCTAAAGGTAGAACAAATACTCTCTCAAGTCCTATCGGCCACTGATACGACTCTACACACGCTTGACGTTCGCTTTACCTAGAACAAGTATTAAACTAGAGGTACTATGTAGGTGTTATAGGATAGCTTTGCAAGATAATAAAGAACGCGTAAATAAAAACTAGGGGCTGTTTATATAAAGATGCAATAAAGTAAATATAGCGAGTGTGGAAAAGTGGTGGTAGGAGTTGTGAAATTGTCCTTAAGCAACTGACTACGTTACTAGACCGATAATCACTATTGCAATTCTATTTGAGGGAGAGGCATAAGCTAACATATTATCCCTTACTTGGAATTCTATGCACTTATGATTGGAACTCTAGCAAGCATCCGCAACTACTAAAGATTCATTAAGGTAAAACCCAACCATAGCATTAAAGCATCAAGTCCCCTTTTATCCCATACGCAAACAACCTATTACTCGGGTTTGTGTTTCAGTCACTCACGCAACCCACCATAAGCAAATCATAAAAATATTGCAAACCCTACAGCGGGAATCCCTCACGCTTGCGCGACACGAAGGGCACAATAGGACAACACCAATAATAAAACATGCAACTCAAACCAATCATAGCAATTCATCAATCACCAATAGGACAACGAAAATCTACTCAGACATCATAGGATGGCAACACATCATTTGAAAATAATATGAAGCATAAAGCACCATGTTCAAGTAGAGGGTACAACAGGTTGTGGGAGAGTGGACCGCTGGATATAGATGGGGGAAGGTGATGGAGACGTTGGTGAAGATGATGGTGGTGTTGGTGAAGATCGCGGTGATGATGATGGCCCCCGGCGGCGTTCCGGCGCCACCGGAAGCAAGGGGGAGAGAGCCCCCCTTCTTCTTCTTCTTCCTTGACCTTCTCCCTAGATGGGAGAAGGGTTTCCCCTCTAGTCCTTGGCTCCCATGGCTTGGGAGGGGCGAGAACCCCTCCGAGATTGGATCTATCTCTCTGTTTCTGTGTTCTCAGATTCTACCCCTTCACCGTTTCTTTTATATCTGGAGATCCGTAACTCCGATTGGGGTGAATCTTTCGCCCAGATTTTTCTCATAAAATTAGCTTTCTTGCGCCAAAAGAAGAGCATCAACCGCCTTACGGGTGGCCCACAAGAGCCCAGGGTGCGCCTGCCTCCCTGGGGCACGACCCCCTGTCTCGTGGCCACCCCGGACACTGTTTCGCGTTGATTTCACTTCCCAAAAATCATAAATATTCCAAAAAAATCTCAGTCCGTTTTTATCCTGTTTGGACTCCGTTTGATATTGGGTTTCTGCGAAACAAAAAACATGCAACAGACATAAACTGGCACTGGGCACTGGATCAATATGTTAGTCCCAAAAAAAGTATAAAATGTTGCCAAAAGTATATAAAAGTTGAATAATATTGGCATGGAACAATCAAAAATTATAGATACGACGGAGACGTATCACCTCCCAATGCAAGATAAATAGATCAAGTTGGCCAAACAAATCCCAAATATCAGAGAAGAAATACGAGGCTATAAGCAATCATGCATATAAGAGACCAAAGAAGACTCAAATAACTTTCATGGATAAAAACATAGATCTGATCATAAACTCAAAGTTCTTCGGATCCCAACAAACACACCACAAAAAGACTTACATCATATGGATCTCCAAGAGACCATTGTATTGATAATCAAGAGAGAGAGAGAGAGAGAGAGAGAGAGAGAGAGAGAGGAAGCCATTTAGCTACTAACTACGGACCTGTAGGTCTACAAAGAACTACTCACGCATCATAGGAGAGGCACCAATGGAAGTGGTGAACCCCTCCATGACGGTGTCTAGATTGGATCTGGTGGTTATGGACTCTGCGGCGGATGTAATTGATTTTCGTCGATTCCCTAGGATTTCTGGAATATTGGGGTATTTATAGAGTGAAGAGGTGGTTCAGGGGGCACACGAGGTGGGCACAACTTACCAGGGCGCGCCTGGGCCTCCTGGCGTGCCCTGGTGGGTGCTGCTCCCCTCGAGCAGCCCCCCAGGTGCTTCCTTGGCCCACTGGCTTTCTTCTGGCCCAAAAGAATCCTCCAGGAGTTTCATTGCATTTGGACTCCGTTTGATATTGATTTCCTGTGATGTAAAAAACATGCAGAAAACAGTAACTGGCACTGGGCACTATGTCAATAGGTTAGTACCAAAAATGATATAAAATGACTATAAAATGATTGTAAAACATCCAAGAATAATAATATAACAGCATGGAACAATCAAAAATTATATATACGTTGGAGACATATCAGTAATTCTTTTTTTGCGGTGTGTTTGTTGGGATCCGATGAATTGTGAGTTTATGATCAGATCTATCCATGAATACTATTTGAGTTTTCTCTGAACTCTTTCCTGCATGATTAATATAGCTTTGTATTTCTTCTCCGGTCTATTGATTTGGGTTGGCCAACTAGATTGATTTATCTTGCCATGGGAAGAGGTGCTTTGTAATGGGTTCAATCTTACGGTGCTCAATCCCAGTGGCAGAAGGGGACATGACATGTATGTGTCGTTGCTATTAAGGGTCAAAAGATGGGGTTTATTCATACATGAGTTTATCACTTTATCTTGTCTACATCATGTCATCTTGCTTAAGGCGTTACTCCATTATTTATGAACTTAATACTCTAGATGCATGATGGATAGCGGTCGATGTGTGGAGTAATAGTAGTAGATGCAGAATCATTTCGGTCTACTTGTCTTGGACGTGATGCCTATGTATGACTATTGCCTTGGATATCTCATAATTATTTGCTTTTCTATCAATTGCCCGACAGTAATTTGTTTACCCACCATATGCTATTTTCTCGAGAGAAGCCTCTAGTGAAGGCCCCGGGTTCTATCTTTTATCATATATTAAAACCAAAAATACCTTGCTGTGTTTTTAGTTTATTTATTTTATTTTGTATTTTTATCCGATCTATCTATCAAATACCATACAATTTAATCTTGCTCGTAACCGTTAAGGGATTGGCAATTCCTTGTTCGCGTTGGGTTGTAAGGATTTGTTGTTTGTGTGCAGGTGCTGCTAACGTGGTGTTGCTTGGTTCTCCTAATAACCTTAGTTCTTAACTAAGGGAAATACTTATCTCTATTGTACTGCATCATCCGCTCCTCTTTCGAGAAATCCCAACGCAGATCACAAGTAGCTATACATATCATCAAAATATCGAACGAATGCCAAATTTTCACATGATTACTTATGAAAAGACTTCTCTCATGTCCTCAAGAACAAAAGTAACTACTCACAAATCATATCCATGTTCAATATCAGAGGTGTATTGAATAGCATTAAGGATCTGAACATATAGTCTTCCTCCAAATAAACCAACTAGCATCAAGTACAAGATGTAATCAATACTACTAGCAACCCATAGGTACCAATCTGAGGTTTTGAGACGAAGATTGAATACAAGAGATGAACTAGGGTTTGAGATGAGATGGTGCTTGTGAAGATGTGGAGGAAGATCGGTCCTCTCAGGATGAGAGGATCATTGGTGATGTCGATGGCTTCGATTTCCCCCTCCCGGAGGGAAGTTCACCCAGCAGAATCGCTTTGCCGGAGAGCAAAAGTGCTCTTGCCCAGGTTCCGCCTCGAGACAATGGCGTTTCGTATCGAAAGTTTTCTTCTGATTTTTTCTATGGAAAATAGCCTTATATAGTAGAAGATGGCAGCCGGAGGCCTGCTGGGAAGGGGGCATGAGCTCATAGGGCGCGCCCAGGGGTAGGGCGCGCCCCCTAAGCTCGTCGCTCCCTGGTGGCCCCCTTCTGGTAATTCTTCCGTCAGTATTTTTTATATATTTCAAAACAATTCTTCGTAAATTTTCAGGTAATTTGGAGTTGTGTAGAATAGCTATCTCTGTTATAGCCTTTTCCGGTTCAGAATTCTAGCTACCGAAAATCTCCCTCTTCATGTGAAACTTGCAAAATAAAAGAGAAAAGGCATAAGCATAGCATCATAAAGTGAAATAATGACCCAAGACATAATAAATAGCAATAGGAAAACATGATGCAAAATGGACGTATCAGCGGCCCGGGGTTAGCATGGTGGACGTTGCTTTTCTTTATTTGGGGCCTCTTTAGGCCAATTTGCTTCTTATCCGTACTCGGATCCTTTCTTATTGTATGATGATTGTTATGTATTGGTGACATTATGTCGTTAGCTTCCTTTGTTGTGGCAATTGTAAGCCAACTTAAACACATATATTTTCATCTCTTTAGTTGATGTTGTATTTGTTGTGATGTCCAGCTTGTAACCGACATGTGACACTTGTGTGTATGATATTAGTCACATGTTGGGGCGTCTCCAATGTTCGCTTCTATCCTTAGCGAGGCTTTTAAGGTCTTCGTTTGGCTGGGACCGCATGTTGGGTGTTACAAAACCCTCTTATAAAAGTGACAAAATATCAAGCCAGTAGGCAACTTTAGCCCGAACTCCAAGACCACCTCAAGCGCAACAACTGGTCGAAGCGCACCAGATCAGTCACCCCAAGACCACCCAAGATTTTAGGGGTACGCACCATCTTTTAGTTCACCAAAGAACTCCCACCACTAGCGTTTTCACTATCATCAAGATGTCAAAGAAAATTCATGACCAACTTGTCCATCTTCTTGAGTGCCCATATGGGAGGCAGGATGACCACTGTGTGGTAGGTGATAGTAGCAGTGAGAACCGACTTCGTCAGATCGACCCAGCCAGCCCACGTTTGGTTTCTTGCCCTCCAGCCATGAATGCGAGCACCAAACTTGTTGATGAGAGGTTGCAATTCCACCTTCTAGGGGCACCGGAAGTACAGGGGAGATCGAGGTATTTGTCGGGGGAAGCGGCCAGCTTATTTGGGAAGATCGAGAGGGTGTCATCTAGGTCAATGTGCTAGCTACGAATAGGAAATACTTCAATCTTGCTGATGATCGTTCTTAGGCCAATGGCATCAGCGAAATCATCAAGGATGTGGCGGATGGCTGATAACTCCTCCTTGTTTGGGTTGGTAAAAATTCTAGAATCATCTACACACAGGGGAGTTCTTATTCTAGTATTACGCGCCTAAACGGGCTTAAGAACCCCCATGTCATTAGCCATGGTGTGTATCCGTTATAGTGGGTCAATGGTGAGGATAAAAAGCATGGGTGAAAGCGGGTCCCCCTGGCAAAGCTCCCGAGCATGTTGGAATTGGGGGGGAGGGGGGGGGTAGATTCCCGTTAGCAAAACACGAGGGGTCGAGGATGACAGGGACAAAGAAATCCAGTTGTGCATGTTCTGGCCAAAACTCACAGCTTGCAGCACCTCAAGCAAGTACAGCCAATTGACCGAGTCGAAAGCCTTAGATATATCGAGTTTCTAGAAGAGCTTGGGGTCTTTGTGTGCAAAGCTTTGACCCGATTCTAGACAAGAAGGAAATTATCGTGAATGCATCTGTCTCTTTGATACGATGTTGCCAAGCACAAATGCGATCCTGGCAAGGAGCTTGGAGATGCCATGGATGAGACTCATCGGCCAGCAGTCAGCCACATTTTGCGCATCAACGGACTTAGGGGGGCAGGACAATGTTGGCGGAATTGATGAGGTTTGCATAGTCGCCGTTCATGCTAGCAAGGTGTCGAATGGCGGCGGTGACATCATCCTTGATAATTTCACAGGAAGACTTGAAAATGGACTTGTTGCGTGGATGATTGGGGATGCCAAGATAAACAAACACCATGGTACGTAAAAGGTGCTCATACCATCTGTCTACCCACCTTCGAATAGATAAATGGAGATACGCATGTCTCTTCTTCGTTTCATGGGTCCGAGACAAGCAACGCTAAGATGCAACTTGCGACATCCACGGCAAAAATTACTCTCTATCAATCTAAGAGCATCTCCAACAGCCGCGCTAAACTAGCGCCGCACCGCAAAATAAGCGTTTTTAGCGCGCGCGCAACACGTCAGGGCGCTCCAGCGGGCGCGCAAAAACGGCACGCGCGCTAAAACGGGTTGGGCGCGCGGCCAAAAACACTTACCCGCGCGGTGTATTTCGGGCGCCCACTACAGCGTGCGGCACACTCGAGCGCTCGCGCCCGCTCTTCCTCTCGCGCTTCCACCCCCGACCGGCCGCGCCGCCGCCACCGCCCGCGCACCCCGGCGGCCGTCTCAGGCTTCCCCGGCCTATCCCCGCGCGCCCGCGCTTCCGCCCATCCCCTCCTAGTACCGCCGACGCCCGCGCGCCTCCGTCGTCCGAGGAACAGCGCCCGAGCGCCCGCTGCCGCGCCGCGCCCGCAAGGTGTTTGACAAAACGCCTACAAGGTATGTATTGCTCAAACTTCATGAATTTGGTGCATGTTTTGAATTGTAGTTTTTATAGTATAGTATTGAACATTGTAGATGAGTTCGTCGTATGATTCTTCCGAAGAAGAATTTGATATGGAAGAGGAGGAGGATCTTGCAATGATCGTAGCTATGCATATCAATAAAAAACCGAAGCACGGTGGTTCGGTTATGGGTCGGGAGAAAATTTGGAGAGATAGGATTGATGCCCATAACAGATTGATGAAGAACTATTTCGTGAAGAATCCCACATACCCGGAGTCGTATTTTCGTCGCCGGTTTAGGATGAGCACCGAGTTGTTCAGGCGCATTGCAGAGAAACTAGCGAGCCATGACCGGTTTTTCCAGCAAAGGAGGAATGCCGCCGGAGAGCTCGGGCATAGCACTTTTCTGAAGGTGACAGCCACTTTGCGTATGTTGGCATACAGTATCCCGGCTGATCTAGTTGATGATCATTTGGCTATGGGTGAGAGCCAAGCCATCATGTGTGTCAAGCGCTTTGCAGTGGGAATTGTGCAAGTGTTTGGCGAGGAGTATTTGAGAGCTCCCACTGCTGAAGACGCCGCAAGGCTATTGGCGATGAACAAAGCGCGAGGCTTTCCTGGCATGCTTGGCTCAATAGATTGCATGCATTGGAGTTGGAAGAATTGTCCAAAGGCATGGCATGGGCAATTCCACGGCCAAAAAAAGGGTTCCACTATAATCCTTGAAGCGGTGGCCGATCAGGAGACTTGGATTTGGCATGCATTCTTTGGAATGCCTGGATCTTTAAATGATATCAATGTTCTCAACCGGTCACCACTGATGAATAAGATTGCAAACGGTGAGTTGCCACCTGTGCAGTTTGTAGCAAATGGCCGTACGTACAACTATGGCTATTATCTAGCGGATGGCATCTATCCAAAGTGGCAAACCTTCGTGAAGCCGTTGAAAAAACCGGAAGGTAAGAAAAATCTTGATTTCCACAATGCTCAGGCGGCGGCTAGAAAAGATGTGGAGAGAGCATTTGGGATTTTGCAAGCCCAATTTGCTATTGTGAGAGGACCAGCAAGATTTTGGGATCAACAAATGCTTTGGTACATCATGCACGCTTGTGTGATCATGCACAACATGATCATCGAGAATGAGCATGGCCAAGATTTAGACTACTCACAGTATGAGCTCTTGGGACATCCCGTGCGAGTGCGGCGGAGGGCTGAAAGGGTAGCCCATTTTGTTGCCTCCTATCATGCCATTCGGCGTCCCGCAACGCACAATGGACTTCAGAATGATCTAATTGAAGAGTGGTGGGCATGGCATGGACGGCAAAGAGCATGATGATATCTGCACTCGACATTGTATTGTTCATGAACTATTTGTTGTGTTGTAACAATTTATTTTGAACTATTTGTTGTTGTACTGAACGATAAACTATTTGTTTGAGTTGTAATGATTTATTTTGAACTATTTGTTATCGATTTTTATTTTGTTTGTTTGATCATTTTTGCTCACCTTCTTTGAAATGTATATGTGGTTTGTGCGGCACGCGCGCTGTATTTTTGCGCCCTGCTGGAGCGGCGCGCGCGCTGCATTATAGCGCCGCTGTTGGAGCCAGCGCAAGCGGGCGCGCAAAACCAGCCGCAGCGCGCGCGCTAACGGTTTTTTGCGCGCGGCGCTATAGCGCGGCTGTTGGAGATGCTCTAAGGAAAGAATCACACTGTGTGAAGCGCTGCGATCGACCATTTTTTGTCAGCGAGAGATTCTTTGCAAACCTGAGCTCTTCCATGTTTCCCTCAGCTTCAGTTCACCTCCCCAGGGAATTCTTCGTTTCTTGCAGAGACCCAACGCAACCAAAGCATCTCAAGACGTACTAATCCCTACCTACTACAAGAACACGTAAACAGAACGAGACAGTAACCACGTCCTCCTCTCGTCCTCGTCCCGACGGACCCAACAACGGCAGCAGCAAGCAATCTGGCCTGCCGGGACCGATGGGCTGCTCCTCGTCGAAGAAGCTCGACGAGGAGGAGGCCGTGAAGACGTGCCACGACCGCCGGAGCTTCGTCAAGAAGGCGATCGCGCAGCGGGACCTCCTGGCCTCCTCCCACGTCGCCTACCTCCAGTCGCTCCGCCGCGTCTCGCTCGCGCTCTTCTACTGCCTCGCCGAGGACGAGCACCTCTACTTCCTGCAGGACACGTCCGCGCAGTGCACCCACCGCCCGTGCTCGCCGGAGAGGAGGGCCGTCCTCCTCGTCGTCAACCGCCTGAGGCAGGGAGGGGCGCCCGTGCACCCGCTGGTGGGGCGGTGGGACGGCGAGGCTGGAGCTGCCGAGGCCGCCGTGGTTGATGGGTTCTTCGGCGTAGATCCTCGGCTCCTCCGTCCTCCGGCGAACGACGTGCCGGTTTCCTCCCCGTCGCACCTGCCGTCGGCATGGGACGTGTTCTGGGTCGACCCCTTCTCTTCGCTGCCGACCGATCGCGTGGGCTATGCGAATCACGGCGTCCAAGAGATGGTGAATGCTGATCAAGAAGATGGTGAGATGCCGGAGCTGGAAGAAATAAGCGAGGATGGCAGCAATGGAGAAGGAGAGTCAGAGGAGGCAGAGGCAGCGCAGGTGGTAGTGGAGCCAAGGGAGCGAAAAGAGAAGAAGAAGGTGGCGGGTGTGAGCAACAAGCTGAGGGTGCGGGCGAGCGCCGAGGTCGAGCAGCAGAGCACCCCCGGCCGATTCACCGTGTTCGTCGACAGGCCGCCGGCGAGCGTGGCGGAGGCCATGAGGGACATCAAGGGCCATTTCTCGAAGATCGCCGAAACCACCGGCGAGGTCTCGGTGCTGCTGGAGGTCGTCCCCTACCAGAAGAAAGGTACAGTGATGCAAAACCTCTTCCCCTGTCTGAAGTCTGAACTTCTGAATTATACCCTGTCATGTCAGTTGCTCTTCTTCATGCTACTACTCTAGAACAGAGTGAATCATTCAGAACATGCCATAGAGCTGTAGCATTGATCATTGCCATCTTGTACGTAGACAGTTCAACCACCTGCTCCGAGAGGGGATGTCGATGGCGACGACGGCGGCGAGCGGGTCGGCGCCCGTGAGCCTTCGCCGGAGCCATTCCAGCTCTTCCAGAGCCACAAGGAGAGCCTCGACAGGCTCTACGCGTGGGAGAAGAAGCTCTACGAGGAAGTCAGGGTACGTTCGACCGATCACACGCGCTTCTCTCCGAACTCAACTCCGATTCTCGTATAATCATCAGAGGTTCAGAACCAGTTAGGATGAAGTTGTGACGTGAAATGTGTTTCCAGGCAGGGGAGCGCGTCCGGCTGTCGTACGAGAAGAAGGTGGCGCAGCTGAGGAGCCAGGACGCCAACGGCGCGGAGCCGTTCGCCATCGAGAGGACCAGGGCCGCCATCAGGGACCTCCGGACCAAGCTCAACATCTCCCTCGCCTCCGTCGACGCCGTGTCCCGGCGGATCGTCGCCGTCCGCGACGACGAGCTGCTGCCGCAGCTCGCGGAGCTCATCCGAGGGTACGTGTGTTTATTATGGCGTGCTCGGTCGGTTCCCTCGACAATGGTGACGTCGCAGGTGTTTGATTTGATGGATGTTCCTCGTCGCTGTGCTGTTCAGGCTGGCAAGGATTTGGCGCGTGATCGGCGACGCGCACCGGGTGATGAAGCGCACGGCGGACGAGGCGAGCGCGCTCCTCTCATCCTCGGCCGCCGGGGCGGAGGGAGGCATCAGGGGCCCGCCGCCGCCGCCGGGGCCGACGCGCGCGGCCACGGCGGCGGGCGCGCTGGCGACGGAGCTCCGCGGCTGGCGCGCGGCGCTGGAGGCCTGGGCCGAGTCGCAGCGCGGGTACGCGGCGGCGCTCTGGGGCTGGGCGCGGAGCTGCGTCAAGGACGGCGAGGACATGCCGCGGCTGATCGTGGCCTGGGCCCGCGCGGTCGAGGCCGTGGACGTGGACGCGGCGACCCGGGCCGTGGAGGGCGTCGCCGCGGAGGCGGCGGCCATCGCGGCGGCCGCGAGGCGCCGCAGCAGCAGCGCCGAGGAGGAGCCGCCGAACGAGGAGGAAGGGAAGCGGAGGGTCTGCGTCGGGCTGGCGGCGGCCCTGGGCGCCATCGCGGAGGCCGGCGGCCTGGCCTCCGCGGCGTACGGCGAGCTGGTGGCCGAGATGGATGACAGGGAACGCGAGGCAGAAATGGCGGGAAGGGACGACGAGCCGTCCATCCAAAACAACCCACCGTAACCTGTAAATGAAATGGCGGGAAAGGGAAGTGCACCGTGTGTAATCTGAAAATGAAGCTTACCACCGACTGACAGATCACAGTTAACTGACATGGTCTTAATTAGCATCATAAGCATATACTCCGGGTAGAAAGTTCCATTACATAACTAGGCACCGCCAAGACAGAGAGTTATTACCGACTGACGCGACACGAGAGGACTCTGAAAAACTCAAGTCCGTCAAGAGTTTTCATCAGCTCAAACACTTGGACATAGGTAGGTACGCAGACAGGGAGGGACGTGCATGCATGGCTTCACTTGGACATGGCGCCGTTGGAGCTGGAGTCCCAGCCCCAGACGTCGACGGCGTCGCCGTGCTGCATCCGGCTGCTGTGCTCGAGGCTCTCGAGACTGGCCATGCTCTGCATCGGCGAGCTCTGCACCTGCTCCGCCGGGGACAGGCTCCCGAAGCACGCGTCGTCGGCGCCGCCGGGGAGGAAGTCCAGCCCGGCCAGCACGTCCGGGACGCGGCACGGGTTCAGCGCCGCCGGGGACAGCCCCAGGTGGCCCAGCCCGCACGACATGGCGCCGCGCGCCACCATGTCCTCCGCCAGCTTCACCTTGACCCGCAGCGCCTCCACGTCCGACTTGAGGATCCGGTTGTCCGTCACCGCCGTCGTGAACTGCTGGTTCGCGTCCGTCAGCTGCTTGAAGATCGACGCGTTGTCGCCCCGGAGCTGATCCACCTGCAGCCCAGCCATTGATCACAAGTCAGAATGAACTCAACTGAACCTTGAAAACTACTCCTAGTCAGTACGCACGCCAGAGTGTAGCCTACCTGCGTCTCCAGCTCAACCAAGTGAGCTTGCTTCCTCTTCCTCGACCGCCGCGCCGACTCCCGGTTCGACACCATCCTGTAGTAATTGGCAAACAATGGTTTATGGTTTGAGCAGTGAATGAAGAACAGAAGGGGAAAAAGGCATCATGGCTCGATCGTGTTTCTTGATGTACCGTCTCATCCTCTTAACGT
Organism: Triticum timopheevii; assembly: GCA_963921465.1. Classification (NCBI taxonomy): domain Eukaryota; kingdom Viridiplantae; phylum Streptophyta; class Magnoliopsida; order Poales; family Poaceae; genus Triticum; species Triticum timopheevii. Next base: position 174,224,795 of record OY997272.1, read on the forward strand.
CCGTTGGGTTCGTGCCGTTGTCGCACAAGCCACCGTCGTCGAACATCGACTCGCTGTCAGAGTCCGAGCCGCTCGTGCCTCCAAAAGCTTGGCTCTCTTTGATACTTAGATTGGTCGCGGACGTGGGACTCGCCGCTGCTGCATGGATAGAGAATTCAAGAGAGCATGAGCAAGACACACTAGTCATGTGTTGTAACCGAGTCCGATTTAGACGCAACAGCACCTAGCACCATGTGATTCAGTGTGCAATTTAGCACTGAAAACCATGGCACACAACAATGAACCATTCTACTAAACTCAATCTTATGAACTTACTGAAAACTATGGAAGAGGAACTATGTTGGGTGTGTTACCGTAGATTGACGACTGCGACTCGATTGTCGTGGAGACCGCGGGATGCCGTGCGCCGAGGTTCGGGGACTGAGGCCACAGGTGATTCTGAATGGTTCCATTGAGGGCCTGCTTAATTGGGGAAAAAACGAAAGAAATTCAGTACAGTGAAAACAATGGCCCAATGGAGCTCTACATCAGAACATCTCATGCATAGCAAAGCTGTATTATTCGTTTGCATCTTCTAGTACTAGAAAAGCAAGCTCAAGTCCTCCATCGGTGACGTTATAATGGAATGCTCAAGCATAATTCAACTGTTTGTTAAATTTTGGTAATTGTTAGTTGAATTTCAGCCAGAAGTTTTGGTGACACCTGAATATGGTAGACTCTAGCAGAATTCAGATGTTTGACAAAAATTGATAAGTTTTTGGTTGAATTTCAGTCAAATTCCAACAGGACTTTTGGTGTTGGCCGAGTTGAAATGCCAAAGTCACCATAAAAACCACTGAATTCAGTTGATGAGCGAAATTCGAAAGAAAGAAAGAAAGACTGAACACGCGCGCACACACACACACACACACACACACACACACACACACACACACAAACACACACACACACACACACTCCTAACTTTGGCATATGGGAATCTTTCGTCCACCTCTAAAATATAGTTCTATTTTTAAATAAATATGATTTATTTCTCAAGGATGTTAAGCATGTTGCCAAGAGGAAAGGCTAGGTCGCATCGCATGGCCCGCATCTCATCCACAAGCCGCAGGTGGTTCAATTAATTCTAGTCGGCAGGAATCATGCAAGCACCATCTCATGACATCAAGGGGGGAAAGAAAATCTGTACATGCGTTGCTTATGATCATCAGAAATTCAGAACATGCCATGCCATAACCATCCAAAAATTCTGTACTATGTACGCGCCACAGTTTCATCAGCTCCTCTGCTGTACGTCGCACGACACGAGCCAAGAGGAGACCGATCGAGGGCGACGGACTCACCGAGTCGGCGAAGCCGAAGGCGCCGGAGAGGTCGGCGGCGGAGAAGAGGCCGTAGGGCCCGTTGGCGGCGCCCGCGGCGGCGCTGCCGGGCTTCTGCTCGGCGGCGAGCCCCCGCCCGCGGATGAAGGCCTCCAGCTCCAGCTCCGACGCGCACTTCTTCATCGCCGATCGCTCGCTCGCTCGCTCGCCGCGTTCGTGCGGGGAGAGTAGGGGAGGGAGCTGAGCTGAGGTGAGCAGAGCTGCGGAGGAGGAGTCTGGTGGGTGCTCCGGTACGTGGCGTCGGCGTCCGGTGCTTTTAGAGGGGAGATGCCGCGCGGTGAGGCGGAACGCTGGAGAAAAAGCTCTTTTCGGCGGTCGATCGATCGATCGATCAATCGGATAGAAAAAAAAAAACAAAGGGGAAGAAAGGTGGCTGGCTGGCTGGAAGGAGTGATGTCGGGCGTGGAAAGCGGTTCGGCTCGTCTCTCGGGCGCGTTCTTGCGGATATCTACGACTCTGCCACCCGACCGGCCGTATCCACAGGCCAGACACGCGGGCCCAGGGTTTTTCCTTTTCTGGAGGATCCTCGTCACCGCGAAATTGCGAGGCAGTGCAAACAAGTGCACCGGTGTCGAGCTCCCGTGGGTTCTTTGCTTTGAAGGAAATAAAAACATGTCGAGCATCTGCAATCAGACTTTACAAATTTTACCCCCTATATCTGGGGATGCATCTAAAGACTTGTTGGTTTAGGAGTTGAACCATTCTAAAAACTTTTGAAAAAGTCAAAAATTATTTTTTCAACCCATTTAAAATTTCTTAAAGATTTTATCCAAAATGATGATTGTGTAGTATAATATTTGTGGAGATGGTAGGGGTACTTCGAGTACGGTTTCGGCCCGATCGAATGGTGATGACCCAAACATCAAAGTTCTCATTTTGATGAAACAAATTTTTCTCATGTTGAAAACTTCTCCACTTGAGGCCATCTTCATTAAAAAAATTACCGTGCATAAGTATGGTGTCAACGTGGGGTTTAATGTTTGTGTTTCTACACTGTTTTATTACAATTTTTCCAAAACAAAATTATTGTAGACGAGTCTAGACACTCTGCACAACACAACGACCCTTTCTCCTTTTGAGGAAATTTGAAAAACACAGCTCGCTGCTCCTTCCTACGTACTCCACATAGACATGGTAGCACACTCCGTTTCCAAAACGGCAGTAGTATCTTTGATGTCACCTTGTTCCACGCACGACCGACGTGTATCTTTTACGCCCCACCCCCACCCCACACGCACGTAACGCGATAGTAGAAAAGATGCCGGCCGAGCGAGGGCATTCTCGGCATCCGTATACGATGAGATCGCCGATGCCCCCGCTAGCGACCAAACCGGCCCACAAAAGACGAGGTCGGCGGGGCGAGCTGGACACCACGAGGACGGACCACGACGTCACGTCACCGGTGCAAAAGGCGGTGCACAGGTGTGAACGAACCCAGCGACAGCGAGCGGGGCATTCCGGACAATTCTCGGCCGCCGAGGAATGGGAGCTGACTCGGATCCGCACCGACCTCCGGGGCCGCGAGGGCCGAGCACGTAGACTCCCCCGTCTCCGGCCACCCGGTTTTCCTACCCGACCGTCCACTGACATGCGGGCCGGGACTGGTAGGTCCGCGTACTCAGTGAGACGGGCGGACTCGAGCCTTGCGGCGGAAGAGCGAGGCGGCCGTCGCATTGGCCACCACCGGCGGGAAAGCAGGTACGCGTCAGGCTCCCCGGATCCTCTGCGACAAGGAGCGTACAGCCCTCCCTGGTGCGCGCGCACGTGTTGCGATGTTAGTGGGACCAAGCAACGGCGTGGTGCAGGCTGCGGAGACAGGTGCCGCGGCTGAAGGCCGCAGGGGATCCGGTGGGAGGTGGAGACGGGACGGGAGCGGTGGACGGGGGACGGGAGCGTCCGAGTCAGGTGACGCACTTGGCCGAGTTGGCTGCTTTGTCATCTTGCCCCCTCTCGCTCGCACCGTCGCACGTCTCACCAAACCAAACCCCTCCTCGCTGTTGTTTATTTTGCCTCGTGCGGCCCTTTCATTTCCTTAGCTGATGCTTCGCGGTCTAGAAGCCTTCGGCGACACGCATCCGACGCAGAGACAAAGCGACAAGGGTGCGTGAGTGTGTGTGTGGATCGGTGACCGTCAATGTTCCCGTTGACGCAAGCTCTATGCAGTGTAAAATCAACACGGTAAGGGCTTCTTTTGATTTAAAGAAACTCCATAGGTTTTTTGAAGAATTGAAATCTAAAGAAAATTTTCTATGCTGGTCCTTTGGTTCATAGGATTGGATCCATAGGAATTTTCTTATGAAATCTTTCATACTACTCCTATATTTCATAGAAAATCTAACATCCACTCCAATCTCTTCTTATATTTTTTTTTTATTTTTTTTGTAGCATTAAACACTCATTGCTAATCGTATACTCTCTCCATTCTAAAATGTAGTGCATCCACGCTTCCGGAAATCTAAATTTGACCATAAATTTAACCAACAAGACCGGCTGCGGCGGCTGCAGAAATTATATCACCGAATTCGTATTTTTGATATAAATTTAGTGATATAATTTTTGCTCCCGCCACAATCAGTCTTGTTGGTTAAATGTAAGGTCAAACTTATTTCTTGAGAAGCGAGGGCGCACTACATTGTGAAATGGAGAGAGTATGATTTAATTGGGCATGCCACTTCAATCCTATACCTTCCACGTTCCTACGTTTTTCAGAATTCTGCAAATCAGAGAGGCCCTAAAGAGGTTGCGTCATTTAATTCGGATCGGACGGAGTAATATTTCCCCTCGTCATGCCATTCCAAGCTATTAGTAAACAATATTTTAAATCTATATATAAACAAACTTTCTAAGAGCAAGTCTAAAAAGATGATGACAGTCAGCAGGCTATTAAGATTAAAGTATTTAGCTGAAGCTTAGGGCTATAAGAGCAAATTGGCACACTCTATCATCTCATCTCAGAGCATCTCTAGCCGAACTCCTAAAAGGATTTTATTCCCCAAAGACTCAATGTTTTTTAAACGAAGGAAAAGGCTTTGTCTCATCTATTAATTAAGAAAAAAATTTGGTTAATTAACCAAAAAAGTAAGTTATACCGCACGGGGAAGAACAAGGAATTTTGATAAACAGAAGGTCATACCATTGTTTCTTTAGAAACACATTACAAACACAGACGCCCGCATATACACATGCACACTCATACCTATAAATGTAAGCACACACTAAAATAGCGTCAAATGACCTAAAATAAATCCAAAAAATATGCGAGCACCCGTGTCAAGTTTAATTTTAACACGAATGAGCTGATTTCATCACAAGAAATCTGACCATCTTAGTTCATAGTCATATGTGAGCATTGACTTTTTGATGCACTTTGGAAAGGAAACTATATTCATATCTCTCGGCCCACGGGCATGTAGCCTGTAAGTATGCTCTGTTCACAGGCCCGTAACTTCATATCATATCTGTCGGAGTAATGGGCCACGGGTAGGCTGACCCGGGTCCCAAGATCTTTCAAGACATCGGGGCAGGCCGTGCCCCTCAGCCGAGTCCCAGACGGCGACCTTCGAAGAAGGCCGAGTCCCGGCTGGCGACCTTCAAAGAAGGCCGAGTCCTAGCTGGCGACTCTGAAGCAAGCTGACTCCGGGCTTGCGACCTTTCAAGGGGCCGACTATGAGAGTCGGCCCGCGACCTTTTCACGAAGACCGACGCAGGGTACGGTCCCGATGTGGCCGTCCCCTCAAACCTACGGGAGGTAGGCATGGTTACAGTGAGCCGTACCACCAGGAGATCTCCGGTAAGGCGCGGCACTGTTGCCATGCCTCCCCTGACTTCAGCCACAGTGCGCAAGGCACTGTGCCCACGACGGCGGCCTGTACGGCCCGAAGACCGCCGGGCCCCCCGTCAGTGAGGGAGAAGAAGATGGCCGGAGAGTCCGAAGACGGCCCTGCGGGAGTCGGCCTTCCCAAGAGTCGGCCGCCTCTCAGTCAAGGCCCCACGAACCATAAACCAGATTGGACGGGGAGTGGCGACAGTGATCGCCCGACAGACGGCGGCACTGTTCCCACGACCCCATGACCGAGCCTGCGTCATCAGGAGTGCTGCACAGTGCCCGGCCTGTCCGCGGGGCCCGCCAGTCGGCGGGCCCCAGAAGCCGGCAGGGGGGCGGCGGCATGAGAGACAGACAGCTGGGGGCCACACCCAGTCAGTTTACCATTGTACCCTCGGGGGATAGGCCTATATAAACCCCCCGGGGCACCCATGCAAAGGGTTCGGCCCTGGATAGGTTTTTAGACACATAGCAAGCAAAGGAAGGAGCCAGCCTTGCTCCCTCCCGCCACCCGAAACAGCTCAAGGAGCACCTTTGTATTATCGTCCCATAGTGATCATGCGGAGACCCCGCAGAGCAGCAGTAGGGGTGTTATCTCCCCGGAGAGCCCCGAAGCTGGGTAAGATTCGTCGGCGTGCATGTCTGCGCCTCATCCCATTTCCAGGCACCGGCGACGTTCTACTCGCCCCCACCATGATAAGTCACCCGTTGGCATATGTCGCATCCAACCCCCGACATTTGGCGCCCACCGTGGGGCGAGGTGCACCGTCGTCCGGAGATCTGTTCTGGACGGGAACCCTCTTCCTCCCTGGCGAGCGCAGCAAGCCCGGCTCGCCAGATGGAGTCTGCATCGACACGCTGCGCGGCGCTGAAGCCGCCTGCGCTGCGAGCGGCCTCGCCGAACTCATTGGCGAGGTGCGCCTCTCCGACGAGCCCACACCGAGTGCGGGGGCGGGTGGCCCCGAGAGCCTCCTCGCGGGCCTCCTCGACCAACTCCACGTCGCCGGCGAGCCCGCCGTAGATTTGGAGTCCGTAGGCTCCTCCGACCCGATGCTGGTCGACTCCGACGCCGTATCGCTCGATATCTTCCCCACCAACATGGTGGTCTACGACGAGCCGCTTCTGTACGAGGAGAGTGGCGGAAGCGCCGTCACGGAGGTGCTCGTCATCAGCCACGGCGAGCACTCCGGCGAAAACGCCCAGGACCCGCTGCCAGCGGCCCTGCAAGACCTGGCCGCGCCCATCCCAGAGGACGCGGACGCGGAGATGCTGGAAGAACGCCGCCTTCAGATCATCGAAGGCGCCAAGAAGTTGGCGAGCATGAGACGCTTGTCAGAAGCATACCAGCGCGAGATGGATCGTGCTGTAGGCGGCTCGCCGGCTCCGACTGGGCCGAGCCGTCTAGGTGCGGTCCGAGAGCGCGGCGCGGCCATCGCCGACTTGCTCGGGGCGAAACGCCCCGTGTACGCCACCCCTGCGGAGAACATCCGCGCCGCCCAAGCGGCGACCGAAGAACTGAAGAACCTCGAAGGCGAAGAGCGCCGTGTAATAACGGAGCGAGTCCAGCAGCTCCTCGATGCGGTTGCAGCACAAAACGTGGCAGGCGGCCGCGCAGACGCGCTGCAGCAGTCGAACGACGACTTACCCCCTCGCCGAGATCAAGGCGCGACCTCCCGGACGCCGACTGGCGGAGTCCGCGGGAGGAAAGAGAAGGAGCCGGCTTCCAGTCACAGCCGGACTCGCATCACCATCGAGCGCGACCAAGACGGCCGCCCCAGAGCAGTGGAACGGCGAGATGATTATCTGCCTCCCCCACCCCGAAGAGAGCGGCGAGTTTCTCCGCCGCCTGTTGAGCATCCGACTCTCGGAGGTCGCCTTGGCCGCCGAGAGGGAGTCGGAGAGAATGACGCCCGCCACCGGATCGACCGACTCCACAGATCCCTGGCGTTAGAAGAAGAAGATGAGTTGGGTCCGCCTTGCTTCGGGCCCCGCATCAGAGATGAGCCCTTCCCCAAAGGGTTCACGCTCCCCCGAGACATGCCCAAGTACACCGGCTCCGTGAAGCCGGAGGATTGGCTGATAGACTACTCCACAGCCGTCAACATAGCCAACGGCAACAAGCGAGTCGCCGTGAACACGTACAAGCGACCTCCCAAGCCGCGCCAGCTCTCCTTGTGCGTGCAAGGCCCTGAAGAATCAACACGCGACTACCTCACGCGCTGGGGCGAACTTCGAAACTCCTGCGAGGGCGTGCACGAGGTGCAGGCCATCGAGTACTTCATGGCCGGGTGCCGAGAGGGCACCCTCCTCAAGCACAAGCTCCTCTGCGACGAGCCCGAAACCCTCAACGAACTGCTAGTCATAGCAGACAAGTACGCCACGGCCGACTCTTCTATGAAGACAGAGATTCAAGTCAACGCGGCTGGCAAAGTGATTCCCCAGGCCCCCAGAACCCCGGCTGGAGACGCCAGCCGGCGACAGCAGCAGAACGACAACAAGCGCAAGGCCCCTCAGCCGACTTCCAATAGTCGACAGGTCGCAGCAGTAGAAGATCAGCAGCCGGAGGGGCAGCCTCAGGCCAAGCGGCAGAAAGGTGGCAAGTCCAATTGGTTGCCGGCTTTCTCCTATGAGCAGACTTTGGATGGACCTTGCAAGTTCCACAGCGGCGCGAAGCCGTCGAACCACACCACCAGGAAGTGCCATTGGCTCGCCAGGATCGCCAAGGGAGACGGCCTCGCCCCTCCGCCGCCTGCGGGGCCGCCGCCTCCGCCGCCACCCCCGCAGCCGGCGGCTCGGCCAGTCGGCGCGGTCCAAGACGAGTTCCCGGAAGAGCACGGAGCCTACGTAGTGTTCACCAGCATGGCAGATGACCGGCGCAGCAGGCGCCGACAACAGCAAGAAGTCAACGCGGTAGCAACTGACGCCCCAGAGTTCATGCACTGGTCCGAGAAGCCTATTAGCTGGAGTCGGGCGGATCATCCAGAAGTGATGCCGAGTCCGGGCTCCTACGCTCTGGTCCTAGGCGCGACCTTGGCCACTGATAGGCGGGCCGCCCGTTTCTCACGGGTCCTGATTGATGGAGGCAGCAGCATAAACATCCTGTACAAGGACACAATGGAGAAGCTTGGAATCAGGCGAAGGCAGTTACAGAGCAGCCGCACCGTATTCCATGGAATTGTACCCGGCCTCTCCTGCTCACTGATCGGCAAGATTCTGATAGACGTCCTCTTCGGAGACAAAGATCACTTCCGCCGAGAGCCTGTCTGGTTCGAGGTGGTAGACTTGGAGAGCCCGTACCACGCCCTGCTTGGCCGGCCTGCCTTGGCCAAATTCATGGCGGTTCCCCATTACGCCTACCTCAAGATGAAGATGCCGAGTTCCAAGGGGATCCTGACTGTTGCTGGCGATTACAAGAAGTCGTCCGCTTGCGCAGCCGAGAGCAGTCGGCTGGCCGAGTCTTTGGTGATCGCAGCCGAGAAGCGGCTCCTTGACCGCGTCGTGGCGATGGCTGGGAAGCAGCCAGAGATGTCGCCCGACCCCAAGGAGTCGGAGGCAGAAGGATCATTCAAGCCGGCTAAAGAAACCAAGAAGATACCCTTGGACCCGGAGCACCCAGAGAAATACGCTGTCATAGGCACAGGCCTCGACAGCAAATAGGAAGGCGAGCTCGTCGATTTCCTCCGTGAGAATCGGGACATCTTCGCATGGTCCCCCAAGGACATGCCGGGTGTACCGACGGAATTCGCCGAGCACAAGCTACACGTCAGGTCGGATGTAAAGCCCGTCAGACAGCCCTTGCGCCGCCTGTCAGAAGAGAAGAGAAGAGTTGTGGGAGAAGAGATAGCCCGGCTCCTGGCAGCCGGATTCATCATGGAGGTGTTTTTTCCGGAGTGGTTAGCCAACCCTGTGCTGGTATTGAAGAAGAATAAGCAGTGGCGGATGTGCATAGACTACACCAGCCTCAATAAAGCCTGCCCGAAGGATCCATTTGCTCTGCCAAGGATCGATCAGGTGATAGACTCCACAGCCGGATGCGAGCTGTTGAGTTTCCTAAATGCATACTCAGGATATCACCAGATCAAGCTGAATCCAGCAGACAGACTAAAGACCGCATTCATCACGCCGTTTGGAGCCTTCTACTACCTGACAATGACGTTCGGCTTAAGGAATGCCGGCGCCACCTTTCAGCGTTGCATGCAGAAGTGCCTCCTCAAGCAACTCGGCAGAAACGCCCACGTTTACGTGGATGATGTGGTGGTGAAGACGGAAAAGTGTGGGACGCTACTGGAAGACCTCAAAGAGACCTTTGACAATCTGCGCCGATTCCAGATCAAGCTCAACCCTGAGAAGTGCGTGTTCGGAGTCCCGGCCGGCCAACTCCTCGGCTTTTTGGTCTCCGAACGCGGCATAGAGTGCGACCCCGTGAAGATCAAGGCCATTGAGAGAATGGAGGTACCCAGCCGACTGTTGGATGTGCAGAAGTTCACCGGCTGCTTGGCATCAATCAGCCGATTCATCAGTCGGCTGGGCGAGAAAGCTCTGCCTTTGTATCAACTGATGAAAAAGACCACCTTTTTCGAGTGGAACCACAAGGCAGACGAGGCATTTCTCCAACTAAAGAAGATGCTGGCGACTCCCCCTGTGCTGGCGGCTCCGACTCCCAAAGAGCCCATGCTCTTGTACATCGCCGCCACCAGCCGGGTAGTCAGCACGGTTATTGTAGTCGAACGCAAGGAGGAAGGCAAAGCGCTTCCGGTCCAGAGACCGGTGTATTACCTGAGCGAGGTACTGTCGACCTCCAAGCAGAACTACCCTCACTATCAGAAGATGTGCTACGGCGTGCATTTTGCCGCCAAGAAGCTGAAGCCCTACTTTCAAGAGCATCCAATCACGGTGGTTTGCACCGCCCCACTCGCCGAGATCATTGGAAGCCGAGATGCCTCCGGCCGAGTGGCCAAGTGGGCTATCGATCTAGCTCCTTACACCATCTATTATCAACCTCGCACCGCCATCAAGTCACAGGCGCTGGCCGACTTCCTCGTCGACTGGGCCGAGACTCAGTACCTGCCACCAGCGCCCGACTCTACTCATTGGCGGCTGCACTTCGACGGCTCCAAGATGCGCACCGGCCTTGGAGCCGGCGTCGTCCTCACCTCCCCCAAGGGTGACAAGCTCAAATACGTGCTGCAAATCCACTTCGCCGCCTCCAACAACGTCGCTGAATATGAAGCGCTCATCCACGGACTCCGGCTTGCCAAAGAACTCGGCATTCGCCGGATCCTGTGCTACGGCGACTCCGACTTGGTGGTTCAGCAATCATCCGGCGACTGGGATGCCAAAGACGCAAACATGGCAAGCTACCGCTTCCTGGTGCAGCAACTCAGCGGATACTTTGAGGGGTGCGAATTCCTTCACGTACCGAGAAACGACAACGATCAAGCAGACGCCTTGGCACGAGTCGGCTCTACTCACCAAGCGATACCTTCCGGCGTCGCCCTTCAGCGCCTCCTCAAGCCGTCTATCAAGCCTTCACCAGAATCCGACTCCATCTTCGTGTCGGCTCCGCCAGAGATAGTCGGATCCGACTCCAAGGCCCCGGCAAGCGACCTCAAGAAAGCCACAGTCGGCCCGGGGACTGCGCCAGTCGGCTCGGGGACTTCCAAGCCCAGCCCGGGGACTGCGCCAGTCGGCCCGGAAGCTGCGCCAGTCGGCCCAGAGATTCCCTCAATCCAGCAAGCGGCGGCAGACTCCAACCCACCGCCTCCCAGCCCAGCCACCCTTGTCCAAGTCGCTGTGGTAGCAGTTGAAGAGATAGCAGCACCTTCATGGGCGCAGCCCATCCTCAAGTTCCTAGTAAACAAGGAGTTACCAGCAGACGAGACCCTGGCTCGGCAAGTACAACGCCGAGCAGCAGCCTACACCATAGTCAACAGAGAGCTAGTCAGGCGCAGTGTCACTGGTGTCCACCAGCGCTGCGTAGAGTCAGAGCAAGGCCAAGCGATCCTCAGAGACATCCATCAGGGCGAGTGCGGCCACCATGCGGCTTCAAGGGCGCTCGTGGCCAAAGCCTTTCGGCACGGTTTCTTTTGGCCGACCGCCCTGGAAGAAGCTAAAGAACTAGTCAAGAAATGCAAGGGGTGCCAGGTGTTCCGCTCCAAGCCCCTCCAGCCGGCTTCCGCGCTGAAGACAATCCCCATTGCCTGGCCCTTCGCAGTCTGGGGCTTGGACATGGTGGGACCATTCAAGACGGCCCGAGGCGGCCTAACTCATTTGCTTGTCGCGGTGGACAAGTTCACCAAGTGGGTAGAAGCAAAGCCCATCAAGAAATTAAACGGGCCCACAGCTGTGACCTTCATTGCCGACATCACAGTGCGGTACGGCATACCGCACAGCATTATCACAGACAACGGCACCAACTTCGCCAAGGGCGCCCTGGCACGTTTCTGCGCGACGCAGGGCATCCGACTAGACTTAGCGTCCATTGCCCACCCGCAGTCAAATGGCCAGGTAGAACGAACCAACGGCCTCATCTTGTCCGGCATCAAGCCTCGATTGGTCGAACCACTCGAGCGCTCGGCCGGCTGTTGGGTCGAAGAGCTGCCTGCCGTCCTCTGGAGCCTGCGCACAACCCCAAACAAGTCAACCGGCTTCACGCCGTTCTTCCTCGTCTACGGTGCCGAAGCCGTCATCCCGACGGACATACAGTTCGACTCTCCGCGAGTCTCCATGTACACCAAAGAGGAGGCTGAGGAAGCACGCCAAGACGGCGTCGATCTGCTGGAAGAGGGCCGATTGTTGGCACTCAGTCGGTCCGGCATCTACCAGCAGAGTCTGCGCCGATACTACAACCGCAAGGTCAGGCCAAGATCATTCCAAGAGGGCGACCTTGTGCTCCGGCTGATTCAGAGAACAGCCAGCCAGCACAAGTTGTCGGCGCCTTGGGAAGGTCCCTTCATCATCAGCAAGGTGCTAGGGAACGACGCCTACTATCTGATCGACGCTCAGAAGCCTCGAGCGCGCAAGAGGGACGACTCCGGAAAAGAAACAGAGCGCCCGTGGAACGCAAATCTTCTGCGAAGATTTTATAGTTGATGCAGTATGTATCACGCTACCCTCTTTTGTATTAAAGTACTAAGACCTTAGGCCCCCCGGGACGAGCTCGGGGACTGCCTTTTTGATTATCTGTATGATATGGATTACGCTTCCGAGTATGCTTTCCCCTTTTATCATACTATCTGGCACCGGGTCCGACTAGTCGGCCCGGGGACTCGCCGTCTTGCGCTATGAAATGCTCCCTGAAGTCAGACAAGTAATGTGCCGCGCTCAAAGCCGTCTCCTGCCGAAAGCCGCAGCTCGTAGAGCGACTGTCGGTAAGCAGAGGACGGGAAAGAACGAGTGCACACATGAAAAACGGCTAAGGACTTAAGAGCTACGCATAGCCCAAGCCGGCTGCCAGCCTCCCCTTACCGAGCCGACTCGCGAACAGTCGGCTCGCAGTCTCAATTTTCATCAAGAATAGCCGACTCTCGAAAGTCGGCCTGTCAATTTTCAGCCAACTTGCTAAGGTATTCTAAACGACTAAGTACATGCCTCCCTAAAGTAGCTGAGCACTTGACCCAGCGGCAGTCCGCAGAGCGGCTGCCCAGTCGGCAAGGCGGCAACTGAAGGAAGGTGGCAAAGGAAAAAGTCTAAAGAACCAAAGCAAGAAAAGGCGGAAATTGGATAAATATTTACATAAGGCCCTTGGCCGAATACACCCCGCGGGTGGAATTGTTCGAAACTGACAAGTTTTTTTAAAAAAAGAACAAAAGAGACAGGTAAAACTGAAGCACTCTAGGGGGCTGCCTCCAGAGCCGGAGGGTCGGAGGTGGCGGCGGTGTCGGACGTCGGGGCAGTCGGCTGGGCGGTCTCGGCTTGGCCGCCTCCAGCGACAGTCGCCTTGTTCTTCTGAGGCTCGTTGCTGGAGGCGCGATCAGGCTGGGGCTGGCCGCCCGCTTCGTCCTCTGGCGCCTCCTCCTCGCTTCCGTCCTCCGACTCGTCCTCCTCCTCGACGCTGGAGCCGATCACCTCCGCCGAGTCCTCCTCGTACTCCGGGTGCATCCCGAACCATTCCGGCGGGACCTCCTCGCCGCCTTCGGTCCGCTCGGGCACGAAGACACTAGTGTCCGTGTACTCGGCGATGGCCGCCGCGCGCTCGACAAGGGCGCCTTCCACGGCCTCCAGCTCGGCCTGGGCCTCTGACCGGAACGCGGCCAGACGGTCCAGGTCCAGCCCTGGATACCACCCTTTAACGAACTCCAAGGCCCGGCGTGCTCCGGCATGGGCCGAGGAGCCCCTCCAAGCCTCGAAGCGACCGGCGGCGACCTCCAGCCAGTCGGCCGTCCGGCTGGCGGTGCGAAGAGCTGGCACCTCCGGCCACAGAGTGGCAACGACTTGAGCGCCGGCGCGTTGAAGACGGCGCAGCAGACGATGAGCAGGACGAAGGCGAACCCCGATGCTCAGGAGCTGCTCGTCGATGGTTCGGGGGGCGTTGGCGGCAATCACTTCGCCCTTCGCCCTTCGCTCCTCCCGAGCCGCCTCGATGGCCAGAGGAACGACCTGCGAGTGGCCGGGAAAGAAGTCTGCCAAGACAGAAAAGAAGACAGTCAGAAAAATCAGAAATCAGCCCGACACAAGAGTCGGAAGACCAAAGAAGAGAAAAAAGAATTACCGTCGACGATGTCCTCAAGCTTGTGGTAGCCGGAGGTCAGCATCGCCTCCCGGTCGATCCAGGCGGAGCGCTCGACCTCGAACTCGGCTATGAGGGCATCCTCCCGCGACTTGGCGTCTTCCTGCGCCTTCCGGAGCAGCTCTTTCTGCTCGGCCAGCTGTGCGCCAGCAGGTCGCGCTCTTGGACGAGCTTGTCGCACTCCTCCTCCTTGGCGCGGCGAGTGGTGTTGGCCTCGTTCAGCTGCTCCTGGAGGGCGGCATTGGCGTCTGAAGATCGAGAGACGTTATCAGTAAGAAAGGTCGCCGGGGAGATCCGGCCCGATTGCTCAGCAGTCGGCCCGAATCTCGGGGACTACAGCCCGCGGGCGCGCCAGCGCGCCCCCGCGGAGAAGAAGGAAGATAGATCGCCGGGGAGATCCGGCCCGACTGCTCAGCAGTCGGCCCGAATCTCGGGGACTACAGCCCGCGGGTGCGCCAGTGCGCCCCCGCAAAGAAGAAAGAATTAGCCCACCTCGGCTTTCCGTCAGATCGGCGGTCCGCTTCCGCAGCTCTTCAACATTGCGGTTGAAGGCAGTGGCGCGGAGATTGTGGTATTCCTGCAAAGCCGGCAAAGCAAAGTTAGCCTTCGGAGCTCGCCAGAAGGAGTTCCGAGTCGCTTGCTCAGCAGCCGACCCCGAACTCGGGGACTACACCCAATGGGTGCGCTGGCGCGCCCCCACGGGAAAAGACAGAAACTAAAAAAGGAAAAAGGAAACATACCCGGACGGAGGTCCGCAGGGCCAGCTGCGCTTTGGTGTAGAGTTGGAGGGCGTCGCCCTCTTTGCGCAGCTTCGATTGGACGTCCAGAAGGGCCTGGTTCAGCGGGCCGGTGCCGCCTTCACGCAGCCAGCCGGTGGGCGTGGCACTTGAGGCCTCGACGTCCAAGTTCGCCGAGCTTGCAGCGCCGGTTTCCCGAGCTCGCGGCGCTGAGTTCGTCCTCTCAATCCGGCGGCGCGCTGGCACGGCGACCTGAAGAAGTAGCTGCGCGTCGGCATCGTCCGCAGTCGGAGGATCCTGCGGGTCCACCGACTGTTTGCCGTGCGGCCTTGAAGACGGAGGCGGCGGGGGCGGCGGGGGCGGCGCATGAGTATCCGAGCCTGAGACGTCGCCGCCCTCCTCCGCGAGAGGGTTTGCGGTGCCGACCTCCCCGGTCTGCCCCGTGAACTCAGTTGCCGGCGGCGCCGACGACAGTGGGGGGACGAGCATCGCCGATCGACGATGCGCGACCTCCTCGGCATGCCGCTTCACCGCGGCCGCAGCCACGGCCTCCTCCAGGTGCCGCTGGGCGTTGGCGGCCGCCTTCTCGGCCTCCGCCTTCTCCAGGCGGTCGGCCTCCTCCTCCTCGCGCTTCTCTCGCGCGTTCCGTGCCGTCGCCTCCCGAAGGTCGGCGGCAGGATCAATCCGCCGTGTGTTGGCAGACGTCTCCACCGACCCCATGACGGAGGGGACGGCGGCTCTCTCAAGAGAGAGGGGAGCTCTGGAGAAGGTCGGAGGGAAAATCAGAAAAAACTCCAAGCGAGATCCAGGAAAGAAACGACAGAGTAAGAAGACTCACGAAGAAACTAGCGGCGGCCTTCTCACTTCCTTTCAGAAGCGGTTGGCCTTCGCGGCCGCCTCCTCCCGCTTGGTCGCGGCGGCGGCTCCCTTGAACTTCTTCGACTTGCCGCCGGGCACACTCGGCCCGGCGTAACGCCTCTTCGCGCCGGCTTGGCTGGAGGAGCCGGCTTTCGGCTGGCGGCGCGGGGCGACTTCCGCGTCGGCGTCGCCCTCGGGCCAGTCGGCGAAGGTCGCCGACGGTCTGAGGCCGTCGTCTGCCCCCTCTCCGCCGCCTTCGGCGTCGGCCTCCAGTGCCGCCGCTCCCAGGTCGGGGTCGTCAGTGTCGCTGACCTCGCGATCTGGGACGTAGTCGCGAGGCTCTCTTGTGGCGCCGGCTGAGGGCGCCGTAAGGGGATTCTGCCCAGAAGACGCCAACAAAGATCAGAGCTCGAGGTCTGACGGAAATAAGATCGAGCTGCAGATAGATGCGACTTACCATTGGAGGGGGGTTGTCGCACGAGTACGGCTCCTTGCCGAACTGCCACTCCTCCGTGAACCCGCAGTGGGCGATGTGGTTCACCAAGTTCACCACCTCCCCACGCGGCATGTCCCTGGTGCACAGCCGACTCGGATCGTGTCGGCCGCTCATCTGGCAGATGAGGTGAGGCCGGCCTTGGAGCGGAAGAACCCGGCGCGCCACGAAGGTGCCCAGAAGATCGGAGGCGACGAGCCCCTCCGACTGCAGCATGACTCGGAGCCGCGCCACGGCGCCGTTTCCGGAGGTCGAGAGAGACTTGGATCGATGGGACCAACTGGCCAGCCGGCCAGTCAGCGGCTCGGGGTCGAAAGGCGGCAGGTTGACCCAGTCGCCGTCGGTGGAGATGTTCTTCACGTAGAAGTAGGACTTCTGCCACATCTTCACCGACTTCACCAGCGGGATGGGCGGAAAAGGATTGTCGGCCGTCGAGCGCCGCACCGCGATGTAGGTGCCGCACTGAGCCGGCGTGCCAGTGGCCTGAGTGCCGAGTTTGGCAGAGAAGAACTCCCCCCACAGCTCGAGGGTGGGGAGGACGCCGATGTAGCCTTCGCACAGGGTGGCGAAGGCGGAGAGAAGCACCACCGCGTTGGTGGTGAGGTGGTGCGGCTGCAGTTTGTGGAACTCGAGAAACGAGCGGAAGAATCCGCTCGCCGGAAGCCCCAGCCCGCGCATAAGATGCGAGCGGAAGATGACCCGCTCGCCCTCCTCCGGCGCGGGCCGGATCTCTCCCGCCGGCGCGGGACGGGCGTGCACCAGGTCCGCGCTGGGGAGACGGCGAGTCAGGCGAAGGAACTCAATGTCCTCCGCCTCCACGTCCGAGCCATCCCACTCGCCGGAGCGCGAGGCGGGCGGCGCGGCGGAAGAAGAACTCATCGCCGGCGAGGAAGAAGGTTTTGGCTCGCGGCGGAGGAAGAATGTCGTGGCTCGCGGCGAAGGAAGGAGAAGGGCGGGAGAGCGGGCGAGAGAGTGCGCGTGCAGTGCCGCCCCGCTCCTCCCCGCCTACTTATAGCCCTACGGGCTGAGAAGCCGAGGGGGCGACAGGGGGATTAACTGCGCCCGCGGCCCCACGCCGCCCACGATCAACCCCCACGAAGTTACTGCGCGCAGTAGCGACGTGGGGATGCCAACCGCCCTCGGTCACAGCGGATCCGCTCGGGGCCCGAGGCGCGGTAATGGCGGGCTCCACCGGACGGCCCGTCCCGTCATGCGCGTGGGTGGACAGACTATTGCCTCCACGTGGCGCCGCGCAACAGGACCGTCTCGATAATGGCAGGGAGGCGTGACCGATACGCCTCCCGTTTTCCCGCTATGACTTGCGGATGGCGGCCCCTCGCCGAACGAGTCCGACTTCGGCGAGGCGGCCCAAAGCAACAGCAGCCGAGTCTCAGAGTCGGCACTAGATGAAATGAAACTGCTGAAGCCCCTCGAGGTGGCACCCGCCGGGCTTCACCAGCTTCGGGGACTACTGTCGGAGTAATGGGCCACGGGTAGGCTGACCCGGGTCCCAAGATCTTTCAAGACATCGGGGCAGGCCGTGCCCCTCAGCCGAGTCCCAGACGGCGACCTTCGAAGAAGGCCGAGTCCCGGCTAGCGACCTTCAAAGAAGGCCGAGTCCCAGCTGGCGACTCTGAAGCAAGCCGACTCCGGGCTTGCGACCTTTCAAGGGGCCGACTATGAGAGTCGGCCCGCGACCTTTTCACGAAGACCGACGCAGGGTACGGTCCCGACGTGGCCGTCCCCTCAAACCTACGGGGGGTAGGCATGGTTACAGTGAGCCGTACCACCAGGAGATCTCCGGTAAGGCGCGGCATTGTTGCCATGCCTCCCCTGACTTCAGCCACAGTGCGCAAGGCACTGTGCCCACGACGGCGGCCTGTACGGCCCGAAGACCGCCGGGCCCCCCGTCAGTGAGGGAGAAGAAGATGGCCGGAGAGTCCGAAGACGGCCCTGCGGGAGTCGGCCTTCCCAGAGTCGGCCGCCTCTCAGTCAGGGCCCCACGAACCATAAACCAGATTGGACGGGGAGTGGCGACAGTGATCGCCCGACAGACGGCGGCACTGTTCCCACGACCCCATGACCGAGCCTGCGTCATTAGGAGTGCTGCACAGTGCCTGGCCTGTCCGCGGGGCCCGCCAGTCGGCGGGCCCCAGAAGCCGGCAGGGGGGGCGGCGGCATGAGAGACAGACAGCTGGGGGCCACACCCAGTCAGTTTACCATTGTACCCTCGGGGGGTAGGCCTATATAAACCCCCCGGGGCACCCATGCAAAGGGTTCGGCCTTGGATAGGTTTTTAGACACATAGCAAGCAAAGGAAGGAGCCAACCTTGCTCCCTCCCGCCACCCGAAACAGCTCAAGGAGCACCTTTGTATTATCGTCCCATAGTGATCATGCGGAGACCCCGCAGAGCAGCAGTAGGGGTGTTATCTCCCCGGAGAGCCCCGAAGCTGGGTAAGATTCGTCGGCGTGCATGTCTGCGCCTCATCCCGTTTCCAGGCACCGGCGACGTTCTACTCGCCCCCACCATGATAAGCCACCCGTTGGCATATGTCGCATCCAACCCCCGACAATATCCCTTGTTCACAGCCCTGTAACTTCATAGTAGGCAAATCATATTCGGCGGAGAGCAACTAATTGAGGAGCGCTACTTCGGAAGCCTCCCAATGATTACTTGTGATGGGCTGAGAGTGCGTTCTCAGCCGCCACCACATATCGTGCTGTGGACGCTCCCTCCAGAATTTGTTTCTCTTTTATTTTCCCGCACGCGATTTAAGCCTTTTAGGATTTTTTTCCTGGTTTTTTCGTCTTTCCACCGGTCTTTCTTAGCTTAGCAACAAAAAAAATCGGATTCTTTTTTTGTGTGAAAAACACGTTTTTTTGTGAGAGACACGGTTTACCTTCCGCTAGAGGCATGATTTTGCTTCCATGAGAGGCACGGCCGTATCTCTCAGAAACGGAAAAAAACCCTTTTCTCTTTTTTTCCTTCCTGGCATTGTTTTGCTTTCGCAAGAGGTATGGTTGCCTCTCGGTAACAGGGAAAAAAATGCGTTTTCTTTTCCTTCTGCGAGAGGCACGGTTTAGCTTCTGTGAGAGGAATGGATTTGCTTCAGCGACAGGCACGCCCGTGCCTCTTTCAGAAATGAAAAAATGTGTTTTCTTTTCTTTTTTCTTTCTGTGAGAGGCACGGTTTGCTTCCGCAGGAGGCATCGTTTTGCTTCCGCGAGAGGCATGACCGTGCCTCTCGGAAATGGCTTTCGGATAGGGAAAAAATGTGCTCCCGACTTGATTTTTCCGTCTAGTTTTTTCATGATTTTTTTTGACAAAACCTATCAATATGGATCTAGTTTTGAAGATCTCAATGCGAGAAATCCAATGGTGAAAACAATTCGAGATTTGGACGCATGGTATAAGAGATAAAATATTTTGATAACGGATCTAGAAAAAAAAAGAGAAAAACTCGAGGTCGCAACCTGAGGAAATGGGAGTGATCTTTGAAAGGAGTACTCCTAAGTCAGTGATTTCGTATTCGGCGCTTAATGCGTCGAATATAGGCTAACTGGCTAACGGGCGCACCCTCCCATCTCCCTTGGGCCGGCCATGTACATACTTTTTTCTTCTTCTGTAAAAGCTCAAGAAAACCATGCGCCGGTCGATGATCGTACTGGTCACGGTAACAAACAGGACGCCTTAGCATTGGTTACTTTTAAACGTCTTTCCTTTTTTAAATATAATGCTAGAAAAAATGTGTGAGCCTTTTTTTTGGGTCTTTGCTTTGCCCAGTTTTTCTTCAGTTTTTCCTTTTTATTTTTAAAATTCGTGTACTTTCTTTAAAAAATGTGAACTTTTTCTTCAAACACGTGAACTTTTTTCGAATCCAAAAGTATATTTTTTAAACCATGACCTTCTTTTTCAAAACACGTGAACTTTTATTCAAATTAGTAAAATCGATGAACTATTTTCCAAAATCAATGAACTCTTTTCAAATTAGTGAACTATTTTTCAAAATTGATGATCTTTTTTCAATTTGTCGGAATTTTTTCAAAATCGATGAGCTTCTTAAAATTTTGTGAACTTTTTTCAATTTTTGATGAACTTTTTCCAAATTCGGTTAACTTTTTTCCTAAATCTGTTAAAATTTTCTAATTCCAGATTTTGTTTTGCAAATTTGCAAACTTACTCTAAATTTTGTGAACATTTTTCAAAATTCATGAACTTTTTCAACTCAATGAACTTTTTTCCTAATTCGTAATCTCTTCTCAAGTTCATGAACATTTTTCATCTGTATGAACTTTTTCCAATTTCTATAAACCTTTTTAAAATTCATGGTTGTTTTCACTAGTTTTAAGAATTCATTTACAATTTTATTCTTTCGTTTTCATACTATAAATTATGTTGTACATATAATAGTATATGTTAACTAATGAAAGGTCAAATAGTATTGTTGCCTGATAGAGGACATCTAAATTGATGACCTAATGGTTGTTGGCTACGGACAACCATGTTCCCGCCCGTGGTCCGAATCCTGCTTCTCACAAATATAAACATGTCGTATTTACTATATATCTTTTTTTCCCTCGCATGTGAGCGCCAACTGGTCTAAGGGGCGCTGACGTCCCCTATGTCTTGCCTTGGACTCCCTGAAGGGGCGCCTGAGATGGGCCGGTCTATGCGCGTGGCAGGTCACAGGCTCTTTTTCTGCTTTTTTTTTTCCTGTTTCCTGTTCTAGTTTTTGCTTTATTTTTTATTTCTGTTTATACTTTAAAATATTATAAACATATATTGCAAAAAACACTCTGTATGAGACATTTGAAAAAGTTGAACAAGTATTTGAAAATGTTGAATATGTATTTGAAAAATGTTGAACAAGTATTTGAAAAAAAATGTTGAATGAGTATTCGAAAAATGTTGAGCAAATATTTGAAAAATATTGAATATGCATTTGAAAAATGTCCGACAAGCAGTCAGATAAAGTTGAACATGTATAGAAAAGTTGTTGATCATGTATTACAAAATGATGACCTTTATTATCGTGTATATAAATTTTTAATCAAAGCATTTGAAAAAAAAGTTGAACAAGTATTTGAAAAATGTTAATCAAGGATTTGGTAAATGTTAAATGTGCACTGAAAAAATATTGACCATTTATTAAAAAATGTTGAAATTTTATGATCATGTATATAAAAATATTAATCAGGCATTTTAGAAAATGGTGAACAAGTGTTGGAAAAATGTTAATCAAGCATTTGAAAAAATGTAAATGTGTATAAAAAATTTAGATAATGTATTTTAAAAAGTTGATATTTTTCTATGAAAATTGGAAAAAATGAGAACCATGTATTCACAAAATGTTAATCTTGTATTTTTAAAAGTTAAAACTGTGTACGGAAAAAATGTTCAACATGTATTACAAAAATGTATAATTTTTATTGGAAAATTTTAGATGTGTATTAGAAAAATGTTGTTGATATATACAAAAAAACAAAACAAAAAGTAGAAACAAAAAAAGGAAAAAAGGAAGAAACAAAATGGAGAAAAAGAATAAAAAACAGAAATAAAACAAATAAAAACCAATTTTTTTTGGCTCGAATAGCTCAAGTAGGATGTGCCCCTGGTTCTAACAGCGAAGATTACTTGGGAGGAGTGGTTATCGGAGCGCGGATCTCCATGGAGACCAGGGATGAGCCCCCTTCATAACACTCTGTTCACTTTGCGCAAAAAAAAAAAAAACTCTGTTCATGGACCTGTTTTGTCTACGGAGTAAACAAATTATTCGGGCCGGTTACAGGCCCGCGAACGAACTGAAGGCCTCACCACTCGCGGCGCGGGTCGGCCACTCGCCGGCGTGCGCCCCCCGCCCCGCCCGCCGCCCGTCTCGTCCTTCCCGCTGCCAAGCTCCTCCGCCGCGCCGTTGCTTCCACCCCGCGAGATGCAGGTACTTCTCTCGAGCTCGTCCCGCTAATCAGACGGTTCACCATCTCGGCCGCTGCCATCCGCGGTTCCGCTCCATCGCGGCGCGGATTGCTGCGACCGTAAGAGGTCACTCTAGGTTACCGGCAAGGGGTGCGTGTCCGTGGTTTGACTTAGGGTGGTTGCCTGCAATTAGCTGCACTGTTCACGCATCGAAACTGCTGCGGAACCGAGGCACCCGTCCATCCCTCGCTAGGCATCAGTCATTGTGCTATCACGTGTGCATTTGACACCATGTTACCACATCTCTTGGTGCTAGGGCCGAGATCAACAGCTCTGATTTCCAAAATTTTTGTCATCGTGTTATTTGTTTCGAATTTGCCCGCGCTTTCCGTTTTCGGTGAATGCGTGGAGGATGGATCAAGTATGAGCTGCCAAGGGTAAATTATGGAGGCCAGATGATTCGGTATCGTCGCATTGATGTAGGGAACCAGGGTGATGTGTATGACGGTGCTTACGGTAAATGGAAACCAAACACTCCTGTAGGTGTGTGCTTACTATCTTTGTACTATTATAGTATTTTTATTCATATCCTTACTAGCATTGTACGTCTACAAGGTGGACACAGATTATTGGTGAAGGGTTTGTTATCCATGTCCGAAGCTACACACCATGAGGGGAAATACTAGGCCCTTACAGAGTTGATGCTATCTAAGCTTCCATGATTTCCCCCCCTTCAAATTGCACGCCTTAAGCCTCCCGAAGACCATGACGATGATCAGAATCATTTTCCCCTTGTCGCTCCATTTTCCGACAAAACCATATGAAGCATCCTTGCAGTGTAGGTCTTGTTTCAGTAACCTCTTGCAGCTGTAACCCATAGAGAAGCCCACGTTTCCGTATGCACTGCAATAATCACCCATCAGATCAGCCAGAAGTTCAGTAGTGATAATCATGGCAAAACGAACCACAAGGGTCTCTTAAGAATGTAGTGAATTTCAGTGACTTGCCTTACAACTTCGAACAGTATGCTGAAAACATTGAAATTAAGTGGATCTGTGGTCAGTGCTTCTCGCTCAGTGATGCAAATTAGCATGACAAAGATAGCCAAATAAGACAACTGGGACAAGGTCCAGTCTTCCAATAGCCCTTTTCTGTTGTATCTCTTCTCATCCTTAGAATACCGATCGTCGTAGTTGGGTAAAAGCGAAGTGTAACCAGGGAGGTACCTGATACAAGTTGGTGCAAACATGCGTTAAGAAGCATAGTTTAACAATCGTTCTTCTGAATGATAGCATACATTAGATACTCTGATGTCTCTCACCTATTATATGAGATGTAGCTATCGATTAAGTAAGACATATTTGCGTATCATTCTACTTAGTCAGTAAAACCACCATTTGACTAATGTAAGGATGCAGTAAATCCAGGATTTTTTTTACTGATGTAAGTGCTGCAGTAAGTCCAGGAAATATTCTTCGTAACGAGCATTATTGTTCCCGGGAGAAGGTTAGAGAAAGAACTTACATCATGACGGTGTATAGGACTATTATTGCCGAAGAGATGCTTGACAGATCCACAATAGTTTCACCAGCATGCCTCGCATTGGTTGACTGTAAAAGAGCGCCTACTATCTTTTGATAGCTGCTCATTTCCTGCATAGCCTCGGAGCCCCATTCCAAAGAGCAAAACAATATGGTTTGCAGAATGATGAAGCCCACAACAGTTAAAACTAAATAAGCAGACTTTCTTGTACTCATAAGATGCCTGTATCCGGTGGCCTTTGGATGCTCAAGAATGAAAGACCATTCTTGTTTGCCGGTAATTTTCTGGAGTGACCACACCATGAATCTCAAGCATGGTGCAAATAATGTATTTCCTACTAGCATCTGAGGAATAATTAGCAACAGCAGACCGGAGTTCTTCTGGAATATAATCATATTCTCGTTTACTGGAGTGAAGCCGCAGTTTGCAATCGAGGATATAGCCGTAAATACAGAAAATAAAAAGAGCCCAATCCCTTTTCTCTTCAGAACTTCTTGTGCATCTGGTACTAGCTTAAGGTAGAGGTAAATAAGTAAGGAGCTCCCTAAGTTTGTTATTAGAAGATAGACTGTCACTGCAGCACCTAAAAGCACAGTTGTCTTGGGATCAACATGCTGTTTGTTTGCCAGATGGAGTTCGGAAAATGACACTGCATCTTTTGTGCCATGGCTAGTGTTGGGATCAAGGTTTGTAACATTAATAGATTCAATATCTACATGAGATATGTGGTCCCTTGTGTTTAGTGAATTTTCTGTATTGAATTTAGCCCTCATGAAGTGAAGACCAAGTATTGAAGTGAATACCTCACTACCAATCAGCATTAAAATTGCCAAAATCCAGAGTTGTTTGCTTGAGAATTCCTCCATTTCAACAGTAGCCATGCTTGAGACAGTTGATGCAGAGACAGAAGTAAACAACACGTCTAAGTCTTTCAGAGTATTTGACTTATCTTGAGAGTTCAGGACCTTCAGAGCTTCATATCCAGCAAATGAGATCAAGGTGAAATAGGTGACTTCAATAAAGAGTGGGTTGGTTTGGCAGATGAACTGGCAGGAGTATTTCATAGATTGCCATGCAGATTTGGCAAAAGAAGACAATTTGGTGGGTGCAACTGCACAGAAAGTTCGAAGGCTTTTTAGGCATACTACAAGAGAATTATTCATTCTTTTCTAGTACTTGTGTGGCACTAAAAAGAATGTTTTCTCCTTTTGGAGCGGTTAGGCGGGGAAGGGGTGAGGGGGTGCTGGTTCCTTACTTGCGTAGTCACACTGAGTACTGTCTATTTATAGTGGAAAAACATATTCTTCTTTCAACTTTGTACCTATGGTGTTTCGTACAATCTGTGCTGTACAGAGGAATTATTAAGCAGTAGTGGATTTATGTGGACAAATATGACCGAAGAATCAAGGCTGCTTCATGGATTCCATCATTCAAGATAGCTTTGCCATAGTAGTGCTAAAGGATTCTGTTCTCTACTGAATTTGTGTCAATAAATAATCTACAGGCTAGTGAAAATGCAAAATTAAGAATGAGCACTCTTGAGTGCAAAGTTATTTCATTCTGTGCTCTGCATTATGCCTTCTTCATACGATAGATGCTTTTTCGTTCTTTGAGCCTCCCTGAGTTAGACCTTGACGGCATGCAGATCCAGTTGGAACTTGGAAAGATTAAATGTGTCCTCAGCAAGTGGTTCGTGTCCTTTCGGAAGCTAAGGTGCTATTAGGCTCCCTTATCTTAGGGCAACTCTAACCGATCCCCTAAAAGTTAGTGAAGTATCCGGCCGAGTAAAGTTAGCAGAGTAAATTTATCATCCTCTATATGTGGCTGCACCTAGCTGATCCCCTAAAAGTTAGTGAAGTATCCGCTGAATAAAGTTAGCGGAGTAAATTTATCATCCTCTATAGGTGGCCGCACCTAGCTGATCCCCTAAAAGTTAGTGGAGTAAAGAAAATAATTTGTTTTTTTTTGTTCTAGCCGCATGAACTTCAAACACTACACAATATATATATCATAAAAACATTGAAATTCAAACATGCATAATTTCATCATCGCGATTTTCAAATAAAAACATGCATAGCTCACCCAAAAGGCATCACTTCAAACACAATGTTTGATCCAAAAGGCATGCACGAACTCAAACTAGTTGGTCACCAAGGAAATCACCTCCACCACCACCATCCTCTCGGCCGCCGCCGCCACCATCACCACCACCATTCTCTTGGCCGCCGCCGCCACCATCACCACCACCCCCTCGGCCACCACCACCATTCCGCAGAGAGGCTTCCGCTTGGGTCAGGATCCCCCCACGAGTGAGCTCCTAATACTTTCTTGCGGTTTCATTTGCTATGGTTGGATTCATGAACATAATATCGAAAAAGGGTTTTCCCCCGCTTTGTATTACAAAGCAACCAACACCGATCACATAGTAATTGCTGGGGCGAGTAGCACAACAAGCCCAAAAGAAAAGAGAAAGAACAAAGAAGAAACAAATGCCAACAATGGCAGCTCGACAAAGCGTGGATGACCCGCCACCGCTCGCCCTCTGGATTCGACCCACCACAGTCCAAGGCTCCAATCCGCCGCGTACCAAGCAGCACCTCCAAGAAGGAATGCGACACCGCCGACTATACCTGGCCATCCGTCGGGCCTACCAAAGCCCGATGCAAAAAACCCAGGCCCGAGCCCGACCCGGCCCGGCCGTCAGGCCTAAAAACCGGGCCCGAGCCCGGCCCATCACGCTAAAAGCCCGCCGGACCTTGGGCCTCGGGCTGGGCCTCTTCGTTAATGCGCGAATACGACGGTCCCGGGCCCGGCCCGGCCCGGCCGTCGGGCTTGAAATCTAGGCCCTCGCCCGTCCCGTGGACAAGGTCGGGCCAGGCGGACCGGGCCGGGCTGCCCATGGCCAGGTCTACCGCCGACGCCGCTGCCTGGATGTGTCCTAGCCTCCTAGGGTTTTCCCCCGGCATGCAGAGGGGAGTGGGGGATGGATACCACCGACACCCTCCAGGAAGGAATGACGGCACACACAGGTGTCACTGCATCGGAGCCGAAAGAACCGGCAATTATTTCTCCTGCACCCCACTGCCCAACCGGGCCGAAGCCAACCAACCAACTCGCCGCCCACCAGCATGCGCCACCGCGGTCTTGACGCTACCCACGCCGCCTCACTCAGATCACCACCACGAAGCCAAGAGGACGGAGAGAGAAGCACCAGGCATCGGGAGCAGCAGCATCGTAGCCGCGCGGGAGGGAACCACCACCGCCGTCGTCGTGCGGGAGGCTCGTGCCTCTGCTCCGTCGTGGTCGCCGTCCAAACGCGACAGCAGGGCATACCAGGCCACCCCTAGCCCGGCCAGGCCCAAACCGGGCCCGCTAAGCCCCGCCGACCATGCTGCAGCAGGTCAGTGCCAGTGCCGCCAGCACCCACCCGCTCCCCCGCCTCCCAGAAGCTACGCTGTCAAGACTCCCCGCCGCCGGCCCGCCCAGACGGGGCCCAGAGGGCCTAGATTTGGGCCGAGCGGGTGCCGCCAGATCGTGCCGCCGCGCCACCCCGCCGCCAAGCAAATCACCCGTGACCACGATAGAGCACCCCGCCGCCGCGCCGGACCGCTGCCGCCTAGGAGCACCCCACGGCGCCGCTCCGCTCCGCAAGTGCAAGCCTATGCTCCTCCGCCTTCACCTTTCTCTCTTCAGTCGCCAACCTGGCCTTCCATTTCTCATCCTCCAACACCATGAGTTCATTCCACCTTGCCATCTTCTCTTCCTTGCGTTCGGTCGCCGACACCTTCTTTGCCTCAATCATGGCCACAAGTTCTTTGTATGTGCCACCGAATGCATTTCTCTTCTTTTTTTCTTTTGCAATTTTGTTCCCATCCGGTCTATTGTTGGCCTCTTCATCAATCTTGTCGTTGTCTTCAACGGATATGGTCAACCTTGATCTCTTTGGAGTTGTCTCCGAAACTCTTTGAATCCACTTCTCGTTCTTGCATAACACTTTGTAGCAATGATGCAACGTGAAGGGCTTGTGGCCGAACTTGGTGTTTCTATGCTTGAATGGTTCTTGGATGTAGGAGCCATACTCCACCACTTGGACACCACTCGGCGGTGCATGATTTACTTGGTTGATGCACCAGGACCATCGGTTGCATTGGTCATGAATGGTGCTCCAACGATGCCCAAGAGAACCTTGCGTACGGCTTGATGTCACCTCCATGGAGTTTTTGTAGAAATCCGTAATTCTCTCCCAAAACATAGTCTTGGTTTGATCAGTTCCAATCGTTGCATCCATGGAGATGTTCATCCAAACATCGCAAAGAGCAACATCTTCTTTTGCATTGTAGTTGGTGGTGCGTGACCTTGACGGCCGCATGCTTGCTTCGGTCACCTCCACAACCTCCTCTTCACCGCCCACCTCATTGCCCATCACCTCATTGTCGTCCTCCTCTTCCTCGGCCACCTCCTCTTCTTCGGGCATCTCCTCTTGCTCCATGTCTTGGATCGCCTCCGAATGATGCTAAACGGAGTCGCAGTTGAGCTCATCAAGACCCAACGTGGCCGAGGACTCCAAAGACACTAAGAATTCGGTCGTGTTCATCTCCGCACTACGACAACAAAACAATAAAACTACATCACCATCCGCTACGAACAATCACTGCTACAAACAATCACCGATCGGCCGGAATGTTGAAGATGTTTTTTTTACCTTGTAGGCATTTCATCGAGCACTTGGCGGCCACGACCTTTCTTGCCGGCTGCCGCCGCCGGACGCGCCGGAGCAGAGCCCGTGGGTGTTGCCGCAGACGGGGCGCTGGAGTTGGACTTTTTCTTCTTCTTCGCGGCCTCCTCGGCTAGGGCCGATGCCGCCGCCGTCGGCTTGCGAGCTCTTTTGCCACCGTCGGGAGCGGCGGGAGGGCACCGGGCCGTCGCTGGAGAGCCGCTCGCCACCCCGGCGGCCTTTGCTGTGGTTGGAGCCGGAGCTTGAACCCAGTGGGATTTTTTTTATGCCCAAGCTCTTCTTCGGTGTGGGCAGCGGCGGTGGTCGGCGGGGTGGCGGAATGGTCCAGGTTCTCCATTCCGGCAGGAGGGCCGGTCATTAGCAGCGGCAGCAGGGCATGGTGGTGGCTGCGGCGCGACATAGGAGGCGGGAGAGAGGCGCCACTTTCCTCAGCCGAGCGCGCGGTGAGTATATTTAGGGAGATTGCGGGGCTTTTTCGGCGGTGGAGGATAATTTATCCTCCCTTATGAGGTTTAGGGGATCGGCTAGGTGCGGCGTAAGGGAGGATAACCGAATTTATCCTCAGCGCCGGATAGGGGATCGATTAAAGTTGCCCTTACTGAGTTCCCTATGTACCAGAACTGAACCCTCGACATGTAGAGTTCATTCCGAGGAATATTGACGCAGATCTATCTTGGATTTCAAATTTTTTGTAACGCTGAGTTAATCAGAGGTTGCAGTCATAAAAAGACAAACTTGCATGTCTCTCTTGGAACATCATAATGATTGTGCACACTGTACACTTAACGAAAATGTTTTTTTTAGCCGGGCATCAGTATGCTCCCCCTTACCAGTTACCATGTCTGTTTTCTTGAATTGTGAAAGGAACGAGGGATACCTGTGAGGAGCTAGATATCTATTTAAGGAATAATAATAGACATCCAAATCTTAGTCGAAGAGGACTCAAGCCTAGTTCAAAGGTCGTATAATCACACCTCCTGCATTATTATAGTCATGTTCTTCTAGACGTGTACCAGTTCTTTTCATGCAGTATGCTAAATATGTACTCCCTCTGTAAAGAAATACAAGTGTTTAGATCACTAAAGTAGTTATCTAAATGCTCTTACATTTCTTTACGGAGGGAGTACATCAGTATATATATGACTCTTGTCGTGGCATCAACAATATTGTTTACTCATATTGGTTTTCTGGAAGAAGTAACATCATGCGTTCTCGTTTCATAAGCAGACGCGTGTAATCCACATCTGGTGAATTTGATTTTATTCTTCTCACCAAGGACAAAGCATTTGGTACAACCAAATTAGCTCTTCATTGTTGATATGGAGAAGACCGATGACTAGATTTTATTCTTTAAGCTTTATCATCTGAGTGGATATGGAACAAATTCTTTGGATGCTACATAGTTGCTCTGCACTGGCATATACTACCTATGCGGACTAGGTTAAATATGCTAGTTAAATTGATTGAATGGATTTAGATATCATTTCGTGTTTCATTCTGTAATGGGTGGGCTCTGCTAGTTCCGTGTGGAAGCAAAACACCTTTCAATAGTTATAAGGTTGCATTCAACTTCTATGGTTCTGTTAATTGACTCGTGGAGCAAGATGACCTCCATAACTTTTCCTGCATGTGCTGTTCACACTAATTCGATTTTTTTCCTCTTTGTTCTTTCTGAGATAGACGCGTTGAACTTTTCCTCACACCATATTTGTTTGTTTGTCAGTAACTAATTTGAAGGAAATTCCAAGAATACACACATCTCACTATCATCTAGAAATGTATTACTGGTCATGCAGTATTATATCTGTGGCATCATTATGCGCTTGCGAAGCTTTAGCCATGAACCCATGATCATATCTACAAGACGACAAGAATCAGTGGCTTAATAACTTATTTAAAAGATAATAATACATCTCCCTCAAAATTAGAGATGTCGCTGATTCAGATGAGCCAATGACAAATGAAAATAATATAGCGTCATAGAAACCAATCAAGTATTTTCTCGCTACCCATTAAATCAGCATCATGTAATTCCATTATTTCCAAAAGGAGGAAAATTATGCAACTGCATAACATTAGCTAGTTGATTTTCTGTGGTTTAGTGAATATGAGGTGCCTTCTTTTGTGAGAAAAATACGATGTGACCTTGATGGGACATTTTATTGAAAATAACACGTCATTTAGCTAGAGTTTTTGCCTCTCAACTATATTTCTCCGAATCCCATCTTAAAGTATGAAGTGGGTTCTGTTGGAGAAGCCATATTCAGATTTGCTCTTGCCAGATGCAGAACATATTTGAAGATGGAGATAGGGATTTTAGCGAGAACATATGTGGCAGCATGCCATCAGGCCCACCATTTGAACATATAATATGGAGAAATTTATGGGCCTGTTATGATAGTCCTGTGAGTTTACAATGAATTGGCAAATGTGGACGTCCCTTCTCTTGCAAAATGCTGGGATTACTGATCATGGTAATTTTAAGGCCAGATCATGTTATCTCCCAGTGCCAATTATGGGATACTCTGTCCTCTTTAGTGAATACCATTTAACATGCTCACTGCGTTACTAATATAGATTACCGTTTTGTTTAGTCAGCATATTCCACTGACAGCAAATGCACACTCATTAACCTCTGCTACAGGCGGCGAACTTCAGTATCAATCAGCTGACCTTCCATGGCTGGCAGACACGCATGCATGGTGATTGGCGATCTTGTTCAGCCTGCCGAAGAACACGACAAGCGACAGCCATTATGGAGAGCCTCAGTTCATGGCTACATTGCCGCTTTCTTTTGAGCAAAAGCCACATATCCCTGAACGGTGGCCTGATTCGACTTTGCGGCTCTCGTGGTATTAGTGGCCTCACCACCTACAACTTGAGCATCTCAGATTCCCTGTTTGTTGTCCGTGCCGTATATATCCCTGGGAGCACTTTCAGAGATTTGTTCTCCATTATGTGACCGATGATGCTCAAAATACAACTGAAGCAGGTCTGGGCAAGGCTCCGCTCAACTGCATACCAGTCCTCTGCTTGCTGATAGGGAGATGGCTATCTTCTTTTGGTTCTGACGCTGCGCGATATGGTAACGTCGACGTAGTATGGCATGACCTTCCATGCATGGCAGACATGAACGCCTGGTGAGTGCTTGCTGATCTTGTTCAGCCTGCTGAAGAACGTGACAACGGACGGCTATGATGGCGAGCTCCCCTTCATAGCCCCTGAAAGGTGGCCTGATTCTTTTCCTCGTGGTATTAGTGGCCTTACCACCAGGCACCTATAACTTGCGCGTATCCTGAGCACTTTCAGATATTTGCTCTCCATTATTTGCATGATGATGCTCAAGGTACAGCTGAAGCAGGTCCGCGCCAGACTCTGCCGCCGTGAATACTGGGGTTCTGCTTGCCGATAGAGGGAATTGCTGTCAGTATTTTTCTTTTTGTGAATTTCTCCAAGGTTGCTGTGTATATAGTGCCAAGAGAATGTCATCGGGATTTAGTTTTAAGTTTCCAGTGTGTCCTAATAACACCATCAAGATTGAATTTTAAGCTTCTAGTGACCAACTGAAAATCGTGACCACAAGGGAACATCGGTAATGATGGTGGCGCAGGGTACGGGAACAATAATGTGGGTGCACGGTGGAGATTCCAAGTTGAGTTCAGCTAGGCACCTGCGATCTGCATGCACATGTCATGCATGGACCATACGGATGTACTCCCAGAGTTTGATTTTGCCTCAGGAGAGAGGAGACCATGTTTCTGCTGTGATTTACCTGAGCTTAGAACTGGAAATGTACTGAAATGCCACCTATAAATTCTGCTATCCCTCAGAAGAAGTTTATTAATGGATATTTTTACCCAGGCCAATTAAGCATTTAACATGCAGCAGATCTCTTCCCGAAACTTCAGGATAGGACACATCATCAAATTTCTTTGCTAAGTGATAGCATAATTACCCCTGCTTGCTACAGAGAAATGCAATTGCGCTCCAGCACTGAACATCTTGCCGTGGACATGACCCCAAAAACTTTCTTCCTCTCTTTTATTCGAGCCACAGTTCAGAAACCTTTTTTTTAGTAATTACTCTATGTTTTCATTCGCTTAAAAGATCATTTAGATCTCTATGCTCTCTGCCACTACAAACTGAGGAGCAGCTTGACGGCATCACGCAGCTCGGTCGGCTAGGCCGCCGCGACGCTGGGGGAGGACATCGGCGCAGAGCACGGCGAGGCCGAGTAGCTGTTGGCTCTGAGGGCTTCTGACCCGCAGTTTTCTGCGCGGTCGTCCATGAGCATCTGGTGGCATCGGCACTCGGAGCTGCAGAAGGCTTTCTCCCCCCTGCAGTTGCAGGTCAAGAGCAGAAGAGAGGTAATCGAGTGGTTAGTGTACTGTTCCTTGTCACTAAACTCTGAAAGTATTATAGACTGAATTCACCAGGAGCTATGCTTGCCATTTAAAAAGATGTTTATGCCAGGTGCTATGCTGAGATGAGTGATACAGTACTTTACTACTAATTAAGGTGAAATGTTAGATAAAATTCTACACCTATCACAACTTATCTGTCTTCTGCTTTCTTAAGGATAGCTGAACTAGGCTGTGCTCCCGGAATACATAATCATGGCATCATTCAACCGAAGGGCTAATGAATGGTTACAGGGCCAAAGAGTGGTTATTGCTACTTTGAACTCATAAGCACACTTGACATCTCTTAATTTCAGCTGTAGACCTACCCCTAATTGTTCTCTGAGAAAGGAAGGTGAAAAAAAATTCCCACCTAAATAAAACAAGAAATTAAGATGTGATGTACATCAAGCTTTGCTTGGTCCAACAGACATGAAGGCTCACTGTCCACACAGCCAAAATAAAAACCAGGAAAGTAGATTCCTAAAGGATGGTAGCTAGCCAAAATTCTCACAAACTTCTTAGGAAAAAAAATGGTAGGAATGTATTCCATACAAGTTGATATGATCATGTGAGATTCCTGAAGGATTATATGCATCTTGTAGGTAATTTGTTTCAGTATGGTATCAGTTATTTACTCGCTGCGATATGAAGTACTACTCGTCAGTTGTTGGTTGGTTAACCACTCACTCACCTATACATGTAGATGTCGAGCCCATCAAGCCTCTTGTTGCAGAGGCAGCACCGGCTCAAGAAGTCGTCCGCCCTCGCCGGCGCCTCCTCAGCGGCTTCCACGAACCAGCCGTCCCCGCCGTCGCCGAACCCGAAGTACACGCGCTTGCGCATGCTGCCGCCATTGCCGGCGCCGGCGGCCACGTGCGTGATGACGCACGTGTAGCTCTCCGAGAGCTCGTCCTCCTCGCGCGCGCGGCGGCGTGCGGCAGCGCCGATCGCTATCGGCTGGGCGGTGAGGCACGCGCGGCTCATGGCCGCGACGATGCCGAGCCCGACGACGCCCTCGGCGTCGAAGCTCCGCCTCGGCGGCTTGGGCTCGGAGGAGCTGACCCGGAGGAAGATGGAGAGGAGGTTGCCGAAGGATGACGAGGCCTTGTGCTCGGCCGCCGGCTCTAGAGACCTCATCATCATCTTCTCCACACTCCTCTCCTCTTCCCTCCTAGTTAACCTGAATACTAGCTAATGGAAGTGAGGGGAGGAGGGAGAGAGAAGATGGTGCTGCTGGTGGGAGGCATTTTAAAGGGAAAATGGTTTGTTGTTGCAGTAGTGTAGTTTTCCTACTAATCAGTGGGGGCTGCACCTCTTTACTTGGCGCCCCGATGTTTTTTTTTCTCATAATAATTGGAGAATATTCCATAACAATATTATTTTTCCAAAGAGAATCAAGAAATCGTCCTTTTTATTTGCTTCTGAGGATTAAATATTGCTACACAAAATAAAATAGCAAAATGATCAGCCTGGGCATATGGGAATCGAGAGCTTGTCTTTTTGTGAACCTGAGCACTTCAACTTCAATTTTATGCATTCTTTCCGGCATCATAAATTAGTTGTGCTGCGCAGAAAAGTTTCATGTGTACTGGTACCTTGTTTGTTCAGCCTTTTGCCATATATAGCCGGCTGTCCATGTTGAGCAGACCTTGCAAACTTGCTTTCCGGCGGTTCCACCCGGGCTCTTGTCCGGCTGCTCGTTTACGGAATGCGATTAGTTCTTCAGCTACCTTGGCCTGCCCCCCTCTCACATGCCTTTGTTTTCATTTATTCCGCCGTTGCGCAAAGAGGCTCGTGAACTTTCTGAAAGCACCTGGCGGGTTTGTGGAAAGATATATCTTCTCGTGATCGATCGATCGATCGATCCAATGCGGACGGGACGGGTCTCTCTCTTTTCGCGCGTCGCGATCGTCGTGGAAAGAATAGAGGGGCGAGGTTTATTGCGGTGGCTAATCATCATGCGGAGAGAATTCGTTTCGTTAAGTGGTGCTACTTGGTTATTGTTAATGTTTATTATAGTAGGAACCCAATGCTTAAAGTTGCCATCATCATGAGAGATATGCCAGTAAGCACTTCAAGGCCAAAAAGGCAACAGCGCGTACCCTAACGCTCCTCGTCCGCGACCGGCGTGAATTTCGCTGAAATACACACTAGGCTAAGAAATTGCGGCGATTATTAGAAATTTCAATTTGGTCTGTTTGAAAGGCAGGGTTTAAGTGAGATTGTTTTGTTTGACAAATCACCCTTGTTTAGGACTAGGTTAGTTAATGCCAGTCTTGAAATTTCTTGGGGTGTATAGGAAACACTGTTGATTAGTTATGGTCATGCTCAGCGCAATGCAGTGTCTTCTCAAAATTAATTGTGAAAACAGGAGGTACGATTGCTTTGTTTTACGTTGCAGGAGAAATATGATTGCTTCTTGATACAGTGCTACTACCCTTTTAACGATCTCAGGCAGCAATAGGATCCGTCGTTGTCTGCTCCTTCTCATGGCCGGCACACCTAACAAAATAATTTATAGGCCCCATCATGCATGACCAATATACTTGAGATTTATGGTCCAGAGAGCTTTCCTGTGACCTGGGCTCACTGTGAACCAACCATGAAGGACATCCCTTTCCCTGTTGACCGGACAAGGTACATGACCTTGACATCCATGCATATGTGTTTGCCTGCCTATGGAGAGGCAAACATGGCAGCTTAACAAGAAATCATTAACATATAGGGTTAAACTTGAGTTGGTTGGTGCAGCTACCTTTATATTTTTGTAAGAAATATGTAGAAATGCATTCTTAAATGAAATCTGTCATATGTAAGGCGACTAGTTCTGAGTTTTGTTTTGTTTTACAAGTTTTTTTGTTTGTGTGTTTCATTGGTGCTCAAACTAGACCTGATGAGTTACTGGATGCAACTTTTTCTGAAATAAAATGAGTCATGGAATAATTAAGAAAAATTATAAAAGAGAACAAGCAGGACGTTCGGACATGGGAAATAAGTATCCCCAACTTGTCAAAATCACACTTGATTATAGCCGATGTGGCAAGCATTAAGCATAATCACGGGGTAAACAAAGGAAGTGGAGGACAACCTTTCCATGTAGGGTTGAGTTGTGACTTCTCTTTTGATGGGTGGTAGATTTGTGACTTGTGAGGTGACGACTCTATTTGTTAGCTGGAGATAAAAAAAGATGGTGTTATCTTTACCTTCCGTCAAGGCGCCAGGCCCGAATGGCTTCATCGGAGCTTTTTTCGGGTCTTTCTGGGAAATTGTCAAAGATAGCGTTGCCATTTTGCACCTTGCAAGTATGAATGGTGACTATGCAAACATCATCAGTTCCACCAACATAGTACGGCTCTCTAAGTTTGTCGATGCGCAAAATGTGGAAGACTACCGCCCAAATAACCTGATTCATAGGATCTTCAAGATTTTATCTAAAGTCTTTGCCAATAGAGTCGCACCCATGCTTGGCAACATTGTCTCCAAGAGCCATATTGCCTTCATCCAGAAACGTGACATCCACAATAATTCCCTACATGCCTAGAATCTGATCAAGGCTTTGCACACAAAGAGGACCCCAACCTCTAACTAAAGCTCGATATATCTAAGGCATTCGACTCGGTCAATTGACCATACCTGCTTGAGGTGTTGCAAGATCTAGGTTTTGGTCAGAACATGTGCGATTGGATTTCCTTGTCACTATCATCCTCTACCTCTTGCATGCTACTAAACGGGATTCCGGGGCCCCCCTTTCCACCATGCTCGGGGCTTCATCAGGGACAAGCGCTATCAGACATGCTTTTCATCCTCATCGTTAACCCACTTCAACATATCCTTAGCATGGTTGTTGATTTGGGAGTTCTCAAGCCCATCCAGGATCGAACCACCAGACTGAGAACTTCCCTCCCCGCACACGATACAGGAATTTTTGCCAACCCAAGCAAGGAGGAGCTATCGGTCACCTGCCACATGCTGGATGTCTTCGTCGATGCCACATGCTTAAGAATGTACCTCATCAAGACTGAAGTCTTTCCATCGTTGTGAACACAATGACCATGCCGACACCCTCCTCTTTCCTGGCTAAATTGGTTGCCTTCCCCGACAAATACCTCAATCTTCCCCTACACATCCGGCACCACCGGAAGGTGGATTTGCAACCACTCATCAACAAGTTCGGTGCTCGCATTCCTGGTTGGAGGGGCAAAAACCTAACGCAGGTTGGTCGGATCTATCTAGCAAAGTCTATCCTCATTACTATACCACCTGGCGGTCACCCCGCTTCCCAGATGGAAGCTCAAGAAGATGGACAAGTTGGCCAGGATTTTTTTGGAATGACGCCGATAGTGAGGACGCCAAAAGTTGTCTCTCCCTGGTCCATTGGAAGATGGCGTGTGCCCCTAAAGACTTCAGTGGTCTTGGGGTGGCTGATCTGCACTACTAGGGAAAAGCTTATAGGCAGACGCTTACTAGTAGCGTGGGTTTATACCCCTCACTGCTGCTACTTACTAGTAGCGCGGGTTTATAGCCCCCGCTACTACTAAGTTGATGTAGTAGCGCGGGTTTTTAACCCTCGCTACTACTAAGTGGTCTCTGTCGTGCCCCCCAGAACATGCCATAGTAGTAGCGAGGGGTATAAACCCGCGGTACTACTAAGTTGATAGTAGTAGCGCGGGTTTATAACCCTCGCTACCACTAAGTGGTCTCTACCGTGCCCACCTGGGACATGCCATAGTAGTAGTGAGGGTTATAAACCCGCGCTACTATTATCGACCCACCAAGACATATGTACACATAGCGTGCGGAGGCCCAAATCCAAACCCACACTCTTCTGATTCCCCTTCTCCTCCTCGTCATTCCCTTCCTCACCCACCGACACTGCCGGCCTCGCACCTCGGCAGCACTCACAAATCCGACAACCTCCTCTCGCATTGCAGACCCCTCCCCTCCCCCTCCATCCTCCTCCTTCTCCGCTGGTGGAAGGAGACGGAAACCAGCAGAGCGTCATCCATGGCGGCCAGATCTGCCATGGACGCAACCACTTGCACCTCCTCGCCGGGTCAAGGGTCCCATGACAAGCAGCAGCAGGTCACCGAGCTTCATCTAGGGTTTCGGGCATCGACACCAACTCCGGGGGCCACCGGTGAGTTCCTCCTCCTACTGCTATCTATCTCTCTATTCCTCTTTCTAATATTTTTCTCTTCTCTTGTAGCAGCAGTAGACGAGAGGTACGGGCACAAGTTGGGTGGGGAAGCACCATCACCACAGACAACTTCATCCCCTCCAGGACTAGTAGCAGCCATGGATGGAGAGGACGATGACACCCTGATGTCTACTACGTAACCTTCTTCTTGTAGACGTTGTTGGGCCTGCAAGTGCACAGGTTTGTAGGACAGTAGCAAATTTCCCTCAAGTGGATGACCTAAGGTTTATCAATCCGTGGGAGGCATAGGATGAAGATGGCCTCCCTCAAGCAACCCTGCAACCAAATAACAAAAAGTCTCTTGTGTCCCCAACACACCCAATACAATGGTAAATTATATATGTGCACTAGTTCGGCGAAGAGATGGTGATACAAGTGCAATATGGATGGTGAATATAGCTTTTTGTAATCTAAATAATAAAAACAGCAAGATAACTAATGATAAAAGTGAGCGTAAACGGTATTGCAATGATAGGAAACAAGGCCTAGAGTTCATACTTTCACTAGTGCAAATTCTCTCAACAATAATAACATAGATAGATCATATAACAAGCCCTCAACATGCAACAAAGAGTCACTCCAAAGCCAATAATAGCGGAGAACAAACGTAGAGATTATGGTAGGGTACGAAACCACCTCAAAGTTATTCTTTCGGATCGATCTATTAAAGAGTTCGTACTAGAATAACACCTTAAGACACAAATAAACCAAAACCCTAATGTCACCTAGATACTCCATTGTCACTTCAAGTATCCGTGGGCATGATTATACGATATGCATCACACAATCTCAGATTCATCCAACCAACACAAAGTACTTCAAAGAGTGCCCCAAAGTTTCTACCGGAGAGTCAAGAACGTGTGCCAACCCTTATGCATAGGTTCATGGGCGGAACCCGCAAGTTGGTCACCAAAACATACATCAAGTGGCACATGATATCCCATTGTCACCACAGATAAGCACGGCAAGACATACATCAAGTGTTCTCATAAAAGACTCAATCCGATAAGAAAACTTCAAAGGGGAAACTCAATTCATCACAAGAGAGTAGAGGGGGAGAAACATCATAAGATCCAACTACAATAGCAAAGCTCGGGATACATCAAGATCGTGCCGTAGAGGGAACACGAGAGAGAACACGAGAGAGAAAGATCAAACACATAGCTACTGGTACATACCCTCAGCCCCGAGGGTGAACTACTCCCTCCTCGTCATGGAAAGCGCCGGGATGATGAAGATGGCCATCGGTGATGGATTCCCCCTCCGGCAGGGTGCCGGAATGGGCTCCCGAGAGGTTTTTTGTGGCTACAGAGGCTTGCGGCGGCGGAACTCCCGATCTATCTTTATTTCTGATGGTTTTAGGGTACATAGGCATATATAGGCAAAAGAAGTCGATCGGGAGGTGCTCGAGGGGCCCATGAGACAGGGGGCCGCGCCCTACGGCGGTGGGGGGGGGCCCTCCTATCTCGTGGCCTCCTCGAGGATCTTCTGACGTGAACTCCAAGTCTCCCGGATCATATTCTTCCAAAAAATCACGCTGCCGAAGGTTTCATTCCGTTTGGACTCCGTTTGATATTCCTTTTCCTCGAAATACTGAAACAGGCAATAAAACAGCAATATGGGCTGGGCCTCCGGTTAGTAGGTTAGTCCCAAAAATGATATAAATGTGTGAAATAAAGCCCATAAACATCCACAAAGGGTAATATAATAGCATGGAACAATAAAAAAATATAGATACGTTGGAGACGTATCAAGCATCCCCAAGCTTAATTCCTGCTCTTCCTCGAGTAGGTAAATGATAAAAACAGAATTTTTGATGTGAAATGCTACCTAGCTTAATTTATAATGTAATTTTCTTTATCGTGGCATGAATGTTCAGATCCAAATGATACAAAATAAAAGTTCAAATTAACATGAAAATGGTGATACTTCAAGCATACTAATCAAAGTAATCATGTCTTCTCAAAATAACATGGCTAAAAAAAGTTATCCCTACAAAATCATATAGTCTGGCTGTTGCTCTATCTTCATCACACAAAGTATTTAACCATGCACAACCCCAATGACAAGCCAAGCATTTGTTTCATACTTTAATAATCTCAAACTTTTTCAACTTTCACGCAATACATGAGCGTGAGCCATGGACATAGCACTATATGTGGAATAGAATGGTGGTTGTGGAGAAGACAAAAAGGAGAAGATAGTCTCACATCAACTAGGCATATCAACGGGCTATGGAGATGCCCATTGATAGATATCAATGTGAGTGAGTAGGGATTGCCATGCAACGGATGCACTAGAGCTATAAATATATGAAAGCTCAACAAAAGAAACTAAGTGGGTGTGCATCCAACTTGTTTGCTCACGAAGACCTAGGGCACTTTTGAGGAAGCCCATCATTGGAATATATAAGCCAAGTTCTATAATGAAAAATTCCCACTATTATATGAAAGTGACAACATATGAGACTCTCGAACATGAAGATCATGGTGCTACTTTGAAGCACAAGTGTGAAAAAAGAGATAGTAGCATTGTCCCTTCTCTCTTTTATCTCTCATTTTATTTTTTTATTTTCTTTATTTTCTTTTTTTCTTTCTTTGGCCTTCTCTTGGGGTATATAGGAAACACTATTGATTAATTATGGTCATGCTCAGGGCAATGCATTGTCTTCTCAAAATTAATTGTGGAAAACAGGAGGCACGATTGCTTGTTTTACGTTGCAGGAGAAATATGATTGCTTCTTGATACAGTGCTGCTACCCTTTAATGATCTCAGGCAGCAATAGGATCCGTCGCTGTCTGCTCCTTCTCATGGCGGGCACACCTAACAAAATAATTTACAGCCCCCATCATGCATGGCCAATATACTTGAGATTTATGGTCCAGTGAGCTTTCCTGTGACCTGGGCTCACTGTGAACCAACCGTGAAGGACATCCTTTCCCTGTTGACCGGACAAGGTACATGACCTTGACATCCATGCATATGCGTTTGCCTGCCTATGGAGAGGCAAACATGGCAGCTTAACCAGAAATCATTAACATATAGTGCTAAACTTGAGTTGGTTGGCGCAGCTACCTTAATATTTTTGTAAAGAAATGTATAGAAATTCATTCTGAAATGAAACCTGTCATATGTAAGGCGACTGGTTCTGAGTCTTGTTTTGTTTTACATGTTTTTTTGTTTGTTTGTTTCATTGGTGCTCAAACTAGACCTGATGAGTTACTAAATGCAACTTTTTCTGAAATAAAACGAGTCATGGAATAATTAAGAAATATTATAAAACAGAACAAGCAGGACGTTCGGGACACGGGAAATAATTATCCTCAACTTGTCAAAATCATACTTAATTATAGCTGATGTGGCAAGCATTAAGCGTTATCACAGGGTAAACAAAGGAAGTGGAGGACAACCTTTTCATGTGTGGTTGAGTTGTGACTTCTCTTTTGGTGGGTGGTAGATTTATGCCTTGTGAGGGCACGACTCTATTTGTTAGCTGGAGATAAAAAAAGACGGTGTTCTCTTTACCTTCCGTCAAGGCGCCGAGCCCGAATGGCTTCATCGAAGCTTTTTTCGGGTCTTCCTGGGAAATTGTCAAAGATGATCTACCGTTGCCATTTTGCACCTTGCAAGTATGAATGGTGACTATGCAAACATCATCAGTTCCACCAACATAGTACGGCTCCCTAAGTCTGTCGATGCGCAAAATGTGGGAGACTACCGCCCAAATAACCTGATTCATAGGATCTCCAAGATTTTATCTAAAGTCTTTGCCAATAGAGTCGCACCCATGCTTGGCAACATTGTCTCCAAGAGCCCATATTGCCTTCATCCAGAAACGCGACATCCACAATAATTCCCTACATGCCTAGAATCTGATCAAGGCTTTGCACACAAAGAAGACCCCAACCTCTAACTAAAGCTCGATATATCTAAGGCATTCGACTCGGTCAATTGGGCATACCTGCTTGAGGTGTTGCAAGCTCTGGGTTTTGGTCAGAACATGTGCGATTGGATTTCCTTGTCACTATCATCCTCTACCTCTCGCGTGCTACTAAACGGGATTCTAGAGCCCCCCTTTCCACCATGATCGGGGCTTCATCAGGGACAACCACTATCGTACATGCTTTTCATCCTTGCCATCAACCCACTTCAACATATCCTTAGCATGGTTATTAATTTGGGAGTTCTCAAGCCCATCCAGGATCGAACGACCAGACTGAGAACTTCCCTCCTTGCATACGACATGGGAAATTTTGTCAACCCAAGCAAGGATGCTGGATGTCTTCGCCGATGCCACAGGCTTAAGAATGTACCTCATCAAGGCTGAGGTCTTCCCCAATTGTTGTGAACACATTGACCATGCCGACACCCTCTTTGTTTTCCTGGCTAAATTGGTTGCCTTCCCCGACAAATACCTCAATCTTCCCCTACACATCCGGCACTACCGGAAGGTGGATTTGCAACCGCTCATCGATAAGTTTAGTGCTTGCATTCATGGTTGGAGGGGCAAAAACCTAACGCGGGTTGGCTGGATCTATCTGGCAAAGTCTATCCTCACTATTATACCACCTAGCGGTCACCCCGCTTCCCTGATGGAAGCTCAAGAAGATGGACAAGTTGGCTAGGATTTTTTTGGAATGATGCTGACAATGAGAACGCCGACAGTTGTCTCTCCCTGGTCCATTGGAAGATGGCGTGTGCCCCTAAAGACTTCATTATCTTGGGGTGGCTGATCCATACTGTTTTGGTTGAGCCTTGCGCCTGAGGTGTCCGAGGTATGCGTGGATTGTCCCCAACCGACCATGGGTAGGCGCTAAGCTGCCCTGTAGCGACTCTGACATGGCACTCTTTAGAGCCTCACCTACTATCACCATCAGTGATGGGAAACGTACCAATTTTTTGAACGGTAAATGGATCTGGGATTCTTCCTGTGCAAACGAGCTCTTGAGCTATACAAGATTGCAACAAGGAAAAATAGGACACTCTTTTATGACATTGAGGGGATAGATGGATTAGTGCCATTGCCCTTTTAAGCATCGTGGACTAGCTTCACGAATTTTTCGACATTTGGCAGCTTTTGCAGGCCTCGACATTGATCCCTCTCGTTCGGATCATCCATTGGAATTGGACGAGCTTTGGGGAAAATCTGCCTACTTGATGCAGTTCTCTTGTCGTTTGGTGCCTTTTTGCTCTACTAAGGTTTGGAAAGCTCAAGCCACCCCAACTGCAAACTCTTTGCCTGGCTTGTTCTACGTGGGAGAATCCTCAGGACGAAGAATTTGGCAATTCACGGATGACCCCATAATCCTACCGGTCACCTTTGCCTTGCATCCAATGAGACTGTCATGCATATATTGCCCATTCTCGTAGGAAGTTTGGAGGGCTGTCAATGCCGTTGAAGGGATGCCTAACCCAAGCTCGCCAGATGCTAAAATTTCCATCAACTTGTGGTGGGAGGGTATCCTTGGCAACGCCTTGGGAAGGAGCATGGCAGCACATAGTG
The DNA here is from genome assembly GCA_963921465.1 of Triticum timopheevii. Lineage (NCBI taxonomy): Eukaryota > Viridiplantae > Streptophyta > Magnoliopsida > Poales > Poaceae > Triticum > Triticum timopheevii. Next base: position 174,268,110 of record OY997272.1, read on the forward strand.
GTACCATGATATATTCACTTTGAAATATTTGGAAGGAGAGGAACTGTCGTGTTTTCAGCAACAAGAGGATGACCTACCATGAAGTGGACGACCTAGCTTTGTTGGATAATCGCTTGCACATATTGTTGAATATTGAACAATTTTCCATTAACTTTAATCCATATAGAGTAGATAAAACATGATGATCATAATAGATATGGTACTCGAATCATTAACATATAGTGTTAAACTTGACGTGAGAAAAAGAAGAGTTGGTTGGTGCAACTACCTTAATATTTGTAAGAAAAATGTAGAAGTGCATTCTTAAATGAAATTTGTCATATGTAAGGCAACTAGTTTTGAGCTTTGTTTACAAGTTCTTTTGTTTGTGTTTGTCATTGGTGCTCAAACTATACTTGATGAGTTACTGCATGGGACTTTCTAAAACAAAAAGATTCACGGGATAATTTAAATTATATAAAAGAGAATAAGCAGGGTGGAGCGCCGGAGCCTAAAGCCTCGGATTCATCTATTATTAATTTTATTCTTTGCCGCATTTAGACTTGCATTTTTATTTTGGGGATTGTTTTGGACCTACATTCGCCAGACTAAAACCTTCAAAACTAATGCCCAAGTTAACCTCTGCACAATACACTTTAATGAATGATGGAGTTGTACCCACTGATCAGAAGATGGGAAATGATTATCCTCGACTTGTCAAAATCACACTTAATTATAGCTGATGCGGCAAGCATTAAATGTTATCACATGGTAAACAAAGAAAGTGGAGGACAACCTTTTCATGTGTGGTTGAGTTGTGACTTGTCTTTTTATGGGTTTTTATGGGTGTCAGATTTGTGCTTTGTGAGGGCACGACTCTATTTGTAAGTTGGAGCACATATTTGCAACCTGATATATACGTAGTAGTTTTTCTAGACTTAACACAAATCATATCACATAGTGCTTCTCTTGTAATTTCCATAAATAATATTGATCATGTGTAACCTTGTGAAAGTCACAATATGTAGTTACAAAATTTGCATTGCAACAATTTGTTCTGCTCCTAACTTACAAGTTTTTGGAACATTTCAAAACTTACATATACTATCTTTTGCCAAGTTTACAAAAAATAGTTTGTACGCCTCAAGGTTCCGAGCAGCACTTTCGTGAAGTGTTTGCAAATCTCGGGTTTTTATTCACACCTAAGTGGTTGTTGGGCTTAGTTTGTGGCGGCGGCCTTTACTGTGTTATACTCCCTCCATTCCAAAATAACTGTCTCAACTTTGTACTAGCTTTAGTACAAAATTGTATTAAACTTAAAACACTTATTTTGGGACGGAGGGAGGACTTACCTTATACTTTGATGCAGTAACAAAAATCACAAAATAAGCAAAGTGGACCAAGCAAACTATAGAACATGCAAAAACAAGTTGGTCAAACAAGATTATGATATTCCTTTCAGTATAGACTTTTGTGAGATTCAGTGACCTATTTTTATTGCCAAACAATTATAGCTGAGCCAGGGCCAACTAGTAGACAATACCTAATGGGAATGTCGCCAGACCGAGTGAGTCTCACCTCTGGAGTAAAAGCGACGACGGGTGACTTCTAATTCCTCTTCGTTCTCCTTTTTTTTTGTCAAAATAATTACATACATGTGTCACGGAGACCGGTAAGCATGCGTGGAGTGACATTATATGCGTATACATCATCTGTAGTGAAGGAAATAAAAGGATTTGCTACTTCTTAAGCCACCGAGTAATCATTATTTTGGGCTCACCACTAAGAACTATCATATGTAACCCCGCAAAAGAAAAACTATCATTTGTAAGCATGAGATCCACAAAATATGTAAAATGTATAAAAATGTTTTGATCAAAACAATTATCAATAACGACTACGAAATAGCCATTAAACTAAATCGTAGACACTTCTAAAAGAAAATATGCACCCATGACGGCATGACTCAAATTCTAAGGATTCAAATCTGTATTCTCTTTCACATGCAAGCGAGTTTTTTTCAATTTTCGATGACTGAAAGTGAATCTACTTTCAAAATTAGCGGTGCATGATCCCCGGAGCGGCGGCTCCAGTCATGGCGATGACGGCGTCCCCTCCGCCGGGGATGACGGTCAGGTGGTGGATCCTTGTGGTGACGCCGATGGTGGTGGATCTCGGGATCCCGTTCCCAGGGACGTCGCAGGACATGCGTGGCGGCCGGAGCTTCCTCCGGCGTCGATGGAGCTTGATGCAGGATCACAACGGCGGTTGTCGTTGTATGGGTGACGACAGCGGCTGGCACGACGGCGGGTGCTCCTTGTAGCGCCAGGAATCAGAGCGACGGCCCCTCTTATTTGACGGCGGCAGACTCCGTGGTCATGTGGGCAACTTGGAGTCTGGATCTCGAGGTAGTGACGGCCTTTTTGCGGCTGACGACGGTATGGGATGTCCCCTCCATCAACAAATCGGATCAATGCGCCCGACAGGACACATGTACCTCTTTCAGAGTCGTCAGGTAGTGCCTGTCGCCGACAGGTGAAGTCTCGATGCGCTACCGGCGGATGCTACGCACGACGTTTCATGCATGCTACAGGAATGTTGAAAGGACCGATATAGTTGACTAGAGGGGGGGGGGGGGGGTGAATAGGCAACTAACAATTTTTATCTTTTCTTTACCAAATTAAACTTTGCATCAAAGTAGGTTGTCTAGATATGCAACTAGGTGAACAACCTATATGATGCAACGACAACAAGCACACGAGCAAGCAAGGGAAACAACACAAGTAAGCTTGCAAGAATAAAGGCGCGAGATAACCAAGAGTGGAGCCGGTGGAGACGAGGATGTGTTACCGAAGTTCCTTCCTTTTGAGGGGAAGTACGTCTCCGTTGGAGCGGTGTGGAGGCACAATGCTCCCCAAGAAGCCACTAGGGTCACCGTATTCTCCTCACGCCCTCACACAATGTGAGATGCCGTGAATCCACTATTGGTGCCCTTGAAGGCGGCGACCGAACCTTTACAAACTAGGTTGGGGCAATCTCCACAACTTAATTGGAGGCTCCCAACAACACCACGAAGTTTCACCACAATGGAGTATGGCTCCGAGGTGACCTCAACCGTCTAGGGTGCTCAAACACCCAAGAGTAACAAGATCTGCTAGGGATTAGTGGGGGAATCAAATTTCTCTTGGTGAAAGTGTAGATCGGGGCCTTCTCAACCAATCCCGAGCAAATCAACAAGTTTGATCGGCTAGGGAGAGATATCGGGCGAAAATGGAGCTTGGAGCAACAATGGAGCTTTTGGGGGAAGAGGTAAGTCAACTTTGGGGAAGAAGACACCTTTATATAGTGGGGGAAACAATCCAACCGTTACCCCCCAAACAGCCACGCACAGAGCGGTACTACCGCTTGGGCAGGGCGGTACTGCCGCGCTGACGAGGGTTGCAGGGTCCTGGACCCAGATCGGTACTACCGCAGAAATATGGGCGGTACTACTGCTTGGAGCAGTACTACCGCCACTACTGCCGCTACTAGTACCGTAAAACCCGACACGAAAAACAGCGGTCTCGAGTCGAGGCGGTAGTAGCCCAGAACCACTGCGGTACTACTGCCGAAGACCGCAAGCGGTACTACCGCTCGGGGAGCGGTACTACCGCTTGACGTGCTTCTGCGGTACTACCGCTGAGGACTGCGGTACTACCGCTGGGACAGGACAGGGCAGGCAAGGAGAGGAAAGATAGCTCCAATGAAGCGGAAAGGAACATTGGGTGTGATAAGGATGTGTACGTGTTGATTCCACCCTAGCCTTACCAAAGTGGATCCCCTCTTGATAGTACGGTGACTCCTACGAAACTAGTCCACCAACAGAGAAACGAAGGAGCTACACCGTCTTGAATAAAACACCGAGGGGAGGTAATCGTCTCGTGCCAAAGGATGAATCTCTGAAAGAACTCAACGCACACGATTAGTCCGCAAAAGCATTGTCATCAATCACCAAAACACCTTGGGGATAAATATGCCTTTACAATCTCCCCCTTTTTGGTGGATTGATGACAATACGGGATTTGCACAGGAAGAAAGCGCAAACCCCACAACTCACAAATGTAGATGAGCTCCCCCTAGATGTGTGCTTATCTAGAAAGGTGCTTTGGACTACACGGCACACATACTAGGATCAATGCTCCCCCTACATTTTGGAGACCAACAACCTAAGCAATATATATGAGAGCAAAGAGTATATAACAAGATAAGCATGCAACTCAGAAGCTAGGTAGACATAGATAACGATAATCTAGAGATAAGGTAGCATATGTCTCACACCATATGTCTGGAACTTAGGTCTCACTGACACAAAACCAACCAAAGCAAACAGCGAGAAAGCACACTGCGAGAAAGCACACCACAAAGAGGACACACTCGCGAAATAGACAAAGACGACACAAATCCCTAAACTCTCTCCCCCTTTGGCATCGAGACACCAAAAAGAGAGGGAGTGAAGCTACGGCTCCAGGTGATAACAAGGTCGCGAACATCAGATCTCAGCGTGATCGTCTTCGCCACCGTCGTCGGTCGGGAACTGCTCGGCATCAGAATCTGTCCACAGGCAATGCTGCTGAACCCAGTCCTCCTCCTCAGTAAGCTGGTCCTCAGATCCACTGATAACGATAGCACCCATCTGACGCATGAGCTCCTTGTGACGATCCCTGGCCTTCTTCTCAGCAATATGAGTCATGTACTGGCCGTGAGACTCCAAGCAGAACAGCTTCTTCATCTTGAGCTTGAGCTTCTTTGCCCAAGAGGGCTTTGCCGCAGAAGGCTCATAGTCATCATCATCCTCAGCCTCAGCCTCCTCCTCGGTCTCCATGGCAGTAGCAGACGAAGGACCTCCAGATTTAGGGACCTGAGTGCCCCAGTTGTCCTTCCTCCTCAGACGCTTGATGTCATGAGAGACCAACTCTCCAGTCTCTAGCATCACCTTGGGATAGACATGATCCCAGGCCTTCTCAATGAGCAGCATGATGAACGGACCATAAATCGGGCACTTGCGCTCGGAGATGGCAGATAAGAGCTCAGACCACATAACATGAGAGATATCCAGGGACTCGCCGGTGTTTTCTTCCTTCTCACGCTGGCAAAAGAGAAGCATGTCCACGAGATAAGAATGAAGCATATCCAGATTCCCGATGCGAGGGAAAAGAGTCTCATGGAAGACACGATGAAGAATGTCCAGAAAGGCAGGCAGCTCATACGTTTCCTTCTTCGTCTCAGGGTTGATCTTCAAAGTGCAGTAGGGCCATATTGCATGCTTGTGAGTGGAGGTGGTGTTGCGGTGTGGGCGAAAGCCAACAGGAGACGCAAGCCCGTGATCTTCCACCCCAATCAACTCCATGAACGCCTTCCACTTGACAGAAAGCAACTTGCCATTGGTCATCCAAGTCAGTGTCCTGTCCTCATCAGTCCTGAGATGAACCGTGGCATAGAATTGGGCCACAATATCAACATCATAGTCTTTGTTGAATTGCATGACACCAAGAATGTTCAGTTGAGTGCACATCTGAAGAGCTTAACCAAAGTATTCAGGATCCTTCTCCATATGGTCGGTGTTGATGGAGTGCACATTAACAAAGAGGTTCTTCTTGGCCTTGAGCACATCAAAGAAGATGGCAAACTGAAACCTGTTCCAGAACGGACGGTTGACCAAAGTGGGATCTTGGTCTGCCTCATAGGGGTTGGGGCGACGCCTTGCCCAGAACTCCTTGGCTTGCATTTCCGGTACGGTTTTGCCAGATTGCTTCGGCTTGACAGCAGACTTCTTCTTGAGTTGAGGTGGAGGTGGAGCACTTGAGGAACCTCCTGCAGACTCAGTTGTGCGGTAACGCTTTGATGTAGCACGACCGGGGTTGATACGCCGAGCCTGATGCTCAGGAAGCTCATCACCTAGAACCACACACAAGAACACGCAAAACAACTAGAAAGAATGAGCATAAGCCAACAAACACAACCAAAAGGATCACTGAGTAGTAGGAGTATGATGGAACCTGGTAGAGGGCGGTAGTACCATGACCTGTGAGCGGCAGTACCGCTCCAAGCGGTAGTACCGCTCCAGAGGGAGTGGTAGTACCGCTGGAGATAGGGAAACAACGGTTTCCTACTGCCGTGGTCAGATCCGGCACTATCGTCCTACCAAATTCAAAAATACTTCTACCAGCCACTAATCCAAACTGCCTAGATGCCTTCTCCATCCTACTCAAACCTAGATTTGGCCAAAAATCTAGAGATGCAACCACTATTGCCCCTAAGATGCTAGATTGGAAATCTAGACAAGAAGAGAGAGGGAACGGGGGCAATACCGGCATCCATGGCAAGAGGACAAGGTGGGGATCGACTCCACCGAAGGGAATGGAGAGGGACGCCCCGAAGAAGGAGATCCGCCAGAGCCCTCCCGCGGCGCTGGTTGCTGGAGGACGAGACGGAGCGAGGGGGCGAGCGAATGGGTATGGGGAAGAGAAACCTCCCCCTGCCCACGATATAACCCCCTGACCCCGCCCCGCAGCGGTAGTACCGCGCTGGTGGGCGGTAGTACCGCTTAAAGCGGTAGTACCGCACACCACCAGCGGTAGTACCGCCCAGCAACAAAAAGGCACAAGGCAAAACGGCTAAGCTCAAAAAGAAATGAGGAAACATAGCCAATAAGAAAGAAAAACCAACACGGCCACAAACCCACTAACAAAAGGCCAAAACACACCTCTTCAAGAGAGGGTGGTGGCCGAGGCCACCTATGTTTGAGTCAAGAGGTATGGCGTCGCAAAGATTTTAACCTTGGACCCATGACCAAAACTCGTCCTTGAAGCACAAGTACCATTCAAAAATGGCTAAAGTGAAAGACTAGATCAATTTATGCATAATGGGGGAGGGAGAGTTCATTGAGAGAACAACACCCCCCCTATGTCCATGCCTACATCTAAACTAGACAACAAGTTGAGTGAGGTGGGGTGTGCAAGGGTTCAAGTCACATTGCTCGAATCAATGATATTTAGCTCATGCCTTAACTCGCGAAATCTTGCTTCATCCAATGGCTTCGTGAAAATATCTGCAAGGTTATCATGAGTGTTGACATACTTGAGCTCGATCTCCCCTCACCTAATGTGATCCTGGATGAAGTGATACCGAATCTCAATATGCTTCGTCTTGAAATGTTGCACCGGGTTGAGATAAATCTTGATGGCACTTTCATTATCACACCAAAGAGGCACTTTGTCACAAATGACACCGTATTCCTTTAAAGTTTGCCTCATCCATAAGAGTTGTGCACAACAACTACCGGTCGCCACATATTCCGCCTCGATGGACGAGAGAGACACACAACTTTGCTTCTTGGAAGACCAACTTACCAAAGAGCACCCAAGAAATTGGCACCCTCCGGAAGTGGACTTCCTATCCACTTTGTCTCCCGCCCAGTCGGAATCCGTAAAACCTTCAAGCTTTAAGTTTGCTCCTCTTGGGTACCATAAGCCAAAGTTTGGGGTATGAGCCAAATATCGAAAGATTCGCTTGACCGCCACATAGTGACTTTCCTTCGGTGCGGCTTGAAACCATGCACACATTCCCACACTCAACATGATATCCGGTCTAGATGCACAAAGGTAAAGCAAGGAGCCAATCATGGAGCAATATACCTTTTGATCCACCGCTTTACCATTGGGATCAATGTCAAGTTGACACTTGGTAGGCATTGGAGTAGTAGCCGGCTTGACATCACTTAGCTTGAATCTGTTTAGCATGTCTTGAGTGTATTTGGCTTGGTTGATGAAGGTACCTTCTCTTCTTTGTTTGATATCAAAACCAAGGAAAAACTTCAACTGTCCCATCGAAGACATCTTGAACTTGGAGGTCATGAGAGCAGCAAATTCCTCATTGAAAGCTTTGTTAGGGGAGCCAAATATAATATCATCAACATATAGTTGGCATACAAACAACTCCCCTTTGACCTTCTTAGTAAAAAGAGTGGGATCGATTTGCCCCACCTCAAATCCACGATCTTGTAACAACTCGCTAAGGTGGTCATACCACGCACGTGGGGCTTGTTTAAGGCCATAAAGTGCCTTATCGAGTTGATACACATGATCCGGGAAGTAGGGATCCTCGAACCCGGGGGGTTGCTTGACATAGACCAACTCATTAATAGGACCATTAAGAAAAGCACTTTTCACATCCATTTGTTGCAACTTAAAGTTGTGATGGTAAGCATAAGCAATCAACAAACGTATGGATTCAAGGCGAGCAATGGGAGCAAAGGTTTCACCGTAGTCGATACCCTCGACTTGGGAGTAGCCTTGTGCTACCAATCTTGCCTTGTTGCGAATGATGTTCCCATGAGTATCTTGCTTGTTCTTGAATACCCACTTGGTTCCAATGACGTTGTGGTTCCCTGACGGCCTTGCACCAATCTCCACACCTTGTTGTACTTGAAGTTGTTGAGTTCTTCATGCATGGCATTGAGCCAATCCGAATCTTCGAGCGCCTCATAGACCTTTTGGGGTTCAACACAAGAAACAAACGCGTGATGCTCATAATAGTTTGCTAATTGTCTACGAGTGCTTACCCCCTTTCTTAGGCTTCCAACCACATTCTCCACGAGATGACCTTTGGTGGTGAGCTTGGAAGCAATCTTCGCCGCACGACGCTCTAATTCCTCCTCAGATGTGGAAGGAGGAGGGTTAACTTGATTATCTTGAGCACCATCTTGAGATTGTTCTTGATCTTGAGCTTGCTCATGATCTTGAACTTGCTCGAGGGGAAGAACTTGACCTTGGGATTCAATTGGTGGTTCACCACCATCTTGAGGTTGATCTTGCCCTTGGTCTTGTTCACGAGGTTGAGGGCCTTCACTTTGTTCTTCGGAAGCGTGTGGGTCTTGGGAAGGTGATGGCTCCACTTGAATGGAGCATTGTCCTTCTCCTTCGGCCACAAGGGGTTCCTCAATGGGTAGAATATGACCAATACCCATTCTTCTTATGGCTTGGGGAGGAATTTCATCACCTACATCACAAGTACCACTTTGCTCCACTTGGGAGCCGTTATTTTCGTCAAACTCCATGTTACACGTCTCCTCGATGAGTCCGGTGGACTTGTTGAGGAAACGGTAAGTATGAGAGTTTGTAGCATAACCAACAAATATGCCCTCATAAGCTCTAGCCTCAAATTTAGACAAACGAACACCTTTCTTGAGAATGAAACACTTACACCCGAACACCCGGAAGTACTTGAGATTGGGCTTGTTACCGGTGAGTATTTCATATGGATTCTTGTTCAAGCCCTTGCGGAGATAGAGCCGATTGGATGCATGACATGCGGTGTTGATGGCTTCGGCCCAAAAGTTGTATGGAGACTTGAACTCCGCCGTCATGGTCCTTGCCGCATCCATCAACGTCCGGTTCTTCCTCTCCGCAACACCATTTTGTTGAGGGGTATATGGTGCAGCATATTGATGCTTGATCCCCTCATCACTAAGAAACTCATCCAAAGTGTAGTTCTTGAACTCGGTGCCATTGTCACTTATTATTGTCAAGATCTTTGCATTATGTTGACGTTGAGCTTCATTTGCAAAGTCGATGATGGTTTGTTGAGTCTCACTCTTCCTCTTGAAGAAGTATACCCAAGTGTATCTTGAATAATCATCCACAATCACCAAGCAATACTTTCTACCTCCAAGACTATCAAAAGATGGAGGCCCAAAGAGATACATGTGAAGGAGCTCCAAGGGTCTCTTCGAGTAGATGATGGTCGTGGGAGGGTGAGCCTTCTCATGAAGCTTTCCTTCAATACAAGCACTGCAAGCGCAATCTTTGGCAAAACTAACATTTGTTAGTCCACGGACATGGTCCCCCTTGAGAAGACTTTGCAAAGATCTCATATTGACGTGGGCTAAACGGAGATTCCAAAGCCATCCCACGTCAACTTTAGCCATTAGGCATGTCGCGGTCTTAGTGGGTCGCTCCGAAAAGTTTATCACATAGAGACCGTTCTCGACATGCCCAACAAAGGCTACTTTAAGAGTCTTGCTCCACAAGAGGGCCACGGTATCAATGTCAAAGAAAGTGGCAAAACCCATGAGTGCAAGTTGACGAACGGAAAGTAAATTGTATGCAAGGGACTCAACAAGCATGACTTTCTCGATCGTTAGATCATGAGAAATGACAACCTTGCCAAGACCCAATACCTTAGAATGTGAGGCATCACCCCACTCGACATTGGTGGGCATAGATGGAATCTTTTGCACGTCCACCACCAAGTCCTTGCTCCCGGTCATATGATTTGTTGCTCCACTATCGAGCAACCATGATCCCCCACCGGAAGAAATACCTACAAGAGATCAATGCTTGGTTTTAGGTACCCATTAGTAATGGGTCCTCTGATGTTAGTAACAAGGGTCTTAGGAACCCAAATAGACCACTCAATGTACTCATAAGAAGAACCAACAAATTTAGCATAAACATGTCCATCACTAGCACGACACAACACATAAGAAGGGTTAAAGTCGCTGGCTTTGTTTAAGGAGGGGGAGGTGGTGTTGCCCTTTTTGACATCAACACCCTCCACATTGTTCTTCTTCTCCTTAGGAGCACCCTCTCCCTCTTTCACAAATGTTTGCTTGAGAGGGGGAGGTCGTTTGGTCTTGTCGTTCTTCTTCTTGTTCTTGGACTTGCGTGCGAATCCAATTCCTTCCTTGGCCACAACTTCCTTTTGATTGCTCAAGAGGTCGTTGAGGTTCTTCTCACCTTGAATGCATGTCACAAGGCCTTTCTCAAGTTGATCCTTCAATTTGGCATTCTCTTCCACAAGATGCACATGCTCACAACACGGGTCAGTGGCATATGCATTATCAATTAATACCATATGAGGAAAGGTGGCCTTTTCCTTGGTTAGCTCAACTTGGAGTTGACCATGAGACTCCTTGAGGTTTGCATGTGCACCCTTCAAGACCTTGTGGGCCTTGTCAAGTACATCAAAATCCTCCTTGAGTCTAGCATGATCAACCCCAAGTTTAGCCTTCTCGGAAGTTAGCACACGAGACACAACAAGAGCATGATCAAGATCTTTCTTTAACTTGGCATGGTCACCGTTGTGTGACTCCTCAAGAGCCAAGCGATGCCCACGCTCTTCCTCAAGAGCATTGGAGAGATCCGATATCTCATCGGCATAGTCACGACTATGACCTTCCATCTTAGAGATGGTTTCTTCGTGAGCCTCGATCATGTCATTGGCTTCACCAAGTTGTTCCAAGAGAGCAACAAAGTGCTTCTTGGATTTTCCCTTGAGCTTTCATAAAAGACTCAAATTCATTTACTTCTTCATTAGACCCCCCACTTTAATCAATGCCATCCGTCAAAGGGGAATTAGTAATGATGGTGGTTTTGATGTTGGGGGTTACCTTGTTGGTGGCTTTAGCCATGAGGCACTTGGCGGTGATGTTCTCGTTGGGTGAATCGAAGAGAGACATTCGGGGAGATGTGGCAACGGCAACGGATGCCATGGCTATTGCTTCTCTATCTTCATCATCATCGTCATCCTCACGGTATTCTTCTTGAACCACCAACCCACGATTAGGAGTCTTCTTGGTGAAGTTGTTCTTGTTGGGGAAGGACTTGGCTTTGTATTTTCGGATGAACTTGCCACCATTGTCTTCCCGCTTCTCGTAAGGAAAATCCGCAACGAAATGGCTCACGTTGCCATAGTTGAAACAAGTTCTAACTCGTTGCTTGCCCTTGACACCACTTGAGTTGTTCTTGTTGAAGTTGGGTCTTGAATTCTTCTTGCTCCAAAATTGTCTTGAAGCAAGAGCCATGTGCTCATGATAATCATATTTTGTATCTTTGGGGTTGCTCTCCTCATCCTCCTCTTCTTCCTCTTCTTCCACAATAACCTTGGCTTTCAAAGCAAGATTGGGCTTCTTTGACCTTTGAGAACGGAGCACCGCATTGTTGGCGGTCTTGTCCAAGATGCTCATTGCAATGAACTCATCCAACACTTCGCTTGAGGTCATGGAGTGGAAGTCCGGTCTTTGACGGATGACGGAGGACATGGCCTTGTTGTAGGGCATCATGGCCTTGAGGAACTTGCGCTTGATCCAATTGTCATCCGTGTCCTTGCTCCCATGATCTTGGAGTGAGACCGCGAGTTTGGTCACTCTTCGAAAGAGCTCACGAGGTTCTTCATCTTCTTTCATTGCAAACTCATCGGCTTCATATTGCACCACTTCATAGTTGGAGCGTTGTATGCTAGCACTTCCTCGATAGAGAGACACAACGCATTGCCATGCGTCTTTGGCCATGGCATGGGGTCGAAGATGAGGGAGATCTTCGGGAAGGATAGCATCTTGGATGATGAAGAGAGCACTCTCATTGAATTGATTATCCACCACTTCTCTCGGGGTGAAGTTGCTTCGGTCATGTGGATAGAAACCTTCTTCAATGATTCTCCAAAGGTTAGTATTCACATGATTTAAATGACGCTTGAAGCGATACACCCAAGAATCAAAATCCTCATTTTTCACAATCTTAGGAGGAGGACCGGCATGATTTAAATGAGTAGAGGGAATCGGTCCTCCATAAGTTGGAGGTTCCACATGGGCAAAGATGCCGGTGCCATTTCTACCACTAGTAGAAGGACCCTTCTCACTATTAGCTTCCCCCTTGTCGGAGTTAGCATCCGTCACCTTGTTAGCGGGATCACCCACTTTCAACGGCGAGGTAGGTAGTTTAAGTCCTTCTAAGAATTTATTAAACATGCTTTCAACCGTGGTTGTCATGGAGGTTTTCAATGTGTCCAAGGCCACATTGAATTCCTCACGGGACATCGCGGTTTCCTCATTACCCGTAGACGAGATCGGATTCACACCGGAGTGCTCCTCCTCCCCACCGTCTACGGTGTCAACCATACTCTTCGGACGGCAAAGTCCTTAATAAAGAGACGAGGCTCTGATACCAATTGAAAGGATCGATATAGTTGACTAGAGGGGGGGTGAATAGGCAACTAACAATTTTTATCTTTTCTTTACCAAATTAAACTTTGCATCAAAGTAGGTTGTCTAGATATGCAACTAGGTGAACAACCTATATGATGCAACGACAACAAGCACACAAGCAAGCAAGGGAAACAACACAAGTAAGCTTGCAAGAATAAAGGCGCAAGATAACCAAGAGTGGAGCCGGTGGAGACGAGGATGTGTTACCAAAGTTCCTTCCTTTTGAGGGGAAGTACGTCTCCGTTGGAGCGGTGTGGAGGCACAATGCTCCCCAAGAAGCCACTAGGGCCACCATATTCTCCTCACGCCCTCACACAATGCGAGTTGCCGTGAATCCACTATTGGTGCCCTTGAAGGTGGCGACCGAACCTTTACAAGCTAGCTTGGGGCAATCTCCACAACTTAATTGGAGGCTCCCAACAACACCACGAAGCTTCACCACAATGGAGTATGGCTCCGAGGTGACCTCAACCGTCTAGGGTGCTCAAACACCCAAGAGTAACAAGATCCGCTAGGGATTAGTGGGGGAATCAAATTTCTCTTGGTGGAAGTGTAGATCGGGGCCTTCTCAACCAATCCCGAGCAAATCAACAAGTTTGATTGGCTAGGGAGAGATCTTGGGCGAAAATGGAGCTTGGAGCAACAATGGAGCTTTTGGGGGAAGAGGTAAGTCAACTTTGGGGAAGAAGACACCTTTAAATAGTGGGGGAAACAATCCAACCGTTACCCCCCAAACAGCCACGCACAGAGCGGTACTACCGCTTGGGCAGGGCGGTACTACCGCTGACAAGCGGTGCTACCGCTGACAAGCGGTACTACCGTTCCCTCCCAGCTGTACTGCCGCGCTGATGAGGGTTGCAGGGTCCTGGACCCAGAGCGGTACTACCGTGGAAATATGGGCGGTACTACCGCTTGGAGCGGTACTACCGCCACTACTGCCGCTACTAGTACCGTAAAACCCGACACGAAAAACAGCGGTCTCGAGTCGAGGCGGTAGTAGCCCGGAAACACTGCGGTACTACGGCCGAAGACCGCAAGCGGTACTACCGCTCGGGGAGCGATACTACCGCTTGACGTGCTTCGGCGGTACTACCGCTGGAGACTGCTGTACTACCACTGGGACAGGACAGGGCAGGCAAGGAGAGGAAAGATAGCTCCAATGAAGCGGAAAGGAACATCGGGTGTGATAAGGATGTGTACGTGTTGATTCCACCCTAGCCTTTCCAAAGCGGATCCTCTCTTGATAGTACGGTGACTCCTATGAAACTAGTCCACCAACAGAGAAACGAAGGAGCTACACCGTCTTGAATAAAACACCGAGGGGAGGTAATCGTCTCGTGCCAAAGGATGAATCTCTGAAAGAACTCAACGCACATGATTAGTCCGCAAAAGCATTGTCATCAATCACCAAAACACCTTGGGGATAAATATGCCTTTACAAACGTGTTGCATGGTGGCTCTGGGAGATGTCATGTCTAGCTTGTTGCTGCTAGATTGAAGGTGGTGCGACAGTGGCGGGAGGCAGGCGGTATGGGACGTCTGTCTTCTGCTGTCTTCTCCAGAGGCGTCCGATTATGGAGGCGTTGGTAGCCGGATAAGGGATGATGTTACACATGGCTTCAACAACGACTTTATGCACTTTGATGGAAACACAAGATCTCTGATCAGTGTGGACGCGCGTCTGCGTGGTGCCCTTGCGGAAGGTAGTGGATTGAAGCTTGGGTTCTGGGATGAGAAACCGAAGTTCAACCTTGTGTTGAACTCGTCATCATCGACACACGTGCAATGATTCCTTCTTAAATGCGTAGCGGAGTTGTGTATTTTCCATTTTGTTTTCGTCTTATATCATAGGGTTAGTGACTATCTGGTGGAGTTACTATCGCGAGGCATGTGATCTCGGGGTTTTTTTTTTCGGGTCGATGTTGTTCTGTTGGATTTTGCATTTTTAATAATATATATGGTTGCTTGCATCGCTCGATGCAGAAGCCGGGGTTATTGTCCTTTTCGAGAAAAAAAATAGACATGTATCAAGACTAGCCACAATGGGGAGCATATGTTACTAGTCTATATGTTACTATCTCTATAGTAGGGAGTAACATATGTATGGTGTCATGCAACACTTTATTTATTAGGTTGTAGACTCATTTTGTCTTGATATGTGTGACGTTACTCATACTATGAGAGCATAGTTAGTAACAACTATATTATCACATGCCTCTTTTTTTCATTAATTACTTGTCAAATCATCTACTTTCTCCCTCTAGGTGTGTAAGTCATCTTCCGAAAACCAAATAATTGCAAAACACTTAGACACGATACATTAACTCCCTCATCATTTCTTGTTTCGTGACATGTCAACCAATAAAAGATGTGGGCCGTGCATGCTTTTAATGGCTTGAGACTTTCAAACATGACATGCAGTTGTTAATTCATTGCATGCAATGCTATTAACTAGCAAAAAATATATTAAGTTCTCTCGTTTCCCCCTCCGCCTTGGTCGCGATGCACAACCTAAGATGACTTATACACCTAAACGGAGGGAGTATTTTATCTAGATATGTGTGATGGTACCATCTATGTTACTCTTACCGTAGGTAGTCTAAGAGGATACACAAACATAACTGTATGTGTGATGGGACAGCACGCGTGCACACGTACACTCACTTGTGCTAATAACAAAGAAAAGAAAAATATGTCAACAACTGTCATTTTTCTCCCAATAAGATAGGGTTCCGTTCTCTTTTTATTCCCGTGAAATCGATGTCTAGATGGGTTATGGGTGCCGGAAGCCCGGATCTGAGACACGTATTATAAATTAAAAAAAAGTATGGCTTGAGGGTGCGGTTGGCATTATGAGAAGCACAGAGTCTTTTCGGTTAAGTTAGCTTATAAGATGCTGGTCGCAACCAAGTTAAGAAGGGAAGCATGGCTTGAGGATGCGGCTGGAACATCAGATGCAGTGGCAGAAGAAGGATCTTGGAAAAGATTATGGAAGACGGAAGTCCCGGGGAAGATCCGTATGTTCCTATGGCGCCTATCAAAACACTCTTTGCCAACAAATGATGTGAGGGCACACCGCCACATGTCTGATTCCGATCAATGCAGCTTATGTGGAGCGCGGGACTCCTGGCGACATTCTCTGTTGGAGTGCTCATCATCAAGAAGCGTGTGGGCTCTAATGGATGAGGACATAACACATAAAATCATAGAAAACAGGGAACCAAGCGCAAGACAATGGTTGTTTTCACTGATGCAATTGTTATCACATGAGCACTTCATCCTCACTGCCGTCACCCTTTGGGCAATCTGGCACGCATGACGGAAGGCCATCCATGAGTCCATCTTTCAGAGTCCACAAGCCACCCACGGATTCGTTGTCAGATTCATTGGTGAACTAGATGCACTGAAACCCAATGTTCAGGGGAGGGGAAACACCCCGGGATCGAGCCAACTTGGCCAGCGACGGCCTAAAAGGCCACCAGCGGGAAGTTGTAAAATTCATGTGGATGCTGGAGTTTTGACAAGAAGAGGAGGATCAGCAGCGGCTGTTTGCAGGGATGAGTGGGGAAACTACATAGGCAGCTCTGCCTTGGTTCTTGAGGGGGTGGTAGATCCGGCCACCCTTGAGGCAGTGGCAATGCCGGGAAGCATTGTCCTTGGCAGAAGATTTGGGGATTGCAAGCTTTGTTGTGGCGTCGGACTGCAGCCAAGTTGTGTCAGATATCAACAGAAGATCCCATGTGGTTTATGGAGCGATCATTGAGGAGATAACCATAAGATCATCCAATTTTCAATGTAATTTTACTTTCGAGAGTCGTGCTGTTAATTATGAAGCACATAGATTAGCCAAGTTCTCGCTTGCTAGAGGTCTGGGGCGCCATGTGTGGTTTGGAGTGCCTCATGACCAAAGTTGTATCCCACTTCATGTGGATTTTCATGAATAAAGTTTGGCTTTACCCCTAAAAAATTATAAAAAAAACTTGAAGAGGGATCTCTGTCAGTCAGGCTGTCGAGATACAGAAACGGGAGAAGCATTCGTACGGGAACACGCCACGTACGTGTATGGAGGAGTGGGAAGGAGCAGACGTCGTCTCTCCGCCTCCACTGATTTCCTTGCCGCGCGTCGCGCTCTTTACGTGCCTTTCGCTGGCCCACGCGCGGGTGCCGGTGCTGTGCAGCTGAACGTCGCTTTCGGACCACCGGAGAGCGACGCGACTCCTCCGATGCTCCTCCTATGTGGGTCGCCCATGTCTGCACCTTTGCTGGGCCCCGCGGCCACTCTCTGAAAACGACGGAGCGGATGGTCCTCGGAAATTTTGATTTACAGGTCTTTATTTCAGATTAGATGATTCTCCACGCACCGCTATGATCCAGCGGCTCCATTTATTACAAATTAACATGTTTGAACCGTGAGCCGTCCGATTTAAATAATCCAACGGATGCAATTCGTTCTTATAGGCACACTACATAGGAATATAGATATAGAAATGGTTTGTTTTCATTTCTTACTTTTAGCACTATCCATGCATGGGTCTTGGGTCTTAGGGTGGTTTTGCACCTTCGAAGTTTCGAAAAAGTAGAAAAATATTGTGAACACAAGGGATGCTGCAGATTGGGAACCTGTAAGATGAATTATTATAAATTCCTAGCTTACATTTATAGCGCTGTCTAAAACTATACTAGACTTAAAAGTTAAACAGTTTACAAAGTTTAAGGCTTAACAAAGAAATTTTTATAGTCAGAGGCTCAATGAGACATGGTACTTTCTCCATCTGGATTTATAAAGCCCCCTTCTCATATGACATTTTCCTTAGGAGTCATTTGCTAGTTTCCATAACAAAATTACCATCCACCCTGACCTTCATGTGAAAAATCCAATCTTTTCCTTGCGCATAATCAACCGTCCACACTAATTCTGGGTGACATGACACTGCATATTTGTGTTTTCCCCCTATTTTTGCATTTCACAAATCCGGTGAATCAAAAAGGCCCTCGATTTTCTTACTCGGGAATCCTAAGAGAGCCCGTATGTTGCGAGGAGAGAAAAAGAAAGGAGAAGCCGAGAGAGAGAGAGAGAGAGAGAGAGAGAGTTTGTGGTCTAGGCCAACACTGAGAGGCCGAGACCTTGAGGCGTATGGTGGTGAAGGGCGGGAGCTATGTCTCGCTTATTGCGAGACGTAGCTCCGACTTGCCTCTTGCTCGAGGCTAGATGCCTATGAGCGTTTTTATTTCTTTTCTAGTTTCACTATTTTATTAGTTTTTTACTTTTTATTTGTGTTTTGTTTTTTGTTTTTCAATCTTTCCTTCGCTTTTTTCTTCGGGTTTCTTTTATTTTCTTTGTTTCTCCCCCTAGTTTCACCGGTTTAACTTGGGGTTTTTATTTTTATTTTTCCTTCATTTCAACACATATCGACTTTTTTCATACAGATTGTACACTTTTTGTATACATCAGGAACACTTTTTTAAAAAATTAACATTATTTGGATGCATGATTTTTCAAAATATATCTTTGGATATCAACTTTTTTCATACACATTGTATATTTTGCGTATACATGTCAAATATTTTTATACACTCTATTTTTCTGAAATAAATCATTAAATTTTTTAAGTACCCGCACAATTGTTTTAAAAAAACTGTTCTGATCATTTTTTGTAATTATGTTTAAATATTTTTCAAATAAACATTGATTTTTTTGAACGATATACAACTTTTTTACATTGATAATTTTGTAAATGACACAAACATATTTTTGAAATGCATGATTTTTTCTAAATTTTAATATTAATATTATTTTGAATGGTACGAAACAATGTTTTGAATTGCACGAACATTTTTTAAACACGTTTCACTTCTTTTGAAAAAATGATTTTTTAAATATATTTTTGGACGCCAACTTATTTCATACACATTGTACTTTTTTGTGTACATCTAAAATATTTTTAAACACTTTAATATTTTTTGAAATAATTTATTAACATTTTCTTAAATACCCTCACAAAAAACATTTAAAAAAATGCTGTGACTATTTTCGTCCGCGCTTTAAATATTTTTCAAATAAACATTGATTTTTTTGAATGATATGGAACATTTACATTGATATTCTTTTTAATGACACAAACATATTTTTGAAACACATGATTTTTTAAATTGTAATATTTTTTTGAATGGTACGAAACAATGTTTTGAATTGCACGAACATTTTTTACATTTTGTACCATTTTCTAAATGTCACATATTTTTTATAAACCCATGATCTTTTTAAGGAAACAAACATTCTTTCCAAATGCTCTTAACATTTTTTGAAAATTACGGATGCAAAAGGTTAAACTGCATTTTGGCTGCGGACTAAGAGGAGGTCGAGCGCTATCTCACCGCACGCTTCGCATGTGGCGCTTGCTAAGGGTTTGGTGGGGCGTCTGTGAGGGGGGGGGGGGGGGGTAGGGTTTTTGTGAGAGGGAAAAAGTTCGCCTGGGGTACTAGTAGGTTCTTGTGGGCATCAGGAGCTTGGCGCGGCTATGGTGTCGCTAGATTCAGGTCATGAGAGGAAAGGGCTTTGAGGTTTTGATGGGTGGGGCGAGGGGATCCAGAACGTGAACGGGTCTCGGAGGGGCCGTAGGCCAGGAGTCATCACGACTAAAGCCCGTTTATGCCTTATGGAAAAGAAATATCGGAGAAAGGAGGACGGACGAAATCAGGCACAAAAGGCTGGTGCCGCAGGAAAATGAACCTTACTTATTTTTTTTAAGTAAGCAGAAGATATATCAAGATTTATTTTTTTATGGACCGTAATTTTTTTTCTATTTATTGGATTGTCAAGGTTATTTTTTAATCAAAGGGGTTCCCCGCCCTAACTTTTATTAAAAGGATTATCAAAGATGTCTGGTCGGTATTAGAGTTTACCATAAAAAATGGTGAAGAATGGAGGACGGATGAAAAGATGGTAGAACGAATAGTTGACGCAAGAATCTTTACATTCTTTTTAAGTAAAAGCAGATATTTCTGCATTTCACAAATCGGGCGAATCAAAGAGGCCCTCAATTTTTTTACTCAGGGAATCCTGAGAAAGTAGGTTGAAAGGGAGAAACAGAGAGGAGAAGCCCATGAGACATCGAGAGAGGGTGTGTGGCTTCGTGGCCCAGGCCGGCATCCGGCACCCCGAGGCGAGAGGCCGAGAACCCGAGACGCGAAGACAGTCATCCGCAAATGACTGGCTGAGAAGAAGATCAAGGACGAGCCGCGGAGCCGGAGCCCTTTCACTCCACACTTTTTACAGCGTACGCACGCACACGCTCACATCTTCTCGGCTCTCTAGCTCACCTGGCCGACTGGCAGCCACGTACACGGAGCCGCCGCCACCTGCCGCGACATGGCCGTCCTTCCTTTCAGGCTGCGGCTGCGGCTGCGCACGGCGGCCACTTCCGGCTTGAGCCCCTCGACTTCTGTCGTCTGTCCTAGCAGGCAGCACAGAGACGGCGGCTCCTTCTCCTGCCGTGCCGCGGCGGCAGCCGGGGGGCCGATCATCGTCTCCGGGGACCCGCCCACGTTTGTCTCCGCCCCCGGCCGCCGCATTGTCGCCGGTACGTATATTATCGTCTGTTCGCTTTTTTTTTCCGTTCTGAAGAAATAGACAGCTCTGTGTATTCGTTCAACGGCCAAGCGCCGAGCCATTTGTAACTGCATGCTTGTGCTTGCCAGTATCCTGCCTGATCTCACATGTGCATATGTGCTCGATCATCTCTTTGGTTAATTAATTTGGTGCCAGTGGAAAAGAAGAAGAGTAAAAAGTAATAGAGAGTTAGAGACCAAGTGAAATTGGCCCTTGTGTCTTGAAAATTGATTAACATTGGTTTTTTGATAGTAATATGTGATGTGAGCAAGAACTTTGCGTTGCAGTTGGCGACCTCCATGGTGATCTCCACCAAACGAGAGCTGCTCTGGTGATGGCCGGTGTCCTGAGCGCGGAATCAGATTGTCATGTGTGGACAGGCGGGCAGACGGTACTTCCACGTTTACACCACATTTGAAGTTTTCTTATCCATTTCTTTTTTTTTAGATTTCCATTTCAGGGTTCTTGTTAGGGATTGACTAGATAGCGCTTTCTTGTAGAATAGCATTCGTAACCTACTTGCCAAAATGTAGGGCATATTAGTTTCTTACCTTTTTTTCAATAGATAATGGTCTTGTTGGTCCATTCTGAATCCTGAATTGTGGTGCTTGGTTAGACTAAAATCCTTAAGTTTGTATCTATATTTGATTCTGAATGTTCTACAGCCGTTTAACCTGAACTCCAACCTACTTTTGGTTAATGGTTCTGCATTTTGGGGTTTCCCAAAACTGTAAAAAATCATAGATATATGGAATGCTCTGAAACTGTAACCCACAGACACTATGACTTTTGTGTATGCAGGAAAAATGACAATGGATAGAGATCACTTTTGCATTTTTTATGACACAAATAATCATATTTATTAATGAATATTTGCAAGTTCTCATTCTATAGCAGTTCTTGCTTTCATTAACACTTTCAAATTTGGCGAAACTTCCGAGGTCCAAAACCACCGTAGTGGATAAGGTTTTGGGGCTTTGTTTGCCTATCAAAGGTTTCAGAAAAAACCTGTTATAGTAATTTCCCATACCAATATGATCATTCTTATTCCATACAAAAAACACAAGAGATAACTGAATGTCTCTTTTTTTTTCACTAGATACAAATATTCATATTTTGGGATGACGTTATGCAGGTTATTGTTTCATTGCATTTTCCTACATACAGGAAACTTCTAATATTTTTGGAAGGCAAGAAATGCAAAACATTATTAAAAATCGGACAAGGTTTTAAGCGGTTTTGGAAAGCGTATGATCAATATGGACATTTTCGTAGTCAGGCTTCAAGCCAAACCAAGTACTACTTTAGCATACTGTGTCTGTGTTCTCTACTGCTCTCAGGTGGAGTGTGTTTAAAAATTGAACCTTTCAGACAAATGTGTGATGTGCTTGTTTTTATTTTATTTTACAAAATGTGTGTGGTGTGCTGGTGTACAGGTTCTGGTTCAAGTTGGGGATATCCTTGACCGTGGAGAAGATGAAATCGCAATACTGTCCCTGTTGAGTTCACTCAATGTGCAAGCAAAATCTCAAGGCGGTGCTGTGTTTCAGGTTTGACCATTACATCATGTCATTCTAAGTACTCTACAACATTGTAACACTTAAGAGAAAATGTTAGGTAAACGGAAATCATGAAACAATGAATGTGGAAGGCGATTTCCGGTACGTCGATCCAGGATCATTTGATGAGTGTATACGCTTCCTGGAATACTTGGAGGAATTTGATGGCGAGTGGGATGATGCTTTCCTCAACTGGGTTAATGTTTCTCAAAGGTGGAAGGAAGAATATCGGGTGTCGCCTAATGGTGACTGGCTTCCTTTGAACTTTGTCAAGGTAACAAAGCATTGACTGTCAATGAAGAATGACTGAACTTGTTCAATTAACCACGCTCGGATATAAAAAATCATGTCGTAATGAACATTTCCAATTTTAGTACATTGGTAAGTACATCCCAAGTCCACAACAAAATGAAAATAAAAGAAATAACCAGCAGCACTTCATTAGATGGATAGCCTTCAAAAAATGGGTAATGATTTATTCTCTTCTGCTTCTGAGATATTTCCCTCCAAATGCCGAGACAGAAAAATAAAGGGTTTGCTGCAAGAGCATCACTTTTTAAGCAAGGTGGACCATTAGCTTGCGAATTGGCACGACATCCTGTTGTCCTGAATGTCAATGACTGGATGTTTTGCCATGGTGGCCTTCTTCCCCATCATGGTGAGTCGCTCAAGAGATTGTGTGATTTGAGCTCGGCATTTACAACTCTGCTTCTAATATAAAAAAATCACCTAATATGTTCCAGTTGATATCACATATTTCTGTAAGTGTTATCTAAAATTCTAAGTCCATTTCCACTCCATAGTTCAATACGGGATTGAACGCATCAACAAGGAAGTATCGAATTGGATGCAATGTTCAAGTGAAGACAGCGATGATACCGATCTCCCCTTCATAGCTACCAGAGGATATGACAGTGTAGTATGGACTCGTTTGTACTCTCAAGATTCAGTTGAAAGGACACAGCGTTCTTGGGATGTGAGAAGATCCAACCCACTAAACATATGGTTTCATTTTTCACCATGGAAAATGTTTGTTAGTTAGAGAACTGTTGTCACATGCTTAACATAATTATAATACAAATATTTTTGTTCGTTTCAGCTATCTTCTATTGTCGCTGAACAAACATTGAAATCTGTTGGAGCTAAAGGAATGGTCGTCGGACACACTCCCCAGACTCGTGGAGTGAACTGGTATACATTGTTCTCAATTGGGTAAAAAAAGATACCAATATTTTCTCAAATAAGTTATAGATGACTGTCTCTTTGTTCCCAGCAAATGCGATGGTAAAGTTTGGTGTATTGATGTGGGCATGTCTTATGGTGTACTGCATTCGAGACCAGAGGTAAATTTATTCCTTTTGGCCTAATTCATGACATCCCTTGTTTTGTCCTAAGTATTGTGCTCTTCTACAAACATTTAATGTTTGCTACGTTAGGATTAATTTGCTAAATCCATAGTGTGGTTAATTGTTGTAGGTCTGCCGCATTATATATGTACTATGTACAGTAACATCATGATATTTTCCCAGTTTTAATGAAGAAATTACTTGATTTCTCGAAAATTTAAGCCTGCATGACTAGTAAAATTTAATATGTTGATGCACATAAACATGTTTTCCTTATTGAACGATAAGGATTTAGGACAAAACATTTTTTTGGTGTCTGATGTTCAACTCTAATGGCTAGGTCCTAGAAATAGTCAATGACAGACCAAGAGTTCTAAAGGGCCAGAGGGACTCATACGATGAGATGGAAGTGCTGGACTATTTATGAAAGCTCGAAATTTATGTAAGCGCTCTTAAATTCATCTCTCCTCTTAGTCCCCAAAACTGGGTAAATCATTCTATGAAGAATCTGCAAAAATAAGAGTTTTATTATTTGTTGGGACAATAATTTGTTACAGGAAACCTAGAAATTTCATTTTTATTTATTGCTTGCCATGCCTGAAAAATTCATGAGTGAAATAGGTATGCTATTGCAGGTATATAACAGGCAGCATTTTACTGGGAAAGATATTATACAAGACAGTTTTGGGTGGACACCCGGTTGACTAAATTCTTCAGGACATATATAGATCAACAGAAACCAACCGGCTTTCCATAACGGTTAGTACATTTTCCGTTGACAAAACAGCATACCTCTTTGAATGTATGTGATTCAATCATCTAGCTTCACAAACTTGAAATTACTTTTCATTCTATGCCCCTACTGAAATATAAGGTCTTCCAAAGTAGCTAATTTGAATTCAATGATTGAATCCACCATGTAAAACCTGTGTGTGTAAGTTATAATTAGCAAGAACAACTCCAGAATACATGAAAGTGATCATGCTATATGTTGATATATAATGTGCTGCCTAGTCTCCTCCATCAGATCGGTCTTTTGGTTGCATTGGCTAGAGCATGCACTTCTACATGGTATCGGAGCCAAGAGGTCTTGAGTTCAAGACCCGGCTGGCGCAATTAAAATTGCAGCCCACTTTTGGTCCACGTTTAGGCCTAAGGGAGCCACACGTGAGGGGGAGTGTTGATATATAATGTGATGCCTAGTCTCTTCCATCAGATTGGTCTTTTGGTTGCATTGGCTAGAGCATGCACTTCTACACTATATCTTAAAGCAAATGCAGAAAACGGAGTGATATTTAAAGTTTGATGTATTCAGCACCCAAGGTTTGGGTTTTTCTGCACCTTCGTATGCACAGAAGGGGGTGGGGGTAAGGGAGGGCGTGGACAACAAATATCTGAATATTTTCTTTTTCAGTACTTTCCAGGACTGTTCACTCAGTCTTACATCGCAAAGTATTGGCTTGCTCATGAGGAAGGAACATAATAGTAAATCATGAGCAACAACACTATTATCATCTTCAAGTGTTCATCAGGAAGGCGAAGGACAGCCGGGCACTCATCCATAGGAATTGGGGTAAAGTTGTGTGTGCCATACGCATGGAGGAGAGCACAGTATGGGCATTTCGCTTCTTCTGCTTCGCCAACAACCCGACTGGTCTTCACCTAGAATGTTAATGTCTATGATGCTGATGATGTTAAAGATTTTAGATGTCAAAAGAGTACTGCCATGGTGGCACTTGTATATGTATGCTACGGTGCTATTGTGACATCCATTAATTATGCAATGGTGGTTGAACATTTGTTATGTTTGGGTATGTTTGATTTATATGAATTATGTTGTGGGTCTATGTTCAAATTAAAATTCTGACCAATTTGCTTATTGCATGGATTAAATTATGCAAAAATTACGTTCGACAAGATCCAGAAAAACAAACCATGTGCAATGGACAACCATAACACGAACGATTGAACCAAAGTGCGCAATAGACCAAATAACGCACATGTTCTACCATTAAAACATCGTGTGTGATGAATCGGTATAACACATACAATTGTGCAATGCCAACCATATGCGATGCACGACACTGACACACATGTTTTCTTTGTAATGAATCGTGTGGGATGGATGTACAATCGCACATGTTCCGTTGAGCCAATTGTATGCGACTGTTCGTGTCACTGCACACAATTCATCCACGGCAAACGTGTGGGACGGCGACCCCAATCGCAAACCCACGCAACCACATGGTTATTGAAATTGTGTGCTGGGGGGGGGGGGTGAACCATGTGGGTTGATATGATTTGCACTAGTGGTACCATGTGAGAACTAGCCATTTGATAATTATAATCATAATGGTGGCAACCGTGCCAAATTAAAGTTAATAGTATGTATAGAAATTATGGGTAAGCGTCTCAATCTCTATACATGAAGACCCGCAGGTATATATTCATATGTAGCGTGATACAGGAGGTAGCAGCGTCGAGGCTAACCACATGAGATATTACAGGAGGTGGAGGTTTAGAGATAGAGATAAAGCTTAGCAGAAAATCTATCCTAACTACTCCAACCTGAGGGCCAAGGTTGGTTCGGCTGGCCCAAGAGTCCTGTAACACAACAATATGTTTAACATCCTTCCTTAATCTGGACTTCTCAAGTTTAGATTACGCTTGAATTCCTCAAACAGTCCGGTAGGCAATGCCTTTGTGAACCCATCAGCAACTTGGTCCTTTGAAGGAATAAACTGAATCTCCAGTTCTCTACTAGCAACCCTCTCTCTAACAAAGTGATAATAAATCTCAATATATTTTGTTCTTGCATGAAAAACAGGGTGAGCAAAGAGGTATGTGGCACCAATGTTGTCACACCAGAGACATGGAGTTTGTGTATGATATATCCCAAGTTCTTTAAGCAAAGACTTAACCCATATGATTTCTGCTGTTGCATTGGCTAGTGCCTTGTATTCTGCATCAGTACTTGATCCTGACATTGTTGCATGTTTCTTTGCATACCAGGAAATTAAGTTGGGTCCAAAGAAAACTGCAAAACCACATGTTGACCTTCTGTCATCCAAACAACCTGCCCAATCAGACTCAAAAAAAGCACTAACAAGTGTAGAGGTTGACTTGGTGAAGGTTAGTCCAACACTTAGGGTGCTCTTCACATATCTCAGTATGTGTTTGGCAACAGTCCAATGAGAAGAGGTAGGTGCATGAAGAAACTGACACACTTTATTTACTGCAAAGGAAATGTCAGGCCTGGTGAGTGTCAGATATTGAAGTGCTCCTACCAAACTTCTGTATTTGGTACCATCCTCTTGACTCAGAGGTACACCCTCTACAAGAGATAAATTTTCTAATCTGGAGAGTGGTGTTGGTGATAGCTTGCATCCATGTAACCCTGCCTTGCTCAAAAGATCAGACGCATATTTTTCTTGAGAAAGATGAAGACCACCTTCCCTGTTTCTCTTTACCTCAAGCCAAGAAAGAAGTGCAAGTCACCTAAATCTTTTAGAGCAAAGTCTGACTGCAAGTCTTTCAAAAGTGTTGTGACTACCTCATTAGATGAGCTAGTAACAATAATGTCATCAACATAAATGAGCACAAAAATAATAGTGTGGCATCGATGATAAATAAATAGAGAAGTATCGGACTTGGAGGGAACAAAACCAAGATTCTGCAGTTTTGAGCTCAACCGAGAGTACCACGCTCTTGGAGCCTCTTTCAGGCCATAGAGTGACTTATCAAGCCTGCAAACATGGAATGGTTTATGAGGATCTTCAAACCCAGGAGGTTGCTTCATATAGACTTCCTCTTCCAGAACACCATGAATAAATGCATTCTGCACATCTAGCTGGCGGAGACACCATCCACGAAACACAACAATGGACATAACAAGGCGAATAGTCGCAACTTTAACAACAGGACTGAAGGTGTCCTCATAGTCAAGTCCATACCTCTGCTTGAACCCTTTGGCACCAAGTCGGGCTTTGTAGCGATCTATAGCACCGTCAGACTGTCGCTTGATGCGGAACACCCACTTGCAGTCAATTACATTTGCACCAGGCTGTGAAGGAACAAGATGCCATGTACGATTTTTGTGAACAGCTTCAAATTCTTCAACCATAGCTTGTTTCCACTGAGGATCAGCAAGGGCTTGAGAAACAGTACGCGGTTCTCCTGGAGCAGCATCTGGAACAATCAGACCATATTTAGTTTTATAATTTATAGGTCAAGAGTCCCTCTTTGAAGGCGAGTGCGAGGCATCGTAGAAGGCACAGAATATCCAGCAAGAGCTGCTACACCCGGGCCAGCATATCCAGCTAATCCCGAGGAAGATGGCGTGTCCAGACCGCCCAAATCTTCTATGGCTGGCACAGACAGCGTTGAAGACAAATCCAACATAGAGGATCCGGCGGAGCCAGCCGTATTCGGTGCGCCAGGCGCACGTGCCCGCCTGGCACATTGGAGATGGAGCGCGGGGCCCGCCGGGTGTATACTCGCGGGGTTGGCGCATAACGCACGGGCGACCGATCCCCGACTGGTGATTGGTGCGTCGGCCCACGCGGTCGGATGCCGCATCGCTGGGCCGCGTGGAGGGTGTGGGTTGGTGCGGGCTGGACGCGGCCAATGCGTCGCGATCCTCCTGGGACGGAGGGGATCCCGAGGGTGATTCGGGCAGGTCTGGCGCGGCCTGACGCGTTGATCTCGAGGGAGATGGCGCCAGATCTCCTAGGACGACGTCAGCACCAGTGGGAACAGTATTTGGAGCACAAAAATGACTGTTTTCTGCACCATTGGAACTGCAATTTCTTCCTGTATCAAACTGAGGTAGGGGATTAGGAGCATTAGTCATAGTATGATCATCACAATTCTCATCAGCCACACGAAGATGAGGTGGAAGGAGAAGGATTTCTTTTCGAAGAAGAGCACCAACATTGGGATGAATTTTTCCGAAAGGAAATTGTGTCTCATCAAACACAACATCACGAGAGATGTATACGCGACCAATCGCAACATCAGGGCATTTAACTCCTTTATGTTGAGCACTGTACCCAAGGAAGACACACTGTTTGGAGCGAAACATGAGCTTACGCGTGTTATAGGGGCAGAGATTGGGCTTGCACGCACAACCAAAAACACGTAGAGTGATGTAATTAGGTGTAACATGCAAGAGATGTTCAGTGGGAGTTTCATGAGATATAACATGACTAGGCCACATATTAATAAGGTGAACTGCAGTTAAGGCTTCATCCCAAAATTTAAGTGGCATGGAAGCTGAAGCTAGGAGGGCTAAACCTACTTCAACAATGTGACGATGCTTATGTTTCACAAAACCATTCTGTTGATGAGCATGTGGGCATGTGATGTCTACTATGCAACCTTCTTCTTGTAGACGTTGTTGGGCCTCCAAGTGCAGAGGTTTGTAGGACAGTAGCAAATTTCCCTCAAGTGGATGACCTAAGGTTTACCAATCCATGGGAGGCGTAGGATGAAGATGGTCTCTCTCAAACAACCCTGCAATCAAATAACAAAGAGTCTCTTGTGTCCCCAACACACCCAATACAATGGTAAATTGTATAGGTGCACTTCGGCGAAGAGATGGTGATACAAGTGCAATATGGATGGTAGATATAGGTTTTTGTAATCTAAAAATATAAAAACAGCAAGGTAGCAAGTAACAAAAGTGAGCAAAAACGGTATTGCAATGCTAGGAAACAAGGCCTAGGGTTCATACTTTCACTAGTGCAAGTTCTCTCAACAATGATAACATAATTAGATCATATAACAATCCCTCAACGTGCAACAAAGAGTCACTCCAAATTCACTATTAGCGGAGAACAAACGAAGAGACTATTGTAGGGTACGAAACCACCTCAAAGTTATTCTTTCCGATCAATCTATTTGGCTATTCCTATAAGTGTCACAAACAACCCTAGAGTTCGTAGTAAAATAACACCTTAAGACACACATCAACCAAAACCTTAATGACACCTAGATACTCCAATGTCACCTCAAGTATCCGCTGGTATGATTATACGATATGCATCACACAATCTCAGATTCATCTATTCAAACCAATACAAAGAACTTCATAGAGTGCCCCAAAGTTTCTACCGGAGAGTCAAGACGAAAACGTGTGCCAACCCCTATGCATAAGTTCACAAGGTCATGGAACCCGCAAGTTGATCACCAAAACATACATCAAGTGAATCAATAAAATACCCCATTGTCACCACGGGTATCCCACACAAGACATACATCAAGTGTTCTCAAATCCTTAAAGACTCAATCCGATAAGATAACTTCAAAGGGAAAACTCAATCCATTACAAGAAGGTAGAGGGGGAGAAACATCATAAGATCCAACTATAGTAGCAAAGCTCGCGGTACATCAAGATCGTACCATATCAAGAACACGAGAGAGAGAGAGAGAGAGAGAGAGAGAGAGAGAGAGAGAGAGATCAAACACATAGCTACTGGTACATGAATGTTCAAATCCAAATGATTCAAAATAAAAGTTCATATTGACATAAGAAATAGTAATACTTCAAGCATACTAATCAAAGTAATCATGTCTTCTCAAAATAACATGGCTAAAAAAAGTTCATCCCTACAAAATCATATAGTTAGGCTATGCTTCATTTTCGTCGCACAAAGATGTTCCCAAATTCTACACCCCCGATGACAAGCCAAGAAATTGTTTCATACTTAAATAATCTCAAACTTTTTCAACCTTCACGCAATACATGAGCGTGAGCCATGGATATAGCACTATGGGTGGAATAGAATATGATGATGGGGATTATGTGGAGAAGACAAAAAAGGAGAAAGTCTCACATTGACGAGGATAATCAACGGGCTATGGAGATGCCCATCAATTGATGTCAACATGAGGAGTACGGATTGCCATGCAACGGATGCACTAGAGCTATGAATGAAATCTCAACAAAAGAAAACTAGTGGGTGTGCATCCAACTTGCTTGCTCACGAAGACCTAGGGCATTTGAGGAAGCCCATTGTAGGAATATACAAGCCAAGTTCTATAATGAAAAATTCCCACTAGTATATGAAAGTGACAACATGAGACTCACTACATGAAAAACATGGTGCTACTTTGAAGCACAATATATGAGACTCACTATATGAAGGACATGGTGCTACTTTGAAGCACAAGTGTGGAAAAAGAGATAGTAACATTGCCCCTTTTTTTTCTGTTCTTTTTTTTATTTTTTTGGGCCTTTCTTTTTTTTTATTTTGGCCTTTTTTTTCTTTTTCTTTTTTTTTCTTTGGGACAATGCTCTAATAATGATGATCATCACACTTTTATTGATTACAATACAAGAACTACAACTCGAAACTAGAACAAGATATGACTCTATATGAATGCCTCCGGTGGTGTACCGGGATGGTGCAATGAATCAAGAGTGACATGTATGAAAAATTATGCATGGTGGCTTTGCCACAAATACGATGTCAACTACATGATCATGCAATGGCAATATGACAAAAGTAATGTATGTCGTGATGATGAACGAAACGATGGAAAGTTGCATGGCAAAATATCTCGGAATGGCTATGGAAATGCCATAATAGGTAGGTATGGTGGATGTTTTGAGGAAGATATAGGGAGGTTTATGTGTGATAGAGCGTATCGTATCACGGGGTTTGGATGCACCGGCGAAGTTTGCACCAACTCTTAAGGTGAGAAAGGGCAACGCACGGTACCGAAGAGGCTAGCAATGGTGGAAAGGTAAAAGTGCGTATAATCCATGGACTCAACATTAGTCAAAAGAACTCATATAGTTATTGCAAAAATTTAGAAGTCATCAAAAATCAAGCACTACACGCATGCTCCTAGAGGGATAGATTGGTAGGAAAAGACCATCGCTCGTCCCCCGACCGCCACTCATAAGGATGCACAATCCAAGTACACTTCATGTTTCAAATTTGTTACACAACTTTAACCATACGTGCATGCTACGGGACTTGCTAACTTCAACACAAGCATTCTTTAAATTAATAATCACCCAACTAGCATGACTTTAATATCACTACCTCCATATCTCAAAACAATTATCAAGTATCAAATTGATCATAGCATCCAATTCACTTCCTATGATAGTTTTTATTATACCCAACTTGGATGCCTACCATTCTAGGACTAATTTATAACCATAGCAAATACCATGCTGTTCTAAAAGACTCTCAAAATAATATAAGTGAAGCATGATAGACTAGCAATTTCTATAAAATTAAGCCACCGCCGTGCTCTAGAAGATATAAGTGAAGCACTAGAGCAAAAACTATTAAGCTCAAAAGATATAAGTGAAGCACATAGAGTATTCTAATAAATTTCAATCAAGTGGGCTTCTCCCAAAAGGTGTGTACAGCAAGGATGATTGTGGTAAACTAAAAAGCAAAGACTAATATAATACACGACGCTCCAAGCAAAACACATATCATGTGGCGAATAAAAATATAGCTCCAAGTAAAGTTACCAATGAACGAAGATGAAAGAGGGGATGCCTTCCCGGGGCATCCCCAAGCTTAGGATTTTGGCTATTCTTGAATATCTTGGGGTGCCATGGGCATCCGCAAGCTTAGGCTTTTGCCACTCCTTATTCCATAGTCCATCAAATCTTTACCCAAAACTTGAAAACTTCACAACACAAAACTCAACAGGAAATCTCATAAGCTCCGTTAGTGAAAGAAAAAAAAAACCACCACATAAGGTACTGTAATGCACTCATTATTTATTTATTTTGGTGTTAAACCTACTGTATTCCAAGTTCTCTATGGTTCATACCACTTAATACTAGCCATAGATGCATCAACATAAGCAAACAACACACGAAAAACAGAATCTGTCAAAAACAGAACAATCTGTAGAAATCTGTAACTAACACAGACTTCTGGAACTTTAAAAATCCTACCAAAATAGGAATTCCTGGGAAATTTGTCTATTGAACAGCAGCAAAAAGAATCAACGCAAAAACACGTTTCTGTGATTTAACAAAACTAATTTCGTGCGTGCAAAATTTCTGTTTTTCAGCAGAATCAAATTAACTATCACCATAGGTTATCCTATAGGTTCTACTTGGCACAAACACTAACTAAAACATAAAACACATCTAAACAGAAGGTAAATGCAAAATTTATTACTAAACAGAAACAAAAACAAAAAAATAAAATAAAATTGGGTTGCCTCCCAACCAGCGCTATCGTTTAACGCCCCTAGCTAGGCATAAAAGCGAAGATAGATCTAAGTAGTGCAATCTTTGGCACTCAATTCATAAGTAGCCCGCATGATAGATTCATAAGGTAATTTAATTTTCTTTCTTGGAAAGTGCTCCATGCCTTTCCTTAATGGAAATTGAAATCTAATATTCCCTTCCTTCATATCAATAATCGCACCAATCATTCTAAGGAAAGGTCTACCAAGAATAATAGGGCAAGAAAGATTGCAATCTATATCAAGAACGATAAAATCTACGGGCACCAAATTTCTATTTGTAACAAATAAAAATATCATTGATCCTTCCCATTGGCTTTTTAATGGTGGAATTCGCAAGGTGCAAACTTAAAGAGCAATCATCAAGATCATGGAAACCTAGAATAACACGTAAAGTTTTCGGAATCGTGGAAACACTAGCACCCAAATCCCATAAAGCAAAACACTCATGATCTTTAATTTTAATCTTTATAGTAGGTTCCCACTCATCATTAAGTTTTCTAGGTATAGAAACTTCCAAATTAAGTTTTTCATCATAAGATTGCATCAAGGCATCAACGATATGTTTGGTAAAAGCTTTATTTTGACTATAAGCATGAGGAGAATTAACAACGGATTGCAACAAGGAAATACAACCTTCTAAAGAACAATTATCATAATCAAATTCCTTGAAATCCGAGATAGTGGGTTCAATACTATTTAAAGTCATGACCTCTCCAATCCCACTTTTAACAAATTTAGCATCAAGATCTAAAAACTCTGAATTGTTGGGATGCCTTCTAACTAAAGTTGACTCATCTCCAGTCCCATTATTATCAAGATTCATATTGCAAAACAAAGATCTAATAGGGGACACATCAATAACTTTAAGATCTTCATCATTATTTTCATGGAAACTAGAAGAACACGCCTTTACAAAGCAATCTTTCTTAGCACGCAATCTAGCGGTTCTTTCCTTGCACTCATCAATGGAAATTCTCATGGATTTGAGAGGCTCATTGATATCATGCTTAGGAGGAGTAGATCTAAGTTTAAGAGAATCAACATCAAGCGAAAGTCTATCAACGTTCCTAGCCAAATCATCAACTTTGAGCAATTTTTCTTCAAGCAAAGCATTAGAATTCTTTTGAGAAATCATAAATTCTTTCACACTATTCTCAAAATCAGAGGGCATCTTATTAAAATTACCATAAGAATTATTGTAGGAATTTCCATAATTATTAGAGTAATTACTAGGGAACGGTCTAGAATTAAAGTTTCCTCTAAAAGCATTGTTTCCAAAACTATTCCTACCAACAAAATTCACATCCAAAGATTCATTATTATTCTCAATCAAAATAGACAAAGGCATATCATTGGGATCAAGAGGAGTATTTCTAGTAGCAAACAACTTCATAAGTTCATCCATCTTTCCACTCAAAACATTGATTTCTTCTATAGCATGTACTTTTTTACTAGAAGATCTTTCGGTGTGCCATTGAGAATAATTAGCCATAATATTATCAAGAAGTTTTGTAGAATCTCTAACATGATTTCCATAAACGTGCCTCCCGCGGCCGAATCTAAAAGATTTCTAGAAGCAAAGTTCAAAACGGCATAAAATTTTTGTATGATCATCCATAAATTCAAACCATGAGTAGGGCAATTGCGAATCATCAATTTCATTCTTTCCCAAGATTGGGCGACATGCTCATGATCAAGTTGTTTAAAATTCATAATATCGTTCCTAAGAGTGATAATCTTAGCGGAGGAAAATACTTAGAGATAAAAGCATCTTTGCGCTTGTTCCAAGAATCAATACTATTTTTAGGCAAAGACGAAAACCAAACTTTAGCACGATCTCTAAGTGAAAATGGAAATAACTTCAATTTAACAATATCATTATCCGCATCTTTCTTCTTTTGCATATCACACAAATCAACAAAGTTGTTTAGATGAGTAGCGGCATCTTCACTAGGAAGGCCCGCAAATTGATCTTTCATAACAAGATTCAGCAAAGCAGTATTGATTTCACAAGACTCAACATCATTAAGAGGAGCAATCGGAGTACTAAGGAAATCATTATTATTGGTATTGGAGAAATCACACAATTTGGTATTATCTTGTGCCATGGCAACAAGTAATCCAACACACAAGCAAACAGAAAAAGGCAAGCGAAAAAGAGAGGAGAATAATGGGAAAGAGAGGGCAAATAAAACGGCAAGGGTGAAGTGGGGGAGAGGGAAATGAGAGGCAAATGGCAAATAATGTAAATGCGAGGGAGATGAGTTTGTGATGGGTACTTGGTATGTCTTGACTTGAGCGAAGACCTTCCCGGCAACGGCGCCAAAAATCCTTCTTGCTACGTCTTGAGCTTGCGTTGGTTTTCCTTGAAGAGGAAAGGGTGATGCAGCAATAGTAGTGTAAGTATTTCCCTCAGTTTTTGAGAACCAAGGTATCAATCCAGTAGGAGATTCCTCAAAAGTCCCAAGCACCTACACAAACAAACAAAGAACTCGCAACCAACGCAATAAAGGGGTTGTCAATCCCTTCACGGCCACTTGCGAAAGTGAGATCTGATAGATATAGTATGATAAGATAAATATATTTTTGGTATTTTATAATATAGATGCAAAAAGTAAAGATGCAAATAAAAGTAGATTGAAAGCTTATATGATAAAAGATAGACCCGTGGGCCATAGGTTTCACTAGTGGCTTCTCTCAAGATAGCATAAGTATTACGGTGGGTGAACAAATTACTGTCGAGCAATTGATAAAAAAGCGAATAATTATGAGAATATCTAGGCATGATCATATATATAGGCATCACGTCCGCGATAAGTAGACTGACTCCTGCCTGCATCTACTACTATTACTCCACACATCGATTGCTGTCAAGCATGTATCTAGAGTATTAAGTTCACAAGAACATAGTAACGCATTAAGAAAGATGACATGATTTAGAGGGATAAACTCAAGCAATATGATATCAACCCCATCTTTTTATCCTCGATGGCAACAATACAATACGTGCCTTGCAACCCTTTATGTCACTGGGTAAGGACACCGCAAGATGAACCCAAAGCTAAGCACTTCTCCCATGGCAGGAAAGATCAATCTAGTAGGCCAAACCAAACTGATAATTCAAAGAGACTTGCAAAGATAACTCAATCATACATAAAAGAATTAAGAGAAGATTCAAATATTTCACATAGATAAACTTGATAATAAACCCACAATTCATCGGATCTCGACAAACACACCACAAAAAGAGTTACATCAAATAGATCTCCACAAGAGAGGGGGAGAACATTGTATTGAGATCCAAAAAGAGAGAAGAAGCCATTTAGCTAATAACTATGGACCCAAGGTCTGTGGTAAACTACTCACAACTCATCGGAGGGGCTATGGTGTTGATGTAGAAGCCCTCCGTGGTCGATTCCCCCTCCGGCGAAGCACCCACGAAGGCTCTAAGATGGGATCTCGCGGATACAGAAGGTTACGGCGGTGGAAATTGTTTTTCTTGGCTCTCTGGATGTTTTCGGGGTACGTAGGTATATATAGGAGGAAGAAGTACGTCGGTGGCCGACCGAGGGGACCAGGAGACAGGGGCGCGCCCAGGAGGGGTGGGCGCGCCCTCCTATCTCCTGGCCGCCTCGATTGCTTCTTGACTTGCACTCCAAGTCCTCTGGATCACGTTCGTTCCAAAAATCACGCTCCCAAAGGTTTCATTCCGTTTGGACTCCGTTTGATATTCCTTTTCTTTGAAATACTAAAATAGGCAAAAAAAACAGCAATACGGGCTGGGCCTCCGGTTAGTAGGTTAGTCCCAAAAATGATATAAATGTGTAAAATAAAGGGAAAACTTTGTTTTTGCCACTCTAGTTTTTGCCAACTTTGCTTATGCCACTCTATAATTTGGCATTTCACTTTTGCCACACTTAGCTTTTGAAAATATATCACTTTTGCCATTCTGTGGCAAAAGCAAAAGTTCTAGAGTGGCAATTGTGATACATATCAAAAGCTAAGAGTGGCAAAAGTGAAATGAAAAATTATCGTTTTTGCCATGAAATGGCATTTGTGATGTATTGTCAAAAGCTAAGAGTGGCAAAAGTGAGATGTCAAATTCTAGAGTGGCATAAGCAAAGTTGGCAAAAACTAGAGTGGCAAAAACAAAGTTTTACCTAAAATAAAGCCCATAAACATCCAAAAGGGGTAATATAATAGCATGGAACAATCCAAAATTATAGATACGTTGGATACGTATCACCCTCCACCCTCGTGGGGCCAACGAGACTCCCCTCCGGTAGCTTTTCATTCCAGTATTTTTTATATTTTCCAAAAAAAATCTCTGTTGATTTTCAGCGCATTCCGAGAACTTTTATTTCTTCACAAAAACAACACCATAGTAGTTCTGCTGAAAACAACATTAGTCCGGGTTAGTTCTAATCAAATCATACCAAAATCATGTAAAAATATTATAAACATGGCATGAATACATAAAAAATTATAGATACGTTAGAGACATATCAAGCATCCCCAAGCTTAATTCCTGCTCGTCCTCGAGTAGGTAAATGATAAATACAGAATTTTTGATGTGGAATGCTACCTAACATATTTATCAATGTAATCTTCTCTATTGTGGCAAAAATATTCAGATCCATAAGATTCAAAACAAAAGTTTTATATTGACATAAAAATAATAATACTTCAAGCATACTAACAAAGCAATCATGTCTTCTCAAAATAAGATGGCCAAAGAAAGTTATCCCTACAAAATCATATAGTCTGGCTATGCTCCATCTTCATCACACAAAATGTTTAAATCATGCACAACCCCGATGACAAGCCAAGCAATTGTTTCATACATTTGATGTTCTCAAACTTTTTCAATCTTCACGCAATACATGAGTGTGAGCCATGGATATAACACTAAGGTGGAACAGAATATGGTGGTTGTGGAGAAGACAAAAAGGGAGAAGATAGTCCCACATCAACTAGGCATATCGACGGGCTATGGAGATACCCATCAATAGATATCAATGTGAGTGAGTAGGGATTGCCATGCAACGGATGCACTAGAGCTATAAGTGTATGAAAGCTCAAAAAGAAACTAAGTGGGTGTGCATCCAACTCGCTTGCTCAAGAAGACCTAGGGCATTTGAGGAAGCCCATTGATACGTCTCCGTCGTATCTACTTTTCCAAACACTTTTGCCCTTGTTTTGGACTCTAACTTGCATGATTTGAATGAAACTAACCCGGACTGACGCTATTTTCAGCAGAACTGCCATGGTGTTATTTTTGTGCAGAATCAAAAGTTCTCGGAACGACCTGAAAATCCACGGAGATTATTTTTGGAAAATATAAAAAATACTGGTGAAAGAATTAAGGCCAGGGGCCCCACACCCAGTCCACGAGGGTGGGGGGTGCGCTCCCTCTCCCTGGGGCAACCCCTGCATCGTGGGCCCCCTACATGTCCATCGACCTCAACTCCAACTCTATATATTTGCTTTCGTAGAGAAAAAAATCAGAGAGAAAGTTTCATCATGTTTTATGATACGGAGTCGCCGCCAAGCCCTAATCTCTCTCGAGAGGGCTGATCTAGAGTCCGTTCGGGGATCCGGAGAGGGGAATTTGCTGCCCTCGTCATCATTAACCATCCTTCATCACCAATTTCATGATGCTCACCGTCGTGCGTGAGTAATTCCATCATAGGCTTGCTGGATGGTGATGGGTTGGATGAGATTTACCATGTAATCAAGTTAGTTTTGTTAGGGTTTGATCCCTAGTATCCACTGTGTTCTCAGACCGATGTTGCTATGACTTTGCTATGCTTAATGCTTGTCACTAGGGCTCGAGTGCCATGATTTCAGATCTGAACCTATTATGTTTTCATGAATATATGTGAGTTCTTGATCCTATCTTGCAAGTCTATAGTCACCTATTATGTGTTATGTTCTGACAACCCCGAAGTGACAATAATCGGGATACTTCTCGGTGATGACCGTAGTTTGAGGAGTTCATGTATTCACTATGTGTTAATGCTTTGGTCTGGTACTCTATTAAAAGGAGGCCTTAATATCCCTTAGTTTCCATTAGGACCCCGCTGCCACGGGAGGGTAGGACAAAAGATGTCATGCAAGTTCTTTTCCATAAGCATGTATGACTATATTCGGAATACATGCCTACATTACATTGATGAACTGGAGCTAGTTCTGTGTCACCCTATGTTATAACTATTACATGATGAATCAGATACGACATAATTATCCATCACTGATCCAATGCCTACGAGCTTTTCACATATTTATTTACTTTACTGTTGCTGCTGTTAAAATTACTAGAAAACTGCTATCGTTACTTTTGCCACTGTTACCGTTACTTCCATACTACTTTGCTACTAAATACTTTGCTGCAGATACTAAGTTATCTAGGTGTGGTTGAATTGACAACTCAACTGCTAATACTTGAGAATATTATTTGGCTCCCCTTGTGTCGAATCAATAATTTGGGTTGAATACTCTACCCTCGAAAACTGTTGCGATCCCCTATACTTGTTGGGTTATCAAGACTATTTTCTGGCGCCGTTGCTGGGGAGCATAGCTCTATTCTTTGAGTCACTTGGGATTTATATATTCTGATCACTATGAGGAACTTGAAAGACGAAATAACTAAGATTTTTCCCTCAACTACGAGGGGAGGTTAGGAACTGCTGAGGGAGTCCTGGATTAGGGGGTCCTTAGACAACCGGACTATATGCTTATGCTGGACTGCTATGAAGATACAAGACTGAAGACTTCGTCCCGTGTCCTGATGGGACTCTCCTTTGCGTGGAAGGCAAGCTTGGCAATTCGGATATGTAGATTTCCTTCTCTGTAACCGACTCTGTTTAACCCTAGCCCCCTCCGGTGTATATATAAACCAGAGGGTTTAGTCCATAGGACAAGAATAATCAGAATCATAGGCTAGCTTCTAGGGTTTAGCCTCTACAATCTCATGGTAGATCAACTCTTGTAATACTCATATCATGAAGATCAATCAAGCAGGAAGTAGGGTATTACCTCCATAGAGAGGGCACGAACCTGGGTAAACATTGTATCCCCTGCCTCCTATTACCATTAGCCTTAGACACACAGTTCGGGACCCCCTACCCAAGATCCACCGGTTTTGACACCAACATTGGTGCTTTCATTGAGAATTCCACTGTGTCGTCACCATAAGGCTTGATGGCTCCTTCAATCGTCTACAACGATGCGGTCCAGGGTGAGGTTTTCCTCCCCGGACAGATCTTCGTATTCGGCGGCTTCGCACTGCGGGCCAACTCGCTTGGCCATCAGGAGCAGATTGATAGCTATGCCCCTGGCCATCAGGTCAGGTACGGAAGCCTGAATTACACTGCCGACATCCGCCGAGACTTGATCTTCGACGGATTCGAGCCCATAACAGGTGCACCCTACAGTCGCGATGAGCATGACCTAGATCTGCCATCAGACGGTGTTCAGGAGATCGCACCTGCAGCTACCCTAGCTTTAAATCTGGAACAGATCATGCCATCCGAGGACGGATGGATGGACCCCGCCATGGAGGCCGCACACTCAGCGGCGATAGAGCCGAACACATACTTCGCCTCCAATGAGGTCTGTGTCATCGGACCCTTGGACTCGTCTTCGGCCATAG
Source organism: Triticum timopheevii (assembly GCA_963921465.1). Classification (NCBI taxonomy): domain Eukaryota; kingdom Viridiplantae; phylum Streptophyta; class Magnoliopsida; order Poales; family Poaceae; genus Triticum; species Triticum timopheevii. The sequence goes on from OY997272.1 coordinate 174,308,512, forward strand.
GCTCCGAACCGCGTGCATCCATGCCCATCGAACCTGACTGGGCACTGATCATGGAGTTTAGCTCCACGGATATCTTTCAGCACTCGCCCTTGGGCGACGTGCTAAACTCATTAAAATATCTCTCCCTGTTAGGAGACTCTTGGCCGAACTGTGTCCGGCTTGAGTGGGAAGCAGACGATGAAGGAATTCGTTACCCACCCACCACCCACTTAATAGCCACTGTTGATGACTTAACCGACATGCTTGATTTCGACTCCGAAGACATCGACGACATGGACGACGATGCTGGAGAAGAACAGGAACCACCTCCCACAGGGCGCTGGACAGCCACCTCATCATATGATATATACATGGTGGACACACCCAAAGAAAACGATGGCCAGGATCAGAAGGATGCAACAGAGGGTGACCCTCTTGAGAAGCAACCTAAGCGCCGACGTCAGCGGAACCGCTCTAAACCTCGCCATAGCAAAAATAGCGATACCGGCACAAGAGACAATAGCACTCCGGATGATGTCGAAGACAAAAACAATCCCGCCCAGCCAAGCTTCGAACAAGCCGGACGGGAGGATGGGCAAGCTAGCCCTGATGAACAGGCAATGGATGGAGACTCGGAGGATGAAAATTACATGCCCCTCTCCAAAGACAAGGTGAGCCTCGGCACGAAGAATTTATCGTGCCTGAGGACCCCGTCGAGCAGGAGCGCTTCAAGCGCCGGCTTATAGCCACTACAAAAAACCTGAAGAAAAAACAGCAGCAGATTCAAGCTGATCAAGATCTGCTAACTGATAGATGGACTGAGGTCCTGGAAGCCGAGGAATACGGACTCAAGCGCCTAACCAAAAGTTACCCGAGGCGCAGGTTGTTACCTCAACTCGAGGATGAGGCACTACAGCCTACACTACCAGTGCGGGACGCGGCTGACCGGCCACCTCGTGGCCGAGACAGAGCGGTATATCAGCCCGAACACCAGCCCGCACCCCGTCACCAAACAAATAAAAACACGAAGGCCCGGGGCTACACATAGGACCTGCGAGACGAATTGGAAAATAAAGCAGGAAAGTCAACATTGATCTACGGATCACACGGGCACGCCCCAACGCGTGACGATGACCGCCACGCCGAATATATTAAATACAAACCCGGCCGGGCCGAATACAACAGACCAGACTCATTTGAGTTGCGTCGTGATGTAGCCCGGCATAGAGGCGCCGCACACCCCCTATGCTTCACTTACGAAGTATTGGAGCATGAATTCCCAGAAGGGTTCAAGCCCGTGAACATCGAACCGTATGATGGGACAATAGACCCCGCAGTATGGATCGAAGATTTCCTTCTCCACATTCACATGGCCCACGGTGATGATCTACATGCCATCAAGTACCTCCCACTAAAACTCAAGGGACCGACCCGACATTGGCTAAATAGTCTGCCGGCAAACTCCATTGGCAGTTGGGAGAACCTGGAAGACGCATTCCTGGATAATTTCTAGGGCACTTATGTGCGACCACCGGATGCTGATGATTTAAGTCACATAAGCCAACAGCCCGGAGAGTCAGCCAGGAAATTCTGGACTCGGTTCATAACTAAAAAGAACCAAATTGTCGACTATCCGGATGCTGAAGCCCTAGCGGCACACTCAGGGATGTCGATGCAACGGAGCCAGTCGCCCCAAAATATAACCCATGGTCGTCCGGCCCGATCACCTTTGGCCGCAAGGATCGTCCGGCCAATATCCGCCAGGACGACTCAGCCGCACTAGTCCTTGACCCGATAATCGACGGATTCCACCTCACATGAGTCCTCATGGATGGAGGCAGCAGTCTGAACCTGCTTTATCAAGATACAGCATGCAAGATGGGAATCGATCCTTCAAAGATCAAATCCACTAAAACCGCCTTTAAAGGTGCTATACCAGGCGTAGAGGCCCGCTGTACAGGCTCCGTCACTCTGGACGTAGTCTTTGGACCCCCAGATAATTACCGTAACGAAGAGTTAGTCTTTGATATCGTGCCTTTTCGCAGCAGCTATCATGCACTGCTCGGACGAACCGCGTTCGCTCAATTCAACACGGTGCCACATGACACTTATCTTAAGCTCAAGATGCCCGGTGCGCGCGGTGTCATAACAATTAATGCTAGGTTTCCGGACACCGTTGAAAGAATCCGAGCTACTGCGCGGCAGGATAGCCCAGCTCATCAAGAGCTCAATTAAACACTTCGGCGGCAGGCGGAGGCAAAGCTAGGTCAGGCCACACAATGCGGCTTAACCGCTCCATGGCACACAAACATGTTTTGCATTTTTCTTGCAGGACCACTTTTGAGTAGGCCATCACTGACGACATGGCGACCAGACCTATGAGGGGACGAATATGCCATGGAGGGAAATAGTTTGAATGCGTAAGGGAATCCTTAGATATTCCCCTTGATGACCATCCAATTACAACTCGGAAAAGCACACAGCCTCCCCCACCCGGTCTTAGCAGGTTCTGAAGTCATATTTGTTTTTATTGCACTACTTGTACATGTACGCCTCAATGTATCATTCAATTACAACATGTGGCTTTATATGACGCTTACTTGCTGTTCTTTCTTATTGATATTTTTTGTCAATTGGCACCCGTACACTACGACATGCCTTAATATGCCAAGGGCCTCGTGGTACCCATAATACGGCAATAAAGTCTGAATACCTTCACGGTCGTTCGGCACCCCGAACTTATAGCATTATATGCATCGGCTCCGAATCATGTCTTGGGTCAATAGTTGGGTTGCCCGGCTCCTGTGCTTGCTACCCTACGTTCTGCTATATCGGCTAGGGTAGTAAAGGGAAAACTACTACGATTGTGTCCCGGTTCTTCCGGACGAGCGCCTCAGTAGAGAAAGCCGAAAACTGACTGTCATGATACGGCAAGAGCTGGTCAGCTGTTCGAGAGGTTACAAAATCTTTAAGGATTTCTTCCGCATTATGCGATTACTAATGCAGCGTGCGATGGATCGGCTCTCTCTGCCGATCAGGTGCCTATAGAGCCCCTAGTGCGGTCTTCTGAACACCAGTGGCTGCGCCTACCTTTCTTTTGTCAAACTCCTATGGCTAAGTGAGGGTGATAAAGCCGTATAGTCCGATTGCCTGGTTCATTGCGCTGAACACCTCCTTCAAGGACCCAAAACTGGGGTAAAGAGTGTTCAGGTTTATCCCAAACACCCCCGTACTTCCTACATGGGGGCAGAAGCCGACGACTGGCCAACTCTCAGGATTAATATATAGAACGGCTGCACAGGAGGTAAAGCTTGCAAATAGCAGGCACTATATAGTATAAATAACCTTGTTTAAACATTACATAGGACAAAATGAATGTATTCATGGGAATATAATGTCCTTGGCACATTGCTCCGCTACAAGGCGGTATCCTTTCAGGACACTGTCATAATATAACTCAGGCTTGCGGTGCTCCTTCCCCTCAGGCGGTCCTTCGGTCATCGGCTTTTCAGCATCCATTCTTCGCCCAATGCACCTTTGCACGGGCGAAGGCCATTCGCGCACCTTCCATACAGACCGACCGCTTGATGACTTCTACTCGTGGGCAGGCACTTACAAGCCGCTTCACGAGCCCGAAGTAGCTACTAGGAATCGCCTCGGCGGGCCATAGCCGGATAATTAAATCCTTCATGGCTAGTTCAGCCGCCCTATGCAACTTGATCAGCTGTTTGAGTTGATCGGCAAAGGGCACTGGATACTTTGGCGCCAGATACTGCGACCAGAAGAGCTTCTCCGTAGTGCTCCTTTCTTTGGCTTGGTAGAATTGTGCGGCATCAGATATGTTGCGTGGCAGTTCTGCAAACACCTGGAGAAATCCGAATTCAAATTAGTAACGTGACTTTATCCCTTCAAATATTTGCTTTGCATAGAAAAAGCCTTACCCGTCGCGATCTCCCTCGCCTCCTGGATTTCCTGCAGGGTGCCTTGGGCTTCACCCCGGGCATCACGTGCGGCTTAGCAAGCCTTGTTAAGTTCGGATTCTTTCTCCGTTAAACTCTGCTCCAAGGTCTCGCATTTCTTCACGGCCTCTTGGAGCTCTTGCTCAGCATCAATAACCCTGGCCTCGTGCTTTTCATGAAGAGCCTGCTCTGTGGCTGCCTTCTTCTCGGCCTCAGCCACCGCCTTCTTAAGAGCTTAGACTTCGACCGTCGCTCCTAGAGCACATCATGAAAATTTTCGTCAAACTCAATTATTCATCTGCGCTGAATGCGAACAGGGTTTTTTGCATACCTTGGTTATCCTCCAACTGCTTCTTCACTCGGCCAAGTTCTTCTTTAGCCCGCTCCAGACTCTGCTTCAGTCCGAAGACTTCCGCAGTATGAGAGGCGGCAGTCACTACAGACGCTTGCTTATAAAAAACAAAAGAGGGAGAGGTATCTCAAGGTAAGTCTCCTACGAACATATATTTGATCCTCTGTCCGGTTCTTTCTTTCGAACACCGAACAGTGTATCAGGGGCTACTATCTATACTATAACATTCTTCTAAACCTCACAACATACCTCAAAGCCTGTTATAAGGCTGATCCAGGCTTCATTCAGCCTGCTTTCAGCGGAGTGAATCTTCCCAATCACCATAGCCATAAGGGCACGGTGTTCTTCAACGATGGAGGCGCTCTTCAATGCTGCCGATAAGATATCCGACACCTTTGGTTGGGCTGAGGTTGCCGGTGGAACAGGCGCACCCCCTTCTGTCAAGGGAGGTTGCTTGCCTGATTCCGGAGCCGTGTTGGTCTCCAGAACTGTGTCCAGCTGGGGTCCGAATTCGGGATAGCCCCCGCCGTCGGTGTCCATGGGAGCTTTTTCCCCCGTGTGTCGAACTTCCGAGGTTTGACCCTCCGGCGCCACGTTGACGGTCTTCCCACCCCCTCCTTGGCCTGGGTCCCTTCGGGACGATACCCGGTGTCATCCACGTGTTTAGGGGAGGGGGCCGTCGGGGGTGTCCTGCTGTCCGTAGCATCCGAACCCAGCGAATCCTCTGACGAGGATTGTTTGGCGCGGGACCTGGCCGGACTACAAAAAAGACATGACGCAATGCGATTAGAACGCTGTATGATAGTGAGTCAGGATATATAAACATGTCCGGGCTTTATATACTCACGATTTCACGAGGGGATGGACCCTGGGATCCCACTCCGGGCTGTTGTCGGTGGCGGTGGCGGATTCCTTCGGGAGGGGAGTCTTACCCTTCTTAGGCGACTCAGCCTCCAAGTGTGTGGAGGTCGTCCATTTCTTCCTCCCCCTTGCTGGGGGGATCGGCTTTCCTCCTCTTCCTCGTCCTCTCTGGAGGAAGAGCGGGCCTCGGAGTCTTCGGATATCGTGTCTGAAGTGCCTTGGTGACGAAGGCCACCCCTGGTCGCTTTAGCCTCTTTCTCGGCTTTCTTCTTCGGCGCCTTGTAAGGCGCCGGGACCAGCATCTTCGTCAGAAGTGGGTCGGCCGGTTCTTCTGGCAGCGGGACGGGCAGTAGATCTGCCCCGCCTTCTTCGTCCACCCCTGGGAGAGTTGTGGAAAAACACATTAAGCATTCCCCTTGGATTACACAGATAAAGTGTATGACTTGCCAACATACAAATACTTATCGAGCTCGCGGGTCGGGACAGTTGGTACTTGCCGTCCTCGGTCGAATCCGGCCACGATTTGCCGGACTTAAAGAGCACCTTCCAGATGTATTTGTGCGATGAGCCAAAGAACCCCTAGCAGGGTCTGGTGCTTGGCCGGGTCGGATTCCCATAAATTGCAAGCCCTGTGTTGACAAGGGAGAATCCAGCAAGCTAGCATCACCTGGACTACGTTGACAAGTTTGATATTCTTGTCTTCCATTCCCTTCACGCGCGCCTGAAGCACTGACAAATCATCTGGCAAAGACCAGTTCAGGCCCTTCTTGGGCCAGGACGTAAGCCGCAATGGAGCTCCAGATCAAAATTCGGGAGCGGCGACCCATTTTGTGCCGCGTGGCTCAGTGACATAGAACCACTGTTGTTGCCACTCTTTGACGGAATCATTAAAGGTACCCGATGGCCATGTAACATTGGGCATCTTGCTCACCATGGATTCTCCGCACTTCGTGTGCTCTCCGCTCACCACCTTGGGCTTCACATTGAAAATCTTCAGCCATAATCCGAAGTGTGGAGAGATGCGGAGGAAGGCCTCGCATACGACGATGAATGTCGAGATGTTGAGGAAGGAATTGGGAGATAGATCGTGAAAGTAAATCCCATAGTAATACATAATGTCGCGAACAAATGGGTGGAGGGGAAACCCTAGCCCGCGGACAAAGTGAGGGAGGAATACAACCCTCTCGTGGGGTTACGGAGTAGGGACAATCTGTCCCGCCATCGGAAGGCGGTGGCCGATCTTGTTGGCCAGATACCCGGCCTCCTGAAGTTTCTTGATATCCTTCTCCCAGACGGTAGAGGCCATCCACTTGCCTCCTGCTCCAGATCCGGACATTTTTAGAGGGCCTTTGTGGGCGGAGAAGGTGAGTGCTTGGGCGCTGGAGCTCGAGCGAGAGAAAATGGATGAGTAGTGGAAGAGAAAGGCATGGTGAAAAAGGGGAATACTTATCTCTTTATAAAGGCAGCAGGGATTATGCGCCTCCCCATTTGCCCTGGAAACTCGCTTATTCCCCAAGCGCCGTTTTGATGGCGCGGTTGGGTTACCCACACCCGTATTGATGAGAATCCCATGATAAGGGGACACGATCTCTGCTTTGACAAGACGTGTCAATAAAACAGCCTCGCAAGATGTAAAGTAGCAGGTTGGGAAAACGGTTCGAATAATGACCGGGCCGCGGCGTGATGTCATGCTATGAAAGAATTGTCAGCAGATTAGACTTGTGGAATATTGTGCTCTCTACGGTGGTATGTGGAATTTGTTTTGTAGAGCCGGACACGATCCTTGTGTTCAAAATCTACCTTGGAGTATTCGGAGAAGGAACCCGCCTTGCAATGCCGAAGACAATCTGCGCGCCGGACTCATCGTCATTGAAGCCTGGTTCAGGGGCTACTAAGGGAGTCCTAGATTAGGGGGTTCTCGGACAGCCGAACTATATGCTTATGCCGGACTGTTGGACTATGAAGATACAAGATTGAAGACTTTGTCTCGTGTCAGGATTGGACTCTCCTTTGCGTGGAAGGCAAGCTTGGCAATTCGGATATATAGATTTCCTTCTCTATAACCGACTCTGTGTAACCCTAGCCCCCTCTGGTGTCTATATAAACCGGAGGGTTTTGTCCGTAGGACAAGAACAATCAGAATCATAGGCTAGCTTCTAGGGTTTAGCCTCTATGATCTCATGGTAGATCAACTCTTGTAATACTCATATCATCAAGATCAATCAAGCAGGAAGTAGGGTATTACCTCCATAGAGAGGGCCCGAACCTGGGTAAACATTGTGTCCCCCGTCTCCTGTTACCATTAGCCTTAGACGCACAGTTCGAGACCCCCTACCCAAGATCCATCGGTTTTGACACTGACAACTGCCATCTAGCTCTGCACTAGATTCTCCTTCTGTTTTGAGTAAGCTTGCGACACCTAAACCTGCTACTGCTATAAATTCTGATATGTCGCATGTTATTGATGATGCCACTTCTTCTATGCATGATACTTATGATGAAACTACTTCTATGCTTGATACTACTGTGCCATTAGGTGAATATCTTGATGAACAACTTGCTAGGTGTCGGATTTCGGGTTCCGGCAGACCCTTAAGGTTCGAACACTGGGGTGCACGCGGAGATCACACCTCCTGCCTACCCATGTCTCGCCGCCTCGCAAGGATCTAAAACTGCACGAAGAACAACACAAGGGACACGAGATTTATACTGGTCAGGCCACCATTGTGGTGTAATACCCTACTCCAGCTTGTGGTGTGGTGGATTGCCTCTGGGGTTAATGAGGAACAGTACAGTGGAAGAACAGCCTCGCGAGGGTCTGTTCTTGGCTGGTGCGATCAACTGCTAGGGGGAGTTCAGTCGCTTCTCTCTCTCTCTCTCTCTGTCTTTCTATCCTTGTTCTTTCGATGCCTCTAACCTATGGGTGGCTAGTCCTATTTATAGGCGAAGGCCCCGGGCCTCTTCCCAAATATTGAGTGGGAAGGGCGCCAACAATTGGCCATTTTGAAGGGGAAAATCTAGTACACTTATCATGACTAAAGTTGGTCCTCGCCTGCCAAAGACCCTGACGATGTCGCCGGCTTGGGCTCCACGATGACCTCCGTTCTGCCGTCCTGCTGGTCTTGGTCTTGTTGCACCGAAATGGTTGCCTTTGCTTGATACCCTTGCCTGCGCTTGCCCCCTATGCACCAAAGAGGAAACAAGGACTCTGCGCAGGCCGGCGCCCGCCTGGCACCCGCCTGGCCTTGGTCGTCATGGCTTGCGTCATGGGCACCTCGCGAGGTGCCCCACCTTGATCTCTCCGCCTCCTCGCGAGCCAGCCTGACGAGGCCGTGCTCGAGGAAGCCTCCTGTCGTCCGCCCCGCGAGGCTTGGCCCCTTGCGAGGGTCTTGAGCATGTGTTGATGAAGATGGGCCATACTGGGACACTCCTTGAGCCACGCCACAGGCCACAGGCAGGCAAGTCTGGGCACCCCCATTCCCAGAACGCCGACAGTAGCCCCCGGGCCCAAGGCGCGCTTGGACTTGGCTTAGCAGAGAAGCGAAGGGGCAAGTGCGAAGCGCCGCGGGCCCCAATAGCCCGCGGCCTTGGGCGCCGCGTTGCGGTTGATTGGACGTGGGCGTCCTGGCTCCCCACGTGTGACGCCCCTGATTCAATCGTACACTATTCATGCATGCAAACGTGTACGATCAAGATCAGGGACTCACGGGAAGATATCACAACACAACTCTAAAATCATAAATAAGTCATACAAGCATCATAATACAAGCCAGGGGCCTCGAGGGCTCGAATACAAGTGCTCGATCATAGATGAGTCAGCGGAAGCAACAATATCTGAGTAGAGACATAAGTTAAACAAGTTTGCCTTAAGAAGGCTAGCACAAACTAGGATACAGATCGAAAGAGGCGCATGCCTCCTGCCTGGATCCTCCTAACTACTCCTGGTCGTCGTCAGCAACCTGCACGTAGTAGTAGGCACCTCCAGTGTAGTAGTCGTCGTCGACGGTGGCGTCTGGCTCCTGGGCTCCAAAGCCTGGTTGCGACATCCGAGAAGAAGAGGAAAACGGGGGAAAAGAGGGAGCAAAGCAATCATGAGTACTCATCCAAAGTACTCGCAAGCAAGGAGCTACACTACATATGCATGGGTATATGTGTAAGGAGGCCATATCAGTGGGCTGAACTGCAGAATGCCAGAATACGAGGGGGATCGCTAGTCCTATCGAAGACTACGCTTCTGGCAGCCTCCGTCTTGCAGCATGTAGAAGAGTGTAGACTGAAGTTCTCCAAGTAGCATCGCATAGCATAATCCTACCCGGCGATCCTCCCCTCGTCGCCCTGTAGAAAAGTGATCACCGGGTTGTCTGTGGAACTTGCCTAGGTGTGTTTTATTAAGTATCCGGTTCTAGTTGTCATAAGGTCAAGGTACAACTCCGGGTCGTCCTTTTACCGAGGGACACGGCTATTTGAATAGATAAACTTCCCTGCAGGGGTGCACCACATAACCCAACACGCTCGATCCCATTTGGCTGGACACACTTTCCTGGGTCATGCCCAGCCTCGGAAGATCAACACGTCGCAGCCCCACCTAGGCCTAACAGAGATGTCAGCACGCCGGTCTAACTCCTATGGCGCAGGGGTCTGGGCCCATCGCCCATTGCACACCTGCATGTTGCGTGGGCGGCCAAAAGCAGAACTAGCCCCCTTAATACAAGAGCAGGCTTACGTTCCAATCCGGCGTTCGCCGCTCAGTCGCTGACGTCTAGAAGGATTCGGCTGATACCACGACGTCGAGTGCCCATATCTTTCCCACGTAGTTGGTTAGTGCGTATAGACCAAATGGCCAGACTCAGATCAAATACCAAGATCTCGTTAAGCATGTTATTATGAAGCAACCGCGGACACCGACCAGGGCCAGGCCCACCTCTCGCCTAAGTGGTCTCAACCTGCCCTGTCGCTCCGCCACTAAGATCCACACAGAGGGCCGTCGGGACAAAGTTCCTTTCAGCCCCCAATCCATGAATCACTCGCGGGTACTCTTCGAGCGGACCCGACTTTAGTCACCATCTGTAGTATGTATATATGTATAGAATATACCCGTGATCACCTCCCGAGTGATCACGACCCAATAGTATAGCAAGGCAGACTGACAAGAATGTAGGGCCAATGGTGATAAACTAGCATCCTATAGTAAGCATTTAGGATTGCGGGTAAGGTATCAATGACTGTAGCAACAATGACAGGCTATGCAACAGAATAGGAGTAACCGAACAGTAACATGCTACACTACTCTAATGCAAGAAGTATAGATAAGAATAGGCGATATCTGGTGATCAAGGGGGGGCTTGCCTGGTTGCTCTGGCAAGGAGGGGTCGTCAACACCGTAGTCGATCTGGGGGTCGTCGGCAGCCTTGGGGTCTACCAGAAAGAATTAACGGAGAGGGAACACAATAAATAACAGGGCAATCAAATATCACAAAGCGTAGCATGGCAATACGCGGTGCTAAAGGTGACCTAACACAGTAGAAGGTGATACCGGTGAAGGGGGGAAACATCCGGGAAAGTATTCCCGGTGTTTCGCGTTTTCGGACAGAGGAACCGGAGGGGGAAAGTTGCAAGTTCGATAGGTTAGGGATGTGTGGCGGACGAACAGGTTGCGTATCCGGATTCGCCTCGTCGTTCTGAGCAACTTTCATGTAGAAAGTATTTCCATCCGAGGTACGGTTTATTTTATATTAATTTTAAAAGATTTAATGATTTTTATAATTTATTTAATTATTTTAAATCAACATTATCCAGAATAGTGTATGCTGACATCATCATCATGATGTCAGGATGACGTCAGCAGTCAACAGTTAGTTGACTTGGTCAAACTGACGTGTGGGTCCTGCATGTCATAGGCTAAGACTAACTAATCAGATTTAGTTATTCTAACTAAATGATTAGGCCATTCTAAATAAGATTAATTAAGCTAATTAATTAAGTAATTAATTATTTAATTAATTCAATTCTATTATTATTATTATTTTATTAGTTCCAGGGGGTGGGGCCCCCTTTGTCATAGGCCCCAGGGGGCTTAACGGGGCGGGCTAACGGGCGCGGACGAGGCTGCCCATCAGGGCGAACCGGGCGACGCCCAGCGTGCGCGGATGGGCGCCGGTGCGACGCCGACGAGGCCACGACGGGGCGGTGCCGTGGCGAAGCGGGCGGTCGTCGTCGGAGGACTCCGGGGCCGTGGAGGGTGCGGCCGGACCACCGCGGGGCGAGTCGGCGAGCAGCGGCGGAGGTGGCTGGCCGCGAGGTGCGGTGACCAGGGGGCGGAGGCCGAGTAGGACGGGCCCGAAAGGCACCGCGGGGGAAGCTGCGAGCGACGGGGAGGTTCGGTGGCGCGCGCGCAGGCGACTGCGGGCGCGTGCAGAGCCGGGGAAGCACAGGCGGGTGGCTGGGCGCCCGTGGTTGCGCGTGGGTGTTGCCGGACGCGACGACGGCGCCAGTGCGGGATGTGGAGGTGCGGTGGTCGCAGGTAGAAACGTCCGGGCGCGACCGATGCGACGAGGGGGAGCCGGGTCGGCAGTTCCAGCAGGAGAGCAGCGACACAACAGCGGCCAAGGGCACCGCAACTGTGCGCGGGCGCGTCGCACACGGGGACAGGGGAAGGAGGAGGAGAGGGGAAGGCCCGGGGCCTCACCGGGGGCGTAGGGTCAAGGCAGCGGGGCTCGGTGAGGCGTTTGAGGATGTCGCGATGGAGGGGTAGCAGGCCGGTGAGGAGGAGGAAGCAGGCCGGCGAGGGAGCTCCTGCGACTGGCGTCGGCGTCGACGTGCAGGAAGTGGCGAGGCGTCGGCGTCAATAGGCGCCCGTTCGACGAGGGAGGAGCTGCGAGGAGGCCGGGAGGGGCGGCGTTTGGCGCGGAGAGAGTCCGGCGAGGGGGGGGGGGTCCGAGAGGCGACGGGGTCGACGTCAATCGGCGCAGGGGCGCCCGTTTGCAGCGAGAGAGGAGTGGGCGTGAGGGGAGCGTGGGGGGGGGGTCGATCCCGATCCAGGGGAATCAGGGGAGGAAGTGTAGCGCGTGGGGGAAAGTGGGGGAGTGGGCGCTAGGGTTTCGGGGGGGAGCGGGGGGTTATGGAGAGAGTGGCGGCGGCGGCTGGGCCAACTGGGCTGGCCGGCCGGTAGCTGGGCCGGTTGGCCCGGGGGTCTTTTCCTTTTTTTGTTAGTCTTTGTTTTTCTTTTTTCCTTTTTATGTTATTTCTTTTCTGTTTTAATTCCTTTTAAGTATTTAGGCCTTTTATAAAAGCACGATTCCTTCACCATAATTACCTAGGCCTTTATTTACACGCGCCGAACATTTTCTTTTTAATGTTTGAAAACTTTTGATGCCTGACAAAAATTCAAATTTGAATTTGGATCGATTCTGAACTAGCGCGAGATTAGCAACAGTAATCGAGGTGACGTGGCATCATTAACAGGGGATTACTGTAGCCTAAATACCCGGGTGTCACAATTCTCCTCCACTACAAGAAATCTCATCCCGAGATTTTAAGAGGTGGAGTAAGGGGGGGAAGGTGCTGGTAGCGAAAAACCTAACGAGTCTGCTCGGTCTTGGCTCCTCTTTCGAAGATGTTGATCCCTTTCGTTGATGTCTTCATTTCTCTGCTCCAAGTCACCATGATCAAGTCGTCATCCTTTCTTCGGGATCTCCATCGTCCTACGAACGCGATCAAGGGGAAAAACTCCGGAAGAACGCATCTCCACTAAGATGGGCATCTGAAGGTGAACTCAATGGGAAATACACAAGGTACCCCCACGAGTTGTATTTCAGTGAATTCGTTGAGTGCAATATACGATGGTACCAAAGTTTCGAACGGGTAGGCAATCATTCAATGACTAGACAGAAGCTAGAATGGGGGTTTGAACAACAAGAATAACATGGTGTCTGATCCCAGAATGATTAATGGTATAGAATTTAGCTCGTGAAGCACATACGAAGCCAAGCGTGAGGAATAACTTTGGAAACAGGGGGTGTACAGGAGAGTCAGGTTTCGATCCTGTGAAACTATGGGTTATGGGCCCACCATGTGGATTAACAATAGGAAGGGCGATGACGTCTTGCACGACCATTTAAACATGGCACGTCAAAGGATAGTCTATCGGTTATGTCGGCAACAACATCGATACCAAGGGCGAGGGATGAAGAGAACCATTTTCCTGCTCGTTAAACGAGGCGGACCAATAGGCAAAGTTCTCGTCCATCGGTGGTTACCAGAATGCTATCAACAAAATAAACAGGGCCTTACTGACACGGTGTACACCAAGGTGTTTTACATAAGCAAAAGAATAGTAATATAGATCACAAGAAGGGTTACGCAAACCAATGGAAAGGAAAGGTGATTACCAGGTTTAATCAGAACAATGGGGAGGAAAATGTGTATACACACATATTTCAGGGGTATAACCTTCCCAAGGACAAGCGGGGCATGATATCCATGACAGGATAGAAAGTAGAGAACCATTGAGGTAAAGGGAGAGGAATTTCATGACGTTACCCATACAACAGTGTTTGGATAATTGATAAAGAGAATTTAGCATTGTGCTTCAAATGTTCTTGTTGATGAACGGAGTACCACAGACATGCTTCGAGATAGCATTGACATGGTCTTCAAGCAAAGGTGGGACTTTGGATACACAAAGGATCCATCAAGATAAACTTATTAAACAAGGCATTCAATTTCCTCATGGAAAATGGTTAACCTTGTTAAAAAGGAAACTATAACACTAGGTCCTCCGGTCAGGTGTGCTAGGATGACATCACCTTACCGGGTCATATAAAGACCAATGATATAACTCTTGGACATATGTTCCAACCATCATAGCTAACCGAGATTCAGATCTGATTGGGGTCAGGATACCTCAGACTCAGGATGCCTGAGAAGAAAAAGGCGCGACACAAATTGACGAGATGACATTGTAAGATTCTCGGAAATGTACAATGGAAGCGAGTTCCGAAGCAAAAGTTCATCATTAATCCAAGGAGAGATGAGGAGGTGGCTGATGGATTCAGCAACATTTCATCAAGATATCCAAAAAGATGGCTTTCCATAGTCATGTGAACAAGGAGATAACATTTGTCAAATCAAATGATATAATGGTGTGCTAGAGGAAAGCATACACAATTAAACATTGATCGAAAAGTGCATCCAAAATATGGACTAAGTAACACGATCAATGTTAGAATGATGAGTCAATAATCAACACATGAAGAAAGAAACTATCATTCGTAACTTACAAGCAATAGGGTTGCTAGAAGTTTTGAATTCACAAATCATTGTTCATTTTCGGCATTCCGGTTATAAATAACACGGGGACCAAGAAGGAATGGTGATGGTGAGAAGCATCACTTGTATCAGGAATTCTCAAGAGGTGGTAAAAATCTCACGACATTCTTGACATAAAAGATAGCAATACTCCAAGGTAAAGGAGAACAAATGTTGGATAACAAGGTATAACACAAAACACGAACAAGTTTGTGTTGGGGGAAGGTAAGAATGTTGTCGATGATTACACAAATCATCGAGGGGCAAGGATGGTATTTCCCATCATGAATTCGATTGATATCTTGGAAGAGCTCGGAATGCTGATGATGATCACGACACATTTGTCAAGAGATTCCATGAAGATGTAATCGATCGGCGATGACATCAAGTCAAAGGAATGATGAAGCGAAAGGCTATTGGAACCACGAATACGACACAAACTCGAAATCAAGCTTGCTATTCAAGGCGAAATGCTATGACGAGTAAGGTCGACATAAGCTGAGCTCATCGTCGAAAATTGTGCTCCGGGAATAAAGAGCAGGTAGCACAGTTAAAATTTAGCATGATAATGATATAGCCGACCAGGCTAGGAATGACTTGAAGGATTAATAAACTCATAAGCAACGAAGATTACTTAGAGTTATTGAACCGTAGTGCAGACTCGGTTCACATATCGGTGTTCTCGGTTGACGACAACCCAGAACCTAGGAAAATTGGAATCGGTGAGAAATAACAGTTGATGAAGAACCCATAAAAAGTTATGCAGTTCCATGATATTTTCGAGATACCAGAGTGTAATACTCGATGGTAGTTCAAAGTAAAGGTTGGACAAGTGCAAAGATCTGCAGAAGACAAGTACTTCAACTTGTCCGAGAAATGTTATTTAAAGGAGAACATGGCCAGAACAACGATTGCAAAGTGCCAGATCCTAGATATAAGATAAACTTATACCAAGGAAATATTTATTTGAAGAGAAGCTTTAATGATATGATCTACATTGTTTCCATGGGCATGAACACAAAGGTTCAAGGTCGACTCCCACTTCCTCAATGCATAACCTTACATTGACCTCTCGTATTTCGAAAATGACATTAGTTGTGGAAAGTTTTACCTGGTGCAATACCAAATAAGTATGACCCGTGAAATCTTTCAGGTTTGCACATATTAGGGGAGGCATTGGTTCAACCCATCGGGGCTTCTTAGGAACATATACCGCAAGCTTCAAGAGTAAATATCACCAGCTCGAAAGCAGAGCATGGTTGACAAAAGGAGTGGATACCATTTACCAAAGGCATTATGTATCAGAGAAAGAACTCACAAGGTGATTAATTATGAAGGACATTGTCAGATAATAATCCAACAGTGGATAAGGCGATCCACAATGGAGCTGATGTGAGTATCGATACCCAATCAGAGGAAGAAGAATGCAATGCATCGGTTTATAGAACATCTGAATAATTCAACTTTAATTAGAAAAGGAATTATGATTTTCAAATCAAGGGATCAGAAGCAGACGCTCTAATCAAAGATGGATAGCCGAATAGACAGAGGGGGTTACGATCGACGGCAACTTGATTGGTCGAGATCCAACTCATGTTTAAAATGGCGTCTGAATTCTAGGATCTGATTGAGGGTTGCGGGCATTTGCAACATATTGAATCAAGGTACTCGAAATGATAGTGGCAAAGGATGCCAATAGGATTTCGAGAATTATGGGATTAACCGTAATGCATGCAAGCAAGAATTTCAAGAGCAATAGGCGGTTGAGGATTTTCGGAAGATCGAATGGTATTACGAAGACTTTTGTGAAACAAACTAGGGAGAAACAAATCCTCGGTAAGTGTGAGGATTAATTTGTAAGTGTATTCAGGCGACAATGAACTGCAAGGCAGTAGGCACAAAGGATTATCAAAAGATCGACAAGTATTTCAGGGTATCTTGTAATAACAAGACCAATTGGGGATGAATGTAAGAATGACAACTGCATGTAGTTATCATAAGGGTTGACGGTGGAAGGGGAATTGCAAACGCGATGAACACAAGTTCTTGGGTTAACAGCGGAGAGTATCTCAGGGTCTTCTGGTGCAGCAGACGATCCTCGGTAATAAGGTGCTCTCCGGGTGAAAGTGATAACGAGAGCCTAATGTTAGATTTAGCAAAATACATTTATCCCGAATAGAAGAGAGATCAGAATCCCAGAGTATAGACGAGGAGTAAAAGATCCTAATACCACCCAATTGGCGACGTGGGCCCATGGGCCGCACAACCAAGTTAGTAAAACAATTTTCATCGACTAGACTCAACTTCGGCCAAGGAGTTGGAAAAGGGAATTCCTACAGGCAGTCGGCTCTGATACCAACTTGTGACGCCCCCGATTCAATCGTACACTAATCATGCACGCAAACGTGTACGATCAAGATCAGGGACTCACTGGAAGATATCACAACACAACTCTAAAAACATAAATAAGTCATACAAGCATCATAATACAAGCCAAGGGCCTCGAGGGCTCGAATACAAGTGCTCGATCATAGACGAGTCAGCGGAAGCAACAATATCTGAGTACAGACATAAGTTAAACAAGTTTGCCTTAAGAAGGCTAGCACAAACTGGGATACAGATCGAAAGAGGCGCAGGCCTCCTGCCTGGATCCTCCTAACTACTCCTGGTCGTCGTCAGCAACCTACACGTAGTAGTAGGCACCTCCAGTGTAGTAGTCATTGTCGACGGTGGCGTCTGGCTCCTGGGCTCCAAAGTCTGGTTGCGGCATCCGAGAAGAAGAGGAAAACGGGGGAAAAGAGGGAGCAAAGCAACCGTGAGTACTCATCCAAAGTACTCGTAGGCAAGGAGCTACACTACATATTCATGGGTATATGTGTAAGGAGGCCATATTAGTGGGCTGAACTACAGAATGCCAGAATAAGAGGGGGATAGCTAGTCCTATCGAAGACTACGCTTCTGGCAGCCTCCGTCTTGCAGCATGTAGAAGAGTGTAGACTGAAGTCCTCCAAGTAGCATCGCATAGCATAATCCTACCCGGCGATCCTCCCCTCGTCGCCCTGTAGAAAAGCGATCACCGGGTTGTCTGTGGAACTTGTCTGGGTGTGTTTTATTAAGTATCCGGTTCTAGTTGTCATAAGGTCAAGGTACAACTCCGGGTCATCCGTTTACCGAGGGACATGGCTATTCGAATAGATAAACTTCCCTGCAGGGGTGCACCACATAACCCAACACGCTCGATCCCATTTGGCCGGACACACTTTCCTGGGTCATGCCCAGCCTCGGAAGATCAACACGTCGCAGCCCCACCTAGGCCTAACAAAGAGGTCAGCATGCCGGTCTAACTCCTATGGCGCAGGGGTCTGGGCCCATCGCCCATTGCACACCTGCACGTTGCATGGGCGGCCGAAAGCAGAACTAGCCCCCTTAATACAAGAGCAGGCTTACGTTCCAATCCGGCGCTCGCCGCTCAGTCGCTGACGTCTAGAAGGCTTCGGCTGATACCACGACGTCGAGTAGCCATATCTTTCCCACGTAGTTGGTTAGTGCGTATAGACCAAATGGCCAGACTCAGATCAAATACCAAGATCTCGTTAAGCATGTTATTATGAAGCAACCGCGAACACCGACCAGGGCCAGGCCCACCTCTCGCCTAGGTGGTCTCAACCTGCCCTGTCGCTCCACCACTAAGATCCACACAGAGGGCCGTCGGGACAAAGGTCCTTTCAGCCCCCAATCCGTGAATCACTCGCGGGTACTCTTCGAACGGACCCGACTTTAGTCACCATCTGTAGTATGTATATATGTATAGAATATACTCGTGATCACCTCCCGAGTGATCACGACCCAATAGTATAGCAAGGCAGACTGACAAGAATGTAGGGCCAATGGTGATAAACTAGCATCCTATACTAAGCATTTAGGATTGCGGGTAAGGTATCAATGACTGTAGCAACAATGACAGGCTATGCAACAGAATAGGAGTAACCGAACAGCAACATGCTACACTACTCTAATGCAAGCAGTATAGAGAAGAATAGGCGATATCTAGTGATCAAGGGGGGGCTTGCCTGGTTGCTCTGGCAAGGAGGGGTCGTCAACACCGTAGTCGAACTAGGGGTCGTCGGCAGCCTCAGGGTCTACCGGAAAGAAGTAATGAAGGGGGAACACAATAAATAACAGAGCAATCAAAGTATCACAAAGCGTAGCATGGCAATACGCGGTGCTAAAGGTGACCTAACGCAGTAGGAGGTGATACCGGTGAAGGGGGGAAACATCCGGGAAAGTATTCCCGGTGTTTCGCGTTTTCGGACAGAGGAACCGGAGGGGGAAAGTTGCGAGTTCGATAGGTTAGGGATGTGTGGCGGACGAACAGGTTGCGTATCTGGATTCGCCTCGTCGTTCTGAGCAACTTTCATGTAGAAAGTATTTCCATCCGAGGTACGGTTTATTTTATATTAATTTTAAAAGATTTAATCATTTTTATAATTTATTTAATTATTTTAAATCAACATTATCCAGAATAGTGTATGCTGACATCATCATCATGATGTCAGCATGACGTCAACAGTCAACAGTCAGTTGACTTGGTCAAACTGACGTGTGGGTCCTGCATGTCATAGGCTAAGACTAACTAATCAGATTTAGTTATTCTAACTAAATGATTAGGCCATTCTAAATAAGATTAATTAAGTTAATTAATTAAGTAATTAATTATTTAATTAATTCAATTCTATTATTATTATTATTTTATTAGTTCCAGGGGTGGGGGCCCCTTTGTCATAGGCCCCAGGGGGCTTAACGGGGCGGGCTAACGGGCGCGGACGAGGCTGCCCGTCAGGGCGAACCAGGCGACGCCCAGCGTGCGCGAATGGGCGCCGGTGCGGCGCCGACGAGGCCACGATGGGGCGGTGCCGTGGCGAAGCGGGCGGTCGTCGGAGGAGGACTCCGGGGCTGTGGAGGGTGCGGCCGGACCACCGCGGGGCGAGTCGGCGAGCAGCGGCGGCGGTGGCTGGTCGCGAGGTGCGGTGACCAGGGGGCGGAGGCCGAGCAGGACGGGCCCGAAAGGCACCGCGGGGAAGCTGCGAGCGACGGGGAGGTTCGGTGGCTCGCGCGCAGGCGACTGCGGGCGCGTGCAGAGCCGGGGAAGCACAGGCGGGTGGCTGGGCGCCCGTGGTTGCGCGCGGGTGTTGCCGGACGCGACGACGGCGCCAGTGCGGGACGTGGAGGCGCGGTGGTCGCGGGTAGAAACGGCCGGGCACGACCGATGCGACGAGGGGGAGCCGGGTCGGCAGTTGCAGCAGGAGAGCAGCGACACAACGGCGGCCAAGGGCACCGCAACTGTGCGCGGGCGCGTCGCACATGGGGACAGGGGAAGGAGGAGGAGAGGGGAAGGCCCGGGGCCTCACCGGGGGTGTAGGGTCAAGGCAGCGGGGCTCGGGGAGGCGGTCGAGGACGTCGCGGCGGAGGGGTAGCAGGCCGGTGAGGAGGAGGAAGCAGGCCGGCGAGGGAGCTCCTGCGACTGGCGTCGGCGTCGACGTGCAGGAAGTGGCGAGGCGTCGGCGTCAATAGGCGCCCGGTCGACGAGGGAGGAGCTGCGAGGAGGCCGAGAGGGGCGGCACTTGGCGCGGAGAGAGTCCGACGAGGGGGGTCCGAGAGGCGACGGGGTCGGCGTCAATCGGCGCAGGGGCGCCCGTTTGCAGCGAGAGAGGAGTGGGCATGAGGGGAGCGTGGGGGGGGGGGGGGTCGATCCCGATCTAGGGGAATTGGGGGAGGAAGTGTAGCGCGTGGGGGAAAGTGGGGGAGTGGGCGCTAGGGTTTCGGGGGGGAGCGGGGGGTTATGGAGAGAGTGGCGGCGGCGGCTGGGCCAACTGGGCTGGCCGGCCGGTAGCTGGGCCGGTTGGCCCGGGGGTCTTTTCCTTTTTTTTGTTAGTCTTTGTTTTTCTTTTTCTTTCTTATGTTATTTCTTTTCTGTTTTAATTCATTTTAAGTATTTAGGCCTTTTATAAAAGCACGATTCCTTCACCATAATTACCTAGGCCTTTATTTACACACGCCGAACATTTTCTTTTTAATGTTTGAAAACTTTTGATGCCTGACAAAAATTCAAATTTGAATTTGGATCGATTCTGAACTAGCGCGAGATTAGCAACAGTAATCGAGGTGACGTGGCATCATTAACAGGGGATTACTGTAGCCTAAATACCCGAGTGTCACACCATGGCACCTCGGCAACCGCACAAATTTGTAAGGGAGCGGTACCCGTCTAGGCTTACCTTCTTTGCCTTCTCCTTCATTGCCCAGATCCCCTTTCTCGCTCCTGTCCTTCTTGCTTCCGAAATCCCCAGATCTACTCCAACTCTGCACTCTAGCAAGGCATGGCGCCTTGCCAGACTCCGGCCGGAGCATGGTACTCGCCCGCTCTAGACCCTTCGAATGTGTCGGGGAAGAACCTTGCCGTGACGCGCCAGATGATGGCGGCTCAAGGCATCGACGGGGCGGCCGTGCTTAAGCTTGGTTCCGCCCTTCTTGAGGACGAAGGAAGCACCTTCTACCCGCTCTTCGTGAGCGCCATCGCCGCCGGTCTGGTGCCTCCCTTTTCCTAGTTCTTCCTCTCTGTTCTCCACCATTACAACCTGCTGGCTCTACATCTTCATCCCAACTCTATTCTTCTCCTGGCGATTTTCGCCTACTACTGCGAGGCTCATGTCGGGGTAAGGCCCTCGGTGGCCTTGCTGCGCCATTACTTCTACCTCCGGGTCTCTCGCGTCCCCATCACCGCGTGCGCGAGCTTCGTCGCGTATGGCAGTTCCAATGCCATCTCGAAGCCCGGGAAGAGGATTAAAGGCTTCAGGAGCAAGTGGGTCATGGTGGATGCTGGGCTCATCCATCCCCGGCTGATTCTGCCCACGGAGTAGCCCAAGTCTGTTGATGCTTGGTCCCGTGTGGAGCTCATCGACCCCGCGCGAAGCCAGTGCTGGAGAGGATGGACGCGGACCTGTGGCCGGGCAACATGGCGACAGCGAAGCTGACCGGAGCATCGCTCCTGAGGGAGTTCCTGGAGCACCGGGTGGCTCCACTTCGGGAATACTCGCTCCCACTATGGAGGCTCGGGGGGGCCGACGCCGCCCTTCGCCCGAACTCCTAAGTCCTGGTAGACGAAGATCTGGCCGTGATCCTCCAATCCTTGGTTGGGGGTGACGTGGCGAGACTGGAGGGTGCTCCTATGCCCCTGTTCCTTCGGGAGGACTGGGAGCAGGTGGTGAACTCCATGCCCACTTTCGACGAGGACAGACCTGTGCCCGCGGAGGTTCCCGAGGACTTGGCAGCCCTGGCGACGGTGAACGTGTGTTCCGGTGACTCCAGCAGAGAGGAGGAGGAAGAGGAGCAGGAAGAGGAGCCCGATTCCGAGGCGGCCGACGGGGAGTCGAGGGTACCCCTCCCTTGGCGCAGGTCCCGTGCTCTCCGCCTTATGCCGGATGACGACGAGGATGGCGACGAGCGAGGTGGCGAGAGCTTGCCCCTGATCCCGAAGAAGGACATGACGGGGTTGGTTCCCCGCGGGTCTGCTCCGGCTCCGAGGCGATCTACAGACGCGCCTCCTGCTCCCGAGCCTCTTGAGGTTGATCCCAGCAGCCGGCTCTCGGGCTTCAAGTTCGGCCGGAGGTAGCTTGAGCCCGCGAGCAATGACGAGTAAGTGCTCGATTCTCGTTTTTCTTCTGGCTTCGTTGTTGAGGCTTGATGTTGAAAATGCAACTATCCCTAGGTGGTTTTGGTAATTCATAACAACATATAGCTCATTGAGCTAATGCTATTCCAAGACTATTATTTCAGGAAAGCTCAATGAATGGCATGGCATGGATGATGAAAGTGGATCCCTCAAAGTACTGATGAAAAAGGATTGGCTCAAGCTCAAAAGCTCAAGACTCTTCATTTTATATTTTAATGATCCAAGATCACATTGAGTCCATAGGAAAAGCCAATACTATCAAGGAGGGATGAGGTGTTGCTTAATGAGCCTCTTGCTTCATGTGCTTGGTGATATGCTCCGAAAACCCTCAGCTACTTTCTCACATCCACAAATGACCTAAACCTAAAGCCAAAATCGGTCACACCGATTCTTTCTATCCGGCGCCACCGAGTTCAAATGTCATAGCCACTGCCACAAACCCTAGGTAAATCGGTCTTACCGATAGGGATCTCGGTCTCACCGAGATGGGATTGTAATCTCTCTGTTTCCCTTCGTAACGTTTCGGTCTAACCGAAGTGAGCGATCGGTCCCACCGAGATTGCAATGTAAACTCTCTGTTTCCCTTTTTTAACATTTCGGTCTCACCGAAAAGAGCAAATCGGTCCCACCGAGTTTACCTGACCAACTCTCTGGAAAGCTTATTACCAAAATCGGCCTCACCGAGTTTGTGTAGTCGGTCTCATCGAGATTACATTATTCCTTAACCCTAACCGAATCGGTCTTACCGAGTTGCATGTCGGTCCCACCGAAAATCCTAACGGTCACTAGGTTTACTAAATCGGTCTGACCGAGTTCGTTGATTCGGTCCCACCGAGTTTGATAAATTGTGTGTAACAGTTAGATTTTGTGTGGAGGCTATATATACCCCTCCGCCTCCTCTTCATTCGTGGAGAGAGCCATCAGAACATACCTACACTTCCAACTTACCATTTCTGAGAGAGAACTACCTACTCATGTGTTGAGGCCAAGATATTCCATTCCTACCATATGAATCTTGATCTCTAGCCTTCCCCAAGTTGCTTTCCACTCAAATCTTCTTTCCACCAGATCCAAATCCTATGAGAGAGAGTTGAGTGTTGGGGAGACTATCATTTGAAGCACAAGAGCAAGGAGTTCATCATCAACGCACCATTTGTTACTTCTTGGAGAGTGGTGTCTCCTAGATTGGCTAGGTGTCACTTGGGAGCCTTCGACAAGATTGTGGAGTTGAAGCAAGGAGTTTGTAAGGGCAAGGAGATCGCCTACTTCGTGAAGATCTACCGCTAGTGAGGCAAGTCCTTCGTGGGCGACGGCCATGGTGGGATAGACAAGGTTGCTTCTTCGTGGACCCTTCGTGGGTAGAGCCCTCCGTGGACTCGCGCAACCGTTACCCTTCGTGGGTTGAAGTCTCCATCAACGTGGATGTACGATAGCACCACCTATCGGAACCACGCCAAAAACATCCGTGTCTCCAATTGCGTCTGAATCCTCCAAACCCTTCCCTTTACTTTCTTGCAAGTTTCATGCTTTAATTTCCGCTGCCTATATACTCTTTGCATGCTTGCTTGAATTGTGTGATGATTGCTTGACTTGTCCTAAGATAGCTAAAATCTGCCAAACTCTAAAATTGGGAAAAGGTTAAGTTTTTAATTGGTCAAGTAGTCTAATCACCCCCCCTCTAGACATACTTCAAGGTCCTACAAGTGGTATCAGTGCTTTGGTCTCCATTTGCTTTGATTTCCTTAGCTTTTGGTGGTCATAGTCTTGTTTTCACAACCTAGGAGAGTATGGCGTCTAGTGAGGGAAATTATCACCGTAGAGGTCCTTACTTTGATGGTACTAATTTTGTTAGTTGGAAGCATAAGATGAAAATGCATATTCTCGGACATAACCCCGCCGTTTGGGCAATTATTTGTATTGGCTTGCAAGGTGAATTCTTTGATGGGAGAGAGCCGAACCGTGAAGCTAATGCGGAAGAATTGAAGATGCTGCAATACAACGCTCAAGCTTGTGATATCATCTTCAACGGATTGTGCCCCGAAGAATTCAACATAATCAGCCGTCTTGAGAATGCAAAGGAAATTTGGGATACTTTGATTGATACGCATGAAGGTACCAACTCCGTCAAGGAATCCAAGTTGGATGTGCTCCAAAGTCAGCTTGACAAGTTCAAAATGAAGGATGGTGAAGGTGTCGTTGAAATGTACTCTAGGCTTGCACTTATCACAAATGAGATTGCCGGCTTAGGGAGTGAAGAGATGACCGACAGATTCATCATCAAGAAGATCCTAAGAGCATTGGATGGAAAGTATGATACCGTGTGCACATTGATCCAAATGATGCCAAACTACAAAGATCTCAAGCCAACCGAAGTCATTGGAAGAATTGTTGCTCATGAGATGTCACTTAAGGATAAGGAGGAACTTCACAACAAGTCAAGTGGTGCTTACAAAGCCTCAAGTGAAGCCCCCACATCATCAAGTGAGAAACAAACCTTCAATGAAGAATTAATCTTAATGGTGAAGAACTTCAACAAATTCTACAAGAGTAGAAGCAAAGAAAGAAGCTCCAAGTCAAGGTCTTACAATGACAAGAGATCTTCTAGTAGAGAGCGAAATTGCTACAATTGTGGGAGACCCGGACACTATTCCAATGAGTGTACGACACCCTACAAAAGAAGAGAAGATTCTCCAAAAAGAAGAAGCAAAAGAGAAGAATCACCACCGAGAGAGAGGAGGAGTAGAGATGATCAAGTCATTAAGGAGCTACACAAAACGAAGACATCAAGCTCATGTTGGTGAATGGGTATCCGGCTCCGAGTCCGACAACCACTCCGAGAGAAGCTATCACTCCGACTCCGAATATACTCAAGATGAAGGTGTTGCCGGTCTAGCACTTGTGTCAACCAACTCCTATGACATATTTGATTCACCAAATGAAGGAATTGGAAGATGCTTCATGGCCAAAGGTCCAAAGGTAACACATCCTGAGTATGTTGATTTCGATAGTGATGAAGATGACTTACTTGTGGATGATGATTTACTTGTTGACAACTCTAGTGATGAATACTATGATGAAACGCCAATTAATCATGCTAATCAAGATAAAACGAATGACAATGATAAGGAGAAGATTGAGCTTCTAACTAAAGAACTAAACACTCTTAAGTTAGCTCATGAAACTATCTTCGAAGATCATCGAGAACTTTTAAGGGCTCATGAGAAGTTACGCTTTGAAAAGCTCAATCTTGAGCAAGAGCATGAGTTCTTAAAAGCAATCAATGATGATCTCCGTAAGAAAAGTTCTTCTTACATTTCCAAGCGTTTACTCTTATCTACTTACATGCCTCAAGTCAAGTCTAGTAACAAGTACAAGAAAGATTCTTCCTCTAGTAGTAACAATAATAATGTCAAATCCAATATTGTTGCTTCTAGAAGTTCTCTTGACTCCACTAATGATTCTCTTATCCAAGTTACACTTGAGCAAGAAAATAGCTTATTGAAGGGAATTATAGAGAAAGGTGTTTACAAGAGCCTTGCTGGGAGTAAGCAATTCGAGGAAATTGTACGCAAGCAAGGAAGGCACCGGAAGAATCAAGGTGTTGGTTTTGAACGAAAGTTCAATGCCAATGGAGTTGAGTGGGAAGAAGATCAATACCCCAAGATGAAGTTTGTTCCTCAACAAGAGAAGTATGATCATACTTCCTTCAAAGGAACACAAGAACAAGATGATCTTCCACCACAAGACCACAAGAACAAAGGCAAGGACAAGCTTCAAGAAGAGATTGATGCATTTGAAGAAGCACCTAAGGTCTCGGCCAAGTGGGTTCCCAAGACTATGTCAAGTTCTACTTCATCAAGTACAACTACAACTCCAAGGATTCCCATCAAGATGATGTGGATCCCGAAGAAGAAGAACTAGAGAGTTCTTGAGGGTGACTCCGCCAACATTCTTCACTCATATCAATATGGCAAGGACAAGTGCAATCAACTTCCACATCTTGCACTAGTTCAAGGAGTCACAAACCCTCATGTTGGTAAGTCAAGGGACAAGGTAACCTAATGATTTCATGGACATCATCTTGTGTGTGCATCACTCTATGTCTATGGATATTCTTGTTTGTTCCTTGTGGGACTAACCCATGTAGGTAAGTTGAAAGTGCAACTCACTCCAAAGGATTGCTCCAAATGATCTACATCAACATTGAGCATCCACATCTTCAACACCTACATGAAGTCATCATTGACAAAATCCAAGGTTAGTTCATCCCTCTAAAAGGGTATCTCACATCTAGGGGGAGCTTAACTCTAAGAATTGAGTCAAAGCAACTCTAATGGTGTGAACACATCAATGCATTATGTAAAAGTGGTAACCCCACTTGAGCTTAAACGATGAGTATGACCTATGATCAAATGTTTTCATTTGACTCCTAAGTCAATATACTCATATATAGATGACCTAGTCATCGCCAATTGTTTGATAGATGCTAGATTTGGTTGTGCATGTTTTGCCACATATTTCATTTGCCATCTTACTGTGTGAGCATGTTGTTGCATATTTTACTCATTCGAGGACATCCACTTCTTGTTTTGAGTGATTGGCTTCCTTTTTATTTTTGCCAAGTGGATGGACAAGAATGCCTAAGAACCTTCTCTAGCTATCAATGCTTTTCTCGTCTCAAACTCTATTCATGCTACATCACAAAATTTGATCAAGTCAGATTCGAACCACTCTATGTGAGGAGCACTCGGAGTCCCCGATTCGTCATAGACTTAAACTTCCAAAAACTTCTTTGTGATTCTCGGTCTGACCGATTCCTCCATTTCGGTCCTACCAAGATCACTAAGTCAATCTAGGTTTTCAATCTCGGTGCAACCGATTTGAACTTTTTGGTCACACGGAGTTGCTGTAACTGTACACAGTTATGCATCTCGGTGCCACCGAGTTGTTCCACTCGGTCACACCGACAGGGTCGGGCTATATATAGTCATGGGCAAAAATTTGGAAATTTCTCCGAACCTCTTCGCCCGCACAATAGCTCGCTCTGCCATCAGGGTCTCCGGATCGTCTCCTCGTCGCCAGCCGCCTCCTGTCGCTGGTCTCCACCGCCGTCGACGGATTTCACCCCCGCCGTTGTCACCGTAGCGAGTTCATCGCCAAGCTAGGGTATGGACTTGATCACAGTGCTATCCTCGTCCGATTCCTAGCACATTGTGTTCTTAATTATTCTTGCCACGATTGAAACACTCCTATCCAGTCAATGCAATCCTTAGATTAGATGGGATTCAAAAATTTAGGGTTAGGTTCCCGCCGAAACCATCTCGGACCCGCCGAGTTGAAAACCCGGTCCCACCGATTTGGCCAACGCCATTGCACTAGTAACTCTCGGTCTGACCGAGAATTGCTAATCGGTGAGACCGATTTTAGGACTTTGTGAAACCCTAGCAGTTTTGGTGCCACCGAACTGTGACTCAGTCCAACCGAGTTCATTAGTTTAGGTTCCAAAATTGCTTTGGTATCACCGAGTTTGAAAATCGGTTGGTCCGAAATGCTTTCTGTGGAAAACTAAAACTGAATTTTTGAATCATTCTTTTGCAAAAATCTCTGCATTTTGTGATGCTCATCCACTCTATCTCATCTATAACTCTTCACAGGGTCAGCAGTCAGTGTTTGCAGCATGTCAGACCAAAGTGATAGTCAGAACAGGTCAGAAGAGCACAATCACATGAGTGAGGGCACTAGTCCCTCTAGCACTTCAGATGATGGCAGCAGGAGCACCCCAAGCAATCTGCCTAAAGCTGCCACCAGGACAAGGAAGAAGAGAACCTCAGATTATGAGGATGAGGATTATAGAGCAGAAGAGGATGAGGCTACCTCCAAGAAGGTAGTGCTCAAAAAGGAGTATGCCTCAACACAGAACACTAAACCTGGACTCAATAGGAAGGTTCCTGCCAAGAGGACACCTATGCTGAAGGTTAGAGGATCTACTCAAGTGCCTGAAAAGACTGAACCCAAAGAGGCACCTGCAAAGAGAGTCACAACTTCCAAACCCAAGAAAGTTCCCACTGGAGAAACTATGAAGTTTACCATTGAATCAGAAGATGAAGCTGCTCAGGATAAGAAGAAGAAGAGAGCCAGAACCACTACTGCCAGGTTCTTGGAAATACCTCAATGAGGAGAGACTCTGAAGAGGAAGAAGAGGTTGCTGCACCAGCACCCAAGGCACAAAAGCTTATGGGTGATGCTATTAGGTCAGGGGTTGCAACATCAAAGCCCAAGGAAGCACCCAAAGCTGCCCCCAAGCCCAAGCTTGCACCAAAGAGGAATACCAGGAGTATTCCAGCTGCTGAGAAGAACAAGGCCCCAGTGCCTGATGTTGCTGATGAGGAAGATGAAGAAGGACAAGTCCTGAGGAAGCTCAAGCCCAAGATACCAGACCACAATGATGCCCATCCTGTGGCTGAGGACATGAAGATCAGAAGAGACTCAGGGTTGAGGCTATGGAGGATGACAGATCCATATGCCACAAGGAGAAGGACTGCTGTTGATTACAGGTTCCATACAAAGGAACAACAAGACTTCTATTAGACAACCTTGTTGGACAAGAAGCCCATAGTGTGTGATATGAGGTGGGTCGACTGGACCTACATGAAAGACAATGAAGAACACTATCTTGGAGTGCAAGACAGTTTTGTTGCTTGTGGAGTTGCAGATTTTGTTGGGCAAAAGCTCACCAACTGGAATGATAACCTCATTATGCAATTTTACTCCACAGCACACTTCTATCCAGATGGGAGGATAGTTTGGATGTCTGAAGGTACAAGGTACCAGTGAACCGTTGAGGAATGGGCAAATCTGATCAATGCCCCAAAGGAAAATGAAGATGACTTGGATGTCTATGCCAAGAAGAAGATGGACCACAATTCCATGGAACACATGTACAAGGAGATCCCAGACAAAGCTATTGAGACACATAAGTTTGGGTCAGTCCACTTTCTTCTGTCAGGGCCACCAACTATCAACTGGATCCTAAGGCACACTCTGTTGCCTAAGTCTGGTGACCACAACATGATTAGAGGGCATGCAATCAACATGTTGCATTTGTTTGATGTGCCACAGAAATTCAAGGTCATGAGCCTTATGGTAGAGAGAGGACTGCAGCAGACCAAAAGAGGAGTTGTGGATATGCCCCTCAGGTTCAGGAGTTGATTAACACAAAGATGGGCACATGCAAATATCTATTGGATAAGGAACATTTTCCTCTCTATCCAGACTTTGAGGACAATCAGGTTGTCATGAATGAGAATGAACCATCATCAGTACAAGCTCAAGAGAAAAAGGAGAAGGCAAGGAAAGAGAAGGCTGCCAAGATGCCAACTCAAGAGGAGGCATCTGAGTACTTTTTGAAGAACAAGCAGGAGCAGCTTGGTTACTTGATAGCATCAACACTGAGGATTGAGAAGGGATTGGCCACCCTCACTCAAAACCAGGAGAGCTTGGAAAGAATCATGGAACAAAAATTCCATGATCTAGATGTCAAAGTAACTAAGATTCAGTCAGTTGTGGAGCAGCTACAGGATGACATGCAGGAGAGGCAGGCAAGACTACCACTAATGTATTTGCCAGAGTGCCTAGAGCTCAGTGGTCAGTTGCAGTGCCTGTGACAGACACCAGAGCCACATCATCTGCACCAGCCACAGCTCCAGTGCAACCAGCTCCAGCACCAACTCCTCCAGCTCCATCCACTTCAACTGAAGCCTTCGTTCTTGGAGTTATCCGGACACCACCACCTGAAGATCAAGCCTGAGAGTCGATCTAGCACTATGCTTTTCTATGAACTTTTTGGTAACTTGTTGCCAAAGGGGGAGAAAAATGTATAGATGATAGGCTTCGAGAGAGAGAGTGTTGCTTTTGTTCTCTCTTGCTTTGCCTTGGTGGTTAAACTTTGTTTGCTTTTGATTGCTTGAGATACTATGCTGTTTTTGTGAGATATTGATGATCATGTGTTTGATCATAAGCTACACTTATGCATGTTTGATGACATTATCTTACCTATCCTTATATGATCATTCACTTTGCTTGGTGATGAGTGCATGTATTCAATCTTTATCATTTTGAGCGCTCCACCAAGATGTATGTGACATGGAAGAGTAACCCATGAGCCTAATTCCTTGTGCATTTGCAATCCAAAGCAAATCCTAAACTATGCACAAATTTAGGGGAGCTCTTGCTTATCACATACTTCTCAAAGCGACGATGTTTTTCAATCTTATTATCATTTGTCGAAGCTTTGATCTATATGTTGTCATCAATTACCAAAAAGGGGGAGATTGAAAGTGCAACTATCCCTAGGTGGTTTTGGTAATTCATAACAACATATAGCTCATTGAGCTAATGCTACTCCAAGACTATTATTTCAGGAAAGCTCAATGAATGGCATGGCATGGATGATGAAAGTGGATCCCTCAAAGTACTAATGACAAAGGATTGGCTCAAGCTCAAAAGCTCAAGACTCTTCATTTTATATTTTAGTGATCCAAGATCACATTGAGTCCATAGGAAAAGCCAATACTATCAAGGAGGGATGAGGTGTTGCTTAATGAGCCTCTTGCTTCATGTGCTTGGTGATATGCTCCAAAAACCCTCAGCTACTTTCTCACATCCACAAATGACCTAAACCTAAAGCCAAAATCGGTCACACCGATTCTTTCTATCTGGCGCCACCGAGTTCAAATGTCATAGCCACTGCCACAAACCCTAGGGAAATCGGTCTTACCGATAGGGATCTCGGTCTCACCGAGATGGGATTGTAATATCTCTGTTTCCCTTCGTAACGTTTCGGTCTAACCAAAGTGAGCGATCGGTCCCACCGAGATTGCAATGTAAACTCTCTGTTTCCCTTTTGTAACATTTCGGTCTCACCGAAAAGAGCAAATCGGTCCCACCGAGTTTACCTGACCAACTCTCTGGAAAGCTTATTACCAAAATCGGTCTCACCGAGTTTGTGTAATCGGTCTCACCGAGATTATGTTATGCCCTAACCCTAACCGAATCGGTCTTACCGAGTTGCATGTCGGTCCCACCGAAAATCCTAATGGTCACTAGGTTTACTAAATTGGTCCGACCGAGTTCGTTGATTCGGTCCCACCGAGTTTGGTAAATTGTGTGTAACGGTTAGATTTTGTGTGGTGGCTATATATACCCCTCCGCCTCCTCTTCATTCGTGGAGAGAGCCATCAGAACATACCTAAACTTCCAACTTACCATTTCTGAGAGAGAACTACCTACTCATGTGTTGAGGCCAAGATATTCCATTCCTACCATATGAATCTTGATCTCTAGCCTTCCCCAAGTTGCTTTCCACTCAAATCTTCTTTCCACCAGATCCAAATCCTATGAGAGAGAGTTGAGTGTTGGGGAGACTATCATTTGAAGCACAAGAGCAAGGAGTTCATCATCAACGCACCATTTGTTACTTCTTGGAGAGTGGTGTCTCCTAGATTGGCTAGGTGTCACTTGGGAGCCTCCAACAAGATTGTGGAGTTGAACCAAGGAGTTTGTAAGGGCAAGGAGATCGCCTACTTCGTGAAGATCTACCGCTAGTGAGGCAAGTCCTTCGTGGGCGATGGCCATGGTGGGATAGACAAGGTTGCTTCTTCGTGGACCCTTCGTGGGTGGAGCCCTCAGTGGACTTGCGCAACCGTTACCCCTCGTGGGTTGAAGTCTCCATCAACGTGGATGTACGATAGCACCACCTATCGGAACCACGCCAAAACCGTGTCTCCAATTGCGTTTGAATGCTCCAAACCCTTCCCTTTACTTTCTTGCAAGTTGCATGCTTTAATTCCTGCTGCCTATATACTCTTTGCATGCTTGCTTGAATTGTGTGATGATTGCTTAACTTGTCCTAAGATAGCTAAAATCTGCCAAACTCTAAAATTGGGAAAAGGTTAAGTTTTTAATTGGTCAAGTAGTCTAATCACCCCCTCTAGACATACTTCAAGGTCCTACAGACATCCATATTCCTTGGCTAGGCCGGTGCCTGCGGCGAAGAAGCTGAAGGGGGCTCCTGAGGCTTCGTCCGGGGCAGCACCTCCACCCGCGGGAGAAGGGGGCGGCAAGACGCGGGCCTCTCCTGCCCGGTCATCCTCGCGAGGCCTGGTGGGGCTAGCTAGAGCGAGCTCAGCCCCCATGGCCCAAGCGACTCCCGAGGTGTCCTTGTCTGACGCCACTGCCGCAGTCGTCGGGGCGCAGAAGGTCCTGACTCATGGTGTTGTGATTACGCTGCCATCTTCTCATCCTACTCCGCCAACTGCCATCTCTGCGACTCCTTCTACTGTCCTGGATCATGCTGCTGCTGAGCTGGACCGGCTGCAGAAAGATCTTCTGGGCACCGACCCTCGCTTGGTGGCGGGGTGCCATGAGCTGGCCTCTGGTTGGGTCCACTCTGATGCTTCAGTCCGAGCGGTGCTAGCTCAGGCCACGACAGCTTACGACAAGGAGAAGCAGGCCATCCTTGAGGCGAAGGCCGCTCGCGACGCCGCCCTGGGTGAGGTAGCAGATGTCCGAGGTCGCTGCAAGATGCTGGAGAGTGAGCTGCAAGGCCTGCGCGACCAGCTTGCCAAGGAGGCCCGTGTCCGCCAGGAGAAGGAGGAAGACATGAAGGCTCGTGAGGCTGCCGTGAAGGACCGGGATGCCAAACTCGATGAACACCATGGCCGCTTGGGTGCGCTGGAGCAGGCATTGGAGGCGAAGAGGATCGAGCTGGACGGCAAGTCGCTCTATGACAGCGGCCTGGAAAGCCCGCTGGCCGGTGCCGAGGACGGCCCCGCCAAGCTGCTTCCCTTCCTAGTCCGCGCCCTTGAAGATGTCTCCCTTGGCCTTGGCCCCACGGCTGAGGCTGAGGCGCGTGTCCTTTCTTCTGCAGCGCTGACGCGCGTCTTCACCCATGTCTACCTCCGCGACCCCAGCATTGACCTTGACAGTCTGCTGGAGCCTGTGAGTGGCGAGCTTGCCGCCGTCGCTGCTGAGGCCGTGAAGGGTAGCGCGGAGGCTCTGCTGGCGAAGTTCCGGGTCTTCAGCACCAAGCCGAAGTGAGGCGCTGCCGATCCTGAGGCTCCACGAGGCGAAGCTGCCCAGCGCAGCTCCGTCCCCAGCGATGGCACCGCCAGAAAGTGACTCCTTCGCGGCTCCCGTCCTACTTTTAGCTCCTGCAACATGCATCATGCCTTGTGGAGGCGTTTAAACTTGTGTTTGGCGTTGTCAAAGCACTCTATGGACTGTAATATTTGCTTTTGAATTCCTTGAGATTTGCGTTTTTCCTTCCTACTTGCTTGTGTTCTACGTCGGTAGAGCCCGGCCCCGCGCATACCTCAGCCGCCGTTAGCCCCGACCGGAAACTAGGACGGGACCAAGGTGTGAGGGGCTACATGACAAGTTAGGCTCCTGAGTCACGATGCTCAGGAGTCCCCCTTGACGCATGAACAGCAAGTAGGAAGGTGAAACGTATGGGTGAATTTACCGTGCGACATCGGCAGAGCCCGGCCCTACGCATACCTCAACCGCTGTTAGCCTTTCGGAACTAAGGGGTGAGGGGCTACGTGACCAGTTAGGCTCCTGAGTCGCGATGCTCAGGAGTCCCCCTTGATGTTCAAACGGCCTTCGTACCTTGGCTCCGCTCGGGGAGAGGCGTGCGACGAACCAGGCCTGAGGGGCCTGGCTGGGTGGCGTGCGCCTGGGCGTGACCCGGGCGTAGCCCCCGTGCCCAGCCCCCTCGCGCGGCACTCCCGAGGGGAGGCGTTACGATGAGGTCGGACACTGAGCTCTGGGCTCCTTGAGGTTGATGCGGCTGGGGGCCACCCTCAGTTGTTTATCACCAGCGCGGAGCATAGCGCTTCCGTATGTGTACGGGCATAGCCGCTCCTTGTCAGTGTTGTTAGCCAGCACGGAGCATGGTGCTTCCACTGGTGCGTGGGAGGGGGCTCCCCTCCGGGAGGAACCCCCGGGGCGTATACAGCCCTGCCCTGACACGTGGCTGGCACGGTAGGGCCTGACGAGGTATATCTGGGCACCCGTGAGCCAGCGCGGGACTCATGGGGCTTTACCTCAAGGCGGGTTGCGCCTGGCTCTGGGCCTTTACTTGTAATGTGTTCCTGCAAATCTGGTTAGATGTCGGCGCTCTACGTCCTCGGGTCCTGGCCCTCGAGCGGGCTTAGCCGTCGCTGGTATGCCAGGTCGCGATGCCGTGGACAAGTCCAGAGGGTGAGGGCTGGAGAGCCAGTAAGAGCCCATGAGTCGCGATGCTCAGGTACCCCCCTTTAACGTGCAAGCGGCCGACATGAAGAAAGAAGGGTGCCATAGGCAGGCATCAAACAATGATGATGATGGGTCAAACACACGACCCGAATAAATGCGAGAGGGATATATGCCACCGGGTCTGGCCCGGGTAGCTTGGGTATAATGCAGCCCGGGGGGCGCCCCCGATAAAGTAAGCTGAAAACATGAACTAAAGGGATACATGCCGCAGGGACGGACCCACGCGGCCAGGGAATGATGCAGCCCTGGGGGGCGCTCCTAGCTGAAAATGAAACTCGAAGGATGTCACCTGATAATGTTGAAGATGAAGGGATGCTGAAGTAGCAGACAACGTGTGCTGCGGAAGCCGATCTTCACGAGCCCCCAGGCCCAAGGGCCTCGGGAGGCTCCGGCGGCGTTGGCGGCTCCTCGCAGACCATCTCCATCTCCGCCAGGACTGTGGAATGCCTGACCGCTTGAGCCTCCAGGACGCTCCTCATGAGGCGCTGACGCGCGGCAGCCATGTTTGGCAGGCCGTAAGGCATGCGAACATAGCTGTGGGGTGGACCTTTGCAGCGTCCCACGCGTGAGGGCCAGAGGCACTCCTGAGAGGCAGCTCGGTTGAGTCCCGGTATGTCGATGCAGACGCGCATCCCACCATCCTCGCCTGGATGGGGGGCTACGGGGGGTAAGCGGCGGCTGCCACTCATGACTCTTGACTCCTGCAGCTCCTGAATGATCTTGCTGACGAACTCCCGAGGGTTTGGCCCTCCTTGCTTTGCTTCCTCCTGAGGGAAACGTGCATTGAAGCACGCCTCAAGTAGTGCCCGAGCGCCTCCCTCGTGATCCTAGAAAAGTCGATGGCCCTCCAGGAGAGAGCCCCCGAGCCTTGCTCGAGGAGGGCACCGGGCGCGCCTTCCTATGCGATAGAAGGAGGTGCCCCCTGAATAGGCGCGGACCCTGAGGGGCCTGCCTCTCAAGGGGTCGGGCCAAGCGATGTCTTCTTCTTCTTAGGAGCAACCTCGGGAAGCCTCCCGTTCCTATGATCTGGGTCTTCAATTGATGCGGCTTGGAAAGCATGTTCCAGAGAACACACAACGTCTCTCTCTTCACAAGGCACAGTGATGACTCCACTGCTTCCTGGCATCTTGAGGACATTGTAGCCATGATGGGTCACGGCCATGAACTTGGCCAGGGCTGGGTACCCGAGGATGGCATTGTACAGCAGGCAGATGTGAGCGACATCGAAGTCAATGAGCTCGGTGCGGTAGTTGTCGCGCTTCCCGAAGGTAACAGGAAGGCGGACCTGCCCTATCGGAACCGTGAAACCATCAGTGACTCCTGAGAAAGGCTTGGTTGGCTGCAGCTGATTGTAGGGCACTTGGAGATTGTTGAACGTCTCGACGGATAGGACATTGAGCCCTGCTCCACCATCGATGAGGGTCCTGGTGACTTGCACGTTGCTGATGATTGGGGAACAAAGCATCGGGAGGACTCCGGCTGTGGTCGCGCACTTGAGCAGATCCGCTGAGCTGAACGTGATGGCGCACGCTGACCACCTGAGAGGGCGTGTGGCTTCAAGCTTGGGGAGGACTGCATTCACTTCACGAGCAAACTGCTTGAAGATGCACTGAGAGGCCGGGGCTTGAGCGCCGCCCAAGATGCAAGCGATTGCGCGCGGCTCCTGGAAGCCTCTAGCCCCCTCGTCCTGATGATGGTCTTCATTCTTCCTCGGCTGTGGTGGCATAGGAGGGAGGCCCGCATTGCCTTGTGGGCGATCCTCACAAGGCTGATCCCTCCAACCCCCCTCGCGAGGTGGGTCCCTCCAACCTCCCTCACGAGGCTGGTCCTTCCAGCGGTCCTCGCGAGGTCGGTTGCGCCACCCTTGGCGAGGGCCACGGTCTTCCCAACGTCCTCCACCTCCTCCTCCTCCTCGGCCATAGCCCCGGTCGCTGCGCTCGGGGCGTCAGCCGGCACACACGTCACGCACGGCCCTGAGCTCTTGGCATTCGTTGGTGTTGTGGGTGTGGAGGTCATGGTACACGCAGTATCGTCTGCCCTTGGATGACTCAGGTTGATCCCTGCCTCGCTTGGTGTCCGGTTCTGCTGCAAGTACGGCAGCCCCCTTGTGCTTCACATCCTTGGCCTTGGGCTTCTTCTCTTCGAGGTCGGCAGCTGGCAGCTCGAGGAGGGAAAGGCGCCCTTCCTCAGCCCTAGCGCACTTGGTCGCCAAATTGAACAGCTCCAGGGATGTGCACAGGTCCTCATGGATCGCAAGCTCCTCCTTCATCTTGACGTCACACACGCCGTCGGAGAAGGCTGAGATGATGGCCTCCTCAGACACCTTGGGGATCTTAAGGCGAGCGCTGTTGAAGCGCTGGATGAACTTCTGCAGGGTCTCTCCCGGCTGCTGCTTGATGCGGCGCAAGTCGCTCATGGCCGGGGGCCGATCGCGGGTGCCTTGGAAGTTGGCGATGAATCAGGTGCGCATCTCGTCCGAGGAGGATATCGTGCCAGGAGCCAGGTTCAGGAGCCAGGTGCGGGCGCCGTCCTTGAGCGCCATGGGGAACCAGTTCGCCATGACCTTCTCGTCCTTGTTGGTGGCTTCGATGCCCAGCTCGTAGAGCTGGAGGAACTCAGCAGGGTCAGCCGTGCCATCGTAGCGCGGGGGCTGGTCTGGCTTGAACTTGCCCGGCCAGGCCACGCTGCGCAGCTCGGCGGAGAAGGCACGACAGCTTGCAGTGCCCGCAGGAGCCCTTTGGTGACGGAGAGCTTGATCTTGCGGGTCTCTGTGCGCTGCCGCCAGGTGCAGCGCGGGGTCTTGATGCGCTGGAGCAGGTGCGCGCTCGTGCCGGGCCCGTGCGGGGAGCACACGGGCGGCTTCTTGGGGACGAGGGATCTCTTGGCAGCTCTTCTCTTGCTGTGCTGGCGCCGGACGGAGTGGGTTCCGCCCAGGGGCCATGTGCCTTGGGGCCAAGGCGCCTTCTTGAGGGGGAGGCGGCGGAGGCGCCCCCGGAGCTTCGTCGCCCGCGCAGGGCGGGGCGCGGTGCAGTGAGAGGGATGGTGCAGGGGAGCCCCCAGCAGCGCTAACGAGCTTGGTGATGCGGGCGGGCCACTCGTCATAGAGGTCGTCGATGGGACAGTAGTGCAGGAGCTCCCGCGCCAGGAGCAGCACGGCGTGCGCGTCCGCAGGAGCGCGACGGACGTGGAACGAGGAGCCGGTCGGAGTCAGCGACGGGGTGGCGGTGCGGCCTTCTCGCTGCAACAAAGGATACAGGGACGACGCCTGCTGCTCGTTCCCCGCTGGGCCGGGGGCGGCGTTGACGACAGGCGACGGGGAATGGCGGGGGCGCCCGCCGACGGGGGCCGTCTGGGCGACACGAGTGGCGAGAGCGGCCCAGCGCTCGGCGCGGGCGCGACGAGCGTCTGACATGGATGGGACGGGCGGCGAAACACGAGGCGACGGAAGGCAGATTCTGGCGCACCCCTACCTGGCGCGCCAAATGTCGGATTTCGGGTTCTGGCAGACCCTTAAGGTTCGAACACTGGGGTGCACGTGGAGATCACACCTCCTGCCTACCCATGTCTCGCCGCCTCGCAAGGATCTAAAACTACACGAAGAACAACACAAGGGACACGAGATTTATACTGGTTCAGGCCACCATTATGGTGTAATACCCTACTCTAGTTTGTGGTGTGGTGGATTGCCTTTGGGGCTGATGAGGAACAGTACAGTGGAAGAACAGCCTCGCGAGGGTCTGTTCTTGGCTGGTGCGATGAACTGCTAGGGGGAGTTCAGTCGCTTCTCTCTCTCCGTCTTTCTATCCTTCTTCTTTTGATGCCTCTACCCTGTGGGTGGCTAGTCCTATTTATAGGCGAAGGCCCCGGACCTCTTCCCAAATATTGAGCGGGGAGGGCGCCAACAATTGGCCATTTTGAAGGGGAACATCTAGTACACTTATCCTGACTAAAGTTGGTCCTCGCCTGCCAAAGACCCTGACGATGACGCCGGCTTGGGCTCCATGATGACCTCCGTTCTGCCGTCCTGCTGGTCTTGGTCTTGTTGCACTGAAATGGTTGCCTTTGCTTGATACCCTTGCCTGCACTTGCCCCCTTTGCACCAAAGAGGAAACAAGGACTCTGCGCAGGCCGGCGCCCGCCTGGCGCCCTCCTGGCCTTGGTTGTCATGGCTTGCGTCATGGGC
Source organism: Triticum timopheevii (assembly GCA_963921465.1). Taxonomy (NCBI): domain Eukaryota; kingdom Viridiplantae; phylum Streptophyta; class Magnoliopsida; order Poales; family Poaceae; genus Triticum; species Triticum timopheevii. The sequence goes on from OY997272.1 coordinate 174,347,196, forward strand.
ACCTCGCGAGGTACCCCGCCTTGATCTCTCCGCCTCCTCGCGAGCCAGCCTAACGAGGCCGTGCCCGAGGAAGCCTCCTGTCGTCCGCCCCATGAGGCTTGGCCCCTCGCGAGGGTCTTGAGCATGTGTTGATGAAGATGGGCCGTACTGGGCCACTCCTTGAGCCACGCCGCAGGCCGCAGGCAGACAAGTCTGGGTACCCCCGTTCCCAGAACGCCAACACTAGGGTTAGAGAGAATGAAATTATTGAAGATGATATTATTGAAGATAGTGATGATGAAGGTTCTCCCCCTAAGTATGAATTGCCTGTTGTTTCTGAGGGTTATGTTATGGATGAAAAAACTGCAGAGATCTTCTTGCTTGCAATGATAGATCTGATCTTAAGAAGTTATTAGCTAAACTGAAACAGAAATCTCCAAATGCTAGAATTAAATATGACCCTGCTTTTGCTACTTCACCTATCTTTGTTACCGATAAGGATTATGAATTCTCTGTCGATCCGGAGATAATTACTTTGGTTGAATCTGATCCTTTTTATGGCAATGAATCTGAAACTGTTGTGGCACATCTTACTAAATTGAATGATATAGCCACCCTGTTCACTAATGATGAGAAGTCTCGCTATTATTATATCTTTAAGATATTTCCATTCTCATTAAAGGGTGATGCTAAAACTTGGTTTAATTCTCTTGATCCTGGTTGTGTGTGTAGTCCCCAGGATATGATTTATTACTTCTCTGCTAAATATTTCCCTGCTCATAAGAAACAAGCTGCCTTGAGGGAAATATATAATTTTGTGCAAATTGAAGAAGAGAGTCTCCTACAAGCTTGGGGGAGGCTTCTCCGGTTACTTAATGCTTTGCCTGATCATCCTCTTAAGAAACATGAAATACTTGATATCTTTTATAATGGACTAACCGATGCTTCCAAGGACCACTTGGATAGTTGTGCTGGTTGTGTTTTCAGGGAAAGAACAGTCGACCAAGATAAATTGTTATTAAATAATATGTTGACTAATGAAAATAATGGACTCTTCCTGCGCCAACTCCTAAACCAACTCCGAAGAAGAGGGGAGTTCTATTTCTCAGTCCCGAAGATATGCAAGAGGCAAAGAAATCAATGAAAGAAAAAGGTATTAAAGCTAAAGATGTTAAGAATTTACCTCCTGTTGAAGAAATACATGGTCTTAATATACCACCTGTTGAAGAAACACATTGTCATGATAACCCGACACAGGTAGTAAAAGTAAATTCTCTCTATAGATATGATAAGGTTGATGTCGGTGTCAAAACCGGCGGATCTCGGGTAGGGGGTCCCGAACTGTGCGTCTAGGCGGATGGTAACAGGAGACGAGGGACACAATGTTTTTACCCAGGTTCGGGCCCTCTCGATGGAGGTAAAACCCTACGTCCTGCTTGATTAATATTGATGATATGGGTAGTGCAAGAGTGGATCTACCACGAGATCAAGGAGGCTAAACCCTAGAAGCTAGCCTATGGTATGATTGTTGTAATGTATGTTGTCCTACGGACTAAAGCCCTCCGGTTTATATAGACACCGGAGAGGGCTAGGGTTACACAGAGTCGGTTACAATGGTAGGAGATCTACATATCCGTATCGCCAAGCTTGCCTTCCACGCCAAGGAAAGTCCCATCCGGACACGGGACGGAGTCTTCAATCTTGTATCTTCGTAGTCTTGGAGTCTAGCGGATAATGATAGTCCGGCTGTCCGGACACCCCCTAGTCCAGGACTCCCTCAGTAGCCCCCGTACCAGGCTTCAATGACGATAAGTCTAGCGCGTTTATAGTCTTCGGCGTTGCAAGGCGGGTTCTCCCTTCAAATTCCATGTATCTGCCGAACAATGTCCGGCTTCATCCTGAATACTGTGTTCCTCGGCTTCTACGCCAAATAATGGCCCTCTTCCACGCGTCGCACGAATGCGAAAAGCCAGGGCGTCTTTTGTGTTTCGCCCCCTAGTTGTGCGAGTCGTCCGCCTACAAAAGAGGCAAGAATCCAGATCCAAACCACACCGTCTTCCTCCCGCGAATACTTCATCGAAGCGCCTTTTGACCTAAAAATCCATTCCATCATGGACCGTCGACGCGGCTCTTCTTCTCGCGCTCCCAGCCCACCGCCGGGGGATTGGAGGAGGTGCTCTGTTTCATACAACGAGCTAGTGAAGCTCCAAGCGGGGGGATATCTCCCTCCGGCCTTCATGATCCCGGTTCGAGCCGGGCTGGTTACTTATTAAGGTGGGAGGTAAGCGGAGGCTACCCCAAGCCCCAATAAGGGGGAGCGAGTATGCTTCGTCCCCTATCTGATAAGGGGACTCGGATTCCCAATACATCCGTTCCTCCGCGGGCTCCTGGAGTTCTACGGACTCCAGCTCCACCACCTCACGCCCACCTCTGTCCTGCATATCGTGGGCTACGTAGCTCTTTGTGAGCTATTCCTGGGCATTGAGCCCCATTTTGCATTGTGGAAGAGGCTGTTTTGCCTCGTACCCCGTTCTTACGAGGGGTCCATATATCAAGTGGGCGGCGCCGAAATATGGCGCATCGCCGGGACCGGATACCCATCCGGTACTCCCAAGAAGGCGTCTGAAGACTGGCCCTCAGAATGGTTTTATGTAGGAGATGCTCCACTGCCGGACCCAGTCCGGATTGGCCTCCCGGAGTTTAGTGCTGCTCCCCTGAAGAAACGCCTCAGCTGGCGCCCACGGAGCCCCCGATTGGAGGAAGACAAGAGCGTCCATTATTTGATGGGCCAACTAAGATTACTGGCCCATTCCGTGTTGACCATGATTGGAGTCATGACGACATGCATTATGCGGGGGGTACATCCATTGCAGTACAGAGGCCACCCTTTGTGGGATTTCAACGGGGAGGACGATGCCACCCGTCACGGCCGCAAAGGGCCGGATTCGACCGAGGATCTGGTAGAGATCCTTTCCAGCCTGTATAAGGGGGAAAAGGAGGACTTCCTTCGAACGAACCCTTTGAATGGGTTTTCCATGATCAACCCTAGAGGATGGGTAAGCGAACACCTTTAAAGGCTCAACCCATTCTCTCGAAGTTTAAGCTTCTTTACATTATGTCTTCGGCGCAGGGTCTACGCCGGACTGTGGAGGACATGGTGAGTCCTGCTCCGCAACCCAAGGATCCAGAAAGATCCTTGGATCCGGCCTCCGAAGAGGATCCGGACATCAAGGTGGGGCTGATCGACGGGGTGTTTCACCAGCTCAGCATAGACAATGCTTTGGTGGCCATCACGGCGGACTACCCCGGACTGTGTCCGGCTTCCCAGGTGACCGCGACCGAAGTCCGGACACCATTATCTCTTCCCTGCCCATTTCTAACCTTCGCGAATGATGGTACGTTATAGGAAGTGCCTTTACGGCGGGAAGCCGAGCCGGCGGCGGCTGACCAACAGAGGCCAGTCTGGACCAGCAGGCGGAAAAGGAGCGCGGTGCGGACGGAAACGTCGCCGCAAAGGTATAGCTCGTATTTGAATTTTCAGAGCAACGTTCCTAGGTAACGCCTGAGTGCTCATGATCTTTGTAGGAGAAAAAACGCTCGCCGGACTGCGGGCGCAGAAGTTGCTGATCCAACCTACACCGGCCAGGCTCCAGCGCCCGGCCTGGAGGGGGAGGCAAGCGCAAGACGCGGGCCGGATCCTTCTCCAACGGAGGACACCGACAGACTGTCCGCCACCAAGTCTGAGGTGGAGAGCGCCATGAACCATAGGCGCCGCCGGACAATATTTCGTGAAGCGTGCTTCTCCCCTGAGGCATTGGATGCCTTTAACGCAGGGGACGCGCATCTCTGTGCCGCTCAAGATGGTTTTACCAAAGCCACGGAGCAGTATGTGAAAGACATACGGGTAAGGAAATTTTAATGGTTGTATATACCAGTAGCTCCCGAGACTTAAAGTAGTTATGATAACTGATTTAAGGATCATGTGAAAACGCAGGCTCTTACCGAGAAGAATGCCCAGCTGTCAAGGGAGCTGCAAGATTGCAAGGCCCAACTTGAGGCCGCACTTGCTGCCGCAGGAGGAGACGCAGAGACCCCTCTTGGTAACACATTTTTATTAATAAATATAAGCGCTGTGCGGCGTGCGCGCAAGTCTAATAATGACATTGCAGGTGCCGCCAGACAAGATCCGAACAGGCAAGCATTGTTGCGCCAGCTGAAGGCCGGCGAGAGTGTGCTGAATAGGGTGCAGCAAGAAAGGAACAAGCTCCAGGATGCCAACGCCAAGCTCGGAGAAGAGCTGAAAGGCGCTCGGGCCGAGCTGTCCGGCTCCGTTAAGGAGAATCAGCGGCTTCGTCGCGGCATTTATAGTAAGTGCTTGAGCGAACTCCTTTTAAAAGAAGAGTTCGGCGAAGAAGCGAATTGACATAGTACGTCTTGTAGGTATACTCACAGGTCGCCCTGCGGAGGAGATGCCCGTATCAATGGGTGATCAACTTCCTGAGCTGCTGCAACTGCTCGAACGGGTTCGGCAGGCAATGAACGGCGTCGTTCAGGCTTTATGGCCAGCCCTCACCCTACCCGAGGGCCTCGGGGAGCTTGCGGAGAAGCTGCAGGGAGTTCGGCAGCGCTTCCGTTTATGGAAGATTTCGGCTTGCCATCAAGGTGCCAGGGAGGCTTGGGCCATGGTGAAGACGCGGTATAAGAAGGCGGATCCCAACCATATGGCCGAAGTTGGACCGGTGGGGCCCGATGGGAAGGAGATCCCTGTGAGTTTAGTATACAGCCAAGTAGAGTTGGCTGCTAAGTTTTCCCAACGGGACTGTAAGTTAGACAGCCTATTAGACGGGATTGAGGAGGAATACAATCAAAAAATTTGACAATGTATATTTTCCTTTGAAGTGACATGTGAAATGCCTTCTAGCCGGATTGTAGATCGTTTGTCTTTGCCGACCTTTTCGCTTCAACCTCGGGACCCTAGAGTCCGGAGTGTGTCCGAATACCTTTTTGGTTAAGAAACAACCGTGGTATGCATGGAGACCAGGCGTAGGGGTCATCAGTGCTTTATCAGACAAGTGCCCAACTAGTTATGTTATATTACATGGTTAGTAAGAAACATCTTCCAGGGAGAATAGTTCCGTTAAGGGTTCCTTTCCCTGGGAGGCATGCCCTAAAGTGCATGTCCGGACTGCAAAGAAAGCAGTAAAACATCTGGGGGCAGATAGATAAATAGGTAAAAAGTCATCTTTTAAGTCACCGACCGAATATTCCCTTAAGAATGCTAGCTTTCGGCTTCACCCAGTCTGAGGTACACATCCGGCTGACCCGGCAGTAACAATCGCAGAGGTGCTCCCTTTACCTCCTAGCCGAACAATCGGGAACGTAGGGGTAAGCACAGGAGCCAGGCAACCCAGCTTGGCCAAAACTTAAGTCATATCGATGCATATAATGGCGAGTAAAAGGTACATGTGGAAGCTTGACACATGTGCTGGGTATGAAACCCGTGTAATTGAGCTTCTGTAAAAGAAGCCCCTAGGAATAATGAGTGCGGATGGCACATCATGCGTTGCAAAAAATGCGAAAATAGGCCCGTAAGGGCTCTTAAATAAAAAGGCATAAAAAGAGAAACAAAAGACAGCCGAAGTGTAAAAGTTTGGACGGGGGAAGGGGACGAACTCTTAGTTCGGCGCTAGGCATAGAATCGTCGGAGGCGGGCTGCGTTCCATGGGTTCGGCTCGAGTCGGTTATCTGACGCATTTCGTAGACAGTATGCTCCGCCGGTCAGGACTTGATCGATAATGAAGGGGCCCTCCCATTTGGGCTTGAGCTTGTCCTTTTTCTTGTCCGGCAGGCGTAGAACTAGTTCACCAACGTTGTAAGTCTTGGCCCGTACTTCTCTGCTTTGATATCTTCGGGCCTGCTGCTGATAAAATGCGGAACGAGCCTTCGCGACGTCACGTTCTTCCTCCAATGTGTCCAAGCTGTCCTGCCGATCAAGCTCGGCCTCTCTTTCCTCATACATGCGCACTCGAGGTGAGTCATGAATAATGTCACAGGGCAAGACTGCCTCTGCGCCGTATACCATAAAAAATGGTGTGAATCCGGTAGTACGGTTAGGCGTTGTCCGCAGCCCCCAGAGTACGGAGTCGAGCTCCTCGACCCATTGTGTGTCGGATTTAGTAAGTAACCTCACTAGTCTGGGTTTAATGCCACTCATTATTAGACCATTTGCTCGTTCCACTTGACCGTTGGTTTGAGGGTGATAAACTGAAGCGTAGTCGAGCTTGATGCCCATATTTTTGCACCATGACTTAACCTCGTCGGCTGTGAAGTTCGTGCCGTTGTCGGTGATGATGCTGTGGGGTACTCCGTAACGGTGTACTACCCCTGATATAAAGTCTATCACTGGTCCGGACTCTGCCGTTTTGACCAGTTTGGCCTCTATCCATTTGGTGAATTTATCCACCATGACCAATAGGTACCTTTGCTTGTGGGTTCCCCCTTTTAAGGGGTCCAACCATATCAAGCCCCCAGACCGCGAACGGCCAGGTAATGGGTATGGTTTTGAGGGCGGTGGGTGGCATATGGCTCTGATTAGCAAAGAGCTGACAACCAACGCATCGCTGGACTAAGTCCTGCGCGTCTGCCCGGGCCGTCGGCCAATAAAATCCTATATAGAATGCCTTTCCTACAACGGCCCGGGCTGCTGCGTGGTGTCCGCCTAGTCCGGCATGAATTTCAACCAGGAGGTTTCACCCTTCCTCTTCGGAGATACACCTCTGAAGGACTCCGATTGTACTTTTCTTATAAAGTTCTCCCTCATGGACCTTGTAGGCTTTCGATCGCCGGACTATGCAGCGGGCCTCGTTTTGGTCTTCGGGAAGTTCCTGCCTAAGTAAGTAGGCTAGGAAAGTTTCTGTCCACGCGGCAATTACTGCCATTATGACGTGGGCTGAAGGTGTTATATCATCTGCTGAATCACCGATTGGTGCGGTTTTTTTCGGTTTGTCACTACCGGGCTCCTCTTCCCATAGTACGGATGGCTTGAAGAGCCGTTCCAGGAAGATATTTGGAGGGACAGCATCACGTTTCGCACCGATGCGTGCCAGTACGTCGGCCGCTTGGTTATTGTCTCGGGCTATGTGATGGAATTCAAGTCCTTCAAACCGAGCTGACATTTTTAGGATAGCATTGCGATATGCTGCCATTTTCGGGTCCTTGGCATCAAAGTCTCCGTTTATTTGGGATATTGCAAGGTTTGAATCCCCACGCACCTCTAGGCGTTGAATGCCCATGGAGACTGCCATCCGGAGACCATGTAACAGGGCCTCGTATTCGGCTGCATTGTTGGAGTCTGTGTACATTATTTGAAGTACATATTGGACTGTATCTCCGGTTCGGGACGTCAATACGACGCCAGCCCCCAGTCCGGCCAACATTTTGGAGCCGTCGAAATGCATAGTCCAATTGGAGTATGCGCCGTACTCTTTAGGGAGTTCGGCTTCGGTCCATTCGGCGACGAAGTCAGCCAAAACTTGTGACTTTATAGCTCGTCGAGGTTTGTAAGTTATATCGAATGGTAAGAGCTCAATGGCCCATTTTGCAATCCTGCCCGTTGCGTCGCGGTTATTTATAATGTCATTGAGTGGTACTTCAGAGGCCACTATTATCGAACACTCTTGAAAGTAGTGCCGGAGTTTCCGGGACACCATGAACACCGCATATGCTATCTTCTCATAGTGCGGGTAACGGGATTTGCAGGGGGTTAACACAATGGATACATAATACACTGGTTTTTGAAGAGGGAATTTATGCCCTTCTGTCTCTCGTTCGACGATGAGTACCGCGCTTACAACTTGGTGTGTTGCCGCGATGTATAACAACATTGGTTCACCCAGATTGGGCGCGGCCAGGACCGGATTGGTTGCCAATATGGCCTTTATTTCTTCAAGTCCGGCAGTGGCAGCATCCGTCCACTCGAAGTGTTCGGTGCGCCTGAGGAGGCGATAAAGGGGCAACGCCTTTTCTCCTAGACGGGAGATAAAGCGGCTTAGAGCTGCCACGCATCCTGTTAATTTTTGTATTTGTTTGAGGTCTTTTGGAATATCCAATTGTGACAGAGCTCGGATTTTAGCCGGGTTTGCTTCGATTCCTCTACCGGATACAATGAAGCCCAGCAGCTTTCCGGCTGGTACGCCGAAAACGCATTTTTCCGGATTCAGCTTGATGTCATATGCTCTGAGGTTGTCGAATGTGAGCCTCAAATCGTCTACTAGAGTTTCGACATGCTTTGTTTTGATGACTACGTCGTCTACGTATGCCTCGACTGTTTTGCCGATCTGGGTTGCCAGACATGTTTGGATCATGCGCTGATATGTTGCGCCGTCATTTTTAAGTCCGAAGGGCATCGTGTTGAAGCAGAATGGTCCGTAAGGGGTGATGAATGCCGTGGCGGCTTGGTCTGCTTCTGCCATCTTGATTTGATGGTAGCCAGAGTATGCGTCGAGGAAACACAATGAATCGTGCCCCGCGGTAGCATCGATAATTTGGTCGATGCGGGGGGAGAGGGAAGGGATCCTTTGGGCAAGCCTTATTGAGGTCTTTAAAATCGACACAGAGGTGCCAGGATTTGTCCTTCTTTGGTACCATTACCAGATTTGCTAGCCAGTCCGGATGTTTGATATCTCTGATGAATCCGGCTTCCAATAGTTTGGCTCGCTCTTCTCCCATTGCCTGTCTTTTGGGTTCGGAAAATCTTCGAAGAGCATGTTTGACTGGCTTAAATCCTTTTAGGATGTTTAGGCTGTGTTCTGCCAACCTGAGTGGGATTCCGGGCATATCCGAAGGATGCCAGGCGAAGATGTCCCAATTTTCCCGAAGAAATTCACGCAGTGCGGCGTCTACTTCGGGGTTCAATTGTGCCCCAATGGAGGCCATCTTTGTTGGGTCCGTTGGATGGACCTGGAATTTTGTTATTTCATCTGCTGGTTTGAAGGAGGTGGACTTGGATCTTTTATCGAGTATCACATCGTCCCTGTTCACCGTGGAGCGCAGCGTGGTGAGTTCTTCTGCCGCTAAGGCTTCGGATAGTGCCTCGAGGGCTAGTGCGGCTGTCTTGTTTTCGGCGCGGAGTGCTATGTTCGGATCACTAACGATAGTGATTATTCCGCTGGGCCCAGGCATTTTGAGCTTCATGTACCCGTAGTGAGGTACTGCTTGAAAAATTGTGAATGCCTCTCGTCCTAATATGCCGTGATATCCGCTGCTGAACGGGGCCACTTGGAACGTGACTTCTTCGGATCTGTAATTGTCCGGAGAGCCGAACACCAAATCGAGTGTGATTTTTCCGGTGCAGCGTGCTTCCCGGCTAGGGATTATTCCTCTAAAGGTTGTGTTGTTCGCTCAATACGGCTCAAATCGATTTCCATTTTTTGCAGAGTTTCCTCGTAAATGAGGTTTAGTCCGCTGCCGCCATCCATGAGGACTTTTGTCAGTCGAAAGCCGTCCACTATGGGACTAAGTACCAGTGCAGCTGGCGCTCTGGCTGTTCGGAATTTAGGCTCGTCGCTGGCGTTGAAGGTAATAGCTGTGTCGCTCCATGGATTTGCTGTTGCTACTTGGTAGACTTCGGCGAGTCCGCGGATTGTTCGCTTTCGCATATTGTTTGATGCGAAGGTCTCGAAGACTGTTGATACCGTACTGGTATTGTTGGAGTGGTTTCCCAGAGCTAGAAGCTCCTCGCCACTTTTGGCCACCTGCCGTAATATCCAACATGCTCGAAGGCTATGTGTTGGGACGGCTCCCTCTGTACTATGAAGCTTACAGGGTCCATTGAGCCATCCCTCCAGTACGGTTCCGCTTCCCTTATTGGGTTTTTGTTTTTTCGTTTTTGCATCTGGGGCCTGAGTGTAAGGCGCCCTTTTGCTGCGGACTAGGTTTGGGGCCGGATTATCCCAAAATTGATTTTCGGTTTTTCGGAAACTCTCCATCGCACAGTACTTTCGTACTATGGATGCCAGATCGGTGAAGCGCGTAATTCTGCGACGACCAATGGCATTTAGTACTCCCTTGTCCGTGCAGTTATTGCAGAAGATTGAGATTGTGTTTTCCTCTCGGCAGTCCTTTATCCTGTCCATAACCAGGAGGAATCTGGCCCAGTAGTGATGTACTGTTTCAGCAGGCTCTTGCCGTATTAGAGATAGATCACATATGTCTGGGCGGGTGGGTGGACTAAAATCCGGATCCCTGCCCATCTTGGGGCTCAAAGGCCGAGGGTTTTCCAAATTCGGAAGCTTGGTTTGCTGGACACAATCCAGCGAGTCCAGAGCGATGCATGATTTTAAGTTCAATGCTCGATCAAAGTCCGTCCCTCCACGGGAATCCAGCATGGAGGGTTCAGGAATCTAGACATGAATAGTTTTCAATACAGGCAAAGAGTTGCCGTATTGCTCCTCTACCACTACGACGTGGTGGGTGGCCTGGGGAGAGTTAATCTCTCTCAGATTGGTTTTAAGCCCAATCTGGTTGTAGTCCGTAGCGACTCCCAGGGCGGCGATGCGATCCAAGAGCTCGTTAACAGACGAGAGCTCTATTGGATCCAACTGTTCGGCAGCTTTAGGGCTGACGCGAAGATTGCTTCTGACGACTTGAGAAGTCATTGTCGAAGCGGCGGCCGGACAGGCGGTCATAAGAAAACCACCAAGCCGGATAGTTTGGCCGGCGGCCAAGGCCCCTTCGGCGAAAACACCATCTTTGAAGACGGGTGGAGGCATCCGCTCTATTGGTGACGACACAGAATGAAAGCACCAATGTCGGTGTCAAAACCGGCGGATCTCGGGTAGGGGGTCCCGAACTGTGCGTCTAGGCGGATGGTAACAGGAGACGAGGGACACAATGTTTTTACCCAGGTTCGGGCCCTCTTGATGGAGGTAAAACCCTACGTCCTGCTTGATTAATATTGATGATATGGGTAGTGCAAGAGTGGATCTACCACGAGATCAAGGAGGCTAAACCCTAGAAGCTAGCCTATGGTATGATTGTTGTAATGTATGTTGTCCTACGGACTAAAGCCCTCCGGTTTATATAGACACCGGAGAGGGCTAGGGTTACACAGAGTCGGTTACAATTGTAGGAGATCTACGTATTCGTATCGCCAAGCTTGCCTTCCACGCCAAGGAAAGTCCCATCCGGATACGGGACGGAGTCTTCAATCTTGTATCTTCGTAGTCTTGGAGTCCGGCGGATAATGATAGTCCGGCTGTCCGGACACCCCCTAGTCCAGGACTCCCTCAGTTAAAATCCCGTCTACTAAATTCCCTAGCCAATGTTTAGATGAATTTGATGATTTTATGGCTAGGCAAGAAAGTTTTAATGCTTATGTTGGTAGAGAGTTAAAGAGCAATGCTTACATGATTGTACGCTTGAGTGATTATATGGCTAGAGTTAAAGGTGAACTTCAGCTCATTAGTAAATATGCTTCTATGGTTACCACTCAAGCAGAACAAGTACTTAAAGCTCAAAGTGATTTACTCGATGAATTAAATAATAAACATGATTTTGCTATTAGAGTGGCTACTAGAACTGGTAGAATGACTTAGGAACCCTTGTATCCTGAAGGCCACCCTAAGAGAATTGAGCAAGGTTCTCAGAGAAATAATTTAGATGCACCTAGTCCTTCCAAAAAGAAGAAAAAGAAAAACGATAGGACTTTGCATGCTTCGAGTGAATCTATTGTGGACACACCTGAGAATCCCAATGATATTTCTATTTTTTATGCTAAAACACAATCAAGTGATGAACATGAACCTAGTGATAATGTTAATGATAATGTTCATCTTGATGCTCAGCCTAGCAATAATAATGATGTAGAAATTGAACCTGCTGTTGATCTTGATAACCCACAATCAAAGAATCAACGTTATGATAAAAGAGACTTTGTTGCTAGGAAGCACGGTAAAGAAAGAGAACCATGGGTTCAGAAACACATGCCTTTTCCTCCTAAGCCATCTAAGAAAAAGGATGATGAGGATTTTGAGCGCTTTGCTGAAATGATTAGACTTATCTTCTTACGTATGCGCTTAACTGATATGCTTAAAGTAAATCCTTATGCTAAATACATGAAGGATATCATTACAAATAAAAGAAAGATACCGGAAGATGAAATTTCCACCATGCTTGCTAATTATACTTCTAAGGGTGGAATACCAAAGAAACTTGGAGATCCAGGGGTACCAACTACACCATGCTCCATTAAAAGAAATTGTGTTAAAACTACTTTATGTGATCTTGGAGCCGGTGTTAGTGTTATGCCCCTCTCTTTATATCGTAGACTTGAATTGAATAAGTTGACACCTACTGAAATATCTTTGCAAATGGCTAATAAATCAACTGCTATACCTGTTGATATTTGTGAGGATGTGCCTGTTGTGGTTGCAAACGTCACTATTTTAACGGACTTTGTTATTCTTGATATTCCCGAGGATGATAGTATGTCAATTATCCTTGGTAGACCCTTTTTGAATACTGTAGGGGCTGTTATTGATTGCAACAAAGGCAATGACACTTTTCATGTTAATGGTAATGAGCATATGGTACACTTCCCAAGGAAACAACCTCAAGTTCATAGCATCAATTCTATTGGAAAAATTCCAACTATCATTATTGGAGGTTTTGAATTTCCTCTTCCTACTATCAAGAAGAAATATGATATTCTTATTATTGGGGATGTTCATATCCCCGTTGAGGTAACCTAGTGTTATTCGAAATTTCTCCGGTTCCATGTTATTCGGAATGAGTTTGTTAACAAGACTTGATCAACCTTGTTAGTGGATTCCTTTTGATGATCATGATATAGATGAAATTAGAAGGCACAACCTTCTGTACCCTCCTTTTACTTTCTGGTATTTAGATTAAATAAACGAAAAATAGTATTTTCTGTCTGTTTTTTGAATTATCCATGCAATAGAAAAATATCCTGAAAATAAACCTCCCAATGCCCTGCCAATTTAGTATGATTTTTTATGGAATATTTGAGGATTTTAGGCACTAAGAACACAACAGGGGGGCAAGCACCTGGCCACGAGGGTCCAGGGTGCGCCCCCTGCCTCATGGGCCCATGGTGGCCCCCCTCCACTTATTACTGCACCCACACACTCCATCTTCCTCCCAAAGAAAATCCCCATCCAGCTCAAGCATGAGTTCTAGCTTATTTTGCTACGATTTTCGATCTCCTTGCTCAAAGCTCCATTTACAAAACTGCTTTGGGAGATTGTTCTTTGGTATGTGACTCCTCCAATGGTCCAATTAGTTTTTGTTCTAGTGCTTATTTCATTGCAAATTTTAGCTGCCTAGGTGACATTGTTCTTGAGCTTCCATGTCAAATTTATGAGGTCCCAAGTAATTCTAATGCATGATATAGGCTCTAGGCACTTGTGGGAGTAGTTGCTATCAATTTTATTGAGTTTGATTCACTTTTATTTTGAGTTATTAAAAATTTCAGAAATTTTCAGAAAATGGTGAAGAGATTTTTGAGGGGCTCTTCTAGCCAAGGCTCCAAGGACAAACAAGCTAAGGAGAAAGAAAAGCCCAAGTATAATCTTCCTCGCATAGCGGAAGTACGGCCGTGTGAGTGGCCTTGTGATAATTTCTTGAGAGCAGCCGAGATTTATGAAGACTTTTATTCTTTGGCTGATAATGCGGGCCTCGCCGACTTCCTCCACGACCGGATCAAACAGTATCTCTTACTTACCAACACTTTCGTGCAAAACTTTTACTATTATCCTAAGAATTCACCTCCTTCAGTAGCTTTTCATTTATATGATGAGGCTAAGGAAATGTCATTACGTAATTTTTGCGCGATTTGTAGAATACCCTTTGAGGGCAGCTTAGATGAACCATATCGTAAAGATGTGGATGGTTTTATTGATACTTTTACTGTACGGGAATCAAGGAAGGTTTCCGATGCAAGAATAACTAGCATACATTTTCCTGTTTTATGCTACTTTGCCATATTTGCTAGTCGATGCGTAATTGGTCGTGGAAACTATGGAAACCTCAGTGTTCCTGATATTATTATTCTATTCCATGCCTTATTTTGTGATAACTCTTTTACTATGGGTGCCGTTATTGCTAAACGATTAAGCCTGAACCGTACAAAGGGCCCCATCTTTGGAGGTATCTATGCTGCACGCCTTGCTAGACATTTCGAGATACCTATTAGGCATTATGAGAAAGAGGAAAAACTACTGCCCCCTTCTTTTCTAGATTATAATAGCATGGTAGCACAGGAGTTTATTGTTAACAACGATGATAATATGCTTTTGTATAACTTGAGATCTAATAAGAAACACAATGAGACTATTATCTTGCTTGTGCCTTCTTTGTTTGATTTAATTGCAGGCCATTACCTCGTCTTGCCGGTGGCCGTGTACGTGCACCGAGGCCAGACATCAGCTCCAGAGCCTAAGCCGGAACCACCACTGGACCCTTATCGTCCATCATCTTATCAGTGGGATCCGGAGGGAATCGCTAGCCAGTGGTAGTACGATGACACTCCTCAGTACACCGGGGTGAGTAGCCGCGATCCATGGGCATAGAACTACTTAGGCAAAAGCCTAAGCTTGGGGGAGTACTTATTTCTCACCGACATTACATTCATGTTCACACACTCATTCTAGTTGTCGGTGCTCATACTTTTTCATTGTATTATCCATGCTAGTTTAATTTCTTTTTCTAGCTTCCTTCTTGTGTGTTAGATAAACCTTAAGAAAAACCAAAATTAGTTAGTTTAATTTCCATGTTGTGGTAGTAATTAAAATGAAAACCCAAAAAGATTTCTCGTTCTTCTTTTGCTTGTTTGGAGCTTTCCCTTGTAAACAGTTTTATTTTCTTTCCTTTGAGGGTCGAGAGGAGAAGACCATAAAGAAAATGCTTAGTGGCTCTCATATGCATGATTGTTGATTTAACTTAGAGCCCATATTACCTTGTCTTATCCCTTAAATTGAATGCTTGCAGATTCCAGCTTAGTCCAATGCCCGTGCACTATTATTATTATACACACCGTTCGGTCGTGCAAGTGAAAGGCAATAATGACGATATATGATGGACTGATTGAGATGAGAGAAGCTGGTATGAACTCGATCTCTCTTGTTTTTGTAAATATGATGAGTTCATCGTTCCTGATTCAGCCTATTACAAATAAACATGTTTGCAATGACAATTAGAGATTATAGTTGCTTATGCCATGCTTAATTAGCTAGGAGCTTATAATGGTTTACCTTGCATGCCAACATGCTATTAAAATGGTTGTGATGTGGTATGATAGGGTGGTATCCTCCTTTGAATGTTTCGAGTGACTTGACTTGGCACATGTTCACGCATGTAGTTGAAAACAAATCAACATAGCCTTCATGATATTTATGTTCATGGTGGATTATATCCTACTCATGCTTGCACTCGGTGTTGATTAATTTTAATGCATGTTCATGACTGTTGTTTAGTTGGTCGCTTCCCAGTCTTTTGCTAGCCTTCATCTGTACTAAGCGGGAATACTGCTTGTGCATCCAAACTCCATAAACCCCAAAGTTATTCCATATGAGTCCACCATACCTTCATATATGCGGTATTTACCTGCCATTACAAGTAAATTTGTATGTGCCAAACTCCAAACCTTCAAATGAAATTCTGTTTTGTATGCTCGAGTAGCTCATGTATCAACTAGGGATGTCTGTATCTTCCATGCTAGGTGGGTTATTCTTAAGGGGAGTGGACTCCGCTCCTCATTCATGAGAAAATGGCTGGTAACCGGGATGCCAGTCCCATGATCAAAAAGATCAAAGCAAATCAAAATAATTAAACGAAACTCCCCCAGGATTGTTGCTAGTTGGAGGCACCCGTTGTTTCAGGAAAGCCATGGATTGATGCTTGTTGGTGGTGGGGGTGTATAAACTTTACCATTCTATTTGGGAACCGCCTATAATGTGTGTAGCATGGAAGATATCGAGACCTCATAGTTGTTGTGTTGACAGTGAAAGTATACCGCTCAAAATGTTATTCATCTCTATTTTAAAATCGAGCTCTAGCACATCTACAAATCCCTGCTTCCCTCTATGAAGGGCCTATCTATTTACTTTTGTGTTGAGTCATCACCCTCTCATTAAAAAGCACCCGCTGGAGAGCACCTCTATCATTTGCATGCATTACTATTAGTTTATATTGGGTATGACTTGACTAGATCTCTTTTACCATGAATTACAATGTTTAGTCAGTCCTTGATCTTTAAAGGTGCTCTGCATTTATGTTTTGCGGTCTCAAAAAGGGCTAGCGAGATACCATCTTGTCATATTATATTATGATTGTTTTGAGAAAGTGTTGTCATCCGAGTTTTATTATTATTGCTCACTAGTTGATTATGCCATTGATAGGAATAAACATGAGACCTAAGTGCTATTGTGAATATGGTTAGTTCATAATCTTTGCTGAAATCTTGAATGCTGGCTTTACATATTTACAACAACAAGAGAAAACAGAGTTTGTAGAAGTTTTTCTTTATCACTTTCAGTTTGTCAACTGAATTGCTTGAGGACAAGCAAAGGTTTAAGCTTGGGGGAATTGATACGTCTCCGCCATATCTACTTTTCCAAACACTTTTGCCCTTGTTTTGGACTCTAACTTGCATGATTTGAATGAAACTAACCCGGACTGACGCTGTTTTCAGCAGAACTGCCATGGTGTTATTTTTGTGCAGAAACAAAACTTCTCGAAATGACCTGAAAATCCACGGAGATTATTTTTGTAAAATATAAAAAATACTGGCGAAAGAATTAAGGCCAGGGGCCCACACCCTGTCCACGAGGGTGGGGGGTGCGCCCCCTCTCCCTGGGCGTGCCCCCCTGCCTCGTGGGCCCCTTGGATGTCCACCGACCTCAACTCCAACTCTATATATTTGCTTTCACGGAGAAAAAAATCAGAGAGAAAGTTTCATCGCGTTTTATGATAGGGAGCCGCTGCCAAGCCCTGATCTCTCTCGTGAGGGCTGATCTGGAGTCCGTTCGGGGCTCTGGAGAGGGGGATTCGCCGCCGTCGTCATCATCAACCATCCTCCATCACCAATTTCATGATGCTCACCGCCGTGCGTGAGTAATTCCATCGTAGGCTTGCTCGACGGTGATGGGTTGGATGAGATTTACCATGTAATCAAGTTAGTTTGTTAGGGTTTGATCCCTAGTATCCACTATGTTATGAGATTGATGTTGCTATGACTTTTCTATGCTTAATGCTTGTCACTAGGGCCCGAGTGCCATGATTTCAAATCTGAACCTATTATGTTTTCATGAATATATGTGAGTTCTTGATCCTATCTTGCAAGTCTATAGTCACCTATTATGTGTTATGATCCGACAACCCCGAAGTGACTATAATCGGGATACTTCTCGGTGATGACCGTAGTTTGAGGAGTTCATGTATTCAATATGTGTTAATGCTTTGGTCCGGTACTCTATCAAAAGGAGGCCTTAATATCCCTTAGTTTCCATTAGGACCCTGCTGCCACGGGAGGGTAGGACAAAAGATGTCATGCAAGTTCTTTTCCATAAGCACGTATGACTATATTCGGAATACATGCCTACATTACATTGATGAACTGGAGCTAGTTCTGTGTCACCCTATGTTATAACTATTACATGAGGAATCGCATCGGACATAATTATCCATCACTAATCCAATGCCTACGAGCTTTTCACATATTGTGCTTTGCTTATTTACTTTACCGTTGTTGCTGCTACAATTACTACAAAACTGCTATCATTACTTTTGCCACTGTTACCGTTACATCCATACTACTTTGCTACTAAATACTTTGCTGCAGATACTAAGTTATCCAGGTGTGGTTGAATTGACAACTCAACTGCTAATACTTGAGAATATTCTTTGGCTCCCCTTGCGCCGAATCAATAAATTTGGGTTGAATACTCTGCACTCGAAAACTATTGCGATGCCCTATACTTGTGGGTTATCGCCCATCGTTGGAATATACAAGCCAAGTTCTATAATGAAAAATTCCCACTAGTATATGAAAGTGACAACATAGGAGACTCTCTATCATGAAGACCATGGTGCTACCTTGAAGCACAAGTGTGGTAAAAGGATAGTAGCATTGCCCCTTCTCTCTTTTTCTCTCATTTTTTTGTTTTATTTTTTTTGTTTTTTGGGCCTTCTCTTCTTATTTTTTGCCTCTTTTTTATTTTTATTTTTATTTTTCGTCCAGAGTCTCATCCCGACTTGTGGGGGAATCATAGCCTCCATCATCCTTTCTTCACTGGGACAATGCTCTAATAATGAAGATCATCACACTTTTATTTACTTACAACTCAATGCTTAGAACAAAATATGACTCTATGTGAATGCCTCCGGCTGAGTACCAGGATGTGCAATGAATCAAGAGTGACATGTATGAAAGAATTATGAAAGGTGGCTTTGCCACAAATACGATGTCAGCTACATGATCATGCAAAGCAATATGACAATGATGGAGCGTGTCATAATAAACATGACGGTGGAAAGTTGCATGGCAATATATCTCGGAATGGCTATGGAAATGCCATAATAGGTAGGTATGGTGGCGGTATATGGTGGGTGTATGGTACCGGTGAAAGTTGCGCGGTAGTAGAGAGGCTAGCAATGGTGGAAGGGAGAGAGTGCATATAATCCATGGACTCAACATTAGTCATAAAGAACTCACATATTTATTGCAAAAATCTATTAGTTATTGAAACGAAGCACTACATGCATGCTCCTATGGGGATAGATTGGTAGGAAAAGACCATTGCTCATCCCTGACCGCCACTCATAAGGAAGACAATAAATAAATAAATCATACTCCAACTTCATCACATAACGGTTCACCATACGTGCATGCTACGGGAATCACAAACTTCAACACAAGTATCTCTCAAATTCACAACTACCCACTAGCATGACTCTAATATCACCATCCTCATATCTCAAAATAATCATAAAGAATCAAACTTCTCATAGTATTCAATGCACTTTATATGAAAGTTTTATTATATCCCTCTTGGATGCCTATCATATTAGGACTAAATTCATAACCTAAGCAAATTACATGCTGTTTAAGACTCTCAAAATAATATAAGTGAAGCATGAGAGTTCATCTATTTATTCAAAATAAAACCACCGTCGTGCTCTAAAAGATATAAGTGAAGCACTAGAGCAAATGACAAACTACTCCAAAAGATATAAGTGAAGATCAATGAGTAGTTGAATAATTATGCAACTATGTGAAGACTCTCTAACATTTAAGAATTTCAGATATTGGTATTTTATTCAAACATCAAGCAAAAAAATAAAACAAAATGATGCTCCAAGCAAAACACATATCATGTGGTGAATAAAAATATAGCCTCAAGTAAAGTTACCGATAGACGAAGACGAAAGAGGGGATGCCATCTAGGGCAACCCCAAGCTTAGGATATTGGTTGTCCTTGAATATTACCTTGGGGTGCCTTGGGCATCCCCAAGCTTAAGCTCTTGCCACTCCTTATTCCATAGTCCATCGAATATTTACCCAAAACTTGAAAACTTCACAACACAAAACTCAATAGAAAACACGTAAGCTCCGTCAGTATAAGAAAATAAATCACCACTTCCGGTACTGTTGTGAACTCATTCTTTATTTATATTGGTGTTATATCTACTCTATTCCAACTTATATATGGTTCATACCCTCCGATACTACTCATAGATTCATCAAAATAAGCAAACAAAATGCGAAAAACAGAATCTGTCAAAAACAGAACAGTCTGTAGTAATCTGTAACTCTTGAATACTTATGTAACTGCAAAAATCCAACAAATTAGGAAACCTGAGAAATTTGTGTACCAATCCAGAGCAAAAATAATCAGATCAAAAGCACGTTTCTGTGAATTTTCAAAACTAATTTACTGGGCGCAAAAGTTTCTGATTTTTAGCAGGATCAACACAACTATCACCATAAGCTATCCTAAAGGTCTTAATTGGCACTTTATTGAAACAAAAGCTATAAAACATGATTACTACAGTAGCATGATCATGTTAACACACAAAAACAGTAAGGGGAAATATTGGGTTGTCTCCTAACAAGCGCTTTTCTTTAATGCCTTTTTAGCTAGCCATGATGATTTCAATGATGCTCACATAAAAGATAAGAATTGAAACATAATAGGAGCATCATGAAGAATATGACTACCACGTTCAAGTCTAACCCACTTCCTATGCATAGGGATTTTGTGAGCAAACAATTTATGGGAACAAGAATCAACTAGCATAGGAACGCACTAACCTCCCCGGCAACGGCGCCAAAAAAGAGCTTGATGTCTACTACGTAACCTTCTTCTTGTATAAGTTGTTGGGCCTCCAAGTGCAGAGGTTTGTAGGACAGTAGCAAATTTCCCTCAAGTGGATGACCTAAGGTTTATCAATCCATGGGAGGCGTAGGATGAAGATGGTCTCTCTGAAACAACCCTGCAACCAAATAACAAAGAGTCTCTTGTGTCCCCAACACACCCAATACAATGGTAAATTGTATAGGTGCACTAGTTCGGCGAAGAGATGGTGACACAAGTGCAATATGGATGGTAGATATAGGTTTTTGTAATACAAAAATATAAAAACAGCAACGTAACTAGTAACAAAAGTGAGAAAAAACGGTATTGCAATCCTTCGAACAAGGCCTAGGGTTCATACTTTCACTAGTGAAAGTTCTCTCAACAATAATAACATAATTGGATCATATAACAATCCCTCAACATGCAACAAAGAGTCACTCCAAAGTCACTAATAGCAGAGAACAAACGAAGAGATTATTGTAGGGTACAAAACCACCTCAAAGTTATTCTTTCCGATCAATCCATTGGGCTATTCCTATAAGTGTCACAAACAGCCCTATAGTTCGTAGTAATATAACACCTTAAGACACACATCAACCAAAACCGTAATGTCACCTAGCTACTCCAATTTCACCTCAAGTATCCACGGGTATGATTATATGATATGCATCACACAATCTCAGATTCATCTATTCAACCAACACAAAGAACTCCAAAGAGTGCCCCGATGTTTCTACCAAAGAGTCAAGATGAAAACGTGTGCCAACACCTATGCATAGATTCCCAAGGTCATGGAACCCGCAAGTTGATCACCAAAACATACATCAAGGTGAATCAATAGAATATACCATTGTCACCACAGGTATCACACGCAAGACATACATCAAGTGTTCTCAAACCCTTAAAGACTCAATCCGATAAGATAACTTTAAAGGGAAAACTCAATCCATTACAAGAAGGTAGAGGGGGAGAAACATCATAAGATCCAACTATAGTAGCAAAGCTCGTTGTACATGAAGATCGTACCATATCAAGAACATGAGAGAGAGAGGGAGAGAGAGAGAGAGAAGAGATCAAACAGATAGCTACTGGTACATACCCTCAACCTTGAGGGTGAACTACTCCCTCCTCGTCATGGAGAGTGCCGGGATGATGAAGATGGCCACCGGTGATGATTCCCACCCCGGCAGGGTGCCGAAACAGGGTCCCAATTGGTTTTTGGTGGCTACAGAGGCGCGGTGGTGGAACTCCCAATCTAGGTTATGTTCTGGAGGTTTGGGGATTTATAGGAGAGGTTGGCATCGAGAACAAGTCAGGGGGCCCCACAGGGTGTCCACGAGGTAGGGGGCGCGCCCTAGGGGGGGCCCTCCACCCTCGTGGGGCCCAGGGGACTCCCCTCCAGTAACTCTTCATCCCAGTATTTTTTATATTTTCTAGAAAAAATCTCCGTTGATTTTCAGCGCATTCCGAGAACTTCTATTTCTGCACAAAGACAACACCACGGTAGTTCTACTGAAAACAATTTCAGTCCGGGTTAGTTCTAACCAAATCATACCAAAATCATGTAAATATATTATAAACATGGCATGAATACATAAAAAATTATAGATATGTTGGGACGTATCACATCTTTTTAATGTCTTTCGTGAAAATGGTGGAAAGGAAAACTGTGCTCAAATGTTAGAAGAAGAAGTCTATAAAATGTTTGCCATTAAATCTTTGAATGATGAGCATGATTGCAATGTTGTTAGTATGAATTATTTGAATATCCATGATGCTAATGATATGCAAAGCCACAAGCTTGGGTATGCTATGTTTGATGAATATGATCTTTTTAGTCCCCCAAGTTTTGATGAGCAAATTTATTATGATGAAAGCATGCCTCCTTTCTATGATGATTATATTGATGAAAGTGGGTTTGGAAGACTGTCATCTTTAGGAAGTAATGATCCCATTATTTTGTAGGGTGTTGAATCTTATTGTGATAATTATAGAAGTGGATTTGGAGAGGTCATGACTTTATTTAGTTATGAATCCACTATTTCGGAAGAGGTTCCAATTGATTATGAGAACAGAGTTGCTATCTATGATGATTACTGCGACGACATGTACTCTATAAAGAATAATTATAAGCATGAAAGTTGTCATATTGATTTTAATTTTCAATTGGATTATGCCTCACGTGATAGTTATTTTGTTGAGTTTGCTCCCACTACTATTGATGAGAATAAATTTGCTTATGTCGAGAGTAATAAAAATTTGATGCTTGTGCATCATGAAAAGAATGCTTTATGTGATGGTTATATTGTTGAATTCATTCATGATGCTACTAAAAATATTATGAGGGAGGAATATATGCTTGTAGGAATTGCAATAATATCAAATTTCCTCTCTATGTGTTGAAAATCTTGAAGTTATGCTTGTTTTGCGTTCCTATGCTAGTTGATTCTTGTTCCCATAAATTGTTTGCTCACAAAATCCCTATGCATAGGAAGTGGGTTAGACTTGAACGTGCTAGTCATATTCTTCATGATGCTCCTATTATATTTCAATTCTTATCTTTTATGTGAGCATCATTGAAATCATCATGGCTAGCTAAAAAGGCATTAAAGAAAAGCGCTTGTTAGGAGACAACCCAATATTTCCCCTTACTGTTTTTGTGTGTTAACATGATCATGCTACTGTAGTAATCATGTTTTATAGCTTTTGTTTCAATAAAGTGCCAATTAAGACCTTTAGGATAGCTTATGGTGATAGTTGTGTTGATCCTGCTAAAAATCAGAAACTTTTGCGCCCAGTAAATTAGTTTTGAAAATTCACAGAAACGTGCTTTTGATCTGATTATTTTTGCTCTGGATTGGTACACAAATTTCTCAGGTTTCCTAATTTGTTGGATTTTTGTAGTTACATAAGTATTCAAGAGTTACAGATTACTACAGACTGTTCTGTTTTTGACAGATTCTGTTTTTCGCGTTTTGTTTGCTTATTTTGATGAATCTATGAGTAGTATCGGAGGGTATGAACCATATATAAGTTGGAATAGAGTAGATATAACACCAATATAAATAAAGAATGAGTTCACAACAGTACCGGAAGTGGTGATTTATTTTCTTATACTGACGGAGCTTACGTGTTTTCTATTGAGTTTTGTGTTGTGAAGTTTTCAAGTTTTGGGTAAATATTCGATGGACTATGGAATAAGGAGTGGCAAGAGCCTAAGCTTGGGGATGCCCAAGGCACCCCAAGGTAATATTCAAGGACAACCAATATCCTAAGCTTGGGGTTGCCCTAGATGGCATCCCCTCTTTCGTCTTCGTCTATCGGTAACTTTACTTGAGGCTATATTTTTATTCACCACATGATATGTGTTTTGCTTGGAGCATCATTTTGTTTTATTTTTTTGCTTGATGTTTGAATAAAATACCAATATCTGAAATTCTTAAATGTTAGAGAGTCTTCACATAGTTGCATAATTATTCAACTACTCATTGATCTTCACTTATATCTTTTGGAGTAGTTTGTCATTTGCTCTAGTGCTTCACTTATATCTTTTTAGAGCACGGTGGTGGTTTTATTTTGAATAAATAGATGAACTCTCATGCTTCACTTATATTATTTTTGAGAGTCTTTTAGAACAGCATGGTAATTAGCTTTGGTTATGAATTTAGTCCTAATATGATGGGCATCCAAGAGGGATATAATAAAAACTTTCATATAAAGTGCATTGAATACTATGAGAAGTTTGATTCTTTATGATTGTTTTGAGATATGAAGATGGTGATATTAGAGTCATGCTAGTAGAGTAGTTGTGAATTTGAGAGATACTTATGTTAAAGTTTGTGATTCCCATAGCATGCACGTATGGTGAACCGTTATGTGATGAAGTTGGAGCATGGTTTTTTTATTGATTGTCTTCGTTATGAGTGGCGGTCGGGGATGAGCGATGGTATTTTCCTACCAATCTATCCCCCTAGGAGCATGCACATAGTACTTCGTTTTGATAACTAATAGATTTTTGCAATAAGTATGTGAGTTCTTTATGACTAATGTTGAGTCCATGGATTATACGCACTCTCACCCTTCCACCATTGCTAGCCTCTCTTGTGTCACTCAACTTTTGCCGGTACCATACACCCACCATATACCATCCTCAAAACAGCCACATACCTACCTATTATGGCATTTCCATAGCCATTCCGAGATATATTGACATGCAACTTTCCACCATTCTGTTTATTATGACACGCTTCATCATTGTCATATTGCTTTGCGTGATCATGTAGTTGACATCGTATTTGTGGCAAAGCCACCGTTCATAATTCTTTCATACATGTCAATCTTGAATCATTGCACATCCCGGTACACCGTCTGAGGCATTCACATAGAGTCATATTTTGTTCTAAGTATTGAGTTGTAAGTAAATAAAAGTGTGACGATCTTCATTATTTGTCCCATGTGAGAAAAGGATGATGGAGACTATGATTCCCCCACAAGTCGGGATGAGACTCCGGACGGGAAAAAGAGGCCATAAAAAAAGGCCCAAATATAAAAAATGAGAGAAAAGAGAGAAGGGGCAATGTTACTATCCTTTTTCCACACTTGTGCTTCAAAGTAGCACCATGATCTTCATGACAGAGAGTCTCCTATGTTGTCACTTTCATATACTAGTGGGAATTTTTCATTACAGAACTTGGCTTGTATATTCCAATGATGGGCATCCTCAAAGTGCCCTAGGTCTTCGTGAGCAAGCAAGTCGGATGCACACCCACTTAGTTTCTTTTTGAGCTTTCATACACTTATAGCTCTAGTGCATCCGTTGCATGGCAGTCCCTACTCACTCACATTGATATCTATTGACGGGCATCTCCATAGGCCGTTGATATGCCTAGTTGATGTGAGACTATCTTCACCTTTTTGTCTTCTCCACAACCACCATACTATATTCCACCTTAGTGCTATATCCATGGCTCACGCCCATGTATTGCGTGAAGATTGAAAAATTTTGAGAACATCAAAAGTATGAAACAATTGCTTAGCTTGTCATTGGAGTTGAGCATGGTTTAAATATTTTGTTTGATGAAGATAGAGCATAGCCAGACTATATGATTTTGTAGGGATACCTGGCTTTGGCCATGTTATTTTGAGAAGACATGATTGCTTTGTTAGTATGCTTGAAGTATTATTGTTTTCATGTCAATATTAAACTTTTGTTTTGAATCTTATGTATCTGCACATTCATGCCACAATAGAGAAGATTACATTAATAAATATGTTACGTAGTATTCCACATCAAAAATTATGTTTTTATCATTTACCTACTCGAGGACGAGCAGGAATTAAGCTTGGGGATGCTTGATACGTCTCCAACGTATCTATAATTTTTGATGTATTCATGCCATGTTTATAATGTTTTTACATGATTTTGGCATGATTTGGTTAGAACTAACCCGGACTGACGCTGTTTTCAGCAGAACTACCGTGGTGTTGTTTTTGTGCAGAAATAGAAGTTCTCGGAATGCGCTGAAATTCATCGGAGATTTTTTTGGAAAATATAGAAAATACTGGAACGAAGAGTTACCGGAGGGGAGTCCCATGGGCCCCACAAGGGTGGAGGGCGCCCCCCTAGGGCGAGCCCCCTACCTCGTGGACTCCCTGTGGGCCCCCCCTGACTTGTTCTTGATGCCAACCTCTCCTATAAATACCCAAATCTCCAGAACATAACCTAGATCGGGAGTTCCGCCGCCGCAAGCCTCTGTAGCCACCAAAAACCAATCAGGGCCCGGTTCCAGCACCCTACCACAGGGGAATCATCACCGGTGGCCATCTTCATCATCCCTACGCTCTCCATGACGAGGAGTGAGTAGTTCACCCTCGGGGCTGAGGGTATGTACTAGTAGCTATGTGTTTGATCTCTCTCTCTCTCTCGTGTTCTTGATATGGTACGATCTTGATGTACCGCGAGCTTTGCTACTATAGTTGGATCTTATGATGTTTCTCCCCCTCTACCTTCTTGTAATGGATTGAGTTTTCCCTTTGAAGTTATCTTATCGGATTGAGTCTTTAAGGATTTGAGAACACTTGATGTATGTCTTGCGTGGGATACCCGTGGTGACAATGGGGTATTCTATTGATCCACTTGATGTTTGTTTTGGTGATCAACTTGTGGGTTCCATGACCTTGGGAATCTTTGCATAGGGGTTGGCAGACGCTTTCATCTTGACTCTCCGGTAGAAACTTTGGGGCGAATAACTTTGAGGTGGTTTCCTACCCTACAATAATCTCTTCGTTTGTTCTCCGCTATTAGTGACTTTTGAGTGACTCTTTGTTGCATGTTGAGGGATTGTTATATGATCCAATTAGGTTATTATTGTTGAGAGAACTTGCACTAGTGAAAGTATGAGCCCTAGGCCTTGTTTCAAAGGATTGCAATACCGTTTTTTCTCACTTTTGTTACTAGTTACCTTGCTGTTTTTATATTTCCAGATTACAAAAATCTATATCTACCATCCATATTGCACTTGTATCACCATCTTGATGACCCACAAGTTTAGGGGATCTATCATAGTCCTTTCGATAATTAAGAGTGTCGAACCCAACGAGGAGCGGAAGGAAATGATAAGCGCTTTTCAGTAAGGTTTTCTCTGCAAGCACTGAAATTGTAGGTAATAGATAGTTTTGTGATAAGATAAATAGTAACGAGTAACATGTAAATAAAGTAAATAAAGTGTAGCAAGGTGGCCCAATCCTTTATGTAGCAAAGGATAAGCCTGGACAATTTCTAATAATGAGAAAGGAGCTCCCGAGGACACATGGGAATTATCGTCAAGCTAGTTTTCATCACGTTCATATGATTCGCGTTCGGTACTTTGATAATTTGATATGTGGATGGACCGGTGCTTGGGTACTGCCCTTACTTGGACAAGCATCCCACTTATGATTAACCCCTATTGCAAGCGTCCGCAACTACAAAAGAAGTATTAAGGTAAACCTAACCACAGCATTAAACACATGGATCCAAATCAGCCCCTAACGAAGCAACGCATAAACTAGGGTTTAAGCTTCTGTCACTCTAGCAACCCATCATCTACTTATTACTTCCCCATGCCTTCCTCTAGGCCCAAATAATGGTGAAGTTTCATGTAGTCAACATTCATATAACACCACTAGAGGAAAAGACAACATACATCTCATCAAAATATCGAACGAATACCAAATTCACATGACTACTAATAGCAAGACTTCACCCATGTCCTCAGGAACAAACGTAACTACTCACAAAGCATATTCATGTTCATAATCAGTGGGGTAATAATATGCATTAAGGATCTGAACATATGATCTTCCACCAAGTAAACCAATTAGCATCAACTACAAGGAGCAATCAACACTACTAGCAACCCACAAGTACCAATTTGTGGTTTTGATACAAGATTGGATACAAGAGATGAACTAGGGTTTTGAGAGGAGATGGTGCTGGTGAAGATGTTGATGGAGATTGACCCCCTCCTGATGAGAGGATCGTTGGTGATGACGTTGGTGATGATTTCCCCCTCCCGGAGGGAAGTGTCCTCGGCAGAACAGCTCCGTCGGAGCCCTAGATTGATTCCGCCAAGGTTCCGCCTCGTGGCAGCAGAGTTTCGTCTTGTAAGCTTGCCCACGATTTTTCCAGGGTAAAAGCTCTCATATAGCAGAAGATGGACACCGGAGGCCCACCAGGGGGCCCGGGAGACAGCGGCGCGCCCAGTAGGGGGGGGGGCGCCCCCCACTCTCCTGGCCAAGGTGTGGGCCCCCTGATGTATTTCTTTCGCTCAATAATTCTTATTAATTCCAAAAACATGTTTCGTGGAGTTTCAGGATTTTTGGAGCAGTGCAGAATAGGTTTCCAATGTTTGCTCCTTTTCCAGCCAGAATTCCATCTGCTGGCATTCCCCCTCTTCATGGTAAACCTTGTAAAATAAGAGAGAATAGCCATAAGTATTGAGATATAATGTGTAATAACAGCCCATAATGCAATAAATATTGATATAAAAGCATGATGCAAAATGGACGTATCAACTCCCCCAAGCTTAGACCTCGCTTGTCCTCAAGCGGAAGCCGAAATCGAAAAATATGTCCGCATGTTTAGAGATAGAGGTGTCGATAAAAATAAAATACGGACATGATGGCATCATGATCATTCTTAAAACAGCAACATATATAGATTTTATCATATGATTTCTTATGCTCAAGTAACAATCAATTCACAATGTCAAGTATGGTTCAAAAACTTCATTGAGAACTAACAAACTATAATCTCAGTCATTGAAGCAATTGCAATTTATCATAACATCATAAAGAGTCAACAATAGAGCTTTTCAGCAAGTTCACATACTCAACTATCTTGTAGTCTTCTATAATTGCTAACACTCACGCAATACTTGTGGTTATGGAGTTTTAGCCGGACACTGAGAAAGATAGGGGCTTATTGTGTTGCCTCCCAACGTATTCACCTTTAGGTGATGTCAACAATAATAGCCCATGCAAACTTACAACCAATTGGATATATATATATCATGATCTTTCAAACACGAGGATCTTGCCAAAGGATAAAATGAAAAAGGGAAAGGTGTGGATCACCTTGACTCAAGCATAAAGTAAAAACATAAAGTAAAAGATAGGCCCTTCGCAGAGGGAAGCAGAGGTTGTCATGTGCGTTTAGGGTTGATGCACAAAATCTTAATGCAAAAGAACGTCACTTTATATTGCCCCTTGTATGTGGACCTTTATTATGCAGTCCGTCGCTTTTATTACTTCCTCAACAAGATCGTACAAAACTTATTTTCTCTACACTAATAAGTCATACATATTTAAATAGCAATTTTTATTGCTTGCAGCATGACAACTTACTTGAAGGATCTTACTCAATCCATATGTAGGTATGGTGGACTCTCATGGCAAAACTAGGTTTAAGGACATTTGGAAGCACAAGTAGTATCTCTACTTGGTGCAAGGAATTTGGCTAGCATGAGGGGGAAAGGCAAGATGAACATGTTTTGAAGGTCAATGACAATATACTTTAACTGAGATGCGCGAAAACATAAACCATTACGTTGTCTTCCTAGTCCAACGTCAACTCTTTTAGCATGTCATACTTAATGAGTGCTCCCAATTATAAAAGGTGTCCAAGATAATATATTTGTATGTGAACCCCTCTTTCCTTATCACTTCCTATTAATTGTAACGATGACCAAAACTACGTTCATCAATTCTCAACAACTTTTATGCCTCATACTTTCTATGTGTGAAGTCATCACTATCCATAAGATCAATATGAACTCTTTTATTCTTTCTACTTTCTCAAGATCATAGCAACATAGCAAAGCCCTTGACTCAACACTAATCTTTATTATAGATAACTCATGGACTCGACTACAAAAAGAGATCACAAAGCAAAACTCAAAACTACTTGATATCAAAACTTCAATCTACTAGATCAAGATACTACTAAAAGGATCGAACTAAATAAAACGGTAAAGATAGGAGTGTGATGGTGATACGATACCGGGGCACCTCCCCCAAGCTTGGCAGTTGCCAAGGGGAGTGCCCATAACCATGTGATTATGTCCTCGGAGGTGATGGAGGTGGTGATGATGACGGTGGATAATCGCACATTGAGCGTAAAAGCTCCTCCAACTTGCAGATAATGCCCTTGAGTCCGGCGATATGATCCTTCAAAAAAATATTCTCCTGTGTGAGATATTTGTTCTGTATTGAAAGCTTCAATCTCTGTTGGAGTGAAAAGGTTAGGTAAAGGTTGAGGGATGTCTTCTTCTTTCACCGCCGGAGCTTGAAGCTCCATGGCCTTCTTGATCCCTTAATCCTTGTTGATCTCTTCTGGTTCTTCTCTTTTCAGCTCTATCTTCAATAGCCAAGCATCCTTGTCTTCGTTGTTGGAGGAGGGTGACGTCATGGTGCTCTTAATCTGCAACAGAAACAGCTCGAAACGAAAATAGAGGATATTTGCGTGATATGGTGGTCAAAACCTTCGAGAGTATATATAATGAATTTTTACCGACCAAAATACGTAACATGCAAGAAAACAGAGTCCGGGAGGCACACGAGGTGCCCACAAGACAGGGGGCGCGCCCAGTAGGGGTGGGCGCGCCCTCCACTCTCGTGGGGGGCTCGTGTCCCTTTCGGACTACTTCTTTCTTCCGTAAATTCTTAAATATTCCAAAACTGATAAAAATTGCCATTGGAGTTTTTTTTGGAGTCGGTTTACTTACCGTACCACATACCTATTCCTTTTCGGAGTCTGGAACGTTCTGGAAAGTGTCCCTTATGTATTCCTCCGGGGTTACGGTTTCAATAATATTAGTTTCAACATTGATAGGATTACCTGAAATATAATGTTTAATTCTTTGACCATTTACCACCCTCGGACTTGTGCCTTCGAAGTTGTTGATTTTTATGGCACCAGAACGATAGACCTCCTCGATAACGTAAGGACCTTCCCATTTAGAGAGAAGTTTTCCTACAAAAAATCTTAAATGAGAGTTGAATAATAACACATAATCTCCTACTTTAAACTCACGCTTTTGTATCCTTTTATCATGCCAGTGTTTGACTTTTTCTTAGAATAACTTGGTATTCTCATAGGCTTGGGTTCTCCATTCATCAAGGCAGCTAATATCAAACAACCTCTTCTCACCGGCAAGTTTGAAGTCATAATTGAGCTCTTTAATAGCCCAATATGTGATGTCTACTACACAACCTTCTTCTTGTAGACGTTGTTGGGCCTGCAAGTGCACAGGTTTGTAGGACAGTAGCAAATTTCCCTCAAGTGGATGACCTAAGGTTTATCAATCCGTAGGAGGCGTAGGATGAAGATGGTCTCTCTCAAACAACCCTGCAACCAAATAACAAAGAGTCTCTTGTGTCCCCAACACACCCAATACAATGGCAAATTGTATAGGTGCACTAGTTCGGCAAAGAAATGGTGATACAAGTGCAATATGGATAGTAGATATAGGTTTTTGTAATATGAAAATATAAAAACAGCAAGGTAACTAATGATAAAAATGAGCATAAACGGTATTGCAATGATAGGAAACAAGGCCTAGGGTTCATACTTTCACTAGTGCAAGTTCTCTCAACAATAATAACATAGATAGATCATATAACAAGCCCTCAACATGCAACAAAGAGTCACTCCAAAGCCACTAATAGCGGAGAACAAACGTAGAGATTATGGTAGGGTACGAAACCACCTCAAAGCTATTCTTTCGGATCGATCTATAAAAGAGTTCGTACTAGAATAACACCTTAAGACACAAATCAACCAAAACCCTAATGTCACCTAGATACTCCATTGTCACTTCAAGTATCCGTGGGCATGATTATACGATATGCATCACACAATCTCAGATTTATCCAACCAACACAAAGTACTTCAAAGAGTGCCCCAAAGTTTCTACCAGAGAGTCAAGAACGTGTGCCAACCCCTATGCATAGGTTCATGGGCGGAACTCACAAGTTGGTCACCAAAACATACATCAAGAGGCACGTGAAATCCCATTGTCACCACAGATAAACACGGCAAGGCATACATCAAGTGTTGTCAAATAAATACTCAGTCCGATAAGATAACTTCAAAGGGGAAACTCAATTCATCACAAGAGAGTAGAGGGGGAGAAACATCATAAGATCCAACTATAATAGCAAAACTCGGGATACTTCAAGATCGTGCCATAGAGAGAACACGAGAGAGAGAGAGAGATCAAACACATAGCTACTGGTACATACCCTCAGCCCCGAGGGTGAACTACTCCCTCCTCGTCATGGAGAGCGTCGGGATGATGAAGATGGCCACCGGTGATGGATTCCACCTCTGGCAGGGTGCCGGAACAGGCTCCCGCGATGTTTTTGGTGGCTACAGAGGCTTGCGGCGGCGGAACTCCCAATCTATCTTGATTTTCGATGGTTTTAGGGTACGTAGGCATATATAGGCGAAAGAAGTCGGTCGGGAGGTGCTCGAGGGGCCCATGAGACAGGGGGGCGTACCCAGTAGGGGGGGCGCGCCCTCCTATCTCATGGAGTCCTCGAGGATCTTCTGACGTGCACTCCAACTCTCCAGGATCATATTCTTCCAAAAAATCACGCTGTCGAAGGTTTCATTCCGTTTTGGACTCCGTTTGATATTCCTTTTCTTCGAAATACTGAAACAGGCAATAAAACAGCAATATGGGCTGGGCCTCCGGTTAGTAGGTTAGTCCCAAAAATGATATAAATGTGTAAAATAAAGCCCATAAACATCCAAAAGGGGTAATATAATAGCATGGAACAATCAAAAATTATAGATACGTTGGATACGTATCAATATGCTTTATGTTCAAGTTCAAGAGGTAAATGACATGCTTTTCCATAAACCATCTTATATGGAGACATACCCATAGGATTTTTATATGCAGTTCTATAGGCCCATAATGCATCATCAAGTTTTTTGGACCAATTCTTTCTAGATCTATTCACAGTCTTTTGCAAAATTAATTTGAGCTCTCTATTGCTCAACTCTACTTGACCACTAGACTGCGGATGATAAGGAGATGCGATTCTATGATTGACATCATACTTAGCAAGCATATTACAGAAAGCACCATGAATAAAATGTGAACCACCATCAGTCTTAAGATATCTAGGGACTCCAAATCTCAGAAAAATAACTTCTTTAAGCATTTTAATAGAAGTGTTATGATCAGCACTACTAGTTGGAATAGCTTCTACCCACTTGGTAACGTAATCAACAGCAACTAAAATATGTGTATATGAAGGAAATATGCCCTAGAGGCAATAATAAAGTTATTATTTATTTCCTTATATCATGATAAATGTTTATTATTCATGCTAGAATTGTATTAACCGGAAACATGATACATGTGTGAATACATAGACAAACATATAGTCACTAGTATGCCTCTACTTGAC
Source organism: Triticum timopheevii (assembly GCA_963921465.1). Lineage (NCBI taxonomy): Eukaryota > Viridiplantae > Streptophyta > Magnoliopsida > Poales > Poaceae > Triticum > Triticum timopheevii. The sequence goes on from OY997272.1 coordinate 174,380,516, forward strand.
TAGCTCATTAATCAAAGATGGTTATGTTTCCTAACCATAGGCATGTGTTGTCATTTGATTAATGGGATCACATCATTAGGAGAATGATTTGATTGACATGACCCATTCCGTTAGCCTAGCACTTGATCGTTTAGTATATTGCTATTGCTTTCTTCATGACTTATACATGTTCCTGAAACTATGAGATTATGCAACTCCCATTTACCGGAGGAACACTTTGGGTGCTACCAAACATCACAACGTAACTGGGTGATTATAAAGGAGTACTACAGGTGTCTCCGAAGGTACATGTTGAGTTGGCATATTTCGAGATTAGGTTTTGTCACTCCGATTGTCGGAGAGGTATCTCTGGGCCCTCTCGGTAATGCACATCACTATAAGCCTTGCAAGCAATGTGACCAATGAGTTGGTTACGGGATGATGCATTACGTAACGAGTAAAGAGACTTGCCGGTAACGAGATTGAACTAGGTATTGGATACCGACGATCGAATCTCGGGCAAGTAACATACCGATGACAAAGGGAACAACGTATGTTGTTATGCGGTTTGACCGATAAAGATCTTCGTAGAATATGTAGGAACCAATATGGGCATCCAAGTTCCGCTATTGGTTATTGACCGAGAATAGTTCTAGGTCATGTCTACATAGTTCTCGAACCCCTAGGGTCCGCACGCTTAATGTTACGATGACAGTTTTATTATGAGTTTATAAGTTTGATGTACCGAAGTTTGTTCGGAGTCCCGGATGTGATTAGGACATGACGAGGAGTCTTGAAATGGTCGAGACATAAAGATTGATATATTGGACGACTATATTCGGACACCGGAAGTGTTCCGGGTGATTTCGGAGAAAACTGGAGTGCCGGAGGGTTACCGAACCCCCCCCCCCTGGGAGAGTAATGGGCCTTATGGGCCTTAGTGGAAAGGAGAGAGGGGCGGCCAGCATGGGCCGCGCGCCCCCTCCCCCCTCTGGTCCGAATTGGACTAGGAGGGGGGGCGGCGGCCCCCTTTCCTTCCCCCTCTCCCCCTTCCTTCCCCCTCCTAGTAGGAGTAGGAAAGGAGGAGTCCTACTCCTACTAGGAGGAGGATTCCTCCTCCTTGGCGCGCCCTCTAAGGGCCGGCCGGCCTCCCCCCTTGCTCCTTTATATACGGGGGCAGGGGCACCCCATAGACACACAAGTTGATCTACGGATGTTCCTTAGCCGTGTGCGGTGCCCCCCTCCACCATATTCCACCTCGGTCATATCGTCGCGGAGTTTAGGCGAAGCCCTGCGCCGGTAGAACATCATCATCGTCACCACGCCGTCGTGCTGACGGAACTCATCCCCGAAGCTTTGCTGGATCGGAGCCCGGGGATCGTCATCGAGCTGAACGTGTGCTGAACTCGGAGGTGCCGTACGTTCAGTGCTTGGATTGGTCGGATCGTGAAGACGTACGACTACATCAACCGTGTTGTGCTAATGCTTCCGCTTACAGTCTACGAGGGTACGTGGACAACACTCTTCCCTCTCATTGCTATGCCATCACCATGATCTTGCGTGTGCGTAGGAAAATTTTGAAATTACTACGTTCCCCAACAGTGGTATCAGAGCCTAGGTTTTATGCGTTGATGTTATATGCACGAGTAGAACACAAGTGAGTTGTGGGCGATACAAGTGATACTGCTTACCAGCATGTCATACTTTGGTTCGGCGGTATTGTGAGATGAAGCGGCCCGGACCGACATTACGCGTACGCTTACGTGAGACTGGTTTCACCGTTATGAGCACTCATGCTTAAAGGTGGCTGGTGGGTGTCTGTCTCTCTCACTTTAGCTGAATCGAGTGTGGCTACGCCCGGTCCTTGCGAAGGCTAAAACAACACTAACTTGACGAACTATCATTGTGGTTTTGATGCGTAGGTAAGAACGGTTCTTGCTAAGCCCGTAGCAGCCACGTAAAATTTGCAACAACAAAGTAGAGGACGTCTAACTTGTTTTTGCAGGGCATGTTGTGATGTGATTTGGTCAAGACATGATGCTATATTTTATTGTATGAGATGATCATGTTTTTTAACCGAAGTTATCGGCAACTGGCAGGAGCCATATGGTTGTCGCTTTATTGTATGAAATGCAAACGCCCTGTAATTGCTTTACTTTATCACTAAGCGGTAGCGATAGTCGTAGAAGCAATAGATGGCATAACAACAATGGTGCTACGATGGAGATCAAGGTGTCGTGCCGGTGACGATGGTGATCACGACGGTGCTTCGAAGATGGAGATCACAAGCACAAGATGATGATGGCCATATCATATCACTTATATTGATTGCATGTGATGTTTATCCTTTATGCATCTTATCTTGCTTTGATTGACGGTAGCATTTTAAGATGATCTCTCACTAATAATCAAGAAGTGTTCTCCCTGAGTATGCACCGTTGCGAAAGTTCTTCGTGCTGAGACACCACGTGATGATCGGGTGTGATAGGCTCTACATTCAAATACAACTGGTGCAAAACAGTTGCACACGCGGAATACTTAGGTCATACTTGATGAGCCTAGCATATACAGATATGGCCTCGGAACACGGAGACCGAAAGGTCGAACGTGAATCATATAGTAGATATGATCAACATAGTGATGTTCACCATTGAAACTACTCCATCTCACGTGATGATCGGACATGGTTTAGTTGATTTGGATCACATGATCACTTAGATGACTAGAGAGATGTCTGTCTAAGTGGGAGTTCTTAAGTAATATGATTAATTGAACTTAAATTTATCATGAACTTAGTACCTGATAGTATTTTGCTTGTCTATGTTTGTTTGTAGATAGATGGCTCGTGTTGTTGTTCTGTTGAATTTTAATGCGTTCCTTGAGAAAGCAAAGTTGAAAGATGATGGTAGCAATTACACGGACTGGGTCCATAACCTGAGGATTATCCTCATTGCTGCACAGAAAAGTTACGTCCTGGAAGCACCGCTGGGTGCCAGGCCTGCTGCTGATGCAACTGACGACGTTAAGAACGTCTGGCAGAGCAAAGCTGATGACTACTCGATAGTTTAGTGTGCCATGCTTTACGGCTTAGAACCGGGTCTTCAACGACGTTTTGAACGTCATGGAGCATATGAGATGTTCCAGGAGTTGAAGTTAATATTTCAAGCAAATGCCCGGATTGAGAGATATGAAGTCTCCAATAAGTTCTATAGCTGCAAGATGGAGGAGAATAGTTCTGTCAGTGAACACATACTCAAAATGTCTAGGTATAATAATCACTTGATTCAACTGGGAGTTAATCTTCCTGATGATAGTGTCATTGATAGAATTCTTCAATCACTGCCACCAAGCTACAAGAGCTTCGTGATGAACTATAATATGCAAGGGATGAACAAGATTATTCCTGAGCTCTTCGCAATACTAAAAGCCGCGGAGGTAGAAATCAAGAAGGAGCATCAAGTGTTGACGGTTAACAAGACCACCAGTTTCAAGAAAAAGGGCAAAGGGAAGAAGAAGGGGAACTTCAAGAAGAATAGCAAACAAGTTGCTGCTCAAGAGAAGAAACCCAAGTCTGGACCTAAGCCTGAAACTAAGTGCTTCTACTGCAAGCAGACTGGACACTGGAAGCGGAACTGCCCCAAGTATTTGGCGGATAAGAAGGATGGCAAAGTGAACAAAGGTATATGTGATATACATGTTATTGATGTGTACCTTATTAATGCTCGCAGTAGCACCTGGGTATTTGATACTGGTTCTGTTGCTAATATTTGCAACTCGAAACAGGGACTACGGATTAAGCGAAGATTGGCTAAGGACGAGGTGACGATGCGCGTGGGAAATGGTTCCAAAGTCGATGTGATCGCGGTCGGCACGCTACCTCTACATCTACCATCGGGATTAGTTTTAGACCTAAATAATTGTTATTTGGTGCCAGCGTTGAGCATGAACATTATATCTGGATATTGTTTGATGCGATACGGTTATTCATTTAAATCAGAGAATAATGGTTGTTCTATTTATATGAGTAATATCTTTTATGGTCATGCACCCTTGAAGAGTGGTCTATTTTTATTGAATCTTGATAGTAGTGGTACACATATTCATAGTGTTGAAACCAAAAGATGCAGAGTTGATAATGATAGTGCAACTTATTTGTGGCACTGCCGTTTAGGTCATATCGGTGTAAAGCGCATGAAGAAACTCCATACTGATGGGCTTTTGGAATCACTTGATTATGAATCACTTGGTACTTGCGAACCGTGCCTCATGGGCAATATGACTAAAACGCCGTTCTCCGGAACTATGGAGCGAGCAACTGATTTGTTGGAAATCATACATACTAATGTTTGTGGTCCAATGAATGTTGAGGCTCGCGGCGGGTCTCGTTATTTTCTCACCTTCACAGATGATTTAAGCAGATATGGGTATATCTACTTAATGAAACACAAGTCTGAAACATTTGCAAAGTTCAAAGAATTTCAGAGTGAAGTGGAAAATCATCGTAACAAGAAAATAAAGTTTCTACGATCTGATCGTGGAGGAGAATATTTGAGTTACGAGTTTGGTCTACACTTGAAACAATGTGGAATAGTTTCGCAACTCACGCCACCTGGAACACCGCAAAGAAATGGTGTGTCCGAACGTCGTAATCGTACTTTACTAGATATGGTGCGATCTATGATGTCTCTTACTGATTTACCGCTATTGTTCTGGGGTTATGCTTTAGAGACGGCCGCATTCACACTAAATAGGGCACCATCAAAATCCGTTGAGACGACGCCTTATGAACTGTAGTTTGGCAAGAAACCAAAGTTGTCGTTTCTTAAAGTTTGGGGCTGCGATGCTTATGTGAAGAAACTTCAACCAGATAAGCTCGAACCCAAATCGGAGAAATGTGTCTTCATAGGATACCCAAAAGAGACTGTTTGGTACACCTTCTATCACAGATCTGAAGGCAAGGTTTTTGTTGCTAAAATCGGATCCTTTCTAGAGAAGGAGTTTCTCTCAAAAGAAGTGAGTGGGAGGAAAGTAGAACTTGATGAGATAACTATATCTGCTCCCTTATTGGAAAGTAGTTCATCACAAGAACCGGTTCCTGTGACAACTACACCAATTAGTGAGGAAGCTAATGATATTGATCATGAAACTTCAGATCAAGTTTCTACTGAACCTCGTAGGTCTACCAGAGTAAGATCTGCACCAGAGTGGTATGGTAATCCTATTCTAGAAGTCATGTTACTTGACCATGATGAACCTACGAACTATGAGGAAGCGATGATGAGCCTAGATTCCGCAAAATGGCTAGAGGCCATGAAATCTAAGATGGGATCCATGTATGAGAACAAAATATGGACTTTGGTTGACTTGCCCGATGATCGGCAAGCCATTGAGAATAAATGGATCTTTAAGAAGAAGACTGACGCTGATGGTAATGTAACTGTCTATAAAGCTTGACTTGTTGCGAAAGGTTTTCGACAAGTTCAAGGGGTTGACTACGATGAGACTTTCTAACCCGTAGCGATGCTTAAGTCTGTCCGAATCATGTTAGCTATTGCTGCATTTCATGATTATGAAATTTGGCAAATGGATGTCAAAACTGCATTCTTGAATGGATTTCTGGAAGAAGAGTTGTATATGATGCAGCCAGAAGGTTTTGTTGATCCAAAAGGTGCTAACAAAGTGTGCAAGATCCAGCGATCCATTTATGGACTGGTGCAAGCATCTCGGAGTTGGAATAAACGCTTTGATAGTGTGATCAAAGCATATGGTTTTATACAGACTTTTGGAGAAGCCTGTATTTACAAGAAAGTGAGTGGGAGCTCTGTAGCATTTCTGATATTATATGTAGATGACATATTATTAATTGGAAATGATAAAGAATTTCTGGATAGCATAAAGGGATACTTGAATAAAAAAAATTCAATGAAAGACCTCGGTGAAGCTGCTTACATATTGGGCATCAAGATTTATAGAGATAGATCAAGACGCTTAATAGGACTTTCACAAAGCACATACCTTGATAAAATTTTGAAAAATTTCAAAATGGATCAGGCAAAGAAAGGATTCTTTCCCGTGCTTCAAGGTGTGAAGTTGAGTCAAACTCAATGCCCGACCACAGCAGAAGATAGAGAGAAAATGAAAGATGTTCCCTATGCTTCAGCCATAGGCTCTATCATGTATGCAATGCTGTGTACCAGACCTGACGTATGCTTAGCAATAAGCTTGGCAGGAAGGTACCAAATTAATCCAGGAGTGGATCACTGGACAGCGGTCAAGAACATCCTGAAATACCTGAAAAGGACTAAGGATATGTTTCTCGTATATGGAGGTGACAAAGAGCTAGTCGTAAATGGTTACGTCGATGCAAGCTTTGACACTGATCCGGACAATTCTAAATCGCAAACCGGATACGTATTTTTATTAAATGGTGGAGCTGTAAGTTAGTGCAGTTCTAAACAAAGTGTCGTAGCGGGATCTACATGTGAAGCGGAGTACATAGCTGCTTCGGAAGCAGCAAATGAAGGAGTCTGGATGAAGGAGTTCATTTCCGATCTAGGTGTCATACCTAGTGCATCGGGACCAATGAAGATCTTCTATGACAACACTGGTGCAATTGCCTTGGCAAAGGAATCCAGATTTCACAAGAGGACCAAGCACATCAAGAGATGCTTCAATTCCATTCGGGACCAAGTCCAAGTGGGAGACATAGAGATTTGCAAGATACATACGGATCTGAATGTTGCAGACCCATTGACTAAGCCTCTCTCACGAGCAAAACATGATCAGCACCAAGACTCCATGGGTGTTAGAATCATTACTATGTAATCTAGATTATTGACTCTAGTGCAAGTGGGAGACTGAAGGAAATATGCCCTAGAGGCAATAATAAAGTTATTATTTATTTCCTCATATCATGATAAATGTTTATTATTCATGCTAGAATTGTATTAACCGGAAACATGATACATGTGTGAATACATAGACAAACATATAGTCACTAGTATGCCTCTACTTGACTAGCTCATTAATCAAAGATGGTTATGTTTCCTAACCATAGGCATGTGTTGTCATTTGATTAATGGGATCACATCATTAGGAGAATGATGTGATTGACATGACCCATTCCGTTAGCCTAGCACTTGATCGTTTAGTATATTGCTATTGCTTTCTTCATGACTTATAAATGTTCCTGAAACTATGAGATTATGCAACTCCCGTTTACCGGAGGAACACTTTGGGTGCTACCAAACATCACAACGTAACTGGGTGATTATAAAGGAGTACTACAGGTGTCTCCGAAGGTACATGTTGAGTTGGCATATTTCGAGATTAGGTTTTGTCACTCCGATTGTCGGGGAGGTATCTCTGGGCCCTCTCGGTAATGCACATCACTATAAGCCTTGCAAGCAGTGTGACCAATGAGTTGGTTACGGGATGATGCATTACGTAACGAGTAAAGAGACTTGTCGGTAACGAGATTGAACTAGGTATTGGATACCGACGATCGAATCTCGGGCAAGTAACATACCGATGACAAAGGGAACAACGTATGTTGTTATGCAGTTTGTTCGATAAAGATCTTCGTAGAATATGTAGGAACCAATATGGGCATCCAGGTTCCGCTATTGGTTATTGACCGAGAATAGTTCTAGGTCATGTCTACATAGTTCTCGAACCCATAGGGTCCGCATGCTTAACGTTACGATGATAAAAGTTTTGATGTACCGAAGTTTGTTTGGAGTCCCGGATGTGATCACGGACATGACGAGGAGTCTCGAAATGGTCGAGACATAAAGATTGATATATTGGACGACTATATTCGGACACCGGAAGTGTTCCGGGTGATTTCGGAGAAAACCGAAGTGCCGAAGGGTTACCGGAACCCCCCCCGGGAGAGTAATGGGCCTTATGGGCCTTAGTGGAAAGGAGAGATGGGAGGCCAGCATGGGCCGCGCGCCCCCTCCCCCCTCTGGTCCGAATTGTACTAGGAGGGGGGGCGGCGCCCCCCCCCCCCCTTTCCTTCCCCCTCTCCCCCTTCCTTCCCCCTCCTAGTAGGAGTAGGAAAGGAGGAGTCCTACTCCTACTAGGAGGAGGATTCCTCCTCCTTGGCGCGCCCTCTAAGGGACGGCCGGCCTCCCCCTTACTCCTTTATATATGGGGGCAGGGGGGCACCCCATAGACACACAAGTTGATCTACGGATCGTTCCTTAGCCGTGTGCGGTGCCCCCCTCCACCATATTCCACCTCGGTCATATCGTTGCGGAGTTTAGGCGAAGCCCTGCGCCGGTAGAACATCATCATCGTCACCACGCCGTCGTGCTGACGGAACTCATCCCCGAAGCTTTGCTGAATCGGAGCCCGGTGATCGTCATCGAGTTGAACGTGTGCTGAACTCGGAGTTGTCATACGTTCGGTGCTTGGATCGGTCGGATCGTGAAGACGTACGACTACATCAACCGCGTTGTGCTAACGCTTCCGCTTACGGTCTACGAGGGTACGTGGACAACACTCTTCCCTCTCGTTGCTATGCCATCACCATGATCTTGCGTGTGCGTAGGAAAATTTTGAAATTACTATGTTCCCCAACAGTATAACCATTAGAGGCAGGAAAAGGTCCCATATAATCAAAGCCCCAAACATCGAATGGTTCAATAACAAGAGAGTAATTCATAGGCATTTCTTGACGTCTACTAATGTTACCTATTCTTTGACATTCATCACAAGATAAGACAAACTTACGAGCATCTTTGAAGAGAGTAGGCCAATAAAAACCGGATTGTAGTACCTTGTGTGCAGTTCTATCTCCAGCGTGGTGTCCTCCATAGGATTCAGAGTGACACTTGCGTAGGATCTGTTCCTGTTCATGCTCACGCACACAACGTCTAATAACACCATCTACACCTTTATAAAGGTGTGGGTCATCCCAGAAGTAATGTCTTAAATCATAAAAGAACTTTTTCTTTTGCTGGTATGTGAAACTAGGCGGTATAAATTTAGCAACAATATAATTAGCATAATCAGCATACCAAGGAGCAGTATGAGAAGCATTAATGACCGCTAATTGTTCATCAGGAAAGCTATCATCAATAGGCAGTGGGTCATCAAGAACATTCTCTAACCTAGACAAGTTGTCTGCAACGGGGTTCTCAACTCCCTTTCTATCAATAATATGAAAATCAAATTCTTGGAGCAGGAGAACCCATCTAATGAGCCTAGGCTTAGCATCTTTCTTTTCCATAAGATATTTAATAGCAGCATGATCAGTGTGAATAGTAACTTTGGAATCAACAATATAAGGTCTAAACTTATCACATGCAAACACAACTGCTAAGAATTCTTTTTCAGTAGTAGCATAATTTCTCTGGGCAGTATCAAGAGTCTTACTAGCATACTGGATAACATTCAATTTCTTATCAACTCTTTGCCCTAGAATAGCACCTACAGCATAATCACTAGCATCGCACATAATTTCAAAAGGTAAATTCCAATCAAGTGCCTGAACAATAGGTGCAGTGATCAAAGCTTTCTTAAGTATTTCAAATGCTTCTACACAATCATCATCAAAGACAAAAGGAATATCTTTTTGTAATAAATTAGTCAGAGGCCTAGAGATTTTAGAAAAGTCCTTAATGAACCTCCTATAAAAACCGGCATGACCAAGGAAACTTCTTATACCTTTTATGTCCTTGGGACACGGCATCTTTTCAATAGCATCAACTTTGGCTTTGTCAACTTCAATACCTCTCTCGGGAATCTTATGCCCCAAGACAATGCCTTCATTAACCATAAAGTGACACTTTTCCCAATTAAGGACGAGACTAGTGTCTTCGCATCTTTGCAAAACTCGATCAAGGTTGCTCAAACAATCATCAAAAGAGGATCCATAAACGGAGAAATCATCCATGAATACCTCGCAAATCTTTTCACAAAAATCAGAGAATATAGCCATCGTGCATCTTTGAAAGGTAGCAGGTGCATTACATAAACCAAAAGGCATACGTCTATAAGCAAAAGTACCAAAAGGGCAAGTAAAAGTAGTTTTAGATTGATCCTTCGCTGACACAGGTATTTGAGAGAAACCAGAATAACCATCTAGAAAGCAGAAATGTGTGTGTTTGGATAGTCTTTCTAGCATTTGATCAATAAAAGGTAAAGGGTAATGATCTTTCTTAGTAGCTTTATTTAACTTACGGAAATCAATTACCATCCTATAACTTGTAATAATTCTTTGCGGGATCAATTCATCTTTATCATTAGAAAACACGGTAATACCTCCCTTTTTAGGAACACAATGGACAGGGCTTACCCATTCACTATCAGCAACGGGATAAATAATACCTGCCTCAAGGAGCTTTAGTATCTCCTTTCTTACCACTTCTTTCATCTTGGGATTTAGTCGTCGTTGAGGATCTCTAACTGGTTTGGCATCTTTTTCCACTGTAATTTTGTGTTGGCATAATGTGGAACTAATGCCCTTGAGATCATCTAGAGTATATCCAATAGCAACTCGGTGCTTCTTTAGGGTTTTCAATAATCTTTCTTCATCTTGCTCTGAAAGGTTAGCACTAATAATAGCAGGATATATTTCCTTTTCATCAAGATAAGCATACTTAAGATTTTCAGGTAATGGTTTGAGTTCAAACACGGGATCACCCTTGGGTGGAGGGGGATCCCCAAGAATTTCAAAGGGAAGGTTATGTTTCAGCATAGGTTCTTGTTTAAGGAACAGTTCATCTATTCCCCTTCTTTCCTTCATAAACATATCGTTTTCATGGTCTAGCAAATATTGTTCTAACGGATCAGTAGGAGGCATGGCAATGCAAGCAAGACCAATAATCTCATCCTTACTAGGTGGTTCCCTATCACGAGGTTGTCTACGAAACTTAGCAAAATTAAACTCATGAGACATACCATCTATGCCAACGGTGACAGTATCTTTTTCACAATCAATCTTAGCACTAGCTGTATTCAAGAAGGGTCTATCGAAAATAATGGGACAAAAAATCATCTTGTGGGGAACCAAGAACAAGAAAATCAGCAAGGTATTTAACCTTCCCACACAAGACATCAACATCTCTAACAATCCCAATAGGTTTAATGGTATCCCTATTAGCAAGCTTAATAGTAACATCAATGTCTTCTAATTCAACGGGTGCCATGTCGTGCATAATTTCTTTATATAGGTCATAAGGTATCGCACTAGCACTAGCACCCATATCACATAAGCCATGATAACAATGATCTCCTATTTTAACAGAAATAACAGCCATGCCTACGACAGGTCTATGTATCTTAGTATCTGGTCTAGCAATATTAGCAGTCTCACCACAGAAATAAATAACATGCCCATCTAAATCATCATCCAAGAGATCTTTAACCACAGCAATACTAGGTTCAACATTAATTTGCTCAGGAGGTGTATAAGTCCTAGTATTACTCTTACGAACAACAGTCGAAGCTTTAGCATGATCCTTTATCCTAACAAGAAAAGGAGGTTTCTCAACATAAGTAGTAGGGACAATAGGATCACTATAGGTGATAGTCTTTTCTTCAACTGTAATAGGTGCAACTACTTTCACTTCAACATGAGGATTATATTTAAACCACTTCTCTTTAGGGAGATCAATGTGAGTAGCAAAAGATTCACAGAAAGAAGCTACTATCTCAGAGCCAAGTCCATACTTAGCACTAAATCCACGAAAAGCATCGGTATCCATAAAAGATTTAACACAATCGAACTTAGGTGTCATACCTAACTCCTTACCATCGTCGGAACCCCAATCTTCAGAGTTGCATTTAATTATTTCCAATAAGTCCCATTTGAAATCAATAGTCTTCAGCATATAAGAACTAGCATAGGAAGTATCGAGCAGGTTGCGATTATCAAGAGAAAGCCGAGAATAAAAGTTTTGAATAATCATTTCCCGGGAGAGCTCATGATTGGGGCATGAATATAACATTGACTTAAGCCTCCCCAAGCTTGAACGATGCTTTCTCGTTCGCGAGGCCAGAAATTATATATGTAATTACGGTCATGATGAACAAGATGCATAGGATAGAACTTCTGGTGAAATTCCAACTTCAATCGCTTATAATTCCAAGATCTCGTATCATCACATAGCCTATACCATGTCAATGCATCTCCCTTCAAAGATAAAGGGAAGACCTTCCTTTTTACAACATCGTCGGGAATTCCTACAAGCTTAAATAATCCACAAACTTCATCCACAAAGATAAGGTGTAAATCGGGATGCAATGTTCCATCTCCTGCAAATGGATTAGCTAGCAGTTTCTCTATCGTACCCGAAGGAATATCAAAGTAAGTATTTTTCATAAAGTTCAGTAGGTTGAGGAGCAACTCTTTGCTCTTCTGGTCGGGGTGAAGATACCCCGAACAAGCCCCTCAAATGATTAGTTTCCATAGTGACAAGTAACAGAAAATTTCAGCACACTATATAAATGTTTCCTTACCAAGTTCCACTCACCAAAAGCGCTGCACTCCCCGGCAACGGCGCCAGAAAAGAGTCTTGATGACCCACAAGTGTAGGGGATCTATCGTAGTCCTTTCGATAAGTAAGAGTGTCAAACCCAACAAGGAGAAGAAGGAAATGATAAGCGGTTTTCAGTAAGATTTTCTATGCAAGCACTGAAATTGTAGGTAATAGATAGTTTTGTGATAAGATAAATAGTAACGAGTAACAAGTAAATAAAGTACATAAAGTGCAGCAAGGTGGCCCAATCCTTTATGTAGCAAAGGATAAGACTGGACAATTTCTAATAATGAGAAAGGAGCTCCCGAGGACACATGGGAATTATCGTCAAGCTAGTTTTCATCATTTTCATATGATTCGCGTTCGGTACTTTGATAATTTGATATGTGGGTGGACCGGTGCTTGGGTACTGCCATTACTTGGACAAGCATCCCACTTATGATTAACCCCTATTGCAAGCGTCCGCAACTACAAAAGAAGTATTAAGTTAAACCTAACCACAACATTAAACATATGGATCCAAATCAGCCCCTAACGAAGCAACGCATAAACTAGGGTTTAAGCTTCTGTCACTCTAGCAACCCATCATCTACTTATTACTTCCCCATGCCTTCCTCTAGGCCCAAATAATGGTGAAGTGTCATGTAGTCGACGTTCACATAACACCACTAGAGGAAAAGACAACATACATCTCATCAAAATATCGAACGAATACCAAATTCACATGACTACTAATAGCAAGACTTCACCCATGTCCTCAGGAACAAACGTAACTACTCACAAACCATATTCATGGTCATAATCAGAGGGGTAATAATATGCATTAAGAATCTGAACATATGATCTTCCACCAAGTAAACCAATTAGCATCAACTACAAGGAGTAATCAACACTACTAGCAACCCACAGGTACCAATTTGTGGTTTTGATACAAGATTGGATACAAGAGATGAACTAGGGTTTTGAGAGGAGATGTTGTTGGTGAAGATGTTGATGGATATTGACCTCCTCCCGATGAGAGGATCGTTGGTGATGACGTTGGTGATGATTTCCCCCTCCCGGAGGGAAGTGTCCCCGGCAGAACAGCTCCGCCGGAGCCCTAGATTGATTCCGCCAAGGTTCCGCCTCGTGGCGGCGGAGTTTCGTCCCGTAAGCTTGCCCATGATTTTTTCCAGGGTAAAAGCTCTCATATAGCAGAAGATGGACACCGGAGGCCCACAAGGGGGCCCAGGAGACAGGGGCGCACCCAGTAGGGGGGGAGGGGGCGCCCCCCACTCTCCTGGCCAAGGTGTGGGCCCCCTGATGTATTTCTTTCGCTCAATAATTTATTAATTCCAAAAACATGTTTCGTGTAGTTTCAGGATTTTTGGAGCAGTGCAGAATAGGTTTCCTATGTTTGCTCCTTTTCCAGCCAGAATTCCAGCTGCCGGCATTCCCCCTCTTCATAGTAAACCTTGTAAAATAAGAGAGAATAGCCATAAGTATTGAGATATAATGTGTAATAACAGCCCATAATGCAATAAATATTGATATAAAAGCATGATCAAAATGGACGTATCACATCTCTTCGCTGAACTAGTGCAGCTATACAATTTTACCATTGTATTGGGTGTGTTGGGGACACAAGAGACTCTTTGTTATTTGGTTGCAGGGTTGTTTGATAGAGACCATCTTCATCCTATGCCTCCCACGGATTTATAAACCTTAGGTCATCCACTTGAGGTAAATTTGCTACTGTCCTACAAATCTCTGCAGTTGGAGGCCCAACAACGTCTACAAGAAGAAGGTTGCATAGTAGACATCAAGATGAAGCATATGTGGCAACCTCAATTCCATTTTTTTGTAGTTTTTATTTTATAAACTAAACTAGTGATAAAACAAGAAACTAAAAGATTCGATTGCAAGATCTAAAGATATACCTTCAAGCACTAACCTCCCCGGGAATGGCGCCAGAAAAGATCTTGATGTCTACTACGCAATCTTCTTCTTGTAGATGTTGTTGGGCCTCCAAGTGTAGAGTTTGTAGGACAGTAGAAAATTTCCCTCAAGTGGATGACCTAAGGTTTATCAATCCGTGGGAGGCATAGGATAAAGATGGTCTCTCTCAAACAACCCTGCAACCAAATAACAAAGAGTCTCTTGTGTCCCCAACACACCCAATACAATGGTAAATTGTATAGGTGCACTAGTTCGGCGAAGAGATGGTGATACAAGTGCAATATGGATGGTATATATAGGTTTTTGTAATCTGAAAATATAAAAACAGCAAGGTAGCAAGTAACAAACGTGAGCAAAAATGGTATTGCAATGCTAGGAAACAAGGCCTAGGGTTCATACTTTCACTAGTGCAAGTTCTCTCAACAATGATAACATAATTAGATCATATAACAATCCCTCAACGTGCAACAAAGAGTCACTCCAAAGTCACTAATAGCGGAGAACAAATGAAGAGATTATTGTAGGGTACGAAACCACCTCAAAGTTATTATTTCCGATCAATCCATTGGGCTATTCCTATAAGTGTCACAAAAAGCCCTAGAGTTCGTAGTAAAATAACACCTTAAGACACACATCAACCAAAACCCTAATGTCACCTAGATACTCCAATGTCACCTCAAGTATCCGCGGGTATGATTATACGATATGCATCACACAATCTCAGATTCATCTATTCAAATCAACACAAAGAACTTCATAGAGTGCCCCAAAGTTTCTACCAGAGAGTCAAGACGAAAACGTGTGCCAACCCCTATGCATAAGTTCACAAGGTCACGGAACCCGCAAGTTGATCAGCAAAACATACATCAAGTGAATCAATAGAATACCCCATTGTCACCACGGGTATCCCACGCAAGACATACATCAAGTGTTCTCAAATCCTTAAAGAATCAATCTGATAAGATAACTTCAAAGGGAAAACTCAATCCATTACAAGAAGGTAGAGGGGGAGAAACATCATAAGATCCAACTATAGTAGCAAAGCTCGTGGTACATCAAGATCGTGCCATATCAAGAACACGAGAGAGAGAGAGAGAGAGATCAAACACATATCTACTGGTACATACCCTCAGCCCTGAGGGTGAACTACTCCCTCCTCGTCATGGAGAGCGCCGGGATGATGAAGATGGCCACCGGTGATGGATCCCTCCTCCGGCAGGGTGTCGGAACGGGGTCCCGATTGGTTTTTGGTGGCTACAGAGGCTTGTGGCGGCAGAACTCCCGATCTAGGTTTCTTTCTGGAAGGTTGGCGATTTATAGTAGGGGTTGGCATTGGTCTCACGTCAGGGGGGCCCACTGGGAGTCTATGAGGTAGGGGGCACTCCCTCCACCCTTGTGGGGCCCACGGGACTCCCCTCCAGTAGCGTTTCGTTCCAGTATTTTTTATATTTTCCAAAAAAAATCTTCGTTGATTTTCAGCGCATTCCGAGAACTTTTATTTCTGCACAAAAACAACACCACAGTAGTTCTGCTGAAAACAACGTCAGTCCGGTTTAGTTCTAATCAAATCATACCAAAATCATGTAAATATATTATAAACATGGCATGAATACATCAAAAATTATAGATATGTTGGAGACGTATCAGCATGAGACATGATGAGAGATACAAATCATTTGAAAAAAAAGAATTTAGCTTTTCATATTAACCACCCCAGTCTAACTGTATGGCAAAAATTTTGCTATCAAATTTACGCTCAACAAGAGATTGAAAGTTGTGAAATACTTGGAACACATCAGAACATTTTTTAAGGAGATAGATCCATCTGTACTTGCTATAATCATCAACAAACCTCACATAGTAGGTATGTCTACCAACAAAAGTGGGTGCTGGACCCCAAACATCAGAATAAATAAGTTGCAAAGTATTGGTTGACACACTAGTGGAAACAAGATATGGCAATTGATGACTTTTTGCTCCTTGGCATGAATCACAAATAGTTTCAGAATTTCTCTCACCAACAACTGGGAGTTTATTTCTACTAAGAATTTAATAAACTCTAGTAAATGATGGATGACCTAAACGATCGTGCCACCATTCAGCGGAAAGCTTGATGGCACTAAGCACTTGTTTATTGGACTGGCAATACTGGGGAAGCAACGCATAGAGCCCTTGCACACACACACGCACACACCCATATGAAGGATTCTCCCCGTGGCTTGATTCTTGATCAAAAATAAGAACGGGTGAAATTCTAGAAAAACATTATTGTCAAGAGCAATACGATGGACAGACAACAAAGTTTTGGAAGCATCCGGAACATGCAAGATATCATTGATTTCAAGATCTTTGTGTGGTGTTTTGATAATTGCTTGACCAACATGACTAATGTCCATACCTGCACCATTTGCGGCGGTGTAAACTTGATCTTGGCCATGATCTCATGCATTCTCATCTTTTTCCAGTTTGCCGGTGATGTGATTTGTGGCACCCGTGTCCATGTACCAATTGGTGTCAACACCATAGGACATGTCGGTTGCAGCTGCAAGTTTTTTCTTTGGGGCAGTGTCATCGGTGTAACGCCAATCACAATCTTTAGCAATGTGATTTGTTTTTTTATAGATTTGACATTCAGCCTCGTAGCCCTTGTAGCCTTAGAAGTTCTGTGCCTTGTTGTTGCTGTTGGGGGCGCGTTGTTGTTGCCGTTGGGGAAGCCCTAGTGATAGTAGCCGCCGCTACCAACGCCGTCGTCGCCTTGAGTGTTCTGGTAGTAGCCGCCGCCATCGTTGTGGCCTCCGCTGCTACCACCATAGCCACCGTTGTGGCACCGCTGCCGCCGTAGCCACCGCCACCGTGGCCGCTGCCATAGCCACCAGAACCACGGGATCCACCCCCGTTTCCCTTCTGGTTGGGGTAGTTGCCCTTGTTACATCCTTGCCACCCGCGAGAGACAACGTTCGCCGTTGATAGGCGCCATTGTCGTTCTCGTGGAACATCTCGACTCTCTGGTCGAAGTTTTCCACCATGGAGAAGAGTGTATCGACAGTGATCAGTTCCGTGCGGACATCTAGCACGGAAACAATCGGCTGGTACTCCATGTCCAGCACTTCGATTATGAAGGAGATGAGCTCGGGCTCTCCGATGGGTTTGTCCGCCGCCGCGAGTTCACCACAAAGCGAGAGCATGTGGCCGAAGTATGAAGAGGTGGATTGAGATCCCTTTTGTGCATTGGTGAGTGCAGCTCGAATATTGTTGGCACGTGACAAGGAGAAGGCGGAGAACATGTTTGCTAGGGCACTCCAGAACGCATGTTATTTCTCAAGAGATGCAACCTAGACAAGGACCTCCTTGGACAGATTCCTAAGGAGATATGCTACAATTTGCTGTTCCTGGATCAACCAAGGGGCATAGGCAGGGTTCACGACAACCTGATCCTTGCCGTCGGTGGTTTTGGTAATGATGGTTTTGGGGGGTTCTTTGATGGTTTGGTCAAGGTAGCTGTATAGATCAGCTCCCATGATTTGTGATCTAGCTTGAGCACGCCATAGGATGTAATTTGTGCGGGTTAGGGGTTCGGATGTGTTGTTGTTGAGACTAGATGAGATGGCTGAGGAAGACGACATGGTGGATGAAGGAATTGATGAAGGCGCTAGATGTTATGGAAGGGATTAGGCTCTGTATACCATGTAGAAATTATGGGTAAGCATCTTAATCTCCATACATGGAGACCCGCATGTATATATTGATATGTAGCATGATACAAAAGGTAGCAGCGTCGAGGCTAACCACGGGAGATATTACTGGAGGTGGAGGTTTAGAAGATAGAGATAAAGCTTAACAGAAAATCTATCCTAACTACTCCAACGTGAGGGCCAAGGTTGGTTTGGCTGGCCCAAGAGTCCTGTAACACAACAATATGTTTAACAGTATGATCAAAAAACCATATGACAATAAATAACAAGTCTCTAGTCATGTAATGTAATTGAATGATGGTGGCAGCACACACCAATGTACTCAGAATGGTAATGAAAATGCCATGACCTTTTTGTGTAGTGCGACGAAATAACTATATATATTTGATAAGTGTCCAAGTCAGATGAGAGTGAATAAGTTTTTTTTGGAAAGGAGGTTGAAACCCCCGGCCTCTGCATCCTTATTAAATTATTCAACAGAGTATGACAAAATAAAAACATGGATCAATCCAAAGCCACCTTCCTTGTGGCCTCTGAGCTTGATGATGTGCACTGAGCTTGCGTCAACACATACCATATAACCCGGTGGCCTCGCCAAGCTGTTCCACGGCGGGCCGAGAGCACCAACTGGTCTAGTAGACCATTAGCACGTACCACACACACACACGCTCTAGAATCCGCCACCGCCATCTTCCGTCATCCCATCTTCAAGAGGGAACAACACATTAACCTCGCCAGGCCCAACTGCCATCTACGCCACCATGACGCCAGCCAGCGCCATCACCCTGCATGCTGATACGTCCATTTTGCGTCATGTTTTCCTACTATTATTGATTATGTTTTGGGTCATGATGCAATTCTAATGCATTTTCTCTCTTATTTGCAAGTTTTACATGAAGATGGAGATTTCCGGCAGCTGGAATTCTAGATCGAAAAAGGCTACAACATAGATAGCTATTCTACACAACTCCAAATGACCTGAAAATTTGTGGGAATTATTTTGGAATATATAAAAAAATATTGGCAGAAGAATTACCAGAAGGGTGACCACTAGGTAGCGATGAGCTCAATGGGCGCGCCCTGTGAGCTCGTGACTCCACCAGTAGGCCCCTGAGGCTCATCTTCTCTATAAGATGTTATTTTCCCTAGAAAAAATGAAGAGAATATTTTCGGGAAGAAGCGCCGTCGTCTCGAAGCGGAACCTGGGCAGGAGCACTTTTGTTCTCCGGTGGAGCGATTCCACCGGGGAAACTTCCCTCCGAGAGGGGGAAACTGAAGCCATCGACATCACTAATGATCCTCTCATCGTGAGAAGACCAATCTTCATCAACATATTCACCAACACCATCTCATCTCAAACCCTAGTTTATCTCTTGTATTCAATCTTTGCCCTAAAACCTCAGATTGATACCTGTGGGTTGCTAGTAGTGTTGATTACATCTTGTAGTTGATGCTAGTTGGTTTATTTTGTGGAAGATTATATGTTCAAATTCTTAATGATATTCAATAGCCCTATGACCTTGAACATGAATATGATTTGTGAGTGGTGACTTTTGTTCTTGAGGAAATGGGAGAAGTTTTATTATAAGTAATCATGTGAATTTGGTATTCGTTCAATATTTTGATGATATGTATGTTGTTGCTTCCTTTAGTGGTGTCATGTGAACGTCGACCACATGAAACTTCACCATATTTGAGCCTAAGGGGAGGCATTGTGGAGTAATAAGTAGATGATTGGTTGCTAGAGCGACAGAAGCTTAAACCTTAGTTTATGCATTATTCCGTAAGGGGCTGATTTGGATCCATATGTTTCATGCTATGGTTAGATTTACCTTAATTCTTCTTTCGTAGTTGCGGATGCTTGTGAGAGGGGGGAATCATATGAGGGTTGCTTGTTCAAGTAAGAACAACACCCTAGCATCGGTCCACCCACATATCAAATTATCAAAGCAGCAAACGCGGATCAACTTTATTAGCTCTATTAATATCATCTTTCAAAATAGAATCAGGAGGCATAGGAAGCAAAGTAATATGTTTATCCTTGTAAACAAGAGTATACTGATTGTTTCTACCATGGTGTACATAATTTTTATCAAATTGCCATGGTCTACCAAGTAATAATGAACATGCTTGCATGGGTACCACATCACAATCAACATAATCAGCATATGTAGAGATACTAAAATGCACACGAATAATACGTGTTACCCTAACCTTGCCGTTGTTGTTGAACCATTGGATGTAGTAAGGATGTGGATGTGCTCTTGTGGTTAGAGATAGCTTCTCCACCATCTCCATGCTAGCCAAGTTGTTGCAGCTCCCTCCATCTACGATGACGCGAACAAAACGTTCCTTCACAACTCCCTTTGTATGGAACAAATTATGCCTCTGATTTTGCTCAACTTGTGTGACCTGCACACTCAAAACACGTTGAGCAACTAAACATTCATACCTGTCAGCATCTTCAGGAGCCATGTAGTGCGTCTCATGTTCAGAATCATCTCTGTTGTGTTCTTCACGTGTAATAAGAGCCAAAGTCTCCTCATCATAGTCACTAGCGGACTCATACCCACCATCCTCAGTAGCAATCATCACATGCTCAGATTTGCATTCTCTCGCATAATGACCTCTTCCCTTACAATGACGACAAATAATATCACTTGTGTGTCCTGTGATGCCATGGAAGAAGAAGAGCTTTGTGCAGGCCCGAAGGTGTGCTCTTTGTAGATAGTGGTGGTTGTGCCTGCTTTCTTATATCATGGCTGAAGGTGGCACCTGTTGGAGGTGCTGGTGCAGTGGAAATAGAAGATGCACGCGGTGTCCATGATGAAGGTCGACCTGCAGAAAAGTTAGTTCGCACCAATGCCTGTCGATCCTGCACTTCACGTTCCGCTTTACAAGTAAGATGGAATAAACGAGTGATATTATTATACTCCTTATACTCTAGAATGGTCTAAATCTCTCTATTTAATCCACCCATAAAATGTGCAAGCATAGCTTCATTTCCCTCAACAATACCACATCTAATCATGCCAGTTTGTAATTCCTGATAATATTCTTCTACAGAATTTTTTCCTTGTCTTAAATGCTGCAATTTTGAAGCAATTCACGTTGATAATATGGTGGAACCCAACGAGTACGCATAGCAGTTTTCAAAGCAGCCCAAGTAGCTGGAATAGGATATAATCTACAATGTTCAGACCACCAAACACATGCAAAACTAGTGAAAGTACAAATAGCAGCAGTAACACGTCTTTCCTCGGGATATTGTAAACATGTAAAATGTTGTTCAGTTTCTAACTCCCAAGTAAGATATATATCAGGAACATATCTACCCTCAAATGGTGGAATATTCAATTTTAATTTAGGAAGATGGTCGTGATCTTGTACCTGAGGTGATGGTGCAGGCCTACCGTTGCGATTATATGCCTGAGGTCGACCTGCTGGTGGTGGTGCTGGTGGTTGCACGTAGTTTTGATTTTGATCAACCTCATCCTCGTAATAGTCCTCCACCTCTGCAGTAGCAGCAGGAGCTATAGAAGCATCAACAGCAGTAGCAGCGGCACCAGTATTTTGTCCAGGCTCAAGGGGAACGCGCAGTGCTCGTCCCACTTGATTTGGAAGGCGTTGTTGTTGTTGTTGTTGTAGAGGTGCGACAGGTGCAGCCGGCGGTGGTTGTGGAAGACGTGCGTTCAATTCATTAAACTTGTTATCGAGCTTTGTTTTGAACGTCTTCTCAATGCCATCTATATTCTCAATGGCCTCTTCAAATCTGCTTAGCATATCTTGCATCTGTCCACTCATCATTTGCTGAAATTTATCATGTAGCTGTTTGTTCTCATGTTCTCCCAATCAATCTCACCGGATTGTGATCCTGCCATGGTTAGCAGCAATAGAAACACATAAGAATATGATCCTACAGACTACTAGGAAGTGGTGGTGGTGGTGGTGGTGAGTCACAAATCCGTCAAGCGAATCTCAAATTCTTACCAGTTCTTACCCAGTAGCAGGTGGTGATCAGCAACCGTTGTACTCAAAACTCTCAAAGCTTGGACAGAGTGATTACCAGGTGGTGTCAAACGCACGACGTAGATGTATGTGGAGCTGGGAAGGCTTATAATATGGTAGAAAAAAGGGTCAGCAATAATTAATTCAGAGATGCAAAGTTGAATAAACGCTCAACAATAGTACTGTGCTGGTCCAAGGCTAGACCGTGCTAGAGATGCGAGCCTAGAACACTAACAAAATCACGGCGCTTCATGTAAACAATGGAGGAGCACACTCTGAATTTTTTTTCTCTTTTTTTCACTTTTTTGCACCTTTTTTTTCCTTTTTTTTGCTTCGCAACATTTTTTTTGAAAAAGTCGGTCTAAAAACTGCCTAGCCAGAATTTCCAGACATAGTTTTTTTTTAAACTGGAACTATTTGTCTACTGCGGGTAACACGAAAGTTGGGGAATCCGACTTGTTCATGACTCTTAGTATCACGTGATCTGGAAATCAAAAACAAAGGAACAAATACTTGACTCGGACTAGGACTGGTGGCGGAGATGAATCTGGTGGAAACTCAGACTTGTGGCGGATATATGTAGGGCGGTGGAACACGGACTGGTGGCAAATCTGTGATGGAGGTGGACTCGGATTATCGTGATGGCGGTGGATATGTGGTATATGGCAGCGTTGATGACGATGGTGGTATATGGCAGCGGTGATGACGATGGTGGTATATGGCAACGATGACGATGATGGAGGTATATGGCAGCGGTGATGACGATGATGCGGTGGCGGCGTGACAACTTGTGAACAGAACTCGAAACTCTAAAGGACTAGACACTAAGACCAGCAACTAGACACGACGATGCAACCGCAAATTCAACAATGCAAAACACTAAAAAGATTATGCAAAGGCTGAGATTGGTTCGGATATGATGAACTAACCCTAATTTTTTTGGCTTTCTCATGGAGTGTAGGTATGAAGAACAAACTCGATCTAAACTACGAAAAACTGTAAAATCTCACCGAGCAACCTGGAAATCTGATACCACTTGATAGAGGCAAAGGTGTCCCGTCTTTCGATGAGATGGTGCTATCGTTTATGGTGAAGTAAACTTTGACGATCCGACTACGAACGTGCGAGGACGTCGCGCCTTAACAATCGCTAAACCAACGCCGAGAGGTTATTGACCACACCAGAGTAAGATCAACCTAACCATGAGGGTCTATTTCCTGCAAGCAAACGAAGAACAAGCAAAAAACTGAAATTGCAATCTGGATATTGCGAATAAAAGAGGAAAGCTTTATTGATGAAGTGGGGTTCTGTGACGCCTTGGTTTGGTCATTGAACACAAACGAAGTACGCGAAGTTGCAGCTATGGCGAACTTTTAATCTAAACAAAACCCAAATTCTAAACGACGCCCTAAGGGCTGTATATATGAAGAAAGAGGGGGAAATTTAGTGGCCCTTGGGGAAGGGGTCCAAACCATATCTCTTATTTCCCCACACATACAGACTCTAAAAACAACCTATACTTATGTATTTTGAAATTACACGGGCTTGGCCCAATAATAAGGTGACGCAGCACCTATAATAGCCTCTGGACTAAATTTGTGAAGTGGCATCTTGTATATTTCGTCCAAACCTTCAATCACTCATTACGATGGCTTCGAAGTCCTGAAATCATCACTTGAAACTCCGTTCTTATTTTCCTTGCACATACCATCATCTTCATGCTTGTTCTTGCTCCAATGTTCATCCTTCTCCCAGCTAGGCCCTTCACTTATAAGCAAAACAAATGTATCCAATTTAGGTAGCATCATATTCTCATGAACATTAGAATCATTACCAAGAAACGAAAGTAACTGGTAATTTAATTGGCGTACGCGGGCTTTAGTAATTGGTCCAATATGTGTAATAGCAGGGGTTGTAGGTGTAACAATGATATTGATGTTCTCATCAAGACACCCTCCAACGGCGGACGACGTGTGATATACTGCCACCCCTTATGTGACATCGCTGCTTGTGCCCGATTGCAACTGATGCGGCGCCGTCGTGTTGCCTGATCTCTGCACCTGCGACGGACTATAAATTCGGCAGGACATGGAGCGATCAGGAAAAAGGAATCATCAAGGAGAAAGACGGAGGGAAGGAGAGACATGAGGTGAGGGCATCCTGCCGCCGCTGCCCTCTTGTGCTGCTGTTGCTCGCTGCATCTTGCGGACCCCCTTAATTATACACGAAGGATGCACATCTAAGAAGAAGGCAACCGGCAATCCAGAATCAATGAACAAAGCGGCCGGACAGCATGTCGAGACCAACCACCCATACACCCATGTATGCATCAGTGGCTGTCCAACAAAAGATAAACACGTAGGGCAAACTCAGATAAAGCCCCAGACCACCACCGCATGCAAGGTCCATCCAAGAAAAGAAAGAAAAAAAGTCTGGAAATATCCAGCGAGGACAATTCTGGAGAAGCCCACCAAAGCGGCAGCGATCCATCTTTCGTACGGAGATTGGAGTCTTTGAGGGAGACGCAGATGCACGCCACCGCCTGACAAAAATGATTGCCCACATGCACCGGAAATTGCTAACCACACGCACAGAACCAGTATGCAAGTTAACAAAATTTCAATCGAAAGCCTATAGTTACCATGCAAATGTGCACCCAGCCTCCCAATTTAATGCACGTGTCGACACTCAGTAGGCTCACAAGTCGCAGTCAAACAAGTGCTTAAACTTTTTTTTTTTTGAGGACCAACAAGTGCTTAAACTTGATAGCGTAAACTATGGTGCTGGCTTTGACGATGTTGAACGTCTTGTTGGTTTGATCTGCTTCTCTTGTTCGGGGCTTTGTGGGTTTAGTTGTGTAGTCTACTTAGCGGAGCATCCCGTATCTCTTTAGTTGTGTTGTGTAATGTTTCTCTACTTGTACTCGTTTTATTTTCTTCTATCAATGAATGATGAGCAAGCGTACGCAAAAAAATAAAAGAACACGGAAAAACAAGCAAGAACCAATGGACTTGTTAACACACTACGCCGCATCCTTTTTCCTTCTTGTTCTCTTTAACTCAAATTATGCTAGATGGGTTTAATTTACACGTCCAAAATTAGTCATGGATTCCATCAACCACCCCGGCTCAAATGCACATATGTTCTTCATCAGATGGATGGCCGACGCATCGAATTAAGCTCATCACGAACCGTCGATCCCGCCCGTGCCTCAGAGTTCCACCATGCCATGCAATTCAGTGCATGCGCATGCGATCGATCGATCGATCGTTCCTGAATCGTCTCGGTTGATTTGATATTACGGATCAGTGTGTGGGTTGTTTTGAACTTGTTTGCCCGATCGTAGTTATGATTTCGACTCTCCCTCGCCCGTCAACGTCGACGAGGATTCAGCTGGCTCCGGCTCCCTGATCTCCTCGATGCCCGCGAGGGCCGACTTGAGGTCCAACCTCTTGTCGATGTCGGCCTCGCAGCAGGTGAGCGCCACCTGGAGGAGCTTGAGCATCTCCTCCTCGTTGCCCTTGCCGCCGGACATGTCCTTGTCGAACACCTCGCCGGTGCGCTCCTCCGTGATGACGGAGTTCACCCACCCGGCGAGGTCGCTGGTGCCCTGCCGCCCCTGCCGACAGGCCGGGAACTTGCCGGTGAGCACCTCGAGGGTGAGGATCCCGAGGCTCCACACGTCGCTCTTCCTGGACGGCTTCCCGTGCGACCCCACGCACTCGGGCGCCTTGTACGCCATCATCACCTGCGCCGCGTGCGTCGCCGTCAGCACCGGGACCAGCGCGTAGTCGGAGAGCGCCGGCTGGAACGTGCCGTCGAGCAGCACGTTGGACGACTTGAGGTGCCCGTGCGGCACCGACAGCATCGGCAGCTCTTCGTACAGGTGCGCCAGCCCACGCGCCGCCCCCTTGACGATCCGAAGCCTCTTCCTCCAGTCCAACATCGATCCACGATTCCCTGTATCAACCATAACAAATCTCAATCAGCTTCCTCCATTGTTCATGATCTGTACGATGATGATGCCGCGGAAAGTGAAGATTTGACTTTCTTCTTGCGTACCGTGGAGGAGCTGGGCGAGGCTGCCATTGATCACGAAATCGGTGATGAGCAGCTTCTCTTCTTTCTTGTAGAGGTAGGCGACGAGGGGGACGAGGTTGGGGTGGGAGAGGCGGCCGAGGCGGCGCATGTGCTCCGAGAAGTCCTCGCGGCCGACGCCGTTCATGTCCTTGAACCGCTTCACCACCACCTCGGGGCCTTCCTGGAGCGTCGCCTTGTACGACGACCCGAAGTTGCCGCTGCCCAGCACCTCCGCCGACGCCCGGAGCAGGTCCTCGATCTCGAACCTCACGCGGCTCTCCTGGATGAACACCAGCCGCCCGTGCTCGTCGCGCCGCCCCCCGCGCTTTGCCGGGCCGCCCGACGTGGACGCGGCCGCGGGGGCGATGACGGTAGCCTGGCTGATGGAGACGGCCGGCGCGGTGTCCAGGACCGGGTTGGACGGCGTCACCTCGCCATTGGGGAGGGTCACGCAGCCGTCAGTCCGCTTCGCGCGTCGCCGCCGACGACGCCGGCGGCCCAGGACGCCCATGGCAATGCCCGCGGCGGCGAGCAGCACGCCGAGGATGATGAGCAAAATGATAATCCTCATGAAGGTGGACATGCCGCCGGCGGGCGACGACGCGGATTCGCAGACCACGTCCGTTGGCTTGCCACACAAGAATTTGTTGCCTGCAGATAAACGCACACTTTTCCCAAATCAATTCACGATCAAGAACGTATGCCACGTTCCATTTACACGCACGATCGGCGCTAGTAACATTGTTCAAAATTCTGATTTGAGTAAATAAATACCTCGGAACATGGTGGCGTTGAAGCGGCCGAGGCCGGCGGGGATGGGGCCGGAGAGGTTGTTGTTGGAGACGTCGACGAACCTGAGCTCCGGCTGGGAGAAGTCCGGGAGCTGGCCTTCGAAGCGGTTGTTGGCGAGGGTCAGCTCCAGCAGCCGGGGCGACGTGATGGAGCTGGGGACGCGGCCGGAGAAGTCGTTCCGGTGGAGGTGCAGCTTCCGGAGCCCCCGCATGGACAGGAACGTGTCGGCCGGGATCTCGCCGGAGAAGCGGTTCCGGGAGAGGTAGAGCATCTTGAGCACGCCCAGCGTCGACACGTTGGGGAAGGGGCCCGTGAGCGCGTTGTCGGCCAGGCTGATGACGCGGAGGCCCGGGAGCACGGCCAGCGAGCCGACGTCCGGCGCGCCGCCGGCCAGGCCGAGGCGCTCCAGCTGCAGGCCCTGCACGCTGCCGTTGCCGTGGCAGGAGACGCCGTACCAGGAGGAGTGGTTGCCGTGGCACGGGCCCGGCGTGCCCCACGACCGCAGCGGCCCCGGCGGCGAGCCGTCCGAAGCCCGCAGCTTGTCGCGGAACGCCACCAGCACCTCGCCTTCCGTCTTGTCCCCGACGATCGCCGCGACGAGGACGGCAGCGGGGGCGCAGAGGCCGACACCGACGACGACGGCGACGTAGAAGGCGAGGCGGAGGTGTCCGGGCGGCCGCAGCCGTGCCATGGCGCCAGCGGCGATCGACGGGCGTGCGCACGCTTGCCGCACTCGGCTCGTTCGTCCGTTCGTCCGCTCGACCGCCGGGCTTCTTGCGCGCGCGCGCGGGTACGGCGCTGGCGCGGGTCAGGGCCGCACGTACGTGTGGCGGGGCAGAAGGGGTCGTGCTGGGCGGCTACGGCGTTTTGCATGCGCATGGCCAAGGGGAGGGAGGAAGGAGGTGGTCGGGAGCCAAGGGGCCCGGTGAGGCCGCGGCGCCTGAGGGGCTAAGAATAGGCGGGAGAAGAGCGATTCTTCCAACTGAAATGATTTGCTGCTGCCATTTGCAGGCCTTGTGGGTTGGCCGGGTTGAACTCGAGAGGAGACGACGATCCGTTAGTTTGGTGGTTACTTGCAAGCAGTAAGATGAAACATTAGGTTCCTCTTAGCGCTTTTGCCTTTCTATAAGTGTGTTCTATTAACTCATAATATAGCGTCAAACTCCTGCAAAGCATAAGGAATGACATCCGACCTCTACATAAAAAAGAAACAGTTGCAACACTAAAGTCATACTCATATGAGACCGAAACTATGTCTAATTCAAGGAGGCTGGTGGTGCTATCCAGTTTCTGTGAGTATGAGTTCGGGCAGAAGGAGGTTGTACCCGCCCATACTATGCCCATTGCCATCTCTGCCAACTGCTCCAATGCATACAGTGATAAAGAACGTGCAAGGAAAAACCTTTGTCATTAGAAACAAAGTCATCTCTATATAGATAAATGATCATAGCAAGGCAGATGCTTCACCCTAGCGTACTAAACTTTTTAGCTATTCGTCAAGCTAGTGACCTTATATATTGGCAACACTTATAGATGGATATAAATTGAACGCTAGTAGAATGTCTGGTCATATAGAACACACGCTTGCATTGAAAGTAGAGAGTTGTTTGATTGTCTCTCGTGAGCGCAAAAACTACACTTCTTACTTCATTGTCGGTTGCGGCGAGCAAAGTGCCCTTTGTGAGCACAACACCTCTTCGAAGATACTACATAAAAATATTAAATTTTAGTGGTATCTTCAGTTTTTCAAATTTGATTATTGTTGTCCAATCTCCAAGTGCAAAAGTGCACGATACATATAGTCGATTATGAAGGACCCATTTATAGTTAGATTTTAGTGAAACATATATGTCCTTGTGTCTAGTTAATCGAATCCAAATAAGATAGAAGATGTTGTCATGACATAATACGCGGTTGGCTAAATTTTGCTTAAAGGATATCTCCTACCGGGAGGAGCTAAGCACCAGCGGGTGTATCATTTTTATCGCGTACAATGTGGTACAAGGCTAGATATTTCCGGAGAGTGGTGTTTCCCAGCCACTTATCCTTTCAAAAGTTGATCTCAAAGCCGTCCATTATTGCAAAAGGTCCGAAGGAGAAAAAAATATTTCTTTGCCGCCATCAGACCTGCCCGAAGATGTGTCTCTCGAAGCATTCAACATGTCGAGACACAACTTTTGGGCCTAAATACTTGTTGCGTGGGAGGTTTTGCTAGACATCATCCTTAATAAGGAGCTTGAACAATCATTTACTAAGTAAGCCATTATTTTTTACCTGTAGGTACTGAATATCTAAACCTTCATGGTCTTTTGGTCGAAAAACCATGCTCCATTTCACTAGCCTATGTATTGTTTGTTTTCATTATCTCCCTGCCAAAAGAATCTGAATATGTAATAATCCAGCCTTTGCATGACCCTATTTTGGTAGTTGAAAAATTGAGAGGATACAGAGAACCATGTTTGTGAGAACATAATTGACCAAGGCCAGTCGTCCTACAACTGAGAGCAACTTGTCTTTCCAACTTCTTAGATGTTTCTCTAAGTGTTCTTCAACATGGTTCCACTCTACATTAGTGAGGCACCAACAATGAATCAAAATTCCCAAATATATAATTGGAGAATTGACCTTGTGCCCAACCAAATAGATCATCATATTATGTGGTCGTCTCATTGCTTCTATAAAATAGAACAATTCACTTTTGTGAAAGTTAATTTTAAGGCTTGTCATCTTCGAAAAGCTAAAAGATAAAGTTTAAGATTTCTAACCTTGTCAACATAATGTTCCGTAAAATAATCATATCATTGGCATGTTGCAGAACTGAGAGGCCCCAATCCATAAGATTTGGCACTACTCCTGCAATTTGGTCATCATGTTTGACACGTTCAATCAAAATAGCTAACATGTCTGCAAAAATATAGAATAGCATTGGAGACAAAGGGTCACCATGACAGTACGTAATCCCTATTTCCTTTGGAAGTAATAGCCAACATCATCATTGATTTTACTAGACACATTGCCTCCAGTGATGAAAGTTTGGATCTACTCGCACCATTTCTCAAAGAAAACTTCCATTCTAGCTAAGGGTCCGTTGGAAAAATGACCATTTGCTTTTGTCATATCCTTTTTCAAAGTCAATTTTTAAAACTACCCCACTCATGTTCTTTTGGTGCATCTCGTGTACATCCTCATGAAGAATGACTACCCCATATCCAGGATATTTCTCCCTTGCATGAAAGCATTTGGGATGCCCGTATAACCATCCAGGATATTAGCTTGTCCATTGTAAGGAGACAAGTTTTTTCTAGAATCTTCTTGACTGAACATTTCTACATACTTTTGTTCAAAAGGAGTTACATTCACCGGAGTACGAAGGCCTACGGTTCTCAACACCAACAAATTTTCTCACGCCTTGCGGCTAAGATGGCCTTGGTATGAATGGAAGGAGCCTCACAAGCTATGGGTGGGGTTCGGTAACCCATGCACCAAGGAAGATCTTTATTTCTTCTATCCCTCCACCACTATCATCATTGGCAATGGTGCAAAAATATCTTTTCGGGACTCCTCTTGGCTACTTGGGTGCAAGCGCAAGGATATTGCCCCACTAATTTATGAGGCCTCGAGGAGAAAGAACTGGAAAGTGCGTGGAGCTCTCAATGCGAATGCCTGGATGTTAAAGGAGTAAAATGCATCGGAAGTCACTGTTTTTGCTCCATCTGCTCACTTCAGTCACCGTACTTACGGATACATGCAATACGGTCACTATATACGACAAGATATGATTATACGATGACTGTAGCACGTATTGGGCTCGTACACCACCCCTTTTGACCAGTTCGCACATTCCACGTCATATGGCCCACTTGCATGCGGGGGATTGTGCAAAAACGACAAGTCTTTTATCCCCTCCCCTTCTCCACCCGCTCTCTGTTCCCCTCCCCTTCTCCAAATCCCTAGCTCCCCTGCTCTCTTTCGCCCTCCCCATATCCAGCCGCCGCCGCCGCCGTGTTAGTTGGCCACCGCCGCCGCCGTCGCCGCCATGTCCGTGAGCTCGGCGATGTCATCTCTCGGCGGCCGGGCTGTGGAGGTCCCTCTCATCCGATGCCCTCATTGCCGCACGCGGGTGAAGTTCTACCTGTCGAACACAGACAAGCATGAGGGTTGGGTGTTCTACAAGTGCATCAATGTAAGATCTTCATCCTCATGTTGTGTTTTTGTTGGATCTGTTGGTGTGTGAGGGAGTCCTGGACTAGGGGGTGTCTGGACAGCCGGACTATTATCGTCCACCGGACTCCAAGACTACGAAGATACAAGATTGAAGACTCCGTCCCGTGTCCGGATGGGACTTTCCTTGGCGTGGAAGGCAAGCTTGGCGATACGGATATGTAGATCTCCTACCATTGTAACCGACTCTGTGTAACCCTAGCCTTCTCCGGTGTCTATATAAACCGGAGGGCTTTAGTCCGTAGGACATAACATACATTACAGCAATCATACCATAGGCTAGCTTTAGGGTTTAGCCTCCTTGATCTCGTGGTAGATCCACTCTTGTACTACCCATATCATCAATATTAATCAAGCAGGACGTAGGGTTTTACCTCCATCAGGAGGGACCGAACCTGGGTAAAACATCGTGTCCCTTGTCTCCTGTTACCATCCGCCTAGACGCACAGTTCGGGACCCCCTACCCGAGATCCGCCGGTTTTGACACCGACATTGGTGCTTTCATTGAGAGTTCCTCTGTGTCGTCACCGATAGGAAGGATGCCTCCACCCGTCTTCAAGGACGGTATTTTCGCCAAAGGGGCCTTGGCCGCCGGCCAAACTATCCGGCTAGGCAGTTTTCTCATGACCGCCTGTCTGGCCACCGCTTCGACAATGACTTCTCAAGTCATCAAAAGCAATCTCCATGTCAGCTCGGAATTCGCCGAGCGGCTGGATCCGATAGAGCTCTCGTCTGTCAACGAACTCTTGGATCGCATCGCCGCCCTGGGAGTCGCTACGGACTACAATCAGATTGGGCTTAAAACCGATTTGAGAGAGATTAACTCTCCCCAGGTCACCCACCACGTCGCAGTGGTAGAGGAACAATGCGGCGACTTTTCTCCTGTATTAAAAACTAGACATGTCCGGGTTCCCGAACCCTCCACGCCGGATTTCCGCGGAGGAACGGAATTCGATCGAGCACTGAACTTAAAGTCAAGCATCGGACCGGACTCGTTGGACAACGTCTAGCAATCCAAGCTTCCAAAATTGGAAGCTTCACGGCCTTTAAGCCCCGAGATGGGTAGGGATCCGGAATTTATTCCACCCACCCGCCCAGACATATGCGATCTATCCCTAATACGGCAAGAGCCCGCTGAAACAGTACATCACTACTGGGCCCGATTCCTCCTGGTCATGGACAGGATAAAGGACTGCCGAGAGGAAAACGCAATTTCAATCTTTTGCAATAATTGCACGGACAAGGGAATATTGAATGCCATCGGCCATCGTAAAATCACACGCTTCGCCAATCTGGCGTCCATAGTATGAAAATACTGTGCGATGGAGAGTTTCCGGAAAACCGAAAATCAGTTTTGGGACAATCCGGCCCCTAATACAACCCTAGTCCGCAACAAAAGGGTGCATCATACTCAGGCCCTAGATACAAAAACCAAAAAGCAAAAACCCCATAAAGGGCACGGAACCGTACTGGAGGGATGGCTCAGCGGACCCTGTAAGCTTCATAGTACAGAGGGCGTCGTCCCAACACATAGCCTTCGAGCATGTTGGATATTACGGCAGGTGGCCAAAAGTGGCGAGGAGCTTCTAGCCCCGGAAAACCACTCCAACAATACCGGTACGGTATCAACAGTCTTCGAGACCTTCGCATCAAATAATATGCGAAAACGAACAATCCACGGCCTCGCTGAAGTCTACCAAGTAGCAACAGCAAATCCATGGAGCGACACAGCCATCACCTTCAACGCCAGCGACGAACCTAAATTTCGAACAGCCCGAGCACCAGCCGCACTGGTGCTTAGCCCCATAGTGGACGGCTTCCGACTTACAAAGGTCCTCATGGATGGCGGCAGTGGACTAAACCTCATTTACGAGGAAACTCTTCAAAAAATGGAAATAGACTGGAGCCGTATTGAGCAAAGCAGCACAACCTTTAGAGGAATAATCCCTAGCCCGGAAGCGCGCTGCACCGAAAAAATCACACTCGATGTGGTGTTCGGCTCGCCGGACAATTACAGATCTGAAGAAGTCACGTTCCAAGTGGCCCCGTTCAACAGCGGATATCACGCTATATTAGGACGAGAGGCATTCACAATTTTTCAAGCCATACCCCACTACGAGTATATGAAGTTCAAAATGCCTGGGCCCGGCGGAATAATCACTCTCGCTAGTGATCCGGACATAGCACTCCGCACCGAAAACAAGACAGCCGCACTAGCCATGGAGGCACTATCCGAATCCCTAGCGGCAAAAGAACTCACCATGCTACGCTCTACGGTGAACAGGGACGATGTGATACTCGATAAAAGATCCAAGTCCACCTCCTTCAAACCAGCAGATGAAATAGTAAAATTCCAGGTCCATCCAACGGACCCAACAAAGACGGCCTCCATTGGGGCATAATTGAACCCCGAGGTAGACGCCGCACTGCGCGAATTCCTTCGGGAAAATTGGGACATTTTCGCCTGGCATCCTTCGGATATGCCCGGAATCCCACGCAGATTGGCAGAACACAGCCTAAACATCCTAAAAGGATTCAAGCCAGTCAAACAGGCTCTTCGACGATTTTCCGAACCCAAAAGACAGGCAATGGGAGAAGAGCTAGCCAAACTATTGGAAGCCGGATTCATCAGAGATATCAAACATCCGGATTGGCTACCAAATCTGGTAATGGTACCAAAGAAGGACAAATCCTGGCGCCTATGTGTCGATTTTAAAGACCTCAATAAGGCTTGCCCAAAGGATCCCTTCCCCCTCCCCCGCATCGACCAAATTATCGATGCTACCGCAGGGCACGATTCGTTGTGCTTTCTCGACGCATACTCTGGCTACCATCAAATCAAGATGGCGGAAGCAGACCAAGCTGCAACGGCATTCATCACTCCATATGGACCATTCTGCTTCAACACGATGCCCTTCGGACTTAAAAACGCCGGCGCAACATATCAGCGCATGATTCAAACATGTCTGGCCACCCAGATCGGCAAAACAGTAGAGGCATACGTAGACGACGTAGTCGTCAAAACCAAACACGTCAAAACTCTAGTAGACGACTTGAGGCTCACATTCGACAACCTCAGAGCATATGACATCAAGCTGAATCCGGAAAAATGCATTTTCGGCGTACCAGCCGGAAAGCTACTGGGCTTCATTGTATTCGGTAGAGGAATCGAAGCAAACCCAGCCAAGATCCGAGCTCTGTCACAGCTAGATATCCCAAAAGACCTCAAGCAAATACAAAAATTGACTGTAGCGTGGCGGCTCTAAGCCGCTTTATCTCCCGTCTAGGAGAAAAGGCATTGCCCCTCTATCGCCTCCTTAGGCGCACCGAACACTTCTAGTGGACGGATGCTGCCACTGCCGGACTCGAAGAAATAAAGGCCATATTGGCAACAAATCCGGTCCTGGCTGCACCCAATCTGGGCGAACCAATGTTGTTATACATCGCAGCAACGCATCAAGTTGTAAGCGCGGTACTCGTCGTCGAACGAGAGACAGAAGGTCATAAATTCCCTCTTCAAAAACCAGTGTATTATGTATCCACTGTGTTAACCCCCTGCAAATCCCGTTACCCACACTATCAGAAGATAGCGTATGCGGTGTTCATGGCATCCCGGAAGCTCCGACACTACTTTCAAGAGTGTTCGATAACAGTGGCCTCTGAAGTACCACTCAATGACATCATAAATAACCGCGACGCAATGGGCAGGATTGCAAAATGGGCCATTGAGCTCTTACCATTCGATATAACTTACAAACCTCGGCGAGCTATAAAGTCACAAGTTTTGGCTGACTTTGTTGCTGAATGGACCGAAGCCGAACTCCCTAAAGAGTACGGCGCATACTCCAATTGGATTATGCACTTCGACGGCTCTAAAATGTTGGCCGGACTGGGGTCTGGCGTCGTATTGACGTCCCCGACCGGGGACACAGTCCAATACGTACTTCAAATAATGTACACGGACTCCAACAACGCAGCCGAATACGAGGCCCTTTTACACAGTCTCCGGATGGCAATCTCCATGGGCATTCAACGCCTAGAGGTGCGCGGGGATTCAAACCTTGCAATATCCCAAATAAATGGAGATTTTGACGCCAAGGATCCGAAAATGGCAGCATATCGCAATGCTGTCTTAAAAATGTCAGCTCGGTTTGAAGGACTCGAATTCCATCATGTAGCCCGAGATAATAACCAAGCGGCCGACGTACTGGCACGCATCGGCGCAAAACGTGACGCTGTCCCTCCAAACATCTTCCTGGAACGGCTCTTCAAGCCATCCGTACTATGGGAAGAGGAGTCCGGAAACGACAAACCGGAAATAACTGCGCCGACCGGCGATCCAGCCGATGACACAACACCTTCAGCCCACGACATAATGGCAGTAATCGCCCCATGGACAGAACCATTCCTAGCCTACTTGCTTAGGCAGAAACTTCCCGAAGACCAAAATGAGGCCCGCTGTATAGTCCGGCGATCTAAAGCCTACAAGGTCCATGAGGGAGATCTTTATAAGAAAAGCACAACCGGAGTCCTTCAAAGGTGTATCTCCGAAGAGGAAGGGTGAAACCTCCTGGCTGAAATTCATGCCGGACTAGGCGGACACCACGCCGCAGCTCGGGCCCTTGTAGGAAAGGCATTCCGTACAGGATTTTATTGGCCGACGGCTCGGGCAGATGCTCAGGACTTAGTCCAAAGATGCGTCGGTTGTCAGCTCTTTGCTAATCAGAGCCATATGCCACCCACCGCCCTCAAAACTATACCCATTACCTGGCCGTTCGCGGTCTGGGGGCTTGACATGGTTGGACCCCTTAAAGGGGGAACCCACAAGCAAAGGTACCTATTGGTCATGGTGGACAAGTTCACCAAATGGATAGAGGCCAAACCAGTTAAAACGGCAGAGTCCGGACCAGTGCTAGACTTTATATCCGGGGTAGTACATCATTACGGTGTCCCCCACAGCATCATCACCGATAACGGCACAAACTTCACGGCCGACGAAGTTAAGTCATGGTGCAAAAATATGGGCATTAAGCTCGACTACGCTTCAGTCTATCACCCTCAAATCAACGGTCAAGTGGAACGAGCAAATGGTCTAATAATGAGCGGCATTAAACCCAGACTAGTGCGGTCACTTACAAAATCCGACACACACTGGGTAGAGGAGCTCGACTCCATACTCTGGGGGCTGCGGACAACGCCTAACCGTACTACCGGATTCACACCATTTTTTATGGTATACGGCGCAGAGGCGGTCTTGCCCTGCGACATCATTCATGACTCACCTCGAGTGCGCATGTACGAAGAACGAGAAGCCGAGCTGGATCGGCAGGACAGCTTGGACGCATTGGAGGAGGAACGCGACGTCGCCAA
This sequence comes from Triticum timopheevii, assembly GCA_963921465.1. Classification (NCBI taxonomy): domain Eukaryota; kingdom Viridiplantae; phylum Streptophyta; class Magnoliopsida; order Poales; family Poaceae; genus Triticum; species Triticum timopheevii. Next base: position 174,417,087 of record OY997272.1, read on the forward strand.
GGCTCGTTCCGCATTTTATCAGTAGCAGGCTCGAAGATATCAAAGCAGAGAAGTACGGGCCAAGACCTATAACGTTGGCGAACTAGTTCTACGCCTGCCGGACAAGAAAAAGGACAAGCTCAAGCCCAAATGGGAGGGCCCCTTCATCATCGACCAAGTCCTGACCGGCGGGGCGTACCGTCTGTGAAATGCATCGGACAACCGACTCGAGCCGAACCCATGGAACGCAGCCCGCCTCCGAAGATTCTACGCCTAGCGCCGGACTAAGAGTTCGTCCCCTTCCCCCGTCCAAATTTTTACACTCCAACTGCACTTCGTTTCTCTTTCCCTTAACCTTTCTTCATAAAAATCCCTTAAGGGCCCACTTGCGCATTGTTCGCACATGCTTGATGTGCCATCCGCACTCATTATACCTGGGGGCTTCTTTTCAAGAAGCTCAATTGCAAGGGCTTCATGCCTACCACATGTGTCAAGCTTCCACATGTACCTTTCACTCACCATTATATGCATCGATATGACTTAAGTTTTGGCCAAGCTGGGTTGCCTGGCTCCTGTGCTTACCCCTATGTTCCCGATTGTTCAACTAGGAGGTAAAGGGAGCACCTCTGCGAGTGTTACTGCCGGGTCAGCCGGATGTGTACCTCAGACTGGGTGAAGCCGAAAGCTAGCGTTCTTAAGGGAATATTCGGTCGGTGACTTGAAAGATGATTTTTTACCTATCTGTTTATCTGCCCCCAGATGTTTTTATGCTTTTTTTGCAGTTCGGACATGCACTTTAGGGCATGCCTCCTGGGGAAAGGAACCCTTAACGGAACTATTCTCCCTGGAAGATGTTTCTTACTAACCATGTAATATAACATACCTAGTTGGGCACTTGTCTGATAAAGCACTAATGACCCCTACGCCTGGTCTCCATGCATACCCCGGTTGTTTCTTAACCAAAAAGGTATTCGGACACACTCCGGACTCTAGGGTCCCGAGGTCGAAGCGAAAAGGTCGGCAAAGACAAACGATCTACAATCCGGCTAGAAGGCATTTCACATGTCATTTTAAAATACATTGTCAAATTTACTGATTGTATTCCTCCTCAATCCCGTCTAACAGGCTGTCTAACTTACAGTCCCATTGGGAAAATTTAGCAGCCAACTCTACTTGGCTGTATACTAAACTCACAGGGATCTCCTTCCCATCGGGCCCCACCGGTCCAACTTCGGCCATGTGGTTGGGATCCGTCTTCTTGTACCGCGTCTTCACCATGGCCCAAGCCTCCCTGGCACCCTGGCGGCAGGCGGAAATCTTCCATAAACGGAAGCGCTGCCGCACTCCCTGGAGTTTCTCCGCAAGCTCCCCAAGGCCCTCGGGTAGGGAGACGACTGGCCATAATGCCTGGACGATGCCGCTCATCGCCTGCCGAACTCGTTCGAGCAGTTGCAACAGTTCGGGAAGTTGATCACCCGTCGATACAGGCATCTCCTCCGCAGGGCGACCTGTGAGTATACCTACAAGACATATCTGTCAATTGACTTCCTCGCCGAACTCTTCTTTTCAAAGGAGTTCGCTCAAGCACTTACTATAGATGCCGCGACGAAAGCCGCTGATTCTCCTTAACGGAGCCGGACAACTCGACCCGAGCGCCTTTCAGCTCTTCTCCAAGCTAGGCGTGGGCATCTTGAAGCTTGTTCCTTTCCTGCTGTACCCTATTCAGCACCCTCTCGCCGGCCTTCAGCTGGCGCAGCAGTTCCTGCCTGTCCGGATCTTGTCCGGCAGCACCTGCAATGTCATTATTAGACTTGCGCGCACGCCGAACAGCGCTTATATTTAACAAAAAATGTGTTACCGGGAGGGGCCTCTGTGTTTCCTCCTGCGGCGGCAAGTGCGGCCTCAAGTTGGGCCTTGCATTCTTGCAGCTCCTGAGACAGCTGGGCATTCTTCTAGGTAAGAGCCTGCGTTTCAAATGATCCTTAAATCAGTTAACATAACTACTTTAAGTCTCGGGGGCTACTGGCATATATAACCATTAAATTCGCTTACCCATATGTCTTTACATACTGCTCCGTGGCTCTGGTAAAACCGTCTTGAGCAGCACGGAGGTGCGCGTCCCCCGCGTTAAAGGCGTTCAACGCCTCAGGGGAGAAGCACGCTTCATGAAATACTGTCCGGCGGCGCCTCTGGTTCATGGCTCTCTCCACCTCAGACTTGGTGGCGGACAGTCTGTCGGCATCCTCCGTTGGAGGAGTATCCAGCCCGCGCCTTGCGCTTGCCTCCCCCTCCAGGCCGGGCGCTGGAGCCTGGCTGGTATAGGTCGGATCGGCAACCTCTACGCCCACAGTCCGGCGGGTGCTTTTTCTCCTACAAAGATCATGAGCAATCAGACGCTTCCTAGGAACGTTGCTCTGAATATTTAAATACGAGCTATACCTTTGCGGCGACATTTCAGTCCGTGCCGCGCTCCTTTTCCGCCTGCTGGTCCGGACTGGCCTTTGTGGGTCAGCCGCCGCGGGCTCAGCTTCCCGCCTTGAAGGCGCTTCCTGTAAAACACCATCGTTCGCGAAGGTCAGAAATGGGCAAGGAAGAGATAATGGTGTCCGGACCTCGGTCACAATCACCTGGAAAGCCGGATATAGTCCGGGGTAGTCCGTCGTAATGGCGACTAAAGCATTATCCATACTGAGCTGATGGAACACCCCGTCGATCAGCTCCACCTTGATATCTAGATCCTCTTCGGAGGCCGGATCCTGGGATCTTTCTAGATCCTCGGGTTGCGGAGCTGGACTTACCATGTCCTCCACAATCCGGCGTAGTTCCTGCGCCAAAGACGTAATGTAAGAAGCTTAAACTTCGAAAGCATGGGTTGAGCCTTTAAAAGTGTTCGCTTACCCAGCCTCTAGGGTTGTTCATGGAAAACCCATTCAAGGGGTTCGTTCGAAGGAAGTCCTCCTTCTCCCCCTTGTACAGGCCGGACATGATCTGCACCAGATCCTCGGTCGAATCGGCCCTTCGCGGCCATGGCGGGTGGCGTCGTCTTCCCCGTTGAAATCCCACATGGGGTGGCCCCTGTATTGCAATGGCTGTACCCCCCACATGATGCATGTTGCCATGACTCCAATCATGGTCAACCCGGAATGGGCCAGTAATCTTATTTGGCCCATCAGGTAATGGACGCTCTTGTCTTCCTCCAATCGGGGGCTCCACGGGCGCCAGCTGAGGCGTTTCTTCAGAGGAGCAGCACTGAACTCCGGGAGGCCGATCCGGACTGGGTCCGACAGCGGAGCATCTTCTATGTAAAACCACTCCGAAGGCCAGTCTTCGGACGCCTTCTTAGGGGTACCGGATGGATATCCGATCCCGGCAATGCGCCATACTTCGGCGCCGCCCACTTGATATATAGATCCCTCGTGAGAACGGGGTACGAGGCAAAACAACCTCTTCCACAGTGCGAAATGGGGCTCGATGCTCAGGAATAGCTCGCAAAGAGCTACGTAGCCCACGATATGCAGGACAGAGGCGGGTGTAAGGTGATGGAGCTGGAGTCCGTAGAACTCCAGGAGCCCGCAGAGAAATGGATGTATCGGAAATCCGAGTCCCCTTATCAGATAGGGGACGAAGCATACCCGCTCCCCTTTGTTGGGATTTGGGGTAGCCTCCGCTTGCTTCCCACCTTGGTAGGTGGCCAGCCCGGCTCGAACCGGGACCATGAAGGCCGGAGGGAGATATCCCCCCGCTTGGAGCTTCGCTAGCTCGTTGTGTGGAACAGAGCACCTCCTCCAATCTCCTGGCGGTGGGCTGGGAGCGCGAGAAGAGGAGCCGCGTCGACGGTCCATGACGGAATGGATTTTTGGGTTAAAGGCGCTCCGATGAGTATTCGCGGAAGGAAGATGGTGTGGTTTGGATCTGGATTTTTGCCTCTTTTGTAGGCGGATGACTTGCACGACTAGGCGGTGAAACATAAAAGACACCCTGGCTTTTCGCATTCGTGCGACGCGTGGAAGAAGGCCATTATTGGGCGTAGAAGCTAAGAAGCACAACATTTATGAGGAAGCCGGACACTGTTCGGCAGGTACATGGAACTTAAAGGGAGAACCCGCCTTGCAACGCCGAAGACTATATACGCGCTGGACTTATCATCATTGAAGCCTGGTTCGGGGGCTACTAAGGGAGTCCTGGACTAGGGGGTGTCCGGACAGCCGGACTATCATCGTCCGCCGGACTCCAAGACTACGAAGATACAAGATTGAAGACTCCGTCCCGTGTCCGGATGGGACTTTCCTTGGCGTGGAAGGCAAGCTTGCCGATACGGATATGTAGATCTCTTACCATTGTAACCGACTCTGTGTAACCCTAGCCTTCTCCGGTGTCTATATAAACTGGAGGGCTTTAGTCCGTAGGACATAACATACATTACATCAATCATACCATAGGCTAGCTTTAGGGTTTAGCCTCCTTGATCTCGTGGTAGATCCACTCTTGTACTACCCATATCATCAATATTAATCAAGCAGGACGTAGGGTTTTACCTCCATCAAGAGGGCCCGAACCTGGGTAAAACATTGTGTTTCTTGTCTCCTGTTACCATCCGCCTAGACGCACAGTTCGGGACCCCCTACCCGAGATCCGCCGGTTTTCACACCGACAGTGTGCTTAAGTTTTTCTTTTTCGTGGTGTACCTAGGGTCCTTGTGGTTTATGGCAGTGGGAGTTGGAGTATATTGTGTATCTTGTTGAGCATTGTTTCCTCAATGGGAATGAAGCAGTGGATGCAATTGGCGCTGCAGAGGATAGGAAGGAACAGCTCCTTCGAGAAAGGGAAGAAAGGGCTAGGCTTGCAGGCATTGCAGCTGGGATATCTGACAGGAGGCCTTCAGGCAGTCCCATGACCAAGCAGCAGGCAGATGCTCTTTTATGTTTAGGTAGAGAGATGCTTCTGGTTTTGAAGGCAATGATGGTATCATTCTTATTGCTATGTGTCATGTTTGGTATCTCCCTTCTGAAGAAATGATGTGACTCAGGCTTGGTCAGGATGTAATGTAGTTGTTATGTAGGTTGCAAAACTCTTTTGGTCAGTATGTAATGGTTGGTCAGTATGTGAACCTCTTTTGGGGATGATGTAGTGGCTTTGAAAGGAAGCTGGTAATGATTTGTGACTTGTGTTAAATTTTGTCTTAACTGATTGCTGTTCATTTCAAAGTTACATGATGGCTGTTAGTTAACATTCAATATTGCTGGCTAAAGTGTGGTTGTTGTGCTTGATGATGACCAAGAAAGTGTACTCATCAGCAAATAATAAGTTGCTAAAACTGCTGTTGTTCACAGCTTGTGGTGACCAGCAAATACAAGATAGCCAACAAGTTGTAGCTGAAAGGTGAGAAGAACACCATGCAAGGAAACTTAGTAGCAAATATTTTGATACTAGTTCAAAGAAGCTCATTGCACAATGGCTCTAGTCATTGAAGTGTAATTCATGATCAACATTTGATCCAAACTCACAAACTGACATTAGTATGGATCAAATGTTACATCCTGAGTGACCAAAAGACAACATTGCAAGTTTGACATAAAGATAGAAGAGTACTCAAGATAGAACTACATCCTGAGTCACACAAAAGACACCATATCATTCGAACACAGCCCAGCATTGGTATGTTCACCTGAAAACATCAAACATAGATGTTCTCTTGGCTTTGTTAGGCAGCACTTGGTCTTCCTGAACCTTTCTCTTACCAGCAGCAACAACTTTTCTTCTCATCTCCTCCTTCTTTGTAGCTTCTCTTTCTGCAGCAGCAGCTAGTCTTTCTGCTTCTCTCTCTGCAGCAGCAGCTTGTCTATCAGCCTCTCTCTGTGCAGCAGCAGCCTGCCTCTCTGCAAGTTTCTTTGCAGCTACTACTTCCTTCTCAGCCTTCTTTTTAGCTTCCTGTTTTGCTTTGTTCTCAGCTGAAATGGCCTTCATTGTCTCTGCAATTATCTTCTTTGTCTCTTGTGCTGCCTTCTTGTTTAGTTCAGCTTCTTCTCTCCTCTTCTCCCTTTCTTGAGATGCTGCCTGCCTCTTCCTTGCTGCAACTACTGCCTTCTTCTCAGCTTGCTCATGCCTTTTCCTTGCAATATCTGCTGCTTTCTTCTGCTGTTCTTCTCTCCTTGCTGCAAGTAGAGCTTGTTTTTTGTCCTCCACTTCCTTGTCCCTCTGCCTCTTCAATGCTAGCAACTTCTTAGCTAACTCTCCTTGCTGAATGGTGGTTATGCTAGAGCTTGGCTGTGATTGGTTCATCAAAACTTGTACAGCTGAGATGAATGTGGACTCTGGAACAGGCCTTGCTTGAGCCACTCTTTGAATTGGCCTCTGCATGAAGTAAAAACAAACAACATTGTGAATAACTACATTGTTTTCTGTGGAGTTCTCCTCCTGTTAAAACAAACAAACAATATCAATGAATGACACTGGACACTAGTGAGCCTTACCTGCTGCATCAAGAGATCCACCATAAGATCTTCAATAACTACATTGTTTTCTGTAGAGTTCTCCTCCTGTTAATACAACAGTAAGTTATCCAAGTTAGCTACTTTTGATTGCATGCATTTGCTGTTAACCCATAAGAGTAACCAGGAAATAAAAGTAAGACCTGGGCATTTGCTTGTTGACTAGGATTGGCTTCTTGAGTTGGATTGGCTTCTTCATTTGGATTGGCTTCTTGGCTTGGATTGGCTTCTTGGCTTGGATTGGCTTCTTGAGTTGGATTTGCTTGTTGATTTGGATTTGCTTGCTCCCCATGATTTGCTTGCTCCCTATGATTTGCTTGCATGTGTGGAGGAGGCAGCCCTGCCTTGAAGTGTGGGCAACCCTTCTTGTTATGATCTGCCTCACCACAGTAACTGCAATGGATGATCACACCATGCCTAGACAATTTCTTTCCACCACTGCTGCAAACCACCTCTCCTGGGGCTTTCCTTCTGCTTGTGCTAGGTCTGCCTACTTATTTTTCATAAAGTGGGGGCTCAAGTGGGGGGCCATTCATCTTCTCCCACTCTATCCTATCTTTGCAAGGGTATATGATGTTTATGTAGGCTTTCTTGAACATCTCAACTGAGTAGCATCCATTCACTAGTTGTAAAGGATCAACTCTTTCATGTCTTGCACAAGCTATGGCATGTACACAGGGGACCCCACTCTTCTCCCATCTCTTGCAGCTGCATTCACTATTATGCCAGTCCACAATGTAGTCTGTTCCTCTGTCTCCAACCTGAAACACTCCATCTCCTACCCCATGCACATAGCATGTACTTGCCCACTCTATCAGTTTCTCCACTTGTTTCTTGATCTTGGGGTAGATGTTTCCTGTCATCTTCTCAGCCTCTTGCAGTTTGGTATAGTGCCTTGTCATCAATTGACCTTTGATCCTTTCTAACATGGATAACATAGGAAGCTCCCTTGCCTCTAGTATATATCTAAGAACATGAGTAAGAACATGAGTAAGAAGTTCTCATACTTGTTGAAGACCTCACAAATGTTATTAAGTAGGATATCACACTTTCGTAAATCACTTTGAAAAGCTCTAACCCATGTTTGTGGCTCCAGTTCATGCAACCAAGTGTATGCATCCATACTCAACTCCTTCATCTCATTCATATATTGCTCATATTTTTAATTGATGTGGTGCTTCTAGCAATCTTCCACAACTGATTCTTTAGTGCATCACCTTTGTGTAGCTGCTGAAAGTTCTGCCACATGTGCCTCACACAGAATCTATGTTCTGATTCTGGAAACACCTCATCCACAACATTGATTAGTCCCTTCTGTTTGTCACTCATAATTGACCATGGGGCAGTGTTGATGATTGCCAGATCATTTTTCAATCTCTCCAAGAACCAACACCAGTTGGGTTTGTCCTCCACTTCAACAATAGCTATTGCAATTGGAAAAATACAATTGTTTGGATCTATTCCTACAGCTCATAGCAACTGCCCTCTATACCTTGTCTTAATGTGGCACCCATCTAGAAATATGATAGGCCTACACCCCTGAAGGAACCCTCTCTTGCAAGCATCCAGACACATATAGGCCTTATTGAACCTTGCTTGTTCATCAAGTGCCACAAAGAAAGAGCTGTCTGGGTTACTCCTTCTGATCTCATTGCCATAGTCCCACAGCAATTTGTATTGCCCTTTCTCATCACCATGTATGATCTCCATAGCCAGCCTCCTAGCCCTCTGCAATTTGGTCCTTGTTGGGGTCATGTGCCAGTCCTTCTGCACAACCCTGGAGAAGTTTCTCATGTTCATATCCTGGTCAGCTCTGAAGCTCTCCAAATATTTTTGGGCAATGAATGGAGCAGCGAAAGCCTTGATATTCCACTTCTTTGTGCAGGTGTGTTCACTGACATACTTCTTGACCATAAGCACTTGGTTCTACTATCATAAGAGGCCCACATATACCAAGTACAGTCATCATCACATTTGGCCTTCAATCTTTTTCTATCATTCACAGGCAACTTAACATCAACTCTATTCTTGCAGCAATACTCTTTTATGTCTGTCCTTAGTAGCTCAACTGTTTGGAAAACTTGGCCAACATGAAATTTAGGACAGTGTAGGTCCTCTTCCCTAAATGCCTTGAACTTCATGTACAACTCTTCATCATCTTCATCTGGTGGCCATAGATCATCACCTTCAGACTCATATAGTTCATCCTCTTGCTTCTCTTTGCCTTTGTCTCCAACTTTATCTTTTCCTTTATCTGAATCCTTTTCTTTTGCACTCTCTTTAACTGACTGTTTCCCTCTCACTTGTTTGTCTTCAGGTTCATCCATGTCAACATTGTCTGCATATAGATCATCATCACCATCATTCATGTCATAATCACTATCTACTATGGCACTAGGATCAAAATCTGAATCATCTGAATCATTGTCATCATCTGTATCTTCTTCTTCTTCTGCCATTGCATATGAAGAATTGCACTGCCTTCTTGTTCTCCTGGTCACAACTTCCTCCTCTGTCTCTTCTGCCTGATGTTGTGGTTGTTCTGCCTCATGTTGTGGTTGTTCAATCTTAGGTTCTGCTTCTTCTGCCTCAGCTTGAATGACAACAGTCTCTACATCTTCCATATTTGCATCTTCATCATTGACAACAGAGCAGTTCCTCTTTGCAAACACATAGTTGCTAACATCATCTGCTGAACTGTCTGGGTAGACCACCTGCATAGGAATAGGATGCTCTCCTTCTGATCTATCTGGCTCATTGTTACATGCTCTTCTAGGACTGAATACTGGAGGCAGGTGAGTTATTGGGAAATTCACCACATCATCTTCAGAACGGTTGGAATCCAAGTTGTTGTCATGGTCCAAATATATACTGAAAGCGTTATGACCAAGAGACAAAAATGTCAGCATCTGATCAGTGTCTGCATCTCCTCTGATCTCTCTCAATCCATTTTGCGTGATTGACAGTATAGGAATCAGGTAGTACACTTTCAATCTACCTGCCATTTCCCACCTAATCTCTTCCACTATGTTCTCAACCACAAGTGGAGACCATGTCACTTCATCAAGTTCATCATACCAGACAACATGAGCATTCACATAAGAACGGTTGCTACCACGGCCAAGGAAATATCCTCCATGGTTGATCTGAACTGATTTTTTTTTGCTCCGTGCACCTTGTAAAAATAAAACATTTACACAAGGATCAGAAACATCGACAAGGCACCACCTTTACACCCTTAAACCCATTCTCCGAAACCCCCAAATCAGAACACTAAACCCTAGCGGAATCAGAAGTCCAGTGCGGCTGGTCCTATGCAACTAACCCAAAATTGAGGATGTCCAAGCCCTACTCTGATCCAAATAGGTACAAATTCGTCACAATCAAGAACAAACATAAAACCCTACTCTGAACTCCCAAATCCCGCGCAAAATCCTAGCCTACGAAAATATGGACTCCAATGCGAGGAACCCTAGAACCAACTGAAGATTTCTTATGCCCAAACGAGATATTGGAGATTAACAACCCAAAAATCCAAGAAGAAAGGGGAAATTTTGGGACTTACTGTACTTTGGGGGCGGCGCGCCGTCAGGGCGACGAACTGGTGCCATCGCCGCCACGCGTATGCGCACCCCCGACGAACAGGGGTTCACGAACCGTGCGTCTCCACCCTCGCCGGCGCGTCCGACGCCGATGAGCCGGTGCGCTGCAATGATCGCCTCCCTCTCTCCTGCGCCGCTTCCTCTGCTTCGGTGGTAACGAAGACGAACAGGCAAGGGCATTTGATCCATTTCCAATGACACGGGGTGTTTTGTGCAAAATGGCCGCGCGGACAGCCGCTCCCTGCCACCTGGCGCGGTTGATTGGTCAACACGGGGTCAAGGGGCGGTGTACGAGCTCAATACGTGCTACAGTGACCGTATAATCACGTCTTGTCGTATATAGTGACCGTATTGCATGTATCCCTAAGTACGGTGACTGAAGTGAGCAGATGGAGCAAAAACAGTGACTTCCGATGCATTTTACTCATGTTAAAGATCAACCATGACACCGTCGTCTCTGGAGACCACATCCAGGAGTTTTTCACTCTGGATGCTTGTGCATGACTTCCAACTTGACGAACAAGCCGAAGATGACATTGTTTGGAAATACTCCATGGATGGGCTCTACTGAGCGGCCACCGCATACAAGGTGAACTTCCTTAGATTAACACTATCCCATGGACTCCATGGTTTGAAAAGTTTGGGCCCCTCCAAAGGTTAAATTCTTCGCATGGTTGATTTTGCAAGACTGGATTTGGATCGTCTCTCACTTAGAGCGGAATGGTTTGGCAAATTGTGGCATTTGCCTTCTTTGTAAAAGGGAGCAAGAAACGGGTGTTTACCTCTTCGTCAAGTGCCTCTACACTATTAAGTTATGGTGATTGGTCATTTAGACGTTCACAAGAGTGCACCACCACCAATCGTCCTCAGAAGGCTAATCTTTGGGTTACCACGGGTGCCAAGAGGGAGTAGTTTCTATGCCGTGATTGCGGGTCACTTGTAAAACTCTATTCTCGAGGCAAATCTTATGCCTATGTCAGGCTGCAGGTGGGACTATAGGTGGGCATCCCACCACGATCCCACCTAGTCCCACCGTTGCTTGATGGGCATCAGGGGAGAGCCCACCAGAAAATTGGTGGTTTAAGCGGGCATAAGTGGGATTCCACCTAAAATGCGTTGTATAGGGACAAACTCACAAACCCATGACGGTCGTCACCCTTGGATGAAAGAAATCTCCACAGCAGCTCGACAGATAATTTTGCGCTCGAACAATCCATTGATACGCGTAGGCACACGCCATCAGGAAAAACGAACGCATGGTCAAAACTCTGTCCCGGCGAGCTCCTTGCTCAACGCAGTCACCACGGCGTGGTAGGCTGGTTTGGCCAGCATCGGGAAGATGGTGCCAGAGTCAAGGATGACGCCGCCTCCGTCTCGACGTCCCAGACGGCGGGCGGTGTCTTGATGAACTCTCCGGCGATGGAGATGGTCGAGGCAATAGGAGAAGCGGCCACCGAGTAGCAGCGGCGTCTGGCGCGCGCGGGGATCGATGGCGGCCTGAAGTGGGCGACGGGAGAGGCGGGAGAGGTGTTCCGAGCAGCAGATGGGATGGGATGGCAGCAGGTGGAGGCGGAGGCGGGGGCGGCAGGAGAGGTGTTCGACGAGGCAGTAGGAGAAGCGGCCGCCAAAGCGGGCGACGCGAATGAGATGTCGATGCAGTAGAGGTGCCGTCGAACCTGAATCCACCTCTGTTACGTTCCCACTGATATATCGGGAAGAGGTTAGTAGTTGGGGTGGTGGGTTCCCAATGGGATTAGGGGACTAGCCCACTTATTTTTTTTCCTTGTCCAATGGGAGCCCATTAAAGGAGATTAAGTGGGATGGGATGGTTAGTCCCACTTAATCCCACCTCCACTTGCAGCCTGATGCCTATGTTTCAAAGAGAGAGAAAAAAACTATCTCGTACGGTGTCCTAGGACCAATTGAAGAGAAATCACACAGAACAGCAGATAAACTGATCCAGCCAATGTCTCTGTAAGCATCAGGCAGGGGGGTGAAACAGATAGTGGCGCCAACGCACATACAGGTGTCTGCTACAAACCTACATCATTTGATTAGAAGCATCCTACATAGCCCTCGTATTTACATAGAAGAGAGAGAGAGGACACGGAGAGGGACAGAGACGGACGATCAGGCTGGCATGATTCGACCCTTCAAAGTTCAAAGGAAACCCACCTACCATCAGTCAGTTCACACCGACGACATCCTCGATCCTGTTTTCCTTGATCAGATCGGTGAACTGGTTCAAGTAGCTCACGAGCCCACCTAGCGACTTGATCAGCTCGTCGGCTTTCTGCCGAGTGGTCTCCATTGCATCAGGTGAGACGGCATAGGCAGGAGCATTGTGGTGGCCAGCATCTTCATCAGCCTCTCCACTTAGTATCATATGAATATGCTGTGCGTTCTCGTTCAGCTTGTTGGCTAACTCCCATGCGTCGGCTTGGCTTTTCTTTGGTTCGTTGTGGGTCTCCATCTCACACCCTTGCGGACAAAATAGCACAGAAGCATGAAGTTAGCCGCAACCAAAATGTAACATCAATAAAAAACATTCACATTAACTGGCATTACATGGTAGGGATCGGGGGATTTAGGTAATAATTCATCTAGAAACGAGATTAACTAAACATGTATCATCATCATGTGTGTTCATAGGATCTGCTTTGGAGATTCATGAATACAAAACGCGGGTGTTTATGCAAGCTATTGATCTAATAGCAACGCCAATGCAATAAAAAGACGCAATTTTGGTAGAAAATGGGATGCAACTAATACAAATCCACCTGCATGACCTACACAAGGAAACAGCACGTACTAACAATTTCTACGACAAATAGTGAATCAAATGCTTCACACAGATCGCTACAAACACAGTAGATTTGGAATCGGTCGATAATTACAGCATTTATAACCTAGAACCAATTATGGAATACAGGCTTACCACTTCTTAATAATGAGGTTACATATCATGTTTTATCGAAGCGAAGCCTATTCCGTTAGGAGCATTGTGAAATAGCACCTCATTCCATCGAAATAATTAACAATGATGAGAGAACTGCTTGATATTCATAAATAAGAAAAATGGTAACATTTTTCCTTTTTTAGGATATGTAAAAATATGGATATATTAAATTCTATAAAGATGTCAACGGGTGACCGCCACCTGTTCATCGTTGGATGGGATCTGAATCACATGATTCCAAACCATCCTTCATAATTTTCCACCCCCCCCCCCCCCGAAAAAAAAAAGTTAATTGGCCTCGGGGATCCATTCGCCGTTGGATCAGAATCAGATGTCAATCAAACGGCTTCACATTCCTCTTACACTCTTGGCACAGCCTTTTTGCTCGATGTGCTGGGTAATATGTGAAAACCTACAGGCTTGAAGTAACAAAAACAGGATTGTGGATTGTCATGGACAAAATCAATGATATGTGAGCCCAGCCAAGCATGAAGAACCGGCACTGGAGTGGATACAACGAAAGAGTGAAAGCAATTCTACCACATCACCAGGGGGTGGTTGGAATGCAAAATGCTCCACTGGCCAAAGCTTTAACTACTAAACCATTAAGTACCCCCAACATATCATAATCAGAGCATACCATCACCCAACTGAAAACATCTAGCCGATTCATACCCACATGCGAACATGTAAAGGAAAATGAGTGAAGAATTGTACCCAAATCATCAGAAGCATTCGCAGCATTTCCATCATCCACCTGCATCTCCTCCTCACTCCCGTCACCATCCGCCTCCTCCTCTTCTTGAACCCCAGCATCGCCACCCTCTTCCTCTCCCACCTCAGCAGTATCACCAGCACCACCATTAGCACTGACCAAGCCCTCGTCGCCCCCTCCTCCCCCGGCGCCGCCAAGGAGCGCCTCGTCGACCCGGATCAGCGCGTCCATGATGCCATACACCTCGGCGTCGAACTCCGCGGGGAGCCCGGCCTTCCTCCTGGCCGCGGCGCTCATGCGCCAGTAACTCCCCCCGGTCCGCCCCTCCCAGCGGCGCACCGCCCCGTACTCCGCCACGAGCGCCTCCCACCTCCGCTTGCACTCGCCGGCCGCCCTCCCCCTGCGCCTCGAGGGCGCCCCACCGGCATCGGAGAAGGCGATGTTCTCGGCGACGATGGCCCACTTCTGGAAGGCGGAGACGGAGCGTGCCCAGCCGTCGTCGTCCACGGCGGCCACGGCGGCGACGAGCGCGAGGGTCTCGGCGGCGGTCCACTCGGGCGCGCGGCCGGAGCGCGTGCGCCGGGGGCTCGGGGGCCTGGAGGATTTGAAGGCGGGCGGCGGCTGGTCTCTGGCCGCGGGCGTGAGGGCCAGGGCTTTGGAAGGGGACGGCGAGGGGGACGCCGCTAGGGCCTGGACGATGCAGGGCGAGTCGGAGGCGGCTTCGTTCGGATCCACGGAGGGTAGGGCTTGGACGATGCACGGGAAGTCGCCGCCGCGGGGATCCATGGAGGCGGAGGCTGTGTTGGGGCTTGGGGGAAGCGAGAGCTGAGTGACACTGAGTCAGTCGGTCAGTGCGGCACGGAGGCTTCCAGAGAGTCAGCTTATTCTCTTTTTTTTTTCTTTTTTGTTTTACGGAAAGAGAGAGTCAGCTTATTCATTGACGAGCTTGTAAGCATCTAGTACAATGGAAGACGTGGATGCAATACTTCGAGGCCCAAAAATCTCCCTCAAAAAGTGATGTAGATGAAAAAGGAAATACATCTCTGCCTTCTGAAGATGTAAAATACTCCCTCCGTTTCTAAATATAAATCTTTTTAGATTTTTCACTATGGACTACATACGAAACAAAACGAATGAATCTACACTTTAAAATATGTCTATATACATCCGTATGTAGTTTATAGTGGAATCTCTAAAAAGACTTACATTTAGGAACGGAGGGAGTACAACATTTCATGGTGCAAATATACATCTTCACTCACTGGAGATGTAAGAGCAACTCCAACGGGGCGACCCAAACGGATGGCAATTTCGTCTGCTTTTTGTCCGTTTGGGTCGGCCCCCCGTCCGGCGTCCGCCCTGTTTTAGATATGGGTCTGCAGCGTGTCCAATGTGCCGACCCATATGTGCCGGCGTGGTCGGCTGGCCGCCCTATTTTGCATGAATTTGCATATTTTGAATCAAATAACATAGTTTGGACCGAATAAAATAGCATAGTTATTACAAGCCGAATAAAAATACCAATGTCTCACATAGTTCTCACATAGTTTTGCAAATAAATAAAAGAAGATACATCTATTGGTTGCCAACATGAGCCCACATATGCTCAACCAAATCATTTTGTAGTTGCACATGAGTTTCCCAATCACGCATGTCTTGATGAAATTGGGTAAACTATTCAAACGTTGCCGCTCCTCCATGCTCAGGCACAACATTCTCACCCTGAAACTAAAACCCTTGATCGTACAGACGTTCCGGGCGCTCGTCTTCTACAATCATATTATGCATGGTCACACAAACAGTCATCACCTCCCACAGTTTCTGCGTGCTCCAGGTATTAGCAGGATACCGAACGATGCCCCATCGAGATTGCAAAACACCAAAGGCACGCTCGACATCCTTCCTAGCACTCTCTTGCTCTTGGGCAAATCTTTTCCTCTTCTTTCCTACAGGGTTGGGTATTGTCCTGACAATAGTGGTCCACTGAGGATAGATACCGTCACCCAGGTAGTATTCTTTGTTGTAGTTGTGGCCTTTGACAGTAAAGTTCATTGGTGGGATGTTGCCTTAGGCAAGCCTAGCAAACACCGGCGAGCGTTGAAGCACGTCGATATCGTTGTGTGATCCGTCCATGCCAAAGAAAGAGTCTTGAGATGCCACGGCCTCTAGTATGACAGTGCAAGCCTTGACATGGCCCTTATACTGCCCTTGCCAAGCAGAAGGGCAGCTCTTTCACTCCCAGTGCATGCAGTCTATGCTACCAAGCATCCCTGGGAAGCCCCTACTGGCATTCATCGCCGACAAACGGGCTGCATCTTCAGCAGTCGGCTCTCTCAAGTACTCAGGGCCAAACACAACAATAACAGCCTTGCAGAACTTATATAGGGACTCTAGGCATGTAGACTCACTCGTTCAGACGTACTCGTTAATGAGATCACCGGGCACCCCGTACGTAAGCATTTGGATGGCGGCAGTGCATTTCTGATATGAAAAACGAATCCTGCCAACGGCATCCTCTTTGCACTCGAAATAGTCATCATAGCCGACCACCCCCTCTCTAATACAGTTGAAAAGATGCCTACTCATACGGAAACGGCGGCGGAATTTTTGATGTTTGAACAATGGGTTTGTTGTATCAAAGTAGTCCTTCCAAAGAAGGAAATACCCGCTCTCTCGGTTGCGATTCAACGCCGGAAGGTAGCCCGAAATGGAGCCACGGAACAACGGCCGCTGGCTGTTGAGGTGGTGATGGAGATGGACCAACACAGCAGCCAATATCTCATCCTCGTCATCGGAGGTTGAATCGTCGGAGTCGCAAAGGAAATTGTGAAAAAAAAAACTCGTCGACGGAGTCCATTTTGTACCTTGGGAAACTGTCGAGCAGCTTGCGGGCGTCGATGAAGGAGACAGCTGGCGATGGGAGTCACGGCGCGCACGGACCAGCTAGCTGCCCTGCTGGCGTCCGACGAGTGGGCCGGCGTCCGACGAGCGTGCTGGTGAGGATCTGGCCAGGCGGCTTCTTGGTCAGGGCGGCTGTGTGGTGGGGGGGCGCTGGGGTGGGAAGCAGTCGGCTCCCCGGAAGAAGAAGAAGAAGAAGAAGAAGAAGAAGAAGAAGAAGAAGAAGAAGAAGAAGAAGAAGAGGAGGAGGAGGAGGAGGAGGAGGAAGAAGAAGAAGAAGAAGAAGAAGAAGAAGAAGAAGAAGAAGAAGAAGAAGAAGAAGAAGAAGAAGAAGAAGAGGAGGAGGAGGAAGAAGAAGAGGAGGAGGAAGAAGAAGAGGAGGAGGAGGAAGAGGAGGAGGAGGAAGAAGAAGAGGAGGAAGAAGAAGAAGAGGAGGAAGAAGAAGAAGAAGAGGAGGAGGAAGAAGAAGAGAAGGAAGAAGAAGAGGAAGAAGAAGAAGAAGAAGAAGAAGAAGAACTAGGTCGGGCCCTCGATGATGATCCCCATCGAGTTCTCGGGGAAGGACTGGGATGACTCAGGGGAGGAGGACAAGGGGCGAGCAGTTCAAGTGCTCCGATGATGAGGAGTAGTTTTATCTTCGATGTAGTTCAAACTAGTAGTAGTAGTAACTTGATGAATGTAGTAGTTCGAATTAGTTGAAGTAGTCGTTTAATTTATGTTTTTAATTAGAAATATGTTTAATTATTATATTTGAAGAAGAAGAAGAAGAAGAAGAAGAAGAAGAAGAAGAAGAAGAAGAAGAAGAAGAAGAAGAAGAAGAAGAAGAAGAAGAAGAAGGAGGAGGAGGAGAACTAGGACGGCCCCTCGACGATGATCCCCTTTGAGTTCTCGGGGAAGGACTGGGGTGACTCAGGGGGAAGGACGAGGGGGCGATGACCCAGACAAAGATGAGTTCTGGGAGCAGTTCAAGTGCTCCGATGATGACGAGTGGTTTTATCTTCGGTGTAGTTCAAGTAGTAGTTAAAACTAGTAGTAGTAGTAACTTGATGAATGTAGTAGTTCAAATTAGTTGAAGTAGTCGTTTAATTTATGTTTTTAATTAGAATTATGTTTAATTATTTTGTTTGAAATGAAGTAGCAATTGAATTTTCTATGTTTGAATTTATATGTTTCAGATGAAGTACTAGTTGAAGTTGAAGTATCGTTTTACATCTTCATTTGCATCTTCTATTGGAGTTATTATTGTTCTACATCTCCAATATACATCATCTGTTGAAGTTGTCTCTTTTTTGGAGATGTAAAAAAGCATCTTTTGAAGATGTAAATTTTTACATCTCCTATTTTACTCCTCCAAATTTGCATCTTCATCTAAGAAAGAAAAAGAATGCCAAAAACAGACTAAGATCAACTTTGGCAACCTTTCAAAAATAAAAAAAACTCTGGCAAGTCATGTAATTACTATCAATTTAATGATTTTAGGTTCAAATGTAATCTAAAACAATTGTCACATGGATATCGATCGGCATAAATTATGATGGTCCCTCCTAAACGACCCTGTAGCCTTCATATTTAGAGGCTAGGGAAGCCAATATGGAGTGTCACGATCGGTTTTTGAAGCGAGGCGCCGCCCGTACATGCATCTACGTGTGATGATTTATCACCGGCTAGTGGGGCGATGTGAAAGGTAACCACCAAACCATTAACGGGGGGCTACCGCTTCCTGGTTCCCAAGTTGACTGTTCAGATGACCTTCATCCTTGGCTATAAGAGCCCACCCATTTACTCCTAGCCCCTGCTCCCATCTCCTCCTCGCTGCCACCTCCCCTCCCATCTCCTCCTCCTCAAAAAACAACGCCACTGTGTCGGAGCTTAGCCGACTAGCTGAATGCGTCGGTTAAGCGAAACGTCCCGTCTCAGACTGCGCAACCGCATGGTAAACTCTCCCTGCACCGCACTAGCCATGGCAATCGTTGGCTCCTCTTGCGATGGCGGCGGATCTAGAGGGTGCGTGGGAGGCACATCCCTCATCTGGGTGAAGGAGGAGCTGGGGACACCGGCCCTGCCAACCACCTCGTCCGGGTCAACCATGTTGTCCTGATCGTAGCCCAGCAAGAGCCGAAGGAGTACCCCCAGGACCCGATCCACGTGGTGATGGTTCTCACCAATGACCAAGCTCGCAATGAGGCTCGAATCATCCACAAGTACAACTCCGCATGCACCAACGAGGAGAAGATGCGACATCTCGTGACAGTCACTCATGAGTCTAACCCATTACGCCTAGACGAAGAATATCTCCTCGACAGAGGAGGAGGACGACGATGGCAATGACAAGGAGGAGGAAGAGGAGGAGGGTGACGACTAGACGGTGTCGTCCACCTAGTAGTGTAGTTGTCGACCGCCTAGTAGTGTAGATAGTATAGGCTGAAACATGTTATACAACATTTGTAATTGCTAATTATAGTAAGTAGAAGATACCCCGCACGTTGCTGCGGCAATTAGTTGCAATAAGTTTTGATGAGATTTGATTGTGCAAAGTATAAATATTTACATTAATAACATGATTACTAAAATTTAAAAATACATATGACTTATTATATCTGAGTGTGTATAGTTGTAAAACATTTACTAAATAGAAGTATGATAATATAACAAAAAATATTTTTCATGCATGGTTGCATGTGTTGGTGGGTCTTTTCCCATGCATGGTTGTATGTTGAGGCTTATCCCATCCATAATTGCATGGCATGCTTGAATGTTGAGATAAATAAGTTAGTAGGGTGACTTTCTTAGGTATATAGGATGCGATGAATCTTGACTCTATTATAGTTTTATGGTATGGAAATGCGATGGATTTTGACACTTTTTATAGTTTTCTTATAGTTTCTAGTAATTTATCATGTTGGAACTTGCATTTGGTTCAACTTAATTTGCCTCTGCATTTTTGAAGAAAATAACAAAAAAGATCAAATAAATGAAAAGGTGTGGAGCTCGCCATATGGTGACTCTCTGTTTGCGCGCAACCGTCGCGGCCTGCATATCAATATGGGCATGCTCCATAACCCATACGGTGATCTCCCATATGGCAAATATGCTAGAGTTGCCCTAAGAACCTACCTAAAACCAGTTTTATACGTGGATCGAAGGTTTTAGGTATAAAAAACGGATATCTAAATTTCAGCTTCTACTTCTACCTCATATGTAATGCTCTAAATAATATGAAACTCATGTCAAATAATAAAACAAATAGTACATTGTATAGTTCATCAATCACAATCCCAAATTCATCACAATTGTTCTTCAAACATAACACAAAGTACATCAAACATACACGCAACATAGAAGTAGAACTAGTTGTGTTGCTGCTCATTCCAGTGTCCACCACTTCTCATTGTGATCTTGCTGTGGTCTTTAATGAGTATCCACAGCTCGAATTTCTTTGTGTACTTGAAGAAAGTGTCATACGGCATTCCGTCCTACGCGGATGCACCACCCTTTCCATGAAGTCATAGTAGGAGTAAGCCAGGTCACGCTCATGCTCAATGATCATGTTGTGCAAGATCATGAAGGCATTCATGATGTACCAAAGGATTTCTTTGTCCCAAAACCTAGCCGGTCCTCACACAATAGCAAAATGGACTTGCAAAATCCCAAATGGTCTCTCCACATCCTTCCTAGCAGTTGTTTGAGCATTATGGAAACCAAGTAGTTTCTTACCTTGGGGGCTTGGAATTGGCTCCACAAAAGTTGCCGACTTTAGATATATCCATACTTGCACAAAAATAATCAAGCATGAGCTTATTGTGGTCATCTAGCCTTCTTCTACAAATTAACTCATGGCTGACAACCAAACAACCATGCTTTGGTTGCTTGCTCTTCTCCATGTTGATCAACATATAATAACAACAATGTCATCATCTTCATCCCACTCATTCCTCTTTAGAGGAGGAATCAACGTACTAGAAGGAATCACGCCAACTAATCTACACAATATAACATGGTCTGTGACCGGACAATCCCTAGCTCACAACAAATGCCAAAAAAGCATCTCCATTTCGGTCGGAGTAGCTTGCCAGAGCGAAGAAGATTGCTGAATGCGTAGAAACGACGTTGGGAGGGACCAAAGGGTCAAAGGGGAGGTGGGGAATGGCCATGTGCGGCACCACCATGCCGATTGAGCGTCGAGATCTCGACACATAGCCATAGCTAGCAGTAGTTGCGGAGGTCGCATTGGGGCTACTCAGCCGCTAATCGATGTTGGCAGGCGGTGGCGGTGCTGCGACAACCATTTTGGACGGTGGCGGTGTTGGGAAACATAGTAGAAAACAAAAAAAGCGCACCTACGATCACCCAAGATCAATATAAAGATGCATAATGGGTTGGGATCACGATCGTTACCGTCACTGAATTGTAGTGGAAGAAGAACGTGTCATTGTAGATTGTACTTGGAGTCCCTCTAACCGTCGATGAACGACCCCTCGTACTGCCCACAAATAGTCCCTCGGACTGAAGACCGAAAGCATGGCCTCTCTACTTGGTTGCAAGGGTACAACCTTCATGATTCGGCAACGCTTCACCATCCAGAGCTAATCTTCGCCGGAGAATTAGAGGGAGGAGATTAGAACCATATTGGGCTTCTAATTATGAGGAAATGAGGATTAGCCTAGCTCTAATTAGTCAACTAGGACCAACTAGAACTACAACTAGAGGGGGCTCGAAAACTTGTATG
The DNA here is from genome assembly GCA_963921465.1 of Triticum timopheevii. NCBI lineage: Eukaryota > Viridiplantae > Streptophyta > Magnoliopsida > Poales > Poaceae > Triticum > Triticum timopheevii. The sequence goes on from OY997272.1 coordinate 174,438,454, forward strand.
ATGAAAGAGCACAAATCCTCAAGTATATATAGGTTAGAGGGGAGAGGAAGGGCTGCCACCAAGGACGGAAAGCCTCCTTGGGGCGCCGGCCAAAGGGGCCCCACTCCTATTTGGCCTCCTTCCTTAGGGAAGGAGGCACTTTCTCACTTGGGCCTTTTTGGCCCAAGTTGCCTTCCACCTCTTGGCCTTTTTAGGCCCGTTGATATTTAAATTAAATATAAAATGTTCTAAATACTTCTAGACCCGTTAATATTTTTGAAAACTTTTTCCACCTATATATAATTTATCGGTAATACCTGTTATTACCCGCTACTCACCGAAACCCTTTTGGTGACCCTGAAACGCTTCTAGATCCTCTTGAAACTATTCTGAACATTCATGAAATAATTACAAAAATATATTCTCATGATTCCCATCCTACTAACACTCAGCAGATCGTGATTGCCTTAAGCTTGCCACCTCGTAGGTTCGGTAACTCACGGACATGAACGAAAACCTTTCGTTCAATGACCGACAGCGGGACCGTGGAGATCCGTATTGATCCTTGTGAGTACACGAATGATATTCGAGTGAACCTTTGGTTACCGTGTAATGTTACCTTTTCTTCGTAATATTTCACTAAACCCGGGATGCATCGGCATCCTTCTGAGTCATCACTATGCTCGCTATACCGAAATCCTCGTTACCGGTTTTGCTCTTCTTTCTCGTTATTGTGTTCTGGCATCCCCGTGACGTAGTGAGGTATGTCTGGCCAGATGATGATTGATGTTGTGACATCGAGAGGGCCCTAAGAATATCTTTCCATCGTCGAAGGAGCAAATCCCACTCTCAAGCTCTCTAGTCCCTTGTCAAACTTTCCGATAAACCTGTAAGTTGTCGTTATGATCACCGTGTTACAGGTGACTTTTGCGCAACCCCAAATCCCACCATACAGTAATAAGTGACTACGATACTCTCATGGTCTAAGGAGCAAAATCACATGTTAATACTCTATGTTATTGCAATTGATTACAGACGATATTACTCAATTCATAACAAACAAGTTTGAGTCGATTCAATATGAGCGTTCTTCCAACTTCATAATCTCAATGTTGTTTTAGGACTATCATTACACTTAATAATATCCTAAGATCCGGAAAATATGATCACCAACAACACTTGAACTAGTCTTAGAGGCGAGACTAGGAACCTTTGATTTATCCATTTATCATTTGACACGTGCATATGGGTTTCCCACTGAATCACATATTCTAGGATCATAGCAGTTATAACATGAAATATAAACACTTAAGTATGAATATAAAAATATAATAATACAATATTACTGCCAACAAGCGGGTGGCAGGGAACGCGCGAAATTGGCAGAATCGGGTGGCGACATCCCAAGCTTTGGTGGAGGGCAGCGAGGATCGCAGTGGACTGATTGGGCGGCAGAAAAAGGCGACGGGGTGGCGGCGGGTCTCAGGGCGGCCGCAAGTACGATGATTGTGGGGTCTATCAGCCATAATCGACTAGGACAAAGGACAGTGAGCCGACGGTTGGGGCAGGAAAAGGTCACGGGTGCAGCATTGGCTTCTCGCGGCCGCAGATTTAGGTTTAGGCTTTGTGCATTTGGATTGGTATATTTACCAATTGGGTGGCAAAATACCAACATTATGTTACTATCGAAATTAGAAATCCTTTTATTTTCATCTATTAGACGGTATGGCCTATTTTTTTAGCAATTCACGTTTTTTTGCCCATAGAGTCTAAAGTTCTAGTTTTTACCAACTAGATTCGTTTTTAGGCTAGCTGTTAGAGATATTCTACGCATCATGATTTCTTGCTAAATGGTTGTTTGGATTAGAGAACTCCCCTTGAGATGAGTCCCCTAGCTTCTTACAATATGCAACTAACCTTCGTGATCGAGAGCTTGGTTGTAGCAACCGAGAACTTCTTCGCAAACTACATTCTCACATTCCTTTTTTGATCACATGACTTTTTATGCGATCGGAAAACGAATAAGATCAGAAAGGCCATCAATGGGGCAAACAATGCAATAGCTTCACTGAGAGCAAAGCCCAAAATGGCATAACCAAATAATTGTTTAGACAATGATGTTTAAACAAAACTGCTTTGGCGCCGAGTTTAACCTAAAGCTTCAAGATCCAGGTGAGTTAGATCAGCGGGCTTGCTTTTGCTCTATCATGTGGTCAATCTTGCAATTCCTAGGATTACCAAAAAAAGCCTTCCTCCTCGTTTCATATATAAAGCAACATAGCCAAATTGATGCAACAAAATAAGAAGACCCTTACAAAGCAGATCAAGATAAAAACAGAAATAGATGTGTAGTCGCACCCTACCACAAAACGACTTAGGCCAACAAGAAAAAGAACCGGGCCTCCTCGAAAAACCGCTGGACCTCGATTCATCGCTCACACCAAGCTATCATCAGGGAGGCCCCCCTGCCCTCCTGCTTGAGCGTGGAGGGCCGATCCTACCCAGGAGTGCCGCTGCTCACGTACGATTCCTATGGATTGTACTCATGGTAGTAGTCTTAGACTCAAAGTTTGGGTGCTCTTCCTGAAACTGAACTCAATGTTTTTATGATTTGCCCAGGTTGTCTATGAGAGGATCATCTGAGCATCTTTGGTTGAGGAGCAGAAGATTGTGAAGGCGTTGATCATTCGGAAGACCAAGAAAACCAGCAAGCGCTACAGAATTGTGCGAGGTAGGCATCTCCATGATGTCCTTGACATTGTCACTGCCGCCCTTGCAGGATTCCGCCACTGACGTCCCTTCCTCGTCGTCTCGTCCCTGCCGCCGCTTCTACCCTCAGCGGAATCCACCACTGCCCGACCATGCCTATGGTCGCTGCGGTCGTTCATTCACTTGATGGCTTGATGTGTTCCCAAAATACATTAATACTCTCATCTCAGCCAAACAAAGATTTTCTTTTTCAAAAAGAGGGGAATGCCCTCGGCCTCCTCATCAAGATTATTTTATGATGTCAGACAAAGTTCAATATCGACGTCTAAATTGGATCTACCTCGCGGCAGGACCTCCACAAGCCCTACTACATGCGATCGAACGGTAATATGATACTCCTAGACAAAGCCTTCAAAAAGAAATCATTGCACGTGTGTCGATATTGAAATTGACAAGACAATTTCTAAAAACAAAGTATTCTGTAAGCTAGCTTTAACAAATACAACAACTTAGAAATGGTTTTTTCTAAAAATCCTCCTAAAACTGGTTTTGCCAAAAAATGGTTTCGGAGACTTAGTTATTCAAACAACTACCAATTGAGATTACACTGCGTTGGATCTGTCTAATCGGGTCCCCAGCAGATCAGGTGCATCACGTTCTCATCCTTCTCCGCTTTCCTCGTCGTCACTGCTGCCGTCTTCGCCGCCACGGGAGCTTGATCAGCCAACCCACCAGAGAGCCGGGAGCGGCGGTGAGGGACTTGCGCCACCGGTGATGGCTTAGACATCGTGGACGCCGGCTGCTCCGCGCGCACAGCGGCCTGCACTACCCTGGCGCACACCCTGCTCAGGTAGCCCAGGCTCATCGCCAACCTCGCCGGTCAGTTCACTTCTTCGACCAGTCGGACCCTGCTTCCTGCCAGAAATTCAGAAATTATCGTGTGAAACGTATAGGCGGTTAATGGAGATACTACAGATTCCATTGGGTTGGTTTTACCTCGCTACTTAAGCCATGCGCATGTGCGGTGTCACTACTTGTTGGCCAAGACTATCTCTTTAAAATACTTATTGGCCAAGAAATAGTTTTATGCGGCAAGTTAAGAGGTGCCAAAGGTTTTTTTTAGGAGAATCCACTTTCCCATTTCTATTCACGTTGTATACTTGTTTCCATTTTGAACCAAATTTAGTTTTTTCTTAACATGAACCTCATTTAGTTGTTGCCTCAGGTCATGTTAAGCCAGGCCCATATACCAGTCTAACATGGCGAGGATGCACACAATAAACGAGATAAGCATGTTTAAAATTTCTCCAAAAAATAAACAACAAACGAGATAAACATGTTTAACGTGTAATTTTTATCATTTATATCTATACTAATACGGTAATACCAATATATAAACACTGAAAGGGGTAGATTCAACTATTCTCGGCCATTAATTCATGTCAATCTAGCGGCCTAAATTGCTTCAATGACGAGCGTTCAACATGTTTAACATGCAATAAATATTATACCAAATATCAGTATTAGCAATAATCACATAATTATTATATAATTAGTATCTTATCTAATATAGCGCGATTAATATTCTATCAAATATCCCTAAAAAAATATTCCCTCCATCCAAAATAAGTGTCCGTGATTTAGCACAAAGTTAGTACTCCCTCCGTCCCAAACTACTTGTGGCAATCCATTTCTATCCATTTCTTCAACAAGTAATTCGGACAGAGGGAGTACAACTTTGTATTAAATCAACGACACTTATTTTTGAACGGATGGAGTATATTGTACCAAATATGAACATGCATTGCACATATTAATAAAGAATGGTGCATTTTTTTATTTTTTCGCCCATCCATATTATTTATTAGAAAAACATTGTTCGACGAATTTTTTGGTACATCGTCCTTGTGTGGTCTCTCACAGTACGTTTGACCTACTGTACGATCTTTGTACTTTAATTCAGTACGACTCCGATTCCTGATGCCCGTTCAATTCATCCCCAACTCCTTGCGCCATACTATTGATTTTCTTTTCCATTTTAATCCTATGATGATAGGCTCAGATCAGACCTGATTCTTGGATTTAGAGACCTGCACGTCATCGTCGTCGCGCCCTTGATTGAAGCTTGGAGGTCTAGATTGGGGAAAGTCATGTACTTGGTGCCCGCGTTACGGTGCCGCACAGTTTGGTTGTTGTCGCTCACGACGCGCTCAGCCCATAGGTCACATGATGCACTCCTTACAGTGCTCCCTGAAAATCGTTGGATGTCGTATGTGTTGACGCCACTACATTGGACAGAGCCACGGCACGCTAGGTGGTGACCTGCAAGTGCACATGGTTTAGTTAGCCTTTTTGAAGTAAGAGTATTGATCCCATATGGAGCACATGAATTGAGTGTTGCCTCTTGTAGTGAATTATGGATTTATGACTGCAAGTAAATGTAGACAACAAACAGAGTGAGGGCACAAGTAAATAGTGATTTTGGTGTAGAGCAAACTGAATGTAAATAACGAAAAATTAAATGGAAAACAACACCATGAGTAACAAGTGAAAATGACAGAGGAGAAAGGCGTTCTCACGAGTCTGGAATCCCCATTGGTATGTTTCTACCGTAACTTATGCATCCACATAATATGGTCTGGATACTTAAGCCACTCTTGACGATTATGCTGAGTGAAGCTGGGTATAGTACGTGTTCTACTCTAGGTAGGCTCCGTGCCACGCATGCCACTACCGTAATCTCCCACTGCGGGTTACAACTAAGGTAATTAAGGGTTACCCCGTGGATGCGACCTTTCTAAGGGTTCTCCCTAAATCCCCTATAAATTGCGAAGGCGGGGGGCAAAGACTTTTACTGTCACCTCGAATTACCCTCACATCTTAACCTTTACAACGGCAGTGATACACTTCGTGGCCTTTCGACAATAATGTTGAGTGGGGCCCCTTCACAACATTCACAAAGTTTATTAAACTAAGCATTCGACACAGGATCTCATATCCAATATAACGGTTCAGATCCTATAGATACCAAGGTGCATCCATATCCCCGAGAACTAGAGGTCTACTCACACATGGAGACAACAAACATCATAAGGGTGGTGATGGTAAACATGAATGAATCACAGACGTAACACACAAGACGATCCACCATAGTTCCCGATGGGGACATGTGCTAAGGGTAGGGTAACAGGCCTGACCTACAGACCCTCCACTAGAACACCATACACCTTATACTGGGCTCTACTGTTGGGGAACGTAGTAATTTCAAAAAATTTCCTACGCACACGCAAGATCATGGTGATGATATAGCAACGAGAGGGGAGAGTGTATGTCCATGTACCCTCGTAGACCGTAAGCGGAAGCGTTAGCACAACGCGGTTGATGTAGTCGTACGTCTTCACGATCGACCGATCCAAGCACCGAACGTACGGAGCCTCCGAGTTCAGCACACGTTCAGCTCGATGACGTCCCTCGAACTCCGATCCAGCCGAGTGTCGAGGGAGAGTTCCGTCAGCACGACGGCGTGGTGATGATCTTGATGTTCTACCGGCGCAGGGCTTCGCCTAAGCTTCGCGACGATATGACCGAGGTGGAATATGGTGGAAGGGGGCACCGCACACGGCTAAGGAACGATCCGTAGATCAACTTGTGTGTCTATGGGGTGCCCCCTGCCCCCGTATATAAAGGAGGGAGGGAGGAGGAGGCCGGCCCTAGGAGGGGCGCACCATGGGGAGTCCTACTCCCACCGGGAGTAGGATTCACCCTTTCCTAGTCCAACTAGGAGTCCTTCCATGTATTAGGAGTAGGAGACAAGGAAGGGGAAGAGAGAAGGGAAGGAAGGAGGGGGTGCGGCCCCTCCCCCTAGTCCAATTCGGACTAGGCCATGGGGGGGCGCGCAGCCTTCCCTAGGCAGCCCCTCTCTCTTTCCCGCAGGGCCCAATAAGGCCCAATACTTCTCCCCGGCGAATTCCCGTAACTCTCCGGTACTCCGAAAAATACCTGAATCACTCGGAACCTTTCCGAACTTAGAATATAGTCATCCAATATATCGATCTTTACGTCTCGACCATTTCGAGACTCCTCGTCATGTCCCCGATCTCATCCGGGACTCCGAACTCCTTCGGTACATCAAAACTCATAAACTTATAATATAACTGTCATCGAAACCTTTAGCGTGCGGACCCTACGGGTTCGAGAACTATGTAGACATGACCTAGAACTATTCTCGGTCAATAACCAATAGCGGGACATGGATGTCCATATTGGCTCCTACATATTCTACGAAGATCTTTATCAGTCAAACCGCATAACAACATACATTGTTCCCTTTGTCATCGGTATGTTACTTGCCCGAGATTCGATCGTCGGTATCCAATACCTAGTTCAATCTCGTCACCGGCAAGTCTCTTTACTCGTTCTGTAATGCATCATCCCGTAACCAACTCAATGGTCACATTGCTTGCAAGGCTTATAATGATGTGCACTACCGAGAGGGCCCAGAGATACCTCTTCGACAATCGGAGTGACAAAACCTAATCTCGAAATACGCTAACTCAACATGTACCTTTCGGAGACACCTGTAGTACTCTTTTATAATCACCCAGTTACGTTGTGACGTTTGGTAGTACCCAAAGTGTTCCTCCGGTAAACGGGAGTTGCATAATCTCATAGTTACAGGAACATGTATAAGTCATGAAGAAAGCAATAGCAACATACTAAACGATCAAGTGCTAAGCTAACGGAATGGGTCAAGTCAATCACATCATTCTCCTAATGATGTGATCTCGTTAATCAAATGAAAACTCTTTTGTCCATGGCTAGGAAACATAACCATCTCTGATAAACGAGCTAGTCAAGTAGAGGCATACTAGTGACACTATGTTTGTCTATGTATTCACACATGTATTATGTTTCCGGTTAATACAATTGTAGCATGAATAATAAATATTTATCATGAAATAAGGAAATAAATAATAACTTTATTATTGCCTCTAGGGCATATTTCCTTCAGTCTCCCACTTGCACTAGAGTCAATAATCTAGTTCACATCGTCATGTGATTTAATACCAATATTCATATCTGTATATGATTAACACCCATAATTCACATCATCATGTGACCAACACCCAAAGGGTTTACTAGAGTCAATAATCTAGTTCACATCGCTATGTGATTAACACCCAAAGAGTACTAAGGTGTGATCATGTTTTGCTCGTGAGAGAAGCTTAGTCAACGGGTCTGTCATATTCAGATCCGTATGTATTTTGCAAATATTTTATGTTCACAATGCTCTGCACAGAGCTACTCTAGCTAATTGCTCCCACTTTCAATATGTATCCAGGTTGAGACTTGGAGTCATCTAGATCAGTGTAAAAGTTTGCACTGATGTAACTTTTACAACAAACTCTTTTATCACCTCCATAATCGAGAAACATCTCCTTAGTCCTTACTAAGGATATTCTTGACCAATGTCTAGTGATCTACTCCTAGATCACTATTGTGCTCCCTTGCCAAATTCAGAGCAAGGTATACAATAGGTCTGGTACATAGCATAGCATACTTTATAGAACCTATGACTGAGGCATAGGGAATGACTTTTCATTCTCTTTCTATTTTCTGCTGTGGTCGGGATTTGAGTCTTACTCAATTTCATACCTTTGCAACACAGGCAAGAACTCTTTCTTTGACTGTTCCATTTTGAACTATTTCAAAATCTTGCCGAGGTATGTACTCATTGAAAATCTTATCAAGCGGCTTGATCTATCTCAATAGATCTTGATGCTCAATATGTAAGTAGCTTTTACTGAGGTCTTTTCTTTTTAAAGAACTCCTTTAAAACACTCCTTTATGCTTTGCAGAAAAATTCTACATCATTTCTGATCAACAATATGTCACTCACATATACTAATCAGAAAGGCTGTAGTGCTCCCACTCACTTTATTGTAAATACAGGCTTCATCGTAAGTCCATATAAAACTATATGCTTTGATCAACTTATCAAAGCGTATATTCCAACTCCGAGATGCTTGCACCAGTCCATAGATGGATCGCTGGAACTTGCACATTTTGTTAGCACCTTTAGGATTGACAAAACCTTCTGGTTGCATCATATACAACTCTTCTTTAATAAATCCATTAAGGAATGCAGTTTTGGCATCCATTTGCCAGATTTCATAAAATGTGGCAATTGCTAACATGATTCAGACAGACTTAAGCATCGATACGAGTGAGAAAATCTCATCGTATTCAACACCTTGAACTTGTTGAAAAACTTTCGCAACAAGTCGAGCTTGGTAGATAGTAATACTACTATCAGTGTCCGTCTTCCTCTTGAAGATCCATTCATTTAACATGGCTTGCTGATCATCGAGCAAGTCAATCAAAGTCCATACTTTGTTCTCATACATGCCATCATATCTCAGATTTTATGGCCTCGAGCCATTTCACGGAATCTGGGCTCATCATCGCTTCCTCATAGTTCGTAGGTTCATCATGGTCTAGTAACATGACTTCCAGAACATGATTACTACACCACTCTGGTGCGGATCTTACTCTGGAAGACCTACGAGGTTCTGTAGTAACTTGATCTGAAGTTTCATGATCATCATCATTAGCTTCCTCACTAATTGGTGTAGGAATCACTGGAACTGATTTCCATGATGAACTACTTTCCAATTCTGGAGAAGGTACAAATTACCTTATCAAGCTCTACTTTCCTCCCACTCACTTCTTTCGAGAGAAACTCCTTCTCTAGAAAGGATCCATTTTTAGCAACGAATATCTTTGTCTTCGGATCTGTGATAGAAGGTGTACCCAACAATTTCCTTTGGGTATTCTATGAAGACGCACTTCTCCGATTTGGGTTCGAGCTTATCAGGATGAAACTTTTTCACATAAGCATCGCAGCCCCAAACTTTAAGAAATGACAACTTGGGTTTCTTGCTAAACCACAGCTCATATGTTGTCGTCTCAACGGATTTAGATGGTGCCCTTTTAATGTGAATGCAGCTGTCTCTAATGCATAACCCAAAAAAAAATATTGGTAAATCAGTAAGAGACATCATAGATCGCACCATATCCAATAAAGTGCGGTTATGACGTTCGGACACACCATAACGTTGTGGTGTTCCAGGTGGCGTGAGCTGTGAAACTATTCCACATTGTTTTAATTGAAGACCAAACTCGTAACTCAAATATTCGTCTCCGCGATCAGATCGCAGAAACTTTATTTTCTTATTACGATGATTTTTCCACTTCACTCTGAAATTCTTTGAACCTTTCAACTATTTCAGACTTATGTTTCATCAAGTAGATATACCCATATCTGCTCAAATCATCTTGTGAAGGTCAGAAAATAACGATACTTGCCACGAGCCTTCATACTCATTGGTCTACATACATCAGTATGTATTATTTTCAATAAGTCAGTAGCTCGTTCCATTGTTCCGAAGAACGGAGTTTTAGTCATCTTGCCCAAAAAGGCATGGTTCACAAGCATCAAATGATTCATAACCAAGTGATTCCGAAAATCCATCTTTATGGAGTTTCTTCATGCGCTTTACACCGATATGACCTAAACGGCAGTGCCACAAATAAGTTGCACTATCATTATTAACTTTGTATCTTTTGGCTTCAATATTACGAATATGTGTATCACACGATCGAGATCCAACAAACCATTTTCATTGGGTGTATGACCATAGAAGGTTTTATTCATGTAAACAGAACAACAATTATTCTCTAACTTACATGAATAACCGTATTGCAATAAACATGATCAAATCATATTCATGCTCAACGTAAACACCAAATAACACTTATTTAGGTTTAACACTAATCCCGAAAGTATAGGGAGTGTGCGATGATGATCATATCAATCTTGGAACTATTTCCAACACACATCGTCACTTCACCCTTTAACTAGTCTCTGTTTATTCTGCAACTCCCGTTTCGAGTTACTAATCTTAGCAACCGAACAAGTATCAAATACTCAGGGGCTACTATAAACACTAGTAAGGCACACATCAATAACCTGTATATCAAGTATACCCTTGTTCACTTTGCCATCCTTCTTATCCACCAAATATTCAGGGCATTTCCGCTTCCAGTAACCATTCCCTTTGCAGTGTAAGCACTCAGTTTCAGGCTTTGGTCCAGCTTTGGTCTTCTTCACGGGAGTGACAACTTGCTTGTCATTCTACTTGAAGTTCCCTTTTTTTTCCTTTGCCTTTTTCTTGAAACTAGTGATCTTGTTAACCATCAACACTTGATGCTCTTTTCTTGATTTCTACCTTCGCCGATCTCAACATTGCGAAGAGCTCAGGAATAACTTTCGTCATCCCTTGCATATTATAGTTCATCACGAAGTTCTAGTAACTTAGTGATGGTGACTAGAGAATTCTGTCAATCACTATCTTATCTGGAAGATTAACTCCCACTTGATTCAAGCGATTGAAGTACCCAGACAATCTGAGCACATGCTCACTAGTTGAGCGATTCTCCTCCATCTTTTAGCTATAGAACTTGTTGGAGACTTCATATCTCTCAACTCGGGTATTTGCTTGAAATATTAACATCAACTCCTGGAACATCTTATATGGTCCATGACGTTCAAAAACGTCTTTGAAGTCCCGATTCTAAGCCGTTAAGCATGGTGCACTAAACTATCAAGTAGTCATCATATTGAGCTTAGCTAAGCGTTCATAACGTCTGCATCTGCTCCTGCAATAGGTCTGTCACCTAGCGGTGCATTAAGGACATAATTCTTCTGTGCAGCAATGAGGATAAACCTCAGATCACGGATCCAATCCGCATCATTGCTACTAACATTTTCAACACAATTTTCTCTAGGAACATATCAGAATAAACATATGAAAGCAACAATGCAAGCTATTGATCTACAACATAATTTGCAAAATACTACCAGGACTAAGTTCATGATAAATTTAAGTTCAATTAATCATATTACTTAAGAACTCCCACTTAGACAGACATCTCTCTAGTCATCTAAGTGATCACGTGATCCATATCAACTAAACCATAACCGATCATCACGTGAGATGGAGTAGTTTTCAATGGTGAACATCATTATGTTGATCATATCTACTATATGATTCCCGCTCGACCTTTCGGTCTCCGTGTTCCGAGGCCATATCTGCATATGCTAGGCTCGTCAAGTTTAACCTGAGTATTCCGCGTGTGCAAAACTGGCTTGCACCCGTTGTAGATGGACGTAGAGCTTATCACACCCGATCATCACGTGGTGTCTGGGCACGACGAACTTTGGCAACGGTGCATACTCAGGGAGAACACTTCTTGATAATTAGTGAGAGATCATCTTAAAATGCTACCGTCAATGAAAGCAAGAATAAGATGTATAATAGATAAACATCATATGCAATTAAAATATGTGACATGATATGGCCATGATCATCTTGCGCCTTTGATCTCCATCTCCAAAGTACTGTCATGATCTCTATCGTCACCGGCACGACACCATGATCTTCATCATCTTGATCTATATCAATGTGTCGTCACATGGTCGTCTCACCAACTATTGCTCTTGCAACTATTGCTATCGCATAGCGATAAAGTAAAGCAATTATTTGGCACTTGCATCTTATGCAACAAAGAGACAACCATAGGGCTTCTGCCAGTTGCCGATAACTTCAACAAAACATGATCATCTCATACAACAACTTATATCTCATCACGTCTTGACCATATCACATCACAACATGCCCTGCAAAAACAAGTTAGACGTCCTCTACTTTGTTGTTGCAAATTTTACATGGCTGCTACGGGCTGAGCAAGAACCGTTCTCACCTACGCATCAAAACCACAATGATAGTTTGTCAAATAGACTCCGTTTTAACCTTCGCAAGGACCGGGCGTAGCCATACTTAGTTCAACTAAAGTTGGAGAAACTGACACCCGCCAGCCACCTGTGTGCAAAGCACGGCGGTAGAACCAGTCTCGCGTAAGCGTACGCGTAATGTTGGTCCGGGCCGCTTCATCCAACAATACCGCCGAACCAAAGTATGACATGCTGGTAGGCAGTATGACTTATATCGTCCACAACTCACTTGTGTTCTACTCATGCATATAACATCAACGCATAAAACCTAGGCTCTGATGCCACTGTTGGGGAACGTAGTAATTTCAAAAAATTTCCTACGCACACGCAAGATCATGGTGATGATATAGCAACGAGAGGGGAGAGTGTATGTCCACGTACCCTCGTAGACCGTAAGTGGAAGCGTTAGCACAACGCGGTTGATGTAGTCGTACGTCTTCACGATCGACCGATCCAAGCACCGAACGTACGGAGCCTCCGAGTTCAGCACACGTTCAGCTCGATGACGTCCCTCGAACTCCGATCCAGCCGAGTGTCGAGGGAGAGTTCCGTCAGCACGACGGCGTGGTGACGATCTTGATGTTCTACCGGCGCAGGGCTTCGCCTAAGCTTCACGACGATATGACCGAGGTGGAATATGGTGGAAGGGGGCACCGCACACGGCTAAGGAACGATCCGTACATCAACTTGTGTGTCTATGGGGTGCCCCCTGCCCCCGTATATAAAGGAGGGAGGGAGGAGGAGGCCGGCCCTAGGAGGGGCGCGCCATGGGGAGTCCTACTCCCACCGGGAGTAGGATTCACCCTTTCCTAGTCCAACTAGGAGTCCTTCCATGTATTAGGAGTAGGAGACAAGGAAGGGTAAGAGAGAAGGGAAGGAAGGAGGGGGTGCGGCCCCTCCCCCTAGTCCAATTCGGACTAGGCCATGGGGGGGGGGGGGGGGGGGGACGCAGCCTTCCCTAGGCAGCCCCTCTCTCTTTCCCGCAGGGCCCAATAAGGCCCAATACTTCTCCCCGGCGAATTCCCGTAACTCTCCGGTACTCCGAAAAATACCCGAATCACTCGGAACCTTTCCGAACTCCGAATATAGTCGTCCAATATATCGATCTTTACGTCTCGACCATTTCGAGACTCCTCGTCATGTCCCCGATCTCATCCGGGACTCCGAACTCCTTCGGTACATCAAAACTCATAAACTCATAATATAACTGTCATCGAAACCTTAAGCGTGCGGACCCTACGGGTTTGAGAACTATGTAGACATGACCTAGAACTATTCTCGGTCAATAACCAATAGCGGGACCTGGATGTCCATATTGGCTCCTACATATTCTACGAAGATCTTTATCGGTCAAACCGCATAACAACATACATTGTTCCCTTTGTCATCGGTATGTTACTTGCCCGAGATTCGATCATCGGTATCCAATACCTAGTTCAATCTCGTCACCGGCAAGTCTCTTTACTCGTTCTGTAATGCATCATCCCATAACAAACTCAATGGTCACATTGCTTGCAAGGCTTATAATGATGTGCATTACCGAGAGGGCCCAGAGATACCTCTCCGACAATCGGAGTGACAAAACCTAATCTCGAAATACGCCAACTCAACATGTACCTTCCGGAGACACCTTTAGTACTCCTTTATAATCACCCAGTTACGTTGTGACGTTTGGTAGTACCCAAAGTGTTCCTCCGGTAAACGGGAGTTGCATAATCTCATAGTTACAGGAACATGTATAAGTCATGAAGAAAGCAATAGCAACATACTAAACGATCAAGTGCTAAGCTAACGGAATGGGTCAAGTCAATCACATCATTCTCCTAATGATGTGATCTCGTTAATCAAATGACAACTCTTTTGTCCATGGCTAGGAAACATAACCATCTCTGATAAACGAGCTAGTCAAGTAGAGGCATACTAGTGACACTATGTTTGTCTATGTATTCACACATGTATTATGTTTCCGGTTAATACAATTGTAGCATGAATAATAAACATTTATCATGAAATAAGGAAATAAATAATAACTTTATTATTGCCTCTAGGGCATATTTCCTTCATCTACTACTTGTGAGCTGCGTTGGGATTTCCCCGAAGAGGCGAGAGGTGCAGTACAGTAGAAATAAGTATTTCCTTTGGTTATTAATGCAGTACAGGTGGAGGCCTGACCTACAAACCAAGGTTATCAATCCAGTAGGAGAATCACACAACACCTCGTTAGCAGCACCTGCACACAAAATAACAAATTCTTGCACCCAATGCGAACAAGGGGTTGTCAATCCCTTGGCGGTTAATTGCAAGGATCAAATCTTGTATAGATAGATAGATAAATAAAACACAAAATAAAATTATAGCAAGGTATTTTTGGTTTTTCATATATGATGAAAATAGACCCAGGGGCCATAGTTTTCACCAGAGGCTTCTCTCTTGAAGATAGCATACCATGGGTAAACAAATTACTGTTGGGCAATTGATAGAAAAGCAAATAATCATGACGATATTTAAGGCAATGATCATGTATATAGGCATCACGTCCGAGACAAGTAGACCGACTCCTGCCTGCATCTACTACTATTACTCCACACATCGACCGCTATCCAGCATGCGTCTAGAGTTTTAAGTTCATAAAGAACGGAGTAACTCCTTAAGCAAGATGACATGATGTAGACAAAGTAAACTCATGCATGAATAAACCCCATCTTTTTATCCTTAACAGAACGATACAGATACGTGTCACGTCCCTTTCTGTCACTGGGATTGAGCACCACAAGATCAAACCCATCACAAAGCACCTCTCCCAATGCAAGAAAAATCAATCTAGTTGGTCAAACCAAATCAATAGGTCGGATAGAAATACAAAGCTATTATAGTCATGCATCAAAGAGTTTAGAAAAGACTCAATTAATATTCATAGATAATCTGATCATAAACTCACAATTCATCAGAACCCAACAAACACACCGTAAAAAGTGATTACATCGAATAGATCTCCAAGAACATCAAGGAGAACATTGTATTGAACATCAAAGAGAGAGATAGAAGCCCTCTAGCTACTAGCTATGGACCCGTAGGTCTGTGTAAACTACTCACACATCATTGGAGGGGCGACAAGGTTGATGTAGAGCCCTTTCGTGGTTGAATCCCCCTTCGACAGAGTGCCAGAAAAGGCCCCCAGATGGGATCTCTCGAGAACAGAAGCTTGCGGCAGTGGAAAAAGGGTTTTTGGGCGGCTCTCTATTGGTTTAACGATTTTAGAGTATTTATAGAGGCAGAATTAGGTCGAATAGATGGACGTGGGCCCCACAACACACCAAGGCGCGCCTACCCCCTGGGCGCGCCCTGGTGCCTTGTGGGCTACTTCTCCATCTTCTAGTCTCCTCCCGAACCTTCCAGGGTCTCTTTTATCTAGAAAAAATATGCAAAAAGTTTCATGGCATTTGGTCGAAGTTTGGAACTAATATTCTGGAAAACCAAAAACAAACAAAAAATAACAGCTGACACTTGGCACTAGGTTAATAGGTTAGTCCCAAAAAATGATATATATAATTCCATATAATTGCATATAAAACATCCAAGATTAATACTATTTTTTGACCCACTACAGTAGGGAAAAATCCCTACCGTGATCTTTTTTCATTAATAGGGTTAGGGGTTAAAAGGAGCATAGTACATGGAGGCATGAGTATGCCAGTTACAACTCATTAGACTAATACTAAAGTACCATTTATTCTAAATTACATACTATCAAACCATGACAACATTCCCACCTTGATACTAGGCTTAGCCCTGATCATAGTGTCCTAGAGGTACCTTTTGAAATTGATCTTGCAGTTTGTGATGGAGCATGGGATGCCTTCAATGAAGTCATTCCTCTGGTTCCATATGGCCCAGCTACTTGTGATTAGCACCTCCATGAAGAAGTCCCAATTATACCTTTGTTTTACTTCCATGATCATCATGTGTATATTTAGATCAGTGTCCCATTCAATACCAATGCTCCATCAAAAATCTTAACTAAATGGGCAGCTGAAAATCGGATGAGTTCCGTCTTCCAGATTGTCTCTGCATAATATTCATTATGTGCTATCCACTTCAAAACTTTTTCTAGAAAGTAAATCACAGGTGTTTATTCTGTCATTGAGCATCAGCCAACGGAAGAATTTATGTCTTGGAAGGCAGCATGTTTTCCATATCCACTGCATTGGCAAGGGAGCTTGTTGATTTCCCATAAGGATTTCATAAATTTTCTTTGCATAATACTTGGAATCTCCCCACATAAAAATCCATTTATCATGCTCCTGGTTTTCTCTGATTTCTTGAAGGTGCTCAGAAAGGGTAGTAAATTGATAATAGGCATTCATGGAAAGAGGTAGTTGGAACATGCTACTATGGTCAATCATAGATTTTGCTTGCTGGATTGTGATGTTGGAATTTTTTTCATAAGAATGTAGTTTAGCCCATTTTCTTTTGGGAATACTACCTTTCCATACATCTTCCCATAACAAAACATGGCCTCTTTTTTACCATACAAGTTGTCATACCTCTATATAGATCAGTTAAACTTACACAGTCCCTCCACCAAAATGATCCTTTGTTGGTGCAAGCATGAAGTGTATTGTTGTTTGCATAATATGCCTGCCATACCATATTGACCCATGGGATATTTTCGTGATTGTAGAACTTTTTAGGTGCTTGATCAACAGAGCAATATTTTGGATTCGAAGATTTAGTACCCCAAGACCACCTAGCTTTTTTGGTTTGCAGATCATCTTCCAACTAGCAAGGCATTTCCCTTTTTTGTTTACCTCATTTCCATACCAGAGAAAGTTCCTTGCAGCTTTGTTTACATGATCTAAGATGGTATAATGAACCTTGAATGTACACATAGCAAAAATGGGCATGGATGTAGGTACAGAGTTAACATATGTCAATCTGCCAGCATAGTTCATGAAGTTTGCAACTCCAGATAATCTTCTATCAATTTTGGCCGTGGTTGGCACGAGGTCATGAACAGATGGTTTGGTGGTTCCAAGTGGTAACCCCAAGTATGTAAAAGTAAGGCTTTCAATTTGCACCCAAAGCTCTCAGCTAAATTTAGGGCAGTAGCATTATCAATGTTTATAGGTACAATGGAGGATTGGCTGAAATTCACAAATAGTCGTGTAGACATGCTGAAAATATGTAATAAGGATTTGAGGTGCATCAACTGATCTTTATCAGTAGGCATAATAAGGAGGGTATCATCTGCATATTGAATTATTGGGTATTGCTGGCCATAGCTATTATCCACTAGAAGTGAAATTTCACCATTTATCCATGCCATATTAACAATTCTTTGTAGAAGATCAGCATCAATGACATATAATAGGGGATATAGGGTCTCCTTGCCTTACACCTCTTCTGCATATATATTTGTTTTCCCAGGAACTCCATTTAATAGAATGGAAGTGGAAGCTGAGTTAAGGATTCTTGTGATCCAATTAATCCATCTAGGTCCAAAACCTTTGGCCTTGAGCATCTCAATGCTAGCACTATATTCAATTTTTTCAAATGCCTTCTCAAACCAAGCTTAAGAATGACAATTGGCCTTTTAGATTTGTGGAAAATGTTGAGGTATGTTGGAGACGAAACAATCAAAAATTATAGATACGTTGGAGACGTATCAAGCATCCCCAAGCTTAATTCCTGCTCGTCCTCGAGTAGGTAAATGATAAAAATAGAATTTTTGATGTGGAATGCTACCTATCATGTTCATCATGTAATCTCTATTTTGTGGCATGAATATTAAGATCGGAATTATTCAAAGCAATAGTCTATAGTTTGACATTGAAACAATAATAATAAGGTTTACCAACAAAAAATCATGTCTTTCAAAATATCAATGCTAAAGAATGTTATCCCTACAAAATCATATAGCCTTGTCATGCTCCATCTTCTTAACACAAAGTATTTATCATGCACTACCCCGACGACAAGCCAAGCAATTGGTTCATACTTTTTAACGTGCTTCAGCTTTTTCACCTCTTACGCAATACATGAGCGCAAGCCATGGATATAGCACTATGGGTGGAATAGAGTATGATGATGGGGTTAATATTGAGAATACAAAAAAGAGAAAGTCTCACATCGACAAGGATAATCAATAGACTGTGGAGATGCCCATCAATTGATCTCAATGCAAGGACTAGGGATTGCCATGCAATGGATGCACTACGAGCTATAAGTGTATGAAATCTCAAAAATAAAAATAAGTGGGTGTGCATCCAACTTGCTTCCTCATGAAGACCTCGGGTGTCGGATTCCGGGCTCCGCAGACCCAACAAAGGTTTGAACTCAGGGGCATGTGTGAAGAACTCAACCTCTCTAGCCAATCGACTCGCTGCTCTCACGACCTAGCTTGATGAACGGGAAGGAAATGGACACGACAGTTTACCCAGGTTCAGGCCACCTTGCGGTGTAAAACCCTACTCCTGCTTTGTGGTGGATTAGCCTCACAGGGACTGAGGATGAACTAGTACAAGGGGAAGAACAATCTCAGGAGGCTTGTTCTTATGATGAGCTCTAGGGATTCGGTCTCGGGGGGTCCGATCCCTTCTATGGTGGTTGCTAGGCTATATTTGTAGTGGCCTCGGTCCTCTTCCCTCAAAACTTAGGAGGGAAGGTATCCCATAGTGGCCAATTTTGAAAGGGGACAAGTAGTACATATTATCCTAACGAAAGGTGGTCTTCGCCTGTAAAGCTTCTGATCGTGACGTTGTGGTGGGCTCGATGATGACATCCATCCTGCCATTCTGGCGGTCCTGGTCTTGTTGCATGCAAAGGGCAACCTTTGGCTGATTCCTTGGGACTCTGCACCCGCGCTTGCCTCCTTAGCACCAAATAGGAAACCTCCCACTCTGCGCCCGCTGGAGCGCGCATGGCCTTGGTCGTCACCTCAGCCTCATGTGGTGAGTGCTTGCATAGAAATCTCCGCTCCTCAGGAGGCCGCCTGGGGTGGCCGCTCCTTCAGGAGGTCTTGATGTCGTCCGCCTGACGAGTCTTGGCCCCTCGCGAGGGTCTTATCTTATCGTTACTGAAGATGGACCGTACCAGGGCATCGACGCAGCCACACCGTGGGCCGCAGGCAGGCAAGTTTGGGTACCCTGATTCCCAGAACGCCGACAGTAGCCCCCGGGCCTAAGGAGCGCTCGCGCTTGGCTTCGAAGTGAAGCCAAAGGGCAAGTGCGGAACACCGCAGGCCCCAATCTCCTGCGGACCGAGTCGACGCGTGGTGCTTGATAAGACGTGGGCGCCTCCGCTTCCCCATGCTGCCTCGGCAACTGTCTGATTTGAGAACTGCCTGTTGCGAGCGCAGGCTCGCCATCATTGTCCATCGCGCTCGTTCTCTGCTCCATCCTTTCCTTGCGAGCTTGTGCGCCCTTCTCCAGACGCCGCACCCCACGCAGCCATGGCTCCAAGATTGAAGAAGAAGGGCGGAGTCCGCGCACCTGAGGATCCCTCGCCGGGGGGGGGGGAGCCTGCGCTGGACCGGTCGGTAGTGATCAACCAAGAAGGGGTGGACAAGGTCCGCCTGTCCCTCATGGCCGATTCCAACGAGTGTAAGGCGACAAAGGCCTGGCCTGCCTCTCGAGCTTTGATTGAGATGGGAGCCACCGAAATCCCTCTTCATATTCATGTCCTATCGGGCGGCCTAATCCCCCTTTCTCTGATTTCTTCAACGCCGTGCTTTCACATTACCAGATCTAGGCATTGCACCTGGATCCCGCCTCCATCGTGCTCCTTTCCATCTTTGCCTTCTTGTGCGAGGCCCTCGTGGGCATTGCCCCGTCCGTGGCCTTGCTCCGCCTCTTCTTCTCGCTCCATCTTGTCGATGGCCGGCAACGCTCTGGGTGCGTGTCGTTCGAGGTGGTGGCGGTGACGGCTGGCTTCGGCATCGACTTCACGTCCCGCACAGACACAAATGGGTTCCGGAAGCGGTGGGTGTATGTGGACGCCACCATGCTCAGCCCCCAGGTCCTTCTTCCGAGCGCGCCGGCGATCCCAAGCTCTGGCGAGGGGCATGTGGAGCTGGCTGACCGTCGGCTTGGGCGCGTCTGGTCCAGGTTGGCCAAGCTGAGGGAGGCAGGGGTGACGGCGCCAATGGTAGTGAGGGAGTTCATCTGGTGGTGCACCGCACCGCTCCAGCGCCATTCGCGCCCAATGTGGACCTTCACGGGCCCCAATGATCCCATGAGGCTTCTGGTGACCTCGCTTCCCTCCAAGATGTTGGGAACCGTGCTCAAGCTCCTTACAGGCGACCCAGCTCCTGCCATGCTCCCTACTGAGGGAGGCCTCCTCTTGTACCACTACTCGAACGGAGAGGCCTTCGTTAGGCAAATGACGCGCTTTGACGAGTGGGGGCTGCTCCTCGCGGGCCACGAGGGGCCTCGCGAGAACCCTGTAGTCGTGGCCCTCCTGCTTGCTCTTCTAATGGTGGCAGGAATGTACGCGCCGTCGACCACTCCCGAGGCGGCCCTTGGAGGTCAGGTGCCGCCGGATGCTCCTGAAGTGACTCCCCACGATCCTGGGGGTGGCCCAAGGGGAGCCCCGTCTGCGGCCGTGATTGTCCCCCCTCGCCCGCCTCCGGGGGCAGTGTGCCCCCTTCCAGTGCGTCTCCTCCTGCCGTCGGGGTCTCCCACAAGAGGAGATTCGGGAGCTGCCGCAGCGTCGCCCCGCGAGCCCTGAAACAGAGGATATGGGTAGCTGATGATGAGTAAGTACCTTTCCCCTTGGATTCTCGCATGACGTGTTCCCTTCTAATATTTTCCCTTCAAGCTTCCTCCTTCCTTGACGACAAGCCCACTCGTGATGCATCCTCCGGGGGCCCCGGAGCCAAACGTGGACCCAAGCCCCTGAAGCAGGCGGCCGCCTGGGAGGCGGTGCTGGCCCAAGAGTCGTGGTCGCCGGAGAAAGATCGCGAGCTCGCTCTCTTGGCGCCTCTCCATCAGAGTGGCCCCCGTGGCACAGAGGCCGCATCGAGGGCCCTTCCGGTGATCCTTGCGTGTGATGGGGCGTCTCATGCGTCGGCTTCGTCCTCGAGCGGTGGAGCTACAACCCGCTGCGTGGAGCTCGAAGTCCGAGGTGTGGTCGAAGAGGCTCCGGCCATCGAGCCCTTGCCGAGGGCAGGCAAGTCGTCTCGCACACTTCCAGCAGGTCAGGGCATAGAAGAGAGGCCCGACCAAGTGCTGGAGCTCGTGCATGGGCGGAGCACTGTCCGCCACAACCTTGTCCAGGTAGCAGAAGGTGCACTTGGCCTGCTTGGAGCGGAGCTTGCTGATGTCGACTCCCGCCTTGAGGCGGAAAACCTCCGCCTGGCGCGCGAGTGGCATCAACTGAAAGTTGCGATCAATCTTGCACACTTGCAGCATGAGCGACCCGTGCGGAGTTCGAGGGGTCCCTTGCGGCTTCTCGGGAGGCCTGCATCTGTGCTCAAGAGGAGGCCTAGGCCGCGATGTAGCATCGTGAGGCGGCCAAGGAGTGCGAGAAGGAGCTCTGAGTGTTGAATGTTGATCTTGAGCGATAGGTCCAGGCGCGCAGGGCCACCCTTGCAGTGCAGCCAGGGGGGGCCCCTGCCGACGCGACCGCTACTCAGGACGCAAGGAGGCGCTAGCACTCGAGGCATTGGCGCAAAGGTTGGAATGTGACCGACAGGAGGTGATGTAACGCCAAGTAACTTCGGCCGAGGAGGCCCTTGCTTCTCGGGAGCCGAAGATTCAGCTGGAGGTCGACCACAAGGTGGCGGAGGTCTGCCAATCCCTTGTTGCAGAATATTGCCGGAAGTTGGGCTTCAGGAGACCTACTTCAAGCAATGGCATGTCGAGTTGCAAGGCAAAGCCGATGCTCTCCAAGCCCAGCTTGCCACGGCGGAGCGGTATGGGAAGGTCATCGAAGAAGCCTGAGTCGCCTCCGAGGCTGAGTAGTCCTCTCTTCGGCAGCAGGTCGTGGGCGTCTCGTCCCTTGTGGAGAGGGCATCGAACAACACAAACCACCGCCAAACGCTGCAGCGTGAGTGTTCCAAGATGCTTGACGACCTCAGGGCAAGGGCCAACCGTGCCTTGGACACCATCTGTGAAGGGAGCGTCGCCCGCCCGCACGAGGCCGACGATGCCGGCTACCTGCACTTCTTTACCCAAGTCGTGACCTACCATGACGGTAGGGCCGCGAGGGCTTGCCAGCTCGTTGAGGAAATGAGTCGGGATCTCCTTGGGCGTGCATTCTCGCGTGTCTTTAGCTACCTTCTCAACCTGAATCCAGATTTTGACTTCAATGTCGCGATAGCCTCCCTGTCCGAAGTCGTACAGGGCGACCTAGCGAGCTTGGTGGACAATCAAGTAGACGACCTGATTAAGGAGTTTGCTCTTGCTGACGACGTGGCTGTACTCGCGGCCGAGGAGGGCGGAGCCAATGATGATGGCGGCGGCGGCGATACGGGCAACAACATGTCGCGTTGGGCCTGTACTTCTCTGCTCTTCCTATAAAGATTTTTGGACATAGCTCCGTGGGGAGTGAAAGCATTTTTCCTTTAGGGGGAGGATGGTCTCCTTGTAATGCATGGAACGATGATATATTTCTTGAGTTAATTTCGGAATGCATCGTTGCGAGCTAGGGGGCTCTTGACTAGATTAGCTGGCGTGATTTACCTTTCATGTTCACGACCTTGGGCTGGTTCTTGCGTTGTGGAGGCACCTTCCTCCTAGGAGAGCCCTCTAGGGGCTCCCAAGGGAGGGGCTTCCTGGCGTGACCGCTGGCCCGCTCGCGGGTGCCACGCGAGGAGCCAAACGCCAAACCTTTTGGCAAGGTGTATACACAGGCAGACATGTGGCAGTGGCGTCTTTATCCCCGGGGGGCCTTGGCACTACCCAGGCCTACCTAGGTGTGCACACCACACCCAGCCCCCACTCGTGGGGCGCTCGCGGGGAGGGGTAGCAGGCAGGCGCCGTGCTTTTCAAGCGAAAAACGAAGAGCAAAGAACACCGCGAGTCAAAAAATCCCACCTTTTCTTTTATCAAACACATGAAACTCCGAATTCATTCTAAAGGCAGGAAATGGGGTTACAGAAAAAGGGCAAATAGAACAGCCGTGTCCGGTGCCTATGTTAGTATTCTCACCAGCGCAGAGCTAAGTTCTTCCACTGGTTGTGGGCATAGTCATTGGGGGACAGTGTCGACGACCAGCACGGAGCATGGTGCTTCCACTTGGACGTGGGTGGGAGTCCCCATGAGGCCCAGGGGCAGCACTTACGAGACTCCGGGGCGTGTGCAGCCCCAACTCATTATTATGTGAGAGTGTCACGAGTGGAGATCTTCGCGTGCGCTACTCGCTCCTCGCGGCGACCCCACCAAGTGCACCCTGTTGCCACCGTTGGGGTGTCCAGAAACCAGGACGAGACCAAGCGGCAAGGGGGTACACTAGAAGCAGCCGGGCGATCGCAGGCCCTCTACCGAGGGAAGGGCTTGCTGACGCCTTCCCCGACAGAGGACCTACCTCCGGACGGCGTGCGCCACCGTCGTGGTGGCGCCCTGCGCCGTGAGGCGCAGAGGGAGCTGTGGCGCCGGGCTCCCTCCACACGGCTCCCAAGGTGCTTCTCCCGCCCGGGGCAGGGCCAGCGTCTCAAGATACGCGGTCGTGGAGCGGTTCACCTTTGACCCAATGTTAGCGTAATCGTGTCCGAAAAAGGTTGACTCTAACCAGCGGTTGTCAGTGTCGAAGGTGCTGGTGTGGTGCAGCATCGACTTGTGAGGGGTCCCTGTCCCTTGCGACCTTGGCGATCCTGACACCCAGGCCAGCATAGGAAGCATGAACAGGCTTCTTCCTTGCTCGCGTGGCACACCCGCCATTCGCGGCACCAAGGTCTCGGGGACTGTTGGCCAGAGGTCAGCCCCCGGGCCTCGGGCTCTGTCGCCCGCCTCTAAGGCCCTGGCCTGCTTACCCGAGAGCAACTCCTCACTGCTGTTGTGGTGGAAGCCGCCTGCCCCAGCTGCTCCCGGGGGACGTGCCCCTTCGGTCGGGAGGGTAGTGCCATATGCTGAGCTACCTCCACGGGCCCCCCGGGCTCCTCCCGGAGGGGCGAGCAGACACAATTGGTGTGGGAGCGAGCTCCCTGAGGTGTCCGTGAGGTTGGCATGATGTGTAAAGGTGTTGTGCCCTCGCAAGCAGCGTTGAGTAGCTCGGCGACGCGGGAGAGCAAGGCGATGCGGCCTCCCTCAGCCAGTCTGCAATGCAGCAACTCGTGGGCCACGACGAGCGCGGCCTGCGTGTTTGCCTGCTCTAGACGAGTGCGCAAGGATGATGTCGCGGCGTAGCTAGAGGATCTCGCCGCTTCTCGGTCGTGACACCGGACAGGAGGGGGTGGGAATGGCCCACGATGCCGTTGGCGGTTGCCGCCGGTGCCCACTCTAGTGACAACAAGCAAGGGGTGATGATGGACTTCGCGACCAGGGAGTGCTACCCGTGGTGTGAGCGGCCCATTGCTCGGTGCCGGCTCATGGAGCTTCCACCATGGGGAAACAGAGATCCGTCTAGGACGAAGGGGCACCTCGACACGCCCCTACCTAGCACGCCAAATGTCGGATTCCGGGCTCCGCAGACCCAAGAAGGTTCGAACTCAGGGGTGTGTGCGAAGAACTCAACCTCTCTAGCCAATCGACTCGCTGCTCTCATGACCTAGCTCGATGAACAGGAAGGAAATGGACACGACAGTTTACCTAGGTTCGGGCCACCTTGCGGTGTAAAACCCTACTCCTGCTTTGTGGTAGATTAGCCTCGTGAGAACTGAGGACGAACTATACAAGGGGAAGAACAACCTCAGGAGGCTTGTTCTTATGATGAGCTCTAGGGATTTGGTCTCGGGGGGTCCGATCCATTCTATGGTGGTGGCTAGGCTATATTTATAGTGGCCTCGGTCCTCTTCCCTCAAAACTTAGGCAGGAAGGGATCCCATAGTGGCCAATTTTGGAAGGGGACAAGTAGTACATCTTATCCTGACGAAAGGTGGTCTTCGCCTGCAAAGCTTCTGGTCGTGACATTGTGGTGGGCTTGACAATAACATCCATCCTGCCGTTTTGGTGGTCCTGGTCTTGTTGCACGCAAACGACAACCTTTGGCTGATTCCTTGGGACTTTGCACCTATGATTGCCTCCTTAGCACGAAAGAGGAAACCTGCCGCTCTGCGCCCGCTGGCGCGCGCCTGGCCTTAGTCGTCATGGCTGGCGTCACCTCAGCCTCATGAGGTGAGTGCTTGCATAGAAATCTCCGCTCCTCAGGAGGCTGCCTGGGGTGGCCGCTCCTTTAGGAGGTCTTGATGTCGTCCGCCTCACGAGGGTCTTGTCTTGTCGTTGCTGAAGATGGGCCGTACGAGGCCGTCGACGGAGCCACAACCTTGCACCGCAGGCAGGCAAGTCTGGGTACCCTGGTTCCCAGAACACCGACATCGGGCATTTGAGGAAGCCCGTCATTGGAATATACACGCCAAGTTCTATAATGAAAAATATTCCCACTAGTTAAATGAAAATGAAAGCATAGGAGACTCTCTATATGAAAAACATGGTGCTACTTTGAAGCACAAGTGTGGAAAGGATAGTAACATTGCCCCTTCTCTCTTTTTTCTCTTATCCTCTTTTTTTGTGGGGATCTTTTTGGCCCTTTTTCTTTCGGCTCTTGTGGCCTCTTTTCTTTATTTCCTCACTGGGGCAATGCTCTAATAATGAATAATGTTGATCATACACTTCCATTTACTTACAACTCAAAATTACTACTCGATACTAGAACAAAATATGACTCTATATGAATGCCTCCGGCGGTGTACCGAGATGTACAATGATCTAGCATAACATGTAGAAAACAATGATGAACAGTGGCTAGGCCACAAATACTATGTCAGCTATATGATCATGCAAAGCAATATGGCAATAATGATGTGTGTCATAATAAAATGGAACAGTGAAAGTTGCATGCCAATATATCTCGGAATGTCAATGGAAATGCCATAATAGGTAGGTATGGTGGTTGTTTTGAGGAACATATAAGGAGGCTTATGTGTGATAGAGCATATCATATCACGGGGTTTGGATGCACCGGCGAAGTTTGCACCACATCTCCAGGTGAGAAAGGGCAAAGCACGATATCGAAGAGGCTAGCAAATTGTGGAAATGTGAGAGTGCGTATAATCCATGGACTCACATTAGCAATAAAGAACTCACATACTTTTTGCAAAAAAATATTAGCCCTCGAAGCAAATTACTACTATGCATGCCCCTAGGGGATATATTGGTAGGAAAAGACCATTGCTCGTCCCCGACTGCAACTCATAAGGAAGACAATCAATAATAAATCATGCTCCAACTTCATAGCACAACGAGAGACTATACGTGCATGCTCTGGCAATCACAAACCTTAACACCAATATTCTTACTAAACAACAATTACTGACTATCACAACCCACATATTACCATCTTTATATCGCAAAACTATTGCAAGGAATCAAACTTATCATATTCAGTGATCTACATGAAAGTTTTTATTATATTCCTCTTGAATACCTATCATATTAGGACCAAATTCATAACCCGTACTAATTGCCATTACTATTATCAACTATTAAAAAGATATAAGTGAAGCATGAGAGTGCAACTATTTCTTTAAAATAAAAAGCACCGCCATGCTCTAAAAAATATAAGTGAAGCACTAGAGCAACTGACTAGCTCAAAAGATTTAAGTGAAGCACATAGAGTATTCTAACGAATCAAGAATAATGTGTGTCCCTCTCAAATAGGTTTGTCCCGCAAAGATGATTGTGCCAAACTAAAAAGCAAACAAAGAAAAGACTCATAGAATACACGAAGCTCCAAGCACAACTCATATCATGTGATGAACAAAAATATAGCTTCAAGTAAAATTACCGATGGTTGGTAGAAGAAAGAGCGGATGCCTGCCGGGGCATCCTCAAGCTTAGCTGCTTGGGAGTCCTTCAATATTACCTTGGGTGCCTCGGGCATCCCGAAGCTTAGGCTCTTACCACTCCTTATTCCTTCATCCATCATGATCTCACTCAAAACTTGAAAACTTCAGCACACAGAACTCAACAAAACCTTCCTGAGATCCATTAGTATAACAAAGCAAATCACCACTTTAGGTACTATTGTATACCCATTCATATTTTAATATTGCATTATACCTACTCTATTCTAACTTCTCCATGGCTTATACCCCCTATACAATCCATAGTTTCATCAAAACAAGCAAACAATGCAACGAAAACAGAATCTGTCAAAAACAAAACAATTTGTAATAACCTGAATTATCATCATACTTATGTAACACAAAAGTTTCTGAAAAAGTAGGAAAACATGGGAAATTTGTATAGCAATTATGTGTAAAAACTTCAAATCAAAAGCACGTTTTAGTGAATTTAAACAATTCTGCTACTGGGCGCAAAAGTTTCTATTTTTTCCCACAATCAAATCAACTATCATCCAAATAATCCCAAAGGCTTTACTTGGCACAAACACTAATTAAAACACAAAAACACAACCATAGCAGTAGCATAATTGTATGCACACTCAAAAACAGGAAAAGAACAAGAAAATTTAAGATAACTATTCACTACTAGGAGAAAGCCTGCTAGTAGCGCTTGAAATACCTATAGCAGTAGCGTTGGGTCCAGCGCTATTGCTAATGCGCTATAGCTAAGTTGTCGCAGTAGCACTGCCCTGACCACGCTACTGGTAAGTATGGTTAGTAGTAGCACTGGTCAGGACAGCGCTACTGCTAACTATCTGTAGCGCTACAACAAAGCAAGCGCTGCTGCTAGATGCACTCCAGCGCTATTGCTAGTATTCCTGCTTTCACAGATTCATACCCCCTCTACGTATTTGTTATGTATTTGTGCAGTCTATATACAGTAGTTTCATTTGTGCATATCAAACATACACTATTCTCATCATATCATACACATACAGTAGTCTCGTCATACCATCATCATCATAATTTAACACAAATATCATCACATCTCGAAAATAGTGATACACAAGTCATGTCATGTCTCGAATAAGTGCAACTGCATGGTCATGGCACACACACAAGTTTCATCATCTCTATCTACACCATGATGTAGAAGGGAAGAGCGACCAGCATGAGCAAGAGCGCGACTATGTAGTACTTGAGGCACCGGCGGTTTCACCCCCGCTCTTGCCGGAGTGTCCACCTCAAGTAACTACTTTCCGCTTCGGCTCCGCTATCAAACCCTCTGTGGCTAGCACCCGGGTACTTTTCCACATGGACCTGAGCGTCTGCCAGTGGTCGTAGACTCCTGGAACCCTCCCAACGAACACGACGTAGCAGTCCTTCGCAATCTCTGATCTATGTACCTGCATCGTCAGCTGATGAATTGAACGATAATATGCAACATAATGTACTTAAGAAAACAAAGGGCATAATTAGCAAAATACAAGCAACCTATAGTAAACATAAATAATGAAGTTCCTCATACCCAAACTAATTAACTATTGCGATCTATGCTAATTTAGGACCACTGTTTAATTACACCACATAGTTTCGCCGTGCATAAATTCAAAGTTTTGCCATAGAAAGACAATAGTGACACATTGTCATCGACAATCAGTCCTCCATGTCGGCGGTCCAATCTTCATACTCAGGGAGGAAGCACCTGAGCTTCTTGAAAGGCTTCAGGTCCAGACGTTGAGCGAGTAGCACTGCTCGGACATCATCCCGCGTGATTGGCCCATGGTAAAACATCCCTGTTGGTTCGAGGACCTGCTTCATGATCACTTGGGCAACTTCACACTGTACATGATAAAACTCAGCTCGGATTCGATGATCTGGTGTCTTTCCTATGCTTGTGGCCCGGTTGACAATCTCGGCATCGTTGGAAGTAGCTGACATGTGAAGGCGTTTATTATCCCTTCTGTACTCGAGCGGGTGATGCATGAGGTAGAATCCATCAGCCGTACTGGTGTACGGTTGATGGATGCAGCAGAAGTCGGTCTTATGGCCGAAAACCAACCCGTTCTTCCCGTACTTTTTCACCTTGATATAGCCACCAGACAGGCTGTAGGTTTATAGGGCACTATCGAGAACACTCTTTATGTGCGTGTAATCCTTTTTCTTGATGTTCTTCGATGAGTCCAAGTACATAGCATGGGAGTATATTAAGTACACCTCAAATTAGCCTCCATGCTTGTAAAGGAATGATTAAAACTTACGAAAGGAGATGCGCGGATGACTTACGTGGGATGATAAGGCAAGAGAATCGCTTCCTTGTCCTTATTAGCGATCATGAAGTCGCTGATGTACTTGCTCGCATAGTCACGATGCTCTTTGCAGACTGCCAAGAAGCTCTCGTGCATATAGTATGGGTCCGCGACGTAGATATATTGTATGTTCTCGATCCTAATGAAGTAGTTGAGATACAACGCATACATGCGGATGAACTGGAAATCCAGCTTGGTTATGTGGAACATGTCGTAGATGTAGTCAAATTGCAGGATGAACTTTTCTGTACGCCATTTCCCGACGTACAACTTCCCGCCCGGCACCTGAGCCGCGTAAAGCGGGTATCCTGGTTTTGCACGATGAGAATGCTTTTCTCTCTGGCCAGCACATCTTCATGGAGTCTCCTTATGTAACATCCCAAATTTTCAATTTGGAATGTTATACACTAGATCATCATTGCATATCATAATTTATTGCTTTTGGGTTGATCCTAGAAATTCTACGCAACTCAAGGACCCTCGGAGAGAGTTGGGGATTTCGTTATTTTCATATTTGAGTTTTCTCAAAATTTGAAAATAGGATCATTTGATTTTATTTATTTTATCTTCAATTATTTCAACTATAAAAATATGAGAGAGGGAATAAAATGACTTTCCCAAAATAAAGAAATATTGAGGATTTAATAAAAAAAATCAAATAAGTTTTTATTTTGGAGTTTTGCTATTATATTTGAATTTAGGAAAAATTGCACGTTTTCAAAACTGCATTTTAGGGCCAAGAAAATGTTCATCTTGTTCTAAATATTTTATTTAGATGGTGAAAATTTGTTTTGGCATTTTTAGATTTTTACTTATTTTTCTAGAATTTATTTTTTGTTCGGCGGAATTATTTAAAAAAAAAATTCTCCACGCCCGACTGGGCCGAAGCCCAGCCTGGCAGGCCGGCCCAATCCCGCACCGCTGCCTCCCCTCGCGTGCGCTGCTGTGCGCGGCACGGGCGCCAAGGAGAGTCCGAGCCGGACTCCTCCCCGGGCGCCCCCTCGCCCAAGCAGGCCACCGCCGCCGCCCCTTTATATAGCCGCCGCCCTGCCCCCTAGCCGCCACGACCGCCAGCCGCCAGCCCCGCCGCCGCAGCCCGCGCCGCCGCCGAGCCTCGCCGCGCCGCCTACCGCCGCCCGCGACGCTGCAGCCTGCCGCGCCGCCGCCGAGCCCCGCCGCCCCGCCGCCCTCTCCCACCCCGCCGGAGTCCGACGAGGTAGCTGCACCGCCGCCGCCGCTGTGGTTCGTTTTTTTTTTAAAACCGATCCAGTTTTCTTCAGAAACCTAGATTTGTTTTTTTCTTATTGATCAGTTTTATTTTTTGGGTTTATTTATTTAGCGAGCATTCGCCCGTTCGTTCGTTTTAACGAACGAATTCGCTGTTTACTCTCAGTTAATGAACGTTCGTTCGTTAATCTGTTCATCAGTTTTTCTTTTTCTAGGATTTTTCCGCGGTTATTTCCGATCGCGATTTCTGATCCGATTTTCGTTCTAGTATATCTTTTCGCTCGTTTATCGGAATCAAGCGATTCAAGCGCCTAGAGTTTCGTCTCGAAACCCTCTCTTTGTTTAATATACTCAAACAAGATTTTGCTTCTGTAAAATTTGACTTAGGTCCAGATTAGTAAAACGAAGCTTGTTTCTTTCGCCGTTTGACTTTCGTTGCTTCGTTTGATTTGATTCTTATTGCAAACCGGTGTTCTTAAGTTGAACTATCTGGTTAGTTCTCTTATTCGAGTTTTACCCGTGCATTAGATGAGTACTTATTGTATGCTTGTTTGTATGCGATAGAGTACCCAGAGTGCGCCGCTTGCTACTTTGAGTCTCTAGGTTTCGCGGATTATCAGCAAGGAAAGTAACACTTTGATCATACCTCTTTACTACCCAGTTTTATTGCATTAGATCAATCCTCAAACAATTGCATGATTAGGATCTGTTAATATGTAGGATTTTGGGAAGTAGATGAGGTAGTACCTATTACATGTTTTATTATCAAACCCTTGGGAGTTACTTGTACGTTGCTTATATTGCTATGCTATGCTAGTAGACGTGGATTGGGTGAGTGTATCCATGACAGATGTGAGATTGTTAATTTAATGGTTTATTTAAGGTGGCAACTTTAATACACATCTGGGTGGATTGAGGCACCTGGGTATTCCAGCGATTGCCTGTTTTTCTTTTGGACCACCACCCAGGCTCAAAGGGATCATGATATTATTCATGCTAGAAACTTCCATGTGCAGCCACAAGCTACTATGGGCTCTAGCATAGTTGACTAAGTCGTGCGAACTCTTACAGTGGTAGACTAGCAGATGTAGGGGATGTAGGTTGGTACTGTCTACCCGATCGTAAGGTGCTAGCGCTTCTGAAAGTCTATGTCTCGGTCATCCGTTTCTCAAACATCATGTAGTGCGAGAATCCCAACGGAGGAGATAGAGTCCTTTGGTGAAAAGTGCGCAAACCTCTGCAGAGTGTATAAACTAATCATGGTTAGCCGTCTCCCCGGTTATGGACATGTCGAGTATCTAGTACTTGGATTATCATGTGAATCTCATCATGTTACTTTAATTAATATTGTTGGGTTTAATTGATGATTCTTAATCGGGATTGAGAGGGTGTCTACACTCTCAATGTTTAACAACCACCATGATAGTTAAATAAAATTATTTCCTTTGTAGTAGTGAAAAATTGGCTTTACGCAAAGCTGTAACCATAGAGCTTTTCCACCAAACTATACATGCATGTAGTATAGTTTTTCTTTCATTACTCTCTATGTGTTACATTGCCAGCATATTCCATGTGCTGACCTATTTTGGGCTGCAACGTTCATGTTACAGACTTTTCAGACGACGAGTAAGGTGCCTTTAGGTCGTGGTTCTATACTCAGTGATGCCGTTGGAGTTGATGGACTCGCTTATCTTCCAAGCCTTCCGCTATTATCGTTATTAGATGGCCTTAACCCATATTTATTGTAATAAGTTCTCTTTTGAGACATTCGATGTAATAAGTGTGTGATTGATACTCTGTTATAAATCCTTCAAGTACTGTGCATGTCAGCATTACTGATCCAGGGATGACACTAAAGCACATAGATCAGACTGTTTGAGGTCTGGTCGCTACAAGATGGTATCAGAGCACACGCTGATCGTAGGACACGACCACTAAAGCTAAAGCCCTAGATCACTACTCACTCTTCTCATTTCTGACTCCTCATCTTTTCTACTCTTTTAGGGTGGCGGATGCAAGGAACAAGTTCACACAACCGGATGAAGATACACCCTTTGGACGTCACTTGAAGGAAGTCACTAGATACCTGAACATCGGAGTACCAAGTTTCACCGGGACCTACAATGCCACTTTACCTGAAGAGGAGCGCTGGATGATTCAAGTTCAAGTACCAGGAAGGACGTTCATGCCTGTCACTGAGCCCATAGAGTTTTCCTTTGATGCACCAACCTGGAGTCTAGGAAAGAGCATGGCAGCCCACATCACAATGGGACGTATTGGAGAAGTTTACCACAAGGATCTCAAGGATACTATCTACCAGATTTGTGGGCACCGAGATGAGCAATGGGAGATGATCAGCACCAGGAAGGATAGATCAATTGCAGCTTTCATCCAGGAGTTAAACCAACACATTCGACGCCAGGAGAACCAGATGTGCGCAGGCATGATAGACCTGAAGAAGGCCATGACCAAAATCACGGAACTGGAGGAAGAACTCAATTCTACACGCGATGGATATGAGGAGGAAATAGCAACACTAGTGGAGAAGAATGATGATCTGAAGAAGAAGCTAAAAGTATTCATGGGATTTCCCGCGACTGGAGGAGAAGACGAAGATTGCACCTGTCCAGAGAACTACATCATCATCTACGACACCGACTCGGACCCAGACGATAGCGATGATGACTATGTTGATGAAGCTGGAGCAGATATCATGGAGTCTTCATCGAAGCAGTTTTTCTAGTCGACCACCATAATAGTAGTAGTATTCCCCCATGTATCTAGTATAGTCCGAGCATTTTTGTAACGATAGTTAGACCGTTGTATGCCCTTGTTTGATTGAATGAAGTGATTTTGTTTGCTTTTGTCTCATGTGCATATGGGTAGTGTTTTCTCTCTAGACCTCTTTCTACTCTATTTTCTCATCTTTTCTAAACCCTCAGATGCCTCCGAGACGTGACAATGGATTTGCTTTCCCACCGGAGCTCACTCAGTTGATCCAGCAGCAGAATGCGTTGATGTAGTTGCTAGTCCAGAATTAGAATCAGGGGAACAACAACAACAACCCACCACCACCACCACGTGTCGATCACTTAACCTGTTTTCTTAGGCTGAGTCCACCGGTGTTCTCCAGTAGCACCGAGCCGATTGTTGCAGATGATTGGATCCGCAAGACAGCAAGGGAGTTGACCACTGCGGGATGCACAGATGTGGAGAGGGTGCGTTTTGCCGCACATCAGCTTGAAGGACCCGCAACATCATGGTGGGAGAATTTCACAGCCACTTACCCTATCGAGACTATCACATGGGATCAGTTTCAGCAGGCTTTCCGTACTGCCCATGTTTCAGTAGGAGCTATGGCCATGAAGAAGCGTGAGTTTCGCAACTTGCGCCAAGGAGGACGGACAGTTGGCCAGTATGTGGATGACTTTAGTAAGCTAGCACGTTATGCCCCAGATGACGTTGCTACAGATGCAACTAAGCAGGAGAAGTTTCTGGAAGTGCTGAATGATGAGCTGAGCATGCAGTTGATGGTAGCAACTTTCAACAACTACCGGGAGTTGGTAGACCGTGCTCTTATGATTGAAGGGAAGCAGCAGTAGATTGAAAACCTCAAGAGGAAGTATGGACAAGGGAAGTACAATTCTGGAGCCCAGCAGAAGCCACGTTTTTCCCTGAAATCGGGAGGACAATTCCAGCATACCCATGGAGGAGGTAGCTCGCACAATCATAATGGTCCCAAGAATGGTAAAGGGAATGGAGGAAGCAATGGCCAGAATCGTACCAATCCCTCAACACTAGCCAAGAGAGACCTGAGCCAAGTCACTTGCTATAAGTGTCAAAAGACTGGACATTATGCCAATGAATGTCCTGAAGCCTAGAATGGGAATGGCAATGGAAGCTCGGGGAAGAAGCCGAACCCTTTCAATAGGGGACAGATGAACCACGTTAACATGGAAGAGGTTGAAGCTTAGCCAGATGCAGTAATAGGTAAGTTTTTGGTTAAGTCATTTACTGCACTCGTTCTTTTTGATACTGGTGCATCGCATTCATACATATCAAGGGGATTTGTGGATAAGTATAAACTGCCAACCTAAGCCCTTAGGTCACCCATGTTAGTAACCTCGCCTGGAGCAGAATATATGGCTAGTCTATGGTGTGA
Source organism: Triticum timopheevii (assembly GCA_963921465.1). Lineage (NCBI taxonomy): Eukaryota > Viridiplantae > Streptophyta > Magnoliopsida > Poales > Poaceae > Triticum > Triticum timopheevii. The sequence goes on from OY997272.1 coordinate 174,473,697, forward strand.
TCGGTTACCATTAAGGATTGGTAACTACGTGTTTCCCTCGGACCTAATAGTATTGGAATCGCAAGGATTGGATGTGATATTAGGCATGGATTGGTTATCGAAGTATGGAGGGAACATTGAATGCGCTAGTAAGACGATTTTGCTCACAACGCCAGAAGGAAGAAGGATCAAGTATGTATCACGGCATGAGCCGAAGAGGACTCAAGTAAATTCCTTATCAGGAGTTGTGCAGGAGGAAGTACCAGTGGTGAAGGATTTTCCTGACGTATTTCTAGAGGAGTTGCCAGGCATGCCACCGGATAGAGACATTGAGTTTTTGATTGAGCTTTTGCCAGGCACAGGGCCGATATCTAAGAGACTATACAGGATGCCTGCAAAAGATTTGGAGGAGATTAAGAAGCAGATTAAGGAGTTACTGGATAAAGGCTATATTCGCCCAAGTTCTTCGCCTTGGGGATCGCCAGTACTTCTAGTGGAGAAGAAGGACGGATCATTAAGGATGGTTGTTGATTATCGAGGATTGAATGCAGTAACAATCAAGAACAAGTACCCACTACCGATGATCAATGATCTGTTTGACCGATTGCAAGGAGCTAAGGTATTTTCCAAGATCGATTTGCGATCAGGATACCATCAGTTGAAGATTCGGGAGCAGGATATACCTAAGACGGCTTTTACCACCAGGTATGGGCTGTACGAGTATACCGTTATGTCATTTGGTCTGATTAACGCACCTGCCTATTTCATGAACATGATGAACAAGGTATTTATGGAGTTTCTGGATAAGTTTGTCGTGGTGTTCATTGATGATATTTTGGTCTACTCGAAGAACGAAGAGGAGCATAAGGAGCATTTGCGTTTGGTACTTGAGAAGCTCAGAGAACATCAGGTATACGCCAAGTTCAGCAAATGTGAGTTTTGGTTGAAGGAAGTTGGGTTCCTCGGACATGTGATATCCGGAGAAGGAATAGAAGTTGATCCCACCAAAGTTGTCATTGTATCCAATTGGGTAGCACCAATGACAGTTGGAGAGATTCGGAGTTTTCTTGGACTGGCAGGATACTACCGGAGATTCATTGAGAATTTCTCGAAGATTGCGAAGCCCATGACAGAGTTGTTAAAGAAGGATACCAAGTTCAAATGGACCGAGGAATGTGAGGCCAGTTTCCAAGAGTTGAAGAAACGTTTGGTTACATCACTGGTGTTGATTTTGCCAGATCAGAGCAAGGATTATGAGGTGTTTTGCGACGCTTCATGTCAAGGACTTGGAGCAGTGCTTATGCAGGAGGGAAGAGTTGTTTCGTATGCTTCACGACAGCTGAAACCTCATGAGTTGAATTATATCACCCATGATTTGGAGTTAGCAGCCGTAGTGCATGCGTTGAAGACTTGGAGACATTTTCTCATCGGAAACCATTGTGAAGTGTACACGGATCACAAGAGTTTGAAGTATATTTTCACGCAGAAGGAGCTGAATCTCAGGCAAAGGAGATGGTTGGAGCTCATCAAGGATTATGATATGAGATTGCATTATCATCCCGGAAAGGCTAACATAGTAGCCGATGCGTTGAGCCGCAAGAGCCATGTCAACACACTAATGACCGGGGATTTACCGAAGGAGTTAGCCAAGGACCTTCGTGAGCTATGTTTGGAGATAGTTCCAAGAGGCTATGTAGCAGCACTGGAGATTCAATCTACTTTGATGGATAAGATGAGAGAAGCTCAGAAGACTGACAAGGAGATTGCCTCTATAAAGGAGAAGATGAGCAAAGGAAAAGCTAAAGGATTTCGTGAGGATGAGCACGATACCCTATGGTTTGAAGACCGTGTTTTATGTGCCTAATGACCCAGAGATCAGGAAGTTGATTCTGCAAGAGGCCCATGATTCACCATATTCGATTCACCCAGGAAATACCAAGATGTATTTGGATTTGAAGGATACTTTCTAGTGGACCGGAATGAAGAAGGATATTGCGGAGTATGTAGCAGTTTGTGATGTATGTCAGAGAGTAAAGGCAGAGCATCAGAAGTCAGGAGGATTGTTACGTCCATTGCCAATACCCGAATGGAAGTGGGATAAGTTAGGCATGGATTTTATCACAGGATTGCCCAGGACCCATTCAGGCTACGACTCGATTTGGGTTGTAGTTGATCATTTGACGAAGGTAGCTCATTTCATCCCAGTGAAGACCACTTACACCAGTGCTAAGTTGGCAAAGATATACATGACTAGGATCATATGTCTGCATGGAGTTCCGAGGAGCATTGTATCAGATAGACAAACTCAGTTTACCTCAAAGTTCTGGAATCAGTTGCATGAAATTTGGGTACCAGGCTAGAGTTCAGTACAGCCTTTCATCCGCAGACAGATGGACAGACTGAGAGAGTCAATCAAATTTTGGAGGATATGCTGAGAACTTGTGCGCTAGATTATGGATCTAGTTGGGACGACAATTTTCCATATGCAGAGTTCTCTTACAACAACAGTTATCAGTCTAGTTTGAAGATGGCCCCTTTCGAAGCCTTGTACGGATGGAGGTGCAGGACTCCATTGTCATGGGATGAAGTTGGAGACCGCCAGTTGTTTGGACCGGATTTGATTAAGGAGTCTGAATAGAAAGTGAAATTGATTCGCAATAGGCTCAAGGTAGCCCAGTCCAGGCAGAAGAGCTACGCAGATTCTAAACGCAAGGAGACAGTTTACGAAGTCGGAGACAGAGTTTATCTTCGGGTATCTCCACTTCGAGGAGTTAAGCGCTTTGGAGTGAAGGGAAAGTTAGCGCCACGTTTTGTGGGACCATACAAAGTTTTGGAACGTATGGGAGAAGTAGCCTACAAGTTGGAATTGCCCAAAGGATTATCAGGAGTTCATGATGTATTCCACGTTTCCCAGTTGAAGAAGTGCCACGCGGAGATGGCTGATATACCGCTGAGAGATACAGTGCCGCTGGAAGCGATTCAGTTGGACAGTGATTTGACCTATGAGGAGAAACCAGTTAAGATTCTTGAGTATGCCAGCCGAGTCACCCGCAGCAAGGTTATCAAGTTTTGCAAAGTTCACTGGAGCCACCACACCGAGGATGAAGCCACCTGGAAGCGAGAGGAAGATCTGCTGAAGGACCACCCTCACCTATTTTCTAGCCAACCCGAATCTCGAGGGCGAGATTCATCTTAAAAGGGGTAGGTTTGAAACATCCCAAATTTTCAATTTGGAATGTTATACACTAGATCATCATTGCATATCATATTTTATTGCTTTTGGGTAGATCCTAGAAATTCTACGCAACTCAAGGACCCTCGGAGAGAGTTGGGGATTTCGTTATTTTCATATTTGAGTTTTCTCAAATTTTGAAAATAGGATCATTTGATTTTATTTATTTTATCTTCAATTATTTCAACTATAAAAATATGAGAGAGGGAATAAAATGACTTTCACAAAATAAAGAAATATTGAGGATTTAATTAAAAAATCAAATAAGTTTTATTTTGGATTTTTTGCTATTTTATTTGAATTTAGGCAAAATTGCACGTTTTCAAAACTGCATTTTAGCGCCAAGAAAATGTTCATCTTGTTCTAAATATTTTATTTAGACGGTGAAAATTTGTTTTGGCATTTTTAGATTTTTATTTATTTTTCTAGAATTTATTTTCTATTCGGCAAAATTATTTTAAAAAAAATCTCCGCGCCCGACTGGGCCGAAGCCCAGCTAGGCCAGGCCGGCCCAATCCCGCGCCGCCGCCTCCCCTCGCACGCACCGCCGTGCATGGCACGGACGCCGAGGAGAGTCCGAGCCGGACTCCTCCCCGGGCGCCCCCTCGCCCAAGCAGGCCACCGCCGCCGCCCCCTTTATATAGCCGCCGCCCCGCCCCCTAGCCGCCACCACCGCCAGCCGCCAGCCCCGCCGTCGCAGCCAGCGCTGCAGCCGAGCCTCGCCGCGCCGCCTGCCGCTGCACGCGCCGCTGTAGCCCGCCCCGCCGCCTTGCCGCGCCGCCGCCCGCTCCCACCCTGCTGGAGTCCGACGAGGTAGCTGCACCGCCGCCGCCGCCGTGGTCCGTTTTAAAAAAACTGATCCGGTTTTCTTTAGAAACCCTAGATTTGTTTTTTTTCTTATAGATCGGTTTTATTTTTTCGGTTTATTTATTTAGCGAGCATTCGCCCGTTCGTTCATTTTAACGAACGAATTCGCTGCTTAGTCTGAGTTAACAAACGTTTGTTCATTAATCTGTTCGTTAGTTTTTCTTTTTCTCGGATTTTTCCGCGGTTATTTCTGATCGCGATTTTTGATCCGATTTTCGCTCTAGTATATATTTTCGCTCGTTTATCGGAATTCAGGCGATTCAAGCGCCTAGAGTTTCGTCTCGAAACCCTCTTTTCGTTTAATCTACTCAAACAAGATTTTGCTTCTGTAAAATTTGACTTGGGTCCAGATTAGTAAAATGAAGCTTGTTTCTTTCGCCGTTTGACTTTCGTTGCTTCGTTTGATTTGATTCTTATTGCAAACCGGAGTTCTTAAGTTGAACTTTCTAGTTAGTTCTCTTATTCGAGTTTTACCCGTGCATTAAATGAGTACTTATTGTATGCTTGTTTGTTTGCGATAGAGTACCCGAAGTGCGCCGCTTGCTACTTTGAGTCTCTAGGTTTCGCGGATCATCAGCAAGGCAAGTAACACTTTGATCATACCTCTTTACTACCCAGTTTTATTGCATTAGATCAATCCTCAAACAATTGCATGATTAGGATCTTTTAATATGTGGGATTTTGGGAAGTAGATGAGGTAGTACCTATTACCTGTTTTATTATCAAACCCTTGGGAGTTACTTGTACGTTGCTTATATTGCTATGCTATGCTAGTAGACGTGGATTGGGTGAGTGTATCCATGACAGATGTGAGATTGTTAATTTAATGGTTTATTTAAGGTGGCAACTTTAATACACATCTGGGTGGATTGAGGCACCTAGGTATTCCAGCGATTGCTTGTTTTTCTTTTGGACCGCTACCCAGGCTCAAAGGGATCATGAGATTATTCATGCTAGAAACTTCCGTGTGCAGCCACAAGCTACTATGGGCTCTAGCATAGTGGACTAAGTCGTGCGAACTCTTACAGTGGTAGACTAGCAGATGTAGGGGATGTAGGTTGGTACTGTCTACCCGATCGTAAGGTGCTAGTGCTTCTGAAAGACTATGTCTTGGTCATCCGTTTCTCAAACATCATGTAGTGCGAGAATCCCGACGGAGGAGATCGAGTCCTTTGGGGAAAAGTGCGCAAACCTCTGCAGAGTGTATAAACTAATCATGGTTAGCCGTGTCCCTGGTTATGGACATGTTGAGTATCTAGTACTTGGATTATCATGTGAATCTCATCATGTTACTTTAATTAATATTGTTGGGTTTTAATGATGATGCTTAATCGGGATTGAGAGGGTGTCTACACTCTCAATGTTTAACAACCACCATGATAGTTCAATAAAATTATTTCCTTTGTAGTAGGGAAAAATTGGCTTTACGCAAAACTGTAACCATAGAGCTTTTCCACCAAACCATACATGCATGTAGTATAGTTTTTCTTTCATTACTCTCTATGTGTTACATTGCCAGCATATTCCATGTGCTGACCCGTTTCGGGCTGCAACGTTCATGTTGCAGACTTTTCAGACGACGAGTAAGGTGCCTTTAGGTCGTGGTTCTATACTTAGTGATGCCGTTGGAGTTGACGGACTCGCTTATCTTCCAAGCCTTCTGCTGTTATCGTTATTAGATGGCCTTAAGCCATATTTATTGTAATAAGTTCTCTTTTGAGACATTAGATGTAATAAGTGTGTGATTGCTACTCTGTTATAAATCCTTCAAGTACTGTGCGTGTCAGCATTACTGATCCAGAGATGACACTAAAGCACAGAGATCAGACTGTTTGAGGTCTGGTCGCTACACCTTAGATCATTGTTCAGTATGTGCTCTAGCGCTTTCGCAGGTAGGATCGGGTCGCCGGAGACATGCAAATGCTTCGCGCCTTCGATAGGTATTCCGTCTACCTCCCGAGGCTTCATAGGCAGCTGGCTGCTTGAAGCAGCTCTAGCGCCTTTATGGCCTTTCCTGTCCGATCTCCTCCTTTACTTCTTGGCGGGTGGCGGTAGTGAGCCCACCATACCTTCCCTAACCACCACCCTAGTGTCGTCGGGCTAATCAATGGATGGCCCTCGGGTTGTTGCTGGGTACGGATGGCTTTGAAGGAAATATGCTCTAGTGGAAACAATAAAGTTGTTATTTTATATTTCCTTATTCATGATAAATTTTTATTATTCATGTTAGAATTGTATTAACCAAAAACTTGATACATGTGTGAATATATAGACAAAACACCGTGTCCCTAGTATGCCTCTACTTGACTAGCTCGTTGATCAAAGATGGTTAAAGTTTCCTAGCCATGGACATGTGTTGTCATTTGATGAACGAGATCACATCATTAGGAGAATGATGTGATGGACAAGACCCATCCGTTAGCTTAGCATAATGATCGTTTAGTTTTATTGCTACTGCTTTCTTCATGTCAAATACATATTCCTCCGACTATGAGATTATGCAACTCCCGGACACCAGAGAAATACCTTGTGTGCTATCAAACGTCACAACGTAACTGGGTGATTATAAATATGCTCTACGGGTATCTCCGAATGTGTTTGTTGGGTTGACATAGATCAAGATTAGGATTTGTCACTCAGAGTATCGGAGAGGTATCTCTGGGCCCTCTCGGTAATGCACATCATATGAAGCCTTGCAACCAATGTGACTAATTAGTTAGGATGATGCATTACTAAACAAGTAAAGAGACTTGCCGGTAACTACATTGAACTAGGTATGAAGATACCGACGATCGAATCTCCGGGAAGTAACATACCAATGACAAAGGGAATAACATATGTTGACATAGCAGTTCGACCAATAAAGACCTTCTTAGAATATGTGGGAACTAATATGATCATCCAGGTTCCGCTATTGGTTATTGACGGGAGAGGTGTCTCGGTCATGTCTACATAGTTCTCGAACCCATAGGGTCCGCATGCTTAATCTTCGATGACGATATGTATTATATGAGTTATGTGTTTTGGTGACCGAAGTTTGTTCAAAGTCCCGGATGAGATCACGGACATGACGAGGAGTCTCTAAATGGTCGAGAGGTGAATATTGATATATTGGAAGGTAGTATTCAGACACCGGAAGGGTTCCGGGATGTATCGGGTACATATCAGAGTACCGGAGGGGTTAACGGAACCCCCCCCCCCCCCCCCGAGGAAAGATATGGGCCATATGAGGGAGGCACACCAGCCCACAAAGGGGTGGCATGACCCCCATAGGGAAGGAGGCCTAATTGGACTAGGGTAGGGGGCGGCGCCCCCCTTTCCTTCTCCTACTCCCTCTCCTTCCCCCTTTCCCCCTCCGATTAAAGGGAGGGTGGCGAATCCTACTAGGAACCCAAGTAGGACTCCTCCCACTTGGGGCATGCCTAGGGCCGGCCTCCTATCCCTCCCTCCTTTATATATAGGGGGCACCCCTAGAAGACACATCAATTGTTTCTAGTCGTGTGTGGTGCCCCCCTCCATAGTTTACGCCTCCGGTCATATTCTCGCAATGCTTAGGCGAAGCCCTGCGCGGATCACATCACCATCACCGTCACCATGCCGTCGTGCCGACGGAACTCATCTACTCCTTCGACCCTCTGCTGGATCAAGAGCTCGAGGGATGTCATCGTGTGAAACATGTGCAGAACTCGGAGGTGCCGTACATTTGGTACTCGATCGGTCGGAACAAGAAGACGTTCGACTATATCAACCGTATTAAGCAAATGCTTCCGCTTTCGGTCTACGAGGGTACGTGGACACACTCTCCCCTCTCATTGCTATGCATATCCTAGATAGATCTTGCGTGAGCGTAGGAATTTTTTGAAATTGCATGCTATGTTTCCCAACAGTGGTATCAGAGCCAGGTCTACGCGTAGATGATATGCATGAGTAAGACACAAAGAGTTGTGGGTGGTGATCGTCATACTGCTTACCACCAATGTCTTATTTTGATTCGGTGGTATTGTTGGATGAAGCGGCTCAGACCAACCTTACATGACCACATTCATGACACCGGTTCCACTGTTGGGGAACGTAGTAATTTCAAAAAAATTCCTACGCACACGCAAGATCATGGTGATGCATAGCAACGAGAGGGGAGAGTGTTGTCTACGTACCCTCGTAGACCGAAAGCGGAAGCATTTGCTTAATACGGTTGTTTTCGTCATCCCTTGCATACTATAGTTCATCACGAAGTTCTAGTGACTTAGTGATGGTGACTTGAGAATTCTGTCAGTCACTATCTTATCTGGAAGATTAACTCCCACTTGATTCAAGCAATTGAAGTACCCAGACAATCTGAGCACATGCTCACTAGTTGAGCGATTCTCCTCCATCTTTTAGCTATATAACTTGTTGAAGACTTCATATCTCTCAACTCGGGTATTTGCTTGAAATATTAACTTCAATTCCTGGAACATGTCATATGGTCCATGACGTTCAAAACGTCTTTGAAGTCCCGATTCTAAGCCGTTAAGCATGGTGCAGTAAACTATCAAGTAGTCATCATATTGAGCTAGCCAAATGTTCATAACGTTTGCATCTGCTCCTGCAATAGGTCTGTCACCTAGCGGTGCATTAAGGACATAATTCTTCTGTGCAGCAATGAGGATTAACCTCAGATCACGGATCAAATCCGCATCATTGCTACTAACATCTTTCAACACAATTTTCTCTAGGAACATATCAAAATAAACATATGAAAGCAACAACGCAAGCTATTGATCTTACAACATAATTTGCAAAATACTACCAGGACTAAGTTCATGATAAATTAAAGTTCAATTAATCATATTACTTAAGAACTCCCACTTAGACAGACATCTCTCTAGTCATCTAAGTGATCACGTGATCCATATCAACTAAACCATAACCGATCATCACGTGAGATGGAGTAGTTTTCAATGGTGAACATCACTATGTTGATCATATCTACTATATGATTCATGCTCGACCTTTCGGTCTCCGTGTTCCGAGGCCATATCTGCATATGCTAGGCTCGTCAAGTTTAACCTGAGTATTCCGCGTGTGCAAAACTGGCTTGCACCTGTTGTAGATGGACATAGAGCTTATCACACCCGATCATCACGTGGTGTCTGGGCACGACGAACTTTGGCAACGGTGCATACTCAGGGAGAACACTTCTTGATAATTTTTAGTGAGAGATCATCTTAAAATGCTACCGTCAATCAAAGCAAGATAAGATGCATAAAGGATAAACATCACATGCAATCAATATAAGTGATATGATATGGCCATCATCATCTTGTGCTTGTGATCTCCATCTCCGAAGCACCATCATGATCACCATCGTCACCGGCGCGACACCTTGATCTCCATCGTAGCATCGTTGTCGTTTACGCCATCTATTGCTTCTACGACTATCGCTACCGCTTAGTGATAAGGTAAAGCAATTACAGGGCGTTTGCATTTCATACAATAAAGCGACAACCATATGGCTCCTGCCAGTTGCCGATAACTTCGGTTACAAAACATGATCATCTCATACAATAAAATATAGCATCATGTGTTGGCCATATCACATCACAACATGCCCTGCAAAAACAAGTTAGACGTCCTCTACTTTGTTGTTGCAAGTTTTACGTGGCTGCTACGGGCTTAAGCAAGAACCAATCTCACCTACGCATCAAAACCACAACGATAGTTTGTCAAGTTGATGCTGTTTTAACCTTCGCAAGGACCGTGCGTAGCCACACTTGGTTCAACTAAAGTTGGAGAAACTGACACCCGCTAGCCACCTGTGTGCAAAGCACGGCGGTAGAACCAGTCTCGCGTAAGCGTACGCGTAATGTCGGTCCAGGCCGCTTCATCCAACAATACCGCCGAACCAAAGTATGACATGCTGGTAAGCAGTATGACTTATATCGCCCACAACTCACTTGTGTTCTACTCGTGCATATAACATCAAACCATAAAACCTAGGCTCGGATGCCACTGTTGGGGAACGTAGTAATTTCAAAAAGTTTCCTACGCACACGCAAGATCATGGTGATGCATAGCAACAAGAGGGGAGAGTGTTGTCTACGTACCCTCGTAGACCGAAGCGGAAGCGTTGACGCAACGTAGAGGAAGTAGTCGTACGTCTTCCCGGTTCAACCGATCCAAGCACCGTTACTCCGGCACCTCCGAGTTCTTGACACACGTACAGCTCGATGACGCACCCCGAACTCCGATCCAGCAGAGGCACGGGGAGGAGTTTCGTCAGCACGATGGCGTGGTGACGATCTTGATGTTTAACTGTCGCAGGGCTTCGCCTAAGCACCGCTACAGTATGACCGAGGTGTAATATCGTGGAGGGGGGCACCGCACACGGCTAAGGAACGATCACAATGATCAACTTGTGTGTCTATGGGGTGCCCCTGCCCCCGTATATAAAGGAGGGAGGGAGGAGGAGGCCGGCCTAAGGGGAGGCGCGCCCTAGGAGGGGGAAACCTACTCCAAGTAGGTTTCCCCCCTCTTTTCCTAATAGGAGTAGGAGAGGGAAGGAAGAGGGGGGAGGAGAGAAGGAAAGGGGGGGCCGGCCCCCCTCCCAATTCGGATTGGGCTTGGGGGGGGCGCCCCCTCCTTTGCTCCTTCTCCCTCCCTTCCACCAAGGCCCAATAAGGCCCATATACTTACCGGGGGGTTCCGGTAACCTCCCGGAACTCCGGTATAATCCCAATCTCATCCGGAACCTTTCCGGTGTCCAAATATATCCGTCCAATATATCAATCTTTATGTCTCGACCATTTCGAGACTCCTCGTCATGTCCGTGATCATATCCGGGACTCCGAACAACCTTCAATACATCAAAATACATAAACTCATAATATAACTGTCATCGAAACCTTAAGCGTGCGGACCCTACGGTTCGAGAACAATGTAGACATGACCGAGACATGTCTCCGGTCAATAACCAATAGCGGGACCTGGATGCCCATATTGGTTCCTACATATTCTACGAAGATCTTTATCGGTCAAACCGCACAACATCATACGTTGTTCCCTTTGTCATCGGTATGTTACTTGCCCCAGATTCGATCGTCGGTATCCAATACCTAGTTCAATCTCGTTACCGGCAAGTCTCTTTACTCGTTCTGTAATACATCATCTCGCAACTAACTCATTAGTTGAAATGCTTGCAAGGCTTAAGTGATGTGCATTACCGAGAGGGCCCAGAGATACCTCCCCGACATTCGGAGTGACAAATCCTAATCTCGAAATACGCCAACTCAACAAGTACCTTCGGAGACACCTTTAGAGCACCTTTATAATCACCCAGTTACGTTGTGACGTTTGGTAGCACACAAAGTGTTCCTCCGGTAAACGGGAGTTGCATAATCTCATAGTCATAGGAACATGTATAAGTCATGAAGGAAGCAATAGCAACATACTAAACGATCGGGTGCTAAGCTAACGGAATGGGTCATGTCAATCAGATCATTCAACTAATGATGTGACCTTGTTAATCAAATAACAACTCCTTGTTCATGGTTAGGAAACATAACCATCTTTGATTAATAAGCTAGTCAAGTAGAGGCATACTAGTGACACTCTATTTGTCTATATATTCACACATGTATTATGTTTCCGGTTAATACAATTCTAGCATGAATAATAAACATTTATCATGATATAAGCAAATAAATAATAACTTTATTATTGCCTCTAGGGCATATTTCCTTCATCCACCGGCAGACATGCGACTATTTTTGCATAAAGGTGGCTGGTAGGTGTCTGTTTCTCCAACTTTAGTTGAATCGAATTTGACTGCGGTCGGTCCTTGTGAAGGTTAAAACAGCAAACTTGATAAATCACCGTTGTGGTTTTGTGCAGTAGGTAAGAACGGTTCTTGCTAGAAGCCCGTAGAAGCCACGTAAAACTTGCAACAACAAAGTAGAGGACGTCTACTTGTTTTTGTTGGGCATGTTGTGATGTGATATAGACAAGACATGATGTGATATACATTGTTGTATGAGATGATCATGTTTTGTAAAAGTCTGGAAGGAGCCTTATGGTTGTTGCTTTATTGTATGAAATACAAACGCCATGTAATTGCTTTACTTTATCACTAAGCGGTAGCAATAGCCGTAGAAGCAATAATTGGCAAGACGACCATGATGCTACAATGGAGATCAAGGTGTCAAGCCGATGACGATGGAGATCATGATGTTGCTTTGGTGATGGAGATCAAAAGCACAAGATGATGATGGCCATATCATGTCACATATTTTTGATTGCATGTGATGTTTATCTTTTTGCATCTTATTTTACTTAGTGCGGCGGTAGCATTATATGATGATCCCTTAACTAAATTTCAAGGTATAAGTGTTCTCCCTGAGTATGCACCGTTGCGAAAGTTCTTCGTGCTGAAACACCACGTGATGATCGGGTGTGATAAGCTCTACATTTAAATACAACGGGTGCAAGCCACTTTTGCACATGCAGAATACTCGGGTTAAACTTGACGAGACTAGCATGTATAGACATGGCCTCGGAACACTAGAGACTAAAAGGTCGAACGTGAATCATATAGTGGACATGATCAACATAGAGATGTTCACCATTGATGACTACTCCATCTCTCGTGATGATCGGACATGGTTTAGTTGATTTGGAGCACATATCATTTAGACGACTTGCGGGATGCCTATCTAAGTGGGATTTATTAAGTAATATGATTAATTGAACTTAATTTATCATGAACTTAGTCCTGATAGTTTTTGCATGTCTATGTTGTAGATCAATGGCCCGTGCTACCGTTCCCTTGAATTTTAATGTGTTCCTAGAGAAAGCTAAGTTGAAAGATGATGGTAGCAACTACACGGACTAGGTCCGTAACTTGAGGATTATCCTCATTGTTGCACAGAAGAATTATGTCCTTGATGCATCGCTAGGTGTACCACCCTCCCCAGCAACTACAGACATTGTGAATGCCTGGCCGTCGTGTGTTGATGACTACTCGTTAGTTCAGTGTGCCATGCTTTACAGCTTAGAATCGGGACTTCAAAGACGTTTTGAATGTCATGGAGCATATGAGATATTCCAGGAATTGAAGTTAATATTTCAAGCAAATGCCCGAGTTGAGAGATATGAAGTCTCCAACAAGTTCTATAGCTACAAGATGGAGGTGAACAGTTCTGTTAGTGAGCACATACTCAGAATGTCTGGGTACCATAATCACTTGACTCGGCTGGGAGTTAATCTTCTAGATGATTGTGTCATTAACAGAGTTCTTCAATCACTGCCACCAAGCTACAAAGGCTTCATGATGAACTACAATATGCAAGGGATGGAAAAGACTATTCCCAAGCTCTTCGCAATGGTAAAGGTTGCGGAGGTAGAAATCAAGAAGGAGCATCAAGTGTTGATGGTTAACAAGACCACTAGTTCCAAGAAGAAGGGCAAGGGTAAGAAGGGGAACTTCAAGAATAATGGCAAGCAAGTTGTCACTCTCGGGAAGAAACCCAAAGCTGGACCCAAGCTTCAAACTGAGTGCTTCTACTGCAAAGGGACTGGTCACTGGAAGCAGAACTGCCCCAAGTATTGATGTGTACCTTACTAATTCTCATAGTAGTGCCTGGGTATTTGATACCAGTTCGGTTGCTCATATTTGTAACTCGAAACAGGGACTACAGTTAAACAAGGATTGACTAAGGACGAGGTGGCGATGCACGTCAAGAATGGTTCCAATGTCGATGTGATCGTCGTCGTCATGGTACCTCCACATCTACCTTCAGGATTAGTTTTAGACCTGAATAATTGTTATTTGGTGCCAGCGTTGAGCATGAATATTGTGTCTGGATCTTGTTTAGTGCGAGATGGTTATTCATTTAAATCAGAGAATAATGGTTCTTCTACTTATATGAGTAATATCTTTTATGGTCATGCACCCTTGAAGAGTGGTCTATTTCTGTTGAATCTTGATCGTGGTGATACACATATTCATAATTTTGATGCCATAAGATGCAAAGTTGATAATGATAGTGCAACTTATTTGTGGCACTGCCGTTTGGGTCATATTGGTGTAAAGCGCATGAAGAAACTCCAGGCAGATAGACTTTTAGAATCACTTGATTATGAATCATTTGATACTTGCGAACCGTGCCTTATGGGCAAGATGACTAAAACTCCATTCTCCGGAACAAAAATGAGCTAATGACTTATTGGAAATAATACATACCGATGTATGCGGTTTGATGAGTGTTGAGGCTCGTGGTGGGTATCGTTATTTTCTGACCTTCACAGATGATTTGAGCAGATATGGGTATATCTACTTAATGAAACACAAGTCTGAAACATTTGAAAAGTTCAACGAATTTCATATTGAAGTGGAGAATCATCATAACAAGAAAATAAAGTTTCTACAATCTGATCGTGGAGGTGAATATTTGAGTTACGAGTTTGGCCTTCTTTTAAAACAATGTGGAATAGTTTCACAGCTCACGCCACCTGGAACACCACAGCCTAATGGTGTGTTTGAACGTCGTAACCGCACTTTAGTAGATATGGTGCGATCTATGATGTCTCTTACCAATTTACCACTATCGTTTTGGGGTTATGCATTAGAGACAGCTGCATTCACGTTAAAAGGGCACTGTCAAAATCCATTGAGATGACACCGTATGAACTGTGGTTTGGCAACAAACCTAAGTTGTCATTTCTTAAAGTTTGGGGATGTGATGCTTATGTCAAAAGGCTTCAGCCTGATAAGCTTGAACCTAAATCGGAGAAGTACGTCTTCATAGGATACCCTAAGGAAACAATTGGGTATACCTTCTACCACAGATCCGAAGGCAAGATTTTTGTTGCCAAGAATGGAACCTTTCTAGAGAAGGAGTTTCTCTCGAAAGAAGTGAGTGGGAGGAAAGTAGAACTTGATGAGGTAATTGTACCTTCTCTCAATTTGGAAAGTAGCCCATCCGATAAATCCATTCCCGTGATGCCTAGATCAACTAGATAGGAAGCTAATGATAATGATCATGAAACTTCAGATCAAGTTGCTACAGAACCTCGTAGGTCAACCAGAGCACGATCCGCACTAGAGTGGTACGGTAATCCTATTTGGAAGTCATGTTACTTGACCATCATGAACCTATGAACTATTAAGAAGCTATGATGAGCCCAGATTCTGATAAATGGCTTGAGGCCATGAAATCAGAGATAGGATCCATGTATGGGAACAAAGTGCAGACTTTGGTGGATTTGCCCGATGATCGGCGACCCATAGAGAATAAATGGATCTTCAAGAAGAAGACTAACAGTGATGGTAATGTTACTGTCTATAAAGCTCGACTTGTCGCAAAAGGTTTTCGACAATTTCAAGGATTTGACTACGATGAGACTTTCTCACCCATGGCGATGCTTAAGTCTATCTGAATCATGTTAGAAATTGTTGCATTTTATGATTATGAAATCTGGCAAATGTATGTCAAAACTGCATTACTTAATGGTTTTATTAAAAAAGAGTTGTATATGATGCAACTAGAAGGTTTCGTCAATCCTAAAGGTGCTACCAAAGTGTGCAAGCTCCAACGATCCATTTATGGACTGCTGCAAGCATCTCAGAGTTGGAATGTACGCTTTGATGAGGTGATCAAAGCATATGGTTTTATATAGACTTTTGGAGAAGCCTGTATTTACAACAAAGTGAGTGGGAGCTCTATAGCATTTCTAATATTATATGTGGATGACATATTGTTTATTGGAAATGATGTAGAATTTCTTAATAGCATAAAAGGACACTTGAATAAAAGTTTTTCAATGAAAGACCTCGGTGAAGCTGCTTATATATTGGGCATCAAGATCTATAGAGATAGATCAAGACGCTTGATAGGACTTTCACAAAGCACATACCTTGATAAATTTTTGAAGAAGTTCAAAATGGACCAGACAAAGAAAGGGTTCTTTCCTATGTTTTAAGGTGTGAAATTGAGTCAGATTCAATGCCCGACCACTACAGAAAATAGAGAGAAAATGAAAGTCATTCCCTATGCCTCAGCCATAGGTTCTAAAATGTATTCTATGCTATGTACCAGACCTGATGTGTGCCTTGCTATAAGTTTAGCAAGTTTAGCAGGGAGGTACCAAAGTAATCCAGGAGTGGATCACTGGATAGCGGTCAAGAACATCCTGAAGTACCTGAAAAGGACTAGGGATATGTTCCTTGTTTATGGAGGTGACAAAGAGCTTGTCGTAAGTGGTTACGTCGATGCTAGCTTTGACACTAATCCGGATGACTCTAAGTCACAAACCGGATATGTATTTTTATTGAATGGTGGAGCTGTCAGTTGGTGCAGTTCCAAGATGAGCGTTGTGGCAGGATCTACGTGTGAAGTGGAGTACATACCTGCTTCGGAAGCAGCAAATGAAGGATTTTGGATGAAGGAGTTCATATCCGATCTAGGTGTAATACCTAGTGCATTGGGTCCAATGAAAATCTTTTGTGACAATACTGGAGCAATTGCCTTGGCGAAGGAATCCAGATTTCACAAAAAGACCAAACACATCAAGAGACGCTTCAACTCCATTTGAGATTTGGTCAAGGAGGGAGACATAGAGATTTGCAAAATACATACGGACCTGAATGTGGCAGACCCGTTGAGTAAGCCTCTTCCACGAGCAAAACATGATCAACACCAAGACTCCATGGGTGTTAGATTCATTACAATGTAATCTAGATTATTGATTCTAGTGCAAGTGGGAGACTGAAGGAAATATGCCCTAGAGGCAATACTAAAGTTGTTATTTTATATTTCTTTATTCATGATAAATGTTTATTATTCATGCTAGAATTGTATTAACTGGAAACTTGATACATGTTTGAATATATAGACAAAACACCATGTCCCTAGTATGCCTCTACTTGCCTAACTCGTTGATTAAAGATGGTTAAAGTTTCCTAGCCATGGACATGTGTTGTCATTTGATGAACGGGATCACATCATTAGGAGAATGATGTGATGGACAAGACCCACCCGTTATCTTAGCATAATGATCGTTCAGTTTTATTGCTACTGCTTTCTTCATGTCAAATACATATTCCTCCAACTATCAGATTATGCAACTCCCGGACACCGAAGGAATACCTTTTGTGCTACCAAACATCACAACATAACTGGGTGATTATAAAGATGCTCTACAGGTATCTCTGAAGGTGTTTGTTGGGTTGGCATGGATCAGGATTAGGATTTTTCACTCCGAGTATCGGAGAGGTATCTCTAGGCCCTCTCGGTAATGCACATCATATGAAGCCTTGCAAGGAATGTGACTAATGAGTTAGTTGCAGGATGATGCATTACGGAACGAGTAAAGAGACTTGCCGGTAATGAGATTGAACTAGGTATGAAGATACCGATGATCGAATCTCGGGCAAGTAACATACCGATGACAAAGGGAATAACGTATGTTGACATAGCGGTCCGACTGATAAAGATCTTCACAGAATATGTGGGAACCAATATGAGCATCCAGGTTCCGCTATTGGTTATTGATCGAAGAGGTGTCTCAGTCATGTCTACATAGTTCTCGAACCCGTAGGGTTCGCATGCTTAACGCTCGACGATGATATGTATTATATGAGTTATGTGTTTTGGTGACCAAAGGTTGTTCGGAGTCCCGGATGAGATCATGGACATGATGAGGAGTCTCGAAATGGTCGAGAGGTAAAGATTGGTATATTGGAAGGTAGTATTCGGACACCGGAAGTGTTCTGGAATGTATCGGGTACATATCAGAGTACCGAAGGGGTTACCGGAACCCCCCCCCCCCGGGGGGGGAAAGATATGGGACATATGGGTCATATGAGGAACGCACACCGGCCCACAAAGGGGTGGCACGCCCCCCACAGGGAAGGAGGCCGAATTGGACTAGGGAAGGGGGCGGCGCCCCCTGTTCCTTCTCCTACTCCCTCTCCTTCCCCCTTTCCCCCTCCGGAAAAAGGAAGGACTCCTCCCACTTGGGGAGGACCTAGGGTTGGCCCCCTCCCCTCCCTCCTTTATATACCGAGGGCGCCCCTAGAAGACACATCAATTGTTTCTAGCCATGCGCGGCGCCCCCTCCACAGTTTACGCCTCCGGTCATATTCTCGCGATGCTTAGGCAAAGTCATGCGCGGATCACATCACCATCACCGTCACCATGCCGTCGTGCTGACAGAACTCATCTAATCCTTCGACCCTTTGCTAAATCAAGAGCTCGAGGGACGTCATCGTGCTGAACGTGTGTAGAATTCAGACGTGCCGTACGTTTGGTACTCGATCGGTCGGAACGAGAAGACGTTTGACTACATCAACCGCGTTAAGCAAACGCTTCTGCTTTCGGTCTACGAGGGTATGTGGACACACTCTCCCCCTCTCGTTGCTATGCATCTCCTAGATAGATCTTGTGTGAGCGTAGGAAGTTTTTTAAAATTGTATGCTACGTTTCCCAATAGGCATCTGGAGGCGTCTCTTGCGAGGATTGCATGAAGAGAGACTTTTTGCATTCCTCCTTAGGACGTTCCGGCTCCGGCAAATCAGGCAGCATCAACTCATCATCTCGACGCTCATAGCCTGAGTCATAGTCCCGAGCCATAAATCCTCCATCGTCATAGGTGCTATTGAAATACTTGAGAGTGTCATCATCATCCTCCTCCATGTCATCATCTGCATTTGCTTCTTCGACGACAGGGGCGACGTCATCTGGCACTAATGGAGGCTCTCCCTTGCATCGTCTGCTATCACCGCCACGACAGGTGCAGGTAATTTGGTAGGTGAGGTGGTGTTCATACCTTCTTGAGAAGCTGCCGTTGGTGTGATACTGGGCGCCTCGACACGAAGAAGAGTCTTCGACCAAGGAAAGAACCAGCTCTTGCATGTGCCAATCCGTTGAGGTGTCTCCTCGTCATCGACTGGTACCGGAGGAGGCAAATCCTCGAAGCCCGCTAAGACACTGGCCACATTAACCTTGAAGACGCCATCGGGCATCTCTCGGTTGTGGAACATGTGGTCCTTCGGCTTCATGATCTATGCCTTTCCCACGGCCATCTTTTGGCCCTTGATGTCGTACAGTAGGGTGCACGGGGTATCGTCGGCCTACGAAGACATGTCTGCGACGACAAACATTCGAAAGGCAACTGAAATAGAAGACTATATAGACATGCTGGTGAAAAGGGTATGACACATAATTACCGCGAGGGCATCGAGCTCAGCCATAGATTAAGGCCCGCCGAGCATGCTAGAGACAGAGGTCGGGCTGCTATGAACAGGAGCGGTACCTTTTGCGGTTGCTTGAGCAGGTGCTGGTGGTATGATGGTCACCAAATTGCTCCCAATGTAGCTGGGAAGGGGAAAGTCCTCCGGCCCTTTTTCTGGATTGCTCTTCGACCAATCGATAATTGCCGGAATCAAGCTGGTAATAATTGGAGATTGGAATTTAGCCGTGACGGCACCCACTGCGTCATTGACCGCTGCATTGACTACCCCAAGCAACTCTTCTTTGGTCTCAGCTTTGGTTTTATTGACCGCAATCACGACCTTCTCGTCGATGGTCTGCTGGTTGAGCAACCGCCTCTTCCTTCTTTCCTCTGGCTCCTCGCGGTAGCATGTCTTCCATGAGGCGCCATCTCCGACAGCATGCACACGTCTATAGGACGGTGGTTTGTCCTCCGGGACCTTTTTCAGTATGTTCTGGGCCCAGTCGAATGGGGTGTCCCACTTGGGCCTCGCCGACGATTGTGACGACTCGTCGCTTTTAGGTGCCTTTTGGTGCTGCTCTTTCTACAAAAGGAACGTGGATGGTCTACTAATGTGACTAAACATGTAGTCGAATTAATTGGAAGCTAATATGATAATGTGGTAATATAACAATTACCAGAAGTCTCATGAACTCCCTCGTATTCGGGTCCTTGTAAAAGATATTTTTGATGTGGTCCCACTTGTACCGGGCCCTGATCCAGTCACGCTCCAACGGGTCACTAAACTCTGCCAAGGGGTCCGAGATTCCATGACTTTCACGTTCAGCGTCCTCCTTTGCCCATACGTGCGTCTTCCCCTCATAACCACGGCTTCCGAGGCGGTGGGGAGACGTGTTCCTGGCCTGGAGCACCTTCATTTTCTCCGACCTTGCCTTGACTTCTTCTTTAGCGCAAGTCTCCTTGAATTTTTCAAAGTCCTCTTCCTTTAGTCACAGATTGTCAGCATGAATCTTCGACTACGGTTCATCCTTCACCATCGCTTTTTACCCAAACTTTCCATGCGGACAAGTCGTTGGTGAACGTCACCATCGCCTTGTTGGTTATCTTTGTCATGGCGTCGTCATCCCATGGATCTTTGCTTTCATCCCAGCTGGGGAACAGGACCCTCTTGTGCAACTTCCTTAGGAGCATGTGCTCCATATGTGGTATCTTCTTCAACTTCTCATCGTTGATGTTGGTGGTTTCCTTGAGGATGCATCCTAGTTGCTTGCCCCAGCACGAGCGTGCTTCCTCCATGCGTTGGCTCTAATTTCTTGGGGTGCATCTCCGTGACCACAAATTTTTGGATGTTGAGCTCGTTTGGTCTTCGTGTCCTCTTCTTCTTTGGTGCTTTACCGGCTACGACAACATCGTTGCCGGTCTCGGGGGTGCTGTCGGTGTCGTGTCAGTGCCAGTGCCGGTGTCGGTGCCAGTGTAGGGGTTGGTGCCACTGTCGCCACCATGCTCCGCCATCTGGTGTTTGTCTAGGTAATCGAAATAGTGATTTGCTGCCTTGATGGGGACTTCTTCGAGGCGAGCAGAACCCCCGGCTTCGGCTTCGCTAGACATGTTTCCTATTCAACAATTGTAAATAAAAGATATAATGAAGCGAAAAAAGGGGCCTATGTTTGGTCAGAATGTTGATTCATCCCCCCCGGCAAATCCTGGCCACTCCATATGTCCTAGTTTCTAGCACAAGTCATGCCAAAAATCATAGAAATTTTTGGCATGACCTTTGCTAAAAAGTGGACATATGGAGCACCTGAAATTTGCCGGAATGGAAATGAATCAACATTCCGGCAATACATAGGCCACTCAGATATTCTTCGACAATTGGCACAAGTTCAGTAGAGTCATGGTTTTAACACCACCAAGCTCACAACATAGGTAGCATCATTATTTGATGCTATCATCAAGAGAATATGGATTTGATGCTATCATCAAGAGAACATGGCAACATCATATAACAGATTTCCAGGACTTTGCAAATTAACCATGTGTTAAAAACAGCAACATTGTATAGGCTACTTTGCTTGCTTGTACTAGTCACCCACAGGGCATATCATGCTCCTAAATGATCTCTCTCTCTCTCTCTCTCTCTCTCTCTCTCTCTCTCTCTCTCTCTCCCCCTGCTACTGCCCTAAACAAAAATTTGCTACTATTTTTTAGTGCAATTTGCTAATTTTTTTAATTTAGTACATTTTTGCTACTATTTTTTATTTATAGCTATTTTATATACCTTATTTATAGCTATTTTATATACCTACACAAATTGCCTAGCTAATTTTTATTTACAGCTATTTTATATACCTACAAAAATTATTTGTAGCTAGGCAATTTGCTACTGTTTTTGTTTATAGTTAAAAAAGTCCACTGTTTTATTTATAGCTAAAAAAGTCCACCGATTTTGCAATTTTAGGGAGCTACTGTTTTTGATAATTTGCCTAGCTACAAATAATTTGCCAGTGTTTTTTATAGCTAAACTTTTTGCTACTGTTTTTTATTTAGTTAACAGATTCCTCGACCTCAAATGATGATAAACTAACAATTTTTATCATAGATCCTTTTATATACTAGAATGATGATAAATAATCAATCTTTATGTAATAGTAGCTAGGGTTCATCTATCCTAATTTTGCTAACAGTAGCTAGGGTTCATCACACACACACACACACAAAGAGAGAGAGAGAGAGATAGAGAGAGATATAGATATAGAGAGAGAGAGAGAGGGAGAGAGAGAGAGGAGGGCAGGGGAGAGGAGAGGGAGAGGCTTACGGGCTCAGGCGGTCGGCGGCGAGGGTGGGCAGGGGAGAGGGCGAAGGCGGCGTGGTCGAGGGCAGCGGAGGCTGTGAGGTCGACGGCAGGCATGGGAGAGGGCGGCGGTGTCAAGGTCAAGGGCGGGCCCGCGTGGCAACGATGAGGTCGAGGGAGAACTCCTAGGGAAAAGCCTAGCAGTACCACTAGTTTTAGGTATAGTAGTAGCGCAGGGTTGCGCGCTACTGATACGGCGCTACAGCTAAAGTATATCGGTAGAGTGTGTTCGCTCGCACTAATGGTATACCTGCTTAGGAGTAGTGCTTTTGGTAGAGAGTGCTACTGGTAGTTACTAGCAGCGCGCCACTCTACCCGCGCTACTACTATTATTACGTATTTCCTTTTTTTGTTTTATGTCGTATTCATACACCATTATACAAGTTTTCATATAGTAGCATTTTAGAGATTGTTTTTACATCAGAATGAGTTATTACATCATTGGGTGAAAGAACCGTGGATTCGTTTCAAGTGCATGGTTCCAAAGTGACCAATGGTCACTTTGGATGGTCACTTTGGAACCATGCACTTGAAACGAATCCACGGTTCTTTCACCCAATTACATAATAACTCATCATCATCACCACCATCATTATCATCATATCATTAACAACTTATCGTCATATAATACATCATTGTCATGTAACAACTCATCATCATCATTTTCGTCCATGAGACATCATATAACAACTTGATCACTAGTTATAATAACAACTCCTCATCGTCATCATCATCATCATCATAGTACTCATAATCACTACCCCTCCTCCTCAGCATCACCATCAACTCTAACACATTGTAGCACATAATAAAAACTTCTCATCATCATCATAGTCATATATAATCAACACTAACTAATTGTTCTTAATACCTAGGACCTACTCCTGCTGCTCTCTCTCAGGTAAAATAGCATAGAACATATGTAGCACTCCTGCTTCATCATATTGGAGAATGCTGATGAACCTGTCTCCTAATTGTGTGTTGCGCTTCTGATTGCTACCCACCTAGTACTTCTCTACTGTGATCCTTCACAATTTTTCTCCAGTCTTTGACTATTAAGAGTTCCTCGCTTCGAGAAGTGATGTGCGATGCAGGATATCTTGGCCGTAAGGTAACCATTGTCATGCGACCTTTAGACTTGATCCAATGAGGCACAAAACTCATCGGGTGTTCCTATTGAAGAACATCATAGTAACATACTTAGCAATAAAGTTAAGCTTAAAAATAATGTATGCAAAAGATGCACTGAAGACAAATAGTAAAAATCTTACCATCCTTCCTAAATAGATGTGACCGTAGTTCAATACGCACACTAGTGGTCGCATGTTTCGAGTACTAATATCTCGAAGTCCAGGAAAATAATCGTCCTTCACAGTATCAAGATCCTCAAGCCATGAAACATAATGACTTATCTCTTCGCAGTTTAGTTCAGCCCCGGGACAGTAGTAGGTGATGTCTACCAAGCGTCGAACATGTTTGCTTGAATGGAAATAAGCTGTCAATAGAATTTAGTTGTCATCTATTTTTAAAGAAACAATATAAATTACTTAGTAAATATGGTTGAGAAACTCACATAATGGTAGAATTGGAGGCGTCTGCACATCGACCTAGATGTCGATATTACCTTCAATTTCATCTTTCGGATGAATATCAAAGGTGATAAGCATATTAGGCTCAAATGCATATGCCTTGCATAGTGTCCCCCAATTTTTGCATTCAAAATGTGAGTAGTTCTCTGTATTGTATAATTTTACGGCGAAAGTATAACCATGCTCGGTCCTCAATGAACTCTCTTGTACCTCCATACTTTCCATAGTACTGAAACCAATCTTATCCAAGACATACATTGTTGCATGGCAGGGGATACACTAGTAGAATTATAAGAAGTTAAAATTTGAAGTTGAAGCAAAAGAAGTAGAAGCCATGCTTAATTACAAAAAATACTTGTCGTTGTGACTTACTGTATCCACTTTGAAGGTCTCATCCAGCATGATGCTGAAGCGCCTACCATCAACTAGGTGAGGCCTATCGCACAGGCCACGCTCGTCTTTGCAGTATTCGCACATACCGAATTCCCTTTCGTCGTTAGAAATTTCCTATAAAAAATATATTAACCACTTACTATAAATAAACCATTTCTATTAAGCACTTTACACACAGATCACTATTACTCAACACACAGATCACTATTGCTCAATATGCAACGGGTTGACTTTAGGTCTGTCGAGTCTTCCTTCCTAAACTCTCATCTCAGTATATGGTGGGAACTCCCTCTCTGATATTGCGACCGTCGATGATGGTCGCTACTCCTTCTTCCCCTAGTGCATAACAAAGATCTAGCACAAAGAGAAGAAGGAGAAGCGACCCCCACAAGAACCGTCGGCATTCTTGTTCTCTCGTATATGGTGGACACTCCCTCACCGATTTTTCAACCATCGATGATGGTTGCTACTCCTTCTTCCCTAGTGCGTAACAAAGGTCTACCACAAGGAGAATAAGGAAAAGCGACCCCCGCGACAACAGTCGGCATTATTCTTCTCTCATATATGGTGCAGACTCTCCCTCACTGATTTTTTGACTGTCATGTATGGACCCCCGACAGACTTAAAGTCAACTCAAAATGTCGTTTAATTCTCTTCCTACATATTCTAGCACAAGTCATGCTTAAATTCACGGAAAATCCGGCATGACCTTTGCTAAAATAGGACATATCGAGCGCCTGAAATTTGCCGGAACAGAAATGAATCAACACTCCGGTAAAACATAGGCCACTCGGAAATGAATCAACACTTCGCACATGAGCATAAACTGGTCCTCATTACATTTCAATGGTTCAATATTGACAAAAACATTTCAATATATGTTATAACCTGACATTTCATTTAGTTAAGAAGCATAACTAAATATCCTAGTTCTACTCTATTCAACACCGAGGAGTGGAGAGGTGGACTTTTAGCTCACCGACTCGGGTGTAGAGGAAGTAGAGGTAGCTCGGATGACGATCAGTCCAAGGAGACACGACTCTACAAACCCTGCATATTCCACCGAGTAAAATTTTAATTAGATAATTAAATCTCAAATAGCATTCTTTGATGAAAAAGTGATAATGACATAAATTCAACTAGTTCTATTAATACAACTAGTTCAACTAAGCACTTACTAAAAATAAACTAGTTCTATTAACTTTCTTACTAAAAATAAACTAGTTCTATAGTAAAATTTTAATTAGATCATCAAATCTCATATACCCAAATTTTCTTACTAAAAATAAACTAGTTCTATTAATCCAACTAGTTCAACTAAGCACTTACTATAAATAAAAATAATTAATTTTCTTACTAATTCAACTAGTTCTATTAAGCACTTCCTAAATGAACTATTTCTATTTAGCACTTACTAAAAAACAGTAAAAAACAGTAAAAACAGAGAGGAGGAGGGGGAGGAGGGCAGTGGGAGGAGGAGGGAGGAGGGAGGAGAGAGGAGGAAGGGGAGGTGGGCTGCCGGCGGAGGGCTTGGCAGGAGGAGGAGGGAGGAGGGAGGGCCGCGGTAGGTAGGAGGAAGGAGGAGGGGGTGGGAGAGGAGGAGGGAGGAGGAGGGATGGAGGGACTACCTCAGTGGAGGAGGAGCAGGAGCAACGGCGGCGGCGGGCGAAGACGGTGGTCGTGGAACGGCGGCGGCGGACGACGGGGGGTGTGGGGTAGAGGAGAGTGGAGAGGGAGAGTGAGGGCGGCCGGTTGGGGAAGATAGGTGGCGTTTAGCAGTAGTGTGTGTTAGGATAAAGCGCTACTGCTAAAGTCCATAGCAGTAGCGCTTTTAACTAGGGACGCACTACTGCTATACCTGTAGTAGTAGCGCCTTCTGCAAAACGCGCTACTGCTAAGCTAAGGCTAAGCATGTAAAAAAATCAAAAATACATTGGTCATCAGTGATCTTTTTGTGTAGAATCTAAATTTTTCAATAGGAGTCTTCCCCGGTTTAAGAACCGGTGAAGATTCCTATTGCGGCCACAGATCCTACACATAGAGTCCAATGAATACCAAGTGGTTGTGATGGTTTGAGAAGTAATGTATTTAAGGTGGTAAACACCTGATACGTCTCCAACGTATCTACTTTTCCAAACACTTTTGCCCTTGTTTTGTTCTCTAACTTGCATGATTTGAATGAAACTAACCCGGACTGATGCTGTTTTCAGCAGAACTGCCATGATGTTGTTTATTGTGCAGAAAACAAAAGTTCTCGGAATGACCTGAAAATCCACGGAGATAAGTTTTGGAAAATATAAAAAATACGGCGAAAGAATCAAGGCCATGGGGCCCACACCCTGTCCATGAGGGTGGGGGGCGTGCCCTCACCCTGGGCGCTCCCCTGTCTCGTGGGCCCCCTGCTGCTCCACCGACCTCAACTCCAACTCCATATATTTCATTTCGCGGAGAAAAAAATCAGAGAAAAAGTTTCATCATGTTTTACGACACGGAGCCGCCGCCAAGCCCTAATCTCTCTCGGGAGGGCTGATCTGGAGTCCGTTTGGGGCTCCAGAGAGGGGGATTCATCGCCATCGTCATCATCAACCATCCTCCATCACCAATTTCATGATGCTCACCACCGTGCGTGAGTAATTCCATCGTAGGCTTGCTGAACGGTGATGGGTTGGATGAGATTTACCATGTAATCAAGTTAGTTTTGTTATGGTTTGATCCCTAGTATCCACTATGTTCTGAGATTGATGTTGATATGACTTTGCTATGCTTAATGCTTGTCACTAGGGCCCGAGTGCCATGATTTCAGATCAGAACCTATTATGTTTTCATGAATATATGTGTGTTCTTGATTCTATCTTGCACGTCTATAGTCACCTATTATGTGTTATGATCCGACAACCCCGAAGTGACAATAATCAGGATACTTCTCGATGATGACCGTAGTTTGAGGAGTTCATGTATTCACTATGTGTTAATGCTTTGGTCCGGTACTCTATTAAAAGGAGGCCTTAATATCCCCTAGTTTCCACTAGGACCCCGCTGCCACAGGAGGGTAGGACAAAAGATGTCATGCAAGTTCTTTTCCATAAGCACGTATGACTATATTTGGAATACATGCCTACATTACATTAATGAACTGGAGCTAGTTCTATGTCACCCTAGGTTATAGCTATTACATGAGGAATCGCATCCGACATAATTATCCATCACTGATCCAATGCATACGAGCTTTTCACATATTGTGCTTCGCTTATTTACTTTTCCATTGCTACTGTTACAGGTCCTACAAAACTATTATCTTTACTTTTGCCACTGTTACCATTACTATCATACTACTTTGCTACTAAATACCTTGCTGCAGATACTAAGTTATCCAGGTGTTGTTGAATTGACAACTCAACTGCTAATACTTAAGAATATTCTTTGGCTCCCCTTGTGTCGAATCAATAAATTTGGGTTGAATACTCTACCCTCGAAAGCTGTTGCGATCCCCTACACTTGTGGGTTATCAACACCCTGTTCACGGAGCGAGATGGGACTAAACTTAGTTGCAACGAGTGGACTAAACTTAGCAGCAGTGAGTATTGGTGAAAAGTGTTGTTGCTAAGCTCAATAACAGTAGCGCGTTTACAAAACAGGCGCTACTACTATACCTAGTCTGGCGGCAACGTCGTGTAATATTGGTAGTAGCGTTGTTTTTTCCTAGAACACTACTGTTATGTGGGTATCAGTAGCGCAGTTTGGGTGCGCGCACTACTGCTAATTAGTAGTAGCGCCTTATTTTAAGCCACGTTGCTGGTAAGATTCTGTGTATAAGGTTTTCCCTAGTAGAGGAGGGCTCGGGCGATAGCCGGTGTTGAGGTTGACGGCGGGCAGGGGAGATGGCCGGTGACAGAGTGGGGGAGAGGTTGGAGGAGAGGGGGGAATGACTTGGTGAGATTTTGATTCCGCGCGAGGGGGTAACAACTCAAAATAGCAGTAGCGCTGGACTGGGAACCAACGCTATGACTAAGTTAGCTATATAGTGCTGGATCCTAAACCAGTGCTACTGCTAACTATTCCAATTTTTATTTTTTTAATTGTAAAATACAAATAGTAGTAGCGCTGGATTAGGATCCAGCGCTATAGCTAAGTTAGCTATAGCGCTGGTTCCCAAACCAGCGCTACCGCTATTTTCCTTTTCTTTTATTATTTTCTTTTCTATTTTTTAGTTTTCTTTTCTTTTCATTATTTTCCTTTTATTTTCTGTTTACTTTTCTTTTTCTTTTGTATTGCTTTCTCCATTTTGTTTTGTTTTTTCTTTCTCCCGACGATGGTGTCTCCCTCCCACACTGCATGGATATCACCAAAATCATGCATATATACACTGACCGATAACGTTTACTTCAGTGCATACACAAAATATATACATATATATATAAATGATGGTTTCTCAGCTGCGTCGATGATGTTTCACATTGAGCTTCTTCCCTTTCTTGTTCGTTGTCGAATAATTGAGCCCCTCGTTATGACTTTTCCGGAACCATGGAGTATGATCTTTCTTAGGTAATGTAGTATTGATTCTTCTCTTCACGTATGCTTCATCTTCATCGTCATCTTCCCTCTTCGGGTTGCCATATTGGTCGTAGTCTTCCTCGTTGGCGACTTTGTCGTGGGAAACCACGACCACCTATGGGACCAGGGGTCCCTTGCTGGTTCGGCAGGGGGATTTCACATTGCACAAAGAGCAGAGGAGCGTGGCATGACATGGCAGAGATCACACAAGCAATTTTACCCAGTTTTGCGCCGCCACGAGGCGTAAAACCATAGTCCTGCTTTGGTGGATTGATGGTGGAAGAATGGTGGTGGAGCGCAGTACACTTGCCCGGCAAGGGTTGCCTATAGGCGATAGTGGCTATGCGTGTATGAGTCAGTGGGAGTCCAAACTTATAACCCTTTCTACAGTTGCCACAGGCCTCCTTTTATAGATCAATGGGTCACCACAATGGCAAATCAGTCATTATGTACTGATAAGATACCAAACAGTGCTATCATACCTAACTCTACAGGCTGACAGAGCGCATTAAATGTGTCGCTTAACGTCATATCGTTGCTCGCCCGGCAAGCCTTGCCAGGCTAATCTGCGAGCTTCACGCCTGCTTGCTTGACACGTCGCAGGACTGGTGTTGTCTGTAGGTATTCCTGTAGAAAGAGTCTGACATGTGGCGAATGGCTGTCAGTTAATCACTTTGCGGCTTGACACCTCACTGATTGATGACGTGGGTCGTGGTTGGTGAGGTGTTTCTTGCCTCCATGAGTCCCAACAGGCCCTGCCGGGACGTCTTGGATGTCCTCTTCTCGGGGTGGCTCTGCCCTCGCCAAGTTCGTCTGCCCGGCAAGGGAGGCTTTTCTCCTGGTGGTATCTTACTTCTCTGGCTTGGCCTTGGTCCTCTCGATCTGCATGTTTGTCCTTCGAAGAACTTGGTTTCCTGTACTCTGGCATGGCCTAGTGCTATAATCTTGTTCCCGTGCCTGTGCACGGACTGGGCAACATACCCAGGGTCTAATGCACCGACAGACTCCACCCATTCTGACGATGCTCCTTTTGCCTCTCCTCATGACAACACGGCTGGGATTGGCCTGTTCGATTATGAATAAGCATTGTGTCACGTGCTTACCGTGTACCCATGGCTCAGTTTTTGTGATGATGTTAATGTTCATGGTACGCTCTTCATGTCGGGTATAGACATGGTAGTGAAATACTTGTTTTCTCTTATGACGTCCTTAGCCCATCTGACACAGAACATCGTCGCATCGTGCATTCTAGCATAGTCAAGCTCCCAGATCTCTTCGACCCTTCCTTAGAATTTTCCAGTTGTGTCGTTGGCATCGGTCACGCATTCAATCATCACCCCTAAGTTCTGGTAATCACTGTCCATGTCTTTGG
Organism: Triticum timopheevii; assembly: GCA_963921465.1. Classification (NCBI taxonomy): domain Eukaryota; kingdom Viridiplantae; phylum Streptophyta; class Magnoliopsida; order Poales; family Poaceae; genus Triticum; species Triticum timopheevii. Next base: position 174,503,741 of record OY997272.1, read on the forward strand.
CCTCCGTGTAGAACGTGTACCCGTTGATATCGTATGCCTGATATGTCATGAGTTTGGGCGCAGGGTCATGTGCTAATGCGTGTATGAGGAATCCATCCGAACTTCCCTCTTCCGGGGGATTAGCAAGAACTTGATATTTGAACCAACGCAAGAAAGTGGCGTTGTGCTCTACAGTAACTTCGTCGTCTATCTTGAGCATCCCCTTATCACGGTACTTCTTTGCGATGGTTTCTTTGTGCTGAGTCACATAATCATCTACCACATCTAGGTGTTGTAGCACTACTAAGTTAGCCCTGTCAAAGTCGTTCCGTTGATCCGAGTAGTCCACACGCAATTCCCTCCGGCCATTGTCATGACCTTCTCCTCTGAGCCTCCCATCCTGCTTCTTGATGGGCAAACCAACAAAAGGATCTTCGACGCCTATATAATTCTCGCAAAAGGAGATGCACTCATGCGTCAGATAACCCTGGACGATGCTCCCATCGGGACGAGCTATGTTATGAACGAATCCTTTCATGACCCCATTCATCCTCTCGAAAGGCATCATGCTCTGAAGGAATGTTGGCCCGAGGTCGATGATGTCGTCCACGATGTGGACACACAGATGCACCATGATATCAAAGAACGCGGGCGGGAAGTACATCTCAAGCTCACATAGTATGACAAGGATCTCTTCCTATAGCCTTCGGAGCTGGTTCTCACTGATGGACTTCCAAGAGATAACATCGAAGAAGTGGCAGAGACCAGTAAGCATCTCACGGACGTGCTTCTCCATTATCCCTCTAATGGAAACCGGGAGTATCCACATCATCATCACATGACAGTCATGACACTTCATCCTGCTGAACCTTTTCTTCTTGGGGTCTAGAAATCTGCTTATCTTCCCACAGTAATCGGAACTGACCTTGATTCCCATAAGGCACCTGATGAATTGATCGATCTCCTTCGCACTTAAAGTGAAGCAAGAAGAGGAGCAATAATTCTCCTCCTTCTTGTTGACTTTTCTGCCCCTTCCCTCCTCCTTCGTCTCCGTCGTCGTCTCCTCCATCGACTTTTTATGGTGGAGATCTTTCCTGATCTTCAAATCTTCCTAGCAAATTTTTAGTAGAAACTAATTGAGATTGCATATTGGCAACTTCTATATTAACGTTATCAAGTTGTTTTCCAATAGCATATAACAAGGTAGAGTGTTCCTAAGCTCTTGAATAAAAAATTCTTGTGCTCAAATTGCGTAAACATAAAGTCCTTAGCATTTTTTCAATTTCGGCCAACCTACTATGATAAGAAATGATGTGAAGATTTTACCAAGACATCTTGAACAAGCAAACTCGAAAAAGGCAAACAAAAAATATTTTTGTATTTTTGTGAAAACATTTTAGAAGTGGGGGAGATGAAAACGAGAGGCAAATGGCGAATAAAGTAAATGTAAGGAGATGAAAGTTTATGCATAGGTACTTGATAGATTTTGATGATGTCTCCCCAGCAATGGCGCCAGAAATTCTAACTGCGACTTGTGAGCTGCGTTGGGATGTCCCCAAAGAGGAGAGGAGATGCAGTATAGTAGAGAAAAGTATTTCCCTCGGTTAGAACCCAAGGTTATCAGTAGGAGAATCACACAACATCTCGTTAGCAACACCTACACACAAAATAACAAATACTTGCAACCAACACGAAAAAGGGGTTGTCAATCCCTCGGCGGTTAATTGCAAGGATCAAATCTTGTATAGATAGATAGATAAATAAAACACACACAAAAAAATAAAGTAAATAAAATTGAAGCAAGGTATTTTTGTTTATTTATATATGATGAAAATAGACCCGGGGGCCTTAGTTTTCACTAGAGGCTTCTCTTGAAGATAGCATACGGTGGGTAAACAAATTACTGTTGAGCAATTGTAGAAAGGGAATAATCATGACGATATTTAAGGCAATGATTGTGTATATAGCATCACGTCTGAGACAAGTAGACCGACTCCTGCCAGCATCTACTACTATTACTCCACACATCGACCGCTATCCAGCATGCATCTAGAGTATTAAGTTCATAAAGAACGGAATAACGCCTTAAGCAAGATGACATGATGTACACAAAGCAAACTCACGCATGAATAAATCCCATCTTTCTATCCTTAATTGCAATGATACAGATACATGTCATGTCCCTTTCTGTCATTGGGATTGAGCACCGCAATATCGAACCCATCACAAAGCACCTCTCCCATTGCAAGAAAAATCAATCTAGTTGGCCAAACCAAATTGACAAATCTGAGAGAAATACAAAGCTATAATAATCATGCATAAAAGAGTTCAGAGAAGACTCAAATAATATTCATAGATAATGTGATCATAAACTCGCAATTCATCGGATCCCGACAACACACCGGAAAAAGTGAATACGTTGAATAGATCTCCAAGAACATCAAGGAGAACATTGTAGTGAATATCAAAGAGAGAGAGAGAGAGAGAGAGAGAGAGAACAAGCCATCTAGCTACTAGGTATGGACCCATAGGCCCGTGGTAAACTACTCACGCATCATTGGAAGGACAACAAGGTTGATGTAGAGCCCCTCCATGGTTGAATCCCCCTCCAGCAGAGTGCCAGAAAAATGCCTAGATGGGATCTCTCCAGAACAGAAGCTTGATGTGGCGGAAAAAGGGTTTTGGGTGGCTCTCTGTTGGTTTCCCAATTTTAGAGAATTTATAGAGGTGGAATTAGGACAAATAGATGTACGTGGGCCCCACAACATACTAGGGCGCGCATACCCCCTGGGCGCGCCCTGGTGCCTTGTGGGATACTCCTCCATCTTCTGATCTCCTCCCGAACCTTCCAGGGTCTCTTTCGTCCAGAAAAAAATCTCCAAAGAGTTTTGTGGCATTTGGACTTTGTTTGGTACTAATATTCTGGAAAACAAAAAACAAGCAAAAAAACAGTAGCTGGCACTTGGCACTAGGTTAATAGATTAGTCCCAAGAATTGATATATAACTGCATATAAAACATCCACTGTTGATACTATAATAGCATGGGACAATAAAAAAATTATAGATACATTGGAGACGTATCAGACCCCAGGGCCTGACCAGCATTCAGACATTCTGCGACCAGATAATTCACTCGGAAGATATTAACCACTCGGAGCGTACTGCTCCACTTGACTGGCCTTCTTCACTTGACCAAACTAATCAACACTCGGACAATGACCACCAGGAGACTCTTTGGAACCGCAACAGTCCGGACATACGTCTTCCTTCATCAAGTGTGGTTAACACGCCTGTTACCAGTAACAGACGTCCTTAAACTGCTCCTTAAACCCTTGGTAACATTAGCATTCATGGGGCGAGGGCCCATTGTATATAAGCCTACCCCCCTGCTCCATGGCAAGGGTTCACAATCCTTTGTAATCCATACACTCAATCAACAGCTCCAGAGCACCGAGACGTAGGGATATTACCTCCACCATGAGGGGCCTGAACTCGTAAATCCGAGTGTAACAACTGCATCGTGGCTGGGCTCTGCCCTCCAATTCGTACCCCCATACACTACTGTCAGACTTGCACCCACGACAGTTGGCACCCATCTGTGGCAGGTGTCTAGTTACTAAGAACGTAGTTGCACTTTTTTCCACCTTCACCATGGTTTCCTGCGGCAGGCTGACACTCGGAAGCGAGATCCGTTCGGTGTCCTCAGCTTCGTCGTTGACGGTTTGGCGTGGCTCCAGGAGGCCCCACTAGACATCGAAGCGTTGCCTGTCCGCGGCGCAGCTCACTTCCACGCGAGTACTTTCTACGTTCTTTTTTGACAGTCATCGGTCCCGTACCAGTCGGCACCCCTCCACTCCACTGGCCGCCATCACATGTGTTCCGGGGGCTCGCGGCTCCAGCGGTGGATCAAGCACGTGGTGGCCCTTCAGGTTGTGGCACCGTAGATCACGATGGTCGAGCCCGACGAGCCCATACTCGATTTGTTTGCCTTTGCGTATGAGGACTTAGATGATGTATCCGAGTGCGAGAGCAGCGATCCCACTGTAGAGGTGTTGATGGCCGATTCCCAGCACAGTCCACCTGGATATACCCGTGGTGGCACGGGAGTCAATGGCTTGTCGAATGTCAACATTGACGGTGGCGAGAACCATCACACTGACAAGTACTAACCCCAACCTCTCACTTGGCAGCCGAGGGAGGAGTTGCAGCGCAGGAACGAGCAGGCCCTCAGGACATCCATCATTGGGACAACTCCTAAAGCTGAAGCCTTGCTGGTTGCGTGCCAAGTGAACTTGGTTGAGCGCACTCGTCTGGAGGAGCTCCAAAAGTCACTCAATGATCAAGCACGCCGGCAACAACAGCCCAGTTCCAATCGAAGGCAACGGTAGTTGTTCTCAAGTGATCAGTAGTGGAACTATCAGGTATTTCACACCCCTATTCAAAATTTGGCTGCAGCCACTCGGATAGCAGATTCCATCCAGCTATCTCCGTCAGAGGCGGGAGAGAGCTTCCGGTAGATCTGATCCTTGCTCAAGGTGGCTAAAGAACATAATTCAGCTATATCCCAGTCACACAACAGGATTCACAACAAATCTGTCAGGGCAGACACCGTCCGGTCGGCTCACAGCACAGTCGCCCCAAGAAGGAATAGACAATCATCTCAGCGGCGAGACGATTGCGATCGCCACCAGGATCAGTACTCGGATCAAGGTCATGATCGGTCCATTCCTCCGTGATGTCATGATGATTATCGCCTATGTCGACGCCCCCCATGGGATGGCTCATATGCGTCCCGGTCGTATGATGATAGGCATCGATACGACAATGAATGGAGGACCAGTGCTCTGCCATGGTGACGATTATCGTTGGAGAGAACCAGTTGACCTCCACGGCCCGCGGTTCTTTGCGAGATCTATTCTCTCTCAGAACCTGGTGGATGGAGGCAGGGCTCACAAAGAAAACATGGAAAGACATTGTCCGAGCGGGGCCTTCGTTTCCTTTTCTGAATGTTTCAGCAGGGCCATCAGTGTCGCGGACATTCCCCCCAACTTCACGTTGGTGGCAGGGATAAGTAAGTTCACTGGTGAGTCCAAACCAGAGACATGACTAGAGGATTAATGAGTGACTGTTCATATTGGAGGCGGCAATGAGTATGTGGCTATGAAGCATTTGCCTTTGATGCTGGCAGGGTCAGCCCAGGCCTGGCTCAACCAGCTCACGCCCATAACACCTATTGCTAGGAGGATCTGGCTTGAGTGTTCATCAAAATGTTAGAAGGCACATGCTTGCGGCCTGCTGGATTGACTGAGTTACATCACTATGTTCAGAAGCCGAATGAAACCTTGAGAGAGTACATTCAGCATTGGAGTACTCTACATCACGTGGTTAAGAATGTCACCGAACATCAAGCTGTCTGCGCCTTCAAGGTAGGAGCCCAGTATCGGGAGCTCATCCTGAAATTTGGTCAACTGGAGCCCTTGACTATGAACCGAATGATGGAAATTGCCACTCGGTACGCGAATGGCGAGGAAGAAGACTGTCTCTGCGATGGCAAAGGGAAGACCAGTGAACCCAGTTCTGGTAACAATAATCCCATTCAAAAGCAGAAACGCAAGGCTGAGGGTTCGGCTCGGGCCAAAGCCGCAGCTCTGGCTGGGTAGCCCAAGAACAGGGGAAAGGCTAAAGAGAAGTGGGTTGCAAAGAAGAAGAAAGATCAGCCAGGCAATGACATCCTTGATCAGCCGTGTCAGATCCATACTAAGAAAGATGAAGAAGACAATCTGATATTGCCAAACATACCACCCGACAGTGCAGATTGCTCATGCAGCCGTTTCGAGAGGGTTAGTCGAGTGACAAGAGTCCAGATGACACTTACGATGGAGACAAGGCGGAAGGTTATCCTAATGTCAATGCAACCTTGGTGATATTCGCTGATGTTGAGAGCAAGAGTCAACTGAAAAATTTATCAATTGAGAGGTGAACAGGCCATGCCTGCAATAACGAAGTTCCTAAATTGGTCGAAGACATCAATGACATTTGATTAGTCGGACCACCCTGCCTACATCGCCACCCCGGGCGGCAGGCGCTAGTAGTGGATCCTGTAGTGGGAGGCACTCGGCTGCACAAGGTCCTCATGGACGGCGGTAGTGGATTGAACATACTCTACGCAAAGACCTTGAAGGGAATGGGCATCCCTGTGTCCCGCCTCAGTGAGCAAAATGCAATTCCATGGGGTAATCCCCGAGAAGAAGGCAAAGTCACTTGGCAGGATTTCCCTTGATGTGGTCTTTGGGGATGAAAAGAACTTTTGGAAGGAGAAGCTGACCCTTGAAGTAGTCGACTTCCGCAGTGCCTATCATGCCATCCTTGGTCGGCCAGCTTATGCATGCTTCATTGCCCGTCCATGTTATCTGTATCTCAAGCTTAAGATGCCCGGACCGAAAGGCGTCATCACTATCATTGGTAGTAGACATGGTGCTGAGGAGTGTTTGGAGCAAGGGTCTTGGATTGCAGATGAACAGATGGTTGTTGTTGAGCTAGAAGAGTACAAGAAAAATGTTGATCCGGGTGATCTGTGGCATTCCAAGAAACCGACTATAGAGTCCGTTTTTAGTTGTCTGGCGAGATAAAGCCAGTGCACATTCATCCGAAAGATCCCAATGCCACACCCACCAACATATGAACAACACTTGACATCAAATAGGAAGTTGAGCTCATCCAGTTCCTCTGTGAGAACTGGGACATCTTCGCATGGAAGCCATCTGACATGTTGGGTGTACCCACGGAGCTAACTGAGCCCATTTTTGCGTCGACCTGAAGGCCAAGCTTGTGAAAGAGCATCTCCATCCTCCGGCCACAGAGAAAATAAAATCCATTGGTGAGGAAATTACTCGGCTTATGGCAGCCAAGTTCATTCGAGAGGTGTACCACTCTGAGTGGCTCACTAATGTTATCTTGGTTCCTATCCTTGGGGAACGCAGTAATATAAAAAAATTCCTATGATCAAGCAAGATCTCTCTAGGTTATGCATAGCAACGAGAGGGAGAGTGTGTCCACTACCCTCGTAGACCGAAATCAGAAGCGTTAAGTAACGCGGTTGATGTAGTCGAACGTCTTCGTGATCCAACCAATCAAGTACCGAACGCACGGCACCTCCGTGATCTGCACACGTTCAACTCGATGACGTCCCTCGAACTCTAGATCTAGCTGAGGCCGCGGGAGAGTTCTGTTAGCACGACGGCGTGGTGATGCTGATGATGAAGTTACCGGCGCAGGGGTTCGCCTAAGCACTACGCCGATATGACCAAGGTGGAAAACTATGGAGGGGGGCACCGCACACGGCTAAAGATCAACTTGTGTATTATTGGGGTGCCCCCTGGACACGTATATAAAGGAGGGAGGCAGAGAGGAGGGAGGCCAGGTTGGGCGCGCCAGGGGGAGTCCTACTTGGGCTCCTAGTCTAAGTAGGACTCGGCCCCCCTTTTTCCTTTCTTCCATCGGAGGAAAAGGGAAGGGGAGAGAGGGAGAAGGAAAGAGGGGGGCCAGGCCCCTCCCCTAGTACAATTCGGTTTGGGCAAGGGGAGGGTGCGCCCCTCCCTTGTGGCCTCCCTCCTCTCCTCCAATAAGGCCCAATAGGCCCATTACTTCTCTCAGAGGGTTCCAGTGACCTCCCGGTACTCCGGAAAAATGCCCGAACCACTCAGAACCATTCCGATGTCCAAATGCAACCTTCGAATATATGAATCTTTATGTCTCAACCATTTCGAGACTGCTCGTCACGTCCGTGATCTCATCCGGGACTCCGAAGAAACTTCGGTCATCAAATCACATAACTCATAATACAAATCGTCATCGAACATTAAACGTGCGGACCCTATGGGTTCGAGTGTTGGAAATATGCCCTAGAGGCAATAATAAAATGTTATTATTATATTTACTTATTCATGATAATTATCTATTGTTCATACTATAACTGTATTGACAGGAAACCGTAATACATGTGTGAATACATAGACCACAACATGTCCCTAGTGAGCCTCTAGTTGACTAGCTCGTTGATCAATAGATGGTCATGTTTCCTGACTATGGACATGGGATGTCATTGATAACGGGATCACATCATTAGGGGAATGATGTGATGGACAAGACCCAATCCTAAGCATAGCACAAGATCGTGTAATTCGTTTGCTAAAAGCTTTTCTAATGTCAAGTATCATTTCCTTAGACCATGAGATTGTGCAACTCCCGGATACCGTAGGAATGCTTTGGGTGTACCAAACGTCACAACATAACTGGGTGGCTATAAAGGTACACTACAGGTATCTCCAAAAGTGTCTGTTGGGTTGGCACGAATCGAGACTGGGATTTGTCACTCCGTATGATAGAGAGGTATCTCTGGGCCCACTCGGTAATGCATCATCATAATGAGTTCAATGTTACTAAGTAGTTAGTCATGGGATCATGCATTACAAAACGAGTAACGTGACTTGCCGGTAATGAGATTGAACGAGGTATTGGGATACCGACGATCGAATCTCGGGCAAGTAATGTACCGATTGACAAAGAGAATTGTATACGGGATTGATTGAATCCCCGACATCGTGGTTCATCCGATGAGATCATCATGGAACATGTGGGAGCCAACATGGGTATCCAAATCCCGCTGTTGGTTATTGGCTGGAGAGCTGTCTCAGTCATGTCTGCATGATTCCCGAACCCATAGGGTCTACACACTTAAGGTTCGTTGACGCTAGAGTTGTTATGGGAATTAGTATGCGGTTACTGAATGTTGTTCGGAGTCCCGGATGAGATCCCGGACGTCATGAGGAATTCCGGAATGGTCTGGAGGTAAAGATTTATATATGGGAAGTCCAATTTCAGTCACCAGAATAATTTCGGGGGTTACCAGTATTGTACCGGGACCACCGAAAGGTGTCCGGGGGTCCACCGGGTGGGTCCACCTGCCACAGGGGACTAAATGGGCTGAACAAGGGTGGGAACCATCCCCCTAGTGGACTGGTGTGCCCCCCAAGGGCCCAAGGTGCCTAGGGTTGAAAACCCTAGGGGGTGGGAGTGCCTCCCACCAACTTGGGGGGCAAGCTCCCCCCCTTGCCCCCCTAGATGAGATCTAAGGGGGTCGGCCCCCTCTCCCCTTCCCCCTATAAATAGTGGGGGGGTTGGAGGGCTGTCACACCCTTCCCCTGGTGTAGCCCTCATTACTAGGAAAAGGGCTATAGATAGGACTAATTCTAATGGCGCACCAGGTAGACAGTGCGCCACTACTATATACTAATGGCGCACTGGCTTCCGGTGCGCCATTAGTGTGGAAGACACTAATGGCGCACCAGTCTCAATTTGCGCCACTACTATTGATTTTTTTCCCATTTTTCCATACAAACTAATGGCGCATGATGACAAAGTGCGCCATTACTAGTTAGAACTAGTAATGGCGCACGGCCAAGACAGTGCGCCATTAGTATATATATATATATATATATATATATATATATATATATATATATATATATATATATATTTTTACTTTTTTGCAAACCTACTAATGGCGCACCGTATCACAGTGCGCCATTAGTAGTTTAAACTACTAATGGCGCACTGTGACACCGTGCGCCATTAGTATACATATGTTTTTTTTACTTTTCTGCAAAAAGTACTAATGGCGCACCACCTGCAGGTGCGCCATTAGTAACCAGGGTTACTAATGGTGCATTATGTGGTGGTGCGCCATTAGTAACCTGGGACCAACAAGATATTTTGGACAGCCCACCTACCCACTCACTTTCCCCACTTCATTCTCTCCACCTCCTCCTCCAAGCTTGTCTCGGCTGCCTCCTCCTCCTCACCTCATTTCCACCATAAATTCATCAAAATTAAGTGGTGAAATTACCTTTTTTTGATAGGTAAGTAAGGGGAAAGCTATCTTCATGATGTAGATCTACTTTTTTCTCCATAGCTCGCTCCAACAACGTGCACATACACTTTTTGTGGCCTAGCTAGATCTATGTATGTTGTGGTGTTGCATGTGTTTGTGGTGTTGCATATATGATTGTGTTTGAAGGTACCAGTATTTGAAATGCGATAGTTGCCAATATTTTGCCGGAATGTTTTGATTCATTTCCGTTTCGGCGAGAATTTTGGCACTATGCATTCTTTTTGGTCCTATTTTTAGGGAAGGTCATGCCAAATTTTTTCTTGGTTCTAAAATATCGTTTTGCTCTACCCCGCAGGCGACCATGGTCCGCACGATGACTGAAGGCATCGTGAATAGGTTTTTGAGCTCCGCGAAGGCTGAGATGCTTCAAAATAACGAGATGGGGATAAGATGTCCGTGTCGAAGATGCAAGCTGAAGAGCCTTATTGAGGACCCGGATTCCGGGCAGGTGCGGGACGACCTGCTCTTGCGTGGTTTCATGGATGTCTATCGGTGGCAAGGTGATGAAGATGACTATGAAGTCGTCCATGGGGGCCGGGCAAGAAATGAGGAAGGGCAACAAGGCAAGTACCACCGCGGCGAGGGTGGGCGAGAAGACGAAGAATCTCCAGGACATGATCACGATGTTGATGCTATACACAGTCATCTTGTAGAAGATGTCGTAAATGATGATGGGGAAGATCAAGACGAAGGGCATGATCATGAAGATGAAGATGCCGGAGCAGACGACGATGGAGGCTGGGTGCAGGACCCTCATATTCAAGAGCTGCTTCTCAAGCAGACGGATAACACAAGAGCTGCCGCCCGAGAGAAAGTCAAGCTGGATCAACTGGAGATAGACACGGTTACTCCATTGTATGAAGGATGCAGGCCCGAGGATACCCACCTGAAAGTAACGCTCATGGCTCTGGAGATGAAGGTAAATCACAAAATGACCAATGCATGCTTCGACGAGAACATGTCATTCTGGCACGAACGTCTTCCCAAGGGGAACAAGTGCCCGATCAGTTTCGAGGAGGCGAAGAAAGTCGTGTGTCCTCTGGATTTACCGCACCTGAAATACCATGTGTGCATGAACAATTGTATCATTTATCGGTATGAGCATGCGGAGTCTACCATATGTCCGGTGTGCGGCGTCACTCGATACAAGAAGAGGAAGAAAGCTCCTCAAAAATCGGTGTGGTACTTTCCGATCACTCCTCGTCTGCAGCGGTATTTCACAGACCCTAAGGTAGCAAAGCTCCTGCGTTGGCACGCGGATAGGGAGGAGAAGAAGCGGGAAGATGACGGAAATGATCCGGAGATAAATAAAAAAGACAAGATGCTGAGTCACCCTAAGGATGCGAGCCAGTGGCAAGCGTTGAACTTCGAATACCAGAATTTGGGAAGGATCCAAGGAACATCGTGCTAGGCGCGAGCACCGATGGAGTCAATCCGTTTGGCAGCCAAAGAAGCACACATAGCACCTGGCCTGTGTTTGTGTGGATGTACAACCTTCCCCCCTGGTTGTGCATGAAGAGGAAGTACATTCACAAGAGTATGCTAATTGAAGGGCCGAAACAACCAGGGAACGTCATCAATCTGTATCTGGGACTGCTGAAGGAGGAGCTAGACACGCTGTGGAAAACGCCAGCCAATACGTGGGACGCCGTAGAGAGAGAATATTTCCCTATGAGAGCCGCACTGCTCACTACGGTGCACGACTATCTTGGTTACGGATATCTCGCGGGGCAGGTAGTCACGGATTTTCTGGATGCGTAAGGTGCATGGATGACACAACGTATCGCCAGCTAGATAGAGATCCCGGGTCTTCGAAAACCGTGTTCATGGGACATCGAAGGTGGCTATGCGATGATGAATCGTGCAGGAAACGCAAGGATCTGTTCGATGGTGAAACCGAACCCCGAAAACGCCCGTGTACAAGGAGCGGCGAGGAAATAGACGAGCTGTTGAAAAATTGGAAAGACTGCCCATTGCCGGGAAAGAAGCAAAAGGCGCCAGAGCCGGGAAAGAAGCGAAAGGCGCCAGAGCCACTGCTGAAGGTATGGAAAACGAGGTCTGTTTTCCGGGACTTGCCGTACTGGAAGATCCACCGTGTGTCTCACAGCCTTGATGTCATGCATATCACGAAGAACATGTGCGAGAGTCTGCTTGGTACCCTGCTCAACATGCCAGAGAGGACCAAACATGGGCCGAAAGCAAGGGCGGACTTGAAATCAATGGGCATCAGGCAGGAGCTTCACGCTAATGATGATGATGATGATGATGATGATGATGATGATGATGATGATGATGATGATGATGATGATGAGGCGAAGTAGGACACAGAAAGTCGTCGCAAAGGCAAAAAGGCCAAGAAGACCGGAAATGACTACCCTCCCGCATGCTTCACTCTAAGTCAGGAGGAGATCGAGCAGTTTTTCACCTGCCTCCTAGGAGTAAAACTTCCTTACGGTTACGCGGGGAAGATAAGCAGATACCTAGACCCAGTGAAGCAGAAGTTCAGCAGGATGAAGTCTCACGACTGTCACGTGCTGATGACGCAGATACTTCCAGTTGCTATCCATGGGATCATGGACGCGCACGTCCATGAAATGCTATTTGGCCTATGCAACTTTTTCGACGTCATCTCTCGGAAGTCGATTGGCGTGAGGCAACTCAGAAGACTACAGGAAGAGATCGTGGTGATACTATGCGAGCTTGAGATGTACTTCCCGCCCGCATTCTTCGACGTTATGGTGCATCTGCTGGTCCATATCGTGGAGGATATCATCCAACTCGGGGCGACGTTCCTGCACAACATGATGCCGTTCGAAAGGATGAATGGTGTCATCAAAGGATACGTTCGCAACATGTCACGTCCAGAGGGAAGTATAGCCAGGGGCTTTCTGATCGAAGAGTGCATCTCCTACTGCACGAATTATCTAGGCATCGAGAATCCCGTTGGTCTGCCCGTCAACAGGCACCTCGACAAGCTCGATCGATGGGGTCACCGTGAGGGTCGCCGCGAAATGCATGTCGACTTCGAGGGTCGACTCGCCGACTTTGAAAGAGCAAACCTAGTCGCGCTACAACACATAGACGTGGTCGATCCTTGGGTGGTAGAGCACAAAACCTTTACTGAGAAGACGTACAATGACCGAGGCCAACAGAGGACGGACGGAGATATACTCAAAGAGCACAACTCATGTTTCACGCGTTGGTTCAAGCAGAAGCTTCTGTCGTACCCTTTACATGAAGATTCTTCCGCGGAAGAACAACTCATATTCGCCTTGTCATAGGGCGCCGAGCACAACCTGATGACCTATGAGGCGTACGATATCAATGGCTACACATTCTACACCAAGGACAAGGACATGAAGAGCGATGGTTATCAGAACTCCGGGGTAACGATGGAATCCTATCCCGGTAAGGACAAGGACAGATACTATGGAAGGATCGAGGAGATCTGGGAGCTGAGCTACGCTGGAGAGAAGGTGCCGATGTTCCGTGTCAGATGGGCCAAGAGCGTCCTAAAAGAAGACCGATATTTCACCACCATGGTTATACCCGAAGCCAAATCCAAGACCGCAGGCGCAAACGTCACCGCGAAAAATGAGCCATGGGTACTGGCTTCCCAAGTGGACCAATGCTTCTTCATTACCGACCCGTCAAAGCCCAGTCGTGTTGTCGTGAGGAGAGGCAAAAGGAAGATCATCGGAATGGATGGAGTAGCCAATGAGCAAGACTTCGACAAGTACGGCGACCCGAAGATCGAACATGACGACGACGATGAAGTAGCAGCACACACCACAAGAAGAAGCAGGATCACCCTACCTAAAGGACATCCGTTCCACAGAAGAACTCCATTTGCGAAAAAGAAGGGCAAGAAGATTGTGAACAGATAGCTAGCTAAGATCGATTGTATTTAAATCGTAGTCTTCATTTCTCGATTGTATTTCATGGGCACTTTTTGATATCATGAATATTTTTAAATTTCATGGGCACTTTTTGAATTCATGAGGACACTTGATCTCGATCCCCCTCCATCTCGATCTCGATTTCCCCTCCATCTCGAACTCGATCCCCGCACCCTCCCCCGCTCCACCGCCGCCGCCGATGATATTTTCAAGTAACAAATTTGAACATATTTTAAAAAAAAATATTACTGTTTTTATAAAAAAATATTACTGTTATGATTTAAACAAGTTTGAACATATTTAAACACAAATAAATATAAAAAACAACATTTAAAATGCATAAAAAAATATTGGGGAGCCTGGGAATCGAACCCAGGACCTCCTGGTGTGTGTGCTGCATGTTGACCAGTCGGGCTAGTGGGTGGGTTCTGTTGTAGATAGGGTTAGGTGGTAGATAGGGCTAGTGGGCTAGATTAGAACAAAATTCTAATGGCGCACCGAGAGCTGGTGCGCCATTAGAATAGTCGTACTTATGGCGCACGAGATGCTGGTGCGCCATTAGAAAGTTTCCCCCCACACTAAATCCCCAATCTCTCTAATCTCTCCCGCTACCCCCCGTGTTCGCCGTCCCCCTCGCCGCCCCCCTCGCCTCCTTCGCCGTCCCCGAGCCGAGCGCCGCCTCCCTCGCCGCCTCCCTCGCCGTCCCCGAGCCGAGCAACGTCCCCCCTCCGCCCGCGCCCGCACCCTCGCCGTCCCCCTCCCTCCGCGGCCCCGCCTGCGTCAACCTCCCTCCCGAGCGCGACAGCTAGGGTTCCTAGCCGCCGCCACCGCTGCCGGCCTGCCGCCGTGACGCGCCCAGCCGGCCGAACCCTCCGCTGCCCCGCCTCCACCGCCTCCTCCTCGACGCGCCGCCTCCTCGACGCGCCTCCTCCTCCTTGACGCGCCACCTCCTCGACGCGCCTCCTCCTCCTCGACGTGCCGCCTCCTCGACGCGCCGCCGCCCGCTGCCTCCTCGACACCGGCGTCCTCCTACGGCAGCCTGCCGTTATCCCACAGGTGATTCCTCACCTCTCCCCCCTTCCCCTCCTTCCCCCTACGGCAGCCTAAAAAAATGTACCACTCCCTCGTATCTGAGAAGTAGGTGATGAAGCTTTTTGCTTAGGCATGCTAGTGGGTTTAGTGTTCTTCAGTGTTCTTGCTATAGTTAACTGAAAATGTTCAGTGTTCCAATACTGTAGAGAAACTATAGTGCCTGTTATTCAGTTATGACTCCTTCACTGAAACTGTAGTGTTTGCTAAAACTGAGATGTAAACTAAAGGAGTTCGTGATTTGCAGAAGCTGTAGCATACTCCAACAAGTGATAAATGCACTCAAAAGTTCACTAAGAAAATGCAGATGCTTCTCACTTGTTACTGAAAGTTTTTTGGAGTGATAGATGCGTGCAAAAGAAGTTTAGTTAACTATTACTGTTGTTGTATGAATTCCAACCAGGTCAATTTGCATAAGCACATGGGCTAGTATCATTAGCAGTGCTGCTGTAAGCATATACAGATTTCTTGAAAACTGTATGTGCAATCTACAAATGTGAAAAACTGTATGTGCTGTCATAGGTGATGTGCTGTCAAAACTATATGTGCAATCTCCAGAACAATTACGCTTATGTGAAAACTGTATGTGCAATCTCCAAATGTATCATCATAATGTAGGTGTTGTGTTTTGTGATTCTTCATGCTGAGAACTTCAGCTTTTTCAACTTGCTGGACTATATGTTCATTGGTACTACTTGTGATGCTGCTGCTGTACTACTTGGGAATTTTGTCAACTTGATTAACTTCCGTTCCGGCCCTTGAGTTTGCCGGAATGTTGATTAACTTCCGTTCCGGCAAATTTGGGTACTCCATATGTCCTATTTTCAGCAAAGGTCATTCTGAAATTTTCCGTGAATTTTAGCATGATTTTGCTAAAAATAGGACATATGGGGTACTTGCGACTAATGCATGGGCCGGGGTATCTTAGTACTTAATTAAGTAGGATCAACTGCCCCTTTATTCTTGCTGCATTAAACCATAGGTGGCAATAGAGCCAAGTGATTAGGCCCAACTTAGAATTCTCCTTAGCATCGATAAACCCTAGATGATAAACCCAACATAGGTGGCAATAGAGCCAAGTGATTAGTGCCAAGTGATTAGGCCCAACCTAGGGTGCCTCGGCATCGATAAACCCTAAATGATGAAAACTTAACTTGCCTGCCCCGGATGCCTCGGTGTCGATGAGAACCTAAATGATGTACGCTTAGGCTTTTAGGGTGCCTCGGCGTCGACAAACCCTAAATGATGAAAGCTTAGGCTTTTAGGGTGCCTCGGTGTCGACAAACCCTAAATGATGAGACCATGATCTTGTTCCTTGACAATAACCAACTTTTTAACCAAACTTTTTTCCTATTTAGAGCGAAACATGGCCCACAACAATGAGGCCGGTGGTTCGGGCGGCAAGCAATTCTGGGAGCTGTCCCAGGAGATGGAGGAACAACCTCACCGCTATGAGGACACCGCGGAAGACACCGATCCTAATTACACAACCCCTAGTGGCGTCGGGGATGACACCACTGATGGTGCCGCCGAGGATGCCACCACTGATGATGGCGGCGCACACACAGATGGCAGCCAATCGAAGAAGCAAAGGAAGGACCGGCGTCCGAATGCGCTCCGCACCGTCAAGGAGGAATTCACTCAAGTGGACTCCGACGGGAATCCAACGGAGCCCAAACATATAGTCAAGGGGTACTCGGTTCAGCTCGGGTGCATTCTCTGGAGCACCGTCTCGATCAACACCGAGAACCTTAGGCATAAGGACCAAGGGAATTTGCGCAACCTCCTCTTCACGAAGCTGCACGAACGATACAAGTTCCCCGCCGAATTTGAAAACACACGCCTCTCAGGGAATAAAGTGAACAGTGCCGCCCTCACGAAGATGAGCACGGCCCTGTCTACTTGGAGAAGCGCGGCGAAGAAAATGATTGATAAAGGTGATAGTTATGAGAAGATCAAGGCGAAATATCCTTTGATGAGCGAAGATGAGTACAAGGAGTTCGAGATCAAGTGCTCGAGCAGTGCAACCTCCGAATCAAGTCAGTGGGGGAAAGAAATGCGGGAGTTGAACTTAGGGGAACACAAACTCGGTCCCGGCGGTTACAGAGTGGCGGAGCCTATATGGGACAAGGAGGATGCAGAGCGTGCCGAGCAAGGCCTACCGCCCCGCTTCGAGAAATACGGCGGTAACAAGCAGACCAGGAACTATGTCAGGGCCCGGTACAAGGAGGACCCGATAACAAAGGAGCTTACAACGGATCCGAAGACCAGGGCGCTTGAGCTTGTTCTGGTAAGGAATACACCCCCGCGTAATTAGCTCCATATGGTTGCACTCTAATTAATCCCCAATATTTCTAAATGGTTCACGTTCCTTTCGCAGGACACTGAAAGCAGTAGCACGGGGTCGTCTCAGAGCTCCCCTTTCGACACCCCTTTAAATAGCGCGTTGAACATAATGAAAAACAAGGATAAGCTCACTAAGCCGACGTCAGCTGGTCGTGTGGCCGGCAAAGGCTTGTCCACAAAATGGGGGTCATACTATACCGCTGGTGTGAGGATGGAGAAAAAGGCCAGCTCGGAAAGCCAGACGCGCGACGTTGAAGCACTCAAGTCACAAGTGGCGCTGATTCCGGAGCTTGTCCAAGAGCAAGTGGAACAACAGCTGGGAACGAAGCTCAACGCCATGGTGCCTACGTTGATTCATGGGCTGACGACGTGGATTGCGGGCGGCCAACAGGGGCCTCCCCCGGTTCCCAGCTTCACGGCCAGCAACTCGCACAGCACGGAGGCGGCGCCATTGGTGTCTCCGGCGGCGCCATTGGTGTCTCCGGCGGCGGCGCCATTGGTGTCTCCGGTGGAGGCGGTATTCGTGTCTCCGGCGCCGGCACGGGCATTGGAGCTTAATGCACCCGGGTGTACGCCGGCCGGCACCTCGCCAGCAAGCGCCCCCTCCGTCAGTTGCACGCCCGCCGTTGGCGGTGCCTCGACATTAGCCGAGCTCGACGGCATCACGGTAACTAAGCCTCTCGGCCGATGACTTCATCTCCTTGCCTTTGACTAGGCATCCCTGACGCCCTGTACATGTTTTCGCAGGGCACCGCCGATGTTCCTTGCACTCTTCTGCACTTCGTGGACGCCGAGCTGGTCGATGTCGCCAAGGGCAGAATCGTTCAACCAGGCAACCGCATGTTCCACGGTAATCCGATGCCACCCACAATGTATAGGGTTGAAGTGGTTCGGGTGCTGCCAGGCTGCGACGAGCTGTTACCTCCGGTTCGACCCGCTGGGGCCGACGAAGAAGATGAGATGACCCTCAGCGCCTGCATAAACTGGCCGCTGCTTTGGCCAAAGAGCCAGATTCGTTTGGGGGCGGGGGACACCACCCCACGGACAAGACCGCCAGTCGTGCCGGCGCCAAGCCATGGCAAGAACGCCGCAACGCTACCGGACCTGCCGGACATCCCTATGTCGGACATCCCTATGGCACAGGATCCGGACGACGACGACAACGACGATGGTACATTTACCAAAGTCGATAAGTACTTTGCCTAACATGGGTACGCTCACGAGTTCTGCGGGCCTCTTTCTCAAGAACCCAACCAAGACGACCGCAATCTAGCTGGTACGGCGGAGAAATCCAATTGCAATAGGTGTCATCTGGCGTTCAGTTCTCAGGAGACGCCTCTAGCTCCCGCCTTCACCGAGCCTCAGATAGCTGAGGTGCGAAATATTATCAGCCCCAACACGCTCAAGAAGGCGGTCTGTGAGCAGAACTTGGTCCCATTACAGGAGATCAAGAAGAAGGGACGGAAACGAAAGACTAACAATGGCGCCGGTGTGAGCCAGCCAGCACCGAGTACGATCTATGCTCAGGACAGGCCACCTTCACCTAAGGATATCTCGAGGAGGGTGCATGTGGCAGGTAGGGCGATGCTACCGCCAAATATGCTGAATGCTGCAACCGGTGCTATGCGGAGTCTGCACGACAGTGTTCTTTCTTTGGAGAAGCGGCGTCTCAGAGAGAAGGATGTGGCATACCCGGTTTTCGTGGCCAAGGTGCCAGAGGGCAAGGGCTTTGTGGATGGCGACATCAGGGGTACGATCGTCCTGCGGTTTGATGACATCTTTGCTATGTTTAACCTTCATCCGCTGCACTACACCTTCGTTCGGCTGTTTTCGCTGAGTATGGAGATGCGGATCATTAGAGACAAGACCCCGGACATCGTGATAGTCGACCCCTTCTACATGCGTGCCAAGCACTTGAGCAGCGTTGGGGACCGCCAAGTTGCGAGTTCACACCTCGAAGGCGTCATTCTGGCAAACCCAGATAAGGATAACTTCCTTGTGGCTTACTTTCCCGAGTAAGTCATCCCTTAACCGCCCCGTAACATATGATTTCTTAGATTTCGATCGTTCTTTTTTTTCTAACATTCCATGTTCTGTGCAGTGACACACATTGCACACTCATCCTCTTAAGCCCGAAATATTCCATGGCCACGTATTTCAACCCGAACCGTAACTCCAAGATAGACTACACAAATGTCAAGAAAGTTCTTGATGATATTCTCCTCGGCTACGCCAAATCTGGAGGCACCTTCACCAGTACTGTTCGTAAGTATGGCAAGCACATGTTCTCACACAATACGATGTTCTTCTGCGTCAAGCAGCCGCCTGGCGGTCAGAAGGATGCCTACTACGCCCTCCATCACATGCAGGCGATTGTAAGGGACCATCATCAACTTCTGCTACCAGATAATCTCAAAGATTGGGCCGCGAACTTGTCGGCAATCTAGGACGCGGACCTCAGACAAGAATTCTTTCGCATCCAGTTGGACTTTGCGGACATCATCCATCAAGATGTCCTTCATACGTCGGGGCAGTTCTTCCTCAGATATCAACCGTCCAACAAAGAGATAGATGGAATGCTACAAATGCAGGGTGACAACGACCGCGATTTCATGACCATCGCGACAGACGACGGCTTCATCAACGCTCCTGTTCGATGAGTCGAGTCGAAAGTAGTGATGTGTAGTTCTGAAACATTGATTGGCTCATGTTGTAATTAAACTTTAATGAATTCGTATGTCTCTTTGGTTTGGACAGTCGTTCAACTTAGATGTAATCGATGCTATTTATTAGTAGGACCATGAATCGTGCTATTAATGTCTTGCTTTTCTCTTCCGATCCTTTTGTTGCATACTTACATATTGCTTATGTATTGTTTGTTGTTTGGCTTGTGCATAGAGATGCCGTCGTATGTCGTGTACAAGGGTAAGGTTCCCGAAGTCTACGACGACTGGGAGGAGTGTCGGAGACAGGTTCACCATTTCAGCGGTAACAGTTACAAAGGGTACACCACTAGGGCGGAGGCCGAATCTAGATACGCCCGCCATCTAGCGGGAGAGAGGAGGGAGCGTTGGAGGAACTGGATGAAGACCAGTTTGATCGCGATGATGCTCATCGTGATGACCACAACTCTCTTCTATGTGATGGTAGTTTAGATGGTCGATATCGACTTGTAATGTGAAGACAAACTAGCTACTCACGGTCTCGAGACTTGTAATGTTCTATCTTTGTTCGGTCTTTTGAATTCAGAGACTAATATGATGATTTGTATTCAGAGACTAATCTTCTATTGTATTCGATGAATCTGCTGTTGCTGTGTGGTGTTGTCTAAATTCTGTCCAATAATATATTTTGTAACCTGTAAAAATATCAGAAAAGAAAAAAAATAATCCCTAATATTCATACTAGTGGCGCACCACGCAAGACACTAATGGCGCACTGTGATAATCACACTAATGGCGCATCAGCCACTGGTGCGCCATTAGTATGCCAAAGCACATGGGTACATATGGCCCCCTGGAAAGAATTCTAATGGCGCACTGTGGGCAATACTAATGGCGCACTACGTGGTGCGAGATTAGAACACCAGATACTAATGGCGCACAAGTGGTGCGCCATTAGAATTTAATTCTAATGGCGTGATGCTAGTGGCACACCAGTAGTACGCCATTAGAAGGCAAAACTGGTGCGCCACTAGCATGCCTTTTCCTAGTAGTGCCTCCCCCTCTCCAACTCCATCTCCTCCTCCGTAGTGCTTGGCGAAGCCCTGCCGGAGAACTGCGAGCTCCTCCACCACGCCGTCATGCTGTCGGAGCTCTCCCTCAAATTCTCCTCTCCCCTTGCTGGATCAAGAAGGAGGAGACGGTCCCCGGGCTGTACGTGTGTTGAACGCGGAGGCGCCGTCCGTTCGGCGTTAGATTGGATCTTCCACAATTTGAATCGCCGCGAGTACGACTCCCTCATCCGCGTTCTAGTGACGCTTCCGCTTAGCGATCTTCAAAGGTATGAAGATGCTCATCCTCTCCCTCTCTTGTTTCTAGAATCTCCATAGATTGATCTTGGTGATGCGTAGAAAATTTTGAATTATTGCTATGTTCCCCAACATCGAGAACTATGTAGACATGACTGAGACACATCTCTGGTCAATAACCAATAGCAAAACCTGGATGCTCATATTGGCTCCTACATATTCTACGAAGATCTTTATCAGTCAAACTGCATAACAACATACGTTGTTCCCTTTTCATGGGTATGTTACTTGCCCGAGATTCGATCATCGGTATCATCATACCTAGTTCAATCTCGTTACCGGCAAGTCTCTTTACTCGTTCCTTAATACTTCATCCTACAACTAACTCATTAGTCACAATGCTTGCAAGGCTTATTGTGATGAGTATTACCGAGAGGGCCCAGAGATACCTCTCCGAAACACAGAGTGACAAATCCTAATCTCGATCTATGCCAACCCAACAAACACCTTCGGAGACACCTGTAGAGCACCTTTATAATCACCCATTTACGTTGTGACGTTTGGTAGCACACAAAGTGTTCCTCCAGTATTCGGGAGTTGCATAATCTTATAGTCTGAGGAACATGTATAAGTCATGAAGAGAGCAATAGCATTGAAACTATAACGATCATAATGCTAACCTAACGGTTGGGTCATGTCCATCACATCATTCTCCTAATGATGTGATCCCATTCATCAAATGACAACACATGTCTATGGTTAGGAAACATAACCATCTTTGATTAATGAGCTAGTCAAGTAGAGGCATACTAGGGACACTATGTTTTGTCTATGTATTCACACATGTACTAAGTTTCTGGTTAATGCAATTCTAGCATGAATAATAAACATTTATCATGAAATAGGGAAATAAATAATAACTTTATTATTGCCTCTAGGGCATATTTCCTTCAGTCTCCCACTTGCACTAGAGTCAATAATCTAGGTCACATCGCCATGTGATTTAACATCAATAGTTCACATCTGTATGTGATTAACACACATAGTTCACATCACCATGTGACCAACAACCAAAGGGTTTACTAGAGTCAATAATCTAGTTCACATTGCTATGTGATTAACACCCAATTATTACTAAGGTGTGATCTTGTTTTGCTTATGAGAGAAGTTTAGTCAACGGGTCTGTCACATTCACAGCCGTATGTATTTTGCAAATATTCTATGTCTACAATGCTCTGTATGGAGCTAATCTAGCTAATTTCTGCCACTTTCAATATGTATCCAGATTGAGACTTGGAGTCATCTAGATCGGTGTAAAAGCTTGCATCGACGTAACTCTTTACGACGAACTTTTTATCACCTCCATAACCAAGAAATATTTCCTTAGTCCTCACTAAGGACAATTTTGACTGCTGTCCAGTGATCTACTCTTAGATCACTATTGTACCCCCTTGCCAAACTCATGGCAAGGTGCACAAAAGGTCTGGCACACAGCACAACATACTTTATATAACCTATGACTGTGGCATAGGGAATGACTTTCATTCTCATTCTCTCTTCTGCCGTGGTCGGGCTTTGAGTCTTACTCAACTTTACACCTTGTAATACAGGCAAGAACTTCTTTTTTGACTGATCCATTTGGAACTCTTTCAAAAAACTTGTCAAGGTATGTATTCATTGAAAAATCTTATCAAGCGTCTTGATCTATCTCTATAGATCTTGATGCCCAATATATAAGCAACTTCGCTGAGGTCTTTCTTTGAAAAACTCCTTTCAAACTCTCCTTTATGCTTTCCAGAAAATTCCACATCATTTCCAATCAACAATATGTCATCCACATATACTTATCAGAAAGGGTGCTCCCACTCACTTTCTTGTAAATACAGGCTTCACCACAAGTCTGTATAAGACTATATGCTTTGATCAACTCATCAAAGTGTATATTCCAACTCCGAGATGCTTGCACCAGTCCATAGATGGATCGCTGGAGCTTGCACACCTTGTTAGTACCTTTAGGGTTGACAAAACCTTATGGTTGCATCATATACAACTCTTCTTTAAGAAATATCCATTTAAGGAATGTAATTTTCACATCCATTTGCCATATTTCGTAAAATATGGCAACTGATAACATGATTCGGACGAATTTAAGCATCGCTACATTTGAGAAAATCTCATTGTAGTCAACACCATGAACTTGTCGAAAACCTTTTTGCGACAAGTCGAGCTGTGTAGTAGTAACACTACTATCAGTGTTCGTCTTCCTCTTGAAGATCCATTTATTTAATATGGCTTGCCGACCATCGGGAAAGTCCACCAAAGTCCACACTTTGTTCTCATACATGGATCCCATCTCAGATTTCATGGCCTCAAGCCATTTCGCGGAATCTGGGCTCATCATCGCTTCCTCGTAGTTCGTAGGTTCATCATGGTCTAGTAACATGACTTCCAGAATAGGATTACCATATCACTCTGGTGCGGACCATACTCTGGAAGACCTATGAGGTTCTGTAGTAACTTGATCTGAAGTTTCATGATCATCATCATTAGCTTCCTCACTAATTCGTGTAGGAATCACCGGAACTGATTTCTGTGATGAACTACTTTCCAATTCGGGAGAAGGTACAATTACCTCATCAAGCTCTACTTTCCTCCCACTCACTTTTTTTGAGAGAAACTCCTTCTCTAGAAAAGATCCATTCTTAGCAACGAATATCTTGCCTTCGGATCTGTGATAGAAGGTGTACCCAACAGTTTCCTTCGGGTATCCTATGAAGATGCACTTCTCCGACTTGGGTTCGATCTTATCAAGTTGAAGCTTCTTCAGATAAGCATCGCAGCCCCAAACGACAACTTTGGTTTCTTGCCAAACCACAGTTCATAAGGCGTCGTCTCAACGGATTTTGATGGTGCCCTGTTTAACATGAATGTAGTTGTCCCTAATGCAT
Source organism: Triticum timopheevii (assembly GCA_963921465.1). Classification (NCBI taxonomy): domain Eukaryota; kingdom Viridiplantae; phylum Streptophyta; class Magnoliopsida; order Poales; family Poaceae; genus Triticum; species Triticum timopheevii. The sequence continues at coordinate 174,527,922 of OY997272.1, forward strand.
AACCCCTAAAAGATAGTGGTAAATCGATAAGAGACATCATAGATCTCATCATATCTAATAAAGTGCGGTTACGATGTTTGGACACACCATTACGCTGTGGTGTTCCAGGTGGCGTGAGCTGTGAAACTATTCCACATTGTTTTAAATGAAGGCCAAAATCATAACTAAAATATTCTCCTCCATGATCAGATTGTAGAAACTTTATTTTCTTGTTACGATGATTCTCCACTTCACTCTGAAATTCTTTGAACTTTTCAAATGTTTCAGACTTGTGTTTCTTTATGTAGATATACCCATATCTGCTCAAATCATCTGTGAAGGTCAGAAAATAACGATACCCGCCACGAGCATCAACACTCATTGGACCGCATACATCGGTATGTACTATTTCCAATAAGTCACTAGCACGTTCTATTGTTCCGGAGAACGGAGTTTTAGTCATCTTGCCCATACGGCATGGTTTGCAAGCATGAAATGATTCATAATCAAGTGATTCCAAAAGTCCATCAGCATGGAGTTTTTTCATGCGCTTTACACCGATATGACCCAACCAACAGTGCCACAAATAAGTTGCACTATCATTATCAACTTTGCATCTTTTGGCATCAATACTATGAATATGTGTATTACCCTGACCGAAATTCAATAAACCATCAACATTGGGTGTATGACCATAGAAGGTATTATTCATGTAAAATAGAAGAACAATTATTCTCTGCCTTAAATGAATAACCGTATTGCAATTATCATGATCTAATCATATTCATGCTCAACGCAAACACCAAATAACATTTATTTAGGTTCAACACTAATCCCGAAAGTATAGGGAGTGCTCGATGATGATCATATCAATCTTGGAACCACTTCCAAAACACATCATCACTTCATCCTCAACTAGTCTTTATTTATTCTGCAACTCCTGTTTCGATTTACTAATCTTAACAACCAAACAAGTATCAAATACCCAGGGATTACTACGAGCACTAGTAAGGTACACATCAATAATATGTATATCAAATATACCTTTGTTCACTTTGCCATCCTTCTTATCCGCCAAATATTTGGGGCGGTTCCACTTCCAGTGACCATATCCTTTGCAGTAGAAGCACTCAGTTTCAGGCTTAGGTCCAGCTTTGGGCTTCTTCATGGGAGTGAAAACTTGCTTGCCATTCTTCTTGAAGTTCCCTTTCTTTCCCTTTGCTCTTTTCTTGAAACTAGTGGTCTTGTTTAATCATCAATACTTGATGCTTTTTCTTGATTTCTACCTTCGTTGATTTGAGCATCACGAAGAGCTCGGGAATCGTTTTCGTCATCCCTTGCTTACTATAGTTCATCGTGAAGTTCCAGTAACTTGGTGATGGTGACTAGAGAACTCTGTCAATCACTATCTTTCTGGAAGATTAACTCCCACTTGATTCAATCGATTGTAGTACCCAGACATTCTGAGTACATGCTCACTAGCTGAGCAATTCTCCTCCATCTTTTAGGTGAAGTACTCGTCGGAGGTCTCATACCTCTTGACACGGGTATGAGTCTGAAATACCAATTTCAGCTCTTGGAACATCTCTTATGCTCCGTGACGTTTCAAAAACCTTTTTGAAGTCCCGGTTCTAAGCAGTAAAGCATGGTGCACTAAACTATCAAGTAGTCATCATATTGAGCTAGCCAAACGTTCATAATGTCTGCATCTGCTCCTGGAATAGGTCTATCACCTAGCGGTGCATCAAGGACATAGTTGTTCTGTGCAGCAATGAGTATAAACCTCAGACTATGGACCCAGTCCGCATCATTTCTACTATCATCTTTCAACTTAGTTTTCTCTTGGAACAAAAAACATAGGGAAGCTATAATGCGAGCTATTGATCTACAACATAATTTGGAAAATACTATCAGGACTAAGTTCATGATAAATTAAAGTTCAATTAATCATATTACTTAAGAACTCCCACTTAGATAGACATCCCTCTAGTCATCCAAATGATCGCGTGATCCAAATCAACTAAACCATGTCTGATCATCATGTGAGATGGAGTAGTTTTCAATGGTGAACATCACTATGTTGATCATATCTACTATATGATTCACACTCGACCTTTCTGTCTCCAGTGTTCCGATGCCATATCTGCATATGCTAGGCTCATCAAGTATAACTCGAGTATTTTGTGTGTGCAAAACTGGCTTGCACCCGTTGTATGTGAACGTAGAGCTTATCACACCCGATCATCACGTGGTGTCTCAGCACGAAGAACTGTAGCAATGGTGCATACTCAGGGAGAACACTTATACCTTGAAATTTAGTAAGGGATCATCTTATAATGCTACTGCCGTACAATGCAAAATAAGATACATAAAAGATAAACATCACATGCAATCAAAATATGTGACATGATATGGCCATCATCATCTTGTGCTCATGATCTCCATCACCGAAGCATCGTCATGATCTCCATCGTCACCGGCGCGACACCTTGATCTCCATCATAGCATCGTTGTCGTCTTGCCAATTATTGTTACTATGACTATCGCTACCGCTTAGTGATAAAGTAAAACAATTGCATGGCGATTGCATTGCATACAATAAAGCGACAACCATATGGCTCATGCCAGTTGCCGCTAACTTTGATACAAAACATGATCATCTCATACAACAATTTATATCACATCATGCCTTGACCATATCACATCACAGCAAACCCTGCAAAAACAAGTTAGATGTCCTCTACTTTGTTGTTGCAAGTTTTACGTGGCTGCTACGGGCTTCTAGCAAGAACCATTCTTACCTATGCATCAAAACCACAATGATTTTTTGTCAAGTGTGTTGTTTTAACCTTCAACAAGGATCGGGCATAGCCACACTCGATTCAACTAAAGTTAGAGAAACAGACACCCGCCAGCCACCTATGTGCATAAGCACGTCGGTAGAACCAGTCTCATGAACATGGTTATGTAATGTCGGTCCGGGCCGCTTTATCCAAGGATACCGCCGAATCAAAGTATGACATGCCGGTAAGCAGTATGACTATTATCGCCCACAACTCTTTGTGTTCTACTCGTGCATATAACATCTACGCATAGACCTGGCTCGGATGCCACTGTTGGGGAACGCGGTAATTTCAAAAAAATTCCTACGATCATGCACGATCTATCTAGGTTATGCATAGCAACGAGAGGTAGAGTGTGTCCACGTACCCTTGTAGACCGAAATCAGAAGCGTTAAGTAACACAATTGATGTAGTCGAACGTCTTCACGGTCCAACCAATCAAGTACCGAACACACGACACCTCTGCAATCTGCACACGTTCAGCTCGGTGACATCCCTTAAACTCTAGATCCAGCTGAGGCCGAGGGAGAGTTCCGTCAGCACGACGGCGTGGTGACGATGATGATGAAGTTACCGGCACAGGGCTTTGCCTAAGCACTACGTCGATATGACTGAGGTGGAAAACTGTGGAGGGGACACCGCACACGGCTAAAGATCAACTTGTGTGTTATTGGGGTGCCCCCTGGCCACGTATATAAAGGAGGGAGGGAGAGAGGAGGCTGGCCAGGTTGGGCGCGCCAGGGGGGAAGTCCTACTTGGACACCTAGTCCAAGTAGGATTCACCCCCCTCCCTTTCCTTTCTTCCATCGGAGGGAAAGGGAAGGGGGAGAGAGGGAGAAGGAAAGGAGGGGGCGGCGCCCTCCCTTGTATCCTCTCTCCTCTCCTCCAATAAGGCCCAATAGGCCCATTACTTCTCCCGGGGGGTTCCGGTAACCTCCCGGTACTCCAGAAAAATGCCCGAACCACTCAGAACCATTCTGATGTCCAAATGCAACCTTCAAATATATGAATCTTTATGTCTCAGCCATTTCAAGACTCCTCGTCATGTACGTGATCTCATCCTGGACTCCGAACAAACTTCGGTCATCAAATCACATAACTCATAATACAAATCATCATCGAACGTTAAGCGTGCAGACCCTACGGGTTCGAGAACTATGTAGACATGACCAAGACACATCTCTGGTCTATAACCAATAGCGGAACCTGGATGCTCATATTGGCTCCTACATATTCTACAAAGATCTTTATGGGTGAAACCGCATAACAACATATGTTGTTCCCTTTGTCATCGGTACGTTACTTGCCCGAGATTTGACCGTCGGTATCATCATACCTAGTTCAATCTTGTTACCGGCAACTCTCTTTACTTGTTCCGTAATACTTCATCCTGCAACTAACTCATTAGTCACAATGCTTGCAAGGCTTATAGTGATGAGTATTACCGAGAGGGCCCAGAGATACCTCTCCGGAACACGGAGTGACAAATCCTAATCTCGATCTATGCCAACCCAACAAACACCTTTGGAGACACCTGTAGAGCACCTTTATAATCACCCATTTACGTTGTGATGTTTGGTAGCACACAAAGTGTTCCTCCGGTATGCGGGAGTTGCATAATCTTATAGTCTGAGGAACATGTATAAGTCATGAAGAGAGCAGTAGCAATGAAACTGTAACGATCATAATGCGAAGCTAACGGATGGGTCATGTCCATCACATCATTCTCCTAATGATGTGATCCCGTTCATCAAATGACAACACATGTCTATGGTTAGGAAACATGACCATCTTTGATTAACGAGCTAGTCAAGTAGAGGCATACTAGGGACACTATGTTATGTCTATGTATTCACACATGTACTAAGTTTCCGGTTAATACAATTCTAGCATGAATAATAAACATTTATCATGAAATAAGGAAATAAATAATAACTTTATTATTGCCTCTAGGGCATATTTCCTTCACCTAAGAAAGACAAGTCTCTTCGGATGTGCATTGATTTCAAGCACATCAATTGTGTCTGCCCCAAGGATGATTTCCCTCTCCCCCACATAGATCCGATCGTAGATTCCGCGTTGGGGTACGAGTGACTGTCATTTCTGGATGAGTACTCTGGGTACCACCAGATCCGACTGTATGGGCTGGACGAAATAAAAACGGCCTTCATCACTCCTTTCGGGTGCTTCTTTTACATCACCATGCCATTCGATCTTAGGAATGCTAGTGCTACCTTCATGCGCATGGTCCAGAAGTGTTTGCAGAAGCAGAGCAATCAAAATATTGAGGCTTATGTGGATGACATAGTGCACTACAAAAAAATACACTTCTGTGATAATACGTGTTTGTCATAGTAGGTCACGTTTTCTGTCATGCATGTACATCCATGATGATTTTATGACAGAATCAAGATACTCATACTTGTGTTGTCATAGAAGTGTTCCATGACGATAAATCGCGCGTCATAGATGTGCTTTCTTCAAGGGTGACCGACATGTGGCATCCACCGTAATGAGTCGCTGTTAAGCTATAGGGTTCTGGTTTGGATCAGATAACCCATTAACAGCCCCGACCAATGGGGATTTTCCACGTGTAAAATTCTCATTTGCCAGATAATGCACGTGTCTGCTCATCGTTGGGACAGATTTCATCCCTACAATGGACGGAAGACGCCTATGATATGTTGACACATGGAACAACACAACAGTGGCCCATTTAAGGTATAAAGGTCGGCCCAGCTAAAGGCCCACCATATTTTTTTCAAACACTAGTGGGATGGCCCGTTAACAGCCTGCCATGTTTTGGGTCAAATTGAGGCCCATATCAGATCAGGCCTGTTCACGGCCTGTCATGCTTTGGGCCAAATTACGGCCCATATCGGATCAGGCCCGTTAACAGGCCACTATTCTTTTGGGCCCATTATAAGCCAGGTTTGTATTTCAGCCTGTTAAATGCCCGTTTACCAGTTCGGCCCGATAATAGTTTTGGCCTATTAGCGGCCCGTGGTGCATCTAGGACGTTGTCAGCCCGGTTTAACTTTAGGCCATTTAATGACCCATGTAGAAACTGGGCTATTTCTTGTCCGAAGTAACTTTAGGCCTCTTAACGGCCCGTAGTCTTCGTGGATAAATTTCAGCCCAACTAGCATATCGTCCTGTTAATGGCTCGTGTAACAGTTGGGCCTAATTACAACCCGCGTTGAATCCGGCCTGCTTACAGCCCATCTGATAATGGCTCGTGACACTATTGGGCCCACGACCCGCATTGATATCGGCCTGCTTAAAGCCCATAATTTTGTTGGGCCAAACAGGGCCTGAGATATATTTTGGCCTGTTAACGGCTCGTCCTACTTGGGCCTAACATAGGCATTAGGCAGTTTCGGCCTGTATTGGCCCATGAATTTTTCGGCTCAATGCTAGCCCAATCTAGTTTTTAGCATGTTAAAAGCACATGGTATTCTCTGGCCCAGATGCCCAGAACTTTACTCGGCCTGTTAAAGGCAGAAAACTACTATACATTTAGGCCTGCTAATGGACCATGATGATTATAGGCCCGCCTTTTGGCCCATATGAGTAACGAGACATCCTGAAGACCGACAACATTGAGATCCATTGAACCTTCTAGCCTAAATTACAGCATACTGACCAAGAATAAACCTATACTATACAATAAAGAAATTATGACATATTACATCCACTAGGAATCAAAGTTCGCCACCGGTGATAATAGAGTGCAACGTGACCGCGGATTACATACACTGGGCATCAAAGGTCGCCACCAGTGCATATAAACACGCCGACAAAAGAATATACAAAAATGAGAGCACTTCAAAAGGCGTTAGGCCTGGTCAGGAGGGGCACCGCAAGCAGCCGAACAAGCTGATGAGACCTTAGTTGTGTCAACGATAGATGCTTTATCCCTAGCTATATAGGACCAAAGCCCGCAAGGCAGTCCTCTGAGATCTTCATTGCATCATTGACATCAAGTCAGAGCTAAGCTGAAGCAAGCCTTTCCACTTTAAGTTGATACTAAAGAAGTCGAACTGATTGAGGCAGTGATTGCATAGAGGTTGCCTCACAACTGCTAGTGAGTAGCTTCAACTCACTATCTTCATCAAGACAGGACCTTGGGGTTATCTCGCTCTCTTCAAGATGGTTTGGCTCACTATCTTCCCTAAAGTTCTGCCTAGCATAAGAGATACAACTCTGAAAGATAAACAAGGAGACACGTAACAGGTTTCACAATTATATAAGCAAATAAATGGATCTATTCTGCGTAAGAAACATGTTTTTACAACTACAATTTAAAACGGGTAGTTGTTGCAAACATCCAATCAGATGTAAACACCAAAGTAAACAATAGTGGAGGAAATGATGCCTATCCAAATCTATACTAGAACAAAGTTTGAAGGCTTGAGAAGGATGAACTTACATTACATGTTAACACGGGCTGGACAAAGCCGTTCTCCATGTCGTTGGAAGGATAATTCAATAAATTCCCCAAACTTCTTTATAAGCGTTGCCATTATTCTACATTTTGTAAAGAGTAAATATAGATCAAATAATATTGGAAGAAATGGAGGATAATGAAGCTCCGGTGCAGAGTGATGATACATAATCAAATAGGAATTAATTAAGTACATCATTACAAGGCAAAAGATACTAACAAGAGGAATGCAGACATCAACGTGTGAAGTGGCATTGGATTTAATCAACATTTTGGTAAGAGTAAATGTAGATCTGATAATTTGGAGAATGTGGAGGGCAGGGCAGATAAGAGGCAGACTAATGCTAGACAATCAACTATCTCACAATGCAAGTACAGTAATACCACCGCCGTCCATTATTACTTGTCGATCAAATGGATGTATCTAGCACTATTAATTTCTAAATACATCCAATTAATCAACAATTAATTCGATACAGAGGGAGTACATGACAACAAGTACTTATGTGAGCAATCCAAAACTTCATAACCATTATGTTAATTCTACATTTATCTAAGAGTAAATACAGATCTTATAATTTCGAGCAAAGGGAGGATAAAGAAGCGAACATTTACAATGATGCTACATAATCAAACAACAATGAGTGTAAGTATGCTGACAAAGGGCAAGAGGTATTGACAAGAGCAGTGCAGCGCCTGGTATTGTTGTGAGACCCTATGATCCTTTAAGAAAGGAGATTCATCTGAAATTAGTTTTCATACAAGAGAGAAGGTAAGGCACATGCAGAAATTTAGGAGTTCAAATTTTGAATTGATATCATATACAGTACCTGACGCTAGGCTCTCATCAGTTATAATAGGGGTTTGGCCAGTGGAGTAGGGTAAAGTCTGGTATAGTTGGGCATGTGTTTTCTGTGGCTACTAATCTATCTGATTAACATGTATCACTACCTTTTCCAAATACCTAGTTTGTACTCCTTGAGGATTTGGACTCACCTCTTCCTTTTGGACATCTATTACGAAAGAACAACAATTGACTAGAAAAACATAGTATGATGACACATGGGATAGGTACAGAAAATGGATAGGTATGGCATATACTCATATATGATGCTTAAACTAAGCAGATGGTGGTGTAACAAAGTAGAAGTAATGCAAGAGGTCATATGCAAAATATGTGCGACCAATACAACCTTGACAAGTTAGAGCAAGCACCTTGATGGGTGAATAAGATAGGCCATCCTCCACCATGCCAAGTTTGTTAGCTAGTGGATTATTCTGCAATATTCCTCTCATGCACCCATTCTCATATTCATTTTGATAATGTTCAATACCTGACATGCATGAAAACATAAAAACAAGTGAGATTATCTTTGTAATGCAGAAGTGATTCTAATTCAATATGCCTCCCTATAAACCCCTTTGTGCTATCTCTGCAATTCTTCTGAGAGATGCCATGCATGCTATAATTTGGTGTGTGTATTAATAAAATGTTGCCTACTACTCAAAATATGAGAGCTCCAGAAGTGATGATATTTCGTAGATGACAGCATCAACATATAGTAAAGAAGAATAAGTTGACCTGACCTGATAGATTCAAAATATACTGAGGGAGAACAACTCGACCTGACCAGTCGGCCGCAAATGTCTCTACTACTCTTCCCAACAAGGAACATACTTATTAAAGAAGAGAAGATGAGCATGTTAAAGAAGAGCAGAAGAGCAAGTAGATTGAAGATATTACAAGTCTTTCTATACGATGTCTATTTCCCACCCATGATAAACCAGAGCGCGCGGAGAAATACTATTCCCTCCGGTCTCTCCATATGTGGCTCACATGCATTTCGAAACTGAAGTAGGAACATTTGCTGACCAATTAAACATGTCTCAGTTTTACTAATATCAACATAATATCATATTCGAATTTGTACAACTAAGCTTGTTTAGCTCGATGGATGGACCAGTGCTATTACGACACGAACCACGTAGGCTGATGGTGGTCATCATAAAATGGGGAAACCGTAAGCATGATGAGTATAGTGTTGACCGTGGCAGTTGGATGGAAGATCTGAAGCTGCAAACCGCGCAAAGGGTAGTTAGCAACCGATGTTTGCTTTGAAATAATAACTAAGATTTGGTATGGACAACAAAGTACAGTCAACAAGTGACAAAGAAATGCAATTCTGCTGTCTCTCTATATGTCGCGACATGCAATTGGAAACTCAAGTGGGACCTTTAGCTAACCAATTAAATGTGTCTGTTTACTAATATCAGTATCATATCACAATCATATTTGAACAACTAAGCTTTGGAATTATGAGTGTTGTGTTGTTTAGCTTGAAGGGTGGAGTACTGCTAGTATGATAGAAAGCACCTACGCAGATCATAGTAGAGTAGATAAAATGGGAAAACCCTAAGCATCAAGAGTAAAATCAGGAAAGTGGAACTAGCTGGACCGCATGGGCTTGTGTTGCCGGTACGACAAGAAAGGGTTCGGAAAGGCTTCGGCCCCAAAAGGGGCAGCTCTATTCAACTGAAGGCACAATAATGTTACTTCCAGTCTAGACTATCAAAGACGACATAGCTCCCAGCATTTCCCGGATATTATGGCAGACCATCTAGAATCGTTGAAAGCATCCATTTGAAGCTAACCAGTATACCCGTCAACTGCAAATGTCTCCGCTCCACTTCCCGACAAGGAACATACTGTACTACTCCCTCCGTTCTTAAATATAAATCTCTTATAGATTCGAATGTGGACTACATATAGAGAAAAATGAGTGAATGTATACTCTAAAATATGTCTATATACATATGTATCTTGTTCTTATTGGAATATATAAAAAGACTTATATTTTACCGAAAAAGGCTTTTGCCCCGCTTTACAAAATAAATCAACGATGAACAACACCTGGTACAAGTGCACGCCACCACAACACACGCACGCACCCAAGGCAGTTTAGGAACGGAGGAAGTAATATACTTATTAAGAAGAACAGAAGAGGAACATGATAACAAAGAGCAAGCAGATTTCTCCACTTTTTTCTCTAATCTTATACTCTTATCTCTATCTCTCTATCTCTACTCTCTACTCTCTACTCTTATAAAAGTTAGAGTTGGTGATGATGGTGTGCATATCATCCTGCAATATAGGTCGTCTGATCTATATCTAACGGATAGGAAGGAAACTATGACAATTTACCCGCACTCCTCTCCACATTTGCAGATAAGGCATTCCCTCGTTCATCCTTTTCTCCCACAAGATAAACTACTCATACGAATGCATCTTGATGTTCCGTGCAACGCACAGGCATCTTGCTAGTTAGATAATACAATGTGTGTTGCCCACCCATGATGAACCAGAGCGCACAGAGAAATGCAAATCCCTGTTGTCTCTCTATATGTGGCGCCGGTGCGGAGCTACATAAGAACAAAACAATGCCATGGCCTGCCCAGCCCTAGTCCAATATACAAAGGAGTGAAGGCAAATTTGTACCAAAATTTGGGATCCCCTATAGGCTAAGCCATCTGGCCCGCCCAATATTTGAACTGTAGCTCCGCCAGTGTGTGGCACACATGCTTTTCAAAACGAATATAGGACCATTAGGTGACCAATTAAAAGTTCTCTGTTTTAGTAATATGGGCATCATATCAGATTTGTATTTCAAAAACTAAGCTTTGGAATTATGAGTGGCATGTTGTTTCTCTTGATGGGTTGAGGTCTTGAGGATCAGTGCTAGCATGACACAAAGCACCTATGATGATGGTAGTGAATATAAAGGGGGGAAACCATAAGCTTTACGAGTATAGTGACCGTGCCATGGCGGATCTGAAGGTGCAAACTGGACAAAGGCTACTTCGTAACCAATGTTTGCTTTCAACTAGCTATTAAGATTTGGTACAGACAAGAAAAGTATAGTAAACAATTTAGATCTATTTTCTGGGTGAGATCATTAAGCAAATATGAAAGAGTACCACCTCTCTTGCAACATCGTGTGGGCCCCTGCTGATACGTTGAGGGTGCTGCAGGTGCGATGGCTGTCGTTGGCGCAAAAGAAGACTTTAGACGGTAGACGGCCGAGTCGGTGGATAAGTCTTGTTGCCATGGACGAGGCGATCGTAGGAGAGGCGACGGCAAGGTGGACGACGGCGTCGATGAAGCGATAGCACGCTGTGAAAGGATCCTGGTCCGGCATCGTGGATGAGAGACGTCCATCTCTTGAAGTGGACAATGGGGTAGGGTTAGCGGCTCCGGCAAGGTGGAGGATGGGGTGGCAGATGGAGGAGGCTGGCCGCAGTGGGGAGGTTGTTATGGCGGCGACGGTGTATGAATGGGGAAATGGAGGGGGAGGGGGGATCTTAAACTTTGGGATGTGCTTGTCAGAAATGCGGGAAAATTACAAACTTATCCCCCGTTTAGAATTTCGAACATCACGTTGGTTGGGGATACGACGGTAATCTCGCATCTGCCCAATATTTGTCGGTAGCGATTTCGGGCGAGGAGAGGGTGTGTTGCCGCCCACGGTTGGCGCCCATGGTGTATGAATGGGGCTGACGGGTAGGGCGGTTGTGTCACGTCTGAGGGAAGTTACACATCTGCCCCTATTTAAAATATTTGCCTACATCGATTTCGGACGAGGGGAGTATGTTTTGCCGCCCATCGTGTATGAATGGGGAAATGGAGGGAAAGACACATGTCTTTTCGACGAGCTTGAATCAAATGTGTTTTGCCGCCCATGTTTGGCGTCCACCGTGTCTAAATGGGCTCAGAGGCGGTCTTGTCACGTTTGATTGAAGTTACTAGTCTACCCCTATCGACAGGAGTGGAAATCGGGTGGATTAGGATGTGAAGTGTTAGGGGTAGACAGTAATTTCCATCTCACAAACACTTGCTTCGGGCAGCCGACAAATGATAGTGGGTGTTTTGCCGCTTCCCTCAAAATTTCGGATAATTAGCATTCAGGTTTACCACCCAATTTGTATTAAATTATGAATATCCATACATCATTCTATGTTTTGTTATTTATTTCTTCAAAACCACAAGAAAGAATTATTCCACCTTTATATATGATTATGATTTAGAAATGTCGCGATCTTCGAATTCACTAGGTTGGATACACTTTGAGTCAAACAGTTATTTCATCAAATACAATATGCTCACATGAAAAACAGTTCACCTTATGTCAAGCATACAAGTACTGAGGATTACATCGCCTAAAAAATTCAGATCATTACAACATGTGGAAAACATAGGGGGTCTTACAACATAATCCATTTGGAGACATGACACAACATGCACGTATAATTATCTAATGACAATTTCAACTGGTATCTAAAGAAGAATTGGGATTACCCTGGGCTTCAGATAGAAAAAGCATCAGAACCTCCTCCGTCTTCAAATGCAACATTCTTACTTCCTCCAATTCTTGGGTTGCTTGCATAATGCGTGCAGCTAATTGCATAATTTTCAACCTCAAGATCAAGATTACCTCATTCATGACAGCCACACCATCTCTTTCTGCCTCTAGTAGAGCCTCAAGAATTATAACATTTGTGCTCACACTACTCTCCGGTGATGTTGCCTTTGAACTGCTACCATCTGGTAACATGGATGGCGCACTGCTTCCACAAATAGATTCTGGGGTTGTACATTGTGTCCTAGTGTGAATGGAATCCTGAAAGGTTTCCGCTGGACATAAGTAAGAGATAGTTATTGCATGATCCAGGCATTAAGCGTACATGGTAAATGACATAAGAATTATTGCCGAGCATGGAAAGCTATATTTAAATGGTTTGAAGCAGCATCAGCGAAAAGAAATTAAAATGGTAAGATGAAACAAGGGATGTAAGTGGAAAATAAATGGCATCCGCTAGTCCCGTCTAGTTAGTTTTTGCTAGCTCCCTAGTTCATTTTCCTCAAAAAACAAAAACTCTTTTGAACTATCGTACCACTAGTGGACTTTAATCATGATTAAACGGGACCCAGTTGACATCCTTAGTTGAAAGTGAGTGTACCACCGCTATATTTAAGTTGCCAACGCATCTAAGCAGTTGAAATAATCTGAGAAAGCACTTAACAGTGTGGCCTCATATAAACTACGAAGACAGTCTTTGATGAAGTTCATAGGAGAATTTAAGGAGTCAAATTAACTAGGCATGCATTTCTTTATGATAGTACAGCAGGCACTGCTGACATATTGGCCAACTCAGTTATAGCCTAACAAGTAACAAACAAGCATTCAAATCAAGCAATACAGCAAAGGAGACAACTGAACTATTTGTAATTCTGTAGGATTACAGGTTGATGGCACAAGCCAAGAAAGCAGCCCACACACATTACATTTCACATGTACTAAAACACACTGGCTTACCAGATGTTTCTGTGCAGCCTCGCTGCTGTTGCAATGTTCTTTAAAGATATCATCAGTATCCCGTTGTTGCAAATCTAGTTGTTGTAATTTATTCTTCACCCTCTATTTAGGTAAAATTAATTTTAATCGCATGCACTGGTTCGAAATGATCATCAATGGTTCATCTAAACTAATGAAAGAAGGGTGTGTGCTTACACGACAATATATTTGCTTCACTCTATTTTTATGCTTATTCGAGGTGCTAGCCCCAAAAGAACAAATATTTTGCTTGATGGGGTTGGCAACTCCATAATTAATGGAAGCATCAAATTAGTCATGCAACTTGGGAAGATCAAGAACGCACAAAAAAGTAGGGTCTGTTTGGTTGGAGACAAGTGTGGCCAAGCCAATGTGTGGCCAGCCACACAAGTATAGCAAGCCACACAAATGTGGCTAAGAAATTGGGCGCCAAACTTTGGCAAAAGTTGGCAAAAAATTGTCTCTATGACAAGTGGGCCATAGGGGCAATAAAGTGTGGCAAAAACCAAAAACATGCCAACTAAATTCTCGCAGCCAAAACACCATTATCATAAATATAGCATACAAGAAGTAAAATAGTAGGCAGCGATATCTAGGAAGTACAGTAATACTTAGGACAAAACTAAAGCATTACAACTATATGTGGACTGGTTTGTAATTTAGCACATGTAACATGTTGCTACCTGTTGAGCTTGCGTTGGTTTTCCCTTGAAGAGGAAAGGGTGATGCAACAAAGTAGTGTAAGTATTTCCCTCAGTTTTGAGAACCAAGGTATCAATCCAGTAGGAGACGACGCACAAGTCACCGAATACCTGCACAAATAGTCAAGAACTTGCAACCAACGCGACAAAGGGGTTGTCAATCTCATCACGGTCACTCGCAAAAGTCAGATCTTATAGAGATAGATAAACGGCAAAGTAAATATCTTTTTGTACTTTTCGTTTATAGATTGGAAAGTAAAGATTGCAAAATAGTAGATTGGAAACTAGCAAGATGTAAATGAGATTCAATAATATGGAAAAGAGACCCGGGGGCATAGGTTTCACTAGTGGCTTCTCTCAAGATAGCATATATTATGATGGGTGAACAAATTACTGTCGAGCAATTAATAGAAAAGCGCATAATTATGATGACATCTAAGGCAATGATCATGAACATAGGCCTCACGTCCGTGTCAAGTAGACCGACTCCTGCCTGCATCTACTACTATTACTCCACACATCGACCGCTATCCAGCATGCATCTAGAGTATTAAGTTCATAATGAACAGAGTAACGCATTAAGCAAGATGACATGATGTAGAGGAATTAACTCAAGCAATATGATGAAAACCCCATCTTGTTATCCTCGATGGCAACAATACAATACGTGCCTTGCTGCCCCTACTATCACTGGGAAAGGACATCGCAAGATTGAACCTAAAGGTAAGCACTTCTCCTATTGCAGGAAAGATCAATCTAGTAGGCAAAACTAAACCGATAATTCAAAGACTTGCGAAGATATCAAATCATGCATATAAGAATTCAGAGAAGAACCAAATAATATTCATAGATGATCTTGTCCATAAATTCACAATTCATCGGATCTCGGCAAACACACCACAAAAGAGTATTACATCGAATAGATCTCCAAGAACATCGAGGAGAACATGGTATTGAGAATCAAAGAGAGAGAAGAAGCCATCTAGCTAATAACTATGGACTCGAAGGTCTGCGGTAAACTACTCATGCTTTATCAGAGAGGTGATGGTGTTGATGTAGAAGCCCTCCGTTATCGAATCTCCCTTCAGCAGGACAACGGAAAAGGCCCCAAGATGGGATCTCACGGGTAGAGAAGGTTGCGGCGGTGTAAAAGTGGTTTCGTGGCACTCCCTGATGTTTCTAGGGTATAAGAGTATATATAGGCGAAGGAACTAGGTCAGGGGAGTGACAAGGGGCCCACGAGGGTGGGGCGCGCCCTCCTTCCTCGTGGCTTCCTTGTTGCGTCTCCGACTTCATCTACAAGTCTTCTAGTTCGCTTTCGGTCCAAGAAAGATCATCGCGAAGGTTTCATTCTGTTTGGTATTCCTTTTCTGTGAAACTCTAAAATAGGCAAAAAAATAGAAACTAGCACTAAGCTCTCGGTTAATAGGTTAGTCCTAAAAATGATATAAAATAGCATATAAATGCCTATTAAACATCCAAAACAGATCATATAATAGCATGGAACAACCAAAAATTATAGATACGTTGGAGACGTATCACATGTTCACTGCCAGAAGTATGGCCCTACAGGTGCAAGTAGAATAAACATCTCATGAAAAATTGAATGATGCCCTGAAGAAATTCAAAGGTGTTGTGCTTATTCTAAGGAAGTGAACGTAGGCGCAGGCTGTTGGATAATTGTACCTGATTGTCGGCAGCGTATGGGTATCGTTGTCATAACTGATAGCTAAGGATCGTCGAAGGTGCTCATGTCGCGGTTGAGTTTGGGTCGGCTATCGCC
Source organism: Triticum timopheevii (assembly GCA_963921465.1). Classification (NCBI taxonomy): domain Eukaryota; kingdom Viridiplantae; phylum Streptophyta; class Magnoliopsida; order Poales; family Poaceae; genus Triticum; species Triticum timopheevii. Next base: position 174,544,064 of record OY997272.1, read on the forward strand.
GTTGCTGAAGAGGCTCCAGTGCTTGGGTTGTGGCGCCTATCGACATACAAGAAAGAGCATCTGTGGTAAGTGAACGGTTCCATGATAAAGAAGAGAAAAACCGAAGGAGTACAAATTGAAATAACCTAATGAGGCTGCGACATCAGTAAAGCAGGGCCGGTGGAGCTGGATATGACGTCCGTGGAGCTGGTCTGGTGCAGTGGACGAAGGTGTTAGCGAAGCACATCCGGCGCGGTGTACAATGCTTACATTGAGGCGGATCTGTTTCGGCGGACGAGGGCTTGTCTGGAGGGCCAGCGATGGGGTGGACGAGGGAGTCAGTGAAGGGCCTACACAGTGGTGGACGAGGGCGCCAGTGAAGCAGATCTGGTGCGGTGGACCATGATGGCGGTCAAGGAGATCTGGAGCGGTGGAAAAGTCAGTCGCTAAAGCGGCTCCGGTGAAGTGGTGAGTTGGCAGTTGAGGTTCCAAGGTGTGGAAGGTATATCCGGCAGGGTGTGAGGTCCACCGCTGCGGCGGAGGACTAGATTCGGTAGCTTGCCGTGGTTGGGAGGCATCAGGGAGGGGAAGGGGAGGGGAATGTTGGGGGCAAAGAGGGGAAAACAATGGAGTTACCAAAGCCGCCCTTTTCCATTCGTGTGGCAGGTGTAAAACAGGAATATCACAGGGCTAAACTTTCGGGCGTGAAATATTTCGATGTGAGCGTGAAGTTTGAAAGATTTTGGCGCCTGAAATTAAGTGTTCAGCTCTTGTACGGCTGACTATGATATCATGGCCGAGAAGTTATTTGTTTTGCACGCAAAAAAGTGCAAGTTTCAAAAATCAATGTCTCCAACTCGAAACTTAGATCGTCCATTCAATTCAAATATGGATCATTGAGCTAGTGCAATAAATACCATCATATGGTCCAATTCAAATTGAATTCCAAATGTGTTTATCATAAATATGATGACAAAAACAAAAATGTGTATGTGTATGAATAAAGTGGATGATTATGAAGTTTGAACATGCATGTATGTTTATATCTCTCGATTTGATATATGAATTTGAAATCACAAAATCTCCGCTTAAAAAATGTACCTCCGTTTAAATGAATTACAAAAGCTAATGATGGAGTCGAATTCCAAAATTCAATCTTAGGTTTGTAATTCTGGTACTTCAAAGTATATCACGCATGTTCAAAAGTATCATTATCTCATAGTCCAAACTATGAAACAAATTGATAAACCATGAGTGCACATACTATTGACCATATATATCTCAGTTACGCTAAAGTCTCTCAAATATAGACACCTCACACTTTATCTGAAGCCACCCCCCCTCCACACACACACACACACACACACAAGTCGTTCTCTCCCCTGGACACAAATACACGAGCACATTAACACCCCCCCCTCTTCTAAAGTCAGGACCCCAATATAGGTCTCTATCACTTTGTCTCTTGGGCATGCACACATATCTCCCCCCCCCCCACTCTCTAGGTCTCCTCGAATCTCTCTTTCCCAAGCACACACACTATATAGAGTGTATCTTTCCCATACACACAAAATGTTGCCCCCAAACGTCTATCTCCCTAGTTATGTGGTTCTCTTACACTCACCTCACACACCACCCCCACTGCAAACAAGCACATTTTGTCTCCTTATGCACCACTCTCCTCTTTCTATCTCTCCCACATGTGGACCCGCCCCAGCTCCTTCCCTATATACATATATGTCGTGCCTCTTTCCATAGCTCCGTAACGTACCAACGTTCTCAATCTCTCACGTTGTTCTATACACCATCTATTCTAGATCTCTCATGAAGTCCCTATCACACACACGATGACTCGCTCCCTTGCGTCTCCGTACATAGGCCACTTTCGAACAACATCAACATTGACTCCCTATCTATACGCCACTTCCGCACACAAACGACCACTGTCTCTCCCCCTCTCTTCCTCTCTCTCTCCCTTGCTAGCTCTCTCTCTCTCTCGCTCTCGCTCTCACACCCCTCTACCACACACACACTCGATGTCTCTTCCAAATAGTCTACGCTCCCCGCCTGCACCCATGCTATCCTGCTACTACACTTGCCTTTGTCTCTCTTTGACACACATCTCACACCATTCCCCCTTCCCTATACTAGGTTTACATCATTAGTGGTCTCTATTCTCCACATACACACACTCCCTCCCACACACATGTGCGCGCACAAACACACACAGACACGCACAAATACCCATCTATCTGGATCCTTCTTTTAAGACACACACACCCTTGCATTTTCTCTCTAGCTCTAGGTATGTATATATCCCCCCTCTCTCTAGCTTAGATGCACATCAAAATTCTCCATCCCTCTAACTCACACATCATCTCTTCCCATGTCCGCATGTCTATCTCACACACTCACTCTCTGATTATATTTATGTGTCTCCATGTTACACAACACAAAGCCCTATGCACATGTCTCTCTCTATCCTCCACACACAGAGACACAAAGAATCTCTTATCATTGCCTCAGTCTCTACACATATCACACACGCACGTTGTCTCTCTCTCGCACACACGCTCAACAAAGGTTTTCCTGTGAATAACTTACCATGTATTCATCAACAGTCGTAGCAGTACGGCGACCACGAGACGTGAAAAAGAATAAATCTACACGTGCATAGACCACCTAGTATGACTACTAGGACTAGAGCAAGGCGAAAGCGCGCCGCCATCACCCCCCTTATCGGTGATGGGAAAACCTTTGTTTTACATAGCGATAAGTCATCGTGCTAACGCCCCACATGCTCAGCCGTTGAATAGAATATAGATCCAAGTTTATGGAAACAAGTATCGATAATACATTTGTATCTCCATATTTATATCTCTTCTCTTGTAAAAAAATCTGAGTTGGTGATGATGGTACGCCTGCCATCTTGCAATATAGACCGTCCGATCTATATCCCGCACCTCTCTCCACATTTGCAGACAAGGCCTTCCCTCGTTCATCCTTATATCCTACAACCCCATTGTTGAGCAATTAAAAAAGGATGCCTCCGAAACAAACTGGCATGGTGGTCGTTGCCGGCGTCGTCCATTCCCATGTCTCAGCTCAGCCTGACCACCAATCACCACCATGCCCCACTCCTCCTCACCTTATCTCTCCTCTTTCTCGAGATATCATTAGTCTTTACAAATGGGATTACTCCCGCATACGTTAATCACAACAGGTGTTTTATAAAAAATGCATCTTGATGTTCCGTGCAATGCACAGACATCTTGCTAGTACTCCTACAGAAGACTTAGTTGGTGATGATGGCATGTCTGCCATCCGTCATTTCTGACCATTGGATATACATCTAACGACTGTGAGGTAAGTTGTTTCCTTTTCTCAATAACATCCCACTTCTCTACCAATTTGCAGAAATACCCTTAATTAGTATCTTAAAACCAACCACATCCCTCCCTCACCTCACCAAAATAGCCCAAGGAATATATTCTGATTGAAACATAATATATCTCTAGTGATATATGTATATCAAAATTAGAGTGTTTTCTGTCAAGTTTGTGAATAAGTATTATTTTAATTATGGTCCGTTGCAACGCACGTGAACATTGCTAGTATTTCCAACCATGCAAAAAATGCTAGTATTTCCATAGTTTCGAGTTTTCCATCAAGATATTAGTCACTCATTCTTGATACTTAGTTTGAATTACATACACATAGGCACTATGTAACTAGCCATGCTTATTGGCTTCCAAAGCTTAACTTTCACTCCTACTTATACTATGTAGAGTACTTAACAAAATAGTACCACTTTCAACCAGCCATAGGAAGAAACTATTGTACAAAAAATAGCAAAAACATACCCAAACTTTCTTAATCCGCGCCAAAAAACTACTACCTAGTGCCGATTAGGCTCCTTTAAACCCGTTTATGACAGGGTTGGCCCACATGTCCATGCTGACAAGGCAGCTTAAACCAACACATTGTGTTTGACCGTTGACGCAAGGGACCAATATCTAACCTTATGTCTTGTTCTTCCTCCTCCAATCATTATTTTTCCTGAACATTAGTTCAAACAGTACGGATGCGTGTTTGTCAGTGGCACCGGTGATGAGCGAGTTGCCGGCCGCTCCACCGGACGGGCCGGACATCGCGCTGGCCTTCGCACGGGTTGGCTGGCTGGCCCGAGAGTGACTCACACGCAAGGAAGCTGCCGCGCTGGCCTTTGCTCGAGCCAGATGGCTGGCCTTAGCGTGGCGTGTGCGAGCAAGTTGTCGCACCGCCGCACCAACCTAACTAGCAAACCTTGCAGACAAGCAGCTGTCTGCATCGAGCAGGGTGTGTGCTATCTTGGCTAGCTAGCGGTCGCGAGCGCCGGACGAAGCTGGCATCCGGGCTGTCGCGAGATGGGCTCCGCACCTCCAGCAGTTTTGACCTCGCCTTCTGCCGGCGGCGGTAGCTGCGTCCCATGGCCGAGGATGACTAGGTGGACGGGCCGGAGGTAGAAGGTCACTCGGGCATTTTTGTCTAGACTCACATGTAGGTCCCACAAGTCATAATGCCTAACTTGCCGGTCGAATAGAAGGCGTTGACTTAAGGGGCGACATGGGTTGAAACGTGCCTATAACGGCACTTTGTAGATTAGTCATTTCTTGGCATTATTACTGGTTTCTATTAATTATGGTAAGTGGTACTAGTTTCTTGGCATTGTTAGTGGTTTCTTATAAGGAACATTGTACTAGCGACAAAAGGCGATTCTAGGTTGCGTTGTACTCCAACAAGTACTACTAGTGGTCGCGGGAGTGTATAGCTCGTTCTGTGGGCTCGATCCCGGCCAAACGCACGGTGGCCTTTTTTTTAAATAGTAACCTCAATTCGAGCCAATATTGTACACTAGTAGTTTGACTTTTGAAGTCGAACGGACGTGTCGCACCACAATCTGGGTGCACTGGATAGCCCAGACACATGAATGGGTTTTCCCTCCCATCATCTCGTGGCTCGCTTACTAGAGTAGTACTCCTATATATCAATTCACACCGTGCAAAGTTTCTCGCCTGCGTGCTCTCCCTAGCCGCACCTTGCTTGCAGCTTCCTCATCAGCTAGCATATTTAAACTAGCACCTCCCAATTAAGCCCAAGGAGCCAGAAAAGCCTGGCGTGGCATTGGGAACTGTGCAATATGGCTCTATACATAAAGTGCTAATATTGTACTACTATGTAGCTTGTAGTGTTGCACACATGGACTTCGCTCCATTATCGGCTCTATAAAAGAAATTCCTCTTGACGTGTTTTTTTGAAACGGAGGAAAAAGCTTTGCCTCATTTCATTCATAAAGAAGGAACTACTAACAAAGTTCGACAACATCCATTACACCTCCACAAATGGAAGCGAAAAGCCTAGTCTTACTGTATCAAAGAACTCAAATGTTTTGCCCCCGCGGTAACCATCACTGATAAACAGGATGCTAGTGTGTGCGTGAGAGGAGCGACTGAGTAGGCCAGCTACGTGCTTGAATAGAGCATGGAGAGTACGCACTATGCAGGTGTACTTTCCCTGCATTGATAGTACAACGATGGTTCTAGATAACAGTAGTACCCTCCACTTGCAACTGTAGCTCCTTGGCCTTGATATTCAAGAGTTCAAAATTGTTGCACTATATAAGTATACAATACATCGCACTACTAGTTGAGAAAGTAGTACTACTACTGCTACAGTACGAGTACATAGTAAATAATAGCCTCACCATCGCAGGGAACAAGGCACTACCACTATGCATGTCCACATACGAGGCCCTGCGGTTACGATCTTATCTCCTCCTCACTAGTTCACCTCCCCCGAAGAGACCAAGGCAGTTCGTCGATGCCCCCATGGATTCTCCAGGCATTTCTCCTCCTCGTCGGGGCTGGGAGACCTTGGACGATGATCGTCTGGGAGAAATCGCACGCCGCTCCAACGTCATCGCCACCGCAAGACTCAGTGCTTCCTGCACCAACTTTTTAAAGACAGTGCTTAAACAAGCTTGGGAAAAGGCCATGCTTGTTGTTCTTCCATGCATCCTCAAGGAGAAGGTTATTCTATGGGACAATCCTTCGAACAGTCCACTGCTCCCTGGCCATGGTTGCATGTTGACTCCGCTAGAGTTGCCGACGTTGAGAGGTAGTCGGATTTTGTCCGATGAGCAGGTCAGTCATGGAGTTTGATCATGTATTGTATATTCTGAATATAGTACTTAGTTATTCCATCCCATAATGTCTCCGCTGCCCACTGTCTTATATATAGGTCTGGGTTGGTGCCAACAAAGATTGCGTTGCATACCTCCGGCCGGATACCACCATCATTTTGCACAACATCCACAACAGTGCGGCCATTCCCGTAGACCCCTTCTCCACCATTGGGATCGGCCTTCTAGACAGGATGGGCTTGAATATGTATGATGATGCCTACATGAGATTGAAGAAGAGAGCAATTATGGACCCGCCGACAAAGCGACGCGGTTACGACGATTACTATCTCATCGCGATGCTTGACATAAGGATTGCCATCAATACAAGAAGCAGTAACGGCAGAGGCTGGCACATGTTGGCCACGACAGATTTGCATCACTACATGTTCGAAGATGTCGTGCGCCATGTAGGTCGCATCTTCGCGGTAACAAACCAGGGGACTTGTTTCATCTGGTTGCCATCCTACGATACGAGAGATTACAAATGGAATGCACAAACCATCATTTGCATCCCTAACGGTACTCCACTATTTTGCAGGGACCAGTCATCCCCGATCAAAATAAGATTGCCGATCCTGGATGTGCATTTGCATCCGCGATTTGGTCTAACTTGGAACCTTGTAGCTGACTTTGGCATATTGGGATCAACTATCTTAGCAGTCGTTACCCATGGTACCACTCATGTGCAACATGGTCACACAATCTACCACGATCAGACAGTCACCATCTACCCAGGTATTCCAATTTCTCATTGTTGTGTGTTAGAGTAGTAGAGTAGTACTTGTTAGTTATTTTCCTTTCTTGACTGGGACCTGTTTACTATACTAGTAGTACAATTTAGTATTATATTTTTTTAAACCCTCTCGCCTTCTCTTTTATTGTTGTACTACTTACTAGTACTAGTAGTAATTTTTACCTTGAAGGACGCGTATAGCTAGCTAGGCCCTTGAAGACTTGAACCCACTAGCTCCCACCATTTTTGTTTTTCCATGCCTTACTATCTCATCCATGTAGCCAAGAGTGGCTATATATAATAAGTCGGTTATTTTACTTCCTCTATACGGAGTATTACTATTTGCTGCACAGTATTACTGACCGCCATATTTGAGCACAACATTATTATACATGGACCTTGACTATGTACGTCACCATGTTTCTAGATCTGAGATGCCGCGTGTACCAGATGAAAGGCGCCGAGTTTGACCCCGGTGGCGCTATGTGGGTGCCGAGTAACACTCTTGGAGAGTACTCGCTTTTCATTGGGGAAAGCTACCCCATTGTGAAGCGGATGCCACCTTTCGTGCATGACACCGAAGGCCTGCCATTCATGAAGCATAGGTGTGTCTTCAGTGCGCACCACTGGATGAACGACATGCTGGGACACGTTATCCCTAATTTATGTCGCTTCAGCTTGGATGAGTCTCCATCATGTGGAACCAGACTAGAAAGCTGCGACAATGATTCTCGTTGCCCACCGCTATGGATCGTGCCATCTATGAAGAACACCTGGGACTGGAACCTGGAGGAGGACATGGAGCCCATCTATAACATTTAAGTGGAGTATGGTAAATTGTGAATGGTAGCGCTGTGAATATATGTAGACTAATCATGCACAAATTTATCACATGAAGTGGAGATGAACTTGTGTGGCATACTGGCATTTGTCCTTTAGAATTTATTACTAGTAAATGTGTTATGTGTACATGCAACTTGTGTGGTTATTGCACGGGCTCGAACACACTCCATGAGAAAAAAAGGTGGCACAGCTTTGGATATAGGTGACATGGCGGCATCATACAGTAGCATCATTCGCTATAGTTGTAGTACTCCTACTAGGACGACAACTCCTATAAAACCTTGCGCTTGGCTCTTTGACTCTTCGGGAGGTTCAACAGTTTGTACTCGTGTGAACCTTGCACTTGGCTCTTCGCCTCTTTGGAAGGTCCAACAATGATGATACGACAGTACAATATGCTTCTGGCAATCTGACACCGAATGAATTGCTGCACGTCCATCGCGAGGGCGAGGGCGAGGGAGAGGGTGTTGTAGTCAAAACCCTCTCCTCGTCCTGCAAACCACTGTGTGCGTGGGTGAGGGAGAGGGCGTAGGCGTATGTAGTAATTAAGCAAGCTTCTCTACGTCATGTGAGCCACCGCGCGTGGGTGAGGGAGAGGGCGTAGTAAGCAAGCTTCTCCTCGTTCGATGAGTTGATGGGACACATCCAAGCAGTACTAGTCCATACCGCGTCCTTTCCAGTAATATGACTTAATTTGAAATGAGAAAAATACACTGGCGGTCACCGTATGTAACAATACGCTCATTACGGTCACTATATATTTCTGCGGTGATTATACGGTCATTAGCTCACCATAGAGCACCGTATTGCACCCTACTGACTAGCCACATAGTCGACGTGGCACTTTGTTGACTGGTTAAAAAATTGACACCTAGTTTCTGGGTCCCATCTGTCAGTTGGCAGAGCAAAGAAATCTGTTAAACAAAACTTTACGCATGTGTGACAGGAGTCCAACCCTTGCGCGCGAACCACCCTAGTTGTGTATGTGAGTGCATGCACATGTACTCCCTTCGTCCATGAAAAACTGTACATCTAGCATTAGAAAATTTTCCAACAAAGAGTGTACATCTACACTTCTAATGCACTTAGCCTTTAATCTAACCTATATTGATTGATTAATGCACCAACTTGTGATCTAGTTATAGGCTACATGTCTATCCTTAATTACAGCATGCAACAACCTTCATTTAATCTTGTTCTCTCAATGGTCGCATGCACACATAAGTCTGCTATTTTTGGGCATTAATTATGCCATGAAGTTCCAGTTCCTATTGGTCAATGTGTAAATCTCTATATGTACAGTCTTTCACGGACGGAGAGAGTAGGTTGAGCACTTGAGCGTGAGCGTGTGTGCTGCCTCATGTGTTGTGTGCCGCATGGATGCATGAGTTTTGCGTGCATGCATGTGTACGTGTGAGTGTTGCATGTTGCATGCATGCATGAGACTTTTACTCCCTCCCATTGACATGTTCATATTTCAAGCTTCATTAAAACGTTGCATGCAAGAATTAAGAGAAAACCCACCAATGCATGTAAAAGTTCTGGCTATTTGTTCCTCATGCATGCATTCCAATTAATACGTATGTAAACACAACTTTCTTGAGGAAAACGAGCCCATTATTGAGTACTTTCAGAAAAAAATTCTTCGGGCACTCATCATTTACTACTACCTTGGATGATGATTTCTTATTGACCTATATATAAACCTCTGTCCTGGTTTAATGGTCCCCTTCGTACTCAGTGTAAAATTTTGGCCGTAAATTTAACTAACAAAGTGTCAATACATGTCATAAAAAAGTATACCATTAAAAACTATGTTCAAATACGAATCCAGTGATATGATTTTTGGTGAAATGCATAAACATTTTATTAGTTAAATAGAAGGTCAAAGTTTGACACAAAATACTACTAGAACTCCTACATTATTGGCGTCGGGTGCCTTGGCCAATGTTTCAACTTGTTGGACACAGAGGCGGCGCCAGGGGTATGCTCCTGTATTCACAGGAATACCCAAGATTCTGATACCAAAAAAAATTATATGTATACATATTTACAGGTCAGCCAGAGCCCACACCTCTCGCCCTCTCCTCGATTCCTCGTACGCACGCCCAGTCGCCCGACTCGCGCGAGTAGCCAGACATGGTCGCCCTGTGTCTGTCCCTCTCCCAGTCTCCAATCTCCCTCTCGCCCAGTTCTGCTCTCGCCTCCCCTCATCTCCCAGTCCCAGATCCCGCGTGGCTGCGTCCCGCCCGCGATGCAGCAGCCCGGAGGCAGAGCAGCAGGCAACGGACCAGCCGGTGCCGGTCCACCTACGCCCCCCCTTCCACCCCCGCAGCTGTAGCGGCGGCTCCCCAGCCCCGTCGGCGCCCGCCCGCCGGCCCCGCCGGCCCCCCTCCTCCAGTTCGTCCCCGAGCAGCAGCAGTTCATCCCCTCCTCCAGTTCTCCTCCAATTCCAATCAGTGGGTGATTCCAATGCCTCCAATTTCTGGATTTTTTCTATAATGGACTAGATGTAAGTTTTAATTTTTCTGTTTCTTTGTTTTCTTATACTGTAGATGAAGAAAAATAAGATTGCTGGCAGTAGCATATTTGCAATGTTGGAAAAGGCTTCAAAGACAAAGAAAAGAGATGAATCATCCACACCGAACCAGACCTGTGAATATGGGAAAAGGTACTTTTGTATCCATGTTTTTATAATTATTATGGTTTGACACATTCAAAAAATTCTATTGTCATTATGGCGTACTATTTTGTTCATATATTGCAATAGCCGCACTATTTGGTTCAGATATTGAAATTCTCGTACTATTTGGTTCATATATTGCATTTAGAGTAAAAAAATTTGGGTGAATACCCAGCAAGCAATTCCTGGCGCCGCCACTGGTTGGACATGATGGGAGTAGAGGCATAGGGATACTATAGATAGGAAGTCTTGGCGATCCATTATTCCCCATCTCGGTCAGAGAGAACTATTCAACTAGTCTTCACAGTGAAGTGATAATACAGATTGTAGCAGATGGGACACTTAATTAAAAAGCTAAACCAGCGTGTTGGTGTTACTAAATCAGCCTTACCTAGTACTGCCATCATGTTTGCCAGTGGAGCATGCTTCCGCAAATACGCCTACACACCTCTCTCCAACTCACATATGGGCCCTCTTGAGGTAGACCCACATGTCATCGGTGTAACTATTTACACTCCGAAGGACGGTATATCCTGGTAGTAGTACTAGTAGAATTGAGATTTAATGCACTTTCTTCCCCATTTTTCACTCTTCTTCCTCCTCTCTTCTTCTTCCTCCTCTCTTCCCCATCCTCAGCCGCACACCATTTCCCCCCACTCACTGCTCGCCCGCCCATGCCATCTTCCTTGGTAGCTCGCACGTACCATAACCCCCACTCGCTGCTCGGCCACACACACCATCTTCTTCGCTCGCCCGCCCAAATCCACTTCCCCGCTGGCTCGCAGGCACCGAAAACCCCAATCACTCAGCGCCCTAAAAAACCCTATGGCAGAACCGACCGACATGCAGAGCCACATTGGAATTCCCTCCCTGATGTTCTCTTGGAGCAGATCTGTAATCGTATGGACCTGCTTAGCACCGTCTGTCTAGCCGCATGCTCGGTGTCTTTATACCGTCTACTCGTCTCCAACCGGCCGGCCCTTTTCAAGACACCCTGCTTGCAGATGACCGATCCTTGTAGGTGGCCCAAACACTGACTTGACGATCCTACGAAGGTTGTAGTGGTGCCCCTCGACATGCTACCACTACCCGTCCACATGTCCTTCATGTGCGGCCACTACTTGGCGGGCATGAAGGCCAACTGGATCGTCCTCATCCACCAATCTTGTAGTCTGTGGTGTCTCGTGGATATCTACACCCAGCGAGAGATCACCCTTCCATCATTGGCTACCGCCGCCATCGAGCCTCGCGGCCCGACGGACACTCCTGCCTACTACGCACGAGACGCGTCGAGCTTTTGGCTCGACCTCTGTTTGCTGAAGGTTGTAATCTGCGAAGTGCCCACACCATCAGAAGACTACATGGATTACAAGCTAATTGCCTTGTTCAACATGGGATTAGTCTATCTGGAATCCGGTCGCCATACATGGTTATGGCTCAGCGTCAATCCTGTTGAGCCAACATTTCTGTCTGATGCTATAGTGCACGATGGCATCGTTTACGCAGTCGACGCATAGATTGGCTGCCTATACTGGTGGAATCTATCATCGTGTAATTGTTCTATCTCATCTCATCTTTACCTTATGGATACAACTGCCTGTTCATTTGTTACAAATTTAGAATGCATAGCATGTCTATAACCACATCATTGCTATATGTTCCTCTCATTTCCTAGATCTTTATGAGAACACATGTTGTTGTTAGAGTTGATATGAGAATAATTGGCATCTAATGATTGTTAGAATAGATATTATGAGTACCCTCATTTCCAAGATTTTTATAACAACGCATGTTATTGCTTAGAGTTGATATGAGAACAGTAGTAAGTGCTATCATAGAATATGAGTAGGCCCTGTCATAGATGTTTTCTCTCATTGTTACATGATGTTTGAACCATGACATATTGCTAGAATATGAAAGCCATTGGCTTTTTTTCAACTTGGGGTATGGTCATGACCACGGCATTGCAATTCTCTGTCTATAATATGTGTCACTGTTATAATAATCTTAATTCCACACATACTCTAAACATGATTGTATATTTTTGTCCTTTTGGTCTCCAATTTGTATTTGTTGCAGCTGACACAAATGCGCTGGCCTTCATGATTCCAGGACCTGGAATCATACCAGTCGACGGGTGGTGGTTTATCACTCGTTCAACTAACTGCGGTCATTTGATGCTCATTCGCATGTATCGAGTTGACGAAACCATTACATTGAACCACATGCAGTACAATGCCTGGGGCGTTCGTGACTGTGATGGCTATGGCTGCTTCGTGTTCGAGAAAGATCCCAGCTCCGTTGGGCCAGGCGTATTCAACTGGAGGCGGGTTTACAGCCTCGGCAACCACTCCATGTTCCTCGGGCTCAGTTATCCGATCATCCAACCTATCATCGATCATATCACCGGCGATGATTACCGTGCTATGCAACTTCCATTCGCTAGGGGGAACTGTGTTTACACACCATACAATGGCTTTCATGAATCACCATATCCAGAGATTCGTCGACATAGCTTGTTGCCAGATAATCTTCAGTGTGTGAAAGGCATCAAGCTTCCATGCAATTGATGGCTTTTGCATACCGGACATGCGGTGATGTGGTTCATGCCAACAGCAAATATGCACAACTTGATTCGTACTGATATCTAGACTGAGCCATTTTTTTGAGCAAAAGAGGGGGGCTCCCCCTCCGATTTCGTTAATGAAACCACCACGAATCCAGGTCCAAACCAGAACAGCCCTACCCAACTACTAAAAACTATGTATCCTGCTGCTATAGCATGACCCTCTTTTGTTGGATATTATGTACTGTTGTTAGTTTGAAGCACTCCTCTGGTTTAAAGGATAGATACCTTTCTGGGATCAAGTGCATCCTAACTCACCTGCGTAGGATGTACTGATAATGATGATGGAGATGTTGTGCAGAAGCCACACACACACACACACACACACACACACACACACACACACACACACACATATATATATATATATCAATTAGGCTTCAAGTGCGTACTTGTTGGTGAAAGTGTTGTCCAATGGGAATTATATTTTGTATTACTCATGTAGCCTACAAAGTGTGTCGCATAGCCTTGTAACTTCTTACTCCATTTCAAAATTTGTACTAGTCCTCTATACCGTATATTGCGCTACTTGTACTACTACCTCCCTCCTGGTTTATTGGTCCCCTTCGTAATTTGTGTCAAATTTTAACCATAAATTTAACTAACTAAATATTAATGCATGTCACAAAAAATTATATCGTTCGATTCGTATTTGAACATAGTTTCTAATGGTATAATTTTCAGTGGCATCCATTGAACTTCTGTTACTTAAACCTATGGTTAAAATCTGACACTAAATACGACTAGTAAGTAGTACAGTAGTAGTACTAGTATACGTCGGTCAAATTATTCATCATGTCCTCACATTAAATTGACGTGACAACACGCTGCGTGTGAGGTGACACAAGAGTCCCGGCGGCGTGTTCGGGTATTGTGGACTTCAGATTTGGAGTACCACTTATCTGTCGAAATCTTTCATCGTTCACTTAAAACAGTCGATTGATCATATGTTGAGTACCATATAACTCGAATTAACCGATGCAAGTCCAAGAAGGATTGGCCGGTGTTGCCGACTGGTGTCAAGTTTGATCCCACGGATCAGGAGCTGATCGAGCACCTTAAGGCCAAAGTGAGTGCTAACAGCGCGAGATCTCACCCTCTCATCGATTTGTTCGTACCAACCATCAACAGCGAGCACGGCATATGCTACACCCATCTTGAGAAACTTCCAGGTGAGACACCGATCGGCGTCTACTTGCACAAACATATTCCTTTGTTTATAGCTCTATTTTTCTTTTTAGATGCAGACCTAGTGAAGAAATTAAAATTTGACTGTTAAGAAAAAGAGAAACAAGTGATTGCAACATGTCAAAGATGTTATGAAAATGCCAACTACGTACACTAGAACCTGTATTCAACAATACTGCAGGTATCACACTGAGTGGCCTAAGCAAGCATTTCTTCCAGCGTAACTCTATGGCGTTCAAAAGGGGCACGTGGACGCGTCGCAAATATTGTCGAAGTGCGGAATGCATGCGATGTGGTAAAGGACCAGCGATACCTTGCCGAGGATGGTCAACGGCCGGCAGACGGGCAGCAAAAAGGTTTTGGTGCTGCACACCAACAAGAACTTCGACCAGTAGAGGACCAACTGGGTGATGCACCAGTACCACCTCAGGGACCTGGAGCAAGAGAAGGAGCGGGAGCTGGTCCTCTGAAAGATTTTCTACTAGACGAACACTAGGGCCAGGACCAAAAAAGATTATAAGTTAGTTTGGTATTGGTCCTTGTACTACCTGGTCGTCTGCAAGTTGGTATTTTTGTTAATGATCTTTCGGTATGAACTTGGCATTTGCTTCCAACCATCATGTCATGGGTTGATGTGGACATAAAGCTGAATCACTTGTTTCAAAACGAATTTTCAGGCACCTGGTTTTTCTTTGATGGGTAGCACAAGCACCTACCGTTTGAATT
Source organism: Triticum timopheevii (assembly GCA_963921465.1). NCBI lineage: Eukaryota > Viridiplantae > Streptophyta > Magnoliopsida > Poales > Poaceae > Triticum > Triticum timopheevii. The sequence goes on from OY997272.1 coordinate 174,559,065, forward strand.
TCCAGTTCTCCAAATTTTTTACATCTTTGAAGTACACAGGGGATCCATCCGGTTTCACAGGCTGGTAGTGGGGCGCAACACATCGAAACTGGGCTGTGGCATGCCAAGCCCAGCTGTAGATTGTTCAAAGAGAGGAGCGATGGATTTGGGCCTTCCAGAACAGTTAAGTGTCGTGACCTCGATAGTGAAGCGCCTCCCATGGACTAAAAAAAGGCCTAGTCCGTTATTATTAGTTGAAATATGTAAAAGATTCCATAATGAAAATAAATATGTAAAATGCAATGAATTTAGTCCACTTTCACTGAAAACCATCTGATTTGCATGAAATTCATCTGTGGAACCACAAGACGGCTGTCCATACAGAGCCTAACCGTACGGAACCAGCAGCTCCATGTCCGTACACAAGCAAGTGCATGCACTTATTATCACGATGGAAAAATAATGCTGACGTCTGAGACGGTGAAATCCATGAAGTCTTCAGCGTAGTTGAGGGAGTCCCGGACTAGGGGGTGTCCGGGTAGCCGAACTATCATCTTCGGCCGGACTCCTGACTATGAAGATACAAGATTGAAGACTTTGTCCCGTGTCCGGATGGGACTTTCCTTGGTGTGGAAGGCAAGCTTGGCGATACGGATATGTAGATCTCCTACCATTGTAACCGACTCTGTGTAACCCTAACCCTCTTCGGTGCCTATATAAACCGGAGGGTTTTAGTCCGTAGGACGAACAACAATCATACCATAGGCTAGCTTCTAGGGTTTAGCCTATCTGATCTCGTGGGAGATCTACTCTTGTACTACCCATATCATCAATATCAATCAAGCAGGAGTAGGGTTTTACCTCCATCGAGAGGGCCCGAACCTGGGTAAAAACATCGTGTCCCTTGTCTCCTGTTACCATCCGCCTAGACGCACAATTCGGGACCCCCTACCCGAGATCCGCCGGTTTTGACACTGACATTGGTGCTTTCATTGAGAGTTCCCCTGTGTTGTCATCTTTAGGCCCGATGGCTCCTCCGATCATCAACAACGATGCAGTCTAGGGTGAGACTTTCTTCCCCGGACAGATCTTCGTATTCGGCGGCTTTGCACTGCGGGCCAATTCGCTTGGCCATCTGGAGCAAATCGAAAGCTACGCCCCTGGCCATCAGGTCAGATTTGGAAGTTTGAACTATACGGATGACGTCCACGGAGACTTAATCTTCGACGGGTTCGAGCCACAGTCAAGCGCGCCGCACTGTCACGATGGGCATGATCTAGCTCTGCCGCCGAATAGTGCCCTGGAGGCCGCACAAGTATCCGCTCCGACCCTTAGCTCGGAGCCGACTGCGCCGATCGAGGACTGGTGGCTGGACACCGCCTCGGGGGCTGCGATCTCTACGGCGATTGAGCCGAACACCATCCCTGTCCTTTGCAAGGCTTGTAACTCCAAGGTGCCAGACTCCTCTCTGGACTCCGAACCTTCCGCGCCCCTGTCAATCGAATCCGGTTGGGCGCCGGTCATGGAATTCACCACCGCGGACATCTTTCAGCACTCGCCCTTTGGCGACATCCTAAATTCACTAAAGTCTCTCTCTTTATCAGGAGAGCCCTGGCCAGACTATAGTCAGGAAGTTTGGGACGCGGACGACGAAGAAATTCAAAGCCCACCCACCATCCACTTCGTAGACACTGTCAAAGGTTTAAACGACGTGCTCGATTTCGACTCCGAAGACATCGACGGCATGGACGATGATGTAGGAGATATGCATGAACCAGCACCCATAAGGCACTGGACACACACCTCATCTCACGATGTATACATGGTGGATACACCTAAAGGAAGCGACGACGAGGAACAACGGGATGACATGCGGGATCATCCCCTCAAAAAGCAGTCAAAACGGCGACGTAAGCGCCGCTCAAAGTCCCGCCTCGACAAAGACAGCAGCCATACAGACCCAGCCATAGAGCAGGGCGAACCGGTGGAAGATGAACATGCTGTCGAGCAACCGTCCGAATAGGACAATATGGATAAACAATCCGTCCCCGGCAAAGATAACAGTCCGGACGATCTCACGCCAGACAAGTTGCTGGAGCAGAAGAACCTCCACAAAAGGCTCGTCGCCACTGCGCGTAGCCTGAGAAAGCAGAAGCGGAAGCTCAAGACAGAGGAAGATGCGCTCAAGATCAGATGGAGCAAAGTACTCAACACCGCAGACAAATAAGGCGACAGGCGCCGAACAAAGAGCTACCCGAAGCGAAAACTACTGCCCGAATTTGATGAGGAGGCCGTAGAGCCACCGCAATCAAAAAACAAGGAGACCACCCGGTTGGATAGACGACCCCATGGCAAACATAGAGCAGCAAACGGCGCTGCACACAAGCCGGCACGTGATCCGCACACGGACTCACATCAAAAAGATGGCCCAATTAGATCTATCTACGGGCCAAGAAAGCAATCTCTAGTAAGCAATGCAACACGTCAAGTATCCGAATATTACGGTACACCTAAATATAGGGGTGCCGCACATCCCCTATGCTTCACCGATGAGGTTCTGGATTATGAATTTCCAGCGGGATTCAAGCCCGTAAACATAGAGGCATACGACGGAACAACATACCCTGGAGTCTGGATTGAGGATTACATCCTCCACATACACATGGCTAGAGGAGATGGCCTACACGCCATAAAATACTTACCCCTCAAGCTCAAAGGGCCAGCCCAACATTGGCTCAAAAGCCTCCCCGAAAACACCATTGGAAGTTGGGAAGAGCTCAAGGATGCTTTTTGGGCAAATTTTCAAGGGACCTATGTCCAACCTGCGGATGCAGATGATTTAAGTCACAACTCAACAACCCGGAGAGTCAGCCCAAAAATTTTGGGACAGATTCCTCACTAAAAAGAACCAAATAGTCGACTGTCCGGACGCTGAAGCCTTAGCAGCTTTCAAACACAATGTCCGAGACGAATGGCTCGCCAGACACCTCGGCCAAGAAAAGCCAAGAACAATGACCGCGTTAACAAGCCTCATGACCCGCTTTTGCGCAGGAGAGGATAGCTGGCTGGCAAGATGCAGTACCAGCGACCCAAGTACATCCGAAGTCAGGGATGGAAACGGGAAACCGCGACGCAGCAAAGAATAGCGCCGGACCAAGGGCAACAGCCCGAAGAGCACGGCAGTCAACGCCGGATTCAAAAGCTCTCGGCAGAATCATAAAAAATTGCCCCCTAAGGATAATAGGGACGAGCTATCCAACTTAAACAAAATCTTGGACAAGATATGCCAAATCCACAGTACTCCCGGGAAGCCTGCAAACCATACCCACAGAGATTGTTGGGTCTTCAAGCAGTCCGGCAAACTCAACGCCGAACACAAGGGGCTCGACACACCAAGAAAGGACGATGACGAACCCCACAAGCAGAGCACCGGAAGACAAAAGAATTTCCCACAAGAAGTCAAAACAGTAAACTCACTTCACGTGAAAAAAGGGAAAAACAGAATGGCGCCCATAGAGATACATGCCATACGGCCCATCCCAGAGGAGTCCCGCCACTGGTTGTCAAAACCAATCACCTTCGACCATCAGGATTACTCTAGATGTATCCAGAATGCAGGATGGAATGCCTTGATATTAGATCTGATAATCGACGGACTCCAATTTACACAAGTCCTAATGGACGGCGGCAGTGATCTAAACCTGCTATATCAGGACACAATCCGCAAAATGGGGATAGGCCCGACCAAAATTCGCCATAGCAACACTTCCTTTCAAAGGGTAATGCCAGGCCGATATGCCCATTGTACGGGCTCTCTATTGCTAGAAGTTGTGTTCGGCTCACCCGATAACTTCTGCCGCGAAAAGTTAACCTTCCACCTTGCCCCATTCACGAGTAGCTATCAAGCACTACTAGGGCGCGAAGCTTTCGCCCACTTTAACGCAGTACCGCATTATGCATCCCTCACACTTAAAATGCCTGGTCCACGAGGCATCATCTCCTTAAAGGGGAATATCGAGTGTTCCTCGAGCGCGGAAGATTGTGTGACTGCCTTGATGGCCACACACTAAACCGGCTTCACTAATCCAAGCACCTAAACAGGTCGTTCAGACCCCGGACACGGTTAGACGAGTCCGGCGTAAACATACAGGGGCTTACCAGCCGCATACCCCCGCATTAGGGGCTCCGCGCATATACAACAAGAGACAATAAAGCTCAATTTTATTCATTTTTTGAAACTTACTTTGTTTATTTAATATAACGTACAATTTCGCACGACCCTTTTCAACTAAGTTCCTCTCTTTTACAGATGAACACCATGCGACACCCGTCCAGGATACGGCACAACGGAGATACACGCGCAGACGTGCAGCAGGGACCCGTTGCAAGGATTCTTTTCAGATTAAGACCCTACATAAACCTTTTTTACTGTCTCTTGTTGATAAACAACCCCTGGTTTCTTATTATAACCAAGGAGGAGGCTGGTGTTTTGGCATAGGCCACGTCACAATTTTGCGCGTACTTGGACACCAGGGGCTTACTACAAAGGGCGTTGTTCTGCCCGTTTTCATAAAGACCGAATACCTTAGGGAGTGTTCGGCGTCTCGAGTTAGGCCTTATATGCATCAGCTCTGAATCATGTCTTTGGTCAAATGTTGGGTTTGCCCAGCTCCTGTGTTTTGCTGCCTTACGTTCCGCTCTATCGGCTAACGCGGCACCAGGAGAACTACTGCGATTGTGCCCCGGTTCGGTCAGGCGAGCACCTCAATAGAGAAAGCCGAAAACTGACTGTCATGATATAGCATGAGATTGGTCAACCACTCGATGACCTGCCGGAATCTATAGGATTCCTCCGCATTAACGAAGGGCCGTTTCCCGGTCAGGCACATACGCGCCCTGAATTCGGGTGAGCGCGTTTCCCCTAGGGGCTATATAGTGGCCCCATTGTCAAACTCCTATGGCTAAGTGGAAGTGATAAAGCATTATAGTTCGGTTGCCTAGTTTGCTACGCTGCCACCTCCTTTATAGAACCAAGACGTTGGATCAAGTGTGAAAATGCGCCTCTTGCAAACACCCCCACATTATATGCGTGGGGGCTGAAGCCGAAGACTGCCATCTTTCAGGTTATATACACGTATACATCAACGGCCGCACAGGAGGTATTTTAATTCTTGAAGGCACAAGTATAAAAAGCTTTTATATTTCATCGAAACATTGTTTCACAATAATACATGTTATTCGAACATAATATCCTTCGAGCACTGCGTCTCTATTAAACGAGCGCCCTGCAGAACTTCCTAAAAATAGTGCTCGACAGGTACTCGGCTTCCGTCCGAATCTTGGGTTGCAACATCGGTGGCCTTCATCTCTGCCAAGTATGTCTTGACACGGGCAAGAGCCATCCGTGCACCCTCTGTGCATGCCGACCTCCTCATTGCATTGATATGCGGCACCACACCAAGGAACTGCTGCACCAAGCCAAAATAACTCTTCGGCTCGGGCCTCTTCGGCCACAAAAGACTCACGACATCCTTCATCGCAAGTCTGGATAACCTATTCAGCTCTGCCCATTCGGCCAAGCGATCGGTTAATGGAAGTGGGCGCTCTGGACTATGGAACTGCGACCAAAAAACCTTCCCCGTTTTGTGATCCTCTTGATCTGGAAGTGTTCGGCCGCGTCTGCCGCACTTGCCGCCAAGTCCAGATAAGCATCTTCCGCACTCCACAGCCGGTCCAACTGAGCATAATTAGGGTCCAGGAATTTCCTCCGTAGAAGAAAGGGCTTTCCAGCCGCGATATCTCCGGCCTGACGCAGCTCCTCCTTCATAGCTCTCATCGCAGAGCGAGCATCCTTGGCCTCGGCAGTGGCCTTCTTCAGGTCCTCTCGTACCGCCTGATCTTCTTTTTCAAGAAGCTTGCAGTGATCGGCAGCATTCTTCAACTCCACGGCCATCTCATCCATCTCCTTCTTGCTTCGGCAGTGAGCAGCCTGTTCGGCTTTTAGCTCTTCGGCCGCCTTTAAGGCAGCCGCGTCACTCTTTCTGGCCTGCTCATTGGCCTGGGCGAGCTTCGCCCGCAGGTTCTCCATGGCAGCGGCACCATCTGCGTCAAGCATACTTGTTGTGAGGCACGGGCATCAAGCTCCCTTACCAAGTGTCCGCGAAGAGATCACATACCTTGTGACTCGTCAAGACGCTTATTGACAAGCGCGATGTCGGCATCCGCCACGTCAAGTTGCCGCTTTAGTTCGGCAAATCCATCAGTCTGGCTAGCCACCGGACACTTCACCACCTACATAGGAAGGGCGAAATATTATACTTGGGATTATGATCCTCAGCGCACTGTCATTTTTGACAACACACCGAGTCTCAGGGGCTACTATCTACACAGGGTGCATTTTATATGCAGAACTGTCATAAGGTACATCATTTGCGTACCTCAAAACCTGTCAGTAAACTTCTGACGGCTTCATGCAATCCGCTCTAAGCGGACGAAATCCTTTCAATCACCGTACCCATTAATGCACGGTGATCTTCTGAGATAAACGCTCGCCCAAGCAGATCCTTCAGCTCCTCCGACCGTACACCATATGGTGCCAGACTCGTCCTATGGCCTTTTTCGAAGGCCGAATGCGGGGGGCTTTGAGGGGACATACGACTACCTTCCGGCCCCGCCGGACTTGAAGAAAGCCTCCGTGATGACACCTCAGGGTCGCCCGCCTCGTAAGATGGTACGGTAGGGGGAGGCGTTTCGCTCTCTATCATCTCCGGACGAAGATCCCCCAAAGATGAGCTCTGCTGAGAAGGGCTGAGATCCGACCTACAAGGTAAAATTTCGGTTATCAGAAATAGGGTAGGGATATCCTTTATTTTAAAAAGAACTCCCCTCCTTAGTTACGGCTCAGTGGAGGGCTGATCCCCTAGGGGGCATAATGCGGCCGAGGCATCTCTCGGCGCCGGACCCTCTGACGAAGATTTCTTCCCCCGCTTTGAGACCATGGTCTCCGGGTCTTCAGAGGCGGTCCTCTTCTTCCCTTGTATGGAGGGATTCTCGATCCCTCCTTTCCTAGCAGCCTCCTTCGCGGAGGCGGTAGCTTCCTTGTTCCCCCCTTCACCTTCTTCCGAAGGCGCAACCTCCAGCATCCTGGTTAACACAGGATCCGGCGTGGTCTCAGGGAGGGGGGCCAGAAACCTGATTAACTTTGCTTTTGCTATCCATTCCTGTTCAAGGGACAGCTCTTTTAAAAGAGCAAGTTTGTAATAAATATAGGATAGCGTGTCCGAGCACAGGGCTACTTACTTGAGTATCCGAGCGATTGCAGCTCAGACCTGCGTCCTCGGTCAAGTCCGGACACATCTCTTGTGATCCGAAGAAAAGCTTGTACATCTCCACGGGCGTCGCGCCCATAAAATGTTGGAGAGCTCGTGGTCCCTCTGGGTTAAACTCCCACAGGTGGAGAAGGCGACGTCTGCAGGGCGGGATGCGACGAATCAGCATGACCTGCGCCACTACGACCAAAGTGATCTCTCTCTAGGAGGTCTCGAATGCGGCCCTGCAGCAAGGGCACGTCCTTGGATGGCCCCCAGTCAAGCCCTTTATTGACCCATGACACCAGCCGCGGTGGAGTACCCGGGCGAAAGGCAGGTGGCACCACCCATTTGGTGCCCCTGGGAGCTGTGATATAAAACCACTCTTGTTGCCATAAACTAAGCTCCTCTTGAAAAGAGCCCTCGGGCCACGGAGCATCAGCATTCTTGCTTATAACAGCCCCTCCGCACTCTGCCTGTTGCCCCTTGATCATCTTCGGCTCCACTTTGAAGGTCTTGAGCCACAATACGAAGTGAGGGGTAATGCGGAGGAAGGCTTCGCACACGACGATGAACGATGAGATGTGGAGGATGGACTCCAGATCCAAGTCGTGAAATTCCAACCCATAGTAAAACATGAGCCCCCTCACGAAGGGGTCCGTCGGGAAGCTTAACCCCTGAAGGAAGTGAGACGCGAACACCACGCTTTCACCAGGCTTGGGAGTGGGAATGACCTGCCCTTGGGCAGGCAGCATATGTGAAATTTCGCCGGTTAAATACCTGGCATCTCTTAGCTTTAATATGTATTCTTCCGTAACGGAGGAAGGCATCCACCGGCCTTGCGGGTCGGAGCCGGACATCATCAAAGGTCCGAAGCGCCTGAATCTGGAGCTTTGGGTGTTTGAACTCGAGGCGAGGGGCGGATTCGACTGAGATTGAAAGAAGGGAGTGGAGCCTTGGTCTCTTTATAAAGAGGTTGAATACCAAGAGCCTTCCCTGTGACCGTTCGGGACTCGCCTTCGATAGAGGAGGCGTGCCAACGGGCACGGTTGGGTTACCCACGCCCGTATTGACGAGAATCCTGGAATAAGGGGACACAATCTCTGCTTTGACAAGACGTGCCAAGGAAACCACCTCGCTAAAACGCGCTGAGGTGGGACAGTAAAAACGATTTGAATAGAGGCTTGGTCGTGGTGTGATGTCACGCCATGGAATACGTCAGCAGATTGAATTTGTGTAAATATTATTCTCTCTACGGTGGTATGTGGAACTTATTTTGCAGAGCCGGACACTATCCTTGTGTTCAAAATCTTCTATGAAGTATTCGGAGGAGGAACCTGCCTTGCAATGCCAAAGACAATATGCGCGCCAGACTCGTCATCATTGAAGCCTGGTTCAGGGGCTACTGAGGGAGTCCCGGACTAGGGGGTGTCCGGATAGCCAAACTATCATCTTCGGCCGGACTCCTGGACTATGATGATACAAGATTGAAGAATTTGTCCCGTATCCGGATGGGACTTTCCTTGGCGTGGAAGGCAAGCTTGGCGATACGGATATGTAGATCTCCTACCATTGTAACCGACTCTGTGTAACCCTAACCCTCTTCGGTGCCTATATAAACCGGAGGGTTTTAGTCCGTAGGACGAACAACAATCATACCATAGGCTAGCTTCTAGGGTTTAGCCTCTCTGATCTCGTGGTAGATCTACTCTTGTACTACCCATATCATCAATATCAATCAAGCAGGAGTAGGGTTTTACCTCCATCGAGAGGGCCCGAACCTGGGTAAAAACATCGTGTCCCTTGTCTCCTATTACCATCTGCCTAGACGCACAGTTCGGGACCCCCTACGCGAGATCCGCTGGTTTTGACACCGACAGTAGTCAATAAACGAGAGAATTCTGCAAGTACACACTGATAACTAGGATCCAACAGGTATATTGTTTTTTTAGGTCGAGCAAGTTTCAACTGGGTTGTAGACTGCCCAGGATTGGTTTTGCTTTTAACAGGCCCAACCCATGACGACAACGGGGCACAAAGATCCAGCAGGTACCAACTGGCCTCTGGCCCGCTAGCCTTAGTTATATTTTGTCTTAGAACATCCGCGGGCATTTTTTTTACTGAATCATACACACAGCCCAATTATATTTTCCTCTTGAAATGCCATATCCTACTTCCGTTTTCTAATCTCTACCTATAGTTTTACTAGTTCATATACACGTATTATTATATTGAAAATGCATAAAGTTCCCTTTTCATCTTTACATTCTTATTTTTTTTTGTTCCCCCCCCCCAGCGCTGATTTTTTTACCACTGGTTTTCCCTAAAACCAATTCAATTGTCCCGCGTATTATTAGCTTACAAAAACAAAGTGATATTTTTTGGCAAATCAATAAGTTCTTAAAAAATAAATGTTTGTCATTTTTGGATTAAGACAGTTCGGACTCCACCGAAATATGCGAATTTTTGACCCTGGTCCTGGCAAAAAATGGGCTGTAACAAATCCCTTAAGAATTAGCAAATGGGCTGCAAATTATTAAAAAATAGTAAATGGGCTCTATGTTGTCTGCCACAGATTTGGAGGCTGACTTGTGGGCCTACTAAGTTCATGCGCACACAATGTTTATCAAAAAAAAGAAACTTAGTCAACAATCGGCTCTACCAATGCTAGACTATTAGATGCCAATCTAACAACAATCGTGCGTCTTCAGTCTCTGATCTTCGTGCTCCAGCCGCCCAAACCAGCACTGGTGGAACTGCCTGCTCCCGCCTTCCGTGGCCGGTTGTGCTATCGGGCAGGCCTCACGGCCCCACCATACTCGCATCCCTGACCTGGCTATCCCTCTACTCACCCACACCTCCTATTATTCTCCGGCGACGGCAGCCTCACACTGCGGCCGAACAAGTAAACCCTCGTACCCACTCCGCGTGGGAAACAACTGCCGAGTCTTCCTCGGCTCCAGGTCGTTCCCTTACTTGGCCTCACCGTCGTCCACCGCCTTGGTGCTCTCGGCACGGCATGGTCAACAAACATCCAACGGAAGGGGACTGTATGTGGAGAGTCTAACAGCTGGGTCCACGGCCACACGCAAGGAAGTGCCTCCTTTTTGTGTGTAGGAAGTGCCTCCTTATTACGCGCAAAATAATGATTCCTCCTCCTGACAGCTGGGACCCATCGGAAGGGCCTCTGTATTTCGTGAAAAAAAAACATTCCCCACACTGACAGCTCGGATCCAACAGCTATTACGCTCATAAATAATGAATAGCCCCGCTGCTAGGTCGGTCCCACCATATTTGGAGGCTGACTTGTGGGCCTACTTAGTTGACGCAGACGCAGGGCTTTGTCAACTTAGTTAATATAAACAATTCTAGTTGCGGTGACCATACGATGTCCATCCAACGGCCGCCGTGCTTCTTCAACCTTTGGTCTAATTGCTCCTGCCGCTCAAACCAGCGCCGACCGTGCCGCCTGCTCCTGCCTCTCGTGGCCGGCTGTGCTGCCACGCAGGCCTCACCGCCCCACCCTGCTCCCACCGCTGGTCAGGCCTTCCCTCTACTCACCCAGACTCCCTGTTATTCTTCGGACACGACAGCCTCAAACCGCAGCCGAAGCAGTCAACCCTCGTACTCCCCTCCGTGTGGGCATCCATTGTTGCATATTCCCTGGCTCCGGGTCATTCCCTTCCTAGTTTGCGCCGCCGTCCATCGCCTTGGTGCTCTTGGGTGGTACGGCGTCGTCAACGCGGTCAACGAATGATAACCATCAGAAGATGACTGTAAGTGGAGAGGCTGGCAGCTGGGTCCATGGCCGCATGCAAGGAAGTGTCTCCTTATTACATGCAAAATAGTGATTCCTCCACCTGACACCTCGGACCTACCGGAAGGGCATCTATATTTCGCGAAAAAAAAGTCCCCCCCCCCGACAGCTAGGACCCACTGGCTTTATCTTCGCACAGAAGGAACTGCCTTCTTACCCCCTGACAGCTAGGACCCACCAGGTTGAAGCGAAGATAGCGTTATCTGTTCGGCCGCGAACGTGTATGTACATAGCGGTCGATCGGTCTCTCTACAACGATGTACCATGGCCGAGTAAGGAGCAGCACGTGTTGAAGTAGAGGCGCCGATGTAGCATGTCATGCAGTCTTGTCTATATCATGTACACGTACGTACGGCCACGCTTCAAGATAGTAAATACGGCTACGTACGTACGGGAGGGGTCTCTAAATCGTACAACGACTAATCATATTCATCGGCAGCCAACCGGCTGGGTTGGAACGAAGTAAACAGCGTCACGTGTTCAATCGGGAGCCAACCGGCTTGGACGAAACAGCCGAAACGAGGTCTGGCATACCGCAGAACGGAGGAAACGGCCTTCTGTTCAACCGCATACGGTCGATACAGGGTCATGTTCATCGGGAAGGGTCTGGCGTACCACAAAATGGAGGAAACAGACTTCTGTTTGAGTGCCTACGGTCAAAACAGGGTGCTGTTAATCGGGAGGGGTGTGGCGTACCACAAAATAGAGGAAACGGACTTGTGTTGGAGCGCCTACGGCCAAAACGGGGTCATGTTCATTGGGAGGGGTGTGGCGTACCGCAAAACGGGACTCCACGGGCTATTGTTCATCCACCGTCGACTTCCTCCAACCTCTACCTATTATTGTTCATCCACCATCGACTTCCTCCAGCCTCCACCAGCTAATGTTCATCCATAGGATCCAGTTCATCCAGCCTCCACCGGCTACTATTCATCCAGCCCTCCACAGGATCCTGTTCAACCAGCCCTCCACGGGGTCCCTCCACCGACTACTGTTCATCCACCCCCACCTCCTCGATCGGGGTCCTGTTCATCCAGCGGCAACGGCCGCTACTACCACAGGATCCTGTTTATCCAACCCCCACCGGGAACTGTTCATCCAACCCCCACCGGGAACTGTTCATCAAGAGGCAGCTTGGACCAGATTCAGTTAGCAGCAGTAGCTAAGGAATCACTCGGGTTCACTTAACAACAAGGGATCGATCAGGGTTCAGTAACGTAGCTAGTGCAATCGCTCGGGTTAAATTAGAGCCCAACGCCTCGCTCGGGTTCAGTTAGAGCGCAACGCCTTGCACACATGTGCGCACGTGTACGAGAGAAATGCACTATCCTCCGTGCATCGCTCGGCCCCGACCACCCACCGTAACCGGGAACTCCCCAAAATTTTCCTCGCCCTCACTTCTACCAAGATTTTTTCCGTCATGGATGGCCCAAGGAATGTCATGCAGGTGCGTCTCCGGCCCGCCCAGGACGAAAAGCCCCTTTTCTATCATGATTTTTTGTCACAGAAGTAGGAGCCCACCACATCTATGATGATACCGGGTTTTGTCACTATTATCGTCATAGAAGTGTCATAAGCATGACAGGAAAAAAATTCGTTCGGCCCAAAATGTCACGGATGTGTCTTTTTTTGTAGTGGTGATCACGTCCAAGAAAGGTTCTAACCTGTTGAGTGACCTTGTCGAGACTTTCACAAACCTGTGGCGATACGACATCAAGATGAATCCAACGAAGTGCACTTTCGAGGTGTCGGGGGGTAAATTACTCGGATTCCTCATTTCGGAACAGGGAATAGATGCCAACCCTGAAAAGATTATCGGGAAAGGGTGATGCAGCACAGCAATGGTAAGTATTTCATCAGTTATGAAACCAAGGTTATCAATCCTGTAGGGGAACCAAGAAACACAATGTAAACGGTACCTACACACAAAGAACAAATACTTGCAACCCAATGGATAAGAGAGGTTGTCAATCCCTCCAAGGTAAAAAAGATAGATTAAATTGTATGAGATTGGATAAATAGATCTTGCAAAAACACAAAATAAAATAAGTAAAGAAAAAGTGCATAAAGGTATTTTTGTTTTTTTGGTATAATAGCTCTGGAAAAATATGATAAAAATAGACTAAGGGGCATAGGTTTCACTAGTGGCTTCTCTTGAGAAAATAGCAAACGGTGGGTAAACAAACTACTATTGGGCAATTGATAGAAGAGCAAATAATTATGACGATATCCAAGGCAATGATCATGTACATAGGCATCACGTCCAAGATTAGTAGACCAACTCCTGCCGGCATCTACTACTATTACTCCACACATCAACCACTATCCAGCATGCATCTAGTGTATTAAGTTCATGGAGAAACAGAGTAATGCAATAAGAATGATGACATTATGTAGACAAGATCTATTCATATAGGAATAGACCCCATCTTGTTATCCTTAATAGCAATAATACATATGTGCGTCGCTACCCCTTCTGTCATTGGTTGAGGATACCGCAAGATCGAACCCATCACAAAGCACCTATTCCCATTGCAAGAAAAATCAATCTAGTTGGCCAAACCAAACCAAAGTTTCGGACAAGAAATACGAGGCTATAATAATCATGCATATAAGAGATCAAAGAAGACTCAAATAATATTCATGGATAGATCTGATCATAAACTCACAATTCATTGGATCCCAACAAACACACCGCAAAAATTCATTACATCAAATAGATCTCCAAGAACATCGAGGAGAACATTGTATTGAGAATCAAAAAGAGAGAAGAATCCATGTAGCTACTGCCTACAAACCCGTAGGTCTGTAGTGAAATACTCACGCATCATCGGAAGAGCACCAATAAGGATGATGAACCCTCTGTGATCATGTTCCCCTCCGGCAAGGTGCCGGAATAGGGCTCTAGATTGGATCACATGGTTCTGGAACTTGCGGCGGCTGGAATTGTGTTTTGTTGACCACTACAAAAAAAAGACACATTCGTGACATTTTGGGCCGAACGAAAAAAATTCTGTCAAACATATGACACTTCTATGACGATAATTGTGACAAAACCCAGTATCATCATAGATGTGGTGGGCTCCTACTTCTATGACAAAAAATCATGACAGAAAATGGGCTTTTCGTCCTAGGCGGGCCGGAGACGCAGCTGCATGACATTCTTTGGGCCATCCATGATGGAAAAAACAGTGGTAGAAGCGAGGGGGAGGAAAATTTCGGGGAGTTGCCAGTTATGGTGGGAGGTCAGGGGCCGAGCAATGCGCGTTTCTCTCGTACACGTACGCGCGTGTGTGCGAGGCGTTGGCTCTAAATGAACCCGAGCGGGGCGTTGGGCTCTAACTGAACCCGAGCGATTGCATTGCAGGCTACGCGTTACTGAACCCGAGCGATCGATCGATGGCTGTTAACTGAACCCAATGGAGCGATTCCTTCGCTACTGCTGCTAACTGAAGCTGATCGATTGGATGAACAGTAAGCATTGTGGGGGGAGGGGGGGTTGGATGAACAGTGAGCGGTGGCGTTGCCTCTGGATGAACAGGACCCCATGGTGTGGAGGGCTGAATGAACAGTAGACGGTGGAGGGGTGGCCGTGGAGGGATGGTTGAATAGGACCCCGTGGTGTGGAGGGCTGGATGAACAGTAGATGGTGGAGGGTTGGATGAATAGTAGATGGTGGAGGGGTGGTTGAACAGTAGCCGGTGGAGTAGCGCGCGGTGGAGGCTGGATGAACAGGAGCCCGTGGAGGCTGGAGGAGGTCGACGGTAGCCCGTGGAGGCTGGAGGAGGTCGACGGTGGAGATGAACAGTATCCCGTGGAGTCCCGTTTTGCGGTACGCCAAACCTCTCCCCCCCCCCCCCCCCCCCCCCCGTTTCGACCGTAGCGCTCCAACACAAGTCCGTTTCGTCCGTTTTGCGGTACGCCACACCCCTCCCGATCAACAGGACCCCCGTTTCGACCGTAGGAGGTCCGTTTCCTCCGTTTTGCGGTACGCCACACCCCTCCCGATCAACAGGACCCCATTCCGAACGTAGGAGGTCCGTTTCCTCCGTTGTGCAGTACACCAGGCCTCGTTTCCATCGCCCATTCTATCCAAGCCCTCCCGATGAACATGACCACGCATTCCGTTCCGACCCAGCCGGTTGGCTCCCATGCGTTCCGTTGCCTCCCGACGAACACGACGCATTCCGTTGCCTCCCCATGAACACGACACATTCAGTTGCCTCCCCATGTACACGACGACGACATTGTTTCTCCGTTCCAACCCAGCCATGTACGTATGCGCGAGTAGGCATTCGAGACCCTGCCCGTATGTATGTACGTGGCCGTATTTTCTTTCTTGCACCCTTGCTACTATACGTACGTGTACATGCTACGTGCGCGCCTCTACTACAACACGTGTGCGCCTCTACTACGACACGTGCGCGCCTCTACATCGACCAGTATGTACGTACACGTTCGCGACCAGAATGACAACACTACGTACGCTTCGACCAGGTGGGTCCCGACTGTCAGGCACTTCCTTGCCTATGAAGATGTAGCTGGTGGGTCCCAGCAGTCAGGGGGGCAAATCATTTTTTTGCCCGGACGCACTTCCTTGCGTGCGAACATGTAGCTGGTGGGTCCCAGCAGTCAGGGGGGCGAATCATTTTTTTTGCCCAGACGCACTTCCTTGCGTGCGAAGATGTAGCTGGTGGGTCCCAGCAGTCAGGGGGAAATGTTTTTTTCGCGAAATACGGTGGCCCGTCCAATGGGTCCCCGCTGTCAGGCGGAGGAATAATTATTTTGCGTGTAATAAGGAGGCACTTCCTTGCGGCCACCGTGGACCCAGCTGTCAGCCTCTCCACGCACAGTACTCTTCCGATGGAAGTCGGTCGTTGACCACATTGACCACGCCGCGCCGAGAGCACCACGGCGGTGGACGACGGCAATGCCTAGGAAGGGGACGACGCGGAGCCGGGGAAGACGCAGAAGTGGATGCCCACGCGAAGAGGAGTACGATGGTGAGGCTACCGTCGCCGCAGAATAACAGGGGGTGTGGGTGAGTAGAGGGATGGCCTAGCCAGCGATGGGAGTAGTAGGGGGCGGTGAGGCCTCTGCGGCATCACAGCCGGCCACGGGAGGCAGGAACATGCGGCACGACCGGCGCTGCTTTGGGCGGCTGGAGCACGAAGACCAGAGGTTGAAGAAGCACTACGGCCGTTGGATGGACATCATACGGTCACTGGAGCTAGAGTCATTCATATTGACTAAATTGACAAAGCCCTCCGTCCCCGTGAACTTAGTAGGCCCACAAGTCAGCCTCCCACCAAGGTGAGTCCCAGCTAGCAGGGGGAGTATTCATTTTTTTATGCGTAATAAGGAGGCATTTCCGGTGGGTCCGAGCTGACAGCGGGGGGAACGTTTTTTTCATGAAATACAAAGACCCTTCCGGTGGGTCCCAGCTATTAGGTGGAGGAATCATTATTTTGCGCATAATAAGGAGGCATTTTCCTGTGTGGGCCCCTACTGTCAGCCTCTTCCGATGGATGTTGTTTGTTGACCATGTTGACCTCGCCGCGCCGAGAGCACACACGCGGTGGACGAGGGCGGGGCCCAGGAAGAGAACCACCCGGAGCCGGCGAAGCCACTGCAGCGGATGCCCACACTGAGGGGAGAACAAGCGCTGACTGGTCGGCTGCGGGGTGAGGCTGACGTCGCCGGAAAATAACAGGATGTGTGGGTGGTTAGAGGGATGGCCTGGCGGCAGCACAGCCAGCCACGGGAGGAGGGAGCAGGCAGTCCCGCCGGCGCTGGTTTGGGCGGCTGGAGTAGGAAGATCAGAGATTGAAGAAGCACAGCGGCCGTTGGAAGGACATCCAACAGTCACTGTTGTGTGTTGACTAAGTTGACAAAGCCTTGCATACGCGTCAAAAAAAATTTAGGACAGCGTCATCGTCAACCTAGTAGGCCCTGAAGTCAGCCTCCAAATCTGTGGAAAACAGCATACAGCCCATTTGCCACGATTTTCAATAATTCACAGCCCATTTGCTAATTCTTAAGGATATTTGAAGCCCATATTCTTTTTATTAGCATTAGAGACCATATATTCTGGGCACTGCTAAAAAATTCAACAAAATTTTGCATATTTCGGTGGGGTCCGAACTCTTTTAATCACGAAATTTCGAGTAACATTAAAAATAGATTTCAAAAAATTATATCAAAATAAAATTCGAAAAACAATTCTCCGTAAAAAAAATGAATGAAATTTAGAATCTTAACTAGCAAGATGCCCGTTCGTTGCACGGAACATGAAGATGCATTTGTATGAGTAGTTTATCTTGTGGGTGAAAAGATGATATTTTAATGTTATTGCCAGTTGGCTTTGGTTTTTATAAGAGTAGAGAGTACAGAAATCCTGAAAAAATGATATTTTAATGCAATTGCCAGTTGACTTTGGTTTAAAAATTTACAGCCCATTTCTTACAACTTATAGCCCGTTTTCTAGGGAAGCCCATTTCTTATCCCTCCTCGTCTTGAAAGATTTGCAGCCCAGCAGGGCTGAGAAAAGCAAGTAGGCCTCGGTTTTGGTATTCTCCAAAAAAACTGGGCTAGCCAATTTCAGAAAGAAAAAAATATCAACTGGGCTCGTCATGTGCTTAATAAAAGCGTAAGCGTGGGCTAGACAGGCCACAGCCCCCGCACAGCACGCAGTTGAGCTCTGTCTCTGAAACTAAAAAACAACTGGGCGAGCTACTGGGTCCCTGGTGTTATCGGCTTGTTGTGTAATTTTCTTGTTTATTGACTACATTGACAATGGCGTGGAACCTAGTTGTCAAACAATTAGGAGGAAGTATTGTTTTGGCTTGTAATAACGAGGCACCTGCTTGCGAAATGCAATGACCCTGGTGGGTCCCTACTATCAGCCTCTCCACGTACAGTCATCTCCTGATTCCTCTTGGTTGTTGACCATGTTGACAACACCAGACGGCAGCGAGCACAGCGAGCTAACCAAGGCGGAGAATGACGGCAAGGCCTCGGACGGGAACGAACAGCATCCACGGAAGATGCGGCAGTATAGTGGCAGGTGGAGGGGAGTACGAGGGCAACAGCATGCAAGTCAAACATACAAACGGTACAAAAAGCCCAAGGATTAATTGTTCATCAAATTTTTATACAAAAACCAGATTGAACATGACAGTAACATCTAACCCAACCACTCTTTTTTGCAGTCACAAACAAATGGATCGGTCTGATCAATAAAATAAACATCCTGTGCAAAAAAATTTATTTTAGGATGTCTACAACTTGTTGTAAATAGAAGCCGAGCATGTTTAGAAGCCCATTTTTTCACCTGAAACTTATTTTTTTGCTGTTCAACATGTTCGTCCATGAGAAATCTCTTGCTGTAAAAATTAAGCCTCATGGGCAATAGTAACCTCGCATTCAACAGGAAGAATGTGACAAAGCTTCTGTTTGCCTGGTTGGATGCATATCGTCCCATCGTTATTGTCCTCAAACGAATGTCATGAGAACTGAGAAAATCCTTGTGCTTATTACGCCAACGATTGGTTATATGTTTTTCTCCATGTGGTTCTGCCTAAGTAGACAAGAAGATTGAAAATAGTTAAGGTCTGAAAAAAGAGTATGTCGAAAGAACAACAGCTGAACAGTTAATTCTAGTACAATATATACGGGCCTTCAATGTGCATGAAATCATCACCTCTATGTATAAATTCTCCAGAGATCGAAAGCATCGCAGCAAGCCAATAATTATGTCCAAATCAAAACTATACATTCTGATATATATGATCTTGACAGAATCCAGCAGCATTGATAGGCTATCAATGGACGAACTCTTCACTGAGCATATAACATAATATTAGTACCCAAAGTGTACTCCAAGATGATATAAAACTTATGCACACAAATGAAAAATGCAGCATATGATTACAAATGTGTAGATGATAATATACAGTACCTGAAAATGTGAGGAGCCAAACACCAACTCCTTGTGATTATTAAACGGGTCACGATTTACACCCAAGGTCTCCAGTTTGGGCGCAGAGATGACAGTTATTTCTGAAGGTGTATAACAATTATGAAGGAGCAACCTTGCAAGTGAAGGGGCATCTTCGATGATGAGCTTCCGTCCTTCAAAACAAATTCCAATGCTTTTAAGGTGAGGCGACTTTATTTGGAGACAACTGATTCCGATTTCTATTCCCAAAACAATCAGCAACGCTCCAGGGCAGGGCAACTGGAGTGGATGATTCTGTGCAGTGAGGCCTTCGACAGATAAACCACCACAAGCGAAAGTTTTTTTAGCAGTGGGAGTCAAAGCATTTGTACCAGATTGTCTGGTAGATGGCACCGGGAGAAGGTGGCGGTGTGGAGAGAGGAGGAAAACCGCGAGATGGACAATGGTGGTGTGGGCATGAATTCTTGGTATGTTCGTGGTATGAAACTTTCATGGTAATGGTAGAACTCAAAGTGTTGGAGTTTTCCAAATTCAGGGGATGTCAGCCAAGCATCCACCTTGCCGGGTATGGACAGCAGGTAGCTTGTCGGGATGCAGAGGCATTGAACGGGGCCCTCCTGGTGAGAAGAGATGATGGCTCTGATGAGATCAAATTCAGGAAGGACAGATATCTGACGACAGTCGAGATTGAGGGGCGTGGTGCGCCATAGAGGGCGCCACCGAGTTGAGACGACTTGTGTGCGGCAGCAATCCTTGGTGGGGAGAAGCGAGATGATCTCCTCAAGGATGACGTCCGGGAGATTGCTGATGCGGTCCACCAGAGATTCTACCGGTTCCTTAGATCCGGGTGGGGGGGGCTCGCCGCTTCTCCCCGCGCTACCGGGTGCGGGATCTACAACCGGCATCGCCGCTGGCGGGAGCATCATCTTCTTGGCGTTGGGGACAGCCGACTCCATTTTCCTTGTGGGCGTCGCGCCGAGCTCACGGGTTTGAGCAGAGTAGCCAGAGACGAGCCTAGTGGCAGTGCGAGTGGGGAAGAAGGAGGGCTGGGGATTTCTGTAGGAGTGGAAGAAGAGGAGCAGGCGTTTTCTGTACGAGTGAGGAAGAAGGTGAGCGGGGTTTTCTGGACGAGTGAGGAAGATTGGGGAGCCGGGGGAATTGGGTGGGGAGATGGAAGCGGGAGAGCGAGATGTTCGTGTTTATAAGGCCCGCTGCACTAACTACTCGCTTTTTCCCAAGAACCGCTCTCTTCTTTTGCATTGTTGCATGACTGGCCATGCATGCAGGATGCATGTGCCCGCCGACCACTGCATGCGCCTGGTTTATTACTAGGCCTATTTAATAGGGTGGTTATGGAGTAAATTAAGGAGATTTATTTTCTCCGTGTGCATCCACCAAATTAGAGGATGCGGTACTGGATGCAGACACTCACATTAAACTAACATTCAGAAGAACAAAAGTTCAGCATGTCTATGCATCTCAATGATTCACCATACTATAACCAATATACAAAACTGTGAGAAGGTGTGGAAATAAAGAAAATCGGTCGATGCTTCTCTGAGCAAAGGGCCTCCCTGCGCACGCATTAATTTCCTTGGCATGCTTGTTTCTTCTCAATGTTGCGAGCACTTTGAGCATGTTGGCAACTCCACAGCTAGCTAGCTACCTCATCTTGCAATTGATGCTGACACATTTGCAGCAAACACATGAAGCAATAGAGATGACTCAACATGGGCCCATATTGTGCAATTCCCCTGATATCATATTCATTATCCTGAATCTGAAAAGATAGGAAAACAGTAGCTATACTTAAATGGTGTTACAAAATAGTAGCACATATCAATAGCTCGGCATGACAAAACACGATCATCTGGACGAAGGGGATACTGACCTGCCTGAGGAAGATTACATATAATTTCATAAGTCCTTGGTTGATTTCCACCTTCGGCTGCACTGCTTGTTTGCTCCTCCACACATGACAGGATCGTTCCGCACTGCATTCAGCAAGTCAACGTACGAATAAGCTAATTTCATCTTGCGGTGGACATTGTACCTAGTTACGAATGTAGGAATACCTGGAGCACCATGAGGTTAGCTGACAGCAGGTAGATGCAGCCATATAAATTTTGTGCGGTGCTACCAAAATTGAGGTTTGTATCCCTTCCCGTGATGAGAATTCTTCTTGAAGTTGGTAGAATGTGACGGCTTGTTCTTTGCATCAAACTTGCCTTTCCCCTGAGATTTGTTCTTGTAGTTTTGGGGCTGGTTGGGCTGGAAGTTCTTCTCGTGTACCATGTGGGCACTAGAAGCTCCCTCGGCGACCCGAGCACGTGTGTCTTTTGCTCTCGCCTTCTCCTCAAAATCAAGAGTGCTAATGAGATCCAAAACAGAAAACTCATGTCTCTTGTTTTTTAGAGAAGTAGCAAAATCGTCCCACGAAGGTGGAAGCTTGCCAATGATGGTCCCAGCAACAAATTTGTCCGGCAACACACACTTAAAGTACTCAAGTTCCTTAGAGAGTGACTGTATCTCATGAGTCTGCTGAACAACAGAGCGCTCATCAGTCATCTTGTAGTCACAGAATTGCTCCATGACGTACAACTCGTTGCCAGCGCCCGAGGGCCCAAACGTGGCCTCGAGCGCAGCCCACATGTCTTTCCCGCTGTCAAACAACATATACGAATCCACAATGGAATCGTCAAGAACACTCAGCAGGGTGGCTTTGAAGAGGGTATCCATGTTCTGAAAAGCTTCCTGCTGTGTAGGATTAAGATCACCCTCAGGCTTACCCTTAGTAGCGTCATAGCAGTACATGATCTGAAACCAATATACTGCTCTTGTGCGCCACCTTTTATATTGCACCCCCTTAAAAGTAGGCGGCTTCAAAAGCGCAGCAAAAGCACTCGGAGTAAATTGCCTGGGATCAGGTTTTTGGATTGGATTGTTGAATATATGAGCAATTTAGTATGAGATTTAATCCGAATCAGTAGTAAATAGATCATGACAACAATTGCAAATATCAAATTAATGATGCGGACTAAACCAGGAGGACAGAATCACATACTGTACAATGGGAGTAGAACCGATGTGGTTGATGTTGTCACTCATGTCGTTGATGAAGAGGTTACCGAGGTCGGGGAAGAAGGTTGTCATTGAGGAAGTCGTCGCTGGCAGCAATCACAGGAGTGTGCTCCCCAAAAACCTGATCGCCCCTCTCCCGTACAGGATCACGAAAGGCGGGGTTCGGAGGACTGTTGTCCCTTCTCACGGTGCACGCCGGAAGGAGGGCTGGAGAAGAATTGTGTGGCGGCGCTAAGATCTGGAACGGTGCGAAACCATATGATACAGCGGCGGCTAGGGTAGAGCATGTCAGGTCGGAGTATAATAGTAGGCCTTTGGCCCCCAAACCCCATGTCCAAGTCAATAATAGCTCAAAAAAAGTCAATAATAGCCCCACCAAGGTTTGTCTCAAAATAATGGAGTAATTAAGGCGTTCGTTTGTCCCTTTAGTATAAATACAATATCATTAATAATGGCCCCACCTTTTGTCTCACAAAGTAGAGTACGTTGGAGTACAACCGGCTACACGTTTACAATCCGCTTCTCTTCTCTCTCCTCTTCTCTCTCCTTCAACTAAGCATAAATACTATATTTAAATCCTTAAGCCTGCTTATGTCATCTAATTATAGTACTTCCTCTAAAAGTTACTATCCACTGTTTAGTCTGAAATGCCGGGCGTGCAGCGGGCGGTGCCCTCGGTCGGTGCACCGCTTCAATGGCGGAAGTAGTGAGAGGTTGCGTCGCCCTGACTTGCCATCAATGTGGAGCGGCGGGCTCAGCTGGCGCCGGGCGGGAAGCGTGTGCGGGAGGGGGGAGGGGTTTTTGTTGGGCCAAGAAGGTGAGAAGCCAACTTGGGATCGGTCCGGACGGGGAAATATCATGTGCTCCTATACTCTGCATATGACACTAGTCTATGTTACTACTCCCTCCTTTCCGGTTTACAGATATGTTTAGAGTAACATAGTAATATGTTACAGTACAAGTTACTCCCCACTATGACCAGCCTTGGCCTCTCCCAGTGCTCCACCATGTATAGCTGCTAAGCCTGCCACGTAGGCATAAAATATGATGTGGCACCAATAAACTAAGCACCTATGCATTGAACACTTGAGTTACTAAGCCATTTAATGCACTTAGCACCTCATCTAAAGAGCATTAATAGTATAGCCAGATGCTGGCTATAAGCCTACAGCCCATCTTATAGTCAACATGTACAAAGTGCCTAGGAGCACATGCTAGAGCTGGCTCTTCAAGAAGAGCCCGCTTACCTTCTCTCTCCTCTTCTGTTTCCTCCAACTAAGCAGAAATATACTACTGTTTATTCCTTATAGCCCGCTGACTCAGCTCTATTGTACTTGCTCTAAGCACATCTAAGCACTTGCTAGCACCCCCTTGACCGTGGACCTTGACGGTGTATGTCACCTTGTGTCTCATAATTTTCCTTGTCATCATCTGAGTCCTAGAAGATCTCACCCACATCATCATTAGCATGCAGCCGACTTGATAGACAACGTGCGCAGAAGCAGTAGAGGCGACTGGGGACGCACCACCACCACGTCGTGGGCACTCCGTATGTGCTCGTGTGCGTGCAGCGTGCGTGTTTTTCCATCGGTACTAGCTCTAAGGCCGAGGCTGTGGTCATCTTCGTCTCCGACTAGTAGTTGAGAAACGACGGCAAAGAGGTGCTGCAAGAGATGCGTATGCACCGTTGCATGCGAGCTTCGCCATAGCACGACGAACCGGACGTCGCCGCGGATGGCGCACGCCTCCATGTAGCCGAGTGTGTGCGCATGCAAGTGTTATTCACGTGCATTCTGCGGCCGAGCGTGTGTGCATGCACGTCTTGTGTACGTGCGTTGTGTGCTCCATGCTGTGCGCGTATGTGCATGAGTTGGATCGGATGGAGTTAGTGCGTTGGCTTGTGTACATATTTTAGAGTGTAGATTCACTCATTTTGTTTCGTATGTAGTCCCTTATTGAAATATCTAAAAAGACTTATATTTGGGAACGGAGGGAGTATAAAACATCTTCAACTTAGCATCCTGATGTACCGTTTCTAGTGGTTAGCGAAAAGTTCATGTTCTTTTAGTTGTTTATAGGTGGGCAGGCGGCAAAAAACAGGGGAAAACACGCAAGGTTCCTTGCTCCTCCTCGGTCGTCGGGAATCTATGCTCTTCAACTCTTTTCTTTTACGTGAGCTTTGTTCATCCTTTTCCCAACACGCGAGACATCTAGCATCAAGGTGCACGTGTCATGCAAGAAAATGGAGATAATCAGATAAGCAGTGCGTAAGTGAGTCGTGCGGGGGGGAAAGCGGGGGGAAACCCTTTTCCATAAGTGAGTCGTGCACTTCGATGGCACCTACACAATATTTTTTCTCCTCTATGGCACGTGAATAGTGCACGTACTCAACGACGGAGCACGGGATGGTAGCAATGACATGGTCAGCCCTTTTTTGGAGAGAGTACGTACTACTAGTAAATAACTTTGATGTGTCCCGTCAACTCGCAGAACGACGAGAAGCTTGATTACGCCTTCTCCCTCGCCAACGCGTGCGCGGTGGCTCGCAGCACGAGGAGAAACTTTTGCTTACAAGCGGTGGACATGCAGCAGTTCATTTGGTGTCAGATTGCCAAAAGCACTACTGTAGAACCATCGACTTCCGGAAGAGGCGAAGGGCCAAGCGCAAGGTCACCTACTAACCTTAGTCTAGGCGTAGTGGGAGTAACATAAGTAGAGGTACCTCCTTTTTTTTATTCTAGAAACAACCACACGCGAATATCAAGGTGCTGGTTACGAAGAACAAATTTCCTGCAGTCCGTGCTCAGCCCTCCTCTATCTCTCTTCTCAGCCAGCCAGCAGACGTGCGGAGCCCATGTATGTTTGCTCACATGCAGCCCCACATGTCAGTGAAAACGCAAGAGGACCCACTGAACCTGCACATCTTTCACCTCGACGTGCTGGTGACGAAAAACAAATCCAAGAAGATCTTCGGTGGCCGCATTTGGAGTTACTCAAGAGTAGTAAGATTCTATTTACAGTTTACCCAAGATGCACATCTCGTGGCTTCAACTTATCAACTACCACTCTATTTTCTTTCATGACACGACGTGGATGCTAGATGTCCCACGTGTCGGCAAAAGGAGGAAGAACCCGACCAAATCTTCGGTTATGCTCTCGGATTAGACTAGTTGTGCTAACTTAAAAATTTTATTGTGTACTCCCTCCGTTCCAAAATACTTGACTTCCATTTTTCCAAAAATGGATGTGCCTATATACTAAAACATGTCTAGATACATATATATTTTGACAAATACTACCTCCATCCGGGTTTATTGGTCCCCATTATATTTCGTGCCAAATTTTGACCATAGATTAAACTAACAAAATGTTTACGCATGTCACCAAATATTATATTTTTGAAAACTATGTTCAAATACGAATCCAATGAGATAATTTTTCTTCACATGCATTAACATTTTGTTAGTTAAATCTTTAGTCAAAATTTGACACAAACTACAAAGGGGACCTATAAACCAGGACGGAGGTAGTAGAACGGAGGGAGTAGAATGGATGCAAGTTTTTGTATTGGCAAGAAGAGTACATCCATATATTGATAGACCGTTGGAGTTGGCCTTACAAGTGGGACCGCAGTTGAGGAAACGGACTATCGGCAAACCCCCCACCTCGCCCGCCGCGCGATGGCTGAGTAAGAGAAACGATGAGGTTGAAGAGATTGCTCTAGCACGGACTCCAAGAAATATGGTGTCACATGGAAGTCGTGCTGGTGGCGTGTGCGGTACTCCTGGACGTGAATGCTTGTTCTGGCCCATGCCACCCTACTACTCCTACTACTTACTATATAGTACTAGTATCAAGGATTCGAGGTGCTGGTTACGTAGTACAATATGGCTACAGTAAAAACACCTGCACGACGCGCGAAGCATGTGAAGCTAGTACAAATAGTGTACTACTATTGTTGATTGGCCTCATCCGATAACCTGTTGCAATGCACGTACAATTATGTATTCGGAAAATATATTTTTGCCTCGTCGCACCAGTCACTCACAGAAGCAACTCGAAAGTCATTCATAAATTTAGTAAGTTTATCACAGGCATATCATTTTATTACATACAATAGGTCATCAACCCACATCGACAGCGAGGATACATTATAAATACTGAAGTTTTCACCACACAACAAATAACAAGAAATGAAATGAACTTCAACTCAACCATTCCTCGGCGTTGGAAACGCTTGCTTTGAACCACAAGTGATTCTCTGGGACGGGGCATCTATTGTCGATCTCGAGACCAACGCAGGACTGATCATCCAGGCTGAAGCGGCCTACTATATTAGTACCAGGGTAGGGAACCACGCTAATGTCCTAGGTATAGACACAGTTGCTTCTCATAAATGGTGCTAGTAACATTGTGTCAGCAGCAGTTGGATCACCTTTCACCATCATCGGATAGTTTTGTCCAAGGAAGAGCAAGTTTTCTCCAAGACTATCAATTCTATACCAGGGAGAAGGTGTTGGTGCTAGCACACTAGTATCCATCCCGAATACCATGCAACGGGTGTTGGAATAGGTCCGGAGAGTGCGACCATGGAAGACTACACCTGCTTCCCTAGCAGTAACATCATCAGTGGGCTGTATACACACGAGAAGAGGTGATCCATCGGAATTAGTTGCCAGGCGCCAACGAGTAT
Organism: Triticum timopheevii; assembly: GCA_963921465.1. Classification (NCBI taxonomy): domain Eukaryota; kingdom Viridiplantae; phylum Streptophyta; class Magnoliopsida; order Poales; family Poaceae; genus Triticum; species Triticum timopheevii. The sequence goes on from OY997272.1 coordinate 174,585,902, forward strand.
ATGGGCACTGCTCGTCCTCATGCTCGTGATGATCACCATCATCATCTCCCCCTTGGTTATAAAAAATTTCAAGTATAGGTGGTTGAATGTTCACAGGACCTTGGAAACACAAGAAGAAGGTTAATTAGTAAAGGGAAACTTTCTAACCCGCATGCATGTGGATGAAACAATTATAATTACGGTGGAAGACAAACGTACCGAAATCATAACGATTCCATGCAAAAACAGTGCCACGAGTGGTGGCAACAAACACAAGGCCCTCGTATTGAGTGGCATCACAGTACTCATGCATGTATAGAAACTGATTTTTGAGCAATGTCCATCAAGTCAAACTGGCAACGACGGCAACAAGCTTGTCAAAGATAGCAACAACTTCATAGTTGTTGTAATTCCAAGAGCGGGTGGGAACTCGAGAAATTGCTATCTTCCGTAGAAGACAGTCACCATGATTGTATTTGAACGTGCGTACAATACCAGAGTGCTCAATCTCTGGGCAGTCTGCTGAGATTTTTGGAAGTGGAACCCGGTCACGAGTATACACATTCACAAGTTCCCACTCGCAGTTGGACCCAATGTAAACAACCCAATATCCATTTGCGCCTGCCCAAGCCTTGCCCTCAAGCGATGGCATCTTAACATCATACGTATCATTATCAAGTGGCATCAACTTGCACAGGGCGAGGCCTCCGTCGTGATGGCGCCAGTCATCAGGGTCACGGCGAAGAAGATAGGGGAGATCAAACCGTTCCTTGACTCTTGGGTTCCTTGTAACGATGTTATTAGTTGAGTCAAGAATGGGCGTGAACGAACCTGCCATGCTAGCCGAGGTGGTGACGTCGCTCCGATAAATGAGTTCCTCCACCACGTCATCTTTCAGATCGGGGCAAGAATAACGGGGTCGTTTTTGTCCTGTTCCCTCCATGGAGAAGATGATTGAACAATGGCAGAAGAAAGCGTGAAGGGATGAAGGAAAATGGAGGAGGGAGAGGAACAGCGTGCGACAGCAGTTCCAAATCGAGAGGGAAAGGCGAAGAGTCGGTGGACGGTTGCCAGTTTGCCACGGTTCACGAAGGGGCGCCCCGGCCTACACGTCGGTTCAGAAATACTCCTACTACTCGCCGTCGTCTCATTGATATGTTGGAACGGGACCACATGTGTAAGTGCATCTAGTGCCCCTTAGTGATTTTGGTGTATTGAAGACTTATAGGTTAAGGGACTAATGCGTTTGTGAGTGTACACTGGTCTATAAGTCTATGAGGAGTTTGATATTTACAGAGAAAGTCGACCCCTAAAAATGAAGTTCTTTGACTGAAGACTTTGATATTCTGAAGACTTTCTGAAGACTTTGAAAGTGAAGAAATTGGTGTGACCTTGAAGACTTGGTATTCATTTGAGGAACATGAAGCGTGAAGACTTTTGCTTTCGTAGTTTCATTTTCTCTTTCTTGAGTCCTAGGAAACACCGTACTGTTAAAGGGGGTCGAGGAAATACTAAGGAAAAATTTCCATGTGATGCTCAACTCAAAATCCTACACCTACCAATCCCTTCGAGTGAAGCCTTTGGAAATCTCATACAGTTCAGTCAATTTCTTCAGTGACAGAGACGCAGTTCTTCTGGTCACTGAGGACTTTGCTCTGACTGAGGAGTTAGGAATTCGCCAGTGCGAATTGCCTACATAGTGAGGAACATGATAGCCCTGAGGAATTTGAGAGTCAAATTTCCGACCATTGCTGTGCTGCGCGCCAGCTGTCCCAAAATATCCTATCCACCTAACGGTCATATCATTGAAGGGCATTTATGTCTTATCATGTCGGGCTGCTCCCTAGGCTATAAATAGCCGCCCCCTTCAACCACTAGCTGGTTGGCTGCTCCGAGAGAACTTGACACTTGTCATTTGAGAGCAACCCATCCTCCGAGGACTTTGAGCGAAAATCATCAAGTGAGGAAAACCCAAAACCAAACCCCCACAAACCCAAAGTGATTGAGCATCACTGAAGAGATTGGTCCTGCGTGGATCCGACGCTTGTTACCTTTGAAGACTGTGCTTCTTCCAGACGGTTAGGCATCATGGTCTAGAGCATCCAAGAGGAATTGTGGATCGCCGAGTGACCAAGTCTGTGAAGGTTTGGAAGTCACCTGAAGACTTACCACGAGTGATTGGACGAGGTCTGCGTGGCCTTAGTTCAAGGAGAATACGGTGAGGACTGGGTGTCCTGAGCTGCGTGCTCAGTGACTGGGTGTCTGGGACTGCGTGTCCTCGAGTTTAAATACTCAGCCGCTCCAACCAGACGTACAACTGAGACAGCAGTTGGAACTGGTTTACCAAATCATTGTCTTCACCAACTAACTGGTTCTATTTCCTCAACCCTTTCATTTCCTCATTACTGTGTTGAGTGTTTGTTCATATCTGTGCTTGAAGACTTTGACTGAAGACTTTCTCAAATTCCTCAGTTCAATTTCTTCAGTCTGTTTGTCTTCATCTTGTGTTATCCTGTGATTATGCTTTCTGTACTCTGTGCTAGTCTTCATTTCATCATGATGACCATGCTTGTATTCTGTTATGCTTACTTCTGAGTACTTATTCCGCTGCAAGTAGTTCTTCGCTAAGGAATTTCCTCACCAGCAAATTCCTCAGTGAAGAATTCATAAAAATTGCCTATTCACCCCCCTCTAGTCGATATAACGCACTTTCAATTGGTATCAGAGCAAGGTACTCCCTTGTTCTGTGTGATTTTGGTTTAACCGCCTGGAGTTTTAGTTATGTCGACCGCAGGTATGAAGAAAGTGACATGCCCTATCTTTGACGGTCATGACTATCCCAAGTGGAAGGCCATGATGAGGAAGCGCCTCATGGCAATGAACAGCGAGCTGTGGACCGTCACTGAGATTGGTCTTACTGATCTATGCAAGATGGCGGACGCTGATGATATTCGCAAGTACACTCGACTTGACATCATGACGAAGGATATCATCTGTTCTTGCCTATCCAGAGATCAATTCTGGCGCATTATGCATCTTGGCAATTCGAAGCTTATCTGGGACCGAATCTCTAATGTCTATGAAGGCCATCGAACCCGTCATGATCCCTGGTTTGAGGACTTCAAGGAATCTCTCAAAACGATGACTTTCGAGCCAGAATCATCATCTTCTGCATCATGTCTCATGGCAAACGGTGCTGAGGTAACCGAATGCTCCTCATCCGAGTTTTGTGACGATGAATCTGATAACGATGAATCTGATAATGATGAATCTGATGATGATATTGAATCTTGTTACACCAAACTTGTTTGCATTGCCACTAAACAACAAACGGCTTTGGAACAAGTTCAAAACGTGCTAGACAAAAGTGATGATATGTTGCGTAAAGAAATGGATCAGTCAAAAGCATTGGGTGAATGTCTTTAGAGAATTCACTCCAAGTTTGATGCCCTTCAAGATCAACATAATACCCTCTTGACTGATCACGAGAAGCTTTCTTCTGAATCTCTTCAAAGAAAGCAAGATCTTGAAAAGCTAAGAGTGTGTTATGAAGATCTTCAGAAGGAGCGCAATTCATTACTATCTCAACAAATCAGCGCTTCTCAGGAAGAATTTGTCCCTCCATGCTTGAAGTGCATTGAACGTGAATCTGCTAATTCTTCACCCGAATGTTCAAATGCTTCAACTGTTACAAATTCTTCACCTGCCTCTGCTATCACTAATTCCTCATCTGAGGACATTGCTAGTATCACTAACAATGCAGGGCTGAAGGAATTGTACATAGCAGGCATGTACAAAAGCCTCAAAGGGCATCAGACTCTTTGTGATGTGCTTAAAAAGCAGATCCTCAACAAAAACCCTTGGAAAGAGGGTATTGCCTTTGAGAGGAAACTCAATGCTGATGGAACATATTGGAAGCCTGAGCAGTACCCCAAAACCTCATGGGTTGCTGCAAAGGGACCTCCACTTGATCCATCTAGCTTATCTGGCTTTACATGTGAATCTCCTCATTCTTCTGATGAGTCATTTGACTCCAACTATAAACTGTTCAAAAATCAGAATGGTGAAGTATTTGCTAGATATGTTGGCACTAACTGCAGGAACGGTTCCCCTATGAAGAAAATCTGGGTTCCCAAAAGTTATGTTGAAAGTCTTCAGGTGAATGTCCTCATGACACCACCTATGAAGAACAGGAACCCCAGATCAAATTCTTCATATGGACCAAATTCTTCATATGGATCCAAGTCCTCATACGGACCGAATTCCTCACGTGGATCAAATTCCTCAAAAGGATCAAAGTCCTCATATGATTATCATCGTGCTAACAACTCTGTCTCACAGGGTAGAGCTAAGGGCTATGAATATGTGCATTATTCTTCAAACCATTATGTTCATAAGTCCTCGAAGAATTTCTCTGCTTATTCATATGCTTACCCTAATCCCTCTTATGTGAAACGAAATGGTTTGGCATCTTTGCCACCTTTCTCATATGGTGCTCGCAGAGTGATGAACTCTTTGCCACCCCTTCAGATGTGGGTGGTGAAGAAAAAGAACTAATCTCTTCTGCAGGGTCAGGTCTCCAGACATGCTTTAACGTCTGAAGAATTTGCTGGGTACCTGACAAAATTTCCTGAAAGGACGCAGGCAAATCATGATGAAATGAACCTTTATTTCACACGTCCTCATACTGCTATATCTGTTTACTGCTTGATGAAATTCATCTGATGAACTTGATATCATATTCTTCGCTAATGAAGCATATGAAATTGTAAGCTACACTAATTCATCTGCAGGATGATCAACCCAAAACTACTGAATGGGTCCTCGATAGTGGATGTACAAATCACATGACTGGTGACAAGAATCTATTGATGGATGCTCCCTTATCACCGTCACATCTGAAGCATATCATCTTTGCTGACAAAGGCAAAAGTCAGGTATTGGGTCTTGGTAAGGTTGCAATCTCTAAGGATAAACACATGGACAAAGTCATGCTTGTTGAGTCCTTAGGATACAACCTCATGTCAGTCTCAATGCTTTGTGATCTTGATATGGTTGTTGTCTTTGGCAAGTATCACTGTGTTGTGATTATGGAAGCTGACAATTCCAAAGTATTCGAAGGCTTTAGGAGAGGAGATCTGTATATTGTTGATTTCTCTATAGGACCACAACCAGCCGTGTGTCTACTTGCAAAAGCTTCAGAAGGCTGGCTATGGCATCGACGACTTGGTCACGCAGGCATGAGGAATTTGCACAAGCTTGCGAAGAAGAAGCATGTCATTGGCATTGAGAATGTCAAATTCCTCAAGGATCATTTATGCGGAGCCTGTGAAGCTGGAAAAATGACGAAGGCCAAGCATCCAACAAAGACTATCATGACCACTACTCGTCCATTCGAATTGCTTCACATGGACCTCTTCGAACCTAATCATTACTCAGCAGTCACTAATGATGCATCTCTATATGGTTTTGTCATTGTTGATGATTACTCTCGATATACATGGGTACACATTGTTACTTACAAACATGAAGTGCAGGAAGTCTTCAAATGATTTTCCTCGAGGGCTTCAACCAACTTTGGTGTGAAGATCAAGCACATCAGAAGTGACAATGGAACTGAGTTCAAGAATTCCGGTCTTGATGCCTATCTTGATGAACTTGGTATTACTCATGAGTTATCTGCTCCATATACTCCTCAGCAAAATGGCGTCGTGGAGCGCAAGAACAGAACTCTTGTTGAGATGGCTTGCACTATGCTTGATGAATACAAAACGCCCCGGCGTTTTTGGATTGATGCAATTGATACTGCGTGCCACATCATCAATAGAGTATATCTTCAAAAATTCTTCAAGAAGACGGCCTATGAACTCCTCACTGACAAGAAACCCAATGTGAGTTATTTCAAAGTCTTCGGTGCTAAATGTTGGATTAGAGATCCTCACCACAATTCTAAATTTGCACCGAAAGCACATGAAGGTTTTATGCTTGGTTACGGAAAGGACTCGCACACCTACAGAGTCTTCAACACTGTTCTTCACAAGATTGTTGACACTGTAGATGTGCGGTTCGATGAAACTAATGGCTCGCAAAGAGAGCACCTACCTTCTGTGTTAGATGAACCAGCACCTGAGTATTCCATCAAGTTCAAGGCAACTGAGGATGTCGTTCCTACTGAAGAATCTGCTGAAGAATTCATTCCAGTTCATGAAGAACGTCGAGCTGATGCACACGAAGAAAATGCTGAGGAAAATGGTGCTGAAGAAAATGCTGATCAAATTCCTCAGTGACAACCAGCTCATCCTCGCGTTGCAAAAGAAGTGCAAGTGGAGAAGATCATCGATGACATTAGTGCACCAGGTCCTCTCACACGCTCAAAAGCTTCACATTTATCTAACTTTTGTGGGCACTATGCTTTTGTCTCTATCACAGAGCCCACTAAGGTAGATGAAGCATTTATGGAGCCGGAGTGGATTCAGGCTATGCAAGAAGAATTACATCAGTTCGAGCTTAACAATGTCTGGGAACTGGTCAATCGTCCAGATCCTCGCAAGCATAATGTCATTGGCACAAAGTGGATCTACCACAACAAGCAAGATGAAAATGGCCTTGTGGTGAGGAATAAGGCACGACTAGTAGCTCAAGGCTACACACAGGTTGAAGGAATTGATTTCGATGAAACTTTTGCACCTGTTGCTAGACTTGAGGCTATTCGCATATTACTTGCTTATGCTAACCATCATGATATCATCTTATATCAAATGGATGTGAAAAGTGCATTCCTCAATGGTAAGCTTGAGGAAGAAGTATATGTTGCTCAACCCCCATGTTTTGAAGATCCAAAGAATCTTGACAAAGTCTTCAGACTTAATAAGGCCCTCTATGGCCTCAAGCAAGCCCCTCGGGCGTGGTATGATACATTGAAGGAATTCTTCGTGAAGAATGGCTTCACACCCGGTTCACTCGACCCTACTCTCTTTACTAAATCTTATGATGGTGAACTGTTTGTGTGCCAAATAAATGTTGATGACATTATCTTTGGCTGTACTGACCAACGTTATAGTGATGAATTTGCCTATATGATGAGTGAAAAATATCAAATGTCTATGATGGGAGAACTGAAATTCTTGTTAGGTCTTCAAATTCGTCAGCAGCGCAATGGCATATTCATATCTCAAGAGAAATACCTCAAAGATGTACTGAGGAAATTCGGCATGCAAGATTGCAAAGGCATCAAAATTCCTATGCCCACAAATGGCCATCTATGCACTGATGAAAATGGTATTGACTTCGATCACAAGGTATACCGCTCCATGATATGTTCTTTATTGTACTTATGTGCATCTAGGCCAGATATAATGCTTAGTGTTTGCATGTGTGCCCGATTTCAAGCTGCACCGAAGGAATCACACCATAAGGCTGTGAAGCATATTCTTCGATATCTAGCTCACACACCAACACTAGGATTATGGTACCCCAAGGGCTCTGTTTTTTATCTCATTGGATATTCTGACTCTGACTATGCTGGTGATCGTGTGGACCGCAAGTCAACATCTGGCACTTATCATTTCCTCGGACGATCTTTGGTTTGTTGGTCCTCGAAGAAATAGAACTGCGTATCACTGTCTACTGCGGAAGCTGAATACATTGTTGCTGGCTCTTGCTGTGCTCAACTGCTTTGGATGAAGCAAACCCTCAAGGACTACGGCGTCAACGTGAAGAATGTGCCTCTCCTCTGCGACAATGAGAGTGCCATCAAGATTGCTCACAACCCAGTTCAGCACTCGAAGACAAAGCACATTCAGATTCGTCATCATTTTCTTCGTGATCATGTGTTGAAGGGCGACATCTCCACCGAGCACGTGAAGACTGAAGAACAGCTAGCTGATATCTTCACTAAGCCCTTGGATGAGAAGAGATTTAGCAAGTTGCGGTGTGAACTAAATATCTTAGAATCTTCAAATGTTCTTTGAAAAGGACACACATCCTAACACTTATGCAAAATTGATGACTTAGATGTGCAACACATGAAGAAACATTTTTCTTCAATCAATGAAGAATAACACTCTAAGTGTGAAGAAATTAATGAAGAATTTGATTCTCAGAACCCTACGATAATTGTACGCGGTGTCTGAAATCATCATTCTTATACGGTGGGTCACGCCACCACAAAAAGTTGAAAATCTTCAATTTGAGTTTTTCTTCAGTTTTTGAAATTCTTCAGTTTTTCAAATTCTTCAACTTTGCAAAATCTTCACTGTTTCCGTTGGTTTTCTTCATTGGCTATATATATATATATATATATATATATATATATATATATATATATATATATATATGAGTTTATGTCCTCTACAGCATTCACTTATGGCTATTTCTTCAAGTTGCTTTTTCTGCTAAGTGAATGTGATCGGACCCTACCCCCTCTATGCTATACTCAACCCAATCTATTCACAAATTCTTCATGTGCGTTCTATTTGAAACTCATTCAAAATCTTCACTGTGTCCTTGTTAGCTGAAGAAATTGCGAATGAAACTTTAAAACAAATCTTATCCAGATTTTCGGTTTTGCCGCTCAAACCGTTCTGCATTCCATGATGCATTACTTTATTCACCCGCGATCTTACACGATCTCAACTACACAGTACGTGGGTGACACATGTCGCGTGAAGGAGAAAGGGTAGGGGCATGTTCGTCCCAAAATCTTCGGGCGAACAGTTTTTTCACCGTGGCTATAAATACCCCTCCCCCCTTCCTCACTTCATTTACTCCGCTCGACCGCTCTCTCTCGCTCGAGCTCCTCAAACCCTAGCGCCACCGCTACTCCATCATCGCCGGTGAGGAAGAGCTTCACTGCCTCGACCTCGTCGCCGTTGTACTCGCGCCGGTTGCGGAAATCTTCACTCCGCCGTCGCCGTAGCTGTTTCCCTCTGCCAAGTTAGGGCGTGGGAGATCTAACCTGACGAACTTCACAGTTGTTCATCTCAGTTCATCGTGTTCTTCACTTCGGGTAATTAAAAGTTACTTTTATTACTCACTTTGATTCTCAAACTTTCCTGAAAATCTTCAAAGGTGTTTTATTCTTGAAATCTTCACACATATAAACACCTCATACATTATATGCTCTTGATCCATTTCTCTAAGCAATCATTTTCTTCAAGATTCCTCAATTGTGTGGATCTTCGATCTGTACAACTCTGGAACCTAAGACAAAGAACGCTTAGCGAAATTCCTCAAGGCTCATCTGGTCAAATTCCTAAAAACTTGTCTGTTCGAAAAATCTTCTGAGAACGCATATGACCTCTCCAAATTCCTTGCACCTACACTCTGTTCACAGGTACTCATGTCCGCTGCTGAATCACTAGGTTCTCATCAACTTAACTCATTTGCAGCATTCCTTGAAGAAAAACTGCATACTTCTTCAGAGTGTTCAATTGTTCAAATTCCTCATCTGAAGAATATGGCAGAAGGTAAGAGACCGCAGAAAGGAGGAAAGAAGCCTGAGGTCATGACTGCTTTCGAGATCCCTGATGAAATTTATGCTGGCTATTGCACACCTGATGAATCAAAATTTGGCAAAGAAACCAAAAATCAGCGCAAGGTGCGCATACAGAAGATTGAACGGAGATGGGCAAGAGAATGGAGGGAGTACAGATATGTGACTCCAAAGTATATGAAGAAATTTGCTTTAAATCCTCCATGCCCAAGAGCTCCATTGGCACCTGGCCAAGTAGCTGATCCCACCAGCATCAAGAGTGGTGAGGACTTTCCTGAAGAATTGGCTAAGCGCCAAGCCAAATTGGCAAGACAAGCCAAGGAGGCAGTGAAGAAATTCAATGAGGATTCTACTGCTGCTACTGCTACTGAGGCCTCGGTCAGACCGAGGAAATCTATGCCAAAGAAGCCTGCTCGTAAGCCAAGTGCTTCACCAACAGCGCCCTCACGGCCAAGTTCCTTAGCTATGCCCTCACGGCAAATTCCTCGGACTGCTACAGCTCCATCAAAGTCCTCAGCTCCTGTGCATCTGGCTACATGTCAAAGGACTACCGGTTTCTCAATTTCCTCTGGTGTCTCAGCAAGTTCCTCAGCTGCACCAATGTCCTCATCAGGCACCACACTGTTGAAGACTAAAGCAACAGCTGGACGCGGTCCTCGGCCAAGTCCAAGGAAGAAACAGGTCGCATTCCATGTGCCCTCTGATGATGAAGCTTCTGATGATGAACTTGCAGAAATCATCAGAGACAGACAGGTGAAGGCCGCCAGAGCCAAAGGCACATTTGTGCCACTGCTTTTGGATCCAAAGAAAATCCTCAATTACATTGATCTCTGGCACAAGGATCCAAACACCCCAATGCCTGATTTTCCTCTGACTCCTGGTCAAAGTCACATGCTGACCCATTTCATCACTCAAGAGAAATGGAAATTTGAAAAGGCAAGAGAGATCAAGAAAGCGCAATACAGAAAGGAGAAGCTCCTGAAGAAAAATGTTGTCAGAATGACACCTGAGGAACTTCTCAAGGCTCAGTCTGAAATTCAAGCCCTCAGCAAAGACTTTGATGCCTACTATGCTGATTGGCAAGGAGCCAAAGTGAGATTCATCAATCTGACGAAGAAATTAACGAATGTTGCAGCCCCATCGCAACAAGGAAATCTTCAGGCTGCAGACTCTGCTCAGCCTGCTGAAGAACATGCCAGCACCGCTGATGACTTTCAGCCTGCTGAAGAAAATGCTAGTTCCAGGGCTGATGAAGAAATACCAGCCGCTGAAGAAATTGCCAGGGCATCCACTAGTGGTGCGCCTGAAGAAATTGAAGAGATCAGGGCAACTGCATCAGTTGCGCCTGAAGAAAATCAACCAGATTCCTCAGCTCCTCCCGCGCCTACACCAACTCCAATTCTTCCATCTGCCTATGAGGTGAAGAAGACCAAGGCTGCAGAGCGAGCTGCAGTGAAGAAAAGGAAGGCATCAGCTGCGTCAAATTCTTCGGCTGCAAAGGAAATGAAGCCAATGACCAGCTCACTTGAACATCCAATTGATGCTGTTCCAATTTCCTCCATGTCATCAAAGGAAATTGTTCCTTTTAGAGAAGACTATAAGATCCCAAGCGTATCTGATGAAGAAAATCATTCTGCTGCTTCGTCAGAGCAGATTGATGAAGAAATTGAAGTGGATACAATCCCTTCAACGCCAGTCATTTCCTCACCTATGCCTCAGTTCACAGCTGAAGAGGCTGGTGTTGAGGAAATTGAAGATGAAGATGTGGATATAGGATGCACCACGCCTGTGATGAATGATGACTTTTGGGAAAGTCAGCATCCCAATACTCCTCTATTCACAACTATCCAACAGATTCCTCAGTCCCCGGCAACAACTGTTCAAATGGGCTCTGAAGAAACTCATCCCACTACCTCTGTTCATGAAGATATTCCAGCCACTAGTGCTGAAGAACCTGCTGCTGCAGATCATCAGGTTGCACAAAAAGAGGAACCAGAAATTCCTCAGCCCGAAGAACCTGAGCTCGTGATTCCTGAGGTGGTACTGCAACTCACTGACACCCCTCTGCCAAAGACGAAGAATCCGTTCTCAAGCAAACAGAAGTTCAAGGCTAAAGACTTCTTTTCCGAGCATGTATTCTTCACTGACTACAACCCCTATGACTTTGCTCGCATAAGGAAGAGGCGTTTCTGGACTGCTAGTCAAGCCAACTTCTATTCCTCCGTGCTGTTTGACAAAGACAAAATCTTCGATCATGAACACATTCCTCACGTGGATATGGAATCTCTGCCATGCTTCGAGCCAGTCCTCAGTGTTCTTCACGATGCAGGATTACTCAATTTCTGCACTGACATTTGTGATTGGAATGAAGAACTCATTCTTCAGTTCTACGCTACACTGCATATCACTGGAGACGCTGAAGATGTCAATTCATGGGTGTTGGATTGGATGACTGAAAACACTCACTACAAGGCACCAGCAACTGAATTGCTTCGTGTCCTACCTCTCGATCCTCCCCATGACAGTGCACGTTGCATCTACAATGACCCTGAACTGACAAATCACTATATGCAAGTGCTTATGAATCCTTTGAAGCCTGGGCAGGCCCCTCGTACCAAATTCCTCGTCAAGGAATTATTCTATGTGCCTCGGACTGTCTATCGCATTCTAACAAAGACAATGAGTCCTACCAAAGGCCACGACTCAAATGATGAAGAAGTCATTGGCATTATGAAGAATATGCTTTTTAACATCATTCATGGCGTTCCCGTCAACTTCCATGATTTCTTCATGAGGACTCTGGCAAATGTTGCTATGTCACCATTCGAGCTGAAGCCCTATGCGCCTTGGATTATGAGATTCTTAAGGGCAAGATCTTCACTGAATTACAAAGCTGACACTCTGAACCACGGTAGCTACTTGCCTCCCATTGAAGTCCTCAAATGGCCAGTTTCTTCATCTGATGATAAAGGCAAGGCAGCTACTGTGATCGATGAAGGCATTCGTCCATTGGATGGTCAATTTCGCCTGGCTACATCTTACTCTACCAATGACAACTCTGCCACACATCACACTGCCGCAAATACCTCAGCTAAGCAAAATCGTCAAGCCACAGCACCCAGGGTGATGACTGACCGTGAGTTACTCCTTAGTCTTCATCAGAAGGTTGATCGCAATCACAAATGGGTAAAGCATCAGTTTGGTGCAATTCTTCACAACATGACCTCAACACACAATGCAGTGAAGAAGAACAATTACTACATTCATGAAACCCTCAACCGCACCTGGGTTATCCTCACTCATGTCTATAGCGCTGAAGAACTGAAGACTATGGGTCTCAAGGAAGAATTTGACTGGTCTGCACCTCCTCCGAAGAAATTCAAGAGGGTCAAAGTTCCTCCACTGGTGGCCAGCTCTTATTCTTCATCGCGCAACACTGATGAATATGAAGATTTGGACGACACTGCGGCAGGCCCTGCTACAACAAACAACCCCGACAACGCTGGCGCTCCTCAGTTTCAATCCTTTTGCTCATTTGATGACAAAGGGGGAGAAATCTGAGTTAGTCTTCAAGCGGGTCTATATTAAGGGCAATTTTCTTAAGTTACAACTCCCGTTCTTCCGAAACTTTTATTGGATCGAGTTGTAATCTTAAACCCGATGGTGCTCTGATACTTTTGGATGGTGCTCTGATACTTTTGATGCACTATGCTCTGATACTTTTGATGTGCTATTCTGCATGCTTATTCCTCGTTAATATTGTTGCATGCATGTTGAATCTCATCAGGCACCATATTTCATCATGCATTTCAAATTCTTCATGTTATATATCAAATGCGTGTATGAATTACAAGATATAGGGGGAGATCTCCATGATTAAACTCTTCAAATGTGCATTGCCTCAAACGCAAATTCTTCACTATGCACATCTTCAGGGGGAGTTCTTCTATATCTTGCAATCAAATTCCTCAATATTAGTATTTACACTTCATATGTTTATCCCCGTTGAAAACTTAACCTATATTGTCATCAATCACCAAAAAGGGGGAGATTGTAAGTGCATCTAGTGCCCCTTAGTGATTTTGGTGTATTGATGACTTATAGGTTAAGGGACTAATGCGTTTGTGAGTGTACACAGGTCTATAAGTCTATGAGGAGTTTGATATTTATAGAGAAAGTCGACCCCTAAAAATGAAGTTCTTCGATTGAAGACTTTGATATTCTGAAGACTTTCTGAAGACTTTGAAAGTGAAGAAATTGGTGTGACCTTGAAGACTTGGTATTCATTTGAGGAACATGAAGCATGAAGACTTTTGCTTTCATAGTTTCATTTTCTATTTCTTGAGTCATAGGAAACACCGTACTGTTAAAGGGGGTCGAGGAAATACTAAGGAAAAATTTCCATGTGATGCTCAACTCAAAATCCTACACCTACCAATCCCTTCGAGTGAAGCCTTTGGAAATCTCATACAGTTCAATCAATTTCTTCAGTGACAGAGACGCAGTTCTTCTGGTCACTGAGGACTTTGCTCTGACTGAGGAGTTAGGAGTTCGCCAGTGCGAATTGCCTACACAGTGAGGAACATGATAGCCCTGAGGAATTTGAGAGTCAAATTTCCGACCGTTGCTGTGCTGCGCGCCAGCTGTCCCAAAATATCCTATCCACCTAACGGTCATATCATTGAAGGGCATTTATGTCTTATCATGTCGGGCTGCTCCCTAGGCTATAAATAGCCGCCCCCTTCAACCACTAGCTGATTGGCTGCTCCGAGAGAACTTGACACTTGTCATTTGAGAGCAACCCATCCTCCGAGGACTTTGAGCGAAAATCATCAAGTGAGGAAAACCCAAAACCAAACCCCCACAAACCCAAAGTGATTGAGCATCACTAAAGAGATTGATCCTGCGTGGATCCGACGCTTGTTACCTTTGAAGACTGTGCTTCTTCCAGACGGTTAGGCGTCATGGTCTAGAGCATCCAAGAGGAATTGTGGATCGCCGAGTGACCAAGTCTGTGAAGGTTTGGAAGTCACCTGAAGACTTACCACGAGTGATTGGACGAGGTCTGCGTGGCCTTAGTTCAAGGAGAATACGGTGAGGGCTGGGTGTCCTGAGCTGCGTGCTCAGTGACTGGGTGTCCGGGACTGCGTGTCCTCGAGTTTAAATACTCAGCCGCTCCAACCAGACATACAACTGAGACAGCAGTTGGAACTGGTTTACCAAATCATTGTCTTCACCAACTAACTGGTTCTATTTCCTCAACCCTTTCATTTCCTCATTACTGTGTTGAGTGTTTGTTCATATCTGTGCTTGAAGACTTTGACTGAAGACTTTCTCAAATTCCTCAGTTCAATTTCTTCAGTCTGTTTGTCTTCATCTTGTGTTATCCTGTGATTATGCTTTCTGTACTCTGTGCTAGTCTTCATTTCATCATGATGACCATGCTTGTATTCTGTTATGCTTACTTCTGAGTACTTATTCCGCTGCAAGTAGTTCTTCGCTAAGGAATTTCCTCACCAGCAAATTCCTCAGTGAAGAATTCATAAAAATCGCCTATTCACCCCCCCCCTCTAGTCGATATAACGCACTTTCAACATGTCAATGAAACATGGTGTGTAATTTCTCGTGCAAAATGTGATCTGGCCGCGTTGGCCCGAGGTGCCGCATTAGTTTTTTTTTTGAAAGTTTGCCGCATTAGTTATCGACCTTTATTTTTTTAACATGTAATCTGAATGGATAGCTCCTGTGGTCATCACACGTGAGCGGATATAGTGATGGTTGATTCGCCCGAGCAACTTATTACTGTGGGAATATGGGAGTACCAGCGGATTCAAGGAACAGAGAAATGATGGTTGCTTCGTCCGAGCAACTTACTGTGGCGAAGGTGGGGCTCTATGATTTGACTGCTCACTAGTCATTACTACTACGGCGCAATGACCGGGGTGAATCTTTCACTGAAGTTGTGTTGTGCACTCAATATTGCTGGATGGCAGGTGGAGTCGGATTAAGGATGTCCAACATGTCGGCGAAACGAAGTTGAATTGTTTCTGGCATTGCAATCAATCCTTCAGGATTTGTTTATATGTACGCATAATTTTGATGAAATTGTACTGTGATGCTATGAAGGTTTCAACTCTGGTTCCCGCAGGAAAAAAAAGGTTTCAACTTAGGATTCATGTGTCTTGCCTCGAGATTATCTCGTTACAACATTCCATCAAATACAAATGAAACTACCATGGCTAATGCATCTCAATGGTTCGTAGATCAGCGCCAATATTCACATCACAACTGAAGACAAAGTTGTGAGAAGGTGTACAAATAAAGAAAAAAATATAATTGATCAATGATGTTTGTAGGCATGGCTCCATTTCCTTGGCACAGTGTTCATTGCTTGGCAGCTAGTTTCACCCAGCTCTGTAGCCAAAAAAGAGGTGTATGAAGGACACCACAATCCGATCATTTTGTGCAGCTCCACTAAAATCGGGCGGACCATCCCTGTTTGCAAAGATATCCAGTCAGTGTGATTACAATAATAGTGGAACTAGATGATGAAACATAACACACATAAATAGAAGCCGATCACCTCTACGATCTCTCTTTAGGACTAACTTCTATTTGGAGAAGATTAGGCACGGAGTTGGATGAGGAGGATAGCAAAACCAATCTCCCTTTCCGCAGTCCCACGGAAATGTAAAAACATTGCCCGTGTGACATTTTGGCAGAACTACACAAAACACTCTTCAGAAAAGTGATTTGTGCAGTTCACCAAAAGGTCGCAATAGCAACAAGGTGAAAATGGATAGCCCTGTTTGCAAAAGGAGGTCGAAAGGAAACAATTACTGCCCAATAACACGAGTTGAAGACACATACGCCGACAAAAAAGAAGCATGTTCCATGTAAAACGGGAAAGATAGCACATGGTGGTTTATCAAAAATGGTTTGAGGACGAGATTGCAAGATGGAAAGTACGCCGACCGAGATATGATTTAAGCAAACAACTAAAGAAGATCCACATGCAGCAACATGGGAAGATGGGCAGTGGAGCAAGGCCGGAGGAAGCTGTACATGAGGGTCGTCGGGATGTCCCTAGGAGGGCGCCGGCGGCCGGGATCTACCCATACTGCGGCAGCGAGCAAGTGGCGAAGGCCCTACCGCGTCGGAGCTTGGTAAGAGAGAACGGCGGGTACCGCTGATCGGGACGAGCTGCCTCAACACCGTCGAATGGGGAGATGATGCACATCCTCCCTTTACGCCGGTGGACGGGATGCGGTGTGTCCTGCGTGCACTTATTCTTTAGGTGCAAGTACGTACGTGGGTGGGTGTGACAGAGATGGTTTGTGCAAAACAGAGGCAATGTGTTGATGATATCTCAATCAGAAAAACGTAACATATGCAATGTGTGTGAAACGGAGTCATGGACGTGAGATATCGATAAAATTGAAAACAGGGATGAAGTGTGTGGCCGTGCGATCGATAAAGAGTGCCATCAAATTTGTGTTTGCGCATGTCAAAGATACAGGGCGGCTGGCTTACTGGAATTTGAGAGTGCAGAGGTGCAGTTCTTCTCCGTGGCATGGATACCTACCTACAACGTTCGACTATCAGTGTGTGTGGGGGGGGGGGGGGGGGTAGAGACCGGTCGACTAGTATATGTGTGGGGAAGGAGAGAGACCTAGCTATGTATTGAGGGAGATCGATCGACATCCATGGATATGTGTAGCAGAGGAATAAGGTTGGAAAAAGACAAAGGTAGAGCGTCGGAGGGTTGGTGGTGGAGTGGCGTCTCACAAATGGTGGGAGAGGCCTGCTAGACAAACGGAGGGTATGAGTGCAATATCAATAAGAGAGGGCGGTGGATGTCTATCTGTCTATGCACGTGCGTGTGAGAGACGGGTCGGTGGGTATTCAAGGATGATGAAGGGAGAAAATATGGTTGTGGTAAGCATGTGTAACTACATAGGAAGATCAACCGTCGTGTGTCCGAGAAAAGGATAGACATAACTAGCGAGGTAAGTATATCGGTGCTGGGTGAAAACGAATTATAGTCGACCTGGCTATATGTAGGGAGATCAGTTCATATACACGCGTGCATGTGTTGGAAGCGAATAAGGTCCGGAGAGGCAGACAGGGGGAGAGGGTGTGTCTAGGAGGTGGTGCGAGAGGCCTATCATGTCGAGGGGGAGGAGTGTGAGAGCATGTGATTAATGAAAAGAGGGGCGGGAGTGTGCACCTGCGTGGAATCATATTGGACATATGGGGGCATGGACAGTGAGAAGAGAAGAGGGGAAGTATATATGTGTTTGTTGTAGTCACACTTGGCTAGAGAGGTATATCGACCGGTGTGTGCCAGAAAGAAGGAGCCGGGGGCCTACACACACCGCTGGTGGACGACCTAAAGAGAAATAATGAATGTGCGTGATGGAGGGGATGCTAAGGGTGTGTGAGGGGGGCGGGCGTGTGCATGCACGATAGAAAGTTAGCGCTAGCTAGCTACAAATAGAAGAGTATCGTGAAGGTGTAAAAGACGAACAAAGATCATAATTCATTATAAAAAGGTGGATACGGATACTTGAAGAAGACATCATAATGTAGAACATTGATTATAATTTGGGCTAATGTGTGGCTTTTGCAACTCAGGTCTAAATACTTGTCATAATGTAGGGGGTGGGGCACTATACTTTGTGTGATAAACACGGTGTACGTATGGAACATGGTTTAGATTATGAATATATATAGTTAGTACATCAAATGTACTATTATTTTGGAATCAACATCTAGTGTATTCAAAAAATAGAATTCGAGTTCATGTAGTACACATAGTTCATATCTATCTCTATAGTAATCATGTGGTGTGTTATTAAGGTAATACACGAATGATGGTTGAAGTTGGCAACAATCATGATTGTAGATTCTTATTGAAATAGAGAAACGAATTCAAATTTAGTTCGAATGGCAGTGGTAGTATAGACATTTGGAATGCACTAAAATGTTCGTATGACTAGGTTACATGCATTATGCAGCAAGCGAAAAAATTAATCGGACATAACATGGATTCATACTCCCTCCTTCCATCTATATAGGGCGTAATGATATTTTTAAGACCGCCTTTGACTATTGACAAGATTAATAGTACATGACATGCACAATGTGAAAATTATATCATTGAAAGAACCTTTCACAAACGAAGTTAACGGTGTGCTTTGTGTAAGTTGCATGTCATATATCATTGCTCTAATATTTGGTCAAAGTTAGCATCGAAAAACGCATTAGGCCCTATATAGATGGAAGGAGGGAGTAGCTTTGAATAGCATTTGTATAGTAAAATGGGGCAAGACTCTCTCTTTGTGTGGTGTGAATAGTTTTTTTTTCGTTTTCTTTTTGGTTGAGAGAAGTGCAAATTGATTTGGTACGTACAAGTACAATATTACTACACGTTAGGCTTGTCCCTAAAATTCAACCCGCGTCTTGTTATATCCCGAAAATTCAGATATCGTGCTCCCAAAACTGGCGCCTTCACAACCCGCGCCTTGCTATCTCGAAATTACAACGTGCGCGAAAACTCACTCCAGCTGCCAAATCCCGACACGCGAAATCGCCCTTCTAACCCTAAGCCGAAAGGGCCGCTAGTTCAAATCAGTGGGGAGGGGGTACTTTTGTAACACACCCTACATTTTGGACAAGCGCGTCCCTAAGTCATGCTTCACCCCCTCCCATCGCCCCCTTTTCGCCATTCGAAATCCCAGGCCGCCATAACCTCTCTGCTCCAGCCGCGAAACCCCACCCTCCTCTGTCTGCCACGTCACTGCTGCCCAGCCGGAGCCTCTTCCCCGATGACATCGTCCACCGCAATAGCTCGATGTCCCTCGTCCACCTCCCCGGATGAGGATCCGTCATCCATCTCGCCTTCCCGCCGGTTCAGCCGCCCCGTCCTCCACCTCCAAGGAGCTGCTCCGACGATCACCTTGTCTATCACGGCTGCTCCATCCCCACAGCGCCGCCTTAACCTGCTCCACCGGAACCGCATCATCCTCACTGACTCCTCGGACAAAGCCGAGGCCTACTCGGCGCCACCAAAGAGGTTGTACACTCATCACATCGCACCTTCTCCTTAACTCGACCTCCCGGCACCGACGGTGCTCCATCCCGCACCCCCATGGAGCAGCTACCTTGAAGCCGGCGCCGCAGGCGACATCTCCACGGCGGCTCTCCCCCAGTGCGAGGCCCCTTCGGCGGTGGCGTCCATACCAGCCGGATCTACTGCTGCTGCTCTGGCTCCCGCTCGCGCTGCTGCTGCTGCTCCGGCTCTCGCTCGATCACTCACTCGCCCAACTGCTGCTGCTACTCTCCCCCTCACTCGTGCTGCTGCTCTGCTCCGATTAAGCCACACTTCAGTCGACTGAATCGACTTTTGGGTCAGTCCATTTTCAGGGGTTGGGGGGGCTCACCGGTGTTAAGGAAGAACCACCTGCAACGGGGACGGGGGCTCACCGGACTTAAGGAAGAACCACCGGCAGCGGGGACGGGGGCTCGCCGAAGAGGTACCCCACTATCTATCTTAGGGTTCAGGGTGGGGGCGGGGGGAATAGAGGGCTGGCCGGGGTGGCAGTGGCGAGTTGTTTCGGGGCGGCGAGGCGGCGCTGGGGCCGGCGTTTTGGCCGCTGGTGGCAGGCGGCTCAGGGGTGTGCAGATTGAAGATGAACTGCAGGCCCTCCCTAAACTACATGTCAAGTGCCTCTCTGCTACCATTGCGTTCAGTTTCGACAGTAGCATTCAGATTCCACAGTAAATTTCAGTTTCGACAGTTAAGTTCAGAGTCAACAGTTTTTACCTCATCTGTTGTAGTCAGGTGGTTTTTGGTGATGTTAATTTTACATCCATTTTTCATCATCTATTGGAGATGCTATTAGAATCCCACTTGAGATTGACGATGTCTGTCTTGTGCTGCTTCAGCCTTGACGTCTTACGGCTCACCAGAGCTGCTCCAATGACAGAACGATCCATCACAACAGAGCAGTGCCCTGGACGCCGTCTACATATTCCTCAGATCTTCCTCCACACCTCCGACAGCCACCTCTGCCTCAACTGCTTCAGCGGCCAACCCAATGATGCTGAGGTCGACACGGCTACGGCAAAGAGGTTATACACTTGTTGCATCACTTATTACTATACATTCACGTCGATCCATTAGGGCTATTTTGGTTCAACGGAAAAACATAGCAATAGGGAATTTTCCAATGGCACTCTACTATTCAATTATTCATGCATTTTGTTGAAAGGAATGAAGCAAAATATCCACCTGGACCTACTTTTCAAAATCCTATGCATGAAAACAAGATCAAGTGCATTAGTGCCAGAATAACATTCTAACTGTACTAGCTTTCATATGGGTTCTCTTTCTTTTGGCCATGTTTCTTTGCATTCCTCTACTCTTCCAATTCCTGTAAACCAAACACCCAAGTTGACAGAAATCCTGTGTTCACAAATGCTCTCTTTACCATGTGCATTTTCATATCCTATTTTGTTGTTTTTCCTATCCCTGCGTTTTAAGAATCATGCAAGCCAAATGAGCCCTTACAGAATTACTTCAGTTACAGGTACGTGTCGAAGGGAACTTTGTGTGGTTTGTCCTACTCCTGCCGCGACGTCGTCCACCTCACCTGAGCTGCTCCATCGACAGAAGCATCCACCAAACCAGACATCACGACTCCTGACCGTCTTTCGCCGCCTCAGATCTCCTTCCCTGCCACTGGCACCCACCCCAACGGCATCACCATCATCGACTCAGCAGATGAACCTGAGGAGTACACGGGTCCACAAGAGATGTCACACTCTTTTGTTTCTGCTTATGTTATGCATTTCTTAAACTTACCTGCTACTTTATCGTCCTGTTATGCTCTTGGACTCCCAACTCAGGTCCAAATTCATGTTCAAACTTGAGTTCTAAATTAGTTGTGGGGCACATATCGAGGCATCAATGAATAGTATGTCTGTCTAATATCAGGTTCACCTAGGGTATGCCTATGTTGTTCATCTTGGGTGGGAAACAAATAGTAAAGCAATCATCATCTGTCTTTTTATTAATTTAAAGCAATCATTAGCCTGCTATCATTATTTTTGGATCCATCCACTGGTTGTTACCATCACTCTAAATTTCTGCCCGCTCTCCTTACATAATCTCACCATATTTTTTCGTATGCATGTCAGATATTGTACACAGTCATGCTGAACATGTATAGAAAAATAGAAGAGTTTTGCGTGGCAATACAATGTCATGCAGACATCGCTCCATGGTGGGTTCAATCGCAAACCCTCCCCACCCCTCTCCAGATTGTAATCCAGAGGAACATATCTGTTCTGAGGCGGATTCAGACGCCGCTGACCACTCCTATTTCCCCCCCCAAGGTGTTTGCTCTACCTTGGCATGATGATGTTAGTCATATCATGCATATGTTGCCTTGCAGTGCCTACTTTTGACATCATATATGTCATCTGCTTAGTTTAGACATGTTGTGTAATGCCACCTGTTTAGTTTCTATATCATATATGGGAATTATGCAGTCTCATGTCTTTTAGCCAGCCATAATATATGTGAAATGTGCAATGCCATCCTGTTTAACCAGGCATCATATATTTGAATGATATCTTGCCCATCCTTTTCTTCATTACATTTCCATTTGTTGACAATGTTTGTACATTAAACTACTCTTCCTGTGAATCATCCATTTGGGTGGGAGATGGAAAAATCTGGAGTGAAAACAAGGCCTTCAGAGCAGACAGTGCTACCTGTCAAAGCAGATCTCTTGTTGGGTCCCGATAGCTCCTCAGAGATGGATTCAGAGACAGATGACCAGTCCTAATCCCCTACTGAGGTGTATGCTCTAACTTAGCATGGTTATACTGCTCATATCATGCATACGGTGTCTTGCATTGCATAGTTTAGACATCATATACACAATATTCAACATCATGTTCTTAGTTCAGACATCATATCGAATGCCCTCTGTTTAGCATATAAATCACATATGTGAATTAAATGATGCGATCCTGATTACTTAGATAACATTAGGTGAATTATGTCATGCGATCCTGTTTAGTTATTCATCATATCTTTGAATTATGTTATGCTATGCTAGACAGTTTAGATAGACATCATATATGTGAAATTATGTCATGCTATCCGTTTTAGTTAAACAAATATATGTCAACTATTACATGCCCTCTTTTTTCCACACTATCTATTGCATCTGTCTCTCATACAATGTCTATACATTCAACTATGTTTCCTATTTATCAGCCATTTGAATTGGAGCGGGTGATGCCAGTATCTAGCGGAATAAAAACACGGTCTTCAAATAAAACAGTGCTACCACTTGGTGGAGATAGCACCCCGGTTGTACATGCACAAGAACCAGCCCTACCACACATAACCCAAACTCTCGCAGATTGTACCCCAACTGCGATGGACAGAGAACCAGCTTCACCCAATCTAACCCCAACCCCAGCCGATAGTAACCCAGTTCCTATTGACACAGCACCATCTCCACCACAGAGCTCCCAAACAAGAGCAGTTAGTAAGGCAGCTCCAGTGCCCAAAGGGCCAGTACTATCACGACGAACCCCAACTCCACCAGTTAGTACGCCTATTCCTGTGGAGGAAGCACAACCAGCCAGTCGTAGTTTAGCATCTATCGCATTTGATGTTGTTAAATCGTATGTGCGTATCTTCCCATCTTGGAAATACTATACTAAAGATGAAGGAAAATGCCAGTTGCAGGTGTTTGTCCAGGAGTTATGTGTAAGTAATGTTATTCATGGCAATTACTTTGCTTCGTCCCATACATCCTACCTCCATGATGGTTATAATACAGTAAATTTTCCCATTTTTCTCTATAGAGAAGGATCGATTTGGAAACTCAGGATGAGGTAACCTGTGCTAATACCTCTGCTATCTTCAAGAATGCTTGGTGGCAGTATCGAAATTACCTGAAGAAAACATACTTCACCGGCAAAGAAACTCATCAAATTCCCTTACGTTCTCCTGAGACACATTTACTGGACAATGACTGGGAACGCCTTGTTATGTACTGGTCCCGAACCAAGAATGTGGTAAGGTCTATGAGCTCATTTTCTATTTTTAAGTATTATATTCTTGCGTCTTACTGTACTCTGTTCATGTAGAACAAGTGCCTAAACCTGAAGAACAACTGTTCTAATTTAAGATTCCATTGCTATCATAGTTCAAAAAAGCGCTAGGCGTTAATTGTGCGTTTTGCCACCGCCTTGCACTTTACTGACCAAAGTGCATGCTTATGCGCAGTTATGCACAGATTAAGCGTAGTTATGCGCAATGCGTTTTGCCAAAGCCTAGAGCCTAGGTGCGCTTAAGCGCTCGCTTAGGCGCGCCTTTTTTAACTATGATTGCTTTGCTCTTGTATCACTGTATTTACTGATACAAACTTATTTTTAAATTGAAGGATCCAATCGAAACTCCAATGGCACAGCAGGTATGTTCACGCATGTTTCTTTAACAGGTTTGCTCTTATCAATAGCTCTTTTGATTTCAATTTCAATTGTGTATACAGTTGACTTTCATATCATGCACATTACTAGCATCACAACAGAGACAATAGTGTTGTTGTACATGTAGACCCGTGGTACCCATCTGAAATTTTGTTGTGCCGTGTAGTTTCCCACGCTTTGTATTCTTTCACTGCTGCTTTGTCTTGAACTGATATGATTTGAACTGTGTCTCTATTTTGATTTGGCAAGACAATGCAGTGACCATAGGACATAGATATATGTTTGTTTGATGCTTTTATTATGTACTAGTACTTGGCAATAGAAGGCTTGGTAGTTTAATCCTGTCCACCTTACTAATGAACTGGTTCACCGAAATGAGTTTCATATACTAGTACATGCTAAACTTGTTATGTGTCTGCTTGTTTCTTCTTTTAGAATGCTGACAGAATATTGGGGAAGAGTGCCTTATTAAGCAATGGTAAAGGAAGTAATGCAGATAAGGTTCAGGATAGTGACACATCCTTATTGGTCTCCAACAAAGCTGATAAAACAGCTAAGGAAGACTATCTTGAAGACAGCAAGACAACCCCAAAGTCCTGTCTTGGTTTAGTGTTCGAGTTACTGGCCACTACCGCTTGCACAAGCTATTCAAACTCACTGCCTGAATCAGTTCGGTTTCTTGAGTCTCAACTACAAGCTGAAAGACGTCGATTAGCTGTGCTGCGACAAGAAGCGGAAGGACTGCGGAAGTCCCTGGAGCATTCAGATGCATACTTTCTGGTGCAACAGCAAGCGTTGGAGGATTTTAGCGCCAAACAGGAAAAAGCTAATCAGCTTGCTAAGCTTATTGCCAGCATGGTGGATACCCAGGATAACGTTTCTTGAGCTCTTCTGAAGTTGTTTCAGTTATGCTCTTGTTTTGCTGCCGCGTTTATTTGCACTGGTGGCCAATTTTGACGACCAGTGTATGTAATATGCTGCTTTGTTCCCTATATTTGCACTGGTGGCGAACTCTGATGCCCAGTGGATGTAATATGTGTAATAGCGGTAATAGGCTAGCCTTAATTGCTTTCTTATTTATTTCCTTATTGTCTTGTTTAGTTTTTGCTTGTAGTCACTAAAGTTCTTTTTCTGTGTTTTTCTAGTGGCCACAATAGCCTATTTTTGGCAACTAGGCCAAAATAATCATGGCAACACACGGACTGTTGTAACCATGGGCCTCCTGCAGGCCGTATGATCCATGGGCCTTCGTTCGGTCGTACGACCATTGGCCTTCTATACGGGCCGTAGGATCCATCGGCCTTCTATACGGGCCTTAGGGATCAATGGGCCTTCTATGGGCCGTAGGGTCCATGGGCCTTCTACGGGTCGTACGATCCATGGGCCTTCTACGGGCCGTACTATCCCTGGGCCTCATACGGGCCGTAGGATCCATGGGCCTTCTACGGGGCGTATCATCATTTTGCCAATCATGGGCCGTACTATTCGTGGAACATAACGGGGCGTTAATAGGCCGTATTTCATAACTCTATGAAAACAGCCCAACGGGTTTTTTTGACATGAAAACGGCCCAACGTATTAACGGTCCGCAAACGGGCCGACTGTAACGACAGGCTGAATTTGGCCCACAAGCAGAAAATGATAGTAACGGGTCGTATGTAACCAAATGCTGCAAGTGAGCCCAAGAATCAATGGGCCCTGAGAAGGCCGAAAGATAACTTGGGCTGGAAATGACCCAATGGAATAACGGGCCGTTAATGGGTATAAAGTGATACACTATTCATTACGGGCCAGTTTCACCGCGAGCCGTTAATGGGCCAAGAGTTACAAAGGTCCTCATATGGGCCGAAAGAAGTCATGGGCCACACATGGGCCGGAAGTTAAAACGGGCTGAATCATATTGGACGGCCCAGATGACGCTACTGGGCCTAATTTGGATAGGGCATAACGGGCCCTGGGTTAGCGGGCTGTAAATGGGCTATATGCGAACAGGCCGTTAACAGGCTTCCCGTGGGCCGGCCCGCCACCTTTTGACCAAGTCAAACGGGTCGGCCTTTTCACAGGAATGGGCCTCTGTTGGGCCGTGCCATGTGTCGCCATATCATAGGCGCCTTCGGTCCAATGAGCGGATGACATCTGTCCCAACGGTGAGCCGACACGTGTTTCCTCTAGCCAATGATGATTTTACACGTGGGAAATCCCCATTGGTCGGGGCTGTTAACGGGTTATCGGATCCAAAACCTGACCCGATAGCTTAACGGCGTTCCGTTACGGTGGATGCCACGTGTCGGTCACCCTTGACAAAAGCACTTCTGTGATGCGCGATTTATCGTCATGGAAGTGGACACTTCCGTGATGATAATTTTGCTAATGTCACGGAACACTTCTACGACAGCACAGGTATGACTATATTGATTCTGTCATAAATTTGTCATGGATGTACATGCATGACAAAAAATGCGACCTACTGTGACAAACACGTATAATCACGGAAGTTTATTTTTTTTGTAGTGGACTCCCCTAGGGTTTTTGGAATATTTGGGGATTTATAGAGCTGAGAGACGCTGGAGGAGATTCCCGTGGGCCCCACACCATCTAGGCGCGTTAGGGGCCTCTGGCACGCCCTGGTGGCTGGTGGGCCCCACGGGCCTCCCCCTGGTACTTCCTTTTGGCTTCCAAGTTTTCTTCTGGTCCAAAAAATCACCCAAAAGTTTTGTGGCATTTGGACTTCATTTGGTACGGATATTCTGAAAAAACAACAACTGGCACTGGGCACTTTTACCAATAGGTTAGTCCCAAAAATGATATGAGTTGCTATAAAATGATTGTAAAACAAACATCCCAGAATGATAATATAACAGCATGGAACAATAAAAAATTATAGATACATTGGAGACCTATCAATGACGTGCAAAAGCTCACAGGTTGCCTTGCAGCCTTGAGTCAGTTCATCTCCCGCCTCGGTGAGAAGGCACTGCCCCTGTATGATTGATGAAGAAGTATGATTCGTTTGAGTGGACTCTTAAAGCCCAGGCAGTGTTTGTTGAACTCAAAGCCCTGTTTCCCACCCAGCCAGTGCTTGCTGCTTCGAACAGCAAACAACCGTTGCTCTTGCACATTGTGGGCACAGGTCAAGTTGTCAGCATCGTCCTCACCGTGGAGCAAGAAGAAGAGGGCAAAGCTTACAAAGTTCAGTGTCCTGTTTACTACATTACTGAAGTTCTGACTCGGTCCAAGTAGAAATATCCTCATTACTAGAAGCTCGTCTATGGTATCTACCTGACTGTGAAGGAAGTAGCTCGTTACTTCCAAGAGCACATTGTATCAGTCATCAGTGATGCTCTACTGTCTAAGATCATGAACAATCGGGATGCGACTGGTCGAGTGGCAAAGTGGGCTATCGAGCTCTTGCCCCTAGCCATCAAAAATTCGAGGCAAAAAAGCAATCAAGTCCCAAGCATTAGCAGATTTCCTGGCCGAATGGACAGAGCAGCAGCAACCGACTCAAAGTCACCCGGAACACTGGACCATGTTCATTGACAGTTCCAAGATGCTGAATGGTTCAGGTGCTGGAGTAGTCTTGGTGTCTCCAAAAGGAGATCGGCTTAGCTATGTCCTATAGATCCACTTCTATGCATCCAACAATGAGGCCGAGTACGAAGCACTCCTCTATGGATTACGTATGGCTATCTCACTCGGCGTCCATCGCTTGATGGTCTACGGTGATTTGGATCTCGTTGTGAATCAAGTGATGAAAGAATGGGACATCAGAAGCCCTGCCATGACGGGATATTGCAACACCGTGGGAAACTTGGAGAAGAAATTCGAGGGCCTGGAGCTTCATCACATCCCTCGAACCAATAACCAATCAGCTGACGATCTGGCAAAGATCGGCTCCACTCGGTAGTTCGTCCCCAGCAACAAGTTCCTCGAGCGTCTTCATTCCCCGACGGTGAAAGAAGACCCTTTCACCGAAGAGCCCCCTCAGGTATTCGGTCCCTCCGAATCGACTGAAATTGGGGTCCCTGCAGTTATTAACCTGGTCATGGAGATTCTGGCGATCATGCCCGATTGGACAGTGCCGTTGCTACTTCTTGAGCTTGCGTTGGTTTTTCCCTTGAAGAGGAAAGGGTGCTGCAGCAAAGTAGAGATAAGTATTTCCCTCAGTTTGAGAACCAAGGTATCAATCTAGTAGGAGACAACACATAAATTACCGAATACCTGCACAAACAATCAAACAAACTTGCATCCAACGCGATAAAGGGGTTCTCAATCCCTTCACGGTTACTTGCAAAAATGAGATCTGTTAGAGATAGATAAACGATAAAGTAAATATTTTTGGTATTTCTGGTTTATAGATCGGAAAGTAAAAGATTGCAAGAATAGTATATCGGAACTAAAATTGTAGATCAAATACTTATATGATGGAAAATAGACTCGGGGGCCACATGTTTCACTAGATGCTTCTCTCAAGATAGAAAATAATACGGTGGGTGAACAAATTACTACTGAGCAATTGATAGAAAAGAGCAAAGTTATGACAGTACCTAAGGCAATGATCATGAATATAGGCATCACGTCCGTGTCAAGTAGACCGGAATGATTCTGCATCTACTACTATTACTCCACACATCAACCGCTATCCAGCATGCATATAGAGTACTAAGTTCATAAAGAACGGAGTAACGCATTAAGTAAGATGACATGATGTAGAGGAATTAACTCAAGCAATATGATGAAAACCCCATCTTTTTATCCTCGATGGCAACAATACAATATGTGCCTTACTGCCCCTACTATCACTGGGAAAGGACACCGCAAGATTGAACCCAAAGCTAAGCACTTCTCCCATTGCAAGAAAAACCAATCTAATTGGCCAAACCAAACCGATAGTTCGAAGAGACTTGCAAAGATATCAAATAATGCATATAAGAATTCAGAGAAGATTCAGATAATATTCATAAATAAGCTGATCCTAAATACACAATTCATCGGATCTCAGCAAACACACCGCAAAAAAGTTTTACATCGAATAGATCTCCAAGAACATCGAGGAGAACATGGTATTGATAATCAAAGAGAGAGAAGAAGACATCTAGCTACTAGCTATGGACCCGTAGGTCTGTGGTAAACTACTCACGCTTCATCGGAAGGGCAATGGTGTTGATGTAGGAGCCCTCCATGATCGAATCCCCCTCCGGCGGGATGATGTCTACTACACAACCTTCTTCTTGTAGACATTGTTGGGCCTGCAAGTGCACAGGTTTGTAGGACAGTAGCAAATTTCCCTCAAGTGGATGACCTAAGGTTTATCAATCCGTGGGAGGCGTAGGATGAAGATGGTCTCTCTCAAACAACCCTGCAACCAAATAACAAAGAGTCTCTTGTGTCCCCAACACACCCAATACAATGGTAAATTGTATAGGTGCACTAGTTCGGCAAAGAGATGGTGATACAAGTGCAATATGGATAGTAGATATGGGTATTTGTAATCTGAAAATATAAAAACAGCAAGGTAAATAATGATAAAAGTGAGTGTAAACGGTATTGCAATGATAGGAAACAAGGCATAGGGTTCATACTTTCACTAGTGCAAGTTCTCTCAACAATAATAACATAGATAGATCATATAACAATCCCTCAACATGCAACAAAGAGTCACTCCAAAGCCACTAATAGCGGAGAACAAACGTAGAGATTATGGTAGGGTACGAAACCACCTCAAAGTTATCCTTTTTGATCGATCTATTCAAGAGTTCGTAGTAAAATAACATAGAGCTATTCTTTCCGCTTGATCCACCATAGAGTTCATACTAGAATAACACCTTAAGACACAAATCAACCAAAACCCTAATGTCACCTAGATACTCCATTGTCACCTCAACTATCCGTGGGCATGATTATACGATATGCGTCACACAATCCCAAATTCATCCAACCAACACAAAGTACTTCAAAGAGTGCCCCAAAGTTTCTACCGGAGAGTCAAGAAAATGTGTGCCAACCCCTATGCATAGGTTCATGGGCGGAACCCGCAAGTTGGTCACCAAAACATACACCAAGTGGCACGTGATATCCCATTGTCACCACAGTTAAACATGGAAAGACATACATCAAGTGTTCTCAAATCAAAGACTCAATCCGATAAGATAACTTCAAGAGGGAAACTCAATTCATCACAAGAGAGTAGAGGGGGAGAAACATCATAAGATCCAACTATAATAGCAAAGCTCGCGATACATCAAGATCGTGACATAGAGAGAACACGAGAGAGAGAGAGAGATCAAACACATAGCTACTGGTACATACCCTCAGCCCCGAGGGTCAACTACTCCCTCCTCGTCATGGATAGAGCCGGGATGATGAAGATGGCCACCGGTGATGGGTTCCCCCTCCGGAAGGGTGCCGGAATGGACTCACGAGAGGTTTTTGGTGGCTACAGAGGCTTGCGGCGGTGGAACTCCCGATCTATCTTGTCTGTGGATGTTTTTAGGGTACGTGGGACTATATAGGCAAAAGAAGTCGGTCGGGAGGTGCTCGAGGGGCCCACGAGACAGGGGGCGCGCCTAGTAGGGGGGGACGCCCCTATCTCCTGGCCTCCTCGAGGATCTTCTGACGTGAACTCCAAGTCTCCAGGATCATATTCTTCCCAAAAATAATGCTGCCGAAGGTTTCAATCCGTTTGGACTCCGTTTGATATTCCTTTTCTTCGAAATACTGAAACAGGCAATAAAACAGCAATATGGGCTGGGCCTCCGGTTAATAGGTTAGTCCCAAAAGTAATATAGAAGTGTATAATAAAGCCCATAATCATTCAAAACAGATAATAAAATAGCATGAATGCTTCATAAATTACAGATACGTTGGAGACGTATCAGCATCCCCAAGCTTAATTCCTACTCGTCCTCGAGTAGGTAAATGATAAAGAAAGAATTTATGAAGTGTGAATGCTAGAAGGTGCACAAGTTTGATCAATGATAATTTCAATCACCTTTTCTAGCATGATTATATGTCATAACGGTAGTTCATCTCATAAAACTTCTCACGATAAAGTAACAAGCAATTCACATGTCAAAGCATAGACCATAAACTTTCTTGAAAACTAGCAAACTTCATTCTTGGTCATCAAACAATTGCAATTCATCTTATTTTCAGGAATAGCAAACTTCACATACTCAACTATCAAATAGTCTTCTACAATTGCTAACACTCACGCAATACTTGTCGTTATGAATTCTTAATTGAACACTGAGAAAGATAGGGGCTTATAGTGTTGCCTCCCAACGTATTCACCTTTGGGTGATGTCAACAATAATAGTTCATGCTAACTTACATCCAATTGGATATATATATCAGGATCACCCCAACACAAAGTGCTTGCCAAAGGATAAAATGAAAAGGGGAAAGGTGAAGATCACCTTGACTCTTGCATAAAGTAAAAGACATAAAGCAAAAGATAGGCCCTTCGCAGAGGGAAGCAGAGGTTGTCATGCACTTTTAGGGTTGGATGCACAAAATCTTAATGCGAATGAACGTCACTTTATATTGCCACTTGTATATGGACCTTTATTATGCAGTCCATCGCTTTTATTGCTTCCATAACAATATCGTATAAAGCTATTTTCTTCACACCAAAATACCATACATATTTAGAGAGCAATTTTTATTGCTTGCACCAATGACAACTAAATTTAAGGATCTTACTCAATCCATAGGTAGGTATGGTGGACTCCCATGGCAAAATTGGGTTTAAGGATATTTGGAAGCACAAGTAGTATCTCTACTTGGTGCAAGGAATTTTGGCTAGCAAGAGGGGGAAAGGCAAGCTCAACATGTTTGAATGATTCATGACAATATACTTTAACTGAGATGTCGGAAAACATAAACCATCATGTTGTCTTCCTTGTCCAACATCAACTCTTTAGCATGTCATACTTAATGAGTGCTCCCAATTAAAAAAGATGTCTAGGATAGTATATTTATATGTGGAATCTCTCTTCCTTCAATATTCTTTCATGAATTGTTTAAATGACCAATACAATGCTTGCTAACCTTCAATAAATTTACAACCTCTACTTCTTAGATGTGAAGTCATAACTCCCCATGGGATAAGCAAATGAGACATATATAATTTCAGATTTATGACATTCAACTCATTCAACCATTTACTCATAGGATATAAGTGAAGCACACAAGTAAATGACAAACTACTGCAAAAAGATATAAGTGAAGATCAATGAGTAGCTAAATAATTATGTAACTATGCGAAGACTCCCTCTCATTTAAGAATTTCAGATCTTGGTATGTTATTCAAACAGCAAGCAAAACAAAACAAAATGACAATACAAGGATAGCACAACTCATGTGAAGAAGCAAAAACTTAGGCTCAACCAATACTAACCGATAGTTGTTGAAGAAGAAAGGTGGGATGCCTACCGGGGCATCCCCAAGCTTAGATGCTTGAGACTTCTTGAAATATTATCTTGGGGTGCCTTGGGCATCCCCAAGCTTGAACTTTTGTGTCTCCTTAATTCCTCTCATATCATGGTTTCTCTTTTTATCAAAAGCTTCATCCACACCAAACTCAACAAGAACTCGTGAGATAGGTTAGTATAAACCAATGCAAAACCTTATCATTTTCTACTGTAGCAAATCACTAAAATTATTATTCAACATTGCGTACTAAATGTCTCTGCATATTTAATACTCCTATCCTCAAATAGAATCATTAAACAAGCAAACATATGCAAACAATGCAAACATAACAGCAATCTGTCAAAACAGTACAGTCTGTAAATAATGCAGGAGTATCAATACTTCCCTAACTCCAAAAATTATGAAATAAAATTCCCACTGTAGTAAATTTATCAGAGCTCATTATGCAAAAAGTTCAACATTATATCATGCTCTGACTTTTCTAGGGAATTTTTGCAACAGCGGTAAACTTTCTGTTTTCAAACAGCAACATGTATACTAGCAAAATAAGCATGGTAAAGGCTATCCTTGACATTTTTATTGAAACTAAAGATGCAAAAAATTATTCTAAATAGCAGCAATCAAATACTAACAAAATAAAATGACGATCCAAGCAAAACACATATCATATGGTGAATAAAAATATAGCTCCAAGTAAAGTTACCGATGAACGAAGACAAAAGAGGGGATGCCATCCGGGGCATCCCCAAGCTTAGGCTTTTGGTTGTCCTTGAATATTACCTTGGTGTGCCTTGGGCATCCCCAAACTTAGGCTCCTGCCACTCCTTATTCTATAGTCCATCGAATCTTTACCCAAAACTTGAAAACTCCACAACACAAAACTCAACAGAAAACTCGTAAGCTCCGTTAGTATAAGAAAATAAAACCACCACTTAGGTACTGTAATTAACTCATTCTAAATTCATATTGGTGTAATATCTACTGTATTCCAACTTATCTATGGTTCATACCCTCCGATACTACTCATAGATTCATCAAAATAAGCAAACAACACATAGAAAATAGAATCTGTCAAAAACAGAACAGTCCGTAGTAATCTGTATCAAACGTATACTTCTGGAACTCCAAACATTATACAAAAGTAGGAAGTCCTAAGCAATTTGTGTACCAATCTAGAGCAAAAATAAACAGATCAAAAGCACGTTTCTGTGAATTAACAAAACTAAATTACTGGGTGCAAAAGTTTCTGATTTTCAGCAGGATCAACACAACTATCACCGTAAGCTATCCTAAAGGTCTTACTTGGCATTGTATTGAAACAAAACCTATAAAACATGATTACTACAGTAGCATAATCATGTGGACACAAATAAACAGTAAGGATAAATATTGGGTTGTCTCCCAACAAGAGCTTTTCTTTAATGCCTTTTTAGCTAGGCATGATGATGACAATGATGCTCACATAAAAGATAAGAGTTGGAACATAACGGGAGCATCATGAAGCATATGACTAGCACATTTAAGCCTAACCCACTTCCTATGCATAGGAATTTTGTTAGAAAACAACTTATGGGAACAATAATCAACTAGCATAGGAAGGTAAAACAAGCATAGCTTCAAGATTTTCAACACAAAGGGAGGAAACTTGATATTGTTGCAATTCCTACAAGCATAAATTCCTCCCTCATAATAATTTTCAGTAGCATCATGAATTAATTCAACAATATAACCAGCACCTAAAGCATTCTTTTCATGATCTACAAGCATAGAAAATTTACTACTCTCCACATAAGCACAATTCTTCTCATTCGGAATAGTGGGAGTATCATAAGAGACTTGAACACTAAAAATTGTTTCCATATTAAAAGAGTAATGTTCAGAAAAAGGGTAATCATAACCATGACAAGATTTATAAATATAATCATCACTACTTTTTATAGCATAAGTTTCATCACAATAATCATCATAAGTACCAACTTCGTTCTCATCATAATCAATTGAAACCTCTCCCAAGATAGTGGAATCACTAAATAAAGTTGACACTCTTCCAGATCCACTTTCGTATTCATCACAATAAAATTCAACATCCTCCAAAATAGTGGGATCACTACTTCCTAAAGTTGACACTCTTCCAAACCCACTTTCATCAATATAACATCATAGGTAAGAGGCATGCTATCATCATAACAACTTTGCATATCAAAACTTGGGATGCTAAAAATATAATCTTCATTAAACATAGCATCCCCAAGCTTGGGACAAACATTAATTTCAGCAAATATATTCTCAAATATTTCATACTCATCAAACATATCTTCCCCAAGCTTGGGTCTTTTCATATCATAAGCATAATCACATTCATCATTAATAGTATGGATAGCACCAATAGTATAGCAATTATCATCATCACAATGAGTAGTAGGAGCAACATCATTTGGGAGGGATACCTTTTTACCTTTGTTGCCCCTTCTTTTCCTTTTCTTTTTCACATTATGTGTGGGTTCAACCTTCCTCTTTGAGCTCCTTATTGACGAGATTGGTTGAATAGAAAGCTCCTCCTCGTTACCTGATTCATCATAAGAAATAATAGGAGCATATTGGGAGGTCTCTTCCCTTTCATTAGTATTCTCATCATCTTCTATTTGCTTTCTTTTCTTTATGTAATTGGCAATATAAGGATTTTCAATGCAATTCACCACACAATACAAATAAATCTTCTCTAGATCAATATCAAGGAATTTCTTATGGGCAAATTTTGGAAGGTCCTTAATTAAACGTTTCAATTCTTCATAACCCAAAAGTAAACTAAGCTCATTGTAATGTGCAAGGGAGATCAAATCATCACAATTTTTGGACACGATTCGATCATGAAACAATTTGCATAGGAGATGTAAATGACCACGTTCATTGCAGAGTTCACAAGTACGGCAAAGGAAATTCAAATTTTCAGCACTCACATTTAGCCTTTCTTGCAATCATTTAGTTTCTAAGTGCTTATGCCTCTTGCAATATATATCTTCTCTATTTGGTGTGTTCATGCAAACATGCACTCCACAAAAGTTCACATGCTTATAAGAGATACTTTCATCATGACTTGAGCAATCATCATTAGTACTATGGATATTCAAGGAGTTCATACTAACAACATTGCAATCATGCTCATCATTCAAAGATTTAGTACCAAGCATTTTAATGCATTCTTCTTCTAGCACTTGAGCACAATTTTCCTTTCCATCAAACTCACGAAAGATATTAAAAATATGAAGCGTATGAGACAAACTTAACACCATTTTTTTATAATTTTTCTTTTATAAACTAAACTAGTGATAATACAAGAAACAAAAAGATTCGATTGCAAGATCTAAAGATATACCTTCAAGCACTCACCTCCCCGGCAACTGCACCAGAAAAGAGCTTGATGTCTACTACACAACCTTCTTCTTGTAGACGTTGTTGGGCCTGCAAGTGCACAGGTTTGTAGGACAGTAGCAAATTTCCCTCAAGTGGATGACCTAAGGTTTATCAATCCGTGGGAGGCGTAGGATGAAGATGGTCTCTCTCAAACAACCCTGCAACCAAATAACAAAGAGTCTCTTGTGTCCCCAACACACCAAATACAATGGTAAATTGTATAGGTGCACTAGTTCGGCGAAGAGATGGTGATACAAGTGCAATATGGATAGTAGATATGGGTATTTGTAATCTAAAAATATAAAAACAGCGAGGTAACTAATGATAAAAGTGAGTGTAAAGGTATTGCAATGATAGGAAACAAGGCATAGGGTTCATACTTTCACTAGTGCAAGTTCTCTCAACAATAATAACATAGATAGATCATATAACAATCCCTCAACATGCAACAAAGAGTCACTCCAAAGCCACTAATAGCGGAGAACAAACATAGAGATTATGGTAGGGTACGAAACCACCTCAAAGTTATCTTTTTTGATTGATCTATTCAAGAGTTCGTAGTAAAATAACATAGAGCTATTCTTTCCGCTTGATCCATCATAGAGTTCATACTAGAATAACACCTTAAGACACAAATCAACCAAAACCCTAATGTCACCTAGATACTCCATTGTCACCTCAAGTATCCGTGGGCATGATTATATGATATGCGTCACACAATCTCAAATTCATACAACCAACACAAAGTACTTCAAAGAGTGCTCCAAAGTTTCTACCGGAGAGTCAAGAAAACATGTGCCAACCCCTATGCATAGGTTCATGGGCGGAACCCGCAAGTGGGTCACCAAAACATACATCAAGTGGCACGTGATATCCCATTGTCACCACAGATAAACACGGCAAGACATACATCAAGTGTTCTCAAATCAAAGACTCGATCCGATAAGATAACTTCAAGAGGGAAACTCAATTCATCAAAAGAGAGTGGAGGGGGAGAAACATCATAAGATCCAACTATAATAGCAAAGCTCGCGATACATCAAGATCGTGCCATAGAGAGAACACGAGAGAGAGAGAGATATCAAACACATAGCTACTGGTACATACCCTCAGCCTCGAGGGTTAACTACTCCCTCCTTGTCATGGATAGAGCCGGGATAATGAAGATGGCCACCGGTAATGGGTTCCCCCTCTGGCAGGGTGCCGGAACAGACTCCCGAGATATTTTTGGTGGCTACAGAGGCTTGCGGCGGTGGAACTCCTGATCTATCTTGTCCGTGGATGTTTTTAGGGTACAGGGGCGCGCCCAGTAGGGGGCGCCCCCCTATCTCCTGGCCTCCTCGAGGATCTTCTGACATGAACTCCAAGTCTCCAGGATCATATTCTTCCCAAAAATAACGCTGCCGAAGGTTTCATTCCGTTTGGACTCTGTTTGATATTCCTTTTCTTCGAAATACTGAAACAGGCAATAAAACAGCAATATGGGCTGGGCCTCCGGTTAGTAGGTTAGTCCCAAAACTAATATAAAAGTGTATAATAAAGCCCATAATCATTCAAAACATATAATAAAATAGCATGAATGCTTCATAAATTATAGATACGTTGGAGACGTATCACAGGACGCCGGAAATGGTCCCTAGATGGGATCTCATGGGTACAGAAGGTTGCAGTGGTGGAAAAGTGTTTTCGTGGATGCCTCTGTCGGTTTGGGGATATGTGGGAATATGTAGGCGAAATAATTAGGTCAGCAGGTGCACGAGGGACCCACAAGGGTGGGGGCGTACCCTACCCCCTGAGCGCGCCCTCCGTCCTGGTGGCCGCCTCGTGGCTCCTTCGACTTCATCTCCAAGTCTCCTGGTTGTCTTCTGGTCCAAGAAAAATCATCGCGAAGGTTTCATTCTGTTTGGACTCCGTTTGGTATTCCTTTTCTGTGAAACTCAAAAACAGGGAAAAAATAGGAACTGGAACTAGGCTCTAGGTTAATAGGTTAGTCCCAAAAATAATACAAAATAGCATATTAATGCATATAAAATATCCAAAATAGATAATATAATAGCATGGAACAAAAGTTTAATATTCACATAAAAACAATAATATTTCAAGCATACTAACAAGGCAATTATGTCTTCTCAAAATAGCATGGCCAAAGAAAGTTATCCCTACAAAATCATATAGTCTGGCTATGCTCCATCTTCATCACACAAAATATTCAAATCATGCACAACGCCGATGACAAGCCAAGCAATTGTTTCATTCTTTTGGTGTTCTCAAACTTTTTCAACTTTCACGCAATACATGAGCGTGAGCCATGGACATAGCACTATAGGTGGAATAGAATATGGTGGTTGTGGAGAAGACAAAAAAGAGGGAGATAGCCTCACATCAACTAGGCGTATCAACGGGCTATGGAGATGCCCATCAATAGATATGAATGTGAGTGAGTAGGGATTACCATGCAACGGATGCACTAGAGCTATAAGTTTATGAAAGCTCAAAATAAAACTAAGTGGGTGTGCATCCAACTTGCTTGCTCACGAAGACCTAGGGCAATTTGAGGAAGCCCATCATTGGAATATATAAGCCAAGTTCTATAATGAAAAATTCCCACTAGTGCATACCCTTCCATATCTTATATGGTGTCATTTCAGCAGATTTGATTGCGCTCCTTTTTAGTGTAAAAGCCATAGTCTCTAAAGCATTACATCAAAAAGTATTTGAAAAATTGATTAATGTCACCTTTGATCTCACCATGTCAACTACTCAAAACATTCTATTTAGTAATGTTCTGGGAAGTGCAAGCTATAAAATTCTTTACACAACTCAGCGGTCATTCACTAAATTTGTAACTCAAATATTTCTTTCTGCAATCAACTATAGAAACACAATTTTTGTTACAGTAAATTCTACTTCATTCTGAAAACCTTTTGAAATAT
Source organism: Triticum timopheevii (assembly GCA_963921465.1). Lineage (NCBI taxonomy): Eukaryota > Viridiplantae > Streptophyta > Magnoliopsida > Poales > Poaceae > Triticum > Triticum timopheevii. The sequence goes on from OY997272.1 coordinate 174,624,674, forward strand.
TTAAAAATATCCAGATTTATGTCTCATTAATTATGAATATCTACTTGAGTCATCTTTGAAGATAGATAAATCCATTGCTTGCACAACTTATTGCTCTACACACATCAATATGCATGTTTCCAATTATTTTGTTGCTCTTTCTTTATGACATGTGAACGGTATTTTAGTTACTTCACAATTTGGACGAACGCTGGAAGTGTTAGATGATTCATAATCATATGGCTTCATAATCCATTACTTTGGAAGTTCTCAATGCGGGTTTCTCCAATATGACTAAATGCAATGCCACACATATGTGGTATTCTTTTAGTCTAGCGGCATTTAGCATAAGTGTTTATAGATGTTTAATTTTATCATCAATATTCATAACATACATTCTATTCACAATAGAAGTATGACATTTTAGTCATTCATAACAACGAAAAAAATCTCTTATGAACAACCCTTTTGCAATGCGTGTGCAATAGGCTAGTGTATACAAAACTCTAATGAATGAATTATGAAAATAAACATAGAAGTAATACACTGATGGGAAGTATTATAACTTTCACAAATTTTCCATTATGTATTTCAACCTCATAATTTATTTCTCATTTAGGCCGCGGTAGTTCTTGCATTGATTTGCAACAACATGCAATCAAGTCGGTATCCTTGTGATTAAATTTTAACTACAATACCAGAAAAATTAGTGATCAGCAATTTAATCATCATTCCCAAGAATTACACTTACTTGACCAACTTCCTCTACATCTTATAACTTGTATGACATTCATACCTGAGCTGGACATTCCACTCTTTCTTTCTTTCTTTCTGCCTTTTAATTTTTATAGTTTTACTTCAATATTTCAATCATCTGGGCACGCCGTGCTGCCTTGCCGTCTCATCATCTGTCGTCTGGACTCCCCCCGAAGCTTCCAGTGTCTCTCTTGGTCCATAAAAAATTGTCAATTTTTTTTGCACATTTGGACTTTGTTTGTTATGTGTCGTGGTTTTATCATGGCAGATGTCCTTGCGATAAAACCAAGTGATGAGGCCATCACAACTAGGTGGTGACTTGAACGGGGTTGATCGGAAGCGAGGGATGCAAGTTTAACCAGGTTCGGCCCCTCGCGGTGGAGGTAAAGACCTACTCCTACTTGATTGATATTGATGATTATATTGATTACAAGGATCTTCTTTCGCAACCTAGCTTTCGAGAGTTCTCAACCTGTACTTTGACGTCCCAGGAACCCCCCCCCCCCTTATATAATAGGTTGGGCTCCTGGGTTACACATGATTCTGGGTCATGCTCATACTCGTGCCCTACCCTAACTCTTACTAACTTTTCTTATCTCCCAAGTCATCTTCGGGTCTTTCTGGGAGCAGGCCCTACACAACCATTTGTAAGCTAATGGCCATGGTTCAGGTCTCCTTCCTAGGCCCATGTCCCTTTTTCATTCGGCAAACTCCCTTGAGGCTTGGATTGTGTGCAACTCCTAACGCCGGGTTAGAACAACCAGGCTTACGGTCGGGTCACACCATGTCGGGTCACAATTACAAATTTTAATTATTGCTTAGCAATTTTAGGCAATATTGTAGAATATGAAAGTGAACCTAACAACTGTGAAGATGATTCTAGTGCTAAGCAACTACAACAAGAGTAAGGTAAGCATGAGCAATAGGATGAAAGTAAAGGTAAGACACAGGTAACCACAAGTAGGAAGCTATGGTTTGGGATAACCGCAACTCCAAGAGACGAGGATGTATGTTGATGTTCACTTCCTTGGAGGGAAGCTAGTCACTATTAGAGAGGTGGATGTTACCACGAAGGCACATGAACGCCATGAAGGCTCACCCATTCTCCCTTTGAGACAACACCACGAACGCATTTCTCAACCACTAGTGGTAGACCTTGAGGTGGTCTCTAGACCTTCATAAACTTTCCGGGGGTAATCACAATCCTTGATTCCTCACTGAAGAACTCCTACTGCCTAGGGTCTCCAACCTCCAAGAGTAATAAGATCAAGGGGAAACACTCAAGACTTGCTCAACTCACAAATTCCTTTGGTCGAGAGAAGGGGAAGAAGTGGATCTATCACTTGGTTGGAGAAGCTCTGAAGATCTCTCACAAATCCCTCCGAGATCAAAGATTTGGTGTATGAGGATGTGAGAGAGTGTAGAGTGTGTACTAGGTTTATCTCAAAGTGAATTGTCAACCTTCTCCCCGAATGGAAGGAAGCTATTTATAGTGGAAGTGCTAAAATGGCAGTTGAGTCACTTAACCTGAGATCTTACTGGACGTCTAGAGGCAAAAAAGCATCAGACGTCTGATAGAGCTACCGGTTGTCCGACTGCTAGAACATGCACACACAAGGGTGGAGTGCAAAGATTCCACAAATGGGGTATTGCTGGACGTCTGGTACTTGCCTATCCTCGGGTGTCTCGAGAGGCACCTGACGCCTAATGAGTACCAGAAATCTGATAATAAGGTTATGTTGGGAGACAACCAGATTTCCAGACGGAGCCGGTCGTCCGTTGGAAGGGGGACTGACACTACAAAAAAAATACACTTCCATGATGATACGTGTTTGTCACAGTAGGTCGCGTTTTTTGTCATGCATGTACATCCATGACAAATTTATGACAGAATCAAGATGGCCATACCTGTGCTGTCATAGAAGTGTTCCATGACATTACCAAAATTATCATCACGGAAGTGTCCACTTCCATGAGGATAAATCGTGCGCCATAGAAGTGCTTTCGTCAAGGGTGACCGACACGTGGCATCCACCGTAATGGAACGCCGTTAAGCTATCGGGTCGGGTTTTGAATCTGATAACCCGTTAACAGCCCCGACCAATGGGGATTTTCCACGTGTAAAATCATCATTGGCTGGAGGAAACACGTGTCAGCTCACCGTTGGGACAGATGTCATCCGCTCATTGGACCGAAGGCGCCTATGATACGGCGACACGTGGCACGGCCCAACAGAGGCCCATTCCTGTGAAAAGGCCGACCCGTTTGACTTGGTTAAAAGGTGGTGGGCCGGCCCATGGAAAGCCTGTTAACGGCCTGTTTGCATATAGCCCATTTACATCCCGCTAACCCAGGGTCCATTACGCCCTATCCAAATTAGGCCCAGTAGCTTCATCTGGGCCGTCCAATATGATTCAGCCTGTTTTAACTTCCGGCCCATGTGTGGCCCATGAGTTCTTTCGGCCCATATGAGGACCTTTGTAACTCTTGGCCTATTAACGGCCCGTGGTGAAACTGGCCCGTAATGAACAGTGTGTCACTTTATACCCATTAACGGCCCATTATTCCATTGGGTCGTTTCCAGCCCAAGTTATCTTTCAACCTTCTCAGGGCCCATTGATTCTTGGGCTCACTTGCAGCATTCAGTTGCATATGACCCGTTATTGTCATTTTCTGCTTGTGGGCCAAATTCAGCCTGTCGTTATAGTCGGCCCGTTTGCGGACCGTTAATACGTTGGGCCGTTTTCATGTCAAAAAAACCCGTTGGGCTGTTTTCATAGAGTTATCAAATACGGCCTATTAACGGCCCGTTATGGTCCACGAATAGTACGGCCCATGATTGGCAAAATGATGATACGCCCCGTAGAAGGCCCATGGATCCTACGGCCCGTATGAGGCCCATGGATAGTACGGCCCGTAGAAGGCCCATGGATCGTACGTCCCCTAGAAGGCCCATGGACCCTACGGCCCGTAGAAGGCCCATTGATCCCTAAGGCCCGTATAGAAGGCCGATGGATCCTACGACCCGTATAGAAGGCCAATGGTCCTACGGCCGAACGAAGGCCCATGGATCATACGGCCTGCAGGAGGCCCATGGTTACAATAGTCCGTGTGTTGCCATGATTATTTTGGCCTAGTTACCAAAAATAGGCTATTGTGGCCACTAGAAAAACACAGAAAAAGAACTGCAGTGACTACAAGCAAAAAACTAACAAGACAATAAGGAAATAAATAAGCAAGCAATTAAGGCTAGCCTATTACCGCTATTACACATATTACATCCACTGGGCATCAAAGTTTGCCACCAGTGCAAATAAAGGGAACAAAGCAGCATATTACATACACTGGCCATCAAAATTGGCCACCAGTGCAAATAAACGCAGCAGCAAAACAAGAGCATAACTGAAACAACTTCAGAAGAGCTCAAGAAACGTTATCCTGGGTATCCACCATGCTGGCAATAAGCTTAGCAAGCTGATTAGCTTTGTCCTGTTTGGCGCTAAAATCCTCCAACGCTTGCTGTTGCACCAGAAAGTATGCATCTGAATGCTCCAGGGACTTCCGGAGTCCTTCCGCTTCTTGTCACAGCACAGGTGGTCGATGTCTTTCAGCTTGTAGTTGAGACTCAAGAAACCGAACTGATTCATACAGTGAGTTTGAATAGCTTGTGCAAGCGGTAGTGGCCAGTAACTCGAACCTAAACCAAGACAGGACTTTGGGGTTGTCTCGCTGTCTTCAAGATAGTCTTCCTTAGCTGTTTTATCAGCTTTGTTGGAGACCAACAAGGATGTGTCACTATCCTGAACCTTATCTGCATTACTTCCTTTACCATTGCTTAATAAGGCACTCTTCCCCAATATTCTGTCAGCATTCTAAAAGAAGAAACAAGTAGACACATAACAAGTTTAGCATGTACTAGTATATGAAACTCATTTCGGTGAACCAGTTCATTAGTAAGGTGGACAGGATTAAACTACCAAGTCTTCTATTGCCAAGTACTAGTACATAATAAAAGCATCAAACAAACATATATCTATGTCCTATGGTCACTGCATTGTCTTGCCAAATCAAAATAGAGACACGGTTCAAATAATATCAGTTCAAGACAAAGCAGCAGTGAAAGAATACAAAGCGTGGGAAACTACACGGCACAACAAGATTTCAGATGGGTACCACGGGTCTACATGTACAGCAACACTATTGGCTCTGTTGTGATGCTAGTAATGTGCATGATATGAAAGTCAACTGTATACACAATTAAAATTGAAATCAAAAGAGCTATTGATAAGAGCAAACCTGTTAAAGAAACATGCGTGAACATACCTGCTGTGCCATTGGAGTTTCGATTGGATCCTTCAATTTAAAAATAAGTTTGTATCAGTAAATACAGTGATACAAGAGCAAAGCAATCATAGGTAAAAAAGGCGCGCCTAAGCGAGCACTTAAGCACGCCTAGGCTCTAGGCGTTGGCAAAACGCATTGCGCATAACTACGCTTAATCTGTGCATAACTGCACATAAGCATGCACTTTGGTCAGTAAAGTGCAAGGCGGTGGCAAAACTCACAATTAACGCCTAGCGCTTTTTTGAAATATGATAGCAATGGAATCTTAAATTAGAACAGTTGTTCTTCAGGTTTAGGCACTTGTTCTACATGAACAGTGTACAGTAAGACGCAAGAATATAATACTTAAAAATAGAAAATGAGCTCATAGACCTTACCACATTCTTGGTTCGGGACCAGTACAGAACAAGGCGTTCCCAGTCATCGTCCAGTAAATGTTTCTCGGGAGAACGTAAGGGAATTTGATGAGTTTCTTTGCCGGTGAAGTACGTTTTCTTCGGGTAATTCCGATATTGCCACCAAGCATTCTTGAAGATAGCAGAGGTATTAGCACAGGTTACCTCATCCTGAGTTTCCAAATCGATCCTTCTCTATAGAGAAAAATGGGAAATTTTGTTGTATTATAACCATCATGGAGGTAGGATGTATGGGACGAAGCAAAGTAATTGCCATGAATAACATTACTTACACATAACTCCTGGACAAACACCTGCAACTGGCATTTTCCTTCATCTTCAGTATAATATTTCCAAGATGGGAAGATACGCACATACGATTTAACAACATCAAATGCGATAGATGCTAAACTACGACTGGCTGGTTGTGCTTCCTCCACAGGAATAGGCGTACTAACTGGTGGAGTTGGGGTTCGCCGTGATAGTACTGGCCCTTTGGGCACTGGAGCTGCCTTACTAACTGCTCTTGTTTGGGAGCTCTGTGGTGGAGATGGTGCTGTGTCAACAGGAACTGGGTTACTATCGGCTGGGGTTGGGGTTAGATTGGGTGAAGCTGGTTCTCTATCCATCGCAGTAGGGGTACAATCTGCGAGAGTTTGGATTATGTGTGGTAGGGCTGGTTGTTGTGCATGTACAACCAGGGTGCTATCTCCACCAAGAGGTAGCAATGTTTTATTTGAAGACCGTGTTTTTATTCCGCTAGATACTGGCATCACCCGCTCCAATTCAAATGGCTGATAAACAGGAAACATAGGTGAATGTACAGACATTGTATGAGAGACAGATGCAATAAATAGTGTGGAAAAAAGAGGGCATGAAATAGTTGACATGTATATTGTTTAACTAAAACGGATAGCATGACATAATTTCACATATATGATGTCTATCTAAACTGGATAGCATAGCATAACATAATTCAAAGATATGATGAATAACTAAACAGGATCGCATGACATAATTCACCTACATGTTATCTAAGTAATCAGGATCGCATCATCTAATTCACATATGTGATTTATATGCTAAACATAGGGCATTCGATATGATGTCTGAACTAAGAACAGGGTGTTGAATATTGTGTATATGATGTCTAAACTATGCAATGCAAGACACTGTATGCATGATATGAGCAGTATAATCGTGCCAAGTTAGAGCATACACCTCATTAGGGGAATAGGACTGGTCATCTATCTCTGAATCCATCTCTGAGGAGCTATCGGGACCCAACAAGAGATCTGCTTCGACAGGTAGCACTGTCTGCTCTGAAGGCCTTGTTTTCACTCCAGATTTTTCCATCTCCCACTCAAATGACTGATTCACATGAAGAGTAGTTTAATGTACAAACATTGTCGACAAATGGAAATGTAATGAAGAAAAGGATGGGCAAGATATCATTCAAATATATGATGCCTGGTTAAACAGGATGGCATTGCACATTTCACATATATTATGGCTGGCTAAAAGACATGAGACTGCATAATATATGATATAGAAACTAAACAGGTGGCATTACACAACATGTCTAAACTAAGCAGATGACATATATGATGTCAAAAGTAGGCACTACAAGGCAACATATGCATGATATGACTAACATCATCATGCCAAGGTAGAGCAAACACCTTGGGGGTAAATAGGAGTGGTCAGCGGCATCTGAATCCGCCTTAGAACATATATCTACCTATGGATTACAATTTGGAGAGGGGTGGGGAGGGTTTGCCATTGAACCCACCATGGAGTGATGTCTTCATGACATTGTATTGCCACACAAAACACTTCTCTTTTTCTCTACATGTTCACCATGACTGTGTACAATATCTGACATGCATACGAAAAAATATGGTGAGATTATGTAAGGAGAGCATGCAGAAATTTAGAGTGATGGTAACAACCAGTGGATGGATCCAAAAATAATGATAGCAGGCTGATGATTGCTTTAAATTAATAAAAAGACAGATGATGATTGCTTTACTATTTGTTTCCCACCCAAGATGAACAACATAGGCATACCCTAGGTGAACCAGATATTAGACAGACATACTATTCATTGATGCCTCGATATGTGCCCCACAACTAATTTAGAACTCAAGTTTGAACATGAATTTGGACCTGAGTTGGGAGTCCAAGAGCTGAACGGGACGATAAAGTAGCAGGTAAGTTTAAGCAATGCATAACATAAGCAGAAACAAAAGAGTGCGACCTCTCTTGTGGACCGTGTACTCCTCAGGTTCATCTGCTGAGTCGATGATGGTGATGCCGTTGGGATGGGTGCCAGCGGCAGGGAAGGAGATCTGAGGCGACGAAAGACGGTCAGGAGTCGTGATGTCTGGTTTGGTGGTTGCTTCTGTCGATGGAGCAGCTCAGGTGAGGTGGACGACGTCGCGGCAGGAGCAGGACAAACCACACAAAGTTCCCTTCGACACGTACCTGTAATTGAAGTAATTCTGTAAGGGCTCATTTGGCTTGCATGATTCTTAAAACGTAGGGATAGGAAAAACACCGGAATAGGATAGGAAAATGCACATGGTAAACAGAGCATTTGTAAACACAGGATTTCTGTCAACTTGGGTGTTTGGTTTATAGGAATTGGAAGAGCAGAGGAATGCAAATAAACATGGCCAAAATAAAGAGAAACCATATGAAAGCGTGTACTATTAGAATGTTATTCTGGCACTAATGCACTTGGTCTTGTTTTCATGCATAGGATTTTGAAAAGTAGGTCCAGGTGGATGTTTTGCTTCATTCCTTTCAACAAAATGCATGAATAATTGAATAGTAGAGTGCCAATTGGAAAATTCCCTATTGCTATGTTTTTCCGTTGAACCAAAATAGCCCTAATGGATCGACGTGAATGTTTAGTAATAAGTGATGCAACAAGTGTACAACCTCTTTGCCGTAGCCGTGTCGACCTCAGTGTCATTGGGTTGGTCGCTGAAGCAGTTGAGGTAGAGGTGGTTGTCGGAGGTGTGGAGGAAGATCTAAGGAATTTGTAGACGGCGTCCAGGACACTGCTCTGTTGTGATGGATCGTTCTGTCGTTGGAGCAGCTCCGGTGAGCTGTAAGACGTCAAGGCTGAAGCAGCACAAGACAAACATCGTCAATCTCAAGTGGGATTCTAATAGCATCTCCAATAGATGATGAAAAATGGATGTAAAATTAACATCACCAAAAACCACCTGACTACAACAGATGAGGTAAAATTGGTTGACTCTGAACTTAACTGTCGAAACTGAAATTTACTGTGGAATCTGAATGCTACTCTCGAAACTGAACGCAATGGTAGCAGAGAGGCATTTGACATGTTGTTTAGGGAGGGCCTGCAGTTCATCTTCAACCTGCACACCCCTGAGCCGCCTGCCACCACCGGCCGAACCGCCGGCCCCAGCGCCGCCTCGCTGCCTCGAAACAACTCGCCACCGCCGCCCCGGCCAGCCCTCTAGGCCCCCCCCCCACCCTGAACCCTAGGATAGATAGTGGGGTACCTCTCCGGCGAGCCCCGTCCCCGCTGTGGGTGGTTCTTCCTTAACTCCGGCGAGCCCCCCCCCCCCAACCCCTGAAAATCGACTGACCCAAAAGTCGATTCAGTCGACTGAAGTGTGGCTTAATCAGAGCAGAGCAGCAGCACGACCGAGGGGGAGAGCAACAGCAGCAGCTGGACGAGCGAGCGATCGAGCGAGAGCCGGACAACAACAGCAGCGCGAGCAAGCGAGCGAGAGACGGAGCAGCAGCAGGAGATCCGGCTGGTATGGATGCCGCCGCCAAAGGGGCATCGCACTGGGGGAGAGCCGCCGTGGAGATGTCGCCCGCGGCGCCGGCTTCACGGTAGCCGCTCCATGGGGGTGCGGGATGGAGCACCGTCGGTGCCGGGAGGTCAAGTTAAGGAGAAGGTGCGATGCGATGAGTGTACAACCTCTTTGGTGGCACCGAGTAGGCCTCGGCTTCGTCCGAGGAGTCGGTGAGGATGTTGCGGTTCCGGTGGAGCAGGTTAAGGCGGCGTTGTGGGGATGGAGCAGCCACAATAGACGAGGCGATTGTCAGAGCAGATCCTTGGAGGTGGAGGACGGGGCGGCTGAACCGGCGGGAGGGCGAGATGGACGACGGATCCTCATCCAGGGAGGTGGACGAGGGACATCGAGCTGTTGCGGTGGACGTCGTCATCGGGGAAGAGGCTCCGGCTGGGTAGCGGTGACGTGGCAGATGAAGGAGGGTGGGGTTTCGCGGCTGGAGCGGAGAGGTTATGGCGGCCTGGGATTTTGAATGGCGAAAAGGGGGCGATGGGAGGGGGTGCAGCATGACTTAGGGACACGCTTGTCCAAAATGTAGGGTGTGTTACAAAAGTGCCCCCCACCGATTTGAACTAGCGGCCCTTTCGGCTCAGGGTTAGAAGGGGGATTTCGCGTGTCAGGATTTGGCAGCTGGAGGGAGTTTTCGCGCGCGTTGTAATTTCGGGATAGCAAGGCGTGGGTTGTGAAGGCGCCAGTTTTGGGAGCACGATATCTGAATTTTCGGGATATAACAAGACGCGGGTTGAATTTTAGGGACAAGCCTAACGTGTAGTAATATTGTACTTGTACGAACCAAATCAATTCGCACTTCCCTCAACCAAAAAGAAAATGAAAAAAATAAAACTATTCACACCACACAAAGAGAGAGTCTCGCCCCGTTTTACTATACAAATGCTATTCAAAGCTACTCCCTCCTTCCATCTATATAGGGCCTAATGCGTTTTTAGATGCTAACTTTGACCAAATATTAGAGCAATGATATATGACATGCAACTTACACAAAGCACACCGTTAACTTCGTCTGTGAAAGGTTCTTTCAATGATATAATTTTCACATTGTGCATGTCATGTACTATTAATCTTGTCAATAGTCAAAGGCGGTCTTAAAAATCTCATTACGCCCTATATAGATGGAAGGAGGGAGTATGAATCCATGTTATGTCCGATTAATTTTTTCGCTTGCTGTATAATGCATGTAACCTACTCATACCAACATTTTAGTGCATTCCAAATGTCTATACTACCACTGCAATTTGAACTAAATTTGAATTCGTTTCTCTATTTCAATAAGAATCTACAATCATGATTGTTGCTAACTTCAGCCATCATTCGTGTATTACCTTAATAACACACCACATGATTACTATAGAGATAGATATGAACTATGTGTACTACATGAACTCGAATTTTATTTTTTGAATACACTTGATGTTGATTCCAAATAATAGTACATTTGATGTACTAACTCTATATTCATAATCTAAACCATGTTCCATACGTACACCATGTTTATCACACAAAGTATAGTGCCCCGCCCCCTACATTATGACAAGTATTTAGACCTGAGTTGCAAAAGCCACACATTGGCCCAAATTATAAATCAATGTTCTACATTATGATATCTTCTTCAAGTATCTGTATCCACCTTTTTATAATGAATTATGATCTTTGTTCATCTTTTACACCTTCACGATCCTCTTCTATTTGTAGCTAGCTAGCGCTAACTTTCTATCGTGCATGCACACGCCCGCCCCCCTCACACGCCCTTAGCGTCCCCTCCATCGCACACGTTCATTATTTCTCTTTAGGTCGTCCACCAGCGGTGTGTGTAGGCCCCCGGCTCCTTCTTTCTGGCACACACCGGTCGATATACCTCTCTAGCCAAGTGTGCCTACAACAAACACATATATACTTCCCCTCTTCTCTTCTCACCGTCCATGCCCCCATATGTCCAATACGATTCCACGCAGGTGCACACTCCCACCCCTCTTTTCATTAATCACATGCTCGCACACTCCTCCCCCCTCGACATGGTAGGCCTCTCGCACCACCTCCTAGCCACACCCTCTCCCCCTGTCTTCCTCTCCGGACCTTATTTGCTTCTAACACATGCAGGCGTGTATATGAACTGATCTTCCTACATATAGCCAGGTCGACTATAATTCGTTTTCACCAAGCACCGATACACTTACCTCGCTAGTTATGTCTCTCCTTTTCTCGGACACACGGCGGTTGATCTTCCTGTGTAGTTACACATGCTTACCACAACCATATTTTCTCCCCTCATCATCCTTGAATACCTCCCGACCCGTCTCTCACACACACATGCATAGATAGACAGACATCCCCCGCCCTCTCTTATTGATATTGCACTCATACCCTCCGTTTATCTACCAGGCCTCTCCCACCATTTGCGAGACGCCACTCCACCACCAACCCTCCGACGCTCTACCTTTGTCTTTTTCCCAACCTTATTCCTCTGCTACACATATCCATGGATGTCGATCGATCTCCCTCAATACATGGCTAGGTCTCTCTCCTTCCCCACACATATACTAGTCGACTGGTCTCTACCCCCCCCCCCACACACACACCGATAGTCGAACGTTGTAGGTAGGTATCCATGCCACGGAGAAGAACTGCACCTCTGCCCTCTCAAATTCCAGTAGGCCAGTCGCCCTGTATCTTTGATGTGGGCAAACACAAATTCGATGGCACTCTTTATCAATCGCGCAGCCAGACACTTCATCCCTGTTTTCAATTCTATCGATATCTCACGTCCATGACTCCATTTCACACAGATTGCATATCTTATGTTTTTCTGATTGACATATCATCAACACATTGCCTCTGTTTCGCACAAACCATCTCTCTCACACCCACCCACGTACGTACCTGCACCTAAAGAAGAAGTGCATGCAGGACGCACATACTCACGTCTCGTTCCCGGCCACACCCGCGCGGGTACACGGTGGAGTTCGTTTCTGTACGAAAAGGCAGCCCACGTGATAATTTGACGCGTGTAGCAGTTGTTTACTCGAAGGAGGGCCGAGTACCACGCCTAGAATATAAAACGATTGCCGTGGGGAAATGGAAAAATGGGTTTATGTCTCGTGAGTCTCGTCACACAATCTCACACAAGGCCGCCGTGGCCTCTCTCTCTCAGCGTTGGTCAGTGATCCAGCCGCATCCCGTCCGCCGGCAAAAATGGAGGATGTGCATCGTCTCTCCGTTCGACGGCGTTGAGGCAGCTCGTCCCGGTCTACGGTACCCGTTGTTCTCTCTGACCAAGCTCCGGTGCGGTAGGGCCTTCGCCACTTGCTCGCTGCCGTAGTATGGGCAGATCTCGGCCGCCGGCGCCCTCCTAGTAACATCCCGATGACCCTCAGGTACATCTTCCTCCGGCCTTGCTCCACTGCATGTGGATCTTCTTTAGTTGTTTGCTTAAATCGTATCTCGGCCGACGTACTTTCCATCTTGCAATCTCGTCCTCAAACCATTTTTGATAAACCACCATGTGCTATCTTTCCCTTTTTACATGGAACATGCTTCTTTTTTGTCGGCGTATGTGTCTTCAACTCATGTTATTGGGCAGTAATTGTTTCCCTTCGACCTCCTTTTGCAAACAGGGCTATCCATTTTCACCTCGTTGCTATTGCGACCTTTTGGTGAACTGCACAAATCACTTTTCTGAAGAGTGTTTTGTGTAGTTCCGCCAAAATGTCACACGGGCAACGTTTTTACATTTCTGTGGGACTGCGGAAAGGGAGATTGGTTTTGCTATCCTCCTCATCCAACTCCGTGCCTAATCTTCTCCAACAAGAAGTTAGTCCTAAAGAGAGATCGTAGAGGTGATCGGCTTCTATTTATGTGTGTTATGTTTCATCATCTAGTTCCACTATCATTGTAATCACACTGACTGGATATCTTTGCAAGCAGGGATGGTCTGCCCGATTTTAGTGGAGCTGCACAAAATGATCGGATTGTGGTGTCCTTCATACACCTCTTTTTTGGCTACAGAGCTGGGTGAAACTAGCTGCCAAGCAATGAACACTATGCCAAGGAAATGGAGCCATGCCTACGAATAGCATCGATCAATTTTTTTTTCTTTATTTGTACACCTTCTCACAACTTTGTCTTCAGTTGTGACGTGAATATTGGAGCTAATCTGCGAACCATTGAGATGCATTAGCAATGGTAGTTTCATTTGTGTTTGATGGAATGTTGTAACGAGATAATCTCGAGGCAAGACACATGAATCCTAAGTTGAAACCTTTTTTTTCCTGTGGGAACCAGAGTTGAAACCTTCATAGCATCACAGTACAATTTCATCAAAATTATGCGTACATATAAACAAATCCTGAAGGATTGATAGCAATGCCAGAAATAGTTCAACTTCGTTTCGCCGACATGTTGGACATCCTTCATCCGGCTCCACCTGCCATGCAGCAATATTGAGTGCACAACACAACTTCAGGGAAAGATTCACCCCAGTCGTTGCGCCGCAGTAGTAATGACTAGTGAGCAGTCAAATCACAGAGCCCCACCTTTGCCACAGTAAGTTGCTCGGACGAAGCAACCATCATTTCTCTGTTCCTTGAATCCGCTAGTACTCCCATATTCCCACAGTAATAAGTTGCTCGGGTGAATCAACCATCACTATATCCACTCACGTGTGATGACCACAGGAGCTATCCATTCAGATTGCATGTTAAAAAAATAAAGATCGATAACTAATGCGGCAAACTTTCAACAAAAAAACTAATGCGGCACCTCGGGCCAACGCGGCCAGATCGCATTTTGCACGAGAAATTACACACCATGTTTCGTTGACATGTGGTCCTGTTCCAACATATCAGTGAGACAACGGCGAGTAGTAGGAGTATTTCCGAACCGACGTGTAGGCCGGGGCGCCCCTTCGTGAACCGTGGCAAACTGGCAACCGTCCACTGACTCTTCGCCTTTCTCTCTCGATTTGGAACTGCTGTCGCACGCTCTTCCTCTCCCTTCTCCATTTTCCTTCAGCCCTTCACGCTTTCTTCTGCCATTGTTCGATCATCTTCTCCATGGAGGGAACGGGACGGAAACGACCCCGTTATTCTTGCCCTGATCTGAAAGATGACGTGGTGGAGGAACTCATTGATCGGTGCGACATCATCACCTCGGCTAGCATGGCAGGTTCGTTCAAGCCCATTCTTGACTCAACTAATAACATCATTACAAGGAACCCAAGAGTCAAGGAACGGTTTGATCTCCCCTATCTTCTTTGTCGTGACCCTGATAACTGGCACCGTCACGACGGAGGCCTTGCCCTGTGCAAGTTGATGCCACTTGATAATGATACGTATGATGTTAAGATGCCATCGCTTGAGGGCAAGGCTTGGGCAGGCGCAAATGGAGATTGGGTTGTTTACATTGGGTCCAACTGCGAGTGGGAACTTGTGAATGTGTATACTCGTGACTGGGTTCCACTTCCAAAAATCTCAGCAGACTGCCCAGAGGTTGAGCACACCGGTATTGTACGCACGTTCAAATACAATCATGGTGACTATCTTCTATGAAAGATAGCAATTTCTCGAGTTCCCACCCGCTCTTGGAATTACAACAACTATGAAGTTGTTGCTATCTTCGACAAGCTTGTTGCCGTCGTTGCTGGTTTGACTCGATGGACATTGCTCAAAAATCAGTTTCTGTACACGCATGAGTACTGTGATGCAATTCAATACGAGGGCCTTGTGTTTGTTGCCACCACTCGTGGCACTGTTTTTGCATGGAATCGTTATGATTTCGGTACGTTTGTCTTCCACCGTAATTATAATTGTTTCGTCCACATGCATGCGGGTTAGCAAGTTTCCCTTTACTAATTAACCTTCTTCTTGTGTTTCCAAGGTCTTGTGAACATTCCACCACCTATACTTGAAAAAATTATAACCAAGGGGGAGATGACGATAGTGATGATCACGAGCATGAGGACGAGCAGCGCCCATATACTCGTTGGCGCCTGGCAACTAATTCCGATGGATCACCTCTTCTCGTGTGTATACAGCCCACTGATGATGTTACTG
The DNA here is from genome assembly GCA_963921465.1 of Triticum timopheevii. Taxonomy (NCBI): domain Eukaryota; kingdom Viridiplantae; phylum Streptophyta; class Magnoliopsida; order Poales; family Poaceae; genus Triticum; species Triticum timopheevii. The sequence continues at coordinate 174,640,058 of OY997272.1, forward strand.
CTAAGGAAGTAGGTGTAGTCTCCCATGGTCGCACTCTCCGGAGCTATTCCAACACCTGTTGCATGGAATTCGGGATGGATACTAGTGTGCTAGCGCCAACACCTTCTCCCTGGTACAGAATTTATAGTCTTGGAGAAAACTCGCTCTTCCTTGGACAAAACTATGCGATGATGGTGAAAGGCGATCCAACTGTTGTTGACACAACGTTACTAGCACCATTTATGAGAAGCAACTGTGTCTATACCTCGGATATTAGCGTGGTTCCCTACCCTGGTACTGATATAGTAGGCCGCTTCAGCCTGGATGATCAGTCCTGCGTTGGTCTCGAGATCGACAATAGATGCCCCGTCCCAGAGAATCACTTGTGGTTCAAAGCAAGCGTTTCCAACACCGAGGAATGGTTGAGTTGAAGTTCATTTCATTGCTTGTTATTTTTTGTGTGGTGAAAACTTTAGTATTTATAATGTATCCTCGTTGTCGATGTGGGTTGATGACCTGTTGTATGTAATAAAATGATATGCCTATGATAAACTTACTAAATTTATGAATGGCTTTCGAGTTGCTTCTGTGAGTGACTGGTGCGACGAGGCAAAAAAATATTTTCCGAATACATAATTGTACGTGCATTGCAACAGGTTATCGGATGAGGCCAATCAACAATAGTAGTACACTATTTGTACTAGCTTCACATGCTTCGCGCGTCGTGCGGGTGTTTTTACTGTAGCCATACTGTACTACGTAACCAGCACCTCGAATCCTCGATACTAGTACTATATAGTAAGTAGTAGGAGTAGTAGGGTGGCATGGGCCAGAACAAGCATTCACGTCCAGGAGTACGGCACACGCCACTAGCATGACTTCCATCTGACACCATATTTCTTGGAGTCTGTGCTAGAGCAATCTCTTCAACCTCATCGTTTCTCTAACTCAGCCATCGCATGGCGGGCGAGGTGGGGGTTTGTCGATAGTCGGTTTCCTCAACTGCGGTCCCACTTGTAAGGCCAACTCCAACGCTCTATCAATATACGGATGTACTCTTCTTCCCAATACAAAAACTTGCATCCATTCTACTACCTCCGTTAGTATTTGTCAAAATATATACTCCCTCCATTCCAAAATAGATGACTCAACTTTGTAATAAAGATAGTACAAAGTTGGGTCATCTATTTTGGAACGGAGGGAGTATGTATCTAGACATGTTTTAGTATATAGGCACATCCATTTTTGGACAAATGGAAGTCAAGTATTTTTGAACGGAGGGAGTACGCAATAAAAATTTTAAGTTAGCACAACTAGTCTAATCCGAGAGCACAACCGAAGATTTGGTCGGGTTCTTCCTCCTTTTGCCGACACGTGGGACATCCAGCATCCAGGTCGTGTCATGAAAGAAAATAGAGTGGTAGTTGATAAGTTGAAGCCACGAGATGTGCATCTTGGGTAAACTATAAATAGAATCTCACTACTCTTGAGTAACTCCAAAAGCGGCCACCGAAGATCTTTCTTGGATTTGTTTTTCATCACCAGCATGTCGAGGTGAAAGATGTGCAGGTTCAGTGGGTCCTCTTGCGTTTTCACTAACATGTGGGGCCGCATGTGAGCAAACAGACGATGGGCTCCGCGCGTCCGCTGGCTGGCTAAGAAGAGAGATAGAGGAGGGCTGAGCACGGACTGTAGGAAATTTGTTCTATGTAACCAGCACCTTGATTTCACGTGTCGTTGTTTCTAGAATAAAAAAGGAGGTACCTCTACTTATGTTACTCCCACTACGCCTAGCCTAAGATTAGTAGGTGACCTTGCGCTTGGCTCTTTGCCTCTTCCGGAAGTCGATGGTTCTATAGCAGTGCTTCTGGCAATCTGACACCAATTGAACTATTGCACGTCCACCGCTTGTAAGCAAAAGTTTCTCCTCGTGCTGCGACCCACCGTGCACGCGTTGGCGAGGGAGAAGGCGTAATCAAGCTTCTCGTCGTTCTGCGAGTTGATGGGACACATCAAAGTTATTTACTAGTAGTATGTACTCTCTCCAAAAAAGGGCTGACCATGTCATTGCTACCATCCCGTGCTCCATCGTTGAGTACGTGCACTATTCACGTGCCATCGAGGAGAAAAAATATTGCGTAGGTGGCATCAAAGTGCACGACTCACTTACGGAAAAGGGTTTCCCCCCGCTTTCCCCCGCACGACTCACTTACACACTGTTTATCTGATTATCTCCATTTTCTTGCATGACACGTGCACCTTGATGCTAGATGTCTCACGTGTTGGGAAAAGGATGAACAAAGCTCACGTAAAAGAAAAGAGTTGAAGAGCATAGATTCCCGATGACCGAGGAGGAGCAAGGAACCTCGCGGTGGAGCGTCTGCAAGGAACCTTGCGCGTTTTCCCCTGTTTTTTGCCGCCTGCCCACCTATAAACAACTAAAAGAACATGAACTTTTCGCTAACCACTAGAAACGGTACATCAGGATGCTAAGTTGAAGATGTTTTATACTCCCTCCGTTCCCAAATATTAGTCTTTTTAGATATTTCAATAAGGGACTACATACGAAACAAAATGAGTGAATCTACACTCTAAAATATGTACACAAGCCAACGCACTAACTCCATCCGATCCAACTCATGCACATATGCGCATAGCATGGAGCACACAACGCACGTACACAAGACGTGCATGCACACACGCTTGGCCGCAGAATGCACATGAATAACACATGCATGCGCACACACTTGGCTGCATGGAGGCGTGCGCCATCCGCGGAGACGTCCGGTTCATCGTGCTACGGCGAAGCTCGCACGCAACGGTGCATACGCATCTCTTGCAGCACCTCTTTGCCATCGTTGCTCAACTACTAGTCGGAGACGAAGACGACCGCAGCCTCGGCCTTAGAGCTAGCACCGATGGAAAAACAGGCACGCTGCACGCACACGAGCACATACGGAGTGCCCACGACGTGGTGGTGGTGTGTCCCCAGTCGCCTCTACTCCTTCTGCACACATTGTCTATCAAGGCGGCTGCATGCTAATGATGATGTGGGTGAGATCTTCTAGGACTCATATGATGACGAGGAAAATTATGAGACACAAGGTGACATACACCGTCAAGGTCCATGGTCAAGAGGGTGCTAGCAAGTGTTTAGATGTGCTTAGAGCAAGTACAATAGAGCTGAGTCAGCGGGCTATAAGGAATAAACAGTAGTATATTTCTGCTTAGTTGGAGGAAAGAGAAGAGGAGAGAGAAGGTAAGCGGGCTCTTCGTGAAGAGCCAGCTCTAGCACGTGCTCCTAGGTACTTTGTACATGTTCACTATAAGATGGGCTGTAGGCTTAGACTAGCCACAGTGGGAGTAACTTCAGCAGTAACATCGAGTCCAACTCAGCAAATTTGCTTATGTGGCAGTGAGTTAATGAGGAGAGAGGTAGTTATAGTAACTTAGCTAGTTACTGTAACATCACATGTCCCAATGCAATATGAGTCTATAACCTAATAAATGAAGCTTTGCATGTTACCACACTTATGTTACTACCCACTATGAAGGTAGTAACATAGTCTAGGGATATGGTGTATGTTACTCACCATTGTGGCTAGTCTTATATCCAGCAGCCGGCTATACTATTAATGCTCTTTAGATGAGGTGCTAAGTGCATTAAATGGCTTAGTAACTCAAGTGTTCAATGCATAGGTGCTTAGTTTATTGGTGCCACATCATATTTTATGCCTACGTGGCAGGCTTAGCAGCTATACATGGTGGAGCACTCGGAGAGGCCAAGGCTGGTCATAGTGGGGAGTAACTTGTACTGTAACATATTACTATGTTACTCTAAACATCTCTATAAACCGGAAAGGAGGGAGTAGTAACATAGACTAGTGTCATATGTAGAGTATGGGAGCACATGATATTTCCCCGTCCGGACCGATCCCAAGTTGGCTTCTCACCTTCTTGGCCCAACAAAAACCCCTCCCCCCTCCCGCGTGCACTTCCCGCCCGGCGCCAGCTGAGCCCGCCGCTCCACATTGATGGCAAGTCAGGGCGATGCGACCTCTCACTGCTTCCGCCGTTGAAGCGGCGCGCCGACCGAGGGCACCGCCCGCTGCACGCCCGGCATTTCAGACTACACAGTGGATAGTAACTTTTAGAGCAAGTACTATAATTAGATGACATAAGCAGGCTATAAGGATTTAAATATAGTATTTGTGCTTAGTTGAAGGAGAGAGAAGAGGAGAGAGAAGAGAAGCGGATTGTAAACGTGTAGCCGGTTGTACTCCAACATACTCTACTTTGTGAGACAAAAGGTGGGGCCATTATTAATGATATTGTATTTATACTAAAGGGACTAGCGGACGCCTTAATTACTCCGTGTTTTTTTGAGACAAACCTTGGTGGGGCTATTATTGACTTTTTTGAGCTATTATTGACTTGGACGTGGGGTTTGGGGGCCAAAGGCCTACTATTATACTCCGACCTGACATGCTCTACCCTAGCCGCTGCTGTATCATATGGTTTCGCACCGTTCCAGATCTTAGTGCCGCCATGCAATTCTTCTCCAGCCCTCCTTCCGGCATGCACCGCGAGAAGGGACAACAGTCCTCCGAACCCTGCCTTTCATGATCCTGTACGGGAGAGGGGCGATCAGGTTTTTGGGGAGCACACTCATATGACTGCTGCCAGCGACGACTTCCTCAACGACAGCCTTCTTCCTCGACCTCGGTAACCTCTTCATCAACGACATGAGTGACAACATCAACCACATCGGTTCTGCTCCCGCTGTACAGTATGTGATTCTGTCCTCCTGGTTTAGTCTGCATCATCACTTTGATGTTTGCAATTGTCGTCATGATCTATTTACTGCTGATTCGGATTAAATCTCATACTAAATTGCTCATATATTCAACAATCCAATCCAAAAACCTGATCACAGGCAATTTACTCTGAGTGGTTTTGTTGCGCTTTTGAAGCCGCCTACTTTTAAGGGGGTGCAATATAAAAGGTGGCGCACAAGAACAGTATATTGGTTTCAGATCATGTACTGCTATGACGCCACTAAGGGTACACAATAGGAAGCTTTTCAGAACATGGATACCCTCTTCAAAGCCGCCCTGCTGAGTGTTCTTGACGATTCCATTGTGGATTCGTATATGTTGTTTGACAGCGGCAAAGACATGTGGGCTACGCTCGAGGCCACGTTTGGGCCCTCGGGCGCTGGCAACGAGTTGTACGTCATGGAGCAATTCTGTGACTACAAGATGACTGATGAGCACTCTGTTGTTCAGTAGACTCATGAGATAAAGTCACTCTCTAAGGAACTTGAGTACTTTAAGTGTGTGTTGCCGGACAAATTTGTTGCTGGGACCATCATTGCCAAGCTTCCACCTTCGTGGAACGATTTTTCTACTTCTCTGAAAAACAAGAGACGTGAGTTTTCTGTTTTGGATATCATTAGCACCCTCGATTTTGAGGAGAAGGTGAGAGCAAAAGACACACGTGCTCGGGTCGCCGAGGGAGCTTCTAGTGCCCACATGGTACATGAGAAGAACTTCCAGCCCAACCAGCCCCAAAACAACAAGAACAAATCTCAGGGGAAAGGCAAGTTTGATGCAAAGAACAAGTCGTCACATTCTACCAACTTCAAGAAGAATTCTCATAACGGGAAGGGATACAAACCTCAATTTTGGTAGCACCGCACAAAATTTATATGGTTGCATCTACCTGCTGTTAGCTAACCTCATGGTGCTCCAGGTATTCCTACATACATAACTAGGTACAATGACCACCGCAAGATGAAATTAGCTTATTCGTACGTTGACTTGCTGAATGCAGTGCGGAACAATCCTGTCATGTGTGGAGGAGCAAACAAGCAGTGCAGCCAAAGGTGGAAATCAACCAAGGACTTATGAAATTATATGTAATCTTCCTCAGGCAGGTCAGTATCCCCTTCGTCCAGATGATCGTGTTTTGTCATGCCGAGCTATTGATATGTGCTACTGTTTTGCAACACCGTTTAAGTATAGCTACTGTTTTCCTATCTTTTCAGATTCAGGACAATGAATATGATATCAGGGGAACTGCACAATATGGACCCATGTTGAGTCATCTCTATTGCCTCATGTGTTTGCTGCAAATGTGTCAGCATCAGTTGCAGGATGAGGCAGCTAGCTAGCTGTGGAGTTGCCAACATGCTCAAAGTGCTCACAACATTGAGAAGAAACAAGCATGCCCAGGAAATTAATGTGTGCGCAGGGAGGCCCTTTGCTCAGAGAAGCATCGACCGATTTTCTTTATATCCACACCTTCTCACAGTTTTGTATATTGGTTATAGTATGGTGAATCATTGAGATGCATAAACATGTTGAACTTTTGTTCTTTTGAATGTTAGTTTAATGTGAGTGTCTGCATCCAGTATCGCATCCTCTAATTTGGTGGATGCACACAGAGAAAATAAATCTCCTTAATTTACTCCATAACCACCCTATTAAATAGGCCTAGTAACAAACCAGGCACATGCAGTGGCCAGCGGGCAAATGCATCCTGCATGCATGGCCAGTCATGCAGCAACGCAAAAGAAGAGAGTGGTTCTTGGGAAAAAGCGAGTAGTTAGTGCAGCGGGCCTTATAAACACGAACAGCTCGCTCTCCCGCTTCCATCTCCCCACCCAATTCCCCCCGCTCCCCAATCTTCCTCACTCGTCCAGAAAACCCTGCTCACCTTCTTCCTCACTCGTACAGAAAATGCCTGCTCCTCTTCTTCCACTCCTACAGAAATCCCCAACCCTCCTTCCCCACTTGCACTGCCACTAGGCTCGTCTCTGGCTACTCTGCTCAACCCGTGAGCTTAGCACGATGCCCACAAGGAAAATGGAGTCGACTGGCCCCAGCGCCAAGAAGATGAGGCTCCCGCCAGTGGCGACGCCGGTTGTAGATCCCGCACCCGGTAGCGCGGGGAGAAGCGGCGAGCCCCCCTGGATCTGAGGAACCGGTAGAATCTCCGATGGACCGCATCTGTGATCTCCCGGACGTCATCCTTGAGGAGATCATCTCGCTTCTCCCCACCAAGGATTGCTACCGCACACAAGTCCTCTCAACTCGGTGGCGCCCTCTATGGCGCACCACGCCCCTCAATCTCGACTGTCGTCAGATATCTGTCCTTCCTGAATTTGATCTCATTAGAGCCATCGTCTCTTCTCACCAGCAGGGCCCCGTTTAACGCCTCTGCATCCCGACAAGCTACCTGTTGTCCATACTCGGCAAGGTAGACGCTTGGCTGACATCCCCTGAATTCAGAAAACTCCAGCAGTTTGAGTTCTACCATTACCACGAAAGTTTCATACCACGAACATACCAAGAATTCGTGCCCACACCACCGTTGTCCATCTCACGGTTTTCCTCCTCTCTCCACACCGCCACCTTCGCCCGGTACCATCTACCAGACGATCTGGTGCAAATGCTTCGACTCCCACTGCTAAAAAAACTTTCGCTTGTGGTGGTTTATCTGTCGAAGGCCTCACTACACAGCATCATCCACTCCAGTTGCCCTGCCCTGGAGTGCTTGCTGATTGTTTTGGGAATAGAAATCGGCATCAGTTGTCTCCAAATAAAGTCGCCTCACCTTAAAAGCGTTGGAATTTGTTTTGAAGGACAGCAGCTCATCATCGAAGATGCCCCTTCACTTGAAAGGTTGCTCCTTCATAATTGTTATACACCTTCAGAAATAACTGTCATCTCTGCGCCCAAACTGGAGACCTTGGGTGTAATTTGTGACCCATTTAGTAATCACAAGGAGTTGGTGTTTGGCTCCTCACCTTTTTCAGGTACCGTATATTATCATCTACACATTTGTAATCATATGCTGCATTTTTCATTTGTGCGCATAAGTTTTATATCATCTTGGAGTACACTTTGGGTACTAATATTATGTTATATGCTCAATGAGGAGTTCGTCCATTGATAGCCTATCAATGCTGCTGGATTCTGTCAAGATCATATATATCAGAATGTATAGTTTTGATCTGGACATAATTATTGGCTTGCTGCGATGCTTTCGATCTCTGGAGAATTTATACATAGAGGTGATGATTTCATGCACATTGAAAGCCCGTATATATTGTACTAGAATTAACTGTTCAGCTGTCGTTCTTTCGACATACTCTTTTTTCAGACCTTAACTGTTTTCAATCTTCATGTCTACTTAGGCAGAACCACATGGAGAAAAACATATAACCAATCGTTGGCGTAATAAGCACAAGGATTTTCTTAGTTCTCATGACATTCGTTTGAGAACAATAATGATGGGACGATATGCATCCAACCAGGCAAACAGAAGCTTTGTCACATTCTTCATGTTGAATGCGAGGTTACTATTGTCCATGAGACTTAATTTTTACAGCAAGAGATTTCTCACGGACGAACATGGTGAACAGCAAAAAAAGAAGTTTCAGGTGGACAAATGGGCTTCTAAATGTGCTCGGCTTCTATTTACAACAAGTTGTAGACATCCTAAAATAATTTTTTTTGCACAGGATGTTGATTTTATGGATCAGACCGATCCATTTATTTGTGACTGCAAAAAAGAGTGGTTGGGTTAGATGTTACTGACATGTTCAATCTGGGTTTTGTCTAGAAGTTTGATGAACAATTAATCCTTGGGCTTTTCGTACCATTTGTATGCTTGACTTGCATGTTGTTGCCCTCATACTCACCTCCACCTTCCACTACACTGCCGCATCTTCCATGGCTGCTGTTCGTTCCCGTCCGAGGCCTTGCCGTCATTCTGCGCCTTGGTTAGCTCGCTATGCTCGCCGCCGTCTGGTGTTGTCAACATGGTCAACAACCAAGAGGAATCAGGAGATGACTGTATGTGGAGAGGCTGACAGTAGGGACCCACCAGGGTCATTGCATTTCGCAAGCAGGTGCCTCGTTATTACAAGCCAAAACAATACTTCCTCCTAATTGTTTGACAACTAGGTTCCACGCCATTGTCAATGTAGTCAATAAACGAGAAAATTACACAACGAGCGGATAACACCAGGGACCCAGCAGCTCGCCCAGTTGTTTTTCAGTTTCAGAGATGGAGCTCAACTGCGTGCTGTGCGGGGGTTGTGGCCCGTCTAGCCCACGCTTACGCTTTTATTAAGCACATGACGAGCCCAGTTGATTTTTTTTCTTTCTGAAATTGGCTAGCCCAGTTCTTTTTTTGGAGAATACCAAAACCGAGGCCTACTTGCTTTTCTCAGCCCTACTGGGCTGCAAATCTTTCATGACGAGGAGGGATAAGAAATGGGCTTCCCCAGAAAACGGGCTATAAGTTGTAAGAAATGGGCTGTAAATTTTTAAACCAAAGCCAACCGGCAATTGCATTAAAATATCATTTTTTTTTCAGGATTTCTCTACTCTCTACTCTTATAAAAACCAAAGCCAACTAGCAATTACATTAAAATATCATCATTTCACCCACAAGATAAACTACTCATACAAATGCATCTTCATGTTCCGTGCAACGAACGAACATCTTGCTAGTTAAGATTCTAAATTTCATTATTATTATTTTTTGCGGAGAATTGTTTTTTGAATTTTATTTTGATATAATTTTTTGAAAACTATTTTTAATGTGACTCGAAATTTCGTGATTAAAAGAGTTCGGACCCCACCGAAATATGCAAAATTTCGTTGAATTTTTTAGCAGTGCCCAGAATATATGGTCTGTAATGCTAATAAAAAGAATATGGGCTTCAAATATCCTTAAGAATTAGCAAATGGGCTGTAAATTATTGAAAATAATGGCTAATGGGATGTATGCTATTTTCCACAGATTTGGAGGCTGACTTCTGGGCCTACTAGGTTGACGATGACGCTGTCCTAAAAAAAATTGACGCGTACGCAAGGCTTTATCAACTTAGTCAACACACAGCAGTGACTGTTGGATGTCCATCCAACGGCCGCCGTGCTTCTTCAATCTCTGATCTTCCTGCTCCAGCCGCCCAAACTAGCGTCGGCGGGACTGCCTGCTCCCTCCTCCCGTGGCTGGCTATGCTACCGCCAGGCCATCCCTCTAACCACCCACACATCCTGTTATTTTCTGGTGACGTCAGCCTCACCCCACAGCCGACCAGTCAGCGCTCGTTCTCCCCTCACCGTGGGCATCTACTGCGGTGGCTTCGCCGACTCCGGGTGGTTCTCTTCCTGGGCCCCGCCCTCGTCCACCGCGTTTGTGCTCTTGGCGCGGCAAGGTCAACATGGTCAACAAACAACAGCCATCGGAAGAGGCTGACAGTAGGGGCCCACACAGGAAAATGCCTCCTTATTACGCGTAAAATAATGATTCCTCCACCTGATAGCTGGGACCCACCGGAAGGGTCTCTGTATTTCGCGAAAAAAACGTTCCCCCGCTGTCAGCTCGGACCCACCGGAAATGCCTCCTTATTACGCACAAAAAAATGAATACTCCCCCTGCTAGCTGGGACTCACCTTGGTGGGAGGCTGACTTGTGGGCATACTAAGTTTAGGGGGACGGAGGGCTTTGTCAACTTAGTCAACATGAACGACTCTAGCTCCAGTGACCATACAATGTCCATCCAACGGCCGTAGTGCTTCTTCAACCTCTGGTCTTCGTGCTCCAGCCGCCCAAAGGAGCGCCGGTCGTGCCGCGTGCTCCTGCCTCCCGTGGCCGGCTGTGATGCCGTGGAGGCCTCACCGCCCCCTACTACTCCCACTGCTGGCCAGGCCATCCCTCTATTCACCCACACCCCCTGTTATTCTGCGGCGACGGTAGCCTCACCCTCGTACTCCTCTTCGCGTGGGCATCCACTGCTGCGTCTTCCCCAGCTCCGCGTCGCCCCCTTCCTAGGCCTCGCCGTCGTCGACCGCCGTGGTGCTCTCGGCACGGCGTGGTCAATGTGGTCAACGACTGACTTCCATCAGAAGAGTACTGTGCGTGGAGAGGCTGACAGCTGGGTCCATGGAGGCCGCAAGGAAGTGCCTCCTTATTACGCGCAAAATAATTATTCCTCCACCTGACAGCGGGGACCCACCGGACGGGCCACCATATTTCGCAAAAAAAACATTTCCCCCTGACTGCTGGGACCCACCAGCTACATCTTCGCACGCAAAGAAGTGCGTCCGGGCAAAAAAAATGATTCGCCCCCCTGACTGCTGGGACCCACCAGCTACATCTTCGCACGCAAGGAAGTGCGTCCGGGCAAAAAAAAACGATTCGCCCCCCTGACTGCTGGGACCCACCAGCTACATCTTCGCAGGCGAGGAAGTGCCTGACAGTCGGGACCCACCTGGTCGAAGCGTACGTAGCGTTATCATTCTGGTCGTGAACGTGTACGTACATACTTGTCGATGTAGAGGCGCGCATGTGTCGTAGTAGAGGCGCGCACGTGTCGTAGTAGAGGCGCGCACATAGCATGTACACGTACGTACAGCGGCGAGGGTGCAAGAAAGAAAATACGGCCACGTACGTACATACGGGCAGGGTCTCGAATGCCTACTCGTGCATACGTACATGGCTGGGTCGGAACGGAGAAACAGCGTCGTCATCGTGTTCATGGGGAGGCAACGAAATGTGTCTTGTTCATGGGGAGGCAACAGAATGCTCGTGTTCATCGGGGGGCAATGGAACACGTGGGAGCCAACCGTCTTGGACGGAACAGGCAATGGAAACGAGGCCTGGCGTACCGCACAACGAAGGAAACGGACCTCCTACGTTCGGAACGGGGTCCTGTTGATCGGGAGGGGTGTGGCGTACCGCAAAATGGAGGAAACAGACCTCCTATGGTCGAAATGGGGGTCCTGTTGATCGGGAGGGGTGTGGTGTACCGCAAAACGGATGAAACGGACCTCCTACGGTCGAAACGGGGGTCCTATTGATCGGAAGGGGTGCGGCGTACCGCAAAACGGAGGAAACAAACTTATGTTGGAGCGCTACGGTCGAAACAGGGGTCCTGTTCATCGGGAGGGGTGTGGCGTACCGCAAAACGGGACTCCACGGGATACTGTTCATCTCCACCGTCGACCTCCTCCAGCCACGGGCTACCGTTGACCTCCTCCAGCCTCCACGGGCTCCTGTTCATCCAGCCTCCACCGCGTGCTACTCCACCGGCTACTGTTCAACCACCCCTCCACCGTCTACTGTTCATCCACCCCTCCACCGTCTACTGTTCATCCAGCCCTCCACACCACGGGGTCCTGTTCAACCACCCCTCCACGGCCACCCCTCCATCGTCTACTGTTCATCCAGCCCTCCACACCACAGGGTCCTGTTCATCCAGAGGCAACGCCACCGCTCACTGTTCATCCAAACCCCCCTGCAACGCTCACTGTTCATCCAATCGATCGGCTTCAGTTAGAAGCAGTAGCGAAGGAATCGCTCCATCGGGTTCAGTTAACAGCCATCGATCGATCGCTCAGGTTCAGTAACGCGTAGCCTGCAGTGCAATCGCTCGGGTTCAGTTAGAGCCCAATGCCTCGCTCGGGTTCAGTTAGAGCCAACGCCTCGCACACACGCGCGTACGTGTACGAGAGAAACGCGCATCGCTCGGCCCCCGACCTCCCACCGTAATCGGCAACTCCCTGAAATTTTCCTCCCCCTTGCTTCTACCACGGTTTTTTCCATAATGGACGGCCCAAAGAATGTCATGCAGCTGCGTCTCCGGCCCGCCCAGGACGAAAAGCCCATTTTCTGTCATGATTTTTTGTCATAGAAGTAGGATCCCACCACATCTATGATGATACTGGGTTTTGTCACAGTTATCGTCATAGAAGTGTCATATGTATGACAGAAAAAAATTCGTTCGTGTCACGGATGTGTCTTTTTTTGTAGTGTGAACGTCCGCTTGGGACTGTGCATCCGACATTTTGACTCTGCAGGGATAGAACGGATGTCTGGCCTAGACCGGAAATCCGTCGATTTGGTTCTGTGGTGAGATACCGGATTTCCGGAGGGTTACCGGACGTCAGACGTCCGGTAACTACAAGTCGTCCATTGAACCAAAGACAAAGCGAAACAAACCCTAGGGGACAGTATGATGGAGAGTTTAGGGCAGTATTATGTGTGAAGCATGAGATATCTATGGGTTTTGGAGCAAGTCAATCATCAGTATCGATTATCCCCTCTTAATAGTGCGAGATCCCTATACTCATGAGCCAATAGAAAAGGCCTAAGCTATTTGTCTTGTATCTTTGTTCTTGAGCAATACACACTTGGTAGTCATGATCCACACATCATTCCTTGGGGACTAAACCTGAGATATACTTGAAAAACATGATTAGTCCCCTATATGTATATTGTCATCAACATAAAAATATGATTAAGGTCATGATTTCACTTTTAGCCCCAAACTACTATGAGTGCCAAGGGTTGAGCTATGGATGCTAGGGGTTCTGTGATAAGAGTGTATCGACACACACACACACACACACACACACACACACACACACACACACGTAGGCACACACACACGCGCGCGCACGTACAAACCGAATACATGAGGATGACCTCATTGCTTACCTATGTACTAGTTGACCTGACATGCTCATTAAATGCATGTTATCTTATCATATCCTATCCTGCCATGAGCAGGTTATCTTATCCTATCCTATCCTGCCATGAGCAGGTTATCTTATCCTATCATGTCATATCCTACCATGAACAATTATCTTATCCTTCTCGGTTGCAGGCTACCCCTTGAATCCCTTTTTGACTTGTGCTATAGCTTGTTCACACTAGCTGTGAATTTATCTAGACAAAGTTTAATCCCAACAATCTCCCCTCAACCCCGTCGAAGAGGTTTGACATTGTTGATCCCCACCCTGCTATGCACCTCCTGGAAGCAAACACGACCAAGGGGCTTGGTCAAGATGTCTGTGTTCTGCTCGCATGTCCCAATGAACTCCACGACCATCGTGCCCTTCTCGATGCAATCATGTATGAAGTAGTAGCGGAGATCGATGTGCTTGTTGTGGTTGTGAAGAATCGGATTCTTGCAGAATTAGATCGCAGACTTGTTGTCGACGTAGGGGATCATAGGGGCGACGTCTTTATTCGGCATATTGCTAAGAAGCCAAGCCATCCAGATCCCCTGACACGCTATTGTTGCCGTTGTGATGTACTCTGCCTTGCACGAAGAGGTGGTGACAATATTTTGCTTCAGTGACTGCCAGCTGATTGGACTGCTTCCAAGGGAAAAACATGCTCGAGGTGCTTTTCCTATAGTCCACATCGACGGTGTGGTCAGATTCGCTGTAGCCGACCAAGGTCTCGCCATTGCCACGGTGATACACACATTCGTGCGTGGGTGTGCCGATGATGTAGTGGACCATGGGTTTGACAACCGCAAGAATCATCGTTTGGCTGGAGCCTGCTTAGGAACCTGACGATGAACGAGATCTCCGGCCAAGTGTGCACGAGATACATTAGGTTTCCATTGACGCTCCAACAGAAGGTAGCATCCACCGGCTTCTCCTTGCTGAGCTTGCACTATGCCTAATTGGGAGTGCACGACATGGCAGTCCGCCATGCCCGCTTCCTTGAGCAGCTTGGATGTTTAGGTCACTTGAGTGATCGTGGTATGACCATGCTCCTGGTTCACCTCCAGTCTGAGTAGTACAAGAGCAGCCCAAGATCGCTCTTGTTAAAGAGCATTTTTCATATCTTCCTTGAAGTAGCGCACCTCGTGCGGCTCGGCTCTGGTGATGAAGAGGTCGTCGACATAGATGCCAATGATGAGCATCATGTCCCCAATTCCATGTGCATACACACCATTCTCGGAGGTGCCATGGGTGAAGCCAAGTGATGTCAAGCTTGTGTCCTTCTTGGCATTCCATGCCCTTGGTGCTTGCCGGAGTCCATACAGTGCCTTGTGTAGCCTGTATACTCAGTGCTTGCGTCCATCAGCTATGAAGCCATACGGCTAGGACACGTTGACCTTCTCCTTGAGGTTGTTGTTGAGGAACACGAACTAGACTTACTTGTGATGGACCTCCTAGACCCGATGTGCCACCAAGGCAAGGATCAGTTGCACGGACTCGAGCCTTTCCACGGGTGCAAAGACTTCCTCAAAGTCCACCCTCGCGTGTTGTACATACCCTTTTTCTACAAGTTGGGCTTTGTGCTTCATGATGGTGCCGTCCTCGTTCTTCTTCACCATGAACACCCACTTGAGCCCAATAGCTCATGCCCTGGAAGCAGTGTGGTGAGTGTCCAAGTGGCGTTGTCGTCGATTGGTGACAGCTCATCCAACATCACATGGTGCCAATAGTCCTCACGCTCTCCCTCAACGAATGTAGTTGGCTCCTTGGTGGCCATCAAATGCAACACCTCATTGTTATCAAGGCTCTCCGCCAACTATGGCAGCTCGGTGAGAAGGTCATCGATGCTTCGGTACTGGTGTTAGGCACCGGTGCTGTCGTCGGCATCGCTCAGGTTTAACCTTGCGGTCAGTGGAGTTGTGAAGTGAACTGGCTCGACCTCACTTGGTGTGCCCGGGGTCGCTGAGCATGGGGCTGTTGTGCCCACTGTGCTCCGAACCACTGGGCTTGGGGTCGTAGTGCTCGGAGTTGCTTTACCCGGGGCCACTATTGTGCTCGGGGTTGCTTCCCGAGCACTAATGCTGGTGCGCATAATGTACTCCACAGTGAAGGAGCTGCTCACTGACGCCTCTCCCGGCACCTCCCAGCTCCAAAGTGCCTCCTCATCAAAGACAACATAGCAGGAGATGTGCACGTGCTTCGGGACGAGGTCATACATCTTGTATGCCTTGGAGCCTGCCTCATAGCCAAAGAACACCATTGGGTTGCTTCGGTCACTGAGCTTATTCAGGTGTGGTGTGTCATCTTGACATGCCCAACTCACCCGAAGAATTAGAGGGAGCGCACGTCTAGCTTCTTCATGTACCACGACTCGTAAGGCATCTAGCATTCGACATTCCTTGTGGCGGTTGAGGATAATGACGATCATGAGCATGACCTTCCCCCAATACGTGCTCGACACCAGGTTGGCCTTGAGCATGCTGCGTGTCATTCCTAGCATGGTCTGATTCCATCGTTCAAATATCTTTCGCTCTTTGCGATATCAATGCGGTTGTCAGGTGCGGAGCAACTATGGTCTTCTTGGGCAGTTCCCAGACTGATGTTCTTCGGCTGGCTAGTCCTCACATTTCGGTGTTGGACTTCATATCGTCTTCAATCATGGGGAATGCCGCACCACGGGCCTACTCGCTTTGCCTTCAGGAGCCCAAATGCATTCACCGCCTCATTGTCCAGTGCTCAAGGACAATATGGTTTCAGGTCTTCAACCACTTGGATTGGGGAACATGCTGAGACTGGTGGGCAGACATCATCACCTTGACTGGTGGTGTGAAGTGCAAAGAGCTAAATCCTCTCACCATTTTCATGATGAATTGCATTTGGCAGAAATGGAATCAATGCACATTCAAGAACATATATTCATCAACCTTCATGGTTACCAGTCGTCTTTGTAATAAGTGGGGACTATGGCTTGTGGTGCGGCAACAAAAACATAGGGTAGGTTCTCTACTAGACGAGCGTGAGTAGTCCAAGTGGTTCTCCGGTGGCAATGTGGCATAGACTAGAGTAGTCACCCCCTAATCACTCTTTTTTGTAACTAATTATGCATTTCCTAATGAACGTTGCACAAAGCCCTTGTGTATCCGAGGAAAGGGTGAATGGATCATATTTGCATCTACCAATGCCAACAAAGATCTTGCTTATTCTAGGGAAGAAAGAATGAACGGGTCTCAATGTAAGTACAAAATGGCGCATCGAGCTCTTACATATTCCGACAAAAATAATGATGAAACGAACCACACAATGCCACTACAAGTAAAATGTGTTGTTTAGCAAATTCCTACTCACAAGTTATCCATGCCATCGATGGTTGTGGGCGCCCAACGGTAGTCCATCCCTCGCTCCTTAGACGGATTCAAACGGACCTACGCAATACATAATGGAGTCGATAGATTATGCCTTCTTTCTGAGATCGATGTGGATGTTAGGCGCAGAGAACTATAGTCTTCTCGGGTACCTCCTAGATTGAATTTATTTGATTGGTTGTTCCTCAAAAATCGGGGTTGGACTTTAAATGGTCTCCAAGCATGGGGTGTATGCTACACCAATCGACCTGCTAGATTTTCCTTCATAAGTCGAAATATACTAACCAACACATGGTCGAGTGTTCTTTCTCACCGATAGTCTATTCTTAGGTTCTTCAACCGCATGGATTGGGAGACATAGCCCACTCCTTTGATGAACTTGGTCAATAGATGGATAGTCGTTAGTGCCTCCGCTGGTGGTGTGAAGCATAAAGAGCAAAATTCTCTCATCATCCTCACCATGAACTTCATTTGGCGGGAATGGAGTCAACACACCTTCAACAACGTCACTTCATCGACTTTCACGGTTATCAAGCACATCTGTCATGAGTGGACACTAAGGCTTGTGGTGTGGCAATGAACATGTAGGGTAGGGAGTCTAACAGCCAAGTGCGAGTAGTCCGTGTCGGTCTTCGATGGCAATGTGGCACGGAGTGCGGATGGTCACCCCCAATCACGCTTTCTTATAACCGATTCTACATTTCTTTATGATAGAACACACGAAGCTCCTGCGTTCTCCAAGGGGAAAAAGATGAACATACCATCAATGCAACTTCAAACACCACAGCCGGCGTATTCTAAGAAAGGGTGAACATAACATCCATGCACCTACAAAACGATGAGCGAAACGCTTGTGTATTCCAGAAGAAGAAAGAAGAGGAACCTACCACCAATACATCGCGATTCTTGCTCTAGCTTTCGTCATGCCGTATATTGGTGCAAATTTAACTTTTCGCGCCATTGAGTTGAAGAACAAAGGAGGATACTACAATACAAGCATCTCTTGGGGTGCAAAAACAGAAAAATTCAACATGGACCATCGGATCTCGGACGGATGCACCAGATTCGGGCGGGAGAGCAGTCGAACAGTTTTGATCGTTTTGTCGAAAGCCGCCTGGCTAACACCTATATTGAAAGCAGGCCCTTCCGGTGGCTCCCACATGACAAATCCAGGCTATCCATCCCAGATCCAACGGCCTACGTTCTATTTTTTTTTCTATTTTGCAGCAAAGGGGGTGAGGGAAGGACTGAACCAAGAAACCCGGAAGCTCGGGGTGTAAACCATAAACGGCAGCCACACTAACGACTTCCTTCCTCCGCCCCCTCTCTCTCCACCCCTCCCCCCACTTTCCCACTCTGGAGTCGTCGTCTCTGCTCCGGTCTCCGGAGAAAAGCAAAGCCAGCGCCGAGCAGCAAGCCCCACACGCCAATTCGGAATCCTTCTCCTCTCCTCCACCCCCGCGATCCCGCCCCTCGCCGCCTGCCCGATCGGCCTGCTTCCTGCCGGGGTAAGAAGTTCCGCCTCTCCTCACGCCCAATTCGGTCCCCAATCGCGCGGTTGTTGGTTTTTCGGGTGATCGATTGCTGTTTTTTCGCGCGATTTGGCGGCGGATGGGTCGTCTGCGCGTCACCGTCTGCTGGGTTGTTGCGCCTGGTTGGCGGATTTTGGAGGGATGGGCGATCGAGCTGGGAAGGGTCTGGAGATTTATTTTTTCTTGTTTTCTAGGTTGAGGGGCTTAAAGTTCGTGTGTAGACGTGTAGTATAGATGTAATTTTGGTATTTGCAGAAAATGAGCACAAAAAAATTATATCTGTCATTTACAGAAAATGTTCTTGGTTGTAAGATAAGCAATTTTGGTATTTTTCAAACTAGAATTACATGTTGTGTATGCTTGATAGCTCATTTCTAATGTTCAGCTTGCTATAACTGTAGGTCTGGTGGGTGTACGGAAGAGGGCATTTCTTAGTTGAGGATGTACAGTTAATCTGCAGCAGCTCGAATTGTAGCATTTGGATCTTCTGACATGGCTGAAGGGGCAAGGTTTCATGGCATGGTTGGCGGCGGCGGCAAGGGGATGCAAGAGAACGAGTTCAATGGCTTCTTCAGCATGCCCTACTATCAGAAAATTGGGGAGGGCTCCCACATGTCTGTCGACAGCACTGACAACTACAACCTCGCCGGTGGCTCCGTTACCATGTCAGTGGACAACAGCAGCGTGGGCTCGAACGAGTCCCGTACCGTCATACTTAAGCACCCGGGCCTCCGTGATGCCCCAACCGCAAGCTATTCGGTTGGCAACAGCGTCTTTCGTCCCAACCGTGTGGCTGCGCACACCCTAAATGAAGATGCATTGGCCAGGGTTCTGATGGACCCAAATCATCCAACAGAGATACTTAGCAAGTACCAGCAGTGGGCCATTGATCTGGGGAGGTTGGATATGGGGGTTCCCTTTGCACAGGGAGCCTTTGGGAAGCTGTACCGGGGAACATATATTGGAGAAGATGTTGCCATTAAGCTGCTGGAGAAGCCTGAGAATGATATGGAGAGAGCACAATCGTTGGAACAACAGTTTGTGCAAGAAGTTATGATGTTGTCTACCCTAAGGCACCCAAATATAGTAAGATTTATAGGGGCTTGCAGGAAGTCAATTGTGTGGTGCATTATTACTGAGTATGCAAAAGGTGGCTCAGTCAGGCAGTTCCTGGCAAAAAGGCAGAACAAGTCGGTACCTTTGAGGCTGGCTGTCAAACAAGCATTGGATGTAGCGAGGGGAATGGCGTATGTGCATGCTTTGGGATTTATCCACAGGGACCTGAAGTCGGATAATCTTCTGATTGCAGCAGACAGATCCATTAAGATTGCTGACTTTGGTGTTGCTCGAATTGAAGTGAAAACAGAGGGGATGACACCAGAGACAGGAACCTACCGCTGGATGGCACCGTAAGTTCAATTGATGTTTGGTTTTGTATGTAGATAGTTATCTTCAACATTTGAAATCTATGGTGTTTGTCATTTAATTTATTTGCACATGCCGAATCCTGTATCCGCTCATACACTTGCCAAACCTTCACCGTAGAAAATTCAACTGCTTGTCAATAATCTATTACTGTAGAGTGTTATTTACAAACTGTACATAGAGATTTTTCCCCCACAATGTACCTGGATGCTCCAATTGTATGCACCAGGTTCTCATATAACTCAAACTGTACATGTTGTTGCCTTGTGTTAGACAGAAGTATCATCTACCTAGTGCCATCTTAATTTTGCATCTGATTAACAGCCTTCTGCTGCACCCCTGACACGATTGAAGGTTGGACTAACCTTATAATTATTAACGAAGCAAGTCTATTATACCACAGTTCCAACTTTTTGTCCATACAAAGCATGGTCCATCGTAATCCAAATTGAAATATTGCAGAGTTGGCAACTATTTTCTCAACAGTAGAGTAGTAGGGTACTGGCGGGCTATTATACCAGTAACATAACTAACAGATAATGTTCCCTTTTCTGTTTGCATATATTAAATTCTCTTTGCATACATGGAGAAATGGTAGACAAGCGTTTCACTTCAATTGTCTCATAGTAACAAGCTGCTTCTATTTGTTCCTCTCTCGCCAAAATTTCAGCATTATGCTGTGTATATAATTGATGATGTAGTGGTTGGTCTTTTCGTCTGTGCAGGGAAATGATCCAGCACAGGCCTTATGATCATAAAGTTGATGTCTATAGCTTCGGGATTGTTTTGTGGGAGCTTATAACTGGCATGCTTCCTTTCACAAACATGACAGCTGTTCAGGCGGCTTTTGCTGTTGTAAATAAGGGTGCTCGTCCAGCAATCCCACATGACTGCCTGCCTTCCCTAACCCACATCATGACGCGCTGTTGGGATGCAAACCCTGAAGTTCGCCCACCATTCACCGAGATCGTCTGCATGCTTGAGAACGCCGAGATGGAGGTCGTGAGCCATGTCCGTAAAGCACGCTTCCGCTGCTGCGTCGCTGAACCCATGACCACCGACTGAAACTAAAGCAGGTTAGTCTATCGCAGCGGGCATTAGGGAAGAAAACAGGTAAGGATGAAGAAAAGAGGCAATGCCATTGTGTTCATCGTTGTTGGTGCGTGGGGTCTGTGTGCCTTTACCAGTGCGCATTCTGTCTTGTGTAAGTTGCACACCTCGAGTAAAAGTAATGTCATATAGATGTTGCCTTGTATGCTAACAAAGACCTAATGGAGCTTTTCCGTGTTAATAATATCCGCTTGCTCTTGTACTCGTGCAAGTTTGTGCTTCGCATTTGCGTGCTCTTGTTCATCATTATGTTGATTTCTGTGGTGTCGGTTGCCTGGACAATATATTGCGGTTCATAATATGTTTGCTTTTTTTCTGCACCAATTCTTGCTTGGTTGGTAACCTGTCAATTGGATCAATCACTGTCACTTGATCCAAAGTTTATGCTAATCATGGTGACACTTCAACATATGAACAATCCAGCTGGTGGTTTCATTTTGAAAATCACAACTTGTTGAGCTGTATATTTTAGTGGCTGTTCTGCCTCAGTATCAGCCACATACTGGCCTGATTCAGGCTGATTTATATTGAAGACAGCCGTGATGGTGACCCGGTTCTACATCTTGTGTGTCCTAACGCGAGCTGTTTGGATGGTTTGCTTTGAGGAGACAGGATCGCTTTCTTTACCTGGAATTATATGATTATAGTCTGTTCTTTGATGTATGTGTGTGCACGTTCTACAGAACAAAATTATAATTTAAATTGTGGGCAAGTCAAATTAGACTGTTCTCTTCTGCCTGCGCAATGAAAATAGTGTTATCTGCATAACAAATATGAAATCATATCGTCTATGAATTCACTCTGTGCATTTGAAAACCGAACCGAAAAACCATACCGAAAATAAACCGAACCGAACCAATTTTATGGTTTTTATGGTTTATGGTTTTGATATGGTATGAACTTTTCATACCGATTTGAACTTTGGATTTTATGGTATATACCAAAAAACCGAACGGTTAACCGAATAAACCAAAGTAAAAAAATTAAAATATATTTCTTGAGATGAAAAACCATACAAGTTGTCATTTTTCTTGTACATGAGTCAAATTCACTACTAAGCAAGTAATATAGTCATTTTTCTCTTTTTAAAATGCTACACGTCCATAACCATCAACAAATGAATTAATGCATGCATCTATACTTATATATATAGTTATATACTATTTGTGTAAAATAGTATGTGTTTTGAGTCATAAATTTGCAAATTATTATTACGTCATTTTTAAATTCGCGTCAACTCTGGTTTTTATGGTATATACCGAAATCATGCCGAAATAATTTGGTATATACCAAAATCGAACCGTATTTTAATTTCATACCGTATTTACCTAAGTATTAATACCATACAAACCGAAAAACCGTATAAACCAAACCATGTAAACCGAATAAACCAAACACACAGGGTGAGACCCCTCTTCTGGTGTAGCAAATGGTAAAAAAGATCGCCGCGAATCAGTAATGGAGATTACTAGTGCAATGGCTTGTCAGGGAGAAGAAATATACAAGTCATCACTTCATGAAACAAATCATGTCCATATTCATCAACAATGGTTTCAAAAGAGCCAACAAATGGCAGCAGGGTTGTACAATGGAAAAATAACAAGGTGACCAATGAGTATGTAGGTAACATGAACAGTGAGATTTTCCACTCTGGTAGTAGTTGACAGGAGCAGTTCTTGCATAAGCTCTTCCTGGCTGTAGATCCAAAATCGTACAGAAGCTCGTGTGTCTCCCGCATCAATTCATCTGGTTTACGCCAAAGAAAGTGGATTCGTAGCCACTGCTGGCGCCGTCCATGGTGAAACGGACAAACTGAGGCGATGGCGCCATGGGCTGTCCTTCGGCACAGGACACCGACGGAGGGCTACCTCCATGTGGTGAAGGGCCCCGGCTGTTTTGGCTAGCACCAGTGAATTGGACAAGACAAGATGCTTGCTGTACAGGATCAGGTAATCCACAAGAACTAGCTGACAGAAGAGAGAGAGCACGCTGAAGATCCGGTGCTCCACCTAATTTCGAAGCGGTTACAGATGCGTCCGGACCTACAGGAGTTCATCAATCGGTCAATCAAAAGGATTCCCTCACCAAAGTATGGACACTCAAGAACATCCAAAGTGTTGGGAGCAGAGATATCTGCAAAGGTGAATGAACATCATGTGGCTCATATGCATTCGAGATATATTTCGATCAAAAACAATTGAGCAGTATTGCTGACAAGCAAACTGCAGTATATCTGGTTATATATAACTAGTCCTCCATGTTGAATTATGAGTATATTGCCCACCTCTCCTCGTCCGTTTAAGCTTTTGGTTTTAACTGTTTTGAGGCATGAAACTCAACAGTCTATTATTCACTATTAAGGACTTTAGTGAATGGACATACCAAAGTGAATTGGGAGTTCCTAATAAGCTTACTTATGCATATTACCAAAAGTATTGCCATGACACCATTTTTTCACATGGGTCGTCACAAACATTTGAATATACAAGATTTCTGTATGCAATACAGAGCTGTCTAACCACAAGATCACTATTGATTGTAGTTTTAAATGTGTGATGTTGGTTGTTATCAAAACTTGGTATCATTATAATTGCTATTTCAGCTATACCTGAAGCCCAATTAATCCAGTGCAATGTAGGTGCAAGCTGTTCCAACGGAAATTCATAGCAGTGATTAACTGATTAATCATATTGTAAGTAGAACATTTGATATAACTACATATATCCAAGTGTTGCATACTAACGTTTCTATGTAGGTGCAGGAAAACTAGTCATATATCTCAATACTGAAAAACAACTTAAGTCAAATCACCTCAGGCTGAAAACTTACACAAAACATAAATTTTGCCACACAATCTAGCATAAAACCTCCTTTTTCTCTAACAGTCCAGTTCATTTAATCTACAATGATTCTTTTTCCTGATTCCTAAATGTAGAGCCATCAGGGCTTTGGAACCAAAGAGCAAAGACTAACAACTACTCCCTCTGTTCACAGATGTAAGACATTTTTGCAGTTTAAACTGCCAAAACGTTTTATATTTGTGAAGAGGCCTACAAAATAATTATGTTGGGAACTATAAATGCTTGTGAACAGCAGGAGTTCAAAGTAAAAAAAAAAAGAATGTTGGCAGGAGAGCTGCCAAATCTATCGATTAGAAAGGGGCCTTACAAGAACAAGCCAGGAGGAATGCACCGCATAAAGGCGAGTGCCAGAAAATAAGTGAAAAAGCGGGCTGCTCGGCTTATCAAGGAAAACCGGGCGGAAACCTAAACAGCGCCTAGCTAGTTCAAAGTAAGCTTTGTAGTGTAAGATTCACATATGTTAGAGATTGAGTGAAGGCCAAAAAAGCATCCCCCTCGGTCTGAGTGGGTGGAGTGGAAGTGGAACCACATTTTTACAGTGCCGACTTTTCCGAACAGAGAACCAGACTTTGCTCTCTCCGAATCAAGGATTTTCATAGGAATTTTTATACGTTTGTCATCCTCAAGAATTTTTCCCATGCTGGTTGTTCAATTTGTAGGATTGTAACCAGTAGGAATTTTTCCTACAGGTCTTCTGTACTCCATTCTAAAATAATCAATTGACTCAAACCAGTTGGGATGATTCCTCTATTATTATTTTCTATGTTTTTTAAAATAATAATTGAAAAGGTATTATTTTCTATGTACAACCAAACATCTTTCAATCCTGTGGGATTCAAGATGGCATGGTATTACAATCCAACTTTTCCCTGCTCTGATGTTTTTGGAATCCCACGAATCAAAGAGGCCTAAATTACAAAGATGTAACATTTTTTGCCCGTAATAAGTGTGCCAGACCACCTAGGAAAGAAGATAGCATGCAGCTTTTTTTTTCATCGATGTGAACTGCGATGGATACAAAATGATTGACAAACCATACCTTTCATTGGTAGCAGCTCAGGTATGTCATGACTCAGTGCTGGAACAGCATTGGGTAGATGGGATTTATCAAAATGAACTTGCCCATTGATTGATACTTCTCTTATTTCCTTCACTTGCGGGAGCTTGAAGTCAGATGGGCTGTCCCATGGAGAACATGGGAAAGGCCTTCCATGACTAAGTGGATCTTTATTCCAGACAAAACTTATTTGCCGTCTATCATCTGTAACATCAATGGCAAAAGCATTTATTATCGGTAAAAGGTACCATAAGAAAGTAAAAAAAAAATCAACCGACTAGCTATCATCTCATATATCAACTATTGAAGATAATTTCTGACTACTCATGGCATTAGCGAAAGCCGAAACTCATACCTAGCTCAAACACAATTTATCGAAGAAGTTCAACTCACAACCAGCCAATTAAGCATAAAGAACAGTAGTTTCAGTACGATGTGGTGTGGAGAGCAAGGAAAAATAGAAATCCCGCATAATTACCCACTTAAAGTATGGGCATATTACCAAACATCAATGACGACGGGAGCCTCGCCGGTGCAAAGGAGAATGCATCCGGCTGTGGCTTCCGGCGCCGAGCATTGTGGTCGGACAGTCGCCTCCGGCAGCTCCTCTTCTTCTGGTCGAACTCCGACAGCCCATGGAACCTTGATGACCAAAAGCCAGGTAATCAGCAAAACCACAGACAGTACTACATATATAGACTACTTATAGAGAGTATGTACCAACTAGTAAGATCTAAGAGTATGCATACACAGAAGAGAAATCTCGACACAGTAACTGAATCACAGTAGCCACAGCACAAGAGAATTTCAGCCCAAAAGTGCACATACACAGCACAGGGACAAGTGCCCTGCCAAAAGTCCAAAACTGGAAACAGGCAGTATTGCACAGCCGTTCAGCCATGCCATGCAGCACGATTCTCCACAGGTCGACAGTACTATAATTGTGGGGAAAAGGCATCTTCGCCTCCCAAATCGGGAAACAAGCCGTACTCGCACAGGATAACCACAGTTTCCGGGCACACAAGGTCCCCGGATTAATCGACCGACGACGAACGGAATTATAGCGCGGCGCGGCGCGGCGCGACGTGCTCTAAGGAAGTGCAGAGTTCGCAGTCGGAAAGACGGGGCCCGTTGAATCTCCTGCTTCCCGGAATTCCAAGAACGAATAACGAGCAGGGAGTAGAGTAAGAGCAATCGCAGAAAAAGAGGAAGAAGAAAAGGCAATCGCAGAAAGGTCGAGCTTGTAGCTCTGCAGAGAGCAATCGCAGAACGGCAGAAGTCAAAGAAAAGCACGGCTCGGGCGAGCAAACAGGGTGCAAGAACAAAACTCCGGCGAACAATCTGGGAGGGTCAAGAAACACCCACCGGCTGCACTGCTGGCAGAAGCGGCGCTCCTGGCCGGCGACGACCACGCGGGGGGACTTGGTGTGGGCCTCGCAGACCCGGTGCTTCCGGTGGTACTCCTTCGCGTCGCGGAGCTCGACCCCGCAGCCCTCCACCTGGCACCTCACACCCCCTCCTCCTCCTCCTCCTCCTCCGCCGCCGCCGGCCCCCTCCCCCCTGGCCCGCTTCTCCTTCCCGCGCCTCCCCGCCGCCTCGCCGGAGGAGCCCGGCGCGGCGGCGTCGCCCCAGTCCCAGAGGAGGTGGGGCGGGGAGAGCGGGGTGGACTTCGGGGCCGTCCACTCCATGCGGGGCGGGGTCTTGGTTGGTCAGCTTGGGATTTGGGGATCGAAGAGGAGATGAACAGTGTGGACTGTGCAGGAGAAAAAGAGAAGCAGAGATGGGGGGGAGAGAGACTTGGAATAGAAAAGGCCAAGTCTTTTTTAGTGTTCGGTCCCCTCTCTCTCTCATTTTCCCCTTTCTTGTTCTTTCCCACCATTTTTCTATGCTTGGCTTGCCATAAGTGGATTGTGGATAGCTGGAAACAGATTGTGCATTTTCTTTTCTTTTTCTTTCTTTTAAGGGAACGTTGCTGCTTTATTCAATGTTTAAGGCTCCATCCGATGCAAAGCTCCGAGCTAATACACTCTGGAGATACATGAAACCAAGTTTTACATAACAACTTCGAACAACCTTCCCTAGCTAGTACGCGTGCGACTTTATTAGTCGAACAACGCACCCATGCAACCCTAGACTCAAGAAAGGAACTAAGTAACATTTTTACATCTTGAACTAGTTGTTGCTCATTTCTGATCTTACTCACCGCCGACTCGGAGTCCATCTCTAGTATTACCTTCTGAACATTAAGTTCTCTAGTCAGGATAAGAGCCCGACGACACATCAACATCTCCGCCGCCTGCGCGTCATGAGTTGAAGGAAAAAAATGGCAAGAGCCCGCCAGGAACCTGCCATGGTTGTCCCTAAGAACAACTCCTCCCCCTCCCCCTGAATCATTATGTTTAGACATGGCGCCGCCAGCATCAACCTTAGCCCATCCTTCCTCTGGCTTCTTCCATCGCTCCTGGATATTCCGCTCTTTTTGTCGAGGTACAGTCTCATAAACAAACTTCCACTCCGCAGCGAGACGTAAAACACGCTCACCATATTTTCCCAGGGTCCTCTATTTTTTGTGTGTCTTTTGCGTCATTGCGTGCCATCCATAGCTCATACCAGCATCTCAAGACTATCTTCTTTTTCTTCAGCTCCTGCGTCTCCCAGCCACTCCAATAGCCAAGCCCGCATGGCCTCCAGATTATGAATCTGCTTCGGTAGGCAGGGTAGTGGTGCAGCAAGTGCCTCGCTCATACGCTTTCAGAATTCAACGGCATGTTGACACTTCCAGAACCTGTGCATAGTGTCCTCTTCCCTCACACATAAAATGCAAAACACTCCCGGTTTATCTTTCGCCGGTTAAGCTCAACACCCACCGCTAGGCCATTTTTTATCAGTCTCCATGTATGTACCAACAACTTGTGCATTTTCACAACTTATTTTGGATGCTCTGTCTAATTAACATTTACTTTAAGAAGAAGAAATAATCTAATTTACATTAAACTGATTTTAGCCACAAGGAAAAAAATATATGGATAAAGTGAACAAAACCCGAATATGATCTCCAAGTTGCTTCAATTTTTGTTAAACTTAAATATTCTTCAAAACATCCCCATTCTCATACACCTCACCCATGTATAATTTAAACACTAATAATTGCAGTAATATTTTACAAAAGAATATACATTATGGCGACGTTGAATATGTATATGTGCATAGTCATGGACTAAGTAAGAGTTACAAAGAATTTTGGCGACTCACAATTTGTAATAAGGAAAATTCTCTGTTAGATCAATGTATGGTGTATACTCTGTTAGATCATACATTCTCTAATGGTGTATACTCTGTTAGATCAATGTATGCCATGATTAATTTTAGGGGCATTAGCCCAGTTCATATTCCTGACATGTGGAAAATTCATGTCCCTCCCAACATCCACATATTTTTGTGGTTGCTTGCTCATAACAAATTATTGGTTAGGGAGAATCTTGTTAAGAGGCAACACTTAAATGATTTATCTTGCTTGTTCTGCTCTGAATGTGAGAATATCAACCACTTGTTCTTTGAATGTGTTGTAGCTATGGAAATTTGGAGAAATATCCACTCCATCATAGGTTGCTTCCACTTACCTGCTCTTGGTAGGGTGGCAGAAATGTGGGGTAGAGATAAAAATATGCAAGCCGAGAATCTTGTTATATCAGCTACTCTCTGGGCTATCTAGAGATGCAGAAATGACTTGTGTTTTAATAACACAATATGGATGGGTGTGCAGGTGGTTCTGAGAAAGATTGCAGGATATTGCAACCTATGAAAGATCCTCTGCAAAGGAAATGCAAGAGAGCGCGTGGAGATGATCATTGTAGCTATCTGGGAGGCTGCAAGAAAACCACCGCTGCTGCTCTGGACAGAGCCAGGCTGAAGAGATACGAGCTTTGGCTGCAATACTCCATGCAAAAGATGGGAGACCCTTGAGGGTTAGGCCTCATGTCCCTTCCGCGATGTGGAGATTGCTAGTTGCTAATCTAGTTTCAGCTTAAGAACTTTTTAGCTTGGTCCATGTATCAGGAGATTTTTCGCTATGTTTAGGCCTCAGAAAGTTTATGCCGGAGAGATATCACAATCTCCTCCCGCGGTCTGTAATGATAATGTACTCTGTGGGTTTCCTTTTCTATGGAAATGAAACTGGGGCAGGAGCCCTTTTCATCAAAAAAATCTCGTAAAAGTTCTCCAAATTGAACAACCAACATTAAAATTTACAAGAATTATGATGATATGAACATTTATGAAAGTCATTAAGATCAAAATTTTCCCTCCCAAGAATATGAAACACAATATGATGAGGACAATCTTGACATGGACAATGAGGGTTTTCTTGATGCTCCATGGGGAAGTGACCCAAAGTACAACAACACCGAAGACATGTTGATATGTACGGCTTGAAAGAAAATTTCATATTGATGCCACAATAATTAGTCGTAGTTCATATTTTGTTCAAGGGTATGGTTAGGTATCAGTCGACTGAGATTTAACCAAGTCCCAGTCAAGTTACATAGTATATAAAAAGAAAAAAGGAAAAGCTAAAATGAAAATTTTGCACAGATCTTCACGCAAGATCAAACGAATATAGTATCAACTGAGACTTAGCAAAATTGTTTGTTTAATACATGTGCATTTGGAGATAAAAAATATATGGTGTCGCAATAGTTTTTACTCCTATTTTAGGGCGTCTATTGGAGCACTAATGCTCTATCTTAGAACATCTATTGGAGAACCTTATTTTTTTTTACGTTTTTTGGTGTTGTGTGTTGCAAAATTTGCTCCAATCATAATTTGGTGCCCTATTATAGGGCACATATTGAAGATGCTCTTAGATAGCATATTATAAAGAAATAGTATTTTGTATGGGGAAAGAGCAACTCCAATGCGGCGATCCATTTCGTCCGGGCGCGTCTGTTTGGGTCGGCGCGGACAGAAAAGTCGGCCCAGCGCGTCGACCCAAACGGACGTGTGTCCGCTTTTCGTCCGCCTGCCGACCCATTCCCGACCCAATTTTGAGCCTCATTTGTGTCGGCGCAGACACGAAATGGACGCGCGCGACGCCCGCCTCCTCCTCCCCCTGGTCCACTAGTCGGTGGCACATTGGTCATCCTCTCCCACCCCAACAGTGAATCCTTGCCCACCTCCGCTGTGCCGCCGCCGCATTTCCGGTGCCTCTGCCACATCGCCGCCACCACCATCTCCCTAGTGCTGCCACCTCCCACGTTGCCGCCACCATCGTCTCGCCCTCGGGGCACCGAAGCTTCCCACCCCCACCTCCCGACGCCTACGCGAGCAGGAAGCCGCCTCGCCACCCGGGCTAGCTCCTTCGACCTGACGCCAGCACACTCGTCGGACACCGGCAGGCCAGCCACCAGGTCCAAGGGAGTCGGGCATTTCTTCGCCGGCCGGCTTCTTCGTCGATGCGCGCAAACTGTTTGACAATTTGCCAAGGTACAAAATGGACTCCGCCGACGAGTTCTTTTTCCACAATTTCCTTTGCGACTCCGACGATTCCTCGTCCGATGAGGAGGAGGATATCTTGGCTGCCGTGTTGGTCCATCACTACCTTAATAGCCAGCGACCGTTGTTCCGTGACTGCATCCCGGGGCACCTTCCGGTGTTGAATCGCAACCGAGAGAGCAGCCATTTTCTTCTTTGGAAGGACTATTTTGACTCAACCAACCCGTTGTTCAACCATCAGAAGTTTTGGAGGCGTTTCCGTACGAGTAGGCATCTTTTCAACCATGTTAGAGAGGGGGTAGCCGGATACGATGGCTATTTCGAGTGCAAAGAGGATGCCGTTGGAAAGATTGGCTTCTCATCTTATCAGAAATGCACTGCAGCCATCCGGATGCTTGCATACGGAGTGCCCGATGATCTCATTAATGAGTACGTCCGTATGAGCGAGTCTACATGTCTAGACTCCACGTACAAGTTCTGCAAGGCCGTGGTTGCTGTGTTTGACCCTGAGTACTTGAGAGAGACGACTGTTGAAGGTACAACCCGCTTGTTGGCGATGAATGCCAGCAGAGGCTTCCTAGGGATGCTTGGCAGCATAGACCGCATGCACTGGGAGTGGAAGAACTGCCCTTCTGCTTGGCAAGGGCAGTATAAGAGCCATGTCAGGGCTTGCACTGTCATATTTGAGGCCGTGGCCTCACAAGATCTTTGGATCTGGCACTGTTTCTTTGGCATGGCCGGATCACACAATGATATCAATGTGCTTCAACGCTCGCCGGTGCTTGCTAGGCTTGTCGAAGGCAACAGCCCACCGGTGAATGTTACCATCAACGGCCACAACTACGACAAAGGATACTACCTAGGTGATGGTATCTATCCTCAGTGGACCACTATTGTGAAGACAATCCCCAACCTTGTCGGAGAGAAGAGGAAAGATTTTCTCAAGAGCAAGAGAGTGCTAGGAAGGACGTCGAGCGTGCCTTTGGTGTTTTGCAATCTCGATGGGACATCATTCGGTATCCTACTAGGACTTGGAGCACGAAAAAGCTGTTGGAGGTGATGACTGCTTGTGTGATCATGCACAATATGATCGTAGAAGATGAGCGCCCTGAACGTATCTACGATCAAGGGTTTCAGTTTCAGGGCTAGAATGTTGTGTCTGAGCATAGAGGAGCGGCGATGTTTCAACAGTTCGCCCAATTTCATCATGACATGCGGGATTGGGAAACTCACATGCAGCTGCAAAATGATTTGGTTGAGTATATGTGGGCTCATGATGGCAACCAATGGATGTATCTTTTTTATTCGGTTTTCAAAACTATGTGAGACTAATTTATTTTTATTCGGCTTGTAAAGTTATGCCTAATTTATTTGTTTGTGAAACTATGCTAAGTATTTGGTTATGAAACTATATGTTTGCTTGTGAAATAATGTAAAAATGTGTGCATATTTTTAAAAAGGACGGCTAGCTGGTCACGCCGGTAAATATGGGTCGGCGCATTGGACACACTGCCGACCCAAATCTTAAAGAGGGTGAAGGCCGAGCGGACGGCCGACCCAAACGGATAAAATGCCTAAAAAAGCGCCGTCCGTTTAGGTGGGCGCGTTGAAGTTGCTCTAACTGCTATCGATTATTATGTACGTAGATACCTGCCAACATGGGTTGTGAGTTCTTAATTGAATTAGCATTATCATGAATGAAATGACATTTTTGTGCGTAGAATTGTTATGTGCAACCGGTGTGTGGACAGGAATGCGCTGAGAAAGAGGAGGAAAAGGTGCAATATCATCCAGCAGAGTAGTGATTAATCCTCATTTGGCCCCCAAAAAATGATTCGCGACCATCACCAACCAATGTAGTGTGAATAGAATATTTCTTAACGTTTGGTCGATGCATACATACTGGTAGTAGTCTATTGCCGACATACCATACCGTGGGATCTCTTGTATACTTTTATTACGTCGCATGGAATTTTGAAAGTTCAACACTTCACTGGTTTCTCTTCTGTTCACCTAGTCAAAGTCTTTGGTGAACAGTGACGGCTTTAGCTGTAGCATTTTCCATATTGGGTGTTCAGAGTTGCAAAAGGCTAGCTAGTAGTATAAAGTACAGAAATTCACCACGGCGAAAAGGTGCTTACAAACTGTTCTTACTTGAGTCAACATGTGAAATAATCTGGAGAAGTTGCAAAGTAACAGTATGAAATACTCCCTCCGTTCCAAAATACTTGTCGGAAAAATGGATAAAAATAGATGTATCTATAACTAAAATACATTTAGATACATCCATTTGTCCGACAAGTATTTCCGGACGAAGGAAGTATTTACAATCTAGTCCTTTTATGGAGTAGATTGTAGATATCTCATACTGCATGAAATATTTATAACAGTATGAAATATATTTTTCTTCATCTGGAGTAGTATGACTGCATGGCAAAGTCATACATTTTCATCTCTCAACAGGCCATGTCCTCCGCGAACCAACCTGTTGTTGGATGGTTAGAGGGACTGTGGTATCCTCAGCCCACCAGGATTCAAGTCCTGGTGCTCGTATTTATTTTTGGATTTTATTTCAGGATTTCCGGTGATGCGCATTCAGTGGGAGGCGACGTTCCCGTCGACGATGAAGTGCCTACGACGAGTTCGTAAATTTCAAGATGATATGCCGGCTCAGTCTTTCGGAGGTGCTCATAGGGGTAGGGCATGTGCGCGTGTGTGTTCATAAGGATGAGTGTATGTGTGCTAGCGCAGCGCTTGCGTCTGTACTGGGTTAAAAAACAGGACATACCCTCCTTTGATGAAGAAAAGAACAGACTTCCCAGGAAAAATATATATTGACTATGTGGGCTAAAAAATCCAAGGAAAAAACACTAATGAAAACATCCAACGATGATCACTGGATTGACTGGCTGGGCTCATAACTCAGTAATTATTTCAGATATATTAACTATGAGTCGATTGTGTGACTACTAGGTTACCAGGGTGCAAACTGCAAAGAGCTCACCAAATAGGCTTAAGTACCTTCTTGGCTAAACAGGGGGCACAAACCTTTTTATGTGGCTAGTTTATCAACATACTTGACTAATAGAGTTATCTATTTACTCACTTATGCACAACAAATTTGGAATGCATCTCACCCATGTTGAGAGACCCGTACACGCATGCTCAATTTGGGGCCTGCCCCTGTTAGTTAAGAACAACAGCGAAAATGGAATAAATCCACTTTTTGTAAAAGTTACGTAGAGTTCATATGTTCCTAAGTATTTAAGACTACGAAAGAAGTGACCCACCCCAGTGATGAACAGTGAGGGAGTACAAAACTTCCAAACAAAAGTACACATATAAACGGAAGAACATTTTTATGCCCACAGAGGAAAAGTAAATTCCACTGCTCTAAAAAAGTGCAAATTTTGGCTTTTTTCAAAGGGTGCAAAATTTATCCCTTCTCCAAGAAAATATACATGATTCGGATATTACATACCGAATTTGTTTTACAATTTTGTGTCATAAGGGAAATTACTTTTTGCACCGAGTGCACCTATTGGTTTCAGCCACAAGAAACAACTCAACAACTATGCAACTTGCGAAAAAGGAACAAGTCATACCATTTTCTTCTCTCAACAGGCCATGCCCTCTTTTGAAGAAGAAAAAGACAGTAATCCCAGGAGAAATATCACTATATTTTGTCTATGTGGGGTAAAATATCCAAGGGAAAAACACTAGAATGAAAACTATAACGATAATCACTGGATTGACTGGCTGGGATAAACAATTCAAGAATTATCTCAGATATATTAACTACGAGTCGATTGTGACTACTAGGTTAGCAGAGTGCAAACTGCAAAGAGCTCGCCAGTACCTTCTTGGCTAAACAGTGGGGCAGAATTTTTTTATGAGGCTAGTTTATTAACATACATAACTAAGAGCATCTTAGCAGATCCCTTAAAAGCTCACCGGCCCGTTAAATTCCGACGGATATACAGGACGCGTGAAAAAACCGGCCCGTTCAGATACCGAAAAAACGGCCCGGCCCGTAATTTTTTTATGGGCGGTCCGTAAAACGCCCGCATTTCCGCTATATATACCAAAGCAGACGCGATTTAGAGTTCCCATCCGCTATTTCCCCTTTCCCCCTCAGGCGCAAATCGTTAGCTCCAGCGAGAAATCCTCCTTCCTTCGGCCGTTTGTCGCGTGCACAGGCACCCAAAGCTCGCCCCAATGTCGAGCGTTGGTCATTGGAGGGTTGGTAGAGGGGGCCGCGGCGGCTCGCCGCCGCACAAGTGCCGCCATGACGACGAGGCGGGAGCTCCTCCCTCCGCCCGCCGGTGGAGGAGTGGCGCAGTGCAGGTGCGGGAGCGCGGCGCGCACTCCCGCAGTGGTGGCTCGCGGGTGTGGCGCAACTTCGACCGCCTCGACAAGATCTTTTGCCCGCGCTCAAGCGCCTCCGGGAGGCGGAGCGCACGTGGTACAAGGCGAAGGAGGGGGCCGCCGCCGGAGAAGAAGGTGCCACGGCGCAGGTGGAGGCGATGAAGGAGGAGTACGACCTGGCGCTCGTCCTCTCCAACTCCTTGATGGAGTACCACCTCCACGTCAAGAAGGGTGCTGATGATGAGTATATTTAGGGTTTTTATTAAGCTAGCCTGTATGTTAACCCTGTTGAATTTCGGCGTTGTATGTGGCGCGAACTAGTAGTTTAAATTATGTGGTATATGTTTACCGGATCTGATCTTTCGTGCTGTCCGCGGTATCGCTAATTCGGTTTACAGTATCCCGTAAATGAAATTTGCAGTTACCGTGGTTAATCTGCTAAAGATGTTCTAATAGAGTTACTCACTTATTCAACGAATTTGGAGTGCATCTGGCCCATGTTGAGAGACCTGTACACCCATGCTGAATTTGGAGTACATAAAAAGATACCCCCTCTAATCCATTTTATACTCAATCAGCGAAAATTAATATAAATCGGAGGGAGTATAAAACTTCCAAACAAAAGTACACATATAAATGTTCGTGTCTACTCTGAGCTTGCAAGCTTTTGTAGAAGAACAGTTTTATGCCCACAGAGGAAATGTAAATTCCACTGCTCTAAAAAAGTGCGATTTTTGGCTTCTTACAAAGGGTGCAAAATTTTTCCCTTCTCCAGGAAAATATACATGATTCAGATGTTTACATCCGAATATGTTTTAGAATTTTGTGTTGTAAGGGAAATTACTTTTTTGCACCGGGTGCACCTTTTGGTTTCAGTCACAAGAAACAACTCAACAACTATGCAACTTGTGAGGGCCCAAGTGAAAGAAGAGCATGTAGTACTGCATAATACATTCCACTTTAGCCTACATAATCTTCCAACAAAGAAAACTCTATGTGAATCACACAATGTGCAATTATCTATACACAGTTGAGAGAGGCTGGTGAGTGTGAGTGCTAGCTACATCTCCTTCTGCATAAAGAATGGAGGTCAGGGGTTGTTTTCCTGCCTCACTCGTCTCTATTTTTTCTTCTCCTCTCGGTTGATGCAGAAGGAGCGATGGATGGATAATGACGTGTGTGATGCCATATGGAGGTTTCTGTGACTCAGATTGGACTCGAATCTGGCCCAGTTTTATTCACAAGAGTCATTGCCTTATCTTGTAATACATGTTCTTTTCACTTGAAATTTATGAAAGGTCAATGTGGGATTCTGATTTCTGAAAAAAAATTCCTGATAAAGAGCGGATTTTATTGACTTATAATGTTGCATCAAGAGAATACAATCACTATGAGCACACGCCCGGCCTCTGCATGACTAGGATGCACACAGCCAACACCAACGCACGCACACACAAAGACAAAAAAACACAACCATTAAAAGTCATATCGAAGCAAACTTAAGCATACAACACCACCATCAACATCAACCACCACCGATGACAACACCTGAACTTTGAGAATAGTGCTTCGAAAACAACGCCTTCAGGAAGGAAACGACACACAAGTGTCGTTGTCGCCATATCCACCCATGAAGGTTAGATCTTGGGTTTTCACCCCGAAGGAGAGTCTGAGCAAGCTCCAAACAATGCCTCCAACAAGGGTATGATGTATAGCACCACCATTGCCAACTAAAACCTATGCAGGTCAGACCTTGAGTTTTCACTCTGGAGTTCGAGACCTTGTGCCGAATAGCACCACCAAACTTGAGTCATCATGTACCACCGCCCCCACTTTCAATGAAGAAGACACTCTTGTAAGCTAGATCATCTCGCCTCATAGTTGTACACGTCCAGAGTCTTGACATGGTCATCATCATGCAATCAAACATATTGTGTATACGAGGAGCAAATCAGAGCATGCTCGCGGGTATCAACAAGGTCCAAGGCTGCGAAGAGCCCATCTAAAAGGCCAGCTAGCAGCCCAAAGCGTTCGAGTGTTCGGACGTAGCCTGCAGAAATAAAGTCGTGGGAGCCGCCAAGAACCCACATGGGGCAATCCAGCAACCTACCATGTTTTCACTGAAGTCAGTCGGTGGCGGTTCAGGACGAGACATCGAGCATTTTGGTTGGCGGAACTAGTAGGGAGGCCTCACTGGGACCCAATCACCCGCCCTTCGCTGCCAAGTGTGATTCTTGCGTCATTCGGTTGTTGTTGTATGCGGTGCGCCTCTTGTCTCCATCATCGTGCAGGAGGCCGGGCGTCCATGTACTCGTGTTGATCCTATTGGAAATATGCCCTAGAGGAAATAATAAATTGGTTATTATCATTTTTCCCTGTTCATGATACCCATGCTAGAATTGTATTGATCGGAAACTCAGATACATGTGTGGATACATAGACAACACTGTGTCCCTAGTGAGCCTCTACTAGACTAGCTTGTTGATCAAAGATGGTTAAGGTTTCCTAACCATAGACATGAGTTGTCATTTGATAACGAGATCACATCATTAGGAGAATAATGTGATGCATGAGGCCCAAACTATAAACGAAGCATATGATAGTGTCAAGTTTATTGCTATCGTTTTCTGCATGTCAAGTATATGTTCTTGTGACCATGAGATCATGCAACTCACTGACACCGGGGGAATACCTTGTGTGTACCAAACGTGGCAACATAACTGGGTGACTATAAAGGTGCTCTACAGGTATCTCTGAGGGTGTCTATTGAGTTGGCATGGATCAAGACTGGCATTTGTCACTCCGTATGGCGGAGAGGTATCTCAGGGCCCACTCGGTAATACAACATCAGAGTAAGCTTGCAAGCAATGTGACTAATGGGTTAGCCACAAGATCTTGTATTATGGACGAGTAAAGAGACTTTCCTGTAACGAGATTGAACTAGGTATGGGGATACCGACGATCGAATCTCGGACAAGTAACATACCGATAGACAAAGGGAACTACATACGGGATTAGCTGAATCCTTGACATCGAGGTTCGACCGATAAGATCTTCGTAGAATATGTAGGAACCAGTATGGGCATCCAGGTCCCGCTATTGTTTATTGACCATAGAGGTGTTTCGGCCATGTCTGCATAGTTCTCGAACCCGCAGGGGTCTACACACTTAACGTTTGGTGACGATATAAGTATAGTTCAGTCATTATGGTGGTTACCGAAGGTTGTTCGGAGTCCCGGATGAGAACTCGGACGTGACAAGGAACTCCGAAATGATCCGGAGGTGAAGATTGATATATTGGACGAAGGGTATTGGAGTCTGAAATTGTTTCGGGGGTACCGGATGATGACCAGCATCACCGAAAGGGGTTTCGGGGGTCCCTGACAAGTGTTGGGGGGCCCCATGGGCCAAGGAGAGGGGGCAAACCAGCCTACTAAGGGGTTGTGCACACCCAGCACCCTTTCCCACGTAACCAGAAGGGGTGGGGGGCGCTCCCCTAGGGCAGTCACTGTTGGGGAACGTAGTAATTTCAAAAAAAAATTCTATGCACACGCAAGATCATGGTGATGATATAGCAACGAGAGGGGAGAGTGTTCATCCACGTACCCTCATAGACCGTAAGCGGAAGCATTAGCACAACGCGGTTGATGTAGTCGTACGTCTTCACGATCCGACCGATCCAAGCACCGAACGTACGGGGCCTCCGAGTTTAGCACATGTTCAGCTCGATGACGATCTTCGGTCCTCCGATCCAGCAAAGGCTCCGGAGATGAGTTCTGTCAGCACGACGGCGTGGTGACGATGATGATGTTCTACCGGCGCAGGGCTTCACCTAAACTCCGCGACGATATGACCGAGGTGGAATATGGTGGAAGGGGGCATCACACACGGCTAAGGAACGATCCGTAGATCAACTTGTGTGTCCATGGGGTGCCCCCTACCCCCGTATATAAAGGAGTGGAGGAGGGGAGGGCCGGCCCTCTTCTATGGCGCGCCCTAGGGGAGTCCTACTCCCACCGGGAGTAGGATTCCCCCTTTCCTAGTCCAACTAGGAGTCCTTCCATGTATTAGGAGTAGGAGACAAGGAAGGGGAAGAGAGAAGGGAAGGAAGGAGGGGGTGCGGCCCCTCCCCTTAGTCCAATTTGGACTAGGCCATGGGGGGGCGCGCGGCCTGCCCTAGGCAGCCCCTCTCTCTTTCCCGCAGGGCCCAATAAGGCCCAATACTTCTCCCCGGCGAATTCCCGTAACTCTCCGGTACTCCGAAAAATACCCGAATCACTCGGAACCTTTCCGAACTCC
Organism: Triticum timopheevii; assembly: GCA_963921465.1. NCBI lineage: Eukaryota > Viridiplantae > Streptophyta > Magnoliopsida > Poales > Poaceae > Triticum > Triticum timopheevii. Next base: position 174,679,082 of record OY997272.1, read on the forward strand.
GAATATAGTCGTCCAATATATTGATCTTTACGTCTCGACCATTTCGAGACTCCTCGTCATGTCCCCGATCTCATCCGGGACTCCGAACTCCTTCGGTACATCAAAACTCATAAACTCATAATATAACTGTCATCGAAACCTTAAGCGTGCGGACCCTACGGGTTCGAGAACTATGTAGACATGACCTAGAACTATTCTCGCTCAATAACCAATAGCGGGACCTGGATGCCCATATTGGATCCTACATATTCTACGAAGATCTTTATCGGTCAAACCGCATAACAACATACGTTGTTCCCTTTGTCATCGGTATGTTACTTGCTCGAGATTCGATCGTCGGTATCCAATACCTAGTTCAATCTCGTCACCGGCAAGTCTCTTTACTCGTTCTGTAATGCATCATCCCATAACCAACTCATTGATCACATTTCTTGCAAGGCTTATAATGATGTGCATTACCGAGAGGGCCTAGAGATACCTCTCCGACAATCGGAGTGACAAAACCTAATCTCGAAATACGCCAACTCAACATGTACCTTCGGAGACACCTGTAGTACTCCTTTATAATCACCCAGTTACGTTGTGACGTTTGGTAGTACCCAAAGTGTTCCTCCGGTAAACGGCAGTTGCATAATCTCATAGTTACAGGAACATGTATAAGTCATGAAGAAAGCAATAGCAACATACTAAACGATCAAGTGCTAAGCTAACGGAATGGGTCAAGTCCATCACATCATTCTCCTAACGATGTGATCCCGTTAATCAAATGACAACTCTTTTGTCCATGGCTAGGAAACATAACCATCTCTGATAAACGAGCTAGTCAAGTAGAGGCATACTAGTGACACTATGTTTGTCTATGTATTCACACATGTATTATGTTTCCGGTTAATACAATTCTAGCATGAATAATAAACATTTATCATGAAATAAGGAAATAAATAATAACTTTATTATTGCCTCTAGGGCATATTTCCTTCAGTCTCCCACTTGCACTAGAGTCAATAATCTAGTTTACATCGCCATGTGATTTAACAGCAATATTCATATCTGTATATGATTAACACCCATAGTTCACATCATCATGTGACCAACACCCAAAGGGTTTACTAGAGTCAATAATCTAGTTCACATCGCTATGTGATTAACACCCAAAGAGTACTAAGGTGTGATCATGTTTTGCTCGTGAGAGAAGCTTAGTCAACGGGTCTGTCACATTCAGAGCCGTATGTATTTTGCAAATATTCTATGTCTACAATGCTCTGCACGGAGCTACTCTAGCTAATCGCTCCCACTTTCAATATGTATCCAGATTGAGACTTAGAGTCATCTGGATCGGTGTGAAAACTTGCACCGAGGTAACTTTTACGACGGGCTCTTTTATCACCTCCATAATCGAGAAATATTTCCTTAGTCCTCACTAAGGATATTCTTGACCAATGTCCAGTGATCTACTCCTAGATCACTATTGTATTCCCTTGTCAAATACAGAGCAAGGTATACAATAAGTCTGGTACATAGCATAGCATATTTTATAGAACCTGTGACTGAGGCATAGGGAATGACTTTTCATTCTCTTTCTATTTTCTGCTGTGGTCGGGATTTGAGTCTTACTCAATTTCATACCTTTGCAACACAGGCAAGAACTCTTTCTTTGACTGTTTCATTTTGAACTACTTCAAAATCTTGTCAAGTATGTACTCATTGAAAATCTTATCAAGCGTCTTGATCTATCTCAATAGATCTTGATGCTCAATATGTAAGTAGCTTTTACTGAGGTCTTTCTTTTAAAGAACTCCTTTAAAACACTCCTTTATGCTTTGCAGAATAACTCTACATTATTTCCGATCAACAATATGTCATTCACATATACTTATCAGAAATGTTGTAGTGCTCCCACTCACTTTCTTGTAAATACAGGCCTTTTCAAAAGTCTGTATAAAACCATATGCTTTGATCAACTCATCAAAGCGTATATTCCAACTCCGAGATGCTTGCACCAGTCCATTGATGGATTGCTGGAGCTTGCACACTTTGTTAGCATCTTTAGGATTGACAAAAACTTTCCGATTGCATCATATACAACTCTTCTTTAATAAATCCATTAAGGATTGCAGTTTTGACATCCATTTGCCAGTTTTCATAAAATCTAGCAATTGCTAACATGATTCAAACAGACTTAAGCTTCGATATGAGTGAGAAAATCTCATCGTATTCAACACCTTAAACTTGTTGAAAACCTTTCGCAACAAGTCGAGCTTAGTAGATAGTAACACTACTATCAGTGTCCGTCTTCTTCTTGAAGATCCATTTATTTAACATGGCTTGCTGATCATCGAGCAAGTCAATCAAAGTCCATACTTTGTTCTCATACATGGATCATATCTCAGATTTTATGGCCTCAAGCCATTTCGTGGAATCTGGGCTCATCGTCGCTTCCTCATAGTTCGTAGGTTCATCATGGTCTAGTAACATGACTTCCAGAACATGATTACTGTACCACTTTGGTGCGGATCTTACTCTGGAAGACCTACGAGGTTTGGTAGCAACTTGATCTGAAGTTTCATGATCATCATCATTAACTTCCTCACTAATTGGTGTAGGAATCACTGGAACTGATTTCTGTGATGAACTACTTTCCAATAAGGGAGAAGGTACAATTACCTCATCAAGTTCTACTTTCCTCCCACTCACTTCTTTCGAGAGAAACTTCTTCTCTAGAAAGGATCCATCTTAGCAACGAATAACTTGCCTTCAGATCTGTGATAGAAGGTGTACCCAACAATTTCTTTTGGGTATTCTATGAAGACGCACTTCTCCGATTTGGTTTTGAGCTTATCAGGATGAAACCTTTTTCACATAAGCATTGCAGCCCCAAACTTTAAGGAACGACAACTTTGGTTTCTTGCCAAACCATAGTTCATGAGGCGTCGTCTCAACGGATTTTGATGGTGCCCTATTTAACGTGAATGCAGCTGTCTCTAATGCATAACCCCAAAACGATAGTGGTAAACCGATAAGAGACATCATAGATCGCACCATATCCAATAAAGTGTGGTTACGACATTCGGACACACCATAACATTGTGGTGTTCCAGGTGGCGTGAGCTGTGAAACTATTTCACATTGTTTTAATTGAAGACCAAACTCGTAACTCAAATATTCGTCTCCGCGATCAGATCGCAGAAACTTTATTTTCTTGTTACGATGATTTTTCCACTTCACTCTGAAATTCTTTGAACCTTTCAACTATTTTAGACTTATATTTCATCAAGTAGATATACCCATATCTGCTCAAATCATCTTGTGAAGGTCAGAAAATAACGATACTTGCCACGAGCATCAATACTCATTGGATCGCATACATCTGTATGTATTATTTCCAACAAGTTAGTAGCTCATTCCATTGTTTCGGAGAATGGAGTTTTAGTCATCTTGCCCAAAAGGCACGGTTTGCAAGCATCAAATGATTCATAACCAAGTGATTCCAAAAATCCATCTTTATGGAGTTTCTTCATGCGCTTTACACCGATATGACCCAAACGGCAGTGCCACAAATAAGTTGCACTATCATTATTAACTTTGCATCTTTTGGCATCAATATTATGAATATGTGTATCATCACGATCGAGATCCAACAAATTATTTTCATTGGGTGTATGACCATTGAAGGTTTTATTCATGTAAACAGAACAACAATTATTCTCTGATTTTAAATGAATAACCGTATTGCAATAAACATGATCAAATCATATTCATGCTCAACGTAAACGCCAAATAACATTTATTTAGGTTTAACACTAATCCCGAAAGTATAGGGAGTGTACGATGATGATCATATCAATCTTGGAACTACTTCCAACACTCATCGTCACTTCCCCTTCAACTAGTCTCTGTTTATTCTGTAACTCATGTTTCGAGTTACTAATCTTAGCAACCGAACAAGTACCAAATACTCAGGGGCTACTATAAACACTAGTAAGGCACACATCAATAACCTGTATATCAAATATACCCTTGTTCACTTTGCCATCCTTCTTATCCACCAAATATTCAGGGCATTTCCGCTTCCAGTGACCATTTCCTTTGCAGTAGAAACACTCAGTTTCAGGCTTTGGTCCAGCTTTGGGCTTCTTCGTGGGAGTGACAACTTGCTTGCCATTCTACATGAAGTTCCCTTTCTTTCCCTTTGCCCTATTCTTGAAACTAGTGGTCTCGTCAATCATCAACACTTGATGCTCTTTCTTGATTTCTACCTTCGTTGATTTCAACATCACGAAGAGCTCGGGAATCGTTTTTGTCATCCCTTGCATACTGTAGTTCATCATGAAGTTCCACTAACTTGGTGATGGTGACTAGAGAATTCTGTCAATCACTATCTTATCTGGAAGATTAACTCCCACTTGATTCAAGCGATTGAAGTACACAGACAATCTGAGCACATGCTCACTAATTGAGCGATTCTCCTCCATCTTTTAGCTATAGAACTTGTTGGAGACTTCATATCTCTCAACTCGGGTATTTGCTTGAAATATCAACTTCAATTTCTGGAACATCTCATATGGTCCATGACGTTCAAAACGTCCTTGAAGTCCCGATTCTAAGCCGTTAAGCATGGTGCACTAAACTATCAAGTAGTCATCATATTGAGCTTAGCCAAACGTTCATAACGACTGCATCTGCTCCTGCAATAGGTCTGTCACCTAGCGGTTCATTAAGGACATAATTCTTCTATGCAGCAATGAGGATAAACCTCAGATCACGGATCCAATCCGCATCATTGCTACTAACATCTTTCAACACAGTTTTCTCTAGGAACATATCAAAATAAACATATGAAAGCAACAACGCGAGCTATTGATCTACAACATAATTTGCAAAATACTACCAGGACTAAGTTCATGATAAATTTAAGTTCAATTAATGATATTACTTAAGAACTCCCACTTAGACAGACATCTCTCTAGTCATCTAAGTGATCACGTGATCCAAATCAACTAAACCATGTCCGATCATCACGTCAGATGGAGTAGTTTTCAATGGTGAACATCACTATGTTGATCATATCTACTATATGATTCACGCTCGACCTTTCGGTCTCCGTGTTCCGAGGCCATATCTGTATATGCTAGGCTCGTCAAGTTTAACCTGAGTATTCCACGTGTGCAACTGTTTTGCACCCGTTGTATTTGAACGTAGAGCCTATCACACCCGATCATCACGTGGTGTCTCAGCACGAAGAACTTTCACAACGGTGCATACTCAGGGAGAACTCTTCTTGATAATTAGTGAGAGATCATCTTATAATGCTACCGTCAAACAAAACAGAATAAGATGTATAATAGATAAACATCATATGCAATCAAAATATGTGACATGATATGGCCATGATCATCTTGCGCCTTTGATCTCCATCTCCAAAGTACTGTCATGATCTCTATCATCACCGGCACGACACCATGATCTTCATCATCTTGATCTATATCAATGTGTCGTCACATGGTCGTCTCGCCAACTATTGCTTTTGCAACTATTGCTATCGCATAGCGATAAAGTAAAGCAATTATTTGGCACTTGCATCTTATGCAACAAAGAGACAACCAGAGGGCTTCTGCCAGTTGTCGATAGCAAAACATGATCATCTCATACAACAACTTATATCTCATCACGTCTTGACCATATCACATCACAACATGCCCTGCTAAAACAAGCTAGACGTCCTCTACTTTGTTGTTGCAAGTTTTACGTGGCTGCTACGGGCTGAGGAAGAACCGTTCTTACCTACGCATCAAAAACCACAACGATAGTTCGTCAAGTTGGTGCTGTTTTAACCTTCGCAAGGACCGGGCGTAGCCACACTCGATTCAGCTAAAGTGAGAGAGACAGACACCCGCCAGCCACCTTTAAGCACGAGTGCTCGTAACGGTGAAACCAGTCTCGCGTAAGCGTACGCGTAATGTCGGCCCGGGCCGCTTCATCTCACAATACCGCCGAACCAAAGTATGACATGCTGGTAAGCAGTATGACTTGTATCGCCCACAACTCACTTATGTTCTACTCGTGCATATAACATCAACACATAAAACCTAGGCTCGGATGCCACTGTTGGGGAACGTAGTAATTTCAAAAAAATTCCTATGCACACGCAAGATCATGGTGATGATATAGCAACGAGAGGGGAGAGTGTTCGTCCACGTACCCTCGTAGACCATAAGCGAAAGCGTTAGCACAACGCGGTTGATGTAGTCGTACGTCTTCACGATCCGACCGATCCAAGCACCGAACGTACGGGGCCTCCGAGTTCAGCACACGTTCAGCTTGATGACGATCTCCGGTCCTCCGATCCAGCAAAGGCTCCGGAGATGAGTTCCGTCAGCACGACGGCGTGGTGACGATGATGATGTTCTACCGGCGCAGGGCTTCGCCTAAACTCCGCGACGATATGACCAAGGTGGAATATGGTGGAAGGGGGCATCACACATGGCTAAGGAACGATCCGTAGATCAATTTGTGTGTCCATGGGGTGCCCCCTACCCCCGTATATAAAGGAGTCGAGGAGGGGAGGGCCGGCCCTCTTCTATGGCGCGCCCTAGGGGAGTCCTACTCCCACCGGGAGTAGGATTTCCCCTTTCCTAGTCCAACTAGGAGTCCTTCCATGTATTAGGAGTAGGAGACAAGGAAGGGGAAGAGATAAGGGAAGGAAGGAGGGGGTGCGGCCCCTCCCCTTAGTCCAATCCGGACTAGGCCATGGGGGGGGGGGGGGGGGGGCGCGGCCTGCCCTAGGCAGCCCCTCTCTCTTTCCCACAGGGCCCAATAAGACCCAATACTTCTCCCCGGCGAATTCCCGTAACTCTCCGGTACTCCGAAAAATACCCGAATCACTCGGAACCTTTCCGAACTCCGAATATAGTCGTCCAATATATCGATCTTTACATCTCGACCATTTCGAGACTCCTCGTCATGTCCCCGATCTCATCCGGGACTCCGAACTCCTTCGGTACATCAAAACTCATAAACTCATAATATAACTGTCATCGAAACTTTAAGCGTGCGGACCCTACGGGTTCGAGAACTATGTAGACATGACCTAGAACTATTCTCGCTCAATAACCAATAGCGGGACCTGGATGCCCATATTGGATCCTACATATTCTACGAAGATCTTTATCGGTCAAACCGCATAACAACATACGTTGTTCCCTTTGTCATCGGTATGTTACTTGCCCGAGATTCGATCGTCGGTATCCAATACCTAGTTCAATCTCGTCACCGGCAAGTCTCTTTACTCGTTCTGTAATGCATCATCCCGTAACCAACTCATTGGTCACATTGCTTGCAAGGCTTATAATGATGTGCATTACCGAGAGGGCCTAGAGATACCTCTCCGACAATCGGAGTGACAAAACCTAATCTCGAAATACGCCAACTCAACATGTACCTTCGGCGAGTACTCCTTTATAATCACCCAGTTACGTTGTGACGTTTGGTAGTACCCAAAGTGTTCCTCCGGTAAACGGGAGTTGCATAATCTCATAGTTACAGGAACATGTATAAGTCATGAAGAAAGCAATAGCAACATACTAAACGATCAAGTGCTAAGCTAACGGAATGGGTCAAGTCAATCACATCATTCTCCTAACGATGTGATCCCGTTAATCAAATGACAAATCTTTTGTCCATGGCTAGGAAACATAACCATCTCTGATAAACGAGCTAGTCAAGTAGAGGCATACTAGTGACACTATGTTTGTCTATGTATTCAGACATGTATTATGTTTCCGGTTAATACAATTCTAGCATGAATAATAAACATTTATCATGAAATAAGGAAATAAATAATAACTTTATTATTTCCTCTAGGGCATATTTCCTTCAGTCACCCCCTTTGCCTTGGGGGACAAGGCTCCGGGGGGGGGGGGGGGGGGGAGGCGCACCAAAACCCATCTAGGGTTTCTCCCTGGTGGCCGCCGGCCCCAGGGAACCCTAGGGCGCCCCTCGTCCTACCTTCCCCCTATATATAGAGGGGTAGCGGGAGGGCAGCCGCACCCATCTATGCCACGACGCTGCCCTCCCTCTCCCTCGTAGTCCTTCTTCTCCGCGAGGCTTGGCGAAGTCTTGCTGAGATTTCTCCACCACCAATGCCATCACGCCGTCGTGCTGCCGGAGGACTCGAGCTACTACTTCACCATCGCTCACTGGATCGAGGAGGTGAAGGCATCATCAAGCCGTACGTGTGTTGAACGCGGAGGTGTCGTCCGTTCGGCACTTGGATCGGGAGTTCGGGGGACGGATCGTGATTGGATCACGAAGACATTTGACTACATCAACTGCGTTTCTCAACACTTCCGCTTAGCGATGTACAAGGGTATGTAGATGCAATTTCTCCTCTCGTAGATGTTCATCTCCTAGATTGATCTTGGCGAGAGTAGGATTTTTTTTGTTTTCCATGCAACGTTCCCCAATAGTGGCATCATGAGCTAGGTTTATGCATAGATGACATCATGAGTAGAACACAAAGGAGTTTGTGGGCGTTGATATTTAGATTGCTTCCTTCCTTGGTCTTTCTTGATTCATCGATATTGTGGGATGAAGTGGCCCGGACCAACTTTACATGTCCACGTACATGAGACCGGTTCCATCGACTGACATGTGACTTTGTTGCATAAAGATGGCTGGCGGGTGTCTGTCTCTCCCACCTTAGTTGAATCGGATTCGACGAAGGCGTTCCTTGTGGAAGGTTAAATAACAACTTGCATGTCACCGTTGTGGTTTTGTGTAGGTAAGAATCGTTCCTGCTAGATACCCATAGCAGCCACGTAAAACATACAACAACAAACTAGAGGACGTCTAACTTGTTTTTGCAGGGTATGTTGTGATATGATATGTCCAAGGACATGATGAAATGTATTTTATGTATGAGATGATCATGTTTGTAATAGTTTATATCGACTTGCATGTCAATGCATACGCAACAGGCATGAGCCATAGGGTTGTCTTTAATTATTGTATGACCTGCGTGTCAATCATTAAGCGCTATGTAATGCTTTACTTTATCGCTAAATGGTAGCAATAGTAGTAGAAGCATGGTTGGCGTGACAATCCCGATGGCGACACGATGATGGAGATCATGGTGTTATGCCGGTGACGATGGAGATCATGCCGGTGCTTTGGAGATGGAGATCAAAAGCACAAGTTGATGGCCATATCATGTCACTTATGATTTGCACGTGATGTTAATCCTTTTATGAATTTTATTTCGCTTAGGATGACGGTAGCATCCCTCACTAAAATTTCAAGATAAAATTTTGTTCTCCCCAAGTGTGCACTGTTGCGAAAGTTCGTCGTTTTGAAGCACCACGTGATGATCGGGTGTGATAGACTATACATTCTCATACAATGGGTGCAAGCCAGTTTTGCACATAGGGAACACTTGGGTTAAACTTGACGAGCCTAGCATGTACAGACATGGCCTCGGAACACAAGAGACTGAAAGGTCGAACATGAGTCATATAGTAGATATGATCAACATAGAGATGTTTACCATTGAAACCACCTCATCTCTCGTGATGATCGGGCTTGGGTTGGTGAATTTGGATCATGTTACACTCGGATGATTGGAGGGATGTCAATTTGGGTGGGATTTCTTAAGTAATATGATTAATTGAACTCATTATCATGAACAATAGTCTAAAGTTGCCTTTGTAAATTTATGTTGTAGATCAATAGCCCAAGCTGTAGCTCCCTATTTTAATATGTTCCCAGATAAAGACTAAAGTTGAAATATATTGAGTAATGATGCGGACTAGGTCCATAGCCTGAGGATTGTCCTCACTGCTGCACAAAAGGCTTATGTCCTAGATGCACCGCTCGATGTGCAAACCCCTCTAGCGTCATCTATGGATGTTGTGAACATCTGGCAGATACGTTCTAATGACTACTTGATAGTTTAGTGCGCCATGCTTTATGGCTTAGAATCAGGGATCTAAAGACATTTTTGAATGCCATGGAACATATGAGATGTTGCAAGAGCTGAAATTGGTATTTCAGGCTCATGCCTGTGTTGAGAGGTATGAGACCTCTGACAAGTTCTTTGCCTGCAAGATGGAGGAGAATAGCTCAGCCACTGAGCATGTGCTCAGAATGTCTGGGTGTTATAATCGCTTGAATCAAGTGGGAGTTAATCTTCCAGATAAGATAGTGATTGACAGAGTTCTCCAGACACTATCACCAAGCTATTAGAACTTCGTGATGAACTATAACATGCAAGGGATGGAGATGATCCCGGAGCTGTTCGCGGTAGGCCACAGTGGTAGAAATCAAGAAGGAGCATCAAGTGTTGATGGTTAACAAGACCACTGGTTTCAAGAAGGGCAAGGGCAAGAAGGGAAACTTCTAGAATGGCAAGCCAGTTGCCGCTCCAGTGAAGAAACCCAAGGTTGAACTCAAACCCGAGACTAAGTGCTTCTATTGTAAGGGGAACAGTCACTCATAGCGGAACTACCCCAAATACTTGGTAGATAAGAAGGCTGGTAACTTCAACAAAAGTATATTTGATATACGTGTTATTGATGTGTACCTTACTAGTACTCCTAGTAGCACCTGGGTATTAGATACCGGTTCAGTTGCTAATATTGGTAACTTGAAACAAAAGCTACAGAATAAACAGAGACTAGCTAAGGGCGAGGTGACGATGTGTGTTGGAAGTGTTTCCAAGGTTGATGTGATCACCATCGCACGCTCCCTCTACCTTCCGGATTAGTGCTGAACCTATAGATAAATGTTATTTGGTGTCTGCATTGAGCATGGGCATGATTAGATCATGTTTATTGCAATACAGTTATTCATTTAAGTCAGAGAATAATGGTTATTTTGTTTAGATGAATAATACCTTCTATGGTCATGCACCCAATGTGAATGGTTTATTGAATCTCGATCGTAGTGATACACATGTTCATAACATTGATGCAAAAAGATGTAGAGTTGATAATGATAGTACCACTTTCTTGTGGCACTGCCACTTAGGTCATGTTGGTGTAAAGCGCATGAAGAAACTCCATGCTAATGGACTTTGGGAGTCACTTGATTTTGAATCACTTGACACATGCGAACCATGCCTCATTGGCAAGATGACTAAAACCCCTTTTTCGGAACAATGGAACGGGCAAGTGACTTGTTGGAAATCATACATGCTAATGTGTGCGGTCCGGTGAGTGTTGACACATGCGGGTGGATATCGTTATTTCCTCACCTTCATCGATGATTTGAGTAGATATGGGGATGTTTACTTAATGAAGCATAAGTCTGAAACATTTGAAAAGTTCAAGCAATTTCAGAGTGAAGTTGAGAATCATCGCAACAAGAAGATTAAATTCCTACGAGCCGATCGAGGGGGAGAATATCTGAGTTATGAGTTTGGCAATCACTGATGACAATGTGGAATTGTTTCACAGTTGACGCCACCTGGAACACCACAATGTAATGGTGTGTTCGAACATCGTAATCGTACCTTATTGGATATGGTGTGTTCTATGATGTCTCTTGCCAATCTACCACTATCGTTTTGGGGTTATGCACTAGAGACAACTACAATCACTTTAAATAGGGCACCATCTAAGTCCATGGAGATGACACCATATGAACTGTGGTTTGGCAAGAAACCTAAGTTGTCGTTTCTTAAAATTTTGGGCTACGATGCTTATGTCAAAAGGCTTCAGCCAGGAAAGCTTGAACCCAAAGCGGACAAATGTGTCTTCATAGGATACCCAAAAGAGACGATTGGGTATACCTTCTATCTCAGATCTGAGGGCAAAGTGTTTGTCACTAAAAACAGATCCTTTCTCGAGAAAGAGTTTCTCCCTAAAGAATTTAGTGGGAGGAAGATAGAACTTGATGAGGTTGTTGAACCTTTACTTCAACCAGTGAGTAGTGCAGCACAGGAAGATGTTTCTGTGACACCTACGTCAGTTGAAGAGGAAGCTAATGATAGTGATCATGAAGCTTCAGGTCAAGTTACTATCGAACCTCGTAGGTGGACAAGGATATGCACTGCTCCTGAGTGGTACGACAACCCTGTCTTAGAGGCCACATTGTTGGACAACGATGAACCTACGAGCTATGGAGAAGCGATGGTGGGCCCGGATTCCAACAAATGGCTAGGAGCCATGAAATCCAAGATAGGATCCAAAAAGTATGGACTTTGGTGAACTTGTCCGATGATCGGGAAGTGATGTAGAATAAATGGATCTTTAAGAAGAAGACAAACTTTGATGGTAATGTCACCATCTATAAAGCTCGACTTGTGGCAAAGGGGGTTTTCACAAGTTCAAGGAGTTGACTATGATGAGACTTCCTCACCCTTAGCGATGCTTAAGTCTATCAAGAATCATGTTGGCAATAACTGCATTTTTCGATTATGAAATCTGGCAGATGGATGTCAAAATAGCGTTCCTTAACGATTTCCTCAAGGAAGAGTTGCATATGATGCACCCGGAAAGGTTTTTCGATCCAGAGAATGCTGACAAAGTGTGCAAGCTCCAAGGATCCATTCATGGACTGGTGCAAGCATCTCGGAGTTGGAATATACACTTTGATGAGGTGATCAAAGCTTGTGGGTATATACAAAGTTTGCAAGAAACTTGTAGTTACAAGAAAGTGAGTGGGAGCACTACAACATTTCTGATAAGTATATGTGGATGACATATTATTGATTGGAAATGATGTAGAATTTCTAGAAAGCATGAAGGGTTGTTTGAAAGGAGTTTTTCAAAGAAAGACCTGGGTAAAGCTACCAACACATTGGGCATCAAGATCTATAGAGATAGATTAAAACGCCTGATAATACTTTCACAGAGCACATACCATGACATGATTTTGAAGGAGTTCAAAATGGATCAGTCAAAGAAGGAGTTCTTGCCTGAGTTGTAAGGTGTGAAGTTGAGTAAGACTCAAAGCTCGACCACGGCAGAAGAAAGAGAAAGGACGAAGGTCGTCCCCTATGCCTTAGCCATAGGATCTATACGATATGTCATGTTGTGTGCCGCACCTGATGTGTGCCTTGCCACGTGTCTGACAAGGGGGTACAAGAGTGATCCAGGAGTGGATCACTAGGCAGCGGTCAAAATTATCCTTACAGGAATAAGAAAACGTTTCTCGGTTATGGAGGTGATAAAGAGTTCGGCATAAAGGGTTACATCGATGTAAGCTATAAACACCAATCCGGATGACTCTGAGTAGCAAAGCAGATGTGTATGGTGGAGCAGCCATTTTGAATAGCTCCAAGTGGAGCGTGGTAGAAGCATCTACAATATAACATAGAGATTTGTGAAGTACACACTGGTCTGAATGTTGCAGACCCGTTGACTAAAACCTCTCTCACAAGCAAAACATGATCAAACCACAGAACTCATTGGGGGTTAATCACATGGTGATGTGAACTAGATTATTGACTCTAGTGCAAGTGGGAGACTGTTGGAAATATGCCCTAGAGGCAATAATAAATTGGTTATTATCATGTTTCCCTGTTCATGATAATCATTTATTATCCATGCTAGAATTGTATTGATCGGAAACTTAGATACATGTGTGGATACATAGATAACAAAGTGTCCCTAGTGAGCCTTTACTAGACTAGCTCGTTGATCAAAGATGGTTAAGGTTTTCTAACCATGGACATGAGTTTTCATTTGATAAAGGGATCAAATCATTAGGAGAATGATGTGATGGACGAGGCCGAGACTATAAACATAGCATATGATCGTGTCAAGTTTATTGCTATCGTTTTCTGCATGTCAAGTATATGTTCCTATGACCATGAGATCATGCAACTCACTAACACCGGAGGAATACCTTGTGTGTACCAAATGTGGAAACGTAACTGGGTGACTATAAAGGTGCTCTACAGGTATCTCCGAGGGTGTCTGTTGAGTTGGCATGGATCAAGACTAGGATTTGTCACTCCCTATGACAGAGAGGTATCTCAGGGCCCACTCGGTAATACAACATCATAGTAAGCTTGCAAGCAATGTGACTAATGGGTTAGCCACGTGATCTTGTATTACGGACAAGTAAAGAGACTTGCCGGTAATGAGATTGAACTAGGTATGGGGATACCGACGATCAAATCTTGGACAAGTAACATACCAATAGACAAAGGGAACTACATACGGGATTAGCTGAATCCTTGACATCGAGGTTCGACCGATAAGATCTTCGTAGAATATGTAGGAACCAATGTGGGCATCCAGGTCCTGCTATTGGTTATTTACCGCAGAGGTGTCTCAGCCATGTCTGCATAGTTCTCGAACCCACAAGGTCTACACACTTAACGTTTGGTGACGTATAAGTATAATTCAGTCATTATGGTGGTTAACTAAGGTTGTTTGGAGTCCCAGATGAGATCCCAGACATGACAAGGAACTCCGAAATGGTGCAAAGGAGAAGATTGATATATTGAATGAAGGGTATTAGAGTCCGGAATTGTTCCGGGGGTACCGGGTGATGGCCAACATCACCGAAAGGGGTTTCGGGGGCCCCCAGCAAGTATTGGGGGGCCCCATGGGCTAAGGGGAGGGGCCAAACTAGTCCACTAAGGGGTTGTGCGCCCCCTCACCCTTTACCACATAACCAAAAGGGGTTGGGGAGCTCCCCTTGGGAATCCACCCCCTTTGCCTTGGGGGCCAAGGCTCCCTGGGGGAGGCGCACCAAAACCCATCTAGGGTTTCCCCCTGGTGGCTGCCAGCCCCCTAGGGCGCCCCTACTCCTCCCTTCCCCCTATATATAGAGGGGTAGAGGGAGGGCAGCCGCACCCATCTATGCCACGACGCTACCTGATACGTCTCCGTCGTATCTATAATTTTTGATTGTTCCATGCCAATATTATTCAACTTTCATATACTTTTGGCAACTTTTTATACTATCTTTGGGACTAACATATTGATCCAGTGCCTAGTGCCAGTTCTCGTTTGTTGCATGTTTTATGTTTCGCAGAAACCCCATATCAAACGGAGTCCAAACGGGATAAAAATGGACGGAGAATATTTTTAGAATATTTATGATTTTTGGGAAGAAAAATCAACGCGAGACGGTGCCCGAGGGGGCCACGAGGCAGGAGGGCGCGCCCCAGGGAGGCAGGCGTGCCCCTGACCCTCGTGGGCACCCTGTAAGGCGGTTGACACTCTTATTTTGCCGCAAGAAAGCTAATTTTCGGAGAAAAATCTGGGCGAAGGTTTCAATCCAATCGGAGTTACGGATCTCCAGATATATAAGAAACGTGAAAGAGCAGAATCTGAGAACGCAGAAATAGAGAGAGACAAAGAGACAGATCCAATCTCAGAGGGGCTATCGCCCCTCCCACTCCATGGAGACCATGGACCAGAGGGGAAACCCTTCTCACATCTAGGGAGAAGGTCAAGGAAGAAGAAGAATAAGGGGGGGGGGCTATCTCCCCCTTGCTTCCGGTGGCGCCGGAACGCCGCTGGGGGCCATCATCATCACCGCGATCTACACCAACACCTCCATCATCTTCACCAACATCTCCATCACCTTCCCCCATCTATATTCAGCGGTCCACTATCCCGCAACCCGTTGTACCCTCTACTTATGCTTCATATTATTATCCAATGATGTGTTGCCATCCTATGATGTTTGAATAGATTTTCGTTGTCCTACCGGTGATTGATGAATTGCTATGATTGGTTTAATTTGCTTGTGGTTATGTTGATGTCCTACTGTGCCCTCCGTGTCGCGCAAGCGTGAGGGATTCCCGCTGTAAGGTGTTGCAATACGTTCATGGTTCCCTTATAGTGGGTTGCTTGAGTGACAGAAGCATAAACCCGAGTAAGGGGGTTGTGCGTTTGGGATAAAGAGGACTTGATACTTTAATGCTATGGTTGGGTATTACCTTAATGATCTTTAGTAGTTGTGGATGCTTGCTGGATTTCCAATCATAAGTACATATGATCCAAGAATAGAAAGTATGTTAGCTTATGCCTCTCCCACATAAAACTTTCTATCGGTCTAGTAAAGTAGTCAATTGCTTAGGGACAATTTCACAACTCCTACCACCACTTTTCCACACTCACTATACTAACTTTATCGCTTCTCTATCTAAACAGCCCCTAGTTTATATTTACATACTATTTATTATCTTGCAACCTATCCAACAATACCTACAAAGTACTTCTAGTTGTTGGGTAACGTAGCAGAAATTCAAAATTTTCCTACGTGTCACCAAGATCTATCTATGGAGAGAGTAGCAACGAGGGGAAGGAGAGTGCATCTACATACCCTTGTAGATCGCTAAGCGGAAGCATTCAAGAGAACGGGGTTGAAGGAGTCGTACTCGTCGTGATCCAAATCACCGGAGATCCTAGTGCCGAACGGACGGCACCTCCGCGTTCAACACACGTACAGCCCGGTGACGTCTCCCATGCCTTGATCCATCAAGGAGAGAGGGAGAGGTTGAGGAAGACTCCATCCAGCAGCAGCACAACGGCGTGGTGGTGGTGGAGGAGCGTGGCAATCCTGCAGGGCTTCGCCAAGCACCGCGGGAGAGGAGGAGGACTTGGGAGAGGGGGAGGGCTGCGCCAGAACTTCGTGTGTAGCTCCCATGCGCCTCCCCACTATATATAGGGGTGGAGGGGCTGGTTTCTTGACCTCCAAGTCCATTGGGGCGTTGGCCAAGGTGGGAGGAAAGAAATCCCATCATTCCCTTCCCCACCGATTGTTATCCCCCCTTTTTAGGGATCTTGATCTTATCCCTTCGGGATATGATCTTATTCCTTCTAAGGGGGGATCTTGGTGCGCCTTGACCAGGGGTGTGGGGCCTTGCCCCCACTACCCACGTTCATGTGGGTCCCCCCATGCAGGTGGGCCCCACTCCAGAACCTTCTAGAACCTTCCTGGTACAATACCGAAAAATCCCGAACATTTTCCAGTGGCCAAAATAGGACTTCCCATATATAAATCTTTACCTCCGGACCATTCCGGAACTCCTCGTGACGTCCGGGATCTCATCCGGGACTCCGAACAACATTCGGTAACCACATACAAACTTCCTTTATAACCCTACCGTCATCGAACCTTAAGTGTGTAGACCCTACGGGTTCGGGAGACATGTAGACATGACCGAGACGTTCTCTGGTCAATAACCAACAGCGGGATCTGGATACCCATGTTGGCTCCCACATGTTCCACGATGATCTCATCGGATGAACCACGATGTCAAGGAATCAATCGATCCCGTATACAATTCCCTTTGTCTAGCGGTATTATACTTGCTCGAGATTCGATCATCGGTATCCTTATACCTTGTTCAATCTCGTTACCGGCAAGTCTCTTTACTCGTTCCGTAACACATCATCCCGTGATCAACTCCTTGGTCACATTGCGCATATGATGATGTCCTACCGAGTGGGCCCAGAGATACCTCTCCGTTTACACGGAGTGACAAATCCCAGTCTCGATTCGTGCCAACCCAACAGACACTTTCGGAGATACCTGTAATGCACCTTTATAGCCACCCAGTTACGTTGTGACGTTTGGTACACCCAAAGCACTCCTACGGTATCCGGGAGTTGCACAATCTCATGGTCTAAGGAAAAGATACTTGACATTAGAAAAGCTCTAGCAAATGAACTACACGATCTTTGTGCTATGCTTAGGATTGGGTCTTGTCCATCACATCATTCTCCTAATGATGTGATCCCGTTATCAACGACATCCAATGTCCATAGCCAGGAAACCATGGCTATCTGTTGATCACAACGAGCTAGTCAACTAGAGGCTCACTAGGGACATATTGTGGTCTATGTATTCACACGTGTATTACGATTTCCGGATAATACAGTTATAGCATGAATAAAAGACAATTATCATGAACAAGGAAATATAATAATAATAATTTTAATATTGCCTCTAGGGCATATTTCCAACAGTCTCCCACTTGCACTAGAGTCAATAATCTAGTTCACATCGATATGTGATTAACACTCAAGGTCACATCCCCATGTGACTAACGCCCAAAGAGTTTACTAGAGTCAATAATCTAGTTCACATTTACCATGTGATTAACACTCGATGAGTTCTGGGTTTGATCATGTTATGCTTGTGAGAGAGGTTATAGTCAACGGGTCTGAACCTTTTAGATCCGTGTGTGCTTTACAAATCTCTATGTCATCTCCTAGATGCAGCTACCACGCTCTATTTGGAGCTATTCCAAATAACTGTTCTACTTGGAGCTATTCTAAATTGTTGCTCCATTATACGTATCCGGTATCTCTACTCAGAGTTATCCGGATAGGTGTTAAGCTTGCATCGACGTAACCCTTTACGACAAACTCCTTTACCACCTCCATAATCGAGAAAATTCCTTAGTACACTAGTTACTAAGGATAACTTTGACCGCTGTCCTGTGATCCATTCTTGGATCACTCTTGTACCCCTTGACTGACTCATGGCAAGGCACACTACAGGTGCGGTACACAACATAGCATACTATAGAGAGCCTATGATAAAAGCATAGGGGACGACCTTCGTCCTTTCTCTCTATTCTGCCGTGGTCGAGATTTTAAGTCTTAACTTCATACCTTACATCTCAGGCAAGAATTCCTTCTTTGACTGATCCATCTTGAACACCTTCAAGATCATGTCAAGGTACGTGCTCATTTGAAAGTACTATTAAGCATTTTGATCTATCTTATAGATCTTGATGCTTATTGTTCAAGTAGCCTAATCCAGGTTTTCCATTGAAAAACAGTTTTCAAATAACCCTATATGCTTTCTAGAAATTCTACATCATTTCTGATCATCAATATGTCAACAACATATACTCATCAGAAATTCTATAGTGCTCCCACTCACTTCTTTGGAAATACAAGTTTCTCATAAACTTTGTATAAACCCAAAATCTTTGATCATCTTATCAAAGCGCACATTCCAACTCCAGATGCTTACTCCAGTCCATGGAAGGATCGCTGAAGCTAGCATACCTTTTAGCATCCTTAGGATCGACAAAAACTTTCTGATTTGTATCACATACAACCTTTCCATACGAAGACTGGTAAGGAAACTCGTTTTGTCATCCATCTGCCAGATTTCATAAATGCAGCTAATGTTAACATGAATCCGACGGACTTAAGCATCGCTACGGATGAGAAAATCTCATCGCAGTCAACTCCTTGAACTTGTGAAAAACTCTTCGCCACAAGTCGAGCTTCATAGATGGTGACATTACCATCCACGTCCGTCTTCTCTTTAAAGATCCATTTATCTCAATGGCTTGCCGATCTTTGGGCAAGTCCACCAAAGTCCATGCTTTGTTCTGATACGTGGATCCTATCTCGGATTTCATGGCTTCTAACCATTTGTCGGAATTTGGGCCCACCTCCACTTCTCCATAGCTCATAGGTTCATTGTTGTCTAGCAACATGACCTTCAAGACAGGATTACTGTACCACTCTGAAGTAGTACGTATCCTTGTCACCCTACGAGGTACGGCAGTGACTTGATCCGAAACTTCATGATCACTATCATAAGCTTCTACTTCAATTGGTGTAGGTGCCACGGGAACAACTTCCTGTGCCCTGATACACACTGGTTGAAGTGATGGTTCAATAACCATATCAAGTCTCCACCATCCTCCCACTCAACTTTTCGAGACAAACCTTTTCTCGAGAAAGGACCCGATTCAAGAAACAATCCATATTGCTTTCGGATCTGAATTAGGAGGTATACCCAACTGTTTTGGGTGTCCTATGAAGATGCATTTTATCCGCTTTGGGTTCGAGCTTATCAATCCTGAAACTTTTTCACATAAGCATCGCAGCCCCAAACCTTTAAGAAACGACAACTTAGGTTTCTCTAAACCATAATTCATACGGTGTCATCTTAACGGAATTACGTGGTGCCCTATTTAAAGTGAATGTGGTTGTCTCTAG
Organism: Triticum timopheevii; assembly: GCA_963921465.1. Taxonomy (NCBI): domain Eukaryota; kingdom Viridiplantae; phylum Streptophyta; class Magnoliopsida; order Poales; family Poaceae; genus Triticum; species Triticum timopheevii. The sequence continues at coordinate 174,699,016 of OY997272.1, forward strand.
TGCCTAACCCATGAACGATAGTGGTAACTCGATAAGAGACATCATGGTATGCATCATATCCAATAGGGTGCAGTTATGATGTTCGGACACACCATCAAACTATGGTGTTCCAGGCGGTATTAATTGTGAAACAATTTCCACAATGTCATAATTGTGTGCCAAAGCTTGTAACTCAGATACTCATCTCTATGATCATATCATAGACATTTCATCCTCTTGTCACGATGATCTTATACTTCACTCTGAAATTACTTGAACCATTCAATAATTCAGACTTGTGTTTCATCAAGTAAATATTCTCAACATCTACTCGAATCATCTGTGAAGTAAGAACATAATGATATTCACTGCATTCCTTAGCACTCATTGGACTGCACACATCAAAATGTGTTACTTCCAACAAGTTTCTATCTTGTTCCATTTTACTGAAACCGAGGATTTCAGTCATCTTGCCCATGTGGTATGATTTGCATGTCTCAAGTGATTCAAGATCAAGTGAGTTCAAACGGTCCATTTGCATGGAGTTTCTTCATGCATATACACCAATAGACATGGTTCGCATGTCTCAAACTTTTCAAAAACGAGTGAGCCCAAAGATCCATCAACATGGAGCTTCTTCATGCGTTTTATACCGATATGACTTACGTGGCAGTGCCACAAGTAGGTGGTACTATCATTACTATCTATTGGCATGAACATGTGTATCACTATGATCGAGATTCAATAAACCATTCATTTTAGGTGCAAGACCATTCAAGGTATTATTCAAATAAACAGAGTAACCATTATTCTCCTTAAATGAATAACCGTATTGCGATAGACATAATCCAATCATGTCTATGCTCAACGCAAACACCAATCTCGATGGTAGAGGGAGCGTGCGATGCTTGATCATATCAACATTGGAAACACTTCCAACACATATCGTCAGCTCACCTTTAGCTAGTCTCATTTTATTCCGTAGCCTTTATTTCGAGTTACTAACACTTAGCAACCGAACCGGTATCTAATACCCTGGTGCTACTAGGAATACTAGTAAAGTACACATTAACATAATGTATATCCAATATACTTCTATCGACCTTGCCAGCCTTCTCATCTACCAAGTATCTAGGGTAATTCTGCTCCAGTGGTTGTTCCCCTTATTACAGAAGCACTTAGTCTCGGGTTTGGGTTCAACCTTGGGTTTCTTCATTAGAGCAGCAGCTGATTTGCTGTTTCATGAAGTATCCCTTCTTGCCCTTGCCCTTCTTGAAACTAGTGGTTTCACCAACCATCAACAATTGATGCTCCTTCTTGATTTCTACTTTCGTGGTGTCAAACATCACGAATACCTCAAGGATCATCATATCTATCCCTGATATGTTTATAGTTCATCATGAAGCTCTAGCAGCTTGGTGGCAATGACTTTGGAGAACCATCACTATTTCATCTGGAAGATCAACTCCCACTTGATTCAAGCGATTGTTGTACTCAGACAATCTAAGCACAAGCACAACAATTGAGCTTTTCTCCGTTAGTTTGCAGGTTAAGAAAATCGTCGGAGGTCTCATACCTCTTGACGTGGGCACTAGCCTGAAATCCCAATTTCAGCCCTCGAAACATCTCATATGTTCCGCGACATTTCGAAAAACGTCTTTGGTGCCTCAACTCTAAACCGTTTCATTGAACTATCACATAGTTATCAAAACGTGTATGTCTGATGTTCGTAACATCCACAAACGACGTTTGGGGTTTAGCACACTGAGCGGTGCATTAAGCTTTCTACTGTCCGCATAATTTCTACTATCAACTTTCAACTATATTTTCTCTAGGAACATATCTAAACAGTAGAACTAAAGCGCGAGCTACGACATAATTTGCAAAAGGTCTTTTGACTATGTTCAAGATAATTAAGTTCATCTTATGAACTCCCACTCAGATAGACATCCCTCTGGTCATCTAAGTGATCACATGATCCGAGTCAAACTAGGCCGTGTCCGATCATCACGTGAGACGGACTAGTCATCATCGGTGAACATCTTCATGTTGATTGTATCTACTATACGACTCATGCTCGACCTTTCGGTCTCCGTGTTCCGAGGCCATGTCTGTACATGCTAGGCTCGTCAAGTTAACCCTAAGTGTTTTCGCTGTGTAAATCTGTCTTACACCCGTTGTATGTGAACGTAAGAATCCATCACACCCGATCATCACGTGGTGCTTAGAAGCGATGAACTGTAGCAACGGTGCACAGTTAGGGGAGAACACTTCTTGAAATTTTGTAAGGGATCATCTTATTTACTACCGTCGTCCTAAGTAAACAAGATGCATAAACATGATAAACATCACATGCAATCAAATAGTGACATGATATGGCCAATATCATTTTGCTCCTTTTGATCTCCATCTTCGGGGCTCCATGATCAACATCGTCACCGGCATGACACCATGATCTCCATCATCATGATCTCCATCATCGTGTCTCCATGAAGTCGTCTCGCCAACTTATTACTTCTACTACTATGGCTACCGGTTAGCAATAAAGTAAAGTAATTACATGGCGTTGTTCAATGACACGCAGGTCATACAATAAATTAAGACAACTCCTATGGCTCCTGCCGGTTGTCATACTCATCGACATGCAAGTCGTGAATCCTATTACAAGAACATGATCAATCTCATACAACACATATCATTCATCACATTCTTGTTGGCCATATCACATCACATAGCATACCCTGCAAAAACAAGTTAGACGTCCTCTAATTGTTGTTTGCATGTTTTACGTGGCTGCTATGGGTTTCTAGCAAGAACGTTTCTTACCTACGCAAAACCACAACGTGATATGTCAATTGCTATTTACCCTTCATAAGGACCCTTTTCATCGAATCCGTTTCGACTAAAGTGGGAGAGACTGGCACCCGCTAGCCACCTTATGCACCAAGTGCATGTCAATCGGTGGAACCTGTCTCACGTAAGAGTACGTGTAAGGTTGGTCCGGGCCGCTTCATCCCACAATACCGTCGAAACAAGATTGGACTAGTAACGGTAAGCATATTGAACAAAATCAATGCCCACAACTAATTTGTGTTCTACTCGTGCAAAGAAACTACGCAATAAACCTAGCTCATGATGCCACTGTTGGGTAACGTAGCAGAAATTCAAAATTTTCCTACGTGTCACCAAGATCTATCTATGGAGAGACTAGCAACGAGGGGAAGGAGAGTGCATCTACATACCCTTGTAGATCGCTAAGCGGAAGCGTTCAAGAGAACAGGGTTGAAGGAGTCGTACTCGTCGTGATCCAAATCACCGGAGATCCTAGTGCCGAACGGACGACACCTCCGCGTTCAACACACGTACAGCCCGGTGACGTCTCCCACGCCTTGATCCAGCAAGGAGAGAGGGATAGGTTGAGGAAGACTCCATCCAGCAGCAGCACAACGGCGTGGTGGTGGTGGAGGAGCGTGGCAATCCTGCAGGGCTTCGCCAAGCACCGCGGGAGAGGAGGAGGACTTGGGAGAGGGGGAGGGCTGCGCCAGAACTTCGTGTGTAGCTCCCATGCGCCTCCCCACTATATATAGGGGTGGAGGGGCTGGTTTCTTGCCCTCCAAGTCCATTGGGGCGTTGGCCAAGGTGGGAGGAAAGAAATCCCATCATTCCCTTCCCCACCGATTGTTATCCCCCCTTTTTAGGGATCTTGATCTTATCCCTTCGGGATATGATCTTATTCCTTCTAAGGGGGGATCTTGGTGCGCCTTGACCAGGGGTGTGGGGCCTTTCCCCCACTACCCACGTTCATGTGGGTCCCCCCATGCAGGTGGACCCCACTCCAGAACCTTCTAGAACCTTCCCGGTACAATACCAAAAAATCCCGAACATTTTCCAGTGGCCAAAATAGGACTTCCCATATATAAATCTTTACCTCCGGACCATTTCGGAACTCCTCGTGACGTCCGGGATCTCATCCGGGACTCCGAACAACATTCGGTAACCACATACAAACTTCCTTTATAACCCTAGCGTCATCGAACCTTAAGTGTGTAGACCCTACGGGTTCGGGAGACATGTAGACATGACCGAGACGTTCTCTGGTCAATAACCAACAGCGGGATCTGGATACCCATGTTGGCTCCCACATGTTCCACGATGATCTCATCGGATGAACCACGATGTCAAGGACTCAATCGATCCCGTATACAATTCCCTTTGTCTAGCGGTATTATACTTGCTCGAGATTCGATCGTCGGTATCCTTATACCTTGTTCAATCTCGTTACCGGCAAGTCTCTTTACTCGTTCTGTAACACATCATCCCGTGATCAACTCCTTGGTCACATTGCGCATATGATGATGTCCTACCGAGTGGGCCCAGAGATACCTCTCCGTTTACACGGAGTGACAAATCCCAGTCTCGATTCGTGCCAACCCAACAGACACTTTCGGAGATACCTGTAATGCACCTTTATAGCCACCCAGTTACGTTGTGACGTTTGGTACACCCAAAGCACTCCTACGGTATCCGGGAGTTGCACAATCTCATGGTCTAAGGAAAAGATACTTGACATTAGAAAAGCTCTAGCAAATGAACTACACGATCTTTGTGCTATGCTTAGGATTGGGTCTTGTCCATCACATCATTCTCCTAATGATGTGATCCCGTTATCAACGACATCCAATGTCCATAGCCAGGAAACCATGACTATCTGTTGATCACAACGAGCTAGTCAACTAGAGGCTCACTAGGGACATATTGTGGTCTATGTATTCACACGTGTATTACGATTTCCGGATAATACAGTTATAGCATGAATAAAAGACAATTATCATGAACAAGGAAATATAATAATAATAATTTTATTATTGCCTCTAGGGCATATTTCCAACACTAGTTTCATACTTGTTCTAGGTAAAGCGAACGTTAAGCGCGCGTAGAGTTGTATCGGTGGTCGATAGAACTTGAGGGATTATTTGTTCTACCTTTAGCTCCTCGTTGGGTTTGACACTCTTACTTATCGAAAGAGGCTACAATTGATCCCCTATACTTGTGGGTTATCATGACCTTTTTCTAGCGCCGTTGCCGGGGAGTCATAGCGTGGGGTGAATATTCTCGTGTGTGCTTGTTTGCTTTATCACTAAGTAATTTTTATTTGCTGTTCTAAGTTGTTCTCTATCTTTAGTTATGGATATGGAACATGAAATACCAAAAAAATTAGGTGTACTTGCTACTCATGGAGATGGGGAACCTCCTAAAACCCTCGATGCTCATTATGTGAAAGATATTATGTACTACTTTGATAATCCTGAGAAAACCCCATTCAATTATGTTATGGGAGACACGTTGGATCAACGTGAATACTTTAGGGATTATCGCTTGACAGAAAAAGGGAAACTATTATGGGATCAAATTTATATGTTGCATTGGTATGCTCGGCAACTATGCTTGAGATATGATTATACTTGTTGCTCTAGGATGAAGGCTCCACACCTTCCCTTTTCATGCAAATTTAATGATGATAAAACCTTGGCTTCTTATGCTAATGGTATCTATGATTACTATGATGTGGAACAGATAGAAGAATTCGTTGCTTTTATGGGTGCTTATGAAATTGAATCTTTGTTTAAAGAGTGTGAAAATCTTGATGATGCTGTTTACAGACCTGCAAATTTTGCGATACTTAAATATTGTTATGAGAATTATGAATACAATTCTGATATTGATGCATTTATTGAGAAAGTCTCCGCTGTCCAAGAAGAGACTAATATTTTGCAGGAGTCTATGGAAGAAGAAATTGATCAAACTGTGAGCTCATTGGATGAAAAAGATGATGAAGAGAGTGAAGAACAAAAGGAGGAAGAGCGGATTAGCTACCCGTGCCCACCTTCTATTGAGAGTAACTCTTCAACACATACATTGTTTAATTTCCCTTCGTGCTTACCGAAGGATAATTGCTATAATAATTGTTACGATCCCATTGATTCTTTTGAAATATCCCTTTTTGATGATGCTTGCTATGCTTGTGGCCAAGATGCCAATATGAATTATGCTTATGGAGATGAACTTGCTATAGTTCCTTATGTTAAACATGAAATTGTTGCTATTGGACCCATGCATGATAGTCCTATTATCCTTTTTGAATTCTCCAAACTGCACTATATCGGAGAAGTTTGTGCTAATTAAGGATTATATTGATGGGTTGCGTTTTACTACTACACATGATGATTTTGATAGATAGAATATGCATGTGCTTGCTACTCTTACTTGCAATTATTATGAGAGAGGAACTATATCTCCACCTCTCTATGTTTCCCACACGATAGAATTGCAAGAAACTGCTTATACTATGCATTGGCCTTTACTATGTGTCGTGGAATTGTCACGGCAGATGTCCTAGTGAAAGGACTTAGTCGTGGAGCCATCGCAACTAGGAAGCTTAAAGGGGTTAAAACGGGACAAAGGACACAGGAATTTATACTGGTTTGGCCCCTTGCGGTGAAGGTAATGGCTTAATCCAGTTTGAGGTGGGATTGCTTATGTCTCGATTACCAGGGAGAAAAATCGCTTGACCTAGCTCTCGATCTCATGTTATTTTCCCTGAACCGCCGCTGGGTCGTCCCTTTATATACAGAGGTTGACGCCCAGCGGCTCTCAGAGTCCCGGCCGGCTCATAAATAGTGTCTGGCTCGGTCTCTGTCTTTTCCTGCCTTACAATACAAGTTACATACATATGGCGGTTTATCTCTATGGGCCTTGAGTCGCCTTTGGGCTTTGGGCCCTTAACTGAACCGCCATCTTCAAGTGTTGTCTTGGGCTTCATATATTGAATCAACATAGGTATAGCCCGGCCCCTCCTGGGCAGGTCATACCTAATAGTTATATCCCCAACATTAGGCCCCAGATTGATTTGAACTGGTTCATGTCAATCTTCAACGCTTAGGAAAAATCTTCTGCTATTTGATTGTATAGAAGTTTTATAACCCGCCATGATGTCATCCTCTAGATTTATGATAACCCGCCATGACGCCATCTGCCATTAATTCACGCTTTGTCCAACATATCTCAACAGATCTTTATCTTAATGACCATCCCGAGAATCAATGCGTCCTAGTAGCTGGATAACCATATTTTCAGCCTCCTCGTTTTTCGCGCCCACTTATCAGTCTTTCCCTTATAAATAGCCACGACCTAGTCTTTCCTCATCCTCCCCCTTTCTAGCGTCTTCCACCTCTTGCAACCTTTCTGCCGCTCGAGCTCCGCCGCCGCTGCAGAGCACCTCGTCTTCGTCAACCTCGGCCGCTGCATCAACCTGAGTCGATCCAGAGAACGGCGGCGACCCTTCTCAGTAGATCTGCAGCTGTAAGTCTTCACTTTTCTGCACCTCAGATCCACATTAGGGTTTGTGAGTTTCTCTGTGTTCTTCGCTGTTCATCGTAGTTCATCTTGAGTGCTCGTACTGCAACCTCTTTGATCTGAAAATGGTGCTTAATCAATGCGGTAGTTGTTTTGTTTCCACTTTTGATACCAGTAGATCCCCTTTCTTAAAGAAAAGATCCTGTAAGAGCCCATGAACTCATTTGTACTGGTTTTTGGGTCTGGATTTATTTTCTTTTCCTGCACAGCCGTTGATCCAAAATAATAGCTGCAGCTTGTGAAACTTATTTGTATAACACTTAGCCAAAAACTGCATATTTGTTAGATCCATCTAGCCATGGCGGCTCAAACTGCCGACTTAAATTGCAATGCTCAATAGACATCATCCAACTTATCATGGCGGCTTAAATAACCTGCACTGCTTCATGGCGGCTTACGTAACCTGACGTAATTAGCCATATACCATTAGGCCCCTTTATAAGCCCCCATCTTGAATATGTATTGTGATGTTTTTTCCCTCTGGATTAAATTTGAACCAACAATTTTACTTTTTGTTAGGCTTCTTTTTCACAATGCCACCCAAAACAAGCACTTCATGCAACTGGGTCCCATCCATCGTCACTGATAGTACCCTTGATGATCTTGTGAAAACCGGCTATCTGCCAAAGAAGGAAATCATGTCATACCATGCTCCTGACCCAATAGAGGAAAAGCCTCAACCCAAAGAAGGAGAGGTCGTTGTTTTCACTGATCACATGATCTGGGGCTTTTCACCACCCGACTCAAAATTCTTCAGAGATGTTCTGCACTTTTTTTGACCTCCGTCCTCAAGACATCGGACCCAATTCCGTGTCTAATATTTGCAACTTTCAAGTGTTTTGTGAGGTATATCTTGGAGAAGAGTCCAGCCTGCTAATCTTCAGAGAGTTGTTTTATTTGAACCGCCAGAATGAATGTGCCAACGGACCTAGTTTGGAGCTTGGCGGGGTCTCTATTGGTGTTCTGGGAACGGGGGTCCCCAGACTTGCCTGCCTGCGGCCTGCAGTGTGGCTCAGCAGAGGCCCAGTACGGCCCGTCTTCATCAACCCAAGCTCAAGACCCTCGCGAGGGGCCAAGCCTCGCAGGGTGGATGGCACAAGGCCTCCTCAGGGGTGGCCTCACCAGGCAGGCTCATGAGGAGGCGGAGAAATCAAGGCAAGGGGTACCTCGCGAGGTGATTATGACGCAAGCCATGACGATCAAGACCAGGCGGGCGCCAGCCTGCACAGTGTCCTCGTTTCCTCTTTGGTCCAAAGGGGGGCAAGCGCAGGCACGGAGTACCGAGGCATCAAGCGAAGGTTTCCATATAGGTGCAAGGAGACCAAGACCAGCAGAGCAGCAGGACGGAGGTCACCGTTGAGCCCAATACGGCGTCATCGCCAGTGCCTTTGGTAGTCGAAGACCACCTTTAGTCAGGATAGCTTGTACTAGCTATCCCCTTTCAAAACGGCCATTGTTGGCTCCCTTCCTGCTCAATATTTGGGAAGAGGACCAGGGCCTCTATAAATAGAGATAGCCACCACAGTAGGAGGGAACTGAATCCTTCCAAAGCAGAACACCCGCCACCACAAGAACACCTCTCCTCGCGAGGCTGTTCTTTCCTTGTACTGTTCATCATCAGCCCAAGAGGCAATCCACCACACCACACACTGGATTAGGGTATTACACCACAACAGTGGCCCAAACCAGTATAAACCTCGTGTCTCTTGTGTTGTTCTTCGTGCTAGCTTAGAATCGCGGCGAGGTTGTGGGTGTATTTCGGTAGGGAGAAGATCTTCGTGCGCACCCCAGAGTTCGAACCTTAAGGGTTTTGCCGAAACCCGATATCCGACAGTCTCAATCCAATGATGGAAAGATGCCATTTTCCCTTATGCCAATCCACCCAGCCACCCCAAAGACTGGAACCATACATGGTTCTGCTGCCAAGATACTTCTCCGGCTGATGAGAACCCTCTGCCCGGCTTTCGCGCCCTGTGCCTGGAGTCTAATCATCCTCTTCCAGACAAGTTGTCAGCTGTGGATTGCCAGAAAATCGCCCCACCATGGCTAAAGTCAAGGCTCTTTTGGGGAACGGTTTAAATGGTATTGACTTGGTCTGGGTTTGGGTTGCCTGGCGGATCATTCCGTTGAGCCGTCACTCCGGTTTGATGTGCACCTACACGGGCAAGAAGAATGACCCTCTGCGGCACATCCCTGACGATTTACCTGACCACGTCATTGATGACATGACAAAGTCACTCTTGAATGAGAGCCTAGCAGATTGTGGTAAGGTGGGCTTAAGCCCCTTCTGCGAAGCTAACCCGGCTCCAACGGTAAGCCGCCAACCTGAGTAAATTACCTTCATCCTTGATGTTTGTCTGTACTCAACCTTTGCGGATTTTCACAGGCTGATGATAAATTTTGGAAGACAAAGTATGATCATGACACTTCGAAGAAAGCCAGGAAGGCCAAGAGAGCCGCCAAGAAAAAAGGAAAGAAGGCCAGTGCCTCTGACTTTCTTCGACTAGAAGAATCCTCTGGATCGGAGGTAGCTCTTGACTCTCTTGGCTCCTTTTTTAACCACCTTATTGACACTGATTATCATTAAGGTGACACGGGAACGAGTCGCGGAGTGGACGAAGAGTTAACTATTATTTCCTCCGACTCCGGGCCTTTGCCAAGACAGAAAATCCTAAGAGTAACCCAGAAAGTAAGATTTTCACATCCCTTAGCTTATCAGGATCCTCACTTTCTTTTGAAGCGACAGATTCATGAGAGCTGAAGGCAGACCCAGACCAGCAAGGACGCGGAACTCTCCTCTGGCTTACCGAACACACCTAGGAAGCGCCGAAACAAGGCCTCTGTTCTTGAGCCGCCACCTGAACTGGCTCATGACATGTCGACGCCGACCACTGATCCGCCTGCCAAGCAAACCGCCGATGGCTCTGAAAACCCTGAAGTCTCTAGCCCGGCCAAGACAGATGACCCCCAAGACACCGATGTTGAAATTACCAAGACTGGCTACATTGAGCCGAGGAGAGCTACTGTGCTAGCCAAGTGTTCTGCCAAAGAGGAGCACCTGGAACGCCGTAAGGTCATATTTGACATTGCTAATTATTATCACATGAGCATTGGGGAAGTATTTTCTGGCTATCTTAGCCAAGTGCACAACAGCCGTGACATCGAAGTTGATATGGTGAAGCAAATGCACCAGAAATTTGAGGTATAAACTCTTCTCTTCACTGAATTATCCTTACTATGCCAGCCCCCAATTCTATTCTTTATGATGAATATGATTTAGACTTAGAACAAACGTATAAGCATCAGTAATATCCTTTATTTAAACCTGTAAAATTCCGACTTAATCCGTAGTCCCCAAGGGCCGGTTTAATCAACATGAATGAGCTGGTCCTTCACATGCTTGTGTAGAATATTGGACTAGTGTAGATTTAACAGCAATATGCATTAGCCCCCAAGTGCCAAGTACTCTTGCTTGCAAAGTGCTTGGGACTTACTCTCATGAACCGCCATTTAGACAGAATCTTTCGGTAGACATTAGCCCCCAAGTGCGAAGTGTTGTTGCTTGCAAAAGGCTTGGGACTTAGTACTGTATGCTATTATTCATGATTTTGACCCGGTATTTGTACAGGCCACCACTACTGAACATCAATCAGAACTGTCCGAATTGAAGAAACGCCTGGAAGCACAGGAGACTAAAACCCAAAGAACCAACTCCAAATTTGAATTCAGTGTGTCTGAACAAGAGAAACTGAAAAAAGACTTTGAAGTGGAGAAAAAGGCCTGGGCTGAAGAAAAGATCACCTTGACCAATCGAGCTGAGAAAGCAGAGGCGGCTCTTGAAGAGGTGACCGTCGAATTATCCGGCTTAAAACGCCATGTATCTCAGATGGTCTCAGCAATCTTTGGTAAGTCACCCCGCAAGTGTCAAATATTTGAATCTTTCTAGTGATCATATAAATTGTCATTAACTCACCTGACATTGCTATGCAGGTCCCAGGAGCTCAAATCTTAATCAAGACATGTTGGTGAAGCTGAAGGCGTTTTATACGCTCGTGGAACAACTTTACAACGGATCTCAGCATGCCTTAGCCACTGTTGCCCTGTCAAACGAAGTCCCCACACTCCTGGTGGATGTGCTAAAGAAGCTTTCTGTGCTGCCTCAGCGGTTTAATGAATTAAGGCGGTCGTCTGCAAGAGCCGGAGCCGTGGCTGCCTTATGTCGGGCCAAAGCTTGGCTACCGGAATTAGACCCGGCCGACATCGCCATTGGGTATCCAAGCCTTAAGGAAGATGGCACTTCATTTGAATAGGAGGAATTCGCCGCTTGTGTGAAAGAAATACGCCCTGTGGCCACCCTGATTGCTGACGAGGCGGATCTCACTAAGTACCGGCTGGGTTATGACGCGGAGAATCAGAGGATTCCAACGCCACATTATAAAGTGACCAGCCTGATCCCACCAATCCGTAAGCATACCTTCGCCCCTGAAGTTGACCCGGCCGGACTAATTGATGATGAAGCTGAATTTGAAGCTTTGAATGGCATTGACTGGTCATCATCAACCTTCCAGGACAGGGAACAGGGCGAAGGAGCGGAGAGGGCTGACCCGGAAGCTTCAGGTCAACAAGAGAATTGATCCACCGGGCGGCTCATATTTGTAGCCTGCTGAAAAACAACTTCATCATTTGGACTCGGGGAGTCATGTAATAGGGTAGAAATGACTTTGCTTTGTTGTGCCATCGTGCACGTTTTGGTGCTCAACGCTGTTAAGCCGCCATCTTATGTTTTCCCCTTTTTATACTTATCATTTGTTTTTCTTATACTTAAGAAAGTCTTTGAACTGTCCTGCACATAGAAATAGATCACAAGAACCCTTGGCGGCTTATCGCAGGGCGGGTCATAACATCTTACATACAACCACTAATATGGAAAAAAGAGTCGTAGATAAGGCTGTTATGAATTATAGTTTTGAAACACAACTATAATATCATACCTGTGATTTTGAATTTGTACTACCGGTTTATGTGACCTAAACAGTAAGGGTGATAACCCAATCCTTAGAAGCCAACACTTCCATGTATGATAATTTTCATATGCTGGTGACTTATCGTCCAAACCAAGCCGGGTTAAAATTTAAACCACACTTATACTTAGATCTGAACAAAAAAAAACCACAAGACAAAAACAAAGATTGCTTTCAAAAAACATAAGCCAAATAGAAAGAAAAATCGAGGCTTCTGATTCGAATACGATCAGTAAACTGTTCCAAAGGGGTTAAGCTAGGATTCGAATACGACCATGTAGCCCCCAGTGGTTTTGGCATTGCGCCGATCAAGAGGGTACCGACATCTATGTTCTCTTTGGTTCGAATACGACCTATGTTTGAACAGGAAGCCCCCAAATGACCTTGAGAGTTTTTTAACGACTCTGATTCAAATACGATCAAAGTCGGACCCAAAAGGGGTTAAGCTATGATTCAAATACGATCAAGAAGCCCCCTAGTGAGTTTGGCATTGTGCCGATCAAGAGGGTACCGACAGCTATGTTCTCTTTGGTTCGAATACGACCTATGTTTGAACAGGAAGCCCCCTAGTGATCATGAGGTTTAACGGCTAGATTCAAATACGATCATGAGCCGGACCAAGAGGGTTAAGCTAGATTCGAATACAATCAGCCCCCAATTGGTCATTTGAAATGATGATGATGAAGACATATGATCATTGAGGATGAAAAGGACAGAGGTCCTGCTTTATTAGTTATCATAATATATACATCGTCAAAATATGTACATCATGAGAGCCGGTGGCTCAAGTGTAGCAAGGCCGAAGATGGGCGATATTCCATGGCCGGCGGGTCTCTTCCTCCGACTTACGTGAGTCTTTATGCTCTCGAACATCGATAAGGTAGTATGACCCGTTGTTGAAGTTCTTGTTGACCACAAAGGGCCCTTCCCAAGGTGGGGATAACTTGTGTTCATTAGTTTGATCCTGGATGAGCCGGAGCACCAAATCACCTTCTTGAAAGGTTCTGGACTTAACCCAACGGCTGTGATAATGGCGCAGGTCCTATTGGTAAATCGCCGAGCAGGCTGCTACTAAGTCACGCTTTTCATCTAACAGGTCAAGTGCGTCCTGACGAGCTTGTTCATTATTAGCTTCAACGTAAGGCGCCACATGGGGCGAGCCATGACGGATGTCACTAGGTAGAACCGCCTCTGCTCCGTAAACCATGAAGAAAGGCGTGTGGCCCGTAGACCTGTTGGGGGTAGTATTGATGCTCCATATCACAGAAGGTAACTCCTCCACCCAACAACCTCCGTTGCAAAGGAACCATAAGCCGGGGTTTGATGCCTTTCAAAATTTCCTGATTAGCTCTTTCAGCTTGACCATTAGATTGAGTGTGAGCTACTGATGAAACATCAAGCTAGATATGCTCACGTTGACAGAACTCCTCCATGGCACCCTTGGACAGATTAGTACCATTGTCAGTCATAATGTTGTGTGGAAAGCCAAAGCGAAAGATCACCTTTTTCATGAATTGAACCGCCGTGGCTGCATCACACTTACTAACTGGCTCTGCCTCAACCCACTTTGTGAATTTGTCAACCGCCACCAAGAGGTGGGTCTTTTTGTCTTTGGACCTTTTGAAATGCCCAACCATGTCAAGCCCCCAGACTGCAAACGGCCAACAAATTGGAATCATCCTCAATTCTTGAGCCGACACATGAGTTCGTTTTGAGAATTTCTGACAACCATCACATTTATTGACCAAATCCTCCGCATCAGTGTGAGCCGTCAGCCAATAAACTTCGCCACAAGGGACTTTGAACCGGCATGATGGCCACAATCTCCTTCATGAATCTCAGGAAGAATTTCTTGACCTTCCTCAGGAGAGACACAATGCTGAAATGCCCCAGTGACACTGCGATGATGCAACTCGCCATTGGCACTTGCCATTGACTTAGACCACCGGGTTGTCTGCCTGGCCAAGGTTTCATCCTCAGGCAACTCACCCCGGGTCATGTAAGACAAATATGGCACTGTCCAATCTGGGATGACATGAAGAGCCACCACCAATTGTGCCTCCGGGTCAGGAATAGCCAAGTCTTCCTCTGTAGGTAATGATACGTCTCCAACGTATCTACTTTTCCAAACACTTTTGCCCTTGTTTTGGACTCTAACTTGCATGATTTGAATGAAACTAACCCGACTAACGCTGTTTTCAGCAGAACTGCCATGATGTTGTTTTATGTGTAGAAAAGAAAAGTTTTCGGAATGTCCTGAAAATCCATGGAGGCACTTTTTGGAATTAATAAGAATTTCTGGGCAAAAGAAATACACCAGGGGGCCCACGTCCTGTCCACGAGACATGCCCCCCCCTACTATAGGGCGCGCCCCTATCTCGTGGGCCCCCTGGACCTCCACCGACCTCAACTCCAACTCCATATATTCACGTTCGGGGAGAAAAAAATCAAAGAGAAAGTTTCATCGCGTTTTACGACACGGAGCCGCCGCCAAGCCCTAATCTCTCTTGGGAGGGCTGATCTGGAGTCCGTTCGGGGCTCCGGAGAGGGGGATTCGTCATCGTCGTCATCATCAACCATCCTCCATCACCAATTTCATGATGCTCACCGCCGTGCGTGAGTAATTCCATCGTAGGCTTGCTGGACGGTGATGGGTTGGATGAGATTTACCATTTAATCAAGTTAGTTTTGTTAGGGTTTGATCCCTAGTATCCACTATGTTCTGAGATTGAAGTTGCTATGACTAATGCTTGTCACTAGGGCCTGAGTACCATGATTTCAGATATGAACCTATTATGTTTTCATGAATATATGTGTGTTCTTGATCCTATCTTGCAAGTCTATACTCACCTATTATGTGTTATGATCCGACAACCCCGAAGTGACAATAATCGGGATACTTCTCGGTGATGACCGTAGTTTGAGGAGTTCATGTATTCACTATGTGCTAATGTTTTGTTCCGGTTCTCTATTAAAAGGAGGCCTTAATATCCCTTAGTTTCCACTAGGACCCTGCTGCCACGGAAGGGTTGGACAAAAGATGTCATGCAAGTTCTTTTCCATAAGCACGTATGACTATTTATGGAATACATGCCTACATTACATCGATGAACTGGAGCTAGTTCTATGTCACCCTATGTTATAGCTATTACATGAGTAATTGCATCCGGCATAATTATCCATCACTGATCCATTGCTTACGAGCTTTTCACATATTGTTCTTCGCTTATTTACTTTTCTGTTGCTACTGTTACAATTACTACAAAAACCCAAAAACAATTATCTTTACTTTTACCACTGTTACCTTTATTATCATACTACTTTGCTATCAAATACTTTGCTGCAGATACTAAGTTATCCAGGTGTGGTTGAATTGACAACTCAACTGCTAATACTCAAGAATATTCTTTGGCTCCCCTTGTGTCGAATCAATAAATTTGGGTTGAATACTTTACCCTCGAAAGCTGTTGCGATCCCCAACACTTGTGGCTTATCAAGACTAATTTCTAGCGCCGTTGCCGGGGAGCATAGCTCTATTCTCTGAGTCACTTGGGATTTATATCTATTGATCACTATGAAGAACTTGAAAGACGACCGAACTACTATTTTGCCCTCAACTACGAGGGGAGGTAAGGAACTGCTATCTAGCTCTGCACTAGATTCTCCTTTCGTTATTAGTAGGCTTGCGACACCTAAACCTGCTACTGCTATGAATTCCGATATGTCGCATGTTATTGATGATGCCACTTCTTCTATGCATGATGAAACTACTTCTATGCGTGATACTACTTTGCCATTAGGTGAATTTATTGATGAACAACTTGCTAGAGTTAGGGGGAATGAAATTACTGAAGATGCTATTATTGATGATAGTGATGATGAAGGTTCTCCCAAGGATTATGTATGGCCTTTTGTCCCTAAGGGTTATGTTATGAATGAAGAAGCTACTAGGGAAATCTTTGCTTGCAATGATAGATATGATCTTAAGAAATTATTAGCTAAATGGAAGCAGCAGTCTCTTAATGCTAGAATGAAACCTGACCCTGCTTTTGCTACTTCACCTATCTGTGTTACTGATAAGGATTATGAATTCTCTGTTGATCCTGAGATTATTACTTTAGTAGAACCTGATCCTTTTTATGGCCTTGAATCTGAAACTGTTGTGGCACATCTTACAAAGTTGAATGATATAGCCACACTGTTTACTCATGATGAGGAGTCCCGCTATTATTATATCCTTAAGATATTTCCGTTCTCATTAAAGGGTGATGCTAAGACTTTGTATAATTCTCTTGTTCCTGGTTGTGTGTGTAGTCCCCAGGATATGATTTATTACTTCTCTGCTAAATATTTCCCTGCTCATAAGAAACAAGTTGCCTTGCGGGAAATATATAATTTTGTGCAAATCAAAGAAGAGAGTCTCTCACAAGCTTGGGGGAGGCTTTTACGGTTACTTAATGCTTTACCTGATCATCCTCTCAAGAAAAATGAAATACTTGATATCTTTTATAATGGACTAACCGATGCTTCCAAGGACTACTTGGATAGTTGTGCTGGTTGTGTTTTCAGGGAAAGAACAGTCGACGAAGCTGAATTACTATTGAATAATATGTTGACTAATGAAAATAATTGGACTCTTCCTTAGCCAATTCTTGAAGCAATTCCTGAACCAATTGAGCCAACTCCTGAGCCTATTCCTAAACCCACTCCGAAGAAGAGAGGTGTTTTATTTCTCAGTCCTGAAGATATGCAAGAGGCAAAGAAATCAATGAAAGAAGAAGGTATTAAAGCTGAAGATGTTAAGAATTTACCTCCTATTGAAGAAATACATGGTCTTAATATACTGCCTGTTGAAGAACCATATTGTCTTGATAACCCGACACAGGTAGTAAAGGTAAATTATCTCTATAGATACGATAAAGTTGAAATACCATCTACTAAATTTCATAGGCCGTGTTTAGATGAATTTGATAACTTTATGGATAGACAAGAAAGTTTTAATGCTTATGTTGCTAGAGAGTTAAAGAATAATGCTTTTGAGATAGGACGTCTGAGCGATAATATGGCTAGAGTTAAAGGTGAACTCTATCTCATTAGCAAATATGCTTCTATGGTTCTACTCAAGCTGAGCAAGTACTCAAAGCTCAAAATGATTTGCTTGATGAATTAAATAATAAAAATGACTTTGCTGTCAGAGTGGCTACTAGAATTGGTAGAATGACTCAGGAACCTTTGTATCCTGAAGGCCACCCCTAAGAGAATCGAGCAAGATTCTCAGAGAAACAATTTAGAGGCACCTAGTTCTTCTAAAAAGAAGAAGAAGAAAAACGATAGAACTTTGCATGCTTCTAGTGAACCTACTGTAGACACACCTGAGAATCCCAATGATATTTCTATCTCTTATGCTGAAACTCAATCAGGTGATGAACATGAACCTAGTGATAATGTTAATGATAATGTTCATGTTGATGCTCAACCTAGCAAAAACAATGATGTAGAGATTGAACCTGCTGTTGATCTTGATAACCCACAATCAAAGAATCAACGTTATGACCAGAGAGATTTTGCTGCTAGGAAGCACGGTAGAGAAAGAGAACCATGGGTTCAAAAACCCATGCCCTTTCCTCCTAAACCATCCAAGTCAAAGGATGATGAGGATTTTGAGCGCTTTGCTGAAATGATTAGACCTATTTTCTTAGGTATGCGCTTAACTGATATGCTGAAAGTAAATCCTTATGCTAAGTATATGAAGGATATCATTACAAATAAAAAAACGATACGGGAAGCTGAAATTTCCACCATGCTTGCTAATTACACTTTTAAGGGTGGAATACCAAAGAAACTTGGAGATCCGGGTGTACCAACTATACCATGCTCCATTAAAAGAAATTATGTTAGAACTGCTTTATGTGATCTTTGAACCGGTGTTAGTGTTATGCCTCTCTCTTTATATCGTAGGCTTGAATTGAATAAATTGACACCTACTGAAATATCTTTGCAAATGGCTGATAAATCAACTGCTATACCTATCGGTATTTGCGAGGATGTACCTGTTGTGGTTGCAAATGTCACTATCTTAACGGACTTTGTTATTCTTGATATTCCCGAGGACGATAGTATGTATACTATCCTTGGTAGACCTTTTCTTAATACTGCAGGGGCTGTTATTGATTGCAACAAAGGCAATGTCACTTTTCATGTTAATGGTAATGAGAATACGGTATTTCCGAGGAAACAATCTCAAGTTCATAGCATCAATTCTATTGGAAAAGTTCCAACTATTATTATTGCAGGTTTTGAATTTCCTCTCTCTACTGTCAAGAAAAAAATATGATATTATTATTGTTGGGGATTTTCATATCCCTGTTGAGGTAACTTAGTGTTATTCAAAATTTCTCCGGTTTCATGTTATTTGGAATGAGTTTGTTAACAAGACTTGATCAACCTTGTTAGTGGATTCATTTTGATGATCACGAGATGGATGAAATTAGAAGGCACAACCTTCTGTACCCTCTTTTTTACTTTCTGTTATTTAGAATAAATAAAGAAAAAATAGTATTATTTGTCTGTTTTCTGAATTATCCGTGTATAGAAAAATATCCCAAAAATAAAAGTGCCCCAAATGCCCTGCAAATTTAGTATGATTTTTTATGGAATATTTGAGGATTTTAGGCACTAAAAACACTGCAGGAGGGGCATGCACCAGGCCACGAGAGAGGAGGGCGGCCCCCCCTATAGGGCGCGCCCCCCTGTCTCGTGGGCCCCTGGTGCCTCCCCTCCACTTATGCCAGCACCCACACACTTCATCTTCTACCCAAAAAAAATCCCCATCCAGCTCAAGCATGAGTTCTAGCTTGTTTTGCTGCGATTTTCGATCTCCGTGCTCAAAGCTCCATTCACAAAACTGCTTTGGGAGATTGTTGCTTGGTATGTGACTCCTCCATTGGTCCAATTAGTTTTTGTTCTAGTGCTTTATTCATTGCAAATTTTTGCTGCATAGGTGACCATGTTCTTGAGCTTGCATGTTAAAATTTTGAGGTCCCAAGCAATTCCAATGCATGATATAGGCTCTAGGCACTTGTAGGAGTATTCACTTTTATTTTGAAGTTACTAAAATTTCAGAAATTTTCAGAAAATGTTAAGGAAACTTTTGAGGGGCTCTTGAAAGAAGCTAGAATTCATGAAGATTTTTATTCTTTGATCGAGACTGCAGGCCTCACACTACAAAAAAAAGACACATCCGTGACATTTTGGGTCGAACGAAATTTTTTTCTGTCATACATATGACACTTCTATGACGATAATTGTGACAAAACCCAGTATCATCATAGATGTGGTGGGCTCCTACTTCTATGACAAAAAATCATGACAGAAATTGGGCTTTTCGTCCTGGGCAGGCCGGAGACGCAGCTGCATGACATTCTTTGGGCCGTCCATGACAGAAAAAACTATGGTAGAAGCGAGGGGGAGGAAAATTTCGGGGAGTTGCCGGTTACGGTGGGAGGTCGGGGGCCGAGCAATGCGTGTTTCTCTCGTACATACGCGTGTGTGTGCAAGGCGTTGGCTCTAACTGAAGCCGAGTGAGGCGTTGGGCTCTAACTGAACCTGAGCGATTGCACTTCAGGCTACGCATTACTGAACCCGAGCGATCGATCGATGGCTGTTAACTGAACCCGATGGAGCGATTCCTTCGCTACTGCTGCTAACTGAAGCAATTCGATGCTGCCTCTGGGATG
Organism: Triticum timopheevii; assembly: GCA_963921465.1. Taxonomy (NCBI): domain Eukaryota; kingdom Viridiplantae; phylum Streptophyta; class Magnoliopsida; order Poales; family Poaceae; genus Triticum; species Triticum timopheevii. The sequence goes on from OY997272.1 coordinate 174,719,165, forward strand.
AATAGTGAGCGTTGCGTGGGGGGGGGGGGTTGGATGAACAGTGAGCAGTGGCGTTGCCTCTGGATGAACAGGAACCCATGGTGTGGAGGGCTGGATGAACAGTAGATGATGGAGGGGTGGCCGTGGAGGGGTGGTTGAACAGGACCCCGTGTTGTGGAGGGCTGGATGAACAGTAGATGGTGGAGGGGTGCCTGTGGAGGGGTGGTTGAACAGTAGTCGGTGGAGTAGCGCGCGGTGGAGGCTGGATGAACAGGAGCCCGTGGAGGCTGGAGGAGGTCGACGGTAGCCATGGAGGCTGGAGGAGGTCGACGGTGGAGATGAACAGTATCACATGAAGTCCCGTTTTGCAGTACGCCACACCCCTCCCGATGAATAGGACCCCCATTTCGACCGTAGGGGGTCAGTTTCATCCGTTTTGCGGTATGCCACACCCCTCCCGATCAACAGAACCCCCGTTTCGACCGTAGAAGGTCTGTTTCGTCCGTTTTGCGGTACGCCACACCCCTCCCAATCAACAGGACCCCCGTTTCGACCGTAGGAGGTCCGTTTCCTCCGTTTTGCGGTACGCCACACCCCTCCCGATCAATAGGACCCCGTTCCGAACGTAGGAGGTCTGTTTCCTCCGTTCTGCGGTACGCCAAGCCTCGTTTCCATCGCCTGTTCCGTCCAAGCCCTCCCGATGAACACGTCCACGCATTCCGTTCCGACCCAGCCGGTTGGCTCCCCATGAACACGGCGACAACTCTGTTTCTCCGTTCCGACCCAGCCTTGTACGTATGCGCGAGTAGGCGTTCGAGACCCTGCCCGTAAGTACGTACTTGGCCGTATTTTCTTTCTTGCACCCTCGCCGCTGTACGTACGTGTACATGCTACGTGCGCGCCTCTACTACGACACGTGCGCGCCTCTACATCTACGACACGTGCGCGCCTCTACATCGACCAGTATGTACGTACACGTTCGCGACCAGAATGACAACGCTACGTACGCTTCGACCAGGTGGGTCCCGACTGTCAGGCACTTCCTTGCATGCGAAGATGTAGCTGGTGGGTCCCAGCAGTCAGGGGGCGAATCGTTTTGGTTTTTTTTGCCTGGACGCACTTTCTTGCGTGCGAAGATGTAGCTGATGGGTCCCAGCAGTCAGGGGGCGAATCTTTTTTTTTTGCCCGGACGCACTTCCTTGCGTGCGAAGGTGTCGCTGGTGCGTCCCAGCGGTCAGGGGGGCGAATCGTTTTGTTTTTTTGCCCGGACGCACTTCCTTGCATGCGAAGATGTAGCTGGTGGGTCCCAGCAGCCAGGGGGAAACTTTTTTTTGCAAAATATAGTGGCCCGTCCGGTGGGTCCCAGCTGTCAGGTGGAGGAACCATTATTTTCCGTGTAATAAAGAGGCACTTCCTTGCTGCGGCCGTGGACACAGCTGTCAGCCTCTCCACGTATAGTCCACGTCCGATGGAAGTCGTTCCTTAACCACGTTGACCACGCTGCGCCAAGAGCACCAGGGCGGTGGACGCGGCGAGGCCTAGGAAGGGGACGACGGGGAGCCGGGATGTCACGCCCAATATGTGACCCTATCCAAAAGGAACTCGAAGGTCCCATCAAGGATAGACCCACATATTGGAACGGTTTTGCAAGGTGGATATCATTACATCAACATTACATAATAGATGGGGATACATACAAGAGGCATGCAATGCCACATGAATACAACAATACAACATACATAAGAGCAACATGCGACGACGGATGAAACACAAACAGAAACTCGAACGACATCCACCCTGCTAGCCCAGGCTGCCGACCCGGAACCTATCCCCTGATCGAAGAAGTAGAAGAAGAACTCAACGCAAGCAAGCATCGCTCTCGCGTCATGATCATCGGATAAACATGTACCTGCAACTGTTGTTGTAGTAATCTGTGAGCCACGAGGACTCAGCAATCCCATTACCATGGGTATCAAGACTAGCAAAGCTTAATGGGACAGGAAGGGGTAAAGTGGTGAGGTTGCAGCAGCGACTAAGCAAGTATGGTGGCTAACATAAGCAAATGAGAGCGAGAAGAGAAACAAGCGGAACGGTCGTGAAGCTAGCAATGATCAAGAGGTGATCCTGAACACCTACTTACGTCAAAGATAACACAGAAACCGTGTTCACTTCCCGGACTCCGCCGAGAAGAGACCATCGCGGCTACACACGCGGTTGATGCATTTAAATTCGGATCTGGTGTCAATTTATCTACAACCAAACATTAACAAATTCCCATCTGCCACATAACCACGGGCACGGCTCTCGAAAGTTTATACCCTGCAGGGGTGTCCCAACTTAGCCCATGACAAGCTCTCGCGATCAATGAAGGAATAGACCTTCTCCCAGGAAGACCCGATCAGTCTCGGAATCCCGGTTTACAAGACATTTCGACAATGGTAAAACAAGACCAGCAAAGCCGCCCGATGCGCCGACAATCCCGATAGGAGCTGCACATATCTCGTTCTCAGGGCAACACCAGATAAGTCAAGCTACGAGTAAAACCAGACTTCGAGTTTCCCCGAGGTGGCCCCGCAGGCTGCTTAGTTCGGACCAACACTTAGACAAGCACTGGCCCGTGGGGGGGGGGGGCTATAATAAAGATGACCCTTGGGTTAATTACTCCCAAGGGAAAAGGTAGGTGGTGGTGAGGCAAATGGTAAAACCAAGGTTGGGCCTTGCTGGACAAGTTCTATTCAAAGCGAACTGTCAGGGGGGGTCCCATAAATCACCCGACCGCGTTAGGAACACAAAATCCAGGAACATAACACCGGTATGACGGAAACTAGGGCGGCAAGAGTGGAACAAAACACCAGCCATAAGGCCGAGCCTTCCACCCTTTACCAAATATATAGATGCATTAATAATATAAGAGATATTGTGATATCCCAACATAAACCCTGTCCACCATGGAGAAATCTTCAACTTCACCTGCAGCTAGCAACGCTATAAGAGGGGCTGAGCAAAGCGGTAACATAACCAATCAATGGTTTGATAGGAATGGTGTCAAAGGTTAGAGTTTCATGGCAATTTGGAGGCTTGAAGAGCAAAAGATAGGTAACGCAACATAGCGATAGAACGAAGCAAACTAGCACAGCAATGATAGTAGTGAGATCCAGGGTAGCGGTCATCTTGCCTGAAATCCTGCAAGGAAGAAGAACGAGTCCATGAAGAAGATGAACGGATGAAGCCGAACCAATCGTAGACGAATGAATCCTCAAGATCGCAACGAAACAGGAACTATCGAAAAGAAGCACACAACATGGTAAACACACCACACAAGAACACGACAGGATGCACAACAAACATGATGCATGACCAAGCTACATGAAGCTACTCATGACGAGAGATGATGCAAACAAGAACAACACATCAAGGCAAGTTTAAATGAGGCCGGGAACAACATATAACAATTCCGGTAAGTCCTCATATGCAAATTTCGAAATTGGTCCAGAACTGAATAAACCTTATGTTCAAGTTGTTAAACAGCAAGTTAAGATGCACCAAGATGATCTACACGAAATTCTAGTCAAGTTACATATAAAGTTCATTAGATTCGGAGCTACGGCCTAGAAGATATGAGCAAAACAAGTCAAACATGGCATTGATGCAAAATGCATGCAAACATCAAGCAAACACCTCAAAACAAGGATGCAACATGATAATATGAAACTACGTGCAAAAACAAGCAAGTTTCATATAGAGCACACTCAAAACAGAGCAACGGTTCAACACATGCACACTATACAAGTCATAGCAATAATCTGCCCATAACAGCAACTAGGCATCTTGCAAGCATCAAAACAATATGCTACAACACCCCAACATGAGAACAAAAGGCATGGGCATGAAGTACAGGTAAGCACAACAAAACATGAACACTGAGCTATCTCCAGAAAAGACTAGAACATGCTCAAAAAGACATGGAGATATTGCAAATAATAACAGTTTCAGGCTTTAGCAGAAATAACATCAGGTTGCAGTGTTTAGAGCTATCAAACAACATGTTACAGGAACTTATCATGGCAAACAAAGGCATGACATGAATCTACTAATTGCATAGATCGAAAGTCCCTTACTGACCATGGGCCAAAAAGGCACAGAAAATATGATGGCACCCATGTAAACATGGCAAGTTATATTACAGATTCAAACATGGCAGGAACAACAATAAGTAGGCATGTTGGTGAGCTTGAACCACTCACTACAGAGCAATACATGGCATGGCAAGGCACCCAAAAGTGAGAAGACATGTTTATGAAGCTAATCATGGCAAGAGCAAGTTCATAGGGTGCATGGATCACTAGCAAACATTCATGGAAACATGGAACTTAATGTTAACAGGCTGACAGCAACATTTTCAAGCAATTTTGGAGCAAGATATGAACAATCTACAACAAGCTATAAATGCAACCAGGGGCATGGATGGATAGGGCAAAGCATGTAGATCAAAACATATTTATAGAACATCTCCAGATTATGCATAGAATGATTAGTAGAAGCATGTTTACATAGCAACAAAATATAACAGAATCTGTCTAGCAAAACAGCAACAACAAGTACCCTCCTTAACAAGCTCGATGCACTCAGCACACAACTCACAAAAATACATGGTTGGCACCCCTGGAAAGATGGCATGGCATAGATCAAAGCATATGAAGACATCAACCTCATAGGATGCACACATCAATCATGGCAAAAATGACAAAACAGCAAGTTATAACAGTTTCAGCAGAATAACATCAACATGCACTCTTCCAACAGCATTCCGAGCACCAAGATGAACTCAAATGAAAATGATGCAATGGAATGAAATGAAGTACTCGTTGAGACGAATAATTTGACATATTACACGCACGAAACGGAGCTACGGATGCAGAGATACAACAAGTCAAACATGGCATGATTTTGCAAAATATTACGGGACTTGGTGGATTTTCAGAGGGAGGAGAAGTCAACCTTCTCACATCTGGATCCGGCTCGGCGCGCGGATCGAGGCGGCGCCGGAGCATCGCCGGAGATACTGGAGAGGGGCGAGGGGCGGCGGATCCGGCCGGAGGAGGCGCCGGCGAGGTGGGGAAGGCGGCGGCGGCGCGCTGCCGGAGGCCGGGCGCGGGGACGCGGGCGCGGGGCGGCAGCCGGGCCTGGGGCGGCGCTGGACGACGCCCGCAGCGGCGCGGCACCGGCGGGAGGCGGCGGGGGCGCAGGCTCGGGCGGGGACGGGCGGAGGCGCGCCGGGGGCCCCGGCCAGCGCGGCGTCGGGCAGGCGAGGCGACGGCCGCGGCGGCGGTGAACGCCGAGGCGGCGGAGGCGGGGAGGCGCGCCGGCAGCAGCGGGGTGGAGGCTCGCCGGTGGCGAGGGCGAGCGGGGCGAGCAGCGTCGGCGCTCGCGGGCCGGGCGGGCTTCCTGCAGGCCTGGCGGGGCGGCGGCGCGGGGGAGGCCGGAGTGGCCACGTGGCGGCTCCCGATTCGTCGGGCGGCGGCGGGCGGACGCGTCCGGCTCCGTCCGAACGTGTCTGACTCCGGGGAGTGGAGCGGGGCTAGGGTTAGGGTAGGAAATGATCCGGGATTTCGGGGGAGGGGTGTTTATATAGGTAGAGGGAGCTAGGAGAGTCCAAATGAGGAGCGGTTTTCGGCCACGCGATCGTGATCGAACGACCGAGAGCATGGAGGGGAGTTTGCTGGGTTTTGGGCCACTTTGGAAGGGGTGTTGGGCTGCACACAAAAGAGGCTTTTGCGGTTACCCGGTTAACCATACCAAACGACCTCCAAATGGCACGAAACTTGACAAGCGGTCTACCGGTGCTATACCAAGGCCACTTGGCAAACCTCGGGCCATTCCGAGAAAGTTTAACACCCGCACACGAAGAGAGGCGAGAAGGGGACGCCGGATGACATAGGAGTGCCGGATTGCAAAACGGACAACGGGGAAAATGCTCGGATGCATGAGACGAACACGTATGCAAAATGAAATGCACATGATGACATGGCAAAAGGCAACACGTAAGCACACGACATGACAACGAAGGCGAATAACTGGCAGACACCTGGCGCATCGAATCTGGGGCGTTACAACACTCCTCCACTAACAAGAGATCTCGTCCCGAGATCTTAGAACTGAGACGTAAGGGAAAAAGGGATGAGGTGAAACAAGAATTCAAGAGAGGAAACAAAGAATCGAGAGCACTCGAGAAGAATTTGAACGAGATCTTGGAGAAGGCATGTGACTGATGGAGTCCATTCTTACGTTACACTTGAAAAGAATTGAGAATAACTCCGGGGGAATTAGAAGAGTCAGGTAAGATCCTGGGAAAAGACCTGTGGGTTAGGGCCCACTGAAGAGATAACACCGTTGGAAAGGGTTGTTGAACAGATAGATGAAGCACCGGAATGAATGAAATATTAGAATGAGGTGACAACCTCGAATTAATTGGAACACAGACGAATCTCCTGAGATGTCTTGAACACTCCGGAAGGATAAACTAGCGAGAGGCGAACGAGCAAGGAGAACACTTTAACCAAGGAAAAAGAATGTGATCAACCCGAAAAACTTGAATTGGGTCCACCGGAAAGAAAAGAGTTGAAGAATGTCAAACGAGACGAGAATTCACGGGTTGAAATAATTGAGGGAAGACTGAAGAGGATCCGTACGAATGAAATTGATGGTCGAAAGAGACTCAGGCTCCGGGAAGAAGAGGGTGGGAGGGCGGGAAAAACAAAGACAACTTGGAAGTGGAAACTGACGAATACCTTGAAGAGAAAACACCGGTTGAAATCATTGAGGAGAGAAAGCAAAGGCTTCGCACGAGTAGGATGGATACTCGATTACGGACTCCGGTTCCGAGAAGAAGAAGGGAGGGCGGGTGGGAAAAGAAAACAACTGAGGGTTGAACTTGCAAAAACGGAGAGGGTCAAACCACTTGACGAGATATGCACCGGATAAAAGAGGATGGACAACTCACAAAACTAACCGCGTGATCCTAAAGAAAAAATTTGAAGGGGAAGAGGAGTAGTTCAAAACACCTACGTCAAGATTCCTTACCAGAGCGACGAAGGGGGCTGAGGAGTAAAAAGAATTCCTACTCTCCAATATAACTAGACTCCAAAAACAGTTTTCTTCTAGACTCAACAACGGCCAAACTAGACGATCAATCAAGGGGGGCTCCTAAGGTCGTCCGAGGCTCTGATACCAACTTGTCACGCCCAATATGCGACCCTATCCAAAAGGAACTCGAAGGTCCCACCAAGGATAGACCCGCATATTGGAACGCTTTTGCAAGGTGGATATCATTACATCAACATTACATAATAGATGGGGATACATACAAGAGGCATGCAATGCCACACGAATACAACAATACAACATACATAAGAGCAACATCCGACTATGGATGAAACACAAACGGAAACTCGAATGACATCCACCCTGCTAGCCCAGGCTGCCGACCTGGAACCTATCCCCTGATCGAAGAAGCAAAAGAAGAACTCAACGCAAGCAAGCATCGCTCTCGCGTCATGATCATCGGATAAACCTGTACCTGCAACTGTTGTTGTAGTAATCTGTGAGCCACGAGGACTCAGCAATCCCATTACCATGGGTATCAAGACTAGCAAAGCTTAATGGGATAGGAAGGGGTAAAGTGGTGAGGTTGCAGTAGCGACTAAGCAAGTATGGTGGCTAACATACGCAAATGAGAGCGAGAAGAGAAACAAGCGGAATGGTCGTGAAGCTAGCAATGATCAAGAGGTGATCCTGAACACCTACTTATGTCAAACATAACACAGAAACCGTGTTCACTTCCCGGACTCCGCCGAGAAGAGACCATCACGGCTACACACGCAGTTGATGCATTTTAATTCGGATCTGGTGTCAATTTATCTACAACCGGACATTAACAAATTCCCATCTGCCACATAACCGCGGGCACGGCTCTCGAAAGTTTATACCCTGCAGGGGTGTCCCAACTTAGCCCATGACAAGCTCTTGCGATCAACGAAGGAATAGACCTTCTCCCAGGAAGACCCGATCAGTCTCAGAATCCCGGTTTACAAGACATTTCGACAATGGTAAAACAAGACCAGCAAAGCCGCCCGATGCGCCGACAATCCCGATAGGAGCTGCACATATCTCGTTCTCAGGGCAACACCGGATAAGTCAAGCTACGAGTAAAACCAGACTTCGAGTTTCCCCGAGGTGGCCCCGCGGGCTACTCAGTTTGGACCAACACTTAGACAAGCACTGGCCCGGGGGGGGGGGGGGGGGCTATAATAAAGATGACCCTTGGGTTAATTACTCCCAAGGGAAAAGGTAGGTGGTGGTGAGGCAAATGGTAAAACCAAGGTTGGGCCTTGCTGGACAAGTTTTATTCAAAGCGAACTGTCAGGGGGTCCCATAAATCACCCGACCGCGTTAGGAACGCAAAATCCGGGAACATAACACCGGTATGACAGAAACTAGGGCGGCAAGAGTGGAACAAAACACCAGGAATAAGGCCGAGCCTTCCACCCTTTACCAAATATATAGATGCATTAATAATATAAGAGATATTGTGATATCCCAACATAAACCCTGTCCACCATGGAGAAATCTTCAACTTCACCTGCAGCTAGCAACGCTACAAGTGGGGCTGAGGAAAGCGGTAACATAGCCAATCAATGGTTTGCTAGGAATGGTGTCAAAGGTTAGAGGTTCATGGCAATTTGGAGGCTTGAAGAGCAAAAAGATAGGTAACGCAACATAGCGATAGAACGAAGCAAACTAGCATAGCAATGATAGTAGTGAGATCCAGGGTAGCGGTCATCTTGCCTGAAATCCTGCAAGGAAGAAGAACGAGTCCATGAAGAAGACGAACGGATGAAGCCGAACCAATCGTAGACGAACGAATCCTCACGATCGCAATGAAACAGGAACTATCGAAAAGAAGCACACAACATGGTAAACACACCACACAAGAACACGACAGGATGCACAACAAGCATGATGCATGACCAAGCTACATGAAGCTACTCATGACGAGAGATGATGCAAACAAGAACAACACATCAAGGCAAGTTTAAATGAGGCCGGGAACAACATATAACAATTCCGGTAAGTCCTCATATGCAAATTTCGAAATTGGTCCAGAACTGAATAAACCTTATGTTCAAGTTGTTAAAAAGCAAGTTAAGATGCACCAAGATGATCTACACGAAATTCTAGTCAAGTTACATATAAAGTTCATTAGATTCGGAGCTATGGCCTAGAAGATATGAGCAAAACAAGTCAAACATGGCATTGATGCAAAATACATGCAAACATCAAGCAAACACCTCAAAACAAGGATGCAACATGATAATATGAAATTACGTGCAAAAACAAGCAAGTTTCATATAGAGCACACTCAAAACGGAGCAACGGTTCAACACATGCACACTATACAAGTCATAGCAACAATCTGCCCATAACAGCAACTAGGCATCTTGCAAGCATCAAAACAATATGCTACAGCACCCCAACATGAGAACAAAAGACATGGCCATGAAGTACAGGTAAAGCACAACAAAACATGAACACTGAGATATCTCCAGAAAAGACTAGAACATGCTCAAAAAGACATGGAGATATTGCAAATAATAACAGTTTCAGGCTTTATCAGAAATAACATCAGGTTGCAATGTTTAGAGCTATCAAACAACATGTTACAGGAACTTATCATGGCAAACAAAGGCATGGCATGAATCTACTAATTGCATAGATCGAAAGTCCCTTACTGACCATGGGCCAAAAAGGCACAGAAAATATGATGGCACCCATGTAAACATGGCAAGTTATATTACAGATTCAAACATGGCAGGAACAACAATAAGTAGGCATGTTGGTGAGCTTGAACCACTCACTACAAAGCAATACATGGCATGGCAAGGCACCCAAAAGTGAGAAGACATGTTTATGAAGCTAAGCATGGCAAGAGCAAGTTCATAGGGTGCATGGATCACTAGCAAACATTCATGGAAACATGGAACTTAATGTTAACAGGCTGACAACAACATTTTCAAGCAACTTTGGAGCAAGATATGAACAATCTACAGCAAGCTATAAATGCAACCAGGGGCATGGATGGATAGGGCAAAGCATGTAGATCAAAACATATTTATAGAACATCTCCAGATTATGCATAGAATGATTAGTAGAAGCATGTTTACATAGCAACAAAATATAACAGAATCTGTCTAGCAAAACAGCAACAACAAGTACCCTCCTTAACAAGCTCGATGCACTCAGCACACAACTCACAAAAATACATGGTTGGCACCCCTGGAAAGATGGCATGGCATAGATCAAAACATATGAAGACATCAACCTCATAGGATGCACACATCAATCATGGCAAAAATGACAAAACAGCAAGTTATAACAGTTTCAATAGAATAACATCAACATGCACTCTTCCAACAGCATTTCGGGCACCAAGATGACCTCAAATAAAAATGATGCAATGGAATGAAATGAATTACTCGTTGAGACAAACAATTTGACATATTACAAGCACGAAACGGAGCTACGGATGCAGAGATACAACAGGTCAAACATGGCATGATTATGCAAAATATTACAGGACTTAGTGGATTTTCAGAGGGAGGAGAAGTCAACCTTCTCAGATCTGGATCCGGCTTGGCGCGTGGATCGAGGCGGCGCCGGAGCATCGCCGGAGATGCTGGAGAGGGGCGAGGGGTGGCGGATCCGACCGGAGGAGGCGCCGGCGAGGTGGGGAAGGCGGCGGCGGCGCGCTGCCGGAGGCCGGGCACGGGGACGCGGGCGCGGGGCAGCAGCCGGGCCTGGGGCGGCGCTGGACGGCGCCCGCGGCGGCGTGGCGCCGGCGGGAGGCGGCGGGGGCGCAGGCTCGGGCGGGGACGGGCGGAGGCGCGCCGGCGGCCCCGGCCAGCGCGGCGTCGGGCAGGCGAGGCGACGGCCGCGGCTGCTGTGAACGCCGAGGCGGCGGATGCGGGGAGGCGCGCCGACGGCGAGGGCGAGCGGGGCGAGCAGCGGCGGCGCTTGCGGGCCGGGCGGGCTTCCCGCGGGCCTGGCGGGCCGGCGGCGCGGGGGAGGCCGGAGTGGCCACGTGGCGGCTCCCGATTCGTCGGGCGGCGGCGGGCGGACGCGTCCGGCTCCATCCGGACGTGTCCGACTGCGGGGAGAGGAGCGGGGCTAGGGTTAGGGTAGGAAATGATCCGGGATTTCGGGGGAGGGGTGTTTATATAGGTAGAGGGAGCTAGGAGAGTCCAAATGAGGAGCGGTTTTCGGCCACGCGATCGTGATCGAACGACCGAGAGCATGGAGGGGAGTTTGCTGGGTTTTGGACCACTTTGGAAGGGGTGTTGGGCTGCACACAAAAGAGGCTTTTGCGGTTACCCGGTTAACCATACCAAACGACCTCCAAATGGCACGAAACTTGACAGGCGGTCTACCGGTGCTATACCAAGGCCACTTGGCAAACCTCGGGCCATTCCGAGAAAGTTTAACACCCGCACACGAAGAGAGGCGAGAAGGGGACGCTAGATGACATAGGAGTGCCGGATTGCAAAACGGACAACGGGGAAAATGCTCGGATGCATGAGACGAACACGTATGCAAAATGAAATGCACATGATGACATGGCAAAAGGCAACACGCAAGCACACGACATGGCAACGAAGGTGAATAACTGGCAGACACCTGGCGCATCAAATCCGGGGCGTTACACGGGAAGACGCGGCAGTGGAAGCCCGCGTGGAGAGGAGTACGAGGGTTCACTGGTTCGGCTGCGGTGTGAGGCTGCCGTTGCCGCAGGGCCTGGCCAGCGGTGGGAATAGTAGGGGGCGGTGAGGCCTCCGCGGTAGCACAGCCGGCCACGGAAGGCAGGATCATGCGGCACAACCGATGCTGCTTTGGGCGGCTAGAGCAAGAGGACCAGAGGTTGAAGAAGCACTACGGCCGTTGGATGGACATCGTATGGTCACTGGAGCTAGAATCGTTCATATTGACTAAAGTTGACAAAGGCCCCCGTCCCAGTCAACTTAGTAGGCCCACAAGTCAGCCTCCCACCATGGTGGGTCCTAGCTAGCAAGGGGAGTATTCATTTTTTGTGCGTAATAAGGAGGCACTTCCGGTGGGTCCGAGCTGACAGCGCGGGGAACGTTTTTCGCGAAATACGCTGGCCCGTCCGGTGGGTCCCAGCAGTCAGGGGGGAAACATTTTTTCACGAAATAAGGTGGCCCGTCCGGTGGGTCCCTGCTGTCAGGTGGAGGAATATTTATTTTGCGCGTAATAAGGAGGCACTTCCTTGCGGCCGCCTGGACCCAGCTATTAGCCTCTCCACGTACAGTACTCTTCTAATGGAAGTCAGTCGTTGACCATGTTGACCACGCCGCGCCGAGACCACCAGGGCGGTGGTTTGGACGACGGCGAGGCCTAGGAAGGGGACGACGCAGAGCCGGGGAAGACGCATCAGTGGTAGCCCACACGGAGAGGAGTACGAGGGTTCACTGGTTCGGCTGCGGCGTGAGGCTGCCATCATCGCAGAATAACAGGTGGTGTGGGTGAGTAGAGGGATACCCTGGGCCAGCGGTGGGAGTAGTAGGGGGCGGTGAGGCCTCCGCGGCATCACAACCGGCCACGAGAGGCAGGAGCACGCGACACGACCGACGCTGCTTTGGGCGGCTGGAGCAAGAAGACCAGAGGTTGAAGAAGCACTATGGCCGTTGGATGGACATCGTACGGTCACTGGAGCTAGAATCGTTCATATTGACTAAGATGACAAAGCCCTCCGTCCCCGTCAACTTAGTTGGCCCACAAGTCATCCTCCCACTATGGTGGGTCCCATCTAGCAGGGTGGGTATTCATTTTTTGTGCGTAATAAGGAGGAACTTCCTTGCGTGCGAAGATATAGCTGGTGGGTCCGACATGTCAGCGGGGGGAACGTTTTTTCGTGAAATACAGAGGCCCTTCCGGTGGGTCCCAGCTGTCAGGTGGAGGAATCATTATTTTGCGCTTACAGTCCATGGCCGATGGATGTCGTTCATTGACCACGTTGACCAGGCCGCGCCGAGAGCACCATGGCGGTGGACGATGGCGAGGCCTAGGAAGGGAACGACACAGAGCCGGGGAAGACTCGGCAATGGTTGCCCACACGGTGGGGAGTACGAGGGTTTACTGGTCTGGCTGCCGTCGCCGGAAAATAATAGGAGGTGTGGGTGAGTAGAGGAATGGCCTGGCCAGCAATGAAGTAGGGTGGGGCGGTGCGGCCTGTGCGGCAGCACAGCCGGCCACGGGAGGCAAGAGCAGGCAGTCCCACCGGAGCTAGTTTGGGCGGCTGGAGCAAGAAGATCAGATTTGAAGAAGCAGCACGGCCGTTGGATTAACATCCAACGGTCACTACTGCTAGAATCGTTTGTGGACTAAGTTGACCAAGCCAAAGTACACGTCAACCTAGTAGACCCACAAGTCAGCCTCCAAATCTGTCCCAAACAGCATACAGCCCGAAATTTCTAGCCGGATTCAAATTAATTTTAAATCTAAATATACCTTAATTTAAATATAATGAAATTTTACCCGCACAAAAACAATGAAATTTAAAATATCAAAATCCGAAAGAAAACAGTATTTGGGAACTAATTGCCTATTTGCTGTATTTTTTTCATTTTACAACCCATTTATTATTACTTATAACCCATTTATTATTACTTATAGCCCATTTCTTATTACTTATAGCCTATTTCTTATTACGTATAGCCCATTTTCTGGGCAAAATGCATCCCTCCTCGTCTTGAAAGATTTCCGGCCCAGCAGGGCGTAGAAAAGCAAGTAGGCCTATGTTGGTTATTCTACAAAAAACAAAATAGCTGGCTAGCCATTTTTTAGAAAGGAAAAAAACAAACTGGGCTGGTCATGTGCTAAACATATGAAATAAAAGTCTGGGCTAGACGGGCCACGGGTCCCGCACAACCTAGTTGGTACCCTTCTCCGTCCCGAAAAAACAAAATTACTGCACGCGCTGCTGGGTCCCTACTGTCATCCTCACCATGTACAGTCATCTCCTTATTCCTCTCGGTTGTTGACCATGTTCACAACACCGGAGGGCGGCGCCGCGGCAAGCGCGGAGTACGATGGTGAGGCCTCGGACGGGAACGAACAGGAGTCGGGGAAGATCACAGCCAGCCGTGGGAGGCGGGAGCATGCGGTCCCGCCGGTGCTGGTTTGGCTTTGGCGGCTCGAGGAAGAAGAGACTGAAGAAACGCAACATACGTTGAATGTCAATTGAACGGTCAAGGTTGGCACAATCATTTTTTGACTAAGTGGACACCAAGTAGCATACTTTTTTATATATAGGAAGAAAACTGCAAGGAAAATGCGTTCGTCTGCTGTCCTCCTCACAGGGAACGTTCACCACATAAGTGACTAGCACCCTTGGTTTTTAACCGAGAGGTCTTGGGTTCGAGTCCGAGGAACCCTCAATTTTGTCCTCCTTCCTTCCTCGCAAAAAAGGGAAATAAAATCAAAGACTTGGGAAGGCGTACAGAACAAGCTAGCGTACCAGTAAAGAGACGTTGCCGAGTTTTAGAAAAAAGAAAGACGTGCTCCTGTAGCTAGTTCGAATCCAAACCTAGACTATGATTATATATGGTGTTATGCTACTCTGCAAGTAATGAAACTGACATATCCAACGTTCTGTTCTCCTCTTCTCTACTTACTCTGCCTAGCATTAGAAGCTCTGGCCGCAGCAACCATGTCCGCTGGCTGCTCGTCTACCTGCTCTTCAGCAGGCAACAACCAGATATGCGCCAAGTCGCCACCCGTACCATCGCCTGTGGGTCGCATCACACCCCCGTCGGCACGCGCACCGCAGCCGATTGCTCATCGCAACCCGCTGCCGTTCGTGTGGTGCCACTGCTGAAAATCACGCAGAGTCATCCATCGCGTCTCAACCACAATCCGCAACCCTGGTCGAGTCTTCTACAAATGCCCGAATCATGGGGTAATAATATGTTTAAGTGTTGTTCTGCTGCTTTCAGTTGCTGATTTTTTTAATAGTTTGGTTAATGATCTTCCAATTTGATTCATCCAGAAAAGGGAAGATTCATGTGATTTGTTTTTCTGGAAGTTGCTGATGTGGGGGAATGCAACTATGCTGATTATTTGGTTAGCCGAGGAATCCCAATACCAGCAGGTTGGGGTGTTGGACAAGTAACTGAAGGAACGACAAAAGAGGAAGATGCAGAGCAGAAGGTTAAAGACGTAGTTCCTCTGATCATGGCCAAGCAACAGCTGCTGAACGGCCTTGACAGCAATGAGGAGATGAAAGAGCTTGTGAAGATAATGGGCAAAATCGATGTGCTATGTAGGATGATTGTCTCTTTATTTGCAGTGTATGTAGCACTCGTGATGTATTCAGTGGCTATGACATGAGCACTTTGCTGAAACTAGTAATGAATGAAACCTGTGTAGCAGGCTGGGTGTAGTGTTGTGAACATCTAATGATTTCTATTAACGTAAATCAGGGGTATCCCCTTTTGCTCATATAAATAAATAGATAGCAGAGGCCCTGTCGGGTCAGCTATGTTCTCATTCGAAGACGTCGAGCAAATTGCAGTCCAACATCAAACTATGTCATCATGTTTTAGTTGTCATACAATCACCAAACACAAATCAGCATACATAACAAGTGATGTTCTCACAGCAAAATACTAAACAACATGTTCATCAGGTTTTAGTTGTCATAGCAAACACAATTTCACATGGTAGATAAAAAAGCGTCTTCTGACAGGCAAGTACGACAAAAGCAATGTAATCATCATCCGCAGCAGCAGCGTCAACATCTTCGCCATGTGTATCAGTCTGAATCATAATTCCCCATGGTGTCATCTTCTTCTTCGTCCTCAACATCCTCGAACGTTGGCTTCTTCTTGATCAACTCTTGTATGTCCACAGCACGATAGGCAATCTTTTCGCCGGCGTCATTGACGTGATGGTTCTCAAAGATATTAGGAACATCTGTGTTATCTTGTACATTAGGAGCAGTGTAAGCATCATCTTGTTGTGCAACTTCATTAAATGAATTCCTCTGCTCAAACCTTTGCAATACTCTCTAGTCATCGCTACGTGCAAATGTGTCTTCCAAGAAAAATATCTGTGTTGCTTGATTTGCCAAAATAAAAGGCTCGTTGGTCAGGTACGCCGCCTTGACACTGATGGATTTGAAATAATCATCAGCTCTGGGTTTTGCGATCCTGGAAAACAGGTTATACCAACGACAACACAACAGAACCACACACCGATGGTCCTCGAAACTGGAGATATACTGCAACTGAACAGTGTCTGTTATGTTAGCATACATTTCAGTTGTCTCTTTGTCATACGTATCCGTGCTCATGATGGCACTGTTTTGTGTCTTCCTGCCTTCGTCTCGTGCAAGGGTGTTGTAGCGCACATTCCAACAACGCAAGATTCATAATGTCTTACCCGAGTATCAGGACCCATTGCTAGTGAGTAAAGGGCATCATCAACTGCCTGCCAATCCTCCCGCATCTTCTTAACCTATGGTTAGAAAATAGACAAGCTGATCATCTTATGTACTCAATATATTAAAAAAACTGACAGTGCACTTCAAAAGCTTACATGGTTCTTGAACCATTTCGCAAATCCTGCCATAACCAGTTTGTCAATGTTTCTTGGATTTTGCGGCAGTAACTCCTCTTTGTACATGCTGCACAACATAGTGATCGCGTCAAACATCTAAATATATAAGAATGTGCTGCAAGTTTAGTAGATTACGATGTATAAGCTGCAGTACTGCACTTACTTGATGTAAGGTAGTATCTTAGGACAGTTATTCAACACATACCAAACCATTTTGTCCAAATCTTTAGGTTTGTCCTCTTGTTGACTCTTCCCTATAACTCGAACAGAATAATCGAAAACATTGAGCCCGGGAATGTCTTCACCCACCTCTTTGCTAAGCTGATCAGCTATTTCAATGTATTTTGAGTAGAATGTCAACGCTTCTGTAGCAATGTAGGCCTCTACAATGGAACCCTTAGGTCTAGCTCTGTTCCTAACATAGCCCTTGAAAGTGCCTAGCCGCCTTTCAATAGGGTACATCCAGCCATACTGTACTGGACCTCTAAGTAGTGCCTCATCAGGTAGATGAACAGCCAAATGCACCATCACATCAAAGAAGGCTGGAGGATATATCTTCTCAAGGTCGCATAGGATAGTTGGTATCTTGTCTCTAAGACGCTCCAAAGCATCTATCCTGATATTTCTACTGCAGAGTTCCCTGAAGAATTGTCCCAACTCTGCAACTGCTCTGTATAAGTCAGGGCGGCCCAATCCTCTAAGGATAACAAGTAAAACCCTTTGAAGTAGGACGTGGCAGTCATGAGTTTTCAACCCTTGTACCTTGTTTCCATCTGCACTGACTCTCCTTTTAGGGTTGGAAGCAAATCCATGTGGGAATCTCACACGTGACAAGACCTCGCAGAATTCTTTTCTTTTTACCTTGTCCAAGACGAACACAGCTGGTGCCATATCCCGTGGTTTACCTTCATCTTGCACCTGCAAATCCTTTCTGATACCCAGGTGTGTCAAATCAATCCTAGATTTTAAGGTATCTTTCGTCTTGCCTTCAATGTTAAGAAGTGTGTCGATAATGCTGTCACATATATTTTTCTCGATGTGCATCACATCAAGATTATGCCGCAGATCCAAATCTTTCCAATACTCCAAGTCCCACAAAGTGGACCTGCGGGTAAACAATAATCTCTCTTCTATCGTGCCACACTTCCTTTTCCCGCTACCATTACCAGGATGGTTTCCTGGTGTAATATGCCTGGCCTTCTCTAATTCCACTTGCAACTCATCGGCGGTGAGCCTCTTGGCGCATCACAGTTTTCATGCTTTGCATTGAACACATGTCTTCGGTATTTTCTAGGATGCGGCTTGTCCTTGGCAAGGAAACGGCAGTGTCCAATGTAACAGATCTTGCTAAGTATTGCGTATGACAGCGGATTCCTGTCACAACGAACACATGCATTGTAACCATGTGTCATTCGCGCTGACATAGTGCCTAAAGCCGGATAATCATGGATGCACCAAATTACAATAGCACGCAGAAAGAAATCAGCTGGTGGGCTGCTATATAGGTCTCGAGTGAGAACACCCTTCCATAGCTGTTGAAGTTCCTCCACAAGAGGCTCCATGAACAAATCAAAATCTTTCCAGGACTTTTTGGACCTGGGATGAGCAAGGCCATCATGTAGTTTGATTCTTTGGTGCAGACATTTGGAGACATGTTGTAAGGGATAACAAGCACTGGCCACATGCTATATGTGGCGCTCTGGTGGCCAAATGGGTTAAATCCATCTGAAGCTAAGCCAAGTCTAATGTTTCTCGGGTCAGCAGTAAACTCTTTGTGTTTATCATTGAAGCTTCTCCACTCACTACCATGAGATGGATGGCTAATTACATTCTGATCTCTGTACTCCTGGTTCCTAGAATGCCACAGTACACCCTCTCTTGTTTCAGCATCATGAAACAACCTCTGCAATCTTGGTGTAATTGGAAAATGTCTCAGAACATTATGAGGAACCCTCTTCACAACATCGTCATCTTTCCATCTTGATGATTTGCATTTCGGGCATTCACTTAAGTTGGCATAATCCTTCTGGAACAGAACACAATTATTCTTACAAACATGGATCATATCATATCCAATTCCAACTGCACAAAGGAAATTCTTCATTTTATTGTAGGTGTGTGGCAGCTCAGACGCATCTGGGAAAGATTTGCGGAAAGCAGCCAACATCGCATCGAATGATTTGTTGGTCATCCGCTCAGATGTGTTCACCTGAAGAAAGGTGACCATAGCTGAGAATACTGACAGCTTATTTCCTGGGGTGACAGCAACGTTTCGTTGTTCCAACATGCGGGCCCACCGTTTTTCTTCTGCAGGTGAAAGTTCACGGAATGCACGAGCATTTCGTAGCATTGTTTCAATGTTGGTCAAACTCACTGGCTCCGCCACCACCTCCTCCTCCTCTTCCACCTGAGCATCAGGCAGATCAAGATGGTGATCTGCTGCTTCCACGTAGTCAATAGCATTGACGTTCACAGCTTCACCATGATGAACCCACCTAGTATATGTGACCGACATCCCATACAAGTGTAGATGATTTTTCGCAGTTGACTGGGGTCTTGTAACTGAATTCATACAACAGCTACACGGGCAGAGCACATCTGATTTCATACCACCGTACTCAGCTCTGATAAAGTTCATGAAGTTTTCAACCCCCTTGACATATGCAGCGGAGAATCTTCGAGCAGAAGTTATCCAAGTCCTGTCCATCTGTTAGACATACAAATTAGTTCTTCTACTAGATATTACAGGAAAAACATATATGCTTTTTTATGAAGTCCAGAAAAAAATTACCTAGGTCGATGTCTAAAGCTATGGCAAGATATTTGGATGAGCAGATCTAAGTAACGAAATATATGTAAAGCTAATTCAGCAAACAGATTTGAGTGCTAAATTATGGCAGGCTGTTTCAGCAGTTAATGAGCCCGAGCACACAGCCATCGAATTATCGAAGGCCATCGCAGCAACAAAGATCGAGTATAAAATGGTGTAGAGCTATGTCACCTAACAGATTGGCTACTAGACCACGGCAATCTACGTCACAATAAATATATGGCAGGATATTTTAGCAACTAATCGGCCTTGGCAGGCCATCTCAGCTAAGCAGATTGAGTGCAGAACAGGGCAAGGAAGCTTTTTAAGCAGAGCATATTGACAGTAAACTACTTTGGCAAACAGTGAGATTAACAGCGTCTATCAGCTAACATTCAGCGCTACACCGACATGAACGGGGCCTCAGTCTAGAATGCGTGTACCGTGGGAGAAGCTGACCGCCGTGCGTCTCCACACGAACGTCACCAGCGGTGGCGGCGCTGACCGCCGTGCACCTCCACAAGATCGTAGCCAGAGGTGGCGGTGCGGCTAGAGGACGGCAGTCTACGAGAGCGTACTGTGGGAGCGAGAGGATCGCCGTGCGTCCCCTCGATGAACCGCGGCGCCGACGTATCGGCGCGGCAGGGAGGGCGACTTTGGCAGAGCGAATGGAGTGGAGGGGGGTTTGGGGAATATTTGGCCGAAGGGCGGTTGAATCGAATTTGGGGGGAATTTTTGTGTGTGTGGGGGGGGGGGGATTTTCGCGCGGTGGGCAGGGGGAGTTTGGCGCATGGTCGGTTTCTCCGAGTGCAGTCCCACGTGTCAGTGAAGAGGCAAGCCGAAGCGCGTTCTGTTTGCATGAGCCGTGTGCAGGACCGAACGTGTGTGGGGTGCAATGCGACCGCGACAGGAGTGCTGTGAGTGTACCGACTTTTTTCCTTTTGAACTAGGTGCTTCACCCCCTCAAAAAAAATGTTGCTTCGCGCGATCCATCGATACTACTACTAGTAATCCAGTAATCCCGACTAAAACGGTGCCGCTGGGTCTTTTCCCGCGCGATATGCTGGGAAGTTGGCTTAGTTGGGTTTTTTTAGATTTGTCTCGGTTCAATAAAAAGCAGAGTTGGTGATGATGGTGTGCCTGTCATCCTGCAATATAGGCCGTCCGATCTATATCTAATGGATAGGAAGGAAACTATGACAATTTACCCGCACTCCTCTCCACATTTGCAGATAAGGCTTTCCCTCGTTCATCCTTTTCTCCCACAAGATCTTGATCTTCCGTGCACTAGTACTCCTACAATATGTATATTATTGTGAAAGTTCATATACACCGGCCGAGATTAATGCAAACACGGCAAATTTTCATTACATTTCGAACTTTTATAAGGCAGAAAAATAAAAGAAACCCGACCCTAAACCTATTCTACGGCGGCGACCGACGTCCTCCATCTGCGATCTCTATGTACGGGGGCGGGGTTCAAGACCCGTGAAGTGAAGATGCTGTCTCCAACGAGGAAGAGTAGAACATGGGATACGGACTGACCAGTTGGCACACCATGCCCTGCCGCCTCCCATGCCCTACTCATCCTCGGAGGAGTCTACGACCTCGGCGGTGCCAGACGTTGGACAACGGCAAGTAGGGCGCGTGGTTGACGGTGCTCCCGTCGTCGGCCGCCAGCGTGGCCACCGCTTGTGCGGTCGCGTCCGCGTCCGGCTACGCCGCTATTGCGTCGCGAGAGGCGACTTGAGCGAGGGCGGCGACCTCGAGCCTCATCCCCGAAGACAAGCTCTCCCGCAGAGCATTCGCACTTGCGGTCATGGCGGATGTGGTGTCAGGTAGGAGGACGATGCGCTATGGTGTGGAGGTTAGCTGGGCATTGCCGCTTTAAGTAGCGCATTCCGGTTAGGCCAAGCGTCCGGGTGCGTCATTAAGTCGCCGGAGTTGGTTCCTCGGGCACCGAGCCTCTTAACGACGGCATACGAACGGACGGCATGAATGCGGGCAACTGGCGCCCGCTGGGAACGCACCGCGCGATGGTGCGAGGGACGAGGGCTTTGGTGTGCCAGGGTAGTCAGCTGCGGTCGTGGCAACGTTGGAGATGCCCTTTGCACAAATGCGATCCCCGCATGTCAATGAAAAAGCAAGACGACCCGGCATGGTCTCAGGTCTAGAGGATGCAGTTGGCCACGCTACACCACTCTGCGGACGCGTCGCGGCACCCCATGCATCCTCGACGAGCTGGGTGTTGGGGTGTGTTTCGATTGTGGCCAAAGTGCACCTTACCAAAATTTTGGTCATGACCCAAAGATTGGTCTTTGTTTGGATGGTTGCCATTTCTTTGTTATGCCAATGAACTCTAGCCAACTCTAGTTCATTTTTCTTGCCAATGTCGGCCAAATCATGGGCAACCAATACCTCAACCAAAAATTTGGCTACCCAATGCTTTGATGGGGCAACCTTGGGCACAAACCAAACATACCATTGGTCGTGCCACAGCACAAACGCCACCCTCGGCACACTGAAACTGACTGTGTCTATCGACGATATGAGCATGTTGCTCACCGCGGTCGCCGTGTCCATAGGTGGTGCTGGAGCTGCGCCCCATTGTTGGCCCCAAAGACCCACATGAACGGTTGTCGGTGGTGAGGAGGTCGTGGGCCAGCTCCTCCATTGGACTAGTCTGTGCTACGTCGTCCCGACGGGTGTGCCCCACATGTCGGTTTCCCTGTTTTCCCGGCCATATTCGAGCGTCAGTGCTCCGCGTTGCGCATTAGGCATTTCACTATGTAGGCCAAGCGAGACAACTTATTGTTTATATTAGCCGTTCAAGTGTAATCATGTGGCGTTTGCTTATTTCTCATTCCTCTCCAACCCTCTTCTCCATCGATCATGTCGCCCTCCAGTCGAGTCCATCCTCCCGCATGCCTCATTTGAACATTCCACCGAGTATCATTCGCATGTACCCACCCTAGTCCTCTTTCAATAGATCTCCGGACCCCGAGATGAAATCGAGAGGGAACGAGTGGGGGCACGTGATACCTAAGGCGGATTCAAAATTTTGAACCGGTGATCATAGCATCCGCAAATCATATATAAAGGGTATTCAATGTTCATTTCGTTTTTGAACGTACAATATACTCCCTCCTATCCTTTCTACCTTACATATAAGTTTTATGTGTAGTCAAAGTATCTCTACTATGATAAAAAAGGTATCAACATTCAACAACGCCCAATCAATATTGTTAGATTCATACGTACTCCTAGATTTGTACTCGAGATGGTTTCCAATTTGACTATTGACAAGATTAATAGTACTCCTTTCACATAGGTGAGTAAGTCATCTTAGGCTGTGCACCATGACCAAGGAGGAGGGGAAAACGAGAGACATTAATGTTTATTTGCTAATTAATAGTATTGCATGCAATGAACTAACCACTGCATGTCATGTTTGATAGTCTCAGGTCATTAAAAGCATGCACACCCTCATCTCTTATTGGTTCATATGTCAAGAAACAAGAACCGAGGTAGAAGTTAATGCACCGCGCCTACGTGTTTTGGGATTATTTGGTTTTCGTAAGATAACTTACACACCTAGACGGAGGGAGTAAATGAGATGTATAATGTGAAAATTATATCATTGGAAACTCCTTTCACATACGAAATTGACCATATGCTTTGTGTAAGTTACATGTCATATATTATTACTCTAACATTTGTTCAAAGTTAGCCTCGAAAAATGCATTAGACCCTATATGCTTTGTGTAAGTTGCATGTCATATATTATTACTCTAACATTTGTGTAAGTTGCATGTCATATATTATTACTCTAACATTTGGTCAAAGTAGTATAGTGGAAGTGGATCCTCTGACGTAGGTATCCCTGCCTTACCCTCCCTTTCGGTCACTTACTGGCGGACCCCATGCTTGCTAGGCCCCGCATGTCAGTTACTCAGTGGGTTCGGCCATGTCAGGGGATCCTCGTCCGTAGTATACTCCCTCTGTTTTTATTTACTCCGCATAAAACGGAGGGAGTAGTGGTATAATAAATGACGCGGGCAGGGGAGGGGGAGGGACGTCGGTTTGCTCTCAACTGCGGTCCCACAAGAGAGCGAAAACGCAAGACGAAGCGCGTTCCATTCGGTGAGCGACGTGGAGGGTCCAGCGTGCCGGGTTGCAACGCGAACGCGACAAGAGCGATGTACAGTCAAAACCGATTGACCGGTCATCACCGGAACCACTATTCACACCAGAACCTTCGCTGCTCGGCCTACGCCAGCCACTGCCCTAAAACCACACCAAATCTCCAGCCCATTCCCCCACCTTTCAATCCCCTAGCCTGCATCAAGTGTCCCCTAGTTCGCCGGAAAGCCATGGTGCGCCACAAGATCACTTACTACAA
The DNA here is from genome assembly GCA_963921465.1 of Triticum timopheevii. Lineage (NCBI taxonomy): Eukaryota > Viridiplantae > Streptophyta > Magnoliopsida > Poales > Poaceae > Triticum > Triticum timopheevii. The sequence goes on from OY997272.1 coordinate 174,743,044, forward strand.
GATGCTGACGCCGGAGCGCCGCTTAGAAATCGCGGCGGCGGTCGGCGCCACAGACCTCCGTTCCCAAGCTCGCTTTGCGGTGGGCCAATCCCTGAGTTCTCTGGAGCCAAGCTACGAGGAGGAGAAAGCCGATCCAATGTTCACTGTGGAGGTCACGGCGCAGAAGGCCCCCGATGGGTATGAGACGATGGACGTCGACTTTGTGCCGGCGTCCGAGTCCCCCATGGTGCAGGAGGACCAGCGGTTCAACATGGCGATACTAAAGGAGGACCGGGAGGCAGAGGCTCAACTCGACGCGGAGCACGCGCATGCCGCTGCCATCGAGGCTCTCTTGCTGGCGGAACCGGATGTCGTGGATGTGAACCGGGCGGCGGAGGCTCAACTTGAGGCGGAGTGCACGGATGCCGCTGCCATCGAGGCTCTCCTGCAGGCGGAACCGGACGTCCTGGACATGAACCGGGCGGCAGAGGCTTGACCCGACGCAGAGGGCGCGAATGCCGCTCTCATCGACACCCTCCTGCGGGCGGAACCGGAAGTCCTGGACTTGAACCGGGCGGCAGAGGCTCGACTCGACACGGAGCGCGCGGATGCCGCTCTCATCGACGCCCTCCTGCAGGCGGAACCGGAAGTCCTGGACTTGAACCAGGCGGCGGAGGCTCGACTCGACGCGGAGCGCATGGATGCCGCTGCCATCGAGGCTCTCCTGCAGGCGGAACCGGACGTCCTCGACTTGAACCGGGCTGTGCTCTATTCCGTGCAGAGCGCCCGCACGCTCTACTTGAACGAGTAGCTGGAGGCCGAGGACAACCACGGTGCGGAGACACACGTCGGCAGCGACGACTGGTTCGCGCCGGCAGCCAAAGACAACGAGGCCGTCTCTTTCCACGAGCAGTGATAGTTTTTCTTTATGTTGTTGTTTTTATTATTATGGATCTTTTGCTGTGTAAAAACATACTATTTGTTATGCAAGTCGCCTGAGCCTACCATTTCAGGCGGTTGGATGAATAACCTACGTCTCCTAACCCTTCTTTCCTTCTTCCTCACCTCTTCTTCTTCCCCAACAGACTATCGCACGGGCCATACGGATACTCCGGTTGGATAAACATACTCTATGAACGAAAATTATGTGTCAGTGATAGGATGGCTGAGTTTGGTTTGTTCACATGCGACAGCACATGTCAGTGAGGGTGTGTTCCCTTGGTTGGGTTTGCGGCGTGTAGGAGCAAAGTGTGAGGGTGCGGTGCGACCGCGGCGTGCAGGAGCGACCGTGTGAGGGTGCGGTGTGACCGCGACAGCCGTGCACAAGTGTACCTCCTTCTCATTTTGAAAACTTTAGGCAAGCTTGGCAAAAATGTGTGGCGAAGTTTGGCAATGCAAGGCCTAGACCCAAATAGTATAAGTACGTACGTACTAGGAGTATTAGTGTTAAAAAAGAAAGGCGGGGTTTTCCTTCGATGCAAATCCTCGTTTCACGTGTCAATTAATGCGTATTTTTTCCCAAAAGACCAAAGAGCTAACCATCTCACTCCTCATCGCTTGATTAATGCAGCGCCATGCAAACGAACCTTCTCACTTCCGCATGCATGCAGGGGATATTAATGTCCTTGGTTGCTAACCCCATCAATTTTGCCTCGATTAGTGTTAGTGGCCCTTTGCAAATTGTAATTTTGATATACTGGCCTTGTGTACAAAAAAAATGGAGGTAGTAACTATATTTGAATTCCTTGCCCATTGCGGTGATGTCGATGACTTTTTTTGTGGTTTGGCGAAGTGCGTTCGACGGAGAACACCATAGAGGGAGACCACGGTAAGTCGTTCGCAAGTGCCTCCTGCAAGCTGAGACAACCGCCTTATTTGCATCCAGGAAGTCCTTTACTAGTACTACTACTAGGAGTACTAGTGCGGTGAGATGGTTTCTCGAAGAAGACGATGGAGAAGCGGAGTCAGCGAAGAGTGAAACGATAGTTGCTTCGTCCGTGCTTTGTGATTTGATGCCTCACTGCTTTGTGATTTGTGATAGAAGGGACAGGGGAGTAGACTCTGTGCTCTACACTGTACTACTCCTACATGCGTCCAAGCATGGGAGAAAGAGGAGAGATGTTGCATTTTTCTATTCCTTCAATCAATCAATCAGGGAGCTTCGGTTCCATCTTTTTGGCTTTGGCAACGCCGTCCACAATGGTTCCCACGATGCCAAAAGCTATTTTCACATTTGGCTACACATTGTGGATGCCCTTAACCGTACCACTTGGTTTTGCTCCTATGTGCTATCTATACAAATCTCAATTATATTGATCTAAAAAATTATAGAATCAAAGATTAGAAAAATGTCAGGACCCCGACTCAATGCCACATCGATCTAGCATGTAACACCTCATATCACTTTGCGGCCTCATGCACGGTATTCCCACGGGTGTCGCCTTACCTTTGCCCGGGACCGTTTGCGCCTTTTGACACACGTATATGATAGTGTCGCTAGCATCCATATGATAAGGAGCCCAGGCTGACATGGCTAGTCGTAAACCCAAAGTGGCACAAACTTACAGGGACAGGCATCCATGACCCAGCATCGAACGTGTCGGTCATCAACGAGTGAATCCAGGCTGTAGCACTGGGCTAGCAGGACTCCGGTGAACCGGGCTGTAGCGGGCTAACAGGACTCCGATATTCATCGCGTGACATTTCCCGAAGGGACAGACACAGGAACGAAGAAGGACACATGCCGGCCAGCCTAAGTGTTCCGGAGCAGTAGCAAGCTACCATGACTCAGTGGAAGCACTAGGAGACATTTCCCGGTAAGAGAAGCTACCAAGGATAAACAGCTAGATAGTCAGATCCCACACATACCAAGCATTTCAATAACGTACACACAATATGCTCGATATGTGCAAATACAACATGGCATCACAACATGGCTCTACAACTCAAGTATTTTATTCAATAGGCTCCGAGGAGCGAGATATTACAAACATAGGTCTCGTGACCCAACATTCAGAGCATACAAGTCAAAGCACATGCGGAAGCTTAACATGTCTGAGTATAGACATCTACAAATGAAAAAGGCTAAGAAGCCTGACTATCTACTAGATCCCGCCGAGGGCACAAGATCGTAGCTGAAGTAACAAGCTAAACATCGAAGTCCACGTGGAACTACTAGTGAGACTGAAGTCTCTCTGCAAAAACATAAAATAGGCAAACGTGAGTACAAATGTACCCAGCAAGACTTACATCAGAACTATCTACATATGCATCATTATCAACAAAGGGATGGTGGGGTTTAACTGCAGCAAGCCAGCTTTGACTCGGTGGCTATCCTGAACTACGACTGCAAGTAACTCTTCTGAGGTGGCGCACACGAGTCCACATATTCACCATATCAATACACCACTATGGATCCGCTCCGTCACCCTACGAGAACGCCATCCATAGCACTCACGCTTATCTTGCGCATTTTAGAGTATCCACTTTCACTTGTCTATGAACTGTTATAGGCAACCCAGAAGTCCTTTACCGCGGACACGGCTATTCGAATAGATAATTTATAACCCTACAGGGGTGTACTTCTTCATGCATGTTTCCACCACTTAGCGTCTGCACACGACATGTGCTCGGCATTCCTCAAGAGAAAGCCGACGTGGGTGTAGACCACGACCTACCTAAACACTCAAGTCTCTATTCCAGGTTTATCGCCTATTTAGGTTCCATCCGCAGGGAGTCTGGCCGAGGTTTCCACATACGGCCCCGAACGATGTGTACAGGGTTCCGTGACACCAAACGAGCGCCCGGTATACCCGGCCACGTGCCTATCGCATCACAGCCCACCCCTCCAGTCAACGCTGCGCACGGCCTCCAGCATACTACAAACACCAGAAACTTCTAGCAACTCCTGGACAGAGGACTAGGATGGTTAAGAAGTCGAGCGGGGTCATATTTCAGGGCCCAATGCATGGTAGTAACTGAATCATGGATCACAAACACAGAACCCAGTTCCTGAGGATGGCTTCAATGAGACAACCCACCATGTACTCCTACATGGCCTCTCACCGCTACCTTTACCAAATCGTGTTTACACACTTAGCTCACACACAGTAGGACATGTTCACACACCTCTGATTCATCCCCGATGAATCAGACCTGACACAACTCTAAGCAATAGCAGGCACGACAAACAAGCATGAATGAGTAGGCACATCAGGGCTCAAACAACTCCTACTCATGCTAGTGGGTTTCATCTATTTACCGTGGCAATGACAGGTCATGCAGAGGATAAGGGGTTCAACTACCGCAACAAGTAACACATGAGTCGTTGTTGTCCTAATGCAATAAAAGAGAGCAGGAGCGAGAGAGTGGGATTGTATCGGAATGAACAAGGGGGTTCTGCTTGCCTGGCACTTCTGAAGATAGTATAGTTCTTCATTGGTGTCATCGATCACATCGTCGGTACACGTCTACTGAGAGGGGGAAAAGCATTGACAAACAAAGAAGAAACACAATCAATGCAATGCACAATATGATGCATGATCATGACATGGCAAAATGAGTGTGTTGGCCTAATGCAACTACAACAGATTAAATGGAGTTGGTTTCAATCCAAGATTCAAATTCAAACCCCACATGTGGATATTCAAATGCCATTTATGTGATTTGTCCTAAACAGTAGTCATAAGTTGTTCTAACATGCATGAAGCTAGTACAAATGGATAGATTGGATTTTTCTGATCATTTTCCATATATAAATTATTTCATTCCGAGTTATGGTTAAATTTCTATGAATTTTAGAAGTTTATAGCATTTTTTGCAATTTCTGGATTATTTAAAATTAAGCTAAATCCAGAAATAGATTTACTGCATCAGCATGACATCATCATGACGTCAGCAGGTCAACAGAGTTGACCAGGGTCAAACCTGACTAGTGGGGTCCACTGGTCAATGACCTAGTGCTATTCAGTGTCAATGGCAGGTGGGTCCGGGTCAACAGACACATCAGCACAGTCAACTCTGACTGGTGGGTCCCGCGTGATTATAAACTAATCTAAACAGAAATAAAACCTAGATTATTTAGGGCATGGGGCCCAAGTGTCAGTGAGCTAGGTGGGTTAGTTAGGGCGTCATTAGTGGCTAATGACAGCGCCATGTCGGCTGCGCCGGAGTTCTGCCGGCGGCGACCAAAACCGTGGCGAAAGATCGCCGGAGTGGCGCTACGGGCGGTTTTGGGCCAAGCCAAGGTCACCAGAGGGTTGCCCTTGCTCGCGCGCATCTAGGGGAGGCACGCGGGAGGTGCGGGGTGGAACGAGCTCGCCGGAGTCGAGCTCGTGGCGGCGGCCGGCGTTCGGGCACCTGCGGGTTTGGCGTTGTGGTGCACGGGAGGGGGAGCTGGTGGGTGAAACATGCTCTAGGGGGTGTACTGAGTGCGGTGACGTGCTTGGTTTGGACGGAGGCCGGCCAAAACAACGACGGCGACATGGCCGGCGTCGGCGAGGTCTCGGTCTCGATGGAAATGAGAGCTAGAGCTCGAATTAGTGCACGGGAGTAGGGGGAAACGGTTCAGAGGCTCACAGCGCATCGCATGGATGGGTTGGTAGCTCGGGGAAGGCTCTGGAGACGACGGAGTGGCGACGGCGATCGTCGGAGTCCGAGGAAGAAGACGAAGCCGATGGCGGCGTTGTAGGGGCTCCCGCGGGGCGTGGCTTGGTGAGGAGGAAGAGGGGGTCGAGGTGGAGCCTCTGAGCGCATCGGCGAGGCGAGGCAGTGGCTGTGGCCACGGCGGTGCTCGTCGGCGGCGACGGCTGCGCTCGGCGGCCGCGCGGAAGAGAAACAGAGGAGAGGGGAGGAGCGAGGGAGAGTGCGAGGCATCGAGGGGGCCGCGTGGCGTCTGCGAGAGACGTCCAGGGGGAGGATGAGGCAGCCAGGCAGGGAGGAGGTGGCCGGCGTGTGGCCGTGCGCGCTGGGCACGCGTCCCTGCCTACTGGCGCGAGGAGAAAGGCGACAGGGAGGAGGCGGTGGTGGGCTGGGCCGGCCAGCTGCAGTGCTGGGCTGGTTGGTGGCGCCAGGTAATATTCCTCTCTCTCTCTCTCTCTCTCTCTCTTATTTTCCTTTTCTATTTCTGTTATTTTGTTTTGATTTGATTTAGAACATCAAATCATTTTTATAAACTTTCTGCAAATTTTTATGTGAGCTCAGGGCTAGCCCAAGGTCACATGCAACTTACAAAAATGTTTGAGCTTTATTTCTTATATAATAGAAATAAATCCAACTCAAATATGTCATTGATTTAATTCAAAAGGCCCAAAATAAATATTTCAGTTACTCCAAAAATATTGGTTTGCATTTTACCTCATGCCAATATTTTTACAGAATAACATGAACATTTTCTTGGACTCATTTGATGAGATTTAAATGTTGGTTATTTTTAGAGGTTTTCTGAGGCTTTTGAAAATTCCTCAATTCAAGTTTCATTTGAATTTAAACATGATGCTCACATGGAAGCTAGCATAGGTCAGGCCAGAACTAGGGATGTGACATAAAAAGGAGGTGATTTTGCCGCGCGGATGGCGGGGGAGGTTTCTTATTTTCGGAGGACGTTGTCCTGGCGGTTTGCTAACATGCGGTCCCACGTGTCAGTGCTTTACCAAGATGATCTGCGTCCCGCATGAGGCAGAACAATGGCAGAAGCAACACGTGGTTAAGTTGAAGAAGATGAGGGAGAAGCGGATTCAGCAACGAGTGAAATGATGGTTGCTTCGTCCCTCCAACTTCTTTTTTAGCATTATTACTTCGTCCCTCCAACTTAACTGCGGGAAAGATGCAGCTTTGTGATTTGACGCCTCATTGCTCATTACTACGCCGGCACCATGACTGGGGTGCTTCACCCCGGCTGCTCTGCACTGTATTCCGGTATGGCGCGTGGACCTGGTAGCTTGATGTCCCACATGTCGGCGAAAGGGACTAGAAGATTTATGAAAGCGAGCGTTCCACTCTTACGACGGAGGAGTAGATGACACGACGGCCCAGTGAACTGTCACTTGTACTATATAGTACTATAGTTTTGTTGTTTCACATGATCCATCGATACAAACCCTATTAAAAAGGAAAGGGCGGGATTTTTCCCGCGCGGTAGATGATACTGGCCATACATTTCAAAGGCAATTTTAATGTATGCAAACTGAATAATTATAAGTAACAATATGATATCTAGTAAAACTAAAAACACATATGATTTATTGTGTTAGAGTGTAGTAGTAGTGCTGTATTTCATAGTTGTTAGATGTAACATGCGAGAACGTGTAGAGATGTAGTTTTGGAGGGCCTACAGAGAGAAAAGCGTAATACGGTCACCGAACTTTAGAATAAGCTGATTACGGTCACTATCTACGTTTTGCGATGATTATCCGGTCACTTGATCACAGTTCAGCATTAGATTGCACTCTGTTGACCGGCCAAATAGTCTGTGTGGCGCCATGTTGACTAGTTAAATTGACCATGTTTATTGTGGGTCCCACCTGTCAGTTCGCATAGGGGAAAGGTCAGATAAACACAAATTTACGCAGGCGCGACAAGGCTCCAACCCGTGCGCGGGAATCACCTGGTTGTGTATGTGTCTATCAGGGCCTGATGTGTGCGCATGCACGTGTAGGTTGAGCACTTGAGCGTGAGAGTGTGTGTTGGTCATGTGGTGTACTGGTGTGTGCATGCATGCGTGCGTGTGTGCTTGTGAGTGTTGCGTGCGTGCGTGGCTGCGTGTGTACGTGTGAGTGTTGCGTGCGTGCGTGGGTGCATGTGTTTGTGTGAGTGTTGCGTGGATGGAGTTCGTGTGCATGCGTGCGTGTGTGTATAATCACCACACCAGCTCCTGTGTGTTAAAACAGACGGCTCAGCATACCAATACAAGGCCACCTTGTCCGCTGTGCCCGCGGTCATGACTTCGCACCACCGTCAAATTTTTTTGTCATTTGTTTTCATTCTTACTAGCAAGATGCCCGTGCGTTGCACATAACATCAAGATGCATTTGTATGACTTGTTTATCTTGTGAGAGAAAAGGATGAACGAGGGAAGGCCTTATTTGCAAATGTGGAGAGGTGTGTGGGTACCTTTTTACAAAACTGCCATAGTTTCTTTCATATCCATCAGATATAAATCGGACGGCCTATATTGCAGGATGGCAGGCACACCATCATCACCAACTCTGTTTTTATAAGAGTGTATTTTATGTATTTTATAATAGTGTAGATGCAGAGTAGATACAAGTCGACAGGTGGGCACGATGTTGGTGAGATAATGTGATGCAACACTAGAGGTGCCACGTGGAGCGTTCAACTGGTCAATAGTCATGTCATGAGGAAATACAAAGTTGTACAGTGAGCCCGTGATTGTATAATAACCACTAAACATAAACGGTGACCGTAATGAGTGGATTATGAAGTCCAATGTACGTATCGTGCTTTCACTTCAAATACAATGATCGTCATTGCATATATCGCGAGAGAAAGATGAAACACGCATGAATTTTCTAGGGGCTTACTTTTAGAGGACCTGGAGATAGTTTTGTGTGCATACGTGAAATGGGGCGTACAGGGGGGGTATGCGATGGAGAGAGAGATGCTCTTCATTTCTCTTTATTATGACTAACTTTGTATATAGTATAAAAATATACAAATTCATAGTGCGGAATAAATATCATTGTGGGCGCAATGCAATGCAAATTAGCGTTCGTACTCCTCCATATAACTTTGTAATGTTGTATATATGTAGAAACTATAAAATAATTTTTTGGCCACACTTTATTCAAAAGGAATGTTGTATGCGAAATAAACGTGAAGAGAGGGCTTTTTAGATCAATGGGGTACATGATGTAACATGTGTGAATGTGTAGTTGATGCATTTGGCGGGGCCTAGAGAGGTATGTGTGTGTATTACGTATTCGAGAGAGGCATGGATAAGGGGCCGATGGGGGGGTGTGGGAGAGATAGCACGAGAAATGAGGGTGGTCTAGAGAGAGAGACGAATATGACGTCACGACAAGAGATTCCATTCCCTTGAGTGTGTATATGCAAGGGGGGAGGGAATAGAGGCACCAAGAGAAATTTTCTGTGTGTGTGGTATTTGTGTTGGCATGTGTGGGTGTGAGAAGATAATGAGACGTAGGGGCAGAGGGTGTGTCACCGCGTGAGGTCCGGTGGGTCGAAGTGAGGCCCTTTATTCGGTTCCGTCCGGCGCCACATTGGTCGGCCCATGACACATTTAGGAAGACCCATGGATGACTAGTCGTACAAGACAAAGATAGCAGAATTGCAAAGGACTCTGTGTCCACTGACAAAGCCGGCTAGGATTTGTAACCCTAGGTTCTCGGACTAAGGTAACCCCTTTATCGCTGATATTACTATTCATCCAACCTAACTTTAAGGGGCATCCTATAGAATGCTCTGCTAGAATCATACTCGTCGATTAGGAAGAGAGGTGTGAGATAATGCGTGAGAGACAGGCGTAAACATAATGTGCATACATGAGACACGTAGGCAGGTCCATTTATATAGAAAGGGTCGATGAGGATTGTGCGTGTGTATGTTTGCGAGAGGAAGAGTGCTTGTGATAAAGGTTAGTGAAAACAGTTGTAAATGGTTACGAGAGGGAGGGAGGGTTATATCTAGAGAATGTGTGCGAGAAAGACACCTCAGAGAGAGTGTGTGAGCATGTGTGAGAGACCACCGATGGAGAGTGAAACTACACGTAAAAGACTGCTCTACACATTGATTAAAGATATAAATTGTATCCAAATATTAGGATGGGATCATGATATTTGCAATTCGCGTAAGGAGCGGTCATTGATCCATCAGACATCTAGATTCTATCGAATTTGAGCATGTCTATGTTATTATTCGACACAATTGATCCACATAGTTAGTATTTTGAACTCCAGACAATGCATTGCTTTAGCAATCGAATATAAACGTGAGTATAGTTCATGTTGTGTGTGTAAAGCACATTATACATACAAAAGTTACACAATGGACATTTATAAATAGCTACCTATGAACTAGTATACATTTGAATTCAACCTAAGGTGGTTTAAAAAAATCGAATTCAACATGAAGTCCATTCAATTATTTGAATTTGATATCATGGCATTTGTAAACCATACCTAAACTATGGGGGTACCAATCTTTGCTCTGATTTTGTACATAATAGCATATGTAGTCGTGTACAAAATAGATTCAAATTTAGCTCCTCCATTCCAAAATAATCGTAGTTATAGGATTTTCAAGTGTCAAAATTTCAAAAGGAAGCGGATAATTTAATGAGGTTTTCAAACATACAAGGTCAAATGTAACGTTGTCTATTTAGGTCAATCCTCATAGTTCAAGAGTACTCTAAACGTGAATGCTTGTGTTTCAAAATTTCGAACGAAGCGCCATAAGAGCCTCTACTCGCCCGAAACCGCGTGAGACCAATGTTTGGTAGTACAAGGAAATTACTTTTCTAATAACTCCAACCTGTGAAACCTACCGGCCCGACGTCCAAAGGTCTAAACCGGGGTAGGTTTGTAGCTTCATCTAGACGCCACGCAACCGCCTCCCAAAAACATTCATACACAATGGCCGCCCAAGCACACATGTGCGCGATCGAAATCGCTCCCGCCCACTATTTGGGACACCTGGGATTACCATCCTGCTACCCCCGACCCGCTGTAGGTCCGAAATTTAAGAGGGGGGCAAAGTTTGTACTTCCCCCAAATTTCAAACAAGCGCGTCCCGTCTTCTGTTCAAAAAGCCAAAAACAAGCGCGTCCCAAACCGAAACATGGTTCCCCCCACCCGTCCGATTCCCGATTCGTACTCCGTGGGCGCCAAAACTACCTCTCCACCAGCCGCGAAACACCGGCGTCCTCCGTCCGCCACCCCATCCCACCCATCAAGTGCCGCCCTCCTCCATCACGCCGGAGCCGATACCCCGACGTCGTCGTCCACCGCAACCTCAACCGCAATGCCCTCCACGGCTAGTAGTTGAAGCCGAGGCCGAGCCGTCCGTACCCGAGCCAGTTCAACCACGCCGTCCTGCGCCTTACCGCTGCCGCTCCAACTTCGCCACCCTCCACCGCACCGGAGTTGTTCCTGCTATGCCGTCCTTCACCACCTCGGATCTGCTTCCCCTCCGCCGACATACAGCCACGGCAACACAGTCAACAATTTGGCGATGGGTTCGTCCAAGCCTGCACCCTCCAGAACATCGGTTTCCCCGACAAAAACAAGGAGATCGGCGCGACATGTGGAGGTGACCACACCGGCAACCGAAGAAGGTACTCCTCTTCCCTTATTCGTGCAAATCTTACGTCTCTGCTTGCATGGTATTCATCCCACAGAAGACACTAGTTAACCGCTTCTTCTTGATACTAGATGTTCCTAGTAACTCGCGATGCACAAGGTTTCTTCTCATATACTATTTCACCTTAGCTAGAGGTCCATCGCCCCCCTGAATTTCAATTTCTGGCCAGTTGATTCCCAATTAACGGAAGCATTCCGCGGCGTAACAGGCGCTAGTACGACTATTACGTCGGGGAAGCAGCGCCTTGGTGTTTATCTTAGGGGCGTCTGCGGCCTAGAGCTACTGGCGCCCGATCTGGAGGTCGGCTGGGATTAAAGGGATGGCTTGGGGGCTCTGCCAAGCACGGCGGTGGTGTGAGGTCAATGGGAGGGCGGGGCGGCGGAGGCACGGGTCTGGGCCGGTGGTCGCTGGCGGTTCAAGAAAGATCGTCAACACTGATTGGCGGGAGGTAGACGAAGGCCATCTGCCCATTCCTTATAGATCGGACGGTTCATTAAAAAAATCGACTGACCTATTTATTTTCAGTCGACTGTTATCTTAGATATGACCACATGTGGTGGTGTGCTGGAGGAGTACTTGCATTTCCTGTGCTCATATATTACAAAATCATACGGAGTAGAATCTAATTTTGTTTGCCATGCAATGTTGTAGAGCTATCATATGTCTCCTGTCATTTACTTTTAAGCCACCTGCTATCTGCTACTTTTACAGTGCACTAGTTCTGCACACACTTCACCCATACTCTCACTATTGTGTTTTTATGCAAGGGTATTTCAGACTCTGCCTTGAGAGAAGCAGAAAAGAAAAGAGAGAAGTCGCTCCAGCTTGGTATACGGGTAGGCAAGACACGTTAAAATGCTATAAAGGGTGCAGTGTCAGCAGACGGAGACGGTAAACGTGGCTCTGTAGTTGATGACCTCGCTCGCAATGAACCACCATCCCAGGTGCTTGCTTTAACTTCGCGGTGTCATATGTGGTTGCATGTTGGTGTCTTGCTTGTATTTGAAAGGCCGAAGTCGGTCATTATTAAGATAAAGAAATATATTTTTTACATGAACCACCATCCCGTGAGCACCAGAAGACAAATAGCTAGTGAGGGCACTGGCCGAGCCAGTGACAAGCCCAGCAAAGACAGGCATCACCTGGAAGCCAACTAAAAAGCCGCGATGGTGGCAAAGCAGCCCGCCTCCCACCAGGCTCTCAGGTCCTAGATGATCATGTTCACCACTCCAGCCGGATGTCTAGCTTGTATTGCTTCCAATTTGGTTAAATTGCATCTGCTTAGCTTACACATTATACCTTTGAATATGACATGCCTTTCTTTTTTTGGTACATACTAGTACATGTGTGTATTAACCATGTTCTTACATCAAACTAATGTTCTTGTGTATCCCTCATCAATCACTTATGACAAGGCAGGCAGGCAAGGGGAGTACTCCTCATTTAAAGAATGCAGCGTCAGCCTCCCGACTTGATTCTCAAGAAATAGAAATGCTAGATGAAGATAGTGAACGTAGCTCTGTAGTTGATTACAGCATTTCCCCTACACTAGCATTATAGGTGCTTGCTCTAACTTGGCAGCATTGTCGGAGTAATGGGCCACGGGTAGGCTGACCCGGGACCCAGGATCTTTCAAGACATCGGGGCAGGCCGCGCCCCTCCAGCCGAGTCCCAGCTGGCGACCTCCAAAGAGGCTGAGTCCCAGCTGGCGATCACCCACGAAGCCGAGTCTCAACTGGCGATCTCCGGAGAAGCCGAGTCCCAGATGGCGACTTCAAAGCAAGCCGACTCCAAGCTTGCGACCTCCAGGAGCGCCGACTATGGGATTCGACCCATGACACTTCACGAAGACCGATGCGAGGTACGGTCACGACGTGGCCGTCCCTCCTTGCCTACGAGGGGCTGGCATGGCTACAGTGAGCCGTATCGCCGGAAGATCTCCGACGAGGCGCGGCACTGTTGCCATGCCTGCCCTGACCTCAGCCACAGTGCATGACGCACTATGCCCACGACGCCGGCCCGTACGGTCCGGAGACCGCGGGGCCACCTGTCAGTGGGTGAATCGAAGGCGGCCAGAGCGCCCGAAGATGGCCCTGTGGGAGTCGGCCGTCTCCCCTCCAGGGCCCCACAAGCCATAAACCAGATTGGATGGGGAGTGGCGACAGTGATCGCCTAATAGACGGCGGCACTGTAGCCACGACCCCATGACCAAGCCTGCATCATCAGGAGCGCCGCACAGTGTCCGGCCTGTCCGCGGGACCCACCAGTCGGCGGGCCCAAGAAGCCGGCGGGAAGGACGGCGGCATGAGAGACAGACGGCTGGGACCCACGCCCAGTCGGATTACCATTGTACCCCCGGGGGGTAGGCCTATATAAACCCCTCGGGGCACCCATGCAAACGGTTCGGACCTTGATAGAGATAGATACATAGACCAGGGAGGAGAGAACGAGCCTTGCTCTCTCCGGCCTCCCGATACAGCTCTAGGAGTGCCATTGTAGCCACCTTGCTATAGTGACCATGCGGAGACCCCGCAGAGCAGCAGTAGGGGTGTTATCTCCCCGGAGAGCCCCGAAGCTGGGTAAGATTCGCCGGCGTGCATGTCTACGCCTAATCCTGTTTCCAGGCACCGGCGACATTCTACTCGCCCCCACCATGATAATCCATCCTTTGGCATATGTCGCACCCAACCCCCGACATTTGGTGCCCACCGTGGGGCGAGGTGCACCGTCGTCCGGAGATCTGTTCTGGACGGGAACCCTCTTCCTCCCTGGCGAGCGCAGCCAGCCAGGCTCGCCAGATGGAGTCTGCATCGACGCATTGTGCGGCGCTAAGGCCGCCTGCGCCGCGAGCGGCCTCGCCGAACTTATCGGCGAGGTGCGCCTCTCCGACGATCCTGCATCCGACGCAGGCACGGGTGGCCCCGAGAACCTTCTCGCGGGCCTCCTCGACCAACTCCACGTCGCCGGCGAGCCTGCCGTAGACTTGGAGTCCGTAGGCTCCACCGACCCGATGCTGGTCGACTCCGACGCCGTGTCGATTGACATCTTCCCCACCAACGTGGTGGTCTACGACGAGCTGCTTCCGTATGAGGAGAGCGACGGAAGCGCCGTCACGGAAGTGCTCGTCATCAGCCACGGCGAGCACTCCGGCGAAGAAGCCCAGGACCCGCTAGCTGCGGCCCTGCAAGACCTAACCGCGCCCATTCCAGAGGACGCAGACGCCGAGACGCTGGAGGCGCGCCGCCTTCAGATCATCGAGAGCGCCAAGAAGCTAGCAAGCATGAGGCGCTTGTCAGAGGCATACCAGCGCGAGATGGATCGCGCCGTAGGCGGCTCGCTGGCTCCAACTGGGCCGAGCCGTCTAGGCGCGGTCCGACAGCGCGGCGCAGCCATCGCCGACTTGCTCGGGGCAAAACGCCCCGTGTACGCCACCCCAGCAGAGAACATCCGCGCCGCCCAAGCGGCGACTGACGAGCTGAAGAACTTTGAGGGCAAAGAGCGCCGCGTGATGACGGAGCGAGTCCAGCAGCTCCTTGACGCGGTTGCTGCGCAAAACGCGGCCGGCGGCCGCGCGGATGCGCTGCAGCAGCCGAACGACGACTTGCCTCCCCGCCGAGATCAAGGCGCGAACTCCTGGACGCCGACTGGTGGAGTCCGCGGAAGGAAAGAGAAGGAGCCGGCTGCCAGTCACAGTCGGACTCATGTTACCATCGAGCGCGACCAAGACGGCCGCCCAAGAGCAGTAGAGCGGCGGGACGATTATCTACCTCCCCCGCCCAGGAGAGAACGGCGAGTTTCCCCGCCGCCTGTCGAGCATCCAACTCTCGGAGGTCGCCTTGGCCGCTGAGAGGGAGTCGGAGAGAATGACGCCCGCCATCGGATCGACTGACTCCACCGATCCCTGGTGCTGGAAGAAGAAGATGAGCTGGGTCCGCCTTGCTTCGGGCCCCGCATCAAAGACGAGCCCTTCCCCAAAGGGTTCACGCTCCCCCAAGACACACCCAAGTACACCGGCTCCGTGAAACTGGAAGACTGGCTGATAGACTACTCCACAGCCGTCAGCATAGCAAACGGCAACAAGCGAGTTGCCGTGAAGTACGTTCCTCTCATGCTCCAGGGCACGGCCCGGACATGGCTGAACAGCCTGAAGCCCCGCAGCATCAATAGCTGGGTCGACTTCACCGAAGCCTTCATCCGCAACTTCACAAGCATGTACAAGCGACCTCCCAAGCCGCGCCAGCTCTCCTTGTGCGTGCAAGGCCCTGAAGAATCAACACGCGACTACCTCACGCGCTGGGGCGAGCTTCGAAACTCCTGCAAGGGCGTGCACGAGGAGCAAGCTATTGAGTACTTCACTGCCGGGTGCCGAGAGGGCACCCTCCTCAAGCACAAACTCCTCTGCGACGAGCCAGAGACCCTCGACGAACTGCTAGTTATAGCAGATAAGTACGCCACGGCCGACTCTTCTATGAAGACGGAGATTCAAGTCAACGCGGCTGGCAAAGTGACTCCCCAGGCTCCCAGAACTCCGGCTGGAGACACCAGTCGGTGACAGCAACAAAACGACAACAAACACAAGGCCCCACCGCCGACTTCCAACAGTCGGCAGGTCGCCGCAGTCGAAGATCAGCGGCCGGAGGGGCAGCCTCCGGCCAAGCGGCAGAAGGGCGGCAAGTCCAATTGGTTGCCGGCTTTCTCCTATGAGCAGACTTTGGATGGTCCATGCAAGTTCCACAGCGGCGCGAAGCCGTCAAACCACACCACCAGAAAGTGCCACTGGCTCACCAGGATCGCCAAGGGAGACGGCCTCACTCCTCCACCGCCTGCTGGGCTGCCGCCTCCGCCGCCGCCCCAGCAGCCGGCGGCTCGGCCAGTCGGCGCAGTACAAGATGAGTTCCCAGAAGAGCATGGAGCCTACGTAGTGTTCACCAGTGTGGCAGATGACCGGCGCAGCAGGTGCCAACAGCAGCAAGAAGTCAATGCGGTAGCAACAGATGCCCCAGAGTTCATGCATTGGTCCGAAAGGCCTATCAGCTGGAGTCGGGCGGATCACCCAGAGGTGATGCCGAGTCCGGGTTCTTATGCTCTGGTCTTAGGAGCGACCTTGGCCACTGATAAGAGGGCCGCCCGTTTCTTGCGGGTTCTGATAGATGGAGGCAGCAGCATAAACATCTTGTACAAGGACACCATGGAGAAGCTAGGATTCAAGCGAAGACAGCTGCAGAGCAGCCGCACCGTGTTCCATGGAATTGTACCCGGCCTCTCCTGTTCACCAATCGGCAAGATCCTGATAGATGTTCTCTTCGGAGAAAAAGATCACTTCCGCCGAGAGCCGGTCTGGTTCGAGGTGGTGGAATTGGAGAGCCCGTACCACGCTCTGCTTGGCCGACCTGCCCTGGCCAAGTTCATGGCGGTTCCCCACTACGCCTACCTCAAGATGAAGATGCCGAGTTCCAAGGGGATTCTGACCATAGCCGGCGACTACAAGAAGTCGTCCGCCTGCGCGGCCGAGAGCAGTCGGCTGGCCGAGTCCCTGGTGATCGCGGCCGAGAAGCGGCTCCTTGACCGAGTAGTGGCGATGGCCGGAAAGCAGCCAGAGATGTCGCCCGACCCCAAGGAGTCGGAGGCAGAAGGATCATTCAAGCCGGCCAAAGAGACCAAGAAGATACCCTTGGACCCGGAGCACCCAGAGAGGTACGCTGTCATGGGCACGGGCCTTGACAGCAAATAGGAAGGCGAGCTCGTCGATTTCCTCCGTGAGAATCGGGACATCTTTGCATGGTCCCCCAAGGACATGCCGGGTGTACCGACGGAATTCGGCGAGCACAAGCTACACGTCAGGCCTGATATGAAGCCCGTCAGGCAGCCCTTGCGCCGCCTGTCAGAAGAGAAAAGAAGAGTTGTTGGAGAAGAGATAGCCCGGCTTTTGGCAGCCGGTTTCATCATGGAAGTGTTTTTTCCAGAATGGCTGGCAAACCCGGTTTTGGTGCTGAAGAAGAACAAGCAGTGGCGGATGTGCATCGACTACACAAGCCTCAACAAAGCCTGCCCAAAGGACCCGTTTGCTCTGCCAAGAATCGATCAGGTGATAGACTCCATAGCCGGATGCGAGCTGCTGAGTTTCCTAGACGCATACTCAGGATACCACCAGATCAAGCTAAACCCAGCGGACAGACTGAAGACCGCATTCATTACGCCATTTGGAGCCTTCTGCTACCTGACAATGACGTTCGGCTTGAGGAATGCCGGCGCCACCTTTCAGCGTTGCATGCAGAAGTGCCTCCACAAGCAACTCGGCAGGAACGCCCACGTCTATGTGGATGATGTGGTGGTGAAGACAGAAAAGCGTGGGACGCTGCTGGAAGACCTCAAGGAGACCTTTGAAAACCTGCGCTGATTCCGGACCAAGCTCAACCCCGAGAAGTGCGTTTTCGGAGTGCCAGCCGGCCAGCTCCTTGGCTTCCTGGTCTCCGAACGCGGCATAGAGTGCAACCCTGTGAAGATCAAGGCCATCGAGAGAATGGAGGTACCCAGCCGACTGTTGGATGTGCAGAAGTTCACCGGCTGCCTGGCGTCCATCAGCCAATTTATCAGTCGGCTGGGCGAGAAAGCTCTGCCTTTGTATCAATTGATGAAGAAGACCACCTTTTTTGAGTGGAACCACAAGGCGGATGAGGCATTTCTCCAGCTGAAGAAGATGTTGACTACTCCCCCCGTGTTGGCGGCTCCGACTCCCAAAGAGCCCATGCTCTTGTACATCGCCGCCACCAGCCGAGTAGTCAGCACAGTCATTGTAGTCGAGCGCAAGGAGGAAGGCAAGGCGCTCCCTGTCCAGAGACCGGTATATTACCTGAGCGAGGTACTGTCGACCTCCAAGCAGAACTACCCTCACTACCAGAAGATGTGCTACGGCGTGCATTTTGCCGCCAAGAAGCTGAAGCCCTACTTTCAAGAGCATCCAATCACTATGGTTTGCACCGCCCCACTCGCCGAGATCATTGGAAGCCGAGACGCCTTCGGCCGAGTGGCCAAATGGGCTATAGATCTAGCTCCCTATACCATCTACTACCAGCCCCGCACCGCCATCAAGTTGCAGGCGCTGGCCGACTTCCTCGTCGACTGGGCCGAGACCCAGTACCTACCGCCAGCGCCTGACTCCACCCATTGGCGGATGCATTTCGATGGCTCCAAGATGCGCACCGGCCTGGGAGCCGGCATCGTCCTCACCTCCCCAAAGGGTGACAAGCTCAAATACGTGCTGCAAATCCACTTCGCTGCCTCCAACAACGTCGCCGAATATGAGGCGCTCATTCATGGGCTCCGGCTTGCCAAAGAATTCGGCATACGCCGGATCCTGTGTTATGGCGACTCCGACTTGGTGGTTCAGCAATCATCCGGCGACTGGGACGCCAAAGACGCAAACATGGCGAGCTACCATTTCCTGGTGCAGCAACTCAGCGGATACTTCGAGGGGTGCGAATTCCTTCACGTGCCAAGAAATGACAATGATCAAGCAGATACCTTCCAGCGTCGCCCTTCAGTGCCTCCTCAAGCCGTCTATCAATCCCTCACCAGAGTCAGACTCCATCTTTGTGCCGACTCCTCCAGAAGTAGTCGGATCCGACTCCAAAGCCCCAGCAGGCAGCCTTAAGAAAATCACAGCAGAAACCGGCCCGGGGACTTCAGAACCCGGCCCGGGGACTGCGCCAACCGGCCCGGGGACTTCAGAACCCGGCCCGGGGACTGTGCCAGTCGGCCCGGGGACTTCGAAGCCCGGCCCAGTCAGCCAAGAGACTCCATCAATCCAGCAAACGGCCGCGGACTCCAATCCGCCGCCTCCCAGCCCAGCCACCCTTGTCCAAGTCGCTGTGGTAGCAGTTGAAGAGATAGCAGTACCGTCATGGGCGCAGCCCATCCTCAAATTTCTAGTGAACAAAGAATTGCCAACAGATGAGATCCTGGCTCGGCAAGTGCAGCGCCGAGCGGCATCATACACCATAGTCAACAGAGAGCTAGTCAGGCGCAGTGTCACTGGTGTTTACCAGCGCTGCGTAGAATCAGAACAAGGCCAAGCGATTCTCAGAGACATCCATCAGGGTGAGTGCGGCCACCATGCGTCTTCAAGGGCACTCGTGGCCAAAGCCTTTCGGCACGGCTTCTTTTGGCCGACTGCCCTGGAAGAAGCAAAAGAACTAGTCCAAAAATGCAAGGGGTGCCAGATGTTCCGCTCCAAGCCACTTCAGCCGGCCTCCGCGCTGAAGACAATCCCCATCGCCTGGCCCTTCGCAGTTTGGGGCCTGGACATGGTAGGACCATTCAAGATGGCCCGAGGCGGCCTAACTCATCTACTTGTCACGGTGGACAAGTTCACCAAGTGGGTGGAAGCAAAGCCCATCAAGAAGTTGAACGGGCCGACTGCAGTAACCTTCATCGCCGACATCACGGTGCAGTACGACATACCGCATAGCATCATCACCGACAATGGCACAAACTTTGCCAAGGGCGCCTTGGCTCGTTTCTGTGCGACGTAGGGCATCCGACTGGACTTAGCGTCCGTTGCCCATCCGCAGTCAAACGGCCAGGTGGAACGAACCAATGGCCTCATCCTGTCCGGCATCAAGCCTCGACTGGTCGAACCACTCGAGCGTTCGGCCGGCTATTGGGTCGAGGAGCTGCCACCCGTCCTCTGGAGACTGCGCACGACTCCAAACAAGTCAACCGGCTTCACACCTTTCTTCCTCGTCTACGGTGCCGAAGCTGTCATCCTGACGGATATAGAGTTCGACTCTCCACGAGTCACCATGTACACCGAAGAGGAAGCTAAAGAAGCACGCCAAGACGGCATCAACCTGCTGGAAGAGGGCCGACTGTTGGCACTCAGTCGGTCCGGCATCTACAGCAGAGTCTGCGCCGATACTACAACCGCAAGGTCAAGCCGAGATCGTTCCAAGAAGGCGACCTTGTGCTTCGGCTGATTCAGAGAACAGCCGGCCAGCACAAGTTGTCGGCACCTTGGGAAGGTCCCTTCATCATCATCAAGGTGCTAGGGAATGACGCCTACTATCTGATTGACGCTCAGAAGCCTCGAGCGCGCAAGAGGGACGACTCCGACAAAGAAACAGAGCGCCCGTGGAACGCGAATCTTCTTCGAAGATTTTACAGTTGATGCAGTATGTATCGCACTACCCCCTTTTGTATTAAAGTACTAAGACCTTAGGCCCCCCCCCCCCCCGAGACGAGCTCGGGGACTGCCTTTTTTGTTATCTGTATGATAAGAATTACGCTTCCAAACATGCCACTGTTTTTTATCACACTGTTTGGCACCGGGTCCGACTAGTCGGCCCGGGGACTTGCCGCCTTGCGCTATGAAATGCTTCCTGCAGTCGGACAAGTAATGTGTTGCGCTCAAGCCGACTCCTGTCGAAAGCCGCAGCTCACAGAGCGACTGTTGGTAGGCAGAGAACAAGCAAGAACGAGCGCACACATGAAAAATGGCTAAGGACCTAAAAGCTTATGCATAGCTCAAACCGGCTACCAGCCCCCCCCCCCACCGAGCCGACTCATGAGCAGTCGGCTCGCCGTCTCTATTTTTATCAAAGACAGCCGACTCTCAAATAGTTGGCCTATCGCTTTCTAGCCGACTTGCTAGAGAAAACTCTAAACGGCTAAGTACTTGCCTTCCTGAAGTAGCCAAGCATTTGACCTGGCGACAGTCCGCAGAGCGGCTGTCCAGCCGGCAAGGCGGCAACTAAAGAAAGGCGGCAAAGGAAAAAGTCTAAGGAGCAATAAGCAAGGAAAGGCGGAAATTACATAAATATTTACATAGGCCCTTGGCCGAATCTCCGAATAGAAATTCAGGATACACCCCGCGGGTGGAATTGTTCGAACCTAACAAGTCTTTCAAAAAGATTACTGAAGACAGATAAACAGAAGCAGTCTAGGAGGCGGCCTCCGGGGCCGAAGGATCGGAGGTGACGGCGGTGTCAGATGCCGGGGCAGTCGGCTGGGCGGTCTCAGCTTGGTCGCCTCCGGCGGCGGTCGCCTTGTCTCCGCGTGGTTCGTTGTTGGAGGCGCGATCGGGCTGAGGCTGGCCGCCTGCTTCGTCTTCTGGCGCCTCCTCCTCGCCTCCGTCCTCCGACTCGTCCTCCTCCTTGGTGCTGGAGTCGATCACCTCCGCCGAGTCTTCCTCGTACTCTGGGTTCATCCCGAACCAGTCCGGCGGTGCTTCCTCGCCGCCTTCAGTCCGCTCGGGCACGAAGACGCTGGTGTCCGTGTACTCGGCGATGGCCGCCGCGCGCTCGACAAGGGCGCCTTCTACGGCCTCCAGCTTGGCCTGGGCTTTTGACCGGAACACGGCCAGGCGGTCCAGGTCCAGCCCCGGATACCACGCCTTGACGAACTCCAAGGCCCGGCGTGCTCCGGCCTGGGCCGAGGAGCCCTTCCAAGCCTCAAGACGGCCGGCGGCGACTTCCAGCCAGTCGGCAGTCCG
This sequence comes from Triticum timopheevii, assembly GCA_963921465.1. Taxonomy (NCBI): domain Eukaryota; kingdom Viridiplantae; phylum Streptophyta; class Magnoliopsida; order Poales; family Poaceae; genus Triticum; species Triticum timopheevii. The sequence goes on from OY997272.1 coordinate 174,764,849, forward strand.
ACTGGCGGTGCGCAGAGCCGGCACGTCTGACCACAGGGCGGCAACCACCTGGGCACCGGCACGCTGAAGACGGCGAATCAGCCGGTGAGCCGGACGAAGACGGGCCCTGATGCTCAGGAGCTGCTCGTCGATGGTTTGGGGGGCATTGGCGGCAATCACCTCACCCTTCGCCCTTCGCGCCTCCCGAGCCGCCTCGATGGCCAGAGGGACTGCCTGTGAATGACCAGGAAAGAAGTCTGCCGAGACAAAAAAGAAGATAGTCGGAAAATCAGAAGTCGGCATGACATGTAGTCGGAATCCCAAAGAAACGAAAGAGACTTACCATCGATGATGTCCTCGAGTTCATGGTAGCCAGAGGTCAGCATCGCCTCCCTGTCAGTCCAGGCGGAGCACTCGATATCGAACTCGGCCATGAGGGCGGCCTCCCGCGTCTTGGCCTCGTCCTTCGCCTTCTAGAGCAACTCCTTCTGCTCGGCCAGCTGTGTCGCCAGCAGATCGCGCTCTTTGGCGAGCCGGCCGCACTCCTCCTCCTTGGCACGACGAGCAGTGTTGGCCTCGCCCAGCTGCTCCTGAAGGGCGGCATTAGCGCCTGAAGAACGAAGAAAGAGACAAGAAAGTCATCAGTAAATTATATCGCCGGGGAGATTCGGCCCGACTGCTCAGCAGTCGGCCCGAATCTCGGGGACTACAGCCCGCGGGCGCGCCAGCGCGCCCTCGCAAAGAAGAAAGAAATAAGATCGCCGGGGAGATCTGGCCCGACTGCTCAGCAGTCGGCCTGAATCTCAGGGACTATAGCCCGCGGGTGCGCCAGCGCGCCCCCGCGAAGAAGGAAGAAAAGAGCTCACCCCGGCTTTCCACCAAGTCGGCGGCTCGCTTGTTCAGCTCCTCGACATTGCGGTTGAACGCAGTGGCGCAGAGGTTGTGATATTCCTACAAAAAGCCGACCAAGGCAAAAGTTAGTATTCGGAGCTCGCCAGAGGGAGTTCCGAACCGCCTGCTCAGCAGCCGGCCCGGAACTCGGGGACTACACCCAGTGGGTGCGCTGGCGCGCCCCCACAGAGAAGGATAGGAATCAAAAAAGAAGGAAACATACCCGGACGGATGTCCGCACGGCCAGATGCGCTCTGGTGCAGACTTGGAGGGCGTCGCTCTCTGCGCGCAGTTTTGCGTGGACGTCCAGGAGGGCCTGGTTCAGCGGGCCGGTGCCGCCTCCGCGCAACCACCCGGTGGGCGCGGCACTGGAAGCCTCGACGTCCAGACTCGCCGAGATGGCAGCGCCGATCTCCCGAGCTCGTGGCGCCGAGCTCGTCCTCTCAAGCCAGCGGCGCGCCGGCACGGCGACCTGAAGAAGCAGCCGCGCCTCGGTCTCGTCCGAGATTGGCGGACCCGACGGGCCCACCGGCTGTTTGCCGTGCGGCCGCCCAGATGGTAGCGGAGGCGGCGGAGGCGGCGCATGGGTGTCTGAGCCTGAAGCCTCGCCGCCCTCCTCCACGAGGGGGTTCTCGGTGCCGACCTCTCCGGTCTGCCCTGTGAACTTCGGAGCCGGCGGCGCCGACGACAACGGAGGGACGAGCATCGCCGATCGGCGACGCGCGACCTCCTCAGCATGCCGCTTCGTCGCGGCGGCAGCCTCGGCCTCCTCCAGTTTCTTCTGGGCGTTGGTGGCCGCCTTCTCGGCCTGCGCCTTCTCCAGGCGGTCGGCCTCCTCCTCATCGCGCTTCTCCCGCGCGTTCCGTTCCGTCACCTCCCGAAGGTCGGCGGCGGGATCGACCCGCCGGGTGTTGGCAGACGTCTCTACCGACCCCATGACAGAGGGGACGGCGGCTCTCTCAAGAGAGAGGGGGGCTCTGGAGAAGAATGGAGGGAAAATCAAAGAAAACTCGGACAAAATCCAACCAAGAAAATAAAAGAGCGTAAAGACTTACGCGGAAACTAACGGCAGCCTTCTCACTTCCCTTCGGAAGCGGTTGGCCTTCGCGGCCGCCTCCTCCCGTTTGGTCGCGGCGGCCGCCCCCTTGAACTTCTTCTGCTTTCCGCTGGGCGCGCTCGGCCCGGCGTGACGCCTTTTCGCGCCGCCTTGGCCAGAGGGGCCGGCCCTCGGCTGAGGGCGTGGGACGACTTCCACGTCAGCGTCGTCATCGGGCCAGTCGGCGAAGGTGGCCAATGGCCTGAGGCCGCCGTCTGCCCCTTCTTCGCCGCCTTCGGTGTCGGCCTCCAACGCCGCCGCCCCCAAGTCGGGGTCGTCGACGTCGCTATCCTCGCGGTCGGGGACATAGTCGCGGGGCTCTCTCATGGCGCCGGCTGCGGGCTCCATGAGGGGGTTCTGCTCAGAAGGAACCAATGATGATTAGAAGCCGGAGTCGGCTGCAAAGAAGATCAAGCTACAGAAAGATGCAACTTACCACTGGAGGGGGTTGTCACGCGAGTACGGCTCCTTGCCGAACTGCCAGTCCTCCGTGAACTCGCAGTGGGCGATGTGGTTCACCAAGTTCACCACCTCCCTGCGGGGCATCTCCTTGGTGCACAGCCGGCTCGGGTCGTGGCGGCCGCTCATCTGACAGATGAGGTGAGGACGGCCTTGGAGTGGGAGGACTCGGCGCGCCACGAAGGCGGCCAGAAGGTCGGATCCGACGAGGCCCTCCGACTGCAGCAGAACTCGGAGTCGTGCCACGACGGCGGCTCCGGAGGGAGTCAGCGACTTGGACCGGTGGGACCAACTGGGAAGCCTCCCAGTCAAGGGCTCAGGGTTGAAGGGCGGCAGATTGACCCAATCGCTGTCGGTGGAGAGGTTCTTCACGTAGAAGTAGGAGCGCCGCCACATCTTCGCCGACTTCACCAGCGAGATGAGAGGGAAAGGGTTGTCGGCCGTCGAGCGCCGCACCGCGATGTAGGTGCCGCACTGAGCCGGCGTGCCGGCGGCCTGCGTGCCGAGCTTTGAAGAGAAGAATTCCCCCCACAACTCGAGGATGGGGAGAACACCGAGGAAGCCTTCGCACAGAATGGCGAAGGTGGAGAGTAGCACCACCGCATTTGGAGTGAGGTGGTGCGGCTGAAGATTGTGCAACTCCAGGAATGAGCGGAAGAACCCGCTCGCCGGCAGCCCCAGCCCGCGCATGAGGTGCGAGCGGAAGACGACCCGCTCGCCCTCCTCCGGCGTGGGCCGGATCTCTCCCGCCGGTGCGGGGCGGGCGTGCACGAGATCCGCGCTGGGGAGGCGGCGGGTCCGGCGGAGGAACTCGATATGCTCCGCCTCCACGTCCAAGCCGTCCCACACGCTGGAGCGCGAGGCAGGGGGCGCGGCGGAGGAAGAACTCATCGCCGGCGTGAGAGGTGCTTTTGCTCGCGGAGGAAGAAGAGAAGGTAGGAGGGCGGGGGAGAGGATGCGCGTGCAGTGCCGCCCCGCTCCTCCCCGCCTATTTATAGCCCTACGGGCTGAGGAGCCGAGGCGGCGGGCGTGGGATTAACTGCGCACGAAGCCCCACGCCGCCCACGATTTACCCCACGAAGTTACTGCGCACAATAACAACGTGGGGAAGCCAACCGTTCGCGACCACAGCGGATCCGCTCGGAAGCCGAGGCGCGGTAGTGGCGGGCCCTGCCTAGCGGCCCGTCCCATCGCGCGCGTGGGTGGGCAGACTATCCTCCCCACGTGGCGCCGCGCGATAGGACCGCCACGATGGCAGCAGGGAAGCGTATCTGGTACGCCGCCTGATTTCCCGCCGCGACTTACAGACAGTGGCCCCTCGCTGAACGAGTCCGACTTCAGCGAGTCGGCCCAAAGAAGACAACAGCCGAGTCTCAGAGTCGGTGCTGGGAAGCTTGAAACTGCTGAAGCCCCACGAGGCGGCATCCGCAGGGCTTCACCAGCTTCGGGGACTACTGTCGGAGTAATGGGCCACGGGTAGGCTGACCCGGGACCCAGGATCTTTCAAGACATCGGGGCAGGCCGCGCCCCTCCAGCCGAGTCCCAGCTGGCGACCTCCAAAGAGGCCGAGTCCCAGCTGGCGATCTCCCACGAAGCCGAGTCTCAACTGGCGATCTCCGAAGAAGCCGAGTCCTAGATGGCGACTTCAAAGCAAGCCGACTCCAAGCTTGCGACCTCCAGGAGCCGACTATGGGAGTCGACCCATGACACTTCACGAAGACCGATGCGAGGTACGGTCACGACGTGGCCGTCCCTCCTTGCCTACGAGGGGCTGGCATGGCTACAGTGAGCCGTATCACCGGAAGATCTCCGACGAGGCGCGACACTGTTGCCATGCCTGCCCAGACCTCAGCCACAGTGCATGACGCACTGTGCCCACGACGCCGGCCCGTACGGTCCGGAGACCACGGGGCCACCTGTCAGTGGGTGAATCGAAGGCGGCCAGAGCGCCCGAAGACGGCCCTTTGGGAGTTGGCCTCCCCGGAGTCGGCCGTCTCCCCTCCAGGGCCCCACAAGCCATAAACCAGATTGGATGGGGAGTGGTGACAGTGATCGCCTGATAGACGGCGGCACTGTAGCCACGACCCCATGACCAAGCCTGCATCATCAGGAGCGTCGCACAGTGTCCAGCCTGTCCGCGGGACCCACCAGTCAGCGGGCCCCAGAAGCCGGCGGGAAGGACGGCGGCATGAGAGACAGACGGCTGGGACCCACGCCCAGTCGGATTAGCATTGTACCCCCGGGGGGTAGGCCTATATAAACCCCCCGGGGCACCCATGCAAACGGTTCGGACCTTGATAGAGATAGATACATAGACCAGGGAGGAGAGAACGAGCCTTGCTCTCTCCGGCCTCCCGATACAGCTCTAGGAGCGCCATTGTAGCCACCTTGCTATAGTGACCATGCGGAGACCCCGCAGAGCAGCAGTAGGGGTGTTATCTCCCCAGAGAGCCCCAAAGCTGGGTAAGATTCGCCGGCGTGCATGTCTACGCCTAATCCCGTTTCCAGGCACCGGCGACGTTCTACTCGCCCCCACCATGATAAGCCATCCTTTGGCATATGTCGTACCCAACCTCCGACAAGCATGATATGTGGTTGCATGTTGCATATGGTGTGTAGATTGTAATTCTTCCAATCTGGTTAAACTGCATGTGCTAGTCTGCTTAGCTTATACTCCTGTAAATGTGACATTATACCTGTTAATGTGACATGTCTTCATGTATTTAGTACATAGTACATCTGTCTATTAAGCATGTCCTTACATAAAACTATTGTTTTTTTGTATCCCGCATCAATCAATATGACGAGACACCTTTAGTATATGCAGTGCGATATTAGTTGCATCTTTCATATGATTTATAGCATGCGCTGCTTCTAATTTGTTGAAATTCCATTTATGATGGGACGCTTTTAACTTGGCAGTCATATTGGTTGCATCTTTCATGTGGTGTCTAGCTTGCATTGCTTCTTATTTGCTGGAATGGTTTCTGCTTAGTTTACACAAACAGCTGTGAACATGCCATGCCATCCTATTTTTCGTACATATTCCATCCTGGTATCATGTGTTTGCCTTACATCAAAGTAGCGATTGTCAGTATCATGCATGAATGAGTTCTGAAGAGATAATTTTATTGCTTTTTCTTGTCGGTTTTACTTGACAATTCAAAATCAATAAAGCGGAAGGAAGTTAGCAAGGCAGCGGATAAAGGTGCTCCTTCCAAACGGAGGGCCTCTATAGTTTCTACTCCTCCACACCCCCAAGATGATTTCCAAGACAACACATGCATAGACACTCAACAAAGTTGTGTTTATGATGAGCATGTCTCCCCTAGTGCAGCATCACTGGTGCTCCCTCTAACTTGGCACTGTTATATGTGGTTGCATGTTATGTGTGATGTCTAGCTTGTATTGCTTCTAATTTTGTTGAATTCCATCTGCTTACTTTACACATTATACTTGAATAAGACACGTGTTCCTGTTTCTAGAACATACAATATCTGTCTATCACACCATGTTCTTACATCAAATTACTACTGTTGTGTAACCTACAACAATCACTTATCATAAGACACGTTTGACTTCGGAGTGTGATATAGGTTACATCTCACATTCTTTTCTAGCTTGTACTACTAATTTGTTGAAATGGCACTTATGACGAGACAGTTTTAACTTGGTAGAGTGATATTATTTGCATCTTTCATATGGTGTTTAGCTTTCATTGCTTCTAATTTGTTGAAATGCCTTCTCCTTAGTTTACACATCATAAGTTGTGAATATGCAATGGCACTAATGATGAGAGACCTCTAACATGGTAGTGTGATGTTGTTTGCATCTTGCATATGATTTATTTCTTGTACTAATTCACATTTGTTTAAACGCCATTTATGCTGAGACACTGTTAACTTGGCAGAGCGATACTTGTAGCATCTTTCATATGGTGTCTACCTTCCATTGCATTGCTTCTAATTTGGTGAAATGTCTTCTTCTTAGTTTACACATCATAGTTCTGGTTATCTCTTCCGTCCTGTTTTTCATATATATTACATCCTCCTATCATGTAGTTGTCTAACATCAAAGTTTTATTCGTCTGCATCACGCATCAATTTGTTCTGAAGAACTAAATTTTATTCGTTTTTCTTGTCGGCTTGACTTAACATGGCACAGAGAAAGAGGAAGAAACAGAGAATGGCAGGGAATGAGAAGCAGATGAATCCTGCAGATTCTGCTGGTACTGATGGTGCAATAGAAGGTGAAAGTCTAGCGGAAAATTCTACAAACACGGCATACCATGCTACACGAACTGCAAAAAAAGCCAAACAGAAACAAATAGCTGCCACCAAACAAGCAGAGAAAGCCCTAGTTCTTGCAACACCTACCACAGTACTACCAGCTGCATGACATACTCGTGTGTGCACTGAGCTAGCAGCACGTTCCCAAGCTCCCTTGCCACCTGACACTACTTCCCAAGCACTCTTGACACAAGACGAGTTGGCAATATCAGATGAACCTTGTGAGCTTCAACAGCAAGAAGGTAGTTGCTGGAGTCAAGTTATAGTTGCATGCTTCTTTATATGTAGTCTCACAGTTTGATCTACACTAACACTTCCTATGTTTGTTGTTGGACTAGCACCTAGGCGCAAGAGGAAACAAACATCAGGGATAATGCTCGATAGGTTAACTAAATCTAGAGGAGGAAGAATGGAGATCCGTTTTGAGGTAGGTTTAAAAAGGCCACTTGATGCTACAGAGTCGGCCAAGTTAGTATCAGAGGCAGCGGTTGCCGTTAGGTGTCATGTACGTATCCTCCCAACATGGATTCAATACAGGAATGACAAAGACGAAACCCAGTTCAACACCTTCCTCGACCATTTATCTGTAAGTATGGTTATGTATGGAAACTAGTAATATCGTCTTGCTCTGTCCCATACTTTCTAGGTTGCTGATAATGAGACTCCCATAATTTTCAACAGATGAGGTTCAAGTTGGATAGCCAAGATGATGCAACCAGACAAGCTTGCACCCATGTTTTCAAGTTTGCTCTGTGACAGTATCGGTATAACTTGAGGAAAACTCACTTTGAAGGCAAGGCTAACAGTGAACTTTCCCAAACATCTCCAGTGGAAAATATATCGGATGAAGACTGGAGGGGCCTTGTTAAACACTGGTCTGATCCAAAGTATCAGGTACATTATATACATGTGATCAGATCACATGTTGAAGTCCTATTGATGCATGTGCCACACAAATCTATCTTCTTGTAGGTGAACTGTTCAAAGAAAAAGGCCAACCGTACGAAAGTGAAATTCCAACAGACGACAGGACCTCGTAGCTATATTGCACACTGCGAGGCTCTTGTAATTAGCTGCTGTTTCACTCTTTTCATTGTACCATATTATCAGATCTATATTGACTTGTTCGAAATGCAGAGGAAAGCCCGCAAGGACCAAAAAGTACCTGAACCAAATGATGTGGAAATCTTCAAGGACTGTCACACCTGCGAGAAGAAGGGCATGACTACACCAGTCAAGGCCGCTGTTGTAAGTCCTTAATCCTCATGCCTTTTAACTACTACTTACTCTGACTTGTGCCTTGAACTGCATGGTTTGCAGCCAATGTCTATTACTCTTTTCAATTTTATACACAATTGTCTTAGCGTATCATTGCACCTTACAAGGTTTAAAAGGGAGGAGTGATGTTCCTTTGATCTTGACCCGTAATCTAGTTCTGTGTTTGACTTGCCCACACAACGTTACAATTGCCTGTTTGTCTGTTCTCAGTTGTTTTGTGATATGAATGATGTCATACTATGCTTACCGTATTATAAACTTCGTCTCTTTATCCTTAGCCCTCAATACAATGTGAAGAAATAGACAATACATTAGCGATGGTACATGGTCATATGTTTGGAACCTGGTTTTATTATGTACTTTGCAATAAAATACAACTAATATTTTACATGGGTTCACCAGAATAAGTTATGTATATAGACCAAAGCTATTTTGTTTGGTTTTGCTACCTCCTTAATATCTTCTTTTCTGGTACTACTAATGTAAAACCTCAACTTTTCAGCGAGCTATGGAAAAAATGGTGGAACCGCCACCTTCTGAAGGTGGTGAGGCAACTATAACCGCAATGTCTGCTCTTGCTGCAGTGGGTCAGTACATGTCCACTAACAGTGCCAAAAGCACGTTCCTGCATAATACTGGGTTGGTTGTTAAGGCAATATCGTCCAAACTGCCTCATGATCAAGATATGCAAGCTCAAGCAATGTTGTATCTGCGCTCCAGACACAAGTCCATTCCCTAACAGAGGCCCTTTGTGAAACAAGGAGAAACATTGCTCAATGTCGTCAAGATATGCATGGTTTTGAAACCAGACTATCAGACATTTGCTATGTTGTTCAGGAGCCTAGGGGAAATGAAGGCGAGGGTTATGGTGTTCCATCGGACAATAAAGCATGAAAACGTAACAGTCAGGTCAAATGAACCGAGCTTCTGAACATCTGGTGGTGCATTTATCTGCTAGACTGTTAAGTTTTATGCCAACCTTCCTTTTGTTATATAGTTGTAATTTGTTTTGGTGCAATACAAAATTTATTCTTAACGTGTAGCCACCGGCTGAAGAAAACAGCAAGCCATTTTTGTATAGTGTAGGGTGTTCCCTATATTTGCACTGGTGGTGATCTTTGATGCCGAGTGGATGTAATCTGTGCAATCGCCTTAATAGCCTAGCGTTAGTTTGGGCCTTATTTATTTCCCAGTCTTCTTTTTCCCTGGTTTGCTAGTGGCCGCAACTACCCATGGGCCATATACGGGCCGTAGGATCCATGGGTCTCCTACGGGCCATCAATAAATGGGCCTGTAATCGGTGGGCCTCGGGCCGTCGATAAATGGGCCTAGGGCCGTCGGATAAATGGGTCTACATGGGCCGTAATCGGGCATAATTGGTATCGGCCCAGCACGCTAACGGGTCGTTAACAGGCCGTAGGACTGCAAAAGCTTAATTCTGTCACAGGCATAACGGGTCGTTAATGGGCCAGAATATAGGACGAGCTGGCCAGAAACGGGCCGACTCTTGCCATGGGCTGAATTTGGCCCATTAGGGTAACAGGCCAGTAACGGGCCGACTCTTGCCATGGGCCGAATTTGGCCCATTTGGGGAACATGCCAGTAATGGGCCGAATCTTGCCATGGGCCGAATTTGGCCCATTAGGGGAACAGGCCAGTAACGGGCCGGAAGTAATCGAGGGCCGAAAAGGAGCCCAAGAACGTATGGGCCGTTAATAGGCCGAAAGCTAACACGGGATGGAAACGGCCCATGTAAATCACGGGTCGTTAATGGGTACAAAGAAAATTACTATTCATTATGGGCTAGAGTCACCGTGGGCCTGTAAAGGGCCGAAAGATACGAAGGCCTCATATGGGCCGAAAGACGTCGTGGGCCATACATGGGCCGAAAGTGAAACGGGCTGGTATTATATTCGACGGGCCACATGACGTTGTTGGGCCGATTTCCTTTAGTGCCTAACGGGCCGTAAAATGGGCTATTTGCGAAGAGACCGTTAACAGGCTTTTATTGGGCCAACCCGTTAACTTTTGACCAAGTCAAACGGGCTGGCTTTGTAAGCTAAATGGGCCAGTGGTGGGCCGTGGCATGTGTCGACATATCATAGGTGCCTATCTGACCCACTGACGAGCTGACACGTGTTTCGTCCGACCAATAAGAATTTTACACGTGGAAATTTCCCATTGGTCGGGGCTGTTAACGGGTTATCGGATCCAAAACCCGACCCAATAGCTTAACGGCGTTCCGTTACAGTGGATGCCATGTGTCGATCACCCTTGACGAAAGCACTTCTGTGACGCGCGATTTATCATCATGGAAGTGGACACTTCCGTGATGATAATTTTGGTAATGTCATGGAACACTTCTACGACAGCACAGGTATGACTATCTTGATTCTGTCATAAATTTGTCATGGATGTACATGCATGACAAAAAACGTGACCTACTGTGACAAACACGTATCATCACAGAAGTGTATTTTTTTTGTAGTGTCACTGGTTTCATCAACGACCGTATCGATCAGTATCTCTTACTCACCAATACTTTCGTGCAAAACTTTTACTATTATCCTAAGAAGTCACCGCCTGCAGTATCATTTCACTTATATGATGAACTCAAAGAAATGTCTTTACGTAATTTTTGCGCGGTGTGTAGGATACCTTATGAGGGAGAATTAGAGGAACCCCATCGTGAAGATGTGGGTGGCTTTGTTAATACTATAGCTGTAGAGGAGCCAAAGAAGGGCTCTGAGGCAAAAGTCTCTAGCATACACTTTCCCGTTTTACGCTACTTTGCCATATTTGCTACTAGATGCTTGATTGGTCATGGAAATAGCGGAAACCTGAGCGTTCCTGATATTATCATTCTTCAACATGCCTTGCTTGGAGACAATACTTTTAGTATGGGTGCCGTCGTTGCTAAACGGCTAGCCCTGAATCGTACAAAAGGCCCCATATTTGGAGGTATCTATGTTGCATGTCTTGCTAGACATTTTCAGATACCCATTAGGCACCATGAGAAAGAGGAGATAAAACTACCTCCTCACATTTTAGATTACAAGAGCATGGTAGCACACAAGTTTATTGTTGATAATGAGGAAAAGATGCTCTTGTATAAACTTAGATTTAATAAGAAACACTTTGAGATTATTATTTTGCCTGCGCCTTTGTTGTTTGATTTGCTGGCAGAAAATTTTCTTGTCACACCGGAAGCGGTGAACAATCATCGAGCTCAAGCTTTTACTCCAAAACCAGAACCTGAGCCGGAACCTGAATTGGACCCTTATCATGTATCATCTGTCCAGTGGGATCCGGAGATGAGCAGCCAGTGGTATCCTGATTTCACCTCCCATTACACCGGGGAGAGTAGCGGCGGTCCTTGGTACTAGACCAACTTAGGCCAAAAGCCTAAGCTTGGGGGAGTACGTATTTCTCACCGACTTTACATTCATGTTCACACACTAGTCATCGGTGCTCATACTCTTCCATTGTATTATCCTTGCTAGTTTAATTTTCTTTTTCACCTTCTTCTTGTGTGTTTGATAAACCTTAAGAAAAACCAAAAAATTAGTTAGCTTAATTTCTATGCTTGTAGTAGAAATTTAAAATGAAAACCCAAAATGATTTCTAGTTCTTCTTCTTACTTGTTGGGAGCTTTCCCGTGTACATAGTTTTATTTCCTTTTCTTTCCTCTGGGGGTCGAGAAGACCATATTGAAAATGCTTAGTGGCTCTCTTATGCATGATTGTTTATTTAACTTAGAGCCCATATTACTTGTCTTCTCTCTTGAGTTGAATGCTTGCAGATTCCAGCTTAGTCCAATGCACGTGCACTCTTATTATTATACACATCAATCGGTCGTGCAAGTAAAAGGCAATAATGACGATATATGATGGACTTATTGGGATGAGAAAAGCTGGTATGAACTCGACCTCTCTTGTTTTTGTAAATATGACGAGTTCATCGTTTCTGAGTCAGCTTATTATGAAGTAAACATATTTGCAATGACATTTAGAGATCATAGTTGCTTGTGCCATGCTTGACTAGCTATGAGTTATAATAGTTTACCTTGCGTGCCAACATGCTATTAGAATGATTATAATGTGGTATGATGGGATGGTATCCTCCTTTGAATGAATTGAGTGACTCGACTTGGCACATGTTCACGCATGTAGTTGAATCAAATCAACATAGCCTTCATGATATTTATGTTCATGGTAGATTATATCCTACTCATGCTTGCACTCGGTGTAAATTAATTTTAATGCATGTTTATGACTGTTGTCGCTCTCTCAGTTGGTCGCTTCCCAGTCTTTTGCTATCCTTCACCTGTACTAAGCGGGAATACTGCTTGTGCATCCAAACTCCTTAAACCCCAAAGTTGTTCCATATGACTCCACTATACCTACCTATATGCGGTATTTACCTGCCGTTCCAAGTAAATTTGTATGTGCCAAACTCCAAACCTTCACATGAAATTCTGTTTTGTATGCTCGAGCAGCTCATGTTACAACTAGGGCTGCCTATATCTTCCATGCTAGGTGCGTTATTCTCAAGAGGAGTGGACTCTGCTCCTCATTCACGAGAAAGGGCCGGTAACCAGGATGCCCAGTCCCATGATCCAAAAAGATCAAAGCAAATCAAAATAATTAAACAAAACTCCCCCAGGGCTGTTGTTAGTTGGAGGCACTCGTTGTTTCGAGCAAGCAATGAATTGCTGCTTGTTGGTGGTTGGGGGAGTGTAAACCTTTACCATTCTATTTGGGAACTGCCTATAATGCATGTAGTATGGAATATACAACCATCTCATAGTTGTTGCGTTGACAGCAAAAGTATGCTGCTCAAAATGTTATTTAATCTCTATTTCAAAATCGAGCTCTGGCACCTCTACAAATCCTTGCTTCCCTCTGCGAAGGGCCTATCTATTTACTTTTATGTTGAGTCATCACCCTTCTTATTAAAAGCACCCGCTAGAGAGCACATTGTCATTTGCATTCATTACTATTGGTTTATATTGGGTATGACTTGACTGGATCTCTTTTACCATGAATTACAATGTTTAGTCAGTCCTTGATCTTCAAAGGTGCTCTGCATTTATGTTTTGCGGTCTCAGAAAGGGCTAGCGAGATACCATTTTGTTATATCATGTTATGATTATTTTGAGAAAGTGTTGTCATCCGAGTTTTATTATTATGGCTCGCTAGCTGATTATGCTATTGATATGAGTAATTGTGAGACCTAAGTGTTATTGTGAGTATGGTTAGTTCATAATATTTGCTGAAACTTGAATGTTGGCTTTTCATGTTACAACAACAAGAGCAAACAGAGTTTGTAAAAGTTTTTCTTTATCACTTTCAACTTATCAACTGAATTGCTTGAGGACAAGCAAAGGTTTAAGCTTGGGGGAGTTGATACGTCTCCAACGTATCTACTTTTCCAAACACTTTTGCCCTTGTTTTGGACTCTAACTTGCATGATTTGAATAAAACTAACCCGGACTGACGCTGTTTTCAGCAGAAGTGCCATGATGTTGTTTTATGTGTAGAAAAGAAAAGTTCTCGGAATGTCCTGAAAATCCATGGAGGCACTTTTTGGAATTAATAAGAATTTCTGGGCAAAAGAAATACACCAGGGGGCCCACGTCCTGTCCACGAGACATGCCCCCCCCCACTATAGGGCGCGCCCCTATCTCGTGGGCCCCCTGGACCTCCACTGACCTCAACTCCAACTCCATATATTCACGTTCAGGGAGAAAAAAATCAAAGAGAAAGTTTCATCGCGTTTTACGACACAGAGCCGCCGCCAAGCCCTAATCTCTCTTGGGAGGGCTGATCTGGAGTCCGTTCGGGGCTCCGGAGAGGGGGATTCGTCATCGTCGTCATCATCAACCATCCTCCATCACCAATTTCATGATGCTCACCGCCGTGCGTGAGTAATTCCATCGTAGGCTTGCTGGACGGTGATGGGTTGGATGAGATTTACCATTTAATCAAGTTAGTTTTGTTAGGGTTTGATCCCTAGTATCCACTATGTTCTGAGATTGAAGTTGCTATGACTAATGCTTGTCACTAGGGCCCGAGTGCCATGATTTCAGATCTGAACCTATTATGTTTTCATGAATATATGTGTGTTCTTGATCCTATCTTGCAAGTCTATAGTCACCTATTATGTGTTATGATCCGACAACCCCGAAGTGACAATAATCGGGATACTTCTCAGTGATGACCGTAGTTTGAGGAGTTCATGTATTCACTATGTGCTAATGCTTTGTTCCGGTTCTCTATTAAAAGGAGGCCTTAATATCCCTTAGTTTGCGCTAGGACCCCGCTGCCATGGGAGGATAGGACAAAAGATGTCATGCAAGTTCTTTTCCATAAGCACGTATGACTATTTACGGAATACATGCCTACATTACATTGATTAACTAGAGCTAGTTCTATGTCACCCTATGTTATAGCTATTACATGAGGAATCGCATCCGACATAATTATCCATCACTGATCCATTGCCTACGAGCTTTTCACATATTGTTCTTCGCTTACTTACTTTTCCGTTGCTACTGTTACAATTACTACAAAAACCCAAAAACAATTATCTTTACTTTTACCACCATTACCTTTATTATCATACTACTTTGCTAGCTGCAGATATTAAGTTATCCAGGTGTGGTTGAATTGACAACTCAACTGCTAATACTCAAGAATATTCTTTGGCTCCCCTTGTGTCATCAATAAATTTGGGTTGAATACTTTACCCTCGAAAGCTGTTGCGATCCCCTACACTTGTGGGTTATCAGGTAACTTGACAGAAGGGTTATGCCGAATATCCAAGAAAGTGTTAGGTGGTACCGGCTTACGCTGAGACCCCAGCCGGCTTAAAGCATTGGCCGCCTCGTTCCTTCTGCGATCAATGTGCTCCACTTGGTAACCCTTGAAGTGTCCAGAAATGGCATCAACTTCACGGCGATAAGCCGCCATGAGGGGATCCTTGGAATCCCACTTGCCTGAGACTTACTGAGCCACCAAATCTGAGTCGCTAAAGCACCTTACCCGGCTTAAGCTCATCTCCTTAGATATCCGAAGACCATGGATCAAGGCCTCATATTCAACTGCATTGTTAGTACATGGAAACATCAACCTTAGCACGTAACAAAATTTGTCACCTCGAGAGGAAGCTAAAACAACTCTAGCCCCCGAGCCCTCCAATTGCCTGGACCCATCAAAGTGAATAGTCCAATATGTGTTGTCCGGCTTCTCTTCAGGCATTTGTAGCTCTGTCCAATCGTTGATGAAGTCCACCAGTGCTTGAGACTTGATAGCAGTGCGTGGCACATATAAACCATGAGGCCCAAGTTCAATGGCCCACTTGGCGACTCGTCCTATGGCTTCTCTGTTATGAATGATATCTCCTAAGGGAGCAGAACTGACCACAGTGATGGGATGACCTAGGAAATATTGCTTAAGCTTCTGGCTTGCCATGAACACCCCATAAACGAGCTTTTGCCAATGTGGATATCTTTGCTTGAACTCAATAAGCACCTCACTGATGTAATAAACCGGTCGTTGAACCGGATGTTCCTTGCCGGCCTCCTTGCGCTCCACCATAATGGCCACACTGACAGCATGCATGTTAGCGGCCACATATAACAATAAGGGCTCCTTATCAATGAGAGCAGGAAGGACCGGCGGCTCAGCTAGCTGTCTCTTCAAATCTTCAAAGGCAGCATTAGCAGCATCACTCCAGACAAAGTCGTCCGTCTTCTTCATCATCTGATACAGCGGTATGGCCTTCTAACCTAACCGGCTTATGAACCGGCTTAAAGCAGCAATACGACCCGCCAAACACTGAACATCATTGATACATGCCGGCTTAGCTAAGGAGGTGATAGCCTTGATCTTCTCCGGGTTAGCTTTAATACCTCTGTTAGAAACCAGAAAACCCAAAAGCTTGCTAGCTGGCACACCAAGCACGCACTTGGCCGGGTTAAGCATCATCTTATAGGCCCGAAGATTATCAAAGTTTTCCTGAAGGTCTCCTTCTCTCTGGACTTCACCACAATGTCATCCACATAAGCATGAACACTGAGCCCAATCTGATTGTGAAGACAATTTTACACACATCTCTGATAAGTCGCCTGGGCACTCTTGAGCCCGAAAGGCATAGACACGTAGTAGAAAGCTCCAAACGGAGTAATAAAAGCCATCTTCTCCTGGTCCTTAACTGCCATCTTGATCTGATGATAACCAGAATAAGCATCCAAAAAGCTCAAACGCTCACAACCCGCCGTAGCATCAATGATTTGATCAATACAAGGGAGAGCGAAAGGATTAGCCGGACAAGCCCTGTTTAAGTCCGTATAATCCACGCACATACGCCAGGTGCCGTTCTTCTTAAGTATGAGCACTGGGTTAGCCAGCCACTCTAGATGAAAAACTTCAACAATGAACCCAGCCGCCAAGAGCCGGGCCACTTCCTCACCAATGGCCTTTCGCCTCTCCTCACTGAACCACCGAAGAAACTGCTTGACCGGCTTAAATTTTGGATCAATATTGAGAGTGTGCTCAGCGAGTTTTCTCGATACACCCGGCATGTCAGAAGGTTTCCATGCAAAGATGTCCCGGTTCTCACGGATGAACTCGATGAGCGCGCTTTCCTATTTGGGATCCAGGTTAGCACTTATACTGAACTGCTTGGATGAGTCGCCAGGAACAAAATCAACCAACTTGGTATCATCTGCCGATTTAAACTTCATCACCGGCTCATGCTCGGTGGTTGGTTTCTTCAAAGACGTCATGTCCGCTGGGTCAACATTGTCCTTGTAGAACTTCAACTCCTCTGTTGCACAAACCGATTCAGCGTAAGCCGCATTGCCTTCCTCACATTCCAGGGCTATCTTCCGACTCCCATGCACTATGATGGTTCCCTTGTGACCCGGCATCTTGAGCTGTAGATAAACATAACACGGCCGTGCCACGAACTTTGCATAAGCCGGCCGTCCAAACAGGGCATGATACGGGCTCTTGATTTTGACCACCTCAAAAGTTAGCTTTTCAGCCCTAGAATCATGCTCATCTCCAAAGTCCACTTCTAGCTCAATCTTACCCATCGGGTATGCCGACTTACCAGGCACCACTCCATGGAAAATAGTGTTGGACGTCTTAAGATTTTTATCAGTCAACCCCATACGACGGGAAGTCTCATAATAGAGGATGTTGATGCTACTGCCTCCATCCATGAGCACCTTAGTGAACTTATATCCACCAACCTGAGGCACTACTACCAAGGCCAAGTGACCCAGATTGTCAACCAGGGGAGGGTGATCTTTTCTACTCCATAGAATAGGCTGCTCAGACCATCTCAAATAACGAGGAACTGCCGGCTCAATAGTGTTTACAACCCTCTTATGAAGCTTCTGGTCCCGTTTGCACAAACTAGTGGTAAACACATGATACTGTCCACTATTCAGCTGTTTTGGGTTACTCTGATATCTAGATTGCTGCTGCTGCTGACCTCCCTAGCCAGATTGTTGATTATAACCACCTTGATTACCTTGAGAGCCTTGAAAGTTGGAATTTGAACCGCCGCCCGGGCCATGAAAACCGCCGCCACCTGAGCCGCCGCCCGGCCCATGATTGCCGTCAAACATGTTAGAGTTCCTGAAAGCCTTCATGATTGTACAGTCTTCCACAGGTGAGTGGCCGGTTTCTGCGGAGTACCATGCCTCGGACAGGGCTCATTCAGCAACTGCTCAAGAGTAGGACCTGACCCGCTGGACCGAGGAGGTGGTCTCCCCTTACGTCGTTGATTGTTGCCCTGCGCATTGGTGTTAGCCACAAACTCCGAGCTGTCATCAACCTTACGTTTATTATTGCCTCCTTGATTCGCCGGGTTATACTAAGGACCCTTGGTGTTGCCATTCTTCTTTCCCTTCCCTGCCTTCTCATTGTAAGACTCAGGATCCTTGGTACTATCAGAGGCGGCGTACTTGACTAGAGCCGCCATTAGCTGGCCCATGTCATTACAATCGCGCTTGAGCCGCCCCAGCCTCTGTTTCAGAGGCGTAAAACGGCAATTTTCGCCAACATTAAGACTGCAGAGCCGACATCCATCTTATCAGATGAATGTATTATGGATTTGACCTAGCGCACCCAATGGGTCGTGGACTCACCCTCCTCTTGCTTGCAATTGGTCAAATCCACAATTGACATGGGCTACTTTCATGTATCTTTGAAGTTCTGAATAAACCGGGCCTTTAACTCTGCCCATGAACCGATGGAATTAGGTGGCAGCCCCTTCAACTAGGTGCGGGCCGTTCCATCCAACATCATGGTGAAGTACTTGGCCGTTGCAGCGTCACTGACTTCCAGTAGTTCCATGGACATCTCATAGCTTTCAATCCATGCCCCGGGCTATAAGTCGGTCGTGTAATTAGGCACCTTTTGAGGCCCCTTGAAATCCTTGGCAAACGCTCATTACGCAGAGCCGACACCAGACAAGGGACACCTCCAGTCCTAGTGGTCACGCCTGCCTCAGTAGAAGTCGTCGGATAAACCGAAAAAGACTGATAAGCCGCCCGCTGAGCCTCCTGCTGAGCCGCCCGCTTAGCCTCTTGAGGTATCCTGTCCCGATCAACCAAGTTAGGAACTCCATCACGCGTCGGGTCATGCCCGCACGGCTGGTCACGGTGCCGGGCGTTGCTTGAAACGGCCGCTAAATCCATGTGCCTACAATAACTCGGGCTCCGGCTTGGGTGAGGGGTCGAATGAATCCTATCTCGACCGTAAGAGTACGCCTCCTGCTGCGCCAAAGCCATCTAAAGAAGCTCTCTGACCCTTCACGTTTCAACCACCGTCGGAGAGTCGCCATCCACCAGGAGAGCCGCCAATCGTGTCGCCGCGGCAATCATGTTCTTCAAAGGGTTAGAATAATGACCCGGTGGTGTTGGTACATAATGAGGTGGAGTAGTATTCAGACGAGGAGGTTCCATCACCCGTGGCTGAACCGGCGTCCCAGCCCCGGGCGTTGCAACCTGGTTTACCTCCGGCGGGTTACTGGGCCCTGCACCGGGTGTACAGAAGAGGTTTCGAGGATCATAAACCGGAGGCAGACGGGATTGAGTCTTCTGGTACCTTCTCCTCATGACCTCATTTGACGCATTCTGATCCATCGTGAGCTGGAAAGCCTGTGACTGAATCCGCTGAGCTTGAGCATCCAGAGCCGCCCGATCTACGGTCATCCTGACGTCTTCCGTCGCCAGGTCTTCCTTAGCTTGCACTATATCCTGCTTTAACTGCTCCACTTCCGCATCATGTTGAGCTTGATCAGCTGGGTTGACCACAGCGGTTAATAGAGCTGTCATCTTATCCATCAAATCCATTAGAACCTGAGCCGGTGGGCGTACAGGGCCTCTTGCCCCGGCTGTCGCTGACCCAGAGGTTATCACTGCCACAGCCATAGAGTTTTGAACAGGTTGCGTGCCAGCCATGAAGATCCAGACTCTGCTCAGCAGCTCGAAGAGGTCCGAAATACTACTGCCATCGGAACATCACCCAAGCCTGCCATCTTGTAGTTGATACAATGAATCCGTCTTACCCGTGGATGACTCACCATCAGAGTAGATGGCTGTCTCACTGCCAGACACAGATCCTTCAGAGAGTTCCCCTCCATGGATGCATCCCACGAAGGCACGCTTCATGGTAGGCTGAGCCCGAGTGGGTCTCGTACACTGAGCCGTCGCGACAATGTCAGCGCAAATGTCCGGCTCAGGGCCGGGCTCGCTGATCTTGCCGATGAAGACATGGATTCCGCCGAAGGGGACCCGGTAACCATACTCAATTGAGCCGGCGTCGGGGCCCCATCCTGCATCGTTGACGTAGAGCTTGCCGCGATGACTCTTAGTCATCCGACCCACAGCGAATCCCTTGAGCCCTTTGAAGCTGCCCTTCAAGAACTCAAATCCATCGTGCGCTGGCCCCACGGTGGGTGCCAACTGTCGTGGAATTGTCACGGCAGATGTCCTAGTGAAAGGACTTAGTCGTGGAGCCATCACAACTAGGAAGCTTAAAGGGGTTAAAACGGGACAAAGGACACGGGAGTTTATACTGGTTTGTCCTCTTGTGGTGAAGGTAATGGATTAATCCTATTTGAGGTGGGATTGCTTATGTCTCAATTACCAGGGAGCGAAATCGCTTGACCTAGCTCTTGATCTGATGTTACTTGCCCGGAACCGCTGCCGGGTCGTCCCTTTATATACAGAGGTCGACGCCCAGCGGCTCTCAGAGTCCCCGCCGGCTCATAAACAGTGTCTGGCTCAGTCTCTGTCTATTCCCGCCTTACAATACAAGTTACATACATATGGCGGTTTATCTCTACGGGCCTTGAGTCGCCTTTGGGCTTTGGGCCCTTAACTGAACCGCCATCTTCAAGTGTCGTCTTGGCCTTCATATCTTGAATCACCACAGGTATAACCCGGCCCCTCCTGGGCGGGTAATACCTAATAGTTATATCCCCAACACATGTGCTTGATGCTCCTACTTGCAATTATTATGGGAGAGGAACTATATCTCCACCTCTCTATGTTTTCCACATGATAAAATTGCAAGAAACTGCTTATACTATGCATTGGCCTTTACTATGTGTGCATGAATTGTTCTTTTATGACATGCCGATGCATAGGAAAAGAGTTAGACCTCGTTGTTGCATGATATATTTTACTTTGTGCTCACTACTAAATTACAAATCATTGTTAATTAAAATTGGCTTTGATATACCTTGGGATCCGGGTGGATCTATTACTTGAGCACTAGATGCCTAGCTTAATGGCTTTAAAGAAAGCGCTGCCAGGGAGACAACCCGGAAGTTTTAGAGAGTTATTTATTTCTGTTGAGTGCTTTTATATAGTCTAAAAACAAAAATAAATAAAGAGGGGAACCCAAAACTTTTTTAAAAAGGAAAGTGGAAGTGAGAGAGACAAGCATTGTTGAAGGGGGAGAGCTCCTTGAACTTTGTTCATGCTCACGGAAACTTTGTGAATCTTAATTACAGAAACTTTTAAACAAAAATAATTATCCCCTTGTACAATTCCATTGTATTATAAAAATAATGTGCCAAGGTTTGCCTTTAGGATGTTTACAATGCTTGTTGGTTTGTACGGTGCAGGACAGAAACTTTGGCTGTAGTGGACAATTTTACATTTTTTACTGGAACGTCAAACGGTTCTGAATTTTTTTGCACTGTATTTCTGTACAAATTGTTTATTTTTCCTAATTTTGGTAGAATTTTGGGGTACCATAAGTATGGTGAATGTTCAGATTGCTACAGACTGCTCTGTTTTTGACAGATTCTGTTTTTGATGCATAGTTTGCTTGTTTTGATGAAACTATCAATTTCTATCAGTGAATTAAGCCATGAAAAAAGTTATATTGCAGTAGACACAATGCAAAAACAAAATATGAATTGGTTTTCAAAAGTACTTAGAGTAGTGATTTGCTTTATTATACTAACGGATCTTACCGAGTTTTCTGTTGAAGTTTTGTGTGGATGAAGTGTTTGATCGAGGAGGTCTTGATATGAGGAAAAGGAGGAGAGGCAAGAGCTCAAGCTTGGGGATGCCCAAGGCACCCCAAGTAAATATTCAAGGAGACTCAAGCGTCTAAGCTCGGGGATGCCCCAGAAAGCATCCCCTCTTTATTCAACAAGTATCGGTATGTTTTCGGATTCGTTTCGTTCATGCGATATGTGCAAGTCTTGGAGCGTCTATTGCATTTAGTTTTCACTTTTCTTTTATGCATCATGCTGGTATGAGATATTCCATGGTTGATTTATAGAATGCTCATTGCACATCACTTAAATATTTTGAGTATGGCTTTATAGAATGCTTCATGTGCTTCACTTATATCTTTTGAGGCTTGGATTGCCTGTTTCTCTTCACATAGAAAACCACCATTTGCAGAATGCTCTTTTGCTTCACCTATATTGTTAGAGCATGGGCATATATTTTGTAGAAATAATTAAACTCTCTTGCTTCACCTATATCTATTTAGAGAGATGACAGGGATTGGTCATTCACATGGTTAGTCATAAAATCCTACATAAAACTTGTAGATCACTGAATATGATATGTTTGATTCCTTGCAATAGTTTTGCGATATAGAGATGATAATATGTGGGAGGTTCTAGTAAATGGTTGTGTTTAGTAAGGATATTGGTGTTAAGGTTTGTGATTCCCGAAGCATGCACGTATGGTCTACTAACTATGTAACCAAATTGGCGCGCATTGTATTTTGATTGTTTATCTTTGTGTGAAGGTCGGGGGCACGCGATGGTTAACTGGTACCAACCTCCCCCATAGGAGCATGCGTAGTAGTACTTTGCTTCGAGGGCTAATAAGCTTTTGCAATAAGTATATGAGTTCTTTATGACTAATGTGAGTCCATGGATTATACGCACTCTTACCCTTCCATCATTGCTAGCCTCTTCGGTACCGTGTATTGCCCTTTCTCACCTCGAGAGTTGGTGCAAACTTCACCGGTGCATCCAAACCCCGTGATATGATACGCTCTATCACACATAAGCCTCCTTATATCTTCCTCAAAACAGCCACCATACCTACCTATCATGGCATTTCCATAGCCATTTCGAGATATATTGCCATGCAACTTCCATCATCATCATATACATGACTTGAGAATTCATTGTCATATTGCTTTGCATGATCGTAAGATAGCTAGCATGATGTTTTCATGGCCTGTCCATTTTTTGATATTTGTGCTATGCTGGATCATTGCAGATCCCGATACACCGCCGAAGGCATTCATATAGAGTCATATATTTGTTCTAGTATCGAGTTGTAAGTAAATAAAAGTGTGATGATCATCATTATTAGAGCATTGACCCATGTAAAAAAGAGAGGCCAAAGAAGCCGAAATAAAAAAAAGGGGGGGGCCAAAGAAGCCCATTCAAAAAAAAGGAAAAGAAAAGGGGCAATGTTACTATCCTTTTACCACACTTGGCTTCAAATAGCACCATGTTCTTCATATAGAGAGTCTCTTGAGTTATCATTTTCATATACTAGTGGGAATTTTCATTATAGAACTTAGCTTGTATATTCCGATGATGGGCTTCCTCAAATGCCCGAGGTCTTCATGAGCAAGCAAGTTGGATACACACCCACTTAGTTTTCAATTTGAGCTTTCATACACTTATAGGTCTAGTGCATCCGTTGCATGGCAATCCCTACTCCTCACATTGCCATCAATTGATGGGCATCTCCATAGCCCGTTGATTAGCCGCGTCGATGTGAGACTTTCTCCCTTTTTTTCTTCTCCACACAACCTCCACCATCATACTCTATTCCACCTATAGTGCTATATCCATGGCTTGCGCTCATGTATTGCGTGAAGGTTGAAAAAGCTGAAGCACGTTAAAAAGTATGAACCAATTGCTTGGATGACACCGGGATGAGCATGAGGGGTACCTTGTGTTAAGAAAAGGGAGCATACAAGACTATATGATTTTGTAGGGATAATGTTCTGAAGCATTGATATTTTGGAAGACATGATTGTTTGTTGGGATGCCCTAAGTATTATTGTTTTTATGTCAAATGATAGACTATTGCTTTGAATCACTCGTGTCTTAATATTCATGCCATGATTAGATTACATGATCAAGATTATGCTAGGTAGCGTTCCACATCAAAAATGATCTTTTTTATCATTTACCTACTCAAGGACGAGCAGAAATTAAGCTTGGGGATGCTGATACATCTCCATCGTATCTATTATTTTTATTGTTCCATGCCAATATTATTCAACTTTCATATACTTTTTGCAACTTTTTATACTATTTTTGGGACTAACATATTGATCCAGTGCCCGGTGCCAGTTCCTATTTGTTGCATGTTTTATGTTTCGCAGAAACCCCATATCAAACGGAGTCCAAACGGGATAAAAGTGGACGGAGAATATTTTTGGAATATTTATGATTTTTGGGAAGAAAAATCAACGCGAGATGGTGCCCGAGGGGGCCACGAGGCAAGGGGCGCGCCCCTGACCCTCGTGGGCACCCCGTAAGGCGGTTGACGCTCTTCTTTTGCCGCAAGAAAGCTAATTTTTGGACAAAAATCTGGGCAAAGGTTTCAATCCAATCGGAGTTACGGATCTCCGGATATATAATTGACGGTGAAAGGGCAGAATCTGAGAACGCAGAAACAGAGAGAGACAGAGAGACAGATCCAATCTCGGAGGGGCTCTCGCCCCTCCCACTCCATGGAGACCCTGGACCAGAGGGGAAACCCTTATCCCATCTAGGGAGAAGGTCAAGGAAGAAGAAGAAGGGGGGCTCTCCCCCCTTGCTTCCGGTGGCGCCAGAACGCCGCCGGGGGCCATCATCATCACCGCGATCTACACCAACACCTCCATCATTTTCACCAACATCACCATCACCTTCCCCCATCTATATTCAGCGGTCCACTCTCCCGCAACCCGCTGTACCCTCTACTTGAACATGGTGCTTTATGCTTCATATTATTATACAATGATGTGTTGCCATCCTATGATGTTTGAGTAGATTTTTGTTGTCCTACCGGTGATTAATGAATTGCTATGATTGGTTTAATTTGCTTGTGGTTATGTTTCTGTCCTATTGTGCCCTCCGTGTCGCGGAAGCATGAGGGATTCCCGCTGTAGGGTGTTGCAATACGTTCATGATTCGCTTATAGTGGGTTGCTTGAGTGATAGAAACATAAACCCGAGTAAGGGGTGTTGGGGAACGTAGTAATTTCAAAAAAATTCCCACGCACACGCAAGATCATGGTGATGCATAGGAACAAGAGGAGAGAATGTTGTCCACGTACCCTCATAGACCGAAAGCGGAAGCGTTAGCACAATGCGGTTGATGTAGTCGTACGTCTTCATGATCCGACCGATCAAGTACTGAACGCACGACACCTCCGAGTTTAGCACACGTTCAGCTCGATGACGTCCCTCGAACTTTGATCTAGCCGAGCTTTGAGGGAGAGTTCCGTCAGCACGACGGCGTGGTGACGATGATGTTGTTCTACCGACGCAGGGCTTCGCCTAAGCACCGCTATGATATTATCGAGGTGGATTATGGTGGAGGGGGGCACCGCACACGGCTAATAGATCTCAAGGATCAATTGTTGTGTCCTTCAAGGGGTGCCTCCCTCCCCGTATATAAAGGAGTAGAGGAGGGGGAGGGGGCCCGCCACCCTAGGTGCACCCCATGAGGAGTCCTACTCCCACCGGGAGTAGGACTCCCCCCTTCCATGTTGGAGTAGGAGAGGAGAGGGAATGAAAGAGAGGGGGAAAGGAAAGGGGGGCGCCGCCCCCCCTCCTTGTCCAATTCGGACTTGGGGGGGGGGGGGCTGCCCCTTGGCCGCCTCTCCTCTTCCACCACTTGGGCCTATGAGGCCCAATAACCTCCGGGGGGTTCTGATAACCCCCGGTACTCCGGTATATATCCGATAACCCCCGGAACCATTCCGGTGTCTGAATATAGTCGTCCAATATATCAATCTTCATGTCTCGACCATTTCGAGACTCCTCGTCATGTCCGTGATCACATCCGGGACTCCGAACTACCTTCGGTACATCAAAACATATAAACTCATAATATAACCGTCATCTAACTTTAAGCGTGCGGACCCTACGGGTTCGAGAACTATGTAGACATGACGGAGACACATCTCTGGTCAATAACCAATAGCAGAACCTGGATGCTCATATTGGCTCCTACATATTCTACGAAGATCTTTATCGGTCAAACCGCATAACAACATACGTTGTTCCCTTTGTCATCGGTATGTTACTTGCCCGAGATTCGATCATCGGTATCTCAATACCTAGTTCAATCTCGTTACCAGCAAGTCTCTTTACTCGTTATGTAATGTATCATCCCACAACTAAATCATTAGCTAAGCTACATTGCTTGCAAGTCTTATAGTGATGTACATTACCGAGAGGGCCCAGAGATACCTCTCCGACAATCGGAGTGATAAATCCTAATCTCGAAATACGCCAACTCAACATGTACCTTCGGAGACACCTGTAGAGCTCCTTTATAATCTCCCAGTTACGTTGTGACGTTTGGTAGCATAGAAAGTGCTCCTTCGGTAAATGGGAGTTGCAGAATCTCATAGTTGTAGGAACATGTATAAGTCATGAAGAAAGCAATAGCAACATACTAAATGATCAAGTGCTAAGCTAACGGAATGGGTCAAGTCAATCACATCATTCTCCTAATGATGTGATCCCGTTAATCAAATGACAACTCATGTCTATGGTTAGGAAACATAACCATCTTTGATCAACGAGCTAGTCAAGTAGAGTCATACTAGTGACACTATGTTTGTCTATGTATTCACACATGTATTATGTTTCCCGTTAATACAATTCTAGCATGAATAATAAACATTTATCATGATATAAGGAAATAAATAATAACTTTATTATTGCCTCTAGGGCATATTTCCTTCAGTCTCCCACTTGCACTAGAGTCAATAATCTATATTACACAGTAATGATTCTAACACCCATGGAGCCTTGGTGCTGATCATGTTTTGCTCATGGAAGAGGCTTAGTCAATGGGTCTGCAACATTCAGATCCGTATGCATCTTGCAAATCTCTATGTCTCCCACCTGGACTTGGTCCCGGATGGAATTGAAGCGTCTCTTGATGTGCTTGGTTCTCTTGTGAAATCTGGATTCCTTTGCCAAGGCAATTGCACCAGTATTGTCACAAAAGATTTTCATTGGACCCGATGCACTAGGTATGACACCTAGATCGGATATGAACTCCTTCATCCAGACTCCTTCATTTGCTGCTTCTGAAGCAGCTGTGTACTCCGCTTCACATGTAGATCCCGCCATGATGTTTTGTTTAGAACTGCACCAACTGATAGCTCCACCGTTCAATATAAACACGTATCTGGTTTGTGATTTAGAATCGTCCGGATTAGTGTCAAATCTTGCATCGACATAACCATTTACGATTATCTCTTTGTCACCTCCATAAACGAGAAACATATCCTTAGTCCTTTTTAGGTATTTCAGGATATTCTTGACCGTTGTCCAGTGATCCACTCCTGGATTACTTTGGTACCTCCCTGCTAAACTTATAGCTAAGCATACATCAGGTCTGGTACACAGCATTGCATACATGATAGAGCCTATGGCTGAAGCATAGGGAACATCTTTCATTTTCTCTCTATCTTCTGCTGTGGTCGGGCATTGAGTCTGGCTCAACATCACACCTTGTAATACATGCAAGAACCCTTTCTTTGCTTGATCCATTTTGAACATTTCAAAACTTTATCAAGGTATGTGCTTTGTGAAAGTCCAATTAAGCGTCTTGATCTATCTTTATAGATCTTGATGCCCAATATATAAGCAGCTTCACTGAGGTCTTTCATTGAAAAACTTTTATTCAAGTATCCTTTTATGCTATCCAGAAATTCTATATCATTTCCAATCAACAATATGTCATCTACATATAATATCAGAAATGCTACAGAGATCCCACTCACTTTCTTGTAAATACAGGCTTCTCCAAAAGTCTGTATAAAACCATATGCTTTGATCACACTATCAAAGCGTTTATTCCAACTCCGAGAGGCTTGCACCAGTCCATAAATGGATCGCTGGAGCTTGCACTCTTTGTTAGCACCTTTTGGATCGATAAAACCTTCTGGTTGCATCATATACAACTCTTCTTCTAGAAATCCATTCAGGAATGCAGTTTTGACATCCATTTGCCATATTTCATAATCATAAAATGCAGCAATTGCTAACATGATTCGGACAGACTTAAGCATCGCTACGGGTGAGAAAGTCTCATCGTAGTCAACCCCTTGAACTTGTCGAAAACCTTTCGCAACAAGTCGAGCTTTGTAGACAGTAACATTACC
The DNA here is from genome assembly GCA_963921465.1 of Triticum timopheevii. Classification (NCBI taxonomy): domain Eukaryota; kingdom Viridiplantae; phylum Streptophyta; class Magnoliopsida; order Poales; family Poaceae; genus Triticum; species Triticum timopheevii. The sequence continues at coordinate 174,792,762 of OY997272.1, forward strand.
ATCAGCGTCAGTCTTCTTCTTAAAGATCCATTTATTCTCGATGGCTTGCCGATCATCGGGCAAGTCAACCAAAGTCCATACTTTATTCTCATACATGGATCCCATCTCAGATTTCATGGCCTCAAGCCATTTTGCAGAATCTGGGCTCATCATCGCTTCCTCATAGTTCGTAGGTTCACCATGGTCAAGTAACATGACCTCCAGAATAGGATTACCGTACCACTCTGATGCGGTTCTTACTCTGGTTGACCTACAAGGTTCGATAGTAACTTGATCTGAAGTTTCATGATCAATATCATTAGCTTCCTCACTAATTGGTGTAGTCGTCACAGGAACCGGTTTCTGTGGTGAACTACTTTCCAATAAGGGAGCAGGTATAGTTACCTCATCAAGTTCTACTTTCCTCCCACTCACTTCTTTCGAGAGAAACTCCTTCTCTAGAAAGGATCCAAATTTAGCAACAAAAGTCTTGCCTTCAGATCTGTGATAGAAGGTGTACCCAATAGTCTCCTTTGGGTATCCTATGAAGACACATTTCTCTGATTTGGGTTCGAGCTTATCAGGTTGAAGTTTTTTCACATAAGCATCATAGCCCCAAACTTTAAGAAACGACAACTTTGGTTTCTTGCCAAACCACAGTTCATAAGGCGTCGTCTCAATGGATTTTGATGCTGCCCTATTTAACGTGAATGCGGCCGTCTCCAAAGCATAACCCCAAAATGATAGCGGTAAATCAGTAAGAGACATCATAGATCGCACCATATCTAGTAAAGTACGATTACGACGTTCAGACACACCATTACATTGTGGTGTTCCGGGTGGCGTGAGTTGCGAAACTATTCTGCATTGTTTCAAATGTAAACCAAACTCGTAACTCAAATATTCTCCTCCATGATCAGATCGTAGAAACTTTATTTTCTTGTTACGATGATTTTCCACTTCACTCTGAAATTCTTTAAACTTTTCAAATGTTTCAGACTTATGTTTCATTAAGTAGATATACACATATCTACTCAAATCATCTGTGAAGGTGAGAAAATAACGATACCCGCCGCGAGCCTCAATGTTCATTGGACCACATACATCAGTATGTATGATTTCCAACAAATCTGTTGCTCGCTCCATAGTTCCGGAGAACGTCGTTTTAGTCATCTTGCCCATGAGGCATGGTTCGCAAGTACCAAGTGATTCATAATCAAGTGATTCCAGAAGTCCATCAGTATGGAGTTTCTTCATGTGCTTTACACCAATATGACCCAAACGGCAGTGCCACAAATAAGTTGCACTATCATTATCAACTCTGCATCTTTTGGCTTCAACATTATGAATATGTGTATCACTACTATTGAGATTCAATAAAAATATGCCACTCTCCAAGGGTGCATGACCATACAAGATATTACTCATATAAATAGAACAACCATTATTCTCTGATTTAAATGAATAACCGTCTCGCATCAAACAAGATCCAAATATAATGTTCATGCTTTACGCTGGCACCAAATAACAATTATTCAGGTCTAAAACTAATCCCGAAGGTAGATGTAGAGGTAGCGTGCCGACCGCGATCACATCGACTTTGGAACCATTTACCACGCGCATCATCACCTCGTCCTTAGCCAATCTTCGCTTAATCTGTAGTCCCTGTTTCGAGTTGCAAATATTAGCAACAGAACCAGTATCAAATACCCAGGTGCTACTGCAAGCATTAGTAAGGTACACATCAAGAATATGTATATCACATATACCTTTGTTCACCTTGCCATCCTTCTTATCCGCCAAATACTTGGGGCAGTTCCGCTTCCAGTGACCAGTCTGCTTGCAGTAGAAGCACTCATTCTCAGGCTTAGGTCCAGACTTGGGTTTCTTCTCTTGAGCAGTAACTTGTTTGCCGTTCTTCTTGAAGTTCCCCTTCTTCTTCCCTTTACCCTTTTTCTTGAAACTGGTGGTCTTGTTGACCATCAACACTTGATGCTCCTTTTTTATTTCTACCTCCGCAGCTTTTAGCATTGCGAAGAGCTCGGGAATAGTCTTGTTCATCCCTTGCATATTATAGTTCATCACGAAGCTCTTGTAGCTTGGTGGCAGTGATTGAAGAATTCTGTCAATGACACTATCATCAGGAAGATTAACTCCTAGTTGAATCAAGTGATTATTATACCCAGACATTTTGAGTATATGTTCACTGACAGAACTATTCTCTTCCATCTTGCAGCTATAGAACTTATTGGAGACTTCATATCTCTCAATCTGAGCATTTGCTTGAAATATTAACTTCAACTCCTGGAACATCTCATATGCTCCATGACATTCAAAATGTCGTTGAAGTCCCGATTCTAAGCCGTAAAGCATGGCACACTGAACTATCGAGTAGTCATCAGCTTTGCTCTGCCAGACATTCTTAACATCGCCAGTTGCATCTGCAGCAGGCCTGGCACCCAGCGGTGCTTCCAAGACATAATTCTTCTGTGCAGCAATGAGGATAACCCTCAAGTTACGGACCCAGTCCATGTAATTGCTACCATCATCTTTCAACTTAGCTTTCTCAAGGAACATATTAAAATTCAACGGAACAACAGCACGAGCCATCTATCTACAACAAACATAGACAAGCAAAATACTATCAGGTACTAAGTTCATGATAAATTTAAGTTCAATTAATCATATTACTTAAGAACTCCCACTTAGATAGACATCCCTCTAATCATCTAAGTGATCACGTGATCCAAATCAACTAAACCATGTCCGATCATCACGTGGGATGGAGTAGTTTTCAATGGTGAACATCACTATGTTGATCATATCTACTATATGATTCACGCTCGACCTTTCGGTCTCAGTGTTCCAAGGCCATATCTGTATATGCTAGGCTCGTCAATTTTAACCTGAGCATTCTGCATGTGCAACTGTTTTGCACCAGTTGTATTTGAATGTAGAGCCTATCACACCCGATAATCACGTGGTGTCTCAGCACGAAGAACTTTCGCAACGGTGCATACTCAGGGAGAACACTTTTACCTTGAAATTTAGTGAGAGATCATCTTATAATGCTACCATCAATCAAAGCAAAATAAGATGCATAAAGGATAAACATCACATGCAATCAATATAAGTGATATGATATGGCCATCATCATCTTGTGCTTGTGATCTCCATCTCTGAAGCACCGTCATGATCACCATCATCACCACCGCGACACCTTGATCTCCATCGTAGCATCATTGTCGTTTCGCCACCTATTGCTTCTACAACTATCGCTACTGCTTAATGATAAAGTAAAGTAATTACAGGGTGATTGCATTGCATACAATAAAGCGACAACCATATGGCTCCTGCCAGTTGCCGATAACTCGGTTACAAAACATGATCATCTCATACAATAAGATATAGCATTACATCTTGACCATATCACATCACAACATGCCTTGCAAAAACAAGCTAGACGTCCTCTACTTTGTTGTTGCAAGTTTTACGTGGCTGCTATGGGCTGAGCAAGAACCGTCCTTAGCTACGCATCAAAACCACAATGATAGTTCATCAAGTTAGTGTTGTTTTAACCTTCTCAAGGACCGGACGAGCCACACTCAGTTCAACTAAAGTTGGAGAAACTGACACCCGCCAGCCACCTATGTGCAAAGCACGTCGGTAGAACCAGTCTCGCGTAAGCATACGCGTAATTTCGGTCCAGGCCGCTTCATCCAACAGTACCGCTGAACCAAAGTATGACATGCTGGTAAGCAGTATGACTTGTATCGCCCACAACTCACTTGTGTTCTACTCGTGCATATAACATCTACGCATAAAACCAGGCTCGGATGCCACTGTTTGGGGAACGTAGTAATTTCAAAAAATTTCCTATGCACACGCAGGATCATGGTGATGCATAGCAACGAGAGGGGAGAGTGTTGTCCACGTACCCTCGTAGACCGAAAGCGGAAGCGTTAGCACAACGCGGTTGATGTAGTCGTACGTCTTCACGATCCGACCGATCAAGTACCAAACGCACGGCACCTCCGAGTTCAGCACACATTCAGCTCGATGACGTCCCTCGAACTCTGATCCAGCCGAGCTTTAAGGGAGAGTTCCGTCAGCACGACGGTGTGGTGATGATGATGATGTCCTGCCGACGTAGGGCTTCGCCTAAGCACCGCTACGATATTATCGAGGTGGATTATGGTGGATGGGGGCACCGCACACGGCTAATAGATCTCAAGGATCAATTGTTGTGTCCTTCAAGGGGTGCCTCCCTCCCTGCATATAAAGGAGTAGAGGAGGGGGAGGGGGCCGGCCACCCGAGACGCGCCCCATGAGGAGTCCTACTCCCACCGGGAGTAGGACTCCCCCCTTCCATGTTGGAGTAGGAGAGGAGAGGGAAGGAGAGAGAGGGGGAAAGGAAAGGGGGGGGGCCGCCGCCCCCCCTCCTTGTCCAATTCGGACTTGGGGGGGAGGGGTGTGCGGCTGCCCCTTGGCCGCCTCTCCTCTTCCACCACTTGGGCTAATGAGGCCCAATAACCTCCGGGGGGGTCCGATAACCCCCCGGTACTCCGGTATATATCCGATAACCCCCGGAACCATTCCGGTGTCCGAATATAGTCGTCCAATATATCAATCTTCATGTCTCGACCATTTCAAGACTCCTAGTCATGTTCGTGATCACATCCGGGACTCCGAACTACCTTTGGTACATCAAAACATATAAACTCATAATATAACCGTCATCTAACTTTAAGCATGCGGACCCTACGGGTTTGAGAACTATGTAGACATGACCGAGACACGTCTCCGGTCAATAACCAATAGCGGAACCTGGATGCTCATATTGGCTCCTACAAATTCTATGAAGATCTTTATCGGTTAAACCGCATAACAACTTATGTTGTTACCTTTGTCATCGGTATGTTACTTGCCCGAGATTCAATCGTCGGTATCTCAATACCTAGTTCAATCTCGTTACCGGCAAGTCTCTTTACTCGTTATGTAATGCATCATCCCGCAACTAACTCATTAGCTACATTGCTTGCAAGGCTTATAGTGATGTACATTACCGAGAGGGCCCAGAGATACCTCTCCGACAATCGGAGTGACAAATACTAATCTCGAAATACGCCAACTCAACATGTACCTTCGGAGACACCTGTAGAGCTCCTTTATAATCACCCAGTTACGTTGTGACGTTTGGTAGCACACAAAGTGTTCCTCCGATAAACGGAGTTGCATAATCTCATAGTTGTAGGAACATGTATAAATCATGAAGAAATCAATAGCAACATACTAAACGATCAAGTGCTAATTAAGCTAACGGAATGGGTCAAGTCAATCACATCATTCTCCTAATGATGTGATCCCGTTAATCAAATGACAAATCATGTCTATGGTTAGGAAACACAACCATCTTTGATCAATGAGCTAGTCAAGTAGAGGCATACTAGTGACACTATGTTTGTCTATGTATTCACACATGTATTATGTTTCCGGTTAATACAATTCTAGGATGAATAATAAACATTTATCATGATATAAGGAAATAAATAATAACTTTATTATTGCCTCTAGGGCATATTTCCTTCAAGGGGGTTGTGGCGTATGGGGTAAAGAGGACTTGATACTTTAATGCTATGGTTGGGTTTTACCTTAATGATCTTTAGTAGTTGCAGATGCTTGCTAGAGTTCCAATCATAAGTGCATATGATCCAAGAAGAGAAAGTATGTTAGCTTATGCCTCTCCCACATAAAACTTGCTATCTGTCTAGTAAAGTAGTCAATTGCTTAGGGACAATTTCACAACTCCTACCACCACTTTTCCACACTCACTATACTAACTTTATTGCTTCTTTATCTAAACAGCCCCTAGTTTATATTTATGTGCTCTTTATTATCTTACAACCTATCCAACAACACCTACAAAGTACTTCTAGTTTCATACTTGTTCTAGGTAAAGCGAACGTTAAGCGTGCTTAGAGTTGTATTGGTGGTCGATAGAACTTGAGGGAATATTTGTTCTACCTTTAGCTCCTCGTTGGGTTCGACACTCTTACTTATCGAAAGAGGCTACAATTGATCCCCTAACTTGTGGTTTATCACTACCCTCCCTCTCCCTCGTAGTACTTCTTCTTCTCCATTAGGATTGGTGAAGCCCTACTGAGATTTCTCCACCACCACCGCCATCACGCCATTGTGCTGCCGGAGGACTCGAGCTACTACTTCACCATCGTTCGCTGGATCAAGGAGGTGAAGGCGCATCAAGCCGTACGTGTGTTGAACGCAGAGGTGCCGTCCGTTAAGCACTTGGATCAGGAGTTCGTGGGACGGATCATGATTGGATCGTGAAGACGTTTGACTACAGCAACCGCATCTCTTAACGCTTTCGCTTAGCGATCTATAAGGGCATGTAGATGCAATCTCTCCTCTCATATATGTTCATCTCCTAGATTGATCTTGGTGAGTGTGGGAAATTTTTTGTTTCCCATGCAACGTTCCTCAACAGATCCAACACACCTTGTATTCGCCACCAACGTCATATGCCTACTACAGTAAGACCGTCCAATAAGGGGGCCACCGCCGCAGGGCATGTTGCAGTCACGATGCGTCGCCGAGTAAGACGCCCCCAGTGCCTAAAGGGTTGGTGCTGCCTACTTGATCTGCTATGGACGGATCTGAGGCAACAACAGACCATGTTGACAACTTCCAGCCTTCCCTAGCCTGATCTGGCCGAGGGTAATCAACAGGAGGCCGATCTGAGCGAGCACTAGATCATGTAGATGACCACCAGTCAGCCCCGATCTGACCCGATAATAGGAATCAACAATATGCGCCGACGGGCTCCAGGACAGAGGGTCGTGAGTGAGGGAGGTGAAGGAAAGGAGAGGAGTCAATCTGTAGGCCCCGCCGCCACATGCCAGCCGGCCAGAGGCTGGCAGCGGGCAGCGGGGAGGTGTGCTGTGATAGAGTCTCTCTCTGGCGGCGGGTGGGTTGGGGTCGCGAGTCCCTCTCTGGTGGCCTGATTTTTGGTTAATGATATGCAGCAAGATGAGTGTGCAACTTCTTGGGCGATGGGAAGTGATATGATCGAACGTATTCACCAAAAAAGGCTCGCCCCCCTTTATAGATAAAACATCGACCAACATACAGCTGAACACCACACCCCACACACACTCAAGGCAAGATACATGGTGTTTATAAACAACTAGTGAAGCCATGCCCAATGAACGTAGTGCTCCAAGGTGGTGCCTTCAAGAAGGGCACGATACCGAGCACCGCCACCACCCGATCCAAGGATCAAGATTTCCCTCAGAGCAACATGGAGGATGAAAAGGCACCACGGCAACACCTTCAAGAAGGAGACGACCCCCTTAGGCGCCTCTGCCGTCGGCCTGACGTAGACAGAGAGGGTTTTCACCTCGGCAAACCCACTATGCCTCCAAGGCATAGTACATTCAAGCCACAAGACGCCCTTCAGACCACCGCCTCCAACCGTCGCATTGGCCACCACGCCTTTCGCACGACCATAGTAACCAGCCAACACCTGAGCCGTGAGCTCCGGCCACGAGCACCATGGCTTCCACCTCCAGGGTCACCGCACCGACAACTAAGGCCCCAACTTCAACACTGCCTGGGCTTGTAGCCACGACGACCAAAGAGACGGACAGGAAGGCACCTCCTTCCCCACCCCCTGGACGACCCCCAGGTACATCCGCCTTGACCCACGTCGAAGACCCCGCACAAGGAGACGAGATAGCCCGGGTGCCGCCGCCTACCAGGCTTCACCTGGCACGCCCTCTGGCTGTGACGAGGGAAAGGAGAAGGAAGGAGGGGGACTCTGATGGCGGTGGCACTAGGCTTTCCTCCCATGATGCACGTGCGGGGCATCCCCATGGACACTACTCCAACTCCCCAATCACTAAGTGGTCCTATGACAAGAGCTTGTGCGCGTGCCATTGAACATGAGGTGAACTCGCTCCTAGGTGATTCCCCTTTCCTTTCAAGTAAGATATGGTTGCCACCTAAAGCAGAGATGCTTTGTGTGCTTAGGTACCAAGAAAACGGCCATGTAGACACTAGGAGCAATGGTCAAGACGGTGGGGAAGCAGAGCAAGCAACGCAAGTGAAGGAGCTGCTAAACTGCATCGACCACTGGACATCCGGCGGAACCTCTGGACATCCGGTGCAACGTGAAGGGCAACGACCAGGAGAACTAGCTGAAGACAAAGTCTACAGCACCGGACATCCGACAAGTCCTGAGCGACCGGACATCCGTTCCTTACTGGAAATCTGATACCACTATCCAAAAGAGAATCGCCTAAAAAATACTAGACTTTTCTATTCTTACAAGATGTCTGGTACCTCCTGAGCCACCGGAAATCCGGTATCGCACGAGCCACCGGACATCCAGTAACCACCAGCGTCCGATAACTACCTACGCACAACCACTAGGGCTTTGGCCCATGTGTCCTCTCTCACCCCTAGACTATATATATCATACCCCTTGGACGAATTAGAGTTAGGAAAGCATAGATGAAGAACTGGAGAGAGCTTTGCTCATATCTGCCACTCTCCTTTGGAAATGAAGACCTCCATTGTAGATCAAGACCTCCTTTGCAGAAGAATCCCTAGTGGATCATCAAGACTTCCTCTTGTGGAGAAGAATTCCCATCATAGGATTGTCAATCCCGATGAGTGTATTTTTACGCTTATCACACCGTTGTTTAAACTGGTTTATTTCATAACATCTGAGATATTCCCTCTAATGAGTGCAAGAGATTGCGAAATTCCACGAGAAAGGGGCTATATATGGTGAAAATCAATTCCATACATGGAAATAAGCAAAATGGAGTTAGAAGAAATCAAGTGGGAGGCGCACTAGCACCAACAGAACACAAGATGGCGTCTGGTACGAGCGTGTGCTCTCGTACAAGCCGTCCATGACACCGTGGCGTCCACCTCAACAACTTTTATAAAGTGAATCGTGCTTGACTCGCGAAGAGCAGACGCTAGAACCTCCATCTCCGCATCACAAGCCATTCAAACCCTAGCTGCCACCATTTCCCATCTCATATCCATAGCCATCACCATCTTCACCAGCACATCAATCCATCTCCAAGTTAGCCATAATCATGTATCACATCTGGCAACCATTTTATCACTTGGAGACTAGAGGCGTTGAGCGTTTTCTCTACGGATTCTTTGTATAAGGAGATTTTCAGGGGTTTTGTACCTTGTGACCTTAGCGGCATCTTGTTGGCGCGGATTCCAAGAAGTTTGCTAGGAACCGGATTCCATCGAGGACCAAGTGGTGAAGAGAAATGGTTCGGGAGACAATACTTGCGTGTGGTGCGGTCATGACGAAATTTCCGATCATGTCCTCTTAGGTGCATTGTCACGAGATTTGCCTGGAGTGTGTTGCGGGAGGCCACCGGATGTGGGTGGAACCCGTCCGGCTTTGCGGACTTCTACCACTTCGTACAAGCCACGAGTGAATCGGCTCATAGATTAGCTTGGCTGGGATTTGCTGCGCTAGCTTGGTCACCATGGACTACACGCAATAAAGCACTGATTGAGATGTTCCGATATCCGACGGACTTGATGTATAAATTTGTGATACTTTTGCAGCTATGGCAGCTTCTGGCGAAACTCAAGGACTGGCCGCACGTGGAGCGACTCATCTCAAGGTTGCAGGATAGGTGAACGGAGCTCGGGAGATCTGGGAGGGTCGATGTGTGCCAGTCGACATCTGTCGTTCCTATGTTGCCAGGGTGCGTCACTTGGCTTGGCCTTTATGGTCGTGTATCAAACCTCTTTTATTTCTTGTTGGTGCTCGTTTGCATTCACTCAGACATCTTGTATTCGTTATGTGTCGAACTTGTAAGAATCTCAGTTTAAAGCCGGGCATATGCCTCTTTTCTAAAAAAAAATGGTTGGAATTTGGTAGCATTTCAGCGAAACTAAATAGGCAACCAACGAGTTGTCCATAAGCAATCATAGCCGTGAATGGATTTAATTGGATCATGACCAGAGGAGAAAGAGCCAACGCAAACTGGCCCAGCTACCTCCTGTCAAAATAAACAAATAAAATGGACCACCTACTTCTGTCGACGTTTGGTGTTGGGCCACATCTCATAACAGCAGTAAGAACTTTGTTATGAATCGCAACACGACAAAACTCCAAGGAAAAAAGAAAGGACAGAAGAGGATTCATCAAAAAGAAAAAGAGAAAAATGATAGAGGGGCAACACAAGAAGGACAGATGACGCATCTATGTATACCAACGTTTTAAACATTTTATGGTATCAAATGATTGGTTTTTTTACATTGCAAACTGTTCTTGCACTCGTTGGTTACCTGAACTACACAAATTTGAGTTCAGTCTTGACCCCATATACTTAAAGACAAAGTGCTACTACACGTGGTTCATTTACAGGGTAATTAGCTTGAGAACATGACCTCGTTGGATGGCCAGGTCACTGGCATAAGTAGATGAAGCACTGAATAATGCTCACGTGGGTGTACTTGGCATTAACTCGGCAGTTTTATGTTTTGCAGTGCAGGGCAAGCAGCAAGAGGGCAGGCATCCTCGTTTGGTTTGAAGAGACGCGCCACCTTCCAGTTTCTTTGTTGCATTCAGGTTTTATTTACCAGCTGGCAGCCGAAAATAGCAGTAGTCCGTCCACTCAGACATGACAAGTTTGACACTTCGCCGTAATACTAGAGGCTATGTTCTTTACTCATTGGATCAACTCTTTCATCTCTAGCAGGATAATCTAGTCGGCTGTTTGGTGTTGATTTTATCCATGCTGGTTTGAGTTTTAATTATGCTGTGGGTTGTTGTTGTATTTGTTTTGAGAGGAGAGTGCAGTTGTTCGGTGCATGGTTGTGGCTTCCTTACACGTTTCGAAATCGATGTCATCCAGTAGTGGTTGTATGAGCCCCTTGAGAGCTCTTATTCCACCTTGAAACCATGAAATTGTTGCTATAACACTCATATGACCGGCCAATGAAACTATCGCTCGCTCACCTCGGCTACTTGCTTCACTCGCTTGCTTAGCTTTATTTTCCGGTTCGCTCCACTACTAGCTAATCGGCTATTGTATTCTTTGAAAAAGTTTGTTTAATAAAAATATGTGCATGCATTTTAAAATGTTTCAAATTTCAAAAGTATGATTTTCAAAAATATTCATGAATTTCAAAGAATGTTCACGAATTTGAAAAAGTTTCGTCAATATTAAACTCAGACTGTAATTTTTCCATGAACTTTAGAAATATTCATGAATTATTTTTATCATGTCATTTAACAATATTCATGTTTTTCTAAAATATTTATGAATTAAAATATAAAAAATTAAAAGAAAATAAAATAAATGAACATAAAAAAAATAAAAGGTTAAAATAGTCAAATAACACAGAAAAAAAAGAAAAACACAAACCAGGCAATACCGTCTTAAAACCGGAAAAATGGGTCGGCCCATTTAATGACTAGGTGTGTGTTACTCTCAACCAGCAAGCAACACCTGTATATGCAGGGTCGATAGCGACACCCACAAGCGTCGGACACACAAGGAGTCTCAAAATCTAGAAAGCTTATCATGAATTAAAATGTGAAAATGAAAAGAAAAAATAAAAAGAGAGGCAAAAAATGAAATATAAAAACATGAAATAATATTAATAATAATAATAATAATAATAATAATAATAGAAAACTACATAAAAATAGAAAAACATAAAAATAAAGTCAATACCTTCTCAAAATGGGAAAAGATATGCACGTTTCTTTTAAACGTTCACGGATTTTAATAAATATACCGTGAATTAAAATATGAAAAAAAATATGAAAAAAAAACATGAAATAAAAAAGAAAAGAAAACCAATAGGAATATTATTAAAAACATAGAAAAAAGAAAATACGAAACCATGCAATACCTTTTTAAAACCAAAAAACTGGCCAGGTCATTACGGCTAGGTGTGCCTTACTCTCGACCGACAACATACTCTCTAATGGCGGGCTCCATAGTAACCCCCCCCCCCCCCCCCTCCAACCCCCCCCCCCCCCCTCCAACCCCCAATGCACCAGGAGACTCTGAATCTAAAAAGCTAATTCATAAATTAAAATGTGAAAACAATAAAAAGAGAAGAGAAAAACACAAAAAACAATAGAAAAACTAATTAAAAATAGGAAAACATAAAAGGAAGAAAAAAGACCCAGTCCATACCTTCTCATAACCAGGAAAACCAACCAACCCATTATGGCTAGGTATGTGTTACTCTCAACCAGCGATACACACCCTTTGCAGGTGGGGTCCGTAGCAACCCCAACAAATCTTGACGCACTAGACGCTCCAAATATAGGGATCGAACAGGAAAAAGGAAGCCTCCATTTTCAGACGTAGCAAACCAACATTATCGCTATCCCCTCGTGCTAGTAATGTGCTTTATGCATGCATGCGTGTGAACAAAAAGTAAATCAATAAAAAAAAGTAGTCAACCTTTTTATTTTGGGAAAACAGCAGTGAACACGTCGGTCCCTCTAGCACGTGTCATGTTTTTCTATTTTTCTCAAAATAGGCTTTCGTCCCGCTTTATATATAAAGCAACAACGGAAGAAAACACGACGGAACGATACAAGGTGGCGAGGTCGCTCTCTTACAAAACCGATCACATGATAATGGGAACACACATAACACACGCAACCATGGTACCAACAAAGAATACAGGAAGATCTAAACACACCGCTACGCTATAGCCTGGTACACCTAAGATCCCATGTTTTTCTACTTTGGGGTATTGTTAATTTATGGGTTTTTTTAAGTTTATTTACTATTTAAGTTTTTGCAGGACAAAAACCCTAGACCAGCTCAGGGTGTGGCCTTCCCTAGAGGTACTCGATATACATTTTGATTCTCAAAGAAGACATATGTGTGCCCTTGTATGCTTACTATTGTAGACTAAAAGTAATAAAATGGGAAAGTTCTAAAAAAGGGACGATTTGCTTCTATGTAAAAAAAAATCATAATCTTGTTGCTCATATTTTTAGTTGTACTAACTGCCATATTGTTCATTTGTGGTTTGTTGTGTGACAAACTAAGGCTTGGACTCTAACCATTCTACTTTTCTAGGCCAATTGTGTACACCTGGAACTATTATTATTATTAGGCGATAAAAAAATATTCTTCACCCTCAGATCTATTCAAGTGGAGCCATAACTCCCTAAAGTGAATTGCTTTGGCTAATTTACACTTCCAAAACTATTCGCGGAGCAATAACACCCTAAAGTGAAATTTGGTCCAATTTAAACCCTTGAATATACAATGCCGTTTAAAACAACACCTTAGGCATTGAGATGAACTTGGCCCATAAACACTGATACTTTTGCACATGTCTTTCCAAGAGGCTAGCTCTAAGAGGATGCATCGCCCCAAGGATGGGGCGCAGTTTGGCTGAATCACTAAATTCGATTTCAATTTCTTTTTCGAGGAAAAAAATATATCATATTTTGACATTGTTGTTTGTTAAAGTTGCTAAAACATGTAAACATGATGTCTGCTATTTTATTTGAATACTATTTCTTTCACTTAATTTTCTATACTTACATCTAAACAAGATTTGTTTAATTTATGTCTCATTTATTCTTGATAAATATGTAAAAAAACTAAGTACGTGATGTTTTCTTGACAAGTCATGAATATTTATTTCCATACATATGAACATCTGTTCTAGAAGGAAGAAATATTTATTTGGATATATTTTAGCCATAGCGTTTATTTTAGAATGCACGAATATTTTCAAATTGTAACACATAACATTTTCCACATAGCAGAAAAATATTTTTACATTTACCCGATCTTATGGAATATTTATTTTGTGAACATTTCATTTAACACATATACACAAATCATACATCATGTGTGAAATGAGCTATATCACTACCTGGATTCAAGCTATACACTTGACATGAATGCTCATATTTTGTTTGGATTTTTTTCAAGATTTCTAGGACCATTCTTTTAGTGGGATATGACATGCCCATCAACCAAAAGGGCATATGGTGACTTCGTCACGTCAATCTCAAGTTTAGCGGACTCAATCTCTTAGGAGTGTTCATAAGGGTGAATGTAGACATTCTTTTACATGAGTTGGTGCGCACTAAAAAACTTAGAAACAATATGTAAAAAATAAAACCAGACAAATTCTGTTTAAATAAATTAGGTACATATTAAAGTGATTACTAAAAATAATTTTACTTTCTGAAGTCATGGAAATCATTTTTATTTGAAAATAAGAAAAACACATGTGCTAATGGGCTGCGCCAACAACCAGCCCATTTAGCTTGAGAGTGAGGCGAAGTTAGTTTTTCCACCAGGTGGCGCACCTACATGGGCTCGGAGTTGAGAATTTGGCTAAAGCCCGAAGGTAAGCGCGGCGACTATACCTCGCATTAAGCGAGTTGGAAGAATATCCTGTAGCAACTGGACGGGCCAATTAGCACAGCCTAAATAGTGGAGAAAAAGAGAGCAAACGCGCGAAATCACTAATTAAGGAGTACTCCTTGCGGAGATCACTCCAACTTCCCCAGGTTGCGACAAGTGGCGTGCTGCATGTGCGCCACTTATGGCAACCTGGGAGTTTTCCCTTTTTTCGTAGATTCGTTTATTCAAAACGTTTTATCTCTTAAACCGTGCGTCCAAATCTCAAACCGCTTTCGCCATTGAATTCCTCGCGTCGAGATCTTCAAAGTTAGATCCCATGTTGATAGGTTTTGACGAAATTTTTTCACGAAAAAAATGGACGAAAAAAACCGATGAAAAAACCGAACCGGAAACACGTTTTTTTTTTCCCTTTCCGAAAGAGGCACGCCCGTGCCTCTGACGAAATCACAACCGTGCCTCTCGCGGAAGCAAAACCGTGCCTCTCGCGAAAGAAAAAAAACAGAAAACACGTTTTTTTTCCATTTCCGAAAGAGGCACGCCCGTGCCTCTTGCAAAAGCACAATCGTGCCTCTGGCGGAAGCAAAACCATGCCTCTCGCGAAAGAAAAAAAAAATAGAAAACGCGTTTTTCCCTTTCCGAAAGAGGCACGCCCGTGCCTCTCGCGAAAGCACAACCGTGCCTCTCGCAAAAGAAAAAAAAAATCAGAAAACGCGTTTTTTCCCTTTCCGAAAGAGGCACGCCCGTGCCTCTTGCAAAAGCACAACCGTGCCTCTGGCGGAAGCAAAACCGTGCCTCTCGCGAAAGAAAAAAAAATAGAAAACTCGTTTTTTTCCTTTCCGAAAGAGGCACGCCGTGCCTCTCGCGAAAGCACAACCGTGCCTCTCGCAAAAGAAAAAAAAAATCAGAAAACGCGTTTTTTCCCTTTCCGAAAGAGGCACGCCCGTGCCTCTCGCGAAAGCACAACCGTGCCTCTCGCGGAAGCAAAACCGTGCCTCTCGCGGAAGAAAAAAAAAACAGAAAACACGTTTTTTTCGTTTCTAAGAGGCACGGCCGTGCCTCTCGCGAAAACAAAATCGTGACTCTCGCGAAAAATTTTGCATTTTTTTGCGCAAAAAAATTTTTATTCAAAATTTTTTTTGGTCGAAAAGCTAGGAAAGACCGGTAGAAAACCAAAACGTCAAAAAAAACAAAAAATAACTGTTTAAGAAGCCGAAAACGCATGCATAAAAATAAAAAAAAAATCCAGAGGGAGCGCCCAGAACGCGACACGTGGCGAATGGCTGTGAGCGCGCCAAGTGGCGCTGATCGTTGCGAGCCTCCGAAGGAGCGCTCGTTAATTAGTTGCTCCGGCAAACGCGGGAATCGAACCCAGGTCTCCTGGAGAGTTTGCAACCGATTCTAGCCACTGGGCCTGTGTCACCTTCATGGTCCATAGTTGAGGGAAAATAGCCGTTTTCCACCACCGTTTTTCTATTTATTACACCGGTTTCTTTGTTTCTTTCTCTTTTTTCGTTGGGTTTTTCTCTATTTTATCTCTGATTTTCTTTGTTTCTTTTTCGGTTTTCATTGGGATTTTTTTCTTTTATTGACTTTTCCCTTTCTTTCTCATTTTTCAATGGTTTTTTTCTCTCGGTTTTCACTTTTTATACACATATTGTTATATATCTAATGTAATTTTCTAATACATGTTTAAGAATTTTCAGATACATTATCAACATTTTTTAAATACCTGGTCAACATTTTCTCTATATACGTTCATCCTTTTTCAAATAGTTGATTAAAAAAATTCAAGTACAAGATCAATTCTTTTAATACATGTTCAACATTTTCTAAATAAACATTTAACAATTTTCAGATGCCGAGTAACATTTTTTCTATGCACATTTAATATTGTCCAAATGCTTGATTAACCTATTTCAAATACTTGTTCAACATTTTTTTAGATGCCTGATTAACATTTTTATATGCACTTATGTTAATATAATAACGCCAAAATGTGCGGCAAATTCATGTTCAAGTTGAAATAAGGTCAAAGGGCAAAGAAGGTGTGGCTTTGGACCCCAAAATCTTCCATGACGCCCTTCTTCTTATAGCGTGGGTAAATGATCAAGTTAAGTAAGCTATTGATTGCAGTGTGGGCTGGGATTACCTTTGCGAGTCGAAGTAATTTCCTGAAAGACACAGAGGAGCTCTCATGCGTGGACCAGCAGTGATCAAATTTTTTCTTCATTTTTTTAATACATGGTCACCATTTTTGCTATACACATTTAACATTCTCCTAATGCTTGGTTAACATATTTGAAATACTTGTTCATTGTTTTTTCAAGTGCTTGATTAAAAAAATTATATACATGACCAATTTTTAATACATGTTCAACATTTTTATATACACATTTAACATTTTTGAAATGATTGATTAACATTTTCCAAATACTTGTCCAACATTTTTTTTCAAATACTTGTTTAACATTTTTTAAATACATGATCAAAATTTTCATACACATTGTTTTTTTGTATACATTTTATGTATACGTGATAAACATTTTCTCTTTATGTATTAAACATTTTTCAAAGCTTGGTCAACAATTTTCAAATGTTTTTTGTAGAGTTTTTTTTGTAATATAGAATTTCTACGAATGTAAATAACGTAAAAGAAAACAAAAAAGTAAAAAAAAAGAGAATATGGCCTGTGGCCTGCGGTCGGCTGCGTGATGGGCCGGCCAATATGGAGCTCGCCTTGAGTGAGACTTCCTCCGGTCTCGCTGTCGGCGAGACATATCAGCGCCGGAAGGTAGGTAAGTCTCAAAGTCCTGACATGCGAGGCAAATTTGGCCCATAGCAACACTACAAGACCGGAAAAAAGAACTTCCCGTTTGCTTATATGGAAGAAAAAGGAAAATAAAAACCCAACGAGAAAAGATTCAAAAAGGAAAGGAGAATGTTTCACCAAAGCATGAGACCAGCAGAGGTTAACCCCGTTCTAAATGGAAAACACCAAAGCAGCTTGAGTCAAAGAAAGCATGGTCTCGCATGCACACTCAAGTTTCAGCCGGGCAGCAGAAAGTGCATACGCGTGGCCACTTTGGGAAGAGAAGGGATCAGTGTTTCTTTTCAACCATGGAGAGCGCCACCACAATATGTGATCGAGACATCGAGTCACACCACCTCGATATGAGACGAACGGACTCTTCGGACGCCGAAAATCTCACCGTCGTGGGCCGCCACACAGGCGATTTTGTAGCCTGGCCTGGTGAAAAAGTAGAAAGATGAGTGAGAGAAGACAACAACCTCCTTGACCGGAGACCAGAACTCCGGCGGGCCGGCCGACCGGATCGCCCAGAGTTCAACGCATGTGTTTACACGTTGTCCTGATGTGTGTGAGCTCCGGAACTGGACAGTTTCAGTAGTGCATATAAGGATATTGCATTGAACTGGATAGTTCGATGTTAATCCGATGACTTCAGAAATAATTTCTCACCTGTATAAAAATAAGACCTGCCGCTACTGATCTTTAACTAAAGCAAAGCTCAAAACCTCAAGTTAGCAGTTCCACATCCATCCATGCCTGTAGGTGTAGCTAGTTGATCAGTCGATCAGCCTGTTAGGAAATCTACAGCGCAAGCATGCGTAGATGTAGCTAGGATTTAATATAATCAAGCTCGGAATCATTGCAGTCCATAGGAGTCATTCAGAAGGGAAGCAAATGGAAAAACACACTTGGTCAATCTTGAAATCGCTGAAGACCAAATAAAGGATCTCCACATGCCAAGCCACCTCCCTGGGTGCCCCTGCAGGCCTGTCTCCGTCATCCCTAGCTAGTAATTGAATTGAGAGGATATAGCCGCATCACTCACTGATGTTTTTGCTTTTTGTCATCCATGCCATGCATGTAGGCCAAGTTTTCTTTTCTTTTGAGGGGATGTAGAGCCCAAGATCACTCTCGCATGATCCGTGCTTGTGCTTTGCCAAAGACACAAAATAACCACCGGGAGAGGACCCTCGCGAACCCTTGATTAGTCGCTGGTAATCTCATCATTGTTCAAAGATGATACACAGAGGGGGCGACAGAGGGGGCGACAGAGGGGGCGCCGCGGGTGCCCGTCCGGCGATCGCCGGATCAGCGCGCTCGGGGGCAGCGGCTAGACCTCACGTCGGTGGCCGTTTCTGGGCGCTGGCCGGATCCGACGAGGACGACGCGGATGGGGAGGAGGATCCGGAGGCCACTCCACCAACGCCAACTCCATCGGACCTCTTCTGCGAGTTCTTCCATGCGGGATATGACGAGGACGAGGTGGCCTCGACGGTGGATCGGGTCTTGCCAGTGGAGGATTAGGCAAGGGTTGGCCTTCATGCGGGCGAGAGGACGGAGATGGTTAGACGCGTGGTGCATCGGCGAACGACGGCGACGGCACTCCGGCCATGGAAGGGCCCCCTTCCTAAGGTTAGTCTACCAAATCTAACGCTTTTCGATATGATTCATCCAGATTCGTGGATTCAAGTCAAGAGGAAGAAGAGGCCGACCCGTCCGGGAAGTGTGCCGGCGGTGGCCACGGCGAGATCGCCGGCGAGGCACTGCAGCGAGATCTCGCGGATGCGGGAGGACCGTTTGAACGATCTGTTGGGCCGAACGCTCGATGGGCCGGCTCTGAGTGAGCCGGGCCCTGTACTCTGTGGGCCTGGGTTAATTGGGTATGAGGCCCAGATTGACCAGGTGCATACGACGGGCGATGTCGAGCGTTCATGCTTATTCGACGTGCCGGCTCAGAGTTATCGATCGACGAGAGCTAGGGTTTTTCGACAGTCGGCGAGGCCGTGTTTCTGCGATCGAGGGGCGAGGCGTGCTCGCCGGATACCTCCTCTCCGCAACATGGCGGGCGGAGGTCCGCCGCTGGCCAAGACCGGCAGCCAGGCAGGCGCCCCGGGCGGCGTCGGGCGCGGAGGTCCGCCGTTGCCAGCTGGAGGCGGCCGCGGTGGTGTTGCGGCAACACAGGGCGCGGGTCGGGGACGTGCTGGCACGCAGCTCAGAGTTGGGCGCGCGGTCACGCCCATGTTGCCCGGCCAGGCGGCTCAGGGGGTGATCGGCCCCCGACCGCCGATGCATGGGGGCTTGCCCAGGAACGGCGTGGCAGGCCGCGGGACACCGTCGACGGGGAACAGACTACCCGGGTCTGCCGGGGGCCGGGGTGACCTTCGGCCACCGGCGCCTCCTCCCGTGGCTGCTGCGGGGCGCGGCAACCCGACGGCGAGGCAGCCCGCTCCAGCCTTGGGTGGGCAGCTTCGTCCCACGGCGGTACAGACCGGGGCTAGGCCGCCTCATTTTGTGGCTCGATAGTCGCAGAGCACGGCGGCTCCGGTCCTGGAGCAGGCGCAGTTTCAGGACGCTACGGCAGCGGGGGGAGATTCGACGGTGCCTCGAGGAAAGTGGGGTGATGACGGGCTTAACGCGTACGGAGATGGACAGCACCGGGGGTCCTCGTCCACAGGTGGTGGGCGGGGATATGCTTGGCAGAGTGATGGCTCCACAGAGAGACCCTTCCTGGGGCCGACGGGAGGCTTCGTCGAAGGGGCATCAGGACCGGCTAACAGAAACCGCGGTGGTTTTCGTGGTAACCGTGGCCGAGGTGGTCGCTACCGCCCAAGGCAGCATCCAGTGGTTGTGGATCAGACAGCGGTTGATGAGGGCACTCAGGATACTGCCATGGAGGTGGCTACGGCTACGGCTGAGGTGGTTGCTTCGGACGAGGTGGTGTCGGTGGAGGGCTCCGACAGGACTGAGCTAGACAGGGTGGCTAAGTATGCTCGCAAGAAAGAAAGAATGCTTTGCTATCGATGTGGTAATAAGGGTCACTTCATTGCTGAGTGTGAGGCGGCCTTGTGCGACAAGTGTGGTAAGCCAGATCATGACTAAGGGGACTGTCCGCTTATGAGAGAGCAGCTACCCAATCTTATGATGTATGGTGTGTTTTGTTCTGAGCTTACTTTTTTTGAGTCTCCGGTCGAGAGGGAAGTTACTGATGAGGTGCGCAGTATGACAACTGGGATTGTTAAAGTGACTAAAGGAGAAGTCTCTGACGTCCAGATTGTGCAGCGGCTACGGGAGCTGGCCCCGGGTGACTTCCTTTGGGAGCTAGTCAGTATTGAGCCTAACGCTTTCAGGGTGGAGTTTCCTTCGGTGGAGGATTTACAGAGGTTACTCAGTTTTGGAATGTGTAAGGTGCCAGGTACGGAGGGCATTCTTTAGTTTCATGAGTGGAAATTGACTGAGCCTCAGGGAAAGCCACTAACCCAGGCCTGGTTGCGTTTTTCGGGAGCTCCTCACAGACCTATGCGGGATGCCAGGGTGGTGGCTAGTCTGGCTGTTTTGGTTGGAAAGCCAGAACGTGTTGATATGGTCTTCACCAGAGCTCAGGGGGTGGCTCGCATTCTTGTCAGCATTTTGGATATTGAGTTTGTTCCGGATGTGGTGAAGTGGGCTTATCGAGGTCAGGTGTATAACATTCAGATTGAGTTTGAGGATGACAGTTTGTTTGCTGAGGCACCTGCTGCCGTTGATGTTGACATGCACGAGGGTGAGGATGGCATGGGGCGCAAGGAGCCTGTGATTGCTGATTCTGGTCGAGAGGACGACAGACCGGGGTCTGTGGCTAAGACCACTGGAGGGTCGACCGCGCCTACATCTTCTGTACCGTCGACCACACTGTGATTTGGGTCTTTTCAGCCTTCGTCTGCACCTCCGAGATTATGGAGTGAGCGGGTGGAGTCTCCTGAGGAGCTGGAGAGCTCCTTACCTGCGTTGGAACTTGAGGACCAGAGCGTCGAGGGTCGGGGAGTGGAGGGAGGTTCGGAGATAGCGTTCTCGCCTCCCTCAGAGACTCCTGTGACGACGGAGATACAGGTGACTTCGAGCGTGGTGGGGGGACTAAGGCAGGAGGCCTTGGCTCATCACCCTTCTGCCGCTCAGATCGGGTCTCCTGAGAGGGAGGTGCCCTCTTCATGGGAGCGACCGGTGGCGGACTCTTCGTCTGAGCGCTCTAGTGTTTGTCCGGAGCAGGTGGCGCGGTGGCGCTTGCTGCGACGGCTTTGGCCGTACCTGAGGGAGGCCGTATGGGGCAGGAGGCCCCGCACACCTCCCTTTCGGCTTCGACGGAGGCGGTTGTGCCTGTCGTGCTTGGCAGGAGTCCGGGGAAGGCGTTCCCGGTCCATCCCTCCTCCTCGGCGGTCGGGACGGTGGCCCCCACAGCCTTGAGGGGTGCGGCCGAGGGGGTGGTCGGCCAGGCGGCGCCGGCTTTGACTACACCTGGCCGCATGACCGCCGGCCTCGGGAGTAATCCCTCGCGACCTTCTGCGAGTGCTGCTTCTCGAGAGGAGGTTATTGCTTTCGACGGAATCCCTGACCCGGTTTCTGAGGGGCGACGGATGAGTTCCCGTCTCCAGGACCAACCGGAGGTTGATGACATGCAGCAGAGGTGCGCAATGAGAGCGGCCAAGCTTCGTGACATTGAGGTCACTACTGGTATGTCAGTCAATTTATCCAATTCTATTATGCATTTCTCTACGGAGGAGATTATTCATAATGCAACTCAAGTAGGGGTTTCGCTAGGAAATAAAAATTATGAAATCTCCAACTCGGTTAATGATATTCTTGATATGGAAGCGGAACGCGCTTTAGAAACCATTCGCAACCTAGCGGCAGTAAGGCCTATGAATGATGCGGAGATTGATGCGTTGGGGGTGAGAGTGCTAGACAATTTGTGTGCGGACCTTGCACCAACCTTTAATGAGTCTGATGAGGACGAGGCTAGTATTGATGTTGGGGATCGTCAATCACCACAGCCTGGTTATGAGGACCGGCCGGTGGGCAATGAACAACCTAAACGTAAGTGGAAGCGGAAGGTGTATCTAGCATCCGCAGTACGTAGAAGTGCTAGGATTCGTACGGCCAAAAAGTTTTATGATGAACTATGAAAGGAATCTTTTGGAATAGCAGAGGTCTTAAGGACTTGGCTAAAAGAAGGTTTCTCGCTGAGGCGACTCTGGAGCACCAATTAGATTTCATTGCTCTTTCCGAAACTGGAAGAGATAATTTTGCTCCTCAGTTTCTAGCTTCTCTTGTGGGTGGTATCGATTTTGACTGGCATTGCCTGCCTCCGCGTGGACGATCGGGGGGTATCTTGCTGGGAGTGAGATGCGATTCCCTTGAGGTCCGGAGTGTGGTGATGGGCGACTTTGCGGTTAAGTTTCGGGTTAGGTCAAAAGTTGATGGGTTCGACTGGGCTTTAGTGGCGGTTTACGGAGCCGCACAACCAGAGCTTAAACCGGAATTTCTGGCGGATCTTGTTCGAATCTGTGGATCCGAACAGCTTCCAATGCTGGTCGGGGGTGATTTCAATATCATTCGGAGGAGAGAGGAGAAGAATATGTTGGGGAACGTAGCAATAATTCAAAATTTTCCTACGTGTCACCAAGATCTATCTATGGAGAAACCAGCAACGAGGGGAAGGAGAGTGCATCTACATACCCTTGTAGATCGCTAAGCGGAAGCGTTCAAGTGAACGGGGTTGATGGAGTCGTACTCGTCGTGATTCAAATCACCGATGATCCTAATGCCGAACGGACGACACCTCCGCATTCAACACACGTACGGAACGGAGACGTCTCCCATGCCTTGATCCAGCAAGGAGGAGGGAGAGGTTGATGGAGATCCAGCAGCACGACGGCGTGGTGGAAGTAGCGGGATTCCAACAGGGCTTCGCTAAGCGCTGCGGGAGGAGGGAGATGTGTCACGGGAGGAAGAGGGAGGCGCCAGGCCTTAGGTCTGGTTGCTCCTCCTTTTCCCCACTATATATAGGGCCAAGGGAGAGGGGGGAGGCGCAGCCCTTGCCCCTTCCTCCAAGGAAAGGGTGCAGCCAAGGGGGGGGAGGAGTCCATCCTCCCCAAGGCACCTCGGAGGTGCCTTCCCCCTTTAGGACTCTCCCCTTTTTCTCTTCTCTTGGCGCATGGGCCTCTTGGGGCTGGTGCCCTTGGCCCATGTAGGCCAAGGCGCACCCCCTACAGCCCATGTGCCCCCCCGGGGCAGGTGGCCCCACCCGGTGGACCCCCGGGACCCTTCCGGTGGTCCCGGTACAATACCGATGACCCCGAAACTTGTCCCGATGGCCGAAATAGCACTTCCTATATATAATTCTTTACCTCCGGACCATTCCGGAACTCCTCGTGACGTCCGGGATCTCATCCGGGACTCTGAACAACTTTCGGGTTACCGCATACTAATATCTCTATAACCCTAGCGTCACCGAACCTTAAGTGTGTAGACCCTACGGGTTCGGGAGACATGCAGACATGACCGAGATGACTCTCCGGTCAATAACCAACAGCGGGATCTGGATACCCATTTTGGCTCCCACATGTTCCACGATGATCTCATCGGATGAACCATGATGTCAAGGACTTAATCAATCCCGTATACAATTCCCTTTGTCTATCGGTACGATACTTGCCCGAGATTCGATCGTCGGTATCCCGATACCTTGTTCAATCTCGTTACCGGCAAGTCTCTTTACTCGTTCTGTAACACATCATCCCGTGATCAACTCCTTGATCACATTGTGCACATTATGATGATGTCCTACCGAGTGGGCCTAGAGATACCTCTCCGTTTACACGGAGTGACAAATCCCAGTCTCGATTCATGCCAACCCAACAGACACTTTCGGAGATACCTGTAATGCACCTTTATAGCCACCCAGTTACATTGTGACGTTTGGTACACCCAAAGCATTCCTACGGTATCCGGGAGTTGCACAATCTCATGGTCTAAGGAAAAGATACTTGACATTAGAAAAGCTTTAGCATACGAACTACATGATCTTGTGCTAGGCTTAGGATTGGGTCTTGTCCATCACATCATTCTCCTAATGATGTGATCCCGTTATCAATGACATCCAATGTCCATGGTCAGGAAACCGTAACCATCTATTGATCAACGAGCTAGTCAACTAGAGGCTTACTAGGGACATATTGTGGTCTATGTATTCACACGTGTATTATGATTTCCGGATAATACCGTTATAGCATGAATAAAAGACTATTATCATGAACAAAGAAATATAATAATAACCAATTTATTATTGCCTCTAGGGCATATTTCCAACAGTCTCCCACTTGCACTAGAGTCAATAATCCAGTTCACATCGCTATGTGACTAACACTCAAGGTCACATCCCCATGTGACTAACACCCAAAGAGTTTACTAGAGTCAATAATCTAGTTCACATTACCATTGATTAACACTCGATGAGTTCTGGGTTTGATCATGTTATGCTTGTGAGAGATGTTATAGTCAACGGGTCTGAATCTTTCAGATCCGTGTGTGCTTTACAAATCTCTATGTCATCTCCTAGATGCAGCTACCACGTTCTATTTGGAGCTATTCCAAATAACTGTTCTACTTGGAGCTATTCTAAATTGTTGCTCCATTATACGTATCCGGTATCTCTACTCAGAGCTATCTGGATAGGTGTTAAGCTTGCATCGACGTAACCCTTTACGACGAACCCCTTTACCACCTCCATAATCGAGAAAATTCCTTAGTCCACTAGTTACTAAGGATAACTTTGACCGCTGTCCCGTGATCCATTCTTGGATCACTCTTGTACCCCTTGACTGACTCATGGCAAGGCACACTTCAGGTGCGGTACACAGCATAGCATACTGTAGAGCCTACGTCTTATGCATAGGGGACGACCTTAGTCCTTTCTCTCTATTCTGCCATGGTCGAGCTTTAAGTCTTAACTTCATACCTTACAACTCAGGCAAGAACTGCTTTGACTGATCCATCTTGAACACCTTCAAGATCATGTCAAGGTATGTGCTCATTTGAAAGTACTATTAAGCGTTTTGATCTATCCTTATAGATCTTGATGCTCAATGCTCAAGTAGCTTAATCCAGGCTTTCTATTGAAAAACACCTTTCAAATAACCCTATATGCTTTCTAGAAATTCTACATCATTTCTGATCATTAATATGTCAACAACATATACTCATCAGAAATTCTATAGTGCTCCCACTCACTTCTTTGGAAATACAAGTTTCTCATAAACTTTGTATAAACCCAAAATCTTTGATCATCATCAAAGCATACGTTCCAACTCCGAGATGCTTACTCCAGTCCTTAGAAGGATTGCTAGAGCTTTGCATACTTATTAGCATCTTTCAGGATTGACAAAACCTTCCGGTTGTATCACATACAACCTTTCCTCAAGAAAAATCGTCGAGGAAACAATGTTTTGACATCCTATCTGCAAGATTTCATAAATAATGCAGTAATCGCTAATATAATTCCAACAGACTCTTAGCATCACTACGAGTGAGAAAGTCTCATCGCAGTCAACTCCTTGAACTTGTCGGAAAACATCTTAACGACAAGTCGAGCTTTCTTAATGGTGATACTTACCATCATTGTCCGTCTTCCTTTTAAAATCCATCTGCACTCAACAGCCTTACGACCATCGAGCTGTTCTGCCAAAGTCTACACTTTGTTTTCATACATGGATCCTCTCTCAGATTTTATGGCCTCGAGCCATTTATCGGAATCCGGGCCCACCATCGCTTCTCCATAGCTCGTAGGTTCATTGTTGTCTAGCAACATGACTTCCAAGACAGGATCACGTACCACTTTGAAGTAGTATGCATCCTTGTCATCCCACGATGTTTGGTAGTGACTTGATCCGAAGTCTCATGATCAATATCATAAGCTTCCACTTCAATTGGTGTAGGTGCCACAAGAACAACTTCCTGTGCCCTGCCATACACTAGTTGAAGAGACGGTTCAATAACCTCATCAAGCCTCCACCATCCTCCCACTCAATTCTTTCGAGAGAAACTTTTCCTCGAGAAAGGACCCAATTCTAGAAACAATCCCTTATTGCTTTCGGATCTGAGACAGGAGGTATACCCAACTGTTTTGGGTGTCCTATGAAGATGCATTTATCCGCTTTGGGTTTGAGCTTATTAGCCTGAAACTTTTTCACATAAGCGTCGCAGTCCCAAACTTTTAAGGAACGACAGCTTAGGTTTCTCCAAACCATAGTTCATACGGTGTCGTCTCAACGGAGTTTCGTGGTGCCCTATTAAAGTGAGTGCGGTTGTCTCTAATGCCTAACCCATGAACGATAGTGGTAATTTGATAAGAGACATCATGGTATGCATCATATCCAATAGGGTGCAGTTATGATGTTCGGACACACCATCCCACTATGGTGTTCCAGGCTATATTAGTTGTGAAACAATTTCCACAATGTCTTAATTCTGTGCCAAACTCGTAATTCAGATATTCATCTCTATGATCATATCATAGATCTTTTATCCTCTTGTCACGATGATCTTTCAACTTCATCCTGAAATTACTTGAACCTTTCAATAATTCAGACTCGTGATTTATCAAGTAAATGTACTCAACATCTACTCAAATCATCTGTGAAGTAAGAACATAACGATATCCACTACATGCCTCAGCACTCATTGGACTGCACACATCAAAATGTATTACTTCCAACAAGTTGCTTTCTGGTTCCATTTTACTGAAACCGAGGCTTTTCAGTCATCTTGCCCATGTGGTATGATTTGCATGTCTCAAGTGATTCAAAATCAAGTAAGTCCAAACGGTCCATTTGCATGGAGTTTCTTCATGCATATACACCAATAGACATGGTTCGCATGTCTCAAACTTTTCAAAAACGAGTGAGCCCAAAGATCCATCAACATGGAGCTTCTTCATGCGTTTTATACCAATATGACTTACGTGGCAGTGCCACAAGTAGGTGGTACTATCATTACTATCTTTTGGCATGAACATGTGTATCACTACGATTGAGATTCAATAAACCATTCAATTTAGGTGCAAGACCATTGAAGGTATTATTCAAATAAACAGAGTAACCGTTATTCTCCTTAAATGAATAACCGTGTTGCGATAGACATAATCCAATCATGTCTATGTTCAACGCAAACACCAAATAACAATTATTTAGGTTTAACACCAATCTCTTTGGTAGAGGGAGCGTGCGATGCTTGATCATATCAAGCTTGGAAAAACTTCCAACACATATCGTCAGCTCACCTTTAGCTAGTCTCCGTTTATTCCGTAGCCTTTTGTTTCGAGTTACTAACACTTAGCAACCGAACCGGTATCTAATACCCTGGTGCTACTAGGAGTACTAGTAAAGTACACATTAACACAATGTATATCCAATATACTTCTATCGACCTTGCCAGCCTTCTCATCTACCAAGTATCTAGGGTAATTCTGCTCCAGTGGTTGTTCCCCTTATTACAGAAGCACTTAGTCTCGGGTTTGGGTTTAACCTTGGGTTTCTTCACCAGAGCAGCAGCTGATTTGCCGTTTCATGAAGTATCCCTTCTTTGCCCTTGCCCTTCTTGAAACTAGTGGTTTCACCAACCATCAACAATTGATGCTCCTTCTTGATTTCTACTTTTGTGGTGTCAAACATCGCGAATATCTCAAGGATCATCATATATGTCCCTGATATATTATAGTTCATCACGAAGCTCTAGCAGCTTGGTGGCAATGACTTTCGGAGAAACATCACTATCTCATCTGGAAGATCAACTCCCACTCGATTCAAATGATTGTTGTACTCAGACAATCTAAGCACAGGCTCAACAATTGAGCTTTTCTCCCTTAGTTTGTAGGTTAAGAAAATCGTCGGAGGTCTTATACCTCTTGACGTGGGCACGAGCCAGAAATCCCAATTTCAGCCCTCAAAACATCTCATATGTTTCGCGACGTTTCAAAAACGTCTTTGGTGCCTCAATTCCAAACCGTTTAACTGAACTATCACGTAGTTATCAAAATGTGTATGTCAGATGTTCGCAACATCCACATACAATGTTCGAGGTTCAGCACACTGAGCGGTGCATTAAGGACATAAGCCTTCTATGAAGCAATGAGGACAATCCTCAGTTTACGGACCTAGTCCGCATAATTGCTACTATCAACTTTCAACTAATTTTTCTCTAGGAACATATCTAAACAGTAGAACTATAGCGTGAGCTACGGCATAATTTGCAAAATCCTTTTGACTATGTTCAGGATAATTAAGTTCATCTTATGAACTCCCACTCAGATAGACATCCCTCTAGTCATCTAAGTGATTACATGATCCGAGTTAACTAGGCCGTGTCCGATCATCACGTGAGACGGACTAGCCAACGTTGGTGAACATCTTCATGTTGATCGTATCTTCTATACGACTCATGCTCGACCTTTCGGTCTCCGTGTTCCGAGGCCATGTCTGTACATGCTAGGCTCGTCAAGTTAACCCTAAGTGTATTGCATGTGTTCCGAGGCCATGTCTGTACATGCTAGGCTCGTCAACACCCGTTGTATGTGAACGTAAGAATCCATCACACCCGATCATCACGTGGTGCTTAGAAGCGACGAACTGTAGCAACGGTGCACAGTTAGGGGAGAACACTTCTTGAAATTTTAATGAGGGATCATCTTATTTACTACCGTCGTTCTAAGCAAATAAGATGCATAAACATGATAAACATCACATGCAATCAAATAGTGACATGATATGGCCAATATCATTTTGCTCCTTTTGATCTCCATCTTCGGGGCTCCATGATCATCATCGTCACCAGCATGACACCATGATCTCCATCATCATGATCTCCATCATCGTGTTTCCATGAAGTTGTCACGTCATCTATTACTTCTACTACTATAGCTAACGGTTAGCAATAAAGTAAAGTAATTACATGACGTTTATGTTGACACGCAGGTCATAAATAAATTAAGACAACTCCTATGGCTCCTGCCGGTTGTCATACTCATCGACATGCAAGTCGTGATTCCTATTACAAGAACATGATCAATCTCATACATCACATACATCATTCATCACATCCTTTTTGGCCATATCACATCACATAGCATACCCTGCAAAAACAAGTTAGACGTCCTCTAATTGTTGTTTGCATGTTTTACGTGGCTGCTATGGGTTTCTAGCAAGAACGTTTCTTACCTACGCAAGAACCACAATGTGATATGCCAATTGCTATTTACCCTTCATAAGGACCCTTTTCATCGAATCCGATCCGACTAAAGTGGGAGAGACAGACACCCGCCAGCCACCTTATGCAACTAGTGCATGTTTGTCGGTGGAACCGGTCTCACGTAAGAGTACGTGTAAGGTTGGTCCGGGCCGCTTCATCCCACAATGCCGCCGAATCAAGATAAGACTAGTAACGGCAAGCATATTGAACAAAATCAACGCCCACAACTACTTTGTGTTCTACTCGTGCATAGAATCTACGCAATAGACCTAGCTCATGATGCCACTGTTGGGGAACGTAGCAATAATTCAAAATTTTCCTACGTGTCACCAAGATCTATCTATGGAGAAACCAGCAATGAGGGGAAGGAGAGTGCATCTACATACCCTTGTAGATCGCTAAGCGGAAGCGTTCAAGTGAACGGGGTTGATGGAGTCGTACTCGTCATGATTCAAATCACCGATGATCCTAGCGCCGAACGGACGGCACCTCCGCGTTCAACACACGTACGGAACGGAGACGTCTCCCATGCCTTGATCCAGCAAGGAGGAGGGAGAGGTTGATGGAGATCCAGCAGCACGACGGCGTGGTGGAAGTAGCGGGATTCCAACAGGGCTTCGCTAAGCGCTGCGGGAGGAGGGAGATGTGTCACGGGAGAGAGAGGGAGGCGCCAGGCCTTAGGTCTGGTTGCTCCTCCTTTTCCCCACTATATATAGGGCCAAGGGAGAGGGGGGAGGTGCAGCCCTTGCCCCTTCCTCCAAGGAAAGGGTGCGGCCAAGGGGGGAGGAGTCCATCCTCCCCAAGGCACCTCGGAGGTGCCTTCCCCCTTTAGGACTCTCCCCTTTTTCTCTTCTCTTGGCGCATGGGCCTCTTGGGGCTGGTGCCCTTGGCCCATGTAGGCCAAGGCGCACCCCCTACAGCCCATGTGGCCCCCCGGGGCAGGTGGCCCCACCCGGTGGACCCCCGGGACCCTTCCGGTGGTCCCGGTACAACACCGATGACCCCGAAACTTGTCCCGATGGCCGAAATAGCACTTCCTATATATAATTCTTTACCTCCGGACCATTCCGGAACTCCTCGTGACGTCCGGGATCTCATCCGGGACTCCGAAAACTTTCGGGTTACCGCATACTAAGATCTCTATAACCCTAGCGTCACCGAACCTTAAGTGTGTAGACCCTACGGGTTCGGGAGACATGCAGACATGACCGAGATGACTCTCCGGTCAATAACCAACAGCAGGATCTGGATACCCATGTTGGCTCCCACATGTTCCACGATGATCTCATCGGATGAACCACGATGTCAAGGACTTATTCAATCCCGTATACAATTCCCTTTGTCTATCGGTACGATACTTGCCCGAGATTCGATCGTCGGTATCCTGATACCTTGTTCAATCTCGTTACCGGCAAGTCTATTTACTCGTTCCGTAACACATCATCCCGTGATCAACTCCTTGATCACATTGTGCACATTATGATGATGTCCTACCGAGTGGGCCCAGAGATACCTCTCCGTTTACACGGAGTGACAAATCCCAGTCTCGATTCGTGCCAACCCAACAGACACTTTCGGAGATACCTGTAATGCACCTTTATAGCCACCCAGTTACGTTGTGACGTTTGGTACACCCAAAGCATTCCTACGGCATCCGGGAGTTGCACAATCTCATGGTCTAAGGAAAAGATACTTGCCATTAGAAAAGCTTTAGCATACGAACTACATGATCTTCTGCTAGGCTTAGGATTGGGTCTTGTCCATCATATCATTATCCTAATGATGTGATCCCATTATCAATGACATCCAATGTCCATGGTCAGGAAACCGTAACCATCTATTGATCAACGAGCTAGTCAACTAGAGGCTTACTAGGGACATATTGTGGTCTATGTATTCACACGTGTATTACGATTTCCGGATAATACAGTTATAGCATGAATAAAAGACTATTATCATGAACAAAGAAATATAATAATAACCAATTTATTATTGCCTCTAGGGCATATTTCCAACAGAATAATGATAACTTCGACGGGAGATGGTCGTTTATGTTCAATACCATTATTGAGAGCTTGGATCTGAGGGAGATAGAGCTTTCTGGCAGAAAGTTTACCTGGGCTAATGCTCTGCCAAACTCAACATATGAAAAGCTTGATCGTGTTCTGGCCAGCGTAGAGTGGGAGCAGAAATTCCCTCTAGTTATGGTACAAGCTTTAACGCGGGGCATTTCCGATCACACACCACTGTTTGTGGACTCCGGGGAGTCCAATTATGTGGGAAACAAGAACACTTTCTCATTCGAGATGTCCTGGTTCGAACGTGAAGGTTACCTCGTTGCCAGGGAATGGGATAAGGGTGGTGGAGGTAGGACGGTGGTTGAACGTTGGCAGTATAAAATTAGGCACTTAAGAAGTTTCTTACGAGGTTGGGCTAAGCACCTAAGTGGGGCTTATAAGATCGAAAAGGATAGACTCCTTGCTCTTACACAGGCCCTAGATACAAAAGCTGAGTCTTCGATTCTACTGCCCGCCGAGCTCCAGGTTAAGAACGAGGCTGAGAAGAGGTTGAAAGAACTTCTCCGCGAGGAAGAGTTGAAGTGGGCATTGCGCGCTAAGGTCCGTAAAGTAGTCGAAGGGGATGCCAATACTCAATTCTTTCACCTGATTGCGAATGGAAAGCACCGTAAGAAGCGTATATTCCAACTTGAGCAAGATGAAGGTACTATCATTGGGCAGGATAATCTCAAAACATACATCACTGAGTATTATAGACAGTTATTCGGACCACCAGAGGTTAATTCTGTGTCCTTGGATGAGTCTAGGACTGATGATGTTCCTCAGTTGTCGGTTGCCGATAATGAGATTTTGCTGGCCCCGTTTACGGAGAAGGAGGTGTTTGATGCTATTGCACAAATGAAAAACAATAAGGCTCCCGGACCGGATGGGTTTCCGGCTGAGTTCTATAAGAAGTGCTGGCACATTATTAAGGGGGATCTGTTACCTATGTTTAACGATCTTTTCTCGGGACAGCTTCAATTGTTTCACTTGAATTTTGGAACTATCACATTACTCCCTAAGAAAATGGAGGCTGTGCATATTGAGCAGTTCAGGACGATTTGCCTACTCAATGTTAGTTTCAAAATATTCACCAAGGTCGGGACGAACAGGCTCTCACAGATTGCGCTTTCTGTGGTGCAACAGTCCCAAACTGCTTTCATGCCGGACAGAAACATCCTCGAAGGGGTGGTGGTCCTGCATGAAACGCTCCATGAAATTCACTCTAAAAAATTAGATGGGGTAATTTTTAAAGTGGATTTCGAAAAGGCGTATGACAAGGTTAAGTGGCCATTCCTTCAACAGGCATTGCGTATGAAAGGTTTTGATGATGCCTGGCGCCACCAGGTGGAATCTTTTACGCAAAAAGGGAGTGTTGGAATTAAAGTAAATGACGATATAGGTCATTACTTCCAAACTCACAAGGGCCTCAGGCAAGGAGATCCAATGTCCCCTATCTTGTTTAACATTGTGGTGGATATGTTAGCAATTTTGATAGGAAGGGCGAAGGACAATGGACAAGTGGGTGGCTTAGTACCTCATCTGGTTGATGGAGGTGTATCTATCCTTCAATACGCTGATGATACAATAATCTTTATGGAGCATGATTTGGCCAAGGCGAGAAACATGAAGCTGTTATTATGCCTCTTTGAACAATTATCGGGGTTGAAGATCAACTTTCATAAGAGCGAGTTGTTCTGCTTTGGGAGAGCCAAAGACGAACAAGAGTCTTATAGGCAATTGTTTGGGTGCGAGTTGGGAAGTTTACCCTTCTCCTACCTTGGCATTCCGATACATCATCGTAGGCTAACTAACAGAGAGTGGAAGTGTATCGAGGATCGATTTGAGAAGAAACTGAGCTGCTGGAAGGGTAAGCTCATGTCATACGGAGGCCGGTTAATCTTGATTAACTCGGTGCTCACAAGTATGCCTATGTTCCTCTTATCTTTCTTTGAGGTTCCAGTGGGTGTTAGGAAAAGACTGGACTTCTATCGATCATGTTTCTTTTGGCAGGGTGATGAGCACAAAAGAAAATACCGGCTTGCTAAGTGGGATATTATCTGTCGACCCAAAGACCAAGGTGGGCTTGGTATTGAGAATCTAGAAGTTAAGAACAGATGCCTTCTTAGTAAGTGGTTGTGGAAGCTCGCTTCCGGCACTGAAGCAATGTGGGCGCAAATCATACGCAGCAAGTACCTCCAGACTAGAACGTTATCACAGGTATCAGTTAGGCCGACTGATTCGCCTTTCTGGAAAGGACTCATGAAAGTCAAAGTATTACTGTTCAATAGGACAAAAATTGTCCTTGGAAATGGTGCTACTACACGTTTCTGGGAGGATTCTTGG
The DNA here is from genome assembly GCA_963921465.1 of Triticum timopheevii. Classification (NCBI taxonomy): domain Eukaryota; kingdom Viridiplantae; phylum Streptophyta; class Magnoliopsida; order Poales; family Poaceae; genus Triticum; species Triticum timopheevii. The sequence goes on from OY997272.1 coordinate 174,826,661, forward strand.
CTGGGCGACTCTCCCTTGGCTATTCAATATCCGTCTCTATATCGTATTGCTCAACGACGTGAGGTGTTCGTGGCAACGGTATTTCAAACTATCCCCCTTAATATTCAGTTTAGACGGTCGTTAGTGGGCAATCGTTGGGAGGTTTGGCTCTAGTTAGTTAGGAGACTAATGGAGGTACAACTTTCTGACCAACCTGATGCATTACGCTGGAAGTTGACCAAGTTTGGAGTATTTACAGTGAGGTCAATGTATCTTGATGTTATTAACTCAAGTTCCATTCCAACGTCCAAGAAGGTCTGGGATGTCAAAGTTCCTTTGAAAATAAAAGTGTTTATGTGGTTTGTTCATAAACAAGTTATTCTAACAAAGGACAACTTGATAAAGCGTAATTGGACAGGAGCTACTAGGTGTAGTTTCTGTGATCGGGATGAGACAATTAAACATCTCTTTTTTGATTGCCCGCTAGCTAAGGTTCTTTGGCAGACGGTTCACATTGCTTTCAATATTACTCCACCGACTACGGTTACCGCTTTATTTGGGACTTGGCTTAATGGGATTGACTCTGCATTAGCAAGGCATATTCGGGTGGGAGTTTGTGCGTTGATGTGGTCCATCTGGTTGTGCAGAAATGACTTGGTTTTTAACAGAACATCACGAATTCATTTTTTGCAGGTTGTATTCCGAGCTACGGCATTGATCCGTTCGTGGTCATCACTCACTCCGATGGAGGCCAGGGAGCATTTGGTTACTGGGTCTATCCGTTGGGAGATGGTTGCTCGGGATATCTTCAACCGGTTTGGATGGCGGTCATGTAATAGGATAGGCAATTAGTTTACCTATCTTCTTTAGCCAGCCGGTTGTGGCATTTTATTTCTGGCTAGTCTGTGTTTCTAGCCTTCCGCGGTCTATGTGGGCTGCATTTCCTTTGTTTGATTTCGAGACTATGGAACCTTGTATGCACGCTTTGCTGCTTTGATTAATAAGATGGCCGTATGCATCATTCTTGATGCAGAGGCCGGGGTACTCCCCCTTTTCAAAAAAAAAACAAAAGCGAAAAGCGAAAGCCAAGGATCGACATATTAGACACTTCGGTAGATTTCCTCCGGGAAAAAGCTTTCGGAGCGTGTGTGATTTCACCACTAGTGTATTGGGAGCCATTGACAAAGAGATCGACCATGTTCACACGCTAACGTGGATCGGCTTATGTATAATGTGCATACCTTTGGAGGATTTAATAGTCCACATAATCATGATTACAAGTTAAAGTTCGGAACTGATATATGCTACATGTAAGGCTGGAAGACAAAGCTTTAGCTTGTTCATACTTCATACATGCATGGCCTTTAATCATGTCAGGCCAGAGATGAGCCTTCTATGCTAATATGTAGTGACCAGTTTGTACTTTGTAGTAATAATATTGGTTTTTATCAAACATGCATGAAAGAACGCGCAAATAACTACAAGGTTCCATACATGAAAACTACTCTCTCCGTTCCTAAATATTTGTCTTTTTAGAGATTTCAAATGGACTATCACATACAGATGTATATAGACATATTTTAGAGTGTAGATTCACTCATTTTGCTCCGTATGTAGTCACTTGTTGAGATATCTAGAAAGACAAATATTTAGGAACAAGGGGAGTATGTAATTATATATGTAGCTCTATGTGTACCTAGAGAGACAATGCCCTCATGACAAATAGTTGTTATTGTTTTGTTTGAGGACACGCTGTTCTGCTCTCCCCTCCCGTGTCGCTCCCGCGAGCGACCATGAGAGCCAACTCTAGTGCCGCCGGACTCGGCTCCCTCCTCCCCTCTCCTCCCCTCATCGCCGCCGAGCAAAGCCCGGTCGGCGTCGGTGGCGGCGGGGTCTCGCTCCCCTCGGGTAGTGGTGGTTGGCGCGGGGCGGCTGCTTCGTGCGGTGGCTACGCGCTGGCGGCGGGGCACGACAGCGTGGTGGCGTGCTCCAGCGACGAGGCTGTGTGCGTGCAGGGCACTCGTGCAGGCTACTGCCCCGACATGGTGGGCTGCTTGCGTGGCATACCTATGGCCACGACGGCCCGATCTGGTTTGGCTAGATCTGACCTTGCATGCTGCGGGTTGCACAAGGGCTTCCGCCGTCGGTTCCATGGCGGATGCTTTGCTGCGGCTCTGCCTTTCCTCATGGCGCCGTCTTGGGAGCTCCCAGTGGTTGGAGGTTGCACTGGTTGCCAGACCGGTCGTGGCGGCTTTGTTGGCGGCGGTTCACGTTCAGCGACGGGGTGCGCGTGGTGTTGTAGCAGCGTGGTGGTGGCCCTCGCAGTGGCGTGGGGGCTAGGCTGCAGGTAGGATGAGCCGCGATGGCGTGGTGGCGGCTCACGGTGGTGTGCTTGGCAGGTCGGCTGCGGCGACGGCTGGCATGTTCCGACGTCGGTTGGCGCGTAGGCGGCTTGTGTCGGCCTTCTATCCCTCTCCTTGTCGTCCGAGCGCTACTTTCGTCGAACGGTTGGCCCGCTCCCAACTGTGGTCCATCACTCATCTCGCGCCCGGTATAGCAGGACCGACCTCGTCTCGCGCTCGGCAACAGGACCGAGCTCGTCTCACGCCCGACAGTAGGACCGAGCTCGTCTCGCGCCGGGCGCAACAGGACAGGTCAATGGAGGCCAATTTGGCCGGCCTATTGGGTCTCGGCGCTGGGGGTTGCCCTGTTGGAGAATGTAGTAATAATTTAAAAAATTTCCTACGTGTCACCAAGATCAATCTTGGAATGCTAGCAATGAGAGAGAGGGAGTGCATCTTCATACCCTTGAAGATCGCTAAGCGGAAGTGTTAAAAGAACGCGGCTGATGGAGTCGTACTCGCGGTGATTCAAATCGCGGAAGATCCGATCCAAGCACCGGACGGGCGGCGCTTCCGCGTTCAACACACGTACAGCCTGGGGACGTCTCCTCCTTCTTGATCCAGCAAGGGGAGAAGAGAAGTTGAGGGAGAACTCCGGTAGCACGACGGCATGGTGATGGAGCTCGTGGTTCTCCGACAGAGCTTCGCCAAGCTCAACGGAGGAGGAGGAGGTGTAGGAGGGGGGAGGGCTGCGCCAGGGGCTGAGGTGCAGCTGCCCTCCCACCCCCTTTATTTATAAGGTGAAGGGGAGAGGGGACCGGACCCCTGATATGTCTCCAACGTATCTATAATTTTTGATTGCTCCATGCTACTTTATCTACTGTTTTGGACTATATTGGGCTTTATTTTCCACTTTTATATTATTTTTGGGACTAACCTATTAACCGGAGGCCCAACCTAGAATTGCTGTTTTTTGCATATTTCAGTGTTTCGAAGAAACGGAATATCAAACGGAGTCCAAACGGAATGAAACCTTCGGGAACGTGATTTTCTCACAGAACGTGATCCAGGAGACTTGGACCCTACTCCAAGAAGTAACAGAGGCGGTCACGAGGGTGGGGGGCGCCCCCCTAGGGCGCGCCCCCTGCCTCGTGCCCCCTGTTGCTCCACCGACGTACTCCTTCCTCCTATATATACCTACGTATCCCCAAACGATCAGACGAGGAGCCAAAAACCTAATTCCACCGCCGCAACCTTCTGTATCCACGAGATCCCATCTTGGGGCCTGTTCTGGAGCTCCGTCGGAGGGGGCATCCACCATGGAGGGCTTCTACATCAACACCATAGCCCCTCCGATGAAGTGTGAGTAGTTTACTTCAGACCTTCGGGTCCATAGCTAGTAGCTAGATTGCTTCTTCTCTCTTTTTGGATCTCAATACGATGTTCTCCCCCTCTCTCGTGGAGATCTATTCGATGTAATCTTCTTTTTGTGGTGTGTTTGTTGATGCCGATGAATTGTGGGTTTATGATCCAGCTTGTCTGTGAATAATATTTGAATCTTCTCTGAATTCTTTTATGTATGATTGAGTTATCTTTGCAAGTCTCTTCGAATTATCCTTTTGGTTTGGCCAACTAGATTGGTAGTTCTTGCAATGGGAGAAGTGCTTAGCTTTGGGTTCAATCTTGTGGTGTCCTTTCCCAGTGACAGAAGGGGCAACAATTCACGCATTGTATTGTTGTCATCGAGGATAACAAGATGGGGTTTTTATCATATTGCATGAATTTATCCCTCTACATCATGTCATCTTGCTTAAGGCGTTACTCTGTTTTTAACTTAATACTCTAGATGCATGCTGGATAGCGGTCGATGAGTGGAGTAATAGCAGTAGATGCAGAATCATTTCGATCTACTTGTCTTGGACGTGATGCCTATATACATGATCATTACCTAGATATACTCATAACTATGCTCAATTCTGTCAATTGCTCAACAGTAATTTGTTCACCCACCGTAGAATATCTATGCTCTTGAGAGAAGCCACTAGTGAAACCTATGGCCCCCGGGTCTATTCTCATCATATCAATCTCCCTTACTTTATTACTTGCTTTGTTTTTTACTTTGCCTTTTACTTTTTACTTTGCATCTATATACCAAAAATACCAAAAATATTATTTATCATCTCTATCAGATCTCACTCTCGTAAGTGACAGTGAAGGGATTGACAACCCCTAATCGCGTTGGTTGCGAGGAGCTATCGTTTTGTGTAGGTACGAGGGACTTGTGCATGGTCTCCTACTGGATTGATACCTTGGTTCTCAAAAACCGAGGGAAATACTTACGCTACTTTGCTGCATCATCCTCTCCTCTTCGGGGAAATCCAACGCAGTGCTCAAGAGGTAGCAAGAAGAATTTCTAGCGCCGTTGCCGGGGAGGCTCACGCAAGAGCAAGTCAACCATACCAAGTACCCATCACAATCCCTATCTCTCGCATTACATTATTTGCCATTTGCCTCTCGTTTTCCTCTCCCCCACTTCACCCTTGCCGTTTTATTCGCCCTCTCTTTCCCAATCTCCGCCTCTTTTTCCCGTTTGCTTTTTCCCGTTGCCTTTCTGTTTGCTTGTGTGTTGGATTACTTGTTGCCATGGCACAAGATAATACCAAATTGTGTGACTTCTCGAATACCAATAATAATGATTTCCTTAGTACTCCGATTGCTCCTCTTAATAATGATGTGTCTTGTGAAATCAATACCGCTTTGCTGAATCTTGTTATGAAAGATCAATTCGCCGACCTTCCTAGTGAAGATGCCGCTACTCATCTAAACAATTTTGTTGATTTATGTGATATGCAAAAGAAGAAAGATATGGATAACAATATTGTCAAATTGAAGTTATTTCCGTTTTCACTTAGAGATCGTGCTAAAGTTTAGTTTTCGTCTTTGCCTAAAAATAGTATTGATTCTTGGAACAAGTGCAAAGATGCTTTTATCTCTAAGTATTTTCCTCCCGCTAAGATCATCACTCTTAGGAATGATATTATGAATTTTAAACAACTTGATCATGAGCATGTTGCCCAATCTTGGGAAAGAATGAAATTGATGCTTCGCAATTGCCCTACTCATGGTTTGAATTTATGGATGATCATACAAATTTTTTATGCCGGATTGAATTTTGCTTCTAGAAATCTTTTAGATTCGGCCACGGGAGGCACGTTTATGGAAATTACGTTAGGAGATGCTACAAAATTGCTTGATAATATTATGGCTAATTATTCTCAATGGCACACCGAAAGATCTTCTAGTAAAAAAGTGCATGCTATAGAAGAAATCAATGTTTTGAGTGAAAAGATGGATGAACTTATGAAGATGTTTGCTACTAAAAATACTCCTCTTGATCCCAATGATATTCCATTGTCTACTTTGATTGAGAATAATAATGAATCTATGGATTTGAATTTTGTTGGTAGGAATAGTTTTGGAAACAACGCGTATAGAGGGAATTTTAATTCTAGGCCTTATCCTAGTAATCCTTCTAATAATTATGGAAATTCCTACAACAACTCTTATGTAAATTTTAATAAGATGCCCTCTGAATTTGAGAGTAGTGTTAAAGAGTTTATGAATTCACAAAAGAATTTTAATGCTTTGCTTGAAGAGAAATTGCTTAAAGTTGATGATTTGGCTAGGAACGTTGATAGAATTTCTCTTGAAATTGATTTTTTAAAGCTTAGATCTGTTCCTCCTAAGCATGATATCAATGAGTCTCTCAAAGCCATGAGAATTTCCATTGATGAGTGCAAAGAAAGAACCGCTAGGATGCGTGCCTCCAAAGATGCATTTATTAGAGCGTGTTCTTCCAATTCCTATGAAAATCAAGATGAAGATCTAAAAGTTATTGATGTGTCCCCCATTAAATCTTTGTTTTGCAATATGAATCTTGATGAAACTGAATATGATCTTCCTTTACCTAGAAGGCGTTCTAAGAATTCGGAGTTTCTAGATCTTGATGATGAAATTGATGAAAGTGGGATTGAAAGAAATAAAAACCTAGATGTTGCTAAACCCACTATTTTGGATCTCAAGGAATTTAATTATGAAAATTGCTCTTTAATTGATTGTATTTCCTTGTTGCAATCCGTGCTAGATTCTCCTCATGCTTATAGTCAAAATAAGGCCTTTACCGAACACATTATTGATGCCTTGATGCAATCTTATGAAGAAAAACTTGAGTTGAAAGTTTCTATCCCTAGAAAACTCTATGATGAGTGGGAACCTAATATTAAAATTAAGATTAAAGATTATGAGTTTCATGCTTTGTGTGATTTGGGTGCTAGTGTCTCTACTATTCCCAAAACTTTGTGTGATTTGCTAGATTTCCGTGACTTTGATGATTGCTCTCTAAACTTACATCTTGCGGATTTCACTATTAAAAAGCCTATGGGAAGAATTAATGATGTTCTTATTGTTGCAAATAGGAATTATGTGCCCGTAGATTTTATCGTTCTTGATATAGATTGCAATCCTTCATGTCCTATTATTCTTGGTAGACCTTTCCTTAGAACGATTGGTGCAATTATTGATATGAAGGAAGGGAATATTAGATTCCAATTTTCCTTAAAGAAGGGTATGGAACACTTCTATAGAAAGAAAATAAAATTACCATATGAATCTATCATGAGAGCCACTTATGGATTGCCTACCAAAGATGGCAATATCTAGATCTATCCTTGCTTTTATGCCTAGCTAGGGGCGTTAAACGATAGCGCTTGTTGGGAGGCAACCCAATTTTATTTTTTTGTTTTTTGTTTTTGCTTATGTTTAGGAATAAATAATCCATCTAGCCTCTGTTTGGATGTGTTTTTATCTTTTAATTAGTGTTTGTGCCAAGTAGAACCTATAGGATAACCTACGATGATAGTTGATTTGATTCTGCTGAAAAACAGAAACTTTGCGTGCACGAATATAATTTTGTTAAATCGCAGAAACGTGATTTTGCGTTGATTCTTTTTTCTGCTGTTCAATAGAGAAATTTTCCAGGACTTCCTATTTTTGTAGGATTTTTAGAGTTACAAAAGTTTGCGTTAGTTACAGATTGCTACAGACTGTTCTGTTTTTGACAGATTCTGTTTTGCGTGCGTTGTTTGCTTATTTTGATGAATCTATGGCTACAAAAATAGTTTATAATCCATAGAGAAGTTGGAATACAGTAGTTTTAACACCAATATAAATAAAGAATGAGTTCATTACAGTACCTTAAAGTAGTCTTTTGTTTTCTTTCTCTAACGGAGCTCACGAGATTTCTATTGAGTTTTGCGTTGTGAAGTTTTCAAGTTTTGGGTGAATTCTTTTGATGGATTATGGAACAAGGAGTGGCAAGAGCCTAAGATTGGGGATGCACATGGCACCCCCAAGATAATCCAAGGACACCAAAAAGTCAAAGCTTGGGGATGCCCCGGAAGGCATCCCCTCTTTCGTCCACTTCCATCGGTAATTTACTTGGAGCTATATTTTTATTCACCACATGATATGTGTTTTGCTTGGAGCATCTTGTATTATTTGCGTCTTTGCTTGTTAGTTTAACACAATCATCCTTGATGTACACACCTTTTGAGAGAGCCATATATGAATTGGAATTTGATAGAATACTCTATGTGCTTCACTTATATCTTTTGAGCTTGATAGTTTTTGCTCATAGTGCTTCACTTATATCTTTTGAGCGTGATAATTTCTGCTCTAGTACTTCACTTAGATCTTTTAAAGCACGGTGGTGGATTTGTTTTTAAGAAACTATTGATCTCTCATGCTTCACTTACATTATTTTGAGAGTCGTTAATAGCATGGTAATTTGCTTAATGTTAATATACTTGGTGTTCAAGATATGTGAAACTTTCTTTTGAGTGAATTGAATACTAAGATAAGCTTGATGCTTGATAATTGTTTTGAGATATGGAGGTGATAATATCAAAGTCGTGCTAGTTGGGTGATTATGAATTCAAAGAATGCTTGTGTTGAAGTTTGCAAGTCCCGTAGCATGCACGTATGGTTAAAGTTGTGTAACAAATTTGAAACATGAAGTGTACCTGGTGTCGGTGTCAAAACCGGCGGATCTCGGGTAGGGGGTCCCGAACTGTGCGTCTAGGCGGATGGTAACAGGAGACAAGGGACACGATGTTTTTACCCAGGTTCGGGCCCTCTCGACGGAGGTAAAACCCTACTCCTGCTTGATTGATATTGATGATATGGGTAGTACAAGAGTGGATCTACCACGAGATCAAGGAGGCTAAACCCTAAAAGCTAGCCTATGGTATGATTGTTGTAATGGTTGTGTTGTTCTACGGACTAAAACCCTCTGGTTTATATAGACATCGGAGAGGGCTAGGGTTACACAGACTCGGTTACAATGGTAGGAGATCTACATATCCGTATTGCCAAGCTTGCCTTCCACGCCAAGGAAAGTCCCATCCGGACACGGGACGAAGTCTTCAATCTTGTATCTTCATAGTCTTGGAGTCCGGCCGATGATGATAGTCCGGCTATCTGGACACCCCCTAGTCCAGGACTCCCTCAGTAGCCCCCGAACCAGGCTTTAATGACGATAAGTCCAGCGTGTATATAGTCTTCAGCGTTGCAAGGCGGGTTCTCCTTTAAGTTCCATGTACTTGCCGAAAAGTGTCCGGCTTCCTTATCAATGTTGCGCTTCTTGGCTTCCACGCCAATAATGGCCTTCTTCCACGCGTCGCTCGAATGCGAAAAGCCAGGGTATCTTTTATGTTTTACCCCCTAGCTGCGCAAATAATCTGCCTATAAGAGAGGCAAGAATCCAGATCCAAATCACACCATCTTCCTTCCGCGAGTACTCATCGGAGTGCTTTTGACCGAAAATCCATTCCATCATGGACCGTCGACGCGGCTCCTCCTCTCGCCCTCCTAGCCCTCTGCCAGGAGATTGGGGGAGATGTTCTGTCCCGCACAACGAGCTGGTGACGCTCCAAGCAGAGGGATATCTCCCTCCGGCCTTCATGGTCCCGGTTCGAGCCGGGCTGGCCACCTACAAAGGTGGGAAGCAAGCGGAGGCCACCCCTAGTCCCAACAAAGGGGAGCGGGTATGCTTCGTCCCCTACCTGATAAGGGGGCTTGGATTTCCTATACATCCCTTCCTCTGCGGGCTCCTGGAGTTCTACGGACTCCAGCTCCATCACCTCACGCCCGCCTCTATTTTGCATATCGCGGGTTACGTAGCTCTTTGCGAGCTATTTCTGGGCGTCGAGCCCCATTTTGCGCTGTGGAAGAGGCTGTTCTGCCTTGTACCCCGCTCTCACGAGGGGTCCATATATCAAGTGGGCGGTGCCGAAATATGGCGCATCGCTGGGACCGGATATCCATCCGGAACCCCTAAGAAGGCGTCCAAAGACTGGCCTTCAGAATGGTTTTATGTAGAAGACGCTCCGCTGCCGGACCCTGTTCGGATCGGCCTCCCGGAGTTTAGTAATTCTCCTCTGAAGAAACGCCTGAGTTGGCGTCCACGGAGCCCCCAGCTGGAGGAAGACAAGAGCGTCCATTATTTGATGGGTCGGATAAGGTTACTGGCCCATTCCGGATTGTCCATGATTGGAGTCATGGCCACGTGCATTATGCGGGGGGTGCAGCCGCTGCAATACAGGGGCCACCCAATGTGGGATTTCAACGGGGAGGACGATGCCACTCGTCATGGCCGCAAAGGGCCGGGATCGGCCGAAGACGTGGTGAAGATTCTGTCCGGCCTGTACAAGGGGGAGAAGGAGGATTTCCTCCAGACGAGCCCATTGAATGGGTTCTCCATGAATAACCCTTGGTGTTGGGTAAGCGAACACTTTGTGTGTCCGACCCATGCTTTCAAAGTTTAAGTTTCTTACATTATGCTTTCGACGCAGGAGCTGCGTCGGGATGTGGAGGGCATACATAGTCCGGCTCCACAACCCGAGGATCCAGAGAGAAGCCAAGATCCGGCCTCCGAAGAGGACCCGGACATAAAGGTGGAGCTAATCGACGGGGTGTTCCACCAACTCAGCATGGATAATGCTTTAGTCGCCATTACGGCTGACTACCCCGGCCTATATCCGGCTTCCCAGGTGATTGTGACCGAAGTCCTGACACCATTATTCCGTCCTTGCGCATATCTGACCACCGTATACAATGGTGTCTCGCAGGGGGTGCCTTCAGGGCAGGAGGCCGAGGCCACGGCAGCTGGCCAACAAGGGTCAGTCCGGCCCGGCAGGCGGAAGAGGAGCGCGGCGCGGATCGAAACGTGGCCGCAACGGTATAGCTGACGGTTTGTTATTTAGAAGAACGTTCCTAGGAAGTGTTTGAATGGTTCCTAGGAAGTGTTTGAATGCTCATGACTTTTGCAGGAGAAAAAGCGCCCGCCGGACTACGGGCATAGAGGTTGCCAACCCAGCCTCTGCCAGCCAGGCTCCAACACCCGGTCTGGAGGGGGAGGCGAGTGCAAGGTGCGAGCCGGATACTCCTCCAACGGAGGATGCCGACAGACTGTCTGCCACCAAGTCTGAGGTGGAGAGCGCCATGAACCACAGGCGCCGCCGGACAGTTTTTCGTGATGCGTGCTTCTTCCTTGAGGCGTTGAATGCCTTTAACGCGGGGGACGCACACCTCCGTGCTGCTCAAGATGGTTTGACCAGAGCCATGGAGCAGTATGTAAAAGACATACGGGTAAGAGATTTTAATAGTTGTATATGCCAGTAGCCCCCGAGACTTAAAGTAGTTATAGTAACTGATTTAAGGATCATTTGATATGCAGGATCTTACAGAGAAGAATACCCAACTATCTCAGGAGCTGCAAGAGTGTAAGGCCCAACTTGAGGCCGCACTTGCTGCCGCAGGAGGAAACACAGGGACCCCTCCTGGTAACACATTATTTTAAAAATATAAGTGGTGTGCGGCGTGCGTGCAAGTCTAACAATGACATTGCAGGTGTTACCGGACAGGATCCGGATAGGCAAGAACTACTGCGCCAGCTAAAGGCCGGCGAGAGGGTGCTGACGAGGGTGTAGCAGGAAAGGAACAAGCTTCAGGATGCCCACGCCCAGCTTGGAGAAGAGCTGAAAGGTGTTCGGGCCGAGCTGTCTGGCTCCGTGAAGGAGAATCAGCGGCTTCGTCGCGACATCTATAGTAAGTGCTTGAGCGAACTCCTTTGAAAAGAAGAGTTCAGCGAGGAAGTCAATTGACAAAAATATGTCTGTAGGTGTGCTCACAGGTCGCCCTGCAGAGGAGATGCCCATATCAACGGGTGATCAACTTCCCGAGCTGGTGCAACTGCTCGAACGAGTTCGGCGGGCAATGAGCAGCGTCGTCCAGGCCTTATGGCCGTCCCTCTCCCTACCCGAGGGCCTTGGAGAGCTTGCGGAGAAGCTTCAGGGAGCGCGGCAGCGCTTCCGTTTATGGAAGATTTCGGCCTACCGCCAAGGTGCCAGGGAGGCCTAGGCCATGGTGAAGACGTGGTACAAGAAGGCGGATCCCAACCACATGGCCGAGGTCGGACCTGTGGGGCCCGATGGGAAGGAGATCCCTGTGAGTTTAGTGTACGGCCAAGTAGAGTTGGCCGCTAAATATTCCCAACGGGACTGTAAATTAGACAGCCTGTTAGACGGGATTGAGGAGGAATACAGTTAGTCGATTTGACAATGTATTTTAAAATGACATGTAAAATGCCTTCTAGCCGGATTGTAGATCGTTTGTCTTTGCCGACCTTTTCGCTTCAACCTCGGGACCCTAGAGTCCGGAGTGTGTCCGAATACCTTCTCGGTTAAGAAACAACCGGGGCATGCATGGAGACCAGGCGTAGGGGTCATAAGTGCTTTATCAGACAAGTGCCCAACTAGTTATTTTATATTACATGGTTAGTAAGAAACATCTTCCAGGGAGAATAGTTTCGTTAAGGGTTCCTTTCCCTGGGAGGCATGCCCTAAAGTGCATGTCCGGACTGCAAAAAGAGCAGGAAAACATCTGGGGGCAGATAAATAAATAGGTAAAAAATCATCTTTCAAATCACCGACTGAATATTCCCTTAAGAACGCTAGCTTTCGTCTTCACCCAGTCTGAGGTACACATCCGGCTGACCCGGCAGTAACAATCACAGAGGTGCTCCCTTTACCTCCTAGCCGAACAATCGGGAACGTAGGGGTAAGGACAGGAGCCAGGCAACCCAGCTTGGCCAAAACTTAAGTCATATCGATGCATATAATGGTGAATAAAAGGTACACGTGGAAGTTTGACACATGTGCTGGGCATGAAGCCGTTATAATTAAGCTTCCGGTAAAGAAGCCCCCAGGTATAATGAGTGCGGATAGCACATCAAGCGTGTGCGAACAATGCGCAAGTAGGCCTTTAGAGGCTTTTATGAAAAAGGTTGAGAGAAAAGAGGAAAACAAAAGACAGCTGAAATGTAAAAATTTGGACGGAGGAAGGAGATGAACACTTAGTCCGGCGCTAGGCGTAGAATCTTCGGAGGCGGGCTGCGTTCCATGGGTTTGGCTCGAGTCGGTTGTCCGATGCATTTCGCAGGTGGTACGTCCCGCCGGTCAGGACTTGATCGATAATGAAAGGGCCTTCCCATTTGGGCTTGAGCTTGTCCTTTTTCTTGTCCGGCAGGCGTAGAACTAGTTCGCCAACATTGTAAGTTTTAGCCCGTACTTCTCTACTTTGATATCTTCGAGCCTGCTGCTGATAGAATGTGGAACGAGCCTTTGCGACGTCGCGTTCTTCCTCCAATGCGTCCAAACAGTCCTGCCGATCCAGCTCGGCTTCTCTTTCTTCATACATGCGCACTCGAGGTGAGTCATGAATAATGTCGTAGGGCAAAACTGCCTCTGCGCCGTATACCATAAAAAATGGTGTGAATCCGGTAGTACAGTTGGGCGTTGTCCGCAGCCCCTAGAGTACAGAGTCAAGCTCCTCTACCAAGTGTGTGTTAGATTCCGTAAGGGACCACACTAGTCTGGGTTTGATGCCGCTCATTATTAGACCATTTGCTCGTTCCACTTGACCGTTGGTTTGAGGATGATAGACTGAAGTGTAATCGAGCTTAATGCCCATATTTTTGCACCATAATTTAACCTCGTCGGCCGTGAAGTTCGTGCCGTTATCGGTAATGATGCTATGGGGGACGCCATAACGGTGTACTACCCCAGATATGAAGTCTATCACTGGTCCGGACTCTGCCGTTTTAACTGGCTTGGCCTCTATCCATTTGGTGAATTTGTCCACCATGACCAATAGGTATTTTTACTTGTGGGTTCCCCCTTTAAGGGGTCCAACCATATCAAGCCCCCAGACCGCGAACGGCCAGGTAATGGGTATAGTTTTGAGGGTGGTGGGTGGCATATGGCTCTGATTAGCAAAGAGCTGACAACCGACGCATCTTTGGACTAAGTCCTGGGCATCTGCTTGGGCCGTCGGCCAATAAAATCCTGTACGGAATGCCTTTCCTACAAGGGCCCGAGCTGCGGCGTGGTGTCCGCCTAGTCCGGCATGAATTTCAGCCAGAAGGTTTCGCCCTTCCTCTTCGGAGATACACCTTTGAAGGACTCCGGTTGTGCTTTTCTTATAGAGTTCTCCCTCGTGGACCTTGTAGGCTTTAGATCGCCGAACTATGCAGTGGGCCTCATTTTGGTCATTGGGAAGTTCCTGCCTAAGCAAGTAGGCTAGGAATGGCTCTGTCCACGGGGCGATTACTGCCATTATTTCGTGGGCTGAAGGTGTTATTTCATCGGCTAAATCACCGATTATGTCAGATTGTTCTGTGTCGGGTGGTGCAGCTGCTTCCGGTTTGTTGTTTCCGGACTCCTCTTCCCATAGTACGGATGGCTTAAAGAGCCGTTCCAGGAACATGTTTGGAGGGACAGCGTCACATTTTGCGCCGATGCGTGCCAATACGTCGGCTGCTTGGTTATTATCCCGGGCTACATGGTGGAATTCAAGTCCTTCGAACCGAGCTGACATTTTTAGGACAGCGTTACAATAGGCTGCCATTTTCGGATCCTTGGCGTCAAAGTCTCCATTTACTTGGGATATTGCAAGGTTTGAATCCCCGCGCAACTCTAGGCGTTGAATGCCCATGGAGATTGCCATCCGGAGGCCATGTAGGAGGGCCTCGTATTCGGCTGCATTGTTGGAGTCCGTGTACATTATCTGAAGTATGTATTGGACTGTGTCCCCGGTTGGGGACGTCAATACGATGCCAGCCCCCAATCCGTCCAACATTTTGGAGCCGTCGAAGTGCATAATCCAATTGGAGTATGCGCCGTACTCTTTAGGGAGTTCGGCTTCAGTCCACTCAGCGACAAAGTCAGCCAAAACTTGTGACTTTATAGCTCGCCGAGGTTTGTAAGTTATATCGAATGGTAAGAGCTCAATGGCCCATTTTGCAATCCTGCCCGTCGCGTCGCGGTTGTTTATAATGTCGTTGAGGGGTACTTCGGAGGCCACTTTTATCGAACACTCTTGAAAGTAGTGTCGGAGCTTCCGGGATGCCATGAACACCGCATACGCTATCTTTTGATAGTGCGGGTAACGGGACTTGCAGGGAGTTAAGACAGTGGATACATAGTACACTGGTTTTTGAAGAGGGAATTTGGGCCCTTCTGTTTCTCGTTCGACGATGAGTACCGCGATTACAACTTGATGTGTTGCCGCGATGTATAACAACATTGGTTCGCCCAGGTTAGGCGCAGCCAGGACCGGATTTGTTGCCAATATGGCTTTTATTTCTTCGAGTCTGGCAGTGGCAACATCCGTCCACTCGAAGTGTTCGGTGCGCCTGAGGAGGCGATAGAGGGGCAATGCCTTTTCTCCCAAACGGGAGATAAAGCGGCTTAGAGCCGCCACACATCCAGTCAATTTTTGTATTTGTTTGTGGTCTTTTGGAATATCCAGCTGTGTCAGAGCTCGGATCTTGGCTGGGTTTGCTTCAATTCCTCTACCGGATACAATGAAGCCCAGGACCTTTCCGGCTGGTACGCCGAAAACGCATTTTTCGGATTCAGCTTAATGTCATATGCTCGGAGCTTGTCGAATGTGAGCCTCAAATCGTCTACTAGAGTTTCGACGTGTTTGGTTTTGACGACAAGTCTACGTGTGCCTCTACTGTTTTGCCGATCTGGGTAGCCAGACATGTCTGAATCATGCGCTGATATGTTGCGCCGGCGTTTTTAAGTCCGAAGGGCATCGTGTTGAAGCAGAATGGTCCATATGGAGTAATGAATGCCGTTGCGGCTTGGTCCGCTTCCGCCATCTTGATTTGATGGTAGCCGGAGTATGCGTCCAGGAAGCACAATGAATCGTGCCCTGCGGTAGCATCGATTATTTGGTCGATGCGGGGGAGGGGGAAGGGATCCTTTGGGCAGGCCTTGTTGAGGTCTTTAAAATCGACACATAGGCGCCAGGTTTTGTCCTTCTTTGCTACCATTACCAGGTTTGCTAGCCAATCCGGATGTTTGATGTCTCTAATGAATCCGGCTTCCAATAGTTTGGCTAGCTGTTCTCCCATTGCCTGTCTTTTGGGTTCGGAAAATCGCCGAAGAGCCTGTTTGACTGGCTTGAATCCTTTTAGGATGTTTAGGCTGTGTTCCGCCAATCTGCATGGGATTCCTGGCATATCTGAAGGGTGCCAGGCAAAGATGTCCCAATTTTCCCGAAGGAATTCTCGCAATGCGGCATCTACATCAGGGTTCAACTGTGCCCCGATGGAGGCCGTCTTTGTTCGGTCCGTTGGATGGACCTGGAATTTTACTATTTCGTCCGCTGTTTTAAAGGAGGTGGACTTGGATCTCTTATCGAGTATCACATCGTCCCTATTCACCGTAGAGCGCAGCGCGGTGAGTTCTTCTGCCGCTAGGGATTATTCCTCTGAAGGTTGTGCTGCTTCGCTCAATGCGGCTCCAGTCTATTTCCATTTTTTGAAGGGTTTCCTCATAGATGAGGTTTAGTCCGCTGCCGCCATCCATGAGTACCTTGGTAAGATGAAAGCCGTCCACTATTGGACTGAGGACCAATGCGGCTGGTGCTCGAGCTGTTCGGAATTTAGGTTCGTCACTGGCGTTGAAGGTGACGGCCGTGTCGCTCCTTGGATTTGTTGTTGCTACCTGGTAGACTTCGGCGAGGCTGCGGATTGTTCATTTCCGCATATTATTTGATGTGAAAGTCTCGAAGACTGTTGATACCGTACTGGTATTGTTGGAATGGTTTTCCGGGGCTAGAAGCTCCTCGCCACTTTTGGCCACCTGCCGCAGTATCCAACATGCTCGAAGGCTATGTGTTGGGGTGGCGCCTTCTGTACTGTGAATTTTACAGGGTCCGCTAAGCCATCCCTCCAGTACGGTTCCGTGCCCTTTATGGGGTTTTTGCTTTTTGTTTTTTGTACCTGGTGCCTGAGTGTAATGCACCCTTTTGTTGCGGACTAGGGTTGTATTCGGGGCCGGATTGTCCCAAAATTTAGTTTCGGTTTTCCGGAAACTCTCCATTGCACAGTACTTTCGTACTATGGACGCCAGGTCGGCGAAGCGTGTAATTTCATGACGGCTGACGGCGTTCAAGATTCCCTCGTTCGTGCAATTATTGCAGAAAATTGAAATTGCGTTTTCCTCTCGGCAGTCCTTTATCCTGTCCATAACCAGGAGGAATCTGGCCCAGTAATGATGTACTGTTTCAGCGGGCTCTTGCCGGATTAGAGATAGATCGCATATGTCAGGGCGGGTGGGTGGAATTGAGTCCGGAACCCTACCCATCTCGAGTCTCGAGGGCCGAGAAGTTTCCAAATCTGGCAACTTGGATTGCTGGATGTTGTCCAACGAGTCCGGTCCGATGCCTGACTTTAGGTTCAGTGTTTGATCGGAGTCCATCCCTCCGCGGGAATCCGGCATGGAGGGTTCGGGAGCTCGGACATGACTAGTTTTCAATACAGGAGAAGAGGCGCCACATTGTTCCTCTACCACCGCGACGTGGTGGGTAACCTGGGGAGAGTTAATCTCTCTCAGATCGGTTTTAAGCCCAATCTGATTGTAGTCTGTAGCGACTCCCAGGGCGGCGATGCGGTCCAAGAACTCGTTTACAGACGAGAGCTCTATTGGATCCAGCTGCTCGGCGAATTCTGAGTTGACGTGAAGATTGCTTTCAATGACCCGAGAGGCCATCGTCGAAGCGCTGGCCGAACGGGCGGTCATGAGAAAACCGCCCAGCCGGATAGTTTGGCCGGCGGCCAAGGCTCCTTTGGCAAAAATACTGTCTATAAAGATGAGAAAAGGCATCCTGACTATCGGTGACGGCACAGAGGAACTCTCAATGAAAGCACCAATGTCGGTGTCAAAACCGGCGGATCTCGGGTAGGGGGTCTCGAACTGTGCGTCTAGGCGGATGGTAACAGGAGACAAGGGACACGATGTTTTTACCCAGGTTCGGGCCCTCTCGACGGAGGTAAAACCCTACTCATGCTTGATTGATATTGATGATATGGGTAGTACAAGAGTGGATCTACCACGAGATCAAGGAGGCTAAACCCTAAAAGCTAGCCTATGGTATGATTGTTGTAATGGTTGTGTTGTTCTACGGACTAAAACCCTCCGGTTTATATAGACACCGGAGAGGGCTAGGGTTACACAGACTCGGTTACAATGGTAGGAGATCTACATATCCGTATTGCCAAGCTTGCCTTCCAAGCCAAGGAAAGTCCCATCCGGACATGGGACGAAGTCTTCAATCTTGTATCTTCATAGTCTTGGAGTCCGGCTGATGATGATAGTCCGGCTATCCGGACACCCCCTAGTCCAGGACTCCCTCACCTGGCTTGTGCATCCTTATGAGTGGCGGTCGGGGACGAGCGATGGTCTTTTCCTACCAATCTATCCCCCTAGGAGCATGCGCGTAGTACTTGATTTTTGATGACTTCTAAATTTTTGCAATAAGTATATGAGTTCTTTTGACTAATGTTGAGTCCATGGATTATACGCACTCTCACCTTTCCACCTTTGCTAGCCTCTTCGGTACCGTGCATTGCCCTTTTGACTAATGTTGAGTCCATGTAACTTTCTTTTGAGTGCGCTGAATACTAAGATAAGTTTGATGCTTGATAATTGTTTTGAGATATGAAGATGGTGATATTAGAGTCATGCTAGTTGAGTAGTTGTGAATTTAAAGAATACTTGTGTTGAAGTTTGTGATTCCCGTAGCATGCACGTATGGTGAACTGTTATGTGATGAACTCGGAGCATGATTTATTTATTGATTGTCTTCCTTATGAGTGGCGGTCGGGGATGAGCGATGGTCTTTTTCTACCAATCTATCCCCCTAGGAGCATGCGCGTAATACTTTGCTTTGATAAGTTCTAGATTTTTGCAATAAGTATATGATTTCTTTATGACTAATGTTGAGTCCATGGATTATACGCACTTTTTCCCATCCTTCCACCATTGCTAGCCTCTCTAATACCATGCACTTTTCGCCGGTATCGTACACCCACCATATATCTTCCTCAAAACAGCCACAATACCTACCTATCATGGCATTTCCATAGCCATTCCGAGATATATTGCCATGCAACTTTCCACCGTTCCGTTTATTAGGACACACTCCATCATTGTCATATTGCTAGCATGATCATGTAGTTGACATCGTATTTGTGGCAAAGCCACCATTCATAATTCTTTCATACATGTCACTCTTGATTCATTGCATATCCCGGTACACCGCCGGAGGCATTCATATAGAGTCATACCTTGTTCTAAGAATCGAGTTGTAATTGTTGAGTTGTAAGAAAAATAAAAGTGTGATGATCATCATTTTTTAGAGCATTGTCCCAAGTGAGGAAAGGATGATGGAGACCATGATTCCCCAACAAGTCGGGATGAGACTCCGGACGAAAAAAAAGAGGCCATAAAAAAAGAAGAGAAAAGGCCCAAAAAAATGATGAGAGAAAAAGAGAGAAGGGACAATGTTACTATCCTTTTACCACACTTGTGCTTCAAAGTAGCACCAAGATCTTCATGATAGAGAGTCTCTCATTTTGTCACTTTCATATACTAGTGGGAATTTTTCATTATAGAACTTGTCTTGTATATTCCAATGATGGGCTTCCTCAAATGCCCTAGGTCTTCGCGAGCAAGCGAGTTGGATGCACCCACTTAGTTTCTTTTGTTGAGCTTTCATATACTTATAGCTCTAGTGCATCCGTTGCATGGCAATCCCTACTCACTCACATTGATATCTATTGATGGGCATCTCCATAGCCCGTTGATACGCCTAGTTGATGTGAGACTATCTTCCCTCTTTTTGCTTCTCCACAACCACCATTCTATTCAACATATAGTGCTATATCCATGGCTCACACTCATGTATTGCGTGAAGATTGAAAAAGTTTGGAGAATGTCATAAGTATGAAACAACTGCTTGGCTTGTCATCGGGGTTGTGCATGATTTAAATATTTTGTGTGGGGAAGATGGAGCATAGCCAGACTATATGATTTTGTAGGGATAACTTTCTTTGGCCATGTTATTTTGAGAAGACATAATTGCTTAGTTAGTATGCTTGAAGTATTATTATTTTTATGTCAATATGAACTTTTGTCTTGAATCTTTAGATCTGAATATTCATACCACAATTAAGAAGATTTACATTGAAATTATGCCAAAGTATCACTCCGCATCAAAAATTCTTTTTTTATCATTTACCTACTCGAGGACGAGCAGGAATTAACCTTGGGGATGCCTGATACGTCTCCAACATATCTATAATTTTTGATTGCTCCATGCTACTTTATCTACTGTTTTGGACTATATTGGGCTTTATTTTCCACTTTTATATTATTTTTGGGACTAACCTATTAACCGAAGGCCCAACCCAGAATTGCTAATTTTTTGCCTATTTCAGTGTTTCAAAGAAACGGAATTTCAAACGGAGTCCAAACGGAATGAAACCTTCGGAACGTGATTTTCTCACCGAACGTGATCCAGCAGACTTGGACCCTACTCCAAGAAGTAACAAAGGCGGTCACAAGGGTGGGGGGCGCCCCCCTAGGGCGCGCCCCCCTGCCTCATGGCCCTTCTGTTTCTCCATCGACATATTCCTTCCTCCTATATATACCTACGTATCCCCAAACGATCAGACGAGGAGCCAAAATCCTAATTCCACCGCCGCAACCTTCTGTATCCACGAGATCCCATCTTGGGGCCTGTTCCGGAGCTCCGCCGGAGGGGGCATCCACCACGGAGGGCTTCTACATCAACACCATAGCCCCTCCGATGAAGTGTGAGTAGTTTGCTTCAGACCTTCGGGTCCATAGCTAGTAGCTAGATGGCTTATTCTCTCTTTTTGGATCTCAATACAATGTTCTCTCCCTCTCTCGTGGAGATCTATTCGATGTAATCTTCTTTTTGCGGTGTGTTTGTTGAGACCGATGAATTGTGGGTTTATGATCCAGCTTATCTATGAATAATATTTGAATCTTCTCTGAATTCTTTTATGTATGATTGAGTTATCTTTGCAAGTCTCTTCGAATTATCCTTTTGGTTTGGCCAACTAGATTGGTAGTTCTTGCAATGGGAGAAATGCTTAGCTTTGGGTTCAATCTTGTGGTGTCCTTTCCCAGTGACAGAAGGGGCAGCAAGGCACGTATTGTATTGTTGTCATCGAGGATAACAAGATGTTTTTTTTATCATATTGCATGAATTTATCCCTCTACATCATGTCATCTTGCTTAAGGCGTTACTTTGTTTTTAACTTAATACTCTAGATGCATGCTGGATAGCGGTCGATGAGTGGAGTAATAGTAGTAGATGCAGAATCGTTTCGATCTACTTGTCTTGGACATGATGCCTATATACATGATCATTACCTAGATATACTCATAACTATGCCCAATTCTATCAATTGCTCAACAGTAATTTGTTCACCCACCGTAGAATATCTATGCTCTTGAGAGAAGCCACTAGTGAAACCTATGGCCCCCGGTCTATTCTCATCATATCAATCTCCCTTACTTTATCACTTGCTTTGTTTTTTACTTTGCCTTTTAATTTTTACTTTGCATCTATATACCAAAAATACCAAAAATATTATTTATCATCTCTATCAGATCTCACTCTCGTAAGTGACCGTGAAGGGATTGACAACCCCTAATCGCGTTGGTTGCGAGGAGCTATCGTTTTGTGTAGGTACGAGGGACTTGTGTGTGGTCTCCTACTGGATTGATACCTTGGTTCTCAAAAACTGAGGGAAATACTTACGCTACTTTGCTGCATCATCCTCTCCTCTTCGGGGAAATCCAACACAGTGCTCAAGGGGTAGCAACCCCCTAGATGCATCTAGATGGGGGGGGGGGGGGAGGGGGGAGACTTGGCCCCCAAGCAGGTGGGAGGCGCCCCCACCCCCTAGGGTTTCCAACCCTAGGCGCCTTGGTGAAGGAAATATGCCCTAGAGGCAATAATAAAGTTGTTATTTATATTTCCTTATATCATGATAAATGTTTATTATTCATGCTAGAATTGTATTAATCGGAAACTTAGTACATGTGTGAATACATAGACAAACATAATGTCACTAGTATGCCTCTACTTGACTAGCTCGTTGAATCAACGATGGTTAAGTTTCCTAGCCATAGACATGAGTTGTCATTTGATTAGCAGGATCACATCATTAGAGAATGATGTGATTGGCTTGACCCATTCCGTTAGCTTAGCACTTGATCGTTTAGTATATTGCTATTGTTTTCTTCATTACTTATACATGTTCCTATGACTATGAGATTATGCAACTCCCGAATACCGGAGGAACACTTTGTGTGCTACCAAACGTCACAACATAACTAGGTGATTATAAAGGTGCTCTACAGGTGTCTCCGATGGTACTTGTTGAGTTGGCATAGATCGAGATTAGGATTTGTCACTCCGATTGTCGGAGAGGTATCTCTGGGCCCTCTCGGCAATGCACATCACTATAATCCTTGCAAGCAATGTGACTAATGAGTTAGTTGCGGGATGATGCATTACGTAACGAGTAAAGAGACTTGCCGGTAACGAGATTGAACTAGGTATGGTGATACCGATGATCGAATCTCGGGCAAGTAACATACCGATGACAAAGGGAACAACGTATGTTGTTATGCGATTTGACCGATAAATATCTTCGTAGAATATGTACGATCCAATATGAGCATCCAGGTTTCGCTATTGGTTATTGACCGGAGATGTGTCTCGGTCATGTCTACATAGTTCTCGAACCCGTAGGGTCCGCACGCTTAACGTTCAGTGACGATTTATATTATGAGTTATGTGATTTGAAGACCGAAGTTTGCTCGGAGTCCTGGATGAGATCGGGGACATGACGAGGAGTCTTGAAATGGTCGAGACGTAAAGATCGATATATTGGACGATTATATTCGGACATCGGAAAGGTTCTAAGTGATTCGGGTATTTCTCGGAGTACCGGGGAGTTACAGGAATATGGGGGAAGAAGTATTGGGCCTCATGGGCCAAGTGGTGGAAGAGAGGAGGCAGGACAAGGCAGGGCGCGCGCCCCCCCTAGCCCAAACCGAATTGGACTAGGGGGCCGGCCCCCGTTTCCTCCTTTCCTCCCTCTCATTCCTTCTCCCTCCCTTCCCTTGGTGGACTCCTACTAGGACTTGGAGTCCTAGTAGGACTCCACACTTGGGCGCGCCTCTAGGGTCGGCCGGCCTCCCCTCCTCTCCTCCTTTATATACTGAGGCAAGGGGCACCCCATGGACACACAAGTTGATCATTGATCTTTAGCCGTGTGCGGTGCCCCCCTCCACCATAATCCACCTCGATCATATCATAGCGGTGCTTAGGCGAAGCCCTGCGTCAGTAGCTTCATCAACACCGTCATCACACCGTCGTGCTGACGGAACTCTCCCTTGAAGCTCTACTGGATCGTGAGTTCGTGGGACGTCACCAAGCTGAATGTGTGCAAATCGCGGAGGTGCCGTACGTTCGGTACTAGGATCGGTCAATCGTGAAGATATACGACTAGATCAACCGCGTTGTCATAACGCTTCTGCTTATGGTCTACGAGGGTACATAGACGACACTCTCCCCTCTCGTTGCTATGCATCACCATGATCTTGCGTGTGTGTAGGATTTTTTTTGAAATTACTATGTTCCCCAACAGTGGCATCCGAGCCAGGTTTATGCGTAGATGTTATATGCACGAGTAGATCACAAGTGAGTTGTCGGCGATACTAGTCATACTGCTTACCAGCATGTCATACTTTGATTTGGCGGTATTGTTGGATGAAGCGGCCCGGACCGACATTACGCGTACGCTTATGCGATACTGGTTCTACCGACGTGCTTCACACACAGGTGGCTGGCGGGTGTCAGTTTCTCCAACTTTAGTTGAATCGAGTGTGGCTACGCCCGGTCCTTGTTGAAGGTTGAAACAACACATACTTGACAAAAAATCGTTGTGGTTTTTGATGCGTAGGTAAGAACGGTTCTTGCTAAGCCCGTAGCAGCCACATAAAACTTGCAACAACAAAGTAGAGGACGTCTAACTTGTTTTTGCAGGGCTTTTTCTGATGTGATATGGTCAAGACGTGATGAGATATAAGTTGTTGTATGAGATGATCATGTTTTGTTGAAGTTATCGGCAACTGGCAGAAGCCTTATGGTTGTCTCTTTATTGCATAAGATGCAAGTGACAAATAATTGCTTTACTTTATCGCTATGCGATAGCAATAGTAATAGTTGGCGAGACGACCATGTGACGACACATTGATATAGATCAAGATGATGGAGATCATGGTGTCATGCCGGTGACGATGGAGATCATGATGATGCTTTGGAGATGGAGATCAAAGGCACAAGATGATGATGGCCATATCATATCACATATTTTGATTGCATGTGATGTTTATCTTTTATACATCTTATTCTGCTTTGCTTGACGGTAGCATTATACGATAATCTCTCACTAAATTTCAAGGTACAAGTGTTCTCCCTGAGTATGCACCATTGCCAAAGTTCGTCGTGCTGAGACACCACGTGATGATCGAGTGTGATAAGCTCTACGTTCACATACAACGGGTGCAAGCCAGTTTCGCACACGCAGAAATACTCGGGTTAAACTTGACAAGCCTAGCATATGCAGATATGGCCTCAGAACACTGGAGACCGAAAGGTCGAGCGTGAATCATATAGTAGATATGATCAACATAGTGATGTTCACCATTGAAAACTACTCCATCTCACATGATGATCGGACATGGTTTAGTTGATTTGGATCACGTGATCACTTAGATGACTAGAGGGATGTCTATCCAAGTGGGAGTTCTTAAGTAATATGATTAATTGAACTTTAATTTATCATGAACTTAGTCCTGATAGTATTTTGCAAATAATGTTTAGCTCGCGTTGTTGCTTCCCTATGTTTTATATGTGTTCCTGGAGAAAACTAAGTTGAAAGATGATAGTAGCAATGATGCGGACTGGGTCCGTGATTTGAGGTTTATCCTCATTGCTGCACAGAAGAATTATGTCCTTGATGCACCGCTAGGTGACAGACCTATTGTAGGAGCAGATGCAGACGTTATGAACGTTTTGCTAGCTCAATATGATGACTACTTGATAGTTTAGTGCACCATGCTTAACGGCTTAGAATCGGGACTTCAAAGACGTTTTGAACGTCATGGACCATATGAGATGTTCCAGGAGTTGAAGTTAATATTTCAAGCAAATACCCGAGTTGAGAGATATGAAGTCTCCAACAAGTTCTATAACTAAAAGATGGAGGAGAATAGCTCAAGCAGTGAGCATGTGCTCAGATTGTCTGGGTACTACAATCGCTTGAATCAAGTGGGAGTTAATCTTCCAGATAAGATAGTGATTGACAGAGTTCTCTAGTCACCATCACCAAGTTAGTAGAACTTTGTGATGAACTATAGTATGCAAGGGATGACGAAAACGATTCCCGAGTTTTTCATGATGATGAAATCGATGAAGGTAGAAATCAAGAAAGAGCATCAAGTGTTGATGATTAACAATACCACTAGTTTCAAGAAAAGGGCAAAGGGAAAGAAAGGGAACTTCATGTAGAATGGCAAGCAGGTTGTCACTTCTGTGAAGAAGCCCAAAGCTATACTAAAGCCTGAAACTGAGTGCTTCTATTGCAAAGGAAATGGACACTGGAAGCGAAATGCCCTGAATATTTGGTGGATAAGAAGGATGGCAAAGTGAACAAGGGTATATTTGATATACAGGTTATTGATGTGTACCTTACTAGTGTTTATAGTAGCCCATGGGTATTTGATACTTGTTCGGTTGCTAAAAATTAGTAACTCGAAACAGGAGTTATAGAATAAACGGAGACTAGTTGAGGGTGAAGTGACGATGTGTGTTGGAAGTGGTTCCAAGATTGATATGATCATCATCGCACACTCCATATACTTTTGGGATTAGTGTTAAACCTAAATAAATGTTATTTGGCGTTTGCATTGAGCAAGAATATGATTTGATCATGTTTATTGCAATACGGTTATTCATTTAAAGTCAGAGAATAATTGTTGTTCTATTTACATGAATAAAACCTTCGATACTCATACACCCAATGAAAATAATTTGTTGGATCTTGATCATAGTGATACACATATTCATAATATTGATGCCAAATGATGCAAAGTTGATAATGATAGTGCAACTTATTTGTGGCACTGCCGTTTGGGTCATATCGGTGTAAAGCGCATGAAGAAACTCCATAAAGATGGATTTTTGGAATCACTTGGTTGTGAATCATTTGATGCTTGCAAACCGTGCCTTTTGGGCAATATGACTAAAACTCCATTCTCCGGAACAATGGAATGAGTTACTGACTTGTTGGAAATAATACATAATGATGTAGGCGGTCCAATGAGTGTTGATGCTTGTGGCGGGTATCGTTATTTTCCGACCTTCACAGATGATTTGAGCAAATATGAGTATATCTACTTAATGAAGCACAAGTCTAAAACATTTGAAAAGTTCAAATAATTTCAGAGTGAAGTGGAGAATCATCGTAACAAGAAAATAAAGTTTCTACAATCTGATCGTAGAGGAGAATATTTGAGTTACAAGTTTGGCCTTCATTTAAAAATAATGTGGAATAGTTTCACAGCTCAAGCCACATGGAACACCACAGCGTAATGGTGTGTCCGAATGTCGTAACCGCACTTCATTGGATATGGTGCGATCTATGCTGAATCTTACCGATTTACCACTATCGCTTTGGGTTTATGCATTAGAGACATTTGCATTCACTTTAAATAGGGCACCATCAAAATCCGTTGAGACGACGCCTTATGAACTGTGGTTTGTCAAGAAACCAAAGTTGTCGTTTCTTAAAGTTTGGGGCTGCGATGCTTATGTGAAAAAGTTTCAACCTGATAAGCTCCAACCCAAATCGGAGAAGTGCGTCTTCATAGAATACCCAAAGGAAACTGTTGGGTACACCTTCTATCACAGATCCGAAGGCAATATATTCGTTGCTAAGATGGATACTGTCGGTGTCAAAACCGGCGGATCTCGGGTAGGGGGTCCCGAACTGTGCGTCTAGGCGGATGGTAACAGGAGACAAGGGACACGATGTTTTTACCCAGGTTCGGGCCCTCTCGATGGAGGTAAAACCCTACTCCTGCTTGATTGATATTGATGATATGGGTAGTACAAGAGTGGATCTACCACGAGATCAAGGAGGCTAAACCCTAGAAGCTAGCCTATGGTACGATTGTTGTAATGGTTGTTCGTCCTACAGACTAAAACCCTCTGGTTTATATAGACACCGGGGAGGGCTAGGGTTACACAGAGTCGGTTACAATGGTAGGAGATCTACATATCTGTATCGCCAAGCTTTCCTTCCATGCCAAGGAAAGTCCCATCCGGACATGGGACGAAGTCTTCAATCTTGTATCTTCATAGTCTTGGAGTCCGGCTAACGATGATAGTCCGGCTGTCCGGACACCCCCTAGTCCAGGACTCCCTTAGTAGCCCCTAAACCAGGCTTCAATGACGATGAGTCCGGGGCGCATATTGTTCGGCATTGCAAGGCGGGTTCCTCCTCCGAATAATTCATAGAAGATTGTGAACACCAGGATAGTGTCCGGCTCTGCAAAATAAAATTCCACATACCACCGTAGAGAGAATATCATGTACACAAGTTCAATCTGCTGACGTGTTTTGTGGCATGACGTCACACCACCACCAAGCCTTTACTGGAATCTTTTTTAATATACCACCTCAGCGCGTTTAGCGAAGCAGTTTCCTTGGCACATCTTGTCAAAGCAGAGATCGTGTTCCCCTTATTCCAGGATTCTCATCAATATGGACGTGGGTAACCCAACCGCGCCATTGATGGTGGCGCTTGGGAGATAAGCGAGTTTTACCAGGCCGGTGGGGACGCATAGTTTTCGTCCGCCCATATATAAGGGGATAAGGATCCATCCTTTTTACCTACGCCTTCTTCCTCCTTTGCTTATCCATCTCCGCGCACTCTCGAGCTCCAGCGCCCAAGTCCGTGCATCTCGTCTCGACCTTCTCCGACCATGTCTGGAGCGGGAGGCAAATGGTTGGCCTCCTCCGTTACGGAGGAGCACATCGCAAAACTGCACAGCGCCGGATACCTTTCGGGCGACATCGTGCACCGGCTGCCCAACAAGGGGCAGCTCATCCCCATCCCCAGGCCCCATGAGAGGGTCGTATTCCTTCCCCACTTCCTCCATGGACTGGGCTTCCCGTTGCATCCCTTTGTCCGGGGGCTCATGTACTATTACGGCCTGGATTTCCGCGATCTGGCGCCAAACTTCATCCTCAACATCTCGGCGTTTATCTTCGTGTGCGAGGCCTTCCTCTGCATCCAGCCCCACTTCGGCTTGTGGCTCAAGACCCTCAACGTCAAGCCGAAGGTAGTGAAGGGCATCCAAGCGGAGTGCGGAGGCGCCATGTTGGGCAAGAAGGGGCCTTCGTGGAGTCCATCAAGGGATGGCAATCGGGGTGGTTCTACACCACTGAGCCGCGTGACCCAAAATCGGTGGCGGCCCCCGAGTTTAGATCTGGTATCCCGATGCAGCTCACCTCCTGGAAAGAGAAGGGCTTGCTATGGGGCAGTTCAGTGGAGCTGACAGGACTCCAGTCCTGTCTCCAGACCCTGGTGAACAAGAAGCTTAGGCTTGTCAATGTGATCCATGTCATGCTCATCCGCCTGATTCTCCCCTGCCAACAACGGGCCTTCAACCTATGGGAGTTCGATCCGGCACAACACCTGACTCTGAGAGGGCTCTTCGACACAACATATGAAGCCATCTGGAGGGTGCTGTTCAAGGGCGGAGAAGCCCCCACGTCCGCGACTGAAGATCACGAATTCAGCACCAAGCACCCGGCCGGTGAGGTAAGCTTCGTTATCCTCTACGGGACAGTTGTTTTCTTTCATAGTTTGACTCTATGTGGGATCTAAAACTCCCAATGCCTTTGACAGGACTGGTAGAGGACGTCTGGACAGGTAGACTGTCCGGCTCCCCTTCCCGAAGACCTAGCGGACGCCCGCTTAACGGGCTGCTGGTCCCGGCACTCTATGTGGTGCCGGAGAAGAAGGCCAAGAAGAAGGCCATGGGAACTCGAAGAAGTTCCCGGCGCCAGGTGCTATCGGACTCATCGTCCGATGGGTCCGAGGCGGACTCCTCCCCCGAAGACGAGGAGGACAAAGAGGACTCTCCCCCAGAGGAAGGGGAGAGGAAGAGGAAGGCTTCCCCGACAGGGGAGGCCTAAGGGTCCAAGAGGGGAAGGACTATTCCCCCGGACAGCTCCGCCAACGCCAACGTTGGCGACGAAGAGTGGCCCTCAAGGGCCAGGCCTCCGGCAAGATCGTAAGTATCCAGATTCCTGAATGATTTATAATTTCTTTTTTATGTCATATAGTGTCCTTCTAATGCCGCACACTGCCTGCAGTCCGGCCGATGATGATCTCCCCGCTTCGTCGAGCGGGTCGTTGGCTCCGTTGGATGTAGATTCCATCCCGACTGCCTCCACCCCTCGCGACGCTGAGGACGTCGAGGTGGGATCCCGGGAAGGGACCCATCAGGAGGAGGCTCCAGAGGCGCCACAAGGCAGCCTCCCAGACTTTGCGCCGGACTCCACGCCGGAACCCGCAGTGGTTCCAGAGTCCGGCAGGCGGCCCCTTCGCAAGAAGGGCAAGACCGTGACACCGGCGGCCTCCGTCCAACCGGAGGCACCGGACAACTTGTTGGAGGCGCTCAAAGGCGCTTCCATCGAGGAAGAACACCGCACTATCATGAGTGCGGTGATTCAGAAGGTTCAGCTCGCCAAGAGCGGGCTGACCGAAGCCTGCAGTAGCCTTCTAACAGACTTTGAGGTAAGAAAAAAAATATATAATGTAATACCGCATAGACAGTAGCCCCTGATGCTCGGTTCGGTGTTCGAAAAGAAAAACCGGATTGAGGATCTAAAAAAGATATACGCAGGAATGCTAAAAATTGTGTCAATATGGGTTTGCAGGCCGCGCTGCTGACCTCTGCCGCACTGACTGCGGAGGTCGGTGCGTTGAAGCAGGACCTCGAGCGGTCCGAGCAAGAGCTCGGCCTTGCCAACAAGCAGCTCGAGTACAAAGAAGGTGAGTAATACCATCTTTGAATTTGTACCTTACAGAAAAGGATTTTGGTTGCAATGAAAATAACAAGGATAACGTGGGTACTGCAGGGGCCATGAACGAGGTGGCAACCCTGAAGGAGGCCGTATCCACGGTCGAGCGCAATGCGGCCGCGGAACGGACGGAGCGAGAGAAACAGGAGGCGCGGGTGGCGGAGGTGCGGCAAGAGCTCCAGGATCTCATGGAAAAACATGAGAGTTTGGAGCATGACTCGAAGACTCGAGAGTCCGAGCTTGCCTCGGCTCTTGAAAGTGCCAAAGCCGCTATGGCCGAGGCCCATAAGGCCATCCAGGAGATTGAGGCGGTGAAGAAGATAGCGTCAGGTAAGGCATTTTTCATGCAAAGCAAGCATGCTAATGTAAATTACGTATTACTTACCCGAATTCGGAGCTCTCCAGGGGCGTTTGCAGATCTGCCTCGCAGTGTATCCGATGCCGCCGCGTTTTACCGAGCTGAGGAGGGGAGATCAACGGAGAAGGTCTTCTGGTCTTAGTACGCTGAGGCCGGCCATCCGGTGCCCCCTAGCGACCAGCTAAAGCAGCTGGTCAAGCTCCATAAGGTAGCCGAGCAGGCCATGAAGGGCCTCATAGTCCGGCTGTGGCCTGGAGAGGCCATGCCTGGGAGCTACTTCGGCCTCGTGCGGCGGCTGGTGGATGCTTGCCCCTGGGTGGAGGTCATCAAGCGCTCCGCCTGTATTGAGGGTGCTCGTCGGGCCCTTGCCCGCGCAAAGGTGCATTGGGGCAGGCTGGATGCGGAGAGGCTTATCACTGACGCGCCACCAGCGGGCAAGGAGTATCGCACGCCCGAGACGTACTATAAGACTATTCTGAAGGGTGCCCGCAAGATTGCGGATGAGTGCCCCAGAGATGTAATTTTGAGTAAACTCGCTATGTATTATCCTGTGCGCTGAAAACTTTGTTCATATGCGCTAAGCAATGCTTATTGATTTAAAATATTACCTTCTGTGCGGCCGATGATGATAGTCCGGCTATCCGGACACCCCCCAGTCCAGGACTCCCTCACCTACCATATGAATCTTGATCTCTAGCCTTCCCCAAGTTGCTTTCCACTCAAATCTTCTTTCCACCAGATCCAAATCCTATGAGAGAGAGTTGAGTGTTGGGGAGACTATCATTTGAAGCACAAGAGCAAGGAGTTCATCATCAATGCACCATTTGTTACTTCTTGGAGAGTGGTGTCTCCTAGATTGGCTAGGTGTCACTTGGGAGCCTCCGACAAGATTGTGGAGTTGAACCAAGGAGTTTGTAAGGGCAAGGAGATCGCCTACTTCGTGAAGATCTACCGCTAGTGAGGAAAGTCCTTCGTGGGCGACGGCCATGGTGGGATAGACAAGGTTGCTTCTTCGTCGACCCTTACTGGGTGGAGCCCCCCGTGGACTCGCGCAACCATTACCCTTCGTGGGTTGAAGTCTCCATCAACGTGGATGTACGATAGCACCACCTATCAGAACCACGCCAAAAACATCCGTGTCTCCAATTGCGTTTGAATCCTCCAAAACCCTTCCCTTTACATTCTTGCAAGTTGCATGCTTTACTTTCAGCTGCTCATATACTCTTTGCATGCTTGCTTGCTATATATTGTGAATGTTAAACTTGTGCCTAAACTTCATCTAACCTTAAAGATCTTAAAAATTGCAACTTTGGTACTTAGTGTCTAATCACCCCCCTCTAGACACCTCTTATCAAGGTTCTACAAGTGGTATCAGAGCATTGGTCTCCATTGCCTTGGTTTAATCACCATTGGAGGAAGATGGATGAGTCTACTTTGGGGAGTCTTAGACATAGAGTGCCTATACTTGATGGGGAGTATTTTCATGAGTGGAAAAATGAGATGCTTGTAATTTTCAATCAATATCATTTGAACAAGTACATTGCTGGCCCTTGTGCACCTCATGTTGACCCTATGCATCCTGCACTTGATGAGTCAATTGACATGATTAGGAATCTTAGAACTGCCGAACTTATCATTAGAGGATTGCCTAGAAACTTGATTGGATGTTTGCCTACTCTTAAGTGTGCGTACACTATATGGAAATTTCTTGAGGAACGCTTTCCAAATTATTTCTTGAAAAATCTAGATGAAATTCTCCATAAGTCTATTGCTTTGAGTAAGATGAATACTAGTGATCCTATGTTTGGTGATCGTCTATTTGAACTTACAAACCTTATGCGTGCCAAAGGAGATGTTGGAATCATTAGTGATATTATTTCCGGAGCTATAAAAATTCATAAGCAAGATCATTGTCAAACTCATTCTAACGAATTATCCTCTCTAGGATTTGATCCACCACATGACGATGTTGAACATGGATACTATGATGAGGATGAATATAGTGACTTCGATCTTGATGATGCAATGAGACATTTCGGTCTTATGGCAAATCTTCGGGGATATATGTCAAGAGGAAAGGAATGGGTTCTTGATAGTGGATGTACCGATCACATGACCGGAGATAAAGACATGTTTCGGGAGCTTGCTGAAAATGATAGTCCTCGAAAGTATGTCACTTTCGGTGGCAACTCAAAGTGTAAGGTGGTTGGCCTCGGTAAGGTGGCCATATCACATGATAGCTCCATACAAAATGTCATGCTCGTTGAATCTCTTGGATACAACTTACTTTCAGTATCTAGACTTGCTGATTTCGGTTTCAATGTCCTATTTACTGAAGTAGATTGCCAAGTGTTTCATCGAGACAATCATAAAATGGTCTTTACCGGTGTGCGTAGAGGTGATCTATACATTGTTGATTTCACTAAAAAGGCTCAACCTAAAACTTGCTTCATTGCTAAATCCTCAAAAGGTTGGTTATAGCATAGACGACTAGGTCATGTTGGTATGCGAAACCTTGACAAGCTTATTAAAGGGAATCATATCCTTGGTGTTAACAATGTCATATTTGATAAGGATAGACTTTGCAGCGCTTGTCAAGCAGGTAAACAGGTTGGAGGAAGGCATCCCGTGAAGAACATCATGACCACAAGGAGGCCACTCGAGCTACTTCACATGGATCTCTTTGGTCCCAACTCCTACAAGAGTCTAGTTATAGTTGATGATTTTTCAAGATTTACGTGGGTGTTGTTTCTCGATGATAAATCCCAGGTCCAAAAGATCTTCAAAAACTTCGCTAGGAAGGCCCAAAATCAATTTGGAGTGAAGATCAAGAAGGTTCGCAGCGACAACGGAACGGAGTTCAAGAACGCAAATGTGGACACCTTTCTTGACGAAGAAGGGATTTCACACGAGTTCTCGGCTACGTACACACCTCAACAAAACGGAGTTGTTGAGAGGAAGAACCGGACGCTCATCGAAATGGCAAGAACGATGCTTGATGAGTACAAGACACCAAAGCACTTTTGGGCAGAAGCGGTTGAGACAGCTTGTCATGCAACAAATCGCTTGTATCTTCACAAGCTACTCGGCAAGACAGCATACAAGCTCCTCACCGGTAACAAACCCCAAGTTGGATACTTTCGAGTATTCGGCTAAAAGTGCTACATTCTTGATAAGCATCGTCGTTCCAAATTTGCTCCTAAGTCTCATGAAGGTTTCCTACTAGGTTATGGCTCAAACTCTCACACTTACCGTGTCTACAATAGTTTCACCCGAAAGGTTGAAGAGACGGTAGATGTGAAGTTTGATGAATCTAACGGCTCGCAAGTAGAGCAATTGCCAATTGATGTAGGAGACAAAGATCCTTCGGAAGCAATCCAAGATTTGTCTATTGGCAAGGTCCGTCCAACGGAGGTGAAGGAGAGTACCTCGTCAGTCCAAGTGGGAGCTTCTACTTCACGACAAGGTGAACCAAGAGTTGATACGGAAGCATCCACAAGTGGGACACACCAAGATGAAGAAAACGAGGAAGTGCATCAAGATGAACGTCAACAACCTCCTTCTCCACCACGACAAGAGAACGATAACGCCAACAATGAAGAAGGCCAAGAAGAAGAACAAGATGAAGAAGAAGTTCATCCAAGAAACAAGCAAAAGCTTTCACGAGTCCGAGCAAGAATTGCTAAAGACCATCCCGTCGAGCAAATCTACAATGATATTCAAACCGGGAGAATCACTCGCTCTAAAACTTGTTTAGCTAACTTTTGTGAAAACTATTCTTTCATCTCTAGTATTGAACCTATGAAGGTCGAAGAAGCATTGGAAGATCCGGATTGGATAAATGCTATGCATGAAGAGCTACACAACTTTGAGAGGAACCAAGTTTTGACATTAGTTGAGAAGCCCGACAACAACCACAACATCATTGGTACCAAATGGGTTTTTCGCAACAAGCAAGATGAAGACGGACAAGTAATTCGCAACAAAGCACGTCTTGTCGCCCAAGGCTACACACAAGTCGAAGGTATGGACTATGGTGAGACTTACGCTCCCGTTGCTAGACTTGAGTCCATTCGCATCTTACTTTCCTATGCTAATCATCATGATATCACCTTGTACCAAATGGACATTAAAAGTGCTTTCCTAAATGGTGAAATAGAGGAGGAAGTTTATGTTAAACAACCTCCTGGCTTTGTCAATCCTAAGAAACCAAATCATGTTTACAAACTTCACAAAGCTCTTTATGGTCTTAAACAAGCTCCTAGAGCGTGGTATAAATGCTTAACCAAGTTCCTTATTGAAAAAGGCTTTGAAATTGGGAAAATTGATTCTACTCTTTTTACTAAAAGGTTTAATGGAGAACTATTTGTGTGCCAAATCTATGTTGATGATATTATATTTGGTTCACTAACCCTCATTTAATGTCAGAGAAGTTTGAGATGTCTATGATGAGTGAACTCAAATTCTTTCTTGATTGCAAATCAAGCAAACTAAGGAAGGTACCTTTGTTTCTCAAACAAAGTACACCAAGGACTTATTCAAGAAGTTCAATATGCAAGAATGCAAAGGTATGACTACACCCATGCCTACTAGTGGACATCTTGATTTGACCAAAGATGGTGAACCGGTTGGTCAAAAGGTTTATCGCTCTATGATTGGTTCATTGCTATATCTATGTGCTTCACGTCCCGATATCATGCTAAGTGTATGCATGTGCACACGATATCAAGATGCTCCTAAAGAATGTCATCTTAAGGCCGTGAAAAGGATAGTGAGATACTTAATCCATACACCAAATTTTGGCATTTGGTATCCTACGAGGGCCTCTTTCGATCTTGTTGGCTATTCCGACTCGGACTATGCCGGAGACAAGGTTGATAGAAAGTCCACTTCGGGTACTTGTCAATTTCTTGGTAGATCTCTTGTGTCTTGGTCCTCCAAGAAACAAAACTCGGTATCCTTATCCACCGCCGAAGCGGAATACATTGCCGTTGGTTCATGTTGTGCTCAATTACTTTGGATGACCCAAACTCTTAAAGATTATGGGATATATGTGAGACATGTTCCATTGCTTTGTGACAATGAAAGTGCTATCAAAATTGGTCATAATCCCGTACAACATTATCGAACTAAGCATATTGAAGTTCGTCATCATTTCATTCGAGATCATGTTGCTAAGGGTGACATTGATCTTAAGCATGTTCGCACCGAAAAGCAATTAGAAGATATATTCACTAAACCTCTTGATGAGAAAGCGTTTTGCAGGTTAAGAGGAGAATTGAACATCATCGATGCTTCAAACTTGGAGTAGAAACTCCATTGGATACATGCAAGACATGAGCTTATGACTAATCCCTGATATTTCTCTTATGATGAAAATCTTATGTGTTGGATATATTTGCATCTTGCATGTTATATAACCCATGTAGGTACTTGGTTGAATCAAATTCCATGAGATTGTAATCTACTCACATCTTGAGCAATCTCTACATCACCAAGTTTCTACACTATGGTGGCTGAAGACAAGGAAGCACGGAACCATTCAAACATATCCTTTGACAAATTCTATGTTGAGCATCATGATTGTCATTTTTGGATACACAAGTGCTTTCCTTGCAAGAACTAACCCATGTAGGTAGATGGACCCAAATTCCAAGTGGTGCTCCCAATTCTTGATGAGCTACATCAACCTTGAGCAACCCACACAAGTTCAACTACATGGACAACACCACCAACCAAGGTATGTTATTCCATCTTAGAGAAGCTTTACTCCGAGACATGAGTTAAAGCAACTCGACAAGATGTGAATACATCAAGATGCTTAAACGAAAAATGGCAACCCCATTTTGAGCTTAAACGATGAGTATGACCTATGATCAAGTGATCTCACTTGACTCCTAAGTCAATATACTCTAACATAGGTGACTTTGTCGCCGACCATCTCTAGATGAAGTTCTCTTGTGTTCTTTTCCGTGTTTCTGCATTTGTCTCATGCATATTTGTTTCCCCTTTCAAAAAAAACTTCATCTAGATTTCTTTCTATTTGCTCTGCATTCTCTGCATTCCAATTCATTGCATATCTTTCAGTAAATTCCTTGAAAATCTTTGTGAGATCTTACAAGTCTAGTGATCTGAGGTGACAAGTGTTTTCTCTGCAACGAACTCGGTTTCACCGATTTGTTGTTTTCGGTCCAACCGAATTCTTTCGGTACAACCGAAGCATACCACTCGGTGCCACCGCTTTCACAACAGGAAAAACAGTTTGCCACTTATTCTGTGTTTCTTCTGATCCAGCTCCACTCAATGAATCTTGTCCTCTACAAGCATCACATTTTTATCATTGCTTTGTGCTGTGACTCGAGGACCAAACCCATTCTACAGATTCTAGAAAACCCTTCTTGGAAATTGATGTCAAAGGGGGAGAGAGAGATCACATCAAAGCTTATCATTTAGAGAAAGATCACATCAGAAAAGGAGTATATCATCTCCAGGGGGAGAGAGATCCTCAGGGGGAGAGAGAGATCTCCAGGGGGAGAGAATACTTAAGTAGAAAGTATTTCTCAAGGATCCCAGATGCTTGGTGTTCAAGAGGAGAGATGCCACATGTCTTCTTGAGGGGAGAGACATGTTCATATGATCTTTTGTGCTTATTTGCATTAGCTTGCATTAGCTCTCTTCATCATTTATATCTTTTAGCTCTGATTTTCTATTCCCTATATTCTCCTAGTATCACATGCTAGATTCAGGGGGAGCAAGACATCCAAGGGAAAGAAATCATTCAAATTCATTGCATATCTTTACTCTTGGGGACATGTCTAACCCAATGTGGTACTTAGTACTCACTCTCTACATGTCATCCCAGTCTTGGTATTCTTGTGGTTTCTTTTGTTTGCTCTGGCTAGTAGGTGCATCTGTGTTATCTAACCCTGTTTATGCAGGTTCATTCTATCCTAAGCTAACTCAAGACTACAAGGTAAGTATATGCATCACAATCATGTGTATGAGGAATTCTTGCTGATGTACATACTATTTGCAAGGACTCATGAGCATGAAGGTATTTTCTCTAATATTCTTTGCTCTGATGCTCTATCATGGTTATGCTCTCACATGCTTCTATATTTCATATTCACATGATTGCATACATGTAGGGGGAGCCTATGCTTGTTACATGTCTTTCCAAAGCTTTACTTGCTATTCTCTATATCTTTATCTAAAGCCTTGATGTATGTTGTCATCAATTACCAAAAAGGGGGAGATTGAAAGCACAAGTGCTCCCTAGGTGGTTTTGGTAATTAATGTCAACATATCTCTTGTTGGACTAACACTTTTATCTAGTATGTTTCAGATAAGTTCAACAATGGAGTGGCATGGACTAAAGGATGTGGGAACTCCTTCAAGATGCTAAGGACAAAGGATTGGCTCAAGCTTCAAGCTCAAGACTCTTCATTTTACATTTTAGTGATCCAAGATCACATTGAGTCTATAGGAAAAGTCAATACTATCAAGAAGGGATGAGGTGTTGCTTAATGAGTTTCTTGCTCCACAGTGCTTAGTGATATGCTCCAAAACCCTCAACTACTTTCCCACTTCCACACATATGACCTAAAACCGAAAGTCAAACTCGGCCCCACCGATTCTTTCTATCCGGTGCCACCGAGTTCAGATGTCATAGCCACTGCCACAAACCATAGGCAAATCAGTCTCACCGACAGGGATCTCGGTCTCACCGAGATGGGATTGTAATCTCTGTGTGTATGTCCATTACCAAAATCGGTCTCACCGAGTATGTGCAATCGGTACTACCGAGATTACAATGCAAACTTCCTGGTTAACTTATTACCAAAATCGGTCCCACCGAGTTTGTGTAATCGGTCCAACCGAGTTTGCCTGACCAACTCTCTGGTTAGCTAATTACCAAAATCGGTCCAACCGAGTTTGTGTGATCGGTCTTACCGAGATTACGTTATGCCCTAACCCTAACCATATCGGTCCTACCGAGTTGCATGTCGGTCCCACCGAAAATCCTAACGGTCACTAGGTTTACTAAATCGGTCCGACCGAGTCTGTTGAATCGGTCCCACCGAGTTTGGTAGATTGTGTGTAACGGTTAGATTTTGTGTGGAGGCTATATATACCCCTCCACCTCCTCTTCATTCGTGAGAGAGCCATCAGACTGAACCTACACTTCCAGCATACATTTTCTGAGAGAGAACTACCTACTCATGTGTTGAGGCCGAGATATTCCATTCCTACCATATGAATCTTGATCTGTAGCCTTCCCCAAGTTGCTTTCCACTCAAATCTTCTTTCCACCAGATCCAAATCCTATGAGAGAGAGTTGAGTGTTGGGGAGACTATCATTTGAAGCACAAGAGCAAGGAGTTCATCATCAACGCACCATTTGTTACTTCTTGGAGAGTGGTGTCTCCTAGATTGGCTAGGTGTCACTTGGGAGCCTCCAACAATATTGTGGAGTTGAACCAAGGAGTTTGTAAGGGCAAGGAGATCACCTACTTCGTGAAGATCTACCGCTAGTGAGGCAAGTCCTTCGTGGGCGACGACCATGGTGGGATAGACAAGGTTGCTTCTTCGTGGACCCTTAGTGGGTGGAGCCCTCCGTGGAATCGCGCAACCGTTACCGTTCGTGGGTTGAAGTCTCCATCAACGTGGATGTACGATAGCACCACCTACCGGAACCACGCCAAAAACATCCGTGTCTCCAATTGCGTTTGAATCCTCCAAAACCCTTCCCTTTACATTCTTGCAAGTTGCATGCTTTACTTTCCGCTGCTCATATACTCTTTGCATGCTTGCTTGCTATATATTGTGAATGTTAAACTTGTGCCTAAACTCCATCTAACCTTAAAGATCTCAAAAATTGCAACTTTGGTACTTAGTGTCTAATCACCCCCACCCCCCCCTCTAAACACCTCTTCTCAAGGTACTACACTTGACACCTTCCTTGAAAGCACACACTGCCTGATGCTCTGATACATTCTCCACTGTATGATGTAAAGTGGTCCACCTCTGAATGAATTCTCTGAAAGTTTCATCGGCTTCTGCACACAATGCTTCAACACGGGAAGCCCTGTCGGCCGTTTGCATGTGCCCTCAAAGGTCCTCACAAACACTCGAGATAGCTCCTCCCAACCATGTATACTGTCCGGGGCCAACTGAGTCAACCACGCTCGGGCTGACCCTTCCAACATAAGAGGGAGATGCTTCATTGCAATCTTGTCGTTTCTGCCTCCAATCTGCACCGCCACTCGGTAATCCTTGAGCCAAGTTTCAGGCTTGGATTCTCCAGTGAACTTGCTGACCCCTGTTGCTAATCTGAAGTTGGGAGGAATCACTGCAGCCCTGATGGCTCTGCTGAAACACTCTGGGCCAGAAACATGTGACCTGCTGCCACTCGGACGGTCTCTGCCCAGGTCTTCTCTATGTGCTCTATTCCAGTCGACCAGGCCTTGGACGAGAATGGATCTCGCATCGAAGCCTGGCTCCCTTGGGTCGACTGGAACTCTACGCTCGTCCCTGTGATGGCGCCTGTCATCATGCTACCGAGGCACGTACGACACACTCCTCGGGGGAGGCATTGGCTCCCGACGACGATTGTCGCGGTCGAACTGACGACCGTACTGCCCACGACCGTCACGCCGCGGGGACAATCTTGGGCTATGGGCCGACTCAACTGTATCCGCTACCATGGACTTGCTGTGTATCCTATTCCGCGACTGAGACACCGCAGAATTTTGCTCACCTGCTGCTCTGAGTAGGGCCCAGATCTGTTCCAACCCTCAGTCAGCCTCTGACTGGGACGGTTGAATTGACTCTGCAATTTGGCCCGCAGCAGTGAGGTTCTGAATCGGAGTACGGTATACCTTAGGTGGAGGCGGGAAAAGCTGCCGCCGACTGGACTCATGAACTCGTTCCCGGGCTCGCTCGTCGAGAGCATGCTGCAAGTTATCCAGCCGAGTGCGCTCAGCCAAATTAGCCAAGCGCACCTCCTCCAAGGCCCGAGCCTCGGGAGTTTCTCCAATGATGGGCGTGTGAAGTGCGTCCATGTTGCGACGACGCAGATCTTCTCTCTACTGTGAAGAGAGAGGTTCGAGATGGTACTCCTCGTGGACCCGTGATGGATCGCCGCCAGCCTCTTCGCCATCCTCGCGGTGAAAGCCTGGTGGGCCACGCGGACCATCGACCATTAAGACTTCAGCCGCAGGATCGCTGCTATCGCACTTGGACATCGTCTCCGTGGAGCCAGTCGACAGATCGAACAGGCCGTGGAGAGTTTCGTCGGGCTCGATTGCCGCGACTTCATGAGTGGCCAAACGTCGATCCACTACATGACTCACCCACTGCTGAAGCCGAGACCGACCAGATCGCTTGCGGCGACGAACAGCAGGGAGGTAAGATGCCACTGGAGCTGACTGATACTGGGTCGACGGCTGCCGAAGAAGGACGCCGCGAACGCACACGCGAATGTGCGTTGCCCCTCGGACGGGGAGTGCCTCGACATCGAGCGGAGCTTCCTGGAGCCACGCCGAGTCATCGGCAACGAAAACGAGCGCGCCGAGACGAATCTCGCGGCCCTCAACCATCTCGCCGCCGGAAACCATGATGATGATCGGAAAACAAACTTGCAACTTCACCAACAAGTCGCTAAGACACCTGCCCCAAGGTGGGCACCAACTGTCGTGGTTCTAAGTCTGACAGTAGAAAGGGGGGTAGGTATGGAGAGGCAAGATCCTAGCTATGGCGAAGATGTACACACGAGGTTTACGAGTTCAGGCCCTTCTCGGAGGAAGTAACAACCCTACGTCTCGGTGCCCGGAGGCGGTCGATTGGTTTATGTGTGTTGTGTTACAGGGGGTGCGAACCCTTGTCCCAGAGGAGGGGGTGGCTTATATAGAGTGCGCTAGGACCCCAGCCCACCTCCATTACAAGGAGCTCAATGTACATAAAGTAAGGGCGTTACTGGTAACAGCAGTCTTAAATATTCTTAATGCTCATGAAGACTAAGGAGTGAATGCCCGACCGTTGTGCGTTCTTCTGACTCCTGGTCTTCGATATGGTCGAGTCATTTCCCATACGGTCGAGTGAAAGTGGAGAATGACGGTCGAGTGACTATACCGTCGAGTGGATTCTTGGTCTTCTTATCTTCTGGGGTAGTGACCTTGGGTAGGACGTATAGGTCAGGCCTATGACCCTACCCCAGGTCTGTATCCTCATCAGACGACACTCTCCCCTCTCGTTGCTATGCATCACCATGATCTTGCGTGTGCGTAGGAATTTTTTTGAAATTACTACGTTCCCCAACACTTGGGCCCTGGGGGGGGGGGCACCAGCCCACTAGCAGGCTGGTTCCCACCCATATTCAGCCCACTTGGTCCCCCGGGGTAGGTGGCCCCACCCGGTGGACCCCCGGACACCTTTCGGTGGTCCCGGTACAATACCGATAACCCCTGAAACCATTCCGGCGACTGAAACTGGTGTTCCCATATATAAATCTTCACCTCCATACCATTTAGGAACTCCTCGTGACGTGCGGGATCTCACCCGGGACTCCGGACAACTTTTGGTAACCACATACAATTTTCCATTACAACTCTAGCGTCACTGAACTTTAAGTGTGGAGACCCTACGGGTTCGGGAACCATGCAGACATGACCGAGACATCTCTCCGACCAATAACCAACAGCAGGATCTGGATACCATATTGTCTCCCACATGTTCCACGATGATCTCATCGCATGAACTACGATGTCGGGGATTCAATCAACCATGTATACAATTCCCTTTGTCCATCGGTATGTTACTTGCCCGAGATTTGGTTGTCGGTATCCCCGTACCTCGTTCAATCTCGTTACCAGCAAGTCTCTTTACTCGTTCCGTAACACATGATCCCGTGGCTAACTCCTTAGTCACTTGAGTTTATTATGATGATGCATTACTGAGTGGGCCTAGAGATACCTCTTCGTCATACGGAGTGACAAATACCAGTCTCGATTCGTGCCAACCCAATTGACACTTTCAGAGATACCTGTAGTGCACCTTTATGGTCACCCAGTTACACTATGATGTTTGATACACCCAAAGCATTCCTACGGCATCCGGGAGTTGCACAATCTCATGGTCTAAGGAAAGATACTTGATACTAGAAAAGCTCTAGGAAACGAACTACACGATCTCGTGCTTATGCTTAGGACTGGGTCTTGTCCATCACATCATTCTCCTAATGATGTGATCTTGTTATCAATGACATCCAATGTCCATGGTCAGGAAACCATAACCATCTATTGATCAACGAGCTAGTCAACTAGAGGCTCACTAGGGACATGTTGTGGTCTATATATTCACACATGTATTACGGTTTCCGGTTAATACAATTATAGCATGAACAATAGACAATTATCATGAACAAGGAAATATAATAATAACCATTTTATTATTGCCTCTAGGGCATATTTCCAACAGTCTCCCACTTGCACTAGAGTCAATAATCTAGTTACATTGTGATGAATCAAACACCCATAGAGTTCTGATGCTGATCATGTTTTGCTCGTGGAAGAGGTTTAGTCAACGGATCTGGGACATTTAGATCCGTATGTACTTTACAAATATCTATGTCTCCATCTTGAATATATTCACGAATGGAATTGAAGTGGCGCTTGATATGCTTGGTCTTCTTGTGAAACCTGGGCTCCTTGGCGAATGGCAATAGCTCTAGTGTTGTCACAGAAGAGAGTCATCGGGCCCGATGCATTGGGAATCACTCCTAGGTCGGTGATAAACCCCTACATCCAGAATCCTTCCTGCGCTGCTTCCAAAGCAACTATGTACTCTGCTTCACATGTAGATATCGCCATGACACTTTCCTTGCAACTGCACCAGCTGACT
Source organism: Triticum timopheevii (assembly GCA_963921465.1). Classification (NCBI taxonomy): domain Eukaryota; kingdom Viridiplantae; phylum Streptophyta; class Magnoliopsida; order Poales; family Poaceae; genus Triticum; species Triticum timopheevii. Next base: position 174,869,918 of record OY997272.1, read on the forward strand.
GCCCCACCATTCAAAATATACATGTACCCGGTTTGTGACTTGGAGTCATACAGATCTGTGTCAAAACTGGCGTCGAGGTAACCCTTTACGCCGAGCTCTTGGCACCTCAATAAACGAGAAACATATCCTTAGTCCTTTTTAGGTACTTCAGGATATTCTTGACTGTTGTCCAGTGTTCCATACCGGGATCACTTTGGTATCTCCCTAACAAACTTATGGCAAGGTTCACATCAGGTCTGTTACACATCATGGCATACATAATAGAGCCTACGGCCGAGGCATAGGGGATGACACTCATCTTTTCTCTTTCTACTACCGAGGTCGGGCGTTGAGCTGTGCTCAATCTCACACCTTGCAATACAGGCAAGAACCCCCTTCTTGGATTGATCCATATTGAACTTCTTCAATATCTTGTCAAGGTATGTGCTTTGTGAAAGACCAATGAGGTGTCTCGATCTATCTCTATAGATCTTGATGCCTAATATGCAAGCAGCTTCTCCAAGGTACTTCATAGAAAAACACTTATCAAGTAGGCCTTTATGTTTTCCAGAAGTTCTATATCATTTCCCATCAATAGTATGTCATCCACATATAGTATGAGAAAAGCTACAGAGCTCCCAGTCACTTTCTTATAAATACAAGCTTCTCCATAAATCTGTACAAACCCAAACGCTTTGATGAATGTTCCAACTCCGAGATGCTTGCACCAGCCCATAGATGGAGCGCTGGAGCTTGCATACCTTATCAGCATTCTTAGGATCGACAAAACCTTCCGGCTGCATCATATACAATTGTTCCTTAAGGAAACCGTTGAGGAATGCCGTTTTGACGTCTATTTGCCATATCTCATAATCATAGAATGCGGCAATTGCTAACATGATTCGGACGGACTTTAGCTTCGCTATGGGTGAGAAGGTCCCATCGTAGTCAACTCCTTGAACTTGTCAATAACCCTTAGCGACAAGCCAAGCCTTATAAATGGTCACATTACCATCCGCGTCAGTCTTCTTCTTAAAGATCCACTTATTTTCTATGGCTCGTCGATCATCGGGAAAGTCCACCAAAGTCCATACTTTGTTCTCATACATGGATCCTATATCGGATTTCATGGCTTCAAGCCATTTGTTGGAATCTGGGCTTGCCATCGCTTCTTCATAGTTTGAAGGTTCACCGTTGTCTAACAACATGATTTCTAGGACAGGGTTGCCATACCATTCTGGTCTGGAATGTGTCCTCGTGGACCTACGAAGTTCAGTAGCAACTTGATCCGAATTTTAATGATCATCATCATTAACTTTCTCTCTAGTCGGTGCAGGCACCACTGAAACATCTTCCGGAGCTGCACTACTTTTTGGTTCAAGAGGGGTTACCTCATCAAGTTCTACTTTTCTCCCACTTACTTCTTTCGAGAGAAACTCTTTCTCCAGAAAGGATCCAATCTTGGCAACAAAGATCTTGCCCTTAGATCTGAGGTAGAAGGTATACCCAATAGTTTCCTTAGGGTATCCTATAAAGACACATTTTTCCGATTTGAGTTCTAGCTTTTCAGGTTGAAGTTTCTTGACATAAGCATCACATCCCCAAACTTTCAGAAACGACAGCTTAGGTTTATTCTCAAACCATAATTCATACGGTGTCATCTCAACGGATTTAGACGGTGCCCTATTTAAAGTGAATGTGTCAGTCTCTAAAGCATAACCCCAAAATGATAGTGGTAGATCGGTAAGAGACATCATAGATCGCACCATATCCAATAGAGTGCATTTACGACGTTCGGACACACCATTTTGCTGAGGTGTTCCAGGCAGCGTGAGTTGTGAAACAATTCCAAATTTTATTAAGTGCATGCCAAACTCGTGACTCAAATATTCTCCTCCACGATCTGATCGTAATAAATTTATTTTCCTATCACGTTGATTCTCTACCTCGCTCTGAAATTCCTTGAACTTTTTAAAGGTCACACACCTGTGTTTCATTAAGTAGACATACCCATATCTACTTAAGTCATCGGTGAGGGTGAGAACATAATGATAGCCACCGCGAGCCTCAATGCTCATTGGACCGCATACATCAGTAAGTATTATTTCCAACAAGTTGGTTGCTCGCTCCATTGTTTCGGAGAACGGAATCTTGGTCATTTTGCCCATGAGGCATGGTTCACACGTGTCAAATGATTCATAATCAAGAGACTCCAAAAGTCCATCTGCATGGAGTTTCTTCATGCGTTTGACATCAATGTGACTAAGGCGGCAGTGCCACAAGTATGTGGGACTATCATTATCAACCTTACATCTTTTGGTATTTACACTATGAATATGTGTAACATCACGTTCGAGATTTAATAAAAATAAATCATTGACCAGCGGGGCATGACCATAAAACATACCTCTCATATAAATAGAACAACCATTATTCTTTGGATTTAAATGAGTAGCCATCTCGCATCAAACAAGATCCAGATACAATGTTCATGCTCAAAGCTGGTACTAAATAACAATTATTGAGGTTTAAAACTAACCCCGAAGGTAGATGCAGAGGTAGCGTGCCGACGACGATCACATTGACCTTGGAACCATTCCCGACGCGCATCGTCACCTCCTCCTTTGCCAGTCTCCGCTTATTCCGCAACTCCTATTTTGAGTTACAAATGTGAGCAACTGCACCGGTATCGAATACCCAGGAGCTACTACAAGCACTAGTAAGGTACACATTAATAACATGTATATCATATATACCTTTGGCGTTGTCGGCCTTCTTATCTCCTAAGTATTTGGGGTAGTTCCGCTTCCAGTGCCCATTTCCCCTGTAATAAAAGCACTCAGTCTCAGGCTTGGGTCCATTATTTGGCTTCTTCCCGGCAACTGACTTACTGGGCGCGACAACTCCCTGGCCGTCCTTCTTGAAGTTCTTATTTCCCTTGCCTTTCTTGAAACTAGTGGTCTTATTCACCATCAACACTAGATGTTCCTTTTTGATCTCCACCTCCGCTGATTTCAGCATCGAATATAACTCAGGAATGGACTTCTCCATCCCTTACATATTGTAGTTCATCACAAAGCTCTTGTTGCTAGGTGGAAGCGACTGGAGGATTCTGTCAATGACCGAGTCATCTAGAAGATTAACTCCCAGCTGAGACAAGCGGTTGTGCAACCCAGACATTTTGAGTATATGCTCGCTGACATAACTATTTTCCTCCATCTTACAACTGTAGAACTTGTCAGAGACTTCATATCTCTCGACCCGGGCATGAGCATGGAAAACCATTTTCAGCTCTTGGAACATCTCATATGCTCTGTGTTTCTCAAAACACTTTTGGAGCCCCAATTCTAAGCTATAAAACATGCCGCACTGAACCAGGGAGTAATCATCACTATGCGACTGCCAGGCGTTCATAACGTCTTGAGTTGCTAGGAAAATGGGTGCGTCACCTAGCGGTGCTTCAAGGACATATACTTTCTTGGCAACTATGAGGATGATCCTCAAATTACCGACCCAGTTCGTATAGTTGCTTCCATCATCTTTCAGCTTGGTTTTCTCTAGGAACGCGTTGAAGTTGAGGGCAACATTAGCGTGGGCCGTTGGATCTACAAGATAGATTGTAAAGACAATTTTAGACTAAGTTCATGATAATTAAGTTCATCTAATCAAATTATTTAATGAACTCCCACTCAGATAGACATCCCTCTAGTCATCTAAGTGATACATGATCCGAATCGACTAGGTTGTGTCCGATCATCACGTGAGACGGACTAGTAATCAACGGTGAACATCTCCATGTTGATCGCATCTACCATACGACTCATGTTCGACCTTTCGGTCTCTCGTGTTCCGAGGCCATGTTTGTACACGCTAGGCTCGTGAAGTCAACCTAAGTGTTTCGCACGTGTAAATCTGGCTTACACCCGTTGTATGCAAACATTAGACTCTATCACACCTGATAATCACATGGTGCTTCGAAACAACGAACCTTCACAACGGTGCACAATTAGGGGGAACACATTTCTTGAAATTTTAGTGAGGGACCATCTATTTATGCTACCGTCATTCTAAGCAAAGAAGATGCAAACATGACAAACATCACATGCAAATCATAAAGTGACATGATACGGCCAATATCATCTTGCGCCTTTTGATCTCCATCTTCGAGGCGCGACATGATCACCATCATCACCGGCATGACACCATGATCTCCATCATCGTGTCTTCATGAAGTTGTCTCGCCAACTATTACTTCTACTACTATGGCTAACGGTTAGCAATAAAGTAGAGTAACTACATGGCGCTTATATTGACTCGCAGGTCATACTATAAATTAAGACAACTCCTATGGCTCCTGCCGGTTGTCATACTCATCGACATGCAAGTCGTGATTCCTATTACAAGAACATGATCAATATCATACATCACATATATAATTCATCACATCCTTTTGGCCATATCACATCACATAGCATACCCTGCAAAAACAAGTTAGACGTCATCTAATTGTTGTTGCATGTTTTACGTGGCTGCTATGGGTTTCTAGCAAGAACGTTTCTTACCTATGCAAAAGCCACAATAGTTATATGCCAATTTCTATTTACCCTTCATAAGGACCCTCTTCATCGAATCCGATCTGACTAAAGTGGGAGAGACAGACACCCGCTAGCCACCTTATGCAACAAGTGCATGTCAGTCGGTGGAACCTGTCTCACCTAAGCGTACGTGTAAGGTCGGTCCGGGACGCTTCATCCGACAATGCCGCTGAATCAAGATAGGACTAGTAACGGTAAGCAAATTGACCAAATCATAGCACACAACTACTTGTGTTCTACTCGTGCATAGAATCTATGCATAGACCTAGCTCATGATGCCACTGCTGGGGAACGTAGTAATAATTCAAAAAATTTCCTACGTGTCACCAAGATCAATCTTGGACATGCTACCAATGAGAGAGAGGGAGTGCATCCTCATAACCTTGAAGATCGCTAAGCGGAAGCGTTACAAGAACGCGTTTGATGGAGTCGTACTCGCGGCAATTCAAATCGCGGAAGATCTGATCCAAGCGTCGAACGGACGGCGCCTCCGCGTTCAACACACGTACAACCCGGGGACGTCTGCTCCTTCTTGATCCAGCAAGGGGAGAGGAGAAGTTGAGGGAGAACTCCGATAGCACAATGGCGTGGTGGTGCAGCTCGTGGTTCTTCGGCAGAGCTTCGCCAAGCTCAACGGAGGAGGAGGAGGAGGAGGTGTAGGAGGGGGGAGGGCTGTGCCAGGGGCTGAGGTGTGGCTGCCCTCCCACCCCCTCTATTTATAGGGTGAAGGGGAGAGGGGGTCGGCCCTCCTAGATGCATCTAGGAGGGGGGCGCAGGGGGGGAGACTTGCCCCCCATGCAGGTGGGAGGCGCCCCCACCCCCTAGGATTTCCAACCCTTGGCGCCTTGGGCCCTTGAGGGGGGTGCACCGGCCCACTAGGGGGCTGGTTCCCACCCATATTCAGCCCACTTGGTCCCCCCGGGTAGGTGGCCCCACCCGATGGACCCCCGGACACCTTTCGATGGTCCCGGTACAATACCGATACCCCCCGAAACCTTTCCGGTGACTGAAACTGGTCTTCCCATATATAAATCTTCACCTTCGGACCATTCCGGAACTCCTCGTGACGTTCGGGATCTCATCCGGGACTTCGAACAACTTTCGGTAACCACATACAATTTCCCATTACAACTCTAGCGTCACCGAACCTTAAGTGTGTAGACCCTACGGGTTCGGGAACCATGCAGACATGATCGAGACATCTCTCTGGCCAATAACAAATAGTGGGATCTAGATACCCATATTAGCTCCCACATGTTCCACGATGATCTCAGCGGATGAACCACGATGCCGGGGATTCAATCAATCCCGTATACAATTCCCTTTGTCCATCAATATGTTACTTGCCCGAGATTCGATCATCGGTGTCCCCGTACCTCATTCAATCTCGTTACCGACAATTCTATTTACTCGTTCCGTAACACATGATCCCGGCTAACTCCTTAGTCACATTGAGCTCATTATGATGATGCATTACCTAGTGGGCCCAGAGATACCTCTCCGTCATACGGAGTGACAAATCCCAGTCTCGATTCGTGCCAACCCAACAGACACTTTCAGAGATACCTGTAGTGCACCTTTATGATCATCCAGTTACGTTGTGACGCTTGATACACCCAAAGCATTCCAACGGCATCCAGGAGTTGCACAATCTCATGGTCTAAGGAAAGATACTTGACATTAGAAAAGCTCTAGCAAACGAACTACACGATCTTGTGCTTATGCTTAGGATTGGGTCTTGTCCATCACATCATTCTCCTAAGGATGTGATCTCGTTATCAATGACATCCAATGTCCATGGTCAGGAAACCATAACCATCTATTGATCAACGAGCTAGTCAATTAGAGGCTCACTAGGGACATGTTGTGGTCTATGTATTCACGCATGTATTACGATCTCCGGTTAATACAATTATAGCATGAATAATAGAAAATTATAATGAACAAGGGAATATAATAATAACCATTTTATTATTCCCTTTAGGGCATATTTCCAACATGCCCAGGGTTGCGAAAGGCGGGGCCTTTCCACTCGTCTCTTTGGTTGGGTAAGCAGCGGGTCTTGGGTGAGATGGTGTCAAGGTCTTGGATGCCGAGGCGGCGGCCCTGGTGGTGGTAGTGCAGTGCTCATGGGCTGAGGCTGTGGCTTGGTGCTGCCCAGTGGCCATGGCCGTGTGGGCGGCGGGATCGCCGGGATGTGGCGTTCAGTGGCGGTGGATGTTGGCCGGAGTGAAAACCTGTTCGATCTTCGGTTGGGCCGGCGACGACGGAGCTCGTCTTCCTGAAGGCGCCCTTGCGGCTCTCATTGACCGCCGTGTTGCTCTAGGGGAAACTCTGATCCTCAGGTCGGGCGGTGGCGGCGCTCCGGTGTCGTAACCTTTCTGAAGGCGCCGCCTTGGAGGCCGTGGTTCATCGTATGCGGTTTCATCTCTTTGCGGTGGCGTGTTCACGGTTGAGTACCCTGGTTTCTCTTGTAATGCTAGGGATGGTGTTGCTGCGCTTAGCGCCTATGTATCCTGCTTTGAGTGTGTGCGTGTGTTGTGGTGGCGCGTACGTTTGTACTGGGTTGTGGATGATCATTGCTTTATATATAAAGTGGGGCGAAAGCCTTTTCCGGTAATGCCCTCATGCAAGTTGAAGAGAGAGAACTAAAAGGGAAGGCTGGTTTTTCTACACCCCACGGCAGGCGCCCCTTTACAGCGGTAGTCCAGCTTTGCATCAAGATCTTTGCTAGTAGTTGACTATTCTCACTCTAATGGAAAAATCTCTCTTTTTTCTCTCAAAAAACACAGATAACCTTGAAACTTTGTAGGTCAACAAAATTATTTAGAATAGTAATATGTTCAAATATCTTTTCTAGGGTATAAATATATAACATGAGAATATTTTTTAAATATATAAATCATTATTCTGCACAAAAAAATCTCAAACATTTTTTTTGCCTGTTGTAGTTTTATTGTTTAGTTGAACCACAAAAAATTGAAGCTTATATATTGTTTCACTTACAGGAAAAAAGTAATTTCTACGTATGAATCTCAAAATAAAAATAGATGGCCTAGATAGAGGCACATGTCTTCTATTTCAGCCACATCCTGAAAAGGTGATTAAAACCCTCGGCCTCTGCATCAATGTGATGCATACAAACATCTTTATTAAAGTTGATGCAAAGCGACGATGCCAAAGTGATCAACAAACCAAATAAAAACATAGACCAACAATATCATTACAAGATATAAAATTAACACCTATGATTAAATCAGACTTCTTTCGCATCAACGCACTCGGAAAGAGATACACGCCCTCATGCAGCCGTCTCCATGTCCAACCTGAGATGGCAAGGACAAAGACAGCTTTCCCATAAATAGCCCAACTTCTTAGATTTTGTTTACTTCCCGACTAACTTACTATAGCCAGAATCTTAGATCAGTTGCATGATGCACGAGTAAAGGAGAACCCCACAAATAATTAAGCGAAGTGTCGTCCTTGTCGTCCTAGCTAAGGGGCATCTCCAAATGTCTGCTTGAAATGTAAGCTAACTTAGTCTAGTGGATGTGTTTTTCAGCTTAATTAACTAATCGTTGAGCTAAAGGTTAAATACCGACTTTACTTAGCGTACTATGACTTTTTCTTATACAAACTTCACCTTTGCACGTGATCTTCCATGCATATCAAATTGGGAGCCATGTACTATACTAGTGACTATATTTTTGATACATGAGTTAGTGATGGTTAGTATTAAACCATTACTAGAGTTGTGAAAGAAAAATATAACATCAACATAATATACATCTTAGCATCACAAACTTCCAAATATAAATTCGGCCCACAAATCAAGGAACAAAAAAAAAGGATTAAATTCACCATAAATAGTACCTCATTCGAAATCTCTATGAATAGTGAACCGAGCTAATGTTAATACCATGATTTTTCTTTACCATTTCTCGATTTGTAGGTCAAATTTTTAGTTTAGAATTTTAGATAAATATAACACAATTGATGTTAAAATATAATATTTTTACTTGACCTTTTATTAGCCTTACCGTGCATTAGTAGCAAGGCAGCATCTAAATGGATAGTAACTCTAGATGCTCTTGTATCAACGTACTGTTTCCTCTCAATCCTTCATAAAGTAGCAACCCGATTGTATTACTTACCTATCCACATAGTACGGAATTAAGTTATTGGTAAATTATTCTGGTTGTAGTTGGCCAATGCAAGGCTAGGATTCCTCAAAACTACACGGAAATTTATCTGAAACGTCACCAGAATTTCAGGTCTGAGATCCTTAAGTAGAGTAGTTGACTTTGGTATATAAGTGCTGTCTTTTCGCTCAGCATCCATGATAAAGACAAAACAAGGTTATTTGGCAGCAAGGATAAGGACTGTTTGCCACTAACTTTTACATCAACTGAAATTGATCGTATATGCTCAAATAGGGCTGCTTATTTCATTGCACTGTTCTTGCGAATATTATCTTTATTCTTCCACTCACATGCAGAAAATAACGCAATTACCAGCGATCATGCGAAAGTCACGTGTATTTTAGACCATGACGTAGGTACGTCAGGATGTTTTCGTTTCATTATCGTTCTAACAACGGAAGTTAGAGACTCTATGAGATTTAAGAACAGCGGCGGATGCAGTACAAAATCAATGGTAGAGTAATATAGACAAAATTATTACAACCCTGACTGAAACAAATTGGCTTGAAACTCGTGGCAAGGAACACTAGCCAAGCTTGGGTCCTTCCAGACCACCATAGTGAGTATTAAATACAACACATTATCTCCTTCAGGTTAAAACTCGCCCACAATTAAACACTAGTATTTATATACTGCTACACATTCTTTTTGTGGGAAATATAGTTAACACCTCATGCAATCTATAGTAACTTATGACGCCCTACTCGCAATTTTCAATACACGTACAAATCAACTAGTTTAGTTAATAAGTCATTATTGGGGGTTTGTTCCCAACGGTAGGTTGTAAGTCGTTGTGTTTTGCCATGATGCATTGTATCCTTATATCTCTTCCTTGCAAAAACTATAATACACTCTCTTGTGTGGAGAGGTGATCTTGTCCACACCCCCTCTCGTAAAATTCATCAGTTTTGTTCCACCCGGGGTAGATTCTCTGATGGAAAAAAAATAGCAACCCTTGTTGGGGGTTGAGTACAGACCATTAGTCCATAAGTAAGGAATATCCTGTCTGTTGCAAAATATATTGTCTATTTGGTTTCACTAGGACATTCCTTTGACCAATAAGTACTCTGTCAGTATGTAATTATTGTGATACTAAATCATCACAGATAAGTATTTTGGAATACAAATCTAATAACATTAATTTTATATCGCATAAATAAGTTTTCTTTTGGAAAAGGAAGATATACCCCGGCCTCTGCATCTGGACGATACATGCAGCCATTTTATTACTTATTCACAAAGACCTTACAAAGTAATACATCAGTATGCCCGAAGCCATCTTGGCAACACACATGTCGCTACCTCTGTCCCCTTGATGAAGGGGTGCCAAATGTCCGAGCCTAATGCCAAATAAACATCGCACCAAATCCTAACATCTAAAGCCGGATGCCCCAACCAAGCCACAATGTCGGAACTGGGTCACACACGGGTCTGGCGCTCATAAGCCGCCGCCACCTCCAACCGCTGATCCATCTCCAGAGTAGGTTCTGACGCACCAACCTTGCCAGGCCTGTCGTCGACATCATCATGGCGTCACACAACACCACCATCCTGGCCTGTCCATCAACACACGCCCATTGCCGAAACTCCGCAGCGCCATGCAGCCGTGATCCTCCGTCGGCCTTGCGGTAGATGTAACACCACTCCTCTTCTTGTCACCTCCAACCATCACTTGCTCCAAAACGATGCCCCAGGATGGGAAGCGATACTGAGAACGCCATCATCGTCCGATCCGGGAGACCCAGATCTAGGGTTTCCCCTGGAGCATCCCGAGCCTGACGAAGCAAACTGCAACGACGATGCCTCGATAAGGAAACGATATCAAAGACGCCGCCATCGTCCACCATGACCGTAGTCGGCGCGATTTTCATCGGCAGTTGCGCCGCTGGGCGTGCGTTGCCGGCGTCGTTGCTCCCTTCAACAGAAGCAAACTCCAAAACGATGCCCTGAAGAGGGACTACGAGGCAAAAGCACCGCCATCGCTCGATCCCAAGAACCAGACAAGGATGGAATCCCGCAGGTCTGCCCAGCTGCCGACGTGTCGCACCCACCACCGCGCCGACCGCGACCCAGAGACCAAGCCCACGCCTAGGCCCAGATCCGGCCGTGCTGCCGCCAATCCGATGATGCCGTCGTCGTCCTTGGCGACCGCGACGCCCCCGATCGAGAGCCAGATCGAGACCGAGACGATCCCGATCGAAACCCCAGCACCAACGCCCCCGCGACGCGCCACCACCGCCTAGCCAAGACGTCGCCGAATCCAGCCGTCCCCGCCATCGGGAATCCAGCCGGACGCCTCGCCCCTTGCCGCCGCACAGCCGACCCGCGCCGCCGCCACGACGACCAGGGGAAGGAGGGAGAGACCCCGCTGCCGCCCACTGCATGGGGCCTGGCGGACGCACTTCGGCGGCGGTGAGGGGTAGAAAGTGTTGCAGGGGACGAGTTGCCGGCGGCCGATCTAAGTCTCCCGTGACGCGCGCAGGGCACGTCGCGGGAGCGTTTTGTGTGTATGGTCACATAAATAAATATTAGATAATAACCGTTAATCAAAATTTTATCCTAACTAACCTTATATGCAATATATTTAAAATTAGAGGGACTACATATTAGTCCACTTGATTTCAGTTTAACCTCCACCGGTCAATCCCACCCCATAAACCAAGCTCCCGGGGCTGATGTCTTGTGTTTTTTTTTTATCTCCGGGTCCCTATTAACTCTACCGCAGCAGCGGAGCAGCCTACCAAAAATATCTAATTTTCTCTACACCAAGCATCGTGGCACGCCCACACAATTTTTCAACGGATGTCTTATTGCTTAAGGAAAGCCACTAGATAGTTGCACCAGTTCAAATAACAACACATTTGGGGAATGTTTGAGAAGAATCTTTGCTTAATTGTCAAAGAAGGAAGCATCTATTCCCTTGCAGATAAAGAAAATGGCAGGGAGGGCAGCGCACGGGCACTTTACAATGTTCTTACTCATCCTGTCTCCTTTCGCTTCCCAAATGGGACCCCTCGGAGGGTTGATGACAAGCCCTAGTTAGTTTTGACCCCTACTTACATAAATTCTCCACATTTTTGTATGGATTTTGAGTTGGTGGCTGGTGACGTAAGCATGCATGCATATAGGTAGAGGGGACAGTCTTCTGTCCTACTAAAGAGCTAGCTACTGAGATATTGCATGAAGAACTTGTGCTCTTTTGATTCTCTGCAGCATATCAACATCGATTGGAAAACCGTTTTGCTTATCTTCCTCACATGTGCATAGAAGGAAGCCCAAACAAGGAGAAAAGACATCAATTTCTCCTTTAATTCAAAGGAATTTCATAGGATTTTTTTAGAGGATTTAAATCCTTAGAAGTTTTCCCTACATATGTATTTTTTTCCTATGTCCATCTAGGAGTATCCTTTTGCAATGGCTGAAAGCGATGTCTTCCATGGTCCGAGCATCACCGTGCGTACATGAGCAACCAAACTAATGTCGGCTCATTATAATTTTTGAAAGAAAAAAAAAACATCCGTGCAAGCTGTGCAAGAATCATTTTTAATAGATTAAGTAGGCGGCAATATAAGTTAAGTGAGGGGATTTGGGGCACGCAGAGGCAAGGGCACATGACACCATTTTCCTTTTGGCTTCCGATTTTCAATCTTTTATATTTTTTGAACCAAAAGTCTAAATTAGTTATGTATGCATATTCGTGTTTCTTGTGACTATGGCTTTCAAATAAGATCTATTTTGAATACGTTTTGATGAATTTTAAAAACTTTGTTAACTTTTAATTGTTGAAACTTGGTACAAGCGAAAGACGAAAACTTAAAAGCTGGTACAAGTGAACGATGAAAACTAAAGTTTTGGAACCTAAAACTTAAGACTAGGTGTGCCCCAGTGCGGAATCCAACAACTTTGTGAATCACAAGGCAATCTTGCGGGCAGGAGGCAGGTGTGTTCCTATGTGCCCCTACGAGTTTCCGTGTAAGTTAAGTGGTTCCTCCTACCCAAAGGACACTTAAGACATTTCATACATGAATAGTCAAAGGGCCCGGTCATCTGACATGCACCACAAGTCCCGGTTAGCAATGTAAAGAAGAGAAAGGAACAAGCCAAAGACGCATGACTTCCAAGTATCCCCACAATGGCATGATGAGTGGCTACCTAGCTCCAATGGAGGCTTTGATTACATATAATTTTTGTGTCCAAACTACCGATGCTCTCGGGGCTCAGTGTATACCTAACTCTCATCGAGAACTACGACCAATCATCCACAAATGATCATAGGGTAATTATTAACTGCATGTACTTGTCTTCATAATGAAAAAATGGAAACGAAAGTGACGTGCAGACGATACTTACCTGCACGATCCTTCCACAACACTAACATGGACCGTACAGATTGAAAACAAGAAGGAAATCCATGGAACACTAGATGTGCTTATATCTCTTGGAGCAAGCTTTGGCAATCCATGGAACATAATTTGGTGTCACTTTTCATCATGATCCATACCTATATTTTAAATTAAATATATATGCTTCTTCTTTCCCTCAAAAAATTGGCTTATACTTCACACACAATTCTGAGAATTAATTTTTACACATCACACAAGAGTACATATTTGTTCTTAAAAAAGTAACTCTCAGAATTGTGTGCAGAGTATAATAATTACCCTAGTTTGGTTAACTCTCAAAAACTGATCTAAAAAGGAGTGTATATTCAAATATGCTAATTTATTCAGCCAGGTACTAGTTAGGTTAGTTACCCATGTAGTAGTATAATTTTTGGCAACCCACTAGGTAGCTAGATCTTGTAGAGGAACAAGAGTATACGAATTGCATTTGCTTCTCTTAGCGTACTATAGTATAATTTTTTGCTTCTCTTAGAGCACCTCTTGCAGACCCCGTATAATGTCGACTCGCAAAATGCGTTTACAGTTCGCGAAAAACCGGATTTACGGGCCGGCGTGGGCGGGGGCTGAGCAGACCCGTAAAAAGGATATTCATCCTTTTTTCGGGTTCGCGTTGCGGGGTCTGCTCGACCCGCACCCGCGCTGACCCGCAAATCAGTAATTTGCATTTTAATTTCAGACACGAAAATAGATTTCTTTACTTCTTTATTTTCTTCAATGGCATTGGCTACATAGTAATTCACCAAATCGTCGCAGCACTGTCTGCGTGCAGTCGTCGCACTGTATGAGCGGCATCGGCGAGCCAGCGAGCCGCTGCGCGAGCGTCGAGCCCGGCCGCCGGCCGACCGAGTTCTTGCCGGCAAACCAACAACGGTGGCTAGAGGAGAAACCAGTACCTGCATGTGGCGTTGAGGCTTTGCCCGGGTGCTCCCCGACCAATCCATGGCTTAGCGCAGCCACCGGTGGCCGGGAACACCAAATCCGGGCGCCGCGACAAATAGCCGCCGGTCTGCAACTTTCCGGCCCGCCGAGGTAGGAGGAAGTGGCGGAGGACAATCTCGGGCATGTGCCGGTCCTTCGGCGTGATCCCACCGGCTGGTATGGTCGGAATCGTAGGCCGTGGCCCGGCGGGGGGGGGGGGGGGGGGGGTAGGGAAAAGCGCGGGGCGAGGGGGAGAGGGGTGGCGGTGGGTGGGGAAAGCGCGGGCTGAAATCAGCCCCCCAACCGCTACCACTATATACAGGGCACTCACGGGGCGAGGGGGGAACCCGCGTTTTCGCGGGTTGGGATGGGAATTATGCCGCGTCCCGTAAAATTTTTACGGGTCCGACGCGTTTGCGAGGTCTGAACAAGCAGCATTTTACGCGCAGACCCGTATTTTAGCAGTTATTTTACTGGTGGGGCATTACATTGGTCGGCTAGAGATGCTCTTAGCCTACTACTATGCATGCATATTGCTTGCTGGTCAAAAAGGAATGGAGCCATTTCACGCAGCAAAAACTAAAAATGGAATGGAGCATGCACACACACCGAGTACAAAACTAAAGGTGGATAAGTAAGTTGACCAAAAAAGCTGGATAAGTTTGTCTCTAGTGCATGTCAAAGGAAAAGAAAAAGAAGAACCAGAGCGCTGATCTAGGCATCTCTAGCCCATTCCTAATCAAATTTAGTCAAAAAATTATGTTGTGGGGAATTAAGCCCCTTCTGGCCCGGATCCGGCTTGCCTGCTCCCTTCCCATGCTTCCATCCATGCTTCCACTTCATCCTACGGTTGTCTTTTTTTTCTTTCTAATCTAATCATCTCTTCCCTGATTTTAAGGGGGTGGGGCCGGGCCTTATTTTGTTTCAGTCAAATCATGCCACATAAGCGGGAGCACGGATGGACACACACGCGGGGAGCAGGCAAGTCTCATCCTTCTAGCCCATTCCTCATATCATTAAATTCCAATCAATCCCCATATCTCAGCCCTCTAGCCCATATTTGCTCTAGCAACATCACATCGCATTAAATTTGGGCTAGCGGCCCACCTTCCTGTTTGCGCCGACCCACCGTGTCTAGACTCTCGTTGTTGTCGGGCCCATCGTTGTTGTCCCCCCACCGCCAACGGTGGAAGCAGTCCATGCCATCCTCCCACACCTTCTCTTCAATCGCCGGCGCTGAAATTGTTGTCTCCGTGGCTGCCAATGCATAGCTTCACCATGTTGACGTCGAGGTTTGCTTTCACTGAGAATCGAGTCACCCGACTGAGAGATGGTGTAAGATGTTCACTAGCGAGCCCTAGCTGGTCAACGGCATCAGAACTAGGCAAGGTAACATTGGCCCTACACCCCGTCCGCTTAAGTTGCATCCACACCCGAGAATTGCCTCTGTGGCTTGTTAGGCATCACAGCCAGTGCCCTCCGTCGCTATTCTGCCCTAGCCGAAGCTTCGTCGCCGAACACTACCAATGTGACCATCGCCGCCGAAAAGATGTTTTAAAAATTACCCCAATCACTACTATAGATCCGAATAGCACTGACCTATCATCACTTACCGGTCATTGACCATGCCTCAGTGATGAGCATTATAACTGACCGGACACTCAAGGGGTGTCAATGATACCGAAATTTGGCCTCGCCTGAATGGTTGTCACACACCGTTCTAAATTTGACCCGTTGTGATAGCTTGTCCTGATGATCCACTTGGACCAATTGTACCACTGACCGACCGCTATAGTTTACCCGTATGTGTATTTGTCTCAAGTCTAACAATTTGGTTTTCCCACCAGTCAGTGTTGTCGGGATCGTGGGCTCCACGGACCCAAACAAGGTTCAAACTCTGGGGCGTGTGCGAAGGATCTTTTCTATCTACAACTCATAGCTTGCCGCCCACGGTCTGGCCTCGTCGAATTCGAAGAAACGGGAAGAGGAAGTGGACACGGTGGTTTACCCAGGTTCGGGCCACCTTGCCGTGTAAAACCCTACTCCTGCTTTGTGGTGGATTACCTCGCAAGGAGGATGAGTATGAACTAGTACAAATGCGAGCTGCCTTGGGAGAGCTTTGAAGCCGAAGGATCGGATCCCTCTCTCCGGTGGAGACTAGCCTATATTTATAGTGTCCTTGGTCCTCTTCCCTCATAGCTTAGGCGGGAAGGGATACCACAACGGGCAATTTGCAAGGCGATAGGAGTACACCCCATCCTGACTAAAGATGGTCTTCGCCTGCAAAGATTTTGGTCCTGACGCAGTGGTGGGCTCGGTGATGACCTCCGTCCCGCCGAGCTCGTGGTCTTGATCTTGTTGCACTGGAATGGAAACCTTTGGGGGGTTCCTTGGGAACCCGCGTACGTCCTTGCCTTCTTAGCACCAAAGAGGAAATTTTCCTCTCATGTGCCCGCTGGCGCCCTCCTAGCCTTGGTTGTCATGGCTCATGTCACCACGTGCCTCGCGAGATGAGGTGCTCGCCTAGAAATGTATGCTCCTCCGGAGGCAGCCTCGGGGGTGCTCCTTGGGAGGCCTTGCCGTTGCTCTCCTCGCGAGGTGGGGGCCCTCATGATGGTCTTGCTCGTGAAGCCTCTGGAGTTGGGCCGCGCTGGGACTTCGATGGAGCCACGTGATGGGCCATAGGCAGGCGGGCCTGGGTACCCCTAATCCCAGAATGCCGACAGTAGCCCCTGGGCCCACAGCGCGCTCAGTCTGGCTTCGAGGTGAAGGTAGCGAAGAGAGGGCGAAGTGACGTGGGCCCTAGTTGCCTGCGGGCCAGGCTCGATGCGTGGCGCACGGCGGGATGCAGACGGCCCCACTTCCCCATGTCACCTCAGCAACTTCCCAAGCTGAAAAAGCCTGGCGCGCGTGTTGTGAGGCCACCATTGCTCCAAAGATGAAGGGACGCCGGTTGGCCTTCTCTGGTTGCCTATAATCAGTGAAGGGAGCATAGCCTCCAACTTATCTTTGCCTTCTGGTTTCTCCGGCTCCAAACTTCTGCCTTAGCAGCCATGGCGCCACTAAGGAGGTTCACCGCTGCCAAGAAGGCAAGGCGCCACAGGAAGAACTAAAGTTGCCGCCGCTCTAGAGGGGGCGCGACCACCCCCACAAGTCCACCACAACGCCCGTGGCGGCTCCATTGGATGTCTGCGGTGGGTCCGGCAGCTGTGGGAAGAACCCCCACCCGCGAAAGTGGTCGTGGGAGCCGCAGTGGTCGCGACCGAGGCGGGAGCCAGGAGGGAGCCGCTCGGCCACCTCGATGGCAGGCCTATTCAGCCGACATGGCCTGCGAGTTTGTAGTGTGGATGTAGAGTCCGCCGCGCACCTGGATCCAGCTCCCGTGCTCCTTTGCGGAGGCGCTGCCGGCGGGAGTACCCGTCGGGCTGTGAGTGCAGCTTGACGGCTGCTACAACATGTCCTCGTGGGAAGAGGTTGAGGTCACCCCCTCTGGCTACGTGTACCTGACCTGAGGGTGGCAGACGTTCGGCCACGCCCGCGGCCTGAAGGGGAGGCACACCCTCCACTTCAAGTTCGACGGGGCAACGCCGCTCTTCTTCAAGATCTCCGGGGAAGACGGCGGGCACCTGGGATGTTGCCTGGAGAGAGACAGCAGTGGCGGCGACCACCTCTCCTCCTCTGATGACGACTGTCATGGCGGCGACATCCTCGGCGGCGAACTTGCCCTTGGCGACGGCCGTGACACCACCAGCGGCAACAGTGCTTCCTCCGGGAGAAGCTCGAGCGACGATAACTACGACGAGCCGCCGCAGTGCACCGTCAAGGTGGTGGACGACTCCGACTGAGCGCGGCGAGGCCGGGGTCAGCGCCTCAGGAGATGCGGCCTCCAGGAGGATGTTTCTTTTGTTCTTTTATTTCCTGCATCGAAACCATGAAGGGCCCCGTGAGGGCGTGTAAGGCATTGCGGCGCTTGCGCCCTTATCTTAATGCTTTTATCCGCATTTTAAGTTATGTCGGTGTTTCTCGTTTAGGCTCGAGCCCCTTCCTCTTCGCGATAGCTTAGTGCTCTGTGTCGTCGGGACCCAGTCCCCAGGTGAGCTTCTGCCGTCACTAGTATGTCAGGTCGCAATGCCGTGTGCAAGGCCAAGAGGTGAGCGACCCAAGGTCCGGTAAGAGCTCCAGAGGC
This sequence comes from Triticum timopheevii, assembly GCA_963921465.1. Lineage (NCBI taxonomy): Eukaryota > Viridiplantae > Streptophyta > Magnoliopsida > Poales > Poaceae > Triticum > Triticum timopheevii. Next base: position 174,888,201 of record OY997272.1, read on the forward strand.
GCGATGCTCAAGAAGTCCCCCTTGACTCGCAAGCGGCTTTCGAGATAAAAAGGGGGTTTCCGCCCAGGCGTGATTGCGAAAAAATGGTTGTGCAGTGTCAATAGTAAAGTTTGCGCTTGGCGCGAAAAAGATGACTTAGCTCTGGGTGGTCGCGGCTCACTAGGGGTTTTTGTGTCACGAAGGCACGCCTTTCTAGAGATTGGTCCTCCTCTTTTTCCTTGAAACGAATCAAGCCAAGTCCCACAAGGGGCGCCCGAAAAGATTGACGTCCTTAGTGTTTCGAGCGACGCCTGTGCAGCCGGAGTGCGCCCATCTTCCCGTGCTCCCTCACGAGGCTTTCCTCTCATTTCTTTGCTCAACAGGGTGCTCTACGTCCTCAGGACCCGACCCCCGAGCGAGCTCAGCCGCCGCTGGTATGTCAGGTCGTGATGCCTGGGACAAAGCCAGGGGGTGAGGGCCTGAGAGCTAGTAAGGGCTCCTGAGGTGCGATGCTCATGAGCCCCCTTTTAACATGCAAGAAGTTCGTGAAAAAAGGAGTGGTTCACCTCTCAGGGGTTACAAGGAGAGGGGGCCTTGGCCGGCCGGCATACGGCATACAAGGTGATTATACTTAGCCTTCTACTGATCAAACCGCTGCCTGGTCCAGGTCGGCCCTCCTGAGATGGTGGCACGTTGCCCAGGCGCATTTGAGTGCCCGCCTCCCAAAGTTCCTATGTATTAACCAATCACAAGGTACAATGGCGGTGCGTGCTCACTGATCTGCTGATGATTGTTCCATTAGAAGACGCAACACTAAGGACCTGATGAGGTGATGTGCGCGGGGCCAGCCTGCGAGCCAGAGCTCGGTCGCTTAGATTTATCGACGCTGCAGGGACGGACCCAAGCACAGGTGCCATGCCTATAGCCCCCTATCATGGGACGTTCGGGAGGAGAGCCAGCAACGCGTGACGCCTGTGAGACGGCGACTCCAGAATTATGTGACATCAAGCGCAGGGTTAACAGCCACAGTAACTCACGAAAGCATAATCGGTCCGAGGTGCATGAACAAAATGACACAACTATAGGGGCGGGCCCTTACAACCAGATGATAATGTAGCCCGAGGGGTGCCCTCAATTTGAACAAACCAAAAGTCACCTGGCATCGATGTTGTAGAAGCGTCGAGGTAGCTGAAGAAGCGTGCTGTGGAGGTTCGCTCCTCACGAGCCGTGTGGCTCCGGAGGTTCGAGAGGCTCGCGAGGCCCAGGAGGATTGTGAGGGTCTGGGACCTCCTGAGACACGATCGCTAAGCACCGAGTCTCATGAGACGCCATCGCTTGTTGCATGAGCCGCTGGTATGAGGCACCGACGTTCAGCAGGCCTAACAGCATGCAGATGGAGTTGCAGGGGTAGCCCCCACTCCGGTCGACACGTGACAGCCAGAAGAGGTCCTGCGAAGTGGCCCTATTGAGTCCCAGGATGTTGACGCAGACGCGCAGCTCGCCACCCGCATGAGGGGAGGCAGTTGCATCGGCGGGACGTGTGGACTGGCACATGCTACACATGGCTTGCGCTTCCTGAAGCTCCTTGATCGCCTTGGTGATGAACTCTCGTGCTCCTGGCGGCTTGTGCCTCATGTCTTGCTTGCAAGGGCACGCATCAAGGCACGCCTCCAAGTGGTGCCAGAGGACCTCCCTCGTTGCACCGGTCAGGCCAGAGGCTCTCCAGACTAGAGCCCCCGAGCCCGTCCCAAGGGAGGCACCGGGCACGCCATCCTATGCGGGAGGAAGAGGCGCCATGGCGGCAGGTGCGGCGTGATACGTCTCCAACGTATCTATAATTTTTTATTGTTCCATGCTATTATAATACCCGTTTTGGATGTTTATGGGCTTTACTTTACACATATATATCATTTTTGGGACTAACCTACTAACCGGAGGCCCAGCCCGTATTGCTGTTTTTTTGCCTATTTCACTGTTTTGAAGAAAAGAAATATCAAACGGAGTCCAAACGGAATGAAACCTTCGGGAGCCTGATTTTTGGAACGAGCGTGATCCAGAGGACTTGGAGTGCAAGTCAAGAAGTAGTTGAGGCGGCCACGAGGGTGGAGGGCGCGCCCACCCCTACTGGGCGCGCCCCCTATCTCGTGGGGCCCTCGGGTGTCCACCGACCTACTTCTTCCTCCTATATATACCCACGTACCCCGAGAATATCAAAGGAGCACACAAAAAACTACTTCCACCACTGTAACCTTCTGTATCCGCGAGATCCTATCTTGGAGCCTTCATCGGCGCTCCGCCGGAGGGGGAATCGACCACGGAGGGCTTCTACAACAACACCATAGCCCTCTGATGAGTTGTGAGTAGTTTACCACAGACCTTCGGGTCCATAGTTATTAGCTAGATGGCTTCTTCTCTCTCTTTGGATCTCAATACCGTGTTCTCCTCGATCTTCTTGGAGATCTATTCGATGTAACTCTTTTTGCGGTGTGTTTGTCGAGATCCGATGAATTGTGGGTTTATGATCAAGTTTATCTATGAGAAATATTTGAATCTCCTCTCAATTCTTTTATGTGTGATTAAGTTATCTTTTAAAGTCTCTTCGAATTATCAGTTTGGTTTGGCCTACTATATTGATCTTTCTTGCAATGGGAGAAGTTGCTTAGCTCTGGGTTCAATCTTGCGGTGTCCTTTCCCAGTGACAGCAGGGGCAGCAAGGCACGTATTGTATTGTTGCCATCAAGGATAAAAAGATGGGGTTTATATCATATTGCATGAGTTTATCCCTCTACATCATGTCATCTTTCTTAATGTGTTACTCTGTTCTTTATGAACTTAATACTCTAGATGCATGCTGGATAGCAGTCGATATGTGGAGTAATAGTAGTAGATGGAGGAAGGAGTCGGTCTACTTGTCACGGACGTGATGGCTATATACATGATCATGCCTAGATAATCTCATAATTATTCGTTATTCTATCAATTGCTCGACAGTAATTTGTTTACCCACCGTAATACTTATGCTATCTTGAAAGAAGCCACTAGTGAAACCTATGGCCCCCGAGTCTATCTTTTATCATATAAGCTTTCAATCTACTTTTATTTGCATCTTTACTTTTCCTATCTATATCATAAAATACCAAAAATATATTTATCTTATCATACTATCTCTATCAGATCTCACTTTCATAAGTGGCCGTGAAGGGATTGACAACCCCTTTATTGCGTTGGTTGCGAGTTCTTTGTTTGTTTGTGTAGGTGCGTGGGACTTTTGAGGAGCCAACTACTGGATTGATACCTTGGTTCTCAAAAACTGATGGAAATACTTACGCTACTATTGCTGCATCACCCTTTCCTCTTCAAGGAAAACCAATGCAAGCTCAAGACGTAGCAAGAAGGATTTCTGGTGCCGTTGTCGGGGAGGTCTTCGCTCAAGTCAAGACATACCAAGTACCCATCACAAACTCATCTCCCTCGCATTTACATTATTTTCCATTTGCCTCTCGTTTTCCTCTCTCCCACTTCACCCTTGCCATTTTATTCGCCCTCTCTTTCCCAATCTCCTCTCTCTTTTTCGCTTGTCTTTTTCCGTTTGCTTGTGTGTTGGATTACTTGTCGCCATGGCGCAAGATAATACCAAATTGTGTGATTTCTCCAATACCAATAATAATGATTTCATTAGTACCCCGATTGCTCCTCTTAATGATGTTAAGTCTTGTGAAATCAATACTGCTTTGCTGAATCTTGTTATGAAAGATCAATTCGCCGGCCTTCCTAGTGAAGATGCCGCTACCCATCTAAACAACTTTGTGGATTTGTGTGATATGCAAAAGAAGAAAGATACGGATAATGATATTGTTAAATTGAAGTTATTTCCATTACACTTAGAGATCGTGCTGAAGTTTGGTTTTCATCTTTGCCTAAGAATAGTATTGATTCATGGAATAAGTGCAAAGATGCTTTTATCTCTAAGTATTTTCCTCCCGCTAAGATCATCACTCTTAGGAATGATATTATGAATTTTAAACAACTTGATCATGAGCATGTTGCCCAATCTTGGGAAAGAATGAAATTTATGATTCGCAATTGCCCTACTCATGGTTTGAATTTATGGATGATCATACAAAAAATTTATGCCGGATTGAATTTTTCTTCTAGAAATCTTTTAGATTTGGCCGCGGGAGGCATGTTTATGGAAATTACTTTAGGATATGCTACAAAACTCCTTGATAATATTATGGCTAATTATTCTCAATGGCACACCGAACGATCTACTAGTAAAAAGTGCATGCGATAGAAGAAATTAATGTTTTGAGTGAAAAGATGGATGGACTTATGAAATTTTTCGCTACTAAGAGTGCTCCTATTGATCCCAATGATATGCCTTTGTCTACTTTGATTGAGAATAATAATGAATCTATGGATGTGAATTTTGTTGGTAGGAATAGTTTTGGAAACAATGCTTATAGAGGAAACTTTAATCCTAGACCGTTCCCTAGTAATTCCTCTAATAATTATGGGAATTCCTACAATAATTCTTATATTAATTTTAATAAGATGCCCTCTGATTTTGAGAATAGTGTGAAAGAATTTATGATCTCTCAAAAGAATTTTAATGCCTTGCTTGCAGAAAAATTGCTTTATGTTGATGATTTTGCTGGGAATGTTGATAGACTTTCACTTGATGTTGATTCTCTGAAAATTAGATCTATTCTCCTAAGCATGATATCAATGAGTCTCTCAAAGCAATGAGAGTGTCCATTGATGAGTGCAAAGAAAGAACCGCCAGATTGCGTGCTAAGAAAGATTGCTTTGTAAAGATGTGTTCTTCTAGTTTCCGTGAAGGTAACGATGAAGATCTTGAAGTTATTGATGTGTCCCATATTAGATCTTTGTTTTGCAATATGAATCTTAATAATAATGGGACAGGAGATGGGTTAACTTTAGTTAAAAGACGTCCCAATAATTCGGAGTTTTTAGATCTTGATGCTAAATTTGGTAAAAGTGGGATTGGAGAGGTCATGACTTTAAATAGCATCGAACCCACTATTTCGGATTTCAAGGAATTTGATTATGATAATTGTTCTTTAGAAGGTTGTATTTTCTTGTTGCAATCCGTTGTTAATTCTCCTCATGCTTATAGTCAAAATAAAGCTTTTACCAAACATATCGTTGATGCCTTGATGCAATCTTATGATGAAAAACTTAATTTGGAAGTTTCTATACCTAGAAAACTTAATTATGAGTGGGAACCTACTATAAAGATTAAAATTAAAGATCATGAGTGTTTTGCTTTGTGTGATTTGGGTGCTAGTGTTTCCACGATTTCGAAAACTTTATGTGATATTCTAGGTTTCCATGATCTTGATGATTGCTCTTTAAATTTGCACCTTGCGGATTCCACCATTAAAAAGCCAATGGGAAGGATTAATGATATCTCATTGTTGCAAACAGAAATTGGGTGCCCATAGAATTTATCATTCTTGATATAGATTTCAATTTTTCTTGCCCTATTATTCTTGGTAGACCTTTCCTTAAAACGATTGGCGCGATTATTGATATGAAGGAAGAGAATATTAGATTCCAATTTCCATTAAGGAAAGACATGGAGCACTTTCCAAGAAATAAAATTAAATTACCTTATGAATCTATCATGCGAACTACTTAGGATTTGAGTGCCAAAGATGGCACTACTTAGATCTATCTTCGCTTTTATGCCTAGCTAGGGGCGTTAAACGATATCGCTAGTTGGGAGGCAACCCAATTTTATTTGTGTTTTTTGTTTTTGTTTATGTTTAGTAATAAATTTTGCATCTAACTTCTGTTTAGATGTGTTTTTATGTTTTAATTAGTGTTTGTGCCAAGTAGAACCTATAGGATAACCTATGGTGATAGTTAATTTGATTCTGCTGAAAAACAGAAACTTTGCCCGCACCAAATGACGCACAAAATTAGTTTTGTTAATTCACAGGAATGTGCTTTTGCGTTGATTCTTATTTCTGTAGATCAATAGACAAATTTCCCAGGACTTCCTATTTTTGTAGGATTTTTAGAGTTCCAGAAGTATTCGTGGGTTACAGATTGCTACAGACAGTTCTGTTTTTGACAGATTCTGTTTTTCGTGTGTTGTTTGCTTATTTTGATGCATCTATGGCTAGTATTAAGTGGTATGAACCATAGAGAACTTGAATTACAGTAGGTTTAACACCAATATAAATAAAGAATGAGTTAATTACAGTATCTTATGTGGTGGTTTTGCTTTCTTTCACTAACGGAGCTTATGAGATTTCCTGTTGAGTTTTGTGTTGTGAAGTTTTCAAGTTTTGGTAAAGATTTGATGGACTATGGTATAAGGAGTGGCAAAAGCCTAAGCTTGGAGATGCCCATGGCACCCCAAGATATTCAAGAATATCCAAAAGCCTAAGCTTGGGGATGCCCTCAGAAGGCATCCCCTCTCTCGTCTTCGTTCATTGGTAACTTTATTTGGAGCTATATTTTTATTCGCCACATGATATGTGTTTTGCTTGGAGCGTCTTGTATGATATTAATTTTTGCTTTTTAGTTTACCACAGTCATCCTTGCTGTACACACCTTTTGGGAGAATCCCACTTGATTGGAATTTATTAGAATACTCTATGTGCTTCACTTATATCTTTTGAGCTAGATAGTTTTTGCTCTAGTGCTTCACTTATATCTTTTAGAGCACGGCGGTGGCTTAATTTTGTAGAAATTGTTAGTCTCTCATGCTTCACTTATATTATTTTGAGGGTCTCTTAGAACAGCATGGTATTTGCTATATTTATAAAATTGGTCCTAGAATGGTAGGCATCGAAGTTGGGTATAATAAATACTATCATAGGAAGTGAATTGGATGCTATGATCAATTTGATACTTGATAATTGTTTTGAGATATGGAGGTAGTGATATTAAAGTCATGCTACTTGGGTGATTATGAATTTAAAGAATGCTTGTGTTGAAGTTAGCAAGTCCCGTAGCATGCACGTATGGTTAAAGTTGTGTAACAAATTTGAAACATGAGGTGTCCTTGGATTGTGCGTCCTTATGAGTGGCGGTCGAGGACGAGCGATGGTCTTTTCCTACCAATCTATCCCCCTAGGAGCATGCACGTAGTTGTTGGTTTTTGATGACTTGTAGATTTTTGCAATAAGTATATGAGTTCTTTTTTTACTAATGTTGAGTCCATGGATTATACGCACTTTCACCTTTCCATCATTGCTAGCCTCTTCGGTATTGTGCATTGCCCTTTCTCACCTTGAGAGTTGGTGCAAACTTTGCCAGTGCATCCAAACCCCGTGATATGATACGCTCTATCACACATAAACCTCCTTATATCTTCCTCAAAACAGCCACCATACCTACCTATTATGGCATTTCCATAGCCATTCCGAGATATATTGTCATGCAACTTTCCACCGTTCCGTTTATCATTATGACACGTATCATTGTTGTCATATTGCCTTGCATGATCATGTAGTTGACATCGTATTTGTGGCAAAGCCACCATGCATAATTTTTTATACATGTCACTCTTGATTCATTGCCCATCCCGGTACACCGCCGGAGGCATTCATATAGAGTCATATCTTGTTCTAGTTTTGGGTTGTAATTCAGAAGTTGTAAATCAATAAAAGTGTGATGATCATAATTATTAGAGCATTGTCCCCAAATAAAAAAAAGGAAAGGCCAAAAAAAGGAAAGGCCAAAAAAAGGCCAAAAAGAAAAAAAGAAAGGCCCAAAAAAAGAAAAAGAAAAAAAGAAAATAAATAAAAGGGGCAATGTTACTATCTCTTTTTCCACACTTGTGCTTCAAAGTAGCACCATGTTCTTCATATATTGAGTCTCATATGTTGTCACTTTCATATACTAGTGGGAATTTTTTATTATAGAACTTGGCTTGTATATTCCTACGATGGGCTTCCTCAAAATGCCCTAGGTCTTCGTGAGCAAGCGAGTTGGATGCACACCCACTAGTTTCTTTTGTTGAGATTTCATGCATTTATAGCTCTAGTGCATCTGTTGCATGGCAATCCCTACTCCTCATGTTGACATCAATTGATGGGCATCTCCATAGCCCGTTGATTATCCTCGTCAATGTGAGACTTTCTCCTTTTTTTGTCTTCTCCACACAATCCCCATTATCATATTCTATTCCACCCATAGTGCTATATCCATGGCTTACGCTCATGTATTGCGTGAAAGTTGAAAAAGTTTGAGATTATTTAAGTACGAAACAATTGCTTGGCTTGTCATCGGGGGTGTATAATTTGGGAGCATTTTTGTGTGACGAAAATGAAGCATAGCCTAACTATATGATTTTGTAGGGATGAAATTTCTTTAGCCATGTTATTTTGAGAAGACATGATTGCTTTGATTAGTATGCTTGAAGTATTATTATTTCTTATGTCAATATGAACTTTTATTTTGAATCATTTGGATCTGAACATTCATGCCACAATAAAGAAAATTACATCGAGAATTATGCTAGGTAGCATTCCACATCAAAAATTCTGTTTTTATCATTTACCTACTTGAGGGCGAGCAGGAATTAAGCTTGGGGATGCTTGATACGTCACCAGTGTATCTATAATTTTTGATTGTTCCATGCTATTATATTACCCGTTTTGGATGTTTATGGGCTTTACTTTACACATTTATATCATTTTTGGGACTAACCTACTAACCGGAGGCCCAGTATTGCTGTTTTTTTTGCCTATTTCAGTGTTTCGAAGAAAAGGAATATCAAACGGAGTCCAAACGGAATGAAACCTTCGGGAGCATGATTTTTGGAACGAACATAATCCAGAGGACTTGGAGTGCAAGTCAAGAAGCAGTCGAGGCGGCCACGAGGGTGGAGGACGCGCCCACCCCTACTAGGCGCGCCCCCTATCTCGTGGGCCCCTCGGGTGTCCACCGACCTACTTCTTCCTCCTATATATACCCACGTACCCCGAGAACATCAAAGGAGCCCACGAAAAACTATTTTCACCACCGTAACCTTATGTATCCGCGAGATCCTATCTTGGAGCCTTCGACGGCGCCCCGCTGGAGGGGGAATCGACCACGGAGGGCTTCTACATCAACACCATAGCCCCTCCGATGAGTTGTGAGTAGTTTACCACAGACCTTCGGGTCCATAGTTATTAGCTAGATGGCTTCTTCTCTCTTTTTGGATCTCAATACCATGTTCTCCTCGATCTTCTTGGAGATCTATTCGATGTAACTCTTTTTGCGGTGTGTTTGTCGAGATCCGATGAGTTGTGGGTTTATGATCAAGTTTATCTATGAGAAATATTTGAATCTCCTCTGAATTCTTTTATGTGTGATTAAGTTATCTTTGCAAGTCTCTTCGAATTATCAGTTTGGTTTGGCCTACTAGATTGATCTTTCTTGCAATGGGAGAAGTGCTTAGCTTTGGGTTCAATCTTGCGGTGTCCTTTCCTAGTGACAGTAGGGGCAGCAAGGCACGTATTGTATTGTTGCCATCAAGGATAAAAAGACGGGGTTTGTATCATATTGCATGAGTTTATCCCTCTACATCATGTCATCTTTCTTAATGCGTTACTCTGTTCTTTATGAACTTAATACTCTAGATGCATGCTGGATAGCGGTCGATGTGTGGAGTAATAGTAGTAGATGCAGGCAGGAGTCGGTCTACTTGTCACGGATGTGATGCCTATATACATGATCATGCCTAGATAATCTCATAATTATTCGCTTTTCTATCAATTGCTCGACAGTAATTTGTTTACCCACCGTAATACTTATGCTATCTTGAGAGAAGCCACTAGTGAAACCTATGGCCCCCGGGTCTATCTTTTATCATATAAGCTTTTAATCTACTTTTATTTGCATCTTTACTTTTCCTATCTATATCATAAAAAACCAAAAATATAGTTATCTTATCACACTATCTCTATCAGATCTCACTTTCGCAAGTGGCCGTGAAGGGATTGACAACCCCTTTATTGCATTGGTTGCGAGTTCTTTGTTTGTTTGTGTAGGTGCGTGGGCCTTTTGAGGAGCCTCCTACTGGATTGATACCTTGGTTCTCAAAAACTGAGGGAAATACTTATGCTACTATTGATGCATCACCCTTTCCTGTTCAAGGAAAGCCAACGCAAGCTCAAGACGTAGCACGACGCCCGAGGCGTCTCCGGCAGGCGCCACCTGAGCTTCATGGTGACTCTTGGGGAGGAGCTTCTTCTTATTCGTGGGGATAGCCTCGCGAGGCACGGTGTCACCTTCTCTATCGGAGTTTTCGGCCGCCGCGACACGGTAGGCATGCTCGAGGGAGCAGATGGCGTCCTTCTCATCGCAGGCGACCGTGATGATGCCACTGCACCCTGGCATCTTGAGGACGTTGTAGCCATGCTGGGTCGCCGCCATGAACTTGGCGAGGGCAGGGTACCCAAGGATGGCATTGTACAGGTGGCTAATGTGGGCCACATCAAAGTCGATGAGCTCAGTGTGGTAGTTGTAGCGTTTGCCAAAGGTGACAGGGAGGCGTTCTTGCCCCAGGGGAACCGTAGAGCCGCCAATCACCCCAAAGAATGGTCTGTTAGGCATGAGCTGATCACAGGGCACTTGCAGCCTCTCGAAGGTTGCAACGAAGAGCACATTGAGGCCAGCACCCTCGTCGATGAGGATCTTGGTGACGGAGACGTTGCTGATGGTGGGTGTGCACAGCATGGGGAGCGCGCTGGCGGTGGCCGCGCACCTGAGGTGGTCCTCGGAGTCAAATGTGATGGCGTATTGCGACCACCTGAGGGGACGCACATCCTCAAGCTTCAGGAGGGTCGTGTTCACCTCGCGAGAAAACTGCTTGAATATGCGGTTTGAGGCGGGTGCCTGGGCACCGCCGAGGATGCAGGCAATCGCGTGAGGCTACTGCTAGCCCCTAGCCCCATCGTCCTGATGGTTGTCGTCATTCCTCCTTGGTGGTGGTGGTAGTGGAGGGAGTACGGCGTTGCCCTGAGGCGGCCTCATGAGGCTGATCACGCCAGGGGCCGTCACGAGGTTGGCTACACCAACCCTAATGGGGGTTGCGGTTATCCCAGTGGCCCATCACGTCATCCTCCGCAGCCGAAGCCACAGTCACCGCGCTCGGGGCGAAAGCCCAGGCGCTCGTCTCGGAGCGCCCTAAGCTCTTGACAGTCGTTCGTGTTGTGGGTGTGAATGTTGTGGAAGATGCAAAATGGGCGGCCATCGGCGGGCTCATCGCGGTCACGACCGTGCTTCATCTCGGGCTCTACCACCAGCACGATGGGGCCCTTGCGCTTTGCTTCCTTGGCCTTGGCCTTCTAGTCTTCAGGGCCGGTGTCTGGGTGCTTGAGGAGGGAGAGGCGACCTTCATTGGCCTTGGCGCACTTGTCCGCCAAATTGAACATCTCCAATGCCGAGCACATGTCATCATGGATGGCGAGCTCCCCGCTTATCTTGACGTAAGTGACGCCCTCAGTGAATGCCGAGATGATGGCCTCGTCTGAGGCCTTCGAGATCTTGAGGTGGACTTGGGTGAAGCGCTGAATGTACTTGCAGAGGGTCTCGCTCGGCTGATGGTTCACACACCGCAGGTTGTTGACTGTAAGACTGCGGTCACGGGTGCCTTGCAAGTTGGTGATGAACCGCTCGCGGAGCTCATCCCACGAGGAGATCGACCCCTCCGGGAGATGCATGAGCCAAGAGCATGCGCTGTCCTTGAGGGCCATGGGAAACCAGTTTTCCATGACCTTGTCGCCGCCATTTGCCGCTTCGATGCTCAGCGAGTAGAGCTGGAGGAACTCGTCAGGGTCAGCGATGCCGTCATAATGGATGGGAAGATCTGGCTTGAACTTGACTGGCCAAGCCACCTGGCGCAACTCACGGGTGAGAGCATGTCAACCTGCGATGCTCACGGGCACGGCGCGTGCTGCGGGAGTATGGTCCTGGCGGCCATGCGCCACAGCTTTCTGCACGACTCGGTCTTGATGCTGACGCGGTGGTGCGGGAAGCGTGTGTGTTACGCCTCGGCTTAGCGTCGGCGCTGTGCAGAGGAAGAAGCAGAGGCGTGCCATGACCAACGCCGCTTTCCCGAGATGACGTGGGGCGGAGCAAATGGGAGGGCGCCGGGGCCTCGCCTGCGGCGTTGACGAGCTCGGTGATGCGACCAAGCCAAGCGTCATAGCCCTCGTTGGTGGGATGGTAGTGTAGCAGCTCACACGCCATGAGAAGCGTGGCCTGTTCGTTTGCCGGCCCACGATGAACGTGGGAGGACGAAGTCGTGGCAGGAGTGAGGGAAGGCGTGGCGGTGCGGCCATCACGCTGCACGGAGGTCGGCAGTGAAGAATCTTGCTGCTCGTGGGCGGCAGGGTCGGTGGCGGCATTGGCTGCGGGCGACGCGGAGCGGCATGGCCCGTGGGTGCCGTCTGGGTGACGCGAGCAGCCCGGCGCTTGGCGCGAACTCAAGGGGTGTCGTCCATGGGAGTGGTGAAGCTAGGACGGAGCAAAGCGAATTGGAGAACTCCGACACGCCCCTACCTAGCGCGCCAAATTTCGGAATCATGGGCTCCGTGGACCCAAACAAGGTTCAAACTTTGGGGCCTATGCGAAGGATCTTTCCTAGCTACAACTCACTGCTCTCCGCCCACGGCCTGGCCTTGTCAGATTCAAATAAACGAGAAGAGGAAGTGGACATGATGGTTTACCCAGGTTCGGGCCACCTTGCGGTGTAAAACCCTAGTCCTGCTTTGTGGTGGATTGCCTCGCGCGGAGGATGAGTATGAACTAGTACAAATGCGAGCTGCCTCACGAGAGCTCTAAAGCCGAAGGATTGGATCACTCTCTCAAGTGGAGACTAGACTATATTTATAGTGCCTTGGTCCTCTTCCCTCATAGCTTTCGCGGGAAGGGATACCACATCGGCCAATTTGAAAGCGAACAGGAGTACATAATCCGGACTAAAGCTGGTATTCGCCTACAAAGCTTCTGGTCGTGAGCGGTGGTGGGCTCGGTGATGACCTCCGTCCTGCCGAGCTCTCGGTCTTGGTCTTGTTGCACTGGAATGGAAACCTTTGGGGGATTCCTTGGGAACTCATGTACGTCCTTGCCTCCTTAGCACCAAATAGGAAATTGTCCTCTCATGCGCCCGCTGGCGCCCTCCTAGCCTTGGTCGTCATAGCTCACGTCACGACGCGCCTCGCGAGGTAAGGTGCTTGCCTAGAAATGTCCGCTGCTATGGAGGCAGCCTCGGGGGGCTGCTCCATGGGAGGCCTTGCTGTTGATCTCTTCGCGAGATTGGGGCCCTCGCGAGAGTCTTGCTTGTAAAGCCTTGGAATTGGGCCATGTCGGGCCATCAATGGAGCCACATGGTGGGCCGCAGGCAGGCGGGCCTGGGTACCCCCATCCCAGAATGGCGACAAGTGTTGTGATGTACACATCCTGTTATAGTCCATCATCCACTACAATTCTCCATTCCCTACCTTTACTATCACCGTTAAGTACCTCCCTCCCATCATCCACCCTTTTATCCGTCCCCTACCTTTGACCGATGATGTGTGACGGCTCCCCAACGTCTACAAGGCCATCCATCATGGCCCCACCGTCTATACGCCGCCATTCGCATGCCTTCCCAATGACGCAGCGGCATTCTCCTGTCAGGATATTGTCGCCCTATCACGGGATGTCGGGTCTCCCACATCCAGGCGCGCTGTAGTAGACCCGACCGTCGTAGTTGTGGTGGTTTTTTGGTTGCTCTGCCGCGGGATCTACCATTTTGCCCGGCATATCTCCTGCTCCATGTTCTCTGGTCTCGACAGTGGCCACGACGGTAAGCTCCATTGCTTTATAATAATGCTGCTATTTCAGTTATGTTATGCATGTCATGGATGATTCACCTATGATTGTAGTAGAGCCTTATAGCTTATTTTGTTGCTCGTAATGTTTGTGTTACAATTTTTTCATGTATATAATTATATATTATGCATGTTATATGGGACAATTTAGTTATGAATATGTAACAAAATGTATATCCTACTTGTTTTATAACATATTCTAATTATATATTATGCATGTTATATGTGACAATTTTATATCCAACTTATTTTAGGGCATCCTGAGAGTAGTTCCCATGTAATGTACTACAAGATATAAGAGCACTTTTTCCTCGCCGATGATGATAAAAACATGGTATATATATCCTACTTTTTTACGACTCAGTTTTTTTACTTAGTAGCTTAGTCCAATCATGCTGTTCATATTGTTCAAATGCATCTATCAGTTTTTGACTTCGTAAATGCAACCAACTGCCTCATTAGGAATTCTTTGTGATTACAAGATCTGAGGGGAGATAGAGTGGAATATTGTTCAAGTAAATGACATACTTGGTTTACACTATTGTTTCTTGAATGGAGGTGAACAAATAAGTAGCATGTGGTCCATATGTGTCATACGTGAGGCAACTTATAACTTGAAATGAGTTACACTTTTCTATGGATCAATGATGAGACTTCAGATCTAATTCACATATTAAATGTATGGTGACCTTTTGATGAACAAGTTGACGAATAACTTATACTTCTTAACTTATGCATCGAAGTAAGCATACATTTTTCTATGTTCATAAGGTCCATTATGTTTTCTAAGATAATGATATATCACTCTACTTTCTTTTGTTGCCTAGATTTATCTGAGTTGTAACCTTGGGTATGTTTGAATCACTCATTCAAACTTACATTTATGAACGGGGGAGTATTTCTATAGCACTGTACCAATATGTATAGGATATCCCTAGATGAACATGAACTCAATCCATTGATCAAGATTGTCTACATACTTGTCTTCAGTTCTGAACTTGACCCTGTTTAAGCAAGATAACAAGTATTCTTATTTGAATCAAATACTTATTTTAGTTGCATTGCACAAAAGAAGATCGGCTCAGGATCCCATCCAACCTAGTGGAATTTTGTCTATGAATCATGAGCAAGGCGACGTAGGCACACGGCGAGTCATTTTAGTTGTACTACACAAAAGAAGATTGCAATAGGGTTCCACAAAAGAATGGATGCCTATTACAAGGATGGTGGAGTCTATATATAGTATTCTTATCCGTGATGCACCATCTGCAAGTTGTTAATATGTTAAGTTGCAATTCCTTACATACTATGTCCTGATATAAAAAACATGTCTATTATAGGTTTGATATAAAGTCACTGCCTTTTCTTCGAATCTAAGAAGATGGGGGTTGTATTTGGAATCTTGGACGCAAAGCACAGAATGGACACCATTCCCAAGAGTTGACGGACTAGAAACTATTCTCTCTAGTAGTGCTCACAAGAGGATATCGTTACCAAGAGGTTCTATGTTTTTGTATCTTTAACACTAAGTCAATGTTAGGTGTGCAGATCTATTATATATGTGAATCAAATTGTATTGACAAAGGATATTGTAAGAGGTGTACATATGTATTTATGTATGTGATGTCATATGAAAATGCGTTTTTAATATATGATGCTGGGGTATTGCATGTCTAATTTGGGTCATGTTGTGCAGTACTTGTGATACCTAGATAGTGGATGGTCAATGGTATACCTATTTCTCAATTCATGTTGATAGTTATCACTTGCAGGTCAGTTGGTCAATGGTGTAACACATCACTGACCGGTCAAGCAGCTCGCCTGTGATGAAAATTTCATCACTGACCCGGAGGCAGTGACAGGCCACATGCGCGTCAATGATGATACAAATTGTCCAGTGAGTTCTATATAGATGTGTAGTAGTGAATTGTTTGTTTTCACATGTTTTCCATTTTTCATAGAATAAGGTCTCAAACTGATCATAGAACACTCCAATGTGTAGATGAAGAGGTTGTGGGAGATGTACTTCAATGATTCTTCGCCGAAGGAGGAAGAAGATGATGATGTGATTTTGAGTTGGCAGCCACCGCGATCATTCAAGAAGAGGATTTTAGGAGGCCGAGGCGTGGTTCTTATATTGGTCACATACGGGTTCTTCAAGATAGGGCCCAGGACCATGATGATCTCATGTGGGATTACTTTGTGTCGGATGTAGTATATACCCCCAACTATTTTTGGGACCAATTTGGGATGCACCGGTATCTTTTTGATGCCATTGCAAGAGCTGTAGAGAAGCACAATCCTTGGTTTCAACCGAGATGGAATTTCATGGGGAGAACCAAGTGCGAGTCCATTGTTGAAGATTACAACGTCATGCGAGTGCTTGCATATGGATGTCCGATCGAGATCATCAATGACTATGTGCATATTGGGGACGATCTCATCCTCGAGTGTATGAATAAAATTCACCAAAGTCGTGATCAAGATCTTTGAATACTTGAGGGCTCCCACTGATGAAGATGCCGAGAGGCCCATGGCAGAGAGTGAAGAGAGAGGTTTACCAGGGATTCTTGGGTCCATTGACTCTATGCATTGGACATGGAAGAATTATCTTGTGGCATGAGAATTGTAGGTACAAAGGGTATTATCATGATCCAACCATCATTTCTAAGGCAAATGCATCACATGACCTGTGGATTAGGCACTCATACTTTGGGCATACTTTGGGGTGCCTAGCTCTCACAATAACCTCAATGTCCTACAATGATCTCCTCTTTTTGCAAGTCTTGTTGCCAATGATGATCTGGCTTGCAACTATTTTGTCAATGTCCATGAGTATAAAACATGGGATATTACCTTGCTGCTGGTATGTATCCTCCATGGGCAACATTTACGAATACAATCCAACATCCTCAGGGTAACCAGAAATCTCACTTTGCAATGCCAAGCATCTATTAGGAAGGATGTTGAGAGAGCTTTTGGTGTGCTTCAAAAACGTTTTATAGTTTTCCATGGCCCTACTTAGTATTGGAAGCCTGAGAGCCTTTGGCAGGTCATGACAACATGTGTTATCTTGCACAAAGATGATCATAGTGAACGAGAAATATGACCTAGAGAAGTTGTGGTTCATCTATGTAGGTGTCATGGTGGAGCCACAATGTTGCCCAAATAGGATCCACGCATTTCTCCAAGCACACATAAGGATCAAGAACTGAGAAGTTCACAATCAACTCCACTACAAAATTTGCTCTATTTTGGAAAGTTTCACTTGTGTCACATAAACCCTTTTCGGTTGTGGAAAATACCCCCATGACGTTTTCCGGCTGTCACCCCCACTGTCACCGAAGAGGCATCATGGAAAATAAAGTTTTGACGGTACAACTTTTTACGTCACACAAGATCGCATTTTAGGTGATGAACCAAATAATGTTACCGATGGGTGTTTTCGGTGACAGCCTAGAATGTCACCTATGATAGCCCAATTTGTTGTGTAAGATCATTTTGGCGATAATAGTCCATTACCGGTGATCGTTCTGTGAGGTTGACAGGTCAAAGATTCAGGCAGGTGGGGCCAACAGTTGCTGATGTGGCTTCTTCCATGTGGGTCCACCGTGGGTTTTATTGCCAATGGTCCCGTTAGTAATAACTCGGCATCAGATTTGACCGGTCAACAACACTAACATATGGGCCCAAAAGATGTTGATGTGGTTGCTTACATGTGGGACTGGATGGTGCTGATGTGGCTGCTTACATGTGGGTCCGGACGGTGCTGACGTGGATGCTTACAAGTGGGGAAATGACTGTGGAAACGGTTACAACTTCTATCACCAGTACCGTCACAAGTTTTATTATAGCGTGAAAAATGTGCACGGTTGATTTTGCGGGCCAATTTGAATTTGAATTAGAGAAATTTTGAAATTTAACATTGCCATCACAACTTTTATTATAATAATAATGGGACTTGACATCTCTCACAACAGTGATCCACATATTGAAAATGAGCATCCAAATAACATATTATCAAGCATTAGAAACAAGACACTAGAGACGGCATCATGACGAACAATAGTGCACCATCAAGTATTCATGTGTTGTGAGACAGTATCCTGCGAAGACTGCGATGACTTCCTTAAGAGATAACTAAGAATTCCCTCCATTTCTTGTTGCTTTTTTCAAAGCCTCTATTTTTTATCTCCTGGTTCATCTTCATAACTTCTATTTCTAGTTGTTGTTTCCTTCTAAGCTCTTCAATTTCCTCCATTTGTGCACTAAGTGGGACATTCAGATTTTATGCAAATGTGCCATTTGCCTGTTTTGTGTTTGTCGCTTGTGCTAATCTTTGCTTCTAGCTCATGGATACATTGTTCAAAGGACGAATTATGTGATGAGACTCCAAAGCTTGAAAGTATCATGGCAGAGGAGCTCTTTTCCTCAATAATCTGCACATTAGGTACTTGCGGCAGAACTTCTTGTAAACATGCCCTCTTTGTGGATCATGATTGAAAGCGTTGTTCATGCACTGTTAGTACATTACACTATGATGGCTCGCACAATAATTTTGAAGCCAAAACACTATAAATTACTTACGGGTGCTTCTATTGCAATATGTCTCATACTGGAATCCTTCTTGATGTTGTGGGAGTTTCCTAAAAAATCCGAACTGGATGCTCCCTTCATGTTATTTTTTGCCTTATGGAATAAGGACACTCGCATCAGTGCTGCATATCATGTAATAATCAACAATATACATGATTTTAATAACAATATACATGATTTTAATAGCCAAAATAGTATGTACAGTTTCTGACCTTGTTAGAACATTTGGCCATGAAGTAATATTTATGCTATTGAGCACTTTTTTGCAAAATGTCAGTGCAAAATTCTTATGAAAATGCATCCACCAAGTCAACTCCGAGCTGTCCCTGAAGAAACTATGTGCCCATGAAAATTAGAAGACATGCAGTGCACAGTTTAATGAATGTGTTATAGCAGAATTGCATAATACAGATGCATGACAAATCAACAAAGGAAGTTTACCTTGTAAATAGATGGGGTCCATTTATTCTTTTTGAAACTAAAGATAAAGGTACATATTCATCCATGTCCACATCATAGACATCAGCTTCCTCCTCTGAATTGTTTTTTGAATCATTATCTGTTTGCGCGCCAGGATTCACAAAAGAATGTGATAAGTGAAATCTAGTGGACCAACGATGCCAGCACAGTGTTTCCTCGTGCGTGTAGATATTCTAGCACCATTGTCTTTCATTTTTCTACTAGTACATGCTCGTATACTTTTGTTGATGTGATGGTAGGAGCTGAGAATCAAACGTCCATGTTCATCATTGATGCGACTACTTATGTTTCAATTATCAATTAATCTTTCAATACATAAGTATCAGCAAATAACCAAGATCTACCTAATAAGACCATGCAAAGTGAACTAGATCCCTAGATATAATGAACCACGGTACGGGCCGTCATACATTGAACAAAATTGAGTTGATCTGCAAGAATCAAAATGTGCAAGTATATCAAGAGGCCAAAATGAAGCACATGAATAAATCAGATGGGTGTCGAAAGGCGGGAGAGGAACTTCTCATCTGGTTGCGTATGATAAGGTTTTGGGGTAGTCGGCGGAGATTTGCAGCCTTTCTCGCCATGGAGTGTCTTGGCTATCGCGTTGGCCGGAGATGGAGCCTTAGGTCATCAGGAGGGTGATTGATCTGAGGGAGAAGAGAGGGATGATGGAGTAGTGAGAGTCAAGTTGTGGGTATTTAGGAGGAGGTGTTGAAAAGTGAGCGCGTCATTAAAAATCGACGGAGGGAATGAAAACATTGGTAGGAGTGAAAATTAGGAGGGAAGGACAAATGCTTTAAGTCGTGTAGGCAAAGACAATTTGGGGCTGGTCCTAAGTATTCAAGTTGTTGTACCAAATAGACGTGACAACCATTCGGGTTTTCTATCCATTTTCCACTCAAAAAATGATCCAGCAGAATTGTTGGTTAACAAAAATGTACACTTCGTCAACTGTATTATTGTGGCCCTATTAGTGACATCAAAAAGCCTCTCAATGAATTTCAAATGTTTGGGTTGACATCTGCTTATGAATAAGGTTGATCCACTACAATGTGATGCATGATTCAACAGGAGATGTTCACATTGAATGGACCGTTACATTTTCCATGTAACATGACCAATATTGAGCACGGATCATGTCTTTCATTCATTGATGATCGCAAATTTGACTTCACATTTGAACTTGCCATGTGACGATGTGGACTCATGGTTTACGAAGACATGATCATTTTGAATCATCCTGCGAGAATGGAAGTTTAAAATTCGTGCATGCAAGCTCTCCATAACGTATGAACCACATTGTATATGTATTGCCCACCCGCTCACATATCGTATCTCATTTGCTTGTACTTGATCATCATGGGGGGTATACTTTCCATTTCTTGATTTGGCAGGAGAGTTTTGTGATGGGCCGACCTTTACATTTTCCATGTGTCATGGAAAATATTGATCATGAATCATGTCTGATTCTAGCAATGATCACAAGTTCGACCTCACATTTGAACTTGCAACGTGACCAAGTGGACTTGGGGTTTACTAAGACATGATCATTTTGAATCACCTTGCGAGAATAGAAGTTTAAAAGTCATGCACACAAGGTCTATATCACACATGATTTGATGAAGAAAACCGTATGGCATTGGGCTATCCATCACACATGCTTTTACTACTAGAATGGTTTGTAAAGTTCCATGACCCATTTAGAAGGTTTATTATTTTACAATTAATAATTCTAGTATTATGCAAATTCACATTTCATATCAAACAATTGTTTGCCAATTTCATATCACGCACATAAATATATTTTAATACCGCAGTACGATAGCTACATCAAAACTGCACATTACAACATATAGCTAGTCCACCTTCATAAGCACAATATTAGAAGAATATATTCATTTCCCTAATCGAGTAATGCATGATCAGCCAGGTGAAGGAAATATGCCCAAGAGGCAATAATAAAGTTATTATTTATTTCCTTATATCATGATAAATGTTTATTATTCATGCTAGAATTGTATTAACCGGAAACTTAGTACATGTGTGAATACATAGACAAACAGAGTGTCACTAGTATGCCTTTACTTGACTAGCTCGTTGAATCAAAGATGGTTAAGTTTCCTAGCCATAGACATGAGTTGTCATTTGATTAACGGGATCACATCATTGGAGAATGATGTGATTGACTTGACCCATTCCGTTAGCTTAGCACTTGATCGTTTAGTAT
Source organism: Triticum timopheevii (assembly GCA_963921465.1). Lineage (NCBI taxonomy): Eukaryota > Viridiplantae > Streptophyta > Magnoliopsida > Poales > Poaceae > Triticum > Triticum timopheevii. The sequence continues at coordinate 174,909,333 of OY997272.1, forward strand.
ATTTCTATTGCTTTCTTCATGACTTATACATGTTCCTATGACTATGAGATTATGCAACTCCCGAATACCGGAGGAACACTTTGTGTGCTACCAAACATCACAACATAATTGGGTGATTATAAAGTGCTCTACAGGTGTCTCCGATGGTACTTGTTGAGTTGGCATAGATCAAGACTAGGATTTGTCACTCCGATTGTTGGAGAGGTATCTCTGGGCTCTCTCGGTAATGCATGTCACTATAAGCCTTGCAAGGAATGTGACTAATGAGTTAGTTACAGGATGATGCATTATAGAACGAGTAAAGAGACTTGCCGGTAACGAGATTAAACTAGGTATTGAGATATCGACGATCGAATCTCGGGCAAGTAACATACCGATGACAAAGGGAACAACGTATGTTGTTATGCGGTTTGACCGATAAAGATCTTCGTAGAATATGTGGGAGCCAATATGAGAATCTAGGTTCCCCTATTGGTTATTGACCAGAGATGAGTCTCGGTCATGTCTACATAGTTCTCGAACCCGTAGGGTCCGCACGCTTAACGTTCTGTGATGATTTGTATTATGAGTTATGTCATTTGATGACCGAAGTTTGTTCGGAGTCCCGGATGAGATCGGGACATGATGAGGCGTCTCGAAATGGTCAAGACGTAAAGATCGATATATTGGACGACTATATTCGGACATCGAAAAGGTTCTGAGTGATTCGGGTATTTTTTGGAGTACCGGGGAGTGACGGGAATACGGGGGAAGAAGTATTGGGCCTCATGGGCCAAGTGGTGGAAGAGAGGAGGTAGGACAAGGTAGGGCGCGCGGCCCCCCTAGCCCAAACCGAATTGGACTAAGGGGCCGGCCCCCCTTTCCTCCTTCCCTCCCTCTCCTTCCTTCTCCCTCCCTTCCTCTTGGTGGACTCCTACTAGGACTTGGAGTCCTAGTAGGACTCCACACTTGGGTGCGCCTCTGGGCCGGCCGGCCTCCCCTCCTCTCCTCCTTTATATACTAAGTCAAGGGGCACCCCATGGACACACAAGTTGATCATTGATCTTTAGCCGTGTGCGATGCCCACTCCACCATAATCCACCTCGCTCATATTGTAGCGGTGCTTAGGTGAAGCCCTGCGTCGGTAGCTTCATCAACACCGTCATCATGCCGTCGTGCTGACGGAACTCTCCCTCGAAGCTCTACTGGATCGTGAGTTCGCGGGACATCACCGAGCTGAACGTGTGCAGATCACGGAGGTGCCGTACGTTCGGTACTTGGATCGGTCGATCATGAAGACGTACGACTACATCAACCGCGTTGTCATAATGCTTCCGCTTATGGTCTACGAGGGTATGTGGACGACACTCTCCCCTCTCGTTGCTATGCATCACCATGATCTTGCGTGTGCGTATGAATTTTTTTGAAATTACTACGTTCCCCAACAGTGGCATCCGAGCCAGGTTTATGCGTAGATGTTATATGCACGAGTAGAACACAAGTGAGTTGTGGACGATAATAGTCATACTGCTTACCAGCATTTCATACTTTGATTCGGCGGTATTGTTGGATGAAGCGGCTCAGACCGACATTACGCATACGCTTACACGAGGCTGGTTCTACCAATGTGCTTCGCACACAGGTGGCTAGTGGGTGTCAGTTTCTCCAACTTTAGTTGAATCGAGTGTGGCTACGCCCGGTCCTTGTTGAAGGTTAAAACAACACATACTTGACGAAAAATCATTGTGGTTTTTGATGCGTAGGTAAGAATGGTTCTTTCTAAGCCCGTAGCAGCCACTTAAAACTTGCAACAACAAAGTAGAGGACGTCTAACTTGTTTTTGCATGGCTTGTTGTGATGTGATATGGTCAAGACGTGATGAGATATAAGTTTTTGTATGAGATGATCATGTTTTGTTGAAGTTATCGGCAACTGGCAGAAGCCTTATGGTTGTCTCATTATTGTGTAAGATGCAAGCGCCAAATAATTGCTTTACTTTATCGCTATGCGATAGCAATAGTTGCAAGAGCAATAGTTGGTGAGATGACCATGTGACGACACATTGATATAGAGATGATGGAGATCATGGTGTCATGCCAGTGACGATGGAGATCATGACGATGCTTTGGAGATGGAGACCAAAGGCACAAGATGATGATGGCCATATCATGTCACATATTTTGATTGCATGTGATGTTTATCTTATATACATCTTATTTTGCTTAGTTCGGCGGTAGCTTTATAAGATGATCCCTTAATAAAATTTCAAGGTATAAGTGTTCTCCCTGAGTATGCACCGTTGCGACAGTTCTTCGTGCTGAGACACCACATGATGATCAGGCGTGATAAGCTCTACGTTCACATACAACGGGTGCAAGCCAGTTTTGCACACGCGGAATACTCAGGTTAAACTTGACGAGCCTAGCATATGCAGATATGGCCTGAGAACACTAGAGACCGAAAGGTCGAACGTGAATCATATAGAAGATATGATCAACATAGTGATGTTCACCATTGAAAACTACTCCATCTCACGTGATGATCGAACATGGTTTAGTTGATTTCGATCACGTGATCATTTAGATGACTAGAGGGATGTCTATATAAGTGGGAGTTCTTAAGTAATATGATTAATTGAACTTTAAATTATCATGAACTTAGTCCGGATAGTATTTTGCAAATAATGTTGTAGATCAATAGCTCACGTTGTTGCTGCCCTATGTTTTATATGTGTTCCTAGAGAAAACTAAGTTGAAAGATGATAGTAGCAATGATGCGGACTGGGTCCATGATCTGAGGTTTATCATCATTGCTGCACAGAAGAATTATGTCCTTGATGCACCGCTTGGTGACAGACCTATTGCAGGAGCAGATGCAGACGTTATGAACGTTTGGCTAGCTCAATATGATGACTACTTGATAGTTTAGTGCACCATGCTTAACGGCTTAGAATCGGGACTTCAAAAACGTTTTGAACGTCATGGACCATATGAGATGTTCCAGGAGTTGATGTTAATATTTCAAGCAAATACCCGAGTTGAGAGATATGAAGTCTCCAACAATTTCTATAGCTAAAAGATGGAGGAGAATAGCTCAAGCAGTGAGCATGTGCTCAGATTGTCTGGGTACTACAATCGCTTGAATCAAGTGGGAGTTAATCTTCCAGATAAGATAGTGATTGACAGAGTTCTCTAGTCACCATCACCAAGTTATTAGAACTTCATGATGAACTATAGTATGCAAGGGATGACGAAAACGATTCCCAAGCTTTTCATGATGAAGAAATCGATGAAGGTAGAAATCAAAAAAGAGCATCAAGTGTTGATGATTAACAAGACCACTAGTTTCAAGAAAAGGGCAAAGGGAAAGAAAGGGAACTTCATGTAGAATGGCAAGCAAGTTGTCACTTCCATGAAGAAGCCCAAAGCTAGACTAAAGCCTGAAACTGAGTGCTTCTACTGCAAAGGAAATGGTCACTGGAAGCGGAAATGCCCTGAATATTTGGTGGATAAGAAGGATGGCAAAGTGAACAAGGGTATATTTGATATGCAGGTTATTGATGTGTACCTTAATGCTGTTTATAGTAGCACCTGGGTATTTGATACGTGTTCGGTTGCTAAAAATTAGTAACTCGAAACAGGAGTTACAGAATAAACAGAGACTAGTTGAGGGTGAAGTGATGATGTGTGTTGGAAGTGATTCCAAGATTGATATGATCATCATCGCACACTCCCTATACTTTCGGGATTAGTGTTAAACCTAAATAAATGTTATTTGTCATTTGCGTTGAGTATGAATATGATTTGATCATGTTTATTGCAATACAGTTATTCATTTAAAGTCAGAGAATAATTGTTGTTCTGTTTACATGAATAAAACCTTCGATGGTCATACACCCAATGAAAATAGTTTGTTGGATCTCGATCGTAGTGATACACATATTCATAATATTGACGCCAAAAGATGCAAAGTTGATAATGATAGTGCACATTATTTGTGGCACTGTCGTTTGGGTCATATCGGTGTAAAGCGCATGAAGAAACTCCATAAAGATGGTTATGAATAATTTGATGCTTGAGAACCGTGCCTTTTGGGCAAGATGACTGAAACTCCGTTCTCCGGAACAATGGAACGAGCTACTGACTGATACATCCATTTTGCATCATGCTTTTATATCGATATTTATCGCTTTATGGGCTGTTATTTCACGATATGTCACAATACTTATGGCTATTCTCTCTTATTTTACAAGGTTTACCATGAAGAGGGGGAATGCCGGCAGCTGGAATTCTGGCTGGAAAAGGAGCAAATATTGAAGGCCTATTCTGCGCAACTCCAAAAGTCCTAAAACTCCACGGAACACCTTAAAATAAATAAAGAAAAATCGTCGCCAAAGATGAAGGCCAGGGGCCCACACCCTGCTCACGAGGGTGGGGGGTGCCCCCCCCCCTCGGCGCGCCCCCCTACCTCGTGGGCCCCCTGGTGGCTCTCCAACGCCCATCTTCTCCTATATGAAGTCTTTCGATGAGAAAAAAATAATAAGCAACCTTTCGGGACGAGACTCCGCCGCCATGAGGTGGAACCTTGGCGTAACCAATCTAGGGATCCGGTAGAGCTGTTCTGCCGGGGACACTTCCCTCCGGGAGGGGGAAATCATCGTCATCATCATCACCAACGCTCCTCTCATCGGGAGAGGGCAATATCCATCAACATCTTCACCAACACCATCTCATCTCCAAACCCTAGTTCATCTCTTGTATCCAATTCTTGTCTCCAAGTCCGGGATTGGTGCTAGTAGGTTGCTAGTAGTGTTGATTACTCCTTGTAGTTGATGCTAGTTGGTTTAATTGGTGGAAGATCATATGTTCAGATCCTTTATGCATATTATTACCCCTCTGATTATGAACATGAATATGCTTTGTGAGTAGTTACGTTTGTTCCTGAGGACAAGGGAGAAGTATTGCTATTAGTAGTCATGTGAATTTGGTATTCGTTCGATATTTTGATAAGATGTATGTTGTGTAACCTCTAGTGGTGTTATGTGAACATCGACTACATAACACTTCACCATTATTTGGGACTAGAGGAAGGCATTGGGAAGTAATAAGTAGATGATGGGTTGCTAGAGTGACAGAAGCTTAAACCCTAGTTTATGCGTTGCTTCGTAAGGGGCTGATTTGGATCCATATGTTTCATGCTATGGTTAGGTTTACCTTAATACTTTTGCTGTAGTTGCGGATGCTTGCAATAGAGGTTAATCATAAGTGGGATGCTTGTCCAAGTAAGGGCAGTACCCAAGCACCGGTCCACCCACATATCAAATTATCAAAGTGCCGAACGCGAACCATATGAGCGTGATGAAAACTGGCTTGACGATATTCCCATGTGTCCTCGGGAGTGCTTTTCCTATTATAAGAGTTTGTCCAGGCTTGTCCTTTGCTACAAAAAGGATTGGGCCACCTTGGTGCACTTTATTTACTTTTGTTACTTGTTGCTCATTACAATTTATCTTATCACAAACTATCCATTACCACTTATTTCAGTACTTGCAGAGAATACCTTGCTGAAAACCGCTTATCATTTCCTTCTGCTCCTCGTTGGGTTTGACACTCTTACTTATCGAAAGGACTACGATAGATCCCCTATACTTGTGGGTCATCAAGACTCTTTTCTAGCGCCGTTGCCGGGGAGTGTAGCGCCTTTGGTAAGTGGAATTTGGTAAGGAAAAAATTATATAGTGTGCTGAAATTTTCTGTCACTTGTTACTATGGAAAGTGAATCTCTGAGGGGCTTGTTCGGGGTATCTTCACCCCGTCCAGTAGAGCAAAGAGTTGCTCCTCAACCTACTGAACCTATTGAAAATGAAACTCCTTTTGAATTTCCTTCGGGTATTATGGAAAAACTACTGGCTAATACTTTTACAGGAGATGGGACAAAGCATCCCGACGAGCATCTACGCTATTTGGATGATATTTGTAGATTATTTAAGCTTGTAGGTATACCCGATGATGTTGTTAAGAAGAAGGCTTTCCCTTTATCTTTGAAGGGAGACACATCGACATGGTATAGGCTATGTGATGATACGAGATCATGGAACTATAAAAGAGTGATATTGGAATTTCATCAAAAATATTACCCTATGCATCTTGTTCATCGTGATCGCAATTATATATATAATTTTTGGCCTCTCAAAGGAGAAAGCATCGCTCAAGCTTGGGGGAGGCTTAAATCAATGTTATATTCATGCCCCAATCATGAGCTCTCAAAATTGACAATTCTTCAGAATTTTTATGCTCGGCTTTCTGATAATAATCAAACCATGCTCGATACTTCTTGTGCTGGCTCTTTTATGATGAAGACTATTGAATTCAGATGGAATTTATTGGATAGAATTAAACGCAACTCTGAAGATTGGGACCTCGACGAAGGTAAGGAGTCAGGTATGACACCTAAGTTTGATTGTGTTAAATCTTTTATGGATACCGATATTTTCCGTAAGTTTAGCACTAAATATGGACTTGACTCTGAGATAGTAGCTTCTTTCTGTGAATCTTTTGCTACTTATGTTGATCTCCCCAAGGAGAAGTGGTTTAAATATCATCCTCCCATAGAAGTAAAAGTAGCTGCACCTATTAAAGTTGAAGAAAAGACCATCACTTATAATGATACCTATTGTTCCCACCTCTTATGTTGAGAAACCACCTTTCCCTGCTAGAGTAAAGGATCATGCCAAAGATTCAACTATTGTTCGTAAAAGCAATACTAGAACTTATACACCTCCTAAGCAAGTCAAAGTAGAACCTAATATTGTTATTGTTAAAGATCTCTTGTCCGATAATATTGATGGGCATGTCATTGAATTCTCTGGTGAAACTGCTAGAATTGCTAAACCCTATGATAGAGATAAACATAGACCCGTGGTAGGCGTGCCTGTTATTTCTGTTAAAATAGGAGACCATTGTTATCATGGCTTATGTGATATGGGTTCTAGTGCTAGTGTTATACCCATTGACTTATATAAAGAAATTATGCATGATATCGCACCTGCTGAGTTAGAAGATATTGATGTTACAATTAAACTTGCCATTAGAGATACTATATCTACAATGGGAATTGTTAGAGATGTTGAAGTCTTGTGTGGGAAAACCAAATATCCCGCTGATTTTCTTGTACTTGGTTCTCCACAAGATAGCTTTTGTCCCATTATATTTGGTAGACCCTTCTTGAATACTGTTAATGCTAAGATAGACTGCGAAAAGAATGTTGTTACTATTGGCTTGGATGATATGGTTCATGAGTTTAATTCCTCTAAATTTTGTAAACAACATCGTGAGGAAGAATTTCCTAGTAAGGATGAAATTATTGGTCTTGCTTCTATTGCCGTACCTCCTAGTGATCCTTTAGAACACTATTTGCTAGACCATGAAAATGGGATGTTCATGAATGAAAGAAGGGAAATAGATGAAGTATTCTTTAAACAGGAACCTATTCTGCAACACAATTTGCCTGTTGAAATCCTAGGGGATCCTCCTCCACCCAAGGGTGATCCCGTGTTTGAACTTAAACCGTTGCCTAATAATCTTAAATATGCTTATCTTCATGAAAAGAAAATATATCCTATTATTATTAGCGCTAACCTTTCAGAGCATGAAGAAGAAAGATTATTGAAAACTCTGAAGAAGCACCGTGCCGCTATTGGATATACTTTTGATGATCTCAAGGGCATTAGTCCCACTCTATGTCAACATAAAATAAATTTGGAAGCGGATGCCAAACCAGTTCGTGATCCTCAATGACGTTTGAATCCTAAAATGAAAGAAGTGGTAAGAAAAGAAATACTCAAGCTTCTGGAGGCAGGTATAATTTATCCCGTCGATGATAGTCAGTGGGTAAGTCCTGTCCATTGTGTCCCTAAGAAGGGAGGTATTACTATTGTCCCTAATGATAAATATGAATTGATCCCGCAAAGAATTATCACAGGTTATAGGATGGTAATTGATTTCCGCAAATTAAATAAAGCTACTAAGAAAGATCATTACCCCTTACCTTTTATTGATCAAATGCTAGAAAGATTATGCAAACATACACATTATTGCTTTCTAGATGGTTATTCTGGTTTCTCTCAAATATCTGTGTCGGTTAAAGATCAATCAAAGACTACTTTTACATGCCCTTTTGGTACTTTTGCTTATAGACGTATGCCTTTTGGTTTATGTAATGCACCTGCTACCTTTCAAAGATGCATGATGGCTATATTCTCTGACTTATGTGAGAAAATTTGTGAGGTTTTCATGGACGACTTTTCCGTCTATGGTTCCTCTTTTGATGATTGCTTGAGCAATCTTGCTCAAGTTTTGCAGAGATGTGAAGAAACTAATCTTGTCTTGAATTGGGAAAAGTGCCACTTTATGGTTAATGAAGGTATTGTCTTGGGGCACAAAGTTTCTGAAAGAGGTATTGAAGTTGATAAAGCCAAGGTTGATGCTATTGAAAAGATGCCATGTCCCAAGGACATCAAAGGTATAAGAAGTTTCCTTGGTCACGCCGGATTTTATAGGAGGTTCATTAAGGACTTCTCAAAAATTTCTCAGCCTTTGACTAATTTATTACAAAAAGATGTACCATTTGTCTTTGATGATGACTGTGTAGAAGCATTTGAAATACTTAAGAAAGCATTAGTCTCTGCACCTATTGTTCAGCCACCTGATTGGAATTTACCCTTTGAAATTATGTGTGATGCTAGTGATTATGCTGTAGGTGCTGTTCTAGGGCAAAGAGTTCATAAGAAGTTAAATGTTATCCATTATGCTAGTAAGACTCTAGACAATGCTTAAAGAAATTATGCTACTACCGAAAAGGAACTTTTAGCGGTTGTATTTGCTTGTGATAAATTCAGACCCTATATTGTTGATTCTAGAGTAACTATTCATACCGATCATGCTGCTATTAAATATCTTATGGAAAAGAAAGATGCAAAACCTAGACTCATTAGATGGTTCTCTTGCTTCAAGAATTTGATTTACATATTATTGATAGAAAAGGAGTTGAGAACCCCGTTGCAGACAACTTGTCTAGGCTAGAGAATGTTCTTAATGACCCACTACCTATTGATGATAGCTTTCCTGACGAGCAATTAAATGTCATAAGTACTTCTCGTAGCACTCCATGGTATGCAGATTATGCTAATTATATTGTTGCTAAATTTATACCGCCTAGCTTCACATACCAACAAAAGAAAAAGTTTTTCTATGACTTGCCACATTACTTTTGGGATGACCCACATCTTTATAAAGAAGGAGTAGATGGTGTTATTAGACATTGTGTACTTGAGCATGAACAGGAACAGATCCTACGCAAGTGTCACTCCGAAGCCTATGGAGGACACCACGCTAGAGATAGAACTGCACATAAGGTATTGCAATCCGGTTTTTATTGGCCTACTCTCTTCAAGGATGCCCGTAAGTTTGTTTTATCTTGCGATGAATGTCAAAGAATTGGTAATATCAGTAGACGTCAAGAAATGCCTATGAATTATTCACTGGTTATTGAGCCATTTGATGTTTGGGGCTTTGATTATATGGGACCTTTTCCTGCCTCTAATGGATATACACATATTTTAGTTGCTGTTGATTATGTTACTAAGTGGGTAGAAGCTATTCCAACTAGTAGTGTTGATCATAACACTTCTATTAAAATGCTTAAGGAAGTTATTTTTCCGAGGTTTGGAGTCCCTAGATACTTAATGACTAATGGTGGTTCACACTTTATTCATGGTGCTTTCCGTAAGATGCTTGCTAAATACGATGTTAATCATAGAATTGCATCTCCTTATCACCTGCAGTCTAGTGGTCAGGTAGAATTGAGCAATAGAGAGCTCAAATTAATTTTTCAAAAGACTGTCAATAGGTCTAGAAAGAATTGGTCCAAGAAACTAAATGACGCATTATGGGCCTATAGAACTGCATATAAGAATCCTATGGGTATGTCTCCGTATAAAATGGTTTATGGAAAAGCATGTCACTTACCTCTCGAATTAGAACATAAGGCATATTGGGCTATTAAAGAGCTCAATTATGACTTCAAACTTGACGGTGAGAAGAGGTTGTTTGATATTAGCTCACTTGATGAATGGAGAACCCAAGCTTATGAAAATGCCAAGCTGTTTAAAGAAAAAGTTAAAAGGTGGCATGATAAAAGGATACAAAAGCGTGAGTTTAATGTAGGTGACTATGTATTGCTATACAACTCTCGTTTAAGATTTTTTGCAGGAAAACTTCTCTCCAAATGGGAAGGTCCTTACGTTATCGAGGAGGTCTATCATTCCGGTGCCATAAAAATCAACAACTTCGTAAGCACAAATCCAAAGGTGGTAAACGGTCAAAGAATCAAACATTATATCTCAGGTAATCCCATAAATGTTGAAACCAATATTATTGAAACCGTAACCCTGGAGGAATACATAAAGGACACTTTCCAGAACGTTCCAGACTCCGAAAAGGAATAGGTATGTGGTACGGTAAGTAAACCGAGCCAAAACAATTTTTAAAGCAATATTTCTCCGTTTTGGAATATTTAGAAAAATAGAAAAATAAGTAGCAGTCCGAGGAGGACACGAGGCCTCCACGAGGGTGGAGGGTGCGCCCTATCCCCCTGGGCGCGCCCTCCTACCTTGTGAGCACCCCGTGTGCCCTCCGGACTCTGTTTTCTTGCACGATACGTATTTTGGTCAGTAAAAATTCATTATATATTCTCCCAAAGGTTTTGACGACCGTATCGCGCAAATATCCTCTGTTTTCATTTCGAACTGTTTCCGTTGCAGATTTGAGGATTCCGGAGACTCGATCATCCTTCTATGAGGGTGAGCCTATGCCATGGAAGGTGGACGACAAGCCTCCATCATCAACAACACCTCCACCGCCAACACCAAAGAAGGAGATATAATCACATGGGTATGGGCACTCCCCTTAGCAACTGCCAAGATTGGGGGAGGTGCCCCGGTATCGTATCACCATCACAACTCCTATCTTTACCGTTTTTCTTAGTTCGATCCTATTAGTAGTATCTTGATTTAGTAGAATAAAGTCATGGCATGATCTAGTTTTGAGTTTTGCTTTATGATCCCTGTATGCAATCGAGTCCGTGAGCTATATATAATAAAGATTAGTGTTGAGTCAAGGGCTTGATTACTTTGCCATGATCTTGGGTGAACAAAGAAAAGAATGAAAAGAAACAAAGAGTTTATATTGATCTTAGTGAAAGTAATGACTCCACATAGAAAGAGTATGATGATTAAAAGTTGTTGGGAGTTGGAAAATATAGCTTTGGTCATCGTTGCAATTAATAGGAAGTAATAAGGAGAGAGAGGTTTCACATATAGATATATTATCATTGACATCTTTTATGATTGGGAGCACTCATTAAAATATGACATGCTAAAGAGGTGATGTTGGACAAGGAAGACAACATAATGAGTTATGTTTTCTTACATCTGAGATAAAGTATGTTGTCATGGTTCCTCTAACATGTTGAGCTTGCCTTTCCCCCTCATGCTAGCCAAATTCTCAGCACCAAGTAGAGATACTACTTGTGCTTCCAAATACCCTTAACCTAGTTTAGCCATGAGAGTCCACCATATCTACCTATGGATTGAGTAATATCCTTCAAGTAAGTTGTCATCGGTGCAAGCAATAAAAATTGCTCTTTAAATATGCATGACTTATTAGTGCAGAGAAATAAGCTTTGTACGAACTTGTTGTGGACACAATAAAAGCGACGGACTGCATAATAAAGGTTCACATACAAGGGGCAATATAAAGTGACATTCTTTTGCATTAAGATTTTGTGCATCCAACCATAAAAGCGCATGGCAACCTCTGCTTCCCTCTGCGAAGGGCCTATCTTTTATTATTATCCTCTACTTTATGCAAGAGTCACGGTGATCTTCACCTTTCCTTTTTCATTTTATCATTTGGCAAGCTCAGCATGTTGGAAAGAACATGATATATATATATATATATATATATATATATATATATATATATATATATATATATATATATATATCTAATTGGATGTGGGGGAGCATGAATTATTATTGTTGACATTACCCTTGAGGTAAAAGGTTGTGGGGCAAAACTACAAGCCCCTATCTTTCTCTGTGTCCGGTTAAAACTCCGTAACCACAAGTATTGCGTGAGTGTTAGCAATTATGAAGGACTAAGTGATAGTTGAGTGTGTGGACTTGCTTTTAAGCTATGAAATAGACTCTTTTCGATGTTATGATAAATTGCAATTGCTTCAATGACTGAGGGTATAATTTGTTGGTGCTCAATAAGGTTTATGATTCATACTTTGGCTTTGTGAAAGATCATCACTTGAACATAAGTAATCATATGACAAATCTATATATGTTGTTGTTACGAAAATAATCATGATGCCTTCATGTCCGTATTTTATTTTTATCGACACCTCTACTTCTAAACATGAGGACATATTTATTGTTATCGGCTTTTCGCTTGAGGACAAGCGAGGTCTAAGCTTGGGGGAGTTGATACGTCCATTTTGCATCATGCTTTTATATCAATATTTATCGCTTTATGGGCTGTTATTTCACGATATGTCACAATACTTATGGCTATTCTCTCTTATTTTACAAGGTTTACTATGAAGTGGGGGAATGCCGGCAGCTGGAATTCTGGCTGGAAAAGGAGCAAATATTGAAGGCCTATTCTACGCAACTCCAAAAGTCCTGAAACTCCACGGAACACCTTAAAATAAATAAAGAAAAATCGTCTCCAAAGATGAAGGCCAGGGGGCCCACACCCTGCTCACGAGGGTGGGGGGCGCCCCCCCTGGGCGCGCCCCCCTACCTCATGGGCCCCCTGGTGGCTCTTCGATGCCCATCTTCTCCTATATGAAGTCTTTCGATGAGAAAAAAAATAATAAGCAACCTTTCGGTACGAGACTCCGCCGCCACGAGGCGGAACCTTGGCGGAACCAATATAGGGCTCCGGCAGAGCTGTTCTGCCAGGGACACTTCCCTCCGGGAGGGGGAAATCATCATCATCATCACCAACGCTCCTCTCATCGGGAGAGGGCAATCTCCATCAACATCTTCACCAGCACCATCTCATCTCCAAACCCTAGTTCATCTCTTGTATCCAATTCTTGTCTCCAAGTCCGGGATTGGTGCTAGTAGGTTGCTAGTAGTGTTGATTACTCCTTGTAGTTGATGCTAGTTGGTTTAATTGGTGGAAGATCATATGTTCAGATCCTTTATGCATATTATTACCCCTCTGATTATGAACATGAATATGCTTTGTGAGTAGTTACGTTTGTTCCTGAGGACAAGGGAGAAGTATTGCTATTAGTAGTCATGTGAATTTGGTATTCGTTCGATATTTTGATAAGATGTATGTTGTGTAACCTCTAGTGGTGTTATGTGAACATCGACTACATAACACTTCACCATTATTTGGGCCTAGAGGAAGGCATTGGGAAGTAATAAGTAGATGATGGGTTGCTAGAGTGACAGAAGCTTAAACCCTAGTTTATGCGTTGCTTCGTAAGGGGCTGATTTGGATCCATATGTTTCATGCTATGGTTAGGTTTACCTTAATACTTTTGTTGTAGTTGCGGATGCTTGCAATAGATGTTAGTCATAAGTGGGATGCTTATCCAAGTAAGGGCAGTACCCAAACACCGGTCCACCCACATATCAAATTATCAAAGTACCGAACGCGAATCATATGAGCGTGATGAAAACTGGCTTGCGATATTCCCATGTGTCCTCGGGAGCGCTTTTCCTATTATAAGAGTTTGTCCAGGCTTGTGCTTTGCTACAAAAAGGATTGGGCCACCTTGCTGCACTTTATTTACTTTTGTTACTTGTTGCTCGTTACAATTTATCTTATCACAAAACTATCTGTTACCACTTATTTCAGTACTTGCAGAGAATACCTTGCTAAAAACCGCTTATCATTTCCTTCTGCTCCTCGTTGGGTTCGACACTCTTACTTATCGAAAGGACTACGATAGATCCCCTATACTTGTGGGTCATCACTAACTTGTTGGAAATAATACATACCGATGTATGTGGTCCAATGAGTGTTGATGCTCGTGGCGGGTATCGTTATTTTCTGACCTTCACAGATGATTTGAGAAGATATGAGTATATCTACTTAATGAAGCACAAGTCTGAAACATTTGAAAAGTTCAAAGAATTTCAGAGTGAAGTGGAGAATCATTGTAATGAGAAAATAAAGTTTCTACAATTTGATCGTAGAGGAGAATATTTGAGTTACGAGTTTGGCCTTCATTTAAAAACAATGTGGAATAGTTTCACCGCTCACGCCACATGGAACACCACAGCGTAATGGTGTGTCCGAACGTCGTAACCGCACTTTATTGGATATGGTGCGATCTATGATGTATCTTACCGATTTACCACTATCGTTTTGGGGTTATGCATTAGAGACAGCCGCAATTCACTTTAAATAGGGCACCATCAAAATCCGCTGAGACGACGCCTTATGAACTGTGGTTTGGTCCAAAGTTGTCGTTTCTTAAAGTTTGGGGCTGTGATGCTTATGTGAAAAAGTTTCAACCTGATAAGCTCGAACCCAAATCAGAGAAGTGCGTCTTCATAGAATACCCAAAGGAAACTGTTGGGTACACCTTCTATCACAGATCTGAAGGCAATATATTCATTGCTAAGATGGATCCTTTCTAGAGAAGGAGTTTCTCTCGAAAGAAGTGAGTGGGAGGAAAGTAGAGCTTGATAAGGTAATTGTACCTTCTCCCAAATTGGAAAGTAGTTCATCACAGAAATCAGTTCCAGTGATTCCTACACCAATTAGTGAGGAAGCTAATGATGATGAACATGAAACTTCAGATTAAGTTACTACAGAACCTCGTAGGTCTTCCAAAGTACAGTCCGCACCAGAGTGGTACAGTAATCCTATTCTAGAAGTCATGTTACTAGACCATGATGAACCTACGAACTATGAGGAAGCGATGATGAGCCCAGATTCCACAAAATGGCTTGAGGCCATGAAATCTGAGATGGGATCCATGTATGAGAACAAAGTGTGGACTTTGGTTGACTTTCCCGACGATCGGCAAGCCATCGAGAATAAATGGATCTTCAAGAAGAAGGCGGACGCTGATAGTAGTGTTACTATCTACAAAGCTCGAATTTTCGCAAAAATATTTTCGACAAGTTCAAGGTGTTGACTACAATGAGATTTTCTCACTTGTATCGATGCTTAAAAGTCTATCCAAATCATGTTAGCAGCTGCCGCATTTTATGAAATTTGGCAAATAGATGTCAAAACTATCTTCCTTCATGGATTTATTAGAGAAGAGTTGTATATGATGCAACCAAAAGGTTTTGTCGATCCTAAAAATGCTAACAAAGTGTGCAAGCTCCAGTGATCCATTTATGGACTGGTGCAAGCCTCTCAGAGTTGGAATATATGCTTTGATAGTGTGATCAAAGCATATGGTTTTATACAGACTTGCGGTGAAGCCTGTATTTACAAGAAAGTGAGTGGGAGCACTACAGCCTTTCTGATAAGTATATGTGAGTGACATATTGTTGATCGGAAATGATGTACTGGAAAGCATAAAGGAGTTTTTCAAAGCAAGACCTCGGTGAAGCTGCTTACACATTGAGCATCGAGATCTATAGAGATAGATCAAGACGCTTGATAAGATTCTTCAATGAGTACATACCTTGATAAGGTTTTGAAGTAGTTCAAAATGGAACAGTCAAAGAAGGAGTTCTTGCCTGTGTTGCAAGGTGTGAAGTTGAGTAAGACTCAAAACCCGACCATGGAAGAAAATAGAAAGAGAATGAAAAATCATTCCATATGCCTCAGTCATAGGTTCTATAAAATATGTTGTGCTGTGTACCAGACCTATTGTGTTCCTTGCCATGAGTTTGGCAAGGGGGTACAATAGTGATCTAAGAGTAGATCACTGGACAGCGATCAAAATTATCCTTAGTGAAGACTAAGGAAAATGTTTCTTGATTATGAAGGTGATAAAAGAGTTCGTCGTAAAGAGTTACATCGATGCAAGCTTTTACACTGATCCAGATGACTCTAAAATCTCAAATCTGGATACATATTGAAAGTGGGAGCAATTAGCTAGACTAGCTCCATGCAGAGCATTATAGACATAGAATATTTGCAAAATACATACGACTTTGAATGTGACAGACCCGTTGACTAAACTTCTCTTACGAGCAAAACATGATCACACCTTAATAGTCTTTGGGTGTTAATTACATAGCGATGTGAACTAGATTATTGACTCTAGTAAACCCTTTGGGTGTTGGTCACATGACGATCTGAACTATGGGTGTTAATCACATACAAATGTGAATATTTGTGTTAAATCACATGGTGATGTGAACTAGATTATTGACTCTAGTGCAAGTGGGAGACTGAAGGAAATATGCCCAAGAGGCAATAATAAAGTTATTATTTATTTCCTTATATCATGATAAATGTTTATTATTCATGCTAGAATTGTATTAACCGGAAACTTAGTACATGTGTGAATAGATAGACAAACAGAGTGTCACTAGTATGCCTTTACTTGACTAGCTCGTTGAATCAAAGATGGTTAAGTTTCCTGGCCATAGACATGAGTTGTCATTTGATTAACGAGATCACATCATTGGACAATGATGTGATTGACTTGAACCATTCCGTTAGCTTAGTACTTGATCGTTTAGTATATTTCTATTGCTTTCTTCATGACTTATACATGTTCCTATGACTATGAGATTATGCAACTCCCGAATACCGGAGGAACACTTTGTGTGCTACCAAATATCACAACGTAATTGGGTGATTATAAAGGTGCTCTACAGGTGTCTCCGATGGTACATGTTGAGTTGGCATAGATCAAGACTAGGATTTGTCACTCCGATTGTTGGAGAGGTATCTCTGGGCTCTTTCGGTAATGCACATCACTATAAGCCTTGCAAGGAATGTGACTAATGAGTTAGTTACGGGATGATGCATTATAGAACGAGTAAAGAGACATGCCGGTAGCGAGATTAAACTAGGTATTGAGATATCGACGATCGAATCTCGGGAAAGTAACATACCGATGACAAAGGGAACAACGTATGTTGTTATGCGGTTTGACCGATAAAGATCTTCGTATAATATGTGGGAGCCAATATGAGAATCTAGGTTCCCCTATTGGTTATTGACCAGAGATGAGTCTCGGTCATGTCTACATAGTTCTCGAACCCGTAGGGTCCGCACGCTTAACGTTCTGTGATGATTTGTATTATGAGTTATGTCATTTGATGACCGAAGTTTGTTCGGAGTCCCGGATGAGATCGGGGACATGATGAGGCGTCTCGAAATGGTCAAGACGTAAAGATCGATATATTGGACGACTATATTCAGACATCGGAAAGGTTCTGAGTGATTCGGGTATTTTTTGGAGTACCGGGGAGTGACGGGAATACGGGGGAAGAAGTATTGGGCCTCATGGGCCAAGTGGTGGAAGAGAGGAGGCAGGACAAGGTAGGGCGCGCGGCCCCCCTAGCCCAAACCGAATTGGACTAAGGGGCCGGCCCACCTTTCCTCCTTTCCTCCTTTCCTCCCTCTCATTCCTTCTCCCTCCCTTCCTCTTGGTGGACTCGTACTAGGACTTGGAGTCCTAGTAGGACTCCACACTTGGGCGCGCCTCTAGGGCCGGCCGGCCTCCCCTCCTCTCCTCCTTTATATACTGAGTTAAGGGGCACCCCATGGACACACAAGTTAATCATTGATCTTTAGCCGTGTGCGGTGCCCCCCTCCACCACAATCCACCTCGGTCATATCGTAGCGGTGCTTAGGCAAAGCCCTGCGTCGGTAGCTTCATCAACACCGTCATCACGCCGTTGTGCTAACGGAACTCTCCCTTGAAGCTCTACTGGATCATGAGTTCGTGGGACATCACCGAGCTGAACGTGTGCAGATCGCGGAGGTGCCGTACGTTCGGTACTTGGATCGGTCGATCGTAAAGACGTACGACTCCATCAACTGCATTGTCGCTTCCGCTTAGGGTCTACGAGGGTACGTGGATGACACTCTCCCCTCTCGTTGCTATGCATCACCATGATATTGCGTGTGCGTAGATTTTTTTTAAAATTACTATGTTCCCCAACACCAGGTTCGTCGTCTCCACCTCTACTTTCAGTTTAGTAAGATCCTATTCCGCATTAACCAACTGGGAAAGTGCCTCCTCCTTCGTCAACACCATCTTAGCAAAGTCTAATTTAAAAAACATGAGCTCATTCTCCATCTTCCCCTTTTTCCACGTATCTTTAAATATTCTTCAGCATTGACAACACTTTCTCTAAACCTATCTCTGTTATCTTGCTCATACATGCTCCCGAGCTTTGCTAGGCACATCTTCAAAGACCGTGGCCACTCTTGATCAACTCATTGTAGGTAAGATCACTTTTGTTCATCCTATAATATTTAAAATTAAATCAGTAACAATTGTAGGGAAAATCGGTTTCTAGCAACATAGAAAACCACCACGTTAATTATGGTATATCTTCTCACAAAGATCAATGTGCAAATGAATTAACTGCTACTGAGATAACAACCAAATTCAGAAACATCACAAGCTATAATTAACTGCAACAACGCTACAAGTTCTTAGTCATGTACTATAAATAACAAATTGAACATTTTATGAGGAAGCTAAATATAACTGTAACAACATAGCGGTAGTGTTTGGATGACATCAAATTGATACTAACGGGTGTGTACATGTACAAATTTGGTAACACAGAACTAATAGCACTAAGGTCGTCCACTATGTATGCCAAAATCAGTGTCAAGACAACTGTTGCTACATTTGGCACCGGTGCCCAGCTCTGCCGAACCGATGCCAGAGGAAAAATTCAATGAACCGGACTCCAGAGCACCTAGTTGCTCTGATCACCAGTTCCTTCATGCCATAAAGTTTTAGTATTTTACTGCTTGGCTGCTCGGATGTGTGGAGTAAAGTTGGCTGCACAAACTGCTAAAGCGGTTCAAATAGTTTTCTAATGGCGTCGCTGATGAGATGGCAACATTTTTATATACTAGGTAGAAACTGTGACGCTATCTTAATCACATCCGGAATAATGTAGCACATTGACAGTGTGTGAATCACATCTAGCAAATGATTTGTAGAAACGAAAGTGGGGCTAACCTTTGCACATGCCAGAAACGTCCTCCCACTGTCCACAGATTCAAACGCAACTAACTTCACACATGGAGATTGATGGTGACAACGAGCAGGCAAATCTTCAACCACCCCACAACATTCGTTGCAAGTGATGGTCCTAGGGAGATACAAGAGGAAGAAATGACTCAAATTGGCCGTCGTCTTAAAATCCTTTCCGCGAGTTGCTATACAAACGGTTTTTAACCCCTTTCCGTGATGGAGTTTTAAACCTTTGCCTTGTCTGTGTGTGCGATAGGGTGGGGGTCCTTCCCACATGACCCAGAAACCGTTGGGGATAGGTCCTCCGGTCACACACGTGGGGCAAAATGAGCTCGTGTGCGATCGGGCGAGCCATTGTATACAATTATTCAGGCCCAATTGTTTCTGTTCATATGTACATCCCACATAGTGAATCCCAGACAATCATTTCCTTTTGTATGTACATCCCACACAATGAATCCTAGACAAACCTTTCCATTCGTATGTACATCCCACACAGTGAATCCCAGACAAATGTTTCTGTTCGTGTGCACATCCCACACAGTGAATCCCAGACAAATGTGTCCATCCGTATGCACATCCCACACAGTGAATCCTAGATAAACGTTTCCGTCCGTATCTACATCATACACAGTTTTCTGTATAGCCTCGTCTCTGATGGGTGTAACGAGCACACATGCTCTGTCTCCATTAATTGTTTGCATTATTCAAGTATATTACACACGATTCGTTGAAGCAAATTGTATGACATTGGGCTATCCATCACACACGCTTTTACTGCTAGGAACTTTTCTAAAGTTCCATGACCCATTTAGCAGGTTTATTAGCTTAATATTAATAATTCCAGTATTAAGAAAATTCACATTTCATATCGAACAGCTGTTTGCCATTTTCATATCAGGCACACAAATATATTTTAACATCACAGTACGATAGCTACATGAAAATAGCATAGTACATCATATAACTAGTTCACCTTCATAAGCACAATATTAGAACAATTCATTTCCCTAATCAACTGATGCATGATCAACCAAGTTCGTCTTCTCCACCTCTGATCAGTTCTATAAGAACCTGTTTTGCACTGGCCAACTCGGAAAGTGCCTCCTCCTCCGCAAACACCATCTTAGCAAAGTCTAATTTTTTTAAAAAAAATTGAGCTCATTCTCCGCCTTCCTCTTTTTCCCCATATCTTGAAATATTCTTCAATGTTGATAACATTTTCTCTAAGCCTATCTCTGTTCTCTTCCTCATATATGCTCTAGAGCTTTGCTAGGCACATCTTCAAATACTGTGGCCACTCTTGATCAACCCACTCCAGGTAAGAAAACTGCCGTTCATCCTATAATACTTTAAACTAAATCAGTTACAACTGTAGGGAAAATGGGTTGCTAGCAGCATAGAAATGCACCACATATATATTTCGAAAAAATGAAGAAACACATTAATTATGACATATCTTCTCAAAAAGATCAATGTGCAAATGAATTAACTGCTACCGAGAGAACAACCAAATTCAGGAACATCGGAAGCTATAATTAACTGCAACAATGTTACAAGTTCTTAGTCATCTACTATAAATAACAAATTGAAAATTTTATGAGGAAGCTAAATATAACTGCAACATCATAGCGACAGTGTTTGGATGACATCAAATTAATACTAACACGTGTATACATGCACAAATTTAGTAACATAGAACTAATAGCACTAAGGATCTCCACTATTTAGGCCAAAACCAGTGTCAAAACAAATGTTGCTACATTTGGCACCAGTGCCCTACAGTGCCGAGCCGATGCAAGAGAAAAAATTCAGGGAACCGGACTCTGGAGCACCTAGCTGCTCTGATGCCCAGTTCGTTCATGCCACAAAGTTTTCGTATTACTACTTGGCTGCTCGGATGTGTGGAGCAAAGTTTAGTGCACAAACAGCTGAAGCGGTGCCACATAATTTTCTCAGGGCACCGCTGATGAGATGGCTACATTTTTAGATACTAGGTAGAAACTGTGACCCTGTCTTAATCACATCCAGAATAACATAGCACAGTGATAGTATCTAAATCACATCTAACAAATGATTTGTAACAACGATAGTGGGGCTAACCTTCTCTACACATGCCAGAAACTTCATCCCACTGTCCACAGATTGAAAAGCAACTCCCATCATTCATGGAGATTGATGTTGACAATGAGTAGGCAGATTTTCAGCTACCCCTCTCCATTCGTTGCAAGTGACGGTCCTAGGGAGCTACAAGAGGAAGAAATGGCTCAAATTGGCTGTCGGGTTAAATCCTTTATTCCACATCATAACCCGAGATAGAGGAGAGAGGCATGCCCAGCTGGTGAAATGAGTCATCGTCGAGGGACTAATTGCTGGTGAGGTCATTGAAGAAGACCATGGCGACTCTGGCGGTCAGATGCGAGCCAACGAGAGCGAGAAAGCGACTATAGCTTGGGAAGGAAGGATGGAGGAAATAGAGGAAATGTGGCTTGTGGTCGGTGAGGAAAGGGGGTGGGCAGGGGGGGAAGAGTTAGATATTTCGGCAGTAGGCCAAAAAAATTGAAAGGCGAGGGAAACTTTACGCGTGGTGCTGCCGAATATAATTCACTTTGAACGAATGTGTGCATCGCAAATGATTCTTCTACTTATGCGCATGCGATGAGTTTGAACTTTCAAATTTGGGTACACAAAGAGCCTACAACACACATACCACACTTATAGAATTGAGTAATTTTAGTAATTAAACAGATCCAGTTGACCTAAACATTGCTCTAACAAAAGACCATCATTCACTACTAGGGAAAACCCTAGCAGTAGCGCGTGTTTTGTGCCCACTAGTAGCGCGGGTGGCCGCGCTACTAATAAGGCGCTACAGCTATTGCTTAGCAGTAACGCGTGCCATCACGCGCTACTGCTAGGACAAATAGCTGCAGCGCTTGTTCACCACCGCGCTACTGCTAAGGTATCTACTTGCAACGTGTTTTCTTTCCATCGCTACTAGTATATTTTTTTATTTTTTTATTTTTAGTGTATTTATGCGCCATCATACAAATATTGGTACAATACCAGCTGTTATGAGGTTTACATCATTATATCCATAACAGTGTATTAAATGAAGGTGGATTAGGTTCAAGTGGAGGCAATATGTGGTGCATGTCAAAAGTATACTACTAATCCAAACTTGATCTAGTTTGGACTAGTAGTACTTTCGATGTGCACCACATGTTGCCTCCACTTGAATCTAATCCGCCAGCACAAGATATTTAATCATCATCATGGTCATTACCACCAACAGTATTTATTTAATCACCACTAACACTAGCTAATAATAATCATCATAGTCATTACCACCAACACTAGCTATTTTATCATCATAGTAATAGTGTAGCACATCATCATCATGAAACTCATTTCTAGCCAGCTACTCACTCCTGCTGCTCTCTCTTAGGTAAAAGAACATAAAACATGTGTAGCTCTCCTCCTTGATCAAACTGGAGCATGCAGATGAACCTGTCTCCCAATCGTGGAAGGCGCCTCTGTTTGCTGCTCCCTAGTACTTCTCTGCGCTCCCCCAACACATATTTGGTCTAGTCTTGCACTATTAAGGATCCGTCGCTAATCTTGAATGCACTAAAGTAAGCTGTAGGATATCTTGGCCGTAAGTTGATAATACTCATGATACCTTTAGTCTCGATCCCATAAGGCACAACATTCATCGAGAGTCCCTGTTGAAGAACATCGTATGGTAACATACTTGGCAATGAAGTTTAGCTTCAAAAATAATGTATGGAAAAGATGCAATGAGGACAAAAAGTAAAAATCTTACCATCCTTCCTAAATGGATGTGACCGTAGTTCATTACGAACACTATTGGTCGCACATTTTCAGTACTAACATTTCTAAATGCAGGAAGAAAATTTGTCTTGACAGTATCAAGATCCTCAAGCCATGAAACATAATGACTGAGCTCCTCGCAGTTGAATTCAGCCCCAGGACAGTATACGGTCCTGTCTACCAAGCGCTGGACATGTTTGCTTGCACGGAAATAAGCTGACAATACAAATTAGTTGTCAACTATTTTTGAATAAACAATATCAAAGACATAAATATGGTTGAGAAACTTACATAATGGTATAACTGGAGGCATTTGAACATTGACCCAGATGTCGGTATTACCTTCAATATCATCTTCCAGACGAATATCAAAGGTGATAACCATATCAGGCTCAAATGCATAAGTCTTGCATAGTGCTCGCCATGTTTTGCATCCAAAATAGGTGTAGTCGTCTGAATTGTATAAATTCGCATGGAAAATATAACCATGCTCGGTCTTCAAGTAAACTTTCTTTTCCTCCATACTATGACTGAAACCTATCTTATCCAATACAAAAACTCTTGCATGGCAGGGGATACGCTAGTAGAATAGTAAAAAAAATATAAGTTGAAGCAAATGAAGCAGATGTCATGCTTAATTATGAAAAAGGACTTGTCATTGTGACTTACTGTATCCACTTCGAAGTTCTCGTCCAGCTTGATGCTGAAGCGTCTATCATCATCTAGGAAGAATCCATCGCACAGGCCGCGCTCGTCTTCGCAGTATTTGCAAATACCGAAATCCTTCTCGTCGTCAGACATTTCCTATGTTCATAGTTAAAACATTAATTGAAAATCGATCGAAGACAACTACCAAGATACTCAACACACAAATCCGGGGCACTCGATATTTCCTACATATTCTAGCACAAGCCATGCCAAAATTCACGGAAAAATCCGGCATGACCTTTGCTAAAATAGGACATATCGAGCGCCTGAAATTTGCCGGAACGGAAATGAATCAACACTCCGGCAAAACATAGGCCACTCGAAGGTGTAACCTGCAAACATGACCGGCCACTTGGATATTGAGCAACACAAGATATACATTTCAAAAGTAGATCATCTCATGCATTCAATAAGCAAAAGTAGATCATCTCATGCGTCAATACATCGTCGAATATTATCACTAATACATCATGAATAGTGTCATACATATAACATCACTAATACAACTAAAACTCTAGCACACGACGGGTATCGGCGCGGGCGGTGGACACCCACAGAGAAGGCACCATCACGGGATCATAGCTCCAGTGAGATCCCCGGAGAACCTGCCAGGTATTGGAGAATGGCCTGTGTTCCAACGCAAACAAGTAGCGACGGACGTGCGTGTCCTCCTCACTGACACGGTGACGCACCACCTCCGCGGAGTCCTCGAGCCTCTGGATCGTCACTGGCCCACGCGACCGCCACCAAAGAAGGTTCGGGTCAACGATAGGCTGGCTCCTCACCAACCTGCGCCCCCCGGTAGGTAGCGCCTCCCAATACCACCCCGGTGGAGCCCAGTCCCGGACATGGCCAATCTGGTCAAGCAGGTGTCGTCCTCCGCCGACTCGACGACGAGGATGCGGGATAGGCATCGTCCACGTCGAGGCGGGAAAAATTGCTTTAACTAAAAAATCACCTAATTAGTACCTAATTCTTACTAACTAGTTCTTACTAACTAAATAGAAGAAGGTCAAATTTTACTCGTTTTATTATGCATTACACTAGTGTTTATTCATCATCTAAGAAAACGTCACCTAAGAAAAAATCCCAGCCACATCTGTATCCAATTCATTTCCACCCATAGATGAACCCTAACTATTTGATGCAACTAAAATTTGAAGAACTCTATCTAGGCAGAGGTAGGGGAGGGGGAGGAGCAGGCGTGCTCACCTCGATCGGATGCCTGCGGCGAGAGAGGGGCAGGCGGCGTCGAGGTCGGGCTTGGGGCGGCGTCCGGGGCGGCGTTGAGGTCGGGGGCGGCGTCCGGGGCGGTGTTGAGGTCGGGGGCGGGGGCGGCATTGAATCCGGGGGCGGGGGCAGCATAGAGGGTGTGCGGAGAGCGCACGGCGACCGACGGGCGACGGCGGCGGCGAGAGTGGAGTAGTGAGATTTGGGGGAAGTGGCCGTGGGGAAGGACGACGCGGTGGTTAAGTCAGAAGTAGCAGTAGCACGTTCCCAGAAACACGCTGCTGCTACATTAGCTACAGCGCGTTCTGCGATACGCGCTACTGCTACAACTTTCTCCTTTTTCCCTCTTCCACTTATTTTTCTTCACATTTTATTATTTTCCTTTCACCTTCTTCGATTTCTTTCATTCTCAATTACCTTTCTATTTGCTTTTCATTTAATTTTATATCATTTAGTAGTAGCGATTTTAGAGCAAAACGCGCTGCTACAAAGAAAGTAGCAGTAGCGCGGCTCCATGTAGATCGCTAGTACTATGTGTACCATATCGGCTAAGCCGTGAGAATTTTAGTAGTAACGTGTTTTCTGCGAGACGCGCTACTGCTACGAAACTATCTGCAGTGCGGTTTCGGCAAGCTCGCTGCTGCTATTTAGCACCAGCGTGCTTCTTTGACACACGCTACTGCTAAAGTTCTGTGTATAAGGTTTTCCCTAGTAGTGATTATAAACAAAGGCTAAGTACGCATAATTTTAACAAATCTGCCGGTGCGCGGCCTTATGCCTCGCTGGTGTAAGATGAGACGTCGATAACTTGTCCTGGCGACATGTCACCGTTGCTGGACTCCGTGTTCCCCAGGCTAAAGTCGACTGTGTCATTGTCCTTATCCTCGTCCTCGGCGTCGCCCTCAAGGTTGTAGTACTCATAGTAGTGGTTGCGCCAGAGCTCGCATTGGTACGCCACCGCCGATTCCTCGACGGACAGGCTCTTCTCTACCTCCTCCTCAGCCACATGCAACTCCTCCTCCCGGCATTCCTTAATCTTCACCGCCTCTTGCATCTCCAGCTCCTGCTCAGCACGATTTCATGAGGAAGCAGGTGCTCCATGGTCTCTGCCCCCTTTTCGGATGTGGTTTACCTTCTTCCATTATGCAATATCAGGTTCAGGGGGAGAAAGAGTTCAAATCTAAGGAGAGTAAATCTTTGGAATTCATTGCATATCTTTAATCTTTGGGGACATGTCCATATCCAAATAGAGTACTAAGTACTCACTCATTACATGTCATCCCAGTCTTGGTACTCTTGTGGTTTCCTAAACTTGCTTCATTCAGAGTGTTCTTGTGTTATCTAACCTTGTTTTCTCAAGCCCATCTCTTCCAAAGCCAGTTCAAGACCACAAGGTAAGTATATGCATCACACTCATGTGCATGATGATCTCTTGCTGCTGCACATATTGTTTGCAGGAAGAATTCATGAACATGTAGGTATACCTATTCTATCTACATCATTTGCTCTAATGCGTATACCCAAGATACAAGTAACTCATCGCTTGCTCTGACATGCTTATGCATTTACATGTTCTTACAATCCATTTTTACATGTTTGCATACATGTAGGGGGGGCCTATGCATGTTACATGTCCTTCCAAAGCTTTACTTGTTATCATGTATATCTTTAGTCTAGAGCTTTGATGTATGTTGTCATCAATTACCAAAAAGGGGAGATTGAAAGCACAAGTGCTCCCTGGGTGATTTTGGTAATTAATGACATATCCCTTGTTGGACTAATACTTTTATCGAGTATATTTCAGATGAGTTCAACAATGGCGTGGCAAGGACAGGAGGATGTGTAACCCCTTCAAAATGCTAAGGACAAAGATTGGCAAAGACTCAAGACTCTTCATTTTCAATTTAGTGATCCAAGATCACATTGAGTCCATAGGAAAGCCAATACGATTAAAAGGGGATGAGGTGTTGCTTAATGGTATGCTCAAAGTTCTTAGTGATATTGCTCCAAAACCCTCAACCACTTTCTCATTTCCACCTATGTCCAAAACCTAAAGTCAAACTCGGCCCCACCGATTTGATCTATCCGGCGCCACCGAGTTCATTTGACATAGCCACTTCCAGAAACCCTAATCAATTTGGTCACACCGATATGGATCTCGGTCTCACCGAGATGGCAATGCAAACTCTCTGTTTCCCTTTGTAACATTTCGGTCTCACTGAAATGAGCGATCATTCCCACCGAGTTCGCAATGCAAACTCTCTGTTTCCCTTCCGTAACATTTCGGTCTCACCGAAATGAGCAATCGGTACCACTGAGTTTGCTTGAACAAGTCTCTGTTTGCTCATCGCTGAAATTGGTCTCACCGAGTTTATGCCATCGGTCTCACCAAGATAAGGTTTTGCTCTAGCCCTAGCACATCAGTCCCACCGAGAATCCTGACGTTCACATTTTGAACTAAATTGGTCTCACCGAGTTCTTCTATTCAGTCTGACCGAGTTGGGTCAAAAGTTTGTAACGGTTAGATTTTATGTGGAGGCTATATATGCCCCTCCACCCCCTTATCCATTTAATAGAGAGCCATCAGAACGTGCCTACATTTCCACTACTCATTTTCTGAGAGAAAACCATCTACTCATGTGTTGAGACCAAGAGATTCCAATCCAACCACAAGAATCTTTATCTCTAGCCTTCCCCAAGTTGCTTTCCACTCAAATCATCTTTCCACCATAGCCAAAACTGTGAGAGAGAGTTGAGTGTTGGGGAGACTATCATTTGAAGCACAAGAGCAATGAGTTCATCATCAACACACCATCTATTACCTTTTGGAGAGTGGTATCTCCTATATTGGTTAGGTGTCATTTAGGAGCCTCCGTCAAGACTGTGGAGTTGAACCAAGGAGTTTGTAAGGGAAAGAAGATTGCCTACTTCGTGAAGATCTACCCAAGTGAGGAAAGTCCTTAGTGGGTGATGGCCATGGTGGGATAGACAAGGTTGCTTCTTCGTGGACCCTTCGTGGGTGGAGCCCTCCGTGGACTCGCACAACCGTTACCCTTTGTGGGTTGACGTCTCCATCAACGTGGATGTACGATAGCATCACCTATCAGAACCACGCCAAAAATATCCGTGTCTTCATTGTGTTTGCACACTCCAATCCCATCCCTTTACTTTCTTGCAACTAGCATGCTTTACTCTTTCTGCTGCTTATACTCTTGCCATGCTTGCTTGAATTGTGTTGGGAATGTTTAAAATTGTGCTAATCTTCAACCTCAACTTGAAAAAGTTAAAAACTGCTACTTTTGCTTGTTGAGGGTCTAATCACCCCCCCCCCCCCTCTAGACACCTCTTCTCGATCCTTTCATAGAAGTATGTGAGTATTATGGGTTCTATACCTTTTATGAGTATCATATTGATGTGACGTACTCATTTGGTTGTCATGACTTGCACTTCATGAATTTGAAAACATTGTTCTCTTTGCCACGATTAATCTCGGGGACTAGCAAAATTATAAGCTTGGAGGATCTTTTCATATTTCATCGCGCTTGCATGCTCTTTTTGCCTGTTTTCATCGGGATCCCAAAGGAGTGGTGATAGAGTTAAATCTAGCAGATCTCAGGTAGGGGTTCTCG
This sequence comes from Triticum timopheevii, assembly GCA_963921465.1. Lineage (NCBI taxonomy): Eukaryota > Viridiplantae > Streptophyta > Magnoliopsida > Poales > Poaceae > Triticum > Triticum timopheevii. The sequence continues at coordinate 174,937,946 of OY997272.1, forward strand.
AGCTGGTGATCTTGGCACGATGGTATGAGGACAAAGAAGGGACATTGTATTTACCTATGTTCGAGCCCTCTCAAAGAGGTAAAACCCTATGTCCTACTTTATTGTATTGATTATGGATGGGGTACAGAGTATAGGTTGATCTACCTCGAGATCATATGTGTGAATGAATCTCTAGGATATGTTATATCGAATAGCCTAGCCTTTGTTTATATAATGGACCGGAGGCCTGGGATTTGAAAGAGTCCTTGTCTTGTGCGCCAAGTCTTGTGGAATCTTCCTTGTATACATCATGTACTGTCCGAAGAGGCCCAGTAATGAACCACCATGGGGGTCCTTGGTCCGACCCTCCTGGCTGGGAGATAACATGGTGAGTACCCCTTCGTCCAGAACACCATCAGTAGCCCTTGAACCGATCTTCAAGTTGGGTTCGCTCCTCGGTTCTTCCAAATTGTTGTTCATCTTCGATCATCAGTCTTCAAAGCTAATTTAACAAATCTTCTACGACTCGAGGATTGCAAATGTGTATCTGAAGAGTCCATGTGTCGAGTATTCGAGGAGCCCATTTGAATTCTCGCCCTTTATCAAATGCCTTATTATTTTCTTGCGACTGATCTCGAATGTCGGACTACCTCTGAAGTAGTGCACCACCACGGTCTTGAGTTGTAGATGCCGGCCTCAGTGACAAAAGTTTTTCGCCACGCCGGATGCAATTTATTCTGTACCGGCATCTATAGTCAGTAGCCCTTAAGGTGTGTGTTGGCCTAAAATCGAAGATGCACCTTGAAGATAACATAAACCACTGATCCTAGTAGCCCTCGAGACTCAGGTCAATTCGTGAAGTCAGCCTGAGGATCAATTTTGTGCTCGGTAGCATACTTTTGGAATGGAAACACAGTGCGTAGTAGCTCCCGAGACTCGGGTTGGGTGCGGCTGACCAACCTAAGGATCATAATCTCCTCGAAAACCATTTCTTACTTTGAATTTTCTGCATTAAATCGTCATTATATTAGCCCCCAAGACTTGGGTTGGGCCACATGGCTGACCCTAGGACCGTATCTCCTCGGAAACTAGTTCAACCACCATGTGCGTTTTTTCGACGCTCAGGTGCAACTCGGCAGAGAAGAAGCCAAATTGCAGGATGGAAAAGATTTTCCCGAATAGAATCATCACATAGGACACCTAGATCAAGAGAATGTAATGCCTCCTGCAAGAAAAACATACAATGTGTTAATGGTGTCATAATGTCGGAAAACTAAAAAACTTCTGTAAAACTTTACGTCTGAATTAAATCATGTTTCTTGGTGCCAATCAGAAATTGGTCTTAAAACTAATTTGAGCTTCTGTCGTGGTTTAGCATGATACATCTGATCTCCAAACTTCAAGTTGGCCAGCTTTCGGCTTCAATCCTCCTTTTTCGGAAGGCAGAGTGCTTCTCAGGCCAGTTTAGCAAACTAAACAAGAGCGGCACAGAGAGAAGCCAAGCTATCCGGCTATTTTATCGTAAACTCGATTCGGGAAAAAGAGTAGTAGAAAAAGACTTTCAACAACTTAAAAGAAAACATTTGTGATAACACAGCACAAATAAATTTAAGATCCCCATTTAAATTGGGAAAAGGAAGTTATTTTTAACAAACAACAGTTTTGTTTAACTCAAATACAATGCTTGGTTGAACCGAACAAAAAATAAATATTGAAAAAAATTGAACAGAGAAGCGACTTAGCTGGTTTGATGCTCGCGATGTTGATTACGTGTTCGCGCGTGCGGGGATGAATACATCCATCAAACTTTGACAGATCTGATATGATGTGTAGTCCTCGACCTGGTCAAGGTCCCAGCCTCCAAGCCCATCCCGATTAGGAGCTTGACTCGACGAAGTGGCGGAGCGAAGAGCTTGGTTCAAGAAGTGGCAGCACAACACTTCTAATATGGCGAGAGGACCCCCTGACTCCAGTCGAGGTGATGGAGTAGGTCAGCAAAGTGACGTCGGAGTCACCGAAGTAGGTTGATGAAGCAATGGCGAAGCCCTCAGTCTAGCCGAGGTAATGGAGCAGGTCGGTAGGCTGATGTCAGGGCCCCCACATCGGCCGATGTGTCGAAGCGGGTTGGCATGGTGGACGTAGGCTTGGAGAAGCAATGGTATGGCAAAGTCGACGCGGGTCAGAATTTATGACATGATCAATGCCTGCTTGATGAAGTGACTATGCGGCGATGCCGCCATGCCCGGCCCATGCAATCCATGGGCTGCAATGTTGTCTTGGCTATGATGTGTCAATCGTGATGCCAAACTCTTGGTCGGCTCCCCAAGGTGACGACTGACGTGGATAACATAGGCTTGACGAAGTGATGACACGTCTAGTGTAGGTCGGCATTCGTGGAGCAATGAGGCCAGACCAGTTTGACACTGGTGCGACGGTGAAGAGCACCTTGGAAAAGGCTCAAAACTGTGGGCACGTGTTTGGGAACAAAACACAATACCCTAGAAAAAATTCCTCCAAAAATGACGTATGATATCTCAATCAAGAAAAAGGATGGACTCTAGTGGGGTTCGTTTTCACGCAGGAAATAGATCCAAAAATTGATGCACACTCCTTGGACGTTTCCCAAAGTTTGAACAGTCAGATCGAGCTAAAATTTTGAGGGTTGTTGATATAAGAATTCTATAGCCGATGAATGGTTTGATCTTCGAAACGATGTCTGAGCTGGCCGCTAGACTCCTGTCCCCAAATTCGTGCAGATTATCATCCAGATTCGATAAGTCTTCAGTATACCGGCGGTTTCTAGAGATTCCTCCTTCGGAATGCAATGAAAGTTTACAGGGTTGTTTTAGACTCAATTCCACACAATTCCTCCTAAGGAATCGTCAAAGAAATCCTCGAGGAAGTAGGGACATCCAAAACAAATCTATTGTCCAGAAAATTATGCACGGTCGCACAAGGGCATTGTTGACGTTGAACCCCGAACTCTGTAGACGATTTTCTCATGATCTCGGTTGAGATCATAGTTTATGTAGATGGAGAAGCCCACTGATCTCTCACAGATCAAACATCAGTGCAATCCTCGGCCTGGCCGGGGTTACCAGCCGAGTTTGCGATGAAGATCCATCTCGACGCAAAGATCGCATCAGAGCCGATCTATATTTCTATCACACTGTAGCGACTACCAGAGAGACCTGTATGGGACACCAATGACAGAGTTAACTCCGACATATCTTGGGTAGGGGGTCCCAGGCTGGTGATCTTGGCACGATGATATTAGAACAAAGAAGGGACACGGTATTTACCCAGGTTCGGGCCCTCTTCAAGAGGTGAAACCCTACGTCTTGCTTTATTGTATTGAATATGGATGGGGTACATAGTACAAGTCATTCTACCTTGAGATCGTATGTGTGAATGAATTTCTAGGATATGTTTTATCAACTAGCCTAGCCTCGATTTATATAATGCACCGAAGGCCTAGGGTTTAAAAGAGTCCTTGTTTTGTGTGTCGAGTCTTATGGAATCTTCCTTGTATACGTCATGGGCTGTCCAGAGAGGCCCAGTAATTAACTGCCACGGGGGTCCTCGGTCCGTCCCTCCTGGTCGGGAGATGACATGGTGAGTATCCACTAGTCCAGGACACCATAAAGTGGGAGATTTAAAGCATTTATGAGAAAACACCTATTTTGGGGTGAAAATTATGTTTATCGGCATCATAAAAGCCTTCCGTACGTAGAGATGACCGAGTGGGAAGAAAAAAGTTGCGCCTGACTATCGGAAGGGAAGATGATTGCGATACGACCAAGCCCACTCATAACAATGATCGTACCATATGCCATCACCTCCCCCTAGTCGACTACATCAGCCATGTGTGATCAGATCTAGGAGGTGATGAACAAAAAGGCCTGAACCACGAAAATAAGCAGAACACCTCACTGTCAAAAGGGATCTAAAGGGGGAATCAGTAGAAGGGTGTCGCCACATCATTGCCTCAATCAAGGTGACTACAACGTCAACCATCGTGATCATCATCCACATCATGGATCGACTTTGCCATTCATATCGTTGTAATCTCAAACCCTCATGTGGATTCATACATGTGTTACATTAATCATTCATTAATCATTTTCATGAATTCCTCGATGATGTATTGTATCTCTATGTTCGAGCAATTCCCTAGATTTTGGGGATATGGAGGAGCCGTAGTATGTTTATGAACTAAATGTCGATATGATATTCGATCTATGTCATATGTTTGTGTTAATTGTTCTTCATGATGTTGTGTGAATGTCGACTGCACATCATTTTCCCTTGCGTTCTTGAAGGATGTTGCTATCATTGTGAAGTGGGAGTTGAGGTACTATGGTGGCAGAAGCTACCTCTCACCTTAGCGTATCATTGGTACAGGGAATAACGGGGACCCCAAAGCTTTATGTCGCGTCCATGGAGATACCCTTAATCATTATCGTCTCGGCCGATAGGTAGGTGGATGGTGGTGGCGGGCGTGATACGGACTTGTGGCAGTGTGCATGTATCTTTATTTGGCTCCGCCCATATACACAAAAAATATAACAAGGGTTATATATCTTAACCAAGAGCTATGCTTTCACATAATTAAGTATCATGCTCACTAGTGATGAAACCAGACTCCCTGAGAAATGCCTTTAGACTTACTGGAGTTTCCATAATTTTCGTTGCTCTCTTGTTCTTAGTTTCTATTCTAGTGCACATTAATTCTAGTTAAACCACTCTTGCGGTATTTCCACTTTCTCACCATTTTTTCTTTGGACCTAAAATAACTTACATCACTAGTAGAAAACGGGCCATCAGTCCCCGTTCTAGAGGGCCTTTAGCCCCGGTTCTACAACCGGGACTAAGCAATCGGGACTAAAGCCCTTCACTTTTAGTCCCGGATGTGTTACGAACCAGGACTAAAGGATCTCCATTTGGCCGCTGTGGGGCACCTAGGCAGGAGGACCTTTAGTCCTGGTTGGTAACACCGACCAGGACTAAAAGGCAGCCACACGTCAGCAGCTGCCAGGCGTTGGGGTTTTTTTAACTAGGGGCTTAGGGGTTTTGGAGGGTATTTTCTGCTGCATAAAATCATATATGACTAAAAAAATTCTGCTGCATATTTTCCTTTGTATTTATACATCGTTATACAAATTTTGGTCACATGAGGGATTGTTATATCATTATGAGCATGTTGAGCTATTATATTATTAGGTGGAAGAAACACGGATTAGATTCATGTGACCAAAATTCGGATTAGTAGGACGACTAATCCAACTTTTTGTTACATGAATCTAATTCGTGTTTCTTCCGCCCAATGACCTAATAACTCAACATGATCATAATAACTCATCATCATATTCATATATGAACTCATGCATCATCATCATCATCATCATCATCATTATAATAACAACTCATCATCATAGTCATATATATGGGAAGTAGCTCATCATTCTAGCACAAAGGTAGCACATAACTCATCATCATGATAACAACTCATCATCATAGTCATATAAGAACTAGCTCGTCATTCTAGCACAATGTAGCACATAAATACCTAAGACTTCCTACTCTCTCGAAGGTAAATATCATAAAACATGTAAACCCCTAATTCACTATTAGAGAATACAGATGAACCTATCTCCCATTTGTGGGTTGTGCTTGATGTTGCCCCCAAGTAGTTCTCTGTGATTTTTCAGAACTTTTCTCCAATCTTTGATTGTGAGGATGTCATCGTTTCAATGAATCATGTATGCACTATTGTGGTGCTAGGCCAACTTGGCTATAAGATAACAATCCTCATGTCACCTTTCATTTCCATAAGACTAGGTATACAATCCGACGGGAGTTTCTGCCGAACAACATCATAATAACATACTTATCAAAATGTATTTTCGCTTAAAAGAATCTATGCAAAAAAAGCACCGATGACATAATAGGAAAAATCTTACCATGATATCTCGATGGATGTTACCATAGTTGAACACGTGCACTAGTGGCACGTATTGAGAATAAGTTGGAGAGATATGATAATTCGTCTTAAAAGTCTCAACATCTTTAATCCATGAAACAAAATGATTTATCTCCTCGCAATTTAGCTCAGACCCATAACTATAGTAGGTCTTGTCTACTACTTTCCGTACATTTCTTGAAGAACGGAAATAAGTTGTCAATGGAAATAAGTTGTCAACTATTTTTATAAATACAATATAAATTACTTATTGAATATGTTTGAGAAACTCACATAGAGGTAGAAGTGGAAACAAACATCAACCCAAATGTTGGTATTATCTTCGTCGACATTATCTTCATCCATGTCATCTTCAGGATCGTCACCTAGATCGAAGGTGACATACATACCCTCCTGAAAACCATACGCCTTGCATAGTCCTGCCCAATTCGAGCAACCAAAATGGGAGTAGGTCACCGCATTGTATAGCTTTACGTTAAAATCATAACCATGATGGGTCCTGAGGTGAACTCTCTTTATCTGCATATTCTCATGATCTTCAAAATGCAACTTCTCCAAGACATAATGTCTTGCATGGCATGGGATGCACTAGTTGAATTGTAGAAAGCAAAAATTACACGTTGAAGAAACATAAGTCATGCTTAATTACGGAAAAAGACTTGTCGTCGTTGAGTACCGTATAAACATCGAAGGTCTCATCGAGCTTAATACTGAAGCGTCGACCGCCTTCCAGGTGAGGCCTGTCGCACAGACCCCGGCCGTAACCGTAGTACTTGCACTATTGGATCCTATCATCGTCGTTAGACATTTCCTATGTTCATAATTCAAATATTAAAGTTCGGAAATTCAATATATGTACTAAAAAACTAAAATAGGACATATCGAGCAAGATGAAATCAACATGCTCCTACTTCATGTTCAAAGATTGCCCCAAAGATGCTTGCATTAAAACATACAGAAAAAGACAAAATGAACTCTAATGCAAAAACAGATTCTTAGACTTAGTGTAATTCACAGTGTGGCAAAAACAGAATTAAGATGCACACTTGGAGGCAAGAATTAAATATGCTACAGGTCAAGAACATGGCATCAAAAGGTATGGCATGATAGAGCATAACATAAACAACAAAACATGGTTACTGATCATGTTCAGAAGAGTCATGGATATGATGGTAGCATCAAGAGAACATGGCAAGAAGATATAACAGATTTTGGACTTGGTGAAAACTGGGCATGCTGACAACAACATCATGATGCTGATTTGGGAGGCACATAACAGCAAGCATAAAATTTGTACAATTTATGAAACTGACATTAACATGTAGTAGATATAGCAATCTTCAAATACTCCATTGGCACAAGTTCATATGATGCAAAGATCATTTACTACTGATTTTACAAAATGGAACATTTTGTTAACAAGCTGACAGATATAACATGATAGCAACTTGGGAGCAACAACTAAACATGCTACAACAAGGTAACATATCAACCAAAAGCATGGCATCAAACTACACATCACAAACACCAAATCACATGTAGGAATCATATCCATATGAGGTCTAGAATACTAGCAACCAACAAGCAAAGTTGGAAAGTTTTATAACACACAATCTGGCACTTGGTGAAATTAACAAGTCTGAAAATAGAAACAGTGACTAGGCATGTTTGCAAGCTCATGGCACTCATATCAAGGCATATCATGGCATGACAAAATTACTAGCAACAAGTACACATAAAAATGATCCAATGTCATGTTGACAAGTTGCTCATATGGTGCATGCATTAATTTACACAAAAATAACGGTGTGACAAACATCAACAGTTTTATACAATAGACTTTTTGTGAGCAACATCAAAGTAGATAACATCATTATAGTTCATATGCTCATTACTAACAGTTTTCTAAATATGCACATTTTCTATTCATGTTTATATGCTCATTTTATATTCATGTTCATTTTCATATGCTCATTTTCTATTCATGTTCATTTAAAAAAATAGCAGCTTCACATTTTCATTTCAAATTTTGTCATCTTCAATGAATGCAAACATGTGGTAGCAACGGCTCACAACAGGGGGGGGGGCGTTTGCCGGGGAGCGGGGGCGGCGAGGGCTCGGGAACGAGGTCTGGCTGGCGACGAGGATGTGCTCTCGGGGGTGGCAACGAGGAGCAGGCAGAGCTTGGCGGGGGCGGCGATGGTGATGAGCGAGGCCGAGCGGGCTCGGGGACGACGATGAGGAGCAGGCGGCGATAGCGAGGATGCTTGGCGAGGAGGCAACGGCGCAGCAACCTGGCGGTGTCGGGGCAGGGTGCCGGCATCGGGAGAGAATGGGAGAGGTTGGGGAAATCTCCTAAGTGTGTGGTTACATACCCAACACTTTAGTCCCGGTTGGTGGCTCCAACCGGGACTAAAGGACCCGCTTTAGTCCCGGTCCGAGCCACCAACCGGGACTAAAGGACCCGCTTTAGTCCCGGTCCGAGCCACCAACCGGGACTAAAGGTGTATTTTGCTAGGCGAAAGGGCGGGAAGCACAGACATTTAGTCCCGGTTGGAGCCACCTCATTAGTCCCACCTCATTAGTTGAGAGGAGCTCATAGCGGTTTATAAACGCGGTTGCGACACGCCTCTCGAGCTCCTCTCTAAAGCAGGTAGTACATGCCTACCTCTGTGCCCTGTGGGGCCTGCTTGCCCTACGGGCCTGCATTCGAGCCCATATTTAGGGTTTCTAGTCGTATGCAGGCCGTGGTGGCCTAGTAGGTGGGCTTTTTTGCAGATGTTATGTTTTTAAAAAAATTATGATATTTTTAGTTGCATAAACTTTATATAATTTTAGTTGCATAAATTTTATATAATTTTTTAGTTGCATAAATTTTATTTTTTTATTGATTCTTTTTAGTTGATTCCTTTTGCTATTAGAGTTTTATAAAAACTTTTGAGTTTGCTATAAAAGTTTGTAACAAAAGATACTTTATGAAAATTATTTTTGCTATTAAAGTTTTTAATAAAAAATATTTTGATAATTTTAGTTGCATAAATTTTATATAATTTTAAGTTCATGTTATTTTCATCATAACAAGAGGTTTGTAAAAGCTTTTTTGTTGATTCTTTTTCTATTGAAGAATATTATAGTTTTTTCAGTTGATCATAACAAAATATTTTAATTGATTCTTTTTAGTTCATTATTTATTCTATTAGATTTTATAAAAGCTTTTTAGTTCATTTTTTTGCTATTAGTTCACTCTTTGAGCTAAATGGCCCTGAAATTGAAAAGCACTACAAATGAACTCTGAAAAGGTTGAAACTTGCCATGGTATCATAATTTCACCCACAAAGCATGTGCTAAAATGTAGAGACCACAATCCCAATGGATCAAAGTCCCTGTGTTTCAGTGTCATCCCTGGATCAGTAATGCTGACACACACAGTACTCGAGGAATTATAACAGAGTTCAATCACACACTTATTACATCGGGTCCTCATAAAGAGTATGATTACACAAAAATATCATGGCTGAAGGCCATCTAAACTTAATAACTGCGGAAGCTTCGAAGGTAAATGATTCCATCAACTCCAACGGCATAGCTGAGTGCAAGACAACGACCTATCGCACCTTATTCGTCGTGTGAGTAGTTTGCAACATGAGACGTTGCAGCCATGTAGATCAACACATTGAATATGCTGGTAGAGTTACACTGTAAAGCAATGAATGCAAGAAACAATATCTACATGCAATATTTGGCTAGTGGAGGCTCTAAGTTTATGATTTTGCATAAAGCTAGTTTTTCCCTACAACAAAGGAATAAATTTATTTAACTACTCCCAAGTTGTTCCAATATTTGAGAAGGTTCCCCCAACTCAAAATCCTAAATAAACAAGTATCATCATTAAACCCAATTCAATTAATTAAAGAGTGATGAGATCAACAATGATATCCAATTCTAGATACTCAAGATGTCCACAACCGGGGACACGACTAACCATGATTAGTTTATACACTCTGCAGAGGTTGCGCACTTTTCCCCACAAGACTTGACCGCATCCATGACCGGAAGATCGAGACATAGTCTTTCTGAAGCACTCACTCTCTACTCCGGGAAGACCGGTACACCTACTTTCCCTCTACATCTGCTAGTCCACCTCTTGTGGCTGCACACGGAAGTTTCTAGTCATGAAATATCATATGATCCCTTTGAGCCTGGGTGGCGAACCGAGGAAAAATCAAACGGATACCCCGGGATTTCCCTTAAGGGACAACATTCGGTTCCCCAGGTGCCCCAACCAATCCACCCAGATGTGTATTAAAGTTGCCACCTTAATGTTATCCAAGATTAATAACTCTCATAACTTTCATGTGAATCATGATCCAATACCCGTCTACGAGCATGGCTAAGCAATAATAAGGCATAACGTATATTCCCGAGGTGATCAAAAGGTATTAGGTTCCTACCTCAAGTACGACAACCAAAACACATGTTCCCAATCCTACTCATGCAAATATTTGAGGGGCAATACTAATGCATAGTAAAAACTGGGTATAAAAGAGTATGATCAAAGTGTAATTTGCCTTGCTAACGATCTGCAAACTCTAGAGATTCGTAGTAACAAGCTTCGCACTCCGGGTAATCTAGCGTAGACAAACAGTAGCATACATAAGCAATCACTCAGACCAAACAAAAGGGAAAACGAGAAAAGATCCAAATCAAACATGAAACAAGCAAATGGCTAAACTAAACAGAAAACAAAACCTAACAGCATTATTATCATGTGGATTAGATCTTAATAGTAAGTACAAGTGATTAGCTATGATTCACAAAAAGAAACAACTCAAACGGAGAAATGAAACTCGAGATATGAACGAAACAAGATCATTTACTATTCTGAACTAAACTCAAATTTTACAGTGTCAAAATCATGTTCAAGTTGGTTAACTGGAAAGTAGAGATCATTACGTAGATTTAGACGCTGGTTTCATCTAATTGGACAAACGAACAAAAAGTTATGCTAGTTTTAAGACCAGGGGCTAAATCGCGATAAAACTATTCGTGGATAGGTCCCTGGCTGAAAATAAAACTAAAAAGAAAAATCTAACGCACGAACGTTTGTTAATAGAACTAATCTAACGAAAACCGTTCGCTAAACAATCTAAACAAACGAACGTTTGTTATTTAGGTTAACCTAAAAAAACAATCTAATCTAACCGAAACAAAACCAAAAAAACCGAGAAGAACCACACGGTTCTTACCGGTTCGCATCGGAAAACCAGCGGTGGCGGCGAATCCGGTCGGCGGCGGTGAGGCGGCGACGTGGGCGGCGGCTCCGGGCGACGCGGCGAGGGGCGGCGGCGCGGGCGAGCAGCGGCAGCAGCAGCGCGGCGCGGGGCGGCGGCGTAGGCTGTGGGAGGCGGGCCGGCTTGGGGAGAGGAGGGCGGCGGTGACGGGGTATATAAAGGGGCCGGGAAGGCCCTTGCTTGCGTGAGGGGGCGCGGGAAGCCGACCCGGACTCTTCCTCGCCAGAGTCCGACCTCCTCACGGGAGACGAAGGCGACGCGGGGCGGATGGGCCGGCCGGGGCCAAATCAGTCGGCCCGGAACAGTTTTTTATAATAATTTCACCGCAGAGAAAAATCCTAACAAAATATATTGAAAATCTAAAAATTCCAGAAACAATTTTCGCCGTCCAAACCTAATAGTTAGGACAAGATGAACATTTTTCTGGACAAAAATGCAATTTTAAAAAATGCAAGTTTTCTCTAATTCAAATAAAATAGCAAATAAAATAATAATTTGATTTTAAAATTCTTTCTCCATTATTTCTCTTAGGTTGAAGAAGTCATATTATCTTCTCTCATTTATTTTTATTATTGGAAATATTTGGGGAGAAAATTATTAAAATCAAATTGACCCTCTTTTCAAATTTGAAAATAAATTCAAATATGAAAATTTGTGAAACCTCTAACTCTCTCCTTGGGTGCTTGAGTTGCTTAAGATTTCTAGGATCACCAAAAAAATGCAAAATAAAATATGATATGCATATGATGATCTATGTATAGCATCCAAATTGAAAATTGGGATGTTACAAACCTACCCCCCTTAAGATGAATCTCGCCCTCGAGATTCGGGTTGGTCAGCAAAAAGGTTTGGGTGGTCCTTGCAAAGATCCTCTTCTCGCTCTCAGGTGGCTTCCTCTTTGGTATGGTGGCTCCACTGAACTTTGCAAAACTCGATAACCTTGTTGCGAGTAACTCGGCTAGAAAACTCGAGAATCTTGACTGGCTTCTCTTCATAGGTCATATCACTATCCAACTGAATTGCTTCCAGTGGCACTGTATCTCTCAGAGGAATATCGTCCATCTCTGTGTGGCACTTCTTCAACTGGGAAACGTGAAACTCATCATGAAGTCCTGACAATCCTTCGGGCAATTCCAAATTGTACACAACTTCTCCCATGCGTTCCAAAACTCTGTAGAGTCCCACAAAACGTGGTGCTAGCTTTCCCTTGACTCCAAAACACTTAACTCCTCGAAGTGGGGACACACGAAGATATGCTCTGTCTCCAACTTCGTAGACTATCTCCTTGCGCTTAGTATCTACATAACTCTTCTGCCTGGACTGGGCTACCTTGGGTCTGTCTCGAATCAACTTAACCTTCTCCTCAGAATCTCTGATTAAGTCTGGTCTGAACAACTGTCGATCTCCAACTTCATCCCACAATAACAGTGTCCTGCACCTCCTTCCGTACAAGGCTTCAAAAGGGGCCATCTTCAAACTGGCTTGATAACTATTGTTATAGGAGAACTCTGCATAGGGCAAATTGTCATCCCAACTAGAACCATAATCTAGCGCACAAGCTCTCAGCATGTCCTCCAGAATCTGATTAACTCTCTCGGTCTATCCATCTGTCTGTGGATGAAAGGCTATACTGAACCCTAGCCTGGTACCCAAAGTTTCATGCAACTAATTCCGAAACTTTGAAGTAAACTGTCTTCCTCTATCTGATACGATGGTCCTCGGAACTCCATGCAGACATACGATCCTGGTCATGTATATCTTCACCAACTTAGCACTCGTATAAGTTGTCTTCACCGGGATGAAATGGGCTACTTTCGTCAGGCAATCAACTACAACCAAGATACAGTCATAGCCTGAACGAGTCCTGGGTAATCCGGTGATAAAATCCATGCCAAGTTTATCCCACTTCCATTCAGGTATCGGCAACGGTTGTAGCAATCCTACGGGTTTCTGATGCTCTGCCTTAACTCTCTGACATACATCACATACTGCTACATACTCGGCAATATCCTTCTTCATTCCTGTCCACCAAAAACTTTCCTTCAAATCCAGATACTCTTAGTGTTGCCTGGGTGAATCGAGTAAGGCAAATCATGAGCCTCCTGAAGAATCAACTTCCTGATCTCAGGGTCATTAGGCACATAAATATGATCCTCAAACCATAAGGTGTCGTGCTCATCCTCACGAAATCCTTTAGCCTTTCCTTTACTCATCCTTTCCTTTATATCACCAATCTCCTTGTCCGTCTTCTGGGCTTCCCTGATCTTACCCAACAAAGTGGACTAAATTTCCAATGCTGCAACATAACCTCTCGAAACTATCTCCAAGCATAGCTCTCGAAGGTCATCTGCTAACTACTTGGGTAATCCTCCGGTTATGAGCGTGTTAACATAACTCTTGCGGCTCAACACATCTACTACGATATTGGCCTTTCCTGGATGATAATGTAATCTCATATCATAATCCTTTATGAGCTCCAACCATCTCCTTTGCCTGAGGTTTAACTCCTTCTGCGTGAAGATGTATTTTAAACTCTTATGATCTATGTATACGTCACAACAGTTTCCGATGAGAAAGTGTCTCCATGTCTTGAGCGCATGCACTACGGTTGCTAACTCCAAATCATGCGTAGCATAATTCAACTCATGAGGTCGAAGCTGTCGTGAGGCATACGAAACAACTCTTCCTTCCTGCATAAGCACTCCTCCAAGTCCTCGACGTGAAGCGTCGCAATACGATTGGAAATCCTTGCGTTGGTCTGGGAGAATCAACACTGGGGCTGTAACCAAACGCTTCTTCAACTCCTGAAAACTGGCCTCACAATCCTCAGTCCATTTAAACTTGGTGTGCTTCTTCAATAACTCCATCATGGGCTTTGCAATCTTGGAGAAATTCTCAATAAATCTCCGTTATTAACCTGTGAGTCCAAGAAAACTTCTGATCTCTCCCACTGAGGTGGGTGCCAACCATTTAGTGACAGAAGCAACCTTGGTAGGGTCTACTACTATTCCTTCTCTGGATATAACATGTCGAAATCCAACTTCCTTCAACCAAAACTCACATTTGCTGAACTTGGCATACAACTGGTGTTCTCTGAGCTTCTCAAGAACCAAACACAAATGCTCCTTATGCTCTTCTTCATTCTTCGAGTAGACCAAAATGTCATCAATGAACACCACGACGAACTTATCCAAAAACTTCATGAACACCTTGTTCATCATACTCATGAAATAGGCAGGGGCATTAGTCAAACCAAATGACATAACTGTATACTCATATACCCCATACCTTGTGGTAAAAGCTGTCTTAGGTATATCCTGCTCTCGGATCTTCAACTGGTGATAACCTGATTGAAGATTGATCTTGGAGAAAACTTTAGCTCCTTGCAACTGGTCAAACAAATCATTGATCATCAGTAGAGGGTATTTGTTCTTGATCATCACATCATTCAGCGCACGATAATCAACAACCATCCTCAAAGATCCATCCTTCTTCTCCACTAGAAGCACTGGGGCTCGCCAAGGTGATGAACTTGGTCGAATGTAACCTTTCTCCAGTAATTCCTTAATATGCTTCTTAGTTTCATCCAAATCCTTTGCGGGCATCCGATACGGTCTCTTGGATATTAGTCCAGTGCCTGGAAATAACTCAATCAAAAACTCAATGTCTCGATCTGGTGGCATGCCTGGTAAATCTTTCGGAAAAACATCGGGATAATCCTTCACCACTAGTACTTGATCCTGTACAACTCATGATAAGGAATTAACTTGAGTCCTCCTCGGCGCATGCCTGGATATGTACTTGATCCTCTTTTCTTCCGGGGTGGTGAGAAGAATTGATTTACTGGCGCAACCGATGTTTCCCTCAAACTTAGATAGCCAATTCATGCCTAGTATCACATCCAATCCTTGTGATTCCAGAACAATCAGGTCGGTGGGGAAAACATGTCTACCTATGGTTACTGGAAACTGATAGCATCCCCTACTAGCCATATACTCCGCTCCTGGGGAACTCACTGACATAGGTGACTTAAGGGCTACGGTTGGCAACTTGTACTTATCCACAATTCCCCTTAATATGAATGAATGCGATGCACCAGCATCATAAAGAACAAGTGATGTAAATGCATTAATCAAAAACTTACTGACAACTGCGTCGGGTTGATCCTCAATCTCCTCCACACTGATGTGGTTCACCTGACCTTTGGTGAAGGGGTTGGGCTTCTTTGCAAAACCTCCATTGCCATTTCCATTATTGGCTTCAGGACAATCATTGGCATAATGTCCGGTCTTCTGGCACTTGAAACAAGTAATGTGGCTCAGATCCCTCTTGGCTGGTGTTGAGGTGTTGGAACGGTTATGACTACTGCTTCCTCCATTCCCATTGCCATTCTTGGGGCCACTGTGGTTGTGCGAACTTGCTCCATTGTGTGCATGGCCTCCATGGTTATGAGTATGTCCTCCCGAGTACGGGGAATAGCGGGGCTTCTGCTGAGCTCCAGAAGTGTTCCTCCCCTGTCCATACTTCCTCTTGAGATTGTCAATCTGTTGTTGCTTGCCTTCTATCATGAGGGCCCTGTCTACCAACTCTTGGTAGTTGTTGAATTTTGCCACCATCAACTGCATACTCAGCTCATCATTGAGTCCCTCAAGGAACTTCTCCTGCTTCGCGGCATCTCTGGCCACGTCATCTGGGGCATAGCGTGCTAACTTGCTAAACACATCCACATATTGTCCCACTTAACGACCTCCTTGGTGCAAGTTGCGAAACTCACGCTTCTTCATGCTCATAGCTCCTGGTGAAACATGGGCGGTGCAAAAAGCCTACTGAAACTGATCCCATGTAACTATATCAATGGGGTAAGTGGTGGTGAAATTCTCCCACCAAGATGATGCGGGTCCATCAAGATGACGTGCGGCAAAGCGCACTCTCTCTACATCTGTGTATCTTGCAGTGGTCAGCTCTCTTCCAATCTTGCGGAGCCAATCATCTGCAACAATCGGCTTGGTGCTACTAGAGAACACCGACGGATTCAACCTTAGAAAATGGGCTAGGTTGTCAATAGGGGGTGGTGGCAGTGGGTTGTTGTTGTAGTTGTTGTTGCCTTGGTTCTAGTTCTGAACTAGCATCTGCATCAAGGCATTCTAATGTTGGATCAACTGGGTGAGCTTCGGTGGGAACACGAATCCATTGTCATGTCTCGGAGGCATCTGAGGGTTAGAAGAGGTGATAAATCAGAATAGAAATAGGTCTAACAGAAATTCACTACCCATATTCTCATGAGACAAACACAATCAATTCACTTCATTCAATAGCACACAAGGTTCACACAAACGATCTAACCACGATTACAAACTCGATCGGTGCTAACTACTTGGAAGAATACTACTAGTAATGGTGGTCGTCTAGAAATTTTGATCAGACGAAGACTCCATGATATCAGCTCCAGCTTCATCAACGTAGTCGTCATCATTGTCATCATTTGCATCACTGTCTGTGTTGGTGTCGTCCAAGATGATGTAGTCCTTCGAAAGGATCTCCTTTGCTGGTTCTTGCTTATGATTCTCCACTGGTAGTCCTAGCTTCCTCTTCAAATCTTCATGCTTCTCCAGTAGTACGGTAATTTCTTCCTCATATCCATCGCGTGTAAACTTGAGTTCCTCTTCTAGCTCGCTGTTCTGCTTCATCAGCTTCTTGATATTCTTCATGTTGAAGCATAGTTGATTCTCTTGTCGGTGAATGAGGGAGTCCTGGACTAGGGGGTGTCCGGATAGCCGGACTATCATCATCGGCCGAACTCCAAGACTATGAAGATACAAGATTGAAGACTTCGTCCCGTGTCCGGATGGGACTTTCCTTGGCGTGGAAGGCAAGCTTGGCAATACGGATATGTAGATCTCCTACCATTGTAACCGACTCTGTGTAACCCTAGCCCTCTCCGGTGTCTATATAAACCGGAGGATTTTAGTCCGTAGGACGAACAACGATTACAACAATCATACCATAGGCTAGCTTCTAGGGTTTAGCCTCCTTGATCTCGTGGTAGATCCACTCTTGTACTACCCATATCATCAATATCAATCAAGCAGGAGTAGGGTTTTACCTCCATCAAGAGGGCCCGAACCTGGGTAAAAACATCGTGTCCCTTGTCTCCTGTTACCATCCGCCTAGACGCACAGTTCGGGACCCCCTACCCGAGATCCGCCGGTTTTGACACCGACATTGGTGCTTTCATTGAGAGTTCCTCTGTGTCGTCACCGATAGTCTTGATGGCTCCTTCAATCATCAACAACCACACAGTCCAGGGTAAGACTTTTCTCCCCGGACAGATCTTCGTGTTCAGCGGCTTTGCACTGCGGGCCAATTCGCTTGGCCATCTGGAGCAGATCGAAAGCTACGCCCCTGGCCGTCAGGTCAGATTTGGAAGCCTAAACTTCACGGCCGACATCCGCGGAGACTTGATCTTCGATGGATTCGAGCCACAACTGAGCGCGCCGCACTGTCGCGATGGGCTTGATTTAGCTCTGCCGCCGGACAGTGCCCTGGAGGCCGCACATGAGTCCGCTCTGGCCCCTAGTTCGGAGCCGACCGCACAGATCGAGGACAGGTGGCTGGACATCGCCTCGGAAGCTGCAATCTCTATGGCGATGGAGCCAAATATTGACCTTGTCCCTCGTAAGGCTTGTGACTTTGAGGTGCCGGACTCCTCGCCGGACTCTGAACCTCCCGCGCCCCTACCAGTCGAATCCGATTGGGCGCCGATCATGGAGTTCACCGCCGCGGACATCTTTCAGCACTCACCCTTTGGTGACATCCTGAATTTGCTAAAGCATCTCTCGTTATCAGGAGAGCCCTGGCCGGATTGCGGTCAGGACGGTTGGGATGCGGATGACGAAGAAATTCAAAACCCACCCACCACCCACTTTGTAGCCACTGTCAACGATCTAACTGACATGCTAGACTACGACTCCAAAGACATCGACGGTATGGACGACGACGCCGGAGACGACCAAGAACCAGCGCTTACCGAGCACTGGAAAGCCACCTCAACTCATGATGTATATATGGTGGACACCCCAAAAGGAAGCGATAACGAGGAACAACAGGACACGGCGAAGGATAATTCCCCCGAAAAACAACCAAAACGGCAACGCAAGCGCCGCCCCAATTCCCGCCTCGACAACAACAGCACTCATAATGACCCAGCCGTACAGCAGGGCAAACTAGTGGGCGACAAACATGCAACCAACCAACCGGCCGAACAGGATGAATCGGATAATCAACCCATCCCCGGCGAAAACAATAGTCCAGACGATCTCACGCCGGACACACCACCGGAGCATAAAAACCTTCACAAAAGGCTTGTCGCCACTGCAAGAAGCTTGAAGAAACGAAAGCGGAAGCTCAAAACAGCGGAAGACATACTCAGAATGAGGTGGAGCAAAGTACTCAAGACCGTGGACAAATATGGCAATAGCCACCAAACAAAGAGCTACCCGAAGCGCAAGCTGCTGCCCGAATTCGACGAGGAGGCCGTAGAGCCCTCACAGTCAAAAAGCAAAGAGGCCGCCTGGCCGGATAGATGACCAGATGACAGGCCAAGAGCGACAAGCGGTGTCGCACACAAGTCGGCACATGATCCTCGCAAAACAGATGGCCTAGTCAGGTCCATTTATGGGCCAAAAAAGAGGGCCCCAGGAAGCAACACAACACGCCGAGTGTTCGAAGACAACGGCACACCCAAATACAGGGGCGCCGCACACCCACTATGTTTCACCGATGAGGTGCTGGATCATGAATTTCCAGCGAGGTTCAAGCCCGTAAACATAGAGGCATACGACGGAACAACAGACCCCGGAGTCTGGATTGAGGATTACATCCTGCACGTACACATGGCTAGAGGAGATGATCTCCACGCCATAAAATATCTGCCCCTCAAGCTCAAAGGGCCAGCTCGGCATTGGCTCAAAAGCCTCCTAGAAAATACCATTGGAAGATGGGAAGAGCTCGAGGACGCGTTTAGAGCAAATTTTCAGGGGACTTATGTCCGCCCTCCGGATGCAGACGATTTAAGTCACATAACCCAACAGCCCAGAGAATTAGCGCGCAAATTCTAGAACAGGTTCCTCACCAAAAAGAACCAAATAGTCGACTGTCCGGACGCCGAAGCCTTAGCAGCTTTTAAACATAACGCTCGAGACGAATGGCTCGCCAGACACCTTGGCCAGGAAAAGCCAAGAACAATGGCCGCGCTAACAAGCCTCATGACCCGCTTTTGCACGGGGGAAGATAGCTGGCTAGCAAGATGCAGCACCAGTGACCCGAGCACATCTGAGATCAGAGATGGAAACGGAAAATCACGGCGCAGAAAGGACCAGCGCCGAAATAAAGAAAAGAGCTCAAAGAACACGGCGGTCAACGCCGGATTCAAAAGCTCGCGGCCGAACACCAAAACACTGCCCCTTAAGGACAACCGTGACGAGTTATCCAACTTAAACAAAATTTTGGATCGGATATGTCAAATCCACGGTACCCCCGGGAAACCTGTAAACCACACCCACCGAGATTGCTGGGTCTTCAAACAGTCCGGCCGACTCAACGCCAAACACAAGGGGCTCGACGCGCCAAGCGAGGATGATGACGAACCCCACCAGCAGAGCGCCGGAAAACAAAAGACTTTCCCAGAAGTCAAAACAGTAGACTCACTTCATGAGATAATACGGAACAATAGTGCGGCACCCGCTAAAGTACGGGTCACATGGTCCGCCCCAGCGGAACCCCGAGATTAGATGTCAAAACCAATTACTTTCGACCACCTGGACTATTCCAGAAGTATTCAAAACGCAGGATGGACTGCTATGATATTGGATCCTATAATCGACGGACTACAATTTACACAAGTTCTAAGGGATGGCGGCAGCGATTTAAACCTGCTATATCCGGACACAATCCGCAAGTTGGGGATAAACCCTACTAAAATTCGCCATAGCCGCACTTCCTTCAAAGGAGTGACGCCAGGCCCTTACGCCAAGTGCACGGGCTCCTTACTACTAGAAGTTGTGTTCGGATCACCCGACAACTTCCATCGCGAAAAGCTAATCTTCCATGTTGCCCCATTCAAAAGTAGCCATCAAGCACTATTGGGACGTGAAGCTTTCGCCCGCTTTAACGCAATACCGCACTACGCGTCTCTTACACTTAAAATACCCGGTCCACGCGGCATCATCTCATTAAAAGGTCGTTTAAGACCCCGGACACGGTTAGACGAGTCTGGCACAAATAAACTAGGGGCTCCCAAGCCGCATACCCCTTCACAAGGGGCTGCGCGTACAAACAATGGGCCACTAAAAGCTCAACTTTATTCATTGATTCATACTTTGCTTTCAATAAATTTTTTGCACGATTTCTTTTCAAGCTAAGTTCCTCTCTTTTTACAGATGAACAACGTGTACACCCATCCAGGATACGGCACAATGGAGACACAGGCGCAGACGTGGAGCAGGGACCCGTGGCAAGGATTCTTTTCAAATTAAGACCCTGCGTAAACCTTTCTTACTATCTCTTGTTGATTCATATCCCACGATTTTTTACCATAACCAACGAGGAGGCTGGCATTTTGGCATCGGCCGCGCCAGAAATTCTCGCTTGTACCTGGACACTATGGGCTTAGGGCATTGTTCTGCCTGTTATCATAAAGACCGAATACCTTAGGGAGTGTTCGGCGTCTCGAGTTAGGCCTTATATGCATAAGCTCCGAGTCATGTCTTTGGTCAAATGTTGGGTTTGCTCGGCTCCTGTGTTTTGCTGCCTTATGTTTCGTATCATTGGCTAACGCGGCACCAGGAGAACTACTGCGATTGTGCCCCGGTTCGGCCGGGCGAGCACCTCAGTAGAGAAAGCCGAAAACTGACTGTCATGATACAACGAGAGACTGGTCAACCACTCGATCGACTACCAGAATGTTTAGAATTCCTCTGCTTTGACGAAGGACCGTTTCCGGGTCAGGCACATACGCACCCCGAATTCGGAGAGCGCGGTGCCCCTAGGGGCTATATCGTAGCCCCACCCTCGAACTCCTATGGCTAAGTGAAAGTGATAAAGCATTATAGTCTGGTTGCCTCGTTTGCTACGCTACCACCTCCTTCACAGGACCAAGACGTTGGATTAAGTGTGAAAATTCACTATTTTTGCAAACACCCCCACACCATGTGCGTGGGGGCTGAAGCCGAAGACTGCCATCTTTCAGGTTATACACAAGTATACATTAACGGCCGCATAGGAGATATTTCAATACTTGAATGCACAAGTATAAAAAGCACTTATATTATATATATCGTCTTGCAAATCATAAAAATCATTTAAACATGACATTCTTTGAGCACTGCACCTCTATTGCACGAGCACCTCGCAGAACTTCCCCAAAATAGTGCTCGGTGGGTAACCGGCTCTCGTCCGAACCCCGGGTCGCAACAGCAGTGGCATCCATCTCCATCCAGTATGTCTTCACACGGGCGAGGGCCATCCGTGCACCCTCTATGCAGGCCGACCCGCTTCATCGCCTTGATATGCGGCACCGCCCCAAGGAATTGCTGCAATAAGCCAAAATAACTCTTCGGCTTGGGCCTATCCGGCCAAATATGAGTCAATACATCAGTCATGGCAAGTCCGGACAATCTATTCAGCTCAGCCCACTCAGCCAACCGATCGGTCAGCGGAAGTGAACGCTCCGGACTGTCGAATTGAGACCAAAAAAGCTCTTCCGTCTCGTGATCCTTTTGACTTCGGAAGTGCACTACTGCATCTGCCGCACTCGCCGCTAAATCCATATAAGGATCCTCCGGACCCCACAGCTGGCCAAGCTGAGCATACTTCGGATCTGTAAACCTCCTGCGTAGCAGAAAAGGCTTGCCAGCCGCAATATCTCCGGCCTGGCGCAGCTCCTCCTTTATAGCCCTCATTGCAGAACGGGCATCCTTGGCTTTGGCGGTGGCCTTCTTCAGTCTTTCTTGCTCCGCTCGGCGCTCTTTTTCAAGAACCTCACAGCGGTCGGTAACATCTTTCAGCTTCACGGCCATTTCGGCCATCTCCTCCCTGCTTCGGTAGTGAGCAGCCCTTTCGGCTTCTAACTCTTCGGCCGCCTTCGAGGCAGCCGCATTACTCCTCCTAGCCTGCTCCTTGTCTCGAGCAAGCTCTGCTCGAAGGTCCTCCACAGCAGCAGCACCATCTGCATCAAACACACATGTTGTAAGGAGTGAGCTCCGGCTCCCTTACTAGGTGACCACGGAGAAACAACCTACCTTGCGACTCGTCAAGTCGCTTATTGACCAGCGCGATGTCCGCATCCGCAACGTCGAGTTGCCACCTTAGTTCAGCAACTCCATCAGTCCGGCTGGCCACCGGACTATCCGCCACCTGTGTAGAAAGGGCGAGAATTAATACCTGAGATTATGATCCTCGGCACGCTGTCGCTTTCGACAACATACCGAGTCTCAGGGGCTACTATCTATACAGGGCGCCCTTTATGTGCAAAACTGTCAAAAGGTATGTCATTTTTACGTACCTCAAACCCCGCCAGCAAACTTCTGACGGCGTCATGCAGCCCACCTTTGGCGGATAAATTTTTTCCAATCACTGTACCCATCAATGTACGGTGATCTTCTGAGATAGACGCCCTCTCAAGCAGATCCTTCAGCTCCCCCGGCCGTACACCAGTTGGTGCCGAACTCTTCGGCCCTGCCGGACTTGGGGATACCCTCCATGATGACACCTCAGGGTCGTCCGCCCCACCTGACGGTGCGGCAGATGGAGGCGTCTCGCTCTCCATCATCTCCGGACGAAGGTCCCCCGAAGACGAGCTCATCTGAGAAGGACGGAGATCCGAACTACAAGGTAAAAACTTAGGTTATCCTCAGAAGCACAAATAGGGATGTCCTTTATTACAAAACTCCCCTTTTTCTACTTACGGCTCGCTGGAGGGCTGATTCCTTAGGGGAGACAGTGCGGCCGGGGCCTCCCCAGGCGAAGGACCCTCTGGTGAAGATCTCTTCCCCCGCTTCGAGGCCTTGGCCTCCGGGTTTCCGGAAGCGGTCCTCTTCTCCCCTTGGTAGGAGGGATTCTTGATCCCTCCTTTCTCGAAAGCCTCCTTGGTAGAGCTGGTAGCTTCTCTGCTTTCCCCTTCGCCTTCCTCCGAAGGCGCAACCTCCAGCATCTTGACCAACACGGAATCCGGCGTGGTCTCCGGGAGGGGGGCCGGACACCGTATCAGTTTTGCTTACGCTATCCACTCCTGTTCAGAGGACAATTGGTTAAGAGGCAAATCCAAGAAATGCAAACAAACAGTATGTCCGGACACAGCGCTACTTACTTGTGTATCCGGGCGATTGCAGCTTAGGCCGGCGTCCTCGAACAATTCCGGACACACCTCTTGTGATCCGAAGAACAATTTGTACATCTCCACGGGTGTCGTACCCATGAAGTGTTGGAGAATTCGTGGTCCCTCCGGATTGAACTCCCACAGCCAGAGAGGACGACGTTTGCAGGGCAGAAGACGCATAATCAGCATAACCTGCATCACCACGACCAGATTGATCTCCCTCTCTTGGAGGTCTCAAATCCGGCCCTGCAATAGGGGCACGTCCTTTGACGGCCCCTAGTAGAGCCCTTGGTTGACCCATGACATCAGCCGTTGTGGAGGTCCCGAGCGGAAGATGGGCGGCGGCTTCTGCCTGCTGCCCTTGGGAGCGGTAATATAAAACCACTCCTGTTGCCACAAGCCGAGCTCCTCTTGGAAAGAGCCCTCGGGCCATGGAGCATCGGCCCTCCTGCTTACAACCGCCCCGCCGCACTCTACTTGGCGCCCCTCGATCACCTTCGGCTCCACGTTAAAGGTTTCGAGCCACAAACCGAAGTGGGGGGTAGTGTGGAGGAAGGCCTCGCAGACAACAATGAATGACGAGATGTGGAGGATGGACTCCGGAGCCAGGTCATGGAACTCCAACCCATAGTAAAACATGAGCCCTCTCACAAAAGGATCCGTCGGGAAGCCTAAACCCCAACGGAGGTGGGACACAAACACGACGCTTTCGCCGGGCTCGGGAGTGGGGATGACTTGCCCTTTGGCGGGCAACCTATGCGAAATCTCGTAAGTCAGGTACTTGGCTTCTCTCAACTTTAGCACGTCCTCTTCTGTGACAGAGGAGGGCATCCACCGGCCCTGTAGGTCGGAGCTGGACATTGCCAAAAGTCCAAAGCGCTCGAATCTGGGGCTCTGGGTGTTGGAACTCGGGGCGAAGGGCAGATTTGATTGAGGATTGAAGAAAAACGAGCCTTGGTCCCATTATAAAGTGGGAAATACCAAGAGCCGTCCCCGTAACCATTTGGGACTCGCCTTTGATAGAGGAGGCGTGGCGACGGGCGCGGTTGGGTTACCCAAGTTCGTATTGATGGGAATCCCGGAATAAGGGGAACACGATCTCTGCTTCGACAAGACGTGCCAAGGAAACCGCTTCGCTAAACGCGCTGAGGTGGTATAATAAAAACAATTCAAGTAAAGGCTTGGTAGTGGTGTGACGTCACGCCACGAAATACGTCGGTAGATTGAGCTTGTGTACATATTATTCTCTCTATGGTAGTATGTGGAATTTATTTTGCAGAGCCGGACACTATCCTGGTGTTCACAATCTTCTATGTATTAATTCGGAGGAGGAACCCGCCTTGCAATGCCGAAGAATATGCGCGCCGGACTCATCGTCATTGAAGCCTGGTTCAGGGGCTACTGAGGGAGTCCTGGACTAGGGGGTGTCCGGATAGCTTGACTATCATCATCGGCCGAACTCCAAGACTATGAAGATACAAGATTGAAGACTTCGTCCCGTGTCCGGATGGGACTTTCCTTGGCGTGGAAGGCAAGCTTGGCAATACAGATATGTAGATCTCCTACCATTGTAACCGACTCTGTGTAACCCTAGCCCTCTCCGGTGTCTATATAAACCGGAGGGTTTTAGTCCGAAGGACGGACAACCATTACAACAATCATACCATAGGCTAGCTTCTAGGGTTTAGCCTCCTTGATCTCGTGGTAGATCCACTCTTGTACTACCCATATCATCAATATCAATCAAGCAGGAGTAGGGTTTTACCTCCATCGAGAGGGCCCGAACCTGGGTAAAAACATCGTGTCCCTTGTCTCCTGTTACCATCCGCCTAGACGCACAGTTCGGGACCCCCTACCCGAGATCCGCCGGTTTTGACACCGACATTGGTGCTTTCATTGAGAGTTCCTCTGTGTCGTCACCGATAGGCTTGATGGCTCCTTCAATCATCAACAACCACGCAGTCCAGGGTGAGACTTTTCTCCCCAGACAGATCTTCATGTTCGGCGGCTTTGCACTGCGGGCCAATTCGCTTCGCCATCTGGAGCAGATCGAAAGCTACGCCCCTGGCCGTCAGGTCAGATTTGGCAGCCTAAACTTCACGGCTGACATCTGCGGACACTTAATCTTCGATGGATTTGAGCCACAGCCGAGCGCGCCGCATTGTCACGATGGGCATGATTTAGCTCTGCCGCCGGACAGTGCCCTGGAAGCCGCACATGAGTCCGCTCCGACCCCTAGTTCGGAGCCGACCGCACAGATCGAGGACAGGTGGCTGGACACCGCCTCGGGAGCTGCAATCTCTACGGCGATGGAGCCGAATACTGACCTTGTCCCTCGTAAAGCTCGTGACTCTGAGGTGCCGGACTCCTCGCCGGACTTCGAACCTCCTGTGCCCCTACCAATCGAATCCGATTGGGCGCCGATCATGGAGTTCACCGCCGCGGACATCTTTCAACACTCACCCCTTGGTGACATCCTGAATTCGCTAAAACATCTCTCGTTATCAGGAGAGTCCTGGCCGGATTGCGGTCAGGATGGTTGGGATGCAGACGACGAAGAAATTCGAAACCCACCCAGCACCCACTTTGTAGCCACTGTCGATGATCTAACCGACATGCTAGACTACGACTCCGAAGACATCGACGGTATGGACGACGATGCCGGAGACGACCAAGAACCAGCGCCTACGGGGCACTGGAAGACCACCTCGTCATACGACATATACATGGTGGACATCCCAAAGGATGGGAACGGCGAAGAAGCAGCGGAGGCAGATTCCCCTAAGAAACAGCCCAAGTGCCGACGTCAGCGGCGCCGCTCTAAATCTGGCCATGGCAAGAATGGAGATTCCGGCACCGGAGATAATAACACTCCAGAAAGTGCCAAAGACAACCCCCTCCAGCAAGATTCAGCGCGGGAGGACGGAGAAGCCAGCCCTCACGAGAGAGCGGCAGACGAAGAGGTCGAGGATGATAATTACATGCCTCCCTCCGGAGACGAGGCAAGCCTCAACAACGACGAATTTGTCGTGCCCGAGGATTTCAAACAAGAGTGTTTTAAACGCAGGCTTATGGACACGGCAAACAGCCTAAAGAAAAATCAGCAACAGCTCAGAGCTGATCAAGACCTGCTAGCCGACAGATGGACCGAAGTCCTCGCGGCCGAAGAGCATGAACTCGAACGTCCCTCCAAAAGCTACCCAAAACGCAAGTTGCTCCCCCAATTAGAGGAGGAGGAGTATAAACCCTCATCACCAGTGCACAATACGGCAGACCGACCACCTCGTGGCCGCGACAGAGAGGCATCTAGGCCCTCCACCAGAACCGTACCCCAGCACCGCTCAAAAAGTGCGAAGCCACGGGGGGAATGCGCTGGACTTGCGAGACATATTGGAGGACAAGGTAAGACAATCAAGATCGATCTACGGATCACGTGGGCACCCCATGATGCGCGACGACTACCGTCGCGCCGGATACAGCAACTCCGGTCGGGCCGAACACAGTAGACAAAGCTCTCTTGAGCTACGTCGCGATATTGCCCAGTACAGAGGCGCCGCACACCCACTATGCTTCACAGATGAAGTAATGGATCATCAAATCCCTGAAGGGTTTAAACCCATGAACATTGAATCCTACGATGGCACAACAGACCCCGCGGTTTGGATCGAAGACTATCACCTTCATATCCATATGGCCCGCGGTGACGATCTCCACGCCATCAAATATCTCCCACTCAAGCTTAAAGGACCAGCTCGGCATTGGCTTAACAGCTTGCCAGCAGAGTCAATTGGGTGTTGGGAGGACCTGGAAGCCGCATTCCTAGACAACTTCCAGGGCACATATGTGCGACCACCAGACGCCGATGACCTAAGCCACATAATTCAGCAGCCAGACGAGTCGGCCAGACAATTCTGGACATGGTTCCTAACAAAGAAAAATCAAATCGTCAACTGTCCGGATGCAGAGGCCCTCGCAGCCTTCAAACACAACATCCACGACGAGTGGCTGGCCCGGCACCTAGGACAGGAAAAGCCGAAATCCATGGCAGCTCTCACATCACTAATGACCCGCTTCTGTGCGGGGGAGGATAGCTGGCTAGCCCGCAGTAACAACCTCAGAAAAAATGCTGGCAGTCCGGATACTAAGGACCGCAATGGCAGGTCGCATCGAAACAAAAACAAACGCCGTGTTAACGGCGATAAAACTGAGGATACGGCAGTCAACGCCAGATTCAGAGGCTCTAAACCCGGTCAGCGAAAGAAGCCATTCAAAAGAACCACTCCGGGTCCGTCTAGTTTGGACCGAATACTCGACCGCTCTTGCGAGATACATGGCACCCCTGAAAAGCCAGCTAATCATACTAACAGGGATTGTTGGGTATTCAAGCAGGCAGGCAAGTTAATTGCCGAAAGCAACGACAAGGGGCTGCATAGCGATGACGAGGAAGAGACCCGGCCGCCGAACAGTAGAGGACAGAAGGGTTTCCCCCCACAAGTGCGGACGGTAAACATGATATACGCAACCCATATACCCAAGAGGGAGCGGAAGCGTGCACTTAGGGATGTATATGCGATGGAGCCAGTCGCCCCGAAGTTCAATCCATGGTCCTCTTGCCCGATCACTTTCGATCGAAGGGACCACCCCACCAGTATCCGCCATGGCGGATTCGCCGCATTGGTTTTAGACCCAATCGTTGATGGATTTCACCTTACCAGAGTCCTGATGGACGGCGGCAGCAGCCTGAACCTGCTTTATCAGGACACAGTGTGCAAGATGGGCATAGACCCCTCAAGGATTAAACCTACAAAAACGACCTTCAAAGGCGTCATACCAGGAGTAGAGGCCAATTGTACAGGCTCGGTTACACTGGAAGTGGTCTTCGGATCCCCGGATAACTTCCGAAGCGAGGAGTTAATCTTTGATATAGTCCCGTTCCGCAGCGGCTATCATGCTCTGCTCGGACGGACCGCGTTTGCAAAGTTCAACGCGGTGCCACATTATGCATACCTCAAGCTAAAGATGCCAGGCCCTCGAGGAGTCATCACGGTTAACGGAAACACGGAACGCTCCCTTCGAACGGAGGAACACACAGCTGCTCTCGCGGCAGAAGTACAGAGCAGCCTCTTAAGGCAATTTTTGAGTCCGGCCATTAAGCGACCGGACATGGCCAAACGTGCCCGGAGTAACATACAACAAGACCACCTGGCACGTTTCGAGCACGCATAGCAATGCAGCCCCAACCCCAGCCCTCGCATAATTGCAAGACCAGTCCTTCGCGTACATCATTATGCTAGGGAGATACCATGGGCATAGGGGAAGGGGCACGACCACGACAGACCCAGAGTGCGGCTCAACCACACCAGGGGCTCCCAAGTGCGTCGCTCTCTTTTCCTTTTTCTTTTTTCTTATCCACAGGACTCCATTCACCAGAGGCCTTGTCCGGCAGTAGACCTGCCGAACTCACGATGCAACAGCCAGGGAAGGAGAAAGGCTACGACGAACACTAAGGTGGTCTCCATTACGAGCATTAAATCTGTTTAATACACCATTCCGCAGCCTACCCCTGGAGGGGGACATGTTTAAATAGTCCAATCCCTTGCTTACCGCACTATTTGTATCGCTCTGCATTCATGGCACTATTTCTGAATAAACAATGCATCGCTTTTTGCTTATAGCCGCTTTTCTTTTTTCTATATATATGTTCATTTACGACATCCTGCATCCATACACTTTGGTACGGCCGAATACACCAGGGGCTTAAGTTCCCCGCATTATGGTGTGATAAGTCCGAACACTTTCCCAAGTGCGGCACCCCAAACTTATAGCATTATATGCATCGGCTCTGAATCATGTCTTGGGTCAATAGTTGGGTTTGCCCGGCTCCCATGTTTTGGTACCTTACGTTCCGTTTTATCGGCTAAGGTAGCACTGGGAGAACCACTGCGATTGCGCCCCGGTTGAGCTGGGCGAGTGCCTCAGTGGAGAAAGCTAAAACTGACCGTCATGATAAGGCGAGAGCTGGTCGCTATTCGAGAGATCTTTTTGAGTCCCTAAAGACTTATGCCGCTTAGAGCGAGGAACCGGCTTTGTCCGGCCCAGGCATGGATAGCGCCCCGAACTCGGTCTTCCGAATACTAGGGGCTTCGCCGAAATTTAAAATTATAGAATTCTATGGCTAAGTGAGAGTGTTCAAGCATTATAAGTCCGGTTGCCTTGTTCGTCGTGTTGAGCGCCTCCCTAGATGGACCCAAAAATGGGAACAAGAGAGCTCAAGTTTATCCCAAACACCCCAGCACTCGTGGCATGGGGGCTGAAGCTGACGACTTGCCATCTCTCAGATTTGATAAACGGCCGCACAGAAGGTAATATTTTAAATCAATAAGTGTTGCTTAGCGCATATGAACAAAGTTTTCAGCGCACAGGATAACACATTGCGAGTCTAATCAAATATTACATCTTTGGAGCACTCATCCGCAATCTTGCGGGCACCCTTCAGGACACTCTTATAATACATTTCGGGCGTGCAATACTCCTTGCCCGCCGGCGGCGCGTCCGTCAGAAGCTTCTCAGCATCCAGCCTGCCCCAGTGCACTTTTGCACGGGCAAGGGCCCGACGGGCACCTTCAATGCAGGCAGAGCGCTTGACGACTTCCACCCAGGGACATGCATCCACCAGCCGCCGCACCAGGCCGAAGTAGCTCCCAGGCATGGCCTCCTGGGGCCACAGCCGAACTATGAGGCCCTTCATGGCCTGTTCGGCTACCTTGTGGAGCTCGACCAGCTGCTTCAGCTGGTCGCTAAGGGGCACCGGATGTCCGGCCTCAGCATATTGAGACCAGAAGACCGTCTCTGTCGAGCTCCCCTCCTCGGCCCGGTAGAATGCGGCCGCATCGGACGCGCTGTGAGGCAGATCTGCAAACGCTCCTGGAGAGCTCCGAATTTGGGTAAGTAACAGGTAATTCACTTTCACATGCTTGCTTTGCATGAAAAAAGCCTTACCCGCTGCTATTTTCTTCAAATCCTCGACCTCCTGGAGGGCCTTGTGGGCTTCGGCCTTAGCGGCTTTTGCACCCTCAAGAGCCGATGCAAGCTCGGACTCTCGAGTCCTCGAGTCGCGCTCCAAACCCTCATGTTTTTCCATGAGAGCCCGGAGCTCTTGTTGCACCTCCGCCACCCTCGCCTCCTGCTTTTCCCGCTCGGCTTGCTCTGCGGCCGCATTGCGTTCGGCCGCAGACACCGCCTCCTTCAGGGTCGCCACCTCGTTCATGGCCCCTGGAGTACCCACGTTATCCTTGTTATTTTTCTTGCAACCAAAATCCTTTTCTGTAAGGTACAAATTCAATATGGTGTTACTCACCTTCCCTGTCCTCGAGCTGCTTCTTGGCACGGCCGAGCTCACTCTCGGACTGCTCGAGGTTCTGCTTTAAAGCATCAACCTCCGCAGTCAGTGCAGCGGAGGTCAGCAGCGCAGCCTGCAATCCCATATTGACATAATTTTTAGACCTCCTGTGTATACCTTTTTAGATCCTCAGTCCGACTTTTCTTTCCGAACACCGAACCGAGCATCAGGGGCTACTGTCTATGCGGTATTACATCACATATTTTAAATTTCTTACCTCAAAACCCGTTAGAAGGCTGCTGCAGGCTTCGGTCAACCCGCTCTTGGCGAGCTGAACCTTCTGAATCACCACACTCATTATAGTGCGGTGTTCTTCCTCGATGGAAGCACCGTTGAGCGCCTCCAACAAGTTGTCCGGCGCCTCCGGTTGGACGGAGGCCGCTGGTGCCACGTTCTTGCCCTTCTCACGAAGGGGCCGCCTGCCGGACTCCGGAACCACTGCTGGTTCCGGTGCGGAGTCCGGTGCAAAGTCCGGGAGGTTGCCTTGCGGCACCTCCGGAGCCTCCTCCTCCTGATGGGTCCCCTCCTGGGATCCCACCTCGGCGTCATCAACGTCACGGGGAGTTGAGGCGGTCGGAAGGGAATCCACATCCGACGGAGCCAAGGACCTGCTCGATGAAGCGGGAAGATCGTCCTCGGCCGGACTACAGGTTGTATGCGGCATTAGAAAGACACCGTGTGACAAAAAGAAAAATTATAGATCATTCAGGAATCCAGATACTTACGATC
This sequence comes from Triticum timopheevii, assembly GCA_963921465.1. Taxonomy (NCBI): domain Eukaryota; kingdom Viridiplantae; phylum Streptophyta; class Magnoliopsida; order Poales; family Poaceae; genus Triticum; species Triticum timopheevii. The sequence goes on from OY997272.1 coordinate 174,969,700, forward strand.
TTTCCGGGGGCTTGGCCCTTGATGGCCACTCCCCGTCGCCGTCGCCGGCGTTGGCGGAGCAGTCCGGAGGAAGGGTCCTTCCCTTCTTGGACCCTTTGGCCTCCCCCGTTAGGGAAGCCTTCCTTTTCTTCTCTCCCCACTCTTGGGGAGAGGCCTCTTTCTCCTCCTCGTCTTCAGGGGAGGAGTCCGCCTCGGAGCCATCGGACGACGAGTCCGATACCACCTGGCGCCGGGAACTTCTTTGGGTTCCCGTGGCCTTCTTCTTGGCCTTCTTCTCCGGCACCACATAAAGTGTCGGGACTAGCAGCCCCGTAAAATGGGTATCCACTGGGTCTTCGGGGAGGGGAGCCGGAAAGTTAACCTGTCTGTACGTCCTCTGCCAGTCCTGTTAAAGGCAATGGGAGTTTTAGAGCCCACATAGAGTCAAACTATGAAAGAAATGAATGTCCCATAAAGGATAACATAGCTTACCACGCCGGCCGGACGCTGCGTGCTGAATCCGCGATCTTCAAGTGCGGATGCGGGGGCTTCTCCGCCCTTGAACAGCACCCTCCAGGCAGCTTCGTACATTGTGTCGAAGAGCCCGCTAAGGGTCCGGTGCTGTGCTAGATCAAACTCCCACAAATTGAAAGCCCGTTGCTGGCAGGGGAGAATCCGACGGACGAGCATGACCTAGATCACATTGACAAGCTTAAGCTTCTTGTTCACCAGGGTCTGGAGACAGGATTGGAGTCCGGTCAGCTCCTCCGAACTGCCACATAGCAAGCCCTTCTCTTTCCAGGAGGTGAGCTGCATGGGGGTACCAGATCTGAACTTGGGGGCCGCTGCCCATTTAGGGTCACGCGGCTCGGTGATGTAGAACCACCCCGATTGCCACCCCTTGACGGATTCCACAAAGGCGCCCTCGAGCCAAGTGACGTTGGGCATTTTGCCCACCATGGCGCCTCTGCACTCCGCTTGAACGCCCTTCACCACCTTCGGCTTGACATTGAAGGTCTTTAGCCACAAGCCGAAGTGGGGCTGGATGCAGAGGAAGGCCTCGCACACGACGATAAACGCCGAGATGTTGAGGATGAAGTTCGGCGCCAGATCGTGGAAGTCCAGGCCATAGTAGTACATGAGCCCCCGGACGAAGGGATGTAGTGGGAAGCCCAGTCCGCGGAGGAAGTGGGGAAGAAATACGACCCTCTCATGGGGCCTTGGGGTGGGGATGAGCTGCCCCTCGTCGGGCAGCCGGTGCGCGATGTCGCTGGACAGGTATCCGGCGCCGCACAGTTTCTCGATGTGCCCCTCCGTAACGGAGGAGGCCATCCACTTGCCTCCTGCTCCGGACATGGCTGGAGAAGGTTGAGGCGAGAGGTGCGGACTTGGGCGCTGGAGCTCGAGTGCACGAAGATGGATAGGCAAAGGAGGAAGAAGGCATAGGTAAAAAAAGGTGGATCCTTATCCCCTAATATATGGGCGGACGAAGCCTATGCGTCACCACCGGCCTGGTAAGACTCGCCTATCTCCCAATGGCGCGGTTGGGTTACCCACGTCCGTATTGATGGGAATCCCGGAATAAGGGGAACACGATCTCTGCTTCGACAAGACGTGCCAAGGAAACCGCTTCGCTAAATGTGCTGAGGTGGTATTGTAAAAACGATTCAAGTAAAGGCTTGGCAGTGGTGTGACGTCACGCCGCAAAATACGTCAGCAGATTGAGCTTGTGTACATATTATTCTCTCTACGGTAGTATGTGGAATTTATTTTGTAGAGCCGGACACTATCCTGGTGTTCACAATCTTCTATGAATTAATTCGGAGGAGGAACCCGCCTTGCAATGCCGAACAATATGCGCGCCGGACTCATCGTCATTGAAGCCTGGTTCAGGGGCTACTGAGGGAGTCCTGGACTAGGGGGTGTCCGGATAGCCGGACTATCATCATCGGCCGGATTCCAAGACTATGAAGATACAAGATTGAAGACTTCGTCACGTGTCTGGATGGGACTTTCCTTGGCGTGGAAGGCAAGCTTGGCAATACGGATATGTAGATCTCCTACCATTGTAACCGACTTTGTGTAACCCTAGCCCTCTCTGGTGTCTATATAAACCGGAGGGTTTTAGTCCGAAGGACGAACAACCATTACAACAATCATACCATAGGCTAGCTTCTAGGGTTTAGCCTCCTTGATCTCGTGGTAGATCCACTCTTGTACTACCCATATCATCAATATCAATCAAGCAGGAGTAGGGTTTTACCTCCATCGAGAGGGCCCGAACCTAGGTAAAAACATCGTGTCCCTTGTCTCCTGTTACCATCCGCCTAGACGCACAGTTCGGGACCCCCTACCCGAGATCCGCCGGTTTTGACACCGACAGTCCCCATGAAGCTTGGTAGTCCGATGTTCAGGTACTTTATGGCTTCCTTCAAGTGTCGTCCGAAAGGGATGTCGTTATCTGTAGAGTAGAAATAGAGGAGAATTAGAAATGAGCAAAGAAGAGAAATCATGTGGCTTATTCTAGTGGTCGCGTCCTACAGTCAGCATGTGCTCTAATACCATCTTGTAGCGACCATTATCCCAATGAACCAAAGTATCTATGTTTCATTGTCATCCCTGGATCGGTAATGCTAACACACACAGTACTCGAGGAATTATAACAGAGTTCAATCACACACTTATTATATTGGGTCCTCATAAAGAGTATGATTACACAAAAATATCATGGCTGAAGGCCATCTAAACTAAATAACTGTGGAAGTTTCGAAGGTAAATGAGTCCATCAACTCCAACGGCATAGCTGAGTGCAAGACAACGACCTATCGCACCTTATTCGTCATCTGAGTAGTCTGCAACATGAGACGTTGCAGCCGTGTAGGTTAGCACATTGAATATGTTGGCAGAGTTACAATGTAAAGCAATGAATGCAAGAAACTATATCTACATGCAATATTTGGCTGGTGGAGGCTCTAAGTTTATGATTTTGCATAAAGCTAGTTTTTTTCCTACAACAAAGGAATAAATTTATTCAACTACTCCCGAGTTGTTCCAATATTTGAGAAGGTTCCCCCAACTCAAAATCCCAAATAAACAAGTATCATCATTAAACCCAATTCAATTAATTAAAGATTGATGAGATCAACAATATTCCAGATACTCAAGATGTCCATAACCGAGTACACGGCTAACCATGATTAGTTTATACACTCTGCAGAGGTTGCGCACTTTTCCCCACAAGACTCGACCGCATCCATGATTGGAAGATCGAGACATAGTCTTTCTGAAACATTCACTCTCTATCCCGTCAGACCGCTACACCTACTTTCCCTCTACATCTGCTAGTCCACCTCTTCGAGAGCTCATACAACTTACTCAACTATGCCAGAGCCCTAATTGCTTGTGGCTGCACACGTAAGTTTCTAGTCATGAAATATCATATAATCCCTTTGAGCCTGGGTGGCGAACCGAGGGAAAATCACACGGATACCCCAGGATTTCCCTTAATGGACAACACTGGATTCCCCAGGTGCCCCAACCAATCCACCCAGATGTGTATTAAAGTTGCCACCTTAATGTTATCCAAGATTAATAACTCTCATAACTTCCATGTGAATCACGATCCAATCCCCGTCTACGAGCATGGCTAAGCAATAATAAAGCATAACATATATTCCCGGGGTGATCAAAAGGTATTAGGTTCCTACCTCAAGTACTACAACCAAACCACATGTTCCCAATCCTACTCATGCAAATATTTGAGGGGCAATACTAATGCATAGTAAAAACTTGGTATAGAAGAGTATGATCGAAGTGTAACTTGCCTTGCTGATGATCTACAAAATCTATAGATTTGTAGTAACAACCTTTGCACTCCGGGTAATCAAACGTAGAGAAACAGTAGCATACATAAGCAATCACTCAAACCAAACAAAAGGGAAAACGTGAAAAGATCCAAATCAAACACGAAACAAGCAAACAGCTAAACTAAATAGAAAACAAAACCTAACAGCATTATTATCATGTGGATTAGATCTTAACGGTAGGTACAAGTGATTAGCTACGATTCCCAAAAAGAAACAACTCAAACGGAGAAACGAAACTCGAGATACGAACGAAACAAGATCGTTTACTAATCTAAACTAAACTCAAATTTTACAGTGTCAAAATCATGTTCAAGTTGGTTAACTGGAAGAAAAGATATTGTTACGAAGATTTAGGCGTTGGTTTCATCTAATTTGGACAAACGAGCAAAAAGTTACGCTAGTGTTAAGATCAAGGGCTAAATCATGATAAAACTATTCACGGATAGGTCCTTGGCCGAAAATAAAACTAAAAAGAAAACTCTACCGCGTGAACGTTCGTTAACAGAACTAATCTAACGAAAACTGTTTGTTAAACGATCTAAACGAACGAACGTTCATTATTTAGGTTAATCTAAAAAGACTGATCTAATCTAACCGAAACAAAACCAAAAAAACGAGAAGAACTGGACGGTTCTTACTGGTTCGCGTCGAAAAACCGGCGGTGGCGGCAAATCCGGTCGGCGGCGGCTCCGGGCGGCACGAGGCGGCAGCGGCGCGGCGAGGTGCAGCGGCGCGGGCGAGCAGCGGCAGCACCAACGCGGCGCGAGGCGGCGGCGTAGGCTGCGGGAGGCGGGGCGGCTTGGGGAGAGGAGGGCGGCGGCGGCGGGGGCGGGGCGGCTTGGGGAGAGGAGGGCCCCTTGCTTGTGCGAGGGGGCGCGGGAAGCCGACCCGAACTCCTCCTCGCCGGAGTCCGGCGTCCTCACGGGAGACGAAGGCGGCACGGGGCGGATGGGACGGCTGGGTTTTGGCCTAGTCGGTCCGAAACAGTTTTTTTACATAACTTCGCCGTAGAGAAAAATCCTAATATAATATAGAAAAATCTAAAAAATTCAGAAACAAGTTTCACCGTCCCAACCTGACAAGATGAACATTTTTCTGGACTAAAATGTTTCAAAAATACAAGTTTTCTCTAATTCAAATAAAATAGCAAATAAAATACAAATAAAATAATAATTTGATTTTAAAATTCTTTCTCCAATATTTCTCTTAGCTTGAAGAAGTCATATTATCTTCTCTCATTTATTTTTATTATTGGAAATATTTGGGGAGAAAATATTAAAATCAAATTGATCCTCTTTTCAAATATGAAAATTTGTGAAACCTCCAACTCTCCCCTTGGATCCTTGAGTTGCTTAAAATTTCTAGGATCACAACAAAAATGAAAAATAAAATATGATATGCATATGATGATCTATGTACAACATCCAAATTGAAAATTAGGATGTTACATAAAAAGTTTAGAGGGTTACGGCAAAAACTGGATGCACTTCGTGTACAAACTGGACTATCTCTTTCGAAGTATCAGTATTTCTGGGTCGATTACCTTCTGAGAAATTGCATTGAGGAATGCACATAGCTTCACAATGGCTAATCGAACATTTTCTGGTAGAAGCCCCCTCAATGCAACCGGAAGCAGTTGTGTCATAATCACGTGGCAGTCATGAGACTTTTGGTTCTGAAATTTTTTTTCTCTATCATATTTATTATTCTCCTTATATTCGACGAGAAACCAGACGGGACCTTGATACTAAGCAGGCATTCAAAGAGGATTTCTTTCTCTGCTTTGGTAAGAGCGTACCTCTAGGTCTTTTCAATAGGGTATGTTCACGCAAAACCTTGTATCTTTTGTCTTCTCATACACGCCCAAGAAGCCTAGCAGGTTCACACACACATTCTTCGTCACGTGCATCACGTCGATTGCAGAGCGGACCTCTAGGTCTTTCCAATAGGGTAAGTCCCAAAATATAGATTTCTTCTTCCACATGGGTGCATGTCCCTCAGTGTCATTCAGAACAGATTGTCCGTCACGACCATTTCCAAAGATTACTTGTAAATCCTTGACCATATCAAGTATATCAGCACAAGTACGGAGGACGCGTTCTTCTGGTGATCTGGATCACCTTTGAAATGCTTGCCTGTCTTTCTTAAGGCATGCTTGGTCCGAAGAAATCGACAATGTCCTAGATACATATTCTTCTTGCATTTGTCCAAATATATATACTTTCAGTCATGCATGCGTTGTATCACTTGTTTGTCTGTCCTGAAAGGTTACTAAGAGCAGGACAATCATTGATGGTTACAAACAACAACGCTTGTAGGTCAAATTCATGTTGTTTGTGGTCATCCCACACACGTTCATCATCACATGAATAGAGAACATCATTAAGTGTATCAAAACCATTACAGAACATCATGAATAGAGAAATGACCAAATTAATATAAGTTCATCATCATATTAAAACCAAACTACAGAAATGATCAAATGTTATCACTGGAAAAATAAATACATAAAGTGCATACATAGTTCTCGTAGAACAACATATAGCTCTCTAGAGCATCTAATTAAAACATACATTGAAACTAACATATAACTATGTAAAACATTTGAATGCAACACAAATGCGATCAAAATTGCAACTAAGGTAACAATTGATCCAACAGCATAATCATACCAAGCCTCATTATCAATGGCATATTTTCTAATCTTTCTAATATTCAAGTGCATTGCATCCATCTGGATTTTGTGATCATCGACGGCATCGACAACATGCAACTCCAGTTTCATATTCTCTTCTTCAACTCTTTTTCAATTTTTCTTTCAAATAATTGTTTTATTTTTCAACTAAATTTAACCTCTCGACAAGAGGGTCGGTTGGAATTTCCAGTTCACATACCTCCTAGATAAAGACGTCTATGTCAACTTGGTCGGCATAATTTTCATAAACACTAGATGAAACAAATAGTTATAAAAGATAATATACCACATCTGAATCATAGAACGGACGAGAGTCGACGGGGGCGGATACCAAAACCATGGCACTATATAATAACAAATAATAATAAAAGTAAGAAAATTATATAAGTAGCTATCTAAATCATACAAGTAAGAATTTTTTTCTTTTAGAAAGAAGATAAGAACAATAGGCTCACCATGGTGGTGCCGGCGACGAGATCGGCGCGGGCGATCAACAGCGGTGAGGACGGGGACGGGACCACACCCTACACATGTGCAGACTCTAAGAAGCTAATTTGAGCTCATATTGTGCATCTAAATCAAAAGAACTCCCACATACACTCCTCCACTAAAACCCGCAAATCACTCTACTTCTAGAGCATTTGAAATGAGCTAAACTAGCAGTTAAAGCTAAAAACGATGAAGTTGCTAACCTTTTAGAACACTTGTGTAGTTGGTGCACCGCCAAACCTAAATAAATCTTGGGGAAAATGTAGCTTGGAGGTCGAGATTGGGGAGGAGAAAGTTTAAGTGTGGCTCAGGCATTTCATCGAACACCTCATGTGCATATACAAGCAAAAACAGAGTAGCCCACACCTCCACCCTTCCACGGCAAAAAAGCAGAGGAGATGGGGGGCGTAGATATATATAGGCAAAACTTTAGTCCAAGTATGTGTCTAAAACCGGGAGTAATGGCCTACCCTCTGGTTCCGGTTCCAGACACCAACCGGGACTAAAGGGCAGCAACCCCTTTAGTCCTGGTTGGTGGCTGGAACCGGGACTAAAGGTCCCAACCGAATCGAGACAGATGCCTTCCGAGGACCCGCCGACGTCCTAGCCTCTCGAACCGGGACTGATGCTCCCATTAGTCCCGGTTCGTAACATGACCGGGACTAATGCTCTGATGTTCCATTGCCCTTTTTTCTACTAGTGCATGCATGTTCCGATAAACCTTTATAAGAGGCACAAAACAATTTCATAAGCTCTCTATGCGATCGATACTCTTACTTCAAAAAGTCAACAGTCAAACCATATGTACTTGGAGGACATTACTACTTTGATATGACTAAGTGTGGGTCCTCATAGTCACTAGACACTCGTAGGTTGACTTTTTTCGCACACGCCCATAGGGTATACCCCTCCAACAATGTACCATCACACATCGACACCATCGCGTGAATCGTCATTTTTCAGCCACTCTTGAGGATCCTCGCCATTGTCTAGCTTCTCTCTCTATGACATCTAGGCCCCTCCTATCAGAATTCTTTCTTTCGACCATGTTACCCTCTAAAATCCGTGGCCGCTCATCGACGTACACCTCGGCATATTGTCCACCTAAACTACCACGCCAGCCTTGATAGATGGGTCCCACCAGTCAGGAATGTTTGTATTTGTGAAGAGCTGCCTCGGGGACAGTGATTTGTTGAAAAAGAAAATCAAAACTGGCGGTTTTCTAAATACCTATAACAATCGTGGTGGTTTTGTGTAACTTGCTCAGTTTATATAATCCAGTTAATCCTACTACATATGCATGAACATCTACGAATTTTTTTTAGAAAAGGAGGTTATTCCCGGCCTCTGCATCAAATTGATGCGTGAGGTCATTTTATTAATAAGCAAATAGTTCACCAGAGTCTCCAAGTCTCGAAAACTAAAAAAAATGCTCACATAGAGCTAAAAACAAGTAAACGGGACAGCCACAACCAGCGGTATAAAGATAGATAGGAAACTAAACACCTATCATATTACATGACCGCCATCCAAACCGGTTGAAGATAGTCCGTGCTACCGTCTCCTAACGGATAGACCCAGTAATCATATGCTCCCTGGTATCCATCGGTGTGATTAGCGACCACATACGGATCAACGTAGTGGCCTGGAAGATAACCTGCAAGAAATGAATATTTGTTGTTCTGTTAAAAACCAAATCGTTCATGCAGTTCCATATAACCATAATATATAAAGCACATACGTCTACATGTATGTGTCTCGCTGTTTCTATCTCAACTCCATTTAGCCACATCCCAAATAACGTGTGGATGCTAGTAGGAGGAGCAATGTTAAACGCTATATGGACAGGCCTTCATAAAATTTTGACCATTGGGCAATCAAGAAAGAGGTGTTTGATAGATTCATCATGATCACAGAAGCTACATCTTCGAGATCCTCTCCAGTTACGTTTTGCCAAATTGTACTTAGTGAGAATGAACATCTATGAATGAATAACTAGAAACAATATATTGGCTTTTCTTCTGTCTTCCTCTGGTATTATTAGCTTAGGTATCTACGAACAGTGTCTATGATGCTCGATCGTATTGGACCCATAAAAATCATAGTAGAGGAATATCACTAATTAGCAGACTTCAAAAGACCCCACGACTCTCCTCTTTTGCCAAAGGCAGGAGGGGGAGCCTTCGAGCTGGTTGCTTTTCTGCGCCATGATAGAATATCACCCATGGGGGCTTTGTAGGTGAAGACTCCTCGCAAGAAAGAGAGGGACGGAAAAAGAAAGCAAAAGCCACACACCCCGGCCAAGCAAGCGAGAAAGAAAGAAGACATCACCCCAACGCAGACCTAGCTAGCTATAGCCAGCCACACACAGCAGCAGCACCACGACCACGAGGGCAACAAGAAGGGGTCTCTCGGCGTCGCCTCGTAGCGCGGGAGGCGGGCGGGCGATCGAACCCTATTCCTTGTCCTTGAATCTCCAATCCAATCCCCCTACGCGCTCAATCCGGGAGATCTAGGGAGAGGAGAGGCAGCGGCAGGGGAGAATAGTACAAGAGAAGAATGTTCTCTTCCAAGAAGGCCACTAGCAGCAGCGCTGGCGCGGTGGCGGTGCAAGGGGGCGGGGCGCCCATGTGCGTGCAGGGCGACTCGGGCCTCGTCCTCACCACCGACCCCAAGCCGCGCCTCCGGTGGACGGTGGAGCTCCATGAGCGCTTCGTCGACGCCGTCGCCCAGCTCGGCGGCCCCGACAGTACGGCTCCAAAACCCTTCATGTACTGCGTGCCGGTCACTTTTATTATTATTAATTCCATCGCTGAGAATTTTGTGTTTGTTGTAGAGGCGACGCCGAAGACGATCATGAGGGTCATGGGGGTCAAGGGGCTCACTCTCTACCACCTCAAGAGCCACCTTCAGGTGCGTCCGGCCGTGTGTGTGTTGTTGCACCCTCTAATTAGGGTTAGGTCTAATTCTTGCTGGCATGATGCGCTCTCTCACACATGCATGCTGGCTAATCCGTTTGGTCTTTTCATGTGCAGAAATTCAGGCTGGGAAAGCAGCCGCACAAGGACTTCAACGATCATGCAGTTAAGGATGGTAAGAGCTAACTCATGCAATTCAATTGCGAAGATAAAACTGTGCATATGAGTACTCTACTACTCCAGTATATATGTTATATCTTCGTGTTGTTGAAATTTTTTCGCAGCTGCGGCAGCAATGGAGATGCATAGAAACGCGGCCTCTTCTTCAGGCATAATGGGGAGAAACTTGAACGAGTAGGTTAATCAGTTAGTAAGAAGTAGAATATGTTAATTACTTTGCGTTCACTCATATCCCAATTATTAAGCTTTTCACTCACCACTTTTCCTTTACCGTTTGTGAATCTTAATTTCAGCCGCAACGTGCACATGAACGAGGCCATCAGAATGCAAATGGAGGTTCAAAGGAGGCTGCATGAGCAACTAGAGGTGATTAATCAACCAAGAATCAAAGTACGCATGGGTGGATGCTAAAAAGACTGTCAATTTCTCATGAAGTTTATTTTTCTCCTTCTAAAAGCATTAGGAAGTTTACTCAACTCCCCTTTTCTGAGCACCTTACCACCTTCCCATGCAGCTCATGCTCCTCAACTTTTAGATAAATCTTACATGCATGCATGCAAAAACACTGTTATTAAGTTTAATTGCTTACTCGGTTGTCACTAATTGTGTAGCTTAATTATGCTTAAAATAGTTAGCTCATGCATGCATGAACATGAGTACATGACAATTGACACGCAGGTGCAGAAGCACCTCCAAATGAGGATTGAAGCCCAGGGAAAGTACATGCAGTCCATCCTGGAGAAAGCATACCAGACGCTTGCCACCGGCGACGTCGCGGCGAGCCCTACTGCCGGGTACAAATCCCTAGGCAGCCACGCCGGCGTCCTCGACGTGTGCTCCATCAAGGACATTGGCCCAGCTTCCATGGGCTTCCCTTCCCTTCAGGACCTGCACCTCTACGGCGGCGGTCACTTAGACCTGCAGCAGCAGCAGCCAATGGAGAGCTTCTTCGCGTGCAGCGATGGCGGCGGCATTGGGTCGTTGGGGAAGAAGAGGTCCAGCCAGTACGCCGGAGGCAAGAGCCCTATGATGTGGGGTGACGACGACGACGGCAACGAGGATGACAAAGGCGATCAGCTACTCCAGATGGCACCGCCGATGATGGACGACATAGACTCCATGTACGAAGCGAAGCCGATGATGACCATGTCCGGCGACTCCGCTGGGAGCAGAGGATTCGACGGCAGCATGGGGTCGAAGCTCGAGAGGCCGTCCCCCCGGCGGCCGCACATGGGAGCCCAGAGGATGGGCAGCCCGTCGGTGATCTACGGGTAAATCAAGCGATCGACCGAATTAAGTTAACTAGAGCTTTTTGTTTAACCGGGTGCATGTGGCTAAATAAGTATAGCTTGAGTGCATGGAATCAAGGAAATTATAGAAGAAATTATGCGTCGATCAGGATGATCTTACACATATAGTGATGCATCACATGTCTATGTCATGATGCTCAAGGTCTAACTAAGATTATCTGTTGTGTAATTGTACTTGTTCTAAATTAATTAATTATGACGGTTGTAAATTTGTAATCTAATTATTTGGTGATCTTGCATGCTGAGGTGGCAAGCTTCCATGCATTGATCATGGGACACATGTATATCGTCAAAAACATATTGTTAATTAATTTTTATTGGTTGGGTCTGGAACATGTGCATAATTTTGATTCTTGCATTGCTGTGTGACTTGTGGAGTTGTGGTGCAAATGTAACTTCGGACACTTACCTTCGTATCAACTAGCAGAACTATATTTTTCTTGGATAAGAAGGAAGAATGTCAGGATATATATACACTGAGAGAGAAAAAACTTTTGATCAGCAATGGGGATGCCCACAGCCAAATTATTGCAAAACTTAGGAACACTGGCACAACATAGTCCCTCCGTTCCTAAATATTTGTCTTTCTAGAGTTTTCAACAAGTGACTACATATGGAGCAAAATGGGTGAATCTACACTCCAAAATAAGTCTACATACATTCGTATGTTGTGCCCATTTAAAATGCCTAGAAAGACAAATATTTGGGAACGGAGGGAGTATATGATATGTGCTCGCATGCATAATAAGGCTATAAAATGTGTTGATGACGTGCAATCTCGTCGATTTAGAAATAGTACCTCTTTGGATGACTGAGGAATACACAATCTAATACTACCTATGTTTATGTTCCAAAGTTCGTAACTCTGGCTAGTTAGTGTAGTAACTTAGTACCTTCACGGCAAAGCTTGCATGCACATGCATGCATGAGATAGTACTCCATCCATTGATTTTGTAAGCCTGGCATGGGTTTTTAGGTCTTCGATTTGACTAACGTAATCATGTGTTATATGCCACTAAAAATATGTATATAGCACATGTTTTGTTAGTGAAGTTGAAAGCCTAAAAACTTCCCCCAAAAGAAAAGCCTAGAAACTTGTGTCCGCCTTACGGATTCGGATAGAGAGAGGGGTGGTATGTATTAATGTCCTTGTCTTAAAAAGCGATATCATTCAAAAAATGCTCCATCTTCAAGACTTCAACAACAAATGAACTGAACATGTATTTGAAAAGCATGCATGTTTCGGAAAATACAATTCAACATGCATGCTTACGGGAAAAAACGTGCAAATGTGTGTTGCTAATTAGTGATCATGAAAAGCCAGGGCAACTGGGGATAATCTGTAGAACCACTAAATGTGGACGATGTAGAATCATGGAAATATTATTTGGAGCAAAGTTGGGTCATGTGGATCGCATTGCTACTATGTATACCTGTGGAAAATTAAATTTAGTGCAAACTAAGTACATGACTCAGTAGCTGAGGTGTGGGCCGAACAGAAATGATGGTTCTACAGTATTTAAAGAGGAAAGGATGAAAAGAGAAGGGAGAGAAAAAAGTGGTCAGGATACTCGTACTTCATGCACGCAAGGGATGTGTGTATTTTGGAATTTGATTCCATCAAATGATAACTGGAACTATAAGCAAAATATCAGTTATAGAAACTGGTAAATTATCTCTAAATTACTAATTTGATTTTAGCGTGCAATGTTTGAACCTCTTTTCCAGAAGAAGAAAGAAGAGGAGAAAAACTTGCATGCTTAGAGCAACTCCAGCCGCACCCCCAACATGCCCCCGGGCGACTTTTTACGCGCCGGCGCCGGGAAAACGCCCCAGTCGCGCCTCCAAGACGCCGAAATCTGCCAGCTCGGCCCGTTTTTGGGCCCGGCGATCGCAGGCCAAACCCGGCGCACTGGGGGGCGCTCGGGGGCTCCGGCGCAAGGGAAAAACACACCTGGGCCACACTATCATGCAAAAAGTCAAGCCAACCGTCCAGATTTGCCTCCCACACCCCCCCCCCTGCGCGCGCGCTCGGCCGCCACCCTGCCGATCCCGACGCCGCCCACCACCCACCACAGCTAGATAGGCCATTCCCCGCCGGAAAAGAGAAGAGGTTTCGCCGCGGCAGCCTCTCCACCATCGTCCGGGCGAGTTTTGCGGCGTTCCGGCCGCGCAGGGGCAGTGTACCGGAGGGTGTGCGCCCACCATGCCAGCAAGGTGTTCGGCGATTTGTCTGCCCGGCTCGGCGATGGACTCGGACGACGAGGAGGTGCTCGCGGCGTTGCTAGAGGAGGAAGCCGAAACCGCCGTCCAGGAGTGATACGTCTCCAACGTATCTATAATTTTTGATTGTTTCATGCTATTATATTACCCCTTTTGGATGTTTATGTGCTTTATTTTACACATTTATATCATTTTTGGGACTAACCTACTAACCGGAGGCCCAGCCCGTGTTGCTGTTTTTTTTTTGCCTATTTCAGTATTTCGAAGAAAAGAAATATCAAACGGAGTCCAAACGGAATGAAACCTTTGGGAGCGTGATTTTTGGAACGAACGTGATCCAGAGGACTTGGAGTGCAAGTCAAGAAGCAATCAAGGCGGCTAGGAGATAGGAGGGCGCGCCCATCCCTCCTGGGCGCGCCCCCTGTCTCCTGGGCCCCACGAGCGGCCACCGACATACTTCTTCCTTCTATATATACCTACGTACCCCGAAAACATCCAGGGAGCCAACGAAAAACAATTTCCACCGCCGTAACCTTCTGTATCGCGAGATACCATCTTGGAGCCTTTGCCGGTGCTCCGCCGGAGGGGGAATCGACCATGGAGGGCTTCTACATCAACATCATAGCCCCTTCGATGAGTTGTGAGTAGTTTACCACAGACCTTGGGGTCCATAGTTATTAGCTAGATGGCTTTTTCTCTCTTTTTGGATCTCAATACAATGTTCTCCCCCTCTCTTGTGAAGATCTATTCGATGTAAACTCTTTTTGCAGTGTGTTTGTCGAGATCCGATGAATTGTGGGTTTATGATCAAGTTTATCTATGAGAAATAGTTGAATCTTCTCTGAATTCTTTTATGTATGGTTGAGTTATCTTTGCAAGTCTCTTTGAATTATCAGTTTGGTTTGGCCTACTAGATTGATCTTTCTTTCCATGGGAGAAGTGTTTAGCTTTGGGTTCAATCTTGTGGTGTCCTTACCCAGTGACAGAAAGGGTTGCAAGGCATGTATTGTATTGTTGCCATCAAGGATAAAAGATGGGATTTATATCTTATTTCTTGAGTTTATCCCTCTACATAATGTCATCTTTCTTAATGCGTTACTCTGTTCTTATGAACTTAATACTCTAGATGCATGCTGGATAGCGGTCGATGTGTGGAGTAATAGTAGTAGATGCAGGCAGGAGTCGGTCTACTTGTCGCGGACGTGATGCCTATATACATGATCATGCCTAGATAATCTCATAATTATTCACTTTTCTATCAATTGCTCGACAGTAATTTGTTCACCCACTGTAATACTTATGCTATCTTGAGAGAAGCCACTAATGAAACCTATGGCCCCCGGGTCTATCTTTTATCATATAAGCTTTCAATATACTTTTATTTGCATCTTTACTTTTTGCATCTATATTATAAAATACCAAAAATATATTTACTTATCATACTATCACTATCAGATCTCACTTTCGCAAGTGGCCGTGAAGGGATTGACAACCCCTTTATTGCATTGGTTGCGAGTTCTTTGTTTGTTTGTGTAGGTGCGTGGGACTTTTGAGGAGCCTCCTACTAGATTGATACTTTGGTTCTCAAAAACTGAGGTAAATACTTACGCTACTTTGCTGCATCACCCTTTCCTCTTCAAGGAAAACCAACGCAAGCTCAAGACGTAGCAAGAAGGATTTCTGGCGCCGTTGCCAGGGAGGTCTTCGCTCAAGTCAAGACATACCAAGTACCCATCACAAACTCATCTCCCTCGCATTTACATTATTTGCCATTTGCCTCTCGTTTTCCTCTCCCCCACTTCACCCTTGTCGTTTTATTCGCCCTCTCTTTCCCAATCTCCCCCTCTATTTTCGCTTGCCTTTTTCTGTTTGCTCGTGTGTTAGATCGTTTACTTTGTCGTAATGGCTAGCTCGGTCTTACCCATTCGTCTCCCGACTTTGAAGTTCTTCACTTCAAACAAAGACAAGGAGAAAATTTAAGAGATGCTTAGTTTAGGATGTTAGAATCTTATCGTAGTTGTGCTATAGAAGGAGATTTCAAGATTTTAATTCGCAATTTTTATGTTGGGTTAACCTTACCCCATAAACAACTCCTTGATTTTGCCGCAAAAGGGGGATTTATTGAAGTTGATCCTAGTTCCTCTTATGAAATTATAGAGGGGATAGTAGGAGTACTTCCCCTACGGAAAGGATCACCCTTCTCTCATGAAGGAACCCAAATTTTAGAGAAGTTATGTGAATTGCAAAAATTTGTTGAACCACTTAAGAATATTGGTGGGATTATCAACCGCATGAGTAATTTGATCACACTTTGTAATAAGCGGTTAGATGTCTTAGATCAAAAGATCTCCGAGCATGAAGGGAAACGCAAGGAGCCTCCCGGACTTGAGCATAACCCCATAAAAAAGTTGAGTGCCAAAGATGGCACTACTTAGATCTATCTTTGCTTTTATGCCTAGCTACGGGCGTTAAACGATAGCGCTAGTTGGGAGGCAACCCAATTTTATTTGTGTTTTTTGTTTTTGCTTCTGTTTAGTAATAAATTTTGCATCTACCTTCTGTTTAGATGTTTTTTTATGTTTAATTTAGTGTTTTGTGCCAAGTAGAACCTATAGGATAACCTATGGTGATAGTTAATTTGATTCTGCTGAAAAACAGAAACTTTGCGCGCATGAAATTAGTTTTGTTAAATCACAGAAACGTGCTTTTGCGTTGATTCTTTTTTCTGCTGATCAATAGAAAAATTGTCCAGGGCTTGGTTGGATTTTTAATGTTCCAGAAGTTTGCGTTAGTTACATATTGCTACAGACTGTTCTGTTTTTGACAGATTCTGTTTTTCGTGTGTTGTTTGCTTATTTTGATGCATCTATGGCTAGTATTTAGTGGTATGAACCATAGAGAACTTGGAATAGAGTAGGTTTAACACCAAATAAATAAAGGATGAGTTCATTACAGTACCTTATGTGGTGGTTTTGTTTTCTTTCACTAATGGAGCTTATGAGATTTCCTGTTGAGTTTTGTGTTGTGAAGTTTTCAAGTTTTGGGTAAAGATATGATGGACTATGGAATAAGGAGTGGCAAAATCCTAAGCTTGGGGATGCCCATGGCACCCCAAGATATTCAAGAGTAGCCAAAGCCTAAGCTTGGGGATGCCCCGGGAAGGCATCCCCTCTTTCGTCTTCGTTCATTGGTAACTTTACTTGGAGCTATATTTTTATTCGCCACATGATATGTGTTTTGCTTGGAGCATAGTGTATTATATTAGTCTTTGCTTTATAGTTTTCCACAATCATCCTTGCTGTACACACCTTTTGGGAGAAGCCCACTTGATTAGTATTTGCTAGAATACTCTATGTGTTGGGGAACGCAGTAATTTCAAAAAATTTCCTACGCACACGCAAGATCATGGTGATGATATAGCAACGAGAGGGGAGAGTGTATGTCCACGTACCCTCGTAGACCGTAAGCGGAAGCGTTAGCACAACGCGGTTGATGTAGTCGTACGTCTTCACGATCGACCGATCCAAGCACCGAACGTACGGAGCCTCCGAGTTCAGCACACGTTCAGCTCGATGACGTCCCTCGAACTCCGATCCAGCCGAGTGTCGAGGGAGAGTTCCGTCAGCACGATGGCGTGGTGACGATCTTGATGTTCTACCGGCGCAGGGCTTCACCTAAGCTTCGCGACGATATGACCGAGGTGGAATATGGTGGAAGGGGGCACCGCACACGGCTAAGGAACGATCCGTAGATCAACTTGTGTGTCTATGGGGTGCCCCCTGCCCCCGTATATAAAGGAGGGAGAGGGGAGGCCGGTCGGCCCCTTTGGGCACGCCAAGGGAGGAGGAGGAGGAATCCTCCTCCTAGTAGGAGTAGGATTCCTCCTTTCCTACTCCTACTAGGAGGGGGAAGGAAGGGGGAGAGAGGGGGAAGGAAAGGGGGGCGCCGCCCCCCCCCCCCTCCTAGTCCAATTCGGACCAGAGGGAGAGGGGGGGCGCGGCCCACCCTGGCCGCCCCTCTCTCTTCCCACCTGGGCCCATGTGGCCCATTAACTCTCCCGGGGGGTTCCAGTGACAAATCCTAATCTCGAATTATGCCAACTCAACATGTACCTTCCGAAACACCTGTAGAGCACCTTTATAATCACCCAGTTACGTTGTGACGTTTGGTAGCACACAAAGTGTTCTTCCGGTAAACGGGAGTTGCACAATCTCATAGTTGTAGGAACTTTGTATAAGTCATGAAGAAAGCAATAGCAGTATACTAAAGGATCAAGTGCTAGGCTAACGGAATGGGTCATGTCAATCACATCATTCTCCTAATGATGTGATCTCATTAATCAAATGACAACACATGTCTATGGTTAGGAAACATAACCATCTTTGATTAATGAGCTAGTCAAGTAGAGGCATACTAGTGACTATGTGTTTGTCTATGTATTCACACATGTATCATGTTTCCGGTTAATACAATTCTAGCATGAATAATAAACATTTATCATGATATGAGGAAATAAATAATAACTTTATTATTGCCTCTAGGGCATATTTCCTTCAGTCTCCCACTTGCACTAGAGTCAATAGTCTAGATTACATAGTAATGATTCTAACACCCATGGAGTCTTGGTGCTGATCATGTTTTGCTCGTGAGAGAGGCTTAGTCAACGGGTCTGCAACATTCAGATCCGTATGTATCTTGCAAATCTCTATGTCTCCCACTTGGACTTGGTCCCGAATGGAATTGAAGCGTCTCTTGATGTGCTTGGTCCTCTTGTGAAATCTGGATTCCTTTGCCAAGGCAATTGCACCAGTATTGTCACAGAAGATCTTCATTGGTCCCGATGCACTAGGTATGACACCTAGATCGGAAATGAACTCCTTTATTCAGACTCCTTCATTTGCTGCTTCAAAAGCAGCTATGTACTCCGTTTCACATGTAGATCCCGCCACGACGCTTTGTTTAGAACTGCACCAACTTACAGCTCCACCGTTTAATAAAAATACGTATCCGGTTTGCGATTTAGAATCGTCCGGATCAGTGTCAAAGCTTGCATCGACGTAACCATTTACGACTAGCTCTTTGTCACCTCCATATACGAGAAACATATCCTTAGTCCTTTTCAGGTATTTCAGGATGTTCTTGACCGCTGTCCAGTGATCCACTCCTGGATTACTTTGGTACCTTCCTGCCAAACTTATTGCTAAGCATACGTCAGGTCTGGTACACAGCATTGCATACATGATAGAGCCTATGGCTGAAGCATAGGGAACATTTTTCATTTTCTCTCTATCTTCTGCTGTGGTCGGGCATTGACTTTGACTCAACTTCACACCTTGTAGTACAGGCAAGAATCCTTTCTTTGCCTGATCCATTTTGAACTTTTTCAAAATTTTGTCAAGGTATGTGCTTTGTGAAAGTCCTATTAAGCGTCTTGATTTATCTCTATAGATCTTGATGCCCAATATGTAAGCAGCTTCCCTGAGGTCTTTCATCGAAAAACTTTTATTCAAGTATCCTTTTATGCTATCCAGAAATTCTATATCATTTCCAATTAATAATATGTCATGAACATATAAAACTAGAAATTCTACAGAGCTCCCACTCACTTTCTTGTAAATACAGGCTTCTCCAAAAGTCTTATAAAACCATATGCTTTGATCACACTATCAAAGCGTTTATTCCAACTCCGAGATGCTTGTACCAGTCCATAAATGGAACGCTGGAGCTTGCACACTTTGTTAGCACCTTTTGGATCAACAAAACTTTCCGGCTGCATCATATACAACTCTTCTTCTAGAAATCCATTCAAGAATGCAGTCTTGACATCCATTTGCCAAATTTCATAATCATGAAATGCAGCAATAGCCAACATGATTCGGATAGACTTAAGCATCGCTACGGGTGAGAAAGTCTCATCGTAGTCAACCCCTTGAACTTGTCGAAAACCTTTCGCAACAAGTCGAGCTTTATAGACAGTAACATTACCATTAGCGTCAGTCTTCCTCTTAAAGATCCATTTATTCTCAATGGCTTGCCGATCATCGGGCAAGTCAACCAAAGTCCATACTTTGTTTTCATACATGGATCCCATCTCAGATTTCATGGCCTCTAGCCATTTTGCGGAATCTGGGCTCATCATCGCTTCCTTATAGTTCGTAGGTTCATCATGGTCAAGTAACATGACTTCTAGAATAGGATTACCGTACCACTCTGGTGCGGATCTTACTCTGGTAGACCTACGAGGTTCAGTAGAAACTTGATCTGAAGTTTCATGATCAATATCATTAGCTTCCTCACTAATTGGTGTAGTCGTCATAGGAACCGGTTCTCGTGATGAACTACTTTCCAATAAGGGAGTAGATACAGTTATCTCATTAAGTTCTACTTTCCTCCCACTCACTTCTTTCGAGAGAAACTCCTTCTCTAGAAAGGATCCATTCTTAGCAACGAATGTCTTGCCTTCGGATCTGTGATAGAAGGTGTACCCAACAGTCTCTTTTGGGTATCCTATGAAGACACATTTCTCCGATTTAGGTTCGAGCTTATCTGGTTGAAGTTTCTTCACATAAGCATCGCAGCCCCAAACTTTAAGAAACGACAACTTTGGTTTCTTGCCAAACCACAGTTCATAAGGCGTCGTCTCAACGGATTTAGATGGTGCCCTATTTAACGTGAATGCGGCCGTCTCTAAAGCATAACCCCAAAACGATAGCGGTAAATCGGTAAGAGACATCATAGATCGCACCATATCAAGTAAAGTACGATTACGACGTTCGGACACACCATTTCGTTGTGGTGTTCCAGGTGGTGTGAGTTGCGAAACTGTTCCGCATTGTTTCAGATGTAAACCAAACTCGTAACTCAAATATTCTCCTCCACGATCAGATCGTAGAAACTTTATTTTCTTGTTACGATGATTTTCCACTTCACTCTGAAATTCTTTGAACTTTTCAAATGTTTCAGATTTGTGCTTCATTAAGTAGATATACCCATATCTTCTCAAATCATCTGTGAAGGTGAGAAAATAACGATATCCGCCACGAGCCTCAACATTCATCGGTCCACATACATCTGTATGTATGATTTACAACAAATCTGTTGCTCTCTCCATAGTTTCGGAGAATGGTGTTTTAGTCATCTTGCCCATGAGGCACGGTTCGCAAGTACCAAGTGATTCATAATCAAGTGATTCCAAAAGTCCATCAGTATGGAGTTTCTTCATGCGTTTTACACCGATATGACCTAAATGGCAGTGCCACAAATAAGTTGCACTATCATTATCAACTCTGCATCTTTTGGCTTCAACATTATGAATATGTGTATCACTACTATCGAGATTTAATAAAAATAGACCACTCTTCAAGGGTGCATGACCATAAAAGATATTACTCATATAAATAGAACAACCATTATTCTCTGATTTAAATGAATAACCGTCTCGCATTAAACAAGATCCAGATATAATGTTCATGCTCAACGCTGGCACCAAATAACAATTATTCAGGTCTAAAACTAATCCCGAGGGTAGATGTAGAGGTAGCGTGCCGACCGCGATCACATCGACTTTGGAACCGTTTCCCACGCGCATCGTCACCTCGTCCTTGGCCAGTGCTCGCTTATTCCGTAGTCCCTGTTTCGAGTTGCAAATATTAGCAACAGAACCAGTATCAAATACCCAGGTGCTACTATGAGCTCTAGTTAGGTACACATCAATAACATGTATATCACATATACCTTTTCTCACTTTGCCATCCTTCTTATCCGCCAAATACTTGGGGCAGTTCCGCTTCCAGTGTCCAGTCTGCTTGCAGTAGAAGCACTCAGTTTCAGGCTTAGGTCCAGACTTGGGTTTCTTCTCTTGAGCAGCAACTTGCTTGCCGTTCTTCTTGAAGTTCCCCTTCTTCTTCCCTTTGCCCTTCTTCTTGAAACTAGTGGTCTTATTGACCATCAACACTTGATGCTCCTTCTTGATTTCTACCTCCGCGGCTTTCAGCATCGCGAAGAGCTCGGGAATAGTCTTGTTCATCCCTTGCATATTATAGTTCATCACAAAGCTCTTGTAGCTTGGTGGCAGTGATTGGAGAATTCTGTCAATGACACTATCATCAGGAAGATTAACTCCCAGTTGAATCAAGTGATTGTTATACCCAGAAATTCTGAGTATGTGTTCACTGACAGAACTATTCTCCTCCATCTTGCAGCTGTAGAACTTATTGGAGACTTCATATCTCTCAATCCGGGCATTTGCTTGAAATATTAACTTCAACTCCTGGAACATCTCATATGCTCCATGACGTTCAAAACGTTGTTGAAGACCCGGTTCCAAGCCGTAAAGCATGGCACACTGAACTATAGAGTAGTCATCAGCTTTGCTCTGCCAGACGTTCTTAACGTCATCAGTTGCATCAGCAGCAGGCCTGGCACCCAGCGGTGCTTCCAGGACGTAACTCTTCTGTGCAGCAATGAGGATAATCCTCAGGTTACGGACCCAGTCCGTGTAATTGCTACCATCATCTTTCAACTTTGCTTTCTCAAGGAACGCATTAAAATTCAACGGAATAACAGCACGAGCCATCTATCTACAAACAAACATAAACAAGCAAGATACTATCAGGTACTAAGTTCATGATAAATTTAAGTTCAATTAATCATATTACTTAAGAACTCCCACTTAGACAGACATCTCTCTAGTCATCTAAGTGATCACGTGATCCAAATCAACTAAACCATAACCGATCATCACGTGAGATGGAGTAGTTTTCAATGGTGAACATCACTATGTTGATCATATCTACTATATGATTCACGCTCGACCTTTCGGTCTCTGTGTTCCGAGGCCATATCTGCATATGCTAGGCTCGTCAAGTTTAACCTGAGTATTCTGCGTGTGCAAAACTGGCTTGCACCCGTTGTAGATGGACGTAGAGCTTATCACACCCGATCATCACGTGGTGTCTCGGCACGACGAACTTTGGCAACGGTGCATACTCAGGGAGAACACTTCTTGATAATTTTAGTGAGAGATCATCTTAAAATGCTACCGTCAGACAAAGCAAGATAAGATGCATAAAGGATAAACATCACATGCAATCAATATAAGTGATATGATATGGCCATCATCATCTTGTGCTTGTGATCTCCATCTTTGAAGCACCGTCATGATCACCATCGTCACCGGCGCGACACCTTGATCTCCATCATAGCATCGTTGTCGTTACGCCATCTATTGCTTCTACGACTATCGCTACCGCTTAGTGATAAAGTAAAGCAATTACAGGGCGTTTGCATTTCATACAATAAAGCGACAACCATATGGCTCCTGCCAGTTGCCGATAACTTCGGTTACAAAACATGATCATCTCATACAATAAAATATAGCATCACGTCTTGACCATATCACATCACAACATGCCCTGCAAAAACAAGTTAGACGTCCTCTACTTTGTTGTTGCAAATTTTACGTGGCTGCTACGGGCTTAGCAAGAACCGTTCTTACCTACGCATCAAAACCATAACGATAGTTTGTCAAATAGACTCCGTTTTAACCTTCACAAGGACCGGGCGTAGCCACACTCGGTTCAACTAAAGTGAGAGAGACAGACACCCGCCAGCCACCTTTAAGCACGAGTGCTCGTAACGGTGAAACCAGTCTCGCGTAAGCGTACGCGTAATGTCGGTCCGGGCCGCTTCATCTCACAATACCGCTAAACCAAAGTATGACATGCTGGTAGGCAGTATGACTTATATCGTCCACAACTCACTTGTGTTCTACTCGTGCATATAACATCAACGCATAAAACCTAGGCTCTGATGCCACTGTTAGGGAACGCAGTAATTTCAAAAAATTTCCTACGCACACGCAAGATCATGGTGATGATATAGCAACGAGAGGGGAGAGTGTATGTCCACGTACCCTCGTAGACCGTAAGCGGAAGCGTTAGCACAACGCGGTTGATGTAGTCGTACGTCTTCACGATCGACCGATCCAAGCACCGAACGTACGGAGCCTCCGAGTTCAGCACACGTTCAGCTCGATGACGTCCCTCGAACTCCGATCCAGCCGAGTGTTGAGGGAGAGTTCCGTCAGCACGACGGCGTGGTGACGATCTTGATGTTCTACCGGTGCAGGGCTTCGCCTAAGCTTCGCGACGATATGACCGAGGTGGAATATGGTGGAAGGGGGCACCGCACACGGCTAAGGAACGATCCGTAGATCAACTTGTGTGTCTATGGGGTGCCCCCTGCCCCCGTATATAAAGGAGGGAGGGGGGAGGCCGGCCGGCCCCTTTGGGCGCGCCAAGGGAGGAGGAATCCTCCTCCTAGTAGGAGTAGGATTCCTCCTTTCCTACTCCTACTAGGAGGGGGAAGGAAGGGGGAGAGAGGGGGAAGGAAAGGGGGGCGCCGCCCCCCCCCCCTCCTATTCCAATTCGGACCAGAGGGAGAGGGGGCGCGCGGCCCATCCTGGCCGCCCCTCTCTCTTCCCACCTAGGCCCATGTGGCCCATTAACTCTCCCGGGGGGTTCCGGTAACCCCCCCCGGCACTCCAGTTTTCTCCGAAAACTCCCGGAACCTTTCCGGTGTCCGAATATAGTCGTCCAATATATCAATCTTTATGTCTCGACCATTCCGAGACTCCTCGTCATGTCCGTGATCACATCCGGGACTCCGAACAAACTTCGGTACATCAAAACTTATAAACTCATAATAAAACTGTCATCGAAACGTTAAGCGTGCGGACCCTACGGGTTCGAGAACTATGTAGACATGACCTAAAACCATTCTCGGTCAATAACCAATAGCGGGACCTGGATGCCCATATTGGTTCCTATATATTCTACGAAGATCTTTATCGGTCAAACCGCATAACATCATACTTTGTTCCCTTTGTCATCGGTATGTTACTTGCCCGAGATTTGATCGTCGGTATCCAATACCTAGTTCAATCTCGTTACCGGCAAGTCTCTTTACTCGTTCCGTAATACGTCATCTCATAACTAACTCATTAGTTACATGCTTGCAAGGCTTAGGTGATGAGTATTACCGAGAGGGCCCAGAGATACCTCTCCGACGATCGGAGTGACAAATCCTAATCTCGAATTATGCCAACTCAACATGTACCTTCTGAAACACCTGTAGAGCACCTTTATAATCACCCAGTTACGTTGTGACGTTTGGTAGCACACAAAGTGTTCTTCCGGTAAACGGGAGTTGCACAATCTCATAGTTGTAGGAACTTTGTATAAGTCATGAAGAAAGCAATAGCAGTATACTAAACGATCAAGTGCTAGGCTAACGGAATGGGTCATGTCAATCACATCATTCTCCTAATGATGTGATCTCATTAATCAAATGACAACACATGTCTATGGTTAGGAAACATAACCATCTTTGATTAATGAGCTAGTCAAGTAGAGGCATACTAGTGACTATGTGTTTGTCTATGTATTCACACATGTATCATGTTTCCGGTTAATACAATTCTAGCATGAATAATAAACATTTATCATGATATGAGGAAATAAATAATAACTTTATTATTTCCTCTAGGGCATATTTCCTTCACTATGTGCTTCACTTATATCTTTTGAGCTTGATAGTTTTTGCTCTAGTACTTCACTTATATGTTTTAGAGCACGGCGGTGGCTTAATTTTGAATAAATTGCTAGTCTCTCATGCTTCACTTATATTATTTTGAGAGTCTTTTAGAACAGCATGGTATTTGCTATGGTTACAAATTTGGTCCTAGAATGATGATCATCCAAGTTGGGTATAATAAAAACTATCATAGAAAGTGCATAAAACACTAGGATCAGTTTGATGCTTGATAATTGTTTTGAGATATAGAGGTAGTAATGTTAGAGTCATGCTAGTGGGTAATTATGAAATTGAGAAATACTTGTGTTGAAGTTGGCAAGTCCCATAGCATTCACGTATGGTAAAAGTTGTGTGACAAATTTATTGCATGAGTTGCTCTTTTAATTGCCTTCCTTATGAGTGGAGGTCGGGATCGCGCGATGGTTAACTCCTGCCAACCCTTCCCCTAGGAGCATGCGTAGTAGTACTTTGCTTCAAGGGCAAGTAGACTTTTGCAATAAGTATATGAGTTCTTTATGACTAATGTGAGTCCATGGATATACGCACACTCACCCTTCCACTTTGCTAGCCTCTATTATACCGCGCAACTTTCGTCGGTATCATGCACCCATTATCTACCTTCCTCAAAACAGCCACCATACCTACCTATTATGGCATTTCCATAGCCATTCCGAGATATATTGCCATGCAACTTTCCACCATTACATTTATTATGACACGTTTCATCATTGCCATATTGCTCTTTGCATGATCATGTAGTTGACATTGTATTTGTGGCAAAGCCACCTTCATAATTTTCATACATGTCGCTCTTGATTTATTGCATATCCCGGTACATCGCCGGAGGCATTCATATAGAGTCATATCTTGTTCTAGTTTTGAGTTGTAATTCTTGAGTTGTAAATCAATAAAAGTGTGATGATCTTCATTATTAGAGCATTGTCCCAGTGAGGAAAGGATGATGAAGACTATGATTCCCCCACAAGTCGGGATGAGACTTCAGACTTTAAAAAGAAAAAAAAAGAAAAAGAAAAAAGGCCAAAAAGAAGAAAAAAATAAAAAGGGCCAAAGAAAAAAAGGGAAAAAAGAAAAGAAAAGAAAAGAAAAGAAAAGAAAAGAAAAGAAAATGAGAGAAAAAGAGAGAAGGGACAATGCTACTATCTCTTTTCCACACTTGTGCTTCAAAGTAGCTAGCACCATGATCTTCATGATAGAGTCTCCTATGTTTTCACTCCATATACTAAGTGGAAATTTTTCATTATAGAACTTGGCTTGTATATTCCAATGATGGGCTTACTCAAAATGCCCTAGGTCTTCGTGAGCAAGCAAGTTGGATGCACACCCACTTAGTTCTTTTGTTGAGCTTTCATATATTTATAGCTCTAGTGCATCCGTTGCATGACAATCCTTACTCACTCACATTGATATCTATTGATGGGCATCTCCATAGCCCGTTGATACGCCTAGTTGATGTGAGACTATCTTCTCCCTTTTTGTCCTCACAACCACCACCATATACCACCATAGTGCTATGTCCATGGCTTGCGCTCATGTATTGTGTAAGAGTTGAAAAAGCTGAAGCACGTTAAAAAGTATGAACCAATTGCTTGGCTGAAACCGGGGTTATGCATGATGGGAGTATTTTGTGTAATGAAAATGAAGCATGGCCTAACTATATGATGTTGTAGGGATAAGCTTTCTTTGGCTATGCTATTTTGATAGGACATGATTATTTGTTAGTATGCTTCGAAGCATTATTATTTTTTATGTTTTATAAGCTTTTATCTTGAATCATTTGGATCTGAACAATCATGCCACAATAAAGAAAATTACATTAAGAATTATGCTAGGTAGCATTCCACATCAAAAATTTTGTTTTTATCATTTACCTACTCGAGGACGAGCAGGAATTAAGATTGGGGATGCTTGATACGTCTCCAACGTATCTATAATTTTTGATTGTTCCATGCTATTATATTACCCCTTTTGGATGTTTATGGGCTTTATTTTACACATTTATATCATTTTTGGGACTAACCTACTAACCGGAGGCCCAGCCCATATTGCTGTTTTTTTGCCTATTTCAGTATTTCAAAGAAAAGGAATATCAAACGGAGTCCAAACGGAATGAAACCTTCGGGAGCGTGATTTTTTGAAATGAACGTGATCCAGAGGACTTGGAGTACAAGTCAAGAAGCAATCGAGGCGGCCAGGAGATAGGAGGGCGTGCCCACACCTCCTGGGCGCGCCCCCTGTCTCCTGGGCCCCACAAGCGGCCACCGACGTACTTCTTCCTCCTATATATACCTACGTACGCCGAAAACATCTAGGGAGCCAACGAAAAACAATTTCCACCGCCGTAACCTTCTGTATCCGCGAGATCCCATCTTGGAGCCTTCGCCGGCGCTCCGCCGGAGGGGGAATCGACCACGGAGGGCTTCTACATCAACACCATAGCCCTCCGATGAGTTGTGAGTAGTTTACCACAGACCTTTGGGTCCATAGTTATTAGCTAGATGGCTTCTTCTCTCTTTTTGGATCTCAATACAATGTTCTCCCCCTCTCTTGTGAAGATCTATTCGATGTAAACTCTTTTGCCGGTGTGTTTGTCGAGATCCGATGAATTGTGGGTTTATGATCAAGTTTATCTATGAGAAATATTTGAATCTTCTCTGAATTCTTTTATGTATGATTGAGTTATCTTTGCAAGTCTCTTCGAATTATCAGTTTGGTTTGGCCTACTAGATTGATCTTTCTTGCCATGGGAGAAGTGCTTAGCTTTGGGTTCAATCTTGCGGTGTCCTTACCCAGTGACAGAAAGGGTTGCAAGGCACGTATTGTATTGTTGCCATCGAGGATAAAAGATGGGGTTTATATCTTATTGCTTGAGTTTATCCCTCTACATCATGTCATCTTTCCTAATGCGTTACTCTGTTCTTATGAACTTAATACTCTAGATGCATGCTGGATAGCGGTTGATGTGTGGAGTAATAGTAGTAGATGCAGGCAGGAGTCGGTCTACTTGTCGCGGACGTGATACCTATATACATGATCATGCCTAGATAATCTCATAATTATTTGCTTTTCTATCAATTGCTCGACAGTAATTTGTTCACCCACTGTAATACTTATGCTATCTTGAGAGAAGCCACTAGTGAAACCTATGGCCCCCGGGTCTATCTTTTTATCATATAAGCTTTCAATCTACTTTTATTTGCATCTTTACTTTTTGCATCTATATTATAAAATACCAAAAATATATTTATCTTATCATACTATCTCTATCAGATCTCACTTTCGCAAGTGGCTGTGAAGGGATTGACAACCCCTTTATTGTGTTGGTTGCGAGTTCTTTGTTTATTTGTGTAGGTGCGTGGGACTTTTGAGGAGCCTCCTACTGGATTGATACCTTGGTTCTCAAAAACTGAGCGAAATACTTACGCTACTTTGCTGCATCACCCTTTCCTCTTCCAGGAAAACCAACGCAAGCTCAAGACGTAGCAAGGAGCAGGAGCATCTCATGGTCCTCGCCGCCCTCGCCGGCCTGCTCGCAAGCAATGAAAAGCAACGGCGAGGTGGCTCAGCGGCGGGGCGGGTGAAAGCAAAGAACCGGCATCGTCTGGAAGGCTACTACATGCTCTACTCTGACTACTTCACCGACGCTCCATTGCACGGCGAGAAAACATTTCGGCGCCGTTATCAGATGAGCTAAAAGCTTTTCCTCAGGATTGTGAATTCCATCCGGCAGTTCGACAGCTACTTCAAGTGCAAGAAGGATTGCACCGGCACACTTGGATTCACCTCAATTCAGAAGTGCACGACAGCTATGGGGATGCTTGCATACGGAGTTCCCGGTGATTCACTCGACGACTATGGGCGCATGGCCGAGTCCACGACCATTGAGTGTTTCTACAAGTTCTGGAGGGCAGTGGTGGCAGTGTTTGGACCGCAATACTTGCGATCACCCAATGCTGAAGACACTGCTCGGATCCTAGCATAGAATGCGGCAAGAGGATTTCCTGGGATGCTTGGAAGCATCGGTTGCATGCATTGGAAACTGAAGAACGGTACATCTCCTTGGCAGGGCATGTACAAAGGCGCCAAAGGCGGTTGCAGTATGGTACTTGAGGCAGTGGCCACATAGCACATCTGGATTTGGCACTCTTTCTTTGGGATGCCACGAACTCACAATGACATCAACGTCCTGCAGTGCTCCCTTGTCTTTGCCAAACTTGTTGAAGGTCATTCTCCTCCGGTGAACTTCGCGGTCAACGGGCGGCACTACAACAAGGGATACTACCCAGTTGATGGCATCTATCCGAGATGGTCGACATTTGTGAAGACTATCTCAAACGTTGTGCCAGGAGGCAAGAAGTTTCACTTTGCCAAGGCTCGGGAGGCTTGCATGAAGGATGTCGAGCGGGCATTTGGTGTGCTCCAATCTTGATTTGCGGTTGTCCGGTACCCTGCTCAGAACTGGTCAAAAGATCAAATGTGGAAGATCATGACTTGTTGTGTCATCTTGCATAATATGATCATTGAGAGCGAGCAGGAAGAGCCAGCATTTGGTACTGAACCATACTACAGGAAGGGTCCTCTTGCCCAAGTTGCACCAGCTACCGGCAACCTGGACTGCCTACCTCAATATGCGTCAGGAGATCCGAGACCCACAGGTGCATCAACAACTGCAGTAGGATCTGGTGGAGCACCTATGGAGGATCAAGGGCGACGCCTAGCTCGACATGTGATGAAATATGAGTTCTTATTTGTTGAACTATATAATTTGTATTGAACTATTTATTGTTGGACTATTTGATTTCTATTGATTTTCTCTGATGAACTATGTGATAAAAAAAATTATTTGTGTTGAGAATTCACGCCAAACCACGCCGAATATGGGCCGATTCGTGCTGATATCGGGCCATTTTTCGCCGAAAGTGGGCCGAAAAACGGGCCGGCATCGGTGCCTCGGGGTGACCTGGGGGTGACGGCTGGGTGCCCAACCGCCACCAGAGCCGATTATACCATCGGCTCGCCCCTAGGCGGCGATTTTTATGCCTCCTCGGGGGGCCAACGGCTGGAGATGCTCCCCCAGGGGGCTTAAAAATCGCCGCCTGGGGACGAGCCGGCGTGAAAATTGTCTCTGGGGGCGATTGGGTTCCCAGCCGCCGCCCCCAGGTCGCCCCCAGGCGCCGATATCATCCCATTTAGGCACTAAAGTGCCCGCTTTTCAGCCCACTTTCGGCGAAAAATTGGTCCGCTGTCGGCGCAAATAGGCCCATATTCGCCGTGGTTCGGCACAAATTATTTTTTTATCACATAGTTCATCACAGAAAATTAATAGAAATCAAATAGTTCAACAACAAATAGTTCAATACAAATTATATTGTTCAACAAATAAAAACTCATATTTCATCACACGGCGAGCTAGGCGTTGTCCTTGAGCCTCCGTAGGTGCTCCACCAGATCCTGCTGCAGTTGTTGATGCACCTATGGGTCTCGGATCTCCTGACGCATATTGAGGAAGGTAGTCCAGGTTGCCGGTAGCTAATGATCCTTACGTAAGAGGACCCTGTCTGTAATATGGTATTGTGTCAAACACTGGCTCTTCCTGCTCGCTCTCAATGATCATGTTGTGCAAGATGACACAGCAAGTCATGATCTCCAACATTTGATCTTTCGACCAGGTCTGAGCGGGGTATCGGACAACAACAAATCAAGATTGGAGCACACCAAATGCCCGCTCGACATCCTTCCTGCAAGCCTCCTGAACCTTCGCAAAGTGGGAGTTCTTGCCTCCTGGCACAGGGTTTGAGTAGTCTTCACAAATGTAGACCATCTAGGATAGATGCCATCAGCTAGGTAGTATCCCTTGTTGTAGTGTCGCCCATTAACCTCGAAGTTCACCGGAGCAGAATGACCTTCAACAAACTTGGCAAAGACAGGGGAGCACTGCAGCACATTGATCTCATTGTGAGTTCCTGGCATACCAAAGAAGGAGTGCCAAATCCAGAGGTCCTGTGTGGCCACTGCCTCAAGTACCACACTACAACCGCCTTTGGTGCCTTTGTACATCCCCTGCCGAGCAAATGGACAGTTATTTCATTTTCATTGCATGCAGTCGATGCTTCTAAGCATCCCGGGAGATCCTCTTACTTCATTTTGTGCTAGGAACTGAGCAGTGTCTTCAACATTGGGTGATCGCAGGTATTGCGGTCCAAACACTACCATCACTGCCCTGCAGAACTTGTAGAAACACTCAATGGTCGTGGACTCGGCCATGCGCCCATAGTCGTCGAGTGAATCACCGGGAGCTCCATATGCAAGCATCCTCATCGCCATCGTGCACTTCTGGATTGAGGTAAATCTAAGTTTGCCGGTGCAATCCTTCTTGCACTTGAAGTAGCTATCGAACTCCTGGATGGAATTCACAATCATGAGGAAAAGCTCTCAGCTCATCCAATACGGCGCCGAAATACTTTTTCGCTGTGCAGTGGAGCATCGGTGAAGTAGTCGGAGTAGAGCATGCAATAGCCTTCCAGACGATGTCGGTTCTTTGCTTTCAGCCGCCCCGGCGCCGAGCCACCTCATCGCAGCTTTTCATTGCTCACGAGCAGGCCAGCCAGGGCGGCAAGGACCATGAGATGCTCCTCGTCCTGGACGGCGGCATCGGCTTCCTCCTCCAGCAGCATCGTGAACGCCTTCTCTTTGTTCGAGTCCATCGCCGAGCAGACAAATAGCCGAACACCTGGTGGGCGCCCAGCCGCCGGTATCCCGCCCTGCGCGGCCGGAGCGCCGGGAAACTCGCTCAGGAAGGTGGTGGAGAGGTTGACGCATCGAAACCTTCTCTCTTTTCCGGCGGGGAAGGCCTATCAAGCGGTGGTGGGCAGTGGGCGGCGTCGAGATTGGCAGGGTGGCGGTCGAGCGTGTGGGGGTGGGGGGCGAATCTGGACGATTGTCTTGACTTTTCGCCTAACACTGCGGCCCAGGCGTGTTTTTCCCATCCGGCAGACCCCCCCCCCCTCCCCCAGCCCCCTAGTGCGCTGGATTCGGCCTGGGATCACCGGGACCAAAACGGGCTGAGCCAGCGGATTTCAGCGTCTTGTGGGCGCGACTGGGGGGGTTTTCGGCGCCGGCATGAAAAAAGTTGCCCTGGGGGCCTGTTGGGGGCGCGGATGGAGTTGCTCTTAATTCAGTCCTCATGTATCTTGTATCCTGGTCATACTGAGGTTCCAGACCACGGTTCATAGTTAATTTAGGGTTTGCTTGAATTGCGTGAAACTGGTAAAAAGATTAACAACTAGAAACTCTACGGCGCCCTCATGGCCTGGCCTGACAACGATCCCCTTGCCCTTCTCATATGGTGTTCCAAGGCTCCACGCAAGATCAAAATTTTTGCTTGGCTACTCTTCAAAGACTGTCTCAACACTAGGGTCAACCTCGCCCACAAGCATATCATCTCCACCGACATATGCCCTCGATGTGCTCTGTTTCCCGAGGACTCCATACACCTCTTCGTCACCTGCTCGCTTGCCAATCGGATATGGCAGCGCATTGGTATTTTGCCCCAGACCACCGACATCTCTGAGTTATGGGATACACCACTGTCCCATCAGCTTCCCCATAAAGCATGGTCACTGGTTCTCATGTCACTACTATAGAAGATCTGGGTAGCGCGTAATGATATGTTGTTTAGAAGTGTTGATCAGTGTTCTGTAATAACCCTCAGGTCCCTTATTTCTGACTTGGATCTCTGGTCACATCGTCTCATGGAGACAAGTGACAAGGAGGACGTCTTCTCGTGGCGTTCCTACCTCTCTGCACGTTGTGTCGTGCCTATGTAATTATGTACTTGCGGCCTCTCGGCAACCTTTTGAGTAATATATTCAGGTGGGGAGCCCCCCCCCCCCCCCCCCCCCCCGAGTGATTCTCAAAAAAATTGTATGGGGGTAGTGGTTTTGATCGAAAACATACATATAGTGAATCAACCTAGCTAGCTATGTGTGACTGAGTATGAAAATTATGCCTGTTAAAATTCCTATGGAGTTGGTGCCCAATCCATTGGAATTTGATAGTTTTTTTTCGAAAAGGAGTTTTACCCCAGCCTCTGCATATTGGAATTTGATAGTATCTTCTATTTAATCCAGAAGTGATTTATATATATGGTAAAAACAAAAGAGTGTATATCAGTATGTTTGAACATATGTATGCTGAGATCTTGTATGTAGAAGCAGTTTTATGACAAATTTATGCATATATACTTGAAGTGTCTAATTAATTTGAATATTTTAAAATATATTGACAGTAAAGTTTTAAAAGTCAAATATGCTCCAAAGCAACATATTAAGTTTAGAAAAGTGAATGGGGTGTACAAAATCACGACAATCGATGCAAATCCGAGGTCTGGAAATTAAAATCCGTGGGCACCCCGCAATAAAACAAGAGAGAATACAGCCTCACTAGTTTTCATGAAATACAGCAATGTGATTTTTATTAAATTAAGTGGAGTGATATAATTCACACAGGGTCATCCATGTTCATGTGCAAATGCAAATGCCAAAAAAAAACATGTTCATGTTCATGTCCAAATTTTATGTACTGTATGCAAATGTCCAGGGCAAAGCCAATCATTTTGACCTATGCAAGAAAAGACAAGTTGAGTGTCAAATGTTTGGCATATATAGACCACTGGACTTTGTTTTTTTCTATGAAATACATATGTTCTTTTCCGCATGAAATTTTTTTAAGCACGTCTTGGACACTGACACGAACACGTACGAGAAAATCAGGTGTAAGTATATGCATAAATTTCTATTTTGTTCAAAGTATCCTCCCTGCCTGCACCGCAGTCAGCACGCACATCACCGCATCGGCTCCTACTTGCTGTCCCCTGTCAGTATGTGCATTTCAGCCCGCGCGCGGCCTGTCTTTGGTAAACATAAAAAGGAGAAGCAACAGAAGCAGAAAAAAAAAGCTATACTTGAGCCCAGTACCCTAGGGCTGCCCTTTAGACTAGCCACAATGGGAGTAATTTCAGTAGTAACATCAAGTCCAACTCAACAAATTTGCTTGTGTGACAATGAGTTAATGAGGAGAGAGGTAGTTATAGTAATTTAGCTAGTTACTGTAACATCACTTGTCCCAATGCAATATGAGTCTATAACCTAATAAATTAAGTTTTGCATGTTACCACACTTATGTTACTACCCACTATGAAGGTAGTAACATAGTCTAGGAATATGTGTATGTTACTAGTGTATGTTACTCACCATTGTGGCTAGTCTTAGGCTGGTCATAGTGGGAGTAACTTAGCTAGTAACATAGCGCTCTTCGAGAAAATTCTGCTTATGTGGCAAGTAATTAATGAGAGGTGGTAACATAATATGTTACTGTAACATAGCGCTTTCCAAGATAAGATGAGTCTATGAGCTAGTAAATGAAGCCATCTATGATACTACTATTATGTTACTTTGCATTATGAAGGTAGTAACTTAGACTCTCCCCACTATGACCAGCCTTATTTGACCACAACGAGGAGACGCAGAGATTTCGAAGGAAGCTTCTTCCTGAGCCTTACCCCGAGTACTACACTGAAGCAGGAGCAAGTTCCAAAAGCTCACGCCACTGCTGCTACGGTACGCGCGCGCAAGAGAGAGAGAGAGCGCGCGCAGCTCCCGAGGCAAATCATCTTGGGTTTCACCAAAGCAAAGCAGCCCGCAGGGCAGGCCGGCCCCTGGTGGCCCGGGCTGGCTCGCCTCGGGTTCACCCCCGGTCGGTGGGTCCCTTGTGCAAGAGACAAGCGCCCTTTTGCTGCCGCCCTTTGGAGGAGAGGGGGGTGAACAAAAAGGTAAAGGTGCACGTCAGTGTCCAGCCAGCCGGCCATTGTTTGACGAGGGAGGAAGCTTCGTTTATTCCCTCCACCTCCACCTGTTGCTACTGAAGCAGATCGATGTATACTGTACTGTGCAATGCAAGTATAGTACTCCCTCCGTCCGGAAATACTTGTCGGAGGAATGGATGTATATAGATGTATTTTAGTTCTAGATACATCAATTTTTATGCATTTCTTCGACAAGTATTTCAGAACGGAGGGAGTAGGTAGGAGTAGCAGCGTACTAGTAATACCATGTGGTTGGTTGGCTCGTGCTGCTGCTGGCCCCATTCACTCTTACCGCCTGCCCAGGGTCTGCACTCATCGCTCGATCTAGCTGCTGCTACCTCGGTAAGAGGGAAAGAGGAGATACCAGCCAGATCTTCTCAGCTTTTCGTATTAGGTGTCCTTTTGTTTGTTCACAATGTGAGAGATCTCGTCGGCTCATGCGGCATGTGGGAGTGGTTTCTGAGAAGTTCCTGCTTGCCAACAAGCGTTTACAAGTACTCCTACTCCGAAGTCCGAACTTGACAATATGGTCACTACTCACTCCGTCTTATACAACTATTAACACACGTGTTGTTTAATAACCTACGCCGGTCAAGCATTTCAGGTTCGACCACCAGTTTTAACATTGACAATGCCAAATTGCTACGAAGTCTTCAAGTTACGTATTCATGGTACGGAATAGTTTTTATTTCAAACACCACAATTGAAGGTATCGATAGTTAAAATGTCATGTAGACCCACTGCTGCTTGCAGGATATTGGTTACTCATGATCTGTGACGCTTTGGTGACACAGGTACAACTGACATGCATGAGCAACAGTCGCCTGAAACACAGAATGCAGCATCATTATACCGTTTTAGAGGATATGCTCTCTGCACCAAGTGAGCAACGTGATGATTATTAGTACTGTACCAAAGTTCAGAGACGAAGCCGTGCTTCACGTTTCATTCATTTACAACTCATTACAACCCATTTATCCGGACACGGCCTACTCTCTTTATTCCAAGCTTCTAAACTGCCCTCACTCTTCACTCGGACTTGCAGCTTTTATTCGGGGACACGGCTTACTCTCTTTATTCCAAGCTTCTAAAACTGTCCTCCCTCTTCGTTCCATCTTACACCTTACGCCTGCTGAGCTATCCACGCTTATCAGCGCACCTGGCCCCAGTAGGTTCTCGATCCTTCTTCTCCATTCAGGTGGAAGCGAAGGCCAAACTCAAGCATCAACCCAGGTTGCCCATGCATACATACTTAATCTGCAACCGCGGTCAAGCAAATGAGAAACGAGTAACACGTCGGGAAACAGTCTAGAGAGTCGCATGTAGTACTAACCTCCAGGAAGTCGTCCATGCCGTATTTTGATCCTTCTCGCCCAAGCCCAGACTGCTTAACCCCACCAAATGGCGCTACCTGGAAATTATGTGAAATATATCTTACATTGTAGGCCCAGCGCAGGAGATTAAGTAATTCGATTTGGTGTTCTATTACCTCTGTTGAAATCAATCCCTCGTTCACACCGACAAGCCCGTATTCAAGAGCTTCGGAAACACGCCATGAGCGCGCAATGCTCTTTGTAAACATGTATGCGGCTAAGCCTGCAGCATCGTGGATAATGAGTTTACGACATGTTTTCACAAAATTAGCCTTAAGCCAAGACTATGGAATCACTGAAATAAAATTCATTACCGCTAGGTTTTCTTAAGATGGGTATATACTTAACACAAAGAATTCAGACATCCAGATTATAGTTACCACTATCTAGAATACGTCAATGTTGTATCATTCTCTACCAACGTTTTCTGACTGCGACATACCCCATCCATTATGTTTCACTGCAGGTTTCTTGTTAAGGGCTTGACATATATGGAAGTCTACAGAAAGGGAATCCTAAGGCCGCGTTTGGAACGTCGTTTTCCAGCTGGTTACACTTGTAAAATACACCTCCGTTAAAAAAACGATGGACGAGCGGTCCGCGCGCTTGGAACGTTGTTTCCGGAACGTAATTATTACGCCTGTATCCCCTGATACATCTGTAGTGCGCTGGTTTCTGATACACTCCTCAGTCCATCCGTTTTGCAAATACCACTCATGGAATGTATTTCGTTGGGGACCAGTAAAATCCAGGCGTAGGAATTTACGGGTGTAGGAAATAAACAACAATCCAATCGGGGCCTAAAACGTTACAAGCAAACTTGGGCCAGATAATGAACCTGCATTGGTGTCGTTTGCTAAATGGATTGCTTCCTCCTCAGTTTTGAATGGTATAAGTGGTGCAACTGGACCAAAAACTTCTTCCCTGAAGCAAAATGTATTGGCCTTGTTACATCATTAAGAATTCAAAATCTGAAGATAATTATAAATTTGCAAAGGACTGGACCACCAATTTCATGATTTCTGCACATAAAAGATCTATGCACTGAAACAAGATGGAAATGATGTAGAAATTCAAACTTTACCTGAAAAGAAGCATATCATTGCTTACATTCCCTACCACAGTTGGCTCATAAAAGCTCATCCCAAGGCTGTGCCTTTTACCACCAAGCATGATGTTGGCTCCCTACAAAAGGACCGAGATAAGGAGATAACTTACAGTTTACATGCAGTTGCAGGTTATGTCGGAGATTTGGTATAGAATCATCAGACAAGCATCTTGGTATAGAATTCTCTTGTTAGTGTGTGGGTGATGAACCAGAGTCAAGATTCAGGAAAACTGTGGTTCCTCAACCAGTTAATTTACAGTTAGGTGGGATGAACCAGAGTCAAGATTCAGGAAAACTGTGGTTCCTCAACCACTTAACTTTCTGATTCACCTTTTAGGAAATGTTACCAACAATCCAGCTGGGGCCAGGAAATGGTCTAGCCATAGTTTGGAACCTAACATCTAATTCTAATAGAGAAAATGTACGCCGTTACAGTCATTTGAGATTACCTTTGAAGTAGCATCACCTACAAACTTCTCTACCTACAAGAGAACAAGCCAGAAAATAGAACATGTAAGGATCGCTACATAAAATAATTCAGAATTATTGCAAGTGCAAAATATGAACCTTTTCAACAGCAGCTTCATTGATTAGAGGACCCTGCATGTGAAGGAAACTGTAAAACCTGACATGAGGTACCAAAAAGAAAATAACATAGCAGATCACGAGCACTATCCATTATGATGCAGCACGAAGTTCAATCATAATTCATAAGGGTCTCTTTGGAAGACAGAATTCTATAAATTAAGGAATAAAAAACACGTAGGATTGAGATCTCATGGCTTGTGGCATCCGTCAGGTTTTGAATTGAGTCAACTAAAACAGCAAATATCTCCCAGGGTAAGCCGTCATGCTGCCTGATGCAACTGATGACTGGCAGGCAGACCTTGTTGACCGTTTCAAGAGGGTTGTACCCACAACTTACGGAACCTAAGAGGACCTTCAGGAAGACAGCCACGGGCCCATGTTGATGAAGTGGCTTTGTTCGATTTTTATCAGCATTTCTTGGATTCGATTAGTGAGGACTCGCTTTCCCTGCTTCATGATTTTTACAATGTTAGACTGGACATAGCTAGACTTAATTATGGAGCGATTTCTCTCTTCACTAAGGCCCCGTTCGGATCTCCTCTAGCTTCTCGATTAGTTGGCTTCTCGAATTCTCGCTGGCTTCCAGCTTCTCGCTGGAGCAGCCTCGCGTTCGGCTGACGTGAGCAGCTGCTCACGTGCACAGCCCATGAAATGGGCTTGGCCTGTTCAGCCAAGGGTTGGGCCAATGCACTTGGAAAAGTAGGGCTGAAAATGGGTGCACGTATGTGCTGCGTGGATCTTGTTGCAGGCTGGACGGAGCAGGTCGTCTGGCTGCCGGCGGCGACCAATGGAGGGAGTGGCTGCAGATGCGGAATTTGACTGCGGGCGGCAACCTGCAAGACGAGGCCGAGAAGCGAGGGGCGGTGGCGGAAGACTCGCGGCGGCGGACTGGCGACGCCGCAGCTAGGGTTGCGGGAGCAGAGGCTCGCGTCTGTCTCGCTGAGCTTGCTCTCGTCAGGTCAGGCTTTAGCGAGAAAAACGGTTCGAGGAAGCTGAACGTGGAACTTCGCGAGGGTAATCATACGTAATTTCCAGCAACTCCTGCTTCTCATTTTTGCGAAGCTGGGCCAGAGCTGCTCCACAAAATTGCACTGCAGGCCGCTCGTTCTCCAGGAGCTGGATTCTCGAAGCTGAACCGTTCGGGTCGCTTCTCGCTTGCTTCTCAGGAAGCTGGATCGTGGAGGAGATCCGAACGGGGCCTAAGTATCCAGATGCTGATCGAATTCAAACATGTGGTCCAAATGAGCTGAAATATCCCACATCAGTAGTGAATACAATTATAATTTACTGATTTTTAGCATTTTTAGAAATGTTGTCTGAACCAAACTTTTGAATGAGCCAACTAAAACTGCAAATATCTCCAAAACCTGTCGTCCAACCCGGGTTTTTTTTCATGTGTGCACTTATAAACGGGACCAACAGGGATCATGTCGACGGAGCCAAACTATGGATTAGCTACCTGCAACAGATTACACTAATAGGTGGTGTTTCGTACAATAAGCTTGTAGAGTAGGTGTTCTGCGCAAAATTAACCTCAATAGTTGGTGGTTTCGGCTCAGGAAACAAAAACATATGAGTCTGGAAAAGTGGCTCTTGGGGTGCTCCACAAAAAAATTGTAGGAATTTGGAGAGAGAGAGAGAGAGAGAGAGAGAGAGAGAGAGAGAGAAGGTTGATGCAAGACACTAAGAAATTTTCCGTGTGGTCTAACCTCTTGCTAGATATCAGATGGAATTGGAGCGTATAAAAGCAAGCCTTACAAATTTGGTGGTCTCATTCATTTGATCCGGAGGGATTTCATGAGAAAAATCCTATTGACTGACATCCTACAGAATTCCTATGAAAATCCTTCAATCCAAAGAGACCCCAAGTACTGTCAAATTAGGTATTCTTATAACTCATACAGCGTGAGAAAACATTGTCCAAGCAACTAACACAAGAAAGACATAGTTCAAATTTTGTAGCTCAATATATAACAGAGGGGGATTAAACACTTTACATACCTGTGATGTACTCTCTTCTAGCCCATTACCGACTTGCAAACTCTGAACAGCCTTGACAAATGCACTTGCGAATTTTTCGTAGATACCTACAGATGCAACTTGCATTCTTAACAGAAAAAAGAAGCACCAATAACATATATATGACATAAATGATCAGTATACCTTCTTGCACCAATATCCTGTTTGCACATACACACGTCTGTCCGCTGTTCCGAAACTTGGCAGCAAGCTAAATAAGAATGGAGTAGGTCAAATATGCATCATATTACGATCAAAATGATAGAATTTACACATTTTAATAGCCTGTTAGCTGAAGTGGGAAAGTGTAAAATATGTTAGTAAGAGAAAGTGATACATATGAAATGAACTTCATTAGCTGATTCAGCCATTATCATGTTTTTTTTTTGCCATATCGTGATGTTATCCTCTAGAAAAGTAACAGGGATATGCGCATTCCCTGGAAGGCAGCTGCATTACCTGGATACCAACCCAACAATGAATTTCTAACATAATATATGTTGGGAAAGGGTGAGGAAAGCGACATGTGTTTAGCCCACGTTATGTTTCTCAGTTGCAGCTCAGGAAAAAAAAGGAAGTCAAGAGACATACATATGCATGCATTGACCTAAGAAAACTGAGCATTTTCAAGATCGTTCTTTAAAACCACGAAACAGGCCCCAATAGTCAATTAGCCAATTCATGTGAGTCTTAGACATAAAGCACAAATTCATCGTATCTATTATGATCTTCATCTCCGCCTAGAGAGCTAATCATGATCTTTTTGGTATGTATGTTAGTGGAAATACAAGACCCAAAAATAGTTGTGGAAGTGAGGAAAAGTAATTTTTTACTTACACTGCCTTTAACGGCAACATCAATATCTGCATCATCGAAAACAATGCAAGGCGCATTCCCACCGAGCTCCAAAGAAACCTACATGAGAATTATTCTTGCAAATATCAACATTGATGATATCACACTGAAATGAAACAATAAAAGCTTTTGCAGAAACATTCCAACTAAAATAAAGGAAGTTAACCGCACAGTGAAAAGATCTTGCTAACTAACAATACTGCATATATCCCGACCAAAATTCCACTGGAAAATTAAGTCAAAATGGCAAAGCAATTATTAACATATAATGGTATTACTGGCCAGCAAGTAGTTACGGTGCTTAAATAAAAAGGTGAAAATCTATATCCGACACCCTAAAGAAAAAAATGCTATCAACGCTGAAGTCTGAACTGACCGAATAGCAAGTTTTGAAAGTGGCACAGGACCAGAAAACCACAACCAGGGTGGTTCCAGAGATCGGGTGGTTTTTGGATCATTTATTGGTAAGGCCTGAGACTTTCTAGATTGATGTTTGGGGCATATCTAATACTGGGATATATAGACATTGCGGGCTGAAGTGCATGCAGTATGGTATCTAGGCCTAAACCAGACAGACACATTTTTATGAAAATTAGACAAGGGCTAGTGTGACCAGAAGCAGCGAGCTACTCCTGGTTTGCTGAGCCCTTCTGCACAGATATCTTACATGTTCATCTGAAACAAGGTTAGTTATTGCAATAAGTCACCAAACGAAATCAACACAGCAAGTTGCAGCTATTGGATGTGTTCTTGGGAGGAGAAAGCTCTAAAGATGCACAAGAACTTTAAACTTCAGAGGTACAGTAATTTCTCCTTAAGTGGTTTCTCAGTACATACCTTTTTCACAGTGTTTGCTGATCCAGCCATCAGTTTTTTGCCAACAGCTGTTGAACCCGTGAACGTAATCTTTCTGACCTATAAAGAGGAAAACATGTGATCATGTACACCACAATTTATATGATTTAACATATCTAAAAAAATACTTGCAAGAAAACATACTAGATAATTAATACTGAAAGAAAGGGAAGGAAATAAAACCTGTGTGCTCTGCATTAGTTCATCACCTATCTCAGGAGCATTACCCATCACAACATTTAGTGCACCCTAGATGAAGAAATATGATTGAAACAGATGTCATGAATAGACTCATAGAAATAGATGATGAAAGAATAACTGTGATGAATAAAACCTTCTGTTAACAATGAAACAACTTGACAGGTGCAAGTAAAAGATGGGAAAATACTATGATTTGTTCCAATAATACCCAAAACCTGGTCTTTCCCCTAGTGACTTTTGCAGGATTGCAGTTATGACTAGTTTAAATAGTTTACTTCTCAAAACGAGTAAGGCATCCCAGAAATCTAGTACTCCCTCCAATCCATATTCGCTGAAACGGATGTATCTAGTCGTATTTCAGTGCTAGATACATCCATTTGAGTGACAAGTAATATGGATCAGAGGGAGTAACAGAATTTTCTCGGTAACTGTACCCATACCATGAATACGAAAATTTCGTTACAGAAATTTAGTAGTCCATTTTGAAACATGATCTTCGACAAGTACAGATGGAAACAGAATAAATACACTTGTGCACAAATAATACTGGAATAATAGAGAACTTGAGAGAATTACAGCTGGTATTCCAGCTTGAAGAGCAAGGTCTGCTGCAGCTAAAGCTGTCAGAGGTGTGAACTCTGATGGCTTGACAACAACAGTGCATCCACAAGCCAATGCTGGTCCAACCTGCGGGGAGGCATATATAAGAAAATGCACGAACATAGCTGATTTTCTTTTGGACATTTTAACCAATGGAGTAGTGTGTTTTGCTTGAGACCTTTCTGGTTATCATTGCTAAAGGAAAATTCCATGGTGTAATAGCTCCAACTACCCCAATAGGCTGCAAAATTATCCATAGTAAAAAACTAATATTAGTAAAATAAAAGCACAGGTTTACTGTACTAGTACAAGAAAATGAACTGAGAAACTAGAGTAGCATTCCAAGAGGATGTCAGTACCTAACATGACATTTTGCTTGATGAAATGAAAGGTGAGAAGTGTACAGTGTGATGATGAAATAATGTAACACTCCCTCCGTCCCGAATTACTTGTCGCAGAAATTGATAGAAATGAATGTATCTAAAACTAAAAATATGTCTAGATACATCCATTTCTGTGACAAATAATTCGGGGCGGAGGGAGTATAAACGTAATGTGGTAATGAAGGGAAAAGTGACTACCAGAAGGAACAGGCATAATAAATGTTTAGCGGCTATTAGCATATTACCTGCTTCAGAACCAATAGTCTGCGGTCAGCTAGAGTAGGGGGAATAATATCACCATACACACGCTTTGCTTCCTCAGCAAAAAATTCTATGAAACTTGCACCATAGTTCACCTGAATATATGATTAGCAACAAATTAGCCTACCATAACCCTAGATAATGACAAGCTCCAACAAACTATTGTCAGTGCATGATTTCAGCAAGTACCTCCCCAAGGGCTTCTTTCATAGGCTTCCCCTGTTCCAGTGTCATAAAAGTGCAAGTTCTTCCTTGTGTGACATAAGTAGGTCATGCCTTTTTGGAATATACACAGTGAGAAGAAATATCCAGGTAACACTACAAGAAATTCATGCTATTATTAACACTTCAATCCATACAAACTACCATTTTCTTAGTGCCTTGCTCCTTTCACTTGCAGTGAGTTTGCTCCAAGCTACAAAAACGAAAGGGTAATAAACAAACAAAGAAAATTACAAGTGGTAAATGGAAAAGCAACTATAATGAAATATGCAAAGAAAAACATTCCTAGGCATACAAATATTTAGCAAAGGGAGACAACAACAGCAAACGCACAATTCCATGCAGGACTCTTATTTTTGTTATGAGGTGAAGATGAGTATCCTACTAGGTATTGAAAATCATAATTAAACTTGATTTAGATAAGGTTTGCATCAAAAGAGGGCATGCATTAGATATTTTTTAAACAAGCATTTCCGAGACAACAAAGTTGCCAATGCTTTAGCCAAATAAGCTTTTAGAGACCAATCTGTCTCTCCTAATTTTCTTTGCCTAAGTGCTGATCATGTATTCTCTTTCTGCCTTTCAGAGCTTGTACTAAAAAACTAGAGGATTTTGGGAGTCTACAAGATGTACTCTGTCTACTACGAAGTACAACTCCTCTGTTCTACCAGAAACAAAACAACCATCACACATTCACCTAATATGGAGACAGTATAGTAGTTCTGATTTTTATTTATTAAATTACCATATATGGCAATAAACAACTAGGCCAGAATGAAAGCATTTTCTGATACACAGAAGATATTAGTTGATTGTGGAGACGTAAGTGACATCTGAGCAAGGGTTCACTTGATTTATGGTGTTCCAATGCTGATCTTCCGCAGACACAGAAGCAGTTTAATTTGCATATATTATCAATATTATAAGCATGTCGAAACAGTTTAACCATGGCACTTACAAAACATTAATTGGTCAGTGTTCAAGCATTAAAAGCAAATACAATAATGTGTTTGACATACTATAAAATGTAGTGTTAGCAGAAGTTATTGCATCAGCTGTTTCTCTGTTGCCCATGCAGGCCACATTTGCTAGGACCTCGCCAGTTGCTGGATTTTGCACCTACAAGAAAAAGAAGTTATTCCAGTGATAAAGATTGACAATCAACATTAGCAACCTAGCATATATTAGAGAATTGAGATATAAAAAGTGAGTAGAGTTGCAGTAGCAACATTTCATTGATTCTCATACTGTCCAGCACAATTTACAGAAACAACCTAAACAGCAAACTCAAAAGGCTCAAGACCAGCTAAGCTCCGCCTCTATTTTCATGGTTATCAAGGCGTACGGTAGTTGGTCCCAAATTCGGCACAAAACTTTCAACTC
The DNA here is from genome assembly GCA_963921465.1 of Triticum timopheevii. Taxonomy (NCBI): domain Eukaryota; kingdom Viridiplantae; phylum Streptophyta; class Magnoliopsida; order Poales; family Poaceae; genus Triticum; species Triticum timopheevii. The sequence goes on from OY997272.1 coordinate 175,014,683, forward strand.
CCACGCGTTCCATTAAGTAGCAACTGCAACACCGCAATAACCCCTGATTTCCCCTCGAAATCGAACACTATCCGAACCGCGCCGATCCACAGGCATCGCGAAGGCACCGCTACGGTGAGACGGATGGAGGGAGGGACAGTACCTCGATGGTCTTCCCGTCGTAGGCGTCCACCCACTGGCCGCCGATGAGGCCGCGCGTCCTGAGCAGCCCCGCCGCCCGGATCTTATCCATCGCCGCGCCCGCGTCCACGCTGCCCATCTGCGCACCCACCCAGCAATTAACAGAAAAACACGACCCACCGAGCACCGCCGCCGGGGGGGCGCGAGGGGTATGAAGGAGCGCAGGCGAGTGGGGTGGGGGCAAAGAGGGCGTACGTGGCGGCGGCTGGCGACGCGGGAGGAGGCGGAGGCGGAGGCGGCCAGGATGTGGCGGGCGCCGAGCGCCGCCGCGAGTCGCATCGCCATCGCCATCTGAAGGAAGCGACGAGTGACCAACACCTGCACCTGGTGTGGCCGGGTCTCTGTGTCTTATTCACAGGAGTGCTTTACACGTGGCTTGCTGAGTGCTGAGCTGGTGCGGATGTGGGAAATTTTGAACGTTGTGCGATGGCGACCTCGCAACCTCCCTCCCCGACGTCGGCAAATATTCGCGGGCCGCACGGACGGCCAGGTCGCCCCAGCCCCCAGATCATGGCACAAAGAATGCACTTGCCCTTTTTGCCCTCGTATAGAAAACGTTCTATGCTTTTCTCAACAGGACGCAGCTCCTCTGACGTACGGCGCACTCGCTGACGTGTGGATCCGGACCCACGCGTCAGTGGCCCAACGTCAGGTGGCCGTACGTCAGGGGATCCGGCTCGTTCTCAACAACAACAAAAAACATTCTATGCAGCGCCATGTAGACAAGCAAGGCTGAACATGCTCAATCATTTTATTAATAACTCGGGCATTAGCAAGCAGTTTCTGCCACTTTATTTTACATAGTCAATACATGATGGTGGCCTGAGATATGGGCCAAACAACAATCATCTCTCTCTCGGCCTCTCGGGTGCACACACGCATATATACAGAGACAAGTGTTCTTAACAAATCAAATAGACGCAAAGTAACACTCTGAAAGCTTATATGCATCACACATGAATAAAAACTATATGTATTGTGTTATGTGGATACCGCACATGGTATGAACTTCACACGGTTGATCTTCAGTAGGAGCTTGGATGATCTTCAGAAAACGGCACGTTACTTGGTTTCTTTCATTCTAGTATAGAGATATTTATCTTGAACGCTGATTATTTCCTCAATCTCGCGTCGGGCGATGAGATGAAAATCGCAGCACATGGAAATATCCAATTTCAGTAGGCAATGACATGCTTCATCTGCTATCACAATTTCCTTCACGCCCACGTCTAGATTCAGTTCCTTGAGACTATGAAACCCAGAAATGAAGGCAAGACGTTCCTCCTCATATGACTCGGGGAGTAGAGCTAGAGAGGCAAGAAGAGGCAGCTCCTCACTAAGTTTGTTGATGAAGTTTTGCGACACCATGGTATTCTTCAGGGACAACCTTGTCAGGCTTGGGAAGTTTAACCGGGCACTCTCCTTCGATGGTGGGATCTTCCCATTCAAAATCATTACCTCAAGGCGTGTAAATGTGGAGCGAGTGAACAACTCGAAGGAAATTACCTTGCCTCGGATACTTAGGAGCACGAGGGACTTGACTGCGTCTGCGTAGATAGCCTGCAAGGCATCCTCGGGATTTTCATCAGGGAGTTCCCAAATGTACAAGGTCTGAAGGCGCTTCATGCCGGCAAAGGTTGTTGTATCCCAGATACCACCACCATCATCAGGGTTTACACCCTGTAGTGTCTGCAAATGCTCCAAGTTGCCAACTCGCCTAGGCAAGATGATGGATCCAAACACATGTCGTAGTGTTGGAATCCTCCAGAACCCTCGGGGAAGTCTGGTGACATTGGTGCCTTGAACATCTAGCGTTTGTAGACGCTTGAGCTTCCCAATCGAAGATGGTATCTCCTGGAGGGAGCATGAGGTGATGCCAAGGTAATGCAGGTGCATCACCTTTCCTATTTCTGAGGGCAACTTGTTGCCTATCTCAAGGCCGTCCAGGTAGATGCCACGGAGGAACCGAGATCTTTTCAAGAGCTTCTGTATGTCATCACCGGTCTTGATGGCTTCCTTGGTCTGGGTCTGGTGCTCTTCTTTCTCAAAGTTGGACAAGATGGATCGCAACTTGGGCAAAGGGTCAGCTAGAGCAGCATACTTATCCATATGATTCTGCAGGGAAAGGCGACGAGCAATGGACAGTGTGGGTACATCATCACCACTATGGATCTCCATGAAGTTCGCCTCTTGCGCCTCGACCACCAAGAAGTCATGGACTCTGGTTTGGACGGTGACACGCTCATCTCCACGAGCGGCATTCTCCAGTGGTGGAAGGTTCATGAGGCGCCTATGGATCAGCTCATGCAAGTAGCGCTCACCCACCTTCTCCATTGTCTTGCCCTCTTTTGGTATCAGGAACCCTTCCGCCATCCACATGCACACCAAGGAGCGTGCCTTGACGAGCGTGTTTGCCGGGAAGCCAGAAAAGTAGAGGAAGCAAGACTTGAGGTCATGTGGAAGGTCATCAAAGCACATGGATAGTATGATGTCCAGCCGCTTCCGTTCAGTTAAGTTGCTCTTGAGGTGCTTGAACACCTTCTTCCATTCTCCAGGGTACTCCTTGGTCCGTAAAAGGCCGGATAAAAGCACAATCGCCAATGGTAAGCCACCAGTAACATCAAAGATGAACTTGGCACGACGTCTTATGAATTCCTCCTTCTTCTTCAGATCGATGTCGTTTTTCTCTTTCTTCTTCCCAAGAACATAGCTGTGCTTCTCCTCCTTCTTCTCAAAACCGTTGAGATGCTTCTCTTCCTTCTTATCCAGACTGCCAATGTGTTTCTCTTTCTCATCCATGAAAAGTGTTGCCAGGAACAATTGCAGAGTTTTGACTTGTTCATTGAAGTGCTGAAGCATAATTTTTTTTCTACAAAGGGGTCTGGTGGCGATTCTAGATCGGTTGCCTGTGTGATTCTCACGACTCTGCTCTTGACATTGTCCTTGTCCTTTGCGAGGATAGATAACAGGTAGTTCCATTCTGTACTGGTAACTTCCCCGTCTATGACCAACAAGTACTGAAGACCTTTCAACATAGCCTCCAGTTTTCCTTGGAGTTCCTCTTCTTTAGAGCATGTAACAGGGCCCTCTGTCAAACGCAGAAGGATCAACTTCATGATGTTGAAGGCACTGAGATTGGGTGCACAGGTCACCCATGCTTTCACGTCAAAATAACGCTTGGTTGAGTGCTTCTCGTAGATCTCCTTCACCAGCTTTGTCTTGCCAACACCACTCTTTCCTATCACAGAGATCACCATTGGGTTCTCAGTCTTTGTTGTTCCAAGGTTCACCGGCCGGAACTCAGTTTCTTCCAAAATAAGCATACACCCCATATTATGTAGTTGGTCATTTCGTCCCACCAAAGGTAGCTCAAAATCATCTCTACAATTCAATTTAAGCATGTGTTAGGATTCCATTTTCCATACTCACAATAATGAGGGAACTAAGCATGAGACGTTATCTATTTTCTCTAACTGTAGATTTTATTGTTCATCGGCACGAGGGAATTGCCAAACATTTGGAGCCTCTATTATTAATCTATACCTAATAATAAAATGGTTATTGCTTCTTCATGTCCGTCGTAGGATTACTATTATAGTTGACATAAATTACACCCAATGTCACTGCTAAGTAAAAAAAAACATTTTGATTTTTTCTTAAGTCACCGGTCGTCACGATGGTTCATATAAATCCATCTCCTCAAAATTCACAAGCGCACCGCTATGCCAGTGGCTAGAGCGCCAGGCTTCCACCACGAAGACCTGAGTTTGATCCCAACTTCTCCGCAATTTTTTGTCACTTTTCCCTCAGAATTTTGGTTGGCGTAGGATAGAGCCGCCTGGCCCAAGCGGGCTTAGCAGATAGGTTGCATACTATTGTAATTTCGGCCCAACTACTCAAGCCCAGCTACTCTCTGTTTAACATTCTCCGTTTTTGACAGATCCAACTACTTATTTAAAATATTCATATCTTCCAAACCTAACTCTAAATGTAACATGTTACATGTGAAAATCGCTTACAAAATGCATAGATTTCAAATATGTTATTATCTTGCATGTTAATCATTCATAAAATTGTGTTTACGATGCATCCTTAATTGATACTTTCTTTATATGGGTATTTTGAAAATGCCTATTGTATAGGTTTCCTACCCATTTAAATTTACTAGATAGCATAGTCTGATGCTCTCACAAATGCTATTATTGGCATCATAGGGTATGTTCTCTCCTACCAGCTAACATATGCTAAAGATTATAACAGGCACATAACCATCCTCTTCATTTTGTCCAGCGAATAATAACCAACCCATATACGATGATGTACACTAAACTGCTGATACGAGTTGTATGTAAACCACACACACCTTCGGTACATTTCCAAAATCGTCCCACATTTATATTTTTGTGCAACACGACATATCTTGTTGTTTCTCGTACGACATCATGAAAGATTTCAAGGGATTTGCTGATGTCGTCGAGTGTGTGTATGAGAGGTGATTTTTTTCACGTTGCGATGCAGGGGCATGTTTGCTAGTTAATATAAAGGGTGCAAATTATAGCAGCCTATTAATAGTCAGTGTAATTTTGTGATCATCTTAAAAGCTAAAAACATTTTGACAATTTACACTACTAGCTATAATACCCTTGTGTTGCTACGGGATGAGACAATATTTGAAGTGGAGGCGTGTCACTGGTTTTCCTTGGTCGCCACCTTCGTCCTAGAAGGTGCGGCCGAAGCCCTTGACAGTCAGCGCTTGGTCGTCCTCGAGCGTGCGACCATCGACCTCACTCACTCATGAATGTTTCGGCAACCGTCAGTTGTGGGCATCCTGTAGAGCATGGTCACCATCCATCTTGGCAAACGTTTGGTCGCCCATGTCTTGAGCGCATGGTGGCATTGTCCATGTTGGCCAGCGTTGGTAGGCCATATCGCTGAGATCCTGCTGACAGTTGCCAAAGCCAGAAGAACCTGTTGGCCGTCCTCGCTCGTGAATGCTTTCAAATTGATTCGACGTGATTAATTGCCTACCTAATTAAAAAATCTCAATTTCTAATTATCTACATGTCTAATTAACTTCCTGTCTAATTAATTAATTGCATTAATTACTCGCCTTTCAAATTGATTCAACATACGTACTAGAAAAATCCCTATTTAAATGGACATAATTAATGGCAGAAGTAATTAACTATTTGAATCATTAATCACATTAATGACATGATTTCCAAATAGATTCGCACTCGGTTTTCAAATTATTTTTCAATTAGTGGTTGCGTGATCGATTCGATGTGAATAACTGCCTACGTATTTAATTAATTGTCTATCTAGTTGGGATTAAACCTACTTCTAATTATCTGTGGGCATAATTAATTGTCTCCCTATTTAATTAATTACATAAATAACTCAATTTTCAAATTGATTCGACGCGAAAAAAATTCATATTTAAGTGGACCTACTTAATTGTACACATAATAAATTGTCTGGCTAATTAGTTGCACTAATGGCTTGATTTTAATTCGGCGTTCGGTTTTCAAATTGTTTTCGCATTAAGGACTGCGTGATTGATTTAGTGTGACTACTGTCTGCCTAATTAATTAATTGATTGCCTAATTGAGAAAAATCATTACTTCTAATTATCTAAGGTCTAATTAATTGTGTGACTAATTAATTAATTGCATGAATGACTTGATTTTCAAATTGATTCAGAGCCAAAAGACATTAATTAACTGTGTGAACAACCACCAGGATGCCCCTGCTCTCGCTGCATCGCGGTTCACTTTTGTTTTATTGTAGTTCCAAAAAAGAGGTTTTTTTGTTCCAAATTTCCAGGGACGAAAAATGGTAACTCGTTGCGATCTATGTAGTTCACTTCGGGAAATTTGTTTAAGAAAATAAGAAGGCACTAGAGATGATGTAAAACCTCTTTGTAGTGGAGATGATGTAAAAAACATGCAGTTTTTGGAGTTTACTACTCTTAGACCCCTACAGTGCAGAATGCATGAGAAAAAAATGTAAAAAAAAATAAAAGAGGTACCACAATTCATTTTTTTAGAGTGATGATGTTCACTTGCGCCCAACGTGAAGTGTGGAAATGTTAGGGAAACAAGAAAAAGAGTAACATGGTTCACTTTTCGATAATGTTGTGGTTCACTTGTCCTCGTCTCTATGGTCTACTATCGTTCATCAAAAGGTTAGAAAAGAGGAATGCAATTCTCTTGCCAATCGGATGTAGTGCAATTTTCCGTCTGAAGGAGTGCGGTCGCCCGTCTGATGAAGCAATTCACTTTGTAGATTTTTGGATCCACAAAGAAACAAAGTGCCCGCATTTCAGTAAGATCAAAACTGCTCTTAGACCGTAAGGAATTAGAAAGCGTGTCCAACATGAAAAGGTTGTGTCTCATCGATATCTTTCCAACAACGTATCATATGCATCATTCCGATGAGGGGTTTGGAAAAAATCACAAAAAATCCCTCGCTGCCACTCATTGGGTGCCGCACCATTTTTGAAATTAATTTAAAACCGTGAGGAATCTCAAAATGTATTGTACATGAATAAGTTGTTTCTAGTCCATAGCTTTCCAACGGCGTATCACACATCTTATTCTGACAAATGGTTAAAAATTTACGGCGAAAACAATACCAAAAAATTTGCATGCAGTCCCCTTCGTCGACATTGCCGTGCAGTTTCTTGTCTGATGCAGTTCACTTCGTCAATTTTGGGTCTGCTAGAAAACATAGTGTCCACGTTTCCATAAATTTGAGACTGTTCTTAAACTGTAAGGAATTATAGAAGGTATTCTACATTAAAAAGTTGCACCTCGTCAATATATTTCCAATGGTGTATCGTTTGCATCATTTTAGCGAGCGATTTGAAAGAAATCGCGAAAATACGCTTGCTGCCACTCGGGCGCTGGACAATTTTTAAAACTGCTATTAAGCCATGGGGAATCTCGAAAAGTGTTCAACATGATAAAGTTGCGCCTAATACATAGCTTTCTGACGGTATATCCATTGCCTCGTTGCGATAAACATTTTAAAAATTGTTTCGAAAACAGTACCAAAAACTGGATGTAGTTTTTTTTTTGCGACGAGCATTTCTCCCATTCCAACATTGCACTACTTCTACTTCAAAAATGTTGCGCACTTGCATTGAGTATGCAGTTCTGAAGCGATTGAAAAAATATGACTGTATGTGCCCTCGATAAAAAGAAACACATAGTTCAGTATCTATTTATGTCGCAATGAGCTGAAATGATTGTTTTTTTGCCGATGACACATAAATGCATATTTTTCACAATCCCTTTCTTGGATCAACTTATTACACTGGAGTGATGATGCACTATTTATTTCATATTTTTAATAACTTTTAAACCATTAAAAGCTTAGCGAGCCTTAACAATGGTAACCTATAGATGTTTCCTATGACCCGGTGTAGTTACTCCCACTGTGGCGTATCACACAACTTGTTTCGACAAATGGTTCAAAAATTATAGCAAAAATAGTACTGAAAAACCCGCATGCAGTTCCCTCTGTCGACATTGCAGTGTGTTTTCCCGTCTGGTGAAGTTCACTCCATTGATTTTGGGTCCGTGAGAAACTAAGTGTCCGCGTTTTAGTAAATTCAAAACTGCACTTAAACTATAAGGAATTAGAGAGTGTGTTCTACATGAAAAGCTGCGCCTCGTCGATCGATATCTTTCCTACGGCGTATCATTTGCATCATTACAATGAGTGGTTTAAAAAATCATGAAAAAACGCTGCCACTTGTTGGGTGCGGCACCATTTTCGAAACTACTCTTAATCCGTGAGGAATATAAAAAAATGTTCAACATGGCAAAGTTGCGCCTAATTCATAGTCCGAGGGTATATCACATGCCTCATTTCGACAAACAGTTAAAAAGTTGGATCGAAAATAGTACCGAAAATCACGTGCAACTTTTTCTGCTCGTACTACAGTTTATTTTGCTAGCAGTGCAGTTCGCTTAGTTTCAGCAGGAGGTTCAGAAGCGTTAGCAGAATATTATTCTGCTAATGTTAGTAGAATAGATGGGCTATATATATATGTATGCATGTCATATACCGTTGGACTATGAATTAGGCGTCAGTATTATTAGTTTACCATTGCCAGACTTGGCAGATAGTACGGAGACACGTGAGGAAGAGGGAGAGGGGGCGGCATCCTTGCCGCCTCCGCCGGAACCACCACTGTCGCCGGCACCAGCGGCCACAACGGTAGATCAGGCGCTGCCACCGCTCGACTTCTGCGGATCCGATTCCGAGACGGATCATGATCGGACCATGGGGCATCTGGATCCGATGAGATGGCAAATTCGCTTTGAGGACAGCCTAATGGCCGGGAAATGGAGGGATGGATTTCTGTACGAGCACTCGCCGTCGAGATGGACGATGGTGCGAGATCAAGATCACGATATCCTGGCCGGACGACACTTGGACGAAGACGGGCGGATTCGCGTAGGTACACATTTGAATATTGATGATTTAGAGATTCTTGTTTTGGAGTGCATGCAGGTTTCATTAGACGTGTCAGCTCAGATAGAGGTCGTTGATCTATCATCGGACCCGAGCAGCCCAATACCGAAGCCGAAGATCGAAGGAAGGTTTTGGGTCCTGACCGACAATAAAGATGAAGACGATGACGCTGAAGATCGAGGATCACCTGGAGCCACGGAGCCGACGTTGCCCGTGAAGTTGTCGAAGTTTACGGCACCAGTCTTCGACTCCTTCACGCGGATCGCGCCTAGCGAGAGTCGCAAAGGCAGGAGGATCGCGGATCCTCGACCGGTGGATCTCTGTAAGCCTGCGAAGATGAAGATCAAGCCTTGGAAGGGACCCCTTCCCAAGGTAAGGGTGCGTTCGCTTCACAGGAATTCTAGTCTTTCCAGAGGAATATCCATTCCATAGTTTGCATTTCCTTCGATGGCGTTCGGTACAAAGGATTCGGCTACAACTTTCCTATGGAAAGTTCCTCAAACAGTGGCCATTTCACAGGAAAATATAAATCTGGTCTGGGCTCATTTTTGGGCGTAGGCCCGAGGCAATCACAGCGCAGGCTGAATAAAAAATTATCATTCACATGGGTGTGACAGAAGCCAAACCAGCATGCATCGCTTTCTGGCCGAATAAAATAATATAATGCTGCATTAGTTGTACGATTCCTTTAGTCACCTCTGTGAACGACTTCCTATGAACGAACAATTCTTTATTTTCTTATTCCTATATTTCGAGAATCGGAGGAATGCATTGTACAGCCTACTGCATTCCTGTAGTTTTTTACATTCCTCTGTTTCTCTAAACTGTATACCGAATGGGGCCTAAACCGGCCACATTATGTTACCGGATTTTTTTTTTCATCGGATGGTTGGAAGAAGATTACTAGAAAGAAGAAGAAGGTGTCTCCGGCAGTGCTTCATCCGCCGCCGTCGGCCGTCGGTCCAAGCGAGATCCGAGCGGCGCGTCGTGCTCGTTTGAACATACTGCTTGGCCTTAGTGGGCCGGAGACAGACCAGTCCGACCAGGGCCCGAGGCGCACTGGGTATGAGGCCCAGGGCATGGACCAGAGTCTGGACGTGGGCGTTGTTGCACTGTGCTCTTTGCATGAGAACGCGTTGGATTGTGTGCCAGCGCATGCACGACCGGAAATTACGCAGCGACGGGCCGGGGTTTCCTACTCTACCTCGAGGCCGTGCTGCGAGGGTTTTGCCCTTCTTTCCGTCGGCGTCGGAGATCATGGCCGGCCGCGGGAGAGGTCTTCCGCCGCCGTATAAGTCCGCTCCGCCGCCTCCAAAAGCGGTGCCTCCGCCAACCAAGGCCGCGCCGCCTCCACCCAAGCCGGCACCGCCGCAAAGCAGAGGCGGGCCGAAGCAGTCTGGGACGCGACAGCACGGGCCTGCGCCGCGTCTGCATCAGGCGGTGCCTCTGCCGTGCACGGCTGTGCAGTCCCAGCCATCGGGTGGGCAGTAGGCCCGAGATGGCCGTTCTTTGGAGAGCGCTCATCTGGCTGCAGGTCAAGGGGCCGCCCAGGGCAGGGAGTTTTCCGCGGATGTGTATGCGGGCCGAGCCCCCCCCCCCCCCCCCCCCCCCCCCCCCCCCCCCCGCGTGGTCGTTGGGGCCCCCGCGTGGTCGTTGGGGAGATGATGGGGTCAATGCTTACAGAGATGGACAACATCTGGGCTCGTCATCAACTGGCGGTGGCCGCGGATACGCCTAGCAAAGTGATGGTTCGGCTGAACGTCCGTTCCATGCGACTTCGGGTAATTTCATGGAGGTGGCATCTGGCCCAGATTACATATCGCGACTTCCGTGGAGGCAGGGGAGGTGCCAGGTGGCCTTCCCAATATCGTCATCACCGTCCACCGCCGCAGGTCACGGCTGAGACTGAGGTCCCCACGGGCATGGGGCAGTCATCGGAGGCTGAGGAGGTGGCTCAGCCCACGGATCTGCCGGGCGAGGCCATGGAGGTGGTGACCGCTCTTGCTGCTACAAAGATGCCGGCGACCGTGCCAGCTGGGGCAAAAGGTCGTGAGCAGGCTACTGATAAAGCTACTGACAAGTCTGATGATGAAAGAGCCGCAAAGTGGGCTCGCAAGAAAGAGAAAATGTTGTGCTATCGATGCGGTGAATAGGGGCGTTTCATTGCTGAATGCACCACTGAGCTATGTGATACTTGCCTCAAACCTGTGCACAACTAGGGTGAGTGTCCTTTGTTACTGCACCCGATGCCGGCGGTCACCATATATGGGGTATGTTGCACCGAGCTAATGTTTTTTGAGTCACCCGCTTCTTTGGTTAGCCCGGATGCACCGCATAATTTGGCTACAAGTGTGGTCAAAGTTACGAAGGGGTACTTGTCCGAGGCATAAATCATGCAGAGGCTGAATGAGCTTGCTCCAGGGAATTCTCATTGGGAGCTTATCAGGCTTGAGGATAATGTGTATAAGGTTGATTTTCCTTCAGCGGAAGAGCTGAAGAAACTCCTTAAGTTTGCCATTGCGCGTGTGCCTAGTACAAAGTGTATCCTAGAGTTTGATGTTTGGAAGCAGACAGAACCAAAGGGCACACCTTTATCTCAGGCCTGGGTTTGCTTTTTAGGGGCACCTTCCAAGCCTCTCAATGATGCTAGGGTGGTATGCAGTCTTGGGACTATAATAGGCAAGACTGAGCGTGTCGATACGCCTTTCACCCGTGCTCATGCGGTGGCCAGGCTGCTTGTGAGTGTTGTGGATATTGAGTATATATCGGATGTGGTGAGATGGACACATGATGGTACAGTGTATAAATTGTACATTGAGTTAGAGGATGCTGAGATGTTTCAGGAGGTTCTCTAGGGAGGTGGTGATTTGGACATGTCTGACAAGGATGATGGTATGGGGAACCAGGATAAGAGAGATGAAGTGGTACACGGGATGGTTCTCGTTCGACGGGTGGAAAGTCCACCTCGCAGGCGCCGGAGAAGGGTGCGGCACCACTGTCCTCTACACCTGTGCATTCTTTGAGATTTGGGTCTTCCAGGCCGTTTTCATCTACGCCTCCTCGCCTCTAGGGTGATCGGGCGGAGAGTGATGATGTAGATGAGCAGGTGTTGCTGCCTATCCTGATGGCCTCCCTTGCCGTTGAGGTGGCCCTGATAGTGGAGTTGGGGAGTGTCTCTGGTCAGAGGGGTTCGACACGCTGCCCGAGGCCAAGGATGGAGGAGGAGGGGCGGGTGGACATGGCTGGGCAGGAGGCCTAGGTGAGTCTCGCGCCACTTTAGATCCCCGCAAGACGTCTAGAGGGTTCCCCGACGAGGGTGAGTTATGGGCAGGAGGCCCCTGATTCACCCGCACGTTCTTCACCCACACGCTCCGCATCGACACCAACGTTCGCAGGAGCGTGTCTGCCGGCGGTGGGGGATCTGGGAGGAGGCTCTGGAGGCGCCAGACTCTCCCCTTCTCCACCACCTGTACTTGCGAGGCCGGACGGCCCCGGGGAGACGGTCCAGTCTCTGTGGGTCTGGACGACAGAGGAGGTGATCACATTTGGTGGACATCAGGACCTGGTGATGTCTGGCAGGCGTGTCAGCAGCCAGGTTCAGGACCAGCCAGATGCCGACGACTTTTAGCTTGGGCGTGCTATGAGGGCCGCCAAGCTTAGGGACGTCGAGGCACAGACATGTATGTCAGTTAATAAGCAATGTTCTATTATGCACTTCTCTAAGCATGAGATTATTAGTAAGGCACATGACATAGGAGTTTCACTGGGATATAATGGGAAAGAAATTGTTAAATTAGTTAATGATATTTTAGACTTAGAGGCTGAGAGAGCTTCCGAGTTGTCCGCGCTTTAACGGCGGTTAAACCTATGTCAGATGCTGATATTAATAACTTGGGCATCTCTATGCTAGAGAACTTCTGTGATGAAATGGCGCCTTCTTCGGATGTCGAAGGAGAGGCAGGAGATGTGGAGCTTGAGCGACCTGTTGGCCCCCCATCTCTGGCAACATAGGTACAACAGACTATAAACCGTGTAGATGAGGAGTCGACCCTGGATAAACCTAAACGATCCTGGAAGAGGAAGATTTATCCAACGTCGGTGGTCCGTAGAAGTGCGGGAGTGAAACTTAAGAAAAAAAATTCCACAATGAAATATGAAAGGGATCTTTTGGAATAGCAGAGGTCTAGCAGACTTGGCTAAGAGAAGGTTCCTGGCTGAAACAGCCATAGAAGATAAACTAGATTTTATCTCACTTCTTGAAACTAGTAGATAACTGTACTACACAATTCCTCGGTTCCCTTACTAGTGGAATTGATTTCGATTGGCACTGGCTACCGCCTAGAGGACGATCTAGTGGGATTCTCTTGGGGGCGAACTGCGAAACTCTCGAGGTACTGAATGTGGTAAGAGGAGATTATGCTGTTAAGTTCCGGGTTTGGTCTAAATTGGATGGTTTCTGATGGGCCTTAGCGGCGGTATATGGCGTAGCCCAACCCAAATTTAAACCGGATTTCTTGGCGGATCTGGTTAGGATTTGCGGGGATGAGAGATTGCCCATCTTAGTGGGGGAGATTTTAACATCATTAGGCGAAAAAAAGAAAAGAACAATGATCATTTTGACGGACGGTGGTCCTTTATATTCAGCATGATCATTGAGAGTCTTAATCTCATGGAGATTGAACTCACATGTAGACAGTTTATCTTGGCAAACACTTCCTACGCCTACTTACAAGAAGCTTGACAAGGTGCTTGCGAGTGTGGAATGGGAACAGAAATACCCATTGGTATCGGTACACGCGATGCAGAGGGTAGTTTCCGTCCACACGCCCTTGTTAGTTGACTCGGGTGAAGCAACACATATGGGCAATAAAAACATTTTCTCCTTTGAACTAAGTTGGTTCAAAAAAGAAAATTTTATAGAGATGGTGGCGAGAGAATGGGCTAGACCTATTGCCGGTAGATCCAGCATGGGGCGCTGGCAAAAAAAATAGACACCTGAGACAATTCTTGAGGGGTTGGGCCAGAAATGAGTGGGATTTATAAACAAGAGAAAGAACGTCTTATCCAGTTGATTCAGACGCTAGATGTGAGAGCAGAAACGAATCTGCTGGACGAGTCAGACCAAGCCGTTAAGTCTGAGGCCGAGTTGAAATTGCGTGTTTTGCTTAGAGAAGAGGAAATGAAGTGGGCCTTACGCGCTAAGGTTCTTAGAGTCGTCCAAGAGGATGACAATACCCAATTTTTCCATATGATTGCTAATGGCAAACATAGGAGAAAGAAGATTATCCAGCTTGAGCAAGATGAGGGAACAATTGTGGGTCATGAGAATCTTAAGTTATATATATCCAACTATTATAAGCAACTTTTTGGGCCATCGGTGGATAACGCGGTGGCCCTAGATGAGCATGTGGTAGACGATATACCTCAGTTGAGGTCAGAGGAGAATGAGATTCTAACCGCACCTTTTACTTTTACTGAAAAGGAGGTTTTTGAGGCGACCATTCAAATGAAACCGAATAAAGCACCGGGACCAGATGGGTTTGCGGCTGAATTCTATAAGAAATGTTGGCATATCGTGAAAGATGATCTTATGCCTATGTTTCATGACTTGTTTAACGGTCATATGCAATTGTTCCATCTAAACTTTGGTACGATAACTCTTCTGCCAAAGAAAGAGGAAGCAATTCGTATTGAGCAATTCAGACCCATTTGTCTCTTGAATGTGAGTTTCAAGATTTTTACAAAAGTGGCCACCAATAGATTGACATAGATTGCTCATTCGATAGTGCAACCAAGTCAGACTGCCTTTATGCCTGAAAGACACATCCTAGAAGTGGTAGTTGTCTTGCACGAAACTCTACATGAAATCCATTCGAAGAAACTCGATGGGGTAATTTTCAAAGTTGACTTTGAGGAGGCATATGACAAGGTGAAATGGCCTTTTTTGTAGCAATTCATGTGCATGAAGGGCTTTAATGGGGCATGGAGGAATCAGGTGGATTCTTTTGTCCAAAAAGGTAGTGTTGGGATAAAGGTGAATGATGACATTGGTCATTATTTTCAAACGCATAAAGGCCTAAGACAAGGAGAACGATGTCCCCGATTCTGTTCAACATTGTGGCAGACATGTTGACAGTTCTCATAGGTCGGGCCAAGGAGAGAGGCTTGGTAGGTGGTCTTGTTCCCCATTTGGTGGATGGGGGCGTCTCTATCCTACAATATGCGGTTGACACCATTATCTTCATGGAGAATGACCTCGCAAAGGCGAGGAATATGAAACTAATGTTATGCCTATTTGAACAGATGTCTGGTTCAAAGATCAGCTTTCACAAGAGTGAATTATTCTGCTTTGGTGGAGCCAAAGATGACCAAGATAGCTACAAGCAACTATTCGGTTGTGAACTGGGGTCATTACTGTTCAGTTATCTAAGCATTCCAATATATCATAGGAAATTAACCAATAAGGAATGGAAATGTATCAAGGATCGATTCGAGAAGAAACTAAGCTGCTGGAAGGGTAAGCTTATTTCATATGAAGGACGGCTAGTATTGATAAATTCGGTACTCACGAGTATGCCAATGTTCCTTCTTTCTTTCTTTGAGGTGCCTAAAGGGGTACGCAAGAGACTAGACTTCTATCGATCCCGTTTTTTCTGGCAGTCAGATGAGGTTAAGACAAAGTATCGTTTGGCAAGATGGGATATTATTTGTCGACCAAAAGACTAGGGGGGCTCTTGGGATCGAGAACCTCAAGATTAAAAATAAATGCCTATTGAGCAAATGGTTATATAGGTTATCACAGGAACCCGAGGGTATGTGGGCACAAATCCTAAGAAATAAATACTTACACTCTCGCTTAGGTTACCGTAAGACCTAGTGATTCACCCTTTTGGAAGGGACTCATGAGACTAAAAGAAACCTTCTTCCATAGGGTGAAATTTATTGTTGGGAACGGAACAACAACAAGGTTTTGGGAGGATACATGGTTAGGCGACACACCACTAGCTCTCCAATATCCTTCCCTGTATCACATTGCTCAACGTAAGGATGATTAAGTAGCAACATTTTGCAGACGGTACCTTTAAATATCCAGTTCAAGAGGTCTCTAGTAGGGGAACGATGGGACTCATGGTTACACTTTAGTAAGGAGGTTGATTCATGTTCAACTCTCAGACCAAGGAGATACTTTGAACTGGAAGCTTACGGGTAATGGAGTGTTTACAGTCAACTCGATGTACTTAGACCTCATTAATTCCGGCCCAATCCCAAGATCGATACACATTTGGAAAGTTAAGGTTCCCTTGCGAATTAAATATTTTATGTGGTTTGTACACAAGCAAGTGATCCTTACCAAAGACAACTATTAAAGCGACGATGGGTAGGCAGTTCACGATGTTGCTTTTGTGTTCATGATGAAACAATCCAACACTTATTTCTTGATTGCCCTCTCGTGAAGTTACTTTGGCGGTATGTTCATATAGCCTTTAATATTACCCCTCCAGTTAGCATTGACGCGTTGTTTGGGACGTGGCTAAATGGAGTGACTGCTCATATTGCGTCAAGTATTTGGATTGGAATATGCGCACTTTTTTGGGCTATATGGAACTGCAGGAATGATATGATCTTTAACAGACTTTCTATGATTAACTTCTTGCAGGTTATCTTCAGGGCTACGACATGGATCTGTACGCTCACTCCTACGGGCTCTAGGGAGCAGCTTGCTACTGGGTGCAACCGGTGGGAGATGGTAACACGTGCTATATTCAACCGGTTTGGATGGCGGTCACATAATAGGATAGGTCCTTAATGTCCTTTCGTCCAGCCGGTTGTGGCTTTGAGTTGCTTATTTTTTACTTTGGTCCTTTTGCGAGCTGTACTTTGCAGACCAGACTTTTTGTTTTGTTGAACTTGATCTAATAAAGTGGCCGCACACATCTATCCGATGCAGAGGCCCGGGTTGACCTCCTTTTCAAAAAAAAAAGATATGTATGCATGTATATGTATATGTATCTGTGTGTGCTTGCAATGATGGGATAACGGGGAGTTAACAATAATAATACTAATACTACTACTACTACTACTACTAATAATAATAATAATAGAGCAAAGTACTCACAACTTTTCACTAGTAACTGAGATGGCAGTATATGGTCTCCAAGTGGTGACTGGTGTGGTTTCACTTCCATCGTCGATCTTATACTTTCCTTTGTTCTCAACGATGCTCTCAAGCATTCTGTTGATCACTTTGATCCTCTTTGAAAGGTCGCTCCGCACGCGCACTTGAGTGAACAAGTCACGCGAGATCTTGACGATGGTATGACTCCAACTTGGATACCTACATTACGAAACAATGTACTATAGAACATTAGAAAAAAGAAATTTGAATTTGCGGCAAGCAACTTTGATAGTTAATCAGTTGGATTTGACTGTTGACAAAGAATCATTTGGAAAATAGGGTTTTCAAACGAAAGTTTAATTCTGAAAACTAAGAATCATGACAACTCCACTTCGCCCGGGTAATTACTAGACAATAGAAGAGCGTGTGTACTTGTATCTCGGTGTGGCTATTTCTTAACAGTTAACTGCTACCCACACAATACTTGTGCCCGATCTATTCGTTATCTCTACCTAATATTAAAGGAAGGATTGTTTCTTCACTTCTTTTAATTTGTGGTGAGACCAGATATATTTTCGTCTGTCATGGAGCGAACGATTTTCGTTCGTTCCAAATCATCTGGCTCTCATGCTGAGTTTTTCGTCCTTAAAAAATTATCAAAAAAAAGCCAGCCCAGGTGGGAATCAAACCTACAATCAGCAGCATGCACACCTGCGCTCCTGACCAATGCGGCCATCTATCTTTTGTGTTAAAATAGCAGCGCGACTTTTAATTAAAAGAAACAACTGGCAGTGGCAAAATATAAAAACAACTAGCAAAAGTCTATGTCTAAGTGGAATCAAACACAACACCTCGCGCGAGTTAACCACACCCCTAGGCAGTGTAGTTCTTCAATTTGTTGTCTAAAAATTGCAGCTCCGTTTATATCAACTATATGCAGCGAAAGATGTAAACTTTTTTGAATTTCAAATGTGATTTTTTTTCAAAAAGAGTAAACAATTCTGAAAAAACAAACATTTTCAAAATATGTTAACAAATTTTTAGAGACTTGAACATTTCTCAAAACTACGAACAACTATTTGAAAATGCAAACATTTATTGAAAAACATGGACATAATTGAAAAATGGGAACATTTTCTGGAATTGTGATTTTTTTTTTCAAAATGCATACATTTTGTGCAATTCCCCTAAGAATTTACGAAAAAGTTATGAAAACACTATTTTTTTGAATTTATGAACAAAATTTGGAAATGGAATTTTGTTTCTAAATAAGTGAACAAATTTTGGAATTATGAACAATTTTCCAAAACCCATTTTTTTTATGAAATCCCCTGAACATTTTTCAAAAATGCGAACAAATTTGGAAAACATGAACATTTTTTAATGATTGATTTTTTTTGAAACATAAACATTTTCTGAAATCATGATCATTTTTAAAATCTATGAAAATATATAAAAACGCGAATAATTTCAGAAATTTCAAACTTTTTGGAGTTCCCGCAAACATTTTAAAAGTTCTAAACATTTGTTGAAAAAAGAAAAATATACCTTGAGTGAGTAAATTGAGCTAGCTCGTACTTGTGTCTATTACCTCCATCCATTATTATTATGCCAGGTGCAATGAGTAGGTTTGTTGTTTTTGGGTCGTTCATGAAAAATGCCTGATTTAATCTCTCCAGCAGATCGTTACAGAGCACCAGTCAATGTATGCGATGGGTTTTCTTTCCTCCAATTGGAAGCTGCTTCTTCATGCGGTCACCGGCTACAATTAGATGCATTTTATCTTCATGCGAGGTTATCACTTGGTCGTAGAGTTTTGGCCGCCAATCACTTTAAATCCCGACGGGAGGGTTTGTTTACTTATCAAATTAAATAATTGCCTTCTCATTTTTTTACACTAAATCTCATAAATTTATATACATTTGCGAGTTGTATGGAAAATCAATAAACCGCTCCAAGAATCGATGGAGAGTGAAGAGTGGGTCCCGATTATCCCTAGATATAGGTTTCTCGTTAAGTTGACACAAGTTTCTACATTAACCATGTGCTTTATTCATTCATAATGTTTACTGGAATGTAACAAATATGAGTGGAATGTAACAAATATGGTTAATGTAGAAACTTGTGTCAATTTAACGAGGAACCTGTACTAATATGAAAGCAAAAGTTAGTAAGGGATACTTTTCATGTGAGTCGTTAAGATATTGAATTCAGTTTCATGAATCTGCATCCAGTAGTTGTCAACAAATATTATATGTCTCATAATCACTTCCACACTTTTGGGTTCTAATAATGATTAACGTCTACTTCTGAGTTAAAACTGTTTCATACTTAAACAATTCATTTTTATATCACAATTGTTTATTAAAAAGTATATATTTTTATTTTCTTTATTTTGAGTTGTGCATGTTGTCCAAATTTTTCATTCTTTTTTCATTCTTTTTGATGAATTCAATGATTATAGATTTATTATCCTTGTAATATTTTGGTTTAATATATGTAAATTTTTCTTTAAAAAGCATGCATGATTACAAGTTGTATATTTGTGTTGTAACTCAGCTGCAAAGAACACATGTAAAAATATGAAACTATACTTGTAAGTGTCGCTAGTATGACATGTATCATATGGACTACCACAGTGGTACCTCAAAGACGTTATTAGTAATAAAACATCCCGGATAGGATTTTCCTACACTTTTGTCTTCCCCCTTTTCTGAATAAAATTAACTTAGGCCTAAACTACTATTAGCCTCATAACACAACATGGTTTTCGCCTAATAAAACGACAACGGATGACTATCATGTATGCATGAACTTCATACTATGCAGTAACCCCTCTAGAGATGGACCCAAAACCCCCCAAAATGATGGGATTTTGGGCCTATCACAACTTCTATATAGTGGAGCCCTTTTATGCCAATGATGGTTCTAGTGCATCTGCGAGTCGAACAATTCAAGAACCCTGGAAGAAGCGGGTGAGGTCTGTACGACCAGCTCACTCAACCTATGGATGACGTCAGCAACATCGCCCACCATTGTTGGCACTATGTGGGCAACCCCAAAATGGATCACTAAACCTCTCGCAAATGTTTAGAATGAACCATCTAGACACTTTTAGCCATTCCAACGACAATCATCAAAATTGTTCGGAATAGTCCAGACGTTCGAAATCCCGCAAACCATCATCAAACTGAGGGGGTTTGTAGGAGTACGGATGTCCGCCACGCCGGACTTCTGCACACCGGGCTCACCCAAAATCGAGCCGGTGCGCTCATTTTTTCCACTCCGTTTATCCCCTTGTGTCCATGCTCCGGACTCGAAGGCATTGTTGTACTACCACAGACGTCGCCCACACCTTGTCAAACTTCCGCCACTCCACCCAAGCACCCATTGGGCTTTGCATACCCTGCCAAGGTACCCGCCACCCTTTCTGACATTGTCCACAGTGGACACCATGTCTGACAAGTGTTAGGCCAAATGCCATAGCCAATTTTTTTTTGACGTTCTCATTGTTTACTTTGAAGTAATAAACGCGATGAATTTAGATGAGGACTACTTCTATGTAGAGCTCATGGATTCGTCTTGATCGGATGAGGATGAAGATGATGATGAAACAACGATGATGAGAGTGATTCCTGAAGACACATAGCGTGCAACGGGGCATGCTCTCAACTCAATGGTTCAACATGGGAACATTGAGTGCTGAACCGGAAGAGGGCATGGGAGCATATTATGTTGTACGTCGACTACTTCACTCCAGTGTACTATTGAACCATATTCCTGCCATCGTTTTGGGATGTAGCGACATGTGTTCAAACACATCTACCAAGGTGTCAGGGTCTATGATATTACTTCAAGCTGAAACATGATGCCATTGGAAACATTGAGTTATCTGATTGCCAGAAGCACACAACTGCTACGGGATGCTTGCTTATGGCACGATCACAGATTCATGAGACGAGTACCGCCAAATGTCTAAAATCATATGCCTCGAAGCCATGGACAGACTTGCTAATGCAATGGTCAATGTGTCTGGACTAGAGTACTTGAGAGAACCAAATGTCGCAGAGACAACAAGGCTCATCCCACTATCATTGAGATGATATGAATCCTCCATCAGCGACCTTTGACAAGACCATGTCTGAGCCATGGGTAACAAAAAATATCACTTCACGAAAAAGAGAGGAAGTAGCTAGAAAGGATGTGGAGAGGGCATTTGGAGTGCTCCAAAACCAGTTTGCACTCGTTTGTGGACCTGCTAAACCATGGGATACAGATACGTTCTTGGAGTTGATGACAGATTGTGTGATCATGCATGACATGATTGTGAAGGATGAGGGTAAAGGAGTTTGCCAAGGTTTAGAATTTTCAAGAGATGGGTCCTCTGATCCATCTTCCATAGTAGAATCCGGTGACATTTGAGAATTATCTCCAAATGCATCAGCAAGTTCACCATCGAGGAACTCATGATCAACTTTAGAATGATCCGATTGAGTATCTATGGGTGTTTCATATGGACAATTAGAACATGTGTCCAAATAAATTGAATACAAATTTGAACTATTTTATTTCAAAACTTTACATTTGGATTATTATATTTGGATTATTATATTTGATTTTTTAGTACTCCAACCATAGGAAAGAAAACTGAGCGGGCAAACATTTGGTGACTCCGGGTTGGATGGTCGGCTCCCTGCTTGCTGTCTGTGGTCACACCCTTACGTGCTCGTGAACATTTGGTGTCGTCCATTTGGTGATCCGCGTTGGAGTTTACCTAAGATCTAACCACCTCGCCGCATGTGGGGTCGAGGAATCCACCATTGTGCATGTAATCGATGCCAAGCACGGAGTCAATGATGACGACATCCACCGTGAGCGGAGTCAATGCTGACGTCAAAGATGATGATGCACACATGCTAGTGGATTATACCACTGCCATACAAGTAGCGGTCGAGCAGTCGCACCATAGGCTCGGAGCTACTGTTGTAAGAGAAGGGCAAATCATGGTGCATTGGATCTAGTAGTGAATGAATGGAAAGGCGGCGCACTTGACATGGGCTTCGTGGTGCAAGCTTCCTTTGATGGAAAATATGGACAATGGGGTTAGTGTATCTAGGGGAGAGAGAGGAGGGAGGGAGAGAGAGGGGGCAGAGAGAGAGAGGGAGGGAGAGGGAGAGGGAGGGAGAGTGATATTTGATGGGGAGATAGGTTGGGGATAGGGGTCGAGAGGGATCTCTTGGATGCTATGGAGGGTAGGCTCCACGTCCATCAACTGACATGGTGTTCTAGTGGGAGGTGTGTTGGGTCGCGCGCATGTGTGTGTGTGTGTGAGAGAGAGAGAGAGAGGTTTTGAGAAAAATGTGTGAGAGATATAGAGGGAGGTTGTTTGGTTCCCAGCCACACTTTTCATGCCCTAGTTAGGCAAGTTTAACCAAGTTTTAGGCAAGATTATTTTTATGAGAAATAATCCCCACATATCATACACACAAGAAGTGTGCCAAGATTTCCTTTAGGCAAGCCAACATGTGGTTAATATTTTGAGCACCTAAGCTAACGAAATTGTGGCAAACTATGCCAAAGTTAGTCACCAACTAAACATGCCCTAAATGTTGCAAGCAAAGGTGATCGGTGAACCCCCCCCCCCCCCATTGCTAAAGAGAGAATGAAGGCAACATATTTGAATTATGCATCTTTTCATTTGATTTTGAGTCATAGGATGGCCGCACTGGGAAAAGGGGTCACAGTGTTGAATTTGGAGTGGAACCTGATAGCCTACATATAGCTGAATACACATACCAAGTTATAGTCGTGTGCCACCAAAGTCCTCATGAAACCGCTATTTCCATACGTAATATCTAAGGCAGTTTGTGGGCCACTCAATGTCATCCAAAACTTCCAGGTGATGTTTTGGGGCCTCTAGAATCTGGATGACCTTTCGGGTTGTGTTCTAGCAAAGGTCAGAGGCATCACAGAAGCTACAGACTTTTTTGGAACCTCATTCAAAACTTCCGGGCCAATTCGGAATCTGGCCTAGCTTCTGGAGTAGGTCAGTGCATTCTAGTGGTGCCTACCTATTCCAGAATTTTGGAACCTGGTCTTGAATCTGGGTAGGTCGAAACTTGTTCTAGAACTTTCAAACAGGGTTCCGGACTATAAAACTTAGCCTGTAATAGACATAAATCTGAGTGGGCTATAGAAGGCTCACCATTTATTACCCAAGGGTTATCTTCTCCCCCACTCATTGAGTTGAGTCATTTCTCTTCCTTCCTTCATTTTCTCAAGCACTAAACCTTGACGATCTCCCAATCCCTCCATCGAATCAATTCCATCCTTTGAGGAAAAGACGTGAGTGCCTGATCTACATTCTCACCAAATGAAATCATGTTCCCTTTAACTTCATCATATGTCTTTTTTACTCTCGGAGGTTGGAGACTTCTAGGCAATAGGAGCCCCCGATAAGGAATCAACTTTTGACTTGGCCCATATGTGTGGAGTTTTGGATGCCGCCACAAGGTCCACCCTAGTGGTTAGGAATCACCTTGTGGTGATACCTCAAGGATAAGAAGGTGAGCCTTTGTGGAGTTGGTTGAACCTTTAATTGTGGTTCTCTCACCTCTCCAACGGTGAGTAGCTCCCCTCTAAACTCACCCCTAAGTGAGTAAACATCAGGCTACATCTTCATGTTCTTGGTCTTTGGTTATTCATAACCCTAGCTCTTTACTTGAGGTTTACTTTAGTCACTTGACCTTGCAAGCATCATATAGGTTGTATATCTCACTATAGTATTGTTTAGGGGCACACTTCATATTTTACAAAGTCTAAACTTGCCAATAATTAAAGTAAAGTTTTTAGTTGTCCCTATTCACCCCCCTCTAAGTCCAACTCAATCCTTTCGGCGAGGACACAAACCAGAAAAACTTGAAATACACATGACCACTAGATCAATTTTCCATCCGCTTGCTACTGTATCTCTATAGCTTGACACCTCTACCATTTTATGCATGGTTATACACATCTACCATTCATATCTTCCTCATAGGACAAAGATTGGCATGTACTGAGGTTCTTGCTTGCATATATATTTACATCCACTTTGTATATAGAACATTTTTCCTGACAAATTAATGACCAACACTCCTTCAATCCTTCCATTCAAGCAATCAACACTCATCTATATACACCTTTGCGATGCTCATGTTGGTGCCTCTGAATTTTGTAGATTGCCAATGGTATTAATTGTCTACGAAGTCTAAGATGGTAAGAGGAAACTTTCTATTGGCTATGATTTTTTATATGGGTCTATTTTGTATCAATTGATTGCATTACATTGGCATCGGTATGTGTGGTGAGGACCATTTACCAGCCTAAATCATGCTCATCATGTATTAATGTCTCATTTTTAAAATCTAACTTATATGTAATTAACATATACACTTACAAGTATTTGACATATGAGATCGGTCGAAGTGCAACCTTGACAATCTAACAGTTGGGTGTGATTTACTTAGGTACGATTAGGTAGACGTAATACCTTATGTCATATTTATTTATGATTACAAAGATCTAACAAATGTGAGTTGTCTCAGTTATACTTATGAAGATCTAATGGATGTGGTCTATGTAAGTAGATGCAACCGATGCAATCTACTTTTGTGCGTTCATATAGATTTAATGGTTGTGATATTTGTAGTTAACCGATGGTCAACTAAGTCAACAATATAATGTTTTGATTTTTTAGAATTTATGGCATATATCTCTATGTTTGTTTGCATTGTGCTTTTAGAAAGAAGAAGGTGATGAGTAATGATGCAATGACGACTCATATTGCCTTATGTTCTTGTGTTCACCCATTGTTTCATAAGATTGTTTGTATGTTGGGAGCACTATAACAGTGAAATCGTGGCATGCTATGGCCACATGGGTCTAAGAGGTTCCATATGTTGTCTGCTCTAACAAGTTAGCAAATATATATGTATTAGTAATATTACCCTCAATCTTATGGCTATGAGAAAAGATATATTTTATAATGGTGAGACGACAATACTGCAAAAGTACAAATACCTTGGAAAACATGGTAAAATAATAAAAGACAAAAATCTTTCCATGTATAAGGCATTAATGTTATATATACATAAGTAGTTGTATTAAGTGGATCTTTCATATACAAGAGAATAAATAGATACATTTAAAGTTCCTTTATTTTAGTATTTCCACACTTTAATATTTACATGATCAAATATATCCTCGATTACTGGCCTGTTAAGACCAAACACTCCTCTTACCTCTTGGGAGGTAAGCTGGAGCATCTTAAAAGAGCTCATCGAGTTAGTCATCGTAGTGGATTGATTTGTGTAAATAATCAACTTAGACAAAATTGAAATGCCTAGAATCTTATCTATACTATAGAAACGGGATTATGTATGCTTCCATAACTTTGTGAAACATTAGACTTGGGTAGTACCCAATATGGAAACATCATATTTGTATGCTTTTTTGTTGATTAGCGTGATAGCCAGGGGTAAAAGACATTCTAATAGATGATACCAAGATCATTGCTGTGGGAATTGGTAACAATATATTTCGATGAGATTTGGTTACATGAAACATGAATAATTGAACTAATAAGATAAGAATTGAAACTGAAATACATATGATTTATTCTATAATTTCATATCTCTATCTAATATAAGTAAGATAATAGCATGGAAAGATATTTTCTTGTTCTTTTTTTTGCGGGGAAAGAAAGTTTTCTATTCATGCTTGCATGCTAGGTGCCTTTTTTATGCATGATTATGCGCCGAGGTGACATATTTGCATGTTGAGACAAATAAGTTATTGAGAATCACTTATCTATCTATCTATTATATAGTAAAAGCAAAATATGATCAAAAGTAGAAGATAGCTACAAAATCCCACAAAAATCATAAACATCCATCCGTTAAATTTTGTAAACAATCACTGTTATTATATCTCGACTATTAGTTTCTATTAATCTTTTACTGCCAGCTCCCCCATTTGCAGTTTTGTTCCAGTAGCGACGTGAGAGGTTTGCTAGGCCTAGTAACACTCTTCTCTTGCAATTTATTTTGACGAAGTATAGAAAATAACTAGAGCGCATCACTCAAGCTAGATTAGCCCTAGGCATAACCTGATGCTAACTATGCCCCTAAATGAGGTAATGATATTATGTATGAACAATGATTGAATAGTTCAATGATTCCCTCTGTTTTTTACTCCATTTAATTCATTTTTGTAGAGAAACCTTCTGATTCCTTCTATTTTCTATGATAAGTTTTCTAGTTGGTATGCCAAAATGTAAGAAATCTATAGAGATGACTCTTCATATTAATTGTGTAGACAACAGATTAATTTTTCCGCCTGATGCATTCTTTTAGAATTGCTCATTGGTCCTTGAAAGAATATGTTTCGACCAATTACAGAGCCAAAACTAGAGAAAAAGGCAGTAGCGGTAAGCATCGTTTCATGAGTTGATGATAGAAATATATGCAACCGACGGTAACCGTGATATACTATGCATGACTAGTAGAACGCCAGTGCATTGCCATGGGCCATAACACATATATAAATGAATCAAACAAAATATTAAGGTCGTTTCCATGATCGAAGCTCAGTTCTCCCTCATACGTTCGTGGGTGTCCAAGACATCAAACGGTCACCTAGTAGGCACCTGAAAATTCAACCGTCTGGTCAGTCTGGTCTCCCTCAAATCCAGACGATATATGGAGGAGAAATGTCATTGTTTGGACTATCCACCAAGTTACCTCCAACATGCGGGCCCAACATAAAAACTCCACCCCACAACAGACCCTTCTCTTTTCCCGTCAGACGCTCCCCTTCCAGTTCGGTTTCCCGTCGTAGCGGGACATTTCTCGCGGGAGCTCTCTCCTTTAAAATCGGATGACGCCCAACTCACCTTCGTCGTGCGTGGCAACAAGGATGAAATTTTTCATATTTACAATATAAAAAGAGTTGGTTAAACTAACAAATATACCATCACCACAAAACAACAAATAACTATAGAGATCATTCTCAAAGGTCCATTCAACTTTGCAAATCAATGCATGTAGTAAAATGTCATCTTTTCTAGGGTTCCTAATTGTGTCGCAATAGGTGCCAATATTTTTCTCCCATTTCTCATATCTTGCATCTATTTAGAGTTTGCAACACCTTCAGTTCAACATGTCAATATCATGATGAAACAACATCATATGTCCCTTGAATTCTGCAAGTATGATGAAACAAAAAATATGCACGTGCATATCGACGTGGGAGGCGAGTGGCAACCTGAACATATTCCTAGTAACCATTAAGCTCCACCTCCAGCCCACCCACCATTCATTGCTAGAAGAGATACTTGTCGTTCTTCTCATCCTCGTTTCCCCCCACACATCTTCTACTCCTAACCTCTTCGCCATGCAATGTTGTATTATACAAATTTAAAGCGTCATTGCCCACCCATGGCTGTATATTCCTATGTATCATTGAGTGACTGCCATCGCATTGCAAAAAGCCCTATATTAATTACTAATCGCAATTCGCATGCGGATGCTCAGGATTTTGGCATCGCGTGTCACCATGTCTCAAAAATTCATGTCCCTTTGATAATATATATATTACACATTTGACGCGCCTCTTGCAGTGAATTCATTACTGCAAGGCCTATCGAGTATTGTAGGACACATTTCCTTAACATTTTTTTTTACGTTTGAATGGTCACACTTGATTTGAGAATGTAGCTTGCCTGGCTCTCTGTATGGCTGACAAGAAATATAATATGACAGCGTGCATGAATGTCTATACGAGGCAGTCCGATGACCCGCCTACCACCACGGAGGTGGGAGTGTGCAAGAAAGAAAAACCAGCATGAAGGGGTTGTGGTGGGAGGTGAAGGCGAAAATAAACCGCGGAGGCATAAATAAACCATGCGTACCGGACTATCAACTCCCTTTAATAGTAGAGATATATGTGTTTTGGTAAGATAAGGAAATATATCTAATTTGGTAAGATAAGAAAAAAATGTTATTTTTGTTGTATTAGTAAAGTTGTGATTATCATTTAATGGTAGAGATAATGATACCAATAAATGGCAGCACATTGAGGAATATCTTATTTTGTTTTGATTATATCGAGAAAATCTTATGTTTGTCATTTAGGAAGGTGATCTCATTGAGGAGTACATATTATTTACGTGATAGAATTGAATCATCACCTGCCAAAGCAAGCACGAAAGAAGATCTCCCTCTTTAATTGGATTTGGTTTTCAATGGGAGGGAGAAAATAAACCGGTGGAAGGGGTGGTGGGAGGTGAGACGAAAAAAAACCAACGAAAATAAATCATGGAGGCGAAGCTACCAACTTCCCATTTATGAGTAGAGATTACATTGTGAAAGGAGGTGGTTCAACTGTAAATTCTTAATTATATGACACAGTTTGTTAGTCCATGCCATGTCAACAAATGGTTATTGAATGGTCATTAAATGTTGTTGTACTGCTTTTGTTTTAGAGAACGCGGGCTTTGAATCCTTTCATGCAACTTATTATCCAATACGACCAAACCGGAGGATGTTGGTAGGATAGCTGCAACAAGGGATGACATGTATGCTCCTCCAATTAGATTAATCAATGTAAGTGTTTTTTTATCTTCCACCGAAGTGCACTATGTGATTTCTCCTTTTTATTCAACTTTAAAATTATATTGATAACAAAATTGTTGGCCATACTTCCACAACATGTATTTATGAAAATATTGGTCCATCTATAGTTGATTTTTATTGCAGCTTGTTATGGTACGTATCTTTGTTGGTTAACTCATTCTTATCTAAGTAACTTAATTTTAAGTTTCTTCTGATGTGCTAGAAGTCAATTTAGTATTGTTTAAATTACACAAACATAGGACCCTAGAAGTATTTTTCATGTCCTTATGTGATAAAGCCTTATGTGTATAATATTAGTTTGTCACCTCAAAACATTTAGTTAGTACTCACTCCATACTAATAGTTTTATTAAAAATTGTATTGCTATAGTAACTAACAAACCCATTTCAGTTTCTTTCATCAGATAATGGGCTACTTTAGATATTCCTTATATATTTACTTTCTCTATTCTAGATGGCGTTACATGTTGCCTTGAGTCGATTTTGTATGGAAGAATCATAATATAAATCTAAATATTCCAGATTTGATTATCACGAAATTATAAATTGTTAACAGAGTAGGTGCGAACATAGGTGCGTACAGTTTTCATTCAGTCTCGCATGATAATTGGGAAATGGATAGGAGAGTGTAAGAGGGAACATACGGGCATACATTTTTTATTTAGTCTCACATGATAAATGAAAAATGGATGGGGTAGTCTATTTCGATTGTTAGAAACAAACACATAATAGTTCAGGATGGCCGTGAATTTTGTTTCCCATCGATGGCCACAAATTCATTCATGTGAGATGCATCAACTAGAAAAAGAATAGGAGCAATATTTTAGTCATCAACTATGATCTTGCCAAGTTGATTAATTGTAATGAGAATAAATTTTGCAAATGTGTTATTATTCAGGCATTTGTCTACCATCTGAAGTGGAGACACTATTTGTGGCCAGAAAATATATTTGTTGAAGCCTCTCGTGACTACCTTATTTTTATGAATAAAATATTAATACGTTTCAGCGGGTAATAAAATATATTACACATTTTAAACCATGGTTTTGGAATACCATATCTGTAAATTTCGCCATTATTTATAATTCAAGTAATTTTAGTATTAATCAAAGTTTTTTATAAAAAATGATGAAGCGTAGTTAAGTATACCACATTTGGAAAGGAAAGATATGTAGATCCGTTGTAGCATCTGAACAAAAATCACAGTATAACAAAGATAGGGACAAGCATATGCCATGTTGTCTTTTTCACATAAAAATACTAAGACATGCTAATTCTTTATAAAGCATAATGTGCAAGTGTTCTCACTTTACATCTTATCTATTTAGCTGCTACACTGTTCATCCTCCCGGCATTTGCATAACAAGAAGTGCACTGAAAATTATTTCTTTCAATGACTGCCCAAGGCGTCGATGCCTAAACCATCCTAGATGAGAATGAAAATTTGGGGCACACATTGATATGGAAATATTTCATGATACATATTCATGGCTCTAAATTTACTTGACCAGTCAAATTCTCATATTAGTATAATATTTTCTCCAATGCTCTTTATATTGGTACTACTATCTTGACCAAGCTAATCCAATTGGTTTGGATATATCACTAGAATTTGATTAGGATGTAAAATCCTCAGTGGATCTGAATGTCCATTTTAACAATCCATTTCACTAAGAGGTAATTTACTGAATGAAATGCTTGAAACTTACATGTACAAATATTAAAGTAATTCAAAGGCATAAAAGGAAAACCCCAAAGAATGAATGGCTCGCTGATAATCTCGTGAAGAGAGAACATTTTAGAACAAAAGATGTGCAATTCCAAAGATGAAGGGCATCGCAAGAGAAGAGGGTGATAATATCTGGATTTTGGTATATGTTCAGACTGAAGACATTGTCCATATATTTAGTAACTTACAAAGGCATAGTCAATATTTTTTTGTGCAGTTCAGGCTATGTTAGTGAATAATAAATACATTTTTTCTAGTTAGTATAACACTTGTGGAGTTTCATTTCAATAATCCGGAGTCTACAAGACATAAACAACATATTGGAATGTAATACTTTATACCTTTCTTATATTTGCTCTTTAGTACCTCTTCCAAAGTTTCATTTTGATGTTTCCTGTTTGTTTTCGCTCAATATTTATTAGCCATGCATTGGGCTGTATTTATAGTGAAAGCTTTATCTCAAGCACTTCTAGAAATTACCTTAATTAGACTACATGGTGGAAGCTTGGAAAATAGAAAAGACCAATACAATCAAGAGGGTGGGGGGTGGGATACCTAAAGTAGTGCTGCTAGAGAAAAACCCAAAGTTCCATAAAACAATTTTCGCATGCCAATATGGTCTGGCAGAAAGTTTTATTTTTCTTGCTAAAATACAGTATATTTTTGCTACTGAAATTAATTACACTTTCAGGTGTATATCATGAAGAACTACTATGAAGCTATATTCCTGAAAAAATGTACCATTGATGAGTCCTTTATGCTTCTACATGAGTTGTGCTAACAGTTCAATTAACTGTGCAATTCTGGTAAAAATTACAAAGTTAAAAGAAATACCGCAACTAGCTATTTATAGGCTGAACTCATTACAGTTTGTATTTAGTGTTGACTTGAATTCACAATATGATATATATGTATTTCATTTCCAATTCGCAAGTAAAAAATTGTGTTGATATGAAACATATATATGACGCTACAAAGTTAATGGATAGTGCATTTTGATTATTCAAGTTTAAGCTTTGAATGTAAATTTCTTATATATATTTTAGTTTGTCAATAATTAGAAGTCACAAGGTACCAAAAAAATTAGAGGTCACAAATCTTCAAAGAGTAAATTTTGATACCAAGCCAATGATATCAATTTTATGTTACATTAACCCATATATTACCAGATTAACTGTTGTTCAAAAGTTTAAAATCATAATTTAAGTATGATTTGTTACTGGCCAAATTTCGGATGACTTTTGAAGCATGACCTATACATCATAGGCCGAGGGGATATTATTCCGTTTGCGCATTATGGGGGTAAGAAGTTAGAAAAACAGATTCATCAAGGATGATAATTAATATGCATAATTATATATACTCCCTCCGTTTCAAAATAGATAACCTAGTTGGGTCAGGGCCAGTCCTGCGGAGGGGCTAATGGGGCGGCCGCCCCGGGCCCCCCAAAAGTTAGGGGCCCCTCCAGGTATACGTATGTTAGTACGTACAGGCATACAGGTCTTGGAGCGGAACTTTTTTTGAAAGTCAATCTCAGCGCCTCCTAAGCCTCTGGCGTGCTAGCCTAGGAAACTAGTAAAAATAATATGGTGGGCCTGGTCCATGTTTGCATGTACGTGGAGACTGGAGAGAAAAAGGAATAGTTTGATTCACTAATCACGATTTGTTTCCAAAAAAAGAACCAATAACGATTTCATGTAACTTCGGATCGGCCGTTCCCTGCCCTTTTGGTTGTTCCGCAGTTCCTGTTCGTCTAATCCTCTTCGACACTGCCTCCTCACGAACAACCCAGCGACTGCGGCAGGTACGTCTCCTCGCGCCCTCTTCACTCGCATGTTCTTCTACCTGTAATCATGTTTCTTTTCTTTTTAATCCTGATTGCTAACTTGTTGATCGACCGAACAGGTTAATAGGAGGGATTGGACTTTTTGCCTGATTGCCAACTTGTTGATCGACCGAACAGGTTAATAGGAGGGATTGGACTTTTTGCCCCACTTTACGGCGTTGTTTGGATAAGAGGAATATAGAGAACGCGATCTACGTAAGCCAACGTAACTGCCTAACCGTACAAAATCTTGTTTGGCTCGTCTAACAACACCACAGATATAAAACTCGTTTCTCAAACACCCAGAATTCCGGGTTTATGGGAAAACAAGTATTACTCGTTTTTCCACAAACGCGATTACGGATGCAACTGCTTTTCTCCGCCCCGCCTATTCCTCAACAAACTCAGTTGACGCCAATTCTGTTGTTTTGTGATTCCGTGCAGCCTGCCCCGGGCGCAACCGATCCAGTGGTAAAACGGGTTGATTTCTGTGCAGCCTGCATGGCCGGCGTTGAGTGGAGGCAGGGCTTGTGGGCTGACCTGAAGCAGGACCGCTCGCCGGTAGGGCTTGAGCGGGGCCGACGGTGGACGAAGCGTAGTAGGCCTGGCGACCTAGCAGTTCAGAGGGGCGGACCGGCGGAGGCACTCAGTAGCCGGCGTCCACAGGCGGCGGCGTGTATCTGGCGACCTGGGAGTCCAACAGCAACCGGCGTCCAGGGGGCCGGAGGCGTGCACTAGCCGGCGTCCGCGCGCGGATTCTTCGACGGGCGAGACGAGGGAGCAACGGTGTCATGGAGCGGAGGAAGAATCAGAGGAGAGCAGCAGCTCCCCGAGCTTGGATGACGCCATGATATGTGATTTGGGGAAAGTGTGAGTCACTCACGGAGTCACGGGAGGAGAATAGGAATAGGAACAACTAGTTGTCGTGGCTATCCAAACAAGGAACTGGCCGGATCAGTTTTTCAAATTTTCTAACCAAACATAATTTTTTATAAACTGGTTATTAGCAAAAACAAGCTTAAAACGGGTTTTCCCAAAAATCGGCTAAACACACATTTTCTATAATCCTAACGCTAATCTCCACTATCCAAACAACACCGTAGGCTTGTTGTTAGGGCAAAAGATCCAATTTCTTGATTAACAGGGAATTATTACTATGCCTGTGAAATAAAGTTTTTCAAAGTTAAAATTGTTGAAGAACTACTTGAGATCTACGATGTCGCAAGAGAGGTTAAATAGCTTGGCAACTTTATGCATTGAGAACAAATTGCTTGATGAAATTGATATTGATACTATCATTAGCGATTTTGCATCTTAGAATGTTAGGAGAAATTTTCGAAGGTAATATGTACTCCCTCCGTTCCTAAATATTTGTCTTTTTAGATATTTTAAATGGACTACCACATACGGATGTATATAGACATATGTTAGAGTGTAGATTCACTCATTTTATTCCGTATGTAGTCACTTGTTGAAATCTATAGAAAGACAAATATTTAGGAACGGAGGGAGTAATACATTATGTGATATGCACAATCATTTTGGATGCACTTAATTATTTTCGTTGATACAAATTATATCTACATATGATGATTACCAATTAGACATTATATTAAGGGCCTCGAAGGACCCCAGATTGGGCCCTTAAATCTTAGGACCGGCCCTGCGGACGGAGTAGTATTTTGAGTAAACACAATAAAAAGAAGGATGCCCGGACATTCGTGCGCCATTCTGCTAGTTTAATTGTATACTCCCTCCGCCCGAAAATATTTGTCGAAGGAATGGATATATCTAGACGTATTTTAGTTCTAGATACATCTATTTTTATGCATTTCTTCGATAAGTATTTTCGGACGAGGGAGTATAAGATTATGTCCCGGTTGAGACTGAGGAGACAAGAGGTAGAATAAGGGAAAGTACAAAGTAGTGGCTGACATATACCTGGAGAGGTCGACCCGAAAGAAATACTGGTCGACGGCGTCCTCGGCGTCGAAGACGGCGTCGCGGGTCTGCTGCAGGCAGACCCTGATGAGTTCGTCGTTCTTGGTGCGCCGCCTCGGCTCGGCGTCGCGGATGAACGCTTGCATCCACATGAGCTTGTCGCGGAGGCTCCGGACGTCGTCGTTCACCGCCACCATCGCCCGCGCCTCGCTGATCGCCAGCTCCTGCAGCCTCCCTACAAGCGGCCCCAACACGGCCTCCGCCATGTTGACTAATTTCCTGTCTCTCCCTAGGTAGCAGCTTGATCGTGCGATGCAAATGCACGCGGCAGGCCGACAGAGTCGTATTTATAGCTACGCTCGCGTAGCTGCCGTCCATGCGAGTGCTAGCTCGCTGCCTAAGCCACTTTGAGTAGCAATAGAGGGAGGCACAGAATCATTCTGCGAAGACGAAAGGGAAAGGAAGTGGAAAGGACATCGATCAGCTATATATGTGTTGCTTGCTGCCTTATACGTATATATGCATTTCTTCCCACAGAACATGATGCTTTACTAGAGGCATTCACGCGCTTTGCCGCGCAATTATTTTCTAACAAAGTATTGGTAGCAGTAGGCTTTGTTGGTCGGCTCATAGATCGGCTTGTACAGGCAAAATTCACTGTTTTGACCCTTTTGACATAGTTTAGTACGATCTGATCCTAAGTAAGAAATTTTTTTTGGATTTGACCCTTTTCCTACCGCCACCCGATCCAGCGGTAGGATTTAACAGACTACCGCCACAGACCATGACGGTAGAATCCGGGTCAACGTAAACGCACTACCGGAACAGGGCTCTACCCCGACGGCCTAAACAATGCCGACGGCCCCCGTCAGCCTAGTCTGAGCTATGCCGACAGCCAAGGCTAGGCCGTCGGCCTATATCCAGGTATGCCGACGGGCGGCGTCGGCATAGCTTAGTGTACGCCTACAACAGCCGTCAGCATACCTAGGCCATTGGCATAGATGTGGGCCCGGCAATCCGGCGTGCAACGGACGGTTCACGGCGTCAGTTCTATACCGACGGCAGGGATGGCGGCCGTGAGCAGATCTTGCGTCCACGTCATCGATCCGCCGCACCTGCCATGTCATCGATCCGAGGCACGAATCTCAGCTATCCAGGGCGCAGCTATGCCGATGGCTTTGCCGTCGGCATACATATGTATATATATTTTTTTAGTTTTTGTATATATATTTTAATTTTTTATGTATTATTACTTGATTAACTTAAATGTAGCATATGTAAATATAAACATACATAAATTATTTATCGATTTGGTGAAGAATTTTCCATAGATTATGAATATGTAGTTTGTATTTTTTTCGAGTATGTTAATAATGTGACCTCATGTTCTTTTGAATATAGGTCCTCATACGTTATTAAAATAAAAAACAGCTATGCCGACGGAAGTGTCGTGGCGGTTGCAAACGCCCGACACACGTCTTCGGAGTGTGACCCCCTTCACGAACGGCGGCGCCGCCGGCACCTGGAGGGGGTAAACGGCCTCGTCGGGTCAACACGGAGGGGATCTTGCTATGGGTTTGCCCCGGACGTTGCTCCCAAGTGTTCCTATGGGATGACCTATGACAACCGGGTGGAGAGGTCCACTGGTCAAAGCCCGTCCTGGGAAAGTCAAAGGGTTAGATCTCGTGGTCAACCGCTTCAGGGTTAGGCGGGATGGGAGCCTTGGGGGGTAGCAATGCCACCGGAGCGTCGCACCGGGCCCTCATACATGCCTTAAGGTGTGGTGACATGTCTGAAGAGGCGGCACACGTCTCCAGGGTGTGACCCCCTTCACGGATGGCGCCGCTGCCGGCACCTGGCGGGAATAAATGGCCTCGTCAGGTCTACACAGAGAGGATCTTGATGTGGGTTTGGCCCGGACGTTGCTCCCAAGTGTTCCTATGGGCTGACCTACCACAACCGGGTGGAGAGGTCCACGGGTCAAAGCCCATCCGGGGAAAGTCAAAGGGTTAGATCTCGTGGTCAACCGCTCCAGGGTTAGGCGGGACGGGAGCCTTGGGGGTAGCAATGCCACCGAAGCGTCGCACCGGGCCCTCATACATGCCTTAAGGTGTGGTGGCATGTCTGAAGAGGGGGCACGTGTCTCCGGGGTGTGGCCCCCCTCACGGACGGCGCCGCCGCTGGCACCTGGCGGGGGTAAACGGCCTTGTCGGGTCTACACGGAGGGGTTCTTGCTGTGTGTTTGGTCCGGGCGTTGCTCCTAAGTGTTCAACCGGGTGGAGAGGTTCACCGGTCAAGCCCGCCCGGGGAACGTCAAAGGGTTAGATCTCGTGGTCAACCGTTCCAGGGTTAGGCGGGACGGGGGCCCTGAGGGGTAGCAATGCCACCAGAGCGTACCCCTCATGGACGGCGCCGCCGCTGGCACCTGGTGGGGGTAAATGGCCTCGTTGGGTATACACGGAGGGGATCTTGCTTTGGATTTGGCCTGGACATTGCTCCCAAGTGTTCCTATGGGCTGACCTACCACAATCGGGTGGAGAGGCCCACTGGTCAAAGCCCTCCCGAGGAAAGTCAAATGGTTAGATCTCGTGGTCAGCTGCTCTAGGGTTAGGCGGGACGGGGTCCCTGGGGGTAGCAATGCCACCGGAGCGTCACACCGAGCGATCATACATGCTTTAAGGTGTGGTGGCATGTTTGAAGAGGCGGCAATACAATGTGTAAGCAGTGAATTTCATTGTTTCGTGCTGGCATGTCATGCTTCCATTATTTAGGTTATTCCTCCTTAGTGCTTTGGAAAGGATGAGGGATGGGCGAGTTTGGTGGACAGGTGGCTTGGTGACGATGCAGAGTTTGCTGCCAAGAGCAGCAAGAACCGGGCTAACCATGGAAAAGACGGAACACACGGCCAAGGGAACAGGAACCACTAGGGCTTCAAGGCTACGAAGTTATATCTATATACATGATGCATTTTCTTCTTCTTTTTACTGTCATGTTCTTATGTATGGCTAACTTCTGTTTGACGTTGCAAGAGGAGAAGTTGAAGAGGCCGCTCTCAGACATGGAGTCATGGAAGCTAGCTCCTGTGCGGAGTGATCACAAGGAAGGCAAGAGCGAGTACTACGACAAAACCGAGGAGCACCTAGAGTCTTACAAGGAGCAGTTTGAGAGGTTGCATCCGCCTGGTCCGGATGCTCCTGACGTCGTCGAGTCTCAGATCTACGACATGACAGTGGTGGCCATCCAGCCGAAGTACCATGGCCGCTAGTCATGTTTCGATGGCTTGATCACTCCTTCTGTCTCATACACACGGCTTCGATCTACCAACCCGAGCCCGTTAGAGGGTACGGGGCGTTCGCAACCTAGCTTAGCCCGCCAACATGCTATAAGTACTTCCCCCTCATCTTCTTTCTTTCTCACTTCCTCACTTTATTTTCAGCATTGCCCACTTAGAAACAACCTAAATTTTGTAGGCATATAAGGCCTTTGTCGAGCACCGGAATTTCGAGGTGCGGGAGTACTTGCAATGAGTAAAGGCAAACGAGGATTACAACCGTCAGATGATGGTGGTTAGTTTTGCCCACTCAGAACCAAGATAAATTTTTCACTTTCATTTCTTCTAACCTTCATCTTTGCTTGGTTAACTAACATCCAGGCTATGTTGTCGTCTTGGACTAATCGCACGGATCCACCATCAATGGGACCCACACCACCTCCTGTTGGAGAACCCCCACACGTGCCCACATTCGATGAATGGGTGGCACTATGCAGTCACACTCTGGTTAGTACATTTGCCTAACTATTGACAAACTAGTTCTCATTCATTCAACACTATCATATCATATTTACCCTTACAATCTCTTTTCAAACATGTAGGGGACCGATGGCTCGACTCCTGCTTCAGAGAGCCCAGTCACTCCGATCTGGGAAAGTGGTCCTGGTCTTGCTGGTGCTCACGGCGATGGTCCTAGTCTTGGCTGATGATGTGTTCCATGTCTTGCAATACTTTCCATATTCCGTACTTCTTAGAGTTCTTTAGATGACAATGGTGATGTCCGTGCCTCATACTTATGTTCATGAAGTTTCGACGATGATGATGATGATGTTGATGATCTTTAGATGGTGATCTTGAGTATCTTTAGATGATGATCTGTCATATTTCTGTCTATACTTCTGAAGAAGAACCCATCGGTGCTGTTGTGTTCCGATCTGCAAGATGAATTTGGTTGTCAGGTTCGAGAAAGGGATTGGGGGAGGGGTAGCGGGAGGGATTTGCCTCACCGTGGAAAATTGCCGCCAGTAGCAGTAAAGAGTGGGCGACGACGACGGGGAGCAGTGCGGTTTGGGGGCGGTGGTGAAGAGGCAGGACGATGCGGGGGCGGCGGTGGATAAGCAAGATGGGGTGGAGCAGTTCTCGGCCACGACCAACAGGAGCTTCTGGCACAGGTTGACCGAGGTCTTCGCCGAGATCTGCCCGGTGCCCAGGACGACGAAGGCAAGAGTTTATTTGTGGGGTGGGGATGGCGCACCTTGGCGGAGGAGAGGGTTCGAGCCCGTGGGGGATGGGTGGTGTGGGGGCGGCGGGAGGGTTTGAAGACGACGGCGCGGTGCAGCGGCTGGCCAGAGAGAGCAGTGAGTGTTGGTGACGTTGGGGGGCAGCGCGAGTGGCGGCTCGTGGTGGGGAATTAGGGATTTCATGGTTCGTTGAGGGAAAGAGCAGCGAGGTTCGCGGGTTAGGCCAGCATTTTATTTTTTGTCTATGCGCGCTTGGCCCATTTAGCAACACGCAGTTGGTCGGCGTTATTTACCGACCCATAGTTCAATGGGTATATAGGAGAATTCCCGATCGACCATTCGATGGCAAATCTGCATGCATTCCCGACCGATAGTTTGTTGGCGCATGAAGGTTTTCCCAACCAATGATCGGTTGGTAATAGACATCTTTCCCAACACACAGTAGAGAATACAGTACCATGGTGTATGATCTATCAAGTACCTACACATAAACTTTCATCTCCTTGCATTTACTTTATTTGCCATTTGCCTCTCGTTTTCATCTTCCCCACTTCTAAACGTTTTATCAAAAAAACACAAAAATGTTTTACTTTGTTTATTTTCTTGTTTGTTTGCCATAATTGTGTGTTTATTGAAAATCAGAAAACTAAAAGCTTATGGATCCTCATCCACTTGCTAATCTTTTAAAAGATTCAATTATGATGAACCAATTGCTAGTGAGTTTAGTGCACTAGATTATCTTTATGAAGTTTTGGTTGAAATTCATGAATCTGAAAATTGTGATGAAGTGTTAAAAGAAGAAATTTATAAAGTGGTTCACAATAGCTGCTTGAATGAAAAACACGATTGTGATGATGTTATTATAATTAATGTCAATTGTGTTAATAATATGTCAAACCCCAAGCTTGGGATGCTAATTTTGCTATGTCCACTAATTATTGCAATGATCATGGTTGGGGTGATTCTTCTTATGACCTTGAAAATTTATTTAAGCCTCATGATGAATATGATATTGATAATAGTGCTTGCAATAATATTGAATTTGGGGTTGGAAGAATTCCAACTTTATATATTAATGATCCCACTACTTTGGAGAATAATCAATTCTATGAATTTTCTGATAAAAGTGGGCTTGGAGAGGTCATGACTTTATTTGATGCTAATCCCACTATATTGGAAGAGTGTGAACTTTGCATGCATGTGGATCATGTAGAGAATATGTTACGTGATAGCTATATTGTTGAATTTGAATATGATTCCACATGTAATTATTATGGGAGAGGGAAATATGGTTGTAGAAAATTTCATGTTACTAAATTACCTCTCTTCATGTTGAGACTGTCTATGTTTCATGATGCTCTCTTTGTGTTTCAATTATTATCTTTCATGTGAGCATCAATAAAATCTCATGCCTATCTTAATGGCTATAAAGAAAGGGCTTGTTGGGAGACAAGCCAATAGTTATTTTTTTATTTTCTTGTGTGTGCACAATTATGCTACTGTTATGATTGTGTTTTAATTAGTGTTTGTGCCAAGCAAAGCCTTTGGGATGATGTGGGTGATAGTTGCTTTGATTCTGTGCATTAAGAAAACTTATGCATCCAGTACCAGAATTGTTAAAATTTGTTGGAGCGAGATAAAATTCTAAATTATTTACACCTGATTGATATACAAATTGCCCACGTTTTCCTAATTTTTCAGAATTGTTGGAGCTATAGAAGTATGGTCAATGTTCAGATTACTACGGACTATTCTGTTTTTGGCAGATTCTGTTTTCGTTGCATTCTCTGCCTATTTTGACTAGTAAGCTTGCACGTAGAACGCACATTTCGGTCGCCATCAAATAATTCTGAAGAGATAGTTATGACATTAATTGATCTTGTAAATATATAAAAATTCTGAAGTATATGAATTATTTATGAGTATAGATATGATAAATTACCACTTGGGTTGATATATGTAACATTGTCTTTATAAGGAAGAATGTAAACAATTATATTCTATACTCAACAATTTGCAATGTTTTCTAGAAAAGGAGACACAAATTGCCCGCAGTTGGAGCATTTGAATGATGGGTGACTGCTTGGCATTTCAATGGAGTAAGTGCCACAACCCCGATGAAAGCCCAAAGAGATTATACTAACTAAAATATTTAGAAATTACCATCATAAATTCATATATGAAGTTTCCTGTCAATCCAGATGAACATTGTATTTATATTGGGTTTAACTGCGAATTCATTCAAGCGTATCAAAGAAATGAGAACTTCACTCTGCAAACTGAACATAAGATGTGATGTGTTGACTAATACAATCAAAATTTGACAACAAAGGACCATGATATTGCAAACATGTTGTCACATCAAATTGCAAAGGAAATCCACATCAGTTACCATTATATATCTACAACAGTAACACTGTTACACAAAAATGTGTAAATGATAAATGGTAATTTTCAAGAAAAAAGTGACTTACATGTAACAAATTCTCATGAAGTCTGGTATACTATTTTGTCCAAAGGCAACATTTCTCAGGATAAAGTAGAAAGTATTTTCTAAATGAACTTCTGAATGCCTAAGATGATCTCAGTTGCGAAGACTTTTAGAGAATGCATACATTTCTATGAAGCCATTGCTCTCAAAATGATCATGACAATGCAGAGGCTGGAAGCAATAATATCTCCCTTTCAAAAAATATTTCATAAAGGAAAAATGTACCATTTAAGACAGAAAAGCATTACTCCAGGAAGAATCCACAATGTTCATCTATCCCTATCCTTAGGAACAATGAGAGACAATCCAAGGATCCATCCCAATATTCAAGTTTGGTGCAGCAGTGGGGAGTGCCGCCCTCCCATGTACCGAAATTGAAAGCTTCGACGTAGGCCTCTCCTTCTCAACATTATGTATCGTGGTAGCCTGAGATGGCTCATCTAAAAAGTGCCAACTATCATTCTGACATAATACCAAAATAGACAAATTCCTCCCTTACAACACTCTCTTGTGGTGCAATGGTGCCCCCTACAAGGATGCAAACCTACACAAAAGTAAGCTCACTTCTACCTCACCATGGAGTGTGACTGACATGGTCTTTTCACACTAACCCATCATAGAGTGTAATCAAGGATTGTGATTTATGATAGCCCACTTACTATATTTGCAATGACAGACTTTCCCCTCTTCGTAGATGATGGTCCATAGAAATGTAGGATTCGACCAATGCCAAGCAAGCCTCATTCCGAGTGAAGCATGCCTTTCCCTTATCTGATGACCCCTCGCTCCCGACATCGCCAGTGTGCAATGCTATAAGCCATGTCGGTTGATTTTAGCTCAATTCACCCGGCGAACAGACAAACAAGCAACACGCACACATGCCTGCAACAAAACCATACCTCCCAGAACTAGAACCACATTTTGATTTTTATGTATGAACAAAAGATTATTCATGCTCGTAAAGCATTGGGTTTTCATGATATTTTTGTTCACGCGCTCGGAGAAATAATAAGCATGCATTGCATATGTTTCAGTGAATGGAAGAGTAGAAAAGAAGAGAATAAAGTGTGGATGATTTCGTAGTAAGCAACCAATCCATCCATTGGATAGTTTCACCGAGCATTTGACGTTGGTAATGAGAAAGAAGTATGTGACCATTTACAATGGATATCCACCTGTGAATCCTTTTTATGAGGTTAACATCACTACAGACAACACTTGCAAGTTGTTAAACCGAAACAAAGTGTTAGAATATAACTTGCAAGTAATAATCAGTATATCATAACACAATTCAATTTGCCACATGTGTTAATCATTCAATGAATCAAATCAGAGACAAAGTTGATCTTATTTCACATTCAATCAAACAGTTACAATCAAAATGAATTTGGAGCAAGGTAGAAAATGCAAGTCATAGCAGGGAGAGAAGCTATCAATTGATGAATTGCCTACAGAATATCGACAATGCTCAAGGTGTGGCGAGTGCATCTTCGTGTGGCATTTAGATACGGGACGCATGGAGGATATGGAGGCGATTTGATTATTTACCACCACACTTTCTTTGGACTTTGATAATTTGCCATCAGTTAGATTATAATTGATCTGATGCCACTATTTTATTGCACTTTGATCCTTTGCCACTATTCCACACAAAAACAATTCTTACAAATGATTGACATAATATATACACAAAACTGTGGATAGGTTTACCCTTGTGACTGTTTGACTAAAACGAAGCTCAATAATTCTCCAAAACGAGATGAATCCAGTCGCGATAGCCACTCTCTTTGAAGGAAATATGCCCTAGAGGCAATAAGAAAGTTTTTATTTTATATTTCCTTATTCATGATAAAGGTTTATTATTCATGCTAGAATTGTATTGATCAGAAACTTAAATACATGTATGAATACATAAACAAGTATCGTGTACCTAGTAAGCCTCTACTATCTAGACTAGCTCATTGATAAAATATGGTTAAGGTTTCCTAACCATAGACATGTGTTGTCATTTGATAACGGGATTACATCATTAGGAGAATGATGTGATGGACAAGACCCACCCGTTAGCTTAGCATAATGATCGTTCAGTTTATTGCTATTACTTTCTTCATGTCAAATACATACTCCTTCGACTATGAGATTATGCAACTCCTGGATACCAGAGGGATACCTTGTGTGCTATCAAACATCACAACGTAACTCGGTGATCATAAAGATGCTCTATAGGTATCTCCGAAGGTATTTGTTGAGTTGGCATAGATCAAGATTACGATTTGTCACTCTGAGTATCGGAGAGGTATCTCTGGGCCCTCTCGATAATACACATCATAAGCTTGCAAGCAAACGACTAAGGAGTTAGTCACGAGGTGATGTATTATGAAATGAGTAAAGAGACTTGCTGGTAATGATATTGAACTAGGTATAGAGATATCGACGATCGAATCTTGGGCAAGTAACATACCGATGGACAAAGGGAATTACATATGTTGTCATAAGGTTCGGCCGATAAAGATCTTCATAGAATATGTAGGAGCGATTCTGGGCATCCAGGTTCCGCTGTTGGTTATTGACCGGAGTGGTGTCTCGGTCATGTTTACATAGTTCTCGAACCCGTAGGGTCCGCATGTTTAACGTTCGTTGACGATATAGTATTATATGATTTATGTATTTGGTAACCGAATGTTGTTCAGAGTCCCGGATGTGATCACAGACATGACAAGGAGCTCTGGAATGGTCCGGAGGTAAAGATTGATATAGGAGATAATAGTGTTTGGTCTCCGGAAGGGTTTCAGAATTCACCGGAAGGGGTTCCAGATGTTTCCAGAAACGTTTGGGTACGAGAACACTTTTTTTGAAAGCTTAGGACAGTGAGGGCAACCCCCCACTGACTTTGTATTACATCTCAACACATAAGGTTACATGGGAAAGAATTACATGGGGGTAGGGGGGTAAGAGAAGTCCTATACATCAAGGGTATAGAAGAGTAATTAGATCAGGTCAACAACCTGCTCAACAAATGGCACTAGGGCCTCTTTGATTCTTTGTCTCATCATGTCAAAATCAAGCTTGAATCTTTGGCTCCACCCTCCCACAGTCGGCACTATACCTATGAAATGTTTATTGTTGTGTTCCTTCCATATGCTCCAAGAAGCTACGATGAAGGTATCCATGAACATTGGCCTGACCCACGTACTTTTAGCTACATGCAGTAGTTGCACCCGGTTGCCATGCATCGACCACGTGATCCCTAGCTTTTCCCAACATGACTTACTGAGCTCACATTGAAAAAACATATGTTCCACAGTCTCCTCGGGTGGCTTGTGGCATAGCAGTCATGCATAGTTGTCATCCCTCAGCTTCATGTTTTTCCTCTTGAGCAGCCCTCGCGTGTTTAGCCTATCCGCAAGAAGTAGCCAGGCAAAAACCTTCCACTTGTTGGTGCACTTTGTTTTCCAGATCCATTTAAAAGCCTCGTCCGCCTCCATGTCCCAAAAACAGTGCAAATAGAACTTGCTGGAGGCAAGCCCCTCCGATCCCCAGACCGGTTTCCAAGCATCATTCTCCTCTGTCGGCTCCATCAAGGACAAGGTGGCTTGCAGATCACCGAGATCCTCTCTAGCCTGAACCGAAAGTGGCAAGTGGAAATTTTGGCCGAGTGTAGGCGCTGTCAGAAGCTTCTGGACTGAGATGTCTTCATTTTTAGAGAAGGAGAACATACGGGGGTGGCTATCGGCCAGTATATCTCCATACCAGGCATCCTTCCAGAACAAAGTTGAGCTCCCATCACCCACCTCAACAGATGTGACCCCTCTGTAGATTGGCGCTAGGTTCATGACATC
Source organism: Triticum timopheevii (assembly GCA_963921465.1). Taxonomy (NCBI): domain Eukaryota; kingdom Viridiplantae; phylum Streptophyta; class Magnoliopsida; order Poales; family Poaceae; genus Triticum; species Triticum timopheevii. The sequence goes on from OY997272.1 coordinate 175,059,477, forward strand.
CTTCCACCAAAACAACCCGACGGGTCCAAAGCATGCGGGACCAGTCCCTCATAATACGTGCTCCAAATAAGCTGAACCCACGGACTATCCGTGCGATTATAGAATTTATGTAGTTGTTCAAGCAGCAAGCCCTGGTTTTGGATCTTTAGTCGAGCACCCCGAGCCCTCCTTTGTGTTTGGGCCTGCAAACTAGACCCCAAGCCGCCATAGAGACAACTTTCATGCCATCGTCTGTGTTCTTGGCCCAGAGGCAGTATCACCGCAGTTTGTCCAGGTGATCAAGTATTTTCGGTGGCAACCTGATGGAGCACATCGCGTAGATCACAAGGGAGGTGATCACCGAGTTCACTAGGGTAAGCTTCAAACCATGGTCAAGAAGTGAGGCTGCCGTAGAGAGTTTGCACTCAATTGACAATACCAGCGGCATGAGGTCTGCGACAGTTGGCCTGGCATTGCCCATGGGCAGTGCTAGGTACGTAAATGGCATGGTGCCGATGGAGCAACCAAAACCATGCACCAGGCGCGAGGTTGTATCCGCGGCTATGTTGATAGTGATAAGAGTTGATTTGTGGAAATTGATGCGCAGCCCCACTGACGATGCATATACGAGAACACTTTATTTGGGCCAAAGGGGAAAGCCCATGAGGTTTCTGAAAAGCGCAAAAGAAAGTTTTGCAGAGTCCAGGGGCCAGACGCCAGGGTCCCTGGTGTCTGGGTCCACACGCCAGGAACCCTGGCATCTGGTCCGGGAGTCCGAGAAGGACTCTTGCCTTTCGGGTAAAACCGACTGTGAGGAGGCTTTTACTCCAAGTTTCGACCCCAAGGCTCAACATATAAATAGAGGTGCGGGGCTAGCTCCCAAGACACATCAAGAATCACCAAGCCGTGTGTGGGCAACCCCGTCCCCTCTAGTTTATCCTCCGTCATAGTTTTCATTGTGCTTGGCGAAGCCCGGCGGAGATTGGTCTTCACCAACACCGTCACCACGCCATCATGCTGCCGGAACTCATCTACTACTTTGCCCATCTTGCTGGATCAAGAAGGTGAGGACGTCATCAAGCTGAACGTGTGCTGAACGCGGAGGTGACATACGTTCGGTACTTGATCGGGATGGATCGCGAAGGTGTACGACTACATCAACCGCGTTGATAAACGCTTCCACTTAGCAATCTTCAAGGGTATGAAGATGCTCTCCCCTCTCGTAGCTTTGCATCTCCATGGATAGATCTTGCGTGTGCATAGAACTTTTTTGTCTTCCATGCAATGCTTCCCAACAGTGGCATCTGAGCAAGGTATATGCATAGAAGATATGCACGCGTACAACACAAATAAGTTATGGGCGGTGATGTTCATACTGCTTACCACCAACGTCTTATTTTGATTCGGCGGCATTGTGGGATGAAGCGGCCCAGACCAACCTTACATGTCCATGTACATGAGACCTGTTCCACTGACAGACGTGCAACTTGTTTTGCATAAAGGTGGCTGGCAGGTGTCTGTTTCTCCTACTTTAGTTGAATCAAATTTGACCGAGGCCGGTCCTTGAAGAAGGTTAAAACAAAAAACTTGATAATTCACCATTGTGGTTTTTGCCGTAGGTAAGAACGGTTCTTGCTAGAAGCCCGTAGCAGCCATGTGAAACTTGCAACAACAAAGTAGAGGACGTCTAACTTGTTTTTGCAGGGCATGTTGTGATGTGATATGGTCAAGACATGATGTGATATACGTTATTGTATGAGATGGTCATGTTTTGTAAGTTATCGGCAACCTACAGGAGCCTTATGGTTGTATCTTTATTGTATGAAATGCAAACGCCATGTAATTGCTTTACTTTATCACTATGCATTAGCGATAGTTGTAGAAGCAATAGTTGGCAAGACAACCATGATGCAACGATGGAGATCAAGGTGTCAAGCCGGTGACAATGGAGATCATGACGATGCTTTGGAGATGGAGATCAAAAGCACAAGATGATGGCCATATCATATCACATATTTTGATTGCATGTGATGTTTATCTTTTGTGCATCTTATTTTGCTTGGTACGGCAGTAGCATTATAAGATGATCCCTTAACTAAATTTCAAGGTAAAAATGTTCTCCCCGAGTATGCACCATTGCTGAAGTTCATTGTTTCGAAGGACCATGTGATGATTAGGTGTGATAGACTCTACGTTCACATACAACGGGTGTAAGATAGTTTTGCACAAGCAGAATACTTGGGTTAAACTTGACGAGCCTAGCATGTACAGACATGGTCTTGGAACCCTGGAGACCGAAAGGTCAAATGTGAATCATTGATACGTCTCGAACGTATCTATAATTTTTGATTGTTCCATGCTATTATATTATCTATTTTGGATGTTTTATATGCATTAATATGCTATTTTATATTATTTTTGGGACTAACCTATTGACGTAGAGCCCAGTGCCTCGTGGGCCCCTCGTGGGTCTCCTGACCTAAATCTTTCACCTATATGTACTCTTATACCCCAAAACCATCAGGGGGAGCCACAAAAACACTTTTCCACTGCTGCAACCTTCTGTACCCGTGAGATCCCGTCTAGGGGCCTTTTCCGGCGTCCCGCCGGAGGGGGATTCGATCACGGAGGGCTTCTACATCAACACCATTGCCCTTCCGATGAAGCATGAGTAGTTTACCACAGACCTACGGGTCCATAGCTAGTAGCTAGATGGATTGTTCTCTCTCTTTGACTCTCAATACCATGTTCTATTCGATGTAATACTCTTTTGCGGTGTGTTTGCCAAGATCCGATGAATTGTGGATTTATGATCAGATTATCTATGAATATTATTTGAATCTTCTCTGAATTCTTATATGCATTATTCGATATCTTTGCAAGTCTCTTCGAATTATCAATTTAGTTTGGCCTAGAAGATTAGTTTTTCTTGTAATGGTAGAAGTGCTTAGCTTTGGGTTCAATCTTGCGGTGTCCTTTCCCAGTGACAGTAGGGGCAACAAGACACGTATTGTATTGTTGCCATCGAGGATAAAAATATGGGTTTTCATCGTATTGATTGGGTTAATTCCTCCACATCATGTCATCTTACTTAATGTGTTACTCCATTCTTTATGAACTTAATACTCTAGATGCAGGAAGGAGTCGGTCGATGTGTGGAGTAATAGTAGTAGATGCATAATCGTTTTGGTCTACTTGACACGGACATGATGCCTATGTTCATGATCATTGCCTTAGATATCATCATAATTATGTGCTCTTCTATCAATTGCTCGACAGTAATTTGTCCACCCATCGTATTATTTGCTATCTTGAGAGAAGCCACTAGTGAAACCTATGGCCCCCGGGTCTCTTTTCCATCATATTAAGTCTCTTTTCCATCATATTAGTTTCCGATCTACTATTTTGCAATATTTTACTTTTCGATCTATAAACCAGAAATACCAAAAATATTTACTTTACCGTTTAACTATCTTTATCAGATCTCACTTTTGCAAGTAACCGTGAAGGTATTGACAACCCCTTTATCGCGTTGGGTGCAAGTTTGTTTGATTGTTTGTGCAGGTATTTAGTGACTTTTGCGTTGTCCTCTACTGGATTGATACCTTGGTTCTCAAACTGAGGGAAATACTTACTCTACTTTGTTGCATCACCCTTTCCTCTTCAAGGGAAAAACCAACGCAAGCTCAAGAGGTAGCAGGAAGAATTTCTGGCGCCGTTGTCGGGGAGATCTATGCCAAGGCAAGTCAAGATTTGTCTCCCGTCAACTTGCCAATTTCTGGCGCCGTTGTCGGGTAGATCTATGCCAAGTCAAGTCAAGATTTGTCTCCCGTCAACTTGCCAATTTCTGGCACGTTGCCGTGGAGATCTACGCCAAGTCAAGACATACCAAGTACCCATCATAAAATCTCATCCCTTGCATTACATTATTCGACATTCGCCTCTCGTTTTCCTCTCCCCCACTGTTGGGGATGTAACTATTTGTATAAGCCGGCTATGAGGGGCCGGGTTATGCAAAGAGAGATTCATCAGAAGAAGCCCAAGACCAAGTATGAAGATGGAGGTTCAATAAAGGGTCTAAAGCCCACCGGCAACTTAAGGCCCGTCATAGTAAACCGCCATACTGGCATGCCTTGTATCATAAGGTAGATTTAACTAGTCACCGAGCCGGACACTGTTTATGAGCCGGCCGGGACTTTGTAAGCCGCAGGGCGTCAACCCATGTATACAAGGGGACGACCCGCCGGCGGCTTAGGGTAAGAAACAAATCATCGAGAACCGGGAACAATGCATCTCGCTCCCTGGTCATCGAAACATCAAGCAATACCAACCCAACTAGACGTAGGCCTTACCTTCACCGTAAGGGGCCGAACTAGTATAAATATCTCGTGTCCTTTGTCCCGAATTAACCCCTTTAAGCTTCCTAGTTGCGATGGCTCCACGACTAAGTCCTTGTAAGAGCACATCTGCCGTGACAATCCCACGACAGTTGGCGCCCACCGTGGGGCCAGCGCACGGTGGATTTGAGTTCTTGATGGGTAGCTTCGAAGGGCTCAAGGGATATGTAGTTGGCCGGATGACCAAGAGTCGCCGTGGCAAGATCTACATCGATGATGAAGGCTGGGGGCCCGATGCCGGCTCAATTGAGTACGGGTACCGGGTCCCCTTCGGCGGAATCCACGTCTTCATCGGCCGGATTGGTGAGCCGGGCCCTGAGCCGGACAACTGCACCGACCTCGTCGAGACGGCTCAGCGTGCGAGACCCGCCCGAGTTCAACCCGTCATGAAGCATGCCTTCGTGGGCTGCATCCACGGAGATGAACTTTCTGAAGGATCTGAAGATGGTGGTGAGACGGCCGTCCTCTTTGACGGTGATTCATCCGCCGGTTCAACAGATTCGCTGTATCAAGTGCAAGATGGCGTGCTTGGGGGCTGTTCCGATGGCCCCAGTATCCCGGACCCCTATGAGCCGCCAAGATGGGTAGGAGTCTTCATGGCTGGGACTCAACCCGGCCAAAACTCTACAACCGCTACGGCAATAACATCCGTGTCAGGAGCGGCCGGGGCAGGAGGCCCTGTGCGCCCGCCGGCTCAGATACTGATGGATCTCATGGATAAGCTTCCGGCCCTGTTAACCGCCACAGTTATTCCTACAAATCAAGATGAGCATAACGCGGAGGTGGCACAGGTGCGCGAGGAGATAGCTCGGGCCAAGGAGGCCCTAGCAGCTGAGGACACCAGGTTAGCTACAGAACGGGCGGCTTTGGATGCACGGGCGCAGCAGCTCCAGTCAGAGGCTTTCCAGCTTACGATGAACTTGAACGCATCTAATGAGGTGATGAGAAGGAGGCACTAGAAAATTCAATACTGTTTGCCTCCGATTTACGACCCTCGGAACCTTTTTTTACACCCGGTGCCGGCCCTAGCAACCCGCCCGAAGCAAATCAGTTTATGACAGCCGGAGCAGGAGGACCGGCTCAGCCTCGGGAGATGGCACCTCCTCATGGGAGTATGGCTCCGCCCCGTTATGTACCAATACCACCAGGTCACTTTTCCAACCCCATGGAGAACTTAATCGCAGCATCGGTGTGTTTGGTGGCTCTCCCAGTGGACGGTGATGATCCGACAGCGGTGGAGACTCGGAGGATCAGAGAACTTGTCCAGACGGCCCTGGCTCAGCAAGAGAGTTACTCTTATAGCCAGGACAGGATTCATTCGACTCCTCCGCCTTGGTTGGCACCGCCTCGTCAAAACCGGACTCCAAGTTACAGCAGGCACATGGAGTCAGAAGCTTTGTCAAGCAACGCCCAGCGCCGTTACCAGCCCGGTGGCTATAACCCGGTACAAGACCGAATACATCAGGAGAACGAGCGGGCGGCTCAGCTAGCGGCTCAACAGACGGCTCATCAAGATTTCCGAGAGTATCCGACGACTTCCATTGAGACGGGGGTGGCTACTAGAACCGACGGTGTTCCTTGTTTGGTGCCGGCTCTACGTAATGTACGCCTACCCAAGGACTTCAAGGGACCTCAAAAGGTGCCTGAGGGAGTCCTGGACTAGGGGGTGTCCGGATGGCCGGACTATCATCATCGGCCGGACTCCAAGACTATGAAGATACAAGATTGAAGACTTCGTCCCGTGTCCGGATGGGACTTTCCTTGGCGTGGAAGGCAAGCTAGGCAGTACGGATATGTAGATCTCCTACCATTGTAACCGACTCTGTGTAACCCTAGCCCTCTCTAGTGTCTATATAAACCGGAGAGTTTTAGTCCGTAGGACGACAATCACAACAACAATCATACCATAGGCTAGCTTCTAGGGTTTAGCCTCCTTGATCTCGTGGTAGATCCACTCTTGTACTACCCATATCATCAATATCAATCAAGCAGGAGTAGGATTTTACCTCCATCGAGAGGGCCCGAACCTGGGTAAAAACATCGTGTCCCTTGTCTCCTGTTACCATCCGCCTAGACGCACAGTTCGGGACCCCCTACCCGAGATCCGCCGGTTTTGACACCGACATTGGTGCTTTCATAAAGAGTTCCTCTGTGCCGTCACGATCAGGAAGGATGCCTCTTCCCGTCTTTAAAGACAGTACTATTGCCAAGGGAGCTTTGGCCACCGGCCAAACTGTCCGGCTAGGTGGTTTTCTTATGACCACCTGTTCGGTCGCCGCTCCGACGATGACCTCCCGGGTCATCAAAAGCAATCTTCACGTCAACTCGAAATTCGCCGAGCAGCTGGATCCGATGGAGCTCTCCTCCGTAAACGAGCTCTTGGATCGCTTCACCGTCCTGGGAGTCGCTACAGACTACGATCAGATTGGGCTTAAAACCGATCTGATAGAGATCAACTCTCCCCAGGCTACCCACCACGTTGCTGTGGTGGAGGAACAACGCGGCGACTCTTCTTCTATGTTAAAGACCAGTTATGTTCGGATTCCGGATCCCTCCATGCCGGTTCCCGCGGAGAGACGGACGTCAACCAAGTACTGAACCTAAAGTCAGGCAGCGGACCAGACTCGTTGGACAACTTCCAGCAATCCAAGCTTCCAAATTCGGAAACTTTTCGGCCCTTGAGCCTCAAGTTGGGCAGGGTCTCGGACTCAATTCCACCCACCCACCCAAACATATGCGATCTATCTCAAATTCGGCAAGAGCCCACTGAAACAGTACATCATTACTGGGCCAGATTCCTCCTGGTTATGGACAGGATAAAGGACTGCCGTGAGGAAAACGCAATTTCAATTTTCTGCAACAATTGCACGGACAAGGGAATCTTGAACGCTGTAAGTCATCGTGAAATTACACGCTTCGCCGACCTGGCGTCCATAGTACGAAGGTACTGTGCGATGGAGAGTGTCCGAAAAACCGAAACTAAGTTTTGGGACAATCCGACTCCGAACACAACCCTAGTCCGAAACAAAAGGGTGCATCATGCTCAGGCACCCGGGCCAAAAATCAAAAAGCAAAAACCCCATAAAGGGCACGGAACCGTACTGGAGGGATGGCTCAGTGGACCCTGTAAAATTCATAGTACAGAGGGCGCCACTCCAACACATAGCCTTCGAGCATGTTGGATATTGCGGCAGGTGGCCAAAAGTGGCGAAGAGCTTTTCGCCCCGGAGAACCACCCCAACAATACCAGTACGGTATTAACAGTCTTCGAGACCTTCGCATCAAATAATATGCGGAAACGAACAATCCGCAGCCTCGTCGAAGTCTACCAAGTAGCAACAACAAATCCATGGAGCGACACGGCTATCACCTTCAACGCCAGCGACGAACCTAAATTCCGAACAGCCCGAGCACCAGCCGCATTGGTACTCAGTCCAATAGTGGACGGCTTTCATCTTACCAAGGTACTCATGGATGGCAGCAGCGGATTAAACCTCATCTACGAGGAAACCCTTTGAAAAAATGGAAATAGACTGGAGCCGCATTGAGCGAAGCAGCACAACCTTTAGAGGAATAATCCCTAGCCGGGAAGCACGCTGCACAGGAAAAATCACACTTGATGTGGTGTTCGGCTTGCCGGACAATTACAGGTCCGAGGAGGTCACATTCCAAGTGGCCCCGTTCAGCAGCGGATATCACGCTTTATTAGGGCGAGAGGCATTCACAATTTTCCAAGCCATACCCCATTACGGGTACATGAAGCTCAAAATGCCCGGGCCCAATGGAACCATCACTCTTGCCAGTGATCCGGACATAGCACTCCGCGCCGAAAACAAGACGGTCGCACTAGCTAGAGGCACTATCCGAAGCCCTAGCGGCAGAGGAACTCACTGCGCCGCGCTCTATGGTGAACAGGGACGATGTGATACTCGATAAGAGATCCAAGTCCACCTCTTTTAAACCAGCGGACAAAATAGTCAAATTCCAGGTCCATCCAACGGACCCCACAAAGACGGCCTCCATTGGGGCACAGTTAAACCCTGATGTAGACGCCGCACTACGAGAATTCCTTCGGGAGAATTGGGACATGTTTGCCTGGCACCCTTCAGATATGCCAGGAATCCCGCGCAGATTGGCAGAACACAGCCTAAACATCATAAAAGGATTGAAGCCAGTCAAACAGGCTCTTCGGCGATTTTCCGAACCGAAAAGACAGGCAATGGGAGAGGAGCTAGCCAAACTATTGGAAGCCGGATTCATCAGAGACATCAAACATCCGGACTGGCTAGCAAACCTGGTAATGGTACCAAAAAAGGACAAATCCTGGCGCCTATGTGTCGATTTTAAAGACCTTAACAAGTCTTGTCCAAAGGATCCTTTCCCCCTTCCCCGCATCGATCAAATCATCGATGCTACCGCAGAACATGATTCATTGTGCTTCCTCGACGCATACTCCGGCTACCATCAAATCAAGATGGCGGAGGCAGACCAAGCCGCAACGGCATTCATTACTCCATATGGACCATTCTGCTTCAACACAATGCCCTTTGGACTCAAAAATGCCGGTGCAACATATCAGCGCATGATTCAGACATGTCTGGCTACCCAGATCGGCAAAGCAGTAGAAGCATATGTAGACGACGTGTTCGTCAAGACCAAACACATCGAAACTCTAGTAGACGACTTGAGGCTCACATTCGACAACCTCCGAGCATATGACATTAAGCTCAACCCGGAAAAATGCATTTTCGGCGTACCAGTCGGAAAGCTCCTGGGCTTCATTGTATCCGGTAGAGGGATTGAAGCAAACCCAGCTAAGATCCGAGATCTGTCACAGTTGGATATCCCAAAGGACCTCAAACAAATACAAAAATTAACTGGATGCGTGGAGGCTTTAAGCCGCTTCATCTCCCGTTTGGGAGAAAAGGCATTGCCCCTCTATCGCCTCCTTAGGCGCACCGAACACTTCGAGTGGACGGATGTTGCCACGGCCGGACTCGAAGAAATAAAGGCCATATTGGCAACAAATCCGGTTCTGGCCGCGCCTAACCTGGGCGAACCAATGTTATTATATATCGCGGCAACACATCAAGTTGTCAGCGCGGTACTCGTCGTCGAACGAGAAACAGAAGGACACAAATTCCCTCTTCAAAAACCAGTGTACTACGTATCCACTGTCTTAACCCCATGCAAGTCCCGATATCCATATTATCAAAAGATAGCGTACGCGGTGTTCATGGCATCCCGGAAGCTGTGACACTACATTCAAGAGTGTTCGATAACAGTCGCCTCCGAAGTACCTCTCAATGACATTATAAACAACCGTGACGCGACGGGCAGGATTGCAAAATGGGCCATCGAACTCTTACCATTCGACATAACCTGCAAACCACGGCGAGCCATAAAGTCGCAAGTTTTGGCTGACTTCGTCGCCGAATGGACCGAAGCCGAACTCCCTAAAGAGTACGGCGCATACTCCAATTGGATCATGCATTTCGACGGCTCCAAAATGTTGGCCGACTTGGGGGCTGGCATCGTATTGACGTCCCCAACTGGAGACACAGTCCAATACGTACTTCAGATAATGTACACGGACTCCAACAATGCAGCCGAATATGAGGCCCTTCTACATGGCCTCCGGATGGCAATCTCCATGGGTATTCAACGCCTAGAAGTTCGCGGGGACTCAAACCTCGCAATATCCCAAGTAAACGAAGACTTTGATGCCAATGATCCGAAAATGGCAGCCTATCGTAACACCGTCTTAAAAATGTCAGCTCGGTTCGAAGGACTCGAATTCCACCATGTAGCCCGGGATAATAACCAGGCAGCCGACGTGTTGTCATGCATCGGCGCAAAACGCGACGCCGTCCCTCCAAACATCTTCCTGGAGCGGCTCTTTAAGACATCCGTATTATGGGAAGAGGAGTCCGGAAATAACAACCCGGAACCAACCGTACCACCCAACACGGAACATTCTGACACAATCGATGGCTCAGCCAATGAAATAACACCTTCAGCCCACGAAATAATGGCAGTAATTGCCCCGTGGACGGAACCATTCCTAGCCTCCTTAATTAGGCAGGAACTTCCCGAAGACCAAAATGAGGCCCGCTGCATAGTTCGGCGATCTAAAGCCTACAAGGTCCATGAGGGAGAGCTTTATAAGAAAAGCACAACCGGAGTCCTTCAAAGGTGCATCTCCAAAGAGGAAGGGCGAAATCTGTTGGCTGAAATTCACACCGGACTTGGCGGGCACCACGCCGCAGCCCGGGCCCTTGTAGGCAAGGCCTTCCGTACAGGATTTTATTGGCCGACGGCCCGGGCAGATGCTCAGGACTTAGTCCAGCGATGCGTCGGGTGCCAGCTTTTTGCTAATCAAAGTCACATGCCGCCCACCGCCCTCAAAACTATACCCATCACCTGGCCGTTCGCGGTCTGGGGGCTTGACATGGTTGGACCCCTTAAAGGGGGAACCCATAAGCAAAAATACCTATTGGTAATGGTGGACAAATTCACCAAATGGATAGAGGCCAAACCAGTTAAAACGGCCGAATCCGGACCAGTGATAGACTTCATATCCGGGGTAGTACACCGTTATGGCGTCCCCCACAGCATCATCACCAATAATGGCACAAACTTCACGGCCGACGAGGTTAAACTCTGGTGCAAAAATATGGGCATTAAGCTCGACTACGCTTCAGTCTATCACCCTCAAACCAATGGTCAAGTTGAACGAGCAAATGGTCTAATCATGAGCGACATCAAACCCAGATTAGTGCGGTCCCTTACGGAATCTAACACGCACTGGGTAGAGGAGCTCGACTCCATACTCTGGGGGCTGCGGACCACGCCAAACCGTACTACCGGATTCACACCATTCTTTATGGTATACAGCGCAAAGGCAGTTTTGCCCTGCGATATAATTCATGACTCACCTCGAGTGCGCATGTACGAAGAAAGAGAAGCTGAGTTGGATCGGTAGGACAGCTTGGACGCATTGGAGGAGGAGTGCAACGTGGCAAAGGCTCGTTCCGCATTCTATCAGCAGCAGGCTCGAAGATATCAAAGCAGAGAAGTACGGGCTAAAACTTACAATGTTGGCGAACTAGTTCTACGCCTGCCGGACAAGAAAAAGGACAAACTCAAGCCCAAATGGGAGGGTCCCTTCATCATCGACCAAGTCCTGACCGGCGGAGCATACCGTCTGCGAAACGCATCGGACAACCGACTCGAGCCGAACCCATGGAACGCAGCCCGCCTCCGAAGATTCTACGCCTAGCGCCAGACTCAGAGTTCGTCTCCTTCCTCCGTCCACATTTTATACTTCAGTTGTCTTTTGTTTCTCTCTTTTCTCCCACCTTTTTCATAAATCCCCCGAGGGCTGATTCACGCATTGTTCGCACACACTTGACGTGCTACTCGCACTCATTATACCTGGGGGCTTCTTTAACAGAAGCTTATTTATACGGGCTTTATGCCCAACACACGCGTCACACTTCTGCATGTACCTTTTATTAACCATTATATGCATCGATATGACTTAAGTTTTGGCCAAGCTGGGTTGCTGGGCTCCTGTGCTTACCCCTACGTTCCCGATTGTTCGGCTAGGAGGTAAAGGGAGCACCTCTGCGATTGTTACTGCCGGGTCAGCCGGACGTGTACCTCAGACTGGATGAAGCCGAAAGCTAGCGTTCTTAAGGGAATATTCGGTCGGTGACTTGAAAGATGATTTCTCATTTATTTATTTATCTGCCCCCAGATGTTTTCCTGCTCTTTTCGCAGTCCGGACATGCACTTTAGGGCATGCCTCCCAGGGAAAGGAACCCCTAATGGAACTATTCTCCCTGGAAGATGTTTCTTACTAACCATGTAATATAACATAACTAGTTTGGCACTTGTCTGATAAAGCACTAATGACCCCTATGCCTGGTCTCCTTGCATGCCCCGGTTTTTTCATAACCGCAAGGGTATTCGGACACACTCCGGACTGTTGGGTCCCGAGGTTGAAGCGAAAAGGTCCGCAAAGACAAACGATCTACAATCCGGCTAGAAGGCATTATACATGTCATCTTAAAAATACATCGTCACATTGACTGATTGTACTCCTCTTCAATCCCATCTAACAGGCTATCTAATTTACAGTCCCGTTGGGAATACTTAGTGGCCAACTCTACTTGGCCGTACACTAAGCTCACAGGGATCTCCTTCCCATCGGGCCCCACAGGTCCGACCTCGGCCATGTGGTTTGGATCCGCCTTCTTGTACCGCGTCTTCACCATCGCCCAGGCCTCCCTGGCGCCTTGACGACAGGACGATATCTTCCATAGACGAAAGCACTGCCGTGCTCCCTGAAGCTTCTCTGCAAGCCCTCCAAGACCCTCGGGTAGGGAGACGGACGGCCATAAGGCCTGGGCGACGCCACTCATTGCCTGCCGAACACGTTCGTGTAGTTGCAGCAGCTCGGGAAGTTGATCACCCGTTGAACCGGGCATTTCCTCTACAGGGCAACCTGTGAGCACACCTACAGACACATTTCTGTCAATTGACTTCCTCGCCGAACTCTTCTTTTCAAAAGAGTTTGCTCAAGCACTTACTATAGATGCCGTGACGAAGCCGCTGATTCTCCTTCACGGAGCCGGACAGCTGGGCCCGAACACCTTTTAGCTCTTCTCCAAGCTGGGTGTGGGCATCTTGGAGTTTGTTTCTCTCCTGCTGCACCTTCATAAGCACCCTCTCGCCGGCCTTCAGCTGGCGCAGTAGCTGTTGCTTGTCCGGATCAAGTCCGGCAACATCTGCAAAATTATTGTTAGACTTATACGCACGCCGCACACTGCTTATCTTTTTGAAACATGTGTTACCGGAGGGGGGCTCTGCGTCTCCTCCTGCGGCGGCTAGTGCGGCCTCAAGTTGGGCCTTGCACTCTTGTAGCTCCTGGGACAATTGGGTATTCTTCTCCGTAAGATCCTGCATATCAAATGATCCTTAAATCAATTATTTTAACTACTTTAAGTCTCGGGGGCTACTGGCATATAAAGCTACTAAAATCCCTTACCCGTATGTCTTTTACATATTGCTCCGTGGCTCTGGTTAAACCATCTTGCGCGGCACGGAGGTGCGCGTCTCCCGCGTTAAAGGCATTCAACGCCTCCGGGGAGAAACACGCGTCACGAAGAACTGTCCGGCGGCGCCTGTGATTCATGGCGCTCTCCACCTCAGACCTGCTGGCGGACAGCCTGTCGGCATCCTCCGTTGGAGGAGCATCCGGTCGCGCCTTGCGCTCACCTCCCCCTCTGGACCAGGTGTTGGAGCCTGGCTGGAGGAGGCTTGGTTGGCAACCTCTCCGGGCACAGTCCGGCGAGCGCTCTTTCTCCTGAAAAAGTTATGAGCATCAATATACCTCACAGGGGCCCTTTCCTTAAAAACGGTGGCATGTTATACCGTTGCGGCGACATTTCAATTCGCACCGCACCCCTCTTCCGCCTGCTGGGCCGAACTGACCCTGGTTGGTCAGCCGCCACGGGATCAGCTTCCCGCCTTGAAGGCACTGCGAGACACCGTTGGTATGCGTGGTCAGAAATAAGCACGGACGAAGTGATGGTCCGGTCATAGTTACCTGGGAAGCTGGAGATAAACCGGGGTAGTCAGCCATAATGGCGACTAGAGCATTGTCCATGCTAAGCTGGTGGAACACCCCGTCAATCAGCTCCACCTTTATATCCGGATCCTCTTCGGAGGCCGAATCAAGGGATCTTCCCGGATCCTCGGGTTGTGGAGCTGGACTGTGTATGTCCCCCACATCCCGGCGCAGTTCCTGCGTTAAAATCATAAAATAAGGCACTTAACTTTGAAAGCACGGATCGGATGAATAAACGTCCGCTTACCTAGCTCCGAGGGTTATTCATGGAGAATCCATTCAATGGGCTCGCTTGGAGGAAGTCCTCCTTCTCCCCCTTGTACAAGCAGGACAGGATCTTCACCAGATCTGCGGCCGATCCCGGCCCCTTGCGGCCATGACGGGTGGCGTCATTCTCCCCGTTGAAATCCCACATGGGGTGGCCCCTATATTGGAGCGGCTGCACCCCTCGCATAATGCACGTGGCCATGACTCCAATCATGGTCAATCCGGAATGGGCCAGCAACCTTATCCGACCCATCAAATAATGGACGCTCCTGTCTTCCTCCTGTTGAGGGCTCCGTGGGCGCCAACTCAGGCGTTTCTTCAGGGGAGCATTACTGAACTCAGGGAGGCCGATCCAAACTGGGTCCGACAGTGGAGCATCTTCCACATAAAACCATTCTGAGGGCCAGTCTTCGGACGCCTTCTTTGGGGTTCCGGATAGATATCCTGTCCCGGTGATGCGCCATATTTTGGCTCCGCCCACTTGATATATTGACCCCTCGTGAGAACGGGGTACGAGGCAAAACAGTCTCTTCCACAGCGCAAAATGGGGCTCGATGCCCAGGAACAACTCGCAAAGAGCTACGAAGCCCGCGATGTGCAGAATGGAGGCGGGCGTAAGGTGATGAAGCTGGAGTCCGTAGAACTCCAGTAGCCCCCAGAGAAACGGATGTATGGGAAATCCGAGCCCCCTTATCAGATAAGGGACGAAACACACCCGCTCTCCTTTAGAGGGACTGGGGGTATTCTCCGCCTACTTTCCACCTTTGTAGGTGGCCAGCCCGGCTCGAACCGGGACCATAAAGGCCGGAGGGAGGTATCCCTCCGTTTGGAGCGTCACCAGCTTGTTATGCGGGACTGAACATTTCCTCCAATCTCCTGGCTGAGGGCTAGGAGCGTGAGAGGAGGAGCCGCGTCGATGGTCCATGATGGAGTGGATTTTTGGTCAGAAGCGCTCCGATGAGTACTCGCGGAAGGAGGATGGTGTGATTTGGATCTGGATTCTTGCCTCTCTTATAGGCAGCTTGTTCGTGCAGCTAGGGGGTAAAATGTAAAAATACCCTGGCCTTTCGCATTCGTACGACACGTGGAAGAGGGCCATTATTGGGCGTGGAAGCCAAGGAGCGCAACATTTATAAGGAAGCCGGACACTATTCGGCAAGCACATGGAATTTGGAGGAGAACCCGCCTTGCAACACCGAAGACAATATACGCGCCAGACTCGTCGTCATTGAAGCCTGGTTCGGGGGCTACTGAGGGAGTCCTGGACTAGGGGGTGTCCGGATGGCCGGACTATCATCATCGGCCGGACTCCAAGACTATGAAGATACAAGATTGAAGACTTCGTCCCGTGTCCGGATGGGACTTTCCTTGGCGTGGAAGGCAAGCTAGGCAGTACGGATATGTAGATCTACCATTGTAACCGACTTTGTGTAACCCTAGCCCTCTCCGGTGTCTATATAAATCGGAGGGTTTTAGTCCGTATGACGACAATCACAACAACAATCATACCATAGGCTAGCTTCTAGGGTTTAGCCTCCTTGATCTCGTGGTAGATCCACTCTTGTACCACCCATATCATCAATATCAATCAAGCAGGAGTAGGGTTTTACCTCCATCGAGAGGGCCCGAACCTGGGTAAAAACATCGTGTCCCTTGTCTCCTATTACCATCCGCCTAGACGCACAGTTTAGGACCCCCTACCCGAGATCCGCCGGTTTTGACACCGACAGTGCTGAATTACACGGCCGACTTACAGCCTGGAGCATGGATCGAAAGTTATGAGATGGCCATGGAGCTGTTGGAGGTCAGCGACGCGGCAATGGCTAAGTACTTCACCATGATGTTGGATGGAACGGTCCGGTCTTGGTTAAAGGGCTTGCCACCCAATTCCATTAATTCATGAGCAGAGCTAAAGGCCCGATTCATCCAGAACTTCAAAGACACTTGCAAGCAATCCATGTCGATTGTGGACTTGACAAATTGTAAGCAGGAGGAGGGTGAATCCACAACTCATTGGGTGCGCCGGGTCAAGGAGATAATACATTCGTCTGATAAGATGGATGTCGGCTCTGCAGTCCTCATGTTGGAGAAGAATTGCCGCTTTGAGTCGCTGAGACAGAAACTGGGGCGCCTTAAGCGTGATTGCAACAATATGGGTACACTGATGGCAGCTTTAGTCAAATACACCGACTCTGATTGTACCAAGGATCCCGCGTCTGATGAGGAAAAGACAGGGAAGGGAAAGAAGAACGACTATGGAAAGGGTCAGCAGCATAATCCGATGAATCAAGGAGGCAATAAGCGTAAGACTGAGGGTAAACCAGAGTTTGTGGCCAACTCCAATGCACAGGGAAACAATCAGAGACGTAAGGGCAAGCCGCCCCCTCGATCTGGCGGGTCAGGCCCATCTCTTGAGCAGCTACTCAATGAGCCTTGCCCGAGACACGGCACCTGGGAACGACCCGCCACCCACTTATAGTGGGTAGTATCACGTGTTCACCATTAGTTTGTGCAAACGTGACCAGAAGGTTCATAAGAGGGCCGTGAATTCTGTTGAGCCGGCGGTTCCCCGTTATTTGAGGTGGTCAGAACAGCCCATTGTATGGAGCAGGGAAGATCACCCCCTCTGGGTTGATAATTCGGGTCAGTTAGCCTTGGTGGTAGCACCTCAGGTTGGTGGATATAAATTCACTAAGGTACTCATGGACGGGGGTAGCAACATCAGTATCCTCTATTATGAGACCTTTCAACGCATGGGCTTGACTGATAAGAATTTGAAGACGTCCAGCACTGTTTTTCATGGATTGGTTCCTGGTAAGTCGGCTTACCCAGTTGGCAAGATTGAACTGGAAGTGGCCTTTGGAGACGAGTATGATTCTAGAGCTGAGAAATTAACCTTTGAGGTGGTCAAAATTAGGAGTCCATATCATGCTCTGTTTGGACGACCGGTTTATGCCAAGTTCATGGCACGGCCGTGTTATGTTTATCTGCAGCTTAAGATGCCGGGTCACAAGGGCACCATCACCGTACTTGGAAGTCGAAAGGTAGCCCTGGAATGTGAGGAGGGCGATGCGGCTTATGTTGAGTCTGTTTGTGCAGCGGAGGAGCTGAAGTTTTATCAAGACAATGTTGACCCGGCGGATATGACCTCTTTAAAGAAGCCAACCACCGAGCATGACCCAGCGATGAAGTTTAAGTCGGCTACTGAAACCAAGCTTGTTGATTTCAATCTAGGTGATTCATCTAAGCAGTTCAGTATCAGTGCCAATTTGGATCCTAAATAGGAAAGCGCGCTCATCGAGTTCATCCTTGAGAACCGGGACATCTTCACATGGAAACCTTATGACATGCCGGGTGTACCGAGAGAACTCGATGAGCACACTCTCAATATTGATCTAAAGTATAAGCCGGTCAGGCAGTTTCTTCGACGGTTCAACGAAGAGAGACGGAAAGCTATTGGAGAGGAAGTCGCCCGGCTCTTAGCGGCTGTGTTTATTGTTGAAGTTTTTCACCCGGAGTGGTTGGCTAACCCGGTGCTCGTGCTCAAGAAGAACGGCACCTGGCGGATGTGTGTGGATTACACGGACTTAAATAAGGCTTTTCCGGCTGATCCCTTTGCTCTCCCCTGTATTGATCAAATCATTGATGCTACGGCGGGTTGCGAGCGTTTGAGCTTTTTGGATGCTTACTCTGGTTATCATCAGATCAAAATGGTAGTTAAGGACCAGGAGAAGACGGCTTTCATCACTCCGTTTGGAGCCTTCTGTTATGTATCTATGCCATTTGGGCTCAAGAGTGCTCAGGCGACTTATCAGCGATGTGTACAGAACTGTCTCCACGATCAAATTGGGCAATGTTCACGCTTATGTGGATGACATCATGGTGAAGTCTAGAGAGAAGGAAACCTTGATATCTGATTTGAAAGAGACCTTTGATAATCTCCAGGTTTATAAGATGATGCTTAACCTGGCCAAGTGTGTATTTGGTGTACCTGCAGGCAAGCTCTTGGGTTTCTTTGTCTCAAACAGAGGCATTGAAGCTAATCCGGAGAAGATCAAAGCAATTACCTCTCCGGCTATACCGGCGTGCATCAATGATGTTCAGCGACTAGCGGGTCGTGTTGCTGCTTTAAGCCGGTTCATAAGCCGTTTAGGTGAGAAGGCCCTACCGCTGTATCAGATGATGAAGAAAACATACACTTTTGCCTAGAGTGATGCTGCTGATACTGCCTTTGAAGATTTAAAGAGACAGTTGTCTGAGCCACCGGTCCTTGCGGCTCCCGTTGATAAAGAGTCGTTGCTGTTATATGTGGCTGCTAATTCACGAGCCGTCAGTGTTGCCGTCTTGGTGGAGCGTAAGGAGGCTGGCAAGGAGCATCCGGTTCAACGGCCGGCTTACTACATCAGTGAGGTGCTCATTGAGTCTAAACAAAGATATCCACATTGGCAGAAACTTGTTTACGGAGTGTTTATGGCAAGCCGGAAGCTGAAGCAGTACTTCCAAAGTCATCCTATAATTGTGGTAAGTTCTGCCCTCTTGGGAGACATCATCCAGAACAGGGAGGCCACAGGACGAGTCGCCAAGTGGGCTATTGAGCTTGGGCCTCATGGTTTGAAGTATATGCCACGTACTGCCATTAAGTCTCAAGCCTTGGTGGACTTTATCAATGGTTGGATAGAGTTGCAGGCACCTGAGGAGAAGCCAGATAACACATATTGGACTATTCACTTTGATGGGTCCAGGCAGTTAGAAGGCTCGGGGGCTGGAGTTGTTTTAACTTCCCCTCGAGGTGACAAATTTTGTTATGTGCTCCGGCTTATGTTTCCTTGTACTAACAATGCAGCTGAGTACAAGGCCTTACTCCATGGTCTCCGGATGGCCAAAGAGATGAACTTGAGTCGGGTAAGGTGCTTGGGCAATTCAGATCTCGTGGCTCAACAGGTGTCAGGCAGGTGGGACTCCAAGGATCCCCTTATGGCGGCTTACCGTCGTGAAGTAGATGATGTGGCTGGGCACTTCAAAGGTTATCAAGTGGAGCACATTGATCGAAGGAAGAATGAGGCGGTTGATGCTTTAAGTCGGTTGGGATCTCAGCGTAAGCCGGTGCCGCCTAACACCTTTCTCGACGTTTTGCAAAATCCTTCTATCAAGGTACCTACAGAGGAAGAACTAGCAGTGCCAGACCCGGAGGCACAGCTGGTGGCAGCTCTTCACGTCATCCCGTATTGGACAGTGCCATATTTGTCCTATATGACCCGGGAAGAGTTTCCTGAGGATGAGACCTTGGCGAGACAAATCATCAGGCGGTCCAAATCTATGACGATTGTTCATGGCGAGTTACATCACCGCAGTGTCACTGGGGCGTTTCAACGTTGTGTGTCGCCTGCGGAGGGTCAGGAGATACTTCATGAGATCCATGAAGGAGATTGTGGTCATCATGCCGGTTCAAAATCTCTTGTGGCCAAGGCTTTCCGTCATGGTTTCTATTGGCTGACGGCTCATGCTGATGCGATGGATCTAGTCAGCAAATGTGACGGATGTCAAAAATTCTCACACGAGCTCATGTGCCGGCTCAAGAGTTGAGGATGATTCCAATTACTTGGCCATTCGCAGTCTGGGGGCTTGACATGGTTGGACCTTTCAAGAGGTCTAAGGATAAAAAGACACACCTCCTGGTGGCAGTGGATAAGTTTACAAAGTGGGTTGAGGCAGAGCCAGTCAGTAAGTGTGATGCAGCCATGGCGGTTCAGTTCATGAAAAAGGTGATCTTTCGTTTTGGTATTCCACACAGCATCATAACTGATAATGGCACTAATCTCTCCAAGGGTGCCATGGAAGAGTTCTGTCAACGAGAACATATCCGGCTTGATGTTTCGGCTGTTGCTCATCCTCAATCCAATGGTCAAGCAGAAAGAGCTAATCAGGAGATCCTGAAGGGTATCAAACCCCGGCTCTTGGTCCCCTTACAACGGACTCCGGGTTGTTGGGTGGAGGAGTTACCCTCTGTACTGTGGAGCATCAACACTATGCCTAACAGATCTACAGGTTACACACCTTTCTTCATGGTATATGGAGCAGAGGCAGTCCTGCCAAGTGACATCCGTCACGACTCACCCCTCGTGGCGGCTTATGTTGAGGCTGATAACGAAAAAGCTCGTCAGGATGCACTGGACTTGTTGGATGAGGAGCGAGACTTGGCAATAGCCCGCTCGGCGATTTACCAGCAAGACCTGCACCACTATCACAGCCGTCGGGTTAGAAGCAGAACCTTTCAGGAAGGAGACTTAGTGCTCCGGCTCATCCAGGATCAGTCTGATATGCACAAGCTATCCCCTCCTTGGGAAGGAACTTTGTGGTCAGCAAGAATCTGCACAATGGGTCATACTACCTTATCGATGTTCGAGAGCACAAAGACTCACGTAAGTCGGAGGAGGAGACCTGCCGGCCTTGGAATATCGCCCATCTTCGGCCTTACTATACTTGAGCCACCGGCTCTCAAGATGTATGGGGCTGTTTGGTTTATGCCCCAACTAGCCCAACGAAAATTTTCGCATGACCAATGTAAGGGCATGACCAAAATTTTGGTAAGTTGCTATTGTTTGGATTGTAGCCATTGTGCTTACCAAAATATTGGTGAAATAGGGTAGATCTCCGTTTGGTTTGCAACTAACTTAGTTTGATTTGGCTATTTGGATTGACCAGTGATTATGATCCGATTCAAGTTCATTTTCCAATGCAAGCCAATAGGGAAATGGGGATTAATGTGGGGGAAACTTTAATTAACGGGGAGTAATTGTTATGGCGTATTTAAAATAGGCAAGTCTCGTCCAGAAAGTAACCCCAGAAGAATCACACACAGGCGCAGGTCTACAGCTACCAGTCGCTATCTCCGTACATGCATGCGTTGGTCTAGCCAAAATAAAAGGAGAACTACCATCTATAGGGATCAGGAAATCGTAGAGATTTACGGATCTTGATGATAAACATCCTTTGTAGAGTACTAAATCTCTACGCAGGATTCTCACAAGAAAGAGTCTATGCCAAAAAATGAAAATAATTAGAGCGTATGACGCGGAAACAGCAAATTGGATGCACTAATTACGCGGGACCCACCAAGGAACAGTGCACGCGGGCGTAGCCAATTATTTGGTGAAGCTTTTCTGCGCCTTCAACTCGCCATGGCGTTGGCGAGAATAACACTGGCGAGCCATGGGCGTGCCGGGCGAGCCAAAATTTTGGCCTCCTTCCAAACGCTAGCCAATTTTCATGGGTTTACCAATTTTTTGGTAGGGTTGCTTTTGGTTGTAATCCGAACACACCCTATATATTTTTTGACGATGTATATGTTATATGAATCAATAAAGCAGGACCTCTGTTCTTTTCACCCTCAAAGGTTTACATGTCTTCTTTATCAGGTGGTGGAAACAACCAACAGGGAGCGGATCCTATCTGAATTCGGCTTTCCCTTTGGTCCGGCTTATGATCATATCTGAATCTAGCCATGGTCACTTGGGGGCTTCCTGTTCAAACATAGGTCGTATTCGAACCAAAGAGAGCATAGCTGTCGATACCCACTTGATCGGCATACTGCCAAACCCACTTGGGGACTTCTTGATCATATTTGAATCATAGCTTAACCCCTTTGGGTCTGACGTGGATCGTATTCGAATCAGCGTCATTAAACAACTCTTATGGTCGCTTGGGGGCTTCCTGTTCAAACATAGGTCGTATTCGAACCAAAGAGAACATAGCTGTCGATACCCACTTGATCGGCATCGCCAAAGCCACTGGGGGCTGTATGATCGTATCCGAATCTTAGCTTAACCCCTTTGGAACGGTTCACTGATCGTATTCGAATCAGAGGCCTTTTAAATTTTGTTTATTATTCATCATACTTTGTAAGTATAAATGTTTGACTATCGGGAGGCCTTTCTCGAAAGTAATATGGGTTTCTCGTTCCACCGGTTTAATATTGGTCACTTCAGTTGTTAAGGGCCAGGTGAACATCATATGTGCTAACTTTCAGGAGTTAAACTTACCCTCATGATTTAGGTCACATAAAACCGGTGAGATTACCAAAAGGATCGCAGGTATGCTATTATGATTATGTTTAACAAATATAATCATAAACCGGCCTTTATATGATGTTTTGGTTCGCACTACGGGTTATCAATACCTTATGTGACCCCCGATGCGATAAGTTGCCAAGGGAATTCTGCTTGTTTTATATGCAGGATAAGGCAAGCAAAATTTTAACATCAAGGAAATAAAAGATCAACATAAGCTGGAAGTATATAGCGATGGCGGCTTACGAAAGTATTAAGGGCCGTAAACATGCGCGAAGGCATGACAAAAATCGAAAGGTTTTTCTACCCTATTACAAGACTCACCGAGTCTGGATAATGAAGCATTGTTTTCGCAAAGTCATAAACACCTGGGGTTCACTCCTTTGGTTGGCTTGAAGATTCCGGGTTATCCTTCTCCGCCTCTCCGTCAGCTGCCCTGTCCTGGAAGGTTGATGAGGCCCAGTCAATGCCACTCAAGGCTTCAAACTCAGCTTCATCATCTATTAAACCGGATGGGTCCACTTCAGGGGCAAAGGTATGCTTACGAGTTGGATGGATCAGGTTGACTGCATCATAGTTAGGTGTTGGAATTCTCCGGTTCTCACTGTCATAGCCCGGCTGATGTTTGGTAAGGTCAGTATCATTCCCAATGAGAGTAGCCACAGGACGTATGTCTTTCACACAGGCGGTGAAATCTGTCTCGTTGAATAAAGAGCCGTCTTCCTTCAAGCTGGGATACCCAAGCGCTGTGTGTGCCGGGTCTAACTCTGGAAGCCACGCCTTGGCCCAGCTCAATGCGGCTATAGCCCTGGCTCTGGCAGATGCCCGTCTTTGCTCTTGGACCCACTGGGGTAGCACGGCAAGCCGCTTTAGCACATCTTGTAGGAGATGGGGAACGTCATTTGACAAAGCCACAACGGCCAAAGCACGTTGTGAACCGGTGTACAGTTGCTCCACTAGAGTGTAAACCGCTTTCAGTTTGATCAACATATTCTGCTTGAGGTTTATGCTCCTGGGGCCTGCATTCATAAACATAAGGTGAGCCGGAGATAACAATAAAATAGTCATCAAAGGAAGGATTGCAATATTTGAGGTTATATATAGTAACTTACCGAAGATTGCTGAGACCATTTGAGATATCTGGCGCTTTAAGCCGGACAGCTCGGCTGTTGCTTCTGCAAGTGATGTTTCTGCTGTCTTGACCCGGGTTACTAGTGAGGCCTTCTCATCGGCACAGATTTTCTTCTCCGCCTCAAAGTTCTTCTTCAACTTCTCTTATTCAGAGACGCTGAATTCAAATTTGGAGCTGGCCTTTTGAATTTCAAGTTCTTGAGCTGCCAGGCGGCTCTTCAGGTCGGCAATCTCCGACTCAAATTGACTTATGGTGGCCTACGTTGATGCCAGGTTATAGTCAGCATCATGGTAAGATAACATTAAGTCCCAAACACTTTGCAAGCAAAGATACTTGACACTTGGGGGCTAATGTATGCTGAAGAATTTTAACTTATAATGCCGGTTCATGGAAATTAAGTCCCAAGCACTTTGCAAGCAAAGATACTTGACACTTGGGGGCTAATGTGTATCGCAAGTTCAAGGTATCATGTTACAACCGGGTTAAATATCTTCTTTCTAAACCAGACAAAGCAGTGCTAAGCAGTTTTCTAAGTCTACAACATATTTATTCATAAGAAATCGACTTGGGGGCTGATACAGTAAGTACGATTAAGAAAAGTAGCATAAGTTATACCTCAGATTTTTGCTGTATTTGCTTCACCATGTCAATTTCCAGGTCACGGCTGCTATGTACTTGATTGAGATAGCCAGAGACTATCTCTCCAATGCTCAAATGAGTATAAT
The DNA here is from genome assembly GCA_963921465.1 of Triticum timopheevii. NCBI lineage: Eukaryota > Viridiplantae > Streptophyta > Magnoliopsida > Poales > Poaceae > Triticum > Triticum timopheevii. The sequence continues at coordinate 175,083,680 of OY997272.1, forward strand.
CAGCAATGTCTAGCTTGGCCTTTCGGCGTCCCAGAAGCTCCTCCTTGGCAGAGCACTTGGCAAGGACAGTGGGCTGCCCCGGCTCAACAAACTGAGTCTTCAGAATCTCAACTTCCGGATCAATTGTCTTGGCCGGGCTAGGAGCTTCCGGGTTATCAGAGCTGTTGAGAGTATCTTTGGCGGGTGGATCAGAGGTTGGTGCTGGAATGTCATAGGCTGGTTCAGGCGGCGGCTGATGGGTAGAACTATTAGGAGCAGCCGTGCCAAGCTCCGGTTCAGTCGCGACCGGGTCTTGGGACGGCTTACTCGTTTTTGCCCACTTACTGGGTTTCACTTGCACGCTGTGGACAAAGGCAGAAGGATGAGTACAAAAGCATGAGTAAGGTAAAGCATAAGGTAAACAAAATTACATTACCCAGGGGCAGTTTTGAAAGCCGGCATGTTAGATTGCATAGACTCGCCGGAGGAAGGAGAGGTATCCTAATAATTTGAGTTAGATGAATTGAGAGGTTGACGAATTAAACTTGCCAAAGGTAAAACAAAACGTAAATCGGAAATAACCTCAGTCTGACGCTTCCTGGTTACGTCAGGTAAGCTGGAGGAGAGTTCTACATCCTTGCTGGTCCGGGTCTGCCTCCGGCTTTCAAATTGCTGTTGCTTCAAAAGAAATTGAGGATCTTGGTAAGCCAAAGGATGCGAAAATCTTACTTTCCGGGTTACTCTTCGAATTTTCTGACCCGGCAGGGGCTCGGAGTCGGAGGAGATTATAGTTACCTCTTCCTCGACGGCTTGGCTATTCCCCGTGTCTTCCTGGAAAGATTTAATGTCAGTAAGGTGATGATAAAGAGTAAAGGGAGTTAGAAGTTACCTCGTCTTCATCATCATCAGTATCGCCAAGTTTAAACATATCTGAAGTGCTTGGCTTCCTCTGCTTCGAAGTTCCAGTCTTGGCGGTTTTCCTTTCGGCTCTTTTTGCCGCTCTGGCTTGTTTGGCCGCCTCATGGTCATACTTGACCTTCCAGAAGTTGTCATCGGCCTATAAAAATGATAAGGGGTTATGAGTAAAAGCAAGGTGTAATATAGTAAAGAGTATTCATTAAGGTTGATGACTCACTACGGGGGCCGGGTTCTTCTTGCAGAAGGGAAGTAAGCCAAAGGCATTACTAGTCACCTTGCCTTCTTTCAACAAAGTCTGGGTCGTAACTTCAACCATATCATCTGGTAAGTCATTAGAACTGTGGCGCAGTGGGTCATCCTTGTCGCCAGTGTAAGAGCACATTAAGCTGGGGCGGCGGCTTAACAGGATCACCCGCCAGGAGATCCAGACTCGCACCAAATCAATACCGCTCAAGACATTGCCTAAGAGGGCTTTGATCTTCTTGATGGTAGTGGAAAGTGATAGACGTTCAACGGTGGTTAGCTTATCCGGCAGTGGGTGATTTGATTCAAGGCGCAGAGCGTAGAAGCTGGACAGAGGGTTCTCGTCAGCCGGAGAAGTGTCCTGGCAGTAGAACCACGTCTGATTCCAATCCTTTGGATGACTCGGCAGTTCAGCATAAGGAAAAAGGTAGTCTCTTCGCCGTTGAATCGAAATGCCACCAAGTTCTAGACTGGGCCCGTTGGTGCATTCGTTCTGCCGGTTTAAGTAAAACAATTCTCTGAATAAAAGTAAGCTGGGTTCTTCTCCAAGGTACACCTCGTAGAAAACTTGGAAGTTGCAAATATTTGACACGGAATTGGGCCCGATGTCTTGAGGTCTGAGATCAAAGAAATGCAAAACATCCCTAAAGAATTTTGAACCGGGTGGAGCAAAGCCCCGGTTCATGTGATCAGTGAACACGATCACTTCCCCCTCCTTGGGTTGAGGCTTCTCCTCTGACGGGTTAGGAGCACGATAAGACATGACCTCCTTCTTGGGCAGATGGCCGGATTTCACGAAATCAGATAAAGTGCTTTCTGTAACAACAGACTTGACCTAGTTACAGGTCACCGAAGGTTTGGGAGCCTTGGGTGCCATTAGGCAAATTGTAACCTATGACAAAAGAAAAATTTCTGGTTCAACTTATAACCCGGAGGAGGACATCATGAAATTATTCAAAAACGGCGGCTTAAGAAGGGGCCTAATGACATATGGGTAATTACTCAATGGTATTTAAGCTGCTACAAGTATCAAAGGCAGTTAAATTTTCTTAAATCACCGAAAGCAAGTAAGGTTGACCAAACAGTGTCATTATCTTAAAAACTGTCTTTATGGACTATAGTGGTTGAACAGAGTCAACAGGTGCAGATTTTTGGCTAAGTGTGGAACAAACAAGTTTCACAAGTTTCAGCTATTATTTTGGATCAAACAATTGCTCTGAAAAGAAAAATTTCTAGACCTAAAACCAGTACAGAGAAGTTCATACACTCGAAGGAGGCCTTTAAACAAGGAAAGTGAGATCTGTTTCTACTCGAGATGGATGCGGAACAGCCACCGCAGTAGTTATAGCTGTCTAAAGATAAAAAAGGAGCACGGGAAAGGAAAAATATCAAGGGTTTGCAACAGGCGGCGATGAACACCGACGAACTCGGGAGGCCGCAGTGCAGATCTAAAATGCAGGAAAGGAAAGGGGCTTACAAATGCAGAGCGTCAGCAGGGTTCCGTCGCGTTTCTCTGGATAAGTCAGGTTGATGCAGCGGCCTGAGTTGGAGAAGACGAGGAGCTCGACGGTGGCGACGGCGGCGGAGCTCGAGTACCAGGGAGGTAGGAAGAAGATGAAGACGACTAAGGGAGAAAATGAAAAAGACCTAGGTCGAGCCTATTTATAGGGAAGGGCCGACTGGGACAGTGCGAGAAACGAGGAGATTGAATATCATTATCCAGCGACCCCGACGCCTCGGGTTTCGGGATGATCAATAAAGGCAAAAGATTCGTTGAAGATATAGCAGAATAAAATAAGGATTTAATTGGAGATGACGTCACGACGGGATAACGTGGATCCATAAGATGATGTCATGGCGGGTTAAACCCCTTTGCACAGACAGAAGACCGAAGGCTTATTTCTTAAGGTATTTTAAGATTGACATGAACCATTTCAAATCAATCTGGGGCCTAATGTTGGGGATGTAACTACTTGTATAAGCCGGCTATGAGGGGCCGGGTTATGCAAAGAGAGATTCATCAGAAGAAGCCCAAGACCAAGTATGAATATGGAGGTTCAATAAAGGGTCTAAAGCCCACCGGCGACTTAAGGCCCGTCATAGTAAACCGCCATACTCGCATGACTTGTATCATAAGGTAGATTTAACTAGTCACCGAGCCGGACACTGTTTATGAGCCGGCCGGGACTCTATAAGCCACAGGGCGTCAACCCGTGTATATAAGGGGACGACCCGCCGGCGGCTTAGGGTAAGAAACAAATCATCGAGAACCGGGCACAGCGCATCTCGCTCCCTGGTCATCGAAACATCAAGCAATACCAACCCAACTAGACGTAGGCCTTACCTTCACCGTAAGGGGGCGAACTAGTATAAATCTCTCGTGTCCTTTGTCCCGAATTAACCCCTTTAAGCTTCCTAGTTGCGATGGCTCCACGACTAAGTCCTTGCAAGAGGACATCTGCCGTGACAATCCCACGACACCCACCTCTAAAAACGATTTTCAAAAAGATTTGCCTTTTCTTTGCCCCTCTTTCGTTCGTCTTTTTTACTTGCTTTTCGTGTGCTCGTGTGTTAGATCGCTTGATTCGCCTTCATGGCTAGTCCTCCTATCATTTTTAATACTTACGATAATGAAGTCCTCGATTTTAAACAAAGGAAGGGAGAAAATTTAGAAGATGCTTGGTATAGAATTTGCAATGCTCAAAATAAGTCTACTCGAAAGCAATCTATTGCCATTCTTCTTAGAAATTTTTATGTGGGCGTTACTCCCTGGAATATATACGTTTTGGATAATATTTCCGGGGGCAATTTCTTGGGGAGCCATACTTGTGATTCTTTTAATGCTATATGATAGATTTGTTAGGCCCACCACCTCTTTTGATCAACGAAACTGTTTTAACTTTGGAACTTGTGATGCAAAGGCTTGTTATTATTGAGAATAAAATTGCTGCCATTGAGTTGATTGAAAATTTGGATAAAAATATTCATAATCAGATTTCTTAATATGGATCTAAGGTAGGAGTTACTTTAAAGAATCTTAAAGAAAAGGAACCTATAGTTAATGAAAAGATAGATCAAGATTCCGCTAGAACTGGCAAACTAGAGGATATTATTACCAACTTGAGATCCACTTTTTCTTCCATTAAAACAACTCAGAATCTTCCCTCTACTAAGACTGCCAAGTTTATTTACGTTCCTAAGAACAAGGGTGAATCTTCTATTAAAGAAAACGAAGATCTTAAAACAATTAGTGTTCACCCCAATTTTCTCGATATTATTAAGGAACCTTTTGCCACAAATGAATTTCTTGATTTCTTGCCAAGGAGTTTGATCATTGATAAAACCCAAGAACCTCCTAAGGATTATACGTGTGCAATTGAAGAATTGCATACCAAGGATGACAACACCTAGATCTATTCGTGTTTTATGCCTAGCTAAGGGCGTTAAACAATAGCGCTTGTGGGGAGGCAACCCAATTTTATTTTTGTTCTTTGGTTTTTGTTTCTGTTTAGTAATAAATAATTCATCTAGCCTCTAGTTAGATGTAGTTTTATGTTTTAGTTAGTGTTTGTGCCAAGTTAAACCTTTAGGATAGCTTACGGTGATAGTTGTGTTAATCCTGCTGAAAACAGAAACTTCTGCGCCCAGTAAATAATTTGCAGAATTTTATTGAAACGCGTTTTTGATCTGATTCTTTTTGCTATGGATTGGTGCACAAATTTCTCAAGTTGTCCTAATTTGTTAGAATTTTTTGGTTACAGAAGTATTCGAGAGTTACAGATTACTAGACTATTCTGTTTTTGACAGATTCTGTTTTCTATGTGTTGTTTGCTTATTTTGATGAATCTATAGGTAGTATCGGGTAGTATGAACCATCGAAAAGTTAGAATATAGTAGATATTACACCAATATAAATAAAGAATGAGTTTGCAACAGTACCTTAAAGTGGTCATTTATTTTCTTATACTAACGGAGCTTATGAGATTTTCTGTTGAGTTTTGTGTTGTGAAGTTTTCAAGTTTTGGGTAAGGATTTGATGGACTGTGGAATAAGGAGTGGCAAGAGCATAAGCTTGGGGGATGCCCAAGGCACCCCAAGGTAATATTGAAGGATAACCAAAAGTCTAAGCTTGGGGATGCCCTGGAAGGCATCCCCTCTTTCGTCTTCGTCTATCGGTAACTTTACTTGAGGCTATATTTTTATTCACCACATTATATGTGTTTTGCTTAGCGTCTTGTATGATTTGAGTGTTTTCTTTTTAGTTTTCCACAATCATCCTTGCTGTACACACCTTTTGGGAGAGACACACATGAATCGTGATTTATTAGAATACTCTATGTGCTTCACTTATATCTTTTGAGCAAGGCAATTTCGCTCCAGTACTTCACTTATATCTTTTTAGAGCACATCGGTGGCCTTATTTTATAGAACTTTATGAACACACATGCTTCACTTATATTATTTTAAGAGTCTTTTAGAACATCATGGTAATTTGCTTTGGTTATAAATTTAGTCCTAATATGATAGGCATCCAAGAGGGATATAATAAAAACTTTCATATAAAGATCATTGAATACTATGAGAAGTTTGATTCTTTATGATTGTTTTGAGATATGAAGATGGGGATATTAGAGTCATGCTAGTGGAGTAACTGTGAATTTGAGAGATTCTTGTGTTAAAGTTTGTGAGTCTCGTAGCATGCACGTATGGTGAACCGTTATGTGATGAAGTCGGAGCATGAAGTATTTATTGATTGTCCTCCTTATGAGTGGCGGTTGGGGACGAGCGATGGTCTTTTCCTACCAATCTATCCCCCTAGGAGCATGCGCGTAGTACTTTGTTTCGATAACTAATAGATTTTTACAATAAGTATGTGAGTTCTTTATGATTAATGTTGAGTCCATGGATAATACACACCCTCACCCTTCCACCATTGCTAGCCTATCTTGTGCCGCACAACTTTCGTTGGGACCATACACCCACCATATACCTTCCTCAAAACAGCCACCATACCTACTGTAGCGACCAGACCTCAAACAGTCTGATCTCTATGCATCAATGTCATCCCTGGATCAATAATGCTGACACGCACAGTACTCGAAGGATTTATAACAGAGTAGCAATCACACACTTATTACATCGAATGTCTCAAAAGAGAACTTATTACAATAAATATGGCTTAAGGCCATCTAATGACGATAACATCGAAAGGCTTGGAAGATAAGTGAGTCCATCAACTCCAACGACACTGAGTATAGAACCACGATCCTAAGGCATCTTACTCGTTGTCGGAAAAGTCTGCAACATAAACGTTGCAGCCCAAAACGGGTCAGCACATGGAATATGCTGGCAATGTAACACATAGAGAGTAATGAAAGAATAATGCTATTCTATATGCATATATGGCTGGTGGAAAGCTCTATGGTTACAGTTTTGCATAAATCCAATTTTTCCCTACTGCAAAGGAATAAATTTATTTAACTATCATGGTGGTTGTTAAACATTGAGAATGGTTTACAACATTCTCAATCCCAAAAAATATCATCATTAAACAAACCCAACAATAGTAGTTGAAGTAACATGTCGAGATTCACATGATAATCCAAGTACTAGATACTCAAAACGTCTATAACCGGGGACACGGCTAATCATGATTAGTTTATACACTCTAGAGAGGTTTGCGCACTTTTCCCCACATGACTCGATCTCCTCTGTTGGTTTTCTCGCTCTGCATGGTGTTTGAGAAACGGATGACCGAGACATAGTCTTTCAGAAGCGCTAGCACCTTACGATGGGTAGACCTGTACACCTACTTTCCCCTACATCTGCTAGTCTACCACTGTAAGAGTTCGCATGACTTAGTCAACTATGCTAGAGCCCATAATAGCATGTGGCTGCACACGGAAGTTTCTAGCATGAATAATCTTATGATCCCTTTGAGCCTGGGTGGCGGTCCAAAAACAAACAGGCAATCCTGGAATACCCAAGTGCCTCAATCCACCTAGATGTGTATTAAAGTTGCCACCTTAAATAAACCATTAATTAACAATCTCACACCTGTCATGGATACACTCACCCAATCCACGTCTACTAGCATAGCATGGCATAATAAGCAAACGTAGAAGTAACTCCCAGGGTTTGATAATAAAACAGGTAATAGGTACTACCTCATCTACTTCCCAAAACCCACATATTAATCAGATCCTAATCATGCAATTGTTTGAGGATTGATCTAATGCATAAAAACTGGGTAATAAAGAGGTATGATCAAAGTGTTACTTGCCTTGCTGATGATCCGTGAAACCTAGGGATTCGAAGTAGCAAGCGGCACAATCCGGGTACTCTATCGCAAACAAACAAGCATACAATAAGTACTCATCTAATGCACAGGTAAAACTCAAATAAGAAATCTAACCAGAAAGTTCAACTTAAGAACTCCAGTTGGCAAAAAGAATCAAATCAAACGAAGTAACGAAAATCAAACGGCGAAAGAAACAAGCTTCATTTACTAATCTGGACCTAAGTCAAATTTTACAGTAGCAAAAACTTGTTTGAGTTGGTTAAACGGAAAGAGGGTTTCGAGACGAAACTCTAGGCGCTTGAATCGCCAGATTCCGATAAACGAGCGAAAAGATAAACTAAAACGAAAATCGGATCAGAAATCGCGATCAGAATAATCGCGGGAAAAATCCGATAAAAAGAAAACTGACGAACAGATTAACGAACGGACGTTCGTTAACTGAAACTAAACGGCAAAGAACATTCGTTAAAACGAACGAACGGGCGAACGCTCGCTAAATAAATAAACCCTAAAAAAATAAAACCAATCTAAAAAAACGAATCTAGTTTTTTTTTTAAAAAAAACCAAAGTGGTTTTTCTTAAAAAAAAACCGGTCCGGCGGCGGCGGCTCAGGCAGTACCTCGGCGAGGCACTCCGGCGGGGAGGGGCGGCTCTGGCGGGGCGGCGGCGACTCGGCGGGGGGGGGGGGGGGGGGGTGTGGGCGGCTCGGGCGGTGGCTCCAGCGGGGCGGCAAGCGGCGGCAGCGGCAGCGCGAGGCGGCAGGGCTGGCGGTTGCGGCGGTGGGGTTCGGCGGCGGCGGCTTGGGGCTCCTAGGGGGCGGCGGCAACGATTTATATAGGGGGGGCGGCGGTGGCTGGCTTGGGCGAGGGGGCGCCCGGGGAGGAGTCCGGCTCGGACTCTCCTCGGCGTCCGTGCTGCACACCGCGGCGCGCGCGAGGGGAGGCGGCTGCGCTGGGTTGGGCCTGTCTGGCTGGGCTTCGGCCCAGTCGGGCGCGGGCGTGTTTTTTAAACAATTACGCCGAAAAAAAATCTAGAAAAAGAAACATAAATCTAAAAATACCAAAATAATTTTTCATCGTCCAAATAAAATATTTAGAACAAGATGCACATTTTTTTGACCCTAAAATAAGTTTTGAAAAACGTGCAGTTTTTCCTAAATTCAAATAAAATAGCAAAAACACCAAAATAAAATTTATTTGATTTTTTATTAAATCCTCAATATTTCTTTAATTTGGGAAAGTCATTTTATTCCCTCTCTCATATTTTTATAATAGAAATAATTGAAGATAAAATAAATACAATCAAATGATCCTATTTTCAAAATTCGAGAAAACTCAAATATGAAAATAATGTAATCCCCAACTCTCTTCGAGGGTCCTTGAGTTGCGTAGAATTTCTAGGATCACACCAAAATGCAATAAAATATGATATGCTATGATGATCTAATATATAACATTCCAAATTGAAAATTTGGGATGTTACAAACCTACCCCCCTTAAGATGATCTTGCCCTCGAGATTCGGGTTGGCAAGAAAATAGGTGAGGGTGGTCCTTCAGCAGATCTTCCTCTCTCTCCCAGGTGGCTTCATCCTCGGTGTGGTGGCTCCACTGAACTTTGCCAAACTTGATAACCTTGCTACGGGTGACTCGGCTGGCATACTCAAGAATCTTAACTGGTTTCTCTTCATAGGTCAAATCACTATCCATCTGAATCGCTTCCAGCGGCACAGTATCTCTCAGCGGTATATCGGCCATCTCTGCGTGGCACTTCTTCAACTGAGAAATGTGGAACACGTCGTGAACTCCTGACAATCCCTCAGGCAATTCCAACTTGTAAGCAACTTCTCCCATATGCTCCAAAACTTTGTATGGTCCCACAAAACATGGTGCTAACTTTCCCTTAACTCCAAAGCGCTTAACTCCTCGAAGTGGAGATACACGAAGATAAACTCTGTCTCCGACTTCGTAAACTGTCTCCTTGCGTTCAGAATCTGCATAGCTCTTCTGCCTGGACTAGGCTACCTTGAGCCTATCGCGAGTCAATTTCACCTTCTGTTCAGACTCCTTGATCAAATCTAGCCCAAACAATTGGCGGTCTCCAACTTCATCCCACGACAACGGGGTCCTGCACCTCCTTCTGTACAAGGCTTCGAAAGGGGCCATCTTCAAACTGGATTGATAACTGTTGTTGTAAGAAAACTCTGCATATGGCAGATTGTCATCCCAACTAGATCCGTAATCTAGCACACAAGCTCTCAGCATATCCTCCAAAATCTGATTGACTCTCTCGGTCTGTCCATCTATCTGCGGATGAAAGGCTGTACTGAACTCTAGCCTGGTACCCAAAGTTTCGTGCAACTGATTCCAGAACTTTGAGGTAAACTGGGTTCCTCTATCTGATACAATGCTCCTCGGAACTCCATGCAGACATAAGATCCTGGTCATATATATCTTGGCCAACTTAGCACTGGTGTAAGTGGTCTTCACTGGGATGAAATGTGCTACCTTCGTCAAACGATCGACTACAACCCTAATCGAATCATAGCCTGAACGAGTCTTGGGCAATCCCGTAGTGAAATCCATGCCTAGTTTATCCCACTTCCATTCGGGTATTGGCAATGGTTGTAACAATCCTGCTGGCTTCTAATGCTCTGCCTTTACTCTCTGACATACATCACAAACTGCTACATACTCCGCAATATCCTTCTTCATTCCGATCCACCAGAAAGTATCCTTCAAATCCAAATACATCTTGGTATTTCCTGGGTGAATCAAATATGGTGAATCATGGGCCTCTTGCAGAATCAGCTTCCTGATCTCCGGGTCATTAGACACATAAACACAGTCTTCAAACCACAGGGTATCGTGCTCATCCTCACGAAATCCTTTAGCTTTTCCTTTGCTCATCCTTTCCTTTATGGCGGCAATTTCCTTGTCGGTCTCCTGAGCTTCTCTGATTTTATCCATCAAAGTCGATTGAATCTCCAATGCTGCTACATAGCCTCTCGGAACTATCTCCAAATATAGCTCATGAAGATCCTCGGCTAACTCCTTCGGTAACTCTCCGGTCATGAGTGTATTGACATGGCTCTTACGGCTCAACGCGTCGGCTACTACGTTAGCCTTTCCCGGGTGGTAATGCATTCTCATATGATAATCTCTGATGAGTTCCAACCATCTCCTTTGCCTGAGATTCAACTCCTTCTGCGTGAAAATGTACTTCAAACTCTTGTGGTCCGTGTACACCTCACAATGATTTCCGATAAGAAAATGTCTCCAAGTTTTCAATGCATGCACCACGACTGCTAACTCCAAATCATGTGTGGCATAATTCAACTCATGAGGTTTAAGATGTCGTGAAGCATACGAAACAACTCTCCCCTCCTGCATAAGCACTACTCCAAGTCCTCGACGTGAAGCGTCGCAATACACCTCGTAATCCTTGCTCTGATATGGCAGAATCAACACTGGCGAGGTAACCAAACGTTCCTTCAACTCCTGGAAACTGGCCTCACACTCCTCAGTCCAAATGAATTTGGTATCCTTCTTCAACAGTTCCGTCATAGGTTTTGCAATCTTTGAGAAGTTCTCAATAAATCTCCGATAGTATCCTGCGAGTCCAGGGAAACTCCGGATCTCTCCAACTGTTGTTGGTGCCTCCCATTTTGTCACAGTGACAACTTTGGTGGGGTCTACTGCTATACCTTCTCCGGATATAACTTGTCCGAGGAATCCAACTTCCTTCAACCAAAATTCACACTTGCTAAACTTGGCGTATAACTGGTGTTCTCTGAGCTTCTCGAGTACCAAACGCAAATGCTCCTTATGCTCCTCTTCGTTCTTCGAGTAGACCAAAATATCATCAATGAACACCACGACGAACTTATTCAGAAACTCCATAAATACCTTGTTCATCATGTTCGTGAAATAGGCAGGTGCGTTAGTCAGACCAAATGACATAACGATATACTCATATAGCCCGTACCTAGTGGTAAAAGCTGTCTTAGGTATATCCTGCTCTCCAATCTTCAACTGATGGTATCCTGATCGCAAGTCGATCTTGGAAAATACCTTAGCTCCTTGCAATCGGTCAAACAGATCATTGATCATCGGCAGTGGGTACTTGTTCTTGATTGTTACTGCATTCAATCCTTGATAGTCAACAACCATCCTCAACGTTCCATCCTTCTTCTCTACTAGAAGTACTGGTGATCCCCAAGGCGAAGAACTTGGGCGAATATAACCTTTATCCAGTAACTCTTTAATCTGCTTCTTAATTTCCTCCAAATCCTTAGCGGGCATCTGGTACGGTCTCTTAGATATCGGCCCTGTGCCTGGCAAAAGCTCAATCAAAAACTCGATGTCTCTATCCGGTGGCATGCTTGGCAACTCTTCTGGAAATACATCAGGGAAATCCTTCACTACTGGTACTTCCTCCTGCACAACTCCTGATAAGGAATTTACGTGCATCCTTTTCGGCTCATGTCTTGATACATACTTGATCCTTCTCCCTTCTGGGGTGGTAAGCAAAATCGACTTACTGGCGCAATCGATGTTTCCTCCATACATCAATAGCCAATCCATACCCAGAATCACATCCGAACCTTGAGATTCCAAAATGATTAAATCTGAGGGGAAGACATGCTTTCCTATACTCAATGGCACTTGAAAACATCCTCGACTGGCCATATACTCCGCTCCTGGTGAGGTTACTAACATGGGTGTTCCTAGAACCTTGGTGGGCAGTTTATACTTATCCACAAATCCCCTCAATATGTATGAATGCGATGCGCCAGTATCAAAAAGAACGAGTGCAGTAAATGACTTAACCAAAAACTTACCTATTACTGCATCTGGTTGGGCTTCAATCTCCTCCACATTAACGTGGTTCACCTGTCCCCTGTTGAAAGGGTTCGGCTTCTTCCCCGAGCTTTCGTTGCTATTTCCATTCTGACCTTCAAGACATTCATTGGCGTAATGTCCAGTCTTCTGGCACTTAAAGCAAGTGACTTGACTCAAATCCTTCTTAGCTGGGGTGGATGGGTTGGTACGGTTCTGGCTGTTGCTTCCTCCATTACCATTCTTGGGGCCATTATGATTATGCGAGCTACCTCCTCCATGGGTATGCTGAAAATGTCCTCCCGACTTTGGGGTGAAATGTGGCTTCTGCTGAGCTCCAGAATTGTACTTTCCTTGTCCATACTTCCTTTTGCGGTTTTCAATCTGCTGCTGCTTCCCTTCAATCATAAGAGCACGGTCTACCAACTCCTGGTAGTTGTTGAAACTTGCTACCATCAGCTGCATACTTAGCTCATCATTCAGTCCTTCCAGAAACTTCTCTTGCTTAGCTGCATCTATAGCAACGTCATCTGGGGCATAACACGCTAGCTTACTAAAGTCATCCACATACTTGCCAACTGTATGTCCTCCCTGGCATAAGTTGTGAAACTCACGCTTCTTCATGGCCATTGCTCCTACTGGAACATGGGCAGTATGGAAAGCCTGCTGAAACTGATCCCATGTGACAGTGTCTACTGGATAGGTGGCTGTGAAATTCTCCCACCATGATGCTGCAGGTCCTTCAAGCTGATGTGCGACAAATCGCACCTTCTCCGCATCTGTGCATCCTGCAGTGATCAACTCCCTGGCTGTCTTGCAAAGCCAATCATCTGCAACAATCGGCTCGGTGCTACTGGAGAACACCGTCGGATTCAGCCTAAGAAAACGGGTTAAGTGATTCACAAGTGGTGGTGGTGGTGGATTGTTGTTGTTGTTCCCCTGATTCTGATTCTGGACTAGCAATTGTATCAAGGCATTCTGCTGTTGGATCAACTAAGTGAGCTCCGATGGGAAAGCAAATCCATTGTCACGTCTCGGAGGCATCTGAGGGTTTAGAAAAGATGAGAATACATAATAGAATGAGGTCTAGAGGGAAAACACTACCCACATGCACATGAGACAAAAGCAATCAAAACACTTCATTCAAACAAGCAAGGGCATACAACGGTCTATCTATCGTTAGAAAAGTGCTCAGACTATACTAGATACATGGAGGAAAAATACTACTACTGTTATGGTGGTCGACTAGAAAAACTGCTCCGATGAAGACTCCATGATATCAGCTCCAGCTTCATCAACATAATCATCATCACTATAGTCTGGGTCCGAGTCGGTGTCGTCGATGATGATGTAGTTCTCTGGACAAGTGCAATCTTCGTCTTCTCAAGTTGCGGGAAATCCCATAAACACTCTTAGCTTCTTCTTCAGATCATCATTCTTCTCCACGAGTGTTGCTATTTCCTACTCATATCCATCGCCTGTAGACTTGAGTTCTTCTTCCAGTTCCGTGATTTTAGTCAGGGCTTTCTTCAGGTCTATCATGCCGGCACACATCTGGTTCTCTTGGCGTCGAATGTGCTGGTTTAACTCCTGGATGAAAGATGCAATTGATCTGTCCTTCCTGGCACTGATCATCTCCCATTGCTCATCTCGGCACCCACAAATCTGGTAGGTAGTATCCTCAAGCTCCTTATGGTAAACTTCTCCAATACGTCCCATGGTGATGTGGGCTGCCATGCTATTTCCTAGACTCCAGGTCGATGCATCAAAGGAAAACTCTATGGGCTCAGTGAGGGGCATGAACGTCCTTCCTGGAACTTGAACTTGAATCATCCAGCGCTCCTCTTAAGGTAAAGTGGCGTTGTAGGTCCCGGTGAAGCTTGGTACTCCGATCTTCAGGTACTTGGTGACTTCCTTTAGGTGTCGTCCAAAGGGTGTATCTTCATCTGGTTGCGTGAACTTGTTCCTTGCATCCGCCATCCTAAAAGGAGTAAAAAAGATGAGGAGTCAGAAATGAGAAGAGAGAGTAGTGATCTAGGGCTTTAGCTTAGTGGTCGTGTCCTACAGTCAGTGTGTGCTCTGATACCATCTTGTAGCGACCAGACCTCAAATAGTCTAATCTCTGTGCATCAGTGTCATCCCTGGATCAGTAATGCTGACATGCACAGTACTATAAGGATTTATAACAGAGTAGCAATCACACACTTATTACATCGAATGTCTCAAAAGAGAACTTATTACAATAAATATGGCTTAAGGCCATCTAATGACGATAACAGCGGAAGGCTTGGAAGATAAGTGAGTCCATCAACTCCAACGGCACTGAGTATAGAACCACGATCCTAAGGCATCTTACTCGTCGTCGGAAAAGTCTGCAACATAAACGTTGCAGCCCGAAATGGGTCAGCACATGGAATATGTTGGCAATGTAACACATAGAGAGTAATGAAAGAATAATGCTATTCTATATGCATATATGGCTGGTGGAAAGCTCTATGGTTACAGTTTTGCATAAAGCCAATTTTTCCCTACTGCAAAGGAATAAATTTATTTAACTATCATGGTGGTTGTTAAACATTGAGAATGGTTGACAACATTCTCAATCCCAATTAAAATATCATCATTAAACAAACCCAACAATATTAATTGAAGTAACATGTCGAGATTCACATGATAATCCAAGTACTAGATACTCAAAATGTCCATAACCGGGGACACGGCTAATCATGATTAGTTTATACACTCTGCAGAGGTTTGCGCACTTTTCCCCACACGACTCGATCTCCTCTGTTGGTTTTCTCGCTCTGCATGGTGTTTGAGAAACGGATGACCGAGACATAGTATTTCAGAAGCGCTAGCACCTTACGATGGGTAGACCTGTACACCTACTTTCCCCTACATCTGCTAGTCTACCACTGTAAGAGTTCGCATGACTTAGTCAACTATGCTAGAGCCCATAATAGCATGTGGCTGCACAGGGAAGTTTCTAGCAAGAATAATCTTATGATCCCTTTGAGCTTGGGTGGCGGTCCAAAAACAAGCAGGCAATCCTGGAATACCCAAGTGCCTCAATCCACCTAGATGTGTATTAAAGTTGC
Organism: Triticum timopheevii; assembly: GCA_963921465.1. Lineage (NCBI taxonomy): Eukaryota > Viridiplantae > Streptophyta > Magnoliopsida > Poales > Poaceae > Triticum > Triticum timopheevii. Next base: position 175,099,058 of record OY997272.1, read on the forward strand.
CACCTTAAGCAAACCATTAATTAACAATCTCACACCTGTCATGGATACACTCATCCAATCCACGTCTACTAGCATAGCATGACATAATAAGCAAACGTAGAAGTAACTCCCAGGGTTTGATAATAAAACAGGTAATAGGTACTACCTCATCTACTTCCCAAAACCCACATATTAATCAGATCCTAATCATGCAGTTGTTTGAGGATTGATCTAATGCATAAAAATGGGTAATAAAGAGGTATGATCAAAGTGTTACTTGCCTTGCTGATGATCCGTGAAACCTAGGGATTCGAAGTAGCAAGCGGCACAATCCGGGTACTCTATCGCAAACAAACAAGCATACAATAAGTACTCATCTAATGCATAGGTAAAACTCAAATAAGAAATCTAACCAGAAAGTTCAACTTAAGAACTCCGGTTGGCAAAAAGAATCAAATCAAACGAAGTAACGAAAATCAAACGGCGAAAGAAACAAGCTTCGTTTACTAATCTGGACCTAAGTCAAATTTTACAGTAGCAAAAACTTGTTTGAGTTGGCTAATCGGAAAGAGGGTTTCGAGACGAAACTCTAGGCGCTTGAATCGCCTGATTCCGATAAACGAGCGAAAAGATAAACTAAAACGAAAATCGGATCAGAAATCACGATCAGAATAATCGTGGAAAAAATCCATCAAAAAGAAAACCGACGACAGATTAACGAACGGACGTTCGTTAACTGAAACTAAACGGCGAAGAACATTCATTAAAACGAACGAATGGGCGAACGCTCGCTAAATAAACAAACCCTAAAAAAATAAAACAATCTAAAAAACGAATCTAGGATTTTTTTTCATAAAAAACCGAAGTGGTTTTTCTTTAAAAAACCGGTCCGGCGGCGGCAGCTCGGGCAGTACCTCGGCGAGGCACTACGGCGGGGCGGGGCGTCTCCGGCGGGGCGGCTCGGGCGGCGGCTCCGGCGGGGCGGCAAGCGGCGGCGGCGGTAGCGCGAGGTGGCGGGGCTGGCGGTTGCGCCGACGGGGTTCGGCGACGGCGGCTTGGGGCTCCAAGGGGGCGGCGGCGGCGATTTATATAGGAGGGGGCGGCGGTGGCTGGCTTGGGCGAGGGGGCGCCCGGGGAGGAGTCCGGCTCGAACTCTCCTTGGTCTCCGTGCCATGCAAGGCGGCGCGCGCGAGGGGAGGCGGCGGCGCTGGGTTGGGCCGGCCTGGCTGGGCTTCGGCCTGGTCGGGCGCGGGCGCGTTTTTTTAAAACAATTCCGCCGAAAAAAAAATCTGGAAAACGAATCATAAATCTAAAAATACCAAAATAAATTTTCATCGTCCAAATAAAATATTTAGAACGAGATGAACATTTTTTGGCCGTAAAATGCAGTTTTGAAAAACATGCAATTTTTCCTAAATTCAAATAAAATAGCAAAAATACCAACATAAAATTTATTTGATTTTTTTATTAAATCCTCAGTATTTCTTTAATTTGGGAATGTCATTTTATTCCCTCTCTCATATTTTTATAATAGAAATAATTGAAGATAAAATAAATAAAATGAAATGATCCTATTTTCAAAATTTGAGAAAACTCAAATATGAAAATAACAAAATCCCCAACTCTCTCCGAGGGTCCTTGAGTTAGGTAGAATTTCTAGGATCACACCAAAATGCAATAAAATATGATATGCTATGATGATCTAATATATAACATTCCAAATTGAAAATTTGGGATGTTACACCTACCTATTATGGCATTTCCATAGCCATTCCAAGATACATTGAGATGCAAATTTCCACCGTTTCGTTTATTATAACACGCATCATCATTGTCATATTGCTTTGCATGGTCATGTAGTTGACATCGTATTTGTGGCAAAGACACCGTTCATAATTCTTTCATACATGTCACTATTGATTCATTGCACATCCCGGTACACCGTCGAAGGCATTCACATAGAGTCATATTTTGTTCTAAGCATTGAGTTGTAATTTTTCGAGTTGTAAGTAAATAAAAGTGTGATGATCTTCATTATTAGACCATTGTCCCATGTGAGGGAAGGATGATGGAGGCTATGATTCCCCCACAAGTCGGGATGAGACTCCGGACGGAAAATAAAAAAAGGGAACAAAAAAAGAGGCCAAAAAATGACAAAAGGCCCAGAAAAAAGAAAAAAAAGGAAAAATGAGAGAAAAAGAGAGAAGGGGCAACGTTACTATCTTTTTTCCACACTTGTGCTTCAAAGTAGCACCATGATCTTCATGATAGAGAGTCTCCTATTTTGTAACTTTCATATACTAGTGGGAATTTTTCATTATAGAACTTGGCTTGTATATTCCAATGACGGGCTTCCTGAAATTGCCCTAGGTCTTCGTGAGCAAGCAAGTTGGATGCACACCCAATTAGTTTCTTTTTGAGCTTTCATACACTTATAGCTCTAGTGCATCCATTGCATGGCAATCCCTACTCACTCACATTGATATCTATTGATGGGCATCTCCATAGCCTGTTGATACACCTGGTTGATGTGAGACTATCTCCCTCTTTTTGTCTTCGCCACAACCACCATATTCTCTTCCACCATAGTGCTATGTCCATGGCTCACGCTCATGTATTGCGTGAAAGTTGAAAAGGTTTGAGAACATCAAAAGTATGAAACAATTGCTTGGCTTGTCAATGGGATTGTGCATGATTTGAGTATTTTGTGTGATGAAGATGGAGCATAGCCAGACTATATGATTTTGTAGGGATAAGTTCTCTTTGGCCATGTTACTTTGAGAGGACATAATTACCTTGTTAGTATGCTTGAAGTATTATTGTTTTTATGCCAATATTAAACTTTTGTTGAGAATCTTTTGGATGTGAACATTCATGCCACAATAAAGAGAATTACATGGATAAATATGTTAGGTAGCATTCCACATCAAAAATTCTGTTTTTATCATTTACCTACTCGAGGACGAGCAGGAATTAAGCATGGGGATGCTTGATACATCTCCAACGTATCTATAATTTTGATTGTTCCATGCTATTACATTATCTGTTTAGGATGTTTTATATGCATTAATATGCTATTTTATATTATTTTTGGGACTAACCTATTAACCTAGAGCCCGGTGCCAGTTTCTGTTTTTTTGCCTGTTTTAGAGTTTCGCAGAAAAGGAATACCAAACGGAGTCCAAACGAAATAAAACTTTCATGATGATCTTTCTTGGACCAGAAGCAAACCAGGAGACTTGGAGATGAAGTCGGAGAAGCAACAAGGCGACCACGAGGGTGGAGGGCGCACCCAGGGGGTAGGGCACCCCCCTACCTCATGGGCCCCCCGTAGATCTCCTGACCTAATTCTTTCACCTACATATACTCTTATACCCCAAAACCATCAGGGGGAGCCAAGAAAACACTTTTCCACCGCCACAACCTTCTATACCAGTGAGATCCCATCTAGGGGCCTTTTTCGACATCCTGTCGGAGGGGGATTTGATCAGGGAGGGATTCTACATCAACACCATTGCCCTTCCGATGAACTGTGAGTAGTTTACCACTGACCTACGGGTACATAGCTAGTAGCTAGATGGCTTCTTCTCTCTCTTTGATTCTCAATACCATGTTCTCCTTGATGTTCTTGGAGATCTATTCGATGTAATACTCTTTTGCGGTGTCTTTGCCGAGATCCGATGAATTGTGGATTTATGATCAAATATCTATGAATATTATTTGAATCTTCTCTGAATTCTTATATGCATGATTTGATATCTTTGCAAGTATCTTCGAATTATCGTTTTAGTTTGGGCTAGTTGATTGGTTTTTCTTGCAATGGGAGAAGTGCTTAGCTTTCGGTTCAATCTTGTGGTGTCCTTTCCTAGTGAAAGTAGTGGCAGCAAGGCACGTATTGTATTGTTGCCATCGAGGATAAAAAGATGGGATTTTCATCATATTGCTTGAGTTAATTCCGCTACATCATGTCATCTTACTTAGTGCCGTTACTCCGTTCTTTATGAACTTAATACTCTAGATGCAGGCAGGAGTTGGCTGATATGTGGAGTAATAGTAGTAGATGCAGAATTGTTTCAGTCTACTTGACATGGACGTGATGCCTATGTTCATGATCATTGCCTTAGATATCATCATAATTATGTGCTCTTCTATCAATTGCTCGACAGTAATTTGTCCATCCACCATATTATTTGCTATCTTGAGAGAAGCCACTAGTGAAACCTATGCCCCCCGGGTCTCTTTTCCATCATATTAAGTCTCTTTTCCATCATATTAGTTTCCGATCTACTATTTTGCAATCTTTTACTTTCCGATCTATAAACCAAAAATACCAAAAATATTTACTTTACCGTTTATCTATCTTTATGAGATCTCACTTTTGCAAGTAACCGTGAAGGTATTGACAACCCCTTTATCACGTTGGGTGCAAGTTTGTTTGATTGTTTGTGCAGGTATCCGGTGACTTGTGCGTTGTCTCCTACTGGATTGATACCTTGGTTCTCAAACTAAGGGAAATACTTACTCTACTTTGCTGCATCACACTTTCCTCTTCATGGGAAAAACCAATGCAAGCTCAAGAGGTAGCAATCATATAGTAGATATGATCATCATACAGATGTTCACCATTGATGACTACCCCGTCTCACGTGATGATCAGACATGGGTTAGTTGATTTGGATGACGTATCACTTAGATGACTTGAGGGATTGCTACCTCTTGAGCTTGTGTTGGTTTTCCCTTGAAGAGGAAAGGGTGATGCAACAAAGTAGCGTAAGTATTTCCCTCAGTTTTGAGAACCAAGGTATCAATCCAGTATTAGATGACGCACAAGTCACTGAATACCTGCACAAACAATCAACAACTTGCACCCAACGTGATAAAAGGGGTTGTCAATCCCTTCACGGTCACTTGCAAAAGTGAGATCTGATAGAGATAGATAAATGGTAAAGTAAATATTTTGGTATTTTTGGTTTATAGATTGGAAAGTAAAGATTGGAAAATAGTAGATCGAAAACTAGTAAGATGTAAATGAGATTCAATATAATGGAAAAGAGACCGGGGGCCATAGGTTTCACTAGTGGCTACTCTCAAGATAGCAAATATTACGGTGGGTGAACAAATTACTGCTGAGCAATTGATAGAAAAACGCATAGTTATGACGACATCTAAGGCAATTATCATGAACATAGGCATCACGTCCGTGACAAGTAGACTGACTCCTGCCTACATCTACTACTATTACTCCACACATCAACCGCTATCCAGCATGCATCTAGAGTATTAAGTTCATAAAGAACGGAGTAACACATTAAGCAAGATGACATGATGCAGAGGAATTAACTCAAGCAATATGATGAAAAACCCATCTTATTATCCTCGATGGCAACAATACAATACGTGCCTTGCTGATCCTACTGTCACTGGGAAAGGACACCGCAAGATTGAACCCAAAGCTAAGCACTTCTCCCATGGCAAGAAAGATCAATCTAGATAATCTTGATCATAAATCCATAATTCATCGGATCTCGGCAAACACACCGCAAAAGAATATTACATCGAATAGATCTCCAAGAACATCGAGGAGAACATGGTATTGAGAATCAAATAGAGAGAAGAAGCCATCTAGCTAGTAACTATGGACCTGAAGGTCTGTGGTAAACTACTCATGCTTCACCGGAGAGGTGATGGTGTTGATGTAGAAGCCCTCCATGATCGAATCCCCCTCCGGTAGGAAGCCGGAAAAGGTCCCTAGATGGGATCTCACGGGTACAGAAGGTTGCGACAATGGAAAAGTGGTTTCATGGCTCCCCTGGATGTTTTCAGGGTATAAGAGTATATATAGGCGAAGGAACTAGGCCAGGGGAGCCACGAGGGGCCCACGAGGGTGGGAGGCGTTCCCTGCCCCCTGGGCGCGCCCTCCTGCCTTGTGGCTTCCTCGTTGCATCTCCGACTTCATCTCCAAGTCTTCTGGTTTGCTTTCGGTCCAAGAAAGATCATCGCGAAGGTTTCATTCCGTTTGGACTCCGTTTGGTATTCCTTTTGTGCAAAACTCTAAAATAGGCAAAAAAAAACAGAAACTGGCACTGGGCCCTCGGTTAATAGGTTAGTCCCAAAAATAATATAAAATAGCATATTAATGCCCATTAAACATCCAAAACATATAATGTAATAGCGTGGAACAATAAAAAAATGTAGATACGTTGGAGACATATCAAGCATCCCGAAGCTTAATTCCTGCTCGTCCTCGAGTAGGTAAATGATAATGATTCGGAGGTAAAGATTGATATATGAGATAATAGTGTTTGGTCTCTGGAAGGGTTCTGAAATTCACTGCAAGTGGTTCCAGATGTTTCCCGGAACGTTTGGGTACGAGAACACTTTATTTGGGCCAAAGGGGAAAGCCCACAAGCTTTTTGAAAAGTGCAAAAGAAAGTTCTGCGGAGTCCAGGGGCCAGACGCCAGGGTCCCTGGTGTTTGGGTCCAGACGCCGGGAACCCCAGCGTCTGGTCCTGGAGTTCGAGAAGGACTCTTACCTTTCAGGTAAAACCGACTTTGCAGAGGCTTTTAGTCCAAGTTTCAACCCCAAGGCTCAACATATAAATAGAGGGGTAGGGAAAGCACCCAAGACAAATCAAGAATCACCAAGCCGTGTGCTGGTAATTCTGTCCCCTCTAGTTTATCCTCCGTCATAGTTTCCATTGTGCTTGGCTAAGCCCTGCGGAGATTGGTCTTCACCAACACCGTCACCATGCCGTCGTGCTGTCGGAAGTCATCTACTACTTCGCCTGTATTGCTGGATCAAGAAGGCGAGGACGTCATCGAGCTGAACATGTGCTGAACGCGGAGGTGCCGTACATTCAGTACTTGATCGGGATGGATCACGAAGGTGTACGACTACATCAACCGCGTAGATAAATGCTTCCGCCTAGCAATCTTCAAAGGTATGAAGATGCTCTCCCCTCTCGTACCTATGCATCTCCATGGATAGATCTTGCGTGTGCGTAGAATTTTTTTATTTTCCATGCAACGTTTCCCAACACTCTCCTGCTCCTCGTTGCCTTGTGCTCGCCTCTCTTGTCCCCACCTCCACGTGCTGCTCCACGCTTGCTGCTTGGTCCGACGTTCTCTCCTCCAGTCTCCATGGATGCTTGCACACAACCACGAGAAGCAGCGAGGGAATAATGTATGGAATTGATTAATTATTGTCCAAATGATGTTCTGAACTTAGAATCTGTCAATGATGTTCATACTGATGCATCCATCCATCAGTCCATGGACTAAGATGCAGGCTCTGAGAACGTCAAAAAAAGAAAATAAAAAAGAAAGTTGTAGGCTCTGGCTACCTAGTGCCGTTAATCCACGGTGCAGCTAAAATACGCGGTGCGGAGCACTAGCCGTACGTGGACTTGCACGGAGGCGGTGACCATGCTGCTGGGGGACAACGTCGGATGACCTACACGGAGGCGAAAGTCGTGGCCGCGTGGGACGACTTGCACAAGCAGCTGGATGAAGTAGAGCACGACGTCGGATTCCACACCATGGATGAGCTGCTGTTGTCCAAGGCGGCAAAGGGAAGGATCTGTGCATCCGTGCCGTGTTGTATGATGCGTCCCTCCGTCTCTACAACCATGGTCACTGATACGTCTCCAATGTATCTATAATTTTTTATTGTTCCATGCTATTATATTATCTATCTTGGACGTTTTATATGCATTTATATGCATTTATATGCTATTTTATATGATTTTTAGGACTAACCTATTAACCTAGAGCCTAGTGCTAGTTTCTGTTTTTCCCTTGTTTTTGAGTTTCGCAGAAAAAGAATATCAAATGGAGTCCAAACGAGCTGAAAATTTACGGTGATTATTTATGGACCAGAAGAAGCCCACGGAGCATCGGAGACGGACCAGAAGAGTCCTGCGGCCACCACAAGGGTGGAGGGCGCCCCCCAGGGACCGCCCCTACCTCGTGGCTTCCTCATGGACCCCCACCCCCTGACTTGTTCCCGACGCCAACACCTCTTGTATATCCCCAAACTTCCAGAACAGAACCTAGATTGGGAGTTCTGCCACCGCAAGCCTCTGTAGCCTCCAAAAACCAATAGGTACCCTGTTCCAGCACCCTACCAGAGGGGGAATCCATCATGAGTGTCCATCTTCATCATCCTGGCACTCTCCATGAAGAGGAGGGAGTAGTTCACCCTCGGGGCTGAGGGTATGTACCAGTAGCTATGTGTTTGATCTCTCTCCCTCGTGTTCTTGAGTTGGCACGATCTTGATGTACCGTGAGCTTTGCTACTATAGTTGGATCTTATGATGTTTCTCCCCCTCTACCTTCTTTTAATGGATTGAGTTTTCCCTGTGAAGTTATCTTCTCGGATTGAGTCTTTAAGGATTTGCAAACACTTGATGTATGTCTTGCATGTGCTTATCTGTGGTGACAATGGGATTTTCAAGTGATCCACTTGATATATGTTTTGGTGATCAACTTGCGGGTTCTGTGACCTTGTGAACTTATGCATAGGGGTTGGCACATGTTTTCATCTTGACTCTCTAGTAGAAACTTTGGGGCACTCATTGAAGTTCTTTGTGTTGGTTTGAATAGATGAATCTGAGTTGTGTGATGCATATCGTATAATCAAACCCGCAGATACTTGTGGTGACTTTGGAGTATCTAGGTGACATTAGGGTTTTGGTTGATGTGTGTCTTAAGGTGTTATTTTAGTACGAACTCTAGGGCTGTTTGGGACACTTATAGGAATAGCCCAATAGATCGATCAGAAAGAATAACTTTGAGGTGGTTTCGTACCCAACAATAATCTCTTCATTTGTTCTCTGCTATTAGTGACTTTGGAGTGACTCTTTGTTGCATGTTGATGGATTGTTATATTATCAAATTATGTTATCATTGTTGATAGAACTTGCATTAGTGAAAGTATGAACCCTAGGCTTTGTTTCGAAGCATTGCAATACCGTTTTTTCTCACTTTTGTTACTTGCTACCTTGCTGTTTTTTATATTTTTTAGATTGCGAAAACCTATAACTACCATCCATATTACACTTGTATCACCATATCTTTGCCGAACTAGTGCACCTATACAATTTACCATTGTATTGGGTGTGTTGGGGACACAAGAGACTCTTTGTTATTTGGTTGTAGGGTTGCTTGAGAGAGACCATCTTCATCCTATGCCTTCCACGGATTGATAAACCTTAGATCATCCACTTGAGGGAAATTTGCTACTGTCCTACAGAACTCTGCGCTTGGTGGCCCAACACGAGTGTACAAGAAGAAGGTTGTGTAGTATACATCAAGCTCTTTTCTGGCGCCGTTGCAAAGGAGGCTAGATAAGCGGCACTCACATCCCGTCAACGAAGCTCTTTTCTGGCGCTGTTACCGGGGAGGTTAGTGCTTGAAGGTATATCTTTAGATATTGTAATTGAATCTTTTAGTTTCTTGTTTTATCACTAGTTTATTCTAGAAAAGAAAACTACAAAAAAATGGAATTGAGGTTGCCTGATATGCTTCATCTTTTTAATGTCTTTTGTGAAAATGACGGAAAGGAAAATTGTGTTCAAGTGTTAGAAGAAGAAGTCTATAAAATGTTTGGCACCAAATTTTTGAACGATGAGCATGATTGCAATGTTGTTAGTGTGAATTCTTTGAATATCCATGATGCTAATGATATGCAAAGCTACAAGCTTGGGGATGCTATGTTTGATGAATATGATATTTTTTAGTCCCCCAAGTTTTGATGAGAATATTAATTATGAGGAAAGCATGCCTCCTATTTATGATGATTATATTGGTGAAAGTGCGTTTGGAAGAGTGTCAACTTTAGGAAGTAAGGATACCACTATTTTTGGAGGGTGTTGAATCTTATTGTGATAATTATGAAAGTGGATTTTGAGATGTCATGACTTTATTTAGTGATGAATCCACTATTTTGGAAGATGTTCCAATTGATTATGAGAACAAAGTTGCTATTTATGATGATTATTGTGATGACATGTATGCTATAAAGAATAATGATAACCATGAAACTTGTCATCTTGATTTTAATTTTCAATTGGACTATGCTTCACATGATAGTTATTTTGTTGAGTTTGCTCCCACTGCTATTCATGAGAAGAAATTTTCTTATGTGGAGAGTAATACAATTTTTATGTTTGTGCATCATGAAAATAATGCTTTATGTGATGGTTATATTGTTGAATTCATTCATGATGCTACTGAAAATTATTACAAGGGAGGAGTATATGCTTGTAGGAATTGAAATAATATCAAGTTTCCTCTCTATGTGTTGAAAATCTTGAAGTTATGCTTGTTTTGCTTTCCTATGCTAGTTGATTCTTGTTCCCATAAGTTGTTTTCTCACAAAATCCCTATGCATAGGAATTGGGTTAGACTTAAATGTGTTAGTCATATGCTTCATGATCCTCTCTTTGTAGTTCAATTCTTATCTTTCATGTGAGCATCGTTGAAATCATCATGCCTAGCTAGAAAGGCATTAAAGAAAAGCGCTTGTTGGGAGACAACCCAATATTTACCCTACTGTTTTTGTGTGTTCACATGATTAAGATACTGTAGTAATCATGTTTTATAGATTTTGTTTCAATAAAGTGCCAAGCAAAGCCTTTGGGATAGTGTGGATGATAGTTGACTTGATTCTGTGCAAAAACAAAAACATTTGCGCTCAGTCCAGGAAATTTGAATATTCACTGGAGCGTTCTATTGATCTGAATTTTTTACAAAACATTGATATACAAATTTCCTAGATTGTCCTAATTTTTTAGAATTTTTGGAGTTACAAAAGTATGGAAAGTTTCCAGATTAGTACAGACTATTCTGTTTTTGACATATTCTTTTGTCTATGTGTTGTTTGCTTATTTTGATGAATCTATGAGTAGTATCGGAGGGTATGAACCATGGATACGTTGAAATACAGCAGGTATAACACAAATATGAATTTACAATGAGTTCACAATAGTATCTAAGTGGTGATTTATTTTCTTATACTAGCGGAGCTCATATGATTTTCTGTTGAGTTTTGTGTTGTGAAGTTTTCAAGTTTTGGGTAAAGATTCGATGGACTATGGAATAAGGAGTATCAAGAGCCCAAGCTTGAGTATTCCCAAGGCACCCCCAAGGTGATATTAAAGGACAACCAAGAGCCTAAGCTTGGGGATGCCCCGGATGGCATTCCCTCTTTACTTGAGGCTATATTTTTATTCACCACATGATATGAGTTTTGCTTGGAGCGTCATTTTCTTTTGTATATATTTTCTTGCTGTTATTCAAAGACATGTTTTCTATATTTTAGTTAAACAAAAAGGCCAAGTATAGCCTTTACCATGCTTATTTTACAAGTCTATACGTTGTTGTTTTGAAAACAGAAAGTTTGTTGTTATGTCTTGAATGTTGGTGAATAGTCAGAACATGATAAAATCGTGAAATTTTGACACAATGAGTAACAATAAATTTTCTACAGTGTGGTAATTTTTCAGAATTTTTGGAGTTAGGAAAGTATGATTCCTCTTGCATTCTTTACATACTGTTCTGTTTAGACAGATTGTTGTTATGTTTGCATATGTTTGCTTGTTTAATGATTCTATCTGAGGATAGGAGTATTAAATATGAAGAGGCATTTAGTAGGCAATATCAAATTATAATTTTAGTGATTTTCTACAGTACAGAATGATAAGGTTTTGCATGGATTTCTACTAACTTATCTCACAAGTTCCTTTTGAGTTTTGTGTGTATGAAGTTTTTAAGATTTAGGAAAACCGTGATATAAGAGGAATTAAGGAGACACAAAAGCTCAAGATTGGGGATGCCCAAGGTATCCCTAATTAATATTTCAAGAAGTCTCAAGCATCTAAGCTTGGGTATGCCCCAGTTGGCATCCCACCTTTCTTCTGCAACAACTATCAGTCAGTTTTGGTTGAGCCTAAGTTTTTGCTTCTTCACATGATATGTGCTATCCTTGCAATGTCATTTTATTTTGTTTTGCTTGATGTTTGAATAAAATATTAAGATCTGAAATTCTTAAATGTTATAGAGTCTTCACATAGTTGCACAATTACTTGACTACTCATTGATCTTCACTTATATCTTTCACTGTAGTTTGTCATTTGCTCTAGTGCTTCACTTATATCTTTTTAGAGCACGATGGTGGTTTTATATTGAAGAAATTGGTGAACTCTCATGCTTCACTCATATTATTTTGAGAGTCTTAAACAATATGGTAATTTTCTTTGGTTATGAATTTAGTCCCAGTATGATGGACATCCAAGAGGGATATAATAAAAACTTTCATATAAAGTGCATTGAATACTATGAGAAGTTTGAGTCCTTATGATTGTTTTGATATATGAGGATGGTGATATTAGAGTCATGCTAGTGAGTAATTGTGGATTGCATAAATACTTGTGTTAAATTTTGTGATTCCCGTAGCATGCACGTATGGTGAACCATTATGTGATGAAGTCGGACCATGATTTATTTATTGATTGTCTTCCTTATGAGTGGCGGTCAGGGATGAGCGATGGTCTTTTCCTACCAATATATCCCCCTAGGAGAATGCACGTAGTACTTCGTTTCAATAAATAATAGATTTTTGCAGTAAGTATGTGAGTTCTTTATGACTAATGTTGAGTCCATGGATTATACGCACTCTCACCCTTCCATCATTGCTAGCCTCTCTAGTACCGCACAACTTTCGCTGGTACCATACACCCACCATATACCTTCCTCAAAATAGCCACCATACCTACCTATTATGGCATTTCCATAGCCATTGCAAGATATATTTCCATGCAACTTTCCAATGTTCCATTTATTATGACACACTTCATCATTGTCATATTGCTTTGCATGGTCATGTAGTTGACATCGTATTTGTGGCAAAGCAACCCTTCATAATTCTTTCATACATGTCAGTCTTGATTCATTGCACATCCCGGGACACCGCCGGAGGCATTAATATAGAGTCATATTTTGATCTAAGTATCGAGTTGTAATTCTTGAGTTGTAAGTAAATAGAAGTGTGATGATGTTCATTATTAGAGCATTGTCCCTGTGAGGAAAGGATAACGGAGACTATGATTCCCCCACAAGTCAGGATAAGAATCCGCACGAAAAATAAAAATAAAAAAAAGAGAAAAGAAAAAATGAGGCCAAAAAAATGAGAAAGACCCAATTAAAAAAATGAGAGAAAGAGAGAGAAGGGGCAATGTTACTATCCTTTTCCACACTTGTGCTTCAAAGTAGCACCATGAACTTCATGATTGAGAGTGTCCTATGATATCACTTTCATATACTAGTGGGAATTTTTCATAGAACTTGGCTTCCATATTTCAATGATGGGCTTCCTCAAATTGACCTAGGTCTCCGTGAGCAAGCGAGTTGGATGCACACCCACTTAGTTTCTTTTTGAGCTTTCATAAACTTATAGCTCTAGTGCAACCGTTGCATGGCAATACCTACTCACTCGCATTGGTATCTAGTGATGGGCATCTCCATAGCCAGTTGATACGCCTAGTTGATGTGAGACTATCTCCCTCTTTTTGTCTTCTCCACAACCACCATATCCTACTCCACCTATAGTGCTATGTCCATGGCTCACGATCATGTATTGCATGAAAGTTGAATAGGTTTGAGAACATAAAGTATAAAACAATTACTTGGCTTGTCCTCGGGGTTGTGCATGATTTGAATATTTTGTGTGATGAAGATGGAGCATAGCCAGACTATATGATTTTGTAGGGATAACTTTCTTTGGCCATGTTATTTTGAGAAGACATGATTGCTTTATTAGTATGCTTGAAGTATTATTGTTTTATTGTCAATATTAAAATTTTGTTTTGAATCTTATGGATCTAAATATTCTTGACACAACAGAGAAGATTACATTGATAAATATGTTAGGTAGTATTCCACATCAAAAATTCTGTTTTTATCATTTACCTACTCGAGGACGAGCAGGAATTAAGCTTGGGGATGCTTGATACGTCTCCAACATATCTATAATTTTTTATATTATCTATCTTGGATGTTTTATATTCATTTCTATGCTATTTTATATGATTTTTGGGACTAACCTATTAACCTAGAGCTCAGTGCCAGTTTCTGTTTTTCCTTGTTTTTGAGTTTGGCAAGAAATGCATATCAAATGGAGTCCAAACAAGCTGAAAATTTACGGTGATTATTTATGGAATAGAAGAAGCCCACGGAGCATCAAATATGGACCAGAAGAGTCTTGAGGCCACCACAAGGGTGGAGGGCGCGCTCCCCTACCTTGTGGCTGCCTCGTGGACCCCCACTGTTCATCGAGGTGCTATACAAACGGTTTTTAACCCCTTTTCGCGACGGTGTTCAGAACCGTCACCTAGTGAGTGTGGGAGATAGGGGGTCCTTCTCGCACGACCTAGAAACCGTCGGGGATATGCCCTCCTGGCACACACGCTCGGCAAAATGAGGTCGTGTGCAACCGGCGAGCGAGCAAATACCATTATACATACAGTAGTGCTTAAAAAATACAATTATACATGCGAAATCGTTTCCGGTCGTAAGTACATCCCACACAGTCAGTCCCTGCTAAACCTTTTCGTTCGTATATACATTCCACATAGTTTCTACAAGGAAAACATTTCCGTTCCTAGGTACATCACACACAATTTTCCCCGTTAATCCGTTTGTGATAGCGTTCCCATCGCACACAATATTAACAATTTTATCGTTTGCGTTATTGAATGCATCACACATGGTGCGTAGAAGAAACTATGTGGCAAAGGTTGTCCATCACACATAGTTTTTATGCGGTAAATGTTTGTGCAAGGTGGCCTAATGCAAATGTTTTGAAGGGAGTGTCGTGTGTGATTGTTCATCGATTCAACACGGTTTATTTCTAGAAACTGTGTGCGTTGTCTTAGGTCATCGCCCACGATATTTTCTCAATAACCGTTTGCAATAGCAAAAACCAATTAGTAGGCTAATTTCCCTATTATTAATAATCCATTTATGAATCTAATTGACATTCATATTAAACACATAATATATTTCATTCCCATATTAAGGAAGTAGGATTTCATAATTGAAATACATCAGAGTACAACATGATATAGCTTCAGCACTCAGCTACCCCATTACACAACTGCACCAGCACCAAGTTTCACATGCAACATCTAGAACCTTTTGAAATTAGCATCATAGATGGTACATAGACAGATGCATCTCATCGGGAAAACTGCTGAAGCTGAAGGCGAATATTGAGCCTTCATTGATGTTGAAGGTCTTTGCAACTTTAGGCTAGTGCCTGTGGATGACTGACCGTGCATCCTTCGTCCTCTTCAGGAACACTTCAATATTGAATCGTGGGTGTTGTATGAAAACCTTCCTCGCCTCCTGACCATAGAGGTGGTTTGAGAGGTAATCATCAATGAACTACTTTGGAAAGGACTGAAAACAAGGATGTGCATAAATATCTTCTCTATATTGGAAATGGGGCAAAGGAATAAAAAAAGGCAAGGTATAATAGTTAGTACAATCTTGTAGTGAACAGATGTCTTCTTCATTGTGCAGACAAAGATCTTGTTGTTTTTTGTCGTTAATTTATTTATTCTAACAATCTTTCTGAGTTTCTTGACTTGATTGATATTAATGGACAACTCATTTCCCCATATGCAAAAAGGGTCGAACAGTGGGTCAAAACCTCTGACAGAAGGACCTACATGTGCAAGATGAAATTGTTAAAAACCTAAATATTAGAATGGTTCATGCAATTGCACAATAATGTGCTATTAGACAACAGACCATGCACGTGCTAACCTCGATTGTAAACCTCAGCGCTTCCCATTGTTTCCCTGGAACACATATAAGGTAGTTAGTTATCAGGTCAAGTAAGGGTTCGCATCCTATCAGTAAAATATGTTGATGAAAAATAAGCACATTGCAGATCCATCAGATTAATTCAAGCCACATGGAAAACCCATTTATCCAAACAAAGCATGATTAAGAACTAGGAAATATAGCACTTCTATATGTTTCTCATGTATTAAGTGCAGCCAAATTTGATTTATTGCTCACATGCACAACAATACAAAATTCCAGCCATGACAATTGGACATCGCATAGCAGAACTGTACCAAGCAGTTAACTAAACACAACAACAAATGAACCAAACATTAACTGAGCACCATATTGCACAATATAACATACTCCTAATAGAAGATCAGACAGTTAACCGAACCAAGCATGCTTAACAACTTGGAAATATAACAATTGTATTTGTTTCTCATGTATTTAGTACAACCAAATTCGATTTACTTCTCACATGGTATACAATAACAGAATGCACCCCCAACTATTGAACATCACATTGCAGAATTGAACCAAACAGTTAACTAAACACCACAACACAAATGAACCAAACGTTAACTGAGCACCACATTGCACAATGTATAACCAAACCAAGCATGCTTGAAACCTTGGAAATATAGCAATTGTATTCGTTTCTCATGTATTTTGTAAAGATAAATTCGATTTATTTCTCACATGGAAGACAATACAAAATTGCAGCCTGAAGAATTGAACATCACATTTGTAGAATTGAACCAAACAGTTACCTGAAGACGACAACTAATTGACCAAACATTTAATAAGTGAGCACCACACTGCACGACATATAGAACATATACACAGGAGCAACAGATTGCATGGTAAAATTAGATAGCACAATTCACTAGAATTTGTTAAGGAAAGGCAGGAGCAACACATAAAACGGGTAAACCGAGCATGCTTAGCCGGTGTAGCTAGCAAATGGCAAGGTGCTCCTCCAAGATCTGGGGGTCGGCACGAATGGTAGCCATCGCGACCTCATCGCGCGTGCGTCCACGATTTGCTTCTCTGCTGCCAAATGCTCCTTGAGCTCCTGGCTATACTGTGTGCACCATGGCTTAGGGAGGCGCTTATTTGGTGGAGGGGTCGGCGACTTGGG
Source organism: Triticum timopheevii (assembly GCA_963921465.1). Classification (NCBI taxonomy): domain Eukaryota; kingdom Viridiplantae; phylum Streptophyta; class Magnoliopsida; order Poales; family Poaceae; genus Triticum; species Triticum timopheevii. The sequence continues at coordinate 175,116,033 of OY997272.1, forward strand.
TGGAAGGTGTCGCGCCGGCGGTCGGGGCATGTTGGATGTGGAAGGAGGAGGAGGATGGGGGTCTGGTGTGGATTACCTGCTTGGATAAACGAGGCCGAGCAGCGTGAAGGAGGGTCGCCGGCAAGGGGTCGGCGCTGCAAGCAAGGAGTGAAGGTTTCAACTTGGAAAGGAAGGCGGAAATAGGGGAAATGTGGCTTTTGGTAAGGGGGAGGGGCGGGGAGGTAGATATTTCCGCGGAAGCCAAAAATTTGGAATCATTTCAGCGAAAAAACTGGCACGCAAAGTGTCATCACACACGGTCCCTTATTCAGAACTGTGTATGATATGTGAACATCACAAATGATTTAGATAGCTTAACCCGTGTGTGATGAGTTTGAATGTCAAAAATTTTGGTTCCAATTTCCGTGATTACATTGCTCATCCACGTCATTGCATAATTTGGGTACACAAAGGAGACTACAGCACACCCACACTTCTTAATCGTGCAAGTTCAGTAATTAAACAGAGCTAGCTGGCCTAAACATTACTCTAACAAATTAAAGACTAGCGCTCTTAATTAAACAAAACAAAGAGTACTACTACGGCTGGTGCTCGTTGATCTCCGCCGCATCCTCCTTGTCCAGCTCGCGCCCGACGGTCTCCAGGGGAAGGAGCTCCATGGTATCCATCACACCATATTCGGCAGGCATCTCACCATCCATGTCTGCCATGTCTTTGGAAAAGGCCGCCACGAGCTGGGCATTGGCGGCACAATTTGGGCTTGGACAGGTTCCGTCGTCGTAAGTTATGCGGTGGAGGAACAGATGGTTGCTCCAATGCTCTCGACGATTGCCAACTCTTCGGCCGTGGGTTACCGACCGTTGTCGGAGAAGCTTTGTTCGATTTGTGCGGTGACCGCCATGAGCTGGGTGTGGGCAGCCTCCATCAGGGCTAAGGCCGCCGCTGTGGAACGGACAGCTGTTGTGCCGCTCTCACCAGCTGCTATCCCTGAGGCAAATGTTGCTATCGCCACCTGAGAATTAACAGCGGCCGTTTGGGCTGCCTTGGCCGCCCGATCGCAAATTGTGGCCGTGCTCATGCACCTTGTTAGCACGCGCATGGCGGCTGCGGCCGCGCTCTCCCCGGAGTGGGCCGCCGAAGTTGCCCTCACGACGCGGTTCCACGTCCCCATCTTTCACCGACGATGGTTGAACAATGAAATGATATTTGGGGAGCAAGCTAGTGTGCTTGACGCGCCGGCTATGGACTGTAGCCGACGCACCTTCTCGCGTAAGCCATAGGCGTACTATACACTGACGGTGCCCCAAGATATTTTGTACTGCATCACACACGGTTGGTGATAATAAACGGTGTGGGATCTAGTTGATTTTTAATTTTTATTTGAATTACATAATGGGGTCACAGCGGCAATGGACGGTGTATGCATTGCTCGACCTTTTATCTGCAGTGAACATTCAACTATATGTGTGTCATATAATTTTTGGAATTATTCAGGGCTCGTTTGGAAATTTTATACATTAAATTGGTTTTCTAGCCATTTCAGGTGCACAATTCAATTGAAGCACATGCTCCAGTCCATAAAAACGGGTTGCAAAATCAAATGTTTGTCCTTGGTTGCAAGCTTAGGTCACATGCAAGAAATGAGAATGAATGTCAAACACCTTGACACTGTCGCTCAGCCGCTAACATTGTGATACATGCTTTTAACATTTTAGTAAATCGAAAACTCATCTGAAATTCATGAAACTTGACATCATAGCATGGAACGGTAGCGACATGCCATGGTAAAAATATTGTCCCATTTGGGGCAGGTGTGGGTATAAGCTTCTCGCAAACCAGAGCTTCTCTCACAACAAGCCTGATGGTTTCAGTAGGGTACATGCCACCTTGGGGGACGAAATGATATATGTTGCCTCTTCTTACTTTCAAAATGTTTCTTGTGTCAACATAGAAGTGTCAGCATTCTGGATACGGGGGTACCCGGACTTTCCTGCCTGCGGCCCACTGCATGGCTCCATCGGCGGCCTAGTACGGCCCAGCTTCAGCATCAACAACTCAAGACCCTCGCGAGGGGCCAAGCCACGTGAGGCGGACGACGCCAAGTCCTCCGAGGGGATCGGCCTCCTCAGGCTAGCTCCCGAGGGGCGGAGAGTTCTTTGCAAGGTGCACCTCACGAGGCTCAGCTGACGTGAGCGATGACGACCAAGATCAGGCGGGTGCTAGGCGGGCACCATTGAGCATAGAGTACCAGTTTCCTCTTTGGTGCAAAGGAGGCGAGAAGCAGGTGCATAGTCCCGAGGAATCAGCCAAAGGTTTCTATTCTGGTGCAACAAGACCAAGACCGCCAGGACGGCAGGACGGAGGTCATCACCGAGCCCACCGCTGTGTCACGACCAGAGGCTTTTCACAGGTGAAGACCACTTTAGTCAGGATAGGGTGTACTTCTTGTCCCCCTTCAAATCTGGCCATTGTGGGATCCCTTCCCCCAACGTTTGGAAAGAGGACCAAGGCCACTGTAAATAGGACTTGGCCACCACCATAGGGGGGGATCGGATCCATTCTCACCCGGCCACCTCACCAGCTCTCTCGAGCTTAAGAACACCTCACCTCTTGAGGCCAGTTCGTCCACTGTACTAGTTCATCCTCAGCCCTTCGAGGCAATCCACCAAAATGCTGGAGTAGGGTATTACACCGCAAGGTGGCCCGAACCAGGATAAACTGTTGTGTCTCTTTGTCCATTTGAGCTCGACACGCTAGGCCTGAGGATCGCGAGTAGGCATGCTGGGTAGGTTGAGATCTCCGCACGCACCCCAGAGTTCAAACCTATCAAGGGTTTGCAGAACCAGAAATCCGACATTTGGCGCACTAGGTAGGGGTGCGTCGGGGATCCGTTTCTCCGTCTGTCACATCACGCCGCCGGCTTCAATGGCAGGCGCTCCTTCGTCGACTCGACCGTCGCGCGCCTTTGAGGGAGCCGAGGGGCTCCGCACTTTCACCCCCTCCTTGTGACGGGTGGATTGGCCACCTAAGTTCAAGCCAGAGATGCCGCCACGCTACGACAGCACGGCGGAGCCGGCCGGCTTCCTCCAGGCATACGTGGAGGCAGTCTGGGCGGCCGGCGGATACGACAAGTTGAAGGCTAGCTGGCTCCCCATGGCCCTCATAGGCGCACCGCACGCCTAGCTTCTCAACCTGCTGGAGTCCTCTGTGGCCTCCTAGGAGGAGTTGCACGGCCTCTTCATCGCTCACTTCACGGCACCGGTGCCTCCTATCATCGCATATCTCCTAGGTGGCTCGCAGGCACCACCCTCTGACCGGCACATCAAGCAGTTCTACCGCCAAGTGAGCGCCGCCCAGGTGAGCTCGAGGGCCCCTTTAGGCTGGGCGGCGCCTAAGGCCGACCTCGCCTTTGGCCCAGAAGATCACCCAGCGACCATGGCGGGAGTGGGCGCGCTCCCGATCCTCTGCACCCCCACATTCTGCAACGTGGCGTTCACCAAGACCCTCATCGACGGCAGATCCGGCCTCAACATACTCTCCACGGAGGCATTCGTCCTGCTGCACATGCCCCCTGACCGGCTCCGCCCCACCAAGGCCCTTCTTCGGAGTCGGCGGTGGCTTCACTAGCCCCTTTGGGTAGATCCACCTTCCCGTCACCTTCGGAACCCGTGACAACTACCGCACCGAGCTCATCGACTTTGACATCGCCAGGGTCGACCTGCCATACAACACCATCCTCGGGTACCCGGACCTAGCCAAGTTCATGGCGGCAACTCATCCAGCCTAAAAACTCATGAAGATGCCAGGCAGCAATGGTGTCCTCACGGTGGCAGGGGACACCAAGGACGCGCTATAAGCTCTCAAGCTCGCCTTTAGGTCTGCAGCATCCGTGCTGCCAGGTGAGAAGGGGGGCCCTAAGGCCCCACGAGCAGCACCGGCCAAGAAGGAGCAGTTGTTCTCCCAAGACTGAGCTGAGACGAAGCAAGTGCCGGTTCATGATGATGGGGCGTCGAGCACCACCTTCACCATAGGAGTTGGCCTCCCTCAGGACCAAGAGAAAGCATTGGTCGGCTTTTTGCGTGCCAACAAGGATGTGTTCGCATTGGAGCCCAAGGACCTAGTCAGGGTTCCAAGGGGAATAATCGAGCATCACCTAAAGGTGTGCCCAAACGTGCGCCCCGTGAAGCAGAAGGCCCTCCGACAGTCCATCGAGAAGCAGGCATTCATTGTCCAAGAAACCCGCAAGCTGCAAGATGCCGGGGTCATCAGGGAGGTACGGTACCCGGAATGGCTGGCAAACCCAGTTGTCGTCCCCGAGAAAGGAGGGAAGGAACGCATGTGTGTCGACTTCACCAACCTCAATAAGGCTTGCCCTCAGGATCCCTTCCCATTTCCCCGCATCGACCAGATCGTCGACTCCACCGCCGAGTGCGACTTGTTGTGCTTTTTGGACGCTTTCTCGGGCTACCACCAGATCAAGATGGTCGTGCAAGATGTAGAGAAGACGGCATTCCTGACCCCCTGCGGGTGTACTGCTAGACCTGCATGCCTTTTGGGCTGCGCAATGCTAGGGCTACCTTCTAGCGGCTGATGCATATCACCCTGGGCGGGCAGCTCGGGAGAAACGCTATGGCCTATGTTGATGACATAGTGGTGAAGTCTCGGGAGGCAAGGACCCTGATTGAGGATCTGGAGGAGATGTTTTCCAGCTTGCGCAAGGTGGACCTGCGGCTCAATCCCGAGAAGAGCGTTTTCGGATTTCCTTCAGGCAAGCTGCTGGGTTTTCTGGTATCTCACAAAGGGATTGAGGCAAATCCGGAGAAGGTCAAGGCAATAGAAGACATGAGCCCTCCGCAGACGCTCAAGGAGATGCAGAAGCTGGTGGGCTATGTGACCTCACTGGGGCGCTTCATCTCCAAGCTGGGAGAACGCGCCCTCCCGTTCTTCAAGCTGATGAAAAAGAAGGGGCCATTTTAGTGGACCCCTGAGGCTAACGCGGCCTTTCAAGACCTCAAGAGATACTTGACCAGCCTGCCAGTGATGGTGGCGCCGCGCCCTCTTGAGCACCTGGTACTTTATTTGGCCGCCACCCCTCACTCTGCCAGCGCCTCTCTGGTGGTGCTAAGGGAAGAGCGCATGCTCAAGGACCCTCATCAGGGTGCTCGGCCACCAAGCAAAGTGCGGCAGCCTCAGGATGGTGCTCCTGGGGACTCGGCTGATCTGAGGCCTACACTCGTGAGGCTGCACTTGGTGCGGCAGAATGTGGGACCACCAAAAAGGCCCGCATCCTCAAGAATCACAAGACCCCGTAAACACCTCTTCTCTCATCGAGCACCCCATCTACTTTGTCAGCACGGTGCTATAGGAGGCACGGGCGCGCTACCCTATGCCTCAGAAGCTCTTACTTGCTCTCCTCGTCGCCTCCTGAAAGTTGCGCCACTACTTCCAAGGCCACCCCATCAAGGTCGTTTCAGCCTACCCACTGGAGAGAGTTCTCTGGAGCCCTAATGCCACCGTGCAAGTTGCGGAGTGGAACATCGAGCTCCAGGGATTCTAGCTAGAGTTCAGCACCACCAGAGTCATCAAGGGTGCGGCCCTCGCAGATTTCATGGTAGAATGGGCTGACGAGGAGCCAGGCGGGTGGATCATGTAGTTCGATGGCGCATTCGCACGGCAAGGCACAGGGGCTGGGGCCATCCTCATCTCACCCACCAAAGACAAACTCTACTACGCAGTGCAACTCTATTTTCAGCAAGGCGAAAAGGTCTCCAACAACATCGTAGAGTACGAAGGCTTGCTCGCTGGCCTCAGGGCCGCGGCGGCGCTGGGGGTGAAGCGCCTCGCCATCAAGGGCGACTCCCAGCTCCTCATCAAGTTCTCCAACAAAGAATACACACCCAAGGACGAGCACATGGAGGCATACCTGGAAGAGGTATGCAAGATGGAGAAACGGTTCCTGGGCTTGGAACTGCAGCACATGCCGTGAGGAACGAACAAGGAGGCGGACGACATCACCAAGAGAGCACCCCGAAAGCTCTCTCATGAGCCAGGGGTGTTTGAGGAATGACTCTTCAAGCCGTCGGCAGCTCCCCCCACCACAACACCAGCGCCCCCTCAGGAGGATCTACCCCAAGCACCACCAACCGGCGCCCCAGCATGCGGCCCTCCCTTAGGGGCCCGCCTTCTCCTCGCGCTCGAGCCTCAGGAGGGGTGCTGGACTGAGGAGTTCAAGACGTAGCTGCTTCAGGGGACCCTGCCGGGGAAGGAGGAGGATACCAAGCGCGTGGCTCGTCAGGCCACCGCGTACTGCATCCGTGACGATGAGTTGTATTGCAAGAGGCCTAATGACGTTTCGTTAGGATGCATCTCCAAGGAGCAGGGGCTCGAGCTACTAACGGACATACATGGTGGGGATTGCGGACATCATTCCTCCGCACTCTTGTGGGCAAGGCATTCCGCAGTGGCTTCTATTGGCCCACTGCACTCAACGACGCCACTGAGCTGGTGCGCTCCTGCAAGGCATGCTAGCTCCATGCCAAGCAGATCCACCAGCCTGTGTAGGGCCTCTAGACTATCCCGCTCACATGGGTGTTCGCGGTCTGGGGGCTGGACATCTTGGGGCCGTTCCCTCGAGCACCAGGGGGCTACCGCTACCTTTACGTCGCCATCGACAAGTTCACCAAATGGGCGGAGGTAGAAGCCGTCGACAAGTTCATCAAGGGCCTCATGAGCCGGTTTGGGGTCCCTAACCGCATCATCACCAACAACGGCTCGCAATTCACTAGCAACCTTTTCAAAACATATTGTGCTAACCTTGGAATGCAGATATGCTACACCTCAGTGGCACACCCCAGGAGCAACGGCCAGGCTGAGCGCGCCAACGCCGAGGTCCTGAGGGGCTCAAGGCAAGGACCTTCAAGAAGAAGCTCGAGGCCTGTAGCAGGGGCTGGCTCGATGAGCTCCAGTCCGTTCTTTGGTCCATCCACACCACCGCGACCAAGCCAGTGGGAGAGACGCCATTCTTCCTCGTCTATAGAGCTGAAGCGGTTCTCCCACATGAGGTCAAGCATCGCTCCACGCGGGTCCTGGCGTTTGACGAGGCGCGCCAGGACACCACGCGGGGGGTGGATCTCGTGTTGGGGAAGGAATGCCGCCGTCAAGCCTTGCTCCAAGTGGCAAGGTACCCGTACGCGCTGCGGCGATACCACTACCGTAGCGTCTGCTCTAGGATGTTGGAGGTGGGCGACCTCGTCCTGAGGCGGTGCTCTCCAGGGAGGGGCTACCAAGCTCTCTCCCATGTGGGAGGGCCCGTTCAGGATTGCCTGTGTCTCCAGGCCTAGCGTCGCGCGCCTGGAGACACAGGACAGGGTCCCCATCCAGAACGCCTGGAACATTCAGCGCCTCTGGAAGTTCTACCCATGAAGCTAGGCTCCAGCCTGTGAAGGTCTCCACTCGTGACAGTCTCACATAATAATGAGTGGGGATGTACACGCCTCGGAGTCTGCCAAGAGCAGCCCTGGGGCCTCATGGGGGCTCCCTCCCACATCTTAGTGACATCACTTAGCTTCGCGCTGGTGAGAAGACTAGATTAGGTGCCGGACGCGGCTGTTCATTTGCTTTCCGAAGTTGCTTGCAGTCTTTTAATGATCTTTAATGGACTTGGTGCTTTTGTGCTTTGGTTCGCCACGTTGGATTTTTCTCCTCCTGTCATGTTCGTTCTTAGCCTGGGGGCCAGGAAGGTGTGGTAGTTGCCCATCGCTCGTTCTCGTGTGCCTCGCGCGTGGGGGCTAGGCAGGTGTGTGCGCGTGGGCCTGCCCTCGCACGAGCACACTGCACCGAACCCCATTGCCCCAGTGCTTCTCGGCTTTATCCTCGCGGGGAGCCCTTGATCAAGCTCACGGGCACCAGCACCCCCTCATGTATGTGCCCCTTGGGCAGCGCGATGCGGTGCATTAAGCCACAGCTAACCTAAAATAGGGGGCTTGCCCAGAAAGGAATGAGGTGCTAGACAAGCTTCCTTTTTCTCTAAATAGCTCTACAGCGGATCTACAACATCTCTCGAGGCCCGAAGCGCCTCCTGAGTCACCACGAATGGGGGCTTCGCCAGATGCCAAGGGCCTCACCCTCGTGAGGAGGGAAGCCACTACAAACGCGTTAAGCTAAGTTATCCTACCATTGCCTACCCAGAGTACAGATGTCATAACACAACATTGAGATAATAAGCATAGCATAAAAGGGGCATAATTACCATAGCTTATTACACACCTTAGCAGGGCACACTACTTTTTTTGAATTGCACAAGAAAGGAAAGGCTAAACAGAAGTGGCCCAAGGGTGCGCGGATCCAGCACCAGCTCCGCATCCTCAAGCAGCACCTCAAGGTGGCCCCGGTGCTCCACCAGTTCCCCCAAAGGCGGCCCGAGGCTGCAGCAGGTCTCGAGTCTAAGTTTGGCAGCCCCGAGCTCATGCCGGGCTTCCCTCCAACTTCATCAGAGCGTGGCGGTGGGATGACCCACCGCCGCCCTCGATCCGAGCTCGACGGCATGGGGGCTGGTCGTAGCCGCCGCTGCTCAAGCTCTCACCCGAGGAATAGCTGCCACTGTGGGAGGAGGAGCGGACGTCGCCAAGGCCAAGTTCACCCTCGTCGCCCTCATCGTCGCTGCTGTCTTCTAGGAAGCACCCCACATGGTGGCCGTCCTCCCTGAACATCCTCACATAGAGGGTCTCCAGGATGTCGTACTTGAAGTGGAGGGTGCACCCCTCGCCCAGGCCTCGTGCACGGGCAAACGTCTGCCAGCCGCGAGTCAGGACCATGCTGCCCGTGGCGGCGACCTCAGTCCCCACCCATGAGGCCCTGCTGCTATAGCCTTCAGCTTGCAGCCAGAGGCCATCGATCCCCGAGGATGGCAGCTCACCAAAGAAGAAGCACTGGAGCCAGAGCGAGGTGCCAGCGGGCGCCTCCAACAACACCACAAACTCTGGGAGCACGTCCAGCGAGGAGAAGCGTGGGCGAGGAGGGCACGCAACCACAACGCGCCTCCCTTCATCGTGGGGGCTGCCCCGGAGCTGGCGGCCCCGCCGCTAGAAGAAGTACCACCACGAGCACCAATGGAGGCACCGGTCCTTGGGGATGTGTGCATGCGCCCCCTGGGGGCCACCGCAGTGGTCGCGGGGTGCTTGCGGGGACGGCTACAGCCTCTCTTGGGAGGCGGAGAAGTTGGCCCTTCCTTAGAAGCCTTCTCCTTTTCGGCTACAGAAAACCTCCTCGTCGGCGCCATGGAAGAAGAAGCAAGATGGATAAGGAGGAGAAACAAGCATCAAGAAGATGGAGGAAGAGATGAGAGAGGGGGGCTCTGCCCCCTCCCCTCATTTATAGCCGGAGGAAGGCCAACCGCCGGCTTCCAAGACCTTGCATAATGATGATCTTCTACATGCAACATCGACCCATCAAGTAGAACAGTTGCCAAGGCAGCATGGGGAAGTGGAGACGCCCATGTCCCATCAATCGCCATGCGTCGTTCAAGGCCGCAGGCGGTTAGGGCCCGTGGCGCTCCGCACTTGCCCTTTGGCTTCACTTAGAAGCCAAGTCCGAGCGCGCCTTGGGCTCGGGGGCTACTGTCGGTGTTCTGGATACGGGGGTACCCAAACTTGCCTGCCGGCGGCCCACTGCATGGCTCCATCGGCGGCCTGGTATGTGATACGTCTTCAACATATCTATAATTTTTTGTTTGTTCTATGCTATTATATTATCTGTTTTGGATGTTTAATGGGCTTTAATATGCTCTTTTATATTATTTTTCGGACTAACCTATTAACCGGAGGCCCAGTGCCAGTTTCTGTTTTCTTTGCCTATTTTAGAGTTTTACAGAAAAGGAATACCAAATGGAGTCCAAACTGAATGAAACCTTCGCGATGATCTTTCTTGGACCGAAAGCAATCAAGAAGACTTGGAGTCGACGTATGGGACTCCATGAGGAGGCCACGAGGCAGGAGGGTGCGTCCCCCACCCTCATGGGCCTCTCGTAGCTCCACCGACGTACCTCTTTCGCCTATATATACTCTTATACCCTAGAAACATCAGGGGGAGCCACGAAACCACTTTTCCACCACCGCAACCTTCTGTACCCATGAGATGCCATCTTGGGGCCTTTTCCGGCGATCTGACGAAGGGGAAATCGATCACGGAGGGCTTCTACATCAACACCATTGCCTCTTCGATGAAACGTGAGTAGTTTACCACAGACCTTCGGGTCCATAGTTATTAGCTAGATGGCTTCTTCTCTCAATTTGATTCTCAATACAAAGTTCTCCTCTATGTTCTTCGAGATCTATTTGGTGTAATACTCTTTTGCGGTGTGTTTGCCGAGATCCGATGAATTGTGGATTTATGAACAAGATTATCTATGAATATTATTTGGTTCTTCTCCGAATTCTGATATGCATAATTTGATATCTTTGCAAGTCTCTTCGAATTATTGGTTTAGTTTGGCCTACTAGATTGAGCTTTCTTGCAATGGGAGAAGTGCTTAGCTTTGGGTTCAATCTTGCGTTGTCCTTTTCCCAGTGACAGTAGAGGCAGCAAGGCACGTATTGTATTGTTGCCATCGAGGATAAAAACATGGGTTTTATATCATATTGCTTGAGTTTATCCCTCTACATCATGTCATCTTGCTTAATGTGTTACTCCGTTCTTATGAACTTAGTACTCTAGACTCATGCTGGATAGCGGTCGATGTGTGGAGTAATAGTAGTAGATGCAGAATTGTTTCGGTCTACTTGACACGGACGTGATGCCTATGTTCATGATCATTGCCTTAGATGTCTTCATAATTATGCGCTTTTCTATCAATTGCTCGGCAGTAATTTGGTCACCCACCATAATACATGCTATCTTGAGAGAAGCCACTAGTGAAACCTATGGCCCCCGGGTCTCTTCCCTATTATATTACATCTATTTTATTTATATCGCATCTCATTTACTATTTTGCAATCTTTACTTTCCAATCTATACAACAAAAACACCAAAAATATTTACTTTACTATCTTTATCAGATCTCACTTTTGCGAGTGACCGTGAAGGGATTGACAACTCCTTTATCGTGTTGGTTGCAAGGTTCTTTATTGTTTGTGCAGGTACTAGGTGACTTGTGTGTTGTCTCCTACTGGATTGATACCTTGGTTCTCAAAACTGAGGGAAATACTTACGCTACTTTGCTGCATCACCCTTTCCTCTTCATGGGAAAACCAAGGCATGCTCAAGAGTTAGCAAGAAGGATTTCTAGCACCATTGCTGGGGAGATCTACGCCAAGTTAAGACATACCAAGTACCCATCATAAACTCTTCTCCCTCGCATTACATTATTCGCCTCTCGTTTTCCTCTCCCCCACTTCTAAAATGAATTTCAAAAACATTTGCCTTTTCTTCGCCCCTCTTCCGTTCGATCTTGTGTTACCATGTGCCTTATTTTTGCTTGCATCTTCACTTGCTAAAAGTTTATCGATCCTCATCCACTTGCTAATCTTATTAAGAGATCCAATTATGATGAACCTATTGCTAGTGAGTTGAGTGCACTAGATTATCTTTATGAGGTTTTGCTTGAAATTCGTGAATCTAAAAATTGTAATGAAGAAATTTATGAAGGGATTCATGATAGCTCCTTGAATAAAAAGCATGATTGCAATGATTTTAATATAAATTCTATTGATGTCAATTGTGCTAATAATATGCAAAACCCTAAGCTTGGGGATGCTATTTTTGCTATGTCCACTACTTGTTGCAATGATCATGATTGGGGTGATTCTTTTTATGATCTTGAAAATTTATTTAAGCCCCATGATGAATATGAGATTGATAATAATGTTTTCAATAATATCAAAAGTGGGTTTGGAAGGGTGTCAACTTTAGATCGCACATATTTGGAGAATTTTCAATCTTATGAATTTTTTGATAAAAGTGGGTTTGGAGAGGTCATGACTTTAGTTAATGTTAATCCCACTATTTTGGAAGAGTGTCAACTTCGCATGCATGTGGATTGTGTTGAAAATTTATTATGTGATAGATATTTTGTTGAATTTGCTTATGAACCCATAGGTAATTATTATGAGAGAAGAAAATATGGTTTTAGAAATTTTCATGTTACTAAATTACCTCTTGATATGTTGAGATTGCTATTGTTTCTTTCTGCTTCCTTGCATATGATAGTTTTTGCTTTCTTTGATAATTTGTTTACCTATAAGATGCCTATGCATAGGAAGTATGTTACACTTAGATGTGTTTGCCATGTGTTTCATGATGCTCTCTTTGTGCTTGAATTCTTGTCTTTCATGTGAGCATCATTAAAATTATCAATGCCTAGCTAGGGGCGTTAAACAATAGCGCTTGTTGGGAGGAAACCCAATTTTATTTTGGTTCTTTATTTTTTGCTCCTTTTTAGTAATAAATAATTCATCTAGCTTCTGGTTATATGTGGTTTTATGTTTTAGTTAGTGTTTGTGCCAAGTAAAACAATAGCTAGGGGCATTAAACAAAAACAGAAACTTTTGCGCTCACGAGAATAGCTGTGATTTTTTACTGGAGAGCGCTTTTAGGTTGATTCTTTTTGAAGATGATTAATAGAAAAATTATTCACTTCCACCAATTTATTTCAGAATTTTTAGAGTTACAGAAGTATTCGAAAGTTACAGATTGCTACAGACTGTTCTGTTTTTGACAGATTCTGTTTTTCGTGTGTTGTTTGCTTATTTTGATGAATCTATGAGTAGTATCGGGGGGGTATGAACCATACAGAAGTTGGAATACAGTAGGTTGAACACCAATATAAATAAATAATGAGTTCATTACAGTACATTAAAGTGGCGGTTTATTTCCTTATACTAACGGAGCTCATGAGATTTTCTGTTGAAGTTTTGTGCTGTGAAGTTTTCAAGTTTTTGGGTAAAGATGTGATGGATTTTGGAATAAGGAGTGGCAAGAGCCAAACTTTGGGGATGCCCAAGGCACCCCAAGGTAAAATTCAATGACAACCAAAAGCCTAAGCTTGGGGATGCCCCGGAAGGCATCCCCTCTTTCGTCTTCGTCTATCGGTTACTTTACTTGAGGCTATATTTTTATTCACCACATGATATGTGTTTTTCTTGGAGCGTCTTGTATGATTTGGGTCTTTGCTTTTTGGTTTACCACAATCATACTCTGTACACACGTTTTGGGATAGACACGCATGAATCGGAATTTATTAGAATACTCTATGTGCTTCACTTATATCTTTTGAGCTAGACAATATTGCTCTAGTGCTTCACTTATATCTTCTTAGAGCACGGTGGTGGTTTTATTTCATAGAAATTATTGATCTCTCATGCTTCACTTAAATTATTTTGAGAGTGTTTTAGAACAGCATGGTAATTTTCTTTGGTTATAAAATTAGTCCTAATATGATGGGCATCCAAGATGGGTATAATAAAAACTTTCATATAAAGTGCATTGAATACTATGAGAAGTTTGATTCTTTATGGTTGTTTTGAGATATGAATATGGTGATATTAGAGACATGCTAGTAGATTAGTTGTGAATTTGAGAGATACTTGTGCTAAAGTTTGTGATTCCCGTAGCATGCACGTATGGTGAACCATTATGTGATGAAGTTGGATCATGATTTATTTATTGATTGCCTTCCTTATGTGTGGAGGTCGGGATCGCGCGATGGTTAACTCCTACCAACCCTTCCCCTAGGATCATGTGTGTAGTACTTTGTTTTGATGACTTGTAGATTTTTGCAATAAGTATATGAGTTCTTTATGACTAATGTTGAGTCCATGGATTCTACGCACTCTCACCCTTCCAACATTGCTAGCCTCTCTAGTACCGCGCAACTCTCGTCGGTACCATACACCCATCACATTCCTTCCTCAAAACAGCCACCATAACTACCTATTATGGCATTTCCATAGCCATTCCGAGATATATTTCCATGCAACTTTCCAACATTCCGTTTATTATGACATGCTCCATCATTGTCATATTGCCTTGCATGATCATGTAGTTGACATCGTATTTGTGGCAAAGCCAACGTTCATAATTCTTCATACATGCACTCTTGAATCATTGCACATCCTGGTACACCGCCAGGGGAATTCACATAGAGTCATATTTTGTTCTAAGTATTGAGTTGTAAGTAAATAAAAGTGTGTTGATATTCATTATTAGAGCATTGTCCCAGTGAGGAAATAATGATGGAGACTATGATTCCCCCACAAGTCAGGATGAGACTCCTGACTAAATAAAAAAAAGAAGGCCATAAAAAAAAGAGAAAAGGCCCAAATAAAAAATTGAGAGAAAAAGAGAGGCAATGCTACTATCCTTTTACCACACTTGTGCTTCAAAGTAGCACCATGATCTTCATGATAGAGAGTCTCCTATGTTGTCACTTTCATATACTAGTGGGAATTTTTCATTATAGAACTTGGCTTGTATATTCCAATGATGGGCTTACTCAAATTGCCCTAGGTCTTCGTGAGCAAGCGAGTTGGATGCACACCCACTTAGTTTTTTGTTGAGCTTTCATAAACTTATAGCTCTATTGCATCCGTTGCATGGCAATCCCTACTCACTCACATTGATATCTAGTGATGGGCATCTCCATAGCCCGTTGATACGCCTAGTTGATGTGGGACTATCTTCTCCTTTCTATCTTCTCCACAACCACCATTCTATCCCACCTATAGTGCTTTGGCCATGGTTCATGCTCATGTATTGCATGAAGATTGAAAAGGTTTGAAAATACTAAAGTATGAAACAATTGCTTGGCTGAAACCGGGGTTGTGCATGATTAAATACTTTGTGTGATGAATATAGAGCATAGCCAGACTATATGATTTTGTAGGCATAACTTTCTTTGGCCATGTTATTTTGAGAAGACATGATTGCTTTGTTAGTATTCTTGAAGTATTATTATTTTATGTCAATATTAAACCTTTGTCTTGAATCTTTCGGATTTGAACATTCATGCCACAATATAGAAAATTACATTGATAAATATGCTAGGTAGCATTCCACATCAATTTTTTTATCATTTACCTACTCGAGGACGAGCAGGAATTAAGCTTGGGGATGCTTGATACGTCTCCAACGTATTTATAACTTTTGATTATTCCATTCTATTATATTATCTGTTTTGGGTGTTTAATGGGCTTTAATATGCTCTTTTATATTATTTTTGGGACTAACCTATTAATGGAGGCCCAGTGCCAGTTTCTGTTTTTTTGCCTATTTTAGAGTTGTAAAGAGAAGGCACACCAAATGGAGTCCAAATGGAATGAAACCTTCATGATGATCTTTCTTGGACCGAAAGCAATCCAGCAGACTTGGAGTTAAAGTCTGGGACTCCACGAGGAGGCGACGAGGCAGGAGGGCGCGCCCAGGGGGGTAGGCGTGCCCCCACCCTCGTGGGCCCCTCGTAGCTCCATCGACGTACCTCTTTCGCCTATATATACTCTTATACCCTAGAAACATCAAGGGGAGCTACGAAACCAGTTTTCCACTGCCGCAACCTTCTGTACCCATGAGATCCCATCTTGGGGCCTTTTCCGGTGATCTGCCGGAGGGGGAATCGATCACGGAGGGCTTCTACATCAACACCATTGCCTCTCCGATGAAGCGTGAGTAGTCTACCACAGACCTTCGGGTCAATAGTTATTAGCTAGATGGCTTCTTCTCTCTATTTGATTCTCAATACAAAGTTCTCCTCGATGTTCTTGGAGATCTATTTGATGTAATACTCTTTTGCGGTGTGTTTGCCGAGATCCGATGAATTGTGGATTTATGTACAAGATTATCTATGAATATTATTTGGTTCTTCTATGAATTCTTATATGCATGACTTGATATCTTTGCAAGTCTCTTCAAATTATCGGTTTAGTTTGGCCTACTAGATTGATCTTTCTTGCAATGGGAGAAGTGCTTAGCTTTGGGATCAATCTTATGGTGTCCTTTCCCAGTGACAGTAGGGGCAACAAGGCACATATTGTATTGTTCACATTGAGCATAAATAGATGGGGTTTATATCATATTGCTTGAGTTTATCACTCTACATCATGTCATCTTGCTTAATGTGTTACTCCGTTCTTGTGAACTTAATACTCTAGATGCACGCTGGATAGCGGTCGATGTGTGGACTAATAGTAGTAGATGCAGAATCGTTTCGGTCTACTTGACACGGATGTGATGCCTATGTTCATGATCATTGCCTTAGATGTATTCATAATTATGCGCTTTTCTACCAATTGCTTGGCAGTAACTTGTTCACCCACCGTAATACATGCTATCTTGAGAGAAGCCACTAGTGAAACCTATGGCCCCCGGGTCTCTTTCCTATTATATTACATCTCTTTTATTTATATCGCATCTCATTTACTATTTTGCAATCTTTACTTTCCAATCTATACAACAAAAATTCCAAAAATATTTACTTTACTATCTTTATCAGATCTCACTTTTGCGAGTGACAGTGAAGGGATTGACAACCCCTTTATCGCGTTGGTTGCAAGGTTCTTGATTGTTTGTGTAGGTACTAGGTTACTTGTGTGTTGTCTCCTACTGGATTACCTTGGTTCTCAAAACTGAGGGAAATACTTACGCTACTTTGCTGCATCACCCTCTCCTCTTCAAGGTAAAACCAACGCATGCTCAAGAGGTAGCAGTATGGCCCAGCTTCAACATCAACAACTCGAGACCCTCGCGAGGGGCCAAGCCTCACGAGGCGGACGACACCAAGACCTCCGAGGGGATCGGCCTCCTCAGGCTGGCTCCCGAGGGGCGGAGAGTTCTATGCAAGGTGCACCTCACGAGGCTCAACTGATTTGAGCCATGGTGACCAAGGCCAAGCGGGAACCAGGCGGGCGCCAGCAGGCGCAGAGTACCTGTTTCCTCTTTGGTGCAAAGGAGGCGAGCAGCAGGAGCAGAGTCCCGAGGAATCATCCAAAGGTTTCTATTCTGGTGCAACAAGACCAAGACGGCCAGGACGGCAGGACGGAGGTCATCGCCGAGCCCACTGCTGCGTCACGACCAGAGGCTTTTTGTAGGCGAAGACCACTTTAGCTAGGATAGGGTGTACTTCTTGTCCCGCTTCAAATCTGGCCGTTGTGGGATCCCTTCCTGCCAACGTTTGGGAAGAGGACCAAGGCCACTATAAATAGGACTTAGCCACCACCATAGGGGGGGATCCATTCTCGCCTGACCACCTCACCAGATCTCTCAAGCTTAACAACACCTCACCTCCTGAGTCTAGTTCGTCCACTATACTAGTTCATCCTCAGCCCTTCGAGGCAATCCACCAAAACGCAGGAGTAGGGAATTACACCACAAGGTGGCCTGAACCAGGATAAACTGATGTGTCTCTCTGTCCATTTGAGCTCGACGCGCTAGGCCTGAGGATCGCGAATAGGCAGGCTGGGTAGGTTGAGATCTCCGCATGCACCCCAGAGTTCGAACCTATCAAGGGTTTGCGGAACCCAAAATCGGACAAGAACAACACGAATGGTGTGTCAATTTTTGGGATTTTCAGAGTTCACTTGGACATTTTTATACAGTAACTGAGTTTTCTATGCATTCATGTGCATAATTCAAATTTGAACTACATGCACATGCTTTAATGTATATAAAGTAGTTGAAAATTCAAATCTGTGTCCTTGGTTGCATGCTTAGGTCTCATGCAAGGAATGTGAATGAATGGCAAACACCCTGCCACCGTCACTCAGCCGCAAACATTGAGATATCCGGTTTTTAAGTTCTAGTAAATCCAAAACTCATCTGAAATTCATGATACTTGGCATGCTATCATGGAGTGGCGTCAACATACCGTGGTAAATTTTTTGTCCCATTTGGGGCAGGTTTTGGGATATGCTTCTCACAAACCAGAGGTTCTCACAACAAGCCTGATGGTTTCGGTAGGGAACATCCCACCTCTGGGGACGAAATGATATCCATTGCCTCTTATTGCTTTCAAAAAATTTCTCTTGTCAACATAGAACAACATGAGTGTTGTTTCAATTTTTGGGATTTTTTGGGGGTTCATTTTGACATTTTTATGCATTAATTGAGTTTTCAGTGCATTTATGAGCATAATTCAAATTTGAACTACATGCACATGCTCTAATCCATATAAATTGGTTGAAAATTCAAATTTGTGTCCTTGGTTGCATGCTTAGGTGATGGGAATGAATGTCAAACACCCTGCCACCGTCACTCGGCCGCAAACATTGAGATTCCTGGTTTTTAAATTCTAGTATAAATCCAAAACTCGTCTGAAATTCATGAAACTTGGCATGCTATCATGGAGCGGCATCAGCATGCCGTGGTAAATTTTTTGTCCCATTTGGAGCAGGTTTGGGTATATGCTTCTCACAAACCAAAGGTTCTCACAAGAAGCCTGATGGTTTTGGTAGGGAACGTCCCAACTTTGGGGATGAAATGATATCCGCTGCCTCTTATTGCTTTCAAAATTTTTCTAGTGTCAACATAGAACAACAGGAGTGTTGTGTCGATTTTTGGGATTTTTTGGGGTTTGTTTGGACATTTTTTATGCATTAATTGAGTTTTCAATGCATTTATGTGCATAATTCAAATTTGAACTACATGCACATGCTCTACTGCATATAAATTGGTTGAAAATTCAAATATGTGTCCTTGGTTTCATGCTTAGGTCCCATGCAAGAAATGAGAATGAATGTCAAACACCCTGCCACCTTCACTCGGCCGCAAACATTGAGATTCCTAGTTTTTAAATTCTAGTAAATCCAAAACTCATCTAAAATTCATGAAACTTGGCATGCTATCATGGAGCGGCATCAACATGCTGTAGTAAATATTTTGTCCCATTTGGGACAGGTTTGGGTATAAGCTTCTCACAAACCAGAGTTTCTCACAACAAGCCTGATGGTTTCGTTAGGGAACGTCCCACCTTTGGGGACGAAATGATATCAGCTGCCTCTTATTGCTTTCAAAAAAATTCTAGTATCAACATAGAACAAGAGGAGTTTTGTGTCAATTTTTCGGATTTTTTGGGGTTCGTTTGGACATATTTATGCATTAATTTAGTTTTTGATGCATTTATGTGCATACTTCAAATTTGAACTACATGCACATGCTCTAATGCATATAAATTGGTTGAAAATTCAAATTTGTGTCCTTGGTTGCATGCTTAGGTCCCATGCAAGAAATGGGAATGAATGTCAAACACCCTGCTACCGTCACTCGGCCGCAAACATTGAGATTCCTGGTTTTTGAATTCTAGTAAATCTTAAACTTGTCTGAAATTCATGAAACTTGGCATGCTATCATGGAGCGGCATCAACATTTCGTGGTAATTTCTTTGTCCCATTTAGGGCATGTTTGGGTATACGCTTCTCACAACAAGCCTGATGGTTTCGGTAGGGAACGTCCCATCTTTGGGGACAAAATGATATCCACTGCCTGTTATTGCTTTCAAAAAAAAATCTAGTATCAACATAGAACAACAGGAGTGTTATGTTAAATTTTGCAAATTTTGGGGGTTCATTTGGACATTTTTATATATTAACTGGGTTTTCTAGGCATTTTCTGTGCATAATTCAAATTTTAACTACATGCACATGCTCTAGTGCATATAAATTGGTTGAAAAAAGAAATCTTTGTCCTTGGGTGCATGCTTAAGTCCCATGCAAGAAATGGGAATGAATTTCAAACACCAGGGCACTGTTGATTGCCGGCAAAATGATGAGATACTTTGTTTCTAAATTCTAGCAAATCCAATGAAATTCTTGAAACTTGGCATGCTATCATGGAATGGCACCCTATATGTTGTGGTATTTTCCGTGTCCATTTTGAGAGAATAAGCACTCCAATAACAGCTAACAAAGGCATTTTCAAACAAATAGCTGCCACTCTAACATCGCAAACATTTGTATAATTCAAATCGTGTGTGTTATGTTAACCATTCATGTGACGCCACGTGTATTGGTTTTAATGGCTATAGGAGGTGCCATGCAGACAGCTGCTTGACTAAACAGGAGGCGTGCGAGCACATTCCGGTCGCAGGCTGACCGAGAGGCGTGCAAGCTGTCCTCCAATGTGCAGGCTCGCCGGGAAGTGTGCGAGTTGTACGCTGTGCAGGCTCACTGGTAATCGAGCCCTTTTACTTACACGGCCGCCGCCTTCCTCTCCATTAATGGGGCCCGAGCCGCTGCTTAATACGGGCGGCCTTACTGTTCGCCTCCCATTCCCCTCCCTCCCGCAGACCTCCACCAACGCCATGGTGCAGAAGGATCATCTGCCACTAGTCTTCAAGTTTGGTGAAGTCGACTCCGAGCCGGAGGAGATAGAAAATAAGGAGGAATGGGGCCTCATGGACATGGCCGAGAACGAGCTGGCCGCGGTTGTTGCTGCCCCCGCTCCCGTCCTAGTTCCCATCCCCGCGCCCACGCCAGCGACCATCGTAGCATTGACAGGCTAGTCGCCGAGCACTATCCCAGAGCTGGAAGCCGCGGGCGTCACCGAGGTCTCCGCGGACCCGCGCGAGCTCGTGTACATGCCAACGCCAGCGCCGGTGCCTGGGCCGATGCGCACCTCTCCGCCCACTGCGGCGCCGGTCCCCGTGCGTTTGGCTGCACCCACCACGCCCGTGCCTGTGTGCGTGCCCCCGCAGCGACGTGGGACGCCACCATCGACCGCTACCTCTCAGTGCCACCAGTTGTCGTCCTCCCGCGCCCCGCTTGTCTATCGCGCGACTACATGATGTTTGATTTACAAGTGAAGAACATTTTGTGCTGCCTCGAAGACTTCAACAACGGCATCCCAGAGGACGACAACGACAAGGACGGCGCAGCATGCCGCCTCCGCTGCCGCCGGAAATAGTTTTTTTCTTGGGTTTAATATTGTATCTCGATTGCAAACGTTTTAGTTAGAACACCCATATGCAAACTGACAGCTTCCCCAGGAAGACAAGGGAAAACGTGCCGAGCAGGATTTGTGCAGCTCTTGATCACAAACATTTTAGATAGAACACCCGTATGCAAAGTGAGAGCAGGATTTGTGCATCTCTTCAACACAAACGGTTGTTCTGGATGACCCATGTGCAACCACTTACAAACAATTTGGTAAGATTTGCATGTCATATTGGGTATGTTGCCATTTGTCAAACTTGAAAGATTGACATTTGTTGATCTAGTAACATTGCCATTTGTCAACCTTGTACCACTGCGATTTGTCAAAATATGCAACTAAAATCACTAGCAGTATCTAATTTTTGCAACTAAAATTCAGTAATTAAGCATAGATTTCATTCATAAATTAAGCAGTCGTGCTGAATTTATACAAACAGTTCAACTCGACAGCTGAACCGACCAAACTTTTCCCCAATTGTTACCAACCACGTACTGAAATAGCTAGTTCTACTTTATATACTAGCTAATTTTAAGTACTTTGTACAGTTCCACCACATCTATAGTCAGATGAAATGAACAAAATAGCCCCTAAATACTACTACGGAGGGGCTTTGTACTACTTTCGGCAGCCTCTCCTCTGCTGAGCACGCTCAGTAAGAGGCAGAGGAGGAGGAGCCTACCGATGAGCTGGACACTGCAATATGGTGCCTGCCACTGCTGCAACTTCAGTGATGCTCACCTCGAAAGCCCTTTGCCGCTCCAGACGACACCTCTCGAAGCAGTGGTTCCTCTCGTAGATCTCTTGATTCCTCGCCTCTGAGGCGGCATGTGCCGCGGCCATGACGGTGGTAAGGCTCTTTGCGTGCTCGACGAGGCGCTCCTCCTCCTCCCGCAGGAACTCGGTGTAGCGCGCAAGGTCGCTGACGCACATGCCGGCATCCACCTCCGCCTCCCGCCTTCAGGCGGCAGTGGCGAAGTGGGTGATGACCCCGGCGGTCGACTGTGGGCTGGCGGCCACGGCGGCCGACGATGGGGTGGCGGCCATGACCACCACCTCCTGCCTTCGGGTTGCGGCGGCAGAGTGGGTGATGGCCATGGTGGCTGGCAGTGGGGTGGCAACCACGACGGCCACCTCCCGCCATCGGGCCGTGGTGGCAGAGCAGGCAATGGCCCTAGCTTTTGACAGTGGTGTGGCGGCAAAGGCGATCGGCAACAGCTGCCGACGGGCACCGGCGGCGGAGCGTGCGGTGGGTGTTTCGCCCAAACCCAACAGGGACGCCACGCGCACTACACTACGTCGGGGACTGCGCCACCGCTGCAGTGTAGCCTCCCTGCTGGAGCTGTCGTCTGATGACAGCGGAGTGGCTGAACGACCATGACGGATCAGTGCCATTGGCGATTGTGGGAGAAGCAGACGAGATAAGCTACAGGGAGGGGAGGGGGAAATGCGACGTAGGACTCGCCAACCGTGAGGGTTTTTATAGCAGGCCGGTAAGCATTGGGATTTTGGGGGATTTCACCTAGTCGGGCGGGAAGCTTGCGCGGGAACCTGCAAGGTTGCGCGGGAACGGGCTCACCAATGATGTAGCGGGGTGATAAGACGTGCGAGAGTAGGACGAAAGGTTCACATACACATACGTTTAATAAAAAAATGTTTGCGATTGAATTACCTACTATACACCCGTCCTGGTTTATAAGTAGGATTTAACTAATAAAATATGAATGCATGTCGCTAAAGATTATATAGTTGTCTTCACATTTGAACATAGTTTCCAATTACATAATTTTTATAACATGCATTAACATTTTGTTGGTTAAATTTGAGGGCAAAGCATGACACATAATATAAAGGGGACTATAGACCAAGACGGAGGTAGTAGCACACGGCCGCTCTCTACGCGGCGATGCAAGTGTTGGCCGCCTTGTAGGCGACTATTTCCTGCGTGTTCAACTGCCTTATGCGTGTGGTTGCTTGCGGTCGAGGCGGCCGTGGCGCGCTCTGCTCGCGTCCCGCCGCGTGGGCTCTGCTCTCGCATCCCTCTGGGTGCTCTGCCGTCATCCCTCCACGCGCTGCCAATGTTTGGGGCCGGCGCACAATAACGCACGTTCGTGTGCATGCGGTTGCGCCAGGCGCGGCTCGACAATGTAGTTACCCGCTGCAAAAACTGCCATGTGGACGCGCCGAGAATCCAGGCTGCCCAGCCCCCATTTATTCCTGCGGCCATTTACCTTCATCGCTCGCGTCACACGACTCAATAAGCATGTCCACAATGACACATACAGAGAGGACATCCAACGGTTCCAATGGCGATCCCCGTGGCTCCAATGGCGCTCCCAGCGGCCGACGACGACAGCGACGGGCAATTCACCATGCATCACATAGTGGACACCCACGTGAGGGGGGAAGGCCCTCTCGGTGGTGTACACGAACGATCCAGTGTCGGTGGAGAGCTCCATCCAAACTATGGAGCAGTTCCTTGCCGAGGACAAGTACCAAGTGGTCAGCTTTAACCTCGAGTACACCATCGGTCGTGCCGGGCACGATCAGAAGGTTGTCGTTGCACAGTTGTGCGTGCAACATGACGTCCTCGTCTACCACTACAACCTGGCCACAAGGCCTTACGAGCGTTTCTCTGGGTTTATCAACAGCTTTGACTACAATTTCACTACAGTGGACACCACCAATGATCTAAAAGCGCTCAATGTTTCGGGCTTGAAATGTCAGAATCGTGTCAACATCCAGGACCACTACAAGGTCTGGGGCAGCAACAACAACAAACTGAACTACCTGGTTGACCTTGCATCGGCCATCATCGACCCCTACCACATGAAGATGAAGGATGAGAGCAAGAAGGAAAAGAATGCCTGGCACAGGTTTGGCATGAGAGACTGGATGAACAACACGCCAAGTACGCGGCCAAGGATGCGTACACAAGCTACGTGAAAGCACATTTGCTCCCTGGGTGGTTTTGGTAATTAATGACAACATACTTTGTGGTTGGACTAATGCTTTTATCAAGTATGTTTCAGGAAATTCAATCACATTGGCATGGCAAAAGGACTGAAGAGGTGGACCCCTCAAAATGCTAAGGCAAGCATTGGCAAAAGCTCAAGACTCCATTTTTGGTTTAGTGATCCAAGATCACATTGAGTCTATAGGAAAGCCAATACTATTAAAAGGGGATGAGGTTATGATAATGATCTGGTTGCTCAAAGTGCTTAGTGATACATCTCCTAAACTATCAGCAACTCTCACTTCCATAATACACTCATAAGTAATCTCGATCCCACCGATTTTCCAAACCCAGTCACACCGAGATGAACCACCTCAGCCATATAGCCAAACCCTAGAATTCTCGGATTTTCCGATTCTGAACTCGGTCTCACCGAAACTTGAGTTGCCAAGCTTCTGTAACCTTCTGTCATCAAATCGGTGTCACCGAGATGATGAAGTCGGTCCCACCGAGATTGGCAAGCTCTTGTCTTTGGACGAATCGGACTCACCGAGTTTGTATTTTCGGTCCCACCGAAAATCCCAACATTCACATGATTTGAACTTTCGGTCTCACCGAGTTGTCAACTTCGGTCTGACCGAGATTGGTCAAATGTGTGTAACGGTTGGATTTTGTGTGGAGGCTATAAATACCCCTCCACCCCCTCTTCATTCGTGGAGAGAGCCATCAGAAAGAACTACCACTCCTACCTTACATTTCTGAGAAGAAAACTACCTACCCTTGTGTTGAGATCAAGTAGCTCCACTCCCACCATATGAAACTTGATCTCTAGCCTTCCCAAGTTGCTTTCCACTCAATCCTTTCTTCCACCACAGCCAAATCAGTGAGGAGAGTTGAGTGTTGGGGAGATTATCATTTGAAGCACAAGAGCAAGGAGTTCATCATCATCAACACCATCTATTACCTTTTGGAGGGTGGTGCCTCCTAGATTGGTTAGGTGTCGCTTGGGAGCCTCCGTCGAGATGTGGAGTTGAACCAAGAAGTTTGTAAGGGCAAGGAGATCGCCTACTTCGTGAAGATCTACCCCGAGTAAGGCTAGCCCTCCATGGGCGTAGGCCATGATGGCATAGACAAGGTTGCTTCTTCGTGGACCCTTCGTGGGTGGAGCCCTCCGTGGACTCTCGCAGCCGTTACCCTCCGTGGGTTGAAGTCTCCATCAACGTGGATTGACGATAGCACCACCTATCGGAACCACGAGAAAAATCTCCGTGTCTCCAAATTGCGTTTGATCTTCTCCACTTCTCTTTACTACTTGTGCAATTTACTTTCCGCTGCCCATACTCTAGAATTGCATGTGTAGTATGCTACTTGACTTGTGTGATATGCAAAATCTGCCAAAACGTGTCTTTGTCAAAAGGCATAATTTTTATCTTGTCGAGTAGTCTAATCACCCCCCCTCTAGACACTCTCACCTTCTTCGATCCTACAATTGGTATCAGAGCTTTGGTCTCCATTGCTTTGGTTTACACACCATTGGAGGAAGATGGATGTGTCTACGTTTGGGAGTGTTAGCCATAGAGTGCCTATTCTTAATGGAGTGTCCTATAACTCGTGGAGGATTGAAATGCTTATTATCTTTAAGATGTATAACTTGCGCAAATATGTTGAAACCCCATATGTGCCTCCATTTGACCCCTTGCACCCTACCATGGATGAAGAGCTTGATTTGCTTCGTAACCTTAGAACTGTAAATCTTATCATTAGAGGTTTGCCCGATAACTTGCTTAAGCTCGTCACAAACTTTGAGTGCGCCTATGCTATGTGGAAGTCCTTGGAAGAACTTTATCCAGACTGCTCTTTGAGAGGTCTTGATGAAATTCTATACAAGACTATTGAATTTGATATGATGCGCCCCAATGATCCGAACTTTGATAAATGCTTCTTTGAGCTTCGTGGTCTCATGAAAAAGAAGGGTGATCCTTATCTTATCAATGCTCTAATTAGAAATGCTCTTGTATTGCATTCCGATGATTATTGTCACATTGACAAAACTAATGCAAGTCATTGTCAAATTGACCTAGGTGTTGATGATGAACTATCTATGGGTCAATATGATGATGAGCATGAGCATGATGATGATTACTCCGATTCGGACACCGAGCTAGACAAGATCATGAAGAGTCTCAATCTCATGGCGAATCTGAGAGACTACATATCCGGTGGAAAAGAGTGGATTCTTGATAGTGGATGCACCGATCACATGACCGGAGACGAAGACATGTTTCGAGAGCTTGCAAAGAACGATGGTCCACGCAAGTATGTGACTTTTGGAGACAACTCCAAGGGTAAGGTACTTGGCCTTGGTAAGGTGGCCATATCTCATGATAGCTCTATTCAAAATGTCATGCTTGTTGAATCACTTGGATACAATTTACTTTCCGTGTCTAGATTAGCTGACTTTGGATTCAATGTGCTATTCACCGAAGTAGATTGCCAAGTCTTCGTCGTGACAATCATAACATGGTTTTTACCGGTATCCGTAGAGGTGATCTATATATTGTTGATTTCACTAAGAAAGCCCAACTTAGAACCTGCTTCATTGCTAAATCCGCTAAAGGTTGGTTATGGCATAGAAGGCTTGGACATGTTGGTATGCGTAATCTAGACAAGCTAATCAAAGGTGATCATATTCTTGGTGTTAAAGATGTTCTCTTTGACAAAGATAGACTTTGTAGTGCTTGTCAGGCAGGAAAACAAGTAGGTGGAAGTCATCCTGTGAAGAACATCATGACCACAAGGAGACCGCTTGAGCTTCTTCATATGGATCTCTTTGGTCCCAATGCTTACAAAAGCCTTGGTGGTAACTCCTTTGGTCTAGTTATAGTTGATGATTATTCCAGATTTACGTGGGTATTTTTCCTTGATGACAAATCACAGGTTCAGAGGATCTTCAAAACCTTTGCTAGAAAGGCCCAAAATCAATTTGAGGTGAAGATCAAGAAAGTTCGAAGTGACAATGGAACGGAGTTCAAGAACACCCATGTAGATTCTTTTCTCGATGAGGAAGGGATTCTACATGAGTTCTCGGCTACGTACACTCCTCAACAAAATGGAGTTGTTGAGAGGAAGAACCGAACGCTCATAGAGATGGCGAGAACGATGCTTGATGAATACAAGACACCGAAGCATTTTTGGGGTGAAGCGGTCGAGACAGCTTGTCATGCTATCAACAGGCTTTATCTTCATAAGCTCCTCGGCAAGACTTCATACGAACTCCTCACCGGTAACAAACCCCAAGTGGGATACTTTCGTGTCTTTGGTTCAAAATGCTATATCCTTGACAAGCATCGTCGGTCCAAATTTGCTCCTAAAACTCATGAAGGCTTTTTCCTCGGTTATGGATCAAACTCTCACACCTACCGTGTCTACAACAATTTCACCCGAAAGGTTGAAGAGATGGTAGACGTGAAGTTTGATGAATCTAATGGCTCGCAAGTAGAGCAAATGCCTATTGATGTAGGAGACAAGGACCCATCGGAAGCCATTCAAGATTTATCTATTGGAAAGATCTGTCCCATGGAAGTGAAGGAGAGTACCTCATCTACATATGTGGAGCCCCCTACCTCACGGCAAGATGAACCTCAAGGCAACATGGAGGCCTCCACAAGTGGAACTCACCAAGATGAGGAAGGGCAACAAGAAGATCCACCACAACCTCCTTCTCCACCACCTCAAGACAACACCAACAACAATGAAGAAGAAGAAGAGGAAGATGAGGATGATGAGGAAGCTCAGCCTCAACCACAACAAAAGCTATCCCGAGTCCGAGCAAGAGTCAAGAAAAATCATCCCGTGGAACAAATGATGAACGACATCGACTCCGGGAGAATTACTCGCTCTAAAACTCGCTTAGCTAACTTTTGTGAGCATTACTCATTTATCTCCAGTCTTGAACCTATGAAGGTAGAAGAAGCACTTGAAGACCCGGATTGGGTGAACGCTATGCACGAAGAGCTACACAACTTCGAGAGGAACAATGTATGGACTTTGGTAGAGAAGCCCAAGGATGATCAAAACGTCATTGGAACCAAATGGGTGTTTCGGAACAAGCAAGATGAAGATGGACAAGTCATACGCAACAAGGCTCGTCTCGTAGCTCAAGGTTACACACAAGTCGAAGGTATGGACTATGGTGAGACCTATGCCCCCGTTGCTAGACTTGAGTCCATTCGCATTCTTCTTGCTTATGCCAACCACCATGACATTACTCTCTATCAAATGGATATTAAAAGTGCTTTCCTAAATGGTGAAATTGAGGAGGAAGTATTTGTGAAACAACCTCCCGGATTTGTGAATCCTAAAAAGCCTAATCATGTTTACAAACTTCATAAAGCTCTTTATGGCCTTAAACAAGCTCCTAGAGCTTGGTACAAATGCTTAACTAGCTTTCTTCTTGAAAAAGGATTTGAGATTGGAAAAATAGACTCAACGCTATTCACGAAAAGGGTTGATGGTGAACTATTTGTGTGCCAAATATATGTTGATGATATTATCTTTGGTTCAACTAACCCTCATTTTAGCGAGAAGTTTGGAAAGCTCATGTCGGAGAAGTATGAGATGTCCATGATGAGTGAACTCAAATTCTTCCTTGGGTTGCAAATCAAGCAATCTAAGGAGGGTACCTTTGTCTCACAAACAAAGTACACCAAGGATCTCTTCAAGAAGTTCAACATGCAAGAAAGCAAAGGTATGAGAACCCCCATGCCTACTAGTGGACATAATGACTTGACAAAAGATGGAGAACCTGTTGATCAAAAGGTTTACCGATCTATGATTGGTTCTCTACTATATCTCTGTGCTTCTCGTCCTGACATAATGTTGAGTGTATGCATGTGTGCTCGATATCAAGCAGCCCCTAAAGAATGTCATCTTAAAGCTGTTAAAAGAATTGTGAGATATTTGATACACACACCTAACTTTGGCATTTGGTATCCTAAGAGGGCCTCATTCGATCTTGTTGGCTATTCCGACTCGGACTATGCCGGTGACAGGGTTGATAGAAAGTCAACTTCGGGTACGTGTCAATTCCTTGGTCGATCCCTTGTATCTTGGTCCTCCAAGAAACAAAATTCGGTATCATTATCCACTGCCGAAGCAGAATATATAGCTGCTGGTTCATGCTGTGCTTAGTTGCTATGGATGACACAAACGCTTAAGGATTATGGGATACATGTGAGACATGTTCCTTTGCTTTGTGACAATGAGAGTGAGATTAAGATTGGACACAATCCGGTGCAACACTCTCGAACGAAACATATTGAAGTTCGTCACCATTTTATTCGTGATCACATTGCCAAGGGTGACATCAATCTTAAGCATGTTCGTACTGACAAACAACTTGCAGATATCTTTACAAAACCACTTGATGAGAAAGTGTTTTGTCGCTTAAGGAGTGAGTTGAACATCATTGATGCTTCAAACTTGGAGTGAAAACTCCATTGATGCATGCAAGGCATGAGCCTACTTGACTAATCCTTGATATTTCTCTTATGATGATGATCATATGTCTTGGACACATTTGCCCCCTTGTATTGCATCTAACTCCTTGCAGGTACTTGGATGATCTACATTCCACAAGATTACCACACACTCAAATCATGAGTAATCTTGTCATTGACCAAGTATCTAGCCCTTTGGGATGTTGAGTTCAAGGAACAAAATTCCACATATCCTTTTTGACACCTTATACATCTAGTATTTCACTCTTGTCATCTTGGATATCCTTGAGTATTTCCTTGCTTGCCTAACCCATGTAGGAAGATGAACTACACAAGTGGAAATGATGCTCCAACTTCACACTCAATGAGCACCTACATCAAGCTCACCTACATGAACAAAGCAACAACAAGCCCAAGGTATGTTCTTCACATCATTAAGAAGCTTTGCTCAAAGACATGAGTACAAGCAGCTTCATAAGATGTGATCACATCAAATGCTTAATCGAAAAATGACAACCCCATTTTGAGCTTAAATGATGAGTATGACCTATGATCAAATGTTCTCATTTGACTCCTAAGTCAATATACTCAAACATAGGTGACTTTGTCGCCGACCCTTATCTAGATGAAGTACATATGATTTGGAGTTTTTCTATTACGTTCTCTCACTGAGTTTCCTTGCAAAGTGAGCTGAATTAATTCTGTATTTCCTTGGAATTAAACTCGGCGTCACCGATTTAGTTATTTCGGTCTAACCGAAAAGGATCTGCCCTAAGTCCCTGACTTTCGGACACACCGATCCATATCAATTCGGTGTCACCGATTTATTTCTTTCAGGATATCATCTTCTGCAGCTTCACTGTGTTCTTATTACCCTGTTGTGATTCCTAAGGATCCCACTTCTTTCCTTCCATCTTTCCTGACCTTCCTAGTCTGCTGTCCTTTTCGGCACTTGATGTCAAAGGGGGAGAAAATTTAGGGGGACTTAAGGGGAGAAGAGAAGATTTAGGGGGAGAAGAAGAGCAATCTTATCTCAAGGGGGAGAGAATCACATCAAAGCTTTGCCGTGTTCCACATTGGTTATTACATTTGGGCATCATTCTTTTGATTTTGCTTTTTCCTCAAAGGGAGAGGAATCTTCACAATTGATATCTTATGGAAAGCAAAATCTCTTAGAGTTCATTGAAAATCTGTTAGTTTCAGGAGACATGTTTGCTGATTCAAGCCTGTGCTCTTTATGAGACACTCATTATACATGTCATCCCTGGCTTGGTACTCTTGATGTTCTTGCTGTTGGTTGAAGAAATACTCTTGTGTTATCTAATCTTGTTTTCCCAAGCTTATTTCTTCAGGTACAATGCCAAGGAACCTCAAGGTAAGTATATGCACCTTGCAGAATGTGCATGATGGTGACTTGCTTGTGAATACTTGTTTGCAAGAAATCACCATGCACATATGTATGATCACTCACTTCTTTTCATCTGCTCTGATGCATATAGCCAAGCTGCATGTAGCACATCTTGTTTTTCTCTCTTGTGTGCTTGTGGTAGTCCAAAACCAAAATCTATAAAAATCTTGCACACTTGTAGGGGGAGCCTGTGTACTACATGTTTGTCAAAGCTTTAGTGATAATTCTGTCTTTCTTTCAGTAAGCTTTGATGTCCTGTCTTGTGTGTTGCCATCAATTACCAAAAAGGGGGAGATTGAAAGCACATTTGCTCCCTGGGTGGTTTTGGTAATTAATGACAACATACTTTGTGGTTGGACTAATGCTTTTATCAAGTATGTTTCAGGAAATTCAATCACATTGGCATGGCAAAAGGACTGAAGAGGTGGACCCCTCAAAATGCTACGGCAAGCATTGGCAAAAGCTCAAGACTCCATTTTTGGTTTAGTGATCCAAGATCACGTTGAGTCTATAGGAAAGCCAATACTATTAAAAGGGGATGAGGTTATGATAATGATCTGGTTGCTCAAAGTGCTTAGTGATACATCTCCTAAACTATCAGCAACTCTCACTTCCATAATACACTCATAAGTAATCTCGGTCCCACCGATTTTCCAAACCCAGTCACACCGAGATGAACCACCTCAGCCACATAGCCAAACCCTAGAATTCTCGGATTTTCCGATTCTGAACTCGGTCTCACCGAAACTTGAGTTGCCAAGCTTCTGTAACCTTCTGTCATCAAATCGGTGTCACCGAGATGATGAAGTCGGTCCCACCGAGATTGGCAAGCTCTTGTCTTTGGACGAATCGGACTCACCGAGTTTGTATTTTCGGTCCCACCGAAAATCCCAACGTTCACATGATTTGAACTTTCGGTCTCACCGAGTTGTCAACTTCGGTCTGACCGAGATTGGTCAAATGTGTGTAACGGTTGGATTTTGTGTGGAGGCTATAAATACCCTCCACCCCCTCTTCATTCGTGGAGAGAGCCATCAGAAAGAACTACCACTCCTACCTTACATTTCTGAGAAGAAAACTACCTACCCTTGTGTTGAGATCAAGTAGCTCCACTCCCACCATATGAAACTTGATCTCTAGCCTTCCGAAGTTGCTTTCCACTCAATCCTTTCTTCCACCACAGCCAAATCAGTGAGGAGAGTTGAGTGTTGGGGAGATTATCATTTGAAGCACAAGAGCAAGGAGTTCATCATCATCAACACCATCTATTACCTTTTGGAGGGTGGTGCCTCCTAGATTGGTTAGGTGTCGCTTGGGAGCCTCCGTCGAGATGTGGAGTTGAACCAAGAAGTTTGTAAGGGCAAGGAGATCGCCTACTTCGTGAAGATCTACCCCGAGTAAGGCTAGCCCTCCGTGGGCGTAGGCCATGATGGCATAGACAAGGTTGCTTCTTCGTGGACCCTTCGTGGGTGGAGCCCTCCGTGGACTCTCGCAGCCGTTACCCTCCGTGGGTTGAAGTCTCCATCAACGTGGATTGACGATAGCACCACCTATCGGAACCACGAGAAAAATCTCCGTGTCTCCAAATTGCGTTTGATCTTCTCCACTTCTCTTTACTACTTGTGCAATTTACTTTCCGCTGCCCATACTCTAGAATTGCATGTGTAGTATGCTACTTGACTTGTGTGATATGCAAAATCTGCCAAAACGTGTCTTTGTCAAAAGGCATAATTTTTATCTTGTCGAGTAGTCTAATCACCCCCCCTCTAGACACTCTCACCTTCTTCGATCCTACAATTGGTATCAGAGCTTTGGTCTCCATTGCTTTGGTTTACACACCATTGGAGGAAGATGGATGTGTCTACGTTTGGGAGTGTTAGCCATAGAGTGCCTATTCTTAATGGAGTGTCCTATAACTCGTGGAGGATTGAAATGCTTATTATCTTTAAGATGTATAACTTGCGCAAATATGTTGAAACCCCATATGTGCCTCCATTTGACCCCTTGCACCCTACCATGGATGAAGAGCTTGATTTGCTTCGTAACCTTAGAACTGTAAATCTTATCATTAGAGGTTTGCCCGATAACTTGCTTAAGCTCGTCACAAACTTTGAGTGCGCCTATGCTATGTGGAAGTCCTTGGAAGAACTTTATCCAGACTGCTCTTTGAGAGGTCTTGATGAAATTCTATACAAGACTATTGAATTTGATATGATGCGCCCCAATGATCCCAACTTTGATAAATGCTTCTTTGAGCTTCGTGGTCTCATGAAAAAGAAGGGTGATCCTTATCTTATCAATGCTCTAATTAGAAATGCTCTTGTATTGCATTCCGATGATTATTGTCACATTGACAAAACTAATGCAAGTCATTGTCAAATTGACCTAGGTGTTGATGATGAACTATCTATGGGTCAATATGATGATGAGCATGAGCATGATGATGATTACTCCGATTCGGACACCGAGCTAGACAAGATCATGAAGAGTCTCAATCTCATGGCGAATCTGAGAGACTACATATCCGGTGGAAAAGAGTGGATTCTTGATAGTGGATGCACCGATCACATGACCGGAGACGAAGACATGTTTCGAGAGCTTGCAAAGAACGATGGTCCACGCAAGTATGTGACTTTTGGAGACAACTCCAAGGGTAAGGTACTTGGCCTTGGTAAGGTGGCCATATCTCATGATAGCTCTATTCAAAATGTCATGCTTGTTGAATCACTTGGATACAATTTACTTTCCGTGTCTAGATTAGCTGACTTTGGATTCAATGTGCTATTCACCGAAGTAGATTGCCAAGTCTTCGTCGTGACAATCATAACATGGTTTTTACCGGTATCCGTAGAGGTGATCTATATATTGTTGATTTCACTAAGAAAGCCCAACTTAGAACCTGCTTCATTGCTAAATCCGCTAAAGGTTGGTTATGGCATAGAAGGCTTGGACATGTTGGTATGCGTAATCTAGACAAGCTAATCAAAGGTGATCATATTCTTGGTGTTAAAGATGTTCTCTTTGACAAAGATAGACTTTGTAGTGCTTGTCAGGCAGGAAAACAAGTAGGTGGAAGTCATCCTGTGAAGAACATCATGACCACAAGGAGACCGCTTGAGCTTCTTCATATGGATCTCTTTGGTCCCAATGCTTACAAAAGCCTTGGTGGTAACTCCTTTGGTCTAGTTATAGTTGATGATTATTCCAGATTTACGTGGGTATTTTTCCTTGATGACAAATCACAGGTTCAGAGGATCTTCAAAACCTTTGCTAGAAAGGCCCAAAATCAATTTGAGGTGAAGATCAAGAAAGTTCGAAGTGACAATGGAACGGAGTTCAAGAACACCCATGTAGATTCTTTTCTCGATGAGGAAGGGATTCTACATGAGTTCTCGGCTACGTACACTCCTCAACAAAATGGAGTTGTTGAGAGGAAGAACCGAACGCTCATAGAGATGGCGAGAACGATGCTTGATGAATACAAGACACCGAAGCATTTTTGGGGTGAAGCGGTCGAGACAGCTTGTCATGCTATCAACAGGCTTTATCTTCATAAGCTCCTCGGCAAGACTTCATACGAACTCCTCACCGGTAACAAACCCCAAGTGGGATACTTTCGTGTCTTTGGTTCAAAATGCTATATCCTTGACAAGCATCGTCGGTCCAAATTTGCTCCTAAAACTCATGAAGGCTTTTTCCTCGGTTATGGATCAAACTCTCACACCTACCGTGTCTACAACAATTTCACCCGAAAGGTTGAAGAGATGGTAGACGTGAAGTTTGATGAATCTAATGGCTCGCAAGTAGAGCAAATGCCTATTGATGTAGGAGACAAGGACCCATCGGAAGCCATTCAAGATTTATCTATTGGAAAGATCTGTCCCATGGAAGTGAAGGAGAGTACCTCATCTACATATGTGGAGCCCCCTACCTCACGGCAAGATGAACCTCAAGGCAACATGGAGGCCTCCACAAGTGGAACTCACCAAGATGAGGAAGGGCAACAAGAAGATCCACCACAACCTCCTTCTCCACCACCTCAAGACAACACCAACAACAATGAAGAAGAAGAAGAGGAAGATGAGGATGATGAGGAAGCTCAGCCTCAACCACAACAAAAGCTATCCCGAGTCCGAGCAAGAGTCAAGAAAAATCATCCCGTGGAACAAATGATGAACGACATCGACTCCGGGAGAATTACTCGCTCTAAAACTCGCTTAGCTAACTTTTGTGAGCATTACTCATTTATCTCCAGTCTTGAACCTATGAAGGTAGAAGAAGCACTTGAAGACCCGGATTGGGTGAACGCTATGCACGAAGAGCTACACAACTTCGAGAGGAACAATGTATGGACTTTGGTAGAGAAGCCCAAGGATGATCAAAACGTCATTGGAACCAAATGGGTGTTTCGGAACAAGCAAGATGAAGATGGACAAGTCATACGCAACAAGGCTCGTCTCATAGCTCAAGGTTACACACAAGTCGAAGGTATGGACTATGGTGAGACCTATGCCCCCGTTGCTAGACTTGAGTCCATTCGCATTCTTCTTGCTTATGCCAACCACCATGACATTACTCTCTATCAAATGGATATTAAAAGTGCTTTCCTAAATGGTGAAATTGAGGAGGAAGTATTTGTGAAACAACCTCCCGGATTTGTGAATCCTAAAAAGCCTAATCATGTTTACAAACTTCATAAAGCTCTTTATGGCCTTAAACAAGCTCCTAGAGCTTGGTACAAATGCTTAACTAGCTTTCTTCTTGAAAAAGGATTTGAGATTGGAAAAATAGACTCAACGCTATTCACGAAAAGGGTTGATGGTGAACTATTTGTGTGCCAAATATATGTTGATGATATTATCTTTGGTTCAACTAACCCTCATTTTAGCGAGAAGTTTGGAAAGCTCATGTCGGAGAAGTATGAGATGTCCATGATGAGTGAACTCAAATTCTTCCTTGGGTTGCAAATCAAGCAATCTAAGGAGGGTACCTTTGTCTCACAAACAAAGTACACCAAGGATCTCTTCAAGAAGTTCAACATGCAAGAAAGCAAAGGTATGAGAACCCCCATGCCTACTAGTGGACATAATGACTTGACAAAAGATGGAGAACCTGTTGATCAAAAGGTTTACCGATCTATGATTGGTTCTCTACTATATCTCTGTGCTTCTCGTCCTGACATAATGTTGAGTGTATGCATGTGTGCTCGATATCAAGCAGCCCCTAAAGAATGTCATCTTAAAGCTGTTAAAAGAATTGTGAGATATTTGATACACACACCTAACTTTGGCATTTGGTATCCTAAGAGGGCCTCATTCGATCTTGTTGGCTATTCCGACTCGGACTATGCCGGTGACAGGGTTGATAGAAAGTCAACTTCGGGTACGTGTCAATTCCTTGGTCGATCCCTTGTATCTTGGTCCTCCAAGAAACAAAATTCGGTATCATTATCCACTGCCGAAGCAGAATATATAGCTGCTGGTTCATGCTGTGCTTAGTTGCTATGGATGACACAAACGCTTAAGGATTATGGGATACATGTGAGACATGTTCCTTTGCTTTGTGACAATGAGAGTGAGATTAAGATTGGACACAATCCGGTGCAACACTCTCGAACGAAACATATTGAAGTTCGTCACCATTTTATTCGTGATCACATTGCCAAGGGTGACATCAATCTTAAGCATGTTCGTACTGACAAACAACTTGCAGATATCTTTACAAAACCACTTGATGAGAAAGTGTTTTGTCGCTTAAGGAGTGAGTTGAACATCATTGATGCTTCAAACTTGGAGTGAAAACTCCATTGATGCATGCAAGGCATGAGCCTACTTGACTAATCCTTGATATTTCTCTTATGATGATGATCATATGTCTTGGACACATTTGCCCCCTTGTATTGCATCTAACTCCTTGCAGGTACTTGGATGATCTACATTCCACAAGATTACCACACACTCAAATCATGAGTAATCTTGTCATTGACCAAGTATCTAGCCCTTTGGGATGTTGAGTTCAAGGAACAAAATTCCACATATCCTTTTTGACACCTTATACATCTAGTATTTCACTCTTGTCATCTTGGATATCCTTGAGTATTTCCTTGCTTGCCTAACCCATGTAGGAAGATGAACTACACAAGTGGAAATGATGCTCCAACTTCACACTCACTGAGCACCTACATCAAGCTCACCTACATGAACAAAGCAACAACAAGCCCAAGGTATGTTCTTCACATCATTAAGAAGCTTTGCTCAAAGACATGAGTACAAGCAGCTTCATAAGATGTGATCACATCAAATGCTTAATCGAAAAATGGCAACCCCATTTTGAGCTTAAATGATGAGTATGACCTATGATCAAATGTTCTCATTTGACTCCTAAGTCAATATACTCAAACATAGGTGACTTTGTCGCCGACCCTTATCTAGATGAAGTACATATGATTTGGAGTTTTTCTATTACGTTCTCTCACTGAGTTTCCTTGCAAAGTGAGCTGAATTAATTCTGTATTTACTTGGAATTAAACTCGGCGTCACCGATTTAGTTATTTCGGTCTAACCGAAAAGGATCTGCCCTAAGTCCCTGACTTTCGGACACACCGATCCATATCAATTCGGTGTCACCGATTTATTTCTTTCAGGATATCATCTTCTGCAGCTTCACTGTGTTCTTATTACCCTGTTGTGATTCCTAAGGATCCCACTTCTTTCCTTCCATCTTTCCTGACCTTCCTAGTCTGCTGTCCTTTTCGGCACTTGATGTCAAAGGGGGAGAAAATTTAGGGGGACTTAAGGGGAGAAGAGAAGATTTAGGGGGAGAAGAAGAGCAATCTTATCTCAAGGGGGAGAGAATCACATCAAAGCTTTGCCGTGTTCCACATTGGTTATTACATTTGGGCATCATTCTTTTGATTTTGCTTTTTCCTCAAAGGGAGAGGAATCTTCACAATTGATATCTTATGGAAAGCAAAATCTCTTAGAGTTCATTGAAAATCTGTTAGTTTCAGGAGACATGTTTGCTGATTCAAGCCTGTGCTCTTTATGAGACACTCATTATACATGTCATCCCTGGCTTGGTACTCTTGATGTTCTTGCTGTTGGTTGAAGAAATACTCTTGTGTTATCTAATCTTGTTTTCCCAAGCTTATTTCTTCAGGTACAATGCCAAGGAACCTCAAGGTAAGTATATGCACCTTGCAGAATGTGCATGATGGTGACTTGCTTGTGAATACTTGTTTGCAAGAAATCACCATGCACATATGTATGATCACTCACTTCTTTTCATCTGCTCTGATGCATATAGCCAAGCTGCATGTAGCACATCTTGTTTTTCTCTCTTGTGTGCTTGTGGTAGTCCAAAACCAAAATCTATAAAAATCTTGCACACTTGTAGGGGGAGCCTGTGTACTACATGTTTGTCAAAGCTTTAGTGATAATTCTGTCTTTCTTTCAGTAAGCTTTGATGTCCTGTCTTGTGTGTTGCCATCAATTACCAAAAAGGGGGAGATTGAAAGCACATTTGCTCCCTGGGTGGTTTTGGTAATTAATGACAACATACTTTGTGGTTGGACTAATGCTTTTATCAAGTATGTTTCAGGAAATTCAATCACATTGGCATGGCAAAAGGACTGAAGAGGTGGACCCCTCAAAATGCTAAGGCAAGCATTGGCAAAAGCTCAAGACTCCATTTTTGGTTTAGTGATCCAAGATCACGTTGAGTCTATAGGAAAGCCAATACTATTAAAAGGGGATGAGGTTATGATAATGATCTGGTTGCTCAAAGTGCTTAGTGATACATCTCCTAAACTATCAGCAACTCTCACTTCCATAATACACTCATAAGTAATCTCGGTCCCACCGATTTTCCAAACCCAGTCACACCGAGATGAACCACCTCAGCCATATAGCCAAACCCTAGAATTCTCGGATTTTCCGATTCTGAACTCGGTCTCACCGAAACTTGAGTTGCCAAGCTTCTGTAACCTTCTGTCATCAAATCGGTGTCACCGAGATGATGAAGTCGGTCCCACCGAGATTGGCAAGCTCTTGTCTTTGGACGAATCGGACTCACCGAGTTTGTATTTTCGGTCCCACCGAAAATCCCAACGTTCACATGATTTGAACTTTCGGTCTCACCGAGTTGTCAACTTCGGTCTGACCGAGATTGGTCAAATGTGTGTAACGGTTGGATTTTGTGTGGAGGCTATAAATACCCTCCACCCCCTCTTCATTCGTGGAGAGAGCCATCAAAAAGAACTACCACTCCTACCTTACATTTCTGAGAAGAAAACTACCTACCCTTGTGTTGAGATCAAGTAGCTCCACTCCCACCATATGAAACTTGATCTCTAGCCTTCCGAAGTTGCTTTCCACTCAATCCTTTCTTCCACCACAGCCAAATCAGTGAGGAGAGTTGAGTGTTGGGGAGATTATCATTTGAAGCACAAGAGCAAGGAGTTCATCATCATCAACACCATCTATTACCTTTTGGAGGGTGGTGCCTCCTAGATTGGTTAGGTGTCGCTTGGGAGCCTCCGTCGAGATGTGGAGTTGAACCAAGAAGTTTGTAAGGGCAAGGAGATCGCCTACTTCGTGAAGATCTACCCCGAGTAAGGCTAGCCCTCCGTGGGCGTAGGCCATGATGGCATAGACAAGGTTGCTTCTTCGTGGACCCTTCGTGGGTGGAGCCCTCCGTGGACTCTCGCAGCCGTTACCCTCCGTGGGTTGAAGTCTCCATCAACGTGGATTGACGATAGCACCACCTATCGGAACCACGAGAAAAATCTCCGTGTCTCCAAATTGCGTTTGATCTTCTCCACTTCTCTTTACTACTTGTGCAATTTACTTTCCGCTGCCCATACTCTAGAATTGCATGTGTAGTATGCTACTTGACTTGTGTGATATGCAAAATCTGCCAAAACGTGTCTTTGTCAAAAGGCATAATTTTTATCTTGTCGAGTAGTCTAATCACCCCCCCTCTAGACACTCTCACCTTCTTCGATCCTACACTACGAGATGTACAGGCGGATTGTTGACATGAGGAAGTGTCATCTTCATGCCCCAGCCAAGGGACCGAGCCACAGAGCAGTGGCGGGAGCGTCACAAGAAGTAGATGACTAGACGATCGTTTCTCCTACTTTAGAATGCATGCAATTGTTTATTGAGGTGTGTGCGAATGATCTGTATAGTCACTTATGTAATTGTATGTTTATTTCAGTTATATATACACACACACACACACACATGTTATTCTTCTGTAGACAGAGCAAATTACACGGCTTATTAGCAGCAATCATCAGTGTTATTATTGGTCTTCACACACATTTCTGATCACGGACCTGTTTGCCGCGTATCACACACATCTTGTTCAGTTGAACCGTTTCCATTTTATTGTGCAATAAAGGTTGCAAAGAGGGATCTACGGCAGCATGGACTATCGAGGTCTTTGTTTTGTAATTTTTGACATTTTTTATTTTTTGAACACATGTTGATTGGCTTGAAGAAGGTCTATCTTGTTACTTTTTGATAATTTTTTATATGCAAGCAACTAGTTTGCATTTTTCAAAGTTTTTTGTACGAACAGAATCGCACACGAACTTACTATAGTAACCGTTTGTGTTATAATTTCTCATCGCAAACAGTTCATCCGAGTGGGTTGTTTGTTGTGTATCACACACATCTGGTTTACACGATTCGTTTTTGTTCTTTTGCCTGATCGCAAATGCCGCATATCACACACATCTTGTTAAGATGAACCATTTCCGTTCTTTTGCCTAATCGAAAACAGTTTGTCCGAGTGAACCGTATATTGTATATGACACACACACACCTTGATCTCGCTGACCGTTTCTGTTGCATTCCCTAATAGCACAAAGTTCATCGGAGCGTACTGTATGCCGTATATCGCACACACATTGATATGGCCGCCCATTTCTGTTGTTATTCCTCATCGCAAACAGTTCTGATGGATCAACCGTATGCCCAGCATCGCACACGCAAGTAAAATCTGAACCGTGTTTGATGTCTCCGCCATCGCAAACGTTTTACACCTTTTTTGATGTTTTTTACACCACCATTTGTGATTATTGCATCGCACACAGTTTTGTTGATGGGTCTCTGGTCGTAGTGTCGTGTTAGCAGCATCCTGCAAAAGTGTATGATGTTTGAGTAGATCCACTTTGTCATATGGGTTAATCGTGATCTTGGTTGGCATGATTGTATATTTTATTTATGGTGTTGTCCTACGGTGCCCTCCGTCTCGCGCACACGTGAGGGGCCCCCGCTGTAGGGTGTTGCAATATGTTCATGGTTTGCTTATTGTCGGTGTTGCGGGGTGACAGCAGCCTAAATGCGGATAAGTGGGTTATGGTGTATGGGAGTAAATAGGACTTGATACTTAATGCTATGGTTAAGTTTCACGAACTTAATGATCTTTAATAGTTGCGGATGCTTTCTAGGGGTCCAATCATAAGTGCATATGATCCAAGTAGAGAAAGTATGTTAGCTCATGCCTCTCCCACATATAAAATTACAAGAATGATTACTAGTACTTGTTATCGATTGCGTAGGTACAAATGAATTTCTTGTTGATAAAAGCTATCTAATTTTACTGCCTTGCATTTTATTCTTAGTTTTATTCTCGTAAAGTACTCATAGTTTTTTCCTTTCAAAATAGTTTCATACTTGTTCTAGGTAAAGCAAACGTCAACTGTGCGTAGAGTTGTATCAGTGGTCGATAGAACTTGAGGGAATATTTGTTCTACCTTTAGCTCCTCGTTGGGCTCGACACTCTTATCTATCAAAGAAGACTACAAACGATCCCCTACACTTGTGGATTATCAAGACCTTTTTCTGGCGCCGTTGCTGGGGATCAATAGCGTCGGGTGAATATTCTCCTGTGTGCTTGTTTACTTTATCACTAAGTAGTTTTTATTTTCAGTTCTAAATTGATCTCTGTCTTTAGTTATGGATATGGAACACGAAATAGCAAAAAAATTAGTGGTACTTGCTACTCATGGAGATGGGGAACCT
This sequence comes from Triticum timopheevii, assembly GCA_963921465.1. NCBI lineage: Eukaryota > Viridiplantae > Streptophyta > Magnoliopsida > Poales > Poaceae > Triticum > Triticum timopheevii. The sequence goes on from OY997272.1 coordinate 175,157,835, forward strand.
CCTAAAACCCTCGATGCTCACTATGTGAAAAATATTATGCACTACTTTGATAATTCTGAGAAAACCCCATTCAACTTGATAATGGGAGTAACGTTGGATCAACATGAATACTTTAGGGATTATTTCTTGACACAAAAAGGGAAATTACTATGGCATCAAATTCATATGTTAAAATGGTATGCTTGGAATCTATGCTCTAGATATGATTATACTTGTTGCTCTAGGATGAACGCTCCACATCTTCCCTTTTCATGCAAATTTAATAATAATGAAACCTTAGCTTCTTATGCTAATGGTATATATGATTACTTTGATGCGGAACGAATAGAATAATTTGTTGCTTTTAAGGGTGCTTATGAAATTGAATCTTTGTTTTTGAAGTATGAAGCTTTTGATGATGATGTTTATCGACCTGAAAATTTTGCCATCCTTAAATATTGCTATGATAATTACAAATACAATTTCAATATTGATGTATTTATTGAGAAAGGATCCGCTGTCCAAGAAGAGACTAATATTTTGTAGGAGTCTATGGAAGAAGAAATTGATGAAACTGTGACTCATTGGATGAAAAATATGATGAGGACAGCGAAGAACAAAAGGAGGAAGAGCGGATTAGTTACCCGTGCCCACCTTCTAATGAGAGTAACTCTTCAACTCATACATTGTTTAATTTCCCTTCGTTCTTACCGAAGGATGAATGCTATGATAATTGCTATGATCTCGTTGATTATTTTGAAATATCCCTTTTTGATGAACTTGATGCTTGTGGCCCTGATGCCAATATGAATTATGCTTATGGAGATGAACTTGCTATTGTTCCTTATGTTAAACATGAAATAGTTGCTATTGCACCCACACATGATAGTCCTATTATCTTTTTGAATTCTCCAAACTACACTATATCGGAGAAGTTTGCTCTTATTAAGGATTATATTGATCGATTGCCTTTTACCGTTCCACATGATGATTTTAATGAATATAATATGCATGTGATTGCTGCTCCTACTTGCAATTATTATGAGAGAGGAACTAAATCCCCACCTCTCTATTTTTCCAACACGATAAAATTGCAAGAAACTACTTATGCTATTTATTGGCCTTTACTTGATGTGCATGAATTATTCTTGTATGACATGCCGATGGATAGGAAGAGAGTTAGACTTTGTCATTGCTTGATATATGTTTATTTGTGCTCACTACTAAATGCCAAATCATTGTTAATTAAAATTGGCTTTGATATACCTTGGGATCTGGGTGGATCCATTACTTGAGCACTTTATGCCTAGCTTAATGGCTTTAAAGAAAGTGCTGCCAGGGAGACAACCCGGAAGTTTTAGAGAGTCATTAATTTCTGTTGAGTGCTTTTATGAAGTTTAAAATCAAAAAAATATGGAGGGGAACTTAAAAACTTTTCACAAAAGAGAAGCGATGAAAGTTATGCATTGGAGAAGTGAGGGTCGATCTTGAACACTTATGTTCATGCTCATGGAAACAATGTAAACTTTTCATGAATATTCTCACAAAAATAATTATCCCCTTGTACAATTCCATTGTATTACAAAAATAATGTGCCAAGATTTGCCTTTAGGATGGGTAGATTGCTTGTTGGTATGTGCGGTGCAGAAACAGAAACTTTGGCTGTAGCGTGTGAATTTTCATTTTTTTACTGGAACGTCAAACGTTTCTGAAACTTTTTGCACAGTCTTGCTATACAAATTGTTTATTTTGTCCTAATTTTTCAGAACTTTTGGAGTACCAGAAGTATGGTAGATGTTCAAATTGCTACAGACTGTCCTGTTCAAGACAGATTCTGTTTTTGATGCATTGTTTTGCTTGTTTTCATGAAACTATCGATTTTTATTGGTGGTATGAGCCATGGAAAAGTTATATTACAGTAGCTACAATGAAAAAACAAAATATGAATTGGTTTGCAACAGTACTTAGAGTAGTGATTTGCTTTATTATACTAACGGATCTTACCGAGCTTTCTGTTGAGTTTTGTGTGGATGAAGTGATCAAAGATCGAGGAGGTCTTGATATAAGGAGAAGGAGGAGAGGAAAGAGCTCAAGCTTGGGGATGCCCAAGGCACCCCAAGTAAATATTCAAGGAGACTCAAGCATCTAAGCTTGGGGATGCCCCGGAAGGCATCCCATCTTTCTTCAACAAGTATCGGTATGTTTTCGTCTTCGTTTCATTCATGTGATATGTGTAAATCTTGGAGCGTCTTTTGCGTTTAGTTTTCATTTTTCTTTTAAGCACCATGCTGGTATGAGATTGTCCATGGTAGATTTATAGAATGCTCATTGCACTTCACTTATATCTTTTGAGTATGGCTTTATAGAATGCTTCATGTGCTTCACTTATATCATTTCAAGTTTGGATTGCCTATTTCTCTTCACATAGAAACCGTTATTTGTAGAATGCTCTTTTGCTTCACTTATATTTATTAGAGCACGATCTTTTTTAGAAATAATTAAACTCTCAGGCTTCACTTATATCTATTTAGAGAGTCAATAGGAATTGGTCAATTTCATGGTTAGTTATGAAATCCTACAAAAAACTTATGGATCACTGAATATGATATGTTTGATTTCTTGCAATAGTTTTGTGATATAGAGATGATAATATGTGGGAGGTACTAGTAAACGGTTGTGGTTAGTAGGAATATTGGTGTTATGGTCTGTGATTCCCGAAGCATCCACGTATAGTCTCTCGTTATGCTACGAAGTTGGAGCATGATTTATTATTGATTGTCTTTCTTATGAGTGGCAGTCGGGGACGAGCGATGGTCTTTTCCTACCAATCTGTCCCCCTAGGGGCGTGCGTAGTAGTACTTTGCTTCGAGGGCTATTAAACTTTTGCAATAAGTATATGAGTTCTTTATGACTAATGTGAGTCCATGGATTATACGCACTCTTACCTTTTCGCATTTTGCTAGCCTCTACGGTATCGTGCATTGCCCTTTCTCACCTCGAGAGTCGGTGCAAACTTCGCAGGTACATCCAAACCCCGTGATATGATACTCTCTATCACACATAAGCCTTATTATATATTCCTCAAAACAGCCACCATACCTACCTATTATGGCCTTTCCATAGCCATTCCGAGATATATTGCCATGCAACTTCCACTGCTTCTGTTTTGATGACTTGAGCATTCATTGTCATATTGCTTTCCATGATCATATAGATGACATAGTGTTTGTGGCGCAGCCACCGTTCATCATTTTTTTTATACATGTTACGCTAGATCATTGCACCTCCTGGTACAATGCCAGAGGCATTCATATAGAGTCATACTTTGTTATAGGCATCAAGTTGTAATTTTTATTTCTTTTGAGTTATAAGTAAATCAAAGTCTGATGATCATCATTATTCATTATTAGAGCATGTTCCAGTGAGGAAAGGATGATGGAGACTATGATTTCCCCACAAGTCAGGATGAGACTCCGGACAATGAGAGAAAAAAAGAAAAAAAAGAAAAGAAAGAAAGAAAGAAAGAAAAAAGAAGAAGAAAAAGAGAGAAGGGGCATTGTCACTATCTTTTACCACACTTGTGCTTCAAAGTAGCACCATGTTTTTCATAGGGAGAGTCTCCTATTTAGTCACTTTCATATACTAGTGGGAACTTTTCATTATGGAACTTGGCTTGTATATTCCGATGATGGGCTTCCTCGAATGCCCGAGGTCTTCATGAGAAAGCAAGTTGGATGCACACCCACTTAGTTTTCATATTGAGCTTTCATACACTTATAGCTCTTAGTGCATCCGTTGCATGGTAATCCCTACTCCTCACGTTGATATCAATTGATGGGCATCTCCCTAGCCCGTTGGTTAGCCGCGTCGATGTGAGACTTTCTTACTTTTTTTGTCTTCTCTATATTTACCCCTATCATCATACTCTATTCCACCTATAGTGCTATATCCATGGCTTGCGCTCATGTATTGTGTGAGGGTTGAAAAAGTTGAAGCGCGTTAAAAAGTATGAACCAATTGCTCGGCTTGTCATCGGGGTTGTGCATGATAAATACTTTGTGTTAAGAAGACAGAGCATGACAGGACTATATGATTTTGTAAGGATAGCTTTCTTTAGCATTTATATTTTGAAAGACATGATTGTTTATTGGGATGCCTGAGTATTGATGTCTTTATGTCAAATTATAGACTATTGCTTTGAATCACTTATGTCTTAATATTCATGCCATGATTAGATATACGATCAAGTTTATGCTAGGTAGCATTCCACATCAAAAATTATCTTTTTTATCATCTACCTACTCGAGGACGAGTAGGAAATAAGCTTGGGGATGCTGATATGTCTCTGTCGTATCTATAATTTTTGATTGTTTCATGCCAATGTTATACAACTTTCACATACTTTTGGCAACTTTTTATATGATTTATTGGACTAACCTATTGATCCAGTGCCTAGTGCCAGTTCCTATTTTTTGCATTTTTTGTATCACAGAAAATCCATATCAAACGAAGTCCAAACGCGATAAAAATTTACGGAGAATTATATTGGAATATATGTGATTTTTAGGAGGTGTAATCAATGCCAACGGGGGCCCATAGAGCCCACAACCCACCAGGGCGCCCCACAGGTCCAAGGCACGCTCTGGTATCTTGTGCCCTCCTCGAACGTTGGTTGGAGCCCTTCTTCTGGTGCAAGAGAGATAATTTATGGAAAAAATCATGTAAATATTTCAGCGCAATTGAAACCGTGAAGGACCAGATCTGGGGAACACAAAATAGAAGAGAACAGAGAGGGAGATCCAATCTCGGAGGGGCTCCCGCCCCTGCGCCGCCATGGAGACCATGGGTCAAAGGGGGAACCCTGCTCCCATCTAGGGGGGCAAGGGAGAAGAAGAAGGAGGGGGGCTCTCTCCCACTCTCTCCCGGTGGCGTTGGAGTGCCGCCGGGGCTAGGATCGTGACGGCGATCTACATAAAAAATCTCGCTACCATCAACACCAACTCTCTCCCCCTCTATGCAGCGGTGTAACACCTCTTCTCCTAACTATAATCTCTACCTAAACATGGTGCTCAACTCCATATATTATTTCCCAATAATATTTGGCTATCCTATGATGTTTGAGTAGATTTGTTTTGTCCTATGGGTCAATCGTGATCTTGGTTGGTATGATTGTATATTTTATTTATGGTGTTGTCCTATCGTGCCCTCCGTCTCGCACAAACGTGAGGGGCCCCAACTGTAGGGTGTTGCAATATGTTCATTGTTTTCTTATTATCGGTGTTGCGGGGGTGACAACAGCCTAAATGCGGATAAGTGGGTTATGGCGTATGGGAGTAAAGAGGACTTGATACTTAATGCTATGGTTGGGTTTCATGACCTTAATGATCTTTAGTAGTTGCGGATGCTTGCTAGGGGTCCAATCATAAGTGTATATGATCCAAGTAGAGAAAGTATGTTAGCTCATGCTTCTCCCTCATATAAAATTACAAGAATGATTACCGGTACTTGTTATCGATTGCCTAGGAACAAATGACTTTCCTGTTGACAAAAGCTATCTACTTTTACTACCTTGCATTTTATTCATAGTTTTATTCTCGCAAAGTGCTCGTAGTTTTATCCTTGCAAAATAGTTTCATACTTGTTCTAGGTAAAGCAAACGTCAAGTGTGCATAGAGTTGTAATGGTGGTCGATAGAACTTGAGGGAATATTTGTTCTACCTTTAGCTCCTCGTTGGGTTCGACACTCTTATTTATCGAAGAAGGCTACAAATGATCCCCTACACTTGTGGGTTATCATCTGCGTGGTGTGGTCAATGTGGTTAATGAACGACAACCATCCGAAGAGGACTGTACGCGGTGAGGCTGGCAGATGGACCCACCAGCTACATCTTCGCACGCAAGGAAGTGCCTCCTTATTACGTGCAAAAAAAGAATCCTCCCTCTATCAGCTCAAACCCACCAGCTACATCTTCACACGCAAGGAAGTGCCTCCTTATCCTCCCTGACAGCTGGGACCCACCCGGTCGAAGTTACATAGTGTTGTCATTCTGGTCACAAACGTGTACATACATACTGTTCAGGCAGTCCCATCTATATCGTGTACAAATACGTACGTGCATAAAGGCAGGGTCTCGAACGCCTACTCGCGCATACGTACGGCTAGGGCTCGTGTACATGGAGAGGTAGCGGAGGGCAGCAACGGTGTCCTGTTCATCGGCAGCCGGCTGGGTCGGAACGGAGGAAATAGCGTCGTGTTCGCCAGGAGCCAAGTGACTGTGTCGGAACGCGTCCTGTTCATCGGGAGGCAACAGGCTGGGTCGAAATGGGTCGTGTTCAATGGGAGCCAACTGGCTTGGACGGAACAGCCAGAACGGGGTCTGGCGTACCGCAAAACAGAGGAAAACAGCCTTGTGTTCAACTGCGTACGATCAAAACGGCGTCCTGTTCATCGGAAACGGTCTGGCCTACCGCAAAATGGAGGAAACGGACTGGTGTTCGAGCTCCTACGGTCGAAATGGGGTGCTGTTGATCGGGAGGGGTGTGGCATACCGCAAAACAGAGGAAACTTACTTCTCTTCGACCTCCTAGGTCGAAACAGGGGTCCAGTTCATCGGGAGGGGTGTGGCGTACCAAAAAAGGGACTCCATGGCTACTGTTCATCCAGCGTTTACTGCATCGCTCCAGCCTCCACGGGCTATTGTTCATCAACCGTCGACCTCCTCCAGCCTCCACCTGCGACTGTTCATCCACAGTGTCTCCCTCCTGCATCCACCATCTACTGTTCATCCATGGGCTCCTTTTCATCCAGCCTCCACCGGCTACTGTTTAACCACCCCTCCATGGGCTACTGTTCATCCAGCCCTCCACCGGCAACTATTTAACCAGTCCTCCACGGGGTCCTGTTCATCCACCCCCAACCGGCTCGATCAGGGTCCTGTTCATCTAGGGGCAACAGCCTCTACCCCCACGGGGTCCTGTTCATCCAACCCCCACCGGGAACTGTTCATCCAACCCCCAACAACGCTCACTATTCATCAAGAGGCAGCAGGTCGATCGGCTTCAGTTAGCAGCAGTAGCAAGGGAATCGCTCGATCGGGTTCAGTTAACAGCCAGGGATCGATCGCTCGGGTTAAGTAACGCGTAGCCAGTGCAATCGCTCGGGTTCAGTAGGCGAACGCCTCGCTCGGGTTCAGTTAGAGCCCAATGCCTCGCACCCACGCATGTACGTGTACAAGAGAAATGTGCAATACCTCCGTGCATTGCTCGGCCCCGACCACCCACCGTAACCGGGAACTCCCTGATATTTTCCCCGCCCTCACTTCTACCAAGGTTTTTTTCATCATGGACGGCCCAAAGAATGTCATGCAGCTGCGTCTCTGGCCCGCCCAGGACGAAATGCCCATTTTCTGTCATGATTTTTTGTCATAGAAATAGGAGCCCACCACATCTATCATGATACCGGGTTTTTTCACAATTATCGTCATAGAAGTGTCATAAGCATGACAAAAAAATTCATTCGCCCAAAATGTCACGGATGTGTCTTTTTTTTGTAGTGGGGCTATGCAACATAATAGGAGCTATCGAATCAATAACAGTAACAAACCTAATGCAAGAATAAGAGAGAAGAAATTTGGCGATATCTGGTTGATCAAGGGGGGTTTGCTTGCCCGATTGCTCGGCAGACAGATATGGACCCTCGACGGTGAAGTAGTCGATCACCGAATCAACATCGGTCTTGAGGTCTACCGAAAGGAGTAACGGAGGGGGAACACAATAAATAACAGAGCAATCAAAGTATCACAAAGCATGACATGGCGACACATTGTGGTAGGGGTGACCTAACACAGTGCTACACGTTGCAGACGAAGCGGGAAATTAACTGGAGCGTTTTCCCGGTTTCGAACATCTGTCAGACAAATGAACCGGAGGGGAAGGTTCCATGTCTGCAGTGCTAGCACATCTGACAGGTATGTGGATAGCGTGCTCGGGTTAGTCTCATTTATCTGATCAACTTTTATATATAAATTATATTCATCTGAATTATGGTTTATTTTATATGATTTTACAAAGTTTAATGCAATTTATGGATTTATTGAAATTTGGCTAAGTCTGAGAATCCCTTAGTTTTGAACATCATTTAGCTGTTTTCCAAAGGCTATAGCTAGTGTTCTACTCATCCTATGGAGTAGTGTCTTATACCAATCTTGATCAATTTTCTGTGATCTACATGACAGTATCAAGTGTAGCTATGTTAGCATCCATTTGCTTGTTCAAATCTTTGTTTTAAAAGTGCTACTGTAGCATTTCTATTTTTCTGTTTTTCTGTAACAGATCGTAGCAATTTGTGATGTTCTTTGCATTTAATCCATACATATAACGGATTTAATCAAGTGGGATAAAATGAAGTTTGTCAAGTGTACTTTCTGCCCGTATAATTTTTACTCATGTTAACCGTCGTTTAGTTGCTGTTAAGGGACTGCTCAGAGGTTAGTCAACGTAGCAGCAGCAAAGCTAGCTACTGCTATAGTAACATTCAGTTACTGTAGCAGAGCAGTAGAGGAGCAGCAGCAGAGTTGGGCACGACCACACACTGCATGCACACAGCACAAAGCACGCACGCCCACAGGCGCGCCGGCGGCCACGACACGAGCCAGGCAGTGGCGGCGTTGGGGGTCTTCCTTGGACTTCCCTGGAATACCCAAGTATTTCGCGTAAAAAAATTAGTACATGTACGGTAGAAGGAATAGGGCCACGGCAAAAAAGTTATGCACGGGAGCAGACACGTCTGACTAGGTGCGCGAGTAGCTCGTCTCCCTCCCTCGATTCAGTACTGCCGCGAGCGGCCGAGCCCACGATTCAATCGATCCCCTTTTCCCAAACCTAGCTCCCCCGATTCAGCCTCCCCTGGAATCTGTCACACCCCCACCAACTGTGTGTGTGTCTGACAGGCAGGTCCCATACACGGCTGGGACCGTGACGGAAAGGTAGGCGTGTGTTGGTTTTGTGTTGCGTGTGTTGACTGGACAGACCGGCTGTAAACGTGTGGATATAAACTCTCTGTAGCCTTTTGGGCAAATTATCGAATTAATGAATGAACTGAGCTGCTCCAGCTCCTTCATTCTCGGTCAATCCCTTTGCCATTTCCTATTTCTATCCCGTGATTCTCTAGCTGCTGCTAGGGACATCACAATTGGTATCAGACTAGGTCGTTCTACTCCACGTAATGGCGCCGCGTACACCACCAATCCCAAACGCCCAGACCAGATTCATCCTGCTCGAGATGGAGGAGATGCAGAAATCCCTGCAGGAATTCTTTACCAAAGCGCTTGACGAGAAGCCCGCTCCGGTGACGGCCGAGCTCCGTGAGCTTCGCTTGGATTTGGAGGAGGTCAAGCGAGCGCGCTCCCCGGCTGTTCCTCCCCGTGAGCCCGCCCAAAATCAGCTCAACGGCGGAGGCAACGGTGCCCCCCAGCTGCATGCGTCGGTACCCGACGCGGACGACCCCGAGGGTCACCTCCAAGGTCACGTCGACGAGCCGTACAACCTGCGGTCCGTACCTTGCGGCGAGCCGTTTCCATGCGGGCGATGCGAGGACCGCCACGATGTCGGCGACCACTACGAGCGCCGCCGCGACGCCGACGACCAATACGAGCGTCGCCGCGACACCGGTGACTACTACAAGCACCGCCGTGTCCGGGGCGATGACGATGACGGCCATGAGTGCCGCGAGGGATTTCACCTGAAGCCTCCCAAACTCGCATTTCCAGTCTTCACAGGGCAGTTTCCTCTGCTCTAGATTGATAATTGCTATACCTATTTTGAGATGTACAATGTTCCTGTCCGACATTGGATTGGCACTGCTACACTATATTTTGAGGATCATGTTGCTCTATGGTTGCAGGCCTACAAGCGCACTCATCGCCAGATTAATTGGGATTCTTTCATCACGGCAGCGGTTGCTGAATTTGGGTCTGATGAGTATGATGGGTGGATGTCGATGTTGCTGCAACTTAGGCAAACAGGCACAGTAGCTGAATACAAGAGGTCTTTTGAAAACTGCATGTATCACTTGTTATCTACTGATGCCGCACTACCCTCCAAATGGTTTGTGTCTCAATTTATTCATGGCCTACGTGATGAGCTTCGTGCTGCAGTCAGATTACACTACCCAGCTAGTGTTACCGGGGCTGCGGCATTGGCACACATACAGGAGGAAGAGCATGATCACCAGCAACCTCGTACACGACCGACAGCTTCCATCAAACACCCTACCACTGCGGTGACTTATGTGGCCCCCCAGGGTACCGGTGTTGTTGTTCGAATAGACGGAGGCCAAAAAAATACAGATGATTATGCTCGGGAACTTCAATTGCGGGATTTCCGTAAGGCCAATGGCCTCTGTTTTTGCTGTGGAGACAAATACACTAAAGAGCACAAGTGTAAACCAGGAGCTCAACTCATGATGATTGAATTGGGTGAATTTCGGGAAGTCTTTTCTGATGACACCGTGCATGCTCTGGAGCTGCTGGAGGAACCAACTACAGACCAAGCATGTTCGATGCTTTCCAGTCACGCCTTGGCTGGTACAGAGGACGTGAACACTTTGCGTCTCCCAACATTGGTGGGTAACAAGGTCATGCTAATCCTTGTCGACTTCGGTAGCACTGTCAGTTTTGTCAACTCAGATTTTGTGCATCGGGCACAACTCCCTGTCCAAGAAGCCAAAAGTATTGCCGTGCGACTTGCTGATGGCTCTCGTATATACTCCACCACAGTAGTTCCGTAACTCACATGGTGGTGTCAAGGGGCAACTTTCTGTCACAACATGCGAATTCTGGACTTGGGCGCTTATGATGCCGTGTTGGGGATGGACTGGTTGGACAGTTTTAGTCCCATGACTTGTCACTAGCATAACAAGCACATTTCCTTCCCTTACGGTGACAAGGAAGTGCATTTGCAGGGTATTCTCACTGAAAAACAACAGCAATTATAGGTCATGGAAATTGACCAGCTTCGAAAATCTTTAGCTGGTAACGATGTATGGGCGCTGGCACTGATTGAGCCTGCTCCGACAGACCAAGTGACAGGATCTAATTCTCCTGATGTGTTGAAATTGCTAGATGAATTTGATGATGTGTTCCAAGAGCCAAAAACCTTACCGCCTCATAGGGATTTTGATCATGCAATTACTGTGCAGAAAGATGCACCACCTGTGAATTCTAGGCCATACCGCTACTCTCCATTGCAGAAGGATGAGATTGAGAGGTAGGTCAAGGAAATGCTCAATGCAGGACTAATCAAACTTAGTTTTAGTCCTTTTGCATCCCCGGTGTTGCTGGTAAAAAGAAAGACAACACTTGGCGCTTCTGTGTAGATTACCGCAATTTAAATGAAGTGACTATCAAAAACAAGTTCCCAATGCCAATTGCAGATGAACTAATGGATGAGTTGGGAGGTACTAAATTTTTCTCAAAATTGGACTTGTGTGCGGGATATCACCAGATCCGGATATTGGAGGAGGATGAACCCAAGACAGCTTTCAAAACCCATCATGGCCAATACCAATTTAGGATGATGCCTTTTGGTTTAACAAATGCTCCGGCCACGTTTCAGTGCCTAATGAATTCAGTTTTTGCCATCTATATTCGGAAGTTTGTCAGTGTATTCCTAGATGATATCCTAGTGTACAACCCTGATCTGGACACACATATTCAACATTTGCGGCTGGTGCTAGCTATTCTGCGGGAACATAAATTGTATGCCAAGATGACAAAATGTTCTTTTGCAGTATAAAGTATCTTGGACATATTATATCTCATAAGGGAGTGGCCACCGATCCAGAAAAAACGGCGGTCATGGTCAAATGGCCCATCCCGACCAACACAACCGAGCTGCGAGGTTTTTTGGGGTTAACCGGTTACTACAGAAAGTTCGTGAAGAACTATGGCATCATCGCCAAGCCTCTCACGAATCTTCTAACCAAAAAAGGGTTCATTTGGACGGACCAAGCTATGGTGGCTTTTAAATTGTTGAAGGATGCCATGGCTAACACTCCGGTACTGGCGTTACCTCATTTTAAATTGCCATTTGTTGTGGAGACCGATGCTTGTGATATGGGTGTTGGGGCTGTATTGGCACAAGAAGGGCATCCAGTGGCCTATATGAGTAAAGTATTGGGAATACAAAATAGTAAATTGTCAACTTATGAAAAGGAGTTCATGGTTGTAATTATGGCAATTGACAAGTGGCGTGCTTACCTCCAGCGGGGACCCTTTACTATACTCACGGATCATCAGAGTTTGTGCTCCCTTACGGATCAACACCTCACTACTGAACTACACAAAAAGGCATTGTCAAAGTTGCTGGGCTTGCAATTCTCGATAAAGTATCGCAAGGGCAGCGAGAACAATGTTGCTGACTCTTTATCCAGAGTGGATCACTTACTACAGATGAATGCCCTGTCAATTTGTCAACCTGAATGGGCACAAGAAATCTTGAGTTCTTATGATATGGACTCTGAAGCCACCGAGTTACTTGCTCAGCTAGCCGTGAAGAGCCCTGATGCACATGGATATTCGTTGGACAAGGGCTTGATTCGCTACAATGGGCGGTTGTACATTGGCAACCTGTTGTCCTTGCAAACAAAGCTTCTCAGTGCTTTGCATGACAGCCCAGTGGGGGGCATTCCGGCATTCATGCCACCTATCAGCGGGTGCGTAAGGTGTTCTTTTGTCCTGGACTCAAAATGGCAGTGGGGGATTTTGTGAAGCAATGCCCCACATGCCAGAAAGCAAAGAGTGAACGATGTCACCCTGCTGAAACATTACAACCTCTTCCTATTCCCACCAAGCCATGGAATGACATCACCATGGACTTTATAGAGGGCTTGCCTATGTCGGAGGGCATAAATGTCATACTGGTAGTGGTGGACCGTTTGACTAAATATGCACACTTCATGCCTCTCCGACACCCTCATACCGCTCCCTCTGTGGCAAAGCTTTTTCTTGATCAAGTGGTGAAATTGCATGGCGTTCCAGAAACAATAGTCTCTGATTGAGATCCTATTTTCACAAGTAATTTTTGGAGAGCACTAATTCAGGCTGTGGGCCCCAAGCTCAATTACAGTACTGGTGATCATCCAGCCACTGATGGGCAGAGTGAATGCGTCAACCAATGTTTGGAGCAGTACTTGCGTTGTGCTGTTCATGATTGCCCAGGAAAATGGCGCCAATGGCTTCCAATGGCCGAATTCTGGTATAATTCCTCCCACCATGCTTCCATCAAATGCTCCCCTTTCAAGGCGTTGTATGGAATGGATCCCAATTTTGGTGCACTGCCTCACCTATCTGTGGATCAAGCTTCCGCTGCCCATAATGTTGCTGCTGGGCGCCAACAAGTTACTAACATGCTCAAAGAAAATTTGCTCAAAGCACAAAACAGGATGAAGTCTTATGCTGATCGGGGTCGCACAGACCGGTCATTCTCTGTTGGTGACCCTGTTTTGTTGAAACTACAACCCTATGCATAGTGTTCAGTTGCAAATCGACCTTACCCAAAGCTGGCTTTCAATTTTTTTGGCCCGTTCAACGTGCTGGAACGAATAGGTGAGGTCGCCTACAAATTGGAGATGCCTGCAGCTAGTGCCATTCACCCTGTTTTTCATGTGTCACAGCTGAAACCCTTCTTGGCAAAGTATACTCCTGTCTTCACTACTTTACCAGCTCCGGACACACTACAAGAAAATGCCCCGCAGCCAGAAGCAATTTTGGATCGCTGTATGGTCAAGAAAGGTAATGCTGCAACTGTGCAAATTTTGGTTCAGTGGTCATCTCTTCCAGTGGAATGTGCTACCTGGGAAGATTTCTATGTACTCAAGAATCATTTTCCTAATGTTGCAATCTGGGATGAGCCTCCAACTCAAGGGGGGGCGATTGTCACACCCCCACCAACTGCGTGTGTGTCTGACAGGCAGGTCCCAGACACGGCTGGGACCGTGACAGAAAGGTAGGCGTGCGTTGGTTTTGTGTCGCGTGTGTTGACCGGACAGACCGGCTGTAAGCGTGTGGATATAAACTCCCTGTAGCCTTTTGGGCAAATTATCGAATTAATGAATGAACTGAGCTGCTCCGGCTCCTTCATTCTCGGTCAATCCCTTTGCCATTTCCTATTTCTATCCCGTGATTCTCTAGCTGCTGCTAGGGACATCACAGAATCAGGTCTGGCCCGGCGGCCAGGTCAGCCCTCTCCTTCCTCCCTCGCATCACCCCTCAGTCCCCTCCCCTCTGGCCGCCCTCTCCCTCTCTCTCCCCTGCTCGCCCGCCCTTGCCCAGACGCCCTCCGACCCTCTGCCGCTCTGCACCGGCCTCTGCGGCAGCGCGGCTCCGCCAGGCGCCGGTCCGCCTCCGGCCTCCCGGCTGGCGGCTCCCCGGCCCAAGTAGGAGTCCAACCCCTCTCGGCTCACCTCCACAGCTCCGCCCTGAACATTTTGCATTCATCTATTGATCTACATCTAGTTTAGCATCCACCAAGGTATACTTCCTCTCCGTTTTTTTAAAGAAATCTAAAGATTTTGCAGTGATTGCTTGTAAAACTGAAATTGAATTGCTTGTTTGTCCAATGTTCACCTGTCCATACGACATTGCCACTGATTTTACTTTGTTTATGTGATTGTGATGTAGATGAAAAAGAAGGATGTTGGCTTATTTGAATTATGCTAGTGTTGTTTTATTCATATATTGCTAGTGGTCTGTTGTTTGGTTCATATAATATATTTAGAGCAAAAAAAATGGGTGAATACCCAGCCTTCATTTCCTGGCGCCGCCACTGACAGGCCAGGGGCGCAGCGCTCGAGTGGCTGCAGCAGTGGTGGTGGCGGCGCTAAGCAGCGGCAGCGGCGACATGGGCAGCAGCAGCAAAGAGCAGGCGCAGGGGCATGCACGGGCGGTTGCAGGGCAGCAGGCGCGAGCAGCGACGGCGGGTGGAGGTGCGGGTGAGCCGGACTCGACGGCGGGGCGCGCGCGCACACCGGGCATGGACATAGCGCGGGGCAGCGGCACGCGGGGAGGGGAACGGCGGACTCAGGTGGGCGAGCACGCGCTGCGGAGCAGCAGCAACGCAGCAGGCAGTGCGGCAGCGCCGGGCGGGCTGGAGGCGGGCACGGGGCTGCGCGAGGGCGCGACCAGGGAGTGCCCTGGGATGACCAGCACGCGGCGGGAGCGCGGCAGGAGCAGGCATCACCGGCCATGGCGGACGGCGGTGGTGGCTGCGTGTTAGTTCGATTCGAACGGGCGGGCATGGATTCGGCTATGCATACGACACGCGCACCTCCTAGGAGCACCAGATGCACGGCAGCAACCTTGGTTTTCTTCGGGACGGACCACATCAACGACAACGTGCTCGGCAGTGGTGCCATGGCCACGGTGGTGCACGGTCCCTTGGGGACGGCGACGGAAACGAGCAAACGAAGGAAGGGGAAACAGAGGGGAGCTCACATCACAGCACAGGGATGGCTCGGAGGCGTCGGGGTGGTCGGGGTGGTGCGGATCCGGCGATGGCGTCGGTGGGGCAGTGAAGGGCAACGGCTCGATCTGCATGGCATAGGGGCATTGAGCTCGATCCCGTGGTCATAGACGACACAGCGAAGGCCGGTAAAGCTCTTGAACAAGTGTTCAAGCACCGGGGACGAGGGTGGGCGCGTGGACGAGGTCGGCCATGGCGACGGTGCTTCGGTTGCGAGATGCGGGGAAAAGGGCGAGCGAGGGAGAGAGGGTGGGCGCTAGGGTTCATTCCAGGGGGGTTTGGGGTTGCTCTTATCCCCTCGTCGACCTGGTTGCACGGCGCGGCGGATCGGGTGCGGCGGGAACTGGTCGCCTCGGTCGGCCTCCTCTGTAGCGTGAGGTATACGACAATGGGAGGGGCAGCCTGGGTCAGCCTAGTGGCTAAGGCCCGGGGGCAGGGGCTTTTCTTTCTTTTTGCTTTTGCTTTTCTCTTATTTTTTGTGTGTTTTCATTTCTTTAAAAAAATAGTTTTATTAATTATAAAACTTGCACCTAAAATTAGTAATATAAATTAGGCTACTGCAACAATTAGTTTGCCACCAAATTAAAATAGTTCATAATCTTTATGATTTGAAAAGGCATGTAAATATTAGTTTTAGCCACTGCTTTTATTATTTTAGGGTATTAAAACATTTAATAAAAATGCTGGTTCATCACCATAATTAGTTATGCATTATTTGCCACAAGAAGAACATTTTAATTTTCATGTTTGTGAAATTTTGAATTTCGCTTATGATTTTAAATTGAATTTGAGTTTGATTTTATCCAGGGGCAATTAAGCTTAACTAATAGGGTTACATGGCATCATTAGGTTAGGATTACTATTACATGATTCTTGGGGTGTTACATTACCCCCTTCGTCACTCTTGTGACGACTCCTGACTTAGGTGTTTTCTCCACTCTTCTATCCTTTTTCACTCAAATTTTTTTAGGATCACGCGGGTATTGTGGAATTGTTCCGATATCGTTGTGATGGGGATTCTTTCTTGGTGCCCCATGACATTTAGGGGTTGTGGCAGTGTCCCGAGGAGTTGAGCTCCAAGGTGTTTTCGTCACAGTGCTTATCGTTTCAGTTCCGGAATACCAGAGGACGCTGATATCGAAAACGCTTCTATACTCTTTGTGGTGAGAGTAGTTTGGCGCCACCCGGTACTGGGGAGAGCGACCAGATGTATTGCCACAACTAATATAGGGGATGTTCTTTCGAAGGTCTGAGGTACACTATTTCCGAGGTTTTCTTTGTTATGTGTTGACGGATGGATATAGTTGGAGTGTAGGATTTGTTAGTTGCGTGAGATATTTTTGCCTCCCTGTATCCCCAACACCAGATTGCATAACCAGAAAGTTCCCGGAGTTCATAGGTGGGAATTCAAGTAGTTACCTATGATTATCCTTCCAACAAATGCATGAGGGTTATGCATTTGTTTCCGGCTTGTTTTTGCAAGCCAAATCCTTTGTTTTGTTTTGAGTTATGGTATTCGAGTTGCTTCAATGTCAAGGGTTGATTCCATACCTTTCCTAAGCGGTGTTCTCATATTTCTTTGTGAATGCTTATCCTTCTGGATCATTGAGATAGTAATGTCAATCCTTTTGAACCGGTGCACTTCTCTTCAAGTTATTCCATACGGGCGCCATTGAGAGGCCTCGGGATTGTCCGTTCCATCCGTCCCAAGTTCTCTTTATTTTTTTTCACCTTCCCACCCTTCTTCTTCAAGAAGTCAAATCCTTAATCATGTATCCTTTTATTCGTCTGAAGTTTCGTGATCCTTTTCTTCCAAGTTTCATCCGGCGATTCGAAGATGGTCAGGAGTTACAAGTTCATAATTCTTCGTTATCATTTTCTTCTCCAGTGGGAAAACTTCAAGCTTTCGGTGTTGATCATATCCCCTTTCCTCGTTTCAAATGCTTTTCCATGCCAGTGCACCTCCTAATCATTCACCTCTCGCTATTCATTTGTTCGAGAGTGTTGAAGATATCTCAGAAGATTCGCATTTCCATTCATCCGTTCAAGCTATTTCGAGGTTGTTATCTCATTCAAGCCATTCAAATCAGCCGGTGCATGATCTCTTCCTAAACGTTCGTTCCAACTGTGTTTCTTTGAGTGGGCACTAACCCATAGGTCTTTTCCAAGGATCTTACCTGACTCTTCTAATTTTTTCCGGAGTTATTCTCAAATTCTTTTCAAAGTGTGACATAAGAATGGATTCCATCAGTCATATGCCTTCTCCAAAATTGCTTTAAAATTATTTTCACCTTTAGCTTCACCTTTCCTCTTTGCATTCTTCCGAAGTGTCTCAACAATTTTGGTGGTGTTTTTCATCATCTTTCTCAACTTTTGAAGACCGAAAAAGAATTTTTCCTAAATCTTGGTCCGTTCTCTTGAAGATCGATGGTTCAAGCTTGATGCCATCCTAACAATTGTTTTTGATGATGAGAATTCTATGCCTATCCATCTGAAGCATTTCAGGAGTGTTCTCGTATTGATTCTCCGGAGGCCATCATCTCAGAATATTTATTCGTTCTCACCTTTCAACTCTCGCTCAACAATTCTTCTAATTTGTTGTTTCTCCATTCATCTCCAAATCTTACCGGTGCATCATTCAAGTGTCCTCTAGTCAGCTCGTGATCTCTTCGTTCTCTTGTATCAAAATTCCCTCAAGTATCAACATCGTTTTCTAATTTTTCCCGGTGATTCGTCCCTTTGCTACATTCGTTTTCAATTCTTACGGTGGTTCGTTCAAGACTCCTCTTGCTTTGTAATCATATTAATTCATTCGTTCTTTCCAAAGTCCTATCGGTGATTCGTTACCCAAGTTTGTTCTATCTCTCTTTGATCATTCGCAATGAGAATAAGTAGCACGCGTACCGTTTCTTGTCATCAATTTAAGTTGATGAAGGGTAAGCATGACATAATTCTTATTCTTGTTTCCTCGAAGTGATTAATTCCTTCTTCCAGAGTTCATCAGGGTATCAATTTTTTGGTGCCAAGTTGTTCATATTTTGTTTCCGGAGTTCCAAGCTCTCTCAGTTACTCGCCGCAAAGCTCCATCTAAATCATTGCAAGGCTTCATCATGTTGTTTCAACCTTTCTTCCTATCATACTTCTATTACTGGAGTTCTTCATGGAGGCTCTACATGGTGGTTAATCAAAGATTCCATTCTTTCTCGAAATGTTTGTTAAGATTCTTGTTGGAGGAGCTCAAGTGTTCTTCTTCTATTATTTTGAAGTGCAATTCTTCTCCCTTATTTTTTGAAGTGGAGTTTTGCATTCCTTTGTTCCTCTCAACTAATCAGTCATTTGGTAGCACAGAATTTCACCTCAAGTTTTGATATGTTTTCCATAGCCCACAATAAGCTTATCCCTTTTGTTGTTGATTATCCAACAACTCTATTCAACCTTTCTTCTTAAAAATGCTCTTTCAAGTTTAGTTGTGAGAGATGTTGGTTTTCTCTTCTCCGCTCTTTTCATTTCTTCTGGAGGCAGTGTGTAATTGCTCTCATCGAGTATCATCCCGTCTTATCAAGTTCATGTTCTGTTACTTCTCTTTTCAATCGAAGTGATGTCCTGATTCTTTCGTTCTTATTCCTTCTCTATCTCGTTTAAGCCGGAGTGGTTTCAAAGTCTATCTTGTCCCTTGAGCTCTTAGTTCTCGTCGTATTGCTTGTTACTCTTGACTAGCGGAGTGTTTTCAATCACATTCATCTTCGTTGGATTCTTTCTTTCAAGTTGTTCAACCTCTCAAGGTTCGTGGTTTCGCTCATTTGCCAAAGAAGCAACTTTGTCTTTCCTCTTCCTCTTCTCATCTCTATATCTCGGGGCGAGATCTAAGTGGGGGAGAGTTGTGACAGCCCAAGACCGAGACCTCCACTATTTTTGTGATATGTTCATGCTTGTGATGTTTGTTTTATTTTATTTTGCATCATGTATCATCTCCATACTCTTATTGTGATTGTTTCCTTTTAATTTTGTTCATGTGCATTGCAACTTCTTCGTCCCCCTCTCTTTGATCCCTCCATAAACCTCATGCCATGTTGCTTTTAACCTTGCACCCCTTCTTTTGCCCCATGCTCAACTCCATCTTGAAATCATCCAAGTTCCAAATTCCATATAGTGCAACTTCTTTTGTTTTCCCTAATCATTTTATTTAATTGAGACACACTTCAGTTGCTCAACTAAATGTTCCGGTATTGCTCATAAATCACATATGTTTTGTGGAGCCACCTCCTAAATTTTCAGCCCATTTGGGTTTGGTTTGTTTAGTTTAATAATTCGAGCAAGTTTGGATATAGTTAAAACTTGTTTAAATTTATAGTCTGTAAAAATCCCCAAACAAATTTCTTTAAATCAAGCATAACTTGGGTTTCCAGAAATATCCTTTTCTCTCCCTAAATACACACCCATCTCCCTATGTATTTCTTCTAAGTTCCTGTTGTTTTAAATGGGAAAAAGAAATAAATCGGAGAGAGGGATCAGTAGTAGCCCAGTCGCAGCGCCCCTTGGGCGTGCTTCTCCAGTTCAAGTCCTGCAGACCACCTCCGCTCCGCGCCAGGCCCAGCCGGCCGTGAACCCCTCTGCTCCTGCTGGCCTTTGAGCCCGTGGTGAGCAGCCCAGTCAATCCAGATTTCGGCCCGACTAGCTTTTTTTCAGTCCTGTGATTTTTGCTAATTATCCAGAGAATTACTGTTTTGCAGAAAAGCCCTCATGCCTCATACATTTAATAACTCACAAACCGTGCATCATATGTAAACACTTTATATATGAAAAATGCTTA
Organism: Triticum timopheevii; assembly: GCA_963921465.1. Lineage (NCBI taxonomy): Eukaryota > Viridiplantae > Streptophyta > Magnoliopsida > Poales > Poaceae > Triticum > Triticum timopheevii. The sequence continues at coordinate 175,178,143 of OY997272.1, forward strand.
TATTTTCGGGTAGTTTCAAAATATTCAAATTCCATCCATGTTTGAAATGTTTAACTTGTTGTTTGCATTTAATTTGCATAAATGTCGTGCTTAAATGATTTATTTTATAACTAAATAACCATAGCTCCGATTTAAATAAACTTTATATGTAGATGGGGTAGAAAAATGCATAGATTGACATGGTGTACTTACTTTGCATGTTTAACAAATATAAAATTATGTATAGGGCAGATCAGTACGAAATCCAAAATATTGCATATGAGGACTTTCCGGAATTGTTGTTTGTTGTTCCGGCCTCATTTAATCTTGCCCAAATAGTTAGTTTACTTATGCTTCACCTCTTGCCATGTTTAAAAACATTTAATATTGATGGGTACATAAACGAGAGTCAACCAAATAATTCAAACATGAAGTTTTGTCAATATGCAACTCGTTGCACATTGAGCTCCACTTAATTTGTAGTATTATTTGTTGCACTTTGCCATGCCATGCCTATTTAAACCGGACATGCATCATCCTTGGTTGAGCATCATGCCATGTTTATGTGATGTTTGTTTACTATGTTGTTTGCTTATTTCCGGTTATGTTTCTTCTCGATAGTTCCGGCAACGTTGTGATTGTGAGGATCCGTTCGACTACTTCATGGATTCGGTCTTCTTCCTAGAGGGATTTCAGACAAGATGACGGTTACCCTAGATACCACTACTATCTTTGCATTGCTAGTTGTCTTGATACTATCGCTATGTCGCGCTACCCACCACTTGTTTATCAAGCCTCCCAATATGCCATGAAACAGCCTCTAACCTTTTCTCCATCCCAGCGAACCATTGTTTGGCTATGTTACCGCTTTGCTCAGCCCTTCTCACAGCATTGCTAGTTGCAGGTGCAGTTGCAGGTTGTTCCATGTTGGGACATCGATATTATGGGATATCACAACATATCTTATTTAATTAATGCATCTATATACTTGGTAAAGGGTGGAAGGCTCGGCCTTTTGCCTGGTGTTCTGTTCCACTCTTGCCGCCCTAGTTTCCATCATACCTGTGTTATGTTCCTTGAATTTTGCGTTCCTAACGCGGTCGGAGTTTATGGGCCCCCTTGATTGTTCGCTTTGAATAAAACTCTTTCAGCAGGGCCCAACTTTGGTTTTACCATTTGCCTAATAACAACTAAAACTTGCATAGGGACCGGCTAGCACCCGAGGACTCTTAATTAACAACCCGGGCCAGTGCTCCTCATGAGTGTTGGTCCAAACCTGTCAACTGTCGATGGCCACTAGGGGCAACTCCGTATTTGGCCTACCAGAAGTTTGGACAATCCGATCGTGGCCTGAGACGAGATACGCGCGGCTACTATCAGGGTGTCGGCACGTCGGGAGGTCTTGCTAGTTTTGTTTTACCATTGTCGAAATGTCTTGTGCACCGGGACCCCAGCTTGATTAGGGTGTTCCAAGATGGAGGATTGTCTCCGTGGATCATGAGAGCTTATCATGGGCTAAGTTGGGACACCCCTGCAGGGTTTAATCTTTTGAAAGTCATGCCCGCGGTTATGTGGCAGATGGGAGTTTTTAATATCTGGTTGTAGAGAACTTGAAACCAGATCCGAAATAAAATACACCAACCACGTGTGTAACCGTGATTGTCTCTTTTCGAGCAAGTTCGGGAAGAGAACACGGCTGGGTTATGCTTGAACGTAAGTAGTTCAGGATCACTTCTTGATCATTACTAGTTGCGACCGTTTGCGTAGTTTCTCATCTTATTGTTGTACCCGTAAGTTAGCCACCATATAATGCTTAGTTTTGCTGCAACCTCACCACTTATCCATTCCATTCCCATTAAGCTTTGCTAGTCTTGATACCCATGGTGATGGGATTGCTGAGTCCTCGTGGCTCACAGATTACTACAACAACAGTTGCAGGTACAGGTAATGCAATGCTATGACGCGAGAGCGATGCTTGCTTGTTTGGAGTTCTTCTGCTTCTTCTTCTTCAATCAAGGGATAGGTTTCAGGTCGGGAGCCTGGGATTAGCACCGTGGATGTCGTTCTTCTTTTTCATTTGACTTCATCCGTAGTCGGATCCTGCTCTTCGGTATGATGAGTGCTATGTATTGATGAACTATTGTATTCATGTTGTAGCTTGTGGCAAGTGTAATTCTTTATCTTGTATTCTCATCTATTCAGTACATGGTATGTTGTAATGATATCCACCTTGCTATGCGCTCAAAATGTGGTTGTGCCCCAATCATGAATTCATCATGTGATTGGGATAGAATCGCATCTTGAGCGCTACAGGATGTTACTCCATTCTTTATGAACTTAATACTCTAGATGCATGCTGGATAGCGGTCGATGTGTGGAGTAATAATAGTATATGCGGGCAGGAGTCGATCTACTTGTCTCGGACGTGATGAAAATATACATGATCATTGCCTTGGATATCGTCATGATCGCTTTTCCATCAATTGCCCAATAGTAATTTGTTTACCCACTATATGCTATTTTCAAGAGAGAAGCCTCTAGTGAAATCTATGGCCCCAGGGCCTAATTTTATCCTATATTAAAATCCTAAAAATTTGTATTTTTGTGCTATCTATCTATCACTATGAGATTTAATCCTTGCAATTAACCACCGAGGGATTGACAACCCCTTGTTCGCATTGGATGCAAGTATTTGTTATTTTGTGTGTAGGTGATGCTAACGAGGTGTTGCGTGGTTCTCCTACTGGATTGATAACCTTGGTTCTTAACTGAGGGAAATACTTATCTCTATTGTACTGCATCATCCTCTCCTCTTCGAGGAAATCCCAACGCAGCTCACAAGTAGCAAGGTGCAATATCATTCATAATCTCTTGATATAAGGTAAAAGTAATATCACTCACACTAGCACCCAAATCACATAAACCATGGTAACAATGATCTCCTATTTTACCAGAAACAATAGGCATGAACATGCTTATTCTTATCTCTAGGATCAGGCTTAGCAATTCTAGTAGCTTCATCACAAAAGGAAATAACATGCCCATCAATATTATCGACCAAGTGATCTTTAACTATAGAGACATTAGGTTCAACTTTTGTTTAGAGGGTCTAGGTGCTCTAATATGACTTTTGTTAACCATAGTTGAAACTTTAGCATGTTCCTAAATCCTAACTAGAAAATGAGGTTTCACAATATAAGCAGTAGGCACAACTAGATCAACATTGTAAATGATAGTTTCATCTTCAACTATAACGGTTTCCTCAATCTTATCTTTAATAGGGGGATGATATTTAAACCACTTCTCCTTAGGGAGATCAACATGAGTAGCAAATGATTCACAAAAAGAGGCTACTATCCCAGATTCAAGTCCATATTTAGTGCTAAACTTATGAAAAGCATCGGTGTCCATAAAGGATTTAAAACAATCAAACTAAAGTTTTATACATGACTCTTTACCTTTGTTGAGTTCCAATCTTCAGAGTTCCCTTTAATTCTTTCCAGAAGATCCCATCTGAATTCAATAGTTTTTTCATAAAGGAGCCAATAGAAGAAGAATCAAGCATGGTTTGATCATTATGAGAAAGCCGAGCATAAAAATTATGTATGATAATTTCTCTTGAGAGATCATGCGTCGTGGTGGGCACACGACAGATGCCAAAGGATGGGTAAAGAGAGGAGGCGGCTCGAGGGCACTGGTGGGCTCTATAGGCGGGGTCGGCATGAGCGAGCGTGGGATGCAAGACATACCCAGGTTCGGGGCTCTCCAAAGAGATAACACCCCTAGTCCTGTCGAGGTTGGTTTATATGTCACAGTAAAGAGTTGCTCCTGGAGCTGTTTGGGGAAGAAGGAGGACAGGCCAAGGCTTAGGCTGCTCCTTCTCCCTTGCGGGTGTGTGAGTGAGTGTGTTCTACCGATGGTCTGATTGCCCCCGTGCATGGAGGCCTCCTGGGGGGTTTTATAGGTTAACCCCCCAGGGCTACAATGGTAAAGTTACAGGGCCGTGGGGCCGGGTTGCCATTGTCAGGGGAGCCGACACTGGGACCCGCCGGGTGTCAGGGCTCGCCGGGTTCGCCGGGCTTGGGCCCCATGTGCTAGGGGGCACTGTTCGCCATCTTGTCGAGCGTCACGGAGTGGCCGGGTCGAGTCGGATACAGTGGCGCTCCGCCCAGTCGCCGTCTACTGGCGTCATTAGTCACAATAGGCGTACTATAGCCACTGTCGGTGTCAAAATCGGCGGATCTCGGGTAGGGGGTCCCGATCTGTGCGTCTAAGGCTAATGGTAACAGGAGGCAAGGGACATGATGTTTTACCCAGGTTCGCACCCTCTGGATGGAGGTAAAACCCTACTTCCTGCTTGATTGATCTTGATGATATGAGTATTACAAGAGTTGATATACCACGAGATCGTAGAGGCTAAACCCTAGAAGCTAGCCTATTATGATTATGATTGTCCCTATACGGACCAAACCCTCCGGTTTATATAGACACCGGAGGGGGCTAGGGTTTACACAGAGTCGGTTACAAAGAAGGAGATCTAATATCCGGATCGCCAAGCTTGTCTTCCACGCAAAGGAGAGTCCCACCCGGACACGGGACGAAGTCTTGAGTCTTGTATCTTCACGGTCCACAGTCCGGCCAAAGTATATAATCCGGCTGTCCGGTACCCCCTAATCCAGGACTCCCTTAGTAGCCCCTGAACCAGGCTTCAATGACAATGAGTCCAGCGCGTAGATTGTCTTCGGCATTGCAAGGCGGGTTCCATCTCCGAATACTCCAAAGTAATTACCGAACACTTAAATCGTGTCCGGATCTGTAAGATGGTCTTCTCATGCCATCATGGGGAGAGCGATATTCCACAAATATAACCTACTGACATCTTTAGATAACAGGACATAGCACCATGGTCGAGTCATTATTGAACCTTCTCTCCAACCAACCACCGTGCATATTGCGAGGCGGTTTCCCGGGCACGTCTTCGTCGAAGCAGAGATCGTGTTCCCCTTATCGTAGGGCTTTCATTAATACGGGCACGGGTAGCCCAATCGCACCGCTAATCGCGGCGAGTGGGGGAATGAGCGGGTTCCACTAGGCAAGTGGGGAGGCGCAAAAGCTTTTATCGCCTCTATAAAGATTTAAGGTCTCTTCCTTTTTACCCACGCCTTTCCCTTCCGCTAGTCCATTCCCCTTTGCTCGAGCCCTAGCGCCCAAGCACTATTCTTCTCCACCAAAGAGAGGTTCTCCGAAGATTTCTTAATCCGGAGCAGGAGGCAAATGGATGGCCTCTACCGTCCGGGAGAGGGATATCAAAAAGCTCCGAGAGGCTGGGTACCTGGCCAAGAAAAACGGCCACCGTCTTCCGCCGGCGGGACAGATCGCCCCCACTCCGGAGCCCCACGAGAGGGTCGTGTTTCTTCCTTATTTTGTCCGTGGGCTCGGGTTTCCCCTTCACCCATTTGTTCGCGGCATCATGTATTATTACGGGATTGATTTTCATGATCTGTCCCCCAATTCTTTCCTTAACATCTCGAAGTTCATCGTCGTGTGTATGGCTTTTCTCCGTATTTCGCCCCACTTCGGCTTATGGCTGAAGATCTTCAACATGAAGCCCAAGGTGGTGAATGGCGAGCACGCCGAGTGTAGCGGCGCCATGGTGAGCAAGATGCCCAAGGTCACATGGCCGACGGGCGCCTTCAATGATTCCGTCAAGGAGTGGTAGCAGCAGTGGTTCTATATCACCGAACCACGCGGTAAAAAGTGGGCCGCTACTCCTGAATTCAGATCTGGAGCCCCACTGCGGCTCACTCCCTGGCCCAAGAAGGGCCTGAACTGGTCCTCATCCGACGAGCTGTCATTGCTCCAAACACGCGTCCAGAGCGTGGTCGATAAGGATGTCAAACTCGTCAACGTAGTCCAGGTGATGTTAGTTCGCCTGGTTCTCCCTTGCTAGCGTCGAGCCTACAATTTGTGGGAATATGACCCAGCCGAGCACCAGACCCTACGGGAGCTCTACGGATCTTCCCACAAGGACATCTGGAAGGTTCTCTTCAAGTCCGGCAAACCGTGGCCGTGCTCCGCCGAGGACCGCGGGTATCAACTATCCCGCTCTGCAAGTCCGGTAAGTCATTGCTATGCTCTGTCCATCCATGTTTTAGCTGGCATGTCCCAAGGGAGATGCTTTCATCATGCTTTCTACAATAATCCTAGGAATGGATGAAAAAGGTGGGGCGGATACACTGTCTGGCCCCACTGCCGGAGGAACCGGCAGGACCTCTTCTCATGAAGATGCTGGTCCCAGCGCCTTACGAGGCGCCGAAGAAAGAGGCCTCCCAGAAGGTCAAGAAGACCCGGAGCGGCCTCCGTCGCCGCGATGCTTCGGACACAAAATCCGAAGACTCCAGCGACCATCCCTCCTCTGAAGACGAAGAGGAGGAGGAAGAAGACGAGTCCTCCACAGGTGGAGGGAAGAAAAGGACGGCTTCCTCATCCCTGGAGGCCGAATCGCCAAAGAGGGGGAAAGGTTCCCTCCCGGAGGCGTCCACCACGGCTGCCAATAGCAGCCTGGAGTGGGATCCCAGGGCCCAGCCCCTGGTAAAGTCGCGAGTACACGAAATCCGAACACCCCTACATACCCGAGGTCATTAGGATGTAGTAGTTTAACTGTTGCCATACTTTGTGCAGCCCGGCGAGGTCCCACGCCGGACAGTCCTCATCAGAGGATTCGCTGAGCTCAGATGCCCTGGAGAGCGAGACGCCTCTAGAGGCGCCTTCCCTGAAGCCTAGGCGCGACACCGAGGTGTTGTCTCAGCGGGACCCGGACCAGGGAGGGCATATCTCTAAGGCCGGATACACGGGAGCAGCGGTTCCCATGCTTGTCGACGGCGGGGGCGATCTTTGATTCGGCCCGCGGCCGGACACGGTCCTGGAGACCCTTAAAGCTCCAGGATTGGGCGAGCAGCCACCTTTGATGGGGGAAGGCCCGCCCGCTCCACCAGCAACCTCTGTCCAAGCAGAGTTGCCGGGCGGCCTATCGACAGCGCTAAAGAGTGCGTCCATCATCGATGAACATCGCACCCTCATGGGTGCGGTGATTGAAAAGATTCAGTCTGCTGAGAGTGGACTAAATGAATCCTGCCTTAGCCTAATAAAAGGCTTTGAGGTATGTTTTTAGAAACTTTGAAGATTTTCATAGTATGAGTAGTAGCCCCTGATGCACTGTCCAGTGAAAGAGAGAGAGTCGGACAGGGGATCAAATTTCCACTTCGCAGGAGACTCAGTAAATGACATGTATCCCTTTGTTTGAAAACATACGTCTTTAGCGATGATCGCCTCTCATAATGCAGAGGTGTCCGGACTAAAGCAGAGTCTGGAACGGGCCGAAGAAGAACTTGGCCGCGTGAAGAAGCAGTTGGAGGACAAGCAAGGTATGTTGAAACCTTGTCCTAAGTTCAGCACGAATGAGTAGTTGTGCCTGATGAAAATATTTGTATTGTATGCTTTAGGAGCTAGTGCCGAAATTGAGGCATTGAAGAAGGCTGTGGCCAAAGCCGACAATAAGGCTGCCGCAGAGCAGGCTCTTCGCGAGAAGCACGAGGCCAGGGTCATTGAAGCTGAGCGTGAGCTCCAGGAGGCCATGAAGAAGAGCGAGATCTTAGAGCAGAGTCTAGCAGGGAAAGAGTCCGAACTCGCCCAAGCTCTCCAAGCCACAGATGATGCTCATGAAGAAGCCCGAGGTGCTCTGAAGGACATTCAGGAGGCACGGAGAGCTGCGGCTGGTAAGGCTTTTGGTACTCAAAGCATTGTTGGCATAGTAATAGGAGGAGCTCTAAGCAACAAACTGAATTCTTGTTTTTCCAGGGGCGTTTGCGGACCTGCCGCGCAGCATATCTGATGCTGCCCAATTCTACCAGACTGAAGAGAAGAAGTCTGCAGAGAAGCATTTCTGGTCGCAGTATTTGGCGCTGAATTATCCGGTGCCCTTTATCGACCAGCTGAAGCAGCTGGTTGAACTGCACCAGGCGGCCGAACTAGCCATGAAGGACTTAGTTGTCTGGCTGTGGCCCACTGAGCCGATTCCAAGCAGTTACTTCGGACTCGTGAAGCGGATTATTGGTGCTTGCCCTCGACTCGAAGTCATTAAGCGGCCGGTCTGTATAGAAGGTGCACGCATGGCATTTGCCCGCGCGAAGGTGCACTGGGGGAAGCTTGATGCTGAAAAGCTGATGACTGAGGGACCACCGGAGGGTAAGGAGCATCGCAAGACCGAATTGTATTATGAGGGTGTCCTGAAAGGAGCTCGCCTTGTGGCGGAACAGTGTACCAAAGACACTATATTTCCCTGAAGGCAGTCATGCTGTCCTTTGTAATGCGGGATAATGGCACTTTTATTATTTATTGCCTGTTATATGAATGTTTTTTCTTCCTGTGCGGCCGTTTAGTGTATATAAATCCTAAGAGTTGGCCAGCTGTCGGCTTCTGCCCCCACGTAAAAAGTGCGGGGGTGTTCGGGACATACCTGAACACTCTTTATCCCATTGTTGGGTCCTTTAAGGAGGTGTTCATCACCACAAACCAGGCAATCAGACTATGGGGCTTTATCACTCTCACTTAGCCATAGGAATGCGAGTATGGTAGGCGCAGCCCCTGGTGTTCGGAAGACCGTACGAGGGACTCTAACGGCGCCTGATCAGAAAACCGATCCGTCGCACTCTGCATTTATTATGGCATTGTGCGGAATAAATCTTTAAAGGTTTTACAACCTCTCGAACAGCTGACCAGCTCTCGCCGTATCATGACAGTCAGTTTTAGGCTTTCTCTACTGAGGTGCTCGTCCGGAAGAACCGAGACACAATCGCAGTAGTTCTCCCAGCGCTACCTTAGCCGATAGAGCGGAACGTAAGGTACCAAAACATGGGAGCCGGGCAAACCCAACTAATGACCCAAGACATGATTCAGAGCTGATGCATATAGTGATATAAGTTCGGGGTGCCGAGCGACCGAAAAGGTGGCCGGACTTTTGTTGCCATATTATGAGTACTATGAAGGCCCTGGCATAGTGGGGCATAACATGGTGTACGGGTGCCGTTTATGGCAAAAAAGGCGTCAGTGAGGAACGATGGCCGGTAAGTGTTATTTAAGTCTATGTATTGTAGTAGAGTGACATGCATATGAGTACGGTTTACGCTTATGAAAAGAGGTGTGTTGGTGGAACCAATCGTGGCCGGACTGGAGGAGGCTATGTGTGGATCCGAAATGTATCCAGACTGTCTCCTTGGGAGGTACTTATGTGTTCACGCCTTGTGCGTCCGAGCTGATTCCATGTCGCCAGTCCTATTCTACGCAAAAGTTAGTCTGTAAAGACAAATGCTTAAAGGCAGTTGCATGCCATATGGTGGTTGAACCGCGGGTGCCTGATCGGGGCCTGGTCGAGCCAGGTTATAATGCCGTAAAGTAGCTCGGACTCCTCAATTGGTGTCCGGGTGGTGGGCTGCCGAATCGAAGTTCAATAAACGGGCACAACTCGCTATACCAGCGGCGGTGTGATTTCCACTCTTAGGGTGGAGTGCGGTTACCCATAATTGTGACCATGCCACATGGGTTTGGCCTAATGTTGTACCGCGTTGAGTCTAGCCAACGTGGTTCATCCCGATAGTATATGGTAGTTACTGTATAAGGGGATAATGCCAAAGACTTATTCTTCGGCATGGTATTTGTTTGGTGATCCGAAGACAACCTCCAGGGTGATGGGCCTGTAAAACTTGGCCTTTGCACCTGGGACGGCATCTTTTAGAAGATGTTGTTAATGGGTTTGATACTCGAGCGGTCAATACCTATCTGGCAAGTTTTGTCCTGGCGCAGCGAGTTTGGGCTGCTGTCTTATGCCCATAGGGGCTTGTGTGGGATGGAACCCACAAACTATTGGGTTGATAGTGAGTGCAATTAAATTACTATGGTTGGTATTGTCCGGACGGTCGATGTGATCGAAGATGGTCGGCCGTATTTTTGTACTGCGGGGGATCTTCCTTTGACCTCGCCATGTGTGGTGGTCTGGGCTTCTCGTTGTTTGAGACCTCCTTTCATTGTTTCCGGCTCCCGACCGACCGTTTTGTTTTGAGGATCCGGCATTCTCTATTGGTATGCTTGGCCGCCACTCTAGGGGTACCATGAATTTGTCATGGTTGGTCGAGTATGCTGCTCGGGCCGGATGGGCCTGAGCTATTCTGTTTCCGCTGACCGGACCGGGGGTCGCGGAATTCAGCACCAACTCCCTTGTCTTGATCGTCGTCATTATTTTTGTGACGCTTATGTCTGTTTCGTCGAGGTTTATGGATGTTGCGTCGCGTTTCTTGCATATTGCCTTGGACCGTGGTATATTGGCGTCGGGGTGTGGGTTTTAGGTCCTCCTTGGGTTGAGGTAGTGGATTGTGCTTTGTGTACCTTTTGGCGGGGCGGTCGAGTTCGTATTCCTCGATTGCCAGGACCTTGGTCCATCTGTCTGTGAGCAAATCTTGGTCAGCTTTGAGCTGCTGTTGCTTCTTTTGCAGGCTTTTCGCCGTGGCCATAAGCCGTCGCTTAAAGCGAACTTGTTCCGCGGGATCCTCAGGCACGCCAAATTCATTGTCGCCGAGGCTCACCTCGTATTCAGAGGGGGGCATGTAGTTGTCCTCCTCCAAGTATCCGTCCGTCGCCTGTCTGGCCTGCTCGAAGGCAGGCTGATCGGGATTGTATTCGTATTCGGCACCATCCGGATTGTTTTTGACTCCTGTGCCGGTATTGTTGTGGCGGGGCTTGGAGCGGCGCTGATGACGTTCATACTTTGCCTTCTTCCTTGAGGGGTTATCCTCCATTGCCTCATCGCCATTGGTTTCTTTCGGAGTGTCCACCATATATATATATATATATATATATATATATATATATATATATATATATATATATATATATATATATCATATGAGGATGTGGCTGTCCAGCGCCCTGGGCGGTGGTTCCTATTCTTTTCCTACATCGTCATCCACACCGTCGATGTCTTCAGAGTCGAAGTCAAGCACGTCGGTCAAATCATCGATCGTGGCAATGAAGTGGGTGGTGGGTGGGCAGCGAATTCTCTTGTCGCCTGCTTCCCACTCAAGCCGGACATAGTTCGGCCAAGAGTCTCCTGACAAAGAGAGAGACTTTAACGAGTTCAGCATGTCGCCAAAGGGCGAGTGCTGGAAGATATCCGCAGCGGTGAACTCCATTATCGGAGCCGAGCCAGAATCGGAGGGCTCGGGGGCGCGCGGTCTGGGGCTTACAACCGGACATGAGTCCAGGGGTCCGTAGACACAGGCTTCCTTGGGGGTGAAGTCTGTGTTCGGCTCTACCACCGATGAGTGTGCGGCCTCCGGGGCGGGGTCCATCCACCCGTCCTCGGACGATGCAATCTGCCCTGGATTTAGGTCCGGGGCTCCTGCAGGTGCGATATCCCAAGTATTGTCCAACAGCAGGTCTAAGCCGTGCTTATCGTGACTGTTCGGCGCTCCTGGCGCAGGCCCGAATCCGTTGAAGATCAAGTGTTCGCGGATATCGGCCGTGTAGTTCAAGTTTCTGAACTTGACCTGATGGCCAGGGGTGTAGCTGTCAATCTGCTCCAGATGGCCGAGCGAATTGGCCCACAGTGCGAAGCCACCGAACACGAAGATCTGTCTGGGAGAAAGGTCTCACCCTGGACCACGTTGTTGTTGATGATCGAAGGAGCCATCGAGCCTTGCAGTGATGACACAGAGGAACTCTCAATGAAAGCAGCAATGTCGGTGTCAAAACCGGCGGATCTCGGGTAGGGGGTCCCGATCTGTGCGTCTAAGGCTGATGGTAACAGGAGGCAAGGGACACGAGGTTTTACCCAGGTTCGGGCCCTCTCGGTGGAGGTAAAACCCTACTTCCTGCTTGATTGATCTTGATGATATGAGTATTACAAGAGTTGATCTACAACGAGATCGTAGAGGCTAAACCCTAGAAGCTAGCCTATGATGATTATGATTGTCCCTATACGGACCAAACCCTCTGGTTTATATAGACACCGGAGGGGGCTAGGGTTTACACAGAGTCGGTTACCAAAAAGTAGATCTAATATCCGGATCGCCAAGCTTGTCTTCCACGCAAAGGAGAGTCACATCCGGACACGGGACGAAGTCTTGAGTCTTGTATCTTCACGGCCCAACAGTCCGGCCAAAGTATATCGTCCGGCTGTCCGGATACCCCCTAATCCAGGACTCCCTCAGCCATGCTGGTCTCGGTCAGCAGGGTAGGTGAGGCACTGTTGCCATGCCTCTGCCGGTCAGAGGAGTTGGTGGGGCACTATTGCCTTGCTCATCTCTCGACGTAGACTCGTCCCATCGTACAGCCGGGATGGGACAGGCATTGACCCGTGGCCGGGTTGAGGAACACGCCAGGAGGCAGCTAGCTTGATGGGGAAGTCTTGAGGCGCAGGGTCCCGTAGGCTTGCGCCAGCCGGCAGGGCCGGGTTGCTATCTTGATTGTGTTGAAGAGTTCGGCCGGGTTGGCGGACTTGGCCGGGTTGCAGGACCCGACCGAGTGCGAGCCGGACTAAGGGGCGATGCTAGCCCCGATGTTTTTGAAAAAGATTCGGGTTCCATTGTGTTCTCGAGGTTCATCCCCCTAACAGTAGTCCTTGAAGCTGTGAAGGTCCGATGGCTCCGAGTTGGTGGGCCTTCGCAGTTTCTCCCCTAAGCAGAGGTTTGTTGATGAAGCTTCGATACCGCCGGGTCCGGCAACACCCACTGTGTGCTGGCTTCCGGAAGCTGGATCGCGGCATCCCGGCACGGGCGGAAACCGAGGAGTCCATCGAATCTTGAAGCAGTCTTTTGGGCTTCGTGATACGTCCATTTTGCATCATGCTTTTATATCTATATTTATTGCAATATGGGTTGTTACTACACATTATGTCACAATACTTATGCCTTTTCTCTCAGATTTTACAAGGTTTACATGAAGAGGGAGAATGCCGGCAGCGGGATTCTGGGCTAGAAAAGGAGCAAAATATTATAGACCTATTCTGCACAACTCCAAAAGTCCTGAAACTGCATGAAATTCAGTTTTGGAATATATTAAAAATATTGGGCGAAGAAAGCACCAGTGGGGGGGCACCCACTGTCCACGAGGGTGGGGGCGCGTCCTACCCCCCCTGGGCACGCCTCCCTGCCTCGTGGGCCACCTGGAAGCCCCCCAATGCCCATCGTCTGGTATAAGGTGTCTTTTGTCCTGGAAAAAATCATAAGGAAACTTTCGGGACGAAGCGCTGCTCTCTCGAGACGGAACCAATCTAGGGCTCCGGCGGAGCTGTTCTGCCGGGAAACATCCCTCTAGGAGGGGGAAATCGTCACCGCCGTCATCACCATCGATCCTCTCATCGGGAGAGGGTCAATCTCCATCAACATCTTCACCAGCACCATCTCCTCTCAAACCCTAGTTCATCTCTTGTATCCGATCCTTGTCTCAAAACCTCAGATTGGTACCTGTGGGTTGCTAGTAGTGTTGATTACTCCTTGTAGTTGATGCTAGTAAGTTTATTTGGTGGAATATCAAATGTTCAGATTCTTTATGCATATTAATACCCCTCTGATTATGAACATGAATATGATTTGTGAGTAGTTACGTTTGTTCTTGAGGACATGGGAGAAGTCTTGTTATAAGTAGTCATGTGAATTTGGTATTCATTCGATATTTTGATGAGATGTATGTTGTCTTTCCTCTAGTGGTGTTATGTGAACATCGACTACATGACACTTCGCCATTGTTTAGGCCTAGAGGAAGGCATTGGGAAGTAATAAGTAGATGATGGGTTGCTAGAGTGACAAAAGCTTAAACCCTACTTTATGTGTTGCTTCGTAAGGGGCTGATTTGGATCCATATGTTTCATGCTATGGTTAGGTTTACCTTAATACTTTCTTCGTAGTTGCGGATGCTTGCGAGAGGGTTTAATCATAAGTGGGATGCTTGTCCAAGGAAGGTCAGTACCCAAGCACCGGTCCACCCACATATGAAATTATCAAAGTATCGAACGCGAATCGTATGAGAATGATGAAAACTAGCTTGACGATAATTCCCATGTTTCCTCGGGAGAGCTTTCCTTTATATAAGAGTTTGTCCAGGCTTGTCCTTTGCTACAAAAAGGATTGGGCCACCTTCCTGCACCTTGTTTACTTTTGTTACTTGATACCCGTTATGAATTACCTTATCACAAAACTATCTGTTATCGATAGTTTTAGTGCTTGCAGAGAATACCTTACTGAAAACCGCTTGACATTTCCTTCTGCTCCTTGTTGGGTTCGACACTCTTACTTATCGAAAGGACTATGATAGATCCCCATACTTGTGGGTCATCAAGACTCTTTTCTGGCTAGCTTCTAGGGTTTAGCCTCCTTGATCTCGTGGTAGATCCACTCTTGTACTACCCATATCATCAATATTAATCAAGCAGGACGTAGGGTTTTAACTCCATCGAGAGGGCCCGAACCTGGGTAAAACATCGTGTCCCTTGTCTCCTGTTACCATCCACCTAGACGCACAGTTCGGGACCCCCTACCCGAGATCTGCCGGTTTTGACACCGACATTGGTGCTTTCATTGAGAGTTCCTCTGTGTCGTCATCGATAGGCTCGATGGCTTCTTCAAGCAACAACCACGCTGTCCTGGGTGAGACTTTTCTCCCCGGACAGATCTTCGTATTTGGCGGCTTCGCACTGCGGGCTAATTCACTTGGCCATCTGGAGCAGATCGAAAGCTACGCCCCTGGTCGTCAGGTCAGGTTCGGAAGCCTAAACTTCACGGCCGACATCCAAGGGGACTTGATCTTCGACGGACTCGAGCCACAGCCGAGCGTGCCGCACTGTCACGATGGGCATGATATAGCTCTGCCGCCGGACAGTGCCTTGGTGGCCGCACACAAATCCGCTCCGGCCCTCAGTCTGAAGCCGATCGCCCAGATCGAGGACCGGTGGCTGGACACCGCCTCGGGGGCTGCAACTTCCGCGGTGATGGAGCCGAATACTGACCTTGTCCCCTGTAAACCTCGTGACTCCGAGGTGCCGGACTCCCTGCCGGACTCCGAACCTCCTGCGCCCCGGCCAATCGAATCTGATTGGGCGCCGAGCATGGAGTTCACCGTTGCGGACATCTTTCAGCACTCGCCCTTTGGCGACATCCTAAATTCACTAAAGCATCTCTCGCTATCTGGAGAGCCCTGGCCGGATTATGGCCAGGATGGATGGGAAGCAGACGATGAAGAAATTCAAAGCCCACCCACCTCCCACTTTGTAGCCACTGTCGACGATCTAACCGACATGCTAGACTATGACTCCGAAGACATCAACGGTATGGACGACGATGCCGGAGACGAACAAGAACCAGCGCCTACAGGACACTGGAAGACCACCCCAACACAGGACGTATACATGGTGGATACCCCAAAAAGAAGCGATAACGAGGACCAACGGGGCGCGGCAGAAGATAATCCCGCCGATAAACAACCAAAACGGCGACGCAGACGCCGCCCTAAGTCCTGCCTCGACAACAACAGCGCTCCAAATGACCCAGCAATAGAGCAGGGCAACCCAGTGGACGACGAACACGCAGACAAGCAACAGTCCGAACAGGACGAGTCGGATAATAAATCCATGCCCGGCGAAACCAACAGTCCAGATGACCTCACACCGGACACACCACCGGAGAATAAAAGCCTTCGGAACAGACTCGTCGCCACTGCAAGAAGTTTGAAGAAGGAAAAACGGAAGCTCAGAACAGCGGAAGACATACTCAGAATGAGGTGGAGCAAAGTGCTCAAAACCACAGACAAATATAGCAATGGCCATCAATCAAAGAGCTACCCGAAGCGCAAGCTACTGCCAGAATTTGACGAGGAAGCCATAGAGCCCCCACAATCAAAAAACAAAGAGGTCGCCTGGCCGGATAGACGGCCAGATGATATGCCAAAACTGAAAAGCGGCGCCGCACACAAGCCGACTCATGACCCTGGAAAAACAGATGGCCCAGCCAGGTCCATTTACGGGCCAAAAAAGAGGGCCCCAGGAAGCAACACAAGACGTCAGGTGTTCGAAGACAGCGGTACACCCAAATACAGGGGCGCCGTGCACCCACTATGTTTCACCAATGAGGTGTTGGATCACGAATTCCCAGCAGGGTTTAAACCCATAAACATAGAGGCTTACGACGGAACAACAGACCCTGGAGTCTGGATAGAGGATTATATACTACACATACACATGGCTAGAGGAGATGATCTCCACGCCATAAAATATTTACCCCTCAAGCTCAAAGGGCCAGCCCGTCATTGGCTCAAAAGCCTCCCAGAAAACACTGTTGGAAGTTGGGAAGAGCTTGAGGACGCGTTTAGAGCAAATTTTCAAGGGACTTACATCCGCCCTCCGGATGCAGATGATCTAAGTCATATAACTCAACAGCCCGGAGAGTCAGCGCGCAAATTCTGGAATAGGTTCCTTACTAAAAAGAACCAAATAGTCGATTGTCCGGACGCCGAAGCATTAGCAGCTTTCAAACACAACTTCCGAGACGAATGGCTCGCCAGACACCTCGGCCAAGAGAAGCCGAGGACAATGTCCGCGCTAACAAGCCTCATGACCCGCTTTTGCGCGGGGGAAGATAGCTGGCTAGCAAGATGCAGCACTAGCGACCCGAGTACATCCGAGATTAGAGATGGAAATGGAAAATCACGGCGCAGAAAAGATCAGCGCCGGAATAAAGAGAAAATCCCAAAGAACACGGCGGTCAATGCTGGATTCAAAAGCTCGCGGCCAAACAACAAAACACTGCCTCTTAAGGATAACGGTGATGAGCCATCCAACTTAAACAAAATTTTGGATCGGATATGTCAAATCCACAGTACCCCCGGAAGGCCTGCAAACCACACCCACCGAGATTGTTGGGTTTTCAAATAGTCCGGCCGATTAAACACCGAACACAAGGGGCTCGACGCATCAAGCGAGGATGATGATAAACCCCACCAGCAGAGCACCGGAAAACAAAAGACTTTCCCACAAGAAGTCAAAGCAGTAAACTCACTTCAGGTGATAATACGGAAAAATGCGGCACCCGCTAAGACGGGTCCCGCACGGTCCACCCCAGCGGAACCTCAAGATTGGATGTCAAAACCAATAACTTTTGACCACCTGGATTATTCCAAAAGTGTCCGAAATGCAGGATGGACTGCTCTGATATTGGATCCTATAATCGACGGACTACAATTTACAAAAGTCCTGATGGACGGAGGCAGCGATTTAAACCTGCTATATCCAACCACAATCCGCAAGTTGGGGATAGACCTTACTAAAATTAGACATAGCCGCACTTCCTTCAAAGGAGTGACGCTAGGCCCTTACGCCAAGTGCACAGGCTCCTTATTACTAGAAGTTGTGTTCGGGTCACCGAACAACTTCCGACGCGAAAAACTAACCTTTCATGTCGTCCCATTCAAAAGTAGCTATCAAGCACTATTGGGACGTGAAGCTTTTGTCCGCTTCAACGCCATACCACATTACGCGTCTCTTACACTTACGATGCCCGGTCCACGTGGCATCATTTCATTACGAGGGTCACTTAAAGACCCCGGACACGGCTAGACGAGTCCGGCATAAATAAGCTAGGGGCTCCCTAGCCGCACACCCCTTCACAAGGGGCTGCGCGCACAAGCAACAATGAGCTAATATAAACTCCGCTTTACTTATTTATTAATATTTTTCATACACTTTTTTTTTTCTCTCGCACGATTTCCTTTCAAACTAAGTTCCTCTCTTTTTACAGATGAACAGCGTGCACACCCATCCAGGATAACGGCACAACGGAGACACATGCGCAGACGTGCAGTAGGGACCCGTCGCAAGGATTCTTTTCAGATTAAGACCCTGCGTAAACCTTTTTTTACTGTCTCTTGTTGATATAATACCCTAGTTTCTCACTATAACCAGAGTGGAGCCTAACGTTTTGGCATCGGCCGCGTCAGAAGACCTTGCCCGTACCTGGACACTAGGGGCTTAGGGCATTGTTCTGCCCATTATTATAAAGACCGAACACCTTAGGGAGTGTTCGGCGTCTCGAGTTAGGCCCTATATGCGTCAGCTCCGAATCATGTCTTTGGTCAAATGTTGGGTTTGCCTGGCTCCTGTGTTTTGCTGCCTTATGTTCCATATCATCGGCTAACGCGGCACCAGGAGAACTACTGCGATTGTGCCCCAGTTCGGCTGGGCGAGCACCTCAGTAGAGAAAGCCGAAAACTGACTGTCATGATACAGCGAGAGACTGGTCAATCACTCGATCGACCACCGAAATGTTTAGAATTCCTCCGCTTTGACAAAGGACCGTTTCCCGGTCAGGCACACACGCGCCCCGAATTCGGAGAGCGCGGCGCCCCCAGGGGCTATATCGTAGCCCCACCCTCAAACTCTAATGGCTAAGTGAAAGTGATAAAGCATCATAGTCCGGTTGCCTCGTTTGCTACGCTACCACCTCCTCAACAGGACCGAGACGTCGGATTAAGTGTGAAAACGCGCTATTTTTTGCGAACACCCCCGCACCTTGTGCTTGGGGGCTGAAGCCGAAGACTGCCATCTTTCAGGTTATACACACGTATACATAAACGGCCGCATAGGAGATATTTCAATACTTGGAACGCACAAGTATAAAAAGCGATTACATCATAATCATTGTTTTACAAGATAAAACGTTCATTTGAATGTAACATTTTTCGAGCACTGCGACTCTATTACACGAGCACCACGCATAACTTCCCCAAAATAGTGCTCGGCGGGTAATCGGCTTTCGTCCGAGCCCTCGGTGGCAATAGCGGTGGCATCCATCTCTGTCCAATGTGTCTTCACACGGGCAAGGGCAATCCGCGCACCCTCTATGCAGGCCGACCGCTTCATCTCCTTGATATGCGGCACCGCTCCAAGAAATTGCTGTAATAAGCCAAAGTAGCTCGTCGCCTTGGGCCTCTCTGGCCAGACATGAGCCACGATATCCGTCATGGCAAGTCCGGACAACCTGTTCAGCTCAGCCCATTCGGCCAACCGATCGGTCAGCAGAAGTGAACGATCCGGACTATGGAATTGAGATCAAAACAGCTCTTCCGTCTTGTGATCCTTCTGACTCCGGAAGTGCACAACGGCATCCGCCGCACTTGCCGCTAAGTCCATATATGGATCCTCCAGACCCCACAGCTGGCCAAGCTGGGCACAATTCGGATCCATAAACCGGCGACGCAGCAGAAAAGGCTTGCCAGCCACAATGTCTCTGGCCTGACGCAGCTCCTCCTTCATAGCCCGCATTACAGAACGGGCATCCTTGGCCTCGGCGGTGGCCTTCCCCAGGTCTTCTCGCTCCGATAAGTGCTCCTTTTCAAGAGCCTCATTGCGGTCAGTAGCATCCTTTAATTTAACAGCCAAATTGGCCATCTCTTCCCTGCTTCGGCAGTGTGCAGCCCTTTCGGCTTCTAACTCTTCGGCCGCCCTCAAGGCAGCCGCATCACTCCTTCTGGCTTGCTCCTTGGCTTGAGCAAGTTCGGCCCGAAGGTTCTCCACAGCAGCAGCACCATCTGCGTAAAGCATAAATATTGTAATAGGTGGGCTTTAGCTCCCTTAAATAGGTGACTGCGGAGAATTAATTTACCTTGCGACTCGTCAAGTCGCTTGTTGACTAGCGCGATGTCTGCATCCGCCACATCGAGTTGCCGCATTAATTTGGCAACTCCATCAGTCCGGCTAGCCCCCGGACTATCCGCCGCCTGCATAGGAACGGCAACACTCAATACCTGCAATTTTGATCCTCGGCACGCTGTCGCTTTCGACAACCTACCGAGTCTCAGGGGCTACTATCTATACAGGGCGCACTTCTATGTGCAAAACTATCAAAAAGGTGCGTCGTTTTTACGTACCTCAAATCCTGGCAGCAAACTCCTGACGGCATTACGCAATCCGCTTTCGGCGGACGAAATCCTTCCAATCACCATGCTCATCAATGCACGGTGATCTTCTGAGATGGACGCCCTCTCAAGCAGATCCTTCAGCTCCCCCGGCCGAACACTAGTCGGTGCCAAACTCTTCGGCTCTGCCGGGCTCGGGGATACCCTCCGTGATGACACTTCAGGCTCGTCCGCCCTATCCGACGGCGCAGCAGACGGAGGCGTCTCGCTCTCCATCATCTCCGGATGAAGATCCCCCGAAGACGAGCTCATCTGAGAAGGTCGCAGATCTGAACTACAAGGTAAAAATTTTGGTTATCCTCAGAAGCACAAATAGGGATGTTTTCTTACTGATGAACTCCCCTTTTTCTACTCAGGGCTCGCTGGAGGGCTGATTCTTTAGAGAAGATTGTACGGCCGGGGTCTCCCCGGACGCGGGACCCTCTGGTGAAGATTTCTTCCCCCGCTTAGAGACTTTGGCCTCCAGGTCTTCAGAGGCGGTCCTCTTCTCCCCCTGGAGGGAGGGATTCTCGATCCCCCCTTCTTCAAGCGCCCCCTTGGGCGAGGTGATAGCTCCTCTATTTTCCCCTTCGCCTTCTTCTACAGGCGCGACCTCCAACATTCTGACCAGCACGGGCTCCGGTGCGGTCTCTGGGAGGGGGGCCGGACACCTTATCAGCTTTGCTCGCGCTACCCACTCCTGATGAAGGATAACGGGTTAAAGGGCGAATTATAGAAAAGCAAACAAACGGTACGTCCGGACACTGAGCTGCTTACCTGAGTATCCGGGTGATTGCAGCTTAGGCCTGCATCCTCGGTCAATTCCGGACACGCCACCTGCGGTGCGAAGAACAACTTGTACATCTCCATGGGTGTCGTACCCATGAAGTGTTGGAGAATTTGTGGTCCCTCCGGATTTTGAACTCCCATAACCGGAGAGGACGGCGTTTGCAGGGCAGAAGACGCTTGATTAGCATGACCTGCATCACCACTACCAGATCGATCTCCCTCGCCTGGAGGTCTCGAATCCGGCCCTGCAATAGGGGCACGTCTTTTGACAGCCCCCAATTGAGCCCTTGGTTGACCCACGACATCAACCGTCGTGGAGGTCCCGGGCGGAATGAAGGCGGCGGCTTTTGCCTGCTGCCCTTCAGAGCGGTGATATAGAACCACTCCTGCTACCACAAGCCGAGCTCCTCTTGGAAGGAGCCCTCGGGCCACGGGGCATCGGTCCTCCTGCTTATGGCCGCCCCGCCGCACTCTGCTTGACGCCCCCAATCATCTTCGGCTCCACATTAAAGGTCTTCAGCCACAGGCCGAAGTGAGGGGTGACGCGGAGGAAGGCTTCGCAGACGATAATAAATGCAGAAATATGGAGGATGGACTCTGGAGCCAAGTCATGAAAATCCAGCCCATAGTAGAACATGAGCCCCCTCACGAAGGGATCCGTCGAGAAGCCTAAACCTCGACGGAGGTGGGATACGAAGACAACGTACTCACCAGGGTCGGGAGTGGGTATGGCCTGCCCTTGGGCGGGCAGCCTGTGCGAAATCTCGTAAGACAGGTACTTGGCCTCACGCAGCTTTAGCACGTCCTCCTCCGTGACGGAGGAGGGCATCCACTGGCCCTGAAGGTCAGAGCCGGACATTGTTGAAGGTCCGAAGTGCTCGAATCTGGGGCTCTGGGTGTTGGAACTTGGAGCAAGAATAAGATTCGATGGAAGATTGAAGAAAAGAAACAAGCCTTGGTCCTATTATAAAGAGGGAGAATACCAAGAGCCATCTCCGTGACCATTCGGGATTCGCCTTTGATAGAGGAAGCGTGGCGACGGGCGCGGTTGGGTTACCCACACCCGTATTGATGAGAATCATGAAATAAGGGGAACATGATCTCTGCTTCGACAAGACGTGCCAAGGAAACCGCTTCGCTAAACGCGCTGAGACGGTATAATAAAAAACGATTCAAATAAAGGCTTGGTAGTGGTGTGACGTCATGCCGCAAAATACGTCAGCAGATTGAATTTGTGTACATTTTATTCTCTCTACGGTGGAATGTGGAATTTATTTTGCAGAGCCGGACACTATCCTGGTGCTCATGATCTTCTCTGGATTATTTAAGGAGGAACCCGCCTTGCAATGCCGAAGATTATGCGCGCCAGACTCATCGTCATTGAAGCCAGGTTTAGGGGCTACTGAGGGAGTCCTGGACTAGGGGGTGTCCGGACAGCCGGACTATCATCGTCCGCCGGACTCCAAGACTACGAAGATACAAGATTCAAGACTCCGTCCCGTGTCCGGATGGGACTTTCCTTGGCGTGGAAGGCAAGCTTGGCGATACAGATATGTAGATCTCCTACCATTCTAACCGACTCTGTGTAACCCTAGCCCCCTCCGGTGTCGATATAAACCGGAGGGCTTTAGTCCGTAGGACATAACCTCCATTACAACAATCATACCATAGGCTAGCTTCTAGGGTTTAGCCTCCTTGATCTCGTGGTAGATCCACTCTTGTACTACCCATATCATCAATATTAATCAAGCAGGATGTAGGGTTTTACCTCCATCGAGAGGGCCCGAACCTGGGTAAAACATCGTGTCCCTTGTCTCCTGTTACCATCCGCCTAGACGCACAGTTCGGGACCCCCTACCCGAGATCCGCCGGTTTTGACACCGACAGTCATCAACCCCTACCTCGTGGAGGTGCTGCAACACCCTCAAACCATTGAGATGCATGAGGGGGTGCTGCACATCCGCGATGTTGAGGGACCAAGGAGGACCGAAAGCGTGGAGACAACACTCGAAGCAATGGAGCAACAAGTTTTGAAGTGCCAAGGTATGGTGGAATGCGGACTCAACGCCAACCACATGATGATCGCGGAGTTCACCAACAACCACAAGCTGGATGCCAAGAACATTGGGGAGACCACCTTCAAGCTTCACGAGAAAATCGAGCACCTCCAAGACCAGATCTATGACCTGCAAAACCAAAACTGTGAGTATGAATATAGATTCAAGAGGATGAGTTTGGCTGCAGATTTGAGGATCCCGGAGACTCGATCATCCTTCTATGATGGTGAGCCTATGCCTTGGAAGATGGACGACAAGCCAACATCATCAACAACTCCATCATCACCACCTCCGAAGAAAGAGACATAAATACATGGGTATGGGCACTCCCCTTGGCAACTGCCAAGCTTGGGGGAGGTGCCCCGGTATCGTATCACCATCACACTTCTATCTTTACCATTTTTCTTAGTTCGATCCTTTTCGTTATATCTGAATCTAGTAGAATAAAGTTTAGTATGATCTAGCTTCGAGTTTTTTTTGTTGATCCCTATCTATGTAATCGAGTCAGTGAGCTATATATAATAAAGATTAGTTTTGAGTCGAGGGCTTTGCTATCTTGCTATGATCTTGAGGGAATAAAAGAAAAGGAAAGAATAAAAAGGAAATAAAAAGATCATATTGATCTTATGGAGAGTAATGACTTCACATATAAAGAGTATGATGAATAAAAGTTGTTGAGAGTTGACAAACATAGTTTTGGTCATCGTTGCAATTAATAGGAAGTAATAAAGAAAGAGAGGTTTTCACATATAAATATACTATCTTGGACATCTTTTATGATTGTGAGCACTCATTAAAATATGACATGCTAAAAAGTTGATGTTGGACAAGGAAGACAATGTAATGGGTTATGTTTTCTTATATCCGAAATAAAGTATATTGTCATGGATCATCCAACATGTTGAGCTTGTCTTTCCCCCTTATGCTATCCAAATTCTTTGCACCAAGTAGAGATACTACTTGTGCTTCCAAATATCCTTAAACCCAGTTTTGCCATGAGAGTCCACCATATATGCCTATGGATTGAGTAAGATCCTTCAAGTAAGTTGTCATTGTTGCAAACAATAAAAATTGCTCTCTAAATATGTATGATCTATTAGTGTGGAGAAAATAAGCTTTATACGAGCTTGTGATATGGAAGAAATAAAAGCGACGGACTGCATAATAAAGGTCCCCATCACAAGTGGTGATGTTCTTTTGCATTAAGATTTTGTGCATCCAACCATAAAAGCATATGACAACCTCTGCTTCCCTCTGCGAAGGGCCTATCTTTTATTTTTGTCTTCTACCTTATACAAGAGTCATGGTGATCTTCACCTTTCCATTTTATACTTTATCCTTTGGCAAGCACTGTGTGTTGGAAAGATCCTGATATATATATCCAATTGGATGTGGGTTTTCATAAAGCATTATTGTTGACATTACCCTTGAGGTAAAAGGTTGGGAGGCGAAACTATAAGACCCTATCTTTCTGTGTGTCCTATTGAAACTTCATACCCATAAGTATCGCGTGAGTGTTAGCAATTGTGAAAGATTAACTAATAGTTGAGCATGTGGACTTGCTGAAAAGCTCTTGTATTTGACTCTTTCCGATGTTATGATGTATTGCAATTGCTTCAATGACTGAGATTATAGTTTGCTAGTTTTCAATGAAGTTTCTGATTCATACTTGACATTGTGAATGGATTGTTACTTTTAGCATAAGAAGTCATATGACAATATATATGTTGTTGTTCTAAGAATGATCATGATGCCCTCATGTCCGTATTTTCTTTTATCTTCACCTCTATCTCTAAACATATGGACATATTTTTTGATATCGGCTTCCGCTTGAGGACAAGCGAGGTCTAAGCTTGGGGGAGTTGATACGTCCATTTTGCATCATACTTTTATACTGATATTTATTGAAATATGGGATGTTACTACACATTATGTCACAATACTTATGCCTTTTCTCTCTTATTTTACAAGGTTTACATGAAGAGGGAGAATGCCGGTAGCTGGATTCTGGGCTGGAAAAGGAGCAAAATATTAGAGACCTATTCTGCACAACTCCAAAAGTCCTGAAACTCCCCGAAAGTCAGTTTTGGAATATATTAAAAATATTGGGTGAAGAAAGCACCAGAGGGGGGCCACCCACTATCCACGAGGGTGGGGGGGGGGGGGGGGGGCGCCCCTACCTCGTGGGCCACCTGGAAGCCCCCCGATGCACATCTTATGGTATAAGGTGTCTTTTGTCCTGGAAAAAATCATAAGGAAGCTTTCGGAATGAAGCACCGTCATCTCGAGGCGGAACCTTGGCAGAACCAATCTAGGGCTCCGGCGGAGCTGTTCTGCCAAGGAAACATCCCTCCGGGAGTGGGAAATCGTCACCACCGTCATCACCATCGATCGCATCATCGGGAGGGGGTCAATCTCTATCAACAACTTCACCAGCACCATCTCCTCTCAAACCCTAGTTCATCTCTTGTATCCGATCTTTGTCTCAAAAGCTCAGATTGGTACCTGTGGGTTGCTAGTAGTGTTGATTACTCCTTGTAGTTGATGCTAGTTGGTTTATTCGGTGGAAGATCATATGTCCAGATCCTGTATGCATATTAATACCCCTCTGATTATGAACATGTATATTATTTGTGAGTAGTTACGTTTGTTCCTGAGGACATGGGAGAAGTCTTGTTATAAGTAGTCATGTGAATTTGGTATTCGTTCAATATTTTTATGAGATGTATGTTGTCTTTCCTCTAGTGGTGTTATGTGAACGTCACCTACATGACACTTCACCATTGTTTGGTCCTAGAGAAAGGCATTGGGAAGTAATAAGTACATGATGGGTTGCTAGAGTGACAGAAGCTTAAACCCTAGTTTATGCGTTGCTTCGTAAAGGGCTGATTGGGATCCATATGTTTCATGGTATGGTTAGGTTTACCTTAATACTTCTTTTGTAGTTGCGGATGCTTGCGAGAGGGGTTAATCGCAAGTGGGATGCTTGTCCAAGGAATGGCAGTACCCAAGCACCGGTCCACCCACATATGAATTATCAAAGTACCGAACGCGAATCATATGAGCATGATAAAAACTAGCTTGACGATAATTCCATGTGTCCTCGGGAGCACTTTCCTTTATATAAGAGTTTTTCCAGGCTTGTCCTTTGCTACAAAAAGGATTGGGCCACCTTTCTGCACCTTGTTTACTTTTGTTACTTTTTACCCATTACGAATTACCTTATCACAAAACTATCAGTTACCGATAATATCAGTGCTTGCAGAGAATACCTTACTGAAAACCACTTGTCATTTCCTTCTGCTCCTCGTTGGGTTCGACACTCTTACTTATTGAAAGGACTACGGTAGATCCCCTATAATTGTGGGTCATCACTTTGCGTGGCCGCCACGTGGCGCGCGGGAGCCGAAGGGGCCTGACAGGCCACGCGCGCATCAGGACGGGGCGATCGGATGGGGCCCGCCACTACGTGCCCTCGGCCCACACGCACGGATTTATTGCGGTGTCCGCAGGTCGGTTGATATTAGCGATGCAGTTAAGGCGTGCAGTACGTGTGCACTTATTGCGGGGAAGTGGGAGGGGTGTGCGCAAACGATCCCACTTCCCCACGTTGAAACGTGGCTTGTGAATTGGGGGGAAAGGGGGCTGCGGAGATCATTCTCGCTCGCGCGCCCCCACCTCCTTCTTCCTCTGCTCCTGCGACCGTCGCGTGATGCGACGCTCTGCTGCTCTCCGAGCAGGACTTCTCCATCGTTCTTCTTTCTCTCTTTCTCCGCCCTTCCGCGAACCGCTGATGGTGCTACCATCGGGCTCGTGGATGGGATCCAGCATCACCATTGGAAACATCGAGTATTTGCGTGCTACCAGGCGTCTGTCGAGGGAGATGGACATTGTTGTGCGGCTGCCACAGGGCGAGCAGGAGCCGCGGCCGGAGGGGACCGAGCGCGTGGTCTTCTTCACGCACTTCAAGCGCGGGTTTGGGCTTCCCACGAGCAATTTCTTTCGCACCTTTCTGGATTTCTTCGGGCTCCAGCCGCACCATCTTGGCGCGAATGCCATCCTCTAGCTCTCCGGCTTCGTCATCCTGTGCGAGGGGTACCTGGGAGTCGAGCCTTCGATCGACCTTTGGGTACGCTTCTTCTTGAAGCAGAGAGGCCGACCGCCGAGGAGATGTCTTCGTGCGGGGCTGCCGCCGTTTCGATGCAGACGCACGGGGAGCGCGGGGGCGCCCCAAGATGCCGCTGGAGGAGTCTGCCAAGAAGTGGCAGAACTGCTTCTTCTATGTCCACAACATGGGCACGGACCGGATTAACTTGCCGCCCTTCGACGACGTGACAACGCAGGAGAAGCGGAACTGGACCTACTTCCCCAAGCACCCGTCGCAGCAGGTGCTCAATCTGTGCCAGCGGGTGCTGGAGATGAAGGAGTGGGAGGGGCTCAACGGAACGGATCTCATTGACGCCTTCATTGCACGCCGAGTGCTGCCGCTGAAGCACCGCTCCCACATCATTGTCCAGATGGCGGGCCTCCAAGACACCACCCAGATGTCGAACTTGCGCCTGGCGGCGGACCAAGTCGCCCGCCGGGTCAACAACATCTCCAAGGCCGGTTGGCAAATGACTGGCAGTTTGGGAAGGCCCCGTACAGCTAGGCGCGCCTGACTCCGTTGGTGAGTCCTTGGTCTCCGTTTTTTGATGCTGCTTATCTTCATATCTGTCCCAACACAATGAGGGAGGTACTGCTGAACGCCATCCGGCATCTGTATGACCGGGCACTGACACGGGTGGTGCGGGATGGCTCGGAGGAGGCAGCGACGCAGCCCGAGGGGCCGGGGGCGGACAGCGTCGACGCCGACGCGAGGCGCTAGGTGGGTAGGTTTTTCTTAATTGACTTGTTGAGGTGCCGGCTATCGGCGGGTGAGTTGATGGAAGTCGTCGATGCAGTGGCGGCACGGGCGCGGCCGGGTCCTCTCGTGGAGCAGCGACGGCTAGCCGGCCGCACAGGAAGGAGGACGTGGCGCCTCGTGATCCGGCCGCAAATCATGCGGCGGATCCGACGGGTGGCGCGAAGCCGCCTGCCAAGAAGAGGCGGTGCGTGAGGGACTCCTGGACTAAGGGGTCCTTGGGCATCCAGGCTATGTGATATGGGTCGGACTGATGGGCCGTGAAGATACAGGATAGAAGACTTTTTTCTGTGTCCGGATGGGACTCTCCTTTGCGTGGATGGCAAGCTTGGCATACGGATCATATGCTTTCCTTTCTCTATAACCGACTCTATACAACCCTAGATCCCTCCGGTGTCTATATAAACCGGAGGGTTTAGTCCATAGGGTCAATCACAATCATATAGGCTAGACATCTAGGGTTTAGCCATTACAATCTCGAGGTAGATCAACTCTTGTAACCCCTATGCTCATCAAAGTCAATCAAGCAGGAAGTAGGGTATTACCTCCATTAAGAGGGCCCGAACTTGGGTAAACATCGTGTCCCCTGTCTTCTTGGTACTTTGACCTCAGACGCACACTTTGGGACCCCCTACCCGAGATCTGCCAGTTTTGACACCGACATTGCTGCTTTCATTGAGAGTTCCATTGTGTCGTCACCAGAAGGCTCGATGGCTCCATCAACCATCCACAACAATTCCACCCTGAGAGAGACTTTCCTCCCCGGCCAAATTTTTGTATTCCGCGGCTTCGCACTGCGTGCCAATTCGATTTGTCATCTGGAGTAGATCGACAACTACACCCCTGGTCGTCAGATCAGGTTTGGAAACCTAAGCTATGTTGCTGATATCGGGGGAGACTTGATCTTCCAAGGGTTCACGACCTCAACCACGGCTCCGAGCTCAGATCCGGAGGACCTCGTCAAGTCCGAAGACCGGAGTTTAGAACCCGTCGGACTCTCTGCAGCCATAGAGCTTAGCACCAAAGATATGGAGGGGATCGTTTCACCGGCCAGCCCGGAGTCACTCCAGGCTCCCTCTATCCCCATCAAGACGGACTCGCCCCTGTACACCAACTCCGAACTCTCAAGGTCCGTGTTATACGAGCTCGACCAGGGAACTCCTGCCCCGCCCCGCTCCACGGATTCTTGCTTCCATGTCTATACCTCGCCCTTAAACAAGGCTCTGGACTTAATGCAATCTCTCACCATTATAGAGGGATCACTGATACGTCTCCAACATATCTACTTTTCCAAACACTTTTGCCCTTGTTTTGGACTCTAACTTGCATGATTTGAATGGAACTAACCCGGACTGACACTGTTTTCAGCAGAACTCCCATGATGTTGTTTTATGTGTAGAAAAGAAAAGTTCTTGGAATGTCCTGAAAATCCACGGAGGCACTTTTTGGAATTAATAAGAATTTCTGGGCGAAAGAAATACACCAGGGGACCACAGGCTGTCCACAAGACAGGCCCCCCCTAGGGCGCGCCCTCCTATCTCGTGGGCCTCCTGGACCTCCACCGACGTCAACTCCAACTCCATATATTCACGTTCGGGGAGAAAAAAATCACAGAGAAAGTTTCATCGCGTTTTACGACACGGAGCCGCCACCAAGCCCTAATCTCTCTCGGGAGGGCTGATCTGGAGTCCATTCGAGGCTCCGGAGAGGGGGATTCGTCGCCGTCGTCATCATTAACCATCCTCCATCACCAATTTCATGATGCTCACCGCCATGCATGAGTAATTCCATCGTAGGCTTGCTGGACGGTGATGGGTTGGATGAGATTTACCATGTAATCAAGTTAGTTTTGTTAGGGTTTGATCCCTAGTATCCACTATGTTCTCAGATTGATGTTGCTATGACTTTGCTATGCTTAATGCTTGTCACTAGGGCCCGAGTGCCATAATTTCAGATCTGAACCTATTATGTTTTCATGAATATATGTGTGTTCTTGATCCTATCTTGCAAGGCTATAGTCACCTATTATGTGTTATGATCCAACAACCCCGAAGTGACAATAATCGGGATACTTCTCGGTGATGACCGTAGTTTGAGGAGTTCATCTATTCACTATGTGCTAATGCTTTGTTCCGGTTCTCTATAAAAAGCAGGCCTTAATATCCCTTAGTTTCCACTAGGACCCCGCTGCCACGGGAGGGTAGGACAAAAGATGTCATGCAAGTTCTTTTCCATAAGCATGTATGACTATTTATGGAATACATGCCTACACATTGATGAACTGGAGCTAGTTCTGTGTCACCCTATGTTATAACTATTACATGAGGAATCGCATCCGGCATAATTATCCATCACTGATCCATTGCCTCCGAGCTTTTCACATATTGTTCTTCGCTTATTTACTTTTCTATTGCTACTGTTACAATCACTAAAAAACCCAAAAATATTACTTTTGCTATCGTTACCTTTATTATCATACCACTTTTTCTACTAAATACTTTGCTGCAGATACTAAGTTATCCAGGTGTGGTTGAATTGACAACTCAACTGCTAATACTCAGGAATATTCTTTGGCTCCCCTTGTGTCGAATCAATAAATTTGGGTTGAATACTTTACCCTCGAAAGCTGTTGTGATCCCCTACACTTGTGGGTTATCAAGACTAATTTCTGGCGCCGTTGCCGGGGAGCATAGCTCTATTCTCCGAGTCACTTAGGATTTATATATGTTGATCACTATGAAGAACTTGAAAGACGACCGAACTACTATTTTGCCCTCAACTACGAGGGGAGGTAAGGAACTGCCATCTAGCTCTGCACTAGATTCTCCTTCCGTTATTAGTAAGCTTGCGACACCTAAACCTGCTACTGCTATGAATTCTGATATGTCGCATATTATTGATGATGCCACTTCTGCTATGCTTGATGAAACTACTTCTGTGTGTGATACTACTTTGTCATCAGGTGAATTTCTTTATGAACAACTTGCTAGAGTTAGGGGGAACGAAAATATTGAAGATGCTATTATTGATGATAGTGATGATGAAGGTTCTCCCAATGACTATGTATTGCCTGTTGTTCCTAAGGGTATGAATGAATAAGCTGCTAGGGAAATCTTTGCTTGCAATGATAGATATGATCTTAAGAAATTATTAGCTAAATGGAAGCAGCAGTCTCTTAATGCTATAATGAAAACTGACCCTGCTTTTGCTACTTCACCCATCTGTGTTACTGATAAGGATTATGAATTCTCTGTTGCTCCTAAAATCATTACTTTAGTTGAATCTGATCCTTTTTATGGCCTTGAATCTGAAACTGTTGTGGCACATCTTACCAAGTTGAATGATATAGCTTCCCTATTTACTAATGATGAGAAGTCTCGCTATTATTATATCCTTAAGATATTTCCGTTCTCATTAAAGGGTGATGCTAAGACTTGGTATAATTCTCTTGCTCCTGGTTTTGTGCGTAGTCCCCAGGATATGATTTATTACTTCTCTGCTAAATATTTCCCTGCTCATAAGAAACAAGCTGCCTTGCGGGAAATATATAATTTTGTGCAAATCAAAGAAGAGAGTCTCCCACAAGCTTGGGGGAGGCTTCTCCGGTTACTTAATGCTTTGCCTGATCATCCTCTCAAGAAAAATGAAATACTTGATATCTTTTATAATGGACTAACCGATGCTTCCAAGGACTACTTGGATAGTTGTGCTGGTTGTGTTTTCAGGGAAAGAACAGTCGACGAAGCTGAAATATTATTGAATAATATGTTGACTAATGAAAATAATTGGACTCTTCCCGAGCCAATTCCTGGACCAATTGAGCCAACTCCTGAGCCTATTCCTAAACCCACTCCGAAGAAGAGAGGTGTTTTATTTCTCAGTCCTGAAGATATGCAAGAGGCAAAGAAATCAATGAAATAAAAAGGTATTAAAGCTGAAGATGTTAAGAATTTACCTCCTATTGAAGAAATACATGGTCTTAATATACCGCCTGTTGAAGAACCACGTTGTCTTGATAACCCGACACAGGTAGTAAAGGTAAATTCCCTCTATAGATATGATAAAGTTGAAATCCCCTCTACTAAATTTCATAGCCCATGCTTAGATGAATTTGATGACTTTATGGCTAGACAAGAAAGTTTTAATGATTATGTTGGTAGAGAGTTAAAGAATAATGCTTTCGAGATAGGATGCGTGTGCGATAATATGGCTAGAGTCAAAGGTGAACTTCACCTAGTTAGCAAATATGCTTCTATGGTTGCTACTCAAGCTGAGCAAGCAAGCTCAAAATGATTTGCTTGATGAATTAAATAATAAAAATGACTTTGCTGTTAGAGTGGCTACTAGAACTGGTAGAATGACTCAGGAACCTTTGTATCCTGAAGGCCGCCCTAAGAGAATCGAGCAAGATTCTCAGAGAAATAATTTAGAGGCACCTAGTTCTTCTAAAAAGAAGAAAAGAAAAACGATAGGACTTTGCATGCTTCTAGTGAACCTACTATAGACACACCTGAGAATCACAATGATATTTCTATTTCTGATGCTGAAACACAATCAGGTGATGAACATGAACCTAGTGATAATGTTAATGATAATGTTCATGTTGATGCTCAACCTAGCAAAAGCAATGATGTAGAGATTGAACCTGCTGTTGATCTTGATAACCCATAATCAAAGAATCAAAGTTATGATAAGAGAGATTTTGTAGCTAGGAAGCACGGTAAAGAAAGAGAACCATGGGTCCAGAAACCCATGCCCTTTCCTCCTAAACCATCCAAGACAAAGGATGATGAGGATTTTGAGCGCTTTGCTGAAATGGTTAGACCTACTTTCTTACGTATGCGCTTAACTGATATGCTTAAAATATATCCTTATGCTAAGTATATGAAGGATATCATTACAAATAAAATAAAGATACCGGAAGCTAAAATTTCCACCATGCTTGCTAATTACACTTTTAAGGGTGGAATACCAAAGAAACTTGGAGATCCGGGGGTACCAACTATACCATGCTCCATTAAAAGAAATTATGTTAGAACTGCTGTATGTGATCTTGGAGCCGGTATTAGTGTTATGCCTCTCTCTTTATATCGTAGACTTGAATTGAATAAGTTGACACCTACTGAAATATCTTTGCAAATGGCTGATAAATCAACTACTATACCTGTCGGTATTTGTGAGGATGTGCCTGTTGTGGTTGCAAATGTCACTATCTTAACGGACTTTGTTATTCTTGATATTCTCGAGGATGATAGTATGTCTATTATCCTTGGTAGACCTTTTCTTAATACTGCAGGGGCTGTTATTGATTGCAACAAAGGCAATGTCACTTTTCATGTTAATGGTAATGATCATACGATACACTTTCCGAGGAAACAATCTCAAGTTCATAGCATCAATTCTGTTGGAAAAATTCCAACCATTGTTATTGGAGGTTTTGAATTTCCTCTCCCTACTGTCAAGAAAAAGTATGATATTCTTATTGTTGGGGATTTTCATATCCCCGTTGAGGTAACTTAGTGTTATTCGAAATTTTTCCGGTTCCGTGTTATTCGGAATGAGTTTGTTAACAAGACTTGATCAACCTTGTTAGTGGATTCATTTTGATGATCACGAGATGGATGAAACTAGAAGGCACAACCTTCTGTACCCTCTTTTTACTTTCTGTTATTTAGAATAAATAAAGCAAAAATAGTATTATCCGTCTGTTTTCTGAATTATCCGTGCAATAAAAAATAGTCCAAAAATAAAAGTGCTCCAAATGCCCTGCAAATTTAGTATGATATTTTCTGGAATATTTGAGGATTTTAGGCACTGAAATCACTGCAGGAGGGGCAAGCACCAGGCCACGAGAGTGGAGGGTGCCCCCCCTCTATAGGGCGCGCCCCCTGTCTCGTGGGCCCCTGGTGGCCCCCCTCCACTTATGCCAACACCCACACACTTCATCTTCTACCCAAAAAAATCCCCATCCAGCTCAAGCACGAGTTCTAGCTCGTTTTGTTGCGATTTTCGATCTCCTTGCTCAAAGCTCCATTCACAAAACTGCTTTGGGAGATTGTTGCTTGGTATGTGACTCCTCCATTGGCCCAATTAGTTTTTGTTCTAGTGCTTTATTCATTGCAAATTTTTGCTGCATAGCTGACCATGTTCTTGAGCTTGCATGTTAAATTTTTGAGGTCCCAAGCAATTCCAGTGCATGATATAGGCTCTAGGCACTTGTAGGAGTAGTTACTATCAATCTTGTTTAGTTTTATTCACTTTTATTTTGAAGTTACTAAAATTTCAGAAATTTTCAGAAAAAGAACTATGCTTAGAAGAATGTACCAAGGAGGTTCCTCGGCAAAGAAAGTGCCAAGGATTGCTATACGTGAACAAGATGTTGAATTACCGAGGGACGCGGATGTACGAGCCTGTGAGTGGCCATCCGATGATTTTATGGTCGAAGCAGGCTTCAAGGAGGAATTTTACGCGTATGTGTGTAATGCCGAGCTGGAGGACTTCTTACAAGATAAGTGTCCTCAGTACTATCAATTGACTGATTCCTTTGTGCGGAGGTTCCAATATAACTGTACGCGTAATTCTCCTAGTGTCATGTTTGATGTTTATGATACATCTTATACCATGGATTTAGAGGATTTCACAACTGCTTGCAAACTCCCGTAGTGGGGTAATATTAATGATCCTCGCAAATCTGAATTTAGAGATTTTCTTGCTAGTATTACTGTGGGAGAATCTAGGGACATAGCACAAGCTACCATAGGGAGCATTCATTTTCCTGCTATACATTATTTTGCTCTCTTTATTGGTAGATGCATTAACGGTAAGGACGAAGCATGTCACATGTGTGTCCCTGATCTTTGTGTCCTCAAGAGTGCTGTGTCAGGTTATAAAGGTTATAACTTGGGGGCAATAGTTGCACGTAGGTTGCAGAATAATAGTAGAAAGGGGGATTTATTTGGAGGAATTTATGCAACCCGTGTGGCTAATTATCTTAATATAGCCCCACGAGAGGGGGATATGATTTTACGTCCTGTTTATTTGGATAAAGAAGCTATGTTCAATCATCAATTTCTCGAGAGGAATGAACAATTCCTCCATTATCGACTAATTTATGATAGACGCAACGTCGTCCCTGTTAGTCTTCCTGCTCCCTACCTTTTTGATTATCAGGCAAAAGGAAGATATGTTGTCACCAGGGAGGAAGCAGCTGAATACGAGAGGGGAGTAGAGGCAGCTCGCCAACACGCTGCTGCTCAGGAGGCGGTTGCCACTGCATCTCAGTACAACCCCAGTTTCACTTATGGATATCAGCCAGGCGGTCCTTGGTACTAGACCAACTTAGGCCAAAAGCCTAAGCTTGGGGGAGTACGTATTTCTCACCAACTTTACATTCATGTTCACACACTAGTCGTCGGTGCTCATACTCTTTCATTGTATTATCCGTGCTAGTTTAATTTTCTTTTTCTAGTTTTCTTCTTGTGTGTTTGATAAACCTTAAGAAAAATCAAAAAAATTAGTTAGTTTAATTTCCATGCTTGTAGTAGAAATTAAAATGAAAACCCAAAAAGATTTCTCGTTCTTCTTTTACTTTTTGGGAGCTTTCCCATGTAAATAGTTTTATTTCCTTTCTTTTGGGGGTCGAGAAGACTATATTGAAAATGCTCAGTGGCTCTTATATGCATGATTGTTAAATTAGAGCCCATATTACCCTGTCTTCTCTCTTGAGTTGAATGCTTGCAGATTCCAGCTTAGTCCAATGCACGTGCACTCTTATTATTATACACATTGTTCGGTCGTGCAAGTGAAAGGCAATAATGACGATATATGATGGACTTATTGAGATGAGAAAAGCTGGTATGAACTCGACCTCTCTTGTTTTTGTAAATATGATGAGTTCATCGTTTCTGAGTCAGCTATTATGAAGTAAACATATTTGTAATGACATTTAGAGATTATAGTTGCTTGTGCCATGCTTGATTAGCTATGAGTTATAATGGTTTACCTTGCGTGCCAACATGCTATTAGAATGATTATGATGTGATATGATGGGATGGTATCCTCCGTTGAATGAAGGGACATTTACATCTGTGCCCCTAACTCGAACCCACTACTTAGATATGCCCCTAATTTTGAAGCATGCTCAAATTTGCCCCTCCGCCGTTAAGTCACTACTCAGAAATGCCCTTTCGTACAGTACTGTAGCACTTTCCGTCCAATACTGTAGCACTTTCCGTCTGCTACAGTACACATGGGCCTTTGACGGTCAAAGGCCTTTGACTGGATGGAAGGGCATTTCTGAGTAGTGACTTAACGACAGAGGGGCAAATTTGAGCATGCTTTGAAATTAGGGGCAAATCTGAGTAGGTGGTTCGAGTTAGGGGCAGAAATGCAAATGTTGCAAATGTTCGAGTTAGGTGAATGAATTGAGTGACTCGACTTGGCACATGTTTACGCATGTAGTTGAATCAAATCAACATAGCCTTCATGATATTTATGTTCATGGTGGATTATATCCTACTCATGCTTGTATTCAGTGTGAATTAATTTTAATGCATGCATGTTTATGACTGTTGTCGCTCTCTCAGTTGGTCGCTTCCCAGTCTTTTGCTAGCCTTCACATGTACTAAGCGGGAATACTGCTTGTGCATCCAAACTCCTTAAACCCCAAAGTTGTTCCATATGAGTCCACTATACCTTCCTATATGCGGAATTTACCTGCCGTTCCAAGTAAATTTGTATGTGCCAAACTCCAAACCTTCAAATGAAATTCTGTTTTGTATGCTCGAGCAGCTCATGTTACAACTAGGGCTGCCTATATCTTCCATGCTAGGTGGGTTATTCTCACGAGGAGTGGACTCCGCTCCTCATTCACGAGAAAGGGCCGGTAACAGGGATGCCCAGTCCCATGATCCAAAAAGATCAAAGCAAATCAAAATAATTAAACAAAACTCCCGCAGGGCTGTTGTTGGTTGGAGGCACTTGTTGTTTCGAGCAAGCCATGGATTGATGCTTGTTGGTGGTTGGGGGAGTATAAACCTTTACCATTCTGTTTGGGAACTGCCTATAATGCATGTAGTATGGAAGATACAGCCATCTCATAGTTGTTGCGTTGACAGTGAAAGTATGCTGCTCAAAATGTTATTCAATCTCTATTTTAAAATCGAGCTCTGGCACCTCTACAAATCTCTGCTTCCATCTACGAAGGGCCTATCTATTTACTTTTATGTTGAGTCATCACCCTTCTTATTAAAAGCACCCGGTGGAGAGCACACAGTCATTTGCATTCATTACTATTGGTTTATATTGGGTATGACTTGACTGGATCTCTTTTACCAAGAATTACAATGTTTAGTCTGTCCTTGATCTTTAAAGGTGCTCTGCATTTATGTTGTGCGGTCTCAGAAAGGGCTAGCGAGATACCATATTGTTATACCATGTTATGATTATTTTGAGAAAGTGTTGTCATCCGAGTTTTATTATTATGGCTCGCTAGCTAATTATGCTATTGATATGAGTAATTGTGAGACCTAAGTGTCATTGTGAGTATGGTTAGTTCATAGTATTTGCTAAAACTTGAATGCTAGCTTTTCATGTTACAACAACAAGAGCAAACAGAGTTTGTAAATTTTTTTCTTTATCACTTTCAGTTTATCAACTGAATTGCTTGACACAAGCAAAGGTTTAAGCTTGGGGGAGTTGATACATCTCCAATGTATCTACTTTTCCAAACACTTTTTCCCTTGTTTTGGACTCTAACTTGCATGATTTGAATGAAACTAACCCGGACTGACGCTGTTTTCAGCAGAACTGCCATGATGTTGTTTTATGTGTATAAAAGAAAAGTTCTCGGAATGTCCTGAAAATCCACGGAGGCACTTTTTGGAATTAAAAAGAATTTCTGGGCGAAAGAAATACACCAGGAGGCCCACAGGCTGTCCACGAGACAGGGGGCACCCCCCCTAGGGTGCGCCCTCCTATTTCGTGGGCCTCCTGGACCTCCACCAACCTCAACTCCAACTCCATATATTCAAGTTCAGGGAGAAAAAAATTAGAGAGAAAGTTTCATCGCATTTTACGACATGGATGTCACACCCAATATGCGACCCTATCCAAAAGGAACTCGAAGGTCCCACCAAGGATAGACCCGCATATTGGAATGCTTTTGCAAGGTGGATATCATTACATCAACAATTACATAATAGTGGGGATACATCCAATACATACAATGTCACATGAATACAACAATACAACATACAAGAAC
This sequence comes from Triticum timopheevii, assembly GCA_963921465.1. Classification (NCBI taxonomy): domain Eukaryota; kingdom Viridiplantae; phylum Streptophyta; class Magnoliopsida; order Poales; family Poaceae; genus Triticum; species Triticum timopheevii. Next base: position 175,216,121 of record OY997272.1, read on the forward strand.
AACATCCGACTACGGATGAATCATAAACAGAAACTCAAACAATATCCACCCTGCTAGCCCAGGCTGCCGACCTGGAACCTATCCCCTGATCGAAGAAGCAGAAGAAGAACTCAACGCAAGCAAGCATCGCTCTCGCATCATGATCATCACATAACCTGTACCTGCAACTGTTGTTGTAGTAATCTGTGAGCCACGAGGACTCAGCAATCCCATTACCATGGGTATTAAGACTAGCAAAGCTTAAAGGGAAAGGAAGGGGGTAAAGTGGTGAGTTTGCAGCAGCGACTAAGCATGATATGGTGGCTAACCAACGCAAATAAGAGCGAGAAGAGAACAAGCGGAATGGTCGTGAAGCTAGCAATGATCAAGAGGTGATCCTGAACTCCTACTTACGTCAATCATAACCCAGAAACCATGTTCACTTCCCGGACTCCGCCGAGAAGAGACCATCACGGCTACACATGCGGTTGATGCGTTTTAATTCGGATCAAGTGTCAAGTTATCTACAACCGGACATTAACAAATTCCCATCTGCCACATAACCGCGGGCACGGCTCTCAAAAGTTTATACCCTGCAGGGGTGTCCCAACTTAGCCCATGACAAGCTCTCGCGATCAACGAAGGAATAGACCTTCTCCCAGGAAGACCCGATCAGTCTCGGAATCCCGGTTTACAAGACATTTCGACAATGGTAAAACAAGACCAGCAAAGCCACCCAATGCGTCGACAATCCCGATAGGAGCTGCACATATCTCGTTCTCAGGGCAACACCGGATGAGACTAGCTATGAGTAAAACCAGACTTCGAGTTTCCCCGAGGTGGCCCCGCAGGCAGCTCAGTTCGGACCAACACTTAGACAAGCACTGGCCCGGGGGGGCTAAAATAAAGATGACCCTTGGGTTGGCCGACCCAAGGGAAGGGTATAGGTGGTGGTGAGGCAAATGGTAAAACCAAGGTTGGGCCTTGCTGGGCAAGTTTTATTCAAAGCGAACTGTCAGGGGGTCCCATAAATCACCCGACCGCGTTAGGAACGCAAAATCCGGGAACATAACACCGGTATGATGAAAACTAGGGCGGCAAGAGTGGAACAAAACACCAGGCATAAGGCCGAGCCTTCCACCCTTTACCAAATATATAGATGCATTAATAATATAAGAGATATTGTGATATCCCAACATAAACCCTGTCCACCATGGAGCAATCTTGAACTTCACCTGCAACTAGCAACGCTATAAGAAGGGCTGAGCAAAGCGGTAACATAGCCAAGCAACGGTTTGCTAGGAAGGGTGTCAAAGGTTAGAGGTTCATGGCAATTTGGGAGGCTTGAAGAACAAAAGCTAGGTAACGCAGCATAGCGATAGAACGGAGCAACTAGCATAGCAATGATAGTAGTGAGATCCAGGGTAGCGGTCATATTTCCTGAAATCCCGCTAGGAAGAAGAACGATTCCATGAAGAAGATGAAGCCACGACGACGAACCACACGTAGAAGAACACATCCTCACGATCGCAACGAAACGGGAACTATCGAGAAGAAGCACACAACATGGTAAACACACCACACATGACAAGACATGATGCACAACAAGCATGATGCATGACAAAGCTACATGAAGCTACTCATGGCAAGAGATGATGCAAACAAGAACAACACATCAAGGCAAGTTCAAATGAGGCCAGGAACAACATATAACAAATCCGGTAAGTCCTCATATGCAAATTTCGAAATTGGTCCAGAACTGAATAAACAATATGTTAAAGTTGTTAAACAGCAAGTTAAAGAGCACCAAGATGATCTACACGAAATTCTAGTCAAGTTACATATAAAGTTCATTAGATTCGGAGCTACGGCCTAGACGATATGAGCAAAACAAGTTAAGCATGGCATTGATGCAAAATGCACCCAAACATCAAACAAACACCTCGAAACAAGGATGCAACATGATAATATGAAGCTACATGCAAAATCAAGCAAGTTTCATATAGAGCACACTCAAAACGGAGCAACGGTTCAACACACACACTATACAAGTCATAGTAACAATCTGTGCATAACAACAAATAGGCATCTTACAAGCATCAAAACAATATGCTACAGCATCTCAACGTAATAAAAAGAGGCATGGGCATGAAGTACAGGTAAAGGACAACAAAACATGAACACTGAGCTATCTCCAGAAACAACTAGAACATGCTCAAAAAGACATGGAAAGATTGCAAATAATAATAGTTTCAGACTTATCAGGAAATAACATTAGGTTGCAATGTTTAGAGCTAACAAACAACATGCTACAGGAACTTATCATGGCAAACAAAGGCATGGCATGATACTACTAAATGCATAGAACAACATTCCTTTACTGACCATGAGCCAAAAAGGCACAGAAAATATGATGGCACCCATGTAAACATGGCAAATTATATTACAGATTCAAACATGGCAGGAACAAGAATAAGTAGGCATGTTGGTGAGCTTGTACCACTCACCACAGAGCAATACATGGCATGGCAAGGCAACCAACAGTAAGAAGTCATGTTTGTGAAGTTAAGCATGGCAAGAGAAAGGTCATAGGGTGCATGGAACACTAGCAAAACACATGGAAACTAGTGAACTTAATGTTAACTGGCTGATAGCAACGTTATTTAGCAAGTTTGGAGCAAGAAATGAACAAGCTACAACAGGCTATAAATGCTACCAGGGGCATGGATGGATAGAGCATGACATGTAGATCAAAACATGTTTATAGAATATCTCCAGATTATGCACAGAATGATTAGTAGCAACATGTTTACATAGCAACAAAATATAACAGAATCTGTCAGGAAAACAGCAACAACAAGTGCCCTACTTAACAAGCTCGATGCACTCAGCACACAACTCACAAAAATACATGGATAGCACCACTAGAAAGATGGCATGACATAGATCAAAACACATGTAGACATCAACCTCATAGGATGCACACATCAAACATGGCAAAAAAGACAAATGAGCAAGTTATAATAGTTTCAGCAGATCAACATCAACATGCACTCTTCCAATAGCATTTCGGGCATCAAGATGAGCTCAAATGAAAATAATGCAATGGAACAAAATGAAGTACTCGTCAAGGCGAACAATTTGACATATTACACGCACAAAACGGACCTACGGATGCAGAGATGCGATGTGATGAACATGGTATGATAATGTCAAAATTACAGGACTTGGTGGATTTGGACCTCGGGGGGGAAAATCAACCTGCGGGCACGGACTCCGAGGCAGGGCCAGATCTCGCCGGAGAGCGGCCGGGGAAGGTCGGAGGAGGCGCGGGGTGGTGGCCCCGGACCGGATCCGGCCGGATCCGGCCGGCGGCGGGCGCTGCGACCGGCGGAGCGGGCGGCGAAGGGTGGCGGGGCGCGAGACGCAGGACGGGAGCGGCGGCGCTGGGAGGCGGCGGGGCCGGCGCGAGGCTCGCGGCGGCGAGAGGCGGCGGCGCTGGGCCACGGGCAGAGGGGGCTCGGGCGCGCGGCACGGCCCGGAGCCGGGCGGCGGCACACCGGCCGATGACGACGGGGGAAGAGCCGGGCGGCGGTGCAAGGGGAGGCTGATGGTCGAGGCGGCGGGGCGTCAGAGGGAGCCCGCGGCGGCGGCGCAGGCGACCGGCGTGCGGGGCGAGGCGCCCGGGCGGCGGCGGGCGGCGCGCGGGCCGGCAGGGCCCCGCCTGGGCCCCGGTGGGCCGACGCGCGGGGACGACGGCGGGAGGCCGCGTGGCGCTCCCTGATTGGGCGAGGGGTCGGCGGCGGACGTGTCCGGCGCCGGGCAGACATGTCTGGCGTGGCACGGAGGGGGATTTGCTAGGGTTAGGGGTAGAATGATCCAAAAATTTCGAGGGAGGTCTAGTTTTATAGGTAGAGGGAGCTAGGAGAGTCCAAATGAGGAGCGGTTTTAGGCCACGCGATCATGATTGAACGACCGAGAGCATGGAGGGGAGTTTGATGGGTTTTGGGCCACTTTGGAAGGGGTGTTGGGCTGCAACAAAAGAGGTCTTTGCGGTTACCCGGTTAACCGTTGGAGTATCAAACGGACTCCAAATGGCACGAAACTTGACAGGCGGTCTACCGGTGCTATACCAAGGCCGCTTGGCAAACCTCGGGCCATTCCGAGAAAGTTTAACACCCGCACAAGAGAAGAGGCAAAAAGGGGAACGCTGGAGGGCATAGGAGTGCCGGATTGCAAAACGGACAACGGGGAAAATGCTCGGATGCATGAAACGAACACGAATGCGAAATAAGATGCACATGATGACATGATATGAAATGCAGATGATGACATGGCAAAGTGCACCACGCAAGCAAATGACATGGCAACAGCGGCGAAAAACTAGCGGACACCTGGCGCACCGAATCCGGGGCGTTACAACACTCCTCCACTAACAAGAGATCTCGTCCCGAGATCTTAGGACCGAGACGGAAGGGAAAAGGGAATAGGTGAAACAAGAACTCAAGAGAAGAAGCAAAGAATCGAGAGCACTCGAGAAGAAGAGAGGAACGACGAGAATGACGAGAATCAAAAGCTCATGGAATAAGATAGACTATGAAATCACTCGTTCTAACCGGAGTGGTTAGAATGAGAAAAGAAACGGATAAGACTGAAAGGATTTAGGTAGCACTCCGGCTGAAAATGGGAGGATTGGAACGAGCTTGAGAGGATGGAATGGTACTTGATGAAGACATAACACAAAACCTCCGGAAAGAATTGAAAGAATGGAATGAAAAGAACGGAGAAGAAAATGACAACTTGTGCCACGAATGAAATAGAGAGCACCCTTAGAAGAAAAGATTGAATGGAGTTGTTGAGAAAATCAACAACGAAAAGAATAAGCTTGTTGTGGACTTATGGATAACATCTCAGAAATTATGAGGTGATAACCGACCACAAACGGAAATGATTGGATAGCTGAGAAGAACGAAGAAATGCAAAACTCCACTTCAAAAGAATACGGAGAATTAATTACACTTCAAGACTCGAGAAGAAAGATGCTTGAACTCCACCAACAAGATCTTGATGAACTCTTGACCATGAAGAACTCCGGTAAAACAAAAGACACTGAGAAAGAATGGAGGAAGAAAGAATAAGATGAGCCTTGTGATGATTTAGATGGAGTTTCCGATGAAATGGTCGAGGAAATTTGAACTCCGGAAAAGAAAAGATGAAAACACTTGGAACTAGAATTTATTCATCAAGAACAAACTCCAAAGGAAGGGATTACTCACTATGAGGAAATAAGAATAAGATTTATTGTATGCTTATCCTTCATCAAATTAAATTGATGACAAGCAATGGATTTAGCATACTACTTATTCTTCTTGAAAGAGAATTGAGAAATGACATATCATGAACTTGAGAAGGTCTTCATGCATCACCGGTAGGATTGAAAGAACGAATGAATTAAAAATGATAATGGAGGAAAAAGAATCTTGAACGAACCACCGTAAGAATTCAAAATGACTGATGAAAGAGAATGAATCACCGAGAAGAATTAGAAGAACCGATATTTTCGAGGGGATTTAGATGCAAAAGAAACAAAGAGATCATGAGCTGATTAAAGAACACTTGAACGGAGCACCGGGATAATTGGATCACGAAGAATTCTTCTGGAACAATGGCCTCCGGTGAAAAGAAATGGAAAAAACAACTCCTGACATACTCCGGATGGGTAAGAAAAGAATATCTGACAAATGGAATTATTCGAGAGGATAACATGAAGCTAGAACCACGAATCTTCGGGAGAACAGACAAGATTTAGAGGAAACACTCTTCTTCGGTCTTCAAATGGCGACGGAAAACAACACCAAAATTACTGAGATACTCCAGGAGAATGAAAAAGAGGAAGGGTTGAACCAAATATGAAAAGAGTATGAAATTGATCTTGGATAAGGCATGTGACTGATGAAATCCATTCTTACATCACACTTTGAAAAGAATTTGAGAATAACTCCGGGGGAATTAGAAGAGTCAGGTAAGATCCTGGGAAAAGACCTGTGGGTTAGGGCCCACTAAAAGAAAACATCGTTGGAAAGGGTTGTTGAACAGATAGATGATGCACCGGAACAATTGAAATATTTGAATGAGGTGACAACCTCAAATTAATTGAATGCAAACAAAATCTTCTGAGATGTCTTGCACACTCCGGAAGGATAAATCGGCGAGAGGCGAACGAGCAAGGAAAACACTTGAACCGAGGGAAAGAATATAATCAACAATGAAAAAAAACTTGAATTGAAACCACCGTAGAAGAAAAAAAGATGAAGAATGACGAACGAGACGAGAATTCACCGGTTGACATAATTGAGGGAAGGTTGAAGAACCTCCACACGGATGAAATTGATGCTCGAAAGAGAATCAGGCTCCGGGAAGAATAGGGTGGGAGGGCGAAAAAAAAACAAAGGCAACTTGGAAGGGGAAAAACAACGAATATCTTGAAGAGAAATCACCGGTTGAGAACACTGAGGAAAGAAAGCAAAGACTTCGCACGAGTAGGAAGGATACTCGATTACGGACTCCGGTTCCGAGGAGAAAAAGGGTGGGTGGGAAAAACAAGGACAACTTCGGACAGATAAACAACAACGACGTCGGAGGAAGAACTGAGGATTGAACTCCCAAAAGACAAAGAGGTTTGAGTCGACTTGATGAGAGATGCACCGGATAAAAGAGCTGGGGAACAACAATCGGAAAACCAACTGCGTGATCCTAAAGAAAAATTTGAAGGGGAAGAGGAGTAATTCAAAACACCTACGTCAAGGTTCCTCACCAGAGCGACGAAGGGGCAGAGGAGTAAAAAGAATTCCTACTCTCCGATATAATTAGACTCCGAAAACAGTTTTCTTCTAGACTCAACAACGGCCAACTACACGATCAATCAAGGGGGGCTCCTAGGGTCGGTCGAGGCTCTGATACCAACTTGTCATGCCCAGTATGCGACCCTATCCAAAAGTAACTCGAAGGTCCCACCAAGGATAGACCCGCATATTGGAACGCTTTTGCAAGGTGGATATCATTACATCAACAATTACATAATAGTGGGGATACATCCAATACATACAATGTCACATGAATACAACAATACAACATACAAGAACAACATCCGACTATGGATGAATCATAAATAGAAACTCAAACAATATCCACCCTGCTAGCCCAGGCTGCCGACCTGGAACCTATCCCCTGATCGAAGAAGCAGAAGAAGAACTCAACGCAAGCAAGCATCGCTCTCGCGTCATGATCATCACATAACATGTACCTACAACTGTTGTTGTAGTAATCTGTGAGCCACGAGGACTCAGCAATCCCATTACCATGGGTATCAAGACTAGCAAAGCTTAAAGGGAAAGGAAGGGGGTAAAGTGGTGAGTTTGCAGCAGCGACTAAGCATGATATGGTGGCTAACCAACGCAAACAAGAGCGAGAAGAGAACAAGCGGAATGGTCGTGAAGCTAGCAATGATCAAGAGGTGATCCTGAACTCCTACTTACGTCAATCATAACCCAGAAACCGTGTTCACTTCCCGGACTCCGCCGAGAAGAGACCATCATGGCTACACACGCGGTTGATGCATTTTAATTCGGATCAAGTGTCAAGTTATCTACAACCGGACATTAACAAATTCCCATCTGCCACATAACCGCGGGCACGGCTCTCGAAAGTTTATACCCTGCAGGGGTGTCCCAACTTAGCCCATGACAAGCTCTCGCGATCAACGAAGGAATAGACCTTCTCCCAGGAAGACCCAATCAGTCTCGGAATCCCGGTTTACAAGACATTTCGACAATGGTAAAACAAGACCAGCAAAGCCGCCCGATGCGCCGACAATCCCGATAGGAGCTGCACATATCTCGTTCTCAGGGCAACACCGGATGAGACTAGCTACGAGTAAAACCAGACTTCGAGTTTCCCCGAGGTGGCCCCGCAGGCAGCTCAGTTCGGACCAACACTTAGACAAGCACTGGCCCGGGGGGGGGGGGTAAAATAAAGATGACCCTTGGGTTGGCCGACCCAAGGGAAGGGTATAGGTGGTGGTGAGGCAAATGGTAAAACCAAGGTTGGGCCTTGCTGGGCAAGTTTTATTCAAAGCGAACTGTCAGAGGGGTCCCATAAATCACCCGACCGCGTTAGGAACGCAAAATCCAGGAACATAACACCGGTATGATGGAAACTAGGGCGGCAAGAGTGGAACAAAACACCAGGCATAAGGCCGAGCCTTCCACCCTTTACCAAATATATAGATGCATTAATAATATAAAAGATATTGTGATATCCCAAATAAACCCTATCCACCATGGAGCAATCTTCAACTTCACCTGCAACTAGCAATGCTATAAGAAGGGCTGAGCAAAGCGGTAACATAGCCAAGCAACGGTTTGCTAGGAAGGGTGTCAAAGGTTAGAGGTTCATGGCAATTTGGGAGGCTTGAAGAACAAAAGCTAGGTAACGCAGCATAGCGATAGAACGAAGAAACTAGCATAGCAATGATAGTAGTGAGATCTAGGGTAGCGGTCATCTTGCCTGAAATCCCGCTAGGAAGAAGAACAAGTCCATGAAGAAGATGAAGCCACGAAGACGAACCACACGTAGATGAACGCATCCTCACGATCGCAATGAAACGGGAACTATCGAGAAGAAGCACACAACATGGTAAACACACCACACATGACAAGACATGATGCACAACAAGCATGATGCATGACAAAGCTACATGAAGCTACTCATGGCAAGAGATGATGCAAACAAGAACAACACATCAAGGCAAGTTTAAATGAGGCCGGGAACAACATATAACAAATCCGGTAAGTCCTCATATGCAAATTTCGAAATTGGTCCAGAACTGAATAAACATTATGTTAAAGTTGTTAAACAGCAAGTTAAAGAGCACCAAGATGATCTACACGAAATTCTAGTCAAGTTACATATAAAGTTCATTAGATTCGGAGCTACGGCCTAGAAGATATGAGCAAAACAAGTTAAGCATGGCATTGATGCAAAATGCACCCAAACATCAAACAAACACCTCGAAACAAGGATGCAACATGATAATATGAAGCTACATGCAAAATCAAGCAAGTTTCATATAGAGCACACTCAAAACGGAGCAACGGTTCAACACACACACTCTATACAAGTCATAGCAACAATCTGTCCATAACAGCAACTAGGCATCTTACAAGCATCAAAACAATTTGCTACAGCATCTCAACGTAATAACAAAAGGCATGGGCGTGTAGTACAGGTAAAGGACAACAAAACATGAACACTGAGCTCTCCAGAAACAACTAGAACATGCTCAAAAAGACATGGAAAGATTGCAAATAATAACAGTTTCAGACTTATCAGGAAATAACATCAGGTTGCAATGTTTAGAGCTAACAAACAACATGCTACAGGAACTTATCATGGCAAATAAAGGCATGGCATGATACTACTAAATGCATTGAACAACATTCCCTTACTGACCATGAGCCAAAAAGGCACAGAAAATGTGATGGCACCCATGTAAACATGGCAAATTATATTACAGATTCAAACATGGCAGGAACAACAATAAGTAGGCATGTTGGTGAGCTTGTACCACTCACCACAGAGCAATACATGGCATGTCAAGGCAACCAACAGTAAGAAGGCATGTTTGTGAAGTTAAGCATGGCAAGAGCAAGGTCATAGGCTGCATGGAACACTAGCAAAACACATGGAAACTAGTGAACTTAATGTTAACAGGCTGATAGCAACATTATTTAGCAAGTTTGGAGCAAGAAATGAACAAGCTATAGCAGACTATAAATACTACCAGGGGTATGGATGGATAGAGCATGACATGTATATCAAAACATGTTTATAGAACATCTCCAGATTATGCATAGAATGATTAGTAGCAACATGTTTACATAGCAACAAAATATAACAGAATCTGTCAGGAAAACAGCAACAGCAAGTGCCCTACTTAACAAGCTCGATGCACTCAGCACACAACTCACAAAAATACATGGATAGCACCACTGGAAATATGGCATGGCATAGATAAAAACACATGTAGACATCAACCTCATAGGATGCACACATCAAACATGGCAAAAATGACAAATGAGCAAGTTATAACAGTTTCAGCAGATCAACATCAACATGCACTCTTCCAATAGCATTTCGGGCATCAAGATGAGCTCAAATGAAAATGATGCAATGGAATGAAATGAAGTACTCGTCGAGGCGAACAATTTGACATATTACACGCACAAAACGGACCTACGGATGTAGAGATGCGATGCGATGAACATGGTACGATTATGTCAAAATTACAGGACTTAGTGGATTTGGACCTCGGGGGGGAAAGTCAACCTGCGGGCACGGACTCCGAGACAGGGCCGGATCTCGCCGGAGAGCGGCCGGGGAAGGTCGGAGGAGGCTCGGGGAGGTGGCCCCGGACCGGATCCGGCCGGATCCGGCCGGCGGCGGGCGCGGCGACTGGCGGAGCGGGCGGCGAAGGGTGGCGAAGGGTGGCGGGGCGCGGGACGCGGGACGGGCGCGGCGGCGTTGGGAGGCGGCGGGGCCGGCGTGAGGCTCGCGGTGGCGGAGGCGCCGAGAGGCGGCGGTGCTGGGCCACGGGCAGAGGGGGCTCGGGCGCGCGGCGCGGCCCGGAGCCGGGCGGTGGCGCACCGGCCGGCGACGACGGGGGAAGAGCCGGGCGGCGGCGCAAGGGGAGGTCGGCGGTAGAGGCGGCGGGGCATCGGAGGGAGCCCGTGGCGGCGGCGCAGGCGACCGACGCGCGGGGCGAGGCGCCCGGGCGGTGAAGGGCGGCGCGCGGGCCGGCAGGGCCCCGGCGGGCCGACGCGCGGGGACGACGGCAGGAGGCCGCGTGGCGCTCCCTAATTGGGCGAGGAGTCGGCGGCGGACGTGTCCGGCACCGGGCGGACATGTCTGGCGCGGCATGGAGGGGGATTTGCTAGGGTTAGGGGTAGAATGATCCGAAAATTTCGGGGGAGGTCTAGTTTTATAGGTAGAGGGAGCTAGGAGAGTCCAAATGAGGAGTGGTTTTCGGCCACGCGATCGTGATCGAACGACCGAGAGCATGGAGGGGAGTTTGATGGGTTTTGGGCCACTTTGGAAGGGGTGTTGGGCTGCAACAAAGGAGGGCTTTGCGGTTACCCGGTTAACCGTTGGAGTATCAAACGGACTCCAAATGGCACGAAACTTGACAGGCGGTCTACCGGTGCTATACCAAGGCCGCTTGGCAAACCTCGGGCCATTTCGAGAAAGTTTAACACCCGCACAAGAGAAGAGGCAAAAAGGGGAACGCTGGAGGGCATAGGAGTGCCAGATTGCAAAACGGACAACGGGGAAAATGCTCGGATGCATGAAACGAACACGAATGCGAAATGAGATGCACATGATGACATGATATGAAATGCAGATGATGACATGGCAAAGTACAACACGCAAGCAAATGACATGGCAACAGCGGCGAAAAACTGGCGGACACCTGGCGCATCGAATCCGGGGTGTTACAATGGAGCTGCCGCCAAGCCCTAATCTCTGTCGGGAGGGCTGATCGGGAGTTCGTTCGGGGCTCCGGAGAGGGGGATTCATCGTCGTCATCATCATCAACCATCCTCCATCACCAATTTCATGATGCTCATAGCCGTGCGTGAGTAATTCCATCGTAGGCTTGCTGGACGGTGATGGGTTGGATGAGATTTACCATGTAATCAAGTTAGTTTTGTTAGGGTTTGATCCCTAGTATCCACTATGTCCTGAGATTGATGTTGCTATGACTTGGCTATGCTTAATGCTTGTCACTAGGGCCCGAGTGCCATGATTTCAGATCTGAACCTATTATGTTTTCATGAATATATGTGTGTTCTTGATCCTATCTTGCAAGTCTATAGTCACCTATTATGTGTTATGATCCGACAACCCCGAAGTGACAATAATCGGGATACATCTCGGTGATGACCATAGTTTGAGGAGTTCATCTATTCACTATGTGCTAATGCTTTGTTCTGGTTCTCTATTAAAAGGAGGCCTTAATATCCCTTAGTTTCCACTAGGACCCCACTGCCACGGGAGGGTAGGACAAAAGATGTCATGCAAGTTCTTTTCCATAAGCATGTATGACTATTTATGGAATACATGCCTACATTACATGATGAACTGGAGCTAGTTCTGTGTCACCCTATGTTATAACTATTACATGAGGAATCGCATCCAGCATAATTATCCATCACTGATCCATTGCCTACGAGCTTTTCAAATATTGTTCTTCGCTTATTTACTTTTCTGTTGCTACTGTTACAATCACTACAAAACCCAAAAATATTACTTTTGCTACCGTTACCTTTATTATCATACCACTTTTGCTACTAAATACTTTGCTGCAGATACTAAGTTATCCAGGTGTGGTTGAATTGACAACTCAACTGCTAATACTCAAGAATATTCTTTGGCTCCCCTTGTGTCGAATCAATAAATTTGGATTAAATACTTTACCCTCGAAAGCTGTTGCGATCCCCTACACTTGTGGGTTATCAATCACTGCCGAACTACTCCCAGCCCGCACAAGGGGCTGAGAGCAGGGAATTTTACGTCCCACCCTCCACCCACTTCATAGCCACCATCGAGGATTTAACCGACATGCTTGATTACGCCTCCGAAGACATCGACGGCATGGACGATGATGCCGAAGAAGAGCAAGGCTAGAACCCGCCATTTACCGGATGCTGGACGGCCACTTCTTCGTATGACGTATACATGGTGGACACACCCAAAGAGGATGACGCCGAAGACGGGAAGATTCTAGAAGATAAACCTGCTGAAGCACCTATCAAGTGTCGATGTCAGCGGCGCCAATCAAAATCGCATCGCAAAAAAGACAACAATACGGGCACCGGAGACAATAACACCCTGGATAACACCGAAGACCAAGAAGTCCCAGTCGAGCCAACATCCAAGCAGGATGATTGGGAAGAGGGTCAAGTCAACCCCGAAGATCCTATCGAGGACGACGGCTCGGAGGATAGTAACTACCTACCGACCTTTGAAGAGGATGAGAGCCTGGGCGACGAAGACTTCATCGTACCAGAGGACCCCCTCGAACAAGAACGCTTCAAGCGCCAGCTAATAGCCACAGCAAGAAGCCTGAAAAAGAAGCGGCAGCAACTTCAAGCTGATCAGGATTTACTCAATGACAGATGGACTAATGTCCTGGCAGCCGAGGAATACGGCCTCGAGCGCCCAACTAAAAGTTACCCAAAGCGCAGGTTGCTCTCCCAATTCGACGAGGAGGTCCCAGAACCTATACCGACAGCACGTAACGCAGATGACAGACCTGACCGGCCACCTCGTGGTCGGGACAGAGTGGCAACCCAAGCCGAACACCAACCTGCGCCACCTCGCCCTAGAGTCAGAGAAACAGCGGCTGCAGGACGCATGCATGACCTGTGATAGGACCTGGACAATAGAGCCGGTCATACCAGATCAATCTATGGATCACAAGGGCGTGCACCAGCGCGAGAAGACGGCCATCAAGCCTGGCACGATAAACACAACCTCACACGGGCCGAAAACCGCATACGGACTTCATCCAAACTACGCCTGACATTGCACGATATAGAGGAGCCGCACACCCTCTATGCTTCACTGATGAAGTAATGGAGCACCAGTTCCCAAAAGGGTTTAAACCCGTAAACATTGAATCATACGATGGCACCACAGATCCTGCAGTATGGATTGAAGACTTCCTTCTCCATATCCACATGGCCCGCGGTGATGACCTCCATGCCATCAAGTACCTCCCCCTAAAACTTAAGGGACCAGCATGACATTGGCTGTAGAGCCTCCTAGAAAACTCTATGGGAAGCTGCGAAGACCTGGAGGACACCTTCAGAGATAACTTTCAAGGTACCTATGTCCGGCCCCCGGGCACCGATGACCTTAGTCACATAATCCAGCAGCCCGGCAAATCAGCACGGAAGCTCTAGACCAGGTTCTTGATTAAGAAGAATCAGATTGTGGATAGTCCGGACGCTGAAGCCCTCGTGGACTTCAAACATAGCGTCCGAGATGAGTGGCTTGCTCGACACCTCGACCAAGAGAAGTCAAAGTCCATGGCATCCCTCACCGCACTTATGACTCGCTTTTGCGTGGGAGAACATAGCTGGCTAGCTCGTAGAAGCAACAGCACCAGCGACCCAGGCACCTCCGAAGCCAGGGACGGTAATGGTAAGCCATGACGCGACAAGCATAAGCATCAAAACAATACCGAAGACACGGCGGTGAACGCCGGATTCCGTGTCTCAAAATCTGGTCAGCGAAAGAAGCCATTCAAAGGAAATAAAGATGGTCCATCTAGCTTGGACACTTTACTTGACCGGTCTTGCCAGATTCATGGCACCCCCGACAAACCTGCCAACCACACCAACAGAAATTGTTGGGTGTTTAAACAGGCCGGCAAGCTCAACACCGGACACAAGGGGAAGAGGCCGCCCAGCGAGGACGACGATGAAGAACCTCGCCCACCGAACACAGGGGGCAGAAGCAATTCCCCCCCCCCCCCAAGGTCAAAATAGTGAATATGATCTATGTCACACACATCCCCAAATGGGAGCGCAAGTGCGCATTAAGGGACGTCAACACCGTAGAGCCGGTCGCCCCAAAATTCAACCCATGGTCGGCTTGCCCGATCACATTCGATCGAAAGGACCACCCGACCAGTATCCGTCATGGAGATCGGCAACTTTGGTCCTTAATCCAATCATCGATGGATTCCATCTCACGCGAGTCCTTATGGATGGCAGTAGCAGCCTTAACCTGCTCTATCAGGACAACGTCTGCAAAATGGGTATCGATCCCTCCAGAATCAAACCCACAAAAACTACCTCTAAAGGAGTAATACCTAGCGTAGTGGCCTGCTGCTCGGGCTCAATAACGTTGGAAGTTGTCTTCGGCTCGCCCGACAACTTCCACAGTGAAGACTTGATCTTCGATATCATACCCTTATAAAGTGGCTATCACGCACTGCCCGGACAGACCGCTTTTGCTCGATTCAACGCGGTGCTGCACTATGCTTATTTAAAGAACAAGATGCGCGTTCCACGCGGTGTTATAACAGTCAATGGAAACACGGAACACTCGCTCCGCATACAGGAGCACACTGTAGCTCTGACGGCCAAGGTACAGAGCGGCCCACTTAAGCGGCACATCTCGTCGGTCATCAAGCCGCCGGACTTTGTTAAAAGAGTCTCGTCGGTCCCGCAAGCTAGTGGCTCGGTACATCCAGAGCTAGCCTAGCAGTTCCGCCTCCGTCGATCGCCACGCACACCTACGGAATTCATACCGCGCATGCATCATTATGCACTCAAAATAGCTTGGGCATCGGCGGAGGCACAATACGGGAAGGTCTATAGTATGACTCGACCCTATACGATCTTCCGCATTTTTCTCGCTTACCTTTTTACCACAGGTTCATTCGAGCCCGTGTATCCTACGGACTTACAAGGACTCACTCTAAGCCCGGTTCTGTATGGCAAACAGAATACCGTTTCCTTCAAGGAACCCCTCTCTATAGGACAAAAGCGGCGCAGAAGTGCGGCAGGACATCCAAAGGACTCTTCGGACCAAACCTTATTTCAAAGGACCTGTACTGGGCTTTTCTCCTTGTTATTAGACCCCTAGCATTTAAAATGATTTTGGTGCTTATAGTACCCTCTGTAAGATCACGTCTTGACATATCAATCAGATTCTAGTAGTGACAATTTTTTCGGTATCAACTTTATTTATAAAACTGTAGTCTGTCTCTCCGGTTGTAACACATACCTCGATACCCATTGCCAGGGGCTCTATGCGGCCAGTTATGAGCCATTAAACAAAAGCCTGAACAGCTGCATAGCACACTTCGGCATCTCGAGCTTGGCAGTATATGCATCGGTTCTGAATCATGTCTTTGGTCAATAGTTGGGTTGCTTGGCTCCTGTGTTTGCTACCTTACGTTCCATTTGTTCGGCTAGGGTAGTAAAGGGAGAACTACTGCGATTGTGTTTCTGGTTCATCCGGTCAAGCACCTCAGTAGAGAAAGACAATAACTAACTGTCATGATGCGGCGAGAATTGGTCAGCCGTTCGGTGACTTACTAAATCTTTAACGATTTTTCTGTTTTAAATGAAGGATTTTTTTCTCCAGTCATACACGTAACGCATCCGCATTCGGATAGTCACACACGTACCATGGGCTATTTTTAGCTCCATCGTCAAACTCCTATGGCTAAGTTAGGGCGGTAAAGCCGTATAGTCCGATTTCCTGGTTGAACGCACTGACACCTCCGTCACGGACCAAGACGTTGGGTCAAGAGTGTTAACGTGCCATTCTGAACACCCCCGTAGCATCTACGTGGGGGTTCGAAGCCGACGACTGGAAAAATCTCAGGCATTCAAAAAAAGGTTGCATAGGAGGAACACAATTTTAGATAATGGTGCAAATATATTACAAAGCCTTAATATCTATAATACACACGGTCGGGTCGTTCGGATACATTCATTCGAATATGACGTCCTTTGAGCATTGGCCCTCTATCAAACAAGAACACTCTAGGATGTCGTTTAAATAACGTTCCAGTGTTCGGTGGTCTTTGCCTTCAGGAGGACCCTCCACCGCGACAACGGCGGCCTTCATCTTGGCCCAGTGCACCTTGACACGGGCGAAAGCCCTCTGTGCACCTTCTATGCACACCGACTGTTTGATGGCCTCAATACGGGGCACGGCATCGACGAGTCGCCGCACCAGGCCAAAATAAGAGCTCGGAATGGATTCAGCTGGCCATAGCCGGAGTATACCCTCCTTCATGGCCGCTCCGGACATCTTGTGCAGCTCGGCCCACTGTGCCATCTGGTTGTTCAGCAGCGTCGAACGCTCTTGCGTTGCAGATTGCGACCAAAACAGCTTCTCCATTGCATGCCCCTCCTGGGCCCGGTAGAATTGCGCTGTGTCAGCGGCGCTCTTCGGTAGATCCGCAAAGGAGTCTGGAGAACTCCATACCTGATTAAGTAAGGCATAGCTCTGATCGCCAAACTTAGACTGTAAAAGAAAGGGCTTAACAGCCACTATCTATCTGGTCTATCGGAGCTCCTCGTGGGCTGCGCGGCATTCGGACCTCGCCTCTTGGGCGTCCTGAAGGGCTTTGGAAAGTTCAGCTACCTTCGCTTTATTCCCCTCCTCGAGGAGCTCACACTTGCGAGTTGCATCCTTGAGCTCTTCCTCAATCTTGGATACGCGCTCCTCGAACTGGCGCCGGGTAGCCTGTTCATCCTTCAGATTAGCAGTCGCTTTCTCAGCGGCTGCATTGCTCACCCTTGCCTGCTCCTTCGCACGGGCAAGGTCTCCCCTGAGGGTGTCAACCTCAGCAGCGCCATCTGTAGTTATGTATGTAGCAGCTTATGAGCTTCACTTAAAGCATTCGCAAACTAATTTAATGGAATGTGGAGCACTCGAAGCATACCTTGCGCTTCGTCGAGCCGCTTGCTAATCCGGATATTGTCCTCATCGACCAGTTACAGTTTCCGCTTCAGTTCGGAAACTTCATCGGCCTGAGCGGTCACCACTAACAATGAAGCCTGATGTTTATCAAAAAGGCTAAATATATTATTGACTGCGGATAATTATAGACCCTATTTTCGCCCTCTTTCATTGGCCAAACAGAGTCTCAGAGGCTACTATCTATATATAGACGGATTTTTATCGAAAGCGGCTAAAAGACATTACATTGCATACCTCGAAGCCTATTAGTAGGCTCGTGAAGGCTTCATCCAGTCCACTCTTAGCGGACTGAACTTTTTCAACCAACGTACCCATTAATTTACGGTGCTCCTCCAAGACGGATGAACCTTGTAGTGCATCCATCAGCTTATTCGATGCCTCTGTATTGGTAGTGGTCGTCGTCCCCCCTCCCGCAGAGGGGGTTGCCGATCCGATTCTGGGACTGTGTGGGTCACCGGAACGGTATCCGGCTGAGGGTCCAACGACCCAGGACCCCCATGGCCGGTCTCCATAGGGGTTGCGCCCCATGTCCTCGGCAGCCTCCGGTGCCGCATTGGTCATCCCCCGCACTTCTCCGGAGCCCAGAGAAACCCTTTAGGATGACACCTCGGGATCGTCTGCCCTAGGAGGCGAGGAAGCCCGTGGAGGCGTCTCGCTCTCCATCTTGACCGGCGAAAGATCCCCGGATGTCGAGGATCCTTGAGGAATGTCACGAGCCGGACTGTGATATGAAATTTGATATTATTCTCATAATCTATAAAGAGGATTAGATGTGAACAAGGCATCTGAAAGTACTCACGATTCGGCAAGGGGCTTGGTGCGGGAGCGGTGCTTAGGAGCGGCTTCGGCGCCCGAATCCGTCATTGGAGAAGGATACCCTTCCCCTCGTGGACGCCCCTTCCTCCGGATCCATGGAGGCCGCACTCTTTTTCCCGTTGGGAGGAGGGTTCTCTACCTCCTCCTCCTCCTCCTCTTCGACCTCCTCCTCGTCCTCGGCTTTGTCTTCCTCGCCAGAGGAAGGAGCTTCGGTTCCTCCGAACACGGCGCCCGAAGTCTCTTCAGGATGGAGGTCGCCTTGGTCCCCCTTGGTCTTCTTCTTCCTCTTCTTGTCTTTCTTTGTCGGCGCCTGATAGGGCGCCAGGACCAGCATCTTCATTAACAGAGGATCTGCTGGGTTTTCGGGGAGCGGGGCCAGACACTTGATTCGATCGGCCTTCTTTAGCCAGTCCTGTTCAGAAGATGGAATTTTCAGGACCCCTCCCTAAGTTTGACAAGCTAAGTAGTGTCTGGCAATATAATATTTACCAGGGATGCCGGATTGATGCAGTCGAGGCCGGTGTCGTCGGACGTCCGTGGCCACGTCTTCTGCTTCTTAAAAAACAGCTTCCAGATCTTTTGTGCGTCGTGCCATAGAAGTGCTGCAGAGTCTGTCCCCTCCAGATTGTACTCTCACATTTTGAGAGGCCATCATTGGCAAGGGAGCATTCGGCGGATGAGCATCACCTGAATCACATCAGCAAGAGTGATGTCCTTGTTTATCATGCTCTTGACACGCTTCTGCAGCACCGACACGTCGTCCGGGGACCCCCAATCTAGGCCCTTGTTGGTCTAGGATGCGAGCCGCAGCGGAGGTCCGGATCTGAAGGCAGGAGTAGCGGCCCACTTGGTGCCGCGGGGTTTGGTGATATAGAACCTGTCGGCGTTCTGGGAACGGGGGTCCCTAGACTTGCCTGCCTGCGGCCTACGGCGTGGCTCAAAGGGGGCCCAGCAAGGCCCATCTTCCTCAACACAAGCTCAAGACCCTCGTGAGGGGCCAAGCCTCGCGGGGCGGGCGACAAGGAGCTTCCTCAGGCACGGCCTCATCAGGCTGGCTCACGAGGAGGCGGAGAGATCAAGGCGGGGTACCTCGCGAGGTGCCCATGACGCAAGCCATGACGACCAAGGGCGCCAGTCGGGTGCCAACCCGCGTAGTGTCCTCGTTTCCTCTTTGGTGCAAAGGGAGCAAGCGCAGGCAAGAGCATCAAGCAAAGGCATCCATTTCGGTGCAACAAGACCAAGACCAGCCCAACGGCAGGAAGGAAGTCATTGTGGAGCCCAAGCAGGCGTCACCACCAGAGCCTTTGACAGGCGAGGACCGACTTTAGTCAGGATAAGTGTACCCGATGTTCCCCTTCAAAATGGCCAATTGTTGGCGCCCTTCCCGCTCAATATTTGGGAAGAGGCCCAGGGCCTTTGCCTATTAATAGGACTAGCCACCCCCAGGGTAGAGGCATCTGCATCTAGAATCCAGGAGCTAGAGCAAGACAAAATCCTCACCAAGAAACCAGAAGAGAGGGCGACGGAACTCCCCTAGTAGTTCATCGCACCAGCCAAGAACAGACCCTCGCGAGGCTGTTCTTCCTTGTATTGTTCATCAATAGCCCAAGAGGCAATCCACCACACCAAACACTGGAGTAGGGTATTACACCGCAATGGTGGCCTGAACCAGTATAAACTCTGTGTCTCTTGTGTTGTTCCTTCCGTAGTTTAGATCTTAGCGAGGCGGCGAGGAATAGGTTGGTAGAGGGCGAAATCTCCACGCGCACCTGAGTGTTCGAACCTCAAGGGTCTGCCGGAACCCGAAATGTGACATTTGGCACGCCAGGTAGGGGTGCGCCGGAATTTGTCTTCCGTCACCCTGCTCTTCTCCAACCATCGCATCCATGTCTAACGCTCGTCGGGCCCGCGCCGAGCGCCGAGCCGCCCTCGCTTCCCGTGTCGCCCAGACGGCTCCCGTCGGTGGGCGCCCTCGCCGTTCCTTATCACCTGCCGTCAACGCCGCCACCGGCCCGGCAGGGAACGAGCAGCAAGCATTGTCCCAGCATCCCTCCGTGAGGCAAGACGGTCGCACTGCTACACCCTCGCTCACCCCAGCTGGTTCTTCGTCTCGCGTGTTCCGCGCACCCATGGAGGCTCGGGCTGCGCTCATCGCGACAAACGAGCTCCTGCGCTACCGTCCCGTCGATGACGTCTATGAAGAATGGCTCGACCGTGTCGCCGAGCTCGTCCGTGCTGCAGGGGGCTCTCCTGCGCTGTCCGTCCCGCTGCACCGCACCCCGCCCTGCGTGGGCGACGAAGCTCCGGGGGCGCCTCAGCCGCCTCCCCCTCAAGAAGGCGCCCTGACGCCAAGGCGCGCGGCCCTCGAGCAGAACCCGCTCCGTCAGGCGCCAGCGCGGCAAGAGCAGAGCTAACAAGAAGTCCCTCGCCCGCGAGAAGCTGCCCGAGCGCTCCCCGCTCCGGCTCGTCGCGACCACGCTCCTCCTCCAGCACGTCAAGACCCCGCACTACTCCCAGCTGCAGCGCATGGGGACCCGCAGGACCAAGCTCTTCGTCACCCAAGGCCTCCCGTGGCCACAGCGGGCTGCCGCGCCTTCACCGTCGAGCTGCACAGCGTCGCGTGGCCCGGCAAGTTCAAGCCAGACCCGCCTCCTTGCTACGACGGTACGGCTGACCCCGCAGAGTTCCTCCAGCTCTACGAGCTGGGCATCGAGGCTGCCAACGAAGACGAGAAGGTCATGGCGAACTGGTTTCCCATGGCACTCAAGGACGGGGCCCACACCTGGCTCCTGAACCTGGCTCCAGGCACGATCTCCTCCTGGGACGAGATGCGCACCCGCTTCATCTCCAACTTCCAGGGTACTCGCAACCGGCCACCCACCATGAGCGACATGCGCCATATCAAGCAGCAACCAGGGGAAACCCTGTAGAAGTACATCCAGCGCTTCAGCAACGCACGCCTCAAGATTCCCAAGGTGACCGAGGAGGCCATCATCTCAGCCTTCTCCGACGGCGTGCGCAACGTCAAGATGAAGGAGGAGCTGGCGATGCATGAAGACCTGTGCACTTCCTTGGAGCTGTTCAACTTGGCGACCAAGTGCGCCAGGGCTGAGGAAGGGCGTCTCTCCCTCCTCGAGCTGCCTGCCGCAGACCTAGAAGAGAAGAAACCAAGGCCAAGGATGTGAAGCGCAAGGGGGCTGCCGTGCTCGCGGCAGAACCAGACACCAAACGCGGCAGAGATCAGCCCGAATCTTCCAAGGGCAGCCGGTACTGCGTGTACCACGACCTCCACACCCACAACACCAACGAATGCCAAGAGCTCCGAGCCGTGCGTGAAGGAAGGACCGGCCGACGTCCCGACCACAGCGACCGGGGCTACGGTCGAGGAGGAGGAAGGAACGCAGGACACTGGGAAGACCGCAGCCCTCGCCAAGGGTGGCGCGACCAACCTCGCGAGGATCGCTGGCAGGACCCGCCTCGCGAGGGAGGCTGGAGGGATCAGCCTCGCGAGGATCGTCTGCAAGGCAATGCAGGCCTCCCTCCACTGCCGCCACAGCCAAGGAGAAATGAGGACCGTCATCAGGACAAGGGGGCTAGGGGCTTCCAGGAGCCACGTGCGATCGCCTGCATCCTGGGCGGAGCTCAAGCCCCAGCCTCTCAATGCATTTTTAAGCAGTTCACCCGCGAAGTAAATGTAGTCCTCCCCAAGCTCGAGGCCACGCGCCCTCTCAGGTGGTCAGCGTGCTCCATCACGTTCAGCTCAGCGGATCAGCTCAAGTGCGCGGCCACAGCTGGAGTCCTCCCAATGCTTTGTTCCCCAATCACCAGCAACGTGCTAGTCACCAGGACCCTCATCGATGGCGGGGCAGGGCTCAACGTCCTGTCCGTGGAAACATTCAACAATCTCCAAGTGCCCTACAATCAGCTTCAGCCAACCAAGCCTTTCTCCGGAGTCACCGACGGCTCCACGGTCCCGATAGGGCAGGTCCGCCTCCCTGTCACCTTCGGGGCGCGCGATAACTACCGCACCGAGCTCATCGACTTCGACGTCGCCCACATTCGCCTGCCATACAACACCATCCTTGGGTACCCAGCGCTGGCCAAGTTCATGGCCCTAACCCACCACGGCTACAACGTCCTCAAGATGCCAGGAAGTGGCGGAGTCATCACGGTGCCCTGCAAAGAGAAAGACGTGGTGTGCTCCCTGGAACGAGCCTTTCAGGCCGCATCACTGGAAGACCTGGATCGCGGAAGCATGAGGCTTCCCGAGACCGCCCCCAAGAAGAAGAAGACATCGTCCGGCCCGGCCCCTCAGGAGGCAGGCCCCTCAGGGCCCGCGCCTGCTGAAGGGGAACCTCCTTCCATTGCATCGGGAAGCGTGCCCGGCGCTCTCCTCAGGCAGGGCTCAGGGGCTCTCCCCTGGAGGGCCGCCGACCTCGCCAGGGTCACGAGGGAGGCGCTTGGGCACCACTTGGAGGCGTGTTTTGAAGCACGTTTTCCTCAAGAAGGAGCAAGGCAAGGAGGGCCAAACCCTCAGGAGTTCTTCAGCAAGGCCATTCAGGAGCTACAGGAGTCAAGAGTCATGAGAGGCAGCCGCCGCTTACCCGCTGTGGCTCCCCATCCAGGCGAGGATGGTGGGCTGCGCGTCTGCATTGACATACCAGGGCTCAACCGAGCCGCCTCTCAGGAGCGCATCTGGCCCTCACAAGTGGGGCGCTGCGAAGGTCCACCCCACAGCTACGTTCGCATGCCTTATGGCTTGCCGAACGCGGCTGCCATGTACCACCGCCTTATGAGGGGCATCCTGGAGGCTCAAGAGGTCAGGCGTTCTGCAGCCCTGGCGGAGATGGAGATGGTCCGTGAGGAGCCACTAGCGCCTCCGGAGCCTCCCGAGGCCCCAGGGCCTGGGGGCTCGTGAGGATCGGCTCCCGCAGCCCACCGAGTCTGCTACACCAACACCCCTTTGTCGTCAGCACTATCAGGTGAAATCTTTCATGTTTCGTTTCCAGCTAGGAGCGCCCTCAGGGCTGCATCATTCCCAGGCCGCGTGGGTCCGTCGCTGCGGCGTGTATCCCTTTTATTTCATGTTCCTAGCCTACTTTGATTGGGGGCGCCCCTCGGGCTGCATCATCCCCAAGTCGCTCGGGACCCAACGATGTCCGCCTTCCCAGCATCTATTTGAATGAATTCACTCCTTCGCGATTAACATGCTTGACCTAGTTGCCTGCTCAACTGACACCAACTGATGGAGCTGCTCCCAAACGGCACGACGCTTGCGCATGGGTCCATCCCTGCAACGCCGACAAACCTGAATGGCTGAGCTCTGGCCGCGGCAGCCCCGCATAGCGCCACCTCGTCGAGCCCTTAGTGCCTCACCACCTCTCCAGAGCAACCAACGGCTGACTGTCAATTGTCATGGTGAACTCTCGTTCTTTCTGTGATGAGCCTGCAGGATCTCTTCAAGGAGCAGCGTCAGGCGAGGCCTTCACGGTGTCTTCTTCACTGTCGTCCGCACAAACCGCTTGCACATTAAAGGGGGGGGGGTACCTGAGCATCGGGACTCAGGGCTCCTACTGGCTCTCCAGCCCTCACCCTCTGGCCTTGACCACGGCATCACGACCCGGCATACCAGCAACGGCTAAGACTCGCTCGAGGGCCAGGACCCGAGGACGTAGAGCAGAAAGGGGAGTGAAGGTGAGAGGGGAGAGGCACGCGAGGACCTCGCCAAGCAACCCCTCGCCTGCCGATGCATGGACCCGGCAACACACCAGGGAACGGTCCCTGATTCTTGAGATAAGTCACTCTCCGGAAACACTAGCTATCGCTGCACAGTCACTGCATCCAATGCAATCCTGTGTTAGCAACGTCACATTCCTTTCTCACCGAACGATGGCTGATTGAGCGCTAAAGGGGAACTCCAGAGCATCACGACTCATGGGCTCTTACTGGACCCTGGGCCGCTCACCTCCTGGCCTTGACCACGGCATCGTGACCTGGCATACCAGCGACGGCTGAAGCCACCTTGGGACCGGGACCTGTTAGCGCAGAGTGCCAAGCCCTCGTGAGGTCCGAAAGGAAGAAACTAACCTAAGACAGAATAAGCATCTCGCACTGCTTCACGATGAGGATCATATTGACAAACGGAGCTACAGACACCTTACAAGCCCCCACGGGGTATATTCTTGGCTCCTCGCAGGAACAAAAGACACGTGTCCTAAGGAGTCCTAACTACAGGAACCATCACGGCAGACGACATCATCAACAGTGGGCCGTCCGACACCAGCGCCAACCCCATCCAGATCAGAGGCAGCGACGGCCTGACGAGCCCGCCCTACTCCGGGAGCGGCGCAGGCTCGGGGGCTCGTAGCTGTCGTCGCTCATCTCCGGAGTCGCGAAGAGCTCGGCGGAGTCGCTGGATCCTCCGGCGCCTCCATCGCCTGAGGAGCTGCAAAGGGAGCGGTTAGCCGGCCTCTGCCTCCCCGTAGCAGGGTCGCAACCGCCTCTCCCAGGGCAGCACACCAGCCGGCGACCATCCGCATCGAAGACCTTGAAGAACATCACGGAAGCACCATCGTACTCCAGGTGGATCGCGAGGGCGCCCCTTGTCTTGCAGACCCGGGCGATCTCGCCCCAGCCTCGAGTCATGAAGACCTTGCCCGGGGCAACGACCGCGACCTCAGCCCTGGTCGCGAGGGTGCTGCAGCCGGCGTGCTACAGCCAAAGCCCCAGGAGTTCCACCTGCGGGATGATGGAGGCGAAGAAAGGAGGAAGGCGAATCCAAGACTGAGGAGGCATGGCCGCGTGAAGCACGAACTCTCGGGAGGAGCCCTCGGCGTGGACTCCAGGGGGAAAGACGCACACCTTTGTAACCCGCCGGCGCCGACGGCGGCGCCGCCCTTGGCGTTCGGCATCGAATCCTTCAGAGCCCTCGATGTGGGTGTACAAGGGAAGCGGGAACCCTGGTAGTGGCCGCTCGCACCAGGGCCTCAACACTTCCTGATGGGCGCCCTCACCCCGATGGTAGAGGGCTAGCCGTTTCTTCAGCGGAAGCGGGTCAGGATCCTCTCGGGGAGCCTTTCCCTTCTCTGTCGCAGAGAACCGGTGGATCGGAGCCATTCCAGCAAGAGGGAGCAAGGACCGGGAAGAAGGACAAGCAAGAAGAGATAGACTGGAAGGGCACGCGCCGTGCCGTACTTAAAGCCAGAGGAGGCCAACCGCCAACCTCCACGATCCCAGGTAATCATGACCCGCTTTGCAAGCAGGGACTTGTCCATTCATGCAGTTGCTGAGGCGTCATGGGGAAGTGGAGACGCCCGCGTGCAATCAACCGCCATGCGGCGCCCAAGGCCGCAGGCTATTAGGCCCCGCGGCACTTCGCACTTGCCCTTTCGCCTCTCTGATCGGCCAAGTCCAGGCGCGCCTTGGGCCCGGGGGCTACTGTCGGCGTTCTGGGAACGGGGGTCCCCAGACATGCCTTCCTGCGGCCTGCGGCATGGCTCAAAGGGGGCCCAGCAAGGCCCATCTTCCTCAACACAAGCTCAAGACCCTCGCGAGGGGCCAAACCTCACGGGGCGGGCGACAAGGAGCTTCCTCAGGCACGGCCTCATCAGGCTGGCTCATGAAGAGGCAGAGAGATCAAGGCGGGGTACCTCACGAGGTGCCCATGACGCAAGCCATGACAACCAAGGGCGCCAGTCGGGCGCCAGCCCGCGCAATGTCCTCGTTTCCTCTTTGGTGCAAAGGGAGCAAGCGCAGGCGAGAGCATCAAGCAAAGGCATCCATTTCAGTGCAACAAGACCAAGACCAGCCCAACAACAGGAAGGAAGTCATTGTGGAGCCCAAGCAGGCGTCACCACCAGAGCCTTTGACAGGTGAGGACCGACTTTAATCAGGATAAGTGTACCCGATGTTCCCCTTCAAAATGGCCAATTGTTGGTGCCCTTCCCGCTCAATATTTGGGAAGAGGCCCAGGGCCTTTGCCTATAAATAGGACTAGCCACCCCCAGGGTAGAGGCATCTGCATCTAGAATCCAGGAGCTAGAGCAAGACGAAATCCTCACCAAGAAACCAGTAGAGAGGGCAACGGAACTCCCCTAGTAGTTCATCGCACCAGCCAAGAATAGACCCTCGCGAGGCTGTTCTTCCTTGTATTGTTCATCAACAGCCCAAGAGGCAATCCACCACACCACACACTGGAGTAGGGTATTACACCGCAATGGTGGCCTGAACCAGTATAAACTCTATGTCTCTTGTGTTGTTCCTTCCGTAGTTTAGATCCTAGCGAGGCGGCGAGGAACAGGTAGGTAGAGGGCGAAATCTCCGCGCGCACCCTAGTGTTCGAACCTCAAGGGTCTGCCAGAACCCGAAATCCGACAGAACCACTCCTGCTGCCACACCTTGACGGTGTCTACAAATCTTCCTTTGGGCCAGGTAACTTTGTTGAGCTTGCTCACCATGGCGTTGCCACACTTGACGTGTTGGCCTTCATGCACCTTCGGCTTCACATTGAAAACCTTGAGCCATAAGCCGAAGTGTGGAGGGACGCGAGAAATGCTTCGCACATGATGATAAACACCAAGATGTGGAGGAAGGAATTCGGGGCCAGATCGTGGAAGTCCAGCCCGTAGTAGTACATGAGACCTCGGACGAAGGGATGAAGAGCAAATCCGAGTCCTCGGAGGAAGTGAGGGATAAAGACCACCCTTTCACCGGGCTCCGGTGTGAGGATGATCTGCCCCGGAGTTGGGAGCATGTGTCTGATCTCTGCCGTCAGGTACCTCACCTCCCGCAGGTCCTGGATGTTCTTCTCCGTCATGGAGGAGGCCATCCACTTGCCCTGAAAGACATATCCAGCAATGGCTGGGGAGGTTAGGGCGGAATGAAAGTTTGGAACTTGGGCGCTAGAGCTCGGGGGATTGAAAGACAGAGGAAGAAGAAGGCATGGGATGAACAGAGGGGTCTTTGTCCTCTTATAGGGGCATTGAATATCAAGCGCCCCCTCATAAGCCTTAAATCTCGCCTATTCCCAAGGGGACGTGTGAATGGCACGGTTGGATTACCCAAAACCCCTATTGATGAGAATCCCGTGATAAGGGGACATGATCTCTGCTTTGACAAGATGTGTCATTAGCCGTGCCTCGAAATATGAAACAGGGCTGTAAAATGGTTCAGAATAATAATAAGGTCAGAACATAATGTCTCGCCGAAAAAGTAGCCCGTGGACGTGGCTTATTTTAAGTATTGTTATAGCTTAGGGTTGTACGTGCGGAAAATGGCCGGATACATCACTAGTGTGCGGAATTGCTGCTTTATGTATTCGAAAAAGGAACCGCCTTGCAATGCCAAAGACAATCTGCGTGCCGGATACATCATCACTGAAGCCTGGTCCAAGGGGTCGTGGACTAAGGGGTCCTCGGGCGTCCGGGCTCTGTTTTTTGGCCGGACTGATGGGCCGTGAAGATACAAGATAGAAGACTTTTTCCCGTGTTCGGATGGGACTCTTCTTTGCATGGATGGCAAGCTTGGCGTACAGATCATATGCTTTCCTTTCTTTGTAACCGACTCTGTACAACCCTAGATCCCTCCGTGTTAACCAGAGGGTTTAGTCCATAGGGTCAATCACAATCATACAGGCTAGACATCTAGGGTTTAGCCATTACGATCTCGAGGTAGATAAACTCTTGTAACCCCTATACTCATCAAAGTCAATCAAGTAGGAAGTAGGGTATTACCTCCATTAAGAGGGCCCAAACCTGGGTAAACATCGTGTCCCCTGTCTCCTTGTTACCTTCGATCCTCAGACACATAGTTCGGGGGCCCCTACCCGAGATCTGCCGGTTTTGACACCGACAGCATGGTCTGCAGGTGGTGCTAGAGAGGCCACCAGCTGTGGTGATACCCGGGCGAGTTTCTTCTGCCGAATCTTGTCGAGTCGCCAAGTGGCTTCCCTTGTTGCTTCTTTCTTTGTTGTACTTCAGATCTCCGGTGTCGTTGGCGCGGGTGGTGGCGGAGGCCGCGTTGCTCGGTGGTGCTGCATTCCGGAAGACCCGGTCTAGCGTCATTGAGAGGGAGGAGGAGGAGGCCGACCCGGACCTCGGCTTGGACCCGGCCGATGCCGAGGGCCTGTCCTGGCGGGACCGAAACCGGGCCGTGGCCAAGCTAGAGGCGGAGTCGGCATAGGCTTGGGCCAGCACCGCTATGACGTGGGGCCGAGCTAGTGAGGAGCCGGCATGGCCTGAGATGCCGGCGGGCATGGAGCTGGCGGTGACGGTCTTCATGCCGCCGTCGGAGGGGGAGCGCGGCAAGGACAGCTGCATGGAGGTGGTGGACCTTGACCGGGTGGTCGTGGAGATCGGGGATGACACCCCGCCACGGGCCTACATGGTCGAGCGGGCAGAGGCTGAGCGAGGCGGCGGTGACACCGTCTTGGACGAGGAGGCGCTGGTGGCGTCGGAGGAGGCGCCTCAGGTGCCAACAGGTGGGGCGCCATAGCAGCCAGCTAAGGCCGTTGTGCCGGAGAGGGCGTCGGCCCCCAGGGACGCGGTCAGCAGCGAGTACGCCTTGGTCTTCAGGCCGTGGAGTCGTCGAGTCGCCGGATCACAGCCGGCTCAGGCTGGGCCCAGCGAGGTCTTCTTCGGGCCCCTGACCCGGGAGGAGGCGGTGATGGCCGACGTGGGCCAGGGCCTCCGCGGGCGCACGGAGAGGGTCCAGGACTTCGCCCAGGCCGAGGCGGACCGCGTGCGGGAGCTGGAGCGCGCCATGACGGTGAGTTTTTTCCTCTTCGCTTTTGATTTTTCTTCTTGCTGCTCTCTAGTGGGGCGCGCTAGCTCACCCACTGGGTGTAGCCCCCGAGATTCAGGCCAACTATGTAGTAGTTGGGTCGAATCTTAAGTTGTTGTGTTTGTGCTGATGGTTGTTTCCCGCAGCACCTGGATTCCGTCCGGGTCGGCGCCATCAACCGTCTTGTGGAGAAGGGCCGGCAGCTCAAGGCGCAGCTTGCTGCCAAGCAGGAGGCACTCCGCGTCACCGAAGGTGAGTTTTCTGCATGCTCTTTTAGTGGGGGGGCGCTAGCGCACCCACTGGGTGTAGCCCCCAAGATTTGGGCCAACTACATAGTAGTTGGGTCGGATCTTAAAGTAGTCTTCTTTTCTTCTTCTGGTTCTGAATCTTCATTGCGCAACCGAGGTACAGTCCTGGCGGACCTAGCTGGTCCGAGCCGGCTTTCAGTATGATCGGTTCGTTATTGACATCGCCCGGCTCTGGGCCGAGGCAGTGGGGCTAAAGGCGGAGGCGGAGATGGCCCGGTGGGCGCTCGTCGAGGCCAGCTAGCTTGAGGAGTGGTGGGTTGGCGACAAGAGCCGGCTGGAGGCCGAGGTGGATCACCTCAAGGCGGAGGTGTCCAAGGCAGCGGAGGCTGAACGGGCCCTTGCCAAAACCGGCTAGCAAAGTGATAAGCTGGCCGATGACAAGGGTCAGATCGAGGCGGAGGTGGAGCGGCTAAATTCGCTGGGGACCCAGATGGGGGATGCCCATCAGGCGGAGCTCCACCGCCGCAAGAAGTCTAAGAAGGCGTCTGCGGCCAAGGACGACGAGCTGAAGGCGGCCCTCGCCAAGGTCGCCTAATTGGACAAGGTGCTCGAGGAGCGTGACCATGCCATCACTACGTAGCGGCACGGTATGTTGCTCGAAGCGCAGCACCTGGATGAGACCTTCGCCAGTAAGTGCTTCCTTTGAATTCTGCCGGGTTGGGAAGCCGTCTTTCTCTTTTTTTATTTGATTTGCCTTGCTTTTCTTTGAGAGGGCACTTCCGGGAAACGCACCGACTGGCGGAAGAAGTTGTCTGCTTCCACCGGGATCCGCAGGGGGTCGTGGGCTCCGGGGCCGACCCGCGGGTCGCCTAGACTTTCTCGGAGAGCATGGCCGCCGCCGAAGCTCGTCTGCGTGTTTTGGGCGAGCAGATGGCGCAGCTCTCCAGGCCGGCGCGGGGATAACAGCGGCCCTCTGTCCTGACGCTGATGCACCGAATAGCTTCTCGCGGCTGGCGTGATGGCTGAGGTGGCGCCGGAGTGGCTTCAGGTATGGCGGGTTTCCGCCGCTCAGGCTGATGCTGAGATGGCACTCTGGTTTGTCATGTCTTGGCGTCCGGATCTGGAGATGTATCGGCTGATGGGCCAGCGAGCCGGCGTGGAGGCCCAGCTGCAGGCGGAGGCCAGAAGCATTGCCGCCCGAGCTAGCTACATCGCCGGATTCACCATCCATGGTGAGTTCCAGCCGGAACGAACAGATGACGGCCGAGTCATTCCTACTGAAGACTTCGGCTTGCTTCTAAATGACTCGGAGGGCAGCTGTCGGTGTACAAAAGTGTGGGTACTTCTGTACTCCTTACTCGTGCACAGATGGTCGCAGCCACACCTACAGCAGGGCTTGGCGAGGCAGAGGAGGACGGCAGGAGGCAAGACAGGTACAAAGAATATCAAAACAAACGCTCAAAGAAACAAGTAGCAGAAGGTAGGCAAGGCCACGCTCGGCAACAAGCCTTGCCAAGGTGACCTGCGAGGCTCCCGGCAAGCTCCCTGCCGGGGCAGCTTGCGAAGAGACCAGCAGGGCCACCACCCTTGGGGTTGAGAGCTCTGACACCATAGACAACGTTAAGACCAAGAACTGGAAAGCGCATGCTCGATAGCATGCAAATCCTGATGAAGATTGACGCCCCACAGATCCACATGGGACCAGAAGGCGAGGACCCCCGGCAAGACCCTTGCCGGGGACGATTCCAAGGCCTCGGCAAGCCTTGCCGAGGACGATCGCTGGGCCACGGCCAGACCCGTGCCCGGCAAAGTTTTGCCACCTCACCACCACTCCAGTGCGACGATAGGCGTGCCAACTAAGCAGGCGCCTGGGTGGCAAATGATGACCCACAAGTATAGGGGATCTATCGTAGTCCTTTCGATAAGTAAGAGTGTCGAACCCAACGAGGAGCAGAAGGAAATGATAAGCGGTTTTCAGCAAGGTATTCTCCGCAAGTACTGAAATAAGTGGTAACAGATAGTTTGGTGATAAGATAAATTGTAACGGGCAACAAGTAACAAAAGTAAATAAAGTGCAGCAAGGTGGCCCAATCCTTTTTGTAGCAAAGGACAAGCCTAGACAAGCTCTTATAATAGGAAAAGCGCTCCCGAGGACACATGGGAATATCGTCAAGCTAGTTTTCATCATGCTCATATGATTCGCATTCGGTACTTTGATAATTTGATATGTGGGTGGACCGGTGCTTGGGTATTGCCCTTGCTTGGACAAGCATCCCACTTATGATTAACCTCTATTGCAAGCATCCACAACTACAACAAAAGTATTAAGGTAAACCTAACCATAGCATGAAACATATGGATCCAAATCAGCCCCTTACGAAGCAACGCATAAACTAGGGTTTAAGCTTCTGTCACTCTAGCAACCCATCATCTACTTATTACTTCCCAATGCCTTCCTCTAGGCCCAAATAATGGTGAAGTGTTATGTAGTCGACGTTCACATAACACCACTAGAGGTTAGACAACATACATCTTATCAAAATATCGAACGAATACCAAATTCACATGACTACTAATAGCAAGACTTCTCCCTTGTCCTCAAGAACAAACGTAACTACTCACATAGCATATTCATGTTCATAATCAGAGGGGTAATAATGTGCATAAAGGATCTGAACATATGATCTTCCACCAAATAAACCAACTAGCATCAACTACAAGGAGTAATCAACACTACTAGCAACCTACTAGCACCAATCCCGGACTTGGAGACAAGAATTGGATACAAGAGATGAACTAGGGTTTGGAGATGAGATGGTGCTGATGAAGATGTTGATGGAGATTGCCCTCTCCCGATGAGAGGAGCGTTGGTGATGACGATGGTGATGATTTCCCCCTCCCGGAGGGAAGTGTCCCCGGCAGAACAGCTCTGCCGGAGCCCTAGATTGGTTCCGCCAGGGTTCCTCCTCGTGGCGGCGGAGTCTCGTCCCGAAAGGTTGCCTTTTATTTTTTCTCATCGAAAGACTTCATATAGGAGAATATGGACGTCGGAGAGCCACCAGGGGGCCCACGAGGTAGGGGGCGTGCCCGAGGGGGGCGCCCCCCACCATCGTGAGCAGGGTGTGGGCCCCCTGGCCTTCATATTTGGCGATGATTTTTCTTTATTTATTTTAAGGTATTCCGTGGAGTTTTAGGACTTTTGGAGTTGTGCAGAATAGTCCTTC
Source organism: Triticum timopheevii (assembly GCA_963921465.1). Classification (NCBI taxonomy): domain Eukaryota; kingdom Viridiplantae; phylum Streptophyta; class Magnoliopsida; order Poales; family Poaceae; genus Triticum; species Triticum timopheevii. The sequence goes on from OY997272.1 coordinate 175,248,738, forward strand.
AATATTTGCTCCTTTTCCAGCCCAGAATTCCAGCTGCCGGCATTCTCCCTCTTCCTTGTAAAATAAGAGAGAATAGCCATAAGTATTGTGACATAACGTGAAATAACAGCCCATAATGCAATAATTATTGACATAAAAGCATGATGCAAAATGGACGTATCAACTCCCCCAAGCTTAGACCTCGCTTGTCCTCAAGCGAAAAGCCGATAACAATAAATATGTCCTCATGTTTAGAGGTAGAGGCGTCGATAAAAAATAAAATACGGACATGAAGGCATCATGATTATTTCATAACAACAACATATAAAAATTTTGTCATATGATTACTTATGTTCAAGTAATGATCTTTTCACAAAGCCAAAGTATGAATCAGAAACCTTATTCAGCACCAACAAATTATACCATCAGTCATTGAAACAATTGCAATTTATCATAACATCGGAAAGAGTCTATGTCAGAGCTTAAAAGCAAGTCCACATACTCAATTATAACTTAGTCCTTCATAATTGCTAACACTCACGCGATACTTGTGGTTACGGAGTTTTAATCGGACACAGAGAAAGATAGGCGCTTATAGTTTTGCCCCACAACCTTTTACCTCAAAGGTAATGTCAACAATTATAATTCATGCTCCCCCACATCCAATTAGATATATATATCATGTTCTTTCCAACATGCTGAGCTTGGCAAAGGATAAAATGAAAAAGGAAAGGTGAAGATCACCGTGACTCTTGCATAAGGTAGAGGATAATAATAAAAGATAGGCCCTTCGCAGAGGGAAGCAGAGGTTGTCATGCGCGTTTAGGGTTAATGCATAAAATCTTAATGCAAAAGAACGTCACTTTATATTGCCCCTTGTATATGGACCTTTATTATGCAGTCCGTCGCTTTTATTACGTCCACAACAAGTTCGTACACAGCTTATTTCTCTGCACTAATAAGTCATGCATATTTAGAGAGCAATTTTTATTGCTTGCACCGATGACAACTTACTTGAAGGATCTTACTCAATCCATAGGTAGATATGGTGGACTCTCATGGCAAAACTGGTTTAAGGGTATTTGGAAGCACAAGTAGTATTTCTACTTAGTGCTGAGAATTTGGCTAGCATGAGGGGGAAAGGCAAGCTCAACACGGTAGAGGATCCATGACAACATACTTTGTCTCAGATATAAGAAAACATAACTCATTATGTTGTCTTCCTTGTCCAACCTCAACTCTTTAGCATGTCATATTTTAATGAGTGCTCCCAATCATAAAAGATGTCAATGATAATATATCTATATGTCAAACCTCTCTTTCCTTATTACTTCCTATTAATTGCAACGATGACCAAAGCTATATTTGCCAACTCCCAACAACTTTAAATCATCATACTCTTTCTATGTGAAGTCATTACTTTCAATAAGATCAATATAAACTCTTTGATTCTTTTTATTCTTTTTCTTCTAATCACCCAAAATCATGGCAAAATACTCAAGCCCTTGACTGAACACTAATCTTTATTATATAGCTTACGGACTCGATTACAAAGAAGGATCATAAAGCAAAACTCAAAACTAGATCATGCCATGACTTTATTCTACTAAATCAAGATACTACTAATAGGATCGAACTAAGAAAAATGGTAAAGATAGGAGTTGTGATGGTGATACAATACCAGGGCACCTCCCCCAAGCTTGGCAGTTGCCAAGGGGAATGCCCATACCCAGATGATTATGTCTCCTTCTTTGTTGTTGGTGGTGCATTTTTCTTCTCCAGCTTGCGTCTAAGGCTAAAATTTTCCTCCCTTAGATCCTCATTCTCGAGCTCAAGTTTCATTATCTTTTTGCATAATGCTGCCTTGCTGTCCTGCAAAAAACGAGGTGGGATAGATTGGACCTTAGGGAGGCTTGACTTCTTGAACTCCACATGCATATCACTAGGTTGAGGCAGGGGATAGTCCTCTTCGTCGGAACTCGTTTCCTCCTTTCTCTTGGGATCATAGTCTTCTTCTTCCTCCGTGGTCCAGCCGTAATGCTCCGCATCCCCATATACTTTTGGATTTGCAATATAATCAGCCATGTAGCTCTCTCCCTCCGAGTCTTGGGAAGACATCTTGCTCTAATCTACAGCAGCAACAGCTAGAAACGAAAACAGAGGATATTTGCGTGATACGGGAGTCAAAACCTTCAGGAGTATATATAATGAACTTTTACCGACCAAAATACGTATCGTGCCAGGAAACGAAGTCCGGAGGGCACACGAGGTAGGGGGCGCGGCCAGGGGGTAGGGCGTGCCCTCCACCCTCGTGGAGGCCTCGTGTCCTCCCCGGACTGCTACTTATTTTTCTATTTTTCTAAATATTCCAAAACGGAGAAATATTGCCTTAAAAATTGTTTTGGAGTCGGTTTACTTACCGTACCACATACCTATTCCTTTTCGGAGTCTGGAACATTCTGGAAAGTGTCCTTTATGTATTCCTCCGGGGTTACGGTTTCAATAATATTAGTTTCAACATTTATAGGATTACCTGAGATATAGTGTTTGATCCTTTGACCGTTTACCACCTTCGGATTTGTGCCTGCAAAGTTGTTGATTTTTATGGCACCGGAACAATAGACCTCCTCGATAACGTAGGGACCTTCCCATTTGGAGAGAAGTTTTCCTGCAAAAAATCTTAAACGAGAGTTGTATAGCAATACACAATCACCTACATTAAACTCACGTTTTTGTATCCTATCATGCCATGTTTTAACCTTTTCTTTAAATAACTTGGCATTTTCATAAGCTTGGGTTCTCCATTCATCAAGTGAGCTAATATCAAATAACCTCTTCTCACCGGCAAGTTTGAAATCATAGTTGAGCTCTTTAATAGCCCAATATGCCTTATGTTCTAGTTTGAGAGGTAAGTGACATGCTTTTCCATAAACCATTTTATACGGAGACATACCCATAGGATTTTTGTAAGCAGTTCTATAGGCCCACAATGCGTCATTCAGTTTCTTGGACCAATTCTTTCTAGACCTATTGACAGTCTTTTGCAAAATTAATTTGAGCTCTCTATTGCTCAATTCTACTTGACCACTAGACTGCGGGTGATAAGGAGATGCAATTCTATGATTAACGTCATATTTAGCAAGCATCTTACAGAAAGCACCATGAATAAAGTGTGAACCACCATCAGTCATTAAATATCTAGGGACTCCAAACCTCGGAAAAATAACTTCCTTAAGCATTTTAATAGAAGTGTTATGATCAGCACTACTAGTTGGAATAGCTTCTACCCACTTAGTAACGTAATCAACAGCAACTAAAATATGAGTATATCCATTAGAGGCAGGAAAAGGTCCCATATAATCAAAGCCCCAAACATCAAATGGTTCAATAACAAGTGAATAATTCATAGGCATTTCTTGACATCTACTAATGTTACCAATTCTTTGACATTCATCGCAAGACAAAACAAACTTACGGGCATCCTTGGAGAGAGTAGGCCAATAAAAGCCGGATTGCAATACCGTATGTGTAGTTCTATCTCCAGCGTGGTGTCCTCCATAAGCTTCGGAGTGACACTTGTGTAGGATCTGTTCCTGTTCATGCTCAGGTACACAACGTCTAATAACACCATCTACTCCTTCTTTATAAAGATGTGTTTCATCCCAAAAGTAATGTCGCAAGTCATAGAAAAACTTTTTGTTTTGTTGGTATGTGAAGCTAGGTGGTATAAATTTAGCAACAATATAATTAGCATAATCAGCATACCAAGGAGTGCTACGAGAAGTACTTATGACATTTAATTGTTCATCAGGAAAGCTATCATTAATGGGTAGTGGGTCATCAAGAACATTCTCTAACCTAGATAAGTTGTCTGCAATGGGGTTCTCAGCTCCTTTTCTATCAACAATATGCAAATCAAATTCTTGAAGCAAGAGAACCCATCTAATAAGCCTAGGTTTTGCATCTTTCTTTTCCATAAGATATTTAATAGAAGCATGATCTATGTGAATAGTTACTTTAGAATCAACAATATAAGGTCTGAATTTATCACAAGCAAATACAACTTCTAAAAATTCCTTTTCGGTAGTAGCATAATTTCTTTGAGCATTGTCTAGAGTCTTACTAGAATAATGGATAACATTTAATTTTTTATCAACTCTTTGCCCTAGAACAGCACCTACAGCATAATCACTAGCATCACACATAATTTCAAAGGGTAAATTCCAATCAGGTGGCTGAACAACAGGTGCAAAGACTAATGCTTTCTTAAGTATTTCAAATGCTTCTACACAATCATCATCAAAGTCAAATGGTACATCTTTTTGTAATAAATTAGTCAGAGGCCGAGAGATTATTGAGAAGTCCTTAGTGAACCTCCTATAAAATCCGGCGTGACCAAGGAAACTTCTTATACCTTTGATGTCCTTGGGACAAGGCATCTTTTCAATAGCATCAACCTTGTCTTTATCAACTTCAACACCTCTTTCAGAAACCTTGTGCCCCAAGACAATACCTTCATTAACCATAAAGTGGCACTTTTCCCAATTCAAGACAAGATTAGTTTCTTTGCATCTCTGCAAAACTCGAGCAAGATTGCTCAAACAATCATCAAAAGAGGAACCATAGACGGAAAAGTCGTCCATGAAAACCTCACAAATTTTCTCGCAAAAGTCAGAGAATATAGCCATCATGCATCTTTGAAAGGTAGCAGATGCATTACATAAACTGAAAGGCATACATCTATAAGCAAAAGTACCAAAAGGGCATGTAAAAGTAGTCTTTGATTGATCTTTAGCCGACACAGGTATTTGAGAAAAACCGGAATAACCATCTAGAAAGCAATAGTGTGTATGTGTGCATAATCTTTCTAGCATTTGATCAATAAAAGGTAAGGGGTAATGATCTTTCTTAGAAGCCTTATTTAATTTGTAGAAATCAATTACCATCCTATACCCTGTGATAATTCTTTGCGGAATCAATTCATCTTTATCATTAGGGACAACAGTAATACCTCCCTTCTTAGGGACACAATGGACAGGACTTACCCACTGACTATCAGCAACGGGATAAATTATACCTGCCTCCAGAAGCTTGAGTATTTCCTTTCTTACCACTTCTTTCATTTTAGGATTCAAACGTCGTTGAGGATCACAAACTGGTTTGGCATCAACTTCCTAATTTATTTTATGTTGACATAGAGTGGGACTGATGCCCTTAAGATCATCCAGAGTATATCCAATAGGGGCATGGTGCTTTTTCAGAGTTTTCAATAATCTTTCTTCTTCATGCTCTGAAAGGTTAGCACTAATAATGACAGGATATATTTTCTTTTCATCAAGATAAGCATACTTAAGATTATCAGGCAACGATTTAAGCTCAAACACGGGATCACCCTTGGGTGGAGGAGGATCCCCTAGGATTTCAACAGGCAAATTGTGTTGCAGAATAGGTTCCTGTTTAAAGAATACTTCATCTATTTCCCTTCTTTCATTCATGAACATATCATTTTCATGGTCTAGCAAATAGTGTTCTAAAGGATCACTAGGAGGTACGGCAATAGAAGCAAGACCAATAATTTCATCCTTACTAGGCAATTTTTTCTCACGATGTTGTTTACTAAATTTAGAGAAATTAAACTCATGAACCATATCATCTAAGCCAACAGTAACAACATTCTTTTTGCAGTCTATTGTAGCATTAACAGTATTCAAGAAGGGTCTACCAAATATAATGGGACAAAAGCTATCTTGTGGAGAACTAAGAACAAGAAAATCAGCGGGATATTTGGTTTTCCCACACAAGACTTCAACATCTCTAACAATTCCCACTGGTGAAATAGTATCTCTATTGGCAAGTTTAATTGTGACATCAATTTCTTCTAACTCAGCAGGTGCAATCTCCTGCATAATTTCTTTGTGTAAGTCGATGGGTATAACACTAGCTCTAGCACCCATATCACATAAGCCATGATAACAATGATCTCCTATTTTAATAGAAATAATAGGCACGCCTACCACAGGTCTATGTTTATCTCTATCACAGGGTTTAGCAATTCTAGCAGTTTCACCAGAGAATTGAATAACATGCCCATCAATATTATCAGAGGAGAGATCTTTAACAATGGCAATATTAGGTTCTACTTTGACTTGCTCAGGTGGTGTATAAGTCCTAGTATTGCTTTTACGAATAACAGTTGAAGCTTTAGCATGATCCTTCATTCTAACAGGGAAGGGTGGTTTCTCAACATAAGAAGTACGAACAATAGGATCATTGTAAGTGACAGTCTTTTCTTCAACTTTAATAGGTGCAGCTACTTTTACTTCTATGAGAGGATGATATTTAAACCACTTCTCCTTGGGGAGATCAATATAAGTAGCAAAAGATTCACAGAAAGAAGCTACTATCTCAGAGTCAAGTCCATATTTAGTGCTAAACTTATGGAAAATATCAGTATCCATAAAAGATTTAACACAATCAAACTTAGGTGTCATACCTGACTCCTTACCTTCGTCGAGGTCCCAATCTTCAGAGTTTCGTTTAATTCTATCCAATAAATTCCATCTAAATTCAATAGGCTTCATCATAAAAGACCTAGCACAAGAATTATCAAGCATGGTGCGATTGTTACCAGAAAGCCGAGCATAAAAACTTTGCATAATCACTTCTTTTGCAAGCTCATGATTGGGGCATGAATATAACATTTATTTAAGCCTCCCCCAAGCTTGAGCGATGCTTTCTCCTTCGTGAGGCCAAAAATTATATATATAATTGCGATCACGATGAACAAGATGCATAGGGTAATACTTTTGATGAAATTCCAATTTCAATCTTTTATAGTTCCATGATCTCGTATCATCACATAGCCTATATGAAAGCACAAGTGCTCCCTAGGTGGTTTTGGTAATTAATGTCAACATATCTCTTGTTGGACTAACACTTTTATCTAGTATGTTTCAGATAAGTTCAACAATGGAGTGGCATGGACTAAAGGATGTGGGAACTCCTTCAAGATGCTAAGGACAAAGGATTGGCTCAAGCTTCAAGCCCATGACTCTTCATTTTACATTTTAGTGGTCCAAGATCACATTGAGTCTATAGGAAAAGCCAATACTATCAAGGGGGATGAGGTGTTGCTTAATGAGCCTCTTGCTTCGTGTGCTTTGTGATATGCTCCAAAACCCTCAGCTACTTTCCCACTTCCACAAATGACCTAAACCTAAGCCAAAATCGGTCACACCGATTCTTCCTATCCGACGCCACCGATTCCAAAAGTCATAGCCACTGCCACAAACCCTAAGCAAATCGGTCTTACCGATGGGGATCTCGGTCTCACCGAGATGGGATTGTAATCTCTCTGTGTATGTCCATTATCAAATCGGTCTCACCGAGTTTGAAAAATCGGTATTACCGAGATTACAATGCAAACTTTTTGGATAACTTATTACCAAAATCGGTCCCACCGAGTTTGAGTAATCGGTCCCACCGAGTTTGCCTGACCAACTCTCTGGAAAGCTTTCTACCAAAATCGGTCTCACCAAGTTTGTGTAATCGGTCTTACCGAGATTATGTTATGCCCTAACCCTAACTGAATCGGTCTCACCGAGTTGCATTTCGGTCCCACCAAAAACCCTAACGGTCACATTATTTGCTAAATCGGTCTGACCGAGTTTAATGATTTGGTCCCACCGAGTTTGGTAGATTGTGTGTAACGGTTAGATTTTGTGTGGAGGCTATATATACCCCTCCACCTGCTCTTCATTCATGGAGAGAGCCATCAGAACGAACCTACACTTCCAGCATACATTTTCTGAGAGAGAACTTCCTACTCATGTGTTGAGGCCAAGATATACCATTCCTACCATATGAATCTTGATCTCTAGCCTTCCCCAAGTTGCTTTCCACTCAAATCTTCTTTCCACCAGATCCAAATCCTATGAAAGAGAGTTGAGTGTTGGGGAGACTATCATTTGAAGCACAAGAGCAAGGAGTTCATCATCAACACACCATTTGTTACTTCTTGGAGAGTGGTGTCTCCTAGATTGGCTAGGTGTCAGTTGGGATCCTCCGACAAGATTATGGAGTTGAACCAAGGAGTTTGTAAGGGCAAGAAGATCGCCTACTTCGTGAAGATCTACCGCTAGTGAGGCAAGTCCTTCGTGGGCGACGGCCATGGTGGGATAGACAAGGTTGCTTCTTCGTGGACCCATCGTGGGTGGAGCCCTCCGTGGACTCGCGCATCCATTACCCTTCGTGGGTTGAAGTCTCCATCAACATGGATGTACGATAGCACCACCTATCGGAACCACGCCAAAAACATCCGTGTCTCCAATTGCGTTTGAATCCTCCAAACCCTTCCCTTTACTTTCTTGCAAGTTGCATGCTTTACTTTCCGCTACTCATATACTCTTTGCATGCTTGCTTGATATGTATTGTGAATGTTGAAATTGTGCCTAAACTCCACTTAAACTCAAAGAATCTTAAAAACTGCAACTTTGGTACTTAGTGTCTAATCACCCCCCTCTAGACACCTCTTCTCAAGGTCCTACAAGTGGTATCAGAGCTTTGGTCTCCATTGCTTTGGTTTAATCACCATTGGAGGAAGATGGATGAGTCTACTATTGGGAGTCTTAGACATAGAGTGCCTATTCTTGATGGAGAGTATTTTCATGAGTGGAAAAATGAGATGCTTGTTATTTTCAATCAATATCATTTTAACAAGTACATCGCTAGTCCTTGTGCACCTTATGTTGATCCTATGCATCCTACCCATGATGAGTCAATTGGCATGATTAGGAATCTTAGAACTGCCGAACTTATCATTAGAGTATTTCCTAGAAACTTAATTGGATGTTTGCCTACTTTCAAGTGTGCCTACACCATATGGAAATTTCTTGAGGAACGATTTCCAGATTATTCCTTGAAAAATCTTGATGAAATTCTCCATAAGTCTATTGCTTTGAGTAAGATGAATACTAGTGATCCTATGTTTGGTGATCGTCTATTTGAGCTTACAAACCTTATGCGTGCCAAAGGAAATGTTGGTATCATTAGTGATATTATTTCCGAAGCTATAAAAATTCATAAGCAAGATTATTGTCAAACTCATTCTAATGAATCACCCTCTCTAGGACTTGATCCAACACATGACGATGTTGAACATGGATACTATGATGAGGATGATGATAGTGACTTCGATCTTGATGATGCGATGAGACATTTTGGTCTTATGGCAAATCTTCGGGGATATATGTCAGGAGGAAAGGAATGGGTTCTTGATAGTGGATGTACCGATCACATGACCGGAGATAAAGACATGTTCCGTGAGCTTGCTAATAATGATAGTCCTCGAATGTATGTCACTTTCGGAGACAACTCAAAGGGTAAGGTTGTTGGCCTTGGTAAGGTGGCCATATCACATGATAGCTCCATACAAAATGTTATGCTCGTTGAATCTCTTGGATACAACTTACTTTCAGTATCTAGACTTGCTGATTTCGGTTTCAATGTTCTATTTACTGAAGTAGATTGCCAAGTGTTTCGTCGAGACAATCATAAAATGGTCTTTACCGGTGTGCGTAGAGGTGATCTATACATTGTTGATTTCACTAAAAAGGCTCAACCTAAAACTTGCTTCATTGCTAAATCCTCAAAAGGTTGGTTGTGTCATAGACGACTAGGTCATGTTGGTATGCGAAACCTTGACAAGCTTATTAAAGGAAATCATATCCTTGGAGTTAATGATGTCATATTTGATAAGGATAAACTTTGCAGCACTTGTCAGGCAGGTAAACAGGTTGGAGGAAGGCATCCCGTGAAGAACATCATGACCACAAGGAGGCCACTCAAGCTACTTCACATGGATCTCTTTGGTCCCAACTCTTACAAGAGTCTCGGTGGAAATTCTTTTGGTCTAGTTATAGTTGATGATTTTTCAAGATTTACGTGGGTGTTCTTTCTCGATGATAAATCGCAGGTCCAAAAGATCTTCAAAAACTTCGCTAGGAAGGCCCAAAATCAATTTGAAGTGAAGATCAAGAAGGTTCGTAGCGACAACGGAACGGAGTTCAAGAACGCAAATGTGGATACCTTTCTTGACGAAGAAGGGATTTCACACGAGTTCTCAGCTACGTACACACCTCAACAAAACGGAGTTGTTGAGAGGAAGAACCGGACGCTCATCGAAATGGCGAGAACGATGCTTGATGAGTACAAGACGCCAAAGCACTTTTGGGCAGAAGCGGTTGAGACAGCTTGTCATGCAACAAATCGCTTGTATCTTCACAAGCTACTCGGCAAGACGGCATACGATCTCCTCACCGGTAACAAACCCAAGTAGGATACTTTCGAGTATTCGGCTCAAAGTGCTACATTCTTGATAAGCATCATCGCTCTAAATTTGCTCCTAAGTCTCATGAAGGTTTCCTACTAGGTTATGGCTCAAACTCTCACACTTACTGTGTCTACAACAATTTCACCCGGAAGGTTGAAGAGACGGTAGATGTGAAGTTTGATGAATCTAATGGCTCGCAAGTAGAGCAATTGCCAATTGATGTAGGTGACAAAGATCCTTCGGAAGCAATTCAAGACTTGGCTACTGGCAAGGTTCGTCCAACGGAGGTGAAGGAGAGTACCTCGTCCGTCCAAGTGGAAGCTTCAACTTCACAACAAGGTGAACAAAGAGTTGATATGGAAGTATCCACAAGTGGGACACACCAAGATGAAGAAAACGAGGAAGTGCATCAAGATGAACGTCAACAACCTCCTTCTCCACCACGACAAGAGAACAACAACGTCAACAATGAAGAAGGCCAAGAAGAAGAACAAGATGAAGAAGATTTTCAACAAAGACCCAAGCAAAAGCTTTCACGAGTTCGAGCAAGAGTTGCTAAAGATCATCCCGTCGAGCAAATCTACAATGACATCCAAACCGGGAGAATCACTCGCTCTAAAACTCATTTAGCTAAATTTTGTGAAAACTATTCTTTCATCTCTAGCATTGAACCTATGAAGGTTGAAGAAGCATTGGAAGATCCAGATTGGATAAATGCTATGCATGAAGAGCTACATAACTTTGAGAGGAATCAAGTTTGGACATTGGTTGAGAAGCCCGACAACAACCACAACGTCATCGGTACCAAATGGGTGTTTCGCAACAAGAAAGATGAAGATGGACAAGTAGTTCACAACAAAGCACGTCTCGTCACCCAAGGCTACACACAAGTCGAAGGTATGGACTAAGGTGAGACTTACGCCCCCATTGCTAGACTTGAGTCCATCCGCATCTTACTTGCCTATGCTAATCATCATGATATCACCTTGTATCAAATGGACATTAAAAGTGCTTTTCTAAATGGTGAAATAGAGGAGGAAGTTTATGTTAAGCAACCTCCCGGATTTGTCAATCCTAAGAAACCTAATCATGTTTAAAAACTTCACAAAGCTCTCTATGGTCTTAAACAAGCTCCTAGAGCTTGGTATAAATGCTTGACCAAGTTCCTTATTGAAAAAGGCTTTGAAATTGGGAAAATTGATTCTACTCTTTTTACTAAAAGGGTTAATGGAGAACTATTTGTGTTGATGATATCATATTTGGTTCAACTAACCCTCATTTTAGTGAAAAGTTTGGGAAGCTAATGTCGGAGAAGTTTGAGATGTCTATGATGAGTGAACTCAAATTCTTTCTTGGGTTGCAAATCAAGCAAACTAAGGAAGGTACCTTTGTTTCTCAAACGAAGTACACCAAGGACTTATTCAAGAAATTCAATATGCAAGAATGCAAAGGTATGTCTACACCCATGCCTACTAGTTGTTGGTGCTTTCAATGAGAGTTCCTCTGTGTCGTCACCGATAGGCTTGATGGCATCTTCAACCAACAACGCTGTCCAGGGTGAGACTTTTCTCCCCGGACAGATCTTTGTATTCGGCGGCTTCGCACTGCGGGCTAATTCACTTGGCCATCTGGAGCAGATCGAAAGCTACGCCCCTGGCCGTCAGGTCAGATTCGTAAGCCTAAACTTCACGGCCGATGTCCGTGGAGACTTGATCTTCGACGGACTCGAGCCACAGCCAAGCGCGCCGCACTGTGACGACGGGCATGATCTAGCTCTGCCACCGAACAGTGCCTTGATGGCCGCACACAGATCCGCTTCGGCCATTAGTCCGGATCCGATCACCCAGATCGAGGGCCGGTGGATAGACGCCGCCCTGGGGGCTTCAACATCCATGGCGATGGAGCCGAACACTAATCTCGTCCCCTGCGAAACTCGTGATTCCGAGGCGCCGGACTCCTTGCCGGACTCCGAACCTCCCGCGCCCCTACCAATCGATTCGGATTGGGCGCCGGTTATAGAATTCACCGCCGCGGACATCTTCCAATACTCGCCTTTTGGCGATATCCTGAATTCACTAAAGCATCTCTCGTTATCAGGAGAGTCCTGGCCGGACTATGGCCAGGATGGTTGGGGTACGAACAACGAAGAAATTCAGAGCCCACCCACCACCCACTTTGTAGCCACTGTCGACGATCTAACCGACATGCTAGACTACGACTCCGACGACATCGACGCTATGGACGACGATGCCGGAGACGAACAGGAACCAGCGCCTACAGGGCACTGGAAGACCACCTCGTCATACGACATATATATGGTGGACACCCCAAAAGACGGGGACGGCGGAGAAGCAGCGAAGGCAGACTCTTTAAAGAAGCAGCCCAAACGCCGGCGTCAGCGGCGCCGCTCTAAATCCCGCCACAGCAAGAATGGAGATTCCGGCACAGGAGATAATAATACTCCAGAGAGTGCCGAAGACAATCCCCTCCAGCAAGACTCAGCGCAGGAGGATGCAGAAGCAAGCCCTCACGAGAGGGCGGCAGACGAAGAGGTTGAGGATCATAACTATATGCCTCCCTCCGAAGACGAAGTAAGCCTCAACGATGATGAATTCGTCGTACCTAAGGATCCCGTCGAACAAGAGCGCTTCAAGCGCAGGCTTATCGCCACAGCAAACAGCCTAAAGAAAAAGCAGCAACAGCTTCAAGCTGATCAGGACCTGCTGGCCGATCGATGGACCGAGGTCCTCGCGGCCAAAGAGTATAAACTCGAATGCCCCTCCAAAAGTTACCCAAGACGCAAGCTGCTCCCCCGATTAGAGGAGGAAGCATACATACCTCCATCACCAGCGCACGATATGGCTGACCGACCACCCCGTGGTCGTGACAGAGAGGCATCCAGGCCTCCAGCCAAGACCGTACCCCGGCATCGCTCCAAAAGTACGAAGCCAAGAGGGAACGCGCCGGACTTGCGAGACATATTGGAGGACAAAGCAAGGCAATCCAGATCCATCTACGGATCACGTGGGCGCCCCACGACCCACGACGAATACCGTCGCGCCGGATACAATAACCCCGGCCGGGCCGAACACAGCAGACAGCGCTCTCTCGAGCTGCGTCGCGATATTGCTCAATACAGAGGCGCCGCACACCCGCTATGCTTCACTGACGAAGTAATGGATCATCAAATCCCCGAAGGGTTTAAACCCGTAAACATCGAATCTTACGATGGCACAACAGACCCCGCGGTTTGGATCGAAGATTATCTTCTCCACATCCATATGGCCCACGGCGACGATCTCCATGCCATCAAGTATCTCCCACTCAAGCTTAAAGGACCAGCTCGGCATTGGCTAAACAGCCTGCCCGCAGAGTCAATTGGGTGCTGGGAAGACCTGGAAGCCGCATTCCTAGACAACTTCCAGGGCACGTATGTGCGACCACCAGACGCCGATGACCTAAGCCACATTATTCAGCAGCCAGACGAATCGGCCAGACAATTCTGGAAAACGGTTCTTCACAAAGAAAAACCAAATCGTCGACTGTCCGAATGCAGAGGCCCTTGCAGCCTTCAAACATAACATCCGGGACGAATGGCTAGCCCGGCACCTGGGGCAGGAAAAGCCGAAATCTATGGCAGCCCTCACATCATTAATGACCCACTTCTGCGCGGGAGAGGACAGCTGGCTAGCTCGCAGCAACAATCTCCGCAAAAATTCTGGAAGTCCGGATACCAAGGACAACAACGGCAGGTCACGTCGAAAAAAAAACAAACGCCGCATTAACGGCGATGATAAGGAGGATACGGCAGTCAACGCCGAATTCCGAGGCTCTAAACCCGGTCAGCGGAAGAAGTCGTTCAAAAGAACCACTCCGGGTCCGTCCAATTTGGACCGAATACTCGACCGCTTATGCCAGATACATGGCACCCCTGAAAAACCAGCTAATCACACTAATAGAGATTGCTGGGTGTTCAAGCAGGCAGGCAAGTTAATTGCCGAAAACAACGACAAGGGGCTGAACAGCGACGACGAGGAAGAGACCCGACCGCCGAACAATAGAGGACAGAAGGGTTTTCCCCCACAAGTGCGGATGGTGAACATGATTTACGCGACCCATATACCCAAGAGGGAGAGGAAACGCGCACTAAGGGACATCTATGCGATGGAGCCAGTCGCCCGAAGTTCAATCCATGGTCCTCTTGTCCGATCACTTTCGATCAAAGAGACCATCCGACCAGCATCCGCCATGGCGGATTCGCCGCATTGGTTTTAGACCCAATCGTCGATGGATTTCACCTCACGAGAATCCTGATGGACGGCGGCAGTAGCCTGAACCTGCTTTATCAGGATACAGTGCGCAAAATGGGCATAGACCCCTCAAGGATTAAACCTACAAAGACAACCTTTAAAGGTGTCATACCAGGAGTGGAAGCCAACTGTACAGGCTCAGTCACACTGGAAGTGGTCTTCGGATCCCCAGATAATTTCCGGAGCGAAGAGTTAATCTTCGACATAGTCCCGTTTCGCAGCGGCTATCACGCTCTGCTCGGACGAACCGCGTTTGCAAAATTCAACGCGGTGCCGCATTATGCATACCTAAAGCTCAAGATGCCAGGCCCTCGCGGAGTCATCACGGTCAATGGGAATACGGAACGCTCCCTCCGAACGGAGGAACATACAGCGGCTCTTGCGGCAGAAGTACAGAGCAGCCTTCTAAGGCAATTCTCGAGTCCGACCGTTAAAAGGCCGGATACAGCAAAACGCGCCCGGAGCAGTTCCAACCAAGACCACCTGGCGCGATCAGAGCATGCGTAGCAATGTGGCCCCAACCCTCGCCCGTGCATGATTGCAAGAATAACACTCCGCGTACATCATTACGCTTTGGAGATACCATGGGCACAGGGGAAGGGGCACAATCGCAACGGACCTAGAGTGCGGTTAAACCACACCGGGGGCTCGCAAGTGTGCCCCCCTTTTTTTAATTTTTTTTATTTCCCTTCTTTGTGTACACAGGACTCCGTTAACCAGAGGCCCTGTCCGGCGATGAACCTGCCGAACTCATGATGCAACAGTCAGGGACGAAAGAAGGCTGCGACGAACACTCAGGTGGTCTCAATTACGAGCATTAAATTCGATTATATACACCAAGTCCGCAGCTCACCCCTGAAGGGGGACATGTTTACCTAGTCCAAATCCCTTGCTTACCGCACTACTTGTATCAGTCCGCACTCATAGCAGATTTCCTTTAATAAATAATGCAGCACTTTTCGACTGCAATTACATCACCTTTTTATTTATATGTTCATTACATGACATCTTGCACCCGTATATTTTGGTACGGCCGAATACGCCAGGGGCTTCTGTTCCCCAAATTATGGTGTGATAAAGTCCGAACACTTTCATAAGTGCGGCACCCCGAACTTATAGCATTATATGAATCGGCTCCGAATCATGTCTTGGGTCAATAGTTGGGTTTGCCCGGCTCCCATGTTTTGGTGCCTTACATTCCGTTCTGTCGGCTAAGGTGGCACTGGGAGAACCACTGCGATTGCGCCCCGGTTGAGCCGGGCGAGCGCCTCAATGGAGAAAGCTAAAACTGACTGGCATGATAAGGCGAGAGACTGGTCGCTGTTCGAGAGGTTTTTTCGGGTCCTTAAAGACTCACGCCGCTTCGAGCAAAGTTCCGGACAATGTCCGACGAAGGCGTGGTTAGTGCCCCGGATTCGGTCTTCCGAATACCAGGGGCTTCGCCGAAATTTAAAATTATAGAATTCTATGGCTAAGTGAGAGTGTTCAAGCATTATAAGTCCGGTTGCCTTGTTCGTTGTGTTGAGCGCCTCCCTAGATGGACCCAAAAATGGGAACAAGAGTGCTCAAGTTTATCCCGAACACCCCAGCACTCGTGGCTTGTGGGCTAAAGCCAACGACTTGCCATCTCTCAGATTTTATAAACGGCCGCACAGAAGGTAATATTTTAAATTAAACAAGCGTTGCTTAAACGCGCACATGAACAAAGTTTCAGCGCGTAGGATAATGCATAACGAGTTTACTCAAAGATTACATTTCGGGGGCACTCATCCGCAATATCGCGGGCTCCCTTCAGGACAATTTTATAATACATCTCGGGCGTGCGATACTCCTTGCCCGGTGGCAGTGGGTCCGTGAGAAGCTTCTCCGCATCCAACTTGCCCCAATGCACCTTTGTGCGGGCAAGGGCCCGACGAGCACCTTCAATATAGGCGGAGCGCTTGATAACCTCCACCCAGGGGCACGCATCCACCAGCCGCCGCACAAGGCCGAAGTAGCTTCCAGGCATGGCCTGTCCAGGCCACAGCCAGACTATAAGGCCCTTCATGGCCTCCCCAGCTACCTTATGGAGTTCGACCAGCTGCTTCAGCTGGTCGCTTGGGGGCACCGGATGGCCGGCCTCAGCGTACTGAGACCAGAAGACATTCTCCGTCGAGCTCCCCTCCTCGCCACGATAGAATGCGGCGGCATCGGACGCACTATGCGGCAGATCTGCAAACGCCCCTGGAGAGCTCCGAACACGGGTAAGTGTAAGGTAGTTTACATTAACATGCCTGATTTGCATGAAAAATGCCTTACCCGCAGCTATCTTCTTTATATCCTCAACCTCCTGAAGGGCCTTATGGGCCTCGGCCTTGGCGGACTTGGCACTTTCGAGAGCCGAGGCAAGCTCGGACTCTCGAGTCTTGGAGTCACGCTCCAAACTCTCATGCCTCTCCATGAGAGCCTGGAGCTCTTGCCGTACTTCCGCCACCCGTGCCTCCTGCTTTTCTCGCTCTACCCGTTCCGCGGCCGCACTGCGTTCGGCCGCGGACACGGCCTCCTTCAGGGCTGCCACCTCGTTCGTGGCCCCTGCAATACCCATATTATCCTTGTTAATTTTATTGCAACCAAAATCCTTTTCTGTAAGGTAACCATTCAAAGTGGTGTGACTCACCTTCTTTGTCCTAGAGCTTCTTCTTGGGATGGCCGAGCTCTTGCTCGAACCGCTCGAGATCCTTTTTCAGCACATCGACCTCTGCCGTTAGTGCGGTAGAGGTCAGCAGCGCAGCCTGCAAACCCATATTGACATATTTTAAGCAACCCTGCGTATATCTTGTTAGATCCTCAGTCCGGCTTTTTCTTTCCGAACACCGAACTGAGCATCAGGGGCTACTGTCTATGCGGTATTACATTACATTATTTTAACTTCTTACCTTAAAGCTTGTTAGAAGGCTGCTGCAGGCTTCGGTCAGCCTGCTTTTGGCGAGCTGAACCTTTTGAATCACCGCACTCATGATAGTGCGGTGTTCTTCCTCGATGGAAGCGCCTTTAAGCACCTCCAACAAGTTATCTGGCGCCTCCGGTTGGACGGAGGCCGCCGGCGTCACGGTCTTGCCCTTCTTTCGAAGGGGCCGCTTGCCGGACTCTGGAACCACTGCGGGTTCTGATGTAGAGTCCGGCGCAAAGTCCGGGAGGCTGCCTGACGGCGCCTCCAGAGCCTCCTCCTGATGGGTTCCTCTCTGGGATCCCACCTGGGCGTCCTCGTCGGCGCGTGGGGTAGAGGCGGTCGGAAGTGAATCCACATCCGACGGGGCCAACGACCTGCTCGATGAGTCGGGGAGATCGTCATCGGCCGGACTACGGACAGAACGCGGCGTTAGAAGGACACTACGCGACATAAAATATATTGCATATCAAGGATCCAGATACTTACGATCTCGCCGGACGCCTGGCCCTTGGAGGCTGCTCATCCTCGCCAACGCTGGTGTTGGCGAAACTGTCCGGGGGGATAGTTCTCCCCCTCTTGGACCCTTCGGCCTCCCCTATTGGGGAAGCCTTCCTCTTCTTCTCTCCCCCCTCCGGGAGAGAGTACTCCTCCTCCTCCTCGTCTTCGGGGGAGGAGTCCGCATCGTCGTCAGACGCCTGATTGCGGGAACTCTTTCGAGTCCCCGCGGCCACCTTCTTGGCCTTCTTCTCCGGCACCACGTGCGGTGCCGGAACCAGCAACCCTGCTAAACGGGCGTCCACTGGGTCTTCTGGCATGGGAGCCGGGCTGATAAGCTGCCTGGCCTTCTCCATCCATTCCTGTCAAAGGAAAGGAAGGGATGAAACCCTCTTATAATCAATTCGATTACTACAAAGTGTCCTGTAATGGGGTTGAATCACTTACCTCGTCAGTTGGATGCTGCGAGCTGAATCCGCGATCTTTCGTCGTGGATACGGGGGCTTCGGCGCCCTTAAACAGCACCCTGTGGGCGCCTTCGTATGTCGTATCGAAGAGCCCGCTCAGCGCCTGGTGCTGTTCCGGATTGAACTCCCACAGATTGAATGCCCGTTCTTGGCATGGGAGAATCCGGCAGATGAGCATGACTTGGACCACGTCGACGAGCCTGAGCTTATTGCTCACCAGCTTCTGGATGCAGGCTCGGAGTCCAGTCACCTCCTTCGGATGGCCCCACAGCAAGCCCTTCTCTTTCCAGGAGGTGAGCTGCGTCGGGACGCCAGATCTAAACTCGGGGGCCGCCGCCCATGTAGGCTTGCGCGGCTCGGTGATGTAGAACCACCCCGATTGCCACCCCTTGACGGAGTCCACGAAGGCCCCTTCGAGCCAAAGGACGTTGGGTAATTTACCCAACATGGCGCCTCCGCATTCCGCTTGTGTGCCCTTCACAACCTTCGGCTTGACGTTGAAGGTCTTGAGCCACAGGCCGAAGTGGGGCCGGATGCAGAGGAAGGCCTCGCACACGACGATGAACGCCGAGATGTTGAGGATGAAGTTCGGCGCCAGATCGTGGAAATACAGGCCGTAATAGAACATGAGCCCCCGGACGAATGGATGGAGCGGAAAGCCCAGTCCGCGGAGGAAGTGGGGAAG
Organism: Triticum timopheevii; assembly: GCA_963921465.1. Lineage (NCBI taxonomy): Eukaryota > Viridiplantae > Streptophyta > Magnoliopsida > Poales > Poaceae > Triticum > Triticum timopheevii. The sequence continues at coordinate 175,267,933 of OY997272.1, forward strand.
GAAGACGACCCTCTCGTGAGGCCCAGGGGTGGGGATGAGCTGCCCCTCGTCGGGCAGCCGATGTGCGATATCGCCGGAGAGGTATCCGGCACTGCGCAGCTTGGTGATGTGCTCCTCCTTAACGGTGGAGGCCAACCACTTGCCTCCCCCTCCGGACATATTCGGAGAAGGTCGAGGCGAGATGCGCGAGCTTGGGCGTTGGAGCTTGAGTGCACGGAGATGTATAAGCAAAGGAGGAAGAAGGCGTAGGTGAGAAGGTAAATCCTTATCCCTTATATATAGGCGGACGAAACTGTGCGTCCCCCACTGGCCTGGTAAAACTTGCTTATCTCCCAAGCGCCACCATCAATGGCGCGGTTGGGTTACCCACGTCCGTATTGATGAGAATCCCGGAATAAGGGGAACACGATCTCTGCTTCGACAAGACGTGCCAAGGAAACCGCTTCGCTAAACGTGCTGAGGTGGTATAGTAAAAAATGATTCAAAAAGTGGCTTGGTAGTGGTGTGATGTCACGCCGCATAATACGTCAGCAGATTGAACTAAGTGTACATTTTATTCTCTCTACGGTGGAATGTGGAATTTATTCTGCAGAGCCGGACACTATCCTGGTGTTCATGATCTTCTCTGGATTATTCAAGGGAGGAACCCGCCTTGCAATGCCGAACATTATGCGCGCCGGACTTATCATCATTGAAGCCTGGTTCAGGGTCTACTGAGGGAGTCCTGGACTGGGGGGTGTCCGGTCAGCCGGACTATCATCGTCCGCCGGACTCCAAGACTACGAAGATACAAGATTGAAGACTCCGTCCCGTGTCCGGATAGGGACTTTCCTTGGCGTGGAAGGCAAGCTTGGCAATACGGATATGTAGGTCTCCTACCATTGTAACCGACTCTGTGTAACCCTAGCCCTCTCCAGTGTCTATATAAACCGGAGGGTTTTAGTCCGTAGGACAACGCAACCATTACAACAATCATACCATAGGCTAGCTTCTAGGGTTTAGCCTCCTTGATCTCGTGGCAGATCCACTCTTGTACTACCCATATCATCAATATCAATCAAGTAGGAGTAGGGTTTTACCTCCATCGAGAGGGCCCGAACCTGGGTAAAAACATCATGTCCCTTGTCTCCTGTTACCATCCGCCTAGACGCAAAGTTCGGGACCCCCTACCCAAGATCCGCCGGTTTTGACACCGACATTGGTGCTTTCATTGAGAGCTCCTCTGTGCCATCACCGATAGGAAGGATGCCTCTTCCCGTCTTTAAAGACGGTATCTTCGTTGAAGGAGCCTTGGCCACCGGCCAAACTATCCGGCTGGGTGGTTTTCTCATGACCGCCTGTTCGGCCATCGCTTCGACGACGACCTCTTAGGTCGTCAAAAGCAATCTTCGCGTCAACTCGGAATTCGCCGAGCAGTTGGATCCAATAGAGCTTTCGTCCATAAACGAGCTCTTGGATCGCATCACCGCCCTGGGAGTCGCTACAGACTACAATCAGACTGGGCTTAAAACCGATCTGAGAGAGATTAACTCTCCCCAGGTTACCCACCATGTCGCGGTGGTAGAGGAACAACGCGGCGACTCTTCTCCTCTATTGAAAACTAGTCATGTCCGGGCTTCTGAACCCTCCATGCCGGACTCCCGCAGGGGGACGGACTTCGATCAAGCACTGAACCTAAAGTCAGGCGTCGGACCGGACTCATTGGACGACGTCCAATGATCCAAGCTTCCAAATTCGGAAACTACTCGGCCCTTGAGCCTCGAGATGGGTAGGGTTCCGGACTTAATTCCACCCACCCACCCAGACATATGCGATCTATCTCAAATCCGGCAAGAGCCCGCTGAAACAGTACATCATTACTGGGCTAGATTCCTCCTGGTTATGGACAGGATAAAGGACTGCCGAGAGGAAAACGCAATTTCAGTTTTCTGCAATAATTGCATGGACGAGGGAATCTTGAACGCCATCAGACACCATGAAATTACACGCTTCTCCGACCTGGCGTCCATAGTACGAAAGTACTGTGCGATGGAGAGTTTCCGGAAAACCGAAACTAAGTTTTGTGACAATCCGGCCCCGAATATAACCCTAGTCCGTGACAAAAGGGTGCAGCACACTCAGGCACCAGGTACAAAAACCAAAAAGCAAAAACCCCATAAAGGGCAAGGAACCGTACTGGAGGGATGGCTCAGCGGACCTTGTAAAATTCACAGTACAGAAGGCGCCACCCAACACATAGCCTTCGAGCATGTTGGATATTGCGGCAGGTGGCCAAAAGTGGCGAGGAGCTTCTAGCCCCAGAAAACCACTCCAACAGTACCAGTACGGTGTCAACAGTCTTCGAGACTTTTGCATCAAATAATGTGCGAAAACGAACAATCCGCAGCCTTGCCGAAGTCTACCAAGTAGCAACAACAAATCCATGGAGCGACACGGCCATCACCTTCAACGCCAGCGACGAACCTAAATTCCGAACAGCCCGAGCACCAGCCGCATTGGTCCTCAGTCCAGTAGTGGACGGCTTTAGTCTTACCAAGGTACTCATGGATGGCGGCAGCGGACTAAACCTCATCTATGAGGAAACTCTTCAAAAAATGGAAATAGACTGGAGCCGCATTGAGCGAAGCAGCACAACCTTTAGAGGAATAATCCCTAGCCGGGAAGCGCGCTGCACAGGAAAAATCACACTTGATGTGGTGTTCGGCTCGCCGGACAATTACAGGTCCGAAGAAGTCACGTTCCAAGTGGCCCCGTTCAGCAGCGGATATCACGCTATATTAGGACGGGAGGCATTCACAATTTTCCAAGCCATACCCCATTACGGGTACATGAAGCTTAAGATGCCTGGGCCCGGCGGAACAATCACTCTCGCTAGTGATCCGGACATAGCACTCCGCGCCGAAAACAAGACAGCCGCATTAGCCCTGGAGGCACTATCCGAAGCCCTAGCGGCAGAAGAACTCACTACGCTGCGCTCTACGGTGAATAGGGATGATGTGATACTCGATAAGATATCCAAGTCCACCTCTTTCAAACCAGCGGACGAAATAGTCAAATTCCAGGTCCACCCAACGGACCCAACAAAGACGGCCTCCATCGTGGCGCAGTTGAACCCTGATGTAGATGCCGCACTGCGAGAATTCCTTCGGGAAAATTGGGACATCTTCGCCTGGCACCCTTCAGAAATGCCAGGAATCCCACGCAGATTGGCAGAACACAGCCTAAATATCCTAAAAGGATTCAAGCCAGTCAAGCAGGCTCTTCGGCGATTTTCCGAACCCAAAAGACAGGCAATGGAGAAGAGCTAGCCAAACTACTGGAAGCCGGATTCATCAGAGACATCAAACATCCGGACTGGCTAGCAAACCTGGTAATGGTACCAAAGAAGGACAAATCCTGGCGCCTATGTGTCGATTTTAAAGACCTCAACAAGGCCTGCCCAAAGGATCCCTTCCCCCTCCCCCGCATCGATCAAATAATCGATGCTACTGCAGGGCACGATTCATTGTGCTTCCTTGACGCATATTCCGGCTACCATCAAATCAAGATGGCGGAAGCAAACCAAGCCGCAACGGCATTCATTACTCCATATGCACCATTCTGCTTCAACACGATGCCCTTCGGACTCAAAAACGCCGGCGCAACATATCAGCGCATGATTCAAACACGTCTGGCTACCCAGATCGGCAAAACAGTAGAAGCATACGTAGACGACGTAGTCGTCAAAACCAAACACGTCGAGACTCTAGTAGACGATTTGAGGCTAACATTCGACAACGTCCGAGCATATGACATCAAGCTGAATCCAGAAAAAATGCGTTTTCGGCGTACCAGCCGGAAAGCTCCTGGGCTTCATTGTATCCGATAGAGGAATTGAAGCAAACCCAGCCAAGATCCGAGCTCTGTCATAGCTAGATATTCCAAAAGACCTCAAACAAATACAAAAATTGACTGGATGTGTGGCGGCCCTAAGCCGCTTTATCTCCCGTTTTGGAGAAAAGGCATTGCCCCTCTATCGCCTCCTCAGGTGCACCGAACACTTCGAGTGGACGGATGCTGCCACTACCGGACTCGAAGAAATCAAAGCCATATTGGCAACAAATCCGGTCCTGGCCGCGCCTAACCTGGGCGAACCAATGTTGTTATACATCGCGGCAACACATCAAGTTGTAAGTGCGGTACTCGTCGTCGAACGAGAAACAGAAGGGCACAAATTCCCTCTTCAAAAACTAGTGTACTACGTATCCACTGTTTTAACTCCCTGCAAGTCCCATTACCCGCACTATCAAAAGATAGCGTATGCGGTGTTCATGGCATCCCGGAAGCTCTGACACTACTTTCAAGAGTGTTCGATAACAGTGGCCTCCGAAGTGCCCCTCAACGACATTATAAACAACCGCAACGCGACGGGCAGGATTGCAAAATGGCCCATTGAGCTCTTACCATTCGATATAACTTACAAACCTCGGCGATCTATAAAGTCACAAGTCTTGGCAGACTTTATCGCCGAATGGACTGAAGCCGAACTCCCTAAAGAGTACGGCGCATACTCCAATTGGATTATGCATTTTGACAGCTCAAAAATGTTGGCCGGCTTGGGGGCTAGCGTCGTATTGACGTCCCCGACCGGGGATACAGTCCAATACGTACTTCAGATAATGTACATGGACTCCAACAACGCAGCCGAATATGAGGCCCTCCTACATGGCCTCCGGATGGCAATCTCCATGGGCATTCAACGCCTAGAGGTGCGCGGGGATTCAAACCTTGCAATATCCCAAGTAAATGGAGACTTTGACGCCAAGGATCCGAAAATGGCAGCCTATCGTAACGCTGTCCTAAAAATGTCAGCTCGGTTCGAAGGGCTCGAATTCCACCATGTAGCCCGAGATAATAACCAAGCAGCTGACGTACTGGCACGCATCGGCGCAAAACGCGACGCTATCCCTCCTAACATCTTCGTGGAACGGCTCTTTAAGCCATCCGTACTATGGGAAGAGGAGTCCGGAAATAACAACCCGGAAGCAGCCGCACCACCCAACACAGAACAATCTGACATAATCGCGACTTAGCCGATGAAATAACACCTTCGGCCCACGAAATAATGGCAGTAATCGCCCCGTGGACAGAGCCATTCCTAGCCTACTTACTTAGGCAGGAGCTTCCCGAAGACCAAAATGAGGCCCGCTGCATAGTCCGGTGATCTAAAGCCTACAAGGTCCACGAGGGAGAACTCTATAAGAAAAGCACAACTGGAGTCCTTCAATAGTGTATCTCCGAAGAGGAAGGGCGAAACCTTCTGGCTGAAATTCATGCCGGACTAGGCGGACACCACGCCGCAGCTCGGGCCCTTGTAGGCAAGGCATTCCGTACAGGATTTTATTGGCCGACGGCCCAGGCAGATGCTCAGGACTTAGTCCAAAGATGCGTCGGTTGTCAGCTCTTTGCTAATCAGAGCCATATGCCACCCACTGCCCTCAAAACTATACCCATTACCTGGCCGTTCGCGGTCTGGGGGCTTGACATGGTTGGACCCCTTAAAGGGGGAACCCACAAGCAAAGGTACCTATTGGTCATGGTGGACAAATTCACCAAATGATAGAGGCCAAGCCAGTTAAAACGGCAGAGTCCGGACCAGTGATAGACTTCATATCCGGGGTAGTACACCGTTATGGTGTCCCCCATAGCATCATTACCGATAACGGCACGAACTTCACGGCCGACGAGGTTAAATTATGGTGCAAAAATATGGGCATTAAGCTCGATTACGCTTCAGTCTATCATCCTCAAACCAATGGTCAACTAGAATGAGCAAATGGTCTAATAATGAGCGGCATCAAACCCATACTAGTGCGGTCCCTTACGAAATCTGACACGCACTGGGTAGAGGAGCTCGACTCCGTACTCTGGGGGCTGCGGACAACGCCCAACCGTACTACCGGATTCACACCATTTTTTATGGTATACGGCACAGAGGCAGTTTTGCCCTACGACATCATTCATGACTCACCTCGAGTGCGCATGTACGAAGAAAGAGAAGCCGAGCTGGATCGGCAGGATAGCTTGGACGCATTGGAGGAAGAACGCGACATCACCAAGGCTCGTTCCGCATTCTATCAGCAGCAGGCTCGAAGATATCAAAGCAAAGAAGTACGGGCTAAGACTTACAATGTTGGCGAACTAGTTCTACGCCTGCCGGACAAGAAAAAGGACAAGCTCAAACCCAAATGGGAAGGCCAATTCTGTTGGAAATATGCCCTAGAGGCAATAATAAAAGTATTATTATTATATTTCCTTGTTCATGATAATTGTCTTTTATTCATGCTATAACTGTATTATCCGGAAATCGTAATACAGTGTGAATACATAGACCACAATATGTCCCTAGTGAGCCTCTAGTTGACTAGCTCGTTGTGATCAACAGATAGTCATGGTTTCCTGGCTATGGACATTGGATGTCGTTGATAACGGGATCACATCATTAGGAGAATGATGTGATGGACAAGACCCAATCCTAAGCCTAGCACAAAGATCGTGTAGTTCGTATGCTAAAGCTTTTCTAATGTCAAGTATCTTTTCCTTAGACCATGAGATTGTGCAACTCCCGGATACCGTAGGAATGCTTTGGGTGTACCAAACGTCACAACGTAACTGGGTGGCTATAAAGGTGCATTACAGGTATCTCCGAAAGTGTCTGTTGGGTTTGCATGAATCGAGACTGGGATTTGTCACTCCGTGTAAACGGAGAGGTATCTCTGGGCCCACTCGGTAGGACATCATCATAATGTGCACAATGTGATCAAGGAGTTGATCACGGGATGATGTGTTATGGAACGAGTAAAGAGACTTGCCGGTAACGAGATTGAACAAGGTATCGGGATACCGACGATCGAATCTCGGGCAAGTATCGTACCGATAGACAAAGGGAATTGTATACGGGATTGATTAAGTCCTTGACATCGTGGTTCATCCGATGAGATCATCGTGGAACATGTGGGAGCCAACATGGGTATCCAGATCCCGCTGTTGGTTATTGACCGGAGAGTCATCTCGGTCATGTCTGCATGTCTCCCGAACCCGTAGGGTCTACACACTTAAGGTTCGGTGACGCTAGGGTTATAGAGATATTAGTATGAGGTAACCCGAAAGTTGTTTGGAGTCCCGGATGAGATCCCGGACGTCACGAGGAGTTCCGGAATGGTCCGGAGGTAAAGAATTATATATAGGAAGTGCTATTTCAGCCATCGGGACAAGTTTCAGGGTCATCGGTATTGTACCGGGACCACCGGAAGGGTCCCGGGGGCCCACCGGGTGGGGCCACCTGCCCCGGGGGGCCACATGGGCTGTAGGGGGTGCACCTTGGCCTACATGGGCCAAGGGCACCAGCCCCAAGAGGCCCATGCGCCTAGGGAACCCCAGAGGGAAGAGTCCTCAAGGGGGAAGGCACCTCCGAGGTGCCTTGGGGAGGATGGACTCCTCCCCCCCCCCCTTGGCCGCACCCTTTCCTTGGAGGAAGGGGCAAGGGCTGCGCCTCGCCCCTCTCCCTTGGCCCTATATATAGTGGGGAAAAGGAGGAGCAATCATACCTAAGGCCTGGCGCCTCCCTCTCCCTCCCGTGACACATCTCCCTCCTCCCGCAGTGCTTAGCGAAGCCCTGTTGGAATCCCGCTACTTCCACCACGCCGTCGTGCTGCTAGATCTCCATCAACCTCTCCCTCCTCCTTGCTGGATCAAGGCATGGGAGACGTCTCCGTTCCGTACGTGTGTTGAACGCGGAGGTGCCGTCCGTTCGGCGCTAGGATCATCGGTGATTTGAATCACGACGAGTACGACTCCTTCAACCCCGTTCTCTTGAACGCTTCCGCTTAGCGATCTACAAGGGTATGTAGATGCACTCTCCTTCCCCTCGTTGCTGGTTTCTCCATAGATAGATCTTGGTGACACGTAGGAAAATTTTGAACTTCTGCTACGTTCCCCAACAGTGGTATCAGAGCCAGGTTTATTACGTAGATTCTTTGCACGAGTAGAACAAAAAGTAGTTGTGGGCGTTGATTTTGTTCAATATGCTTGCCGTTACTAGTCTTATCTTGATTCGGCGGCATCATGGGATGAAGCGGCCCGGACTAACCTTACACGTACGCTTACGTGAGACCGGTTCCACCGACAAACATGCACTAGTTGCATAAGGTGGCTGGCGGGTGTCTGTCTCTCCCACTTTAGTCGGATCGGATTTGATGAACAGGGTCCTTATGAAGGGTAAATAGCAATTGGCATATCACATTGTGGTCTTTGCGTGGGTAAGAAACGTTCTTGCTAGAAACCCATAGCAGCCACGTAAAACATGCAAACAATAATTAGAGGACGTCTAACTTGTTTTTGCAGGGTATGCTATGTGATGTGATATGGCCAAGAAGAATGTGATGAATGATATGTGATGTATGAGATTGATCATGTTCTTGTAATAGGAATCACGACTTGCATGTTGATGAGTATGACAACCGGCAGGAGCCATAGGAGTTGTCTTTATTTATTTATGACCTGCGTGTCAACTTAAACGTCGTGTAATTACTTTACTTTATTGCTAACGGTAGCCATAGAAGTAGAAGTAATAGTTGGCGAGACAACTTCATGAAGACACGATGATGGAGATCATGATGATGGAGATCATGGTGTCATGCCGGTGACAATGATGATCATGGAGCCCCAAGATGGAGATCAAAGGAGCTATATGATATTGGCCATATCATGTCACTATTATTTGATTCCATGTGATGTTTATCATGTTTATACATCTTATTTGCTTAGAATGACGGTAGTAAATAAGATGATCCCTCATTAAAATTTCAAGAAGTGTTCTCCCCTAACTGTGCACCGTTGCTACAGTTCGTCGTTTCGAAGCACCATGTGATGATCGGGTGTGATAGATCCTTACGTTCACATACAACGGGTGTAAGACAGTTTTACACATGCAATACACTTAGGGTTAACTTGACGAGCCTAGCATGTACAGACATGGCCTCGGAACACGGAGACCGAAAGGTCGAGCATGAGTCGTATAGAAGATACGATCAACATGAAGATGTTCACCGATGATGACTAGTCCGTCTCACGTGATGATCGGACACGGCCTAGTTTGACTCGGATCATGTGATCACTTAGATGACCAGAGGGATGTCTATCTGAGTGGGAGTTCATAAGATGAACTTAATTATCCTGAACATAGTCAAAAGGATTTTGCAAATTATGTCGTAGCTCACGCTATAGTTCTACTGTTTAGATATGTTCCTAGAGAAAAATTAGTTGAAAGTTGATAGTAGCAATTATGCGGACTAGGTCCGTAAACTGAGGATTGTCCTCATTGCTTCATAGAAGGCTTATGTCCTTAATGCACCGCTCAGTGTGCTGAACCTCGAACGTTGTGTGTGGATGTTGCGAACATCTGACATACACGTTTTGATAACTACGTGATAGTTCAGTTAAATGGCTTAAGTAGAGGCACCAAAGATGTTTTTTGAAACATCGCGGAACATATGAGATGTTTCAAGGGATGAAATTGGGATTTCAGGCTCGTGCCCACGTCAAGAGGTATAAGACCTCCGACGATTTTCTTAGCCTGCAAACTCAGGGAGAAAAGCTCAATCGTTGAGCTTGTGCTCAGATTGTCTGAGTGCAACAATCACTTGAATCGAGTGGGAGTTGATCTTCCAGATGAGATAGTGATGTTTCTCCGAAGTCATTACCACCAAGCTGCTAGAGCTTCGTGATGAACTATGATATATCAGGGACATATATGATGATCCTTGAGATATTCACGATGTTTGACACCACAAAAGTAGAAATCAAGAAGGAGCATCAATTGTTGATGGTTGGTGAAACCACTAGTTTCAAGAAGGGCAAGGGCAAGAAGGGATACTTCATGAAACAGCAAATCAGCTGCTGCTCTAATAAAGAAACCCAAGGTTGAACCCAAACCCGAGACTGAGTGCTTCTGTAATAAGGGGAACAACCCCTGGAGCAGAATTACCCTAAATACTTGGTAGATTAGAAGGCTGGCAAGGACGATAGAAGTATATTGGATATACATTGTGTTGATGTGTACTTTACTAGTACTCCTAGTAGCACCAGGGTATTAGATACCGGTTCGGTTGCTAAGTGTTAGTAACTCGAAATAAAAGCTACGGAATAAACGGAGACTAGCTAAAGGTGAGCTGATAATATGTGTCGGAAGTGTTTCCAAGCTTGATATGATCAAGCATCACACGCTCCCTCTACCAAAGAGATTGGTGTTAAACCTAAATAATTGTTATTTGGTGTTTGCGTTGAACATAGACATGATTGGATTATGTCTATCGCAATACGGTTATTCATTTAAGGAGAATAACGGTTACTCTGTCTATTTGAATAATACCTTCAATGGTCTTGCACCTAAATTGAATGGTTTATTGAATCTCGATCGTAGTGATACACATGTTCATGCCAAAAGATAGTAATGATAGTACCACCTACTTGTGGCACTGCCACGTAAGTCATATTGGTATAAAACGCATGAAGAAGCTCCATGTTGATGGATCTTTGGGCTCACTCGTTTTTGAAAGGATTGAGACATGCGTACCATGTCTATTGGTGTATATGCATGAAGAAATTCCATGCAAATGGACCGTTTGGACTCACTTGATTTTGAATCACTTGAGACATGCAAATCATACCACATGGGCAAGATGACTGAAAGCCTCGTTTTCAGTAAAATGGAACTAGAAAGCAACTTGTTGGAAGTAATACATTTTTGATGTGTGCAGTCCAATGAGTGCTGAGGCGTGTAGTGGATATCGTTATGTTCTTACTTCACAGATGATTTTAGTAGATGTTGAGTATATTTACTTGATGAATCACGAGTCTGAATTATTGAAGGGTTCAAGTAATTTCAGGGTGAAGTTGAAAGATCATCGTGACAAGAGGATAAAATATCTATGATATGATCATAGAGATGAATATCTGAATTAAGAGTTTGGCACAGAATTTAAGACATTGTGGAAATTGTTTCACAACTGATACAGCCTGGAACACCATAGTGTGATGGTGTGTCCTAACATCATAACTGCACCCTATTGGATATGATGCATACCATGATGTTTCTTATCGAATTACCACGATAGTTTATGGGTTAGGCATTAGAGACAACCACATTCACTTAAAATAGGGCACCACGTAATTCCGATGATATGACACCGTATGAACTATGGTTTAGAGAAACCTAAGCTGTCATTTCTTAAAAGTTTGGGGCTGCGACGCTTATGTGAAAAAGTTTCAGGCTGATAAGCTCGAACCCAAAGCGGATAAATACATCTTCATAGGACACCCAAAACAGTTGGGTATACCTCCTATCTCAGATCCGAAAGCAATAAAGGGATTGTTTCTAGAATCGGGTCCTTTCTCGAGGAAAAGTTTCTCTCGAAAGAATTGAGTGGGAGAATGGTGGAGACTTGATGAGGTTAATGAACCGTCACTTCAACAAGTGTGTAGCAGGGCACAGGAAGTTGTTCCTGTGGCACCTACACCAATTGAAGTGGAAGCTTATGATAGTGATCATGAAGTTTCGGATCAAGTCACTACCGAACCTCGTAGGGTGACAAGGATACGTACTACTTCAGAGTGGTACAGTAATCCTGTCTTGGAAGTCATGTTGCTAGACAACAATAAACCTACGAGCTATGGAGAAGCGATGGTGGGCCCGGATTCCGACGAATGGCTCAAAGCCATATAATCCGAGAAAGGATCCATATATGAAAACAAAGTGTAGACTTTGGCAGAACAGCTCGATGGTCGTAAGGCTGTTGAGTGCAGATGGATTTTAAAAGGAAGACGGACAATGATGGTAAGTATCACCATTAAGAAAGCTCGACTTGTCGTTAAGATGTTTTCCGACAAGTTCAAGGAGTTGACTACGATGAGACTTTCTCACTCGTAGCGATGCTAAGAGTCTGTTGGAATTATATTAGCAATTACTGCATCATTTATGAAATCTTGCAGATAGGATGTCAAAACATTGTTTCCTCGACGACTTTTCTTGAGGAAAGGTTGTATGTGATACAACCGGAAGGTTTTGTCAATCCTGAAAGATGCTAATAAGTATGCAAAGCTCTAGCAATCCTTCTAAGGACTGGAGTAAGCATCTCGGAGTTGGAACGTATGCTTAGATGATGATCAAAGATTTTGGGTTTATACAAAGTTTATGAGAAACTTGTATTTCCAAAGAAGTGAGTGGGAGCACTATAGAATTTCTGATGAGTACATGTTGTTGACATATTATGGATCAGAAATGACGTAGAATTTATGGAAAGCATATAGGGTTATTTGAAAGGTGTTTTTCAATAGAAAGCCTGGATTAAGCTACTTGAGCATTGAGCATCAAGATCTATAAGGATAGATCAAAACGCTTAATAGTACTTTCAAATGAGTACATACCTTGACATGATCTTGAAGGTGTTCAAGATGGATCAGTCAAAGAAGGAGTTCTTGCCTGAGTTGTAAGGTATGAAGTTAAGACTTAAAGCTCGACCACGGCAGAATAGAGAGAAAGGATGAAGGTCGTCCCCTATGCTTAAGACATAGGCTCTACAGTATGCTATGCTGTGTACTGCACCTGAAGTGTGCCTTGCCATGAGTCAGTCAAGGGGTACAAGAGTGATCCAAGAATGGATCACAGGACAGCGGTGAAAGTTATCCTTAGTAACTAGTGGACTAAGGAATTTTCTCGATTATGGAGGTGGTAAAAGAGTTCATCGTAAAAGGTTACGTCGATGCAAGCTTAACACCTATCCGGATAGCTCTGAGTAGAGATATCGGATACGTATAATGGAGCAACAATTTAGAATAGCTCCAAGTAGAACAGTTATTTGGAATAGCTCCAAATAGAACGTGGTAGCTACATCTAGGAGATGACATAGAGATTTGTAAAGCACACACGGATCTAAAAGGTTCAGACCCGTTGACTATAACCTCTCTCACAAGCATAACATGATCAAACCCAGAGCTCATCGAGTGTTAATCACATGGTAAATGTGAACTAGATTATTGACTCTAGTAAACTCTTTGGGTGTTAGTCACATGGGGATGTGACCTTGAGTGTTAATCACATATCGATGTGAACTGGATTATTGACTCTAGTGCAAGTGGGAGACTGTTGGAAATATGCCCTAGAGGCAATAATAAAAGTATTATTATTATATTTCCTTGTTCATGATAATTGTCTTTTATTCATGCTATAACTGTATTATCCGGAAATCGTAATACACGTGTGAATACATAGACCACAATATGTCCCTAGTGAGCCTCTAGTTAACTAGCTCGTTGTGATCAATAGATAGTCATGGTTTCCTGACTATGGACATTGGATGTCGTTGATAACGGGATCACATCATTAGGAGAATGATGTGATGGACAAGACCCAATCCTAAGCCTAGCACAAAGATCGTGTAGTTCGTATGCTAAAGCTTTTCTAATGTCAAGTATCTTTTCCTTAGACCATGAGATTGTGCAACTCCCGGATACCGTAGGAATGCTTTGGGTGTACCAAACGTCACAACGTAACTGGGTGGCTATAAAGGTGCATTACAGGTATCTCCGAAAGTGTCTGTTGGGTTGGCACGAATCGAGACTGGGATTTGTCACTCCGTGTAAACGGAGAGGTATCTCTGGGCCCACTCGGTAGGACATCATCATAATGTGCACAATGTGATCAAGGAGTTGATCACGGGATGATGTGTTACGGAACGAGTAAAGAGACTTGCCGGTAACGAGATTGAACAAGGTATCGGGATACCGACGATCGAATCTCGGGCAAGTATCGTACCGATAGACAAAGGGAATTGTATACGGGATTGATTAAGTCCTTGACATCGTGGTTCATCCGATGAGATCATCGTGGAACATGTGGGAGCCAACATGGGTATCCAGATCCCGCTGTTGGTTATTGACCGGAGAGTCATCTCGGTCATGTCTGCATGTCTCCCGAACCCGTAGGGTCTACACACTTAAGGTTCGGTGACGCTAGGGTTATAGAGATATTAGTATGCGGTAACCCGAAAGTTGTTCGGAGTCCCGGATGAGATCCCGGACGTTACGAGGAGTTCCGGAATGGTCCGGAGGTAAAGAATTATATATAGGAAGTGCTATTTCAGCCATCGGGACAAGTTTCGGGGTCATCGGTATTGTACCGGGACCACCGGAAGGGTCCCGGGGGCCCACCGGGTGGGGCCACCTGCCCCGGGGGGCCACATGGGATGTAGGGGGTGCGCCTTGGCCTACATGGGCCAAGGGCACCAGCCCCAAGAGGCCCATGCGCCTAGGGAACCCTAGAGGGAAGAGTCCTCAAGGGGGAAGGCACCTCCGAGGTGCCTTGGGGAGGATGGACTCCTCCCCCCCCCCTTGGCCGCACCCTTTCCTTGGAGGAAGGGGCAAGGGCTGCGCCTCCCCCCTCTCCCTTGGCCCTATATATAGTGGGAAAAAGGAGGAGCAATCATACCTAAGGCCTGGCGCCTCCCTCTCCCTCCCGTGACACATCTCCCTCCTCCCGCAGTGCTTAGCGAAGCCCTGTTGGAATTCCGCTACTTCCACCACGCCGTCATGCTGCTGGATCTCCATAAACCTCTCCCTCCTCCTTGCTGGATCAAGGCATGGGAGACGTCTCCGTTCCGTACGTGTGTTGAACGCGGAGGTGTCGTCCGTTCGGCGCTAGGATCATCGGTGATTTGAATCACGACGAGTACGACTCCTTCAACCCCGTTCTCTTGAACGCTTCCGCTTAGCGATCTACAAGGGTATGTAGATGCACTCTCCTTCCCCTCGTTGCTGGTTTCTCCATAGATAGATCTTGGTGACACGTAGGAAAATTTTGAATTTCTGCTACGTTCCCCAACACCTTCATTATCGATCAAGTCCTGACCGGCGGAGCGTACCGTCTGCGAAATGCGTCGGACAACCGACTCGAGCCGAACCCATGGAACGCAGCCCGCCTCCGAAGATTCTATGCCTAGCGCCGGACTAAGAGTTCGTCCCCTTCCCCCGCCCAAATTTTTACACTTCAGCTGTCTTTTGTTTCTCTTTTTTCTCTCACCCCTTCTCATAAAAGCCCTTAAAGGCCTACTTGCGCATTGTTTGCACACACTTGATGTGCTATCCGCACTCATTATACCTGGGGGCTTCTTTACCAGAAGCTTAATTATAAGGGCTTCATGCCCAGCACATGTGTCAAACTTCCACGTGTACCTTTTATTCACCATTATATGCATCGATATGACTTAAGTTTTGGCCAAGCTGGGTTGCCTGGCTCCTGTGCTTACCCCTACGTTCCCGATTGTTCGGCTAGGAGGTAAAGGGAGCACCTCTGCGATTGTTACTGCCGGGTCAGCCGGATGTGTACCTCAGACTGGGTGAAGCCGAAAGCTAGCGTTCTTAAGGGAATATTCGGTCAGTGACTTGAAATATGATTTTTTACCTATTTATTTATCTGCCCCCAGATGTTTTCCTGCTCTTTTCGCAGTCCGGACATGCACTTTAGGGCATGCCTCCCAGGGAAAGGAACCCTTAATGGAACTATTCTCCCTGGAAAATGTTTCTTACTAACCATGTAATATAACATAACTAGTTGGGCACTTGTCTGATAAAGCACTAATGACCCCTATGCCTTGTCTCCATGCATGCCCCGGTTGTTTCTTAACCGAGAAGGTATTCGGACACACTCCAGACTCTAGGGTCCTGAGGTTGAAGCGCAAAGGTCGGCAAAGACAAACAATCTACAATACGGCTAGAAGGCATTTTACATGTCATTTTAAAATACATTGTCAAATCGACTAACTGTATTCCTCCTCAATCCCGTCTAATAGGCTGTCTAATTTACAGTCCCGTTGGCAATATTTAGCGGCCAACTCTACTTGGCCGTACACTAAACTCACAGGGATCTCCTTCCCATCGGGCCCCACAGGTCCGACCTCGGCCATGTGGTTGGGATCCGCCTTCTTGTACCGCGTCTTCACCATGGCCCAGGCCTCCCTGGCACCTTGGCGGCAGGCCGAAATCTTCCATAAATGGAATCGCTGCCGCGCTCCTTGAAGCTTCTCCGCAAGCTCTCCAAGGCCCTCGGGTAGGGAGAGGGACGGCCATAAGGCCTGGACGACGCCGCTCATTGCCTGCCAAACTCGTTCGAGCAGTTGCACCAGCTCGGGAAGTTGATCACCCATCAATACGGGCATCTCCTCCGCAGGGCGACCTGTGAGCATGCCTACAGACATATTTTTTGTCAATTGACTTCCTTGCCGAACTCTTCTTTTCAAAGGAGTTCGCTCAAGCACTTACTATAGATGCCGCGACGAAGCCGCTGATTCTCCTTCACGGAGCCAGACAGCTCGGCCCGAACACCTTTCAGCTCTTCTCCAAGCTGGGCGTGGGCATCCTGGAGCTTGTTCCTTTCCTGCTGCACCCTCGTCGGCACCCTCTCGCCGGCCTTCAGCTGGCGCAGTAGTTCTTGCCTGTCCGGATCCTGTCCGGCACCACCTGAAATGTCATTGTCAGACTTACACGCACGCCGCACACCGATTATCTTTTTGAAATAATGTATTACCAGGAGGGGTCTATGTGCTTCCTCCTGCGGCAGCTAGTGCGGCCTCAAGTTGGGCCTTGCACTCTTGTAGCTCCTGGGACAATCGGGTATTCTTCTCTGTAAGATCCTGCATATCAAATGATCCTTAAATCAGTTATTCCAACTACTTTAAGTCTCGGGGGATACTGGCATATACAACTATTAAAGTCTCTTACCTGTATGTCCTTTACATACTGCTCCGTGGCTCTGGTCAAACCATCTTGAGCAGCACGGAGGTGCGTGTCCCCCGCGTTAAAGGCATTCAACGCCTCAGGGGAGAAGCACGTGTCACGAAAAACTATTCGGCGGCGCCTATGGTTCATGGCGCTCTCCACCTCAGACCTGGTGGCGGACAGTCTGTCGGCATCCTCCGTTGGAGGAGTATCCGGCTCGCGCCTTGCGCTCGCCTCCCCCTCCAGACCAGGCGTTGGAGCCTGGCTGGCAGAAGCTGGGTTGGCAACTCCTACGCCCACAGTCCGGCAGGCACTCTTTCTCCTGCAAAGGTCATGAGCATTCAAACACTTCCTAGGCACTTTGTCCTAAATAACAATTGCGAGCTATACCGTTGTGGTGACGTCTCGATCCGCGCCGCACTCCTCTTCCGCCTGCTGGGCCAGACTGACCCTTGTTGGCCAGTTACCGTGGCCCCGGCCTCCTGCCCTGAAGGCGCCCCCTGCGAGACACCATGGTACACGGTGGTCAGAAATGCGCAAGGACGGAATAATGGTGCCAGGACTTCGGTCACAATCACCTGGGGAGCCGGAGATAGGCCGGGGTAGTCAGCCGTAATGGCGACTAGAGCATTGTCCATGATGAGTTGATGGAACACCCCGTCGATTAGCTCCACCTTTATGTCCGGATCCTCTTCGGAGGACGGATCAAGGGATCTTTCTGGATCCTCAGGCTGTGGGGCCGGGCTATGAATGCTCTCCACAGTCCGGCGCAGATCCTGCGTCAAAACCATAAAGTAAGGTACTTAACTTTGAAAGCGTGGGTCGGATAAATGAACATTCGCTTACCCAGCTTCAAGGGTTGTTCATGCAGAACCCATTCAATGGGCTTGTCTGGAGGAAGTCCTCCTTCTCCCCCTTGTACAGGCCGGACAGAATCTTCACCAGGTCTTCGGCCGATCCCGGTCCTTGGCGGCCATGACGAGTGGCATCATTGTCGGTGTCAAAACCAGCGGATCTCGGGTAGGGGGTCCCGAACTGTGCGTCTAGGCAGATGGTAACAGGAGACAAGGGACACGATGTTTTACCCAGGTTCGGGCCCTCTCGATGGAGGTAAAACCCTACGTCCTGCTTGATTAATATTGATGATATGGGTAGTACAAGAGTGGATCTACCACGAGATCAAGGAGGCTAAACCCTAGAAGCTAGCCTATGGTATGATTGTTGTAATGGAGGTTATGTCCTATGGACTAAAGCCCTCTGGTTTATATAGACACCGGAGGGGGCTAGGGTTACACAGAGTCGGTTACAATGGTAGGAGATCTACATATCCGTATCGCCAAGCTTGTCTTCCACGCCAAGGAAAGTCCCATCCGGACACGGGACGGAGTCTTCAATCTTGTATCTTCGTAGTTTTGGAGTCCGGCGGACGATGATAGTCCGGCTGTTCGGACACCCCCTAGTCCAGGACCCCCTCAGTAGCCCCTGAACCAGGCTTCAATGACGATAAGTCCGGCGCGCATAATGTTCGGCATTGCAAGGCGGGTTCCTCCTTTGAATAATCCAGAGAAGATCATGAACACCAGGATAGTGTCCGGCTCTGCAAAACAAATTCCACGTTCCTCTGTAGAGAGAATAATATATACAGAAGTTCAATCTGGTGACGTATTTTGTGGCATGATGTCACACCACCACCAAGCCTTTACTTGAATCGTTTTTTCTTATACCATCTCAGCGCGTTTAGCGAAGCGGTTTCCTTGGCACGTCTTGTCGAAGCAGAGATCGTGTTCCCCTTATTCCGGGATTCTCATCAATACGGACGTGGGTAACCCAACCGCGCCATTGATGGTGGCGCTTGGGAGATAAGCGAGTTTTACCAGGCCGGTGGGGGATGCATAGTTTTCGCCTGCCTATATATAAGGGATAAGGATTCACCTTTTCACCCACGCCTTCTTCCTCCTTTGCTTATCCACCTCCGCGCACTCGAGCTCTAGCGCCCAAGCTCGCGCATCTCGTCTCAACCTTCTCCGACCATGTCCGGAGCGGGAGGCAAATGGTTGGCTTCCACCGTCAAGGAGGAGCACATCACAAATCTGCACAGCGCCGGATACCTTTCCGGCGACATCGCGCACCGGTTGCCCGATGAGGGGCAGCTCATTCCTACCCCCGGGCCCCATGAGAGGGTCGTTTTCCTTCCCCACTTCCTCCGCGGACTGGGCTTTCCACTTCACCCCTTTGTCCGGGGGCTCATGTTCTACTACAGCCTGGATTTCCATGATCTGGCGCCGAACTTCATCCTCAACATCTCGGCGTTTATCGTCGTGTGCGAGGCCCTCCTCTGCATCTGGCCCCACTTCGGCTTGTGGCTCAAGACCTTCAACGTCAAGCCGAAGGTAGTGAAGGGCACGCAGGCGGAGTGCGGAGGCGCCATGGTGGGCAAGACGCCCAACGTCCTCTGGTTCGAAGGGGACTTCGTGGAATCCGTCAAGGGGTGGCAATCGGGGTGGTTCTATATCACCGAGCCGCGCGACCCTACGTGGGCGGTGGCCCCCGAGTTCAGATCTGGTATCCCTATGCAGCTCACCTCCTGGAAAGAGAAGGGCCTGCTGTGGGGTAATTCGAAGGAGCTGACGGGACTTCAAGCCTGTATCCAGAAGCTGGTGAACAAGAAGCTCAGGCTTGTTGACGTGGTCCAAGTCATGCTCGTCCGCCGGATTCTCCCATGCCAAGAACGGGCATTCAATCTGTGGGAGTTTGATCCGGAACAGCACCAGGCGTTGAGCGGGCTCTTCGGCACGACGTACGAAGGTGCCTGGAGGGTGCTGTTTAAGGGCGCCGAAGCCCCCGCATCCGCGACGGAAGATCGCGGATTTCACTCGCAGCATCCAGCTGACGAGGTAAGTGATTCTACCCCTTTATGGGACACTTATTGTTAATAGATTGATTCTAAGAGGGTTTCAATCTCCCTTTTCCTTTGACAGGAGTGGATGAAGAAGGCCGAGCAGCCTATCTGCCCGGCTCCCATGCCAGAAGACCCAGTGGACGCCCGTCTAGCGGGGCTGCTGGTTCCGGCACCGCATGTGGTGCCGGAGAAGAAGGCCAAGAAGGTGGCCACGGGCAGTCGAAAGAGTTCCCATTTTTAGGTCTCCGACGACTCCGAGGCGGACTCCTCCCCCGAAGACGAGGAGGAGGAATAAGACTCTCTCCCAAAGGAGGGAGAGAGGAAGAGGAAGGCTTCCCCAACATGGGAGGCCGAAGGGTCCAAGAGGGGGAGAACTATTCCCCCGGACAGCTCTGCCAACACCAATGTTGGCGGCGAAGAGTGGCCTTCAAGGGCCAGGCCTCCAGCGAGATCGTAAGTATCCGGATTCCTGAATGATTTGTAATTTCTCTTTTGGGTCACATAGTGTCCTTCTAATGCCGCATGCTATCTGCAGTCCGGCCGATGATGATCTCCCCGCTTCATCGAGTGGGTCATTGGCGCCGTCGGATGTGGATTCCATCCCGACTGCCTCCACCCCTCACGCCGATGAGGACGCCGAGGTGGGATCCCAGAAAGGGACCCATCAGGAGGAGGCTCCGGAGGCGCCGCAAGGCAGCCTCCCGGACTTCGCGCCGGACTCTACGCCGGAACCTGCAGTGGTTCCGGAGTCCGGCAAGCAGCCCCTTCGCAAGAAGGGCAAGACCGTGACGCCGGCGGCCTCCGTCCAACCGGAGGCGCCGGACAACTTGTTGGAGGCGCTCAAAGGCGCTTCCATCGAGGAAGAACACCGCACTATCATGAGTGCGGTGATTCAGAAGGTTCAGCTCGCCAAGAGCGGGCTGACCGAAGCCTGCAGCAGCCTTCTAACAGGCTTTGAGGTAAGAAGTTTGAAAATAATGTAATGTAATACCGCACAGACAGTAGCCCCTGATGCTCGGTTTGGTGTTCGGAAAGAAAAGCCGGACTGAGGATCTGAAAAGATATACGCAGGGTTGCTAATAGATTATGTCAATACGGGTTTGCAGGCTGCGCTGCTGACCTCTGCCGCACTGACTGCGGAGGTTGGTGCATTGAAGCAAGATCTCGAGCGGTCCGAGCGAGAGCTCGGCCATGCCAAGAGGCAGCTCGAGGACAAAGAAGGTGAGTAGCACCACTTTGAAATTTTACCTTACAGAAAATGATTTCGGTTGCAATAAAATTAACAAGGATAATATGGGTACTGCAGGGGCCACAAACGAGGTGGCAACCCTGAAGGAGGCTGTGTCCGCGGCTGAACGCAATGCGGCCGCGGAACGGGCAGAGCGAGAAAAGCAGGAGGCACGGGTGGCGGAGGTGCGGCAAGAGCTCCAAGCTCTCATGGAGAAGCATGAGAGTTTGGAGCGCGACTCAAAGACTCGAGAGTCCGAGCTCGCCTCGGCTCTCGAAAGTGCCAAGTCCGCCAAGGCCGAGGCCCGTAAGGCCCTTCAGGAGGTTGAGGATAGGAAGAAAATAGCGGCGGGTAAGGCATTTTTCATGCAAAGCAAGCATGTTAATGTAAACTTCCTGACACTTACCCGAATTCGGAGCTCTCCAGGGGCGTTTGCAGATCTGCCTCGCAGTGTATCCGATGCTGCCGCATTCTACCATGGCGAGGAGGGGAGCTCAATGGAGAAGGTCTTCTGGTCTCAGTACACTGAGGCCAGCCATCCGGTGCCCCCTAGCAACCAGCTGAAGCAGCTGGTCGAACTCCACAAGGTAGCTGAAGAGGCCATGAAGGGCCTTATAGTCTGGCTGTGGCCTGGAAAGGCCATGCCTGGGAGCTACTTCGGCCTCGTGCGGCGGCTGGTGGATGCGTGCCCCTGGGTGGATGTTATCAAGCGCTCCGCTTGTATTGAAGGTGCTCGTCGGGCCCTTGCCCGCGCAAAGGTGCACTGGGGCAGGCTGGATGCGGAGAGGCTTCTTACTGACCCGCCGCCAGCGGGCAAGGAGTATCGTACGCCCGAAATGTACTATAAGAGTGTCATGAAGGGTGCCCGCAATATTGCAGATGAGTGCCCCAGAGATGTAATTATTGAGTAAAACTCGCTATGTATTATCCTGTGCGCTGAAAACTTTGTTCATATGCGCTACGCAACGCTTGTTTAATTTAAAATATTACCTTCGGTGCGGCCGTTTATAAAATCTGAGAGATGGCAAGTCGTTGGCTTCAGCCCCCAAGCCACGAGTGATGGGGTGTTCGGGATAAACTTGAGCACTCTTGTTCCCATTTTTGGGTCCATCTAGGGAGGCGCTCAACACAATGAACAAGGCAACCGGACTTATAATGCTTGAACACTCTCACTTAGCCATAGAATTCTATAATTTTAAATTTCGGTGAAGCCCCTAGTATTCGGAAGACCGAATTCGGGGCGCTATCCACGCCTTCGTCGGACATTATCCGGTACTTCGCTCGAGGCGGCATAGGTCTTTAGGGACCCGAAAAGACCTCTCGAACAGCGACCAGTCTCTCGCCTTATCATGCCGGTCAGTTTTAGCTTTCTCCACTGAGGCGCTCGCCCAGCTCAACCGGGGCGCAACCACAGTGGTTCTCCCAGTGCCACCTTAGCCGATAAAACGGAACGTAAGGTACCAAAACATGGGAGCCGGGCAAACCCAACTATTGACCCAAGACATGATTCGGAGCCGATTCATATAATGCTATAAGTTCGGGGTGCCGCACTTGTGAAAGTGTTCGGACTTATCACACCATAATGCGGGGAACATAAGCCCCTGGTGTATTCGGCCGTACCAAAATATACGGGTGCGAGATGTCATTAATGAACATATGTGTGAAGTAATGCAATAACATGCAAAAAATGTTGCATTATTTATTCAAAGAATTCTGCTATGAGTGCGGAATGATACAAATAGTGCGGTAAGCAGGGGATTGGACTAATCAAACATGTCCCCCTCCAGGGATGAGCTGCGGACTGGTGTATAGAATCAAATTTAATGCTCGTAATGGAGACCACCTGAGTGTTTATCGCAGTCTTCTTTTTTCCCTGGCTGTTGCATCGTGAGTTCGGCGGGTCCACCGCCAGACAGGGCCTCTGGTGAATGGAGTCCTGTGTATACAAAGAAGGAAAATGATAAAAAAGAGTGACACACTTGTGAGCCCCTGGTGTGGTCGAGCCGCACTCTGGGTCTGTTGTGGTCGTGCCCCTTCCCCTAGGCCCATGGTATCTCCAGAGCGTAATGATGTACGCGGAGGGTTGGTCTTGCAATTATGCAAGGGCTGGGGTTGGGGCCGCATTGCTACGCATGCTCGGAACGTGCCAGGTGGTCTTGGTTGATGTTTCTCCGGGCGCGTTTGGCCGTATCCGGGCATTTAACGGCCGGACTCGAAAATTGCCTTTAAAGGCTGCTCTGTACTTCTGCCGTGAGGGCCGCTGTGTGTTCCTCCATTCGGAGGGAGCGTTCCGTATTTCTGTTGACCGTGATGACTCCACGAGGGCCTGGCATCTTGAGCTTGAGGTATGCGTAATGCGGCACCGCGTTGAACTTTGCAAACGCGGTTCGTCCGAGCAGAGCGTGATAGCCGCTGCGGAACGTGACTATGTCGAAGATTAACTCCTCGCTCCGGAAATTGTCCGGGGATCCGAAGACCACTTCCAGTGTGACTGAGGCTGTACAATTGGCCTCAACACCTGGTATGACGCCTTTAAAGGTCATCTTTGTAGGTTTGATCCTTGAGGGGTCTATGCCCATCTTGCGCACTGTATCCTGATAAAGCAGGTTCAGGCTACTGCCGCCGTCCATCAGGACTCTCGTGAGGTGAAATCCATCGACGATTGGGTCTAAAACCAATGCGGCAAATCCGCCATGGCGGATACTGGTCGGATGATCTCTTCGATCGAAAGTGATCGGACAAGAGGACCATGGATTGAGGTTAGGGGCGACTGGCTCCATCGCATATACGTCCCTTAGTGCACGCTTTCGCTCCCTCTTGGGTATATGGGTTGCGTATATCATGTTCACCATCTGCACTTGCGGGGGGAAACCCTTCTGTCCTCTATTGTTCGGCGGTCGGGTCTCTTCCTCGTCGTCGCTGTGCAGCCCCTTGTCATTGTTTTCGGCAATTAACTTGCCTGCCTGCTTGAATACCCAACAATCTCTGTTGGTGTGATTAGCTGGCTTTTCGGGGGTGCCATGTATCTGGCATAAGCGGTCGAGTATTCGGTCCAAATTGGACGGACCCGGAGTGGTTCTTTTGAATGGCTTCTTCCGCTGACCGGGTTTAGAGCCTCGGAATCCGGCATTGACTGCCGTATCTTCCTTGTCGTCGCCGTTAAGGCGGCGTTTATTTTTGTTTCGACGCGACCTGCCATTGTGGTCCTTAGTATCCGGACTACCAGCATTTTTGTTGAGTTTGTTGCTGTGAGCTAGCCAGCTATCCTCTCCCGCACAGAAGCGGGTCATTAATGATGTGAGGGCTGCCATGGATTTCAGCTTTTCCTGTCCTAGGTGCCGGGCTAGCCACTCGTCGCGGATGTTATGCTTGAAGGCTGCGAGGGCCTCTGCATCCGGACAGTCGACGATTTGATTTTTCTTTGTGAGGAACCGTGTCCAGAATTGTCTGGCCGATTCGTCTGGCTGCTGGATTATGTCGCTTAGGTCATCAGCGTCTGGTGGCCGCACATATGTGCCCTGGAAGTTGTCGAGGAATGCGGCTTCCAGGTCCTCCCAACACCCAATTGACTCTGCAGGCAGGCTGTTAAGCCAATGCCGAGCTGGTCCTTTAAGCTTGAGCGGGAGGTATTTGATGGCGTGGAGATCATTTCCGCGGGCCATATGGATATGAAGGAGATAATCTTCGATCCAAACCGCGGGGTCTGTCGTGCCATCGTAGGATTTGATGTTTACGGGTTTAAACCCTTCAGGGATTTGATTGTCCATTACTTCGTCAGTGAAGCATAGAGGTTGTGTGGCGCCTCTGTATTGAGCAATATCACGACGTAGCTCAAGGGAGCGTTGTCTGCTGTGTTCGGCTTGGCCGGAGTTGTTGTATCCGGCTCAACGGTATTCGTCGTGGGTCGTGGGGCACCCACGTGATCCATAGATAGATCTGGATTGTCTTGCCTTATCCTCCAATATGTCCCGCAAGTCCGGCGTGTCCCCTCGTGGCTTCGTACTTTTCGAGCGATGCCGGGGTACGGTCTTGATGGAAGGCCTTGATGCTTCTCTATCGCGACCACGGGGTGGTCGGTCGGCCATATTGTGCGCTGGTGATGATGGTATGTATGCTTCCTCCTCTAATCGGGGGAGCAACTTGCATTTTGGGTAGCTCTTGGAGGGGCGTTCGAGTTCATACTCTTCGGCCGCGAGGACCTCGGTCCATCTGTCGGCCAGCAGGTCTTGAACAGCTTGAAGCTGTTGCTGCTTTTTCTTTAGGCTATTTGCCGTGGCCATTAGCCTGCGCTTGAAATGCTCTTGTTCGACGGGATCCTCGGGCACGACGAATTCGTCGTCGTTGAGGCTTGCCTCGTCTTCGGAGGGAGGTATGTAATTATCATCCTCGACCTCTTCATCTGCAGCTCTCTCATGAGGGCTTGCTTCTGCATCCTCTTGCGCTGAATCTTGCTGGAGGGGATTGTCGTCGGCTCTTTCTGGAGTGTTATTATCTCCTGTGCCGGAATCTCCATTCTTGCTGTGGCGGGATTTAGAGCGGCGCCGCTGACGTCGGCGCTTGGGCTGTTTCTTTGGGGAATCCGCCTCCGCTGCTTCTTCGCCGTCTGCATCTTTTGGGGTGTCCACCATGTATATGTCATATGACGAGGTGGTCTTCCAGTGCCCTGTAGGCGCTGGTTCTTGTTCGTCTCCGGCATCGTTGTCCATACCGTCGATGTCTTCGGAGTCATAGTCTAGCATGTCGGTTAGATCGTCGACAGTGGCTACAAAGTGGAAGGTGGGTGAGCTTTGAATTTCTTCGTCGTCCGTATCCCAACCGTCCTGGCCATAATCCGGCCAAGGCTCTCCGGATAGTGAGAGATGCTTTAGTGAATTTAGTATGTCCCCAAAGGGCGAGTGCTGAAAGATGTCCGCAGCGGTGAACTCCATGATCGGCGCCCAATCGGATTCGATTGGCAGGGGCGCAGGAAGTTCGGAGTCCGGCAAGGAGTCCGGCACCTCGGAGTCACAAGTTTTGCAGGGGACAAAGTTAGTGTTCGGCTCCATCGCCATGGAAATTGCAGCCCCCGAGGCGGTGTCCAACCACCAATCCTCGATCTGGGCGATCAGCTCCGGACTAAGGGCCGGAGCGGATTCGTGTGCGGCCACCAAGGCACTGTCCGGCGGCAGAGCTAGATCATGCCCATCGTGACAGTGCGGCACGCTCGGCTGTGGCTCAAGCCCGTCGAAGATCAAGTCCCCGCGGATGTCGGCCGTGAAGTTTAGGCCTCTGAACCTGACCTGACGGCCAGGGGCGTAGCTTTCGATCTGCTCCAGATGGCCAAGTGAATTAGCCCGCAGTGCGAAGCCGCCGAATATGAAGATCTGTCCGGGGAGAAAAGTCTCACCCTGGACAGTGTGGTTGTTGATTGAAGAAGCCATCGAGCCTATCGGTGACGACATAGAGGAACTCTCAATGAAAGCACCAATGTCGGTGTCAAAACCGGCGGATCTCGGGTAGGGGGTCCCGAACTGTGCGTCTAGGCAGATGGTAACAGGAGACAAGGGACACGATGTTTTACCCAGGTTTGAGCCCTCTCGATGGAGGTAAAACCCTACGTCCTGCTTGATTAATATTGATGATATGGGTAGTACAATAGTGGATCTACCACGAGATCAAGGAGGCTAAACCCTAGAAGCTAGCCTATGGTATGATTGTTGTAATGGAGGTTATGTCCTACGGACTAAAGCCCTCCGGTTTATATAGACACCGGAGGGGGCTAGGGTTACACAGAGTCGGTTAGAATGGTAGGAGATCTACATATCCGTATCGCCAAGCTTGCCTTCCACGCCAAGGAAAGTCCCATCCGGACACGGGACGGAGTCTTCAATCTTGTATCTTCGTAGTCTTGGAGTCCGGCGGATGATGATAGTCCGGCTGTCCGGACACCCCCTAGTCCAGGACTCCCTCAATCATTCTCTCCGTTGAAATCCCACATGGGGTGGCCCCTATATTGCAGCGGCTGCACCCCCCGCATGATGCACGTGGCCATGACTCCAATCATGGTCAGTCCGGAATGGGCCAGTAACCTTATCCGGCCCATCAAATAATGGACGCTCTTGTCTTCCTCTAGCTGGGGGCTCCGCGGACGCCAACTCAGGCGTTTCTTCAAGAGGAGCATTGCTGAACTCCGGGAGGCCGATCCGAACAGGGTCCGGCAGCGGAGCATCTTCTACGTAAAACCATTCGGAAGGCCAGTCTTCGGACGCCTTCTTAGGGGTTCCGGGTGGATATCCGGTCCCGGCGATGCGCCATATTTCGGCACCGCCCACTTGATATATGGACCCCTCGTGAGAGCGGGGTACGAGGCAAAATAACCTCTTCCACAGCGCAAAATGGGGCTCGATGCCTAGAAATAGCTCGCAAAGAGCTACGAAGCCCGCTATATGCAGAATCGAGGTGGGCGTGAGGTGATGGAGCTGGAGTCCGTAGAACTCCAGAAGCCCGCGGAGGAACGGATGTACAGGAAATCCGAGCCCCCTTATCAGATACGGGACGAAGCATACCCGCTCCCCTTTGTTGGGACTTGGGGTAGCCTCCACTTGCTTCCCACCTTTGTAGGTGGCCAGCCCGGCTCGAACCAGAACCATAAAGGCCGGAGGAAGATATCCCTCCGCTTGAAGCGTCACTAGCTCGTTATGAGGGACAGAACATCTCCTCCAATCTCCTGGCGGAGGGCTGGGAGCGCGAGAGGAGGAGCCGCGTCGACGGTCCATGATGGAATGGATTTTTGGTCAGAGGCGCTCCAATGAGTACTTATGGAAGGAAGATGGTGTGATTTGGATCTGGATTCTTGCCTCTCTTATAGGCAAATTATTTGCGCAGCTAGGGGGTAAAACATAAAAGATACCCTGGCTTTTCGCATTCGTGCGACGCGTGGAAGAAGGCCATTATTGGGCGTGGAAGCCAAGGAGCGCAACGTTTACAAAAGAGCCGGACAATGTTCGGCAGGTACATGGAACTTAAAGGAGAACCCTCCTTGCAACGCCGAAGACTATATACGCGCTGGACTTATCATCATTGAAGCCTGGTTCGGGGGCTACTGAGGGAGTCCTGGACCAGGGGGTGTCCGGATAGCCAGACTATCATCGTCAGCCGGACTCCAAGACTATGAAGATACAAGATTGAAGACTTCATCCCGTGTCCGGATGGGACTTTCCTTGGCGTGGAAGGCAAGCTTGGCGATACGGATATGTAGGTCTCCTACCATTGTAACCAACTCTGTGTAACCCTAGCCCTCTCCGGTGTCTATATAAACCGGAGGGTTTTAGTCCGTAGGACAACAGAACCATTACAACAATCATACCATAGGCTAGCTTCTAGGGTTTAGCCTCCTTGATCTCGTGGCAGATCCACTCTTGTACTACCCATATCATCAATATCAATCAAGCAGGAGTAGGGTTTTACCTCCATCGAGAGGGCCCAAACCTGGGTAAAAACATCGTGTCCCTTGTCTCCTGTTACCATCCGCCTAGACGCACAGTTCGGGACCCCCCTACCTGAGATCCGCCGGTTTTGACACCGACAGCCTTCCTCTTAACAACACCATCGGGTATACCTGCAAGCTTAAATAGTCCACAAATATCATCCACATAGCATAGATGTTCATCAGGATGCTTTGTTCCATCTCCTGTAAAAGTGTTAGCTAGCAGTTTTTCCATCAAACCCGAAGGAATTTCAAAAGGAGTTTCATTTTCAGTAGGTTCAGTAGGTTGAGGAACAACTCTCGGCTCAACTGGACGGGGTGAAGATACCCCGAACAAGCCCCTCAAACAATTACTTTCCATAGTAACAAGTGACAGAAAATTTCAGCACACTAAGTAAATTTTTCCTTACCAAATTCCACCTACCAAAGGCGCTTCACTCCCCGGCAACGGCGCCAGAAAAGAGTCTTGATGACCCACAAGTATAGGGGATCTATCGTAGTCCTTTCTATAAGTAAGAGTGTCGAACCCAACGAGGAGCAGAAGGAAATGATAAGCGGTTTTCAGCAAGGTATTCTCTGCAAGTACTGAAATAAGTGGTAGCAGATAGTTTGGTGATAAGATAAATTGTAACGAGCAACAAGTAACAAAAGTAAATAAAGTGCAGCAAGGTGGCCTAATCTTTTTTGTAGAAAAGGACAAGCCTGGACAAGCTCTTATAATAGGAAAAGTGCTCCCGAGGACACATGGGAATATCGTCAAGCTAGTTTTCATCACGCTCATATGATTCGCGTTCGGTACTTTGATAATTTGATATGTGGGCGGACAGGTGCTTGGGTACAGCCCTTGCTTGGACAAGCATCCCACTTATGATTAACCTCTATTGCAAGCATCCACAACTACAACAAAAGTATTAAGGTAAACCTAACCATAGCATGAAACATATGGATCCAAATCAGCCCCTTACGAAGCAACGCATAAACTAGGGTTTAAGCTTCTGTCACTCTAGCAACCCATCATCTACTTATTACTTCCCAATGCCTTCCTCTAGGCCCAAATAATGGTGAAGTGTTATGTAGTCGATGTTCACATAACACCACTAGAGGTTAGACAACATACATCTTATCAAAATATCGAACGTATACCAAATTCACATGACTGCTAATAGCAAGACTTCTCCCTTGTCCTCAGGAACAAACGTAACTACTCACAAAGCATATTCATGTTCATAATCAGAGGGGTAATAATGTGCATAAAGGATCTGAACATATGATCTTCCACCAAATAAACCAACTAGCATCAACTACAAGGAGTAATCAACACTACTAGCAACCTACTAGCACCAATCCCGGACTTGGAGACAAGAATTGGATACAAGAGATGAACTAGGGTTTGGAGATGAGATGGTGCTGATGAAGATGTTAATGGAGATTGCCCTCTCCCAATGAGAGGAGTGTTGGTGATGACGATGGTGATGATTTCCCCCTCCCGGAGGGAAGTGTCCCCGGCAGAACAGCTCTGCCGGAGCCCTAGATTGGTTCCGCCAAGGTTCCGCCTCGTGGCAGCGGAGTCTCGTCCCGAAAGGTTGCCTTTTATTTTTTCGAAAGACTTCATATAGGAGAAGATGGACGTCGGAGAGCCACCAGGGGGCCCACGAGGTAGGGGGGCGCGCCCCGGGAGGCGCCCCCCACCCTCGTGAGCAGGGTGTGGGCCCCCTGGCCTTCATCTTTGGCGATGATTTTTCTTTATTTATTTTAAGGTATTCCGTGGAGTTTCAGGACTTTTGGAGTTGCGCAGAATAGTCTTTCAATATTTTCTCCTTTTCCAGCCCAGAATTCCAGCTGCCGGCATTCTCCCTCTTCATGTAAACCTTGTAAAATAAGAGAGAATAGCCATAAGTATTGTGACATAACGTGAAATAACAGCCCATAATGCAATAAATATTGACATAAAAGCATGATGCAAAATGGACGTATCAGCAACATGCAGATCTTCGTGGAAACTTACCATTTTGCCAACACAGTAGCTAGTTGGCCAGCGTGCCGCTGCATGCCTCGTCGACCCGGACGCGTGGCAAGGCGAGGAGGCGCGGCGAAGGATGAGATAGACTCTGTTGCCGTCCCCAATAAAGTGAGAGGACACGTAGGCCGTGCATTAAATGTGTTTGTCCTATGTTGCCCAAGCGATAAGCTTGACCGCTATGGCTTGCCACCTCCTGTGCCCCACTGTGGCAACCCCTTTCCCTATAAAAGGAGGCTCAAGACATACAGAGAGAGGATTCGGACTTTTGGACAAAGCACGCACCGTAGCTAGTCCAAAGGATCAAGAACACCCATATAACCAGACAAGCAGGACTAGGGTATTATGCATCTTTGCGGCCCGAACCTGGATAAAAATCCTCTGTGTGCTAATGGCTCGACCTGCTTTTCGTGCAACTAATCCCCCACCAAACGTAGAAGGGATCCTTGTGACTCCATAGGTAATCGGTTTCCCCGACATCTTTGGCGCGCCAGGTAGGGGGAATTAGTTTTGGGAATCTGGTCCGTTAGTTGGTGCCAGAGTTTCTTCGTCGCAATGGCTCTGAATAAGAAGGCGACCACTGCAGTCGGCCCGATCGTGGTCGTCTGCGGTATCCTAGTGTGAAGGGTCGGGCGAGCGGCGTCGTCTATGGCTAAGATGACGATCCGCGCGGCAAAAAAAGCTAAGTCAGCTCAACTTTGAGTAATTCTTCCTCTTTATAAGGTTATCCCCCTCGATGGTTTCAGTCCTTGTATGGAGAACCTGCACGCGAAAGGAACCCTGCTGCGATTGGCAACGCCCCTGTTCTATTTTGAGTTTGCTCAACAATTCGGGTGTTGTGCTCTGCTAAGAATGAGGGGGTACCTTGATGTAATCAATAGCGCCCCTGTTCTGCTTCGAGTCCGCACAATAGTTCAGGTGACTGCGCCAAGAGCGGCAAGGTAACCTGTTGGCGTCGACGCCCTCTACAGGCTGCTAAGGATCCGTCCTTCTAGCGCTTACGACAAGGGGTGCGCGTGCCGGCATGCCTATCCAACTAAGCATAGGGTGCAGAAAATACAAGGATAAACTAAAACGGGAAGATAACATGCAACCAAATTCAAAGTACAGCAAAAGTTATGTTACATCGAAACTTGCCGCGATTCTGACTTAAGATAGTCTGTCTTGGGTATGAACTCGCAGCGACAACCACGAGCGAAGTAATTAATCCCGGCACTGGCCCTCCAGCCTCGCGACTCTGCTGACGCAGCTGATGATGGGCTCGATGCGCTCCTCGAGCGCCTGACGGTCGACGTCCTTCGGCAAGCTGTCGAGCGCCTGAGCAAAGTCGACGCTGGGGTTCCAGTGCACAACCTTGGTGAGCACCCTGATCAAGGAGTCCCGGCAAAGTTGTCGGGACTCCTCGGCCAAGTAGGCTGCCCTAGTGGATTCGAGCAGCTTCAGGGCGTTAAGAATACACTCAAAGAACTGGGACAGCCTGGCGCTGTCAGCCACATTTGCCTCGCAGGAGAACCTGAAGTTTGGCATGCCCATGGCAGTCAGCTGCGCAGTGAGCTTCTTCACGACACTCACGAGGTGGCCGGTCCAAAGCTTCATGCTCTCCACGAGCGCGTTGTGGGAAGAGACGGCAGTCCACAGCAGCAGTTGCTCGTCCGCGAGATCCTTGGCCAGGATCTGCTCATGAACCTGGGACTCTAAGAGCATCTTCTCCTGGCTGTCCAGCTTCAGCTTCGGATCATCAATGGACTCGTTGGCCTTGGAGAACAGCTTGGTCTTGTCAGAGATGGTGGTCTGTATCCCCGCCAGGTTGTAGAGAGTTTTCTCTCTGTCGTCCTTAAGCATGGAGATCTCCTTGGTAAGCTCTGCCAGGCTCGTCTCCAGCTTTTCCACCTTGCCAGCCAGCTCCACCCTGGTCGCCTCTGCCATCTCAGCGCGGTCAACAGCCTCCTTCAGCTTGCAAGCATGGTCGACGACCAGGGCGTCCAGTGCCTCCTGGTGCTTCTGCATCAGGTCTTGAGTCCGCTGCGCGATGAGCCTCTCGATCTCTTCGTCCTTGGCGCGAAGCATGGCGGCAAGCGCCGCTTTGCGAGCGACCAAGCCCTCCTCCTGGACATCGAGCGAGATGCGGCGCTGTGTCTGGTCGGACTCGTCCTTGGCAGCCTTGGCCTTTGCCACCTCCTGGCCTTGTCAAAATCAGCCTGCTTTAGAAGGAGCTCCCGTTGGCACTCGCTCAGTTGGATTTGGGAGGCCCTCAGATCCTCCTGAGCCTCGTCAAACCAGGATTTCATCTGGGCGACATGCTCCTGGAAGTCCACCTCGGCCTTGTCCATAGCTACCATCCTGGAGTCCACCTTCTCCTTGCGAGCCCAATGAAGAGCTTGGAGCTTGTGGAAGTTGGCGCTCATCGCCTGAAGGAGTTGGTCCTCTTTGGAGCCGCCGCTGCTGACGCTCGGCTCGTCAACAACCTGGAGCCCGCCAGCGGTGAGGATCTCCTCATCGAAAACCTCCCCCTCGATTGGCAGCCTAGTGCCTGCCGTTCCTGGGATGCTGACAAAAAGGTCGTCACCAACCTTCAAGTACTTGCTCAGGGCAGAGGCTGACGAGGAGGAAGGTTGGTCGTTGACCACCTCCTCCCTAGCATGACCCTTGGCAGCCTCTCAAGTGGTGGCCTTGCCGGTCTCCCCGGCAGGCCCCATGGCGGCCTCCTCGGCGGCAGCCTTGCCGGCCTCTCCAGCGGGCTCCTCGGTCGTCTCCTTCCCAGCAGGGTCCTTGCCGGCCTCCCCGGTAAGCCCCGTGGCGGCCTCCTCAGTGGATCCCTTGGCGGCCTCCTCGGCAGCAATATTTGTGGCCTCGGCCTCAGCATCCTTGGCAGTCTCCATGATCATGGCGTCGACGTCTGCCTGATTTGCCAAGGGGGGATTTGGAGCCAAAAAATGGGGGCAAAGCCAAAATCAAGACAACTCAAGACAGAGAAAATGGAAAAAATCGAGGTGATAACGACAAGAAGCAGGGGCATGTAACTTACCCGCGGCAAGTGAGGAGGATGTGTCCCCCTACCCGACAATGTCCATTGTCGAGGCAGGATCACCAGCATCGGTGCCCGCCCCCTCCCCCTCCATGCGCATGGGCTCGTCGGTGGGTGCCCTTGCCGGGGATGCCCCTCTGGTCGGTGTTGTCGATGGGAGCGGCGTGTCGGGGATGGCTCCTAATGGCTCCTCCTGCCGTTGC
Source organism: Triticum timopheevii (assembly GCA_963921465.1). Taxonomy (NCBI): domain Eukaryota; kingdom Viridiplantae; phylum Streptophyta; class Magnoliopsida; order Poales; family Poaceae; genus Triticum; species Triticum timopheevii. Next base: position 175,301,576 of record OY997272.1, read on the forward strand.
TCTCCTATTACAGACTCGACAAGATCATCAATAAGGAGGCGCACCCCGACGCCCGCTGGCAAAGAAGTAAGTGATAAACTTACGCTGGGGGCTGCGCTGGGGGTTGGACTCCGGGCTGATGAAGATTCTCCCCGGTGCATGAGGAGTGCTTGTCGGGGGCTCAGTGTTTGTCAAGGCCCTGTCCTTTATCACCCTCTGGGCCAGCGTCTCTATGTCTCTACAACAATGAGGCCAAATCAAGATGAAGTGGTTCAAGTAAGGAGTCAAGGAATAGATGGGGGAAGCAGAGTACATACTCATCATCCTCTTCTTCTGCCCTCCTCTTCTTCCTCGGGCTGAATGACCCAAGGTCATTGTCGGTGTCAAAACCGGCGGATCTCGGGTAGGGGGTCCCGAACTGTGCGTCTAGGCGGATGGTAATAGGAGACAAGGGACACGATGTTTTACCTAGGTTCGGGCCCTCTTGATGGAGGTAAAACCCTACGTCCTGCTTGATTAATATTGATGATATGGGTAGTACAAGAGTGGATCTATCACGAGATCAAGGAGGCTAAACCCTAGAAGCTAGCCTATGGTATGATTGTTGTAATGGAGGTTATGTCCTACGGACTAAAGCCCTCCGGTTTATATAGACACCGGAGAGGGCTAGGGTTACACAGAGTCGGTTACAATGATAGGAGATCTACATATCCGTATCGCCAAGCTTGCCTTCCACGCCAAGGAAAGTCCCATCCGGACACAGGACGGAGTCTTCAATCTTGTATCTTCATAGTCTTGGAGTCCGGCAGATGATGATAGTCCGGCTATCCGGACACCCCCTAGTCCAGGACTCCCTCAGTAGCCCCTGAACCTGGCTTCAATGACAATGAGTCCGGCGCGCATAATGTTCGGCATTGCAAGGCGGGTTCCTCCTCCGAATAATCCAAAGAAGATTGCGAACACCGGGATAGTGTCCGGCTTTGCAAAATAAATTCCACATTCCACCGTAGAGAGAATAAAATGTACACAAGTTCAATCTGCTCACGTATTTTGCGGCATGACGTCACACCACTACCAAGCCTTTACTTGAATCGTTTTTAATTATACCGCCTCAGCGCGTTTAGCGAAGCGGTTTCCTTGGCACGTCTTGTCGAAGCAGAGATCGTGTTCCCCTTATTCTGGGATTCTCATCAATACGGACGTGGGTAACCCAACCGCGCCATTGATGGTGGCGCTTGGGAGATAAGCGAGTTTTACCAGGCTAGTGGGGGACGAATAGTCTTCGCCCACCTATATATAAGGGATAAGGATTCACCTTTTCACCTACACCTTCTTCCTCCTTTGCTTATCCATCTCCGCGCACTCGAGCACCAACGCCCAAGTTCGCGCATCTCATCTCGACCTTCTCCGACCATGTCCGGAGCGGGAGGCAAATGGCTGGCCTCCACCGTTAAGGAGGAGCACATCACAAGGCTGCGCAGCACCGGGTACCTTTCCGGCGATGTCGCGCACCGGCTGCCCGATGAGGGGCAACTCATCCCCACCCCCGGGCCCCATGAGAGGGTCGTTTTCCTTCCCCACTTCCTCCACGGACTGGGCTTTCCACTTCACCCCTTTGTCCGGGGGCTCATGTTCTACTATGGCCTGGATTTCCATGATCTGGCGCCGAACTTCATCCTCAACATCTCGGCGTTTATCGTCATGTGCGAGGACTTCCTCTGCATCCAGCCCACTTTGGCTTATGGCTCAAGACCTTCAATGTCAAGCCGAAGGTAGTGAAGGGCACTCAAGCGGAGTGCGGAGGCGCCATGTTGGGCAAGATGCCCAACGTCCTTTGGTTCGAAGGGGCCTTCGTGGAATCCGTCAAGGGGTGGCAGTCGGGGTGGTTCTATATCACCGAGCCGCGCGACCCTACGTGGGCGGCGGCCCCCGAGTTTAGATCTGGAATCCCTACGCAGCTCACCTCTTGGAAAGAGAAGGGCTTGCTGTGGGGTAATTCGAAGGAGCTGACGGGACTCCAAGCCTGTATCCAGAAGCTGGTGAACAAGAAGCTCAGGCTGGTTAACGTGGTCCAGGTCATGCTCGTTCGCCGGATTCTCCCATGCCAAGAACGGGCATTCAATCTGTGGGAGTTCAATCCGGAACAGCACCAGGCGTTGAGCGGGCTCTTCGACACGAGGTACGAAGGCGCCTGGAGGGTGTTGTTTAAGGGCGCCGAAGCCCTCGCATCCGCGATGGAAGATCGCGGATTTCACTCGCAGCGTCCAGCTGACGAGGTAAGTGATTCTACCCCTTTACGGGACACTTGTTGTTAATAGTTCGACCCTAAGCGGGTTTTAATCTCCCTTTTCCTTTGACAGGAATGGATGAAGAAGGCCGAGCAGCTCATCTGCCCGGCTCCCATGCCAGAAGACCCAGTGGACGCCCGTCTAGCGGGTTGCTGGTTCCGGCACCGCACGTGGTGCCGGAGAAGAAGGCCAAGAAGGTGGCCACGGGCACTCGAAAGAGTTCCCGTTTTCAGGTGTCCGACGACTCCGAGGCGGACTCCTCCCCCGAAGATGAGGAGGAGGAAGAAGACTCTCTCCCAGAGGAGGGAGAGAGGAAGAGGAAGGCTTCCCCAATAGGGGAGGCCGAAGGGTCCAAGAGGGGAAGAACTATTCCCCCGGACAGCTCCGCCAACACCAACGTTGGCGGTGAAGAGTGGCCCTCAAGGCCCAGGCCTCAGGCGAGATCGTAAGTATCCGGATCCCTTAATGATCTGCAATTTCTTTTGTGTCACATAGTGTCCTTCTAATGCCGCATACTATCTGTAGTCCGGCCGATGATGATCTCCCCGCTTCATCGAGCGGGTCGTTGGCTCCGTCAGATGTGGATTCCATCCCGACTGCCTCCACCCCTCACGCCGATGAGGACGCCGAGGTGGGATCCCGGAAGGGGACCCATCAGGAGGAGGCTCCGGAGGCGCCGCATGGCAGCCTCCCGGACTTTGCACCGGACTCTACGCCGGAACCTGCAGTGGTTCCAGAGTCCGGCAGGCGACCCCTTTGTAAGAAGGGCAATACCGTGACACTGGCAGCCTCCGTCCAACCGGAGGCGCCGGATAACTTGCTGGAGGCGCTCAAAGGCGCTTCCATCGAGGAAGAACACCGCACTATCATGAGTGCAGTGATCTAGAAGGTTCAGCTTGCCAAGAGCGGGCTGACCGAAGCCTGCAGCAGCCTTCTAACAGGCTTTGAGGTAAGAAGTTAAAATTATGTAATGTAATACCGCATAGACAGTAGCCCCTGATGCTCGGTTCGGTGTTCGGAAAGAAAAACCGGACTGAGGATCTGAAAAGATATACGCAGGGTTGCTAAAAAAGTATGTCAATATGGGTTTGCAGGCTGCGCTGCTGACATCTGCCGCACTGACTGCGGAGGTCAGTGTGTCGAAGCAGGATCTCGAGCGGTCCGAGCAAGAGCTCAGCCGAGCAAAGAGGCAGCTCGAGGACAAAGAAGGTGAGTAACACCACTTTGAAAAGTTACCTTACAGAAAAGGATTTAGGTTGCAATAAGAAAATAACAAGGATAACATGGGTACTGCAGGGGCCACAAATGAGGTGGCAGCCCTGAAGGAGGCTGTGTCCGTGGCCGAACGCAATGCGGTCGCGGATCGGGCAGAGCGAGAAAAGCAGGAGGCACGGGTGGCGGAGGTGCGGCAAGAGCTCCAGGCTCTCATGGAGAAGCATGAGAGTTTGGAGCGCGACTCAAAGACTCGAGAGTCCGAGCCCGCCTCGGCTCTCGAAAGTGCCAAGTCCCCCAAGGCCGAGGCCCGTAAGGCCCTTCAGGAAATTGAGGATATGAAGAAAATAGCGGCGGGTAAGGCATTTTTCATGCAAAGCAAGCATGTTAATGTAAACTACCTGACACTTACCCGAATTCGGAGCTCTCCAGGGGCGTTTGCGGATCTGCCTCGCAGTGTATCCGACGCTGCCGCATTCTACCGTGGCGAGGAGGGGAGCTCAACGGAGAAGGTCTTCTGGTCTCAGTATGCTGAGGCCGGCCATCCGGTGCCCCCTAGCGACCAGCTGAAGCAGCTGGTCGAACTCCACAAGGTAGCTGAGGAGGCCATGAAGGGCCTTATAGTCTGGCTGTGGCCTGGACAGGCCATGCCTGGGAGCTACCTCGACCTCGTGCGGCGGCTGGTGGACGTGTGCCCCTGGGTGGATGTCATCAAGCGCTCCACCTGTATTAAAGGTGCTCGTCGGGCCCTTGCCCGCGCAAAGGTGCACTGGGGCAGGTTGGATGCGGAGAGGCTTCTTACTGACCCGCCGCCAGCGGGCAAGGAGTATCGTACGCCCGAAATGTACTATAAGATAGTCCTGAAGGGTGCCCGCAATATTGCGGATGAGTGCCCCAGAGATGTAATTATTGAGTAAACTCGTTATGTATTATCATGTGCGCTGAAAATTTGTTCATATGTGCTATGCAACGCTTGTTTAATTTAAAATTTTACCTTCTGTGCGGCCGTTTATAAAATCTGAGAGATGGCAAGTCGTTGGCTTCAGCCCCCAAGCCACGAGTGCTGGGGTGTTCGGGATAAACTTGAGCACTCTTGTTCCCATTTTTAGGTCCATCTGGTGTGGCGCTCAACACAACGAACAAGGCGACCGGACTTATAATGCTTGAACACCCTCACTTAGCCATAGAATTCTATAATTTTAAATTTCGGCGAAGCCCCTAGTATTCGGACGACCGAACTCGGGGCGCTATCCACGCCTTCGTTGGACATTATCCGGTACTTCGCTTGAAGCGACATAGGTCTTTAGGGACCCGAAAAGACCTCTCGAACAGCGACCAGTCTCTCGCCTTATCATGCCACTCAGTTTTAGCTTTCTCCACTGAGGCGCTCGCCCATCTCAACCGGGGCGCAATCGCAGTGGTTCTCCCAGTGCCACCTTAGCCGACAGAACGGAACGTAAGGCACCAAAACGTGGGAGCCGGGCAAACCCAACTATTGACCCAAGACATGATTCGGAGCCGATTCATATAATGCTATAAGTTCGGGGTGCCGCAATTGTGAAAGTGTTCGGACTTATCTCACCATAATGCGGGGAACATAAGCCCCTGGTGTATTCGGCCGTACCAAAATATACGGGTCCGAGATGTCATTAATGAACATATGTGTAAAGTAATGCAATAACAGGCAAAAAATGCTGCATTATTTATTCAAGGAATTCTGCTATAAGTGCGAAAGGATACAAATAGTGCGGTAAGCAAGGGGTTGGACTAAATAAGCATGTCCCCCTCCAGGGGTGGGCTGCGGACTGGTGTATATAATCGAATTTAATGCTCGTAATGGAGACCACCTGAGTGTTAACCGCAGCCTTCTTTCTTCCCTGGCCGTTGCATCATGAGTTCGGTGGGTCCACCGCCGGACAGGGCTTCTGGTAAATGGAGTCCTGTATATAAATAGAAAAATAAAAAGAGCGACACACTTGGGAGCCCCTGGTGTGGTCGAGCCGCACTCTGGGTCTGTTGTGTTCGTGCCCCACCCCTTAAGCCCATGTTATCTCCAGAGCGTAATGATGTACGCGGAGGGTTGGTCTTGCAATTATGCAAGGGCTGGGTTGGGGCCGTATTGCTAGGCGTGCTCGGATCGTGCCAGGTGGTCTTGGTTGATGTTGCTTCGGGCGCATTTGGTCGTTTCCGGCCGTTTAACGGCCGGACTCGAAAATTGCCTTAAAAGGCTGCTCCGTATTTCTGCCGCAAGAGCCGCTGTGTGTTCCTCCGTTCGGAGGGAGCATTCCGTATTTCCGTTGACCGTGATGACTCCACGAGGGCCTGGCATCTTGAGCTTGAGGTATGCGTAATGCGGCACCGCGTTGAACTTTGCGAATGCGGTTCGTCCGAGCAGGGCGTAATAGCCACTGCGGAATGGGACTATGTCGAAGATTAACTCCTCGCTCCGGAAATTGTCCGGGGATCCGAAGAACACTTCCAGTGTGACTGAGCATGTACAATTGGCCTCAACACCTGGTATGACGCCTTTGAAGGTCATCTTTGTAGGTTTAATCCTTGAGGGGTCTATGCCCATCTTGCGCACTGTATCCTGATAAAGCAGGTTCAGGCTACTGCCACCGTCCATCAGGACTCTCGTGAGGTGGAATCCATCGACGATTGGGTCTAAAACCAATGCGGCGAATCCGCCATGGCGGATACTGGTCGGATGGTCTCTTTGATCGAAAGTGATTGGGCAAGAGGACCATGGATTGAACTTCGGGGCGACTGGCTCCATCGCATATACGTCCCTTAGTGCACGCTTCCGCTCCCTCTTGGGTATATGGGTTGCGTATATCATGTTAACCGTCCGCACTTGTGGGGGGGAACCCTTCTGTCCTCTATTGTTCGGCGGTCGGGTCTCTTCCTCGTTGTCGCTGTGCAGCCCCTAGTCATTGTTTTCGGCAATTAACTTGCCTGCCTGCTTGAATACCCAACAATCTCTGTTGGTGTGATTAGCTGGCTTTTCGGGGGTGCCATGTATCTGGCATAAGCGGTCGAGTATTCGGTCCAAATTGGACGGGCCCGGAGTGGTTCTTTTGAATGGCTTCTTCCGCTGACCGGGTTTAGAGCCTCGGAATCCGGCGTTGACTGCCGTATCCTCCTTGTCGTTGCCGTTAATGCGGCGTTTATTTTTGCTTCGACGCGACCTGCCATTGTGGTCCTTGGTATCCGGACTGCCAGAATTTTTACTTAGGTTGTTGCTGCGAGCTAGCCAGCTGTCCTCTCCCGCACAGAAGCGGGTCATTAGAGATGTGAGGGCTGCCATGGATTTCGGCTTTTCCTGTCCTAGGTGCCGGGCTAGCCACTCGTCGCGGATGTTATGTTTGAAGGCTCCTAGGGCCTCTGCATCCGGACAGTCGACGATTTGATTTTTCTTTGTTAAGAACCGTGTCCAGAACTATCTGGCCGATTCGTCTGGCTGCTGAATTATGTGGCTTAGGTCATCGGCGTCTGGTGGTCGAACATATGTGCCCTGGAAGTTGTCGAGGAATGCGGCTTCCGGGTCTTCCCAACACCCAATTGACTCTGTGGGCAAGCTGTTAAGCCAATGCCGAGCTGGTCCTTTAAGCTTGAGTGGGAGATACTTGATGGCATGGAGATCATCGCCGCGGGCCATATGGATGTGAAGGAGATAATCTTCGATCCAAACCGTGGGGTCTATTGTGCCATCGTAGGATTCAATGTTTACGGGTTTAAACCCTTCAGGGATTTGATGATCCATTACTTCGTCAGTGAAGCATAGCGGGTGTGCGGCGCCTCTATATTGAGCAATATGACGATGTAGCTCGAGTGAGCATTGTCTGCTGTGTTCGGCCCGGCCGGAGTTATTGTATCCGGCGCGACGGTATTCGTCGTGGGTCGTGGGGCGCCCACGTGATCCATAGATGGATCTGGATTGCCTTGCTTTGTCCTCCAATATATCTCGCAAGTCCGGCGCGTTCCCTCTTGGCTTTGTACTTTTGGAGCGATGCCGGGGTACGGTCTTGGTGGAGGGCCTAGATGCCTCTCTGTCGCGACCACGGGGTGGTCGGTTGGCCGTATTGTGCGCTGGTGATGAAGGTATGTATGCTTCCTCCTCTAATCGGGGGAGCAACTTGCGTTTTGGGTAGCTTTTGGAGGGGCGTTCGAGTTCGTACTCTTCCGCCACGAGGACCTCAATCCATCGATCGGCCAGCAGGTCCTGATCAGCTTGAAGCTGCTGCTACTTTTTCTTTAGGCTATTTGCCGTGGTGATAAGCCTGCGTTTAAAATGCTCTTGTTCGACGGGATCCTCGGGCATGACGAATTCATCGTCGTTGTTGAGGCTTGCCTCTTCTTCGGAGGGAGGTATGTAATTATCATCCTCGACCTCTTCATCTGCCGCTCTCTCGTGAGGGCTTGCTTCTGCATCCTCCTGCGCTGAATCTTGCTGGAGGGGATTGTCTTCGGCACTTTCTAGGGTATTATTATCTCCTGTGCCTGAATCTCCATTCTTGCTGTGGCGGGATTTAGAGTGGCGCCACTGACGTCGGCGCTTGGGCTGTTTCTTTAAGGAATCTGCCTCCGCTGCTTCTTCGCCGTCCCCCTCTTTTGGGGTGTCCACCATGTATATGTCATATGACGAGGTGGTCTTCCAGTGCCCTGTAGGCACTGGTTCTTGTTCGTCTCCGGCATCATCGTCCATACCGTCGATGTCTTCGGAGTCGTAGTCTAGCATGTCTGTTAGATCGTCGACAGTGGCTACAAAGTGGGTGGTGGGTGGGCCTTGAATTTCTTCGTCGTCCGTATCCCAACCGTCCTGGACATAGTCCGGCCAGGTCTCTCCGGATAGCGAGAGATGTTTTAGCGAATTTAGGATGTCGCCAAAGGGCGAGTGTTGGAAGATGTCCGCGGCGGTGAACTCCATGACCGACGCCCAATCAGATTCGATTGGTAGGGGCGCGGGAGGTTCGGAGTCCGGCAGGGAGTCCGGCACCTCGGAGTCACGAGCTTCATCGCCGTGGAAGTTGCAGCCCCCGAGGCAGTGTCCAGCCACCGGTCCTCGATCTGGCCGATCGGCTCCGGACTAAGGGCCGGAGCGGACTCGTGTGCGGCCACCAAGGCACTGTCCGGCGGCAGAGCTAGATCATGCCCATCATGACGGTGCGGCACGCTCGGCTGTGGCTCGAGCCTGTCGAAGATCAAGTCCCCGCGGATGTCAGCCGTGAAGTTTAGGCTTCCGAACCTGACCTGATGGCCAGGGGCATAGCTTTCGATCAGCTCCAGATGGCCAAGTGAATTAGCCCGCATCGCGAAGCCGCCGAATACGAAGATCTGTCCGGGGAGAAAAGTCTCACCCTGGACAGCGTTGTTGTTGATTGAAGAAGCCATCGAGCCTATCGGTGACGACACAGAGGAACTCTCAATGAAAGCACCAATGTCGGTGTCAAAACCGGTGGATCTCGGGTAGGGGGTCCAGAACTGTGCGTCTAGGCGGATGGTAACAGGAGACAAGGGACACGATGTTTTACCCAGGTTCGGGCCCTCTTGATGGAGGTAAAACCCTACGTCCTGCTTGATTAATATTGATGATATGGGTAGTACAAGAGTGGATCTACCACGAGATCAAGGAGGCTAAACCCTAGAAGCTAGCCTATGGTATGATTGTTGTAATGGAGGTTATGTCCTACGGACTAAAGCCCTCCGGTTTATATAGACACCGGAGAAGGCTAGGGTTACACAGAGTCGGTTACAATGGTAGGAGATCTACATATCCGTATCACCAAGCTTGCCTTCCACGCCAAGGAAAGTCCCATCCGGACACGGGACGGAGTCTTCAATCTTGTATCTTCGTAGTCTTGGAGTCCGGCGGACGATGATAGTCCGGCTGTCCGGACACCCCCTAGTCCAGGACTCCCTCAGTCGTATTTGGCCGCTGGGACGGAGCCCGCCGGAGAAGGAGACGGGGTCCTTACATGCTCTACCACGGGGGAAGCGGCGGCGCGTCTGGTCGAGGAGGAGGAAGTGGCAGCACGTATGGTCGAGGAGGAAGGAGCGGTTGCAGCTCTCTTCGCCGTTGCGGCCTCCTCCAGTGCCTCTGCAGCCACGTGCCACGTCTGGCGCGTGGGCTCCGCCTAAGTTCCTTGCCACTGCGTGGCCCTGTTGGGGCGGACTGGCTTGCTAGAGCCGGTCCGCCACAAGACACGCCTCATCTTCGGGGCCGAGGGCTCGACCGCCTTGGACGCCCCCTTGACCGGCTCCTCGGCCGCCTCCACGGCAGGGGGAGCCCCGACGCCGGCACCGCTGGTCTCCCCGGCAGGCCCCACCCACCCGAGGAATCTCTGCTCCTCCTCGGCCGCTTCGGCCTCATCCTCCATGGTGCCACAGCTACTCGCCTCCGCCGCAACTTCTACCTTCTTTGCCCTGGCGGCAATATACGCCACCTTCTCATCAGTAGTGGCACGGATGAGCTCTGGCTCGGCGTGGACAGTTCCCTCTGACAAGTTGTCAAAGAACTGTTGCACCAACTCCGCCGCTGGCTCGACCCAGGTTGGATCCAGGCCATGGGAGTTTAAGGCGGGCATCATGGCAATAATCTCGGTCAGGCGAGAATTGTTGCTCAACGGATGCACCCCTGCCAGCAACCTGAATGGGTGGCCGGTCTTGCCGGCCTTTGCGGCCTTGCCGGTCCTCTCGGCGTTGTCGTCTTTGTCATTCTTGAGCTATAAGAGCCTCTGACAGACGGACGCGTGCTGCAGCACCGTGAAGTTGTGCTTCAAGCCAGGGCAGAGCCTCATGATGTTCACGGCATTCTTGAAGTCCCATGCCGGCCTCCCCTTCTTGTGCAAAGGAGCAATGCAGCGACGAATGAAGTCGGGCCCAATCATCTCCAGCGTGAGGCCGGCAGAGACGAGGTGAAGGATTCTAGTGGTGGCGACCGTGAGCTTCGCATCGTCAGGATCGGGGTCACTCCAGTCGTTGCCACGGACCGGTGGACTCTGATGGACCTCGCAAAACAGCCGTGGCTCTTTCTCCACAATCCAGCACCACCGGCCTCGCCACTCCTCCCACCACTCCTTCTGGAAACCCTCCGGGCATGCGCCCTTGCACAGAGGCTTCGGGATCCAAGCAACAGAGCCAGTGATGGCGTCCCCTTGTTGGATACGGAGGACAAAATAGTGGCGAAAGAGCACCGTACTCGGGTAGAATCCGTCGAAGCCTCGCAGAGGTGGGCGAAGAGGGCCATGCATACCACAGCATTCGGCATGAAATCCAGGAGATGGGAGCCGTAGGTGTGCATGATATCATTGAAGAAATCTGAGAAGCGGGGGCAGAGCCCGCGAGAGAAGTAATCGACAAAGAATGGATAAATATCCGGGCTAGGCTTGGTGAAGGGCGCGGTGAAAGCACAAGTGCTCCCTAGGTGGTTTTGGTAATTAATGTCAACATATCTCTTGTTGGACTAACACTTTTATCTAGTATGTTTCAGACAAGTTCAACAATGGAGTGGCATGGAGTAAAGGATGTGGGAACTCCCTCAAGATGCTAAGGACAAAGGATTGGCTCAAGCTTCAAGCTCAAGACTCTTCATTTTACATTTTAGTGATCCAAGATCACATTGAGTCTATAGGAAAAGCCAATACTATCAAGGAGGGATGAGGTGTTGGTTAATGAGTTTCTTGCTCCACAGTGCTTAGTGATATGCTCCAAAACCCTCAACTACTTTCCCACTTCCACACACATGACCTAAACATAAAGCCAAAATCGGTCACACCAATTCTTTCTATCCGGCGCCACCGAGTTTGAATGTCATAGCCACTGCCACAAACCCTAGGCAAATCGGTCTTACCAATAGGGATCTCGGTCCTACCGAGATGGGATTGTAATCTCTCTGTGTATGTCCATTACCAAAATCGGTTTAACCGAGTTTGTGCAATCGGTACTACCGAGATTACAATGCAAACTTCCCGGTTAACTTATTACCAAAATCGGTCTCACCGAGTTTGTGTAATCGGTCTTACCGAGATTACGTTATGCCCTAACCCTAACCGAATCGGTCTCACCGAGTTGCATGTCAGTCCCACCGAAAATCATAACAGTCACTAGGTTTGCTAAATCGGTCCGACCGAGTCTGTTGAATCGGTCCCACCGAGTTTGGTAAATTGTGTGTAATGGTTAGATTTTGTGTGGAGGCTATATATACCCCTCCACCTCCTCTTCATTCGTGGAGAGAGCCATCAGACTAAACCTACACTTCCAGCTTACCATTTCTGAGAGAGAACCACCTACTCATGTGTTGAGGCCAAGATATTCCATTCCTACCATATGAATCTTGATCTCTAGCCTTCCCAAGTTGCTTTCCACTCAAACCTTCTTTCCACCAGATCCAAATCCTATGAGAGAGAGTTGAGTGTTGGGGAGACTATCATTTGAAGCACAAGAGCAAGGAGTTCATCATCAACGCACCATTTGTTACTTCTTGGAGAGTGGTGTCTCCTAGATTGGCTAGGTGTCACTTGGGAGCCTCCGACAAGATTGTGGAGTTGAACCAAGGAGTTTGAAAGGGCAAGGAGATCGCCTACTTCGTGAAGATCTACCGCTAGTGAGGCAAGTCCTTCGTGGGCGACGGCCATGGTGGGATAGACAAGGTTGCTTCTTCGTGGACCCTTCGTGGGTGGAGCCCTCCATGGACTCGCGCAACCGTTACCCTTCGTGGGTTGAAGTCTCCATCAACGTGGATGTACGATAGCACCACCTATCGGAACCACGCCAAAAACATCTGTGTCTCCAATTGCGTTTGAATCCTCCAAACCATTCCCTTTACTTTCTTGCAAGTTGCATGCTTTAATTTCCGCTGCTCATACACTCTTTGCATGCTTGCTTGATATGTATTGTGAATGTTAAACTTGTGCGTAAACTCCGCTTAAACTTGAAGAATCTTAAAAACTGCAACTTTGGTACTTAGTGTCTAATCACCCCCCTCTAGACACCTCTTCTCAAGGTCCTTCAAGTGGTATCAGAGCTTTGGTCTCCATTGCCTTGGTTTAATCACCATTGGAGGAAGATGGATGAGTCTACTTTGGGGAGTCTTAGACATAGAGTGCCTATTCTTGATGGAGAGTATTTTCATGAGTGGAAAAATGAGATGCTTGTAATTTTCAATCAATATCATTAGAACAAGTATATTGCTAGCCCTTGTGCACCTCATGTTGACCCTATGCATCCTACCCATGTTGAGTCAATTGACATGATTAGGAATCTTAGAACTGTCGAACTTATCATTAGAGGATTGCCTAGAAACTTGATTGGATGTTTGCCTACTCTTAAGTGTGCCTACACTATATGGAAATTTCTTGAGGAACGCTTTCCAAATTATTCCTTAAAAAATCTTGATGAAATTCTTCATAAGTCTATTGCTTTGAGTAAGATGAGTACCAGTGATCCTATGTTTAGTGATCGTCTATTTGAGCTTACAAACCTTATGCGTGCCAACGGAAATGTTGGAATCATTAGTGATATTATTTCCGAAGCTATAAAAATTCATAAGCAAGATCATTGTCAAACTCACTCTAACGAATAACCCTCTCTAGGATTTGATCCACCACATGACGATGATGAACATGGATACTATGATGAGGATGATGATAGTGACTTCGATCTTGATGATGCAATGAGACATTTTGGTCTTATGGAAAATCTTCGGGGATATATGTCAGGAGGAAAGGAATGGGTTCTTGATAGTGGATGTACCGATCACATGATCGGAGATAAAGACATATTTCGTGAGCTTGCTGAAAATGATAGTCCTCGAAAGTATGTCACTTTCGGTGACAACTCAAAGGGTAAGGTGGTTGGCCTTGGTAAGGTGGCCATATCACATGATAGCTCCATACAAAATGTCATGCTCGTTGAATCTCTTGGATACAACTTACTTTCAGTATCTAGACTTGCTGATTTCGGTTTCAATGTCCTATTTACTAAAGTAGATTGCCAAGTGTTTCTTCGAGATAATCATAAAATGGTCTTTACCGGTGTGCGTAGAGGTGATCTATACATTGTTGATTTCACTAAAAAGGCTCAACCTAAAACTTGCTTCATTGCTAAATCCTCAAAAGGTTGGTTATGGCATAGACGATTAGGTCATGTTGGTATGCAAAACCTTGACAAGCTTATTAAGGGAAATCATATCCTTGGAGTTAATGATGTCATATTTGATAAGGATAGACTTTGCAGTGCTTGTCAGGCAGGTAAACAGGTTGGAGGAAGGCATCCCGTGAAGAACATCATGACCACAAGGAGGCCACTTGAGCTACTTCACATGGATCTCTTTGGTCCCAACTCTTACAAGAGTCTCGGTGGAAATTCTTTTGGTCTAGTTATAGTTGATGATTTTTCAAGATTTACGTAGGTGTTCTTTCTCGATGATAAATCGCAGGTCCAAAAGATCTTCAGAAACTTCGCTAGGAAGGCCCAAAGTCAATTTGAAGTGAAGATCAAGAAGGTTCGGAGCGACAACGGAACGGAGTTCAAGAATGCAAACATGGACACCTTTCTTGACAAAGAAGGGATTTCACACGAGTTCTCGGCTACGTACACACCTCAACAAAACGGAGTTGTTGACAGGAAGAACCGGACGCTCATCGAAATGGCGAGAACGATGCTTGATGAGTACAAGACACCGAAGCACTTTTGGGCAGAAGCGGTTGAGACAGCTTGTCATGCAACAAATCGCTTATATCTTCACAAGCTACTCGGCAAGATGGCATACGAGCTCCTCACCGGTAACAAACCCCAAGTTGGATACTTTCGAGTATTCGGCTCAAAGTGCTACATTCTTGATAAGCATCGTCGCTCTAAATTTACTCCTAAGCCTCATGAAGGTTTCCTACTAGGTTTGGCTCAAACTCTCACACTTACCGTGTCTACAACAATTTCACCCGAAAGGTTGAAGAGACGGTAGATGTGAAGTTTGATGAATCTAACGGCTCGCAAGTAGAGCAATTGCCAATTAATGTAGGAGACAAAGATCCTTCGGAAGTAATTCAAGACTTGTCTATTGGCAAGGTTCGTCCAACGGAGGTGAAGGAGAGCGCCTCGTCCATCCAAGTGGAAGCTTCTACTTCACGACAAGGTGAACCAAGAGTTGATACAGAAGCATCCACAAATGGGACACACCAAGATGAAGAAAACGAGGAAGTGCATCAAGATGAACGTCAACAACCTCCTTCTCCACCACGACAAGAGAACGACAACACCGACAATGAAGAAGGCCAAGAAGAAGAATAAGATGAAGAAGAAGTTCAACCAAGAAACAAGCAAAAGCTTTCAAGAGTTCGAGCAAGAATTGCTAAAGATCATCCCGTCGAGCAAATCTACAATGATATTCAAACCGGGAGAATCACTCGCTCTAAAACTCGTTTAGCTAACTTTCGTGAAAACTATTCTTTCATCTCTAGCATTGAACCTATGAAGGTCGATGAAGCATTGGAAGATCCGAATTGAATAAATGCTATGCATGAAGAGCTACACAACTTTGAGAGGAACCAAGTTTGGACATTGGTTGAGAAGCCCGACAACAACCACAACATCATCGGTACCAAATGGGTGTTTCGCAACAAGCAAGATGAAGATGGACAAGTAGTTTGCAACAAAGCACGTCTCGTCGCCCAAGGCTATACACAAGTCGAAGGTATGGACTATGATGAGACTTACGCTCCCATTGCTAGACTTAGGTCCATTCGCATCTTACTTGCCTATGCTAATCATCATGATATCACCTTGTACCAAATGGACATTAAAAGTGCTTTTCTAAATGGTGAAATAGAGGAGGAATTTTATGTTAAGCAACCTCCCAGCTTTGTCAATCCTAAGAAACCCAATCTTGTTTACAAACTTCACAAAGCTCTTTATGGTCTTAAACAAGCTCCTAGAGCATGGTATAAATGCTTGACCAAGTTCCTTATTGAAAAAGGCTTTGAAGTTGGGAAAATTGATTCTACTCTTTTTACTAAAAGGGTTAATGGAGAACTATTTGTGTGCCAAATCTATGTTGATGATATTATATTTGGTTCAACTAACCCTCATTTTAGTGAAAAGTTTGGAAAGCTAATGTCGGACAAGTTTGAGATGTCTATGATGAGTGAACTCAAATTCTTTCTTGGGTTGCAAATCAAGCAAACTAAGGAAGGTACCTTTGTTTCTCAAACGAAGTACACCAAGGACTTATTCAAGAAGTTCAATATGCAAGAATGCAAAGGTATGTCTACACCCATGCCTATTAGTGGACATCTTGACTTGACCAAAGATAGTGAACCAGTTGATCAAAAGGTTTATCGCTCTATGATTGGTTCATTGTTATATCTATGCGCTTCACGTCCCGATATCATGCTAAGTGTGTGCATGTGTGCACGATATCAAGCAGCTCCTAAAGAATGTCATCTTAAGGCCGTGAAAAGGATAGTGAGATACTTAATCCATACACCAAATTTTGGCATTTGGTATCCTAAGAGGGCCTATTTCGATCTTGTTGGCTATTCCGACTCGGACTATGCCGGAGACAAGGTTGATAGAAAGTCCACTTCGGGTACTTGTCAATTTCTTGGTAGATCTCTTGTGTCTTGGTCTTCCAAGCAACAAAACTCGATATCCTTATCCACCGCCGAAGCGGAATACATTGCCGTTGGTTCATGTTGTGCTCAATTACTTTGGATGACCCAAACTCTTAAAGATTATGGGATATATGTGAGACATGTTCCATTGCTTTGTGACAATAAAAGTGCTATCAAAATTGGTCATAACCCTGTACAACATTCTTGAACTAAGCATATTGAAGTTCGTCATCATTTCATTTGAGATCATGTTGCTAAGGGTGACATTGATCTTAAGCATGTTCGCACCGAAAAGCAATTAGCGGATATATTCACTAAACCTCTTGATGAGAAAGTGTTTTGCAGGTTAAGAGGAGAATTGAACATCATCGATGCTTCAAACTTGGAGTAGAAACTCCATTGGATACATGCAAGACATGAGCTTATGACTAATCCTTGATATTTCTCTTATGATGAAAATCTTATGTCTTGGGTACATTTGTATCTTGCATGTTATCTAACCCTTGTAGGTACTTGGTGGAATCACATTCCATGAGATTGTAATCTACTCACATCTTTAGCAATCTCTACATCACCAAGTTTCTACACTATGGTGGTTGAAGACAAGGAAGCACGGAACCACTCAAACATATCCTTTGACAAATTCTATGTTGAGCTTCATGATTGTCAATTTTGGATACACAAGTGCTCTTCCTTGCAAGAACTAACCCATGTAGGAAGATGGACCCAAATTCCAAGTGGTGCTCCCAACTCTTGATGAGCTACATCAACCTTGAGCAACCCACACAAGTTCAACTACATGGACAACACCGCCAACCAAGGTATGTTATTCCATCTTAGAGAAGCTTTACTCCAAGACATGAGCTAAAGCAACTCGACAAGATGTGAATACATCAAGATGCTTAAACGAAAAATGGCAACCCCATTTTGAGCTTAAACGATGAGTATGACTTATGATCAAGTGATCTCACTTGACTCCTAAGTCAATATACTCTAACATAGGTTACTTTGTCACTGACCATTTCTAGATGAAGTTCTCGTATGTTCTTTTCTGTGTTGTTGCATTTGTCTCATGCATAATTGTTTCCCCTTTCAAAAAAAACTTCATCTAGATTTCTTTCTGTTTGCTCTGCATTTTCTGCATTCCAATTCATTGCATATCTTTCAGTAAATTCCTTGCAAATCTTTGTGAGATCTTACTAGTCCAGTGAGCTGAGGTGACAAGTGTTTTCTCTGCGACGAACTCGGTTTCACCAATTTGTTATTTTTGTTCCAACCGAATCCTTTCAGTACAACCGAATCATACCACTCGGTGCCTCCGATTTCACAACAGGAAAAACAGTTTGCCACTTATTCTGTGTTTCTTCTATTCTAGCTCCACTCAATGAATCTTGTCCTCTACAAGCATCACATTCTTTATCATTGCTTTGTGCTGTGACTCAAGGACCAAACCCATTAGACAGATTCCAGAAAACCCTTCTTGGAAATTGATGTCAAAGGGGGAGAGAGAGATCACATCAAAGCTTATCATTTAGAGAGAGATCATATCAAAGAAAGAGTATATCACCCTCTCAGGGGGAGAGAGATCCTTAGGGAGAGAGAGAGAGATCTCCAGAGGGAGAGAATACTTAAGTAGAAAGTATTTCTCAAGGATCCCAGATGCTTGATGTTCAAGAGGAGAGATGCCACATGTCTTCTTGAGGAGAAAGACATGTTCATATGATCTTTTGTGTTTATTTGCACTAGCTTGCATTAGCCCTGTTCATTTATATCTTTCAGCTCTGTTTTTCTATTCCCTATCATCCCATGCTAGATTCAGGGGGAGCAAGACATCCAAGGGAAAGAAATCAATTAAATTCATTGCATATCTTTACTCTTGGGGACATGTCTAATCCAATGTGGTACTTAGTACTCATTCTCTACATGTCATCCAAGTCTTGGTATTCTTGTAGTTTCTTTTGTTTGCTCTGGCTAGTAGGTGCATCTGTGTTATCTAACCTTGTTTACGCAGGCTCATTCCATCCTAAGCCAACTCAAGACTACAAGGTAAGTATATGCATCACAATCATGTGTATGAGGAATTCTTGCTGATGTACATACTGTTTGCAAGAAGGACTCATGGGCATGAAGGTTTTTCCTTAATATTCTTTGCTCTGATGCATATGGCCAAGATACATGTAACACATTGCCTACTCTATCATGGTTATGCTCTCACATGCTTCTATATTTCATATTCACATGATTGCATACATGTAGGGGAAGCCTATGCTTGTTACATGTCTTTCCAAAGCTTTACTTGATATTCTCTATATCTTTATCTAAAAGCTATGATGTATGTTGTCATCAATTACCAAAAAGGGGGAGATTAAAAGCACAAGTGCTCCCTAGGTGGTTTTGGTAATTAATGTCAACATATCTCTTGTTGGACTAACACTTTTATCTAGTATGTTTCAGACAAGTTCAACAATGGAGTGGCATGGACTAAAGGATGTGGGAACTCCCTCAAGATGCTAAGGACAAAGGATTGGCTCAAGCTTCAAGCTCAAGACTCTTCATTTTACATTTTAGTGATCCAAGATCACATTGAGTCTATAGGAAAAGCCAATACTATCAAGGAGGGATGAGGTGTTGCTTAATGAGTTTCTTGCTCCACAGTGCTTAGTGATATGCTCCAAAACCCTCAGCTACTTTCCCAATTCCACACATATGACTTAAACCTAAAGCCAAAATCGGTCACCCCGATTCTTTCTATCCGGTGCCACCGAGTTTGAATGTCATAGCCACTGCCACAAACCCTAGGCAAATCGGTCTTACCGATAGGGATCTCGGTCCTACCGAGATGGGATTGTAATCTCTCTGTGTATGTCCATTACCAAAATCGGTTTAACCGAGTTTGTGCAATCGGTACTATCGAGATTACAATGCAAACTTCCTGGTTAACTTATTACCAAAATCGGTCTCACCGAGTTTGTGTAATCGGTCTTACCGAGATTACGTTATGCCCTAACCCTAACCGAATCGGTCTCACCGAGTTGCATGTCAGTCCCACCAAAAATCCTAACGGTCACTAGGTTTGCTAAATCGGTCCGACCGAGTCTGTTGAATCGGTCCCACCGAGTTTGGTAAATTGTGTGTAATGGTTAGATTTTGTGTGGAGGCTATATATACCCCTCCACCTCCTCTTCATTCGTGGAGAGAGCCATCAGACTAAACTTACACTTCCAACTTACCATTTCTGAGAGAGAACCACCTACTCATGTGTTGAGGCCAAGATATTCCATTCCTACCATATGAATCTTGATCTCTAGCCTTCCCAAGTTGCTTTCCACTCAAACCTTCTTTCCACTAGATCCAAATCCTATGAGATAGAGTTGAGTGTTGGGGAGACTATCATTTGAAGCACAAGAGCAAGGAGTTCATCATCAACGCACCATTTGTTACTTCTTCGAGAGTGGTGTCTCCTAGATTGGATAGGTGTCACTTGGGAGCCTCCGACAAGATTGTGGAGTTGAACCAAGGAGTTTGTAAGGGCAAGGAGATCGCCTACTTCGTGAAGATCTACCGCTAGTGAGGCAAGTCCTTCGTGGGCGACGGCCATGGTGGGATAGACAAGGTTGCTTCTTCGTGGACCCTTCGTGGTGGAGCCCTCCGTGGACTCGCGCAACCGTTACCCTTCGTGGGTTGAAGTCTCCATCAATGTGGATGTATGATAGCACCACCTATCGGAACCACGCCAAAAACATCCGTGTCTCCAATTGCGTTTGAATCCTCCAAACCCTTCCCTTTACTTTCTTGCAAGTTGCATGCTTTAATTTCCGCTGCTCATACACTCTTTGCATGCTTGCTTGATATGTATTGTGAATGTTAAGCTTGTGCCTAAACTCCACTTAAACTTGAAGAATCTTAAAAACTGCAACTTTGGTACTTAGTGTCTAATCACCCCCCCCCCTCTAGACACCTCTTCTCAAGGTCCTTCAAGCAGGGATGACCTGCGTAGAGGGATGCCCCGTTGTATTTTCCCCCCACAAGCACTGGAACTAGTCCCTGAGCGTGAGCACGTCGATCGCCGAAGGGAAGAGGGCATGCTTCTTCCGCATCTTCACCAGCTCACTCTCCGGCACCTCCTTCCCCGCGGCAGCCTTGGCCGCTCCCTTTCCCTTGCTAGCTTTGAGCGCCATGGCGACTAAAGACGAGCTGGGAAATCAGGAGGCAATGGAGGCGTGGCGGTGGCAAGCAGGGGCGCGGAGCTCTATTTCGGATTTGGGGAAGAAGAGGGGAACGGCGGTTCCAAGATTGGGAGAAGCAGAGAAGGTAAATGAGCAGTGCCCCTGCGGTTTTCCCCTTTTTATGGGGAAGGCGCGGGCCAGCTCTTTACCATTTACTGCAGGGTGACACATGCGTGCCACGCCCCTCCCACGCACGACCCCCACATCACACGCTCGACGCAGTTCATGGGGAAGCACAACTGCCAGAAAGATCATGGTGGTTCGTCTCTGCCACGCCCGCCCACGCACTGCCTTAGGCCTGGCCCAACTACGCCTTGTGCTTATGTGTGGCCCAGGCCCGGGGGCTCCTATTGGTGTACAAAAGTGTGGGTACTTCTGTACCCCTTACTTGTGCACGGACGGTCGCAGCCACGCTTACAGCAGGGCTTGGCGAGGCAGAGGAGGACGGCAGGAGGCAAGACAGGTACAAAGAATATCAAAACAGACGCTCAAAGTAATGGGCAGCAGAAGGCGGGCAGGGCCACGCCCGGCAACAAGCCTTGCCGAGGCGACCTACGAGGCCCCCGGCAAGCTCCTTGTCGGGGCAGCTTGCGAAGACACCATCAGGGCCACCACCCTAGGGGTTGAGAGCTCTGACACCATCGACGACATTAAGACCAAGATCTGGAAAGCGCATGCTCAATAGCATGCAAATCCTTATGAAGATTAACGGCCCACAGATCCTTGTGGGACCAGAAGGCGATGTCGGATTTCGGGTTCCGGCAGACCCTTGAGGTTCGAACACTGGGGTGCGCGCGGAGATTTCGCCCTCTACCTACCTGCTCCTCGCCAAATCGCTAGGATCTAAACTATGAACAGAACAACACAAGAGACATAGGGTTTATACTGGTTCAGGCCACCATGGTGGTGTAATACCCTACTCCAGTGTGTGGTGTGGTGGATTGCCTCTTGGGCTGATGATGAACAATACAAGGAAGAACAGCCTCGCGAGGGTCTGTTCTTGGCTGGCGTGATGAACTGCTAGGGGGAGTTCAATCGCTTTATCTACTGGTTTCTTGGTGAGGATCCAGATGCTAATGCTCGGTTCTGGATGCCTTCCAGATGCCTCTACCCCGGGGGTGGCTAGTCCTATTTATAGGCAAAGGCCCTGGGCCTCTTCCCAAATATTGAGCGGGAAGGGCGCCAACAATTGGCCATTTTGAAGGGGAACAGCGGGTACACTTATCCTGACTAAAGTTGGTCGTCGCCTGTCAAAGGCTCTGGTGGTGACACCTGCTTGGGCTCCACAATGACTTCCTCCCTGTCGTTGGGCTGGTCTTGGTCTTGTTGCACCGAAACGGATGCCTTTGCTTGATGCTCTCGCCTGCGCTTGCTCCCTTTGCACCAAAGAGGAAAGGAGGACACTGCGCGGGCTGGCGCCCGACTGGCGCCCTTGGTCGTCATGGCTTGCGTCATGGGCACCTCGCGAGGTACCCCGCCTTGAACTCTCCGCCTCCTCGTGAGCCAGCCTGATGAGGCCGTGCCTGAGGAAGCTTCTTGTCATCTGCCCCACAAGGCTTGGCCCCTCACGAGGGTCTTGAGCTTGCGTTGATGAAGATGGGCCGCGCTGGGCCCCCCTTTGAGCCACGCCGCAGGCCGCAGGCAGGCAAGTCTGGGGACCTCCGTTCCCAGAACACCGACAGTAGCCCCAGGGCCCACGGCGCGCCCGGACTTGGCCGAGCGGAGAGGTGAAAGGGCAAGTGCGAAGCGTCGCGGGCCCTAACAGCCTGCGGCCTTGGACGCCGCGTGGCGGTTGATTGGACGTGGGCGCCTCTGCAACCGTGCGAGTTGATAAAGGAGCGGCTTCTGTCCTTTGCCTCCTTTGCTTTCTCGAGTTGCTGCTCAGATCCCCTTTCTTGCACCTCTCTTCCCCGCCTTCGAAATCTTCAGATCTACTCCGTCTGCGCGCCCTAGCCAGACATGGCGCCTCGCCAGGCCCCGGCCGGAGCTTGGTATTCGTCCGCCTTGGACTCGCCGAACGTGTCGGAGGCGAGCCTTGCCCGGGTGCGCCAGATGGCGGCGGCGCAGGGCATCGACGGGGCGAAGGTGTTCAAGGCCGTCTCTACTCTCCCTGAGGGCCAAGGGGGCACCTTCTATCCGCTCTTCGTGAGCGCCATCGTCGCCGGTCTGGTGCCTCCCTTTTTTGAGTTCTTCTTTTCTGTCCTCCGCCATTATAATCTTCAAGCCCTGCATATCCACCCCAACTCTGTCCTTCTTCTGGCAATCTTCGCCTACTATTGCGAGGCTCACGTAGGGGTGAAGCCCTCAGTGGCCTTGCTGCGCCACTACTTCTCCCTCCGGACCTCTCGTGGTTCCGTCTCTACGTGTGCGAGCTTCGTCGCATACGGCAGCTCCATCGCCATTTCGAACCCTGGGAAAAGGATCGAGGGCTTCAGGAGCAAGTGGGTCTTAGTGGATGCTGGGCGCATCCATCCTTGGCTGACCCTGCCCACAGGCACCCCACGAGCTCCGACGACTGGTCCCGAGTGGAGCTTGTGGACCCCCGCGCGAAGCCGGTGTTGGAGAAGATGGACGCGGATCTGAGGCCGGCTAGCATGGCGGCGGCGAAGCTGACTAGTGCATCGCTGCTGAGGGAATTCCTGGAGCACCAGCTGGCTCCGCTTCGTCAGTACTCACTTCCAATGTGGAGGCCCCACCCGAGCCCCGCGGTCTTGGCCGATGAGGATCTGGCTGCGGTCCTTCAATCTTTGGTTGGGGGCGACGTGGCGAGGTTGGAGGGCGCTCCTACGCCCCTGTTCCTCCGCGAGGACTGGGAGCAGGTAGTGGGGTCCATGCCCGTCTTCAATGGGGACGGGCCCGTGGCTGCGGAGGCTCCAGAGGACCCGGTGGACGTGTCCTCCGGCGACTCCAGCGAAGAGAAGGAAGGAGGGGAGCGGGAAGAGGGGGCTGACTCCGAGGCGGAGTCAAGGGCTCCCCCCCCCCTCGGCGCAGGTCCCGCGCTCTCCGCCTCTCTCTGAGTGACGACGACGAGGATGATGATGAGCAAGGCGGCGGGAGCTTACCCCTGATCCTGAAGAAGGACCGGACCGGGCTGATCCCCCGCGGGTCTGCCCCAACCCCGAGGCGATCCGCAGGCGCACCTCCTGCTCCCGAGCTCCTTGAGGCTGATCCTTGCAGCCGGCTCTTGGGCTTCAAGTACGGCCAGAGGCTACTCGAGCCTGCAAGCGACAACCTATAAGTGCTTGATTCCTGTCTTGTTTATCGTTCTGTTGCTGAGGCTTGATGCTCGTATCTCCCGGCTAGGCTGGCGCCCGCGGCAAAGAAGTCAAAGGGAGCTCCTGAGGTTCCATCCGTGGCAGCGCTTCTGCCCGTGAAAGAAGGTGACCGCAATGCACGGGCCTCTCCTGCCCTGGCGTCTTCGCGAGGCCTGGCTGAGCCGGCTGGGGCGAGCTCAGCCCCCATGGCCCAGGCGACTCCTGAGGTGCCCTTGCCTGATGCCGCCACCACAGCCGTCGTGGCGCAGCAAGCTCCACCTCAGGATACCGTGATCACGCTGCCATCTTCTCCTCCTACTCCACCGACTGCTGCTTCCCCAACTACTGTTCTGGATCGCGCTGTTGCTGAACTGGACCGTCTACGGCAGGATCTTCTGGGCGCCGACTCTCATCTAGTGGCCGGGCGCTTCGAGCTAGCTTCTGGTTGGATTCGCTCCGACGCTTCGATTCGGGCGGCGTTGGTCCAGGCCTCGACGGCTTGCGACAAGGAGAAACAGGCCATCCTTGGGGCAAAGGCTGCCCGCGACACCGCCTTGGGGGAGGTGGCTAATGTCCAAGGTCGCTGCGAGGCGCTGGAGAGCGAGCTGAAGGGCCTGCAGAACCAGCTCGCCGAGGAGGCCCGCCTTCGCCAAGAGCAGGAGGAAGGCATGAAGGCTCGTGAGGCGGCTGTCAAGGACCGGGACGCCAAGCTCAAGAAGCGCCGTGACCGCCTAGGCGCGCTGGAGCAAGAGCTGGAGGCGAGGAAGGTTGAGCTGGACGGCAAGGCCCGGGTTCTTGCCGAGGATTGCGTGGCCTTTGCGGAGATGGAGGAGAAGGCTCGCACTTCATTGAAGACGCTTTATGAGAGCGGCCTGGAGAGCCCGCTGGCCGGTGAGGAGGATGGCCCCGCCAAGCTGCTTCCCTTCCTGGTTCGCGCCCTTGAAGATGTCACCCTTGGCCTTGGCCCTACGGCTGAGGCTGAGGCACGCATCTTGTCTTCTGCAGCGCTGATGCGGGTCTTCATCCACATCTATCTTCGTGACCCCAACATCGACCTCGACAGCCTGCTGGAGCCAGCGAGCGGCGAGCCTGCCGCTGCAGCTACTGAGGCCGTGAAGGGTCGTGCAGAGGCTCTGCTGGGGAAGTTCTGGGCCTTCAGCACCAAGCCGAAGCGGAGCGCTGCTAGCCCTGCTGCTCCACAAGGCGAACCCGCTCCGCGCAACTCCACCACCGGCAAGTGACTCTGTCGTGGCTCCCGTCCTGCTTTTAATTCATGCACATGCACCATGCCTCGGGGAGGCGTTAAAACTTGTTGTGATAACAGTATGGACTGTAATATTTGCTTTTGAATTCCCTGAAATTTGCACTATTCCTTCCTACTTGCTTATGTTCTACGCCGGCAGAGTCCGGCCCCGTGCATACCTCAGCTGCCGTTAGCCCCGACCAGAAACCAGGACGGGACCAAGGGGTGAGGGGCTACGTGACAAGTTAAGCTCCTGAGTCGCGATGCTCAGGAGTCCCCCTTGGTGCTCGAACAGCAAGTAGGGAGGTGAGATGTGGGGGTGACTCCTTAGGGAGGTGAGACGCGGGTGGATCTGCCATTCTACGTCTGCAGAGCCCGGCCCTGCGCATACCTCAACCGCCGTTAGCCTTTCGGAACTAAGGAGTGAGGGGCTACGTGACCAGTTAGGCTCCTGAGTCGCGATGCTCAGGAGTCCCCCTTGACGCTCAAACGGCCTTCGTACCTTGGCTCCGCTCGGGGAGGGACGTGCGACGAACTAGGCCCGAGGCGCCTGGCTGGGTGGCGTGCATCTGGGCATGACCCAGGCGCAGCCCCCGTGCCTAGCCCCCTCGCACGGCACTCCCGAGGGAGTCGTTGCGATGAGGCTGGACACTGAGCTCCGGGCTCCCTGAGGTTGATGCGGCCCGGGGGCCACCCTCAGTTGTTTATCACCAGCGCGGAGCATAGCGCTTTCGTATGTGTACAGGCATAGCCGCTCCTCGGCAGTGTCGTCAGCCAGCACGGAGCATGGTGCTTCCACTGGTGCGTGGGAGGGGGCTCCCCTCCGGGAGGAGCCCCCGGGGCGTATACAGCCCCACCCTGACACGTGGCTGGCACGGTAGGGCTTGACGAGGTGTATCTGGGCACCCGTGGGCCAGCGCGGGACTCACGGGGCCCTACCTCAAGGTGGGTTGCGCCTGGCTCTAGGCCTTATCTTGGATTATGTTCCTGTAAATTTGGCTAGATGCCGGTGCTCTACGTCCTCGGGTCCCGGCTCTCGAGCTGGTCCCAGCCGTCGTTGGCATGCCAGGTCGCGATGCCATGGACAAGATCAGAGGGTGAGGGCTGGAGAGCCGGTAGGAGCCCTGAGTCGCGATGCTCAGGCACCCCCCCTTTAACGCACAAGCTGGGTTAGATGTCGAAACTCTACGTCCTCGGTTCCCGGCTCTCGAGCTGGTCTCAGCCGTCGCTGGCATGCCAGGTCGCGATGTCGTGGACAAGACCAGAGGGTGAGGGCTGGAGAGCCGGTAGGAGCCCTGAGTCGCGATGCTCAGGCACCCCCCCCCCCTTTAACGCGCAAGCTGGGTTAGATGTCAAAACTCTACGTCCTCGGGTCTTGGCTCTCGAGCTGGTCTCAGCCGTCGCTGGCATGCCAGGTCGCGATGCCGTGGACAAGACCAGAGGGTGAGGGCTGGAGAGCCGGTAGGAGCCCTGAGTCGCGATGCTCAGGCACCCCCCCCCCCTTTAACACACAAGCTTCCGACATCCAGGAAGAAAAGGTGCCACAGACAGGCACCAAATAACAAGCATGATAGGTCGAAAGCATGGCCCTAAGATAAATGCAAGAAGGGTACATGCCGCTGGGTCAGACCCGAGCGACTTGGGAATGATGCAGCCCGAGGGGCGCCCCTAATAAGGTAAGCCAAGAATATGAAATAAAAGGGATACACACCACAGGGACGGACCCACGCGGCCTGGGAATAATGCGGCCCTGAGGGCGCTCCCAGCTGGAAATGAAACTTGAAAGATGTCACCTGATGATGTTGGGGACGAAGGGGTGTTGGTGTAGCAGACTCGGTGGGCTGCGGGAGCCGATCCTCACGAGCCCCCAGGCCCAGGGGCCTCGGAAGGCTCCAAAGGCGCTGGCGGCTCCTCGCGGACCATCTCCATCTCCACCAGGGCTGCGGAACACCTAACCTCTTGAGCCTCCAAGATGGCCCTCATGAGGCGCTGGTACGCGGCAGCCGCGTTCGGCAAGCCATAGGGCATGCGAACGTAGCTGTGGGGCGGACACTCGCAGCGTCCCACTTGCGAGGGCCAGAGGCGCTCCTGAGACGCGGCTCGGTTGAGCCCTGGTATGTCGATGCAGATGCGCAGCCCACCATCCTCGCCTGGATGGGGGCCACAGCGGGTAAGCGGCGGCTGCCTCTCATGACTCTTGACTCCTGTAGCTCCTGAATGGCCTTGCTGACGAACTCCTGAGGGTTTGGCCCTCCTTGCCTTGCTCCTTCTTGACGGAAACGTGCTTCGAAACACGCCTCCATGTGGTGCCCAAGCGCCTCCCTCGTGACCTTGGCAAGGTCGGCGGCCCTCCAGGGGAGAGCCCCAGAGCCCTGCCTGAGGAGGGCGCCGGGCGCGCTTCCCTATGTGATGGAAGGAGGCTCCCCCTGAGCAGGCGCGGGCCCTGAGGGGTCGGGCCGGACTATGTCTTCTTCTTCTTGGGGGCGGCCTCGGGAAGCCTCCTGCTTCCGCGATCCGGGTCTTCCAGTGATGCGGCCTGAAAATCTCGCTCCAGGGAGCACACAGCGTCCCTCTCCTCGCAGGGCACCGTGATGACCCTGCCACTTCCTGGCATCTTGAGGACGTTGTAGCCGTGGTGGGTTACGGCCATGAACTTGGCTAGCGTCGGGTACCCGAGGATGGCGTTGTACGGTAGGCGAATGTGGGCGACGTCGAAGTCGATGAGCTCGGTGCGGTAGTTGTCGCGTGCCCTGAAGGTGACAGGAAGGCGGACCTGCCCAATCGGGACCGTGGAGCCGTCGGTGACTCCGGAGAAAGGCTTGGTTGGCTGAAGCTGATTGTAGGGCATTTGGAGATTGTTGAACGTTTCCACGGACAGGACGTTGAGCCCTGCCCCGCCGTCGATGAGGGCCCTGGTGACTAGCACATTGCTGATGATTGGGGAACAAAGCATCGGGAGGACTCCGGCTGTGGCCACGCACTTGAGCTGATCCGCTTAGCTGAACGCGATGGTGCATGCTGACCACCTGAGAGGGCACGTGACCTCGAGCTTGGGGAGGACTGCATTTACTTCGCGGGTGAACTGCTTGAAGATGCACTGAGAAGCTGGGGATTGAGCTCCACCCAGGATGCAGGCGATTGCACGTGGTTCCTGGAAGCCCCCAGCCCCCTCGTCCTGATGACAGTCTTCATTTCTCCTTGGCTGCG
Source organism: Triticum timopheevii (assembly GCA_963921465.1). Classification (NCBI taxonomy): domain Eukaryota; kingdom Viridiplantae; phylum Streptophyta; class Magnoliopsida; order Poales; family Poaceae; genus Triticum; species Triticum timopheevii. The sequence goes on from OY997272.1 coordinate 175,329,593, forward strand.
GCTGCGGCGGAGGGAGGCCTGCGTTCCCTTGCTGGCGATCCTCGCGAGGCTGATCCCTCCAGCCTCCCTCGCGAGGCGGGTCCTGCCAGCGATCCTCGCGAGGTTGGTCGCGCCACCCTTGGCGTGGGCCGCGGTCTTCCCAACGTCATGTGTTCCTTCCTCCTCCTCGGCCGTAGCCCCAGTCGCTGCGGTCGGGACGTCTGCCGACCCTTCCTTCACGCACGACCCGGAGCTCTTGGCATTCATTGTTGTTGTGGGTGTGGAGGTCATGGTACACGCAGTACTGACTGCCCTTGGAGGATTCGGGCTGATCTCTGCCCCGCTTCGTGTCTGGCTCTGCTGCGAGCACGGCAGCCCCCTTGCGCTTCACGTCCTTGGCCTTGGGCTTCTTCTCTTCTGGGTCTGCGGCAGGCTGCTCGATGGGGGATAGGCGTCCTTCCTCAGCCCTGGCGCACTTGGTCGCCAAGTTGAACAGCTCCAAGGAGGTGCACCGGTCTTCATGCATCTTGACATCGCGCACGCCGTCGGAGAAGGCTGAGATGATGGCCTCCTCCGTTACCTTGGGGATCTTGAGGCGTGCGTTGTTGAAGCGCTAGATGTACTTCTGCAGGGTTTCCCTTGGTTGCTGCTTGATGCGGCGCATGTCGCTCACAGCGGGTGGCCGGTCGCGAGTACCCTGGAAGTTGGCGATGAAGCGGGTGCGCATCTCGTCCCAGGAGGAGATCGTGCCTGGAGCCAGATTCAGGAGCCAGGTGCAGGCCCCGTCCTTGAGTGCCATGGGAAACCAGTTTGCCATGACCTTTTCATCTCCGTTGCCAGCCTCGATGCCCAGCTCGTAGAGATGGAGGAACTCTGCAGGGTCAGCCGTGCCGTCGTAGCGAGGAGGCAGGTCTGGCTTGAACTTGCCGGGCCACGCGACGCTGCATAGCTCGGGGGTGAAGGCGCGGCAGCCCGCCGTGGCCACAGGAGGCCTTGGGCGACGAAGAGCTTGGTCCTGCAGGTCCCCATGCGCTGCAGCTGGGAGCAGCGCCGGGTCTTGACGTGCTGGAGCAGGGAGCGCTCGGGCAGCTTCTCGAGGGCGAGGGACTTCTTGGCAGCTCTGCTCTTCCCGCGCTGGCGCCTGACGGAGCGGGTTCTGCCCAGGGGCCGCACGCCTTGGGGCCAGGGCGCCTTCTTCAGGGGGAGGCGGCTGAGGCGCCCCAGGAGCTTCATTGCCCGCACAGGGTGGGGCGCGGTACAGCGAGAAGGATGGCGCGGGGGATCCCCCAGCGGCGCGGACGAGCTCGGCGACTCGGTCGAGCCACTCTTCGTAGACGTCGTCGATTGGGCGGTAGCGCAGGAGCTTGTTTGCCGCGATGAGCGCAGCTCGAGCCTCCATGGCCGCGGGGGGCGCGCGGGATGAAGAACCAGCGGGGGTGAGCGAGGGTGTGGCAGTGCGGCCGTCTCGCCTTATGGATGGATGCTGGGACGATGCCTGCTGCTTGTTCCCCGCCGGGCCGGTGGCGGTGTTGACGGTAGGTGACGGGGAACGATGAGGGCGCCCGCCGACGGGAGCCGTCTGGGCGACGCGGGAAGCAAGGGCGGCTCGGCGCGAGCCCGACGAGCGTCAGACATGGATGCGATGGTCGGAGAAGAACAAGACGACGGAAGGCAAATTCTGGCGCACCTCTACCTGGCGTGCCAAATGTCGTATTTCGGGTTCTGGCAGACCCTTGAGGTTTGAACACTGGGGTGCACGCGGAGATTTCGCCCTCTACCTACCTGCTCCTCGCCGAATCGCTAGGATCTAAACTACGAACAAAACAACACAAGAGACACAGGGTTTATACTGGTTCAGGCCACCATGGTGGTGTAATACCCTACTCCAGTGTGTGGTGTGGTGGATTGCCTCTTGGGCTGATGATGAACAATACAAGGAAGAACAGCGTCGCGAGGGTCTGCTCTTGGCTGGCGTGATGAACTGCTAGGGGAGTTCAATCGCTTTATCTACTGGTTTCTTGGTGAGGATCCAGATGCTAATGCTCAGTTCTGGATGCCTTCCAGATGCCTCTACCCCGGGGGTGGCTAGTCCTATTTATAGGCAAAGGCCCTGGGCCTCTTCCCAAATATTGAGCGGGAAGGGCGCCAACAATTGGCCATTTTGAAGGGGAACAGCGGGTACACTTATCCTGACTAAAGTTGGTCTTCGCCTGTCAAAGGCTCTAGTGGTGACGCCTGCTTGGGCTCCACAATGACTTCCTCCCTGCCGTTGGGCTAGTCTTGGTCTTGTTGCACCGAAACGGATGCCTTTGCTTGATGCTCTCGCCTGCGCTTGCTCCCTTTGCACCAAAGAGGAAAGGAGGACACTGCGTGGGCTGGCGCCCGACTGGCGCCCTTGGTCGTCATGGCTTGCGTCATGGGCACCTCGCGAGGTACCCCGCCTTGAACTCTCCGCCTCCTCGTGAGCCAGCCTGATGAGGCCGTGCCTGAGGAAGCTCCTTGTCGTCCACCCCGCGAGGCTTGGCCCCTCGCGAGGGTCTTGAGCTTGCATTGATGAAGATGGACCGCGCTGGGCCCCCCTTTGAGCCACGCAGCAGGTCGCAGGCAGGCAATTCTGGGGACCCCCGTTCCCAGAATGCCGACAAGCGAGGACCCCCGGCAAGAACCTTGCCGGATATGATTCCAAGGCCCCCGGCAAGCCTTGCCGGGGACGATCATTGGGCTGCGGCCAGACCCGCGCCCGGCAAAGTTTCGCCACCTCACCACCACTCTAGTGCGACGATAGGCGTGCCAACTAAGTAGGCGCCTGCATGGCAGCATGCAGATCTTCGTGGAAGCTTGCCATTTCGCTAACACGGCAGTTGGTTGGCCAGCGTGGCACTGCATGCCTCGTCGACCCACACACGTGGCAATGCGAGGAGGAGCAGCGAAGGATGAGATAGCCTCTATTGCTTTCCCTAATAAAGCGGGAGGACAAGTAGGCAGCGCATTAAATGCGTTTGTCCTACATTGACCGAGCGATAAGCTCGATCGTTGTAGCTTGCCACCTCCTGTGTGCCACTATGGCAACCCCTTCTCCTATAAAAGGAGGCCCGAGGCATATAGAGAGAGGATCCGGACTTTTGGACAAAGCATGCACCGTAGCTAGTTCAAAGGCTCAAGAACACCCATATAACCAGACAAGTAGGACTAGTGTATTACGTAGCTTTGCGACACGAACCTAGATAAAAATCCTCTGTGTGCTAACGGCTCGACCTGCTCTACGTGCAACTAATCCCCCGCTGAACGTAGAAGGGATCCTTGTGACCCCATAGGTAATCGGTTTCCTCGACAGCAGCTCTGAGGAGACGGGCGTCTATGGAGATGACGACACCGAGGTGGAATACCTCGGCAGACCCGAAGGCCACCGAGGAAGAGCCGGCAGCTGTGCGACCCGGCGCTGGAGATGCCTAAGGCCTAAGCCGACCTGTTTTTATCTTTGCAAAAATTTCTGTTAGGTAGCAGGTCCACCCACCCACTAGGGGTTTTTGGGTGTATGTAATGAACTCTGGCCTTGGGCCTGTTTAAATTTTGATGTAAATATTTCATGAGTCTTTGCGCTTTTTGCCTTTGTTTGTTGAGCCGTTTTCTTGCTTGCTTCCTTTCTCGCCCCCCCCCCCCCCCCATGCGAGTCGAACATACAGGCTCCGATCCATGACAAGGTGTTCCGGCGTTGAAAATAGGTCTGCAATACTTAGGCTTTTCAAACGTTGAGCACGAGCGAAACACCCACTAGGCTAGCTGACGGCAATCCGGCGTAGCTGGTTGGCGAGCAGCCGGTCGTGCGGCAAAGTTAAGGTGGCGGGGCTGGATCGGTCAACCCGGCGGCCCTGACTTAGAATTTGTAGCGTGCTGGTGCTTTGGCCCTCGTTTCTTGCCAGCCAACAGCTGAAGCTGGTTCTGTGGCGTAGGGAGAAGTGGAGGGCCGCGGCGACCTAAACACGCCATGATTTGCTAAGGTAGGCGGCGGGTGGTGGCCGAGCCGGCCAGCCTCTGAGCCCCCGAGTTTGAGCGAGTCAACCTGGCGGTGGGGATTTTTAAGGAAATTGCACAAGTGCGTGAGACACAATAATTTGGTCGGAAAGGGCAGCCCCCGAGCGTCGTTCGGGGACCCCATAGTTTTCATGCAGTTACAAAAGGTAGTGATACATACATGCACACAGCTAACTGTAAAACAGGCGGAGGAGCTCTGCATTCCACGGCTGTGTTGCCTCTTCGCAGTGTCTCTCTTGCGCTTATTGGCTTTCCGGGTGTCGATGAGGTAGTACGCGTTGCGGTCGCACAAGGCTTTGCTGATGATGAAGGGGCCTTTCCATGGGGAGGATAACTTGTGCCTTGATCTTCTTCTTGTGGTAGTGCCTCAGGCCTTGCTGATGGATGGCTGAGCGGCTGAGTGCCAAGAGCCGCACTTCTTCGAGTAGGTTAACACCGTCTTCGTGGGCTTCCTTAGCTTCGGCTTCAGTGTACATCACAACTCGCAGCGAGTCGAACTCGACGTTGGTCGGGATGACGGCTTCGGCTCCATATATGAGGAAGAACAAGGTGAACCCGGTCGACCAGTTTGGCGTTGTGCGGAGACTCCAGAGGACGGCTGACAACTCGTCGAGCCAGCTGTCGGGTGAATGGACGAGCGGCTCCACGAGCCGCGGCTTGATGCCGGATAGAATGAGGTCGTTGGCCCGCTCGACCTGGCTGTTGGACTGTGGATGTGCCACGGAGGCCAAGTCGAGGCGAATGCCGGAGACAGAGTAATACTGCGTGAGCGCGCCCTTGGCGAATTTGGTGCCGTTGTCCGTGATGATATTGTTCGGGACGCCGTAGCGTACCATGATATCCTTGATGAACCGGACGGTTGTTGTCCCGTCCAGCTTCTTGATTGGTCATGCTTCGATCCATTTGGTGAACTTGTCCACCATCACCAGCAAGTGCATCATGCCACCTCGATCGGTCTTGAAAGGTCCCACCATATCGAGCCCCCAAACCATGAAGGGCCATGTGATCGGTATGGTTCACAGGCCTGAAGCCGACTGGTGACTGCGCTTGCTGAAGCGCTGGCATCCCTCACATTTGAGGACTAGTGACTTAGCGTCTTGGAGGGTCGTGGGCCAGTAGAAACCATGGCGGAAAGCCTTCGCCACCAGGGATCTCGAGGCGGCGTGGTGCCCGCACTCGTCCTGATGTATGTCGAGGAGGATCTCCATCCCCTTGTCTTGCTCAACGCAGTGCTGGAAAACGCCCGTTGTGCTGCGTTTGACGAGCTCGTTCTCGATGATGTTGTAGGCGGACGCCCGGCGTTGGATCTGCCGGGCCTCGGTCTCGTCCACGAGGAGAACCCCATTCTCCATGAACTTCGAGATGGGCAGGGCCCACGACGGAGCCGTCACTACGGCGAAGACAGCCACGAGAGCAGGTTCCGGAGCGGCAGTCCCCGAGCCGGAAGCGGCAGCCCCCGGGTTGGGGACAACAGCAGCCGGGTTGGACGGGGCAGCCCCCGGGTTGGGGACAACAGCGGCCGGGTTGGACGGGGCAGCCCCTTGGCCGGGCCCGATGGCCCTCGGGGCCGGATTAGAGTCGACGTCAGCCGGATTGGACGCGGCAGCCCTCGGGCCGGTTCAGTAGCCCCCGGGCCGGGTTCGGCAGGCCTCGGGCCGGGTTGAGGCGCAGTCGGGTCGTCTGGGACGAAGATGGACTCAGAGTCCGGAGACGGCTTGATGGACGGCTTGCGCAGGTGCTCAAGGGAGACGCCGGGTGGGATGGCCTGCCGGGATGAGCTGATCTTGGCTAGTGCGACGGCGGCTTCGTTCTCTGCGTGCAGGACATGGAGGAATTCGCAGCCTGTGAAGTAGCCGGATAGCTGCTGGATGATGACCCACAAGTGTAGGGGATCTATCGTAGTCCTTTCAATAAGTAAGAGTGTCGAACCCAACGAGGAGCAGAAGGAAATGACAAGCGGTTTTCAGTAAGGTATTCTCTGCAAGCACTGAAATTATCGGTAACAGATAGTTTTATGATAAGGTAATTCGTAATGGGTAATAAGTAACAAGAGTAAATAAGATTCAGCAAGGTGGCCCAATCCTTTTTGTAGCAAAGGACAAGCCTGGACAAATTCTTATATGAAGTAAAACGCTCCCGAGGACACATGGGAATTATCGTCAAGCTAGTTTTCATCACGCTCATATGATTCACGTTTGTTACTTTGATAATATGATATGTGGGTGGACCGGTGCTTGGGTGTTGCCCTTCCTTGGACAAGCATCCGACTTATGATTAACTACTCTCTCAAGCATCCGCAACTACGAAAGAAGAATTAAGGTAAACCTAACCATAGCATGAAACATATGGATCCAAATCAGCCCCTTACGAAGCAACGCATAAACTAGGGTTTAAGCTTATGTCACTCTAGCAACCCATCATCTACTTATTACTTCCCAATGCCTTCCTCTAGGCCCAAATAATGGTGAAGTTTCATGTAGTCGACATTCACATAACACCACTAGAGGAAAGACAACATACATCTCATCAAAATATTGAACGAATACCAAATTCACATGACTACTTATAGCAAGACTTCTCCCGTGTCCTCAGGAACAAACGTAACTACTCACAAATCATATTCATGTTCATAATCATAGGGGTATTAATATGCGTATAGGATCTGAACATATGATCTTCCACCGAATAAACCAACTAGCATCAACTACAAGGAGTAATCAACACTACTAGCAACCCACAGGTACCAATCTGAGGCTTTGAGACAAAGATCGGATACAAGAGATGAACTAGGGTTTGAGAGGAGATGGTGCTGGTGAAGATGTTGATGGAGATTGACCCCCTCCCGATGAGAGGATCGATGGTGATGACGATGGTGACAATTTCCCCCTCCCGGATGGATGTTTCCCCGGTAGAACAGCTCCACCGAAGCCCTAGATTGGTTCCGCCAAGTTTCCGCCTCGTGGCGGTGGTGTTTCGTCCCGAAAGCTTCTTCTTGATTTTTTTCCAGGGCGAAAGACTTTATATAGCCAAAGATGGGCACCGTAGGCCTGCTAAGTGGCCCACGAGGCAGGGGGGCCCACCCAGGGGGGTAGGGCGTGCCCCCCACCCTCTTGGCCAGGGTGTGGGCCCCCTCTAGTTGATTCTTTCGCCAGTATTTTTTATTAATTCCAAAACGTGCCTCTGTGTAGTTTCACGACTTTTGGAGTTGTGCAGAATAGGTCTCTAATATTTGTTCCTTTTCTAGCCTAGAATTCCAGCTGCCGGCATTCTCCCTCTTCATGCAAACCTTGTAAAATAAGAGAGAAAAGGCATAAGTATTGTGACATAATGTGTAATAACAGCCTATAATGCAATAAATATCAATATCAAAGCATGATGCAAAATGGATGTATCACTGGACGAGGAAGCGGTAGCTGGCCATGCTGGCGTCGTGAGCGCCCCACTCGCCGGAACACTGCTGCACCACCAGATCTGAGTCGCCGTAGCACAAGATGCGCCAGATGCCGAGTTCCTTGGCAAGTCGGAGGCCATGCACAAGGGCTTCGTACTCAGCGACGTTGTTGGTGGTGGCGAAGTGGTTCTGGAGCGCGTAGCGAAGCCAGTCAACCTTCAGAGAAGACAGCACGATGCTGGCTCCTAGGCCGGATCTCATCTTAGAGTCGTCGAAGTGCATGCGCCAATGCGTCGAATCCGACGGTGGCGGCAGGTACTGGGTCTCGGTCCAGTCAACGAGGAAGTCGGCTAGAGCTTGGGATTTGATCATGGTGCAGGGCTCGTAGAGGATGGTGTGGCCGGCTAGCTCGATCGCCCACTTGGCGACTCGGCCAGAGGCATCCCAGCAACCCATGATCTCGCCGATGGGGGCCGTGCTGACAACGGTCACAACATTCTCTTGGAAGTACTACTTCAGCTTCTTGGCGGTGAAGTACATGCCATAACACATCTTATGGTAGTGCGGGTAGTTCTGCTTGGAGGCGGAGACCACCTTGCTTAGGTAGTAGACTGGGCGTTGGTCGGGCTAGATCTTGCCCTTCTCAGCTTGCTCGACCACCATCACCGTGTTGACCGAGCGCGAGGTGGCGGCTATGTAGAGCAACAGCGGCTCCTTCTCGGTTGGTGCAGCTAGGACGGGTGTGGTGGAGAGCATGCGCTTGAGGTCCCGGAAAGCTTCATCCGCCTGGTCTTTCCACTCGAACGGTGTCATCTTCTTCATCAGCTGATATAGGGGCAAGGCCCTCTCGCCCGGCCGGCTGAGAAAACGGCTGACAGAGGCCAAGCAGTCGGTGAACTTCTAGACATCATGCAGGCGGGCCGGCTGGCACATGCACTCGATGGCCTTGATCTTCTCTGGGTTTTCCTTAATGTCGCGCTTCGAGACGAGGAAAGCCGAGTAGCTTTCTGGCCGGCACGCTAAAAACGCACTTCTCTGGGTTGAGCTTGACCTGGTACTTGCACAGGTTGGCAAAGGTTTCCTTCTTGTCGTCGAGGAGCATGAGGTGCTGCTTGGTATTCACCATGATGTCGTCCATGTAGATGTTGATATTGCGGCCGAGTTGCGGCAGCAGGCATTTCTGCATGCAGCGCTAGAAGGTGGCGCCGGCATTCTTCAAGCCGAACGACATGGTGATGTAGCAAGGGCATGATGAAGGATGTCTTCAGGTCGTCGGCTGGGTCCAGCTTTATCTGGTGATAGCTGGAGTAAGCATCTAGGAAGGATAGGAGCTCACAGCCGGCGCTGGAGTCAAGATATAATCAACACTACTAGCGACCCACAAGTACCATCTGAGGTTTTGAGACAAAGACTGAATACAAGAGATGAACTAGGGTTTGAGATGAGATGGTGCTAGTGAAGATGTTTATGAAGATTGGTCCTCCCATGATGAGAGGGTTATTGGTGACGTTGATGACTTCAATTTTCCCCTCCCGGAGGGTAGTATCCCCGGCGGAATCGCTCCGTCGGAGAGCAAAAGTGCTCTTGCCTAGGTTCCGCCTCGAGACGGCAGCGCTTTGTCCCTGATGTTTGCTAGAACTACGTCGGTCTTTCCCCAAATAGCAAGGGATAATGACGTATAGCGACGGTAGGTATTTCCCTAAGTGATGATACCAAGGTTATTGAACTAGTAGGAGAACCTCCTCACACCACGTAAACAACCCCTACACACAAATAACAAGTAATCGCAACCCGACGTGTTAAAGGGGTTATCAATCCCTTTCGGGTACGGTGCCTGAAGTAGGCAAGATAATGTGAGATAAATGTGGTAGATAGGATAAATAGATCGCAGAACAAATTAATTGCAGCAAGGTATTTTTTATTTTTTGTTTAATAGATTTGAAAATAAAAGCAAAGGAAAATAGATCGCAAAGGCAAATATGATGAAAAGAGACTCAGGGGCCGTAGGTTTCACTAGTGGCTTCTCTCGAGAAAAATAGCAAACGGTGGGAAAACAATTACTATGGGCAGCTGATAGAACTTCAAATAATCATGATGATATCAAGGCAATGATCATTATATAGGCATCACGTCCAAGATTAGTAGACCGACTCCTGCCTGCATCTACTACTATTACTCCACACATCGACCGCTATCCAGCATGCATCTAGTGTATTAAGTTCATGGAAAAATGGACTAATGCAATAAGAATGATGACATGATGTAGACAAGATATATTTATGTAGAAATAGACCCCATCTTGTTATCCTTAATAGCAACGATACATATGTGTTGTTTCCCTTTCTATCACTAGGATCAAGCACCGTAAGATCGAACCAACTCAAAATCACTCTTCTGATAAAAATGAAAAATAATTTTGTGAGTGCAAAAGTTTCTGTTTTTCAGCAAGATCAAATCAACTTTCACCCAAATCATCCCAAAGGCCTTTCTTGGCACAAACGCTGATCTAAACCACAAAAACACATCTAACCAGAGGCATAATTGTGTATTTTATTGGAAACTGCAAGAAAAACAAAAAGCAAAAAGATACAAGTTGGGTTGCCTCCCAACGAGCGCTATCGTTTTATGCCCCTAGCTAGGCATAAGATTTCAATGATGCTCACACGAAAGATAAGAATTGAAACGCAAAGAAAGCATCATGACACATATAACAAACACATTTAAGTCTAACATACTTCCTATGCATAGGAATTTTATAAGCAAATAAATTATCAAGGCAAGAAATATCTAACATATGCAAGGAGGAGGAATAAAACATTGACGATCTCAACATAATGAGACGTAATTTAGTAACATGAAAATTTCTACAACCATATTTTCCTCTCTCATAATAATTATAAGTAGGATCATATTAAAATTCAACAATATAGCTATCACATAACATTTTCTCTTCATGATCCACATGCGTGCAAAGTTGGCACTCTTCCAAAGTAGTGGGATTATCATCAAATAAAGTCATGACCTCTCCAAGCCCACTTTTATCAAAAATTTCATAAGATCGAACACTCTCCAAATATGTGGGATTATTTTTAGCTAAATTTAACACTCTTACAAACGCACTTTTAATATTATCGCAAGCGTATTTTTCATGAGGTTTAAATAAATTTTCAAGATCATAAGACTCATTATCACCTTAATCATGATCATTGCAATAAGTAGTGGACATAGCAATATTAGCATCCCCAAGATTGGGGTTTTGCATAGAATTTATAATAACATCATTGCAATCATGCTTTTCATTCAAGGAGCTATCATGAATTACTTGATAAATTTCTTTGTTTAACACTTCATCACAATTTTCAGATTCATAAATCTCAAGCAAGAGTTCGTAAAGATAATCTAGTGAACTCAATTCACTAGAAATTGGTTCATCATAATTGGATCTTTTGAAAATATTAGCAAGTGGATGCGGATCCATATCAATAGATTTTTAGCAAGCAAATAGAAGGCACATGGCAACACATGCAAACAAGAGATCTGACTAGAAAAAGGCGAACGAAGAAGAGGGCGAATAAAATGGAAAAAAATTGTGAAGTGTGGGAGAGGAAAATGAGAGGCAAATGGCAAATAACGTAAATTGCATGGAGATGAGATTTGCTATTAGGAACCTGGTAGATGTTGATGATGTCTCCCCGGCAACGGCGCCAGAAATTCCTTTTGATGTCCGCTAGAACTACGTCGGTATTTCCCCAAAGAGGAAGGGATGATGCAGTATAGCGATGGTAGGTATTTCCCTCAGTGATGAGACCAAGGTTATCGAACCAGTAGGAGAACCTCCTCACACCACATAAACAGCCCCTGCACACAAATAACAAATACTCGCAACCCGACATGTTAAAGGGGTTGTCAATCCCTTTCGGGTACGACGCCTCAAGTAGGCAAGATAACGTGATATAAATGTGGTAGATAGGATAAATAGATCGCGGAACAAATTAATTGCAGCAAGGTATTTTTTATTTTTTGTTTAATAGATTTGAAAATAAAAGCAAAGGAAAATAGATCGCAAAGGCAAATATGATGAAAAGAGACCCGGGGGCCGTAGGTTTCACTAGTGGCTTCTCTCGAGAAAAATAGCAAACGGTGGGAAAACAATTACTATGGGCAGCTGATAGAACTTCAAATAATCATGATGATATCAAGGCAATGATCATTATATAGGCATCACGTCCAAGATTAGTAGACCGACTCCTGCCTGCATCTACTACTATTACTCCACACATCGACCGCTATCCAGCATGCATCTAGTGTATTAAGTTCATGGAAAAATGGACTAATGCTATAAGAATGATGACATGATGTAGACAAGATATATTTATGTAGAAATAGACCCCATCTTGTTATCCTTAATAGCAACGATACATACGTGTTGTTTCCCTTTCTATCACTAGGATCAAGCACCGTAAGATCGAACCAACTCAAAATCACTCTTCTGATAAAAATGAAAAATAATTTTGTGAGTGCAAAAGTTTCTGTTTTTCAGCAAGATCAAATCAACTTTCACCCAAATCATCCCAAAGGCCTTGCTTGGCACAAACGCTGATCTAAACCACAAAAACACATCTAACCAAAGGCATAATTGTGTATTTTATTGGAAACTGCAAGAAAAACAAAAAGCAAAAAGATACAAGTTGGGTTGCCTCCCAACGAGCGCTATCGTTTTATGCCCCTAGCTAGGCATAAGATTTCAATGATGCTCACACGAAAGATAAGAATTGAAACGCAAAGAAAGCATCATGACACATATAACAAACACATTTAAGTCTAACATACTTCCTATGCATAGGAATTTTATAAGCAAATAAATTATCAAGGCAAGAAATATCTAACATATGCAAGGAGGAGGAATAAAACATTGACGATCTCAACATAATGAGACGTAATTTAGTAACATGAAAATTTCTACAACCATATTTTCCTCTCTCATAATAATTATAAGTAGGATCATATTAAAATTCAACAATATAGCTATCACATAACATTTTCTCTTCATGATCCACATGCATGCAAAGTTGGCACTCTTCCAAAGTAGTGGGATTATCATCAAATAAAGTCATGACCTCTCCAAGCCCACTTTTATCAAAAATTTCATAAGATCGAACACTCTCCAAATATGTGGGATTATTTTTAGCTAAATTTAACACTCTTACAAACGCACTTTTAATATTATCGCAAGCGTATTTTTCATGAGGTTTAAATAAATTTTCAAGATCATAAGACTCATTATCACCTTAATCATGATCATTGCAATAAGTAGTGGACATAGCAATATTAGCATCCCCAAGATTGGGGTTTTGCATAGAATTTATAATAACATCATTGCAATCATGCTTTTCATTCAAGGAGCTATCATGAATTACTTGATAAATTTCTTTGTTTAACACTTCATCACAATTTTCAGATTCATAAATCTCAAGCAAGAGTTCGTAAAGATAATCTAGTGAACTCAATTCACTAGAAATTGGTTCATCATAATTGGATCTTTTGAAAATATTAGCAAGTGGATGCGGATCCATATCAATAGATTTTTAGCAAGCAAATAGAAGGCACATGGCAACACATGCAAACAAGAGATCTGACTAGAAAAAGGCGAACGAAGAAGAGGGCGAATAAAATGGAAAAAATTTGTGAAGTGTGGGAGAGGAAAATGAGAGGCAAATGGCAAATAACGTAAATTGCATGGAGATGAGATTTGCTATTAGGAACCTGGTAGATGTTGATGATGTCTCCCCGGCAACGGCGCCAGAAATTCCTTTTGATGTCTGCTAGAACTACGTCGGTATTTCCCCAAAGAGGAAGGGATGATGCAGTATAGCGACGGTAGGTATTTCCCTCAGTGATGAGACCAAGGTTATCGAACCAGTAGGAGAACCTCCTCACACCACGTAAACAGCCCCTGCACACAAATAACAAATACTCGCAACCCGACATGTTAAAGGGGTTGTCAATCCCTTTCGGGTACGACGCCTCAAGTAGGCAAGATAACGTGATATAAATGTGGTAGATAGGATAAATAGATCGCGGAACAAATTAATTGCAGCAAGGTATTTTTTTATTTTTTGTTTAATAGATTTGAAAATAAAAGCAAAGGAAAATAGATCGCAAAGGCAAATATGATGAAAAGAGACCCGGGGGCCGTAGGTTTCACTAGTGGCTTCTCTCGAGAAAAATAGCAAACGGTGGGAAAACAATTACTATGGGCAGCTGATAGAACTTCAAATAATCATGATGATATCAAGGCAATGATCATTATATAGGCATCACGTCCAAGATTAGTAGACCGACTCCTGCCTGCATCTACTACTATTACTCCACACATCGACCGCTATCCAGCATGCATCTAGTGTATTAAGTTCATGGAAAAATGGGCTAATGCAATAAGAATGATGACATGATGTAGACAAGATATATTTATGTAGAAATAGACCCCATCTTGTTATCCTTAATAGCAACGATACATACGTGTTGTTTCCCTTTCTATCACTAGGATCAAGCACCGTAAGATCGAACCAACTCAAAATCACTCTTCTGATAAAAATGAAAAATAATTTTGTGAGTGCAAAAGTTTCTGTTTTTCAGCAAGATCAAATCAACTTTCACCCAAATCATCCCAAAGGCCTTGCTTGGCACAAACGCTGATCTAAACCACAAAAACACATCTAACCAGAGGCATAATTGTGTATTTTATTGGAAACTGCAAGAAAAACAAAAAGCAAAAAGATACAAGTTGGGTTGCCTCCCAACGAGCGCTATCGTTTTATGCCCCTAGCTAGGCATAAGATTTCAATGATGCTCACACGAAAGATAAGAATTGAAACGCAAAGAAAGCATCATGACACATATAACAAACACATTTAAGTCTAACATACTTCCTATGCATAGGAATTTTATAAGCAAATAAATTATCAAGGCAAGAAATATCTAACATATGCAAGGAGGAGGAATAAAACATTGACGATCTCAACATAATGAGACGTAATTTAGTAACATGAAAATTTCTACAACCATATTTTCCTCTCTCATAATAATTATAAGTAGGATCATATTAAAATTCAACAATATAGCTATCACATAACATTTTCTCTTCATGATCCACATGCATGCAAAGTTGGCACTCTTCCAAAGTAGTGGGATTATCATCAAATAAAGTCATGACCTCTCCAAGCCCACTTTTATCAAAAATTTCATAAGATCGAACACTCTCCAAATATGTGGGATTATTTTTAGCTAAATTTAACACTCTTACAAACGCACTTTTAATATTATCGCAAGCGTATTTTTCATGAGGTTTAAATAAATTTTCAAGATCATAAGACTCATTATCACCTTAATCATGATCATTGCAATAAGTAGTGGACATAGCAATATTAGCATCCCCAAGATTGGGGTTTTGCATAGAATTTATAATAACATCATTGCAATCATGCTTTTCATTCAAGGAGCTATCATGAATTACTTGATAAATTTCTTTGTTTAACACTTCATCACAATTTTCAGATTCATAAATCTCAAGCAAGAGTTCGTAAAGATAATCTAGTGAACTCAATTCACTAGAAATTGGTTCATCATAATTGGATCTTTTGAAAATATTAGCAAGTGGATGCGGATCCATATCAATAGATTTTTAGCAAGCAAATAGAAGGCACATGGCAACACATGCAAACAAGAGATCTGACTAGAAAAAGGCGAACGAAGAAGAGGGCGAATAAAATGGAAAAAATTTGTGAAGTGTGGGAGAGGAAAATGAGAGGCAAATGGCAAATAACGTAAATTGCATGGAGATGAGATTTGCTATTAGGAACCTGGTAGATGTTGATGATGTCTCCCCGGCAACGGCGCCAGAAATTCCTTTTGATGTCCGCTAGAACTACGTCGGTATTTCCCCAAAGAGGAAGGGATGATGCAGTATAGCGACGGTAGGTATTTCCCTCAGTGATGAGACCAAGGTTATCGAACCAGTAGGAGAACCTCCTCACACCACGTAAACAGCCCCTACACACAAATAACAAATACTCGCAACCCGACATGTTAAAGGGGTTGTCAATCCCTTTCGGGTACGACGCCTCAAGTAGGCAAGATAACGTGATATAAATGTGGTAGATAGGATAAATAGATCGCGGAACAAATTAATTGCAGCAAGGTATTTTTTTTATTTTTTGTTTAATAGATTTGAAAATAAAAGCAAAGGAAAATAGATTGCAAAGGCAAATATGATGAAAAGAGACCCGGGGGCCGTAGGTTTCACTAGTGGCTTCTCTCGAGAAAAATAGCAAACGGTGGGAAAACAATTACTATGGGCAGCTGATAGAACTTCAAATAATCATGATGATATCAAGGCAATGATCATTATATAGGCATCACGTCCAAGATTAGTAGACCGACTCCTGCCTGCATCTACTACTATTACTCCACACATCGACCGCTATCCAGCATGCATCTAGTGTATTAAGTTCATGGAAAAATGGACTAATGCAATAAGAATGATGACATGATGTAGACAAGATATATTTATGTAGAAATAGACCCCATCTTGTTATCCTTAATAGCAACGATACATACGTGTTGTTTCCCTTTCTATCACTAGGATCAAGCACCGTAAGATCGAACCAACTCAAAATCACTCTTCTGATAAAAATGAAAAATAATTTTGTGAGTGCAAAAGTTTCTGTTTTTCAGCAAGATCAAATCAACTTTCACCCAAATCATCCCAAAGGCCTTGCTTGGCACAAACGCTGATCTAAACCACAAAAACACATCTAACCAGAGGCATAATTGTGTATTTTATTGGAAACTGCAAGAAAAACAAAAAGCAAAAAGATACAAGTTGGGTTGCCTCCCAACGAGCGCTATCGTTTTATGCCCCTAGCTAGGCATAAGATTTCAATGATGCTCACACGAAAGATAAGAATTGAAACGCAAAGAAAGCATCATGACACATATAACAAACACATTTAAGTCTAACATACTTCCTATGCATAGGAATTTTATAAGCAAATAAATTATCAAGGCAAGAAATATCTAACATATGCAAGGAGGAGGAATAAAACATTGACAATCTCAACATAATGAGACGTAATTTAGTAACATGAAAATTTCTACAACCATATTTTCCTCTCTCATAATAATTATAAGTAGGATCATATTAAAATTCAACAATATAGCTATCACATAACATTTTCTCTTCATGATCCACATGCATGCAAAGTTGGCACTCTTCCAAAGTAGTGGGATTATCATCAAATAAAGTCATGACCTCTCCAAGCCCACTTTTATCAAAAATTTCATAAGATCGAACACTCTCCAAATATGTGGGATTATTTTTAGCTAAATTTAACACTCTTACAAACGCACTTTTAATATTATCGCAAGCGTATTTTTCATGAGGTTTAAATAAATTTTCAAGATCATAAGACTCATTATCACCTTAATCATGATCATTGCAATAAGTAGTGGACATAGCAATATTAGCATCCCCAAGATTGGGGTTTTGCATATTATTAGCAAAATTGACATTAATAGAATTTATAATAACATCATTGCAATCATGCTTTTCATTCAAGGAGCTATCATGAATTACTTGATAAATTTCTTTGTTTAACACTTCATCACAATTTTCAGATTCATAAATCTCAAGCAAGAGTTCGTAAAGATAATCTAGTGAACTCAATTCACTAGAAATTGGTTCATCATAATTGGATCTTTTGAAAATATTAGCAAGTGGATGCGGATCCATATCAATAGATTTTTAGCAAGCAAATAGAAGGCACATGGCAACACATGCAAACAAGAGATCTGACTAGAAAAAGGCGAACGAAGAAGAGGGCGAATAAAATGGAAAAAATTTGTGAAGTGTGGGAGAGGAAAATGAGAGGCAAATGGAAAATAACGTAAATTGCATGGAGATGAGATTTCCTATTAGGAACCTGGTAGATGTTGATGATGTCTCCCCGGCAACGGCGCCAGAAATTCCTTTTGATGTCCGCTAGAACTACGTCGGTATTTCCCCAAAGAGGAAGGGATGATGCAGTATAGCGACGGTAGGTATTTCCCTCAGTGATGAGACCAAGGTTATCGAACCAGTAGGAGAACCTCCTCACCCCACGTAAACAGCCCCTGCACACAAATAACAAATACTCGCAACCCGACATGTTAAAGGGGTTGTCAATCCCTTTCGGGTACGACGCCTCAAGTAGGCAAGATAACGTGATATAAATGTGGTAGATAGGATAAATAGATCGCGGAACAAATTAATTGCAGCAAGGTATTTTTTATTTTTTGTTTAATAGATTTGAAAATAAAAGCAAAGGAAAATAGATCGCAAAGGCAAATATGATGAAAAGAGACCCGGGGGCCGTAGGTTTCACTAGTGGCTTCTCTCGAGAAAAATAGCAAACGGTGGGAAAACAATTACTATGGGCAGCTGATAGAACTTCAAATAATCATGATGATATCAAGGCAATGATCATTATATAGGCATCACGTCCAAGATTAGTAGACCGACTCCTGCCTGCATCTACTACTATTACTCCACACATCGACCGCTATCCAGCATGCATCTAGTGTATTAAGTTCATGGAGAAATGGACTAATGCAATAAGAATGATGACATGATGTAGACAAGATATATTTATGTAGAAATAGACCCCATCTTGTTATCCTTAATAGCAACGATACATACGTGTTGTTTCCCTTTCTATCACTAGGATCAAGCACCGTAAGATCGAACCCATCACAAAGCACCTCTTCCCATTGCAAGATAAATAGATCAAGTTGGCCAAACAAAACCAAAATATCGGAGAAGAAATACGAGGCTATAATCAATCATAAATATAAGAGATCACAAAAGACTCAAATAACTTTCATGGATAAAAACATAGATCTGATCATAAACTCAAAGTTCATCGGATCCCAACAAACACACCGCAAAAATACTTACATCATATGGATCTCCAAGAGACCATTGTATTGATAATCAAGAGAGAGAGGAAGCCATGTAGCTACTAACTACAGACCTGTAGGTCTACAAAGAACTACTCACGCATCATCGAAGAGGAACCAATGGACATGATGAACCCCTCTGAGATGGTGTCTAGATTGGATCTGGTGTTTCTGGACTTTGCGGCGGCTGGAATTGATTTTCGTCGCCTCCCCTAGGGTTTCTAGAATATTGGGGTATTTATAGAGCAAAGAAGCACTGCGGGAGGCTAGCGGGGAGGGCACAACCCACCGGGGCGCGCCTGGGCCCCCAGGTGCACCCTGGCGGGTGGTGCTCCCCTCGAAGCTCCCCTTAGGTGCGTTCCTGGCCCACTGGATGTATTCTGGCCCAAAAAAATCCACAAAAAGTTTTGCTGCATTTGGACTCAGTTTGGTATTGATTTCCTGCGATGTAAAAAAACATGCAGAAATCAACAACTAGCACTGGGCACTATGTCAATAGGTTAGTACCAAAAATGATATAAAATGACTATAAAATGATTGTAAAACATCCAAGAATGATAATATAATAGCATGGAACAATCAAAAATTATAGATACGTTGGAGACGTATCAGCATCCCCAATCTTAATTCTTGCTCGTCCTCGAGTAGGTAAATGATAAAAACAATATTTTTGATGTGGAATGCTGCCTAACATGTTCATCACATTTTCTTTTCTTCATAGCTTGGACATTTGGACTTTTATATGATTCAAAGCAATAATCTAATTTTGACCTGAAGACTTTAATGCTCAAGCATACTAACAAGCAACCATGTCTTTCAAAATATCAACACTAAAGCAAGTTATCCCTAGCCCATTATGCTCAACCATTGATCCATTTCATGAAACGAACTTGAATATTAGCTACACCCAATGCTCAAATACGATCATGGTACCCCTTAGTTGGTGCTTTATAAGAGAAGGTGGACACTCAAATTCAAAATAAAAATTGCATAAAGTAAAAGAAAGGCCCTTCGCAGAGGGAAGTAGGGATTTGTAGAGGTGCAGAGCTCAAAGCAAAATTGAGAGATAAAAACATTTTGGGAGGCATACTTTTCCCACCAACGAAAACAACTTAGAGCTCCCAACACTTTCCTTGCTAGATACATCATAGGCGGTTCCCAAACAGAAAATAAAGTTTATTCCTTTTTCCACCATTACTTTCACTTTCCATGGCTACAGTATCCACAGGTGCCCTCCATACCAACACTTTCCATGGAATTTATTATTTGACAACAAAAAGTAAATTCATTTTTCATTTCGGGACTAGGCATCCCTAATACCTTTGTCGTACCCTCGTGCAATGACAAGTGAACAAAAACTCATCGTGAGAATAACGCATCTAGCATGGAAAATATTGGCCACCCCTCACCGCCTCGCGAGCGGTAGAGCATAAAAAGAGAAACTTAGTTTGAAAATTAGAGATGGCACATGCAAATTTGCTTAGAACGACACGGAAATACTGCATATAGGTAGGTATAGTGGACTCATGTGGCAAAACTGGTTTAAAGGGTTTTGGATGCACAAGTAGTGATCATACTTGGTGCAAAAATGAAGGCTAGCAAAAAGATTGAGAAACGACCAACCAAGAAACGAAAAATCGCGTACACAAGCATTAAGCGTAAGTAACACCGAATAATGCACCACAATTAGGATATAAATTTCATTGCATAACTATTGACTTTCGTGCTTGCATAGGGAATAACAAACCTTAACATCAATATTCTTACTAAAGCACAATTACTCATCAACATGACTCACATATCATATCGTCATATCTCAAACCATTACTAAGAATCAAGTTTATTTTGTCCAATGATCTTCATGAAAGTTTTTATTATATCCTCCTTGGATAAACTCAAACAAGTTAAGTGAAGAACATGAGCATAATATTTCTTTCTCTCAAAATAATCTATGTGAAGCAAGATAGAATTTCTTAAAAATATTACTAACTCCCAAATAAATCTAAGTGAAGCATGAGAGCATTTCTTCAAAAATAACAAAGCACACCATGCTCAAAAATATATAAGTGAAGCACTAGAGCAAATCCATGGCTCGAAACATCTAGGTTAAGCATAGGAGCAAGCATAGCATAATTTTTGTCTCTCTCAAAAGGGTGTGTCTAGCAAGGATTCAACACTTAAAACACAAAGCAAAACAAGCAAAGACTCATATCATACCAGATGCTCCAAGCAAAACTCATAATATGTGATGAATAAAAATATAGTCTCAAGTAAAATACCGATGGTTGTTAAAAGAAAGAGGGGATGCCACTCGGGGGCATCCCCAAACTTAGTTGCTTGCTACTTCTTGAATATTATCTTGGGGTGCCTCGGGCATCCCCAATCTTAGCCTTTTGCTAATCCTTATTCCTTCATACATCATAAGATCACCCAAAACTTGAAAACTTCAATCACACAAAACTCAACAAAACCTTCGTGAGATTCGTTAGTGTAAGAAAGCAAACAACTACTATAAGTACTATTGCAAACCCATTCATAGTTTACTTTTGCGTTATATCTACTGTATTCCAAATTTTCTATGGCAAAAACTCATCAAAGAAAACCATAGAATCATCAAAACAAGCACACAACGCAAAGAAAACGGAATCTGTCAAAAACAGAACAGTCTGTAGCAATATGACTACTTCGAATACTTATGTAACTCCAAAAATTCGGAAAAATTAGGAATACGTGAAAAAAAAATTATTAATCTTCTGCAAAAAGAAACAACTCAAAATCACTCTTCCGATAAAAATGAAAAATAATTTTGTGAGTGCAAAGTTTCTTTTTTTCAGCAAGATCAAATCAACTTTCACCCAAATCATCCCAAAGGCCTTGCTTGGCACAAACGCTGATCTAAACCACAAAAACACATCTAACCAGAGGCATAATTGTGTATTTTATTGGAAACTGCAAGAAAAACAAAAAGCAAAAAGATACAAGTTGGGTTGCCTCCCAACGAGCGCTATCGTTTTATGCCCCTAGCTAGGCATAAGATTTCAATGATGCTCACACGAAAGATAAGAATTGAAACGCAAAGAAAGCATCATGACACATATAACAAACACATTTAAGTCTAACATACTTCCTATGCATAGGAATTTTATAAGCAAATAAATTATCAAGGCAAGAAATATCTAACATATGCAAGGAGGAGGAATAAAACATTGACGATCTCAACATAATGAGACGTAATTTAGTAACATGAAAATTTCTACAACCATATTTTCCTCTCTCACAATAATTATAAGTAGGATCATATTAAAATTCAACAATATAGCTATCACATAACATTTTCTCTTCATGATCCACATGCATGCAAAGTTGGCACTCTTCCAAAGTAGTGGGATTATCATCAAATAAAGTCATGACCTCTCCAAGCCCACTTTTATCAAAAATTTCATAAGATCGAACACTCTCCAAATATGTGGGATTATTTTTAGCTAAATTTAACACTCTTACAAACCCACTTTTAATATTATCGCAAGCGTATTCTTCATGAGGTTTAAATAAATTTTCAAGATCATAAGACTCATTATCACCTTAATCATGATCATTGCAATAAGTAGTGGACATAGCAATATTAGCATCCCCAAGATTGGGGTTTTGCATATTATTAGCAAAATTGACATTAATAGAATTTATAATAACATCATTGCAATCATGCTTTTCATTCAAGGAGCTATCATGAATTACTTGATAAATTTCTTTGTTTAACACTTCATCACAATTTTCAGATTCATAAATCTCAAGCAAGAGTTTGTAAAGATAATATAGTGAACTCAATTCACTAGAAATTGGTTCATCATAATTGGATCTTTTGAAAATATTAGCAAGTGGATGCGGATCCATATCAATAGATTTTTAGCAAGCAAATAAAAGGCACATGGCAACACATGCAAACAAGAGATCTGACTAGAAAAAGGCGAACGAAAAAGAGGGCGAATAAAATGGAAAAAAATTGTAAAGTGTGGGAGAGGAAAATGAGAGGCAAATGGCAAATAACGTAAATTGCATGGAGATGAGATTTGCTATTAGGAACCTGGTAGATGTTGATGATGTCTCCCCGGCAATGGCGCCAGAAATTCCTTTTGATGTCCGCTAGAACTATGTCGGTATTTCCCCAAAGAAGAAGGGATGATGCAGTATAGCGACGGTAGGTATTTCCCTCAGGGATAAGACCAAGGTTATTGAACCAGTAGGAGAACCACCTCACACCACGTAAACAACCCCTGCAAACAAATAACAAATACTCGCAACCCGACGTGTTAAAGGGGTTGTCAATCCCTTTCGGGTACGACGCCTCAAGTAGGCAAGATAACGTGACATAAATGTGGTAGATAGGATAAATAGATCACGGAACAAATAAATTGCAGCAAGGTATTTTTATTTTTGGTTTAATAGATTTGAAAATAAAAGCAAAGGAAAATAGATCGCAAAGGCAAATATGATGAAAAGAGACCCGGGGCCGTAGGTTTCACTAGTGGCTTCTCTCGAGAAAAATAGCAAACGGTGGGAAAACAATTACTATGGGCAACTGATAGAACTTCAAATAATCATGATGATATCAAGGCAATGATCATTACATAGGCATCACGTCCAAGATTAGTAGACCGACGCCTGCCTGCATCTACTACTATTACTCCACACATCGACCGCTATCCAGCATGCATCTAGTGTATTAAGTTCATGGAAAAATGGAGTGATGCAATAAGAATGATGACATGATGTAGACAAGATCTATTTATGTAGAAATAGACCCCATCTTGTTATCCTTAATAGCAACGATACATACGTGTTTTTTCCCTTTCTATCACTAGGATCAAGCACCGTAAGATCGAACCCATCACAAAGCACCTCTTCCCATTTCAAGATAAATAGATCAAGTTGGCCAAACAAAACCCAAATATCGGAGAAGAAATACGAGGCTATAATAAATCATGCATATAAGAGATCAAAGAAGACTCAAATAACTTTCATGGATAAAAACATAGATCTGGTCATAAACTCAAAGTTCATCAAATCCCAACAGACACACCGCAAAAAGACTTACATCATATGGATCTCCAAGAGACCATTGTATTGATAATCAAGAGAGAGAGGAAGCCATCTAGCTACTAACTACAGACCCGTAGATCTACAAAGAACTACTCACACATCATCGGAGAGGCACCAATGGACATGATGAACCCCTCCGAGATGGTGTCTAGATTGGATCTGGTGTTTATAGAGTCTGCGGCAACTGGAATTGATTTTCGTCGCCTCCCCTTGGGTTTCTGGAATATTGGTGTATTTATAGAGCAAAGAGGCGGTGCGGGAGACCAACGAGGAGGGCACAACCCATCGGGGCGCGCCCTGGTGGGTTGTGCTCCCCTCGGAGCTCCCCTTAGGTGCGTTCCTGGCCCACTGGATGTCTTCTGGCCCAAAAATATCCACAAAAAGTTCCGCTACGTTTGGACTCCGTTTGGTATTGATTTTTTGCGATGTAAAAAACATGCAGAAAACAGCAACTGGCACACTGGGCACTATGTCAATAGGTTAGTACCAAAAAATGATATATAAGGATTGTAAAACATCCAAGAATGATAATATAACAGCATGGAACAATCAAAAATTACAGATACGTTGGAGAGGTATCAGTCCCGAAAGTCCTCTCTTATTTATTCTAGGGAAAATGGCTTCATATAGCAGAAGACGGGCTTCAGAGGCCAGCGAGGGGCCCCACGAGCCACCAAAGCATGCCCAGGGGGTGGGCACACCCAGGTGCCTCGTGGGCACTTGGTGGGGCTCCTCTAGTATTTATTTTCACCAGTCTTTTTTATATATTCCAAAATAATTATCAGTGAAATTTAAGTTCATTTGGAGTTGTACAGAATAGGTATCTCTGATGTAGCTTTTTCAGGTCCAGAATTCCAGATGCTGGCAATCTCCCTCTTCATATAAATCTTGCAAATTAAGAGATAAAAGGCATTAGAATTGCACCACAAAGTATTATATAGACCAAACATTATAAATAACAGTAGGAAAACATTATGCGAAATGGACGTATCACACCTCCTATCACATGTGATCTTTCAAGATTGCTCTGGAGACGTTACTCCTTGGATGTATCTTGACTTCTTGGCCGACTGGGACAAGAAGTACAGTTGAGGTCTGCTGGGCTCGCCTACTTATACCATCAGGTAACAAGTTATTGCAATACTCATTAAGCATGTTAGTATGTTTTCATGAATTGTGCGAAGCTAAGCATGACTGAATTGGTGGTTTGCAGCTCAACGATGCTTGTAGGAAAACTAGCAAGAAACCATGCATGGGAGGATATATTTGGGGCCTCTCGGTATGGATGTGGGAGCATTTGCCAGTTGGACGTCCTGAAGAGGATGATTCACCGAGACGGTGGGTAGGCCTTGATGAAGAACATGACGTTTTTTGACTCCCCACCATGGCATTATCTTGGGATAGAGTTAAACTGTTTGGAAGCAAGTCAAATACTTTGTACAAGAGCTTCATCAACAAGATGGACAACCTCACATATCGCCAGGTATAGCGATTCATTATTTTCTATCAGCTTTCATGGAATACATTGGAAGATCTAAGGAGGTCATTCACAGGTTAACTTGAGGCCTTACGAGGCACAAAGGGGTTTTCCATTGAACCACATGTGTACTAGGGATGCCCATCTTTGGCAGATCACGTGCCCTATGATATGCATTTATCCTGTCGACTGGCATCTACCCATGGAGTGTAACATCCCAAACTTTCAAATTGGAATGTTTTGCAGTTATTAGCTAAGCATCTATGCATTTTGTTTGAATTAAGTGGCATTTGGAAATTTCAGAGGCATTTGAGTTTTATTTGAATTTGGATTCAACTTGGCATTTGAAATTCATTTCAAATATCCCTGACAAATACTTGAGCAAAAGTATGAGAGGAGCTAAAATGACACTCCAAAAATGTCAGAAGAAAATAATGCCAAAAGTATGAATTCAAATTTGGATTGATTTGGACTTTTCAAAAAAAATGTTTTTATAAAGTTTTTATTTAGCCTCTAAAAAATAGTTAATCCTATAGGCTTTATTTTTTGAGTATTTGAATATATATATATATATATCCTATAGGAAATTATATTTCATCTCTTTATATTTTATTTCCCTCTGTTTGTTTAAAAAAAGGCGTGCCAGCCAGGCTAGGCAGCCCAGGAGCCAGCCGGCCCAGCCAGCGCCAGCGCCCACAGCTCCGTTCGCCCCGATCGCCCGACCCAACCTTCTTCTCTCTCTCACTGACCGTGGGGCCCGCCCTCATCTCTTACCCCTCGCCCACGCCTTGCTCAACCCCGAGTCGGAGCACGTCCAGAGCACCTTCGTGGTTCTGATCCTTGTGGGATCGCGCTCCAAGACCTACCCCTGCCCCACGAAGGTGCCCTATATAAAGCCCTCGTTCTCCTCTCTCGCACCCCCTAAAACCCTACCCCAACCATCACTATAGCACGTGCCACCTCCGTGCCGATCTCGTTCTGCCGCTGCCGTTCACCGACCGCCGCTGACGTCACCAAACTCTCCACCTCGCTCTGCCGCATCCGCCCAACGTCCTCACCGCCTTCGCCGACCACCGTAGCCGCCGCGCCATCGCCCCCGTTCCGACACCGGTGAGCCACTTCCCAGCCTCCCAACTCCGCCATCCAAAAACCCTCTCCCTCGCGTACCTTGCCGACATCACCTCGCCGCCCAGTACCTATCGACGCATCGACCCCGAGCTAGTCCGTCGCTCACCGGAGCTGCAGAGCACTGGACTCTGCACTGCCTCACCCTCATCGCCTCCATCATCTCCGAGCTCCACCAACAACACCGCAACGACCCCCTCGCCAAGCCGCCTCGCCCTGACGTCTTCGTCGTCTTCCCCGACGACCAGAGCCGCCGAACCGCCGTCACTCGAGCCGCCCCACACCATCGAACCCCGTTGTAAGCCGCTGGCCTCCTCCCCTTCGTTGCATCCCTAACCTACGGCTTAGATTAGAACTAGTGAAGAGTTAGGTTTTTTAGTAGATCGGTTTAGTTACGGTTCATTCTCGGTTTGGTCAGATTAGATCGAACTGTCGGTTTATTTGTTAGCCCATATGTGTTTTATTTGTTTTCCGCCCGAGCGTTAGATAGCTACAGATCGCACACCCCTAAGCCCAGTAGCGCATGTCTATTTTTTTATTTTAGTATTTTCATTTCTATTTCTAAAACAGAATAGTTCTATTTTTATAAAATTCATTTCTCTTAGGTTATTTAGAGTTTTCGATTGATTCTTTTTGCTCTAGTTGGGAAATTTCATGAAAAGTTTCTGTAGATATAACTTTAGTCCATGTTTGAAGTTTTAAAAATTTATTTGCATGAATTTTGTTCAGATCACCAAATTTGCAATAACTAGAGCTAGGATTAATATTTTTAGGCGATTCTTTTTGCTATTGTTTTCTTGTGACCTTGGCTATCAGTATGTTTAGTTTGGTTAATTTTAGAATTTATTAAAAATATTTTATCTCGAAAACAGTACTATTTTGCTTTTTATGATCTTTCTTACTATTTCTTTTCTTTTAAATAGTTCTAAAAATTATTTTATTTTTTTGTTCATTTGATATGTTCAGATTGGTTCTATAGATCAACAGTAGCAAATTTATTTTGTAGAAAAAAAATAGCTTGTTTTCTTTAGTTTTACTAGGAAAACCGTTTTAAGCATATTAGGAGTTCCGTAAAAGGTTTTAATGTGATTCTTTTTGCATAAATTTCCTTTGTTCTTTTTTCTGTTTTATAGCAAAAACTTTATTTGTGTTCTGTTAAAAATATTATTAATGGCAGAAATTTTATTTTAGTTTGTTTCACTTGTAGTAAAACTTTGCTTTGCCTTTCTTTGTTGGTTTTATTGATTGCTATGTGTTGTAGTACTTTTGTTTGATGACATGCTTATTGTATGTTATTTGTTGATTCGTTAGACTATCCGGAGTGCGAGGCTTGTGTCTACGAAGCGTTAGAGTTTCAGCATCGTCAACAAGGCAAGTTCACTTTGATCATGTACTTCCAATGCCCATGTTTTCTTGCATAAGTAGTTTTATCTCCACCTTGAATAGTAGGATTTCGAGCTTGAACTTGAGGTAGTAGCATGAGGTAGCAGAAACCGAACACCCTGTTAACATTGCCCGGGAAGGGACGTTACTTCATATTTGATACGCTCTAGTAGACGGGGTTTGGTTGTGAGATTCAGAAGTGTTGTGAGGTTAAGTAATTTCAAGACCTGCAAGATGATTCAAGACTTCAAGATTTCAAGGACTCAATATACCTCTGGGTGGATTGGAAAGCATCTGGCAGCCTGATATTTATCATGGTTATGCCCGGGAATCCTGGTATCACTACAAAAAAAAGACACAACCATGACATTTTGGCCGAACGAAAAAAAATTCTATCATACATATGACACTTCTATGACGATAATTGTGACAAAACCCGGTATCATCATAGATGTGGTGGGCTCCTACTTCTATGACAAAAAATCATGACAGAAAATGGGCTTTTCGTCCTGGGCGGGCCGGAGACGCAGCTGCATGACATTCTTTGGGCCATCCATGACGGGAAAAACCGTGGTAGAAGCGAGGGGGAGGAAAATTTTGGGGAGTTGCCGGTTACGGTGGGAGGTCGGGGGCCGAGCGATGCGCGTTTCTCTCATATGTACGCACGCGTGTGTGAGGCGTTGGCTCTAACTGAACCCCGAGCGAGGCGTTGGACTCTAACTGAACCCGAGCGATTGCACTGCAGGCTACGCGTTACTGAACCCAAGCGATCGATTGATGGCTGTTAACTGAACCCAATGGAGCGATTCCTTCGCTACTGCTGCTAACTGAAGCCGATCGATGCTGCCTCTGGGATGAACAGTGAGCATTGCGGGGGGGTTTGGATGAACAGTGAGTGGTGGCGTTGCCTCTGGATGAACAGGACCCCGTGGTGTGGAGGGCTGGATGAACAGTAGACGGTGGAGGGGTGGCCGTGGAGGGGTGGTTGAACAGGACCCCGTGGTGTGGAGGGCTGGATGAACAGTAGACGATGGAGGGGTGCCCATGGAGGAGTGGTTGAACAGTAGCCGATGGAGTAGCGCGCGGTGGAGGGTGGATGAACAGGAGCCCGTGGAGGCTGGAGGAGGTCGACGGGAGCCAGTGGAGGCTGGAGGAGGTCGATGGTGGAAATGAACAGTATCCCGTGTAGTCCCGTTTTGTGGTACGCCACACCCCTCCCCCCCCCCCCGTTTCGACCGTAGCGCTCCAACACAAGTCTGTTTCATCCGTTTTGCGGTACACCACACCCCTCCCGATCAACAGGACCCCCGTTTCGACCGTAGGAGGTCCGTTTCCTCCATTTTGCGGTACGCCAGGCCCCTCCCGATCAATAGGACCCCGTTTCGAACGTGGCCGGTCGAACACAAGGCCATTTCCTCCATTGTGCGGTACGCCAGGCCTCGTTTCCATCGCCCATTCCGTCCAAGCCCTCGCAATGAACACGACCATGCATTCCGTTCCGACCCAGCCGATTGGTTCCCCATGAACACGACGACGATGATGTTTCTCTATTCCGACCCAACCATGTACGTATGCACGATAGGCGTTAGAGACCCTGCCCGTATGTACGTACGTGGCCGTATTTTCTTTCTTGCACCATCGCCGTTGTACGTACGTGTACATGCTACGTGCGCGCCTCGACTACGACACGTGCGCGCCTCTACATCCACCAGTATATATGTACGTACACGTTCGCGACCAGAATAACAACGGTACGTACGCTTCGACCATGTGGGTCTCGACTGTCAGGCACTTCCTTGCCTGCGAAGATGTAGCTGGTGGGTCCCAACAGTCAAGGGGGCGAATCGTTTTTTTTTGCCCGGACGCACTTCCTTGCGTGCGAAGATGTAGCTGGTGGGTCCCAGGAGTCAGGGGGCGAATCGTTTTTTTTTTGCCCGGATGCATTTCCTTGCGTGCGAAGATGTAGCTGGTGGGTCCCAGCAGTCAGGGGGGCGAATCATTTTTTTTGCCCAGACGCACTTCCTTGCGTGCGAAGGTGCAGCTGGTGGGTCCCAGCAGTCAGGGGGGAAACGTTTTTTCGCAAAATACTGTGGCCCGTCCGGTGGGTCCCCGCTGTCAGGTGGAGGAATAATTATTTTCCGCATAATAAGGAGGCACTTCCTTGCTGCGGCCGTGGACCCAGCTGTCAGCCTCTCCACATACAGTCCACGTCCATGGAAGTCGTTCCTTGACCATGTTGACCACGCCGCTCCGAGAGCACCAGGGCGATGGACGACGGCAAGGCCTAGGAAGGGGATGACGGGGAGTCAGGGAAGACGCGACAGTGGAAGCCCGCGCAGAGAGGAGTACGAGGGTTCACTGGTTCGGCTGCGGTGTGAGGCTGCCATCGCCGCAGGGCCTGGCCAGCGGTGGGAATAGTAGGGGGGCGTAAGGCCTCCGCGGCAGCACATCCGGCCACGAGAAGCAGGAGCATGCAGCACGACCGGCGCTGCTTTGGGCGGCTGGAACAAGAAGACCAGAGGTTGAAGAAGCACTACGGCCGTTGGATGGACATCATACGGTCACTCGAGCTAGAATCGTTTATATTGACTAAGTTGACAAAGCCCTTCATCCCCGTCAACTTAGTAGGCCCACAAATCAGCCTCCCACAGAGGTGGGTCCCAGCTAGGAGGGGGTATTCATTTTTTTGTGCGTAATAAGGAGGCACTTCCGGTGGGTCTGAGATGACAGCAGGGGAAAAGTTTTTTTCGCAAAATACAGTGGCCCGTCGGGTGGGTCCCAGCAGTCAGGGGCAAAAGTTTTTTCGTGAAATACTGGTGGCCCATCCGGTGGGTCCCTGCTGTCAGGTGGAGGAATAATTATTTTCCGCATAATAAGGAGGCACTTCCTTGCGGCTGCCGTGGACCCAACTGTCAGCCTCTTCACGTACAGTATTCTTCCGATGGAATTTGGTCGTTGACCATATTGACCACGCCGCGCCGAGAGCACCACGGCAGTGGATGACGGCGAGGCCTAGGAAGGGGACGACGTGGAGCCGGGGGAGACGCGGTAGTGGATGCCCACGCGGAGAGGAGTACGAGGGTTCACTGGTTCGGCTGCGCTGCCGTCGCCGCAGAATAACAGGGGGTGTGGGTGAGTGGAGTGGAGGGATGGCCTGTCCAGCGGTGGGAGTAGTATGGAGGCGGTGAGGCCTCCGCGGCAGCACAGCCGGCCACGGGAGGCAGGAGCAGGCGGCACGACCGGCGCTGCTTTAGGCGGCTGGAGCAAGTAGACCAGAGGTTGAAGAAGCACTACGGCCGTTGGATGGACATCGTACGTTCACTGGAGCTAGAATCGTTCATATTGACTAAGTTGACAAAGCCCTCCGTCCCCGTCAACTTAGTAGGCCCACAAGTCAGCTTCCCACCAAGGTGAGTACCAGCTAGCAGGGGGAGTATTCTTTTTTTTGTACGTAATAAAGAGGCACTTCCGGTGGGTCCAAGCTAACAGCGGGGCGAACATTTTTTTCGCGAAATATGGTGGCCCATCCAATGGGTACCAGCAGTCAGGGGGGAAACGTTTTTTTTTTGCGAAATAAGGTGGCCCGTCCGGTAGGTCCCTGCTGTCAGGTGGAGGAATAATTATTTTGCGCGTAATAAGGAGGCACTTCCTTGCGGCCGCCGTGGACCCAGCTGTCAGCCTTTCCACGTACAGTACTCTTCCGATGGAAGTCGGTCGTTGACCACGTTGACCACACCGCGCCGAGAGCACCAGGGCGGTGGACGACGGCGACGCCTAGGAAGGGGACGACGCGGAGCCGGGGAAGACATAGCAGTGGAAGCCCGCGCGGAGAGGAGTACGAGGGTTCACTGGTTTGGCTGCGGTGTGAGGCTGCCGTCGCTGCAGAATAACAGGGGGTGTGGGTGAGTGGAGGGATGGCCTGGCCAGCGGTGGGAGTAGTATGGAGGCGGTGAGGCCTCCGCGGCAGCATAGCCGGCCACGGGAGGCAGGAGCAGGCGGCACGACCGACGCTGCTTTGGGCGGCTGGACTAAGATGACCAGAGGTTGAAGAAGCACTATGGCCGTTGGATGGACATCGTACGGTCAGTGAAGCTAGAATCATTTATATTGACTAAGTTGACAAAGCCCTTGGTACGCTCCAACTTAGTAGGCCCACAGGTCAGCCTCCGAAATGGTGCGCCCCAGATATCAGGGGGAGGAATCATTTTTTGGGCGGCCGAAGCTAAGAATATCCGAGATTGAAGAAGAAGCATGACATCTGTTGGATAGACATCCAATGGCCACTGCTGCTAGAACCATGTGTTGACTATAATAAGTTGACAAAGCCTTGCATACGCGTCAACTTATTTTTTTAGGGGACGCGTCACTTAGTAGGCCCACAAGTGTGTGGCAGAGAACTTATAGCCCATTTGCGTTTTGTAAGAATGTACAGCCCATTTTTGAATTCTAATGGAATTTACAATAGCCTATTTACAGTTTGTTAAAAGTACAGCCCATTTTCTAGCTAGGACAACGATTAATAATTTCAACCAACCATTGAAGACAGAATTCAATAAAATTTCCCACATTTTGATGGGATCCGAAATATTTTTATCCCAAAATTTCTATTCAGATTAAATATAAATTTGTATTACGTAAAAATCCAACGAAACATTGCGCGCGCAACAATGAAAATTTAAGATTTTCAAAATCCATAAATAATATTTTATAAACTAATTTCGTGTTTGGTGCATTTTTTTATAGTCACTGCCCAGTTTTTATAATTACGTCCCATTTATTATCTTTAAAGCCCATTTTCCTATTAAGGCTAATGCATCCCTCCTAGGAAAGATTTGCAGCACAGCGGGGCGGAGAATAACAAGTTGACCTTGCCTGGGTATTCCTCAAAAAGACGTATAGCTGGGCTAGCCATTTTCATCTTGAAAAAAGTAGTATCTGGGCTGGATATCTGGCCTGCGCTAGACAGGCCACAGCCCGCCCAGTTAATACCCTGCTCTCCTCTGAACAACAACGTTGTCATCGCCAAGAAAAACTCTACAGTGCTCACGCCTCAAAAACACAAATACTGCTCGAGCTGCTTGGTCCCAACTGTCGGCCGCACCTTGTGCAATTCTCTCGTTTATATTGACTACATAGGTTGACAATGGTGTGGGACCGTGATGTCAGGAAACCAGGAGAAAGCAAAAAAATAGTTGTACATAATAAGGAGGCACTTGCGTACGTACGGCTATGGCCCTAGTGGGTCCCTAGTGTCATCCAGTCAAAATAAAGTCATCTCCTGAATCCTCATGTTCGTTGACCATGTTAACAATGCTTGGCGCCACAGCGAGCGCAACAAGTTGAAGGATAACGGAGAGGGCCTCGCGTGCCCTACGGAGGTCTGATACAGCGCTCGCTGCTCATTCAGGAAGCCAGGATCATCGGACACCTATGAGCACCTTCGAGAAACTGAGACGGCATGAAACGGTAAGGCCGCGCTTGGGAGCTCTGGTTTATTTCAAACTTGTATTAACATACAAGTGTAATTTACTCGTCATCGGAAGGCCCAAGGTCTGTAAGTAAAACCGGCAGGTTACGCATGTAATTTGAGAGACCAGTGTATATTTTACGAGCATTGCTATATGGACGACATTACCAGACGATACATGCACGACGTGCATATCATGCCATCCATGGGCAAGCCTGAAATAGCAGCTAACGGCTGGATTAGCAATCGTCCGAGTGTCGTTCAGCGTTTTTATCGTGTGTGAAGTACTTCCGATATTTTACAAGTCGAAATCGACCAACCAAGCGCCTTCGCCCGAGACCATTTGCTTTAATTTACAAGCGTCAGTTTTACAAGCGGTTTTGGTTGGAAAACGACGATCCAATCACGGCCTAATATCATGAGTTGGTCGGAAGATCATATGCTTTCACATCTAACCTACCCGACATGTCGTATAGGCTATGAATGAAACATCAGATGATGAACATCTTACGCACAGAAACAACATAAGAGGATGATCTTCTTAACAAGCAAATCACTGGCATTAGATCGACATGCAAAACAATACAAAGCATTATTCTCAGGAGGCACGGTGAGCAGCTCGTGATGCCGCATGCCACAACATTTCAAGCTCAACTTTGCAATCAAACACAAGGCCTGGCTTACATAGACAATATTCAGAACAAACTCTTAACACAGGAATATCTCAGCAGAGTAACTATTTACTTCTAAACTGAACACAGGAATAGGAAAAAACACTCGACGCTGCTCACAGCAAGGGCGTCCCACTCAAAAATATCAAATGCATGTCTTCTGGCTAACATCAATGAGCAAATTTTGACAAGGTTTTCCAATTCCAATATATTAAACTAACGTCTTCTTGCTAACATTAATGAGCAAATTTTGACAAGGTTTTCCAATTCCAATATATTAAACTAACGTCTTCTTGCTAACATCAATGATTAAACTTTGACAAGCTTTTCCCATTCAAAATATGTAATACCTATGATCGTGTCCTGTCTTAGCTTCTTGTACTTGTTTGGGCAATTTTTTCCCAGGGCACTCCACGTGTTGTTAAATTGCCAATGGTTTCTGCAGACTAGTCATATCACCGGTGTCTAATAATACTCTGTAAAGCTTCTCGGTCATTCCTTCTGTAATGTACCGCATCCAGTGACTACTTCTTTCTGCAAAGTGGAACGACCAACTGGACCCAGTAACGCAGCAGTTTGCCTAGGACACATTGGCTCCTTTTGTGCAGTTCAACTAAAATCGAAGTCGGAATAAAACCAAGCTTTAATTTTGATATCCCTGTAAGCAACAATAGGTATAAGGGAAACAATTACTAAGAAATAACGGTTGAGGACTTGTCTTAATGGGAAACAAAGCAGGAGAGGAGCAATTCTCCATCAGTGTGATTCATTCATATTGACTGAGGCATTATCTTAACAATGCCTTGGTTCAACATGTATAAAGAACGACAAAGCAGAAAAGTACCATTCCTAAAACAATGCAACTGATTCATTTTTAAAGAGACATTATCTTAACAATACCTTGGTTAAACATGTAGAAAGAACTACAAAGCAGGATAGTACCATTCCTAACAAGTGTTGCGGTTTTGAACTAAGATTCAGTAGTTAATTAATTCTAAGAGTGGCATTGCTTAATTTTACTAGCGGCATTAGATTAACGAAAAGCATAAACAGTTCCAGGGGAGAGTGGGTGCAACAACAATATGTGCTTCCATCTACTTATAAAGGGGGTGATGCAGAGTTTGTTGTAACAAAGCAACAAGCATCATGTCTGGGTTGGTCCCATTTTTGTTCACTACTTAATGGGAAAAGACAGCAATACAATAGCTTCAATTCAACATTTATTTAAAACAGTACCAATACAAGTAGCACAACATCTCAAAGCACACTGCATAATCATGTGGATGAAGGCCTGTACTGACCTTTCATGAGAACACTAGGATAAAATACGAATATGCTAACATGAATAGGGAATCCAATCTCATTTTGTGCAGTTGCACTGAAATCAAGCAAAGTGTTTCGCGTAGCGAAGCAAAATGTCACAATAGCAACAAGTTGAATAGATATCATGTGGTTGAGACCAAGATTTGAAACAACTCGACAGGAACACTGGAAACAAATCTCGATCTCCTTTTGTGCAGTTCCACCAAAATTAAGCAAAGTCCCCGGTGTGACATTCAAGTTGAACTGCACAAAACACTCTTAAAACATAAGTGTTTCGAGTAGCGAAGCAAAATGTCGCAATAGCAACAAGTTGAATCGATACCCCTGTTTTAACAGAGACAAAAAAGGAAACAATTACTTGCCGATAAAGGAGGATGAAACAAACGGTGACAGAAAGAAGCATCTAACTTATCTTGGATGGAAAACAAAGTAGGACAGTAGCATTTCTAAAACTGTTGCATTGATTCATATTAACAGAGACACTCTCTTGAAACAACATTCGTTAAAAAATGTAATTTACTTTTAACAGTGGCATTGCTTCAATTTTCTGGCGGCATTCTTAGATTAACAACAGCAAAATAGCTGTATGGGACATGCTAGCACCATGTGCGTCCACACGTATAAATGGGTGATGCAGAGTATGTAGCCAAGCAGCATACCTGTGTTGGTCCCATATTTGTTCTCTTTGAACTTTTTTCCTATGTGACGGCAGCAAATCTAGTCCTGCACAAACTACCCGACCCCCCCCCCCAGTTTCTTTCCCTTTTCAACAAATAGATCGGTTCCTTACAGATGTGTGTACTGGGTTACCCCCTTTTTCCCTTTTTGGCCAACAAAGCGGCTGGATAGCCAGTCTATACTACCTTTCCTCCCTCCTTTCCTCATTGAACCACGTCCTAGATTCATGCTCCACCCCACCGCACCTTTCTTTCCTCTTTGAACCAAGACCTAGATTCGACTAAAGATCGAAAAAGATCCACATGCAGCTAGAGCAACGACGGTTTCAAAGAAACTTATACCTTAGGGCCGTCGGGATGTGGCAAGGTGTGCGGCGGGAGGCCGGATCTGCCCACACTATGTACGGCAGCGAGGAAGAAGGGGTCGGTGGCCCTCCCGCACAGGCGCTGGGTGAAAGAGAACAGCGCAGCCGGCAGTGGATTGCCTCCCTCGCCAAAGGCGATAGAGTTAACGCTGCACCTCCTCCCCTTCCCGGTGCGACGGGATACGGACGCCTCCTTCACCAGCTGTGAGGGGGGAGAGAGACAAGAGGCCAACGCAATCTTGTTTAGATCTGGTGACGAGAGGGTGAGAGACTGTGAATATAGCAAACCCTAGCAAATGAACGCTGAGCCTCCAGCGTGTAACATATATGTATTGCAGCGAGCGTGTGGAGAGTGCAAACCCTAGCGAACA
Organism: Triticum timopheevii; assembly: GCA_963921465.1. NCBI lineage: Eukaryota > Viridiplantae > Streptophyta > Magnoliopsida > Poales > Poaceae > Triticum > Triticum timopheevii. Next base: position 175,365,946 of record OY997272.1, read on the forward strand.
AGCGCTGAGGCTCCCTCTTATATATATATATACTAATGTAGTACGGATTGAGCTCCGGTGCCTTCACTCCATCTGCTTTTGGCTGTATGACAGGTGAGCCAGCCACATTTTGGGCCCACCTGTCATAAACCCAAAGGCAGGTGCACCAAGTCAATGAAGCTGCGTCCATATAGTACTCTCATGTGTATACGACTAATATATAGTGGAGTGGTTTTCTTATTCTCTCCATAACAATCGTTTTAAATTGTGTAAGTACGAAACAAAACTCTTTATTTAATGTACAGAGGGAGTACTACTTCTGATGAACTAACAATCCACGCCCACGCGTCCTGGTCGCACTTCCTATCCTTCACGTGTGGTACACTACCCTCCCTTAAGTGAACAACCACACATGCGCCAAATTATTGGAAACGTGTGAGAGTGTGTACAAATAAAGAATTTTAATTTCAATTATAGGAAAGGTTTGAGAGTATTACAAAGTTTGACTATAGTCAAATCTAATATGCGGAGTAAATAAAAATGGAGGGCTACTATGTCCATCCGGGTTTTTAGTCCACACCATTTTTTAAATCAAAGTTAATAGCTGGACAAATAAAATTACAGGGGAGCTGGAGACAAAGTTGTGAGAAGGCTTAGAAATCAATACAAAACTTATGCTCTTAGTACCAACGTCGATCCTTCTTCGAGGAAACATTTGGTTCATAGCCAATTGTGTGATAAAATTGCACCAACATGAAAGACGACTGCGTCTCCAACGCAACCAAGGTGAACTGACGAAGGATATCATCTTTGTGTGTAACAAGCAAAGAGCACTGATGGAAGACAGCTTGTTTTTCATTGAAAATCGATCAGCTTCACTAGCCGACGCAACCATGAGGCGCGACCATGAGCATCGATAGGTCATCGTGGTGATGCGTCATCCATTTGGCATCAAGTTTGGGTGAGGCACCTATGAAGTTTGACAAATCCTCACTGTGGTCTGTTTCTTCTCAGTAATCAAGCTCGAGGAAGGAAGAACCACGTGGCAGAGGACAGTGAGGCGGAACAACAATGTCCATCCAATTTTGTGCAGTTCCACTAAAATTGAGGAAGACATGCCCGGGTATGGAGACACGCATCGCTGTTTCCAAAAATATAAAAAATGATTAATGAAAAGTACACCAACAAACAGAAGCATCATAATTATATCTTGATGGGAACTAAACCAGGATACCCGAGAAAAAAAGAATTTCTTCATTTAACCAGTGATGTACTACCACCATATGGACAATGACCGCACAACCACCATGTACTTTTTGTCGAAACAACATGTATACCTCCACCGAGGCATACATCAGGACAACTTTTCGAGTGGCATTTCCTCTATAATAGTACTAGTAGGTGATGTTGGACCAGCCGACGAACCCTAGCTACTATGCATGGGGAGCTGGGGAGTAGTCGCATAGAAGAAAACCTGCACGCAGCGACCTGGGGAGCTGGACCAGTATAAGAAGTTATACCTCAGGTGGGCGAGATGTCGTTTAGGCGGGCGGGCGGGATCTGCCCACACGACGGCAGCGAACAAGGGCGCGGAGGATCTTCGTCCGCGCCAGCGCCGGCTCCGAGAGGACGGTGCGCATCCGCTACCCCCATCGCCGACTGCGACAACGTCAACGCTGCACCTTCTCACCTCCCGCAGCGGACGGGATTTGGCCGGATCTGTGACCACCGGTGAGGAGAGAGATAGACTGGACACTATCATCTTGTTTTGATATGGAGAGGGTGAGAGAGCGAGACGCGAGAAACTCTACAAACAAGAGGCTATAATGGAGTAAAAAAATCTCTCCATAGCAGTGGTTTTAAATAGAATATGCGCATTCCCGGAAAAAAGAAATGAAAACTGGCGGACAATTTTTTAAGGGTCTGTCTAGGACACATCTAGATGTGACATAGTTATGTCACATCTAAGTTGATGTCCACTCTGTTTGTGGTCTGTTTTTTTTGTCCTAGTTTTTTTGTTTCTTGTTGCTACATTATATACTTGTGGGAGCTTAGATGTGATATCCTTAAATAACATCTAGATGTGAATTGGACAAACTGATTTTCTAACGTACCAAGAAACAAAACTCGATCAAAAACACGCCCCCGCTTCCAGGTCGCGAGAGTCGTCGCGCACACACACACATAGACATAGACATGCATATCCATGTTTACGTAAAATTCCATTTCCATCTCCATCTCCAATCATATTTGTCCAACTGGCACATTATTTACGTTGTTAATTATATATGCAGCAATATTAACGTACAACATCTCTTGTTTGCGCACATCCGGACCGCTGCCACGGCCGGTCCTGACCAACCCGAACCCTCTTCATCACCCGCGTATGCTTCCCGCCCGAAACGGTCAGTGCCGCATTCATGCCCGGCCAGAGCGGACACGACCTCTCACTGGCGTTGGCATTGAAGCGGCGCGCCGGCCGAGAGAGCGTCGCTCGTGCCGCTTTCGGGTGCACACGGCTGCTCCGCGTTCAAAGGTCGCAATAGCCGGCTACAACATGCATGTAAAAAGTTTTTGGGAGTCCGTGCTATAGCTAGCTGTCCTCCCCCAACTCATAAATCTCTTCCAGTAGTGCTAGTAGTACTCCATGGCGCGATCCATCGACAAGCAGGCGGGAAAGTTATCGTATACTCGGTTTGCGGTGAGTGGCATGCCGAGCGACCGTGTGGGGTCGAGCCGTGGAGGAGGGTGAGACACGAACACGACAGACGTGATTTAAACGTTGGTTTTGCTCGATGGCACGATCCAACAAAACGAAATGTTGGTTTCTCTCCGTTTCCATTTTTTCTCCGGAAAAACGGAAACTTTCCACTCCATTTTCATTCCTATTCCAAGGTTTCCCCGTTACAACATTCCATCAAATACAAAGGAAAACTAACACGCATGCTGATGCATCTCAATGATTCATAGATCATAGCCAATATTTACTTCACAACTAAAGAAAAAAGTTGTGAGAGCGTGTACGAAAGAAAAAACTGCTGATGGGGTCACTATGACTTAAACCCTAAACCCTAAACATGATTTAATTCCCTGGCCAGGTAGAACCTGTCGAAGGAAAGACGGCTGGCACCCTCGGATCATACGATGCTTTTGTGCAGTTCCACTAAAATCGACCTGAGCATCCCTGATGGCAAAGATATTGAAGAAGTGTGATTAGAATAATAGTACTGGCACTAGTTCATGAGACATAAACTCATCACAAGTAGAAGCCGGTAGAAGTAGAGAAAGATCGACATGGAGATGGAGCTACGGCAGTGGAGCAAGTCGGCTCCAAAAGGAAGATGGACTACCTGGGACGTCGGGCTGTAGCTAGAAGGGCGGTTGGGATGCGCCATCGGCCCAAACCGCGGTGACCCCCGATTGGGATGCACCGACTGTGGGTTTTCTCCCTCACCGATGTCGACCGCGTCTACGCAGAACATTGTTCCCTTCCCCCAGCTGCGGGATTAGGCCCGTCATTCTATGCTTGTGAAGAGAGCAACCTTAGCAAGCAGGCTTGTGGCTTAGGCTCCTGCTAGTGTATATATAGTGGTTATCTTTTACCCTCCATATCAACCATTTTATATTGCGTACGTGTCATTCAAGAGTGAAATGATGGTTGCTTCTTCTGACTAACTTACTGTGTGATTTGACTGCTCCTTAGTGGCCCCTACACGTACTCTCCCTACGTGTATGCAAAAGTCACACGTACACATGGATGCAAAAACGCGCACGATGCCCTAATGCATGCATGTCCGAGCACACGACGGAACACACACGGTCACGCTAAGTGCTCAACCTACACGTGCATGCACACACATGCTCAGTCAGGGTGAGCTAGTGACCGTATAAACACCGAAAAATATATATATTGAGTGCAATGAGCGTATTATGAAGTCCATTGACCATATTTTTACAAATATACAGTGACAGACAGTGTATTTATCTCATTTGAAATTAATCCATATTAACCGGAGAGGAGGCAATATGGACTAGCATTACTTGCGTGCGATGGCTCGCAGGACAAGGAGAAACTTTTGACTAATGCAAGCTCTCCCTCGCTCAGGCGGTGGAAGTGCAACAGTTAATTCGGTGTCAGATTGCCAGAAGCATACACTATACTACTAGTGCTACTTTTGTTCGACTTCCCGAATAGGCGAACAGCCAAGTGCAAAGTTTACTAATATAGTCTATAAAGGTACGTACTATACTAGTACTAGGAACCGGATGGAGGAGCGTCTGCACTCTTATTATAATTTTAAAATGTGATAAAGCAATCTTCAACACATTTGGTTCTCTTCGAGGGTTCTCGCATGTGATAATGGAAGTTGATTGCATGGAACACTCGCCACAATTCTCGCTTAATTCTGGCTCATATCCTGTTACAAATAGTAGCGCTCGGTAATATTTCCTCTTTTTTTGTTATTCAGCATGTAAACAGGTCAGCAAACCTTGCGGCGCATCTTCGTGCGAACCGTGCTTGCGGCACTTTGAATGTGGCCGAGAGCTGGCTTGATGAAACACCTCGCTTCCTACTTTTTTTGCGGGGTACCTCGCTTCCTAGTGACAAGTGTCTTGGCTGATCGTCCTAAGAATGCTTATATATGAATAAAGCTCTCTCATTTACCCGCAAAAAAGATTGAGCCATATTAACCGGAAAGGAGGGAGTATGGACTAGCACTACTTTTTGGTGTGTCCCATCAACTCGCAGAATGAGGAGAAGCTTGCAGGACAAGGTGAAGCTCGCTTACGCCTTTTGACTAATGCAACCTACCCTCGGTGGACATGCATCAGTCCATTCGGTGTCAGATTGTCAGAGGCATACACTGTAGTACCCAACATGCAGAGTACCATCATTGTTTGACTTCACGAAGAGGCGAAGAGCCAAGCACAGTAGTACGAGTAGTACTACTAGAACCGCATGGTGGAGCGTTTGTACTCTTATTTCTTTTTATCTCTGATAAAGTACACGTTTATTCCAGAGAAGGGCGGAAAACGGCAGCCCAACATGTAATGAATGATATCGATCAACCAACCATGCTCGAATATATCTTGGCCTCCATGCGAACCCGTCTGTGTGTTCTCGCTCCTCGCCTCTCTCAAGGAACGGCGGGTTGGCTCTTTGCCATCAATTGAGATCGGTTTGCACACACTCCTGTCCCACATGTTAGTGATATGCTAAGAGGAGGTGCGTTGACCGACTGGCCATACGTGTACTTGGCTTTGAACCTTCATACTACTCCTCCCTCCGTCACAGTTTATAGGGCGCGCTTCATTATGATGCATTTCTCTCAATGCATTTCCACCACCAGAGAGACTTTAGACGCGTTTGGTTTAATGATCAATTAATTAGGACGTGGTAACCGCAATCAAGTCCACAATTTTCTCTCCATGTAACTACGGAGTGGGGTAAGTGCATGCATGTGTGTACCCGGGGTGGAAGCACTGCATGCATGTGTGTACGCATTATTCCCTCTACTAGTAATAGACGCCGTGCTATAACTACAAATGCTATTTTTCAGGCCGATCGCTAGTCGCCTTGGTCCCACAGATCTTTTTTCTTTTTTCTGAAGCGCGCTGTATAAACAGTGACGGATGGAGTAGTATGAGCGGATTCAAAGAAGAGCGTATTGATGGTTGCTTCTTCAGAGCAACTTATAGTGGGAAAGGTGGGGCTTACGATTTGACTGCTCATTACTCACTATTAATGCGGCGCAACGACCAGGCTGAGTCTCCCATGCGGTTGTGCACTACCCCCTCAGTTCTTAAATATACTCCGGAGTATATTTGTCTTTCTAGAGATTTCAACGAGTGACTACTCAAATATTTGTCTTTTTAGAGATTTCAAATGGACTGGCACATACGGATGTATATACATATTTTAGAGTGTAGATTCTCTCATTTTGCTCCGTATGTAGTCACTTGTTGAAATCTCTAGAAAGACGAATAGAATATTTAGGAACGGAGGGAGTACACATATGAAGCAAAATGAATGAATCTACACTCTAAAATATGCCCGTTTGAAATTTGTAAAAAGACAAATATTTAGGAATGAAGGAGTATAATTTTGTGCATGGCACATGGACCCGGATGATGAAGAGGCTTCTGGTAATGCTATCAAGCTTCCATCATTTGTTTACATAATTGACGTACTATACAAATAATTTTCTAGCGAGACATGAAATTGTACAATAGTGTGAGCTTTCAGCTTCTGTTTTGCGTGTCTTGCCATCGATGCTCTTTCGGAAACAATAAAAAACTAACTTCCTTGCTGGTGCATGTCAATTATTTGCAGATCAGAGCTAATAATTACATCACAACTGAAGACAGAGTTGTGAGAAGGTGTTAAATTAAAATTGATCCATGCTTTCATTGGCAGCAATGTCCCCCCAACTCTGTCTAAATCAACAAGGCATGTTGGGAAAAAAAGTAGCTGTCTAGAGCATGCAACATTCCGATCATTTTGTGCAGTTCCACTAAAGTAGAGCTGAGCGTCCCTGTTCCAAAGATATTAAGTGTGATTACGATAATAGAGGACTGCTGATGAAACAATAAACACATAAATAGAAGCCGGTCACCTTTGCAGTCTCTTTTAAGACTAACTAGTTGGAGAAGATTAGGCTCGGAGTTGGATGAGGAGGATAAAGAAAAACCAATCTCCCTTTGTGTAGTCGCACTGAAATTTAGAGACGTTGCCCATGTGACATTTTAGTACAACTGCACAAAACACTCTTAAGAAAAAAGTGATTTGTGCAGTTCACCAAAAGGTCGCAATAGCAACAAGGTGAAATGGATAGCCCTGATTGCAAAAAAAGAGGTAGAAAGGAAACAATTACTGGCCAATAACAGTTGATGACACATGCGACGACAAAAAAGAAGCATATTCCTTGCCCTAAGGGAATATAACAACACGGTCGTGTTTGTCTAAAACGGTGTGAGGACGAGAATGCAATACGGAAAGTACGCTGGACGAGCTACGTTTTGGGCAAAGAACTATGGAAGATCCACATGCAGCGACGTGGGAAGACGGGAAGTGGAGCAAGGCCGGTGGGGATACCTGGAGGTCGTCGGGATGTAACTAGGTGAGCGGCGGCGGGCAGAATCTGCGAGCAGGTGGCGTAGGCCCTGCCGCGCCAGAGTTTGGTCAGAGAGAACGGCGTGTACCGCAGATCGGGACGTGCTGCCTCGGCGCCGTCGAACGGAGAAATGATGCACTTCCTCCCTTTCCCCCGGCGGACGGGATGTGGCCGGATCAGTGACCAACGGTGAGAGAGAGAGAGGCCACCGCACTCCCTTTCCCCCGGTGGACGGGATGCGGCCGGATCAGTGACCAACAGTGAGAGAGAGAGAGGCCACCGCACTCCCTTTCCCCCGGAGGACGGGATGCGGCCGGATCAGTGACCAACAATGAGAGAGAGAGAGGCCACCGCAGCCTTGTGTGAGATACTCTGAAGAGCGACAAACCAGGCACGCAAGGCTCCATTGTATATAGTGAGCGGACTACCTTTTTCTCCATAAAAATCTTTTTATATTCTATGTGCGTGCCATTGAGCGCTATAACTTTATTTAAAAATAACACGGCAACGCGTCAAGTCGAACTTTGTTTCGTGCAGGCGTGGTACACGACCTCCCTAGGTAAACAACCGCTACAGGAGTTCAAATTAGCACGTGAGCTGCCATTTCATAAAGAAATGAGCTCCACCGTGTACCCGCGCGGGTGTGGCTGGCCACGAAGCATGAGTACGTGCATGGTGCACCTATTCTCTTCTTGTATACATACACCACCTACGTGGGGTTGTGTGAGAGAGATACAAACCTAGAGAGATATAGTGTGTGGGTTCTTGAGAGTTTTTTTTGGGGTGGGGGGGTCAATCAAAAAATGTAGCATATGCAATGTGTGTGAAATAGAGTCCTGGATATAACATATATATAGAGGGGCGATCCACGAGAAGAGAGTGGAGGTATCACCGGCTTGAGGTGTCCATAGAATCAAAAAGAGGGATGATGTGTGTGTGTGTGCGCGCGCGATCGATAAAGAGTGCCATCGAATTTGTGTGTGCCCATGTAAAAGATATAGAGTGGTTGGCCTACTGGAACGTGAGAGGGGACATGTGCAGTTTGTCTCTGTGGCATGGATACCTACCTGCAGCGCTCGACTATCGGTATAAACGTGTACAATGCCTGGTATATGTGTGGAGGAGGAGAGAGGCCTACCTCATGTATTAAGGAGATCGATCTGCCTCATGTATTAAGGGAGATCGATCGGCATCCATGCATATGTGCATGAGAGGAATAAGGTTGGGAGAGAGACAGAGCTAGAGTGTTGGAGGGGGTGGTAGTGGAGTTGCTTCTAACAAATGGTGGGATAGGCTTGCTAGACAAACGGAGGGCACGCCCGCAATATCAATAAGAGAGGAGATGGCTGCTTTTTGTCTGTGCACGTGCGTGTGAGAGACGGGTCAGGAGGCATGCACGAATGATGAGGGGGACGATGTGGCTGTGGTAAGCAGAGATAACTACATAGGAAGATCAATCGCCCTTTGTTAGAGAAAGGAGAGACATAACTTGTGAGGTACGTCGATCGATGGGGGGGTAGTTAAAGTCGATCCAGGTATATGTTGGGAGATCGATCGATATACATGCATGTGTGTGTTAGAAGCAAACGAGGCACGAGGAGAAGGATAGAGATAGAGGGATGCATGTAGGAGGTGGTACGAGAGGCATACTATATCGAGTGGGGAGGAGTGTGCGAGTACGAGAACGATGAAAAGAGTGGTGGGAGTGAGGCATGGACGGTGACAAGAGAAGAGGGGAAGCTTGTGTTTGTGCTAGGCACACCTGGCTAGAGAGGCATATCGATCGGTGTGTGCCGTAAAGAAGGAGCTGGGGGCCTACACACACCGTGGGTGAACGACCTAAAGTGAAAAGACAAATTTGCGCGATGGAGCTAGAGAATGCTGAGGGAGGGTGAGAGGGATGCGGGCGTGTGCATGCACAAGAGAAATTTAGCGCTAGCTACAAAGATAAAAGGGTTGTGTGGGTGTAAAAGACGAATAGAGATCATATATACTTCATTATAAAAAGCGAATTCGGATATTTGAAGAATTTATCATAGTGTTTTAAACTGACGTATGTGTGAATATATATAATGGTGATACACATGGTGTGTTTATGAACATGTTATACTACATTTAATATATTTTATCTCTACTCTTATAAAAACGGAGTTGTTGATGATGGTGTGCCTGCCATCCTGCATTATAGGCCGTCCAATTTATATCTGGCGGATAGCAAGGAAACTATGATGGTTGAAGTTGGCAAAAATTATGATTGTAGATTCTTATTGAAATAGAGAAATGAATTCAAATTTAGTTCGAATTGCAGCGGTAGTATAGACATTTGGAATGCACTAAAATGTTGGTATGAGTAGGTTACATGCATTATACAGCAAAGATAAAAAAATTAATCGGACATAACATGGATTCATACTCCCTCCTTCCATCTATATAGGGCATAATGAGATTTTTAAGACCGCCTTTGACTATTGACAAGATTAATAGTACATGACATGCACAATGTGAAAATTATATCATTGAAAGAACCTTTCACAGACGAAGTTAACGGTGTGCTTTGTGTAAGTTGCATGTCATATATCATTGCTCTAATATTTGGTCAAAGTTAGCATCGAAAAACGCATTAGGCCCTATATAGATGGAAGGAGGGAGTAGCTTTGAATAGCATTTGTATAGTAAAACGGGGCAAGACTCTCTCTTTGTGTGGTGTGAATAGTTTTATTTTTTTCGTTTTCTTTTTGGTTGAGGGAAGTGCGAATTGATTTGGTACGTACAAGTACAATATTACTACACATTAGGCTTGTCCCTAAAATTCAACCGCGTCTTGTTATATCCCGAAAATTCAGATATCGTGCTCCCAAAACTGGCGCCTTCACAACCCGCGCCTTGCTATCCCGAAATTACAACACGCGCGAAAACTCCCTCCAGCTGCCAAATCCCGACACGCGAAATCCCCCTTCTAACCCTGAGCCGAAAGGGCCGTTAGTTCAAATCAGTGGGGGGTACTTTTGTAACACACCCTACATTTTGGACAAGCGCGTCCCTAAGTCATGCTTCACCCCCTCCCATCGCCCCCTTTTCGCCATTCGAAATCCCAGGCCGCCATAACTTCTCCGCTCCAGCCGCAAAACACCGACCTCCTCCGTCCGCCATATCACCGCTGCCCAGCCGGAGCCTCTTCCCCGATGACGTCGTCCACCGCAACAGCTCGACGTCCCTCGTCCACCTCCCCGGATGAGGATCCATCGTCCATCTCACCGTCCCGCCGGTTCAGCCGCCCCATCCTCCACCTCCAAGGAGCTGCTCTGACGATCACCTCATCTATCGCGGCTGCTCCATCCCCACAGCACCGCCTTAACCTGCTCAACCGGAACCGCAGCATCCTCACCGACTCCTCGGACGAAGCCGAGGCCTACTCGGCGCCACCAAAGAGGTTGTACACTCATCGCATCGCACCTTCTCCTTAACTCAACCTCCCGGCACCGACAGTGCTCCATCCCGCACCCCCATGGAGCGGCTACCTTGAAGCCGGCGCCGCGGGCGACATCTCCACAGCGGCTCTCCCCCAGTGCGAGGCCCCTTCGGCGGCAGCGTCCATACCAGTCGGATCTGCTACTGCTGCTCCGGCTCTCGCTCGCTCGCTCGCTCGCGCTGCTGCTGCTGCTCCGGCTCTCGCTCGATCGCTCGCTCGCCCAGCTGCTGCTGCTGCTCTCCCCCTCGCTCGTGCTGCTGCTCTGCTCCGATTAAGCCACACTTCAGTCGACTGAATCAACTTTTGGGTCAGTCAATTTTCAGTGGTTGGGGGGGGGGGCTCGCCGGAGTTAAGGAAGAACCACCCGCAGCGGGGACGGGGGCTCGCCGGAGAGGTACCCCACTATATATCTTAGGGTTCAGGGTGGGGGCGGGGGGCTAGAGGGCTGGTCGGGGCGGAGGTGGCGAGTTGTTTCGGGGCAGCGAGGCGGCGCTGGGGCCGGCGGTTTGGCCGGTGGTGCCAGGTGGCTCAGGGGTGTGCAGGTTGAAGATGAACTGCAGGCCCTTCCTAAACTACATGTCAAGTGCCTCTCTGCTACCATTGCGTTCAGTTTCGACAGTAGCATTCAGATTCCACGGTAAATTTCAGTTTCGATAGTTAAGTTCAGAGTCAACAGTTTTTACCTCATCTGTTGTAGTCAGGTGGTTTTTGGTGATGTTAATTTTACATCCATTTTTCATCATCTATTTGAGATGCCATTAGAATCCCACTTGAGATTGACAATGTCTGTCTTGTGCTGCTTCAGCCTTGACGTCTTACGGCTCACCGGAGCTGCTCCAACGACAGAACGATCCATCACAACAGAGCAGTGCCCTGGACGCCATCTAAAGATTCCTCAGATCTTCCTCCACACCTCCGACAGCCACCTCTGCCTCAACTGCTTCAGCGACCAACCCAATGATGCTGAGGTCGACACGGCTATGGCAAAGAGGTTGTACACTTATTGCATCACTTATTACTATACATTCACGTCGATCCATTAGGGCTATTTTGGTTCAACGGAAAAACGTCGATCCACTGGTTGTTACCATCGCTCTAAATTTCTGCATGCTCTCCTTACATAATCTCACCATATTTTTTTCATATGCATGTCAGATATTGTACACAGTCATGCTGAACATGTAGAGAAAAAGGGAAGAGCTTTGCGCGGCAATACAATGTCATGCAGACATCGCTCCATGGTGGGTTCAATGGCAAACCCTCCCCACCCCTCTCCAGATTGTAATCCAAAGGAAGATATCTGTTCTGAGGCATATTCAGACGCCGCTGACCACTCCTATTTACCCCCAAGGTGTTTGCTCTACCTTGGCATGATGATGTTAGTCATATCATGCATATGTTGCCTTGCAGTGCCTACTTTTGACATCATATATGTCATCTACTTAGTTTAGACATGTTTTGTAATGCCACCTGTTTAGTTTCTATATCATATATGGGAATTATGCAGTCTCATGTCTTTTAGCCAGCCATAATATATGTGAAATGTGCAATGCCATCCTGTTTAACTAGGCATCATATATTTGAATGATATCTTGCCCATCCTTTTCTTCATTACATTTCCATTTGTCGACAATGTTTGTACATTAAACTACTCTTCCTGTGAATCAGCCATTTGGGTGGGAGATGGAAAAATCTGGAGTGAAAACAAGGCCTTCAGAGCAGACAGTGCTACCTGTCGAAGCAGATCTCTTGTTGGGTCCCGATAGCTCCTCAGAGATGGATTCAGAGACAGATGACCAGTCCTATTCCCCCACTGAGGTGTATGCTCTAACTTGGCACGGTTATACTGCTCATATCATGCATACGGTGTCTTGCATTGCATAGTTTAGACATCATATACACAATATTCAACACCATGTTCTTAGTTCAGACATCATATCGAATGCCCTCTGTTTAGCACATAATCACATATGTGAATTAAATGATGCGATCCTGATTACTTAGATAACATGTAGGTGAATTATGTCATGCGATCCTGTTTAGTTATTCATCATATCTTTGAATTATGTTATGCTATGCTATCCAGTTTAGATAGACATCATATATGTGAAATTATGTCATGCTATCCATTTTAGTTAAACAATATACATGTCAACTATTTCATGCCCTCTTTTTTCCACACTATCTATTGCATCTGTCTCTCATACAATGTCTGTACATTCAACTATGTTTCCTGTTTATCAGCCATTTGAATTGGAGCGGGTGATGCCAGTATCTAGCGGAATAAAAACACGGTCTTCAAATAAAATAGTGCTACCTCTTGGTGGAGATAGCACCCCGGTTGTACATGCACAAGAACCAGCCCTATCACACATAACCCAAACTCTCACAGATTGTACCCCTATTGTGATGACAGAGAACCAGCTTCACCCAATCTAACCCCAACCCCAGCCGATAGTAACCCAGTTCCTGTTGACACAGCACCATCTCCACTACACAGCTCCCAAACAACATCAGTTAGTAAGGCAGCTCCAGTGCCCAAAGGGCCAGACTATCACGGCGAACCCCAACTCCACCAGTTAGTATGCCTATTCCTGTGCAGGAAGCACAACCAGCCAGTCGTAGTTTAGCATCTATCACATTTGATGTTGTTATCGTATGTGCATATCTTCCCATCTTGGAAATATTATACTGAAGATGAAGGAAAATGCCAGTTGCAAGTGTTTGTCCAGGAGTTATGTATAAGTAATGTTATTCATGGCAATTACTTTGCTTCGTCCCATACATCCTACCTCCATGATGGTTATAATATAGCAAATTTTCCCATTTTCCTCTATAGAGAAGGACCAATTTGGAAACTCAGGATGAGGTAACCTGTGCTAATACCTCTGCTATCTTCAAGAATGCTTGGTGGAAGTATCGGAATTACCTGAAGAAAACGTACTTCACCGGCAAAGAAACTCATCAAATTCCCTTACATTCTCCTGATACACATTTACTGGACGATGACTGGGAACGCCTTGTTCTGTACTGGTCCCGAACCAAGAATGTGGTAAGGTCTATGAGCTCATTTTCTATTTTAAAGTATTTTATTCTTGCATCTTACTGTACTCTGTTCATGTAGAACAAGTGCCTAAATCTGAAGAACAACTGTTCTAATTTAAGATTCCATTGCTATCATAGTTCAAAAAAGCGCTAGGCGTTAATTGTGCGTTTTGCCACCGCCTTGCGCTTTACTGACGAAAGCGCATGCTTATGCGCGGTTATGCACAGATTATGCGTAGTTATGCGCAATGCGTTTTGCCAACGCCTAGAGCCTAGGCGCGCTTAAGCTCTTGCTTAGGCACGCCTTTTTTAACTATGATTGCTTTGCTCTTGTATCACTGTATTTAATGATATGAACTTATTTTTAAATTGAAGGATCCAATCGAAACTCCAATGGCACAGCAGGTATGTTCACGCATGTTTCTTTAACAGGTTTGCTCTTATCAATAGCTCTGTTGATTTCAATTTCAATTGTGTATACAGTTGACTTTCATATCATGCACATTACTAGCATCACAACAGAGCCAATAGTGTTGTTGTACATGTAGACCCGTGGTACCCATCTGAAATCTTGTTGTGCCGTGTAATTTCCCACGCTTTGTATTCTTTCACTGCTGCTTTGTCTTGAACTGATATGATTTGAACCGTGTCTCTATTTTGATTTGGCAAGATAATGCAGTGACCATAGGACATAGATATATGTTTCTTTGATGCTTTTATTATGTACTAGTACTTGGAAATAGAAGACTTGGTAGTTTAATCCTGTCCACCTTACTAATGAACTGGTTCACCGAAATGAGTTTCATATACTAGTACATGCTAAACTTGTTATGTGTCTGCTTGTTTCTTCTTTTAGAATGCTGACAGAATATTGGGGAAGAGTGCCTTATTAAGCAATGGTAAAGGAAGTAATGCAAATAAGGTTCAGGATAGTGACACATCCTTGTTGGTCTCCAACAAAGCTGATAAAACAGCTAAGGAAGACTATCTTGAAGACAGCGAGACAACCCCAAAGTCCTATCTTGGTTTAGTGTTCGAGTTACTGGCCACTACCGCATGCACAAGCTATTCAAACTCACTGTTTGAATCAGTTCGGTTTCTTGAGTCTCAACTACAAGCTGAAAGACATCGATCAGTTGTGCTGCGACAAGAAGCGGAAGGACTGCGGAAGTCCCTGGAGCATTCAGATGCATACTTTCTGGTGCAACAGCAAGCTTTGGAGGATTTTAGCGCCAAACAGGACAAAGCTAATCAGCTTGCTAAGCTTATTGCCAGCATGGTGGATACCCAGGATAACGTTTCTTGAGCTCTTCTGAAGTTGTTTCAGTTATGCTCTTGTTTTGCTGCCGCGTTTATTTGCACTGGTGGCCAATTTTAACGGCCAAGCGTATGTAATATGCTGCTTTGTTCCCTATATTTACACTGGTGGCGAACTTTGATGCCCAGTGGATGTAATATGTGTAATAGCGATAATAGTCTAGCCTTAATTGCTTGCTTATTTATTTCCTTATTGTCTTGTTTAGTTGTTTGCTTGTAGTCACTGCAGTTCTTTTTCTGTGTTTTTCTAGTGGCCACAATAGCCTATTTTTGGTAACTAGGCCAAAATAATCATGGCAACACACGGACTGTTGTAACCATGGGCCTCCTGCAGGCCGTATGATCCATGGGACTTCGTTCGGCCGTAGGACCATTGGCCTTCTATATGGGCCGTAGGATCCATCGGCCTTCTATACGGGCCTTAGGGATCAATGGGCCTTCTACGGGTCGTAGGGTCCATGGGCCTTCTATGGGCCGTACTATCCATGGGCCTCATACGGGCCGTAGGATCCATGGGCCTTCTACGGGGCGTATCATCATTTCGCCAATCATGGGTCGTACTATTCGTGGACCATAACGAGCCGTTAATAGGCCGTATTTGATAACTCTATGAAAACAGCCCAACGGGTTTTTTTGACATGAAAACGGCCCAACATATTAACGGTCCGCAAACGGGCCAACTGTAACGAAAGGCTGAATTTGGCCCACAAGCAGAAAATGACAGTAACGGGCCGTATGTAACCGAATGTTGCAAATGAGCCCAAGAATCAATGGGCCCTGAGAAGGCTAAAAGATAACTTGGGCTGGAAATAGCCCAATGGAATAACGGGCCGTTAATGGGTATAAAGTGATACACTGTTCATTACGGGCCAGTTTCACCACGGGTGGTTAATGGGCCAAGAGTTACAAAGGTCCACATATGGGCCGAAAGAAGTCATGGGCCACACATGGGCCGGAAGTTAAAACGGGCTGAATCATATTGGACGGCCCAGATGACGCTACTGGGCCTAATTCGGATAGGGCGTAACGGGCCCTGGGTTAGCGGGTTGTAAATGGGCTATATGCGAACAGGCCGTTAACAGGCTTTCCGTGGGCCGGCCCGCCACCTTTTGACCAAGTCAAACGGGCCGGCCTTTTCACAGGAATGGGCCTCTGTTGGGTCGTGCCACGTGTCGCCGTATCATAGGCGCCTTCGGTCCAATGAGCGGATGACATCTGTCCCAACGGTGAGCCGACACGTGTTTGCTCCAGCCAATGATGATT
This sequence comes from Triticum timopheevii, assembly GCA_963921465.1. Taxonomy (NCBI): domain Eukaryota; kingdom Viridiplantae; phylum Streptophyta; class Magnoliopsida; order Poales; family Poaceae; genus Triticum; species Triticum timopheevii. The sequence goes on from OY997272.1 coordinate 175,382,134, forward strand.
TTACACGTGGAAAATCCCCATTGGTCGGGGCTGTTAACGGGTTATCGGATCCAAAACCCGACCCGATAGCTTAACGACGTTCCGTTACGGTGGATGCCACGTGTCGGTCACCCTTGATGAAAGCAGTTCTGTGACGCGCGATTTATCGTCATGGAAGTGGACACTTCCGTGATGATAATTTTGGTAATGTCATGGAACACTTCTACGACAGCACAGGTATGACTATCTTGATTCTGTCATAAATTTGTCGATGTACATGCATGACAAAAAACGCGACCTACTGTGACAAACACGTATCATCATGGAAGTGTATTTTTTTGTAGTGTATCTACATGTGATCATCACAATGGAATGCCACCCAGGCTCAAAGAGATGGATTGATACTTCAAGGCCGGAAAGCTTACGTGTGCAACCGCAAGCCATCATGGGCTCTGGCTTGGTTAACCTTAGTCGAGACTCTGGTTTGTCAGATTGCTAGCAGATGTAGATGAAAGGTAGGATTGGATGAGCACTAACTTTGGCCGGAGGACCACTTTGGAAGACCATGTTTCAATTTTCCCATTATCAAACACCAGGCAGTGCGAGGACATAACGGGAGGGAACTTGCGGGTAAAGTGTACAAAACTCTACAGAGTAACAACCTAATCGATTAGTCGTGTCCCCGGTTACGGGCAACTTGAGAACAGGAGATGATACTATTAGCCAGTCTCAACACAATTAATAATAATGAGTGCATTTATTAACAATTTTGGGATATGAGCATTGGTTAACGGAACCATCTCATTAACAACAAATATTTTGTAGTAATTACAATCTAGTCCTTTTGTTGTAGGGAAAAATTTGCTTTTCGCAAAAACTTAAACTTAGAGCCCCACAGCCAAAACTACAGATAGTGATAGTATCTTATTATTGTTTTCCTCTCTGTGACTTGCCAGCATATTCAAAATACTGACCTACACAGCTATAACGTGTTATGTTGCAGAGGTTTATTCCGACCAGGAGTGAGGCTACGCTCTACGCTCGGTGATTTCCCTATGGAGTCGAATGGACTCTCTGTCGTCTACGTCTTTCGTAGCATTTAGTTTTTCTCATGAGTTGGCCTTCGGCTGAATTTATTCCATTGCAATAAAGACTCTATATGAGAATCATGTAATAAATTAGGTGTGATTGAACTTTGAAATTTACATCAATGTACTGTGTGTGCCAGCATGATCTTGGGATGGTACATATACATAGAGACTTGATCGATTTTGGGTCCGGTCGCTACAGAGATGGTATCAGAGCACACGCTGACCATAGGAAGTAACCTCTAGGATTGGAAAGCCATATGAAAAAAACAATTTTACAATTTTCCTATATATACTTTGGTCTATACTCTTCTCTATTTGTTTCTATCTCTTCTCTAATTCACTAAAATAGTTGTTGACCCATCACCAAGTCTGCTCAATCCGATGAGACCTTTCCCTATGAAGACGACAATGACGAAGAAGAAGTCGAAGCCGACGTTGTTATAATGAAGTCTTCCACCGATGAGAACTAGATTCATACCACCATGTAAACATTAGAAATTCGTTAGACAGTTGGATTCTCGATTAGTTCGTTACAATCGATGTGTGAAACTTGATTGAAGTGATTGGTGTGTTATTGATTGTTGCATACATGTGGGTAGTGTTATTTCTCTTTAGACCTTGGTCTATTCTAATTTCTCATCCACTCCAAAACATCAGATGCCTCCAAGACGTGACCCCGGATTCACTTTCGCGCCGGAGCTCACCCAGATGATCCAACAGCAGAATGCCTTGATGCAGATGCTCATCCAGAACCAAGGCAACAACAACAACAATCCATCGCACCACCCCCTGTCGACAACCTAACACGTTTCTGAAGGTTGAATCTACCGGTGCTCTTTAGTAGCACCAAGCCGATTGTAGCTGATGATTGGCTCCGCAAGATCGGAAGGGGGCTAGCAACTATTGGATGCACAGATGCTGAGAAGGTGCGTTTTGCCGCACATCAACTGGATGGACCCACAGCCTCTTTGTGGGAGAACTACATCACCACCTATCCCTTTTCCACTATCACATGGGATCAGTTCCAGCAGGCCTTCCGCACTGCTCATGTCTCAGGCTCTCAGGTGGATCCATGAGTCTGAAGAAGCGTGAGTTCCGCAACTTACGCTGGGGAAATCGTACTGTGGGGCAGTACGTCGATGAGTTCAGTCAGTTAGCTCGCTATGCCCCAAATGATGTGGCCACATATGCCGCAGAGCATGAGAAGTTTCTCGAAGGACTCAATGATGAGCTGGGAATGCAACTGATGGTGGCTACCTTCAACAACTACCAGGAGCTGGTAGACAAGGCCATCATTCTTGAAGGCAAGCAACAGCAGATAGAGAACCACAAGCGGAAGTATGGCCAGGGAAAGTACAACTCTGGCGCTCAGCAGAAGCCCCGCTACACCCCATACTCAGGAGGACACACTCACCACACCCATGGAGGAAATACTCATGGAGAAAATGGCAACAACCGTCTCAACACCAACAACCAGAAGAATGGCAATGGAGGAAATGGTACTCGGCATAATTCCGCTCCAGTGATGAGGGACCTGAGCACCGTCACTTGTTTTAGGTGCAAGCAGACCGGACACTATGCCAATAAATGTCTGATGCTAAGTCAAGCAATGGAAATGGAAATGGAAATGGTAAAGGCAACTCTGGAGTCAAGACGCCCAACCCTTTTCCCTGAGCTCAAGCGAACCACATCGACGTGGAGGACGTCTATGATCAGCCAGAAACTGTGGTTGGTAAGTTATTATTAAATTCATGTACGGTATTGGTACTCTTTGATTCTGGCGCAACGCTCATTCATATCAAGGGTAGTTGCGGAAAAATATGGTTACCCACTAGGACCCTTAGAAAACCCCTCTAGGTCAGTTCCCCGGGAGCCGAGATGATGGCAAGATTAGGATGTCACCCGATGAGCCTCGGTATCAGAAATCATGAATACCGCACATACCTCATAGTATTGGAATCCTAGGGATTGGACGTGATCCTAGGCATGGACTGGTTGACAAAGTTTGAAGGAAACATCAACTGTGCCTGCAAGACGAGTTTGCTCACCACCTCGGAGCAGAAGAGGATCAAGTATGTGTCCAGACGTGCACCGACGAAGAATCAGGTGAATTCCCTCACGGGAGTTGTTCAGGAGGAAGTGCCAGTAGTGCAAGATTTTCCCGATGTATTCCCGGGGGAATTACTAGGAATGCCATGGAGACATTGAATTTTTGATTGAGTTATTGCCCAGCACAGCCCCAATATCCAAGAGACCTTATCGGATGCCCCCGAACGATTTGGAAGAGATCAAGAAGCAAATTAATGAGCTATTGGAGAAGGGATATATTCGGCCAAGCTCGTCACCTTGGGGAGCCCCAGTTCTTTTAGTAGAGAAGAAGGATGGTACCATGAGAATGGTTGTGGATTATCGTTCATTGAACGACGTGACCATCAAAAACAAGTACCCTCTGCCGATGATTAATGATTTATTTGATCAGCTAGTTGGAGCCAAGTATTCTCCAAGATCGATCTTCGCTCAGGGTATCATCATTTGAAGATTCGTGAACAGGATATACCCAAAACAGCTTTCACCACCAGGTATGGTTTATATGAGTATACCGTCATGTCATTTGGACTGACTAATGCCCCTGCGTATTTTATGAGCATGATGAATAAGGTATTTATGGAATATCTGGACAAATTTGTCGTGATGTTCACAGATGACATATTGGTTTTCTCCAAGAGAGAGGAAGAGCACAAGGAACATCTGTGTCTAGTTCTGGAGAAACTCTGAAACACCAGTTATATGCCAAATTCAGCAAATGTGAATTTTAGTTGAAGGAAGTTGGACTCCTCGGACATGTTATTTCGGGAGAAGGAATAGCAGTCAACCCCACTAAGGTTGAGTCAGTCACCAAATGGAAGTCACACACCTCGGTCAAGGAGATCCGCAGTTTTCTCGGACTTGCAGGATATTATCAGAGGTTTATTGAGAATTTCTCCAAGATTGCTAAGCCCATGACTGAGCTATTGAAGAAGGAGACCAAGTACATTTGGACCAACGATTGTGAAGCCAGTTTTCAGGAGTTGAAGAAACGTTTGGTTATAGCCCCAGTGCTAATTTTGCCGGACATACACAAGGATTACCAGGTGTATTATGACGCTTCTCGTCAAGGACTCAGAGGAGTACTCATGCAGGAAAGAAAGGTTGTAGCTTATACCTCCAGACAGCTATGACCTCGGGAGATGAATTACGCCACACACGATTTGGAGTTAGCAGCCGTAGTGCACGCACTCAAGACCTGGAGACATTTCCTTGTCAGAAACAGTTGTGATGTTTACACGGATCATCAGAGCTTGAAGTATATTTTCACGCAGAAGGAGTTGAACCTCAGGCAGAGGAGATGGCTAGAGTTGACCAAGGACTATGACATGAGATTGCATTATCACCCACAGAAGGCAAATGTTGTAGCATATTCCTTGAGCCGTAACTGCTATGTGAACACCCTCGTAACTGGAGTATTACCTCAAGAGTTAGCCGACGATCTCAGATAGCTCCGATGGGAGATAGTACCAAGAGGACTTGTCACCACCCTGGAAGTTTAGTCCACTTTGACCGAAAGAATACGAGAAGCCCAGAAGACGGACAAGGAAATTGCAGAGATAAAGGAAAGGATGAGTAACGGAAAGGCTAAACGTTTTCCTGAGGATGAGCATGGAACTTTATGGTTTGAGGATCGTATCTAGTGCCGAAAGACTGAGAGGTCAGGAAGTTAATTCTTCAGGAGGCCCACGATTCATCGTACTCAATTCACCCAGGCAACACCAAGATGTATCTGGACTTGAAGGAAAGTTTCTAGTGGACAGGTATGAAGAAGGATATTGCCGAGTACGTAGTAGTATGCGATGTTTGTCAGTGAGTAAAGGTGGAACATCAGAAGCTGGCAGGGTTACTTCAACCTTTGCCGATACCCAAATGGAAATGGGAAAAACTTGGAATGAATTTTATCATAGGATTAACCAGGACCCGTTCAGGTTATGACTCTATCTGGATAGTGGTTGATCGTTTGACCAAGGTAGCACATTTCATTCCCGTGAAGGCCACATATACCAGCGCTAAGTTAGACAAGATATACATGACCAAGATCGTATGTCTGCATGGAGTTCCGAGGAGTATCGTGTCAGATAGAGGAACGCAATTTACCTCAAAGTTTTGGAGTCAGTTGCATGAAACTTTGGGTACAAGGCTGGATTTTAGTACAGCTTTTCATCGGCAGACAGATGGACAAACCGAGAGGGTCAACCAGATTCTGGAGGACATGTTGAGAGTCTATGCGCTAGACTATGGATCTAGCTGGGATGATAATTTTCCCTATGCGAAGTTTTCGTACAACAACAGCTACCAGACCAGTCTGAAGATGGCCCCTTTCGAAGCTCTATATGGAAGGAGGTGCAAAACACCATTGTTGTGGGATGGTGTTGGAGACCGAAAACTTTTTGGTCCCAATCTTATCAGAGATTGCGAAGAGAAGGTCAAGTTGATTCAAGATAGACTTAAGATAGCTTAGTCAAGACAGAAGAATTATGCCGACAGTAAACGCAAGGAGATAACGTATGAAGTGGGAGACCGAGCATATCTCCGTGTGTTCCCACTTCGAGGAATCAAGAGGTTCGGTGTTAAAGGAAAGTTAGCACCCAGGTTCATAGGCCCATACAAAATCCTCGAGCACAGAGGAGAAGTTGCATACAAGCTGGAATTGCCGGAAGGATTGTCAGGAGTTCACGATGTCTTTTTCACGTTTCCCAGCTGAAGAAATGCCATGCTGAGATGGTCGATATTCGTTTGAGAGACACAGTGCCCCTAGAGCCATAAAGCTTGACAGTGATCTGACTTATAAGGAGAAACCTGTCAGAATTCTTGAGACTACAAACACAGTTACCCGCAGCAAGATCATCAAGTTCTGCAAGGTTCTGTGGAGCCACCATTTCGAGGAGGAAGCCACCCGAGAAGAAGATCTCCGTCGAGATCACCCGCACCTATTTGCTAGCCAACCCGAATCTCAAGGGCGAGATTCATCTTAAGGTGGGCAGGTTTGTACCATCCCAAATTTTCAATTTGAAATGTTTTACAATTATTAGCTAAGCATCTATGCATTTTGTTTGAATTGAGTGGCATTTGGAGATTTCAGAGGCATTTGAGTTTTATTTGAATTTGGATTCAACTTGGCATTTGAAATTCATTTCAAATATCCCTGACAAATACTTGAGCAAAAGTATGAGAGGAGCTAAAATGACACTCCAAAAATGTTAGAAGAAAATAATGCCAAAAGTTTGAATTCAAATTTGGATTTATTTGGAATTTTCAAAAAAATGTTTTTATATAGTTTTTATTTAGCCTGTGAAAAATAGTTCATCTGATAGGCTTTATTTTTCTGAGTATTTTAATATATATATATATATATATCCAATAGGAATTATATTTTATTTCTCTTTATATTTTATTTCCCTTTGTTAGTTTAAGAAAACGTACTAGCCAGGCCAGGCGGCCTAGGAGCCAGCCGGCCTAGCCAACTAACCGAGCCGCAGCCCAGCCAGCGCCAGCACTTGCAACTCCGTTCGCCCCGGTCGCCCGACCCAACCCTCTTCTCTCTCTCTCTCTCTCCCTCTCTCTCTCTCTCTCTCTCTCTCACTGACCGCAGGGCCCGCCCTCATCTCTTACCCCTCGCTCATGCCTCGCTCAACCCCGAGCCGGAGCGCGTCCAGAGCACCGCCATGGTTCCGATCCTTGCGGGATCGCCCTCCAAGACCTACCCCTGCCCCATGGAGGTGCCCTATATAAAGCCCTCATTCTCCTCTCTCGCACCCCCTAAAACCCTACCTCAACCATCACCCTAGCCCGCACCACCTCCGTCCCGATCTCGTTCTGCCGCCGCTGTTCACCGACCGCTACCGACATCACCAAACTCTCCGCCTCGCTCCGCCGCATCCGGCCGACGTCCTCGCCGCCTTCGCCGACCACAGGAGCCGCCAAGCCATCGCCACCCATTCCGACGCCGGTGAGCCACTTCCCAGCCTCCCAGCTCCGCCATCCAAAATTCGTCTCCCTCCCGTACCTTGCTGACATCACCTCGCCGCCTAGGACCTACCGACGCGTCGACCCTGAGCATGTCTGCCACCTGTCGGAGCTGTAGAGCACCAGACTCTGCACCGCCTCACCCTTGTCGCCTCTGTCGTCTCCGAGCTCCACCAAGAACACCCCGACGACCCCCTCGCCGAGCCCCCGAGCCCCGACGTCTTCGCCGTCTTCCCCAACGACTAGAGCCGCCGCACCGCCATCACCCGAGCACCCCGCCGCCGTCGAATCCCGTTGTAATCCGCCGGCCTCCTCCCCGTCGTTGATCCCTAACCTACGGCTTATATTAGAACTAGTGAAGAGTTTGGTTATTTTAGTAGATCGGTTTAGTTACGGTTTATTCTTGGTTTAGTTAGATTAGATCGAACCGGTCGGTTTTTTGTTAGCCCATATGCATTTTATTTGTTTTTCGCCCGAGCGTTAGATAGCTACAGATTGCACACCCCTAAGCACAGTAGCACATGTCTGTTTTTATTTTATTTTAGTATTACCGTCTCTATTTCTAAAACAGAATAGTTTTGTTTTTATAAAATTCATATCTCTTAGGTTATTTAGATTTTTTTGATTGATTCTTTTTGCTCTAGTTGGGAAATTTCCTGAAGTTTCTGTAGATATAACTTTATTCCATGTTTGAAGTTTTAAAAATTGATTTGCATGAATTTTGTTCATATCACCAAATTTGCAATAACTAGAGCTAGGATTAATATTTTTAGGCGATTCTTTTTGCTACAGTTTTCTTGTGACCTTTGCTATCAGTAGGTTTAGCTTGGTTAATTTTAGAATTTATTAAAAATATTTTATCTCGAAAACAGTACTGTTTTGCTTTTATCATCTTTGTTACTATTTCTTTTCTTTTAAATAGTTTTAAAATTATTTTATTTTTTGTTCTTTTGATATGTTCAGATTGCTTCTGTAGATAAACAGTAGCAAATTTATTTTATAGAATATATATATATATTTAGCTTGTTTTCTTTAGTTTTACTAGGAAACCCGTTTTAAGCATATTAGGAGTTTCGTATAATGTGATTATTTTTGCATAAAATTTCTTTTGTTCTTTTTCTTTCTGTTTTATAGCAAAAACTTTATTTTTGTTCTGTTAAAAAAATATTGATGGCAGAAAGTTTATTTTAGTTTGTTTCACTTGTAGTAAAACTTTGCTTGCCTTTCTTTGTTGGTTTTATTGATTGCTTTGTGTTGTAGTACTTTTGTTTGATGAAATGCTTATTGTATGTTATTTATTGATTTGTTAGACTATCCAGAGTGCGAGGCTTGTGTCTATGAAGTGTTGGATTTCAGCATCATCAACCAGGCAAGTTCACTTTGATCATGTACTTCCAATACCCATGTTTTCCTGCATAAGTAGTTTTCTTTCCACCTTGAATAGTAGGATTTTGAGCTTGAACTTGAGGTAGTAGCATGAGGTAGGAGAAACCCAACACCCTGTTACCATTACCCGGGAAGGGACATTACTTCATATTTGCTACGCCCTAGTAGATGGAGTTTGGTTGTGAGATTCAGAAGTGTTGTGAGGTTAAGTAATTTCAAGAACTTCAAGATGATTCAAGACTTCAAGATTTTAAGGACTCAATATACCTATGGATGGATTGGAAAGCATCTGGCTGCCTGATATCTATCATGGTTATGCCCGGGAATCCTGGTATCTACCTGTGATCATCCCAACGGAATGCCACCCAGGCTCAAAGAGATGGATGGATACTTCAAGGCCGGGAAGCTTACGTGTGCAACCGCAAGACATTACGGGTTCTCGCTTGGTTAACCTTAGTCGAGACTCTGGTTGGTCAGATTGCTAGCAGATGTAGATGAACGGTAGGATTGGATGAGCACTGACTTTCGGCTGGAGGATTATTTTGAAGACAATGTTTTGATCGTGCCGTTCTCAAACCCTAGGAAGTGCGAGGACATAACGGGAGGGGTTGAATCTTGCGGGTAAAGTGTACAAAACTTTGCAGAGTAACAATCTAATCGATTAGTGGTGTCCCCGGTTATGGAACCTGAGCACTTGAGATGATACTATCAGCTAGTCTCAACACAATTAATAATAATGAGTGAGTTTATTAACAATTTTGGGATATGAGAATTATTTGGTGGAACCATCTCATTAACAACAAATATTTTGTAGTAATTACAATCTAGTCCTTCTATTGTAGGGAAAAAATTGCTTTTCGCAAAAAACTTAAACTTAGAGCCCCAAAGCCAAAACTGCATATAGTGATAGTATCTTATTATTGTTTTCCTCTCAGTGACTTGCCGACATATTCAAAATGCTGACCTACATGGCTGCAACGTCTTATGTTGTAGAGGTTTATTCCAACCAGGAGTGAGGCTACGCTCTACGCTCGTTGATTGCCCTATGGAGTCGGAAGGACTCGCTGTCGTCTACGTCTTCCGCAGCATTTAGTTTTTCTCATTAGTTGGCCTTCGGTCGAATTTATTCCATTGTAATAAAAACTCTATATGAGAATCGTGTAATAAATCAGGTGTGAGTGAACTTTGAAATTTTCATCAATGTACTGTGTGTGCCAGCATTATCTTGGGATGGTACAGATACACAGAGACTTGACTGATTTCGGGTTGGTCGCTACATGGAGTGGCGTTGCAATTTGGTATGAGGCAACGCACCCCACCGGAGCAAGCAAGCACGGGTGGAATTGAGCTTCACACGTGAGTTATCTAACTGCAGCTATGTTGACCAACACTACACGATTTCAAATTGTTTCTTATGCTTTGTTGGTCTCGTTCTATGCAGCTATAGCCGACATACTCATCAGAATGTGGTTGAGTGGGGACAGCACCATGCTAGATATGTCGAGATGTGGATGCAGAAGCTAGGTTCCAGAGAGATGGATATGACATTGGCAAACATGATGGGTTACAAAGAAACACATTTGAACTGGTATGACAATGGGAGGCGATTTCGTGTGCGTTTGAGGCGAAGGTGGATGGACGCGGATCTCGCAGATTATGAGGCAAATGCTAGCTCGGACAATGAGTACGACACCTTGGTGAGAAGTACATGATACGTCTGTTGGAAATATGCCCTAGAGGCAATAATAAAAGCATTATTATTATATTTCTTTGTTCATGATAATTGTCTTTATTCATGCTATAATTGTATTATCCGGAAATCGTAATACATGTGTGAATAACAGACACCAACATGTTCCTAGTAAGCCTCTAGTTGACTAGCTCGTTGATCAATAGATAGTCATGGTTTCCTGGCTATGGACATTGGATGTCATTGATAACGGGATCACATCATTAGGATAATGATGTGATGGACAAGACCCAATCCTAAGCATAGCGTGAGATCGTGTAGTTCGTTTGCTAGAGCTTTTCTAATGTCAAGTATCTTTTCCTTTGACCATGAGATCGTGTAACTCCCGGATACCGTAGGAGTGCTTTGGGTGTATCAAACGTCACAACGTAACTGGGTGACTATAAAGGTGCACTACAGGTATCTCCGAAAGTGTCTGTTGGGTTGACACAGATCAAGAATGGGATTTGTCACTCCGTAGGACGGAGAGGTATCACTGGGCCCACTCGGTAATGCATCATCATAATGAGCTCAAGGTGACCAAGTGTCTGGTCACGGGATCATGCATTACGGTACGAGTAAAGTGACTTGCCGGTAACGAGATTGAACGAGGTATTGGGATACCGACGATCGAATCTCGGGCAAGTAACATATCAATTGACAAAGGGAATTGCATACGGGGTTGATTAAATCCTCGACATCGTGGTTCATCCGATGAGATCATCGTGGAGCATGTGGGAGCCAACATGGGTATCCAGATCCCGCTGTTGGTTATTGACCGGAGAGCGATCTCGGTCATATCTACATGTCTCCCGAACCCGTAGGGTCTACACACTTAAGGTTCGGTGACGCTAGGGTTGTAGGGATATGTATATGCAGTAACCCGAATGTTGTTCGGAGTCCCGGATGAGATCCTGGACGTCACGAGGAGTTCCGGAATGGTCCGGAGGTAAAGATTTATATATGGAAAGTCCTGTTTCGGCCATCGGGACAAGTTTCGGGGTTATCGGTATTGTACCAGGACCACCGGAGGGGTCCCGGGGGCCCACCGGGTGGGGCCACCTGCCCCAGGGGGCCACATGGGCTGTAGGGGGTGCGCCTTGGCCTGCATGGGCCAAGGGCACCAGCCCCAAAAGCCCATGCGCCTAGGGTTCCACTTGAGGGAACAGTCCAAGTGGTGGAAGGCACCTCTAGGTGCCTTGGGGGGGAGGGAAACCCCCCCTTGGCCGCACCCCCCCCCTAGGAGATTGGATCTCCTAGGGCCGGCCACCCCCCCCCCCCCCCTTGGCCCTCCTATATATAGTGGGGGAAGGAGGGCACTTCAGACCTCGGCCTTTGGTTGCCTCCTTCTCCCTCTCCAACACATCCTCCTCCTCCATAGTGCTTGGCATAGCCCTGCCGGAGTACTGCAGCTCCATCAACACCACGCCGTCGTGTTGCTGCTGGTACCATCTCCCTCAACCTCTCCTTCCCCCTTGCTGGATCAAGAAGGAGGAGACGTGGCTGTTCCGTACGTGTGTTGAACGCGGAGGTGCCGTCCGTTCGGTGCTACGATCTCCGGTGATTTGGATCACGTCGTGTTCGACTACATCATCCCCGTTCTTTGAACGCTTCCGCTCGCGATCTACAAGGTACGTAGATGCATCTAATGACTCGTTGCTAGATGAACTCATAGATGGATCTTTGTGAAACCGTAGGAAAATTTTTGTTTTCTGCAACGTTCCCCAACAGTGGCATCATGAGCTAGGTCTATGCGTAGTTCTTCTTGCACGAGTAGAACACAATTTGTTGTGGGCGTAGATTTGTCAACTTTCTTGCCGCTACTAGTCTTATCTTGCTTCAGCGGTATTGTGGGATGAAGCGGCCCGGACCAACCTTACACGTACGCTTACGTGAGACCGGTTCCACCGACTAACATGCACTAGTTGCATAAGGTGGCTGGCGGGTGTCTGTCTCTCCTACTTTAGTTGAAGTGGATTCGATGAAAAGGGTCCTTATGAAGGGTAAATAGAAGTTGACAAATCACGTTGTGGTTTCACGTAGGTAAGAAAACGTTCTTGCTAGAACCCTACTTCAGCCACGTAAAACATGCAACAACAATTAGAGGACGTCTAACTTGTTTTTGCAGCAAGTGCTTTGTGATATGATATGGCCAAAGTTGTGATGAATGATGAATGATCTATATGTCATGTATGAGATGTTCATGCTATTGTAATAGGAATCACGACTTGCATGTCGATGAGTATGACAACCGGCAGGAGCCATAGGAGTTGTCTTTATTTTTTGTATGACCTGCGTGTCATTGAAGAACGTCATGTAAACTACTTTACTTTATTACTAAACGCGTTAGTCATAGAAGTAGAAGTAGTCGTTGGCATGACAACTTCATGAAGACACGATGATGGAGATCATGATGATGGAGATCATGGTGTCATACCGGTGACAAGATGATCATGGAGCCCCGAAGATGAAGATCAAAGGAGCTATATGATATTGGCCATATCATGTCACTACTTTATATAATTGCATGTGATGTTTATTATGTTTTATGCATCTTGTTTACTTAGGACGACGGTAGTAAATAAGATGATCCCTTACAAAAATTTCAAGAAGTGTTCTCCCCTAACTGTGCACCGTTGCTACAGTTCGTCGCTTCTAAGCACCACGTGATGATCGGGTGTGATAGATTCTTACGTTCACATACAACGGGTGTAAGACAGTTTTACACAGCGAAAACACTTAGGGTTAACTTGACGAGCCTAGCATGTACAGACATGGCCTCGGAACACGGAGACCGAAAGGTCGAACACGAGTCATATGGAAGATATGATCAACATGAGAATGTTCACCGACGATGACTAGTCCGTCTCACGTGATGATCGGACACGGCCTAGTCGACTCGGATCGTGTAACACTTAGATGACCAAAGGGATGTCAAATCTGAGTGGGAGTTCATTATAATTTGATCAGATGAACTTAATTATCATGAACTTAGTCTAAATATTTTACAATATGTCTTGTAGATCAAATGGCCAACGTAGTCCTCAACTTCAACGCGTTCCTAGAGAAAACCAAGCTGAAAAACGATGGCAGCAACTACACAGACTGGGTCCGGAACCTGAGGATCATCCTCATAGCTGCCAAGAAAGATTATGTCCTACAAGCACCGCTGGGTGACGCACCTGTTCTCCCTGCAGAACAAGACGTTATGAACGCTTGGCAGGCACGTACCAATGACTACTCCCTCGTTCAGTGCGGCATGCTTTACGGCCTAGAGCCGGGGCTCCAAAAGCGTTTTGAGAGACATGGAGCATATGAGATGTTCGAAGAGCTGAAAATGGTTTTCCAAGCTCATGCCCGGGTCGAGAGATATGAAGTCTCCGACAAATTCTTCAGCTGTAAGATGGAGGAAAATAGTTCTGTCAGTGAGCACATACTCACTATGTCTGGGTTACATAACCGCTTGACTCAGCTGGGAGTTAATCTCCCGGATGATGCGGTCATTGACAGAATCCTCCAGTCGCTTCCACCAAGCTACAAGAGCTTTGTGATGAACTTCAATATGCAGGGGATGGAGAAGACCATTCCTGAAGTATTTGCTATGCTGAAATCAGCAGAGGTAGAAGTCAAGAAGGAACATCAAGTGTTGATGGTCAATAAAACCACTAAGTTCAAGAAGGGCAAGGGTAAAAAGAACTTCAAGAAGGACAGCAAGGTAGTTGCCGCGCCCAGCAAGCAAGCTGCCGGGAAGAAGCCAAAGAATGGACCCAAGCCCGAGACTGAGTGCTTTTATTGCAAGGAAAGTGGTCACTGGAAGCGGAACTGCCCCAAATACTTAGCGGACAAGAAGGCCGGCAAAACCAAAGGTATATTTGATATACATGTAATTGATGTGTACCTTACCAGTAATCGTAGTGACTCCTGGGTATTTGATACCGGTGCCGTTGCTCATATTTGTAACACACAGCAGGAGCTGCGGAATAAACGGAGACTGGCGAAGGACGAGGTGACGATGCGCGTCGGGAATGGTTCCAAGGTCGATGTGATCGCCGTCGACACGCTACCTCTACATTTACCTACGGGATTAGTTTTGAACCTCAATAATTGTTATTTAGTGCCAAGTTTGAGCATGAACATTGTATCAGGATCTCGTTTAATTCGAGATGGCTACTCATTTAAATCCGAGAATAACGGTTGTTCTATTTATATGAGAGATATGTTTTATGGTCATGCTCCGATGGTGAATGGTTTATTCTTTATGAATCTCGAGCGTAATGCTACACATATTCATAGTGTAAGTACCAAAAGATGTAAGATTGATAGTGATAGTCCCACATACTTGTGGCACTGCCGCCTTGATCACATAGGTGTCAAATGCATGAAAAAGCTCCATGCTGATGGACTTTTAGAGTCTCTTGATTACGAATCATTTGACACGTGCGAACCATGCCTCATGGGTAAAATGACCAAGACTCCGTTCTCAGGAACAATGGAGCGAGCAACCAACTTATTGGAAATCATACATACTGATGTGTGCGGTCCAATGAGTGTTGAGGCTCGCGGTGGCTATCGTTATGTTCTCACCCTCACTGATGACTTGAGTAGATATGGGTATGTCTACTTAATGAAACACAAGTCTGAGACCTTTGAAAAGTTCAAGGAATTTCAGAGTGAAGTTGAGAATCAACGTGATAGGAATATCAAGTTTCTACGATCAGATCGTGGAGGAGAATACTTGAGTCACGAGTTTGGTACACACTTAAGAAAATGTGGAATAGTTTCACAACTCACGCCGCCTGGAACACCTCAGCGTAATGGTGTGTCCGAACGTCGTAATCGCACTCTATTAGATATGGTGAGATCTATGATGTCTCTTGCCGATTTACCACTATCTTTTTGGGGCTATGCTTTAGAGACTGCCGCATTCACTTTAAATAGGGCACCGTCGAAATCCGTTGAGACGACACCGTATGAATTATGGTTTGGGAAGAAACCTAGGCTGTCATTTCTAAAAGTTTGGGGATGTGATGCTTATGTCAGGAAACTTCAACCTGAAAAGCTCAAACCCAAATCGGAAAAATGCGTCTTCATAGGATACCTTAAAGAAACTATTGGGTATATCTTCTACCTCAGATCCGAAGGCAAGATCTTTGTTGCCAAGAATGGGTCCTTTCTGGAGAAAGAGTTTCTCTCGAAAGAAGTAAGTGGGAGGAAAGTAGAGCTTGATGAAGTATTACCTCTTGAACCGGAAAATGGCGCAACTCAAGAAAATGTTCCTGAGGTGCCTGCACCGACTAGAGAGGAAGTAAATGATAATGATCAAGATACTTCTGATCAAGCTCCTACTGAAATTCGAAGGTCCACAAGGACACGTTCCGCACCAGAGTGGTACGGCAACCCTCTCTTGGAAATCATGTTGTTAGACAACAGTGAACCTTTGAACTATGAAGAAGCGATGGCGGGCCCGGATTTCGACAAATGACTAGAAGCCATGAAATCTGAGATAGGATCCATGTATGAAAACGAAGTATGGACTTTGACTGACTTGCCCGTTCAACGGCGAGCCATAGAAAATAAATGGATCTTTAAGAGGAAGACAGACGCGGATGGTAATGTGACCATCTATAAAGCTCGGCTTGTCGCTAAGGGTTATCGACAAGTTCAAGGGGTTGACTACGATGAGACTTTCTCACCGGTAGCGAAGCTGAAGTCCGTCCGAATCATGTTAGCGATTGCCGCATTTTATGATTATGAAATTTGGCAAATGGACGTCAAAACGGCATTCCTTAATGGTTTCCTTAAGGAAGAATTGTATATGATGCAGCCGGAAGGTTTTGTCGATCCTAAGAATGCTGACAAGGTGTGCAAGCTCCAACGCTCGATTTATGGGTTGGTGCAAGCATCTCGGAGTTGGAACATTCGTTTTGATGAGATGATCAAAGCGTTTGGGTTCACACAGACTTATGGAGAAGCCTGTGTTTACAAGAAAGTGAGTGGGAGCTCTATAGCATTTCTCATACTATATGTAGATGACATACTTTTGATGGGAAATGATATAGAACTTTTGGACAGCATTAAGGCCTACTTGAATAAGAGTTTTTCAATGAAGGACCTTGGAGAAGCTGCTTATATATTAGGCATCAAGATCTATAGGGATAGATCGAGACGCCTCATAGGTCTTTCACAAAGCACATATCTTGATAAGATTTTGAAGAAGTTCAAAATGGATCAGTCCAAGAAAGGGTTCTTGCCTGTTTTACAAGGTGTGAAATTGAGCTCAGCTCAATGTCCGACCATGGCAGAAGATATAGAAGAGATGAGTGTCATCCCCTATGCCTCAGCCATAGGTTCTATTATGTATGCCATGCTGTGTACCAGACCTGATGTAAACCTTGCCGTAAGTTTGGTAGGAAGGTACCAAAGTAATCCCGGCAAGGAACACTAGACAGCGGTCAAGAATATCTTGAAGTACCTGAAAAGGACTAAGGAAATGTTTCTCGTTTATGGAGGTGACAAAGAGCTCGTCGTAAAGGGTTACATCGACGCTAGCTTCGACACAGATCTGGATGACTCTAAGTCACAAACCGGATACGTGTATATTTTGAATGGTGGGGCAGTAAGCTGGTGCAGTTGCAAGCAGAGCGTCGTGGTGGGATCTACATGTGAAGCGGAGTACATGGCAGCCTCGGAGGCAGCACATGAAGCAATTTGGGTGAAGGAGTTCATCACCGACCTAGGAGTCATACCCAATGCGTCGGGGCCGATCAAGCTCTTCTGTGACAACACTGGAGCTATTGCACTTGCCAAGGAGCCCAGGTTTCACAAGAAGACAAGGCACATCAAGCGTCGCTTCAACTCCATTCGTGAAAATGTTCAAGATGGAGACGTAGAGATTTGTAAAGTACATACGGACCTGAATATAGCAGATCCGTTGACTAAACCTCTCCCTAGAGCAAAACATGATCAACACCAGAATTCCATGGGTGTTAGATTCATCACAATGTAACTAGATTATTGACTCTAGTGCAAGTGGGAGACTGTTGGAAATATGCCCTAGAGGCAATAATAAAAGTATTATTATTATATTTCTTTGTTCATGATAATTGTCTTTATTCATGCTATAATTGTATTATCCGGAAATCGTAATACATGTGTGAATAACAGAAACCAACATGTCCCTAGTAAGCCTCTAGTTGACTAGCTCGTTGATCAATAGATAGTCATGGTTTCCTGGCTATGGACATTGGATGTCATTGATAACGGGATCACATCATTAGGATAATGATGTGATGGACAAGACCCAATCCTAAGCATAGCGTGAGATCGTGTAGTTCGTTTGCTAGAGCTTTTCTAATGTCAAGTATCTTTTCCTTTGACCATGAGATCGTGTAACTCCCGGATACCATAGGAGTGCTTTGGGTGTATCAAACGTCACAACGTAACTGGGTGACTATAAAGGTGCACTACAGGTATCTCCGAAAGTGTCTGTTGGGTTGACACAGATCGAGAATGGGATTTGTCACTCCGTAGGACGGAGAGGTATCACTGGGCCCACTCGGTAATGCATCATTATAATGAGCTCAAGGTGACCAAGTGTCTGGTCACGGGATCATGCATTACGGTACGAGTAAAGTGACTTGCCGGTAACGAGATTGAACGAGGTATTGGGATACCGACGATCGAATCTCGGGCAAGTAACATATCGATTGACAAAGGGAATTGCATACGGGGTTGATTAAATCCTCGACATCGTGGTTCATCCGATGAGATCATCGTGGAGCATGTGGGAGCCAACATGGGTATCCAGATCCCGCTGTTGGTTATTGACCGAAGAGCGATCTCGGTCATGTCTACATGTCTCCCGAACCCGTAGGGTCTACACACTTAAGGTTCGGTGACGCTAGGGTTGTAGGGATATGTATATGCAGTAACCCGAATGTTGTTCGGAGTCTCGGATGAGATCCCGGACGTCACGAGGAGTTCCGGAATGGTCCGGGGGTAAAGATTTATATATGGAAAGTCCTGTTTCGGCCATCGGGACAAGTTTCGGGGTTATCGGTATTGTACCGGGACCACCGGAGGGGTCCCGGGGGCCCACCGGGTGGGGCCACCTGCCCCGGGGGGCCACATGGGCTGTAGGGGGTGTGCCTTGGCCTGCATGGGCCAAGGGCACCAGCCCCAAAAGCCCATGCGCCTAGGGTTCCACTTGAGGGAAGAGTCCAAGTGGTGGAAGGCACCTCTAGGTGCCTTGGGGGGGAGGGAAACCCCCCTTGGCCGCACCCCCCCCCCCTAGGAGATTGGATCTCCTAGGGCCGGCCACCCCCCCCCCCCCCTGGCCCTCCTATATATAGTGGGGGAAGGAGGGCACTTCAGACCTCGGCCTTTGGTTGCCTCCTTCTCCCTCTCCAACACATCCTCCTCCTCCATAGTGCTTGGCATAGCCCTGCTGGAGTACTGCAGCTCCATCAACACCACGCCGTTGTGCTGCTGCTGGTGCCATCTCCCTCAACCTCTCCTTCCCCCTTGCTGGATCAAGAAGGAGGAGACGTGGTTGTTCCGTACGTGTGTTGAACGCGGAGGTGCCGTCCGTTCGGTGCTAGGATCTCCGGTGATTTGGATCACGTCGTGTTCGACTACATCATCCCCGTTCTTTGAACGCTTCCGCTCACGATCTACAAGGTACGTAGATGCATCTAATGACTCGTTGCTAGATGAACTCATAGATGGATCTTGGTGAAACCGTAGAAAAAATTTTGTTTTCTGCAACGTTCCCCAACAACGTCTCCGTCATATCTATATTTTCTGATTGTTTCATGCCAATATTATTCAACTTTTTTACATACTTTTGGCAACTTTTTATATGATTTATTTGGACTAACTTACTTATCCAGTGCCCAGTGTCAGTTCCTGTTTGTTGCATGTTTTTGTATCGCAGAAAATCCATATCAAACAAAGTCCAAACGTGATGCAACTCAGCAGAGAATTATTTTGGAATATTTGTGAATTTTAGGAGTTGGAATCACCACAAACAGAGGCCCACACAGACCACGATACACCAGGGCGCGCCCCAGGCCCCTAGCACGTGGTGGTGGGTGCTGCTCACCTCGTACGTCGGTTGGAGTTGTACTTTGGGCGCAAGGAAGCTTATATTAGGAAAAAATCGTGTAAAAAGATCAGCGCAATCGGAGTTACGGATCTCTGAGAATATAAAAAACGGTTTTCGGCCAGATCTGGGGAGCGCGAAACAGGAGAGAACAGAGAGGGAGATCCAATCTTAGAGGGGCTCCTGCCCCTCCGATGCCATGGAGACCATGGACCAGAGGGGGAACCCTCTCCCATCTAGGGAGGATGCCAAGGAAGAAGAAGAAGGAGGGGGCTCTCTCCCCCTCGCTTCCGGTGGCGCCGGAGTGTCGTCGGGGCAACGATCGTGACGACGATCTACATCAACAATCTTGCTACCGTCAATACCAACTCTCTCCTCCTCTATGCAGCGGTGTAACACCCCTTCTCCCCACTGTAATCTCTACTTAAACATGGTGCTCAACTCCATATATTATTTCCCAATGATCTATGGTTATCCTATGATGTTTGAGTAGATCCGTTTTGTCATATGGGTTAATCGTGATCTTGGTTGGTATGATTGTATATTCTATTTATGGTGTCGTCCTACGGTGCCCTCCGTTTCTCGCGCAAACGTGAGGGCCCCCCGCTGTAGGGTGTTGCAATATGTTCATGATTTGCTTATTGTCAGTGTTGTGGGGGTGACAACAGCCTAAACGTGGATAAGTGGGTCATGGCGTATGGGAGTAAAGAGGACTTGATACTTAATTCTATGGTTGGGTTTCACGACCTTAATGATCTTTAGTAGTTGCGGATGCTTGCTAGAGTTCCAATCATAAGTGCATATGATCCAAGTAGAGAAAGTATGTTAGCTCATGCCTCTCCCTCATATAAAATTACAAGAATGATTACCAGTACTTGTTATCGATTGCCTAGGGACAAATGACTTTCTTGTTGACAAAAGCTATCCACTTTTATTACCTCACAATTTAGTTTTATTCTCGCAAAGTACTCATAGTTTTATTCTTGCAAAATAGTTCCATACTTGTTCTAGGTAAAGCAAACGTAAAGTGTGCGTAGAGTTGTATCGGTGGTCGATAGAACTTGAGGGAATATTTTTTCTGCCTTTAGCTCCTCGTTGGGTTCGACACTCTTATTTATTGAAGAAGGGTACAAACGATCCCCTATACTTGTGGGTTATCTGTACACAAGGTTCTCATAGAGAGTGACGCCCATGACTGACAAAGTGGTAAGTCTTGTGAACTTATTTCGAGAATGGTTTTGATCTTATGTTGATTGTGCACACTTTTGAGCTTTCGTTGAATTTGCAGACTTTTGTGCTCAATAGAAGTATTATTGAAGGTTCAGACGCACTCGTACATAACCCCGGGACTGTGGAGTCTGATGCTACCTTGAGGGAAACGATGAAAGTAAGCACTTGAAGTCCTTAGCCTAATTTTGACTTCACAAATCTTTATCCTTGCATTCAAAATATTTTTATCTTTGTTGTTGTTGTTGTTGTTGTTGTTGCTGCTGCTGTTGTTGTTGTTGCTGTTGCTACTGTTGTTGATGTTGTTGTTGTTGTTGTTGCGGCGCTTCATGAAACGCTGCCGGAGGCTAGTCACCATTCTTGTGTGCCTTGGCACCATTGATGTGCATGCTGTCGGCGTAAGTAAAACCAGGGTAGTAACATTTTGGTGCAGTGGACCTAAAAAACAAATCGGGCCATATGTTTTCATGTACTGTGGTTATTTAAAGCACAAAAAATGAGTATGGGCAACAAAATGCAAACCCTAATTTTGGGGTGCTTGTATGATGAACTTCTTTCTTACAAAATCATGCCAACTTACATTTTCTGTTTAAGCAAACATAGTGCTACCACGAAGCAAATCATTTGAGCTAGTACATGTTACCTAAGTAAAAGGACAATGATGCTGATTTCAAAATTGTAGAACTTGTTAACTTATGACAAAACAGAAAATTGCAACACAAACACTCATGAACTTATAAGGGGAAAATGGGTGGGGGAAAATAGGCAAGTTTCAAGTTCTGTTTAAGCAAAAACCAATGCTACCATGAAGCAACTCATATGAAATTTTTAAGTAAAACAGTCTAGTGGAAGTAGGCAAGTTACAAGTTCTGTTTGAGCAAAACCATTGTTGTCCTCTTATGGTTGTAGTGAACAACTTGAATGCTCTGTTTTAGGCACAAAAAAATGGTGCTTCCGGGAAAGCAACAGCTATGAGCTAGTATGTTGCATGATGGCAAAAAAAATTGTCCTGATTTTAAATTGTATAAACTTAATTGCACGTGGGTTTTGATTTATGTTGGAGACATC
Source organism: Triticum timopheevii (assembly GCA_963921465.1). Classification (NCBI taxonomy): domain Eukaryota; kingdom Viridiplantae; phylum Streptophyta; class Magnoliopsida; order Poales; family Poaceae; genus Triticum; species Triticum timopheevii. The sequence continues at coordinate 175,403,771 of OY997272.1, forward strand.
GCACATTTTGATTTTAGAAAAATTGTAGCAAAAATTCAAAACACAAAAATTGTACTCCCTTTGTAAACTAATATAAGACCGTTTAGATCACTAAAGTAGTTATCTACACGATCTTATATTGGATTACAGAGGGAGTGCTTATTACTATGGTTCGCCTGTGGCAATGGGAGCACCAGAGGTTATGTTAAGCATAAATAAATAGAAAAGGTTGGCAAACATACAAAAACCTAATTAGTATATGTTGGGTTTTTAGGGTGCTTGCTACTATGAACTGTACTACAATCAAGGGAGGTGGCAACTTATATGCTATGTTTAAGCAAATTCATTGCTACTATGAAGCAACTCATATGAGATAGTATAAGCTACCTGGTGGCAAAAATAAACTTGCTAAACTGATTTTCAAAAACCTGCAATACTTGCGAATTTAAGCAGAAATGATGAATACACTTCTGAGCAAAAAAAAAGATACATCTGGAAGTAAGCAACTTGCATGTCCTGTTTAGGCAAAAATGGTTTCCTGCTTAGGGAAAAGTGCTCCAATATGTACTTTGGAATTTTGTAGGTGGATCCTGCAAAAAAAAAAAAAACATCATAGGCATCTGGCAATTTGGTAAGGGGTCAGAAAAACGCAGGTGTTCCATGCTTCCCTCGACGAAGCAATTGGTCACGGGAAAAATGATAATTTGAAATAAAGGAAAAAGTCTCCACGGCTGTAGCCTGAAAAACATGGATTGCATCGTTAGAAACTCGACGAATAGACCAGCCCCCACTGAAAGATAGTTCTATTGCTGCAAGTACAAAATATGTAAAAGTAATGAACATAAGAGACAATGTCGCCCCTGACTACTGCTACTTTTAAGTTTTTTTGGAATCAAAGAACATGCTCGGCACATGGCAGCCACGATTTGGATCCAACGGCGCGCAAGGTGTGTGCTCGGGAATGCCAAAAAGTGCAGCTCCACTTTTTAGAATTTAGGATATAAAAATTTAAAAGAAATGTCCAACCTGATGGGTGCCCGATTGGGTCAAGTTACCCGATGGGTTCGGGCATGGGTTTGATCCCAGACCCATCAATAGGGTCATGGGCCGATAATTGATTCGAGCATGGGCCCGGGAGAGGTTGACTCACCCGACCAAATCCGGCCCGATTGCCAGGTTGACGAAGGACGACCAAACGCGACACTCCTGGACGCTCGCTTCGGTTGGCTAGGCAGTCGCCCTATAGGGTCTCGGCCCATCCGGAGTTTTTTTTTTCCGTGCCTTTTTGACTTTTTGTTTCACATGAGTGATTTTTTTCGCTAAAAAAACATGAATAACATTTTATTATTTTTCACATGTGATTACCCTGTTTAGCTCGACTAGACCATGAAGGCGCGCGTTGCCGCGCCCGTTCATTTTAAGAAGCAAATAAAATGAATAATATAACATCTCGTAAATTTGGAGCAGTTGGACCAGGAATTTAAACGTCCGGTGGGGTCTTAAAAAAAGCATGGATTAGGTTCAATATTACTGCCCAAAATTTAGAAAATTTAAATTACAGTGTGTCCACACAGGTGGTTGGAGATATTTAAATCGAAAATTCTTTTTTGATAATCATTTAAGTCAAAACTAATGCACACACGTAAATGCTTTCATTTTCTACATTTTTGGCCCATCACATAAAGAGGTTAAAAAATGGGTGGAGCGGAAAACTGAAACGTAATATCATCTTAGAAGTTAGCATTTCTACTTTTGCACAAAATTAAATCATAATAAGTCATGTCCTCGGGGAATTCAAGTCTTTTTTGATAATTATTTAAGTCAAAACGAACGCACGCACGTAAATACTTTTGCATCAGAAAAGATGAATGGACGAATTAGAGATGCATGTGGCCGTCCTCAAAGACCTTCAGCACATTTGCAATTCCCAACATGAGAGTGGTTATTCTACACCCACTCTCGGTGCACCCATGGTGCACCCACGCAAAAAAACATATTAAAACATTTTAAAAAAATCTGAAACTTCGTGGAATTGATCATCAACAAATGTTATGGGGGCTTGAAAAATTTGGTGGCCAAATAACATTCGAGGAGCTCTCTACAAAAAAGACAAAATCACTGAAAATTAGTCAAAATGTACGTACATTTTTTGAGCAGATTTTGCAATTTTGTCTTTTTTGTAGAGCACTTTTCGAATGTTATTTGACCACCAAATTTTGCAAACCCTCATAACATTTGTTGATCATCATTTCCACGAAGTTTTATATTTTTTTGAAATGTTTTGATATGTTTTCTTGCGTGGGTGCAACCACTATTTTCCCTTCCCAACATAGGTGAGGAATATAAAACAGATTTTTCATGGTCAGCGCACAAGAGATCTCTACAAAGGAACGAACATGAAAGATGAGACAGAGCTAAAAAGATGAGACCTGAGGCGGGTAATGAGTATCTTGATGCCATCGTCCTGCGTAAGCACCAAGCTAATGCAGTACTTAATATTGGCCGAGCGCTCCTCTGAATACATGAGTGGTTGTGCAGTATGTTGCAGCCAGAGCGAGAATAAAACCAAAACATGAATCAGTCACCAGAATCAAATACCTGTACAGACTGCATCTTGAAGAAACCAGCACCAGACGACGTCGTTCTTCTCGGCCCGTCGTTGAGTGATTCGTTCAAACACGCGAGTGCCCGCGAGAGTAGAGAGCAGATGGCGGTATGTACCATCATGTAAGGAGGAAGAGGAGCCACCAGAAGGCTACCGGCAACTGGGAATTGTCCATTACTGCCGCTAGTGAAAGATCACAATTAGGTTTCAGTAAGCACTTTGAAAAAAAGGGACGGTAAAGCTTCCTCGTTGTTCCAATGCCGCCCGCCTCTTTTTTTTTTTTTTTGAGGGAATAATGCTGCCCGCCTCTAGATGTGCCGAGAGAAGCTGAAAGTAGGTCGTCCCTTCGAGAAGCCGCAAGCGTGCAGGCCCGGCACTCTTGTACGGGCCCAACCCCAAACTAATGATGTGGAAGTTTCTCGGCCCGTTTTATGATAGGCCATCCTGATCAATCCCTGGAGCAGCGGCCCAGAGACGTCGAGGCCTGCATGACAGGGATGGTACCGGTGAAGAAAAAACCTAGCTGCATGGTGGGACAACCAGGTGATCCGGGGCGTTCGTTTGCGGGATCCGAGGGCTGACTAACTCAAATCGCTGTGGTGGCTCCTGGCTAGCTACATCTTACTGTTTCTCAATTACCAGTTTAATGCCCGTGCGTTGCCACGAAACAATAAATTTTCATGTCATTCATCATTATTGTTGGTGTTCCCACCTTGCCAGTTTTATCGCCGTCATCAGCAAACACAGTCAACTCATTGCTCTCCGTCAACGTTGGTTGAGGAGAAGGTCCAGAACCGTCCTCTCATTGCCCTAACAAGCCCTCTGCTAAAAGCACTCGGCCATAAAATAGTTGACATACATACTTATCATCACGAGTAAGACAAAATGTATCTCCATGTTCTCAATCAAACCTCGTATAGCTTAAGGGATATTGGTCACAATGGCACCAAACAATAAATTTAGGCATAGAGATCATGAGTTGTAGACATGGTTATAAAAATATCTTGTACTTCAAGAGGATGTGTTCGGCAAAATAGAAGAATTTGTGTCGTATGTGGCTTATTACCACACTGACAAATATTGAATCACCAAACAAGCGTACATAGTGAACCATCGAAAGCTTGACATATTAGCCCATAGAATTCACACCACATCCAAAAGTCAAACAAGGTCCACGAGAAACAAAAAATTATCAACAATCAAAGAGCATACAGCGTCTCTGACACATGTATGTCGATGCATTTGCTCAGTGGCTACAGAATAACACATGACTATAGAAACATTTGTCAAAGTGTGATTTCCCGCTTCCCCTGCATAGCCATGTTTCTCTATGTCACATCTACTTCTCCACTCCGGCCTCCTTAAAAAATTGAATCCTTATAGAACCAAAATATATGAAACTCACAGTATATATCTTTCAACAAGCATCTGACTTATTTTTCACAGTTGTGCCATTCCTTCTCCATCTGATTTCTCAATTTTTTTCTATCTATGTAACAAAGCATCAATCATCATGAGAGAAATCAACACAGAACTGACCCACTATAAATTATCAACCAGGGGTTCCGAGCATTAAAGTGACGGCAATAATTAGCATTTGATGAATTATAAGAGTAGAAGAGTATAATAAAAAAGTAAGAGAAGAAAACATACTATATTTAGATTCTTTCATGATGGTGAAATTTGAAGGGTTGATTGTCTATAATAATTTTCTACAATTAGGACCATCCAAAGGGTGTAGCTAACAAGTCAAAATTATCCCAGTTAGTAATGCAATGGATGTCTTTGCCTTGCTGCTTCTAGATAGTCTTATTCAAAGACAAGTTTGTCTCTAAAATCGACCAACATAGCTTGATTGACAAGCAAGCAGCAAGCAAGCCTGGTCAATCAAAATCATACAAAAGCTTGGTAATTCAAAATTTGACCCTACCCACAACAAAGAAAATAAATGATTGATCGTCTCTTGTTATGATCTAATTTTCCTAGAAAATGATGTTGTAATAGGTAGTTCCTCAAATATTCTCATTGCTAAAAGCACAAAGATACTACTTCTTACTTGAGAAACATAACTTCAAATCTGAAAGTGCTACGACAACAGAGCAAAATCCGAGGAATGAGATTCACCTTCAAAGCAATACAACACAAAAGAACTCCTCAAGATCCTGCGAAGTATTAACTGAGGAATATAACTGAAATAACTTGAGCAGAAAAACCCACATGAAGTTAGTGCTAAGCCATACATTCAACCTTTGTGTTTGACACAGAAAAAACTCAAAATAAATAGGTACCTTAACAAACCAATAGCACCAAATTAGAGAGAGAGGGGGGGGGGGGGGGGGGGGGGATAGCAGAACATACCTAAAATTCCACCTATTTTATATAATAAAGATATAGCTGAGATTACATGGTTGTCTAGTATCCCACCCTTCAGAACTTCTTTCTGGAAGGTATTCGGGTCCAACACAGTGGGGTATATAATTGTTGCTTTGCACATCTGTACCATCAATGATCAATCAACCAATGGCTACATTTCATTATTGATCAACACTGACTAATTTAACCTGAGATTGAACTGACCCATGGTATAAACCAGTAAACAAAATATTTTGTGTCTAGAAACACCAACTCTCCGTAACAGACAATAAGTGGCAAAAAATACCCCGGCTAAATATTTCTGGCTGGAGTTCACACAAAAAGAACAGGGAACACTGAATCGTCAGATGAATCAATTATGTCGCAGTATGTGTTCTCATCTGTACATATCACAAATTTGCAGCCTTAATAAAGTAATAGTGAAGAACAAAAGACCATATACACTCAAGTTTTTGTAGAGTGGGTGAGGCAATTGTAGTACCAAAGAGCACCCAATAGCACTGATATATTCTGTATCGAGCCGAAAGAAGATGCCTCTTTTTATTAGATGTCTATCCAGTAACTCACGCCCTACAAAAGATTATCTAGATCTGCTGCTTGCGCAAACTATAACATTTTACCCGCAAATGAGGCTAGGGGTGAAACTGTAATTTAGAAAATTGTAAAAAGCAAAGTATATGATCTGCTACCATACACATGGATTAAGCTAGATCCTCTTAATCCTTATTCACGTTGCACTGGTTAAGCTAGGCGATGAATTCTCTGCTTAACAGTTCTTCAACTTCTTCTACATGTTAATTTCCTTTCTTTTTAGCCACTTCACATTTAGTGGACAATTGACCAAGCGGATGAATTATCAAAGACATATGCAGCAGTATAGCTAATGTCTTCCGGAATGGCGAGCATGTTACATACCTCACATTCATCACCTGGTAAGGAGCAACGCTGACCGCCAGCATTGTTGACTGCGGAAGCTCTAGGTCACCTTAAACAGACAAGACACATGTGCATAAGTAACATATATCTGTTTCAGGTATTATCAAATATTGTACTTAATTTTAAGCAGGACGTATGGATCTTCGTTGTCACTCTACCTGGAAAGGGTAAGAACAAACGCACTGCAAGCGCAAGAAAAGCAGTCCACATCCCATATTCACTCCTAAAATTAGGAATAGACACCATAGGATAAGTACGCCAAAAGTAAGTGTTCTTGTCTCAAAAAGAATAAACATCCAGTAGCTATAGCAAGAAAAGAGGAAAAGGTAATGATTCTTTTGGGCCAAATGGCAGAACCTTACTTGATCCATGAGATTACAATGCTAGGTGCTTGCAGAACAAACAATGGCACGATGAAAGATTTGTGTATGCCTGTGCCTTTAGCAAGCAAGAGCACTCTGCAGGAGGGAAAAGAGTAATAAATAAATGCTCAAAAAATAGTCCAATCATTTGATGACAAAACCAAATACCCCCGCCGTTCCTAAATATAAGTCATTTAAGAGATTCCAATAAGTGACTACATATGGAACAAAATGAGTAAATCTACACTCTAAAATATGTCTATATACATCCGTATGTTGTAGTCCATTTGAAATCTCTCAAAAGACTTATATTTAGGAACGGAGGGAGTATGTCGCAGAATGAAATAAACTACATGGAGAATAGCAAGAGCCGAGTTTTTGAAGAATTATCACTTTCAGTTACACAAGATTGCCCGTCCTCAAGATAGCAATTGCAATTTGGAGTCATGGCCTGAACAGCCCCAGTAACTCATCCAAGATCTGAAGCAAGATTACCACCTTGGTGTTGACAAGTTAGTGTCGTAACATGAATGCGCTAATAACTTATGATGGATCAGAAGCATAAAGTAGATACACTACGGTTCCGCGGCAAGCTAAGCAAGTCACCAAGTGGACAGAACCTGAGCATCATGATACGAAAAGAGTACCATTCTGTAAGTTATGTTTAACAGACTGATGATGTTAACATGACTTGAATTTATACCTTGAGTAAATTTCTGCATTCGAATTATACGACATTCAAATTTTTAATACAAAAACCATGCATTGCAGTTTCCTGTGATAAAGAGTGACGCCACTGAACACAAGGTGTCATGTTAATGTGTAAACAGACTGAATATCTGGCAGTATTCGTTATCGCAGCATATGGTACTACAAGTACACTGCCTATCTAGTTCTTGTGAAGTGTGTTAATGTTGCTCCTACCTCCTAAAGATATGAACATGATGCGTTAATTCTTTTACTTGCTGTGAAAATATCAGCTCGTGGTTACTGATCAAGAAACCAACTCCATCTAACAGTTGTTGCATGATGCCCTCTGAGTAACCATCGACAGGTTACAGAATGTATGACAGGATCGTGCATCTTACAATTTGACACCAGCAGTTGCGCAATTGACAGCCCTCGCAGGCAAAAGCACGAACATATTCGGAGCCCGAAAGGATTATGCGTTTCTGTATCATGAGCAAATCACATCGGAAAAGGTACCTTTGGGTATCGACGATGAGATGGTGGAGGCACTCACGCCGCGGCCGCGACGGAGACACACTGCTTCATGAGCGGGATGATGTACACCGACGCGTTGCACACGACGGCGCTCCACCGGCTCCGGCACGGCGGGACCAGCGGCAGAGTGGCGCATCCCCTGCTGGCCCTGCATAAACGGCGCATACAGAGATCACCCGACGACACGGTGGGTAGACGAAAGGCGGGCGCCGGGGTAACCCGGCGAGCAGCTTCACCTGAGCGCGCCGGTCCGCGCGGCGGGGGGAAAGCCCGCCTTCCCGGCGGGCTGAGCCGCCCGCGCCCGCGGCGTCAGCACGGGGCAGGGCGCCGCAGTGGGGGGATCGCGAGGCGCAGCGAGATAACATGCTCTCGGTCCGGTCACGGGCGGGTCCATCGACGCAGGCGAGGGCAAGGGATTCCATGGTCGTGGTAAGGCCTCAAGGGACTCCCAACCTCGTGGGACTCCCAATCAAGAGCTTGGTAGAGGATGGACCACGACCATGGGAGGGCGGGTGCTTGGTGGAGGAGGACCGAGGGGAGCCCATCGACGCAGGCGCCGCAGCGGGGATCGTGAGCGGCGTGGATGGCGTGGCGATTTTTTCAGCAGGTAGATGGGATGGGGAGGAGCGAGGAGGTTGCTAGCAGATAGGGGCGTGAGACGTGTGTGCCTGGTCGTTGCTTTTCGCATGCCATGTTGTGCGGGTTACCGGATCGTGGGGTAGAGGTTCATTGAACCGGTTCGTTTGTTCTCTGGGTTTTTTCCGCGTGTATCGCACGAGATGGAGGAGTAGCTAGCGAACAAGGCGTGCGGGTGGATTGTTTTCCTAGCGATTTCCTCGGTGCGGGATCGAGGTCGAACCATCACAACGTTCGATCCTCCTTTAATAGTAGAGATTATGCCGAAAACAAAAATGTTCCCATGGATTGCTTTTCTACGGCCCCAACTTTTAAAAATAATACCGTACGTGCAATCACCAAGAAATGTCTACTAGCACTTTGTATTCTACGTGTAGCACATCTAGTAAACACTTTTATCACGCGTGTTATGCTCCCCGTGTTGTTCTAGTCCTCCTATATACGCGTCACCATGGCCCAGGGAAAGGTCCACGAAGCACACAGCCAAACCCCTCCAACCACTCCATCCAACCCACCCGTTACACTACGCATCCACCCCGAGCCGAAAACCAGAGACCATAAATCAAGCTCTTTTTTTTTATGACACTAACCATCAATCAAGCTTAGAAAAAGAGGCACGGAGGAGCAAAAATTAGAACCATCTTCTTGACCAGTTCGGCCGCCCCATTGGTCGCGCCCGCCGGCTGGGCTCAACGCGGACGCCACGACCGCCAACTCTTCTCCGCCCACGAGTCAAACCGCCCCGTCTCCCCCCTCCCCCTCTCCCTCCCTTTCATTTCATTGTAACCTTCGCAAGAGGAACAGCGGCAGCAACAAGAGCGCCAGGCCAGGCCAGCAGAGAGCACCCTCCCTCCCCTCCCTCCCCCCATTGCCGCCCTCCTCCCCCTCTCCCCGCCCGCGGAATCTCGAGCGCGGGACACGTACGCGCAGGAAAAGGCGCGTGCATTTCGGCTGTCGGCGGGGAGGCTTGTTCGCCGGCGGCGGCGTTTCTTGGCGGCCGGGCTGGTCGTTCGGCGTGATGAACAGCGGCGACGCCGCCGGGTCCAGCTCCGGCGGATCCGGGGACGCGGGCGCGCCCAGGAGGGCCTCCAGGAAGCCCAAGTGTGAGATCTCGCGCCTCTCTTTCTTCTCCTTTTGGCTGGGGTCTGGTGGTACAATCGCTTTTTTCTCTCTGCAAGTTTAATAAGATGCAATCCTGTCAAGTTCAATATGGTTACTCACTTGGCTACGCGGCCTGGGCCTGGAAAAGCTTGCTCATCATTCTTGCCCCATGTGTTAAGAATAGGAGAGTTGACTTCCTTTAGAGCCGGAGCTTGAGCTTCGACTCATCAACCAAGTCGTGCAATCCAAAATCACATGCTCGGTCAAATGAAGTTTAGGTCCAACTGCCAAACTTGCTACCAAATTTATTCATATCTTCTCTTTCGTGTAAGCAGATTCCAAGTTCACGCAGCAGGAGCTCCCAGCTTGCAAGCCAATTCTTACTCCAAAATGGGTAGGTTGACAAGTACTCCCTCCGTTCCTAAATATAAGTCTTTGTAGGGATTCCACTATAGACTACATACGGAGCAAAATGAGTGAATCTACACTCTAAAATATGTCTATATACATCCGTATGTAGATTGTAGTGTAATCTCTAAAAAGACTTATACTCCCTCCGTTCGGAATTACTTGTCACAAAAATGCATAAAAATGGATGTATCTATAACTAAAATACATCTAGATACATTCATTCCTTGGACGAGTAATTCCGAACGGAGGGAGTATTTAGGAACGGAGGAAGTATTACATCTTTTTTGGCGTGAGTTTGCTTTAGCTTTAGAGAGATCATATGTAGGACCGCCTCACAAATGGTTGCGCTTATGTTTATGCAGGTCATTTCGGTGTTTGTTCTTGTTGGTGTCATTTTTGTCCCGATAGGTGTTGCTTCGTTGCTAGCTTCAAATAAGGTAGGCTCAAAATGCCGTGTGCTAATTCAACCATATATATGTTCACCATCTTTTGTTAGCTAACGTTTGTTGGTTTCTTTGCTGTAGGTCGTTGAGATTGTTGATCGATACGATGATGCTTGCGTCCCGTCTAATGTTACTGACAAGCTTGCCTACATCCAGAACTCAACGATATCTAAAACCTGCCGAAGGACACTAAAGGTAATGAGCTTAGCTGCATGCTTCTATAGGTCTAATCATTGGAATGGCACAGTAAAAACCACTAGGCGTTATCTTGTAGCAGAGTGTGTGATGTGTCAGTTAATTCACAAATATGTATCTTGGTTTAAGAATCAAAGTAACCCTTGTCTGAAACATTTCTTCGTTGTATTGCTGGTCTCCAGGTCCCAAAGGATATGAAGCAGCCTATTTTTGTGTATTACCAGTTGAATAACTTCTACCAGAATCATAGGAGGTATGCACTGTGCTTCCCGAGGTTACCAATATGTCAAAGACGTTGAAGTAAATACAATGGGTCTTTGGCTCAAATACGTGACCAGCTTTTGCTCCAATAGCATTGAAAATGAATAAAATGAAGAAAAGAAGAAAGCATTGTCGATAATGTTAACTCACAAATGGATAGTGATTATGCAAAGGAAGGCTTGAACAGCATAAGCTTGAAGTGGGGGTAGGATTTTAGAAGGAAGAAGAGTGGACTAAGATCTGGAAAGGGGGAGTATAGATGAGAGAGTAATTCATTGTTCTTGTTTATCAGACTTTTGTTTTGCTGGAAATTGCTTGTCTGACTTGACCCTAAGAAACTTGTCTAAACTACTACTCCCTCCGTTCGGAATTACTTGTCTCGGAAATGGATATATCTAGAACTAAAATACGTCTAGATACATCCATTTCTGGGACAAGTAATTCCGAACGGAGGGAGTACATGGAATATGTGTACACTAACATAAACCCAACTATCAAGGAAATTATTTAATCTTATGTCCACTTTCCAACTGATGTTGCGTAGGCATCCCACATAATTGCATGAAGAAGTGCCTATAGCCACTACTAATGACACCTACTGATTGTTGCCGGATCGCTAAAATGTTGGATATTGACACATCGACATGCAATTTTAGCAGTTAAAGCTCTTTCTTTATTTGCTCAAACAGTTTTTTTGTACTTTGTTTTCCTAGGAGCCTTATACTTTCCCTGCTTATGTATCACATTTTTCACATTCAGATATGTTAAGAGCCGGAATGACCAACAGCTAAGAGATGCTAGTAAGGCAAACGAGACCACGCTTTGTGACCCTGAGAAGACCAGAGATGGAATGGCTATTGTTCCATGTGGTCTGATTGCATGGAGCACATTCAATGATACATATACCTTCCAACACAACACTAACAACTTATCTATCGACAAGACAGACATCTCTTGGAAGAGTGATAGGGACCACAAATTTGGAAGTGATGTCTTCCCAAAAAACTTTCAGAAAGGTCCTCTTATAGGTGGAAAAACACTCAACGAATCTATACCGGTATGCTTTTGGGTTTCAATCCCACTCTGTATCATAAGATTATTATTACATTTGTGGTTGACAAGCAATAATTACTCAGGTATATTATGGCTGCCCGATTTAAAGATAAACTGACTTCAGCACGATCATTTTCCATTAGATAGACCAATACAAGTTCTTTGAGCAGCCAAAAAGATAACATTTTGTGCCCCTGAAAGTTACTTATTCTACCTGTCTGCTGTGCAGCTGAGTGAGCAAGAGGACCTTATTGTTTGGATGCGAACTGCCGCGCTTCCTACATTCAGAAAATTGTATGGTAGGATATATGTTGACCTCAAAGAAAATGACACCATTACTGTTACACTGGACAACAATTACAACACATATAGCTTTGATGGCAAAAAGAGTTTGGTGCTTTCTACTTCAACTTGGCTTGGTGGAAAGAATAATTTTCTTGGTCTTGCATATCTCACTGTTGGTGGACTCTGCTTCTTCCTGGCATTTGCATTCACCTTACTCTACTTGATAAAACCAAGGTTAGTGGCTTATAAGCTCTCGTATACCAATCGTATTATACCAATCGTATTAAGTTCCATCGCTGATCTTTTTTTCTGGTCTCCATGCAGAAAATTGGGAGATAACAACTACTTGTCATGGAACAGAAACTCTGCAGGCCACTGATACACTCTGAAAGTTGATTTCCGCATTCAATGTCAAACAATTGGTCTTATGGTTAACTTGTATCTTTGTACGAAAATAGCAATTTTTGTGTACAAGCTGTTGTCAAAGTACGTGTATCAAGTAGACTTGTGTGTATGAGCAACACGAAAGGGTGTACATTATTATACTGAAATATACATACACGGTTCTTTTGTTGAAAATTGCATTCTCGAGAGTGAAAATGAATCTGTGGACTGATTTCATCCCTGTTCAGTGCTGTCAGTTTTAAACAGGTGTATTCTGTTATTCCACTTGACATATTTTTGCAAAGTAAGTTTTCTTAGAGCATTCTTGCATGGTTTTTTTGAAACTCCATAAAGAATAATGATCTGCAATATACGCTGATAAGATAATCTTTGAAGGGTTACAAAATACATATGTTGTTCTTGTTCGGAAAATTTCTACACCTAACCTTTATGACTAAAATAGGACATCAAACTAGAGGCACAACTTCAGAAATCAGCTCTTCAGAAATGGTTACTGGTCAGTAGAATGTTTTGACTGTTCCTTCTTCACATTACTCGGAGGAAGTAATTGCTGAGATACTGGCCTTCAGGATATGAAGGGTCGATGGGATGATCGCAAGCTGCTCCTGCTTGACGTAAAACTGTAACCTTTCGACCGGCCATTGATGCAGCACCCTTTAAGTTGAAAGCAAGATGAATTATCATCAACGTGGATAAACAAAAAGGAATTTGCAATGGAATATAGACAAGCTGTTTGAATAAACTTTCGTTTTTTACCACCTACTCCCTCCGTTCCCAAATAATTGTCTTTCTAGCCATCTCAAATGGACTACAACATACGGATGTATGTAGACATGTTTTAGAGTGTATATTCACTCATTTTGCTCCGTATGTAGTCACTTGTTGAAATCTCTAGAAAGACAATTATTTAGGAACGGAGGGAGTAGTACGCATGCCAATATGAAAAGAAACTAAAAGGGCCATGAATATTCATCGCAAAGCTTCTATGAATTTTCAGTTTGACATGCTGGAAGACATTAAATTGGATCAATAATACAAACTCCAATTGGCACTGTAATAAAATTCTAGATTTGAGTAAATAGGGCCCAAGAATCCATGTGACAAGGTGTACGCTGAGCAGTTCTGCAAGACGGGCAACACAAAATACCTGAATGGTTTTAAGGAAGAGACCACTTTGGGTCATAGCTCCAGAACAAGAGCATGTCATGAGTAACCCCCCTGGCTTTACCACTTGCATTGCAAGAGCATTAAGGCTTCTGTACATACCGGATGCACTTTGTAGCACCTACAAATACAACAGAGAATCCCCCTTCACTTACATAGAACAATTGTTGGTTCAAGACTTCAAGTGTACAGACAGTCTGTGAGTGGGATAAAGGGTTTTGCTGATGTTCAGGGTAAGTACTAAAGAGCAAGTTTAGTTAGATGCCTACTGAGGCCTGTACAAATGATCCATGAACTTCTTGATGTATAACATGCTTCAGAACTTCACATGATCACATCAAAGATGAAATGATAATCAAGCCAAGTTAGCAACTACAAGCAGATGCTTCATGGGATGTATACCTTCTTCCGAGGTGCCAACTTTGGAGGATCCAGGATTACCAAGTCCCATAGCTCATTTCTTGAGATAGCACCTTTCATGAATGCAGTTGCATCTTCTTTTAAGAACGAAATTCTCTCAGCATCAAGCTTATTTAGAAGAATATTCTCATTGGCAAGATCTAGTGCAGATCCTGATGAATCAATGCCTGAAAATGGTACTAGTCAGATTGTCGTTCTTACAAGCCAAACCTGTAGAGTGTTATAAAGTGATACTAAAAAGGACACACTGTTGTGGGTTTTCCAAATGAATGATACAACTCAACTATAATTCAACTGTGATGAACTCTCAGAGCATCTGAACGGAGGACTAAAAGGTCCACAGCTTACAGTATTATACCAGTAACATTTGTTGCACCGCCCTTGGCTGCACTAAGAGCAAAACCACCACTGTAACAGCAAAGGTCCAGAACCCTCTGGTCCTTCGAGAGTGTGGATATGAAGTGGCGACTTTCCCGTTGATCTGCATAAAAACCTGTCTTCTGCCCCTCCATAGAGACTAGATAGATGATGCCATTTTCCATAACCTGGATGTAAGAAAAGCACACGTGTTGGAACTACGAGCAACACAAGTATGCAACATAGCCGGTAGAGAAGATTGACAAATACTGCAAGTGAAGCTATTGCAATACTCCATCAGTCCCGCACAACCGCACACACCGTCAGTCTCTTTACACTAGCTGTAGTTGCTAACTTGCTATATTAATTGAGTATGACAAACCCGGTTCAAAAAGAATATGGCAAAGGCAAAAATGTACTCGAATTGAAGCTAAACCTCCTCGCATTTTTTTTGAAGCTGAACCGTATTACCGTGACTTGCTAAAAATAGATACATTGAACCATAATTTGCAAAATTTTAAAATCAAAATTCCTAACTTCCTTTAAAAACATTTAAGTCAGCAGGCTCACCTTCACAGTTCCAGAGTATGAAGAGGGTGCAGGTTCTTTTTGTTCTGAAATATCTAATCCTTCTTCTTTTAGAATATCAGTTGATGACCTCCACTTTATATGGTTAACATCACTAACTTTGCTAACAAGGGACTGGATTTGTTGCCTATATTTCTCAACCCAAGCAGCAGATGAAGCAATCACAGCAACATCAGCAAATATATCCACTATCAGACCAGATAATCTGCATTTCAAAACATTGAATATTGATAGTTACACTACTATGCATGAATACAAGAATGAGACAACAGGCAAGGTTCCGGAGAGATAGAAGAATACAAGTCATTCAATGCTCAAGATCAGTATTCTCTGCTGCACATGTCGAAAATACACAGGGCAATATAACTATCTATTGTTTATACAAAGATATCAAGATACAAAGTTGAACTATTTGGAGACCCATATATACTAGAAGTAAAAAATGGTGCTGAATGCTGAACTAACCATGCTCCTTTCAATGATGGATATCAAGGTGGTTTCTTTGCTAACTGAAGTATAGCAATGGAGAACAGTATATACCTGTCGCCTTCACTATTGATGAGACGGTAAGCATTTGTATTAGTTGAGGGGAAACCCAAACTACGCCGTAAATCCACCGCAGAACAAAGTCTTTCTTTGAGCAGTTTTTCCATATTTAATGCAGAGGCTGGATCTCTGAGCAAAACAAAAATAGTGGATATTCAGCACAAGCTCTCAAAATTTCAATAACCATAGAACCTCAACAATTGTGCACCTTTTTGCCTCTTCTTCTAGTTGCATTAGCCGAACACAAAACATAGACACGGAGTTATAGACACCCCATCCGATAGGTTTCTCTGACCCATCAGCTACCAAAACAACATCACCAGTTTTCGGAGGAGGCCGTCCAATTATTCTATCAACAGCACCACTGTACACCATTGGACTCCCGTCTCGGAATATCTGAGTCTTGCCCTTCTTTAGTACCACTTTCGTCAAACCTAAAAGGTGCTTGGATGTTAGTATATTCTTCGGTTCGAGCGAAGGAAAGAAAGAAGTCCCTACTGGCCATAACCTATGCTTAGCCCAAACAAGCGGAATGGGAGATGCTTGATTAATTGATTTCAGCGTTGTGGATGAAATCTAGCCAGCTTTTTGGACAAGGTCCATCATTCCACTTTGTGGTGATGCGTGCCACTATTTCGTGAAACTAATTTAAACGAAGGATGAACCGTTTTTAGGAGACTGTAACTACCATCGTTTCTAGCTGTTGTTACCATATAAATGTCCCTTGGGGGAAGTAGAACTTTTAACAGTTGACAACCTCTGGCTTGGAGGATTATGAGCAAGTAAAATTAGCAGTATAGGTCCTCATACCAGGCCATGAAAGATGAAACAATGACCAAACATTTACAGTTATTTACCACTCGCTATAACTGTATCAAGCAATGAGCGTCCAAGCTCAGGAAATGGACGCATTGGCAAACGGCCGGCCCATAACCAGATCGAAACGCAGCACGGGAAACAAATGGCGCGGTTCACTTGGTCGTTTCAACAAACAGCTCGTCGCCATGGCGCTCCCATTCGCCGCCACGCGGAGGATAGAAGGGACGAGCACAAACCTCGCTGCACGGGACGAGCAGAAACGAGCCCCGCGGCGGGGGAGAGGACGACAGTAAAGCCGTTCGACAGAATGCCGGCAGAGACTAGGCGAGCGCGGGCGCGAGATGAGTAAAGGGCGTGGACCTTTGCGGTCGGCAGCGAGCTCTTCCAGGGCGGAGGAGGAGGCGACGGCGGAGGAGGAGGCGACGGCGGAGGCGGAGGCGGAGGCGGGCCTCGCGAGGCGCGCCCTGACGAGGGCGGGCACAGACGCCGGAGCCGCGGCGCCGCAGGCGCGGAGCATCGCTTAGCTCGTGTTGGCGCTGCCTATAGCTGCCGACGTTCGCCACAAAAGGTAACCGAGACTTGTGGATTGGTATTTCCTCTTCAAGTTGCGCATCTGTGTCTTCTGCGACGTGGGGCCTTCATCGAGGCCAGGCCAGGCCACGAACGCTCCCGTTCGAATCGCTGCTACTCGACAAATCAACTGCCACTGCCTAGTTGGGCCTTCGTGTAATTTAGAGCATTTCTTTTTTTGAGGCTTAATTTAGAGCATTTCTTGCTTGATAAGAGCATCTCCACTCGTTCGACCCCAGCACATAGGCCGGCCCTCTTTCGGACGCTGACCTGAGGATTTTAGGCCCTGGGGACGATCAAGGCCCGAGCCACGCCACCAAGTGCCGCCCCCAACGCGTCGTAAATTCAAACTTGGTCCATTCCCGCTCCTAAAAAACGCCACAAGTCCAGCGATCGGCGCCACAGTTCGGCGATCATCACCTTGCCACAGTTCGACGATCAAATGAAAAGTTCGACGTACAAAAAGAAAGGACGCGCAGGCAATGTATTAAACGGCGGTGTCGGCCTCCAGCGTTTGAGGAGTCGGCGTGCGCGGGCTGGGCGGCATCGACGCGGCTTCTGTGCTGGGCGGCGTCAGCACGGCGTTTGTGCTGCTGGGCGTCGCGGAGGCATCTTCACTCGGGCTTGGCGGCGGCGTTGCCGGTATCTGGTTCAGGATGAGGCCGCGCTCTACCAGGTACCACGCCTTGAGCTTCTCGTCGCCGCTCTAGAGCATGTCCGTGCCGCCCATCAGGAAAACCAGGTCGGTGTTTCTCTTCTTCGCGGCGACGTTGGTCCGGAGCAAATCGAGTTTGACGGCGTTATTCGTCATCAACGCCGACCACCGCGCCTCGGTTTTCTCTTCCCGCAAGGCGGCCCGGGTCTTGGCGTCGGCGAGGCAATGCTCGATGGACTCTTGCACACGTGTGGTAGCCGACTCGGTGTGTTTCGCCTTCTTGGCCCCCTTTGTTGCCGTCCGGGCGCCCGTCGGTCGCGCCCGACGTCGGCGCATCCGGCTTGTACGTCGCCTTGGCCTTGGCGAGGGTGCGCCAGACATCCGCCCACTTTTTGCACTTGTCGATCCGCTTGAAGACGTGGAGGTACTTGAACTCTTGGTCGTTGTTGTCCTGGCGAAACATGGCGAACATCCGCAGCAGCTGCACCGAGGAACATCAGTCGGCGGGCGCGCACACGGCGAAAAGAAAAGGGAGAGGTCGGCGTGCTATACCTGATCCTCAACGCTGGCACTGCTCTTCGGGCGAGCCGCGATCTCCTCGACGATCCTATGCCATTTGTTGCACGCCGTTTGGATGAGCCCCCAATGGTTCGTCATTGCCTACGACCCGCGCTGCATGTAGACGTCTTTGAAGTAGGGGTCGACGAGCTTGTGCTCATTGAACTCAGCCTTGATGCGGTCCCAATACGTGTCGACGCTCTGGTTCGTGTCGGTGATCGGGTCGAGGCAGACGACTTTCCACGCTTCAGCGAGGCACTCGTCCTCCTTGGACGCCCACTTGATGCGCGGTTCGCCGGTCCTGGCCGCCCGCTTCTTCTTCTTCTTCCCTTTCCTCCCTGGAGCGGGCGTCGGCTCCTCCTCCTCCTCCTCCTCCTCCTCCTCTGGCTCTTCCTCGCGGTAGTCGAGCTCGTCATCCATGTCGCCGTTGAGGTCCATTGTGTCGTCTTGGGCAGTGAACCCGGGGGAGGCAGCGGCCAGGGCCGAGCCGGTCGTGATGATGTCTTCCATGTCAGCCTCCGTCGTGTCGGTGTCGCCGAGATGCGGCGAGGAGGCTTGTGAGAAGAGCAGCGCACAATGACGGAGAGGTGGCGTCGGGGAGGCTGCGTACGCCGGCGGCGAGTAGGTGTACGGAGGGTACTGCACGCCGGTGAAGGCGGGCGAGGGCGTGCGCTGGGCCGGGTGACCATGGGGGCAGGTGATGTTGGGGTTGAACCCGCCGTGTCTGTCGCCGTCGGCGTAGCCTGGCGACGGTGTGCAGCTCCAGGGTTGTGGCGACGACGAGAAGCCGCCGGAGATCCGACGCTTTGCTGGCTCCAGGACGCGTACGGGCCGTGGCTGCCGAGTGGATTCATCATCCTCGCGCGAGCCGCCTCGGTTTGTTCGGCCGAGCGCTCCGACTGCTCCGCCACCGCCGCAGCCGCGAGCGTCGCCCTGTCCCGGGCCTTCTTGGCCCTGTTGGGGAACGTTGCAGAAAATTAAAACTTTTCCTACGGTTTCACCAAGATCCATCTATGAGTTCATCTAAGCAACGAGTCATGGGAGAGAGATTGCATCTACATACCACTTGTAGATCGAGTGCGGAAGCGTCCAAGGGGATGGTGATGATGGAGTCGTACTCGTCGTGATTCAGATCACCGATGACCAAGTGCTGAACGGACAGCACCTCCGCGTTCAACACACGTACGGGATGGGAGACGTCTCCTCCTTCTTGATCCATCAAGGGGGAAGGAGAGGTTGATGATGATCCAGCAGCACGACGGCGTGGTGGTGGATGCAGCAGAACTCCGGCAGGGCTTCGCCAAGCTGCTGCGGGAGGAGGACGAGGTGTAGCAGGGGGAGGGAGGTGCCAATGCACAGGGGTGCGGCTGCCCTCCCCCTTGCCCTCCTTTATATAGGCCCCCAGGGGGGGCGCCGGCCCTGGGAGATTCAATCTCCCAAGGGGGCGGCGGCCAGGGGGTGAGTGCCCCCCAAGGCATGTGGTGCGCCCCCCCCCCACCCTAGGGTTTCAACCCTAGGCGCAGAGGGTGGGCCTAGGGGGCGCACCAGCCCACTATGGGCTGGCTCCCCTCCCACTTCAGCCCATGGGGCCCTTCGAGATGGGTGGCCCCACCCGGTGGACCCCCGGGACCCTTCCGGTGGTCCCGGTACATTACCGGGTGACCCCGAAACTTTCCCGATGGCCAAAATACCACTTCCTATATATAATTCTTTACCTCCGGACCATTCTGAAACTCCTCGTGACGTCCAGGATCTCATCCGGGACTCCGAACAACATTCGGTATGCTGCATACTCATATTCATACAACCCTAGCGTCACCGAATCTTAAGTGTGTAGACCCTACGGGTTCGGGAGACACGTAGACATGACCGAGACGACTCTCGGGCAATAACCAACAGCGGGATCTGGATACCCATGTTGGCTCCCACATGCTCCTCAATGATTTCATCGGATGAACCACGATGTCGAGGATTAAACAACCCCGTATACAATTCCCTTTGTCAATCGGTACGTTACTTGCCCGAGACTCGATCGTCGGTATCCCAATACCTTGTTCAGTCTCGTTACCGGCAAGTCACTTTACTCGTACCATAATGCATGATCCCGTGACCAACCACTTGGTCACTTTGAGCTCATTATGATGATGCATTACCGAGTGGGCCCAGAGATACCTCTCCGTCATACGGAATGACAAATCCCAGTCTCGATCCGTGTCAACCCAACAGACACTTTCGGAGATACCTGTAGTGCACCTTTATGGTGACCCAGTTACGTTGTGACGTTTGATACACCCAAAGCACTCCTACGGTATCCAGGAGTTACACGATCTCATGGTCTAAGAAAGAGATACTTGACATTGGAAAAGCTCTAGCAAACGAACTACACGATCTTGTGCTATGCTTAGGATTGGGTCTTGTCCATCACATCATTCTCCTAATGATGTGATCCCATTATCAACGACATCCAATGTCCATAGCCAAGAAACCATGACTATCTGTTGATCAACGAGCTAGTCAACTAGAGGCTCACTAGGGACATATTGTGGTCTATGTATTCACACGTGTATTACGATTTCCAGATAATACAGTTATAGCATGAATAAAAGACAATTATCATGAACAAAGAAATATAATAATACTTTTATTATTGCCTCTAGGGCATATTTCCAACAGTCTCCCACTTGCAGTAGAGTCAATAATCTAGTTACATTGTGATGAATCGAACACCCATAGAGTTCTGGTGTTGATCATGTTTTGCTCGCGAGAGAGGTTTAGTCAACGGATCTGCGACATTCAGATCTGTATGTACTTTGCAAATTTCTATGTCTCCATCTTGAACATTTTCACGGATGGAGTTGAAGCGACGCTTGATGTGCCTTGTCTTCTTGTGAAACCTGGGCTCCTTGGCAAGGGCAATAGCTCCAGTGTTGTCACAGAAGAATTTGATCGGCCCCGACGCATTGGGTATGACTCCTAGGTCGGTGATGAACTCCTTCACCCAAATTGCTTCATGCGCTGCCTCCGAGGCTGCCATGTACTCCGCTTCACATGTAGATCCCGCCACGACGCTCTGCTTGCAGCTGCACCAGCTTACTGCTCCACTATTCAACATATACATGTATCCGGTTTGTGACTTAGAGTCATCCAGATCTGTGTCGAAGCTAGCGTCGACGTAACCCTTTACGACGAGCTCTTCTTCACCTCCATAAACGAGAAACATGTCATTCGTCCTTTTCAGGTACTTCAGGATATTCTTGACCGCTATCCAGTGTTCCTTGCCGGGATTACTTTGGTACCTTCCTACCAAACTTACAGCAAGGTTTACATCAGGTCTGGTACACAGCATGGCATGCATAATAGATCCTATGGCTGAAGCATAGGGGATGACACTCATCTCTTCTTTATCTTTTCCCGTGGTCGGTGACTGAGCCGAGCTCAATCTTACACCTTGCAACACAGGCAAGAACCCCTTCTTGGACTGATCCATTTTGAACTTCTTCAAAATCTTATCAAGGTATGTGCTTTGTGAAAGACCTATGAGGCGTCTCGATCTATCTCTATAGATTTTGATGCCTAATATATAAGCAGCTTCTCCAAGGTCCTTCATTGAAAAACACTTATTCAAGTAGGCCTTAATGTTGTCCAGAAGTTCTATATCATTTCCCATCAAGAGTATGTCATCTACATATAATATGAGAAATGCTACAGAGCTCCCACTCACTTTCTTGTAAACGCAGGCTTCTCCATAAGTCTGCATAAACCCAAACGCTTTGATCATCTCATCAAAGCGAATGTTCCAACTCCGAGATGCTTGCACTAGCCCATAAATGGATCGCTGGAGCTTGCATACTTTGTTAGCGTTCTTAGGATCGACAAAACCTTCCGGCTGCATCATATACAGCTCTTCCTTAAGATGTCCGTTAAGGAATGCCGTTTTGACGTCCATCTGCCATATCTCATAATCATAATATGCGGCAATTGCTAACATGATTCGGACGGACTTCAGCTTCGCTACGGGAGAGAATGTCTCGCCGTAGTCAATCCCTTGAACTTGTCGATAACCCTTAGCGACAAGTCGAGCTTTATAGATGGTAACATTACCATCCGCGTCCGTCTTCTTCTTAAAAATCCATTTGTTTTCTATCGCTCGCCAATCATCGGGCAAGTCTGTCAAAGTCCATACTTTGTTTTCATACATGGATTCTATCTCGGATTTCATGGCTTCAAGCCATTTGTTGGAATCTGGGCCCGCCATCGCTTCTTCATAGTTCGAAGGTTCACCGTTGTCAAACAACATGATTTCTAGGACAGGGTTGCCGTACCACTCTGGTGCGGAACGTGTCCTTGTGGACCTACGAAGTTCAGTAGCAACTTGATCCGAGGTACCTTGATCATCATCATTATTTTCCTCTTCAGTTGGTGTATGCATCACAGGAACATTTTCCTGAGCTGCACCACTTTCCCGTTCGAGAGGTAGTACTTCATCGAGTTCTACTTTCCTCCCACTTACTTCTTTCGAGAGAAACTCTTTTTCCAGAAAGCATCCGTTCTTGGCAACAAAGATCTTGCCCTCGGGTCTTAAGTAGAAGGTATACCCAACGGTTTCCTTAGAGTATCCTATGAAGACGCATTTTTCCGACTTGGGTTCGAGCTTTTCAGGTTGAAGTTTCTTGACATAAGCATCGCATCCCCAAACTTTTAGAAACGACAGCTTAGGTTTCTTCCCAAACCATAATTCATACGGTGTCGTCTCAACGGATTTAGACGGTGCCCTATTTAAAGTGAATGTAGCTGTCTCTAGAGCGTATCCCCAAAATGATAGCGGTAAATTGGTAAGAGACATCATAGACCGCACCATATCCAATAGAGTGCGATTACGACGTTCGGACACACCGTTACGCTGAGGTGTTCCAGGCGGCGTGAGTTGTGAAACGATTCCACATTTCCTTAAGTGTGTACCAAATTCGTGACTTAAGTATTCTCCTCCACGATCTGATCGTAGGAACTTTATCTTTCGGTCACGTTGATTCTCTACCTCATTCTGAAATTCCTTGAACTTTTCAAAGGTCTCAGGCTTGTGTTTCATTAAGTAGACATACCCATATCTACTCAAGTCATCAGTGAGAGTGAGAACATAACGATATCCTCCGCGAGCCTCAACGCTCATTGGACCGCACACATCGGTATGTATGATTTCCAACAAGTTGGTTGCTCGCTCCATTGTTCCGGAGAACGGAGTCTTGGTCATTTTGCCCATGAGGCATGGTTCGCATGTGTCAAATGATTCATAATCGAGAGACTCTAAAAGTCCATCAGCATGGAGCTTCTTCATGCGCTTGACACCAATGTGACCAAGGCGGCATTGCCACAAGTATGTGGGACTATCGTTATCAACTTTACATCTTTTGGCATTCACACTATGAATATGTGTAATATCACGCTCGAGATTCATTAAGAATAAACCATTGACCATCGGAGCATGACCATAAAACATATCTCTCATATAAATAGAACAACCATTATTCTCGGATTTAAATGAGTAGCCATCTCGTATTAAACGAGATCCTGATACAATGTTCATGCTCAAACTTGGCACTAAATAACAATTATTAAGGTTCAAAACTAATCCCGTAGGTAAATGTAGAGGCAGCATGCCGACGGCGATCACATCGACTCTAGAACCATTCCCGACGCGCATCGTCACCTCGTCCTTCGCCAGTCTCCGTTTATTCCGCAGCTCCTGCTGTGAGTTACAAATATGAGCAACGGCACCGGTATCAAATACCCAGGAGTTACTACGAGTACTGGTAAGGTACACATTAATTACATGTATATCAAATATACCTTTGGTGTTGCCGGCCTTCTTATCCGCTAAGTATTTGGGGCAGTTCCGCTTCCAGTGACCCTTCCCCTTGCAATAAAAGCACTCAGTCTCAGGCTTGGGTCCATTCTTTGACTTCTTCCCGGTAACTGGCTTATCGGGCGCGGCAACATCCTTGCCGTCCTTCTTGAAGTTCTTCTTGCCCTTGCCCTTCTTGAACTTAGTGGTCTTATTGACCATCAACACTTGATGTTCTTTCTTGATCTCAACCTCTGCTTTCTTTAGCATTGAAAATACTTCAGGAATGGTCTTCACCATCCCCTGCATATTGTAGTTCATCACAAAGCTCTTGTAGCTTGGTGGGAGCGACTGAAGGATTCTGTCAATGACCGCCTCATCAGGGAGGTTAATGTTCAGCTGAGTCAGGCGGTTGTGCAACCCAGACATTTTGAGTATGTGCTCACCGACAGAACTGTTTTCCTCCATCTTACAACTATAGAACTTGTCGGAGACATCATATCTCTCGACCCGGGCATGAGCTTGGAAAACTAATTTCAGCTCTTCGAACATCTCATATGCTCCGTGATGCTCAAAACGCTTTTGGAGCCCCGGTTCTAAGCTATAAAGCATGCCGCACTGAACGAGGGAGTAATCATCAGCACGAGACTGCCAAGCGTTCATAACGTCTTGGTTCTCTGGGACGGGAGCATCACCTAGCGGTCCTTCTAGGACATATTGTTTCCTGGCAGCTATGAGGATGATCCTCAGGTTCCGGACCCAGTCCGTATAGTTGCTGCCATCATCTTTCAGCTTGGTTTTCTCTAGGAACGCGTTGAAGTTCATGTTGACATGAGCGTTGGCCATTTGATCTACAAGACATATTTGCAAAGGTTTTAGACTAAGTTCATGATAATTAAGTTCATCTAATCAAATTATTACAATGAACTCCCACTCAGATTAGACATCCCTCTAGTCATCTAAGTGTTACACGATCCAAGTCGACTAGGCCGTGTCCGATCATCACGTGAGACGGACTAGTCATTGTCGGTGAACATCTTCATGTTGATCGTATCTTCCATACGACTCGTGTTCGACCTTTCGGTATTTGTATTTCGAGGCCATGTCTGTACATGCTAGGCTCGTCAAGTTAACCCTAAGTGTTTTGCATGTGTAAAACTGTCTTACACCCGTTGTATGTGAACGTAAGGATCTATCACACCCGATCATCACATGGTGCTTCGAAACGACGAACTTTAGCAACGGTGCACAGTTAGGGGAGAACACTTCTTGAAATTGTTGTAAGGGATCATCTTATTTACTACCGTCGTTCTAAGTAAACAAGATGCATAAACATAATAAACATCACATGCAATTATATAGTAGTGACATGATATGGCCAATATCATATAGCTCCATTGATCTCCATCTTCGGGGCTCCATGATCATCTTGTCACCGGCATGACACCATGATCTCCATCATCATGATCTCCATCATCGTGTCTTCATGAAGTTGTCACGCCAACGACTACTTCTACTTCTATGGCTAACGCGTTTAGCAATAAAGTAAAGTAATTTACATGGCGTTCTTCAATGACACGCAGGTCATACAAAAAATAAAGACAACTCCTATGGCTCCTGCCGATTGTCATACTCATCGACATGCAAGTCGTGAATCCTATTAGAAGCATATGATCTCATACATCACAATATATCATTCATCATTCATCACAACTTCTGGCCATATCACATCACATGACAATTGCTGCAAAAACAAGTTAGACGTCCTCTAATTGTTGTTGCATCTTTTACGTGGCTGCAATTGGGTTCTAGCAAGAACGTTTTCTTACCTACGAATAACCACAACGTGATTTTGTCAACTTCTATTTACCCTTCATAAGGACCCTTTTCAACGAATCTGCTCCAACTAAAGTGGGAGAGACAGACACCCGCCAGCCACCTTATGCAACTAGTGCATGTCTGTCGGTGGAACCGGTCTCACGTAAGCATACGTGTAAGGTTGGTCCGGGCCGCTTCATCCCACAATACTGCTGAAGCAAGAAAAGACTAGTAGTGGCAAGCAAGTTGACAAGATCCACGCCTACAACAAAATTGTGTTCTACTCATGCAATAGAGAACTACGCATAGACCTAGCTCATGATGCCACTGTTGGGGAACGTTGCAGAAAATTAAAAATTTTCCTACGGTTTCACCAAGATCCATCTATGAGTTCATCTAAGCAACGAGTCATGGGAGAGAGATTGCATCTACATACCACTTGTAGATCGAGTGCGGAAGCGTTCAAGGGGATGGTGATGATGGAGTCGTACTCGCCGTGATTCAGATCACCGATGACCAAGTGCTGAACGGACAGCACCTCCGCGTTCAACACACGTACGGGACGGGAGACGTCTCCTCCTTCTTGATCCAGCAAGGGGGAAGGAGAGGTTGATGATGATCCAGCAGCACGACGGCGTGGTGGTGGATGCAGCAGAACTCCGGCAGGGCTTCGCCAAGCTGCTGCGGGAGGAGGACGAGGTGTAGCAGGGGGAGGGAGGCGCCAATGCACACGGGTGCGGCTGCCCTCCCCCTTGCCCTCCTTTATATAGGCCCCCAGGGGGGGCGCCGGCCCTGGGAGATTCAATCTCCCAAGGGGGCGGCGGCCAGGGGGGTGGAGTGCCCCCCAAGGCATGTGGTGCGCCCCCCCCCCCCACCCTAGGGTTTCAACCCTAGGCGCAGGGGGTGGGCCTAGGGGGGCGCACCAGCCCACTATGGGCTGGCTCCCCTCCCACTTCAGCCCATGGGGCCCTCCGGGATGGGTGGCCCCACCCGGTGGACCCCCGGGACCCTTCCGGTGGTCCCGGTACATTACCGGGTGACCCCGAAACTTTCCCGATGGCCGAAATACCACTTCCTATATATAATTCTTTACCTCCGAACCATTCCGAAACTCCTCGTGACGTCCGGGATCTCATCCGGGACTCCGAACAACATTCGGTATGCTGCATACTCATATTCATACAACCCTAGTGTCACCGAACCTTAAGTGTGTAGACCCTACGGGTTCGGGAGACACGTAGACATGACCGAGACGACTCTCGGGCAATAACCAACAGAGGGATCTGGATACCCATGTTGGCTCCCACATGCTCCTCGATGATTTCATCGGATGAACCACGATGTCGAGGATTAAACAACCCCGTATACAATTCCCTTTGTCAATCGGTACGTTACTTGCCCGAGACTCGATCGTCGGTATCCCAATACCTTGTTCAGTCTCATTACCGGCAAGTCACTTTACTCGTACCGTAATGCATGATCCCGTGACCAACCACTTGGTCACTTTGAGCTCATTATGATGATGCATTACCGAGTGGGCCCAGAGATACCTCTCCGTCATACGGAGTGACAAATCCCAGTCTCGATCCGTGTCAACCCAACAGACACTTTCAGAGATACCTGTAGTGCACCTTTATGGTCACCCAGTTACGTTGTGACGTTTGATACACCCAAAGCACTCCTACGGTATCCGGGAGTTACACGATCTCATGGTCTAAGGAAGAGATACTTGACATTGGAAAAGCTTTAGGAAACGAACTACGCGATCTTGTGCTATGCTTAGGATTGGGTCTTGTCCATCACATCATTCTCCTAATGATGTGATCCCGTTATCAATGACATCCAATGTTCATAGCCAGGAAACCATGACTATCTGTTGATCAACGAGCTAGTCAACTAGAGGCTCACTAGGGACATATTGTGGTCTATGTATTCACACGTGTATTACGATTTCCGGATAATACAGTTATAGCATGAATAAAAGACAATTATCATGAACAAGGAAATATAATAATACTTTTATTATTGCCTCTAGGGCATATTTCCAACAGGCCCTGTTCCGCCTGTCAGCGGTGGCAGCCTCCCGGCGCTGAACTTTCGCCTTCCAGTCGGCATTAGACATGCCTGTGGGCTTGGACGGCGGCGCCCTTTGCTTGCTCTGCTTCAGCTGGATGACGGCGGCGATGGTATCCGTCGCGGCGCAGGGGACCACGTACTTCTTCGGCGGCATGGCGGCCGGCTTGAAAGGGAGGAGGAGATTGGCGGGAGGAATGGATAATGAGAGGGAAGCCGAGGGGGAAAGCGGGAGGAAACGACGGGAAAAGGTCCTCCTCTCGCCGACACAGCGGCCCCACACCCCTTTTCGCTTCTACCGGTGCCCCCAGGCGACCCACAGGCGCTTGGGTTCGGCTCGGGGTCGCCGGCTGTTAATTCGGGCCAAACCGGCACTAAATGAGATCGTGGGGGCATGACTGGGCCGATTTTCGGCCGCCGGCACTAAAAAATCGCCTTGGGGGGAGGTGTTGGGGCGCGGCGGGAGACGCTCTGAGGCCTACGATGCTTATTTTCAGTTCTACTCTCTCCGATCCTAAATATTATAAGTCTTTTCAGAGTCATTTTGGGATATGACAGTATGCATTGGTTAAAAAATCAAAAAATCTGAATTTTTTTGCGAGGAAACATTGATGTTTTTTTCAACATTTTGCGTGCAAAATTTCGCAACGAAACCACATTCATGTAGGTGTGGGTAAAAATTCGATGCTCCAGTCTTGTGATTTCATAGCGAATTTTTGCACACGTGTTGAAAAAACATCTGATAGGAGCTAGGGTTCTCCCCGGTCTCGGATGTAGGATGTAGGGGAAGGAAGGAGGAGGGCGCGGGCTGGCGCGTGGTGGTCGGCGGCGTGGCGCCGTCCTTGCGTGGTGCGGCTGCGGTGAAGGAAGGAGGCGGCTAGGGTTTAGGGTTTCCGGCTCCTCTGCGAGCCGGGCAATAGAAATAGTCTTATTGCTTAAATCTCAAAATAGTCTTACAAGTTGTATATATAACCACGATGTGAAATAAAAACTAAGATAATTTGCGGGCTAAGCTTGCCCGGTGGGCCTCCTACGACCGTAGGTCCGGCCGGTCATAACATCTCTCCCCGCCTGCGCAAACAGCTCGTCCTCGAGCTGAAAGTCGGGGTAGTGTTGGCGGGACTCCTCGCGCTGCTCCCAAGTAGCGTCCTCCTCTGAAAGGCCAGCCCACTGAATCAACAGGTACCAAGAGCCGTGACGCAGCTGAGCCTTCAACGTCTTCTCCGGCTCAGGAAGGAGACGCCCATCAGTGACCGGCGGAAGTGCTGGAGGAACCGCGGGTGGCTCGCCACGGAAAGGCTTGAGCAGCCCCACATGGAAGACATCATGGATCCGCGCACCTGCCGGAAGCTGAAGACAGTAAGCCACCTTCCCAATGCGTTCCAAGATAGCAAAGGGACCGGCATAGCGAGGATCCAGCTTCGTCTTCGCGCGTGGGTCCAGGGACTGCGTAGATCGATGAAGTAGACGCAGCCACACCCAATCACCCACCGCGAACTCTACCTCGCAATGGTTGCCGTCGTAGTAGTGTTTGGCCAACTGCGGGGCCTGAAGGAGGCGTTGCCGGACTTCTGCCAGCATCTCGTCACGGTTCCGCAGAAGAACACCGGCCATCTCGGTCTGTGCCAAGGCCGGATCAACAGGAAGAATCGACGAGGTGGCCGGCCATAAACCATCTCGAAAGGCATAGCACAGAGGGCGGAGTGATAAGAGGTGTTGTAGCAGTACTCCGCCCACGACAGCCAGTCCACCCATGCGCGAGGGCGATCACCTGTGACACAACGCAAATACATGGCAGTCACCTTGTTAACGACCTCGGACTGGCCGTCCGTCCGAGGATGGAAAACTGTGCTCAGGCGGAGCTTAACGCCTGCCAGCCGGAAGATGTCGCGCTACACATGTCCCGTGAACACGGGGTCGCGATCACTGGCGATCGACGATGGAAACCCGTGGAGACGGACAATGCCGTCGAAGAAAGCCCGAGCGACAGACGCCGCCGTGTAGGGATGCCCGAGCGCGATGAAGTGGGCATATTTCGAGAAGCTGTCGACCGCCGTGAGAATGACGGACTTGCCACCCACCTTAGGGAGGCCCTCGATGAAGTCCATGAAGATGTCCGCCCAGATCTGGGACGGCACTTCCAAAGGCTGGAGCAAGCCAGCCGGCCGTAGAGTCTCCGTCTTGTTGCGCTAGCACGTCACACAAGACCGTATCAATGTTTCTTGAAAAAAAAACATTTTTTTCGGATTTTACTGTTCACCCGAGCTCATGTGAGCTCGGGTGCAGAACAGCTGCGTCCTATCCATCATTAACACGTGTTCTTTTGTATCGGTTTATGGTTTGTGACCTCAGTAGTGGTCTGAAAAGAGAAGTTACATTGTCTGCCAAATTCAGTGATAAACCTGAGACGATAAGTTCTCAACCTAGCATCATGGTTTTGAGTAGACGTCACAAATCTGCATTTCTTTTGTGCGAACTATCACAGGTCCGCATTATTATGTTCTTACTTCACAATACTGCAATTTTCTTTGGCACAGGTTTTTTCACAAAACTGCATTCCTTCCAGGATGATGTACAGCCTTGAGAGGATGGGCTCCAGATGGCACACATGCTGATCTGTTTGTGTGACGTATGTAAAGAAGGCCGGAACTCTTTCAATGAATGGCTAAATCGATGAAGAATCGGTCCAAAAAAATCGATGAAGAATGATCTGCAGCAAGGCCACTGTTTTATTAATATTTAACTTATGGCTGCACTACCACTGTGCAGTATCACAAACAGTCTAGAACGGGTTATGTTGGCCTTCTGTTAGGCTCTTGGGTCAGTCCTTTTGATATTCCATGTGATGTGAAACATTTATTTCTTGTGCATGTTATCATTGTTCCCTTAAGGCAATCATTTTACATGCCTGGTTCTACTGGGATATTTCCTAAACTCGGCCTCGGTTATGATTTGATGTGGACTGGTTTTCTACATTTATCTAGAGGCTATTTGTACATTTGTTTAAGCTTGGAGCTCCAATTTTCTCATTTTATGCTCGTGCATCCAATTTATTAAAAAATTAGGAATAGTGTATTGATCTTCTAAGAGAAGGCATCATATATTGCTGGTAATTAACTGAGCAGTGAATATTTTGAAAAATTGAACAGTGGATACTTACTGGTCACTACTTACAAAAATATGACTTGTTGAGTGCTTGGTAGCTTTGCTCTGTACACAATTGACATTGGACAAAATGAAATCTTGGATCGCTAGGTGTGGAAAGCGTCAAGCAAAATCTACCTTCAGTTGTCAGCCAGATATCCTAGAAATACAGGTATGTGGCAAGATGATTTGCTACTTCAAATTAAATTATTGAAATGATCAGAGAGAGGAGGTTCGGTTAATTCCATGGTTCATGCCACCTATTCATGCCTGGCAGGACTTGCATAACATCCGAGCTTGCAACAGTCCATGGTGTCAAACACGGCACCCATCCGGCATTCCCCATGATGCATGAAAAGTTACAATGGTGGAGTGGTATACTACAATGAACTCTGCTGAATAACAGCTTAGCTAAGGTCGGGAAGAAGTTTCAGGATGCGTCAATCATGTACCTCGACAAGCACGCTGTAATGCTCGAACTGTTCCAACATCCAAATGCTCACGTTAAGTTCAGTTCAATATTGTACTGGCAGATTTGGTTCGTATTTATATTCAATGTCAAAATTGACTGATCTGGTGATGATCTCAGGGCTAAAGTACTAGAGCTTCCTGTGGATATGGTGGCAGAACTTACAGTTCCAATCAAGATGCTTGCTGTGGAAACAGCAAGGTAGTGAAGAGCAGAGGGCATGTGAAGAGAGCAGCAGAAGCTGCAATTAAGATGATAGCCTCTGCAGTGATCAGTGGCTCCTTTTCATATCCGCCTTTGGAACTTTCAAAGCTCTGTAGCCCATAGGCATCGTCAACTAGCCAGATATACAATGTTGCTCCTGAAAATGATCGATCAAAATAGCAGCCCAGGTGTGTTGGGAAATGATCATGTTTAAACTTCAAACCTTGAACTAAGAATAAGGACAGTCGTACAGCGGTACAGGATTGCTACATGTTGTTTGATTGAATGTATGTTGAGAGTTCAGACTATCACAGTTCACTCCCAATTCCCAAATGAAAGGATTGCAATTCGTGCAAACACATTCCAACTACTCATTCACAAGAACCGCAGTTGGTTCAGCAATTTTTATGGCCTTGATGTTAATCCATATTCATAATTTGACAGAAAAAATCATGGTAAGCAGCAAGCACAAACCAGAAGCAATCCAGCAGACCATATTTCAACCTCAATCTTGGATTCAGAAAGCCTAATATTCAGACTAAGTAAAAATTCACATGATGAAGATGTATTCTGAAATTAGAGTATAAGCTGCAATCTAAGAACTAGTTACCCTCACAATCTAAGACAAATTATAGATTGTAGCTAACAATATTTTTGCCACAGCTGTTGTCAGACTGATTTAATCACAACATCGACGCCAAACTGCAAATAAATTCCAACTCCTCGTTCACAGGCTCTGTCGTTCAATATTTTTGCCAAAGCTTATTGCAAATCAATTTGGTACTGTACATTCGAAAGATGCATTCAGATTTCAGAACGCCTGACAGACCAACTATAGACATGTTTCACCCACACTAATTCAGAGGGTGGAGATAAGCACAGAAAAAAGAGGATAATAATTCAGAGGGATATTTATCTCATCCTGGTAGCCATGTTTCATTGATATAGGCAGTACATCGAAGCACAGCAACAAGCCAGTTACATAGGAACGACGCACACATAGAGCACGACGGGAACAGAGAGCCTAAAACACCTAGCAATGACAAGCGAGGCGCCTAGGCGCGCTCCCCGCGGATGCGGCGGGCGAGCTGGATGTCCTTGGGCATGATGGTGACGCGCTTGGCGTGGATGGCGCAGAGGTTGGTGTCCTCGAAGAGGCCGACGAGGTAGGCCTCGGCGGCCTCCTGCAGGGCGGAGACGGCGGAGCTCTGGAAGCGGAGGTCGGTCTTGAAGTCCTGCGCGATCTCGCGGACCAGGCGCTGGAAGGGCAGCTTGCGGATGAGCAGCTCGGTGCTCTTCTGGTACTTGCGGATCTCGCGCAGCGCGACGGTGCCCGGGCGGAAGCGGTGCGGCTTCTTCACGCTGCCGGTGGCGGGCGCCGACTTGCGCGCCGCCTTGGTCGCCAGCTGCTTCCCTCTCCCCTACCCGACGTCACGCAACCACACGACTGGCACTTGGATCCGCCGCCGGCGCTACGGCCAGCGAGGGCGCACGCGAAGGAGGTACGGCGCCGGCGGTAGCTGCTGACGCCGGAGCAGCGCCGCAACCCCGCCTACAACTTTGACTCCCTCGTTTGGGAGCAGTGGTTTGCCTTTGATGTTTTCTCTCAATTGAACTTTGATTAGTTGCACGTTCTTGTTATTGGGCTCTTCGATTTCTTCGACACAAAACTCATGGGGCGGGATGAAAGTTCCCTTTACTCCAAACAAGAAACAAGCGCGGATGTTTTGCTACGCTTGTCATGCCCTTGCTCAGCTGAGCTTGTCTCCTTGCATTTCATGAATTCGGAGTATATACTGCACGTTTTTGTGTTCAACAACCGAACTACCCTTGCCATTCAAGTCGCTCTTATTTTCATCAAAATTATCAATTCTGCACTTCTTGCCTCGGTATAGGCCTTCCAGTAGTGTCCCTTGTTTATATTTTTATGTGGAAGAACATTACACTTGTCCCAATGGGCTATAACCCTTTCTCAATACACTTGTCTCAATGGGCTATAATCTAATCCATGAGTAGGCAGTAAACATGGCAAATACGGTATGCATCTCATACTGATACCTAAGCATGTGAGCACGTACGGTACATAGAATCGGAACATCTATGAACAACATATATACGGCTAGCACATGTACGAGTAAGCGAGGGATGAACAGATCATACCCTCCGGTTGGCCAGGCCAACGCGGCGGCGGCGGCAGCAGCCTTGGCGTCGTCTGTGGCCTTCTTCTTGGCAGCGATGTCTTTGACCATGGTGTCGATGCAGGGGAAGTAGTGGAAGCAGAGGCGAATGGAGATGGGGACGGATCAGGAGCGGTCGCGTCGAGACGATCCCCAAAAACCTTATTGTCGTTCTCCCGGGCAGGATCTCGAACGACAAGGTTCCTGAGGCACCTGCTCTCCCGACCAATCGTGCACGCGGCCGTCGGGATGGGATCGCCAGAAGCAGCACAGATAGAGGAACAGTAGATGACAGCTGGGGTTGAACTTTATTCAGGACATGACATGATGTCAATACAGCCTCCCTCCACCATGCCTTGGATAAACCCAATGTATCTAACATGGCATTCACCAAATCTATTAGAGTACAGTTTTCCCGTTCGGCAACCCCATTTGTCTGGGGTGAATAGGGAGGTGTCCTCTCGTGAATAATACCATGTTCCGCACAGAATAAATCAAACTCACTAGAAAAGTACTCACCACCACGATCAGACCATACACGTTTTATTTTCTTCTCAAGTTGGTTCTCAACTTGAGCCTTATAGATTTTAAAATAGTGTAGAGCCTCGTCCTTTGTATTTAATAGATACACATAACCAAATATAGTGGAATCATCAATTAAAGTCATGAAGTATTTATTTCCACCTTTAGTCAACGCACCATTCATCTCTTAGAGATCTGAATGTATGAGCTCTAATGGTGCCAGGTGTCTCTCCTTCGCATGCTTGTGAGGCTTACGAGGTTGCTTAGCTTGCATACACGCATGGCACTTAGAGCCTTGATGTTTGCTTGAACTACGTCGGTATTTCCTCAAAGATGAAGAGATGATGCAGCACAACAACGATAGGTATATCCCTCAGTGATGAGACCAAGGTTATCGAACCAGTAGGAGAACCACGCAACACCACATAAACAACTCCTGCACACAAAGAACAAATCACTACTAGGGAAAAGCCTATACACAGAATCTTAGCAGCAGCGCGGTTCAAAATAGAGCGCTGCTGCTAAGTAGTTGTAGCGCGGGTTACGTAAACTCGCTGATGATAAAGATTTAGCAGTAGCGCGCTCGACCAGAAACGCACTGCTACAAATATCGACCGGCGGTGTTCCCCCAACTCTAAGTAGCAGTAGCGCGGTCGCAATAACAGCGCTACTGCTAAGTACGTAGTAGTAGCGCGGTTTCCTCGAGATCGCTGCTGGTAAGTTTCAAATTGCCACAATTTTTTGTCCCAGTTAGCAGTAGCGCCTTACCGCAAAGCGCGCTGCTGCTAAGTTCTTAGCAGCAGCGCGTTTTCTCTCCCGCGCTACTGCTAACCCCACCAACCCCCAACCCGTCCCTTCCCTCCCCCTTCCTTTTTTCCCTTCCCCCTACCTCCCCCTCTCCTCTCTTCCCTCCACCACATGCTCCCACTCTCACTCTTCTTCTTCTCAATACTTCTCCCCCATTACTCTCTCTCTTCTCTATCCACCTTCTCTCTCTTCATTACTCCTACATAACTACACCACCTCCATTAATGCATCTCCTTTCTCTTTTTCCTTCCCCTCCACTAGTCGAAGTTGTCTCCTTCCAAATTAGGTAGCTAGGTAGATGTAGGATTTAGTTAAGTGACCTATTTGCCCCCTAACTAGATCTATCTTTGTCAAGAAGAGCTTTGTGCACTTTTGATCTCCCTACAACATCATCTCCGGCCATCGAGATAGAGGTGATGAAAATTTCATGCTTTTGCAAAATGGAAATGTGTTTATGTGTGTGTGATATGTTTGTGGAAATTGTGTGTGTGGCATGAGTTGACGCCGCCAAATTGTGCTTTTGAGTTGCCTATGTTTTGCCGAAATGTCAATTTATTTACGTTTCGGCGAATTCCGGGCAAACTCTAGATCCATATATGTCCTATTTTTAGGGAAGGTCATGCCAAATTTTTTTATGACTTTGATGCATGCATGCATTTTTACAATCAATTTTTTTATTATTACCGTGCAGAGTTGACGATGGTCAATGGAACGATGGTGGACAGGTGGTTGCGGTCGGCGGTGCAAGACATGAAAGAAAATAACCGGACAGAGGTTTTATGTCCGTGTCGAAAATGCAAAGGAATAGTTTGGCTCGACCCCCATGACGATGGCCGTGTCGAAGCGCACCTGCTCATGACTGGTTTCATGGATGGCTATACTCGGTGGATAATTGAAGATGAGGATGACGATGTTGAGGATGCCGACGAGGCAGGCAATGATGACACGGGGCAAGACGAAGAGATGATCGATAATGGCGGCGGGGAAGAGGGCGGACATGGCGGCGGAGAAGGGGCCGGACATGGCGGAGGAGAAGGGGCCGGACATGGCGGCGGAGAGAACGACATGGACTCCACGCAGCAGAGTTCGTCGGTAATAAGTTCAATTGTGCGGGACCCTCATGTTCAAGCATTGCTTCGCAAGGAGACGAGTACTGAGAGAGCTGCTTCTAGAGAGGAGGCTAAGCTGGAGCAACTGGTGGTAGACTCGAACACTCCATTGTATGATGGTTGCAATCCTGAGGTGACCCGGTTGAGTTTCACGCTCCAACTCCTGAAGACGAAGGCTAAAAACAAATGGACCGACACTAGCCTCGATGAGCATCTCAAGTACCTAAAGGATGTTCTTCCCGCGGGTAATCTATGTCCTACTAGTGTTGATGAGGCCAAGAAGATCGTGTGCCCTCTTGATCTGCCACACGTTAGATACCATGCATGCATCAACGATTGCATAATTTATCGGAAGGAGCACGCGGAAAAAACAAGCTGTCCGGTGTGCAATGCTTCTCGATACAAGAAGGCCGGGAAGAAATGTCCCCAGAAAGTTGTATGGTACTTACCGATCACTCCCCGTCTCCAGAGGTATTTTGTAGATCCCAAGGAAGCAAAGCTAATGCGCTGGCACGCGGAGAGGAAGAAGCCCGACAATGGAGATGATCCGAAGCTGAGACACGTGAAGGATGGAAGCCAGTGGAGAGCATTGAACAACTTCTATCGGTATTTTGAATGTGATGCAAGGAACATCGTGCTCGGCGCGTGTATCGATGGCATGAATCCGTTTGGCAACCAGAACACCAACCATAGTACATGGCCCGTGTTTGTATGGATGTACAACCTCCCCCCTGGTTGTGCATGAAATCGAAGTACATTCACATGAGCATGCTTATTCAAGGGCCGAAACAACCAGGAAATAATATTAATTTGTATATGGGGCTACTTCAAGAGGAGTTAGACACATTATGGAAAACACCGGCCAAGACATGGGACGCCAGCAAAGGTGAGTATTTCAACATGAGAGCCGCGCTGATCACGACAGTGCAGGACTATCTCGGTTACGGATATGTGGCAGGCCAGGTGTGCCATGGATATTGCGGATGCACGCGGTGCATGGATGATACAACGTCTCAGCAGCTAACGTCAAGGAAAGATGGCGGGTCTGGGAAAATCGTGTACATGGGGCATCGAAGATGGCTTGAACAGGACGACCCGTGGAGAAACCGTGGAGATCTATTCAATGGTCACGCTAAGCATCGAGGACCTCCACGTAAGCGGAGCGGTGCCGAAATCGATGAGCTGTTGAAAAACTGGAATGAGTGCCCCGCGCCGGGAAAGACGATGAGAAAGGCGCCGGAGCCGCTGCTGAAGGTATGGAAGACGAGGTCTGTGTTCTGGGACTTGGAGTACTGGCACAAACTCGATACACCTCATTGCCTTGATCAAATGCATATCTGTAAGAATGTCCTTGAGAGCTTGCTCGCAACACTGATGAACATGCCGGATAAGACCAAGGATGGGCCGAAGGCAAGAAAAGACTTGCAAGATTTGAAAATCAGGGAAGATCTGCACATGCCGCCCCGTAAAATGTCAGACGAGACAGAGACGGAGACAGAGGCACGGGAGAAGAAGGGCAAGAAATTAAAGAAAGAAGATTATTGCCCCCCCTCTTGCTTCACCTTAAGTCAGGCTGAGATCAATCAATTCTTTAAGTGCCTTACCGGAGTGAAAGTTAGTTCCGGTTACTGTGGCAAGATAAGCAGATATCTAGACACGGACAAGAAAAGGTTCAGCGGGATGAAGTCTCATGACTGTCATGTGATGATGACGCAGATACTACCTGTTGCCCTTAGAGGGATAATGGACAAGCACGTCCGTGACACGCTTATTGGTCTCTGCAACTTTTTCGACGTCATCTCTCGAAAGTCGATCAGTGTGAAGCAGCTCCAAAGGCTACAGGAAGAGATTGTTGTGATACTGAATGAGCTTGAGATGTACTTCCCGCCCGCGTTCTTCGACGTGATGGTGCATCTATGTGTCCATATTGTGGATGACATAATAGACCTGGGGCCGTCATTCCTGCACAACATGATGCCGTTTGAGAGGATGAATGGGATCATCAAAGGATTCGTTCATAACATGTCCCGTCCGGATGGAAGCATCGTCCAGGGCTATTTGGCACAAGAGTGCATCTCTTTCTGTGAGAATTTTCTATATGGCGCAGACCAGCCGCCTGGTGTTAGTGTTGGTTTGCCCGTTAACAAGCACGATGGGAGGCTCGAAGGAGATGGTCACTGCAACGGTCGCAGGGAACTGCACGTGGCATACTCAGATCGACGCAGCGACTTTGACAGAGCAAACTTGGTAGTGCTACAACACCTAGACGAGGTAGATCCTTTCGTGGCACTGCACAAAGAAATTATCGCAAAGAAGTATCGTGACCGGGGGGTATGCAGGACGGACGCTGAAGTTACTAGAGAGCACAACTCCACTTTCCTGCATTGGTTCAAAGAGCATATTATTGCTAATCCCCCGGAGGAGGGCTCTAAGGACGGATTGCTCATATACGCCTTAGCACATGGCCCCTCGCCCAACCTCGTAACCTATCAGGCATATGATATCAACGGATACACGTTCTACACGGAGGCAAAAGATATGGACAGTGATGATCAGAACTCAGGGGTGACGATGGAATGCATGACCGGCAGTGACAACGGCACAACTGAACGATTTTATGGAAGGGTCGAGGAGATTTGGGAGTTTGACTACTCTGGACTGCACAACACGACGATGTTCCGTGTCAGATGGGCTAAGAATGTCGAAAGAGAAAGCCGGATGTTCACTACCATGACTATACCCGACGCCAAGAGCGCTACCGTGAACGCTATCGCAAAAAACGAGCCATGGGTACACGCTAAGCACGTGACACAATGCTTCTTCATAACTGACCCGCGCAATCCCAGCCGTGTTGTCGTGAGGAGAGGCAAAAGGAACATCATTGGAATGGATGGAGTCGCCAACGAGGAAGACTATGATCAGTACGGCAACCCAATGAGGGAAGATGACGATGATGATGAAGTATACGTCAAAAGAAGAATCAATACTACATTACCTAAGAAAAATCGTACTCCATGGAAAAGGCAAAGTCACAATGAGGGGCTCAATTATTCTTCGACGAACAAGAAGGGAAAGAAGCTGACTCAAAAACGAAAACGTCAGCACTGAGGAAACGTATGTTATGGGTCCAATGATGTGTAATATATATATGTTCCTATTTTGTATACACACTTAGCCATTATTATGCATGGGTCCAATGATGTGTAATATATATGTTCCTATTTTGCATACATATTTAACCGTCAAATGATGCAATATATATCGCCCTCCCTTCGTTCACTGCCCTCGGGAAATAAAAGTGGGATAAAATAAAGGAAAAGAAAAAGGAAAACTGGCAGTAGCGACGGCAGTAGCAGCGCGTTTCCACAAAACCGCTGCTGCTAGATCTTAGTAGTAGCGTGTTTCTCATAAACCGCTGCCGCTACGCACCATAGTAGTAGCGAGTTTCTCATAAAGCACTGCAGCTACAGATCATAGTAGTAGCGCGTTCCTCTGAAACCGCTGCAGCTACAGAATATAGTAGCAGCGCGTTTTTACATAACGCGCTACTGCTACGTCCACTTAACCCAAAAATCGCACTCGCCCAGCTTCATCCCGCCATTTCCCCCCAAATCCCCACTCTCTCTCCGGCCCCCGTCGCTCCGCCGCGCCCGACCCGGCCCCGGCGCTCGCCCCCGACTCCGCCGGCACTGGCGCTAGCCCCGGCGCTCGCCCCCGTCCCGGCCCTCGACCCCGACTCCGGCGCGCTCACCCCCGACCACGCCGCTCACCCCCAACCCAGCCGCTCGCCCCCGACTCCGGCGCCGGCGCTCGCCCCCGACCCCGGCGCGCTCACCCCCGACCCGTCGGCCCTCGCCTCCCTTCTCTCCCCTGCCGGCCGTCGTCGGGCCTGCCTCCTCGCCCCTGCACTCTCTGTAACCCCCCCTCTCTGCTAGGGTTCTTCATGTTAATTAATTAGGTTATCTATTTAGTTATGAATTTAGCTAGGTTTCAAAATTAGCTGAATTTATATGGAAATTTGAACTGGACATGTGATATGTGCATATGTCATGTTTTGGACATGTCATGTTTGGAAAATGATCCGAGTGGCCTATGTTACGCCGGAATGTTGATTCATTTCCGTTTCGGTGAATTTCAGGCGCTCGATATGTCCATTTTTTAGCAAAGGTCATGCCGAAATTTCCCGTGAATAAAGGCATGATTTGTGCTACATAGTTGGCATATCGAGTGCTGGCACATAGATTTCTTTTTATGTCATTTCTCATTTATTCATACTTTTAGAAATAAATGAGGCCACTTAATCATAGGAAACATGTCGAACAACGAAGAAACTGGGCCTTCTGACCAAGATGCAGACAAGATGGATTATGAGGGTGAACAAGAGTACCTCGACTATTTGACTGCCAAGCAAGGTTTGCAGGTCGGCCTCGATGATGGTACTGACGCCGACATCGACACCGACGGCGCCGGCACCGACGGCGCCGGCACCGATGGCGGCGCCGAGACCGGTGGGGAAGGTACCGGCGGGGAAGGTACCGGCGGGGAAGGTACCGACCCCGATGCCGATACCGAAAAGAGGAAGCATAAGAAGCAGAGGATACGAAAACCTAACAAACTAGGGATTGGACGACTTGTGATCACAAAGATGGCACCTGGCAAGTTTGAGCCGTTAGAGCCGGAAGAACCTCGCAAGTGCTATGGGAACCAAGTAGGATGCATCCTACGGGAATGCGCGAGCATCAACGACGATGACTTAAGGAGTAAAGAACATTTGACGCAGTTGCTCCTAACGAAGTTGCACAAGAGATTCAAGTTCCCCGACCGGGATGATAACATAGAACAACCGTGGGATGATCCGAAGATGAAAAAGATTAACAATCACGCCATGGGCATGTTCAGCAATGATTTGTCCTCCTTGAAAGGGAGGGTGAAATGAGCTATTGAGGCTGATGAACCCCTATCCAAGATTCTGGAGGAAAATCCGACACTTACGGAAGAGGAGTTCGAAAAGTTCAAGGACACTTGCGCTACTGAGGCAGCCAAGGCTAAGGCTGCGAAATTCAAAAGCCTTTAGCAAAGGAACACGGGGAAGCATCGCCTCGGAAGCCGTGGATACCTCGGTAAAAGGCCCATATGGGATAAGGAGGACGCGGAACGTGAAGCCGCGGGTCTCCCAGACCCCTTCGCGAAGTTCACCAACCCCTTGGAGCATGACTTCATCAGGGCCCGCTACAAGTGGGACAAGGAGAAAAAGGTTTTTTACACGGACAAGATCACGAGGAAATTGATTAGACTACTGGAGAAGCAACACCGGCTTGCAGCCGAAAGCCCTACTTCTCCGATGAGGCCCAAGTGGGACACCCCTCTCAATCGGGCCTTGAACGAACTTAAGGGACTCCCGTTGGACCAGCGGCCGCAATATGGTCGTGTGCACGGCGCTGGAGACGGCGCCACGTGGAAGGTGTTTTACAATGACGGCCCGGAGGCCAAGAAGCAGAAAAAGAAGTTTAGTCAGGCGGACATCGACGCAAAGGTGAAGCTTGCGGTCGAGAAAAAAGCAGCTGAGGACACGAAAAAAGCAGCCGAGGACAAATATGAGTTGCTACAGCAGGCAGTCAATGCAGCTGTAACTGCCTGCAGAAATGATTTTGCTACTAACTTGGTTCCAGTTATCATCAACTGGGCGAAGGAAAATCCAGACAAGACGGTACATGATTTCCCGATGCCCA
Organism: Triticum timopheevii; assembly: GCA_963921465.1. Classification (NCBI taxonomy): domain Eukaryota; kingdom Viridiplantae; phylum Streptophyta; class Magnoliopsida; order Poales; family Poaceae; genus Triticum; species Triticum timopheevii. Next base: position 175,445,608 of record OY997272.1, read on the forward strand.
GTTTCGTCGCGAGCAACTCCATGAACAACAACACCATCGCACCATCACTTGCTCAAACAACCGGGCCTCCTCTCGCAGCCGCTCCCGCTCATAGCAGCCCGTCCTCAGTCTCAGGCGCGCTAGGTGGGCCTTCGTCTTTGGCTGAGCTCGACGCCGTCACGGTAATTACATGTCGCACCAACATATATATATATATAGATAATATTCCATTTTTGTTGCCTTTCGGTTGTTTTACACCACAGACATATGTGTTTGCAGGCGAAAGAAACCCCATGCACCATACTCTACTTGATCAAAGGCCAGAAGGTGGACGTGGGAAAGGGGATGATAATGGACCCCTCTCAACGCACATTCCACAACCAGCCGATCCCCGCTGGGCACTTCAGGGTTAGCTTGACCAGTGTGAAATCGGGGCACGAGGATTTGCCTCCTCTAGTACAGCATGTGGGAGCGGACGACGAGACCCCGCCGTGGATTGGACGCTGCAAGGGTTGGGTGCTGCTATGGCCGAAGAATCTTATTCGTCTGGAGCCGGCCAAGAGCACACCAATAACTACCACACATCAACAAGCATGTGCGGAGACCACCACCCCACCTACGCAATTACCAGCTCCTGTAGTAGTGCCGGGTGAGAGCGGCGGACGACATGATGAAGGGGGTGCAATAGTACTGGCTGATGTAATTTCTCCTGTAGAACAGAGAATGGATGATGAGACGGAGGTCGACCCTATGGATTACCTCAATACAAACGCGTATGACTGTGACATAGATATGATGAGTCAACCATATGACGAATCAGGCTATCAGCTTGCTAATGAGGATATGGATGATATGCCCGGGCAGGGCCGTACCATGGAATGCAAAAAGTCTCTCTTCATGAAATCCTCACAGGACACGCCTGAAGATGCCGCCTCAACACAGGCTCAACTAGCCGGGCGCGAGGGTCGTACAGTACTTATCCCGGGAACACTTGGGCAGGGGTTAAGGAAGGGTCTGGAAGGTGTGCCCAAGAAAAAGGAGAGGAAGAGATCGGGGAAGGTAACTGCCTCCAAACAAGCCAGAGCACACAGCAGCCAAACGATGCATTCTGAAGAGCGTGTACCCGTGAAAGGTGCGGTCATGTTCCATCTCACGGGCGAGCCGATGCTACCGCCGAAACCGCTGGAGGCACTATCAGGGGATCTCAGGAGACTGCACGACCATGTGCTGTCGACTGAGAAAAGCCTACTAGCCTCAAAGGATCCAGGATATCTGACATACGCGGCTCGTGTGCCTGAGGGGAAGTGCTACGTTGACACACGGCCCGCGGAGGTGTTCTTCCTGCGGTTTGACCATATCTTTGAGATGTTTCTAACAAGGCGGCTTGATTTTACTATCGTCCGCCTTTTTGCACTACATATGAGCTCCATCGTGAAGAGTGAAGAAGTCTCGCAAATCTGTGTGGCGGATCCATACTACATGCATGAGTCTTTCTTGAGTCTCGGCGACTTTGAGCGTGAAACTGCTAGGGAGTACCTCCAAAACTTCATGGTACAGAATAAGGACCGGGAAATTTTCCTCGTGCCTTATCATCCAAAGTAAGTTAGTTCCGGACAACCCTCTCGTACATTTCAATCATTCCTTCTCTCTCATATGGGGAATAATTTGAGGTGTCTTTTCCCCGCAGCAACGGGCGCACCGTCCTTATCGTTCTTTACCCGCAAGTCTCCCACGTCGTGTATTTTGACCCTTCGAGAGACTACAAGAAAAAGGACTACACCCACATAATGAATATTCTAGATGATGCTCTCCAAGGCTTCAGCTTTAGAGGTGGCCACGTGCATATCAGGAAACAAAGGAACAAGAAGATGGGTTTCGCGCATAAAACTAACTTCTCCTGCATCCATGTCCCAAAACCAAGCAAGAAGGATGGATTCTACATCGTCCATCTCATGATTCAGTTCAACAGGATCACCAAAAGCTTCGCATTAACAGCAGAAATGATGACCATATCCACAAGTGGCTAGAATCTCATGGAGAAGCGAATTATAAACTTAGAGATGACTTCTTTCGCATCCAAAGCGACATTGCGACGATCATCATGAAAGAAGTCGTCGATGAGAAGGGGATGTTCCACCACGGCCCTATATCGTGAGCTGACGTTCGAACTCGCATAGGCATGCAACGTCTAGACCTCACGCCGTTCAAGCAGCTAGGGTTCGTCCTCGATGATATGGAAGGATGGAACTTCTAGTGATTTATGATGCCGATGATGATGATATGTGTCAACTTGTATACTTTTGGTAGCGATGAAACTTTGTGATGTCCACGGTCCCTGCCGAACTTGCGTAACGCTACTTTGTTAGTTTGCGTATGATGACCTGCGTACCTCTAGTTAATTAATTTGCATACTGTATATGTTGCATCTAGTTGCTAACCTTTCTTTTTTGGTGTTGCTCTAGTATATTTTGTTGCATATATATGATTGTACATCCTCTTCATGAACATGCATCTCTAACAGGTACCTAGTTTCTTGATGGCGAGATGGAAATGCTATGTCGTGTACAAAGGGAAGGTTCCGGGGGTGTACAACGAGTGGCATGAGTGTCAGGCGCAAGTGAATGGGTTCACGGGTGCCAGCCATAAAGGCTTCAAAAGCAGACAAGAAGGAGAAGCTAGTTACTTGAGGTTCACGCTAGCGCGAGAGAGGACTCGTAACCGCCACCTCATGTACTGCATGGTTCCTCTCTCACTCATAGTGATAGCACTTCTTGCGTATACCTTTGTTTAGATGGATGACGTTGTTGTAGTTGCAAGTATTCGAGACTTGCATGTATTGCTATTTTCGAGATGATAACAAGATATCACTTTGTGTTGGATGATGATTATGAAGAGACTATTTGTATGTACATGCTATGATTACATTTGTGGTCTCGCAGGCATTTGTATGTGTATCATGATGACATTTCTATGTGCTAAAGATTCTTCTACAAAGCTGGTTCAAATACAAAACAAATATGCCAAAAAAAACTACTTAAATTAGCAGTAGCGAGTGTACAAAAGTTAGCAGCAGCGCCTCAATAGCAGTAGCGCGTCCTGCCAAAGAGCGCTAGCGCTACTAGCGGTAGCGAGCTTCCATAACCGCGCTGCTGCTACACTTGTGTAGCAGTAGCGCGGGTGGGCACGCGCTACTGCTATGAGTTAGCTGTAGCGCCGTATTAGTAGCGCGGGTACCCGCGCTACTGATACATCTAAAACCTGCGCTGCTGCTAGCCTTTTCCCTAGTAGTGAATACTTGCAACCTAACGTGTTAAGGAACGCGAGATAAAATAAATTACAAAAAATTGCAGCAAGGTATTTTTGTATTTTTGGTTTAATAGATCTAAAAATAAAATCAAATAAAAATAGACTGTGAAGGCAAATATATTAAAGAAGAGACCCAGGGGCTGTAGATTTCACTACTGGCTTCTCTCGAGAAAAATAGCAAACGGTGGGAAAACATTTACTCTTGGGCAATTGATAGAACTTCAAATAATCATGACGATATCCTGGCAATGATCATTATATAGGCATCACGTCCAAGATTAGTAGACCGTCTCCTGCCTGCATCTACTACTATTACTCCACACGTCGACTGCTATCCAGCATGCATCTAGTGTATTAAGTTCATGAAAAAACGGAGTAATGCAATAAGAACGATGACATGATGTAGACAAGATCTATTTATGTAGAAATACTCCATATTGTTATCCTTAATAGCAACAATACATACGTGTCATTTCCCCTTCTGTTACTGGGATCAAGCACCGTAAGATCGAACCCATCACAAAGCACATCTTCCCATTGCAAGATAAATAGATCAAGTTGGCCAAACAAAACCCATATATCGGAGAAGAAATACAAGGCTATAATCAATCATGTATATAAGAGATCAAAGAAGACCCAAATAACTTTTATGGATAAAAACAAAGATCTGATCATAAACGCAAAGTTCATCGGATCCCAACAAACACACCGCAAAAAGAGTTACCTCATATGCATCTCCAAGAGACCATTGTATTGAGAATCAAACGAGAGAGAGGAACCATCTAGCTACTAACTATGGACACGTAGGTCTATAATGAACTACTCACGCATCATCGGAGAGGCACCAATGGACATGATGAACCCCTCCGTGATGGTGTCTAGATTCGATCTAGTGTTTCTGGAACTTGGGGCAACTGGAATTGATTTTTGTCGACTCCCCTAGGGTTTCTGGAATATTGGGGTATTTATAGAGCAAAGAGGCGGTGCGGGAGGCCACTGAGGTGGGCATAACCCACCTGGGCGCGCCTGGGCCCCCAGGCGCGCCCTGGTGGGTTGAGCCCCCCTCGGGGTACCCCTCTAGTACTTCTTCGGCCCATCTTGTGTCTTCTGGTCCAGAAAAAATCCATAAAAGTTTCATTGCGTTTGGACTCCGTTTGGTATTGATTTTCTGCGATGTAAAAAACAAGCAGAAAACAACAACTGGCACTAGGCACTATGTCAATAGGTTAGTACCCAAAAATGATATAAAATGATTATAAAATGATTGTAAAACATCTAAGAATGATAATATAACAGCATGGGACGATAAAAAATTATAGATACGTTGGAGACGTATCAACATCCCCAAGCTTAATTCCTGCTCGTCCTCGAGTAGGTAAATGATAAAAACATAATTTTTAATGTGGAATGCTGCCTAACATCCTCATCATATATTCTTTTCTTTGTAGCATTGACATTTGGACTTTTATATGGTTCAAAGCAATAGTCTAGTTTTGACATGAAGACTTTAATACTCAAGCATATCAACAAGCAACCATGTCTTTCAAAATATCAACGCTAAAGCAAGTTATCCCTAACCCATTATGCTCATTCATTGATCCATTCATGAAACACACTCGAATACTAGCTATACCCAATGCTCAAGTATGCTCATAGTGCCCTTTAGTTGGTGCTTTATAAGAGAAGATGGAGACTCAAGTAAAAAGTAAAAAATGCATAAAGTAAAAGAAAGTCCCTTCGCGGAGGGAAGTAGGGATTTGTAGAGGTGCCAGAGCTCAGAGCAAACATTGAGAGATAAAAACATTTTGGGAGGCATACTTTTCCCACCAAGAAAAAGACTTAGAGTTCCCAACACTTTCCATGCTAGATATATCATAGGTGGTTCCCAAACAGAAAATAAAGGTTATTCCTTTTCCACCATACTTTCACTTTCCATGGCTAACCGTATCCACGGGTGCCCTCCATACCAACACTTTCCAAGGAATTTATTATTTGATAACATAAAGTAAATTCATTTTTCATTTCGGGATTGGGCATCCCTAATACCTTTGTCGTACTCTCATGCAATGACAAGTGAATAAACACTCATCGTGACAATAACACATCTAGCATGGAAAACATCGGCCACCCCTCACTGCCTCGCGAGCGGTACAAGCACACAAAAGAGAAATTTATTTTGAAAATTAGAGATGGCATATACAAATTTGCTTAGAACGGCACGAAAATACCGCATATAGTAGGTATAGTGGACTCATATGGCAAAACTGGTTTAAAAGGTTTTGGATGCACAAGTAGTGATCATACTTAGTGCAAAATGAAGGCTAGCAAAAAGATTGAGAAGCGTCCAACCAAGAACGAGAAATCTCGTAAGCGAGCATTAAGCATAACTAACACCGAATAATGCACCACAAGTAGGATGTAATTTCATTGCATAATTATTGACCTTCGTGATTGCATAGGGAATCACAAACCTTAACACCAATATTCTTACCAAAGCATAATTACTCATCAACATGACTCACATATCATATCGTCATATCTCAAAACCATTACAAAGAACCAAGTTTATTTTGTCCAATGATCTTCATGAAAGTTTTTGTTGTATCCTCCTTGGATATCTATCACTTTGGGACTAATTTCATATGTTGCTTTTAATAAGCTCAAAAAATTTAAGTGAAGAACATGAGCATAATATTTCTTTCTCTCAAAATAATTTAAGTGAAGCAAGAGAGAATTTCTTAAAAAAATTACTAACTCCCAAATAAATCTAAGTGAAGCATGAGAGCATTTCTTCAAAAAATAGTAAAGCACACCGTCTCAAAAAGATATAAGTGAAGCACTAGAGCAATTCCATGGCTCTAAAATTTTAAGTGAAGCATAGGAGCAAGCATAGCATAATTTTTGGCTCTCTCAAAAAGGTTTGTCCAACAAGGATTGAAGACTTAAAACACAAAGAAAAACAACCAAATACTCATATCATACAAGATGCTCCAAGCAAAACTCATAATATGTGACGAATAAAAATATAGCTCCAAGTAAAATACCAATGGTTGTTAGAAGAAAGAGGGGATGCCACTCGGGGGCATCCCCAAGCTTAGTTGCTTGATACTTTTTGATTGTTATCTTGGGGTGCCTCGGGCATCCCCAAGCTTAGCCTTTTGCTAATCCTACCTTCATCCATCGTAGTATCACCCAAAACTTGAAAACTTCAATCACACAAAACTCAACAAAACCTTCATGAGATCCGTTAGTATAAGAAAGGAAACCACTACTATAAGTATTGTTGCAAACCCATTCATATTTTATTTCTGCATTATATCTACTGTATTCCAACTTTTCTATGGAAAACACTCTTCAGAGAAAACCATAGAATCATCAAAACAAGCACACAACGCAAAGAAAACAGAATCTATCAAAAACAGAACAGTCTGTAGCAATCTGGAAACTTCGAATACTTCTGTAACTCTAAAAATTCTGAAAATTAGGACAACGTGGAATTTTTTTATTAATCTCTGCAAAAAGAGTCAACTCAAAAGCACTCTTCTGTTAAAAATGGGAATTATTTTTGTGAGCGCAAAAGTTTCTATTTTTCAGCAAGATCAAATCAACGCTCACCCAAATCATCCCAAAGGCTTCACTTGGCACAAAAACTAATTTAAGCCACAGAAACACATCTAGTCAGAGGTATAAATTGGGTATTTTATTGAAAACTGCAAGAAAACCAAAAACCAAAAAGATACAACTTGGGTTGCCTCCCAATGAGTGCTATCGTTTTACGCCCCTAGCTAGGCATAATGCTAAGGATCTAGTGTTGTCATCTCTAGTTCTAGATCCATACGATTCCCTCATGATTCATTCATATGGTGGCCTAATTCTTGTTCTAAGGAAGTGTTCCATACCCTTACTTAATGGAAATTGAAATTTAATATTGCCTTCTTTCATATCAATCACGACAATAGTAGTACGTAAAAACGATCTACCAAGAATAATTGGACAAGACGAATTGCAATCAATATCAAGAACAATGAAATCTATCATAATTCCTATTTGCAAGAATAAGAACATCATTAATTCTTCCCAAAGGCTTTTTAATAGTAGAATCCGCCAAGTGCAAATTTAAAGACCATTCTTCAATATTGGTAAGACCAAGCACATCACATAAAGATTTCGGAATTGTAGAAACACTAGCACCCAAGTCACATAAAGCAAAACACTCAGAATTTTGATCTTGACTTTGATAGTAGGTTCCCATTCATCATGTAATTTTCTAGGGACTGAAACTTCTAATTCTAACTTTTCTTCAAAAGCTTTCATCATAGCATCAACAATATGTTTAGTAAAAGCTTTATTTTGTTCATAAGCATGGGGTGAATTTATCATGGATTGCAACAAAGAAATACAATCAACCAAAGAGCAACTATCATAATTAATTTTTGTAATCCAAAATAGTGGGCACATCACTAGTAAAAAAATTTACCTCTTCAAACCCACTTTTATCAATTTTCTCAACAAGATTTTCACCCTCCAAATTATCAGGATGCCTTCTAGATAAAGTTGAATCTTCTCTAGTCCCTTTTTCATAAATCTTAATTTTACTATACCAAGAATCAATAGAAGAAACACCAATCATTTTAAGATCTTCATCACTTTTATGAAAGCAATCACTAGAAAACGCTTTTTCTAAAAATTCTCTTTTAGGTCTAAGCATAGCGGTTCTTTTCTTACTGTCATCCATAGAAACATAAAGAGATTTAATTGATTCTTCAACCTGAGGCACAAAAATTTGCATCTTGAGAGTTTCTACATCATGAGAAATTCTATCAATACTTCTAGACGTTTCGTCGACCTTATTCAGCTTCTCTTCTATCGTAGCATTGAAAACTTTTTGTGTATTGATAAATTTCTTAATATTATTCTCAAGATAAAAGGTGTTCCTATTATTATTATAAGAAGGATTACCATAGTAATTATCATAATTATTAGAGGAATTACTAGGAAAAGGCCTAGGATTAAAATTACCTCTATAAGCATTGTTATTGAAATTGTTTCGCGAGATAAAATTCACATCCATGGCATCACTATTTTGCTCAATCATAGTAGACAAAGGCATGTCATTAAAATCAATAGGAGCACTTTTATTAGCAACCAACTTCATAAGAGCATAAACTTTTTCACTCGAAGAATTTATTTCTGCTACCGAATTGACTTTTTTACTAGCGGGAACTCTTTCGGTATGCCATTGTGAGTAACTTGACATAATATTGTCTAGAAATTTAGTAGCTTCACCCAAAGTAATTTCCATAAAAGTACCCCCCGCGGCTGAATCTAAAAGATTATGAGAAACAAAATTCAACCCCGCATAATTTTTTTGTATGATCATCCAAAGATTTAACCCATGAGTTGGACAATTCCTTAGCATCAATTTCATCCTTTCCCAAGATTGTGCAACATGATCATGTTCAAGTTGCTTGAAATTCATGATCTGGGTTCTAAGGGAAATGATTTTTGCGGGCGGAAAATACTTAGTAATAAAAGCATCCTTGCACTTATTCCCAGAATTGATACTATTGCGAGGCAAAGAAGAAAACCAAATTTTTGCGCGGTCTAGCAAAGAAAACGGAAATAATTTCAACTTCATAACATCATTGTCCACATCTTTTTTCTTTTGCATATCGCATAATTCCACGAATGTGTTAAGATGGGACGCGACATCCTCATTAGGAGTATGGCAAATTGATCTTTCATAACAAGATCAAGCAAAGCAATATTAATATCACAAGACTCCACATTAGTGGCGGGAGGAGCAATCCGAGTGCTAATAAAATCATTGTTGTTGGTATTTGAGAAATCACACAACTTTGTGTTCTCTTGAGTCATGGTGACTACACAACAATATTGCACTCAAAAGCAGATCTGACGAGAAAACGGCGAACGAAAAAGAGGGCGAATGAAACGGCAAATTTTTGTGAAGTGGGGGAGAGGAAAACGAGAGGCAAATGGCAAATAATCTAAATTGCAAGGAGATGAGATTTGTGATTAGGAACCTGGTAGATGTTGATAATGTCTCCCCGGTAACGGCGCCAGAAATTCCTTTTGATGTTTGCTTGAACTATGTCGGTATTTCCCCAAAGAGGAAGGGATAATTCAACACAACAACGGTAGGTATTTCCCTAAGTGATGAGACCAAGGTTATCGAACGAGTAGGAGATCCACACAACACCACGTAAATAGCTCCTGCACACAAAGAACAAATTCTTGCAACCCGACATGATAAAGGGGTTGCAAATCCCTTTCGGGTAAAAAGATAGATAAAATTGTAGTAGATTGGATAAATAGATCTCGCGGAAACGCGAGATAAAATAAACTACTAAAAATTGCAGCAAGGTATTTTTGTATTTTTGGTTTAATAGATCTGAAAATAAAATCAAATAAAAATACATTGCGAAGGCAAATATATTTAAAAAGAGATCCGGGGGCCGTAGATTTCGCTAGTGGCTTCTCTCGAGAAAAATAGCAAACGGTGGGAAAACAATTACTGTTGGGCAATTGATAGAACTTCAAATAATCATGACGATATCTAGGCAATGATCATTATATAGGCATCACGTCCAAGATTAGTAGACCGACTCTTGCCTGCATCTACTACTATTACTCCACACATCGACCGCTATCCAGCATGCACCTAGTGTATTAAGTTCATGGGAAAACAGAGTAATGCAGTAAGAATGATAGCGTGATGTAGACAAGATCTATTTATGTAGAAATAGACCCCATCTTGTTATCCTTAATATAAACGATACATACGTGTCATTTCCCCTTCTGTCACTAGGATCAAGCATCGTAAGATCGAACCCATCACAAAGCACCTCTTCCCATTGCAAGATAAATATATCAAGTTGGCAAACAAACCTAAATATCGGAGAAGAAATATGATGCTATAATCAATCATGCATATAAGAGATCAAAGAAGACTCAAATAACTTTTATGGATAAAATCATAGATCTGATCATAAACGCAATGTTCATCGGATCCCAACAAACACATCGCAAAAAGAGTTACATCATATGGATCTCCAAGAGACCATTGTATTGAGAATCAAACGAGAGAGAGGAAGCCATCTAGCTACTAACTACGGACCCATAGGTCTCCAATGAACTACTCACGCATCATTGGAGAGGCACCAATGGACATGATGAGCCCCTACGTGATGGTGTCGAGATTGGATATGGTGTTTCTGGAACTTGCGGCGGTTGGAATTGATTTTCATTGACTCCCCTAGGGTTTCGGGAATATTGGGGGTATTTATATAGCAAAGAGGCGCTGCGGGAGGCCACCGAGGTGGGCATAACCCGCCTGGGCGCGCCTGGGCCCCCAGGCGTGCCCTGGTGGGTTGTGCCCCCCTCGGGGCACCCCTCTGGTACTTCTTCGGCCCATCTTGTGTCTTCTGGTCTAGAAAAAATCCATAAAAAGTTTTGCTACGTTTGGACTCCGTTTGGTATTGATTTCCTACGATGTAAAAAACAAGCAGAAAACAACAACTGGCACTGGGCACTATGTCAATAGGTTAGTACCAAATATGATATAAAATGATTGTAAAACACCCAAGAATGATAATATAACAGCATGGGGCAATCAATAATTATAGATACGTTGGAGACGTATCAAGCCTTTGGCTAAAGAGAACCTCGGGATTAGATCCATCTTAGCTAGCCGCATCATACAACCGAATTTTACGTGACAAAGATGAGAATGCAAACCTCACATTTGTTCACATTAGAATGAATTTGGTTCACGACTTTATTACAGAATTCCTCCAGGGAAAGGCGGAACAAACCACCACAATCATATCCTTTCCAACAAATAGTCCATACTGAGATACAACTACTTTGTTGGACTCAAATACTAACTTAAACCCTTCTTTACATAGAAGGGAGCCACTAATGAGATTCTTCTTGATGGCAGGGACATGCTACACATTCTCCAGTTGCACAATCTTCCCCAAAGTAAACTTTAGATCTACTGTGCCTACACCATGAATAGAAGCATGTGAGCCATTCCCCATCAGGACGGAACAATCTCGTGCAACCTGGTAGAAGAAAACAAAGATACAGCAGCACAAACATGCATATTAGCCCCAGTGTTAACCCACCAATCGGTGGAATGAGAAACTGAAAGTACGGTAAACAAATTACCATACCCAGATGCCCCATCATTGTTGCTCAGAGTGACATTGACACACCTGGTGTCCTGTCCTAGATTCTTGTACTTGTTTGGGCACTTATTTGCCCAATGTTCCTCTGAACCACAAGTAAAGCAGCCATCTCTCCTTTTCTCTTTCTTCTTACCCTTCTTCTTGAAGGTAGTATTCTGTTGAACAGAGTTCTTTCCCCTAAACTTGTGAAAATTCTTCTGCACCACATTGGCGCTAGCAGAACCATCTACCCCTTTCATGTGTGAGTCCTTTGCTATCAAGTTTTGCTCAACACTTAGATGACTGATGACGTCCTCAACAAAGAATTCATGTCTCAAGTGCTTGAGAGAAGTAGCAAAGTTCCTCCATCCAGGAGGGAGTTGCAATAATGCAACCCGTGAAAAACTTGTCCAGTAACTCACACTTCTTGAGCTCCAGCTCCATAGCAATGCATTGTATCCCATGGGCCTGGTCCAATACAGAATGGTTATCAACCATTTTGTAATAATGGAATAGCTCCATAGCATACAAGTGATACGTCCATTTTGCATCATGATTTTATATCAATATTTATTGCATTATGGGCTGTTATTACACATTATATCTCAATACTTATGGCTATTCCCTCTTATTTTACAAGGTTTACCATGAAGAGGGGGAATGCCGGCAGCTGGAATTCTGGCTGGAAAAGGAGCAAACGTTTGAAACCTATTCTGCACAACTCCAAAAGTCCTGAAACTCCACGAAACATCTTTTTGGATTTAATAAGAATTTTTGAGCGAAAGAAATACACCAGGGGGCCCACACCCTGTCCAGGAGAGAGGAGGGCGCCGCCCCTATAGGGCGCCCCCTATCTCCTGGGCCCCCTGGTGGGCCTCCGGTGTCCATCTTCTGCTATATCAGAGCTTTTACCCTGGAAAAAATCATGGGCAAGCTTACGGGACGAAACTCCGCCGCCATGAGGCGGAACCAATCTAGGGCTCTGGCAAAGCTGTTCTGCCGGGGACACTTCCCTCCGGGAGGGGGAAATCATCACCAACGTCATCACCAACGATCCTCTCATCGGGAGGGATTCAATCTCCATCAACATCTTCACCAGCACCATCTCCTCTCAAAACCCTAGTTCATCTCTTGTATCCAATCTTGTATCAAAACTACAAATTGGTACCTGTGGGTTGCTAGTAGTGTTGATTACTCCTTGTAGTTGATGCTAATTGGTTTACTTGGTGGAAGATCATATGTTCAGATCCTTTATGCATATTATCACTCCTCTGATTATGAATATGAATATGCTTTGTGAGTAGTTACGTTTATTCCTGAGGACATGGGTGAAGTCTTGCTATTAGTAGTCATGTGAATTTTGTATTCGTTCGATATTTTGATGAGATGTATGTTGTCTTTTCCTCTAGTGGTGTTATGTGAACGTCGACTACATGACACTTCACCATTATTTGGGCCTAGAGGAAGGCATGGGGAAGTAATAAGTAGATGATGGGTTGCTAGAGTGACATAAGCTTAAACCCTAGTTTATGCGTTGCTTCATTAGGGGTTGATATGATGTTTAATGTTGTGGTTAGGTTTACCTTAATACTTCTTTTGTAGTTGCGGACGCTTGCAATAGGGGTTAATCATAAGCGGGATGCTTGTCCAAGTAAGGGCAGTACCCAAGTACCGGTCCACCCACATACCAAATTATCAAAGTACCGAACGCGAATCATATGAACGTGATGAAAACTAGCTTGACAATAATTCCCATGTGTCCTCGGGAGCTCCTTTCTCATTATTAGAAATTGTCCAGGCTTATCCTTTGCTACATAAAGGATTGGGCCACCTTGCTGCACTTTATTTACTTTATTTACTTGTTACTCGTTACTATTTATCTTATCACAAAACTATCTATTACTTATTATTTCAGTGCTTGCAGAGAAAACCTTACCGAAAACCGCTTATCATTTCCTTCTGCTCCTCGTTGGGTTTGACACTTTTACTTATCAAAAGGACTACGATTGATCCCCTACACTTGTGGGTCATCAAGACTCTTTTCTGGCGCCGTTGCCGGGGAGTGTAGCGCTTTTGGTGAGTGGAACTTGGTAAGGAAACATTTATATAGAGTGCTAAAACTTCCTGTTACTTGTCACTATGGAAACTAATCCTTTGAGGGGCTTGTTTGGGGTATCTTCACCCCAACCAGAAGAGCAAAGAGTTGCTCCTCAACCTACTGAACTTTATGAAAATATTTACTTTGAGATTCCTTCGGGTATGATAGAGAAACTGCTAGCTAATCCATTTGCAGGAGACGGAACATTGCATCCCGATTTACACCTTATCTTTGTGGATGAAGTTTGTGGATTATTTAAGCTTGCAGGTATTCCTGATGATGTTGTCAAAAGGAAGGTCTTCCCTTTATCTTTGAAGGGATATGCATTGACATGGTATAGGCTATGTGATGATACGAGATCTTGGAATTATAAGCGATTGAAGTTGGAATTTCACCAGAAGTTCTATCCTATGCATCTTGTTCATCGTGATTGTAATTACATATATAATTTCTGGCCTCGCGAAGGAGAAAGCATCGCTCAAGATTGGGGGAGGCTTAAGTCAATGTTATATTCATGCCTCAAATATGAGCTCTCTGGGGAAATGATTATTCAGAACTTTTATGCTCGACTTTCTCTTGATAATCGCAACTTGCTCGATACTTCCTGTGCTGGTTCATATATGCTGAAGACTATTGATTTCAAATGGGACTTATTGGAAAGAATTAAACGCAACTCTGAAGATTGGGGTTCCGACGATGGTAAGGAGTCAGGTATGACACCTAAGCTCGATTGTGTTAAATCTTTTATGGATACCGATGCTTTTCGTGGATTTAGCGCTAAGTATGGACTTGACTCTGAGATAGTAGCTTCTTTCTGTGAATCTTTTGCTACTCACGTTGATCTCCCTAAGGAGAAGTGGTTTAAATATAATCCTCCTGTTGAAGTGAAAGTAGTTGCACCTATTAGAGTCGAAGAAAAGACTATTACCTATAGTGATCCTATTGTTCCTACTACTTATGTTGAAAAACCTCCTTTTCCTATTAGGATGAAGGATCATGCTAAAGCTTCGACTGTTGTTCATAAGAGTAATACTAGGACTTATACACCTCCTGAGCAAATTAATGTTGAACCTAGTATTGCTATGGTTAAAGATCTCTTGGATGATGATTTACATGGGCATGTTATTTATTTCTATGGTGAGACTGCTAATATTGCTAGGCCAGATACTAAGACACGTAGACCTGTCGTAGGCATGCATGTTATTTCTGTTAAAATAGGAGATCATTGTTATCATGGCTTATGTGATATGGGTGCTAGTGCGAGTGCAATACCTTATACTTTATATCAAGAAATTATGCATGACATTGCACCCATTGAATTAGAAGACATTGATGTTACTATTAAGCTTGCTAATAGGGATACCATTAAACCCTTTGGGATTGTTAGAGATGTTGAAGTTTTGTGTGGGAAGGTTAAATACCCTGCTGATTTTCTTGTTCTTGGTTCCCCACAAGATGATTTTTGTCCCATTATTTTTGGTAGACCCTTCTTGAATACATCTAGTGCTAAGATTAATTGTGAAAATAATACTGTCACTGTTGGGTGATCCCGTGTTTGAACTTAAACCATTACCTGATAATCTTAAGTATGCTTATCTTGATGAAAAAGAAATATATCATGTTATTATTAGTGCTAACCTTTCAGAGAAAGAAGAAGAAAGATTATTGAAAACTCTGAAGAAGCACCGAGCAGCTATTGGATATACTCTGGATGACCTTAAGGGCATTAGTCCCACATTATGCCAACACAAAATTACAGTGGAGAAAGATGCCAAACCAGTTAGAGATCCTCAAAGACGATTAAATCCCAAGATGAAGGAAGTGGTAAGAAAGGAGATACTAAAGCTCCTTGAGGCAGGTATTATTTATCCCGTTGCTGATAGTGAATGGGTAAGCCCTGTCCATTGTGTTCCTAAAAAGGGAGGTATAACCATTGTTCCTAATGATAAAGATGAATTGATCCCGCAAAGAATTATTACAGGTTATAGGATGGTAATTGATTTCTGTAAGTTAAATAAAGCTACTAAGAAAGATCATTACCCTTTACCTTTTATTGATCAAATGCTAGAAAGACTTTCCAAACACACACATTTCTACTTTCTAGATGGTTATTCTGGTTTCTCTCAGATACCAGTGTTAGCGAATGATCAATCTAAAACTACTTTTACTTTCCCTTTTGGTACTTTTGCTTATAGACGTATGCCTTTTGGTTTATGTAATACACCTGCTACCTTTCAAAGATGCATGATGGCTATATTCTCTGATTTTTGTGAAAAGATTTGTGAGGTATTCATGGATGACTTTTCTGTTTATGGATCCGCTTTTGATGATTGTTTGAGCAACCTTGATCAAGTTTTGCAGAGATGCGAAGACACTAGTCTCGTCCTGAATTGGGAAAAGTGTCACTTTATGGTTAATGAAGGCATTGTCTTGGGGCATAAGATCTCCGAGAGAGGTATTGAAGTTGATAAAGCCAAAGTTGATGCTATTGAAAAGATGCCATGTCCCAAGGACATAAAAGGTATAAGAAGTTTCCTTGCTCATGCCGGTTTTTATAGGAGGTTCATTAAGGACTTTTCTAAAATTTCTAGGCCTCTAACTAATTTATTGCAAAAAGATATTCCTTTTGTCTTTGATGATGATTGTGTAGAAGCATTCGAAACACTTAAGAAAGCTTTGATCACTGCACCTATTGTTCAGCCACCTGATTGGAATTTAACTTTTGAAATTATGTGTGATGCTAGTGATTATGCTGTAGGTGCTGTTCTAGGGCAAAGAGTCGATAAGAAATTGAATGTTATCC
This sequence comes from Triticum timopheevii, assembly GCA_963921465.1. Classification (NCBI taxonomy): domain Eukaryota; kingdom Viridiplantae; phylum Streptophyta; class Magnoliopsida; order Poales; family Poaceae; genus Triticum; species Triticum timopheevii. The sequence goes on from OY997272.1 coordinate 175,461,986, forward strand.
AATATTCTAGTAAGACTCTTGATACTGCCCAGAGAAATTATGCTACTACTGAAAAAGAGTTTTTAGCAGTTGTGTTTGCATGTGATAAGTTTAGACCTTATATTGTTGATTCCAAAGTTACTATTCACACTGATCATGCTGCTATTAAATATCTTATGGAAAAGAAAGATGCTAAGCCTAGACTCATTAGATGGGTCCTCTTGCTCCAAAATTTGACTTGCATATTATTGATAGAAAAGGAGCTGAGAACCCCGTTGCAGACAACTTGTCTAGGTTAGAGAATGTTCTTGATGACTCACTGCCTATTAATGATAGCTTTCCTGATGAACAATTAGCGGTCGTCAATGCTTCTCGTACTGCTCCTTGGTATGCTGATTATGCTAATTACATTGTTGCTAAATTTATACCGCCTAGTTTCACATACCAACAAAAGAAAAAGTTCTTTTATGATTTAAGACATTACTTCTGGGATGATCCACACCTTTATAAAGAAGGAGTAGATGGCGTTCTTAGACGTTGTGTGCCTGAGCATGAACAGGAACAGATCCTACGCAAGTGTCGCTCTGAATCCTGGAGGACACCACGCTGGAGATAGAACTGCACACAAGGTACTACAATCTGGTTTTTATTGGCCTACTCTCTTCAAAGATGCTCGTAAGCTTGTCTTATCTTGTGATGAATGTCAAAGAATAGGTAACATTAGTAGACGTCAAGAAATGCCTATGAATTATTCTCTTGTTATTGAACCGTTTGATGTTTGGGGCTTTGATTATATGGGACCTTTTCCTGCCTCTAATGGTTATACACATATTTTAGTTGCTGTTGATTACGTTACTAAGTGGGTAGAAGCTATTCCAACTAGTAGTGCTGATCATAACACCTCTATTAAAATGCTTAAAGAAGTTATTTTTCCGAGGTTTGGAGTCCCTAGATATCTTATGACTGATGGTGGTTCACATTTTATTCATGGTGCTTTCCGTAAGATGCTTGCTAAATATGATGTCAATCATAGAATCGCATCTCCTTATCATCCGCAGTCTAGTGGTCAAGTAGAGTTGAGCAATAGAGAGCTCAAATTAATTTTGCAAAAGACTGTGAATAGATCTAGAAAGAATTGGTCCAAAAAACTTGATGATGCATTATGGGCCTATAGAACTGCATACAAAAATCCTATGGGTATGTCTCCATATAAGATGGTTTATGGAAAAACGTGTCATTTACCTCTTGAACTTGAACATAAGGCATATTGAGCTATTAAAGAGATCAATTATGACTTCAAACTTGCCGGTGAGAAGAGGTTTTTTGATATTAGCTCTCTTGATGAATGGAGAACCCAGGCGTATGAGAATGCCAAGCTATTCAAAGAAAAAGTCAAACGCTGTCATGACAAAAGGATACAAAAGCGTGAGTTTAACGTAGGAGATTATGTGTTATTATTCAACTCTCGTTTAAGATTTTTTGCAGGAAAACTTCTCTCAAAATGGGAAGGTCCTTACGTTATCGAGGAGGTCTATCGTTTTGGTGCCATAAAAATCAAAAACTTCGAAGGCACGAGTCCAAGGGTGGTAAACGGTTAAAGAATTAAACATTATATTTCAGGTAATCCTATCAATGTTGAAACTAATATTATTGAAACCGTAACCCCTGAGGAATACATAAAGGACACTTTCCAGAATGTTTCAGACTCCAAAAAGGTATAGGTATGTGGTACGCTAAGTAAACCGACTCCAAAACGACTCCAATGGCAATTTTTATCAGTTTTGGAATATTTAAGAATTTTAGGAAGAAAGAAGTAGTCCGAAAGGGACACGAGGCCTCCACGAGAGTGGAGGGCGCCCCCCCCCCCAATAGGGCGCACCCCCTGTCTCGTGGGCACCTTGTGTGCCTCCCGGACTCTGTTTTCTTGCACATTACGTATTTTGGTCGGTAAAAATTTATTATATATACTCCCGAAGGTTTTGACCACCGTATCACGCAAGTATCCTCTATTTTTGTTTCGAGCTGTTCCTGTTGCGGAATAAAGCAAGATGTCTTCTCAGGAGTCAGTTGGGGAGAGTCGGGTGTCTCACCCAACACCAGGTCCCGGAGCAAATAGCGATGACTATCACTTTGGACCATCAACGAACGATGAGATGGAGGCTGATTTGAAAAGGATAGATGCCATGGAGGAGGATCAAGAAGTTACCGCTCGTCTTCGAGCAGAATTCACTATGGGGGAACTACCTAGCCTGGCTGTCCCTACTTCGGTCACTCCTTCCAACTCTAGATTTATTTCTTATGAAATTATGAAAAAGAGTTTCACTTGTTCTCCAGAAGCTATGCAGCATCCTTGGATAAAAGGAGCTTTGGTCATTACAGGCAAGCTCCATAAAGAAATTATCGACCTCAAACAACAAGTCAATAAGCTCGAGGAGGAGAACCGTATCCTGAAGGGCATCATCACCAAGAAGATCATAACACCAACCGTGAAGAAGGAGAAATAATCACATGGGTATGGGCACTCCCCTTGGCAACTGCCAAGCTTGGGGGAGGTGCCCCGGTATCGTATCACCATCACACTCCTATCTTTACCGCTTTATTTAGTTTGATCCTTTTTGTAGTATCTTGATCTAGTAGATTGAAGTTTTGATATCAAGTAGTTTGAGTTTTGCTTTGTGATCTCTTTTTGTAATCGAGTCCGTGAGCTATCTATAATAAAGATTAGTGTTGAGTCAAGGGCCTTGCCATGTTGCTATGATCTTGAGAAAGTAGAAAGAATAAAAAAGTTCATATTAATCTTATGGATAGTGATAACTTCACACATAGAAAGTATGAGGCATAAAAATTGTTGAGAGTTGATAAACTTAGCCTTGGTCGTCGTTGCAATTAATAGGAAGTGATAAGGAAAGAGGGGTTCACATATAAATATATTATCTTGGACACCTTTCATAATTGGGAGCACTCATTAGGTATGACATGCTAAAAGAGTTGGCGTTGGACAAGGAAGACAACGTAATGGTTTATGTTTTCCGACATCTCAGTTAAAGTATATTGTCATTGACCTTCCAAACATGTTGAGATTGCCTTTCCCCCTCATGCTAGCCAAATTCCTTGCACCAAGTAGAGATACTACTTGTGCTTCCAAATATCCTTAAACCCAGTTTTGCCATGAGAGTCCACCATACCTACCTATGGATTGAGTAAGATCCTTCAAGTTGTCATGTTGCAAGCAATAAAAATTGCTATCTAAATATGTATGACTTATTAGTGCAGAGAAAATAAGCTTTGTACGATCTTGTTGTGGAAGTAATAAAAGCGACGGACTGCATAATAAAGGTCCACATACAAGGGGCAATATAAAGTGACGTTTTTTTGCATTAAGATTTTGTGCATCAACCCTAAACGCACATGACAACCTCTACTTCCCTCTGCGAAGGGCCTATCTTTTACTTTATGTTTTTACTTTATGCTTGAGTCAAGGTGATCCTCACCTTTCCCTTTTTCATTTTATCCTTTGGCAAGCTCCTCATGTTTGAAAGATCATGGTATATATATATCCAATTGGATGTAAGCTAGCATGGGCTATTATTGTTGACATCACCTAAAGGTGAATACGTTGGGAGGCAACACAATAAGCCCCTATCTTTCTTAGTATCCGGCTGAAACTCCATAACCACAAGTACTGCGTGAGTGTTAGCAATTGTAGAAGACTACTAGATAGTTGAGTATGTGAGCTTGCTGAAAAGCTCTATTGTTGACTCTTTCTGATGTTATGATAAATTGCAATTGCTTCAATGACTGAGATTATAGTTTATTAGTTCCCAATGAAGTTTTTGAACCATACTTGACATTGTGAATTGATTGTTACTTGAGCATAAGAAATTATATGGTAAAAATCTATATATGTTGCTATTATAAGAATGATCATGATGCCCTCATGTCCGTATTTTATTTTTATCGACACCTCTATCTCTAAACATGTGGACATATTTTTTGATTTCGGCTTCCGCTTGAGGACAAGCGAGGTCTAAGCTTGGGGGAGTTGATACGTCCATTTTGCATCATGCTTGTATATCATTATTTATTGCATTATGGGCTGTTATTACACATTATATCTCAATACTTATGGCTATTCTCTCTTATTTTACAAGGTTTACCATGAAGAGGGGGAATGCCGGCAGCTGGAATTCTGGCTGGAAAAGGAGCAAACGTTGGAAACCTATTCTGCACAACTCCCAAAGTCCTGAAACTCCACGAAACATCTTTTTCGATTTAATAAGAATTTTTGAGGGAAAGAAATACACCAGGGGGCCCACACCCTGTCCAGGAGAGAGGAGGGCGCCCCCCCTATAGGGCGCGCCCCCTATTTCCTGGGCCCCCTGGTGGGCCTCCGGTGTCCATCTTCTGCTATATCAGAGCTTTTACCCTGGAAAAAAAATCGTGGGCAAGCTTACGGGACGAAACTCCGCCACCACGAGGCGGAACCTTGGCGGAGCCAATCTAGGGATCTGGCAGAGCTGTTCTGCCGGGGACACTTCCCTCCGGGAGGGGAAAATCTTCACCAACGTCATCACCAACGATCCTCTCATCGCGAGGGGGTCAATCTCCATCAACATCTTCACCAGCACCATCTCCTCTCAAAACCCTAGTTCATCTCTTGTATCCAATCTTGTATCAAAACCACAAATTGGTACCTGTGGGTTGCTAGTAGTGTTGATTACTCCTTGTAGTTGATGCTAATTGGTTTACTTGGTGGAAGATCATATGTTCAGATCCTTCATGCATATTATTACTCCTCTGATTATGAACATGAATATGCTTTTTGAGTAGTTACGTTTGTTTCTGAGGACATGGGTGAAGTCTTGCTATTAGTAGTCATGTGAATTTGGTATTCGTTCGATATTTTGATGAGATGTATGTTGTCTTTTCCTCTAGCGGTGTTATGTGAACGTTGACTACATGACACTTCACCATTATTTGGGCCTAGAGGAAGGTATGGGGAAGTAATAAGTAGATGATGGGTTGCTAGAGTGACAGAAGCTTAAACCCTAGTTTATGCGTAGCTTCGTTAGGGGTTGATATGGATCCATATGTTTAATGTTGTGGTTAGGTTTACCTTAATACTTCTTTTGTAGTTGCGGACGCTTGCAATAGGGTTTAATCATAAGTGGGATGCTTGTCCAAGTAAGGGCAGTACCCAATTACCGGTCCACCCACATACCAAATTATCAAAGTACCGAACGCGAATCATATGAATGTGATGAAAACTAGCTTGATAATAATTCCCATGTGTCCTCGGGAGCTCCTTTCTCGTTATTAGAAATTGTCCAGGCTTATCCTTTGCTACATAAAGGATTGGGCCACCTTGCTGCACTTTGTTTACTTTATTTACTTGTTACTCGTTACTATTTATCTTATCACGAAACTATCTATTACTTATTATTTCAGTGCTTGCAGAGAAAACCTTACCGAAAACCGTTTATCATTTCCTTCTGCTCCTTGTTGGGTTCGACACTCTTACTTATCGAATGGACTACGATTGATCCCCTACACTTGTGGGTCATCAACAAGTCGCTTCCAACATCGGTTACGCCAAATTTAGCTTCGAGCGCATCCCACAAATTCTTGGCAACACGCATATGGAGATATGCGTCAACTAGCTTGTCTCCTATCACAGTAAGAATGGCTCCCATAAAGATGGTGGTTGCCTCCCTAAAGGCATTCTCCTATTTAAAAGCAATCGTTACCGTGGGAGACACACCACCAACCTAGAACACGTTCATTGATGTGAGCCACAAGCTAGTCCTCGTCTGCCATAAAATGCGTCACAGTAAAATTTTCTGATTTCAGAGTAGCGGCGAAGCCATGAGTCGAAAAGTGCCTAAAATAAGGTTTTTGGATTGTTGGAAACATTAGCACTTTTCCGACTAATCTAATCCACGAGTAAGTAGTAAACATGGCAAATAAAGTATGCATCTGAAAGATCGAGGATGTCGCCTAGAGGGGGGTGAATAGGCATTTTAAAATAATTACAGTTTAGGCTTGAACAAATGCAGAATAACCTAGCGATTAATTTGACAAGCACAAAACCTTCAACAACTAGGCTCACGTATGTGCACCAACAACTTATGCTAAGCAAGATAAATAACTAAGTGATAGCAAGATATATAACATGAAACATTATGGCTATCACAAAGTAAAGTGCATATGTAAAGGGCTCGGGTAAGAGATAACCGAGGCACGTGAAGACGATGATGTATCCTGAAGTTCACACCCTTGTAGATGCTAATATTTGTTTGGAGCGATGTGTAGGCACAATGCTCCCCAAGAAGCCACTAGGGCCACCGTAATCTCCTCACGCCCTCGCATAATGCAAGATGCCGTGAATCCACTAAGGGGCCCTTGAGGGTGGTCACCGAACTCGTACACTTTGGAAACCCTTGGGGGTGGTCACCGAATGTCGGTGGCAAAATAGGCAGATCTCGGGTAGGGGGGCCCAAGTTGTGCATCTAAGGATCAATGGTAACAATGGACAATGGGACACAATGTTTACCTAGGTTTGGTCCCTCTTAAAGGAGGTAAAACCCTACGTCCTGCTTGATTATATTCAATGAGTATAGGGGTTACAAGAGTTGATCTACCTCGAGATCATAATGGCTAAACCCTAGCTTGTCTAGCCTATGAATATTGTGATTGTGATAGCCTCTACGGACTAAACCCTCTGGTTTATATAGACACCAGAGAGACCTAGGGTCATACAAAGTCGGTTTACAAGAAAGGGAAAATATATATCCGGACACCTAATCTTTCCATTCACGCATATAGGAGTCCTACCCGGACACAGGAGATGGTCTTCTGCCTTCTCTTCACAGCCTATCAGTCCGTCCCATATCAAATAGGCCGAACACCTGAGGACCCCCGAATCCAGGACTCCCTCAGTAGCCCCTAAACTTGCCTTCAATGATGATATAATATTCGGCCCATGTCTTCGGCTTTGCAAGGCGGGTTCTTCTTCATACTCCGGATCAATGACAGTCCAACATCGGATTCTGTGCCCCGCCTTTATGATTCCCTCCTGTCGTCGCCTCGATTTCCATGCATTAGGTGAATGCGAATGACCCACTATTCTATTACCAATAGGCACATTGTTTCGAATGGGCGGCATCTATAAAAGAGGTCAAATGCCCAAACGCCATTCCACATCACGCAAAAGAGCATCAGAGCCAAAACCACAACCAAAATATCCACAACATGACGAGTGTCTCCAGCTCTTCCTCGCCCCCCATGGCTCTCAAGAGGGTGATTGGCGAAGTTGTTCAGTATCTCATCTCTAGCCGAGTCGACTTCAAACTCGGGGATACCTCCCTCCGACAGATCTAGTCTCTGTACGGGCGGGTTTGGCTTTGATGGGTAATGGCGCGCTAGCAGAGAATTTCCCCAACCCCAGCTGGGAGGAGAGGGTGTGCTTCGTCTCGTTTCTTCTGAGGGGCTTAGGATTCCCGGTTCATCCCTTTCTCAGGGGTTTGTTGGAATTCTATGGGATCAAGCTGCACAACCTCACGCCAGGTTCAATCCTGCATATCTCGGGTTTTGTTGCTCTCTGCAAGCTGTTCTTAGGCTGCGAGGCTCATTTCGAACTATGGAGAAAGTTCTTATGCCTCTTCCCCCGCCACCAAGGCGGTTCTATATTTGAAGTGGGTGGTGCCGAAGTGTGGCGCATAGTCGGATCAGGCTACCCCATCAGAACTCCCAAGAAGGGGTCCGAAGAATGGTCTTCGGAATGGTTCTACAATAAAGATGTTCCGCTTCTGGACCCAGTTCGTCGCGGGCTTCCTGTCGGTTCTATATCCGGCGTATCTCGTAGTAGGGGTCCTAAGCTAGGCATCTTGGAGCGATGGTAACATGGGCATGAGATTTTACCCAGGTTCGGGCCCTCTTGATGGAGGTAAAACCCTACATCCTGCTTTTGATTGTATTCATATGGGGATAGTACATAGTACAGGTATCTACCACGAGATTGTAGTAATGAATATGAGATTGTCTATTGACTAGCCTCGTCTCGGTTTATATATATGCACCAGAGGCCTAGGGTTTTGGAGAGTCCTTGGCTTGGGCGCAGTCTTGTGGAAACCTCCTTGTATGCGGCATGGGCTGCCTGAAGTGGCCCGTGAATGAACCACCGTGGGGGTCTTCGGCCCGATCCAGCCGGTTGGGGGACGACGTGGTGAGTACCTCCTAGTCCATGACACCGTCAGTAGCCCCCTGAACCGGTCTTGAAGTTGGGGACGCTCCTCGATTCTTCCGAACTGTTCTTCAACTTCGGTCGTCAGTCTTGAAAACTAGTTCAACAAATCTTCTCATCCTCGATCTTGAGGATCGCTGAAGTGCATCCGAAGAGTTTATACGTCGGGTATCCGAGGAGCCCCTTTAAGTTTCCGGCCTTTATCAATGCCTTGTTATTTTTATGCCACACCTCATGTTTGAAGCTGTTCCCGAGCGGCAGTGTCCTCTTGTGTCCGAGCTCCAACGCCGGACTGCATTTGAGGTATCTTTTGCAGCCGAGCACCAACGCCGGACCGCTTCCGAGCTCCAATGCCGGAATGTATCCGAGCTCAACCGCCGGACTTTATCTGAAGAGTATTGTTACAGCCGAGCTCCAACGCCAAACTGCATCCAAGCTCCAGCGTCAGACTATATCCGAGCTCCAACGCTGGACTACGTCCAAGCCCCAACGCCGTATTGTATCCGAGGTGTTCAAAAAAGTTGAAGGAGTTTAGCCGAGCTTAATGCCGGAAATGCCCTCTATGGAGCCAGCACTGGCACCCGAGCTTTATGCCAGACTGCTTCCGAGGTGGTGCACCACCCCGACTGCGGGCCAATTTTTTATCAATATTTTTGGTTGGTGCAATTTATTCTCTGCCAAGATATATATAGCCAGTAGCCCTCAAGGTGTGTATCGGTCTAAAACCCGAGATGCACCTGAAGGATGACACAAGACCGCTGATCCCAGTAGCCCCTGAGACTCAGGTTGATTCGCAAAATCAGCATGAGGATCAACTCCTAGCTTGGCAAAATACTTTGGGACACAAAAAGCAGTGTGCAAAGTCCTTGAGACTCAGGTTGGGTGCGGCCGACCAACCTGAGGATCATAATCTCCTCAAAAACTATATTGCACTTTAAATTTTCTGCATTGGGTCAATGCAGTAGCCCCCGAGCCACTGGTCGGGTGGCAACACCAGATCAGGGGATCGATGTACCCCTTTAATATTTTTAAATGATAAGCATGGAGCCCAGTAGCCCTGAGCCTTAATGTGGGCACGTGTTGCCGAATTAAGGATTGCTATCCAGAGTATAATCACAAATTATGTGTAATGAGTCTATGTATCCAAGTACTCTACATCATTAATGCTTGGATCCGCATTGTACAAAACTTTGTTGACCGACCATCGGCTGCAACCTCCTCGGCCAGCAGTCGAGGAGTATTTTTCCTACTTTATAAAGCCTTTGTGAGGGCAAAGATTTACGACATACAAGGCAATCCGGCCATACGGTTTTATAAACAAAGGTACGCAGAGAGATATGTTATATTACTTTTTAAGGTAAGAAACATCTTCCAAAGAAAATAGTCCCGCTATCGGTTCCTTTCTTTCGGTCGTCATGCTTATCATGATCATGAAACCTCACCTCCGATCAATGTGGGAGAAAAATATTGAGGATTTAGTTCGGGGAAAGTTACTAAACTCTATGGTATTAATGAACCAAAATTTTCACTTCCGTCATTGCCGACCAATGTGATCCTTTAAGATTGCTAGCTTTCGGCTTCACCCAGTCTGAGGTACTAACTCGGATGACCCGGTAGTAACAATCACAGAGGTGCTCCCTTTATCGCATAGGCGAACAATCGGGAACGTAGGGGTAAGCACATGAGCCAGGCAACCCACCTTGGCCAAAATCTTAAGTCAAATTGATGCATATTTATGGCTTTATAACGATGATTACGGATGGCGGCCCTTGTATATTAAATACAAATGCCAATGATATGTTTATTTTGACTCCATTACGACCGTTTATCAGTTGAAAGTGGCTCATCGTCGGCTTCCACCCCCTTGTAGATGCTACGCAAGGTGTTTCCGCAATAACAAACAACCCTTAGCCGATGTCTCGGTGCCCGAAGGCGGTTGTGTTAACAGAAACGAGGCAATCAGATATGCGGGCTTCATAAATTTCACTTAGTCATAGGAGCTTTAAAGTTGGGAGGCCAGCTACTAGCCCCTGGTTAGTGTTCGGCGACAGCCGAGGTCAAGTCGTAAACACTTCGGCCAATGTTATGAACGACCCATCATTTAACACCATCATCGGATCGCTGACCAGTTTACGCTTATTGTAACAGTCAGTTTTTGGCTTTCTCCACTGAGGTGCTTAACCATGTGAGCTGTAAGCACAATCACTGTGGTTTTTCCTTTGCACACCTAGCCGAACAAAGCGGAATGTAGGAGGCAAGCACAGGAGCTAGGCAACCCAACCATTGACCGAAGACACAATTTGAAACCAATGCATATATGGCAATATCCGAGAATGTTTTTGCCGAATCTCTAAAGGTGTCCGGCGTTGCACTGCGAGACTTATGCTGGAAACACACAAATAGTTTAAAAGTGCCATAGGCTTGGAAAACCAAAAACTTCAGTAAAAACTTGGCGTCCGAACTAGATCAAGTGTTCGGTGCCAATCCAAAAATTGGTCTTAGAAAAAAAAATTGTGCTTATGTCGTGCTTTAACATGACACATCCTATCTCAAGATTTCAAGCGGGTCAGCCTACAGCTTCAACCTCCTATCCTGAAGGAGGAGTACTTCTCGTTAGGCCAGTTAGGAAACTAAACTGTAGCGGTTTTGAGAGAGAAATTAGGGTCCCCGGCTATTGACCACACACTTGCATAAAAAAAGGAGTGATAGAAAAAGACTTCGCAACGCCTGAGAAGAAGAACACTTATTATAAAACAGCTCATATAAATTTAAGAGCCCCCAGGTGACTTGGGTAAAAGAATTTTATGTATGATGATTGTATGTACCGAAGTACTTATACCATATCTGTGTTCACCCGAACTTTAAACGTGTCTTAACCAACCGTCGGCTTCTCCCTCTTCGGTCATGGGCCGAAAAGTGTTATGTACTCCACCTGTCGAGAATATCAACGATGTTTTCGATAACCAGGCAATCAGGCTGTAACAGACAAAGCGCGCTCAGGGAACTTATGTTATATTACTGACGAAGTGTAAGAAGCATCTTCGAAGAAAATAGTACCCCCACCGATACCTTTCTTTGGTTGCTCATTGTTACTATGGGACTTGTGCAATAGATTTTTGTACTCATGAGTTCCGTTGTGTGCCAACCATGATTGAAAACAATAAGAGCGCTAGCTTTCGGCTTCACCCAGTCTGAGGTCCGAGCTCGGATGACCCGATCGTGACAATCACAGAGGTGCTCCCTTTACTCCCTAGCCGAGCAATCGAGAACATAGGGGTAAACACAGGAGCAAGGCAACCCAGCTTGCGAAACAGTTAAGTCAGCATGATACATATTCTGCCGTAATACACGAACAAGGAATGAAGCCATACAAGTATAATCATATGCAAGAGGAAAGGCTTCATAAAGGAAGCCCCCAAGTAAACGGGGTATTTGAATTTGTGTGTCACAAATAAAGTTTTGACAAGAAAGTTTTTCACAAACAACTTTTTGCCAAAAAAGCATAATGCTTGGTCGTACCGAACAAAATTTTAAAACTGAAAGCCTTTGAGCATGAAAGCGACTTAGCTGGTTAATGTGCTCGGTGTTGATGACGCGATTCGGGCTTGTGGCGAGACAAAGATGCCCATTGATCTGTGACAAATCCGACAAGGTTCGCAGTCCTCAGCATGCCCGAGGTCCCAGCCCCCAAGCCCGAGATGTCCGAGCAAGGAGTTCGGCACTCCGGAGTAATGACACGGCTCGGCCGATGTGGTAAGGCAAAGCCCCCAGTCCGGCCGAGGCGTGATGATGACGTCAGCACGCCGAGGTGAACGCATGACGCAGCCGAAGTCATTAACACAGGGACACGCACCGAGGCGACGCCACAACTTGATCGATGCAGCCAGGACGACGATGTCGACCCATAGAGTTGACCGCGTGACACAGTCAAGTTGATTACCTGCACACGTAAAATAGTGCAAGCAAGAAATAACAACTATAATAATAGTTGAAAGAAAAATGATTATTTGCACAATTAAGTTTATGCAAAGTAGATAAAAGAAAAATAGCCTGGCGCCAAGGTCAATGAAGACGGAGGAGTGACGACAGCAGATCCGGTTGCATATATGACGTCCGTTAGACTATGTACAAAAAAAAATCCACATGCAGGCGTTGGTGAAATGCTAGTGCACTGCTAGTTTGCACTGCTTGTTAATTGGACATTAAAAACCATGCTGCCGAAACTAGCACTTTTGGTTAGTACTTTCATATATGCGGACGGTAGAGAAAACCACTAGTGGATGATAGCGACCATGTGCGCCAAATTAGAAAAGGGAGGAACTCCCTGAATGACCGCTGGCCGTGCTGAAGTGTCTTTGGCCTTGCCGACGTGATGGAGCAGGTTAGCGCGGTATAAGTCAGCTTTGAAGAAGTGACGACATGGCGATGCCGAGAGGACCGCGTGACGCAGTCGAATTCGATTACAGCCGCAGTCTGTTTGCACATGTAATGTCCGGCAGACTACGAACAAAGTCGCACCAATGAAACGCCGCTCAGTGCAAAGCTAGCTTGCATTGTTCATTAATTAGACATAAAATGTCGTGATGCAAAACTAGCACTTGATTGAGTTAGTCATGCGGGGAAGGAAAATACTACTTCCCTATAGTACTGGTGCACGATAGCGACATCTGTGCGCCGAAAAGAAAACACAAAGAAAAGAAAAGAAAATCCCCTGATGAACGCTGCCTTTGTGGGACTGTCTTCGGCCGATGTAGACATATACTTCTTGGGACCGGATCGCCATGAAACAGAGGCCACGGCATAGACCGGATTGCAAAATCTGATAATTTTGGGATGATTTTCAGACTGGTAGCAGGCGAGATGATCATAAACGCCAGGATTCCATGAGGGACGCCTTGGCCGGAGTGACTCCAGACCGCGTCCGAGCTGGCCGATCTGAACAAAAAAGGTAGTGCATCAACTAATATTCTCTAATGAGCGGACGGGAAAACCCTCTTTGGATTTGCCCAAGATCTTTGGAATTCATTTATTTCTTGTAGGGGTGGCTTGCTTTGGCTTTGGGGCATTTCATGTAACGGGTTTGTATGGTCCTGGGATATGGGTATCCGATCCTTATGGACTAACTGGAAAAGTACAAGCTGTAAATCCAGCGTGGGGTGCAGAAGGTTTTGATCCTTTTGTTCCGGGAGGAATAGCTTCTCATCATATTGCTGCTTGTACATTGGGTATATTAGCGGGCTTATTCCATCTTAGTGTCCGGTAATTTAGGTCAGATCAAATAATGCATGCTTTGTAGTCCGTGCACCAACTAGTATTAAACTAGTAATACTAGCAGATGAGGCCATCTTCATGAGAGGAGGAGTTGCCATCCCATCAACATGGAATTCTTCTCGAATCATGGAACAACGCCACGCGGGCCTGTCCTGCGCCCTGCTCCACTGATTTTGCCAGGACTTTGGCCGAGCCTTTTAGCGTCTATGCGCCTCTCATGCCAGTTGTGTCGCTGCGCCACACCGCCGTATATCCAATATATGTGTACATGGAATTGCTTTAGACGAAGTGTCCTCGGACAGGCACAAGCTGCCGATCTTAATGTTTGCCTTCTGATCTAGAATACACCTATGAATAAAATAACACAGTCTGACCGAAGATAATTTACTAGTGAATTGACGTACGCGGAACAAATCTAACTGAAAAAATATCCCCTGATCATCCCATCGATCCATGACGATCACCCAGCAGGCTCTCAATGAAAGCACCAATGTCGGTTCTATATCCGGCGAATCTTGTAGTAGGGGTCTTAAGCTAGGCGTCTTGGAGTGATGGTAACATGGACACGAGATTTTACCCAGGTTCGGGCGGGAGCAACTACAATAAAAAACAGCCTTGTGGTAGAAGAATAGAAAAATCCATCCTGGACCATCAGATCGAAGCTGGATGGCCCATATTCTAGTGGTGGATTTGTGCGCTCTTCTTTGCAGAATAGTCCCTCACTTCTGGATTTTTTTGCTTTGATCTCCTCTCTTCTTTTGACCTGTCATCTCCTTCTTCCTTCCGATGTGAGCAGCGGCGACCGAGGCTCGAAAAAAAAATCCCCAATCCTAATGGCAAGCCCATCTCCCTCTAGCTTGCCAACGACGACGGGGGTGTAGATCCTGTACCTAGATCGGCGACCTTGGCCATTGTAGGCACCGTTCCATCTCCGCCCCAACGAATCCAGGCCGTGTCGTTGGCGGCGGTCGGGCTGCCCGGGCGGACCTCTTCTGTGCTGCGCTGCGATGCTGGGCGAGCAAATCTCCAGGTATCGTTCTCCGACGTCTAGAGGACAACCTCGATGTACCATTGTCTTACCCCATCCAGTCATTGTCCACAGGTGGCTTCTCGATCTACTATTTTTCTTGCCCCATCCAGCCATTCTCCACAGGTAGCCCCCCTACCCCATGCCTAGCTCGGACATCTGGTGATGGCAAAGAACAGACCTCGGGTCTTCAGGAATGCAGGTTTGCCATGCACCAAAATGGTTCTTTCAATTGAGATGAAATTAGGAAAATAGTACAATCAGCCACATTGCCCTTTTTCTTGTTCCATCATATAAGTATCTTGAGCTTTGGTGCGCACCTTATTAAACATGATCCATTATATGAAATTGTAGAAAACGTTATTACCGACCCATTCTAGTTGTTGCAATAAGAAAATCACACTTGATTATTTTCAGGACCTCTGGAGACCCCTCGCACATGTGATCGAATGTAGATGAAAAGAGCGTAAAAACTAATAGAATGGAGTACCATTTCTGGGAATAAATGATCATTCAATGGGTAAGTATCTTCTAGTTGGATATATGGTTATTAGGAAGGGGTTTCCATAAAATGATCATTCAATGGGTAAGTATCTTCTAGTTGGACATATTAGGAGGGGGTTTCCATAAAATGTTCATGAAGTGGACCGGGATGTCTCCACTAGAATATGGGCCATCCATCTTCGATCTGACGGTCCAGGATGAATTTTTCTATTCTTCTACCACAAGGTTGTTTTCTATTGTAGTTGCTCCCGGTTCGGGCCCTCTTGATGGAGGTAAAACCCTACGTCCTACTTTTGATTGTATTCATATGGGGATAGTACATAGTACAAGTATCTACCACGAGATTGTAGTAATGAATATGAGATTGTCTGTTGACTAGCCTCGTCTCGGTTTATATATGCACCGGAGGCCTAGGGTTTTGGAGAGTCCTTGGCTTGGGCACAAAGTCTTGTGGAGACCTCCTTGTATGCGGCATGGGCTGCCCAAAGTGGCCCGTGAATGAACCGCCGTAGGGGTCCTTGGCCCGATCCAGCCGATCGGGGACGACGTGGTGAGTACCCCCTAGTCCATGACAATGTCACTTCCCGAATTCTCCAGTGCTTCGCCGAAGAAGTTACTTAACTGGCGTCCCCGGAGCCCCAAGCAGGAAGACAGTATGGAAGTAATGAGGTTAGTTAGCAACGTCAGCTTACTTGCCCACTCCGGACTCTCGATAATCGAAGTCATGGCTATCGCGATAAAGAGATGCATCTAGCCTCTTCAATCCAGAGTGACCCCTTTATGGTGTTACAACGGGGATGACGACTCATCTCGCTATAAGCACGAGGGTCCGGATACCTCAGCCGCTCTGGCCGCCGTTCTGGCAGATCTTTACAAGGGGGAGGAAGAAGAATTTCTCCGCTTAAATTGCCGGGAGGGTTTTTCTATGTATAACCCTATTGACTGGGTAAGTTTATTGTTTTATCAGCATTGTTCTACCTCATCATCGAGGGGTTCTAACCAATCTTGCTGTTTTTGAAGCAGACATGGAGGAAGGTAGTCAAAAACATTCACTGCCCCTCCCCTCAACTAGAGGATCATGCTCGCAATGAAGACCCTAGCTTTGGCGAGGATCCGGATATATTTGTGGAGTTTGATGATGGAGTCTATTATCAAGCGAGTCTTGACGGCTCGGAAGTGTACATTACGGCCGACTACCCTGGCTTTTATCCTTTCGTTAAGGTAAGTATTCGGAACCATCTTCAAAGAGAGGATCCCTTGTTTACATCTCACCCATCACACTGAACCGTGCTTTATAGGATCAGCACTCAGCGAGCCGAACCCAGTCGAGGATGGCCTTAAGGATGGCAACATCTTCGCGGGGTGAGCGTTCAAAACAAAAGGAGACCGGGAGCGCCGCTGATCCTCCTCCGTCATCAAAGAGGTATAACTCTTAATATACGCCTAGTCATAAGATCAAATTGTCATATTTCTCCCCCTGCTATTATCCCAGGAGGAGTACATGGCGAACCGTATCCAAGATCCTGGCTAGCCGAGCTTCAGCCAATCCGGCGCCGGACTTGTCGACCAGGACGAGGGCTCATACGGAACTGGCCCTGACTCATCCACCTCATGAGGATTCAAATGATGTATCCATCACCAATTCCGAAGTGGAGAGTGCGATGAATCATCAATGCCTTAAAGAGACCCTGCATGCTCCGGCTTTTACTGAGCAGGAATTTACTGCTCTTAGCACCGTGGACGCATATATCCGGGCCGCCCGGGACGGGCTTACTGGAGTTGCTCACCTGTTTTAGAAAGATATGCAGGTGACAATTTGTACAAATTTAATAGATATGTGCTAGTAGCCCCCGAGACTTGAAGCGGTATAGACTAACCGATTTAAGGATCGTAATGACCGCAGGTTCTTAAAGAAAAGAACAACACACTATCACAGGAGGTTGAAACAAGCCAGACACAGCTTAATGCTGCCACCTCCAAACTAGAGGAAATGAAGAAAAGCCCAATGACCACTGGCGAACGGAAAAAACTGGAGGAGGAAATGAACAAGCAATCCGAAGATATAAAGAGCTTAAAAGCCCAATTATCGGCCGCGCAAGAAGAGAACAGAAAGTTGAAAGGCGGATTCGGTATGTCCTTTGATCTATCTAGGGGACTCATATAATCTAATAATATGGCATCTTATAATGTTGTCCTTGCAGGTCTATTAACCAGGCGTCCTGAAGAAGAAGTGTCCGGATTTCAAGGCGACATTCTAAAAGAACTGTCTAGAGTGCACGAATGAGCCCGGAAAGCCATGAAGTCCATGATCAAAGCCTTATGGCCATCTGATG
Organism: Triticum timopheevii; assembly: GCA_963921465.1. NCBI lineage: Eukaryota > Viridiplantae > Streptophyta > Magnoliopsida > Poales > Poaceae > Triticum > Triticum timopheevii. The sequence continues at coordinate 175,479,342 of OY997272.1, forward strand.
CCCCTCCAGAAAGTATGGAGGGTTTGGCAAACCTGTTCAAAGGTGCTCGGCGCTGTTTCAAGCTATGGAAGTCGTCAGCATGTCGGGAAGGTGCACAAGAGGCATGGGCGATGGTGAAGACGTGCTACACCAGACTCAATCCGAATCATATGGCCCGAGTTGGACCTCGGAGACTAGACAGAAAAGAAATTCCTGTAAACTTGGTATATGACCAGGTGATGATAGATGCGAAATATTCACAAGAAGACTGTAGGTTAGATAGTCTTATAGATGGCATAGAGAAAGAGTAGGCGTTCGGTTCTATGTAACAATGTACTTTATCATTGAACTTTATCTCCGGCCGAACTTGTCAAAATTTGTCATCGCAGGCCTTCGGCTTTGTCCTTCGAACCAAGTTGGAGTGTTTCCGGATACTCTACTAAATGAGAAACATTCAGTATGTCTGGAAACCAGGCAATCCAGTCGTATTGCTCGAACAGACAAAATTTGTTCGGGGAGTTATGTTATATTACTGTTTAATGTAAGAAACATCTTCCACGGAAAATAGTTCCGTTAGGGGTTCCTTTCCTTGGGTGGACATGCCGAATTATGCATGCCTAGGCTTGTATCCGAATTATGGGCTGCCTATCCCGTATTTGTTTTAAACGAAAAAACAGTCCGTCGTTGCTTGCCGACCAATTATTTCCTTAAGCATGCTAGCTTTCGGCTAAACCCGTTTGAGGTACTGATCTGGATAACCCGATTGTAACAATCGCAGAGGTACTCCCTTTACACCCTAGCCAAACAATCAGGAACGTAGGGTATAAGCACAGGAGCGAGGCGACCTAGCTTGGCAAAAACTTAAGTCATAGAGGTGCATATAATGGCAAAAGATGTATAAAACAAATGACGAAGGCAATGTAAGCTATAAGCTTTTAATAGTAAGCTTCATTAAAGAAGCCCCCAGTTGTAGTGGGGTGTATACATTTAAAGATGTGTACCCCTAACAGTTCGGCAGATCCGAACATACCTTGGGATATAAAAAGGAAAAAATAAGAAGGAGAAACCTAGTCAATAAAAAATAAAGAGATCAAACAATGCATAAAATCTTCGGAGCCGAGCGGCGTTCCATGGGTTCTACTCGAGGCGATTATCTAATGCATTACGAAGACGATAGGCTCCTCCTGTAAGGACTTCATCTATGATGAAGGGCCCCTCCCATTTTGGTTCGAGCTTATCCTTTTTCTTCGCTGGGAGGCGCAAAACAAGGTCGCCGACATTATATGTCTTAGCCCGCACTCTTCTTCTTTGGTATCGCCTGGCCTGTTGTTGATAAAATGCGGAACGGGCCTTTGCAACATCGTGCTCCTCTTTGAGTCCGTCTAGGTCATCCTGTCGATCGAGCTCAGCTTCTCGCTCTTCGTACATGCGCACTCGAGGTGAGTCATGAATAATGTCGCAGGGCAGTACAACTTCTGCGCCGTACACCATAAAGAAAGGTGTGTATCCGGTCATTTGATTGGGTGTGGTCCGCAGCCCCCAGAGTATGGAATCGAGTTCCTCAACCCATTGCTTATCTAATTCTTGTAAGGAGTGTACCAGTTTGGGCTTAATGCCACTCATTATCAGGCCATTGTCCCATTCAACTTGACCATTTGTTTGAGGGTGGTATACAGATGCATAGTCGAGTTTAATGCCCAACTTAGCACATGAGTTTTTCACCTCATCAGTTGTTAAATTGGAGCCATTATCCGTGATGATACTGTGCGGGACACCATAGCGGTGTACCACACCGGATATAAAGTCAATCACTGGCCCTGCTTCAGTTGTTTTTACTGGTTTGGCCTATATCCATTTAGTGAATTTATCTACCATCACCAGCAAATATTTCTTGTTGTGGCTTCCCCCTTTAAGGGACCGATCATATCAAGCCCCCTGACCGCGAAGGGCCAGGTGATGGGGATTGTTCTTAAGGCAGTAGGAGGCATATGACTTTGGTTGGCAAAAAGCTGACAGCCCACACAACGTTGGACAAGGGCTTGTGCGTCTGCTCGGGCCGTTGGCCAGAAAACCCCCGCCCTGAAAGCTTTGCTTACGAGGGCCCGAGCTGCGGCATGATGACCGCCCAGACCAGCATGTATTTCCACCAAGATCTGTCATCCCTCTTCTTCGAAGATGCACCTTTGGAGGACTCCGGCAGTGCTCTTATTGTACAGTTCACCCTCGTGCACTTTCTAGGTTTCAGAGCGTCGAACTGTGCGACGTGCTTCATTTTGATCGTTGGGAAGCTCCTGCCTATTAAGGTAGGCTAGGAAAGTTTCGGTCCATGGAGCAATAACAACCATGATCTCATGAGCAGAGGGTGTTATTTCGGCATCCGGACCCCCGATGGTATCTGCATTGTGTTCGGCTGCTGGGGGTGTGACCAGGTCCGTACTAGCTTCTCTACTCTCGCCCTGCCACACTACCGATGGCTTAAAGTGTTGGAAATATGCCCTAGAGTTGATAATAAAATAGTTATTATTATATTTCCTTGTTCATGATAATTGTCTATTGTTCATGCTATATTTGTATTAACCGGAAACCGTAATACATGTGTGAATGCATAGACTACAACATGTCCCTAGTGAGCCTCTAGTTGACTAACTCGTTGATTAATAGATGGTTTTGGTTTCCTGACCATGGACATTGGATGTCGTTGATAACGGGATCACATCATTAGGAGAATGATGTGATGGACAAGACCCAATCCTAAGCATAGCACAAGATCGCGTAGTTCGTTTGCTAGAGCTTTTATAATGTAAAGTATCATTTCCTTGGACCATGAGATTGTGCAACTCCCGGATACCGTAGGAATGCTTTGGGTGTATCAAACATCACAACATAACTGGGTGGCTATAAAGGTGCACTACAGGTATCTCCGAAATTGTCTGTTGGGTTGGCACGAATTGAGACTGGGATTTGTCACTCGGTATGACGGAGAGGTATCTCTAGGCCCACTCGGTAATGCATCATCATAATGAGGTCAATGTGACTAATGATTTAGCCATGGTATCATGCGTTACAGAATAAGTAAAGAGACTTGCCGGTAACGAGATTGAACAAGGTATAGGGCCGACAATCGAATCTCGGGCAAGTAACATACCGATGGACAAAGGGAATTGTATATGTGATTGATTGAATCCCCGACATCGTAGTTCATCCGATGAGATCATCGTGGAACATGTGGGAGCCAATATGGGTATCCAGATCCACTATTGGTTATTGGCCGGAGAGGCATCTCGGTCATGTCTGCATGGTTCCCGAACCCGTAGGGTCTACACACTTAAGGTTCGGTGACGCTAGAGTTGTAATGGGAATTATATGTGGTTACTGAAAGTTGTTTGGAGTCCCAGATGAGATCCCAAACATCACGAGGAGTTCCGGAATGGTCCGGAGGTAAAGATTTATATATGGGAAGTCCTATTTTGGCCACCGAAAAATGTTCGGGATTTTTCGGTATTGTACCGGGAAGGTTCTAGAAGGTTCTGGAGTGGGGACCACCTACATGGGGGACCCACATGAACATGAGTAGTGGGGGCAAGGCCCCACACCCCTAGTCAAGGCGCACCAAGATCCCCCCCCCCTTAGAAGGAATAAGATCATATCCCGAAGGGATAAGATCAAGATCCCTAAGAAGGGGGGATAACAATCGGTGGGGAAGAGAAAGGATGGGATTTCTTTCGTCCCACTTTTGCCAACGCCCCAATGGACTTGGAGGGCAAGAAACCAGCCCCCTCCACCCCTATATATAGTGGAGAGGCACATGGGAGCTTCACCCCTGGCCCCTGGCGCAGCCCTCCCTCTCCAACTCCTCCTCCATTGAGCATAGAGAATCTCTGCTGGAGAACCACGATCTCCACCACCACGCCATCGTGCTGCCGGAGTTCTCCCTCAACTTCTCCTCTCCCCTTGCTAGATCAAGAAGTAGGAGACGTCCCCAGGCTATATGTGTGTTGAACATGGATGCGTTGTCCGTTCGGTGCTTGGATCGGATCTTCCGCGATTTGAATCGCCGCGAGTACGACTCCATCAACCGCGTTCTTGTAAGCTTGCGCCTAGCAATTTTGAAGGGTACAAAGATGCACTCCCTCTCTCTCATTGCTAGCATCTCCTAGATTGATCTTGGTGACATGTAGGATTTTTTTGAATTATTTCTACGTTCCCCAACAGTGGCATCATGAGCTAGGTCTATGCGTAGATTCTATGCACGAGTAGAACACAAAGTAGTTGTGGGAGATGATTTGGTCAATTTTCTTACCTTTACTAGTCTTATCTTGATTCGGAAGCATTGTGGGATGAAGTGGCCTGGACCGACCTTACACGTATGCTTACATGAGACAGGTTCCACCGACTGACATGCACTTGTTGCATAAGGTGGCTAGCGGGTGTCTGTCTCTCCCACTTTAGTCAGATTGGATTCGATGAAGAGGGTCCTTATGAAGGGTAAATAGCAATTGGCATATCACCGTTGTGGCTTTTGCGTAGGTAAGAAACGCTCTTGCTAGAAACCCATAGCAGCCACATAAAACATGCAACAACAATTAGAGGGAATCTAACTTGTTTTTGCAGGGTATGCTATGTGATGTGATATGGCCAAAATGATGTGATGAATTATATATGTGATGTATGAGACTGATCATGTCCTTGTAATTGGAATCACGACTTGCATGTCGATGAGTATGACAACCGGCAGGAGCCATAGGAGTTGTCTTAATTTATTGTATGACCCGCGAGTCAATATAAGCGCCATGTTTTACTTTGCTTTATTGCTAAACGTTAGCCATAGTAGTAGAAGTTATAGTTGGCAAGACAACTTCATGAAGACACGATGATGGAGATTGCAATGATGGAGATCATGATGATGGAGATCATGGTGTCATGCCGGTGACAATGGTGATCATGCCGCGCCTCAAAGATGGAGATCAAAGGCGCAAGATGATATTGGGCATATCATGTCACTTTATGATTTGCATGTGATGTTTATCCTGTTTACATCTTATTTGCTTAGAACGAAGGTAGCATAAATAAGATCATCCCTCACTAAAATTTCAAGAAATGTGTTCCCCCTACGTGTGCACCATTGCGAAGGTTCATTGTTTCGAAGCACAACGTGATGATCGAGTGTGATAGATTCTAATGTTCGAATACAATAGGTGTAAGCCAGATTTACACATGCCAAAACTTAGGTTGACTTGACGAGCCTAGCATGTACAGACATGGCCTCAGAACACGAGAGACCTAAAGGTCGAACATGAGTCGTATAGTAGATGCGATCAACATGGAGATGTTCACCGTTGATGACTAGTCCGTCTCACGTGATGATCAGGCACGGCCTAGTCGATTTGGATCATGTATCACTTAGATGACTAGAGGGATGTCTATCTGAGTGGGAGTTCATTAAATAATTTGATTAGATGAACTTAATTATCATGAACTTAGTCTAAATTTGTCTTTACAATCTATCTTGTAGATCCAATGGCCCACACTAATGTTGTCCTCAACTTCCACGCGTTCCTAGAGAAAACCAAGCTCAAAGATGATGGTATCAACTATACAGATTGGGTCCGTAACTTGAGGATCATCCTCATAGCTGCCAAAAAAGCATATGTCCTTGAAGCACCGCTAGGTGACACACCCATTTTCCCAGCAACTCAAGACCTTACGAATGCCTGACAGTCGTGTAGTGATGATTACTCCCTGGTTCAGTGTGGCATGCTTTACAACTTAGAACTGGGGCTCCAAAAGCATTTTGAGCAACACAGAGCATATGAGATGTTCCAAGAGCTGAAAATTGTTTTCCAAGATCATGTCCGGGTCGAGAGATATGAAGTCTCCGACAAGTTCTACAGTTGTAAGATGGAGGAAAATAGTTTTTTCAATGAGCATATACTCAAAATGTCTGGGTTGCACAACCGCTTGTCTCAACTGGGAGTTAATCTTCTAGATGACTCGGTAATTGACAGAATCCTCCAGTCGCTTCCACCTAGCTACAAGAGCTTTGTGATGAACTACAATATGCAAGGGATGGAGAAGTCCATTCCCGAGTTATATTCAATGCTGAAATCAACACAGGTGGAAATAAAAAAGGAACATCAAGTGTTGATGGTGAATAAGACCACTAGTTTCATGAAAGGCAAGGGAAAGAAGAACTTCAAGAAGGACGGCAAGGGAGTTGCCGCGCACGGTAAGCCAGTTGCCAGGAAGAAGAAGCCAAAGAATGGACCCAAGCCTGAGACTGAGTGCTTTTATTGCAAGGGAAATGGTCATTGGAAGCGGAACTGCCCCAAGTACTTGGCGGATAAGAAGGCCAGCAACGCCAAAGGTATATATGATATACATGTTATTGATGTGTACCTTACCAGCGCTCGTAGTAGCTCCTGGGTATTTGATACCGGTGCGGTTGCTCACATTTGTAACTCAAAGCAGGAGCTGCAAAATAAGCGGAGACTGGCGAAGGACGAGGTAACGATGCGCGTCGGGAATGGTTCCAAGGTCGATGTGATCGCCGTCGGCACGCTACCTCTACATCTACCTTCGGGATTAGTTTTAAACCTCAATAATTGTTATTTAGTGCCAGCTTTGAGCATGAACATTGTACCTGGATCTCGTTTAATGCGGGATGGCTAGTCAGTTAAATCCGAGAATAATGGTTGTTCTATTTATATGAGAGATATGTTGTATGGTCATGCCCCGCTGGTCAGTGGTTTATTTTTATTGAATCTCAAATGTGATGTTACACATATTCATAGCGTGAATGCCAAAAGATGTAAGGTTGATAATGATAGTCCCACATACTTGTGGCACTGCCGCCTTGGTCACAGTGGTGTCAAACGCATGAAGAAACACCATGCAGATGGACTTTTGGAGTCTCTTTAGTATGAATCTTTTGACACTTGCGAACCATGCCTTATGGGCAAAATGACCAAGACTCCATTCTTTGGAACAATGAAGCGAGCAACCAACTTGTTGGAAATAATACATACTGATGTATGCGGTCCAGTGAGCGTTGAGGCTCGCGGTGGATATCGTTACGTTCTCACCCTCACTGATGACTTAAGTAGATATGGGTATGTCTACTTAATGAAACACAAGTCTGAGACCTTCAAAAAGTTCAAGGAATTTTAGAGTGAGGTAGAGAATCAACATGACAGGAAAATAATGTTCTTACGATTAGATCATGGAGGAGAGTATTTGAGTCACGAGCTTGCCATGCACTTAAGGAAATGTGGAACTGTTTCACAACTCACGCCGCCTGGAACACCTCAGCGTAATGGTGTGTCTGAACATCGTAATCGCACTCTATTGGATATGGTGCGATCTATGATGTCTCTTACCGATCTACCACTATCATTTTAGGGTTATGCTTTAGAGACTGCCGCATTCACTTTAAATAGGGCACCGTCTAAATCTGTTGAGACGACACCGTAGGAATTATGGTTTGGGAAGAAACCTAAGCTGTCGTTTCTGAAAGTTTGGCTATGTGATGCTCATGTCAAGAAACTTCAACCTGAAAAGATCGAACCCAAATCAGAAAAATGCGTCTTCATAGGATACCCTAAGGAAACTATTGGTATACCTTCTACCTCAGATCCGAAGGCAAGATTTTTGTTGCCAAGAATGGATCCTTTCTGGAGAAAGAGTTTCTCTCGAAAGAAGTAAGTGGGAGGAAAGTAGAACTTGATGAGGTACCCCGTCTTGAACCGGAGAGTAGCACAACACAGGAAGATGTTTCTGTGGTGCCTGCACCGACTAGAGAGGAAGTTAATGATGATGATCATGAAACTTCAGATCAACTTACTACTGAAATTCGTAGGTCCACAAGGACGCGTTCCGCACTAGAGTGGTACGGCAACCCTGTCCTAGAAATCATGTTGTTAGACAATGGTCAACCTTCGAACTATGAAGAAGCGATGGTGGGCCCGGATTCCAACAAATGGCTTGAAGCCATGAAATCCGAGATAGGATCCATGTATAAAAACAAAGTATGGACTTTGACGGACTTTCCTGATGATCGGCAAGCCATAGAGAATAAGCGGATCTTTAAGAAGAAGAGTGATGCGGATGGTAATGTGACCGTCTATAAGGCTCGGCTTGTCGCTAAGGGTTATCGACAAGTTCAAGGGGTTGACTATTATGAGACCTTCTCACCCGTAGCGAAGATGAAGTCCGTCCGAATCAGGTTAGCAATTGCCGCATTCTATGATTATGAGATCTGGCAAATGGACGTCAAAATGACATTCCTTAATAGTTTCCCTAAGGAAGAATTGTATATGATGCAGCCGGAAGGTTTTGTCGATCCTAAGAATGCTAACAAAGTATGCAAGCTTCGACGCTCCATCTATGGGCTGGTGCAAGCATCTCGGAGTTGGAACATTCGCTTTGATGAAATGATCAAAGTGTTTGGGTTTATACAGACTTATGGAGAAGCATGTATTTACAAGAAAGTGAGTGGGAGCTCTGTAGCATTTCTCATATTATATGTGGATGACATACTGTTGATGGGAAATGATATAGAACTTTTGGAATGCATAAAGGCCTAATTGAATAAGTGTTACCTTGGAGAAGCTACTTACATATTAGGCATCAAGATCTATAGAGATAGATCAAGACGCCTCATTGGTCTTTCACAAAGCACATACCTTGACAATTGAAGAAGTTTAATATGGATCAGTCCAAGAAGGGATTCTTGTCTGTATTGCAAGGTCTGAAATTGAGCGCAACTCAATGCCCAACCTCGATAGAAGATAGAGAAAAGATGAGTGTCATCCCCTATGCCTCAGCCATAGGCTCTATTATGCATGCCATGCTGTGTACCAGACCTGATGTGAACCTTGCCATAAGTTTGGTAGGGAGGTACCAAAGTTATCCCAGAATGGAACACTGGACAGCGGTCAAGAATATTCCGAAGTACCTGAGAAGGACTAAGGATATGTTTCTCATTTATGGAGGTGCCGAAGAGCTCGTCGTAAAGGGTTACGTCGATGCTAGCTTTGACACAGATCCGGATGACTCCAACTCACAACCGGATACATGTATATTTTGAATGGTGGGGCAGTTAGCTGGTGCAGTTGCAAGCAAAGCGTCATGGTGGGATCTACATGTGAAGCGAAGTACATAGCTGCTTCGGAAGCAGCACAAGAAGCAATCTGGATGAAGGAGTTTATCACCGACCTAGGAGTGATTCCCAATGCGTCGGGCCCGATGACTCTCTTCTATGACAACACTGGAGCTATTGCCCTTGACAATGAGCCCAGGTTTCACAACAAGACCAGGCACATCAAGCGCTGCTTCAACTCCATTCGTGAATATATTCAAGATGGAGACATAGATATTTGTAAAGTGCACACGGATCTGAATGTCGCAGATCCGTTGACTAAACCTCTTCCACGAGCAAAACATGATCAACACCAGAACTCTATGGGTGTTTGATTCATCACAACATAACTAGATTATTGACTCTAGTGCAAGTGGGAGACTGTTGGAAATATGCCCTAGAGGCAATAATAAAATAGTTATTATTATATTTCCTCGTTCATGATAATTGTCTATTCTTCATGCTATAATTGTATTAACCGGAAACCGTAATACATGCGTGAATGCATATACTGCAACCTAGTGAGCCTCTAGTTGACTAGCTCGTTGATCAATAGATGGTTATGTTTTCCTGACCATGGATGAGGGAGTCCTGGACTAGGGGGTGTCCGGACAGCCGGACTATCATCATCCGCCGGACTCCAAGACTACGAAGATACAAGATTGAAGACTCCGTCCCGTGTCCAGATGGGACTTTCCTTGGCGTGGAAGGCAAGCTTGGCGATACGGATATGTAGATCTCCTACCATTGTAACCGACTCTGTGTAACCCTAGCCTCCTCCGGTGTCTATATAAACCGGAGGGCTTTAGTCTGTAGGACAACATACATTACAACAATCATACCATAGGCTAGCTTTAGGGTTTAGCCTCCTTGATCTCGTGGTAGATCCACTCTTGTACTACCCATATCATCAATATTAATCAAGCAGGACGTAGGGTTTTACCTCCATCAAGAGGGCCCGAACCTGGGTAAAACATCGTGTCCCTCGTCTCCTGTTACCATCCGCCTAGACGCACAGTTCGGGACCCCTACCCGAGATCCGCCGGTTTTGACACCGACATTGGTGCTTTCATTGAGAGTTCCTCTGTGTCGTCACCGATAGGCTCGATGGCATCTGCAACCAACGACACTGTCCAGGGTGAGACTTTTCTCCCCGGACAGATCTTCATATTCGGCGGCTTCGCACTGCGGGCTAATTCGCTTGGTCATCTGGAGCAGATCGAAAGCTACGCCCCTGGCCGTCAGGTCAGATTCAGAAGCCTAAACTTCACGGCCGCTGTCCGCGGAGACTTGATCTTCGACGGACTCGAGCCACAGCCAAGCGCGCCGCACTGTGACGATGGGCATGATCTAGCCCTGCCGCCGAACAGTGCCTTGGTGGCCGCACACAAATTCGCTTCGGCCTTTTGTTCGGAGCCGATCGCCCAGATCGAGGATCGGTGGATGGACACCGCCTCGGGGGCTTCAACTTCCACGGTGATGGAGCCGAACACCAATCTTGTCCCCCGCAAAACTCGTGATTCCGAGGCGCCGGACTCCTTGCCGGATTCCGAACCTCCCACGCCCCTACCAATCGATTCGGATTGGGCGCCGGTCATGGAATTCACCGCCGCGGACATCTTCCAACACTCGCCCTTTGGCAACATCCTAAATTCACTAAAGCATCTCTCGTTATCGGGAGAGTCCTGGCCGGACTATGGCCGGGACGGTCGGGATACGGACGACGAAGAAATTCAGAGCCCACCCACCACCCACTTTGTAGCCACTGTCGACGATCTAACCGACATGCTAGACTACGGCTCCGAAGACATCGACGGTATAGACGACGACGCCGGAGACGAACAAGAAACAGCACCTATAGGGCACGCGAGGACCACCTCGTCATACGACATATACATGGTGGATACCCCAAAAGAGAGCGATAACGAGGACCAACGGGCCGCGGCAGAGGATAACCCCGCCGATAAACAACCAAAACGGCAGCGCAGACGCCGCCCTAAGCCCCGCCTCGACAACAACAACGCTCCTAAGGACCCCGCAATACAGCAGGGCACAAAAGTGGACGACGAACATGCAGATAAGCAACCGTCCAAACAGGACGAGTCAGATAATCAGTCCAGGCCCGGCGAAATCGACGGTTCGGACGATCTCACGCCGGAGACACCGCCGGAAGGTAAAAACCTTCGGAAAAGACTCGTCAACACTGCAAGAAGCTTGAAGAAGGAAAAGCGGAAGCTCAAAACAGCAGAAGACACAGTCAGAATGAGGTGGAGCAAAGTACTCAAAACCGCGGATAAATACGGCAATGGCCACCAATCAAAGAGCTACCCGAAGCGCAAGCTGCTACCAGAATTCGACGACGAGGCCATAGAGCCCCCACAGTCAAAAAATAAAGAGGCTGCCTGGTTGGATAGACGGCCGGATGACGGGCCAAATTCTGAAAGTGGCGCCACACATAAACCAACCAATGAACTTGGAAGGACAGATGGCCCAGCCAGGTCCATCTACGGGCCAAAGAAGAAGGCCCCAGGAAGCAAGGCAACACGTCAAGTGTCCGAAGATAGCGGCACACCCAAATACAGGGGCGCCGCACACCCACTATGTTTCACCAATGAGGTGCTGGACCATGAATTCCCAGCAGGATTTAAACCAATAAACATAGAGGCCTACGATGGAACAACAGACCCTGGAGTCTGGATAGAAGATTATATACTACATATACACATGGCCAGAGGAGATGATCTCCACGCCATAAAATACCTACCCCTCAAGCTCAAAGGGCCAGCCCGTCATTGGCTTAAAGGCCTCCCAGAAAACACTGTGGGAAGTTGGGAAGAGCTCGAGGACACGTTTAGAGCAAATTTTCAAGGGACTTATGTCCGCCCACCGGATGCAGATGATCTAAGTCACATAACTCAACAGCCCGGAGAGTCAGCGCGCAAATTCTGGAATAGGTTCCTCACTAAAAAGAACCAAATAGTCGACTGTCCGGACGCCGAAGCCTTAGCAGCTTTTAAACACAATGTCCGAGACGAATGGCTTGCCAGACACCTCGGCCAAGAGAAACCGAGGACAATGTCCGCGCTAACAAGCCTCATGACCCGCTTCTGCGCGGGAGAGGATAGCTGGCTAGCAAGATGCAGCACCAGCGACCCAAGTACATCCGAGATAAGAGATGGAAACGGAAAATCACGGCGCAGAAAAGAGCAGCGCCGAAATCAAGAGAAAAGCCCAAAGAGCACGACAGTCAACGCCGGATTCAAAAGCTCGTGTCCAAACAACAAAACACCGCCTCTTAAGGATGACGACGATGAGCTGTCCAACTTAAACAAGATTTTGGGTCGGATATGTCAAATCCACAGTACCCCCGGAAGGCCTACAAACCATACCCATCGAGATTGTTGGGTTTTCAAACAGTCCGGCCGACTAAACGCCGAACACAAGGGGCTCGACGCGTCAAGCGAAGACGATAAACCCCACCAGCAGAGCACCGGAAAACAAAAGACTTTCCCACAAGAGGTCAAAGCAGTAAACTCACTTCATGTGATAATACGGAAAAATAGTGCGGCACTTCCTAAAAAGAGCCTCGCACGGTCCAACCCAGTAGACCATAGAGATTGGATATCAAAACCAATCACTTTCAACCACCTGGACTATTCCAGAAGCGTTCGAAACGCGGGACGGACTGCCCTGATATTGAATCCCATAATCGACGGATTACAATTTACTAAAGTCCTAATGGACGGAGGCAGCGACTTAAACCTGCTGTATTCAAACACAATCCGCAAGATGGGGATAGACCCTACCAAAATTCGACACAGCTGCACTTCCATCAAGGAGTGACGCCAGGCCCTTATGCCAAGTGCACAGGCTCCCTATTACTAGATGTCATGTTCGGATCACCGAACAACTTTCGGCGCGAAAAACTAATTTTTCATATCGTCCCATTTAAAAGTGGATATCAAGCACTCTTGGGACGAAAGGCTTTTGTCCGTTTCAACGCCATACCACATTACGCGTCTCTTACACTCAAGATGCCCGGTCCGCGTGGCATCATCTCAGTGCGAGGGTCACCCAAAGACCCCGGACACGGATAGACGAGTCCGGCATCAGTAGGCTAGGGGCTCCCTAGCCGCACACCCCTTCACAAGGGGCTGCGCGCACAAACAACCGCGGGTTCATTCAAACCCCGCTTTGCTTATTCATATTTTTTCTTTCACACATACCTTTTTTTGCACGAATTGTTTTCAAACTAAGCGTTCCTCTCTTTTTACAGATGAACAACGTGCATACCCGTCCAGGATAACGGCACAACGGAGACACAGGCGCAGACGTGCAGTAGGGACCCATTGCGAGGATTCTTTTCAGATTAAGACCCTGCGTAAACCTTTTTTACTGTCTCTTGTTGTTATTCTCCCTTGGTTTCTTCCTATAACCAAAGCGGAGCCTGACGTTTTGGCATCGGCCGCGTCAGAAGACCATGCCCGTACCTGGACACTAGGGGCTTAGGGCATTATTCTGCCCATTATCATAAAGACCAAACACCTTAGGGAGTGTTCGGCGTCTCGAGTTAGGCATTATATGCATCAGCTCTGAATCATGTCTTTGGTCAAATGTTGGGTTTGCCCGGCTCCTGTGTTTTGCTGCCTTACGTTTCGTATCATCGGCTAACGCGACACCAGGAGAACTACTGCGATTGTGCCCCAGTTCGGCTGGGCGAGCACCTCAGTAGAGAAAGCCGAAAACTGACTGTCATGATATAGAGAGAGACTGGTCAACCACTCGATCGACTACCGGAATGTTTAGAATTCCCCGCTTTGACGAAGGACCGTTTCCCGGTCAGGCACACACGCGCCCCGAAATCGGAGAAGTGCGGTGCCCCCAGGGGCTATATCGTAGCCCCACCCTCGAACTCCACTGGCTAAGTGAAAGTGATAAAGCATTATAGTCCGGATTGCCTCGTTTGCTACGCTACCACCTCCTAAACAGGACCGAGACGTCGGATTAAGTGTGAACACGCGCTATTTTTGCGAACACCCCCGCACCTTGTGCGTGGGGGCTGAAGCCGAAGATTGCAATCTTTCAGGTTATACAAATGTATACGTAAACGGCCGCATAGGAGAAGTTTTACTACTTGGGACACACAAGTATAAAAAGCAGTTCTGGCATAATCATCATTTTACAAGCTAAAACATTTATTTGAACGTGACATTTTTTGAGCACTGCGACTCTATTACACGAGCACCACGCATAACTTCCTCCAAATAGTGCTCGGCGGGGAGCCGGCTTTCATCCGAACCCTGGGCGGCAACAGCGGTGGCATCCATCTCTGTCCAATGCGCCTTCACGCGGGCAAGAGCCATCCGCGCGCCTTCGATGCAGGCCGACCGCTTCATCTCCTTGATATGCGGCACCGCTCCAAGGAATTGCTACAGTAAGCCGAAGTAGCTCGTCGCCTTGGGCCTCTCTGGCCAGACATGAGCCACGATGTCAGTCATGGCAAGTCCGGATAATCTATTTAGCTCGGCCCATTCGGCCAACCGGTCGGTCAACGGAAGTGAGCGATCCAGACTATGGAATTGAGACCAAAATAGCTCTTCCGTCTTGTGATCCTTCTGGCTCCGAAAGTGCTCAACGGCATCAGCCGCACTTGCCGCTAAGTCCATATACGGATCCTCCGGACTCCACAACCGATCAAATTGAGCATACTTTTGATCCATAAACCGGCGACGCAGCAGAAAAGGCTTGCCAGCCACGATATCTCCGGCCTGGCGCAGCTCCTCCTTCATGGTCCGCATTGCAGAGCGGGCATCCTTGGCCTCGGCGGTGGCCTTCCTCAGGTCTTCCCGCTCTGATAAGCGCTCCTTTTCAAGAGCCTCATTGCGGTCGGCAGCATCTTTTACTTTCATGGCCAATTCGGCCACCTCTTCCCTGCTTAGGCAGTATGCAGCCCTTTCGGCTTTCAACTCCTCGGCCGCCCTCGAGGCAGCCACGTCACTCCTTCGGGCTTGCTCCTTAGCTTGAGCAAGTTCGGCCCGAAGGCTCTCCACAGCAGCAGCACCGTCTGTATAACAGCATTTAATTTATCAGAGGAGGGCTTTGACCCCCTTAATAAAGCAACTGTGGAGAACTCATTTACCTTGCGACTCGTCAAGTCGCCGGTTGACAAGTGCGATGTCCGCATCCACCACATCAAGTTGCCGCATTAACTCGGCAACCCCACTAGTCCGGCTAGCCCTCGGACTATCTGCCACCTGCATAGGAACGGCGACATTCATTACTTGCGATTTCGATCCTCGGCACGCTGTCACTTTCGACAACCTACCGAGTCTCAGGGGCTACTACCTATACAGGGCGCACTTTTATGTGCAAAACGGCCAAAAAAATAGGTGCGCCATTTTCGCGTACCTCAAATCCCGCCAGCAAACTCGTAGCGGCATCACGCAATCCGCACTCGGCGGACGAAATCCTTCCAATCACCATACGCATCAATGCACGGTGATCTTCTGAGATGGACGCCCTCTCCAGCAGATTCTTCAGTTCTCCCGGCCGGACACTAGCGGGCTCCGAACTCCCCGGCCCCTCCGGACTCGGGGACACCCTCCGTGACGATACTTCAGGCTCGTCTGCCCTATCTGACAGCACAGCAGACGGGGGCGTTTCGCTCTCCATCATCTCCGGAAGAAGGTCCCCCGAAGACGAACTCATCTGCGAAGGCTGCAAATCCGAACTGCAAGATAAAAATTTCGGTCACCCACAGAAGCACAAATGGAGGTATTTTCTTACTAATGAACTCCCCTTTTCATACTCACGGCTCGTTGGAGGGCTGATCCTTTGGTGATGATTGTACGTCCGGATTCTCCCCGGACGCCGGACCCCCCGGTGAAGATCTCTTCCCCCGTTTAGGGGCTTTGGCCTCCGGATCTTCGGAGGCGGTCCTCTTCTCCCCCTGGAAGGAGGAGTTTTTGACTCCCTCCTCTTCAGACGCCCCTTTGGGCGAAGAAATAGCTCCCTTATCTTTCCCATCGCCCCCTTTTTCAGGCGCGACCTCCAACATTCTGACCAGCACGGGCTCCAGTGCGGTCTCTAGGAGGGGAGCCGGACACCTTATCAGCTTCGATCGCGCTACCCACTCCTGTGAAAAGTTATGGGTCAGGAGGCGAACCCTAGAAAAGCAGATAAATAAAACGTCCGGACTCTGAGCTATTTACCTGAGTATCCGGGCGATTGCGGCTTAGGCCTGCATCCTCGGTCAGTTCCGGACACGCCACCTGCGGTCCGAAGAACAACCTGTACATCTCCACGGGTGTTGCACCCATGAAGTGTTGGAGAATTCGAGGTCCCTCTGGGTTGAACTCCCATAGACGGAGAGGACGGCGTTTGCAGGGCAGGAGACGCCTGGTTAGCATTACCTGCATCACCATGACCAGATTGATCTCCCTCACTTGGAGGTCTCGAATCCGGCCCTGCAGTGAGGGCACGTCTTCGGACGGCCCCCAATTGAGCCCTTGGTTGACCCACGACATCAGTCGGCGTGGAGGTCCCGGGCGGAATGAGGGCGGCGGCTTTTGCTTGCTGCCCTTCGGAGCGGTGATATAGAACCACTCCTGTTGCCACAGTCCGAGTTCCTCTTGGAAGGAACCCTCAGGCCACGGGGCATCGACCCTTATGCTTATGGCCGCCCCGCCGCACTCCGCTTGACGCCCCCCGATCATCTTCGGCTCCACATTGAAGGTTTTCAGCCACATGCCAAAGTGGGGGGTGACGCAGAGGAAGGCCTCGCAGACGATAATGAATGCGGAGATATGGAGGATGGACTCCGGAGCCAAATCGTGAAAATCCAGCCCGTAGTAGAACATGAGCCCTCTCACGAAGGGGTCCGTTGGGAAGCCTAAACCCCGACGGAGGTGGGGTACAAAGACAACGTACTCACCGGGCTCGGGGGCGGGCACGGCCTGCCCTTGGGCAGGCAACCTGTGCGAAATCTCGTAGGACAGGTACTTGGCCTCCCGCAGCTTTGACACGTCCTCCTCCGTGACAGAGGAGGGCATCCACCGACCATGGAGGTCGGAGCCGGACATGGTTGAGAATCCGAAGCGCTCGAATCTGGGGCTCTGGGTGCTGGAACTAGGAGCGAGAAGGAGATTCGATGCGAGATTGAAGAAAAGGAACGGTCCTTGGTCCTCTTATAAAGGGGAAAAATACCAAGGGTCGTCTCCGTGACCGTTCGGGATTCACCTTCGATGGAAGAGGCGTGGCGACGGGCACGGTTGGGTTACCCACGCACGTATTGATGAGAATCCCGGAATAAGGGGAACACGATCTCTGCTTCGACAAGACGTGCCAAGGAAACCGCTTCGCTAAACGTGCTGAGGTGGTATGGTAAAAAATGATTCAAACAAAACCTTGGTAGCGGTGTGATGTCACGCCGCATAATACGTCAGCAGATTGGACTGGTGTACATTTTATTCTCTCTATGGTGGAATGTGGAATTTGTTTTGCAGAGCCGGACACTATCCTGGTGTTCATGATCTTCTCTGGATTATTCAAGGGAGGAACCCGCCTTGCAATGCCGAACATTATGCGCGCCTGACTTATCGTCATTGAAGCCTGGTTCAGGGGCTACTGAGGGAGTCCTGGACTAGGGGGTGTGCGGACAGCCGGACTATCATCATCCGCCGGACTCCAAGACTACGAAGATACAAGATTGAAGACTTCGTCCCGTGTCCGGATGGGACTTTCCTTGGCGTGGAAGGCAAGCTTGGCGATACGGATATGTAGATCTCCTACCATTGTAACTGACTCTGTGTAACCCTAGCCTCCTCCGGTGTCTATATAAACCGGAGGGCTTTAGTCCGTAGGACAACATACATTACAACAATCATACCATAGGCTAGCTTTAGGGTTTAGCCTCCTTGATCTCGTGGTAGATCCACTCTTGTACTACCCATATCATCAATATTAATCAAGCAGGACGTAGGGTTTTATCTCCATCGAGAGGGCTCGAACCTGGGTAAAACATCGTGTCCCTCGTCTCCTGTTACCATCCACCTAGACGCATAGTTCGGGACCCCCTACCCGAGATCCGCCGGTTTTGACACCGACAATGGACATTGGATGTTGTTGATAAGGTGATCACATCATTAGGAGAATGATGTGATGGGCAAGACCCAAACCTAAGCATAGTACAAGATCGTGTAGTTCGTTTGCTAGAGCTTTTCTAATGTCAAGTATCATTTCCTTGGACCATGAGACTATGCAACTCCTGAATACCGTAGGAATGCTTTGGGTGTATCAAACGTCACAACGTAACTGGGTGGCTATAAAGGTGCACTACAGGTATCTCCAAAAGTGTCTGTTGGGTTGGCACGAATCAAGACTGGGATTTGTCACTTCGTATGACGGAGAGGTATCTCTGGGCCCACTCAGTAATGCGTCATCATAATGAGCTCAATGTGACTAATGAGTTAGCCACGGAATCATGTGTTACGAAACGAGTAAAGAGACTTGCCGGTAACGAGATTGAACAAGGTATAGGGATACTGATGATCGAATATCGACAAGTAAAATACCGATGGACAAAGGGAATTGTATACGGGATTGATTGAATCCCCGACATCGTGGTTCATCCAATGAGATCATCGTGGAACATGTGGGATCCGATATGGGTATCCAGATCTTGCTATTGGTTATTGGCTAGACAGGCATCTCGGTCATGTCTGCATGGTTCCCGATCCCGTAGGGTCTACACACTTAAGGTTCGGTGATGCTAGAGTTGTAATGGGAATTGTATGTGGTTACCGAAAGTTTTTCGGAGCCTCGGATGAGATCCCGGACATCACAAGGAGTTCCAGAATGGTCCGGAGGTAAAGATTTATATATCGGAAGTCCTATTTTGGCCATCGGAAAATGTTCGGGGTCTTTCAGTATTGTACCAGGAAGGTTCTAGAAGGTTCCAGATTGGGGCCCTCCTGCATGGGGGGACCCACATGAATGTGGATAATGGGGGCAAGGCCCCACACCCCTGGTCAAGGCGCACCAAGATCTCCCCTTAGAAGGAATAATATCATATACCGAAGGGATAAGATCAAGATCCCTAAAAAGGGGGGATAACAATCGGTGGGGAAGGGAAAGGATGAGATTTCTTTCCTCCCACCTTTGCCAACGCCCCAATGGACTTGGAGGGCAAGAAACCAGCCCCCTCCACCCCTATATATAGTGGGAAGGCGCATGGGAGCTTCACCCTGGCCCCTGCCGCAGCCCTCCCCCCAACTCCTCCTCCTCCTCCGTTGAGCGTAGCGGATCTCTGCCAGAGAACCACGAGCTCCACCACCACGCCGTCGTGCTGCCGGAGTTCTCCCTCAACTTCTCCTCTCCCCTCGCTAGATCAAGAAGGAGGAGACGTCCCCGGACTGTACGTGTGTTGAACGCGGAGGCTTCGTCCATTCGGCGCTTGGATTGGATCTTCCGCAATTTGAATCACCGCGAGTATGGCTCCATCAACCGAGTTCTTGTAGGCTTCCGCTTAGCGATCTTCAAGGGTATAAAGATGCACTCCCTCTCTCTCATTGCTAGCATCTCCTAGATTGTTCTTGGTGACATGTAGGAATTTTTTGAATTATTTCTACGTTCCCCAACATAAATAGCCTTTCCACAAAGGTGTTAGGCGGGACGGGGTCGCGCTTGGCGCCCATGGGAGCAAGGATGTTGACTGCCTGTTTACTGTCTTGAGCGACATGATGGAATTCAAGTCCCTTGAACCAAGCTGATATTTTTAATACGGCATTTCGATATGCCGCCATTTTTGAATCTTATGCATCGAATTCTCCATTGACCTGGGATATTGCGAGGTTAGAATCTCCGTGCACCTTGCTGCATTGTACACCATGGAGACAGCCATGCGAAGACCGTGTAGAAGTGCCTCGTATTCGGCTGCATTATTGGAGTCGGTATACATGATTTGTAACACGTAGCGGATTGTGTCCCCGGTGGGGGATGTCAAGATGACGCCAGCCCCCAGTCCAGCTAGCATTTTAGAGCCGTCAAAGTACATAGTCCAGTTGGAGTATGAACTATACTCTTTAGGGAGTTTGGCTTTCGTTCATTCAGCGACGAAGTCGGCCAACACCTGAGATTTAATATCCCGGCGTGGCTTGTATGTTATTTCGAACGCTAGGAGTTTGATGGCCCATTTGTCTATGCGGCCAGTGGCGTCCCTGTTGTTGATAATGTTGTTAAGTGGTACTTCAGATGCCACTATGATCGAACACTCTTGAAAATAGTGTCTTAGTTTTTGGGATGCCATAAAGACCGTATAAGCTATCTTTTGGTAATGGGGGTATCGGGATTTGCATGGTGTGAGGACCTTCGATACGTAGTAAACTGGCTTTTGGATGGGGAATTTATGTCCCTCTTCCCCTCGCTCGACAACGAGTACAACACTTACTACTTGGTAAGTTGTGGAAATATAAAGCAACATAGGCTCGCCAACACCTGGGGCAGCTAGGATTGGGTTGCCTGCTAGTAAGGCTTTGATTTCTTCCAATCCGGCTGTGGCAGCGCCCGTCCATTCAAAGCTATCAGTGCGTCTAAGTAGCTTGTAAAGTGGTAATGCTTTCTCTCCTAATCTGGAGATAAAGCGGCTTAAAGCCGCCATGTACCCTGCTAGTTTTTAGACTTGCTTTAGGTCTGTTGGTATAGCCAATTGTGACAAGGCTCGGATTTTAGCCGGATTTGCTTCAATTCCTCTATGGGAAATGATGAACCCTAGCAGCTTTCCGGTTGGAACTCCGAAGACACATTTTTATGGATTGAGCCCTATGTCGTATGTTCAGAGGTTGTCGAAGGTGAGGCGAAGGTCGTCCACCAACGTTTCGACGTGTTTGGTTTTGATGACCACGTCATCCACATATGCTTCGACTGTTTTGCCGATTTGTTTTTCCAAGCATGTTTGAATCATACATTGGTAAGTGGCACCAACATTTTTGAGCCCAAAGGGCATAGTGTTGAAGCAGAAAGGGCCATACGGGGTGATGAACGCCGTTGCGGCCTGGTCAGATTCCTTCATTTTAATCTGATGGTATCCGGAGTAAGCGTCGAGGAAACAAGTGAGTCTTGTCCTGCGGTCGCGTCGATGATCTGGTCAATGCGGGGCAAAGAGAAGGGATCTTTAGGGAAAGCCTTATTGAGGTCATTGAAATTTCACAAAAAGGCGCCAGGATTTGCCCTTCTTTGGCACCATGACCAAGTTGGCTAGCCAATCCGGGTGTTTGATTTCCCTGATGAACCCGGCTTCTAAAAGTTTGGCTAGCTCTTCCCCCATGGCTTGACGCTTGGGTTCATAAAATCTCCGTCGTGTCTGCTTGATGGATTTAAACCCCTTAATGATGTTTAGGCTATGTTCGGCCAGCCTGCATGGGATCCCGGGCATGTCCGAAGGGTGCCAGGCAAAGATATCCCAATTTTCGCATAAGAATGTGCGTAAGGCGGCGTCTACTACCGGGTCTAGTTGCTCTTCGATAGAAGCTATTTTATTGGGGTCCATTGGGTGCACTTGAAATTTAACTATTTCATCTGCAGGCTTGAAAGAGGTGGATTTTGATCTCTTATCGAGAATCACATCGTCTCTGTCCACCGTGGATCATAAGGCGATTAGCTCTTCGACCGCTAGGGCTTCGGATAGTGCCTCGAGGGCCAAGGATGCGATTTTGTTTTCGGCACAAACTGCTTCATCCGGGTCACGCAAGATTGTGATGATTCCATTGGGTCCTGGCATTTTAAGCTTCATATACCCATAATGGGGTATGGCTTGGAAACGTGAGATAGCATCCCGTCCGAGGATAGTGTGATATCCGCTATTGAAGGGGACCACATGGAAGAGCAACTCTTCGGACCTATAATTTTTGGGTGTGCCGAATACCACATCCAATTTAATTTTCCCAGAGCATCGTGCTTCTCGACTGGGGATGATTCCTCGAAAGGTGGTACTACTTTGCTCGATGCGTGTTCTGTCAGTCTGCATCTTGTCAAGTGTGTCCTCGTAAATGAGGTTAACCCACTACCGTCATCCATGAGCACTTTGGTGAGTCGAAAACCGTCCACTATGGGATTTAATACTAGGGCATCGGGTGCTCGGACTGATCGTGCCTTTGGTTCATCTTCGGCAGCAAAGGTTATTGCCGCGTCGTTCCATGGGCTCAGTGCGGTTTACTTGGTGGACTTCAGCGAGGTCACAGAGTGCCCTTTTACGCCAATTATTTGAAGAAAAGGTCTCAAAGACCATGAGGACGTTAAAATCATCCCTATTTGAAGAGTATTTCTCTAGAGTGATGGTGGCAAGGATGGCCTCCCCACTCTTTGCTACCTGCTGGAGTACCCAACATGCGCAAAGACTATGCATTGAGTCTGTATTTTGAGTCACATGTATCGGACATGGCTTGTCAAGGAGTTTGTCAAGAACGAACTTGTATCCCGTAAAGGGTTTATTCTTTCTGCCAACGGACTGATAATCGGATGCCTTGCTAGGGTGTATCCGTTTGGCCCGGGCCACACACTCTTAAAGACAGCAAGCTCCAGTTGAGTTTTTTGGACCTTCCATGTGCTTTCCATCACGCAGTACTTTTGTACCACCTATGATAATTCCGTGAAGCTTTGTATGTGACAACGGTCGAGGGCATTCCGGATTCCCTCATCGGTACAGTTGCGATGGAAGACGGATACTACATCATCGTCACAACAATCTTTGATCTTGTTTTTAACAAGTAGGAATCTGGCCCAAAAGTGGTGGACCATTTCCTGAGGTTGCTACCGTACATACATCATGTCATATATGTCTGCAGGGCCTGAATTGCTTGGAGAGTATTGATTGTGGTGGGTGGGTGGGCTAAAATTTGAATCTCGACCACATTTGTGTCTGGAGCTTGCAAAATCTTCGAGGTGACCATTTCGGGTCCGGGGAGATCCAAGTACTCCCCCGATCCTATGCCCGATCTAGAGTTTAGGGGACGCAGAGTCCCATCCGAAGGGAGGGTATCCGTCTCGAGGGGTTCAGAGACCCGAACATATTTGGTTCTCAACATAGGGAGAGAGGTGTCATTGGCTCATTCCTCGACGACCGCTACCAGGTGGGTGATCGGCGGGTGATTAATTTCCCTCTAGTCAGGTTTAAGCCCGATACGACCATAATCCTTTGAAACCCCAAGGGCGGCGATGCGATCTAGCGGCTCGTTTAAGGACGAGACGTCCACTGGATCCATATTTTCGGAGTTCTTGAGACCGATACGGAAGTCGTGTTTGGCGATCATAGGGGGAGCGCTGTTAGCTTAATAGCCGTGCGGGAACCCATGATGAAACCGCCGAGCTGGAGGATCTGCCCAGTAGATAGGCTCCTTCCAGAGGTGATGTTGTTGATGATGACAGGGCCAGCCATAGATCCCTTTTTAGAGACTACACAACAGAGCTCTCAATGAAAGCACCAATGTCGGTGTCAAAACCGGCAGATCTCGGGTAGGGGGGCCCAAGCTATGTGTCTAAGGATCAATGGTAACAATGGACAATGGGACACAATGATTACCCAGGTTCAGACCCTCTTAAAGGAGGTAAAACCCTATGTCCTGCTTGATTGTATTCGATGAGTATAGGGGTTACAAGAGTTGATCTACCTCGAGATCGTAATGGCTAAACCCTAGCTTGTCTAGCCTATGAATATTGTGATTGTGATAGCCTCTACGGACTAAACCCTTTGGTTTTATATAGACACCAGAGAGACCTAGGATTATACAAAGTCGGTTTACAAGAAAGGGAAAATATACATCTGTACACCTAATCTTGCCGTTCACGCATATAGGAGTCCTACCCGGACAAGGGAGATGGTCTTCTGCCTTGTCTTAATGGCCCATCAGCCCGGCCCATATCAAATAGGCCGAACACCCGAGGACCCCCGAATCCAGGACTCCCTCACCGAACCCGCACACTTTGGCAACCCTTGGGGGCGGTCACCGGTACCCGTCAAATTACTCGGGGCGATCTCCACAACTTAAATGGAGACCCCGGCGCTTGCCTGGAGCTTTACACCACAACGACTGAGCTCTGAAGCACCACCAACCGTCTAGGGCGCCCAAGCACCCAAGAGTAACAAGCTCAAGGGTACCAAGAACCCAAGAGTAATAAGCTTCTAAACTTGTAACTTGCACGTATCACCATGGGGAACTCAAACCTATGCATCAAATGCAACGGCAAGGGCACACGGAGTGCCCAAGTCCCTCACTCTCAAATTCCAACAAAGCAATGAAAACTATGGAGGAAAATGAGAGGAAGAACAAGAAGGAGAACAGTAAGAACTACAAGATCTAGATCCAAGGGGTTCCCCTCACATAAAGGAGAAAGTGATTGGTGGAAGTGTGGATCTAGATCTCCTCTCTCTTTTCCCCCCAAAACTAGCAAGAATCCATGAAGAGATTGAGAGATAGAAAGCTCGAAGAAGGTCAACAATGGGGGAAGAACACGAGCTCAAGAGATAAAGTTCAATGGGGAAGAAGACCCCCTTTTATAGGTGGGGGAAAATCCAACCGTTATGTGCTCAGCCCGCACACGAGCGGTACTACCGCTCCATGGAGCGGTACTACTGCTTGGGCGGTTGTAACAGGAAAAATAGAGCAACGGCTAGAAACATAGGGCTGTAGTGCCGCTTGGAGCGGTACTACCGCTCATCCGAGCAGTACCACCGCGGGAGAAGCAGAACACAGGAGCAGAGGAGGCAGGGCAGAGCAGAGTACGTCGACAGTACTGCAGTAGCGGTACTACCGCCCGAGAGGGGCAGTACTACCGCTTATAGGCCGTACTACCGTACACACTGCCTCCCTACTACCGCTGAACCCGACACGGAAAACATAACCCCCAGAAAAAGCAGCGGTAGAAGTCGCGGAACTGGACAGTAGAAGTACCGCTTACAAGTGGTACTACCGCCCGACAGGGATGGTACTACCACTTATAGGTAGTACTACTGCTACCCAGAACGGTACTACCGCAGGGGTGCACCACGCAAGCCCGAAGCAAAACAAATGCACCAGGAAGACCAGAACTTCCATAACTTCTGTATATGAGCTCCGAATTGAGAAAACTCAAACTTGTTGGATAGATGACGACGAGCAGCATCCAGCAGCAACAAGAAGAGGCAGTAGAAAAAATGCTAAAGGTATAGAGATGTGAAACCTCTATGAATGAAGAACCGACAAAAACCCCAACATCGAAAACATCATAGAAGATGCATGTGAACTCCATTTTCGATGAACTCGAGCTTGTCATGAAGATGACCATAAGCTCCAGATCTCACAAGGAGAAGAACCAAACAATAACCAAGAAAGATGATGCGAGGATGCAATGGTTTGAGATCTCTACGAACGATAAGATCAAGCTACCAATTTGAGAGCCCCCCTTGATAGTACGACAATCGATCCTATAACCCGGTCTCCCAACTACCTCCATGAGACTGGTAAAATAGAAAACCTATCAAGGGCAAACCTTTGCCTTGCACATAGTCCACTTGAGCTAGATGATGACAATCTTGACTCCCTCAAGTTGGACCACCTTTCTTGATTGCGTTGGCTCGATGAAGACTAGTTGCTTGCCCCCCATACTCCACTATGGGTGAGCCATACTTCGACACATCTCCACAAGTCCATTGTCACCACAATGGATGGCAAGCTTCAAGCATGATCTCTTCATGATGCTCCACTTGAACTTGCACACCACAATCTTGATGACGATCACCACTTGATGTCATCATTCATGGGTTGTATGATATCTTCCTCTTGATGCAAGCCCATGGACACAAACCTAACCCCACATAGAACTCTCACATAGACCACGGGTTAGTACAGAAAGCGTAATGGATAGTGCTTACCATACCATGAGATCACTTGATCCCACTTCGTACATCTTCTATGCTTTGTGTGTTGATCAACTTGAATCACTCTTTGTACATAGTCTTGATCAACCTTGAATCTTTCCAACTCTCTTCATGAACTTCAAGACATGCTTGCAATAAGCTCAACTCACACATGACCAATATTTGGATAAATCCTTAATAGCACCTTGGTCAACACATAAACTCCTTGAAACCAACACATGGACTTCAAGAAAAACCTATGGACAAATCCTTCAAATATAGCTCAAGGCAACCATTGGCCCATAGAGAATGTCATCAATTACCAAAACCAAACATGGGGGCACCACATGTCCTTTCACCATCTCATACCGATACCTAAGCATGTGAGCACATACAATACATAGAACCGAAACATCTATGAACAACACATATATATGGCTAGCACATGTATGAGTAAATGAGGGATGAACATATCACAACCTCCGAGTGACCAGGCCAACGCGGCGACGACAGTAGCAGCCTCGGCGTCGTCCGTGGCATTCTTCTTGGCGGCGGCATCTTCGACCATGGTGTCGATGCAGGGGAAAGTAGTGGAAGCAGAGGCGAACGGAGACGGGGACAGATCAGGAGCAGCCGCGTCGAGACGCTCCCAAAAAACTTTATTGTCATTCTCCTGGGTAGGATCTCGAACGACAGGGTTCTGGAGGCACCTGCTCTCCTGATCAATCATGCATGCGGTCGTCGGGATGGGATCGCCGGAAGCAGCATAGAGAGAGGAACAGTAGATGATGGCTAGGGTTGTGTGGGAGGGAGTGAGTGAACTGAGTTAGGGTTCACTCCACTGGCCAGCGCCTTCTTATATAGGTCGTCGGGTAGATGGGCTTAGGCTCAGGCCCACGACCGAGTCCGCGAATGGCCCACGGTCCAACGTCTCGGACAGTGGCACTTTCGTAAGCGACTCGTTAACTAATCCGAGATTAATTAACCATTCCTGACCGGAAAAAATAAGCTTCGCCTTAGCTCAATCCCGCACGCGCGTCGTGACGAGGCGAGGCAGGCGGCGGCGGAGGAGGAGCGCACGTGTACATCTCCTATTCCCAAACTCCCAACAACAAGTGCTAGATCAACCCTTATAAAGATGTCTCACTCTTCTTACTGTAGCAGTATGGTACTAAACTTCCCACCACTTGCCGTACACATGCATGGGCCTTAGAGATTAACCGGGAACTATTGTCTTCTACGGGCCTAAGCCCATCCATAATCCATCAATGGTTGCATATGATGCAAAAAAAATAGTGACGTGAGGTGTAGCACATGACGGTTGAAGATGGATAACCAAATAATTGGTAGTGGCATGATGAATTTCCCCATTCATCGTCATGTTTGGACTCACATACTTGTGAGTTAATTGCGAACGAATAAAATGGTGAAACACCCTCTTGCAAGCCATTGAAGTTCCTAACATGACGCGTCTCACAATAATTAACTGAACTCATCGTGTTAGTCACCGACATATGTAGTTGTGAGATTGCGGATGCATGAGAACTCAAATACACATATTGCATGTTGCTGATATTACAAGAAATTGAAGCATGAAGTTATTCCGCATCGTCTCTTCCATGTAATTAATTAGATGTATAGGTGAAAAAATCAGGGCTAGTCGAGTGCTCGCCAAAGGATCCAACATCACCAACTTTGTAATTTTTTGGGTCTACATAAGTAAAATGAGTATTCATATTACCGTTTGTAGATTGCAAAGCCTTGACGACGCTCTCTTCGTAGCAATTGTGGTCACAATGGGTCCTTTTCGTAGCAATTGTGGTCACAATGGGTCTTTAGAGTCATGATCACAACGGAAAGGATGGTCACGAGAGGTGCTGCAACATGTGTAATGCTGCAAGGGAGGCTCGCTGGTCATGCTTGCTGGAAGAAGGGCGTTTGACAGGGATGCGACAGAGGGGCGGTCATCAAAGATGTTGCAAGAAGAGTTCGCCCACCATGCTTGTTGCAAAGGGGCGTTTGCCGGAGGCATTGCAATAGGGGGTGTACTACAAGTGGCTGGAGATGTTGCAAGGTAGGGGTCGTCAGAGGTGCCGCGACACGAGTTGTGCTACTTGGGCGTGGATATGTTGCAAGGGACGTCGATGGCGGAACAACAGACCATGGCCTTCGCCGGCGCTAAGGAGGGGGGGGGGGGGGGGGGTCCCCAAGTGAGACACACATAGGCGTGTGAGGGAGACAGGGACGATGGTATGCGCGGGGATGAGGAACTGTGGTGCACGCATGGGAAACGAGGGTAGCGAGGTGAGGGGGAGACGCGCTGGTGCGATTGATACTAAGCACGAATCAGTCGGGTGACGCTTTTTTTCTTCAGAAACATGGAAAGACACATACGCTCACACATATATACATACACTCAACCTTATGAATTGAAAGGTCCACCAATTTCTGCACCGATCATGGCATCGCGCATCAGTTCTGAATAAGTTGCTTAACTTGCGCTCTTGCTCACATCACAACAGCTGGCAATCTCATCAACGAATGCTGTATCATCCAAGAGCCAGTTCTTGTGTGTCCTGGATTTCATACACTTGCAGCAATGCTCACTCATGTCCCAACTCTGCACCCTATTTTTCAGAGCGGCCATTCCTCCGCCCCGGCGTTGTTGGTTCCTCCATGCGCGGCAGGGGGATCCCGGGTGAGCCACTCCCGGGCAGAGACGAGGTCAGGGAGCACCACCGCGCCGGACCGCCGCCACCTCTCGGCGTCGGCGGTCCCGAACCTGTCCAGCAGCAGCGCGTGCATCCCGACGGCCCGGGCCGGCGCGTAGTCCTTGCTCATGCTGTCGCCGATGTGCAGCGCCTCCTCCGGCGCCACGCCCCCGGCTGCCTCCAGCGCCATCTCGTAGATCCGCCAGTCGGGCTTCTCGACGCCGGCGACGCCCGAGAACACCCCGAAGTCCCACTCGGACCCCTGCATACATCAATCAGAAACAAAACTGAGCGATGCATAGCTTCCGGCAGCGCGAGCGAAACGGGGGTCGAGGGCCTGCCGACCTGGTTCAGCCCCAGCGCGGGCAGGACGACATCCCTGTAGCGGCAGTCCGCGTTGGTGACGACCCCGGCCATGACCCCCTCGCCGCGCAGCCATCGGAGGAAGGGCCGCGCGTCGGGGAACACCGAGTACGGGGTGGGGGAGCCGAATGCGTCGTAGATTTGCCCGAAGATCCGCTCAAATGTGGCATCGTCGTACTCGTGTCCTGCCTGCAGCATACCAAGTATACCAACAACAAAGAGAAAAAGGCCGAGAGAGCATCAGAATAGGGTAGTTACACATTCTACACGCACGACATTATTACTCTCCCCGTCGACGCTTCGGAGTTTCTTGGAGAAACGAGCAGGGCACGGCAGAGCACCGACCTTCACCTTACCCTGAGGAAGGAGTCCCTGACGCACGTCCTCCACCAGCGATGGTCGGGCATCCTGGAGGCGTGGCCGAAGCAGGGGTGCTTGGTCGCCATGTCGGCGTAGGCGGCCTTGAAGGCCTGGTGCATGCGCGCGTAGCCGGGGCACGGCAGCCCGGCGGACGTGGCGGCCGTGCAGTAGTAGTCGCCGAGCTGCCCCCTGTAGGCGATCAGCGTCCCCGTCACGTCCACGGTCACCAGCCGCAGCCTCGACAGCAGCGACATGGCAGCCGGCGACGCACGGAGGCATAGAAGAAGAGGATCGGATGGTTCTTGGGTTGACTTATAACAGCACCGGTGCCTTGTTCTGCGGGGCAAAACGAGAGCGAGGAAGACGCTACCACCTCTGTGGAAGCAAGCATGAATCCATGGCTCTCCGGCTTGAGGGAGTTAACCCACTCCCGGGAGGAAAGATCACGGCCAACTCTTTGGATCAATCCAAGCAGCTGGGATTTAAAAGGGAGCGACTCGATCCTCCTTGCTTCACAAGAAAACTCATTTACTAGGAGCCAAGTTTTCTGTCTCCTCCCGAAGTTTTCTTCAAGGAACGGTGAAGACGCCGCAGCGAGGCGCAGGGAATCCAAACAACTTTCTTTTTTTGTTTAAACTGAATCCAACATTTGTAGAGTAAGCCACCGATTCAAAGAATGAATCGTTTATCACTTCCCACACACATGAAAAAAAAAGGTACCACCTCAGAGTTCGATGTCGAAAATGGAAAATAAACAAGTGTAATTACAAAATGGAACAGGTCTTCTTAATAAGAACTGGAATTGAAATCGATATCCTCCAAACAAAGAGTGTTATGCCTCACAGTAGAACTTTTACAAGAGCGTACGCTAATGCCTAGAAAAACATCAAGTACAGCTACAAACACAGCACGCAGATCTACCTTGACAGTGAAGCTCACGATCAAAGGGACAGATACATGGTGAAGGATTGTGGTTGACGAAGACTGTTGACATGCATTGCATGCCCGTATTATACTTTGACGTAAAATTTTACAGTGGCGCTATTCTTTCACGTATTTGGCATCTTTGGCAACTTCATCGTCTTCTTCTTCAAAGTCGTCAAAGTCATCACTGTCGTATTGTAGAAGGCTGAAGTCCCTAGACTGCGCCTCCTTCAGCCTTTCCTGGATTCTTTCCTTGATGGCAGTTCCCTGGGAAGTAGCTTAGATTTAGGCATATATGGGCATGGACCTCCTACTGGAGGAGAGCAGCAGTAAACTATTAACAGGCAAAGCTAACTAACCATTGAATGGCAACCTTCCTCGAATTTCTCTAGAAAACCAACAACCCAGCGATCTGCGTTTTCAACCCACTCTTCCTGGAGTTTTGCCACTGTACTCCACTGCAAATATCAACATGCTTCTCTCAGAATGTATGAACAGGTAAACTTGAGAAGGCTAAGTTCATCGATCCAAATTATCAGATGAATAGATGAACATGGAAACCGGGAGTAGGAGAAGGGGTAGTGAAGTGTTTGCATTTTGCAGTGCTATACTGGATACATACAGAGTACAACTAATGTATGGAGTATCAGATATGATAAAAATAATACTTACGCATCAGATATCGAATTCTTGACCACCACAAGATTAGTTGAACTAGATAAATGCAAAGATTTGTGCATAATACTAAAACTGAAGTAACAGCCATGTAACACTGTCAACTTATCATCATTGTAACCTTTAGAAAACACATGGTGTGAGACATGGCTGAAGCTAATGTTTTCAGCTTTTCATGAAAAGCTATGGACTTGCCAAATCACAGCTGTACAATCTTCTACGCATTAAAGCATAATTTCATAGAAGTGCTATCTAGTCCAAAACGCATCAAAGAAAAGGATGATATGTGTTAGGAATCCTCCGCTAAACAACTGAAGTCACCCAAAAATCCGAAACTACTTTGATAAACTTCAAAACGTTAATCTAGCCAAGAGTTCCGGACATGCGGGTCAACTATATCCAATCAAATGTCATAAGGCTAACACACAACAAGTAGGTTAATTAGTCACGAAATAGTAAAGAAACATGAGGCACTCATCCCTGCACCAGACAACCAATGGATACAGAGCGAAGCTAACATTGCCTAGTTAACAGTTAATCAATTATAAAAATTAGTTATACTTCAACATAAATTAAGATGAAGCTGAATACAAGTACCTTCTCCCCTACTTTTTCTTGGTGCTGCTTCACTTTGTCACGCAGGGTTTTCAATCCCATATTAACTCTTAGTCGTTTTTCCTGATAATAAGATATATAAGAGCTCAGCTAGCCAGCATAATGCAGTGGTACTGTAGTACAATCCAACAACAGGACTTTGTATAAGTAAAGTTTTGCTAAAGCATCAGGTTGATATTGCATACCTTGACATAGCTGACACCAAGATCATTTCTGCTGTACCCCCTGGCCAGATTGCGCATAACATACTCATTATAATCTTTAACAATCCTCATTATAATGTCTGAGGTTGATATTCCTTCTGTGCGCTTGGTCTCCTTAAATTTACCAAGCTTTTTTACCTGATAAAACAAGATGATGTTAGTCACAGAAATCAAAAGTAAAATTGGTGTCCATGAACACAATTTATTTGAGATTACATTTGAATAGCTCAATTTGAAACTTAAGACTCACAAATTCATAGACATCATTACTAGCTCCACTAGCGTCATGATACCTGTGTAGATTTAAATACGAAAGATAGAATATAGATGAGTTAAGAGATTTAAAAGTTTAGATCATTCAGTGTGTAGAATATCAAGCCATCAGAAACACAGAAACATTTTCTGTGGTCCTCACAAAAAAAAAGAATGAAAATAAGAAATATCTACTGCATCACAGAAATAGCAAGGTCTTTCGAACTGAATGCTTACGGCAGAGAATCATGTGCGATAAAATCGATGTTATGCTTGTTCAAGAACTCTTCTGTTACTACCCACGGAGCGTCAGGAATGACTTCATCAAC
The DNA here is from genome assembly GCA_963921465.1 of Triticum timopheevii. Classification (NCBI taxonomy): domain Eukaryota; kingdom Viridiplantae; phylum Streptophyta; class Magnoliopsida; order Poales; family Poaceae; genus Triticum; species Triticum timopheevii. The sequence continues at coordinate 175,511,774 of OY997272.1, forward strand.
CCACCTTGGAATATAAAATAGTAAATCATATTAGCATGCTATTTTTTGAAGAAATGTACAATGATCATGGATTATATTGGATGAAGTAAAGAATGATACACGATTACTTGCAATGGCGAAGTGATTCATATCTCTCGTCCTCTGTCATGACAGTTCTTCCTTTGTATTGATGTGTCAACTCATCATTGCAGCACCCGACAAGAAGATATGCATTAGGGAACCTACAGTTCAACAGACAGTTCAGTGTCAGGACATTTTCTCGCATTTAACAGCCCCAGTAAGTTAATTTGTGTAGAATGCTCAGGATAATCATTAAGAATGTAAAACCAGTCCGCAGTTAATGCATTTAATCTATGGCACCAATAGTAACCGCATTTAATCTATGGCACCAATAGTAGAACGGAACCTTAGGCATACTACTAGATAAAAAAACTGTCCAGCAAGATTACTAGTATGACATTTGCAGATTAAACCACAGTTTCATACTTAAGAAACAGAGCATGCCTGCAAGTGCAAGATTCCTTATAGAAGGTGTCACAGAAAATCAGGTATTTCCCCATAAGCTAACACAAAATGATAGTTTACCCTTTGTGTGCATGCCATGAGTATACTAACATCACATCATGTACAAACTGAGATTTTGAGGAAAAAGATGCTTCATATATGTGAGTTTTTTTGTTGTTGGCGGAATTGTAGAAAAAAAGGGTGACCGTTGGCACACATGACTTCCCATTAGTGTTTTCAAATGCAGAATTCTCAATAGTTATACATAAAATATCCACTAATGGAAAATGGATGTTGTGATGGGCGAAATGAAGAGGGTAAAAAAGAAAAAGAATACAAAATGAACAGAGGGGGCATAAAAAAATTATATACTGATTTGAGCAGACTTATTTCACTAGGAAAGGTAGGACTGGCATCTGAACAGAACACAAGAAACCAAAATCCATTTCATTGCCGACTTAAAAGAAGTGGAAGATACCAAGCACCATAAAGGGAAAGTTGTCTGAGAGGAACAATATCAGAGTCCAAACCCTACAGACAACTACACCAGTCCATGTCAATGGAGAATGATTATTGTGGAGCAGGATTATTGTACATGATGCGAAAAATAAAAAGGAAAAAAAGAGGTGGGCAAATAAAGCCAAATCACACTGCATTATACGGGGGGATCTACCAAATAGGTGCCCTCCCACTGAATGATCCATTACATGGCAAGCAATACGAGAGTCTCGAGTCACATCACGTTAGGTAAAACATACCAATACAGCTAAATCTTGTCCCCAAAATGATAGAAGCACAAATGGAGCCCCATTTTCCACCAAGCCATACATCTATTGCCCCAAAAAAACAGGGGCACAAACAAACCGAGTCCTCATCAAGCAACGTAGTCTCCACAATAAGCGCATGCCTTCCAAACCTAATCACACGAATGATCACTAAATTGGACATCTGACATAGCAGCAAGTTGAGGCCGTTCCTGAACTGGTAATCGCGAAGAGTTTCAAATAGGAAGGGACTGCAATCAAACAACTTCCTCGCGCAATCCCCGCGCTAGAGCCAACCGGTGATCCTAATTAGGCGCGATCCGCGCCACAACCGACCATGATAAACGGTGTCAGACCCCAATTCCTGTAAGAAACGCAAGGGGGCAGATCGAACCGAAATAGCCCAAGGGGGGAGAGGATGGGGGGAGGAGGGATTTCTCACGATTTCTTGGCCTGCTCGAGCGAGCGCGCGTGGCCGAAGTGGAAGAGGTCGTAGATGCCGTCGGCGTAGACCCGGATCGGCCTGTCCGTGATCCCCTCGCCGGCGCCGCCGCCATTGCTCGTGGACCTGTCCGCGACCTCGACGTCCCCCTCGGCCTCCTTCCAGTCCTCCTCCTCCTCCTGGGAGGACTGCGGCGCCTGCCTCGCCGCCTCGGCCTTCGCGTCGGCCATGCGAAGAGGGAGTCGAGAAGGTTCGGGTAGGGGGGGAGCGAGCGACGGGAAGGGAAAGAGGACGGGGGCGTGGTGGAAAGGTCGAAGCCTCCAGGCCGGGGAGACGGTACACATGCGGAGGGGGTGCTCGCATGACGTGACGTAGTTTTCGGGCTCGCCCTGTCTCACTGTCAAGTGGGTCCGGGTGTTTGACGGTGACTGGTTGGACCACGTCAGGTTCTCCGGCGAAGGAAATGGCGACACGTCGCACGTTGATGAGACAACGACGGGTGAATTTGCTGCCTATCAGAAATATACTTTGTTGTACTATATAATAGATTAAAGATTAAAGACAATTATATTGGGACAGAGTGAGTATATATATAATAATAATGCCTCTATAATAATACGCTGTATTATTTCATTCTCGTGTCGAAAAATCATTTTGAAATGAATGACCAAAATGGTACTCCTTACTCTTTTTTATTATAAAAAATAGAAAAATCCATGCAAAGAGAAAAAAGATGTATTGCACATGGTATTCCTAAGTGTACCTAAGATGGTTGGTTATTCCCGAGTGTTTCTCATATTGTTAGATTCTTTATAGTGGAATCAGTGCAAATTCCCCTCCTTAAGTGATTTTAGTGTCGATGACAATGCAATTTATGGATAAACCACGATTTTAGGGCCGCACTGAAGCGTTTTCTTCTCGTGGAGGCGATACCCAAGGCAACTAGGGTTTAGCCGGGCCGCCGGCGGCCGCCTTCGGGGCGGCGGCGCATGCGCCGGTTTCTCTTTCCCAGGACGGCATTGCGGTGCTGTCGCTGGTCTCTCATTTCTCTGCTACGAGTCTCCTGGTGCGTGCACCCTAGGTGGTCGTAAGTAGATCCGATTATGTTGATCCATTGTATTCTGCATGAGGAGCATGCATGCACGGGTCTTCTTGTTTTCCTGAGTAGAGGTTTGATCCAGCCTATGTGTGACTGGAATTGTTGATGTTGCAAGTCGTCGGTGTTCTCTCAACCGGTGTGCTCCCCAGTGTGAGACGGGGGACCGCCGATCCCGATGAATCTTCTTAGTTGGAACTGTCGAGGAGGTGGGAATACCCGGACAGTTCGAAAGTTGGCGACTATAGCACAGTCGCATTCTCCCAATATTGTGTTCTTATGTGAAACTAGGCAAAAAGAAGGAAAGATGAAGAGAATAAGAATTCGTTTAGGCTTGAAAGGATTTGCTGGAGTGGATAGCGAGGGATTAAGTGGAGGCCTTACCCTCTACTGGCATGAATCATTTGATGTCGTAGGTCCTGGATAAGGAAGAGAGGTATATTGATGCACTGGCGCGGACTCGGGCTGATGCCTTACGTGCGTGTATGGTGAACCCCTAGTGGAAAATAGGCACATTACGTGGACAAAGTTGCAGAATTTGGCAACAGTTAATGATCTTCCTTGGTTAGTAATCGATGACTTTAATGAAGCCTTGTGGAGTTTTGAACATATGTCTGCAACACCACCGCCGGATGCACATATGATGGCGTTTCGGGATACATTGGAAGTGTGCAACCTTGTGGACCTTGGCTTCTACGGTGTTCCATTCACGTATGATAACAAACGTCATGGTGCAGTAAATGTACATGTTTGGTTGGACTGAGCAGTAGCGACTGCGACTTGGTGGCATTTGTTTGCTTTCTCGTCGGTGGTGCATGTGGTCTCGCCTTGTTCTGACCATGTTGCGCTGCTGCTCAAGGGTGGGCCGGACACGGGTCGAACAACCGTTCGGAACCGCAGATATGAGGTGTTCTGGGAGCGACATGAGGGCCTCCCAGATGTTATAAAAAGATGCTTGGTCCTCTGTTGGAGCTGTTCAGAACATGGCGTAGTTGCAAAAGGCTTTGGAAAAGACTATGGATGCACTCCGGTTATGGAGTAGGAAATTTGGTAATATTTCGAGGGAACTTGCAAAATCACGTACACAGTTTGAGGAGTTAATGAGTATGAATGTGGATAGACATAATACCAAGATGGTAACTGACAAGATGAATGAATTACTCTATCAGGAGGAGATGATGTGGTTGCGATGATCGCAGATAAACTGGTTGAAGGAGGGTGATAGAAACACGAATTTTTTCCAGAGTAAAGCGGTCTGGAGGGTGAGGAAAAATAAAATAGGTGAGCTTGTGGACAGTATTGGCATTGTACATTCGGACTTTGCAACAATGAGTAAGATGGCTAATGAATACTTCCAAGGATTTTTTACTGCCGATCAGAGTCTTGATGTGGGTCCAGTCCTGGAATTATTGGAACGGAAAATTTCAGATCAAGATAATGATATGCTTTGTAAGCCTTTTTCAGATAAAGAGATTGTAGATGCGCTGTTCCAAATCGCCCTTGAAGGCTCCAAGGCCAGACGGGTTCACGGCGAGGTTCTTCCAGCGTAATTGGGGTACGGTTAAGGAGAATCTTGGCGAGACCAATTTCTTGTCTGTCTCGGCGGCTTGAGGGTGCGGTGCAACATAGATGCCACCCGGCTCTTGCTGACCCGGCAGGTCGCGATATTCTCAAAACTCTAGGAGAAATCCCTTCAAGAACTCATCACCACCGTGCTCTAGCCCCACAGTGGGCGCCAACTGTCGTGGAATTGTCACGTCAGATGTCCTAGTGTGAGGACATAGTCGTGAGGCCAACACATCTATGTGGTAGCTTGAGAGGGGTTGGACGGAATCGAGAGACACAACACGCAAGACAGGATTTAGACAGCTTCGGGCCCTGGGAAACATCATCCGGTAACAACCCTACATGCTGTTTGTGGCTAGGTCTCATTATCATCATGAGGGAGTCGCCGTAAACCGGCTCTCCTAGTTGTGTCTAACCCTTAAGACTATTTCTCCCCCCTCTTGGGGTGCCCTTCCCCTCCTTATATAAGTTGAAGGGGCGGGTTACATGTAGAGTCCATCTCGGACTAAGACTTAAACTATTTTGACTTCCCTTCATGGGCTTCTTAACCCCAGGTGACTCTGTCTGCCGCGTTATGACTGTCTGTCGGTTTATGATTGTCTGTCGGGTTATCATCTGACTTAACACCTGCCGGGTTATCATCTGACTTAACACATGTCTTCACTATCAGCCGGTTTATCACCTGCCGGTTTACCAAGTCCCAGTCGGGTTATAACTCCGGTCGGGTCATACCGCGGGGTATATCCCCGACATCATTGGATCATAATATGTGGCCTAAAGCACCATGTTCAAGTAGGGATTACAGCGGGGTGCGGGAAAGTGGACCGTGTAAAATAGATGAGGATGGTGATGATGATGGTGATGTTGATGAAGATGATCACCGCGGCGATGATTCCCCTCCCGATGGCACTCTGGCGCCACCGAGAGAGAGGAGGAGAGGTTCTCCCCCTTGTGCTTCCTCGTTCATGGCCTCCCCCCCAGATGGGGAGAGGCTCTCCCTCTGGATCTTGGCCTTCATGGCGATGATGGCCCCTCTGGGATCCTCCTCCATGGCCTCTGGTGATGATGGCCCCCTCCGGCAGGGTGACAGAGAGGGCCTAGATTGATTTCTCATGGCTACAGAGGCTTGCGGCGGCGGAATTTCCGATCTAGGTTATTTTCTGGAGGTTTGGGTATTATAGGAGAGGTTGGCGTCGAGAGCAAGTCAGGGGGCCCCACGGGAAGTCCACGAGGCATAGGGGGGCGCCTTCCACCCTCGTGGGGCCCACGGGCCTCCCCTCTGGTAACTCTTCATTCCAGTATTTTTTATATTTTACAGAAAAATTCTCCATTGATTTTCATCGCATTCCGAGAACTTTTATTTCTGCACAAAAACAACGCCACGGTAGTTCTGCTGAAAACAGCGTCAGTCTGGGTTAGTTCTAATCAAATCATCCCAAAATCATATAAAACTATTGCAAACATGGCATTAATACTTCATAAATTATAGATACGTTGGAGACGTATCAACTCCAAACCTTGGGAAAATAACTTCCTTAAGCATTTTAATAGAGGTGTTGTGATCAGCACTACTGGTTGGAATAGCTTCTACCCATTTAGTAATATAATCAACAGCAACCAAAATATGTGTATACCCATTAGAGGAAGGAAAAGGTCCCATGTAATCAAATCCCCAAATATCAAATGGTTCAATAGCAAGTGAATAATTCATAGGCATTTCTTGACGCTTAGCGATATTACCTATTCTTTGACATTCATCACAAGATAAGACGAACTTACGGGCATCCTTGAAGAGAGTAGGCCAATAAAATCCAGATTGCAATACCTTGTGAGCAGTTCTGTCTCCAGCATGATGCCCTCCATAAGCTTCAGAGTGACATTTCTATAGGATTTGTCCCTGTTCATGCTCAGGTACACAACGTCTAATAATACCATCTACCCCTTCTTTATATAGATGTGGGTCATCCCAAAAGTAGCGTCTTAAATCATAGAAGATTTTTTTTATTTTGTTGGTATGTAAAGCTAGGTGGTAAATATTTAGCAACAATGTAATTAGCATAGTCAGCATACCAAGGAGTGTTATGAGCAACATTTATTGCAGCTAACTGTTCATCAGGAAAACTATCATCAATAGGTAGTGGGTCATCAGGCACATTTTCAAGAGGAGACAAGTTATGAGCTACAAGGTTCTCAACTCCTTTTCTATCAGTGATATGTAAATAAAATTCTTATAGCAAGAGAACCCATCGAATAAGTCTAGGTTTAGCATCTTTCTTTTCCATGAGATATTTAATAGCAGCATGATCGGTGTGAACAATTACTTTTGGATCAACAATGTAAGATCTACATTTATCACAAGCAAACACCACTGCTAAGAATTCTTTTTCAGTAGTAGAATAATTTCATCGAGCACTGTCTAGAGTTTTACTAGCATGATGAATAACATTCAGTTTCTTATCAACTCTTTGCCCTAGAACAGCACCAACAGCATAATCACTAGCATCACACATAATTTCAAAAGGCAAGTTCCAATCAGGTGGTTGAACAATAGGTGCAGAAATTAAGGCTTTCTTGAGTGTTTCAAAGGCTTCTAAACAATCATAATCAAAAACAAAAGGAATATCCTTTTGCAAAATATTCGTAAGAGGCCTAGAAATTGTAGAGAAGTGTTTGATAAATCTCCTATAGAAACCAGCATGACCTAGAAAACTACGAATACCTTTGATATCTTTAGGACATGCATTTTCTCAATTGCATCAACCTTAGCTTTGTCCACTTCAATACCTCTTTCAGAAATTTTGTGACCCAAGACAATGCCTTCATTAACCATAAAGTGGCACTTCTCCCAATTCAAGACAAGATTTGTTTGTTCACATCTGTGCAAAATTCGATCAAGATTGCTTAAACAATCATCAAAAGACTTCCCACAAACAGAGAAGTCATCCGTGAAAACCTCAACAATCTTTTCACAAAAGTTAGAGAATATAGCAGTCATACATCTTTGAAAGGTAGCAGGTGCATTGCATAAACCGAAAGGCATATGTCTGTAAGCATAAGTTCCAAAGGGACAAGTAAAAGTGGTCTTTTCTTGATCAGGTTGAGAAATAGGTATTTGTGAAAAACCAGAATATCCATCAAGGAAGCAAAAATGTGTGTGCTTAGATAATCTTTCTAGCATTTGATCAATAAAAGGCAGAATGATCTTTTCTAGCTGCTTTGTTTAATTTTCTAAAATCAATTACCATTGTATAGCCTATAGCAATTCTTTGTGGAATAAGTTCATTCTTATCATTAGGAACAACAGTAATACCTCCTTTCTTAGGGACACAATGAACATGACTTACCCATCTACTATCGGCTATGGGATAGATTATACCTTCTTCCAGAAGTTTTAATATTTTCGTTCTTACCACTTCTTTCATCTTCGAATTTAACCGACATTGGTGATCAACAACGGGTTTAGCATCAGGTTCCATATTAATCTTGTGCTGACATAGAGTGGGACTAATGCCCTTTAAATCATCAAGAGTATATCCAATAGCAGCTTGATGCTTCCTTAGAACTTCCAATAATCTTTCTTCTTCATGTTCTGAAATGCTAGCACTAATAATAATAGGATATATCTTATTTTCATCAAGATAAGCATATTTCAAAGTGTCCGACAATTGTTTTAATTCAAACACAGGATCACCTTTAGGTGGAGGAGGACCTCCTAGAGTTTCAATAGGCAAATTTTGTTTAAGCAGAGGATGTTGTTCAAAGAAAATCTTATCTATTTCATTTCTTTCGTGCATATGTAGATCATTTTCATGGTCTAGCAAATATTGTTCTAGTGGATCAGTAGGAGGCACATCAATAGAAGAAAGACCAATTAATTCATCCTTACTAGGCAATTCTTTTTTCATGAAGCTTTCTACTAAACTTGGAAAAATTGAACTCATGAGACTCATCACCAAAACTAACAACGACAATTTGTTTCTCATAGTCTATTTTAGCATTAAAGGTGTTCAAGAAAGGTCTACCAAAGATAATGGGACAAAAGTCATCTTATGGGAACCAAGAACAAGAAAATCAGTAGGGTATTTTATTTTTCCACACAGGACTTCAACATCTCTAACAATACCAATTGGTGATATAGTGTCTCTATTAGCAAGTTTAATAGTAACATCTATGTCTTCTATCTCTGCGGGTGATATGTCACTCATAATTTCTTGATATAAGGAATAAGGAATAGCACTCATGCTAGCACCTATGTCAAATAAACCATGATAACAACGATCTTCTATTTTAACTAAGACAACGAGCATGCCAACACATGTCTATGTTTATCCTTTTTATCAGGTTCGGCAATTCTAACAGCTTCTTCATAGAAGTAAATAACATGCCCATCTACATTTTCTTCCAATAGATCCTTAACCATAGCAATTCTAGATTCTATCTTAATTTGTTCATCGGGTTTAGGTGTTCTAATGTAACTTTTGTTGACCACAATTTAAACTTTAGCATGTTCCTTTATCCTAACAGGGAAAGGTGGTTTCTCAATATAAGCAGTAGGAACAACTGGACCAACATTGTAAAGTATAGTTTCCTCTTTAACTGGTACCGATTCTTTGATTTCTTCTTTAATAGGTGGGTGATATTTAAACCACTTCTCTTTAGGGAGATCAACATGAGTAGCAAATGATTCACAAAAGGAGGCTACTATCTCAGAGTCAAGTCCATATTTAGTGCTAAACTTTTGAAAAGCATCGGTATTCATAAAAAGATTTAACACAATCATACTTAAGCTTAATACTTGACTCTTTACCTTCGTCGACTTCCCAATCTTTAGAGTTGCGTTTAATTCTTTCCAAAAGATCTCACCGGAATTCAATAGTCTTCTTCATAAAAGAACCAGCACAAGAAGTATCAAGCATGGTTTGATCATTACGAGAAAGCCGAGCATAAAAGTTTTGGAAAATAATTTCTCTTGAGAGAACATTGACTTAAGCCTCCCCCAAGCTAGAGAGATACTTTCTCCTTCACGAGGCAAAAATTTATATATGTAATTCCAATCACAATGAACTAGATGCATAGGATAAAAAATTTGGTGGAACTCCAATTTCAATCGATTCCAATTCCAAGATCCAATATCCTCGCATAGCCTATACCATGCCAATGGTTTTCACTTCAAAGATAAAGGGAAAACCTTCTTCATAACTTCATCTCCGGGTAAACCTGCAAGCTTAAACAATCCACAAATTTGCTCCACATATATCAAGTGCATATCAGGATGTTCGATTCCATCTCCTACATAAGGATTAGCTAGCAGTTGTTCTATCATACCCGAAGGAATTTCATATTCAATATTTTCAGTAGGTGTAGTAGGTTTAGGGGTAGCTAATTGTGGTTCCGGTCGAGGTGAAGATACCCCGAACAAACCCCTCAAAGGACTGTTTTCCATAGTAACAAGTGATAGTAAATTTCAGCACACTATATAAATGTTTCCTTACCAAATTCCACTTACCAAAGGCGCTTCACTCCCCGGCAAAGGCGCCAGAAAATAGCCTTGATGACCCACAAGTATATGGGATCAATTGTAGCTCTTTTCGGTAACTAAGAGTGTCGAACCCAACGGGAGCAGAAGGAAATGACAAGTGGTTTTCAGCAAGGTAATGTGTGCAAGTGCTGAAATTGTAAGTAACCGAGTAGTTTCAAAGCAAGATAATTTGTAATGAGCAAGTAACAATGATAGTAGCAAAAGTGCAGCAAGGTAGCCCAATCCCTTTGAGGCAAAGGACAGGCCAAAACGGTCTCTTATGATAAGCAAAGTGTTCTTGAGGTTACACGGGAATTTCATCTAGTCACTTTCACCATGTTGGTTCGACTCGCATTTGCTACTTTGATAATTTGATATGTGGGTGGACCAATTCTTAGGTGCTTTTCTTACTTGAACAAACCTCCTACTTATGATTAACTCTCCCGCAAGCATCTGCAACTACGAGAAAATTATTAAGAATAAATTATAACCATAGCATTAAACTTTTGGATCCAATCGGTCCCTTACGGAATAGCCCATAAACTGGGGTTTAAGCTTCTGTCACTCTCGCAACCCAACATCTAATTGATACTCCACAATGCATTCCCTTAGGCCTAAATATGGTGGAGTGTCATGTAGTCGACGTTCACATGACACCACTAAGGGAATCACAACATACATACTATCAAAATATCGAACACATATCAAGTTCACATGATTAATTGCAACATGATTTCTCCCGTGACCTCAAGAACAAAAGTTACTACTCACAAATGATAATCATGCTCAAGATCTGAGGGGTATTAAATAGCATATTGGATCTGAACACAAGAGATGAACTAGGGTTTGAGATGAGATGGTGTTGTTGAAGATGTTGATGGAAATTGCCCTCCCCAAGATGGGAGAGTTTTTTGGTGATGATGATGACGATGATTTCCCCCTCCGGGAGGGAAGTTCCCCCAGCAGAATCGCTCCGCCAGAGGGCAAAAGTGCTCCTGCCCAAGTTCTGCCTCGAGACGGTGGCGCTCCATCCCGAATATCCTCTCCTCATTTTTTAGGTCAAAATGACCTATATACCGGAAGATGGGCATCGGAGGTGGGCCTGGGTGAGCACAACCCACCAGGGCGTGCCTGGGTAACCTGGCGCACCCAGGTGGGTTGTGCCCACCTGGTGGGCCTCCTCTGGTACTTATTTGCTCCAATATTCATCATATATTCCATAGAAATTCTCCGTGAAGTTTCAGCCTGTTTGGAGTTGTGCAGAATAGGTAGCCTGACGTAGCTTTTCCAGGTCCAGATTGCCAGCTGTCGGAATTCTCCCTCTTTGTGTGTACCTTGCAAATTATGAGAGAAAAGACATTAGAATTACTGCAAAAAGCATTATTATGTATAAAAATATCATAAATAACAATAGGAAAACATGATGCAAAATGGAGTATCACATGCCAATGCTTTTCCCTTCAAAGATAAAGGAAAAACCTTCTTCATAACTTCATCTCTGGGTAAACCCGCAAGCTTAAACAATCCACAAATTTGTTCCACATATATCATGTGCATATCAGGATGTTCGGTTCCATCTCCTGCATAAGGATTAGCTAGCAGTTGATCAATCATACCCGAAGGAATTTCATATTCAATATTTTCAGTAGGTGCAGTAGGTTGAGGGGTACCTAATTTTGGTTCTGGTCGAGGTGAAGATACCCCGAACAAACCCCTCAAAGGATTGTTTTCCATAGTAGTAAGTGACAGTAAATTCCAGCACACTATATGGATGTTTCCTTACCAATTTCCACTTACCAAAGGCGCTTCACTCCCAGGCAATGGCGCCAGAAAATAGCCTTGATGACCCACAAGTATTGGGGATCGATTGTAGCTCTTTTTGATAAGTAAGAGTGTCGAACCCAACGAGGAGCAGAAGGAAATGACAAGTGGTTTTCAGCAAGGTATTGTCTGCAAGTGCTGAAATTGTAAGTAACAAAGTAGTTTGATAACAAGATAGTTTGTATCGGGCAATTTTGATAATAGTAAAAAAGTGAAGCAAGGTAGCCCAATCCTTTTGAGTCAAAGGACAGGCCAAAACAGTCTCTTATAGTAAGCAAAGCGTTCTTGAGGCTACACCGGAATTTCATCTAGTCACTTTCATCATGTTGATTTGATTCGTGTTTGCTACTTTAATAATTTGATATGTGGGTGGACTGGTGCTTAGGTGTTGTTCTTACTTGAACAAACCTCCTACTTATGATTAACCCCTCGCAAGCATCCGCAACTACGAGAAAAGTATTAAGAATAAAATCTAACCACAACATTAAACTTTCGGATCCAATCAGTCCCTTATGGAATAGCGCATAAACTAGGGTTTAAGCTTCTGTCACTCTCGCAACCCATCATCTAATAACTACTCTACAATGCATTCCTGTAGGCCCAAATATGGTGAAGCGTCATGTAGTCGACGTTCACATGACACCACTAAGGGAATCACAACATACATACAATCAAAATATCGAACACATATCAAGTTCACATGATTACTTGCAACATGATTTCTCCCGTGACCTCAAGAACAAAAGTAAATACTCACAAATGATAATAATGCTCAAGATCAGAGGGGTATTAAATAGCATATTGGATCTGAACATATAATCTTCCACCAAATAAACCATATAGTAATCAACTACAAGATGTAATCAACACTACTAGTCACCCACAAGCACCAATCTATAGTTCCGGTAACAAGATTGAACAGAAGAGATGAACTAGGGTTTGAGATGAGATGGTGCTGTTGAAGATGTTGATGGAGATTTCCCTCCCAAAGATGAGAGAGTTTTTGGTGATGATGAGGATGATGATTTCCCCCTTCGGGAGGGAAGTTCCCCCGGCGGAATCGCTCCAGCAGAGGGCAATAGTGCTCCTGCCCAAGTTCCGCCTCGAGACGGCGGCGCTCCATCCCAAAAGTCCTCCCCTTATTTTTTCTAGGTCAAAATGACTTATTTACCAGAAGATGGGCACCGGAGCTGGGCCTGGGTGAGCACAACCCACCAGGGCGCGCCTGGGGGCCCATGCGCGCCCTGGTGTCTTGTGCTCACGAGTGTGGCCCCCTCTGGTGCTTATTTGCTCCAATATTACTCAAATAATCCATAAAAATTCTCCATGAAGTTTCAGCTTGTTTGTAGTTGTGCAGAATAGGTAGCCTGACGTAGCTTTTCCAGGTCCAGATTTCCAGCTGCCAGAATTCTCCCTCTTTGTGTGTACCTTGCATATTATGAGAGAAAAGGCATTAGAATTACTCCAAAATGCATTATTATGGGTAAAAACATCATAAATAATGGTAAGAAAACATGATGCAAAATGGATGTATCAGTCATCACCCTCCGGAGTATCATTCGTCGATTGGAACACCTTCTGAGCCTGAAGTGTGATGCTACTTCACCACCATCATCATCATCATCTTCCCCACCAAAGGAGACTTGAGTTCAGCGTATGGGCACTCCCCTTGGCTTGTGCCAAGCTTGTGGGTGGTGCCCCGGTATCATATCACCACCACTATCTTTGCCTTTACCTATTTTAGTTCGCTCTTTAGTTATCCTATGATTTAGTTGAATACAATTTAGTTTGGTCTTTTCTTTCCGAGTGATTGCTTATTGATATATATATCGATGTAATCGTGTGCGAGATATATAATAAAGAGCAGTTTGAGTTTTGCTTCTTTACTTTTATGTTTCAATAAAAATAAAAGAAATAAATGAAAAAGATAATATGCTAATCTTATGGTAAGTAATGACATCACATAAGGAAAAGTATAAGTGGTAAAATTTATTGGAGATTGACAAACATAGCATTGGTCAATGATGCAATTCATGAAAGAATTAGTAAGGGAAGAGAAGATTCACATGCAAATATACTATCTTAGACATCTTTTATGATTGTGAGCCCCCATTAAATATTATGTGTCAAAATTGTTGATGTTGGACAAGGAAGACAACGTAATGATTTATGTTTGTTCATATTCACACAGAAGTTATATTGTCAAAGATCCTTTAAAATGTGGTGCTTGCTCAATATCTTTGCTAGCCAAAAACTCAGCACTAAGTAGAGATACTACTTATGCATCCAAAAACCCTTAAACCCAAAATCTTATTTTGAGAGTCCACCATACCTACCTATGGATTGAGTACGATCCTTCAAGTAAGTTGTCATCGGTGCAATAAGGAAATAAAAATTGCGTCTAAATGTGTTGGATCATTTAGTGTAAGAGAAAACTGAGTGTTGTACGAACTTGTGATGGCAAAATAATAAAATGATAGACTACATAATAAAGCTTGCCATCATAAGGGGCAATATAACATGATGTTCTTTTGCATTAAGGGATTTGGCATACAAACAAATAAGCGCATGGCAACCTCTCCTTCCCTCTGCTAAGGGCCTATCTTTTACTTTTGTGCATTTACTTTTATGTAAGAAGTCAAAGTATTCTTCCCTATTCCTTTTTATTTTCTCTTTTTGCAAGCATCATGTGCTGAGGAAAGATCTAGGCACATATATCCGGTTGGATATGAGTGAGCATGAGTTATTATTGTTGAAATCACTGTTGGAAATATGCCCTAGAGGCGATAATAAAAGTATTATTATATTTCATTGTTCATGATAATTGTCTTTTGTTCATGCTATAACTGTATTATCCGGAAATCATAATACACGTGTGAATACATAGACCACAATATGTCCCTAGTGAGCCTCTAGTTGACTAGCTCATTGTGATCAACAGATAGTCATGGTTTCCTGGCTATGGACATTGGATGTCGTTGATAACGGGATCACATCATTAGGAGAATGATGTGATGGACAAGACCCAATCCTAAGCATAGCACAAAGATCGTGTAGTTCGTTTGCTAGAGCTTTTCCAATGTCAAGTATCTCTTCCTTTGACCATGAGATCGTGTAACTCCCGGATACCGTAGGAGTGCTTTGGGTGTATCAAACGTCACAACGTAACTGAGTGACTATAAAGGTGCACTACAGGTATCTCCGAAAGTGTCTGTTGGGTTGACACGGATCGAGACTGGGATTTGTCACTCCGTATGACAGAGAGGTATCTCTGGGCCCACTCGGTAATGCATCATCATAATGAGCTCAAAGTGACCAAGTGGTTGGTCACGGGATCATGCATTACGGTACGAGTAAAGTGACTTGCCGGTAACAAGACTGAACAAGGTATTGGGATACCGACGATCGAGTCTTGGGCAAGTAACGTACCGATTGACAAAGGGAATTGTATACGGGGTTTGATCGAATCCTCGACATCGTGGTTCAACCGATGAAATCATCGAGGAGCATGTGGGAGCCAACATGGGTATCTAGATCCCGCTGTTGGTTATTGCCCAAGAGTCGTCTCGGTCATGTCTGCGTGTCTCCTGAACCCGTAGGGTCTACACACTTAAGGTTCGGTGATGCTAGGGTTGTATGAATATGAGTATGCAGCATACCGAATGTTGTTTGGAGTCCCGGATGAGATCCCGGATGTCACGAGGAGTTTCGGAATGGTCCGGAGGTAAAGAATTATATATAGGAAGTGGTATTTCGGCCATCGGGAAAGTTTCGGGGTCACCCGGTAATGTACCGGGACCACCGGAAGGGTCCCGGGGGTCCACCGGGTGGGGCCACCCATCCCGGAGGGCCCCATGGGCTGAAATGGGAGGGGAACCAGCCCATAGTGGGCTGGTGTGCCCCCCTAGGCCCACCCCCTGCGCCTAGGGTTGAAACCCTAGGGTGGGGGGGGGGGGGCGCACCACATGCCTTGGGGGGCAAGTTCCCCCCCCCCCCCCTGGCCGCCGCCCCCTTGGGAGATTCAATCTCCCACGGCCGGCGCCCCCCCTGGGGTCCTACATAAAGGAGGGCAAAGGGGAGGGCAGCCGCACCCTTGTGCTTTGGCGCCTCCCTCTCCCTGCAACACCTCGTCCTCCTCCCGTAGTCGCTTGGCGAAGCCCTGCTGGAGTTCTGCTGCATCCACCACCACGCCGTCGTGCTGCTGGATCATCATCAACCTCTCCTTCCCCCTTGCTGGATCAAGAAGGAGGAGACGTCTCCCGTCCCGTACGTGTGTTGAGCGCGAAGGTGCTGTCCGTTCAGCACTTGGACATCGGTGATCTGAATCACGTCGAGTACGAATCCATCATCACCATCCCCTTGAAAGCTTCCGCACGCGATCTACAAGTGGTATGTAGATGCAAACTCACTCCCTTGACTAGTTTCTTAGATGAACTCATAGATGGATCTTGGTGAAACCGTAGGAAATTTTTTAATTTTCTGCAACGTTCCCCAACAGTGGCATCATGAGCTAGGTCTATGCGTAGTTCTCTAATGCACGAGTAGAACACAATTTGTTGTGGGCGTGGATCTTGTCAACTTGCTTGCCACTACTAGTCTTTTCTTGCTTCAGCGGTATTGTGGGATGAAGCGGCCCGGACCAACCTTACACGTACGCTTACGTGAGACCGGTTCCACCGACTGACATGCACTAGTTGCATAAGGTGGCCGGCGGGTGTCTGTCTCTCCCACTTTAGTTGGAGCGGATTCGATGAAAAGGGTCCTTATGAAGGGTAAATAGAAGTTGAAAAAATCACGTTGTGGTTATTCGTAGGTAAGAAAACGTTCTTGCTAGAACCCAATTGCAGCCACGTAAAAGATGCAACAACAATTAGAGGACGTCTAACTTGTTTTTGCAGCGATTGTTCATGTGATGTGATATGGCCAGAAGTTGTGATGAATGATGATTGGTATATTGTGATGTATGAGATCATGTTCTTGTAATAGGATTCACGACTTGCATGTTGATGAGTATGACAACCGGCAGGAGCCATAGGAGTTGTCTTTATTTTTTGTATGACCTGCGTGTCATTGAAGAACGCCATGTAAATTACTTTACTTTATTGCTAAACACGTTAGCCATAGAAGTAGAAGTAGTCGTTGGCATGACAACTTCATGAAGACACGATGATGGAGATCATGATGATGGAGATCATG
Organism: Triticum timopheevii; assembly: GCA_963921465.1. Taxonomy (NCBI): domain Eukaryota; kingdom Viridiplantae; phylum Streptophyta; class Magnoliopsida; order Poales; family Poaceae; genus Triticum; species Triticum timopheevii. The sequence goes on from OY997272.1 coordinate 175,528,681, forward strand.
GTGTCATGCCGGTGACAAGATGATCATGGAGCCCCGAAGATGGAGATCAATGGAGCTATATGATATTGGCCATATCATGTCACTACTATATAATTGCATGTGATGTTTATTATGTTTATGCATCTTGTTTACTTAGAACGACGGTAGTAAATAAGATGATACCTTACAACAATTTCAAGAAGTGTTCTCCCCTAACTGTGCACCGTTGCTACAGTTCGTCGTTTCGAAGCACCACGTGATGATCGGGTGTGATAGATCCTTACGTTCACATACAACGGGTGTAAGACAGTTTTACACATGCAAAACACTTAGGGTTAACTTGACGAGCCTAGCATGTACAGACATGGCCTCGGAACACGGAGACCGAAAGCTCGAACACGAGTCGTATGGAAGATACGATCAACATGAAGATGTTCACCGACGATGACTAGTCCGTCTCACGTGATGATCGGACACGGCCTAGTCGACTCGGATCGTGTAACACTTAGATGACTAGAGGGATGTCTAATCTGAGTGGGAGTTCATTTAATAATTTGATTAGATGAACTTAATTATCATGAACTTAGTCTAAAACCTTTGCAAATATGTCTTGTAGATCAAATGGCCAACGCTCATGTCAACATGAACTTCAACGTGTTCCTAGAGAAAACCAAGCTGAAAGATGATGGCAGCAACTATATGGACTGGGTCCGGAACCTGAGGATCATCCTCATAGCTGCCAGGAAACAATATGTCCTAGAAGGACCGCTAGGTGACGCTCCCGTCCCAGAGAACCAAGACGTTATGAACGCTTGGCAGTCTCGTGCTGATGATTACTCCCTCGTTCAGTGCGGCATGCTTTACAGCTTAGAACCGGGGCTCCAAAAGCGTTTTGAGCATCACGGAGCATATGAGATGTTCGAAGAGCTGAAATTAGTTTTCCAAGCTCACGTCCGGGTCGAGAGATATGATGTCTCCTGTTGGGGAACGTAGTAATTTCAAAAAAATTCCTACGCGCACGCAAGATCATGGTGATGCATAGCAACGAGAGGGGAGAGTGTTGTCTACGTACCCTCGTAGACCGAAGCGGAAGCATTGACGCAACATAGAGGAAGTAGTCGTACGTCTTCCTGATCCAACCGATCCAAGCACCGTTACTCCGGCACCTCCGAGTTCTTGACACACGTACAGCTCGATGACGCACCCCGAACTCCGATCCAGCAGAGGTACGGGGAGGAGTTCCGTCAGCATGATGGCGTGGTGACGATCTTGATGTTCAACTGTTGCAGGGCTTCGCCTAAGCACCGCTACAATATGACCGAGGTGTAATATCGTGGAGGGAGGCACCGCACACGGGTAAGGAACGATCACGATGATCAACTTGTGTGTCTATGGGGTGCCCCCTGCCCCCGTATATAAAGGAGTGGAGGAGGGGAGGGCCGGCCCTCTCTATGGCGCGCCCTAGGGGAGTCCTACTCCCATCGGGAGTAGGATTCCCCCTTTCCTAGTCCAACTAGGAGACCTTCCAAGTAGTAGGAGTAGGAGACAAGGAAGGGGAAGAGAGAAGGGAAGGAAGGAGGGGGTGCGGCCCCTCCCCCTAGTCCAATTCGGACTAGGCCATGGGGGGGGCGTGCGGCCTGCCCTAGGCAGCCCCTCTCTCTTTCCCGTATGGCCCAATAAGGCCCAATACTTCTCCCCGGCGAATCATCAACACTTGATGTTCTTTCTTGATTTCTACCTTCATCGATTTCATCATCATGAAAAACTCGGGAATCATTTTCATCATCCCTTGAATACTATAGTTCATCATGAAGTTCTACTAACTTGGTGATGGTGACTAGAGAATTCTGTCAATCACTATCTTATCTGGAAGATTAACTCCCAGTTGATTCAAGCGATTGCAGTACCCAGACAATCTGAGCACATGCTCACTAGTTGAGAGATTCTCCTCCATATTTTAGCTATAGAACTTGTTGGAGACTTCATATCTCTCAACTCGGGTATTTGCTTGAAATATTAACTTCAATTCCTGGAACATCTCATATGGTCCATGATGTTCAAAACATCTTTGAAGTCCCGATTCTAAGCCATAAAGCATGGTGCACAAAACTATCAAGTAGTCATCATATTGAGCTAGCCAAACGTTCATAACGTCTGCATCTGCTCCTGCAATAGGTCTGTCACCTAGCGGTGCATTAAGGACATAATTCTTCTGTGCAGCAATGAGGATAAACCTCAGACCGCGGATCCAATCCGCATCATTGCTACTAACATTTTTCAACACAATTTTCTCTAGGAACATATCAAAATAAACATATGAAAGCAACAACGCAAGCTATTGATCTTACAACATAATTTGCAAAATACTACCAGGACTAAGTTCATGATAAATTTAAGTTGAATTAATCATATTACTTAAGAACTCCCACTTAGACAGATATCTCTCTAGTCATCTAAGTGATCACGTGATCCAAATCAACTAAACCATAACCGATCATCACGTGAGATGGAATAGTTTTCAATGGTGAACATCACTATGTTGATCATATCTACTATATGATTCACGCTCGACCTTTCGGTCTCCGTGCTCCGAGGCCATATCTGCATATGCTAGGCTCGTCAAGTTTAACCTGAGTATTCTGCGTGTGCAAAACTGGCTTGCACCCATTGTAGATGGACGTAGAGCTTATCACACCCGATCATCACGTGGTGTCTGGGCACGACGAACTTTGGCAACGGTGCATACTCAGGGAAAACACTTCTTGATAATTTTTAGTGAGAGATCATCTTAAAATGCTACCGTCAATCAAAGCAAGAATAAGATGTATAATAGATAAACATCATATGCAATCAAAATATGTGACATGATATGGCCATGATCATCTTGCGCCTTTGATCTCCATCTCCAAAGTACTGTCATGATCTCTATCGTCACCGGCACGACACCATCATCTTCATCATCTTGATCTATATCAATGTGTCATCACATGGTTGTCTCACCAACTATTGCTCTTGCAACTATTGCCATCGTATAGCGATAAAGTAAAGCAATTATTTGGCACTTGCATCTTATGCAACAAAGAGACATCCATAGGGCTTCTGCCAGTTGCCGATAACTTCAACAAAACATGATCATCTTATACAACAACTTATATCTTATCACGTCTTGACCATATCACATCACAACATGCCCTGCAAAAACAAGTTAGACGTCCTCTACTTTGTTGTTGCAAGTTTTACGTGGCTGCTACAGGCTTAAGTAAGAACCAATCTCACCTCCGCATCAAAACCACAACGATAGTTTGTCAAGTTGGTGCTATTTTAACCTTCACAAGGACCGGGTGTGGCCATACTCGGTTCAACTAAAGTTGGAGAAACTGACACCCGCTAGTCACCTGTGTGCAAAGCATGGCGGTAAAACCAGTCTCGCGTAAGCGTACGCGTAATGTCGGTCCGGGTCGCTTCATCCAACAATACCGCCGAACCAAAGTATGACATCCTGGTAAGCAATATGACTTATATCGCCCACAACTCACTTGTGTTCTACTCGTGCATATAACATCAAACCATAAAACCTAGGCTCGGATGCCACTGTTGGGGAACGTAGTAATTTCAAAAAATTTCCTACGCGCACGCAAGATCATGGTGATGCATAGCAACGAGAGGGGAGAGTGTTGTCTACGTACCCTCGTAGACCGAAGCGGAAGTGTTGACGCAACATAGAGGAAGTAGTCGTACGTCTTCCTGATCCAACCGATCCAAGCACCGTTACTCCGGCACCTCCGAGTTCTTGACACACGTACAGCTCGATGATGCACCCCGAACTCCGATCCAGCAGAGGTACGGGGAGGAGTTCCGTCAGCACGACGGCGTGGTGACGATCTTGATGTTCAACTATTGCAGGGCTTCGCCTAAGCACCGCTACAATATGACCGAGGTGTAATATCGTGGAGGGGGGCACCGCACACGGCTAAGGAACGATCACGATGATCAACTTGTGTGTCTATGGGGTGCCCCCTGCCCCCGTATATAAAGGAGTGGAGGAGGGGAGGGCCGGCCCTCTCTATGGCGCGCCCTAGGGGAGTCCTACTCCCACCGGGAGTAGGATTCCCCCTTTCCTAGTCCAACTAGGAGACCTTCCAAGTAGTAGGAGTAGGAGACAAGGAAGGGGAAGAGAGAAGGGAAGGAAGGAGGGGGTGCGGCCCCTCCCCCTAGTCCAATTCGGACTAGGCCATGGGGGGGGCGCGCGGCCTGCCCTAGGCAGCCCCTCTCTCTTTCCCGTATGGCCCAATAAGGCCCAATACTTCTCTCCGGCGAATTCCCGTAACTCTCCGGTACTCCGATAAATACCCGAATCACTCGGAACCTTTCCGAACTCCGAATATAGTCGTCCAATATATCGATCTTTATGTCTCGACCATTTCGAGACTCCTCGTCATGTCCCCAATCTCATCCGGGACTCCGAACTCCTTCGGTACATCAAAACTCATAAACTCATAATAAAACTATTATCAAAACCTTAAGCGTGCGGACCCTACGGTTCGAGAACAATGTAGACATGACCGAGACACGTCTCCGGTCAATAACCAATAGCGGGACCTAGATGCCCATATTGGTTCCTACATATTCTACGAAGATCTTTATCGGTCAGACCGCATAACAACATACGTTGTTCCCTTTGTCATCGGTATGTTACTTGCCCGAGATTCGATCGTCGGTATCCAATACCTAGTTCAATCTCGTTACTGGCAAGTCTCTTTACTCGTTCCGTAATACATCATCTCGCAACTAACTCATTAGTTGCAATGCTTGCAAGGCTTAAGTGATGTGCATTACCGAGAGGGCCCAGAGATACCTCTCCGTCATTCGGAGTGACAAATCCTAATCTCGAAATACGCCAACCTAACAAGTACCTTTGGAGACACCTGTAGAGCACCTTTATAATCACCCAGTTACATTGTGACGTTTGGTAGCACACAAAGTGTTCCTCCGGTAAACGGGAGTTGCATAATCTCATAGTCATAGGAACATGTATAAGTCATGAAGAAAGCAATAGCGACATACTAAACGATCGGTTGCTAAGCTAACGGAATGGGTCATGTCAATCAGATCATTCAACTAATGATGTGATCTTGTTAATCAAATAACAACTCTTTGTTCATGGTTAGGAAACATAACCATCTTTGATTAACAAGCTAGTCAAGTAGAGGCATACTAGTGACACTCTGTTTGTCTATATATTCACACATGTATTATGTTTCCAGTTAATACAATTCTAGCATGAATAATAAACATTTATCATGATATAAGGAAATAAATAATAACTTTATTATTGCCTCTAGGGCATATTTCCTTCATCTCCGACAAGTTCTATAGTTGTAAGATGGAGGAAAATAGTTCTGTCAGTGAGCACATACTCAAGATGTCTGGGTTGCACAACCGTATGACCCAGCTGAACATTAACCTCCCTGATGAGGCGGTCATTGACAGAATCCTCCAGTCGCTCCCACCAAGCTACAAGAGCTTTGTGATGAACTACAACATGCAGGGGATGGTGAAGATCATTCCTGAAGTGTTCTCAATGCTGAAGTCAGCAGAGGCTGAAATCAAGAAAGAACATCAAGTGTTGATGGTCGATAAGACCACTAAGTTCAAGAAGGGCAAGGGCAAGAAGAACTTCAAGAAGGACGGCAAAGATGTTGCCACGCCCGGTAAGCCAGTTACCGGGAAGAAGTCAAAGAATGGACCCAAGCCTGAGACTGAGTGCTTTTATTGCAAGGGGAAGGGTCACTGGAAGCGGAACTGCCCCAAATACTTAGCGAATAAGAAGGTCGGCAACACCAAAGGTATATTTGATATACATGTAATTGATGTGTACCTTACCAGTACTCGTAGTAACTCCTGGGTATTTGATACCGGTGCCGTTGCTCATATTTGTAACTCACAGCAGGAGCTGCGGAATAAACGGAGACTGGCGAAGGACAAGGTGATGATGCGCATCGGGAATGGTTCCAGGGTCGATGTGATCGCCGTCGGCACGCTACCTCTACATTTACCTACGGGATTAGTTTTGAACCTTAATAATTGTTATTTGGTGCCAAGTTTGAGCATGAACATTGTATCGGGATCACGTTTAATACGAGATGGCTACTCATTTAAATTCGAGAATAATGGTTGTTCTATTTATATGAGAGATATGTTTTATGGTCATGCTCCGATGGTCAATGGTTTATTCTTAATAAATCTCGAGCGTAATATTACACATATTCATAGTGTGGATGCCAAAAGATGTAAAGTTGATAACGATAGTCCCACATACTTGTGGCACTGCCGCCTTGGTCACATTGGTGTCAAGCGCATGAAGAAGCTCCATGCTGATGGACTTTTAGAGTCTCTTGATTATGAATCATTTGACACATGCGAACCATGCCTCATGGGCAAAATGACCAAGACTCCGTTCTCTGGAACAATGGAGTGAGCAACCAACTTGTTGGAAATCATACATACCGATATGTGCGGTCCAATGAGCGTTGAGGCTCGCGGAGGATATCGTTATGTTCTTACTCTCGCTGATGACTTAAGTAGATATGGGTATGTCTACTTAATGAAACACAAGTCTAAGACCTTTGAAAAGTTCAAGGAATTTCAGAATGAAGTAGAGAATCAACGTGACCGAAAAATAAAGTTCCTACGATCAGATCGTGGAGGAGAATATTTAAGTCATGAATTTGGCACACACTTAAGGAAATGTGGAATCGTTTCACAACTCATGCCGCCTGGAACACCTCAGCGTAACGGTGTGTCTGAACGTCGTAATCGCACTCTATTGGATATGGTGCGGTCTATGATGTCTCTTACCGATTTACCGCTATTATTTTGGGGATACGCTCTAGAGACAGCTACATTCACTTTAAATAGGGCACCGTCTAAATCTGTTGAGACAACACCGTATGAATTATGGTTTGGGAAGAAACCTAAGCTGTCGTTTCTAAAAGTTTGGGGATGCGATGCTTATGTCAAGAAACTTCAACCTGAAAAGCTCGAACCCAAGTCGAAAAAATGCGTCTTTATAGGATACCCTAAGGAAACTGTCGGGTATACCTTCTACTTAAGATCCGAGGGCAAGATCTTTGTTGCCAAGAACAGATGCTTTCTGGAAAAAGAGTTTATCTCGAAAGAAGTAAGTGGGAGGAAAGTAGAGCTCGATGAAGTACTACCTCTCGAGCGGGAAAGTGGTGCAGCTCAGGAAAATGTTCCTGTGATGCCCACACCAACTGAAGAGGAAAATAATGATGATGATCAAGGTACTTAGGATCAAGTTACTACTGAACTTCGTAGGTCCACAAGGACACGTTCCGCACCAGAGTGGTACGGCAACCCTGTCCTGGAAATCATGTTGTTAGACAACGGTGAACCTTCGAACTATGAAGAAGCAATGGCAGGCCCAGATTCCAACAAATGGCTTGAAGCCATGAAATCCGAGATAGAATCCATGTATGAAAACAAAGTATGGACTTTGACAGACTTGCCCGATGATCGGCGAGCGATAGAAAACAAATGGATTTTTAAGAAGAAGACGGACACGGATGGTAATGTTACCATTTATAAAGCTCGACTTGTCGCTAAGGGTTATCGACAAGTTCAAGGGATTGACTACGACGAGACATTCTCTCCCGTAGCGAAGCTGAAGTCCGTCCGAATCATGTTAGCAATTGCCGCATACTATGATTATGAGATATGGCAGATGGACGTCAAAACGGCATTCCTTAACGGACATCTTAAGGAAGAGCTGTATATGATACAGCCAGAAGGTTTTGTCGATCCTAAGAACACTAACAAAGTATGTAAGCTCCAGCGATCCATTTATGGACTGGTGCAAGCATCTCGGAGTTGGAACATTCGCTTTGATGAGATGATCAAAGCGTTTGGGTTTATGCAGACTTATGGAGAAGCCTGCGTTTACAAGAAAGTGAGTGGGAGCTCTGTAGCATTTCTCATATTATATGTAGATGACATACTCTTGATGGGAAATGATATAGAACTTCTGGACAACATTAAGGCCTACTTGAATAAGTGTTTTTCAATGAAGGACCTTGGAGAAGCTGCTTATATATTAGGCATCAAGATCTATAGAGATAGATCGAGACGCCTCATAGGTCTTTCACAAAGCACATACCTTGATAAGATTTTGAAGAAGTTCAAAATGGATCAGTCCAAGAAGGGGTTCTTGCCTATGTTACAAGGTGTGAGATTGAGCTCGGCTCAGTACCCGACCACGGCAAAATATAAAGAAGAGATGAGTGTCATCCCCTATGCTTCAGCCATAGGATCAATTATGTATGCCATGCTGTGTACCAGACCTGATGTAAACCTTGCCGTAAGTTTGGTAGCAAGATACCAAAGTAATCCTGGCAAGGAACACTGGACAGCGGTCAAGAATATCCTGAAGTACCTGAAAAGGACAAAGGACATGTTTGTCGTTTATGGAGGTGACGAAGAGCTCGTCGTAAAGGGTTACGTCGACGCTAGCTTCGACACAGATCTGGATGACTCTAAGTCACAAACCGGATACGTGTATATGTTGAATGGTGGAGCAGTAAGCTGGTGCAGCTGCAAGCAGAGCGTCGTGGCGGGATCTACATGTGAAGCGGAATACATGGCAGCCTCGGAGGCAGCGCATGAAGCAATTTGGGTGAAGGAGTTCATCACCGACCAAGGAGTCATACCCAATGCATCGGGGCCGATCAAACTCTTCTGTGACAACACTGGAGCTATTGCCCTAGCCAAGGAGCCCAGGTTTCACAAGAAGACCAGGCACATCAAGCATCGTTTCAACTCCATCCGTGAAAATGTTCAAGATGGAGACATAGATATTTGCAAAGTACATACGGATCTGAATGTCGCAGATCCGTTGACTAAACCTCTCTCGCGAGCAAAACATGATCAACACCAGAACTCTATGGGTGTTCGATTCATCACAATGTAACTAGATTAGTGACTCTAGTGCAAGTGGGAGACTCTTGGAAATATGCCCTAGAGGCAATAATAAAAGTACTATTATATTTCATTGTTCATGATAATTGTCTTTTATTCATGCTATAACTGTATTATCCGGAAATCGTAATACACGTGTGAATACATAGACCACAATATGTCCCTAGTGAGCCTCTAGTTGACTAGCTCGTTGTGATTAACAGATAGTCATGGTTTCCTTGCTATGGACATTGGATGTCGTTGATAATGGGATCACATCATTAGGAGAATGATGTGATGGACAAGACCCAATCCTAAGCATAGCACAAAGATCGTGTAGTTCGTTTGCTAGAGCTTTTCCAATGTCAAGTATCTCTTCCTTTGACCATGAGATCGTGTAACTCCCGGATACCGTAGGAGTGCTTTGGGTGTATCAAACGTCACAACATAACTGGGTGACTATAAAGGTGCACTACAGGTATCTCCGAAAGTGTCTGTTGGGTTGACACGGATCGAGACTGGGACTTGTCACTCCGTATGACGGAGAGGTATCTCTGGGCCCACTCGGTAATGCATCATCATAATGAGCTCAAAGTGACCAAGTGGTTGGTCACGGGATCATGCATTACGATACGAGTAAAGTGACTTGCCGGTAACGAGACTAAACAAGGTATTGGGATACCGACGATCGAGTCTCGGGCAAGTAACGTACCGATTGACAAAGGGAATTGTATACGGGGTTCGATCGAATCCTCGACATCGTGGTTCAACCGATGAAATCATCGAGGAGCATGTGGGAGCCAACATGGGTATCCAGATCCCGCTGTTGGTTATTGCCCGAGAGTCATCTCGGTCATGTCTGCGTGTCTCCCGAACCCGTAGGGTCTACACACTTAAGGTTCGGTGACGCTAGGGTTGTATGAATATGAGTATGCAGCATACTGAATGTTGTTCGGAGTCCCGGATGAGATCCCGGACGTCACTAGGAGTTTCGGAATGGTCCGTAGGTAAAGAATTATATATAGGAAGTGGTATTTCGGCCATCGGGAAAGTTTTGGGGTCACCCGGTAATGTACCGGGACCACCGGAAGGGTCCCGGGGGTCCACCGGGTGGGGCCACCCATCCCGGAGGGCCCCATGGGCTGAAGTGGGAGGGGAACCAGCCCATAGTGGGCTGGTGCGCCCCCTAGGCCCACCCCCTGCGCCTAGGGTTGAAACCCTAGGGTGGGGGGGGGGCGCACCACATGCCTTGGGGGGCAAGTCCCCCCCCCCTGGCCGCCGCCCCCTTGGGAGATTCAATCTCCCAGGGCCGGCGCCCCCCCTGGGGGCCTATATAAAGGAGGGAAAAGGGGAGGGCAGCCGCACCCTTGTGCTTTGGCGCCTCCCTCCCCCTGCAACACCTCGTCCTCCTCCCGTAGTCGCTTGGCGAAGCCCTGCTGGAGTTCTGCTGCATCCACCACCACGCCGTCGTGCTGCTGGATCATCATCAACCTCTCCTTCCCCCTTGCTGGATCAAGAAGGAGGAGACGTCTCCCATCCCGTACGTGTGTTGAGCGCGAAGGTGCTGTCCGTTCAGCACTTGGACATCGTTGATCTAAATCACGTCGAGTACGAATCCATCACCACCATCCCCTTGAAAGCTTCCGCATGCGATCTACAAGTGGTATGTAGATGCAAACTCACTCCCTTGACTCGTTGCTTAGATGAACTCATAGATGGATCTTGGTGAAATCGTAGGAATTTTTTTAATTTTCTGCAACATTCCCCAACAATCACCCCTGAGGTGAATACGTTGGGAGGCAAAACTATAAGCCCCTATCTTTCTTTGTGTTCGGTTGAAATTTTTTGTTCATGGGTATGTTGTGAGTGTTAGCAATCATAGAAGATTAAATGGTTGAGTATGTGGACTTGCCTAAAGGCTCCGACATGTGACCCTTCCTGAAAATATGATGAATTGTAGTTGCAAAGTTGACAGAGAACATAGTTTGTTGGTTTCCAATAAGGGTTATGCTTTATACTTCAATGTTGTGATGAATTGTTACTTGTTCATGAGAAGTTATATGATAAAAGTTGTGTGATAAAGTTTTACGTTAAAAGTTCTTTGTTGTTATAATAATGAGCATGATGCTTCTATGTCCGTATTTTGTTTTTATCGACACCTCTCTCTCTAAGCATGTGGGCATGTTTTCGATTTCGGTTTTCGCTTTAGCACAAGTGAGGTCTAAGCTTGGGGGAGTTGATACTCCATTTTGCATCATGTTTTCCTATTGTTATTTCTAATGTTTTTATACATAATAACGCTTGTTGGAGTAATTCTAATGACTTTTCTCTCATAATATGCAAGGTTTACACAAAGAGGGAGAATACCGGCAGCTGGAATTCTGGACCTGAAAAAGCTATGTCAGAGTTACCTATTCTACACATCTCCAAATGAGCTGAAAATTTATGGAGAATTATTTTTGCAATATATAAAAAATACTGGAGAAAATAACTACCGGAGGAGGCCCACCAGGTGGGCACAACCCACCTGGGCGCACCAGGCCCCCAGGCCCGCCCTGGTGGGTTGTGCTCCCCTCGGCCCACCTCCGATGCCCATCTTCTGGTATATAGGCCATTTTGACCTAGCAAAAATTAGAGGGGGGCTTTGGGGACGAAGCGCCGCCGTCTCGAGGCGGAACTTGGGCAATAACACTTTTGCCCTCCGGTGGAGCGATTCCGTCGGGGGAACTTCCCTCCCGGAGGGGGAAATCACCGCCATCGTCATCACCAACAACTCCCCCATCTTTGGGAGGGCAAACTCCATCAACATCTTCAACAGCACCATCTCCTCTCAAACCCTAGTTCATCTATTGTGTTCAATCTTTGTACTGGAACCTTAGATTGGTACTTATGGATGACTAGTTGTGTTGATTACATCTTGTAGTTGATTACTATATGGTTTATTTGGTGGAAGATTATATGTTTAGATCCATTGTGCTATTTAATACCATCTTGAGCATGATTATCATTTGTGAGTAGTTACTTTTGTTCTTGAGGTCACGGGAGAAGTCAGGTTGCAAGTAATTGATGACCCACAAGTATAGGGAATCTATCATAGTCCCTTCGATAAGTAAGAGTGTCGAACCCAACGAGGAGCAGAAGGAAATGACAAGCGGTTTTCAGTAAGGTTTTCTCTGCAAGCACTGAAATTGTAGGTAACAGATAGTTTTGTGATAAGATAAATTGTAACGAGTAACAAGCAATGAAAGTAAATAAAGTGCAGCAAGGTGGCCCAATCCTTTTTGTAGCAAAGGACAAGCCTGGACAATTTCTTATAATGAGAAAAGAGCTCCCGAGGACACATGGGAATTATCATCAAGCTAGTTTTCATCACGCTCATATGATTCGCGTTTGGTACTTTGATAATTTGATATGTGGGTGGACCGGTGCTTGGGTACTGCCCTTACTTGGACAAGCATCCCACTTATGATTAACCCCTATTGCAAGCATCCGCAACTACAAAAGAAGTATTAAGGTAAACCTAACCACAACATTAAACATATGGATCCAAATCAGCCCCTTACGAAGCAATGCATAAACTAGGGTTTAAGCTTCTGTCACTCTAGCAACCCATCATCTACTTATTACTTCCCAATGCCTTCCTCTAGGCCCAAATAATGGTGAAGTGTCATGTAGTCGACGTTCACATAACACCACTAGAGGAAAGACAACATACATCTCATCAAAATATCGAACGAATACCAAATTCACATGACTACTAATAGCAAGAGTTCACCCATGTCCTCAGGAACAAACGTAACTACTCACAAAGCATATTCATGTTCATAATCAGAGGAGTAATAATACGCATTAAGGATCTGAACATATGATCTTCCACCAAGTAAACCAATTAGCATCAACTACAAGGAGTAATCAACACTACTAGCAACCCACAGGTGCCAATTTGTGGTTTTGATACAAGATTGGATACAAGAGATGAACTAGAGTTTTGAGAGGAGATGGTGCTGGTGAAGATGTTGATGGAGATTGACCCCCTCCCGGTGAGAGGATCGTTGGTGATGATGATGGTGATGATTTCTCCCTCCCGGAGGGAAGTTTCCCCGGCAGAACAGCTCTACCGGAGCTCTAGATTGGTTCCGCCAAGGTTTCGCCTTGTGGCGGCAGAGTTTCGTCCCGTAAGCTTGCTTCTGATTTTTTTCCAGGGTAAAAGCCTTCATATAGCAGAAGATGGACACCAGAGGGCCACCAGGGGGCCCAAGAGACAGGGGGCGCGCCCAGTAAGGGTGGGCGCGCCCCCACCCTCCTGGCCAGGGTGTGGGCCCCCTCTGGTGTTTCTTTCGCTCAATAATTCTTATTAATTCCAAAAATGACTTCCGTGGAGTTTCAGGATTTTTGGAGCTGTGCAGAATAGGTTTCCAATGTTTGCTCCCTTTTCAGCCAGAATTCCAGCTGCCGGCATTCCCCCTCTTCATGGTAAACCTTGTAAAATAAGAGAGAATAGCCATAAGTATTGATATATAATGTGTAATAACAGCCCATAATGCAATAAATATTGATATAAAAGCATGATACAAAATGGACGTATCAACTCCCCCAAGCTTAGACCTTGCTTGTCCTCAAGCGGAAGCCGAAATCGAAAAATATGCCCACATGTTTAGAGATAGAGGTGTCGATAAAAATAAAATACGGACATGAGGGCATCATGATCATTCTTATAACATCAACATAAATAGATTTTGTCATATGATTTCTTATGCTCAAGTAACGATCAATTCACAATGTCAAGTATGGTTCAAAAACTTCATTAGGAACTAATAAACTATAATCTCAGTCACTGAAGCAATTGCAATTTATCATAACACCAGAAAGAGTCAAGAATAGAGCCTTTCAGCAAGTCCACATACTCAACTATCATGTAGTCTTCTAAAATTGCTAACACTCACACAATACTTGTGGTTATGGAGTTTCAACCGGACACTGAGAAAGATAGGGGCTTATTGTGTTGCCTCCCAATGTATTCACCTTTAGGTGATGTCAACAATAATAGTCCATGCTAACTTACATCCAATTGGATATATATATCAAGATCTTTCAAACACGAAGAGCTTGCCGACGGATAAAATGAAAAAGGGAAAGGTGAAGGTCACCTTGACTCAAGCATAAAGTAAAAGATAGGCCCTTCGTAGATGGAAGCAGAGGTTGTCATGTGCTTCTAGGGTTGGATGTGCAAAATCTTAATGCAAAAGAACGTCAGTTTATGTTGCCACTTATATGTGGACCTTTATTATGCAGTCCATCACTTTTATTGCTTCCACAACAAGATCGTATAAAGCTTATTTTCTCTGCACTAATAAGTCATACATATTTAGAGAGCAATTTTTATTGCCTGCAGCATGACAACTTACTTGAAGGATCTTACTCAATCCATAGGTAGGTATGGTGGACTTTCATGGCAAAACTGGGTTTAAGGATATTTGGAAGAACAAGTAGTATCTGTACTTGGTGCAAGGAATTTTGGCTAGCATGAGGGGGAAAGGCAAGCTCAAAATGTTTGGAAGGTCAATGACAATATACTTTAACTAAGATGTGAGAAAACATAAACCATTACGTTGTCTTCCTTGTCCAACATCAACTCTTTTAGCATGTCATACTTAATGAGTGCTCCCAATCATAAAAGATGTACAAGATAATATATTTGTATGTGAAACCTCTCTTTCCTTATTACTTCCTATTAATTGCAACGATGACCAAAACTACGTTTGTCAACTCTCAACAACTTTTATGCCTCATACTTTCTATGTTTGAAGTCATTAATATCTGTAATATCAATATGAACTCTTTTATTCTTTTTATTCTTTCTACTTTCTCAAGATCATGGCAAGAAAGCAAAGCCCTTGACTCAACACTAATCTTTATTATAGATAGCTCACGGACTCGATTACAAAAAGGGATCACAAGGCAAAACTCAAAACTAATTGATACTAAAACTTCAATCTACTAGATCAAGATACTACTAAAAGGATCGAACTAAATAAAACGGTAAAGATAGGAGTGTGATGGTGATATGATACCGGGGCACCTCCCCCAAGCTTGGCAGTTGCCAAGGGGAGTGCCCATACCCATGTGATTATGTCCTCAAAGGTGATGGAGGTGGTGATGATGATGGTGGATAATCGCACATCGAGCGTAAAAGCTCCTCCAACTTGCGGATAATGCCCTTGAGTCCAGCGATATGATCCTTCAGCAAAATATTCTCCTGTGTGAGATACTTATTCTGTATGCGAGCTAACTCAATCATCTTGAAAGCTTCAATCCCAGTTGGAGTAAAGAGGTTAGGTAAGGGTTTAGGAATGTCTTCTTCTTTCACCGCCGGAGCTTGAACCTCCATGGCCTTCTTGATCCCTTCATCCTTGTTGATCTCTTTCAGTTCTTGTTTTTCAGCTCTATCTTCAATAGCCAAGCATCCTTGTCTTCATTGTTGAAGGAGGGCAACGTCATGGTGCTCTAGATCTGTAACAGAAACAGCTCGAAACAAACACAGAGGTTATTTGCGTGATACGGTGGTCAAAGCCTTCGGGAGATTATATAATGAATTTTTACCGACCAAAATACGTAACGTGCAAGAAAATGGAGTCCAGGAGGCACACGAGGTGGCCACGAGACAGGGGGCACGCCCAGGAAGGGTGGGCGCACCCTCCACCCTCGTGGAGGCCTCGTGTCCTTCCTGGACTACTTCTTTCTTTCTAAAATTCTTAAATATTCCAAAACTGATAAAAATTGCCATTAGAATTGTTTTGGAGTCGGTTTACTTACCGTACCACATACCTATTCCTTTTCGGAGTCTGGAACGTTCTGGAAGGTGTCCCTTATGTATTCCTCCGGGGTTACGGCTTCAATAATATAGGTTTAAACATTGATAGGATTACCTGAGATATAATGTTTAATTCTTTGACCGTTCACCACCCTCGGACTTGTGCCTTCGAAGTTGTTGATTTTTATGGCACCGGAGCGATAGACCTCCTTGATGACGTAAGGACCTTCCCATTTATAGAGAAGTTTTCCTGCAAAAATCTTAAATGAGAGTTGAATAATATCACATAATCACGTACGTTAAACTCATGCTTTTGTATCCTTTTATCATGCCAGTGTTTGACTTTTTCTTTGAATAGCTTGGCATTCTCACAGGCTTGGGTTCTCCATTCATCAAGTGAGCTGATATCAAATAACCTCTTCTCACCGGCAAGTTTGAAGTCATAGTTGAACTCTTTAATAGCCCAGTATGCTTTATGTTCAAGTTCAAGAGGTAAGTGACAAGCTTTTCCATAAACCATCTTATACGGAGACATACCCATAGGATTTTTGTATGCAGTTCTATAGGCCCATAATGCATCATCAAGTTTTTTGGACCAATTCTTTCTAGATCTATTCACAGTCTTTTGCAAAATTAATTTGAGCTCTCTATTGCTCAACTCTACTTGACCACTAGACTGCGGGTGATAAGGAGATGCGATTCTATGATTAACATCATACTTAGCAAGCATCTTACAGAAAGCACCATGAATAAAATGTGAACCACCATCAGTCATAAGATATCTAGGGACTCCAAACCGTGGAAAAATAACTTCTTTAAGCATTTTAATAGAAGTGTTATGATCATCACTACTAGTTGGAATAGCTTCTACCCACTTAGTAACGTAATCATCAGCAACTAAAATATGTGTGTAACCATTAGAGGTAGGAAAAGGTCCCATATAATCAAAGCCCCAAACATTAAGCGGTTCAATAACAAGAGAATAATTCATAGGCATTTCTTGATGTCTACTAATATTACCAATTCTTTGACATTCATCACAAGATAAGACAAACTTACGAGCATCTTTGAAGAGAGTGGGCCAATAAAAACCAGATTGCAGTACCTTATGTGTAGTTCTATCTCCAGCGTGGTGTCCTCCATATGATTCAGAGTGACACTTGTGTAGGATCTGCTCCTGTTCATGCTCAGTTACACAACGTCTAATAGCACCATCTACTCTTTCCTTATAAAGGTGTGGGTCATCCCAAAAGTAATTTCTTAAATCATAAAAGAACTTTTTCTTTTGCTGGTATGTGAAACTAGGTGGTATAAATTTAGCAACAATGTAATTAGCATAATCAACATACCAAGGAGCAGTACGAGAAGCATTAACGACCGCTAATTGTTCATCAGGAAAGCTATCATCAATAGGTAGTGGGTCATCAAGAACATTCTCTAACCTAGACAAGTTGTCTGCAACGGGGTTCTCAGCTCCCTTTCTATCAATAATATGCAAATCAAATTCTTGGAGCAAGAGAACCCATCTAATAAGTCTAGGCTTAGCATCTTTCTTTTCCATAAGATATTTAATAGCAGCATGATCAGTGTGAATAGTAACTTTGGAATCAACAATATAAGGTCTAAACTTATCACATGCAAACACAACTGCTAAGAACTATTTTTCAGTAGTAGCATAATTTATCTGGGCAGTATCAAGAGTCTTACTAGCATACTGGATAACATTCAATTTCTTATCAGCTCTTTGCCCTAGAACAGCACCTACAGCATAATCACTAACATCACACATAATTTCAAAGGGTAAATTCCAATCAGGTGGCTGAACAATAGGTGCAGTGATCAAAGCTTTCTTAAGTATTTCAAATGCTTCTACACAATCATCATCAAAGACAAAAGGAATATTTTTTGCAGTAAATTAGTCAGAGGCCTAGAGATTTTAGAAAAGTCCTTAATGAACCTCCTATAAAAACCGGCATGACCAAGGAAACTTCTTATACCTTTTATGTCCTTGGGACATGGCATCTTTTCAATAGCATCAACTTTAGCTTTATCAACTTCAATACCTCTCTCGGAAATCTTATGCCCCAAGACAATGCCTTCATTAACCATAAAGTGGCACTTTTCCCAATTCAAGACGAGACTAGTGTCTTCGCATCTCTGCAAAACTCGATCAAGGTTGCTCAAGAAATCATCAAAAGAGGATCCATAGACGGAGAAATCATCCATGAATACCTCACAAATCTTTTCACAAAAGTCAGAGAATATAGCCATCATACATCTTTGAAAGGTAGCAGGTGCATTACATAAACCAAAAGGCATACATCTATAAGCAAAAGTACCGAAAGGGCAAGTAAAAGTAGTTTTAGATTGATCCTTTGCTGGTACAGGTATTTGAGAGAAACCAGAATAACCATCTAGAAAGCAGAAATGTGTGTGTTTAGACAGCCTTTGTAGCATTTGATCGATAAAAGGTAAAGGGTAATGATCTTTCTTAGTAGCTTTATTTAATTTACGGAAATCAATTACCATCCTATAACCTGTAATAATCATTAGGTACAACGGTAATACCTCCCTTTTTAGGAACACAATGGACAGGGCTTACCCAATCACTACAGCAACGGGATAAATTATACCTGCCTCAAGGAGCTTTAGTATCTCCTTTCTTACCACTTCTTTCATCTTGGGATTCAATCGTTGTTGAGGATCTCTAACTGGTTTGGCATCGTCCTCCAAATTAATTTTGTGTTGGCATAACGTGGGACTAATGCCCTTGAGATCATCCAGAGTATATCCAATAGCAGCACGATGCTTCTTCAGAGTTTTCAATAATCTTTCTTCTTCTTGCTCCGAAAGGTTAGCACTAATAATAACAGGATATATTTTCTTTTCATCAAGATAAGCATACTTAAGATTATCAGGTAATGGTTTGAGTTCAAACACGGGATCACCCTTGGGTGGAGGGGGATCCCCTAGAATTTCAACGGGTAGGTTGTGTTTCAGCATAGGTTCCTGTTGAAGGAACACTTCATCTATTTGCCTTCTTTCCTTCATAAACATATCATTTTCATGGTCTAGCAAATATTGTTCTAATGGATCAGTAGGAGGCACGACAATAGAAGCAAGACCAATAATCTCATCCTTACTAGGTGATTCTCTATCACGAGGTTGTCTACGAAACTTAGCAAAATTAAACTCATGAGACATACCCTCTAAGCCAATTGTAACAGTATCCTTTTCACAATCAATCTTAGCGTTAACTGTATTCAAGAAGGGTCTACCAAAAATAATGGGACAAAAGTCATCCTGTGGGGAACTAAGAACAAGAAAATCAGTAGGATATTTAACCTTTCCACACAAGACTTCAACATCTCTAACAATATCAATTGGTGAAATAGTATCTCTATTGGCAAGTTTGATAATAACATCAATACCTTCCAATTCAACGGGTGCAATATCATGCATAATTTCTTTATATAAGTCATAGGGTATTGCACTAGCACTAGCACCCATATCACATAAGCTATGATAACAATGATCTCCTCTTTTAACAGAAATAACAGGCATGCCTACAACAGGTCTATGTATCTTAGCATTTGGTCTAACAATATTAGTAGTCTCACCACAGAAATAAATAACATGCCCATCTAAATGATCATCCAATAAATAACTTAGCAATACTAGTATTGCTAAGTCCCATTTGAATTCAATAGTCTTCAGCATATAAGAACCAGCACAGGAAGTATCGAGCATGTTGCGATCATTGGGAGAAAGACGAGCATAAATTTTTTGAATAATCATTTCTCTGGAGAGCTCATGATTGGGGCATGAATATAACATTGACTTAAGCCTCCCCAAGCTTGAGCGATGCTTTCTCCTTCGCGAGGCCAGAAATTATATATGTAATTACGATCACGATGAACAAGATGCATAGGATAGAACTTCTGGTGAAATTCCAACTTTAATCATTTATAATACCAAGATCCCGTATCATCACATAGCCTATACCATGTCAATGCATCTCCCTTCAAAGATAAAGGGAAGACCTTCCTTTTGACAACATCATCGGGAATACCTGCAAGCTTAAATAATCCACAAACTTCATCCACAAAGATAAGGTGTAAATCGGGATGCAATGTTCCATCTCCTGCAAAGGGATTAGCTAGCAGTTTCTCTATCATACCCGAAGGAATCTCAAAGTAAATATTTTTAGTAGGTTCAGTCGGTTGAGGAGCAACTCTTTGCTCTTCTGGTCGGGGTGAAGATACCCCGAACAAGCCACTCAAAGGATTAGTTTCCATAGTAACAAGTGACATAAAATTTCAGCACACTATATAAATGTTTCCTTACCAAGTTCCACTCACCAAAAGCGCTACGCTCCCCGGCAACGGCGCCAGAAAAGAGTCTTGATGACCCACAAGTATAGGGAATCTATCGTAGTCCTTTCGATAAGTAAGAGTGTCGAACCCAACGAGGAGTAGAATGAAATGACAAGTGGTTTTCAGTAAGGTTTTCTCTGCAAGCACTGAAATTGTAGGTAACAGATAGTTTTGTGATAAGATAAATTGTAACGGGTAACAAGCAATGAAAGTAAATAAAGTGCAGCAAGGTGGCCCAATCCTTTTTGTAGCAAAGGACAAGCCTGGACAATTTCTTATAATGAGAAAATAGCTCCCGAGGACACATGGGAATTATCGTCAAGCTAGTTTTCATCACGCTCATATGATTCGCGTTCGGTACTTTGATAATTTGATATGTGGGTGGACCGGTGCTTGGGTAATGCCCTTACTTGGACAAGCATCCCACTTATGATTAACCCCTATTGCAAGCATCCGCAACTATAAAAGAAGTATTGAGGTAAACCTAACCACAACATTAAACATATGGATCCAAATCAGCCCCTTACGAAGCAACGCATAAACTAGGGTTTAAGCTTCTGTCACTCTAGCAACCCATCATCTACTTATTACTTCCCAATGCCTTCCTCTAGGCCCAAATAATGGTGAAGTGTCATGTAGTCGACGTTCACATAACACCACTAGAGGAAAGACAACATACATCTCATCAAAATATCAAACGAATACCAAATTCACATGACTACTAATAGCAAGACTTCACCCATGTCCTCAGGAACAAACGTAACTACTCACAAAGCATATTCATGTTCATAATCAGAGGAGTAATAATATGCATTAAGGATATGAACATATGATCTTCCACCAAGTAAACCAATTAGCATCAACTACAAGGAGTAATCAACACTACTAGCAACCCACAGGTACCAATTTGTGGTTTTGATACAAGATTGGATACAAGAGATGAACTAGGGTTTTGAGAGGAGATGGTGCTGGTGAAGATGTTGATGGAGATTGACCCCCTCCCGATGAGAGGATCGTTGGTGATGATGATGGTGATGATTTCCCCCTCCCGGAGGGAAGTTTCCCCGGCAGAACAGCTCTGCCGGAGCTCTAGATTGGTTCCGCCAAGGTTTCGCCTCGTGGCGGCGGAGTTTCGTCCCATAAGCTTGCTTTTTTTCCCAGGGTAAAAGCCTTCATATAGCAGAAGATGGACACCGGAGGGCCACCAGGGGGCCCAGGAGACAGGGGGGCGCGCCCAGTAGGGGTGGGCGCGCCCCCACCCTCCTGGCCAGGCTGTGGGCCCCCTCTGGTGTTTCTTTTGCTCATAATTCTTATTAATTCCAAAAATGACTTCCATGGAGTTTCAGGATTTTTGGAGTTGTGCAGAATAGGTTTCCAATATTTGCTCCCTTTTCAGCCAGAACTCCAGCTGCCGGCATCCCCCCTCTTCATGGTAAACCTTGTAAAATAAGAGAGAATAGCCATAAGTATTGATATATAATGTGTAATAACAGCCCATAATGCAATAAATATTGATATAAAAGCATGATGCAAAATGGACATATCAGTAATCATGTGAACTTGATATGTGTTCGATATTTTGATGATATTTATTTTGTGATCCCCTTAGTGGTGTCATGTGAACTTCGACTACATGGCACTTCACCATATTTGGGCCTAAGGAAATGCATTGTGGAATAATTATTAGATGATGGGTTGCTAGAGTGACAGAAGCTTATACCCTAGTTTATGCGCTACTTTTTATGGGTCCGATTTGCATCCAAAAGTTTAATGCTATGGTTAGATTTTATCTTAATACTTTTCTTGTAGTTGCGGATGCTTGCGAGGGGGTTAATCATAAGTAGGCGGTTTGTTCAAGTAAGAACAACACCTAAGCACCGATCCACCCACATATCGAATTTTCAAAGTAGCAAAAATGAATCGAGCCAACATGATGAAAGTGATGTGGTGAAATTCCCGTGTACCCTCAAGGACGTTTTGCTTATTATTAGAGACCGTTTTGGCCGGTCCTTCGCCACAAAAGGATTGGGCTACCTTGCTGCACTTTATTTACCGTTACAATCACTTGCTTGTTACAAATTATCTTGCTATCAAACTACCTGTTACCGACTATTTCAGTGCTTGCAGAAATTACATTGCTAAAAACCACTTGTCATTTCCTTCTGCTCCTCGTTGGGTTCGACACTCTTACTTACTGAAAGGACTACGATTGATCCCCTATACTTGTGGGTCATTAATGACCATAGTTGATGTTCTTGGCTGTTGAATCTAATTGAGCGAACCTCTTCACATCAGCAGCGGTGACACCTTCACCAACCTTGGGAACTCATGTCATGAGGACATACCAAAGGTCATTATCAGCGGGTGCGGTAGCAGAAATCCTCGACGATTTTTGTAATTATGCTTGTGATTTTAGTATTACTAGATTCAAACATTGTAATAGAGAAGCAAATAAAGTAGCTCATGAGCTTGCTAGATTAGCTAGATTTCCTTTGACTTCTGCCTGGTTTGAGGATTCGGTAGATGAGATTGTAATGATCCTCGTGAACGATGTACTTCTATATCTAACGAATAAAGTCTCCACATTTTTTTCAAAAAAAGGTCATTATCAATGGCTTCAAGATGAATGCTCATCTTATACTTCCAATAGGGATAGTTAATGCATCGAAGACAGGGCACACAACAAAGACTTTGATGATCTTTCCAGGAAACATAGCTAAAAATCCAGGTGGTTAAACAGAATTACACAGAACAAGGGAGTACCTTGCTCTGATACCAATTGAAAGTGTTAGTTATCGACTAGAGGGGCGATTTTTATAAATTTATTCAAAACATGCAATGTCTTCGAAGATGTGATACGTCCAATTTGCATCATGTTTTCTTACTGTTATTTATGATATTTTTATCCATAATAATGCTTTTTGCAGTAATTCTAATGCCTTTGCTCTCATAATATGCAAGGTACACACAAAGAGGGAGAATTCCGGCAGCTGGAAATCTGGACCTGGAAAACCTATGTCAGGCCGCCTATTCTGCACAACTCGAAACAAGCTGAAACTTCATGGAGAACTTTTATGGATTATTTGTGGAATATTGGAGCAAATAAGCACCGGAGGGGGCCACCTTGGTGAGCACAAGACACCAGGGCGCGCCAGGGCCCCCAGGCGCGCCCTGGTGGGTTGTCCTCACCTAGGCCCAGCCCCGGTGCTCACCTTCTGATATAAAATTAATTTTGACCTAGTAAAAATAAGGCTCCATCAACATCTTCAACAACACCATCTCATCTCAAACCCTAGTTCATCTCTTGAGTTCAATCTTGTTACCGGAACTATAGATTGGTGCTTGTAGGTGACTAGTAGTGTTGATTACATCTTGTAGTTGACTACTATATGGTTTATTTGGTGGAAGATTATACGTTCAGATCCAATGTGCTATTTAATACCCCTCTAATCTTGAACATGATTACCATTTCTGAGTAGTTACTTTTGTTCTTGAGGTCACGGGAGAAATCATGTTCCAAGTAATCATGTGAACTTGATATGTGTTTGATATTTTGATAGTATGTATGTTGTGATTCCCTTAGTGGTGTCATGTGAACATCGACTACATGACACTTCACCATATTTGGGCCTAAGGGAAAGCATTGTGGAGTAGCAATTATATGATGGGTTGCAAGAGTGACAGAAGCTTAAACCCCAGTTTATGCGTTATTCCGTAAGGGACCGATTGGATCCAAAAGTTTAGTGCTATGGTTAGAATTTGTTCTTAATATTTTCTCGTAGTTGCAGATGCTTGCGAGGGGGTTAATCATAAGTAGGAGGCTTGTTCAAGTAAGAACAGCACCTAAGCACCGGTCCACCCACATATCTATACCTAATATTAAAGGGAGGATCCTTTCATAGTTCTCCATAGGTCGCTTCTTTATATCCATTGATTTTATGTTAATCATAAATATTGACGGTTGAGATTTAAAAGGTGGAGGGTTTGCACGTATAGTGATCTATGGCTGGCCCATGTGAACTCGATTGGATGTATCAACCCAAGCCCAGCCAAAGCGTTCATGCTTTCCCTGACTAGCATCACCACAACGCCCGATCGATCACGTCATGATTGATCTTTCCTTATTAACTCGGTTTCCTAACATGTTGGATCCTAACAAACTTGACCGGAGCATAATACATATACGAAGCCCCTACTATATACCTGACTGATCGATCTTTCTGATAGTGACGGTGCCTAGACAAGCTGTGAGGAGGATCAGCGGAAGCATGGGAGAGCATGTAAAGAGATAGCCGACCATCTATACGGCAGTCGCCGTCTCGCCAGAGCTGTGGCAGTGGTTCTCCCTACCGCCCATCTTCGACGATGACGTGAAGAACTCACCACGAACGGGAAAAAACACACAACATCAGAGGAGGAGCCCAGCTCATGCAGATCGAGGACGGATGGCTTCGAGCGAATCTCCCCGTCCGCCCTTGTCAACGGGTTCCAGCCTCAAAAGGATCCTTGCCTAGATCGAGGCCAGGTGCGTCGATGCCGTCCGCCCATGTGACGTACTCTAGAGCCACGACAAGTGCATGAAGATCAGGCCTAGAGCGGCGGTGTGTGGAGGCTTGACTGGTTTCCTCACCAAAGAGAACGACATGGAGGTTGTTGCGGCAACGTCGCCTGCCTGGATCAGCTGAGCTGATGGTCACGAATCTCTACCTCTCTAGCCGGATGAGCAGGCACCAAGAACCCAGTTATGGACGTGCCGGACTTCGTCCAAGGGGAGGTACAGTTACTACCTCACGAACAAAATTTGCCAATGTGGCCAAACCAATAAAAGTCTACTGTGTTTTTGTCTCGGCAACATCACCTGTAGGAAAGCTAGGTGGCCAGCTTGCCAAGATCACAGATTGCTTTGTGGCTGACAGTGCAGGTTCTGATGAGAATGCTTGTAATGTTCTGACAATTAGTTTTTGGAGTGTAATGCACACAAACAATCTAATTACAAATTCGTCCACGAGATAGACCTCCTTTTATCTCAGTCTTATTTTAGTTCGACATCTCTTTTTCGTTCAAACTTTGCATATATACATTACACATATAAAGTGTTATCCAATGCAGATGCACAACTTGAACCCGCCAAGCCCAACCTCTAGGATCAGTTGGAGATCCAAATATATATAGTCCTATTCATAGAAAATAATTTAATACAAAGTGAGCACCCCAATTGCAAAAGCTTTGTCAAATATGCTACAATTATGTGTGTTCAAGTTGTTGTTTCTGTAATATTATTTCATAATGGTCCAGTTAATTTTGTCTGAACCCGTGCACATATATATGAGCATGTACACATATATGGTGTGGATGAAATTTAAACTGGTTATGTATATATAGCTCACTGGCGTGGTCAATTTATGATTAAATCTATAATCAAGACAATGATAGATTTTCATTTTAAGGATGGTCCTTGGTACTTTTGAGTACTTTTAATATTATTTTTCCATTTGTAAACTTGTTTGAGGTTTCTTTTTAGTTTTTAAGTATATACATATTTATTTATTTTTATACACATAGCAACGCCCAGGCATGTTTCCTATTTAGTATAACATTGATACATAAAACAAATTAATTATGGTATAAAAACAAGACATCGAACTGGTGAACCGGCAGTTCGACAAGTGAAAACCTAAACCGATGGCCTCACCGGTTTAATTTTGGAAAGATGTATGACTGCTATATTCTCTGACTTTTGTGAAAAGATTGTTGAGGTTTTCATGAATGATTTCTCTGTTTATGGGAAGTCTTTTGATGATTGTTTAAGCAATCTTGATCGAGTTTTGCAGATATGCGAGCAAACGAATCTTGTCTTGAATTGGGAGAAGTGCCACTTTATGGTTAATGAAGGTATTGTTTCGGGCCATAAGATTTTTGAAAGAGGTATTGAAGTGGACAAAGCTAAGGTTGATGCAATTGATAAAATGCCATGCCCTAAAGATATCAAAGGTATTCATAGTTTCCTAGGTCATGTTGGTTTCTATAGGAGATTTATCAAAGATTTTTCTGATATTTCTAGGCCTCTTACGAATCTTTTGCAAAAGGATATTCCTTTTGTTTTTGATGATGATTGTTAGGAAGCTTTTGAAACACTCAAGAAATCCTTAATTTCCGCGCCTATAGTTCAACCACCTGATTGGAACTTGCCTTTTGAAATTATGTGTGATACTAGTGATTATGTTGTTGGTGCTATTCTAGGACAAAGAGTTGATAAGAAATTGAATGTTATTCACTACACTAGTAAAACTCTAGACTGTGCACAAAGAAATTATGCTACTACTGAAAAAGAATTCTTAGCAGTGGTGTTTGCTTGTGATAAATTTAGGTCTTACATTGTTGATTCAAAAGTAGTTGTTCACACCGATCATGCTGCTATAAAATATCTTATGGAAAAGAAAGATGCTAAACCTAGACTTATTCGTTGGGTTCTCTTGCTACAAGAATTTGATTTACATATCCCTGATGGAAAAGGAGCTAAGAACCCCGTAGTTGATAACTTGTCTAGGCTTGAAAATGTGCTTGATGACCCACTACCTATTGATGATAGTTTTCCTGATGAGTAGTTAGCTGCAATAAATGTTTCTCATAACAATCCTTGGTATGATGACTATGCTAATTACATTGTTGCTAAATATTTACCACCTAGCTTTACATACCACCAAAAGAAAAAATTGTTCTATGATTTAAGACATTACT
The DNA here is from genome assembly GCA_963921465.1 of Triticum timopheevii. Taxonomy (NCBI): domain Eukaryota; kingdom Viridiplantae; phylum Streptophyta; class Magnoliopsida; order Poales; family Poaceae; genus Triticum; species Triticum timopheevii. The sequence continues at coordinate 175,555,558 of OY997272.1, forward strand.
TTTGGGATGACCCACATGTTTATAAAGCAGGAGTAGATGGTATTATTAGACGTTGTGTACCTGAGCATGAACAGGGACAAATCCTACGGAAATGTCACTCCGAATCTTACGGAGGGCATCATGCTGGAGACAGAACTGATCATAAGGTATTGCAATTTGGGTTTTATTGGGCTACCCTCTTCAAGGATGCCCGTAAGTTCGTCTTATCTTTTGATGAATGTCAAAGAATGGGTAATATCGGTAAGCGTCAAGAAATGCCTATGAATTATTCACTTGCTGTTGAACCATTTGATGTTTGGGGATTTGATTACATGGGACCTTTTCCTTCCTCTAATGGGTATACACATATTTTGATTGCTGTTGATTATGTTACTAAATGGGTAGAAGCTATTCCAACCAGTAGTGCTGATCACAACACCTCTATTAAAATGCTTAAGGAAGTTGTTTTCCCAAGGTTTGCAGTCCCTAGATATTTAATGACTGATTGTGGTTCACACTTTATTCATGGTGATTTCCGTAAAATGCTTGCCAAGTATGATGTTAACAACAGAATTGCATCACCTTATCATCCACAGTCTAGTTGTCAAGTTGAACTTAGCAATGGAGAAATAAAATTAATTTTGCAAAAGACTGTCAATAGGTCGTGGAAGAACTGGTCTAAGAAATTAGATGATGCACTTTGGGCTTATAGAACAGCATACAAAAATCATATGGGTATGTCTCCTTATAAAATGGTTTGTGGAAAAGCTTGTAATTTGCCTGTTGAATTAGAACATAAAGCTTATTGGCAATCAAATAACTCAACTATGATTTCGAACTTGCCGGTGAAAATAGGTTATTTGATATTAGCTCATTAGATGAATGGAGAACCCAAGTGTAAGTGCATCTAGTGCCCCTTAGTGATTTTGGTGTATTGAAGACTTACAGGTTAAGGGACTGATGCGTTTGTGAGTGTACACAAGTCTATAAGTCTATGAGGAGTTTGATATTTACAGAGAAAGTCGACCCCTAAAAATGAAGTTCTTCGACTGAAGACTTTGATATTCTGAAGACTTGCTGAAGACTTTGAAAGTGAAGAAATTGGTGTGACCTTGAAGACTTGGTATTCATTTGAGGAACATGAAGCGTGAAGACTTTTGTTTTCGTAGTTTCATTTTCTCCTTCTTGAGTCATAGGAAACACCGTACTGTTAAAGGGGGTCGAGGAAATACTAAGGAAAAATTTCCATGTGATGCTCAACTCAAAATCCTACACCTACCAATCCCTTCGAGTGAAGCCATTGGAAATCTCATACAGTTCAGTCATTTTCTTCAGTGACCGAGACGCAGTTCTTCTGTTCACTGAGGACTTTGCTCTGATTGAGGAGTTAGGAATTCGCCAGTGCGAATTGCCTACACAGTGAGGAACATGATAGCCCTGAGGAATTTGAGAGTCAAATTTCCGACCGTTGCTGTGCTGCGCGCCGGCTGTCCCAAAATATCTTATCCACCTAACGGTCATATCATTGAAGGGCATTTATGTCTTATCATGTCGGGCTGCTCCCTAGGCTATAAATAGCCGCCCCCTACAACCACTAGCTGGTTGGCTGCTCCGAGAGAACTTGACACTTGTCATTTGAGAGCAACCCATCCTCCGAGGACTTTGAGCGAAAATCATCAAGTGAGGAAAATCCCAAAACCAAACCCCCACAAACCCAAAGTGATTGAGCATCACTGAAGAAATTGATCCTGCGTGGATCCGACGTTTGTTACCTTTGAAGACTGTGCTTCTTCCAGACGGTTAGGCGTCAAGGTCTAGAGCATCCAAGAGGAATTGTGGATCGCCGAGTGACCAAGTCTGTGAAGGTTTGGAAGTCACCTGAAGACTTACCACGAGTGATTGGACGAGGCCTGCGTGGTCTTAGTTCAAGGAGAATACGGTGAGGACTGGGTGTCCTGAGTTGCGGCTCAGTGACTGGGTGTCCGGGACTGCGTGTCCTCGAGTCTAAATACTCAGCCGCTCCAACCAGACGTACAACTGAGACAGCAGTTGGAACTGGTTTACCAAATCATTGTCTTCACCAACTTACTGGTTCTATTTCTTCAACCCTTTCATTTCCTCATTACTGTGTTGAATGTTTGTTCATATCTGTGCTTGAAGACATTGACTGAAGACTTTCTCAAATTTCCTCAGTTCAATTTCTTCAGTCTGTTTGTCTTCATCTTGTGTTATCTTGTGATTACGCTTTGTGTGCTCTGTGCTAGTCTTCATTCCATCATGATGACCATGCTTGTATTCTGTTATGTTTACTTCTGAGTACTTATTCCGCCGCAAGTAGTTCCTCGCTAAGGAATTTCCTCACCAGCAAATTCCTCAGTGAAGAATTCATAAAAATCGCCTATTCACCCCCCCTCTAGTCGATATAACGCACTTTCAATTGGTATCAGAGCAAGGTACTCCCTTGTTCTGTGTGATTTTGGTTTAACCGCCTGGAGTTTTAGTTATGTCGACCGCAGGTATGAAGAAAGTGACATGCCCTATCTTTGACAGTCACGACTATCCCAAGTGGAAGGCCATGATGAGGAAGCGCCTCATGGCAATGAACAGCGAGCTGTGGACCGTCACTGATATTGGTCTTACTGATCTATGCAAGATGGCGAACGCTGATGATATTTGCAAGTACACTCGACTTGACCTCATGGCGAAGGATATCATCTGTTCCTGCCTATCCAGAGATCAATTCGGGCGCATTATGCATCTTGGAAATTCGAAGCTTATCTGGGACCGAATCTCTGATGTCTATGAAGGTCATCGAACCCGTCATGATCCCTGGTTTGGGAACTTCAAGGAATCTCTCAAAACGATGACTTTCGAGCCAGAATCATCATCTTCTGCATCATGTCTCATGGAAGACGGTGCTGAGGTAACCGAATGCTCCTCATCCGAGTTTTGTGACGATGAATCTGATAATGATGAATCTGATAATGATGAATCTGATGATGATATTGAATCTTGTTATACCAAACTTGTTTGCATTGCCACTAAACAACAAACGGCTTTGGAACAAGTTCAAAACATGCTAGACAAAAGTGATGATATGTTGCGTAAAGAAATGGATCAGTCAAAAGCATTGGGTGAATGTCTTCAGAGAATTCACTCCAAGTTTGACGCCCTTCAAGATCAACATAATACCCTCTTGACTGATCATGAGAAGCTTTCCTCTGAATCTCTTCAAAGAAAGGAAGATCTTGAAAAGCTAAGAGTGTGTTATGAAGATCTTCAGAAGGAGCGCGATTCATTACTAGCTCAACAAATCAACACTTCTCAGGAAGAATTTGTTCCTCCATGCTTAAAGTGCATTGAACGTGAATCTGCTAATTCTTCACCTGAATGTTCAAATGCTTCAACTGTTACAAATTCTTCATCTGCCTCTGCTATCACTAATTCCTCATCTGAGGACATTGCTAGTATCACTGTCAATGCAGGGCTGAAGGAATTATACATGACAGGCATGTACAAAAGCTTCAAAGGGCATCAGACTCTTTGTGATGTGCTTAAAAAGCAGATCTTCAACAGAAACCCTAGGAAAGAGGGTATTGCCTTTGAGAGGAAACTCAATGCTGATGGAACATATTGGAAGCCTGAGTAGTACCCCAAAACCTCATGGGTTGCTTCAAAGGGACCTCCAGTTGATCCATCTAACTTATCTGGCTTTACATGTGAATCTCCTCATTCTTCTGATGAGTCATTTGACTCCAACTATAGACTGTTCAAAAATCAGAATGGTGAAGTATTTGCTAGATATGTTGGCACTAACTACAGGGACGGTTCCCCTATGCAGAAAATCTGGGTTCCCAAAAGCTATGTTGAAAGTCTTCAGGTGAATGTCCTCATGACATCACCTGTGAAGAACAGGAACCCCAGATCAAATTCTTCATATGGACCAAACTCTTCATATGGATCCAAGTCCTCATACGGACCAAATTCCTCACATGGATCAAATTCCTCAAAAGGATCAAAGTCCTCATATGATTATCATCGTGCTAACAACTCTGTCTCGCAGGGTAGAGCTAAGGGCTATGAATATGTGCATTATTCTTCAAACCATTATGTTCATAAGTCCTCGAAGAATTACTCTGCTTATTCATATGCTTACCCTAACCCCTCTTATGTGAAACGAAACGGTTTGGCATCTTTGCCACCTTTCTCATATGGTGCTCGCAGAGTGATGAATTCTTTGCCACCCCTCCAGATGTGGGTGGTGAAGAAAAAGAACTAATCTCTTCTGCAGGGTCAGGTCTCCAGACGTGCTTTAACGTCTGAAGAATTTGCTGGGGACCTGACAAAATGCCTGAAAGGACGTAGGCGAATCATGATGAAATGAACTCTCATTTCACACGTCCTCATACTGCTATATCTGTTTACTGCTTGATGAAATTCATCTGATGAACTTGATATCATATTCTTCACTGATGAAGCATATGAGATTGTAAGCTACACTAATTCATCTGCAGGATGATCAACCCAAAACTACTGAATGGGTCCTCGATAGTGGATGTACAAATCACATGACTGGTGACAAGAATCTATTGATGGATGCTCCCTTATCACCGTCACCTCTGAAGCATATCATCTTTGCTGACAAAGGCAAAAGTCAGGTATTGGGTCTTGGTAAGGTTGCTATCTCTAAGGATAAACACATGGACAAAGTCATGCTTGTTGAGTCCTTAGGATACAATCTCATGTCAGTCTCAATGCTTTGTGATCTCGATATGGTTGTTGTCTTTGGCAAGTATCGTTGTGTTGTGATTATGGAAGCTGACAATTCCAAAGTCTTCGAAGGCTTTAGGAGAGGAGATCCGTATATTGTTGTTTTCTCTACAGGACCACAACCAGCCATGTGTCTACTTGCAAAAGCTTCAGAAGGCTGGCTATGGCATCGACGACTTGGTCACACAGGCATGAGGAATTTGCACACGCTTGCGAAGAAGAAGCATGTCATTGGCATTGAGAATGTCAAATTCCTCAAGGATCACTTATGCGGAGCCTGTGAAGCTGGAAAAATGACCAAGGCCAAGCATCCAGCGAAGACTATCATGACCACTACTCGTCCATTCGAATTGCTTCACATGGACCTCTTTGGACCTAATCATTACTCAACAGTCACTAATGATGCATCTCTATATGGTTTTGTCATTGTTGATGATTACTCTCGATATACATTGGTACGCATTGTTACTTACAAACATGAAGTGCAGGAAGTCTTCAAACGATTTTCCTCGAGGGCTTCAACCAACTTTGGTGTGAAGATCAAGCACATCAGAAGTGACAATGGAACTGAGTTCAAGAATTCCGGTCTTGATGCCTATCTTGATGAACTTGGTATTACTCATGAGTTGTCTGCTCCTTATACTCCTCAGCAAAATGGCGTCGTGGAGCGCAAGAACAGAACTCTTGTTGAGATGGCTCGCACTATGCTTGATGAATACAAAACGCCTCAGCGTTTTTGGATTGATGCAATTGATACTGCGTGCCACATCATCAACAGAGTATATCTTCACAAATTCTTCAAGAAGACGGCCTATGAACTCCTCACTAACAAGAAACCCAATGTGAGTTATTTGAAAGTCTTCGGTGCTAAATGTTGGATTAGAGATCCTCACCACAACACTAAATTTGCACCGAAAGCACATGAAGGTTTCATGCTTGGTTACGGAAAGGACTCGCACACCTACAGAGTCTTCAACATTGTTCTTCACAAGATTGTTGACACTGTAGATGTGCGGTTCGATGAAACTAATGGCTCGCAAAGAGAGCACCTACCTTCTGTGTTAGATGAACCAACACCTGAGGATTCTATCAAGTTCAAGGCAACCGAGGATGTCATTCCTATTGAAGAATCTGCTGAAGAATTCATTCCAGTTCATGAAGAACGTTGAGCTGATGCAGCTGAAGAAAATGCTGAGGAAAATGGTGCTGAAGAAAATGCTGGTCAAATTCCTCAGCGACAGCCAGCTCATCCTCGCGTTGCAAAAGAAGTACAAGTGGAGAAGATCATCGATGACATTAGCGCACCAGGTCCTCTCACACGCTCAAAAGCTTCACATTTATCTAACTTTTGTGGGCACTATGCGTTTGTCTCTATCACAGAGCCCACTAAGGTAGATGAAGCATTTCTGGAGCCGGAGTGGATTCAGGCTATGCAAGAAGAATTACATCAGTTCGAGCTTAACAATGTCTGGGAACTGGTCAATCGCCCAGATCCTCGCAAGCATAATATCATTGGCACAAAGTGGATCTACCGCAACAAGCAGGATGAAAATGGCCTTGTGGTGAGGAATAAGGCACGACTAGTAGCTCAAGGCTACACACAGGTTGAAGGAATTGATTTCGATGAAACTTTTGTACCTGTTGCTAGACTTGAGGCTATTCGCATATTACTTGCTTACGCTAACCATCATGATATCATCTTATATCAAATGGATGTGAAAAGTGCATTCCTCAATGGTAAGCTTGAGGAAGAAGTATATGTTGCTCAACCCCCAGGTTTTGAAGATCCAAAGAATCCTGACAAAGTCTTCAGACTCAATAAGGCCCTGTATGGCCTCAAGCAAGCCCCTCGGGCGTGGTATGATACATTGAAGGAATTCTTCGTGAAGAATGGCTTCACACCCGGTTCACTCGACCCTACTCTCTTTACAAAATCTTATGATGGTGAACTATTTGTGTGCCAAATATATGTTGATGATATTATCTTTGGCTGTACTGACCAACGTTATAGTGATGAATTTGCCTATATGATGAGTGAAGAATATCAAATGTCTATGATGGGAGAGTTGAAATTCTTCTTAGGTCTTCAAATTCGTCAGCAGCGCAATGGCATATTCATATCTCAGGAGAAATACCTCAAAGATGTACTGAGGAAATTCGGCATGCAAGATTGCAAAGGCGTCAAAATTCCCATGCCCACAAATGGCCATCTATGCACCGATGAAAATGGTATTGACTTCGATCATAAGGTATACCGCTTCATGATTGGTTCTTTATTGTACTTATGTGCATCTAGGCCAGATATAATGCTTAGTGTTTGCATGTGTGCACGATTTCAAGCTGCACTGAAGGAATTACACCATAAGGCTGTGAAGCATATTCTTCGATATCTAGTTCACACACCAACACTAGGATTATGGTACCCCAAGGGCTCTGCTTTTGATCTCATTGGATATTCTGACTCTGACTATGCTGGTGATCGTGTGGACCGCAAGTCAATATCTGGTACTTGTCATTTCCTCGGACGATCTTTGGTCTGTTGGTCCTCGAAGAAACAGAACTGCGTATCACTGTCTACTGCTGAAGCTGAATACATTGCTGTTGGCTCTTGCTGTGCTCAACTGCTTTGGATGAAGCAAACCCTCAAGGACTATGGCGTCCACGTGAAGAATGTGCCTCTCCTCTGCGACAATGAGAGTGCCATAAAGATTGCTCACAATCCAGTTCAGCACTCGAAGACAAAGCACATTCAGATTCGTCATCATTTTCTTTGTGATCATGTGTTGAAGGGCGACATCTCCATCGAGCATGTGAAGACTGAAGAACAGCTAGCTGGTATCTTCACCAAGCCCTTGGATGAGAAGAGATTTAGCAAGTTGTGATGTGAGCTAAACATCTTAGAATCTTCGAATGTTCTTTGAAAAGGACACACATCCTAACACTTATGCAAAATTGATGACTTAGATGTGCAACACATGAAGAAACGTTTTTCTTCAATCAATGAAGAATAACACTCTAAGTGTGAAGAAACTAATGAAGAATTTGATTCTCAGAACCCTACGACAATTGTACGCGGTGTCTGAAATCATCATTCTTATACGGTGGGTCACGCCACCACAAAAGTTGAAAATCTTCAATTTGAGTTTTTCCTTAGTTTTGAAATTCTTCAGTTTTTCAAATTCTTCAACTTTGCAAAATCTTCACTATTTCCGTCATTTTTATTCATTGGCTATATATATATATATATATATATATATATATATATATATATATATATATATATATATGAGTTTATGTCCTCTACAGCATTCACTTATGGCTATTTCTTCAAGTTGCGTTTTCTGCTAAGTGAATGTGATTGGACCCTTCCCCCTCTATGCTATACTCAACCCAATCTATTCATAAATTCTTCATGTGCGTTCTATTTGAAACTCATTCAAAGTCTTCACTGTGTCCTTGTCAGCTGAAGAAATTGCGAACGAAACCTTAAAACAAATCTTATCCAGATTTTCGGTTTTGCCGCTCAAACCGTTCCGCATCCCATGATGCATTATTATATTCACCCACGATCTTACACGATCACATCTGCACAGTACGTGGGTGACACATGTCGCGTGAAGGAGAAAGGGCAGGGGCATGTTCGTCCCAAAATCTTCGGGCGAACAGTTTTTCACCGTGGCTATAAATACCCCTCTCCCCTTCCTCACTTCATTTACTCTGCTCGACCGCGCTCTCTCTCTCTCGAGCTCCTCAAACCCTAGCGCCGCTGCTACTCCATCATCGCTGGTGAGGAAGAGCTTCGCTGCCTCGACCTCGTCACCGTCGTACTCGCGCCAGTTGCGGAAATCTTCACTCCGCTGCCGCCGTAGCTGTCTCCCTCTGCCAAGTTAGGGCGTGGGAGATCTAACTTGACAAACTTCACCTCTGTTCATCTCAGTTCATCGCGTTCTTCAGTTCGGGTAATTAAAAGTTACTTTTATTACTCACTTTGATTCTCAAGCTTTCCTGAAAATCTTCAAAGGTGTTTTATTCTTCAAATCTTCACACATATGAACACCTCACACACTATATGCTCTTGAACCATTTCTCTAAGCAATCATTTTCTTCAAGATTCCTCAATTGTGTGGATTTTCGATCTGTACAACTCTGGAACCTAAGACAAAGAACGCTTAGTGAAATTCCTCAAGGCTCAACTGGTCAAATTCCTCAAAACTTGTCTTTTTCGAAAAATCTTCTGAGAACGCATATGACCTCTCCAAATTCCTCGCACCTACACTCTGTTCACAGGTACTCATGTCCGCTGCTGAATCACTAGGTTCTCATCAACTTAACTCATTTGCAGCGTTCCTCGAAGAAAAACTGCATACTTCTTCAGAGTGTTCAATTGTTCAAATTCCCCATCTGAAGAATATGGCTGAAGGAAAGAGACCGCAGAAAGGAGGAAAGAAACCTGAGGTCATGACTGCTTTCGAGATCCCTGATGACATATACAAGGGCTATTGCACACCAGATGAAGCCAAATTTGGCAAAGAGAAAAAAAATCAGCGCAAAGTGCGCATTCAGAGGATTGAACGGAGATGGGCAAGAGAATGGAGGGAATATCAATATGTTACTCCAAAGTACATGAAGAAATTCGCTTTAAATCCTCCATGCCCAAGAGCTCCATTGGCACCTGGCCAAGTAGCTGATCCCACCAGCATCAAGCGTGGTGAGGACTTTCCTGAAGAGTGGGCTAGGCGCCAATCTAAATTGGCAAGACAATCCAAGGAGGCAGTGAGGAAATTCAATGAGGATTCTGCTGCTATTGCTGCTACTGAGGCCTCGGTCAAGCCGAGGAAATCAATGCCAAAGAAGCCTACTCGTAAGCCAAGTGCTTCACCAATAGCGCCCTCACGGCCAAGTTCCTCAGCTATGCCCTCACGGCAAATTCCTCAGACCGCTACTGCTCCACCAAAGTCCTCAACTCCTATGCATCTGGCTACATGTCAAAGGACTACGGGTTTTTCAATTGCTTCTGGTGTCTCAGCAAGTTCCTCAGCTGCACCAATGTCCTCATCAGGCCCCACACTGTTGAAGACTAAAGCAACAGCTGGACACGGTCCTCGGCCAAGTCCAAGGAAGAAACAGGTCGCATTCCAAGTGCCCTCTGATGATGAAGCTTCTGATGATGAACTTGCAGAAATCATCAGAGACAGGCAAGTGAAGGCTGCTAGAGCCAAAGGCACATCGGTGCCACTGCTTTTGGATCCGAGGAAAATCCTCGACTACATTGACCTCTGGCACAAGGATCCAAACACCCCCATGCCTGACTTTCAACTGACTCCTGGTCAAAGTCACATGCTGACCCATTTCATCACTCAAGAGAAATGGAAGTTTGAAAAGGCCAGAGAGATCAAGAAGGCTCAATACAGGAAGGAGAAGCTCCTGAAGAAAAATGTTGTCAGAATGACACCTGAGGAACTTCTCCAGGCTCAGTCTGAAATCCAAGCCCTCAGCAAAGACTTCGATGCATACTATGCTGATTGGCAAGGAGCCAAAGTGAGATTCGTCAACCTGACGAAGAAAATGACAACTGTTGCAGCCCCATCGCAACAAGAAAATCCTCAGGCTGCAGACTCTGCTCAGCCTGCTGAAGAACATGCCAGCACCGCTGATGACTTTCAGCCTGCTGAAGAAAATGTAAGTTCCAGGGCTGATGACTCCATCCCAGCCGCTGAAGAAATTGCCAGGGCATCCACTAGTGGTGCGCCTGAAGAAACTGAAGAGATCAGGGCAACTGCATCAGTTGCGCCTGAAGAAAATGAACCAGATTCCTTAGCTCCTCCCGCGCCTACACCAACTCCAATTCTTCCTTCTGCCTATGAAGTGAAGAAGACCAAGGCTGCAGAGTGAGCTGCAGTGAAGAAAAGGAAGGCATCAGCTGTGTCAAATTCTTCGGCTGCGAAGAAAATGAAGCCAATGACCAGCTCACTTGAACATCCAATTGATGCCGTTCCGATTTCCTCCATGTCATCAAAGGAAATTGTTCCTTTTGGAGAAGACTACAAGATTCCAAGCGGATCTGATGAAGAAAATCATTCTGCTGCTTCGTTAGAGCAGATTGATGAAGAAATTGAAGTGGATACAATCCCTTCAACGACAGTCATTTCCTCACCTATGCCTCAGTTCACAGCTGAAGAGGCTGGTGTTGAGGAAATTGAAGATGAAGATGTGGATATTGGATGCACCACACCTGTGACGAATGATAACTTTTGGGAAAGTCAGCATCCCAATACTCCTCTCTTCACTCCTATTTAACAGATTCCTCAGTCCCCGGCAACAACTGTTCAAATGGGCTCTAAAGAAACTCATCCCACTCCCTCTGTTCATGAAGATATTCCAGCTGCTAGTGCTGAAGAACCTGCTGCTGCTGATCCACAGATTGCACAAGAAGAGGAACCAGAAATTCCTCAGCCTGAAGCACCTGACTCGCGATTCCTGAGGTGGTACTGCAAATCACTGACACCCCTCTGCCAAAGCCAAAGAATCCGTTCTCAAGCAAACAGAAGTTCAAGGCTAAAGACTTCTTTTCCGAGCATGTGTTCTTCACTGACTACAACCCATATGACTCTACTCGCATAAGGAAGAGGCGTTTCTGGACTGCTAGTCAAGCCAACTTCTATTCCTCAGTGCTGTTTGACAAGGACAAAATCTTCGATCATGAACATATTCCTCACGTGGATATGGAATTTCTGCCATGCTTCGAGCCAGTCCTCAGTGTTATTCACGATGCAGGATTACTGAATTTCTGCACTGACATTTGCGATTGGAATGAAGAACTCATTCTTCAGTTCTACGCCACACTGCATATCACTGGAGACGCTGAAGATGTCAATTCATGGGTGTTGGATTGGATGACTGAAAATACTCACTACAAGGCACCGGCAACTGAATTGCTTCGTGTCCTTCCTCTTGATCCTCCCCATGATAGTGCACGTTGCATCTACAATGACCCTGAACTGACAAATCATTATATGCAAGTGCTCATGAAGCCTGGGCAGGCCCCACGAACCAAATCCCTCGTCAAGGAATTGCTTTATGTGCCTCGAACTGTCTATCGCATTCTGACGAAGACAATGAGTCCTATCAAAGGCCATGACTCAAATGATGAAGATGTCGTTGGCATCATGAAGAATATGCTTTTCAACATCATTCATGGCGTTCCCGTCAACTTCCATGATTTCTTCATGAGGACTCTGGCCAATGTTGCTATGTCACCTTTCGAGCTGAAACCCTATGCGCCTTGGATTATGAGATTCATAAGGGCAAGATCTTCACTGAATTACAAAGCTGATACTCTGAACCATGGTAGCTACTTGCCTCCCATTGAAGTCCTCAAACAGCCAGTTTCATCATCTGATTATAAAGGCAAGGCAGCTGCTGTGATCGATGAAGGCATTCGTCCATTGGATGGTCAATTTCGCCTGGCTACATCTCACTCTACCAATGATGACTCTGCCACACATGACTCTGCCGCAAATACCTCAGCTAAGCAAAATTCTCAAGCCACAACACCCAGGGTGATGACTGACCGTGCGTTACTCCTCAGTCTTCATCAGAAGGTTGATCGCAATCACAAATGGGTGAAGCGTCAGTTTGGTGCACTTCTTCACAATATGACCTCAACACACAATGCAGTGAAGAAAAACCACTACTACCTTCATGAAACCCTCAACCGCACCTGGGCTGTCCTCAGTCATGTCTATAGCGCTGAAGAACTGAAGACTATGGGTCGAAGAAATTCAAGAGGGTCAAAGTTCCTGATCTGGTGGCCAGCTCTTATTCTTCATCGTGTGACACTGATGAATATGAAGATTTGGACGACACTGCGGCAGGCCCTGCTACAACAAACAACCCCGACAACGCTGGCGCTCCTCCATCAACTTGAAATTCTTCAGGGGCGTTAGTCCTCAGTTTCAATCCTTTTGGTCATTTGATGACAAAGGGGGAGAAATCTGAGTTAGTCTTCAAGTGGGTCTATATTAAGGGTGTTTTTTTCTAAGTTACAACTCTCGTTCTTCCGAAACTTTTATTGGATCGAGTTGTAATCTTAAACCCGATGGTGCCCTGACACTTTTGGACGGTGCTCTGATACTTTTGATGCACTGTGCTCTGATACTTTTGATGTGCTATTCTGCATGCTTATTCCTCGTTAATATTATTGCACACATGCTGAATTTCATCAGGCACCATATTTCATCATGCATTTCAAATTCTTCATATTATATATCAAATGCGTGTATGAATTACAAGATATAGGGGGAGTTCTCCATGATTCAACTCTTCAAATGTGCATTGCCTCAAAAGCAAATTCCTCACTATGCACATCCTCAGGGGGAGTTCTTCTATATCTTGCAATCAAATTCCTCAATATCAGTAGTTACACTTCATATGTTTATCCCCGTTGAAAACTTAACCTATGTTGTCATCAATCACCAAAAAGGGCGAGATTGTAAGTGCATCTAGTGCCCCTTAGTGATTTTGGTGTATTGAAGACTTATAGGTTAAGGGACTGATGCGTTTGTGAGTGTACACATGTCTATAAGTCTATGAGGAGTTTGATATTTACAGAGAAAGTCGACCCCTAAAAATGAAGTTCTTCGACTAAAGACTTTGATATTCTGAAGACTTTCTGAAGACTTTGAAAGTGAAGAAATTGGTGTGACCTTGAAGACTTGGTATTCATTTGAGGAACATGAAGCGTGAAGACTTTTGTTTTCGTAGTTTCATTTTCTCCTTCTTGAGTCATAGGAAACACCGTACTGTTAAAGGGGGTCGAGGAAATACTAAGGAAAAATTTCCATGTGATGCTCAACTCAAAATCCTACACCTACCAATCCCTTCGAGTGAAGCCATTGGAAATCTCATACAGTTCAGTCATTTTCTTCAGTGACCGAGACACAGTTCTTCTGTTCACTGAGGACTTTGCTCTGACTGAGGAGTTAGGAATTCGCCAGTGTGAGTTGCCTACACAGTGAGGAACATGATAGCCCTGAGGAATTTGAGAGTCAAATTTCCGACCGTTGCTGTGCTGCACGCCGGCTATCCCAAAATATCTTATCCACCTAACGGTCATATCATTGAAGGGCATTTATGTCTTATCATGTCGGGCTGCTCCCTAGGCTATAAATAGCCGCCCCCTACAACCACTAGCTGGTTGGCTGCTCCGAGAGAACTTGACACTTATCATTTGAGAGCAACCCATCCTCCGAGGACTTTGAGCGAAAATCATCAAGTGAGGAAAATCCCAAAACCAAACCCCCACAAACCCAAAGTGATTGAGCATCACTGAAGAAATTGATCCTGCGTGGATCCGACGCTTGTTACCTTTGAAGACTGTGCTTCTTCCAGACAGTTAGGCGTCAAGGTCTAGAGCATCCAAGAGGAATTGTGGATCGCCGAGTGACCAAGTCTGTGAAGGTTTGGAAGTCACCTGAAGACTTACCACGAGTGATTGGACGAGGCCTGCGTGGTCTTAGTTCAAGGAGAATACGGTGAGGACTGGGTGTCCTGAGTTGCAGCTCAGTGACTGGGTGTCCGGGACTGCGTGTCCTCGAGTTTAAATACTCAGCCGCTCCAACCAGATGTACAACTGAGACAGCAGTTGGAACTGGTTTACCAAATCATTGTCTTCACCAACTTAATGGTTCTATTTCTTCAACCCTTTCATTTCCTCATTACTGTGTTGAATGTTTGTTCATATCTGTGCTTGAAGACATTGACTGAAGACTTTCTCAAATTTCCTCAGTTCAATTTCTTCAGTCTGTTTGTCTTCATCTTGTGTTATCCTGTGATTACGCTTTGTGTGCTCTGTGCTAGTCTTCATTCCATCATGATGACCATGCTTGTATTCTGTTATGTTTACTTCTGAGTACTTATTCCGCTGCAAGTAGTTCCTCGCTAAGGAATTTCCTCACCAGCAAATTCCTCAGTGAAGAATTCATAAAAATCGCCTATTCATCCCCCCTCTAGTCGATATAACGCACTTTCACCAAGCTTATGAAAATGCTATGTTGTTTAAAGAAAAATTTAAAAGGTGGCATGACAAAAGAATTCAAAAGCGTGAGTTTAAAGTTGGAGAATATGTTCTTTTGTACAACTCTCGTTTCAGATTCTTTGCAGGAAAACTCCTCTCCAAATGGGAAGGACCCTTTGTTATCGAGGAGGTTTATCGGTCTAGAGCCATCAAAATAAATAATGCCGAAGGTACTAACCTGAAGGTTGTTAATGGACAATGAATAAAGCATTATATCTCAGGTACGCCCATTAATGTTGAGAGTAATATTATCCAAACTTTGACACCGGAGGAACACATAAAAGAGTCCTTCCGAAACACTCCAGAATCGTGAAAATAAGGAGGTGCGTGATACGGTAATTAAATGGACTCCGAAAAATCCGCAAAAATATTTTTTGTCAGTTTTGGAATATAATAAAAATTAGGAAAATAAGAAACTACCAGGAAGCATACCCTGGTGGGCATAAGATACCGGGGCGCGCTTGGCTTGCCACGCGTGCCCACATGGGTTGTGCCCACCTCGGGTACCTTCCGGACTCCGTTTTTCTACAGCTTGCTTGTCTCCCAAGATAAAGAATCTTTATATACCCCCCCGAACCTATTGACCACCATATCATGGAGAAATCTTCTATTTTCTTTTCCTTGTTGTTTTCTATCAGATCCCATCTGCCATGGCCGCTTCAAGCTGCTCCAAGGACAAGTTCTTCAAGAACGTCATCAACCCGTATTTGCGGGAAGTAGTACAGCACCCTCAAGTCATCCAGATGCATGGGGGGATGCTACACATCCGCGATGTGCAAGGTCCCAAGGGGATGGGAATTGTGGAGGCCAGGCTTGAAGCTATGGAGCAGGAGCTCTTTCGGTGCAAGGGGATAGTGGAGCATGGACTCAATGCCAATCACCTCATGATCACAGACCTTACCCGTGATCTCAAGGTGGATGGCAAGTCATTGAAGGACATCGTCTTCGCCCTCAACAAGAAAATCAACTTCCTCCAAAGCCAGATCTACGATCTCCAAAACCAAGTCTTTGAATATGAGGCAAGATTTAAAGGTATGAGTTTGGCTGTCGGTTGCAGGACCCGTGAGACTCACTCCTCCTCTTATGATGGTGGACCTCTGCCATGGAAGCCCAAAGACAAGATCTCTACTTCACCACCACAACCTTCTTCATTACCAAAAGAAAATTGAGTATCGGGTATGGGCACTCCCCTTGGCTTCCGCCAAGCTTGGGGGAGGTGCCCCGGTATCGTATCATCCCCACTATCTTTTGCCTTTACTTACTTTAGTTCAATCTTTTGCTTTAGATGAATAAAAGTTTAGTTTGATCCTTCTTTTTCGAGAGTTTTCTTAGTGATCTATCTTTGTAATCGTGTGCAAGATATATAATAAAGTTTAGTTTGAGTTTTTGCTTTCTTACTTTCATGTTGCAACAAAAAGAAAGGAAATAAATAAAAAGAAATGAAATAAATGAAAAAGATCATATGCTAATCTTATGGTAGGTGATGACACCACATAAGGAAAAGTATAAGTAGACAATGGTATTAGAGATTGACAAGCATAGCATTGGTCAATAATGCAATTCATGAAAGAATTAATAAGGGTAGAGAAGATTCACATATTAATACACTATCCTAGAAATCTTTTGTTATTGTGAGCCCCCATCAAAATATTATATGCCAAAATTGTTGATGTTGGACAAGGAAGACAATGTAATGATTTATGTTTGTTCATATTCACATAGAAGTTATATTTCATAGATCCTTCAACATGTGGTGCTTGTCCCCTATCTTTACTAGCCAAAAATTCTGCACCAAGTAGAGATACTACTTGTGCATCCAAAAACCCTTAAACCCAAATCTTCTTTTCAAGAGTCAACCATACCTGCCCAGGGATTGAGCAAGATCCCTCAAGTAAGTTGTCATCGGTGCAATAAGGCGATAAAAATTGCTTCTAAAAGTGTGAGATCATTTAGTGTAAGAGAAAATTGAGCGTTGTACGAACTTGTGATGGTGAAAAATAAAAGCGACAAGCTGCATAATAAAGGTTGCCATCACAAGGGGAAATACAACGTGATGTTCTTTTGCAGTAAGGGGTTGAGCATACAAACAAATAAGCGCATGGCGACCTCTGCTTCCCACTGCGAAGGGCCTATCTTTTACTTTCATGTATTTACTTTTATGCAAAGAGTCAAAGTTTTTATCTCTATTCCTTTTTATTATCTCCTTTGGAAAGCATCATGTGGTGAGGAAAGATCTAGGCACATATGTCCAATTGAATATGGGTAGCATGAGTTATTATTGTTGACATCACCTTTGAGGTGAATACGTTGGGAGGTGAAACTATAAGCCCCTATCTTTCTATGTGTCGGGTTGAAATGTTTTGCTCATGTGTATGCGGTGACTGTTAGCAAGCATAGAAGACTATATGATAGTTGAGGATGTGGACTTGCCTAAAGGCTCTGGTATGTGACCCTTCCTGAAAAGATGATGAATTGTAGTTGCAAAGTTGACTGAGAACATAGTTTGTTGGCTTCTAATAGAGTTTATGCTTTATACTTTGATAGTGTGATGAATTGTTACCTATTCATGAGAAGTCTATGATAAAAGTTCTATGATAAAGGTCTTATGTTTAAATTTGTTGTTGTTATAACAATCAACATGATGCTTCTATGTCCATATTTTGTTTTTATCGACACCTCTCTCTCTCTAAGCATGTGGACATGTTTTTCGATTTCGGTTTTCACTTGAGGAAAAGCAAGGTCTAAGCTTGGGGGAGTTGATACGTCCATTTTGCACCATGTTTTCTTACTGTTATTTATGATATTTTTATCCATAATAATGCTTTTTGGAGTAATTCTAATGCCTTTTCTCTCATAATATGCAATGTACACACAAACAGGGAGAATTCCGGAAGATGGAAATCTGGAACTGGAAAAGCTATGTCAGGCTACCTATTTTGCACAACTCCAAACAAGCTCAAACTTCACGGAGAATTTTATGGATTATTTGAGGAATATTGGAGTAAATAAGCACCGGAGGGGGCCACCCTGGTGAGCACAATACACCAGGGCGCGCCTGAGGGGTTGTGCTCACCCAGGCCCAGCTCCGGTGCCCATATTCTGATATATAAGTCATTTTGACCTAGAAAAAAAATAAGGAGAGAACTTTCGGGATGGAGCATCGCCATCTCGAGGTGGAACTTGGGCAGGAGCACTTTTGCACTCCAGCGGAGCGATTCCGCTGGGGGAACTTCCCTCCCGGAGGGGGAAATCATCATTATCATCATCATCACCAATAACTCTCCCATCTTGAGGAGGGCAATCTCCATCAACATGTTCAACAACACCATCTCATCTCAAACCCTAGTTCATATCTTCTGTTCAATCTTGTTACCGGAACTATAGATTGGTGCTTGTGGGTGACTAGTAGTGTTGATCACATCTTGTAGTTGATTACTATATGGTTTATTTGGTGGAAGATTATATGTTCAGATCCAATATGTTATTTAATACCCCTCTGATCTTGAGCATGATTATCATTTGCGAGTAGTTACTTTTGTTCTTGAGGTCACGGGAGAAATCATGTTGCAAGTAATCATGAGAACTTGATATGTGTTCGATATTTTGATAGTATATGTATGTTGTGATTCCCTTAGTGGTGTCATGTGAATGTGACTACATGACACTTCACCATATTTGGGCCTAAGGGAATGCATTGTGGAGTAGTTATTAGATGATGGGTTGCGAGAGTGATAGAAGCTTAAACCCTAGTTTATGTGTTATTCCGTAAGGGGCCGATTGGATCCAAAGTTTAATGCTATGGTTAGAATTTATTCTTAATACTTTTCCCGTAGTTGCAGATGCTTGCGAGGGGGTTGATCATAAGTAGGAGGCTTGTTCAAGTAAGAACAGCACCTAAGCACCGGTCCACCCACATACCAAAATATCAAAGAAGCGAACACAAATTGAATCAACATGATCAAAGTGACTAGATGAAATTCCCGTGTACCGTCAAGAATGCTTTGCTTATTATAAGAGACCGTTTTGGCCTATCCTTTGCCTCAAAAGGATTGGGCTACCTTGCTACACTTTTGTTACTACTATCATTACTTGCTCATTACAAATTATCTTGCTATCAAGCTACTCTGTTACTTACAATTTCAGCACTTGCAGACATTACTTTGCTGAAAACCACTTGTCATTTCCTTCTGCTCCTCATTGGGTTCGGCACTCTTACTTATCTAAAAGAGCTACAATTGATCCCCTATACTTGTGGGTCATCAAGATGCGGAAGCAAAACAGTATATAAACAGAGTATAGCGGAATGTAAACATGCATGCTATGCATCCAAGACTAAGGATACAAGAAATGAAAGCAGCAAGCAAACTAGGTAGCATGGAACAATAAGGATAACAAACAGGAAGACAAAGATGGAATCAAGGGAATAGCTTCAAGCAATGTCGTCACACAGAGATGAGCAAGCAAAGGCTTCACAGTATAAAAATAGAAAGTAACGAAGTGAAACGATAGAACTAGTTGCTCCATGAAGACAAAGGGTTTGTTTGACCAGTTCCAGTTGCTGTGACAACTAGGTGTCTCATTAGGGAGGCTGAGATTGAACTCAGAAGACCATGTCTTCACCCTATTCCCCTTGAGATCAAGTCACTTAGACCTTGCCCAATGACTCAGGTAAGTCTTCAAGGTAGACTTCCAAACCTGCACAAACTCATTCACTGGTGATCCACAATGACTCTTGGATGCTCAGAACATGATGCCTGGCCATCTGGAAGATCACAGTCTTCAAGTGTAATAAGTCACTGGTTCACTCATAACAGGATGTCTTTAGTGATGCTCAATCACTTTGGGCTCTAGGTGTTTCGATTTTTCCTCACAGGAAATCTCTCTAAAAGGCTATGGAGGTGGGTTGCTCTCAAATGACAAAAGCCATGCAATAACTTTGAACAGCCACCAACTTATGGTGGAAGGGGGTGGCTTTTTATAGCCAAGGGCAACCTAACATGATATGACCGATCTGACCATGGGCCAGTGACCAATCAACAAGTGTCCTAACAGTTGGATTTCAGACACACGAGATAACATTGCTTGGGCTACAAGAAATGCTAAGTCAACCAAATTGGAGGAGCTTTTCTCTCATTGTCTTCATAGAAGAACATAGGTTTTCAGGTTGAGCATCATGTCAATTTCTGACTTCATTTCACCTCGACCCCACTTAATAGTGCGATGGTTCCTATGACTCAAGAAAGAAGAAAATGAAACTACCAAAACACTAAGCCTTCATGCTCCATTGTCTTCAAGCGAAAGTCTTTGTGGACCACCATTATCTTCAATGTCTTCGGACATTTTGGGGGGTCGTCTTCGACAGTTAAACCAAATCTCCAGAGACTTCTATTTGTCTTCTCCCGTGTATACTCACAAACACATTAGTCCCTTAACCAAGTTTGTCGTCAATACTCCAAAACCAACAAGGGGTGGCACTAGATGCACTTACACCAAGGCAACAATAGTGGCATTGGTGGAGGGTTTATGCATCATCAGAGATATTATCTTATCTTCGTCCGAGTTTTCTTCTTGTTCTTTCATACTCAAGGGACGGGAGACCAACTTCGAGGCACATAGCCTCGCTAGATCCACTCTAGATCTTCCATTGGGCTGCTGTGACGCCCCCGATTCAATCGTACACTAATCATACACGCAAACGTGTACGATCAAGATCAGGGACTCACGGGAAGATATCACAACACAACTCTACAAATAAAATAAGTTATACAAGCATCATAATACAAGCCAGGGGCCTCGAGGGCTCGAATACAAGTGCTCGATCATAGACGAGTCAGTGGAAGCAACAATATCTGAGTACAGACATAAGTTAACAAGTTGCCATAAGATGGCTAGCAAAAACTGGGATATAGATCTAAAGAGGCGCAGGCCTCCTGCCTGGGATCCTCCTAACTACTCCTGGTCGTCGTTAGCAGCCTGCACGTAGTAGTAGGCACCTCCAGTGTAGTAGTCGTCATCGACGGTGGCGTCTGGCTCCTGGGCTTCAACGTCTGGTTGCGGCATCCGAGAAGAAGAGGAAAACGGGGGGGGGGGGGGGGGGGAGGGAGCAAAGCAACCGTGAGTACTCATCCAAAGTACTCGCAAGCAAGGATCTACACTACGTATGCATGGGCATATGTGTAAAGAGGCAATATCGGTGGGCTGAACTGCAGAATGCCAGAATAAGAGGGGGATAGCTAGTCCTATCGAAGACTACACTTCTGGCAGCCTCCGTCTTGCAGCATGTAGAAGAGAGTAGATTGAAGTCCTCCAAGTAGCATCACATAGCATAATCCTACCCGGCGATCCTCCCCTCGTCGCCCTGTGGAAAAGCGATCACCGGGTTGTCTGTGGAACTTGTCTGGGTGTGTTTTATTAAGTATCCGGTTCTAGTTGTCATAAGGTCAAGGTACAACTCCTGGTCGTCCTTTTACCGAGGGACACATCTATTCGAATAGATAAACTTTCCTGTAGGGGTGCACCACATAACCCAACACGCTCGATCCCCTTTGGCTGGACACACTTTCCTGGGTCATGCCCGGCCTCGGAAGATCAACACGTCGCAGCCCCACCTAGGCACAACAGAGAGGTCAGCACGCCGGTCTAAATCCTATGCGCACAGGGGTTTGGTCCCATCGCCCATTGCACACCTGCACGTTGCGTGGGCGGCTGGAAGTAGACCTAGCCCCCTAATACAAGAGCAGGCGTTCCAGTCCAATCCGGCGTGCGCCGCTCAGTCGCTGACATCAAGAAGGCTTCGGCTGATACCACGACGTTGAGTGCCCATTACTGTTCCCGCGTAGTTGGTTAGTGCATATAGGCCAGTGGCCAGACTCAGATCAAATACCAAGATCTCGTTAAACGTGTTATTTTAAAGTAACCGCGGACGCCAACCAGGGCCAGGCCCACCTCTCGCCTAGGTGGTCTCAACCTGCCCCGTTGCTCCGTCACAAAGTAACAGTCGGGGGCCGTCAGGAACCCAGGCCCACCTCTACCGGGATGGAGCCACCTGTCCTTTCAGCCCCCACATCGGAATCACTTGCGGGTACTCAACGAGCTGACCCGACTTTAGTCACCATCTGTAAAGTATATGTATGTATAGTATATACCCGTGATCACCTCCCGAGTGATCACGGTCCAATAGTATAGCAAGGCAGACTGACAAGAATGTAGGGCCACTGATGATAAACTAGGAATCCTATACTAAGCATTTAGGATTGCGGGTAAGGTATCAACAATTGTAGTAACAATGACAGGCTATGCAACAGAAAAGGAGTAACCGAACAGTAACATGCTACACTACTCTAATGCAAGCAATAGAGAGAAGAATAGGCAATATCTCGTGATCAGGGGGGGGGGCCTTGCCTGGTTGCTCTGGCAAGTAGGGGTCGTCAACTCCGTAGTCGAACTGGGGTCGCGGGCAGTCTCGGGGTCTACCGGAAAGAAGTAACGGAGGGGAACACAATAAATAACAGAGCAATCAAAGCATCACAAAGCGTAACATGGCAATACGCGGTGCTAGGTGTGCCCTAACACCGTAGTAGGTGATACCGACGAAGGGAGAAAACATCCGGGAAAGTATCCCCGGCGTTTCGCGTTTTCGGACAAATGAACCGGAGGGGGAAAGTTGCGTGTTCGCTATGCTAGGGATGTGTGGCGGACGAACGGGCTGCGTATTCGGATTCGTCTCGTCGTTCTGAGCAATTTTCATGTACAAAGTTTTTTCATCCGAGTTACGGATTATTTATTATTAATTTTCAAAGTTTTAATCATTTTCTGAATTTATTTTAATTCGAAATAGAAGCAAAAACGCTACAAGTACCCAGCTCTGTGTACACAGATGTGTACACAGAGGCTGATAGGTGGGCCAAGGGGGACCCAGTTGACCGGGCCAAGCTTGACTGGTCAACAAGGGTGGGGCCCCCTGTCATTCACACAGCAGTTAATTAACATGTCAACTACTGTTAAGTTAAATAAGCAAACTTTTAATTAAGTTAATTAATTAAGCAAACTTTTAATTAATTAATTAATTAACTTTATTATTCTTCTAAATCCTTTTTTAACAAAACAAGGGGGCGTGGGCCCCGGCTGCCAGTGGCCCATGAGGCCAACCGGGGCGGGCGCTATCGGGCGCGGTCGCCGTGCGTGGGTGCCGGACCCGGGCGGCGCGAGGCGGCACCGCGAGGCAGAGGCCGAGCCCCGGGGGCGCCGGGCATGGGCCGGCGAAGTGCGCAGTGGGGCGCCGAGTGGCGGAGGGCGCAGCGGGGCGCGGAGGCGAAGCAGGGCGGCCGCGGCGGCTCGGCGATGGGGACGGGGCGACGAGAAGGAAGCATCGGGCGTCAGAGGCGGGATGCGCGAGCGGCGAGGGCGCGGGAGTGGGCGTGGCCCAGCGTGCATGGGCGGTGCTGCACGTGCAGGCGGGTGCGGTTCATGGCAAGGACCGGCCAGGCGAGGCGAGTCAGTACGCGCCTGGGAGAATCGAGCTCCCGCCATTGCGTACAGGGGAGCTATGGCTACGGTGGTGGCGTGCTCGAGCTCGAATCCGAGCTAGTTCAGAAGGAGAAAGGTGCAGGCGCTCACATAGGAGCACACGAGTGGCTCGGCGAAAGTTTAGAAGCGCAGATGACGGCGATCGATGAGGTTGAACGGCGGCGACCGAAGGAAGGGGATGAGGTCGATCCCGCTGATGTGGTCCACTCCATCTCGATCCAGTACTTCCAGTCGACGCAGACGACGCAGGATATGCTCTAGGTGAGATCTCAGCTGGCGGCAGGGGCGGGCCCAGGATTTAAGAGTGTGTATTCAAAATTTCAAAGGCAGTTTTTTGAAAGAATAAAGCCTTGTTTGGTGTATACAATTGATTCTAGTACCAGTTATATACAAATTGGATAATACATAAAGATGTATCCTAATATATTAGATTTACATAATTGATCATAACTTCAAATTCTACACCATATAGAAATACTATTTGTTCAACATATCTAAGAATATAGAGATAGAAAATAAAAAATGGTAAAAGAACTTAATATTAGAGGATAACTTTCTGATCCCTGATGCCTTGAAAATGAGTGATGATGTCATTTTCCTTAACTTGCAAGAATTTTTTTTCTATAAATGTAACCAAGCAGTCATTCAACTAATTTTGCCCCATATTTCTTATTAGCTTTTTTTGGCGGGGATTTTTTTAGTAGCTTCTTAACAATATTTTGAAAAAACTAAGCAGCGTGGGATATAGAGAAAAATCAATAACCAATGTCTCATTAGCAAGATGAATTTAGTTCAACTAAGAATCAGCATGGGGAGCTACCCAGATCCCAATTTTAATAGTGGTAATGTTTTAGGCCACATGAACACATCTATTTTCGATGAACAGAAAATACTTACTGCTAGTTGAACCTAGGGCTTCAAAATTGAAGACCGATGCATGTAAAGATCAGTATCATAGGGGCGAGGGTAGGATATCATGCCGCCGGAATCTGGATGGTGCGCCGCGTCGCGTCGCTCGCCGGTGCTTGCCGCCGTGCACGCATGCGACAATCAGCCGGCTGCCTGGCGGCTTGCTTGGGAGCAGAATTTGGGAAACAGGGAAGGGCGGAGCCGGTTCGTATCGTTTTTGGCGATGGTAAAACTGAATCAGCGATGGATGCGTGCACACGATTGCAGCCTAAAGCGCTTTGGGCCTACGGGCCAATGTCGTGGATGGCGTGGGAGAATAGCAAAGCTGGGCTAGCCTCCGTTTTCGGCCTGAATTAGTCCGCTGGCACGTCTATTGCATAGATTTCGTTTTTTCTTGTACACACATATGATATACGCTATCTATATACCTAGTACTTTGACAAAAATAATGGGTATTCAGTTGAATACCCTTGAATTGAGGTGGGCCCGCCCCTGGCTGGCGGGGAGCTCGGTGCACGCGAGAACAATGGTGGCCATGACGGCGTGTTCTCGGGCGACGGCGTTTGCGAGGGGAGCGAATGAGGGAGAGGAGGAAGGGGATCTGGGAGGGGGCAAGTGAGGAGGTGGCAGGGGGGAGGCCGAGGCGTCGCCCTTATCCCTTCGGGGCAGCGCCAGCGAGGTGGGTTCGACGGGTACGCGCCCCTGTTCGGGCGCGGCCGGTGGAACAGGGAAGGGGATGGGCAGGGGAGATCTGGGCTGGCTCGGGTGTGGTAGGTGGGGCGGCCCAGGTGGGTTAGGTCCAGGGGCAGGGGCCTTTTTCTTTCCTTCTGCTTTTATGTTTGTTTAATCTTTCAAATTGTTTTAGTTTTGTAAAACATATAGTTAGCACCTAAACTAGTAATAGCAATTATACCACTGCCACAATTATTCTTGTAGTGTTATAAAGTAGTTTTCAATAATTTAACCATTTAAG
Organism: Triticum timopheevii; assembly: GCA_963921465.1. Lineage (NCBI taxonomy): Eukaryota > Viridiplantae > Streptophyta > Magnoliopsida > Poales > Poaceae > Triticum > Triticum timopheevii. The sequence goes on from OY997272.1 coordinate 175,580,790, forward strand.
AGATGTTCAAATAATTATTTCAGCTAATGTTTCTATTATTTAGTGCATCTAAACATTTTATAAAAGTTTGGATTCACCACCACAACCATCTATGATTTACTTGCTACACTTTGAACATTTTAGATTTGACTTTTGAAAACTTTTACCGTTTGACTTGATTTTCAATTTAAATTTGGAACGAGATTTGAATCATCGTGAAACTAACAACCGTAATCGTGGTGACGTGGCATCATTAGTAGATGGTTACTGTAGCTTAACTACCCGGGCGTCGCATCTGCCATTCGTGACTTCTTCAGCCCCGTGATTTTAATTGTATCACTATGAACGTTGTCGTTGATTAATAAAGGAGATTGGTTTTAGCCTAAAAAAGCATAGCCAACTGCTAGAGGTACGTAGGAAGCTGAGTCACGGGATGTTGTTAGAGAAAAAAGGAAAGACTTTGTATCATACACAAGGAAGCTACATGCAAACAGAGACAAGGTAAATTTGTGCAGGTTCAGTTTTGTACTGAAGGATGATGGCATGCACATAAGGCCCAGAGGAGCCTGGATTGCGTGTGCAGGGATCATGCACACATAGGGCCTCAAGTAATGCATGAAGATGTGCGTGACGCACACAACACATGGTGGAACATGATTGCAGTAGGGCAAGTTTGCTTGGGTTGGACTAGATAGTCTCATGAATCGACACGAGTCGGTTAGTATAGAAGACGGTGGTGATTTCAGCAACGACGACATAGGAGCGTGACGTTGATGGTGGCCGAGATTTGGGGCGTGGAAACACATGGTGCAGGCCCGAGGGCTTATGCGATTTCGGAAAGACTATGGTGTGGTGTTGATTCAAGGCAGTGTACACATAAGAGCTTGAAGTTCACAGGGCATGGGGTAGATTAATCATCTACCATGGAGTCATGTTGAAAGTGGAGCTGGAGTCTTGCAAAAGGCTTCACTATGTGCTGATGGAAGGGCTATGATATAAGAATGTGGAGAATCGCAGCCTATTTCAGCAGGAATAGCAAGAGACATGTTGTTCGGACTGGGTACCAATGGTGTCATGGGGACGTGATACTCAACATCAGTTGGTGATGGTTGATGGTTCTCTGTAGTGGGGGTTGAGGCGGTGTGGGCTAGCTACCTGGGAGACTCAACCAGGATAGCAGAGGCTCGACACAATGATAGCGGTGAGACTTGCGGTAAGCACAGGACATGGCAAAAGACCAAGGTACTGGTGGTAAGACATGTGTGACCGCACAAAGTGTACAAGGGTGTTGAAGCAGTGTTGGCTAGTATCTGGTTCAAATTGGTGACTAGATCTATCGGGTTTGACGCGTTAGATGGATGAGAGTTGACCATGGAAAAACTAAAAACATGGTGTAAATTGTCAAAATATGAGAGAGTGCATGGTCGTATATTGTGTGCTATTTAGTGCACATGGCAGAGTGTGGGTCGCAAGTACAGAAGGAGGCGGAGTCCTATAGTTGTGGGACATGTAAAAGGACTATCTGAAAAGAAGGTGAGACAACTATGAATTTGACTCAGGGTGACATAGGCGACAGTGAAATTCCTTCAAGATTCAGACAGACAGTCAAGAAAGAGCAATGACGTTGAGTTGAGGAAACGCTTATATGTGGCGTCCAATATGTGAGTTGTTCACTTTCATGAAGATCAGTGATTGGTGTGTGATTGCGTTGAACGGATACTCTAAAAGTTGTGAGCAAAAAGTAGAGTAATGAGGAAGTTAATTTTTCTCGAGTGTTGACTGCGAAGAAGACAAGAAGGAACTACAGTTGTAAGTGTGTGATAGCGTTGAACTGATTACTTCTAGCAATGCAATTATCCCCAAAGAGCGTTAGTAAGAGATGCAAACAAAAGAGTAGATAAACCATTTGTAAAGGATATTTCTGGAATCATCTGTAAAGAGCTTTACTAAGAAATGCAAACAAAAGAGTAGATAAACCATTTGTAAAGGATTTTTCTGGAATCATCTATAGATTACACTGCTAATGACTATGATCATATTTGCCGAACGGTGGACTGACGAGTGATATCTAGAAAATTCGTTGTGGTTTACTCATTGTCTTTTGGTCGACACATGATCTGATCATTCTTGCACCATCTGGGATAGTAACCCTTGTGTCCCATATACTATCATATCATGGGATATAGAGTTTCGGTGTCCAGGCTCACCTACACCTGAAACCCTATTGTCTGTATTGGTCTTGGGATTCATAGAATCAGGTCTGACAAGCATGTGACGACATGTTGGAAAATCGTTATACTACGTGTGTACGTATCAAACAGTGCAAGTTAGCAGGCCCGATTCGTATCTGTGGACGTCCGGCATCTCGCGCGTGTGGCTGTTCTATGGCCCAGATAGTTAACTTTTTGGGTTGACCCGTGGAACAAGTGTTCGGTGCGATCGAATGATGTGGGTCCCGGCTTATGGAGATGCGGTGGTCGGCGCTGAATCCCCAAACCCTTTGTCGGTGTCAAAACCAGCGGATCTCGGGTAGGGGTCCCGAACTGTGCGTCTAAGGCTAATTGGTAACAGGAGGTGGGGGACACAATGTTTACCCAGGTTCAGGCCCTCTCTATGGAGGTAATACCCTACTTCCTGCTTGATTGATCTTGATGATATGAGTATTACAAGAGTTGATCTACCACGAGATCATAGAGGCTAAACCCTAGGAGCTAGCCTATGATTATGATTTTTCTTGTCCTACGGACTAAACCCTCCGGTTTATATAGACACCGGAGGGGGCTAGGGTTACACAGAGTCGGTTACAGAGAAGGAAATCTACATATCCGAATTGCGAAGCTTGCCTTCCATGCAAAGGAGAGTCCCACCCGGACACGTGACGAAGTCTTCAATCTTGTATCTTCATAGTCCAACAGTCCAACATAAGTACATAGTCCGGCTGTCCGAGGACCCCCTAATTCAGGACTCCCTCAGTAGCCCCTGAACCAGGCTTCAATGACGATGAGTCCGGCACGCAGATTGTCTTTGGCATTGCAAGGCGGGTTCCTTCTCCGAATACTCCATAGAAGATCTTGAACACAAGGATCATGTCCGGCTCTTCAAAACAAATTTCATATACCACCGTAGAGAGCACAATATTCCACAAGTCTAATCTGCTGACAACTTCTTCATAGTGTGACATCGCGCTGTGGCCCGGTCACTATTCGAACTGTTTTCCTCAACCTGCTATTGCACATCTTGCGAGGCGGTTTCATTACCACGTCTTGTCGAAGCAGAGATCGTGTCCCCTTATCATGGGATTCTCATCAATACGGGTGCGGGTAACCCAACCTCGCCATCAACGCGGCGCTTGGGGAATAAGCGAGTTTACCGGGCAAGTGGGGAGGCGCAGGATCCCTACTTCCTTTATAAGGAGATAAGAACTCCCCCTTTTCACCCACGCCTTCTCCTTCCTCTGCTCATCCATTCTCTCTCACTCAAGCTCCAGCGCCCAAGCGTTCATCTTCTCCGCCCACAAAGGCCCTCCAAAAATGTCCGGATCTGGAGCAGGAGGCAAGTGGATGGCCTCTACCGTCCGGGAGAAGGATATCAAAAAGCTTCGGGAGGCCGGGTATCTAGCCAAGAAAATCAGCCATCGTCTCCTGACGGCGGGACAAATCGTCCCTACTCCGGAACCCCACGAGAGGGTCGTATTCCTCCCTCACTTTGTCTGCGGGCTAGGGTTTCCCCTCCACCCATTCATTTGCAGCATCATGTATTACTATGGGATCGATTTTCATGATCTATCCCCCAATTGCTTCCTCAACATCTTGACATTCATCGTCGTGTGCGAGGCCTTTCTCCGCTTCTCGCCACACTTTGGCTTATGGCTGAAGATTTTTAACGTGAAGCCCAAGGTAGTGAGCGGCGAGCACGCTGAGTGCGGAGGTGCCATGGTGAGCAAGATGCCCAACGTCACATGGCCATTAGGTACTTTCAATGATTCTGTCAAAGGATGGCAACAACAGTGGTTCTACGTCACTGAGCCGCGCGGTACGAAATGGGCCGCAGCTCCCAAATTCCGATCCGGAGCTCCTCTGCGGCTTACGTCCTGGCCCAAGAAGGGCCTGAACTGATCTGTGCCTGACGAGTTGTCGGTGCTCCAGACGCGCGTCAAGAATATGGAAGACAAGAATATCAAACTTGTCAATGTAGTCTAGGTGATGTTAGTTCGCCGGATTCTCCCTTGCCAACACAGGGCCTGCAATTTATGGGAATTCGACCTGGCCAAGCACCAGACCCTACTAGAGTTCTTTGGCTCATCGCACAAAGACATCTGGAAGGTGCTCTTTTAAGTCCGGCAAATCATGGCCGGACTCAGCCGAGGACCACGGGTATCAACTGTCCCGTCCTGCAAGTTCGGTAAGTCATTGTATGTTGGCAAGTCATACGTTTTATTTGCATAATCTAAGGGAAATGCTTAATGCGTTTTCCACAACTCTCCTAGGGCTGGACGAAGAAGGCGGGGCGCATCTACTGTCTGGCCCCACTGCCAGAAGAACCGGTCGGCCCACTTCTGACAAAGATGCTGGTCCCGGCGTCTTACAAGGCGCCAAAGAAGAAGGCCGAAAAGGAGGCCAAAGAGACCAGGGGCGGCCTTCGTTGCCGCGGCATTTTGGATACAATATCCGAAGACTTCGATGCCCGCTGTTCCTCCGGAGTGGACGAGGAAGAGGAGGAAAACCAATCCCCCCCCCAGCGAGGGGAAGAAAGAAAAGGACGGCCTCCACATCCTTGGAGGCCGAGTCACCTAAGAAGGGAAAACTCCCCTTCCAGAGGAGTCCACCGCCGCTATCGACAGCAGCCCGGAGTGGGATCCCAGGGCCCATCCCCTGGTGAGATCGTGAGTATATAAAACCTGGACACATTACGCATCCAGACTCACTATTATATGACGTTTAATCATTGAGCCACACCCTTTTATTTTACTGTCCGGCGAGGTCCCGCACCGAACAATCCTCATCGAAGGATTTACTGGGCTCGGATGCTATGGACAGTGGGACACCCCCGAAGGCCCCTTCCCCAAAACATGTGAACAACACCGAGGTATCATCCCAGAGGGACCCAGGCCAAGGAGGGGGTAAAAGATCGTCAAGGCGGCGCCAGGAGGTCAAACTGCAGGGGCTGGGCACACGGGAGAAAAGGCTCCCATGGACGTCGACGGCGGGGGCTATCTCGAATTCGATCCCAAGCTGGACACAATTCCGGAGACCGATACGACTCCAGAATCAGGCAGGCAGCCTCCCTCGGCTAGAGGGGGTGCGCTTGTTCCACCGGCAACCTCTGTCCAACCAGAGGTGCCGGATACTTTATCAGCGGCGCTGAAGAGCGCTTCCATCATTGAAAAACACCGTGCCCTTATGGGTGCGGCGATTGAGGAGATTCAGTCTGCTGAGAGTGGGCTGAATGAAGCCCGCATCAGCCTTATAACGGGCTTTGAGGTATGTTTTTTGAGGTTTCCAAGAGTGTTATAGTATAGGTAGTAGCCCCTAATACACTGTTTGGCGAAAGAAAGAACCGGACAGAGGATCAAATATACGTTCGCAGGAGACTCACCTTATGGCATCTCTCCCTCTTTTTTTATAAGCAGGTGTCTATAGCGACTGCCGCCTCTCATAATGCGGAAGTTTCTGGACTGAAGCAGAGTCTGGAGCAAGCCGAAGAAGAACTTGGCCTATTGAAAAAGCAGTTGGAGGATAACCAAGGTATGCAAAAAACCTTGCTCGCGTTCAGCGCGAATGAATAATTTAGTATGATAAAAATATGTTCATGGTGTGCTTTAGGGGCGATGACCGAAGTTGAGGCTCTTAAGAAGGCTGTGGCTGAGGCCGAGAAAAAGGCAGCCGCAGAGCAGTCTCTTTGTGAGAAGCACGAGGCCAGGGTTATTGAAGCTGAGCAAGAGCTCCAAGAGGCTGTGAAGAGATGCGAGACCGTGGAGCAGAGTTTAACGGAGAAAGAATCCGAACTCACCAAGGCTCATCAAGCCGCACGCGATGCCCGGGGGGAAGCCCAAGGCGCCCTGCAGGAAATCCAGGAGGCGAGGAAGATCGCGGCAGGTAAGTCTTTTGCTATGCAAAGCAAGTATTTCAGGAGAAAATCACGTTGCTAATTTGAATTCGGATTTCACCAGGGGTATTTGCGGAGCTGCCACGCAGCATATCTGATGCCGCACAATTCTACCGAGTCGAAGAAAGGAGCACTGCGGAGAAGCTCTTCTGGTTGCAGTATCTAGCGCCGGAGTATCCAGTGCCCTTTGCCGATCAACTAAAGCAGCTAATCGAACTGCATAAGGCGGCCGAACTAGCCATGAAGGATTTAATTATCCAGCTATGGCCTGCCGAGCCGATTCCTAGTAGTTACTTCGGGCTCGTAAAGCGGCTTGTGAGTGCCTGCCCTCGACTTGAAGTCATCAAGCGGTCGGTCTGTATGGAGGGTGCGCGAATGGCCTTCGCCCGCGCGAAGGTGCACTGGGCGAAGATGGATGCTGAAAAGCTAATGACCGAAGGACCGCCGGAGGGGAAGGAGCACCGCTGATAACCCACAAGTTTAGGGGATCACAACAACTTTAGAGGGTAAAGTATTCAACCCAAATTTATTGATTCAACACAAGGGGAGCCAAAGAATATTCTTGAGTATTAGCAGTTGAGTTGTCAATTCAACCACACCTGGATAACTTAGTATCTGCAGCAAAGTATTTAGTAGCAAAGTAGTATGATAATAAAGGTAAAGGTAGCAAAAGTAATGTTTTTGGGTTTTGTAGTGACTGTAACAGTAGCAACGAAAAAGTAAATAAGCGAAACACAAGATGTGAAAAGCTCGTAGGCAATGGATCAATGATGGATAATTATGTCGGATGCGATTCCTCATGTAATAGCTATAACATAGGGTGACACAGAACTATCTCCAATTCATCAATGTAATGTAGGCATGTATTACGTAAATAGTCATACGTGCTTATGGAAAAGAACTTGCATGACATCTTTTGTCCTACCCTCCCGTGGCAGCGGGGTCCTAGCAGAAACTAAGGGATATTAAGGCCTCCTTTTAATAGAGAACCGGAACAAAGCATTAGCACATAGTGAATACATGAACTCCTCAAACTGTGGTCATCTCCGATAAGTATCCCGATTATTGTCACTTCGGGGTTGTCGGATCATAGCACATAATAGGTGACTATAGACTTGCAAGATAGGATCAAGAACAGACATATATTCATGAAAACATAATAGGGTCAGATCTAAAATCATGGCACTCGGGCCCTAGTGACAAGCATTAAGCATAGCAAAGTCATAGCAACATCAATCTCAGAACATAGTGGATACTAGGGATCAAACCCTAACAAAACTAACTTGATTACATGGTAAATCTCATCCAACCCATCACCGTCCAGCAATCCTACGATGCAATTACTCACGCACGGCGGTGAGCATCATGAAATTGGTGATGGAGGATGGTTGATGATGATGACGGCGACGAATCCCCCTCTCCGGAGCCCCGAACGGACTCCAGATCAGTCCTCCCGAGAGAGATTAGGGCTTGGCGGCGGCTTCGTATCGTAAAACGTGATGAAACTTTTTCTCTAATTTTTTCTCCGCGAGGCGAAATATATGGAGTTGGAGTCGAGGTCGGCGGAGCCTCAGGGGGCCCACAAGACAGGGGGCGCGCCCAGGGGGGAGGGCGCGCCCCCCACCCTCGTGGACAGGGTGTGGGCCCCCTGGTCTTGATTCTTTCGCCAGTATTTTTTATATTTTCCAAAAAGTGCCTCAGTGGATTTTCAAGACATTCCGAGAACTTTTCTTTTCTACACATAAAACAACATCATGGCAGTTCTGCTGAAAATAGCGTCAGTCCGAGTTAGTTTCATTCAAATCATGTAAGTTAGAGTCCAAAACAAGGGCAAAAGTGTTTGGAAAAGTAGATACGTTGGAGACGTATCAACTCCCCCAAGCTTAAACCTTTGCTTGTCCTCAAGCAATTCACTTGATAAACTAAAAGTGATAAAGAAAAACTTTTACAAACTCTGTTTGCTCTTGTTGTTGTAAACATGCAAAGCCAGCATTCAGGTTTCAGCAAATATTATGAACTAACCATACTCACAATAACACCCAGGTCTCATAATTACTCATATCAATAGCATAATCAGCTAGCGAGCCATAATAAAAAAAATCGGATTACAACACTTTCTCAAAATAATCATAACATGCTATAACAAAATGGTATCTCGCTAGCCTTTCTGAGACCGCAAAACATAAATGCAGAGCACCTTTAAAGATCAAGGACTAACTAAACATTGTAATTCATGGTAAAAGAGATCCAGCCAAGTCATACCCAATATAAACTAATAGTAATGAATGCAAATGACAGTGTGCTCTCCAGCGGGTGCTTTTTTATAAGAAGGGTGATGACTCAACATAAAGGTAAATAGATAGGCCCTTCGCAGAGGGAAGCAGGGATTTGTAGAGGCGCCAGAGCTCGGTTTTAAAATAGAGATTGAATAACATTTTGAGCGGCATACTTTCACTGTCAATGCAACAACTATGAGATGGCTGTATCTTCCATACTACATGCATTATAGGCAGTTCCCAAACAGAATGGTAAAGGTTTATACTCCCCCAACCACCAACAAGCATCAATCCATGGCTTGCTCGAAACAACGAGTGCCTCCAACTAACAACAGCCCTGGGGGAGTTTTGTTTAATTATTTTGATTTGCTTTGATCTTTTTGGATCATGGGACTGGGCATCCCGGTTACCGACCCTTTCTCGTGAATGAGGAGCGGAGTCCACTCCTCTTGAGAATAACCCACCTAGCATGGAAGATATAGGCAGCCCTAGTTGAAACATGAGCTACTCGAGCATACAAAACAGAATTTCATTTGAAGGTCTGGAGTTTGGCACATACAAATTTACTTGGAACGGCAGGTAAATACCGCATATAGGTAGGTATGGTGGACTCATATGGAACAACTTTGGGGTTTAAGGAGTTTGGATGCACAAGCAAAATTCCCGCTTAGTACAGGTGAAGGCTAGCAAAAGACTGGGAAGCGACCAACTGAGAGAGCGACAATAGTCATAAACATGCATTAAAATTAATTCACACCGAATACAAGCATGAGTAGGATATAATCTACCATGAACATAAATATCATGAAGGCTATGTTGATTTGTTTTAACTACATGCGTGAACATGTGCCAAGTCGAGTCACTCAATTCATTCAAAGGAGGATACCATCCCATCATACCACATCATGATCATTCTAATAGCATGTTGGCACACAAGGTAAACCATTATAACTCATAGCTAATCAAGCATGGTACAAGCAACTATAATCTCTAAATGTCATTGCAAATATGTTTACCTCATAACAAGGTGAATCAGAAACGATGAACTCATCATATTTACAAAAACAAGAGAGGTCGAGTTCATACCAGCTTTTCTCATCTCAATAAGTCCATCGTATATCATCATTATTGCCTTTCACTTGCACGACCGAACGATGTGTATAATAATAATAATGCATGTGCATTGGACTAAGCTGGAATCTGCAAGCATTCAACTCAAAAGAGAAGACAAGATAATATGGGCTCTAGGTTAAATAAACAATCATGCATATGAGAGCCACTAAGCATTTTCAATATGGTCTTCTCGACCCCCAAAGGAAAGAAAAGAAAATAAAACTATTTACACGGGAGAGCTCCCAACAAGTAAGAAGAAGAATGAGAAATCTTTTTGGGTTTTCATTTTAATTTCTACTACAAGCATGGAAATTAAACTAACTAATTTTTTTGGTTTTTCTTAAGGTTTAACAAACACAGAAGAAGAAAGCTAGAAAAAGGAAATTAAACTAGCATGGATAATACAATGAAAGAGTATGAGCACCAATGACTAGAATAGTGTGTGAACATGAATGTAAAGTCGGTGAGAAATACGTACTCCCCCAAGCATAGGCTTTTGTCCTAAGTTGGTCTAATACCAAGGACCGCTGCTACTCTCCCCGGTGTACTGGGAGGTGTAATCAGGATACCACTGGCTGGCCATCTCCGGATCCCACTGGAAAGATGATGCACGATAAGGGTCCAGTGCAGCTTCCGGCTCAGGTTCAGGTTCTGGAGTGGATGCTTGGCCTCGATGAGCATACACCACCTTCGGTGTAACAAGAAAATTATCTGCAATCAAATCAAACAACAGAGGCGCAGGCAAAATAATAGTCTCATTGTGTTTCTTATTAAATCTAAGGTTATACAAGAGCATCTTCTCTTTGTTGTCAACAATAAATGTGTGTGCTACCATGCTCTTGTAATCTAAAATGTAAGGAGGCAATTTTGTCTCCTCTTTCTCATGGTGCCTAATAGGCATCTGAAAATGTCTAGCAAGACGTGAAGCATAGATACCTCCAAATATGGGGCCTTTTGTACGATTCAGGCTTAGCCGTTTAGCAATGACGGCACCCATACTAAAACTATTATCTCCAAGCGAGGCATGTTGAAGAATGATAATATCAGGTACACTAAAGTTTCCACTATTTCCATGACCAATCAAGCATCTACTAGCAAATATGGCAAAGTAGCGTAAAACAGGAAAGTGTATGCTAGAGATTTTCGCCTCGGAACCCTTCTTTGGCTCCTCTACAACGATAGTGTTAACAAAGCCATCCACATATTTACGATGGGGTTCCTCTAATTCTCCCTCATAGGGTATCCTACATACCACGCAAATACGTAAAGACATTTCTCTGAATTTATCATACAAATGAAATGATACTGAAGGCGGTGACTTCCTAGGATAATAATAAAAAATTTGCACGAAAGTATTGGTAAGTAAGAGATACTGATCCATTTGGTCGTGGAGGAAATCGGTGAGACCTGCATTCTCGATCAAAGAATAAAAATCTTCATGAATTCCAGCTTCTTTCAAGAAATCATCACACGGCCATTCACACGGCCGTACTTCCGCTAAGCGAGGAAGATTATACTTGGCTTTTTCCTTCTCTTTAGCTTGTTTTCCCCGAGAGCTTTGGCTAGAAGAGCCCCTCAAAAGTTTCCTTAACATTTTCGGATTTTTTTGAAATTTTAGTAACTTCAAAATAAAAGTGAATAAAACTAAACAAAACTGGTAGCAACCACTCCTATAAGTGCCTAGAGCCTATATCATGCATTGGAATTGCTTGGGACCTCATAAATTCAACATGCAAGCTCAAGAACATGGTCACCTATGCAGCAAAAATTTGCAATGAATAAAGCACTAGAACAAAAACTAATTGGACCAATGGAGGAGTCACATACCAAGCAACAATCTCCCAAAGCAGTTTTGTGAATGGAGCTTTGAGCAAGGAGATAAAAAATAGCAGCAAAATGAGCTAGAACTCGTGCTTGAGCTGGATGGGGATTGTTTTGGGAAGAAGTCGAGTGTGTGGGTGCTGGCATAAGTGGAGGTGGGCCACCAGGGGCCCACGAGACAGGGGCGCGCCTAGGGGGGTGGGCGCAACCTCCACTCTCGTGGCCTGGTGCTTGCCCCTCCTGCAGTGATTTCAGTGCCTAAAATCCTCAAATATTCCATAAAAAATCATACTAAATTGCAGGGCATTTGGAGCACTTTTATTTCCGGGATATTTTTTATTGCACGGATAATTCAAAAAACAGACAGATAATACTATTTTTGCTGTATTTATTCTAAATAACAGAAAGTAAAAAGAGGGTACAGAAGGTTGTGCCTTCTAGTTTCATCCATCTCGTGATCATCAAAATGAATCCACTAACAAGGTTGATCAAGTCTTGTTAACAAACTCATTCCGAATAACACGGAACCGGAGAAATTTCGAATAACACTAAGTTACCTCAACGGGTATATGAAAATCCCCAACAATAAGAATATCATATTTTTTCTTGACAGTAGGGAGAGGAAATTCAAAACCTTAAGAAAACTAATGCTATGAACTTGTTAGTGGGGCACCTCTAATGTTATGGGGACAGTTATATTATGAGTTTATGAGTTTTGATGTAGGCCGCCTGCCCCGCCCCCCTTGCTCCTTTATATACGGGGGCAGGGGGGCACCTCTAGACACAACAATTGATCTCTTGATCTCTTAGCCGTGTGCGGTGCCCCCCTCCACCATAGTCCTCCTCGATAATATTGTAGTGGTGCTTAGGCGAAGCCCTGCGATGGTAGAACATCAAGATCGTCACCACGCAGTCGTGCTGACAGAACTCTCCCTCGACACTTGGCTGGATCAGATTTGAGGGACGTCATCGAGCTGAATGTGTGCTAGAACTCGGAGGTGCCGTAGTTTCGGTGCTTGATCGGTCGGGTGGTGAAGACGTACGACTACATCAACCGCGTTGTTCTAACGCTTCCACTTTCGGTCTACGAGCGTACATGGACAACACTCTCCCCTCTCGTTGCTATGCATCACCATGATCTTGCGTGTGTGTAGGAAAAATTTGAAATTACTATGTTCCCCAACAGTGGTATCAGAGCCTGATTTTATGCGTAGATGTTATATGCACGAGTAGAACACAAGTGAGTTGTGGGCGATACAAGTCATACTGCTTACCAGCATGTCATACTTTGGTTCGGCGGTATTGTTGGATGAAGCGCCCTGGACCGACATTACGCGTACGCTTACGCGAGATTGGTTCTACCGACGTGCTTTGCACACAGGTGGCTGGCGGGTGTCTGTTTCTCCAACTTTAGTTGAACCGAGTGTGGCTATGCCCGGTCCTTGCGAAGGTTAAAACAACACTAACTTGATGAACTATCGCTGTGGTTTTGATGCATAGGTAAGAACGGTTCTTGCTCAGCCCGTAGCAGCCACGTAAAATTTGCAACAACAAAGTAAAGGACGTCTAACTTGTTTTTGCAGGGCATGTTGTGATGTGATATGGTCAAGACGTGATGCTATATTTTATTATATGAGATGATCATGTTTTGTAGCTGAGTTATCGGCAATTGGCAGGAGCCATATGGTTGTCACTTTATTGTATGAAATGCAGGCGCCCTATAATTGCTTTACTTTATCACTAAGCGGTAGCGATAGTCGTAGAAGAAATAGATGGCGTAACGACAATGATGCTACGATGGAGATCAAGGTGTTGCGCTGGTGACGATGGTGATCATGATGGTGCTTCGGAGATGGAGATCACAAGCACAAGATGATGATAGCCATATCATATCACTTATATTGATTGCATGTGATGTTTATCCTTTATGCATCTTATTTTGCTTTGATTGACGGTAGCATTATAAGATGATCTCTCACTAATTATCAAGAAGTGTTCTCCCTGAGTATGCACCGTTGCGAAAGTTCTTCATGCTGAGACACCACGTGATGATCGGGTGTGATAGGCTCTACGTTCAAATACAACGGGTACAAAATAGTTGCACACGCGGATTATTCAGGTTAAACTTGACAACCCTAGCATATACAAATATGGCCTCGGAACATGGAGACCAAAAGGTCGAACGTGAATCATATAGTAGATATGATCAACATAGTGATGTTCACCATTGAAAACTACTCCATGTCACGTGATGATCGGACATGGTTTAGTTGATTTGGATCACGTGATCACTTAGATGACTAGAGAGATGTCTGTCTAAGTGGGAGTTCCTTAGTAATATGATTAACTGAACTTAAATTTATCATGAACTTAGTACCTGATAGTATTTTTCTTCTCTATGTTTGTTGTAGATAGATGGCTCGTGCTGTTGCTCTGTTGAATTTTAATGCATTCCGTGAGAAAGCTAAGTTGAAAGATGATGGTAGCAATTACACGGACTGGGTCTGTAACTTGAGGATTATCCTCATTGCTGCACAGAAGAATTACGTCCTGGAAGCACCGCTGGGTGCCAGGCCTGCTGCAGATGCAACTGACGATGTTAAGAACGTCTGGCAGAGCAAAGCTGATGACTACTCGATAGTTCAGTGTGCCATGCTTTACGACTTAGAACCGGGACTTCAACGATGTTTTGAACATCATGGAGCATATGAGATGTTCCAGGAGTTGAAGTTAATATTTCAAGCAAATGCCCGGGTTGAGAGATATGAAGTCTCCAATAAGTTCTATAGCTGCAAGATGGAAGAGAATAGTTCTGTCAGTGAACATATACTCAAAATATCTGGGTATAATAATCACTTGATTCAACTGGGAGTTAATCTTCCTGATGATAGTGTCATTGACAGAATTCTTCAATCACTGCCACCAAGCTACAAGAGCTTCATGATGAACTATAATATGCAAGGAATGGACAAGACTATTCCTGAGCTCTTTGCAATGTTAAAGGCTGCGGAGGTAGAAATCAAGAAGGAGCATCAAGTGTTGATGGTCAATAAGACCACCAGTTTCAAGAAAAAGGGTAAAGGGAAGAAGAAGGGGAACTTCAAGAAGAACAACAAGCAAGTTGCTGCTCAAGAGAAGAAACCCAAATCTGGACCTAAGCCTGAGACTGAGTGCTTCTACTGCAAGCAGACTGGTCACTGGAAGCGGAACTGCCCCAAGTATTTGGCGGATAAGAGGGATGGCAAGGTGAACAAAGGTATATGTGATATACATGTTATTGATGTGTACCTTACTAATGCTCGCAGTAGCACCTGGGTATTTGATACTGGTTCTGTTGCTAATATTTGCAACTCGAAACAGGGACTACAGATTAAGCGAAGATTGGCTAAGGATGAGGTGACGATGCGCGTGGGAAATGGTTCCAAAGTCGATGTGGTCGCGGTCGGCACGCTACCTCTACATCTACCTTCAGGATTAGTTTTAGACCTGAATAATTGTTATTTGGTGCCAGCATTGAGCATGAACATTATATCTGGATCTTGTTTGATGCGAGACGGTTATTCATTTAAATCAGAGAATAATGGTTGTTCTATTTATATGAGTAATATCTTTTATGGTCATGCACCCTTTAAGAGTGGTCTATTTTTATTAAATCTCGATAGTAGTGATACACATATTCATAATATTGAAGCCAAAAGATGCAGAGTTGATAATGATAGTGCAACTTATTTGTGGCACTGCCGTTTGGGTCATATTGGTGTAAAGCACATGAAGAAACTCCATACTGATGGACTTCTGGAATCATTTGATTATGAATCACTTGGTACTTGCGAACCATGCCTCATGGGCAAGATGACTAAAACGCCGTTCTCTGGAACTATGGAGCGAGCAACAGACTTGTTGGAAATCATACATACTGATGTATGTGGTCCAATGAATGTTGAGGCTCGCAGCGGATATCATTATTTTCTCACCTTCACAGATGATTTAAGCAGATATGGGTATATCTACTTAATGAAACACAAGTCTGAAACATTTGAAAAGTTCAAAGAATTTCAGAGTGAAGTGGAAAATCATCGTAAAATGAAAATAAAGTTTCTACAATCTGATCGTGGAGGAGAATATTTGAGTTACGAGTTTGGTTTACATTTGAAACAATGTGGAATAGTTTCGCAACTCACGCCACCCGGAACACCACAACGAAATGGTGTGTCCGAACGTCGTAATCGTACTTTACTAGATATGGTGCGATCTATGATGTCTCTTACTGATTTACCGCTATCGTTTTGGGGTTATGCTTTAGAGACGGTCGCATTCACGTTAAATAGGGCACCATCAAAATCCATTGAGACGATGCCATATGAGCTGTGGTTTGGCAAGAAACCAAAGTTGTCGTTTCTTAAAGTTTGGGGATGAGATGCTTATGTGAAGAAACTTCAACCAGATAAGCTCGAACCCAAATCAGAGAAATGTGTCTTCATAGGATACCCAAAAGAGACTATTGGGTACACCTTCTATCACAGATCCGAAGGCAAGACTTTTGTTGCTAAATTCGGATCCTTTCTAGAAAAGGAGTTTCTCTCGAAAGAAGTGAGTGGGAGGAAAGTAGAACTTGGTGAGGTAACTGTACCTGCTCCCTTATTGGAAAGTAGTTCATCACAGAAACCGGTTCATGTAATGACTACACCAATCAGCAAGGAAGCTAATGATATTGATCATGAAACTTCAGATCAAGTTACTACAGAACCTCGTAGGTCATCCAGAGTAAGATCCGCACCAGAGTGGTATGGTAATCCTATTTTGGAAGTCATGTTACTTGACCATGGCGAACCTATGAGCTATGAGGAAGCGATGATGAGCCCAGATTTCGCAAAATGGCTTGAGGCCATGAAATCTGAGATGGGATCCATGTATGATAACAAAGTATGGACTTTGGTTGACTTGCCCGATGATCGACAAGCCATCGAGAATAAATGTATCTTCAAGAAGAAGACTGACGCTGATGGTAATGTAACTGTCTACAAAGCTCGACTTGTTGCGAAAGGTTTTCAACAAGTTCAAGGGGTTGACTACGATGAGACTTTCTCACCCGTAGCGATGCTTAAGTCTGTCCGAATCATGTTAGCAATTGCTGCATTTTATGATTATGAAATATGGCAAATGGATGTCAAAACTGCATTCCTGAATGGATTTCTGGAAGAAGAGTTGTATATGATGCAACCAGAAGGTTTTGTCGATCCAAAAGGTGCTAACAAAGTGTGCAAGCTCCAACGATCCATTTATGGACTGGTGCAAGCCTCTCGGAGTTGGAATAAATGCTTTGATAGTGTGATCAAAGCATATGGTTTTATACAGACTTTTGGAGAAGCCTGTATTTACAAGAAAGTGAGTGGGAGCTCTGTAGCATTTCTGATATTATATGTAGAAGACATATTGTTAACTGGAAATGATATAGAATTTCTGGATAGCATAAAGGGGTACTTGAATAAAAGTTTTTCGATGAAAGACCTCGGTGAAGCTGCTTACATATTGGGCATCAAGATCTATAGAGATAGATCAAGACGCTTAATTGGACTTTCACAAAGCACATACCTTGATAAAGTTTTGAAAAAGTTCAAAATGGATCAGGCAAAGAAAGGGTTCTTGCCTGTATTACAAGGTGTGAAGTTGAGTTAGACTCAATGCCCGACCACAGCAGAAGATAGAGAGAAAATGAAAGATGTTCCCTATGCTTCAGCCATAGGCTCTATCATGTTATGCAATGCTGTGTACCAGACCTGATGTATGCTTAGCAATAAGTTTAGCAGGGAGGTACCAAAGTAATCCAGGAGTGGATCACTGGACAGCGGCCAAGAATATCCTGAAATACCTGAAAAGGACTAAGGATATGTGTCGGTGTCAAAACCGGTGGATCTCGGGTAGGGTTCCCGAACTGTGCGTCTAGGTGGATGGTAACAGGAGACGAGGGACACGATGTTTTTACCCAAGTTTGGGCCCTCTCGATGGAGGTAAAACCCTACGTCCTGCTTGATTAATATTGATGATATGGTTAGTACAAGAGTGGATCTACCACGAGATCAAGGAGGCTAAACCCTAGAGTTAGCCTATGGTATGGTTGTTGTAATGTATGTTGTCCTACGGACTAAAGCCCTCCGGTTTATATAGACACCGGAGGAGGCTAGGGTTACACAGAGTCGGTTACAATGGTAGGAGATCTACATATCCGTATTGCCAAGCTTGCCTTCCACGCCAAGGAAAGTCCCATCCGGACACGGGATGGAGTCTTCAATCTTGTATCTTCGTAGTCTTGGAGTCCGGCGGACGATGATAGTCCGGCTGTCCGGACACCCCCTAGTCCAGGACTCCCTCAGTAGCCCCTGAACCAGGCTTCAATGACGATAAGTCCGGTGCGCATAATGTTCGGCATTGCAAGGCGGGTTCCTCCCTTGAATAATCCAGAGAAGATCATGAACACCAGGATAGTGTCCGGCTCTGCAAAATAAATTCCACATTCCACCGTAGAGAGAATAAAATGTATGCCAGTCCAATCTGCTGACGTATTATGCGGCGTGACATCACACCGCTACCAAGCCTTTGTTTGAATCATTTTTTACTACACCACCTCAGCACGTTTAGCGAAGCGGTTTCCTTGGCACGTCTTGTCGAAGCAGAGACCGTGTTCCCCTTATTCCGGGATTCTCATCAATACGGACGTGGGTAACCCAACCGCGCCATTGATGGTGGAGCTTGGGAGATAAGCGAGTTTTATCAGGCCGGTGGGGACACATAGTTTTCGTCCGTCTATATATAAGGGATAAGGGTTTACCCTCTCACCTACGCCTTCTTCCTCCTTTGCTTATCCGTCTCTGCGTACTCAAGCTCCAATGCCCAAGCTCGCGCATCTCGCCTCGACCTTCTCCGAATATGTCCGGAGCGGGAGGCAAATGGTTGGCCTCCACCGTTAAGGAGGAGCACATCACCAAACTGCGCAGCGCCGGATACCTTTCCGGCGATATCGCGCATCGGCTGCCCGACGAGGGGCAGCTCATCCCTACCCCTGGGCCCGATGAGAGGGTCGTCTTCCTTCCCCATTTCCTCCGCGGACTGGGCTTTCCACTGCACCCATTCGTCCGGGGGATCATGTTTTACTACGGCCTAGATTTCCACGATCTAGCGCCGAACTTCATCCTCAACATCTCGGCGTTTATCGTCATGTGCGAGGCCTTCCTCTGCATCCGGCCCCACTTCGGCCTGTGGCTCAAGACCTTCAACGTCAAGCCGAAGGTTGTGAACGGCACGCAAGCGGAATGCGGAGGCGCCATGTTGGGCAAGTTGCCCAACGTCCTTTGGCTCGAAGGGGCCTTCGTGGACTCCGTCAAGGGGTGGCAATCGGGGTGGTTCTACATCACCGAGCCGCGCAAGCTTACATGGGCGGCGGCCCCCGAGTTTAGATCTGGTGTCCCCACGCAGCTCACCTCCTGGAAAGAGAAGGGCTTGCAGTGGGGCAATCCGAAGGAGGTGACGGGACTCCGAGCCTGCATCCAGAAGCTGGTGAGCAATAAGCTCAGGCTCGTCGACGTGGTCCAAGTCATGCTCATCCGCCGGATTCTCCCATGCCAAGAACGGGCATTCAATCTGTGGGAGTTCAATCCGGAACAGCACCGGGCGCTGAGCGGGCTCTTCGATACGACATACGAAGGCGCCTGGAGGGTGCTATTTAAGGGCGCCGAAGCCCCCGTATCCGCGACGGAGGATCCCGGATTTCGCTCGCAGCATCCAGCTGACGAGGTAAGTGATTCAACCCCGTTATGGGACACTTGTGGTAATTAAACCGATTCTAAGAGGGTTTCAATCTTCTCTTTTCCTTTGACAGGAATGGATGGAGAAGGCCAGGAAGGTCATCAGCCCGGCTCCCATGCCAGAAGACCCAGAGAACGCCTGTTTAGCAGGGCTGCTGGTTCCGGCACCGCACGTGGTGCCGGAGAAGAAGGCCAAGAAGGTGGCCGCGAGGACTCGAAAGAGTTCCCGCAATCAGGCGTCCAACGACGAGGCGGACTCCTCCCCCGAAGATGAGGAGGAGGAGGACTCTCTCCCGGAGGAGGGAGAGAAGAAGAGAAAGGCTTCCCCAATAGGGGAGGCCGAAGGGTCCAAGAGGGGGAGGACTATCCCCCCGGACAGTTTCACCAACACCACTGTTGGCGAGGATGAGTGGCCTCCAAGGGCCAGGCGTCCGGCAAGATCGTAAGTATCCGGATCTTTGATGTGTAATTTCTTTCGTGTCGCGTAGTGTCCTTCTAATGCCGCGTTCTGTCCGTAGCCCGGCCGATGATGATCTCCCCGCTTTATCGAGCGGGTCGTTGGCCCCGTCGGATGTGGATTCACTTCCGACCGCCTCTACCCCCCGCGCCAACGAGGACGCCAAGGTGGGATCCCAGAGAAGGACCCATC
Source organism: Triticum timopheevii (assembly GCA_963921465.1). Taxonomy (NCBI): domain Eukaryota; kingdom Viridiplantae; phylum Streptophyta; class Magnoliopsida; order Poales; family Poaceae; genus Triticum; species Triticum timopheevii. Next base: position 175,600,532 of record OY997272.1, read on the forward strand.
AGGAGGAGGCTCCGGAGGCGCCGTCAGGCTGCCTCCCGGACTTTGTGCCGGACTCTACATCGGAATCCGCAGTGGTTCCAGAGTCCGGCGGGTGGCCCCTTCGAAAGAAGGGCAAGACCGTGACACCGGCGACCTCCGTCCAGCCGGAGGCGCCGGATAACTTGCTGGAGGCGCTTAAAGACGCTTCCATTGAGGAAGAGCACCGCACTATCATGAGTGCGGTGATTCAAAAGGTTCAGCTCGCCAAAAGTGGGCTGACCGAAGCCTGCAGCAGCCTTCTAACAGGCTTTGAGGTAAGAAGTTAAAATTATGTAATGTAATACCGCATAGACAGTAGCCCCTGATGCTCAGTTCGGTGTTTGGAAAGAAAAGCCGGACTGAGGATCTAACAAGATATACGCAGGGTTGCTTAAAATATGTCAATATGGGTTTGCAGGCTGCGCTGCTGACCTCTGCCGCACTATCGGCAGAGGTCGATGTGTTGAAGAAGGACCTCGAGCGGTCCGAGCAAGAGCTCGGCCATGCCAAGAAGCAGCTCGAGGACAAAGAAGGTGAGTCACACCACTTTGAATAGTTACCTTACAGAAAATGATTTTGGTTGCAATAAAATTAACAAGGATAATATGGGAATTACAGGGGTCACGAACGAGGTGGAAGCCCTGAAGGAGGCTGTATCCGCGGCCGAACGCAGTGCGGCCGCGGAGCGGGAGGGGCGAGAGAAGCAGGAGGCACGGGTGGCGGAAATACGGCAAGAGCTCCAGGCTCTCATGGAGAAGCATGAGAGTTTGAAGCGTGACTCCAAGACTCGAGAGTCCGAGCTTGCCTCGGCTCTCAAAAGTGCCAAGTCCGCCAAGGACGAGGCCCGTAAGGCCCTTCAGGAGGTTGAAGATGTGAAGAAGATAGCGGCAGGTAAGGCATTTTTCATGCAAAGCAAGCATGTTAATGTAAAATACCTGACACTTACCCGCATTCGGAGCTCTCCAGGGGCGTTTGCAGATCTGCCGCGTAGTGCGTCTAATGCCGCCACATTCTATCGTGGCGAGGAGGGGAGCTCGACGGAGAAAGTCTTATGGTCTCAGTACGCTGAGGCCGGACACCCGGTGCCCCCAAGCGACCAGCTAAAGCAGCTGGTCGAACTCCACAAGGTAGCTGAGGAGGCCATGAAGGGCCTTATAGTCTGGCTGTGGCCTGGACAGGCCATGCCTGGGAGCTACTTTGGCCTTGTGCGGCGGCTGGTGGATGCGTGCCCCTGGGTGGAGGTCGTCAAGCGCTCCGCCTGTATTGAAGGTGCTCGCCGGGCCCTTGCCCGCACAAAGGTGCATTGGGGCAAGTTGGATGCGGAGAAGCTTCTCACAGACCCACCGCCACCGGGCAAGGAGTATCGCACACCTGAAATGTATTATAAGACTGTCCTGAAGGGAGCCCGCGATATTGCGGATGAGTGCCCCAGAAATGTAATCTTTCAGTAAACTCGCTGTGTATTATCCTGTGCGCTGAAAACTGCGTTCATATGCGCCTTGAGCAACGCTTGTTTTAATTTAAAATATTACCTTCTGTTCGACCGTATATAAAATCTGAGAGATGGCAAGTCGTCGGCTTCAGCCCCCGAGCCGCGAGTGCTGGGGTGTTCGGGATAACCTTGAGCACTCTTGTTCCCATTTTTGGGTCCATGTAGGGAGGCGCTGAACACAACGAACAAGGCGACCGGACTTATAATGCTTGAACACTCTCACTTAGCCATAGAATTCTATAATTTTAAATTTCGGCGAAGCCCCTGGTATTCGGAAGGCCGAATCCGGGGCGCTATCCACGCCTTCGTCGGACATGGTCCGGAACTTCGCTCGAAGCGGCGTGAGTCTTTAAGGACCCGAAGAAACCTCTTGAACAGCGACCAGTCTCTCGCCTTATCATGCCGGTCAGCTTTAGCTTTCTCCACTGAGGCACTCGCCCAACTCAACCGGGGCGCAATCGCAGTGGTTCTCCCAGTGCCACCTTAGCCGACGGAACGGAACGTAAGGCACCAAAACATGGGAGCCGGGCAAACCCAACTATTGACCCAAGACATGATTCGGAGCTGATTCATATAATGCTATAAGTTCGGGGTGCCGCACTTATGAAAGTGTTCGGACTTATCACACCACAATGTGGGGAACATAAGCCCCTGGTGTATTAGGCCGTACTAAAATATACGGGTGCAAGATGTCATGTAATGAACACACATATATATATAAAAGGTAATCTAATTGCAGTCGAAAAGTGCTGCATTATTTATTTAAAGGAAGTCTGCTATGAGTGCGGACTGATACAATTAGTGCGGTAAGCGAGGGATTTGGACTAAGTAAACATGTCCCCCTCCAGGGGTGAGTTGCGGACTTGGTGTACATAATCGAATTTAATGCTCGTAATTGAGACCACCTGAGTGTTCGTCGCAGCCTTCTTTCGTCCCTGACTGTTGCATCATGAGTTCGGCAGGTTCGCCGCCGGACAGGGTCTCTGGTTACCGGAGTCCTGTCTACTTAAAGAAGGAAAATAATAAATAAAGTAAAAAAAGGGGGGCACACTTGCGAGCCCCTGGTGTGGTCAAACCGCACTCTGGGTCCATTGCGATCGTGCCCCTTCCCCTGCGCCCATGGTATCTCTAAAGCGTATAGATGTACGCGGAGTGTTATTCTTGCGATCATGCGCGGGCGGGGGTTGGGGCCGCATTGCTACGCGTGCTCTGGTCGCGCCAGGTGGTCTTGGTTGGTATTGCTTCGGGCGCGTTTTGTTGTGTCCGACCGTTTAACGGCCGGACTCGAGAATTGCCTTAGGAGGCTGCTCTGTACTTCTGCCGCGAGAGCCGCTGTATGTTCCTCCGTTCGGAGGGAGCGTTCCGTATTCCCGTTGACCGTGATGACTCCACGAGGGCCTGGCATCTTGAGCTTGAGGTATGCATAATGCGGCACCGTGTTGAATTTTGCAAACGTGGTTCGTCCGAGCAGAGCGTGATAGCCGCTGCGAAACGGGACTATGTCGAAGATTAACTCCTCGCTCCGGAAATTGTCCGGGGATCCGAAGACCACTTCCTGTGTTACTGAGCCTGTACAGTTGGCTTCCACACCTGGTATGACACCTTTAAAGGTTGTCTTTGTAGGTTTAATACTTGAGGGGTCTATGCCCATTTTGCACACTGTATCCTGATAAAGCTGGTTCAGGCTACTACCGCCGTCCATCAGGACTCTCGTGAGGTGAAATCCATCGACGATTGGGTCTAAAACCAATGCGGCGAATCTGCCATGGCGTATGCTGGTCGGATGGTCTCTTCGATCGAAAGTGATCGGACAAGAGGACCATGGATTGAACTTCGGGGCGACTGGCTCCATCGCATAGACGTCCCTTAGTGCGCGCTTCCTCTCCCTCTTGGGTATATGGGTCGCGTAAATCATGTTCACCGTCCGCACTTGTGGGGGAAAACCCTTCTGTCCTCTATTGTTCAGCGGTCGGGTCTCCTCCTCGTCGTCGCTATTTAGCCCCTTGTCGTTATTTTCGGCAATTAACTTGCCTGCCTGCTAGAACACCCACCAATCTCTATTAGTGTGATTTGCTGGTTTTTCAGGGGTGCCATGGATCTGGCATAAGCGGTCGAGTATTCGGTCCAAATTGGACGGACCCGGAGTGGTTCTTTTGAATGGCTTCTTCCGTTGACCGGGTTTAGAGCCTCGGAATCCGGCGTTGACTGCCGTATCCTCCTTGTCGTCGCCGTTAATGCGGCGTTTGTTTTTGTTTTGACGTGACCTGCCATTGTTGTCCTTAGTATCCGGACTGCCAGAATTTTTGCGGAGATTGTTACTGCGAGCTAGCCAGCTATCCTCTCCCGCGCAGAAGCGGGTCATTAATGATGTGAGGGCTGCCATAGATTTCGGCTTTTCCTGTCCTAGGTGCCGGGCTAGCCATTCGTCGCGGATGTTACGCTTGAAGGCTGCAAGGGCCTCTGCATCCGGACAGTCGACGATTTGATTTTTCTTCGTCAAGAACCGTGTCCAGAATTGTCTGGCCGATTCGTCTGGCTGCTGAATGATGTGGCTTAGGTCATCGGCGTCTGGTGGTCGCACATACGTGCCCTGGAAGTTATCAAGGAATGCGGCCTCCAGGTCTTCCCAACACCCAATTGACTCTGCGGGCAAGCTATTAAGCCAATGCCGAGCTGGTCCTTTAAGCTTGAGTGGGAGATACTTGATGGCGTGGAGATCATTGCCGCGGGCCATATGGATGTGGAGAAGATAATCTTCGATCCAAACCGCGGGGCCTGTTGTGCCATCGTAGGATTCAATGTTTACGGGTTTAAACCCTTCAGGGATTTGATGATCCATTACTTCGTCAATGAAGCATAGTGGGTGTGCGGCGCCTCTATATTGAGCAATATCACGGCGCAGCTCGAGAGAGCGCTGTCTGCCATGTTCGGCCCGGCCGGGGTTATTATATCCGGTACGATGGTATTCGTCATGGGTCGTGGGGCACCCACGTGATCCGTAGATGGATCTGGATTGCCTTGCTTTGTCCTCCAATATATCTCGCAAGTCCGGCGCGTTCCCTCTTGGCTTCGTACTTCTGGAGCGATGCCGGGGTACGGTCTTGGTTGGGGGCCTGGATGCCTCTCTGTCGCGACCGCGGGGTGGTCGGTCAGCCGTATCGTGCGCTGGTGATGGAGGTATGTATGCTTCCTCCTCTAATCGGGGGAGCAGCTTGCGTCTTGGATAGCTTTTGGAGGGGCGTTCGAGCTTATACTCTTCGGCCGCGAGGACCCCGGTCCATCAATCGGCCAGCAGGTCCTGATCAGCTTGAAGCTGCTGCTGCTTTTTCTTTAGGCTGTTTGCCGTGGCGATAAGCCTGCGTTTAAAACGCTCTTGTTCGACGGGATCCTCGGGCACGACGAATTCGTCGTCGTTGAGGCTTGCTTCGTCTTCGGAGGGATGCATATAGTTGTAATCCTCAACCTCTTCGTCTGCCGTCCTCTCGTGAGGGCTTGCTTCTGCGTCCTCCTGCGCTGAGTCTTGCTGGAGGGGGTTGTCTTCGGCACTTTCTGGGGTATTATTATCTCCTGTGCCGGAATCTCCATTCTTGCTGTGGCGGGATTTAGAGCGGCGCCGCTGACGCCGGCGCTTGGGCTGTTTCTTTAAAGAATCTGCCTCCACTGTTTCTTCGCCATCCCCGTCTTTTGGGGTATCCACCATGTATATGTCATATGACGAGGTGGTCTTCCAGTGCCCTGTAGGCGCTGGTTCCTGTTCGTCTCCGGCATCGTCGTCCATAGTGTCGATGTCTTCGGAGTCATAGACTAGCATGTCGGTTAGATCGTCGACAGTGGCTACAAAGTGGGTGGTGGGTGGGCTCTGAATTTCTTCGTCGTCCGTATCCCAACCATCCTGGCCATAGTCCGGCCAGGGCTCTCCTGATAACGAGAGATGCTTTAGCGAATTCAGGATGTCGCCAAAAGGCGAGTATTGGAAGATGTCCGTGGCGGTGAATTCCATAACCGGCGCCCAATCCGATTTAGCTGGTAGGGGTGCGGGAGGTTCGGAGTCCGACAGGGAGTCCGGCACCTCGGAATCACGAGTTTTTCAAGGGACAAGATTAGTGTTCGGCTCCATCGCCGTGGAAGTTGAAGCCCCCGAGGCGATGTCTATCCACCGATCCTCTGCCTGGGCAATCGGCTCCGGACTAATGGCTGGAGCGGATTCGTGTGCGGCCACCAAGGCACTGTTCGGCGGCAGAGTTAGATCATACCCATCGCAACAGTGCGGCGCGCTTGGCTGTGGCTCGGGTCCGTCGAAGATCAAGTCTCCGCGGACATCGGCGGTGAAGTTTAGGCTTCCGAATCTGACCTGACGGCCAGGGGCGTAGCTTTCGATCAGCTCCAGATGGCCAAGCGAATTAGCCCGCAGTGCGAAGCTGCCGAATACGAAGATCTGTCCGGGGATAAAAGTCTCACCCTGGACAGCGTTGTTGGTTGTAGATGCCATCAAGCCTATCGGTGACGACACAGAGGAACTCTCAATGAAAGCACCAATGTCGGTGTCAAAACCGGCGGATCTCGGGTAGGGGGTCCCGAACTGTGCGTCTAGGCGGATGGTAACAGGAGACGAGGGACACGATGTTTTTACCCAGGTTCGGGCCCTCTCGATGGAGGTAAAACCCTACGTCCTGCTTGATTAATATTGATGATATGGGTAGTACAAGAGTGGATCTACCACGAGATCAAGGAGGCTAAACCCTAGAGTTAGCCTATGGTATGGTTGTTGTAATGTATGTTGTCCTACGGACTAAAGCCCTCCGGTTTATATAGACACCGGAGGAGGCTAGGGTTACACAGAGTCGGTTACAATGGTAGGAGATCTACATATCCGTATCGCCAAGCTTGCCTTCCACGCCAAAGGAAAGTCCCATCCGGACACGGGATGGAGTCTTCAATCTTGTATCTTCGTAGTCTTGGAGTCCGGCGGACGATGATAGTCCATCTGTCCGGACACCCCCTAGTCCAGGACTCCCTCAATATGTTTCTCATTTATGGAGGTGACAAAGAGCTAGTCGTAAATGGTTACGTCGATGCAAGCTTTGACACTGATCCGGACGATTCTAAATCGCAAACTGGATACGTGTTTATATTGAACGGTGGAGCTGTCAGTTGCTGCAGTTCTAAACAAAGCGTCGTGACGGGATCTACATGCGAAGCGGAGCACATAGCTGCTTCGGAAGCAGCAAATGAAGGAGTCTGGGTGAAGGAGTTCATTTCCGATCTAGGTGTCATACCTAGTCCATCGGGACCAATGAAGATCTTCTGTGATAATACTGGTGCAATTGCCTTGGCAAAGGAATCCAGATTTCAGAAGAGGACCAAGCACATCAAGAGATGCTTCAATTCCATCTGGGACCAAGTCCAGGTGGGAGACATAGAGATTTGCAAGATACATATGGATCTGAATGTTGCAGACCCGTTGACTAAGCCTCTTCCACGAGCAAAACATGATCAGCACCAAGGCTCCATGGGTGTTAGAATCGTTACTGTGTAATCTAGATTATTGACTCTAGTGCAAGTGGGAGACTGAAGGAAATATGCCCTAGAGGCAATAATAAAGTTATTATTTATTTCCTTATATCATGATAAATGCTTATTATTCATGCTAGAATTGTATTAACCGGAAACATGATACATGTGTGAATACATAAACAAACATAATGTCACTAGTATGCCTCTACTATACTAGCTCATTAATCAAAGATGGTTATGTTTCCTAACCATAGACATGAGTTGTCATTTGATTAACGGGATCACATCATTAGTAGAATGATGTGATTGACATGACCCATTCTGTTAGCTTAGCACTTGATCGTTTAGTATGTTGCTATTGCTTTCTTCATGACTTATACATGTTCCTACAACTATGAGATTATGCAACTCCCGTTTACTGGAGGAACACTTTGTGTGCTACCAAACGTCACAACGTAACTGGGTGATTATAAAGGAGCTCTACAGGTGTCTCCAAAGGTACATGTTGAGTTGGCGTATTTCGAGATTAGGTTTTGTCACTCCGATTGTCGGAGAGGTATCTCTGGGCCCTCTCGGTAATGCACATCACTATAAGCCTTGCAAGCAATGTAGCTAATGAGTTAGTTATGGAATGATGCATTACATAATAAGTAAAGAGACTTGTCGGTAACGAGATTGAACTAGGTGATACCGACGATCTAATCTCGGGCAAGTAACATACCGATGACAAAGGGAACTACGTATGTTGTTATGCGGTTTGACCGATAAAGATCTTCGTAGAATATGTAGGAGCCAATATGATCATCCAGGTTCCGCTATTGGTTATTGACCGGTAACATGTCTCGGTCATGTCTACATAGTTCTGGAACCCGTAGGGTCCGCACAATTAAGGTTTCGATGACAGTTATATTATGAGTTTATGAGTTTTGAGGTACCGAAGGTTGTTTGGAGTCCCGGATGTGATTACGGACATAACGAGGAGTCCCGAAATGGTCGAGACATGAAGATTGATATATTGGAAGCCTATATTTGGATATCCAAAGTGTTCCGGGTGAAATCGGGATTTTACCGGAGTACCGGGGGGGGGGGGGTACCGGAACCCCCCGGGGGCTTAATGGGCCTACATGGGCCTTAGTGGAAATAGAGGGCAGCAAGGGGAGTGTGCGGTGCACCCCCAAGGCCCAAACCGAATTGGTTTAGGGCAAGGGGCCGGCCCCCCTCTTTCCTTCTCCTCCTCTCCCTCTCCTTCCCCCTCTCCTAGTCCAACAAGGAAGGAGGGAGTCCTACTCCCAGTGGGAGTAGGACTCCCCATGCGCGCCCCCTCCTAGGTCGGCCACTCCCTCCCCCCTTACTCCTTGATATACGTGGGCAGGGGGGCACCTCTAGACACAACAATTGATCTCTTGATCTCTTAGCCGTGTGCAGTGCCCCCTCCACCATAGTCCTCCTCGATAATATTGTAGTGGTGCTTAGGCGAAGCCCTGCGACGGTAGAACATCAAGATCGTCACCACGCCGTCATGCTGACGGAACTCTCCCTCGACACTTGGCTGGATCAGTGTTCGAGGGACGTCATCGAGCTGAATGTGTGCTAGAACTCGGAGGTGCCGTAGTTTCGGTGCTTGATCGGTCGGGCCGTGAAGACGTACGACTACATCAACCACGTTGTTCTAACGCTTCCACTTTCGGTCTACGAGGGTACGTGGACAACACTCTCCCCTCTCGTTGCTATGCATCACCATGATCTTGCGTGTGCGTAGGAAAAATTTGAAATTACTACGTTCCCCAACAAACAGGCACATCCTCACAAATACCGACAGGTATAGCAGTTGATTTATCGGCCATTTGCAAAGATATTTCAGGAGGTGTCAACTTATTCAATTCAAGTCTACGATATAAAGAGAGATGCATAACACTAACACCGGCTCCAAGATCACATAAAGCAGTTCTAACATAATTTCTCTTAATGGAGCATGGTATAGTTGGTACACCCGGATCTCCAAGTTTCTTTGGTATTCCACCCTTAAAAGTGTAATTAGCAAGCATGGTGGAAATTTTAGCTTCTGGTATCTTTCTTTTGTTTGTAATGATATCCTTCATATACTTAGCATAATGATTCACTTTGAGCATATCAGTTAAGCGCATACGTAAGAAGATAGGTCTAATCATTTCAGCAAAGTGCTCAAAATCCTCATCATCCTTTTTCTTGGATGGTTTAGGAGGAAAGCGCATGGGTTTCTGAACCCATGGTTCTCTTTCTCTACCGTGTTTCCTAGCAACAAAATCTCTCTTATCATAACTTGGTTCTTTGATTGTGGGTTATCAAGATAAACAACAGGTTCAATCTCTACATCATTATTTTTGCTAGGTTGAACATCAACATGAACATTATCATTAACATTATCACTAGGTTCATGTTCATCACCTGATTGTGTTTCAGCATCAGAAATAGAAATATCATTGGGATTCTCAGGTGTGTCTACAACAGGTTCACTAGAAGCATGCAAAGTCCTATCGTTTTTCTTTTTCTTCTTTTTAGAATAACCAACTGCCTCTAAATTATTTCTCTAAGAATCTTGCTCAATTCTCTTAGGGTGGCCTTCAGGATACAAAGGTTCCTGAGTCATTCTACCAGTTCTAGTAGCCACTCTAATAGCAAAGTCATTTTTATTATTTAATTCATCAAGCAAATCATTTTGAGCTTTAAGTACTTGCTCAGCTTGAGTAGCAACCATAGAAGCATATTTGCTAATGAGTTTCAGTTCACCTTTAACTCTAGCCATATTATCGCTCACGCGTCCTATTTCGAAAGCATTATTCTTTAACTCTCTACCAACATAAGCATTAAAAGTTTCTTGTCTAGCCATAAAGTCATCAAATTCATCTAAGCATGGGCTATGAAATTTAGTAGAGGGGATTTCAACTTTATCATATCTATAGAGAGAAAATTTACCTTTACTACCTGTGTCGGGTTATCAAGACAATGTGGTTCTTCAACAGGCGGTATATTAAGACCATGTATTTCCTCAATAGGTGGTAAATTCTTAACATCTTCAGCTTTAATACCTTTTTCTTTCATTGATTTCTTTGCCTCTTGCATATCTTCAGGACTAAGAAATAAAACACCTCTCTTCTTCGGAGTGGGTTTAGGAATAAGCTCAGGAGTTGGCTCAATTGGTTCAGGAATTGCCTCAGGAATTGGCTCAGGAAGAGTCAAATTATTTTCATTGGTCAACATATTATTCAATAGTAATTCAGCTTCGTCGACTGTTCTTTCCCTGAAAACACAACCAGCACAACTATCCAAGTAGTCCTTGGAAGCATCGGTTAGTCCATTATAAAAGATATCAAGTATTTCATTTTTCTTAAGAGGATGATCAGGCAAAGCATTAGGTAATCGGAGAAGCCTCCCCCAAGCTTGTGGGAGACTCTCTTCTTTGATTTGCACAAAATTATATATTTCCCGCAAGGCAGCTTGTTTCTTATGAGCAGGGAAATATTTAGCAGAGAAGTAATAAATCATATCCTCGGGACTACGCACACAACCAGGAGCAAGAGAATTATACCAAGTTTTAGCATCACCCTTTAATGAGAATGAAAATATCTTAAGGATATAAAAATAGCGAGATTTATCATCATGAGTAAATAGGGTAGCTATATCATTCAACTTGGTAAGATGTGCCACAACAGTTTCAAATTCAAGGCCATAAAAAGGATCAGATTCAACCAAAGTAATAATCTCAGGATCAACAGAGAATTCATAATCCTTATCAGTAACACAGATAGGTGAAGTAGTAAAAGCAGGGTCAGGTTTCATTATAGCATTAAGAGACTGCTGCTTCCATTTAGCTAATAATTTCTTAAGATCATATCTATCATTGCAAGCAAAGATAGCTCTAGCAGCTTCTTCATTCATAACATAACCCTTAGGAACAACAGGCAATTCATAATCATTGGGAGAATTTTCATGATCACTATCATCAATAATAACATCTTCAATAATTTCATTCCCTCTAACCCTAGCAAGTTGTTCATCAAGAAATTCACCTAATGGCAAAGTAGTATCACACACAGAAGTAGTTTCACCATAAGTATCATGCATAGCAGAAGTAGCATCATCAATAACATGCGACATATCAGAATTCATAGCAGTAGCAGGTTTAGGTGTCGTAAGCTTACTCAAAACAGAAACAGAATCTAGTGCAGAGCTAGATGGCAGTTCCTTACCTCCCCTCGTAGTTGAGGGAAAAGTCGTAGTTCTGTCGTCTTTCAAGTTCTTATAGTGATCAGCAGATATAAATCCCAAGTGACTCAGAGAATAGAGCTATGCTCCCCGGCAACGGCGCCAGAAATTAGTCTTGATAACCCACAAGTGTAGGGTATCGCAACAACTTTCGAGGGTAAAGTATTCAACCCAAATTTATATTCGACACAAGGGGAGCCAAAGAATATTCTTGAGTAGTAGCAGTTGAGTTGTCAATTCAACCACACCTGGATAACTTAGTATCTGCAGCAAAGTATTTAGTAGCAAAGTAGTATGATAATAAAGGTAAGGGTAGCAAAAGTAATATTTTTGGGTTTTGTAGTGACTGTAATAGTAGCAACGGAAAAGTAAATAAGCGAAACACAAGATGTGAAAAGCTCGTTGTCGGTGTCAAAACCGGCGGATCTCGGGTAGGGGGTCCCGAACTGTGCGTCTAGGCGGATGGTAACAGGAGACGAGGGACACGATGTTTTTACCCAGGTTCGGGCCCTCTCGATGGAGGTAAAACCCTACGTCCTGCTTGATTAATATTGATGATATGGGTAGTACAAGAGTAGATCTACCACGAGATCAAGGAGGCTAAACCCTAGAAGCTAGCCTATGGTATGATTGTTGTAATGTATGTTGTCCTACGGACTAAAGCCCTCTGGTTTATATAGACACCGGAGAGGGCTAGGGTTACACAGAGTCGGTTACAATGGTAGGAGATCTACATATCCGTATTGCCAAGCTTGCCTTCCACGCCAAGGAAAGTCCCATCCGGACACGGGACGGAGTCTTCAATCTTGTATCTTCGTAGTCTTGGAGTCCGGCGGACATTGATAGTCCGGCTGTCCGGACACCCCCTAGTCTAGGACTCCCTCAGTAGCCCCCGAACCAGGCTTCAATGACGATAAGTCCAGCACGTTTATAGTCTTCGGCGTTGCAAGGCGGGTTCTCCCTTCAAATTCCATGTACCTGCCGAACAGTGTCCGGCTTCATCTTGAATACTGTGTTCCTCGGCTTCTACGCCAAATAATGTCCCTCTTCCACGCGTCGCACGAATGCGAAAAGCCAGGGTGTCTTTTGCATTTCACCCCCCAATTGTGCGAGTCGCCCGCCTACAAAAGAGGCAAGAATCCAGATCCAAACCACACCGTCTTCCTCCCGCGAATACTCCATCGAAGCGCCTCTGACCTATAAATCCATTCCACCATGGATCGTCAACGCGGCTCTTCTTCACGCGCTCCCAGCCCACCGCCGGGGAATTGGAGGAGGTGCTCTATTTCGCACAACGAGCTTGTGAAGCTCCAAATGGGGGGATACCTCCCTCCGGCCTTCATGATCCCAGTCCGGGCCGGACTGGTTACTTATCAAGGTGGGAGACAGGCGGAGGACGCTCCCAGCCCCAATAAGGGGGAGCGAGTATGTTTTGTCCCTTATCTGATAAGGGGACTCGGATTTCCAATACATCCGTTCCTCCGCGGGCTCCTGAAGTTCTACGGACTCCAGCTCCACCACCTCACGCCAGCCTCTGTCCTGCATATCGCGGGCTACATAGCTCTTTGCGAGCTATTCCTGGGCATTGAGCCCCATTTCGCATTGTGGAAGAGGCTGTTTTGCCTCGTACCCCGTTCTCACCAGGGGTCCATATATCAAGTGGGCGGCGCCGAAATATGGCGCATCGCCGGGACCGGATACCTATCCGGCACTCCCAAGAAGGCGTCCGAATACTGGCCCTCGGAGTGGTTTTATATAGGGGACGCCCCGCTGCCAGACCCAGTTCGGATCGGCCTCCCGGAGTTTAGTGTTGCTCCCTTGAAGAAACGCCTCAGCTGGCGCCCACGGAGCCCCCGATTGGAGGAAGACAAGAGCGTCCATTACTTGATGGGCCGGATAAGATTAATGGCTCATTCCGGCTTGACCATGATCGGAGTCATGGCGACATGCATCAAGCGAGGGGTACAGCCACTGCAATACAGAGGCCACCCCATGTGGGATTTCAACAGGGAAGACGATGCTACCCGGCACGACCGCAAAGGGCCGGATTCGACCGAGGATCTGGTGAAGACCCTGTCCAGCCTGTACAAGGGGGAGAAGGAGGATTTCCTTCGAACGAACCCTTTGAATGGGTTTTCCATGATCAACCCCAGAGGATGGGTAAGTGAACACCTTGAAGGGCCCAACCCATGCTTTCGAAGTTTAAGCTTCTTACATTATGTCTTCGGCGCAGGATCTACGCCGGACTGTGGAGGACATGGTGAGTCCTGCTCCGCAACCCAAGGATCCAGAAGGATCCCCGGATCCGGCCTTCGAAGAGGACCCGGATATCGAGGTGGAGCTGATCGACGGGGTGTATCACCAACTCAGCATAGACAATGCTTTGGTCGCCATTACAGCGGACTACCCCAGGCTAAGTCCGGCTTCCCAGGTGACTGCGACCGAAGTCCGGACACCATTATCTCATCCCTGCCCATTTCTGACCTTCGCGAACGATGGTATTTTGCAGGAAGCGCCTTTACGTCAGGAAGCCGAGGCCGCGGCGGCCGACCAACAGAGGTCAGTCCGAACCAGCAGGCGGAAAAGGAGCGCAGTGCGGACAGAAACGTCGCCGCAAAGGTATAGCTCGTATTGGAATTTTTAGAGCAACATTCCGAGGAAACGTCTGAGTGCTCATGATCTTTGTAGGAGAAAAAGCGCTCGCCGGACTGCGAGCGCAGGAATTGCCAATCCGACCAACACCGGCCAGGCTCCAGCGCCCGGCCTGGAGGGGGAGGCAAGCGCAAGACGCGAGCCGGATCCTTCTCCAACGGAGGATACCGACAGACTGTCCGCCACCAAGTCTGAGGTGGAGAGCGCCATGAACCATAGGCGCCGCCGGTCAGTATTTCAAGAAGCGTGCTTTTCCCCTGAGGCATTGGATGCTTTTAACGCAGGGGACGCGCATCTCCGTGCTGCTCAAAATGGTTTTACCAGAGCCACGGAGCAGTATGTGAAAGACATACGGGTAAGGGAATTTTAATGGTTGTATATACCAGTAGCCCCCGAGACTTAAAGCAGTTATGCTAACTGATTTAAGGATCATTTAAAATTTCAGGCACTTAACGAGAAGAACGCCCAGCTGTCTCGGGAGCTGCAAGATTGCAAGGCCCAACTTGAGGCCGCACTTGCTGCCGCAGGAGGAGATGAAAAGACCCCTCCTGGTAACACATTTTTATTAATAAATATAAGCGCTGTGCGGCGTGCGCTCGAGTCTAATAATGACATTTGCAGGTACCGCCGGACAAGATCCGGACAAGCAAGCATTGCTACGCCAGCTAAAGGCCGGCGAGAGCGTGCTGAATAGGGTTCAGCAGGAAAGGAACAAGCTCTAGGATGCCAACGCCAAGCTCGGAGAAGAGCTGAAAGGCCCTCAGGCCGAGCTGTCCGGCTCCGTTAAGGAGAATCAGCGGCTTCGTCGCAGCATTTATAGTAAGTGCGTGAGCGAACTCTTTTGAAAAGAAGAGTTCGGTGAGGAAGTATTTTGACATGATATGTCTTGTAGGTATACTCACGGGTCGTCCTGCAGAGGAGATGCCCATATCAATGGGTGATCAACTTCCCGAACTGTTGCAGCTACTCGAACGAGTTCGGCAGGCAATGAGCGGCGTCGTTCAGGCTTTATGGCCAGCCCTCACCCTACCCGAGGGCCTCGGGGAGCTTGCGGAGAAGCTGCAGGGAGTGCGGTAGCGCTTCCGTTTGTGGAAGATTTCGGCTTGCCGTCAAGGTGCCAGGGAGGCTTGGGCCATGGTGAAGACGCGGTACAAGAAGGCGGATCCCAACCACATGGCCGAAGTTGGACCGGTGGGGCCCGATGGGAGGGAGATCCCTGTGAGTTTAGTGTATAGCCAAGTAGAGTTGGCTGCTAAATTTTCCCAACAGGACTGTAGACTAGACAGCCTGTTAGACGGGATTGAGGAGGAATACAATCAGTAAATTTGACAATGTATTTTATCCTTTAAAGTGACATGTGAAATGCCTTCTAGCCGGATTGTAGATCGTTTGTCTTTGCCGACCTTTTTGCTTCGACCTCGGGACCCTAGAGTCCGGAGTGTGTCCGAATACCTTTTTGGTTAAGAAACAACCATGGTATGCATGGAGACCAGGCGTAGGGGTCATTAGTGCTTTATCAGACAAGTGCCCAACTAGTTATGTTATATTACATGGTTAGTAAGAAACATCTTCCAGGGAGAATAGTTCCGTTAAGGGTTCCTTTCCCTGGGAGGCATGCCCTAAAGTGCATGTCCGGACTGCAAAGAAAGCAGTGAAACATCTGGGGGCAAATAGATAAATAGGTAAAAAGTCATCTTTTAAGTCACCGACCGAATATTCCCTTAAGAACGCTAGCTTTCGGCTTCACCCAGTCTGAGGTACACATCTGGCTGACCCGGCAGTAACAATCGCAGAGGTGCTCCCTTTACCTCCTAGCCGAACAATCGGGAACGTAGGGGTAAGCACAGGAGCCAGGCAACCCAGCTTGGCCAAAACTTAAGTCATATCGATGCATATAATGGCGAGTAAAAGGTACATGTGGAAGCTTAACACATGTGCTGGGTATAAAACCCGTATAATTGAGCTTCTATAAAAGAAGCCCCCAGGAATAATGAGTGCGGATGGCACATCATGCGTATGCAAAGAATGCAAAAATAGGCCCGGAAGGGCTTTTAAGTGAAAAGGATAAAAAGAGAAACAAAAGACAGCCGAAGTGTAAAAGTTTGGACGGGGGAAGGGGACGAACTCTTAGTCCGGCGCTAGGCATAGAATCGTCGGAGGCGGGCTGCGTTCCATGGGTTCGGCTCGAGTCGGTGATCCGACGCATTTTGTAGATGGTATGCTCCGCCGGTCAGTACTTGATCGATAATGAAGGGGCCCTCCCATTTGGGCTTGAGCTTGTCCTTTTTCTTGTCCGGCAGGCATAGAACTAGTTCACCAACATTGTAAGTCTTGGCCCGTACTTCTCTGCTTTGATATCTTCGGGCCTGCTGCTAATAGAATGCGGAACGAGCCTTCGCGACGTCACGTTCTTCCTCCAATGTGTCCAAGCTGTCCTGCCGATCAAGTTCGGCCTCTCTTTCCTCATACATGCGCACTCGAGGTGAGTCATGAATAATGTCACAGGGCAAGACTGCCTCTGCGCCGTATACCATAAAAAATGGTGTGAATCCGGTAGTACGGTTAGGCGTTGTCCGCAGCCCCCCAGAGTACGGAGTCGAGCTCCTCGACCCATTGTGTGTCGGATTTAGTGAGTGACCTCACTAGTCTGGGTTTAATGCCGCTCATTATTAGACCATTTGCTCTTTCCACTTGACCATTGGTTTGAGGGTGATAGACTGACGCATAGTCGAGCTTGATGCCCATATTTTTGCACCATGACTTAACCTCGTCGGCCGTGAAGTTCGTGCCGTTGTCGGTGGTGATGCTGTGGGGGACTCCGTAACGGTGTACCACCCCTAATATAAAGTCTATCACTGGTCCGGACTCTGCCGTTTTGACCGGTTTGGCCTCTATCCATTTGGTGAACTTATCCACCATGACCAATAGGTACTTTTTCTTGTGGGTTCCCCCTTTAAGGGGTCCAACCATGTCAAGCCCCTAGACCACGAACGGCCAGGTAATGGGTATGGTTTTGAGGGCGGTGGGTGGCATATGGCTCTGATTAGCAAAGAGCTGACAACCAACGCATCGCTGGACCAAGTCCTGTGCGTCTGCCCGAGCCGTCGGCCAATAGAATCCTGTATGGAATGCCTTTCCTACAAGGGCCCGGGCTGCTGCGTGGTGTCCGCCTAGTCCGGCATGAATTTCAGCCAGGAGGTTTCGCCCTTCTTCTTTGGAGATACACCTTTGAAGGACTCCGGCGGTACTTTTCTTATAAAGTTCTCCCTCATGGACCTTGTAGGCCTTCGATCGCCGGACTATGCAGCGGGCCTCGTTTTGGTCTTCGGGAAGTTCCTGCGTAAGTAAGTAGGCTAGGAAAGGTTCTGTCCACGCGGCGATTACTGCCATTATGACGTGGGCGGAGGGTGTTATGTCGTCTGCCGAATCACCGGTTGGTGCGGTTTTCTCTGGTTTGTCGCTACCGGGCTCCTCTTCCCATAGTACGGATGGCTTGAAGAGCCGTTCCAGGAAGATATTTGGAGGGACAGCATCACGTTTCGCACCGATGCGTGCCAGGACGTCGGCCGCTTGGTTATTATCTCGGGCTATGTGATGGAATTCGAGTCCTTCAAACCGAGCTGACATTTTTAGGACAGCGTTGCGATATGCTGCCATTTTCGGATCCTTGGCGTCGAAGTCTCCGTTTATTTGGGATATTGCAAGGTTTGAGTCCCCGCGCACCTCTAGGCGTTGAATGCCCATGGAGACCGCCATCCCGAGACCATGTAACAGGGCCTCGTATTCGGCTGCATTGTTGGAGTCCGTGTACATTATTTGAAGTACATACTGGACTGTATCTCCGGTGGGGGACGTCAGTACGACGCCAGCCCCCAGTCCGGCCAACATTTTGGAGTCGTCGAAATGCATAGTCCAATTGGAGTATGCGCCGTACTCTTTAGGGAGTTCGGCTTCAGTCCATTCGGCGACGAAGTCAGCCAAAACTTGTGACTTCTATAGCTCGTCGAGGTTTGTAAGTGATGTCGAATGGTAAGAGCTCAATGGCCCATTTTGCTATCCTGCCCGTTGCGTCGCGGTTATTTATAATGTCATTGAGTGGTACTTCAGAGGCCACTGTTATCGAGCACTCTTGAAAGTAGTGCCGGAGCTTTCGAGACGCCATGAACACCGCATATGCTATCTTCTGATAGTGCGGGTAACGGGATTTGCAGGGGGTTAACACAGTGGATACATAATACACTGGTTTTTGAAGAGGGAATTTATGCCCTTCTGTCGCTCGTTCGACGACGAGGACTGCGCTTACAACTTGATGTGTTGCTGCGATGTATAACAACATTGGTTCGCCCAGAGTGGGTGCAGCCAGGACCGGATTTGTTGCCAGTATGGCCTTTATTTCTTCGAGTCCGGCAGTGGCAGCATCCGTCCACTCGAAGTGTTCGGTGCGCCTGAGGAGGCGATAGAGGGGCAACACCTTTTCTCCTAAACGGGAGATAAAGCGGCTTAATACTGCCACACATCCTGTTAATTTTTGTATTTGTTTGAGGTCTTTTGGAATATCCAACTGTGACAGAGCTCGGATTGTGGCCGGATTTGCTTCAATTCCTCTACCGGATACGATGAAGCCCAGCAGCTTTCCGGCTGGTACGCCGAAAACACATTTTTCCGGATTCAGCTTGATGTCATATGCTCTGAGGTTGTCGAATGTGAGCCTCAAATCGTCTACTAAAGTTTCAACGTGTTTTGTTTTGACGACTATGTCGTCTACGTATGCCTCGACTGTTTTGCCGATCTGGGTGGCCAGACATGTTTGCATCATGCGCTGATATGTTGCGCCGGCGTTTTTGAGTCCGAAGGGCATCGTGTTGAAGCAGAATGGTCCATATGGAGTGATAAATGCCGTTGCGGCTTGGTCTGCTTCCGCCATCTTGATTTGATGATAGCCAGAGTATGCGTCCAGGAAGCACAACGAATCGTGCCCTGCTGTGGCATCGATAATTTGGTCGATGCGGGGGAGAGGGAAGGGATCCTTTGGGCAAGCTTTATTGAGGTCTTTAAAATCGACACAGAGGCGCCAGGATTTATCCTTCTTTGGTACCATCACCAAATTTGCTAGCCAGTCCGGATGTTTGATATCTCTAATGAATCCGGCTTCCAATAGTTTGGCTAGCTCTTCTCCCATTGCCTGTCTTTTGGGCTCGAAAAATCGTCGAAGAGCCTGTTTGACTGGCTTGAATCCTTTTAGGATGTTGAGGCTGTGTTCTGCCAACCTGCGAGGGATTCCGGGCATGTCTGAAGGATGCCAGGCGAAGATATCCCAATTTTCCTGAAGGAATTCACGTAGTGCGGCATCTACTTCGGGGTTCAACTGTGCCCCAATGGAGGCCGTCTTTGTTGGGTCCGTTGGATGGACCTGGAATTTTATTATCTCGTCTGCTGGTTTGAAGGAGGTGGACTTGGATCTTTTATCGAGTATCACATCGTCCCTGTTCACTGTAGAGCGCAGCGCGGTGAGTTCCTCTGCCGCTACGGCTTCGGATAGTGCCTCGAGGGCTAGCGCGGCTGTCTTGTTTTTGGCGCAGAGTGCTATGTCCGGATCACTAGCGAGAGAGATTATTGCGCTGGGCCCAGGCATTTTAAGCTTCATGTACCCGTAATGAGGTATTACTTGAAAAATTGTGAATGCCTCTCGTCCTAATATGGCGTGATACCCACTGCTGAACGAGGCCACCTGGAACATGACTTCTTCGGATCTGTAATTGTCCGGAGAGCCGAACACCACATCAAGTGTGATTTTTCCGGTGCAGCGCGCTTCCCGGCTAGGGATTATTCCTCTAAAGGTTGTGCTGCTTCGCTCAATACGGCTCCAATCGATTTCCATTTTTCGCAGAGTTTCCTCGTAAATGAGGTTTAGTCCGCTGCCGCCGTCCATGAGGACTTTTGTCAGTCGAAAGCCGTCCACTATGGGACTAAGTACCAGTGTGGCTGGGGCTCTGGTTGTTCAGAATGTGGGCTCGTCGCTGCCATTGAAGGTAATGGCTGTGTCGCTCCATGGATTTGCTGTTGCTACTTGGTAGACTTCGGCGAGTTCGCGGATTGATCGTTTTCGCATATTATTTGATGCGAAAGTCTCAAAGACTGTTGATACCGTGCTGGTATTGTTGGAGTGGTTTCCCGGAGCTAAAAGCTCTTCGCCACTTTTGGCCACCTGCCGTAATATCCAACATGCTCGAAGGCTATGTGTTGGGATGGCTCCCTCTGTATTATGAAGCTTACAGGGTCCATTGAGCCATCCCTCCAGTACGGTTCCGTTTCCCTGATTGGGTTTTTGTTTTTTCGTTTTTGCATCTGGGGCCTGAGTGTAAGGCGCCCTTTTATTGCGGACTGGGTTTGGGGCCGGATTATCCCAAAATTGATTTTCGGTTTTCCGGAAACTCTCCATCGCACAGTACTTTCGTACAATGGATGCCAGATCGGTGAAGCGCGTAATTTTGCGACGATCAATGGCGTTTAGTATTCCCTTGTCCGTGCAGTTATTGCGGAAGATTGATATTGCGTTTTTCTCTCGGCAGTCCTTTATCCTGTCCATAACCAGGAGGAATCTGGCCCAGTAATGATATACTGTTTCTGTAGGCTCTTGCTGTATTAGAGATAGATCGCATATGTCTGGGCGGGTGGGTGGAATAAAATCCGGATCCCTGCCCATCTTGAGGCTCAAAGGCCAAGGGGTTTCCGAATTCGGAAGTGTGGTTTGCTGGGTACAATCCAGCGAGTCCGGGGCGATGCATGATTTTAAGTTCAATGCTCGATCGAAGTCCGTCCCCCCGCGGGAATCCGGCATGGAGGGTTCGGGAATCCGGACATGAATTGTTTTCAACACTGGCAAAGAGTTGTCGTATTGCTCCTCTACCACTGCGACGTGGTGGGTGGCCTGGGGAGAGTTAATCTCTCTCAGATCGGTCTTAAGCCCAATCTGGTTGTAGTCCGTAGCGACTCCCAGGGTGGCGATGCGATCCAAGAGCTCATTAACAGACGAGAGCTCTATTGGATCTAACTGTTCGGCAGCTTTAGGGCTGACGCGAAGATTGCTTTCGACGACTTGAGAAGTCATTTCCGAAGCGGCGGCCGGACAGGCGGTCATGAGAAAACCACCAAGCCGGATAGTTTGGCCGGTGGCCAAGGCCCCTCCGGCAAAAACACCGTCTTTGAAGACGGGTGGAGGCATCCGCTCTATCGGTGACGACACAGAGGAACTCTCAATGAAAGCACCAATGTCGGTGTCAAAACCGGCGGATCTCGGGTAGGGGGTCCCGAACTGTGCGTCTAGGCGGATGGTAACAGGAGACGAGGGACACGATGTTTTTACCCAGGTTCGGGCCCTCTCGATGGAGGTAAAACCCTACGTCCTGCTTGATTAATATTGATGATATGGGTAGTACAAGAGTAGATCTACCACGAGATCAAGGAGGCTAAACCCTAGAAGCTAGCCTATGGTATGATTGTTGTAATGTATGTTGTCCTACGGACTAAAGCCCTCCGGTTTATATAGACACCGGAGAGGGCTAGGGTTACACAGAGTCGGTTACAATGGTAGGAGATCTACATATCCGTATTGCCAAGCTTGCCTTCCACGCCAAGGAAAGTCCCATCCGGACACGGGACGGAGTCTTCAATCTTGTATCTTCGTAGTCTTGGAGTCCGGCGGACATTGATAGTCCGGCTGTCCGGACACCCCCTAGTCCAGGACTCCCTCACTCGTAGGCAATGGATCAGTGATGGATAATTATGTCGGATGCGATTCCTCATGTAATAGCTATACCATAGGGTGACACAGAACTAGCTCCAATTCATCAATGTAATGTAGGCATGTATTCCGTAAATAGTCATACGTGCTTATGGAAAAGAACTTGCATGGCATCTTTTGTCCTACCCTCCCGTGGCAGCGGGGTCCTAGCGGAAACTAAGGGATATTAAGGCCTCCTTTTAATAGAGAACCGGAACAAAGCATTAGCACATAGTGAATACATGAACTCCTCAAACTATGGTCATTACCGAGAAGTATCCCGATTATTGTCACTTCGGGGTTGTTGGATCATAACACATAATAGGTGACTATAGACTTGCAAGATAGGATCAAGAACACACATATATTCATGAAAACATAATTGGTTCAGATCTGAAATCATGGCACTCGGGCCCTGGTGACAAGCATTAAGCATAGCAAAGTCATAGCAACATCAATCTCAGAACATAGTGGATACTAGGGATCAAACCCTAACAAAACTAACTTGATTACATGGTAAATCTCATCCAACCCATCACCGTCCAGCAAGCCTACAATGGAATTACTCATGCACGGCGGTGAGCATTATGAAATTGGTGATGGAGGATGGTTGATGATGATGACGGTGACGAATCCCCCTCTCCGGAGCCCCGAACGGACTCCAGATCAGCCCTCCCGAGAGAGATTAGGGCTTGGCGGAGGCTCCTTATCGTAAAACACGGTGAAACTTTTTCTCTGATTTTTTTCTTCGCGAGACGGAATATATGGAGTTGGAGTTGAGGTCGGCATGGCCTTAGGGGGCCACGAGACAGGGGGCGCACCCAGGGGGGAGGGTGCGCCCCCACCCTCGTGGATAGGGTGTGGCCCCCTGGTCTTTTTGCTAGTATTTTTTTATATTTTCCAAAAAGTGCCTCCGTGGATTTTCAGGACATTCCGAGAACTTTCTTTTCTACACATAAAACAACATCATGGCACTTCTGCTGAAAACAACGTCAGTCCGGGTTAGTTTCATTCAAATCATGCAAGTTAGAGTCCAAAACAAGGGCAAAAGTGTTTGGAAAAGTAGATACGTTGGAGATGTATCAACCGCAATCCCGAGTTATATTATGATAGTGTCCTGAAAGGATCCCGCCTTGTGGCGGAGCAATGCGCCGAGGACATTATATTCCCACGAATACATTCATGTTGTCCTTTGTAATGTGAAACAAGGTCATTTCTATTATTTATTGCCTGTTATTTGAAAGTTTTTCCTCCTGCGCGACCGTTTTATATATTAATCCTGAGAGTTGGCCAGTCATCAGCTTCTGCCCCCACGTAGGAAGTACGGGGGTGTTCGGGATAAACATGAGCACTCTTTACCCCAGTTTTGGGTCCTTGAAGGAGGTGTTTAGCGCAAGGAACTAGGCAATCAGACTATAAGGCTTTATCACTCTCACTTAGCCATAGGAGTTTGACAAAAGAAAGGTAGGCACAGCCCCTGGTGTTCGGAAGACCGCACTAGGGGCTCTATAAGCACCTGATAGGAAGAAAAGCTGATCCATAGCACGCTGCATTAGTTATCGCATAATGCGGAAGAAATCCTTAAAGATTTTGCAACCTCTCGAACAGCTGACCAGCTCTCGCCGTATCATGACAGTCAGTTTTCGGCTTTCTCTACTAAGGCGCTCGTCCGGGAGAACTGGGACACAATCGTAGTAGTTCTCCCTTTACTACCCTAGACGATATAACGGAACATAGGGTAGCAAGCACAGGAGCTGGGCAACCCAACTATTGACCCAAGACATGATTCGGAGTCGATGCATATAATGCTATAAGTTCGGGGTGCGGAACGACTGTGAAGGTGTTCGGACTTTGTTGCCATATTATGGGTACAATGAGGCCCCTGGCAAATTAAGGCATGTCGCGGTGTACGGATGCCATTTGACAAAGAGTGTCAATAAGAACCAATAGCAGATAAGCGTCATATAAAGCCACATGTTGTAATTGAATAACACATCAATGCATAAGAGTACAGGTAATGTGATAAAAAGAAATGTGACTTCGGAACCTGCTGAGACCAGGTGGGGGGAGGCTGTGTGTGGATCCGGATTGTAATCGGATGGTCATCGAGGAGGGATTCCCGTACGCGTTCGAGCTGTTTCCCTTCTTGGTATATTCGTCCGTTCATGGGTCTGGTCTCCATGTCGCCAGTCCTGGCCTACACAAAAGTGGACCCGCAAAGAAAATGCAAAAGACGTTTGTGTGCCATGGAGCGGTTAAGCCGCATTGTGTGGCCTATCCTAATTTTGCCTTCGTTTACTGCCGGAGTGTTTTAATTGAGCTCCTGATGAGCCGGGCTATCCTGCCATGGAGTAGTTTGGACTCCTTTCACAGTGTCTGGGAGCTTGGCCATCGAATCAAGGTTCGATTGAAAGATGCCACTCGTTGCTTCTACTGTTAAGGCGGCGGTGCACTCTTTGGCACGGAGGGAGCGTTCGGCCTTGTCATTGACTGTTATGACACTGCGCGTACCGGGCATCTTGAGCTTAAGGTAGGCATAATGTGGCACCGTGTTGAATCGAGCAAACGCGGTTTGTCCGAGTAGTGCATGATAGTTACTGCGAAAAGGGATGATGTCGAAGATTAACTCTTCGGTATGGTAATTATTCGGTGGTCCAAAGACTACCTCCAGAGTGACAAAGCCTGTACAACAGGCCTCCACACCTGGCATAACACCTTTAAAGGTGGTTTTAGTGGGTTTGATTATTGAAGGATCGATACCCATCTTATGCACTGTGTCCTGATACAGCAGGTTCAGACTGCTGCCTCCATCCATGAGGACTCGTGTGAGGTGGAATCCGTCAATTATTGGGTCAGGACTAGTGCGGCCAAATTGCCTTGACTAGTATTGGCCGAGCGATCCATACGGTCAAAGGTGATCGGGCCGGATGACCATAGGTTATATTTTGGGGCGACTGGCTTCGTTGCGTCGTCGTACCTGAGAGTGCACATCCACTCTCGCTTGGGAATATGGGTGGCGTTTATCATGTTCGCTGTTTTGATTTGCGGGGGAAATTTTTGTCCTCCTGTGTTCGGTGGCCGGGGCTCCTCGTCATCGTCATCACTTTGCGACCCCTTCTCCTTGTTTTCGGCACCTGACCTGCCGGCTTGTTTGAAGACCCAGCATTCTCTGTTGGTATGATTGGTTGGTGTTCCTGGGGTGCCATGAATTTGGCATGGACAGTCGAGTATACGGTACAGACTGGACGGGCCCAGATTGTTCCTTTTGAATGGCTTTTTCCGCTGACCGGACTTAGAGCCACTGAATCTGGCATTGATGGTCATGTCTTCGGCGTTATCGCCATTATTGTGACGCTTGTGTTTGTTGCGTCGGGGCTTGCCGTTGCTATCACTGGCGTCTGGGGTGTCACAATTGCTTACTGTGTTGTTGCTACGAGCCAACTAGCTATCCTTGCCCGCACAAAAGCGGGTCGAGTGTGGTGAGGGCTACCATGGACTTCGTCTTCTCTTGGCCGAGGTGTCGGGCAAGCCACTCGTCACGGATGTTATGCTTAAAGGCCGCTAGGTCTTCGGCATCCGGACAATCGACAATTCGGTTCTTTTTAGTTAGGAACCAAGTCTAGAATTTCCTGGCTGACTGATGTCTACTACACAACCTTCTTCTTGTAGACGTTGTTGGGCCTGCAAGTGCACAGGTTTGTAGGACAGTAGCAAATTTCCCTCAAGTGGATGACCTAAGGTTTATCAATCCGTAGGAGGCGTAGGATGAAGATGGTCTCTCTCAAACAACCCTGCAACCAAATAACAAAGAGTCTCTTGTGTCCCCAACACACCCAATACAATGGTAAATTGTATAGGTGCACTAGTTCGGTGAAGAGATAGTGATACAAGTGCAAAATAGATAGTAGATATAGGTTTTTGTAATCTGAAATAATAAAAACAACAAGGTAACAAGTGGTAAAAGTGAGCGTAAACGGTATTGCAATGATAGGAAACAAGGCCTAGGGTTCATACTTTCACTAGTGCAAGTTCTCTCAACAATAATAACATAGATAGATCATATAACAAGCCCTCAACATGCAACAAAGAGTCACTCCAAAGCCACTAATAGCGGAGAACAAACGTAGAGATTATGGTAGGGTACGAAACCACCTCAAAGTTATTCTTTTGGATCGATCTATAAAAGAGTTCATACTAGAATAACACCTTAAGACACAAATCAACCAAAACCCTAATGTCACCTAGATACTCCATTGTTACCTCAAGTATCCATGGGCATGATTATTCGATATGCATCACACAATCTCAAAATTCATCCAACCAACACAAAGTACTTCAAAGAGTGCCCCAAAGTTTCTACCGGAGAGTCAAGAACGTGTGCCAACCCCTATGTATAGGTTCATGGGCGGAACCCGCAAGTTGGTCACCAAAACAAACATCAAGTGGCGCATGATATCCCATTGTCACCACAGATAAGCACGGCAAGACATACATCAAGTGTTCACATAAAAGACTCAATCCGATAAGATAACTTCAAAGGGGAAACTCAATTCATCACAAGAGAGTAGAGGGGAGAAACATCATAAGATCCAACTATAATAGCAAAGCTCGCGATACATCAAGATCGTGACATAGAGAGAACACGAGAGGGAGAGATCAAACACATAACGACTGGTACATACCCTCAGCCCCGAGGGTGAACTACTCCCTCCTCGTCATGGATAGCGCCGGGATGATGAAGATGGCCACCGGTGATGGGTTCCCCCTCCGGTAGGGTGCCGGAACGGATTCCCGAGAGGTTTTTGGTGTCTATAGAGGCTTGCGGCGGCGGACCTCCCGATCTATCTTGATTTTCGATGGTTTTAGGATACGTAGGGATATATAGGCGAAAGAAGTCGGTCGAGGAAGCCTCGAGGGGCCCACGAGACAGGGGGGCACCCTACAGGGGGGGGGGCGCCTTGCTATCTCGTGGAGTCCTCAAGGATCTTCTGACTTGATCTCCAAGTCTCCAGGATCATATTCTTCCCAAAAATAACGCTGCCAAAGGTTTCATCCCGTTTGGACTCCGTTTGATATTCCTTTTCTTCGAAATACTGAAACAGGCAATAAAACAACAATATGGGTTGGGCCTCCGGTTAGTAGGTTAGTCCCAAAAGTAATATAAAAGTATATAATAAAGCCCATAATCATTCAAAACACATAGTAATATAGCATGAATGCTTCATAAATTATAGATACATTGGAGACGTATCGGCATCCCCAAGCTTAATTCCTACTCGTCCTCGAGTAGGTAAATGATAAAGAAAGAATTTATGAAGTGTGAATGCTAGAAGGTGCACAAGTTTGATCAATGATAATTTCAATCACCTTTTCTAGCATGATAGTATGTCATAACGGTAGTTCATCTTATAAAACTTCACACGATAAAGTAACAAGCAATTCACATGTCAAAGCATAGACCATAAACTTTCTTGAAAACTAGCAAACTTCATTCTCAGTCATTCAAACAATTGCAATCCATCTTATTTTCGGAAATATCAAACTCCACATACTCAACTATCATATAGTCTTCTACAATTGCTAACACTCATGCAATACTAATGGTTATGAAGTTTTAATCAGACACAGAGAAAGATTGGGGCTTATAATGTTGCCTCCAAACGTATTCACCTTTGGGTGATGTCAACAATAATAGTTCATGCTAACTTACATCCAATTGGATATATATATCAGGATCACCCCAACACAAAGTGCTTGCCAAAGGATAAAATGAAAAAGGGAAAGGTGAAGATCACCTTGACTCTTGCATAAAGTAAAAGACGTAAAGTAAAAGATAGGCCCTTCGCAGAGGGAAGCAGAGGTTGTCATGCGCTTTTAGGGTTGGATACACAAAATGTTAATGCGAAAGAACATCACTTTATATTGCCCCTTGTATATGGACCTTTATTATGCAGTCCGTCGCTTTTATTGCTTCCATAACAAGTTCGTACAAATCTTATTTTCTCCGCACTAATAAGTCATGCATATTTAGAGAGCAATTTTTATTGCTTGCACTGATGACAACTTACTTGAAGCATCTTACTCAATCCATAGGTAGGTATGGTGGACTCTCATGGCAAAACTGGGTTTAAGGATATTTGGAAGCACAAGTAGTATCTCTACTTGGTGCAAGGAATTTTGGCTAGCATGAGGGGGAAAGGCAAGCTCAACATGTTTGAATGATCCATGACAATATACTTTAACTGAGATGTCGGAAAACATAACCCATTACGTAGTCTTCCTTGTCCAATGTCAACTCTTTAGCATGTCATACTTAATGACTGCTCCCAACTATAAAAGATGTCTATAATAGTATATTTATATATGAAATCTCTCTTCCTTCAATATTCTTTCATGAATTGTTCAAATGACCGATGCAATGCTTGCGAACCTTCAATAAATTCACAATCTCTACTTCTTAGACGTGAAGTCATTACTCCCCATGGGATAGGCAAATGAGGCATATATAATTTCAGATTTATGACAATCAACTCATTCAATCATTTACTCATAGGATATAAGTGAAGCACACGAGTAAATGACAAACTACTCCAAAAAGATATAAGTGAAGATCAATGAGTAGCTAAATAATTATGTAACTATGTGAAGACTCTCTCTCATTTAAGAATTTCAGATCTTGATACTCTAATCAAACAGCAAGCAAAACAAAATAAAATGACATTGCAAGGATAGCACAACTCATGTGAAGAAGCAAAAACTTAGGTTCAACCGATACTAACCAATAGTTGTTGAAGAAGAAAGGTGGGATGCCTACCGGGGCATCCCCAAGCTTAGATGCTTGATACTTCTTGAAATATCATATTGGGGTGCCTTGGGCATCCCCAAGCTTGAACTTTTGTGTCTCCTTAATTCCTCTCATATCTTGATTTTTCTTTTTATCAAAAGCTTCATCCACAACAAACTCAACAAGAACTCGTGAGATAGGTTAGTATAAACCAATGCAAAACCTTATCATTTTCTACTGTAACAAATCACTAAGATTATTATTAAACATTTCCTACTAAATTCCTCTGCATATTTAATACTCCTATCCTCAAATAGAATCATTAAACAAGCAAACATATGCAAACAATGCAAGCATAACAGCAATCTGCCAAAACAGTACAGTATTTAAAGGATGCAAGAGTATCAATACTTCCCTAACTCCAAAAATTATGAACTAAAATTCCCACTGCAGTAAATTTATCATAGATCAATATGCAAAAAGTTTCAACATTATATCATGCTCTGACTTTTCTAGGGAATTTTTGCAACAGCAGTAAACTTTCTGTTTTCAAACAGCAACATGTAAACTAGCAAAGTAAGCATGGCAAAGGCTATCCTTGACCTTTTTTATTGAAACTAAAGATGCAAAACATTATTCTAAATATCAGCAAGAAAATACTAACAAAATAAAATGACGCTCCAAGCAAAACACATATCACCTGGTGAATAAAAATATAGCTCCAAGTAAAGTTACCGATGAACGAAGACGAAAGAGGGGATGCCTTCCCGGGGCATCCCCAAGCTTAGGCTCTTGGTTGTCCTTGAATATTACCTTGGGGTGCCTTGGGAATCCCCAATCTTAGGCTCTTACCACTCCTTATTCCATAGTCCATCGAATCTTTACCCAAAACTTGAAAACTCCACAACACAAAACTCAACAGAAAACTCGTAAGCTCCGTTAGTATAAGAAAATAAAACAACCACTTAGGTACTGTAATGAAATCATTATAAATTCATATTGGTGTAATATCTACTGTATTCCAACTTATCTATGGTCCATACCGTCGGATACTACTCATAGATTCATCAAAATAAGCAAACAACACATAGAAAACAGAATCTGTCAAAAACAGAACAGTCTGTAGTAATCTGTATCAAAAGTATACTTATGGAACTCCAAAAATCCTAACAAATTAGGAAGTCCTAATAAATTCGTGTACCAATCCAGAGCAGAAAGAATCTGATCAGAATCACGTCTCTGTGAATTAAAAAAACTAAATTACTGGGTGCAAAAGTTTCTGATTTTCAGCAGGATCGACACAACTATCACCGTAAGCTATCCTAAAGGTCTTACTTGGCACTTTATTGAAACAAAAGCTATAAAACATGATTACTACAGTAGCATAATCATGTGAACACACAAAAACAGTAAGTATAAATATTGGGTTGTCTCCCAACAAGCGCTTTTATTTAATGCCTTTTTAGCTAGGCATGATGATGACAATGATGCTCACATAAAAGATAAGAATTGAAACATAACGGGACCATCATGAAGCATATGACTAGCACATTTAAGTCTAACCCACTTCCTATGCATAGGGATTTTGTGAGCAAACAACTTAGGGGAACGATAATCAACTAGCATAGGAAGGTAAAACAAGCATAAGTTCAAAACTTGAAGCATATAGAGAGGAAACTTGACATTCTGCAATTCCTACAAGCATATATTCCTCCCTCGTAATAACTTTCAGTAGCATCATGAATGAATTCAACAATATAACCAGCACCTAAAGCATTCTTTTCATGACCTACAAGCATAGGAAATTTACTACTCTCCACATAAGCAAAATTCTTCTCATTCGGAATAGTGGAAGTATCATAAAAGACTTGAACACTAAATTTTTTTTCCACATTAAAAGAGTAATGTTCAAAAGAGGGTAATCATAATCATGACAAGATTTGTAAATATAATCATCACTACTTTTTATAGCATAAGTTTCATCACAATAATCATCATAAGTAGCAACTTCGTTCTCATCTTAATCGATTGAAACCACTCCCAAGATAGTGGAATCACTAAATAAAGTTGACACTCTTCCAAATCCACTTTCGTATTCATCACAATAAAATTCAACATCCTCCAAAATATTGGGATCACTACTTCCTAAAGTTGACACTCTTCCAAACCCACTTTCATCAATATAATCATCATAAGTAGGAGGCATGCTATCATCATAACAACTTTGCATATCAAAACTTGGGATGCTAAAAATATCATCTTCATTAAACATAGCATCCCCAAGCTTGGTACAAACATTAATTTCAGCAAATATATTCTCAAATATTTCATCCTCATCAAACATATCTTCCCCAAGCTTGGGCCCTTTCATATCATAAGCATAATCACTCTCATCATTAAAAATTGATAGCACCAATAGTATAGCAATTATCATCATCACAATGAGTAGTAGGAGCAACATCATTTGGGAGGGATACCTTTCTACCTTTGTTGCTCCTTATTTTCTTTTTCTTCTTCATATTATGTGTGGGTTCAACCTTCCTCTTTGAGCTCCTTATTGATGAGATTGGTTGAATAGAAAGCTCCTCCTCGTTACCTGATTCATCATGAGAAATAATAGGAGGACATTGGGAAGTCTCTTCCCTATCATTAGTATTTTCATCATCTTATATTTGCTTTCTTTTCTTTAGGTAATAGGCAATATAAGGATTTTCAATGCAATTCTCCGCACAAAACAAATAAATCTTTTCTAGATCAACATCAAGGAATTTCTTATGGGCAAATTCTGGAAGGTCCATAAGTAAACATTTCAACTCTTCATAACCCAAAAGCAAACTAAGTTCATTGTAATGATCAAGGGAGATCAAATCATCACAATTTTTGGACACGATTCGATCATGAATCAATTTGCATAGGAGATGTAAATGACCACGTTCAGTGCAAAGTTCACAAGTACGGCAAATGAATTTTAAATTTTCAGCACTCACACCTAGCCTTCCATGCAACCATTTAGTTTCTAAATGCTTATGCCTCTTGCAATATATATCTTCTCTATTTGGTGTGTTCATGCAAACATGCACTCCACAAAAGTTGACATGCTCATAAGATATATTTTCATCATGACTAGAGCAATCATCATTAGTACTATGGATATTCATAGAGTTTATACTAACAACATTGCAATCATGCTTATCATTCAAAGATTTAGTATCAAGCATTTTAATGCACTCTTCTTCTAGCACTTGAGCACAATTTTCCTTTCCATCGAACTCACGAAAGATATCAAAAAGACGAAGCGTATGAGACAAACTTAACTCCATTTTTTGTAGTTTTCTTTTATAAACTAAACTAGTAATAAAACAAGAAACAAAAAGACTCAATTGCAAGATCTAAAGATATACCTTAAAGCGCTAACCTCCCCGGCAACGGCGCCAGAAAAGAGCTTGATGTCTACTACACAACCTTCTTCTTGTAGACGTTGTTGGGCCTGCAAGTGCACAGGTTTGTAGGACAGTAGCAAATTTCCCTTAAGTGGATGACCTAAGATTTATCAATCTGTAGGAGGCGTAGGATGAAGATGGTCTCTCTCAAACAACCCTGCCACCAAATAACAAATGGTCTCTTGTGTCCCCAACACACCCAATACAATGGTAAATTGTATAGGTGCACTAGTTCGGCGAAGAGATAGTGATACAAGTGCAAAATAGATAGTACATATAGGTTTTTGTAATCTGAAATAATAAAAACAGCAAGGTAACAAGTGGTAAAAGTGAGCATAAACGGTATTGCAATGATAGGAAACAAGGCCTAGGGTTCATACTTTCACTAGTGCAAGTTCTCTCAACAATAATAACATAGATAGATCATATAACAAGCCGTCAACATGCAACAAAGAGTCACTCCAAAGCCACTAATAGCGGAGAACAAACGTAGAGATTATGGTAGGGTACGAAACCACCTCAAAGTTATTCTTTCGGATCGATCTATAAAAGAGTTCGTACTAGAATAACACCTTAAGACACAAATCAACAAAAACCCTAATGTCACCTAGATACTCCATTGTCACCTCAAGTATCCATGGGCATGATTATACGATAGGCATCACACAATCTCAAATTCATCCAACCAACACAAAGTACTTCAAAGAGTGCCCCAAAGTTTCTACCGGAGAGTCAAGAACGTGTGCCAACCCCTATGTATAGGTTCATGGGCGGAACCCGCAAGTTGGTCACCAAAACATACATCAAGTGGCACATGATATCCCATTGTCACCACAGATAAGCACGGCAATACATAAATCAAGTGTTCTCATAAAAGACTCAATCCGATAAGATAACTTCAAAGGGGAAACTCAATTCATCACAAGAGAGTAGAGGGGGAGAAACATCATAAGATCCAACTATAATAGCAAAGCTCGCGATACATCAAGATCGTGCCATAGAGAGAACACGAGAGAGAGAGAGAGAGAGAGAGAGATCAAACACATAACTACTGGTACATATCCTCAGCCCCGAGGGTGAACTACTCCCTCCTTGTCATGGATAGCGCCGGGATGATGAAGATGGCCACCGGTGATGGGTTCCCCCTCCGGCAGGGTGCCGGAACGGACTCCCAAGAGGTTTTTGGTGGCTACAGAGGCTTGCGGCGGTTGAACTCCCGATCTATCTTGATTTTCGATGGTTTTAGGGTACGTAGGGATATATAGGCAAAAGAAGTCGGTCGAGGAAGCCTCGAGGGGCCCACGAGACAGGGGGGCGCGCCCTACAGGGGGGGGGGGGGGGCGCCCTCCTATCTTGTGGAGTCCTCGAGGATCTTCTGACTTGATCTCCAAGTCTCCAGGATCATATTCTTCCCAAAATAACGTTCCTGAAGGTTTCATTCCATTTGGACTCCGTTTGATATTCCGTTTCTTCGAAATATTGAAACAGGCAATAAAACAACAATATGGGCTGGGCCTCCGGTTAGTAGGTTAGTCCCAAAAGTAATATAAAAGTATATAATAAAGCCCATAATCATTCAAAAAACATAGTAATATAGCAGGAATGCTTCATAAATTATAGATACTTGGAGACGTATCACTGACTCTCCGGGCTGTTGGGTTATGTGACTTCAATCATCAGCATCCGGTGGTCGCACATAAGTGCCGTGGAAATTATCCAGGAATGTGTCTTCCAGGTTCTCCCAACTTCCGATGGAGTTTGCCGGCAAACTATTCAGCCAATGCCGAGGCAATCCCTTGAGTTTTAGTGGGAGGTACTTGATGGCATGTAGATCATCGCCGTGGTCCATGTGAATGTGGAGAAGGAAATCTTCTATCCATAGTGCGGGGTTTGTAGTCCCAGCATAGGGCTCGATATTCACGGGCTTAAACCCTTCTAGGAATTCATGCTCCATTACTTCGTCAGTGAAGCATAGGGGGTGTGCGGAACCTCTATGACGGGCTACATCACGACGCAATTCAAATGAGTCTGGTCTGTTGTATTTGGCCCGGCCGGATTTGCATTTAGTATATCCGGCGTGGTGGTCATCGTCATGCGTTGGGGCGCTCCCCCGTGATCTGTAGATCGATCTTGACTGTCCTGCTTTGTTTTCCAATTCGTCTCGCAGGTCATGCGTGTAGCCCTGGGCCTTCGTGTTTTTGTTTGTTTGGTGACGGGGTGCGGGCTGGTGTTTGGGATGACACGTCGCTTTGTCTCGGCCACGAGGTGGCCGGTCAGCCGCATCCTGCACTGGTAGTGTAGGCTCTAGTCACTACAAAAAAATACACTTCTGTGATGATACGTGTTTGTCACAGTAGGTCGCATTGTTTGTCATGCATGTACATCCATGACAAATTTATGACACAATCAAGATAGTCATACCTGTGCTATCGTAGAAGTGTTCCATGACATTACCAAAATTATCATCACGGAAGTGTCCACTTCCATGACGATAAATCGCGCGTCACAGAAGTGCTTTCGTCAAGGGTGACCGACACGTGGCATCCACCGTAACGGAACTCCGTTAAGCTATCGGGTTGGGTTTTGGATCCAATAACCCATTAACAGCCCCGACCAATGGGGATTTTCCACGTGTAAAATCATCATTGGCTGGAGGAAACACGTGTCGGCTCACCGTTGGGATAGATGTCATCCACTCATTGGACAGAAGGCGCCTATGATACGTCGACACGTGGCACGGCCAAACAGAGGCCCATTCCTGTGAAAAGGCCGGCCCATTTGACTTGGTCAAAAGGTGGCGGGCCGGCCCATGGAAAGCCTGTTAATGACCTATTCGCATATAGCCCATTTACAGCCCGCTAACCCAAGGCCCGTTATGCCCAATCCGAATTAGGCCTAGTAGCGTCATTTGGGCCATCTGATATGATTCCAGCCCATCTTCACTTCTGGCCCATGTATGGCCCATGACATCTTTTGGCCCATATGAGGCCCTATGTAACTCTTGGCCTATTAACGGCCCATGGTGAAACTGGCCTGCAATGAACAGTGTATCACTTTACACCCATTAACGGCCCGTGGTGAAACTGGCCCGTAATGAACAGTATATCACTTTATACCCATTAAGGGCCCGTTATTCAGTTGGGCTGTTTCCAGCAGATGTTATCTTTCGACCTTCTCAGAGCCCATTTATTCTTGGGCTCATTTCCAGCATTCGTTTACTTACAGCCCGTTACTGTCATTTTCTGCTTGTGGGCCAAATTCAGCCCGTGGTTACATTGGCCCGTTTGTGGTCCGTTAATACGTTGGGCCGTTTTCATAGCGTCATCAAATATGGCCTATTAACGATGGCCCGTTATGGTCATATGGCCCGTATAAGGCCCATTGATGATACGGCCCGTAGAAGGCCCATTGTTTCTACGGCCCATAGAAGGCCCATTGTTTCTACGGCCGTAGAAGACCCATTGTTTCTACGGCTCGTAGAAGGCCTACTGTTTCTACGGCTCGTAGAAGGCCCACTATTTCTACGGCCCGTAGGAGGCCCAGTGTCACTATAGTAAATATTAGCCCATGGTTATTGTGGCCTAGTTTTAAAAAGAACTGCACTGACTACAAGCAAACAAATAAACAAGACAACAAGGAAATAAATAAGCAAGCAACTTATGCTAGGCTATCACGGCTGTTACACATATTACATCCACTGGGCATCAAAGTTCACCACCAGTGCAAATATAGGGAACAAAGCAGCATATCATATACAATGGTTGTCAAAGTTGGCGACCAGCGCAAATAAACGCGCAGCAAAACAAATCCAGAACTAAAACCACTTCAGAAGATCTCAAGAAACAATATCCTGGGTACCCATAATGCTGGCAAGATGCTTAGCAAGCTTATTAACTTTCTCTTGTTTCGTGCTTAAATCCTCCAGCGCTTGCTGTTGCACTAGAAAATATGCATCTGAATTCTGCAGGGACTTCCTCAGTCCTTCAGCTTCCTGTCGCAGCACATCTGATCCATGTCTTTCAACTTGAAGTTGAGACTCAAGAAGATGAACTGATTCAGGCAGTGAGTTCGAAGAGCTTGTGCCAGCAGTAGTGGCCAGTAACTCGAACACTACATCAAGATAGGACTTTTGGGTTCCCTCACTATCGTCAAGCTAGTTTTTATCAGCTTTCTTGGAGACAAACAGGGATGTCTCACTATCTTGAACCTTATCTGCATTACTTCCTTTACCATTGGATAATGCGGTACTGTTCTCCAATATTTTGTCCGCATTCTAAAAGAGAAACAAGCAGACACATCACATGTTTACCATGTTGTATATGAAACTCATTTTGGTAAATGAGTTTAGTAGTAAAGTGGACAGGATAACAACATGAAACAAACATATATCTATGTGCCATGGTCACTTTATGGTCTATATCATTCTAGTTTTTGTTGCCAAAATCAAGATAGAGACACAGTTCAAATAATATTTGTTCAAGACAAAGAAGAATAGACAGAATATAAGTGTGGGTAACTATAGAGCAATAACAACACTTGTAATGTGCATGACATGAGAACATAACTATTTATTCAATTGAAACTGAAATCAACATAGAGCAGGTTACAACAGCAAACTAGTTAAAGAAACAGGTGTCGGTGTCAAAACCGGCGGATCTCGGGTAGGGGGTCCCGAACTATGCGTCTAGGCGGATGGTAACAGGAGATGAGGGACACGATGTTTTTACCCAGGTTCGGGCCCTCTCGATGGAGGTAAAACCCTACGTCCTGCTTGATTAATATTGATGATATGGGTAGTACAAGAGTGGATCTACCACGAGATCAAGGAGGCTAAACCCTAGAAGCTAGCCTATGGTATGATTGTTCTAATGTATGTTGTGTCCTACGGACTAAAGCCCTCCGGTTTATATAGACACCGGAGGAGGCTAGGGTTACACAGAGTCGGTTACAATGGTAAGAGATCTACATATCCATATCGCCAAGCTTGCCTTCCACGCCAAGGAAAGTCCCATCCGGACACGGGACGGAGTCTTCAATCTTGTATCTTCGTAGTCTTGGAGTCCGGCGGACGATGATAGTCCGGCTGTCCGGACACCCCCTAGTCCAGGACTCCCTCAGTAGCCCCTGAACCAGGCTTCAATGACGATAAGTCCGGCGCGCATAATGTTCGGCATTGCAAGGCGGGTTCCTCCCTTGAATAATCCAGAGAAGATCATGAACACCAGGATAGTGTCCGGCTCTGCAAAATAAATTCCACATTCCACCGTAGAGAGAATAAAATGTACACTTAGTTCAATCTTCTGACGTATTATGCGGCGTGACATCACACCGCTACCAAGCCACTGTTTGAATCATTTTTTACTATACCACCTCAACACGTTTAGGGAAGCAGTTTCCTTGGCACGTCTTGTCGAAGCAGAGATCGTGTTCCCCTTATTCCGGGATTCTCATCAATACGGACGTGGGTAACCCAACCGCGCCATTGATGGTGGCGCTTGGGAGATAAGCGAGTTTTACCAGGCCGGTGGGGGACGCACAGTTTCGTCCGCCTATATGTAAGGGATAAGGATTTACCTTCTCACCTACGCCTTCTTCCTCCTTTGCTTATACATCTCTGCGCACTCAAGCTCCAACGCCCAAGCTCGCGCATCTCGCCTCGACCTTCTCCAAATATGTCCGGAGGAGGAGGCAAGTGGTTGGCCTCCACTGTTAAGGCACATCACCAAGCTGCGCAACGCCGGATACCTCACCGGCGATATCGCGCATCGGCTGCCCGACGAGGGGCAGCTCATCCCTACCCCTGGGCCTCATGAGAGGGTCGTCTTTCTTCCCCACTTCCTCCGTGGACTGGGCTTTCTGCTCCATCCATTCGTCCGGGGGCTCATGTTCTATTACGGCCTGGATTTCCATGATCTGGCGCCGAACTTCATCCTCAACATCTCGGCGTTCATCGTCGTGTGTGAGGCCTTCCTCTGCATCCGGCCCCACTTCGGCCTATGGCTCAAGACCTTCAGCGTCAAGCTGAAGGTTGTGAAGGGCACGCAAGCGGAATGCGGAGGCGCCATGTTGGGTAAATTACCCAACGTCCTTTGGCTCGAAGGGGCCTTTGTGGACTCCGTCAAGGGGTGGCAATCGGGGTGGTTCTACATTACCGAGCCGCGCAAGCCCACATGGGCGGCGGCCCCCGAGTTTAGATCTGGCGTCCCCACGCAGCTCACCTCCTGGAAAGAGAAGGGCTTGCTGTGGGGCGATCCGAAGGAGGTGACTGGACTTCGAGCCTGCATCCAGAAGCTGGTGAGCAATAAGCTCAGGCTCGTCGACGTGGTCCAAGTCATGCTCATCCGCCGGATTCTCCCATGCCAAGAACGGGCATTCAATCTGTGGGAGTTCAATCCGAAACAGCACCAGGCGCTGAGCGGGCTCTTTGACACGACGTACGAAGGCGCCTGGAGGGTGCTGTTTAAGGGCGCCGAAGCCCCCGTATCCGCGACGGAAGATCGCGGATTCAGCTCGCAGCATCCAACTGACGAGGTAAGTGATTCAACCCCATTACGGGACACTTTGTAGTAATCAAACTGATTATAAGAGGGTTTCATCCCTTCCTTTCCTTTGACAGGAATGGATGGAGAAGGCCAGGCAGCTTATCAGCCCGGCTCCCCTGCCACAAGACCCAGTGGACGCCCGTTTAGCAGGCCTGCTGGTTCCGGTACCGCACGTGGTGCCGGAGAAGAAGGCCAAGAAGGTGGCCGCGGGGACTCGAAAGAGTTCCTGCAATCAGGCGTCTGACAACGACGCGGACTCCTCCCCCGAAGACGAGGAGGAGGAGGAGTACTCTCTCCCGGAGGGGGGAGAGAAGAAGAGGAAGGCTTCCCCAATAGGGGAGGCCGAAGGGTCCAAAAGGGGGAGAACTATCCCCCCGGACAGTTTCGCCAACACCAGCGTTGGCGAGGATGAGTGGCCCCCAAGGGCCAGGCGTCCAGCGAGATTGTAAGTATTCGGATCCTTGATATGCAATATATTTTATGTCGCGTAGTGTCCTTCTAACGCCGCGTTCTGTCCGTAGTCCGGCCGATGACGATCTCCCCGACTCATCGAGCGGGTCGTTGGCCTCGTCGGATGTGAATTCACTTCCGACTGCCTCTACCCCATGCGCCGACGAGGACGCCGAGGTGGGATCCCAGAGAGGGACCCATCAGGAGGAGGCTTCGGAGGCGCCGTCAGGCAGCCTCCCGGACTTTGCGCCGGACTCTACATCGGAACCCGCAGTGGTTCCAGAGTCCGGCAAGCGGCCCCTTCAAAAGAAGGGCAAGACCGTGCCGCCGGCGGCCCCCGTCCAACCGGAGGCGCCGGATAACTTGTTGGAGGCGCTTAAAGGCGCTTCCATCGAGGAAGAACACCGCACTATCATGAGTGCGGTGATTCAAAAGGTTCAGCTCGCCAAAAGCGGGCTGACCGAAGCCTGCAGCAGCCTTCTAACAGGCTTTGAGGTAAGAAGTTAAAATTATGTAATGTAATACCGCATAGACAGTAGCCCCTGATGCTCAGTTCGGTGTTTGGAAAGAAAAGCCGGACTGAGGATCTAACAAGATATGCACAGGGTTGCTAAAAATATGTCAATATGGGTTTGCAGGCTGCGCTACTGGCCTCTGCCGCATTAACAGCGGAGGTCGATGTGCTAAAGCAGGATCTCGAGCGGTCCGAGCGAGAGCTCGGCCATGCGAAGAAGCAGCT
Organism: Triticum timopheevii; assembly: GCA_963921465.1. Classification (NCBI taxonomy): domain Eukaryota; kingdom Viridiplantae; phylum Streptophyta; class Magnoliopsida; order Poales; family Poaceae; genus Triticum; species Triticum timopheevii. The sequence goes on from OY997272.1 coordinate 175,640,185, forward strand.
CGAGGACAAAGAAGGTGAGTAACACCGCTTTGAATAGGTACCTTACAGAAAAGGATTTTGGTTGCAATAAAATTAACAAGGATAATATGTGTATTGCAGGGGCCACTACCGAGGTGGCAGCCCTGAAGGATGCTGTGTCCGCGGCCGAACACAGTGCGGCCGCGGAACGGGCAGAGCGAGAAAAGCAGGAGGCACGGGTGGCGGAAGTTCGGCAAGAGCTCCAGGCTCTCATGGAAAAGCATGAGAGTTTGGAGCGTGACTCCAAGACTCGAGAGTCCGAGCTTGCCTCGGCTCTCGAAAGTGCCAAGTCCGCCAAGGCCGAGGCCCATAAGGCCCTTCAGGAGGTTGAAGATATAAAGAAAATAGCGGCGGGTAAGGCATTTTTCATGCAAAGCAAGCATGTTAATGTAAAATACCTGACACTTACCCGCATTCGGAGCTCTCCAGGGGCGTTTGCAGATCTGCTGCGTAGTACGTCCGATGCCGCCGCATTCTATCGTGGCGAGGAGGGGAGCTCGATGGAAAAAGTCTTCTGGTCTCAGTATGCTACGGCCGGACACCCGGTGCCCCCAAGCGACCAGCTGAAGCAGCTGGTCGAACTCCACAAGGTAGCTGAAGAGGCCATGAAGGGCCTTATAGTCCGGCTGTGGCCTGGACAGGCCATGCCTGGGAGCTACATTGGCCTCGTGCGGCGGCTGGTGGATGCATGCCCCTGGGTGGATGTCATCAAGCGCTCCACCTGTATTGAAGGCGCTCACCGGGCCCTCGCCCGCACAAAGGTGCAATGGGGCAGGTTGGATGCGGAGAAGCTTCTCACGGACCCACCGCCGCGGGGCAAGGAGTATCGCACACCCGAAATGTATTATAAAACTGTCCTGAAGGGAGCCCGCAATATTGCGGATGAGTTCCCTAGAAATGTAATCTTTGAGTGAATTTGCTATGTATTATCCTGCGCGCTGAAACTTTGGTCATGTGCGTGTTAAGCAATGCTTGTTTAATTTAAAATATTACCTTCTGTGCGGCCGTTTATAAAATCTAAGAGATGGCAAGTCGTTGGCTTTAGCCCCCAAGCCATGAGTGCTGGGGTGTTCGGGATAAACTTGAGCACTCTTGTTCCCATTGTTGGGTCCATCGAGGGAGGCGCTCAACACAACGAACAAGGCAGCCGGACTTATAATGCTTGAACACTCTCACTTAGCCATAGAATTCTATAATTTTAAATTTCGGCGAAGCCCCTAGTATTCGGAAGACCGAATCCAGGGCGCTATCCACGCCTTCGTCGGACATTGTCTGGAACTTCGCTCGAAGCGGCGTGAGTCTTTAAGGACCCGAAAAAACCTCTCGAACAGTGACCAGTCTCTCGCCTTATCATGCCAGTCAGTTTTAGCTTTCTCCACTGAGGCGCTCGCCCGGCTCAACCGGGGCGCAATCGCAGTGGTTCTCCCAGTGCCACCTTAGCCGACAGAACGGAACGTAAGGCACCAAAACGTGGGAGCCGGGCAAACCCAACTATTGACCCAAGACATGATTCGGAGCCGATTCATATAATGCTATAAGTTTGGGGTGCCGCACTTGTGAAAGTGTTCGGACTTATCACACCATAGAGTGGGGAACATAAGCACCCGGTGTATTAGGCCGTACCAAAATATACGGGTGCAAGATGTCATATAATGAGCATATATATATAAAAGGTAATGCAATTGCGATCAAAAAGGTGCTGCATTATTTATGAAAGAAAGTCTGCTAGTATAGCGTACTGATACAAATAGTGCGGTAAGCAAGGGATTTGGACTAAGTAAACATGTCCCCCTCCAGGGATGAGCTGCGGACTTGGTGTATATAATCGAATTTAATGCTCGTAATTGAGACCACCTGAGTGTTCGTCGCAGCCTTCTTTAGTCCCTGACTGTTGCATCATGAGTTCGGCAGGTTCGCCGCCGGACAGGGCTTCTGGTTAACAGAGTCCTGTGTACATAAAAGAAAAAAGATAAAAAATATATAAAAAAAAGGGGGGCACACTTGCGAGCCCCCGGTGTGGTCGAACCGCACTCTGGGTCAGTTGCGATCGTGCCCCCTCCCCTGTGCCCATGGTATCTCCAAAGCGTAATGATGTACGCGGAGTGTTATTATTGCGATCATGCGCGGGCAAGGGTTGGGGCCGCATTGCTACGCATGCTCTGATCGCACCAGGTGGTCTTGGTTGGTATTGCTTCGGGCGTGTTTTGCTGTATCCGGCTGTTTAACGGCCGGACTGGAGAATTGCCTTAAGAGGCTACTCTGTACTTCTGCCGCGAGAGCCGCTGTATGTTCCTCCGTTCGGAGGGAGCGTTCCGTATTCCCATTGACCGTGATGACTCCACGAGGTCCTGGCATCTTGAGCTTTAGGTATGCATAATGCGGCACCGCGTTGAATTTTGCAAACGCAGTTCGTCCGAGCAGAGCGTGATAGCCGCTGCGAAACGGGACTATGTCGAAGATTAACTCTTCGCTCCGGAAATTATCCGGGGATCCGAAGACCACTTCCAGTGTGACTGAGCCTGTACAGTTGGCTTCCACTCCTGGTATGACACCTTTAAAGGTTGTCTTTGTAGGTTTAATCCTTGATGAGTCTATGCCCATTTTGCGCACTGTATCCTGATAAAGCAGGTTCAGGCTACTGCCGCCGTCCATCAGGACTCTCGTGAGGTGAACTCCATCGACGATTGGGTCTAAAACCAATGCGGCGAATCCGCCATGGCGTATGCTGGTCGGATGGTCTCTTCGATCGAAAGTGATCGGACAAGAGGACCATGGATTGAACTTCGGGGCGGCTGGCTCAATCGCATAGACGTCCCTTAGTGCGCGTTTCCTCTCCCTCTTGGGTATGTGGGTCACGTATATCATATTCACCGTCCGCACTTGTGGGGGAAAACCCTTCTGTCCTCTATTGTTCGGCGGTCGGGTCTCTTCCTCGTCGTCGCTATTTAGCCCCTTGTCATTGTTTTCGGCAATTAACTTGCCGGCCTGCTTGAACACCCAGCAACCTCTATTAGTGTGGTTAGCTGGCTTTTCAGAGGTGCCATGTATCTGGCATAAGCGATCGAGTATTCGGTCCAGATTGGACGGACCCGGAGTGATTCTTTTGAATGGCTTCTTCCGCTGACCGGGTTTAGAGCCTCGGAATCTGGCATTGACTGCCGTATCCTCCTTATCGTCGCTGTTAATGCGGCGTTTGTTTTTGTTTCGACGTGACCTGCCGTTGTTGTCCTTAGTATCCGGACTGCCAGAATTTTTACGGAGATTGTTGCTGCGAGCTAGCCAGCTGTCCTCTCCCGCGCAAAAGCGGGTGATTAACAATGTGAGGGCTGCCATGGATTTCGGCTTTTCTTTCCCCAGGTGCCGGGCTAGCCATTCGTCCCGGATGTTATGTTTGAAGGCTGCAAGGGCCTCTGCATCCGGACAATCGACGATTTGATTTTTCTTCATCAAGAACCGTGTCCAGAATTGTCTGGCCGATTCGTCTGGCTGCTGAATGATGTGTCTTAGGTCATCAGCGTCTGGTGGTCGCACATACGTGCCTTGGAAGTTATGAAGGAACGCGGCCTCCAGGTCTTCCCAACACCCAATTGACTCTGCGGGCAAGCTGTTAAGACAATGCCGAGCTGGTCCTTTAAGCTTGAGTGGGAGATACTTGATGGCGTGGAGATCATTGCCGCGGGCCATATGGATGTGGAGAAGATAATCTTCTATCCAAACCGCGGGGTCTGTTGTGCCATCGTAGGATTCAATGTTTACGGGTTTAAACCCTTCAGGGATTTGATGATCCATTACTTCGTCAGTGAAGCATAGCGGGTGTGCGGCGCCTTTGTATTGAGCAATATCGCGACGCAGCTCGAGAGAGCGCTGTCTGCTGTGCTCGGCCCGGCCAGGGTTATTGTATCCGGCGCGACGGTATTCGTCGTGGGTCGTGGGGCGCCCATGTGATCCGTAGATGGATCTGGATTGTCTTGCTTTGTCCTCCAATATGTCTCGCAAGTCCGGCGCGTTCCCTCTTGGCTTTGTACTTTTTGGAGCGATGCCGGGGTACGGTCTTGGCTGGGGGCCTAGATGCCTCTCTGTCACGACCACGGGGTGGTCGGTCAGCCATATCATGCACTGGTGATGGAGGTATGTATGCTTCCTCCTCTAATCGGGGGAGCAGCTTGCGTCTTGGGTAGCTTTTGGAGGGGCGTTCGAGTTTATACTCTTCGGCCGCGAGGACCTCGGTCCATCGATCGGCCAGTGGGTCCTGATCAGCTTGAAGCTGTTGCTGCTTTTTCTTTAGGCTGTTTGCTGTGGCGATAAGCCTGCGCTTGAAACGCTCTTGTTCGACGAGATCCTCAGGTACGACGAATTCGTCATCGTTGAGGCTTGCTTCGTCTTCGGAGGGAGGCATATAGTTATGATCCTCAACCTCTTCGTCTGTCGCCCTCTCGTGAGGGCTTGCTTCTGCATCCTCCTGCGCTGAGTCTTGCTGGAGGGGATTGTCTTTGGCACTCTCTGGGGTATTATTATCTCCTGTGCCGGAATCTCCATTCTTGCTGTGGCGGTATTTAGAGCGGTGCTGCTGACGCCGGCGTTTGGGCTGCTTCTTTAAAGAGTCTGCCTCCGCTGTTTCTTCGCCGTCCCCGTCTTTTGGGGTGTCCACCATATATATGTCGTATGACGAGGTGGTCTTCTAGTGCCCTGTTGGCGCTGGTTCCTGTTCGTCTCCGGCATCGTCGTCCATAGCGTCGATGTCGTCAGAGTCGTAGTCTAGCATGTCGGTTAGATCATTGATAGTGGCTACAAAGTGGGTGGTGGGTGGGATCTGAATTTCTTCGTTGTCCGTACCCCAACCATCCTGGCCATAGTCTGGCCAGGACTCTCCTGATAACGAGAGATGCTTTAGTGAATTCAGGATATCGCCAAAAGGCGAGTATTGGAAGATGTCCGTGGCGGTGAATTCCATAACCGGCGCCCAATCCAGATCGATTGGTAGGGGCGCGGGAGGTTCGGAGTCCGACAAGGAGTCCGGTGCCTCGGAATCACGAGTTTCGCAGGGGACAAGATTAGTGTTCGGCTCCATCGCTGTGGATGTTGAAGCCCCCAGGGCGGCGTCTATCCACCGGCCCTCGATCTGGGCGATCGGCTCCGGACTAATGGCCGAAGCGGATCCGGGTGCGGCCACCAAGGCACTATTCGGTGGCAGAGCTAGATCATGCCCGTCGTCACAGTGCGGCGTGCTTGGCTGTGGCTCGAGTCCGTCGAAGATCAAGTCTCCGCGGACATCGGCCGTGAAGTTTAGGCTTCCGAATCTGACCTGACGGCCAGGGGCGTAGCTTTCGATCTGCTCCAGATGGCCAAGTGAATTAGCCCGCAGTGCGAAGCCGCCGAATACGAAGATCTGTCCGGGGAGAAAAGTCTCACCCTGGACAGCGTTGTTGGTTGAAGATGCCATCAAGCCTATCGGTGACGACACAGAGGAACTCTCAATGAAAGCACCAATGTCGGTGTCAAAACCGGCGGATCTCGGGTAGGGGGTCCCGAACTGTGCGTCTAGGCGGATGGTAACAAGAGACGAGGGGCACGATGTTTTTACCCAGGTTCGGGCCCTCTCGATGGAGGTAAAACCCTACGTCCTGCTTGATTAATATTGATGATATGGGTAGTACAAGAGTGGATCTACCACGAGATAAAGGAGGCTAAACCCTAGAAGCTAGCCTATGGTATGATTGTTGTAATGTATGTTGTGTCCTACGGACTAAAGCCCTCCGGTTTATATAGACACCGGAGGAGGCTAGGGTTACACAGAGTCGGTTACAATGGTAGGAGATCTACATATCCGTATCGCCAAGCTTGCCTTCCACGCCAAGGAAAGTCCCATCCGGACACGGGACGGAGTCTTCAATCTTGTATCTTCGTAGTCTTGGAGTCCGGTGGACGATGATAGTCCGGCTGTCCGGACACCCCCTAGTCCAGGACTCCCTCAATAGGTTTAAAACATACCTGTTGCGCCATTGGAGTTTCAATTCCATCCTTCAAATTTGAAAATAGTTGGTATGAGAAAATACAGTAATGCAAGAGCAAAGGAGTATGAATCATAGCTACAGAACCTAACTTGAGAACAAATCTTCTTATCCTTTAAGCGTTGAGTTGGGATTCGGAGTGGTGGTCCTTATGCTTTGGGCACTGCAGTTCCCTTACTAACCGCTCGTGTTTGGGTGCTCTGTGGTGGAGACGGTGCTGTGTCAACTAGAACTGGGTCACTATCTGCCGGGGTTGGGGTTAGAAGGGGTGTAGCTGGTTCTCTGTCCAACTGGGTAGGGGAACAATCTGCGAGAGTCTGGGTTATGTGTGGTGGATCTGGTCCTTGGGCAAGTACAACCGTGGTTCTATCTGCATCAACTTGTAGCACTATCTTTTCTGAAGACCGTGTTGACTCCCTTAGATACTGCCATCACGCTCTCCAATTCAAATGGCTGATAAACAAGAAAAGTAATTGAAAGTATAGACATTGTATGATAGACAGGTGCAATGGATAGTGGGGAATAAAAGAGGGCATGAAATAATTCATATTTATGTTGTCTAACCAAACAGGATAACATGACACAATTTCACATATATGATGGCTAACTAAACAGGATAGCATGACACAATTTCAAATTATGATGGCTAACTAAAAAAGATGGAAAGACATAGTTCAAAATATGAGACTATGTAAACAGGATGACATGACATAACTATATAATGTGTTTATTAAATAGGTTGGCATGCCATAATTCACATACATTCATGGATAGAATGCCATAATTCTAAATATGATGACTGTAAACACTAAACAGGATGAGATGATATAACTATATGATGTCTTTATTAAATGGGTTGCCATGCCATAATTCAGATAGATGATGTGTATGTACTATGTAAACATGATGGCATGATATAATTCAAATATATGATTTATATAGTAAGCAAGTAAGCAGATGGCAATCTATATATGATGTAAAAACTAAGCAATGCAAGACAACATGCATGACATGGGTAATATAACCCTGCCAAGTTTGATCATAGACCTCAGGGGGGAAATAGGACTGGTCATCAGTCTCTAAATCCTCCTCTGAGGAGCTCTCTGTAGCCAGCAAGATGTCTGCTTCAGCAGGTAGCATTGTCTGCTCTGAATACCTTGTTTTCACTCCAGATACTTCCATCACCGCTTCAAATGGTCGATGCACAGGAAGAGTAGTTGAATATACAAATGTTGTCGACAAATGGAACACGTAATACAAAAAAATGATATCATGATATAATTCACATACATGATGATTGGCTAAACAACATGGCATTGCATAATTCACATATATAATGCCTTTGCAACAAGATAGCATTGTATAATTCACATATATAATGTCTTGCAACAAGATGGCAATGCATAATTCACATATATGGTAATTAGACACTAAACAGGTGGCATTCACACAAAGCATGTCTAAACTAATCAAATGGCATAGCAATGTGAGACACCATACGCACGATATGAGCAACATAACCCTGCCAAGTTAGAGCATACACCTCGGGGGGGGGGGATAGGACTGGTCATCTGTCTCTGAATCCTCCTCTGAGGAGCTATCCGTAACCAGCGAGATATGCGCTTCGTCAGATAGCATAGTCTACTCAGAAGACCTTGTTTTCACTCCAGAATTTGCCATCACCGTGTCAAATGGCTGATGCACACGAAGAGCAGTTGAATGTACTAACATTGTTGACAAATGTAATATGTAACAAAAAAAGGATGGCCTGATATAATTTACATATAAGATGACTGGCTAAGCAGGATGGCATTGCAAAATTCACATATATGATGCCTGGCTAAACAAGGTGGCGTTGCATAATTCACATAAACGATGAATAAACTAAACAGATGGCATTCGCACAAAGGATGTCTAAACTAAGCAGATAACATATTTGATGTATAAAGTAAGCAATGCAAGACACCATATGCATGATATAACCAACATCAGCATGCCAAGTTAGAGCGAAGACCTCAGGGGGTAAATAGGAGTTATCTTCTCCTTCTGAATCCCCCTCAGAACAGATATCTTCCTCTCGATTACAATTCGAAATGCGTGGAGGGGGGCTGCCTTTGCGCCTACCATGGAGCAACGTTTGCATGAAATTATATTGCCACGCAAGGCTCGTCTCTTTTGCTCTACATGTTCAGTTCCATTGTTTACAATAACTGTCATGCATAGGAATAAAACATAGTGAGATTTTGTAAGGAGTGCATGCAGAAATCCAGAGTGATGGTAGCAACCTGTGGATAGACCCAAAACCAATAATAGCAGGCAGATAATGGCTTCAGTTAATAAATACAGATAATGGCTTCTTTACTGTTTGTTTCCCACCCAACACGAAGCTCATAGTAGACACCGGAGATTAACCAGATAGTAGATAGATACTATTGATAGCGGCCCCGATATGTACCCCACAACCATTTAAAAACTCAAGTTTGACCATTAGTTTGGAGCTGACTCAGAGTCTAATCGGTGAACATGACGATAAAGTAGCATGTAATATTAAGCGATGCATAACGTAAGCAGACATGAAAGAGTGCGACCTCTCTTGCGGACCCGTGTAGTCCTCGAGGTCATCTGCTCGGTTGATGATGGTAATGCAGTTTTCATGGCTGCCAGCAGCAGGGAAGAAGATCTGAGGCGGCAAAAGACAGTCTGGAGGCTAGATCCCTGCTGTGCTGGACCCTTCTATCGTTGGAGCAGCTGAGCTGGGGTGGACAACGGCGCAGCAGGAGCGGGACAAACCACGCAAGGTTTTCTTTGACAACTATATGTAAGAGAAGTAATTCTGTAAGGGCTCGTTTGAATTGGAGGATTCCAACAATGCAGGGATAGGAAATAGACAAGAACAGGATAGGAATGCACGTGGAAAACAGGGAATTTAAAAACACAGGATTTCTGCCAATCTGGGTGTTTGATTCACAACAATTGGAAGATCACAGGATGCAAAGAAGCATGGTGAGATTAAGTGAAACCACAAGAAAATGTACGGTTATAATGCTATTATGCTACTATCTCTTAGTATTGTGCTTCATGAATAGGAATTTGAAAAGGAGGACAAGTGAAAATTAAAATTCCTACGTTTTTTCTTTCAAGGAGACACTAAAGGAACAAATCTGTGTGCTCAGTGGACAATATATATAACATGTAGAGTAAAAAAGAGATGCAACAAGTGTACAACCTCTTTGGCGAAGCCATGTCGATCTCAGCGTGATTGGGTTGGCCGGTCAGGATGCTCCGACTGACTTTGCTGTCGGAGGACGGGAAGAAGATCTTAGGCGTCTAGAGATGGAGCCCGAGGTACTGCTCCGCTGAAAGTGCAATCATGCCCTTACATTATGTTTTGATGTTTATGACAATCTACATGTAGGGGACTAACAATGGCTGTCAAGTGAATCTCAGGTGTTGGTCCCCGGTTCATCAAATTGTGTGTGGATCAAGAGCATACGAAGTGGGTTCTCTCAAGGTTGAAGTGTTAAAATGATGTTTCATTTTGTTTCCTTGAGTATAGGATCCCGCACTATTAACAGGGGATTGATTGGGTTCGTAACAGACTTGCTCGAGTCAAAGTACTCCTTTCTATAGGTCTCTGAACCATTCTGTCTCTGGGAGTGCCGGATGTCCGGGCCGCTGTCCTCCCCCGAATGTACGGCTCATGCCCCGGATATCTGGCCCTGGCTTTTTCCTTGTCCAGTAGGTTTTCTTTTTTTCGCCGGATGTCCGGGTGTGCGCCAGATTTCTGGGCCTTCCTGTCTTGCCGGATGTCCGGGCCCCATTCCGGATGTCGGGCCCCTTACTGCCTGAAAAACTGATTTGGTTCTGTAAACGTTCGTGGGCTCTCCGGATGTCCGGCTATCTTCCGGATGTCCGGGCTTCCCTTTTACGCCGGATGTCCGGGCTTGACCCCCGGATGTCCGGCTCCTCTGGTTCCTACTCTGTTCTGCCCTGTTCTCCAAGTTGCTTGCTAGGCCGGATCTCCGGCCTCTAGCCCGGATGTCCGGCCTGCCCGTTCACTTGCACTACAACAGCCATATTTGAGCTCACACTACATATATAGCCTTTCTTCCCCACTAGAGATGCTGACCATTCACTTTGAACAAACCCTAGAACACTTCTCACACTCTCTCTCATTCCTCCACACCAAATCTTAGATCCCCAAGGGATTTGAGAGCTTTGGAAAGAAGTTGTCCAATCAAGTGATAGATCCACTTCTCCTCCTTCTTTGCACCCAGGGAATTCGTGATTTGAGCAAGTCTTGAGAAAATCCCCATCGATCTTGTTACTCTTGGAGGTTGGAGACTCCTAGGCGGTAGGAGTCTTTCGGAGAGGAATCGACCTTTGTGATTACCCCCGGATAAGTTTGTGAGGGTTTGGAGACCACCCCAAGGTCTACCACTAGTGGTTGAGAAACGCCTTCGTGGTGTTGTCTCAAAGGGAGAATAGGGTGAGTGTCGGTGTCAAAACCGGCGGATCTCGGGTAGGGGGTCCCGAACTGTGCGTCTAGGTGGATGGTAATAGGAGACAAGGGACACGATGTTTTTACCCAGGTTTGGGCCCTCTCGATGGAGGTAAAACCCTACTCCTGCTTGATTGATATTGATGATATGGGTAGTACAAGAGTGGATCTACCACGAGATCAAGGAGGCTAAACCATAGAAGCTAGCCTATGGTATGATTGTTGTAATGGTTGTGTTGTCCTACGGACTAAAACCCTCCGGTATATATAGACACCGGAGAGGGCTAGGGTTACACAGAGTCGGTTACAATGGTAGGAGATCTACATATCCGTATCGCCAAGCTTGCCTTCCACGCCAAGGAAAGTCCCATCCGGACACGGGACGAAGTCTTCAATCTTGTATCTTCATAGTCTTGGAGTCCGGCTGGCGATGATAGTCCGGCTGTCCGGACACCCCCTAGTCCAGGACTCCCTCAGTAGCCCCTGAACCAGGCTTCAATGACGATGAGTCCGGCACGCATATTGTTCGGCATTGCAAGGCGGGTTCCTCCTCCGAATAATTCATAGAAGATTGTGAACACAAGGATAGTGTCCGGCTCTGCAAAATAAATTCCACATTCCACCATAGAGAGATAATATATACATAAGTTCAATCTGCTGACGTATTCTGTGGCATGACGTCATGCCACCACCAAGCTTTACTTGAATCGTTTTTTATTATACCACCTCAGCGCGTTTAGCGAAGCGGTTTCCTTGGCACGTCTTGTCGAAGCAGAGATCGTGTTCCCCTTATTCCGGGATTCCCATCAATACGGACGGTAACCCAACCGCGCCATTGATGGTGGCGCTTGGGAGATAAGTGAGTTTTACCAGGCTGGTGGGGACGCATAGTCTTCGTCCGCCTATATATGAGGGGATAAGGATCCACCTTTTTACCTATGCCTTCTTCCTCCTTTGCTTATCCATCTCCGCGCACTCGAGCTCCAGCGCCCAAGTCTGCACATCTCGTCTCGACCTTCTCCAGCCATGTCTGGAGCGGGAGGCAAGTGGTTGGTCTCCTCCGTTACGAAGGAGCACATCGAAAAGCTGCGCGGCGCCGGATACCTTTCCAGCGACATCGCGCACCGGCTGCCCGACGAGGGGCAGCTCATCCCCACCCCCAGACTCCATGAGAGGGTCGTATTCCTTCCCCACTTCCTCCGCGGACTGGGCTTCCCACTTCATCCCTTTGTCCGGGGGCTCATGTACTATTACGGCCTGGATTTCCACGATCTGGTGCCGAACTTCATCCTCAACATCTTGGCGTTTATCATCATGTGTGAGGCCTTCCTCTGCATCCGACCTCACTTTGGCTTGTGGCTCAAGACCTTCAACGTCAAGCCGAAGGTGGAGAAGGGCGCTCAAGCGGAGTGCGGAGGCGCCATGGTGGGCAAAATGCCCAACGTCACCTGGCTTGAAGGGGCCATCGTGGAGTCCATCAAGTGATGGCAATCGGGGTGGTTCTATATCACCGAGCCGCGTGACCCTAAATGGGCAGCGGCCCCCGAGTTCAGATCTAGTATCCCCATGTAGCTCACCTCCTAGAAAGAGAAGGGATTGCTATGGGGCAGTTCGGAGGAGCTGACAGGACTCCAGTCCTGTCTTCAGACCTTGGTGAACAAGAAGCTTAGGCTTATCAATGTGATCCAGGTCATGCTCGTCCGCCGGATTCTCCCCTGCCAACAGCGGGCCTTCACTTTGTGGGAGTTCGATCCGGCACAGCACCGGACCCTGAGCGGGCTCTTCGACACGACGTACGAAGCTGCCTGGAGGGTGCTGTTCAATGTCGGAGAAGCCCCCGCGTCTGCGACTGAAGATCGCGGATTCAGCACCAAGCGCCCGGCCGACGAGGTAAGCTTTGTTATCCTCTACGGGACATTTATTTTCTTTCATATCTTAATTTTATGTGGGATCTAAAACTCCCAATGCCTTTGACAGGACTGGCAGAGGACGTCCGAATAGGTAGAGTGTCCGGCCCCCCTTCCCGAAGACCCAGCGGACGCCCGTTTAACGGGGCTGCTAGTCCCGGCACTCTACGTGGTGCCGGAGAAGAAGGCCAAGAAGAAGGCCACGGGAACTCGAAGAAGTTCCCGGCGCCAGGTGATATCGGACTCATCGTCCGGTGGCTCCGAGGCGGACTCCTCCCCCGAAGACGAGGAGGAGAAAGAGGACTCTCTCCCGGAGGAGGGAGAGAGGAAGAGGAAGGCTTCCCCAACGGGGGAGGCCGAAGGGTCCAAGAGGGGAAGGACTCTTCCCCCAGACAGCTTCGCCAACGCCAACATTGGCGATGAAGAGTGGCCCTCAAGGGCCAGGCCTCCGCAAGATCGTAAGTATCCGGATTCCTGAATGGTTTATAATATCTCCTTTGTGTCACATAGTGTCCTTCTAATGCCGCACACTACCTGTAGTCCGGCCGATGATGATCTTCCCGCTTCGTCGAGCGGGTCCTTGGCTCCATCGGACGTGGATTCCATTCCGACCGCCTCCACCCCTCGTGCTGACGACGCCAAGGTGGGATCCCAGGAGGGGACCCATCAGGAGGAGGCTCCGGAGGTGCCGCAAGGCGGCCTCCCGGACTTTGTGCTGGACTCCATGCCGGAACACGCAGTGGTTCCGGAGTCCGGCAGGCGGCCCCTTCGTAAGAAGGGCAAGACCGTGACGCCGGCAGCCTCCGCCCAACCGGAGGCGCCGGACAACTTGTTGGAGGCGCTTAACGGCGCTTCCATCGAGGAAGCACACCACACTATCATGAGTGCGGTGATTCAGAAAGTTCAGCTCGCCAAGAGCGGGCTGACCGAAGCCTGCAGTAGCCTTCTAATAGGCTTTGAGGTAAGAAGCTTAAAATATGTAATGTAATACCGCATAGACAGTAGCCCCTGATGCTCGCTCCGGTGTTCGGAAAGAAAAACCGGATTGAGTATCTAAAAAAGATTTACGCAGGAGTGCTAAAAATTGTGTCAATATGGGTTTGCAGGCTGCGCTGCTGACCTCTGCCGCACCGACGGCGGAGGTCAGTGCTTTGAAGCAGGACCTCGAGCGGTCCGAGCAAGAGCTCGGCCTGGCTAAGAGGCAGCTCGAGGACAAAGAAGGTGAGTAACACCACTTTTAAGTTTGTACCTTACAGAAAAGGATTTTGGTTGCAATAGAAATAACAAGGATAACGTGGGTATTGCAGGGGCCACGAACGAGGTGGCGACCCTGAAGGAGGCTGTGTCCGCGGCCGAACGCAATGCGGCCGCAGAACGAGCGGAGCGCGAGAAGCAGGAGGCGCGGGTGGCGGAATTGCGGCAAGAGCTCCAGGCACTCATGGAAAAGCATGAGAGTTTGGAGCGCGACTCGAAGACTCGAGAGTCCGAGCTTGCCTCGGCTCTTGAAAGTGCCAAAGCCGCTAAGGCCGAGGCCCATAAGGCCCTCCAGGAGATTGAGGAGGTGAAGAAAATAGCGGCGGGTAAGGCATTTTTCATGCAAAGCAAGCATGTGAATGTAAATTACTTGTTACCCGAATTCGGAGCTCTCCAGGGGCGTTTGCAGATCTGCCTCGCAGCGTGTCTGATGCCGCCGCATTCTATCGGGCCGAGGAGGGGAGCTCAACGGAGAAGGTCTTCTGGTCTCAGTACGCTGAGGCCGGACACCCGGTGCCCCCTAGCGACCAGCTGAAGCAGCTGGTCGAGCTCCACACGGTAGCCGAGCAGACCATGAAGGGCCTCATAGTCCGGCTGTGGCCTGGAGAGGCCATGCCTGGGAGCTACTTCGGCCTCGTGCGGCAGCTGGTGGATGCGTGCCCCTGGGTGGAAGTTACCAAACGCTCCGCCTGCATTGAAGGTGCCCGTCGGGCCCTTGCCCGTGCAAAGGTGCATTGGGGCAGGCTGGATGCGGAGAGGCTTATCACTGACGCGCCGCCAGCGGGCAAGGAGTACCGTACGCCCTAGATGTACTATAAGACTGTCCTGAAGGGTGCCCGCAAGATTGCGGATGAGTGCCCCAGAGATGTAATTATTGAGTAAACTCGCAATGTGTTATCCTGTGCGCTGAAAACTTTGTTCATATGCGCTAAGCAACGCTTATTGATTTAAAATATTATCTTCTGTGCGGCCGTTTATAAAATCTGAGAGATGGCAAGTCGTCGGCTTCAGCCCCCATGCCACGAGTGCTGGGGTGTTCGGGATAAACTTGAGAACTCTTGTTCCCATTTTTGGGTCCATCTAGGGAGGCGCTCAACACAACGAACAAGGCAACCAGACTTATAATGGTTGAACACTCTTACTTAGCCATAGAATTCTATAATTTTAAATTTCGGCGAAGCCCCTAGTATTCAGAAGACCGAGTTCGGGGCGCTATCCACACCTGGGCCGGACACAGCCGGTTCCTCGCTCGAAGCGGCATAAGTCTTTAAGGACTCGAAAAGACCTCTCGAACAGCGACCAGTCTCTCGCCTTATCATGACAGTCAGTTTTAGCTTTCTCCACTGAGGCGCTCGCCCAGCTCAACCGGGGCGCAATCGCAGTGGTTCTCCCAGTGCTACCTTAGCCGACAGAACGGAACGTAAGGTACCAAAACATGGGAGCCGGGCAAACCCAACTATTGACCCAAGACATGATTCGGAGCTGATGCATATAATGCTATAAGTTCGGGGTGCCGCACTTGTGAAAGTGTTCGGACTTATTACACCATAATGTGGGGAACATAAGCCCCTGGTGTATTCGGCCGTACCAAAATGTACGGGTGCGAGATGTCATGAACGAACATATATAAGAAAAGAAATGCAATTGTAAGCAAAAAGTGCTGCATTGTTTATTCAAGGAATTCTGTTATGAGTGCAGAACGATACAAATAGTGCGGTAAGCAAGGGATTGGACTAATTTAACATGTCCCCCTCCAGGGGTGGTGCTGCGGACTGGTGTATTTAACAAATTTAATGCTCATAATTGAGACCACCTGAGTGTTCGTCGTAGCCTTTGTCCCTTCCTAGCTGTTGCATCGTGAGTTCAGCAGATCTACTGCCTGACAGGGCCTCTGGTGAACGGAGTCCTGTGGAAAAAATAAAAAAATAAAAAAAAGAAAGAGTGACACACTTGGGAGCCCCTGGTGTGGTTAAGCCACACTCTGGGTCTGTCGTGGTCGTGCCCCTCCCCCTATGCCCATGGTACCTCCAGAGCGTAGTCATGTACGCGAAGAGCTGGTCTTGCAATCATGCGAGGGACGGGGTTGGGGCCACATTGCTACGCATGCTCAGAATGTGCCAGTTGGTCTTGATTGATGTTACTCCGGGCGCGTTTGGCCATGTCCGGTTGTTTAACGGCCGGACTCGAAAATTGCCTTAAAAGGTTGCTCTGTACTTCTGCCGCGAGAGCCGCTGTGTGTTCCTCCGTTCGGAGGGAGCGTTCAGTGTTTCAGTTGACCGTGATGACTCCACGAGGGCCTAGCATCTTGAGCTTAAGGTATGCATAATGCGGCACCACGTTGAACTTTGCAAATGCGGTTCGTTCGAGCAGGGCGTGATAGCCACTGCGGAACGGGACTATGTCGAAGATTAATTCCTCGCTTCGGAAATTATCCGGGGATCCGAAGACCACTTCCAGTGTGACTGAGCCTGTACAATTGGCCTCAACACCTGGTATGACGCCTTTAAAGGTCGTCTTTGTAGGTTTAATCCTTGAGGGGTCTATGCCCATCTTGCACACTGTATCCTGATAAAGCAGGTTCAGGCTGCTGCCGCCGTCCATTAGGACTCTAGTGAGGTGAAATCCATCAACGATTGGGTCTAAGACCAATGCGGCGAACCCACCATGACGGATATTGGTAGGGTGGTCCCTTCGATCGAAAGTGATCGAGCAAGAGGACCATGGATTGAACTTCGGGGCGGCTGGCTCCATCGCGTATACATCCCTAAGTGCACGTTTCCGCTCCCTCTTGGGTATATGTGTTGCGTATATCATGTTTACCATCCGCATTTGTGGGGGGAAACCCTTCTGTCCTCTACTGTTCGGCGGCCGAGTCTCTTCCTCGTCGTCGCTATGCAGCCCCTTGTCATTGTTTTCGGCAATTAACTTGCCTGCCTGCTTGAATACCCAACAATCTCTGTTGGTGTGATTAGCTGGCTTTTCGGGGGTGCCATGTATCTGGCAAGAGTGGTCGAGTATTCGGTCCAAATTGGACGGACCCAGAGTAGTTCTTTTGAATGGCTTCTTCCGCTGACCGGGTTTAGAGCCTCTGAATCCGACGTTGACTGCCGTATCCTCATTGTTATTGCCGTTAACGCGGCGTTTGTTTTTGTTTCGACGCGGCCTGCCATTGTGGTCCTTAGTATCCGGACTGTCAGCATTTTTGCTGAGGTTGTTGCTACGAGCTAGCCAGCTGTCCTCTCCCGCACAAAAGCGGGTCATGAGTGATGTGAGGGCTGCCATGGATGTCGGCTTTTCCTGTCCTAGGTGCCTGGCCAGCCACTCATCGCGGATGTTATGTTTGAAGGCTGCGAGGGCCTCTGCATCCGGACAGTCGATAATTTGATTTTTCTTTGTTAAGAACCGTGTCTAGAACTGTCTGGCCGATTCGTCTGGCTGCTGAATTATGTGGCTTAGGTCATCGGCGTCTAGTGGTCGCACATATGTGCCCTGGAAGTTGTCAAGGAATGCGGCTTCCAGGTCCTCCCAACACCCAATTGACTCTGCAGGCAAGCTGTTAAGCCAATGCCGAGCTGGTCCTTTAAGCTTGAGTGGGAGATACTTGATGGCGTGGAGATCATCGCCGCGGGCCATATGGATATGAAGGAGATAATCTTCAATCCAAACCGTGGGGTCTGTTGTGCCGTCGTAGGATTCAATGTTCACGGGTTTAAACCCTTCAGGGATTTGATGATCCATTACTTCGTCACTGAAGCATAGTGGGTGTGCGGCGCCTCTATATTGAGCAATATCACGACGTAGCTCAAGAGAGCGTTGTCTGCTGTGTTCGGCCCGGCCGGAGTTGCTGTATCCGACGCGACGGTAGTCGTCGTGGGTCGTGGGGCGCCCACGTGATCCGTAGACAGATCTGGATTGTCTTGCCTTGTCCTCCAATATGTCTCGCAAGTCCGCCGCATTCCCTCGTGGCTTCGTACTTTTCGAGCGATGCCGGGGTACGGTCCTGAAGGAGGGCCTAGATGCCTCTCTGTCGCGGCCATGGGGTGGTCGATCTGCCGTATTGTGCGCTGGTGATGAAGGTTTGTATGCTTCCTCCTCTAGTCGGGGGAGCAACTTGCGTTTTGGATAACTTTTGGAGGGGCGTTCGAGTTCATACTCTTCGGCCGCGAGGACCTCGGTCCATCTGTCGGCCAGCATGTCTTGATCAGCTTGAAGCTGTTGTTGCTTTTTCTTTAGGCTATTTGCCGTGGCGATGAGCCTGCGTTTAAAACGCTCTTGTTCGACGGGATCCTCTGGCACGACGAATTCGTCGTCATTGAGGTTTGCCTCGTCTCCGGAGGGAGGCATGTAGTTTTCATCCTCTTCGTCTGCCGCTCTCTCTTGAGGGCTGGCTTCCCCGTCCTCCTGTGCTGAATCTTGCTAGAGGGGGTTGTCTTCGGCACTCTCTGGGGTGTTATTATCTCCGGTGCCGGAATCTCCATTCTTACTGTGGCGGGATTTAGAGTGGCACCGCTGACATCAGCGTTTGGGCTGTTTCTTAGAAGAATCTGCCTCCGCTGCTTCTTCGCCATGCCCATCCTTTGGGGTGTCCACCATGTATATGTCGTATGACGAGGTGGTCTTCCAGTGCCCTGTAGGCGCTAGTTCTTGATCGTCTCCAGCATCGTCGTCCATACCGTCGATGTCTTTGGAGTCGTAGTCTAGCATGTCGGTCAGATCGTCGACAGTGGCTACAAAGTGGGTGGTGGGTGGGATTTGAATTTCTTTGTTGTCCGCATCCCAACCATCCTGACCGCAGTCCGGCCAGGGTTCTCCTGATAACGAGAGATGCTTTAGCGAATTTAGGATGTCGGAAAAGGGTGAGTGCTGAAAGATGTCCGCGGCGGTGAACTCCATGATCGGCGCCCAATCGGATTCGATTGGCAGGGGCGCAGGAGGTTCGGAGTCCGGCAAGGAGTCCGGCGCCTCGAAGTCGCGAGCTTTATAAGGGACAAGGTTAGTATTCGGCTCCATTTCCGTAGAGATTGCAGCTCCCGAGGCGGTGTCCAGCCACCTATCCTCGATCTGCGCGGTCGGCTCCGAACTATGGGTCGGAGCGGATCCGTGTGCGGCCTCCAAGGCGCTGTCCGGTGGCAGAGTTAAATCATGCCCATCATGACAGTGCGGCAGGCTCGGCTGCGGCTCGAATCCGTCGAAGATCAAGTCTCCGCGGACGTCGGCCGTGAAGTTTAGGCTTCCAAACGTGACCTGATGGCCACGGGCGTAGCTTTCGATCTGCTCCAGATGGCCAAGCGAATTGGCCCGCAGTGCGAAGCCGCCAAATACGAAGATATGTCCGGGGAGAAAAGTCTCACCCTGGACGGCATTGTTGTTGATTGAAGAAGCCATCAAGCCTATCGGTGACGACACAGAGGAACTCTCAATGAAAGCACCAATGTCGGTGTCAAAACCGGCGGATCTCGGGTAGGGGGTCCCGAACTGTGCGTCTAGGCGGATGGTAATAGGAGACAAGGGACACGATGTTTTTACCCAGGTTCGGGCCCTCTCGATGGAGGTAAAACCCTACTCCTGCTTGATTGATATTGATGATATGGGTAGTACAAGAGTGGATCTACCACGAGATGAAGGAGGCTAAACCCTAGAAGCTAGCCTATGGTATGATTGTTGTAATGGTTGTGTTGTCCTACGGACTAAAACCCTCCGGTTTATATAGACACCAGATAGGGCTAGGGTTACACAGAGTCGGTTACAATGGTAGGAGATCTACATATCCGTATCGCCAAGCTTGCCTTCCATGCCAAGGAAAGTCCCATCCGGACACGGGACGAAGTCTTCAATCCTGTATCTTCATAGTCTTGGAGTCCGACTGACGATGATAGTCCGGCTGTCCGGACACCCCCTAGTCCAGGACTCCCTCAGTGAGCCTTCGTGGCGTTGGTGTGCCTTCGTGGTAACATCCACCTCTCTAACGGTGACGTAGCTTCCCTCCAAGGAAGTGAACATCGGCATAAATCCTCGTCTCCCGGAGTTGTTGTTATTCCTAACCCTAACTCTCTACTTGTGGTTACTTGTCTCGTTGCACTTATGTACATCATATTGTGCTTGCCTACTTACGTGTTTGTGTTACTTGCTTAGTACTTAGTACTCACTTGCAATTGTTAGGCTCATCTTTATATTCCGCATTATTGCCTAAAATTGCTAAGTAATAATTAAAATTTGTAATTGTACCTATTCACCCCCCCTCTAGGTCCATCTCGATCCTTTCAATTGGTATCAGAGCCTCGTGCTCTATTCTTGTGGCTTAACCTCCCTAGAGAGAGATGAACCCAGATGGGACTCCCCTGGTTGTAGATCCTAAGGATAAAGGCGAGGCTTCCTCTGAAGTCAAGACCTTTACGTCGGAGGATCTAGAACGGGCCCTTGCTAAGCAAAAAGAGGAGCATGATGCTTCTCTTGAGGCCTTGGTCCAAATGAGATTAGCCACGTTGTCCACAGTGCTCGCACCACTCTCGGGTGGTGCTGCCTTGAGGCCAACTGTGCCTACTCCATCACTTGGTCAACAACCTTCTAGCAATGAACACGCCAGTGTTCCTTGGCTTTATGCAAGACCTCAAGTTGAGAAACCAAGATATAACCCTCAAGGCAAACCTCCTTTACTAAGTGCCACTTCCGATTTTGCTTTGTGGAGAGTTGATATGCAGGATCATCTTCGACATGGAAACGATGAGATGCTGGAGATCTTGGAGTATGGCTATCATGTGGTTGATCCAAAGAACCCCACACCAAGACAAATATATGACAAGAACCTCAATGACACTGCAATCATGTGTATAAGGAGAGGTATGGATGAAAAGAAAAGGAGACCGTTCATACACATCACAAGTGCCAAGGAACTATGGGAAATTATTATACGATCCAAGACTGGCACCTCTACCCTTCGGAGTGCTCAATATGAAATTGCCAAGGGGCAATTGCAAAACTTTTGTATGGAGAAAGGTGAAACCCCCAATCAACTCCATGAGCGCCTCATGACTCTCACTGCCGATATTGAGTCATGTGAGTGTGACAAGACACAAGATGGATTCAGCATGACTAAAAGATTCCTTGTGGATAAGTTGCTTCATGCTCTTGCTCCATATCACCATCAAATGGTGTGGGACATAAGACAACACCATACCTTCAAGGAAATGACTACAGATGACATCATATCCACCTTTCAACTATTTGAAGAGTCAAAGGCTAATGCCACAAAACATCTTGCCATGCATGGTTCCCCATCATCAAAGGTCAATCTTGCATTAAAGGCCAAGCATGTATGTGAAGATGAGAAAAGTGAAGAAGAAGAAGAAGAAGATGATGATGAAGATGGTGATGAGATTGAATCCGACGAGGGCCCTTCATATGAAGACATGGCTCTCTTTGTCAAGAAGTTTAGCGCGGGAAAATTCAAGGGAAGATTCCAAAAGAAGAAAGTAAGAAAATGCTACAATTGTGAGGAAACCAACCACTTCTCCAATGAGTGCCCATATGAGAAGAGAGAAGATAAACCAAGGTTTCCCAAGACCTTTCCTAAGAAGAAATTGCCAAATCCTTTGAACTCCAAGCTCAAGAAGAGAGATGGGAAAGCAATGGTTGCTCAAGAAGAATCCGATCCGGATGATGTTAGTGGTGTTGCCGGAGTTCCTCAAGATTATCAAAACACATTGAGGCTAGTCAATAAGAGTGGTGAAGTTGTCACCTACAACTACATGAAGGATTACAAGGGCAACGCTCACAAGTGCCTCATGGTGAAGGCCGTGGTAGAAGATGGAGAGGACCAACACTCTCCTGACAAGGTCAAGGTAACCCCACGATCAAACCCTCCTCTTTTCACTCCTCCTACTCCTAGTGATGAGTATCTTGATGCGGAGGATAGTTATGAGGATGATGATCTAAATGATCCTATGCTTGCTAAACTTAATAATTTCATGTGCTCCCTCAAAGGAAAGAAGCTCACTATGTTTCGTACGCTTATGGAGATGGTGAGTAAGCACACCATCACCATTAAGGAACTCGAAACCCTCGTCACCGAGGAAAAGGAAAAATGTGAAACCCTTGAGCGGAAAGTCCAATATGAGGAAACACAAAATGATGAACTATGCTTAAAAATTGGTGCAAATATTGATGTTCATACTAAAGATCTTGCCTCCTTGAAAAAGGCTATTGGCTCTTGTGAAGAGTTGATGAATGATAAAAGTAAGCTTGCGAAGTCTCATGCTTCTCTCTCTAAGGATTGTGAGCTTCTATCCGTGTCCCTCAAGACTAAAGAAGAAGAGCTCACCCTTCTTGCAAAGAGTTTTGAGATGCTCAAACTTACTTATCTTGAAACTCTAGCTAAGGCTTACTCGTCTCCTATTATAAATGTTGATGCTTGTTCTACTAACTCTAGTAGTGATCTAGCATCTATTCTTGAGGAGAATCGTTTTCTCAAGGCTCAAATTGAGAAAGGGCTCATGACATGTGCTCAAGGGCAAAAGAACCTTAATGAGGTGTTGAGCCAACACAATGAAGTGTTCGCCCCAAGCACAAGCAAGAAGAAGACGTCCTCTCAAAAGTGCACCACCCCTTTAAAAGAAACTTTTGTACGAGAAGGACATAAGGAGAAAGGTAAGGTTGCTAGTGGGAAGGCCACAAGGGGCATGCCCACTCTCAACAAGCCAAAAGAGTTCATGCCTCCATCCTATGTACTTCGTAAGACTAAGGATGGAGAAGTTTATGCGAAGTTTGTTGGTCCTCGAAATGCATTTCAGTTTTATGCTATTTGGGTCCCTAAGACCCTTGTGACTAACTTGAGAGGTCCCATTGCAAGATGGGTGCCTCTAACCAAGTCTTAATTGTGTGTAGGTTGACTTCTCCGGTGGAGTGAAATGGGTGATTGATAGTGGATGTACAAATCATATGACCGAAGATAGCAAGTTGCTCTATGATTTCATGGAAGCTATTCAACCATTTATGAGCATTATGTTTGGAGGAGGTTCAAAAGGATGGGTACTTGGGTTGGGCAAGGTGGCTATCACAAATGACATGTCGCTTGCAAATGTCATGCTTGTTCAATCCCTTAAATACCACTTGCTTTCTGTTCGCCAATTCACTACAAGAAATATGTCAACTTATGACCTTCTGTCAGTGACCCTCGAAGAATTGGTCATAAATTTATGACCATTTTAGACCAATTGGTCAAAAGCTGTTCAGGGGGCTCCAAACCCTAAACCATTGCGACCATTTTGGTCAGAAAGGTCGTAATTTCCTTACACGAAATGGTCACAAAGCAAACAGTGCTAGTCCGCTGCCTTATTTCTAGTTGTTAATGACCAATATAGATGGTCATAGCCTTGTAGATTGTGGTGGGTTGTGATGACTAGGCGCCATCTCATCAATTTTGCCTATGTGTCATGTCCATGTGGCAGTTTTTGCCCTAGGTTGTGAAGCAACCTATATTTCTATCATTCCCAAAATTCCCAAAAAAATCTCATAAATTCTTTGGGGCATATCTTCATCAAATATGTAAAGTCCTTCCTTGCCTAGTTCAAGACTAATTCAACAATATTCATTTTCCTATTCTGTTCAGAACAACACTTTATGAAGGAAGTGCTATTTTTATATTCTTGATTGCCCTCGGAATTTTTGGGCACTCTTTCCTATCCAAATCATTACCGCATGACAAAATTCTGCTCCATTTGCCTAGCAAATCTTCCTCGGCAAATTTCCAAAGTTTTTGTCCACCTAGAAGCATTGTGAAGGAAGTACCTTTTTTATATCTCTAAATGACATGAAATTTATACAGTTCCTTCATATGCCCAAATTATCACCCTCCTCCAAATTGTAGCTCAGTCAAATCATCTATGTGAGCCCAGGTTCAATTTATATTTTATGGCCAAATTGGCACATTGCAAAGCAAGTGTTATATAGACCCCTCCTATTACCCTCAAACTTTTTGGACACTCTTCCATACCCAAATCATTGCCACATGATAATATTCAACTCAATTTTCCTAGTAAATCTTTCTCAGGAAATCTCCAAAGTTTCTACCTCGAGAGAAGCTTTGTGAAGTAAGTACTAGCTAGGCTTACCCAAATGATCTGAAAATTTACCAGCGCATGACCATACCTATGTAACTTACCTACACCAATGTTTAGCTTATTTCATTCATCCAATCTCTCTCACTAGTTTTCCCAAGTTTTTGTCCATAGAAGAGCATTGTGAAGGAAGTACTACTTTGGCATGTCAAAATGATATCAATTTTCTACAATGCTTTCCTATGCCCAAATAACCATCCTCCACCAAATTTCAGCTCAATCCATTCATTATTTTGAGCCCATCTTGAACATTCATATTTTTGTCCAGTGTGGTACTTTGCAAAGCAAGTACCACCTATGGTCCTCCTTTTGAGGTGAAAATTTGTGAATACATTCTCCTTAGTAGATGATCATCCTCGGCCAAAACTCACGCCCATTGGCCATGTGCATTTCCCGTACCGCAAATCAAACACTTGGCTGCTTATTCATGTTTGAGCATCGATCGGTCTCCTCGTGAGAATATTATGTTGTGATTTTCTTCCTAGAACCTAC
This sequence comes from Triticum timopheevii, assembly GCA_963921465.1. Classification (NCBI taxonomy): domain Eukaryota; kingdom Viridiplantae; phylum Streptophyta; class Magnoliopsida; order Poales; family Poaceae; genus Triticum; species Triticum timopheevii. Next base: position 175,664,477 of record OY997272.1, read on the forward strand.
CTGGGGAGTGCCCAACACACTAGACATGCCTAGGCCGCACATAACACATGGCAACGCCACGGTCACGCGGTGACCACGCGGCGGGCATGCGAGCTTACGCGCTCTAGAGTTGGGGCCCTCGACCACCATCCAAACCTCGATGTCTCGCCATCAAACCATGTATTTCTGATTAAATAGATACTTATTTACCTAGAAATGATTTTTGGAAAAAATAAAGAGCAAACTATGAGGCAGCTGCAGTTCAGATTTGACCCGCTTCCAGCTGAATCAACGGGAATTTGTCTTTTTCACCAGAGGTGGATCAAAAAATTTGACACCCAACCATTTTGTCAATTGTGCATTAAATATGGCCTAGTATTTTATAAAATTGATTAGGTCCAATTTTGCAACAAATATATGGTAAGTCCTTCACAAAAAAAACTCATTTCAGGCACTCAGAAAATGGAAAATGGTTTTTTCGTCCAAAGAAAATGAAAACTTCCTTAGGCAACATTGTTTGCCATTCCAATATGCACCCTTGTGCACAATATGAGATCATTTGAACAAACTATGCCATGAATGTGGCCATAAGATTGATCATTTGGCTTGAAAGCCATGAATCTTCACACTTGATAGCTCATTTCTGAGAACACTTTTTTAAAATAATTACCGTATTACAAGTTTATCATTTTTCCTGGAAACTTGGTCACATATAATGACACAATGCGAAGGTTTTCCAATTTTTTGTTTTTTTTTTGAAATTTTTATGCCCGTTTCAAAATGCGGTCAAAACGGCGGGAATGACCGTTCCTAGCTAGTGGTTGAATCTTGGAGAACTTTTGGTATTTCTCTGATTAAATAGATACTTATGTACCTAGAAATGATTTTTGGAAAAAATAAAGAGCAAACTATGAGGCGGTTGCAGTTCAAATTTTACCCGCTTCCTCCTGAATCGGCGGGAATTTGTCTTTTTCACCAGAGGTGGATAAAAACTTTTTACACCCAACCATTTGGCCAATTGTGCATTAAATATGTACTAGTATTTTAGAAAAATGATTTGGTCCAATTTTGCAACAATTATTTGGGAGGTCCTTCACAAAAAACCTCCTTTTGGGCACTCGAAAAATGGAAAATGGTTCTTTCGTCCAAAGAAAAAGAAAACTTCCTTAGGCAACATTGTTTGCCATTCCAATATGCACCCTTGTGCACAATATGAGATCATTTGAACAAACTATGCCATGAATGTGGCCATAAGATTGATCATTTGGCTTGAAAGCCATTGATCTCCACACGTGATAGCTCGTTTCTGAGAACACTTTCTTAAAATAATTGCCGTATTACAAGTTTGTTATTTTTCCTGGGAACTTGGCCACATATAATGACACAATGCGAAGGTTTCCCAATTTTTTGATTTTTTTGAATTTTTTATGCCCGTTTCAAAATGTGGTCAAAACGGCGGGCTTGACCGTTCCTAGCTAGTGGTTGAATCTTGGAAAACTTTTGGTGTTTCTCTGATTAAATAGATACTTATGTACCTAGAAATGATTTTTAGAAAAAATAAATAGCAAACTATGAGGCAGGTGCAGTTCAAATTTGACCTGCTTCCAGCTGAATCGGCGGAAATTTGTCTTTTTCACGAGAGGTGGATCAAAACTTTTTACACCCAACCATTTGGTCAATTGTGCATTAAATATGGCCTAGTATTTTAGAAACTTGATTTGGTCCAATTTTGCAACAATTATTTGGTAGTTCCTTCACAAAAAAACCTTCTTTCGGGCACTCAAAAAATGATTAAAAATAGCTAGAAAGATCAGAAATGCATCCAAATGGGTCCTTATCCATAAAATGTGGTCTAACTCTAGTGAAAATTTGTGTGGTGCCCTTTTGAAAAATATTTTTGATATCTACTTCACAAAATCCCTCTATTTTTAATAGTTCAAAACTATTTTAAACCATTGATTTTCCGAACCAATCAGAACACTTCCCACGGATTGATGACATGGCGTCCATCCATCCATCCATCCCACATCCATCCATCCATCTTTCTACAGAAAAAATAAAAAAAGAAAACAAAAAGAGATACCCCCCACCCGCAGCCCAAACCCTAGCTCAGATCGATCGCTTCCTCCCATCTCCGCGCCGCCGCCGCCCCCCTCCCGATCCAGTCCTCTCCCACGCGGCAACCCTTCCTCCTCACCCACCGCCCCAACCTCACTGCCCCCACATCGCCGGATCCGCACCTCCTCATCCATATCGACAATGACGGCCCCCCGTCGCTGCCCCATCCTTCCCCACAACGCTCCGTCAAACCCTAGCGCTCCAGATCCACCTCACGCGCTCCCCCTCGTCTCCCACATCGCCGCCGCCACCCAGTTCCCCTCACTTCTCCGTCCAGGCGCCATCGTCATCAATCGATCTCCCGAGCAAGCGACCTCCCTCCTCCGCCGTCAAGGGGCCTCCACGAACCAAGGCCGGGAGCGGGCTTCCTCAATCTACTCCTTCTTCGGCAACGACCTTCCCCTCCGTGCGCGCGTTCCAGCAGCGGGCTTCTCCTTCCGCTTGCTTCGCGTCACGGAGCCGCGGAGGAAGACCCACGGGCGCGGCGCCATCGTCGTCAACAACTACCACAGCCCCGAGTTCCTGCTCAAGACCGTCACCCTCCACGACGTCCCGGCCGCAGCAACCTCTGCTTTGTCGCCAACTCTTGGATCTACCCCACCGGTAGCTACACCTACAGCCGCGTCTTCTTCGCCAACGATGTGAGTGAGCCTTGCCTTTCCTCTCCTTTCATTTTCATTTCACCCGCCGTCGTCATTCATGGTCGTCAAGTCTTATTTGAGATAAGATAAGATTAGTAGGTGCAGAATTTATTCCCTGTTGGTAGACAAAAGATATGGCTAGGTGCAGAGGATTGAATGAAACCAGCACCGTGGCACCCTAGTAGGTGAAGAGAACTGCTGCACTTGAACAATTGTGCGACCTGCTGCTGCCGGGTTATTTCTTTGAGATAAGACACGTACGTGGGTTCACAACGCATACATGGCTCCACCACCATGGGACGACCTCGGTCGCTACATGGCCGCCTCAGAACCAGAAGAAACTTTTAAAAGATGTTGCATGATACAGTAGTAGCACTCAATCCGGATTACTCTACCGAAATAGTATAACATTTTAATCTGGAATCCCACCTAGCAGTATTCTAGGTGCCTTCCAGTCAACTCATCATATCATATGAGCCCGGAAACATCGACAAGATCACACTTGTACTAATTTTCTCAATATTTAAGCAAATCAGGAAGAATAGATCTTATTGGCTATAATCATGCTTTCTAGTACTTATTAGCTGTGTTGCAACTTGCGAGCAAGTTGTGGGGTTTCTGTACGTACTCTGTGGTGCTATGTGTCATGCGATTCTTGGTTCTAATAAGTATTGGCCAGTTCATGTTCACGTTATAATCCTATAAGATTGGGCTATAGTTGCGAATGCATCTCTGTGGCAATGGATTCTGTCTAAGGCTTTTGCTCTTTGGTGTCACCCTGCTAGTGCATCACTTAGCATAGTCTGTATGTTAAGATGCTCAAAGCGAAGGGCGCGATAAGTTTTTCCTTTGCATATGATTGGTTACTGATGATGATACTGCTTCTGGAATAAATAGGTGGGATCCTCAAGGTCCATTCAAACCATTGCATTTGATGAATCCGGCAAGACTATCTTTTATTCACTCCATACTCTATAGACATTTCAGGTACACTTAACGTATCTTGCATATGATTGCTTTTTTTTGCAGGTTCGTGAAGAGAGCTGATCTGGTTTTGTGAAGGAAGGGCGAGAAAGATTATGTGGGGATCAGATTGTCCATGGCGACCTAGGAGGAGTTGCACCATCTCAGGTTCGTCACTTGCTCCTCCACTTCTCTTATCTTCTTCTTCTCCATCTCCCCATCTAATTAGTGTGTTCCTTTGCAGGTTGCTCCGATCTAGTTGTGTGAAGCAACATGCAAGTTCTGCTACTGCTGTTGTGCTCCCTTGAATGATCTGGTGAAGGACAATTTGGTCCATAGGTCGTCCCCCCATGCTATCTCTCTCTGCTGCATAGTTAGGTTCAGTTTTTTTTGTTCTCTTCTAGTTTAAGCATAAGGATTTAGTAGGTCTCTATGTATGTAGCTCATGAGTTAGAACATCTAATCTAATTACGGACTGCGTACTTCCTATGTCATGTGCAAACTTGCTTGCATTCAGTTCAGAAAATTTCTGAATTCTCTGGTGTTTGCTTTCACTCAATGATTGTGGTACTGGTAGTCAAATTAGATGCCTCCTTTGCTGCAATTCACTCGTTTCCCTGTCATGGTTTATCTTGAATTTTGGTAGTGTGACAAACACATTAGCAAATCTAAATAACTTTGACATATTTGTTGTATTATATTGCACTGGATTGGCACCTTTCATTACCCTGTACAAATATATCTCAATTCCGCTAACACTGATCCTTGTGTATGGTCTTAAACCCTCTTGGTTGCATGATACTTCTATATCTGTAGCCTTTAATGAATTCAATGTATGATTGTGATGAGAATTATATGATACCTACCCGTTTTTATCCTTGATCAGTATCATTTATGGTCTCTGTTCTTATTACTTGCTGTGTACGTTTAGTGCCTATACATCGTTGTGTTTTGCGGGTCTAGTCCTTCACTGTTATAGTTTGAAACCACTTCATAACTCATAATTTGTTTGTCATGATTCATTGCTTATGAAAATTATTACAAATATGTTGAAAATTGCATAGAATAATTTTGTGCCATCTCTGTAACTGTACTAGATGTGATGTTCCTGAAACTTATTATGGTATCTGTACTGTCCTTATGTTGCAACACTATAGTTATTATTTTTCATCCTTACGCAGACAAGAAAGCTAACTTTGCCCTAGCCTTCTCATCCGTGCCTCCACTGGAGGATGGATCAGCCATGCAGGACGTGGAGCTCCGCATGGATCACGACTTGGTCGTCGTGGGGGTCTGGACCATCAAGCTCGCGGGCGAGATGGATGGCCTCGGCAATGGAGGCGCGCGTGAGATCCTGGGGTTGACCAATCCATGAGGCGCCAGATCTTCCCTCGGGGTCGCCTGCTATAGACATACTGTCGCTGGATCTCCTCCCCCTCTCTCTGCGTGTTTTTCTGTCAATAGCTAGTAGCATAAGTTGGAGCTGACTGTAGCTGGAACTTAATCTGCATTTATTCAACTAGATCAAGTACAAGTACATTAGTTCGTAATCTGCTATTAATACATCTCCTAGTCTTAAATTTCCTGAAGTAGTGCATGTATATATTTAGGTGCTGGTTAATTAGAAAGTGGATGTGATTTCTAACTTGATTGTTGTAGGCTACAATATATATCCCTGTTGGTTCATCTTGCTGTAGAATATGCCCCTGCTCATTCATTTATGTGTATTGCTATTTACCTCTGGTGACATGTGAGAAGTGCTCATCTATATGTTTATATTTTGAGCAGCTGGGTACAACTACAGTTGTAGAATCATCTAGCCAAATTTTGGGAGGATGGCATAAAAGATTAGATAACGCATGCTTTTGAAATCATGGTAAGCTTCACAAGCTTGTAAGGTGTTTTCTATTTTCAAGCGACTTTACATCAAGTTACTGTTTCTTAACAGAAATTCTAGACTCTGTAGCTTTTTATTGTTCTCTCCACTTATTTGTATAGCCAAGGATGCTTACTTAACTGTATAGCTCTTTATTGTTCTTTTCCAGGTATTCTATTTATGCTCCATTCTGAAATCTATTGTGCATTGCCAAGTCCATGAGGCGAAGCGTCACTGCTCAACTATTTCTTTACTGAACTGGGAGCAACAAAGGCAAGATATTCGAAACAAGCTGAAGTCCTTTTGATTCTTGATTTCTAGCATACACATGCAACCTGCTTGGTGATGTTACTATAGATATGATGTAGGTTCAATGCTTACAATTTTTTGATGTGATGCATGTTACCTTTTGAAATATGAAGATGCATGTAAGCACTGTTGCTGGCAATCTGGCATATCATAACAGTCTTACCCCTTGTTCTGTCACTAGCATACACCACAGTTTTAGATAAAAGGGGGGCATATCATTTTCTCTATAAAATGGATTGTTTATTAATTTATTTGGACTTGCACACATTACGTAAGGAAGGATCGCCAATCTGGGTGTCCAAATGATAGTAAAACCTAGGGCTCTTGCACGGTTCTTGGATTTATTTTTAGCATATATTACCCATATTAAGACTCAACATGTGGCTTTTCTTCTCATCTACAGGAGAGTTATGTGCTGATTTTTTTGAAGAAGCTGGAAGTCCAAGTCAACAACTTGCTTTATGTGTTTGTTGTAATGCTGTATTTTCTGGGAATTTGGATGTATTGTTGATCTGGCTGAGAATTTGGTGTATATTTGCTTGCTGAACTTACAAATGCTAGGATATATGTACAAATCCTTGGAATATTATTCTATGTTTACTTGAAATGTATTCTTGGATTGAAAGTGGTCAAAAAGAGAATATATTGTTGTAAATTATATTTGAAATAAAGAGGTGTGGCCCAAATTAAAAACTGGCCGAAATGTCTATTGGACCAAATGAAAAACTGGTTGAAATGGCTACAGCCCAAAAAAATTGGATCGCAAAGAGGCCAGGGCCCAAAAAATGGATCGCAAAAAGGCCAAGGCCCCAAAATTAAATGCACTACAAAAATCGTGAGGCCCAAATTTAAAATGGACCGCAAAATGCCCAAAGCAATTGACCAAAATTGGCAGGAAAAAAATCATAAATGGGCCGAATTAATGGGTCGGCCCATGTAGAAAACCGAATTGGACCGGGCTGAATCTTGTGCCACATCAGCTTGCCATGTTGGATGCCTACGTGGCCTGGGGGAGGTTGCTAGTGACCAAAACGCCACAGTAGGAATATTTTGGTCGTAAATGTCTTTGACCATTCCAGAAGAAAGGTCGCTATAGTCAGTTTACGACGGCCAGCTTTTGACCTTCGGTTTTTGGTCACAAAAAGGTCATAAATGGAAATTTGTGACCTTTTAGTGACCAATAGTGGTGGTCATAAGTTGACATATTTCTTGTAGTGATTGGCTTCTGTTGGTTATGATACACTCTTTGGACTAACGGATGTGAAAGTCTTTAAGAGAGATACTCTCGAAGTGGCCTTTGTTGGAGAGTTGGATGGCAACCTTTACACGGTTGATTTCTCGAAAGAGAGCACATTCCATGCAACTTGTCTAATGGCCAAGGCTGACAAGGGGTGGCTGTGGCATCACCGGCTAGCCCATGTCGGCATGAGAAATCTTCAAGATCTCTTAAAGGGGAATCACATCCTTGGACTAACCAATGTCTCTTTTGAGAAAGATCGTGTGTGTAGTGCATGCATAGCTAGGAAGCAACATCAATCAAAGCACCCACCCAAGAACATAGTATCTACTTCAAGGCCTCTGGAGCTCCTTCATGTGGATCTTTTTGGGCCTCCTTCATGGGATAGTCTTGGTGGGAAAAGTATGGGCTTGTCATTGTTGATGATTACCTCAAGATATACATGGGTGTTCTTCCTCAAGTCCAAGGAAGAAACCAAGATCACCTTCATTTATTTTGCCAAGCAAGCTCAACGCAAGTTTGACGAAGAAATCCTGGCAATAAGAAGTGACAATGGCTCTGAGTTCAAGAACTATACCTTGGAAGAATTCCTTAGTGATGAAGGGATTGAGCATCAATATTCAGCTCCATACCCCCCCCCCCCAGCAAAATGGTGTAGCCAAAAGGAAGAACCGTACACTTGTAGAGATGGCAAGGTCCATGCTGGATGAATACAAGTCACCACATAGTTTTTGGGCCGAAGCTGTCAACACCGCATGCCATGCATCAAACCGGCTCTTCCTCCGCACTATATTGGAAAAGACTCCATATGAGCTTCTAACTGGGAACAAGCCAAAAGTCAAGTACTTTCGTGTATTTGGGTGCAAATGTTTCATCCTCAACAAAAGAGAACGGTTAGGAAAATTTCAATCCAAAACAATTGAGGGTATATTTGTTGGCTATGGATCAAACTCTCACGCGTATAGAGTCTATAACAAATCCAATGGATGTGTTGTAGAAACTTGTGACGTGGTGTTTGATGAATTTAATGGCTCCCATGGGGAGCAAGTTGATCTAAGTGATGCAGGTGAAGAAGATTCTTCTCAAGACATTTTGACCATGGGTGTTGGTGCACTACTTCCTATGGAACAGGAACCTCATGATGATGAAGAAGAAGATGGAAGTCTCACACATCATCAAACTACTTCAACACCCAAACCCTCACAAGCTCCTAGTGCCCAACAAATGCCCTTAGCCCAAGTAGAAGAAGATGATCAAGTTCCTCTTCATGATAATCTTTAAGAACAATATCATCATCAAGTGCAAGAACAAGAAAGTCCAATCATTGATGATGAACCTCAACAAATGCAATATGAACAAGAAGATCTTCCTCCACACATTAATGATCCATATGTTGAGGACACAGATGATGGACATGAAGTTGAACCTCGTGAAACCCTTACCTCTATCATGCCACGAGTGGCCGGTCATGTTGATGTTGACAAAATTCTCACCGGCATATCGAAAGGTAGAGTCACTCGTAAACATTTGACAAACTTCTGTGCTCACTTCTCGTTTGTGTCTAGTGTTGAGCCCATCAAGGTACAAGATGCATTGATGGAAAACGATTGTCTAGTTGCTATGCAAGAAGAGTTGAATAGTTTTGAACGCAACCAAGTGTGGTCATTAGTCAAGAGGCCACCTACCAAGCACAACGTCATTGGAACAAAATGGATTTTCAAGAACAAACAAGATGAGAATGGTGTAATCATCCGCAACAAGGCAAGGTTAGTGGCACAAGGGTACTCATAAGTTGAAGGTTTGGACTTTGGTGAGACCTTTGCCCTAGTTGCCCGTCTTGAATCCATTCGCATCTTACTTGCTTATGCTGCTTTCAATGGTTTTACATTACATCAAATGGATGTGAAGAGTGCTTTCCTTAACGGTCCTCTAAAGAGGAAGTATATGTGTCACAACCACCTGGGTTCGTTGATCCCGATCACAAATACTATGTGTACAAACTTCATAAAGCTTTTTATGGCCTCAAACAAGCACCTCGTGCTTGGTATAATCATTTAAAGAAGTTTCTACTCGATGATGGTTTTGTGAGAGGGGTGATCGATCCCACTCTTTTTACTAAGAGGGATAAGGGTGATTTGATCTTATGCCAAATCTATGTAGATGATATCATTTTTGGTTCTCCTAACATTAATTTGTGCAAGAAGTTTGCAACTTCAATGACCAAGAATTTTGAAATGTCACTCAATGCGGATTTGAAGTTCTTCCTCGGATTTCAAATTCAACAATTTCAAGAAGGAATTTTCTTGTCTCAAGCAAAATACCTCAAGGATATCCTAGAGAAGTTTGGTATGTCTGATGCTAGTCCATGTAAGACACCAATGCCGACCAAAATAACACTCACTGAAGACACAGACGGTATCCCTTTCGACCCATCTAAATACCGCTCTATGATTGGTTCATTGCTTTATCTTTGTGCATCTAGACCAGACATCATGTTTAGTGTATGCATGTGTGCTAGATTTCAAGCTTCCCCTAGGGAAAGTCATCATAAGGCGGTTAAGCATATTCTTAGATACCTTGTTCACACCCCAAAGTTGGGTCTATGGTATCCCAAGGATGCTAAGTTTGATCTCATTGGGTACACGGATGCGGATTGGGCCGGAGACAAAGTGGATCGTAAGTCCACTTCCGGTGCATGTCAATTTCTTGGACGCTCCTTGGTAAGTTGGTCATCGAAGAAACAAAATTGTATTGCCCTCTCTACCGCAGAAGCTGAATACATTGCTGCCGCTAGTTGTGCAACTCAGTTATTATGGATGAGGCAAACTTTGAAGGATTACGGTATCACCTATAGACATGTGCCTCTTCTATGTGATAATGAAAGTGCTATCAAAATTGCTGAGAACCCCAAGGATCATCTCCGCACCAAGCACATTGATATTAGGTATCACTTCTTGAGAGATCATGTTGAGAAGGATGATATTCACATTGATCACATTGGTACAGATTTGCAACTGGCAGATATTTTCACCAAACCATTGGATGAAGCAAGGTTCTGTCGACTTAGGCGTGAACTTGGTATCTTGGAGCTTGACAACATTATGTGAAATCTAGTACTCATCCATGCATAAACTTAATGTCTTGTCTTGATGTAGGCATATATTTAGGGGGAGACACTCAATCCATGAGTTCTCTCACCTTACATAATGCATAAATTGAACAAACACTCTCAAATTATCATAGTTTTTCAAACTAGGATACTTTAATATGATGGAGTCGTGACCATGTGCTCAAAGTTTATATCTTTGTGGTACTATGTTCCATATGCTCAAACATGGTGACCTCAGTCACCGCTTGTACAATGCTTATATGGACCCTTCTTCTTAATCCTGTTTGGATTATTTATGCATCTTAGCATGGCCTTAGACGTCTCAGGTTGTCCTCCTTAATAATCTCATGTAAACTACTTGGCGGTGTCTATATCAAATTACTTGTGTCGGCCCCCTCCTTCACATCTCTCCCTCGCGCTTGTCGTCTATCCAGTGACCGGACATCCGGGTCTCTCGCCGGACATCCGGGCTCTAGGAAAAATTCCTTTCCCATCAAAACGATCATAAACCACCTACAGTGGCCGGACATCCGGGCCTCAGCCGGACATCCAGGCGCTGCTTCTCTGGTCTCTGTTTTCCACTCTATCCGGGCCTTGCCCTGGATGTCCGGCCCGTCGCCCGCAAGTCGTGTATACCTGGGGAGGGGGTGTGGGGTTTGGGGGCAGTTCCTCTTTTTCCGTTCGTTCCTCTCCTCATCTCTCCTCACAGCCGCCGCCGCCGCCGGGCCATCACTCCGGTGCTGCCCCGGCCAACTCCTCCAACCTCCGGCCCTGATCTCCTGCCAACGGACTCTTCTCCTCCCGATCTATGATTCTATCCAATCCATTTATTGGATTGTGGCTTGAGTCTCTCGGGAGGGGCCGGTGTTCGGTGGGATTCACCACCGGAGTTCTTCATGGCTCGTACCAAGAACTACGGTCCCAAGCGTCCCGAGGTGTCTTCTCGGGGTAAGGGTGCTATCTCTCCTCATCTTCCCTTGCTTGTGACCAAATCTTATTGGGTTGCATTATTCTCCATGTACATCTTGCCATATCTATTGCTCTCGCATTTAGGTTCTGTTTACCTAAGCCTACAAACACCTCTATATGTACTCGGTTACTCAACTTAACCATGGGAATGTAATTTGTTCATTCCACGGTTTAATTTGGCGTATCCTTGTTCATGTTCTTTGGCTTCTTATTATTGGAAACCATTCATTATCCATTCCAGTTGATCGCTGGCAAGGCTCCACCGACTCCGATGAGCTTGCGCGGCCCAAGAAGAAGAAGGCCACAACCAAGAAGAAGAAGAAGCGAGCACCATCCACCAGTCCGTCGGCCTCGGATCCAGATGATGCAGACTATGTTGGAGAGGAAGAGGATGACAGTGCAACATGACAGTCAGTTGGACAGTCCAAGCCCGGTACTAGGAGGGCGCCGATGCCTCAAGTTCATGGTTCTGCAATACCCATTACCCATGGTCTTCACATCTCCATGGAGCTTCCTGATAGTGGAGGTCGCCCCACTCATGACTTCACAACTGTGGGGGTGGGGCAATATCTTCAGTTCTGTCGGGATGTCAATCAATATGAGATGGTGGCTGATGCCGAAGATCCTCGGTTCCGGACTCGTATGCAGCAAGATCTCTATTCTAGTTTTGTCCATGGGCGTGGCCTTGCTCCTCACTCATACTTGGATCTAAACTTCCTGCGTGATAATCCTGCCATGTTCCCTAACGATCCAGTCAAGATCATTGATGACATGACTCTTGGTCCTGCAATGACCTTCAGGTGTGATTGGAGTGAAGCTGCCATTCTACAGTTCTATGCCACTTGTTTCTTTGGTCGGACAACACTCTCACTTGGATGACCGATGACACTACACTGAGCATCACCTATGACAGGTTTGTTCAGATTTTGGGTCTCTTAGGTGTTTGCCATTGCATCCACAGTATGGATCCAGAGGGCAAGCCCAAAGGGATTGATGCTTGCTTGCCTCTTGTAAAACCTACCTCTCAGCTCACTGATGAAGAAAAAGCATATCCAGTCAATGAGGTATCCATCTTCCGTGCTCCCTTCTTCATTCTCTTTTAGTGTGTGCTTCGCACTCTCTATACTAAGAAGGGAGATCGCTCGAGGGCTCGCAACTATTGCATTGACTTGATGGTTCATATGCATGATAAACCCACTGTGCCTCTGGACACTGCCAACTTCATTTGGCATGAGATCCGTCTTTGCAGTTTTATTCAGACGCGCCAGTTCCCTCATGCCCCATATATTCAGGCTCTGATTGATCACACTGCTCCATTTGAGGTGGTTAAGTCAGCTGTGCACTCCATTTGGAAACCTCCTCCTCACATGCGTGTGGCGGCTACTGCTTCTACTCAGCCTAGGAGGCTGCTGGTGGGAGGACAGCTGCTCCTACTCAGCCACTGGTTCTTCTGTTCCATCTTCCTCGACCGCTCCTCGTGGCCGTTTTGCATCATTCTTGGGTAAGGCTCAGTCTGCTATCATGAAGGCGATCACTTTCAGCTGTCAGCAGAATCATGATGTTTAGAAGCGCCTTGTCATCTCCAAGAATATACTCAAACAGCGCCTCCGTGACTGTGGGAGTCCCGTAAGTGATGATGATCCTCCTCCCGCAGCTCCATCCTCGTCCACCTTCGGCTTTCCATCTCGTGCTGACTACCCCGAGTTTCTTGATGATGATGATGACATCCGCCAAGAGTGATTGAGACTGTTTAGTTCTTCGCCCCTTTTTACTTGTTGCTGTCAAAGGGGGAGAAGTAGTATCGTAGTAATATGGTCATGCTATGATATGTTATTCCAACTTTATGCTGCTACCTATGGTACTTGTTCGCTTGAGACTATGTTATGATTATGGCATGGCCATGAAATGTTCTCAGTCTATTTGAAGTGTTATGATGATTCCATATGTGCTCGCCTCTTACTTCTTTATTCTTTGAGTTACATATGCTATCATACGAACTTTTGTGTTGGTCATCCTAATATATTCATCGCATGCACACAATGAGGGGGAGCTAAAAGCAAATTGTAACTAAACATATTCTGTATCCGTTTTGCTCCCATCATTATCATTTCTAAGACTATTTATTACATCTATGATACTACATGTATGATTGTCATCAACAAACAAAAAGGGGGAGATTGAAAGTGCAATCATGCCCTTACATTACGTTTTGATGTTTATGACAATCTACATGTAGGGGACTAACAATGGCTGTCAAGTGAATCTCAGGTGTTGGTCCCCGGTTCGTCAAATTGTGTGTGGATCAAGAGCATATGAAGTGGGTTCTCTCAAGGTTGAAGTGGTAAAATGATGTTTCATTTTGTTTCCTTGAGTATAGGATCCCGCACTATTAAGAGGGGATCGATTGGGTTCGTAACAGACTTGCTCGAGTCAAAATACTCCTTTCTATAGGTCTCTGAACCATTCTATCTCTGGGAGTGCCGGATGTCCGGGCCTCATGCCAGATGTCCGGGCCGCTGTCCTCCCCCGGATGTCCGGCTCATGCCCCGGATATCTGGCCCTGGCTTTTTCCTTGTCCAGTAGGTTTTCTATTTTTCGCCGGATGTCCGGGTGTGCGCCGGATTTCCGGGCCTTCCTGTCTTGCCGGATGTCCGGGCCCCATTCCAGATGTCCGGCCCCTTACTGCCCGAAAAACTGATTTGGTTCTGTAAACGTTCGTGAGCTCTCCGGATGTCCGGCTATCTCCGGATGTCCGGGCTTCCCTTTTATGCCGGATGTCCGGGCTTGACCCCCGGATGTCCGGTTCCTCTGGTTCCTACTCTGTTCTGCCCTGTTCTCCAAGTGGCTTGCCAGGCCGGATGTCCGGCCTCTAGCCCAGATGTCCGGCCTGCCCATTCACTTGCACTACAACGGCCATATTTGAGCTCACACTATATATATAGCCTTTCTTCCCCACTACTGACCATTCACTTTGAACAAACCCTAGAACACTTCTCACACTCTCTCTCATTCCTCCACACCAAATCTTAGATCCCCAAGGGATTTGAGAGCTTTGGAAAGAAGTTATCTGATCAAGTGATAGATCCACTTCTCCTCCTTCTTTGCACCCAAGGAATTCGTGATTTGAGAAAGTCTTGAGCAAATCCCCATCGATCTTGTTACTCTTGGAGGTTGGAGACTCCTAGGCGGTAGGAGTCTTTCGGAGAGGAATCGACCTTTGTGATTACCCCTAGATAAGTTTCTGAGGGTTTGGAGACCACCCCAAGGTCTACCACTAGTGGTTGAGAAATGCCTTTGTGGTGTTGTCTCAAAGGAAGAATAGGGTGAGCCTTCGTGGCATTGGTGTGCCTTCGTGGTAACATCCACCTCTCTAATGGTGACGTAGCTTCCCTCCAAGGAAGTGAACATTGGCATACATCCTCGTCTCTCGGAGTTGCGGTTATTCCTAACCCTAACTCTCTACTTGTGGTTACTTGTCTCGTTGCACTTACGTACATCATATTGTGCTTGCCTACTTACGTGTTTGTGTTACTTGCTTAGTACTTAGTACTCACTTGCAATTGTTAGGCTCATCTCCATATTCTGCATTATTGCCTAAAATTGCTAAGTAATAATTAAAATTTGTAATTGTACCTATTCACCCCCCCCTCTAGGTCCATCTTGATCCTTTCATCCGCTGTAATGGAGGGTTTCGTCATTGGAGCAGCTCCGGTGAGTTGTACGACGCCGAGGCTGAAGCAGGACAAGAGAGACAACGAACAACGTTAACCTGAGTGGAATTCTAATAGCATCTCCAATACATGATGTAAAATACATAACCACAAAGTGCTAGATGTAAAATACATCAGCAACTCATCTCTGAACTTAACTGTCGAAACTGAACTTAATTGTCAAAACTGAACTTAACTGTCGAAACTGAACCTAACTGTCGAAACTGAATTTTGCTGTCGAACTGAATTTTGTTGTCAAAACTGAATGCACTAGCAAGGTGAGGCTACACGTCGGTCGACTGACTTTTTCATCTCTGGTCAGTAGATTTTGCAGCCGTTGGATAAAAAATCAAGGGCCCACGGTTCATCTTCTACCTCCACGCCCCTGAACCGCCAGCCACCACCGGCCAAACAGCAGCCCCCCCCCCCCCCCCGCCCGCGGCCGGCGGTGCGCTGCCCCGCCCGCCCCGAAAACACTCCCCATCGCCGGTCCGCCGCCGCCCCGGCCATCCCTCTAGCCCCCCCCCCCCCCCCCGTGCCGAGCTTTTTCTCCGGCGATCCCCACGCCACCGCCCCGCCACCACCGGCGACCACCGCCCCCATCTTGAACCCTAAGATAGATAGTGGGGTACCTCTCCGGTGAGCCCCCCTCCCCGCTGTGGCTGGTTCTTCCTTCACCCCGGCAAGCCCACCCCTTGAAAATCGACTGACCCAAAAGTCGATTCAGTCGACTGAAGTGTAGCCAAATCGGAGCAGCATCGCAAGCAAGAGCAATAGCGAGAGCAACAGCGCGAGCAAGAGCAATAGCAAGAGCAGACCAGACAGGGGACCGAGAGCAAGAGTAGAGCAGCAGCGCGAGCAAGAGCTAAAGCAGCAGCAACTCCTACTGATGTGGACGTCGCCGCCGAGGGAGCGACGCCGTGGAGGAAGTGGCCAACGATGCCGCCGTGGATGGAGCCGTGCCATGTCGGCTCGGGACCAAGCGCCGGCAGCACCGTGAGATCGAATCAAGAAGAAAATGCGGCGATTAGTGTACAACCTCTTTGGTGGCGCCGATTAGGCCGCAGCTTCATCCGAGGAAACGGTGATGATGATGCTCTTCCAGTGGTGCAGGTGAAGACGGCGGTGTGGGAATGGAGGTGGCGCGAAAGACGAGGGGAACGTCGAGGCAGCTCCTTGGAGGTGGAGGACGGGGTGGCTGAACCGGCGAGACGATGAGATCAACAACGGATCCTCATCCGGTATGGTGGATGAGGGACATCGAGGTGTTGCTGTGGACGATATCGTCGGGGAAGAGGCTCCGGTTGGGTGGTGGACGGAGCAGGCTGTGGGGTTTCGTCGCGGGTTTTCGCGGCCTCGGTGTACGAATGGGTGGGCAGATGGGATGGCAGTGGGGAACCATGGCTTAGAGACGCGCTTGTCCGAAATGTGGGGTAAGTTACGAAAGTACCCCCCACCGATTTGAGGCAGTTCTTTCGGTTCAGGGGTACCACGTGCATTTTGCGTGTCGGGATTTCACAGGAGGTGGGAGTTTTCGCGCGCGTTGTAATTTTGGAACAGCAAGGCACGGGTTGAGATGGAGGGAGTTGTCGGAGCACAACGAGACAAAGATATATCTTAAATATTTCGGGCTAACAAGGCGCGGGTTGAAATTTCCGGAGAAGCCTAATGTGTACTGTACCAAATCAATGCGCACTACAAATGTCATTCAAAACTTTGAATTCATGTTATGTTCAATTAAAATATTTCGCTACGTGTATAATGCATGCAACCTACTACTCAAATGAACGTTTTAGTGCATTCCAAACGTATATACTACCGCTTCAATATGAATTAAATTTGAATAAGATCTACAGTAATGATTGTTGTGAAGTCAAAGCATTTGAATTCGTTTCTCTGTTTTAATAAGATCTACAATCATCATTATTGTCAAGTTAAACCATCGTTTGTGTATTATCTTCACAGCACACCACATGATTAGTCTCGAGTTACATATGAACTATGTGTACTATATGAACTCGAACTAGATCTTTTGAATCCACTTTATTTTGATTTCAAATCACATTACATTTCTAGCTCTAGCTAGATCTTCATAATCTAAACCATGTCTCATATGTATAATGTGTTTATCACATTATGTATGGTGCCCCGCCCCCTGCGCCTACAAGTATTTAGATGTGAGTTGCAAACACCACACATTACCACAAATTCAAATAAAATGTGAGAATGTTCGATATATAGTATTGTTTAGATTGCTCGATATATAGTTGTAAGCTGCAAATGCCGCACATTATCACAAATTCAAATAAAATGTGAGATTGTTTGATGTATAGTATGGTTTAGATTGTTCGGCATTTAGCCGTGAGTTGCAAACGCCATGCATTATCATATTATGGTATAACATGTGCACAACACGTGTATCACCGCTATATTCATGCATGCAATGTTTAAAACACTATGATCTCCTATTCAAATATATGAATCCGCTTTCATATCAATTTATGATCTTCGTTAGTCTCTTACACCCACACAATCCTCTAACCTTTGTAGCTACCACTAACTTTCTCTCGTGCATGCACACACCCTCTTCGCCCTCCCCCTCCCTCGGCATTCTATCCACCGGGCACATTCATTTTTTTTCTTTCGGTCGTTCTCCCAGAGTCTCCACAACTCCTTTCCGACACACACCGATCGATAAACCTCTCCAGTGATGCCTGGCTACAGCATACACACACAGCTTCAATCTCCTCCTTTATGTGTCCTTGCCTCGTGTCTCTCATATGTTCAGACACACGTGTAAACTCTCGCCCCTCTTTTCATCGATCTCACAACCGCACACTCCTCCCCCTATCTAGCTAGTAGTTGGGCCTCTCGCACCACCTCCTAGCTCCATTCTCTCTGTCTATCCGTCTCGCTGGGCCTTATTTGCCTCTAAGAAATGGACGTACACCGACCGATCTCTCGCTATACATATAGCCAGCTAGGTCCTTATAACTCGTTTTTACCCACACATCGATCGATCTACCTCATTATTTGTGTCTCTCCCTTCCTCCGACAAACAACAATTGATCTACCGATCTAGTTAGGTTTGCTTACCAAACACATGGTTCCCCTTCATCATCCATGGATGCATCCCGACATATCTATCACGCACAGGCACACACAGAAACACATCCCCACTCTTATTGATAACATTGCAGTTCCATCCTCAGTTTGTCTAGTAGGCCTCTCCCAACATCTCCGAGAAGCAACTCCATCACCCATCCAGCACTCTACCCCTATCCCTCCCTATCCCTCCCTCTCTCTCTCTCCTCTCTCTCTCTGTCCCATCATATTTCCCGTCCTTCAGTTATGTATGGATGTCGACCGATCTCCCTCAAGACATAGCTGGGTCTCTCCTTCTCAACACATATACGAGTCGTTCTACCTCTATAGTTAGGCCTCTGCCTACCCCTCCCCCCACCCCCTCCCCCCCACACACCTATACATCAAGCGCTCTAGTCATGTCTCCTTGCCACACACAAACTTGACATGTGCCCTCTAACGTTCCGGTAGGCCAGTTGCCCTATATCTTTGACATGAACACACACACACAATTTCGATGGCTCTCTTCATCGATCTCGCACCCACCCACTTGATCCTCTCTTCGACTCTATCGATAGCTATGACCCATCCCTCTCTTCTCGTGGATTGCCCGACCCTGCATGTATGATATGGATAGGCCTCCATTTCAGACACATTGCATGCAAAATTTTGTTTGAGATGACATCGACACATATTCCCACAAATAATTCACGAAATCAATCCCCCACCCCACCCCCACCCCCACCACAAAACAAAAAACCCTTACGACACGGTTTGTTTCTCTCACACACACCCACGTAGGTGGGGGACGTGCACGAAGAGAAGAGGTGCATGCACGGCGCTTGTACTCCCATCTCTTTCCCAACCACACCCGCGCGGGTACACGGTGGAGCTCATTTCTGTACAAAAAAGGCAGCCCACGTGGTAATTTGGCACGTGTACTGGTTGTCCACTTGGTGGAGGGAGGATCGTCTACCACGGGTGAACAAACAAATTGCGACTTGACGCGTTATGTTAAATTAAAAAAAGAGGCAAACCATGTGGGGCCTACCTTAGAGGCAAGGCTCTATACACTGGAGTACTTTTGATGTGTCCCGTCAACTCGCAGAACGAGGAGAAGCTTGCTTAGTACGCCGTCTCCCCCGCCCACGGACGCGGTGGGTCGCAGGATGTGGTGAAGCTTGCTCCTCCCTCGCCCATGCGCGCGGTGGCCCGCAGGATGAGGAGAAAAAGTTAGTACTCCCTCCATTTACTCCTCGTCCCTACTACCTTGGTTATAGAGATTATATCATATTGTTTGGAATATATATGTCCTTTAGTAGATTTCAATATGAACTACTAGTACATACTCCAAACACTGATGTATATAGATGTATTTTAGAGTGTACATTCACTCATTTTGCTCCATATGTAGTAGCACTCTCCCTCGCCCCTCGGCCCTCGCCCTCATGGTGGACGTGCAGCAATTCATTCGGTCTCATATAGCCAGAACGATATATACTGCACTACCATTATTGCTCGACTTCCCGAAGAGGCGAAGAGCCAATCGCAAGGTTAATATTTTGGACATGCCAAGCGCAAGGTTATAGGAGAACGAGTAGTAGGTGCCGCGTCATTTATAAATAATTTTTTTTCTTCAGTGGCACTTACGCAATATGATAGGTTCATATGGAGAGAAAAGGAAACCGCTCCACTATATACATAGTCAGGATGGGCCAGCCTACACGGTTGCTTGCTGGGGTTCCTCTCTTCACACTCTTTCGCACAAAATGACTGTGGCCACATCTCTAACATCCCGGCGGATCACGTCCGCTTGGGAAAGGGGTGGATGCTTAGTGTAGATGCGGTGGCCGTCACCGATGGCGAAAACCCACTGTCGGCACGTCTCGATCAGGGGTCCTCGCCGTTCTCTCTCACAAAGCCGGTGAGGTTGCCTTCGTCCCTTTATCACTGCCGCAACGTGGGCAGTTGCCGCCTCCCGCCGCCCTCCTCAAGGTTGAGCTACGTCCCTTAGGTACAACTCCCTTTACAGCCAGCTTGCACCACTGCTCCAGCTACCCACATCACTCCCTGTGGATATTTCTCTACTTCTTTGCCCCGCACATACCTGATACCTCTACTGCTTCTACGTACTGTATTTGTGATGAGTTTATGTCTCATCAACTAGTCCTAGTAATCTTATTCTAATCAGGCTTCTTCAATTTCTTTGCCACAGGGATGCTCATCTCGATTTTGGTGAAACTGCACAAAATGATCCGATGGTCAAAAGGTTGCAAACTTCATTTATTAGGAAGCTCAAACGTTGCCACCAAATTGAAGCCTAGTCAGGGTTCACGGTTCAAGGGCTAGGGACTGCATGGATCATTTTTTTCTTTAGCTACCTCTATTCCAAAATAAGTGTCAACTTTAGTAGTAGTACAACTTTGTACTAAAGTTTGCACAAAGTTGAGACACTTATTTTGGAACGGAGGGAGTACATATTTGCTATGATCTGTCAATCGTTGAGATGCAATAGCATACATGTTAGTCTCCTTTGTATTTGATGAAATGTTGCAACGGGCAACCTTGGACGCAAGATACACGTAACAGGAGCTGGAAGCTTCATAGCATTGTACAAATTTATCTCGCTGATAAATTACAGTACGTACTAGTACTATACTAGTACTTCCTCCGTTCCTAAATATAAGTCTTTGTAGAAATTTCACCATTAACCACATGCGGATGTATATAGATGCATTTTAAGTGTAGATTCATTCATTTTGTTCCGTATGTAGTTCACCTAGTGGAATCTGTACAAAGACTTATATACTAGTAATAGCTAGCCCCCACTACTAGGAATTCTCTATCCTCTCCTTGAGCCACATCATCAGAATTGACGTAGCCGTTAGATGAAGTAAATCAGTCATAATAGCTGTCTGATCTAGACATTGAGAGGCTCCGTACTAAGCCACATGCAAGCATGCAGAAATACCATGGCACATGCATGTGAGTGGGTTTTAAATCACATCAACATGTCTGCATGCAAGCATGCACCGGTAGCATGCATGTAAGTGACATTTTAAGTCCCATTAACATGTGTAAAAGAAAAATATAATCCCATTATGCAGTAGGAGTTGGCTGATCTTTTTTCCTTACGTGGGATGATCTAAATCATGATGGGAGTTTATTTAGTTTGGCTACCACATTTTTCATGCGGTTATAGATTATTTTTTTAGTTCTATGAAATCGATAATTTTGCGCAGAGAGATATACCGCTGTTGCGCAGCAACGCGCAGGGACTCATCTAGTAATATCTAGGAACGGAGGGAGTACTATGTAAAGAGTTAGGTGTCACACGGTGATAGTGTGAGCTGGGCCGTGTAATCACTGAGCCTGCGTGTTTTCACTGCTCTTGCACTCCTCCGCTGTAAGAATGGAGAAAATTGTAATCTACTACCTCCTTTCGCCGAAAGCGTGGGACATCTAGCAGTCCTACCACCTCAGTAATAAAGACCAATGAGCCGTCAAATCACATAGACCCAGCAGTAAGTTGGACGGATGAAGCAACCATCATTCTTGCGCTAGTGAGAGGTCGCGTCCGCTCCGCCCGGGCATGAATGCGACACCGATTCTTTGGATCGGTGCTGACCGTTTCGGGCAGGAAGCACGCGCGGGCGATAGAGGGGCTTTGGGTGGGCCAGGCTGGTCAGGAGCGGGCGTGGCAGCTGTCCGCATGTCCCTACCGAACACGCCTGGAAACGAGAGGATGCACCGACTCTCGCGGCTAAAATCGTACACTACAGACCATATCTCTGTAGGAGTAGGTTGATCTGTCGCACTCTCTAACACACACATGCTGTTAAACACACACACGCACACGCACGCACCTTGGTCCCGTTGCACCTTCTAACCTTATTGCACCTAGACGGCGGGAGTAGTAAGTATATGAGATATGATGGCACACTGACTTAAGTCGAATACAAGTGCCCAAAATTTGTGTGCATGTTATAATAAGGATTCACTTAAAATAGTACGTGAGCGAACAGAGGGATCAATTGGACAGTGTTCCCGAGCAGTAGCGATATGTGTGAGGTAGTAAGATACACCGCTGGCGCTTTTATTTTTTTCTTATTAATTTGTTTGTTTCACCCTCTGACTAGTCGGACCCAACGTACTACGTGGAGAGAGGTAAGGTGACTAAGGCTGCATTATTTCTGCACCACTGTGGATAGTCTTACCACCAAAGCCACATGACATGATTATGATTGAAATCCTAATGACTCCCACACACACACAAAAAAAAACACGGCATGCCTGTCACATGAATGCAGGAATGTATAAAAGGTTATTTTCCTCTCGTTGAACATAACGGGACGGTTGTGTAGCTGGTTAGCCTGTTGGCTCATCAAACTTGAGGTCTCGGGTTCGATAACTACACTTGAGCATAATTTTTGCCAGGAGGATTCTTTGACTGGTCAAAATGTTTTCTAGGGTTTGCATGCTTCACACACTCTCTCTAGTATATATATACACGCTGGAGCCTCAGCGCTTGTAGTTGCTCTCTTTCACACTCTCTCGCCCTCTCCCGCTGGAGCCTCAACGCTTGTAGTTGCTCTCTTCACACTCTCTCGCCCTCTCCAGATCTAAACAAGACTTCGTTGGCCTCTCTCTCCCCTCACTGCTGCTCAAAGAGCCGGCAGGATCTGTCCGCCGGGAAGGGAAGGAGGCTTAACGCTGTCGCCGTTGGCGAGGGAGGGAATCCACTACCGGTGCTGCTGTTCACTTTCCACCCAGCGGTGGTGCGGGAGGGCCTCCGACCCCTTCTTCTTCGCCGCCGTCCCGTCGCCCACCGAACCACACCCCGAGAACCTTAAGGTATATTTTACATACTCCACATGCATTGCTCTAGCTGCATGTATACCATGAATCTAGGACGTGGTTCAAAGAAGAAAGGAGTGGGGGGAAGTAGTGGGAAAAGTTGTATATAGCATGAATCTAGGACGTGGTTCAAAGAGGAAAGGAATGGGGGAAACTAGTGGGGAAAGTTGTATCGCATAAATCTAGGACGTGGTTCAAAGAGGAAAGGAAGGGGCAAAAGTACTAGTTCAAAAAGGAAAGGAAGGGACAAGGCTGTAGAGTTTGAGCAGGACTAGATTTGCTGCGCTCACATAGGGAAAGGTGTCTAAAGATAACAAAACTGGGACCAACACAAATATGCTCCTTGGTTGTTTGTTCTTTGTTGCAACAGACTGTGCATGACCACAGTACATCGGTAGATGCACATGGTGCTGGTGCGTCCACTGTCCCGTACAACTCATTAGCTGTTGTTAATCTATGGCCTGTTTGGTTAAAAACTCCCTACTCCCTACCTGCTTGGTTCTAGGGACTAAACATGGACTAGAGGTTATTAAATGACATGATAAAAGACCATGTTACCCCTAGTAATGAACTAATAGAAACAAGGTGCGATGCGTGGCAGGGGCAACTGTTGGAAAATGTCCCAAAAAGACTCCCTCGGGGTCTTCTTTCTTTAGTCCCAAATGCCCACTTTTAGTCCCGAAAAGTCCCTCCTGTTTGGTTTAGATGTGACTGACACGGAGATTTTTTAGTCCCTACACCAAAATGTCCCTGTAAACAAACACCCTCTAATAATGCCGCTGGAAAATTGATGCAATGCCACAGTTAAAAGTAAATTACATGTTTAACGAATTTTATTGTTAATATAATCTCTATGTTAATATTAATCAATGCCACCGTTTGAGAAATGCTACTGTCTTGCTTTATTTCCCATTTAGATAAGGTAGATGCTTATTTTTGTTGGCTTCTGTGTCATCCACCGTTATTGACCACTAATTGTTTCCTTTGCACCTCTGTGTAAACAGGGTTATCTACTTCACCTCGTTGCCATTGTGACCTTTTGTTGCACTGCACAAAACACTTTTGTTTTAAGAGTGTTTTGTGCAGTTCAACCAAAATGTCACACCGACAACGTTGCTTGATTGCTTGATCTTAGTGGAACTGCACAAGAGGAGATCTTACTTCCTATCCGTTAAGGTGAATTTGGTTCAGATCTTCTTCTTGTGAGTTGTTTGAATTCCGCATCATGAGAGGTTAGTACTAGCCTTCTTTCACATGATTCTGCAGTGTGCTTTCATATGTTGTGCTACTTGTATGATAATGTTGCTTGATTTTAGTGAACTGCACAAATGGAGACAAGACTTCTAATCTGTATGTGCACCGTAATATCCCATTGAGGTAAGATAAGGATATTTCACAACTGCTGGCCTGTATTTTGCCACTTTCATCAGAAAATTAAGTTTAGTACTATATTTGTGCTCCCTAATCGACATGCCAAATCTTACATTGAAGGCGAAGCTTGTCTGTTATTGAATGAAGTGATGAAGGGGAAGAACAAGCGGAAGAAAAACAAAATCAACTCCCGGTGCTGTAATGAAGCACTAGAACTGTGATGACACAAGTAATGATATAGTTTTGCATCTTAATTTATTCCTATGGCTGGAACGAGCAATTGTTTTGCCACTGATTTGATGCCATATGTAATTATCTCTACTTGTGCAAATAGGGATCTTCTTTGAAGATACCATATATTTTAGTGGAACTGCACAAGAAGATGTTGGAAACATTAAACTAATCGAGGAGTATATAGTAAGCATGGCCACCCCCATAGATAGCAACAGATGGTTCCGGAGAAGTGCTTCATCTATATGCTCTACACAATCAGCCTCCTGACAAATGTTGGTACTCACCCAATGATTTCATCCATATGATTGAGCTTTGTCATCTCTATTGGTGTTGTGCTACTGTTTAGATACTGTCATGAAAAAGTGGTATTGTCCTTGAGAAGTGCTTCATCTGTGCTGTTTTAAATATTTCCTTTCCTTTTTTCGAGCAAACAGGGATCATCTTCCTCTGAAGAAGAATATGGAGTACGTGAAGTGACTAGTTCCGATTATGCCAGGATGAAGAAGCCCTGTCTATCTTCTCATCAGAAGGAGCAGTTGAAGGATGGTTACATTACTCCCCACAAGACCAAACTAACTTCAGCTCAGAAGGACTGGCAAATCTCCATTTTTTTTGCTGTGATGCGCGAGTACAATGTTGTTTTAGGATTCTTTCTGGTGAGTTCCATTTTTCTAAAAGTGTGCTCTACATGGACCATTTATGTGCCTGTTGAAACTGTAAATTCATAGTACAGTTTGCTTTATACTAATCACTTTTTTGTATTTGTGCAAACAGGGGTGCTCAGCTTGATTTCAACGGGAACTGCACAAAATGTTCATGAATACATCAAATCAGTCATTTCCACCACAAGAAAAGAGGTGCCCATAAGTTCAAGGCGTTGCAACATATAAGGGCGAAATCATACAAGCTACGGGCGAATTTGGTTGATTTTGGTGGAACTGCACAAAAAGAACAGTTGGTTTATTTAGCACGAGGTGCCATGTCAATGTCCGAACTGATGGCAAACCCGCCCCATTCCACAATCGTAGGCATTTGATATTTTGGAATGGGGCAACCTTGTCAAATTTTGCTCATTGATTTTGACAAGATATGCGTTTGATATTTTCGAATGGGACGCCCTTTGCTATCAGCAGCGGCGATCAATTTTTCTTTATTCTTTAGTTGTGAAGTAAATATTGCCTCTGACATGTGAGTCCCTGAGATGCATAATCATCGATTGTTTTGAATGTTCTCTATAAATTGCCAGGCCTGTGTGTGTGATTGCAATGTACAGAAACGCTAAAAAGCTGCTCAAACTCTTTGTACTCCTTCTGTTCCTTTTTACTTTGCACATTGTGAAAGTGCATACTTTTTTGTATAAGATTGGTAAAAGTAGAGATACTTTGACTGCAGACAAAACTTGCATGCAGACTAGAAAGGACCGGAGGGAGTACATGTGAAACTGCTGCAAACGTGGTGATCACCCTGGGAATAATGCTAGTACGTATTGTTTTGCATGTTCATCCAATGCCAGTGATACAGGAACTCAAACTAATCGCAATAAATTCATTCATACACGGTCGGATTTCATATAAACATGCGGGATTTCATTACATTTCATACATTCTTCAACTAAAAAGGGGTGTTTGTGGCCGCATGCATCTCCCAGATGCAGAGGCTGGGGGTCATCCTCCTTTTCTAAAAAAAACTAAAAAGGGGTGCGCTGGAGGTATAATTAATTAACCGAAGCTACCCACCTGTGTATCGCTGAGCCGAACAAAAGCTTCAGTGACTTAACTGCAGGTGCAGTTGCGTAACTGACATGTGGCCTGTTGGGCCCATGTGTCAGTCAGCCAACTGCACCAGTAGTTAAGTAGAAGTAGCGTTCTTCTCCAGCGCAGCTCTCCGACTCCACGTTGCCGCCAAGAAGCTAACCGGCCATCAATGGTCAACCCGCCTAGCTTCGCTTCAACCGGAGGGTAGCAGCGGTGGCCTTACTTGGACCCGAGCGGCGGCGACCTACCATGTTCTACTCTTCCTCGTTCTATGTGGCGCAGCCTCTTTGGCAGCGGGGAGGGGCCTCGGCGGAGCTGGCAATGTCCTCTGTCTCGTTGCCAGTGGGCGACGCCTTAGCGGAGCGGTGGAAATCCTCCCCCACATTGCCGGCAGGGTGGGGCCTCGGCTGAGCCGGCGATGTCCTCTGCCTCGTCGTTGGCGTGGTGGGGCCTCGGCGGAGCCGGCGGTGTCCTCTGCCTCATTGTTGGCGCCGTGGGCCTCAGCGGAGCAGGGCATCGTCGATGCCAGTGGAGCGGGGACTCGTCGGAGC
The DNA here is from genome assembly GCA_963921465.1 of Triticum timopheevii. Lineage (NCBI taxonomy): Eukaryota > Viridiplantae > Streptophyta > Magnoliopsida > Poales > Poaceae > Triticum > Triticum timopheevii. Next base: position 175,691,239 of record OY997272.1, read on the forward strand.
CGGCATTGTCCTCTGCCTCGTCCTCGGTCTCGCCAAATAGCGCCTCGCCCGCTTCATCACCCTCTTTGCTAGCCTCTTTGTAGGCGGCCGCAGCCTCCGCCACCCGCATGCGGTACCGCCAGCGCTCGAGGCGGCCCTTGCGGGCGGAGCGGTACGAGTCGAGCAGCGCCTCTTGCTCCGCCCGCTCCGCGGCAATCTGCTCCTCTATCTGCAGGTGCTCCTGGAGGAGATGGTGGTTGTAGGCGGCGTCGGCCTGCGCCTCCCGGAACTGCTCCTCACGCATCTGCCTCACCCTGTCCATTTATTGGGCACGGGCCTCGCCGATGGTCATGGTGCAATGCACCGGCGAGGACGGCGCGGAGAAGGGGGTTGGCGCCGGATCATCGACTACCATGTTCTCCATTGGGACGTCGTCGTCCTCCGGCTGCCTGCCAGCCAGCTGGTCGGCAGCAATGGCTGCCATCTCCTTGTGATCCGTCATCCGCCCGTCCCGAAGAGCGCTGGAGCGTGAGGAAGCCATGGTGGGCAGTAGTGGTGTGGACAGGAGAAAGGGAACGGATGCGGATGAGTGCGGCTATGGCCGGCGCAACAGTTTATATAGCAATGGTGGGCGGGCGGAGGGACGGACGTGTGGCGCTGGAGTAGCCGCCTCAGCAACCGCGTATCATTAATGTGTGTGGCAGATGGATGGACGGTCGACACTTGTGTCGTTTGAAGGCGGAGCAATCGCCTGCACCGGGAAGCGGGCGGCCGGTGCTGACTGTTTTGGGCGGAAAGCGCGCGCGGGCGAGGAGATGACTTTACTTGGATAGGATGACAATGGGGACCCACCAGGTCCATAGCCTCACGTACGCAAGTGCCTCCTTATTATATATATATATATATATATATATATATATATATATAGGGCTGGACTATTTTGTTACCGGTAACAGAATATTATTCTGTTACCCTTGCCCCCTATAAGGCACGACGCGTCCACGACAGACCCAGCCCCAATCCGACCCACTTCCTACCGCCGGAGGCAGCCGTCGCGGGCGAGCGAGCGATGGTGGCAGCCGGAGCTAGGGAGCCCGCGGCGCCGTGACCCGCCGACGGCGAGTTTGCATCACCGGCCCCCAATCCACAGCCATCACTCCCCCACGGCACGCCGCCATCTAGCCATGCCGCCGGCCCGACCGCCGCCACCATCGGTCGCCTCGTCCGGCGCCGGAGCATCCCCGCGCACCTCCCCACCGCCGGGCGGCGGAGCATCCCTGCATGTTTCCCCGCCGCCGGGCGCCAGAGACTTCCCGCACGCCTCCCTCCGTCTGGCGCAGGAGCCTCTCTGCTCGCCTACCCGCCGCCTGGTGCAGGAGCTTCCCCGCGCGCCTTCCCGCCGCCATGCGCCGGAGATTCGCCTGGGCCGTGATCCACACCTCCTGCCTCCGCCCCTCGACGGACCTCGTCGATAGAGCTCCACCACAAGCACGGTCGTCTCCCCAACAACAATGGCTCCACCTGCCAACTTCTTGCCAATACGCCGCCAACAAAACAAAGATGGAGTCACATGCAACAAGATGCAGGTGATGAATTCTTCGCACACACATTACTAGCAACACCAAAGTTTTTGAGATCTGGGTTTGACTGAAGATAGGTACCATGTTTCTGTCAATTTATCAGTTCATCAGTTTATCTCTGCTGCTATGCTCTGCCTGCATGTTACACTATTGGGTTCATGAGTACAAAATTGTGTGATGCATCTGTGCTGCATCAGTACATAGCAAATGTTTGCATCAGTTCGTTTGCACCCCTGCCACTTGATGCGCGATTAGGATGTCGAGGTTACTGTCAGTGCATCTAATATGCTATCTTCAGTTCAGGTAAAAAAACTTAAAAACATATGCGTCAGTCCAAGTAGATAGTGACAAAAGGTTCAGCTACCACTGAAAAAGTTGTATGTTTGCTATCTCTAAAGAGTACAAGTCATGTAGTTGCATCAGTTCGAACGATTAACAAAACTGTTACCGAAAATTAAAATATATAATTGCTACACAGTAAGTTCCGTGATACATAAGCTGGCAGTGCTTGTAATGTAGATGCATTGATGCGCGATTAGGATATCGAGGTTACTGTCAGTGCATCTAATATGCTATCTTCAGTTCAGGTAAAAAAACTTAAAAACATATGCGTCAGTCCAAGTAGATAGTGACAAAAGGTTCAACTACCACTAAAAAAGTTGTATGTTTGCTATCTCTAAAGAGTACAAGCCATGTAGTTGCGTCAGTTCGAACGATTAACAAAACTGTTACCGAAAATTAAAATATATAATTGCTACACAGTAAGTTCAGTGATACATAAGCTGGCAGTGCTTGTAATGTAGATGCATTGATGCGCGATTAGGATGTCGAGGTTACTGTCAGTGCATCTAATATGCTATCTTCAGTTCAGGTAAAAAAACTTAAAAACATATGTGTCGGTCCAAGTAGATAGTGACAAAAGGTTCAGCTACCATTGAAAAGTTGTATGTTTGCTATCTCTAAAGAGTACAAGTCATGTAGTTGCGTCAGTTCAAACGATTAACAAAACTGTTACTGAAAATAATAATATAAAATTGGTACACAGTAAGTTCAGTGATACATAAGCTGGCAGTGCTTGTAATGTAGATGCATCGATGCACGATTAGGATGTCGGGGTTACCGTCAGTGCATCTGATATGCTATCTTCAGTTCAAGTAAAAAAACTTAAAAACATATGTGTCAGTCCAAGTATATAGTGATAAGAGTGTGCCACATTTACACAGTAAGTTCAAAGATACATAAACTAGGAGTACTTCTACTATAGTTGCATAAGTTGTAGAAGAAACGGTACATCAGTACATCCGTGTTTGAGCATCAACGTTCATCAGTTTGGCTGAGAACAAACCAGATTAATCTCAAAACTATTGAATGTTGTTTGCAGAAGCATGCAAGGCGGCACACGCAGCAAGAATTTCATGAGCCGGATAGATATGGGGCACCACCTGGTCGGGTAACACCAGAAATACCGTCTGAATATTTCAACAGTACATGCAGATTTGAAGATACACCGCAAACATCAGAAGCACAGACAGGTTCTTCTATACAGCAAAGACCAATATCTGGGAATGCAAGCTTTGCCGCTGCTGGGTTGCAACAAGGCCAACAATATCACCAACGACAAATGTTTTCCTTCCCCAGTGCATGCAAAAAGCCAAGGACAAGAAGCCGTGGATGGGTTGCAACAAGGCTTCCACCAGTCGCTCCGTCAACATCAATCATCCAAGCTGCAAGAGCAGTTGCGACGGGAAGACCAGGGCAAAAAGACAGAAATTTTGGCCAATCTAGTAGGTTCAAAGGTACAAGATATGAGCCATATAGACAGGAACAACCTCGCAATGAATCTGAGGGGAGACAGCCGTACGACGTAAGACGGAGATCTTCGTCAACGTTTCTCCCTCCAAGAGATGCATTGCTGCATGTGCCAAGGGTGACACCACCGGCGCCCATAAACCAGGGAGAACAACAAACACCAGATGCAGCGTAGAGCTATACACATGTAAGTATCCATATAGAAAAGAAAAAAAACCATAAGCACAGTCCATACCATGGTGCTGTGACCACCCCATCTAACATTTTTGTTTGGTCACTGTTGTGTGCAGCCACCTGATATTGAAGCTTATGTTCTGCCAAGGCTAGATGAGGTTTGAAACTTTTGAATAAACTAAGAACTTCTACAACGTATATGCAAAGCACACTGGTTTTGCTGTCAGGGAAGGCCCCAAGTTTAAGACCAGAGCCTACATTTATTGCACCTGCCATGGAGTTTATGAATCAAAGGTGTCTGAAGCAAATAGACAGCGTAACAAGACGACAACCAAAACTAACTGTGGGGCTAAAATGAGGCTGAAGAAGGAAAAAGATGGAACATTTGTCGTAAAAGAGATAGTCTGGGAACACAACCACATGCTACAGCTCACCGCAGAAATGCTTGTCTTCTTGCACTCCCACAAAAACTTTGACAAAACAATCTTGGAGTACGTCAAGTACCTGCAGTTCAAAGGCATTGAACATGCGCAAATCATGAGCATACTGGGCGGTGATGACCCTGGTAGCTACTTCCTCGAAATGAATGCCAAAGACCTGATTAACCTGTAAGTACAAACTTGTTCTCCTCCCATAAACCGTCTCCGTATTTTTTCCTCTGTCAGTACAAACATATCACGCAACGCATGACCTGACGCCAGTTCAACATGCATTATTCAAATGAACTTTTGATATGCAAGAAAGCAAAGAATTCAAGGATTGATGATGTGGATGATGTCCTAAAGACTGTCAACTTCTTTAGGGAGATGAAAGCTATAAACAGGGAATTTTTCTGTGACATGCAACTCGATGAGTCCGACAGAGTTAAGAACATATTCTGGGCAAACGCAAGCTGCCGAGGGGCGTATTAGGACTTCGGAGATTGTGTAACGTTTGACACAACATATAAGACCAACAAGTACCATATGCCACTTGCGGTGTTTGTCAGAACTAACAACCACTTACAGACAACATTCTTTGCTTTTGCCCTGATAAGAGATGAGGATGCAGATTCATTCAAGTGGCTGTTCAAGACATTTTTAAGGTGCATGAGAATGAAGGCTCCTACATGCATCCTCATAGGTACAACCGCTAAAACCACCCCCAACAACCACCCCCCTTCCAAAAACGAAAAGTAAAGTAACACAAAAAAATGTTGTGTCAGTTCTATTGGTATATATGCACAACCATCTCTGCTGACCACTCAGAGTCTATTTTCTCATTACAAGACCAGTGCCCGGCAATGGCTTTGGCGATCGCAGATGTTTTCAAGAACACAGTACATAAGCTATGCCGCTGGCACATTATGAAGAAGTACAGGGAACACCTTGCGTACCTGTATTTCCTGCACGAGGACCTTAAAGATGAATTCACATCAATTCTCAACTGGCCCCTCATGCCAACTGTGTTTGAGGATGCCTGGAAAAGACTCATGGATAAGTACAACCTCCACGATGATGCCACAATGGTGGGCATGTGGAACGAGCGTGAGAAGTGGATATCAGCCTACTTCAAGGAAATTTTCTGCGCCAAAATGACATCCACACAGCAAAGTGAGAGCATGAACTATGTGCTCAAGAAGAACTACGTTAATGAGAGACATAACCTACACAGGTTTGTCAGTCAGGTAAACTCATGCGTCAAAACCAGGAGGCAGACAAAGAACCAGGAGACAATGGGTAACCGGGTATATCTCTATCACTTGTCGTGAGACATAAAAATAACATGCTTACTAAAGTAAAAACTTTATTGGAAGTTTTTCCCGTGAGAAAACTAACAATATGATCATCATTCTTGCATCTGCAGAAGGAACAAAACACGCTGACCTACTATGGGTTTGACACCCAGATGGCAAAGTTGTACACACGAGCTGTGTACAGCGAGATCAGAGATAGGCTGAAACTGAACACGCTCTTCACGGTGACAGAGACGGAAGAGCCCACAAAGTACCTAGTGTGCTACAACCACCCACAAAAACTGTCTGTGTGGGCTCAGCACTCATTCCAGGTGGTGGCAGACCCCGTGGGAGAAACATATGAGTGCGAGTGCAGGCTATGGGACCACACAGGTGAGAGTGCAAAAAATATGTTACATACTGTACTACTTTTTTTGCAAAAAGTTTTTGTTCGAATGAAATGACAAAAAACATGCACCTCTTCCAAAAACAAATACAGGTCTTTTCTGCATGCATGTCCTGTGCATGATGCAGACAATTAAGGCTGCCAGCGTTCCCTAGAAATACATACTCAGGAGATACACCAAACGCCCGAACATCCAGCCAACATTTGATAGAAATGACTTGAGGACAGTAGCGTCAAACAAGGCATCCCAATACTGCATTGAAAGCTCACTGCTGACGCTGAACATGAGGGTGCACAGGAAAAGCTTGAGAAGCCAAGAGCAAATGGCAAGGGCGCGGGTCGTCATGGACAAACTTGAACAAGAACTCGACGCCATGCATTCTGCTGAAAATGGAGGTGTCGCGGACAATGAAGCCATTGACCAGGATATTGCTACAATGTTATCCGAGATGAACCATCTGGGATCTATTGACCCGTTTGAGAACGAGGAAGAAGAGCAGCAGCAACCGGAGCTTGCCCATGTGCACACTCAAGAGCGCCGACAAACTAACATGCGAGATCTTGAGCTTGATGGTGCTGTAGGCGAACGACATGACAATAGCACATCCTACCAGCAGCAGCAGGAAAGGGTGATTAAACCCCCAATATTCTCAAACACAAAGGGGAGGAAGAGCAAGACGCAAGCAGCAGCCAAAAAGCCACCACGCCCCATCAAGCGCGTGGAATTTGGCCCGGACGGCAAACCCCTCGGGATAAGGGCATGCGGTTTCTGCAACGTCGTGAGCAACCATAACTACCGCATATGCCCACTCCGCACAGATGCCACTGTCAACAAGAACAAACAGATTGGAGCCACCCAGCTTTCTACAAATGGAGACAGCACACGTAACAGCTACACTTGCCGCAAGTGTGGGGGAACTGACGGACATAATGCCCGCATGTGCAAAGTGGGCAAGGAGGTCGGTGGAGCTGAACATAAACAGGGCAAGGCACAGAGTTCCAAGCAATCAAATGAAGACGATGAAGAGGAAGAGTTTGATGAGAATGATGGCCAATCAGACGAAGACAATGAAGATGACAGTGTCGGAGGCGAGGAAACTGAAACTGACGATGAAGCTGCCAACATTCAGGGACAGTGAGGAGAAGCTCAAGACTGAACAATACATAGTGGTTATCCTGCTGCGTCAACTAAAAAATAACCTTGTAGTCTCAGTCGCATCAGCACACAATGATGAAGCATTTCACAAACACTGTCGTTACCAAGACTTATTTAGTTTTAACGTCGATTACTCTCGATCAGAACTGAAGTTATTTTTTAGTTTCTGATTTGTGCCCGCTGGAGCAGTCACAAAAATATGTTTGAAAAAACTTACCTGTATATATCCGACACAAAACGATACTGTGACCCAGTAACTCAGGAAAAATAATATGTCAATAAAAAATTAAAAATCTTGTAGTACATCAGTACTGATAACTCTCAGACGTCAGTACAAGGCTGAGTACACATCAGTACTGATATAATTTCTGATTTGTGCCCGCTGAAGCAGTGACATTATTATTTAAACCATTTGATAATCCTTTTGAATGAAGTCACAAAATAAATTTGAAAAAACTTATCTGGATATATCTGACGCAAAACGCTACTGTCAACCAGTAACTCAGCAACAAAAAAAATGCCAAGGAAAAATATAAACTCTTGTAGTACATCAGTACTGATAAATCTCAGTCGGTAGTACAAAAGGCATAGTAAAACAAACACACCAGTTAACGACTCAAAAAAAATTGTTTTGAAAAAACAAAGCTATGCCTGCTCCTGCCAGTCCCAATTCAGAAACATAGTCTCACTGGTACATGAAAATAATTACCTCAAGCAAAATGCGAATATAATACATCCCGTACTAGTGAAAATCTAATTTATCTGTAAAATCTACTCACAGATTATCTTGATATAAACAACCCTTTAAAAAAATACAAAAATTGTTTTAAAAAAACATTAGCACCACACATAGTCTCACTGGTATTTGGTACGTTCAATTGCACTTCAATCACCAGTCCGAGTACGACAGTAGAGGAGTTCAGACCTCCATCAACACCGATGCTGACACGTGCAAGTGGGATAAGTAGCTGATAAGTACAGCTTGACTATACGAATCGGTGCCACAGTAAAATGCCATCATCACCACCACAGAGACGTGCAAGTGGGATTTGGCAGGTCATAAGTACAGCTTGACAAGACTAGTCAGTTCAACAGTAAAAACCATTTCACTCGGACAGTTAGTTCTTCCACACCACCATCCGCGCCACCCACTGAGCGGTTGGCACAAGGGACTGCGAACGGTGACCCCCACGCCACAACACCCACTACACACACGACCCCGAACGAACCGCCTACTGCAAAATCCCCGTCCACGCACTGCACAAAATCCCATTTTCTTCCACCTCTCCCTCGTTCCCACAAACCACCATTGCCGCTTCCATTTCCACTGAACACAAACCAAAAACTTCTCTCTCCAAAGCCCACAGTCACCGGAGGAAGGCCATGGCCGAGGAACCGTCCGCCAAGCGTCATCATGCCGAGACGTCGGACAAGAGGAGCAACCTCGTCGACATTAACGTCCCCGGCGAGAAGCGCGAGTACACAACAACCCTCAAAGGGGTTGAGCTCCATGGCAACGAGACGCTGGAGATCGTCTGCACCAGCGTACCAGAATAGGCCGACGAGGTGATCTCCAGGCCCTGGATGAAGCTTGGTGGCAGGGTTCGTAGGATCGTCGGCGTTGGTGTGCACTACACCAACGAAGATGAACCTCTCCAGAAGGCAGCAGTCCTGCAGTTGTGCGTCGACGAACTCTGCTTGGTGTACCACATCGCAGCGGCCACAAAATGGTGAGCAAATCCTACTCATTTGCCCTGCATATGGTTTATCTGTTTTATTACTACTGTATCCTGAAAAATTAATCACACTTGCTTTCCCAACTAGATGTACTAGTGTGTTTGTGAAAAGTGGATGCACTACTGCATTTTGATATACTATAAAATGTATTTATGAACCTGATGCAATGGATTAATATTTGGAAAATATTGCGGAAGATTAAATTCTGAAGTTGATCGACTAGTGAAGTTTCTGAAGTTGATAGAATAGAGTAGTCTATGTACTCGATGTATTAAAAAAGATGTTTCTGAACTTGATGTAGTGAAGTATTTTCTAAATTTGATCTAATGTTATTTTCGTAAGAAAATAAACTAAGGACTTGGTGAAGCACTGGTTTCTCTGTTATCCCATTTCAACCAAAAAAGACTAAACTAGTGCCAATGCAGAACATACAACATTGACTGAAACTATGTATAATCAAAGAAGGAAAATAACATGATGTACTTAATTTAATTTCAGAACTTTCTTCACTAGTTTTTGAAGTACATACATCCATTGTTTATCCTACATAAAAAACTACTTCATGGATTCATCGCTTGTAAAACAAAACAAAAATGAATAATTCAAAACATCAAAGTAATGCTAATATTCAAAATGTCTCTGCCCTTGCAGGCCCAAGCGCCTGACCGAGATGCTGCAGCATGAGAAGTCGATCAAATTTGCCGGTTTCAGCATTGAAAGCGACAAAGAGAAGCTGAAGTTGTCCGGTATGGAGATCAACCCCAACAAGTTCATCGACATTCAGCGCAAGTGGAGAGTTCCATACACCGGAAAAGAGTACGACTCCTTGACTGATGTTGCAGCCAGCGTCATCCACCCATTCTACAAAGGCATGAAGAACAAGATCAACACGCCAGAAGACTACAAACTGTGGGGGACCAGCGAGCTGCCAGACAACCTCATCGAGTACGCAGGAGTAGATGCGTACGCGGCGTACAAGTCATGGTTCATGATCAACTACATCACAGATGGTTCGGAATATGCGAAAGAGCGGGAGGCTGAAAACTTCTATGACCGCCCCTATTGCCCCTTTGCTGGATGAAGATAACATCAGAGCCTGCCTTCGTTTTACTTCCGCTTGTGCTTGCCTTTTATCTTCTTGTTTCAAATTAGTAGTTTTCTCTTGTTGGGTTGAACCAGTATGATTATGTCGTGCTTGTCATGTTTGAACAAGTTTAGTTGCGTCATCAAGTACAATGTTTTGCTTATCTCATTATATAAGTTTGGTTTTGTAGCTTCATATGTTGTTAATCCATCATTTCAAAAATTCAAAAAGTAGCTTCTGAATGGAACGTTGTCGTTGCTCTAAAGTACTAGTTATGATGCAACTAATCACACAACGTTGTTCTGTGTCAGTACAACTCAGTACACTTGATCGGACAGTACATTCTTACTACAATAAAAAGTACAAAAGAAGCATCAGGTCGTAAGCGCTACTATGAATGCACTATCAGTACAACTTAGTCTACACGCAAGTACCATAGTTCTGAAAATGACACCAGAACAACAAGTATCAGTCTATTGGTGGAGTCAAGTACTAGATTCAAAACAAACAAAAAAATGACCGCCCAAGGTCAGGCGTAGACCCTGACAATGCTAGATACTTGAACTCGAGCCCGTGGGTGAATCCCTAGTAATCCGCACAACGCAGGACCCGCCGACCAGGGCCCACAGGTCAAGAGAGAGGGCGAGCGCCGTGTATAAGCGCTCAGGTAAGTGTTCAGAGGAGTTCGACTGGTGAGCCTTCGCTGCCCTTATAAACAGGTCCGGAGCCCCCTCGACTATCGAGGTGGGACTAAACCCAGAGCGCACGCGAACGACGCACTGCATAGCCGCTCGGACGAGCTATCTGGGCCGAAAAACGGCCCAATAGCATACATCATCAACAAAACACCCCACCAATAAGCCCAAGTATACAAACCAGATGGCGGGACAAAGAAAAATAAACTACAAGAAAAATGTTTGTCAATTAACCTGTACAAGAAAAAAAGGAAAAAAATGATACAAAAACAATGAACCTCTAAAAAAGAACAGTACTTAATAGCCTATCTGTTAAATGTACATAATTTAAAAAACCGAATTAAATATTACTTTCAAGTTCACCTACTAAAACTCAAAAAGTTCAAAACATATAATTTTTGTCAATTATGCTAAATTTCTTATTTATATAAAATCTGACAGGTTCAACTACTAAAGCTCAAAAAGTTCAAGCGTATAATGTTTGTCAATTATGCTAAATATCTTATTTATAGAAAAACCGACAAGTTCAACTACTAAAAATCTAAAAGGACAAAACATATAATGTTTATCAATTATGCTAAAATTTCCTATTTATATACAATCTAATAAGTTCAACTACTAAAAACTATAAAAGTTCAAACATATAATGTGTGTCAATTATGCTAAATGTCCTATTTATATAAAAACTGACAAGTTCACTACTAAAATTCAAAAGTTCAAATAGAATATATTTGTCAATTCTGCTAAATTTCTTATTTATATAAAATATGTCCACACCACAACGAACAATCTGGTCGTAAAATAATCTCAAACACCCAACCTAAGTTATAAAAAAAATCAGTTCAAAACATGCATACGACAACAGTACTGAAACAGCAGGATCGGTCAGGCCGCTCGCACCACTGTGACATCAAATTTCAAACCCGTGCATTGTATGAAATTAAAATTCAGTTCACATAGTACTAAAACATAAGTGCACTAAAAACGAGAATACAAAAACTATACAGGCCTAACCTAGGTTGGTACAGATGAAAATAAAATAAGTACAACTTTTGAGCAACAACTCCTAGGGCACTGAAAAAATGTTTTGACATAAACTAGTGTATAAAAACTTCAATAGAAAAAAAAATGCTTAAACATCCACGCGGAAAAACATCACCGAGCCATACGTCACCTAAACAGTGCAAAAATGCCATCATCACCACCGCAGGGACGTGCAAGTGGGATTTAGCAGATTGTAAGTACAGCTTGACAAGACTAATCAAGGCAGTAGTAATTTTTTTTGTCTTGGACGGTTAGTTCTTCGAGGCCACCACCCGCGCCACCCACTGGGTGGTTGCCACGACGCACTGCAGAACGGAGACCCCCACGACCACTACACCCACGTCCCCGATGAACCGCCTCCAACACACCACCGTCGACGCACTCCAAAAATACCCCATTGTCTTCCATCTCTGCCTCATTCAAAGAACCACCATTGCCGCTTCCATCTACACTGCACACAAACCAAAAACTTCTCTCTCCCAAAGCCCACAGTCGTCGGAGCAAGGCGATGGCGGAGGAACCGTCCGCCAAACGTCACCATGGCGACACTTCGAACAAGAGCAACAACTTCGCCGACATTCACGTCCCCGGCGAGAAGCACGAGTACACCAAAACGCTCAAAGGGGTTGAGCTCCATGGCAAAGAGACGCTGGAGATCGTTTGCACCAGCGAACCAGACAAGGCCGACCAGATGATGAGCAGGCTCAGGATGAAGGTCGGCGGCTTGTATCCGAGCTTCATCGGAGTTGATGTGGAGTACACCGATGAGGAAAAACCTCCACAGATGGCGGCAGTCCTGCAGTTGTGCGTTGAGGAACTCTGCTTGGTGTACCACATCGCAGCAGCAACAAAATGGTAACCCATACTACTGTTCATTCGTCTGTTGTACCAGTACTAGTCGCTAAAAACTTAATTAAAACTTGTTTCCCAACGATTATAGTCATCTGTTTGTACCAGTAGTTCATTGAATGATATGAACTACTATAGTCTATGAAGTGGATGCACGATTACATGTTTCTCAAGTTACATGCATTTCTGGAACTGTGAACTGGATTGTTTCACCAGATTAGCATCTGAAAAAAAGTTTATAGCATTCTGAACTTGATGTACTAGCATAGTTTCTAATCTTGTTGTACTAGTATAGCTTATAGAATTGATGTGTTAAAAGATCTTTGGTGAAGTATTATAGGTCCATATCTTGATGCACAAGTTTTTCAAAACTAAATTTTGAACTTGATATAGAATTAATGCACAAAGATGTATCAAGCACTGGTATAGGCCTTTTATTCAACAAAAAAGAAAACTAAACTTGAATCAAGCAGCGCATGAATCATTGACTCTGGTAAAAAATGATTCTCTAATTTGGTGAAGCATTTGGTGAAGCAACGAAGATAGCAAAAAAGAAAAATATAACACGGTGTAGTTGAATTTAATTTCAGGACTTTTTGTACTAGTTTCTGAACTACATTCATGCATGGCTCATAATATATAAGCATCTACCTCATGGATTATCACTTGTAAAACAGAAAAAAACAGTAGAATTAAATACTCAAAAAGAAGACTAATCTTTAGAAAATGTGTCTCCCCCCTTGCAGGCCCAAGCTCCTCAACGACTTCCTGCAGGAGGAGAAATTGTACAAATTTGTTGGTTTCAACATTGGAGGTGACAAGCAGAAGCTGGGGGAGTCTGGTTTGGAAATCAACCCCAACAACTTCATCGACATGCAGCGCAAGTGGAAAGATCCAAAGAACGACAAATACTACGACTCCTTGGCCGATGTTGCAGGCGGCGTCATCCACCCATTCTACGAACACATGAAGAAGAAGATGAAGAGGGAAGACCACAAACTGTGGGCGACTAGCCCGCTACCAGACAACCTCATCACGTACGCAGGAATAGATGCATACGCAACATACAAGTCATGGAAGACAATCGACAACATTGTGACAGGTTGGGATATTTCAAAAGAGCAGGAGGCTGACCCCTACTACCACTGCAACTTCACGGATGAAGATGCATGAAAGTCTGCATTCGTTATGTTGAACCAGCTACCATATGCTATGTGTGTCCTTAGTCTTGTTGTTTCAGATTTGTAATTTGCTTTCATTTTGTTGAACCAGCTACCTTATGCTATGTGTGTCAGGGTGAAAGTGCATTATATCGACTAGAGGGGGGGTGAATAGGCGATTTTTATGAATTCTTCACTGAGGAATTTGCTGGTGAGGAAATTCCTTAGCGAAGAACTACTTGCAGCGGAATAAGTACTCAGAAGTAAGCATAACGGAATACAAGCATGGTCATCATGATGAAATGAAGACTAGCACAGAGTACAGAAAGCGTAATCACAGGATAACACAAGATGAAGACAAACAGACTGAAGAAATTGAACTGAGGAAATTGAGAAAGTCTTCAGTCAAAGTCTTCAAGCACAGATATGAACAAACACTCAACACAGTAATGAGGAAATGAAAGGGTTGAGGAAATAGAACCAGTTAGTTGGTGAAGACAATGATTTGGTGAACTAGTTCCAACTGTTGTCTCAGTTGTACGTCTGGTTGGAGCGGCTGCGTATTTAAACTCGAGGACACGCAGTCCCGGACACCCAGTCGCTGAGCACGCAGCTCAGGACACCCAGTCCTCACCGTATTCTCCTTGAACTAAGGCCACGCAGACCTCGTCCAATCACTCGTGGTAAGTCTTCAGGTGACTTCCAAACCTTCACAGACTTGGTCACTCGGCGATCCACAATTCCTCTTGGATGCTCTAGACCATGATGCCTAACCGTCTGGAAGAAGCACAGTCTTCAGAGGTAACAAGCGTCGGATCCACGCAGGATCAATTTCTTCAGTGATGCTCAATCACTTTGGGTTTGTGGGGGTTTGGTTTTGGGTTTTCCTCACTTGATGATTTTCGCTCAAAGTCCTCGGAGGATGGGTTGCTCTCAAATGACAAGTGTCAAGTTCTCTCGGAGCAGCCAACCAGCTAGTGGTTGAAGGTGGCGGCTATTTATATCCTAGGGAGCAGCCCGACATGATAAGACATAAATGCCCTTCAATGATATGACCGTTAGGTGGATAGGATATTTTGGGACAGCTGGCGCGCAGCACAACAACGGTCGGAAATTTGGCTCTCAAATTCCTCAGGGCTATCATGTTCCTCACTGTGTAGGCAATTCGCACTGGTGAATTCCTAACTCCTCAGTCAGAGCAAAGTCCTCAGTGACCAGAAGAACTGCGTCTCTGTCACTGAAGAAATTGACTGAACTGTATGAGATTTCCAATGGCTTCACTCGAAGGGATTGGTAGGTGTAGGATTTTGAGTTGAGCATCACATGGAAATTTTTCCTTAGTATTTCCTCGACCCCCTTTAACAGTACGGTGTTTCCTATGACTCAAGAAAGAGAAAACGAAACTACGGAAACAAAAGTCTTCACGCTTCATGTTCCTCAAATGAATATCAAGTGTTCAACGTCACACCAATTTCTTCACTTTCAAAGTCTTCAGAAAGTCTTCAGAATATCAAAGTCTTCAGTCGAAGAACTTCATTTTTAGGGGTCGACTTTCTCTGTGAATATCAAACTCCTCATAGACTTATAGACCTGTGTACACTCACAAACGCATCAGTCCCTTAACCTATAAGTCTTCAATACACCAAAATCACTAAGGGGCACTAGATGCACTTACAATCTCCCCCTTTTTGGTGATTGATGACAACATAGGTTAAGTTTTCAACGGGGATAAACATATGAAGTGTAAATACTGATATTGAGGAATTTGATTGCAAGATATAGAAGAACTCCCCCTGAAGATGTGCATAGTGAGGAATTTGCGTTTGAGGCAATGCACATTTGAAGAGTTGAATCATGGAGATCTCCCCCTATATCTTGTAATTCATACACGCATTTGATATATATAATATGAAGAATTTGAAATGCATGATGAAATATGGTGCCTGATGAAATTCAGCATGCGTGCAATAATATTAACGAGGAATAAGCATGCAGAATAGCACATCAAAAGTATCAGAGCACAGTGCATCAAAAGTATCAGAGCACCATCCAAAAGTATCAGAGCACCATCAGGTTTAAGATTACAACTCGATCCAATAAAAGTTTTGGAAGAACGAGAGTTGTAACTTACAAAAAAACTCCCTTAATATAGACCCGCTTGAAGACTAACTCAGATGTCTCCCCCTTTGTCATCAAAAGACCAAAAGGATTGAAACTGAGGACTAACGCCCCTGAAGAATTTCATGACGATGGAGGAGCGCCAGCGTTGTCGGGGTTGTTTGTTGTAGCAAGGCCTGCCGCAGTGTCGTCCAAATCTTCATACTCATCAGTGTCACGCGATGAAGAATAAGAGCTGGCCACCAGATCAGGAACTTTGACCCTCTTGAATTTCTTCGGAGGAGGTGCAGACCAGTCAAATTCTTCCTTGAGACCCATAGTCTTCAGTTCTTCAGCGCTATAGACATGAGTGAGGACAGCCCAGGTGCGGTTGAGGGTTTCATGAAGGTAGTAGTGGTTCTTCTTCACTGCATTGTGTGTTGAGGTCATATTGTGAAGAAGTGCACCAAACTGACGCTTTACCCATTTGTGATTGCGATCAACCTTCTGATGAAGACTGAGGAGTAACTCACGGTCAGTCATCACCCTGGGTGCTGTGGCTTGAGGATTTTGCTTGGCTGAGGTATTTGCGGCAGTGTCATGTGTGGCAGAGTCGTCATTGGTAGAGTAAGATGTAGCCAGGCGAAATTGACCATCCAATGGACGAATGCCTTCATCGATCATAGCAGCTGCCTTGCCTTTATCATCAGCTGATGAAACTGTCCGTTTGAGGACTTCAATGGGAGGCAAGTAGCTACCGTGGTTCAGAGTGTCAGCTTTGTAATTCAGTGAAGATCTTGCCCTTATGAATCTCATAATCCAAGGCGCATAGGGCTTCAGCTCGAATGGTGACATAGCAACATTTGCCAGAGTCCTCATGAAGAAATCATGGAAGTTGACGGGAACGCCATGAATGATGTTGAAAAGCATGTTCTTCATGATGCGAATGACATCTTCATCATTTGAGTCGTTGCCTTTGATAGGACTCATTGTCTTCGTTAGAATGCGATAGACAGTCCGAGGCACATAGAGCAATTCCTTGACGAGGAATTTGGTTCGTGGGGCCTGCCCAGGCTTCAAAGGCTTCATGAACACTTGCATATAGTGATTTGTTAGTTCAGGGTCATTGTAGATGCAACATGCACTATCATGGGGAGGATTGAGAGGAAGGACACGAAGCAATTCAGTTGCCGGTGCCTTGTAGTGAGTGTTTTCAATCATCCAATCCAACACCCATGAATTGACATCTTCAGCGTCTCCAGTGATATGCAGTGTAGCGTAGAACTGAAGAATGAGTTCTTCATTCCAATCGCAAATGTCAGTGCAGAAATTCAGTAATCCTGCATCATGAAGAACACTGAGGACTGGCTCGAAGCATGGCAGAGATTCCATATCCACGTGAGGAATATGTTCATGATCGAAGATTTTGTCTTTGTCAAACAGCACTGAGGAATAGAAGTTGGCTTGACTAGCAGTCCAGAAACGCCTCTTCCTTATGTGAGCAGAGTCATATGGGTTGTAGTCAGTGAAGAATACATGCTCGGAAAAGAAGTCTTCAGCCTTGAACTTCTGTTTGCTTGAGAACGGATTCTTCGGCTTTGGCAGAGGGGTGTCAGTGAGTTGCAGTACCACCTCAGGAATTGCGAGCTCAGGTTCTTCAGGCTGAGGAATTTCTGGTTCCTCTTCTTGTGCAACCTTAAGATCAGCAGCAGCAGGTTCTTTAGCACTAGTGGCTGGAATTTCTTCATGAACAGAGGGAGTGGGATGAGTTTCTTCAGAGCCCATTTGAACTGTTGTTGCCGGGGACTGAGGAATTTGTTGGATAGGTGTGAATAGAGGAGTATTGGGATGCTGACTTTCCCAAAAGTCATCATTCATCACCGGCGTGGTGCATCCTATATCCACATCTTCATCTTCAATTTCCTCAACACCAGCCTCTTCAGCTATGAACTGAGGCATAGGTGAGGAAATGACTAGCATTGAAGGGATTGTATCCACTTCAATTTCTTCATCAATCTGCTCTGACGAAGCAGCATAATGATTTTCTTCATCAGATCCGGATGGGATCTTATAGTCTTCTCCAAAAGGAACAATTTCCTTTGATGACATGGAGGAAATCGGAACAGCATCAATTGGATGTTCAAATGAGCTGGTCATTGGCTTCATTTTCTTCGCAGCCGAAGAATTTGACGCAGCTGATGCCTTCCTTTTCTTCACTGCAGCTCGCTCTGCAGCCTTGGTCTTCTTCACCACATAGGCAGATGGAAGAATTGGAGTTGGTGTAGGCGCGAGAGGAGCTGAGGAATCTGGTTGATTTTCTTTAGGCGCAACTAATGCAGTTGCCCTGATCTCTTCAGTTTCTTCAGGCGCACCACTAGTGGATGCCCTGACAATTTCTTCAGTGGCTAGAATGGAGTCATCAGCCCTGGAACTAGCATTTTCTTTAGCAGGCTGAAAGTCATCAGCGGTGCTGGCATGTTCTTCAGTAGGCTGAGTAGAGTCTGCAGCCTGAAGATTTTCTTGTTGCGATGGAGCTGCAACGTTTGTCATTTTTTTCGTCAGATTGACGAATCTCACTTTGGCTCCTTGCCAATCAGCATAGTAAGCATCAAAGTCTTTGCTGAGGGCTTGAATTTCAGACTGAGCCTGGAGAAGTTCCTCAGGTGTCATTCTGACAACATTTTTCTTCAGGAGCTTCTCCTTTCTGTATTGCGCTTTCTTGATCTCTCTTGCCTTTTCAAATTTCCATTTCTCTTGAGTAATGAAATGGGTCAGCATGTGACTTTGACCAGGAGTCAGATGAAAATCAGGCATGGGGGTGTTTGGATCCTTGTGCCAGAGGTCAATGTAGTCGAGGATTTTCCTCGGATCCAAAAGTAGTGGCACAGATGTGCCTTTGGCTCTAGCGGCCTTCACCTGTCTGTCTCTGATGATTTCTGCAAGTTCATCTTCAGAAGCTTCATCATCAGAGGGCACTTGGAATGCGACCTGTTTCTTCCTTGGACTTGGCCGAGGACCGCGTCCAGCTGTTGCTTTAGTCTTCAACAGTGTGGGGCCTGATGAGGACATTGGTGCAGCTGAGGAACTTGCTGAGACACCAGAAGCAATTGAGAAACCCGTAGTCCTTTGACATGTAGCCAGATGCACAGGAGCTGAGGACTTTGATGGAGCTACTGAGGACTTTGGTGGAGCAGTAGCAGTCTGAGGAATTTGCCATGAGGGCATAGCTGAGGAACTTGGCCGTGAGGGCGCTGTTGGTGAAGCACTTGGCTTACGAGCAGGCTTCTTTGGCATGGATTTCCTCGGCCTGACCGAGGCCTCAGTAGCAGCAGCAGTGGCAGAATCCTCATTGAATTTCTTCACTGCCTCCTTGGCCTGTCTTGCAAATTTTGCTTGGCGCTTAGCCCATTCTTCAGGAAAGTCCTCGCCACTTTTGATGCTGGTGGGATCAGCTACTTGGCTAGGTGCCAATGGAGCTCTTGGGCACGGAGGATTGAGGGCGAATTTCTTCATGTACTTTGGATTCACATATCTGTACTCCCTCCATTCTCTTGCCCATCTCCGTTCAATCCTCTGAATGCGCACCTTGCGCTGATTTTTGTTCTCTTTGCCGAACTTTGCATCATCAGGTGTGCAATAGTCCTTATATATGTCATCAGGGATCTCGAAAGCAGTCATGACCTCAGGCTTCTTTCCTCCTTTCTGCGGTCTCTTTCCTTCAGCCATATTCTTTAGATGAGGAATTTGAACAATTGAACACTCTGAAGAAGTATGCAGTTTTTCTTCGAGGAATGCTGAAATGAGTTAAGTTGATGAGAACCTAGTGATTTAGCAGTGGACATGAGTACCTGTGAACAGAGTGTAGGTGCGAGGAATTTGGAGAGGTCATATGCGTTCTCAAAAGTTTTTTCGAAAAGACAAGTTTTGAGGAATTTGACCAGATGAGCCTTGAGGAATTTCACTAAGCGTTCTTTGTCTTAGGTTCCAGAGTTGTACAGATCGAAAATCCACACAATTGAGGAATCTTGAAGAAAATGATTTCTTAGAGAAATGGATCAAGAGCATATAATGTGTGAGGTGTTCATATGTGAAGATTTGAAGAATAAAACACCTTTGAAGATTTTCAGGAAAGTTTGAGAATCAAAGCGAGTAATAAAAGTAACTTTTAATTACCCGAAGTGAAGAACACGATGAACTGAGATGAACGGATGTGAAGTTCGTCAGGTTAGATCTCCCACGCCCTAACTTGGCAGAGGGAGACAGCTACGGCGGCGGCGGAGTGAAGATTTCCGCAACTGGCGCGAGTACGACGGCAACGAGGTCGAGGTAGCGAAGCTCTTCCTCACCGGCGACGATGGAGTAGCGGCGGCGCTAGGGTTTGAGGAGCTCGAGCGAGAGAGAGAGAGCGGTCGAGCGGAGTAAATGAAGTGAGGAGGGGAGAGGGGTATTTATAGCCACGGTGAAAAACTGTTCGCCCGAAGATTTTTGGACGAACATGCCCCTACCCTTTCTCCTTCACGCGACATGTGTCACCCACATACTGTGTAGATGAGATCATGTAAGATCGTGGGTGAATAGAACAATGCATCGTGGGATGCGGAACAGTTTGAGCGGTAAAACCGAAAATTTGGATAAGATTTGTTTTAAAGTTTCTTTCGCAATTTCTTCAGCTGACAAGGACACAGTGAAGATTTTGAACGAGTTTCAAATAGAACGCACATGAAGAATTTGTGAATAGATTGGGTTGACTATAGCATAGAGGGGGAAGGGTCCGATCACATTCACTTAGCAGAAAAAGCAACTTGAAGAAATAGCCATAAGTGAATGCTGTAGAGGACATAAACTCACATATATATATAGCCAATGAAGAAAAACGACGGCAATAGTGAAGATTTTGCAAACTTGAAGAATTTGAAAAACTGAAGAATTTCAAAAATGAGAAAAAAAACTCAAATTGAAGATTTTCAACTTTTTGTGGTGGCGTAACCCACCGTATAAGAATGATGATTTCAGACACCGCGTACAATTGCCGTAGGGTTTTGAGAATCAAATTCTTCATTGATTTCTTCACACTTAGAGTGTTATTCTTCATTGATTGAAGAAAAATGTTTCTTCATGTGTTGCACATCTAAGTCATCAATTTTGCATAAGTGTTAGGATGTGTGTCCTTTTCAAAGAACATTCGAAGATTCTAAGATATTTAGCTCACACCGCAACTTGCTAAATCTCTTCTCATCCAAGGGCTTAGTGAAGATATCAGCTAGCTGTTCTTTAGTCTTCACGTGTTCGATGGAGATGTCGCCCTTCAACACATGATCACAAAGAAAATGATGACGAATTTGAATGTGCTTTGTCTTCGAGTGCTGAACTGGGTTGTGAGCAATCTTGATGGCACTCTCATTGTCGCAGAGGAGAGGCACATTCTTCACGTTGACGCCATAGTCCTTGTTGGTTTGCTTCATCCAAAGCAGTTGAGCACAGCAAGAGCCAGCAGCAATGTATTCAGCTTCAGCAGTAGATAGTGATATGCAGTTCTGTTTCTTCGAGGACCAACAGACCAAAGATCGTCCGAGGAAATGACAAGTGCCAGATGTTGACTTGCCGTCCACACGATCACCAGCATAGTCAGAGTCAGAATATCCAATGAGATCAAAAGCAGAGCCCTTGGGGTACCATAATCCTAGTGTTGGTGTGTGAGCTAGATATCGAAGAATATGCTTCACAGCCTTATGATGTGATTCCTTCGGTGCAGCTTGAAATCGGGCACACATGCAAACACTAAGCATTATATCTGACCTAGATGCACATAAGTACAATAAAGAACCAATCATGGAGCGGTTTACCTTGTGATCGAAGTCAATACCATTTTCATCGGTGCATAGATGGCCATTTGTGGGCATAGGAATTTTGACGCCTTTGCAATCTTGCAACCCGAATTTCCTCAGTACATCTTTGAGGTATTTCTCCTGAGATATGAATATGCCATTGCGCTGCTGACGAATTTGAAGACCTAAGAAGAATTTCAACTCTCCCATCATAGACATTTGATATTCTTCACTCATCATATAGGCAAATTCATCACTATAACGTTGGTCAGTACAGCCAAAGATAATATCATCAACATATATTTGGCACACAAACAGTTCACCATCATAAGATTTAGTAAAGAGAGTAGGGTCGAGTGAACCGGGTGTGAAGCCATTCTTCATGAAGAATTCCTTCAATGTATCATACCACGCCCGAGGGGCTTGCTTGAGGCCATAGAGGGCCTTATTAAGTCTGGAGACTTTGTCAGGATTCTTTGGATCTTCAAAACCTGGGGGTTGAGCAACATATACTTCTTCCTCAAGCTTACCATTGAGGAATGCACTTTTCACATCCATTTGATATAAGATGATATCATGGTGGTTAGCGTAAGCAAGTAATATGCGAATAGCCTCAAGTCTAGCAACAGGTGCAAAAGTTTCATCGAAATCAATTCCTTAAACCTGTGTGTAGCCTTGAGCTACCAGTCGTGCCTTATTCCTCACCACAAGGCCATTTTCATCTTGCTTGTTGCGGTAGATCCACTTTGTGCCAATGATATTATGCTTGCGAGGATCTGGACGATTGACCAGTTCCCAGACATTGTTAAGCTCGAACTGATGTAATTCTTCTTGCATAGCCTGAATCCACTCCGGCTCCATAAATGCTTCATCTACCTTAGTGGGCTCTGTGATAGAGACAAAAGCATAGTGCCCACAAAAGTTAGATAAATGTGAAGCTTTTGAGCGTGTGAGAGGACCTGGTGCGCTAATGTCATCGATGATCTTCTCCACTTGCACTTCTTTTGCAACGCGAGGATGAGCTGGTTGTCGCTGAGGAATTTGATCAGCATTTTCTTCAGCACCATTTTCTTCAGCATTTCCTTCAGGTGCATCAGCTCGACGTTCTTCATGAACAGGAATGAATTCTTCAGCAGATTCTTCAGTAGGGATGACATCCTCAGTTGCCTTGAACTTTATGGAAACATCAGGTGCTGGTTCATCTAACACAGAAGGTAGGTGCTCTCTCTGCGAGCCATTAGTTTCATCGAACCGCACATCTACAGTGTCAACAATCTTGTGAAGAACAATGTTGAAGACTCTGTAGGTGTGCGAGTCCTTTCCGTAACCAAGCATAAAACCTTCATGTGCTTTCGGTGCAAATTTAGAGTTGTGGTGAGGATCTCTAATCCAACATTTTAGCACCGAAGACTTTGAAATAACTCACATTGGGTTTCTTGTCAGTGAGGAGTTCATAGGCCATCTTCTTGAAGAATTTGTGAAGATATACTCTGTTGATGATGTGGCACGCAGTATCAATTGCATCAATCCAAAAACGCTGGGGCATTTTGTATTCATCAAGAATAGTGCGAGCCATCTCAACAAGAGTTCTGTTCTTGCGCTCCACAACGCCATTTTGCTGAGGAGTATATGGAGCAGATAACTCATGAGTAATACCAAGTTCATCAAGATAGGCATCAAGACCAGAATTCTTGAACTCAGTTCCATTGTCACTTCTGATGTGCTTGATCTTCACACCAAAGTTGGTTGAAGCCCTCGAGGAAAATCGTTTGAAGACTTCCTGCACTTCATGTTTGTAAGTAACAATGTGTACCCATGTATATCGAGAGTAATCATCAACAATGACAAAACCATATAGAGATGCATCATTAGTGACTGCTGAGTAATGATTAGGTCCGAAGAGGTCGATGTGAAGTAATTTGAATGGACGAGTAGTGGTCATGATAGTCTTCGCTGGATGCTTGGCCCTGGTCATTTTTCCAGCTTCACAGGCTCCGCATAAGTGATCCTTGAGGAATTTGACATTCTCAATGCCAATGACATACTTCTTCTTCGCAAGCGTGTGCAAATTCCTCATGCCTGCATGACCAAGTCGTCGATGCCATAGCCAGCCTTCTGAAGCTTTTGCAAGTAGACACACGGCTGGTTGTGGTCCTGTAGAGAAATCAACAATATACAGATCTCCTCTCCTAAAGCCTTCGAAGACTTTGGAATTGTCAGCTTCCATAATCACAACACAGCGATACTTGCCAAAGACAACAACCATATCAAGATCACAAAGCATTGAGATTGACATGAGGTTGTATCCTAAGGACTCAACAAGCATGACTTTGTCCATGTGTTTATCCTTAGAAATTGCAACCTTACCAAGACCCAATACCTGACTTTTGCCTTTGTCTGCAAAGATGATATGCTTCAGATGTGACGGTGATAAAGGAGCATCCATCAATAGATTCTTGTCACTAGTCATGTGATTCGTACATACACTATCGAGGACCCATTCAGTAGTTTTGGGTTGATCATCATGCAGATGAATTAGTGTAGCTTACAATCTCATATGCTTCATCAGTGAAGAATATGATATCAAGTTCATCAGATGAATTTCATCAAGCAGTAAACAGATATAGCAGTATGAGGACGTGTGAAATGAAGGTTCATTTCATCATGATTCGCCTGTGTCCTTTCAGGCAATTTCGTCAGGTCCCCAGCAAATTCTTCAGACGTTAACGCACGTCTGGAGACCTAACCCTGCAGAAGAGATTAGTTCTTTTTCTTCACCACCCACATCTGAAGGGGTGGCAAAGAGTTCATCACTCTGCGAGCACCATATGAGAAAGGTGGCAAAGATGCCAAACCATTTCGTTTCACATAAGAGGGGTTAGGGTAAGCATATGAATAAGCAGAGAAATTCTTCGAGGACTTATGAACATAATGGTTTGAAGAATAATGCACATATTCATAGCCCTTAGCTCTACCCATGCGAGACAGAGTTGTTAGCACGATGATAATCATATGAGGACTTTGATCCTTTTGAGGAATTTGATCCACGTGAGGAATTTGGTCCGTATGAGGACTTGGATCCATATGAAGAATTTGGTCCATATGAATAATTTGATCTGGGGTTCCTGTTCTTCACAGGTGGTGTCATGAGGACATTCACCTGAAGACTTTCAAGGCACTTCTTGGGAACCCAGATTTTCTTCATAGGGGAACCGTTCCTGCAGTTAGTGCCAACATATCTAGCAAATACTACACCATTCTGATTTTTGAACAGTTTATAGTTGGAGTCAAATGACTCATCAGAAGAATGAGGAGATTCACATGTAAAGCCAGATAAGTTAGATGGATCAACTGGAGGTCCCTTTGCAGCAACCCATGAGGTTTTGGGGTACTGCTCAGGCTTCCAGTATGTTCCATCAGCATTGAGTTTCCTCTCAAAGGCAATACCCTCTTTCCTAGGGTTTCTGTTGAGGATCTGCTTTTTAAGCACATCACAAAGAGTCTGATGCCCTTTGAGGCTTTTGTACATGCCTGTCATGTACAATTCCTTCAGCCCTGCATTGTCAGTGATACTAGCAATGTCCTCGGATGAGGAATTAGTGATAGCAGAGGCAGGTGAAGAATTTGTAACAGTTGAAGCATTTGAACATTTAGGTGAAGAATTAGCAGATTCACATTCAATGCACTTTAAGCATGGAGGAACAAATTCTTCCTGAGAAGCGCTGATTTGTTGAGCTAGTAATGAATCGCGCTCCTTCTGAAGATCTTCATAACACACTCTTAGCTTTTCAAGATCTTCCTTTCTTTGAAGAGATTCAGAAGAAAGCTTCTCGTGATCAGTCAAGAGGGTATTATGTTGATCTTGAAGGACGTCAAACTTGGAGTGAATTCTCTGAAGACATTCACCCAATGCTTTTGACTGATCCATTTCTTTACGCAACATATCATCACTTTTGTCTAGCATGTTTTGAACTTGTTCCAAAGCCGTTTGTTGTTTAGTGGCAATGTAAACAAGTTTGGTATAACAAGATTCAATATCATCATCAGATTCATCATTATCAGATTCATCGTCACAAAACTCGGATGAGGAGCATTCGGTTACCTCAGCACCGTTTGCCATGAGACATGATGCAGAAGATGATGATTCTGGCTCGAAAGTCATCGTTTTGAGAGATTCCTTGAAGTCCTCAAACCAGGGATCATGACGGGTTCGATGACCTTCATAGACATCAGAGATTCGGTCCCAGATAAGCTTCAAATTGCCAAGATGCATAATGCGCCCGAATTGATCTCTGGATAGGCAGGAACAGATGATATCCTTCGCCATGATGTCAAGTCGAGAGTACTTGCGAATATGATCAGCGTCCGCCATCTTGCATAGATCAGTAAGACCAATCTTAGTGACGGTCCACAGCTCGCTGTTCATTGCCATGAGGCTCTTCCTCATCATGGCCTTCCACTTGGGATAGTCATGACCGTCAAAGATAGGGCATGTCACTTTCTTCATACCTGCGGTCGACATAACTAAAACTCCAGGCGGTTAAACCAAAATCACACAGAACAAGGGAGTACCTTGCTCTGATACCAATTGAAAGTGCGTTATATCGTCTAGAGGGGGGGTGAATAGGGGATTTTTATGAATTCTTCACTGAGGAATTTGCTAGTGAGGAAATTCCTTAGCGAAGAACTACTTGCAGCGGAATAAGTACTCAGAAGTAAGCATAACGGAATACAAGCATGGTCATCATGATGAAATGAAGACTAGCACAGAGTACAGAAAGCGTAATCACAGGATAACACAAGATGAAGACAAACAGACTGAAGAAATTGAACTGAGGAAATTGAGAAAGTCTTCAGTCAAAGTCTTCAAGCACAGATATGAACAAACACTCAACATAGTAATGAGGAAATGAAAGGGTTGAGGAAATAGAACCAGTTAGTTGGTGAAGACAATGATTTGGTAAACCAGTTCCAACTGCTGTCTCAGTTGTACGTCTGGTTGGAGCGGCTGAGTATTTAAACTCGAGGACACGCAGTCCTGGACACCCAGTCGCTGAGCACGCAGCTCAGGACACCCAGTCCTCACCATATTCTCCTTGAACTAAGGCCACGCAGACCTCGTCCAATCACTTGCGGTAAGTCTTCAGGTGACTTCCAAACCTTCATGGACTTGGTCACTCGGCGATCCACAATTCCTCTTGGATGCTCTAGACCATGACGCCTAACCGTCTGGAAGAAGCAAAGTCTTCAAAGGTAACAAGCGTCGGATCCACGCAGGATCAACTTCTTCAGTGATGCTCAATCACTTTGGGTTTTGGGGGGTTTGGTTTTGGGTTTTCCTCACTTGATGATTTTCGCTCAAAGTCCTCGGAGGATGGGTTGCTCTCAAATGACAAGTGTCAAGTTCTCTCGGAGCAGCCAACCAGCTAGTGGTTGAAGGGGGCGGCTATTTATAGCCTAGGGAGCAGCCCGACATGATAAGACATAAATGCCCTTCAATGATGTGACCGTAGGTGGATAGGATATTTTGGGACAGCTGGCGCGCAGCACAGCAACGGTCGGAAATTTGGCTCTCAAATTCCTCAGGGCTATCATGTTGCTCACTGTGTAGGCAATTCGCACTGGCGAATTCCTAACTCCTTAGTCAGAGCAAAGTCCTCAGTGACTAGAAGAACTGCGTCTCTGTCACTGAAGAAATTGACTGAACTGTTTGAGATTTCCAATGGCTTCACTCGAAGGGATTGGTAGGTGTAGGATTTTGAGTTGAGCATCACATGGAAATTTTTCCTTAGTATTTCCTCGACCCCCTTTAACAGTACGGTGTTTCCTATGACTCAAGAAAGAGAAAATGAAACTACGGAAACAAAAGTCTTCACGCTTCATGTTCCTCAAATGAATATCAAGTCTTCAAGGTCACACCAATTTCTTCACTTTCAAAGTCTTCAGAAAGTCTTCAGAATATCAAAGTCTTCAGTCGAAGAACTTCATTTTTAGGGGTCGACTTTCTCTGTGAATATCAAACTCCTCATAGACTTATAGACCTGTGTACACTCACAAACGCATTAGTCCCTTAACCTATAAGTCTTCAATACACCAAAATCACTAAGGGGCACTAGATGCACTTACACAGGGTTTGAACAAGTTTGCCTATGTCTATCAAGTACATCGTTTGCTTATGTCATCCAACAAGTTTGCTAGCTTCCTATTTTGTTGAACCATCATTTGAAATTGATAGTAGCCTTGGACGCTCAGTATAGCTTAGACAGGAACGGTAGTACTATCACACTAAAAAACAAGTTTTTAGATTCAGAACAACACTAAAAAGACTAAGTTTCGACCAAGGACAACATGCAGTACTAAAAGCATCATGCTAAAAATAGAAATTAGAAAATTCACTAAGTAATGCATCAGGAAAAGCAAAAAACCATCAGTACATATTTCCTAGTAACTAGCATGCTAGGACTGAAACTTCTGGTACACTAAAACACACGGTACATTCATTCTACAAAAATATAAAAAGGAACGGGAAGCTTCAGTTCGCATTCCCAAAAACAGTGACACACTAAAAATAACAGTAATAATACAAATGAAATCTCAGTACAACTAAGACTATACGGCAAGTGCTAGGATTATACCAAACATTGCCTGTAGAAGAACCACAGCCTAGAAAAAAAGAAGGCCAAAAACTAAATCAAAAAGATATAAGTTCGACAAAGAAGAAAAATCACAAGAAACACAGCAGGAAGACGTACTAGCCTCAAACAACACAAAAAGTAAATAATTAATCAAAGTACTAGCACGATTGAAATCTCAGTACAACTTAGTTTATTCGGTAAGTGCTATGATGATGCCAATTAATGCCTTGAGAAAAGAAGTAGTTTTGAACTTAATAGGGCTATCTCTTAAACGTAGCTAATTTAAACCAGTGCTTTAACTTGTACTATGAAGTTCAACTGCTAAAGTTCAATAAGTTCAAACAAAAATTAGGCACCAAATTTTAAAAGCCTTACGCTGAATGAGATTACAAATCAGTACTAACAGAACTATATCATAAGTACAAGAAAACGAGAGTACAGAAACTATAAAGCAGTGACACACTAAAAATAACAGTAATAATACAACTGAAATCTCAGTACAACTAAGACTATACGGCAAGTGATAGGATTATACCAAACATTGCATGTAGAAGAACCACAGCCTAGAAAAAAAGAAGGCAAAAACTAAATCAAAAAGATATAAGTTCAACAAAGGAGAAAAATCACAAGAAACACAGCAGGAAGACGTACTAGCCTCAAACAACACAAAAAGTAAATAATTAATCAAAGTACTAGCACGATTGAAATCTCAGTACAACTTAGTTTATTCGGTAAGTGCTATGATGATGCCAATTAATGCCTTGAGAAAAGAAGTAGTTTTGAACTTAATAGGGCTATCTCTTAAACGTAGCTAATTTAAACCAGTGCTTTAACTTGTACTATGAAGTTCAACTGCTAAAGTTTGATAAGTTCAAACAAAAATTTGGCGCCAAATTTTAAAAGCCTTACGCTGAATGAGATTACAAATCAGTACTAACAGAACTATATCATAAGTACAAGAAAACGAGAGTACAGAAACTATAAAGGTCGAACTTAGGATGGAATCACATAAAAGTAAAATAAAATCTAACTTTCTCAGCAACAACTCTTAAATACACTTGAAAAAACAGGTGTTTTCAGTTCAACTAGTATATAAGACTTCAGTACAAAAAATAAAGCTTAACCAAAAATAATTCCCAATGAAACATACACAAGTGAAACAACTATTCAACCGCACAATCATCATGGGAAAAAAGTTTGTTAAACATTGTGCCACCCTTCAAACACAACACAAAATATACTAGTTATTACATAGTACTCGACAAGACATCAAACACTACAAAATAGAGCCTACAATGTTTTCAAGAGATATATCACACAACTATCTAATTCACTATGCAAATGATGACCATTTCTCCTATGCATCAGGAGCCAAAGCCTGAAGCTCCTTGGGAAGCTCCGTAACCATAAGATGGTTATTCCGGTTGAACACAACTCTATACAGATCCTCAGCGTTCCAATCAACAATGCGTGGCTGCAAAACAATAAAACAAAATTATAAAAAATTATGACACATAAAAAAGGATGCACAATAAGCCAAAAAAAAGAAATTGAAAAGCACAACAAGAAACCCACGTCATAATCTCGAATGTTCTCAACGATCTTTTCACCATCGTAGCATCCCGCATACTTCAGAGTATAATGGCCACACTCATTTTCCCCTTGAACTGGAACCTTGACAAACGTTGGTTTCTTTGCAAACAGCTCCCAATTGGGCTGCTTGCTCGCATTGTACTGAGCATCACCATACACAGCCTTCATTACTTTGACCATTCTAGAAATCTGTAAAAAAACAAAACAACCCACACAGTTTTAGGTCTCAGAAAAGAGCAGAAACAAAGATGCAGAAATATTAATCCAGTACAGATGATAAATGTCACTCACAATCTTCTCGTAGTCTTTGTGATAGGTGTTCTTCGAAGGACGGTGGTTCTTCGGATAAGGTAAAGAGTCAAGGATGTCAACACTACTTCGGTACCGATTCATGACATATAAGGAATAGTGGTTCACATTCCTATCCTTTGATAAAACCATAGGCTTGAATAGAGGCATCATGATCTAAAAACAAATGACCAAAAAAGAGATGTTAAATATTCAAAATAAAAACCAGCATCACAACAAAAAAATAAAAACCAAAAAAATCAGCTAGTAGATCTCACAAGGTCGGCACTGAGCAAGTCATCGTTAGCTTTAACATAGCTCTTGAAATCTCTCGCTCCACTCTCCACATTAAACTTTTTATTTTCATCCTCGTAAAACGAACAGTCAAGCACAACCTGCAAAAAAAGCCAAAATATAAAATAGACAGCGGTAAAGGATCAACAAGCAAAAGTATTATTAAAACTCGTAAAAATGATAGGCAGTCTTGTTCAACAGAAAAGAAACCAATCTGATTGATTACCGAGATGAAATATGGACTCATCAATATCCTTTTCCCAGATGCGAAATCAATATTTCTCTCAGGATCTTGCTTCCAATCATCAATGAGGAAGTCCATTATATCACCCTCCATCATTTGCCCAGGTGAAAAAACTTCCCAGATGCGATTCCCAGTGAAGTCAGTTACGTTTCCATCAGGCTGGGGTATCATTGAGAATGTATTCCTGCAGCACACACAAGAACAAAAAAGAAGCAGAAGCAAGATAATGCATTCATAGTAGTTCGAGTTGTATAAAAAGGAACAGTTCAGGTCGTATTTACCTAGCAGTTACAAACAACAAAAGAAAAAGAGGAGGAAAAATAATGAGAGATACTCACTCGGCATACTTCTCATGCCATTCATCACTAAGCGACAGCTTATACAACCTGCGAGCCTTGTCCAGGTGAGGGAATTTATGAGGGTGAAGCTGCTGCACAGGGGAGCAAAACTTTATAGGAGCTCTGGGCGCACGCTTCGTGCTTACAACATTGCCAGATTCCAAAGCAGGATCTTTCCTAGCACCACCAGCTCTACGAGCCACTATTCCAGCAAGGGGAGATAAACCTTTGGCAGCAGCACTCCTCGTGACTCTTCCAACGCCAGCAATCTTGTCAAACACATCATCATCGCTGTCTATCAATTCGACAATGGGATTCTTGGGTGTAGTAGGGCTCTCTGCACAAGCAGCCCTAGAACTTCTCAGAGCTCCCAACCTCTCCTTCATAACACCAGATCTTGTCTTTTCTGGAGAACGCCCCTGGCTAAGATCAATAGCTACGCGCTCGAGCTCCGAGAAATGGCTACCAAAGAACCTGTAGTCATGCTCACCAAGATCCAACCACTCACCTGAAAAAAATAAAAAAAAAGGGTCCACACAAAGCGTAAGTTCAAATACATATTTCATGACAGTACTGAACAGAGAAGTACAAACTGCAAAAAAAATACTAAAGTCCATGCACACGTACAGGGTTCAATGCCAAACAAACCCCTGAAGTCAACATCAAACACATCGCTAGTTGCGCAGCTAATGTCCAGAATGTCTTCATGGCTATAATCGACCATTTCAATTACACCATCCTCCCGGCAATAATAGGTCTTGCAGTTTTGTAGCATAAAGAATCCACAATCATGCCTGTAGAACGAAAGAAGAAACAAAAAAATGGTACAACACAAAATCCGAAAAATACAGGAACAACATCCACCCAGCAACAAAAAGAACCACCAAAAATCATTAAAAAACAGATACTCACGTGTTTTTCTGCTGAGGCACCCGCACAAACTCACAAGAGAAACCATCAATATGCACCGGTGAGAATGGTTTGGCCCTGTCTACACTGGACTCCCTCCAAAGCTTCTTTATATTATCTGTCATATTCCTTAAGAATCTAAGTGCATCACCCGAGGTTTCATCACGGAGTGAATCAAGCTCGAAACGATGGAACCTCAAATTCAGAACAACCAAGCACCAATGCCCAGATTTGTTGCTAGGCTTCATGGCAGGCACAAATGACGGCGGATCAAATGTAGGAAAAAGAAGCTGGAAAAAAAATCACAGAGGAAAAATGAATTTACCAAAGTCATAATGAAACGAAAAATTCAGCCTCCAATCAATAAAATAAAAGATGGAAAATTAAATTCAGAAGTACAAACAAAAAATCACATAATCATAACAAAATTATATCCACCGCCCAAAGATGAGGAACAATCATATCAGTTCAGTTTCCTTGCAACAATAAGTGCATCTTTAATAAAAAGCATGGATCATTCATAAGTACATGTGTAAAAAGAAGGCTAATCAAGTTCATTCCCACACCTCCCTAAACTGAAAAGAAAAACATGACAGTTCTAGTTAATTAGTACAAAGAGTCCAAGTTCACCTACTTGATCGAAACCATCAGCACCTGATCTCGTGAACCAATTTAACACATTGGAATCAATATTTCCACCACGGATCTTGGTCTGTTGTACAAAAAGAACAACAACAGTTAGAAAATTGTCAAAACAAGTTATCATCCTATTTACAAAAAAAGCAAAATACTGACCGTCACCCATCTGGGAACTATCAACTTGTCAGTGTCTCGGTACTTCTGACGTAGAGAATATAGAACAACATCAGCACTGTCTGAGTTGAGCATGCCAGTGGGGACAAACGCTTTAGCAATAGAACCAACAATGGCATCACATTCTTTATTTTGAAACATCGGCTTGTGACTAGAAAAACACAAAAAATTACATGAATTAAGACTACTGCAACAACAATAATAATCATATGAAAGAAAAAAAAAGAGACAAAAATGTTACGGGCAAAATCCCAAACTAACCATTTAGTACGGTTCGTGCGCAACCTCGTAACAGCGAAGAAAAATGTATCAACCTTGACAACATTATCACTTTATGCTTGCAAAAAAATGATGAAAAATAATAAGTTCAATCACTACAAGAGAACATGTCCAAAATGAAAATTTGAGAAGTACGCCCAATTTACAAGTGCTTACCTGGACTATCAGGCTTTGACGACGACGGTAGTTCCTGTTATGAGACCATTATGCCTCCAGTTTCAGGGTTTGACGATGGGACATCTTGAGAGGACACCAATATTGCTGCGCTTTCAGGGTTTGTAGAAAGAAAATCCTGGGACGACAACAGCGCCTCCTGCGTCAAGGGGTCAGAAGAAAATGACAGAAGTAAATCATCATCCTCGGATGGCAACTCCTCCACGCTAGAAGCATCTTGCAATGCATCACCGTAATCAAGACCTCCAGGCGGGAAATTCTCTGGCGGCAAATCTTCACAACCAGAAACATTCTCATCCCCAGCAATACCAACACTAGGCGATTTGGAATCAGGTATGCTGGCAGCACCAGCATCCTCATCAGCAACTTTGGTGCCAACATTGCGCCCACTACTCAATGGAGCATCACGAGCATCATCTCCGCCTCTAAGGACAACCCCACATTCAACAACAGTAATCTGACGAATTTTTTTCAGAAAAAGTGAATAATATGAACAAAACTAATAATAAAAAATAAACTACCAAAGATGTGCACAGAAAAATAAACCTTGGAAGCATTCGCTGCAACATCATAGAACTTGCTGCTGCTAACATTCAAAGCAACATCGCCAATGGGCAAACAAGGCTCATCACCAACAATAGCACCCTGATTCAAAATGTAATGAGGCAAAAAACAATGCTATTATGAGCAACAATAAACACAAGGAATTAAAACAATAGTAACAATAAAGGTAGCTACCCCCTTGCAAACTCTAAATGGCGTGGGATAGAAAAATGAACAAGGAGGACACATTGGTGCGCATGAAAATTAAAAAGAATATGAATAACCACAATGAAAATAAAAATAACCTTGCACTTATCAGTGGATGGATCATTAACTCCACGGTCAACATCAGCTTCAACACTATGACTGGTCTCCTGCACGAAAAAGAAAAATTAATAACCAGATGTAGATCAGGCAGTTCAACTACACTACCGACAGCAGAACAAACATAGTAAAAACATACAAACAACGAGGACTGACTCACATCAACAACAGGGTGCTGCAAGCCGACATCGTTCGTATGCTGATCAGAAACATTAGCCTCAGTGCGATCATCGGCCCTGCTGTCGGTGCCAACATCCTCATCATGATCAATCTGCAGGAAAAGAAAATTACTAATGAATAGATGAAGATGAGGAACTTCAACTACAACACTAACATCAGGACAACAAAGTAAAAATTGCAAACACCGAGGACTGACTCACATCAACATCAGGGCTCTCAAAGTCAACATCATTCGTTTCGTGATCAAAAACATTAGCCTCGGTACAAACACCAGCCCTGCTGTGGGTGGCAGGAGCCTCATCCTGCTCAAACTGCTTGATAACAACATTTGCACTTTCTTCATATGGCTTGCAGCGAGAGTTTTGCGTAGTTATGAAATGCTTCATGTTGTTCAACAGACGAACCGAGCTCTGAACTAGATTAGCGGCACGTCATGCATGTCACCGATTAAAATTCTCTCCATCTCAATGTAGTCAACAACTTCCTCAGCGTTAAATTGATGACCTTCGGGAAGGATACCATTTATACAGCTCAAACGCTCGACTGTCGTTGGGACCTTTTGCAGCTTAGAACACACATTACTTAAGATATGCTCAGCGCGCTCCAACGCTGAGACAACAACATCAATACCAAAACCCTGCCTCTATGAAGCACTAGCATTACTAGGGCCTGGAGGGGCATAACCAGCACCCTCAACACCACGACCACCCCTCAACTCATCGGACAGAGATGAAGACTTCGGAACCTGAGACGACGGCATCTCCAGGACTGGCCATTTATACACTCGGAAAAAAACAACCTCCTCTTGAGTTTTCCACTATAAACAAAAGGGAAAAAATAGTTAATCAATCAATGCAACACATAGGGAAAAATAAATCATGATATTAACAGATTTAAAATCAACACCACTAAAAAACTTTAGCTATCATTGCCAATTTGTTAGTATTTACCAACAGGCCAGTTTAACAAAGTTATTCAGTTCAACCACACAAGAAACAACAGTACTAAAAAACCATACCTAGACCATACAAAAATATAAACAGACAACTCTATAGTACACATGTCCACTACAGCAAAAAATAGCTATACCTGAATTAAAAAAAGGTCTGCAAGACACAAACCAAACAAAACTCACGGAAGCTTCCCAAACACCCAAGTCTTTGGATCTGCATTGCCTTTTTTTATCAAATCTGCATCAACCAGATCGGAAAGCTTGGCAGGATCCATGAAACATATGCGGGGGACTCGCATGTCAGGCTCCGCGGTCTTGCCACGGATAAGGCAGTCAAGGTACATTAGTACAGGCCCTATGGCACAGCCTATGGTTGCCTTCCCAAGAGTATCACCATTTTGGTACTTGGCAACATCCCTTCTAAGCTCATCAACCATGAACTGGCAATAATCCATATTAGCCATGTCCTCAAAGACGAGACCCTCAAACATTGCTACCTCTCTGGAAACACGCGGGGCAGAACCAGGCAACACAACCTTCATAAACACAATTATGAAGAACACTTTCAGAGCAAGGTCATCTTTGCTAGGATCCTTGACGAGCACCTTGAGCTTATTCCTCAAATCCTTTGTCTTGATATCTCTGTCCCTTCTAATGTCAAGCTCCGATCTTAACTTCATCAGAGCGTTGTCATATCCGTCCTCTGACGGCCTTGGCGCAGAACGACCACCACGAGGGAAACCAAATAATTGCTGTATACCGTCACTAGTGATCCGAAGCTTCTTATTAGCCTCACCCATGTCAAGAGTCATTGTATCACAATCTATCCTCAGATACAAAACTCCCATCAGAGGGCGGGAAATGTTAGACTTCACCCTCCAATTGAAAATAGAACCAAAACCAGATGCATGAACCCTAGCCACATGCCGACTCTCGAGCAATTTAGCGCAATCTTCAACCTCTCTCAACGAACATCGCACAGTTAAGTTCAATTTCCGTTAGTCACCTTCATCCAAGGCAACTTTTCCAGTATTGCCTCCCACCGGCTTAACCGGAGTCCTAACGCTAACAGGCTGTAAATGAAAAAAAAAGCCACACCTTAAAAAAATGAATGTAGAAAACAAAACAAGCAAATGAATGCAAGTAAAAGGAAAAAAAGATTGCACAAGGTCAACTATTAAAACAACATCAGTACCACCCCCCTCAATTGATGCAAACAATAATCAGCCTCACCTGGCCGCATATACCAGCCCAAACACAATTAAATAGTTGCAAGTACGACTAGTAGGTCACATGCAGTACAAAAATACATACCACTGCAAAAATGAATATAGAAAACAAAACAAGCATATGAATGTTAGTAAAAAAAAGAGATTACACAAGTTCAACTATTAAAACAACATCAGTACCACCCCTCCATTGATGAAAACAATGACCAGCCTCACCTGGCCAGCATGCCAGCACAAACACAAATTAAAAATCATTGCAAGTACAACTAGCAAGTCACATGCAGTACAAAACACATACCACTGCAAATTCATCTTCTGAATCAACTTCAATATCATCTTCTTCAGATGCAGCATCTTCAGCTTCAACACAAGCACGCTTCTTCCCACCTTTGTTCACCTTTGCAGGATGAACTTTACGCTTCTTATTTTCTTTCAACAAAGACCGCTCTTGAAGAGGAGAAGAAGAAGGCTTCTTATTTGTCAAACCTCGTGGACTACGACGAACAACGGAGCCACCAAGTTTGCTTGGACCAATTTTTACAGCAACATTATCCGCATCACCTTTGCTACTACCAGGTTGGGGACCAGCTTTCACACGTGGGCTACGCCTATGTGTGCCGTCAGCATTTTGATCTGACAACTTCCTCTTCAAAACAGCTTTCTTCACCTTAACTCCATCACGATCAAAAGCTTGCGCCAACCGAGTTTGCATCAAGTTTGTCTTCACAGGCATGTCACTTCCATGAGATCCGGCATGAACAGTTGATAAACACGCATCACCACCTTCATCGCCTACACATTTAGGAGCTTGAGCAACATCAACATCACTTTCTGGCACACAGGCAGCCTTTTGACGCCGTTCCAATTCCTTCCTCTTTTGGAATTCATACTTCTTATTTCTTATCCTTTCATCCTCGAGCTGCAACTGCATAGGAACATCCTCAGCTTGGGTTACAGGCTCAGTGCATCAACACTTTGAGACTGAGTAACAGACAACTGCAAGCTGCCATCACCATCATTAACATTTAGTGAATACATCCCATCATTAATATCTTTAACAACATCAGAAATGTCCTCTGGAACACCATGGCTGTCATTAACTGCATAAACCAATAACATAACCACGCACATAAAAAATTAAAACACAATTAACATTGCAGACACGAAAATAAATAAAACGCATACCATCAGACACAAACAAAAAGGAAGAACTAATGAAACCAAGCATATATATGTATTAAAGGCTGATAAAAAAGAGCAAATATAAGGGAAACACCAGCAACATTCGCAAGTTCTTCTAGAGGATTTGGTGTCTCAAAAATAA
The DNA here is from genome assembly GCA_963921465.1 of Triticum timopheevii. NCBI lineage: Eukaryota > Viridiplantae > Streptophyta > Magnoliopsida > Poales > Poaceae > Triticum > Triticum timopheevii. Next base: position 175,728,667 of record OY997272.1, read on the forward strand.
CATTCACAAGATCTTGAAAGTGTTCTGATTTCTCAGAATCAGGAGGTACCGGCACTCCAACTTCTGCAACAACATCATAATTAGCAAAAAAGCACAAAAACAATCAGTCAGTTCAACTATGTGAACACTGCAAGTTCACCTGAATAAAACAAAATATGAACCCACCACTTGCAGAACAAAACTTCAGAAAACACAACTCCTTCACCACCATACTAATTCTTCACTGACTACTACAATGTATTCAAAATGTGAGGACAGCAGTTCAAAATACACGTGGTGATAAGTACTACAAACTGTCTGCAGGTTGCATCAACTGCCAAAACCATACACACCATAAAATCCAGGACAAAATTAACACATATCAAAATTCATACAACTTATAAAGTCGATACGGCAAACAATTGTACACCCTAAAAACCAGATCTGTTAGAACATCATCCAAAATACAGGGAAAATCATCTGCATTCAATTTGTCCGGACTGGATGATGTACCCATTGAAATCTACAGTCCTAAAATCTGCCGAACCAGATCTGCAAGACACATGAACAACAATTAGGGATTTGAACTATTTCAGAAACGAAGCACGCCATAGAAAAAGCAAAACTCTTACCAGCAAACACAAAATCCGCCACGCAAATCTAGTATCACTGTCGAAAAACGGTCATTCAACAGCAAAAGAACCCTAGCGAGTGCAGCCTGGGACAGCAAAGAGAGCAACATATTAGAAATAGAGGGAAAATCTCAACATGACAGGACACATGCAAAAGTCAATGGCAGAGCAAAAAGGAACGAAACAGAGCACCCGGACCTCCACCCCTGGGGTTGAACCCTCCGGCCGATGCTCCCGCGGCGAAACAGGAGTAGCAATTCCCCCTCCGAGAAAAGAAGAGGGGAACGAAGACGGAGCCGATTTGGGGACAGGAGAGGAGCGGAACGGGAAAGATCGGAGGTTAAAAGGTGAGTGGTAGGGTTAAAAGATGAGTGGGAGAAAACGGACGGCTAAAGCCCACAACCGTGGCGAAGCCCACTATCTCTGGCCAGTTACAAAAGATAATACCAATAATCAAATACAAAATAAAAAATTAATATAGAGAAAACAAACGGCTAAAGTACAAATAATAACTCACATCAGTACAGAAAAAATTATCAAAAAAGTACAAATGAAAAAATAATTCATAACGGTGCTGGTTATTCCCCTAAAAAATAAAGATAAGATAATGGGGGCAAGTCATGTTACGGACTCACCTCCGCATGCGACGCTGCGGCACGCCGCGTCGTCGCCTGCTACAGCTCATTCCTAGCTCGGGATCGCCAGGATGGGGGAGGGCGGGCCCCGACCACACCTCCCCCACACCCCCCCCCCCGTCTCGGTCTCGCGCTAACGCGGCAGTGCGCTTGTTTTGACAAGCGCATTGCAGTTATTCTGTCCCCCCCCCACGCACCCACACCCCTAAGATAGATAAATGGGGCAAAGTCCATACAAGGAAGATGTGTCAGTACAACTATGCCCCTCGGTACGGTTCGGTGCGGGGGCAAGTCATGTTTCCCCCCGCCCCCACCCATAAGATAGATAAATGGGGCAAAGTCCATACAAGGAAGATGTGTTAGTACAACTATGCCCCTCGGTATGGTGCGGTGCGGGGGCAAGTCACGACCCTCAATATTATAGAAAAACAAACAAAAAAAGAAAAAGAAAAAAGAAAAAAAATTGATAGCCCAAGGACAAAAAAGTACCAATCCAAGATACTGGTATAGTCTAGTGCTAGATCCCAAAGACAACCAAATATGAAAAAATTGACCGCCCAATGACAAAAAAGTACCAGTCCAAGTTACTGGTCTAGTCAAGTACTAGATAAAAACAAGCAAAAAATAAATAAAAAAATGACCGCCCAAGGACAGGAGCAGGCCCACACACGCATGGGCCTGCCATCCAGGGCCCACAGGTCGACAAAGAGATAGCGAGCGCCGTGTATAACCGCTCTGGTAAGTGTTCATATGAGTTCGACTAATGAGCGTCGACTGCGCTTATAAACAGGACCGAGCCCCCTCGACTAGCAAGGTGGGACTAAACCCAGAGCGCACACGCACGCCGTGCTCCACAGCCGCGCGAGAGAAACTATTCGGGCCGAATACAACGACCCAGGCCGATGGCCCAACAAAGTACTTCGCCCCATAACAAAATCCCAGTAGATCACGCACTACAAAAAATAAAAAATGAAGATAATTTTTTTTAAAAAAACCCAGTTAATAAACAAAAATATTGTAAAAAGTTCAAACACATCTTAATGGTAAGAACTAAAATATATATATATATATATATATATATATATATATATATATATGAGACTGTAAATAAAAATTTCAGGAACGAATTTACAAAAAAAAATCAACTACTACAATTCAAAAGGGTTCAAGTACAAAATAAAAATAAGTACTGAGCAGCGAAGATTTTTTATTTTATTTTATGAAATACTAAAACTATCATTGTTCATCTATTAAAAAAGGAAAAAACGTTCTCCAGAATTCATGTAAAAAAGTAAGGAAAAAAATATTATACAGCAAACAAATTTGATCGGTAATTAACAAACTAAAATAAATCAGTACTATCATTAAAAGGATGTAAGTTCAGCAAAACTCAAATAACAAAAAAGCGGTTCTAAAAAACTCATCAGCGTATAGCACCGTCTGCGAGTTATGAACATGAAAAATATATCAGTCAAAACAAAGGATGCCCAGCAGTTCGACTAAAGAAATTGTTCCATAACTAATATAAACAATGTAACAAAAAAAACAGTTATACATGAGCAAAACAATAGGAATAACATTACATAACTAGTTCAATACCATTCTGATAATACCATACAATTCAACCATCTCACATGCAAAATGTTTTAAAAGAAAAAAAATACTGCAACATAATCAGACACACACAAAATCTCGCAAAACCGGCGTCATTTGCCACATTTAAACCTACAACACATAGATTCTGAACGTCAGAGAGTCGTCTTCTCTCGAGAACATAACCATAACCACATCACCATCCTCAAATCCAGATTCAGCAACAAACTCCTTCCACCTAGTAGTTAGGTTGATGCAACCATCAAAGTCGATGTGGTAGGCAACATCCATCAACTGATACCCATTCTTGTCTGATGTCTCCATCTTCAGAACACCGGAACTAGGAGCAACAATCCTGATCCTCGATGACATTTTCTGCAAATGCGCATGGGAGTACAAAACAAAATGAACACCTGACATAACTTAATTTTTACACAGATATAGGAACGATTTGCATAACAAGCTAAAATGGAAAAAATCTGAACCAAAGCAATAACACAAAACTAACTAGACACGTGAACTTACTAAACTGCAGAAATATACAAATCAATACACCTACAGTAAAAACATCTATTCATAAACAGATCAGGGATTATACAAAAAAATGGTTAAAATACTGTTAAGTAATGAACAAATACACACAGAAATCCGTATTGTTAAAATCTCACGAAACCAAATTAAAAAAATATAGACAAGCTATTCATTAGACAAAATTGCAGATCCAGTCAATGGGATTCAAACAGAAACCATCAAGAAAGTAGGAACCAAAACGAATAGAAACACATACCCATGATTCCTTCAAGTCACCATCCGTCAGGCGACAAACATAGGGTGTACGAAACCCATGGTTGTTGTACAGCAAACAAGAAAGTTGCCCGCGCCGCTGACTCTGAGTGAGCTCCAAACCAGACTCGTACACGCAGCCGTCAGCTATGAGCGCCATCTTTGCCAGGCATCCGCATGAACAATCCTCCATGGAACACACAAGAACAGAGAAAAAGGCGACGAACAGAAGAGAGAGGAACCTAGATCTGATTCTGGAAGAAGGAAGAAAAGGGAGTGGGAAGACTTGGCCACACACCACACATAAATGGATAGCGTTTATAGTCAGGGACACTCACAGATTATAAAAATAATAAATAGGAAGATGGGAAGCCAGCTGGTAGGAAATAGTTATTACACTAGCCATGCAACATTTGACCGCAAATCAGTACAACTTCAGAAAATCAAGCAGTTCAAAGGTGCACATGTCGAACATATGCAGACAAAACAACACATTCAGAGACAAAAATAAGTTGAATTCATTTAGTCATTCGGACATCTACTCCCCCACAACAAAAATCTTAAAAACATAATGTTCACTACTTCAGTCATAACGATCAAAGAAACGACGCCATTTTTCCCTGGTGGATGGATGTGGAGCCGTGGCTGCTCTCGCCCTAGCCCAACTAATGATCTGAATATGGTTCCTTCCCCTGCCCTCTGGGAAAAGAAGATCCAATTCATTGGAGTTGCAAGTATCCATCACCTCACGTGCAAGCCGTCTGTTGAACTCTGCCTCCAGTTCCTCCTCGGCAGCACGTCGCGCCATTTGCCTGCACCTCCTCCTCCTCTGCTCCGCTACTACAGCCCTCACATCTATGGCGTCCCCCTCCTCCTCTGTGACCTCTACCAGCTCAGGATCCACCCCCCCTTTTCTTTGGTTGCAGCTCGTAGAATGAAACTGACAGAGGGCTCGGGCTTTATAATCAAAGTGCAGAGCCATCAGTGCGGCTCCAATGTCAACACACAGTAATAAAAACTTTGATACGCAGCAGTCCAACTACAGATACGGAAGCAATTCAAAACAACACTGAAAAACACGCAAATTAATTACGCAGTTTGACCAGATTACAAGAAATTGCAGCTTACAGTCAGCCGCCATACACCACCTCCGCCAACGACAAAATAACATGGGAATCTGAGGTAGAAACAACCAAAAAAGTAAAATTAACAACACAAATCTTTTCATACAATCCTTATATCTCTCCCTGCAACGCCAATTCGAACATAAAAAACAGAAAAAGAAGAGCAGAATTCCATGGCGGGCGTCGAAAATGAACAAGAACACCAAAACTTGTAATCATGAATTACAGAGGAAAATAATCTCAAAAAACCATAACATACCGATAAATTCTCACATCAAAAATGACAAACACGACATAATTTGAGGTCCGCAAACACCACAGTAAAACACTGACGCCAAAAAACACGTCCGCCACCAAAATGACCACGCCGTCACCTCTGGTGACTACAAATCGCAAAGCACATCCAGATGAGCGCGCGCACATGCGGAACCCCTTTACGTGTCTCCTCTAGCAACGAATGGCCCGCAGCAACGCGCCGGAGAACGGCCGGAAGCTCAACGTTGCATCCCCTATTTCTATCCGTCGTGCACGCAGGAACATCAGTTCTTGTTGAAAAACATGTCAATCCAACCCGTGAACTACGTCAGTACAAAAAGGGTAACAGAATAATATTCTGTTACGCGTAATAGAATAGCCCAGATGTGTTATATATATATATATATATATATATATATATATATATATATATATATATATAATTTATTTTGCTTCCTCCGGGTTTCCTGACATCACGGTCCCACACCATTGTCAACCTATGTACTCCCTCCTTTCCGGTTTATAGGGCTTATCTCAAAATTTTAGTTTTTCCATTTTATAAGGCTCAATTTGGTTATTTTCCATCACATGTTCAGATTCCAAGGTGCATTAAATCATTGCATGCAAGTATTAAGAGAAAATTGACCAATGCATGTACTTTATGCATGCATGCATTGTAATTAATGCATTGATAAACATAATTTTTTGAGGATAACAAGAGCATTAATTAGGTGGTTTTGCAAAACTACAAAAAGTATTCCACCACTCGCCATCTACCTTGATTGGAGAGATTTTTGAATTTAGCATTATAAACCGGAAAGGAGGGAGTAGTCAATAAACGAGAGAATTGCACAAGAAGCGGTCGACAGCTGGGACCAAGCAGCCCGAGCAGTATTTGTGTTTTTGAGGTGTGAGCACTGCAGAGTTTTTTGATGTTTACCCCAGATATTAATTTTTCTCCTCTGAACAACAACGAAAAATCGCTGCAGGTATTAACTGGGCAGGCTGTGGCCCGTCTAGCCCAGGCCAGATATCCAGCCCAGATATTAATTTTTTTCAAGCTGAAAATGGCTAGACCAGCTATACTTTTTTTTAGGAATACCCAGGCAAGGTCAAGTTGTTATTCTCCGCCCCGCTGGGCTGAAAATCTTTCCTAGGAGGGATGCATTAGGCTTAACAAGAAAATGGGCTTTAAGAAATAAGAAATGGGATGTAATTATGAAAACTGGGTAGTAACTATAAAAAATACACCAAATAGTGATTACTTTATAAAATATTATTTTTGGAATATTGAAAATTTTAATTTCATTAATTGTTGCGAGCGCAATGTTTTGTTGGATTTTTACGTATGAATTTATATTGAAATTGTATTTAATCTGACTAGAAATTTCGGGATAAAAATATTCGGATCCCATCAAAATGTGGGAAATTTTATTGAATTCTGTTTTGAGCGGTTGGTTGAAATGGGCTGTACTTTTAACAAACTGTAAATGGGCTATAGTAAATTCCATTAGAATTAAAAAATGGGCTACACATTCTTACAAATCTCAAATGGGCTATAAGTTCTCTGCCACACACTTCTGGCCTTACTAAGTTGATGCGTCCCCTAAAAAAACAGAGTTGACGCGTATGCAAGGCTTTGTCAACTTATAGTCAACACACGGTTCTAGCAGCAGTGGCCGTTGGATGTCCATCCAACGGATGCCGTGCTTCTTCTTCAATCTCGGATATTCTAGCTTCACCCGCCCACAAAATGATTCCTCCCCCTGACATCTGGGGCGCACCGTTTCGGAAGCTGACCTGTGGGCCTACTAAGTTGACGTACCAAGGGCTTTGTCAACTTAGTCAATATAAACGATTCTAGCTGCAGTGACCGTACGATGTCCATCCAACGGCCGTCGTGCTTCTTCAACCTCTGGTCTTCTTGCTCCAGCCGCCCAAAGCAGCGCCGGTCGTGCCGCCTGCTCCTGCCTCCCGTGGACGGCTGTGCTGCCGTGGAGGCCTCACCGCCCCATACTACTCCCACCGCTGGCCAGGCCATCCCTCCACTCACCCACACCCCCTGTTATTCTGCGGCGATGGCAGCGCAGCCGAACCAGTGAACCCTCGTGCTCCTCTCCACGTGTGCATCCACTGCCGCGTCTTCCCCGGCTCCGCATCGTCCCCTTCCTAGGCCTCGCCGTCGTCCACCGTCGTGGTGCTCTCGGCGCGGCGTGGTCAACGTGGTCAAGGAACGACTTCCATCGGACGTGGACTGTACGTGGAGAGGCTGACAACTAGGTCCACGGCAGCGGCAAGGAAGTGCCTCCTACTACGTGCAAAATAATTATTCCTCCACCTGACAGCGGGGACCCACCAGACGGGCCACCGTATTTCGCAAAAAAATGATTCGCCCCCTGACTGCTGGGACCCACGAGCTACATCTTCGCACGCAAGGAAGTGCGTCCAAAAAAAAGCGATTCGCCCCCCTGACTGCTGGGACCCACCAGCTACATCTTCGCACGCAAGGAAGTGCGTCCGAAAAAAAATGATTCGCCCCCCGACTGCTGGGACCTACCAGCTACACCTTCGCACGCAAGGAAGTGCGTCCGGGCAAAAAAAACAATTCACCCCCTGACTGCTGGGACCCAGCAGCTCCACCTTCGCCTGCAAGGAAGTGCGTCCGGGCAAAAAAAATGATTCGCCCCCTGACTGCTGGGCCCCAGCAGCTACACCTTGGCACGCAAGGAAGTGCGTCCAGGAAAAAAAAACGATTCACCCCCCTGATTGCTGGGACCCACCAGCTACATCTTCGCAGGCAAGGAAGTGCCTAACAGTCGAGACCCACCTGGTCGAAGCGTATGTAGCGTTGTCATCCTGGTCGCGAACGTGTACGTACATACTGGTCGATGTAGAGGCGCGCATGTGTCGTAGTAGAGGCGCGCACGTGTCGTAGTAGAGGCACGCACGTAGCATGTACATGTACGTACAACGGCCAGTGTGCAAGAAAGAAAATACGGCCACGTATGTGTACATACGGGCGGGGTCTCGAACGCCTAGTCGCGCATATGTACGATGAGGGCTCGTGTTCATGGGGAAGCAACGGAATGCATCGTGTTCATGGGGAGGCAACGGAATGCTCGTGTTCATGGGGAGGCAACAGAATGCGTCATGTTCATGGGGAGGAAATGGAATGCGTCGTGTTCATCGGGAGGCAACGGAACGCGTGGGAGCCAACCGGCTTGGACGAAACAGGCGATGGAAACGAGGCCTGGCGTACCGCAGAACGGAGAAAACGGCCTTGTGTTCGACTGGCCACGTTCGGAACGGGGGCCTGTTGATCGAGAGGGGTGTGGCGTACCGCAAAGCGGAGGAAACGGACCTCCTACGGTCGAAACGGGGGTCCTGTTGATCGGGAGGGGTGTGGCGTACCGCAAAACGGACGAAATGGACCTCATACGGTCGAAACGGGGGTCCTATTGATCGGGAGGGGTGTGGCGTACCGCAAAACGGACAAAACGGACTTGTGTTGGAGCGCTACGGTCGAAAGAGGGGTCCTGTTCATCGGGAGGGGTGTGGCGTACCGCAAAACGGGACTCCACGGGATACTGTTCATCTCCACCATCGACCTCCTCCAGCCTCCACGGGCTACCATTGACCTCCTCCAGCCTCCACCGCGTGCTACTCCACCGGCTATTGTTGAACCACCCCTCCACTGTCTACTGTTCATCCAGCCCTCCACACCACGGGGTCCTGTTCAACCACCCCTCCACGGCCACCCCTCCACCGTCTATTATTCATCTAGCCCTCCACACCACGAGGTCCTGTTCATCCAGAGGCAACGCCACCGCTCACTGTTCATCCAACCCCCCCCCCCCCCGATACGCTCACTGTTCATCCAATCGATCGGCTTCAGTTAGCAGCAGTAGCGAAGGAATCACTCCATCGGGTTCAGTTAACAGCCATCGATCGATCGCTCGGGTTCAGTAACGCGTAGCCTGCAGTGCAATTGCTCGGGTTCAGTTAGAGCCCAACGCCTCGCTCGGGTTCAGTTAGAGCCAACGCCTCGCACGTGTATGAGAGAAACGCGCATCGCTCGGCCCCCGACCTCCCACCGTAATCGGCAACTCCCCGAAATTTTCCTCCCCCTCGCTTCTACCACAGTTTTTTCTATCATGGACGGCCCAAAGAATGTCATGCAGCTGCGTCTCCGGCCTGCCCAGGACGAAAAGCCCATTTTCTGTCATGATTTTTTGTCATAGAAGGAGGAGCCCACCACATCTATGATGATACCGGGTTTTGTCACAATTATCGTCATAGAAGTGTCATATGTATGACAGAAAAAAATTTCGTTCGGCCCAAAATGTCATGGATGTGTCTTTTTTTGTAGTGAGTGCCTCCTCCTCGAATTGAGGTAACAACCTGCGCTTTGGGTAACTTTTGGTTGGGCACACGAGTCCGTATTCCTTGGCTGCCAGGACCTCAGTCCATCTATCAGTTAGCAGATCTTGATCAGCTTGAAGCTGCTGCTGCTTTTTCTTCAGGCTTTTTGCAGTGGCAATAAGCCATCGCTTGAAGCGCTCCTTCTCGACGGGATCCTCAAGCACGATAAATTCTTTGTCACCGAGGCTCACCTCGTCTTCGGAGAGAGGCATGTAATTGTCATCCTCTGAGTCTCCATCCATTGCCTGTTCATCAGGGCTAGCTTGCCCATCCTCCTGTCCGGCTTGCTCGAAGCTTGGCTAGGCGGGATTGTTTTCGTCTTCGGCATCATCCGGAGTGCTATTGTCTCTTGTGCCGGAATCACTATTCTTGCTATGGCGGGGCTTAGAGCGGCGCCGCTGACGCCGGCGCTTAGATTGCTTCTGAAGAGGGTTATCCTCCATTGCCTCGTCGCCATTGCTTTCTTTGGGTGTGTCCACCATATATATATCATATGATGAGGTGGCTGTCCAGCACCCTGTGGGCGGTGGTTCGTGTTCTTCTCCGGCATCATCGTCCATACCGTCGATGTCTTCGGAGTCGAAATCAAGCATGTCGGTTGAGTCATCGATAGTGACTATTAAGTGGGTGGTGGGTGGGGAACGAATTTCTTTGTCATCCGCCTTCCCACTCAAGCCGTACATAGTTCGGCCAAGAGTCTCCTGACAGGGAGAGAGATTTTAATGAATTTAGCACGTCGCCCAAGGGCGAGTGCTGAAAGATATCTGCGGAGCTAAACTCCATGACCGGTGCTCAGTCAGGTCCAATGGGCATGGATGCATGCGGTTTGGAGCCCCTGGTCGGAGATGAGTCCGAGGGTCCGAAGACACAGATCTCCTTAGGAGTGGGATCTGTGTTAGGCTCTATCGCCGCAGAGTGTGCGGCCTTTGTGGCGGGGTCCATCCACCCGTCCTCGGATGGCACAATCTGCTCCGGATTTAAAGCCAGGGAAGCTGCAGGTGCGTTCTCCTGAACACCGTCCGATGGCATATCTAAATCATGCTCATCGTGACTGTACGGGCGCACATGTCATGGGCTCGAACCTGTCGAAGATCAAGTCTCCGCGGATGTCAGCAGTGTAGTTTAGGCTTCCAAACCTGACCTGATGACCAGGGGCGTAGCTGTTGATCTGCTCCAGATGGCCAAGCGAGTTGGCCCGCAGTGCGAAGCCGCCGAATACGAAGATTTGTCCGGGGAGGAAAACCTCACCCTGGATCGCATTGTTGTGGATGATTGAAGGAGCCATCAAGCCTTACCGTGACGGCAGAGTGGAACTCTCAATGAAAGCACCAATGTCGGGGTCAAAACCGGCGGATCTCGGGTAGGGGGTCCCGAACTGTGTGTCTAAGGCTAATGGTAACAGGAGGCGGGGGACACAATGTTTACCCAGGTTCGAGCCCTCCCTATGGAGGTAATACCCTACTTCCTGCTTGATTGATCTTGATGATATGAGTATTACAAGAGTTGATCTACCACGAGATCGTAGAGGCTAAACCCTAGGAGCTAGCCTATGATTATGATTGTTCTTGTCCTATGGACTAAACCCTCCGGTTTATATAGACACCGGAGGGGGCTAGGGTTACACAGAGTCGGTTACAGAGAAGGAAATCTACATATCCGGATTGCCAAGCTTGCCTTCCACACAAAAGAGAGTCCCACCCGGACACGAGACGAAGTCTTCAATCTTGTATCTTCATAGTCCAACAGTCCGGCATAAGTACATAGTCCGGCTGTCCGAGGACCCCCTAATCCAGGACTCCCTCACCCTTGCCTCGATTGTTCTCAAAACCGGTCGCTGCCGCCCACAACAATACTTCATGCCCACACTGTCGTGCAAAGCCGCGGTGGCTGCAGCTAGCCGGCGATGGAAGACGCTGGCCAGGAGTTCTTGTTGGGCGCGTGATACGTCTCCAACGCATCTACTTTTTCTCATGCTTTTCCTCTTGTTTTGGACTCTAATTTGCATGATTTGAATGAAACTAACCCCGAACTAACGCTGTTTCAGCAGAACTACCACGGTGTTGTTTTTGTGCAGAAATAAAAGTTCTCAGAACGGAACAAAACTTTGCAATGATTTTTTTATATCAATAAAGAGAATTTATGGAGACAAGACTTGCCGGAGAGGGGCACCTGGGTGGGTACAACCCACCAGGGCGCGCCCCCCTCTCCTGGTGCGCCCAGGTGGGTTGTACCCCTATTCTTCCTCGGTAGGGCAGATCTGGAGTCCGTTTGGGGCTCCGGTGAGGGGGATCTTCGTTCTTCGTCATCACCGACCCATCTCCATCGCCAATTCCATGATGCTCCCCACCGGGAGTGAGTAATTCCTTCGTAGGCTCGCTGGTCGATGAGGAGTTGGATGAGATTCATCATGTAATCGAGTTAGTTTTGTTAGGGCATGATCCCTAGTATCCACTATGTTCTTAGATTGATGTTGCTATGACTTTGCTATGCTTAATGCTTGTCACTTTTGGCCCGGGTGCCATGAACTCAGATCTGAACCGTTTGTGAATTCATCATTATATCCATGTTTTAGATCCGATCTTGCAAGTTATAGTCACCTACTATGTGTTATGATCCAACAACCCCGGAGTGACAACAACCAGGCCCACTCTCGGTGATGACCGTAGTTTGAGGAGTTCATGTATTCACTATGTGTTAATGCTTTGTTCCGGTTCTCTATTAAAAGGAGGCCTTAATATCCCTTAGTTTCCAATATGGATCCTGCTGCCACGGGAGGCTAGGACAAAAGATGTCATGCAAGTTCTTTTAATAAAGCACGTATGACTATTTACGGAATACATGCCTACATTATATCGATGAACTGGAGCTAGTGCCGTATCGCCGTAGGTTATAATTGTCACATGATGAATATCATCCAACAAGTCACTGATCCAATGCCTATGAACTTTTCCATATTGTTTCTGCTAAGTTACTACTGCTATCATCATTGTTACACTTGCTACAAAATTACTGCTATCACTGTTACTGTTACTATTGCGGCTGCCACCACTATCAAGACTATCAAAATACTTTGCTACTGATCACTTTGCTGCAGATAATTAATCTCCAGGTGTGGTTGAATTGACAACTCAACTGCTAATACCTTCAAATATTCTTTGGCTCCCCTTGTGTCAAATCTATAAATTTGGGTTAAATACTTTACCCTCGAAAACTGTTGCGATCCCCTATACTTGTGGGTTATCAAGACCTTTTTCTGGCACCATTGTCGGGGAGCATAGCTATATTTGTTGAGCCACTTGGGATTATTATCATATTATCACTATGAAGAATCTGAAGGATCCAAAGACTAAGATATTTCCCTCAAAGACGAGGGGAGGTAAGGAACTGCCATCCAGTTTTGCTTTAGATTCACCTTCTGTTTTGAGTAAACTTGTAACACCACCACATGCTATTAATTATAATATGTTGCAAGTTATTGATGATGCTACTTCTACTATGAATGATGCTTATGATGATGCTAGTACCTTGCTTGATAATGATGATGTGCCACTTGGTGATTTTCTTGATGCACAAATTGCTAGAGTAATACAACATGATGTTGAATCTGATGATGAGTTTGAAACTGAAACTCCTGAAACACCTGCTGGAACTACCCTTCCTAGATATGAATTGCCTAAGGTACCGGAAGGTTATGTTATGAGTGAAGAAAACAACTAGAGATATTCTTGCTTGCAATGATAGAGATGATCTAGAGAAATTACTACACAAGTATAAAGAAAAATCTCTGAATGCTAGAATGAAGTGTGATCCTAAGTTTGCTACTTCACCTATCTTTATTGATGATAAGGATTATGAATTCTCTATCGACCTAGAGTTAATTACTTTAGTTGAATCTGATCCTTTCCATGGTTATGAAACTGAAACTGTTGTGGCACATCTTACTAAGTTGAATGATATAGCCACCCTTTTTACTCATGATGAGAAAACTCGTTATTACTTTATTCTCAAATTATTTCCTTTCTCATTAAAGGGTGATGCTAAAGCTTGGTACAATACTCTTTCTCCTGGTTGTGTGCGTAGTCCCCAGGATATGATTTATTACTTCTTTGAAAAATATTTTCCTGCTCATAAGAAACAAGCTGCCTTATAGGAAATATTTAACTTTGTGCAAACTAAAGAAGAGAGTCTCCCACAAGCTTGGGGGAGGCTTTGCCAGTTACTTAATGCATTGCCTGATCATCCTCTTAAGAAAAATGGAATACTTGATATCTTATATAGTGGACTAACCGATGCTTCTAGGGACTTCCTAGATAGTTGTGCTGGTTGTGTTTTCAAGGAAGGAACTATTGGACAAGCTGAAGAATTATTGAATAATATCTTGAGAACTTATGATGATTGGACTCTTCCTGAACCACCGGCTAAACCCACTCCGAAGAAGAGGGGTGTACTATATGTCAGTCCTGAAGATATGCAAGAGGCAAAGAAATCTATGAAGGAAAAAGGTGTTAAAGCTGAGGATGTTAAAATTTTACCTCCTATTGAAGAAATACATGGGCTTAATACACCAGCACTGCCTAAGGTGGTAGAGGTAAATTCTCTAATGAAGTTCAATGAAAATGATAATCCTCACAATATGCATCCTAGTCAATGCCTTTATGAGTTTGAAAACTACATTAGAAAACAAGATCACTTCAATGCAAATGTTATGAAACAACTGAAATATAATTCTGATATGATTCCTCGCTTGAGTGACTTGTTATTTAGAATATAAAATGATGTTAGAGGTGTTGTAAAACATGCTTCTATGGTTCAAACTCAGTTAGAAAAGTTGCTAAATCACAAAGAGAATTACTTGATGAAATGAATCATAATATGGATGACTATGTTGTAAGAGTTGCAACTAGAGGAGGTAAAATGACTCAGGAACCACTTTATCCTTGGGGCACCCAAAAAGAATTGAACAAGATTCACAAAGAGCTAACACTAGTGCACCTAGTCCTTCTAAAAAGAAAAAGAAAAAGAAGAAGAAAAATGATAGGACTTTGCATGCTTCTAGTGAACCTGAAATAGAGAAACCTCCTGATAATGAAAATGAAACTTCTATCTCTGATGCTAAAACTCAATTTGGTAATGAACACCCACCTAGTGACAATGAAAAAGATAATGATGAGGTTCATGAAGACTCTCAACCAAACAATGATAAAGAACCAGATAATGATGTTGAGATAGAACCACCTGTTGATCTTGATAACCCACAACCTAAGAATAAAAGATATGACACAAGAGACTTTGTTGCTAGAAAACACGGTAAAGAAAGAGAACCGTGGGTTCAAAAACCTATGCCTTTTCCACCATAGTCAACTAAAAAGAAAGATAATGAAGAATTTGAACGCTTTGGTGAAATGCTGAGGCCAGTCTTTTTACGTACTAGCTTGACTGATATCTTGAAGATACCTCCTGATGCACAGTATATGAAAGACATCATCACAAATAAGAGAAAAATACCAGAAGCTGAAATCTCCACTATGCTTGCTAATTATACTTTTAAAGATGGAGTACCTAAAAAACTTGGAGATCCGGGAATACCAACTATACCTTGCTCTATCAAAAAGAATTATGTGAAAACTGCTTTGTGTGATTTAGGAGCTGGTGTTAGCGTTATGCCTTTCTCTTTATATAAAAGACTTGACTTGAATAAACTCACACCTACTGAGATATCTTTGCAAATGGCTGACAAATCAACCACCATACCTATCGGTATCTGTGAGGATGTGCTCGTTGTTGTTGCTAATGTTACTATTTTGACTGACTTTGTTATACTTGAGATGCCCGAGGACAACAACATGCGATTATCCTTGGTAGACCCTTCTTCAATACTACAGGGGCTGTTATTGATTGCAATAAAAGAAAGCTTACTTTTCATATTAATGGTAATGAGCATATGGTGCACTTTTCGAAGAAACAATTCCAAGTGAATGGTATTAATGTTATTGAAAAATCTCCTTCAATCAATACTGGGAGTTTTCAAATACCTCTACCTACTGTTAAATATAAATATGAAATGCTTTTTGTTGGGGAAATGCATATCCCCATTGAGGTAACCTAGTGATTTACGAAAGTTCTTCGGTTTCATGCTAATCGAAAGTGGTTGTTAATAAGAACTGCTCAACCTTATTAATGAATCATTTTTTAGCAGTATGAAGTTGATGAATTTAGTAAGCACTACCTTCTGTCTTTACTTTTTGTTCTCTGTTTTTACTAGTTAAATAAAATAAAATGCCATGTTTTGTCTGTTTTCTGAATTTCCCGTGCAATAAAAAAATGACCCAAAAATAAAAGTTCTCAGAATGCCCTGAAAATTGAACACGATTTTTTTTCTGAATATTTTTGAACTTTTGGTGCAAATAATACCAGAGGGAGGTGCACGAGGTGGGCACAACCCACCTGGGTGCGCCAGGACCCCCATAGTCGCGCCCTGGTGGGTTGTGGTCCCCACATGGGCCCCTCACTTATCTCTTTAGCCCACATCATCACCTACCTCCAGAAAAAAAATCTACATTGCTTTCTCTCCCGTGTTCTTGGGCTCAAACCCGCGGATTTCGATCTCTTTGCTTCAAGCTCCATTTCTGAAAATGTTTCGGGGGATTGTTGCTTGATATGTGACTCCACCATTTGTCCAATTAGTTTTTGCTTTAGTGGTTTATACTTTGAATAATTAGCTACTCTTGGTGCTGCTGTAGATGTGCTTCCGTGTTGAATTCTTAGTGTTATAAGTAGTTTGAATGCTTGCCATGGCTTCTATGCACCCCTATGAGTAGTTGCTATCAATTTTATAAAGTTTTGTTGATAAATTTTTGCCACTCCCAAAATTTTTATTTTCAGACAATTGTACGCGGACATGATGAACCTATTTGGAAGAAGTTCTTCAAGGAGGCGATCCTCGGGGGCATCTTCTAGTGAAAATTCTGCTCGCCGTTCTTATGTTGAACCAAGTGAAAGTTCCATGCAAGATGCCGCCACCAAAACATGCTTATGGCCTTGCAATGAATATATGGTGCGTGTGGGCATCAAGGAGGAATTTCAGCAATATGTTCACAATACTGGTCTCGGTCCCTACCTTTCAGATAAGTGTGAACAACGCCAACTTCTCACTGAATCATTTGTTAAAGGATTTAAATATTTTCCACATGATTCTAGGGTGTCATTTATGCTTTATGATAATCCATTTACTATTCCACTGGAGAACTTTGCTTACCATTGCAAACTTCCATTTTGGGGTTTTCTTGATGAGCCACCAACGGCTGAGTTCAAGTCTTTCTTGACTAGCCTTTGTTACAGTGAAAATAGGGGAGTGAGACAAGGAAGAATAAAGAGCATTCATTTTCCTGCGATTCAGTATTTTGCATTATTTAATGGGCAATGCATAGTAGGCAAGCGAGACTGTACCATACTCTGTGTGCCAGACTTGAGCCTCATTCACACAGCTCTCACATGTGAAAGGAATTATAACCTTGAAGCGATTGTTGCACGTAAACGCATAATGCTAATAGTGGCTGGTTCTATGGTGGAATTTATGCCACGCGTTTAGCACGAGGGCTGGGTGTTTCACCTTTGCCCTTTGATCCTATCCTACCCACGTGGTATTTGGATTTTGACACTTTAAAAGAACATAAGATCCTTAAGGGAAAGGTTGATAATTTCACTTACAATCTAATGTTTAACCAAAAATCTATTGTGGACACATATTTGCCTACGCCTGCACTTTTTGATTATCACAGCAAGGGGAGATATTTTGTTCTTGAGAGTGCGGCCCGAGCTCACAACGCAACAGTGGTAGCAGCACGGCAGGCCGAGACATCCGCACCAAGAGCCTCCGTGAGCTACCACGCCGATTACTACCCTCCAGGCTACTAACCGATTACCAACTTAGGCCAAAAGCCTAAGCTTGGGGGAGTACGTGTTCTCACCGACATTAAATTCATGTCCACTTATTTTCACTTGTCGGTATTCACACCTTTTCATTGTATCATCCATGCTTAGATTTATTTTCTTGCTTTCTTCTTGTGTATTCGAAAAACTTTAGAAAAAACCAAAAAAATTAGTTGTAGTTAATTTACTTTCTATGCATGCTTAGTAGTATAGTATTAAAAATAAAACCCAAAAATATTTCCTTGTTCTTCTTTTGCTTGTTGGGAGCTTTCCCGTGTAAATAGTTTTCCTTGTTTTTGCTTTTGCTTTTTATTTGCTTGTTGAAGAAAACTAAAAACTCCAAAAATATTTCACTGTGTTTCTCTGAATTTCTTTTCTTTTTATTCAAGTTGTACCGAGGAAAAGACCACGATGAAAATGTTGAGTGGCTCTCATATGAATAATTATTGAACTAATAAAGAGCACGTTTTACCTTGTCTTCTCCTGTTGAATAAAATGTTTGCAGATTCCAGCTTAGTCCATGGCGCTCTTGCACCATTATTATTTTCATATCGTTCGATCGTGCAAGTGAAAGGCAATAATGATGACATTTGATGAACTGGCCGTGGCAGAGAGAAACTGGTATGAACTCGACTTGTTCTGTCTGTGTAAATATGTTTAACCTAGTACCCATGATTTAGCCCATTATGATTAAACATGTTTGCAATGACAATTAGAGATTATAGTTTCTCATGCCATGCATAAGTAGCTGGGAGTTGATAATGATTTATCTTGGATATCAACATTGCGTTAAAATGATTGTGATGTAGTGTGATGATATGGTATCCTCCTCCAAATGTTCGAGTGGCTTGAGTTGGTACATGTTCATGCATGTAGTTGAATCAAAACCAACATAGCCTCTATGATCTTTATGTTCATGGTGTCCATATCCCTACTCATGCTAGTGTGCAATGTTACTTATGCATAATGCATGGTTATCATCGTTGTTGCTCTCTAGCTGGCCGCTTCTCAATCTAATTGCTAGCCTTTGCCTGTACTAAGTGGAAATTCTTCTTGTACATCAAAAACCTTGAACCCAAAGTTATTCCAGATGAGTCCACCATACCTACCTATATACGGTATTACCCTGCCGTCCTAAGTAAATTTGCATGTGCCACCTATAAAAACTTCTAAAAAATTATCCGTTTTTGTGTGCCTGGATCATTCATGGAACAATAGGAGGTGGTCGATATCTTCCATGCTAAGCAGGTTATTCCCAGGCCGAGTGTTTATTCACTCGCCATCGCACAAGAAAATGGGCGGTAATAGGGATTCCTAGTCCCGAACTCAAAAATGCAAATAATGAAACAAAACTCCCCCAGGATTGATGTTGGTATGGACAGCACCCATTGTTTCGGACAAGCCATGGAGTGTGATTAATGGTGGGGGGGAGTAAACATTTACTTTTATCGCTTTGGAACCGCCACAAGCATGCTTAGAATGGAAGATGTTGATAACTGATGGTCATGAAGTGAATAAGAAGGGTGCACGTCCTAGAATAATCATTTACCTCTATTTTAAAAATTGAGCTCTGGCACCTCTGCAAATCACTGCTTCCCTCTGTGAAGGGACTATCTATTTACTTTTATGTTGTGTCACCACCTTCTAAAAACAAGCGCCAGAAACTGAGTAGAGCACAGCTGTCATGATTTATGCATTGTGTGTAGCTAATGTTGGCTGCATCATGAATGGATCTTTTCTACCATGAATCACAATGTTTAGACGCTGCTTGAAGTTTGGAGGTGCTCTGCATTTATGTTTTGTGGTCTCAGAAAAGGCTAGCGAGATACCACTATTGTCATATTATATCATGGTTGTTTTGACTACCTGTTGCTGTTTGAGATATCTTATTATTGCTCGCTAGCTGATTATGTCATTGATATGAGTCATTATAATCTTTAAGAGTTATTGTTAACATGGTTAGTTATAATGTTGGCTGAAAACCTAGGTGTTGTTTAAGCTTATTTATGCAAACAAGAGCAAAAGAGTTCATAAAAGTTTTTCTGTCTCACTTTCAGTTTATCAACTGAATTGCTTGAGGACAAGCAAAGGTTTAATCTTGGGGAGTTGATACGTCTCCAACATATCTATTTTTTCTCACGCTTTTCCTCTTGTTTTGGACTCTAATTTTCATGATCTGAATGAAACTAACCCCGGACTGACGCTGTTTTCAGCAGAACTACCATGGTGTTGTTTTTGTGCAGAAATAAAAGTTCTCAGAATGGAACGAAACTTTGCGAGGATTTTTTATATCAATAAAGAGAATTTCTGGAGCCAGGACCTGCCGGAGAGGGGCACCTGGGTGGGCACAACCCACCAGGGCACGCCCCCCCACTCCTGGCGCACCCAGGTGGGTTGTACCCACCTGGTGGCCACGCATACCTCAACCCTGAAACTATAAATTCCTATTCTCAAAGAAAAAAAATGAGGGAGAAAGAATTTTCGTGATCCACAAGACGGAGCCGCCGCCAAGCCTTGTTCTTCCTCGGGAAGGCATATCTGGAGTCCATTTGGGGCTCCGGAGAGGGGGATCTTCATTCTTCATCATCACCAACTCATCTCCATCGCCAATTCCATGATGCTCCCCACCAGGAGTGAGTAATTCCTTCATAGGCTCGCTGGTCGATGAGGAGTTGGATGATATTCATCATGTATTCGAGTTAGTTTTGTTAGGGCCTGATCCCTAGTATCCACTATGTTCTTAGATTGATGTTGCTATGACTTTGCTATGCTTAATGCTTGTCACTTTTGGCCCGGGTGCCATGAACTCAGATCTGAACCGTTTGTGAATTCATCATTATATCCATGTTTTAGATCCGATCTTGCAAGTTATAGTCACCTGCTATGTGTTATGATCCGACAACCCCGGAGTGACAACAACTGGGCCCACTCTCGGTGATGACCATAGTTTGAGGAGTTCATGCATTCACTATGTGTTAATGCTTTGTTCCGGTTCTCTATTAAAAGGAGGCCTTAATATCCCTTAGTTTCCAATATGGACCCCGCTGCCACGGGAGGGTAGGACAAAAGATGTCATGCAATTTCTTTTAATAAAGCACGTATGACTATTTATGAAATACATGCCTACATTATATCAATGAACTGGAGCTAGTGCCGTATCGCCCTCGATTATAACTGTCACATGATGAATATCATCCAACAATTCACCGATCCAATGCCTACGAACTTTTCCATATTGTTTATGCTAAGTTACTACTGCTATTATCATTGGTACACTTGCTACAAAATTACTGCTATCACTGTTACTGTTACTATTGCTGCTGCCACCATTATAAAAACTATCAAAGTACTTTGCTATTGATCACTGTCGGTGTCAAAACCGGCGGATCTCGGGTAGGGGGTCCCGAACTGTGCGTCTAGGCGGATGGTAACAGGAGACAAGGGACACGATGTTTTTACCCAGGTTCGGGCCCTCTCGATGGAGGTAAAACCCTACTCCTGCTTGATTAATATTGATGATATGGGTAGTACAAGAGTGGATCTACGACGAGATCAAGGAGGCTAAACCCTAGAAGCTAGCCTATGGTATGATTGTTGTTCGTCCTATGGACTAAAACCCTCCGGTTTATATAGACACCGGAGAGGGCTAGGGTTACACAGAGTCGGTTACAATGGTAGGAGATCTACATATCCGTATTGCCAAGCTTGCCTTCCACGCCAAGGAAAGTCCCATCCGGACACAGGACGAAGTCTTCAATCTTGTATCTTCATAGTCTTGGAGTCCGGCCGATGATGATAGTTCGGCTATCCGGACACCCCCTAGTCCAGGACTCCCTCAGTAGCCCCTGAACCAGGCTTCAATGATGACGAGTCCGGCGCGCATATTGTCTTCAGCATTGCAAGGCGGGTTCCTCCTCCGAATAATTCATAGAAGTTTGTGAACACCAGGATAGTGTCCGGCTCTGTAAAATAAATTCCACATACCACCATAGAGAGAATAATATTTACACAAGTTCAATCTGCTGACGTATTTTGTGGCGTGACGTCACACCACTACCAAGCCTTTACTTGAATCGTTTTTATTATACCACCTCAGCGCGTTTAGCGAAGCGGTTTCCTTGGCACGTCTTGTCGAAGCAGAGATCGTGTTCCCCTTATTCCAGGATTCCCATCAATACGGACGTGGGTAACCCAACCGCGCCATTGATTGCGGCGCTTGGGAGATAAGCGAGTTTTACTAGGCTAGTAGGGAGGCATAGTTTCATCCGCCCATATATAAGGGGATAAGGATCCACCTCCTTTACCTACGCCTTCTTCCTCCTTTGCTTATCCATCTCCGTGCACTCGAGCTCCAACGCCCAAGTCCGCACATCTCACCTCAACCTTCTCCAGCCATGTCCGGAGCGGGAGGCAAGTGGATGGCCTCCTCCATTACGGAGGGGCACATCGAGAAGCTGCGCGGCGCCGGATACCTGTCCAGTGACATCGCGCACTGGCTGCCTGACGAGGGGCATCTCATCCCCACCCCCAGGCCCCATGAGAGGGTTTTATTTCTTCCCCACTTCCTCCGCGGACTGGGCTTCCCACTTCACCCCTTCGTCCGGGGGCTCATGTACTACTACGGCCTGGACTTCCACGATCTGGCGCCAAACTTCATCCTCAACATCTCGGTGTTTATCGTCGTGTGCGAGGCCTTCCTCTGCATCCAGCCCCACTTCGGCTTGTGGCTAAAGACCTTCAATGTCAAGACGAAGGTTGTGAAGGGCAGCCAAGCGGAGTGCGGAGGCGCCATGGTGGGCAAAATGCAGAACGTCACTTGGCTTGAGGGTGCCTTCATGGAATCCATCAAAGGATGGCAATCAGGGTGGTTCTACATCACCGAGCCGCATGACCCTAAATGGGCAGCAGCCCCCGAATTCAGATCTGGTATCCTCATGCAGCTCACCTCCTGTAAAGAGAAGGGCTTGATATGGGGTAGTTCGGAGGAGCTGACAGGACTCCAGTCCTGTCTCCAGACCCTGGTGAACAAGAAGCTTAAGCTTGTCAATGTGATCCAGGTCATGCTCGTCCGCTGGATTCTCCCCTGCCAGCAATGGGCCTTCAATTTGTGGGAGTTTGATCCGGCACAGCACCGGACCCTGAGCGGGCTCTTCGACACGACGTACGAAGCTGCCTGGAGGGTGCTGTTCAAGGGCGGAGAATCCCCCGCATCCGCAACTGAAGATTGCGGATTCAGCACGCAGTGCTCGGCCGGCGAGGTAAGTTATGTCATCCTTTATGGGACACTCATTTCTTTAATAGTTTGACTCTATGTGGGATCTAAACTCCCAATGCCTTTAACAGGACTGGCAGAAGACGTCCGGACAGGTTAACTGTCCGGCTCCCCTTCCAGAAGACCCAGCGGACACCCGTTTGACGGGGGCTGCTGGTCCTGACACTTTACATGGTGCCGGAGAAGAAGGCCAAGAAGAAGGCCACGGGAACCCGAAGGAGTTCCCGGCGTCAGGTGGTATCGGACTCATCGTCCGATGACTCCGAGGCGGACTCCTCTCCTGAGGATGAGGAGGAGGAGAAGAAAGAAGCCTCTCCCCCAGCGGGGGGAGAGAAGAAGAGGAAGGCCTCCCCAACGGGGGAGGCCGAAGGGTCCAAGAAGGGAAGGACCCTTCCCCCGGACTGCTCCGCCAATGTTGGCGACGGCAACGAGGAGTGGCCTTCAAGGGCCAAGCCCCTAGCAAGATCGTAAGTATCCGGACTCCTAGCTAGTTCATAATTTTTCATTTTGCCACACAGTGTCTTTCTAATGCCGCATACAACCTGTAGTCCGGCCAAGGACGATCTTCCCGCTTTGTCCAGTGGGTCCTTAGACACGTCGGATATGGATTCCCTTCCGACTGCCTCAACTCCCCGTGACGCTCACGACGCCGAGGTGGGATCTTGAGGAGGGACCTGCCAGGAGGAGGAGGCCCCAGAGGTGCCGCAAGGCAACCTCCCGGACTCTGTACCGGACTCCGCACCGGAACTTGCAGTGGTTCTGGAGTCCGGTGAGCGGCCCCTTTGTAAGAAGGGCAAGACTGTGACACCGGCGACCTCTGTCCAACCAGAGGCACCGGATAACTTGCTAGAGGCGCTCAACGGCGCTTCCATCGAAGAAGAACACCGCACTGTCATGAGTGCGGTGATTCAGAAGGTTCAGCTTGCCAAGAGCGGGCTAACCGAAACCTGTAGCAGCCTTCTAACAGGCTTTGAGGTAAGAATTTTAAGATATATGATGTAATACCGCATAAACAGTAGCCCCTGATGCTCGGTTCGGTGTTCGAAAAGAAAAGCCGGACTGAGGATCTAAAAAGATATACGCAGGAGTTTAAAAAATATGTCAATATGGGATTGCAGGCTGCGCTGCCGACCTCTGCCGCACTGACTGCGGAGGTCGATGCTTTGAAGAAGAGCCTCGAGCGGTCCGAGAACGAGCTCGGCCATGCCAAGAAGCAGCTCCAGGACAAGGAAGGTGAGTAACACCGTACTAAATTTGTACCTTACAGAAAAGGATTTGGTTGCAAGAGGAATAACAAGGATAACATGGGTACTACAGGGGCCAGGAACGAGATGGCGACCCTGAAGGAGGCAGTGTCTACGGCCGAATGCAATGCGGCCGCAGAGCGAGCCGAGCGGGAGAAGCAGGAGGCGCGGGTGGCGGAGGTGCAGCAAGAGCTCCAGGCTCTCATGGAAAAACATGAGAGTTTGGAGCGCGCCTGAAAGACTCGAGAGTCCGAGCTTGCATCGGCTCTTGAGAGCGCCAAAGTCGCTAAGGCCGAAGCCCACAAGGCCCTCCAGGAGATCGAGGATTTGAAGAAAATAGCAGTGGGTAAGGCATTTTTCATGCAAAGCAAGCATGTGAATGTGAATTACCTATTACTTACCCGAATTCGGAGCTCTCCAGGAGCGTTCGCGGATCTGCCCCGCAGCTTGTCAGATGCTGCCGCTTTCTACCGGGCCGAGGAGGGGAGCTCGGCGGAGAAGGTCTTCTGGTCTCAGTATGCTGAGGCCGGACATCTGGTGCCCCTTAGCCACCAGCTGAAGCAGCTGGTCGAGCTCCACAAGGTAGCCAAACAGGCCATGAAGGGCCTCGTAGTTCGGCTGTGGCCCAAGGAGGCCATGCCTGGGAGCTACTTCGGCCTGGTGCGGCGGCTGGTGGATGCGTGTCCCTGGGTTGAGGTCGTCAAGCACTCCGCCTGCATTGAAGGTGCCCGTCGGGCCCTTGCCCATGCAAAAGTGCACTAGGGCAGGATGGATGCTGAGAAGCTGCTGACGGACGCACCGCCGGCGGGCAAGGAGTATCGCACGCCCGAAATGTATTATAAGAGTGGCCTGAAGGGTGCCCGCATGATTGCGGGTGAGTGCTCCAAAGATGTAATATTTGAGTAGACTCGCATTTTGTTATCTTGTGCGCTGAAAACTTTGTTCATATGCGCTAAGCAACGCTTGTTAATTTAAAATATTACCTTCTGTGCGGCCGTTTATCAAATCTGAGAGATGGCAAGTCGTCGGCTTCAGCCCCCATGCCACTAGTGCTGGGGTGTTCGGGATAAACTTGAGCGCTCTTGTTCCCATGTTTGGGTCCATCTAGGGAGGTGCTCAACACAACGAACGAGGCAACTAGACTTATAATGCTTGAACACTCTCACTTAGCCATAGAATTCTATAATTTTAAATTTCAGCGAAGCCCCAAGTGTTCGGAAGACCGAGTTCGGGGCGCTATCCACGCCTGGGCCGGAAGAAGCCGGTTCCTCGCTCTAAGCGGCATAAGTCTTTAGGGACTCAAAAAAACCTCTCGAACAGCGACCAGCTCTCACCTTATCATGACGGTCAGTTTTAGCTTTCTCCACTGAGGCGCTTGCCCAGCTCAACCGGGGTGCAATCGCAGTGGTTCTCCCGGTGCTACCTTAGCCGATACAACAGAACATAAGGTACCAAAACATGGGAGCCGGGCAAACCCAACTATTGACCCAAGACATGACTCGGAGCCGATGCATATAATGCTATAAGTTCGGGGTGCCGCACTTGTGAAAGTGTTCGGACTTATCACACCATAATGTGGGGAACTTAAGCCCCTGGTGTATTTAGCCGTACCGAAGTGTACGGATGTAACATGTCATAAATGAACATATATGAGAAAGAAATGCAATTATAAGCAAAAAGCGATGCATTGTTTATTCCAAAAATATTGCCATGAATGCAGAACGATACAAATGGTGCGGTAAGCAAGGGATTGGACTATTAAACATGTCCCCCTCCAGGGGTAGGCTGCGGAATGGTGTATTAAATAGATTTAATGCTCGTAATGGAGACCACATGAGTGTTCGTCGTAGCCCTTCTCCTTCCCTGGCTGTTGCATCGTGAGTTCGGCGGGTCTACTGCTGGACAGGGCCTCTGGTGAACGGAGTCCTGTGGGTAAGAAAAAAGAAAAAAGAAAAAGAGCGACACACTTGGGAGCCCCTGGTGTGGTTGAGCCGCACTCTGGGCCTGTCGTGGTCGTGCCCCTCCCCCTATGCCCATGGTATCTCCAGAGCGTAATGATGTACGCGAAGGACTAGTCTTGCAATTATGCAAGGGCTAGGGTTGGGGCCGCATTGCTACGCGGGCTCGGAACGTGCCAGGTGGTCTTGTTGTAGGTTACTCCGGGCGTGTTTGGCCGTGTCCGGTCGCTTAACGGCCGGACTCGAAAATTTCCTTAAGAGGCTGCTCTGTACTTCTGCCGCGAGAGCCGCTGTGTGTTCCTCCGTTCGGAGGGAGCGTCCAGTGTTTCCGTTGACCGTGATGACTCCTCGAGGGCCTGGCATCTTGAGCTTGAGGTATGCGTAGTGCGGCACCGCGTTGAACTTTGCAAACGCGGTTCGTCCGAGCAGAGCATGATAGCCGTGGCGGAACGGGACTATATCGAAGATTAACTCCTCGCTTCGGAAGTTATCCGGGGATCCGAAGACCACTTCCAGTGTAACCGAGCCTGTACAATTGGCCTCTACACCTGATATGACGCCTTTGAAGGTTGTCTTTGTGGGTTTAATCCTTGAGGGGTCTATGCCCATCTTGCGCACTGCATCCTGATAAAGCGGGTTCAGGCTGCTGCCGCCATCCATCAGGACTCTAGTGAGGTGAAATCCATCGATGATTGGGTCTAAAACCAATGCAGCGAATCCGCCATGGCGGATACTGGTGGGGTGGTCCCTTCGATCAAAAGTGATTGGGTAGGAGGACCATGGGTTGAACTTTGGGCTGACTGGCTCCATCGCGTATACGTCCCTGAGTGCACGCTTCCGCTTCCTCTTGGGTATGTGAGTTGCGTATATCATGTTCACCGTCCGCACTTGTGGGGGGAAACCTTTCTGTCCTCTATTGTTCGGCGGCCGGGTCTCTTCCTCGTCATCACTATGCAGCCCCTTGTCATTGTTTTCGGCAATTAACTTGCCTGCCTGCTTAAATACCGAACAATCCCTATTGGTGTGATTAGCTGGCTTTTCGGGGGTGCCATGTATCTGGCAAGAGCGGTCGAGTATTCGGTCCAAATTGGACGGGCCCGGAGTAGTTCTTTTGAATGCCTTTTTCCGCTGACCGGGTTTAGAGCCTCTGAATCCAGCATTGACTTCCGTATCCTCAGTGTTATCGCCGTTAACACGGCGTTTGTTTTTGTTTCGACGCGACCTGCCATTGCGGTCCTTGATATCCGGACTGCCAGAATTTTTGCTGAGGTTGTTACTGCGGGCTAGCCAGCTGTCCTCTCCCGTGTAGAAGCGGGTCATGAGTGATGTGAGGGCTGCCATGGATTTTGGCGTTTCCTTTCCTAGGTGCCGGGCCAACCACTCGACGCGGATATTATGTTTGAAGGCTGCAAGGGCCTCTGCATCCGGACAGTCGACGATTTGATTTTTCTTTGTTAAGAACCGTGTCAGAACTGTTTGGCCGATTCGTCTGGCTGTTGAATTATGTGGCTTAGGTCATCGGCGTCTGGCGCCAATGCCGAGCTGGTCCTTTAAGCTTGAGTGGGAGATATTTGATGGCGTGAAGATCGTCACGGCAGGCCATGTGGATATGAAGGAGATAGTCTTCGATCCAAACCGCGGGGTCTGTTGTGCCATCGTAGGATTCAATGTTCACGGGTTTAAACCCTTCGGGGATTTGATGCTCCATTACTTCATTTGTGAAGCATAGTGGGTGTGCGGCGCCTCTATATTGGGCTATATCACGACGTAGCTCAAACGAGCTGTGTCTACTGTGTTCGGCCCGGCCGGACTTGCTGTGTCCGGTGCGACGATTGTCGTCGCGTGCCGTGGGGCGCCCATGCGATCCATAGATTGATCTTGATTGTCTTGCCTTATCCTCCAATATATCTCACAAGTCCGGAGCGTTCCCCTGTGGCCTTGTGCTTTTCGAGCGATGCCGGGGTACGGTTCTGATGGAGGGCCTAAAGGCCTCTCTGTCGCGGCCACGAGGTGGTCAGTCAGCCATATTGTGCTCTGGTGATGCAGGTTTATATGCCTCCTCCTCTAATCAGGGGAGCAACTTGCGTTTGGGGTAGCTTTTGGAGGGGCGTTCGAGTTCATACTCTTCGGCCGCAAGGACTTCAGTCCATCTGTCGGCTAGTAGGTCTTGATCAGCTCTAAGCTGTTGCTACTTTTTCTTTAGGCTGTTCGCTGTGGCCATAAGCCTGCGTTTGAAACACTCTTGTTCGACGGGATCCTCGGGCACGGCGAATTCGTTATCGTCGAGGCTTGCCTCATCTCCGGAGGGAGGCATGTAATTATCATCCTCTACCTCTTCGTCTGCCGCTCTCTCATGAGGGCTGGCTTCTCCGTCCTCCTGTGCTGAATCTTGCTGGAGGGGGTTGTCTTCGGCACTCTCTGGGGTGTTATTATCCCCGGTGCCGGAATCTCCATTCTTGCTGTGGCGGGATTTAGAGCGGCGCCGCTGACGCCGACGCTTGGGCTGTTTCTTGGAGGAATCCACCTCTGCTGCTTCTTCGCCATTCCCAACCTTTGGGATGTCCACCATGTATACGTCGTATGACGAGGTGGTCTTCCAGTGCCCCGTAGGCGCTGGTTCTTGTTCGTCTCCGGCATCATCGTCCATACCGTCGATGTCTTCGGAGTCGTAGTCTAGCATGTCGGTTAGATCGTCGACAGTGGCTACAAAGTGGGTGGTGGGTGGGCTTTGAATTTCTTCGTCGTCCGCATCCCAACCATCCTGACCGTTATTCGGCCAGGGCTCTCCTGATAGCGAGTGATACTTTAGCGAATTCAGGATGTCGCCAAAAGGCGAGTGCTGAAAGATGTCCGATGTGGTGAACTCCATGATTGGCGCCCAATCGGATTCGATTGGAGGGGGAGCAGGAGGTTCGGAGTCCGGCGAGGAGTCCGGCACCTCGGAGTCACGAGCGTCGCAAGGGACAAGGTCAGTATTTGGCTCCATCGCCGTAGAAGTTGTAGCCCCCGAGGCGGTGTCTAGCCACCCATCCTCGATCTGCGCGGTCGGCTCCGAATTAAGAATCAGAGCGGACTCATGTGCGGCTTCCAGGGCACTGTCCGGCAGTAGAGCTAAATCATGCCCATCGAGACAATGCGGCGCGCTCGGCTGTGGCTCGATTCCATCGAAGATCAAGTCTCCGCGGATGTCAGCCGTGAAGTTTAAGCTTCCAAATCTGACCCGATGGCCAGGGGCCTAGCTTTCGATCTGCTCCAGATGGCCAAGCGAATTGGCCCGCAATGCAAAGCCGCCGAACACGAAGATCTGTCTGGGGAGAAAAGTCTCACCCTGGACTGCGTTGTTGTTGATGATCGAAGGAGCCATCAAGCCTATCGGTGACGACACAACGGAACTCTCAATGAAAGCACCAATGTCGGTGTCAAAACCGGCAGATCTCGGGTAGGGGGTCCCGAACTGTGCGTCTAGGCGGATGGTAACAAGAGACAAGGGACACGATGTTTTTACCCAGGTTTGGGCCCTCTCGATGGAGGTAAAACCCTACTCCTGCTTGATTAATATTGATGATATGGGTAGTACAAGAGTGGATCTACCACGAGATCAAGGAGGCTAAACCCTAGAAGCTAGCCTATGGTATGATTGTTGTTCGTCCTATGGACTAAAACCCTCTGGTTTATATAGACACCGGAGAGGGCTAGGGTTACACAGAGTCGGTTACAATGGTAGGAAATCTACATATCCGTATTGCCAAGCTTGCCTTCCACGCCAAGGAAAGTGCCATCCGGACACGGGACGAAGTCTTCAATCTTCTATCTTCATAGTCTTGGAGTCTGGCCGATGATGATAGTTCGGCTATCCGGACACCCCCTAGTCCAGGACTCCCTGAATCACTTTGCTGCAGATAATTAATCTCCAGGTGTGGTTGAATTGACAACTCAGCTGCTAATACCTTCAAATATTCTTTCGCTCCCCTTGTGTCGAATCTATAAATTTGGGTTAAATACTTTACCCTCGAAAACTGTTGCGATCCCCTAACAACCCGATCAACAAGGACACCCTATCAGTTTTTTGGCAGTGTGGGCGGCATTGGTCGGCGGCTGACCATTTGAACACCATGGCTTGCAGATTTCCCCTATGGGAAGAGTTCGCGGACAGCTTGGACCACCCAGATCCGGTACCGTTGGTGGTCCTCCCACAGGTTGATGGTAGAGGTGTTGAGCTGACGGATTCGAACGCTGGGTCTGGATGCGGGCAGCGCATTGGCGGGGCTAGCCAAGGCGGCCAGAAGGCAATGGGCGACACCGGCGGGAGGCTTTGCCGACAAGGTCCGCACAGTCGACCGATAGTGTGAATCCCTGAGGCCCTAGAATGGACAAAAAGGATCGCCCTGAAACAATTGAGTGTCTTTGTTTCTGAATTTTTTTGTTCAGTGTTGCTCTGTTTGTCGTACTACACATATGCCCTGAAACAATTGAGTGTCTTCTTGAAGCCTCGTATATCATTATTTTCACTTGTGCTTCTCAATCAACCCCGAATATACAAAAAAAGGTGGTGTCTCACAAGCACATGACAACGAGGGAATTACTAAATGGCAGTATCTTAGCTCTGTGACAGGCAGCCAATTTCATTATCACTGATGTTTACTTTGCATATTAATCTTATTATTTTAGGTTTTCCTACTATAGTCACATGAAAGGATGTACTCTGATAGATATATATTATATACCATGTCTTCTACTTGATTTCTTTCATCGCTCTTTCCATTTTGTTTAATGAGCTTCTTCAGTTAGTATGGTTGAATGTTACAAATCTATAAAATAGCTCTGTTCATATATGTCTGGCATAAATCATCAATTGTTCATATATGCTAAGTGTGGTTTATTGTGCAGTTTTGACTTCCTAAGAAATCATCAATCATGGTATCCACTTATTTGGAGATGTTGGTGGCATGTTATGGATGTACTACAAATAGTTACGCAAAAAGAATCACAATGATATTTTTTTGTGCTATAAACAATTGTTGTGAGTACCCTGGTTGTGCAAGTTGGTGGATTAGCCAATTAGGTGTCTTGCTACCATGAGCTAATCTGGAAGTTTATTGATTTGCATCCATGCTAGCCTATCCTACAAGATCTCTCCAATCTGAACATTTGAAGGACATGCTAAGCTACAATTTGAAGTAATATCTGTATCTCAAATCCAGTTTGAGTCGCTAATGTGCGATTGCGGAAACGTCTTACCTCGATCTGAGGCGACGGGTTCGTGTTATATGGCAGGGGCGCACCTCCCTGGTATAGCGCATACAATGTTGTCGGAGATATTATAGGGATCAAGACTTGGAGAGAAAGAGATAGAAGTTGGTTACAAAGAGATAGAGATAAGTCCTACTAACCTAACGTATCTTAATATACCTCTCCTAGACCGATACAACTCCAACAGAAAAGATGGTTCAGGGTCAGTATAAGGGTGGTGCAGCGCGCTGCGCATTATGTATGTCTAACACCCTCCCTTAGTCACAACTTCATCAAGTTGAGATTATGCTTGAAGTCTTCAAAACTCCTTAGGCAAGGCCTTAGTGAATCCATTTGCAATCTGATCTCTGGAATGCACAAAACAAATGTCAAGTTGCTTTCGAGCAACCCTTTCTCTGATAAAATGAAAACCTATCTCTATGTTTGTTTCTTGCATGAAACACCGGATTTGTAGAGAGATAGGTAGCACCGAGGTTGTCACACCATAGACATGGAGCTTGTTTGCTTTTCACACCAAGTTCTTTTAACATGGACTGCACCCATATAATTTCAGTTGTGGCATTTTCTAATGCCTTGTATTCTGCCTTTATGCTTGATCTGGAAACTGTAGCCTGTTTTCTAGCACACCATGATATCACGTTGGGTCCAAAAAATACTATAAAGCCACTAGTTGAGCGCCTGTCATCCAGGCATCCTACCCAATCAGAATCAGAGAATGCACTGACAAGGGTAGAAGATGATTTGCTGAAATTCAGACCAATAGTCAAGGTATTTTTGACATATCTTACTATACGTTTGGTAGTAGTCAAATGAAAAGTAGTGGGTGCATGAAGAAACTGGCATACTTTGTTAACAGCAAAAGAAATATCAGGACTAGTGAGAGTCAGATACTGAAGTGCTCCTACAAAACTTCTGTATTTTGTGCTATCCTCTTGATTCAAGAGTGTCCCTTCTGTGAGAGATAATTTTTCTGAGCTGGATAATGGAGTGGGTGTGGATTTACAACCTTGCAGGCTAGTCTTTTTTACCACATCACTTGCACACTTTTCCTGAGAGAGATGAAGTCCATCCTTGTGTTTCTTCACCTCAATCCCCAAAAATAATGCAAGACTTCAAGATACTTTAGAGTAAAACCTTTACCCAAGTCTTTCAACAGTCTTGTGATTGCTTCATTTGATGAGCTTGGTACAATGATATCATCAACATATATTAGAGCAAATATGCATGTGTTGGACTTGTTGTAAATAAACAATGAGGTGTCAGACTTAGAAGGAACAAAACCAAGCATGTGCATTCTGTGACAGAGGCGAGAGTACCGTGCCCTTGGAGCTTGCTTCGGCCCATATAGTGATTTGTCAAGTTTACACACATGAGAGGGAGCAATTTTACTTTCAAACCCAGGAGGTTATTTCATGTACACTTCTTGTTCCAGAACACAACGGAGAAACACGTTCTGCACATCTAGCTGCCTGAGACTCCGACCCCTAGAAATAACAATAGACAAAACAAGACGAATGGTGGCAGCTTTTACAACTGGACTAAACGCATGTCCTCATAATCTATGTCGTATCATTGTTTGAAGCCTTTTGCAACAAGCCTAGCCTTGTAGCGATCAATGATTCCATCAGATTTTCTTTTAATCCGGAATACCACTTGCAGTCAATTAAATTTTTACCTTGCTGTGGAGGAACCAAGTGCCATGTTTTATTTTTGTTTAGTGCCATGTATTCTTCATTCATTGCTTTCTTCCATCTCTCATCACCAAGTGCTTCTTCAAGCGTATGCGGTTCCCTGGTTCACGCGTAGAACAAACCATACCATATTTGGTCATATGTTTGTAATTTATAGGTTGTATTACCCCTTTCTGTAGCCGTGTACGTTGTGGTGATGAAGCAGTTGGACTTGTAGCTACAGAGGATCCCATGGCTGAACAGGAGTTCCTGCCATCGCTAATCCCGAGGAGGATTCACGGGTTGCAACAGTAGTTGTCGCCCCGCTCGGATCTTCTATGGCAGATGACAATGGCGAGTCTCATGCAGAGTCCGTAGAAGATCCCAACCGAGGGGCCAGCTCATCATTGCCATATGATGGCATATCACCGCCAGGCCGCGCGCTCTGTCGGGCGAGTGGGCAAGCAAGGATCAGCGCTGGATCCCATGCCCGCTCCTGGCCCCACACCGGTCGGGCGAACCGAGTGGCGCCGCTTGTAACATAGCGGCTGGTCGCGGAACCACCCGCCGTCCAGGCCAACACCGGGGGAACGTGTGGCAAGTGGCGATTGGTGCGGAGGTGGAGACTGATGTCTACTATGCAACCTTCTTCTTGTAGACGTTGTTGGGCCTCCAAGTGCAGAGGTTTGTAGGACAGTAGCAAATTTCCATCAAGTGGATGACCTAAGGTTTATCAATCTGTGGGAGGCGTAGGATGAAGATGGTCTCTCTCAAACAACCCTGCAACCAAATAACAAAGAGTCTCTTGTATCCCCAACACACCCAATACAATGGTAAATTGTATAGGTGCACTAGTTCGGTGAAGAGATGGTGATACAAGTGCAATATGGATGGTAGATATAGGTTTTTGTGATATGAAAATATAAAAACAGCAAGGTAACTAATGGTAAAAGTGAGCACAAACGGTATTGCATTGCGTTGAAACAAGGCCTAGGGTTCATACTTTCACTAGTGCAAGTTCTCTCAACAATAATAACATAATTGGATCATATAACTATCCCTCAACATGCAACAAAGAGTCACTCCAAAGTCACTAATAGCGGAAAACAAACAAAGAGATTATGGTAGGGTACGAAACCACCTCAAAGTTATCCTTTCTGATCGATCTATTCAAGAGTCCGTAGTAAAATAACATGAAGCTATTCTTTCGGTTCGATCTATCATAGAGTTCGTACTAGAATAACACCTTAAGACACAAATCAACCAAAACCTTAATGTCACCTAGATACTCCAATGTCACCTCAGGTATCCGTGGGTATGATTATACGATATGAATCACACAATCTCAGATTCATCTATTCAACCAACACAAAGAACTTCAAAGAGTGCCCCAAAGTTCCTACCGGAGAGTCAAGACAAAAATGTGTGCCAACCCCTATGCATAAGTTCAACTGAACCCGCAAGTTGATCACCAAAACATACATCAAGTGAATCACGTGATATCCCATTATCACCACAGATAAGCACATGCAAGACATACATCAAGTATTCTCAAATCCATAAAGACTCAATCCGATAAGATAACTTCAAAGGAAAACTCAATCCATTACAAGAGAGTAGAGGGGGAGAAACATCATAAGATCCAACTATAATAGCAAAGCTCGCGATACATCAAGATCGTGCCGAATCAAGAACACGAGAGAGAGAGAGAGAGAGAGAGAGAGAGAGAGAGATATCAAACACATAGCTGCTGGTACATACCCTCAGCCCCGAGGGTGAACTACTCCCCCTCGTCATGGAGAGCGCCATGATAATGAAGATGGCCACCGGAGAGGGTTCCCCCTCCGGCAGGGTGCCGGAACGGGTCTAGATTGGTTTTCGGTGGCTACAGAGGCTTGCGGCAGCGGAACTCCCGATCTAGGTTATGTTCTGGAGGTTTTTGTATATATAAGAGATTTTGGCGTCGAGAACAAGTCAGGGGGTCTCCGGGCTGTCCACGAGGTAGGGAGAACGCCCAGGGGGGTGCGCGCGCCTCCCACC
Organism: Triticum timopheevii; assembly: GCA_963921465.1. NCBI lineage: Eukaryota > Viridiplantae > Streptophyta > Magnoliopsida > Poales > Poaceae > Triticum > Triticum timopheevii. Next base: position 175,763,453 of record OY997272.1, read on the forward strand.
CTCATGGGCAGCTGCTATGTCTTGAGCTTGCATTGGATTTCCTTGAAGAGGAAAGGGCGATGCAGCAATAGTAGCGCAAGTATTTCCCTCAGTTTTTGAGAACCAAGGTATCAATCCAGTAGGAGGCTCCTCAAAAGTCCCACGCACCTACACAAACAAACAAAGAACTCGCAACCAACGCAACAAAGGGGTTGTCAATCCCTTCACGGCCACTTGCGAAAGTGAGATCTGATAGAGATAGTATGATAAGATAAATATACTTTTGGTATTTTATAATATAGATAGGAAAAGTAAAGATGCGAATAAAAGTAGATTGAAAGCTTATATGATAAAAGATAGACCCGGGGGCCATAGGTTTCACTAGTGGCTTCTCTCAAGATAGCATAAGTATTACGGTGGGTGAACAAATTACTGTCGAGCAATTGATAGAAAAGCGAATAATTATGAGTTTATCTAGGCATGCTCATGTATATAGGCATCACGTCCATGACTAGTAGACCGACTCTTGCTTGCATCTACTACTATTACTCCACACATCAGCCGCTATCCAGCATGCATCTAGAGTATTAAGTTCATAAGAACAGAGTAACGCATTAAGAAATATGACATGATGTAGAGGGATAAACTCAAGCAATATGATATAAACCCGATCTTTTTATCCTCGATGGCAACAATACAATACGTGCCTTGCAACCCCTGCTGTCACTAGGTAAGGACACCGCAAGATTGAAACCAAAGCTAAGCACTTCTCCTATGGCAAGAAAGATCAATCTAGTAGGCCAAACCAAACTGATAATTCGAAGAGACTTGCAAAGATAACCCAATCATACATAAAAGAATTCAGAGGAGATTCAAATATTTCTCATAGATAAACTTGATCATAAACCCACAATTCATCGGATTTTGACAAACACACCGCAAAAAGAGTTACATCAAATAGATCTCCACAAGAGAAGGGGAGAACATGGTATTGAGATCCAAAAAGAGAGAAGAAGCCATCTAGCTAATAACTATGGACCCAAAGGTCTATGGTAAACTACTCACAACTCATCAGAGGGGCTATGGTGTTGATGTAGAAGCCCTCCATGGTCAATTCCCCCTCCGACGGAGCGCCGGTGAAGGCTCCAAGATGGGACCTCGCGGATACAGAAGGTTACGGCGGTGGAAATTGTTTTTCGTTGGCTCCTTGGATGTTTTCGGGGTACGTGGGTATATATAGGAGGAAGAAGTACGTCGGAGGCTGCCCGAGTGGCCCAGGAGACAAGGGGCGCGCCCAGAGGGGGTGGGCGCGCCCTCCTATCTCCTGGCCGCCTCGATTGCTTCTTGACTTGCACTCCAAGTCCTCTGGATCATGTTTGTTCCAAAAATCTCTCTTTCGAAGGTTTCATTCCGTTTGGACTCCGTTTGATATTCCTTCTCTTCGAAATACTGAAATAGGCAAAAAAAACAGCAATATGGGCTGGGCCTCCGGTTAGTAGGTTAGTCCCAAAAATGATATAAATGTGTAAAATAAAGCCCATAAACATCTAAAAAGGGGTAATATAATAGCATGGAACAATCAAAAATTATAGATACGTTGGAGACGTATCAAGCATCCCCAAGCTTAATTCCTGCTCGTCCTCGAGTAGGTAAATGATAAAAACATAATTTTTGATGTGGAATGCTACCTAGCATAATTCTCAATGTAATTTTCTTTATTGTGGCATGATTTTTTCAAATACAAATGATTCAAGATAAAAGCTTATAAAACATAAAAATAATAATGCCTGGAAGCATACTAATAAATAATCATGTCCTATCAAAATAGCATAGCCAAAGAAAGCTTATCCCTACAAAATCATATAGTTAGGCCATGCTTCATTTTCATTAGACAAAATACTCCCATCATGCACAACCCCGGTTACAGCCAAGCAATTGGTTCATACTTTTTAATGCGCTTCATCTTTTTCAACTCTTACGCAATACATGAGCGCAAGCCATGGACATAGCACTATGGTGGTATATGGTGGTGGTTTTGTCGACAAAAAGGGAGAAGATAGTCTCACATCAACTAGGCGTATCAACAGGCTATGGAGATGCCCATCAATAGATATCAATGTGAGTGAGTAGGGATTGCCATGCAACGGATGCACTAGAGCTATAAATATATGAAAGCTCAACAAAAGAAACTAAGTGGGTGTGCAACCAACTTGCTTGCTCACGAAGACCTAGGGCATTTTGAGGAAGCCCATCATTGGAATATACAAGCCAAGTTCTATAATGAAAAATTCCCACTTAGTATATGAAAGTGACAACACAGGAGACTCTCTATCATGAATATCATGGTGCTACTTTGAAGCACAAGTGTGGAAAAGAGATAGTAGCATTGTCCCTTCTCTCTTTTTCTCTCATTTTATTTTTTTTCTTTTCTATTTTTTTCTTCTTTGGCCTTTCTCTTTTTTTGGCCTTTATTTTTCTTTTTCTTTTTTTAAAGTCCGAAGTCTCATCCCGACTTGTGGGGGAATCATAGTCTTCATCATCCTTTCCTCACTGAGACAATGCTCTAATAATGAAGATCATCACACTTTTATTGATTTACAACTCAAGAATTACAACTCAAAACTAGAACAAGATATGACTCTATATGAATGCCTCCGGTGGTGTACCGGGATATGCAGTGAATCAAGAGTGACATGTATGAAAATTATGAAGGTGGCTTTGCCACAAATACGATGTTAACTACATGATCATGCAAAGAGCAATATGGCAATGATGAAGTGTGTCGTAATAAACGGAACGGTGGAAAGTTGCATGGCAATATATCTCGGAATGGCTATGGGAATGCCATAATAGGTAGGTATGGTGGCTGTTTGAGGAAGGTAAATAATGGGTGCATGATACCGGCGAAATTTGCAAGGTACAATAGAGGCTAGCAAAATGGAAGGGTGAGTGTGCGTATATCCATGGACTCACATTAGTCATAAAGAACTCATATACTTATTGCAAAAGTCTACTTGCCCTCGAAGCAAAGTACTACTACGCATGCTCCTAGGGGAAGGGTTGGTAGGAGTTAACCATCGCGCGATCCCGACCTCCACTCATAAGGAAGACAATTAAAAGAGCACCTCATGCAACAAATTTGTCACACAACTTTTACCATACGTGCATGCTACGGGACTTGCCAACTTCAACACAAGTATTTCTCAGTTTCATAATTACCCACTAGCATGACTATAACATTACCACCTCTATATCTCAAAACAATTATCAAGCATCAAATTGATCCTAGTGTTTTATGCACTTTCTATGATAGTTTTTATTATACCCAACTTGGATGCTCATCATTCTAGGACCAAATTTATAACCATAGAAAATACCTTGCTGTTATAAAATACTCTCAAAATAATTTAAGTGAAGCATGAGAGACTAGCAATTTCTTCAAAATTAAGCCACCGTCGTGCTCTAAAAGATATAAGTGAAGTACTAGAGCAAAAACTATCTAGCTCAAAAGATATAAGTGAAGCACATAGAGTATTCTAATAAATTCTAATCAAGTGGGCTTCTCCCAAAAGGTGTGTACAGCAAGGATGATTGTGGTAAACTAAAAAGCAAATACAAATATCATACACGACGCTCCAAGAAAAACACATATCATGTGGCGAATAAAAATATAGTTCCAAGTAAAGTTACCAATGAACGAAGACGAAAGAGGGGATGCCTTCCGGGGGCATCCCCAAGCTTAGGATTTTGGCTGCTCTTGAATATCTTGGGGTGCCACGGGCATCCCCAAGCTTAGGCTTTTGCCACTCTTTGTTCCATAGTCCATCAAATCTTTACCCAAAACATGAAAACTTCACAACACAAAACTCAACAGGAAATCTCATAAGCTCCGTTTGAGAAAGAAAACAAAACCACCACATAAGGTACTGTGATGAACTCATTCTTTATTTATTTTGGTGTTAAACCTACTGTATTCCAAGTTCTCTATGGTTCATACCACTTAATACTAGCCATAGATGCATCAAAATAAGCAAACAACACACGAAAAACAGAATCTGTCAAAAACAGAATAGTCTGTAGCAATCTGTAACTATCGCAAACTTCTAGAACTTTAAAAATTCTACCAAAATAGGAAGTCCTGGGAAATTTGTCTATTGATCATCATCAAAAAGAATCAATGCAAAATCACGTTTCTGTGATTTAACAAAAGTAATTTCGTGCACGCAAAGTTTCTGTTTTTCGGCCGAATCAAATTAACTATCACCATAGGTTATCCTATAGGTTCTACTTGGCACAAACACTAATTAAAACATAGAAACACATCTAAACAGAAGGTAGATGCAAGATTTATTACTAAAAAGAAAAAAACGAAAAACACAAATAAAATTGGGTTGCCTCCCAACTAGCGCCATCGTTTAACGCCCCTAGCTAGGCATAAAAGCGAAGATAGATCTAAGTAGTGTCATCTTTGGCACTCAATTCATAAGTAGCTCGCATGATAGATTCATAAGGTAATTTGTCTTTCTTTCTTGGAAAGTGCTCCATGCCTTTCCTTAATGGAAATTGGAATCTAATATTCCCTTCATTCATATCAATAATCGCGCCAATCGTTTTAAGGAAAGGTCTACCAAGAATAATAGGGCAAGAAAGATTGCAATCTATATCAAGAACGATAAAATCTATGGGCACCAAATTACTATTTGCAACAATGAGAACATCATTGATCCTTCCCATTGGCTTTTTAATGGTGGAATCCGCAAGGTGCAAATTTAAAGAGCAATCATCAAGATCATGGAAACCTAGAATATCACATAAAGTTTTCGGAATCGTGGAAACACTATCACCCAAATCACACAAAGCAAAACACTCATGATCTTTAATTTTAATCTTTATAGTAGGTTCCCACTCATCATTAAGTTTTCTAGGTATAGAAACTTCCAAATTAAGTTTTTCATCATAAGATTGCATCAAGGCATCAACGATACGTTTGGTAAAAAGCTTTATTTTGACTATAAGCATGAGGAGAATTAACAATGGATTGCAACAAGGAAATACAACCTTCTAAAGGACAATTATCATAATCAAATTCCTTGAAATCCGAGATAGTGGGTTCAATGCTATTTAAAGTCATGACATCTCCCATCCCACTTTTACCAAATTTAGCATCAAGATCTAAAAACTCCGAGTTATTGGGACGCCTTCTAACTAAAGTTGACTCATCTCCAGTCCCATTATTATTAAGATTCATATTTCAAAACAAATATATAATAGGAGACACATCAATAACTTTAAGATCTTCATCATTATTTTCAAGGAAACTAGAAGAACACGCCTTTACAAAGCAATCTTTCTTAGCACGCAATCTAGTGGTTCTTTCCTTGCACTCATCAATGGAAATTCTAATTGCTTTGAGAGACTCATTGATATCATGCTTAGGAGGGGTAGATCTAAGTTTAGGAGAATCAACATCAAGCGAAAGTCTATCAATGTTCCTAGCCAAATCATCAACTTTGAGCAATTTTTCTTCAAGCAAAGCATTAAAATTCTTTTGATAAATCATAAATTCTTTCACACTATTCTCAAAATAAGAGGGCATATTATTAAAATTACCATAAGAATTATTGTAGGAATTTCCATAATTATTAGAGGAATTACTAGGGAACAGTCTAGGATTAAAGTTTCCTCTATAAGCATTGTTTCCAAAACTATTCCTACCAACAAAATTCACATCCATAGATTCATTATTATTCTCAATCAAAGTAGACAAAGGCATATCATTGGGATCAAGAGGAGGATTTTTAGAAGCAAACAACTTCATAAGTTCATCCATCTTTCCACTCAAAACATTAATTTCTTCTATAGCATGCACTTTTTTTTACTAGAAGATCTTTCGGTGTGCCATTGAGAATAATTAGCCATAATATTATCTAGAAGTTTTGTAGCATCTCCTAACGTGATTTACATAAACGTGCCTCCCGCGGCCGAATCTAAAAGATTTCTAGAAGCAAAGTTTAAACCGGCATAAAATTTTTGTATGATCATCCATAAATTCAAACCAAGAGTAGGCCAATTGCGAATCATCAATTTCATTCTTTCCCAAGATTGGGCAACATGCTCATGATCAAGTTGTTTAAAATTCATAATATTGTTCCTAAGAGTGATGATCTTAGTGGGAGGAAAATACTTAGAGATAAAAGTATCTTTGCACTTGTTCCAAGAATCAATACTATTTCTAGGCAAAGATGAAAACCAAACTTTAGCATGATCTCTAAGTGAAAACAGAAATAACTTCAATTTAACAATATCATTATCCGTATCTTTCTTCTTTTGCATATCACACAAATCAACAAAGTTGTTAGATGAGTAGCGGCATCTTCACTAGGAAGACCGGCGAATTGATCTTTCGTAACAAGATTCAGCAAAGCAGTATTGATTTCACAAGACTCAACATCATTAAGAGGAGCAATTGGCATACTAAGGAAATCTTTATTATTTGTATTGGAGAAATCACACAATTTGGTATTATCTTGCGCCATGGCGACAAGTAATCCAACACACAAGCAAACAGAAAAAGGCAAGCTAAAAAGAGAGGAGAATATTGGGAGAGAGAGAGGGCAAATAAAACGGCAAGGGTGAAGTGGGGGAGAGGAAAACGAGAGGGAAATGGCAAATAATGTAAATGCAAGGGAGATGAGTTTGTGATGGGTACTTGGTATGTCTTGACTTGAGCGAAGACCTCCCCGGCAACGGTGCCAGAAATCCTTCTTGCTATGTCTTGAGCTTGCGTTGGTTTTCCTTGAAGAGGAAAGGGTGATGCATCAATAGTAGCGTAAGTATTTCCCTCAGTTTTTGAGAACCAAGGTATCAATCTAGTAGGAGGATCCTCAAAATTCCCACGCACCTACACAAACAAACAAAGAACTCGCAACCAACGCAATAAAGGGGTTGTCAATCCCTTCACAACCACTTGCGAAAGTGAGATCTGATAGAGATAGTATGATAAGATAAATATATTTTTGGTATTTTATAATATAGATAGGAAAAGTAAAGATGCGAATAAAAGTACATTGAAAGCTTATATGATAAAAGATAGACCCGGGGCCCATAGGTTTCACTTGTGGCTTCTCTCAAGATAGCATAAGTATTACGGTGGGTGAACAAATTACTGTCGAGCAATTGATTGAAAAGCGAATAATTATGAGATTATCTAGGCATGATCATGTATATAGGCATCACGTCCGTGACAAGTAGACCGACTCCTGCTTGCATCTACTACTATTACTCCACACATCGACTGCTATCCAGCATGCATCTAGAGTATTAAGTTCATAAGAACAGAGTAACGCATTAAGAAAGATGACATGATGTAGAGGGATAAACTCAAGCAATATGATATAAACCCGATCTTTTTATCCTCGATGGCAACAATACAATACGTGCCTTGCAACCCCTGCTGTCACTGGGTAAGGACACCGCAAGATTGAACCCAAAGCTAAGCACTTCTCCCATGGCAAGAAAGATCAATCTAGTAGGCCAAACCAAACTAATAATTCGAAGAGACTTGCAAAGATAACTCAATCATACATAAAAGAATTCATATGAGATTCAAATATTTCTCATAGATAAACTTGATCATAAAACCACAATTCATTGGATCTCGACAAACACACCGCAAAAAGAGCTACATCAAATAGATCTCCACAAGAGAGGGGAAGAACATGGTATTGAGATCCAAAAAGAGAGAAGAAGCCTCTTGGTGTTAAAACCGGCGGATCTCGGTTAGGGGGTCCCGAACTGTGCGTCTAGGCGGATGGTAACAGGAGACAAGGGACATGATGTTTTTACCAAGGTTCGGGCCCTGTCGATGGAGGTAAAACCCTACTCCTGCTTGATTGATATTGATGATATGGGTAGTATAAGAGTAGATCTACCATGAGATCAAGGAGGCTAAACCCTAGAAGCTAGCCTATGGTATGATTGTTGTTCGTCCTACGGACTAAAACCCTCTGGTTTATATAGACACCGGAGAGGGCTAGGGTTACACAGAGTCAGTTACAATGGTAGGAGATCTACATATCCATATTGCCAAGCTTGCCTTCCACGCCAAGGAAAGTCCCATCCGGACACGGGACGGAGTGTTCAATCTTGTATCTTCATAGTCTTGGAGTCTGGCTAACAATGATTGTTCGGCTATCCGGACACCCCCTAGTCCAGGACTCCCTCAGTAGCCCCTGAACCAGGCTTCAATGATGACGAGTCCGGCGCGCATATTGTCTTCGGCATTGCAAGGTGGGTTCCTCCTCCGAATAATTGATAGAAGATTTTGAACACCAGGATAGTGTCCGGCTCAGCAAAATAAATTCCACATACCACCGTAGAGAGAATAATATTTACACAAGTTCAATCTGCTGACGTATTTCGTGGCATGACGTCACACCGCGGCCAAGCCTTTACTCGAATCATTTTTATTGTTCCACCTCAGCGCGTTTAGCGAAGCGGTTTCCTTGGCACGTCTTGTCACAGCAGAGGTCATGTCCCCTTATTCCGGAATTCTCATCAATACGGACGTGGGTAACCCAACCGCGCCCGTTGGCACGCCCCCTCCATCGAAGGTGAGTCCCAAACGGTTATGGAGACGGCTCTTGGTATTCAGCCCCTTTATAACGAGACAAAGGCCTGTTCCTTTTCTTCAATCTTCAATCGAATCCGCCCCTCGCCCCGAGTTCAAACACCCAAGGCTCCAGATTCAGGCGCTTCGGACCTTCGACAATGTCCGGCTCTGACCTACAGGGCCGGTGGATGCCCTCTTCCGTCACGGAGGAAGACGTGCTAAAGCTGAGAGACGCCAGGTATCTAACCGGCGAGATTTCGCATAGGCTGCCCGTCCAAGGGCAAGTCATTCCCACTCCCGAGCCTGGTGAGAGAGTGGTGTTCGTGTCTCACTTCCCTCGGGGTTTAGGCTTCCCGATGGACCCCTTCGTAAGGGGGCTCATGTTTTATTATGGGTTGGAATTCCATGACTTGGATCCGGAGTCCATCCTCCACATCTCATCGTTCATTGTCGTATGCGAAGCCTTCCTCCACACCACTCCTCACTTCGGATTATGGCTCAAGACCTTCAACGTGGAGCCGAAGATGATCGAGGAGCGGCAGGCAGAGTGCGGAGGGGCAGTTATAACCAAGAGAGTGGACGCTCCGTGGCCCGAGGGCTTTTTTCAAAAGGAGCTCGGTTTGTGGCAACATGAGTGGTTCTACATCACCGCTCCCAGGGGCACTAGATGGGTGGCGCCGCCTGCCTTTCGCTCGGGCCCTCCACAACGGCTGGCGTCATGGGTCAACAAAGGGCTTGACTGGGGGCCGTCCAAGGACGTGCCATTATTGCAGGGCCGTATTCGAGACCTCCAAGAGAGGGAGATCAATCTGGTCGTAGTAGCGCAGGTCATGTTGATTCGACGCCTTCTGCCCTGCAAACGTTGCCCCTCCGCCTGTGGGAGTTCAATCTGGAGGGACCGCGAGCTCTCCAACACTTCATGGGTGCGACGCCCGTGGAGATGTATAAACTGTTCTTCGGATCACAAGAGATGTGTCCGGACTTGACCGAGGACGTAGGCCTGAGCTGCAATCGCCCGGATACTCAAGTAAGTAGTCCTGTGCCCGGACACGCTGTCCATACACTTATCATAAACTTGCCCTTTAACTAGCTATCCCTTGAACAGGAGTGGATAGCAAAAGCAAAACTGATACGTTGTCCGGCCCCCCTCCCTGAGACCATGCTGAATCCTGTGTTAATCAGGATGCTGGAGGCTGCGCCTTCAGAAGAGGGCGAAGGGGAAAACCGGAAAACTACCGCCTCCACTAAGGAGGCTCTCAAGAAATGGGGGATCGAGAATCCCTCCCTCCAGGGGGAGAAGAGAACCGCTTCTGAAGATCCGGAGGCCAAGGCCTCAAAGCGGGGGAAGAAATCTTCACCAGAGGGCCCTGCGCCAGGAGAAGGCCCGGCCGCACTATTTCCCCAAGGGAATCAGCCCTCCAGCAAGCCGTAAGTAGAAAGGGGAGTTTTGTAATAAGGGACATCCCTGTTTTTATTTCTGAAGATAACCGAAGTTTTACCTTGTAGTTCAGATCTCAGCCCTTCTCAGCAGAGCTCATCTTCAGGGGATCTTCGTCCAGAGATGATGGAGAGCGAAACGCCTCCATCTGCCGTACCGTCACGCGGGGCAGACGACCCTGAGGTGTCGTCGCGGAGGACTTTCCCGCGTCCGGCGGGACCGGGTGGTCCGACACCAACTAGTGTGCGGTCGGAGGAGCTGAAGGATCTGCTCAGGCGATCGTCTATCTCCGAAGATCACCGTGCGTTAATGGGTACGGTGATTGAAAGGATTTCATCCGCTGAGAGCGGATTGCATGAAGCCGTCAGAAGTTTACTGACGGGGTTTGAGGTACGCGAAAATGATATACCTTCTGACAGTTTTGCATATAGAATGCGCCCTGTATAGATAGTAGCCCCTGAGACTCGGTACGTTGTCGAAAGCGACAGCGTGTCGAGGATCATAACCTCAGTTGTAAGATGTCGCCCTTCCTATACAGGTGGCGGAGCGTTCGGTGGCCAGCCGGACTAATGGGGTTGCCGAACTGAAGCGGCAACTTGACGTTGCGGATGCAGACATCGCGCTGGTCAACAAAAGACTTGACGACTCACAAGGTATGTGGCTTCTCCGCGGACACCTGGTAAGGGAGCTTGACGCCCGTGCCTTACGACATGTATGCATAATGCAGATGGCGCCACTGCTATACCTTTGGGCGGAGCTTGCCCGAACCAAGGAGCAAGCCAGAAAAATTAATGCGGCTGCCTTGAAGGCGGCCGAAGAGCTAAAAGCCGAATAGGCTGCTCACTGCCGAAGCAGGGAAGAAATGGCTGAAATGGCCGCAAAGCTGAAGGATGCTACCGACCGCTATGAGTTTCTTGAAAGAGAACGCCGAGCGGAGCAAGGGGACCTGAAGAAGGCCACCGCCAAAGCCAAGGATGCCCGCTCCATGATGAGGGCTATAAAGGAGGATCTCCATCAGGCCGGGGATATTGCGGCTGGAAAGCCTTTTCTGCTGCATAGGAAATTCACGGATCCGGAGTATGCTCAGTTAGGCCAGTTGTGGGGTGCGGAGGATGCTTATCTGAATTTGGCGGCGAGTGCCGCAGACGCAGTCGCACACTTCCGGGGCCAAAAGGATCACGGAAAGGAAGAGCTTTTTTGGTCGCAATTCCATAGTCCGGAGCGTCCACTTCCATTGACCGATCAGTTGGCCGAGTGGGCTGAGCTGAATAGGTTGTCCGGACTTGCCATGAAGGATGTCATGGCTCATTTGTGGCCGAACAGGCCCGAGCCGAAGAGTTATTTTGGCTTGTTGCAGGAGTTCCTTGATGCGGTGCCGCATATCAAGGCGATGAAGCGGTGGGCATGCATAGAGGGTGCATGGATGGCTCAGGCCCGTGTCAAAACATACTGGGCAGGGATGGAGGCCACCGATGTTGCATCCCAGGATTCGGACAGAAGCCGATTACCAGCCGAGCACTATTTTGAGGAAGTCCTGCAGGGCGCTCGTTTAATAGAGTCGCGGTGCTCGAAAAACGTTATGTTCAAATGACATGTATGATGTGTGAAACCATGTTTCAAATATAATATAATGGCTTTTTATACTTGAGCGTTCAAGTGTTAAAATACCTCATGTGCGGCCATTGACGTATATGTGTATATAACCTGAAATATGGCAGTCTTCGGCTTCATCCCCCACGCACATAGTGCAGGGGTGTTTGCAAAAAAAGCGCATTTTCACACTTAATCCAACGTCTTGGTCCTACGAAGGAGGTGATAGCGTAGCAAACTAGGCAACTGGACTATAATGCTTTATCACTTTCACTTAGCCATAGGAGTTCGATGGTGGGGCTACTATATAGCCCCTAGGGGCACTGCGCTCTCTGAATTTCGGGGCGCGTGTGTGCCTGACCGGGAAACGGTCCTTCATTAAAGCGGAGGAATTCTAAACATTTTGGTGGTCGATCGAGTGGTTGACCAGTCTCTCGCTATATCATGTCAGTCAGTTTTCGGCTTTCTCTACTGAGGTGCTCACCTGGGCGAACCGGGGCACAATTGCAGTAGTTCTCCTGGTGCCACATTAGCCGATAGAGCGGAACGTAAGGCAGCAAAACACAAGAGCCGGGCAAACCCAACATTTGACCAAAGACATGATTCGGAGCTGATGCATATAGGGCCTAACTCGAGACGCCGAACACTCCCTAGGGTATTCGGTCTTTATGAAAACGGGCATAACAATGCCCTAAGCCCCTAGTGTCCAGGTACGCGCGAAAATTTCTGGCACGGCCGATGCCAAAACGCCAGCCTCCTCCTTGGTTATAGCAAAAACTCGGGGGATGTGTATCAATAAGAGACAGTAAGAAAGGTTTACGCAGGGTCTTAATCTGAAAAGAATCCTTGCAACGGGTCCCTACTGCACGTCTGCGCTTGTGTCTCCGTTGTGCCGTATCCTGGACGGGTGTAGCATGGTGTTCATTTGTAAAAGAGAAGAACTTAGTTGGAAAAAGAGTTCGTGCGAAAGATGTATTTTGAAATAAACAGAGTATGATTCAAAGAATGAATAAAATTGAGCTTTATTGTCTCTTTTTGTGCATGCGTGGAGCCCCTTGTAAAGGGGTGCGCGGCTAGTAAGCCCCTTGTTTATTTATACCGGACTCGCCTAACCGTGTCCGGGGTCTGAATGACCTGTTTAGGGGCTTTGATCAGCAAAGTCGGATTAGTGTGTGGCTGTCAAGGCAGTTTCACGTTCTTCCGTATTCGAGGGACGCTCAAAGTTTCCCTTTAATGAAATGATGCCCCGTGGACCGGGCATTTTAAGTGTAAGAGATGCATAATGCGGTATTGCATTAAAGCGGGCGAAAGCTTTGCGTCCCAATAGTGCTTGATAGCTACCTTTAAATGGGGCGATGTGGAAGATTAGCTTTTCGCGACGGGAGTTGTCGGATGAACCGAACACCACTTCTAGTGGTAGAGAGCCCGTACAATGGGCATGTGGACCTAGCATCACTCCTTTAAAGGAAGTGTTGTTATGGCTTATTTTGGTTGGGTCTATCCCCATTCTGCGGATTGTATCCTGATATAGTAGGTTTAGATCACTGCCACCGTCCATTAGGACTTGTGTAAATTGTAGTCCGTTGATTATAGGATCTAATATCAGAGCAGTCCATCCTGCATTCCGGATACTTCCGGAGTAATCCCGATGGTCGAAGGTGATTGGTTTTGACATCCAATGTCGGGATTCCGCTGGGGTGGACCGTGCGGCGCGTACTTTAGTGGGCGCCGCTCTATTTTTGCCTGTTGTCACATGAAGTGAGTTTACTATTTTGACCTCTTGTGGGAAGTTCCTTTGTTTGCCGGTGCTCTGAAGTTCGCCATCGTCCTCACTTGGTGTTTCGAGCCCCTTGTGTTCGGCATTAAGTCGGACGGACTGTTTGAAGACCCAACAATCTCTGTGGGTATGGTTTGCAGGCTTCCCGGAGGTGCTGAGGATTTGGCATATCTTGTCCAAGATTTTTTTAGGTTAGATAGCTCGTCGCTATTGTCCTTGAGAGGCAGTGTTTTGTTCTTCTGCCGAGAGTTGTTGAATCCGGCGTTGACTGCCGTGCTCTTTGGGTCATTTCCCTTAGTCCGGCGCTGGTCTTTTCTGCGTGGTGGTTTCCCATTTCCTACCCTGACCTCGGATGTACTTGGGTCGCTGGTGCTGCATCTTGCCAGCCAGCTATCCTCTCCCGCGCAAAATCGGGTCATGAGGCTTGTTAGTACGGCCATTGTTCTTGGCTTTTCCTGGCCGAGGTGTCTGGCGAGCCATTCGTCTCGGACGTTATGTTTGAAGGCTGCTAAGGCTTCGGCGTCCGGACAGCCGACTATTTGGTTCTTTTTGGTGAGGAACCTGTTCCAGAATTTGCGGGCTGACTCTCCGGGCTGTTGAGTTATGTGACTTAAATCGTCTGCATCCGGAGGGCGGACATAAGTCCCCTGAAAATTTGCCCGAAACGCATCCTCGAGCTCTTCCCAACTTCCAATGGTATTTTCTGGGAGGCTTTTGAGCCAATGCCGAGCTGGCCCTTTGAGCTTGAGGGGTAAGTACTTTATGGCGTGGAGGTCATCTCCTCTAGCCATGTGTATGTGCAGGATGTAATCCTCAATCCAGACTCCTGGGTCTGTTGTTCCGTCGTATGCCTCTATATTTACGGCTTGAATCCCGCTGGAAATTCATGATCCAGCACCTCATTGGTGAAACATAGGGGGTGTGCGGCGCCCCTGTAGTTGGGTGTGCCGTGATTTTCGAATACTCGACGTGTTGTGTTGCTTTTTGGAGCTTGCTTTCTTGGCCCATAGATGGACCTGGCCGGGCCATCCTTTTTGCGAGGATCCTTATGTGGATCACGTGCCTCCTTGTGTGCGGCGCCGCTTGCCGCTCTTTGTTTGTCATGTGGTCGTCTATCCGACCGGGCGGCTTCTTTGTTTTTTGATTGTGGGGGCTCTACGGCCTCCTCGTCAAATTCGGGCAATAGTTTGCGCTTTGGGTAGCTATTTGCTTGGCGATTGTCGCCGTATTTGTCTGCGGTCTTGAGTACTTTGCTCCATCTCATTCTGAGTACATCTTCCGCTGTTTTGAGCTTCCGCTTCTACTTCTTCAGACTTCGTGCAGTGGCGACGAGCCTTTTGTGGAGGTTCTTCTGCTCCAACGATGTGTCCGGCGTGAGATCATCCGGACTGTTGTTTTAGCCAGGGATGGATTTCTTATCCAATTCATCCTGTTCGGATGGTTGCTTGGCGGCATGCTCGTCATCCAGTGGTTCTCCCTGCTCTATGGCTGGGTCTGTATGGGTGCTGTTACTGTCGAGGCGGGACTTTGGGCGGCGCTTGCGTCACTGTTTCGGCTATTTTCCGGGGGAATTATCCTTCGCAGCGTCCCGTTGTTCCTCGTTATTGCTTTCTTTAGGCGTATCCACCATATATACATTGTGAGTTGAGGTGGCCTTCCAGTGCCCTATGGGTGTTGGTTCTTGGTCGTCTCCGGCATCGTCGTCCATACCGTCGATGTCTTCGGAGTCGAAGTCTATCATGTTGGTTAAGTCGTCGACAGTGGCTACAAAGTGGGTGGTGGGTGGGCTTTGAATTTCTTCGTCGTCCGCATCCCAACCGTCCTGACCGTAATTCGGCCAGGGCTCTCTTGATAAAGAGAGATACTTTAGCGAATTCAAGATGTCGCCAAAAGGCGAGTGCTAAAATATGTCCGCAGCGGTGAACTCCATGATCGGCACCCAATCGGATTCGATTGGAAGGGGTGCGGGAGGTTCGGAGTCCGACGAGGAGTCCGGCACCTCGGAGTCACGAGCTTCACAAGGGATAGGGTCGGTATTCGGCTCCATCGCCGTAGAGGTAGCAGCCCCCGAGGCGGTGTCCAGCCACCCATCCTCGATCGGCGCAGTCGGCTCCGAGTTAAGGGTCGGAGGGGACTCTTGTGCGGCCTCCAGGGCACTATCCGGCAGCAGAGCTAAATCATGCCCATCGTGATAGTGTGGCGCGCTCGGCTGTGGCTCGAATCCGTCGAAGATCAAGTCTCCGCGGATGTCGGCCGTATAGTTCAAACTTCCAAATCTGACCTGATGGCCAGGGGCGTAGCTTTCGATCTGCTCTAGATGGCCAAGCGAATTGGCCTGCAGTGAAAAGCCGCCGAATACAAAGATTTGTCCGAGGAGAAAAGTCTCACCCTGGACCGCGTCGTTGTTGACGATCGAAGGAGCCATCGGTCCTATGGGCGACGACACAGAGGAACTCTCAATGAAAGCACCAATGTCGGTGTCAAAACCGGCGGATCTCGGGTAGGGGGTCCCGAACTGTGCGTCTAGGCGGATGGTAACAGGAGACAAGGGACACGATGTTTTTACCCAGGTTCGGGCCCTCTCGATGGAGGTAAAACCCTACTCCTGCTTGATTGATATTGATGATATGGGTAGTACAAGAGTAGATCTACCACGAGATCAAGGAGGCTAAACCCTAGAAGCTAGCCTATGGTATGATTGTTGTTCGTCCTACGGACTAAAACCCTCCGGTTTATATATACACCGGAGAGGGCTAGGGTTACACAGAGTCGATTACAATGGTAGGAGATCTACATATCCGTATTGCCAAGCTTGCCTTCCACGCCAAGGAAAGTCCCATCCGGACATGGGACGGAGTCTTCAATCTTGTATCTTCATAGTCTTGGAGTCCGGCCAACTATGATAGTTCGGCTATCCGGACACCCCCTAGTCCAGGACTCCCTCAAAGCCATCTAGCTAATAACTGTGGACCTGAAGTTCTGTGGTAAACTACTCACAACTCATCGGAGGGGCTATGGTGTTGATGTAGAAGCCCTCCGTGGTCGATTCCCCCTCCGGCGGAGCGTCGGCGAAGGCTCCAAGATGGGATCTCGCGGATATAGAAGGTTACGACAGTGGAAATTATTTTTCATTGGCTCATTGGATGTTTTAGGCGTACGTGGGTATATATAGGAGGAAGAAGTACGTTGGTGGCCGCCCGAGGGGCCCAGGAGACAGGGGCGCGCCTAGAGGGGGTGGGCATGCCCTCCTATCTCCTGGCCGCCTCGATTGCTTCTTGACTTGCACTCCAAGTCCTCTGGATCACGTTCGTTCCAAAAATCACGCTCCCGAAGGTTTCATTCCATTTGGACACCGTTTGATATTCCTTTTCTTCGAAATACTGAAATAGGCAAAAAAACAGCAATACGGGCTGGGCCTCCGGTTAGTAGGTTAGTCCAAAAAATGATATAAATGTGTAAAATAAAGCCCATAAACATCCAAAAATGGTAATATAATAGCATGGAACAATAAAAAATTATAGATACGTTGGAGACATATCAGCAGCCCGGACTCTTCTGGCCCAACTCTTTTATGCCATGGCCTTCTTCTGGTCCAAAAATAAGCTCCGTCAACTCTTCAGGTCAATTGGACTTCGTTTGATTTTCCTTTTCTACGATACTCAAAAACAAGTGAAAAAAACAGAAACTGGGACTAGGCTCTAGGTTAATAGGTTAGTCCCAAAAATATATAAAATAGCATATAAATGCATATAAAACATCCTAGATAGATAATATAATAGCATGGAACAATAAAAAATTATAGATACGTTGGAGACGTATCAAGCATCCCCAAGCTTAATTCATGCTCGTCCTCGAGTAGGTAAATGGTAAAAACAGAATTTTTGATGTGGAATGCTACCTAACATAGTTATCAATGTAATCTTCTTTATTGTGGCAAGAATATTCAGATCCATAAGATTCAAGACAAAAGTTTAATATTGACATAAAAATAATAATACTTCAAGCATACTAACCAAGCAATTATGTCTTATCAAAATAACATAGCCCATGAAAGCTCATCCCTACAAAATCATATAGTTTGGCCATGCTTCATTTTCGTCACACAAAATGCTCCCATCATGCACAACCCCGATGACAAGCCGAGCAATTGGTTCATACTTTTTAGCGCGCTTCAGCCTTTTCAACCCTCACGCAATACATGAGCGCAAGCCCTGGATATAGCACTATAGGTGGAATCGCATATGATGATGGGGGTTATGTGAGGAGACAAAAAAAGGAGAAAGTCTCACATTGACGCAGCTAATCAACGGGCTATGGAGATGCCCATAAATTGATGTCAAAGCGAGGAGTAGGGATTGCCATGCCACAGATGCACTAGAGCGATAAGTGTATCCAAGCTCATCAAAAGAAACTAAGTGGGTGTGCATCCGACTTGCCTACTCACGAAGACCTAGGGCATTTTGAGGAAGCCCATCATTGGCATATACAAGCCAAGTTCTATAATGAAAAATTCCCACTAGTATATGAAAGTGACAAAATAAGAGACTCTATATCATGTAGATCATGGTGCTACTTTGAAGCACAAGTGTGGAAAAAGGATAGTAACATTACCCCTTCTATCTTTTTCTCTCATTTTCTTGGGCCTTCTCTTTTTTAGCCTTTCTCTTTTTCATTATTTGGCCTTTCTCTTTTTTTCTCACATGGGACAATGGAAAGTTGCATGGCAATATATCTCGGAATGGCTATGCAAATGCCATAATAGGTAGGTATGGTGGCTGTTTTGAGGAAGATATAAGGAAGCTTATGTGTGATAGATCGTATCGTATTACGGCGTTTGGATGCACCGACGAAGTTTGCACCAACTCTCAAGGTGAGAAAGGGCAATGCACGGTACCATAGAGGCCAGCAAATTGTGAAAAGGTAAGAGTGCGTATAATCCATGGACTCACATTAGTCATAAAGAACTCATATACTTATTACAAAAGTTTATCAGCCCTCGAAGCAAAGTACTACTACGCATGCCCCTAGGGGGATAGATTGGTAGGAAAATACCATCGCTCGTCCCCGACCGCCACTCATAAGGAAAGCAATCAAAGAACACCCCATGCTTCAAATTTGTCACACGACTTTTACCATACGTTCATGCTAAGGGACTTGCAAACCTCAACACAAGTATTTCTCAATTCCAAAATTACTCAACTAGCATGACTCTAATACCACCATCTTTATATCTCAAAACAATTATCAAGTATCAAACTTCTCATAGTTTTTAATGCACTTTATATGAAAGTTTTTATTATGCCCATCTTGGATGCCTATCATATTAGGACTAATTTCATAACCAAAGCAAATTACCATGCTGTTTAGGACTCTCAAAATAATATAAGTGAAGCATGAGAGTTCATCTATTTCTTCAAAATAAAACCACCGCCGTGCTCTAAAAGGATATAAGTGAAGCACTAGAGCAAATGACAAACTACTCCAAAAGATATAAGTGAAGATCAATGAGTAGTTGAATAATTGCGTAACTATGTGAAGACTCTCTAACATTTAAGAATTTATGATCTCAGTATTTTATTCAAACAGCAATAAAAACAAAAGAAAATAAAATGACGCTCCAAGCAAAACACATATCATGTGGTGAATAAAAATATAGCTCCAAGTAAAGTTACCGATGAACGAAGACGAAAGAGGGGATGCCTTCCGGGGCATACCCAAGCTTAAGCTCTTGGTTGTCCTTGAATATTACCTTGGGGTGCCTTGGGCATCCCCAAGCTTAGGCTTTTGCCACTCCTTATTCCATAGTCCATCGAATCTTTACCCAAAACTTGAAAACTTCACAACACAAAACTTAACAGAAAACTCGTAAGCTCCGTTAGTATAAGAGAGCAAATCACCATCATAAGGTACTGTAATGAACTCATTATTTATCTATATTGGTGTTAAACCTACTGTATTCCAACTTCTCTATGGTTCATACCTTCCGATACTACTCATAGATTCATCAAAATAAGCAAACAACACAATGAAAACAGAATCTGTCAAAAACAGAACAGTCCGTAGTAATCTGTATCAAAGGTATACTTACGTAACTCCAAAAATTCTTAAATAAATTTGTGGAACTGAGGAATTTGTCTATTAATATTCTTCAAAAAGAATCAGCCTAAAATCACTCTCCAGTAAAACATGGCAGCTAATCTCTTGAGAGCAAAATTTTCTGTTTTTTACAGCTAGATCACAAAGACTTCACCTAAGTCTTCCCAAAGGTTCTACTTGGCACAAACCCTAATTAAAACATAAAACCACATATAACAAGAGGCTAGATGAATTATTTATTACTAATAAGTAGAAAAAAGTAAAGAACAAAAATAAAATTGGGTTGTCTCCCAACAAGCGCTAACATTTAACGCCCCTAGCTAGGCATGATGATTTCAATGATGCTCACATAAAAGATAAGAATTGAAACATAAAGAGAGCATCATGAATAATATGACTAACAAATTTAAGTCTAACCCACTTCCTATGCATAGGGATTTTGTGAGCAAACAACTGATGGGAACAATAATCAACTAGCATAGGAAGGCAAAACAAGCACAGCTTCAAGATTTTCAACACATAGAGAGGAAACTTGATATTATTGAAATTCCTACAAGCATATGTTCCTTCCTCATAATAATTTTCAGTAGCATCATGAATTAATTCAACAATATAATCGTCACATAAAGCATACGTTTCATGATCCCTAAGCATATAAATTTTATTACTCTCCACATAAGCGAATTTTTTCTCATGAATAATAGTAGGAGCAAACTCAACAAAATAATTATCATGTGAGGCATAATCCAATTGAAAATTAAAATCATGATGACAAGTTTCATGGTTATCATTATTCTTAATAGCATACAAATCATCACAATAATCATCATAGATAGCAACTTTGTTCTCATAATCAATTGGAACCTCTTCCAAAATAGTGGATTCATCACTAAATAAAGTCATGACCTCTCCAAATTCACTTTCATAATTATCACAATAATATTCAACATCCTCCAAAATAGTGGGATCATTACTTCCTAAAGTTGACACTCTTCCAAGCCCACTTTCATCAATATAATCATCATAAATAGGAGGCATGCTTTCATCATAATAAATATTCTCATCAAAACTTGGGGGGATAAACATATCATCTTCATAAAACATAGCATCCCCAAGCTTGTGGCTTTGGATATCATTAGCATCATGGGTATTCAAAGAATTCATACTAACAACATTGCAATCATGCTCATCATTCACATATTTTATGCCAAGCATTCTACGTAATTCTTCTTCTAGTACTTGAGCACAATTTTCCTTCCCATCATTTTCACGAAAGACATTAAAAAGATGAAGCATATGAGGCAACCTTAATTCCATTTTCTTGTAGTTTTCTTTTATAAACTAAACTAGTGATAAAACAAGAAACTAAACGATTCGATTGCAAGATCTAAAGATATACCTTCAAACACTAACCTCCCCGGCAACGGCGCCAGAAACTTCTTGATGTCTACTACGCAACGTTCTTCTTGTAGACGTTGTTGGGCCTCCAAGTGCAGAGGTTTGTAGGACAGTAGTAAATTTCCCTCGAGTGGATGACCTAAGGTTTATGAATCCGTGGGAGGTGTAGGATGAAGATGGTCTCTCTCAAACAACCCTACAACCAAGTGTTATGGTAAATTGTATAGGTGCACTAGTTCGGCGAAGAGATGGTGAACAAGTGCAATATGGATGGTAGATATAGGTTTTTGTAATATGAAAATATAAAAACAGCAAGGTAACTAATGGTAAAAGTGAGCACAAACGGTATTGCAATGCATTGCAACAAGGCCTAGGGTTCATACTTTCACTAGTGCAAGTTCTCTCAACAATAATAACATAATTGGATCCTACAACTATCCCTCAACATGCAATAAAGAGTCACTCCAAAGTTACTAATAGCAGAAAACAAATGAAGAGATTATGGTAGGGTACGAAACCACCTCAAAGTTATCCTTTCTGATCGATCTATTCAAGAGTCCGTAGTAAAATAACATGAAGCTATTCCTTCCGTTCGATCTATCATAGAGTTCGTACTAGAATAACACCTTAGGACACAAATCAACCAAAACCCTAATGTCACCTAGATACTCCAATGTCACCTCAAGTATCCGTGCGTATGATTATATGATATGCATCACACAATCTCAGATTCATCTATTCTACCAACACAAAGAACTTCAAAGAGTGCCCCAAAGTTTCTACCAGGGAGTCAAGACGAAAACGTGTGCCAACCGCAATGCATAAGTTCAACTGAACCCGCAAGTTGATCACCAAAACATACATCAAGTGAATCACGTGATATCCCATTGTCACCACAGATAAGCACATGCAAGACATACATCAAGTGTTCTCAAATCCTTAAAGACTCAATCCGATAAGATAACTTCAAAGGGAAAACTCAATCCATTACAAGAGAGTAGAGGGGAAGAAACATCATAAGATCCAACTATAATAGCAAAGCTCGCGATACATCAAGATCGTGCCGAACCAAGACAACGAGAGAGAGAGAGAGAGATCAAACACATAGCTACTAGTACATACCCTCAGCCCCGAGGGTGAACTACTCCCCCCTCGTCATGGAGAGCGCCGGGATGATGAAGGTGGCCACCAGAGAGGGTTCCCCCCTTCGGCAGGGTGCCGGAACGGGTCTAGATTGGTTTTCGGTGGCTACAGAGGCCTGCAGCGACGGAACTCCCGATCTAGGTTAGGTTCTGGAGGTTTCTGTATATATAAGAGATTTTGGCGTCGGGAACAAGTCAGGGGGGTCTCCGGGCTGTCCAGGAGGTAGGGGGCGCGCCCAGGGGGTGGGCGCGCCTCCCACCCTCGTGGACAGCCCATGACTCTTCTGGCCCAACTCTTTTACTCCATTGCCTTCTTATGGTCCAAAAATAAGATCTGTCAAGTTTCAGGTCAATTGGACTCTGTTAGGTTTTCCTTTTCTGCGATACTCAAAAACAAGGAAAAAATAGAAACTGGCACTGGGCTCTAGGCTAATAGGTTAGTCGCAAAAAACAGATAAAATAGCATATAAATGCATATAAAACATCCTAGATGGATAATATAATAGCATGGACCAATCAAAAATTAGAGATACGTTGGAGACGTATCAAGCATCCCCAAGCTTAATTCCTGCTTGTCCTCGAGTAGGTAAATGATAAAAACAGAATTTTTGATGTGGAATGCTACCTAACATATTTATCAATGTAATCTTCTTTATTGTGGCAAGAATATTCAGATCCATAAGATTCAAGACAAAAGTTTAATATTGACATAAAAATAATTATACTTCAAAAATACCAACCTAGAAATTATGTCTTATCAAAATAACATAGCCAAAGAAAGCTCATCCCTACAAAATCATATAGTTTGGTCATGCTTCATTTTCGTCACACAAAATGCTCCCATCATGCACAACCCCGATGACAAGCCGAGCAATTGGTTCATACTTTTAACGCGCTTCAGCCTTTTCAACCCTCACGCAATACATGAGCGCAAGCCATGGATATAGCACTATAGGTGGAATAGCATATGATGCTGGGGATTATGTGAGGAGACAAAAAAGGAGAAAATCTCACATTGACGCGGCTAATCAACGGGCTATGGAGATGCCCATAAATTGATGTCAATGCAAGGAGTAGGGATTGTCATGCAACGGATGCACTAGAGCTATAAGTGTATGAAAGCTCATCAAAAGAAACTGAGTGGGTGTGCATCCAACTTGCTTGCTCACGAAGACCTAGGGCATTTTGAGGAAGCCCATCATTGGAATACACAAGCCAAGTTCTATAATGAAAAATTCCCACTAGTATATGAAAGTGACATAATAAGAGATTCTATATCATGGAGATCATGGTGCTACTTTGAAGCACAACTGTGGAAAAAGGATAGTAACATTGCCCCTTCTCTCTTTTTCTTTCATTTTTTGGGCCATCTCTTTTTTTTGCCTTTCTCTTTTTTATTATTTGGCCTTTCTCTTTTTTTCTCACATGGGACAATGCTCTAATAATGATTATCATCACACTTCTATTTATTTACAACTCAAGGATTACAATTCGATACTAGAACAAAATATGACTCTATATGAGTGCCTCCGGCTGTGTACCGGGGTTTGCAATGAATCAAGAGCGACATGTATGCAATAATTATGAGGGTGGCTTTGCTACAAATACGATGTCAACAACATGATCATGCAAAGCAATATGACAATGATGGAGCGTGTCATAATAAACTGAACGGTGGAAAGTTGCGTGGCAATATATCTCGGAATGGCTATGGAAATGCCATAATAGGTAGGTATGGTGGCTGTTTTGAGGAAGATATAAGGAGGATTATGTGTGATAGAGCGTATCGTATCACGAGGTTTGGATGCACCGGCAAAGTTTGCACCAACTCTCAAGGTGAGAAAGGGCAATGCACGGTACCGTAGAGGCTAGCAAATTGCGATAAGGTAGGAGTGCGTATAATCCATGGACTCGAAGTTTATTAGCCCTCGAAGCAAAGTACTACTACGCATGCCCCTAGGGGGATATATTGGTATAAAAATACCATCGCTCGTCCCCGACCGCCACTCATAAGGAAAGCAATCAAAGAACACCCCATGCTTCAATTTGTCACACGACTTTTACCATACGTGCATGCTATGGGACTTGCAAACCTCAACACAAGTATTTCTCAATTCCACAATTACTCAACTAGCAAGACTCTAATATCACAATCTTTATATCTCAAAACAATTATCAAATATCATACTTCTCATAGTTTTTAATGCACTTTATATGAAAGTTTTTATTATATCCATCTTGGATGCCTATCATATTAGGACTAATTTCGTAACCAAAGAAAATTACCATGCTGTTTAGGACCCTCAAAATAATATAAGTGAAGCATGAGAGTTCATCTATTTCTTCAAAATAAAACCACCGCCGTGCTCTAAAAGGATATAAGTGAAGCACTAGAGCAAATGACAAACTACTCCAAAATATATAAGTGAAGATCAATGAGTAGTTGAATAATTATGTAACTATGTGAAGACTCTCTAACATTAAAGAATTTCAGATCTCAGTATTTTATTTAAACAGCAAGCAAAACAAAAGAAAATAAAATTACGCTCCAAGCAAAACATATATCATGTGGTGAATAAAAATATAGCTCCAAGTAAAGTTACCGATGAACGAACACGAAAGAGGGGATGCCTTCTGGGGCATCCCCAAGCTTATACTCTTGGTTGTCCTTGAATAATACCTTGGGGTGCCTTGGGCCTCCCCAAGCTTAGGCTCTTGCCACTCCTTATTCCATAGTCGATCGAATCTTTACCCAAAACTTGAAAACTTCACAACACAAAACTTAACAGAAAACTCGTAAGCTCCGTTAGTATAAGAAAGCAAATCACCATCATAAGGTACTGTAATGAACTCATTATTTATTTATATTGGTGTTAAACCTACTGTATTCCAACATCTCTATGGTTCATACCTTCTGATAGTACTCATAGATTCATCAAAATAAGCAAACAACACAATTAAAACAGAATCTGTCAAAAACAGAACAGTCTGTAGTAATCTGTATCAAACGTATACTTTTGTAACTCCAAAAATTCTGAAATAAATTGGTGGACCTGAGTAATTTGTATATTAATCTTATTCAAAAATAATCAACCTAAAATCACTCTCCAGTAAAACATGACAGCTAATCTCGTGAGCGCATAAGTTTCTGTTTTTTACAGCAAGATCGCAAAGACTTCACCCAAGTCTTCCCAAAGGTTCTACTTGGCACAAACACTAACTAAAACATAAAAGCACATATAACCAGAGTCTAGATGAATTATTTATTACTAAACAGGAGCAAAAAGTAAAGAACAAAAATAAAATTGGGTTGCCTCCCAACAAGCGCTAACATTTAACGCCCCTAGCTAGGCATGATGATTTCAATGATGCTCACATAAAAGATAAGATTTGAAACATAAAGAGAGCATCATGAAGAATATGACTAGCACATTTAAGTCTACTCACTTCCTATGCATAGGGATTTTATGAGCAAACAACTTATGGGAACAATAATCAACTAGCATAGGAAGGCAAAACAAGCATAGCTTCAAGATTTTCAACACCTAGAGAGGAAACTTGATATTATTGCAATTCCTACAAGCATCTGTTCCTCCCTCATAATAATTTTCATTAGCATCATGAATTAATTCAACAATATAACCGTCACATAAAGCATTCTTTTCATGATCCCCAAGCATATAAATTTTATTAATCTCCACGTAAGCGAATTTCTTCTCATGAATAATAGTGGGAGCAAACTCAACAAAATAATTATCATGTGAGGCATAATCCAATTGAAAATTAAAATCATGATGGAAAGTTTCATGGTTATCATTATTCTTAATAGCATACAAGTCATCACAGTAATCATCATAGATAGCAAACTTGTTCTCATAATCAATTGGAACCTCTTCCGAAATAGTGGATTCATCACTAAATAAAGTCATGACCTCTCCAAATCCACTTTCATAATTATCACAATAGTATTAAACATCCTCCAAAATAGTGGGATCATTACTTCCTAAAGTTGACACTCTTCCAAGCCCGCTTTGATCAGTATAATCATCATAAATATGAGGCATGATTTCATCATAATAAATATTCTCATCAAAACTTGGGGGGCTAAACATATCATCTTCATCAAACATAGCATCCCCAAGCTTGTGGCTTTGCATATCATTAGCATCATGGGTATTCAAAGAATTCATACTAACAACATTGCAATCATGCTCATCATTCACATATTTTATGCCAAGCATTCTATGTAATTCTTCTTCTAGTACTTGAGCACAATTTTCCTTCCCATCATTTTCACGAAAGACATTAAAAAGATGAAGCATATGAGGCAACCTTAATTCCATTTTTTGTAGTTTTCTTTTATAAACTAAACTAGTGATAAAACAAGAAACTAAAAGATTCGATTGCAAGATCTAAAGATATACCTTCAAGCACTCACCTCCCCGGCAACGGCGCCAGAAACTGCTTGATGTCTACTAGGAAACCTTCTTCTTGTAGACGTTGTTGGGCCTCCAAGTGCAGAGTTTTGTAGGACAGTAGCAAATTTCCCTCAAGTGGATGACCTAAGGTTTATTAATCCATGGGAGGCGTAGGATGAAGATGGTCTCTCCCAAACAACCCTGCAACCAAATAACAAAGAGTCTCTTGTGTCCCCAACACACCCAATACAATGGTAAATTGTATAGGTGCACTAGTTCGGCGAAGAGATGGTGATACAAGTGCAATATGGATGGTAGATATAGGTTTTTGTAATATGAAAATATAAAAACATCAAGGTAACTAATGGTAAAAGTGAGCACAAACGGTATTGCAATGCGTTGAAACAAGGCCTAGGGTTCATACTTTCACTAGTCAAGTTCTCTCAACAATAATAACATAATTGGATCATATAACTATCCCTCAACATGCAACAAAGAGTCACTCCAAAGACACTAATACTGGAAAACAAACGAAGAGATTATGGTAGGGTACAAAACCACATCAAAGTTATCCTTTCTGATCGATCTATTCAAGAGTCCGTAGTAAAATAACATGAAGCTATTCTGTCCGTTCAATCTATCATAGAGTTCGTACTAGAATAACACCATAAGACACAAATCAACCAAAACCCTAATGTCACCTAGATACTCCAATGTCACCTCAAGTATCCGTGGGTACGATTATATGATATGCATCACACAATCTCAGATTCATCTATTAAACCAACACAAAGAACTTCGAAGAGTGCCCCAAAGTTTCTACCGAAGAGTCAAGACAAAAACGTGTGCCAACCCCCATGCATAGGTTCAACTGAACCCGCAAGTTGATCACCAAAACATACATCAAGTGAATCACGTGATATCCCATTGTCACCACAGATAAGCACATGCAAGACATACATCAAGTGTTCTCAAATCCTTAAAGACTCAATACGGTAAGATAACTTCAAATGGAAAACTCAATCCATTACAAGAGAGTAGAGGGGGATAAACATCATAAGATCTAACTATAATAGCAAAGCTCGCGATACATCAAGATTGTGCCGAATCAAGAACACGAGAGAGAGAGAGAGAGAGAGAGAGAGAGATCAAAGAGATAGCTACTGGTACATACCCTTAGCCCCGAGGGTGAACTACTCCCCCCTCGTCATGGATAGCACCGGGATGATGAAGATGGCCACTTGAGAGGGTTACCCCCTCCAGCATGGTGCCGGAACGGGTCTAGAATTGTTTTCGGTGGCTACAGAGGCTTGCGGCGGGGAACTCCCGATCTAGGTTATGTTCTGGAGGTTTCTGTATATATAGTTTTGGCGTCGGGAACAAGTCAGGGGGGTCTCCGAGCTGTCCACGAGGTAGGGGGGCACGCCTAGGGGGGCGGGCGTGCCTCCCACCCTCTGGGTAGTGCGGAACTCTTCTGGCCCAACTCTTTTACTCCATGCCCTTCTTATGGTCCAAAAATAAGCTCCGTCAAGTTTCAGGTCAATTGGACTCAGTTTGGTTTTTCTTTTCTGCAATACTCAAAAACAAGGAAAAAACAGAAACTGGCACTAGGCTCTAGGTTAATAGGTTAGTCCCAAAAATCATATAAAATAGCATATAAAACATCCTAGATGGATAATATAATAGCATGGAACAATCAAAAATTATAGATACATTGGAGACGTATCAGAGACGTGTTGCGGCCAGTCGGAGACGGCCGCATGTCGCACACCAGGTCGGGGGTAGTCGTGCAGCAGGCCAGCACACCTGACGCACCTGGCACGTCTGTGGCCGCGGATCCCGGGGAGGATCTGATACGTTGCTGCTGGACGGAAACCGAGGAGGATCTTCCTCCCGACTTGGGACACATCAAATATTGCTCTGTTGAAGGTTTTTTCACTGTTTTCTTCATTTTCCGTGTTGTTTTCTTCTGTGTCATCACAAGACTTATATATGCCATTAGTAAGAGGATTAGTCAACAGTTGGTCATCAAAATTTGTCCCGCCTTGATCAATATCAGAGAGATAAAAGGGCAAAAGAAAGATTTCCTTGCGAAGAAGAGCACCGACATTAGGATGTAGATCGGCAAAGGAAAACTTGGTTTCATCCAATACAACATCGCGAGAGATGTAGACACGACCAGTGGAGACATCTAGGCATTTGACACCTTTATGTTGAGGGCTATACCCTAGAAACACACACTATTTTGAGCAAAACATGAGCTTGCGGTTGTTGTGTGGCCGAAGATTGGGCCACCAGGCACACCCGAAGACACGAAGTGATTTGTAGTCTAGTTTAGTGTGAAGAAGCCTTTCTACCGGAGTTTCATTATTAATGACACCACTAGGAAGCATGTTTATGATATGAACAACGGTGAGAAACTCCTCATCCCAAAATTTGAGGGGCATGGAGGCTCTAGTTAGAAGAGCTAGCCCAACTTCAACTATATGTCTATGCTTGCGTTCAGCAGAGCCATTCTGTTGATGAGCATGGGGGAAGGACACATGATGTGAAATGCCAAGGTTTTGGAAGAAGGAGTTTAATTCCTCATACTCCCCTCCCCAATCAGATTGTACCGCAATAATCTTGCAATCAAATTTTCGTTCGATAGGAGCTTGAAAGTTTTGAAAAACTTGAAAGATATCGAATCTTTTCTTGAGAAGATAGATCCAAGAAAAAATTGCTATAGTCATCAATGAAACTTACATACACTACAAAAAATACACTTCAGTGATGATACGTGTTTGTCACAGTAGGTCGTGTTTTCTATCATGCATGTACATCCATGACAATTTTATGACAGAATCAAGATAGTCATACATGTGCTGTCATAGAAGTGTTCCATGACATTACCAAAATTATCATCACGGAAGTGTCCACTTCCATGACGATAAATCACGTGTCATAGAAGTGCTTTCGTCAAGGGTGACCGACATGTGGCATCCACCGTAAGGGACGCCATTAACCGCTGTTAACCTATCGAGTCCGTTTTTTGGATCCGATAACCCGCTAACAGCCACGACCAATGCCGGTTTTCCATGTGTAAAATTCTCATTGGCTGATGTATCCACGCGTCAGCTCCGCGTTGGCACAGGTGTCACTCATCCAATGGTCGAGATGGGCCTATGATATGTTGACACGTGGACCAGCCCAAAAGTGGCCCACAAAGTTTAAATGGGCCGGCCCAACCGAAGGCCCATAAGATTTAGCGGACCATAATGGGCCGACCTAGCTAAAGGCCCACAAGATTTTGCAGACCATAATGGGCCTGCCCAGCTAAAGGCCCACAAAATTTAGCGGACCATAATGGGCCGGCCCAGCTAAAGGCCCACACAATTTTGCAGACCATAATGGGCTGGCCCAGCTAAAGGCCCACAAGATTTTGCGGACCACAATGGGCCGGCCCAACTAAAGGCCCACAAGATTCTGCAGACCATAATGGGCTGGCCCAGCTAAATGCCCAAAATTATCTGTCAAATCGGCCCGTCAACAGCCTGTCCTAAACTTGTCATCAACGCGGCCCATGGTCACTTTTGGCCCGTTAACAGTCCGCTAAGTAATTGGGCCGAATTATGGCCCGGTGTATTTCCGGCCTGTTAAAGGTACTGCTTCATTTGGGCCCATTTACAGGCCATCAAAACTTTCGGCCCATAAACGACCGTGAAGGATTTGGGTCATATTCAGCCATGTCTGACATTCGGCCCGTTAGAGGCCCACTATAGATTTGGGCCAGTTTCGGCCTGTTAACGCCGGACGGAAACCATGGGCCATATGTGGCCCAACGTCATATCGGGCCCATTAACAGCCCATATAAAAATGACGATAATCTAGCCCGACCGAAGTTCCGGCCTGTTAAAGGCCCATGTATTAGGTCGGCGCATTTACGACCCGTCTGAATTTCGGCCTCTCAAAGATTCGCATCGTAAATGGGCCACCATTTCGGCCTGCTAAGACCAGTGGGTTATTTGGCACAATCAGGGCCCAATCTCACTTTCGATCTATTAAAGGCCCATGTTTTTTATGGGCTCGAGATATTTACACCTGTAAATGGCCTATTTTTACTGAGGGCCCAAATTATGTTTAGGCCTGTTAAAGGCCCACTATGGGCACAGGCCTACCAGAAAAATATGAAAGCTTATGCTGATTTAGGCCCAGATATTTTTAGTGGGCTACATGCCAATTTCGGTCTGTATTCGTTTTTAGCCCTATTGGAATGGGCCCGACGAATGTTGGCATGTTGGGATCCTACGAAGCTTTCGGCCAAATACATTACTAAGATAAACCTACACTATACAAAAATAGCGTCGTAATTACTGCAGCCTGTGGCAGCATCATAAATGTTGTATCACAACAAAATAAATTCCAACCATACAACAAAAGGCCTGTTGGCATAAAGTTTACAGTCCTTCCAGATAAAAGCACCATCAGATGTATAGAAGCACAGATCATTTGACCTGAGTGCTAATGTTTCAGGATGTAGAATCTGATGGAGCAGCACGATCTCCACCTTTTTTTTGCCATTGCTCTTGAATAACGAAGCGAATGTCTGATAGTCTGGTTTCAAAACCATTCATATCTTGACAACATTTCTCAACCACTATTCTTGTTTCCGAAACAACGTCCATTGTCTGGAGCATAGATATATCACTCTGTCTAGCAGGAAGATTTTGTTCAGTAGGCGATTTGGACGAGGTTACCTTGACAACCAACCCAGAATTACGCAGGAAGGTGCTTTTTGCACTGTTAGTGGAGAGATACTGACGCACTGCAGCAAGAGGTGACATTGTGCCTGTAGCCTCGTCACCTTCAGGTGGTTGTTGGTATTCATTCGTTTGTTCCATAGCTTCCTGAAAGTTTGAACTTGTAGATTAGTGTACCAGATAAGTTTCTAATGAGACAAAAACAAACAAAGTAGGTTAAAGGTTTATACATAACTTATTTTGGTGAACTACTGTAATACATTAGCATGTATTGTAGTGCCAACTACATAATAAAATCACTTTCGGAACATATGTCCATGTAGCATGCCTACTGTATTGTCTACTTCCTCACATTCGTTGACATCTAAGGATAAAGAGACATGGTTTAAAGTAGGATGAACATAGTATGACATCATTCATATCATGGGCAAACAGATATGAAACAAATAGGCTATTTTATCATTGTGTGCGCACGTGAACATAATAGGTAGATTACAGATCAAGACGAAAACAATATCCTTCATCTCTTTTAAACCATGTAAGGTGAAATGATACGTTAAGACAACTATGTATAAAAGTGAACAGAGTAACTGACATTGGCTGCAAACCAAGTAGTTAAATGAACACATCACAGTACCAATCAGTTCAAGGCAGGAGGAGTAAGGACTTACAACAGCGGCTTGAACTGGTGTGCTCATGCCCTTCATCTTGCTGGTGTGGCAATCCTTGAAGATTTGCACTTCATTCGGTTCAAGTTCTTTTTGGTCCGCACGGGCTTTCCTCTGTATTTGGAACAAGTCAATATAGATATGATAATGTGGCACAAAAAAAGAAGGAAGTAGCATCTATTTGCAAGAGCCTCGCAGTGTGCAATATAGCTACGAGATCCTATTGTCTATTGGAATTTCACTTTAGAACGGTTGGTTTTGTTCTTCAAATAGTTAGCCTAGAAGAAGATACACTTGTAAGGCACATACATAAATACAAGTTCAATATGTGGTCTGATCAAATACATATAGCCTACCTGATACTTTGGATCAGACCAATGTTTAACGAGGGTTGTCCAGTCTTCATCTGTAATATATTCCACTGGAGATGTTTGGGCAATTTCATTGTTAGCCTTGCCTTCAAAGTGAGATTTTCTAAGGTGGTACCGATACTATCGCAGAGCAGACTGAAAAACATGAGTGCATGCTTGTTTAGTTGCATCATCTTTCGGATCCAACTTGAACCTCATCTATTGAAAAAAGAATGTGAGTCTTATTAGGAGGAAGCTAGAAAGTATGGGACAGAGCAAGACAATATTACAAATTGCGATGAATAACATTACTTATGGATAAATGGTCAAGGAAGGTGTTAAACTGGGTATTGTCTTTCTCATTCCTGTACTGGATCCATGTTGGGAGGATACAAGCATGACACCTAACGGCAACGACTGTCTCTGATACTAACTTGGCTGACACTGTAGCATCACATGGCCTTTTTAAACCTACTTCAAAATGGATCTCCATTCTTCCTCCTTTAGATTTTGTTAATCTGTTAAGAATAATCCCTGATGTCTATTTCCGCTTGCGCCGTGGTGCTAGTTCACCAACGAATATGGAAAGTGTTAGTGTACATCAAACTGTGAGAGTACATATAAAGGAGCATGCAACTGCAACTTGACTCGGTCAGGTACCATCTTGGTGTTGATGCTCATGAGGTTCATCTGATCTTGACAAGTCCTGTTGTGTCAGCAGTGCTTCGGAAGTAGTGTTAGGTGTGAAGGCAGCTTGGGATCTGGCCAGTTCCGGAGCAAACGAACGAGTAACTCGTTGAGATGCTGGTACAGTTGAAGCGGATGCAGCAGCTGGTGGAGTAGGTGATACTGTGTTTGTAGATTTAGCCGGTGGACTTGGACCTTCTACCGCACTATAAGTAACAGCAGAATCTCAACGGCAGATCCTTTTCCGTTTCACCCGACGAGTAACAACACTCCCTACTATATTATTTTCCTTGCTCTTTTTTGACTTTGCCATGTCAAGTTGTACCCACAACACAAAAGAATAAAATCACTCTTCTGAACTCATTGATGCACGATATAGACTAGCAATACTTTGATGTAAGACAACTGTATGAGGATGGAATATGTAAGAAAAATAGGACGGCATGACATATTCACAGCTACGATGTGCAAACTAAGCAGAAGGATTTTCAAGAAAATAGAAGTAATGCAAGCTAGACACCATATGAAATATGCAAGCAATATTACTCTGCCAAGTTAAAAGTGTCTTGTCATAAGTGGCAATTCGAAAAATTAGAAGCAGTACAACGTAGAAATCAATGCAAGATGCAACCACTATCAAACTTCCATGTTAAAAGCGTCCAATCATGAGTGACTGATGCGGGATACACAACAATAGTACTTTGATGTAAGAACATGGTATGATAGATAGATGCAGTGTATTCTAGACACAGAAAGCCATGTCATATGCACATGTATAACTTATAAACTCAGTAGGTGCAATTTAATCAAAATAGAAGAAATACATGCTAGACAACATATGCAACATGAAACCAATTATCACACTATCAACTTAGAGCAAGTACCTGCGGTGGTGGAGTACGGGAGATGAACTCATCATGTACACTTGGGACTTCAACTTCATTAGCAGTAGCAGTGGCAAATCTAGAGAGTCTCTGTTTGCTTCGGTGCGGAGGACCACCAACATCACCTAACTTACTCTTTTCCTTCCTATTTTTTGATATTGCCTTATGAAGTCATAACCACAAGAAGATGAATAAAATTAGCTCTGCATAACTGGTTGATGCATGATACAGACGAACACTACTTTGATGTAAGGCAAGCGCATGATAGGAGGATGGAATATACAAAAAAAGACAACATTTCATATTCACACGTACGATAGGAGGATGGAATATGTATGAAAAAACAGTAAGCGGAATGCATTTCAACAAAATTAGAAGAAATGAAAGCGAGGCACCATATGAACATGCAACCAATATCACTCTATCAGGTAAAAAGTGTCTCATCGTAAGTGCCATTTCAAGAAATTAGAAGCAGTACAAGCTAGAAGACAATGCAAGATGCAACCTACATCACAGCCCCAAGTTAAATGTGTCTTATGGGTAAGTGATCGTTGCAGGTATAAGTTGTAAGCTACGCAGATGCAATTCAACATAATCATAAGCAATACAAACTAGACATCATACGGAAAACACAACCACATATAACAGTTCCAAGTAAGAGCAAGCACCTGTGATGGTGGAGTAGGGGAGATGTGCTCATCATGTACACGTATGTTCCAGAAACATGAACATGTGTCATATTCACAGGCATTATGTGTAAAGTAAGTAGATGCAATTCAAGTAAGAAGCAATACAAGCTAGACATCATACGCAACATGCAACCACATATAATAGTGCCAAGTTAGAGCAAGAACTTGTGATGGTTTGAGTAGGGGAGATGTGCTCATCATCTACACAGCTATGTTGACTGTCCATCCTTGTGTTGTCTTGCGAATCTTCTTGGGAGGATGGCGGAGTAGAATCTGTAGAGACCCCCTATTTGAGTTGCTCTGAAGGACCACCATCATCCACTGCCGGACTAATTTCCTTCAGTTGTAATGATTTTGCATTGTGAAGTCAAACCGATAAGAAAAAGGAATAAAATTCGCTCTTCAGAACTCATTCATGCATGATACTGACGAACACTACTCAGATGAAAGGCAGGCACATGATGCGAGGATGGAATATGTATGAAAAACAGGATGGTGTGACATATTCACACCTATGATGTGGTAACTAAGCAGAAGGCATTTCAACAAATTAGAAGCACTGCAATCTAGACACCATATGAAAGATGCAACCAATATCACTCTGCCAAATTCAAACTATATGGCGTTTCAACAAATTAGAAGCAGTACATGCTAGAAATCATATGCAAGACACAACCAATATCACAGTGGCGACTTAAAGGTGCCTTATCATAAGTGACTGATGCGGGATATGCAAGAACAGTAGTCTGATGTAGAAACAGGAACACATGTCATATTTACAGGCATTATGTGTAAAGTAAGCAGATGCAATTCAACAAAGTTAGAAGCAATACAAGCTAGACATCATATGCAACATGCAACCACATATAATAGTGCCAAGTTAGAGCAAGCACCTGTGATGGTGGAGTAGGGGAGATGTGCTCATCATCTACACAGCTACGTTGACTGTCTAGCTGTGCGTTGTCTTGCGAATCTTGTTGGGAGGATGGCGAAGTAGAATTTGTAGAGAACCTCCGTTTCAGTTGCTCGAAAGGACCACCATCATCCAATGCCTTGCCAATTTCCTTCAGCTTTATTGATCTTGCATTGTGAGGTCATACCGACAACAAAAAGGAATATAATTCGCTCTTCAAAACTCATTCATGCATGATACTGATGAACACTACTCTGATGAAAGGCAAAGTCAAGATACGAGGATGGAATATGTACGAAAAAATGGATGGCTTGACATGTTCACACCTATGATGTGGTATCTAAGCAGAAGGCACTTCAACAAATTAGAAACACTGCAAGACACCATATGGAAGGTGCAATCAATATCACTCTTCCAAGTTAAAACTGTCTCGTCATAGGTGGCGTTCATCAAACTAGAAGCAATACATGCTAGAAATCATATTCAAGACGCAAACCAATATCACACTGCCAACTTAAAGGTGTCCCATCATAAGTGACTGATGCAGGATACACAAGAAGAGTAGTTTCATGTAAGAACATGGTGTGATAGACAGATATAGTATGTACCAAAAACAGGAAAGCGTGTCATATTCACATGTATCATGTGTAAGCTAAGCAGATGCAGTTTACACTAATTAGGAGCAATACGAGCTAGACACCATATGCAACATGCAACCAGATATCACACTACCAAGTTAGAGCAAGCACCTTGGATGGTGGAGTAGGGGAGCGGGGACTTGGACCTTGTAATGCACTATCAGTACAAGGAGAATCGGTACAGATGCTCCATTTACGTTGCTACAAAGGACCACCATCATCGCCTTCCTTACTATTTTCCTTCCTCTTTCTTGATTTTGCCTTGTCAAGTCAAACCCACAAGAAAAGGAATAAAATTTGCTCTTCAGAACTCATTGATGCATGATACTGACGAACACTAATTTCATGTAAGGCAGCCGCATGATAGGAGGATGGAATATGTATGAAAAACAGGACGGCATGACATATTGACATGTCTGATGTATAAAGTGTAAACTAAGCACAAGGTGCTTGAACTTGCTAGAATCAATGCAAGCTAGAAACCATATGAAAGATGAAAGCAATATCACTCTCCCAAATTAAAAGGGTGCCCTAACAAATGTAAATGATCAAATTAGAAGCAATACATGGTAATAGGCTAGAAATAATATGTAATATGCAACGAATAAAGGTGACTCGTCATAAGTGATTGATGCAGGATACAGAAGAGAGGTAGTTTCATGTAAGAACAAGGTTAACACATAGATGTAGTGTGTACCAAAAATAGGAAGGCATGTCATATTCACAGGTATAGTGTGTAAACTAAGCAGATGCAATTTACCCTAATTAGAAGCATTACAAGCTAGACACTATATGCAACATGCAACCACATATCACACTGCGAAGTTAGAGCAAGCACCTGTGATGGTGGTGTAGGGGATGTGCGGTCTTCAAGTACAGAGCTACGTTCAATATCTTCATTTAGGCTTGCTGTTTCTTGAGAATCATGTGGAGAGGATGAAATTGCATTCTTTATAAGAGTATTGCGTCTCATATTAACCCACGCGCGTGACTGTCTCATCATAAGCGATAGATGCAGGATACACAAGAACAGTAGTTTGATGTAAGAACATAGTGTGATAGGCAGATGTAGTATGTACCAAAAATAGGAAGGCGTGTCATATTCACATGTATAATGTGTAAGCTAAGGAGATGGAATTTAACAAATAAGGAGCATTGATGAGGGATACACAAGAAAAGTAGTTTGATGTAAGAACATGGTTAATAGAAAGACGTAGTATGTACCAAAAACAGGAAGGCATGTCATATTCACAGGTATAATGTGTTAACTAAGCAGATGCAATTTACCCTAATTAGAAGCATTACAAGGTAGACACCATATGCAACATGCAACCACATATCACACTGCCAAGTAAGAGCAAGCACCTGCGATGGTGGTGTGGGGGAATTGCGGTGATCAACTAGGCAGCTACATTAACTATCTTCATTTAGCCTTGTTGTTTCTTGAGAATCATGTGGGGAGGATGATACTCCACTCTTTAAACGAGTAGGGCGTCTCACAGTAACCCACTTGGGTGACTGTCTCATCATAAGTGATTGACGAAGGATACAAAAGAGCATTAGTTTGATGTACGAACATGGTTAATAGACATATGTAGTATGTATCAAAAATAGGAAGGCATGTCATTATCAAAGGTATAATGTGTAAAGTAAGCAGATGCAATTTAACCAAATTGGAAGCAATACAAGATAGACACCATATGCAACATGCAACCACATTTGACAGCGCGAAGTTAAAGCAAGCACCTGGGATGGTTGTGTGTGGCAATTGAGATCATCAACTGCAGAGCTACGTTTACTGTCTCCAACTGCTGACACTGCACCCATTAGAGCGTTGAAACGCTTAGTGCTTATCTTGGAATTACACTAGAGCGACTTCTATCTTTTCCTTTCTGCATTCATCAACACTGCATCAGAGTCTGAAATACCCATGCATAAAGAAACAATAGTGTGAGTATGGGTGAAGTGTGTGCACAATTAGTATAGTGTAAAGGTAGCAGATAGCAGGTCGGTGAGAAATAAATGACGGGCGACATATGATAGCTCTACAACATGCATGGCGCAGTAAATTACTACAAGATTCTATGAAAATAACAGTCAACTAAAAGCAAATAGGTAAGTCCATTTTTTCTACACCGTCCGATATACAAAGAACAGGCAGATCCCCTTCATCTACCTCCAGCCAGTCAGTGTTGACGATCTTCCTCGAAACACCAGCGACGACCGGCCCAGTATTCCTCCCCTGCCTGCGCCCTCCCCTCGACCTCACCGCACCACCATGCTTGGCACCGCCCCTCGGCCATCCATTCAAGCCCCACCGACCTCCAGATCGGGCGCAAGCAGCTCCTGCGCCCCACACACCTATGATAGACACCGATGTGCCGCTTCCTCGGGGAACAGGCGAAGAAGGTGCTCCACGCGCCTAAGCGGGTGCTTCTTTTAATTGCGGTTTGACTGACCCTGAATTGAAATCCAGGCGGGCTACTGACCTCTAGCAAAGGTGAAATAGTAAAAGGGAGGAAACCTTGTGCATTTAGTATCACGAAGAAGATGCAGTATGAAGCGCTCAACTAGTTTCTTTCGTGGGATGAATACGGTGTGAGCGGAGACGTAAGATTTGCACGAATAAGGGAAGAGGAGTACCTATTTCTGCTGGCAGAGTTGTGTCCTCCTTCTGTTTTTCCAACGATCTTCTTATGGTTCACCGGAAACCAGAAGTTGTGGAGGACGGTGCAGCCTTGGACGAACCCATGGCCAAGTTGTTGAATGTGGAGCGGTGGCCGTCTGTCGGCGGCGGGGAAGCAGATCCGAGGCGGTGAACGACGGCGTAGCGGGAACAGCTTCGGTGTGGTGGACGGTTGCGACAGTGGAGCGGCAGCAGTGAGGCGCAGGGCGGCGTGGTCGGAGTGGTTCTGGTACGGCACACGTTGGCGTCGACGCTGCTAAGTCCTTGAGGGCGTTGCGGTTGCGGTTGCATTGGACGACGACGTCGGGGTACCGGCTCCGACGTGATGGAGGAGGGCGGCGGTGGATTGGCCGCTATGGGGTGGAGGACGGAGGAGGCTAGGTGAGGGAGTCCTTGACTAGGGGGTGTCTGGACAGCCGGACTATCATCGTCAGCCGGACTCCAAGACTATGAAGATACAAGATTGAAGACTTCGTCCCGTGTCCGGATGGGACTTTCCTTGGCGTGGAAGGCAAGCTTGGCGATACGGATATGTAGATCTCCTACCATTGTAACCGACTCTGTGTAACCCTAGCCCTCTCCGGTGTCTATATAAACCGGGAGGCTTTAGTCCGTAGGACGAACAACCATTACAACAATCATACCATAGGCTAGCTTCTAGGGTTTAGCCTCCTTGATCTCGTGGTAGATCCACTCTTGTACTACCCATATTATCAATATCAATCAAGCAGGAGTAGGGTTTTACCTCCATCGAGAGGGCCCGAACCTGGGTAAAAACATCGTGTCCCTTGTCTCCTGTTACCATCCTCCTAGACGCATAGTTCGGGACCCCCTACCCGAGATCCGCCGGTTTTGACACCGACATTGGTGCTTTCATTGAGAGTTCCTCTGTGTCGTCACCGATAGGCTTGATGGCTTCTTCAATTAACAACGACGTCCAGGGTGAGACTTTTCTCCCCGGACAGATCTTCGTATTCGGCGGCTTCGCACTGCGGGCTAATTCATTTGGCCATCTGGAGCAGATCGAAAGCTACGCCCCTGGCCGTCAGGTCAGATTTGGAAGCCTAAAATTCACGGCGGACATCCGCGGAGACTTGATCTTCGACGGATCCGATCCGCAGCCGAGCGCGCCGCACTGTCATGATGGGCACGATCTAGCTCCACCGCCGGACAGTACCTTGGAGGCCGCACACGAATCCGCTCCGACCCATAGTCCAGAGCTGATCGTGCAGATCGAGGATGAGTGGCTGGACACCGCCTCGGGAACTGCAACATCTGCGGCGATGGAGCCGAACACTGACCTTGTCCCTTATAAAACTCATGACTCCGAGGTGCCGGACTCCCTGCCGGACTCCAAACCTCCTGCGCCCCTGCCAATCGAATCCGATTGGGCGCCGATCATGGAGTTCACCGCTGCGGACATCTTTCAGCACTCGCCCTTTGGCGACATCTTAAATTCGCTAAAGCATCTCTCGCTATCCGGAGAGCCCTGGCCGGATTATGGCCAGGATGGTTGGGATGCGGACGATGAAGAAATTCAAAGCCCACCCACCACCCACTTTGTAGCCACTATCAACGATCTAACCGACATGCTAGACTATGACTCTGAAGACATCGACGGTATGGACGACGATGCTGGAGACGAACAAGAACCAGCACCTACATGGCACTGGAAGACCACCTCGTCATATGACATATACATGGTGGACACCTCAAAAGATGGGGACGGCAAAGAAGCAGCGGAGGCAGATTCCTTAAAGAAACAACCCAAGCGCCGACGTCCGCGGCACCGCTCTAAATCCCGCCACAGCAAGAATGGAGATTCCGTCACAGGAGATAATAACACCCCAGAAAGTGCCGAAGACAATCCCCTCCAGCAAGATTCAGCGCAGGAGGATGCAGAAGCAAGCCCTCACGAGAGAGCGGCAGACGAAGAGGTCGAGGATGATAATTACATACCTCCCTCCGGAGACGAGGCAAGCCTCGACGACAATGAATTCGGCGTGCCCGAGGATCCCGTCGAACAAGAGCGTTTCAAACGCAGGCTAATGGCCACAGCAAACAGCCTAAAGAAAAAGCAGGAGCAGCTTCAAGCTGATCAAGACCTGCTGGCCGACAGATGGACCGAGGTCCTCGCGGCCGAAGAGTATGAACTCGAACGTCCCTCCAAGAGTCACCCAAAACGCAAGTTGCTCCCCCGACTAGAGGAGGAAGCATACATACCTTCATCACCAGCGCACAATACGGCCGACCGACCACCTCGTGGTCGCGACAGAGAGGCATCCAGGCCCTCCACCAAGACCGTACCCCGACATCGCTCAAAAAGTACGAAGCCACGAGGGAACGCGCCGGACTTGCGAGATATATTGGGGGACAAAGCAAGGCAATCCAGATCCATCTATGGATCACGTGGGCGCCCCACAACCCACGACGAATACCGTCACGCCGGATACAACAACTCCGGCCAGGCCGAACACAGCAGACAACGCTCCCTTGAGCTACGTCGTGATATTGCTCAATACAGAGGCGCCGCACACCCGCTATGCTTCACTGACGAAGTAATGGATCATCAAATCCCTGAAGGGTTTAAACCCGTAAACATTGAATCCTACGATGGCACAACAGACCCCGCGGTTTGGATCGAAGATTATCTCCTTCATATCC
This sequence comes from Triticum timopheevii, assembly GCA_963921465.1. Lineage (NCBI taxonomy): Eukaryota > Viridiplantae > Streptophyta > Magnoliopsida > Poales > Poaceae > Triticum > Triticum timopheevii. Next base: position 175,804,820 of record OY997272.1, read on the forward strand.
ATATGGCCCGCGGAGACGATCTCCACGCCATCAAATATCACCCACTCAAGCTTAAAGGACCAGCTCGGCATTGGCTTAACAGCTTGCCCGCAGAGTCAATTGGGTGTTGGGAGGACCTGGAAGCCGCATTCCTTGACCACCAGACGCCGATGACCTAAGCCACATAATTCAGTAGCCAGACGAATCGGCCAGGCAATTCTGGACACGGTTCTTAACAAAGAAAAATCAAATCATCGACTGTCCGGATGCAGAGGCCCTCGCAGCCTTCAAACATAACATCCGCGACGAGTGGCTAGCCTGGCACCTAGGACAGGAAAAGCCGAAATCCATGGCAGCCCTCACATCATTAATGACCCGCTTCTGTGCGGGAGAGGATAGCTGGCTAGCTCGCAACAACAACCTCAGTAAAAATGCTGGTAGTCCGGATACTAAGGACCACAATGGCAGGTCGCGTCGAAGCAAAAATAAATGCCGCGTTAACGGCGACGACAAGGAGGATACGGCAGTTAACGCCGGATTCCGAGGCTCTAAACCCGGTCAGCGGAAGAAGCCATTCAACAGAACCACCCCGGGTCCGTCCAATTTGGACCGAATACTCGACCGCTCTTGCCAGATACATGGCACCCCCGAAAAACCAGCTAACCACACTAACAGAGATTGTTGGGTATTTAAGCAGGCAGGCAAGTTAATTGCCGAAAACAACGACAAGGGGCTGCACAGCAACGACGAGGAGGAGACCCGCCGCCGAACATTAGAGGACAGAAAGGTTTCCCCCCACAAGTGCGGACGGTAAACATGATATACGCAACCCATATACCCAAGAGGGAGCGGAAGCGTGCACTAAGGGACATATATGCGATCGAGCCAGTCACCCCGAAGTTCAATCCATGGTCCTCTTGCCCGATCACTTTCGATCGAAGAGACCATCCGACCAGTATCCTCCATGGCGGATTCGCCGCATTGGTTTTAGACCCAATCGTCGATGGATTTCACCTCACGAGAGTCCTGATGGACGGCGGCAGTAGCCTGAACCTGCTTTATCAGGATACAATGCGCAAGATGGGCATAGACCCCTCAAGGATTAAACCTACAAAGACGACCTTCAAAGGCGTCATACCAGGTGTTGAGGCCAATTGTACAGGCTCAGTCACACTGGAAGTGGTCTTCGGATCCCCAGATAATTTCCGAAGCGAGGAGTTAATCTTCGACATAGTTCCGTTCCGCAGCGGCTATCACGCTCTGCTTGGACGAACCGCGTTCGCAAAGTTCAACACGGTGCCGCATTATGCATACCTCAAGCTCAAGATGCCAGGCCCTCGTGGAGTCATCACGGTCAACGGAAATATGGAACGCTCCCTCCGAACGGACGAACATACAGCGGCTCTCGCGGCAGAAGTACAGAGCAGCCTTTTAAGGCAATTTTCGAGTCCGGCCGTTAAACGACCGGACACGGCCAAACGCGCCCGGAGCAACATCAATCAAGACCACCTGGCATGTTTCGATCATGCGTAGCAATGCGGCCCCAACCCCAGCCCTCGCATGATTGCAAGACCAGCCCTCCGCGTACATCATTACGCTCTGGAGATACCATGGGCATGGGGGGAGGGGCACGACCACAACAGACCCAGAGTGCGGCTCGACCACACCAGGGACTCCCAAGTGTGTCGCTCTTTTTATTTTTATTTTTCTTCTTTTTATACACAGGACTCCGCTCACCAGAGGCCCTGTCCAGCGACGAACCCGCCGAACTCACGATGCAACAGCCAGGGAGGGAAAAAGGCTGCCACGAACACTCAGGTGGTCTCCATTAAAAGCATTAAATTTTATTATACACACCAGTCCGCAGCCCACCCCTGGAGGGGGACATGTTTAATTAGTCCAATCCCTAGCTTACCGCACTATTTGTATCATTCCGCACTCATAGCAGAATTCCTTAAATAAATGATGCAGCATTTTTTGCCTATAATTGCATCACTTTACATATATGTTCATTAATGACATCTTGCACCTGTATATTTTGGTATGGACGAATACACCAGGGGCTTATGTTCCACGCATTATGGTGTGATAAGTCTGAACACTTTCACAAGTGCGGCACCCCGAACTTATAGCATTATATGAATCGGCTCTGAATCATGTCTTGGGTCAATAGTTGGGTTTGCCCGGCTCCCATGTTTTGGTACCTTACGTTCCGTTCCGTCGGCTAAGGTAGCAATGGGAGAACCACTGCGATTGCGCCCCGGTTGAGCTGGGCGAGCGCCTCAGTGGAGAAAGCTAAAACTGACTGGCATGATAAGGCGAGAGACTAGTCGCTGTTTGAGAGGTCTTTTCGAGTCCCTAAAGACTTATGCCGCTTCGAGCGAAGAACCGGATCATGTCCGGCCAAGGCGTGGATAGCGCCCCGAACTCGGTCTTCCGAATACTAGGGGCTTCGCCGAAATTTAAAATTATAGAATTCTATGGCTAAGTGAGAGTGTTCAAGCATTATAAGTCCGGTTGCCTGGTTCGTTGTGTTGAGCGCCTCCCTAGATGGACCCAAAAATGGGAACAAGAGTGCTCAAGTTTATCCCGAACAACCCAGCACTAGTGGCATGGGGGCTGAAGCCGACGACTTGCCATCTCTCAGATTTTATAAACGGCCGCACAGAAGGTAATATTTTAAATTAAACAGGCGTTTCTTAGCGCATACGAACAAAGTTTTCAGCGCACAGGATAATACATAGCGAGTTTACTCAATAATTACATCTCTGGGGCACTCATCCGCAATCTTGTGGGCACCCTTCAGGACAGTCTTATAGTACACCTCGGGCGTACGATACTCCTTGCCCGCTGGCGGCGCGTCAGTGATAAGCCTCTCCGCATCCAGCCTGCCCCAGTGCACCTTTGCGTGGGCAAGGGCCCGACGAGCACCTTCAATACAGGCGGAGCGCTTGATGACCTCCACCCAGGGGCACGCATCCACCAGCCGCCGCACGAGGCCGAAGTAGCTCCTAGGCATGGCCTCTCCAGGCCACAGCCGGACTATGAGGCCCTTCATGGCCTACTCAGCTACCTTGTGGAGCTCGACCAGCTGCTTCAGCTGGTCGCTAGGGGGCACCGGATGGCCGGCCTCAGCGTACTGAGACCAGAAGACCTTCTCCGTTGAGCTCCCCTCCTCGCCACGGTAGAAAGCGGCGACATCGGATACACTGCGAGGCAGATCTGCAAACGCCCCTGGAGAGCTCCGAATTCGGGTAAGTCTCAGGTAGTTTACATTAACATGCTTGCTTTGCATGAAAAATGCCTTACCCGCCGCTATTTTCTTCACATCCTCAACCTCCTGAAGGGCCTTATGGGCCTCGGCCTTGGCAGCTTTGGCACTTTCGAGAGCCGAGGCAAGCTCGGACTCTCGAGTCTTTGAGTCACGCTCCAAACTCTCATGCTTTTCCATGAGAGCCTGGAGCTCTTGCTGCACCTCCGCCACCCACTCCTCCTGCCTCTCTCGCTCTGCCCGTTCCGCGGCCGCATTGCGTTCGGCCGCGGACACAGCCTCCTTCAGGGTTGCCACCTCGTTCGTGGCCCCTGCAGTACCCACGTTATCCTTGTTATTTTTATTGCAACCTAAATCCTTTTCTATAAGGTAACTATTCAAAGTGGTGTTACTCACCTTCTTTGTCCTCGAGCTGCTTCTTGGCACGGTCGAGCTCTTGCTCGGACCGCTCGAGGTCCTGCTTCAAAGCACCGACCTCCGCAGTCAGTGCGGCAGAGGTCAGCAGCGCAGCCTGCAAACCCATATTGACATAATTTTTAGCAACCCTGCGTATATCTTTTTAGATCCTCAGTCCGGCTTTTCTTTCCGATCACCGAACCGAGCATCAGGGGCTACTATCTATGCGGTATTACATTGAATATTTTTAACTTCTTACCTCAAAGCCAGTTAGAAGGCTACTGCAGGCTTCGGTCAGCCCGCTCTTGGTGAGCTGAACCTTCTGACTCACCGCACTCATAATAGTGCGGTGTTCTTCCTCGATGGAAGCACCTTTGAGCGCCTCCAGAAGTTGTCCGGCACCTCCGGTTGGACGGGGGCCGCCGGCGTCACGGTCTTGCCCTTCTTGCGAAGGGGCCGCCTGCCGGACTCCGGAACCACAGCGGGTTTCGGCGTGGAGTCCGGCGCAAAGTCTGGGAGGCTGCCTTGCGGCGCCTCCGGAGCCTCCTCCTGATGGGTCCCTTCCTGGGGTCCCACCTCAGCGTCCTCAGCGGCGCGAGGGGTGGAGGCAGTCGGGATGGAATCCACATCCGACGGAGCGAACGACCCGCTCGATGAAGCGGGGAGATCATCATCGGCCGGACTGCGGGCAGTGTGCGGCATTAGAAGGACACTATGTGACACAAAAGAGAAATTATAAATCATTCAGGAATCCAGATACTTACGATCTTGCCGGAGGCCTGGCCCTTGAGGGCCACTCTTCGTCGCCAACGTTGGTGTTGGCGGAGCTGTCCGGGGGAATAGTCCTTCCCCTCTTGGACCCTTCGGCCTCCCCTGTCGGGGAATCCTTCCTCTTCCTCTCTCCTTCCTCTGGGAGAGGGTCTTCTTCCTCCTCCTCGCCTTCGGGGGAGGAGTCCGCCTCGGAATCGTCGGACACCTGAAAGTGGGAACTCCTTCGAGTACCCGTGGCCTCCTTCTTGGCCTTCTTCTCCGGCACCACATGCGGTGCCAAAACCAGCAGCCCCGCTAGACGGGCGTCAACTGGGTTTTCTGGCATGGGAGCTGGGCAGATGATCTGCTCGGCCTTCCTCATCCAGTCCTGTCAAAGGAAAACGGAGATTGAAACCCGCGTAGAGTCAAACTATTAAAAACAAGTGTCCCGTAAAGGGGTAGAATCACTTACCTCGTCAGCTGGACGCTGCGAGCGAAATCCACGATCTTCAGTGGCAGATGCAGGAGCCTCGGCGCCCTTGAACAGCACCCTCCAGGCACCTTCGTACGTCGTATCAAAGAGCCCGCTCAATGCCTGGTGATGTGCCGGATTGAACTCCCACAATTTAAATGCCCGTTGTTGGCAGGGGAGAATCCGGCGGATGAGCATGACTTGGACCACATTGACAAGCCTGAGCTTCTTGTTCACCAGCTTCTGGATACAGGCTTGAAGTTCCGTCAGCTCCTCCGAACTACCCCATAGCAAGCCCTTCTCTTTCCAGGAGGTGAGCTGCATAGGGATGCCAGATCTGAACTCGAGGGCCGTCGCCCACTTAGGGTCGCGCGGCTCGGTGATGTAGAACCACCCCGATTGCCACCCCTTGACGGATTCCACGAAGGCCCCTTCGAACCAGATTACGTTGGGCATCTTGCCCAACATGGCGCCTCCGCACTCCGCTTGAGTGCCCTTCACTACCTTCGGCTTGACATTGAAGGTCTTGAGCCACAAGCCGAAGTGGGGCTGGATGCCGAGGAAGGCCTCGCACATGACGATAAACGCCGAGATGTTGAGGATGAAGTTTGGCGCCAGATGGTGGAAATCTAGGCCGTAATAGAACATGAGCCCCCGGACAAAGGGATGCAACGGGAAGCCCAGTCCGCGGAGGAAGTGGGGGGGAAACACAACCCTCTCATGGGGCCTGGGGGTGGGGATGAGCTGCCCCTTGTCGGGCAGCCGGTGCGCGATATCGCCGGAAAGGTATCCGGCGCTGCGCAGTTTTGCGATGTGCTCCTCTGTCAGGGAGGAGGCCAGCCATTTGCCTCCCGCTCCGGACATGGTCGGAGAAGGTCGAGGCGAGATGCGCGGACTTGGGCCCTGGAGCTCGAGAGTACGCGGAGATGGATAAGCAAAGGAGGAAGAAGGCGTAGGTAAAAAGGGTGGATCCTTATCCCCTTATATATGGGCGGACGAAGACTATACGTCCCCACCGGCCTGGTAAAACTCGCTTATCTCCCAAGCGCCAGCATCAATGGCGCAGTTGGGTTACCCACGTCCATATTAATGAGAATCCCGGAATAAGGGGAACACGATCTCTGCTTCGACAAGACGTGCCAAGGAAACCGCTTCGCTAAATGCGCTGAGGTGGTATAATAAAAAACAATTCAAGTAAAGGCTTGGTAGTGGCGTGACGTCATGCTACAAGATACGTCAACAGATTGAACTTGTGTACATAATATTCTCTCTACGGTGGAATGTGGAAATTATTTTGCAGAGCCGGACACTATCCTGGTGTTCACAATCTTCTATGGATTATTCGGAGGAGGAACCCGCCTTGCAATGCCGAACAATATGCGCACCGGACTCATCGCCATTGAAGCCTGGTTCAGGGGCTACTGAGGGAGTCCTAGACTAGGGGGTGTCCGGACAGCCGGACTATCATCGTCAGCCGGACTCCAAGACTATGAAGATACAAGATTGAAGACTTCGTCCCGTGTCCGGATGGGACTTTCCTTGGCGTGGAAGGCAAGCTTGGCGATACGGATATGTAGATCTCCTACCATTGTAACCGACTCTGTATAACCCTAGCCCTCTCTGGTGTCTATATAAACTGGGAGGCTTTAGTCCGTAGGACGAACAACCATTACAACAATCATACCATAGGCTAGCTTCTAGGGTTTAGCCTCCTTGATCTCGTGGTAGATCCACTCTTGTACTACCCATATCATCAATATCAATCAAGCAGGAGTAGGGTTTTACCTCCATCGAGAGGGCCCGAACCTGGGTAAAAACATCGTGCCCCTTGTCTCCTGTTACCATCCGCTTAGACGCACAGTTCGGGACCCCCTACCCGAGATCCGCCGGTTTTGACACCGACACTAGGGTTTTGCGGCTGGTGGAGAGGGCGTTTTCGCGCCCATGGAGTATGAATGGGGAAACGGAGAGAGGCGGGGAACTAAGGGGGAACAATGTTTCGGTTTGAGACGCACTTGTTTGAAATTTGGGGAAAGTTACAAACTTTGCCCCCATCTAAAATTTCGGACATATTGCGGGTGGGGGTAGGATAGTCATGTCAGGTGTCCTAAATGTGGGCGGGATAGATTTCGGCCTAGCGCATGGGTGTTTAGGCGCCCACGGCGTATGAATGCTTCTCGGAGGCGGTTGAGACTGGCGTCTTGGTGAAGTTACAAACCTACCCCGGTTTAGACCTTTGTACATCGGGCCGATAGGCTACACGGGCCAGAGTCAGGACAGTAATTTCCTACCACCAAACATTAGTCTCGCGCGGTTTCGGGGGACCAGAGGCCTATTTGGCACTTCATTCAATATTTGGGAGCAGAAGCATTAACGTTTTCGGTTCTCTTGGATTGAACTTTCAGGATTTGTCAAACTTCACAAATCTTTACTCTTGAAAATCCTAAAGCTACGATTATTTTGGAATGGAGGGGGTACATTTCAATATACATTGTACACGAGTATATATTAAAAAATATGCAACTTACCTCAGTTCATGCATGGTTCCAGATATAATCTCCTTGGTTGCAAAAAAAAGTTAGATATGCGTATGAATATATATAGCATGTTCAAACTCACAAAAAAGATTGATGCCCCCTTTTACATCTGATTTACAAATGCCATTATCTCGGGTTCAAATATATGAATGCACTTCCTATGAATTCGAATATTCGAAACCCCCTTTATGTTGAATTCGACATGTATTCTATTTCGTAGCTAGCAATTTGGAATGTATCCATGCAAGTGACAAATGTATAAGGTGCTTCACACTAACAACATGGAGTGCACTAATTAATGTTTATATATGAATTGCAAAAGCATCCATTGCCTGTATTTCAAACTGCTCTCACTCTATGGATTGATAATATGAAATAAACACATGCACATGCTAGAATTCAATAGAGTATGGGTGTCTGATAGACCAATTTTCGTCCGTACGCAATTTGCAAAATTCATGATCTCATCCAAAAATAATAATGCCATTTATATTTTAATTTAATGCGTAGAACCGCCTTTTACACGTAGATGCACTATGCCTCGGCCCGTTCTCACAAACGCGTTATATATCTCTCTATCTAACGCATAAGTGCACACACTTTATATGCATCGACATTTCTCTTTCACACATGCTCACAATCTATCAGGGTGTCGGGGTGTCTCACGCACATGCTCTCTCTCTCTCTCTCTCTCTCTCTCTGTGTGTCTCTCTCTCTCTCTCTTTCTGACTACTATGTACCACTCTTTTCACTAATCTCAGTTGGAAAACACTATTTCTCTCACATGCATATATACACATGCACGGTCTCTACTAGCCCTCTATACGCACATATATGTGCCTACGTGTCTCCCACATGCACATTATCTTTAGGCCTCTCTCGCACACATTGCTCCTCCCCCAGACACACCTCTCTCTTAGTAGTTGGCAGATATGATTTCATCATATCATTCGGTAGGATATCCCTGGTTGTTAGGATGGATGGTAATACGAGGCAAACTTTTACCCTAGTTCGAATCAGACCCTTGCAGTTGAAGAAAGAGCCTACTCCTGGTACTGTATATCAATGATAGGGGTGTGTACAAAGTACACGTGAATACCAGGCATTGTGCATGTGTGTATACTATCGACGAACTAGCCCCCAAGCTTGTATAACATACTGGGGGCCTAGGGTTGCAAATCATATATAGTCAGCTTATCACCAGTGGGGATAGAGTCCTCCGCGACTCTGGTAGCTTCGTGTTGTACACCAAGTCCTCCACATGGGTCTTCGTATAACACATCTCGGTCCAACCTATATGTGGCGCAGGATGGAACCGACCCATGAGTCTTCATGTTGACCCACCACAACTAGAAATGATGTGCCCACCACACCACACACGCAATTGGCCACTAAGAAAATAAGCATATACAATAGTACAACGGTATCTAGCTCACGGTACGTCTCCATATTTTGTTGATGACACTGACGGACATTGCATTTGATGCGTGCTCCGTATTTTGTTGACAACACTTACGATCATTGTATTTGAAGTGAAAGCATAATATGTCCACTGAACTTCAGAATAAGCTCATCACGGTCACCACATACATTTTGTCGTGCTCACCAACATGTGGTTGGATGGTTAGGAGGACAGTGGTTTCTCGAGCCCACCAAGGTTAAAGTCCCGGTGCTCGCATTTATCTTGTGATAATTTCAGTATTTTCCGGCGATGTGCGTTCAGTGGGAGGAGACGTTCCACTCGACTACGAGCCACCTATGGTGACTTCGTAAAATCTCAAGATCATATATGCTGGCCCACTCTCTCGAAGGTGCTCATAGGGGTAGGTTCGCGTGTGTGCGCTTATAGCGGTGAGTGCTTGCGCGTATATATGAGCCCTTGCGTCTGTACCGTGTTAAACAAATACATGTCATGATTATATGGTCACCGGCTCACCCGTACAACTCCGTATTTTGTTGATGACACAATCAATTGACCAGCCAAATGTTCCACGCGACGCAACTAGTGTTGCACCATCGGGGCGCGTAACCGTGGGGCCCACCTGTCAGCCCGTATATGAAAAAAAGAAATGGTAGTTTGAGTCTGTACTGTTTTAATAAAATAGGAGTACATTTTAGGGTGATCATACGGTCACTGGCTCACCATACAGCTCCGTAATTTGTTGATAACACGATCAATTGACCAGTCAAACTGTCCACATTCAGCAGCGCACATTACCATAGGGCCCACCAGTCAACGCGTATATGAAGGACAGAAATGGTAATAAATTAGTAGTCGGTGGGTATTCGAAGTCGTGAGACCTCTGGTTGGCAGTCGCTGGCGGTTGGGGGCGTTGATTGGGCGGTGGGGTGGGGATCGCCGGAGAAAAAGCTCGGCGCGAGGGGGGCCTAGAGGGATGGCCGGTGCGGCAGTGGACCGGCGGTGGGGAGTGGTTTCGGGGAGGGCGGGCGGCGTGGCGGCGCGGGCCGGCCGCGGGCGGCGGGGGCTGGCGGTTCGGCCGGTGGTGGCTGGCGGCTCAGGGAGGTGGAGTTTGATGATAAACTGGAGGCCATTGATTTCGTATCCAATGGCTGGAAAATCTAATGACCAGAGATGAAAAAGTCAGTCGACTGACGTGTAGCCTTACCCCGTACGTACACATGCATGCACGCAAGACACGCACGCATGCAGGCATGCAACACTGACACGTACACACGCACGCATGCTGGTGTGCAACACTGTCACGTACACATGCACTCACAAACACACGCACGTACGCACCCATGCATGCAACACTGAAACGTACCCTTGCATGCACACAACACTCGCACGCCTGCATGCACACAGCACACGATGCAAGACACACGCTCAACTTATACGTGCATGCACCCTTTGTTAAGGACATGGATTGTTACAGGTATTAATCAATCTTATCTGTGACAAGCAGAACATTGATGTTTGCAGCGGTCTTTATGAATCACAATGTATCGAATGGGCTATTAACATGGTAGGCTTATCTACATGAAAAAGATGACGTCACACTCAATGAACAATCATCGGTTTATGAAATGCCCGCTTCTGACCTCCCTGGCCCACCAAAGGTTCCTCTACTGTGCGCTGCCTGTGTTGGGTCACTGACATGCAGGACGGGTACCCAAAGAGCCCACACATCAGTGGAAGAACGGTGCAGTGTCCTAGGTCAGAATCGAGGGCGCCACTCGCTGCACGCCCAGCTGAACACGCCTCCTTGCCGCATTCAAACGCCTCCATGAAACCCGCAAGTGTGGAAGCCGAGAAACCCACTCTGGACACACGTCCGTTCATGACTGGGCCGGCATTAAACGCAACACCGGCCGAGCTCCTCCCGTCCGCCGTCTATTTAATCTCCTATTTAAACAAGGCCAAATGTTGGCCAAGAATCGCACACCTCCGCCGTTCCCCTATCTCCTCCACCATTTTGTCCACTCTTACAATGGCTTACGAAGAGTAGTTATTCCGCATCCAAGCCGGCTGGGTAGCCCGCCGGATATGAGCTATGCAGCTCGCTGATCCACCTCCATCCCCTCGCTTGACGGAGCTAGTTGCCGCCCCAAGCCGGCGCGCGGTTCAGCAACTCGCCGCTCCAGGCCAGCTCGACGAGGAGCGGCGCACGTGCGTCGTTGCTTCCGTCCAGACCGCCGCCTCGTACCGCGTCTCCCGTTTCTGTGGCCGAGACTCCCATGCCGGTGGCCGCGCCATGCAAGCAGCGACAGAAGCCGGGTGCTCGGAGAGTGACGAGTCGGTGGCCAGCGCCTCCGCATCCGTCGCCAACATCAAGGAGAAGTAGAACACGGGAGGCCGCCGCCGCTTGGGTCCCATGAAGGCCACCGCGGAGGCGACACCGGCATACACAGCAGGTGTCTTGCCGGATCCTTTTGTTGCGAGGACCTTCGTCGACCCCGCATGGGCTCCATGGAAGAGGGGAATGTTAGGATGAACTCGAGCCGGTGCCAGCCATGTCGAAGTAGTGGCCGGTGATGAACTCGAACCGGTGCCAGCCACCATCATCTTCGGCACCAGCCAATGATATCAGTTGGGCAGTGGGGAAGCGAGTCATCCTTTGCACTGAAGCATATACCTCCAGGGCTCCCGGCAGTCTGGTGATCGTGCTGCCGGACATGAGGAACACAAATCGATCGGCGGGCGACCATTTAGGCCAGGTATTATATACCTGTGCTGTCTAGAACTAGCACCGCGTAGTTCATTTGAATGTAATGAAATCCGTCATGTTTGTATGAAAATCCGGTATTTTATATGATCTCCGTCGTTGTTTATATGAAATATTAGTTTGTCTACGTGTTTGCGTGAATTTCGTCTGGTTGGTTGAGTTGCTGTCATAATGTGTGCGGCTACGGTTGGACGGCGTAATTTGCGGGTCGCCGGTCGGTCTGCGGGCGGCTCGGGCGGTCTTGTGGGACAAAAAAACACAACTCGTGCGAGCTCGTCTCCAACGTGCGCGATGGAGGATGCATGACAGCATGAGCACCCGAGCCATTCCTCGTTCATCGGTGGCAAAGGCACCGGTGGACAAAAGGGTCGCCAATATTTTGGCTACCCCGGGAAAGATCCAAATAGCCCCTCCCAACAGATTCAAATCCCTCGTTCGCCGTGGAATTCTGCCATGTGTTGTTTTCATGGATTAGCAAGATGCCCGTGCATTGCACGGAACATCAAGATGCATTTTTTTACAAACTCCCGCATGCATGCAAGGGATAATTAATGTCCTCCTTTGCTAGTACCACGAGGCAAACACCATTAATATTGCATCAATTAGTGTTAGTGGCCTTGTATATCTGCAAATTGTAATTTTGATAGTGGCCCCTTGTATATAAAAATGGAGGGAGAAAGATGAGAGATAAGGTGAGGAGGAGTGGGGCGTGGTGGTGACTGGTGGTCGGACTGGGCGGAGGCATGGGGATGGACGGCGCATTATGTCTAGGTTTGTATCTCTCTCACACATAGACACGTAGGTGGGGGTGTGCACGAAGAGAAGAGGTGCACGCATGGCGCACGTACTCCTGTCTCTTTCCCAACCACACCCGCGCGGGTACACGGTGGAGCTCATTTCTATACGAAAAGGCAGCCCACGTGGTAATTTGACACGTGTACTAGTTGTCCACTTGGTGGAGGGAGGATCGTCTACCATGGGTGAACAAACAAATTGCGACTTGATGTGTTATGTTAAAAAAGAGGCAAACCATGTGCGGCCTACCTTAGAGGCAAGGCTCTATACACTGGAGTACTTTTGATGTGTCCCGTCAACTCACAGAACAAGGAGAAGCTTGCTTAGTACGCCGTCTCCCCTGCCCACGGGCGCGGTGGCTCTCAGGATGAGGTGAAGCTTGCTTACGAGTAGTAGTAGTAGTAGTAGTAGTAGTAGTAGTAGTAGTAGTAGTAGTAGTAGTAGTAGTAGTAGTAGTAGTAGTAGTAGTAGTAGTAGTAGTAGTAGTAGTAGTAGTAGTAGTAGTAGTAGCAGTAGTAGTAGTAGTAGTAGTAGTAGTAGTAGTAGTACTCCTACTACTATATGCCTTACGCCCGCTCCCTCGCCCACGCGCGCGGTGGCTCTCAGCACGAGGAGAAAATTTTACTACTCCCTCCGTTTACTCCTTGTCCCTACTACGTACATTGGTTAGAGAGATTATCATATTGTTTGGAATATATATGTAGTACTACCTCCATTTACTTATACAAGGCCACTATAAAAAAATACATTTTGCATCTATACAAAGCCACAAATAGTAATCGAGACAAAAGTTACTACTCCCTCCTTTCCAGTTTATGGCTCAATTTCAAAATCTCTCCAACCAAGGTAGATGGTGAGTGGTCGAATTAATTTCGTAGTTTGCACAAGTAATTAGTACGCTCGTTTTGCTCAAGAAGTTATGTTTACCGAGGCATTAATTAGAACGAATGCATGAATGACCACTAAATTTCCATGAACTTCTACATGCATTGGTTAGTTTCCTCTTAACACTGCTTGCGTCGGGTGATCTAACGCAACTCGAAATCCAACATGTAATGGTACTACTACTAGTAGCAGATTTGAGAATTATCAAACGGAAAAATGAATATTTTTTAGATGAGCCCTATAAACCCTAGTGGGTACGTACTCTATAAAAACAGAATTTTACAAAACTAAGTTGCTCCCTTTCATGAATTCTGTAGTATACTCCTTCGTCGATGCTCCCTTTCATGAATTCTGTACTTCCTGTCGCCGACATGTGGGACATATAGCAACCGGGTCGACGTGTCAAGCACCAAATAACAGTGCAGAACAGCAAGGGGGACGCACCCCACTCATACCGGCCCAGTAGTAGTAATGAGCAATGAGACATCAAATCACAATGTCGCACCTTCCCAGACGGATGAAGCAACCATTATTTCACACTTCGGTTCGCCATCATCTCAAACCACATAGTATTGCTTCTGCCTCAAGAGGGACACGCGCATCGCCTTGGTACATCATGACACGTGGGACCGCATGATAGGCCATGCTCCCCCGATGATCGCTCGGTAAAATCACCTCATTTTTACTATACTTCCTCCGTATCGGTTTACTACATGGCATGCACGTCGTTCTAGGCTAAGAATTTAACTGGCTATATATGTGATGAACAGTACTCTAGCCTTTTAAAAAAATATACTTTTGCACAGTAGTAGTATCGATGGGTTGCTCCATGGAGCAAAAATTAAAATTAAAAAAAGGTGGTACATATAGAGAGCGCTCGTCGCCAAATTATGCATATAGTACTATTAAAAAGGCTTGTCACAATAATGGTGTCCGGCACAAGTGCACAACCCACCCCTCAAATAAAACTAAGCACCCTAGAATTCTTTGACAAAACTAAGCACCCTGAAATTCTTTGACAACTAAACTGCTGGCTATATGATGTTGGCCATATATATTGTACGTATATAATGTGAATAAACGTGTGGTAGTACTATACCAACTAAAAGATGAAATGTAAGAAATACTAGTAGTATGTACGTACTGAAGAGCTAAAGTAACGAGAAGAAACATAACATAGTTCTGCTGGGGGCTCAGCACAACACACCCCTCAAATTAAATTAAGCACACCTGAAATTAAACTTTGCAACTATTCTGGTAGTCACTGCATTAGAACCACCATGAGCAACGACACTGCCACCTTACTCGGAGTACTCATCCATGTCCTCGACTTCGTCCTTGTCCCTCTTCCTCTTGGCCGATACTTCTTTGCTTGAACCGCACACTTGGCTCTTGCTCTTCATCCAACCCTTGTAGATATTGAAACAAAGGTAGCCATCCATTGCTGCGTAGTGGATGTGGTCTATATCTAGTACATTCCGCTGCCATGCATAATGATGAAACGTGTATGGAGGTTTCTCCAGTTACTGTACGAAGGATGAACCATGGCTCCTGCCAGGGTCAGCATTGAAGGCTGAGGAGAGGACACCAGCCGATTCTTCTGGAGGTCGAAGGGGTTGCCTACAACGAGGCCTATCCGACCCAGGACTTCTTCATTGTTCGTAAAGTCTACAGTAACGAATTTGACTTGGTTGCTCTTGAGGAAGTCCTTAAAATCCAGGCATTCAACGTCGGCATGGCATATGTGGTAGACCAAGCATAAGTCATGCACGCAAACCTGGATCACGGCGGGTTTCTTCCTCTCTTCGTCCTTTAGATCCTTCTGTCATCCCAGGACTGTGGTGTACTCAACATCTAGCCCAGCGGCCCACTCATCATCTGAGTTCTCGAACATGCGTCTGAAGCGAGAAAGGCATCCTTTCACCGTCGCGGAAGAACGGGTGTAGATGACGTCGAACTCATCACCGGTGATGGTTCTAACCTTGTACTCACCGCCAATCATGGAGATTTGGGACGCCATGGATTTGGGAGGAGGGTTGGGATTAGTGGAACTGCCGTAATGTGAAAGGACGGGACGACTAGGAGCGAACCACCGTAGTATTAAAGGACGTGCGGGGACGAGTAGGAGCGAAGTGCCAGCGTGCGAACGGCAGGGTAGTGGCTTTCCATTCTCGCATGATACGGGCTTCCGAGAGCCCTTGTATCTGAGATTGAACGGTTGCATGGCGTGATTCTAGACCTATGGGTGAATATCCTATCCTGGAGGGTTATTCTGCAAATTTTCAGCAACTTAGCATGCGACCGTTTAATCTCAGATCCAAGGGCTGCCAGCAGCCCGTATCATGGTCGCGCCTACCACGACCGTCGTGTCGCTCTCGCGGCCGCGCCCTTGGAGATTTAACGCGGTGCGTTAGGCTATCTGATGTTGGCATGTCATACATAGTCATCACTTAGTCACTCATACTACAACAAGGTTAGCTATAAGGTTGGCTATAAGTGTATTTTTTTTACTGCTCTCTATCTCTTTCTTCGTACTCCCTTCGTCCCATAATATAAGAACGTTTTTGACACTAGTGTTGTGCCAAAAACGTTCTTATATTATGGGACACAGGGAGTACTAGTATTTATTGCATTTGCCAAGGAGTGACCTCTTCCAATGTGAAATGGTGTGCTTATTAGTTTTTTGTTGCTAAGTTTGCTTCATTTAATTATCTATAGACTCAAAATTGTCTTTTCACCTAGGTACACGCGCTTAGCACCGTTTCTTCCTTGGGTCACCAAACTAGTCTCTCTCTTCTTGATTAACTTGCCACATCAGACTTTATGCCTATGTGTCAAGCTTAGGACCTCTAGGAGCAAGTAAGTACAATAGTGCGCTTTTACATGGCATTTTTGCATATGTGGAGGAAAGAGAGGCAAGGAAAAAGTGGAGAAGTGGGCTCTCATGCAAGAGCCAGCCTCTACTACATGGTGGAGCATTGGGAGAGGCACCTGTATGGAGGTGGTCAGGAATCGGGAGACTCACGCCGATCATAGCAACGCAGTTAAAATGATAATGGCAAGTCAAATCACAGGGCCCCACTTGTGAAGCAGTAACTCTCTATCAAATCACACAGCCCTACGTTTGCAGCAGCCTACTCCCTCGTCTTCTCACATCTCTATCAAACCGACTAGGCGGAACGGCCCCGCCTACCGCGCAGGAAAAGCCCCGCCCTCGACTTTTAAATACAACTACATCCGCTTAAGAATACAATGATATACTTTTTGTGACATAGTAACGCATATTTAGTTAGTCAAATGGATGACCTAGAACTACGTGTAGGCCCTATAAACCGAGACACCTAAAAATAAAAAACCGAGATGGAGAGGGTAGTTCAGCATGTATATTTTTAGATCAATATAGTCGGGATTCACCAAGGAGCAAAACCAAGTGGTAGGCTGCTCCTGTCGTATTGGCGTAGCAACTCAAGCAGGGTCAGTCCGCACACGAAATGGAGACACACTTAACAGGACCCCTTTGGCCGACATGTGGCTCATCCACCGTCTTGTTCCACGTGCGATGCACCAAATTACAGTTTGGAGCAGCGGTTGGAATTGGAGGCACCCCGGTCGTAGCGCCGCAGTAGTAGAAAATGAGCAATGAGGGGTCAAATCAGGAAGCCCCACCTTTCCCGCATTAAGTTGGACGGACGAAGCAACCGTCATTTCACTCTAGGGCGCAAGAGCATAAAGAAAAGAGAGAACAATGATTCGTGTGGCAGCTACCTAGGGCACCCTATGGTAGGGGTCTCCACTACAGATCCTTTTTTTTGAAAGCGCCTCTACTACAAATCGGCTTCTCCCTCGTCCTCTTGAAGAAAACCGATGATGAGTGCGGTGGTAGGGTTTGTAGGAGTACTACGACATGCGGGGCCACGTCGTAGTAAAGTTTTTGAGGTTCGAATTTTCAATAAAGCTATATGCACTGCATTTCGGAACGGAAGGAGCATACGACAGTTGCTAACACTCACGTGGAAGATTTGTGTGTAGGAGGAGTGGCTGTTCTGTTAAATGACATGGCGAAACTGACACTGTCGGGTACCGATCTAACGGTTCTTACGGCGTTCGTCAGGAAAAGGCTTGTGGCGAACGTTTGTCGGATAATGATTTACGGACACATGCATTGCATTGATACGTGCCCCCCTCTCTCTCACGCACACGCACTCTCACGAGTCACGACTCTCCCGAGTTCTCTCGCAGACTCGCACGTCGCACCCACCGTCTATCTGCAGGTAGACGTCACGCACATATGTTCTCTTCACACCCTGCCCTCAGAACTTCTAAAAAACAAAAGACGCCACGCAGATTTTATTTTAGCTCACACGTCACACACTTATACTATTACTCTTGCGGCGAGCGTTATTTGGGCATAGTATATTGTATTCTCACGAAGAGAAGTGGTGCACGCACGCACTAGTTCTCTCACACCCACTCGTGGGTACACGTAGGAGCGCATTTTTTTGAAGCTGGTACAACAAAATCACTCCACTATATATATAAGCAGGAGCCTTAGCGCTTGCTTTACTAGGGTTACTCTCGTTCACTCTCTCATGCTCTCCAGATCTAAGCAAGACATAGGTGGCCACACTCTCTCTCAGCTCACGGGTGGTCACAAATCCTGCCGGACAACCTCGACCGGGGCAGGGGTGTAGGTGCATCGTTCACGCTGTCGGTGGCGGCAAGGGAGGAAACCAACGGCTGCCCGCGCGTCCCGGTCGGCGGCCATGATGTTCTCTCCGAGAGAGCACCGGCTCGGGAGGGCCTCCGACCCCTTCTTCCTCCCTGCGGTATTGTGGCCAAGATGCGGCCTCTCGACGCCGTCTTTGCCACATGCCGATGACCCTCAGGTATATATTCCTTCGAAACCTGCCTTGCTGGGGGACAACGCAAATGAGAATGAACAGGTCTAGATTTCTTGTGCTCACATAGGAAAATGTCACCGAGGAGATAAAAAATGGGACAAATGAAGACATGTTGCCTGAGTGTTTGCCACTCTCAGCAGCCACATCTACCTCACCACTTTATGCCCCTGCTGTCCCTACGCCCATATCGCTACCATTAATGTAAAATCACATGAAGCATTAAGCAATGCCACCTAATGTCACTATAAGTAATGGTCTAGTGTCGTCGATAAATTGAAGCAATGCCACCATCATTTTATGAAGTGCTTTCGTCTTGCTTTATTTCCCATGAATTGTGTTTTTGCGGTTACACTTAAATCTCACACCGCTAACATTGCTTCATCCCAGTTGAACTGCACAAATTTGATTGCACATTTACTGACCATGTGCTACTCTCATGACAGTAATACTAATGCTATTGTTGTGCATGTTAATCTAGTGGCATTGTTGATGTGATGTGATGCTACTTACTTAAGGACTCTTCATACTGTCAATCTAGTGCCAATTATAACGCAATAGATGCTGCTATTAATCATACGCCACTGCAAATATCTGTCACTGTTTAAATAACCTTATTTCGTATTTGCGCAAACAGGGATGTCTGTCTCCATATCGTTTTGGGATGTCTGTCTCCATATCATTTCTATCCGTGCAATCAAAAGCACACACCTCAGTTTTAGTACAACTGCGCAAAATGAGATGGCTATCCCTCGTTGCCGTCGTCTAACCTCCCGTCTTCAAGGTATCCCTACATTGGTAGTAACTAAGGTAGAATGACCAATGCAATCTAAAAGAAGCTGATTCATACGTTTTACTTCTTGATTGCAGTGCAGGGATGAGCGAAAACAACTGCATCCTAGTCCGGAATGCACTTTCTACCAGTTCATCCATGGACCGAGGACTAGCTGGCACGGCTGCACGGTGGTTTTTTGGACAGGTGCGCGGACAAGAGGCATTGTGGTCTGCTTATTTCTGCAAATAGCAGTGCTTAAATTTAGTGGAATGCACAAGAATTTCACCTGGTCAGTACACTGCATGGTTCAGTTCAGCATTCCAGCTGAGACCACAATTATAATTGGTTATTCTGGAATGAGAGAACCTAACCTTGGATGGTGGCAACAAGAAAAAACCAGAGTGAACTCCAAGAAATTTAAGCCTGCCGAGAGGCCCTTTGCTCAGAGAAGCCTTGCTTGTTTTTTCCTGATTTGTAAACCTTCTCACAACTTTGTCTTTTGCTGTGAACTAGTATATGTTTGTTATGTTCTATGAATCATTGAGATGTATAAAATTGCTTAACTTATGCTTTTCAAGTTTTTATGAAGACGAGTTTAATGTGAGTGTTCCACATGAGCTCTTGACTAGCGTGTGAACGTTTGGAATTTATTACATTGTGGCCTCAGTTAACTGCATGAACCACTGTAACAAGATACATAGTTGCTTATATGTCAAACAGCAGATTGTTGATTGTTAGCTGGTCGATAGCCTAGTGTTGAAGCGAGCTGAGCCAATGTGCCGTGTTTTGCACGACTGCTTACAAGTGGGGTAGCATCAACAGTGTTTACAAGTACTTATGTATAGGTCGGCGCACAGTTCTCGAACAAGTGCTCTATTTCATCAAAACACACACTGCTCGTATGATAAACCGCGACAACTTATGTCTTACCATGCCATATGCATGAAAAACTAGTGAGGACGCATATGTTTCGGCAACAATTATGATGGTTCTCACATGATTCACGGGCACACAAAAGTAGCAGTAGTTCCCATAGATGGATTCAAACAGAGTACTAGCCCCAGAGGGGTCGATAACAGGCAAGGTTCAGATAATTAGACACAATCCAAACTTCTTTTAAACACTAGCTGGGGCAACTATTTCATGCCTCGATCTAATTTGGGCTGGACACAAGATGGACCTTGCCATGAACATCATCGAGGACGTCCCGCGGCAGCTTAATCCTGTGAACCTTCATGAAGACAACCTTGTCGCCTTGCCACTGATAAACTTGTTTGTGGAGGCATGCCATGTCATCTTCCTGCGTAAGCTTGACAAGAACAGTATGCCTCACAAACGAAGGAGTAGCTTTGAACTCTTGTGCCTCAGTACACCCTGGACAACACGCCTGACAACAGTGAGGCTGGAATACAACTCTTCATTGGTATAACCGCAAATGGCTTCCAGGATCCAACAGCCTAAGAACTCTGTTTTCCCAGTGTGTATATTCAGGTCATCCGCCTCATAGCGAGTGACATGTACCACCACACAATCCTTGTCCGCATCAGGGCTCTAATTGAAACAGAAACAAATTCTGAATTACTTTTCAGTATAAGAAACACAAGTTATTTAAACCACTATGTATAGCATGGCATTGAAGCTAATAAAATTTTGCCTTATTAATCACCACATACTTAGATGAAAAACCACAATCGAGATCGGCAAAGAAGAAAATCACCTTGGGTAGCTCAGCGGGGGGACACATCCTCGAAGGGGAAAACTGCTCATGCAGTGCCACGGGGGCTGTAACCTCAAACGGGGCGTTGACCATCTCATTAGTGGCTGTGAAGCGTATCTGGGGTCGGCTCGGTGGCTGCCTCCATATTCTTGGAGCTCTCTGTCTCATGGGGATTAGCCTACCACATCTGCTCCAATATCGGCAGATCTTTGCTTGGTTCTCCTTGGTCCATCATGAAACTGACGAATACTAGGAGACCACTGAAAGGAAAACCCAATTGCAATGACAATGAAACAAAATAGAGAGTGAGGATCGGTTATTGCTTTGCAAAAGTTTTTTTTTCTCTGAACAAAAATATACCAACATCATGGATCTGCTTACCTTCCCTTCGTTGGGAGAGAAGAACAGTGGAACATGCGAGTGTTGCCTTTCTTGAAGACAGTGAGGGAGAAGGGGATTCAGCTAATGAAATGATGGTTGCTCTGTCCATCAAACTTCGACTGCAGGGAGGTGGGGTTTTGTGATACGACGGCTCGTTACTGGCGTGCTACGACCGGGATGACTCTCCGCCTGCATACTACCTTCTAATTTGGTGGATGGCATTTGGGCCCGCGCGCTGCATGGCCCGCATGTCGGTGAACAAAAGTATAACGGCATTCAGTAGAGGGAGACGTTTCAATGACCTAGGAGGAGCCAGAAGCAGTAGAGTGTCTCCACTGTACTAGTAGTAATTGTTTTTCTGGGTAGCTGCAGAGTGTTTCCACTGTACTGGTAGTAATTGTTTCTCTGGGCCCAAGACAAAACAGCCCATCCACACTAGTAAATAGTAAAATCAATTCAAAAGCCCATATATTTACTGAATGAGAGGCGCTACCACACCTAGCACACCGCCCCCCAAAAAAACCTGGGTGCTCTTCTTCCTCCTTGCTCCCACCCACCTCACGTCAGCTTGCTCCACTCGTACCCCCAAATTCCTCACCTCACTCCTACAGAAAACCCTAGCTCCCCTTCTTCCTCACTCCTACAGAAAACCCCTAGCTCCCCTTCTTCTTCACTCGCACTACAACTAGGCTCGTCATTCGTTACTCTCCTCAAATCCATGAGCGCGATGCGACACCGTCAATGAAAATGGAGTCGGCTGACCCCAGTGCCAAGAAGATGAGGCTCTCGCCAGTGGCGACGCCTGTTGTAGATCCCGCACCCGGCAGCACGGGGAGAAGCGGCGATCCCACCCCCACCGGATCCTAGGAACCCGTAGAATCTCGGGTGGACCGCATCAGCGATCTCCTGGACGCCGTCCTTGGGGAGATCATCTCGCTTCTCCCCACCAAGGATTGTTGCCGCACCCAAGTCCTCCCAATTTGGTGGCGCCCTCTATGGCGCGCTGTGCCCCTTAATCTCAACTGTCGTCAGCTATCTCTCTTCAATGATTTTGAAATCCCTAGAGCATCATCTCCTCCCACCAGGGCTCCGTTCAAAGCCTCTGCATCCCGTCATGCTACTTGAGCAAGCATACCATGCCCTGCACGGTGGACGCCTGGCTGAAATCCCCTGAATTTGCAGAACTACAGCTGCTTGAGTTCTACTATTCCCCTGGAAATCACATACCACATACCGAATGCCATGAACTTGTGCTCTCAGCACCGATGTCCATGTCGCGGTTTTCCTCCTCTCTCCATACCGCCACCTTTGCGCTGTGCTACCTACCAGACAATCTGGTGCTAAACCTTCGACTCCCATTTCTCAAGAAACTTTCACTTGTGCGGGTTCGTATATCGGAGGCCTCATTGCACAACATCATCCACTCCAGTTGCCCTGCCCTGGAGTGCTTGGTGCTTGTTTTCACAGTTAGAATCGGTTGTCTCCAAATAAAGTCGCCTAACCTTGTAAGAATTGGAATTTCTTTTGACGGAAGGCAGCTCATCATCCAAGATGCCCCTTCACTTCAAAGGTTGATCCTTGATTCTAGTTATTCACCGTTGCAAATAACTGTCCTCTCTGTGCCTAAACTGGAGACCTTGGGTGTAATACATGATCTTTGTGCTCATTTCAATCTGGTGTTTGGCTCCACAGTTCTTCAGGTACTTTATATTATCATCTACACTTGTAACCATAAGCTGCATTTTAAATTTCTGCGCGTAAGTTATATATCATCTTGGAGTACACATTTTGTACTAATACCATGTTCTATGCTCAATGAACAGTTTCTCCATGGATGGCCTATCAATGGTGCTGGATTCTGTCAAGATCTTATATATCCAAATGAATAGTTTTTATCTGAACAAAATTATTGGCTTGCTGCAATGCTTTCCATGTCTGGAGAAGTTGTATATAAAGTGATAATTTCACGCACATTGGAAGCCCGCATATAGTGTACTAGAAGTAACCGTTCAGCTGTTGCTCTTTCGACACTCTTCTTTTAGACCTTAACTGTTTTCAATCTTCATGTCTATTTAGGCAACAGGATGGGGTAAGAAAGTTATAACCAATCGGTGGATTCATAAGCATCGGGATTTTCTCACTTCTCATGAGATTTGATGAAGACAATAACGCTAGAACGATATGTAGCCAACCATGAAAACACTAGATTTGTCACATTCTTCCTACAGAATGCGAGGTTACTATTGTCCATCAGGCTTAAGTTTATCAGCAGCATGGTTTTGACGGATGGGTATGTCCAAGAGCAAAAAAGGGAGTTTCAGGTGGGCAAAAGAGCTTCTGAACGTGTCGGGCTTCTATTTACAACATATTGTGGTCATAATCTAGTAAATTTTACGTCCCAGGATGTTCATTGTATGGACCTGACCGATCCATTTGACTGTGACTGCCAAAAACAGTGCTGGAGTCAGATGTTGTTGCCCTTTTCAACCTGGGTTTTTTTGTAAACCTAATGAACAATTAACCCTCGTGCTTTTGTATAGTGTGTAAGATGGAGTTAGATGTGCCTGCCCTTTTCAACTCGGCTGTGACTGACATATTTTCTTTGAAACAAGGCAAATGGCTTGCCATTCATTTAATTTAGAGTGAAATATTGTAACAAATCCCAACCAAGGGAAATAACATCACTCTTGCCAGCTGCTTGAGCTCACTGTGCATTACAGAAGCCAAGTGATTAGCCCCCACCAGCACCCACAAACTTATTTCGAACTAGCACATCAAATGGGCTGTAAATTTTCATAGGAAAGGCTGCATGACCGTGACAGATTTGGATTCTGACATTTGGGACCCGCGAGGAAATAGCCTATCCAAGGTGGTGTCGACTTACTAGCCAGTCAACAAACAATTCTGCCTACCAGCCGTTGGATTGACATCCAACATCTGTCGTGCATCTTCTATCTCTTGTCTTCTTCTTCCTCCAGCCGCCCAAACCAAACCACCCCGTCGGCTCCGCCTGCTCCCGCCTCCCATGGTTGGCTGCGCCTCCGCCGTCCTATCGTACGTACCCTCCAACATTGGCCAGTCCCTTCCTCTATTCCCCCACACGTCCTGTTATTCTCCAGCGACGTCAGCCCCAACACGCACCCGCGCCCGAACCAGTCAACCCTCGTACTCCCCTCCGCCTGCGACTGGACCGGCGCATCTTCCATGGCTCCTGTTCGTTCCATCTGAGGCCTCGCCGTCGTCCTCCGCCTTGCGTGCTTGGTTCGCTCGCCGTGCGCGGTGCGCCGCCCTCTTGCATTGTCAACGTCGTCAACAACCGAGAGGAACAAGGAGATGACTACGTGGAGAGGATGACAGTAGGGACCCACCAGCGTCATGGCAGTACGCAAGCA
The DNA here is from genome assembly GCA_963921465.1 of Triticum timopheevii. Taxonomy (NCBI): domain Eukaryota; kingdom Viridiplantae; phylum Streptophyta; class Magnoliopsida; order Poales; family Poaceae; genus Triticum; species Triticum timopheevii. Next base: position 175,829,255 of record OY997272.1, read on the forward strand.
AGTGCCTCTATATTACAAGCCCAAAAATATGGTTCCTCCTAATGGTTGGACATCTGGGGCTCACGCCATTGTCAACGTAGTCAATAAACGAGAGAATTACACTATGAGCGGCTGACACCAGGGACCCAGCAGGTCGCGCAGTTTTTTTAGAGGAACAAGCAATTGTTTATACTAGTTTTAGCAACGGATCAAGGTAACAACGGGGCTGTGCGGGGGCTGTGGCCCGTCTAGCCAGGGTTTTATTTATGTTTACCACATCATGAGCTCAATTGTGTTTTTTTCTTGCTGAAAATGGCTAGCCCAGTTCTATTTTTTTTAAGAAATACCCAAACAAGGCCTACTTGCCTTATCGGCCCTGCTGGGCTGCAAATCTTTCAAGACGAGGAGAGTTTCATTCGGTTTGCCCATAAATGGGCTGTACATTTTTAAAACACATCAAACCGAGAATTAGTTTCAATTTTTTTGATTAGAAGATTTTAAATTCCATTGATTTTTATGCATGGACAATTATTTGGATTTTATATTTATATAAATTATTTTTCAAAATAGTTTGAATGTGAATCGATATTTCTGGATTAAAAACAGTTGACCGCACTGAAATATGCAAAATGTCGTATACTTTTTAACCGTGGCCACAATATGGGGTGTAATGCTAACAAAAAGAAGATGGGCTCCAAAAAAATTCTTAAGAATTAGCAAATGGGTTGTACATTATTAGAAATAATGGCAGATGGGTTGTATGCTGTTTTCCATAGATTTGAGGCTGACTTGTGCGCCTACTACAGGTTGACGCGTGTAACATCCCAAATTTTCAATTTGGAATGTTATACATTAGATCATCAATGCATATCATATTTTATTGCATTTTTCCTAGATCCTAGAAATTCTACGCAACTCAAGGACCCACGGAGATAGTTGGGGATTTCGTTATTTTCGTATTTGGGATCTTCTCAAATTTTGAAAAATAGGATCATTTGATTTTTAATTATTTTATCTTCGAATATTTCTTATACAAAAATAAAAGAGAGGGAATAAAATGACTTTCCCAAAATAAAGAAATATTGAGGATTTAATATTAAAATCAAATAAGATTTTATTCCGAAGTTTATCGCTATTTTATTTGAATTTAGGAAAACTGCACGTTTTTCAAAACTGCATTTTAGGGCCAAGAAAATGTTCATCTCGTTCTAAATATTTTATTTAGACGGTGAAAATTTGTTTTGGCATTTTTAGAATTTTATTTTATTTTCTAGGATTTATTTAAGTTTCGGTGGAATATTTTTTTAAAAAAAACTGTTCGGACCGACCGGGCCGAAGGCCCAGCCGGGCCAGCCGCGCGACCCCGCCGCCCCGTGCCCGCACCGGACTCTGCTGGAATCCGGGAGTCTGACGCCGCTCCGGCGCCCCCTTCCCCAAGCCAGCCGCCCCCCCTCCTGAAATACCCGCCGCCGCCGCCCCACTTCGCCACCCCAAGCCGCAACAACAGCAGTGCCCGTAGCCGCCGCCGCCGCCTGCCTCGCGCCGCCGCCGTCGCACTTCCCACGCCTCCGCCGCACTTCCCCGTCGCCGCCGCAGCCCCGCAGCGCCCCACCTAGCCCCGCCGGAGCCGCCACCCCACCTCGCCGGAGCCGCTGGGTTTTTTTTTTGGTTTAGGTAAACACCGACCGGTTTTTATTTAAACCCTAGATCCGTTTTTTTAGTTCGGTTTTTTTCTCGGTTCAGTTATTTAAAGGACGTTCGTCCGTACGTTCATTTTAATGAACGATTTTCGTCTTTTAGCCGCAGACAGCGAACGTTCGTTCGTTAGCCTGTTCGTCCTTTTTTTCTTTTTCTCGGATTTTCCGCGATTATTTCTGATCGCGATTTCTGGTCCGATTTTCGTTTTAGTATAACTCTTCGCTCGTTTATCGGAATCAGGCGATTCAAGCGCCTAGAGTTTGTCTCGAAACCCTCTTTCCGCTTAACCAACTCAAACAAGTTTTTGCTACTGTAAAATTTGACTTAGGTCCAGATTAGTAAATGAAGCTTGTTTCTTTCGCCGTTTGAGTTCCGTTGCTTCGTTTGATTTGTTTCTTTTTGCAAACCGGAGTTCTTATGTTGAACTTTCTGGTTAGACCTCTTATTTGAGTTTACCCATGCATTAGATGAGTGCTTACTGTATGTTTGTTTGTTTGCGATAGAGTACCCGGAGTGCGCCGCTTGCTACTTCGAATCTCTAGGTTTCACGGATCATCAGCAAGGCAAGTAACACTTTGATCATACCTCTTTACTACCCAGTTTTATTGCATTAGATCAATCCTCAAACAATTGCATGACTAGGAGCTGTTTAATATGTGGGTTTTGGGAAGTAGATGAGGTAGTGTCTATTACCTGTTTTATTATCAAACCTTTGGGAGATACTTCTACGTTTTCTTATATTACTATGCTATGCTAGTACACGTGGATTGGGTGAGTGTATCCATAATAGATGTGAGGTTGTTATTTAATGGTTTACTTAAGGTGGCAACTTAAATTCACATCTGGGTGGATTGAGGCACCTGGGGAACCCAGTGTTGCCTGTATTTTTGGAAATCCCGGGGTACCGTGTGATTCGCCTATGGACCGCCACCCAGGCTCAAAGGGATCACAAGATTAATCACGCTAGAAACTTCTGTGTGCAGCCGCAAGCTACTGTGGGCTCTAGCATAGTTGAGTATGTTGCGTGAGCTCTTGAAGAGGTAGACTAGCAGATGTAGGGGATGTAGGTTGGTACTGTCTACCCGGAGTAGAGAGTTAATGCTTCTGAAAGACTGTGTCTCGGTCATCCGTTTCTCAAACACCGTGTAGTGCGAGAAATCAAGCGGAGGAGATTGAGTCTTGCGGGGAAAAGTGCGCAAACCTCTGTAGAGTGTATAAACTAATCATGGTTAGCCGTGTCCCTGGTTATGGACGTTTTGAGTATCTAGTACTTGGATTATCATGTGAATCTTATCATGTTACTTAATTTAATTTTGTTGGGTTAATGATGATGCTTAATTGGGATTTAGTTGGAGGAAACTTCTCAATGTTTAACAACCACCATGATAGTTAAATAAAATTTATTCCTTTGTAGTAGGGAAAAATTGGCTTTATGCAAAAGTGTAACCATAGAGCTTTCCACCAGCCATATATGCATGTAGAGATAGCATTATTCTGTTCAATACTCTCTATGTGTTACATTGCCAGCATATTCCATGTGCTGACCCATTTTCGGGCTGCAACGTTCATGTTGCAGACTTTTCAGACAACGAGTAAGGTGCCTTAGGTCGTGATCTTATACTCAGTGATGCCGTTGGAGTTGATGGACTCGCTTCTCTTCCAAGCCTTCCGCTGTTATCGTTATTAGATGGCCTTAAGCCATATTTATTGTAACAAGTTCTCTTTTGAGACATTCGATGTAATAAGTGTGTGATTGCTACTCTGTTATAAATCCTTGGAGTACTGTGCGTGTCAGTATTACCTATCCAGGGATGACACTGATGCACAGAGATCAGACTGTTGGAGGTCTGGTTGCTACAAGATGGTATCAGAGCACATGCTGACTGTAGGACACGACCACTAAGCTAAAGCCCTAGATCACTACTCTCTTCTCATTTCTAACTCCTCATTTTTTCTACTCTTTTAGGATGGCGGATGCAAGGAACAAGTTCACGCAATCGGATGTAGATACACCTTTTGGACGCCACTTGAAGGAAGTCACTTGATACCTAAACATCGGAGGTACCAAGCTTCACCGGGACCTACATCACCACTTTACCCAAAGAGGAGCGTTGGATGATTCAAGTTCAAGTTCCAGGAAGGATGTTCATGCCCATCACCGAACCCATAGAATTTTCCTTTGATGCACCAACCTGGAGTTTAGGAAAGAGCATGGCAGCCCACATCACCATGGGACGCATTGGAGAAGTTTACCACAAGGATCTCAAGGATACTATCTACCAGATTTGTGGGTGCCACGATGAGCAATGGGAGATAATCAATACCAGGAAGGATAGATCAATTGCAGCTTTCATCCGGAGCTAAACCAGCACATTCGTTGCCAGGAGAATCAGATGTGCGCAGGCATGATAGATCTGAAGAAGGCTATGACCAAGATCACGGAGCTGGAAGAAGAACTTAAGTGTACACGCCATGGTTATGAGGAGGAAATAGCAACGCTCGTGGAGAAGAATGATGATCTGAAGAAGAAGCTAAAAGTGTTTATGGGATTCCTCGCGACTGGAGGAGAAGACGATGACTGCACTTGCCTGGAGAACTACATCACCATCGACGACACCGACTCGGACCCAGACGATGGCGATGATGACTTTGTTGATGAAGCTGGAGCAGATATCATGGAGTCTTCGACCGATCAATTTTTCTAGTCGACCACCATAACAGCAGTAGTATTCTCCCATGTATATAGTATAGCCCGAGCACTTTTGTAACGATAGTTAGACCATTGTATGCCCTTGTTTGAATTGATTGAAGTGATTTTGTTTGCTTTCGTCTCATGTCCATATGGGTAGTGTATTTCTCTCTAGACCTCATTCTATTCCATATTCTCATCTTTTCTAAAACCCTCAGATGCCTCCGAGACGTGACAATGGATTTGCTTTCCCACCGAAGCTCACTAAATTGATCCAGCAGCAGAATGCATTGATGCAGTTGTTAGTCCAGAATCAGAATCAGAGGAACAACAACAACAACCCACCACCACCACCACCTATTGATCACTTAGCTCGTTTCTTGAGGCTGAATCCGCCGGTGTTCTCTAGTAGCACCGAGCCGATAGTTGCAGATGATTGGCTCCGCAAGATGGGAAGGGAGTTGACCACTGCAGGATGCACAGATGCGGAGAAGGTGCGCACATCAGCTTGATGGACCCGCGGCATCATGGTGGGAGAATTTCACAGCCACTTATCCCATCGACACTGTCACATGGGATCAGTTTCAGCAGGCCTTCCGTACTGCTCATGTTTCAGCAGGAGCTATGGCCATGAAGAAGCATGAGTTTCGCAATTTATGCCAAGGAGGACTTACCGTTGGCCAGTATGTGGATGACTTTAGTAAGCTAGCACGTTATGCCCCAGATGACGTTGCTACTGATGCAGCTAAGCAGAAGAAGTTTCTGGAAGGACTGAATGATGAGCTGATCATGCAGTTGATGGTAGCAACTTTCAACAACTACCAGGAGTTGGTAGACCGAGCTCTCATGATTGAGGGGAAGCAGCAGCAGATTGACAACCGCAAGAGGAAGTATGGACAAGGGAAGTAGAATTCTAGAGCTTAGCAGAAGCCTTGTTTTACCCCGAACACGGGAGGACATTTTCAGCATACCGATGGAGGAGAGAGTTCGCACAACCATAGTGGCCCAAAAAATGGTAATGGGAATGGAGGAAGCAACGGACAGAACCGTACCAACCCCTCAACACCAGCCAAGAGGGACCTAAGCCACATTACCTGCTACAAATGCCAGAAGACTGGACATTATGCCACTGAATGTCTTGAAGCAAAGAATGGAAATGGCAATGGAAGCTCTGGGAAGAAGCCTAACCCTTTCAACAAAGGACAGGTGAACCACGTTAGCGTGGAGGAGGTTGAAGCCCAGCCAGATGCAGTAATAGGTAAGTTTTTGGTTAAGTCATTTACTGCAATCGTTCTTTTTGATACTGGTGCATCGCATTCATACATATCAAGGGGATTTGTGGATAAGTATAAATTGCCAACCCAAGCCCTTAGGTCACCCATCTTAGTAACCTTGCCAGGAGCTGAGTATTTGGCTAATCCATGGTGTGATCGGTTACCATTAAGGATTGGTAACTATGTGTTCCCCTCAGACCTAATAGTATTGGAGTCGCAAGGACTGGATGTGATATTAGGCATGGATTGGTTATCGAAGTATGGAGAGAACATTGAATGTGCCAATAAGTCAATTTTGCCTACTACCCCAGAAGGAAGAAGGATCAAGTATGTATCCCGGCATGTGCCGAAGAGGACTCAAGTAAATTCCTTGTCAGGAGTTGTACAGGAGGAAGTACCAGTGGTGAAGGATTTCCCTGATGTATTTCCAGAGGAGTTGCCAGGCATGCCACCAGATAGAGACATTAGGTTCTTGATTGAGCTTTTTTCAGGCACAGGACCAATATCTAAGAGACCGTACAGGATACCCGCAAAAGATTTGGAGGAGATTAAGAAGCAGATTAAGGAGTTACTGGATAAAGGCTATATCGCCCAAGTTCTTCACCTTGGGGATCGCCAGTACTTCTAGTGGAGAAGAAGGATGGATCGTTGACGATGGTTGTTGATTATCGAGGATTAAATGAAGTGACTATCAAGAATAAGTACCCATTGCCGATGATCAATGACTTGTTTGACCAATTGCAAGGAGCTAAGGTATTTTCCAAGATCGATCTGCGATCAGGATACCATCAGTTGAAGATTCAAGAGCAGGATATACCTAAGACGGCATTTACCACCAGGTACAGGTTGTATGAGTATACCGTTATGTCATTTGGTCTGACTAACGCACCTGCCTATTTCATGAACAGGATGAACAAGGTGTTTATGGAGTTTTTGGATAAGTTCATCGTGGTGTTCATTGATGATATTTTGGTCTACTCAAAGAATGAAGAGGAGCATAAGGAGCATTTGTGTTTGGTACTTGGGAAGCTCAGAGAACATCAGTTATATGCCAAGTTCAGCAAGTGTGAATTTGGGTTGAAGGAAGTTGGATTCCTCGGACATGTTATATCCGGAGAAGGAATAGTAGTAGACCCCACGAAAGTTGTCACTGTGACAAATTGGGAAGCCCCCACGTCAGTTGGAGAGATCCGGAGTTTTCTTGGACTCGTAGGATACTACCGGAGGTTCATTGAAAATTTCTCGAAGATTGCAAAACCCATGACGGAGTTGTTGAAGAAGGACACCAAGTTCAGATGGACTAAGGAATGTGAAGCCAGTTTCCAGGAGTTGAAGAAACGTTTGGTTACATCACCCGTGTTGATTCTGCCAGATCAGCGCAAGGATTATGAAGTATATTGCGATGCTTCTCGTCGAGGACTTGGAGCAGTGCTTATGTAGGAGGGAATAGTTGTTTCATATGCCTCATGACAGCTTAAGCCCCATGAGTTAAATTATGCAACACATGATTTGGAGTTAGCAGCCGTAGTGCATGGATTGAAGACATGGAGACATTTTCTCATCGGAAATCATTGTGACGTGTACACGGATCATAAGAGTTTGAAGTACATTTTTACACGGAAGGAGTTAAATCTCAGGCAAAGGAGATGGTTGGAGCTCATTAAGGATTATGAGATGAGATTGCATTATCACCCCGGAAAGGCTAACGTAGTAGCCGATGCGTTGAACCGCAAGAGCCATGTCAACACACTCATGGCTGGAGAGTTACCAAAGGAACTAGGCGAGGATCTTTGTGAGCTATGCTTGGAGATAGTTCCGAGAGGCTATGTAGCAGCATTGGAGATACAGTCTACTTTGATGGATAAGATCAGAGAAGCTCAAAAGACCGACAAGGAGATTGCCGGGATAAAGGAGAAGATGAGCAAAGGAAAAGCTAAAGGTTTTCGTGAGGATGAGCAGGATACCTTATGGTTTGAGGACCGCGTTTATGTGCCTAATGACCCAGGGATCGGGAAGTTGATCCTGCAAGAGGCCCATGATTCGCCGTATTCGATCCACCCAGGAAATACCAAGATGTATTTGGATCTGAAGGACACTTTCTGGTGGACCGGAATGAAGAACGATATTGCGGAGTACGTAGCTGTATGTGACGTATGTCAAAGAGTGAAGGCAGAGTATCAGAAGCCAGCAGGATTGCTACAACCATTGCCGATACCCGAATGGAAGTGGGATAAGCTAGGCATGGATTTTATCACGGGATTGCCCAGGACTCGTTCAGGCTATGACTTGATATGGGTTGTAGTCGATCATTTGACGAAGGTAGCTCATTTCATCCCAGTGAAGACCACTTACACCAGTGCTAAGTTGGCAAAGATATACATGACCAGGATTGTATGTCTGCATGGAGTTCCGAGGAGTATTGTATCAGATAGAGGAACCCAGTTTTCCTCAAAGTTCTGAAATCAGTTGCACGAAACCTTGGGTACCAGGCTAGAGTTCAGTACAGCCTTTCATCCGCAGGCAGATGGACAGACCGAGAGAGTCAATCAGATTCTGGAGGACATGCTGAGAGCTTTTGCGCTAGATTATGGATCTAGTTGGGATGAGAATTTGCCATATGCGGAGTTCTCTTACAACAACAGTTATCAATCCAGTTTGAAGATGGCCCCTTTTGAAGCTCTGTACGGAAGGAGGTGCAGGACACCGTTCTTGTGGGATGAAGTTGGAGACCGTCAGTTGTTTGGACCAGATTTGATTAAAGAGTCTGAGGAGATGGTTAAGTTGATTCACGATAGGCTGAAGGTAGCCCAGTCCAGGAAAAAGAGCTATGCAGATTCTAAATGCAAGGAGACAGTTTACGAAGTCGGAGACAGAGTTTATCTTCGTGTATCTTCACTTTGAGGAGTTAAGCGCTTTGGAGTTAAGGGAAAGTTAGCGCCACGTTTTGTAGGACCATACAAAGTTCTGGAGCGTATGGGAGAAGTTGCTTACAAGTTGGAATTGCCCGAAGGGTTGTAAGGAGTTCACGATGTGTTTCATGTTTCCCAGTTGAAGAAGTGTCGCGCAGAAATGGTTGATATTCCACTGAGAGACACAGTGCCACTGGAAGTGATTTAGTTGGATAGTGATTTGACCTATGAGGAGAAAGTAGTCAAGATTCTTGAATACGCCAGCCGAGTCACCCGCAGCAAGGTTATCAAGTTTTGCAAAGTTCAGTGGAGCCACCATACCGAAGATGAAGCCACCTGGGAGCGAGAGGAAGATCTACGGAAGGACCACCCTCACCTATTTTCTAGCCAACCCGAATCTCGAGGGCGAGATTCATCTTAAGGGGGGTAGGTTTGTAACATCCCAAATTTTCAATTTTGAATGTTATACATTAGATCATCAATGCATATCATATTTTATTGCATTTTGGCTAGATCCTAGAAATTCTACGCAACTCAAGGATCCACGGAGAGAGTTGGGGATTTCGTTATTTTCGTATTTGAGATCTTCTCACATTTTGAAAATATGATCATTTGATTTTTAATTATTTTATCTTCGAATATTTCTTATACAAAAATAAAAGAGAGGGAATAAAATGACTTTCCCAAAATAAAGAAATATTGAGGATTTAATATTAAAATCAAATAAGATTTTATTCCGAAGTTTATCTCTATTTTATTTGAATTTAGGAAAATTGCACGTTTTTCAAACTACATTTTAGGGCCAAGAAAATGTTCATCTCGTTTTAAATATTTTATTTAGACGGTGAAAATTTGTTTTGGCATTTTTAGAATTTTATTTTATTTTCTAGGATTTATTTAAGTTTCGTAGAAATATTTTTTTAAAAAAACTGTTCGGACCGACCGGGCCGAAGGCCCAGCCGGCCCAGCCGCGCAACCCCGCCGCCCCGTGCCCGCACCAGACTCCGCCGGAGTCTGGGAGTCCGACGCCGCCCCAGCGCCCCCTTCCCCAAGCCAGCCGCCCCCCTCCTTAAATACCCACCACCGTGGCCCCACTTCGCCACCCCAAGCCGCAGCAGCAGCAGCGCCCGCAGCCGCCGCACTTCCCCGCCGCCCTGCAGCGCCCCACCTCGCCCCGCCGGAGCCGCTACCCCACCTCACCGGAGCCGCCGATCCGATCCGGAGCCGCTGGTTTTTTCGGTTTAGGTAAAAATCGTCCGGTTTTTATTTAAACCCTAGATCCATTTTTTTAGTTTGGTTTTATTTTTTTTCTCGATTTAGTTATTTAATGGACGTTCGTCCGTACGTTCGTTTTAACGAACGGTTTTTGTCGTTTAGCCGCAGACAGCGAACGTTCGTTCGTTAGCCTGTTCGTCCGTTTTTTCTTTTTCTCGGATTTTCCGCGATTATTTCCGATCGCGATATCTGATCCGATTTTCGTTCTAGTATAACTTTTCGCTCGTTTATCGAAATCAGGAGATTCAAGCGCCTAGAGTTTCATCTCGAAACCCTATTTCCGTTTAACGAACTCAAACAAGTTTTTGCTACTATAAAATTTGACTTAGGTCCAGATTAGTAAACGAAGCTTGTTTCTTTCACCATTTGAGTTTCGTTGCTTCGTTTGATTTGTTTCTTTTTGCAAACCGGAGTTCTTAAGTTGAACTTTCTGGTTAGACCTCTTATTTGAGTTTTACCCGTGCATTAGATGAGTGCTTACTGTATGTTTGTTTGTTTGTGATAGAGTACCCGGAGTGCGCCGCTTGCTACTTCGAATCTCTAGGTTTCACGGATCATCAGCAAGGCAAGTAACACTTTGATCATACCTCTTTACTACCAAGTTTTATTGCATTAGATCAATCCTTAAACAATTGCATGACTAGGAGCTGTTTAATATGTGGGTTTTGGCAAGTAGATGAGGTAGTGTCTATTACCTGTTTTATTATCAAACCTTTGGGAGATACTTCTACGTTTGCTTATATTACTATGTTATGCTAGTAGACGTGGATTGGGTGAGTGTATCCATAATAGATGTGAGATTTTTATTTAATGGTTTACTTAAGGTGGCAACTTAAATTCACATTTGGGTGGATTGCGGCACCTGGGGAACCCAGTGTTGCCTGTATTTTTGGAAATCACGGGGTACCGTGTGATTCTCCTATGGACCGCCACCCAGGCTCAAAGGGATCATAAGATTAACCATGCTAGAAACTTCCGTGTGCAGTCGCAAGCTACTATGGGCTCTAGCATAGTTGAGTATGTTGTGTGAGCTCTTGAAGAGGTAGACTAGCAGATGTCGGGGATGTAGGTTGGTATTGTCTACCCGAAGTAGAGAGTTAATGCTTCTGAAAGACTGTGTCTCGGTCATCCGTTTCTCAAACACCATGTAGTGCGAGAAATCGAGCGGAGGAGATCGAGTCTTGCGGGGAAAAGTGCGCAAACCTCTGTGGAGTGTATAAACTAATCATGGTTAGCCGTGTCCCCGGTTTTGGATGTTTTGAGTATCTAGTACTTGGATTATCATGTGAATCTCATCATGTTACTTAATTTAATTTTGTTGGGTTAATGATGATGCTTAATTGGGATTGAGTTGGAGGAACCTTCTCAATGTTTAACAACCACCACGATAGTTAAATAAAATTTATTCCTTTGTTGTAGGGAAAAATTGGTTTTATGCAAAACTGTAGCCATAGAGCTTTCCACCAGCCATATATGCATGTAGAGATAGCATTATTCTATTCATTACTCTCTATGTGTTACATTGCCAGCATATTCCATGTGCTGACCCATTTTCGGGCTGCAACATTCATGTTGCAGACTTTTCAGACGATGAGTAAGGTGCCTTAGGTCGTGATCTTATACTCAGTGATGCTGTTGGAGTTAATGGACTCGCTTATCTTCCAAGCCTTCCGCTGTTATTGTTATTAGATGGCCTTAAGCCATATTTATTCTAATAAGTTCTCTTTTGAGACATTCGATATAATAAGTGTGTGATTGCTACTCTATTATAAATCCTTCGAGTACTGTGCGTGTCAGCATTACCGATGCAGGGATGACACTAATGCACAGAGATCAGACTGTTTGAGATCTGGTCGCTACAACGCGTATGCTTTCATAAAAAAAAGGTTGACGCACACGCAACGCCCTGTCAACTTACTCAATGCTACCTCTTGAGCACTGCATTGGATTTCCCCGAAGAGGAGAGGATGATGCAGCAACATAGCGTAAGTATTTCCCTCAGTTTTTGAGAACCAAGGTATCAATCCAGTAGGAGACCACGCACAAGTCCCTCGTACCTACACAAAATGATAGCTACTCGCAACCAACGCGATTAGGGGTTGTCAATCCCTTCATGGTCACTGTACGAGAGTGAGATCTGATAGAGATGATAAATGATATTTTTGGTATTTTTGATAGATAGATGCAAAGTAAAAAGTAAAAGGCAAAGTAAAAATAAAGCAAGTAATAAAGCAATAGAGATTGATATGATGAGAATAGACCCGGGGGCCATAGGTTTCACTAGTGGCTTCTCTCAAGAGCATAGATATTCTATGGTGGGTGAACAAATTACTGTTGAGCAATTGACAGAATTGAGCATAGTTATGAGTATATCTAGGTATGATCATGTATATAGGCATCACGTCCAAAACAAGTAGATCAAAACGTTTCTGCATCTACTACTATTACTCCACTCATCGACCGCTATCCAGCATGCATCTAGAGTATTAAGTTAAAAACAGAGTAATGCCTTAAGCAAGATGACATGATGTAGAGGGATAAATTCATGCAATATGATAAAAACCCCATCTTGTTATCCTCGATGGCAACAATACAATACGTGCCTTGCTGCCCCTTCTGTCACTGGGAAAGGACACCGCAGATTGAACCCAAAGCTAAGCACTTCTCCCATTGCAAGAACTACCAATCTAGTTGGCCAAACCAAAAGGATAATTCGAAGAGACTTGCAAAGATAACTCAATCATACATAAAAGAATTCAGAGAAGATTCAAATATTGTTCATAGATAAATTGGATCATAAACCCACAATTCATCGGTCTCAACAAACACACCGCAAAAAGAAGAAGATTACATCGAATAGATCTCCACGAGAGAGGGGGGGAACATTGTATTGAGATCCAAAAAGAGAGAAGAAGCCATCTAGCTACTAGCTATGGACCCGAAGGTCTGAAGTAAACTACTCACACTTCATCGGAGGGGCTATGGTGTTGATGTAGGAGCCCTCTGTGGTGGATGCCCCCTCCAGCGGAGCTCCGGAACAGGCCCCAAGATGGGATCTCGTGGATACAGAAGGTTGCGGCGGTGGAATTATGTTTTTGGCTCCTCCTCTGATCGTTTGGGGGTACGTAGTTATATATAGGAGGAAGGAGTACATCGGTGGAGCAACAGGGGGGCCACGAGGCAGGGGGCGCGCCCTAGGGGGGGCACGCCCCCACCCTTGTGACTGCCTCTGTTACAACTTGGAGTAGGGTCCAAGTCTCCTGGATCACATTCGGTGAGAAAATCACGTTCCCAAAGGTTTCATTCCGTTTGGACTCCGTTTGATATTCTGTTTCTTCGAAACACTGAAATAGGCAAAAAAAAAGACAATTCTGGGCTGGGCCTCCGGTTAATAGGTTAGTCCGAAAATTAATATAAAAGTGGAAAATAAAGCCCAATATAGTCCAAAACAGTAGAGAAAGTAGCATGGAGCAATCAAAAATTATAGATACGTTGGAGACGTATCAGGCATCCCCAAGCTTAATTCCTGCTCGTCCTCGAGTAGGTAAATGATAAAAAAGAATTTTTGATGCGGAGTGATACTTTGGCATAATTTCAATGTAAATCTTCTTAATTGTGGCATGAATATTCAGATTCGAAAGATTCAAGACAAAAGTTCATATTGACACAAAAATAATAATACTTCAAGCATACTAATCAAAGCAATCATGTCTTCTCAAAATAACATGGCAAAAGAAAGTTCATCCCTACAATATCATGTAGTTAGCCTATGCTTCATTTTCGTCACACAAAGATGTTCCCAACTTCTATACCCCTGATGACTAGCCAAGCAATTGTTTCATACTTAAATAATCTCAAACTTTTTCAACCTTCACACAATACATGAGTGTGAGCCATGGATATAGCACTATGGGTGGAATAGAATATGATGATGGGGATTGTGTGGAGAAGACAAAAAAGGAGAAAGTCTCACATTGACGAGGATAATCAATGGGCTATGGAGATGCCCATCAATTGATGTCAACATGAGGAGTAGGGATTTCCATGCAACGGATGCACTAGAGCTATGAAAGCTCAACAAAAGAAAACTAGTGGGTGTGCGTCCAACTCGCTTGCTCATGAAGACCTAGGGCATTTGAGGAAGCCCATCGTAGGAATATACAAGCCAAGTTCTATAATGAAAAATTCCCACTAGTATAAAAAGACAACTTATGAGACTCACTACATGAAGAACAAGGTGCTACTTTGAAGCACAAGATATGAGACTCACTACATGAAGAACAAGGTGCTATTTTGAAGCACAAGTGTGGAAAAAGATAGTAGCATTGCCCTTTTTCTTTTTTTTCTTTTTCTCTTTTTTTGGGCCTTTTTTTCTTTTGGCCTTTCTTTCTTTTTTTATTATTATTTTTTATTTGGGCAATGCTCTAATAATAATGATCATCACACTTCTATTGATTACAACATGAGGATTACAACTCGAAGCTTAGAACAAGATATAACTCTATATGAATGCCTTCGGTGGTGTACCGGGATGGTGCAATGAATCAAGAGTGACATGTATGAAAAATAATGCATGGTGGCTTTGCCACAAATATGATGTCAACTACATGATCATGCAATGGCAATATGACAAAAGTAATGTATGTCATGATGATGATGATGGAAGTTGCATGGCAATATATCTCGGAATGGCTATGGAAATGCCATGATAGGTAGGTATGGTGGCTGTTTTGAGGAAGATATAAGGAGGTTTATGTGTGATAGAGCGTATCCTATCACAGGGTTTGGATGCACCGGCAAAGTTTGCACCAACTCTCAAGGTGAGAAAGGGCAATGCACGGTACCGAAGAGGCTAGCAAAGGTGGAAAGGTGAGTGTGCGTATAATCCATGGACTCAACATTAGTCGAAAGAACTCATATACTTATTGCAAAAATTTAGAAGTCATCAAAAATCAAGTACTACGCGCATGCTCCTAGGGTGATAGATTGGTAGGAAAAGACCATCGCTCGTCCCCGACCACCACTCATAAGGATGCACAAGCCAGGTACACTTCATGTTTCAAATTTGTTACACAACTTTAACCATACGTGCATGCTACAGGACTTGCAAACTTCAACACAAGCATTCTTTGAATTCATAATTACTCAACTAGCATGACTTTGATATTATCACCTCCATATCTCAAAACAATTATCAAGCATCAAACTTATCTTAGTATTCAATTCACTCAAAAGAAAGCTTCACATATCTTGAATACCAAGTATATTAACATTAAGCAAATTACCATGCTATTAACGACTCTCAAAATAATCTAAGTGAAGCATGAGAGATCAATAGTTTCTTTAAAACAAATCCACCACCGTGCTCTAAAAGATCTAAGTGAAGTACTAGAGCAAAAATTATCACGCTCAAAAGATATAAGTGAAGCACAATGAGCAAAACTATCAAGCTCAAAAGATATAAGTGAAGCACATAGAGTATTCTATCAAATTCCAATTCATGTATGGCTCTCTCAAAAGGTGTGTACAACAAGGATGATTGTGGTAAACTAACAAGCAAATACGCAAATAATACAAGACGCTCCAAATAAAACAAATACCATGTGGTGAATAAAAATATAGCTCCAAGTAAATTACCGATGGAAGTGGACGAAAGAGGGGATGCCTTCCGGGGCATCCCCAAGCTTTGACTTTCTGGTGTCCTTGGATTATCTTGGGGGTGCCATGGGAATCCCCAAGCTTAGGCTCTTGCCACTCCTTGTTCCATAATCCATCAAAAGAATTCACCCAAAACTTGAAAACTTCACAACACAAAACTCAACAGAAATCTCATGAGCTCTGTTAGAGAAAGAAAACAAAAGACTACTTCAAAGTACTGTAATTAACTCATTCTTTATTTATATGGGTGTTAAACCTACTGTATTCCAACTTCTCTATGGATTATAAACTATTTTATTAGCCATAGATTCATCAAAATAAGCAAACAACACACGCAGAATAGAATCTGTCAAAAACAGAACAGTCTGTAGCAATCTGTAACTAACGCAAACTTCTGGAACTCTAAAAATTCTACCAAAATAGGAAGTCCTGGACAAATTTTTTTATTGAACAGCAGCAAAAGAATCAACGCAAAAGCACGTTCCTGTGATTTAACAAAATTATATTCGTGCGTGCAAAGTTTCTGTTTTTCAGAAGAATCAAATCAACTATCATCGTAGGTTATCCTATAGGTTCTACTTGGCACAAACACTAATTAAAAGATAAAACCACATCCAAACAGAAGCTAGATGGATTATTTATTCCTAAACAGAAGCAAAAACAAAAAACAGAAATAAAATTGGGTTGCCTCCCAACAAGCGCTATCATTTAACGCCCCTAGCTAGGCATAAAAGCAAGGATAGATCTAGGTAGTGCCGTAGTAATAAGATAGATCGATGAAACTCATTTCATATTCTCTACATTCGGCAGCAAGTTTTCTTTGAGGTAAGCAAAAGTAATCAAAAGGGCTAAATTTAATAGGGCAAAAATCCCCAAGATCAATTTTAGGAGGTATAGGTTCCTCTTTTGGCCCTTCATAATGCACAACCAATTCATCATTATAAGCGTTCTTTTGACAGAACCTTGTGAGTCTATACTCAAGAGAGTATCCTAACTCATTATTTCGAATAGCCAAATCATCATTAAGTTCAGAGATTCTATCAATTAAAATGTTGGTTGGCACTTTTTTTCTAAGGTTTTCATTGAAAGCAACATAGTCAAGAGATTGAAAACGCATACTTTCCTCTTTATCAAAGAGGATAGATTCTATGGGAGGACGGCCGGCGTCCACCCTATAATGCACAAAGATTTCTTTGGCCTCTTTTATTATAAATCTGAATTCACGAGCCAAAAATATAGTAGCGGCACGCTTAACAGAGGAGTGTTCGATATTAGAAAATTCTAGGAAAATCCTTTGTATAGAAGGGTGCATATGCATAAATTGCCTTTCAAGTTCAACGATAAGCATGGCAATGGCGTCCGCAAGACTACTAGTTCTATGAAGAATAGAACTACCCATAGAGGGCAAAGCACCGGCACAAGTAAAGAAATCTTGAATAACTCCTTTTCCAATAATATTACCACTACCGATTCGAAATCTTTTTGTATGATAGGTAGGGGATTCTTCAGCAGGAGCTTCAGAATTTTCCATGATGTTATTATCGCCCATGTCGGCAATAATTTCCCCAATTTCAGACATAACGACAAGCAAACAAACTAACACACGAGCAAACAGAAAGGCAACGGAAAAAGGCAAACGGGAAAGAGAGGAGGAGATAGGGAAAGAGAGGGCGAATAAAACGGCAAGGGTGAAGTGGGGGAGAGGAAAACGAGAGGCAAATGGCAAATAATGTAATGCGAGAGATAGGGATTGTGATGGGTACCTGGTATAATTGACTTGCTTGCGTGAGCCTCCCCGGCAACGGCGCCAGAAATTCTTCTTGCTACCTCTTGAGCACTGCGTTGGATTTCCCCGAAGAGGAGAGGATGATGCAGCAAAGTAGCGTAAGTATTTCCCTCAGTTTTTTAGAACCAAGGTATCAATCCAGTAGGAAACCACGCACAAGTCCCTCGTACCTACACAAAATGATAGCTACTCGCAACCAACGCGATTAGGGGTTGTCAATCCCTTCACGGTCACTTTACGAGAGTGAGATCTGATAGAGATGATAAATAATATTTTTGGTATTTTTGATAGATAGATGCAAAGTAAAAAGTAAAAGGAAAAGTAAAAATAAAGCAAGTAATAAAGCGATAGAGATTCATATGATGAGAATAGACCCGGGGGCCATAGGTTTCACTAGTGGCTTCTCTCAAGAGCATAGATATTCTACGGTGGGTGAACAAATTACTGTTGAGCAATTGACAGAATTGAGCATAGTTATGAGTATATCTAGGTATGATCATGTATATAGGCATCACGTCCAAAACAAGTAGATCGAAACAATTCTGCATCTACTACTATTACTCCACTCATCGACCGCTATCCAGCATGCATCTAGAGTATTAAGTTAAAAACAGAGTAACGCCTTAAGCAAGATGACATGACGTAGAGGGATAAATTCATGCAATACGATAAAAAACCCATCTTGTTATCCTCGATGGCAACAATACAATGCGTGCCTTGCTGCCCCTTCTGTCACTAGGAAAGGACACCGCAAGATTGAACCCAAAGCTAAGCACTTCTCCCATTGCAAGAACTAATAATCTAGTTGGCCAAACCAAAAGGATAATTCGAAGAGACTTGCAAAGATAACTCAATCATACATAAAAGAATTCAGAGAAGATTCAAATATTGTTCATAGATAAACTGGATCATAAACCCACAATTCATCGGTCTCAACAAACACACCGCAAAAAGAAGAAGATTACATCGAATAGATCTCCACGAGAGAGGGGGAGAACATTGTATTCAGATCCAAAAAGAGAGAAGAAGCCATCTAGATTCTAGCTATGGACCCGAAGGTCTGAAGTAAACTACTCACACTTCATCAGAGGGGCTATGGTGTTGATGTAGAAGCCCTCCGTGGTGGATGCCCCCTCCGGTGGAGCTCCAGAATAGGCCCCAAGATGGGATCTCATGGATACAGAAGGTTGCGGCGGTTGAATTAGGTTTTTGGCTCCTCCTCTGATCGTTTGGGGGTATGTAGGTATATATAGGAGGAAGGAGTACGTCGGTGGAGCAACAGGGGGGCCACGAGGCAGGGGGCGCGCCCTAGGGGGGGCACGCCCCCCACCCTCGTGACCGCCTCTGTTACAACTTGGAGTAGGGTCCAAGTCTCCTGGATCACGTTCGGTGAGAAAATCACGTTCCCGAAGGTTTCATTCCGTTTGGACTCTGTTTGATATTCCGTTTCTTCGAAACACTGAAATAAGCAAAAAACAGCAATTCTGGGCTGGGCCTCCGGTTAATAGGTTAGTCCCAAAAATAATATAAAAGTGGAAAATAAAGCCCAATATAGTCCAAAACTGTAGATAAAGTAGCATGGAGCAATCAAAAATTATAGATACGTTGGAGACGTATCAGTCAACACACGAGAGCAGTGACTGTTGGATGTCCATCCAACAGCTGTCGTGCTTCTTCAATCTCTGCTCTCAATGCTCCAGCCACTCAAACAAGCGCCGGCGGGACTGCCTGCTCCCTCCTCCCGCGGCCGGCTATGCGGCCACGCAGGCCTCACGGACCCATCGTACTCCCATCGCTGGCCTAGCCATCCCTCTACTCACCCACACATACTGTTATTCTCCGGGGACGGCAGACGAACCAGTAAACCCTCGTACTCCTCCCCATGGGAAACAAGTGCCGATTATTCCCTGGCTCTGTGTCGTTCCCTTCCTAGGCCTCGCCGTCATCCACCACCTTCGTGCTCTCGGCGCGGCCTGGTCAACGTGGTCAATGAACGACATCCATCGGAAGTGGACTGTACGTGGAGAGGCTGAAAGCTGGGTCCACGGCCGCACTCAAGGAAATGCCTCCTTATTACGTGCAAAATAATGATTCCTCCACGTGACAGCTAGGACCCATAGGAAGGGCCTCTGTATTTCACGAAAAAATGTTCCCCTCGCTGACAGGTCGGACCCACCAGCTATATCTTCGCACGCAAGGAAGTGCCTCCTTATTACGCCAAAAAAATGAATACCCCCTGCTAGCTGGGACCCACCATATTGTTGGGCTGACTTGTGGGCCTACTAAGTTGACGGGGACGGAGGGTTTGTCAACTTAGTCAATACTCCAGTGACCGTATGATGTCCATCCAACGGCCGTAGTGCTTCTTCAACCTCTGGTCTTCTTGCTCCAGCCGCCCAAAGCAGCGCCAGTCGTGCTGCCTGCTCCTGCCTCTCGTGGCCGGCTGTGCTACCGCGGAGGCCTCACCGCCCCCATACTACTCCCACCACTGGCCAGGCCATCCCTCCACTCACCCACACCCCCTATTATTCTGCGGCGATGGCAGCCTCACACCGCAGTCGAACCAGTGAACGCTCGTACTCCTCTCCGCGTGGGCATCCACTGTCGCATCTTCCCCAGCTCCGCGTCGTCCCCTTCCTAGGCCTCGCCGTCGTCCACCGCCGTGGTGCTCTCGGCACGGCGTGGTCAATGTGGTCAACGACCGACTTCCTTCGGAAGAGTACTGTATGTGGAGAGGCTGACAGCTGGGTCCATGCCAGCCGCAAGGAAGTGCCTCCTTATTACGCGCAAAATAATTATTCCTCCACCTGACAGCGGGGACCCACCGGATGGGCCACCAGTATTTTGCGAAAAAATGTTTCCCCCTAACTGTTGGGACCCACCGGAAGTGCCTCCTTATTACGCACAAAAAAATGAATACTCCCCCGGCTAGCAGGGACCCACCTTGGTGGGAGGCTGACTTGTGGGCCTACTAAGTTGGCAGCGATGGAGGGCTTTGTCAACTTAGTCAATATGAACGATTCTAGATCCTGTGATTGTACGATGTCCATCGAACGGCCATAGTGCTTCTTCAACCTCTGGTCTTCTTGCTCCAGCCGCCCAAAGCAGCGCTAGTCATGCCGCGTGCTCCTGCCTCTTGTGGCCGGCTGTGATGCCGCAGAGGCCTCAACGCCCCCTACTACTCCCACCGCTGGCCCAGGGCATCCCTCTACTCACCCACACCCCCTGTTATTCTGCGGCGATGGCAGCCTCATGCCGTAGCCGAACCAGTGAACCCTCGTACTCCTCTCCGCGTGGGCATCCACTGCCACGTTTTCCCCGGCCCCGCGTCATCCCCTTCCTAGGCCTCGCCGTTGTCCATCGCCTTGGTGCTCTCGGCACGGCGTGGTCAATGTGGTCAACGACCGACTTCCATCGGAAGAGTACTATACATGGAGAGGTTGATAGCTGGGTCCACGGGCGCAGCTGGGTCCATGGCCACAACCCATATTTTTTGTGATTTGCCAAGTAAGTCGCTTTGTCAGGCCTGTTGGGCTGCAAATCTTTCAAGACGAGGAGAGCTTCATTCGGCTGGCCAAAAAAATGGCCTATCAGTAATGAGAAATGGGTTGTACATTTTCAAAACACATTAAACCGGCAATTAGTTTCAAATATCCTTTTTTCATTTCGAGATTTTAAATTGCATTTATTTTTATGTGTGGACAATTTGTTGGATTTTATATTGATATAAATTTATTTTTAAAATCATTTTGAATGTGACTCGAAATTTTGGGATTAAAAACAGTTCGGACCGCACCGAAATATGCAAAATTTTGTATAATTTTTTAACCGTGGCCACAATATGGGCTGTAATGCTAATAAAAAGAATATGGTCTCCAAAAAACCTTAAGAATTAGCAAATGGGCTGTAAATTATTAGAAATAATGGCAGATGGGTTGTATGCTGTTTTCCACAAATTTGAGGCTTTCCTAAAAAAAGGTTGACGCACAAGCAGTGACTGTTGGATTTCCATCCAATGGCCGTCGTGCTTCTTCAATCTCTATTCCTCCTGCTCTGTGACACCCCGAAATTTTTAACCTTGTTTTATTAATTAAGTTTTGCCAGGAAACTAAAACTTTTATTTTCTGGATTTCCTTCTGATTTCAGAACCATTCTTTTCTTTATTATTATGGAGTTTTACCCCAGTGAAAACTTTTCAATCATTGTTGGACTTATTTACCCTCTCAAATAAAACAATTCTTTTATCAGTGGGATTATTTATATAATTATTTTTCCCTGAACTTTATTTCTCTAAAATGGTTTTCCATAAGTTTTAGGGTTCCATTTGCACTGCAACCATTTGATAAATTTATTTAAAATTCCAACCAAAATTTGGGGATGTTATGTGATGTTTTTGAATCACTTTTATGCAAAAATATATTTCATTCATTGGATATTTTGAGTTCTACACCAAGTTTTCAAATCTGGTCCAGTGGGCAATTTTGCACTACAACCTATTTAAATATTTCTTTAAAACTTCTACCAAAATTAGGGGAGGTCAGTAGGAGCATATTATTCCACTTTTTGCAAAAACCCATTGATGTTCTTTGAAAATTTTGAGTAAATCATCCTCATTTCCATTCTGGTCCAACTAGATGATTTGTACTGCAACCATCTTCTAACTTTCTCCTTTACCCATGAGCTTTCTCCTGCTTGTAGTACACCTTACCAAACCCTTAAGTCCAGAAGATTGGACCCATTGGGGGATTTTTGGTCCATGAAATGGTGCCCTTAACTTTCTGTCTAGAATTGGTTTTCTTAAAATCTTGCACTAACAAGTTTCTAGTTTTGCCAAGCTAACCTTACCACTCTCTTTTGCATCTAAAGAGACCCCAACCTGGAGATTCTGGCCACTCCAAGAAATGCCTAGGTGCCCTTGACATTTTGTCAAACACCTTATGGGCATGATCAGTTTTGACATAGTTTCTGGTTTGTGCAATGGACCTGCTTCCTTTGCCAAACCACCTTGTCCACTAAAACTCCTAGCTACTCCTAACCTAGGTCTGCTAAGTTCCAGCCTCACCCAAGCCCTGTAGCATGCACTGGCATTCCGCCGAGCACCTGGTGCGCGTGCTCTGGGCGCACCAAGAGCGCGCGTTTTGCATGTGCCGCGCCCGAGCCGCCGCGCCCCTGGCCTGTTCCCCGAGCTTATCCAAACCCTCTGCCGCTCGCAGCGTAGGGCCAAGCCTCGACCTGTACCCCCTCACGAGCACCACAGCCCCTCACCACGTCTCCGGCAAGCCAGAAGCTAGCCGCCACTGCCGCCCGACAGCCTCTGCACTGGTCGGCGCCGCCCAGGCCACTCCCACTCGCCAGCTCGCCCTTGGAGCAGTGCCCGCTCGTCCACTAGCTCCTGCCGCCATCCCCAGCCCCGACACGGTGCCCTGCAAGCTACAGAACGTAGGTCGCCGGCATCCTTATCCACCGCCATGGAACCGACCTCGTCGCGCTATAAAAGGAGGCCCCCGAGCTCATCCGAGCACTCAGGCGACCTCAGGCCACCCCTAGGGCACCCCCATAGTCAGCAATCGTCGGGGGGAAGCCGTCTTCCCCAACTCCGGCCGGTTCGGCCGCCGCCATGTCCCAGCTCCATTCACCGCAACTAGAGCCCCTCCCGTCCGTCCAACGCCACCACCAGACTCCACACGATCTTGCGGAGCCACCCAGACCTTCAGCCTCGACGGAGAGCCACTGTAGCGCGGATCCCTAATCGTGCCCGAAGCCATCTCCGCCACAAAGCTCGCCGCCGGCAACTCCGTCCATGTCGGTGACGATGGTGGGTACCCACGGGTTCGTCTCGACCACCAGAACACACCCATGTGCTCAGATCACCGAGGGACGCCTCCGTTCGCCGGCGAGCCTCGCCGGAGCTCCGCCTCTGTTCGGTCGAAGGAGGCGACGCGCGCGTGGACTGGTCAAACCTGACCAGTGGGCCAGGCGGGCCCACTGTCAGTGACCCAGCGCCGGTCCACGCAGGCGTAAGTGGAAACGTATTTCCAGAGTACGTCGTCGACGTGTATCGTTTTCTTTTTTTTCTGTGTTATTCAAAAAAACAGAATTTGACTAAACTTTGACTGGCTATATCTTTTTAAATAAAACTCCAAATGAGTTGATTCTTTTTCCTACCTCTCTCAAATTTAGTCTAGTTTATTTTAAGGTTTATTTGGAAAAAATTCAGACAACTTCTTTGTACTGTTTTTGAAGTATGTGTTATTTGAATATTTTCAAAATAGGATTTTTGGAGAAGAAGAAAACTTTCAAAAGTTTTAGGATGCACCCTGCCTCTACACAACTTGAAGGCAAGCATTCTGAACCCTGGCATAATATTTTTGTGTGTTGGTTCACACGATTATAACACCGCCCTAAATACGGAGAACTCGTTATTTTTAAGTGGTGACGCGATCTTTTGCATGAATGCATATTGGTGATTTCCTTTCTGTTGGAAATGAATACACTTGTGATGGTAATCATCCTCATGTGCCTTGCATGCATGCCGGAAAAGAATCCGGGAAAGCCTCTGCCTTGGGTAGGCGTGAGCTTGTCGCCGGTCTCCGTCGGGACGGTTATGTACGGTATGGCATAGTAAGGTATAATGAGTGGTGATTCTGTTGGTTGAAATATATTCTTTTGTTACACATATCATGCAGGGAATTTATAAACCTCCTGAGTCGACCGTAGATCGAGTCTTGTTCCAGTAACCCCCATACTTGTTTTGTACTACCACTTGCCCTGCCGTAGGTAGGGTGTGGTTCAGTAAGTTGTCAACCCCTTTCTTGGCACACACCGTACAGAGAGGCCACGGTGGAAGATACCGACTGCAGCCGGTAGGCAGGCCACCCGGTCCGGGGGCATGGGTGTTTCCGGTTGGGACCGAGAGGGGGGCACCCCTTAGAGCGCGCGTCATAATTTGGTCCCATGCTACGCGAGGTTGTAGCCTCCCCACTTAGAGTTTTACTTGACAGGTGTCGTGGGTGATTCCAGACACCGGTAAGTTAAGCTGGTGTGTGCAAGTCAGGTGCGTTTTCAATTAAAAGACCGTAGACGGAATTAGTCCCGATGGACTAAAGAAATCCGTTACTCATGGATAAAGAGTACGCCCTCTGCAGAGTTAATATCTATTCAAATAGCCATGTCCATGGGTAAGGACTACAGTCTGGGTCGGGTCAATTGTCGGTCTTTGTGTCGGTCTTCGGAGGAGAAACTACTAAACCAGAACATGGATCATGACCTGTGACTTATGAGGATTGTGATTATTATTGTTATGGACTAACACTTTATATTATTGGATTTATTGAGTATCCCTGGGAAGGTTCTACCTCCTGGATATTCACTGTGATTATTTTTCTTATAAGCCCTTTATGCGGTGTCGCTCAGACGCCCGACTGTGGCATGCCTGCTATTTACTTTATAAGCCCTTTATGTGGCGTCGCTCAGATGCGCGACTGTGGCATGCTTGTTATTTATTTTATAAGCCCTTTATGCGGTGTCGCTCAGATGCCCGACTAAGGCATGCTCGTCATTTACTATCCTTTTGAGGCATCGCTTCAGACACCCGATCGGTGCATGTTAAGTCTGCTCCATTATTGCATATTCATGTTGCATATAAATAACCTGCTTACATGCATCATGGATTTTATTTTATGACTGACATTATGATCATAGGATAATTCAGAGCATGATTATCGTTTGTTATATTATACCCGTGTTCATAATGTTTGCGAGTACATTCAAAGTACTCACTGGCTTGTCCCTGGCTATTATCTTGGCCAGATTTCTTGCATGGAGAGGAGCGTTGTGATGACAGCCCCGGAACCTAAGCAGCGGTGTTAGCAGCCTCGTGAAGATAGGAGTTAACCTGGTGAGCTGTTCCTATTGGGAAATGGAGTCCCATAGACACTGATGATCCTCAAACCGCTTCCGCCATCGACCACTAGAGACCTCTTGTTGTACTCATAGGCTAGGATGGTCTTGTACTACATATTTTGTATTTTGCTTGGAATTTCTGTATCAAGTTGGTGCCTCATCAGCTAACAGTAAATCCTGGGGCTGGTGAGCGCAAGGGCCATTTTCTGGAAATTAGTGCCGAGAAAACCGGTCCTGACAAACTTGGTATCAGAGCCAGGCTGACCATTGGCTAATCCTATCTTAGCCAGGTCAATAAACCTAGGTTAACCAACCCACCAGACCATAACCTAACCCCAGCCAAGCTTCCCGCGTAAGATAGCCACATAGTGACCCCGACACTTTTGGCAGTCGGTGCCCAACCTATCAGACTAGCCTGTCGATCACGCGCCAGTGACCGACCCCTAAATTGTCTCATTCGCAAGCGTGTGAAGGAAGACTCCGTCTCCTTTTTCTATAAAAAGGGCACGCTAGCCTCAACACAGCACAACCCAGCCTCTTCCTAAAACCGAGCTATAATGCCTGGCCCCGTCGTGCACAATGAGCCGACAGCAACCAACCTTGGAAGTTTTGTGACCGTGCTCGCGAACCTCACCCGCCGTGCCTTTGCATTAGAAGAGCCCCCAGAATATGTTGTGTACCAAGGACCCATGGGCGGTGAAAGCCGTCAATTCTGGGCCACCGTGCACGTCTATGGTAGGGGTCTATCTCCAGAACACCCTTGCAGGTTCACCGGAAGGACAACTTCCTTTGAGCCACAAGCCATTCAACTAGCTGCTCGAGAGGTTGTAGTTCAACTCTGGCACTTGTCGCCCAGAGTTAACTGCCGCTCGTTCTACTACTACCTCGGCCGTGACGGGTATGGTAGGCCACCCCAGGTTGCCAACGGAGATCACGAGACGGATCCTGCTTTGCTGCATCTAGTACGCTATGTAAGTGCACTAGAGGATCTGTTCGATCAAATCACTCTTGATCAGATCGCAACTCGTGGAGAACTTATCCGCCGAGCCCCGGCAAGAGGAGAAGATGAGCCCAACACCGACAACCCAGTCATGCTGTTCGGACAACCGATCGAGTCATTGAGGTCTGCCCCAATCATCAACCAAAATACCTTGATGACCCCAGAAGTGCTTCGTCGCCTTTTGGGAACACACTCTAGCGGGATTGTGGCCAACAATCCCCGAGATGGTCATCATCGCTACCCCGACCCTGCAGCCCCTCAACCCCCTTTAGCTAGTCCCGACGGTGAAACCGTGGAGAAACCTCGACGTCCACAAGGCAAGCCCGTTTAGATATTAACGAGGTAGACTGAGTCACCCGAGCAGTACCGAGCCTTAAGTATGTCCTCGCCTTGTAACTGTGTGATCCTGTATCGCCGTAATTAAATATTGTTTGCCTATGCACTCCTATTTTTGTAATAGCCATGCATGAGTATGTTGATGTGCGATTGCATTTTTAATCCCGAACGTCGCTGCCAAAGACCAACCTCAACGACGCAAGTTTGTGCTATGAATAAACCTTTTGGTTTCAGCTAACAGGAAAGATATTTTTAGAACAACTCTTAACAAATCTCGAGGACGAGATTTTTCTTTAAGGGGGGTAGTGTTGTGACACCCCAAAAATTTTAACCTTGTTTTATTAATTAAAATTTTGCCAGGAAACTAAAACTTTTATTTTCTGGATTTCCTTCTGATTTCAGAACCATTCTTTTCTTTATTATTATGGAGTTTTACCCCAGTGAAAACTTTTCAATCATTGTTGGACTTATTTACCCTCTCAAATAAAACAATTCTTTTATTAGTGGGATTATTTATATAATTATTTTTCCCTAAACTTTATTTCTCTAAAATGGTTTTTCACAAGTTTTAGGGTTCCATTTGCACTGCAACCATTTGATAAATTTATTTAAAATTCCAACCAAAATTTGGGGATGTTATGTGATGTTTTTGAATCACTTTTATGCAAAAATATATTTCATTCATTGGATATTTTGAGTTCTACACCAAGTTTTCAAATCTGGTCCAGTGGGCAATTTTGCACTACAACCTATTTAAATAATTCTTTAAAACTTCTACCAAAATTAGGGGAGGTCAGTAGGAGCATATTATTCCACTTTTTGCAAAAACCCATTGATGTTATTTGAAAATTTTGAGTAAATCATCCTCATTTCCATTCTGGTCCAACTTGATGATTTGTACTGCAACCATCTTCTAACTTGCTCCTTTACCCATGAGCTTTCTCCTGCTTGTAGTACACCTTACCAAACCCTTAAGTCCAGGAGATTGGACCCATTGGGGGATTTTTGGTCCATGAAATGGTGCCCTTAACTTTCTG
Organism: Triticum timopheevii; assembly: GCA_963921465.1. NCBI lineage: Eukaryota > Viridiplantae > Streptophyta > Magnoliopsida > Poales > Poaceae > Triticum > Triticum timopheevii. The sequence continues at coordinate 175,856,798 of OY997272.1, forward strand.
TCTAGAATTGGTTTTCTTAAAATCTTGCACTAGCAAGTTTCTAGTTTTGCCAAGATAACCTTACCACTCTCTTTTGCATCTAAAGAGACCCCAACCTGGAGATTCTGGCCACTCCAAGAAATGCCTAGGTGCCCTTGACATTTTGTCAAACACCTTATGGGCATGATCAGTTTTGACATAGTTTCTGGTTTGTGCAATGGACCTGCTTCCTTTGCCTAACCACCTTGTCCACTAAAATTCCTAGCTACTCCTAACCTTGGTCTGCTAAGTGCCAGCCTTACCCCAGCCCTGTAGCATGCACTGGCATTCCGCCGAGCACCTGGTGCGCGTGCTCTGGGCGCGCCCAGAGCGCGCGTTTTGCACGTGCCGCGCCCGAGCCGCCGCGCCCCTGGCCTGTTCCCCGAGCTTATCCAAACCCTCTGCCGCTCGCAGCGTAGGGCCAAGCCTCGACCTGTACCCCCTCACGAGCACCACAGCCCCTCGCCATGTCTCCGGCAAGCTAGAAGCTAGCCGCCATTGCCGCCCGACAGCCTCTGCAATAGTCGGCGCCGCCCGGGCCACTCCCGCTCGCCAGCTCGCCCCTGGAGCAGTGCCCGCTCGTCCGCTAGCTCCTTCCGCCATCCCCAGCCCCGACACGGTGCCATGCAAGCTACACAACGTCGGTCGCCGGCATCCTTATCCACCACCACGGAACCGACCTCGTCATGCTACAAAAGGAGGCCCCCGAGCTCATCCGAGCACTCAGGCGACCTCAGGCCACCCCCAGGTCACCCCCACAGTCAGCAATCGTCGGGGGGAAGCCGTCTTCCCCAACTCCGGCCGGTTCGGCCGCCGCCACGTCCCAGCTCCATTCACCGCAACTAGAGCCCCTCCTGTCCGTCCAACGCCACCACCAGACTCCACATGATCTTGCAGAGCCGCCCAAACCTTCAGCCTCGACGAAGAGCCACCGTAGCGCGGATCCCCAATCGTGCCCGAAGCCATCTCCGCCACGAAGCTCACCGCCGGCGACTCCGTCCACGTCGGCGACCATGGCGGGTACCCACGGGTTCGTCTCGACCACCGAAGCACACCCATGTGCTCAGATCACCGAGGGACGCCTTCGTTCGCCGGCGAGCCTCGCCGGAGCTCCGCCTCTGTTCGGTCGGAGGAGGCGACGCGCGCCTGGACTGGTCAAACCTGACCAGTGGGCCAGGCGGGCCCACTGTCAGTGACCCAGCGCCGTTCCACGTAGGCGTAAGTGGAAACGTATTTCCAGAGTACGTCTTCGACATGTATCGTTTTCTTTTTTTTCTGTTTTATTTAAAAAAACAGAATTTGACTAAACTTTGACTGGCTATATCTTTTTAAATAAAACTCCAAATGAGTAGATTCTTTTTCCTACCTCCCTCAAATTTAGTCTAGTTTATTTTAAGATTTATTTGAAAAAATTTCAGACAACTTCTTTGTACTGTTTTTGAAGTATGTGTTATTTGAATATTTTCAAAATAGGATTTTTGGAGAAGAAGAAAACTTTCAAAAGTTTTAGGATGCACCCTGCCTCTACACAGCTTGAAGGCAAGCATTCTGAACCCTGGCATAATATTTTTGTGTGTTGGTTCACACGATTATAACACCGCCCTAAATACGGAGAACTCATTATTTTTAAGTGGTGACACGATCTTTTGCATGAATGCATATTGGTGATTTCCTTGCTGTTGGAAATGAATACACTTGTGATGGTAATCATCCTCATGTGCCTTGCATGCATGCCGGAAAAGAATCCAGGAAAGCCTCTGCCTTGGGTAGGCGTGAGCTTGTCACCGGTCTCCATCGGGATGGTTATGTCCGGTATGGCATAGTAAGGTATAATGAGTGGTGATTCTGTTGGTTGAAATATATTTTTTTGTTACACATATCATGCAGGGAATTTATAAACCTCCTGAGTCAACCGTAGATCGAGTTTTGTTCCAATAACCCCCATACTTGTTTCGTACTACCACTAGCCCTGCCGTAGGTAGGGTGCGGTTCAGTAAGTTGTCAACCCCTTTCTTGGCACACACCGTACAGAGAGGCCACGGTGGAAGATACCGACTGCAGCCAGTAGGCAGGCCACCTGGTCAGGGGGCATGGGTGTTTCCGGTTGGGACCGAGAGGGGGGCACCCCTTAGAGCGCGCGTCATAAATTTGATCCCATGCTACGCGAGGTTGTAGCCTCCCCACTTAGAGTTTTACTTGACAGGTGTTGTGGGTGATTCCAGACACCGGTAAGTTAAGCTGGTGTGTGCAAGTCAGGTGCGTTTTCAATTAAAAGACCGTAGACGGAATTAGTCCCGATGGACTAAAAGATAGTAGACGGAATTACGCACAAAAAAATGAATACTCCCCCTGCTAGCTGGGACCAGTATAGTGGCAGGATGACTTGTGGGCCTACTAAGTTGACGGGGACGGAGGGCTTTGTCAACTTAGTCAATACTCCAGTGACCATACGATGTCCATCCAACGGTTGTAGTGCTTCTTCAACCTCTGGTCTTCGTTCTCCAGCCGCCCAAAGCAGCGCCGGTCGTGCCGCATGCTCTTTCCTCCCGTGGCCGGCTGTGATACCACGGAGGCCACACCGCCCCCTACTACTCCCACCGCTAGCCAGGCCATCCCTCTACTCACCCACACCCCCTGTTATTCTGCGGCCACGGCAGCCTCACACGCAGCCGAACCAGTGAACCCCCGTACTCATGTTTGCGTGGGCATCCACTGCTGCATCTTCCCCGGCTCCGCGTCGTCCCCTTCCTATGCCTCACCATCGTCCACCGCCGTGGTGCTCTCGGCGCGGTGTGGTCAATGTGGTCAACGACCAACTTCCATCGGAAGAGTACTATGCGTGGAGAGGCTGACAGTTGGGTCCACAGCGGACACTAGGAAGTGCCTCTTATTACGCACAAAATAATTATTCGTCCACCTAACAGCAGGGACCCACCGGACAGGCCACCGTATTCATGAAAAAAACATTTCCCCCCTGACTGCTGGGACCCACCAGCTACACCTTCGCACGCAAGGAAGTGCGTCCGGGCAAAAAAAACGATTCGCCCCCCTGACTGCTGGGACCCACCAGCTACATCTTCGCACGCAAGGAAGTGCCCGACAGTCGGGACCCACCTGGTCGAAGCATACGTAGCATTGTCATTCTAGTCGCAAACGTGTACGTACATAATGGTGGATGTAGAGGCGCGCACGTGTCGTACTAGAGGCGCGCACGTGTCGTAGTAGAGGCGCGTACGTGTCGTAGTAGAGGCGCGCACGTAGCATGTACACATACGTACAGCGGCCAGTGTGCAAGAATGGAGGCAACGGAACGCATGGGAGCCAACCGGCTTGGACGGAACATGCAATGGAAACGAGGCCTGGCGTACTGCAGAATCGAGGAAACGGCCTTGTGTTCGACCGGTCACATTCGAAACGGGATCCTGTTCATCAGGAGGGGTGTGGTGTACCGCAAAACGGAGGAAGCGGACCTCCTATGGTCGAAACGAGGGTCCTATTGATCGGGAGGGGTGTGGCGTACTGCAAAACGGACGAAACAGACTAGTGTTTGAGCGCTACGGTCGAAACGGGGGTCCTGTTAATTGGGAGGGGTGTGGCGTACCACAAAACGGATGAAACAGACTTGTGTTGGAGCGCTACGGTCGAAACGGGAGTCCTGTTCATCGGGAGGGGTGTGGCGTACCGCAAAATGGGACTCCACGAGATACTGTTCATCTCCACCGTCGACCTCCTCCAGCCTCCACGGGCTACCGTCGACCTCCTCCAGCCTCCACGGGCTCCTGTTAATCAAGCCTCCACCGTGTGCTACTCCACCGGCTACTGTTCAACCACCCCTCCACGGGCACCCCTCCACCGTCTACTGTTCATCCAGCCCTCCACGGGGTAGTCCTGTTCATCCAGAGGCAACACCACGGGGTCCTGTTCATCCACCCCTACCGCTCACTGTTCATCCAACCCCCCCCCCCCCCCCCGCAATGCTCACTGTTCATCCCAGAGGCAGCATCGAGCGGCTTCAGTTAGTAGCAGTAGCGAAGGAATCGCTCGATCGGGTTCAGTTAACATCCATCGATCGATCGCTCGGGTTCAGTAACACGTAGCCTGCAGTGCAATCGCTCGGGTTCAGTTAGAGCCCAACGCCTCGCTCGGGTTTAGTTAGAGCCAACGCCTCGCACACACGCGCGTACGTGTACGAGAGAAACGCGCATCGCTCGGCCCCCGACCTCCCACCATAACCGGGAACTCCCCGAAATTCTATTCGCCCTCGCTTCTACCACAGTTTTTCCGTCATGGACGGCCCAAAGAATGTCATGCAGCTGCGTCTCCGGCCCGCCCAGGATGAAATGCCCATTTTCTGTCATGATTTTTTGTCATAGAAGTAGGAGCCCACCACATCTATGATGATACCGGGTTTTGTCACAATTATCGTCATAGAAGTGTCATATGTATGACAGAAAAAAAAATCGTTCGGCCCAAAATGTCACGGATGTGTCTTTTTTTGTAGTGATAATAAGTGTGTCTACCAAGAGAACTAGGGGCAGGACCCCACACATCAGAAAAGATTAACTGCAACAGTTTGGTAGAAATACTAGTAGATATTGGGTAAGGTAACTGATGAATTTTAGCTCGTTGACAAGAATCACAAATAGTTTCGATATTGCGCTCACCAACATAAGGGAGCCTATTTTTCCTAAAAAGTTTTTCAACTAAAGAGAAAGCAACATATCCTAAACGATCGTGCCACCGTGTTGATGAAAGTTTGACAACACCATAGGCTTGTATACTTGATCTTCTATGCTCTGGAATCAACAAGTAGAGCCCTCGAACGCATCTACCTCGATAGAGGATTTTCTTCATTGCCTGATCCTTGATCAAAAACAAATAAGGATGAAATTTGAGGAATACATGATTATCAATGTCAATCTATGAACAGAAAGAAGATTCTTAGCAGCACTATGACCATGCAAGATTCTCTTAAGATGAATTTTACGACGAGGGGTACTAAAAATTGAGTGACCAATGTGAAGGATCCTCATACCTTCACCGTTGGCAGTGTGATTTGATCTTTGCGATGGTATTTCTCCTTCATGGTCACCTTTTCGAGCTCATTGGTGATGTGGTTGGTGGCACCATTGTCAACATACCAATTTGTGTCAACACCATAGGAGCCATCCGCGGCGGCATCAACTTTTTCTTCATCTTGGGAGGAGTCATCGTCTTCATCGTAGAGGTACCAACAGTCCTTCGCCGTGTGCCGGGTTTGCTACAGATCTGACAGCGTGGCGTGTCCGAACGAGACTTGTTGGAGCCGCCACCACGACGACCCTTGGAGTTGGTGGAGCACCCGTTGCGAGGATTGGAGGAGCCGCCGCTGTTGCCGTTTCCTCCTGACCGCCCCTTGTTGCGGGGAGCTTCGCACGAGCGAAGGACACCACCACAGTCGCAAGACGTGGCATTGTCTTGTGGCATTGGCAAACGACTTGAAGCCGCCGACCGAGCCATGGAATTGGGCCATGCGCTAATCAAAGTTACTCAGCATTCCGTAGAGCTCATCGAGAGTAACATGCATGATGCGGGCGTCGAGGGCTGAGACAAGCAGCTGATAGTCGACGTCCAGCCCATGCAGGATGTACGAGATCAACTTGTCGTCCTGGATGGGCTTGCCGGCGGCGGCGAGTTCATCGGCGAGTCCACACAAGGAGGCAAAGTAGGAGGCAACTGATTGATTGCCCTTCTGCGTGTTGATGAGCGTAGTTCGGATGTTGTTCACATGGATGAGGGATTGCAACGACAACATGCCCGACAGTGCCACCCAGAGCTCGCGCGCTGTGGTGATCGTGGTCACCGTGATGAGCACCTCCTTGGAGAGGTTGTCGAGCAGATAGCACAGCACCTGCTGGTCCTCCCTAACCCAAAGAGGGTGGAGAGGGTTGGCCTCAGAAGACTCCTTGCCATCCTTATCCTTGGTGGCTGAAAGTGTGTTATATCGACTAGAGGGGGTGAATAGGTGATTTTTATGAATTCTTCACTGAGGAATTTCAGGGTGAGGAAATTCCTAAGCGAAGAACTACTTGCAGCGGAATAAGTACTCAGATGCAAACATAACAGAACATAAGCATGATCATCATGATGAAATGAAAACAAGCATAGAGTATAGAAAGCATAAACACGGGATAAACAGGATGAAGACAAACATAATGAAGAAACTGAACTAAGGAAATTGAGAAAGTCTTCAGTCAAAGTCTTCAAACAGATATGAATAAGCACACGACACAGTAATGAAGAAATGGAAGAGTTGAGGGAATAGAACCAGTAGGCTTGGTGAAGACAGTGATTTGGTAGACCAGTTCCAACTACTGTGACAGTTGTACGTCTGGTTGGAGCAGCTAGGTATTTAAACTTGAGGACACACAGTCCTCGCCGTATTCTCCTTGAGCTAAGATCACACAGACCTCGCCCAATCACTCGTGGTAAGTCTTCAGGTGACTTCCGAACCTTCACAAACTCGGTCACTCGACGATCCACAATTTCCTCTTGGATGCTTAGACCATGACGCCTAACCGTCTGGAAGATGCACAGTCTTCAAAGGTAACAAGTGTCGGATCCATGCAGGATCAATCTCTTCAGTGATGCTCAATCACTTTGGGTTTGTAGGTGTTTGGATTTGGGTTTTCCTCACTTGATGATTTTTGCTCAAAGTCCTCGGAGGATGGGATGCTCTCAAATGATAAGTGTCAGTTTGTCTCGGAGCAGCCAACCAGCTAGTCGTTATAGGGGGGGCTATTTATAGCCTAGGGAGTAGCCCGGCATGATAAGACATAAATGCCCTTCAATGATATGACAGTTAGGTGGGTAGATATTTTGGGATAGCTAGCGTGTAGCACAGCAACGGTCGGAAATTTGAGGCTCAAATTCCTCAGGGCTATCATGTTCCTCACTCGTAGGCAATCCGCACTAGCAAATTCCTAACTCCTCAGTCAGAACAAATTCCTCAGAGACCAAAAGAACTTCGTCTCTATCACTGAAGAAATTGACTGAACTGTATGAGATTTCCAATGGCTTCACTTGAAGGGATTGGTAGGTGTAGGATTTTGAGATGACCATCACTTGGAAATTTTTCCTTAGTATTTCCTCGACCCCCTTTAACAGTATTGTGTTTCCTATGACTCAAGAAAGAGAAAATGAAACTACGAAAACAAAAGTCTTCACGCTTCATGTTTCTCATATGAATACCAAGTCTTCATGGTCACACCAATTTCTTCACTTTCAAAGTCTTCAGAAAGTCTTCAGAAATCCAAAGTCTTCAGTCGAAGACATTCATTTTTAGGGGTTGACTTTCTCTGTAAATATCAAACTCCTCATAGACTTATATACATGTGTACACTCAGAAACACATTAGTCCCTTAACCTATAAGTCTTCAATACACCAAAATCACTAAGGGGAACTAGATGCACTTACAATCTCCCCCTTTTTGGTGATTGATGACAATATAGGTTAAGTTTTCAACGGGGATAAAACATATGAAGTGTAAATACTAATATTGAGGGATTTGATTACAAGATATAGAAGAACTCCCCCTGAAGTTGTGCATAGTGAGGAATTTGCTTTTGAAGCAATGCACACTTCAAGAGTAAAGTCATGGAGATCTCCCCCTATATCTTGTAATTCATACACGCATTTAACATATAATATGAATAATTTGAAATGCATGATGAAATATGGTGCCTGATGTAATTCAGCATGCATGCATTAACATATATGAGGAATAAGCATGCAGAAGTGTTGGGGAACATAGTAATTTCAAAAAAAATCCTACGCACACGCAAGATCATGGTGACGCATAGCAACGAGAGGGAAGAGTGTGTCCATGTACCCTCGTAGACCGAATGCGGAAGCGTTAGCACAACGCGGTTAATGTAGTCGTACGTCTTCACGATCCGACCGATCAAGTACCAAACGCACCGCACCTCCGAGTTCAGCACACGTTCAACTCGATGACGTCCCTTGAACTCCGATCCAGCCGAGCTTTGAGGGAGAGTTCCATCAGCACGACGGCATGGCAATGATGATGATGTTCTACCGACACAGGGCTTCGCCTAAGCACCGCTACGATATTATCGAGGTGGATTATGGTGGAGGGGGGCACCGCACATGGCTAAGAGATCCAAGGGATCAATTATTGTGTCTCTAAGGGGTGCCTCCCTACGCGTATATAAAGAAGTGGAGGAGGGGGATGGGCCGGCCACCCTAGGCGCGCCCCATGAGGAGTCCGACTCCCACCGGGAGTAGGACTCCCCCCTTCCAAGTGGGAGTAGGAGAGGGGAAAGGAAAGGGGGGCGCCGCCCCCCTCCTTGTCCAATTCGGACTGGGGGGGAGGGGGCGCGCGGCTTCCCTTGGCCGCCCCTCCTCTTCTCCACTAAGGCCCAATAGGCCCATTAGTCTCACCGGGGGGTTCCGGTAACCCCCCCCCCCCCCCGGTACTCCGGTATATGCCCGATACTCCCCGAAACCATTCCGGTGTTTGAACATAGTCATCCAATATATCAATCTTTATGTCTCGACCATTTCGAGACTCCTCGTCATGTCCGTGAACACATCCGGGACTCCGAACTACCTTCGGTACATCAAAACACATAAACTCATAATATAACCGTCATCGAACTTTAAGCATGCGGACCCTATGGGTTCGAGAACAATGTAGACATGACCGAGACACGTCTCCGGTCAATAACCAATAGCGGAACCTGGATGCTCATATTGGCTCCCACATATTCTACGAAGATCTTTACTGATCAAACCGCATAACAACATACGTTGTTCCCTTTGTCATCGGTATGTTACTTGCCCGAGATTCGATCGTCGGTATCTCAAGACCTAGTAAAATCTCGTTACCGGCAAGTCTCTTTACTCGTTCCGTAGTACATCATCCCGCAACTAACTCATTAGTTGCAATGCTTGCAAGGCTTATAGTGATGTGCATTACCGAGTGGGCCCAGAGATACCTCTCCGACAATCGGAATGACAAATCCTAATCTCGAAATACGCCAACCCAACAAGTACCTTCGGAGACACCTGTAGAGCACGTTTATAATCACCCAGTTACGTTGTGATGTTTGGTAGCACACAAAGTGTTCCTCTGGTAAACGGGAGTTGCATAATCTCATAGTTATAGGAACATGTATAAGTCATAAAGAAAGTAATAGCAACATACTAAACGATCAAGTGCTAAGCTAACGAAATGGGTCAAGTCAATCACATCATTCTCCTAATGATGTGATCCCGTTAATCAAATGACAACTCTTTGTCTATGGTTAGGAAACATAACCATCTTTGATCAACGAGCTAGTCAAGTAGAGGCATACTAGTGACATTCTGTTTTTCTATGTATTCACACATGTATCATGTTTCCAGTTAATACAATTCTAGCACGAATAATAAACATTTATCATGATATAAGGAAATAAATAATAACTTTATTATTGCCTCTAGGGCATATTTCCTTCAGTCTCCCACTTGCACTAGAGTCAGTGATCTAGATTACACAGTAATGATTCTAACACCCATGGAGCCTTGGTGCTGATCATGTTTTGCTCGTGGAAGAGGCTTAGTCAACGGGTCTGCAACATTCAAATCCGTATGTATTTTGCAAATCTCTATGTCTCCCACCTGGACTCGATCCCGGATGGAGTTGAAGCGTCTCTTGATGTGCTTGGTTCTCTTGTGAAATCTGGATTCCTTTGCCAAGGCAATTGCACCAGTATTGTCACAAAAGATTTTCATTGGACCCAATGCACTAGGTATGACACCTAGATCGGATATGAACTCTTTCATCCAGACTCCTTCATTTGTTGCTTCCGAAGCAGCTATGTACTCCACTTCACATGTAGATCCCGCCACGACGCTTTGTTTAGAACTACACCAACTAACAACTCCACCATTCAATATAAACACGTATCCGGTTTGCGATTTAGAATCATCCGGATCGGTGTCAAAGCTTGCATCGACATAACCATTTATGAGTAGCTCTTTGTCACCTCCATAAACGAGAAACATATCCTTAGTCCATTTCAAGTACTTCAGGATGTTCTTGACCGTTGTCCAGTGATCCACTCCTAGATTACTTTGGTACCTCCCTGCTAAACTAATAGCAAGGCACACATCAGGTCTGGTTAACAACATTGCATACATGATAGAGCCTATGGCTGAAGCATAGGGAACATCTTTCACCTTCTCTCTATCTTTTGAGTGGTCGGGCTTTGATTCTGACTCAACTTCACACCTTGTATTACAGGCAAGAACCCTTTCTTTGCTTGATCCATTTTGAACTTTTTCAAAACTTTATCAAGGTATGTACTTTGTGAAAGTCCAATTAAGCATCTTAATCTATCTCTATAGATCTTGATGCCCAATATATAAGCAGCTTCACCGAGGTCCTTCATTGAAAAACTCGTATTCAAATATTCCTTTATGCTATCCAGAAAATCTATATCATTTCCAATCAACAATATGTCATCCACATATAATATCAGAAATGCTACAGAGCTCCCACTCACTTTCTTGTAAATACATGCTTCTCCAAAAGTCTGTATTAAACCATATGCTTTGATCACACTATCAAAGCGTTTATTCCAACTCCGAGAGGCTTGCACCAGTCCATAAATGGATCGCTGGAGCTTGCACAATTTGTCGGCACCTTTTAGATCGACAAAACCTTCTGGTTGCATCATATACAACTCTTCTTCCAGAAATCCATTCAGGAATGCAGTTTTGACATCCATTTGCCAAATTTCATAATCATAAAATGCGGCAATTGCTAACATGATTCAGACAGACTTAAGCATCGCTACGGGTGAGAAAGTCTCATCATAGTCAACCCCTTGAACTTGTCGAAAACCTTTTACAACAAGTCGAGCTTTGTAGACAGTAACATTACCATCAGCGTCAGTCATCTTCTTGAAGATCCATTTATTCTCGATGGCTTGCTGATCATCGGGCAAGTCATCCAAAGTCCACACTTTGTTCTCATACATGGATCCCATCTCAGATTTCATGGCCTCAAGCCATTTTGCGGAATCTGGGCTCATCATCGCTTCCTCATAGTTCGTAGGTTCGCCATGGTCAAGTAACATGACCTCCAGAATAGGATTACCGTACCACTCTGGCGCGGATCTTACTCTGGTTGACCTACGAGGTTCGGTAGTAACTTGATCTGAAGTTTCATGATCAATATCATTAGCTTCCTCACTAATTGGTGTAGCTATCACAGGAACCGGTTTCTGTGATGAACTACTTTCCAATAAGGGAGCAGGTACAGTTACCTCATCAAGTTCTACTTTCCTCCCACTCACTTCTTTCGAGAGAAACTCCTTCTCTAGAAAGGATCCATTCTTGACAACGAATGTCTTGCCTTCGGATCTGTGATAGAAGGTGTACCCAATAGTTTACTTTGGGTATCCTAGAAGACACATTTCTCCGATTTGGGTTCGAGCTTATCAGGTTGAAGCTTTTCCACATAAGCATCGCAGCCCCAAACTTTAAGAAACGACAACTTTGGTTTCTTGCCAAACCACAGTTCATAAGGTGTTGTCTCAATGGATTTCGATGGTGCCCTATTTAATGTGAATGCAGCCGTCTCTAAAGCGTAACCCCAAAATGATAGCGGTAAATCAATAAGAGACATCATAGATTGCACCATATCTAGTAAAGTACGATTACGGCATTCGTACACACCATTACGTTGTGGTGTTCCGGGTGGCGTGAGTTGTGAAACTATTCCGCATTGTTTCAAATGTAGACCAAACTCGTAACTCAAATATTCTCCTCCACGATCAGATCGTAGAAACTTTATTTTCTTGTTATGATGATTTTCAACTTCACTATGAAATTCTTTGAACTTTTCAAATGTTTCAGACTTATGTTTCATTAAGTAGATATACCCATATCTGCTTAGATCATCTGTGAAGGTGAGAAAATAACGATACCCACCACGAGCCTCAAAATTCATTGGACCACATACATCAGTATGTATGATCTCCAACAAATCAGTTGCTCGCTCCATAGTTCCGAAGAACGGCGGTTTAGTCATCTTGCCCATGAGGCATGGTTCACAAGTACCAAGTGATTCATAATCAAGTGATTCCAAAAGTCCATCAGTATGGAGTTTCTTCATGCGCTTTACACCAATATGACCCAAACGGCAGTGCCACATATAAGTTGCACTATCATTATCAACTCTGCATCTTTTGGCTTCAACATTATGAATATGTGTATCACTACTATCGAGATTCATCAAAAATAGACCACTCTTCAAGGGTGCATCACCATAAAAGATATTACTCATATAAATAGAACAACCATTATTCACAGATTTAAATGAATAACCGTCTCGCATCAAACAAGATCCAGATATAATGTTCATGCTCAACGCTGGCACCAAATAATAATTATTTAGGTCTAAAACTAATCCCAAAGGTAGATGTAGAGGTAGCGTGCTGACGGAGATCACATCGACCTTGGAACCATTTACCACGCGCATCGTCAGCTCGTCCTTAGCCAGTGTTCGCTTAATCCGTAGTCCCTATTCTGAGTTGCAAATATTAACAACAGAACCAGTATCAAATACCCAGGTGCTACTACGAGCTCTGGCACGGTACACATCAATAACATGTATATCACATATACCTTTGTTCACCTTGTCATCCTTCTTATCCGCCAAATACTTGGGGCAGTTCCACTTCCAGTGACCAGTCTTCTTGCAGTAGAAGCACTCAGTCTCAGGCTTAGGTCCAGAGTTGGGTTTCTTCTCTTGAGCAGCAACTTGTTTGTTGTTCTTTTTGAAGTTCCCCTTCTTCTTCCCTTTGCCCTTTTTCTTGAAACTGGTGGTCTTATTGACCATCAACACTTGATGCTCCTTCTTGATTTCTACCTCCACAGCCTTTAGCATTGCGAAGAGCTCGGGAATCGTCTTAACCATCCCTTGCATATTATAGTTCATCACGAAGCTCTTGTAGCTTGGTGGTAGTGATTGAAGAATTCTGTCAATGACGCTATCATCCGGAAGATTAACTCCCAGTTGAATCAAGTGATTGTTATACCCAGGCATTCTGAGTATATGCTCACTGACAGAACTATTCTCCTCCATCTTGCAGCTGTAGAACTTATTAGAGACTTCATATCTCTCAATCCGGGCATTTGCTTGAAATATTAACTTCAACTCCTGGAACATCTCATATGCTCCATGACGTTCAAAACATCGTTGAAGTCCCGGTTCTAAGCCGTAAAGCATGGCACACTAAACTATCGAGTAGTCATCAGCTTTGCTCTGCCAGACGTTCATAACATCTGGTGTTGCTCCTGCAGCAGGTTTGGCACTTAGCGGTGCTTCCAGGACGTAATTCTTCTGTGCAGCAATGAGGATAATCCTCAAGTTACGGACCAGTTCGTGTAATTGCTACCATCATCTTTCAACTTTGCTTTCTCAAGGAATGCATTAAAATTCAACGAAACAACAGCACGAGCCATCTATCTACAACAACATAGACATGCAAAATACTATTAGGTACTAAGTTCATGATAAATTTAAGTTCAATTAATCATATTACTTAAGAACTCCCACTTAGATAGACATCCCTCTAATCATCTAAGTGATCATGTGATCCAAATCAACTAAACCATAACCGATCATCACGTGAAATGGAGTAGTTTTCAATGGTAAACATCACTATGTTGATCATATCTACTATATGATTCACGCTTGACCTTTCGGTCTCAGTGTTCCGAGGCCATATCTGCATATGCTAGGCTCGTCAAGTTTAACCTGAGTATTCTGCGTGTGCAAAACTGGCTTGCACCCATTGTAGATGGACGTAGAGCTTATCACACCCGATCATCACGTGGTGTCTGGGCACGATGAACTTTGGCAATGGTGCATACTTAGGGAGAACACTTTTATCTTGAAATTTAGTGAGAGATCATCTTATAATGCTACCGTCAATCAAAGCAAGATAAGATGCATAAAAGATAAAAATCACATGCAATCAATATAAGTGATATGATATGGCCGTCATCATCTTGTGCTTGTGATCTCCATCTCCGAAGCACCGTCATGATCACCATCGTCACCGGCGCGACACCTTGATCTCCATCGTAGCCTCATTGTCATCTTGCCAACTATTGCTTCTACGACTATCGCTACCGCTTAGTGATAAAGTAAAGCAATTACAGGGCAATTGCATTGCATACAATAAAGCGACAACCATATGGCTCCTGCCAGTTGCCGATAACTCGGTTACAAAACATGATCATCTCATACAATAAAATATAGCATCATGCCTTGACCATATCACATCACAACATGCCCTGCAAAAACAAGTTAGACGTCCTCTACTTTGTTGTTGCAAGTTTTACGTGGCTGCTACGGGCCGAGCAAGAACCGTTTTTACCTACGCATCAAAACCACAATGATAGTTCGTCAAGTTAGTGTTGTTTTAACCTTCTCAAGGACTGGGCGTAGCCACACTCGTTTCAACTAAAGTTGGAGAAACTGACACCCGCCAACCACCTGTATGCAAAGCACGTCGGTAGAACCAGTCTCATGTAAGCGTACGCGTAATGTCGGTCCGGGCCGCTTCATCCAACGATACCGCCGAACTAAAGTATGACATGCTGGTAAGAAGTATGACTTGTATCGCCCACAACTCACTTGTGTTCTACTTGTGCATATAACATCTATGCATAAAACCAAGCTCGGATGCCACTGTTGGGGAACGTGGTAATTTCAAAAAAATTCCTACGCACACGCAAGATCATGGTGATGCATAGCAACGAGAGGGGAGAGTGTGTCCATGTACCCTCGTAGACCGAATGCGGAAGCGTTAGCACAACGCAGTTGATGTAGTCGTATGTCTTCACGATCCGACCGATCAAGTAGCGAACGCACGCCACCTCCGAGTTCAGCACACGTTCAACTCAATGACATCCCTTGAACTCCGATCCAGTCGAGCTTTGAGGGAGAGTTCCGTCAGCACGACAGCGTGGTGACGATGATGATGTTCTACCGACGCAGGGCTTCGCCTAAGCACCGCTACGATATTATCGAGGTGGATTATGGTGGAGGGGGCACCGCACACGGCTAAGAGACCCAAGGGATCAATTGTTGTGTCTCTAAGGGGTGCCTCCCTCCCCATATATAAAGGAGTGGAGGAGGGGGAGGGGGCCGGCCACCCTAGGCGTGCCCCATATGGAGTCCTACTCCCACCGGGAGTAGGACTCCCCCTTCCAAGTGGGAGTAGGAGAGGAGAGGGAAGGAGAGAGGGGGGAAAGGAAAGGGGGGCGCCCCCCCCCTCCTTGTCCAATTAGAACTGGGGGGAGGGGCGCACGGCTGCCCTTGGCCGCCCCTCCTCTTCTCCACTAGGGCCCAATAGGCCCATTAGTCTCCCCCGGGGTTCCGGTAACCCCTCGGTACTCCGGTATATGCCCGATACTCCCCGAAACCATTCCGGTGTCCGAACATAGTCGTCCAATATATCAATCTTTATGTCTCGACCATTTCGAGACTCCTCGTCATGTCCGTGATCACATCTGGGACTCCGAACTCCCTTCGGTACATCAGAACACATAAACTCATAATATAACTATCATCGAACTTTAAGCGTGCAGACCCAACGGGTTCGAGAACTATGTAGACATGACCGAGACACGTCTCCGGTCAATAACCAATAGCGGAATCTGGATGCTCATATTGGCTCCCACATATTCTACGAAGATCTTTATCGGTCAAACCGCATAACAACATACGTTGTTCCCTTTGTCATCAGTATGTTACTTGCCCGAGATTCGATCGTCGGTATATCAATACCTAGTTCAATCTCGTTACCGGCAAGTCTCTTTACTCATTTCGTAATACATCATCCCGCAACTAACTCATTAGTTACAATGCTTGCAAGGCTTATAGTGATGTGCATTACCGAGTGGGCCCAGAGATACCTCTCCGACAATCGAAGGACAAATCCTAATCTCGAAATACGCCAACCCAACAAGTACCTTCGGAGACACCTGTATAGCACCTTTATAATCACCCAGTTATGTTGTGACGTTTGGTAGCACACAAAGTGTTCCTCCGGTAAACGGGAGTTGCATAATATCATAGTTATAGGAACATGTATAAGTCATGAAGAAAGCAATAGCAACATACTAAATGATCAAGTGCTAAGCTAACGAAATGGGTCAAGTTAGTCACATCATTCTCCTAATGATGTGATCCCGTTAATCAAATGACAACTCTTTGTGTATGGTTAGGAAACATAACCATCTTTGATCAACGAGCTAGTCAAGTAGAGGCATACTAGTGACATTATGTTTGTCTATGTATTCACACATGTATCATGTTTCCGGTTAATACAATTCTAGCATGAATAATAAACATTTATCATGATATAAGGAAACAAATAATAACTTTATTATTGCCTCTAGGGCATATTTCCTTCAAGAAGAAAACAACAAAAGTATCAGACCACCATCGGGTTTAAGTTTACAACTCGATCCAGCAAAGTCTTCAAAAGAACGAGAGTTGTAACTTAGCAAAAAAAAACGCCCATATATAGAACCGCTTGAAGACTAACTCAAATTTCTCCCCCTTTGTCATCGAATGACCTATAGGATCGAAAAATGAGGACTAACACCCCTGAAGAATATCATGTTGATGGAGGAGCGCTAGCGTTGTTGGGGTCGGTTGTTGAAGTAGGGCCTGCCGCAGTGTCATCCAAGTCTTCATGCTCATCCGTGTCGCGCGATGAAGAATATGAGCTGGCCACCAAGGAGGGAACTTTGACTTTCTTTAATTTCTTCGCTGGAGGTTGAGACTAGTCAAAGTCCTGCTTGAGACCCATTTGCTTCAGATTTTCTTCACCATACAGATGAGACAGAACAACCTAGGTGCGACCGATGACTTCATGGAGGTAGTAGTGGTTCTTCTTCACTTCATTGTGTGTAGCAATCATGTTGTGAAGAATAGACCCAAACTGACGCTTAACCCATTTGTGGTTGCAACCGACCTTCTGGTGAAGACTGGGGAGAAGCTCACAATCAGTCATCACCCTTGGAGCTGTGCCTTAAGGATTTTGCTTTGAAGCATTGGTGGCAGAGTCATGAGTGGCAGAGTCATCATTGGTGGAGTAAGATGTAGCTTTACGGAACTGACCATCCAAGGACGAATGCCTTCATCAATAACAGCAGTGGCCTTGCCCTTTTCATCAGCAGAGGAAAATGTCCGGTTGAGGACTTCAATGGGGGGCAAGTAGCTGCCAGGGTTGAGTGTGTCAGCCTTGTAGTTGAGTGAAGACCTTGTTCTAAGGAATCTCATAATCCAGGGAGAATAAGGCTTCAACTCAAATGGAGATAATGCAACATTGGCCAGAGTCCTCATGAAGAAATCATGGTTGTTGACAGGAACGCCATGAATGATGTTGAAAAGCAGATTCTTCTTCATGATGCCAACGACCTCTTCTTCATTAGAGTCGTGGCCTTTGATTGGACTCAATGTCTTCGTCACAATGCGATAGACAGTCCGAGGCACATACAGCAATTCCTTCATGAGGAATTTGGTCCTTGGGGCTTGATCGGGCTTTAGTGGCTTCATCAACACTTGCATGTAGTGATCTGTAAGCTCATGTTCATGGTATATACAACGAGCACCTTCAAGGGGAGGACTGACAGGCAAGGCATGAAGCAATTCGAAGGCCGGTGCTTTGAAATGAGTATTCTCTGTCATCCAATCCAACACCCACATCTGTAGCATCTCCTATGATGTGCAGCGTTGCATAGAATTCAAGAATTAGCTCTTCATTCCTATCGCAAATGTCAGTGCAAAAGTTGATTAGTCCAGCATTGTGAAGTACACTGAGGACTGGGGCGAAACACGACAAGATTCCATGTCCACATGAGGAATATGCTCATGGTCGAAGATTTTGTCCTTATTGAAAAGTAGTGAAGAATAGAAGTTGGCTTGGCTGGCAGTCCAGAAATGCTTCCTTCTAAGACGAGCAGAGTCATATGGGTTGTACTCCGTGAAGAACACATGCTCGTGAAAGAAGTCATCAGCCTTGAAGTTTTGCTTCTTGGAGAAAGGATCCTTTGGCTTGGGCTGAGGAGTGTCAGTCAATTGCATCACAACCTCAGGAATCGTAGTCTCAGGAACCACAGGCTGAGGAATTTCAGTTTCTTCTTCAGTTGCAGCCTGGTTCTTCAATTCTTCTGCAGCTTGTTCATCAGCACTAGGCTGGAATTTCTTCATGAATGGATGGAGTGGTGCGAGGTTCTTCAGAGCCCATTTGAACTTCAGTATGCACTGGGGACTGAGGAATTTGTTGCAGAGGAGTGAACAAAGGGGAATTGAGGTGCTGACTTTCCCAAAAGTCATCATTCATCACTGGTGTTGTGCTCCCAATGTCCAGATCCTCATCTTCTTCACTTAATTCTTCAACGCCTGCCTCTTCAGTTGTGAACTGAGGCACGGGTGATGGAACAACTGGGGTTGAAGGGGTTGTGTCCACTTCAAATTCTTCGTCCAACTGCTCTGAAGAAGCAGCAGAAGGAACATCTACATCGGATCCGCTTGGGATCTCATAGTCTTCACCAAAAGGAATGAGTTCCTTTGATGGCATGCTTGAGACTGGAACAGCATCAATAGGATTCTCAAATGAGCTTGTCAATTTCTTCATCTTCTTTGAAGCTGAAGATTTAATGAAGTTGATGCTTTCCTTTTCTTCACTGATGCACACTCCGCAGCCTTGGTCTTCTTAGCTTCTGATGTAGAAGGAAGAATTAGACTTGGTGTAGGCACAGGAGGAGCAGATGAAATTGTTTCATTTTCTTCAGGCACAACTGATGCAGTTGCCCTGGCATGGTCAGTTTCTTCAGGCACAGCGGTTGAAGCTTCAGCTGGCCTGACTATTTCTTCAAGCACAACACTAGTGGTTGCCCTGGCAGTTTCATCAGCGGCTGGAATGCAATCATCAGCACTGGTACTAGCAGTTTCATCAGCAGCCTAATTTTCATCAGCGGTGTTGGCATGTTCTTCAGTGGGCTGAGCAGATGCCTCAGCCTGAGGAGATTCATGTTGCGTTGGGGCAGCAACATTGGAGGTGAATCCCTTCGTCATATTGACGAAACTGACTTTGGCTCCAAGCCAGTCAACATAGTAGCGATCAAAATCATCACTTATATTCTTGATTTCAGATCGAACAGCCACAAGTTCATCAGTGGTCATCTTGACAATATTCTTCTTCAGAAAGCGCTCCTTCTTGTACTACGCTTTCTTCAACTGCCTGGCCTTCTCAAATTTCCATTTTTCTTCACCTATGAAGGCGGTCAGCATGTGACTTTGGCCAAGAGTGAGTTTGAAGTCACGCATGGGAGTGTTGGGATCCTTGTGCCAGAGATCAATGTACTCAAGGATCAACTTTGGATCCAGAAGGAGAGGAACTTCACTTCCTTTGGATCTAGCGGCCCTTTGCTGCATGTCTCTGATGATTTTAGCGAGTTCCTCATCATCAGCTTTGTCTTCATCAAACGGCACTTGGAAGGCGACTTGCTTCTTGTGAGGACTTGGTCGAGAACCTCGTCCAGCAGTGGCCTTAGTCTTCAGCAGAGTGGGGCCAGTTGAGGAATACAGAGGAGTTGAAGAACTTGCAGAGGCTCCTGAGGCAATAGAGATGCCTGTTGTCCTTTGGCGCGAGGCGAGATGCACAGGTGCTGAGGATTTGGAAGGAGGAGCTAAGGGTTTTGCAACTTGAGGAGCTGGAGCAGCTTGAGGAATTGGCTGTGAGGGCTTTGCTGAGCTGGGCCGTGAGGGCATTGCAGATGAGCTTGGCTGTGAGGACATTAGTGCAGAAGCCTTGGGCTTGTGTGCAGGCTTCTTGGGCATGGCTTTCTTAGGCTTGCTAGCAGAGGCCTCAACAGTAGCAGCAGCAGAATCTTCATTGAATTTCTTCACTACTTCTTTTGCCACTTTGGCTAGCTTGGCTTGACGCTTGGCCCATTCCTTTGGAAATTCTTCACCTCTTCTGATGCAAGAGGGATCATCTTGTTGACTAGGTGCCAATGGAGGTCTTAGGCATGGAGGGTGTACAGCAAATTTCTTCATGTACTTAGGAGTTACATATCTGTAATCCCTCCATTATCTGGCCCATCTCCTCTCAATCTTCTGAATGCGCACTTTGTGCTCATTCTTTGTTTCCTCAGGGGGTGTGCAGTACCCTGCATAGATGTCATTAGGGATCTCAAACGTAGTGTTGACTTCAGGTTTCTTTCCTCCCTTTTGAGATTTCTTGCCGTCAGCCATTTTCTTCAGCTAAGGATTTTGAACTATTGAGTTTTCAGATGAGGTGTGCAACTTTTCTTCGAGGAACACTACAAATGAGTTAAGTTGATGAGAACCTGGTGATTCAGCAGCGGACATGTGTACCTATGAACAGAATATAGTTACGAAGAATTTGGGGAGGTCATATGCGTTCTCAGAAGTTTTTGCAAAAGTAATAAGTTTGAGGAATTCGACCAGATGAGTCTTGAGGAATTTCACTAAGCGTTCTTTGACTTAGGTTCCAGAGTTGTACAGATTGAAAGTCCACAATTGAGGAATCTTGAAGAAAAATATTGCTTAGGCAAACAGATCAAGAACAGATGTTGTGTGAGGTGTTTAGTGTGTGAAGATTTGAAGAATAAACACCTATTGAAGATTTTGCAGAAATCATCAGAATCAACAAGGGCAGTAAAAGTAACTTTTAATTACCCTTGACGAAGAACACGACGAACTGTGAAGTGTAGATTTAGAAGTTCATCAGTTCAGATCTTCCACGCCCTAACTTGGCAGAGGAAGACAGCTACGGCGGCAACGGAGTGAAGAAATCCGCGGCCGGCGAGAGTACGACGGCAACGAGGTCGAGGCAGCGAAGCTCTTCCTCACCGGTGACGATGGAAGTAGCGGTGGCGCTAGGTTTTGAGAGCTCGAGCAAGGGAGTGAGATCGAGCGGAGTAAATACGAAGTGAGGAGGGGAGGGGTATTTATAGCCGAGGTGAAAAACCGCTCGCCCGAGGAAATTAGACGAACGTGCCCCTGACCCTTCTCATTCGTGCGACATGTGTCACCCACGTACTGAGAGGTGGCGATCATGCGAGATCGTGGGTGAATAGATAAATCCATCGTGGAATGTGGAATGGTTTGAGCGGCAAGAGCCGAAAATTCAGATAAGATAATTTTAAAGTTTCGTTTGCAAATTCTTTAGCTGACAAGGACACAGTGAAGATTTTGAACAAGTTTCAAATAGAACACATATGAGGAATTTGTGAATAGACTGGGTTGAGTTTAGCATAGAGGGGGAAGGGCCCGATCACATTCACTTAGCAGAAAAGGCAACATGAAGAATTAGCAATAATTGAATGTTGTAGAGGACTTAAACTGATATATATATATATATATATATATATATATATATATATATATAGGGCTGGACTATTCTATTACCCGTAACAGAATAATATTCTGTTACCCCTGCGCCCTATATAGACGCGCGCGCGACACAACTACAAGTTGCTGAATCCAGCCCACCAGCTTGAACCACCCACTTCCTGAACCCATCTCGCCACCGTCGCCACCCCTTCCCCCGCCGCCGTGCGCCACCACCCCTCGCGCCGCGGCCGGCCTCCTTTGTTCCAGAGCACCGCCGGCCTCTCCCATTCCAGCGCGCCGCCGGCCTCCCCCGTTCTAGCGCGCCGCGACCGGCCTCCCCCGTTCCAGCGCGCCGCCATGGGCCTCCCCGTTCCAGCGTGCCGCCGCGGGACTATCCCCTTCCAGGACGCCACCGCCACCCCCTGGCTTCAATCTGCCGCCGTCGGATCCCCCGGCTTCCACCTGCCGCCGTGCTCCCCCTGGGTTCACCTGCCGCCGTGGCCTCCCCCGCTTCCACCAGCCGTCGTCGGGGGTCACCCCCGACACCTCCACCCTCGCCACGCGCGACGCGCCTCCTCCCAAGGACGCGGTCGCCTCCCCGCGACTCCTGCCGACGACGCGACCACTCCTCCCGGCAATGCGCCATGTGTGGCCCATGTTCCGGTGTCGCCCTCCGGGGCCTCAGCGCGCAGGCCGTTCAACTCCGCCATCTGAGGCCGTTCAACTCTGGCACCTGAGGCAGTTCACCAACACCAGTCCCCATCCAAGGCTGCCCTGATGACCCGTGCGTTAACGCCCCTGTCAACCCCGTGGAATTTTGTTTCTCTCAGCTTCAAAAGGAGGTTCATTTCAAAGCTCTGAACACCCAGAAGGTTCATTTCAGAACTTGCAATGTCTCCAGGAATGTTACTACTGAATTGTTTCAGTTTGAGTTCATTTTGAATCTATGTGCCATTTTCATATCTTTTAAAGCTGTTTATTGTAATGCAGAAAACAATTTGTAATACCAAAAAACAAACCCTAGAAAAAAGTTCATGCTTAGAAATTTTGTACGTTCATACATAGAAACTTAATAAGTTCAGGGAAAAAATTCAAAACAAAAATTATAAAAAATCACATGGTGGATTAGTGGTGCTAATCTGTCTCAGTTCAACTAGTTACATAATCTCATTATACCTAGATGTGCTAATCAGTTTGTCTGTCTCAGTTCAACCAGTTAAATTGTCTAGGTTCAAATATATTTACTGTGCCAAGACCAGTTCGTGCCTCCCTCTCTCTCCCTTAGCTACATCATCACTGTTGCAGTGCTGCTGATTAATTTCTTGTAGTGAACTGTGGTGCTCTACTGATGGAGAGAAGTTTGGGAAACTGCACAAATATTGGTATTTTGGATTTATGAATTTGGTGCTCCATAGGTGCCTGCTGGTATATGCACGTGAGGGCCAACATTTTTTTCTTCAGATTCTTGTGTTTGTACAAGGGCTAAAAGTATTTAGTTGTACAAATTGAAATTCCATATAATCCTCTAACTACAAGTTTTACTTGTGACTTTGATGCTTCATAGGTGCTTAAAAGTATTTAGGTGGGTGGTCTGACACCGCTGCGTCCAGCAGTCCAACACCGCCGCCGGAGGCCGTTCACTGTCGCAATGCCTACTTTCTCCTGCGCCTCCTTCCCAGTCCTCATGAGGTACAGCCTGCTTGAAACCTCTCTTCTCCATCACCCAACGGTGAAGATCTCTGTGCCTCCTGTTTGAACTGACATTTTATTTTGAATTGAACTAGTGCTGCTTTGATTCAGACCTGACGGAAGAAGGCAGAACCTCTCTCTCATACGCAGTAATATTGCTCTCTCATCTCTCATCTCGTATGCAGTAATATTGCTCCCTCGTCTCTCATCTTGTAGGCAGTAATATTTTGATGAATGTGTTACAAAACAAATGTCGTATTGACATTCGGTAGCTTAGAGAGAGTAGCACAGAGAAACGTTGTTGTGTTGTGGATGACAAAGAACACATGTGACAGCAAGTCCAGGTATTACTACATGGGGAGTACAAAATTACTTTTACTGAGAGATCACTTGAATCCTTGATAGCTACTAGCCATAGGAACTTAACCCAAAAAAAATGTGCGAAAAAGAAACATTTTGTACTACCATTAGTCATCAATGGTGTGTAATGTTATATTTTCTTGCTTCCCTAGCGTTGAATTAGAAAAAAAAATCAAGAGCTGCATTAGCTCATTACTTGTCTCTTGTACTGTTAGTTTTATTTTCAAAACCGAACTTGTACTGGGTACATGAGTTCCGATAGTAGCTTCTCTTTCACAAATTTTACATAATCAAGCATTCTTGATGTGCTGCCTTTCTTCAAGATATATAGATTCAGTTTTGAATCCGATTCTCAAATCAGACAATCATAATTCTATTGCCAGTTCTGAAACAAAGAAATGTTTGCGTAACAGTCCCATAAACAGCACCAAAACGAATCCCCATCCTTGGTAACTTGTTGGCTTTGATCTTTCAGGGCAGCATGAATGATCGGTACTCCCTTTAATCAATGCGCACTCATCGAGCCATAGTAGCATCTCATTTGTCCTAAATTCTTCCACTATTTGGAAACAAAGTCCCGGAATGGATGTGAACAGAGTATACTCCCATGGTTTTGCGAGAAATTGTACAATAAGAGTATCGTTCACTATGTATTTTATCATCAGTTCAAAAATAGTCACAGAAAAAGTTCAATTTGTGTTATTGAAACAACTAAATTTATTAGTTTTATATTATATGATAAGTGATGCATAGGGATGTTGCAACAGTTCTACTCTTAGAGCTAGTAAGTTCGACGAAAAAACAGCACAAGGCATGTCAGTTCGTGTAGAGCATATCAGTCTTTCAGCTCGTGAGCTCGTCAGTTCACCGATGGGATCCGCAGGTCAGCCCCTCATCTTCCACAAATTACTCTTCAGTCTTCTATGAGTATTACTTCCAACTACTGACTGAAATGTGTAGCTTGGACTAAGATCTGATTTACTGCTTACCTGCCGCAGCTCCCAGGCGGTTCACAGTCGCCACCCTAGTCCATTCATCACTGCCAATCAAGGCCGTTCGACGACGCAGCGTTGAGGTCGGTCAACGACGCAATGGATAGAGTCTCTTTCTCTCTCACTCTCCCTCTATTTTTCTTCTACCTGTATGAAGTGTTTCCTGACTTTTCTTGGCTTTGCCTCTTCTTAGCCTCCGTTTTTTTGATTTGGAGACTGAACGAGTGCAGTTCGTCGAGGCATTTAATGTGCTGACCACTTAATATACATGGTTGGCAGGATCACTAGTATTTATATTCTCAAGATATGAGAGACAAATCTTTAGTGGAATGTTCGTATGATTCTGGTTGGTTGGAGTGTAAGGTCTGGTGGAGATCATGCATATTATTTGCTTATGACACGATGTATATATATACTGTTAGAAGTTCTAGTACATATATTACAAAAATTCACTGATAAAAATGTATCAGTTCATTATGTGTAGCACATGTTTAACACATATAATTACGAAACAGTTACTTGAACTATATAAGAGTTAAGCTTTTACTTGATTTTTAGTTCAAATTTTGCGTTATTTCAGTACATCAACTTTAATGTGCAGAACATCGAGGAAATCCTAAAAAATTATATGTGCACTCTACTTATTTTATTATGCTTACAAGAATTCAGCCCTGTTTGCTTATGTATGGTACTGAACTGACCATGTTTTGTTGTCGCTAAATCTGAACTTGTGTTCACCTTATGTATTATAATGGCCATGGATGCGCCCAACAAAGGACAGCGACGGGCAAATAAACATACTAGTGTAGCTGCTTGCCTCCTCTTCATATTCCATACCAGAAAACATCCTTCGCCCCTCTGTTTTCTTATGTAAGTTTTCATTAAAAGACCTCAGAATAGCAAGTAGAAGTTTGACAAAAGGACCTACATCAGTTCAACTGCAGAAAGATAACAAGTCCATGAGATGATCTATAATTAAGTTCAAAATTACTACATGGTTATTGTATTTAACATCAAGTCCATGTATTACTACATGAGACTACATCAGTTCTCAGGAATTCTACTTCAGTTCAATTTCTAAATTTGGTTTAGTTCAATTCAGTTCAATATATTTGTTCCAATTTCTTCTTGTGATGCTTATACATAGCTGGAAATACAGATGCTGCTGTTTTAGAATTTATCATTCGGTATGGAATTAGGTGCGGTGTATAGTCACTGTTGTTTATTTAGCCAGTTTGGTAGTACATGATAGTGGATGTCTCAAAAGTATTTGTATGGAATTAGGTGCGGTGTACAGTCACTATTGCTCCATTTCATGTGTGAAAAGAACTACCTTTTGTGCATGTCATCTATTTGTGGAATATTTTTGAGGGAGGACACAAATAGTATACATATATATAATGTCATTACTTAATATATAATTCCCTGATGTTGAGTGTGTCAGTACAACCATACGCTAGAAGGCACACCTCCCCCTGGTCGCCCATCAGTCCTATGCTAGACAGTATCTTACTTAACTTGATATTTACTTTTGAAATTGTTTTTTCCTCCTGAAGGTAGATGTTACTATGGGGAGCTTAAACTTCCTTCTAATTACCCTTTTAATATCTACCAATCTTTTTGCACATGCTTTTTCCTCCTGAAGATTTTTTCCACGAGTTAATGATTTTATTTTGTGCAACAGTTCGACCTCGACGCATGTGGCAGTCACATGAGGAGCGTGGTCTATGCATCATGAAATCGAGCAGTTGGTTCCCGAGCAAATTCCCACTTCTGAAGATGGGCTTCCATGTGAAGGAGGTGTGGAACGTAATCTGCATGGAGATCCCGATGAAGTACGATGATGGCGACGTGGTGCAGGTGGACCTCATGGAGTCCGGGCGGGCTGGTGGCGGTTGTTGCTGGACGCGGATGCGCAAGTTGTGCGGCTCCATCTGCCACCTCAACTCCAACCACCGCTTCCTCCCGCTCCTCATGCTTCCGACCAGACCGCTGCTAGGTGTTGCTACTCCATCCTGTGGTTACCTAGCGATGTCGTGGCTTGTTAGCTGCTACTTATTGTTGCTGCTGCAAGGCAATGTGAGCTAAGGAAGAAAGATTAACTCATGTTGTTATGATGTTTCAGAAATTTAAAGACTTTGGGGAAGAAAAATGATGCTTTTTCAGCTACTCACGTGAGTTGCATTTGAGCCCTCGCTATTGTCAGAATGTCAAAGCTAGTGTAACCCTTATTGAGTTGCCACTCTTCTAAATTTTTCAAGCTCTTCCATTCGATCTATTCTATGGTTCAGCTACATAAACCATGCAGGTTCAATGATGATGGTACCATAAGTTCAAACAAGGAAACAACTACGAATTAAACCAGAAAACTTTCACTTCTATAAGTTCAAGTGCTAATACACACTCGGAAATTCAAGTTGGTAAAAGCTCTAAACGGTAAAAGTTCAAGTCACAAAACAAAAGAAGTCCAGAACACCACTGTAAAGAACGAATCTAAAAAAAAAGAAACACACAAAACAATTTTGTTTTATTAAAAAAGTCATTCAGTTCAAACGGTATAAACTATGCAATTTCGGGCACCGTTGTAAAAAAACGATTCTTAAAAAACACAAAAAAAAGTTTGTTTTATTAAAAAAAAGTCATTCAGTTCAAATGGTATAAACTATGCAATTTCGGGCATGATGATACGATTGAGAAGTTACGAGGAAAATTATACCGAAAATACAGAGTAAAGTCTAGTATGTTAAAACACGCTCAGTACAAAACCATATGGACATCAGTTCAAGTACTCATTTTTCGGAACTTTTCAAAATTACTCCCCGAACAATACATCAGTACAAACGCACACATACATCAGTACAAGTATTGTGTTTTTTCTGACAGAAAAACAGCACAATGAGTCTCACCGTAATCCAAATTACTCTTCAACGGTTGCGAATTTGAGAAAACGTTCAACATGACTAAGTTTCGCATTTTTGATAGCTATCCAACGGTATATTATTTGCCCCATTTTGACAAACTTTTTTAAAAAAATCACGTTTAAAATCAAATTTGACCGTATTCAAATTCATTTTTAAACCGTAAGGAATTAGAAAACATTTCAATATGAAAATTTTGCCCATTTTCCACAGCTTTCCAACGCCGTATCATTTGCATCAACCCGACAAATCGTTTGCAAAAAATCGCAAAAATACATTTCGCCCAGAATTTCACTATTTTGCAAATTACTTTTAAATCGTATCGAATTAGAAAAAACAATAGATATATGAAAGATGCGAATTTTCACCAGCTTTCCAACGCCATCTTATTTGCTCAATTCCGACAAACCGTTTGAAAATTGAGTCCGAAATACGATTCACGTTTTCGGTTTTGTAAAAAATGGTTTTTTCAAAACTGCTCTTAAACCATGATGATTTTGCAAAAACGTTTAATATACTCAAAATATACTTGTCAAGAGCTTTCCAACGATATATTACATGCCCCATTCCGATAAAAAAAATTGCAAAAAAATCTGAACTAAAGAAGATGGTGTGTTAAACAGAAATGAAAGCATCAGTTCAACCGCTCGAAATTAATCAGTACAACCGCCTGAAATCGTCAATTCAAGTAGGGTAATAGAATAATATTCTGTTACTCGTAACAGAATAGCCCAGATGTATATATATATATATATATATATATATATATATATATATATATATATATATATATATATATATATATATATATATATATATAGCCAATGAAGAACAATAACGGAAAGAGTGAAGACGTCAAAAAGTTGAAGAAATTTAGCAACTGAGGAATTTCAAAAATGAAGAAAACTCAAATTGAAGATTTTCAACTTTTGGTGATGGCGTGACCCATTGTATAAGAATGATGATTTCAGACACCGCGTACAATTGTCGTAGGGCTCTGAGAATCAAATTCTTTGTAAATTTCTTCACACTTAGAGTGTTAGTCTTCATTGATTGAAGAAAAACGTTTCTTCATGTGTTGCACATCTAAGTCATCAATTTTGCATAAGTGTTAGGATGTGTGTCCTTTTCAAAGGACATTCGAAGATTCTAGGATATTTAGCTCACACCGCAACTTTCTAAATCTCTTCTCATCCAAGGGCTTTATGAAGATATCGGCTAGCTGTTCTTCAGTCTTCACATGCTCGATAGAGATGTCGCCCTTCAACACATGATCACGAAGAAAATGATGACGAATCTGAATGTGCTTTGTCTTCGAGTGCTGAACTGGGTTATGAGCAATCTTGATGGAACTCTCATTGTCATAGTAGAGAGGCGCATTCTTCATGTTGACGCCATAGTCCTTGAGGGTTTGCTTCATCCATAGCAATTGAGCACAACAAGAACCAGCAGCAATGTGCTCAGCTTCAGCAGTAGATAGTGATACGCAGTTCTGTTTCTTCGAGGACCAACACACCAAGGATCGTCCAAGGAAATGGCATGTGCCTAATGTTAACTTGCGGTCCACACAATCACCAGCATAGTCAGAGTCTGAATATCCAATGAGATCAAAAGCCGAGCCCTTGGGATACCATAATCCAAGTGTTGGTGTGTGAGCTAGATATAGAAGAATATGCTTCACAGCCTTATGGTGTGATTCCATCGGTGTAGCTTGAAATCGGGCACACATGCAAACACTAAGCATAATATCTGGCCTAGATGCACATAAATATAATAAAGAGCCAATCATGGAGCGGTATACCTTTTGATCAAAGTCAATACCATTTTCATCAGTGCATAGATGGCCATTTGTGGGCATAGGGATTTTGACGCCTTTGCAATCTTGCATGCCGAATTTCCTCAATACATCCTTGAGTTATTTCTCTTGAGATATGAATATGCCATTGCGTTGTTGACGAATTTGAAGACCTAAGAAGAATTTTAATTCTCCCATCATAGACATTTGATATTCTTCACTCATCATATAGGAAAATTCATCACTATAACATTGGTCAGTACAGCCAAAGATAATATCATCAACATATATTTGTCACACGAATAATTCATCATCATAGGTTTTGGTGAAAAGAGTTGGGTCAAGTGAACTGGGTTTGAAGCCTTTCTTCATGAGGAATTCCTTCAAAGTATCATACCACGCCCGAGGGGCCTCCTTGAGGCCATAAAGGGCCTTATTAAGTCTGAAGACTTTGTCAGGATGCTTTGGATCTTCAAAACCTGGGGGTTGAGCAACATATACTTCTTCCTCAAGCTTACTATTGAGGAATGCACTTTTCATATCCATGTGATATAAGATGATATTATGATGGTTAGCGTAAGCAAGTAATATGCGAATAGCCTCAAGTCTAGCAACATGTGCAGAAGTTTCATCGAAATCAATTCCTTCAACCTGTGTGTATCCTTGAGCTACAAGTCGTGCCTTATTCCTCACCACAAGGCCATTTTCATCTTGCTTGTTGCGGTGGATCCACTTTGTGCCAATGATATTGTGCTTGCGAGGATCTGGACGTTTGACCAGTTCCTAGACGTTGTTGAGCTCGAATTGATGTAATTCCTCTTGCATAGCTTCAGTCCACTCAGGCTCCAGAAATGCTTTATCTACCTTAGTGGGCTCTGTGATAGAGACAAAAGCAAAGTGCCCACAAAAGTTAGATAAATGTGAAGCTTTTGAGCGTGTGAGAGGACCTGGTGCATTGATGTCGCTGATGATTTTCTCAATCTGCACTTCATTTGCAACGCGAGGATGAGCGGGTTGTCGTGGAGGAATTGGATCAGCATTTTCTTTAGCGCCATTTTTCTCAGGTGCATCAGCATGATGTTCTTCACATTCTGGAATGACTTCTTCAGCAGATTCTTCGGTAGGAATGACATCCTCAGTAGCCTTGAACTTGATGGTTTCCTCAGGTGATTTTTCATCTAGCACAGGAGGTAGGTGCTCTCTTTGCGAGTCATTAGTTTCATCGAACCTCACATCTACATTTTTAACAACTTTGTGGTGGACGTTGTTGAAGACTCTGTAGGTGTGCGAGTCCTTTCCGTAACCAAGCATAAAACCTTCATGTGCTTCCGGTGCAAATTTAGAATTGTGATGAGGATCTCTAATCCAACATTTGGCATCAAAGACTTTGAAATAACTCACATTGGGTTTCTTGTCAGTGAGGAGTTCATATGCAGTCTTCTTGAAGAATTTGTGAAGATATACCCTGTTGATGATGTGGCATGCAGTATCAGTTGCCTCAATCCAAAAACGACGAGGCGTCTTGTATTCATCAAGCATAGTGCAAGCCATCTCAACAAGAGTCATGTTCTTGCGCTCCACGACGTCATTCTGCTGAGGGGTATAAGGAGCAGATAACTCATGAGTAATACCAAGTTCATCAAGATAGTCATCAAGACCAGTATTCTTGAACTCAGTTCCATTGTCACTTCTTATGTGCTTTATCTTCACACCAAAGTTGGTTGAAGCCCTCGAGGAAAATCGTTTGAAGACTTCCTGCACTTCACGTTTGTAAGTGACAATATGCACCCATGTGTAACGAGAGTAATCATCAACAATGACAAAGCCATATAGAGATGCTTCATTAGTGAATGCAGAATAATGGTTAGGACCAAAGAGATCCATGTGAAGCAATTCAAATGGCCGAGTGGTAGTCATGATAGTCTTCGCGGGATGCTTGGCCTTAGTCGTCTTTCCAGCTTCACAGGCTCCGCACAAGTGAACCTTGAGGAATTTGACATTCTCAATGCCACTGACATGTTTTTCTTCGCGATCGTGTGCAAGTTCCTCATGCAAGCATGACCTAGTCGTCAATGCCATAGCCAGCCTTCTGAAGCTTTTTCAAGTAGACATATAGCTGGTTGTGGTCCTGTAGAGAAATCAACAATATACAGATCTCCTCTCCTAAAGCCTTCGAAGACTTTGGAATGGTCAGCTTCCATGATCACAACACAAGGATACTTGCCAAAGATAACAACCATATCAAGATCACAAAGCATTGAGACTGACATGAGGTTGAATCCTAAGGACTCGACAAGCATGACTTTGTCCATGTGTCGATCCTTTGAGATCGCAACCTTACCTAGACCCAATACCTTGCTTTTTCCTTTGTCGGCGTAGGTGATATGCTTTAGATGTGATGGAGATAAGGGAGCGTCCACCAATAGATTCTTGTCACCAGTCATGTGATTTGTACATCCACTATCGAGGACCCACTCAGTGGCTTTGGGTTGATCATCCTGCAGATGAATTAGTGCAGCTTACGAACTCATATACTTCATCAATGAAGAATATGACATCAAATTCATCAGATCAATTTCATCAAGCAATGGAACAGATAAAACAGAATGAGGACGTGAGAAATGAAAATTCATTTCTTCATGATTAGCTTGCGTCCTTTCAAGCATATTGATGTAGGGTGGAACCCTATAGCGACGATCTTTCACATTTGGAGTGGGATCCCTCGAAGAACACGATGAACACGGGGAAGAACGGGGAGAAATCACAAGGGGAAACACTCAAGAACAAGTCCAAATCACACATCCACTAGACAATCAAACACACAAGATCACAAGGTACATGAATAACAAAGGGAAAGATACAAGGTAAGGTTCATCTCCAAGAGGAGGTCTTGATGATATCCTAGATGGATCTTCCCACAAGGGGGTCTTGATGATATCCTGCGGGATCTTCTCCTAGATGGAGGTCTTGGCCTCCAATGGAGTAGTGGTCTCTCTCTCTCTCAAGAGTAGAGATAGGTAGGAGCAAAGCTCACCTAAGAATGAGATATCACTTTGCTAACCCTAGAAAGGAGGTGGGGGAGGTCTATTTATAGCCCAAGGGGCGAAGGGGTAAGTGAGGGGCGAATGGGTACACGGGCCTCGGCCCGGAGGCATGCACGCAGGCAAAGCCCGGATGATCCGGGAGGGGGCCCGGATGATCCGGCTTCACATGAGGCCTTCGGGTGTCTTCGAACGAATTATCCGGATGATCCGGAGGGGGACCCGGATGATCCGGCTGAGCCCGGATGATCCGGACGGCGGTCCGGATGTCCGGCCTGGCTCCTGCAGCCGCTCCGTCTTCTTCTCCTTTCTTCCGTCTTCTCTTCCACGCTTCCCTCGCGGATGGTGTAGTCATTCCTTGGCGCTTGCACTCCTCCTCGTCGTCCGTGAAGTTCCGACAATACCTATGCATGCACACGGGAGAAGTGTCAAGTAGTATGCCATCCTCGAAGGGGTCAAGTGAGCACGTGTAAAGGAGATGATTCACCTTAGTGTGTGTGAAGTAGATGTCGCACGTGTCACTTGCCAAATGGGCTCTTGACATGGTGATGTCCATAGGATGCTCCGCATCATCCCCTCCCCCTTGGGAAAGATCCGACCTCGGATCGAAATCCAAATCACCATGGGAAAGAGATGATGTCGTCGTGTAGAAGTGGACGATCACCAAGCATTCGTCATCTTGTAGTTCCAAATGGGCACTCTCCAATGTCGCACCGTCTTGTAATTCCTTCAAAAGTAGCAAAGATAACAAGCACTTGGAAAAACAAATGTGGTTGTCGTAAGAGCAAAACCAAGCATTCAAGAGGTGATTCACCCAACAAGTGTTGTCATCAAGCATAGCATATGGTTTGACAAAGAAGTGTGGCATGGCATTTGAGCATCTAAATTGAGCACAATCAAGTATATCATGGGAACAAGCATTCAAATGGGAGGTCAAGATGCAAATATATGTGATAAGTGAACAAGCATCTACCTCAAGGTCATAGCAAGCATGCATAAAGTGCTCAATGAACGGTCTATGGTAGGCATAAGAGTCATTCACAACACCAAATATAGTGAAATGTCTAAACACATGGGGCAAGTGCAAGACAATCCAAGCATAACGTGCATAGGGTGTAGTGAAGATATCGTGGCACTCAACACAATGGAAAGAGCAATTGTTCATCATGTGTGAGGCAATCAAGTCAAACATGTGACAAGCAAAGGGACATGGCATATGTGAAGAAATGGTATTGGTGCAACCAACCATATGATAGTAGCAAGTAGTCCAAGAATTGGATGCAACACACAAGGCATATATATCATGATGCATGGGAATGTGATAATGGCAAGTCAAAGCAAGATCTCTAGCAAGTGCGCAATCAAGTGGTCCAAGATGACCAATAAGTCTCACGGTGCAAGCAACACAAGTAGTATTATCCGCAATATCCATGCTCAAGAAACTTGAAGGCATGTCCTTGTGCATTCTTCACAATGCCGAAGCGCAAGCAAGCGCGGTATATAAGCGAGTCGTGGTAGAATGTATGAGGCTTGCTCTCAAGAGCTCGAATGGTCAACTCACGTGAAGTGGAAGTCGAAACAAAGTCCAAGTATCCTACACATGCACACAACAAAACAAAGAACGTATGCACATGGTAGACAAACACATCATCCATCATGATGGTTCTCTTCTCATGCACATAACCATTAGAAGCACAAGTGCATGAATAATATGATGCAACAATGGCTATATTCATGGCACTAGGTATATGATGCAAAGAAGTAAGACAAGCATGCTTCACAAGGAATATGTCAACATCTCCAAACATATGTAAGAATGCTATGGGGGCAATCTTAAGAGCAAGACTATAAGCATTGTTGCACTCAATACGTGGCAAATCATCTAGCATGAGAGAGGCAACACATGGAGATATATGACACGAAGCAATATGAATCATGTGCAAAGCATATAGATGGTTGTCATCAACCGCATGAGATGAGCACTTATAACACAAGAGACAATGATCAAGATATATCATGTGAGAGGCATGAGCATATATGTCATCAACCCAAGAAAGCAAGTAGTGGAACGTG
The DNA here is from genome assembly GCA_963921465.1 of Triticum timopheevii. Lineage (NCBI taxonomy): Eukaryota > Viridiplantae > Streptophyta > Magnoliopsida > Poales > Poaceae > Triticum > Triticum timopheevii. The sequence continues at coordinate 175,891,124 of OY997272.1, forward strand.
GGTGATGCAATATAGCGAGCATTCATAGCTATCAAATCAAGCAAGCTAGTAGTGCGAAGATGCAATATACTAGGAGGAATCATGGCAAACATGTCATTGGTGCAAATAGTGGGCATGAATAATTCACAAGTCATAGCACAAGCATGAAAGCAAGATATGAGTACAATATCATGAATGTATTGGCGAGAGGCCATATGTGAATAATGGGTCATCCTGACTCTCCCAACACAACAAGCATAAATAGAATGGGGCACATGATAAACATGGCAAAAGCAACAAGGATCTCCACCAAGCATGCAAATACACATAGGAATATCATAATGGAGAATCATGGGTAGATGCAAACAAGGGTCACAATTGCATGGCAAAGGCATAGAAGCAAGCATAGCATGCAAAGTGAACACGGTAAAATGAGCATAATGTGAGAAGTGGTAAATGGCCCATAGCCGTTTGAGAGCCAAGTAGAGGAGTTGCGCGTAGTCCTTGCGCAAAGGGAACGGTGGTAAGGATAGTCCACGGGATCCCAAATCATCATTGCTCTCAAGAGCTCGTTTTGTCAACTCGTGGGATTGCGAGGTTGACAAGTATTCATGGGTACCTACACAAAACAGACAGAAACCAAAGAAATTATGCGCATGGTAAATGTACACATCATCCATCATGATGTGTATGTGCATGTGTGAGTTAGCACAAGATAAGCATCGCTCAAAGAAATTTGATGCATGGTATAAGAACATGTCATCCATCATGAAAGAATAGTTATTATGTATGACACGATGGGGACACAAATTGAGCAAACAAGTATATGGCACATCAAAAGCATGTTTATTCATGGGGAGCATATGGTGCACACAAGTATTGGGATCATGCAATGAATGGGATGGATCAAATTCTCCTAACATGTATGAGGAAACTATGGGGGTCTCCTCATGAGCAATATCGGAAACATCATATGGAGAAAATGGACAACATCCAAAACAATGCATATCCGAAGCTAGGTGGTCATGGCATGGCATATGAGATAAATGATGCAAAGGGAGCATATCAATATTGTCACAAGAGAAACAAATGCCAATAACCATGGGCTTGTCATCTATGCCATATGTGCAAATTGGGTTTATTTTAATGGCATATGCATAGTCACTATGAAGAGATTGCAAATAAGACATATGGTTGATCTCATGCATAGCATATGACAAGTCAAGCGGATTATCAAACATGATGTGACCTAAAGAATTGTCACAAGAAATACTATGTAACATGGCATCACAACTAATAGACTCCACAATAGAATCATCACACTCATCATAAATGGGCAAATCATCGCATGGGGAAATCATACTAGCATGAAGCATGGCAATAGGTGGATCAACATCATGCAAGCAATCGATGTCAAGAATGTCCACTAGTGGGACTAGAGCATCACCTTCACCTATGTTACCTTTGTCATTCCACTCAAGTGGTGTAGGTGAGGTGGGAAAGACCAAATGGTGGTCATCATCATCATCTTGATGGAACCATGTGGGCGGTGCATCATAATCCACCATGGCCATCGTCTTGTCCAAAGGGAGGACGAAGTCGTCGAGGATCGGCGCGTCATCATAAATGGTACCTAGCACCAAACGAGAAGACACAATAGAGGTAGAGGTCAAGTTGTTAGAAATGCAAATGGCCTCACGAGACCTATCAACTATCTCACTCTCTCTATGTGGTGGTTCACTCACTCCCTCAAAATAGGTGCACTCAAACTCACGTATGGTGGAGTCACTCATCTCACTCAAGTGGTGGGGGTTGTGGCTCTCCTCACATGGGAATTGTGGCAACTCATCATATATGGGGCTAGTGGTGAAGTCACTCTCACTCTCAATATGGTGGCACAAGTCACTCAAGTCATCATACGTCGCCGTGGTCAAAGGGAAAGTCCCATGCTCAACCATCTCGTCGTGGTCGCCGTGGATGAAGGCCGAAGATGGCACATCATCACTCTCCTCCATGACCGAAGGGAAAATCCCATGCTCGATCATCTCGTCACCGTCCCCGTAGATGAAGGCCGAAGATGGCACATCATCACTCTCGCCTCCAAAGATGGAAGCATCATCCTTGCTCGCCACCTTGTCACTCACCTCCAAAGCTTGGTCCTTGAAGGTCTCCGTAGTCGAACTCGTCGCTGCACCGTCTTGAAAAAGAGTCTAAGTAGACTCCGCATCATCAATGCCACAAAGAGGGATGGCGGTGAAGTCGCACTTGGGAGCATCGTCTTGTAGCTTGTCGGGCTTGGACATCTTGGTGGTACTAGCCTCATGCTTGTCGTAGAGCTTGGTCGCCGTGAAGTTTGCTTGGGGTGGAGAAGCCTTGGCCTTCATGAGTTCTTGTTCCGCCTTGAGAGCACCAATGTAGTAGTCGTCGATGGACTTGTAGTTCTCGAGGAAGATGGTCTTGGAGATGTTGTTGTGCAATCCCATCATGAAGTGGAACTTCATCGAAATGGGGTCATCCACGCCGGCTCGTCGCAAGGCAATCATCATCTCCTTGAAGTACTTGTCGATGGACTTGGATCCTTGGGTGGTGTTCTCCAATTGGCGTCGAAGTTGTTCCGTGTAGGTTGGAGGCACAAACTCTCGCCGTAAAGCTTTCTTCGTCTTGGGCCAACTCATGTCGTAGTTCTCCGAAGGTGTGTGAAGCCACCATGTCGAGGCGTAGTCGTGGAAGTTTCTTGTGGCGCACTTCACTTGATCTTCGGGACGAACTTGATGTAGCTTGAGGTAGTCGTCCATCAAACGCTCCCACTCGAGGTACTCCTCGGGTTCTTGAGTCCCATAGAAAGGAATCTTGTGGTCGGTGTCGAGGTCGTAGTAGCTCGTGGAAGTCGCGGACTTGAGCTTGGGTAGCTTCTCTTGAGTGTAGTCTTGAGGTTCTTGTTGGCGAAGATGCCATATGTCCGTAGGCGAGGATGCCTTGAAGTCGCTTGGCGAAGATGCCAAGGGAGATGGTGAAGTCGTTGAGCGGTTGTTGGTGTTGAGCTCTTGACCTTCACGTTCTTGTTGGTGATGGTGTCGATGCTGATGTGATCTTGCCGGAGGTGGTAGCTCGGAAGGATGTGCTCTTGAGCGTCTTCTCAAAGATGAGGAAGATCGCTTGTAGGACTTGATGAGGGCCTTGATCTCCTCCATGCGCTTGTCCATCTTGGCGTCGTAGTTGTTGTTCATGGCATCGAACTCATCGTTGTTGTTGTAGACCGAAAGTGAAATGCCTTGCCTATCCATCACAAGACTCGAGTAGAGGTGAGTAGGAAATGAGATAAACAATACCAAGTTACCTTTTCCCAAAGTTGAGGATGTATCTCGTTTCACTCAATGTGAGATGAAAGAATAGTGGAATTGGTACCGGACTTGTTCACTCACACCTATCAAGTAAAGCTTATGGTAGAGCTTGGTGAGGATAGTGGCACAAAAATTTGATGCAAAATGTTAGCAAGAGTCAATAATGTTGAAAGAGATTCACAAATTCGCAAGTGAAACAAGTAGATCAATAGCAAATGGTACACGGAAACACACACACAGATAGATAAATGGGGTCGTGCAACCAAGGAATGAGCACAAAATGTGGAGTCCACGGAAAACGCTTGTGTTGCACAACTCAAGAGAGACGCTAGCACGATTGCTCAATAGGCGGATACGACACTTGTGCACAACCTATAGATGCGAAATGGATAAACTTCTATCCCAAGTATGCTATGTATGTATGGTTCCCGGTGTTTCTCTCAAGCATGATATCATATGATGTAGATTTTGGTATGGCTCTTATTTGCAATGGGGGTATGATGCTATGGCACTTGCTCACGAGCTCTTTGCTCTCTTTTTGCTTAAAAGCTTTTTCTCTTTTTTTTTATGGCCACTTTTGCACAATGCACAAACCAAGATAGCAATTGTGTATATGCGGGAACAAAGTTGAGGCACAATGGATGATATGATACCAAGATGATATGGTATGTATGCAATGGATGGTGTAGACCACTAATGTGCACAAGTCACGTTGCCTGCAATACTCAAATGGCTAGTCTCGATAGACAAGTAACGCAAAATGGGCTAGGGGTTAACAATGCAATTGCAAGGGAATATACAAAGGTGTCATCGATGTTACCGTCCTTTGCGATGATGAGTGGCGGTGTTCTTGGTGTAGATACCAAGATGATGGAGACTCGTCCCTAAGTAGCCGAAACACCTTAGGAAACGGAAAAACCGCAAACTCAAAATCTCAAATGACAAATGTCAAATGGTGGTAGCGGAAAGTGGTGGTGGTTTGCTCTTGGCAATGTGGAAGTGGGATGATGGGCTATACACGATGTAAGAGTTGGAGTTGCTGTCCCTAAGTAGCCGAAATACCTTAGGAGACACAAGCCACAACTCAAACAAAATTGGGTTAGGTTGCGGAAGTCGGTGTTGGTAATGCGGATGATATGGTGGAGGGCCTAGGCAAACTTGCCAAATTTCAGAAAATATGATGGAGTCAAATGATGTTGGTTGTATTTTTGTGGGATGGGGGATGTCAAGAGCTTCAAAACGAGCTAAAGAACGTCGAAAACGGAGTTCGGATGAATTAGTTATGGCGGAAACAAAAATCTGTCCGTGTCAGTTTCAGGGTTAACCGGACATCCGGGAGGAGGTCCGGATGATCCGGGCTAGGTCCGATGATCCGGGAGGAAATCCGGATGATCCGGGTTCGTCAGCGCCGGTTCTGTTTTCTGGGTGCGTGGGGTATCCGGACGTCCGGGAGATGGTCCAGCTGATCCGGGGGATGTCCGGATGATCCGGGAGAAGGTCCGGATGATCCGGGCAAGTCAATCCGCTCGGGATTTGCTCGTGGAGACGAATTTTTTGGCGGAAATGGGTGATTTTCGGGGCAAAATTGAGGAGATTTCGTGGATGGAAGGTGGGGAAACTTGGGGGAAAGCTAGATCCACTTGAAACCAAGCAAATCCATGGATCAAAATCAACAAAACATCATCAAACCAACAAATCACAAAAAAAATTGGGGGCTATTTTTGGTGGGGATTTTCGGATTTAGGACGAAATCAACAAAATCAAGCTAGAAAAAGAGGGGTAGGGGCTCCAAAAACGTGATCAACGTGGCTCATGATACCATATGATGTAGGGTGGAACCCTATAGCGACGATCTTTCACGTTTGGAGTGGGATCCCTCGAAGAACACGATGAACACGGGGAAGAACGGGGAGAAATCACAAGGGGAAACACTCAAGAACAAGTCCAAATCACACATCCACTAGACAATCAAACACACAAGATCACAAGGTACATGAATAACAAAGGGAAAGATACAAGGTAAGGTTCATCTCCAAGAGGAGGTCTTGATGATATCCTAGATGGATCTTCCCACAAGGGGGTCTTGATGATATCCCGCGGGATCTTCTCCTAGATGGAGGTCTTGGCCTCCAATGGAGTAGTGGTCTCTCTCTCAAGAGTAGAGATAGGTAGGAGCAAAGCTCACTTTGCTAACCCTAGAAAGGAGGTGGGGGAGGTCTATTTATAGCCCAAGGGGCGAAGGGGTAAGTGAGGGGCGAATGGGTACACGGGCCTCGGCCCGGAGGCATGCACGCAGGCAAAGCCCGGATGATCCGGGAGGGGGGCCGGATGATCCGGCCATCGTCCGGATGATCCGGGAGGGGGCCCGGATGATCCGGCTTCACATGAGGCCTTCGGGTGTCTTCGGACGAATTATCCGGATGATCCGGAGGGGGACCCGGATGATCCGCTGAGCCCGGATGATCCGGACGGCGGTCCGGATGTCCGGCCTGGCTCCTGCAGCCGCTCCGTCTTCTTCTCCTTTCTTCCGTCTTCTCTTCCACGCTTCCCTCGCGGATGGTGTAGTTGTTCCTTGGCGCTTGCACTCCTCCTCCTCGTCCGTGAAGTTCCGACAATACCTATGCATGCACACGGGAGAAGTGTCAAGTAGTATGCCATCCTCGAAGGGGTCAAGTGAGCACGTGTAAAGGAGATGATTCACCTTAGTGTGTGTGAAGTAGATGTCGCACGTGTCACTTGCCAAATGGGCTCTTGACATGGTGATGTCCGTAGGATGCTCCGCATCACATATTCAGTTCTCCAGCAAATTCTTCAGACGTTTATGTTCGTCTGGAGACCAGTCCCTGCATAAGAAATTAGTTCCTTTTCTTCACCACCCACATCTGAAGGGGTGGCAAAGAGTTCATCATTCTGCGAGCTCCATAAGAGAAAGGTGGCATAGAAGCCAGTCCACTTCGTTTCACATAAGAGGAGTTAGGGTAAGCATATGAATAAGCAGAGAAATTCTTCGAGGACTTATGAACATAATGGTTAGAGGAATAATGCTCATATTCATAGCCCTTAGTTCTTCCCTGCGAAACAGAAGCATTAGCATGATGATGTTCATATGAGGACTTTGATCCTTTTGAGGAATTTGATCCACGTGAGGAATTCGGTCCATATGAGGACTTGGATTCATATGAAGAATTTGGTCCATATGAAGAATTTGATCTGGGGTTCCTATTCTTCACAGTGGTGTCATGATGACATTCACCTAAAGATTTTCAAGGCACCTTTTGGGAACCCAGATTTTCTTCATAGGAGAACCGTTCCTGCAGTTAGTGCCAACATATATAGCAAATACTTCACCATTCTGATTTTTGAACAGCTTATAGTTTGAGTCAAATGACTCATCAGTAGAATGAGGAGATTCACATGTAAAGCCAGATAAATTAGATGGATCTACTGGAGGTCCCTTTGCAGCAACTCATGAGGTTTTGGGGTACTGCTCAGGCTTCCAGTATGTTCCATCAGCATTGAGTTTCCTCTCAAAGGCAATACCCTCTTTCCTAGGGTTCCTGTTGAGGATCTGCTTTTTAAGCACATCACAAAGAGCCTGATGCCCTTTGAGGCTTTTGTACATGCCTGTCATATACAATTCCTTCAGCTGCATCGTCGGCGATACTAGCAATATCCTCTGATGAGGAATTAGTGATAGCAGAGACAGGTGAAGAATTTGTAGCAGTAGAAGCATTTGAACATTCAGGTGAAAAATTAGCAGATTAACGTTCAATGCACTTCAAACACGGAGGAATGAATTCTTCCTGAGCAGCGCTGATTTGTTGAGCAAGTAATGAATCACGCTCCTTCTGAAGATCTTCATAACTCTCTCTTAGCTTCTCAAGATCTAGCTTTCTTTGAAGAAATTCATATGAAAGCTTCTCATGATCAGATAAGATAGTGTCATGATGACTTTGAAGATTATCAAACTTAGTCTGGAGTCTCTGAAGACTTCCAGACAAAGCTTTCGACTGATCCATTTCTTCACCCAACATATCATCGCTCTTATCCAGCATGTTTTGAACTTTTCCCAAAGCTCTTTGTTGTTTAGTGGCAAGGGAAGCAAGTTTGGTATAACTGGGTCCAAATTCATCACCAGATTCATCATAACTAGACTCAGATAGGTAGCATTCAGTTACCTTGGCACCTTTTGCCATAAGGCTTGGTGCAGAGGATGATGACTCTAGCTCAAAAGTCATAGCCTTGCGCGATACCATGAAATCCTCAAACCAGGGATCACTGTCAGATCTATGACCTTCATAGACCTCAGAGAGTCGGTCCTAGATAAGCTTTGCATGGCTGAGATGCATAATGTTCCTGAACTGATTTTGAGACAGACAGGAGCATATGATGTCCTTCGCCGTGAGGTTGAGAAGAGTGTACTTGCGAATATCATCAACTTCCACCATCTTGCACAGATCGGTAAGACCAATCTCATTGACGGTCCGCAGCTCGCTGTTCATCGCCATGAGTCGCTTCTTCATCATGGCCTTCCACTTGGGATAATCATGACCGTCAAAGATGGGGCATGACACAGTCTTTATTCCTGCGGTTGACATAACTAAAACTCCAGGCGGTTAAACCAAAATCACACAGAACAAGGGAGTACCTTGCTCTGATACCAATTGGAAATGCGTTATATCGACTAGAGTGGGCGTGAATAGGCGATTTTTATGAATTCTTCACTGAGGAATTTCAGGGTGAGGAAATTCCTAAGCGAAGAACTACTTGCGGCGGAATAAGTACTCAGATGCAAACATAACAGAACATAAGCATGATCATCATGATGAAACGAAAACAAGTACAGAGTACAGAAAGCGTAAACATAGGATAAACAGGATGAAGACAAATAGACTAAAGAAATTAAACTAAGGAAATTGAGAAAGTCTTCGGTCAAAGTCTTCAAACAGATATGAACAAGCACACAACACAGTAATGAGGAAATGAAAGAGTTGAGGAAATAGAACCAGTAGGCTTGGTGAAGACACTGATTTGGTAGACCAGTTCCAACTGCTGTGACAGTTGTACGTCTGGTTGGAGCGGCTAGGTATTTAAATCTGAGGACACACAGTCCTCATCGTATTCTCCTTGAGCTAAGGTCACACAGACCTCGCCCAATCACTCGTGGTAAGTCTTCAGGCGACTTCCAAACCTTCACAAACTTGGTCACTCGGCGATCCACAATTTCCTGTTGGATGCTCAGACCATGATACCTAACCGTCTGGAAGATGCATAGTCTTCAAAGGTAACAAGCGTCGGATCCACGCAGGATCAATCTCTTCAGTTATGCTCAATCACTTTGGGTTTGGGTTTTCCCCACTTGATGATTTTCGTTCAAAGTCCTCGGAGGATGGGATGCTCTGAAATGACAAGTGTCAGTTTCTCTCGGAGCAGCCAACCAGCTAGTGGTTGTAGGGGGGGCTATTTATAGCCTAGGGAGCATCCCGACATGATAAGACATAAATGCCCTTCAATGATATGACCGTTAGGTGGGTAGATATCTTGGGACAGCTGACGTGTAGCACAGCAACGGTCGGAAATTTGAGGCTCAAATTCCTCAGGGCTATCATGTTCCTCACTTATAGGTAATCTGCACTGGCGAATTCCTAACTCCTCAGTCAGAACAAATTCCTCAGAGACCAGAAGAACTTTGTCTCTGTCACTGAAGAAATTGACTGAACTATATGAGATTTCCAATGGCTTCACTCAAAGGGATTGGTAGGTGTAGGATTTTGAGATGAGCATCACTTGGAAATTTTTCCTTAGTATTTCCTTGACCCCCTTTAACAGTACGGTGTTTCCTATGACTCAAGAAATAGAAAATGAAACTACGAAAAAAAAGTCTTCACGCTTCATGTTCCTCGTATGAATACCAAGTCTTCATGGTCTCATCAATTTCTTCATTTTCAAAGTCTTCAGAAAGTGTTCAGAAATCCAAAGTCTTCAGTCGAAGACATTCATTTTTAGGGGTTGACTTTCTCTGTAAATATCAAACTCCTCATAGACTTATAGGCATGTGTACACTCACAAACACATTAGTCCCTTAACCTATAAGTCTTCAATACATCAAAATCACTAAGGGGCACTAGATGCACTTACAGTGGCGAGGAGTTTGGCCAGCTCCGGCATGGTGCCATCGACGTAGCCGAAGACACCGTCACCCCGCAGATGAGGTGTAATCTGCGTGCGCCATAGCACGTAGTTCATGCGGGAAAGCTTCTCATTGACCTGGCCATTGAGGCTAGATTGGAAGGCGTCGGAGGATAAAGACATGGTCGTGCACTAGGTTTCAATTGGGAAAGCTAGATGGGAAGTAGGAGAGCTTAGATTACCATGTGCGATGGCAGAAACGTCTTACCTTGATCTGAGGCGACGGGTTCGTGTTATATGGCTGGGGCGCACCTCCCTGGTATAGCGCATACTATGTCATTGGAGAGATTACAAGGATGGAGACTTGGAGAGCAAGAGATAGGAGTTGGTTACAAAGAGATAGAGATAAATCCTACCAACCTAACCTATCTTAATATGCCTCTCCTAGACCGATACAACTCCAACAGAAAAGATGGTACAGGGGCAAGGGGCAGTACAAGGGTGGTGCGGTGTGGTGCACATTATGTATGTTTAACAGCTACCTGAGTTGTGGTCTTCTCCTGTGGTATCAAATGTTTTGTTTTGTTAAAATAACATGTAGATATATCTAGGAATAATTAGAAATCTGTTAGAATTTATTGAACTTGGGTAATGTCTGGACTGCAAATATGGCTTACTGCTTCCCCCTCTGCCCATATGTTTATTGATGGGTGCTGCCATCATCAAGTTTATTGGTTTCATGGAGTCCAAAGGGAGTAGTTCAATATCTACCTATGCGTGAATTAAAGCTTTCAAAACATTATTTTGCATCAATGCAACATCATATGCAGACCGTGCATCCTTTAAGCCAATCCATCTATGTTTGATGTAGTTCTCTTTGATTTGCAGCAATTGATGTCTCAAGATGAATCAAGATGTCGTAAAGCTCATGGTTATCATGAACCTAGAGGCGTATAGATTGTCCATCTCTTGGTCAACGCAATTTTACATACTGAGCCATCAAAGCTACATGTGCACCGAGGTATTGCCCTCTAGGCCTGCACTTTTCATAATATAATGCTCCTGGGGATTTTTTTTTCATATTAATTAATTCAGCTCATTCAAGAACAGTTAGTCATCAGTTGCAGATTTGACTTCAAGTTGTAGTTCTTCCTCTCAGAGATTAGAATTTGAACTTCTTATAATGTTACACTTACGAAGTTATTACAACTTTGCAATACCAAAGTGCCTTGACCATTGACCTATGCTAAAATCATTTGGATGCATTTTCTGTTTCTCTCCTACCTCTGTAGTGAGATAATGTTGTAAGTAATACGACACACTAGCATTTTGTTCACTTTGCCTTTATATAGTTAGGTTAATTATGATGCGGTGCCTAGCAATTTTTTTATAGATTTAGAATTTTTAGGAGAAAGTTAGTCAAACTAATTTTGGTTAGTTTGTTTGTTAACATACATTTATGCAATTCTTTGTTTGGATCAAGAAACCACTTTTACAAAACTCTGTTTGGGTTAAATCCTTTGAAGAACCATTAGACGCCTGACCCTCGCTCCAGCGTATGGGCATCGGCATGGTTCTGTAGTTGGTGTTCTAGCTAGTGTCGCGAGCTGCGGGGTTGTGCCTCTCAAAGACGTTCAATCAGCTGAGCCAGATGGCGTTCTGGTACAAATTGTTCCCGTAGAACATGCCCAGAGTTGCCGGCTCGCTACTGCTCTGCGGCCAGGTGCTGTCAAAAACTACAAAAGCGGGCTCCTGTGCACTTGCGGAGGGTCAGGTGGACCAAACTTTCAACTCATGAAGGAGCTTCAACTCCTGAGCGGGAGAGCTGCTCTTTAATTAATACTGTATCATTCTACTGGCTTGGTTTACTTGTATTTTGGTTTATCTTCTTTTGCTTTGTAGTTTGAACAAAAAACTCTGAATATATAGTTTCTTTGACACAGATATTGACAGTGGAGTCATGGAGACATGTTATTTTGGGAAGAAATGATATATGTACTTATGCAAGATCATCTGATATGGTTGTAAATTATGTGATTTCTAGTTTTAGAATGTTGAGTATACTGTTGTTGTAGATCAATAAATTTTATGAAACTTTTTAAATTCTGGACGTTCGGTAGTGTTTTTGAGGCATGCCTGATATGGTTTTGTGAATTTGGTTATGTGGTGACAACATGTCCCTTTGTTATGAGTGTACCCGTGGTGTGCAGCTTGTTGGGGCGGTAGTGTGTACGCCATGGGCTTCAAAATTTGAGACTGCGAACAGAAGGATTTCTGTTCCATCATGACCTACGTATTCAATGCACTGCGGCGCTGGGTTATTTTACTACTAACGTACTTCTCCAATACATAGATAAATACACACCCAGGCACAGATCTAAATGACGTACTGACGGAAAAGATTTCAGGTGCATCCGAGCCTGGGCTCCAAAACGAATATCCACTGGTATATATACTATTTTATCATTCTAAATATGTTCATATCTAAAATATTTCAAAGATAAACTAAAAAATTTTGCAAGCGGGCATAATTTTTGTATATTTTTATTTTATATTAAAAAGAATAGTGCATATACCACCTAAAAAGTACTCCCTCTGTCCCAAAATTCTGACTTTTTTTTGGATTTGCTGTAAGACTGGATTTTGATGCATTTCCTATTTGGATTTAAGAAAAAGAAAAATATGCTGTAGACCATTATACTTTACTGCATTCAACACTCTGACATATATGCATTCTAGAAGAGCAAATCCCTATCATTTGGGATATTAATCTAGGTATACATGCAGGCCTAATAAATAAGAAGGGAGGTAGTTCGATGATAGCACCGAACAAACATACAGTAAGTTACTACTACCTCTGTCACGGTTTAGAAGGCGCGCTTGGAAATTCTCTTGAACCTAGGTGGTTATCTATTGGTTGTGAGATGGGCTAAAAAATAACATTCACACTATGCATGCATATAGAAATAGTACTCCGGAGTACTAATTAGCTACTAGAAATAAATGCAATACGCCCTAAACCTTGTCTATTATGGAAACGCACGCAAATTTAATTGTGCCTTCTAAACTGTGACGGAGGGAGTATGTAGTGATCATCATAAGGACAATCAGCATAGGGCAGGCAACCGCAACAACATCGCATGCCGTAGCCACGTTCTTCAGTGTTTTCATACAACTTACACGGGCTTCACTAATATCCCTACACATTTAAGAGCACCCATATTAGACAAGCCTGAATAAATAGATTTTCTTTTTAAATTTAAATAAGAATAGAAATACCATGTAAAAATAAAGCTAGGTACTGGATAGCATACAATCATACTGTATTCTCAAATAAGATCCCCATGAGGCAAGTGAATATATCTGGGTTGCCAATATGAGACAAAACAGCTTAAAGTTTCAATAACGGCTTGAAGACCTAACACGAGAACATCCCTACATTTTTCTGGTGAAACTGCAATTCTGGTAAGACCCATGAGGTGATGAACTAACCTTAATAGGATATAGGATATTTATTTGAATAAGTGATTCGGTATCAACAAACCATTTCATAAATATAAAATGCGGAGCTTATTCATACTGGATCAACTCTATATACCACTTTGCGATATGACACCTTGTACAGTTGAGAATAAAACTTGGCAATGAAAAGAGTATGTGATATGGTAAGACTTTGTTTCAAACGATGTACCTCATAGCTGCATTATAGGCAGCTTCTCCTGCAGCACTCTGTTGTTCCAGCATCTCCATTACATTCCTGTGCTCAGCTAGATACCTTTCAGACACCGCACGGTCCTTCTCGATTTCCGCGTGCAGGCGTTTTATTGCCTCCCGTCGTTCAGCTATCTCATCTTCGGAATAAATCTTCGCTCGGCCATTTATTCCCTAAATTCGAAAAGAAGGCGCATGTGCAAACATTAGAAAAAAATGCTAGATCTAAAGTGAAAAGATAATGCATGCCAGTAATCTGTTACGCTCAGGATGAAGATCCAATAAATTCCATAAAGGTGGAGTAAGTACCTAGCGACTTCAATAACGAATAATTCTTATCGAACATATTTCCTTGATTTGTTGTTTTAAATTGGGTGAAACGGAAAAAACAAAGGGGATCAGATCTAAGTTGGTTTGCAACAAATCAAATCAAATAAGAAAAACCAGTGAGGTAGTTTACTTACGGGAGCACCATGGGACATAATCCGAGAACCAGCCGCCGTCGAGAGCGCGTGGACGGGCCCCATGCGGGGGGGGGGGGGGGGGGGGGGCATCGGCGTCGATCTGAGATCAACGGCCGGCATCTTTCGAATAAGAGATCGCAGCGCCATCACGTTATACAGGCTCGGGCTTATTGGTGGCGGCGGCGGCGGAATCTAGGGCTCGGCTGGCCTTGTTTCGCTTTCTATGCTGCTTGCCTCGTTCAGACCGTGCACGATATCTGTGGCAAGGAGGCGACGGGCCAACTACAAGCTTCGGCCGGTTTCCGACTCCACCAAAACACAAAACTTGTAGCGCTGGCTTCCCTCAAACCAAAAATCTTGTGGTGCTGGCCCATACAAGGCCCAAACTCTAGTTCCAATATACTGTGGAAAAAAATATCACATGTACTCCTTCAATGGGAGAAATTTTTTCTCGAATATGCACGAGAGGCATATCATCCATTAAAGAGGAGGGGGAAGACTTCCCAAAGTTTTACAAGCTTATTTACATGCCGGCCAAAGCTGGCACCACCCACACAGACTAGTGTATTATGTTACATCTTCCCACGCTACTCTCTCTACCTCAAAACCCCAAGCATTACGTTTCATCATGCCGGCCATGGCCCACAGCCGTCCCTCTTCCTTGATCCGACTCATCGTCAGAGCCACCGAGGGGGACACGCCGTTGAACACGACGCTGTTCCTATGCTTCCAAATCATCACATAGTGAGGAGGCATTTGGCCCTCGTGGCTTTTTTATCCTGGTCATGCACATTCTGCCTCTCACTCCATGCGTAGATGTCCTCGTCACCGAGAGGCTCAAACTTCGCCCTGCCAGTGATCTGGCCCACCCAATGCCAAATCTGTATCGCAAATACACAACCAATCATCAGGCGTTGGATCGATTCCTCACATTGGCCACAAAGAGGGCATGAATCCTGATGCGGCAGACCACGTCTGGCCAAGCGATCGGAGGTCCAGCAGCGATTCCGAAAGGCCAGCCACGCAAAGAACCGACATCAAAGAGGGGCCTTGGAGCCCCAGGTGAAATCCGCCGTAGGATCTGTCTGTAGCCCCATGAATCCCGCCGCGTAAGCAGAACTAGCGGAGTAATGCCCATCTTTCTCCCAACTCCACCTCACCACATCCGGCTCGTGATCTGTCACCGGCACCTCCGCAACATGCTGCCATAAATCAAGGATTTGCCATAGCGCATCCGGGGTCATGCTTGGGCCATCAGCCGTGCCCAGCTGTTGTCGAGCAAGGCGTTAGAGACAAGTAGAGATCGCTTGATCCTGGCCGGTACCCTGTTGTAAACCACCGGCGCAATTTCAGACGCCCGCGATCCGTTGAGCCATCGATCCTCCCAAAAGAGCGTGGATTTTCCATTGGCCACCGTTGTGTGTGTGGCCGCCTGGAACAATGCCAGCGCCTCAGGAGGAACCTTGATACGAAATTTTGTCCACGCCCTGTCCTTGTCAATTTTCTGCAACCAAGGCCATCGGGCCCTTAACGCTTTTATTCATCCACTGAAAATTAGGAATTCCTTTCGGACGGCAAACTGCATCCCAAGAAACCGCGCAGTTGCCTCCTTTGGCGTCTTTGTGTCCACACCACAAAAATCTCCCGCAGATCTTTGCAACTGCCGAAAGTGTTTTTGCCGGCAGATCTAGCGCCATCATCGAGTGGACCGGGATAGCACTTAAGGTAGATAAAATGAGGATCAAGCTACCACTCTTTGGAAGCAAAGAATGCCTTCCAAAGTGGCAACGCTTCGGTGGCCCGATCCACCAGGTACTGAAGTTGCGTGGTAGTTGGCTTCCTGGGCGTCAGAGGCAACCCAAGATACTGACATGGGAACTAGGAGGGGGGGCAACCCATGCAATCTAAAACCTCCTGCATCTCCTCTGGAGAGCATCGGATGGGCACGAGTGTTCTTTTGCTCATGTTAGCCACCAAACCGGAAGCACATCCAAAAAGCTCCAATATTGCCCCACAAGTGCGAGTCTCAATCTCGTTTGGCTTGAAGAACACGACCACATCATCGGCATACATCGAAATCCATTGCCGTAGACCGGAGCGAGTAAGGGGAGCCGGTAAACCTTTGTCCATCGCATAATGGAAGAGGGCAAGCAGGGGTTCCATGCAAATGATGAAGAGCATAGGGGACAACGGATCCCCTTTCCTGAAGCCCTCGCATGGCAAGATCAGCCTCCCCGGCAGGCCATTCACCGAGCATGGGAGAAAATTTGAAAGGTAAATGGTTTTCAAAGGACGTAAAAAAAATGGCATCTCTTTAATAATAAAAATGCTATATCTTAACATAAAAATAACATCTCTTATTTAAAAAATATATAATGACATCTCTTAACATTAAAAATGCCATCTCTTCAAATAAAAATGTTGTCTCTTAACAAACAAAAAGTGACATCTCTTAATATAAAAATGCCATCTCTTAATAGTAAAAAAGTGAATCTCTTAATATAAAAATGGCATCTCTTAATAGTAAAAAATGACACCTCTTAATATAAAATTTTCATCTCTTAATAATAATAAAATACCATTTTTATGAAAATGGCATGCGCTTAGAAAAACATTCATGCCATTAAAAATAAAAAAATTCATCTCTCATCAATACAAATGCCATCTTCTTAAAAAATGCCATGCTAAAAAAATAAAACTGTCAAGTGAGGAAATGAAATAAAACTAGATTTTTGGGATTGAAAAATGCATGTGGCATTTTGAACACAAGTGGTTCGCAAATGGCACTCCTAGCCCTGTGGCTATGGGCGTTCGGGCACATAGGAGGTCGCGGGGTTCGATCCCCCCGTCTAGCGCATTTTTGGAAAGAATTAAATCATGTGTTTGTCGGAAGCTGCTGCACAACAAACCACTCCGGCCATCCTACATGGCGTCGGTTTTGCTTTGAGATTCGTGCGATAGCAGGGAGGGCGTTCGTTGGGTTTAGTCCCCCTGGCGAACGGTCGCCATTTTACATTTCTGTTTTCTAAAGGATATTTTTTTTAGTGTCTCAATGTGTCCATGCTCCTTATGTTGCGGATGTGACCGCCAAGAAGACATTAGCTATGCATGATGGGCTAAGTTTTGCAAATAGCTTGCGCGTTCATAGGATGAAAGCAGGGTCGGACTATCTAAGGCCCTATTTGTTTGGGCTTATGTTTCAGCTTTTATGGTTTTTCACTTGGACTAAAAGGCGAAAAAGGCTCCTATTTAGATGTTTTCAGCTTTGGCTTTTGGCTTATACCATCATATAACAATATTGATTTATAAGCAAAAAACCGAGGCTAAAGCCTTTGTTTAGGAGTTTTTTTTTGACTTTTAAGCAAAAGTGAAAAGGATGCAAAAGCTTAAGCATAAGTCCAAACAAACATGGCCTAAACATCATAGACTTCTACGTCGGTCAATCCCGACGGTGGGATGCTGCTGCAGCGATCTTTGTGGAATGTGTATATATTAGTGCGTTGATAGGGAAGGTAATTTTACACATTGTTATACGTTCGCTAACCAAGCACATGTGCTAGCTTATTTTTGTTATTGTAATAAGACTTCAAGTTGTTGGACGGAGGAATCACCATGCTTCCTCGTAGCTAAACTAGTAGATGATGTCCTGATTGTTTAATCTTAATAAAGCTAGTCATAATGGTCATCCCTAAGAAAAATGTAAATGATTTACAACGACCGACCCGCCAAGCGTTGGGCCTGTCGCATGCACGTCGTTGATGGATGAAAATCAGACGCTCTGCTAGCGCCCATGTGTGTTTTTGTTTGGCCCACCCACCACACTCATGACGCTTCTCAAGCCTTATCTTCTCAACTGGGTCAACGCTTTGTTCTTAGCCACACATCCCACACGTCTCCTTCTATCCATCCACACTTGCACCGGTTGTGGCCGCTTCATCACGCCATGGATTCGTCTCCCCGTTGTGGCTCACTCCCCCTCTCCAAGCATTTGCCTCGCTGCCATGATCTCATACCTCCTGGCTGCTCCGCGCCCTTCCCTGTGAGCTTGAGGAGATGACGCTCAGGCACCCCTACAAATGCAACACCATTTTTTGCAAGGTAACCATGCTTCTGCTATGGCTTTATTTTAAAATAGCCGGTCGCAACTTTTGATTTGTCGGTTCGAGCTTTTTATTTCGCCGATCACAGTAATTTCATTCGCTAGCACCAATTTTTTATTTGCCCGTTCTAGATTTTTTTTCCCTCGGTAGTAGCATTTCAGTTGCTGGTTCCAGCTATTGATTTTGCCAGTCACAATAATTACCTTTCGACAACCGGGTGTAACATTTTGTTTCCCCGATAGTAGCTTTTGGCAATGACGGTTCCAACTTTCGATTTCACCGATCCAAACATATGTGGTCCTCGATTCCAACAAATGTGACCTCCGTTTCCAACAAATCATCTCGCTGGTCACAACATCCCTAGTTGCCAGTTCCAGCAAATGCGACCGCTGGTTCCAGCATCTTGTTTTGTAGCCCTTTTTGAGCT
The DNA here is from genome assembly GCA_963921465.1 of Triticum timopheevii. Classification (NCBI taxonomy): domain Eukaryota; kingdom Viridiplantae; phylum Streptophyta; class Magnoliopsida; order Poales; family Poaceae; genus Triticum; species Triticum timopheevii. The sequence goes on from OY997272.1 coordinate 175,909,275, forward strand.
GGACAGGAATGAAGTCGTGCTGCAAATAGACGGTTGATGAGGACATGACTATCTTGGATACGACCAAAAATATTGTGTACCGCTGGTTCTAGCATCTTGTTTTGTAGCCCTTTTTGAGCTGGGCAGGAATGAAGTCGTGCTGCAAATTGACGGTTGATGAGGACATGGCTATCTTGGATACGACCAAAAATATTGTGTACATACATATTTGTGAGGTGATGTCTTATAAAAATTATGCAATAATTTATTTATGTTATCCAGAACAAAAACACTTCACCTACTTTTATTTCATGTCTAAATGCAGAATTGTTGAACACTAGTACGAACCACGTGTGAAGACAAAGTAAAAGGAAATGATTAGATATTGTTCAAGAAGTCCTCTCTCGTCAAAGGAATTGATTGGGTGTTATTCAATAAGTCCTCTCATGTCACTTTTGGCCCAAGAGAAAATAGAGACCAAACCCCCCATGTTCGGGACTCAAATTCAAACTGCACGAACAAACCTGACTCAAATGCCAACAACTTTTACATCTGGACTCCAAATTGGGTGATTACTTTTTATTGGAAAGTTTACTTCGTGTACTTTCCAACGCAATTTGATCCACCTTCAAATTACTTTTGAGTACGAAGATAGAGGCAAAACAGTGCAACAGAATCCGAGTCAGAATCCAAATCAAAAGGTGTTGCATCACCTCCACTTGGGTCCATGGGCCTTCTACGACCTAGGGTTAGTTTTAGGCTGCCTTGGGACGTCATTGCACCCCTTGGCAACCACCTATAAGTAGATCAATCCCCTAGTTTTTCCTTGTGATTTGTTTAGTTAAAAGTTAGTCATTGCAACTTCATGTACTTTGTTTGTGTCCAATGACCAGACCAAGACCGCTTTCAGATCCTCACTTTTATCAATACTTCATATATATTCACAATATTCAGATTGCTTTATCATTTTCTTGTTTTTTCTTCAATTGCATGCAGCTATAGACCTTCGTGGTCAGACTGATCGTGCTTCGGGCATCGTCAGTACCTCAGGATATTAGTTTAACGATTGCTAAGGCGTAATGTCGTGCACATTTATAGTCGGATCATTAAAGTTGACTCCACCAAATCGATAGTTATCATCTCATCAAAAGATCGGGACACCCTTGCCTATATCAAGCGCTATTAGTTTTTAGGTTGCTCAATGAGACCGTCCAGTTATCCATAGATTAGATTTATTTTCTTACCTATTGTCCAAGAAATAGCCATAAAAAAGTTAGATATGTTCGTCCTTTGTCCAAGACAGTATGAGCCTTTGCAATTTTCTTTTTAGTGCTTGCATAGGTTAATTATCGGTTGCATCATCGTGTCAAGTTGCTTGTCTTAGTGTCTGGTTCCTTTAGAGTTTCAAGTTATGTCAACATTAGTCACATCACCACTGCATCATCATCCCTTCCGCTATCGACCACCACCACCCATCAATTTCCACCACGTGCTCCCCATCATTCATTATCATAATCATATTTGAGGTCATTAACATCTACACTTGCTCCAATCTGCATCTTATCCGGTTTGTTTTGGAAAAAAAAGAGAGGGCAAAAAAAGAGAAAAATGGTTAACAAAATTGAGAGATAAACAAAAGAGAGGCAAAAAAAGTTGGAAAGAGAGAGAGAGAAAAAAATTCTGATATATCTAGACTCAATCTCGTGTCTGAATTCGGATTGGAATCTGTTTTGCGCAGTGTTCAGTAAAACAGGCGTATCTCCCTCATACGAACTCCGCTTTGACTCCACGAGTACTCAAATTCAAGCTATCCACAAGACGTATCTGAATAGTTCATGAAGCTAGTCCATTATTGCCACTTCCAAATTGGCTTCCAAATAGGTTTTTTTCCTCCGAAGTCCATGCACACAATTTGTCATTGTGACAGAAGACTAATTCCGTGTAAAACTGTAACGCCCCGGATCCGATGCGCCAGGTGTCCGCCAGTTATTCGCCGCCGTTGCCATGTCATTTGTTTGCGTGTTGCACTTTGCCATGTCATCATCTGCATTTCATATCATGTCATCATGTGCAGTTCATTTTGCATAAGTGTTCGTCTCATGTATCCGAGCATTTTCCCCGTTGTCCGTTTTGCAATCCGGCACTCCTATGTCATCCGGCGTCCCTTTTTGCCTCTTCTCTTGTGTGGGTATTAAACTTTCTCGGAATGGCCCGAGGTTTGCCAAGCGGCCTTGGTATAGCACCAGTAGACCGCCTGTCAAGTTTCGTGCCATTTGGAGGTCGCTTGATACTCCAACGGTTAACCGGGTAACCGTAAAAGCCTCTTTTGTGTGCAGCCCAACACCCCTTCCAAAGTGGCCCAAAACCCATCTAACTCCCCTCCATGCTCTCGGTCGTTCGATCACGATCGCGTGGCCGAAAACCGCACCTCATTTGGACACTCCTAGCTCCCTCTACCTATATATATGCCCCCTCCCCCGAAATCTCGGGCAAAACCCTAGATCAAACTCCACCCGCCGCCGCCGGACAAAAATCCGGGCAGCGGACATGTCCGCCCGCGCCCCCTCGCCCAATCCCACCGCGCCACGTGGCACTTCGCCGCCGCCGGCCATCGCGGCCCGCCAAGCCCATCGCGGGCCCGCCCGGGCCCAGGTCCCGCCGCCGCCTGGCCCGCTCCAGCCTGAGCTGCGCCGCCGCCCCGGCTCCTCCCACCGGTGATCGGACCCCGCCGCGCCCCGCCTCCGGTCGACGAGTCGCCGGAGCTCGGCGGCTCCGCCCGGCCGCCGGTCGCCCCCGTCCGCGCCCCGCGCCGCCTTGCGCCTCCTCGTGCTCGGGAGCCTCCGCCGCCCGCCTCAACCGCCGCCCCGACCCGCGCATCCCGGCAGCTCCCCGCCGGCGCCGTCCTCGCCGTGGCCGCGCGCTCCGGCGGCGAGTTCCCCGGCCCCGCGCGCCGTCCAGCGGCCGGATCCGGCGTCCCCCGCCCCGAATCCGCCCTTCCCCGGCTTCCCCGACATCTCCGGCCTCCTCCAAGCCGTCTCCGGTGAGATCCGCGCCGCCTCGGCATCCGTGCACGGAGGTTGACTTTCCCCCCTCGTTTTTCTCTAAATCCTCGAGATCTTACATAATCATGCCATGTTCATCGCATCACATCTCTGCATCCGTAGCTCCGTTTCGTGCGTGTAATATGTCAAATTGTTCGTCTCAACGAGTACTTCATTTCATTCCATTGGATCATTTTCACTTGAGATCATCTTGATGCCCGAAATGCTGTTAGAAGAATGCATGTTGATGTTAATCTGCTGAAACTATTATAACTTGCTCATTTATCATTTTTGCCATGTTTGATGTGTGCATCCTATGAGTATGAGTTCTACATCTATGTTGACCTATGCCATGCCATCTTTCCAGTGGTGCCAACCATGTATTTTTGTGAGTTGTGTGCTGAGTGTATCAAGCTTGCTAAGTAGGGTAGTTGCTGTTGCTGTTTTCCTGACAGATTCTGTTATATTTTGTTGCTATGTCAACATGTTTCTACTAGTCATTGTGGGCATAATCTGGAGATGTTATATAAACATGTTTTGAACTACATGTCATGCTCTATCCATTCATGCCCTTGGTTGCAATTATAGCATGCTGTATCATGTTGTAATCTTGCTCCAAAGTTGCTTAAAAATGTTGCTGTCAGCCTGTTAACATTAAGTTCACTTGTTCCCATGTGTTTTGCTAGTGATCCATGTACCCTATGAACTTGCTCTTGCCATGCTTAGCTTCATAAACATGTCTTCTTACTGTTGGTTGCCTTGCCATGCCATGTATTGCTCTGTAGTGAGTGGTTCAAGCTCACGAGCATGCCTACTTATTGTTGTTCCTGCCATGTATGAATCTGTAATATAACTTGCCATGTTTACATGGGTGCCATCATATTTTATGATCCCTTTTGGCTCATGGTTAGTAAGGGACTTCTGATCTATGCAATTAGTAGATTCATGCCATGCCTTTGTTTGCCATGATAGCTTCCTGTAACATGTTGTTTGATAGTTCTAAACATTGCAACCTGATGTTATTTCTGCTAAAGTCTGAAACTGTTATTATTTGCAATCTTACCATGTCCTTTTGAGCATGTTCTAGTCTTTTCTGGAGAGAGCTCAGTGTTCATGTTTTGTTGTGCTTTACCTGTACTTCATGCCCATGCCTTTTGTTCTTATGTTGGGGTGCTGTAACATGTTATTTTGATGCTTGTAAGATGCCTAGTTGCTGTTATGGACAGATTGTTGTTATGACTTGTATAGTGTGTGGGTGTTGAACCGTTGCTCCGTTTTGAGTGTGCTCTATATGAAACTTGCTTGATTTTGCATGTAGTTTCATATTATCATGTTGCATCCTTGTTTTGGTGTGTTTGCTTGATGTTTTTATGTATTTTGCATCAATGCCATGTTTAACTTGTTTTTCTCATATCTTCTAGGCCGTAGCTCCAAATCTAATAAACTTTATATGTAACTTGATTAGAATTTCGTGTAGATCATCTTGGTGCATCTTAACTTGCTGTTTAACAACTTGAACATGAGGTTTATTCAGTTCTGGACCAATTTCGAAATTTGCATATGAGGACTTACCGGAATTGTTATATGTTGTTCCCGGCCTCATTTAAACTTGCCTTGATGTGTTGTTCTTGTTTGCATCATCTCTTGCCATGAGTAGCTTCATGTAGCCTTGTCATGCATCATGCTTGTTGTGCATCATGCCTTGTTCATGTGTGTGGTGTGTTTACCATGTTGTGTTTTCTTCTCGATAGTTTCCGTTTCGTTGCGATCGTGAGGATTCGTTCGTCTACGTGTGGTCCGTCTTCATGGCTTCATCTTCTTCATGGACTCGTTCTTATTCCTTGCGGGATTTCAGGCAAGATGACCGCTAACCTGGATCTCACTACTATCATTGCTATGATAGTTGCTTCGTTCTATCACTATGCTGCGTTACCTATCTGTTGCTCTTCAAGCCTCCCAAGTTGCCATGAACCTCTAACCTTTGACACCATTCCTAGCAAACCATTGTTTGGCTATGTTACCGCTTTGCTCAGCCCCTCTTATAGCGTTGCAAGTTGCAGGTGAAGTTGAAGATTGCTCCATGGTGGACAGGATTTTTGTTGGGATATCACAATATCTCTTATATTATTAATGCATCTATATATTTGGTAAAGGGTGGAAGGCTCGGCCTTATGCCTGGTGTTTTGTTCCACTCTTGCCGCCCTAGTTTCTGTCATACCGGTGTTATGTTCCCGGATTTTGCGTTCCTTACGCGGTCGGGTGATTTATGGGACCCCCCTGACAGTTCGCTTTGAATAAAACTCCTCCAGCAAGGCCCAACATTGGTTTTATCATTTGCCTCACCACAACCTATATTTCCCTTGGGAGTAATTAACCCAAGGGTCATCTTTATTTTAGCCCCCCCGGGCCAATGCTTGTCTAAGTGTTGGTCCAAACTAGAGCCACTTGCAGCGCCACCTCGGGGAAACTTGAGGTCTGGTTCTAGTTGTACATACTGCTCATCCGGTCGTGGCCTGAGACGAGATACGCGCGGCTACTATCAGGATGTCGGCACACCGGGAGGTCTTGCTGGTCTTGTTTTACCATTGTCGAAATGTCTTGTAAACCGGGATTCCGAGACTGATCGGGTCTTCCTGGGAGAAGGTCTATTCCTTCGTTGATCGCGAGAGCTTGTCATGGGCTAAGTTGGGACACCCCTGCAGGGTATAAACTTTCGAGAGCCGTGCCCGTGGTTATGTGGCAGATGGGAATTTGTTAATGTCTGGTTGTAGATAACTTGACACCAGATCCGAATTAAAACGCATCAACCGCGTGTGTAGCCGTGATGGTCTCTTCTCGGCGGAGTCCGGGAAGTGAACACGGTTTTTGTGTTATGATTGACATAAGTAGGAGTTCAGGATCACCTCTTGATCATTGCTAGTTTCACGACCGTTCCGCTTGCTCTCTTCTTGCTCTTCTTTGCGTATGTTAGCCACCATATTATGCTTAGTCGCTGCTGCAACCTCACCACTTTACCCCTTCCTTTCCCATTAAGCTTTGCTAGCCTTGATACCCATGGTAATGGGATTGCTGAGTCCTCGTGGTTGACAGATTACTACAACAACAGTTGCAGGTACAGGTTATGCGATGATCATGACGCGAGAGCGATGTTTGCTTGCATTGAGTTCTTCTTCTGCTTCTTCTTCGATCAGGGGATAGGTTCCAGGTCGGCAGCCTGGGCTAGCAGGGTGGATATTGTTAGAGTTTCTGTTTATGATTCATCCGTAGTCGGATGTTGTTCTTGTGTGAGATGATGTTGTATTCGTGTGGCATTGTATGCCTTTTGTATGTATCCCCATCTATTATGTAATGTTGATGTAATGATATCCACCTTGCAAAAGCGCTCCAATATGCGGGTCTATCCTTGGTGGGACCTTCGAGTTCCTTTTGGATAGGGTCGCATATTGGGCGTGACAAGTTTCCTGTAACATGTTGTTTGATAGTTCTAAACATTGCAACCTGATGTTATTTCTGCTAAAGTCTGAAACTGTTATTATTTGCAATCTTACCATGTCCTTTTGAGCATGTTCTAGTCTTTTCTGGAGATAGCTCAGTGTTCATGTTTTGTTGTGCTTTACCTGTACTTCATGCCCATTCCTTTTGTTCTTATGTTGGGGTGCTGTAGCATGTTGTTTTGATGCTTGTAAGATTCCTAGTTGTTGTTATGGACAGATTGTTGTTATGACTTGTATAGTGTGTGGGTGTTGAACCGTTGCTCCGTTTTGAGTGTGCTCTATATGAAACTTGCTTGATTTTGCATGTAGTTTCATATTATCATGTTGCATCCTTGTTTTGGTGTGTTTGCTTGATGTTTTTATGTATTTTGCATCAATGCCATGTTTAACTTGTTTTGCTCATATCTTCTAGGCCGTAGCTCCAAATCTAATGAACTTTATATGTAACTTGACTAGAATTTCGTGTAGATCATCTTGGTGCATCTTAAGTTGCTGTTTAACAACTTGAACATAAGGTTTATTAAGTTCCGGACCAATTTCGAAATTTGCATATGAGGACTTACCGGAATTGTTATATGTTGTTCCCGGCCTCATTTAAACTTGCCTTGATGTGTTGTTCTTGTTTGCATCATCTCTTGCCATGAGTAGCTTCATGTAGCCTTGTCATGCATCATGCTTGTTGTGCATCATGCCTTGTTCATGTGTGTGGTGTGTTTACCATGTTGTGTTTTCTTCTCGATAGTTTCCGTTTCGTTGCGATCGTGAGGATTCGTTCGTCTACGTGTGGTTCGTCTTCGTGGCTTCATCTTCTTCATGGACTCGTTCTTCTTCCTTGCAGGATTTCAGGCAAGATGACCGCTACCCTGGATCTCACTACTATCATTGCTATGCTAGTTGCTTCGTTCTATCGCTATGCTGTGTTACCTATCTGTTGCTCTTCAAGCCTCCCAAGTTGCCATGAACCTCTAACCTTTGACACCATTCCTAGCAAACTGTTGTTTGGCTATGTTACCGCTTTGCTCAGCCCCTCTTATAGCGTTGCAAGTTGCAGGTGAAGTTGAAGATTGCTCCATGGTGGACAGGATTTTGGTTGGGATATCACAATATCTCTTATATTATTAATGCATCTGTATATTTGGTAAAGGGTGGAAGGCTCGGCCTTATGCCTGGTGTTTTGTTCCACTCTTGCCGCCCTAGTTTCCGTCATACCGGTGTTATGTTCCCGGATTTTGCGTTCCTTACGCGGTCGGGTGATTTATGGGACCCCCCTGACAGTTCGCTTTGAATAAAACTCCTCCAGCAAGGCCCAACATTGGTTTTACCATTTGCCTCACCACCACCTATATTTCCCTTGGGAGTAATTAAACCAAGAGTCATCTTTATTTTAGCCCCCCCGGGCCAATGCTTGTCTAAGTGTTGGTCCAAACTAGAGCCACTTGCAGCGCCACCTTGGGGAAACTTGAGGTCTGGTTCTAGTTGTACGTACTGCTCATCCGGTCGTGGCCTGAGACGAGATACGCGCGGCTACTATTAGGATGTCGGCACGCCGGGAGGTCTTGCTGGTCTTGTTTTACCATTGTCGAAATGTCTTGTAAACCGGGATTCCGAGACTGATCGGGTCTTCCTGGGAGAAGGTCTATTCCTTCGTTGATCGCGAGAGCTTGTCATGGGCTAAGTTGGGACACCCCTGCAGGGTATAAACTTTCGAGAGCCGTGCCCGCGGTTATGTGGCAGATGGGAATTTGTTAATGTCCGGTTGTAGATAACTTGACACCAGATCCGAATTAAAACGCATCAACCGCGTGTGTAGCCGTGATGGTCTCTTCTCGGCGGAGTCCGGGAAGTGAACACGGTTTCTGTGTTATGATTGACGTAAGTAGGAGTTCAGGATCACCTCTTGATCATTGCTAGTTTCACGACCGTTCCGCTTGCTCTCTTCTCGCTCTTCTTTGCGTATGTTAGCCACCATATTATGCTTAGTCGCTACTGCAACCTCACCACTTTACCCCTTCCTTTCCCATTAAGCTTTGCTAGTCTTGATACCCATGGTAATGGGATTGCTGAGTCCTCGTGGCTCACAGATTACTACAACAACAGTTGCAGGTACAGGTTATGCGATGATCATGACGCGAGAGCGATGTTTGCTTGCATTGAGTTCTTCTTCTGCTTCTTCTTCGATCAGGGGATAGGTTCCAGGTCGGCAGCCTGGGCTAGCAGGGTGGATATTGTTTGAGTTTCTGTTTATGATTCATCCGTAGTCGGATGTTGTTCTTGTGTGAGATGATGTTGTATTCGTGTGGCATTGTATGCCTTTTGTATGTATCCCCATCTATTATGTAATGTTGATGTAATGATATCCACCTTGCAAAAGCGTTCCAATATGCGGGTCTATCCTTGGTGGGACCTTCGAGTTCCTTTTGGATAGGGTCGCATATTGGGCGTGACAAGTTGGTATCAGAGCCTTGACCGACCCTAGGAGCCCCCTTGTTTGATCGTGTAGTTTGGCCGTTGTTGAGTCTAGAAGAAAACTGTTTTCAGAGTCTAGTTATATCGGAGAGTAGGAATTCTTTTTACTCCTCAGCCCCTTCGTCGCTCTGGTAAGGAATCTTGACGTAGGTGTTTGGAACTATTCCTCTTCCCCTTCAAATTTTTCTTTAGGATCACGCGGTTAGTTTTCGTTCGTTGTCCATCCTCTTTTATCCGGTGCATTTCTCGTCAAGTTGACTCGAGCCCCTTCATTGTTGTCAAGTTCAATCCTTAGTTGCTTTCTTTTCCCACCCGCCCACCCTTTTTCTCCTCGGAACCGGAGTCCATAATCGAGTATCCTTCCTACTCATGCGAAGCCTTTGCTTTCTTTCCTCAATAATTTTAACCGGTGTTCTTCTCTTCAAGATATTCGTCGGTTCCCCATTCCAAGTTGTCTTTGTTTTTCCCGCCCTCCCTCCCCTCTTCTTCCTGGAGTCTGAGTCTGTTTCGAGCATCAATTCCATTCGTGTGGAGCCTCTTCAGTCTTCCCTCAATTATTTCAACCGGTGAATTCTCGTCTCGTTCGTCATTCTTCATCCCTTTTGTTTTTCCGGTGCACTCAATTCAAGTTTTTCGGTGTTGATCGTATTCTTTTCCTTGGATCAAGTGTTTTCCCTGCTCGTTTGCATCTCGCCATTCAATCATTTCGGAGTTCGGAAGACATCTCGAGAGATTTGTCTGTGTTCGAATTAATTCGAGGTGGTCACCTCTTTTAAATATGTCAATCATTCCGGTGCATCATCTACCTCTTCAACATCCTTTCCAACGGTGTTTTCTCTTCAGTGGGCCCTAACCCACAGGTCTTTTCCCAGGATCTTACCTGACTCTTGTAATTCCCCCGGAGTTATTCTCAATTCTTTTCAAGTGTGATGTAAGAATGGATTCCATCAGTCGCATGGCTTCTCCAAGATCGCTTGCAAATTATTTTCATTGTTGGCTCAACCTCTTCGCTTTTCATTCTACCGGAGTACCTCAACAATTTTGGTGGTGTTTCTCGTCGTCATTTGAAGACCGAAGAAGAGCTTTTCCTCTAAATCTTGACCGTTCTCCGAAGATTCGTGGTTCTACCTTCATGTTATCCTCTCATATTATTCTGTTTGTCAGATATTCTTTTCATCCATCTGGAGCATTTCAGGAGTTACTTTCTCTCTTGATCATCCGGAGGCCATCTTTTCGGAAGATTTCTTCGTTCTAAGTTTTCAGATTCGTTCTCCAATTATTCTATATCCGTGCCCTCTCGTTCATCTCAATATTCTTCCGGTGCTTCGTTCAAGTATTCTTCAATCAGTTCGCGATCTCTTTGTTCTTTGCATCTAAATCCCCTCTAGCTTTTTGGTTCTTCTAATTCTTCCCGGTGATTCAGTCTTTTTCATCAGTCATTTTCAAATTCTCATGGTGGTTCTTTCAGATTCTTTTTCCTTCATTACATTTTAATCCTTTCATTCTTTTGAATCCTACTGGTGGTTCATGGAGACTTTCTCAAGTTTTGCGCCATATTCCCCTAATCCTTTTTCAACGAGAATAAGTAATATGCAAAATCCATTGCTTGTCATCAATTTAATTTTATGAAGGATAAACATACAATAGATCTTATTCTTATTTCATCCAAGCGATTAACCCCTTCCTTCGGAGTTTGTTCTTGATGAATAAATTCTAGTTCCAAGTGTTTTCATCTTTTCTTTTCCGGAGTTCAAATTTCCTCGGCCATCTCGTCGGAACCTCCATCTAAATCATCGCAACGCTCTTCTATTCTTTCATCCTTCATTTCTATCTCATCATCCTTTTGTTACCGGAGTTCTTCAGGGTGGTTCTTCATGATTTAATTAATTCTTCAAGAGTTTATCAAGTATCATTCCATCCTCTCTAGCTCGTGTTCTATTCTTTCCATGTTCAGCCGGAGTGCTGCCTAAATCCTTTCAGTCTTATCCGTTTCTTTTCTCATTCTAACCACTCCGGTTAGAACGAGTGATTTCATAGTCTATCTGATTCCGTGAGTTTTCGATTCTCGTCATTCTCGCTGTTCCTATATTCTTCTCGAGTGCTCTCGATTCTTTGCTTCTTCTCTTGAATGCTTGTTTCACCTCATCCTTTTTCCCTTCCGTCTCAGTCCTAAGATCTCGGGACGAGATCTCTTGTTAGTGGAGGAGTGTTGTAACGCCCCGGATCCGATGCGCCAGGTGTCCGCCAGTTATTCGCCGCCGTTGCCATGTCATTTGTTTGCGTGTTGCACTTTGCCATGTCATCATCTGCATTTCATATCATGTCATCATGTGCATTTCATTTTGCATACGTGTTCGTCTCATGTATCCCAGCATTTTCCCCGTTGTCCGTTTTGCAATCCGGCACTCCTATGTCATCCGGCGTCCCTTCTTGCCTCTTTTCTTGTGCGGGTATTAAACTTTCTCGGAATGGCCCGAGGTTTGCCAAGCGGCCTTGGTATAGCACCAGTAGACCGCCTGTCAAATTTCGTGCCATTTGGAGGTCGTTTGATACTCCAACGGTTAACCGGGTAACCGTAAAAGCCTCTTTTGTGTGCAGCCCAACACCCCTTCCAAAGTGGCCAAAACCCATCTAACTCCCTCCATGCTCTCGGTCGTTCGATCATGATCGTGTGGCCGAAAACCGCACCTCATTTGGACTCTCCTAGCTCCCTCTACCTATATATATGCCCCCTCCCCCGAAATCTCGGGCAAAACCCTAGATCAAACTCCACCCGCCGCCGCCGGACAAAAATCCGGGCAGCGGACATGTCCGCCCACGCCCCCACGCCCAATCCCACCGCGCCACATGGCACTTCGCCGCCGCCGGCCACCGCGGCCCGCCAAGCCCATCGCGGGCCTGCCCGGGCCCAGGTCCCGCCGCCGCCTGGCCCGCTCCAGCCCGAGCTGCGCCGCCGCCCCGGCTCCTCCCGCCGGTGACCGGACCCCGCCGCGCCCCGCCTCCGGCCGACGAGTCGCCGGAGCTCGGCGGCTCCGCCCCGCCGCCGGTCGCCCCCGTCCGCGCCCCGCACCGCCTTGCGCCTCCTCGTGCTCGGGAGCCTCCGCCGCCCGCCTCAACCGCCGCCCCGACCCGCGCATCCCGGCAGCTCCCCGCCGGCACCGTCCTCGCCGCGGCCGCGCGCTCCGGCGGCGAGTTCCCCGGCCCCGCGCGCCGTCCAGCGGCCGGATCCGGCGTCCCCTGCCCCGGATCCGCCCTTCCCCGGCTTCCTCGACATCTCCGGCCTCCTCCAAGCCGTCTCCGGCGAGATCCGTGCCGCCTCGGCATCCGTGCACGGAGGTTGACTTTCCCCCCTCGTTTTTCTCTAAGTCCTTGAGATCTTACATAATCATGCCATGTTCATCGGATCACATCTCTGCATCCGTAGCTCCGTTTCGTGCGTGTAATATGTCAAATTGTTCGTATCAACGAGTACTTCATTTCATTCCATTGCATCATTTTCATTTGAGATCATCTTAATTCCCGAAATGCTGTTGGAAGAGTGCATGTTGATGTTAATCTGCTGAAACTGTTATAACTTGCTCATTTATCATTTTTGCCATGTTTGATGTGTGCATCCTATGAGTATGAGTTCTACATGTATGTTGACCTATGCCATACCATCTTTCCAGTGGTGCCAACCATGTATTTTTGTGAGTTGTGTGCTGAGTGTATCAAGCTTGCTAGGTAGGGTAGTTGCTGTTGCTGTTTTCCTGACAGATTCTGTTATATTTTATTGCTATATTAACATGTTTCTACTAGTCATTGTGGGCATAATCTGGAGATGTTATATAAACATGTTTTGATCTACATGTCATGCTCTATCCATTCATGCCCTTGGTTGCAATTATAACCTGCTGTATCATGTTGTTATCTTGCTCCAAAGTTGCTTAAAAATGTTGTTGTCAGCCTGTTAACATTAAGTTCACTTGTTCCCATGTGTTTTTCTAGTGATCCATGTACCCTATGAACTTGCTCTTGCCATGCTTAGCTTCATAAACATGTCTTATTACTGTTGGTTGCCTTGCTATGCCATGTATTGCTCTGTAGTGAGTGGTTCAAGCTCACGAACATGCCTACTTATTGTTGTTCCTGCCATGTATGAATCTGTAATATAACTTGCCATGTTTACATGGGTGCCATCATATTTTCTGATCCCTTTTGGCTCATGGTCAGTAAGGGACTTTTGATCTGTGCAATTAGTAGATTCATGCCATGCCTTTGTTTGCCATGATAGCTTCCTGTAACATGTTGTTTGATAGTTCTAAACATTGCAACCTGATGTTATTTCTGCTAAAGTCTGAAACTGTTATTATTTGCAATCTTACCATGTCCTTTTGAGCATGTTCTAGTCTTTTCTGGAGATAGCTCAGTGTTCATGTTTTGTTGTGCTTTACCTGTACTTGACTAGAATTTCGTGTAGATCATCTTGGTGCATCTTAACTTGCTATTTAACAACTTGAACATAAGGTTTATTCAGTTCTGGACCAATTTCGAAATTTGCATATGAGGACTTACCGGAATTGTTATATGTTGTTCCCGGCCTCATTTAAACTTGCCTTGATGTGTTGTTCTTGTTTGCATCATCTCTTGCCATGAGTAGCTTCATGTAGCCTTGTCATGCATCATGCTTGTTGTGCATCATGCCTTGTTCATGTGTGTGGTGTGTTTACCATGTTGTGTTTTCTTCTCGATAGTTTCCGTTTCGTTGCGATCGTGAGGATTCGTTCGTCTACGTGTGGTTCGTCTTCGTGGCTTCATCTTCTTCATGGACTCGTTCTTCTTCCTTGCAGGATTTCAGGCAAGATGACCGCTACCCTGGATCTCACTACTATCATTGCTATGCTAGTTGCTTCGTTCTATCGCTATGCTGCGTTACCTATCTGTTGCTCTTCAAGCCTCCCAAGTTGCCATGAACCTCTAACCTTTGACACCATTCCTAGCAAACCGTTGTTTGGCTATGTTACCGCTTTGCTCAACCCCTCTTATAGCGTTGCTAGTTGCAGGCGAAGTTGAAGATTGCTCCATGGTGGACAGGATTTTGGTTGGGATATCACAATATCTCTTATATTATTAATGCATCTATATATTTGGTAAAGGGTGGAAGGCTCGGCCTTATGCCTGGTGTTTTGTTCCACTCTTGCCGCCCTAGTTTCCGTCATACCGGTGTTATGTTCCCAGATTTTGCGTTCCTTACGCGGTCGGGTGATTTATGGGACCCCCCTGACAGTTCGCTTTGAATAAAACTCCTCCAGCAAGGCCCAACATTGGTTTTACCATTTGCCTCACCACCACCTATATTTCCCTTGGGAGTAATTAACCCAAGGGTCATCTTTATTTTAGCCCCCCCGGGCCAGTGCTTGTCTAAGTGTTGGTCCAAACTAGAGCCACTTGCAGCGCCACCTCGGGGAAACTTGAGGTCTGGTTCTAGTTGTACGTACTGCTCATCCGGGCGTGGCCTGAGACGAGATACGCGCGGCTACTATCAGGATGTCGGCACGCCGGGAGGTCTTGCTGGTCTTGTTTTACCATTGTCGAAATGTCTTGTAAACCGGGATTCCGAGACTGATCGGGTCTTCCTGGGAGAAGGTCTATTCCTTCGTTGATCGCGAGAGCTTGTCATGGGCTAAGTTGGGACACCCCTGCAGGGTATAAACTTTCGAGAGCCGTGCCCGCGGTTATGTGGCAGATGGGAATTTGTTAATGTCCGGTTGTAGATAACTTGACACCAGATCCGAATTAAAACGCATCAACCGCGTGTGTAGCCGTGATGGTCTCTTCTCGGCGGAGTCCGGGAAGTGAACACGATTTCTGTGTTATGATTGACGTAAGTAGGAGTTCAGGATCACCTCTTGATCATTGCTAGTTTCACGACCGTTCCGCTTGCTCTCTTCTCGCTCTTCTTTGCGTATGTTAGCCACCATATTATGCTTAGTCGCTGCTGCAACCTCACCACTTTACCCCTTCCTTTCCCATTAAGCTTTGCTAGTCTTGATACCCATGGTAATGGGATTGCTGAGTCCTCTTGGCTCATAGATTACTACAACAACAGTTGCAGGTACATGTTATGCAATGATCATGACGCGAGAGCGATGTTTGCTTGCATTGAGTTCTTCTTCTGCTTCTTCTTTGATCAGGGGATAGGTTCCAGGTCGGCAGCCTAGGCTAGCAGGGTGGATATTGTTTGAGTTTCTGTTTATGATTCATCCGTAGTCGGATGTTGTTCTTGTGAGAGATGATGTTGTATTCGTGTGGCATTGTATGCCTTTTGTATGTATCCCCATCTATTATGTAATGTTGATGTAATGATATCCACCTTGCAAAAGTGTTCCAATATGCGGGTCTATCCTTGGTGGGACCTTCGAGTTCCTTTTGGATAGGGTCGCATATTGGGCGTGACAAAAACATACAACGTCTCCACCCCCTCCCACCCCCTAAACCCTAGCCACCAAACCCACTGGCGATCTCCACATTACTACTTCTTGAGCTTGCATTGGTTTTTCCTTGAAGAGGAAAGGGTGATGCAACAAAGTAGAGATAAGTATTTCCCTCAGTTAAGAACCAAGGTATCAATCCAGTAGGAGATACAAGCAAGTCCCCAATCTATGCACCTGCACAAACAATCAAACACTTGCACCCAACGCGATAAAGGGGTTGTCAATCGCTTCATGGTCACTTGCAAACGTGAGATATGATAGAGATAGATATAAAAGATTACTAAAACGTAAACTAAAATAAAAGTAAATAAGTTGCAGCGAAGTATTTTTGGGTTTTTTGGTTTATAGATCTCAAAATATATGATGGAAAATAGACCCGGGGGTCCTAGGTATCACTGGAGGGTTCTCTCTTGAAGGAAAATAATACGATGGCGGAACAAATTACTGTCGAGCAATTGATAGAAAAGCGCAAAGTTATGACGATATCCAAGGCAATGATTATGCATTAGGCATCACGTCCATGTCAAATAGACAGAAACGATACTGCATCTACTTCTATTACTCCACACATCGATCGCTATCCAGCATGCATCTAGAGTATTAAGTCCATATGAACGGAGTAACGCCTTAAGTAAGATGACATGATGTAGAGGGATAAACTCAAGCAATATGATGAAAACCCCATCTTTTTACCCTTGATGGCAACAATACAAATACGTGCCTCGCTACCCCTACTTTGTCACTAGGTGAGGACACCACAAGATTGAACCCAAAACTAAGCACCTCTCCCATTGCAAGAAATACCAATCTAGTTGGCCAAACCAAATCGATCATTCGAAGAGAAATACAAATATATCAAATCATGCATATAAGAATTTAGAGAAGATTCAAATAATATTCATAGATAATCTGATCATAAATCCACAATTCATTCGATTTCAACAACCACACCACAAAAGAAGATTACATCGGATAGATCTCCAAGAACATCAAGGAGAACATGGTATTGAGTATCAAAGAGAGAGAGAGAGAGAGAGAGAGAGAGAGAGAGAGAGAGAATAAGCCATCTAGCTACTAGCTATGGTCCCGTGGGTCTAAGGTAAACTACTCACACTTCATCAGAGGGGCAATAGGGTTGATGCAGAAGCCCTCCGTGATCGAATCCCCCTCTGGCAGGGTGTCGGAAAAGGTCCCAAGATGGGATCTCACGGGTACAGAAGGTTACTGCGGCGGAAAAGTATTTTTGTGGACGCTTCTAGTGATTTGGGAATATTTTTTAATCTATAGGCCAAAGATTGGGGTTGGAGGACTCCCATGGGACCCATAAGGCAGGGGGCTCCCCCCTGGGGCGCGCCCTGGACCCTTGTGGTTGCCTCAGGACTCTTATGCCTTCCTCTCCAAGTCCTACGTGTGTCTTCTGGTCCAAGAAAAATCATCGTAAAGTTTTATTCCGTTTGATTTTCCTTTTCTATAAAACTCAAAAACAAGGAAAAAAACATAAACTGGCACCGGGCTCTGGGTTAATAAGTTAGTCCCAAAAATAATAATGCAATAAAACATCCAAAACAGATAATATAATAGCATGTAACAATTAAAAATTGTAGATACGTTGGGGACGTATCAAGCATCTCCAAGCTTAATTCCTGCTCATCCTCGAGTAGGTAAATGATAAAAACTGAATTTTTGATGTGGAATGCTGATAAACCACAAGTATAGAGGATCGCAATAGTTTTCGAGGGTAGAGTATTCAACCCAAATTTATTGATTCGACACAAGGGGAGCCAAAGAATATTCTCAAGTATTAGCAGCTGAGTTGTCAATTCAACCACACCTGAAAGACTTAATATCTGCAGCAAAGTATTTAGTAGCAAAGTAGTATGGAAGTAACAGTAACGGTGGCAAAAGTATCAGTAGCAGTTTTGTAGCAATTGTGGCAGTGGCAATGACAAAGTAACATAGCAAATATCAATATGTGAAAAGCTCATAGGCAATGGATCAATGATGGATAATTATGTTGGATGGCAATGCAACAGTTATAACCTAGGGTGACACAGAACTAGCTCCAATTCATCAATATAATGTAGGCATGTATTCAGAATATAGTCATACATGCTTATGGAAAAGAACTTGCATGACATCTTTTGTCCTACCCTCCCGTGGCAGCAGGGTCCTAATGGAAACTAAGGGATATTAAGGCCTCCTTTTAATAGAGAACGGGACCAAAGCATTAGCACTTAGAATACATGAACTCCTCAAACTACGGTAATCACCAGAAAGAATCCCAATTATTGTCACCTTGGGGTATGCGGGTCATAACTTGTAATAGGTGTCTACAACTTGCAAGATAGGATAAAGAACACAAATATATTCATGAAAACATAATAGGTTCAAATCTGAAATCATGGCACTCGGGCCCTAGTGACAAATATTAAGCATAGCAAAGTCATAGCAACATCAATCTCAGAATATAGTGGATACTAGGGATCAATCCCTAACAAAACTAACTCGATTACATGATAAGTCTCATCCAACCCATCACCGTCCAGCAAGCCTACGATGGAATTACTCACGCACGACAGTGAGCATCATGAAATTGGTGATGGAGGAAGGTTGGTGATGATGATGGTGACGATTTCCCCTCTCCGGAGCCCCGAATGGACTCCAGATCTGCCCTCCCGATGAAGAACATGAGGTGGCGGAGGCTCCGTATCATAAAACGCAATGAATCCATCTCTTTGATTTTTCTCTCCCCGAAAGTGAATATATATATATATATATATATGGAGTTGGAGTTGAGGACGGTGGAGGTCTAGGGGACCCACAAGGCAGGGGGCATGCCCTAGGGGGGCGCACCCTCCACCCTTGTGGACAACCGGTGGGTCCCCTCTGATTGATTCTTCCGCCAATATTTTTTATTTATTACAAAAATATTCTCCGTAAAGTTTTAGGTCATTCCGAGAACTTTTATTTCTGCACAAAAATAACACCAAGGCAATTCTGCTGAAAACGGCGTCAGTCCGGGTTAGTTCGATTCAAATCATACAAATTAGAGTCCAAAACAAGGCAAAAGAATTTGGAAAAGTAGATACGATGGAGATGTATCAAATGCTACCTAACATATTTATTCATGTAATATTCTTTATTGTGGCATGAATATTCAGATCCATAAGATTCAAAACAAAAGTTTAATATTGACATAAAAACAATAATACTTCAAGCATACTAATAAAGCAATCATGTCTTCTCAAAATAACATGGCCAAAGAAAGCTATCCTATAAAATCATATAGTCTCGCTATGCTCCATCTTCATCACACAAAATATTTCAATCATGCACAACCCCGATATTGGCCAAGAAATTGTTTCACACTTTAGTATTCTCAAACTTCTTCAACTTTCACGCAATACATGAGCGCCAACCATGGATATAGCACTATAGGTGGAAAAGAATATGGTGGTTGTGGAGAAGACAAAAAGAAGGAGATAGTCTCACATCAACTAGGCTTATCAATGGGCTATGGAGATGCCCATCAATAGATATCAATGTGAGTGAGTAGGGATTGCCATGCAAAGGATGCACTAGAGCTATAAGTTTATGAAAGCTTAGAAACAAACTAAGTGGGTGTGCATCCAACTCGCTTGCTCACGAAGACCTAGGGCAATTTGAGGAAGCCCGTCATTGGAATATACAAGCCAAGTTCTATTGTAAGTGCATCTAGTGCCCCTTAGTGATTTTGGTGTATTGAAGACTTATAGGTTAAGTAACTGATGCGTTTGTGAGTGTACACAGGTCTATAAGTCTATGAGGAGTTTGATATTTACAGAGAAAGTCGACCCCTAAAAATGAAGTTCTTCGACTGAAGACTTTGATATTCTGAAGACTTTCTGAAGACTTTGAAAGTGAAGAAATTGGTGTGACCTTGAAGACTTGATATTCATTCGAGGAATAAGAAGCGTGAAGACTTCTGTTTTCGTAGTTTCATTTTCACTTTCTTGAGTCATAGGAAACACCGTACTGTTAAAGGGGGTCGAGGAAATACTAAGGAAAAATTTCCATGTGATGCTCAACTCAAAATCCTTCACCTACCAATCCCTTCGAGTGAAGCCATTGGAAATCTCATACAGTTCAGTCAGTTTCTTCAGTGACAGAGACGCAGTTCTTCTGGTCACTGAGGACTTTGCTCTGACTGAGGAGTTAGGAATTCGCCAGTGCGAATTGCCTACACAGTGAGGAACATGATAGCCCTGAGGAATTTGAGAGTCAAATTTCCGACCGTTGCTGTGCTGCGCGCCGGCTGTCCAAAATATCTTATCCACCTAACGGTCATATCATTGAAGGGCATTTATGTCTTATCATGTCGGGCTGCTCCCTAAGCTATAAATAGCCGCCCCCTACAACCACTAGCTGGTTGGCTGCTCCGAGAGAACTTGACACTTGTCATCTGAGAGCAACCCATCCTCCGAGGACTTTGAGCGAAAATCATCAAGTGAGGAAAATCCCAAAACCAAACCCCCACAAACCCAAAGTGATTGAGCATCACTGAAGAAATTGATCCTGCGTGGATTCGACGCTTGTTACCTTTGAAGACTGTGCTTCTTCCAGACGGTTAGGCGTTAAGGTCTAGAGCATCCAAGAGGAATTGTGGATCGCCGAGTGACCAAGTCTGTGAAGGTTTGGAAGTCACCTGAAGACTTACCACGAGTGATTGGACGAGGCCTGCGTGGTCTTAGTTCAAGGAGAATACGGTGAGGACTGGGTGTCCTGAGTTGCGGCTCAGAGACTGGGTGTCCGGGACTGTGTGTCCTCGAGTTTAAATACTCAACCGCTCCAACCAGACGTACAACTGAGACAACAGTTGGAACTATTTTACCAAATCATTATCTTCACCAACTGACTGGTTCTATTTCCTCAACTCTTTCATTTCCTCATTACTGTGTTGAATGTTGTTCATATCTGTGCTTGAAGACTTTGACTGAAGACTTTCACAAATTCCTCAGTTCAATTTCTTCAGTCTGTTTGTCTTCATCTTGTTATCCTATGTTCACGCTTTCCGTACTCTGTGTTAGTCTTCATTTCATCATGATGACTATGTTTGTATCCTGTTATGTTTACTTCTGAGTACATATTCCGCTGCAAGTAGTTCTTTGCTAAGGAATTTCCTCACCAGCAAATTCCTCAGTGAAGAATTCATAAAAATCGCCTATTCACCCCCCCTCTAGTCGATATAACGCACTTTCAATTGGTATCAGAGCATGGTACTCCCTTATTCTGTGTGATTTTGGTTTAACCGCCTGGAGTTTTAGTTATGTCGACCGCAGGTATGAAGAAAGTGACATGCCCTATCTTTGACGGTCATGACTATCCCAAGTGGAAGGCCATGATGAGGAAGCGCCTCATGGCAAAGAACAGCGAGCTGTGGACCGTCACTGAGATTGGTCTTGCTAATCTATGCAAGATGGCGAATGCTGATGATATTCGCAAGTACACTCGACTTGATATCATAGCTAAGGATATCATCTGCTCCTGCCTATCCAGAGATCAATTCGGGCGAATTATGCATCTTGGCAATTCGAAGCTCATCTGGGACCGAATCTCTGATGTCTATGAAGGTCATTGAACTCGTCATGATCCCTGGTTTGAGGACTTCAAGGAATCTCTCAAAACGATGACTTTCGAGCCAGAATCATCATCTTCTGCATCGTGTCTCATGGCAAACGGTGCTGAGGTAACCGAATGCTCCTCATCCGAGTCTTGTGATAATGAATCTGATAATGATGAATCTGACAATGATGAATCTGATGATGATATTGAATCCTGCTATACCAAACTTATTTGCGTTGCCACTAAACAACAAACGGTTTTAGAACAAACTCAAGATATGCTAGAAAGAAGTGATAATATGTTGCGCAAAGAAATGGATCAGTCAAAAGCATTGGGTGAATGTCTTCAGAAAATTCACTCCAAGTTTGACATCCTTCAAGATCAACATAATACCCTCTTGACTGATCATGAGAAGCTTTCTCTTGAAGGTCTTTAAAGAAAGGAAGATCTTGAAAAGCTAAGAGTGTGTTATGAAGATCTTCAGAAGGAGCGCGATTCATTACTAGCTCAACAAATCAGCGCTTCTCAGGAAGAATTTGTTCCTCCATGCTTAAAGTGCATTGAACGTGAATCTGCTAATTCTTCACCTGAATGTTCAAATGCTTCAAATGTTACAAATTCTTCATCTGCCTCTGCTATCACTAATTCCTCATCTGAGGACATTGCTAGTATCACTGACAATGCAGGGCTGAAGGAATTGTACATGACAGGCATGTACAAAAGCCTCAAAGGGCATCAGACACTGTGTGATGTGCTCAAAAAGCAGATCCTAAACAGAAACCCTAGGAAAGAGGGTATTGCCTTTGAGAGGAAACTCAATGCCGATGGAACATATTGGAAGCCTGAGCAGTATCCCAAAACCTCATGGGTTGCTACAAAGGGACCTCCAGTTGATCCATCTAACTTATCTGGCTTTACATGTGAATCTTCTCATTCTTCTGATGAGTCATTTGACTCCAACTATAAACTGTTCAAAAATCAGAATGGTGAAGTATTTGCTAGATATGTTGGCACTAACTGCAGGAACGGTTCCCCCATGAAGAAAATCTGGGTTCCCAAAAGTTGCGTTGAAAGTCTTCAGGTGAATGTCCTCATGACACCACCTATGAAGAACAGGAACCCCAGATCAAATTCTTCATATGGATCAAATACCTCAAATGGATCAAAGTCCTCATATGATTATCATCGTGCTAACAACTCTGTCTCGCAGGGTAGAGCTAAGGGCTATGAATATGTGCATTATTCTTCAAACCATTATGTTCATAAGTCCTCGAAGAATTACTCCGCTTATTGATATGCTTACCCTAACCCCTCTTATGTGAAGCGAAATGGTTTGGCATCTTTGCCACCTTTCTCACATGGTGCTCGCAGAATGATGAACTCTTTGCCACCCCTCCAGATGTGGGTGGTGAAGAAAAAGAACTAATCTCTTCTGCAGGGTCAAGTCTCCAGACGTGCCTTAACGTCTGAAGAATTTGCTGGGGACCTGACGAAAATGCCTAAAAGGACGCAGGCGAATCATGATGAAATGAACTTTCATTTCACACGTCCTCATACTGCTATATCTGTTTACTGTTTGATGAAATTCATCTGATGAACTTGATATCATATTCTTCACTGATGAAGCATATGAGATTGTAAGCTACACTAATTCATCTGCAGGATGATCAACCCAAAACCACTGAATGGGTCCTCGATAGTGGATGTAACTGGTGACAAGAATCTATTGATGGATGCTCCCTTATCACCATCACCTCTGAAGCATATCGTCTTTGCTGACAAAGGCAAAAGTCAGGTATTGGGTCTTGGTAAGGTTGCTATCTCTAAGGATAAGCACATGGACAAAGTCATGCTTGTTGAGTCCTTAGGATACAGTCTCATGTCAGTCTCAATGCTTTGTGATCTTGATATGGTTGTTGTCTTCGGCAAATATCGCTGTGTTGTGATTATGGAAGCTGACAATTCCAAAGTCTTCAAAGGGTTTAGGAGAGGAGATCTGTATATTGTTGATTTCTCTACAGGACCGCAACCAGTCGTGTGTCTACTTGCAAAAGCTTCAGAAGGCTGGCTATGGCATCGACGACTTGGTCATGCAGGCATGAGGAATCTGAACACGCTTGCGAAGAAGAAGCATGTCATTGGCATTGAGAATGTCAAATTCCTCAAGGATCACTTATGCGGAGCATGTGAAGCCGGAAAAATGACCAAGGCCAAGCATCCATCGAAGACTATCATGACCACTACACGTCCATTCGAATTGCTTCACATGGACCTCTTCGGACTTAATCATTATTCAACAGTCACTAATGATGCATCTCTATATGGTTTTGTCATTGTTGATGATTATTCTCGATATACATGGGTACACATTGTTACTTACAAACATGAAGTGCAGGAAGTCTTCAAACGATTTTCCTCGAGGGCTTCAACCAACTTTGGTGTGAAGATCAAGCATATCAGAAGTGACAATGGAACTGAGTTCAAGAATTCTGGTCTTGATGCTTATCTTGATGAACTTGGTATTACTCATTAGTTATCTGCTCCCTATACTCCTCAGCAGAATGGCGTCGTGGAGCGCAAGAATAGAACTCTTGTTGAGATGGCTCGCACTATGCTTGATGAGTACAAAATGCCTCAGCGTTTTTGGATTGATGCAATTGATACTGCCTGCCACATCATCAACAGAGTATATCTTCACAAATTCTTCAAGAAGACTGCCTATGAACTCCTCACTGACAAGAAACCCAATGTGAGTTATTTCAAAGTCTTCGGTGCTAAATGTTGGATTAGAGATCCTCACCACAACTCTAAATTTGCACCGAAAGCACATGAGGGTTTTATGCTTGGTTACGGAAAGGACTCGCACACCTACAGAGTCTTCAACATTGTCCTTCACAAGATTGTTGACACTGTAGATGTGCGGTTCGATGAAACTAATGGCTCGCAACGAGAGCACCTACCTTCTGTGTTAGATGAACCAGCACGTGAAGATGCTATCAAGCTCAAGGCAAGTGAGGATGTCATTCCTACTGAAGAATCTGCTGAAGAATTCATTCCTGTTCATAAAGAACGTCGAACTGATGCACCTGAAGAACATGATGAGGAAAATGGTGCTGAAGAAAATGCTGATCAAAATCCTCAGCGACAGCCAACTCATCCACGCGTTGCAAAAGAAGTGCAAGTGGAGAAGATCATCGATGACATTAGCGCACCAGGTCCTCTCACATGCTCAAAAGCCTCACACTTATCTAACTTTTGTGGGCACTATGCTTTTGTCTCTATCACAGAGCCCACTAAGGTAGATGAAGCATTTCTGGAGCCGGAGTGGATTCAGGCTATGCAAGAAGAATTACATCAGTTCGAGCTGAACAATGTCTGGGAATTGGTCAATCGCCCAGATCCTCGCAAGCATAATATCATTGGCACAAAGTGGATCTACCGCAACAAGCAAGATGAAAATGGCCTTGTGGTGAGGAATAAGGCACGACTAGTAGCTCAAGGCTACACACAGGTCGAAGGAATTGATTTCGATGAAACCTTTGCACCTGTTGCTAGACTTGAGGCTATTCGCATTTTACTTGCCTATGCTAACCATCATGATATCATCTTATATCAAATGGATGTGAAAAGTGCATTCCTCAATGGTAAGCTTGAGGAAGAAGTATATGTTGCTCAACCCCCAGGTTTTGAAGATCCCAAGAATCCTGACAAAGTCTTCAGACTCAATAAGGCCCTCTATGGCCTCAAGCAAGCCCCTCGGGCGTGGTATGATACATTGAAGGAATTCTTCGTGAAGAATGGCTTCACACCCGGTTCACTCGACCCTACTCTCTTTACTAAATCATATGATGGTGAACTGTTTGTGTGCCAAATATATGTTGATGATATTATCTTTGGCTATACTAACCAACGATATAGTGATGAATTTGCCTATATGATGAGTGAAGAATATCAAATGTCTATGATGGGAGAGTTGAAATTCTTCTTAGGTCTTCAAATTCGTCAGTAGCGCAATGGCATATTCATATCTCAGGAGAAATACCTCAAAGATGTACTGAGGAAATTCGGCATGCAAGATTGCAAAGGCGTCAAAATTCCTATGCCCACAAATGGCCATCTATGCACTGATGAAAATGGTATTGACTTCGATCACAAGGTATACCGCTCCATGATTGGTTCTTTATTGTACTTATGTGCATCTAGGCTAGATATAATGCTTAGTGTTTGCATGTGTGCCCGATTTCAAGCTGCACCGAAGGAATCACACCATAAGGCTGTGAAGCATATTCTTCGATATCTAGCTCACACACCAACACTAGGATTATGGTACCCCAAGGGCTCTACTTTTGATCTCATTGGATATTCTGACTCTGACTATGCTGGTGATCGTGTGGACCGCAAGTCAACATCTGGCACTTGTCATTTCCTCGGACGATCTTTGGTCTGTTGGTCCTCGAAGAAACAAAACTGCGTCTCACTGTCTACTGCTGAAGCTGAATACATTGCTGCTGGCTCATGCTGTGCTCAACTGCTTTGGATGAAGCAAACCCTCAAGGACTATGGCGTAAACATGAAGAATGTGCCTCTCCTCTGCGACAATGAGAGTGCCATCAAGATTGCTCACAACCCAGTTCAACACTCGAAGACTAAGCACATCCAGATTCATCATCATTTTCTTCGTGATCATGTGTTGAAGGGCGACATCTCCATTGAGCATGTGAAGACTGAAGAACAGCTAGCTGATATCTTCACTAAGCCCTTGGATGAGAAGAGATTTAGCAAGTTGCGGTGTGAGCTAAATATCTTAGAATCTTCGAATGTTCTTTGAAAAGGACACACATCCTAACCCTTATGTAGAATTGATGACTTAGATGTGCAACACATGAAGAAACGTTTTTCTTCAATCAATGAAGAATAACACTCTAAGTGTGAAGAAATTAATGAAGAATTTGATTCTCAGAACCCTACGACAATTGTACGCGATGTCTGAAATCATCATTCTTATACGGTGGGTTACGCCACCACAAAAGTTGAAAATCTTCAATTTGAGTTTTTCCTCATTTTTGAAATTCTTCAGTTTTACAAATTCTTCAACTTTGCAAAATCTTCAATGTTTCCGTCGTTTTTCTTCATTGGCTATATATATATGTGAGTTTATGTCCTCTACATCATTCACTTATTGCTATTTCTTCAAGTTGCGATTTCTGCTAAGTGAATGTGATCGGACCCTTCCCCCTCTATGCTATACTCAACCCAATCTATTCAAAAATTCTTCATGTGCGTTCTGATTGAAACTCGTTCAAAGTCTTCACTGTGTCCTTGTCAGCTGAAGAAATTGCGAACGATTTTTTTTTTAAAAACAAATCTTATCCGGATTTTCGGTTTTACCGCTCAAACCGTTCCGCATCCCATGATACATTAGTTTATTCACCCACGATCTTACACGATCTCATCTGCACAGTACGTGGGTGACACATGTCGCGTGAAGAAGAAAGGGCAGGGGCATGTTCGTCCCAAAATCTTCGGGCGAACAGTTTTTACCGTGGCTATAAATACCCCTCTCCCTTCCTTACTTCATTTACTCCGCTCGGTCGCTGTCTCTCGCTCGAGCTCTCCCCTCAAACCCTAGCGCCGCCGCTACTCCATCGCCGTCGGTGAGGAAGAGCTTCACTGCCTCGACCTCGTCGCCGTCGTACTTGCGCCGGCTGCGGAAATCTTCACTCCGCCGCCGCCATAGCTGTCTCCCTCTGCCAAGTTAGGGCGTGGGAGATCTAACGTGACGAACTTCACCACAGTTCATCTCTGTTCGTCGTGTTCTTCAGTTCGGGTAATTAAAAGTCACTTTTATTACTCGCTTTGATTCTCAAACTTTTCTGAAAATCTTCAAAGGTGTTTTATTCTTCAAATCTTCACATATGAACACCTCACACACTGTATGCTCTTGATTTATCTCTCTAAGCACTCATTTCTTCAAGATTCCTCAATTGTGCGGATTTTCAATCTATACAACTCTGGAACCTAAGACAAGATCGCTTAGTGAAATTCCTCAAGGCTCAACTGGTTAAATTCCTCAAAACTTGTCTTTTCAGAAAATCTTCCGAGAAAGCATATGACCTCTCCAAATTCCTCGCACCTACACTCTGTTCATAGGTACTCATGTCCGCTGCTGAATCACTAGGTTCTCATCAACTTAACTCATTTGCAGTGTTCCTCGAAGAAAAACTACATACTTCTTCAGAGTGTTCTATTGTTCAAATTCCTCATCTGAAGAAAATGGCAGAGGGCAAGAGACCGCAGAAAGGAGGAAAGAAACCGGAGGTCATGACTGCCTTTGAGATCCCTGATGAAATATACAAAGATTATTACACACCTGATGAAGCCAAATTTGGCAAAGAGAACAAAAATCAGCGCAAAGTGCGCATTCAGAGGATAGAACGAAGATGGGCATGAGAATGGAGGGACTATCGCTATGTTACTCCCAAGTACATGAAGAAATTCGCCTTAAACCCTCCATGCCCAAGAGCTCCATTGGCACCT
This sequence comes from Triticum timopheevii, assembly GCA_963921465.1. Lineage (NCBI taxonomy): Eukaryota > Viridiplantae > Streptophyta > Magnoliopsida > Poales > Poaceae > Triticum > Triticum timopheevii. The sequence goes on from OY997272.1 coordinate 175,936,866, forward strand.
GGCCAAGTCGCTGATCCCACCAGCATCAAGCGTGGTGAGGACTTTCCTGAAGAATGGTCTAGGCGTCAAGCCAAATTGGCAAGACAGGCCAAAGAGGCATTGAGGAAATTCAATGAGGATTCTGCTGCTGCTGCTGCCGCTGAGACCTCGGTCAAGCCGAGGAAATCAATGCCGAAGAAGCCTGCTCGCAAGCCAAGTGCTTCACCATCAGCGCCCTCACGGCCAAGTTCCTCAGCCGCGCCCTCACGGCAAATTCCTCAGACTACTGCTGCTCCATCAAAGTCCTCAGCAGCTCCCTCCAAGTCCTCAACTCCTGTGCATCTGGCTACATGTCAAAGGACTCAAGGTTTCTCGATTGCTTCTGGTGTCTCAGCAAGTTCCTCAGCTGCACCAATGTCCTCATCAGGCCCCACTCTGCTGAAGACAAAAGTAACAGCTGGACGCGGTCCTCGGCCAAGTCCAAGGAAGAAACAGGTTGCTTTCCAAGTGCCCTCTGATGACGAGGCTTCTGATGAAGAACTTGCAGAAATCATCAGAGACAGACTGGCAAAGGCCGCTAGAGCCAAAGGAACAACTGTGCCTCTGCTTTTGGATCCGAAGAAGATCCTTGACTTCATCGACTTATGGCATCAGGATCCAAACACTCCCATGCCTGATCTGCCTCTGACTCCTGGTCAAAGTCATATGCTGAACCATTTCATCTCTGAAGAGAAATGGAAATTTGAAAAGGCTCGTGAGATAAAGAGAGCACAAGCCAGAAAGGAGAAGCTTCTGAAGAAGAACATCGTCAACCTGACTCCTGAAGAACTTCTCAAAGCTCAATCTGAAATCCAAGCCCTCAGCAAGGATTTCGATGCTTACAATGCTGATTGGCAAGGAGCCAAAGTGAGATTCATCAATTTGACGAAGAAAATGACAACTGTTGCAGTCCCATCGCAACAAGAAAATCCTCAGGCTGTAGACTCTGCTCAGCCTGCTGAAGAACATGCCAGCACTGCTGATGACTTTCAGCCTGCTGATGAGAATACAAGTTCCAGGGCTGATGACTCCATTCCATCCGCTGAAGAAATTCCCAGGGCATCCACTAGTGGTGCGCCTGAAGAAACTAAAGAGATCAGGGAAACTGCACCAGTTGCGCCTGAAGAAACTGAACCACAGTCCTCAGCTCCTCCTGCGCCAACACCAACTCCAATTCTTCCTTCTGCTTATGAAGTGAAGAAGACAAAGGCTGCAGAGCGAGCTGCAGTGAAGAAGAGGAAGGCATCAGCTGCGTCAAATTCTTCGGCTGCGAAGAAAATGAAGCCGATGACCAGCTCACTTGAAAATCCTATTGATGTCGTTCCCATTTCCTCCATGTCGTCTAAGGAAATTGTTCCTTATGGAGAAGACTACAAGATCCCAAGCGGATCTGATGAAGAAAATCACTCTGTTGCTACCTCAGAACAGTTTAATGAAGAAATTGAAGTGGAAGCATTCCGTTCACCGCCAGTCGTTTCCTCACCCATGCCTCAGTTCATAGCTGAAGAGGCTGGTGTTGAGGAAATTGAAAAAGAAGAAGAAGATGTGGATATTGGATGCACTACACCAGTGATGAACGATGACTTTTGGGAAAGTCAGCATCCTAATACTCCTCTCTTCACCCCCATTCAACAAATTCCTCAGTCCCCGGCTACAACTGTTCAAATGGGCTCTGAAGAAACTCATCCCACATCGTCTGTTCATGAAGAAATTCCAGCCGCTAGTGCTGAAGAACCTGCTGCTGATCCCCAAACTGCACAAGAAGAGGAACCAGAAATTCCTCAGCCTGAAGCACCTGAGATCGCGATTCCTGAGGTTGTGCTGCAAATCACTGATATCCCTCTGCCCAAACCGAAGAATCCGTTCTCGAGCAAGCAAAAATTCAAGGCTGAAGACTTCTTTTCTGAGCATGTGTTCTTCACTGATTACAATCCATATGACTCTGCTCGCATAAGGAAAAGACGCTTCTGGACTGCTACTCAAGCCAACTTCTATTCCTCAGTGCTCTTTGACAAGGACAAAATCTTCGATCATGAGCATATTCCTCATGTGGATATGGAATCTCTGCCGTGCTTCGAGCCAGTTCTCCGAGTTATTCACGATGCAGGACTCCTGAATTTCTGCACTGATATCTGTGATTGGAATGAAGAACTCATTCTTCAGTTCTATGCCACTTTGCATATCACCGGAGATGCTGAAGATGTCAATTCATGGGTGCTGGATTGGATGAAAGAAAACACTCACTACAAGGCACCAGCAACTGAATTGCTTCGTGTCCTTCCTCTTGATCCTCCCCATGAAAGCGCACGTTGCATCTACAATGACCGCGAGCTGACTGATCATTATATGCAAGTGCTCATGAAGCCTTTGAAGCCAGGGCAGGCCCCTCGAACCAAATTCCTCGTCAAGGAACTGCTGTATGTGCCTCGGACTGTCTATCGAATCCTGACGAAGACAATGAGTCCCATCAAAGGCCACGACTCAAATGATGAAGATGTCGTTGGCATCATGAAGAACATGCTTTTCAACATCATTCATGGCGTTCCCGTCAACTTCCATGATTTCTTCATAAGGACTCTGGCTAATGTTGCAATGTCACCTTTTGAGTTGAAGCCCTATGCGCCTTGGATTATGAGATTCATAAGGGCAAGATCTTCACTGAATTACAAGGCTGACACTCTGAACCATGGTAGCTACTTGCCGCCCATTGAAGTCCTTAAGCGACCAGTTTCATCATCTGATGATAAGGGCAAGGCAGCTGCTGTGATTGATGAAGGCACTCGTCCATTGGATGGTCAATTCCGTCTAGCTACTTCTTACTCCACCAATGACGATTCTGCAACACATGACACTGCCGCAAATACCTCAGCTAAGCAAAAGCCTCAAGCAACAGCACCCAGGGTGATGACTGACCGTGAGTTACTCCTCAGTCTTCATCAGAAGGTTGAACGCAATCAGAAATGGGTGAAGCGTCAATTTGCTGCAATTCTTCACAACATGACCTCAACACATAATGCAGTGAAGAAAAATCAGTATCACCTTCATGAAACCCTCAACCGCACCTGGGCTGTTCTCACTCATGTATATTCCGCGGAAGAATTGAAGACTATGGGTCTCAAGGAAGCATTTGACTGGTCTGCACCACCTCCGAAGAAATTCAAGAGAGTCAAAGTTCCTGATCTGGTGGCCAGTTCTTATTCTTCATCGCGTGAAACTGATGAACATGAAGATTTGGACGACACTGCGGCAGGCCCTACTTCAACAACCAACCCCGACAACGCTGGCGCTCCTCCATCGACTTGAAAATCTTCAGGGGCGTTAGTCCTCAGTTTCGATCCTTTTGGTCATTTGATGACAAAGGGGGAGAAATCTGAGTTAGTCTTCAAGCGGGTTTATATTATGGGCGTTTTATTAAGTTACAACTCTCGTTCTTCCGAAACTTTTATTGGATCAAGTTGTAATCTTAAATCCGATGGTGCCTTGATACTTTTGGTCGTGCTCTGATGCTTTTGATGCACTGAGCTCTGAAACTTTTGATGTGCTATTCCGCATGCTTATTCCTCGTTAATATTATTGCACGCATGCTGAATCTCATCAGGCACCATATTTCATCATGCATTTCAAATTCTTCATATTATATATCAAATGCATGTATGAATTACAAGATATAGGGGGAGATCTCCATCATTCGATTCTTCAAATGTGCATTGCCTCAAAAGCAATTTCCTCACTATGCACATATTCAGGGGGAGTTCTTCTATATCTTGCAATCAAATTCCTCAATATCAGTATTTACACTTCATATGTTTATCCCCGTTGAAAACTTAACCTATGTTGTCATCAATCACCAAAAAGGGGGAGATTGCAAGTGCATCTAGTGCCCCTTAGTGATTTTGGTGTATTGAAGACTTATAGGTTAAGTAACTGATGCGTTTTTGAGTGTACACAGGTCTATAAGTCTATGAGGAGTTTGATATTTACAGAGAAAGTCGACCCCTAAAAATGAAGTTCTTCGACTGAAGACTTTGATATTCTGAAGACTTTCTAAAGACTTTGAAAGTGAAGAAATTGGTGTGACCTTGAAGACTTGATATTCATTCGAGGAATAAGAAGCGTGAAGACTTTTGTTTTCGTAGTTTCATTTTCACTTTCTTGAGTCATAGGAAACACCGTACTGTTAAAGGGAGTCGAGGAAATACTAAGGAAAAATTTCCATGTGATGCTCAACTCAAAATCCTTCACCTACCAATCCCTTCGAGTGAAGCCATTGGAAATCTCATACAATTCAGTCAATTTCTTCAGTGACAGAGACACAGTTCTTCTGGTCACTGAGGACTTTGCTCTGACTGAGGAGTTAGGAATTCGCCAGTGCGAATTGCCTACACAGTGAGGAACATGATAGCCCTGAGGAATTTGAGAGTCAAATTTCCGACCGTTGCTGTGCTGCGTGCCGGCTGTCCAAAATATCTTATCCACCTAACGGTCATATCATTGAAGGGCATTTATGTCTTATCATGTCGGGCTGCTCCCTAGGCTATAAATAGCCGCCCCCTACAACCACTAGCTGGTTGGCTGCTCCGAGAGAACTTGACACTTGTCATCTAAGAGCAACCCATCCTCCGAGGACTTTGAGCGAAAATCATCAAGTGAGGAAAATCCCAAAACCAAACCCCCACAAACCCAAAGTGATTGAGCATCACTGAAGAAATTGATCCTGCGTGGATCCGACGCTTGTTACCTTTGAAGATTGTGCTTCTTCCAGACGGTTAGGCATCAAGGTCTAGAGCATCTAAGAGGAATTGTGGATCGCCGAGTGACCAAGTCTGTGAAGGTTTGGAAGTCACCTGAAGACTTACCACGAGTGATTGGACGAGGCCTGCGTGGTCTTAGTTCAAGGAGAATACGGTGAGGACTGGGTGTCCTGAGTTGCGGCTCAGAGACTGGGTGTCCGGGACTGTGTGTCCTCGAGTTTAAATACTCAACCGCTCCAACCAGACGTACAACTGAGACAGCAGTTGGAACTGGTTTACCAAATCATTGTCTTCACCAACTGACTGGTTCTATTTCCTCAACTCTTTCATTTCCTCATTACTGTGTTGAATGTTGTTCATATCTGTGCTTGAAGACTTTGATTGAATACTTTCACAAATTCCTCAGTTCAATTTCTTCAGTCTGTTTGTCTTCATCTTGTTATCCTGTGTTCACGCTTTCCGTACTCTGTGTTAGTCTTCATTTCATCATGATGACTATGTTTGTATCCTGTTATGTTTACTTATGAGTACATATTCCGCTGCAAGTAGTTCTTCGCTAAGGAATTTCCTCACCAGCAAATTCCTCAGTGAAGAATTCATAAAAATCGCCTATTCACCCCCCCTCTAGTCGATATAACGCACTTTCATCTATAATGAAAAATTCCCACTAGTATATGAAAGTGACAACATAGGAGATCTCTATCATGAAGACCATGGTGCTACTTTGAAGCAAAAGTGTGGAAAAGGGATAGTAGCATTGCCCCTTCTCTCTTTTCTATCATTTTTTGGTGGGATTCTTTGGCCTCTTTTATTTTTGTAAAGTCATGAGACTCATGCGAACTTGTGAGCGAATCATAGCTTCCACCATTCATTCCTCATATGGGACAATGCTCTAATAATGATGATCAGCACACTTCTATTTACTTACAACTCAAGAATTACAACTCGATACTTCAAACAAAATATGACTCTATATGAATGCCTCTGGTGGTGTGCAATGATCTAGCGTAGCAAATGACATAAAACACTGACAAGGCATGAAAACATCATGCTAGCTATCTTACGATCATGCAAAGCAATATGACAATGATGGTATGTGTCATATTAAAATAGAACGGTGGCAGTTGCATGGCAATATATCTCAGAATGGCTATGGAAATGCCATAATAGGTAGGTACGGTGGCTGTTTTGAGGAAGGTATATGGTGGGTTTAATGCACCGGCGAAAGTTGCACGGTACTAGAGAGGCTAGCAACGGTGGAAGGGTGAGAGCGTGTATAATCCATGGACTCAACATTAGTCATAAAGAACTCACATACTTATTGCAAAAGTCTATAAGCTATCGAAACAAAGTATTAGACGCATGCCCCTAGGGGAAAAGGTTGGTAGGAGTTAACCATCGCGTGATCCCAACCTCCACACAAAGGATGGTAATAAAAAAAATCATGCTCTGACTTCATCACATAACTGTTCACCATACGTGCATGCTACGGGAATCACAAACTTTAACATAAGTATTTCTACCAATCCACAATTACTCACTAGAATGACTCTAATATCACCATGTTTATATCTCAAAACAATCATAAGGAATCAAACTTCTCATAGTATTCAATGCTCTTTATATGAAAGTTTTTATTATATCCCTCTTGGATGCCCATCATATTAGGACTAAATTCATAACCAAAGAAAATTACTATGCTGTTCAAAGACTCTCAAAATAATATAAGTGAAGCATGAGAGTTCAACAATTTCTATAAAATAAAACAACTGCCGTGCTCTAGAAAGATATAAGTGAAGCGCTAGAGCAAATTGCCTAGCTCAAAAGATATAAGTGAAGCACATAGAGTATTCTAAAAAATTCACGATTTAAGCGTGTCCCTCTCAAAATATGTGTACAACAAGGGTGATTGTGGCAAACAAAAAAGCAAGGACTCATATCATACAAGACGCTCCATGCAAAACACATATCATGTGGTGAATAAAAATATAGCCTCAAGTAAATTTACCGATAGACGAAGACGAAAGGGGGGATGCCATACGGGGCATCCCCAAGCTTAGATGCTTGGTTGTCCTTGAATATTACCTTGGGGTGCCTTGGTCATCCCCACGCTTAGGCTCTTGCCACTACTTATTCCATAGTCCATCAAATCTTTACCCAAAACTTGAAAACTTCACAACACAAAACTCAACAGAAAACTCATGAGATCCGTTAGTATAAGAAAATAAATCACCACTTTTTTGTACTGTTGTGAACTCATTCTTTATTTATATTGGTGTGATATTTACTGTATTCCAACTTCTCCATGGTTCATACCCCCTGATACTACCCATAAATTCATCAAAACAAGCAAACAACACATAGAAAATAGAATCTGTCAAAAATAGAACCGTTTGTAGTAATCTGTAAACTTCACATATTTATGTAACTCCAAAAATTCAACAAAGGCAATTCATATATCAATCTTGTGTAAACAATTCAGTATTTTATCACGCTTCTGTGATTTTTAAAAATTCTGGCAATGAGCACAAAAGTTTCTGTTTTTCAGCAAGATCAAATCAACGATGTACCAAAGTATCCCAAAGGCTTTACTTGGCATAAACACTAATTAAAACACCAAAACACAATTAATACAAAGGTAATAATGTGTGTTTATTCAAGAACAGAAGCAAAAACAAAAAACACAAAAATAAAATTGGATTTCCTCGCAACAAGCGCTATTGTTTAACGTCCCTAGCTAGGCATAAAACATAGATCTAGGTATTGTCATCTTTGGTATGCAATCCATAAGTAGCTCTCATAATAGATTCATATGGAAACTTATTTTTCTTTCTTCGAAAGTGTTCCATGCCCTTCCTTAATGGAAATTGAAATCTAATGTTTCCTTTCATATCAATAATTGCACCAATCGTTCTAAGGAAAGGACTACCAAGAATAATAGGATATGTAGGATCGCAATCTATCTCAAGCACAATAAAATCTATGGACAAATTATTCTTATTTTCGACAATAAGAACATCATTTATCCTTCCCATAGGTTTTTTAATAGTGGAATCCGCAAGATGCAAAGTTAAAGAACAATCATCAAATTCACGGAAACCTAGCACATCACATAAAGTTTTCAGAATCGTGGAAATGCTAGCACCCAAATCACGCAAAGCATGGCACTTATAATCTTTAATTTTAGTCTTAATTGTAGGTTCCCACTCATCATAAAGCTTTCTAGGGATAGAAACTTCCAACTCAAGTTTTTCTTCAAAAGATTTCATCATAGCATCAACTATATGTTTAGTAAAAGCTTTATTTTGATTATAAGCATGAGGAGAATTCAACATGGATTGCAACAAGGAAATACAATCTATCAAAGAACAATTATCATAATTAAAATCCTTGAAATCCAAAAGAGTGGGTTCGTTGCTACTTAAAGTTTTGACCTTTCCAATCTCACATTAATCATTTTTTGCATCAAGATCTATTAACTCCGAATCATTGGGACGCCTTCTAGCTAAAGTTGACCCATATCCAGTCCCATCTTTATCAAGATTTATATTAGAAAACAAAGATTCAATAGGAGCAACATCAATCACTTTAAGATCTTCATCATTATTATCACGAGAAATCGAAGAACATGCTTTTACAAACCAATCTCGCTTAGCATGCATCCTACCGGTTCTTTATTTACACTCATCAATAGAAGTTCTCATAACTTTTAGGGACTCATTAGTACCATGCTTGGGTGGAATATATCTAATTTTTAAAGAACCAATCTCAAGAGAAATTCTATCCATGTTCCTAGCCAAATCATCAATCTTAAGCAATTTTTCTTCAACCATAGCATTGAAATTCTTTCGAGAACTAATAAATTCTGTAATATTGTTCTCAAGATCAGAGGGCATCTTATTGTAATTTCCATAAGAATTGTTGTAGGAATTACAGTAATTATAGGAATTACTAGGAAACGGCCTAGGGTTGAAATTACCTCTATACGCGTTATTACCAAAATTGTTCCTACCAACAAAATTCACATCCATAGATTCATTATTATTCTCAATCAAAGTGTACAAAGTCATATCATTAGGATCAATAGGATCACTCTTACTAGCAAACAATTTCATCAGTTCATCCATCTTTCCACTCAAAACATTAATTTCTTCAATCGCATGCACTTTTTTACTAGTAGAGGATCTTTCGGTATGCCATTGAGAGTAATTAGCCATGATATTATCTAGGATTTTAGTAGCATATCCTAATGTGATTTCCATAAAAGTACCCCCGTGGCCAAATCTAAAAGATTTCTAGATGCAAAATTCAATCCGGCATAAATTTTTTGTATGATCATCCATAAACTTAAGCCATGAGTACGGTAATTTCTTTTCATCAATTTCATACTCTCCCAGATTGTGCAATATATTCATGGTTTCTTAAAATTCATTATATTGTTCCTAAGGGATATGATCTTAGCAGGAGGAAAATACTTGGAAATAAAAGCATCTTTACACTTATTCCATGAATCAATAGTATTTTTAGGCAAAGATGAAAACCAAGTTTTAGCACAATCTCGTAGTGAGAACGGAAATAGATTCAATTTAACAATATCATTATCCACATATTTCTTCTTTTGCATATCACACAACTCAACGGAAGTATTTAGATGGGATGCGGCATCTTCACTAGCAGAGTGGAAAATAGTTCTTTCATGACAAGATTCAGCAAAGCAGCATTAATTTCATAAGATTCCGCACTAGTGACGGGAGCAATCGGAGTACTAATAAAATCATTATTATTGGTGTTGGAGAAATCACACAACTTGGTGTTCTCTTGAGTCATCATGGCAGAGCAAGCAATCTAGCACACGAGCAACCAAAAAGCAAACGAAAAGACGAACGGAAGAACGACGAATAAAAAGGCAAATCTTTTTGTATTTTTCTGAAAATGTTTTAGAAGTGGGGGAGAGGAAAACGAGAGACAAATGGCAAATAATGTAATGCAAGAGATGAGAGTTTATGATGGGTACTTGGTAGGCTTGATCTAGATCTCCCCGGCAACGGCGCCAGAAATTCGTCCTGGTACTTCTTGAGCTTGCGTTGGTTTTTCCCTTGAAGAGGAAAGGGTGATGCGGCAAAGTAGAGAGAAGTATTTGCCTTAGTTAAGAACCAAGGTATCAATCCAGTAGTTTACTGATTTTTGTGAGCTAAATGACCCTGAAATTGAAAAGCACTTCAAATGAAGTCTGAAATGGTTGAAACTTGGCATGGTATCATCATTTCACCCGCATAGCATGTTCTAAAAGTTGAGAGGGTTAAGGCAAAAACTGGATGCTCTTCGTGTGCAAAATGGACAATCTCTTTCAAAGGCATGGTGTCACGTTATGGCACATAGGTCGGTGGACGCTCGAGGGGCCCACGAGGGTGGGGGGGGGGGCGCCCACCTATAGGGGGTGCGCCGGGCACCCTCGTGGCCGCCTCGCTTGTTGCTTGACTTCCACTCCAAGTCTCCAGGTTTGCATTTGTTCCAAAAAGATCGCTCCTGAAGGTTTCATCGCATTTGGACTCCGTTTGTTATTCCTTTTATTCGAAACACTGACATAGGCAAAAAAACAACAATTCGGGCTGGGCCTCTGCTAGGTTAGTCCCAAAAATGATATAAAAGTGTAGAGTAAAGCCCATAAACATCCAAAATGGGTAATATAATAGCATGGAACAATCAAAAATTATAGATACGTTGGAGACGTATCAAGCATCCCCAAGCTTAATTCCTGCTCGTCCTTGAGTAGGTAAATGATAAAAATAGAATTTTTGATGTGGAATGCTACCTAGCATAATTCTCAATGTAATTTTCTTTATTGTGGCATGAACGCTCAGATCCAAATTATTCAAAATAAAATTTCATATTGACATAAGAAATAATAATACTTCAAGCGTACTAATCAAAGCAATCATGTCTTCTCAAAATAACATGGCTAAAGAAAGTTATCCCTACAAAATCATATAGTGTGGCTGTTGCTCTATCTTCATGACACAAAGTATTTAATCATGCACAACCCCGATGACAAGCCAAGCAATTGTTTCATACTTTAGTAATCTCAAACTTTTTCAACTTTCACGCAATACATGAGCGTGAGCCATGGACATAGCACTATATGTGGAATAGAATGGTGGTTGTGGAGAAGACAAAAAAGGAGAAGATAGTCTCACATCAACTAGGCATATCAACGGGCTATGGAGATGCCCATTAATAGATATCAATGTGAGTGAGTAGGGATTTCCATGCAACGGATGCACTAGAGCTATAAATGTATGAAAGCTCAACAAAAAAAACTAACTGGGTGTGCATCCAACTCGCTTGCTCACAAAGAACTAGGGAATTTTGAGGAAGCCCATCACTGGAATATACAAGCCAAGTTCTATAATGAAAAATTCCCACTAGTATATGAAAGTGACAACATAGGAGGCTCTCTATCATGAAGATCATGGTGCTACTTTGAAGCACAAGTGTGGTAAAAAGGATAGTAGCATTGTCCCTTCTCTCTTTTTCTCTCATTTTTTTATTTCGCCTTTCTCTTTTTTTTGGCATTTCTCTTTTTTTTAAAGTCCGAAGTCTCATCCCGACTTGTGGGGGAATCATAGTCTCCATCATCCTTTCCTCACTGGGACAATGCTCTAATAATGAAGATCATCACACTTTTATTTACTTACAACTCAAGATTACAACTCAATACTTAGAACGGATATGACTCTATATGAATGCCTCCGGCGGTGTACCGGGATATGTAATGAATCAAGAGTGATATGTATGAAAATTATGAAGCTGGCTTTGCCACAAATACGATGTCAACTACATGATCATGCAAAGAGCAATATGACAATGATGATGCGTGTCATATAAACGGAACGGTGGAAAGTTGCATGGCAATATATCTCGGAATGGCTATAGAAATGCCATAATAGGTAGGTATGGTGTCTGTTTTGAGGAAGCTATATGGTGGGTGTATGATACCGGCGAAAGTTGCGCGGCACAAGAGAGGCTAGCAATGGTGGAAGGTGAGAGTGCGTATAATCCATGGACTCAACATTAGTCATAAAGAACTCATATACTTATTGCAAAAATCTACAAGCCACTGAAAACAAAGTACTACGCGCATGCTCCTAGGGGGATATATTGGTAGGAAAAGACCATCGCTTGTCCCCGACCGCCACTCATAAGGAAGACAATCAATAAATAAAATTGTGCTCCAACTTCATCACAAAGCAGTTCACAATACATGCATGCTACGGGAATCACAAAATTCAACACAATTATTCTTTAAATTCACAATTACCCAACTAGCACTCTAATATTACCACCTCTATATCTCAAAACAATTATCAAGTATCAAATTGATCATAGTATCCAACTCACTTCCTATGATAGTTTTTATTATACCCAACTTGGATGCCCACCATTCTAGGTCTAATTTTATAACCATAGCAAATACCATGCTGCTCTAAGAGAATCCCAAAATAATATAAGTGAATCATGAGATATCAAAAATTTCTTCAAAATTAAGCCACCGTCGTGCTCTAAAAGATATAAGTGAAGCACTAGAGCAAAAACTATCCAGCTCAAAAGATATAAGTGAAGCACATAGCGTATTCTAATAAATTCTAATCAAGTGGGCTTCTCCCAAAAGGTGTGTACAGCAAGGATTATTGTGTTAATCTAAAAAGCAAATACTAATATCATACAAGACACTCCAAGGAAAACACATATCATGTGGAGAATAAAAATATAGCTCCAAGTAAAGTTACCGATAGATGAAGACGAAAGAGGGGATGCCTTCCTGGGCATCCCCAAGCTTAGGCTTTTGGTTATCCTTGAATATCTTGGGGTGCCATGGTCATCCCCAAGCTTAGGCTCTTGCCACTCCTTATTCCATAGTCCATCAAATCTTTACCCAAAACTTGAAAACTTCACAACACAAAACTCAACAGGAAATCTCATAAGCTCTGTTAGTGCAAGAAAGAAAAACCACCAAATAAGGTACTGTAATGAACTCATTCTTTATTTATATTGGTGTTAAACCTACTGTATTCCAACTTCTCTATGGTTCATACCCACCGATACTAGCCATAGATGCATCAAAATAAGCAAACAACACACGAAAAAACAGAATCTGTCAAAAACAGAACAGTAGGTAGCAATCTGTAACTCTCAAATACTTATGGAATTCTACAAATCCTACAAAAATAGGAAGTACTGGGAAATTTGCCTATTGATCTACAGCAAAAAAATCAACGCAAAAGCGTGTTTCTGTGAATTACTAAAATTATTTTCGTGCGTGCAAAGTTTCTGTTTTTCAGCAGAATCAAATTAACTATCACCGTAGGTTATCCTATAGGTTCTACTTGGCACAAACACTAATTAAAACATGAAAACACATATGAACAGAAGCTAGATGAAAAATTTATTGAATAACATCAAGGAAAAATATTGGGTTGTCTCCCAACAAGAGCTTTTCTTTAAAGCCTTTTTAGCTAGGCATTGAGATTTCAATGATGCTCACATGAAAGACAAGAATTGAAACATAAAGAGAGCATCATAAAACATGTGACAAACACACTTAAGTATAACATACTTCCTATGCATAGGTTTTTTATAAGCAAACAAATTATCAAGGCAAGCAAAAACTAGCATATGCAAGGAAGAAGACGATAGCAATCTCAACATGAAGAGAGGTAATTTAGTAATATGAAAATCTCTACAACCATATTTTCCTCTCTCATAATAATTACATGTAGGATCATAAGCAAATTCAACAAAATAGCTATCACATACCATATTCTCAACACGATCCACATGCATGAAAGTTGACACTCTTCTAAAATAGTGGGATTAACATTAACTAAAGTCATGACCTCTCCAAACCCACTTTTATCAAAAACTTCATAAGATTGAACATTATCCAAGTGGGATTTAAAGTTGACACTCTTCCAATCCCACTTCAATATTATTGAAAACACTATTATCAATCTCATATTCATCATGGGGCTTAAATAAATTTTCAAGATTATAAGAAGAATCACCCCAATCATGATCATTGCAACAAGTAGTAGACATAGCAAAACTAGCATCCCCAAGCTTAGGATTTTGCATATTATTATCACAATTGACATCAAGAAAATTTATAGTAAAATCATTGCAATCATACTTTTTATTCAAGGAGTTATGGTGAATCTCTTCATAAATCTCTTCATCATAATTTTCAGATTCACGAATTTCAAGCAAAGCTTCATCATAAATGGATCTCCTAAAAAGATTAGCAAGCGGATGAGGATCCATAGATCTTAGGTTCTCTGTTTAGCAATAAATAAACAATTATTCCAACCAAACAAGCAAACGAGCCAAGTAAGACATCAAAGCAAAAGAAAAGACGAACAGAAGAAGGGCGAATAAAACGGCAAGGGTGAAGTGGGGTAGAGGAAAATGAGAGGCAAATGGCAAATAGTGTAATGCGAGGGAGATAAGTTTGTGATGGGTACTTGGTATGTCTTGACTTGAGCGAAGACTTCCCCGGCAACGGCGCCAGAAATCCTTCTTGCTATGTCTTGAGCTTGCATTGGTTTTTGTTGAAGAGGAAAGGGTGATGCAGCAAAGTAGCGTAAGTATTTCCCTCAGTTTTTGAGAACCAAGGTATCAATCCAGTAGGAGGCTCCTCAAAAGTCCCATGCACCTACACAAACAAACAAGAACCTCGCAACCAACGCAATAAAGGGGTTGTCAATCCCTTCACGGCCACTTGCAAAAGTGAGATCTGATAGAGATAATATGATAAGATAAATATTTTTGGTATTTGTATGATATAGATTGGAAAAGTAAAGATGCAAATAAAAGTAGATGATAAACTTATATGATAAAAGATAGACCCGGGGGCCATAGGTTTCACTAGTGGCTTCTCTCAAGATAGCATAAATATTACGGTGGGTGAACAAATTACTGTCGAGCAATTGATAGAAAAGCGAATAATTATGAGATTATATAGGCATGATCATGTATATAGGCATCACGTTCGTGACAAGTAGATCGACTCCTGCCTGCATCTACTACTATTACTCCACACATTGACCACTATTCAGCATGCATCTAGAGTATTAAGTTCATAAAGAACATAGTAACGCATTAAGAAAGATGACATGATGTAGAGGGATAAATTCATGCAATATGATATAAACCCCATATTTTTATCCTCGATGGCAACAATACAATACGTGCCTTGCTGCCCCTGTTGTCACTGGGAAAGGACACCGCAAGATTGAACCCAAAGCACTTCTCCCATTGCAAGAAAGATCAATCTAGTAGGCCAAACCAAACTGATAATTCAAAGAGACTTGCAAAGATAACTTAATCACACATAAAAGAATTCAGAGGAGATTCAAATATTTCTCATAGATAAACTTGATCATAAACCCACAATTCATCGGATCTTGACAAACACACCACAAAAAGAGTTACATCGAATAGATCTCCAAGAAGATCGAGGAGAACTTTGTATTGAGATTCAAAGAGAGAGAAGAAGCCAGCTAGCTAATAAAAATGGACCCGAAGGTCTGTGGTAAACTACTCACAACTCATCGGAGAGGCCTTGGAGATGATGTAGAGGCCCTCCATGGTCGATTCCCCCTCCGGCGGAGCGCCGACGAAGTCTCCAAGATGGGATCTCGCGGATACAAAAGGTTGCGGCGGTGGAATTAGGTTTTCGTGGTCTGTTCTGATGTTCTCGAGGTACGTAGGTATATATAGGAGGAAGAAGTAGGTCGGTGGACGCTCGAGGGGCCCACAAGGGTGGGGGGTGCGCCCACCTGTAGGGGGCGCGCCGGGCACCCTCGTGGCCGCCATGCTTGTTGCTTGACTTCCACTCCAAGTCTCCAGGTTTGCATTTGTTCCAAAAAGATCGCTCCCGAAGGTTTCATCGCGTTTGGACTCCATTTGATATTCCTTTTCTTCTAAACACTGAAATAGGCAAAAAAAAACAGCAATTCGGGCTGAGCCTCCGGTTAGTAGGTTAGTCCCAAAAATGATATAAAAGTGTAGAGTAAAGCCCATAAACATCCAAAACGGGTAATATAATAGCATGGAACAATCAAAAATTATAGATACGTTGGAGACGTATCACGTACATACGGGCGGGGTCTTGAACGCCTACTCGTGCATACATACAACCAGGGCTCGTGTATATGGCTGGGTCAGAATGGAGAAACTGCGTCGTCGTGTTCATCGGGAGCCAACTGGCTTGGATGGAACAGCCGATCGAAACGAGGCCTGGCGTACCGCAGAACGGAGGAAACGGGCTTGTGTTCGACCAACCACGGTCAAAACGGGATCATGTTCATCGGGACGGGTCTGGCATACCGCAAAACGGATGAAACAGACTTCTCTTGAACCTCCTATGGTCGAAACGGGTCCTGTTGATCGGGAGTGGTGTGGCGTACCCCAAAATGGAGGAAACGGACTTGTGTTGGAGCGCTACGATCGAAACGGGGGTCCTATTCATTGGGAGGGGTGTGGCGTACCGCAAAACGGGACTCCACGGGCTACTGTTCATCTCCACTGTCGACCTCCTCTAGCCTCCATGGGCTACTGTTCATCCACCGTCGACCTCCTCCAGCCTCCACCTGCGACTGTTTATCCACAGGCTCCTGTTCATCCAACCTCCACCGCTCCTCCACCGGCTAATGTTCAACCAGCCCTCTCCACGGGGTCCTGTTCAGCACCCCTCCATGGGCTACTATTCATCCAGCCCTCCACCGGCTATTGTTCAACCAGCCCTCCACGGGGTCATCCTGTTCATCCAGCCCTCCACGGGGTCCTATTCATCCAACATCAACGGCCTCTACTACCACGGGGTCCTGTTCATCCAACCCCCCACCGGGAACTGTTCATCCAACCCCCTCCCCCCAACAACACTCACTGTTCATCAAGAGGCAGCATCGACCGGCTTCATTTAGCAGCAGTAGCGAAGGAATCACTCGGGTTCAGTTAACAGCAAGGGACCGATCGGGGTTCAGTTGTCGGCGTCCTAGGGATGGGGGTCCCCAGACTTTCCTGCCTGCGGCCCATGGCGTGGCTCCACCAGCGGCCTTGTACGGCCCACCTTCACCATCAAACACTCAAGACCCTCGTGAGGGTCCAAGCCTCGCGAGGCGGACGACACAAGACCTCCTCGGGGGCTGCCTCACCAGGCTGGCTCGCGAGGGGAAAAGAGATCAAGGCAAGGGGCACCTCGCGAGGTTCCTGTGACGCAAGCCATGACGACTGGAGCCAGGCGGGCGCTAGCTCGCGCACTATCCTCATTTCCTCTTTGGTGCTAAAGGGGAAAGCGCAAGCGAGGAGTCCCAAGGCGTCAGGCAAAGGTTTCCATATTGGTGCAACGAGACCAAGACCAGCAAGACGACGGGACAGAGGTCATCGTGGAGCCCAAGACGGCGTCACCACCAGAGCCTTTGGCAGGCGAAGACCACCTTTAGTCAGGATAACTTGTACTAGTTATCTCCCTTCGAATTTGGCCGTTATTGGATCCCTTCCTGCTCAATATTTGGGGAGAGCACCAGGGCCTCTATAAATAGGACTAGCCACCACCATAGGAGGCATCTCAATCGAGGATCATCCAGATCACTCTCAACCACACAAGTTCACCAAGCACGAGAGCACCTCTCCTCAGGAGGTTATTCTTCCCCTGTAACTGTTCATCCTCAGCCCAAGAGGCAATCCACCACACCAGACTGGAGTAGGGTATTACACCACATTGGTGGCCCGAACCAGTATAAACTCTTATGTCTCTCTTTCTGCGGGTTCACTGAGCTAGGATTAGAGATCGCGGTGAGGCTGAGGGCGTGATTAGGTAGGGAGAGATCTTCGTGCGCACCCCAGTGTTCGAACCTCAAGGGTTTTCCCGTAACCCGAAATCCGGCATCAGTAACATAGCTAGTGCAATCGCTCGGGTTTAGTTAGAGCCCAACGCCTCGCTCGGGTTCAGCTAGAGTGCAACGTCTCGCACACACGTGCGTACGTGTATGAGTGAAACATGCAAACCTTCGTGCATCGCTCGGCCCCGACCACCCACCGTAACCGGGAACTCCCCGATATTTTCCTCGCCCTCGCTTCTACCACGGTTTTTTCCGTCATGGACGGCCCAAAGAATGTCATGCAGCTGCGTCTCCGGCCCGCCCAGGACGAATAGCCCATTTTCTGTCATGATTTTTTGTCATAGAAGTAGGAGCCCACCACATCTATGATGATACCGGGTTTTGTCATAATTTCATCATAGAAGTGTCATAAGCATGACAAAAAAAATTCGTTTGGCCCAAAATGTCACGGATGTGTCTTTTTTTGTAGTGAACTTGGGAGATAGTTGATCGTCCTTATGGATGCAAACCTATAGGGTGCAAATGGGTATTCAAGAAGAAGCTTAGGCCTAATGGTACTATTGAGAAGTACAGGGCACGACTCGTGGCTAAGGGTTATACCCAAAAGAAAGGTGAAGATTTCTTTGATACTTACTCACTTGTGGCTCGACTAAACACTATCCGAGTACTACTTTCACTAGCTGCCTCACATGGTCTTCTCGTTCATTAAATGGATGTTAAGAGTGCTTTCCTTAATAGAGAGTTGGACAAGGAAATTTATATGGAATAACCCAGATGGGTTTGTAGTAGATTGTCAGGAAGGAAAAGTGTGCAAGTTGTTGAAGTCTTTGTATGGACTTAAGCGAGCACCCAAGCAGTGGCATGAGAAGTTTGAAAGAACTTTAACAACTGCAGGCTTTGTTGTAAACGAAGCTGATAAATGTGTGTACTATCGCCATGGTGGGGGCGAGGGAGTCCTTTGCTTGTATGTTGATGACATATTGATTTTTGGTACTAATCTGAATGTTATTAAGGATGTCAAGGATTTCCTATCTCGTTGCTCTGAGACGAAGGATTTAGGAGTGGCTGATGTTATTTTGAACATCTAGCTATTGAGAGACGATGATGGTGGGATTACACTGCTTCAATCTCACTATGTGGAAAAGATCTTTAGTCGCTTTGGCTATAGTGACTGCAAGCCCTCTCCAACACCATATGATGCTAGCGTGCTACTTCGAAAGAATCAAGAATCGCTAGAGATCAATTGAAATATTCTTAGATTATTGGCTCTCTTATGTACTTAGCCAGTGCTACAAGACCTGACATCGCTTTTGCTGTTAGCAAACTAGGCCAGTTTGTCTCAAAACCAGGAGATGTGCATTGGAAAGCTCTAGAGAGAGTTTTGCGTTATTTGAAAGGCACTGCAAATTATGGAATTCACTACACTGGGCACCAAAGGTGCTTGAAGGGTATAGTGACTCAAACTGGATCTCAGATGCTGATGAGATAAAAGCCACGAGTGGATATGTATTCACTCATGGAGGTGGCGCTGTTTCTTGGAAGTCTTGCAAGAAGACCATCTTAGTGAGCTCACTAATGGAAGCAGAGCTCACACTAGATACAACTACGGTCGAAGCAGATTGGCTTCGTTGGCTCTTGAATGACTTGCGGTTGTTGAGAAACCATTACTGGGTATCCTTATGAACTACGACAATCAAACTGGGATCACGAAAGTGATCAGCTCAAAGGATACCATGAAGTCATCAAGACATGTTCAGAGAAGGTTAAAATCCATCAGGAAAATGAGAAACTCCAGAGTTGTTGCACTAGATTATATCCTTTTACTACGGGTCTATCACGAAATGTGATAGATAATGCATTGAAGGAGATGTGTATGAGACCCACAATATGAGTTGTTCACAGTGGTAACCTAGTCTATGTGATCGGAAATCTCGTGAATTAGATGTGGAAGACAAGTTGTTGGTCAACTAAGAGGAGAGTATCCTTAATATTAACAATACCACTCCATGAAGATGCAATACTCTCCTAATATGCATGGTAGGTTGATGTATATCTTAATGTGCTCTAAGTGGCTCATTTAAGCATAGATGTTGTCATGCAGAACATCTTTTGAAGAACACACCTATATGAGTCTGATTGTTAAACGTTGCAATCTATGAGAGTAGGGTGCTCTCTAGTAAATTCATGAAAGGTCTCGGAGTATGACGCATAAGCTCCAGCCGCGGGGATGACCCATGGTAGCCTAGTATCGGTCAAGGCTTTGTGTGAAGCTAGATTCGCAGAAAACTTGCAGTTCAAGGCCCAGTCCACTGTTTAAGTTTCTTAATAGTGTAGCATAGAGTTCTAGGTGGAAGTTCAACTTAACAGTCTCCACTACAGTACCGGTATTTAAACAGTGTTTTGGAACCAAAGGCAAATTTTGTGTGCCTCTGGGATCTGGTTGGGGATTGCTGGAATTTTGTCTGTTTTTGGCTAGCACAAAAGCAGTTTCAGAATTCCTAATAAATCCTAGATCCCACACAGCCCATTCGTGCAAGGCAATAGGTGGAACCAAATTTTAGTCCCACATTGCTAGTTTGGTGGGAGTTCTACCTCCTTATAAGGGAGGTAGTTTCCCCACATGTATGAGCATGAGAACAAGAGGGACATTCACGCGCGCTCCTCCTTCGCTGCCCGCCTCGCCACGCCATGCATCGTCACGATGCACCGTGGTTGCGTGTATGAGTCGATGTCTAAATTTTTGCCACACAGGACTGGTATACAAAAGGTCACATGGAAGTTGAAAATATTTTTGCTATAGTGGATACTGAATGGGAACGGCGCATCCCTTCGGCTGCTAGCTGTTTCACTTTGTCTCCCTCTCTCTGTTTCACCTCCGTCGCAGCCCGTTCGCCTGCTTCTTCTGTGCATATAAAGAGAGGTCATTCCTCTCGAGAGATACACACCAGAACATCCCCTTCCTCTCGCCACCGAGTTCCAATCTTTGAGCTGCTCCTATGATCTTCCCCCTCCCAGCTTGCGGCGTGCACTGCAGGTTGGGACAGTAGGCCTCCGAAACGCCACCTCTCTGAGTCCTATACGGGAGAAGGGTGATAAGGTTTTTGGGAAGCGCTCTACACGACTACTGACCGGTTCATCACGGATGCTTTGGACACCGACGACCACTTCCCCAGCGACGACTTCTTCCCCAACATCGACAACTTATTTGACGATATGGTTGGCGAGGATGTCAACCGCAAGACCAGTGCTTCTGCTGTTGTCCCGTACGTGTTCATGCTCTTTCTGTTTAAGGTTCTGCCATAGTTTCTTGCTCTAGTGTCTGCTCTAGTTATGTTTGGTTCTAGTTCATATATGCAGATGTTATTTACCTTTTCTGTCATGGTTTTGTCATGGTATATGCCCTTGCGAAAGGACTTAGGTGTGGAGCCATTGCAATGTAGGTTAGCTTGAAAGGGTTGAATGGGACGAAAGACACAAGGTTTACCCAGGTTCGGCCCCTTGCAAATGAGATTAAAGCCTACGTGCTGCTTTGTGTTGTATTGATTGAATATCGATTACAAGGGAGCGGAATCTCTTAACTTAGCTATCGATTAATTGTAACTTGCGTTAACCCGCCTAGGGTCTCGCCTTTATATATATAGGTCGAGGCCCTGGGCTTAGAGCAACTCTAGCAGACCCCGCAAAATGCCCCGACCCACAAAATAACCGCCAAATTGCGGGTCGAGGCCAGAAAATCTGCACGATCAGACCCCACATCCTGCCCTGGCCCGCAATTTTTTTGTGGGGCACGGAAAATCTTCTCCCCCAACCTCTATCTTCATGGGCTGGGAGGCCGACCCGAGCTAAACCCCTATCCGGCGCGAGATTTGGCGGGAGGGACATTTCCGCGCGCCCTTGCCCGCTCCCCGCACCCTCCACCACCATTCCCCCCCCCTGCGCAAGCTCCGGCTGCTCCTCCCCGGCCGTCCCTCGCCTCCATGGACGACCCCATGCTGTCCCCCGTCGCCGTCAAGGTCGCGCACGCCCCTTCCACTCGGGCGGATCTCGTCGTCGGCCATGTTGGCCCCGCCGCCATCACCCAAGCACACGACGCGCCTGCCCGCAAGCGGCAGGGCAACGTGGTCGTGCAGCGCAGGAATCCGGCTACCCCGCCGCGATGGCCCGCGCTCCGGGCGCCAACGCCGCAGTGCGATCCCGGCCGGCGGCGGAGAAAGTCGGCAAGGCCGCGGGCGTAAAGCGGAGGAAGGTTCCGGCGATGCCGCTCAACGGTGCCACTCCCCCCACGAGCGAGGTGTTCGATGAAATGGCCGGAAGGTATGCCTCTTCAGTCTTGGCGAATCCCTTCCATTTTTCGCCATTATTCTCGATAGCTCTTGACTTGTTATCGTTTGCTATAGCAGTGGTTCGAACAATGCAACAACCAAGTTCATGAACTTGGTGGCCACGAACGCGGTTGACATTGATCAAGCCCCTTTCGAACCATTCAACTACAATGAAACGGAGGGCGGCGTGGATGATCATGGTTGTGCGGACGAATTGGAGGAGATCGAAGCGGAAGCATTTGAGCAATCGCAAGCAAAAACTGGGAAAAGCCAAAGATAAAAGAACTACACGATCTTGGAAGATCAAGCTTTGATCCAAGCATGGAGTGTAGTGTCTCTTGATGCATGCACGGGTACTTCTCAAACCGCCAAGAGATATTGGCAAAGGATCGAAGATCAATACTACCGCATTATGAAAAGGTATCCCAATAGGACTCCATGCACATTTCGTTCGCTTCATGGTCGTTGGGAGAATATCAAGCCTATGTGCAGCCGTTGGGTAGCTTGCTTGGAGCAAGTACGCAATGCACCTCCAAGTGGCACCGTGGAGTCCGACTATGTGAGTTTGTTTTGCCTTTGTTCAAATTGTGCATCATCATATTGCATCATGCGAAATGATTGGATCACTTTGTTCACATTGTGTAGGACAAGATTTCTCAACATAGATACAAGGACATGGAAGCGTCGGAAGGCAGATTTTTCAAACTAGATCATTGTTGGGAGTTGCTCTAAAAGTGCGAGAAGTGGAAGTTGATCGACAAAGAATCCCCGCCAAAGAGAGGCTCACTTACAAACATGTATAAAGATGAGGATGATGATGGCTTAAGAAATTTGCACAAGCCCGATGGCGACAGGAAGACTAAAGAGAAGATGAAGAGAGAGCAAGAAGCATAGAGCTTGAGGGAGAAGATTAATGCCATGGTGCAATCAAATGAGTTGATGTTGTTGAAGTCATTGGAGATCAAGAAAGAGTTGGCCGAGAAGAAGGCAAAAGAGAAGCAAGAAAAATGGCAAATGCTCAAGGAAGAGGGGCTCTGCAAAGCTGCCATTGAGGAGAGAAAAGCACGCGCCTCTGAAAACAAATCTTTTTGCTCGCCGAAGAGAACAAGATCATGTCAATGAACCGCAATGACATGGACGACGTCACCAAAACATGGCATGATATGGCAAGGAGAGAGATCTTGAAGAGGAGAATGGTCACCTCGGCCGGTCCATGTTCCAGTTCCGGAGATGTTTTCTCTGCTCCATATGCTGGCAATGTGGATGATTTCGGTGCGGGAGTTGGAACAAGCGACGAAGGTGGATATGGTGGCGCCGATGAACTTCATGATGGACTCCATGGTGCGGAGTGAAGATCGACCCCCAAGATGATGCCGAACATGGGTGCAAACCTTTGCATGCCCTCTTTTGCGTAATGAACTTCACTTTTTTTTGCACGCAAACTGTTTATGTCGTTTGAATTTGAACTTGTTTGTGAAACCCTATCAAATGTGAGATTTATAGTTTTTCTGATTTGCGGGTCGTCGCGCTGGTGCCCGAGCAGAACCCGCATAGTCGACCCGTAAAAAAGCATATTCCGCGAATATACTTTTTTACGGATCCGTTTGGGAGGTCTGCATCTGTGCCAGCCCATGCCGGCCCGCAAAAGCGGTTTTGCGCAAACTGCAAATGCGTTTTGCGGGCCGGCGGGATGCGGGGTCTGCTAGAGTTGCTCTCACAAGAGTCCAAGTCGGACCACACAATGTGACCAACTCGGGTTCTAAGTTGCCTTGCCTTGCTAGGCAAGTCGCCATCAGGTGGCTCACATCTCCGTGTTATAGCACCATCGCCTGGACTTGGGCCTTCAACAGGCTCGCCTCATGAGCCGTCTCGAGCCTTCATGTCTTCTATTCTTGGGCCTACTTAGACTTTCCCTATTGAGTCGCCAATAGTATAACCCGGCCCCTCCTGGGCAGGTCACACCGCGGGGTTATATCCCCAACATTAGGCCCCAGATTGATTTGAACTTGTTCATGTCAATCTTCATCTCCAGTTGGCGAGTCTCTTTGAATTCTTCTTTAAAGCTTGACCTTGAATGAATCTTTATGACCCACCATAAGATGACGTCATACATTAAATTAAGAAAAATCCTCATGACGTCATAACGGACCTTTGTATTAACCAACCATTCCGAAATCGAGGCGCCTCTTTTGGTGATATAACCATCACACCTCCTCGATCTCCGTGCATTCCGTTCACTGTTTCACTTTCCCTTATAAATAGGGACGGGGGGCCTGCCTTTTCACTTTTTACCCTTGTCTCCATCTCTTCTTCTTCCTCACATCTGCGCCACCACTGGAGCTCCTCCGCCCCAGCCTAGCTTCGCCAGCAATCTTCGTGAAAGGCCACTGCATCGACCTGTTGGGACCAAAGATCCATGGCGCTCTCCCGCTTTCCACTACTTCCGCCAGGTATTATTCTTTCCCTTACTCATATCTGCATTAGAACACTTGATTTCATGGACCTCGTCAATGTTCATCCAAGTTATTCCAAGTTTATATTGTTTCTCTGGCTAGGACATATATTTTGATCCAGAACGAAGTAGGAGTAAATGCGGAAACAGTTTTAATCTCCATCTCATATCTCGTGTAGATTGCTTATTCTTTAGAATAGTATATAATCTACTAGTTTTTTCACTGCCACCCCTGCTAGATCTAGCAATTATTTCCTTTTTGTGTCATTTGTATATCTGTAAATATAGTTGTGATCTTATGAAAACTGTTTGTCCCATGCTTAGCAAAATTTCAACAACCCTTGAATCCATAAGCCACTGACCCGCCATTCATTGTTTGGGCAGATTAACAATGACATTATAACCTGCCAGCACCTGACCGGCTTAACCATGAACTTGTAACCCGCTAGCTTGTCAATGAACCTGAGTCGCCTTACCCTCTTACAAGAGCGTCTTATGATTTCTCCATGATTCATAACAATGATTTTTCTTATATCCATAATTGGCTTGCAGCTACTGAATTGTCATTGCACCCTTTAAGCAGCTCATCACCATAATATTAACCCGTCATACTTTTACCCCCAGGTCGTAGCTTTTAACCCGCCAACAATGACTAGGGCTACCACTTCTTGCGACTGGGCTGCTACCAGAGTCTTCGAGCTCTCATTAAGTGAATACATAGACATGGGATTTTTACCGTCCAAAGAGGTTATTCATTGGCGGCTTCTTGGCCCTGAAATTATTTCTCAACCCCGAGAAGGTGAAGTTATTGTCTTTTTGGATCACCTCCTCCGTGGCTTCTCACCACCCGGGTCAAAGTTCTTCCAGGATGTTCTGCACTTCTACAACCTTCATCCTCAAGACATTGGCCCCAATTCCGCCTCCAATATATGCAACTTTCAGGTTTTTTGTGAAGTGTACCTTCAAAAAGAGCCTGAGGTTGATCTATTCAGAGAATATTTTTATCTCAACCACCAAACTGAGATGACAGATGGGCCTAGGCTTGAGCTTGGCGGAATTTCCATTCAGAGGCGAAGAGACATCATTTTCCCTGCAACCACACTGCCTAGTCACCCTAAAGATTGGAACTATACTTGGTTCTACTGCCAAGATACCTCTCTAGCCGATGAGAATCCCCTGCCACATTTCCGCCCTTCCCGGCTCAGCCCTAGCCACGAGCTTCCAGTTTGTATTACTGCTGCGGAGCGGGCTAAATATCCATACACATTTTCAAATAAGGGCTTTGGTAGCTAACGGCTTATCTGGAGTTGATCTGGCCCGCTGTTGGGTCTCTTGGAGAATTTTGCCTTTGAGCTGGCGCAATGGCTTAATGTGTGAATACACGATGAGAAGGATCATCAACGCTATAACCAAACATCCTTGACTGATAAGGAGACCACTTATACAGTTAAATCATTGCTTGGAGAGCCTCTGGAGAATTGACGTAAAGTGGGATTAAACCCTTTCTGCATGCTTAAACCGGCTACGGCTGTAAGTATCTTGAATGAACCTTCACCTTACATATCTATATTTTGTGTTTTATATCCTTAACTTATTGCACATATGTACCTGCATACAGGCCGACTCTTCTTTCCGGAAGAAGAAATTACAAGTCCGCGTACCAATTAAGAAGGCTAAAGGAAAGTCTCGTGCCCCGGCTCGCCGCAAGAAGCCAACAGCTGAAGAACTGCTCACACTTGATGATGAGTGAGAGGTAGAACTTGACTACCTTGGTCTTTTCTTTATGAAACTTATTGATGTTGATTCCTCTCAGGAAGAGACAGAGACCAGTCATGCCGATGCAACAGAGGTAACTATAATTTCCTCCGGCTCAGGACCTTTTCCAAGACAAAAAAACTCGACATGTTATCTGGAAAGTTAATTTTTCACATACTCTTGCTCATTTGGATCCCAACTTTCTTTTGAAGAAAGAACAACATGAATCAAGGCCCGGAGTGATGGCACTGGAGACCTCATGATCGGCTTACCCAATACTCCAGCTCCTCGAAAGTGTCACAATGAGGTGCCACATAGCCCGACTCTATCTCTTTCGCATGCCGGTCTCATGCGTCAATCTCTTAACTCTTCTGACTCTAAATATCAGCGAACACCACCATCATCCGGCAGTTTAAGTGGAAACAAATGCCTGCTTTCAAGGTTGCCCATGGGTAAGCATCTATACTTGTTCATAAATGACTTGTAATTATGTACTCATGAATTCTTGTATTCTTATCATAGGGGCATAGCAAAGGAGGGCATGAAACAAAAGGTGGGTGGTTCTTCAAAGGACCCCAAAATTTCTGAGCCAGAAATGCAAACAACAGAAACCTCTGAAGCCCCCATCCAAGACCCTGAAGAGCATGTGGTCCTCCACCGCAAACTGATGTTGTGGTCTTTGAGCCAATGAATACTGACATTAACCCGGCTGCCAGTCATGACCCGCCAAGCTCTAAGCTGCCCAGTCCTGCCAAGCTAACTGAAGAGATCTCTCCTGAGAAGCATTCTGATGACATTGCTGTTACTGGGACGGCTTATACAGCACCACGAGCCTCAGTTGTGATAACCAAGCATAGTTCCAAAGAAGAATCACCTTATTTGGAGAAAGGTAAAGCAAGACTAGATCTGGAGATCTACTCCTCCTTCAGCACAGGTGATGTGTACTCGGGCTATTTGAGCCGCCTTAACACAAGCCGTGATATGGAGGCTGGATTAGTCCAGCTGATGAAACAGAAATATGAGGTATGAAGATATCCAACCCTTTAGTCTTGCGCATATACATATGTCCATACTAGTCCCCAAGTCTTAAGTATGGGAAAGATAATGAGTATGCTTTAGACTTTGTAGAAATTTCCGAAGTGTAGTCCCCAAGGGCCGACTTAACGTGATAAGATGAGCCGGTCTTACAATCATTATTGAAAACCAATTCCGTAGCCCCCAAGGGCCGGCTTAACTTAACAAGATGAGCCTGGACATATAATCCCTTGTGAGAACCAAATCCGTAGCCCCCAAGGGCTGGCGTAACTTAACAAGATGAGTTGGGACTTATAGATTGAAATGATGTACATTAGCCCCCAAGTTCTAAGTATATTGCCGGCAATGTGCTTGGGACTTAATTAACTGTATCACAAAAACTTGCTCCTTGTGTTATGACCATTGCTTCAATATCGTATTTTAAGAGAAGTTGAACGTGAAAGATTCGTAGCTTAGCGAATTAAAGAAGAATATAGAACTACAGCAAGCAGAAACTTCCAAGGCTGAGTCAAAGATGAAAACTTCATTGGAAGAATTTGAGAAAATCAAGGCAGGTTTTGATGCTGAAAGAACCGCCTAGGAAATTGACAAGACTGCACTGCAAAGAAAGGCTGAAGATGCTCAGGCTAAGCTTAAGCCGGTAACCGAATAGTTAGCCGGCTTAAAGCAACATATTTGTCAGATGTCAGTCGCCATCTTTGGTAAGTTTAATATGCAACTTATTATCTGCTTTGATATTTCGTTAACCCGCCTGGCAATTCATAACATATAATTCTTAACCCGCCTGGCGACTCCCGTACAAAAAATTGAACATGCCCTAAATGTGCCAGTCTTGGTTAGAACATGCTACTCAAATTGAAGGCGGCTTATGTCGTGGTACTAAGACTGACAGTAGAATGGGGGGTAGGTATGGAGAGGCCGGATCCTAGCTATGGAGTAGTTGTAAACACAAGGGATTTACAAGTTCAGGCCCTTCTCGGAGGAAGTAACAGCCCTATGTCTCGGAGCCCGGAGGCGGTCAACTGGATTATATGCGTATGAATTATAGGGGTGCGAACCCTTCTGCCAGTGGAGGGGGGTGGCTTATATAGTGTTTACCAGGACCCCAGCCAGCCCACGCAGCAGAGGGCTTAAAGTACATTAAGGCTAGGTGTTACCTGTAACGCCTTACATAAAGTGTCATCATGACCATAAAGACTACTTAATTATAGACCGTTTGGATGCAGGGTGGATCTTGATCTCCTAGTGGTCGAGTGAGTCTTCATGGTCGAGTGTCTTCGAGTCCGTCGAGTGGAATCTCTCTTGGTCGACTGGAAGGTAGCTTCCTATAAAGATGTCCTTGGGGAGGGTACCTTGGACAGATCCATGACCCTACCCTAGGTACATGATTTCTTCATTAGCCCCTGAATGGATTAAGGTTTGAGTGAGGAAGGAGTTGATAATTTTTCCGACCTGTTTTCCGTGTTCTGAGTATGTCTCATTCTGGATCAATAACCTTTTTAGTGATGGCATCAACTTTTTCTTTTAGTCGCCTTGATCCATTCTTTTCCTCTGTCGAGTGAACTTTTGAACTTGGTGGACTTCCGAGCAACTCGTAGGAAATCTACCATCTGACAGGTTGCTCTGCTGTTAGCGGATTTAGTGGGATCTGAATTTTGGGAAGCGCGCGAAGCGGAGAAGACCGCGGTACTCGGATGGGATAAGACGAAGACGCCTCGATTTTCATGCCACCTTTTTCGCCACGTATTGCGTGCGCGACTGTTCCGGGATTTGACAGGATCGCCCGGGCCTACCTGTCAGCTACTTGGAAGCGTCCTTATATAAGGTGCCGGAAAGGGTTTTTTGAACAGTGCGTCTCCATTCCCCTCTCCACCTTCCTCCACCTCGCCCGCTACGCCCGCTTTTTCCTCCACCCATCCACTCCTCGCACGCCTCACCGGTGACGATGGTGAAGGAGAAGATGGCAGCCTTGGAGCGAGCGAAAAAGGCGACGGCGACAGCGAAAGCAAAGGGGAGAGCGACCAGTCGGGGTGGATCTTCATCGCGGTCCCGCCTGCCGCAAGGTTGGGTCCAAGGAGATTGGATCCGCTCGACCATCACCCAGAAGGATCTTGATGATCTGGCTAATGAGGGACTGATCTCCCATGGGTCAGCAAGACTTCCGGGGTCCGAGTGGCAACCACAGCCGCTGGAGGGTGAGTGTGTTCTCTTAGCCACTCATGTAGATCGCGGATTCTCTCTGCTACCGAATATTTTCTTCCGAGGGTTTCTGAACTTCTTTGGGGCACAACTCCACCATTTCACTCCCAATTCCATTGCCTACCTCGCCGCTTTTGTGTCTCTGTGCGAAAACTTCCTGGGTTGTCGGCCGCATTGGGGTCTCTTTAAGCACATATTCACTTGTCGCTCTCAGACGGTGAAAAAGGCGAGTCTGGATGATGAGAGGACTAAAGTAATCCAGATGTGTGGGGGCCTTGGAATCCAAGTGAGGAGTAAGAGTGCTTTTCCAGCCATGACCCTTCCCGAGTCGGTTAGAGGGTGGCAGTCGACCTGGTTCTACTGCCAAGACGAGTCGACGCCGGGGCAGTCAACTGGTCTCCCTCCGTTCTCCATGGACCGAGTGAACAAACTGTCTTCTCTGAAGGTGCTTCCGGAGGAGAAGGCTCAGGTTAAAATGTTGATGGAGCGCGTAGTCCAGCTTATTCGGGACGGAGTGACTGGCATGGACCTTCTGGAGGTTTTCCTTCGACGGCGTATTCAACCACTCCAATACCAAGGACACCCGATGTGGCTATACTGTGGTACTGAAGATACCACTCGGGTCCATCCAGAGGCGGTCAGCAACGCCACGCTGGAGAGGTGGATGACTGCCATCACGGGGAATAAGGATAACCCTCGTGTGGCTAGGAGGATCCCACCACTCGACCATACCTACCAACCGGACACGGTATGGCCACTTATCCCTGGTTGTGGTCCTGTTTTATTCATTCTGTTTCACTGCAAATTGGTCGATTGATCTTTGTCTTGTTTTGTTGTCTGTCAGGCCACCACTGGGTTGTACTCGATGCCCAATGGGGCGCAGGCACCGACTTAGGAGGAGGAAGGAAGTGGGGGTGAAAGCCCGAAGGAGTGGGATTCGGATGGAGATGACGACGATGAAGATGATGACTCTGAAGAGGAGGAAGAGGAGGAGGAGGAGGAAGTTGCACCTCCCCGTTCTAAAAGACGCTCGAAGCTTGTCCATGACCCTGCAGCTGAGCGTGGTAAGGGGGTTGTGCTCGCCGCGCAGTCGACCAAGCGTCCTCGGACGACTTCTCCGGCGCCGACTGAGAAAGCTCCGAAGCAATCTTGAGTGGCGCCGTCGAAGCGGACGAAGGTCCTGCCGAAGATGAAGATGGTGATCCCCACTATCTCAGGGTAATGGTGTAACTTGAGTTTTCTTGTTTCACATGAATTTATTCTTGGTCGATTTGAGAACTGACCGACTGACTTCTGGAATTGCAGTGCTGCTACTTCTGATACCTCGACCAGACCCAAAGATCACAAAATGGAAGATGCTATCACTTCAAAACCTGGTATGACCTTTGTAGTTCGGTCTTCAGTCGGTTGGACCTTTATCTTTTAACTTTGACTCTTTTCTGCAGCTCCACCTAACATCGTTATTGACCTTCCTAACGACGATGACGAGGAACCACTGAGGCAGAGGAGGAATAGGAAAGCGTCTGCTGGCAAGGCGACTCAGGACATGTCAGCACCCGAGACATTGGTTGTGGAGGGGGACAGCGTCACTCGGCCTACCGTATCCTTTGCGGTGCCGCTGACGAGTGCTCGCCCTTCATCGTCGAGTGCTGCTCAGCCTTCACTTTTCTTGACCCACCACATCCCAGAAGACCAAGCAAGCACTGCTAAAGAAGCAATACGCCAGGCGGGGGTCATGATGGAGCAGGTGAAGGCGATCCGAGATGCCAGTCAGGCGGCTTATGAGGCCAGCTCAGCTCTTCAGAGCAATGTTTAGGTTAGTCGATCACCGCTTGTTCTGTTAGGATATGATATCTGAAAATCCTTCTTTTTGAAAATCTTAGCATCTGTCGTACACCCACTGGGTGCGGCGATTGAAATTCTGGATTAGTGGGGGCACGCTGAGTGCACCCACTGGGTGTAGTCCCCAAGGCTATGGTGGACTGCTGGCAGTCGACCATAGTCTTTATGTCTTAAGCTTTTTCTTTACTCGATCAGGTCGAATGGAATCATAGACCGGTGGGGGCACACTGAGTGCACCCACTGGGTGTAGTCCCCAAGACTGTGGTCGACTGTTGGTAGTCGACTATAGTCTGAAGAACACCTCTCTCCTTTTTTTGTGGCTATCTGCTGGCGGTTAGCCTTTCTGTCTTTGTTGGTCGACTGATCGACTCTAACTGATAGAACTAGTGGGGGCACGCTGAGTGCACCCACTGGGTGTAGTCTCTGAGACTACGGTTGAATGTTTATATTCGGTTGTAGTCTTAGAAATGTTACGCTTTTTCCTTAGTCACTCGGAAGTGACCTGTCTTTGACATCTGTCGATTGATTCTTCGCAGAAATCTTGCGAGCTTTCAGCTCGTTATACTGAGTTAGAGAACAAGCATATCCAGCTCGAACTTGATCTGAAACTCGTCCAGGAGAACTTCACGAAGGCAAAGGAGGAGGCAAAAGGTATATTTGGTGAGGACCTCGACGACTGCTTTTGCCTCTTGTCCATTTCTGAGTCTGATCTCACTGTGACTTTGCAGACAAACTGAGGGATGCTCTGAAGAAGAAAGACCTTGACTTGGCTAAGGCGCAGAAAGCGGCTTTAGAGAAGACCAAGCTCACAGATGAGAAGCTGGCTTCAATCACCAAGCTTGAAGAGGAAAATACCAATCTGAAAGCTGCTCTTGATGCGGCCAACCAGGAGGTCAGTCGACTGAAGAATGACAAGATTGCCTTGAGTGACAAGGCCAGCGAGTTGGTGGGAAAGAAGAATGATCTGGAGGCTTATCTGGGAGGACTCACCCAGAAGATATTCCTCATGCTTGAAGGTAATCTTTTGTATCAAATAGATATTTTAACTATGATCTCGCCATCATACTGCTGTCTTTACTTTGGGGTTGTGCTTGCAGAGTTCTACCAGAATTTTGAAGAGGAGACTGGTCGACTAGAGACGAACCTGGATCCCATCAACTCTCCTGTGAAGGACGAAGTCGCCATGAATGTGCTCCGACTTGAGTCTCGCGTTGCTGCTGTTGTCGACTATCTTGCAAGGCTGAAGGTCGCAACTTCCCGCATCGACACAACACTCTGGCCAGAGGAGACACTTCAGAATGACCTTGAGTCTCTGATGACTCGACTGAACGATGTTCCAAGTTGGGTGCAAGAATGGAAGAAGTCTTCTGCCAGGTGCGGTGCGGATGTTGCTCTGTCTCTGGCCCGTGTTCACTGCAAGGAAGCGCGAGAGGACAAGCAGGTCGCCCTCAAAGTGGCCAATACCAAGAAGCATGATTTCGGATCCTTCATGGAGACCTTCATCGCTGCTGCCACTCGGATCACAGATGGAATCGACTTGGACGAATTTGTCGCGCCTTCCAGCCCTCCGCAGGAGGGGTAAAAAACTTCTGTTCTTGATACTTTAAATTTGCCTCGGTATGCCGAGTGGTTTTTGTAACCGATAAATCTTAACGGGCTTAGCGCCTGAGCACTTATGGTTCCGTAAGACGTTATCTGAACTTGAATTCGATGTTGAATATGTTGGCATCTGGTTTGAGGTGTCTTTTGCAGGCTAGGATGAAGCGCTTATTGCAATCGACTTGTTTCTCAACACTCTTAGGCGAGCACTGGGCTGCAGCTAAGCCCCCGAGTGAGAGGTCTACTCTCCACTCGGCAGGATTTTTAAAAACTTAGGCGAGCACTGGGCTGCAGCTAAGCCCCCGAGTGGGAGGTCTGCTCTCCACTTGGTAGGATTTTCAAAAACTTAGGCGAGCACTGGGCTGCAGCTAAGCCCCCGAGTGGGAGGTCTGCTCTCCACTCGGTATGATTTTCAAAAATTTGGCGAGCACGGGGCTGCAGCTAAGCCCCCGAGTGGGAGGTCTGCTCTCCATTCGGTAGGATTTTCAAAAACTTAGGCGAGCACTAGGCTGCAGCTAAGCCCCCGAGTGGGAGGTGTGCTCTCCACTCGGTAGGATTTTCAAAAACTTAGGCGAGCACTGGGCTGCAGCTAAGCCCCTGAGTGGGAGGTTTGCTCTCCACTCGGTAGGATTTTTGCGGCGTCCCTCCAAGGAAGTAGGCATCAATTGGCCTGCACCTCGTCTTCCTTGCGGAGCGCACATTATACTTGTGGCGTAGCTCGGAAGGAGAAGTAGCAGTCGACCTGAACCTCGTCCTCTTTGCGGAGAGCACATTATACTTGTGGCGTAGCTTGGAAGAAGAGAGTAGCAGTCGACCTGCACCTCATCTTCCTTGCGGAGCGCATGTTATGCTTGTACTTAGGCGAGCGCTATGCTGCAGCTAAGCCCCCGAGTGGGAGGCTGGCTCACCACTCGGTAGGGTTTTGTTGAAACTTAGGCGAGTACTTGGACTGCAGCTAAGCCTCCGAGTGGGAGGCTGGCTCACCACTCGGTAGGATTTTGTTTAAACTTAGGCGAGTACTTGGACTGCAGCTAAGCCTCCGAGTGGGAGGCTGGCTCACCACTCGGTAGGACTTTATTTAAACTTAGGCGAGTACTTGGACTGCAGCTAAGCCTCCAAGTGGGAGACTGGCTCGCCACTTGGTAGGATTTTATTGAACTTAGGCGAAACGGATTTGCGGCTAAGCCTCCGAGTGAGAGGCTGGCTCACCACTCGGTAGGATTTTTACAAACTTAGGCGAAACGGATTCGCAGCTAAGCCACCCACTGGGGGGGATTTTATTGAACAAACAAAAGTAACAACAATCACTGGGAAAATTATAACACTATTGTCTTTGAAAAATGAACTACAGAAGTACTTTTATTACATTTCCGAGTGCATATTTAAGTGTAAAAGGGGTGGAGTAGCTCCGCGTTCCAAGCTCGGGGCTCGTCGATCTGGTGCTCGACATTGTAAAGATGGTATGCTCCATTGTGGAGAACCTTGGTGACGATGAAGGGGCCTTCCCAAGAAGGAGCGAGCTTGTGTGGTTTCTGCTGATCCACTCGGAGAACCAAATCTCCTTCCTGGAAGGCTCGACTCCTCACATTTTTGGCGTGGAAGCAACGCAAGTCCTGCAGGTAAATGGTCGATCGGATCAAAGCCATCTCCCTTTCTTCCTCTAGAAGGTCGACTGCGTCCTGCCGAGCTTGTTCTGCTTCAGCTTCGGTGTAGAGCTCAACTCGAGGGGCGTTGTGAAGCAGGTCACTCGGCAAGACCGCTTCAGCTCCGTAGACCAAGAAGAACGGAGTTCTCCCAGTAGACCGGTTAGGCGTGGTCCTTAACCCCCAGAGTACCGATGGAAGCTCGTCGACCCATGCACCAGCTGCATGCTTGAGATCACGCATCAATCGGGGTTTCAATCCTTTGAGAATCAAGCCGTTGGCTCGTTCTGCCTGTCCATTCGACTGAGGATGAGCGACCAAAGCATAGTCGACTCGTGTGCCCTGAGATGTGCAGAATGCTCTGAATTCCTCGGAATCGAAGTTTGACCCATTGTCAGTGATGATGCTGTGTGGGACTCCATATCTGAATATCAACTCTCTGATGAAGCTGACAGCAGTGCCGGCATCAAGGTTCTTGATGGGTTTAGCCTCAATCCACTTGGTGAACTTGTCGATTGCTACCAGCACATGGGTGAAACCGCTTCTGCCTGTTCTCAGAGGTCCAACCATATCCAATCCCCATACAACGAAGGGCCAGATGAGTGGTATGGTTTTTAAAGCTGAGGCGGGCTTGTGTGACATATTGGAGTAAAATTGACATCCTTCACACTTGTCGACTATCTCCTTTGCCATTTCATTCGCTCT
Source organism: Triticum timopheevii (assembly GCA_963921465.1). NCBI lineage: Eukaryota > Viridiplantae > Streptophyta > Magnoliopsida > Poales > Poaceae > Triticum > Triticum timopheevii. The sequence continues at coordinate 175,972,086 of OY997272.1, forward strand.
TGGCCAGTAAAATCCAGCTCGGTATGCTTTGGCTACAATGGTCCGAGAGGACGCATGATGGTCCGAGAGGTCCCCGAGTGGATGTCGTCAAGGATTATTCGACCTTCTTCCGGCGTTATGCATTTCTGACCAACTCCAGTCGCGCTTTCTCTGTACAACTGTCCCCTTATCAGGGTAAAGGCTTTAGATCGGCGGACGAACTGTCGAGCCTCGTCTTCATCCTCTGGGAGTTCTTTCCTTAAGATGTACGCGATATACGGCACTGTCCAATCGGGAGTGATCACCAACACTTCCATGATCAGGTCGACCACTGCTGGAACTTCAACTACAGTCGGATCCGTGACACTTTTAGGCTGCAGAGCTTCTTCGGTAAAAGGATCTTCTTTAACTGATGGAGTGTGGATATGCTCCAAGAACACGTCACTAGGAATGGCTTCTCTCTTGGAACCTATCTTCGCCAAATCATCAGCCGCTTTGTTTTTCAGTCGGGGTATATGATGGAGCTCTAACCCTTCGAATTTCTTTTCAAGCTTTCTCACTGCATTGCAGTATCCAGTCATGGCTGGGCTTCTAACGTCCCGCTCCTTCATCACCTGATTAACCACCAAATCTGAGTCGCCATAAACCATAAGGCGACGGACGCCGAGTGAAATGGCCATGTGCAACCCATATAAAAGTGCCTCGTATTCTGCTTCATTGTTGGAGGAATCAAAGTGAATCTGGAGCACATATCTGAGCTTATCTCCTCTGGGGTAAACCAAAACTACCCCAGTACCGGAACCATTTAACATCTTAGAGCCATCAAAGAACATGGTCCAATGCTCCGAGTGAACTTGAGTCGGCTGCTGTTGTTCAATCCACTCGGCAAGGAAATCTGCTATTGCTTGGGACTTAATGGCTTTCTTTGCCTCAAACTTGATATCAAGGGGAAGGAGTTCAATCGCCCATTTCGCCACTCGACCAGTTGCATCTCTGTTGTGCAGAATCTCTGACAGTGGGGCGTCGCTGACGACTGTAATGGAATGATCAGAGAAATAATGAGCAACCTTCTTCGTGGTCATGTAGATCCCATACAGAAGCTTCTGATAATGAGGATATCTTTGCTTCGATGGGGTCAAAACTTCGGAAAGATAATACACTGGGCGCTGAACTTTGAAGGCTTTCCCTTCTTCTTCCCGCTCGACCGTAAGTACTATACTGACGACTTGTCCTGTGGCTGCAATGTAAAGCAACAGAGGCTCTTTGCTGATTGGAGCAGCAAGCACCGGCTGGGTGGAGAGCAGAGCTTTTAGCTCAGCAAACGCTACATCAGCTTCTGGAGTCCACTCGAACTTGTCTACCTTCTTCATCAGTCGGTAAAGAGGCAATGCCTTTTCAGCGAGGCGAGAGATGAATCGACTTAACGCGGCCAAGCATCCAGTAAGCTTCTGGACATCGTGCACACGCACAGGGCGTTTCATTCGGAGTATGGTGCCAACTTTTTCTGGGTTAGCGTCGATTCCTCGTTCTGAAACGAGAAAACCGAGTAACTTTCCACCAGGAACTCCGAATGTGCACTTTGATGGATTAAGCTTGATATCATACCTCTTGAGATTGGCAAATGTTTCAGCGAGGTCAGTCAATAGGTCGGAACCCTTTTGTGACTTGACCACAATATCATCCATGTACGCTTCCACATTCCGACTGATTTGAGTGAGTAAACACTTCTGAATCATCCTCATGAACGTGGCTCCGGCATTCTTGAGGCCGAATGGCATGGTGACATAGCAGAAGCACCCGAATGGAGTGATGAAAGCTGTTTTGATCTCGTCGGGTCCATACAGACGGATCTGATGGTACCCGGAATAGGCGTCTAAAAAAGACAATCTCTCGCGTCCCTCAGTCGAGTCGACAATTTGGTCGATGCGAGGGAGAGGAAAATGATCTTTCGGGCAGGCCCGATTGATATGTTTGAAATCGATGCACATGCGAAGTGACTTGTCCTTCTTGGGGACCATGACAACATTGGAGAGCCACTCGGAGTGGTATATCTCTCGGATAAACTCTGCTGCCAGGAGTCGAGCCACCTCCTCGCCAATGGCCTTTCTCTTCTGGACGGCGGACCATTGAAGATGTTCTTTGACAGGTTTTGCTTTTGGGTCGACTCTTAAACGATGCTCAGCCAGCCCCCTGGGAACACCTGGCATGTCAGCAGGCTTCCATGCAAAGATGTCCCAGTTCTCACGGAGGAACTAGATGAGCGCTTCTTCCTATTTAGAGTCGAGTGTTGTGGAAATATGAGTCGGAGCCGCGCTGGGGTCGGTCGGGTGAATGTGAACAGGCTTCGTCTCACCAGACGACTGGAATGCTGACTCTGTAGCAGGTTTCTTGGCCCGCAATAAGTCACTCGATCCGCATTTTTCTTATATTCCTCCAGCTCTACCACTGTTATCTGGGAATCGGCAATCTTTGAGCCTTTCTGAAAACACTCTTCTGCATTTTTCCGATTGCCAGTGATGGTGATCATCCCTTTGGGGCTGGGCATCTTTAGTTTGAGGTACACATAACATGGTCGAGCCATGAACCGTGCATAAGCTGGTCTCCCCAAAATAGCGTGATAAGCGCTCTGGAAATCCACAACTTCAAATGTCAGCGTCTCTTTACGGAAATGCTTCGAGTCGCCGAACACCACATCTAGAGCTATTTGGCTGAGTGACTTAGCCTTCTTTCCAGGAATGACTCCATGAAAACTCATGTTGATGGAGCTGAGTCTGGACATCGGAATGCCCATTCCCTTTAGCATCTCCGCATACAATATGTTCAGTCCACAACCACCATCCATCAGCACCTTAGTCAGTCGAGTGCCTTCGACGACTGGGTCGACCACCAAAGCTTGCCTCCTAGGGGTGGCTATGTGAGTCGGATGATCAGACTGGTCGAACGTAATGGCGGTTTGAGACCATCTCAGATAACTTGGTGTTGCCGGAGCGACCATATTTACCTCACGGTTGATAACTTTCAATCGACTTTTGCTCTCCACATCAGCAAAAATCATCAGGGTGGAATTGACATGAGGGTATCCTTCATCACTGTCCTCTTTGTCCTCAGCCTTATCCGTCTCCTTTTCCTTGTCCTTGGGCTGTTTTCCTTGAAACTGCTGGATTAAGAGTCGGCAATGGCGAGTGGTATGTTTCGGGTAGATGAAGTTACCCTCTTCGTCTTTCTTCGTGTGGATGTGACACGGCAGATCCATCACGTCGTTTCCTTCTTTATCCTTTACTTTCTTGGGATTCCATGATTCTTTGGGATTCCCTTTGAATTTGCCCTGAGTCACGGCCAGAGCCTCTCCAGGAGCAGCTGGTTCGGCTATCCGCTTTTGCTTCCGACTGGAGTTTCCTTTTTCCGACTGACTCGGCTTGTACTTGCCACTCCGGAGTTGATCCTCTTCTTCACCATCAGCGTATTTGGTGGCAATCTCCATCATTCGACTCAGGGTCATACCCCCAGTCCGACCAAACTTCAAACTTAACTCTCTGTTCTTCACACCATCCTTGAAGGCACAGACCGCTTGATGATCAGATACATTCTCCACCATATGATGCAAGGTGATCCATCTCTGGATGTAATCTCTCAGGGTCTCATTCGACTTTTGCACGCAGACCTGCAGCTCTGTCAGTCCTGCTGGTCGCTTGCAAGTTCCCTCAAATGTCCTGACGAACACTCGGGAAAGATCTTCCCAAGTGTAAATGCTGCTAGGAGCTAACTGATTCAACCAGGCCCTGGCCGAACCCTCCAACATGAGTGGTAAGTGCTTCATGGCCACCTCATCATTGCCACCTCCGATTTGCACAGCCACTCGGTAGTCCTCGAGCCAGGTTTCGGGCTTGGACTCACCAGTGAACTTACTCCAGTTGCCAACCTGAAGTTGGGAGGTATCACTGCGGCTCTGATGGCTCTGCTAAAACATTCTGGACCTGAAACATGGACTCGGCTGCTAGTGGGCGCATCTCTGTTGTGGCCACCTCGGTGAGCTCTGTTCCGATCGACCAAACCTTGTACGATGATGGATCTCGCATCAAAGCCTGGTTCCCTGGGGTCGATCGGAGCTCTCCGCCCAACACTAAGCTGGCGCCTGTCACCTTGCTGCCGATGGGCGTAAGACCCACCCCTTGGGAGAGGAGTGGGCACTCGACGCCGATCATCATGATCGAATCGGTCATCATACTGGTCACGTTGACCTCCACGTCCCTCGCGCCGCAGAGGCGATCTTGGGCTATGAGCCGACTAGACTGTATTCGCAGCGACGGATCGACTGTCAATCCTATTGCGTGACTGTGACACAGCTGAATTCTAATCTCCTGCTGCCCGGAGCAAATTCCAGATCTGCATCAAGCCTCTGCCAGCCTCCGACTGAGAGGGCTGAATTGACTCTGCTATACGGGCTGCAGCTACTAGATTCTGAATCGGGGTTCGATATACCTGAGTTGGTTGCGGAAAGAGTTGACATCGACTGGAGTCGGGTACTCATTGTCACGCACGTTCGTCGAGTGCTCGCTGGAGGTTCTCCAGTCGAGTGCGCTCAGCCAAGTTGGCTAAACACGCCTCTTCCAAGGCACGAGCCTCGGGAGTTTCTCCTGCGATGGGAGTATGCAGGGCATCCATGTTCCGGCGGCGAAGATCTTCCCTTTGCAGAGAAGTGAGTGGCTCGGGCTGATATTCCTCGTGGACCTGAGCGGGGTCGCCTCCGCCGTCCACACCGTCGGTGCGGGGGAAGCCGGGAGGACTACGAGGCCCATTGACCATCAGAACCTCCGCCGCTGGATCACTGCTGTCGCACTCGGATGTAGTCTCTACGGAGCCAGTTGGCAGATCGAACAGGCCGTAGAGAGATTCGTCGGGCTTGATTGCCGCGACCTGGGTGGTGGCCGATTGGCGAGCCACTACGTGTCTCACCCACCGCTGGAGCCTCGACCGACCAGAGCACTTGCGCTGGCGGGAGACAGGGAGGGAAGACGACACAGGAGTCGACCGATACGGAGTCGACGGTTGCCGTAGCAGGACGCCGCGGACACACGCACGAAAGTGTGTCGCCCCACGGACGGGAAGTGCGTCGATGTCGAGCGGAGCCTTCTAGAGCCAAGCGGAGTCGTCGGCGATGAATGTGAGCGTGCCGAGACGGATCTCGCGGCCCTCGACCAGAATTCCGCTAGAAACCATGATGAAGGCGATCAGAACAAATGCAACTTCTCCAATAAGTCGCTAAGACACCGGCCCCATGGTGGGTGCCAACTGTCGTGGTACCAAGACTGATAGTAGAACGGGGGGTAGGTATGGAGAGGCAGGATCCTAGCTATGGAGTAGTTGTAAACACAAGGGATTTACGAGTTTAGGCCCTTCTCGGAGAAAGTAACAGCCCTACGTCTCAGAGCCCGGAGGCGGTCGACTGGATTATATGCATATGAATTACAGGGGTGCGAACCCTTCTGCCAGTGGAGGGGGGTGGCTTATATAGTGTTTACCAGGACCCCAGCCAGCCCACGCAGCAGAGGGCTTAAAGTACATTAAGGCTAGGCGTTACCTGTAACGCCTTACATAAAGTGTCATCATGACCATAAAGACTACTTAATTACAGACCGTTTGGATGCAGAGTGGCTCTTGATCTCCTAGTGGTCGAGTGAGTCTTCATGGTCGAGTGTCTTCGAGTCCGTCGAGTGGAATCTCTCTTGGTTGACTGGAAGTTAGCTTCCTATAAAGATGTCCTTGGGGAGGGTACCTTGGACAGATCCATGACCCTACCCTAGGTACATGACTTCGTCAGCTTATTCATTGACTGGGCAGCTGTATATAGAACACTGCGCAGCCTTGTATCTTTGTCGGGTGGGAGGAAATCTCCAAATCATATCAAGATGGTGCTGGATCATCTCTCAATGGTGCCGGCTCAAATTGAGGAGGTTGGATTATCAGCCGCCCGAGCTGGAGCCATTATTGCTCTAGGTCGGGCCAAGGCATGGCAACCAGAACTTGATCCGGAGGAAATTGCTACCGGATGTCCAGAGTTTAAGGATGACAAAACAATATTTTGAGAGAAGGACTTCAACCAATGCATCATACGGATGCGGCCCATGGCATGCAAACTTATAGAAGAGCTGAACTTGAGAAAGTACACGTCGGCTGACGATGATAACAATAATAATATTAAGCTTCCATCTCATGAAGTTGTAGATATCATTCCGAGGCATAAGCATATCTTTGCCCCGACCTTGGCCCTTCCATTATTCTTAATGATGAAGCCACATTCGAGGCTTTAACTGGCATCGACCGGACATCGGCTGAAATCCAGATGGTCGACGAGGAAAAGCCGGCACGGGATGACCCAGAATTTTCAAGGCGCCAGGGAGAAGATTAACCTAGTTGATCATAACCCAGATGATGCTAAGGCCGACTTAAGGGAGTAATGTGACTCCGAAAAACTATGTTAACACTTATGGGATCAATTGTAGCCATGTAATAGCTATAGTGGAAAACAGTTAGCTGTCTTGCCATGACTTCATGCTTGCTTTATCCCCACTTTTGATCCAGCAGCTGAACTTTATTGCATTCTTGATTTGATCATATATATTTATGAACTATGCAATGATTCTACTCTTTCATCTGAGGTCTTGTATATTCTGTATGCGCACAAGCGAATTAAATCGAAGAGTATGTGACGGGTTAAAAAACCTCAAAAACTCATAATCTCATATAGTAAAAAGAAATCATGCCAACGGCTGTGTAGTCAAAAACATGATGGTGACTTAAAGTCAAAAAACCAGGGCGGGTGACAACCCAAATACTCAAACATGAGCAACACAACCCAGAGCCTATAAGACCCGGATGTTCACAATTTGCAGAAAAGCAAAAACTCGAGATCATAAAAAATCAAAATAGAAGCATACACAAATCTCAAATACTTGTTAGACCGGTTTTAAAACACAACCGAAAAAGTTGGCTCATAGGCCTCATGTTTGCTTTCAAGGCCGCATAGCCGTTTTTACCCTGTAAGTCGGCCTCCCAGGACATAAATCTGTCGTTTTAACCTTTACCATTTCAGGGTCTTAAAAAAGATTGACTGTTAAGAGTACGACAGTCCATATAGTGGAGTAGCACTAAACAGATAGGTGGGTTTATCCTAGCTCACTGTAAGCCGACTCTCTCGTGACACAAAACCGTTGTCTTAACCTTGACAAGTCCAGGGTCTTAAAAAAGATTGACTTGTCAAGAGTTCGGCGGGTCACCTGGCTGAGTATCAAGTTGCAAACAGGCAGGTTTAACCCATAATGTGGTGTTTCATGCCGGTTAAGAGGGTATGAAAGCTAAACCCGGTGGGTTGGAAGCCCCCAAGTGGCCTTATGATCAATTAACAAAGACTCAGATGCACAGAAATGAAACGACAGAGGCCCTGAACTTCAGGGATGCCGACTTTATTATATTCATCATCAAAATATATACATCGATAGAGGTATGTACAATAGTGAGAGCCGGTGGCTCAAGTGTAGTAAGGCCTAAGTGAGCAATGTTCCATGGCTGGCGGGTTTCCTGTTCCGACTTGCATGAATCCTTGTGCTCTCGTATATCAATGAGGTAGTAAGACCCGTTATTGAGATTTTTTCTGATCACAAAAGGCCCTTCCCAAGGAGGGGAAAGCTTATGCACCCCTGTCTGATCTTGAATCAAACGGAGCACTAAGTCGCCCTCTTGAAAGGTCCAACTTCGAACTCTACGACTATGATAGAAACGTAGATCTTGTTGATATATCACCGAATGAGCCGCTGCAAGGTCACAGTCTTCATCCAAAGCATCAAGTGTGTTTTGATGTGTCGTCTCATTATCAGCTTCAACATAAGCCACCATCCTAGGAAAGTCATGACGGATATCATTTGGGAGAACCGCCTCTGCACCATAGACCATGAAGAAAGTCGTATAGCCTGTGGACCTGTTGGGGGTTGTATTGATACTACAAAGCACTAAAGGTAGCTCCTCAACCCAACAACCCCATGTTCGCTTCAGAGGAATCATAAGTCGGGACTTGATGCCTCTCAAAATTTCTTGATTAGCCCATTCTGCCTGACCATTGAGCTGTGGATGAGCCACTGAGGAAACGTCAAGACGAATATGCTCTCTTTGACAAAACTCCTTCATAGCGCCCTTAGAAAGATTAGTTCCATTATCAGTGATGATACTATGAGGGTACCCAAAACGAAAGATCAACTTTTTAACGAACTAAACAGCTGTGGCTGCCTCACAATTGCTAACTGGCTCTGCCTCAATCCACTTAGTAAACTTGTCAACTGCCACCAAAATGTGGTCTTCTTATCTTTAGACTTCTTGAACGGTCCAACTGTATCAATCCCCCAGACTACAAACAACCAAGTTATTGGGATCATACGCAATTCTTGAGCCGACACATGAGCTTGTCTGGATTTTTTTTACATCCATCACACTTGCTAACGATATCCTCTGCATCAGCATGAGCTGTTAATGTGACGCCCTTGGTTCAATCGTACACTAATCATACACGCAAATGTGTACGATCAAGATCAAGGACTCACGGGAAGATATCACAACACAACTCTAGACACAAATTAAAATAATACAAGCTTTATATTACAAGCCAGGGGCCTCGAGGGCTCGAATACAAAAGCTCGATGCACAAGAGTCAGCGGAAGCAACAATACCTGAGTACAGACATAAGTTAAACAAGTATGCCTTAAGAAGGCTAGCACAAAAGCAACAATGATCGAAGAGGCAAGGCCTCCTGCCTGGGACCTCCTAACTACTCCTGGTCGTCGGCGGTCTTCACGCAGCAGCATCCATCGGCGGTGGCATCTGGCTCCAGGGATCCACCATCTGGTTGCATCAACCGGAAAGAAGAAAGAAGGGGGAAAAGGGGTAGCAAAGAAACCGTGAGTACTCATCCAAAGTACTCACAAGCATCAGGTCTATACTAAGTATGCACTGGTATCAAATGGAAGGTTTGTATAAGTGGACTGAACTGCAGAATGCCAGAATAGGGGGAAAGACCTAGCCTATCAAAGACTAGCATCTTCATGCAGCTCCGAGCATCTTGCAGCATGTAGAAGAGTAAAGAATGATAGTTTATAATTAACAAGCATGTTGTAACATTAATGCCCAGAGATCCTTCCTTGACTCCCTGCGAGAAAGCAATCCCGGAACAACATATTCAAGTATCCATATGTAGTTGTATAAGATCAGGATATAAGTCTGAACGTCCATTACCGTGGACACGGTATTCGAATATATAACTTCCCTGCAGGGGTGCACCATGTTACCCAACACGCTCGATCACTTTGGCCGGACACACCTTTCTGGGGTCAATGCCCGCCCTCAGAAGAGCAACACGTCGCAGCCCGACCTAGGCACAGACTCTGCAGAGTCGAGCAACTAAAGGGGCGTGATGTGATGTGAGGTGTCGGGCTCTGGTCGTCGATCATGTCGATCGAGGCGTCGATGATGAAGCAGGGGCAACAAGGACAAGTGGGGGTCACTGATGGATCATTAGCCAACCTATACTAAACAGTTTAGGATAAGCATGTAAGGTACAACATCAGGTTACAAAAGTAGGCTATGCTTCAGAATAGGCGCAATCAATAAAAGTGGAAAAATCTAATGTAAGCATGAGAGTATAGAATGGGCGATATCGGGATGATCAAAGGGGGGGCTTGCCTGGTTGCTCAAACAAGAAGGAGGGTCGTCGTCGATGTAGTCGATCACAGGGGCATCAGCAGCGATCTCGGGGTCTACCGGAGAGAAGAGGGGGAAGAAACAGTAAATACATGCAAACATGTGTATAACAAGACAACAAGCGGGCTAGAGGTGTTTGAACGCGGTGCTAGGTGATACTGGCGAAGGGGAAAAACATCCGGGAAAGTTTTCTCGGTTCCGGACGTCTGTCAGATAGATGAACCGGAGGGGAAAGGTTCAATGTTTGCTATGCTAGGGACGTGTGGCGGATGAATGGACCGTGTATTCGGAATCGTCTTGTCGTTCTGAGCAACTTTCATGTAGAAAACATTTTCATCCGAGCTATAGATTAGTTTCTATTAATTATTAAAGTTTTAACAATATTATGAAATTATTATTAAATCTAAAATGGGGTTATTGCATCACATGACGTCATCATGACTAGTCCTGGCCATCTCAGGCCCGGCCCTGTCGGCCCACCCAGGTCCGGCCCTAAAATCCAGGGCCTAGGCCCGATGGGCTTGCCCGTGGGCTGGGCTTGGGCCTGAGTTTTGAGCCCACCAGTAGGGCCTGGACGGGCTTGGGCTTGGCATATCAGCATTTTAAGGAAGAGGCCCGGCCCACGGCCCTAAGCCCTAAGGGCTTTTCAGGGCTTTTTACCAGATGGGTCGGGCTTGGGCTTGAAAAGTAGGCTCGATGGTAGGTCCTGGGAGGGCCTGGGCCTCAGTTTTTTGCCATGGAATTTTTTAGGTCCGGCCCAAGCCCGGCCCGGCCCAGCCCATGGCCAGATATAATCATGACAACAGCAGGGTCAGCAGGTTGACTGAGTCAAACTGGACAGTGGGGCCCAATTGTCATTGTCTTCTTAATTAATTAACATTTAATTAGCTAACTAATCAGACTAATTAGGTTAGGTTAATTAAAAGGATTAGTTAAATTGATTAATTACTAATTAATTAATTAAGTAGTTACTATTTTTTTAGGGGCTGGGCCCCACGTGTAAGGGGCCCATAGGGCCAACCGGGTGTGCGGGTGTGCGGTTATCGGGCGTGGAAACCTGACGGGCGCAGCGTCGCCCGAACGAGTGCGTCGGTGAGGCGCGGCTGCAGCCGGCGGGGAGGCGCGGCCAGGGGCGATGCAGGGCCCCTGGGGCGTGCGTCGGAGGCGGGCGACTGCCGGGGTGGGCGCGCACGGCTGCGGTGGCCGTGGCGGGCAGCGGGGCCAGCGAGGCCGGTCGGGACTAGGTGCGGGCGACAAGGTCGGGGTACAGGCGGCGGTGGGGTGCAACGATGACGCGACGAGTAGAGGCAGGGCGCAATCCGTGCGACGGGCGCTCGGTTAGGCGGCAACGGCCACGGTACCGGCAACGGGGAAGAGAGGAGGACGGCGGCGGGGCGGGGCTGGGGTGGGCGCCGGCGGCGGGGCGCGAGGGGCCGGGGCTCTGAGCACGGGCAGGTGCCCAGATCGAGCAGGGGAGGGGCGGGGTGCTGCCCCGATCCAGATCGGGGGAAAAGGAGAGAGGCGTGGGGGAAGCGAGTGGGGTGAGTGGGGATCAGTTAGGGTCTCGGGTGGCAAGGGGGCCATATAAGCCATGGAGGTGCTGTGTGGGCCGGCCTGGTTGGTCCAAGGCCAGCTAGGCCGAGGACCACGGGGAGAGGGGGCCTCTCTCCTTTTTATTTATTTATTTTTATTATATTTTTTGTTAAATGTGGCACTTTGCACAAAAATAGATAGGAACAACGTGAAGTTGCATAAAAAGTTTGGGGTCAGAAGGAGTTGGCTAACCATTTTTAGAAATTGGAAAGGCCAATTTAATTATTGTTGGACCACAAGATAAAATCCTAGGGGCATTGTGGGAACTCAAATGAGGTTGGTTCCAACATGACAAATATCCAGGGATTATTTGCCACACTTTGAGCATTTTAGTTTTCATGTTTGGCAATTTGAATTTTGGACTTTGATTTGAATTTGAAATTTGAACCGGTTTTGAACCAACGTGAGTTTAACAACAGTAATCATGATGATGTGGCATCATTAGGAGGGAATTACTGTAGCTTAATTATCCGGGCGTCACAATTCTCCTCCACTACAAGAAATCTCGTCCCGAGATTTAAGGGGGAGTAAGGAGGGAAAGACTCGGGAAGGACGGAGCTCAACACAAGGTAGGTACCAGGGGGCTATCTTAGTGAACGTGGCATAGAGGCATCTCTCGAGTTTGAAATTTAAGAAAGTCATCGAGAGCAAGGTAAGAAGGTGCAATAAGAAGTTTTAACCGGGTAGGCAACCGTTCGTTGCCTGAAACAGAGGGTGAAAGGGGTTCAAAGCATTGTGAATAAGTATTGCATCTGATACCAGAATAGATCGCAAGAAGGTGGCCCGTGAATTACATACGAAACCAAGCATTGGGAAGATAGAGATGTACAGGAGAGTCAGGTTTCGATCCTATGGAACTGTAGGTTATGGGCCCACCATGTGGGTTAAAACAGGAAGGCTAACATTTGCATGGTCACGATAGCAAGGTAGGTCAGAGGATAGCCTGTCAGTTATGTTGGCAACATCATTGGTACCAAGGGCAAGGGGCGAAGAGAACCATTTTCCTGCTTGTTGAACAAGGCGGACCAATAGGTTAAGTTCTCATCCATCGGTGGTTACCGAAATGTCATCAACAATAGTAACAGGGTCTTATTGATAGAGTTTGTACACCGAGGTGTTTACATAAGTAGGGAATAGTTTAAACAACAATGGAAAGGAAAGTGTAGACTCGAATCAATTATTGTTGTCCTGGAGTGTCACAACTCAGAACCCGTGGAAAATTGGAATCAGCGAGAAATAATAGTTGATGAAGAACTCATAAGAAGTTATGTAGTTTCGTGATATTCTAGAGATACCAGAGGGTAATACTCGAAGATAGAACAAGATAGAGGTTGGACACATGAAAAGACCTGAAGAAGACAAGTACTTCAACTTGTCCGAGAAATGGGATCAAAGAAGAACTATAGGGTCGGAACCATGGTTGCAAATGACCAAATATAGATACAAGATGAACTTATCACAAGGGGGTTATCATTATAACGAGAAGCTTCCATGATAAGTTCCACATCGTGTCCATGGGCATGAACACAAAGTTCAAGGTCGACTCCCACTTCTCCAATGCATAACCTTTCATTCACTGCTCATTTTAGACAAAGCCATAGTGTTGAGATTTTATCTGGCATAACATCAGTAGAGTATGACCCGTGGAAGTTTCCGGGTTCATATAGATTATGGAAGGCATAGGTTCAACCTATCAGGGTATCTTAGGAACACATACCACAAACTTTAAGAATAAATAACTCAAGCTCGGAAGTAGAGCATGGTTGACAAAACCAGGGGATACAATCTACCAAAGGCATTATGTATCCGAGGAAAACCTCACAAGGTTACTGAATATGAAGGACCCTATTGGATAAAACCCAACAAAGGACACAGAGGTCCACAATGGATCTGATGTGAGTATCGGTACTCAATCAGAAGAAGAAAGAATGCAAAGAGGTCGGGTTATAGAAACAACTGACTAATTCAGAGTTCAAATGCAAAGGAATTATGATTTCCAAAATCAAGGTATCAGAAGCAAACGCTCTGACCAAGGATGGTTAAGTTGAATAGACTTAGGGCACAATCGATGGAAATCTGATTGGCCGAGAGCCAGCTCATGTTCGAGAAGACGTCTGAGCCGGAAAGATAATCTGTAAGGATCAACTGATGATTGCGACACAGACATATCAAATCGAAAGACTCAAGATGATAATGACAAAGGACGTCAATGGATACTGCTAGACATATGGAATTAACGAGAGTGTAGGCAGGTAAGACCTTCTAGAGCAATAAGCGATAGTGGTCATCGAAAGCTCGGATTGTATTAAAAAGTATCTTATGAAGCATAAGAATAACTAGGGATGAATGGATACTCGATAAGAGCGAGTAATTATCCGTAGGGGTATTCATGCGGCAAGGAACTGCAGGGCAGTAAGCATAAAGGGTTCTTGGAACATCAGAGAGTATTTCAGGACATCTTGTATTAACAAGAGCAACTAGGGATGAAGGTATGAACGACAATGTAGGTAGTTACGCATAAGGATTTATCGGTGTTAGGGATCGCAACGGTGAAGGGTATGAGGGACTCGGTAAAACATCGGAGAGTATCTTCAGGATCTTCTAGTGCACCAAGCAATCATCTCGTGTGAGGGGCTCTCCGAGAGAAAGTATTTACGAGAACCTAGAGTTAGAGTTAACAAAACCATTTAACCCGAATAGAAGAGAGATTAGAGTCCCAGAGTATAGACGAGGAGTAAAAGATTCTAATACAACCCAATGGCGACGTGGGCCCGTAAGCCGCACAGCCATGTTAGTAAATCAGTTTTTTTTCAAAGACTAGACTCAACTTCGGCCATGGAGTTGGAAAGGGCGATCCTACAGGCAGTCAGCTCTGATACCAACTTGTGACGCCCTCGATTCAATCGTACACTAATCATACACGTAAATGTGTACGATCAAGATCAAGGACTCACGGGAAGATATCACAACACAACTCTAGACACAAATTAAAATAATACAAGCTTTATATTACAAGCCAGTGGCCTCGAGGGCTCGAATACAAAAGCTCGATACACAAGAGTCAGTGGAAGCAACAATATCTGAGTACAGGCATAAGTTAAACAAGGATGCTTTAAGAAGGCTAGCACAAAAGCAACAACAATCGAAGAGGCAAGGCCTCCTGCCTGGGACCTCCTAACTACTTCTGGTCGTCGGCGGTCTTCACATAGCAGCATCCATCGGCGGTGGCATCTGGCTCCAGGGATCCACCATCTGGTTGCATCAACCGGAAAGAAGAAAGAAGGGGGAAAAGGGGTAGCAAAGCAACCGTGAGTACTCATCCAAAGTACTCGCAAGCATCAGATCTATACTAAGTATGCACTGGTATCAAATGGAAGGTTTGTATATGTGGACTGAACTGCAGAATACCAGAATAGGGGGGAAGACCTAGCCTATCAAAGACTAGCATCTTCACGCAGATTCGAGCATCTTGCAACATGTAGAAGAGTAAAGAATAGCAGTTTATAATTAACAAGCATGTTGTAACATTAATGCCCAGAGATCCTTCCTCGACTCCCTGCGAGAAAGCAATCCCGGAGCCACATATTCAAGTATCCATTTGTAGTTGTATAAGATCAGGATATAAGTCTGAACGTCCATTACTGTGGACACGGTATTCTAATATATAACTTCCCTACACGGGTGCACCACGTTACCCAACACGCTCGATCACTCTGGCCGGACACACCTTTCTGGGGTCAATGCCCGCCCTCGGAAGATCAACACGTCGCAACCCAACCTAGGCTCAGCAGAGAGGTCCCCGCCGGTCTACATCCTAAGCACTCCGGGGTCTGGGCCCATTGCCCATTGTACTCCGGATCGTTGCGCGCAGGGCGATCCAGGCCACCTCCACTGGGGCGCCGACCAGGCCGTGCCGCAATGCTGAACTGGACGTCTAACAAAGCTTCGGCTGATACTGCAACGTCGAGGCCCATATCTATTCTCGCGTGGTGGTTAGTGCGTAAAGGCCGGAGGCCAACTCAGAACAAATACCCAAACCATAGTGTATTATTAGCTTGCGGAGACGAGCAGAGACTCACGATCGAAAGTGGCCCCGTCGCCCCGTCTCGTGGGCTTACGACAAGGGCTCAGAATGCCCGGTCGTGCCACGTCATTAACTTGCGGGTGCTCTCCGGGCCCGCCCGACTTCCACCAAGGTCTCAAGTAAAGTCATTGTAACAGTGTGTCCAAACATCAAGGGGAAAACCCGAGGAATCACCCATGGAGGATTCCACTCAATGTAATCATCAAGGTGAATGTAAGAGGGACCACCCTCGAGGTTCACACTTGAGGTGTTGAACGACAGAGCCGTATTTGGAATGGTGAAAGAGGAATCATGTAACGCCCCAGATACAACTTTCCATATTCGTAACTCCAACTCTTGCCTTTTCTGGAGATGCGATATGTTATTTCCTCCGTGGTTGGGTTTTGTCTTTTGTTTTGCATTGTGTTCATGTCATGCATCTCATCTCATAGCATCATGCGCAGTGCATCTACATGTTTTCATAAAACCCGTATCCGTTCGGAGTTGCCTTTTCTCTCTTTGCCTCCGTTGTCATTTTGTCAGGCCCCTTGTCCTCGTTGACCTCCTCAGATCGCTTTGCCTTCGTTGGTCGTTCCAGTCCAACCGAGTTTCGTTCCCCTCTTATTTGTCTGCCTACGCAACCTCTCTGCACAACCACCAGGTGTCCCCTGCCCCTTCCATTTTCTTTCCGTTTCTCCTCGCTGTCTTTCCTCCCTGAACTCTGTCGCTCTCGGTGTTTGTTCACAGGAGCAGCAGCCGCCACAGACGCTAGTTCCGCCGCCGCCGCCCTGCCAAGTCCATCCCGCCGGAGTTCCTCGTCGCCGGGAACCGCCTCCCCAACCCTCGGGCTGCCCGATTCCGCCGCGCCCGTGGGTCCCTTGCCTCTGCATCGCGCCTCTGCCCGTCTCCTGCATCGCCATGACCTACTGCTGTTGCCTCTGTTAGTAACGAGCAGTAGGAACCCGTTCGTCCGCGTTGACCGCGGCCACTCCACGCGCGGGCCACGATCCTCCCGCAGCCCGGTCCCATCTCCACCAGTCCGGGCCGAAGCCCATGGGTGAGGCCACCCCCCAGCGCCCCTTTCTCCCCTTCTGTTGGGCCAGCCAGTTTCGGCCCATGACACATTTTTTTCCCTGTTGGACGAATTTTGCTAAATATCCTGTGCATGCATAATTACAGAAAGTGCCCTTGTTTTTAATTGTTAATACTAAATAACCGTGCATCGGATTTAAACATGTCATATATGTAACTTGCTCAGTTTTTCATGTACTTTCATAATATCCCACTTTCATCCATGTTTAAAATGTTTAAATTGCTGTTTGCATTAATTTGCTTAAATGCCATGTTAAAATGTTTTATTTCATAAGTAAATAACCGTAGCTCGGTTTTAAATAAACTTTATATGTAAATGGGGTGAAAAAATGCCTAGTTTAACATGGTCCACTTTATTTTCCTGTTTAACAACTTTAAAATATGTTTTAGGGCAGAACAGTAGCAAATTCATAAATTGCATATGAGGATTTTCCGGAAATGTTGTTTGTTGTTCCGGCCTCATTTAAACTTGCCTAAATAGTTAGTTTACTTTTGTTACACCCTTTGCCATGTTTAACAACATTTAACATTGTTGTGTACCTAAACGAGAGCGAACTAAATAACTCGGATGTGGTGTTTCGTCAATATGCAACTCGTTGCATATTGAGCTCCACTTAATTTGTAGTGTTGTTTGTTGCACTTTGCCATGCCATGCCTCATTAAACTGGACATGCATCATACTTGATTGTGCATCATGCCATGCTTATGTGATGGTTGTTTACCATGTTGTTTGTTTCTTTCCGGTGTTGCTTCTTAGTTCCGGTAATGTTGCGATTGTGAGGATTCGTTCGACTACTCCCGTCCGTCTTCTTCATGGACTCGTTCTTCTTCCTTGCGGGATTTCATGCAAGATGACCGTCACCTTGGATCTCACTACTATCATTGCTATGCTAGTTGCTTTGTTCTATCGCTATGCTGCGCTACCTATCTTTTGCTCTTCAAGCCTCCCAAATTGCCATGTTAGCCTCTAACATTTTCACCCTTCCTAGCAAACCATTGTTTGGCTATGTTACCGCTTTGCTCAGCCCCTCTTATAGCGTTGTTAGTTGCAGGTGAAGTTGAAGATTGCTCCATGGTGGACAGGATTTTGTTGGGATATCACAATATCTCTTATTTAATTAATGCATCTATATACTTGGTAAAGGGAGGAAGGCTCGGCCTTATGCCTGGTGTTTTGTTCCACTCTTGCCGCCCTAGTTTCTGTCATACCGGTGTTATGTTCCCGGATTTTGCGTTCCTTACGCGGTCGGGTGATTTATGGGACCCCCTCGATAGTTTGCTTTGAATAAAACTCCTCCAGAAAGGCCCAACCTTGGTTTTACCATTTGCCTCACCTAGCCCTTTTTTCCCTTGGGTTTCCGGAGCCCGAGGGTCATCTTTATTTTAGCCCCCCCAGGCCAGTGCTTCTCTAAGTGCTGGTCCGAACCGAGTAGACTGCGGGGCCCCCTCGGGGAAACTCGAGGTCCGGTTTTACTCGTAGGATGTCTCATCCGGTGTTGCCCTGAGAACGAGATATGTGCAGCTCCTATCGGGATTGTTGGCGCATCGGGCGGCTTTGCTGGTCTTGTTTTACCATTGTCGAAATGTCTTGTAAACCGGGATTCCGAGACTGATCGGGTCTTCCTGGGAGAAGGAATATCCTTCGTTGATCGCGAGAGCTTATCATGGGCTAAGTTGGGACACCCCTGCAGGGTATTATCTTTCGAAAGCCGTGCCCGCGGTTATGTGGCAGATGGGAATTTGTTAATGTCCGGTTGTAGATAACTTGACATCAGATCCGAATTAAAATGCGTCAACCACGTGTGTAGCCGTGATGGTCTCTTTTCGGCGGAGTCCGGGAAGTGAACACGGTTTCTGTGTTATGATTGACGTAAGTAGGAGTTCAGGATCACCTCTTGATCATTGCTAGCTTCATGACCGTTCCTTTGCTTCTCGTCTCGCTCTCATTTGCGTATGTTAGCCACCATATCATGCTTAGCCGCTGCTGCAACCTCACCACTTTACCCCTTCCTTTCCCATTAAGCTTTGCTAGTCTTGATACCCATGGTAATGGGATTGCTGAGTCCTCGTGGCTCACAGATTACTACAGTAACAGTTGCAGGTACAGGTTATGTGATGATCATGACGCGAGAGCGATGTTACTTGTTTTTGAGTTCTTCTTCTGCTTCTTCTTCGATCAGGGGATAGGTTCCAGGTCGGCAGCCTGGGCTAGCAGGGTGGATGTTGTTTGAGTTTCTGTTTGTGTTTCATCCGTAGTCGGATGGTGCTCTTATGTAAGATGTTGATGTATTCTTGTGGCATTGTATGCCTTTTGTATGTACCCCCATCTATTATGTAATGTTGATGTAATGATATCCACCTTGCAAAGCATGTCAATATGCGGTTCTATCCTTGGTGGGACCTTCGAGTCTCTTTAGGATAGTATCGCATATTGGGCGTGACAAGTTGGTATCAGAGCCTCGACTGACCATAGGAGCCCCCTTGTTTGTTGGCCATTGTTGAGTCTAGAAGAAAAATGTTTTGAGTCTTAGGATTATATATATCGGAGAGTAGGATTCTTTTTACTCCTCAGCCCCCTTCGTCGCTCTGGTGAGGACTCTTGACGTAGATGTTTTATCTTTCCTCTCCTCAATTTTTTCTCAAAAAAATTTAGGATCTCGCGGGTATCTTGGAATCGTTCTGATATTCTTATGACGAGAACATTGTTCTTGGTGCCTCCTGTCATTTAGGGGTTGTGGCAGAGTCCCGGGGAGTTGAGCTCCGAGGTGTTGTCTTCATAATTTTATCGTTGCAGTTCTGGAATACCTGAGTTTTGCCGACATCGAAAATCTCTTTTATGTAGTTGTTGGTGAGATAACCTCGACGTCACCCAGTACTGGGGAGTTCGGGAGTATTGCCATAACTCATATAACGGATGCTTTTCGAAGGTTGAGGTACACGATTTCCGGAGTTTTCTTGTATATGTGTTGACGGATGGATACAGCTGGATGTAGGGATTGTTAGTTTGGTTGAGATATATTGCTTCCCCTGTATCCCCAACACCAGATTGCATAAACAGAAAGTTTCGGGAGTTTATAGGTGGGAATTCAAGTAGCTCCTAGAATATCTTTCCCACAGATGCATGATATGGGATTGGGTAAATCTCTATCATATGTATTTGTTCTGGCTTTTTTCTGCAAGCCAATCCTTTGTTTTATTTTATTTGTGGTATTTGAGTTGCTTCAATGTCAAGTGTTGATTCCATACCTTATTCTGAGCGGTGTTCTCATATTCCTATGGGGATACTAATCCTTTTGATCATCGAGATTGTCATGTTAATTCTTTTTCAACCGGCGTGCTTCTCTTCTAGTGGATCCGATCATTTTCAACATCCGCAAGATCAATTCTAAGTTTTCTCAACGCTGTTTGTTTCATTCGTCCCAAGTTGTCTTTGTTTTCCCGCCCTCCCACCCCTTTTTCTTCAAAGACTCAGATTTCTTAATCGGGTATCCATTTATTGATGGCAAGACTCTCCATTCTTTTCCGTCAATGCTCTTATCCGGTGATTCTCAGGAAGATACTAACGGAGCTTCAAGTTCATTATTCTTCGTCTCTTTTCTTCTTCGGTGGATTTAACTCAAGCTCTCGGTGTTGATCATATCCCTTTCCTCGTTTCAAATTCTATCCCATGCCAGTGCATCTCATAATCGTTCACCTCTCTCTATTCGTATCCGGAGTGTTGAAGATATCTCACAAGACTGGTGTTTCCATTCTCAATCCATTCAAGATATTTTGAGATTATTATCTCATTCAAGTCATTTAATTCAACCGGTGCAATATCTCTTTAAATCATTTCAACGGTGTTTCTCTTGAGTGGGCCCTAACCCACAGGTCTTTTCCCAGGATCTTACCTGACTCTTCTAATTATTCCGGAGCCATTCCTAATTCTTTTCGAGTTTGACGTAAGAATGAATTTCATCAGTCATATGTTTTTCAAGATCGTTTTCAAATTCTTTTCATCTTTGGCTCAACCTTTTTTTTTCTTTTAATACTTCCGGAGTGTCTCAACAATTCATGGTGGTGTTTCTCGTCGTCATTCTCAGATTTTGAAGACCGAAGAAGGATTTCTCCTAAATCTTGCTCCATTCTCTTCAAGATTCATGGTTCTAGATTGATGCCATCCTCTCATAATTGCTTTCGATTGTGACAATTCTTTTCTTACCATCCGGAGCATTTCGTGAGTTCTTTCCATTTTATTCCTACGAAGGCCATCATTTCGGGTTTATTCATTCTCAGCTTTTAGCTCTCCTTCTCCATATTCTACCGGTGCATCATTCAAGTATTCTCTAATAAGCCCATGATCTCTTTGTTCACTTGTATCTAAATCCCCTCAAGTATCTTCATTCTTTCCAGTGAATTGTGCCTTTGCTACTTTCATTTTCAATTCTTACGGTGGTTCGTTCGAGATTCCTCTTCCTTTGCTACCGTATCATTTCATTCGTTGTTTCCAAATCCCACCGGTGGTTCCATCAATACCTTCTCAAGTTTGCATTATCTCTATCCTTAATCCTTCAAGAAGAATAAGTAGTATGCCAAATCCATTGCTTGTCATCAATTTAAATTGATGAAGGATAGGCATAACGTAATTCTTATTATTGTTTCATCCAAGTAATCTAGTTTCTTCTTTCCAGAGTTGTTCATCATGTCATTTTTCTCGGTTCGAGATGCTTCATCTTTTCTTTTCCGGAGTTCCAAGTTTTCCACATTATCTCGTCGCGAAGCTCCATCTAAATCATCACAAGGCTTCACCTTGTGTTTTCAACTTTCCTTTCGTTTGATCATTCTTTTATTACCGGAGTTCTTCATGGAGGCTCTACATGGTGGGTCGTCAAGGATTCTTTTCATTCTTCAATTATTCTTCAAGTTTTCTCTCGAAGTATGATCCGCCAAGCTACACTCTAAAATAAACATGGTGCTCAACACATGTTTTGTTTTGAGGAGTTCAAGCATTCTTCATCTTGCATCCGAAGTGCAATTCTTCCTACCTTATCTTTTGATGCGGTGTTATGTCATTCTTGATAATTTTCCTTCGTGTTTCATGATTCACAAGTTTTCAAGACTGACATATTTAAATCCATCATTTTCTGTTCGTTCTTTTCAACCAATCAATCTTTTCTTGGAGTTATATTGGGTTATATGTCACCTACAGCCTTCCCTAAGGAATGTAGCTATTTGTGGTGCTTATCAATGATCCAATTTTCTCCTTCCCATCTCGGTGAAGAAGTTTTTCATCTCTTTGGTGCTCTCAATCAAACCAATGGTTTCCATTAGTGGCCGGTTGTCACCTCATAGTCTCGAGATGTTTTCCATAAGTCCACAACAAACTTGTGCTTCTCGTTGTTGATTTTCCAACAACTCCGTTCGATTCTTCTTTGCAAGGATGCTTTCCAAGTTCACTTGTGGCAAAAGCTGTCATTTTCTTCTCCGTCCCTTTATCCCAATGATCTAACTTCTATTCTTTCGTTACAGAGGCATTGTGATGTTGTGCTCTTCACCCATCACCTCGTTTTGTGAGGATCGCGTTCTTTTCTTGCTTATCCATTTAACCGGAGTGTTGTATCATCTCTTCAATATCTTTTCATCTCATCAAGTTTTCTTCCCTTTTCTACCGGAGTGCTGTCCAAATTATGTCATTCTTGTTCCTTGGCTATCTCATTATATCGAGGTGGTCATATTCTTTTCGTTCGCGAAGCTCTTATTTCCATGTCTTTCAACCTTCAAGTTCTCGTAATACTCCTTGTTCCTCTTTTCTAACAGATCGTTTGCAATCTCGTTCATCTCTATTGTACTCTTTCTTTTAAATTGCTCAACCTCTCAAGGTTCATGGTTTCACTAGTTTGTCGAAGAAGCAACTTAGTTTACCGCTTATCTTCCTCTTCCTTTTCCCTCCGGTGCCATCCTAGATCTCAAGACGAGATCCTCTCGTAGTGGTGGAGTGTTGTAACGCCCTGGATACAACTTTCCATATTCGTAACTCCAACTCTTGCCTTTTCCGGAGATGCGATATGTTATTTCCTCTGTGGTTGGGTTTTGTCTTTTGTTTTGCATTGTGTTCATGTCATGCATCTCATCTCATAGCATCATGCACAGTGCATCTGCATGTTTTCATAAAACCCATATCCGTTCGCAGTTGCCTTTTCTCTCTTTGCCTTCGTTGTCATTTTGTCAGGCCCCTTGTCCTCGTTGACCTCCTCAAACTGCTTTGCCTTCGTTGGTTGTTCCAGTCCAACCGAGTTTCGTTCCCCTCTTATTTGTCTGCCTACGCAACCTCTCTGCACAACCACCAGGCGTCCCCTGCCCCTTCCATTTTCTTTCCGTTTCTCCTTGCTGTCTTTCCTCCCTGAACTCTGTCGCTCTCGGTGTTTGTTCACAGGAGCAGCAGCCACCACGGACGCTAGTTCCGCCGCCGCCGCCCTGCCAAGTCCATCCCACCGGAGTTCCTCGTCACCGGGAACCGCCTCCCCAACCCTCGGGCTGCCCGATTCTGCCGTGCCCGCGGGTCCCTTGCCTCTGCATCGCGCCTCTACCCGTCTCCTGCATCGCCATGACCTGCTGCTGTTGCCTCTGTTGGTAACGAGCAGCAGGAACCCGTTCGTCCGCGTTGACCGTGGCCATTCCACGTGCGGGCCACAATCCTCCCGCAGCCCGGCTCCCATCTCCACCAATCCGGGCCGAAGCCCATGGGTGAGGCCACCCCCCAGCGCCCCTTTTTTGCCCCTTCCGTTGGGCCAGCCAGTTTCGGCCCGTGACACGTTTTTTTCCCTGTTGGACGAATTTTGCTAAATATCCTGTGCATGCATAATTACAAAAAGTGCCCCTGTTTTTAATTGTTAATACTAAATAACCGTGCATTGGATTTAAACATGTCATATATGTAACTTGCTCAGTTTTTCATGTACTTTCATAATATCCCACTTTCATCCATGTTTAAAATGTTTAAATTGCTGTTTGCTTTAATTTGCTTAAATGCCATGTTAAAATGTTTTATTTCATAACTAAATAACCGTAGCTCGGTTTTAAATAAACTTTATATGTAAATGGGGTGAAAAAAAGCCTAGTTTAACATGGTCCCCTTTATTTTCCTGTTTAACAACTTTAAAATATGTTTTAGGGCAGAACAGTAGCAAATTCATAAATTGCATATGAGGATTTTCCGGAAATGTTGTTTGTTGTTCCGGCCTCATTTAAACTTGCCTAAATAGTTAGTTTACTTTTGTTACACCCTTTACCATGTTTAACAACATTTAACATTGTTGTGTACCTAAACGAGAGCGAACTAAATAACTCGGATGTGGTGTTTCGTCAATATGCAACTCGTTGCATATTGAGCTCCACTTAATTTGTAGTGTTGTTTGTTGCACTTTGCCATGCCATGCCTCATTAAACCGGACATGCATCATACTTGATTGTGCATCATGCCATGCTTATGTGATGGTTGTTTACCATGTTGTTTGTTTCTTTCTGGTGTTGCTTCTTAGTTCCGGTAATGTTGCAATTGTGAGGATTCGTTCGACTACTCCCGTCCGTCTTCTTCATGGACTCGTTCTTCTTCCTTGCGGGATTTCATGCAAGATGACCGTCACCTTGGATCTCACTACTATCATTGCTATGCTAGTTGCTTCGTTCTATCGCTATGCTGCGCTACCTATCTTTTGCTCTTCAAGCCTCCCAAATTGCCATGTCAGCCTCTAACATTTTCACCCTTCCTAGCAAACCATTGTTTGGCTATGTTACCGCTTTGCTCAGCCCCTCTTATAGCGTTGTTAGTTGCAGGTGAAGTTGAAGATTGCTCCATGGTGGACAGGATTTTGTTGGGATATCACAATATCTCTTATTTAATTAATGCATCTATATACTTGGTAAAGGGTGGAAGGCTCGGCCTTATGCCTGGTGTTTTGTTCCACTCTTGCCGCCCTAGTTTCCGTCGTACCGGTGTTATGTTCCCGGATTTTGCGTTCCTTACGCGGTCGGGTGATTTATGGGACCCCCTTGACAGTTCGCTTTGAATAAAACTCCTCCAGCAAGGCCCAACCTTGGTTTTACCATTTGCCTCACCTAGCCCTTTTTTCCATTGGGTTTCCGGAGCCCGAGGGTCATCTTTATTTTAGCCCCCCCGGGCCAGTGCTTCTCTAAGTGCTGGTCCGAACCGAGTAGACTGCGGGGCCCCCTCGGGGAAACTCGAGGTCTGGTTTTACTCATAGGATGTCTCATCCGGTGTTGCCCTGAGAACGAGATATGTGCAGCTCCTATCGGGATTGTCGGCGCATCGGGCGGCTTTGCTGGTCTTGTTTTACCATTGTCGAAATGTCTTGTAAACTGGGATTCCGAGACTGATCGGGTCTTCCTGGGAGAAGGAATATCCTTCGTTGATCGCGAGAGCTTATCATGGGCTAAGTTGGGACACCCCTGCAGGGTATTATCTTTCGAAAGCCATGCCCGCGGTTATGTGGCAGATGGGAATTTGTTAATGTCTGGTTGTAGATAACTTGACACCAGATCTGAATTAAAATGCATCAACCACGTGTGTAGCCGTGATGGTCTCTTTTCGGCGGAGTCCAGGAAGTGAACACGGTTTCCGTGTTATGATTGACGTAAGTAGGAGTTCAGGATCACCTCTTGATCATTGCTAGCTTCACGACCGTTCCTTTGCTTCTCGTCTTGCTCTCATTTGCGTATGTTAGCCACCATATCATGCTTAGCCGCTGCTGCAACCTCACCACTTTACCCCTTCCTTTCCCATTAAGCTTTGCTAGTCTTGATACCCATGGTAATGGGATTGCTGAGTCCTCGTGGCTCACAAATTACTACAATAACAGTTGCAGGTACAGGTTATGTGATGATCATGACGCGAGAGCGATGTTACTTGTTTTGGAGTTCTTCTTCTGCTTCTTCTTCGATCAGGGGATAGGTTCCAGGTCGGCAACCTGGGCTAGCAGGGTGGATGTTGTTTGAGTTTCTGTTTGTGTTTCATTCGTAGTCGGATGGTGCTCTTATGTAAGATGTTGATGTATTCTTGTGGCATTGTATGCCTTTTGTATGTACCCCCATCTATTATGTAATGTTGATGTAATGATATCCACCTTGCAAAGCGTGTCAATATGCGGTTCTATCCTTGGTGGGACCTTCGAGTCTCTTTAGGATAGTATCGCATATTGGGTGTGACAAATCACCCTCGATGACCACGACCGAATAGCTACACTACAGAGTTATTACCAGGAGTGCGTTATGAGGGATCACCCTCGGCACTCTATAGTAGCTCTGCAGAGTCGAGCAACTAAAGGGGCGTGATGTGATGTGAGGTGTCGGGCTCTGGTCGTCGATCACGTCGATCGAGGCGTCGATGATGAAGCAGGGGCAACAAGGACAATTGGGGGTCACTGATGGATCACTAGCCAACCTATACTAAGCAGTTTAGGACAAGCAGGTAAGGTACAACAGCAGGTTACAAAAGTAGACTATGCTTCAGAATAGGAGCAATCAATAACAGTAGCAAAATCTAATGCAAGCATGAGAGTATAGAATGGGCGATATCCGGATGATCAAAGGGGGGGCTTGCCTGGTTGCTCAGACAAGAAGGAGGGTCGTCATCGACATAGTCGATCACAGGGGCATCAGCAGCGGTCTCGGGGTCTACCGGAGAGAAGAGGGGGAAGAAACAGTAAATAACGCAAACATATGTATAACAAGACAACAAGCGGGCCAGAGGTGTTCGAACGCGGTGCTAGGTGATACTAGCGAAGGGGAAAAACATCCGGGAAAGTCTTCCCGGTTCCAGACATCTGTCAGACATATGAACTAGAGGGGAAAGGTTCAATGTTTGCTATGCTAGGGACGTGTGGCGGATGAATGGACTGCGTATTCGGAATCGTCTCATCGTTTTGAGCAACTTTCATGTAGAAAACATTTTCATCTGAGCTACGGATTAGTTTCTATTAATTATTAAAGTTTTAACAATATTCTGAAATTATTATTAAATCTAAAATGGGGTTATTGCATCAGCATGACATCATCATGACAACAACAGGGCCAGCAGGTTGACTGAGTCAAACTGGACAGTGGGGCCCAATTGTCATTGTCTGCTTAATTAATTAATATTTAATTAGCTAACTAATTAGACTAATTAGGTTAGGTTAATTAACAGGATTAGTTAAATTGATTAATTACTAATTAACTAATTAAGTAATTACTATTTTTTAGGGGCTGGGCCCCACGTGTAAGTGGCCCATAGGGCCAACCGGGTGTGCGGGCGTGCGGTTATCGGGCGTGGAAGCCTGACGGGCGCTGCGTCGCCCGAACGGGTGCGCCGGCGAGGCGCGGCTGCGGCCGGTGAGGAGGCGCGGCCAGGGGCGATGCAGGGCCCCTGAGCACGGGCAGGTGCCCAGATCGAGCGGGGGAGGGGCGGGGCGCTGCCCCGATACAGATAGGGGGAAGGGGAGAGAGGCGTGGGGGAAGCGAGTGGGGGGGGGGGGTGGGGATCGGTTAGGGTTTCGGGTGGTAAGGGGGGCCATATAGGCCAGGGAGGTGCGGGGTGGGCCGGCCTGGTTGGTCCAAGGCCAGCTGGGCCGAGGCCCACGGGGAGAGGGGGCCTCTCTCCTTTTCCTTTATTTATTTTTGTTATATTTTTTTTGTTAAATGTGGCACTTTGCACAAAAATAGATAGGAACAACGTGAAGTTGCATAAAAAGTTTGGGGTCAGAAGGAGTTGGCTAACCATTTTTAGAAATTGGAAAGGCCAATTTAATTATAGTTGGACCACAAGATAAAATCCTAGGGGCATTTTGGGAACTCAAATGAGGTTGGTTCCAACATGACAAATATCCAGGGATTATTTGGCACACTTTGAACATTTTAGTTTTCATGTTAGGCAATTTGAATTTTGGACTTTGATTTGAATTTTAAATTTGAACCGGTTTCGAACCAATGTGAGTTTAACAATAGTAATCATGATGATGTGGCATCATTAGGAGGGAATTACTGTAGCTTAATTATCCGGGCGTCAAAGTTAACCAATAAAACTCATGAAGAAAAGCTTTAGCCACCAAAGATTTTGAGCCGGCATGATGACCCCAATCGCCTTCATGAATTCCTCGTAAAATTTCATGGCCCTCCTCAGGAGAAACACAGGTTGGAAGACGCTCGTCACACTGCGTCGGTGTAACTCACCATGGATAATAGTCATAGACTTAGACCTCCTGGTGATCTGTCTAGCCAAAGTTTCATCCTCTGGTAACTCGCCCCGGGTCATATAAGCCAAGTAGGGGAGTGTCCAATCAGGAATAGCATGGAGAGCCGCCACTAGCTGCGCCTCCGGGTCAGGGACAACAAGATCCTCCTGAGATGGTAACTTGACCGAAGGGTTGTGTAATATATCAAGGAACACATTGGGAGGCATCGGCTTACGTTGAGACCCAAGCCGACTTAAGGCATCATTCGCCTCATTCTCCATCGATCAAGGTGATCCACCTGATAACCCTTGAAGTGACCAGCAATATTGTCAACCGCCCGGTGATAAGCCGCCATGAGCGGGTCTTTAGAGTCCCACTTGCCTGAGACTTACAGAGCCACAAGGTCTGAGTCGCCCAGACACCTGACCTGGCTTAAATTCATCTCTTTGGCCATACTAAGGCCATGGAGTGAATCCTCATATTCATCTGCATTGTTAGTACAAGGAAACATTAACCATAAAACATAGCAAAATTTGTCACCTTGTGGGGAAGTCAAAATAACTCCAGCCCCTCCAACTACCTGGACCCATCAAAGTGGATTGTCCAATATGTGTTGTCAGGCTTCTCCTCAGGTGTCTGCGACTCTGTCCAGTCATTGATAAAGTCCACCAAGGCTTGAGACTTAATAGCTGTCTTTGGCACATATTTCAAATTATGAGGTCCAAGCTCAATTGCCCACTTAGTAACCCGGTATGTAGCCTCTCTATTTTGAATAATGTCTCCTAAAGGTGCAGAGCTGACCACAGTAATAGGATGACCAAGAAAATAATGCTTTAGTCTGCGAGTAGCCATGAACACCCCAAACACCAGTTTCTACCAATGTGGATATCGTTGTTTGGACTTAGTCAACACCTCACTGACATAATAAGCCAGTTGCTGAACTGGGTACTCCTTACCCACATCCTTGCACTCCACAAAAACTACCACGCTGACAGCCTTGTTATTAGCCGCCACATATAGGATCAAAGGCTCTTTCTCAATGGGAGCCGCAAGGACAGGCGGCTCAGCCAACTGTTTCTTGAGTGTCTCAAACATCTCATTAGCAGCATCACTCCAGACAAAATAATCTATCTTCTTCATCATCTGGTACAAAGGTATTGCTTTCTCTCCCAGGCGACTTATCAACCGGCTCAGAGCTGCAATACGACCCGCCAAGTAGTGCTAGATGTCATTGACACATGCCGGCTTAGAAAGTGAAGTGATAGCCTTGATTTTCTCCGGGTTAGCCTTGATGCCCCGTTCTAAGACCAGAAGTCCCAACAATTTACGTGTAGGCACATCAAAAACGCATTTGGCCAGGTTAAGCATCATTTTATAGACCTGGAGATTGTCGAAGGTTTCCTTTAGATCATCTAGGAGAGTCTCCTTCTTTCTAGACTTAACCAATATATCATTCACATAAGCATGAACACTGCACCCAATTTGAGTGTGAAAACAATTCTGAACACAACATTGATAAGTCGCCTGGGCACTCCTGAGCCCAAAAGGCATAGAAACATAGCAGAAAGCTCTAAAAAGGCATGATGAAAGTCGTCTTCTCTTGGTCTTTAACTGCCATCTTGGTGTGATGATAACCAGAATAAGAATCTAGGAAGCATAGACTCTCACAACCCGTCGTTGCATCAATGATATGGTCAATACGGGAGAGAGC
Source organism: Triticum timopheevii (assembly GCA_963921465.1). Classification (NCBI taxonomy): domain Eukaryota; kingdom Viridiplantae; phylum Streptophyta; class Magnoliopsida; order Poales; family Poaceae; genus Triticum; species Triticum timopheevii. The sequence continues at coordinate 176,001,469 of OY997272.1, forward strand.
AAACAGATTAGCTGGACAGGCCTTGTTGAGATCGGTGTAGACAACACACATATGCCAGGGTTAGCCAACCACTCAGGGTGAAAAACTTCCACAATAAACCCAGCCGCTAGGAGCCGGGCCACCTCTTCTCCAATGGCTTTACATCGCTCTTCATTGAAATGATAGAGGAACTGTTTGACTAGCTTAAACTTAGGATGCACATTAAGAGTGTCCTCAGAAAATTCTCTCGGGACACCCGGCATGTTAGAAGGTTTCCATGCAAAGATGTCCCGATTCTCATGGATGAACTCGATGAGTGCGCTTTCCTATTTAGGATCAATATTAGCCCCCACTGTAAACTGCTGAGATGAGTCACCAGGGACAAAGTCAACCTGCTTAGTATCATCAGCCGACTTAAACTTCAACAAAGGGTCTTGTTCAATGGTGGGCTTTCTCAAAGGGGTCATATCCGCTGGGTCAACATTATTCATATAAAACTTAAGCTCCCCGGTAGCACAAGCTGACTCTGCAGAAGCCACGTCTCCTTCCTCACATTCCAAAGCGATTTTCCGATCACCATGGACCATAATTGTACCCTTTCGCCCTGGCATCTTGAGCTGTAAATAAACATAGCAAGGGCGAGCCATGAACTTAGCATAAGCCGGCCGTCTGAATAAGGCATGATATGGACTCTTGATTTTAACCACCTCAAACCACAGCATCTCTGTTTTGTAGGTATAATCATCTCCAAAGGCAACTTCCAAAGCAATCTTTCCCACAGGATATGCCAACTTACCAGGCACTACACCATGGAAGACTATGGAGGATGGCTTAAGATCTTTGTCAGTCAAGTTCATCCGACGAAAGGTGTCATAATACAGGATGTTGATACTATTGCCACCATCCAAAAGCACCTTAGTGAATTTATAACCCCCGATCTGAGGGGCTACCACCAATGCCAGATGACCTCGATTCTCAACCCGGGGTGGGTGATCCTCCCAACTCCATGTGATCAGATATTCTGACCATCGTAAGTATTGAGGTACTGCCGGCTCCACATCATTGACCGTACACTTACGAACCTTCTGATCCCGCTTGCAGAGACTTGTAGTGTAAACGTGGTATTCACCCCAGTTAAGCTGCTTTGGATTACTCTGATATCCTGATTGATTTCCTTGCTGATGGTCACCATGACCAGACTGTTGATTTTGACCACCATGATTACGTTGTTTTTGATAGCCAGAATTTGAACCACCACCACCAAAGCCGAACCCCTGAGCACCAGATCCTAACCCACTGGGTGGGCAATTATTTTTACCATGATGCTGATTAAATCTATAATTCTTGTACTATTGCATGATAAACCAGTCCTTCCAGGCATGAATCGCCGGCTTATTAGGCAGAGTATGTTTTGGGCAAGGGTCATTAAGCATTGCTTCAAGATTGAAGTTTTTTCCTCCAAAGGACGGCTTACCATGGTTTTTATATCCAGTGTTGATGTTAGCTACGAGATCTGACCCACCCTCAGGGTGTCTGCACTTACCACCATTACCCTGGTTGTTGCCATTATGCCCTGCCACATTCTGCTGCTGACCCTTACCATTACCACTCTTCTTTCCCTTGTTGGATTTCTCATCATCAGATCCAGGGTCCTTGGTGGTATCAGAGTTGGCATATTTATTGAGAGTCGCCATAAGCTCATCCATGTCATTACAATGACATTTAAGTTGCCCAAGCTTCTTCTTAAGGGGGTAAAGAGACAGTTCTTCTCCAAAACCAGAACCGCGTGACCCGCCGCAATACTATCCGATGAGTGAATAATAGCAGAGACCCGTTGGACCCAATGATGGGCCGACTCATCCTCACACTGTATGCAATTATCAAGATTGATAATCATCGGAGGCTGCTTGCACGTTCCTTTAAAGTTCTGAATGAACCGCGCTTTTAGTTCCGCCCATGAACTAATGGAATTAGTAGGCAATCCTTTTAACCAGGTTCGAGCTAGCCCATCCAACATCATAGTAAAATATTTGGCACATACAACATCATTGACATCCAGCATATCCATGGCTAACTCATAACTCTCAATCCAAGCCTTAGGAGGGAGATCAGCTGTATAATTAGCCACCTTACGAGGACCCTTGAAATCCTTAGGCAGACACTCATTACGTAAAGCTGGCACTAAACACGGCACTCCAACCATCTTGGAAATCGTCCCAGCTCCCACTGATGTTGAAGGGCCCACCGGAGGCTGTTGATAAGCCCCCTGCTAAGCCGCCACTGCCGCCTCCACCTCTCGGCGTGCTCGGGATTCGTCTACAATCGCCTGAGCATGGGTAAAGGGCAGGTTATTCCCATGGGGTGGGTTACGACGCCGCTCACTGCTGGAAACTGCTGGTGACTCAACGCGCTGGCTATAATTGCGAATTTGGCAAGGGGTCAAATGAACACGATCACGACTGTAGGAGTAAGCCGCCTGCTGCACCACAGCTGTTCGAAGGAGTTCAACTGTGTTCCGGGTCTCCACTTCAACCGGTGATTCTCCCTTGATGGGAATTGCTACCAGCTGGGTTGCTGTCTCTAACATGTTATCCACCGGGTTAGAATAGTGACTGGGTGGTGTCGAGAACTACTGAGGTGGGGTCTGATCCCTATGGGGCGGGTCTGGTAGTCAAGGCTGAGCCACCGACCCGCTCCCTGGCGCCTCCGCAGCCCGAGTCGTGCCTGACGGATTACTTGGTCCTGCCCCAGGCATGTTAAAATGGTTTCGTGCCTCATACTGCAAAGGCAGGCGGGTCTGATGCGCCTTCCGAAGAACAGTGTTAGAGGCATCCTGATCCAAACATAGGCGAAAAGCCTCCACCCTTATACGCTGTGACTCAGCATCCAACTGGGCCCGTTCAATTGCCATCATGGTGTTCTCTACATTAAGATCCCCTGGGCTTTGACCGCCTCATATCGCACCTTTGCAACCTCTACATTGTGATGTGCTTGATTCGCCGTAGTAACCTTTGTTTCTAACAGGGCTGTCAAGGTGCCCAAGAGTTCGGACAAAACCTAAGCCAGCGGCCAAGCTGACCCGTAAGCCCCGGCCACTGCACCCGGCGAACTAGACATCATAGCCACAATTGTTGAAGAATTGAAAGCCGGCGTGGTGCCAGCTATGAAGATAGCAGCCCGGTATGACGACTCGTAGGGGTCCGAAATACTTTCACCATTGAAACAGCCCCCAAGTCCACCATCTTGAAGCTGATAGATTGATTCCGTCTCTCCGGTCGAGGACTCATCACCTGAGTAGATGGCAGTCTCTCCTCTGTTTTCGGAACCTTCCGCAAGCTCCATGCCTTGCGTGAAACCAACGAACACATGCTTTCGGCCGGGTTGCACACGCCGAGCCGACTCAATGAGGTCGGTGGAGGTGTCCGGCTTAGGGTCAGATTCGCCGATATTGCTGATGAGGAGTGGATTCGGCCGAAGAGGACCCGGTATCCATACTCGATTGAGTCGGTCTCGGGGCCCCAGCCAGCGTCGTCGACGTAGAGCTTACAGCGGTGACTCTTAGTCATGCTGCCAACGGTGTTTGATCCCTGGGAAAGTGCCCTTCAAGAACTCGAAACCACCATGTGGTGGCCCCATGGTGGGCGCCAACTGTCGTGGTTTGGGCATGGTAGATGCCCTTGTGAAAGGACTTAGGTGTGGAGCCATCGCAACGTAGGTTAGCTTTAAGGGGTTGAACGGGACGAAAGACACAAGGTTTACCCAGGTTTGGCCCCTCACAAAAGAGGTAAAAGCCTACGTCCTGCTTTGTGTTGTATTGATTGAATATCGATTACAAGGGAGCGAAATTGCTTAACTTAGCGATCGATTTATTGTAACTTGCGTTAACCTGCCCAGGGTCTCACCTTTATATACACAGGTCAAGGCCCTGGGCTTACAAGAGTCCAAGTCGGATCACACAACATGACCTACTCGGGTTCTAAGTCGCCTTGCCTTGCTAGGCAAGTCGCCATCAGGCGGCTCACATCTCCGGGTTACAGCACCATCGCCTGGACTTGGGACTTCAACAGGCTCAGCTCATGAGCTGCCTCGAACGTTCATCTCTCCTCTTCTTGGGCCCACTTAGACTTTCTCTATTGAGTCACCAGCAGTATAACCCGGCCACTCCTGGGCGGGTCACACCGCTGGGTTATATCCCCAACATTCTCTCTATCCGATAGCATGACTTGTTTTATCTTTGCTATATTAGTCATACTTTATCTACTATTTTTGTTAATAAAATCATTTGGTAAATTGCTCACATTTCCAACACCCTCCTCCTCCCACCCTGAGCACCAAGGCGAGCAGCGTCCTGCACTCCCCTCCCGGCAAAGGAGTGGGGTGAGCTCGATTCTAACCCCATTGGCGGCGATGACGAGCCTAGCGATGGAAGAGCAGCAGGGAGAGAGGGGGACGGGAGCACATCGGTGGCTACATGGAGCTAATGTGGGGAGTAGGGGCTAAAGTTTTCACCAATCGGGTGAAGCAAGGATGCAGGGAAAGAAGCAGACGCCCTTCCCCACCCCTATTTGGCCCCAACCATCCATATGATACCACACAGACACCTAAGGCGTGAAATTCCGGGAATGCACTCAGTGGGCTGTCAAAATAACTGGAGGTGGCACGATTTTCTACCGCAGGAGGTCGGTACCGGCAACACTCCCAGAGACGGTTGATGTCTACTACGCAACTTTATTCTTGTAGACTCGTGTAGGGCCTCCAAGTGTAGAGTTTTGTAGGACTATAGCAATTTTTCCTCAAGTGGATGACCTAAGGTTTATCAATCCGTGGGAGGTGTAGGATGAAGATGGTCTCTCCCGAACAACCTTACAACCAAATACAAGAAATCTCTTCTGTCCCCAACACATCCAATACAATGGAAAATTGTATAGCTGCACTAGTTCGGCGAAGAGTTGGTGATAAAAGTGTAATATTGATGGTAGAAATATATTTTTATAATCTGGATAAATAAAAAGAGCAAGGTAGCAAATAGTAAATGGGCACAAAAACGGTATTGCAAAGCTTGAAAATGAGGCCTAGGGTCCATAGTTTCGCTAGTGCAATCCCTCAACAGTGCTAATATAATTGGATCATATAACCACCCCTCAAAGTGCGATGAAGAATCACTCCAAAGTTCCTATATAGAGTATAACATAAGAATAAATTGTTTGTAGGGTACGAAACCACCTCAAAGCTATTCTTTTCGTTTGATCTATTCAAGAGTTCATACTAAAATAACACAAAGCTATTCTTTTTGTTTGATCTATCCTAGAGTTCGTACTAAAATAACACCAAAGCAAATTCATATTCATAGTACTCAATCCAACACAAAGAACTTCAAAGAGTGCCCCAAGATTTCTACCAGAGAAACAAAGACAAGAATGCGCATCAACCCTATGCATAGATTACCCCAATGTCACCTCGGGAATCTGCGAGTTGAGTGCCAAAACATATATCAAGTGAATCAATACGATACCCCAGTGTCACCACGAGTACTCAATTGCAAGACATATATCAAGTGTTCTCAAATCCATAAAAGTATTCAATCCGATAACAATGAAATCTCAAAGGGAAAAATTCAATTCATCACAACAAGATAGAGAGGGGAAAACACCATACGATCCGACTATATTAACAAAGCTCATGATACATAAAGATCGTGACATCTCAATAACACGAGAGAGAGAGAGAGATTAAAAACATAGCTACCGGTACAAACCCTCAGCCCTGAGGGTGAACTGCTCCCTCCTCATCGTGGTGGCCGCCGGGATGATGAAGATGGCCACCGGAGATGATTCGCCCCTCCGGCAGGGTGCCAGAATGGGGTCTAGATTGGTTTTAGGTGGCTACAGAGCCCTACGGCGATGGAACTTCTGATCTAGGTTAACCCCGAGGGTTTTCAGAATATTTGTGAATTTATAGGGTAAAGAGGGGGTGCGGGAGGCCACTGAGGTGGGCACAACCCACCTGGGCGTGCCTGGCCTCCCAGGCACGCCCTGGTGGGTTGTTCCCCCCTCGGGGAACCCTCCAGGTGCTGCTCTGGCCCATTGGTGGTCTTCTAGTCCATAAAAAATCCACAAAAAGTTTCGCGGTGTTTGGACTCCATTTGATATTGATTTCCTGCGATGTAAAAAAACATGCAAAAAACAACAACTGGCACTTGGCACTGTCAATAGGTTAGTCCCAAAAAAATGATATAAAGTTGCTATAAAATGATTGTAAAACATCCAAGAATGATAATATATTAGCATGAATACTTCATAAATTTTAGATACGTTGAAGACATATCAGCATCCCCAAGCTTAATTCCTACTCGTCTCGAGTGGATAAATGATAAAACAAATAATTTATGAATTGTGAATGCTAGCAAAGTGCATAAGTTTGATCAATGGCAATTTCAATCACTTTTCCTAGCATCATAACAACAATTCTTTCTTATAAAACTTCTCATGTTAAAGTAGCAATTGATACGTCTCCAACGTATCTATAATTTATGAAGTATTCATGCTGTTATTTTATCATTCTTGGATGTTTTACAATCATTTTATAGCAACTTTATATCATTTTTTGGGACTAACCTATTGACCCAGTGCCTAGCGCCAGTTGCTGTTTTTTGCTTGTTTTTTACATCGCAGAAAATCAATATTAAACGGAGTCCAAACACCGCGAAACTTTTTGTGGATTTTTTATGGGCCAGAAGACTCTCGATGGGCCAGGGCAGCACCTGGGGGTGCCCCGAGGGGGGCACAACCCACCAGGGCACGCCAGGGCCCCCTGGCGCGCCCACATGGGTTGTGCCCACCTTGGTGGCCTCCCGCACCCCCTCTTTGCACTATAAATTCTGAAATATTCCGAAACCCTTCGGGGTTAACCTAGATCAGATGTTCCACCGTCGCAGGGCTCCGTAGCCACCGAAAACCAATCTAGACCCATTCCGGCACCCTATCAGAGGGTGGAATCATCTCCGGTGGCCATCTTCATCATCCCGGCGGCCACCACGATGAGGAGGGAGTAGTCCACCATCGGGCTGAGGGTTTGTACTATTAGCTATGTGTTTAATCCCTCTCTGTCTCTCTCTCTCTTGTGATCTATAGCATGGGCTTTGTTAATATAGTCGGATCATATGATGTTTCTCCCCTCTATACTATTGTTGTGATCAATTGAATCTTTACCCTTTGAAGTTTTGTCATGTCAGATTGAATATTAAGAGATGAGAACACATGATGTATGTCTTGCGGTATGAATACCTGAGGTGACATTGGGGTATCTTATTGATTCACTTGATATATGTTATGGCATTCAACTTGCGGATTCCCACGGTGATATCGGGGTAATCTTTGCCTAGGGGTTGATGCACGCTTTTATTATCTTTTCTCCGATAGAAACTGTGGGGTCCCCCTGTAGTTCTTTGTGTGGATTGAGTATTATGAATATGAATTTGCTTTGGTGTTATTTTAGTACAAACTCTTGATTAGATCGATCGGAAAGAATAGCTTGCGTTATTTTAGTACGAACTCTAGTATAGATTGAACGGAAAGAATAGCTTTGAGGTGGTTTCGTACCCTACAAACAAATTATATCTTTTGTTCTCCGCTAATAGGAACTCGGGAGTGATTCTTTATTGCACTCTGAGGGATAGTCATATGATCCAACTATGTTAGCATTGTTGAGAGGTTGCACTAGTGAAAGTATGGACCCTAGGCCTCATTTTCAAGCGTTGCAATACCGTTTTTGTGCCTGTTTACTATTTGCTACCTTGCTGTTTTTATTTATTCAGATTATAGAAACATATTTCTACCATCAATATTACACTTTTATCACCATCTCTTCGCCGAACTAGTGCACCTATACAATTTTCCATTGTATCGGGTGTGTTGGGGATACAAAAGATTTCTTGTATTTGGTTGCAGGGCCGTTTGAGAGAGACCATCTTCATCCTACACCTCTCACGGATTGGTAAACCTTAGGTCATTCACTTGAGGGAAAATTGCTACTGTCCTACGAAACTCTGCGCTTGGAGGCCCAACACGTATCTACAAGAATAAAGTTGCATAGTGGACATCAAGCTCTTTTCTGGCGCCGTTGCCGGGGAGATGAGTGCTTGAAGGTATATCTTTAGATCTTGCAATTGAATCTTTTAGTTTCTTGTTTATCACTAGTTTGGTCTATAAAAGAAAACTACAAAAAATGGAATTTAGGTTGCATCCTATTATTGATCATCTTTATAATATATTTTCTTGAAAATGATGGTTTGAAAATTGTGCTCAATTGTTAGAAGAAGAAGTCAATAAAATGTTTGGCACAGAATATTTGAATGACGAGCATGATTGCAATGTTGTTAGTGTGAACTCTTTGAATATCCAAAATGCTAATGATGATTGCACAAGTCATGACAAAAATGTTTCTTATGAGCATGTCACTTTTTGCGGAGTGAATTGGGAGTGCCTTTGCACACCAAAAAGGGAAGATGGGTTTTGTAAGAAGCATAAATATTTATAAACGAAAAATTTGCAAGAGAGGATAGATGATTATGCTGAAAGATTTAATTTTTTTCGCCATCCTTGTGAACTTTGCAATGAGCATGGTCATTTAAATCTCTAATGCAAATTCTTTCATGATCAAATTGTGTACAAAAATTGCGATAAATTGATTACTCTTGAGCATCATAAAGAGTTTAGTCTTCTTTTGGGGTATGAAGAAATGAAACCTATAACTAAGGGTATTCCAAAATTTAATCTCGAGAGGTTTCTTGATTTTGATCTAGAAGAAATTTATATGTTTTGTGCGGTAAATTGCATTGAGAATCCTTATATTGCCAACTACTTAAAGACAAGAAAACAAAAGGAGTATGAAGAGAGTACTAATGAAAGGGAAAATGTTTCCCAATACCCTCCTAGTGTTTATTATGATGAATCAGGTAACAAGGAGGAGCTTCCTATCCAATCAATCTCTTCAACAAGAAGCTTGAAAAAATTAATTAAACCCACACATGTTGTGGTGAAGCAGAGCAAGTTGGCAAAAGTGGCAGAGATTTGCGATCGATTGGAGGCGCTAGATGCGAAAGGAGTAGTCGCAGCGTTTGGACCAGGTGCAGGTGAAGGTAAATCTCTCCTGTGACACATTGGGCAAGGTACAATAGGAGCAAGCTCAGTCGGTGAGGCAGAATGCTCCGGTCGCGGCGAAGGGAGGGGTGAGCCCTCAAATTCCATCTCCTCCAAATGGGTTGTTGGGATCAGCGCCTGCAACTCAAGGCTCCACGGCGAGGAGTCAGCATCGGCCCCATCAGGTACATGTCACCAACCCGCATCCTAGTAGAGAACAAGGAGAACATGTGCAGTGTGAGGAAGCGGCTGGGAAGAGGAATTAGATGCCTAAAATGGATTTTCCAAAATTTGATGGTACTGGGGCTAGAGTCTGGATTGATTAGTGTGAGGCATTTTTCCACTTGTACAACATTCCAGATACTTTTTGTGTGCCATCTGCATCTTTGAATTTGGTAGATAATGTTGCACATTGGTTTCAATTAGTCGGACAAAAGGGGATGTGGCCGAATTGGGAAAAAAATTGTGAAGCACTGCTTTCTGAATTTGATGTTAATGTGCATAGGGAGTTACTTAAATCCTTGCTCGGGCTGAAGCAGTGGGGCTCTGTAAAAGAGCACAAAGGTAAATTTCACTAGTTGGTATATAGCATCAGGTTGTATGAGCCTCAGTTAAGTGACACCTTATTGGTCACAAGGTTTATCATGGGTTTAAAGGAGGAATTGAGGGCTGCTGTGGAAATGCAATTACCTGAATCTGTTCAACAAGCTGCACTATATGCTCAAGTTCAGGAGAGATTGCTTCAGCAGAACAAGAGCAGTAAAACTAATTATTCAAAAAAATCACTGGTAGACAGGACTCTAGAAATTCATTTGCACCAGGAGAATTGAGGAAGTCTAAGCAGCTCAAGGAATATAGGAGAGCTAATGGACTATGTTATGGATGTGGGGAGCAGTACAGTCCTGGACATGCTTGCACAACTTCAAGTGAGAAATCTGCTTAGCTTAAGACAGTGGAAGCTATAAATCCTCATGAGATAATTTCGGATGCTATGTTGGATGCATTGATGTATGAACAGCAAGAGGAATGTGCTACTATTTCTGTTCAGGCCTTGTCAGGTGCTACACATCAAAAAACTATACAGTTTAGAGCACTGATTGGAAATCAAGGGGTATTACTGTTGTTAGATTCTGGTAGTACACATACTTTTATAGACTAGGCTCTGTTGGACAGGATTAAGTTGACACCAGAAAGATTGTCTAAACCATTGTTTGTCAAAGTGGCAAATGGTGATAAGCTACAACATACTAAATATATTCCAAACTTAACCTGGTGGCTGCAAGGACAACACTTCACCAGTCATATGAAAGTGATGCAATTGGGAAATTATGACATTATTTTGGGTATGGACTGATTAGAGAAATGGGGGGTTATGAAATGCCGTTGGGCTGAAAAGTGGATTCAATTTGACTACACAGGACAATCTGTGAAGTTGCAAGGAGTGCTACCCAGTTAGAGCTCAGAACTAAAGGAAATTCCTGTGGAACAGTTACTGAAATGGGACAAGGGTAATGATATTATGGCAGTAGCTTTAATTCATCTTGTGTATGAGAAAGAGGATAAACAGGAATTTCCTGAACCAATTAAAGAATTGCTTCAGCAATATACTGATGTTTTTAGTGAACCAAAAGCTCTACTTCCTCACAGACAAATTGATCATGCTATTAATCTGGTTCTTGGGGCTGTACCAGTTAACAACAGACCTTATAGGTATTCTCCCCTGCAGAAGGATGAAATAGAAAGACAAGTGAATGAGATGATGAAGCCAGGTTTAACTACAACCAGTTTGAGCCTTTTGCCTCTCCAGTGTTGTTGGTTAAGAAAAAAGATGGAACATGGAGGTTTTGTGTGGATTATAGAAAGAACAATGCACTAACAATCAAAAACAGATTTCCCTTGCCAGTCATAGATGAACTATTGGATGAATTGGCTGGAGCTAAATGGTTTTCTAAACTAGATTTAAGAGCTGGTTATCATCAAATTAGAATAGTCCCTAAAGATGAATATAAAACAGCTTTTAGGACACATCATGGTCAATTTCAGTATAGAGTGATGCCCTTTGATTTAGCAACTGCTCCTAGTACTTTTCAATGTGTATTGAACTTCCTGTTCCCTGGCAGAAAATATGTTCTGTCCATTATGGATGACATACTTATTTTTAATCAGACTTTGGAAGGTCATCTCAGACATTTGAGACAAGTGTTGATAGTACTGAGAGAAAATCAGTTTTACGTGAAGGAGAGTAAATGTTCCTTTGGGCAGCAGTCTTTGGAATATTTGGGTCATGTGATCTCTGACAAAGGAGTGGCCACTGACCCCACAAAAACTTATGTTATGTTAGAATGGCATGTACACAGGTACATAACTGAACTCAGAGGATTTCTTGGGCTCACTGGGTACTATAGGAAATTTAGTCATAACTATGGAATTATAGCTAAGCCTTTGACAATGTTGTTGAATAAACAGTTCTTTCTCTGGTCAGGAGAGGCTCAAACTGCTTTTGAACAGTTAAATCAAGCAATGGCCTCTACTCCTATGCTAGCTCTTCCTAATTTTGACAAGCAATTTTTTGTGGAAACTGATGCATGTGACTCTGGTGTTGGGGCTGTGCTTACACAAGAGGGGCATCCTGTGGCTTTTTACAGCAAAGCTTTGGGTCAGAAAAACCAGAAGTTGTCCATTTATGAGAAAGAATTTCTGGCAATTATGATGCCATAGATAAGTGGAGATCTTACTTGTCCGGAGGTCCTTTTGTGATCAAAACTGATCACTAGAGCTGATGTCACTTAGGAGATCAAGTATTAACTTCAGATCTGCAGAGAAAGGCCATGACCAAATTAGTGGGTCTACAGTTCACCATAAAATACAAGAAGGGGGTAGAGAACACAGTGCCAGATGCACTGTCCAGGGTAGCTCACCTATTTCCAGTGCAGGCTCTGTCCTCTTTGCAACCTATTTGGATTCAGGAGGTTTTAAATTCCTACTGCTTGTCCTGGGTTTATGTTACATGAAGGAATTCTGAAAAACAATGATAAGATGTGGATTGGAGCTAATGTGGGGTCGCAAACCAGATTGATACAGGCCTTTCACTCTACTCCTGTAGGAGGTCACTCTGGAGTTCTACCTACCTATTTCAGAGTTAAGCAACTGTTCAGTTGGCAAGGTATGAAAACTGATGTGCAAAACTTTGTGAAGCTGTGTGCTATCTGTCAACAAGTAAAGCATGAGCTATGTAAATCTCCTAGACTATTACAACCTTTACCAATACCTGAAGGACCTTGGCAGTCAATCAACATGGATTTCATAGAAGGGCTTCCAAAATCTGAAGGCTATAGTTCTATTTTGGTGGTGGTTGACAGGTTTACTAAAGTAAGTCACTTTATACCTCTCAAACATCCATTCACTACTGCTGGGGTGGCCAAAGCATTCCTTCAGAATATTTTTAGACTGCATGGGCTACCTCTGTCTAGTGTCTACAAAGACAAAGTGTTCACTAGTGCCTTTTGGAAAGAGCTTTTTAGAGTGCGGGGCACCGAATTGCAAATGAGCACAACATATCATCCACAAATTGATGGTTAGACTGAAAGAGTGAATCGGGGTTTGGAGATGTATCTCAGGTGTGTAGTACATGATTGTCCTGCCAAGTGGAAACAATGGCTACCTCAGGCTGAGTTTTGGTATAATTCCACATTTCACTCCTCTTTAGGTTGCCCCCCTTACTAAGCACTGTATGGACATGAGCCTAACATTTGTCAGTTGGCAAGTTCATCAAATTCTCTCAATCCTGATGTTTCTAGTTGGATTTCTGCTCAGACAGAACACACTTCCAGTCTGAAAGAGCATTTACATAGAGCCCAGGTTAAGTACAAGCACTATGCTGATAAAACAGATCTCCTCGGGAGAACAAGTGCACTTGTGGTTGCAGCCATATGCTCAGTCGTCAGTGGTCAATAGACCCTGTCTCAAATTGGCCCTCAAATATTTCGGTCCCTTCAAGATTTTGGAAAAGGTGGGGTAGTGGCTTATAAATTGGAGCTTCCGAAGGGCAGTCAAGTTCATCCAGTTTTTCACGTATCTCAGTTGAAGTCCCATGTGCATATCACGCACCGGTGTTTACTGTGTTGCCTAAACCATTTTTAGTTCCAGGGGTGATACCAGAGGAGACTCTAGATCGCAAACTGGTGAAAAAAAAGACAATACAACACACTTGCAGGTTTTGATCAAGTGGTCTACTGTTCCGGTTTGTCAAATTCAGGGCTCTACAGACCCAAGAGAGGTTCAAACTCACGGCGTGTGCGAAGAACTCAACCTCTCCAGTCAACAGATTCATCGCTCTCCCGACCTAGCTTGATGAACGGGAAAGGAAAGAGACACAACAGTTTACCCAGGTTCGGGCCACCTTGCGGTGTAGGACCCTACTCCTTCTTTGGGGTGGATTAGCCTCACGAGGGGCTGAGGATGAACTAGTAAGAACTAGTACAGAAGAAGAACAACTTCAGGAGGTCTGTTCTTGTGTGAGTGTGAGCTAGTGAGGGTTTGGATTCGGGGATCCCCTCCTATGGTGGTGGCTAAGCTATAGTGGCCCCGGTCCTCTTCCTCCAAAATGAAGGCGGGAAGGGATCCCACAGTGTCCAAGTTTGAAGGGGGACAAGTAGTACATCTTATCCTGACGAAAGGTGGTCTTTGCCTACAAAGCCTCTGCTCATGACGCCATGGTGGGCTCGGTGATGATATTCGCCCTGCCGTACTGGCGGTTTTGGTCTCATTGCACTGGAATGGAAACCTTTGGCTGAGTCCCCGGGACCCCGTGCATGCACTTGCCTCCTTAGCACCAAAGAGGAAACCTGCCACTCTGCACTCGCTGGCGCCCGCCTGGCCTTGGTCGTCATGGCTTGCGTCACCCAAACCTCATGACGTGGACATTTGCATAGGAATCTCCGCTCCTTAGGAGGCTGCCTGGGGAGGCTACCCTTTCTGAAGGTCTTGGTGTCGTCCGCCTCGCAAGGCTTGGCCCCTCGCAAGGGTCTTGTCTTGTTGATGTTGAAGATGGGCCGTACTAGGCCGTTGATGGAGCCATGCCTTGGGCCGCAGGCAGGCAAGTCTGGGCACCCTGGTTCCCAGAACGCCGACATTAGCCCCCGGGCCCAAGGCGCGCTCAGGCTTGGCTTCGAGGTGAAGCCAAAGGGCAAGGGCAAAGCGCCGCAGGCCCCAATAGCCTGCGGACCGAGTTGACGTGTGGCGCTTGATGGGACGTGGGCGTCTCCACTTCCCCACACAGCTTCGGCAACCGCTCAATTTGACGACTACCTGTCAAACACGGCCTGGCCATCATTGCCCGTCGTCTTCGTCCCCCGCTCCTCCTCTTTCTTGTGAACTTGTGTCTCCTTCTCCAGATTCCGCACCAGCACCAACCCACTTCTGCCGTCATGGTTCCCAAAGTCGATGAAGAAAGGGGAGGCCCACGCGACCGCAAAGCCTTTGCCGGGGCTAGAACCCGCGCTGGGCCGGTCCACGATGGTCAACCAGGAAGGGTTGGACAAGGTTCGACAGGTCCTCGCCACCGATTCCAACGAGTGGAAGGCGACGAGAGTCTGGCCTGCCTCCCAGGCCTTTGTTGACAAGGAAGCCACCAAAATTCCCCTTCACCTTCATGCCCTCCTGGCTGGTGTGGTCCCCCTTTCTCTGATTTCTTCAACACCGTGCTCTCGCATTATCATATCCAAGCGCTCCATCTGGACTCCATCGTCCTCCTCTCTGCTTTTGCCTTCTTGTGTGAGGCTCTCGTGGGCATTGCCCCATCTATGGCCTTGTTCCGCAATTTCTTCTTACTCCACCTGGTCGACAGCAGGCAACGCTCGGGGTGCGTGTCGTTCCAGACGGTGGCGGCGACAGCCGGCTCCGGCATCAACTTCATGTTCCGCCCGGATGTAAAAAGATTCCGGAAGCAGTGGGTGTATGTGGGCGCCACCATGCTCAGCCCCCTGCTCCTTCGATGGTGGTGAGGGAGATCGTCCGGCGGCGCATCGCCTCGCTCCAACGCCATTCGTGCCCAATGTGGACCTTCACCGGCCCCATTGATCCCATGAGGCTCCAGGTGCCTTCTCTCCCCTCCAAGACATTGTACATAGTGCTGGAGCTCCTGACGGGTGACCTAGCACCTGCTGCGCTCCCTGCCGAGGGGTGTCTCTTGTACAACTGCTCAAACGGAGGGGCCTTCGTCGAGAAGATGTTGGGCTTCAACGAGTGGGGGTTGTTCCCCGAGGGTCACGTGGGGAATCGCGAGAACCCTATCTTGATGGCTCCTATGCTTGTTGGCCTGGTGGTGCGCACCCCTAAGATGTTTGCGGGGGGGGGGGGGGGGGGGGACGAGCGCCATCGACTGCTCCTGAGGTGGCCGCCGGAGGGAAGGCGCCACCAAGTGCTCCTGAGGTGGCTGCTGGAGGGCAGACACCACCAAGTGCTCCTGAGGTGGTGATACGTCTCCAACGTATCTATAATTTATGAAGCATTCATGCTTTTATATTATCTGTTTTGGATGTTTACGGGCTTTATTATACACTTTTATATTATTTTTGGGACTAACCTATTAACCGGAGGCCCAACCCATATTGTTGTTTTCTTGCCTATTTCAGTGTTTCGAAGAAAAGGAATATCAAACGGAGTCCAAACGGAATGAAACCTTCGGGAGCGTGATTTTTGGAACGAACATGATCCAGGAGACGTGGAGCTGAAGTCAGGGAAGCTTCGAGGAGGCCACGAGGCAGGGGGGCGCACCCACCCCCTGGGCGCGCCCTCCACCCTTGTGGGCCCCTCGTGGCTCCCCTGACTGACTTCTTTCGCCTATATAAGTCCATATACCCTAAAACCTTCGGGGAACAGAATAGATCGGGAGTTCCGCCGCCGCAAGCCTCTGTAGCCACCAAAAACCTCTCGGGAGCCCGTTCCCGCACCCTGCCGGAGGGGGGATTCCTCACCGATGGCCATCTTCATCATCCTGGCACTCTCCATGACGAGGAGGGAGTAGTTCACCCTCGGGGCTGAGGGTATGTACCAGTAGCTATGTGTTTGATCTCTCTCTCGCGCGTTCTCTCTCTGGCACGATCTTGATTTCTCGCGAGCTTTGCTATTATAGTTGGATCTTATGATGTTTCTCCCCCTCCACTCTCTTGTAATGGATTGAGTTTTCCCTTTGAAGTTATCTTATTGAATTGAGTCTTTAAGGATTTGAGAACACTTGATGTATGTCTTGTCGTGCTTATCTGTGGTGACAATGGGATATTCACGTGATCTACTTGATGTATGTTTTGGTGATCAACTTGCGGGTTCAATGAATCTATGCATAGGGGTTGGCACACGTTTTCGTCTTGACTCTCCGGTAGAAACTTTGGGGCACTCTTTGAAGTACTTTGTGTTGGTTGAGTAGATGAATTTGAGATTGTGTGATGCATATTGTATAATCATACCCACGGATACTTAAGGTGACAATGGAGTATCTAGGTGACATTAGGGTTTTGGTTGATTTGTGTCTTAAGGTGTTATTCTAGTATGAACTCTATGATAGATTGAACAGAAAGAATAGCTTCGTGTTATTTTACTACAGACTCTTGAATAGATCGAGAAGAAAGGATAACTTTGAGGTGGTTTCGTACCCTACCATAATCTCTTCGTTTGTTCTCCGCTATTAGTGGCTTTGGAGTGACTCTTTGTTGCATGTTGAGGGATAGCTATATGATTCGGTTATGTTATTATTGTTGAGAGAACTTGCACTAGTGAAAGTATGAACCTTAGGCCTTGTTTCCTACCATTGCAATACCGTTTACGCTCACTTTTATCATTAGTTACCTTGATGTTTTTATATTTTCAGATTACAAAAACCTATATCTACCATCCATATTGCACTTGTATCACCATCTCTTCGCCGAACTAGTGCACCTATACAATTTAACATTGTATTGGGTGTGTTGGGGACATAAGAGACTCTTTGTTATTTGGTTGCAGGGTTGCTTGAGAGAGACCATCTTCATCCTACGCCTCCCATGGATTGATAAACCTTAGGTCATCCACTTGAGGGAAATTTGCTACTGTCCTACAAACCTCTGCACTTGGAGGCCCAACAACGTCTACAAGAAAAAGGTTGTGTAATAGACATCAAGCTCTTTTCTGGCGCCGTTGCCGGGGAGGTGAGTGCTTGAAGGTATATCTTTAGATCTTGCAATCAAATCTTTTTGTTTCTTGTTTTATCACTAGTTTACTTTATAAAAGAAAACTACAAAAAAATGGAATTGAGTTTGCCTCATACGCTTCATCTTTTTAATATCTTTCGTGAGAATGATGGAAAGGAAAATTGTGCTCAATTGCTAGAAGAAGAATGCATTAAAATGCTTGGCACTAAATCTTTGAATGATGAGCATGATTGCAATGTTGTTAGTATGAATTCTTTGAATATCATAGTACTAATTGTGATTGCACTAGTTATGATGAAAATGTCTCCTATAAGCATGTCGATTTTAGTGGAGTACATTGGGTTTGCAGGTACACACCAAATAGGGAAAATAGATATTGCAAGAGGCATGAGCATTTAGAAACTAAATTATTGCAAGGAAGACTAAATGTGAGTGCTGAAAATTTAAATTTCCTTTGCCGTACTTGTGAACTTTGCAATGAACGTGGTCATTTACATCTCCGATCCAAATTGTTTCATGATCGAATCATGTCCAAAAATTGTGATGATTTGATTTCCCTTGCACATTATAATGAACTTAGTTTGCTTTTGGGTTATGAAGAATTGAAACGTTTAACTAAGAATCTTCCAGAATTTGCCCTTAAGAAATTTCTTGATATAGATCTAGAGAAAATTTATATGTATTGTGAGGTGAATTGCATTGAAAATCCTTATATTGCCAATTACCTAAAGAAAAGAAAGCAAATAGAAGATGAAGAGAACACTAATGAAAGGGAAGAGACTTCCCAATATCCTCCTATTATTTCTTATGATGAATCAGGTAATGTGAAGGAGCTTTCTATTCAACCAATCTCATCAATAAGGAGCTCAAAGAAGAGGGCTGAACCCACACATGATGTGAAGAAGAAAAAGAAAAAACGGAGAAGCAAAGGTAAAAAGGTATCCCTTGCAAATGATGTTGCTCCTACTACTCATTGTGATGATGATAATTGCTATACTATTGGTGCTATCCATACTATTAATGATGAGAGTGATTATGCTTATGATATGAAAAGGCCCAAGCTTGGGGAAGCTATGTTCGATGAGGATGACATATTTGAGAATATATTTGCTGCAATTAATGTTTGTCCCAAGCTTGAGGATGCTACGTTTAATGAAGATGATATTTTTAGCCTCCCAAGTTTTGATATGCAAAGTTGTTATGATGATAGCATGCCTTCTACTTATGATGATTATATTGATGAAAGTGGGTTTGGAAGAGTGTCAACTTTAGGAAGTAATGATCCCACTATTTTGGAAGATTTTGAATCTTATAATATTTATGAAAGTGGATTTGGAAGAGTGTCAACTTTATTTAGTGATGATTCCACTATCTTGGAAGAGGTTTCAATCGATTATGATGAGAACAAAGTTGCTACTTATGATGATTATTATGATGAAACTTATGCTATAAAAAGTAGTGATGATTATATTTATAAAACTTGTCATGATTATGATTACCCTTTTTCTGAACTTTACTCTTTTAATGTGGAAAAAAAATTAGTATTCGAGTCTCTTATGATACTCCTACAATTCCGAATAAGAAGAATTTTGCTTATGTGGAGAGTAGTAAATTTTCTATGCTTGTAGATCATGAAAAGAATGCTTTAGGTGCTGGTTATATTGTTGAATTCATTCATGATGCTACTGAAAATTATTATGAGAGATGAACATATGCTTGTAGAAATTGCAATAATATCAGATTTCCTCTCTATGTGTTGAAAATCTTGAAGCTATGCTTGTTTTGCCTTCCTATGCTAGTTGATTATTGTTCCCATAAGTTGTTTGCTCACAAAATCCCTATGCATAGGAAATTGGTTAGGCTTAAATGTGCTAGTCATGTGCTTCATGATGCTCCCGTTACGTTTCAATTCTTATCTTTTATGTGAGCATCATTGTCATCATCATGCCTAGCTAAAACGCATTAAAGAAAAGCGCTTGTTGGGAGACAACCCAATATTTACCTTTACTGTTTTTGTGTGTTCACATGATTATGCTACTGCAGTAATCATGTTTTATAGCTTTTGTTTCAATAAAGTGCCAAGTAAGACCTTTAGGATAGCTTACGGTGATAGTTGTGTTGATCCTGCTGAAAATCAGAAACTTTTGCACCCAGTAAATTAGTTTTTATAATTCACAGAAACTGTCTTTTGATCTGATTCTTTTTTCTTTGGATTGGTACACAAATTTCTTAGGACTTTCTAATTTTGTAGGATTTTTGTAGTTCCATAAGTGTACATTTGATACAGATTACTACAAAGTGTTCTACTTTTGACAGATTCTGTTTTCTATGTGTTGTTTGCTTATTTTGATGAATCTATGAGTAGTATCGGAGGGTATGAACCATTGAGAAGTTGTCATACATTATATATTACCCCAATATGAATTTAGAATGAGTTCATTACAGTACCTAAGTGGTGGTCTTATTTTCTTATACTAACGGAGCTTATGAGTTTTCTGTTGAGTTTTGTGTTGTGAAGTTTCAAGTTTTGGGTAAAGATTCGATGGACTATGGAATAAGGAGTGGAAAGAGCCTAAGATTGGGGATGACAAAGGCACCCCAAGGTAATATTCAAGGACAACCAAGAGCCTAAGCTTGGGGATGCCCCGGATGGCATCCCCTCTTTCGTCTTCGTCTATCGGTAACTTTACTTGGAGCTATATTTTTATTCACCACATGATATGTGTTTTGCTTGGAGCGTCATTTTATTTTGTTAGTATTTGATTGATGTTATTTAGAATAATGTTTTGCATCTATATTTTCAATAAAAATGTCAAGGATAGCCTTTACCATGCTTATTTTGCTAGTATACATGTTGCTGTTTGAAAACAGAAAGTTTACCGCTGTTGCAAAAATTCCCTAGAAAAGTCAGAGAATGATATAATGTTGAAACTTTTTGCATATTGAGATATGATAAATCTTATAAAGCTTAGTATTTTTCTAATAATTTTTGGATTTAGGGAAGTATGATGAATCTTGCATTCTTTACAGACTATACTGTTTTGGCAGATTGCTGTTATGGTTGCATTGTTTGCATATGTTTGGTTGTTTAATGATTCTATTTGAGGATAGGAGTATTAAATATGCAGGGGCATTTATTATGCAATATTGAATAATAATTTTAGTGATTTGTTATAGTAGAATATGATAAGGCTTTTGCATTGGTTTATACTAACTTATCTCACGAGTTCTTGTTGAGTTTGGTGTGGATGAAACTTTCGAGATTTAGGAAACCAGGGTATAAAAGGAATTAAGGGGACACAAAATCTCAAGCTTGGGGATTCCCAAGGCACCCCAAGATAATATTTCAAGAAGTCTCGAGCATCTAAGCTTGGGGATGCCCCGTTAGGCATCCCACCTTTCTTCTTCAACAACTATCGGTTAGTATCGGTTGAACCTAAGTTCTTGCTTCTTCACATGAGTTGTGCTATCCTTGCAATGTCATTTTATTTTGCTTTGCTTGCTGTTTGAATAAAATACCAAGATCTTAAATTCTTAAAGGAGAGACAGTCTTCACATAGTTGCATAATTATTTAACTACTCATTGATCTTCACTTATATCTTTTTGGAGTAGTTTGTCATTTACTCGTGTGCTTCACTTATATCCTATGAGTAAATGGTTGAATGAGTTGAATGTCATAAATCTGAATTTATACATGTTTCATTTTCTTATCCCATGGGGAGTAATGACTTCGCATCTAAGAAGTAGAGGTAGTAAATTTATTGAAGGTTAGCAAACATTGTATTGGTCACTTGAACAATTCATGAAAGAATATTTTTTTGACTATACACAGTAGGGCAAAACCACACTGCATTTTTTATATTATTTAAAGGACAAAAACAAAAAGGTGCCACTGTACATACGGCTTGAGATAAGCCAAAAGAGCAAAAAGGAAAGAAAAACAATGAAAAAACTAGCTACTAAGATTACAGCACAAGATTATCAAGCCAAGAACAGTAGGCTCCAGCATAGCTCTTCTTAATTCTAAATCTGAGTAGGTTGAGCTCCACCAGGAAGATAGCTTTCCACCTCTGAACGCTAGGTTGAATTGCTTTGAAGATCAAATTGTTCCTTGAGATCTAGATAGCCCAAGAAGCAAGGATGATTATTTCCATGAAAAAAGGCACATGAAGTTTCTGCTTGAGATCAAGAAAAGCTTCCAGTACTGAAACATTTGCTTGTCTTGAAGGGCATATCAGGTCCCAACATTGAGCTGCAAAAGGACAGGTCCAGAAAAGATGTTGAAGAGTTTCCTCCTGTGGGCAATTGTTGACATCACAGTTATAGTTGTCCAGATGAAAAGTTTTCCTTCTCAGAAGATTTGTAGTATTGAGCTTGTCATGAAGTAGTCTCCAAAAAACACCTTGTGTTTTGGCTGACATGAACTATTCCAGATCCAGTTGAATTGTTGTGGCACAATTTTAACTCCCATCAGAACTTTATATGCCTTAGCAACTGAAAATTGCTCATTTCCCCAAATGTAACTCCAGGTGTCAGTGTAATCTAGTGTATCAGAGGCCCTTAAATTAATGCAAATGTCTTCCATAGCTTCAAATTCCTGGAAAGCTTGTACAGTTAGAGGTAGATGAAACAGATCCTCCAAGTATTCAGTTTGGAGAATGGTGTGGACAGTAGCAGCCTTGTTTTTCGCAAAAGAGAATAAGTGAGGGAACATGTCTTGCAAACAAGCTGAGTGCTAAAGATCAGTCCAAAATAATGCACTCTTGCAATCACTATGTTGCATCTAGCCAAGGACTTATAGTTATCAATAAGATTAAGGTTTGCCTTCCACCAGAAGGATCCAATCCAGCTATTACCAGGCAGTGAATCATTGTTGTAATATGATTCCCAGATCAAGTTGACCCAAGGAATACTGTGCGTGTTATAGAACTTGTGCAGGTTCTTAAGTAGCAGGGCTTTATTCTGAACAAAGATATCCATCACCCCCAAACCACCCTAATTTTTAGGTCTGCAAACAATGCTCCATGCCACCATGGCAGGCCTATGGTCCTCCAGATCAAGGCCTCTCCAAAGGCAATGCCTCAAATATTTTATGGCTTGGGTTTTGATGCTGACAGGAACATCAAGGCATCCCATGAGATAGATCAACAAAGAATTTAGGATAGATTTCACCAGCAGCAATCTCCCAGCCATTGTCATGAAGGAGGACAAACCCACAAGCTTCTTCTGCAGTCTTGTGACAAGAGGAAAGCATTGCTCAACAGTAGGCTTATGAAGACCTAAGGGTGCTCCCAAATATTGAATCGGAAAAGATTCCTTCTTGCAATGAAAAGTATTTATCAAAATCTCCACCTTCTCTTCTGGCACATTTATTGGAATCATACTTGATTTATTATAGTTTACTCTAAGGCCAGTGGCATCTGCAAAAGTATTGAGAAGGGCTTTGAGACAATGTAGTTGCTTGGCATCTGCTTGAAGAAGAACCAGGGTCTCATCAGCATACTGGACAATTGGAAAATCAGGGCATGACTCCACTTGCAAGGGAGAAGTTAATAAACCCAGGTGCACTGCCTAGTTTAGAACTGACTGCAGTAGGTATGCAGGAAGCACAAAAAGAAGAGGGGACAGAGGATCCCCTGCCTAACACCTCTAAGGCAATAAAACTTTTTGCCAGGAACACCATTTAGCAAGATAGCAGATGAAGCAGAAGTGAACAGCATTTTGATCCATGTAATCCATCTGTCCCCAAAACCTTTGGCCTTTAAAATATCCAACATTGTCTGGTGCTCAATGGTGTCAAAATCCTTTTCAAAGTCCAATTTAAGTACAATGATTTCTTCCTTACACTTATGACATTGGTGCAGATATTCATATGCCCAACCCAAACAATCATGTATAGATCTTTCTTTAAGAAAACCATATTGATTGATGTGAACCAACTTGAGAATCACCTTCTGCAACCTGTTTGCCAACAGCTTAGTGACAAGCTTCAGACAGCAGTTCAGTAAAGAGATTGGCCTAAAATCATTTGCTGTGAAGGGAGTACTCCCTTTTGGAATGAGGGTTATGTATGAAGTATTTAAGCTCTCAAGTTAAATTTGCCCTGCATGAAAATCATATATGAATTTGAGCACATCTCCCTTAATAATGTCCCAGCAAGACTTGAGAAATTCATTGTTAAAACCATCAGGGCCTGGTGATTTCTCTGTTGAGAGATCTTTGACCACAACATCAATTTCCTCTTCAGTGAAAGGTAATTCAAGGTTATCAAAAATATCTGAATCTTGTCTCTGCCCAAACAAGGAAGCCAAATCAAAGTGCATTGAAGTTTTTTGAGATGTGCCCATTCTTTTTTATAAGTTTCCAAGAGAATTGCAGCTTTCCCAGCATGATCAAATATCTCAACTTGGTCATCATTTTGAACAATAGCAATATGGTTATGCCTGTAGTTGATTGAGGCTTTAGTGTGAAATTTTTTTGTGTTTTCATCTCCAAACTTCACCCCCTTGATTTTCCCTCTTTGCTTCCAATAAATCTTTTGATTTCTCAATAAAATTAGTAGATGTTCTTTAAGAATAGCCCTGCAATTCCATTCATGAATGTCCAACTCTCTAAATTCCTCAAAGAAATCTCACGGGAAGATGAGCTCATTTAGCTTTGCAATTTGAGTTTTCAGACAGGACAATGATTTGGCCCACAGCTTCAAAGCTCTTCTTAAGTTTTAAAACTTAGCATTCAAAGTTTTTACAGCATCAAGATTTCCCACAGGAATATTCCAAGCAGCAGCAACTACCTACTTAAAATCAGAATGTTGGAGCCAATAATTTTCAAACCTGAGCACTCTTGCTTTTGGGATAGAAGTACCAACTTTTATAACATAGGGCAGATGATCTGATATAGGCTTTGCAAGAGGTAGCACAAATGTGTTTGGAAAAGATGACATTCATGAAGCAGAAGTGAAAAACCAATCAAGTTTTACCAACAGAGGATCATGATGCATGTTACCCTAACCGAACTTTCTGCCATGCAAAGGTAATTCAACTAAACCTTGATTACTGATTGCCTCATTAAACATAAGCATATCATTAACATCTCCACCAGGTTTGTTTCTATCTGATGGTGCCCTCATAAGGTTGAAATCTCCCATTAGAATCCAGTCAAAATCATCAGGCATGTGAATATTCAAAAACCAGTTAATAAACTCAATTTTGTCTTGTGGATCACATGGCCCATAAATATTAGAAAGAATCCTAGACTGATTAGAGAGCAGACTGGTAAATTGTACTGAAAGTGAGAACCTATTTTGTGCAATGACTTCTCCAAAGAACTGAGAACCATTCCAAGCCACAAGAAGCCCCCCAGAAGCTCCAACAGAGGGAAGGAAAGAAAATTTATTAATTCTGTTAGGGCAGAAGTTTTTAATGTAAGCTGTGTCAAAAGACTCTCTCTTGGTTTCTTGAAGACACAAAATATTGCAGTCACTCTCATCAATTTTCTGCCTTAAAGCCAACCATTTGTCCTCAGAATTCATTCCTCTAATGTTCCAATTGAGAATATTCCAGTTTCTGTTTGTGTTATTCATGGAAACACATGTTGGTTTTGTACCAGAGATCAAGCACCAGCACTTGATCAGCCAAACATAAAAGAGATGGCACAATGCCCTGATCCACAGCACATCACATGATCAGCAGAGCATCCAATCATAAAGCATATAAGTACTAATAAGAGAGTACATCACCAGACACACAGGGTTCATAAAGTGCCAGTAGCCAAGTCTTACATCATTCAAAAAAAGTTCCAAAATAGGGGGGAGGTACCACACACACAACTCCTCAACACATTACTCCAATTAAGGGCCTCAAACATTATGAAGAGTTGGAGGTATGTCCTTCTCCTTTGGCAAAGGGCACCTTGTCCAAAACATCCTCTTGCCTTCTCTTGGGCTTCTTGGCCAGCTTGTCCTCCAGCTCCCCCTCAGCAACCTTACAGAAAGAGGCAGTGAGGTTTTTAACAACTGATTTTTGTATGATGGGAGGGACAGCATTGCAAGGTAGACAATTATTATTAGAGCAGGAGTTTCTCTTGTAACCAGCATTGTCCTTCTTAATTCTATCACTTCTCCTTACCTCTATTTCCACTAGTGGAGTTTTTCCACTTCTTCTCTTCCTCAAGTTATCTTGACCAAAAGGCTGCAACAGGGCCTGGGACTCCACATCCTGCATATTGGCAGCCACTCCAATATTTTCTTTGCCCTTGTCTTGAGCACCTTCCTCCATGGCCTGACAAATAGGTGCATGTGAGATAGGACACTTGTCAGGTATATGAAATAGAATGGCTTGATCCATATTCTCCACAACAGTGAAAAGTTCCCACATTCCAGATTTTAACATATTGACAGTCCAGGCAAACTTATCAGGGGACAGAAGAAGGTGGACAATAAAGTTAAACCAACTTACATGAATGTTGGTAGAGAAAGAGCTCCTGTTTTCCAAAGGTTGCTCTTACAAGTGATGTTTCCACAGCAACATGCCTTCTTCAAAAATAGTATGATCATTGTTAGCACCAGCAGCCATCTGAATGCATTTCAAACCAAGTAGAGAAGGTGCCATGCTAAAGTGTTCATTTAATTGGTTAACCCAATTACCTTGGAGCCCTGATTGAAGATCCTCCAGGTTCTCAACTGGCTGCAAGCTTCCTCTAGAAGTATTTATATGATCAGTACTGCAAGCCAAGACTTCATTTGAGGATCCACTAGCAAGGGAAGGTTGAATTTGCTCATCAGTTGTCACAGCAGCCAAAGGTAAATCAGAGACCAAAACAGGCTCCAATGTAGCTTCTAGCAATACAGGTGGGATAGGAGCCACATCTAGAGTTGCAGAAACATCAGCATTAACATATGTTCCATGAATAGTGGGTGCAACATGTTGAAGTTGGTCAGCAACAATTTGATCATGCAGAACAACATCAACCATTGCATCATCCTGGTTCTGCTCATGCAACAAAGGAGGCTCCTCGTCATTTGACTGATAGTCCTGAATGATGTTCTGCAGTCCATTAGCAATCACAATGGCAGGAGGAGGAAGAATAGCAGGCATTGCAGCCCTAGGAAGGAGAACCTCCACTGCAACAGGAGGCAAAAACATATTTGTGTTATCTCCTTCAGAGAAAGACATGTCTGAAGATAAACTACTGTTGCTAGGTGCTAGAAGCAGTTCTTCCCCATCTGCCCAGGCCATTTCTTCCTGCTGCAAAGCATCCAAGAGGTCCTCAAGATCTGCATTCTGGTTATTCTGCTGATTCACTTCCCAGTTATCCCAATTCTCTGCAATCTGAACATCCATATTATTGTTGTTGACAGCATCATCATGAAAACCATCACCAGGCTCAGCATTTTCAGGTAAAGGGTGTGGGTCCACATTTGCAGGAGGAAAAGGATCCTCATCTGCTGGGCCTCCACCAAGGAGCTCACTTGCCAGAACTTCAATGGAGGAAGACCAGCCATCTTCCTCAAACTCATCCCCTTCACACCATCTCATACTTTTTGGAATGATATCTTAGTTCATAACTCTTGCGTTGACTACAATACTCCCCATGTGATCATCTTCCTTGTCCCAGGAGATCATGCGGCCAAACTTACTGAAAGCACAGGCCAAATCTTCAGTGTTACGAAAATCAAAAGGAACTCCCGTCATAAGCAACCAAACAATTCTATTTAAGTGAACCCTCCTATGGTTTCTGCCCTCATCATGCTTCACAAAAGTAATAAACACATCACCAAATTCATGAGGACTATCTAGCACCAACTTATCCCTGTCTCTAACCCTAGTGAGCCGAACATATGCCTCTCCGAACGGGCAGCGCTGAATGTCCCGCAACCCCAACTGCCTATGCTCAACAATAAACTCCTCAAGAACATCTCTTACATTGGGGAATGGAGCATCGGCGGGGAGGGGATGGATGGTCGCAATCTCCCAATCTTCATGGCGACGAGGATGATGCGGGAGCATCACCCGAGCCACCCCATTGCAGCCAGGGACCTGCTGAATGTCGAAGCCATGGGGCACAAAGGGACGCAGGTCAATCGGAATGTTGGCCATCGGAGCCGCAGAACGAGCACTCGCCGACGATGTCAAGCTCTAGGTGACGGGAGCAGAGTTTGAGCACTGTGGAGAAACAGAGGAGCAGTGCGGAGAAGTTGAGGAGGCAAGTGCAAAACGAGGCTGAAAATTAGGAAAAGATCTCAAACAGAGCTCGCTAAAAGAGGAAACTAGCGAGGGGTCGCGGGCCGGGCCAGTGGACTTGAACCAGTCCTGGACCGCGTCCAAGTCCCAGGCCTCATTTGGTGGGCTGGGGAAAGTAGCAAACCTAAGTGACAGGAAAAGCCCAGGAAGGCGTTTGTCGTGACACTCCCGAGCAAAGTGGCCCATCTTGCCACACACATAACATTGAAACGATTCATTTGAATGACCCAGATTCCCGCCCTCTGTAGTCGCTGTGTGAACCTCTCCTGAGGAACTAATATTGGGCATTAAGGGCACATTATTGTTCATGGCCACATTATTTCTGGTGGTCGGAATATTCACTAGGCGAGCAAAAACTGACGGTCGGGGTTGATCCCCGGAGACTCTGCCAGTGGCAGATCGCGGGCGCGGACCACTAGTGACCAAAGTCTAAGAAGCTTCTTCCTCACGATAGAAAAGTTGTTCTTCACATAACCAGTTAGGTCCTCCAAAGCCCCAAATATTGAAAACTAACTCAAAATCTTTTTCAACCACATGGCCATGATTATAGATCTCAAAACCCACTGCTTTTGAGGCAACAGAAAACTTGAAAGTTCTGTCCGTGAGATGAAGCACACAGAAACCTTGGGGATAACCACCAAAACAAGATTGCAACGTGATACTAACTGTGTGACAATCCAACCGAAAACAAGCACAGCAGAAGGAAACCGCCAAAGTGAACTCTCATTGACGAAAACCAGGCGAGAACACCACTGGGTGACCAAACTTTTGCCTCATAGAACGCTGAAAATCTTTACCTCAAGCAAAGTTGAGTGAAGGAGGATCCATGACCATCCTAGTAGCAACTCCTCCCACAAAGAAACCAGAGTTAGGTTGGTGGCTGCCACCCTCTGAGTGACAAGTGGCAGGGAGGCAGTGGCCGCCGGCGCCGGAGTAGCAACCGACGGTAGGAAAGGTGGCCGCTGGGGCCGGAGTGGCCACCAGCGGTGATCGCCTAGGAGGGGGAGCCTAGGATCGTGTTGTTGCTCCTCCACCGCCTGAAAATGTTCATGAAAGAATATTGAAGGAAGAGAGATTTCACATATAAATATACTATCTTAGACATCTTCTATGATTGTGAGCCCCATTAATTATTTTCAAACCTGACCAAATTAGTTGAAATTGGACAAGGAAGACAACGTAATGAGTTATGCTTGGGTGTATTTGTATAGAAGTTATATTGTTATAGATCCTCCAACATGTGGTGCTTGCCTTTTAGAATCCTTTGCTAGCCAAAATATCTGCACTAAGCGGGAATACTGCTTGTGCATCCAAATTCCTTGAACCAAGTTTCTTCCATGAGTGTCCACCATACCTACCTATATGTGGTATTTACCTGCCGTTCCAAGTAAATTTGCATGTGCCAAACTCTAAACCTTCAAATAATAATCTTTTTGTATGCCCGAATCGCTCATGTAGCGACTAGGGGCTGTCAATATCTTCCATTCTAGGTGGGTTAAGATGAGTGGACTCCGCTCATCATTCACGAGAAAAAATGGCTGGTAACTGGGATGCCCAGTCCCATGATCAAAAGATCAAAATCAAATCAGAAATAATTGCAAACAAAACTCCCTCAGGATTGATGTTAGTTGGAGGCACCCGTTGTTTCGGGCAAGCCATGGATTGATGATTGCTGGTGGAGGGGGAGTAAAAACTTTACCATTCTGTTTGGGAACCGCCTATAATGTATGTAGTATGGAAGATATTGGGAACTCTTGGTTGTTATGTTGACAATGAAAGCATACCTCTCAAAATTATTTTCATCTCTATTTCAAAATCGAGCTCTGGCACCTCTGCAAATCCCTGCTTCCCTCTGCGAAGGGCCTATCTTTTACTTTTATGCAAGAGTCAATAGTATTCCTTCTCATTCCTACCTACTCTTTAGTTGGCAAGCATCGTGTGTTGGGGAAAGATCTAAGCATATATGGCCATTCAAATATACTTCATCATGAATTATTATTGTTAACAATTATCTATATGATAAGTGAGTTGGGAGGCGAAACACTAAGCCCCTATCTTTCTCTATGTTTGATGGATGCTATTTTGTTCTAAGAATATGCTTCGAGTGTGGTAGCAATCATGGAAGACTATATGATAGTTGATCATGTGGAGTTTGCTAAATCAAAGCTCTAACATAGACCCTTCCTGAAAATAAGATGAATTGTAATTGCTTGATGACTGAGAATGAAGTTTGCTAGTTTTCAAGAAAGTTTATGGTCTATGCTTTAACATGTGAATAGCATGTTACTTGATCTTGAGAAGTTTTATGAGATGAACTACTGTTATGACATAATCATGCTAGAAAAGGTGATTGAAATTATCATTGAGAAAACTTGTGCACCTGATAGCATTCACACTTCATAAATTCTTTCTTTTATCATTTACCTACTCAAGGACGAGCATGAATTAAGCTTGGGGATGCTGATACGTCTCCAACGTATCTATAATTTATGAAGCATTCATGCTATTATATTATCTGTTTTGGATGTTTACGGGCTTTATTATACACTTTTATATTATTTTTGGGACTAACCTATTAACCGGAGGGCCAGCTCACATTGCTGTTTTCTTGCCTATTTCAGTGTTTCGAAGAAAAGGAATATCAAATGGAGTCCAAATGGAATGAAACCTTCGGGAGCGTGATTTTTGGAACGAACCTGATCCAGGAGACGTGGAGCTGAAGTCAGGGAAGCTTCGAGGAGGCCACGAGGCAGGGGGTGCGCCCACCCCCCGGGCGCGCCCTCCACCCTCGTGGCTCCCCTGATCGACTTCTTTCGCCAATATAAGTCCATATACCCTAAAACCTTCGGGGAACAGAATAGATCGGGAGTTCCACTGCTGCAAGCCTCTATAGCCACCAAAAACCTCTCGGGAGCATGTTCCGGCACCCTGCCGGAGGGGGGATTCCTCACCGGTGGCCATCTTCATCATCCCGGCGCTCTCCATGACGAGGAGGGAGTAGTTCACCCTCAAGCTTGAGGGTATGTACCAGTAGCTATGTGTTTGATCTCTCTCTCTCTCGTGTTCTCTCTATGGCACGATCTTGATGTATTGCGAGCTTTGTTATTATAGTTGGATCTTATGATGTTTCTCCCCCTCTACTCTCTTGTAATGGATTGAGTTTTCCCTTTGAAGTTATCTTATCGGATTGAGTCTTTAAGGATTTGAGAACACTTGATGTATGTCTTGTCGTGCTTGTTGTGGTGACAATGGGTTATTCACGTGATCTACTTCATGTATGTTTTGGTGATCAACTTGCGGGTTCAATGAATCTATGCATAGGTGTTGGCACACGTTTTCGTCTTGACTCTCTGGTAGAAACTTTGGGGCACTCTTTGAAGTACTTTTAGTTGGTTGAATAGATGAATTTGAGATTGTGTGATGCATATCGTATAAGTATACCCACGGATACTTGAGGTGACAATGGAGTATCTTGGTGACATTAGGGTTTTGGTTGATTTGTGTCTTAAGGTGTTATTCTAGTATGAACTCTATGATAGATTGAACGGAAAGAATAGCTTCGTGTTATTTTACTATGGACTCTTGAGTAGATCGAGCAGAAAGGATAACTTTGAGGTGGTTTCGTACCCTACCATAATCTCTTCGTTTGTTCTCCGCTATTAGTGGCTTTGGAGTGACTCTTTGTTTCATGTTGAGGGATAGTTATATGATCCGGTTATGTTATTATTTTTGAGAAAACTTGCACCAGTGAAAGTATGAACCTTAGGCCTTGTTTCCTACCATTGAAATACCGTTTACTCTCACTTTTATCATTAGTTACCATGCTGTTTTTATATTTTCAGATTACAAAAACCTATATCTACCATCCATATTGCACTTGTATCACCATCTCTTCGCCGAACTAGTGCACCTATACAATTTACCATTGTATTGGGTGTGTTGGGGACACAAGAGACTCTTTGTTATTTGGTTGTATGGTTGCTTGCGAGAGACCATCTTCATCCTACGCCTTCCACGGATTGATAAACCTTAGGTCATCCACTTGAGGAAAATTTGCTACTGTCCTACAAACCTCTGCACTTGGAGGCCCAACAACGTCTACAAGAAGAAGGTTGTGTAGTAGACATCAGGTGGCTGCCCGCAGCCCTGCAGACAGCACGGGGGGAGCCCCGTCCGCGGCTGCAACTGCCGCCCCCGCCACCAGGGGTAGCATGCCATCCTTCAGCGTACCCCTTCCGAATGCCGGGGTGTCCCACAAGAGGAAGGGGTTCGGGAGCTGCCGTGGCGCCGCCCCACGGGCCCTGAAATAGAGGAAATGGATTGCCATAGATGAGTAAGTACATTTCCCTTCTGGATTCTTGCATGTTGCGTCCCCCCTCTGACATTTGCCCTTCAGGCTCCCTTCCGTCGCCACGGTGAGCCTGCCTGGAGCTCGTTCTCCGGAGGCTTCCATTCGGGCCGTGACCCCAGACCTCCCAAGCTGGACAACCGCGCACAAGGTGGTGCCGGTCCATGAGCTGAGGCCGTGGCCTGAAGGCCGAGGGCCCGCTCTCCCGGCGCCCCTGCCCCAGAGCAACTTCCGTGGCCCGGAGCCCGTGCCTGGGGCCCCTCCATTGGTTCTTGCTGGTGGTTGGGCGATCCACGCGATGGCTTCGTCTTGAAGTGGCGGAACCGCGCCCCGTCCAAGGTCTAGGGAGAGGTCGCAGGGGCTTCGGCCACCACCTCCTGGCCGGAGATGGGAGAGTCATCCCACGCCCCTTCGGCGGGCCAGGACGTGGAGGAAATGCCTAGTCGAGTGCTGGAGCTCGCACACGGGTGCAGCGTCGTCAAGCATGGCCTTTTCCAGGAAGCAGCGAGGGCACTAGGCCGGCTCAGAGCAGAGCTCGCTGACATCGACTCGTGCCTCGAGGCGGAAGTTCTCCGCTTGGCGCGCGAATGGCATCAACTGAAGGTCGCCATCAACCTCAGGAATTTGCAGCATGAGCGCGCCCACGCGGAGGCCGATGGGTCCCTTATAGCTTCTCGGGAGGCTTGTACCCATGCCCTGGAGGAGGCCCGGGCCATGGACCAGTGCCGTGAGGCGGCCGAGAAGCGCGAGAGAGAGCTTCAAGCCTTGAATGCTGCCCTTGAGCGGCAGGTCCAAGCGTGCAGAGCCGCCCTGGCGGCACCGCCAAGTGGGACCCCTACAGACGTGGCAGGGATTCGAGCACACGAGGAGGCGCGGGCGCTCGAGGCGTTGGAGCACAGCCTGGAGCGCGAGCGACTGGAGGTGATGGAGCGCCAAGTATCCATGGCCAAGGACGCCCTTGCCTCTCGGGAAGCAAGGGTTCGGCAGGAGATCGACCAGAAGGTGGCGGGGATTCGCCAGGCTTTGGTTGAAGAATACCGCCGTAAGTTGGGGCTCCAGGAGGATCGCTTCAAGCATTAGCAAGCCGAGCTGCGAGGCAAGGCCGATGCCCTCAAGGTGAAGCTCGTCGCGGCAGAACGGCGCGGGAAGGCCGCCGAGGATGCCCGGGCCATCGCTGAGGCTGAGTTGTCCTCACTTCAACAGCAGGTCGCGGGTGTCACATCCCTCATGGAGAGAGATTCGGATGATGCGAGCCACCGCCGAACGTTCCAGCGTGAGTGTTCCTCGATGCTCGAGGACCTCGGGGTCAGGGCGAACCGGGCCTTGGACACCATCTGCAAGGAGAGCGTCGCCCGCCCGTATGAAGCTGACGATGCCGGCTACCTCTGCTTCTTCACCCACGTCGTGACCTGCCTCGAAGGCAGGGCGGCGAGGATGCGCCAGCTCGTTGAATAAAGGAACCGAGACCCCCTTGGGCGTTTGTTCTCGTGCATCTTCAGCTACCTCCTCAGCCTCAATCCGGACTTTGACTTCAACACCGCGATAGCCCCCATGCCCAGGGTGACCCATGGTGATCCGGCGAGCTGGGTGGACGGCCATGTGGATGACTTGATCAAGGAATTCTCCCTTGCCGATGACGTGGTTGTGCTCGTGTCCGAAGAGGGCGGGGCTGACGGAGACAACGATGACAGCGACGCCGGCGATAGTGCATCCCGCTAGGCTTGTAATACCCTGCTTTTCCTGCCAAGATTTTGGGTATGACCCTAATGACCCACAAGTATACGGGATCAATTGTAGGTCTTTTCGATAAGTAAGAGTGTCGAACCCAACGAGGAGCAGAAGGAAATGACAAGTTGTTTTCAGCAAGGTAATGTCTGCAAGTGCTGAAATTGTAAGTAACAGAGTAGTTTGATAGCAAGATAATTTGTAACGAGCAAGTAACGATAATAGTAACAAAAGTGCAGCAAGGTAGACCAATCCTTTTGAGGTAAATGACAGGCCAAAACGGTCTCATATAGTAAGCAAAGCGTTCTTGAGGGTACACGGGAATTTCATCTAGTAACTTTCATCATGTTGGTTCGATTCGTGTTTGCTACTTTGATAATTTGATATGTGGGCGGACCGGTGCTTAGGTGTTTTTCTTACTTGAACAAACCTCCTACTTATGATTAGCCCTCTTGCAAGCATCTGCAACTACGAGAAAAGTATTAAGAATAAATACTAACCATAGCATTAAACTTTTGGATCCAATCGGTCCCTTATGGAATAGCGCATAAACTAAGGTTTAAGCTTCTATCACTCTCGCAACCCATCATCTAATAACTACTCCAAAATGCATTCCCTTAGGCCAAAATATGGTGAAGTGTCATGTAGTCGACATTCACATGACACCACTAAGGGAATCACAACATACATACTATCAAAATATCGAACACATATCAAGTTCACATGATTACTTGCAACATGATTTCTCCTATGGCCTCAAGAACAAAAGTAACTACTCACAAATGAGAACCATGCTCGAGATCAGAGGAGTATTAAATAGCATGTCGGATCTGAACATATAATCTTCCACCAAATAAACCATATAGTAATCAACTACAAGATGTAATCAACACTACTAGTCACCCACAAGCACCAATCTATAGTTCCGGTACAAAGATTGAACACAAGAGATGAACTAGGGTTTGAGATGAGATGGTGTTGTTGAAGATGTTGATGGAGATTTCCCTCCCCAAGATGGGAGAGTTGTTGGTGATGATGATGACGATGATTTCCCCCTCCGAGAGGGAAGCTCCCCCGGCGGAGTCGCTCCACCTGAGGGAAAAAGTGCTCCTGCCCAAGTTCCGCCTCGATACGGCGGCACTCAATCCCGAATGTCCTCTATTTATTTTTTCTAGGTCAAAAGGACTTATATACCAAAAGATGGGCACCGGAGGTGGGCCGAGGGGAGCACAACCCACCAAGGCGCGCCCAGGTGGGTTGTGCCCACCTGGTGGGCCCCCTCTGGTACTTACTGGCTCCAATATTCCTCATGTATTCCATAAAAATTCTCCGTAAATTTTCAGCTTGTTTGGAGTTGTGTAGAATAGGTAGCCTGATGTAGCTTTTCCAGGTCCAGATTTCCATCTGTCGGAATTCTCCCTCTGTGTGTACCCTGCATATTATGGGAGAAAAGGCATTAGAATTACTCCAAAAAAGCATTATCATGCATAAAAACATCATAAATAACAGTAGGAAAACATGATGCAAAACGGACGTATCAATTCCCCAAGCTTAGACCTCGCTTGTCCTCAAGCGAAAACCAAAATCGAAAAACAAGTCCACATGCTTAGAGAGAGAGGTGTCGATAAAAACAAAATACGGACATAGAAGCATCATATAGATCATTATAACAACAATTTAAACATAAGACTTTTATCATAGAACTTTTCTCATAGACTTCTCATGAATAAGTAACAATTCATCACACTATCAAAGTATAAATCATAAACTCCATTAAAAACCAACAAACTATGTTCTCAGTCAACTTTGCAACTACAATTCATCATCTTTTCAGGGAGGGTCACGTATCGGAGCCTTTAGGCAAGTCCACATACTCAACCATCATATAGTCTTCTATGATTGCTAACACTCACCGCATACACATGAGCAAAACGTTTCAACCAGACACATAGAAAGATAGGGGATTATAATTTCGCCTCCCAATGTATTCACCTCAAGGGTGATGTCAACAATAATAACTCATGCTACCCATATTCAACTGGACATATGTGCCTAGATCTTTCCTCACCACATGGTGCTTGCCAGAGGAGAAAAATAAAAAGGAATAGAGAGAAAAACTTTGACTCTTACATAAAAGTAAATATATAGAAGTAAAAGATAGGCCATTCATAGAGGGAAGCAGAGGTCGCCATGCACTTATTTGTTTGTATGCTCAACCCCTTAGTGCAAAAGAACATCATGTTGTATTGCCCCTTGTGATGGCAACCTTTATTATGCAGTCTGTCGCTTTTATTCTTCACCATCGCAAGTTCATACAATGCTCAGTTTTCTCTTACACTAAATGGTCTCAAACTTTTAGAAGCAACTTTTATTGCCTTATTGCACCAATGACAACTTACTTGAGGGATCTTTCTCAATCCCTACGCAGGTATGGTGGACTCTTGAAAATAAGATTTGGGATTAAGGGTTTTTGGATGCACAAGTAGTATCTCTACTTAGTGCGGAATTTTTGGCTACCAAAGATAGGGGGCAAGCACCACATGTTGAAGGATCTATGACAATATAAATTCTATGTGAATATGAACAAACATAAATCATTACGTTGTCTTCCTTGTTCAACGTCAACAATTTTGGCATATAATATTTTTATGGGGGCTCACAATCACAAAAGATTTCCAGGATAGTGTATTCACATGTGAATCTTCTCTTCCCTTATTAATTCTTTCATGACTTGCATCATTGACCAATGTTATGTTTGTCAATCTCTAATAAAATTTTCTACTCATACTTTTCCTTATGTGGTGTCATCACCTACCATAAGATTAGCATATGATCTTTTTCATTTATTTCCTTTCTTTTTATTGCAACATGAAAGTAAAGAAAGCAAAAACTCAAACTAAACTTTATTATATATCTCGCACACGATTACAAGGGTAGATCACTAAGCAAGCTCTTGCAAAGAAAGGATCGAACTAAACTTTTATTCATCTAAAGCAAAAGATAACTATAGATTGAACTAAGATAAGTAAAGGCAAAAGATAGTGGGGTTGATACGATACCGGGGCAGCTCCCTCAAGTTTGGCGGAAGCCAAGGGGAGTGCCAATACCCAATACTCAATTTTCTTTCGGTGATGAAGAAGAAGGTGGTGGTGATGAAGTAGAGATCTTGTCCTCGGGTTTCCATGGTAGAGGTCCACCATCATAAGAGGAGGAGTGAGTCTCACGGTTCCTGCAACCGGCAGCCAAACTCATACCTTAAAACCTCGCCTCATATTCAAAGACTTGGTTTTGGGGATCGTAGATCTGGCTTTGGAGGAAGTTGATTTGCTCGTTGAGGGTGAAGACGATGTCCTTCATGGACTTTCAATCCACCTTGAGATCACGGGTAAGGTCCGTGATCATGAGGTGATTGGCATTGAGTCCACGCTCCACCATCCCCTTGCACGGAAGACCTCCTGCTCCATAGCTTCAAGCCAGGCCTCCACGGTTCCCGTCCCCTTGGGACCTTGCACATCGCGGATGTGAAGCACCCCCTCATGCATCTACATGACCTGAGGGTGCTGCACCACCTCCCGCAAATATGGGTTGATGACGTTCTTGAAGAACTTGTCCTTGGAGGAGCTTGAAGCAGCCATGGTAGATGGGATCTGACAGAAAACAGCAAGGAAAAGAAAACAAATTCTCCGTGATATGGTGACCAATAGGTTCGGGGGGTATATAAAGATTTTTTATCTTGGGAAACAAGCAAATGGTAGAAAAACACAGTCCGGAAGGTACCCGAGGTGGGCACAACCCACCTGGGCACGCCTGGCAAGCCATGTGCGCCCTGGTGTCTTGTGCCCACCAGGGTGACCTTCCTTGTTATTTCTTTTTTTCCTAATTTTGTTATATTCCAAAACTGACAAAAAATATTTTTCTGGATTTTTCGGAGCCCGTTTCCTTACTGTATCACGTACCTCCTTTTTTTCATGATTCTAGAGTGTTCCAGAAGGACTCTTTTATGTGTTCTTCCGGTGTCAAAGTTTGGATAATATTACTTTCAACGTTAATGGGCATACCTGAGATATAATGTTTTATTCGTTGCCCATTGACAACCTTCGGGTTAGTACCTTCGGCATTATTTATTTTGATAGCTCCAGACCGATAAACCTCCTCGATAACATAGGGTCCTTCCCATTTTGAGAGAAGTTTTCCTGCAAAGAATCTAAAATGAGAGTTGTACAAAAGAACATATTCTCCAACTTTAAACTCACGCTTTTGAATTCTTTTATCATGCCATCTTTTAACTTTTTCTTTAAATAACTTGGCATTTTCATAAGCTTGGGTTCTCCATTCATCTAATGAGCTAATATCAAATAACCTCTTTTCACCAGCAAGTTTGAAATCATAGTTGAGTTCTTTAATTGCCCAATATGCTTTATGTTCTAACTCAAGAGGCAAATGACAAGCTTTTTCATAAACCATTCTATAAGGAGACATACCCATAGGATTTTTATATGCTGTTCTATAAGCCCAAAGTGCATCATCTAACTTCTTAGACCAATTCTTCCGGGACCTATTGACAGTCTTTTGCAAAATTAATTTTATTTCTCTATTGCTAAGTTCAACTTGACCACAAGACTGTGGATGATAAGGTGATGCAATTCTATGGTTAACATCTTACTTGGCATGCATTTTGCGGAAAGCACCATGAATAAAGTGTGAACCACCATCAGTCATTAAATATCTAGGGACTCCAAACCTTGGGAAAATAACTTCTTTAAGCATTTTAATAGAGGTGTTGTGATCAACACTACTGGTTGGAATAGCTTCTACCCACTTAGTAACATAATCAATAGCAACCAAAATATGTGTATACCCATTAGAGGAAGGAAAAGGTCCCATATAATCAAATCCCCAAACATCAAATGGTTCAACAGCAAGTGAATAATTCATAGGCATTTCCTGACGCTTACCGATATTACCTATTCTTTGACATTCATCACAAGATAAGATGAACTTAAAAGCATCCTTGAAGAGAGTAGGCCAATAAAATCTAGATTGCAATACCTTGTGAGCAGTTCTGTCTCAAGCATGATGCCCTCCATAAGCTTCGGAGTGACATTTACGTAGGATTTGTCCATGTTCATGCTCGGGTACACAATGTACAATAATACCATCTACTCCTTCTTTGTAAATATGTGGGTCGGCCCAAAAGTAATGTCTTAAATCATAGAAGAATTTTTTTCTTTTGTTGGTATGTAAAGCTAGGTGGTAAATATTTAGCAACAATGTAATTAGCATAGTCAGCATACCAATGAGTGTTATTAGAAACATTTATTGCAGCTAACTGCTCATCAGGAAAACTATCTTCAACAGGTAGTGGGTCATCAAGAACATTTTCAAGCCTAGACAAGCTATCAGCTACGGGGTTCTCAGCTCCTTTTCTATCAGTGATATGTAAATCAAATTCTTGTAGCAAGAGAAGCCATTGAATAAGTCTAGGTTTAGCATCTTTCTTTTCCATAAGATATTTTATTGCAACATGATCGGTGTGAACAATTACTTTTGAATCAACAATGTAAGATCTAAATCTATCACAAGCAAACACCACTGCTAGGAATTCTTTTCAGTAGTTGCATAATTTTGTTGAGCACTGTCTAGAGTCTTACTAGAATAATGAATAACATTCAGTTTCTTATCAACTCTTTGCCCTAGAACAGCACCAACAGCATAATCACTAGCATCAGACATAATTTCAAAAGGCAAGTTCCAATCAAGTGGTTGAACAATAGGTGCAGAAATTAAGGCTTTCTTGAGTGTTTCGAAGGCTTCTAAACAATCATCATAAAAAATAGAAGGTGTCGGATTTCGGGTTCCGGCAAAACCCTTGAGGTTCGAACACTGGGGTGCGCACGAAGATCTCTCCCTACCTAATCATGCCCTCAGCCTCACCGCGATCTCAAAGCTTAGCTCGGTGAACCCGCAGAAAGAGAGACAGAAGAGTTTATACTGGTTCGGGCCACCAATGTGGTGTAATACCCTACTCCAGTGTGGTGTGGTGGATTGCCTCTTGGGCTGAGGATGAACGGTTAAAAGGGAAGAACAGCCTCCTGAGGAGAGGTGCTCTTGTGCTTGGTGAACTTGTGTGTGGTTGAGGATGATCTAAATCAGTTGCCTCTCTATGGTGGTGGCTAGTCCTATTTATAGAGGCCCTGGTCCTCTCCCCAAATATTGAATGGGAAGGGATCCAACAATGGCCAAATTCGAAGGGAGACAACTAGTACAAGTTATCCTGACTAAACGTGGTCTTCACCTGCCAAAGGCTCTGGTGGTGACGCTTTCTTGGGCTCCACGGTGACCTTCATCCTGTTGTCTTGTTGGTCTTGGTCTCGTTGCACCGATATGGAAACCTTTGCCTAACGCCTTGCTACGTCTTGAGCTTGCATTGGTTTTCCTTGAAGAGGAAAGGGTGATGCAGCAATAGTA
This sequence comes from Triticum timopheevii, assembly GCA_963921465.1. Classification (NCBI taxonomy): domain Eukaryota; kingdom Viridiplantae; phylum Streptophyta; class Magnoliopsida; order Poales; family Poaceae; genus Triticum; species Triticum timopheevii. The sequence continues at coordinate 176,041,551 of OY997272.1, forward strand.
GCGTAAGTATTTCCCTCAGTTTTTGAGAACCAAGGTATCAATCCAGTAGGAGGCTCCTCAAAAGTCCCGCGCACCTACACAAACAAACAAAGAACTCGCAACCAACGCAATAAAGGGGTTGTCAATCCCTTCACGGCCACTTGTGAATGTGAGATCTGATAGAGATAGTATGATAAGATAAATATATTTTGGTATTTTATAATATAGATGCAAAAAGTAAAGATGCAAATAAAAGTAGATTGGAAGCAAATATGATAAGAGATAGACCCGGGGGCCATAGGTTTCACTAGAGGCTTCTCTCAAGATAGCATAAGTATTACGGTGGGTGAACAAATTACTGTTGAGCAATTGATAGAAAAGCGAATAATTATGAGTTTATCTAGGCATGATCATGTATATAGGCATCACGTCCGCAACAAGTAGACCGACTCCTGCCTACATCTACTACTATTACTCCACACATCGACCGACTCCTGCCTGCATCTAGAGTATTAAGTTCATAAGAACAGAGTAACGCCTTAAGCATAAACCCCATCTTTTTATGCTCGATGGCAACAATACAATACGTGCTTGCAACCCTTTCTGTCACTTGGTAAGGACACCGCAAGATTGAACCCAAAGCTAAGCACTTATCCCATGGCAAGAAAGATCAATCTAGTAGGCCAAACCAAACTAATAATTCGAAGAGACTTGCAAAGATAACTCAATCATACATAAAAGAATTCAAAGGAGATTCAAATATTATTCATAGATAAACTTGATCATAAACCCACAATTCATCGGATCTCGACAAACACACCGCAAAAAGAGTTTACATCGAATAGATCTCCACAAGAGAGGGGGAGACCATTGTATTGAGATCCACAAGAGAGGGGGAGAACTATGGACCCGAAGGTCTGTGGTAAACTACTCACAACTCATCGGAGGGGCTATGGTGTTGATGTAGAAGCCCTCCGTGGTCGATTCCCCCTCCGGCGGAGCGCCGACGAAGGCTCCAAGATGGAATCTCACGGATACAGAAGGTTACGGTGGTGGAAATTGTGTTTCGTTAGCTCCCTGGATGTTTTCGGGGTACGTAGGCTTATATAGGAGGAAGAAGTACGTCGGTGGCCGCCCGAGGGGCCCACGAGACAGGGGGCACGCCCTATAGGGGGGCACCCTACCCTCTCATGGCCGCCTCGGCTGCTTCTTGACTTGCACTCCAAGTCCTCTAGATCACGTTCGTTCCAAAAATCACACTCCCGAAGGTTTCATTCCGTTTGGACTCCATTTGATATTCCTTTACTTCGAAATACTAAAATAGGCAAAAAAACAGCAATACGGGCTAGGCCTCCGGTTAGTAGGTTAGTCCCAAAAATGATATAAATGTGTAATGAAGTCCATAAACATCCAAAAGGGGTAATATAATAGCATGGAACAATAAAAAATTATAGATACGTTGGAGACATATCAAGCATCCCCAAGCTTAATTCCTGCTCGTCCTCGAGTAGGTACATGATAAAAACAGAATTTTTGATGTGGAATGCTACCTAGCATAATTCTCAATGTAATTTTCTTTATTGTGGCATGAATGTTCAGATCCAAATGATACAAAATAAAAGTTCATATTGACATGAAAATGGTGATACTTCAAGCATACTAATCAAAGTAATCATGTCTTCTCAAAATAACATGGCCAAAGAAAGTTATCCCTACAAAATCATATAGTCTGGTTGTTGCTCTATCTTCATCACACAAAGTATTTAATCATGCACAACCCCGATGACAAGCCAATCAATTGTTTCGTACTTTAATAATCTCAAACTTTTTCAACTTTCACGCAATACATGAGCGTGAGCCATGGACATAGCACTATAAGTGGAATAGAATGGTGGTTGTGGAGAAGACAAAAAGGGAGAAGATAGTCTCACATCAACTAGACGTATCAACGGGCTATGGAGATGCCCATTAATAGATATCAATGTGAGTGAGTAGGGATTGCCATGCAACGGATGCACTGGAGCTATAAATATATGAAAGCTCAACAAAAGAAACTAAGTGGGTGTGCATCCAACTTGCTTGCTCACGAAGACCTAGGGCATTTTGAGGAAGCCCATCATTGGAATATACAATCCAAGTTCTATAATGAAAAATTCCCACTAGTAAATGAAAGTGACAACATATGAGACTCTCTATCATGAAGATCATGGTGCTAATTTAAAGCACAAATGTGGAAAAAGAGATAGTAGCATTGTCCCTTCTCTCTTTTTCTCTCATTTTATTTTTTTTCTTTTCTCTTTTTTCTTTTTTTTCTTTTTTTTCTTTTTTTCTTTGGCCTTTCTTTTTTTGGCCTTTTTTTTTTCTTTTTTCTTGTTTTTTTTCTTTTTGTAAAGTCCGAAGTCTCATACCGACTTGTGGGGGAATCATAGTCTTCATCATCCTTTCCTCACTAGGACAATGCTCTAATAATGAAGATCATCACACTTTTATGGATTTACAACTCAAGAATTACAACTCAAAGCTAGAACAAGATATTACTCTGTATGAATGCCTCCGGCGGTGTACCGGGATATGCAATGAATCAAGAGCGACATGTATGAAGATTATGAAGGTGGCCTTGCCACAAATACGATGTCAACTACATGATCATGCAAAAAGCAATATGACAAAGGTAATGCGTGTCATATGAACGGAACGGTGAAAAGTTGCATGGCAATATATCTTGGAATGGCTATGAAAATGCCATAATAGGTAGGTATGGTGGCTTTTTTGAGGAAGGTATATGGTGGGTGTATGGTACCGGCAAAAGTTGCGCGGCACAAGAGAGGCTAGCAATGGTGGAAGGGTGAGGGTGCGTATAATCCATGGACTCAACATTAGTCAAAAGAACTCATATACTTGTTGCAAAAATCTACAAGTCATCAAAAACAAAGTACTACGTGCATGCTCCTAGGGGGATAGATTGGTAGGAAAAGACCATCGCTCGTCCCCGACCGCCACTCATAAGGAATACAATCAATAAATAAAATTGTGCTCCAACTTCATCACAAAGCGGTTCACCATACGTGCATGCTACGCGAATCACAAACCCCAACACAAGTATTTCTCATAATCACCCAACTAGCATGACTTTAATATCACTACCTCCATATCTCAAAACAATTATCAAACATCAAATTGATCATAGCATCCAATTCACTTTCTATGATAGTTTTTATTATACCCAACTTGGATGCTCATCATTCTAGGACCAACTTTGTAACCATAGCAAATACCATGCTGTTCTAAAAGACTCTCAAAATAATATAAGTGAAGCATGAGAAACTAGCAATTTCTTCAAAATTAAGTCACCACCGTGCTCTAAAAGATATAAGTGAAGCACTAGAGCAAAAACTATCAAGCTCAAAAGATATAAGTGAAGCACAAAGAGTATTCTAGCAAATTTCTAATCAATTAGGCTTCTACCAAAAGGTGTGTACAGCAAGGATGATTGTGGTAAACTAAAAAGCAAAGACTAATATAATACACGACGCTCCAAGCAAAACACATATCATGTGGCGAATAAAAATATAGCTCCAAGTAAAGTTACCAATGAACGAAGACGAAAGAGGTGATGCCTTCCCGGGGCATCCCCAAGCTTAGGCTTTTGGCTATCCTTGAATATCTTGGGGTTCCATGGGCATCCCCAAGCTTAGGATCTTGCCACTCCTTATTCCATAGTCCATAAAAGCTTTACCCAAAACTTGAAAACTTCACAACACAAAACTCAACAGCAAATATTATAAGCTCCGTTAGTGAAAGAAATCAAAACCACCACATAAGGTACTGTAATGAACTCATTATTTATTTATTTTGGTGTTAAACCTACTGTATTCCAACTTCTCTATGGTTTATAAATTATTTTACTAGCCATAGATGCATCAAAATAAGCAAACAACACACGAAAAACAGAATCTGTCAAAAACAGAACAGTCTGTAGCAATCTGTAACTAACGCAAACTTCTGGAACTCTAAAAATCCTACAAAAATAGGAGGTCCTGGAAAATTTATCTGTTGGTCAGCAGAAAAAAGAATAAACGCAAAATCACGTTTCTGTGATTTAACAAAACTAAATTCGCGCGTCCAAAGTTTCTGTTTTTCAGCAGAATCAAATCAACTATCATCATAGGTTATCCTATAGGTTCTACTTGGCACAAACACTAATTAAAAGATAAAAACTCATCTAAACAGAAGTTAGATGCAAGATTTATTACTAAATATGAACAAAAACAAAAAACACAAAGAAAATTGGGTTGCCTCCCAACTAGCGCTATCGTTTAACGCCCCTAGTTAGGAATAAAAGCGAAGATAGATCTAAGTAGTGCCATCTTTGGCACTCGGAGAGGATCTCCTTTCAATGGCATTCATTCTTATATTTAGGGTAATAACATTGCCATTAATGGAAGAAGTAAGATTAAGCACGTTACGGAAGTTTGCCTCTACACTAGACTTCATCTCTTTAATAATTTCATTTTGATAAAAGCACAAGAGAGTAGTTGATTCAACCTTATCATTCATCGGGTGCCCAAATATGTTTTTCATTTTTTCATAAGTATCTATAGCATACCCTTCAAGAAAACCTTATTCAAAAATAGAATCTAAAACTTGTTTAAAAGAAGCGGGCAAGCCAACATAGAAACCTTTTAAGTAAACTTCAATTTGATATTGTGGCACATAGCTAGCCCGAATACTTAATAACCTATCCCAAGCATCTTTTAAAGACTCATCAAGTAAATAGCGGGAAATTCCAGAGTCATCCTCATCAAAATTATTCAAGCTCTCATTGGTGACCCCGGTGGGTCTTTCTATAGCATCATTATTCATGAGCTTAGAGAGGATAGAGGGATTATCCAACTTATCAGAACCTAGGAAAGGGCCCTTAGTTCTTTTTGATTCGACCATGGCAACGGGAAGGCAAACGGAAAAGAGAGAGGAGGAGATTGGGAAAGAGAGGACGATAAAACGGCAAGGGTGAAGTGGGGGAGAGGAAAACTAGAGGCAAATGGCAAATAATGTAAATGCGAGGGAGATGAGTTTGTGATGGGTACTTGGTATGTCTTGACTTGAGCGAAGACCTCCCCGGCAACGGCGCCAGAAATCCTTCTTGCTACGTCTTGAGCTTGCGTTGGTTTTCCTTGAACAGGAAAGGGTGATGCAGCAATAGTAGCGTAAGTATTTCCCTCAGTTTTTGAGAACCAAGGTATCAATCCAGTAGGAGGCTCCTCAAAAGTCCCACGCACCTACACAAACAAACAAAGAACTCGCAACCAACGCAATAAAGAGGTTGTCAATCCCTTCACAACCACTTGCGAAAGTGAGATCTGATAGAGATAGTATGATAAGATAAATATATTTTCGGTATTTTATAATATAGACGCAAAAAGTAAAGATGCAAATAAAAGTAGATTGGAAGCAAATATGATAAGAGATAGACCCGGGGGGCATAGGTTTCACTAGAGGCTTCTCTCAAGATAGCATAAGTATTACGGTGGGTGAACAAATTACTGTCGAGCAATTGATAGAAAAGCGAATAATTATGAGATTATCTAGGCATGATCATGTATATAGGCATCACGTCCGTGACAAGTAGACCGACTCCTGCCTGCATCTACTACTATTACTCCACACATCGACCGACTCCTGCCTGCATCTAGAGTATTAAGTTCATAAGAACAGAGTAACGCCTTAAGCAAGATGACATGATGTAGAGGGATAAACTCATGCAATATGATATAAACCCCATCTTTTTATCCTCGATGGCAACAATACAATACGTGCCTTGCAACCCTTTCTGTCACTGGGTAAGGACACCGCAAGATTGAACCCAAAGCTAAGCACTTCTCCCATGGCAAGAAAGATCAATCTAGTAGGCCAAACCAAACTGATAATTCGAAGAGACTTGCAAAGATAACTCAAGCATACATAAAAGAATTCAGAGGAGATTCAAATATTATTCATAGATAAACTTGATCATAAACCCACAATTCATCGGATCTCGACAAACACACTGCAAAAAGAGTTTACATCAAATAGATCTCCACAAGAGAGGGGGAGAACATTGTATTGAGATCCAACAAGAGAGAAGAAGCCATCTAGCTAATAACTATGGACCCGAAGGTCTGTGGTAAACTACTCACAACTCATCGGAGGGGCTATGGTGTTGATGTAGAAGCCCTCCGTGGTCGATTCCCCCTCCGGTGGAGCGCTGGCGAAGGCTCCAACATGGGAACTCGCAGATACAGAATGTTACGGTGGTGGAAATTGTGTTTCGTTGGCTCCCTGGATGTTTTCGGGGTACGTAGGCTTATATAGGAGGAAGAAGTACGTCGGTGTCCGCCCGAGGGGCCCACGAGACAGGGGGCATGCCCTAAAGGGGGGCGCCCTACCCTCTTGTGGCTGCCTCGGCTGCTTGTTGACTTGCACTCCAAGTCCTCTAGATCACGTTCGTTCCAAAAATCACGCTCCCAAAGGTTTCATTCCGTTTGGACTCCGTTTGATATTCCTTTTCTTTGAAATACTGAAATAGGCAAAAAAAACAGCAATACGGGCTGGGCCTCCGGTTAGTAGGTTAGTCCCAAAAATGATATAAATGTGTAAAATAAAGCCCATAAACATCCAAAAGGGGTAATATAATAGCAAGGAACAATAAAAAATTATAGATACGTTGGAGACGTATCACGCCTCGGGACTCCTCGCCTGTGCTTGCCCCTTTAGCACCAAAGAGGAAGCGTCGACACTGCGCGCGTTGGCGCCCGCCTGGCTCTAGTCGTCATGGCTTGCGTCACGGAAACCTCGCAAGGTGTCCCTTGCCTTGATCTCTCCGCCCCTCACGAGCCAGCCTGGTGAGGCAGCCCTCGAGGAGGTCTTGTTTCGTCCGCCTCGCGAGGTTTGGCCCCTCACGAGGGTCTTGAGTGTTTGCTGGTGAAGATGGACCGTACAGGTCGGCTGGTGGAGCCACGCCGTGGGCCGCAGGCACGCAAGTTTGGGGACCCCCGTTCCCAGGAGGTCGATAGTAGCCCCCGGGCCCAAAGCGCGCTCGGACTTGGCTTCAAGGCGAAGCCAAAGGGCAAGTGCGGAGCGCCACGGGCCCCAATAGCCTGCGGCCCCGCTTGACGTGTGGCGATTGATTGGACGTGGGCGTCTCCGCTTCCTCGGCAACTGCCTGATTTGACGAGTCCCTGCTGCATGCACAGAGAAATCATCATTACCTGTGATCGTGGGGATCGCCAGTTGGCCTTCTCCCGCTATAAATGAGGAGGGGGTGGAGCCCCCGTTGCTCATCTCTTCCTGCTCCATTCGCTTCCTATTCCTCGCTCCATTGCTAGCAGCGAATCCCATGGCGCCCACGAAGAGGTTCTTGGCCGCGGAGAAGGGGAAGGCCCGCCAAGAGGGGCCCGGCTCTCCGCCACCCAAGTGTGGGCGCGACCGTCCCCGCAAGCATGCCGTGACCCCCGCCGCAGCCCCTCTCGGCCGCGGCGGCACCTCTTCTCGTGGTGGGACTCACCCAGATCGTGGCAACCCTGTCAATGAAGGGAGGCACGCCATGGTCCCACGGTGTCCCGGCCGTGCGTTAACTCGACGGAGGTGCTGCTGGAGTTCGTCGTGTGGTCGGAGAACCCGGCCGGCACCTGGCTTCAGCTCCCGCGCTTCTTCGCCAGCGAGCTACTAGCTACAGGTCCACGCGGGCTCTGGCTGCAGGCGGACGGCTGCTGCAGCAAAGCTTCGTGGGTCGCGGTTGAGGTCTCCGTCGCAGGCAACGCAACCCTGGCCCGCAGCTGGCAGACATTTGCCCATGTGCACGGCCTGGGCAGGCAGTGCACCCTCCACTTCAAATATGACGGCAACGTGACCCTCTATGTCGTGGATTAGTCACGGCAGATGTCCTAGAGAAAGGACTTAATCGTGGAGCCATCGTCTAGGCTCGAGTTGTTGATGGTCTCGATGGCTAGGGAGCAAACAAGCTTCGCCTAGGCTCGAGTTGTTGATGTCTGTCTTTGAACCGCCGCCGGGTCATCCCCTTATATACACGGGTGACGCCCGTCGGTCCATAGAGTCCCTAACCGGTTCATACTCGTATCCCGGTTGGTATCTCTCTATTCCTAACTTATAGTACAAGTCATACACAGGCCGGTTTACGGCTACCTACTCCAACCGACTACAGGCCTTGGGCCTTCATCTGTTTATATCACTAATGAAGTTAACCCGGCCCAAGTAGGCCGGTTTACGGCTAGTGGTAATATCCCCAACATTAGGCCCCAGATTGATTTGAACTGGTTCATGTCAATCCTTCACACCATCTTGCGCCTTGGATATCTTCTGTTAATTGGTAAACCTCCATATCGTCATCATTTTTGGTTGCTGTAAACCGGCATGACGTCATCAGTGTTAATTATTGTGAACCGGCATGACGTCACCATAAAATTTATAACGCCCTCTTAATGACAGCTTCGGGATCCGCGCGCTTGACCTGACCCAGTTGCCCTATAAATAAGACCGAAGGGTCATTTCTTTTCTTTTCCCCTTCGTCCCTTCTTCTTCTTCTTCCTCACGTCGCCGGCTTTGGAGCTCCGCCACCGCCGTCGACCTCTGCCTCGTCCCGGGCCGCTGCATCAACCTGAACGCACCAGAGTGTTGCGGCGCCTTTCCGCATTTTCTTCTTCCCGGTAAGTTCTCTTTCCTACTTACCCTAGATCTGTTCTTAGGGTTCCGTGTTCTTGCCATGTTCATCGTGCGTTCATAGCTGTTCTCTGACCTTGACTGCATCTGCAACTCTTGCTATGTTTAGTAGCGATCCCTTTATCATCCGCTTACTATTTCTCATCCAAGCTCATAGATCTCCCGCACATATCCGCTCAACAGTTCACTTCTGTTTCCGCCTTAGTCTTTGAAATATTTCCTGTTTTTGTGAGATTGCTGTAGATCCGCGGCTGTAACATGATTCTGTGAAACTTGTTTCTGCCTAACTAGTTATCCATAGCTTCAATTGCTTCCGATGCTTAGGCCAGGCGGTTTAACTTCACCATAGAGAAAAAATTGCTAAACCGGTATATATATGTCATTAGTCCCCTGGTTGAACCGCCAGAATCTATCTGATGCCGCATTGTGGAAGACCGGTTTATGGATACTGCCTCCGGTTTACCGTAGATCAACACCTTTTTACCCGGCATGTCCTTGAACCGGATCACCTAAGCTGGACGATCTAGTGCTGATCGGCGCTTTAGATGACAAAGATACGATCCACTGGAGGGTTCCTGGAGATGAATGTCCTCCCACGCCCCAGGAAGGAGAGGTTGTGGTCTTCGCAGATCACATGGCCCGGGGCTTCAAATCGCCCGGCTCTAAATTTTACCGGGATGTCATAGCCAAATTTCAGCTCCGTCCACAGGATATTGGCCCCAACTCGGTCACCAATCTATGTCACTTTCAAGTACTTTCCGAAGCATACCTTCAAGAGGAGCCTTCAGTCGAGCTGTTTAGAGATCTCTTTCATCTGAACCGCCGTACTGAATTCACCGATGGCCCTAATACCGAACTGGGCGGTATGGACATTCAGAAGAGGAAGGAAATCACCTATCCCCACGTCAAACTTCACACTCACCCCAAGGAGTGGAATGCCACTTGGTTTTACTGCAAGGATACATCTCCAGACAATGAAAATCCCTTGCCTGGCTTCTGTCCGGAACGGCTCAGCAACACTCACCCCTTTCCTCAAAGGCTAAGCGCCAAGGAGAGAATCAAATATGCTCCCCAACTGTCCAAGCTCCGGGCCTTCATGGCCAACGGTTTAACAGGAATAGACCTTGCACGTTGCTGGATATCATGGAGCATTCTGCCTCTGAGCCGGCGCTCCGGTTTGATGTGTGAATATACTGGCAGTGTCGATGACCCACTCCGACATATCAAAATCCAGGTCTCCGACGACGAAGTCACAGAATCTGTGAAAAAGATGTTGAATGAACCGGAGCATCTCTGTGCTCAAACCGGACTGCTTCCTTACTGTACCACCAATGAACCACCAGCGATAAGATTTTAACTGCTCTATTATTGAACCTGTTAAATTTTATCTGTCTGACCTTCAATTATTGCTGACCCAGAGTGATAATCCATTTTGGAGTAAGAAGCTTTCACAAGACAAAGCGGAGAAAGCAGGGCGGCCAACCCGGCCCAAGACCAAGGTTGTCAAGAAACCAGCTCGCAAGAGAAAAACCACCGCTTCATCTGACCCAGCCCTTGATGATGATCTGGGTAATCCGGATCTTGAGGTAGAACTCGATTCACTTGGCTTGCTTTTTATGCGCCTTATTGATGATGATGCTTGTCAGGATGACGCTGAAGCCAGCAATGCGGGATTCGTTGAGGTAATTATTCTCTCTTCCGATTCAGAAATCTTGCCTTTGCCAAAATTCCGCCGGGCAAACCGGAAAGTTAAATTTTCTCATCCTCTTGCTTATTTGGATCCCAACTTTCTTATGAAGACCCAGCAACACGAAGCTCGCCGCACAACCCGGCACAGCGGCCAGGTAGTTACTTCTGCCGGCTTACCGAACAGTCCGGTTTGAAAACGCCGCTCCGAGGTCTCCGACCTTTTTATTGATTTAAATCCTAAAGCGGGTTTCTTCCGTCAACCTCTTAATCCATCCGACTCCGATTATCAGGTCACTTCTCATTCATCGTCTGGTGAATCATCGGCCACTCAGCTACCACCTTTGAAAACCGTTGCTGGGTAAGTTAAACTGAACATATGCTTCCAGCGTACTGCGCAATGACTTATACTTTTCCTTGACTTTTTGTTTTTCCTTCAGGGCTAAACCGAAACCAAGCAAGAAGGCCCGCCTGGATAAAGCGGCTGAAGAAAATGTGGCCCCAGAACATGATCAAGCGCCGAATCATGAAGTGTTTACTTGTGAAGATATCCCCAATGATCCTCCTCTGCAAGACAACGTTATCCCTGAAGAAGGGCTTATTAATACTCCAGCCTCTGCTGATCCGCCTGCCAGCTCAGTCCAGATTGAGAAAACCCCCACTCCTGCTGACAAACCGGCCGCGCCAACCCAAACCGGCGAGTCAAAAGATGATGATGTTGTAATTACCGGCGTGGGCCGCTCGGAACCTGGGAATCCTGCCACCCTTACCAGGCATACCATCAAAGAGGGTTATTCCACTTTGAACTAAGGAAAATGGGATGTCGAATTAGAGACATATGCCGCTCTGAGTGCTCAAGACCTTCACTCTGGCTATTTAAACCGGCTTTATACTAGCCGTGACTGTGAAGCTGGCCTGGTCAAAATGATGAGGGACAAATTTGAGGTAAACTCCTTCTTTCCTTGTTGTCATTGTATTCATCCTTGTAGCCCCCAAGGGTCGGTTTGTGACCTTGGCCAAACCGGGACTTGATCCTGAATATTTTTGAAATCCGTCGGTATAACCCTCCAGGGCCGGTCTAACTTAGCATAAGTAAACCGGGGCTCCAAATAGAAAACTGTCTTGAGAACATAACTTGATCAAATAGCCATTAGCCCCCAAGTGCCAAGTTGAATACTTGTATTGAGCTTGGGACTTTGTAATCTAGTAATAGACAAAACTTGAAGGTGCATTAGCCCCCAAGTATCAGGCATATAATTTTGTTATGTGGTTGATACTTCAACTTCTTGGATCGCCTGTGCAAAGCTTAAAATGCTATCTGTATGCAGGCTGAGGTGAAAATCAAGGAGGACCGGATTGCCGATTTGCAGGAGGCCCTGAAGACCCAGCAAACTGAAACAGATAAATCCAAGCAAGAATTAACCAGCGCCTTGAGCACCACTGAATAGCTGAAAGAAAGCTTCAAGAAAGAGCAGGCTGACTGGGCCACTGAGAAGGCCGGTTTAATCAAAAGAGCGGAAAATGCTGAAGCTGCCCTTAAACCGGTGGTGGATGAACTGACTGCCGTACAGCGGCAAATACATTCTATGACTTCTGCAATCTTTGGTAAGCTCCTTTTATCATCTGCTATAATATGAACCTGCTGTAGTGTAAATCCGGTTTGAGACCATTCCAATCTTGTTGTAGGCACACGTATTGGGCACTTAGGAAATGATGTGCGGATGAAACTGAAAGCTGCCTACACTTTGGTGGAACAATTGTATACCGGAGCCCAACGGATCATCACCGCAGCTTCTCATAACAATCCGGCGCCCTCCTTAATCCAGGACACTCTTAGTCGGTTGTCAATGCTTCCAGCCCGGATTGAGGAGCTGAAAAAATCCGCTGCCCGAACCGGAGCCATTAATGCCTTAATCCGGGCAAAGGCATGGGTACCCGATTTTGATCCTGTGGAAGCAGCTCAAGGCTATCCCAGCCTGAAGGAAGATGGCTCGGAATTTAACGAAGAAGATTTAAGGACCATAAACCGTGCAGTGCGCCCTCTGGCTTGCCAGCTTGCTGAAGAAGCAGATTTGACGCATTATCAAGCGCAGTATAATGATCAAAACAAGCGAGTTCCTGCCCCAACCATTGAAGCGGAGAATCTGATCCCTCCAATCCGTAAGCACACTTACGCCCCTGATATTGAACCGTCTTCCCTGATCCATGAAGAGGCTGTTTTCCAAGCTTTAATGGGAATCGACTGGACCACTGTTGATTTCCAGCCAATGGGTAGAGACGAGGAAGCTGAAGCGGCGGAGGATGAGGAGCAAGCTTGAACTGGATGCCGGTTTGGAGAGTTATTTGTAATATCTTTCCACAAAAACAATGATCTTGTTTGGGCACCATGCTACCTTGTAATAGGATAGTTAAAACTTCTGCCTGGAATATGCCTTCGTGCATAAGTACTGAAGCTTTTGCTTAAAAAACTTTTAAATTCATATTTCCTGCAATCAGAAAAATTTGAACTTCGGTGGCGGTTATACCGTCAGCCGGATTATGATCTTGGTATGTGTATCAGAAATATAATAAATAGATGATACATGAATACCTGCCATGTTTTGGGCATAAAGCTGGCTTTTAGCCAAGCCTGAAGCGGTGGTTTTATAAACCATTACCGTCAAAAAGGGAGAGAATAGCTCCTGTATAACCCGTACTGAATCAATACAAGCCCCCTGGTTACTCCTTGATGTTAACCGGGAAAAGGTAAACCGGGCAGTCTCCTCCGGATTAAAGGGGGATCAAAAAACCATCGGTTGAACCGGAAAAATATGCTTGTTGACATAAAAGAAATCCAACAAAAACAAAGAACAAACAAACCATGAAAATAACATGGAAGCAAAGGCAATAATAAAAACCATTTGCAAAGATATGCTATACTGAGCTGTTCAGATGGTATTACCATAGTCGGACAGGATCAAGGCCCCCAATAGGAGTGACAATGATTCAAGTCAGCCAGGTCCCCAAATGACTCGTGGCATATATGCCAGATCAAGAGGCGTGACAATGGTTCGGGTTCGACCATGCCCCCAAGTGATTTTGTGGCCTTTAGGCCGACCAAGAGGCATGACTGGTTCAGACTTGACCATGTCCCCAAATGATCTGGTGGCTGTCGCCTATCAAAGGGTGTTCGTTGGTTCGGACACGACCAAGGCCCCCAGTGATATATAAATAACCTATGTCAAGGGGTAAACCAGAGGCCGCTTTTAACAGAACCACTCCGTGTAACCTCGCATGATGAAACAGACAGAGACCCCGCTTTAGCTGAGGCTCCGGTTTAATATATCAAAGATAATATATACATTGTCATGATATGTACATAGATAGAGCCGATGGCTCAAGTATAGTAAGGCCGAAGATGAGCTATGTTCCACGGCCTGTTGGTCTCCTCCTCTGATGTACGTGAGTCTTGATGCTCTCGGATATCAATCAGATAGTACAACCCGTTGTGCAAATTCTTGCTGACCACGAAAGGTCCTTCCCAAGGTGGGGATAACTTGTGCATATCCGTCTGTTCCTGGATTAGTCGAAGCACCAAATCTCCTTCTTGAAAAGTTCTGGTTCTAACCCGGCGACTGTGATAGCGACGAAGATCTTGTTGGTAAATCGCCGAACAGGCAGCCGCTAGATCACGTGCTTTGTCCAATAGGTCCAAAGCGTCTTGCCATGCCGTCTCATTGCCCGCTTCAACATAAGCTGCCACACGAGGCGAATCGTGCCGGATATCACTAGGGAGAACTGCCTCTGCTCCATAGACCATAAAAAATGGCGTGTATCCTGTGGACCGGTTTGGCGTAGTATTGATACTCCAGAGTACAGATGGTAGCTCTTCAACCCAACATCCTGGTGTCCTTTGCAATGGGACCATAAGCCGGGGTTTGATGCCTCGCAGGATCTCTTGATTAGCTCGTTCTGCCTGCCCATTGGACTGGGGGTGCGCCACTGATGATACGTCAAGTCGGATGTGCTCACGTTCACAGAACTCCTTGATAGCCCCCTTGGATAAATTGGTACCATTGTCAGTAATGATACTGTGTGGAAAGCCAAACTGGAAAATCACCTTTTTGATGAACTGCACCGCTGTTGCTGCATCGCACTTGCTGACAGGCTCCGCTTCAACCCACTTGGTGAATTTATCAACTGCTACCAAAAGGTGAGTTTTCTTATCCTTGGATCTTTTAAAAGGTCCGACCATATCCAGCCCCCAGGTTGCAAACGGCCATGTTATTGGAATCATCCTCAATTCTTGAGCCGGCACATGCGCACGCCTTGAAAATTTCTGACATCCATCGCACCGTTTAACCAAGTCCTCTGCATCAGCATGTGCTGTCAACCAGTAAAAACCGTGACGAAACGCCTTTGCCACCAGAGACTTTGAACCGGCGTGGTGTCCACAATCCCCTTCATGGATTTCCCTTAAGATTTCACAGCCTTCCTCAGGAGAAATACAACGTTGAAACGCTCCTGATACACTGCAACGATGCAATTCACCATTGTGAATCGTCATGGACTTGGAACGCCGGACTATCTGCCTTGCTAGAATTTCATCCTCTGGCAACTCCCCCCGGGTCATGTATGCAATATAAGGAATCGTCCAATCCGGAATAGCATGTAATGCTGCCACCAATTGAGCTTCCGGGTCAGGAATAGCCAAATCCGCTTCACCTGGGAGCTGGACTGACGGATTATGCAACACGTCCAAAAAGACATTGGGCGGGACCGGTTTGCGCTGAGAACCCAATCGGCTTAAAGCGTCCGCCGCTTCATTCTTCCGATGGTCCACATGATCCACTTGATAACCCTTGAAGCAACCTGCAATATTATCCACTTCCCGATGATATGCAGCCATGTGTGGGTCCATAGGATCCCAAGTGCCAGACACCTGTTGAGCCACAATGTCCGAGTCACCGAAACACTTAACCCGGCTTAAGTTCATCTCTTTAGCCATCCGGAGACCATGGAGCAAGGCTTCGTACTCAGCTGCATTGTTAGTACAAGGGAACATTAAACGGAGAACATAACAGAACTTATCACCTCGTGGGGAAGTTAATACGACTCCAGCCCCCGAGCCTTCCAATTGCCTGGATCCATCAAAATGAATAGTCCAATACATGAGATCCGGCTTTTCCTCTGGCGCTTGTAATTCCGTCCAGTCGTTGATGAAATCAACAAGTGCTTGAGACTTCACTGCCGTTCGAGGCACATACTTCAGTCCGTGTGGCCCAAGCTCTATAGCCCACTTGGCAACCCGGCCAGTGGCCTCCCGGTTTTGTATGATATCACCCAAAGGAGCTGAACTGACCACTGTAATGGGGTGCCCTTGAAAATACTGCTTCAATTTCCGGCTGGCCATGAAGACACCATAGACCAGCTTCTGCCAATATGGATACCGTTGCTTGGATTCAATAAGCACCTCGCTGATATAATAAACCGGCTGCTGAACCGGATACTCCTTGCCTGCCTCCTTACGTTCCACCACAATGGCCACACTAACTGCCTGAGCATTAGCTGCTACGTATAATAACAGTGGCTCCTTGTCAACCGGAGCCGCAAGGACCGGCGGATTGGCTAACTGCCGCTTTAAGTCCTCAAATGCGTCATCAGCAGCCGGACTCCAGACGAAATTGTCTGCCTTCCTCAGCATTTGATATAAAGGGATGGCCTTCTCTCCGAGGCGGCTGATAAACCGGCTCAGCGCGGCGATTCGGCCCGCCAAACGCTGAACATCATTGATACATTTCGGTTTAGCTAGGGATGTAATAGCCGTAATTTTCTCCGGGTTAGCCTCAATTCCTCTGTTAGACACCAGGAAACCCAGTAACTTGCCTGCCGGAACACCAAAAACACACTTGGCCGGATTAAGCATCATCTTGTAAACTCGCAAGTTGTCAAAGGTCTCCTTCAAATCATCCACCAGTGTCTCCTTCTGTCTCGACTTCACTACAATATCATCCACATAGGCATGCACATTGCGGCCGATCTGGTTATGCAGGCAATTCTGTACACACCGTTGATAGGTGGCTTGGGCACTCTTGAGCCCAAAGGGCATAGATACATAGCAGAAGGCTCCAAAGGGAGTAATAAATGCTGTTTTCTCCTGGTCCTTAACTGCCATCTTGATCTGATGATATCCAGAGTATGCATCCAAAAAGATCAAACGCTCACAACCTGCGGTGGCATCAATGATCTGGTCAATGCGGGGGAGGGCAAAAGGATCTGCCGAACAGGCTTTGTTAAGATCTTTGTAATCCACACACATGCGCCAAGTGCCGTTTTTCTTAAGAACCAGCACCGGATTAGCAAGCCACTCTGGATGGAACACCTCGACAATGAAGCCAGCTGCTAAAAGCCTGGCCACTTCCTCTCCAATGGCTTTGCGTCTTTCTTCGTTAAACCGGCGGAGGAACTGTTTTACCGGTTTGTACTTAGGATCCACATTAAGAGTGTGCTCAGCGAGTTCCCTCGGTACACCTGGCATGTCAGACGGTTTCCATGCAAAGATGTCCCGATTCTCACAGATGAACTCGATGAGCGCGCTTTCCTATTTGGGATCCAGGTTGGCACTGATAATGAACTGCTTGGACGAATCGCCGGGCATGAAATCAACAAGCTTGGTCTCAGCTGCCGATTTGAACTTCAAATCTGAATCATGCTCTGTGGTTGGTTTCTTCAAAGAAGTCATGTCCGCCGGATCGACATTGTCCTTATAATACTTTAACTCTTCCGTGGCACAGACCGACTCTGCATATGCCGCATCACCTTCCTCACATTCCAAAGCGACCCTACGGCTCCCATGAACCGTTATTGTCCCCTTGTAACCCGGTATCTTGAGCTGTAAGTAGATGTAACAAGGCCGCGCCATGAATTTGGCATAAGCGGGCCGCCCAAACAAGGCGTGATACGGGCTCCGGATCTTCACCACCTCAAAGGTTAATTTTTCCGTTCGAGAATCGTGCTCGTCCCCAAAAGCCACATCCAGGGCTATCTTACCAACAGGATATGCAGATTTGCCTGGCACAACACCATGGAACACCGTATTCGACGGTCTGAGATCCTTGTCTGTTAGTCCCATGGGCCGGAATGTCTCATAGTACAGTATGTTAATACTGCTTCCTCCATCCATGAGCACCTTGGTGAACTTATAACCCCCCACCTAAGGGTCCACCACTAATGCTAGCTGGCCCGGATTATCATCCCGGGGCGGGTGATCTTCTCTGCTCCACACGATGGGCTGTTCTGACCAGCGTAAGTAGCATGGTAAGGCTGGTTCAACAGAATTCACCGCTCGCTTGTGGAGTTTTCGTTTGCGCTTATCCAAGCTAGTTGTGAAGACATGGTATTGCCCATTGCTCAACTGCTTTGGCTGGCTCTGATAACCTGACTGCTGCTGCTGGCCGTTCTGATTGTTCTGGCTATTGTGACTGCCCTGATTGAAACCTGAACCGGAAGCTCCATCGTGACCCGGACCACGTAAACCGGATCCTGAACCGCCACCTGACCCATGGTCATACTGGAAGGCGTTAGAGTTTTTAAACTCCTGCATGATATAACAATCCTTCCAAAGGTGGTTAGCCGGCGACTCCTTCGTCCCGTGCTTTGGGCAAGGCTGATTCAACAAGTAATTCAAACGGCTTGCGTTAGGATTGGGACCCCCATTACGATTTGCCGCTTTACCTCTGCGCCGCTGCCCTCTGTCCTGTGCATTAGTGTTGGCCACAAAATCCATGCCATCATCCGCCTTGCATTTGCCTCCGTTTCCATGACCTACCGGTTTGTACTGCTGCTGTTTAGAGTTGCTATTCTTCCTTCCCTTCCCTGCTTCATCTTCATCAGATTCGGGATCCTTGGTACTGTCCGAATCAGCATACTTCACCAAAGCAGCCATGAGGGTTCCCATGTCATTACAGAACCGCTTCATGCGTCCCAATTTCAATTTTAAAGGCTCAAACCGACAGTTGCCTTCCAGAGTTAAGATCGCAGAGTCAGCGTTGATCCTGTCAGACGAGTGCAAGATTTCTGAAACGCGGCGCACCCAACGCGTCGTCGATTCTCCTTCCTCCTGAACACAGGCCGCCAGGTCTACTATGGACTTGGGCTGCTTACATGTATCCTTAAAATTCTGTATAAACCGGGCCCGCAACTGGGCCCATGAGCTGATAGAATTGGGTGGTAGGCTCTTCAACCAAGTACGAGCCGTGCCCTCAAGCATCATGGTGAAGTATTTTGCACACGCGGCTTCATCCACGTCCAGCATCTCCATGGCCATCTCATAACTCTCTACCCACGCTTCGGGGGATAAATCAGCGGTGTAATTCGGCACCTTGCATGGACCCTTGAAATCTTTGGGCAGGCGCACATTGCGTAAAGCGGGGATTAAACAAGGCACTCCCAAAGCGGATGTAACTCCTGGCCCGGCGAAGGTGGTAGAGCGAACTGGCGTGAGCTGACCTGCATTATCCTGTGCTGCTAACTCGGCCTCCCTTCATGCCCGGGCCCGGTCCACCACCTCCTGAGCATCACCGATTCCACCTGCCGGGTTGTTGCCACGGGCCGCTTCACGGCCTCGCGCATTGCTTGATATGGCCGGTTCATCCATGCACCTGCTATAGCTTTGGCTCGGACGGGGCGTAGAGTGAATCCGATCACGGCTGTATGAGTATGCCTCCTGCTGAATCAGCGCAGTCCGGAGAAGTTCCTTGACCCGGCGCGTCTCTATCGCCTGCGGGGAGTCTCCTTAGACCGGGATGGCCTCCAACCGTGCAGCGGCCGCAACAAGGTTGTCCTTGGGATTCGAATAATGGCCCGGGGGTGTCTGGACCGGCAGAGGGGCCACGATGTTCTGTTGAGGGGGTTCCGTCAGGCGGGGCCGGACTGTCGTTCCCGGCCCCGGTGCTTCAATCCGGTTTGCCTCTAGGTACTGCGGCGGGTTACTGGGCCCTGCTCCTGGAGTGGGAAAGAGATTTCGGGGGTCAAACCCTAACGGCAGGCGTGATCTGTGCTTCCGCTTCAAAACCTCCTGCGATGCATTCTGGTCGAGCATGATCTTGTAGGCCTGGGCATCCAGAGCGGCCCGTTCTGCTGCCATCCTGTCCTTCTCTGCCGTCAGATCCGCTTTAGCTTGCGCGATCCGTTCTTTCACCCCTGCAATTTCTGCATCATGGGCCTCCTGATCCGCCGGATTGGCTTCTGCCATAAGCGCGGCCAGTGCGTCAAACAGGTCGGATAGGACTTGAACCGGCGGGCGCATAAGGCCTCCTGCCCCTGTTGCCGCTGCCGCTGCTGATCCGGAGAGCATTGCTGCGGCGGTCGAAGAATGATTCGCTGCCTGGGTGCCGGCCATGAATGTTCCAACCCGGTTGACTTGACCTGGGGGGTCCGGAATATTGTCGCCATCGGAACAGCCCCTAACCTGGTCATCTTGTAACTGGTATAGCGATTCGGTGTCTCTGGTGGAGGACTCGTCGCCGGAATAAACGACGGTCTCACTACCGTTTTGTGATTCGTCCTCACGCTCTCCTCCGCGGATGACTCCAACGAAGGCACGCTTCATGGCCGGTCTAACCTGGGTAGGTCTCGCATGCTGAGCCGTCTCGACGAGGTCGGTGCAGATGTCCGGCTCAGGCCTAGGTTCCCCGATCTTGCCAATGAAAACGTGTATGCCGCCGAAGGGGACCCGGTACCCGTACTCGATTGAATCGGCCTCGGGGCCCCATCCCGCGTCGTCGATGTAGATCCTGCCGCGACGACTCTTCGTCATCCGGCCCACATCATAGCCTTCGAGTCCCTTGAGTTTGCCCTCCAAGATCGTCAAACCATCGTGCGATAGCCCCACGGTGGGCGCCAACTGTCGTGGATTAGTCACGACAGATGTCCTAGAGAAAGGACTTAATCGTGGAGCCATCGCTACGAGTTTACTTGAAGGGGTTAAAGCAGACGCAAAGACATGAGGGTTTATACTAGTTCGGCCCCTTCGATGAAGGTAAAGGCCTACGTCTAGTTGTGATGGAATTGATGTGGTCTCGATGGCTAGGGAGCAAACAAGCTTCGCCTAGGCTCGAGTTGTTGATGTCTGTCTTTGAACCGCCACCGGGTCATCCCCTTATATACACGGGTGACGCCCGTCGGTCCATAGAGTCCCTAACCGGTTCATACTCGTATCCCGGTTGGTATCTCTCTATTCCTAACTTACAGTACAAGTCATACACAGGCCGGTTTACGGCTACCTGCTCTAACCGACTACAGGCCTTGGGCCTTCATCTGTTTATATCACTAATGAAGTTAACCCGGCCCAAGTAGGCCGGTTTACGCCTAGTGGTAATATCCCCAACACTCTACGTGAGGGCGTTCGGAGAAGACGGCCGCCGCGTCAGGTGCTGCCCCAAAGACAACGACGACGACGAGGTGCTTGGCCTTGGCGACGGCCGAGACGAGGGAGAGGATGGCCTTGCCTTCGATGCCGACCGCCACTCGCCTAGCTACGGCGATTCTCCCTCCGGCGACAGCTCCAGAAGCGGCAGCTACGACCAGCCGTCACGCTGCTGCGCCCGCTTCAAGGGTGGCAGCGGGTCGTCTTGTCGCCGCGCCCCAGTGAAGCATGAGGAGGGGTCCGGCTGAGCTCAAGGGATCGCCATGGGTCCGTCCTCGCGAGCTGCTGCAGGGACACGCACCTCTTTTGTTTCGTTCTTTCCTTCCTGCATTTAGAGAGAGACAAGTATGGGGCCACGTGGGGGTGTGCAACGAACCATGATTTCCAAGCTGCTATGCCATGTTTATTGTTCATGTGTCGTATTGCAGCGTCAATGTTTTATGTAAGCACGTAGAAATGACTTAGCTTGACGTGCTCGAAGTGGTTTTCACCTCGTGAGGCGCGCATTTCCCAGTTCCTGACGAGGCCTCCTTGGCCTGGGAGGCGTCCCGGAACTGCAAAAATTCATTGGGAAACTCTTAGTCTTCCAGTCCCTGGTCGTAGGCGCCGCTGGCCACAATCCAGCGCTTCGCATTGTGGTACACGAGGGGCACAGATTGAGGGAAGTGCGTCAGCTTATGAGCTTGAACGAGGGTGCCTCGCAAAAAACAGGAAAAAAACCTGGCGAGGGCACCTGTCTAGCCCCCTCGCGAGGCGTGCGAGAGAGAGTACAGGTCAAAACAAGGAACTGAAGGCAGAAACGGAGGCAAAGGGCGATGAAACTAAACCAACAAGGAACACCAGAAAGCAAATTTCCATTAAAGAGGGGCAAGCCAACCATGGAAAGCAAATGAAAAGCCGCGTCCGACACCTAGTCTAGTCTTCTTGTCTCCTCATCAGCGCGGAGCTAAGTGCTGCCACTAGGACGTGGGAGGGAGCCCCTGAGGCCCGAGGGCGGCACTCCTGAGACTCCAGGGCGTGTACAGCCCCACTCATTATTACGTGAGAGTGTAACGAGCGGAGACCTTCACAGGCACTGGGCCTTCTTCACAGGCGCTGGGCCTTTCTTCATGGGTAGAACTTCCGGATGTGTTGGATGTTCCAGGCGTTCTGGATGGGTACCCCGTCCTGTGTCTCCAGGTGCGCGGCGCCAGGCCTAGAGACGTGGGCGACCCTAAACGGTCCCTCCCACAAGGGCAAGAGCTTATGCAGCCCTTCCCTGGAGAGCACCCGCCTTAGGAGGTGGTCACCCACCTCGAGCGTCCTGGGGCGGATGCTGCGGCAGTGGTACCGCCGCAGCGCTTGCTGGTATCTTGCTGCTCAAAGCGTGGCTTCACGGCGGCATTCCTCCCCCAGCACAAGGTCCATCCCTCGCATGGCATCCTGTTGCGTCTCATCAAACGCCAGGACCCGCGCGGAGCGATGCTTGACCTCGTGAGGAAGAACCACTTCTGCTCCATAGATGAGGAATAACGGGGTCTCTCCTGTTGGCTTGGTGGCGGTGGTGCGGATGGACCACAACACAGACTGGAGCTCATCGTGCCAGCCCCTGCCGCAGGCCTCGAGCTTCTTCTTGAAGGTCCTGGTCTTGAGGCCTCTTAGTACCTCCGCGTTGGCGCGCTCGGCCTGACCATTGCTCCTGGGGTGTGCCACCGAAGCGTAGCAGATCTACGTTCCAAGGTTAGCACAATATGTCTTGAAGAGATTGCTAGTGAAGTGCGAGCCGTTGTCGGTGATGATGCGGTTGGGGACCCAGAACCGGCTCATGAGACCCTTGATGAACTTGACCGCAGATCCGGCCGGGATGGTGCGGACGGCTTCTACCTCCGCACACTTGCTGAACTTGTCGATGGCGACGTAGAGGTAGCGGTAGCCCCCAGGCGCTCGAGGGAACGGGCCCAAGATATCCAGCCCCCAGACCACGAATGTCCACAAGAGTGGGATGGTCTAGAGGCCCTGAGCCGGCTGATGGATCTGCTTGGCGTGGAATTGACAGGCCTCACAGGACTTCACCAGCTCAGTCGCGTCGTTGAGCACCGTAGGCTAATAGAACCCACTGCAGAACGCCTTGCCGGCGAGGATTCATGATGACGAGTGGTGCCCACAGTCTCCGCCGTGTATGTCAGCTAGTAGCTCTTTCCTCTGTTCCCAGGAGATACAACGCAGGGAAACGTCATTCCGCCACTTCATGTACAACTCACCATCCTAGATGCAGTACGTCGTGGCCTGCCGCACCACGTGCTCTGCATCTTCCTCCTTCTCCGGCAGCGTCCTTGCATCAGATACTCCTTGAACTCCTTGGTCCAGCACCCCTCCTAAGGCTCGAGCGCCAAGAGTAGGTGCGCTCCTGAGGTCGGGCCGCAGGCCGGGGCTCCCGAGGCAAGTGGTTGGGGGAGCTCCTCCCGAGGCAGCACCGTCCTCGAAAGTGGTGGTGTTGTTGATGGTTTGAAGAGCCGGTCCTCGAAGAGGCCAGGCTCTTGGGGTAGCCGCTTGGATGCTCTCTTGGCAATGTCTTCGGCTTCCTTGTTGGTGCCGCGGGGCACGTGCTGCAATTCAAGGCCCAAAAACTGCTTTTCCATTTTGCGTACCTCCACGAGGTATGCCTCCATGTGCTCGTCTCTTGGCTCATATACTTTGTTGGAGAAGTTGACGAGGAGCTGTGAGTCGCCTTTGATGGTGAGGTGCTTCACCCCCAGCGCCACCGCAGCCCTGAGGCCAGCTATGAGGCCTTCATACTCCGCTATGTTGTTGGAGACCTTCTCACCCTACTGGAAGCAGAGCTGCACGACGTAGTAGAGCTTGTCCTGAGTGGGCGAGATGAGCACCGCTCCAGCTCCCGCGCCCTGGCGTGCAAGCGCCATCAAAGTACATCACCCAACCGTCCAGTGCTTCACTCCCTCGCGAGAGGGACTGATCCTCTCCTGCTTCGAGCTCCGGGGCGTCCGTCCATTCTGCCACGAAGTTGGCAAGCGCGGCTCCCTTGATGACCCTGGTTGTGCTGAACTCCAGCTGGAATGCCTGCAGCTCTATATTCCACTCAGCGACTCTTCCAGCAGCGTTAGGGCTCCTGAGCACCCTTTCTAGTGGGTAAGCCGAGACGACCTTGATGGGGTGGCCTTGTAAGTAGTGTCGTAGCTTATGCAAGGCCACCAAAAGCGTGAGGAAGAGCTTCTGAGGCATGGGGTACCGTGCCCTTGCATCCTGCAGTACCGTGCTGACAAAGTACACTGCATGCTCCAGGAGGGCGGGCACGTCAACGGGAGCCGTGTTTGTCGGAGGTTGGGGCGCCTCCCTAGGCGACCGGACCTCTGGAGCCTGGTCGCCCGTTGGGGCCTCGGCAGGCCTAAGGTCGCCATCCTGCTGAGGCGGGCCATCCGTTGGTGTTGCTGCGGCCCGTGTGGTCTCCTTCGGGTCTTGCACCGCCCCGGCTGGGGGCGCGGCTCGGCGTGACGTGTACTTGGTCTGGCGCTCTTCCCGAACCTCCACTAGGGATGCACTGGTTGAGTGAGGGGTGGCGGCGAGGTAAAGCACTAGGGGCTCGAGAGGGCGGGGCGCCGCCATCACCGGAGGGCTGGTCAGATATCTCTTGAGGTCTTGAAACGCTTGGTCAGCCTCCAAAGTCCACTCGAAAGGACCCTTCTTCATCAGCTTAAAGAACAGTAGGGCGCGCTCTCCTAGCTTGGAGATGAAGCGTCCCAGCGAAGTCACACAGCTGGCAAGCTTCTGCATCTCCTTGAGGGTTTGTGGTGGGCTCATGTCTTCAATTGCCTTGACCTTTTTTGGGTTGGATTCAATCCCCCTGTGAGACACGAGGAAGCCCAGCAGTTTGACGGAAGGGACACCAAATACTCACTTTTTCGGGTTGTGCCACAAGTCCAACTGGCGCAAGCTCACGAAGGTCTCCTCTAGGTCCTGAATCAGAGTCCTCACCTCCCGAGACTTCACCACAATGTCGTCGATGTAGGCTTCTGCGTTCCTCCCGAGCTGCTGGCCCAAGGCGATGTGCATAAGCGTTGAAAGGTTGCACCCGCATTGTGCATCCCGAATAGCATGCAAGTGTAGCATTACACCCTGCAAGGGGTCAGGAAGGCCATCTTCCCCACATCCTCTACTGCCATCTTGATCTGGTGATAGCCTGAAAACGCATCCAGGAAGCACAGCAGGTCGCACTCGGCGGTGGAGTCAACGATCTGGTCGATGCGTGAAAGAAGGAATAGATCTTGGGGACAGGCCTTGTTGAGGTTGGTGAAGTCGGCACACATGCGCTCCTTCCCGCCTTTCTTTGGCACAACAACAGGGTTCGCCAGCCACTCGGGGTACCGAACCTCGCGAATGACGCCTGCTGCCTCCAGCTTGCGGGTTTCTTGAATGATGAATGACTACATCTTCGTGGACTGTCGCCATGCCTTCTGCTTCACTGGGCGCACATTGGGGCACACCCTCAAGTGATGCTCGATCACCCCTCTTGGTACCCCTACCAGCTGATCGGGCTCCTAGGCAAATACTTCCTTGTTTGCGTGCAAGAACCTTATCAATGCTTCCTCTTGATCTGGGTCGAGGTTGGCACCTATGGTGAAGGTGGCTCTAGAAGACCCATCTTCCTCGACCGGCACCTGCTTGGTTTCCGCCCGATCTTGAGTGAACAACTGCTTCTTCTTGGCCGGTGCGGCCCCCTTAACTCCTAAGGGGGCCTCGTCGGCAGGTCACACTGCCGCGGCGGTCTTGAGGGCAAGCTTGAGTGCCACCAGAGCTTCCTTGGTATCTCCGACTATGGTGAGGACGTCCTTGCTCCAGAGCATCTTCATGAGGTTGTAGGCTGGATGGGTCGCCGCCAAAAACTGAGCTAGAGCCGGATATCCGAGGATGGCGTTGTACGGAAGGCCAATGCGGGTGATGTCGAAGTCGATCAGCTCAGTGCGGTAGTTGTCGCGGGTGCCGAAGGTCAAGGGAAGACGGATCTGCCCCAGGGGGCTAGAGGAGCCGCCGCTGACTCCGGAGAAGGGCTTGCTAGGGCGTAGCCGCTCGAGTGGTACGTGAAGGAGGCTGAAGGCCTCCTGAAAGTGCAACTATCCCTAGGTGGTTTTGGTAATTAATAACAACATATAGCTCACTGAGCTAATGCTATTCCAAGACTATTATTTCAGGAAAGCTCAATGAATGGCATGGCATGGATGATGAAAGTGGATCCCTCAAAATACTAAGGACAAAGGATTGGCTCAAGCTCAAAAGCTCAAGACTCTTCATTTTACATTTTAGTGATCCAAGATCACATTGAGTCTATAGGAAAAGCCAATACTATCAAGGAGGGATGAGGTGTTGCTTAATGAGCCTCTTGCTTCAATGTGCTTAGTGATATGCTCCAAAACCCTCAACTACTTTCCCGCATCCACATATGACCTAAACCCAAAGCCAAAATCGGTCACACCGAAACTTCCTATCCGGCGCCACCTATTCCAAAAGTCATAGCCAGTGCCACAAACCCTAAGCAAATCGGTATTATCGATAGGGATCTCGGTCTCACCGAGATGGGGTTGCAATCTCTCTGTTTCCCTTCGTATTGTTTCGGTCTAACCGAAGTGAGCGATTGGTCCCACCGAGCTTGCAATGTAAACTCTCTGTTTCCTTTTTATAACATTTCGGTCTCACCGAAAAGAGCAAATCGGTCCCACCGAGTTTACCTGACCAACTCTCTGGAAAGCTTATTACCAAATCGGTCTTACCGAGTTTGTGTAATCGGTCTTACCGAGATTACGTTATGCCCTAACCCTAACTGAATCGGTCTCACCGAGATGCATGTCGGTCCCACCAAAAATCACTAACGGTCACTAGGTTTACTAAATCGGTCCAACCGAGTTTAACAATTCGGTCCCACCGAGTTTGGTAAATTGTGTGTAACGGTTAGATTTTGTGTGGAGGCTATATATACCCCTCCACCTCCTCTTCATTCGTGGAGAGAGCCATCAGAACGAACCTACACTTCCAACTTACCATTTCTGAGAAAGAACCACCTACTCATGTGTTGAGGCCAAGATATTCCATTCCTACCATATGAATCTTGATCTCTAGCCTTCCCCAAGTTGCTTTCCACTCAAATCTTCTTTCCACCAGATCCAAACCCATTGAGAGAGAGTTGAGTGTTGGGAGAGTATCATTTGAAGCACAAGAGCAAGGAGTTCATCATCAACGCACCATTTGTTACTTCTTGGAGAGTGGTGTCTCCTAGATTGGCTAGGTGTCACTTGGGAGCCTCCGACAAGATTGTGGAGTTGAACCAAGGAGTTTGTAAGGGCAAGGAGATCGCCTACTTCGTGAAGATCTACCACTAGTGAGGCAAGTCCTTCGTGGGCGACGGCAATGCTGGGATAGACAAGGTTGCTTCTTCGTGGACCCTTCTTGGGTGGAGCCCTCCGTGGACTCGCGCAGTCATTACCCTTCGTGGGTTGAAGTCTCCATCAATGTGGATGTACGATAGCACCACCTTTCGGAACCATGCCAAAAACATCTGTGTCTCCAATTGCATTTGAATCCTCCAAACCCTTCCCTTTACTTTCTTGCAAGTTGCATGCTTTAATTTCCGCTGCCTATATACTCTTTGCATGCTTGCTTGAATTGTGTGATGATTTCTTGACTTGTCCTAAAGTAGCTAAAATCTGCCAAACTCTAAAATTGGGAAAAGGTTAAGTTTTTATTGGTCAAGTAGTCTAATCACCCCCTCTAGACATACTTCAAGGTCCTACAAGTGGTATCAGAGCTTTGGTCTCCATTTGCTTTGATTTCCATAGCTTTTGGTGGTCATAGCCTTGGTTTCACAACCTAGGAGAGTATGGCGTCTAGCGAGGGAAATTATCACCGTAGAGGTCCTTACTTTGATGGTACTAATTTTGCTAGTTGGAAGCATAAGATGAAAATGCATATTCTTGGACATAACCCCGCCGTTTGGGCAATTATTTGTATTGGCTTGCAAGGTAAATTTTTCGATGGGAGAGAACCGAACCGTGAAGCTAATGCGGAAGAATTGAAGATGCTGCAATACAACGCTCAAGCTTGTGATATCATCTTCAACGGATTGTGCCCCGAAGAATTCAACAAAATCAGCCGTCTTGAGAATGCAAAGGAAATTTGGGATACTTTGATTGATATGCATGAAGGTACCGAGTCCGTCAAGGAATCCAAGTTGGATGTGCTCCAAAGTCAGCTTGACAAGTTCAAAATGAAGGATGATGAAGGTGTCGCTGAAATGTACTCTAGGCTTGCTCTTATCACAAATGAGATTTCCGGCTTAAGAGTGAAGAGATGGCCGACAAATTCATCATCAAGAAGATCTTAAGAGCATTGGATGGAAAGTATGATACCGTGTGCACATTGATTCAAATGATGCCAAACTACAAAGATCTCAAGCCAACGGAAGTCATTGGAAGGATTGTTGCTCATGAGATGTCACTCAAGGATAAGGAGGAACTTCACAACAAGTAAAGTGGTGCTTACAAAGCCTCAAGTGAAGCCCCCACATCATCAAGTGAGAAACCAACCTTCAATGAAGAATTGAGCTTAATGGTGAAGAACTTCAACAAATTCTACAAGAGTAGAAGCAAAGAAAGAAGCTCCAAATCAAGGTCTTACAATGACAAGAGATCTTCTAGCCGTGAGCGCAATTGCTACAATTGTGGGAGACCCGGACACTACTCCAATGAGTGTACGGCACCCTACAAAAGAAGAGAAGATTCTCCAAGAAGAAGGAGCAAAAGAGAAGAATCACCACCAAGAGAGAGGAGGAGTAGAGATGATCGTTATGAACGAAGACCCTCACGGAGAAGCAAGGATTCGGAAAGGAAGGACAAGTCATCAAGGAGCTACACAAAACGAAGACATCAAGCTCATGTTGGTGAATGGGTATCCGGCTCCGACTCCGACAATCACTCCGAGAGAAGCTATCACTCCGACTCCAAATATACTCAAGATGAAGGTGTTGCCGGTCTAGCACTTGTGTCAACCAACTCGTATGACATATTTGATTCACCAAATGAAGGTGTTGGAAGATGCTTCATGGACAAAGGTCCAAAGGTAACACATCCCGAGTATGTTGATTTCAATAGTGATGAAGATGACTTGCTTGTGGATGATGATTTACTTGTTGACAACTCTAGTGATGAATACTATGATGAAACGTCAATTAATCATGCTAATCATGCTAAGACGAATGACAATGATAAGGAGAAGATTGAGCTTCTAACTAAAGAATTAAACTCTCTTAAGTTAGCTCATGAAACTATCTACGAAGATCATCGAGAACTTTTAAGGGCTCATGAGAAGTTACGCTTTGAAAAGCTCTATCTTGAGCAAGAGCATGAGTTCTTAAAAGCAATCAATGATGATCTTCGCAAGAAAATTTATTCTTACATTGCCAAGCATTTACTCTTATCTACTTACATGCCTCAAGTCAAGTCTAGTAACAAGTACAAGAAAGATACTTCCTCTAGTAGTAACAATAATAATGTCAAATCCAATATTGTTGCTTCTAGTAGTTCTCTTGATTCCACTAATGATTCTCTTAGCCAAGTTACACTTGAGCAAGAAAATATCTTATTAAAGGGAATCATAGAGAAAGGTGTTTACAAGAGCCTTGCCGGGAGTAAGCAATTCGAGGAAATTGTACGCAAGCAAGGAAGGCACCGGAAGAATCAAGGTGTTGGTTTTGAACGAAAGTTCAATGCCAATGGAGTTGAGTGGGAAGAAGATCAATACCCCAAGACGAAGTTTGTTCCTCAACAAGAGAAGTATGATCCTACTTCCTTAAAAGGAACACAAGCTCAAGATGATCTTCCACCACAAGACCACAAGAACAAAGGCAAGGACAAGCTTCAAGAAGAGATTGATGCATTTGAAGAAGCACCTAAAGCCTCGTTCAAGTGGGTCCCCAAGACTACGTCAAGTTCTAATTCATCTAGTACAACTACAACTCCAAGGATTCCCATCAAGATGATGTGGATACCGAAGAAGAAGAACTAGAGAGTTCTTGAGGGTGACTCCGCCAACATTCTTCACTCATATCATTTTGGCAAGAACAAGTGCAATCAACTTCCACATCTTGCACTAGTTCAAGGAGTCACAAACCCTCATGTTGGTAAGACAAGGGACAAGGTAACCTAATGATTTCATGGACATCATCTTGTGTGTGCATCACTCTATGTCTATGGATATTCTTGTTTGTTCCTTGTGGGACTAACCCATGTAGGTAAGTTGAAAGTGCAACTCACTCCAAAGGATAGCACCAAATGATCTACACTAACATTGAGCATCCACATCTTCAACACCTACATGAAGTCATCATCGACAAAACCCAAGGTTAGTTCATCCCTCTAAGGGGGGATCTCACATCTAGGGGGAGCTTAACTCTAAGAATTGAGTCAAAGCAACTCTAATGGTGTGAACACATTAATGCATTATGTAAAAGTGGTAACCCCACTTGAGCTTAAACGATGAGTATGACCTATGATCAAATGTTCTCATTTGACTCCTAAGTCAATATACTCATATATAGATGACCTAGTCATCGACAAATTGCTTGATAGATGCTAGAATTGGTTGTGCATGCTTTGCCACATATTTCATTTGCTATCTTATTGTGTGAGCATGTTGGTGCATATTTTACTCATTCGAGAACATCCACTTGTTGTTTTGATTGTTTGGTTTCTTTTCTTTTTGCCAAGTGGATGGACATGAATGCCTAAGAACCTTCTTTAGCTATCTATGCTTTTCTCATCTCAAACTCTATTCATGCTACATCACAAAATTTGATCAAGTTAGATTCGAACCACTTTGTGTGAGGAGCACTCGGAGTCCCCGATTCATCATAGACTTAAACTTCCCAAACCTCTTTGTGATTCTCGGTCTGACCGATTCTTCCATTTCGGTCCTACCGAGATCACCAAGTTGATCTGAGTTTTCAATCTTGGTGCAACCGATTTGAACTTTTCGGTCTCACCGATTTGCTGTAACTGAACACAGTTAGGCATCTCGGTGCCACCGAGTCGTTCCACTCAGTCACACCGATAGGGTCAGGCTATATATAGCCACGGGCAAAAGTTTGGAAATTTCTCCGAAACCCTTCGCCCGCGCAACAGCTCGCTCTGCCATTGTGGTCTCCGGATCGTCTCCTCACCGCCAGCAGCCTCCTGTCACTGGTCTTCATCGCCATCAACGGAATTCGTCCCCGCCGTTGCCGCCGTAGCAAGTCCACCGCCAAGTTAGGGTATGGACTTGATCTTTGTGCTATCCACGTCTGATTCCTAGCACATTGTTTTCATATTGATTCTTGCCACGATTGAGATTCTTCTATCCAACCAAAATAGTCCGTAGATTAGATGTGATTCAAATTTTTAGGGTTAGGTTTCCGCTGAAACCATCTCGGACCCACCGAGTTGAAAAACTCGGTCTCACGCATTTGGCGTATGCCATTGCACTAGTGACTCTCGGTCTGACCGAGAATTACTAATCGGTGCGACCGATTTGAAGATTCTGTGAAACCCTAGCAGTCTCGGTGCCACCGAACTAAAACTCGGTCCAACCAAGATCATCAGTTTAGGTTCCAAAACTGCTTCGGTATCACCGAGTTTGAAAATCGGTTGATCCGAAATGCTTTCTGTGGAAAACTAAAACTGAACTTTTGAATCATTCTTTTGCAAAAATCTCTGCATTTTGTGATGCTCATCTATTCTATCTCATCTATAACTCTTCACAGGGTCAGTAGTTAGCTTTTGCAGTATGTCTGATCAGAGTGACAGCCAAAACAGGTCTGAAGAGCACATGGACTTGAGTGAGGGCACTAGTCCCTTAACTTCAGATGATGGGAGCAGAAGTACTCCTAGCAACTTGCCTAAGGCTGCAACAAGGCAAAGGAGGAAGAGAACCTCAGACTCAGAGGATGAGGATTACAAAGCTGAGGAGGATGAGGCCACTTCCAAGAAAGTGGTGCTCAAGAAAGAGTATGGCTCTGCACAAAGCACAAAGCCAGGCCTGAAGAAGAAAGTTCCTGCCAAGAGAACTCCAATGCTAAAGGCCAGGAAGTCCACTCAAGTGCCAGCTCAGACTCAACCCAAAGTGGCACCTGCAAGGAAAGAAGCACCATCAAAACCTCAGAAAGTCCCCACTGGTGCAACCACTGGCGGACCTCTCCAGTGGGCATGGTATGGCGCCTGCCATACCTTACTTTTTGAGAAAAAAAAGTTTTATACCTATGTATCGATCGCTGGCAGAAAACGCTGCCCTGTCGCTGTTAATATCTGATGGGCCGATGCAACCAGTGGTCTGATGGGCCAACGACCAAGGCAGCCAGCCAGGAAAGAGTCACGGCAGGCCTGGCCAGGTTCGAGCCGAGCGTCCACGCGAGCAGACGCACACGCACTACTCGACCACTCCTCTGTCCTCTCCACAGGATGCGACGCGGCAACCCTAAGCCAGCGCGGCGGCGACGGCTGGCCAGGTCGCCAGGAGGCAGGAGCCCAGGACCAGGCAGGGCAGACGATGGCGGGGCAGTCAACGGCGGCGGCGGGCTGGAGCGCTAGAAGGCGGCCACACCACGGTAGCAAGCGATGGCGGCGCAAGCGGCGGCTCCAGCCAGGGCCTAGGCGCATAGCAGCAGCAGTAGTCCGGGCGTCAGGCCACTTGTGTGTCCGGCGCAGTTCCAGCCAGATTGCAAGAAGATGGAAAAGAAGGGGAAGGGAATAGCAAATCCAAAGGAAAGGCGAGGAGGTAATTTCTCAATTTTTCTGAAATTTTGTAGCAAAATTAAGAGTAGCTTCAAGCAGATTGTAGTGACATATTAGTGTTGTGAATTCAAGTGATTTTAACAGTAGCTTAAAGCAGATTTGTAGAAAAATTTAACAGTAGCTTGAAGCCTTAAATTCAAGCAGATTATAGTGACATGTTAGTGTTGTGAGCACTCTGGTTGTTAATTCCAGATTTGACAAGATATTTTGAAGTGCTTGGTAGTGGCAGCAGCTTGAAATTGAACCCAAGCACCTGTGAAAGTGTCAATATTTCAGCACATGCCACTCATCAAGAACAAGTGAGTTTCATTATTGGTATGTTTTAGGTTGTTTTCCTATTGAAACATGTCTACTTTTCATTGTATTTGGTTATTCATTTGTAGTGTGCATTGTTAGTGTGTATTGACTCCTTTGATTCGCATAAAAATATATTCTTAGTGGGACTTTGCCCCACCTTAATTTTTTTTCGTGGTCCGCCTCTGAGTGCAACCATGAAGTTCACAATTGAATCAGAGGATGATGGTGATCGGGATAAGAAAAAGAAGAGAGCTAGAACCACAACTATCAAGGTCATTGGAAAGCCCTCAATGAGAAGGGATTCTGATGAA
The DNA here is from genome assembly GCA_963921465.1 of Triticum timopheevii. NCBI lineage: Eukaryota > Viridiplantae > Streptophyta > Magnoliopsida > Poales > Poaceae > Triticum > Triticum timopheevii. The sequence goes on from OY997272.1 coordinate 176,074,748, forward strand.
GAGGAAGAGGATGCTGCACCAGCTCCTAAGGCAGCTAAGCTTATGGGAGATGCAATCAGGTCAGGGGCTGCAACATCCAAGCCCAAAGATGCACCCAAAGCTGCCTCCAAGGCCAAGCAAGCTCCAAAGAGGAATACTAGGAGTATTCCAGCTGCTAAAAAGAACAAGGCCCCAGTGCCCAATGTTGTAGAAGATGAAGATGAAGAAGGACAGGTCCTCAGAAAGCTCAAGCCCAAGATACCAGACCACAATGATACCCATCCTGTGGCTGAGGACATGAGAATCAGGAAAGATTTAGGGCTGAGGCTGTGGAGGATGGAAGACCCATATGCTTCAAGAAGAAGAACTGCTGTTGACTACAGGTTCCACACAAAGGAACAACGGGACTTTTATGAGACCATTCTGTTGGACAAGAAGCCCATTGTCTGTGATATGAGGTGGGTTGACTGGAAATTCATCACGGAGAATGAGCAGCACTACCCTGGAGTGGAGGAGAGCTTTATTGCTTGTGGAGTAGCAGATTTTGTTGGATAGAAGTTCACCAACTGGAATGATGAGCTTATCATGCAGTTCTACTCCACAACACATTTTTACCCAGATGGTAGAATTATTTGGATGTCTGAAGGTACAAGGTACCAATCCACTGTTGAAGAATGGGCAAGTTTGATCAATGCCCCCAAGGAAGAAGAAGATGACTTGGACATATATGCAAAGAATAAGTTGGGTCACAATTCAATGGCTCACATGTACAAGGAGATTCCTGACAAGGCTATAGAGACTCACAAGTTTGGATTAGTTCACTTTCTGCTGTCAGGGTTGGCAACCATAAATTGGATCCTGAGGCACACTTTATTGCCCAAGTGAGGTGACCATAACATAATCAGAGGGCATGCCATCAACATGCTGCATGTGTTTGATGTGCCCCAGAAGTTCAAAGTCATGAGCCTCATCATTGAAACATCAGGAGGACTGTAGCAGATCAGAAGAGGAGCTGTGGATATGCACCTCAGATTCAAGAATTGATCAACTCAAAGATGGGCATAGGGAAATATCAGTTGGATAAGGAACATTTTCCAATTTATCCAGACTTTGAGGACAATGAGGTTGTCATGAATGAAGATGATCCACAATCAGTCCAAGCTCAGGAGAAGAAGGAAAAGGCAAAGAAGGAGAAGGCTGCCAAGATGCCAACTCAAGAGGAGGCATATGAGTATTTCTTGAAGACCAAACAAGAGCATCTTGGTTACTTGATAGCATCAACTCTGAGGATTGAGAAAGGGTTGGCCACCCTAACTCAAAACCAAGAGAGCCTGGAGAGAATCATGGAACAAAAGTTCTATGATCTAGATGTCAGGGTAACTGAGATTCAGTCAGTTGTAGAGCAGCTGCAGGATGACATGCAGGAGAGGAAGGGCAAGAGAACCACCAATGTGTTTGCCAGAGTGCCCAGAGCCCAGAGGTCAGTTGCAGTGCCAGTGACAGACACTAGAGCTACAACTTCAGCACCAGCTACTGCCCCAACAGTTCCAGTGCAACCAGCTCCAGCACCAACTCTTCCAGCACCCTCTACTTCAACTGAAGCCTTCGTCCAAGGAGCCATCTCTACACCACCACCAGAAGATCAAGCCTGAGAGACGATCTAGCACTATGCATTTTATATGAACTTTTTGGTAACTTGTTGCCAAAGGGGGAGAAAAATGTATAGATCATAGGCTTCGAGAGAGAGAGAGTGTGTTGCTTTTATTCTCTCTTGCTTTATTTGGTGTTTTTTCAAACTTTGTTTGCTTTTGGTTGAGATACTATGCCTGTGAGACATTGATGATCATGTGTTTGATCATAAGCTACACTTATGCATGCTTGATATTATCCTATCTATCTTATGTGATCATTCACTATGCTTGGTGATGAGTGCATGTATTCATTGTTTATTATTTTGAGCGCTCCACCAAGATGTATGTGACATGGAAGAGTAACCCATGAGCCTAATTCATTGTGCATTTGCAGTCCAAAGCAAATCTTAAACTATGCACAAATTTAGGGGGAGCTCTTGCTTATCACATACTTCTCAAAGCGACGATGTTATTCAATCTTATTATCATTTGTCGAAGCTTTGATCTATATGTTGTCATCAATTACCAAAAAGGGGGAGATTGAAAGTGCAACTATCCCTAGGTGGTTTTGGTAATTAATAACAACATATAGCTCATTGAGCTAATGCTATTCCAAGACTATTATTTCAGGAAAGCTCAATGAATGGCATGGCATGGATGATGAAAGTGGATCCCTCAAAATACTAAGGACAAAGGATTGGCTCAAGCTCAAAAGTTCAAGACTCTTCATTTTACATTTTAGTGATCCAAGATCACATTGAGTCTATAGGAAAAGCCAATACTATCAAGGAGGGATGAGGTGTTGCTTAATGAGCCTCTTGCTTCAATGTGCTTAGTGATATGCTCCAAAACCCTCAACTACTTTCCCGCATCCACATATGACCTAAACCCAAAGCCAAAATCGGTCACGCCGAAACTTCCTATCCGGCGCAACCGATTCCAAAAGTCATAGCCACTGCCACAAACCCTAAGCAAATCGGTCTTACCGATAGGGATCTCGGTCTCACCGAGATGGGGTTGCAATCTCTCTGTTTCCCTTCGTAACGTTTCGGTCTAACCGAAATGAGCGATCGGTCCCACCGAGATTGCAATGTAAACCCTCTGTTTCCTTTTTGTAACATTTCGGTCTCACCGAAAAGAGCAAATCGGTCCCACCGAGTTTACCTGACCAACTCTCTGGAAAGCTTATTACCAAATCGGTCTTACCGAGTTTGTGTAATCGGTCTTACCGAGATTACGTTATGCCCTAACCCTAACCGAATCGGTCTCACCGAGATGCATGTCGGTTCCACCGAAAATCACTAACGGTCACTAGGTTTACTAAATCGGTCCGACCGAGTTTAACAATTCGGTCCCATCGAGTTTGGTAAATTGTGTGTAACGGTTAGATTTTGTGTGGAGGCTATATATACCCCTCCACCTCCTCTTCATTCGTGGAGAGAGCCATCAGAACGAACCTACACTTCCAACTTACCATTTCTGAGAAAGAACCACCTACTCATGTGTTGAGGCCAAGATATTCCATTCCTACCATATGAATCTTGATCTCTAGCCTTCCCCAAGTTGCTTTCCACTCAAATCTTCTTTCCACCAGATCCAAACCCATTGAGAGAGAGTTGAGTGTTGGGGAGACTATCATTTGAAGCACAAGAGCAAGGAGGTCATCATGAACGCACCATTTGTTACTTCTTGGAGAGTGGTGTCTCCTAGATTGGCTAGGTGTCACTTGGGAGCCTCCGACAAGATTGTGGAGTTGAACCAAGGAGTTTGTAAGGGCAAGGAGATCGCCTACTTCGTGAAGATCTACCGCTAGTGAGGCAAGTCCTTCGTGGGCGACAGCCATGGTGGGATAGACAAGGTTGCTTCTTCGTGGACCCTTCCTGGGTGGAGCCCTCCGTGGACTCGCGCAGCCGTTACCCTTCGTGGGTTGAAGTCTCCATCAACGTGGATGTACGATAGCACCTCCTGTCGGAACCACGCCAAAAACATCTGTGTCTCCAATTGCGTTTGAATCCTACAAACCCTTCCCATTACTTTCTTGCAAGTTGCATGCTTTAATTTCCGCTGCCTATATACTCTTTGCATGCTTGCTTGAATTGTGTGATGATTTCTTGACTTGTCCTAAAGTAGCTAAAATCTGCCAAACTCTAAAATTGGGAAAAGGTTAAGTTTTTATTGGTCAAGTAGTCTAATCACCCCCCCTCTAGACATAATTCAAGGTCCTACACCTCCACCGAGAGCATGTTGAGGCCGGCGCCGCCGTCGATGAGGGTCTTGGTGACGGCTGCGTTGCAGATGGTGGGCGTGCAAAGCATTGGGAGCACGCCCGAGCCGACGGTGGTGACGGGGTGATCTCCCGAGTCAAAGGTCAGGTCGGCGTTGGGCGCTACCCAACCCGGGGGAGCCCCCTGCCGCGTGGAAGCGACATTGATCTGGCGAAAGAACGGCTTGGCGTGACGGTCCAAAGGTGGAGCTTGCGAGCCACCGAGGAGGGTCGTGACAGCGAGGGGCGCCGGTGCCGCGAAGCGCGCGGCGAAGAGGCTACGCAGCTCCTCCCAAGATGCCACCATGGATCCGGGGAGGTTGAGCAGCTAGGCGCGCGGTGCGCCGATGACGGCCATGGGAAGCCAGTTGGCTATGACCTTATCGTTGCCCCCGGCCTTAAGGATGGCCGGAATAGCAGTGCCGGCCATGAGGGTGAGGCGCGGTGATGGCAAAGCGTAGATCGACGGAAGGAAAGCTCCGGCACACCCCTACCTGGCGCGCCAAATGTCAGATTTTGGGTTCCGGCAAAACCCTTGAGGTTCGAACACTGGGATGCGCACGAAGATCTCTCCCTACCTAATCACGCCCTCAGCCTCACCGCGATCTCAAAGCCTAGCTTGGTGAACCCATAGAAAGAGAGACACAAGAGTTTATACTGGTTCGGGCCACCAATGTGGTGTAATACCCTACTCCAGTGTGGTGTGGAGGATTGCCTCTTGGGCTGAGGATGAATAGTTACAAGGGAAGAACAGCCTCCTGAGGAGAGGTTCTCTTGTGCTTGGTGAACTTGTGTGTGGTTGAGGATGATCTGAATCAGTTGCCTCTCTATGGTGGTGGATAGTCCTATTTATAGAGGCCCTGGTCCTCTCCCCAAATATTGAGCGGGAAGGGATCCAACAACGGCCAAATTCGAAGGGAGACAACTAGTACAAGTTATCGTGACTAAAGGTGGTCTTCGCCTGCCAAAGGCTCTGGTGGTGGCGCCGTCTTGGGCTCCATGGTGACCTCCGTCCTGTCGTCTTGCTGGTCTTGGTCTCGTTGCACCGATATGGAAACCTTTGCCTGGCGCCTCAGGACTCCTCGCCTGCGCTTGCCCCTTTAGCACCAAAGAGGAAGCAAGGACACTGCGCGCGCTGGCGCCCGCCTGGCTCCAGTCGTCATGGCTTGCATCATGGAAACCTCATGAGGTGTCCCTTGCCTTGATCTCTCCACCGCTCACGAGCCAGCCTGGTGAGGCAGCCCCCGAGGAGGTCTTCTGTAGTCCGCCTCACGAAGCTTGGCCCCTCGCGAGGATCTTGAGTGTTTGCTGGTGAAGATGGGCCGTACAGGGCCACTGGTGGAGCCACGCCGTGGGCCGCAGGCAGGAAAGTCTGGGGACCCTTGTTCCCAGGACGCCGACAAAAGGAATCCTTTTGCAGAAGATTTGTAAGAGGTCTAGAAATTTTATAAAGGTCTTTAATAAATCTCCTATAGAAGCCAGCATGACCTAGGAAACTACGAATACCTTTGATATCTTTAGGACATGGCATTTTCTCAATTGCATCAACCTTAGCTTTGTCCACTTCAATACCTCTTTCAGAATTATATGGCCCAATACAATACCTTCATTAACCATAAAGTGGCACTTCTCCCAATTCAAGACAAGATTTGTTTGCTCGCATCTCTGCAAAACTCGATCAATATTGCTTAAACAATCATCAAAAAACTTCCCATAAACAGAGAAGTCATCCATGAAAACCTCAACAATCTTTTCACAAAAGTCAGAGAATATAGCAGTCATACATCTTTGAAAGGTAGCAGGTGCATTGTATAAACCAAAAGGCATACGTCTATAAGCATAAGTTACAAAGGGACAAGTGAAAGTGGTCTTTTCTTGATCAGATTGAGAGACATGTATTTGTGAAAAACTAGAGTATCCATCAAGGAAGCAAAAATGTGTGTGCTTAGATAACCTTTCTAGCATTTGATCGATAAAAGGTAGAGGGTAATGATCTTTTCTAGTTGCTTTGTTTAATTTTCTAAAATCAATTACCATTCTATAGCCTATAACAATTCTTTGTGGAATTAGTTCATTCTTATCATTAGGAACAACAGTAATACCTCCTTTCTTAGGGACACAATGAACAGGACTTACCCATCTATATCAGCTATAGGATAGATTATACCTGCTTCCAGAAGTTTTAATATTTCCGTTCTTACCACTTCTTTCATCTTCGGATTTAACTGACATTGGTGATCAACAACGGGTTTAGCATTAGGTTCCATATTAATCTTGTGCTGACATAGAGTGGGACTAATGCCCTTTAAATCATCAAGAGTATATCCAATAGCAGCTCGGTGCTTCCTTAGAACTTTCAATAATCTTTCTTCTTCATGTTCTGAAAAGTTAGCACTAATAATAACATGATATATCTTCTTTCATCCAGATAAGCATATTTTAAAGTGTCTGGCAATTGTTTTAATTCAAACACAGGATCACCTTTAGGTGGAGGAGGACCTCCTAGAGTTTCAATAGGCAAATTGTGTTTAAGCAGAGGACGTTGTTCAAAGAAAATCTTATCTTTTCATTTCTTTCATGCATATGTAAATCATTTTCATGGTCTAGCAGATATTGTTCTAGTGGATTAGTAGGAGGCACAACAATAGAAGCAAGACCAATTATTTCATCCTTACTAGGCAATTCTTTTTCATGAAGATTTCTACTAAACTTTGAAAAATTAAACTCATGAGACTCAGTACCAAAACTAACACCGACAGTCGTTTCTCACAATCTATTTTAGCATTAATGGTGTTCAAGAAAGGTCTACCAAAGATAACGGGACAAAAGTCATCTTGTGGGGAACCAAGAACAAGAAAATCAGTAGGGTATTTTATTTTCCCACACAAAACTTCAACATCTCTAACAATCCCAAGTGGTGTGATGGTGTCTCGATTAGCAAGTTTAATAGTGGCATCTATTTCTTCTATTTCAGCGGGTGCTATGTCATTCATAATTTCTTGATATAAAGTGAAGGAAATAGCACTTACGCTAGCACCTATGTCGCATAAACCATGATAACAGTGATCTCCTAGTTCAACTGAGACAACGGGCATGCCAACAACGGGTTTAGGATTATCCATTCTATCGGGTTTGTCAATTCTAGTAGCTTCCTTGTAGAAGTAAATAACATGCCCATCTATATTTTCTTCCAAGAGATCCTTAACCATAGCAACACTAGGCTCTACTTTAATTTGTTCATCAGGTTTAGGTGTTCTAATATAACTTTTGTTGACCATAGTTGAAACTTTAGTATGTTCCTTTATCCTAACAGGGAAAGGTGGTTTCTCAATATAAGTAGTAGGAACAACTGAATTAACATTATAAATTACGGTTTCCTCTTTAGCTGGTACCTGTTCTTTAATTTCTTCTTTAATAGGTGGGTGATATTTAAACCACTTCTCTTTAGGGAGATCAACATGAGTAGCAAATGATTCACAAAAGAAGGCTACTATCTCAGAGTCAAGTCCATATTTAGTGCTAAACTTTTGTAAAGCATCGGCATTCATAAAAGATTTAACACAATCATACTTAAGCTTAATACCTGACTCTTTACCTTCATCGAGTTCCCAATCTTCAGAGTTTCGATTAATTCTTTCCAAAAGATCCCACCGGAATTCAATAGTCTTCTTTATAAAAGAACCATCACAAGAGGTATCAACCATGGATCGATCATTATGAGAAAGCCGAGCATAAAAATTCTGGATAATAATTTCTCTTGAGAGCTCATGATTGGCGCACTAATATAACATTGACTTAAGCCTCCCCCAAGCTAGAGCGATACTTTCTCCTTCACGAGGCCAAAAATTATATATGTAATTCCAATCACGATGAACTAGATGCATGGGATATATTTTTTGGTGGAACTCCAATTTCAAATGATTCCAATTCCAAGATCCAATATCATCGCATAGCCTATACCATGCCAATGCTTTTCCCTTCAAAGATAAAGGGAAAACCTTCTTCTTAACTTCATCTCTGGGTAAACCCGCAAGCTTCCACAAATTTGTTCCACATATATCAAGTGCATATCAGGATGTTCGGTTCCATCTCCTGCATAAGGATTAGCTAGCTGTTGTTCTATCATACACAAAGGAATTTCATATTCAATATTTTTAGTAGGTGTAATAGGTTGAGGGGTAGCTAATTGTGGTTCCGGTCGAGGTGAATATACCCCGAACAAACCCCTCAAAGGATTGTTTTCCATAGTAACAAGTGACAGTAAATTTCAGCACACTATATAAATGTTTCCTTACAAAATTACACTTACCAAAGGCGCTTCACTCCCCGGCAATGGCGCCAGAAAATAGCCTTGATGACCCACAAGTATATGGGATCAACTGTCGCTCTTTTTGATAAGTAAGAATGTCGAACCCAACGAGGAGCAGAAGGAAATGGCAAGTGGTTTTCAGCAAGGTAATGTCTGCAAGTGCTGAAATTGTAAGTAAGAGAGTAGTTTGATAGCAAAATTTGTAATGAGCAAGTAACGATAATAGTAACAAAAGTGCAGCAAGGTAGCCCAACCCTTTTGAGGCAAAGGACAAGCCAAAATGGTCTCTTATAGCAAGCAAAGCATACTAGAGGGTACACGGGAATTTCATCTAGTCACTTTTATCATGTTGGTTCGATTCGTGTTCGCTCCTTTGATAATTTGATGCGTGGGTGGACAGGTGGTTAGCTGTTGTTCTTACTTGAACAAACCTCCTACTTATGATTAACCCTCTCGCAAGCATCCACAACCACGAGAAAAGTATTAAGAATAAATTCTAACCATAACATTAAACTTTTGGATCCAATCAGTCCCTTACGGAATAGAGCATAAACTAGGGTTTAAGCTTCTGTCCCTCTCGCAACCCATCATCTAATAACTACTCCACAATGCATTCCCTTAGGCCCAAATATGGTGAAGTATCATGTAGTCGACGTTCACATGACACCTCTAAGGGAATCACAACATACATACTATCAAAATATCAAACATATATCAAGTTCACATGATTACTTGCAACATGATTTCTCACGTGACCTCAAGAACAAAAGTAACTACTCACAAATGATAATCATGCTCAAGATCAGAGGGGTATTAAATAGCACATTGGATTTGAACATATAATCTTCCGCCAAATAAACCATATAGTAATCAACTACAAGATGTAATCAACACTACTAGTCACCCACAAGCACCAATCTATAGTTCCGGTACAAAGATTGAACACAAGAGATGAACTAGGGTTTGAGATGAGATGGTGTTGTTTAAGATGTTGATGGAGATGCCCTCTCCAAGATGGGAGAGTTGTTGGTGATGATGATGACGATGATTTCCCCCTCCAGGAGGGAAGTCCCCCCGGCGGAATTGCTCCGTCGGAGGGCAAAAGTGCTCCTGCCCAACTTCCGCCTCGAGATGGCAGCGCTCTGTCCCGAAAGTCCTCTTGTTATTTTTTTCTAGGTCAAAATGACTTATATACCAGAAGATGGGCACCAGAGGTGGGCCGAGGGGAGCACAACCCACCAGGGCACGCCCAGGTGGGTTCTGCCCACCTGGTGGGCCCCCTTTGGTACTTATTGGCTCCAATATTCCTCATATATTCCATAAAAATTCTCTGTAAAGTTTCAGCTTGTTTGGAGTTGTGCAGAATAGGTAGCCTGACGTAGCTTTTCCAGGTCCAGATTTCCAGCTACCGGAATTCTCCCTCTTTGTGTATACCTTGCATATTATAAGAGAAAAGGCATTAGAATTACTCCAAAAAAGCTATTATGCATAAAAACATCATAAATAGCAGTAGGAAAACATGATGCAAAATGGATGTATCAGGCCCCACGACCGCGTAGCGTGAAAGCATTTTTGGAGGGGGGGCTCCCCTGTAATGTATGAAACAATGACATGCCCTCTAGATTAATTCTGAAACATTCCGTCGTGAGCTGGAGGCTCTTGACTAGAGTAGTTGGCGTGACTTATCTTTTGTGCTCGCGTCTTGGACGGGTTCTTGTATCTTAGAAGCATACTGCTCCTGAGGCGGGCCCTTTGGGGGCTCACGAGGGCTTAAAGCCTCCTGGGGTGCTTGCTGGCTCGCTCGAGAGCGCCGTGCGAGGAGCCAATTGCTAAGCTTTGGCAAGGTGTGCGCGCGACGGGCCTGCAGCAGTTACACCCTTGGCCCCGAGGGGACCTCAACGCTGCTTGGGCTAGCCCAAGTGCGCACACCACATCCAGCCCCCTCTCGCTGGGCGCTTGAGGGGGGAGTAGCAGGCATGAGCCATGCTTCTTAACACAAACCGAAGAGCAAGAAAACACAAAGAATCGAAAAGTTTCCCTCCTTTTTCTTTTGATAAGCATGCGGAACTCCAAATTTTATTCCAAAGACAGCAAATTGGGTTATAGAAGAAGGGCGAAGGAAATAGCAGCGTCCAGCGCCTATGCTAGTCTTCTCTCCAGCGCGGAGCTCAGTGCTTCCACTGGGCATGGGCGTAGTCATTGGGGGACAGCGACTGCCATCTCGGAGCGTGGTGCTTCCACTTGGACGTGGGTAGGAGCCCCCGTGGCCCAAGGGCGGCGCTGAGGGGACTCCGGGGCGTGTACATCCCCACTCATTACTACGTGATTGTGTCATGGGCGGCAATTTGAGGGGCACTCCTTGCTCCTGGCAGGGACCCTGCCCTGCGCATCCCCCGACCACCGTTGGGGCGTCCGGAAACCAAGGACGAGACCAAGGGGCAAGGGGCCATGCTGGCAGTGGTCAGGTGATCGCAGGCCCTCTATCGGGGGAAGGGCTCACCGGCGCCTTCCCCTGCGGAGGACCTACCTCTGGACGACGCATGCCACCGTCGTGGTGGCTCCCTGTGTTGTGCGGTGTAGGGGAAGCTCTGGCACCAGGCTCCCCCCGCGCAGCCCCTAGTGCGTCCTACCTGGGGCAGGGCCAACGTCTTGAGGTGTATGGCCGTGGCGTGGTTCACCTGCGGTCCAAGGTTAGCGCAATCGTGTCCCAAAGATATTGGTTGTAACCGGTGGCCGTTGTCATCGAAGGTGCTGGTGGGGCTTTGAGTTGGCTTGTAAGGGGTCCCTTCTCCTCGTGATCTTGGCGATCTTGACGTCCGGGCCAGCGGGGGGAATGCGTACGGGCTTCTCCTTCGCTCGTACGACGTGGCCGTCAATGGTGATACAGAGGTGCCAGGGGCCATTACCTTGAGATCAGCCCCCAGCCACTCTGCTCCGCTGTCCACCACCTCCGATATCCTTCCCCGCCAGCCTGGGAGCGGCTCCTCGCCATTGTCATGGTGGGGGCCGCCTGCCCTGGCTGCCTCCTGGGGGCGCGCCTCTTCGGTCAGGTGGGCGACGTCGTACACCAGGCTGCCTTCGCGGGGTCCTTCGGTGTCCTCCCGAGGGGACGAGTAAACGCAACAGGGGCGAGTGCGGGTCCCTGGAGGTGTACGTGAAGTCGGCATGATGCGGCGAGGAGCTCAGCGACGCGGGAGGGCAAGGCATCGTGACCGCCTTCAGCTAACCTGCTTCGCAGCAACTCACGCACTACGACGAGCACGGCTCGCGTGTTTGCCTGCTCCCGACGAGCGTGCAGGGATGACACCACGGCGTAGCTAGAGGATCACACGGTGGCTCGCACTACTAGGGAAAACCCTAGTAGTGGCGCTTGAAATATGCATAGTAGTAGCGCTGGGTCCAGCGCTACTGCTACCGCGCTACAGCTAAGTTGTAGCAGTAGCGTTGGTATGGGCAGCGCTACTGGTAAGTATTGTTAGCAGTAGCACTTCCTGGACCGGCGCTACTGATAACTATCTGTAGCGCTTGTTCATATGAAGCGCTGCTGCTAAGCCAGCACTACTGCTAGGTTCTTTCCAGCGCTACTTCTAATGTTCCTGCTTTCACCGATTCGCACCCCTCTATGTATTTATGTTGTATTTATACAGGCTCTATACAATAGTTTCATCAGATCATACTAAACATACTCTATTCTCATCATACCGTAGACATACAGTAGTCTCGTCATACCATCATCATCATCATTCAACACAAATATCATCACATCTCGAAAATAGTGATACACAAGTACGATCATGTCATGTCTCGAATAAGTGCAACTGGACGGTCATGGCACACACACAAGTTTCATCATCTCTATCTAAACCATGATGTAGAAGAGAAGAGCGATGATCATGAGCAAGAGCGCGACTATGTAGTACCAGCGGTCCCGCCCCTGCTCATGCTGGAGTGTCTACCTCAACTAACTACTTTCCGCTTTGGCTCTTCTGTCGAACCCACCGTGGCTAGCACCCGAGTACCTGTGCACCTGGGCTTGAGCGGCTGGCCAGTGGTCGTAGACTCCTGGAACCCTCCCAATGTACACAGCGTAGTAGCCCTTTGCCATCTATGATCTATGTACCTCCATCGTGAGTTGATGAATTGAACGATAATATGCAACATAATGTACTTAAGAAAACAAAGAGGCATAATTAGCAAAATACAAGCAACCAATAGTAAACATAAATGACAAAGTTCCTCATACCCAAACTAATTAACTAGAGCGATACGCTAGTTCAGGACCATAGTTTAGTTACATCACATAGTTTCGCCGTGCATAAATTCAAAGTTTTGCCATAGAAAAAGACAGTAGTGACACATTCCATGTCGGCGGTCCAATCTTCATAGTCAGGGAGGTAGCACCCGAGCTTCTTGAAAGGCTTCAGGTCCAGACGCTGAGCGAGTAGGAATGCTCGGACATCTTCCCGCGTGATTGGCCCATGGTAGAACATACCTGTTGGTTCGAGTACCAGCTTCATGATCACTTGGGTAAGTTCACACTATACGTGATAAAACTCAGCTCTATTTCGATGATCCGGTGTCTTCACTATGCTTGTGGCCTAGCTGGCAATCTCAGCATCGTTGGTAGTAAGTGACATGCGAAGGCGTTGATTATCCCTTCTGTACTCGAGCAGGTGATACATGAGGTAGAATCCATCAGCCATACTGGTGTGCGGTTGTTGGATGCAGTAGAAGTCGGTCTTATGACCGAAAGCCAGCCCGCGACCCCTTTTCACCTCTTTATGTGCTTGTAAATCCTTTTTCCTGAGGTTCTTCGATGAGTCCAATTACATAGCATGGGAGTATTCCGGGTAGAGAACGATGAGAACGCCCCCCCCCCCCCCCCCCCCCCGCCGCGCAAATTAAGTACACCTCAAATTAGCCTCCATGCTTGCAAAGGAATGATTAACACTTACGAAAGGACATGTGTCGATGACTTACGTGGGATGATAAGGCACGAGAATCGCTTCCTTGTCCTTATTAGTGATCATGAAGTCATCGAGGTACTTGCTCGCATAGTCGCGCTGCTCTTTGCAAACTGCCAAGAAGCTCTCGTGCATATAGAACGGGTCCGTGACGCGGATATATTGTATGTTCTCGACCCTGATGAAGTAGTTTAGATACAGTGCATACATGCGGATGAACTGTAAATCCAGCTTGGTCATGTGGAACATGTCGTGGATGTAGTCAAATCGCTAGATGAACTTATTCGCGGGCCATCTCTCAACGTACAACTTCCCACCCGGCACCTGAGCCGCGTAAAGCGAGTATCCTGGTTTTTCTGTGATCAGAAGGTTTTTCTCTCTGGCCAGCACATCTTCATGCAGTCTCCTTAGATCATTGTTCACTAGGTGATCTAGCACTTTGGCAGGTAGGATCAGCTCGCCGGCGACATGGAAGCGCTTCACACCTTCGACAGGTATTCTGTCTACCACCCGGGGCTTCGGAGGCGGCTGGCTGCTTGAAGCAGCTCTGGCACCTTTATGGCCTTTCCTGTCCGGTCTCCTCCTTTGCTTCTTGGTGGGTGGTGGTAGTGAGCCCACCATACCTTCCCTAACCACCACCCCAGTGTCGTCAGGCTAATCAGTGGACGGGCCTTGGGGGGTTGCTGGGTACAGGCGGCATCTGGAGGCATCTAATGTGAGGATCGCTTGAAGAGAGGCTTTTTGCATTCCGCCTTAGGACGTCCCGGCTCCGCCAAATCAGGCAGCATCAAGTCATCATCTCCATGCTCATAGCCTGAGTCTTCATCGTCCTGAGCCATAAATCCTCCATCATCATAGGCGGTATTGAAGTGCTTGTTTGGGTCATCATCATCATCCTCCATGTCATCAGCAGCATTTGCTTTTTTAACAGCAGGGGTGACATCATCTGGCACTAACGGAGGCTCTGCCTCACGTCGTCCGCTATCACCCACCACGATAGGTGCAGGTAATTTGGTAGGTGGGGTGGTGTTCATACCTTCTTGAGAAGGTGGCATTGGCGTGATACTAGGCACCTCGAGACGAAGAAGAGACTTCGGCCAAGGCAAGAACCAGCTCTTGCATGCGCCAATCATCTTAGGGGTCTCGTCGCCATCGACTGGTACCGGAGGAGGCAAATCCTCGAAGCCCGCTAAGACACTGGCCACGTTAACCTTGAAGACGCCATCGGGCATCTCTCGGTTGGGGAACATGCGGTCCTTCGGCTTCACGATCGTTGCCTTTCCCACGGCCACCTTCTGGCCCTTGATGTCATAGAGTAGGGTGCACGGGGTGTCGTCGGCCTACGAAGGAGACATGTCTGCGACGTCAAACATTCGAAAGGCAACTGAAACGGAAGATTATAGACATGCTGGTGAAAAGGGTATGACGCGTAATTATCGTGAGGGCATCGAGCTCAGCCAGCGATGAAGGCCCACCGAGCAAGCAAGAGACGGAGGTCGGGCTGCTATGAACAGGAGCGGGACATCTTGCGGTTGCTTGAGCAGGTGTTGGTGCTGTGGTGTTCGCTGAATTGCTCCCGACAAAGCTGGGAATGGTAAAGTCCTCCGGCCATGCATTTGGATTGTTCTTTGTGAAATCAAAAAGTGCCAGAATCAAGCTGACCACCACGTCAGTGACCGCTGCACTGACTGAAGGAAATATGCCCTAGAGGCAATAATAAAGTTGTTATTTATATTTCCCTATATCATGATAAACATTTATTATTCATGCTAGAATTGTATTAACCAGAAACTTGATACATGTGTGAATACATAGACAAACAGAGTGTCACTAGTATGCCTCTACTTGACTAGCTCGTTGAATCAAAGATGGTTAAGTTTCCTAGCCATAGACATGAGTTGTCATTTGATTAACGGGATCACATCATTAGAGCATGATGTGATTGACTTGACCCATTCCGTTAGCTTAGCACTTGATCATTTAGTATGTTGCTATTGCTTTCTTCGTGACTTATACATGTTCCTATGACTATGAGATTATGCAACTCCCGAATACCGGAGGAACACTTTGTGTGCTACGAAACGTCACAACGTAACTGGGTGATTATAAAGGTGCTCTACAGGTGTCTCCGATGGTACTTGTTGAGTTGGCATAGATCGAGATTTGGATTTTTCACTCCGATTGTTGGAGAGGTATCTCTGGGCCCTCTCGGTAATACACATCACTATAAGCCTTGCAAGCAAGGCAACTAATGAGTTAGTTGCGAGATGATGTATTACGGAATGGGTAAAGAGTCTTGAGGGAGTCCTGGACTAGGGGGTGTCCGGACAGCCGGACTATCATTATCCGCCGGACTCCAAGACTACGAAGATACAAGATTGAAGACTCCGGCTCGTGTCCGGATGGTACTTTCCTTGGCGTGGAAGGCAAGCTTGGCAATACGGATATGTAGATCTCCTATCATTGTAACCGACTTTGTGTAACCCTAGCCCTCTCTGGTGTCTATATAAACCGGAGGGCTTTAGTCCGTAGGACAACATACATTACAACAATCATACCATAGGCTAGCTTCTAGGGTTTAGCCTCCTTGATCTCGTGGTAGATCTACTCTTGTACTATCCATATCATCAATATTAATCAAGCAGGACGTAGGGTTTTACCTCCATCGAGAGGGCCCGAACCTGGGTAAAACATTGTGTCCCTTGTCTCCTGTTACCATCCGCCTAGACGCACAGTTCGGGACCCCCTACCCGAGATCCGCCGATTTTGACACCGACATTGGTGCTTTCATTGAGAGTTCCTCTGTGTTATCACCGATAGGCTTGATGGCATCTTCAACCAGCAACGTTGTCCAGGGTGAGACTTTTCTCCTCGGACAGATCTTCGTATTCGGCGGCTTCGCCCTGCGGGCCAATTCACTTGGCCGTCTGGAGCAGATCGAAAGCTACGCCCCTGGCTGTCAGGTCAGATTTGGAAGCTTAAACTTCACGGCCGACGTCCGCGGAGACTTGATCTTCGACGGACTCGAGCCACAGCCAAGCGCGCCGCACTGTGACGACGGGCATGATTTAGCTCTGCCACCGAACAGTGCCTTGGTGGCCGCACACGGGTCCGCTTCGGCCATTGGCCCGGAGCCGATCGCCCAGATCGAGGGCCGGTGGATAGACGCCGCCCTGGGGGCTCCAACATCCACGGCGATGGAGCCGAACACTAATCTTGTCCCCTGCGAAACTCGTGATTCCGAGGCGCCGGACTCCTCGCCGGACTCCGAACCTCCCGCGCCCCTACCAATCGGTCCGGATTGGGCGCCGGTTATGGAATTCACCACCGCGGACATCTTCCAATGCTCGCCTTTTGGCGATATCTTGAATTCACTAAAGCATCTCTCGTTATCAGGAGGGTCCTGGCTGGATTATGGCCAGGATGGTTGGGATACGGACGACGAAGAAATTCAGAGCCCACCCACCACCCACTTTGTAGCCACTGTCGACGATCTAACCGACATGCTAGACTACGACTCCGAAGACATCGACGCTATGGACGACGATGCCGGAGACAAACAGGAACCAGCGCCCACAGGGCACTGGAAGGCCACCTCGTCATATGACGTATACATGGTGGATACCCCAAAAGATGGGGACGGCAAAGAAACAGCGGAGGCAGATCCCTTAAAGAAACAGCCCAAGCGCCGGCGTCAGCGGCGCCGCTCTAAATCTCGCCACAGCAAGAATGGAGATTCCGGCACAGGAGATAATAATACTCCAGAGAGTGCCGAAGACAATCCCCTCCAGCAAGACTCAGCGCAGGAGGATGCAGAAGCAAGCCCTCATGAGGGGGCGGCATACGAAGAGGTTGAGGATCATAATTATATGCCTCCCTCTGAAGACGAAGCAAGCCTCAACGATGACGAATTCGTCGTACCTGAGGATCCCGTCGAACAAGAGCGCTTCAAGCGCAGGCTTATCGCCACAGCAAACGGCCTAAAGAAAAAGCAGCAGCAGCTTCAAGCTGATCAGGACCTGCTGGCCGATCGATGGACCGAGGTCCTCGCGGCCGAAGAGTATAAACTCGAACGTCCCTCCAAAAGTTACCCAAAACGCAAGTTGCTCCCCCGATTAGAGGAGGAAGCATACATACCTCCATCACCAGCGCACGATATGGCTGACCGACCACCCCGTGGTCGTGACAGAGAGGCATCCAGGCCCCCAGCCAAGACCATACCCCAGCATCGCTCCAAAAGTACGAAGCCAAGAGGGAACGCGCCGGACTTGCG
Organism: Triticum timopheevii; assembly: GCA_963921465.1. Taxonomy (NCBI): domain Eukaryota; kingdom Viridiplantae; phylum Streptophyta; class Magnoliopsida; order Poales; family Poaceae; genus Triticum; species Triticum timopheevii. The sequence continues at coordinate 176,092,167 of OY997272.1, forward strand.
AGACATATTGGAGGACAAAGCAAGGCAATCCAGATCCATCTATGGATCACGTGGGCGCCCTACGACCCACGACGAATACCATCGTGCCGGATACAATAACCCCGGCCGGGCCGAACACAGCAGACAGCGCTCTCTCGAGCTGCGTCGGGATATCGCTCAATACAGGGGCGCCGCACACCCGTTATGCTTCACTGACGAAGTAATGGATCATCAGATCCCCGAAGGGTTTAAACCCGTAAACATCGAATCTTACGATGGCACAACAGACCCCGCGGTGTGGATCGAAGACTATCTTCTCCACATCCATATGGCCCGCGGCGACGATCTCCACGCCATAAAGTACCTCCCACTCAAGCTTAAAGGACCAGCTCGGCATTGGCTTAACAGCTTGCCCGCAGAGTCAATTGGGTGTTGGGAAGACCTGGAGGCCGCATTCCTTGATAACTTCCAAGGCACATATGTGCGACCACCAGACGCCGACGACCTAAGCCACATCATTCAGCAGCCAGACGAATCGGCCAGACAATTCTGGACACGGTTCTTGACGAAGAAAAATCAAATCGTCGATTGTCCGGACGCAGAGGCCCTTGCAGCCTTCAAACATAACATCCGGGACGAATGGCTAGCCCGGCACCTGGGGCAGGAAAAGCCGAAATCCATGGCAGCCCTCACATCGTTAATGACCCGCTTTTGTGCGGGAGAGGACAGCTGGCTAGCCCGCAGCAACAATCTCCGTAAAAATTCTGGCAGTCCGGATACTAAGGACAACAACGGTAGGTCACGTCGAAACAAAAACAAGCGCCGAATTAACAACGACGATAAGGAGGATACGACAGTCAATGCTGGATTCCGAGGCTCTAAACCCGGTCAGCGGAAGAAGCCATTTAAAAGAACCACTCCGGGTCCGTCCAATCTGGACCGAATACTCGACCGCTTATGCCAGATACATGGCACCTCTGAAAAGCCAGCTAACCACACCAATAGAGATTGCTGGGTGTTCAAGCAGGCCGGCAAGTTAATTGCCGAAAACAATGACAAGGGGCTAAATAGCGACGACGAGGAAGAGACCCGGCCGCCGAACAACAGAGGATAGAAGGGTTTTCCCCCACAAGTACGGACGGTGAATATGATATACGCGACCCACATACCCAAGAGGGAGAGGAAACGCGCACTAAGGGATGTCTATGCGATGGAGCCAGTCGCCCCAAAGTTCAACCCATGGTCCTCTTGTCCGATCACTTTCGATCGAAGAGACCATCCGACCAGCATACGCCATGGCGGATTCGCCGCATTGGTCTTAGACCCAATCGTCGATGGGTTCCACCTCACGAGAGTCCTGATGGACGGCGGCAGTAGCCTGAACCTGCTTTATCAGGATACAGTGCGCAAAATGGGCATAGACCCATCAAGGATTAAACCTACAAAGACAACCTTTAAAGGTGTCATACCAGGAGTGGAAGCCAACTGCACAGGCTCAGTCACACTGGAAGTGGTCTTCGGATCCCCGGATAATTTCCGGAGCGAAGAGTTAATCTTCGACATAGTCCCGTTTCGCAGCGGCTATCACGCTCTGCTCGGGCGAACCGCATTTGCCAAATTCAACGCGGTGCCGCACTATGCATACCTAAAGCTCAAGATGCCAGGCCCTCGTGGAGTCATCACGGTCAATGGGAATACGGAACGCTCCCTCCGAACGGAGGAACATACAGTGGCTCTCGCGGCAGAAGCACAGAGCAGCCTTCTAAGGCAATTCTCGAGTCCGGCCGTTAAACGGTCGGATACAGCAAAGCGCGCCCGGAGCAATGCCAACCAAGACCACCTGGCGCGATCAGAGCACGCGTAGCAATGCGGCCCCAACCCTCGCCCGCGTATGATCGCAAGAATAACACTTCGCGTACATCATTACGCTTTGGAGATACCATGGGCACAGGGGAGGGGGCACGATCACAACGGACCCAGAGTGCGGTTCGACCACACCGGGGGCTCGCAAATGTGCCCCTCTTTTTTTATTATTTTTCTTCTTTTTGTACACAGGACTCTGCTAACCAGAAGCCCTGTCCGGCGGTGAACCTGCCGAACTCATGATGCAACAGTCAGGGACTAAAGAAGGCCGCGCCGAACACTCAGGTGGTCTCAATTACGAGCATTAAATTCGATTATATACACCAAATCCGCAGCTCATCCCTGGAGGGGGACATGTTTATTTAGTCCAAATCCCTTGCTTACCGCACCATTTGTATCAGTCCGCTCTACTAGCAGACTTTTCTTTCATTAATAATGCAGCACCTTTATGATCGCAATTGCATCACATTTTATATATATATGCTCATTATATGACATCTGGCACCCGTATATTTTGGTACGGCATAATACACTGGGGGCTTATGTTCCCCACTCTATGGTGTGATAAAGTCCGAACACTTTCACAAGTGCGGCACCCCGAACTTATAGCATTATATGAATCGGCTCCGAATCATGTCTTGGGTCAATAGTTGGGTTTGCCCGGCTCCCACGTTTTGGTGCCTTACGTTCCGTTCTGTCGGCTAAGGTGGCACTGGGAGAACCACTGCGATTGCGCCCCGGTTGAGCCGGGCTAACGCCTCAGTGGAGAAAGCTAAAACTGACTGGCATGATAAGGCGAGAGACTGGTCGCTGTTCGAGAGGTTTTTTCGGGTCCTTAAAGACTCACGCCGCTTCGAGCGAAGTTCCGGATAATGTCCGATGAAGGCGTGGATAGCGCCCCGGATTCGGTCTTCCGAATACCAGGGGCTTCACCGAAATTTAAAATTATAGAATTCTATGGCTAAGTGAGAGTGTTCAAGCATTATAAGTCCGGTTGCCTTGTTCGTCGTGTTGAGCGCCTCCCTAGATGGACCCAAAAATGGGAACAAGAGTCCTCAAGTTTATCCCGAACACCCCAGCACTTGTGGCTTGGGGGCTGAAGCCAACGACTTGCCATCTCTCAGATTTTACAAACGGCCGCATAGAAGGTAATATTTTAAATTAAACAAGCGTTCATGGCGCATATGAACGAAGTTTTCAGCGCACAGGATAAATAAACAACGAGTTCACTCAAAGATTACATTTCGGGAGCACTCATCTGCAATATTGCAGGCTCCCTTCAGGACAATTTTATAATACTTCTCCGGCGTGCGATACTCCTTGCCCGGTGGCAGTGGGTCCGTGAGAAGCTTCTCCGCATCCAATTTGCCCCATTGCACCTTTATGCGGGCAAGGGCCCAACGAGCGCCTTCGATACAGGCGGAGTGCTTGACTACACCCAGCCTGGGGCATGCATCCACCAGCCGCCGCACGAGGCCAAAGTAGCTACCAGGCATGGCCTGTCCAGGCCACAGCCGAACTATGAGGCCCTTCATGGCCTCCTCAACTACCTTGTGGAGTTCGACCAACTGCTTCAGCTGGTCGCTTGGGGGCACCGGATGGCCGGCCTCAGTATACTGAGACCAGAAGACCTTCTCCGTCGAGCTCCCCTCCTCACCACGATAGAATGCGGCGGCATCAGACGCACTATGCGGCAGATCTGCAAACGCCCCTGGAGAGCTCCGAATGCGGGTAAGTGTCAAGTAGTTCACATTAACATGCCTGCTTTGCATGAAAAACGCCTTACCCGCCGCTATCTTCTTTATGTCCTCAACCTCCTGAAGGGCCTTACAGGCCTCGGCCTTGGCGGACTTGGCACTTTCGAGAGCCGAGGCAAGCTCGGACTCTCGAGTCTTGGAGTCACGCTCCAAACTCTCATGTTTTTCCATGAGAGCCTGGAGCTCTTGCCGAACTTCCGCCACCCGTGCCTCTTGCTTTTCTCGCTCAGCCTGTTTTGCGGCCGCACTGCATTCGGCCGCGGACACAGCATCCTTCAGGGCTGCCACCTCGTTAGTGGCCCCTGCAATACACATATTATCCTTGTTAATTTTATTTGCAACCAAAATCCTTTTCTGTAAGGTACTTATTCAAAGAGGTGTTACTCACCTTCTTTTTCCTCGAGCTGCTTCTTTGCATGGCCGAGCTCTTGCTCGGATCGCTCGAGATCCTTCTTCAGCACGTCAACCTCCGCCGTTAGTGTGGCAGAGGTCAGCAGCGCAGCCTGCAAACCCATATTGACATATTTTAGGCAACCCTGCATATATCTTGTTAAAGATCCTTAGTCCGGCTTTTCTTTCTGAACACCGAACTAAGCATCAGGGGCTATTGTCTATGCGGTATTACATTACATAATTTTAACTTCTTACCTCAAAGCCTGTTAAAAGGCTGCTGCAGGCTTCGGTCAGCCCGCTCTTAGTGAGCTGAACCTTCTCAATCACCGCACTCATGATAGTGCGGTGTTCTTCCTCGATGGAAGCGCCTTTAAGCGCCTCCAGCAGGTTATCCGGCGCCTCCGGTTGGACGGAGGCCGCCGGCGTCACGGTCCTGTCCTTCTTTCGAAGGGGCCGCTTGCCGGACTCTGGAACCACTGCGGGTTCCGATGTAGAGTCCGGCACGAAGTCCGAGAGGCTGCCTGACGGCGCTTCCGGAGCCTCCTCCTGATGGGTCCCTCTCTGGGATCCCACCTCGATGTCCTCGTCGGCGCGTGGGGTGGAGGCAGTCGGGATGGAATTCACATCCGACGAGGCCAATGACCCGCTCGATGAGTCGGGGAGATCATCATTGGCCGGACTACGGGCAGAATGCGGCGTTAGAAGGATACTACACAACATAAAAGAAATTACACATCAAGGATCCGGATACTTACGATCTTGCCGGACGCCTGGCCCTTGGAGGCCACTCATCCTCACCAACGCTGATGTTGGCGAAACTGTCCGGGGGGGTAGTTCTCCCCCTCTTGGACCCTTCGGCCTCCCCGATGGGGGAAGCCTTCCTTTTCTTCTCTCCCTCCTCCGGGAGAGAGTACTCCTCCTCCTCGTCTTCGGGGGAGGAGTCCTCGTCATCATCAGACGCCTGATTGCGGGAACTCTTTCGAGTCCCCGCAGCCACCTTCTTGGCCTTCTTCTCCGGCACCACGTGCGGTGCCGGAACCAGCAGCCCTGTTAAGCGGGCGTCCACTGGGTCTTCTGGCATGGGAGCCGGGCTGATGAGCAGCTTGGCCTTCTCCATCCATTCCTGTCAAAGGAAGAGGCAGAATGAAACCTCACTAGAGTCAATCTAATTATCACAAGTGTCCCGTAATGGGGTTGAATCACTTAGCTCGTCAGTTGGATACTGCGAGCTGAATCCGCGGTCTTCGGTCGCGGACGCGGGGGCTTCGGCGCCCTTGGACAGCACCCTCCAGGCTCCTTCGTATGTTGTATCGAAGAGCCCGCTTAGCGCCTGGTGTTGTTCCGGATTGAACTCCCACAAATTAAATGTCCGTTCTTGGCATGGGAGGATCCGCCGGATGAGCATGACTTGGACCACGTCGACGAGCCTGAGCCTATTGCTCACCATCTTCTTGATACATGCTCGGAGTCCCGTCACCTCCACCGGATTCCCCCACTGCAAGCCCTTCTCTTTCCAGGAGGTGAGCTGCGTGGGGATGCCAGATCTAAACTCGGGGGCCGCCGCCCATGTGGATTTGCGCCGCTCGGTGATGTAAAACCACCCCGATTGCCACCCCTTGACGGAGTCCACGAAGGTCCCTTCCAGCCAAGGGACGTTGGGCAATTTGCCCAACATGGCGCCTCCGCATTCCGCTTGCGTACCCTTCACAACCTTCGGCTTGACGTTGAAGGTCTTGAGCCACAGGCCGAAGTGGGGCTGGATGCAGAGGAAGGCCTCGCACACGACGATAAACGCCGAGATATTGAGGATAAAGTTTGGTGCCAGATCGTGGAAATCCAGGCCGTAGTAAAACATGAGCCCCCGGACAAATGGATGGAGCGGAAAGCCCAGTCCGCGGAGGAAGTGGGGGAGGAAGACGACCCTCTCATGAGGCTCAGGGGTAGGGATGAGCTGCCCTCGTCGGGCAGCCGATGCGCGATATCGCCGGAAAGGTATCCGGCGCTGCGCAGCTCGGTGATGTCCTCCTCCTTGACGGTGGAGGCTAACCATTTACCTCCCGCTCCGGACATATTCGGAGAAGGTCGAGGCGAGATGCGCGAGCTCGGGCGTTGGAGCTTGAGTTCACGGGGATGGATAAGCAAAGGAGGAAGAAGGCGTAGGTGAGAAGGTTAATCCTTATCCCTTATATATAGGCGGACAAAACTATGCGTCCCCCACCAGCCTGGTAAAACTCGCTTATCTCCCAAGCGCCACCATCAATAGCGCGGTTGGGTTACCCACACACGTATTGATGAGAATCTCAGAATAAGGGGAACACGATCTCTGCTTCGACAAGACGTGCCAAGGAAACCGCTTCGCTAAACGTGCTGAAGTGGTATAGTAATTCAAACAAAGGCCTGGTGGCGGTGTGATGTCACGCCGCATAATACGTCAGCAGATTGAACTAAGTGTACATTTTATTCTCTCTACGGTGGAATGTGGAATTTATTTTGCAGAGCCGGACACTATCCTGGTGTTCATGATCTTCTCTGGATTATTCAAGAGAGGAACCCGCCTTGCAATGCCGAACATTATGCATGCCGGACTTATCGTCATTGAAGACTAGTTCAGGGGCTAATGAGGGAGTCCTAGACTAGGGGGTGTCCGGACAGCCGGACTATCATTATCCGCCGGACTCCAAGACTATGAAGATACAAGATTGAAGACTCCGGCTCGTGTCCGGATGGTACTTTCCTTGGCGTGGAAGGCAAGCTTGGCAATATGGATATGTAGATCTCCTATCATTGTAACCGACTCTGTGTAACCCTAGCCCTCTCCGGTGTCTATATAAACCGGAGGGCTTTAGTCCGTAGGACAACATACATTACAACAATCATACCATAGGCTAGCTTCTAGGGTTTAGCCTCCTTGATCTCGTGGTAGATCTACTCTTGTACTACCCATATCATCAATATTAATCAAGCAGGACGTAGGGTTTTACCTCCATCGAGAGGGCCCGAACCTGGGTAAAACATTGTGTCCCTTGTCTCCTGTTACCATCCGCCTAGACGCACAGTTCGGGACCCCCTACTCGAGATCCGCCGGTTTTGATACCGACAAGTCTTACCGGTAACGAGATTGAACTAGGTATTGAGATACCGACGATCGAATCTCGGGCAAGTAACATATCGATGACAAAGGGAACAACGTATGTTGTTATGCGGTTTGATCGATAAAGATCTTCGTGGAATATGTGGGAGCCAATATGAGCATCCAGGTTCTGCTATTGGTTATTGACCCAAGATGAGTCTCGGTCATGTCTACACAGTTCTCGAACTCGTAGGGTCCGCACGCTTAACGTTCAGTGATGATCGGTATTATGAGTTTATGTGTTTTGATGTACCAAAGGTAATTCAGAGTCCCGAATGAGATCGAGGACATGACGAGGAGTCTCGAAATGGTCAAGTCATAAAGATCGATATATTGGAAGGCTATATTCGGACATCGGAAAGGTTCTGAGTGGTTCGGGTATTTATCAGAGTACCAGAGAGTTACAAGAATTCGCCGGGGAGTATGGGCCTTATTGGGCTTTAGGAGAGAGAGAGAGAGGCAGGCCGCGCGCCCCCTGAGGCCTAGTCCGAATTGGACTAGGCGGAGGGGCAGCGCCCCCTCCACTACAAAAAAAGACACATCCGTGACATTTTGGGCCGAACGAATTTTTTTTCTGGCATACTTATGACACTTCTATGACGATAATTGTGACAAAACCTGTCGGAGTAATGGGCCATCGGTAGGCTCACCCGGGTCCCAGAATTCATCAAGACCTAGGGCCGGCTCCGCCTTGTTGCGCCCCAGGACGAAGCTCCGCCCTCTGGGAGCCGGCAAGCCCAACGGTCGGCTGCCAGAGGACGGCTAGCCACCAACAGACGGAGTCACGAGCGGCCGGCCCCCGCCGGCCGGCCTCTATGGAAGACGGCATCCAGCAGACGGCCGCCACGCACCCTCAGAGTTAGTGCCCCCATCAGGAGGACGAGATGGGGCGTGGCAACAGTGAAGCCCTCACCCCCGAATCCTGGGGTCAGCGTGGCCATAGTGTCCCGTACGGGCGGAGATCTCCGCACGGCGTGGCACTGTTGCTACTCTCCCCTGACATCACTCTAGGCAGGGGGAGCCCCACTCCCCACGACGGCCTGTCAGTACGGCCCGCAGGCTGCGGGCCCTGCCGGGCAAGGATGTCCCAGAAGACGGCGCACGCCGAACCAGACGGACCAGAAGAGGGCCGGCCTCTAGCAGGCGGCCGCCCCCCTCCCTCGAAGCCCGTGCGCCATTAACCTGAAGAGACCAGGTGTGGCTACAGTGATCTCCCACCAGGCGGCAGGGACTGTAACCACACTGAGATGACCAAGCCAGCGTCATTAGCAGCACGGCTATAGTGACCAGCCACCAACTAGATCCGCCAACGGAGGGGATGGCCTGTCGGCTCCGTACCAGACCGGTCAGCGGGGCCCACCAGGCGGCGGGCCCCAGCAGTCGGCGGAGAAGCCGGAGGCCAGAGACGCTGACAGCCGGGCCCGACAGCCAGTCAGATTACCATTGTACCCCTGGGGGGTAGGCCTATATAAACCCCCCAGGGCACCCATGCAAAGGGTTCCCACCCCATTAGATCTAGCCACATACCTAGGGCAGGAGAGAGCTAGCCTTGCCTTCGCCTTCCTCTAGCACACAACTCGAGGAGCAACTTGTATCACTCGTGCCTTTAGTGATCATGCGGAGACCCCGCAGAGCAGGACTAGGGATGTTATCTCCTAGGAGAGCCCCGAACCTGGGTAAAGTCCGCCGGCATTCGTGTCTACGCCTCATCCCGCTTTCGAGCACCGAGGACGTTCTACTCGCTCCCACCATGATAAGCCATCCCTTGGCATATGTCGCACCCAACCCCCGACATTTGGCGCCCACCGTGGGGCAAGGTGCACCGTCTCCCGGAGACCTGCTTTGGATGGGAACCTTGTTCCTCGAGCGAAGCCAACCCAGCACGCCCGACGGTGTCAGCCTCGACGCCCTACATGGCATGGAGATCGCCTGCGCGGCGAGCTGCCTCGCCGACCTCATTGGCGAGATTCACCTCTCCCACGAGCCGGCCTCCGATGCGGGCACCGGCTGCCCCGAGAGCCGCCTCGTCAGCCTCCTCAGCTTCACGTCACCAGCGAGCCTGCTGTGGACCTGGAGTCTGTTGGCTCCACTGACTCGATGATCGTCGACTCTGACGCGGCGTTGCTTGATGCGTTCCCCACCAATGTGGTGATCTACGACGAGCCGCCTCCTTGCGAGCACAGCAGCGGGAGCACCGTCACGGAGGTGCTCGTCATTAACAGTGGCGATCGCTCAAATGGAGATACTCGAGACCCACTCGATGCGGCGTTGCGGGACTTGACGGTGCCCATCCCAGAAGACGCAGATGCCGAGATGCTGGAGGCACGCCGCGTCCAGCTTCTCGAGAACGCTGGCCGACTGGCCAGCATGCGACGCCTATCGGCGCGAGATGGACCGGGCCAGCGGCAGCACGCCGTCTCCCGGGGGGCCTAGCCGCATTGGCCCCATCCGACAGTGTGGCGGGACCATCGCCAGCATGTTCGGGGCAGAACGCCCCGTCTATGCCACGCCTGCAGAGAACATCCGGGCCGCCCAGGTGGTGATGGAGGACCTGGACAAATACGAGGGCGACGAGCGTCGCCACATGACGGAGCGAGTCCAGCAGCTCCTTGACGCGGCAGCCATGTTACACGAAGCCGGCTGCCGCGCCGAAGAACCCGCACCGCAGAATGACGAGTCGCCCCATCGCCAAGAGCACGGCGCGACATCCCAGATGCCGACTGGCGGCGCCCGTGGGAAACGAGGCAACGAGCCGGCGGCCAGCCGAAGCCGGACTCGCCTTTCCACCGAGCGTGATGAAGATGGCCCCCCTCGAGCGGTGGAGCACCAAGGCGTTCCTCCGCCTCCGCCGCCTCACAGAGCAAGATATCCCACTCCGCCGCCTGTCACGCACCCAACACTCGGCGACCGCCTTGGCCGCCGAGAGGGAGTCGGAGAGAACGACGACCGCCATCGGATCGACCGCCTCAACCGATCCCTGGCGCTAGAAGAAGAAGATGCGCTGGGCCCACGAATCCGGGATGAGCCCTTTCCCAAAGGGTTCACCCTCCCTCGAGATACGCCCAAGTACACCGGCTCCGTGAAGCTGGAGGACTGGCTAGTCGACTACTCGACAGCCGTCAGCATAGCAAACGGCAACAAGCGTGTTGCCGTGAAGTACGTCCTACTCATGCTTCAGGGCACCGCCCGAACATGGCTCAACAGCCTGAAGCCCCGCAGCATCAACAGCTAGGTTGATTTCACCGAAGCCTTCATCCGCAACTTCACCAGCACCTACAAGCGGGCTCCCAAGCCCCGACAGCTCTCCTTATGCGTCCAAGGGCCCACAGAATTGACTCGCGACTAACTCACATGCTGGACTGAGCTGCGCAACTCCTGCGAGGGCGTGCACGAGGTGCAGGAAATCGAGTACTTCACCGCCGGGTGCCGAGCGAGCACCCTCCTCAAGCATCGACTCCTCTACGACGAGCCCGAGACGCTCGACGAGCTGCTGATCATCACCGACAAGCACGCCACGGCCGACTCCTCCATGAAGGCGGAAATCCTAGTTGATGCATCTGGCAAGGTGGCACCCCAGGCCCATCGGACTCCGGCTGGTGACACCAGTCGGCGACAGCAACCTGGTGACAACAAGCGGAAGGCCACCCAGCCGGCTTCCACTAGCCGGTAGGTGGCGTCGATTGAGGATCAGCAGCCGGAAGGGCAGCCGGCACCCAAGCGGCAGAAGGGCGGAAAGTCCAATTGGTTGCCCGCCTTCTCTTACGAGCAAACTTTAGATGCACCCTGCAAGTTCCATAGCGACGCAAAGCCGTCCAACCACACCACTCGGAAGTGTCACTGGCTCACCAGAATCGCCAAGGGAGATGGACTCCTGCCCCTTCTGCCTGCTAGACCGCCGCCTCCTCAGCCCCGGCAACCGGCGGCCCGACCAGTCGGTGCCATACAAGACGAGTACCCAGAGGAACACGGAGCCTATGTTGTGTTCACCAGCGTGGCCGATGACAGACGCAGCAGACGGCAACAACAACAAGAAGTGCAAGCAGTGGCCTCCAACACTCCAGAATTCATGCATTGGTCCGAGAAGCCTATCAGTTGGAGCAGGGCCGACCACCCGGAAGTGATGCCTTTCCCTGGTTCATACGCCCTGGTCCTAGATGCTACCTTTGCAACAGAGAGGTGGGCAGCACATTTCTCCAGAGTCTTGATAGATGGCGGCAGTAGCATCAATATCCTATACCATGACACAATGGAGAAGTTGGGAATCAAGCAGAAGCAACTCATCCCCAGTCGGACTGTATTCCATGGGATAGTCCCTGGCCTTTCCTGCTCACCAATCGGCAAGACCCAGATTGATGTTCTCTTCTGAGACAAGAATCATTTCTGCCGTGAGCCAGATTGGTTTGAAGTGGTGGACCTCGAAAGCCCCTACCATGCACTGCTTGGCCGGCCAGCTCTAGCCAAGTTCATGGCAGTCCCCCACTATGCCTACCTCAAGATGAAGATGTTGAGTACCAAGGGGATCCTGACCGTAGTCGGAGACTACAAGAAGTCGGTTGCTTGCGCTGCAGATAGCAGCAGGCTGGCCAAGTCCCTCGTGATCGCGGCTGAGAAGCGACTCCTTGACCGGGTGGTGGCGTTGGCAGGCAAGAAGCCAGAAATGTCACCCATCCCCCAGGAGTCGGAGGTTGAGGGCTTGTTCAAGCCGGCCAAGGAAACAAAGAAGATACCCCTGGACCCGGAGCACCCGGAGAGGCACGCTGTCATAGGTGCAAACCTTGACAGCAAATAGGAAAGCGAGCTTGTCGATTTCCTCCGTGAGAATCGGGACATCTTCGCATGGTCTCCCAAAGACATGTCAGGTGTTCCGACGGATTTCGCCGAGCACAAGCTACATGTCCGAGCTGACGCCAAGCCGGTCAGGCAGCCCTTGTGCCGCCTGTCGGAAGAGAAGAGAAGAGTTGTCAGAGAAGAGATAGCCCGGCTTCTAGCAGCCGGATTCATCATGGAAGTGTTCTTTCCAGAGTGGCTGGCCAACCCAGTCCTAGTGTTGAAGAAAAATAAGCAGTGGCGCATGTGCATTGACTACACCAGCCTCAACAAAGCCTGCCCCAAAGATCCCTTTGCTCTGCCAAGGATTGATCAAGTGATAGACTCCAAAGCCGGATGCGAGCTGTTGAGTTTTTTGGATGCATACTCGGGGTATCACCAGATAAAGCTAAACCCGGCCGACAGGCTGAAGACCGCCTTCATCACGCCATTCGGAGCCTTCTGTTACCTGACCATGACATTTGGCTTGAGAAATGCCGGCGCCACGTTTCAGCGTTGCATGCAGAAGTGTCTCCTCAAGCAACTCGGCAGAAATGCCCATGTCTATGTGGATGATGTGGTGGTGAAGACGGAGAAGTGTGGCACGCTGCTAGAGGACCTCAAGGAAACTTTTGAGAATTTGCGCCGATTCCAGATCAAGCTCAACCCAGAGAAATGTGTCTTTGGAGTACCAGCCGCCCAGCTCCTTGGCTTTCTGGTCTCAGAGCACGGCATAGAGTGCAACCCAGTGAAGATCAAGGCCATTAAGAGGATGGAAGTACCCACCTGATTGCTGGACGTACAGAAGTTCACCGGCTGCCTGGCATCAATTAGCCGTTTCATCAGTCGACTGGGCAAGAAGGCCCTCCCTCTATACCAACTTATGAAGACCACTTTTTCGAGTGGAACGACAAGGCGGATGAAGCCTTCTCCCATCTCAAGAAGATGTTGGCAACCCCGCCTGTCCTGGCAGCCCCGACCGAGAAGGAGCCCATGCTCCTCTACATCGCTGCCACCAGTCGGGTTGTCAGCACAGTCATTGTGGTAGAGCGCAAGGAGGAGGGCAGAGCATTGCCGGTCCAGAGACCGGTGTATTACTTGAGTGAAGTATTGTCCGCCTCCAAGCAAAACTACCTACATTATCAGAAGATGTGATATGGCGTGCACTTTGCCGCCAAGAAGTTGAAGCCCTACTTTCAAGAGCACCCAATAACCGTCGTCTGCACGGCTCCACTTGCTGAGATCCTGGGAAGCTGGGATGCTTCTGGCCGAGTGGCCAAATGGGCCATTGATACGTCCATTTTGCATCATGCTTTTATGTCAACATTTATTGCATCATGGGCTGTTATTTCACGTTATGTCACAATACTTATGGCTATTCTCTCTTATTTTACAAGGTTTACATGAAGAGGGAGAATGCCAGCAGCTGGAATTCTGGGTTGGAAAAGGAGCAAATATTGAAGGACTATTCTGCGCAACTCCAAAAGTCCTGAAACTCCACGGAATACCTTAAAATAAATAAAGAAAAGGCGTCGCCAAAGATGAAGGCCAGGGGGCCCACACCCTGCTCACAAGGGTGGGTGCGCCCCCCCCCCCTCCCCCCCGGGCGCGCCTCCTCCCTTGTGGGCCCCCTGGTGGCTCTCTGACACCCATCTTCTCCCAAATGAAGTCTTTCGATGAGAAAAAAATAGAAGAGAACCTTTCGGGACAAGACTCCGCCGCCACAAGGTGGAACCTTGGCGGAACCAATCTAGGGCTCCGGCAGAGCTGTTCTGCCGGGGACACTTCCCTCCGGGAGGGGGAAATCATCACCATCGTCATCACCAACGCTCCTCTCATCGGGAGAGGGCAATCTCCATCAACATCTTCACCAACACCATCTCATCTCCAAACCCTAGTTCATCTCTTGTATCCAATTCTTGTCTCCAAGTCCGGGATTGGTGCTAGTAGGTTGCTAGTAGTGTTGATTACTCCTTATAGTTGATGCTAGTTGGTTTATTTGGTGGAAGATCATATGTTCAGATCCTTTATGCACATCATTACCCCTCTGATTATGAACATGAATATGCTTTGTGAGTAATTACGTTTGTTCCTGAGGACAAGGGAGAAGTGTTGCTATTAGTAGTCATGTGAATTTGGTACTCGTTTGATATTTTGATAAGATGTATGTTGTCTAACCTCTAGTGGTGTTATGTGAACGTCGACTACATAACACTTCACCATTATTTGGGCCTAGAGGAAGGCATTGGGAAGTAATAAGTAGATGATGGGTTGCTAGAGTGACAGAAGCTTAAACCCTAGTTTATGTGTTGCTTCGTAAGGGGCTGATTTGGATCCATATGTTTCATGCTATGGTTAGGTTTACCTTAGTACTTTCGTTGTAGTTGCGGATGCTTGCAATAGAGGTTAATCATAAGTGGGATGCTTGTTCAAGTAAGAACAGCACCCAAGCACCGGTCCACCCACATATCAAATTATCAAAGTACCGAACGCGAATCATATGAGCGTGATGAAAACTAGCTTGACGATATTCCCATGTGTCCTCGGGAGCGCTTTTCCTATTATAAGAGTTTGTCCAGGCTTGTCCTTTGCTACAAAAAGGATTGGGCTACCTTGCTGCACTTTATTTACTTTTGTTACTTGTTACTCATTACAATTTATCCTATCACAAAACTATCTGTTACCACTTATTTCAGTACTTGCAGAGAATACCTTGCTGAAAACCGCTTATCATTTCCTTCTGCTCCTCGTTGGGTTCGACACTCTTACTTATCGAAAGGACTACGATAGATCCCCTATACTTGTGGGTCATCAAGACTCTTTTCTGGCACCGTTGCCAGGGAGTGAAGCGCCTTTGGTAGGTGGAATTTGGTAAGAAAAAAATTTATTTAGTGTGCTAAAATTTTCTGCCACTTGTTACTATGGAAAGTAATTGTTTGAGGGGCTTGTTCGAGGTATCTTCACCCCGTCCGGTTGAGCCAAGAGTTGCTCCTCAACCTACTGAACCTACTGAATCTATTAAAAATGAAACTGCTTTTCAGATTCCTTCGGGTATGATGGAAAAACTGCTAGCTAACACTTTTGCAGGAGATGGAACAAAGCATCCTGACGAACATCTACGCTTTGTGGATGATATTTGTGGACTATTTAAGCTTGCAGGTATACCCAATGATGTTGTTAAGAAGAAGGCTTTCCCTTTATCTTTGGAGGGAGACGCATTGACATGGTATAGGCTATGTGATGATACAACATCATGGAACTATAAAAGAGTGAAATTGGAATTTCATCAAAAGTATTACCCTATGCATCTTGTTCATCGTGATCGCAATTATATATATAATTTTTGGCCTCGCGGAGGGGAAAGCATCGCTCAAGCTTGGGGGAGGCTTAAATCAATGTTATATTCATGCCCCAATCATGAGCTCTCAAAATTGACAATTCTCCAGAATTTTTATGCTCGGCTTTTTGATAATAATCGCAACATGCTCGATACTTCTTGTGCTGGCTATTTTATGATGAAGTCTATTGAATTTGGATGGAATTTATTGGATATAATTAAACGCAACTCTGAAGATTGGGACCTCGACGAAGGTAAGGAGTCAGGTATGACACCTAAGTTTGATTGTGTTAAATCTTTTATGGATACCGATATTTTTCGTAAGTTTAGCACTAAATATGGACTTGACTCTGAGATAGTAGCTTCTTTTTGTGAATCTTTTGCTACTTATGTTGATCTCCCAAAGGAGAAGTGGTTTAAATATCATCCTCCCATAGAAGTAAAAGTAGTTGCACCTATTAAAGTTGAAGAAAAGATTGTCACTTATAATGATCCTATTGTTCCTACTTCTTATGTTGAGAAACCACCTTTCCCTGTTAGAATGAAGGATCATGCTAAAGCTTCAACTGTTGTTCGTAAAAGCAATAATAGGACTTATACACCTCCTGAGCAAGTCAAAGTAGAACCCAATATTGCTGTTGTTAAAGATCTCTTGTCTGATAATATTGATGGGCATGTTATTCAATTCACTGGTGAAACTGCTAGAATTGCTAAACCCCGTGATAGAGATAAACATAGACCTATGGTAGGCGTGCCTGTTATTTCTATTAAAATAGGAGATCATTGTTATCATGGCTTATGTGATATGGGTGCTAGTGCTAGTGTTATACCCATTGGCTTATACAAAGAGATTATGCATGAGATTGCACCTGCTGAGTTAGAGGAAATTGATGTTACAATTAAACTTGCCAGTAGAGATACTATATCTCCAATGGGAATTGTTAGAGATGTTGAAGTCTTGTGTGGGAAAACCAAATATCCCGCTGATTTTCTTGTTCTTGGTTCTCCACAAGATAGCTTTTGTCCCATTATTTTTGGTAGACCCTTCTTGCGTACTGTTAATGCTAAGATAGATTGCGAAAAGAATGTTGTTACTGTTGGCTTGGGTGATATGGTTCATGAGTTTAATTTCTATAAATTTAGTAAACAACATCGTGAGGAAGAATTGCCTAGTAAGGATGAAATTATTGGTCTTGCTTCTATTGCTGTACCTCCTAGTGATCCTTTAGAACACTATTTGCTAGACCATGAAAATGATATGTTCATGCATGAAAGAAGGGAAATAGATGAAGTATTCTTTAAACAGGAACCTATTCTGCAACACAATTTGCCTATTGAAATCCTAGGGGATCCTCCTCCACCCAAGCGTGATCCCGTGTTTCAGCTTAAACCGTTGCCTGATAATCTTAAATATGCTTGAAAAGAAAATATATCCTGTCATTATTGGTGCTAACCTTTCAGAGCATGAAGAAGAAAGATTATTGAAAACTCTGAAGAAGCATCGTGCCGCTATTGGATATACTCTGGATGATCTTAAGGGCATCAGTCCCACTCTATGTCAACATAAAATAAATTTGGAAGCTGATGCCAAACCAGTTCGTGATCCTCAACGACGTTTGAATCCTAAAATGAAAGAAGTGGTAAGAAAAGAAATACTCAAGCTTCTGGAGGCAGGTATAATTTATCCCGTTGTTGATAGTCAATGGGTAAGTCCTGTCCATTGTGTCCCTAAGAAGGGACGTATTAATGGTGTCCCTAATGATAAAGATGAATTGATTCTGCAAAGGATTATCATAGGTTATAGGATGGTAATTGATTTCCGCAAATTAAATAAGGCTACTAAGAAAGATCATTACCCCTTACCTTCTATTGATCAAATGCTAGAAAGATTATGCAAACATACACATTATTGCTTTCTAGATGGTTATTTTGGTTTTTCTCAAATACATGTGTCGGCTAAAGATCAATCAAAGACTACTTTTACATGCCCTTTTGGTACTTTTGCTTATAGACGTATGCCTTTTGGTTTATGTAATGCACCTGCTACCTTTCAAAGATGCATGATGGCTATATTCTTTGACTTTTGTGAGAAAATTTGTGAGGTTTTCATGGACGATTTTTCCGTCTATGGTTCCTCTTTTGATGATTGCTTGAGCAATCTTGCTCGAGTTTTGCAGAGATCTGAAGAAACCAATCTTGTCTTGAATTGGGAAAAGTGCCACTTTATGGTTAATGAAGGTATTGTCTTGGGGCACAAAGTTTCTGAAAGAGGTATTGAAGTTGATAAAGCCAAGGTTGATGCTATTGAAAAGATGCCGTGTCCCAAGGACATCAAAGGTATAAGAAGTTTCCTTGGTCACGCCGGATTTTATAGGAGGTTCATTAAGGACTTCTCAAAAATCTCTCGGCCTCTGACTAATTTATTACAAAAAGATGTACCATTTGTCTTTGATGATGATTGTGTAGAAGCATTTGAAATACTTAAGAAAGAATTAGTCTCTGCACCTGTTGTTCAGCCACCTGATTGGAATTTACCCTTTGAAATTACGTGTGATGCTAGTGATTATGCTGTAGGTGTTGTTCTAGGGCAAAGAGTTGATAAGAAATTGAATGGATCCATTATGCTAGCAAGACTCTAGACAATGCTCAAAGAAATTATGCTACTACCGAAAAGGAACTTTTAGCGGTTGTATTTGCTTGTGATAAATTCAGACCCTATATTGTTGATTCTAGAGTAACTATTCACACGGATCATGCTGCTATTAAATATCTTATGGAAAAGAAAGATGCAAAACCTAGACTTATTAGATGGGTTCTCTTGCTCCAAGAGTTTGATTTGCATATCGTTGATAGAAAAGGAGCTAAGAACCCCGTTGCAGACAATTTATCTAGGTTAGAGAATGTTCTTGATGACCCACTACCTATTGATGATAGCTTTCCTGATGAACAATTGAATGCCATAAGTACTTCTCGTAGCACTCCATGGTATGCTGACTATGCTAATTATATTGTTGCTAAATTTATACCACCTAGCTTCGCATACCAGCAAAAGAAAAACTTTTTCTATGACTTGCGACGTTACTTTTGGGATGACCCACATCTTTATAAAGAAGGAGTAGATGGTGTTATTAGACGTTGTGTACCTGAGCATGAACAGGAACAGATCCTACGCAAGTGTCACTCCGAGGCTTATGGAGGACATCACACTGGAGATAGAACTGCACATAAGGTATTGCAATCCGGTTTTTATTGGCCTACTCTCTTCAAGGATGCCCGTAAGTTTGTTTTATCTTGCGATGAATGTCAAAGAATTGGTAATATTAGTAGACGTCAAGAAATGCCTATGAATTATTCACTTCTTATTGAGCCATTTGACGTTTGGGGCTTTGATTATATGGGACCTTTCCCTGCCTCTAATGGTTACACTCATATTTTAGTTCTTGTTGATTACGTTACTAAGTGGGTAGAAGCTATTCCAACTAGTAGTGCTGATCATAACACTTCTATTAAAATGCTTAAGGAAGTTATTTTTCCGAGGTTTGGAGTCCCTAGATACTTAATGACTGATGGTGGTTCACACTTTATTCATGGTGCTTTCCGTAAGATGCTTGCTAAATACGACGTTAATCATAGAATTGCATCTCCATATCACCCGCAGTCTAGTGGTCAGGTAGAATTGAGCAATAGAGAGCTCAAATTAATTTTGCAAAAGACTGTCAATTGGTCTAGAAAGAATTGGTCCAAGTAACTGAATGATGCATTATGGGCCTATAGAACTGCTTACAAAAATCCTATGGGTATGTCTCCGTATAAAATGGTTTATGGAAAAGCATGTCACTTACCTCTTGAATTAGAACATAAGGCATATTGGGCTATTAAAGAGCTCAACTATGATTTCAAACTTGCCGGTGAGAAGAGGTTATTTGGTATTAGCTCACTTGATGAATGGAGAACCCAAGCTTATGAAAATGCCAAGTTGTTTAAAGAAAAAGTTAAAAGGTGGCATGACAAAAGGATACAAAAATGTGAGTTTAATGTAGGTGATTATGTATTGCTATACAACTCTCGTTTAAGATTTTTTGCAGGAAAACTTCTCTCCAAATGGGAAGGTCCTTACGTTATCGAGGAGGTCTATCATTCCGGTGCCATAAAAATCAACAACTTTGCAGGCGCAAATCCGAAGGTGGTAAACGGTCAAAGGATCAAACACTATATTTTAGGTAATCCCATAAATGTTGAAACTAATATTATTGAAACTGTAACCCCGAAGGAATACATAAGGGACACTTTCCAGAACATTCCAGACTCCGAAAAGGAATAGGTATGTGGTACGGTAAGTAAACCGACTCCAAAACAATTTTAAAGGCAATATTTTTTCGTTTTGGAATATTTAGAAAAATAGAAAAATAAGTAGCAGTCTGGGGAGGACACGAGGCCTCCACGAGGGTGGAGGGCGCGCCTCCTATCTCGTGAGCACCTCGTGTGCCCTCTGGACTCCGTTTCCTTGCATGATACGTATTTTGGTCGGTAAAAATTCATTATATATACTCCCGAAGGTTTTGACTCTCGTATCACGCAAATCTCTCATGTTCTTGTTTTGAGCTATTTTTCTGACAGGTCTAGAGCACCATGACTTCTCCCTCCTCCAACAACGAAGACAAGGATGCTTGGCTATTGAAGATAGAGTTGAAAAGAGAGGAACCAGAAGAAGTCAACAAGGATGAAGGGATCAAGAAGGCCATGGAGGTTCAAGCTCCGGTGGTGAAAGAAGAAGACATCCCTCAACCTTTACCTAACCTTTTCACTCCAACAGAGCTTGAAGCCTTCAAGATGATTGAGTTAGCCCGCATACAGAAAAAGTATCTTACACAGGAGAATATTTTGTTGAAGGATCATATTGCTGGGCTCAAGAATATTATCCGCAAGTTGGAGGAACTTTTGCGCTTGATGTGCGATTATCCATCGTCATCATCACCACCTCCATCACCTCCGAGGACATAATCACATGGGTATGGGCACTCCCCTTGGCAACTGCCAAGCTTGGGGGAGGTGCCCTGGTATCGTATCACCAGCACAACTCCTATCTTTACCGTTTTTCTTAGTTCGATCCTATTAGTAGTATCTTGATTTAGTAGAATAAAGTCATGGCATGATCTAGTTTTGAGTTTTGCTTTATGATCCTTCTTTGTAATTGAGTCCGTGAGCTATATAATAAAGATTAGTGTTGAGTCAAGGGCTTGAGTATTTTGCCATGATCTTGGGTGATTAGAAGAAAAAGAATAGAAAGAATCAAAGAGTTCATATTGATCTTATTGAAAGTAATGACTCCACATAGAAAAGGTATGATTATTAAAAGTTGTTGGGAGTTGGCAAATATAGCTTTGGTCATCGTTGCAATTAATATGAAGTAATAAGGAAAGAGAGGTCTCACATATAGATATATTATCATTGACATCTTTTATGATTGGGAGCACTCATTAAAATATGACATGCTAAAGAGCTGAGGTTGGACAAGGAAGACAGGATAATGAGTTATGTTTTCTTATATCTGAGATAAAGTATGTTGTCATGATTCCTCTACCGTGTTGAGCTTGCCTTTCCCCCTCATGCTAGCCAATTCTCAGCACTAAGTAGAAATACTACTTGTGCTTCCAAATACCCTTAAAACCAGTTTTACCATGAGAGTCCACCATATCTACCTATGGATTGAGTAAGATCCTTCAAGTACGTTGTCATCGGTGCAAGCAATAAAAATTGCTCTCTAAATATGCATGAAGTGCGGAGAAAATAAACTTTGTACGAACTTGTTGTGGACGCAATAAAAGCGACAGACTACATAATAAAGGTTCACATACAAGGGGCAATATAAAGTGACGTTCTTTTGCATTAAGATTTTGTGCATCAACCCTAAATGCGCATGACAACCTCTGCTTCCCTCTGCGAAAGGCCTCTATTTTATTATTATCCTCTACCTTATGCAAGAGTCACGGTGATCTTCACCTTTCCTTTTTCATTTTATCCTTTGGCAAGTTCAGCATGTTGGAAAGAACATGATATATATATCTAATTGGATGTGGGGGAGCGTGAATTATTATTGTTGACATTACCCTTGAGGTAAAAAGTTGTGGGGCAAAACTATAAGCCCCTATCTTTCTCTGTGTCCGATTAAAACTCCGTAACCACAAGTATCGCGTGAGTGTTGGCAATTATGAAGGACTAAGTGATAGTTGAGTATGTGGACTTGCTTTTAAGCTCTGACATAGACTCTTTCCGATGTTATGATAAATTGCAATTGCTTCAATGACTGAGATTATAATTGTTGGTGCCCAATAAGGTTTCTGATTCATATTTTGGCTTTGTAAGAAGATCATCACTTGAACATGAGTAATCATATGACAAAATCTATATATGTTGTTGTTATGAAATAATCATGATGCCTTCATGTCCATATTTTATTTTTATCGATGCCTCTACCTCTAAACATGAGGACATATTTATTGTTATCGGCTTTTCGCTTGAGGACAAGCGAGGTCTAAGCTTGGGGGAGTTGATACGTCCATTTTGCATCATGCTTTTTTGTCAATATTTATTGCATTATGGGTTGTTATTTCACGTTATGTCACAATACTTATGGCTATTCTCTCTTATTTTACAAGGTTTACATGAAGAGGGAGAATGCCGGCAGCTGGAATTCTGGGCTGGAAAAGGAGCAAATATTGAAGGACTATTCTGCGCAACTCCAAAAGTCCTGAAACTCCACGGAATACCTTAAAATAAATAAAGAAAAATCATCGCCAAAGATGAAGGCCAGGGGGCCCACACCCTGCTCACGAGGGTGGGGGGCGCCCCCCCTGGGCGCACCCCCCTACCTCGTGGGCCCCCTGGTAGCACTCCGACGCCCATCTTCTCCCATATGAAGTCTTTCGATGAGAAAAAAATAGAAGAGAACCTTTCGGGACGAGACTCCGCCGCCACGAGGCGGAACCTTGGTGAAACCAATCTAGGGCTCCGGCAGAGCTGTTCTGCCGGGGACACTTCCCTCCGGGAGGGGGAAATCATCACCATCGTCATCACCAACGCTCCTCTCATCGGGAGAGGGCAATCTCCATCAACATCTTCACCAGCACCATCTCATCTCCAAACCCTAGTTCATCTCTTGTATCCAATTCTTGTCTCCAAGTCCGGGATTGGTGCTAGTAGGTTGCTAGTAGTGTTGATTACTCCTTGTAGTTGATGCTAGTTGGTTTATTTGGTG
This sequence comes from Triticum timopheevii, assembly GCA_963921465.1. Classification (NCBI taxonomy): domain Eukaryota; kingdom Viridiplantae; phylum Streptophyta; class Magnoliopsida; order Poales; family Poaceae; genus Triticum; species Triticum timopheevii. The sequence continues at coordinate 176,114,687 of OY997272.1, forward strand.
GAAGATCATATGTTCAGATCCTTTATGCACATCATTACCCCTCTGATTATGAACATGAATATGCTTTGTGAGTAATTACGTTTGTTCCTGAGGACAAGGGAGAAGTCTTGCTATTAGTAGTCATGTGAATTTGGTATTCGTTTGATATTTTGATAAGATGTATGTTGTCTAACCTCTAGTGGTGTTATGTGAACGTCGACTACATAACACTTCACCATTATTTGGGCCTAGCGGAAGGCATTGGGAAGTAATAAGTAGATGATGGGTTGCTAGAGTGACAGAAGCTTAAACCCTAGTTTATGCGTTGCTTCGTAAGGGGCTGATTTGGATCCATATGTTTCATGCTATGGTTAGGTTTACCTTAGTACTTTCGTTGTAGTTGCGGATGCTTGCAATAGAGGTTAATCATAAGTGGGATGCTTGTTCAAGTAAGAACAGCACCCAAGCACCGGTCCACCCACATATCAAATTATCAAAGTACCGAACGCGAATCATATGAGCGTGATGAAAACTAGCTTGATGATATTCCCATGTGTCCTCGGGAGCGCTTTTCCTATTATAAGAGTTTGTCCAGGCTTGTCCTTTGCTACAAAAAGGATTGGGCCACCTTGCTGCACTTTATTTACTTCTGTTACTTGTTACTCGTTACAATTTATCCTATCACCAAACTATCTGTTACCACTTATTTCAGTACTTGCAGAGAATACCTTGCTGAAAACTGCTTATCATTTCCTTCTGCTCCTCGTTGGGTTCGACACTCTTACTTATCGAAAGGACTATGATAGATCCGCTATACTTGTGGGTCATCAGCCATCGATCTGGCCCCTTACACCATCTACTACCAGCCTCGTACCGCCATCAAGTCGCAAGTGTTGTCTGACTTCCTCGTCGACTGGGCCGAGACCCAGTACCTACCACCAGCACCAGACTCCACCCATTGGCGGATGCATTTTGATGGTTCGAAGATGCGCACCAGTCTGGGGGCCGGCATCGTCCTCACCTCTCCCAAAGGTGACAAGCTCAAATATGTGTTGCAAGTCCATTTTGCCGCCTCCAACAACGTAGCCGAATATGAGGCACTCATGCACGGACTCCGGCTTGCCAAGGAACTCGGCATTCGCCGGATCCTGTGCTATGGTGACTCTGACTTAGTGGTCTAGCAGTCGTCAGGCGACTGGGATGCCAAGGACGCAAATATGGCAAGCTACCGTTTCCTCGTGCAGCAGCTCAGTGGATACTTTGACGGGTGCGAGTTCCTTCACGTGCCAAGAAACGACAATGAGCAAGCGGATGCTTTGGCACGGATCGGCTCCACCCGCCAAGCAATGCCAGCTGGCGTTGCCTTGCAGCGCCTCCTCAAGCCGTCTGTCAAGCCATCTCTAGAGTCCGACTTAGGATCCGACTTAGGATACCAGAAGCCGGCACGGGGACTTCGGCAGGCGGCCCAGGGACTGCAGCCGTCACACCCGGCCCGGGAATTCCAGAGCCCGGCCCGGGGACTGCAGCAGTCGGCCCAGGGACTTCTTCAAGACAGCAGACGGCAGCCGACTCCAACCCGCCGCCTCCCAGCCCAACCGCCCTCGTACAAGTTGTTGTCGTAACAGTCGGAGAGATAGCAGCACCATCATGCGCTCAACCCATCCTCAAATTCCTGGTAAACAAAGAGCTGCCAGCCGACGAGACCCTGGCCCGACAAGTGCAACGACGGACGGCGGCATACACCATAGTTAACAAAGAGCTGGTTCGGCACAGTGTCACTGGAGTGTATCAGCGATGTGTGGAGCCGGACCAAGGCCAAGCAATCCTCAGAGATATTCACCAGGGTGAATGTGGTCACCACGCGGCCTCGAGAGCACTCGTGGCCAAAGCTTTTCATCATGGATTCTTTTGGCCGACTGCTCTTGAAGAGGCCAAAGAGTTGGTTCAGAAGTGCCAAGGGTGCCAAAGATTCCGCTCCAAGCCTCATTTGCCAGCTTATGCACTCAAGACTATTCCGATTGCTTGGCCATTTGCTGTTTGGGGTTTGGATATGGTGGGACCATTCAAGACAGCCCGTGGCGGCATGACTCAGCTGCTTGTCGTTGTGGACAAGTTCACCAAGTGGATAGAGGTCCGGCCAATCAAGAAACTGAATGGGCCAACTGTTGTGACTTTCATCGCCGACATCACCACTCGGTAAGGCATACCGCATAGTAGCATCACCGATAATGGCACAAACTTTGCCAAAGGAGCCTTGGCTCATTTCTGCGCGACGTAGGGCATCCGACTGGATTTAGCGTCCGTTACCCACCCGCAGTCAAACGGCTAGGTTGAGCGAGCAAACAGCCTCATCTTGTCCCACATCAAGCCCCGACTGGTCGAGCCTCTTGAGCATTCGGCCGGTTGCTGGCTCGATGAGCTGTCGGCCGTCCTCTGGAGCCTGCGCACAACTCCGAACAAGTCGACCGGCTTCACGCCCTTCTTCCTCGTCTACGATGTCGAAGTCGTCATCCCGATGGACATAGAATTTGACTCCCCGTGAGTCACCATGTACACCGAGGCGGACGCCAAGGAGGCGCGAGAAGACGGCATCGACCTGCTGGAAGAAGGCCGGCTGCTGGCACTCAGCCGGTCCGCCATCTACCAGTAGAGTCTGCGCCGATACTACAACCGCAAGGTGAAGCCAAGATCCTTCCAAGAGGGAGACCTTCTGCTCCGGCTGACCCAGCGAACAGCCGGCCAGCACAAGCTCTCGGTGCCTTGGGAAGGCCCCTCCATCATCAGCAAGGTGCTGGGAAACGACTCCTACTATCTGATCGACGCTTAGAAGCCCAGAGCACATAAAAGAGATGATTCAGGCAAGGAGACGGAGAGGCCATGGAACGCAAACCTCCTCCGGAGATTTTTCAGTTGAAAGCAGTATGTATCACGCTACCTTTTGTATTATGTACAAACACTCCGGGTCCCCCGAGACGAACTCGGGGACTGCCCTCCTTTTATCTATATGATAAGTATTATGCCCATGAGTGTGTTTATGTTTTATGATTTCTGCCTGGCACCGGGTCGACTAGTCGGCCCGGAGGTTCACCGCCCTCCACTATATGCCGCCTCCTGCAGCCGGACAAGTAATGTGTTGGCACCTAAAAAAACTTCTTCTGTCAGAAGCCACAGTTCGCAGAGAGACTGCATGGCGGGCAGAGGCGGCAAGACAGTGCCCACATGAAAAATGGTTAAGGAAAAAGTACATATAGTCGAGGTCAGCACCATACCTGCACGGCCAGCTGCCGAGAAGCCGGCCGGCCGGCCTCTGCCTCCCTTGCAAAAACCTCCAAACAGCTAAGTACATGCTGAGGGAGTCCTAGATTAGGGGGTGTCTGGATAGCCGAACTATTACCTTTGGCCGGACTCCTGGACTATGAAGATACAAGATTGAAGACTTCGTCCCGTGTCCGGATGGGACTTTCCTTGGCGTGGAAGGCAAGCTTGGCGGTACGGATATGTAGATCTCCTACCATTGTAACCGACTATGTGTAACCCTAACCCTCTTTGGTGCCTATATAAACCGGAGGGTTTTAGTCCGTAGGACGAACAACAATCATACCATAGGCTAGCTTCTAGGGTTTAGCCTCTCTGATCTCGTGGTAGATCTACTCTTGTACTACCCATATCATCAATATTAATCAAGCATGAGTAGGGTTTTACCTCCATCGAGAGGGCCCGAACCTGGGTAAAAACATCGTGTCCCTTGTCTCCTGTTACCATCCGCCTAGACGCACAGTTCGGGACCCCCTACCCGAGATCCGCCGGTTTTGACACCGACATTGGTGCTTTCATTGAGAGTTCCTCTATGTCGTCATCTTTAGGCCCGATGGCTCCTCCGATCATCAACAACGATGCGGTCCAGGGTGAGACTTTTCTCCCCAGATAGATCTTCGTAGTCGGCGGCTTTGCACTGCGGGCCAATTCGCTTGGCCATCTGGAGCAGATTGAAAGCTACGCCCCTGGCCATCAGGTCAGATTTGGAACTTTGAACTACACGGCCGACGTCCGCGGAGACTTGATCTTCGACAGGTTCGAGCCACAGCCAAGTGCGCCGCATTGTCACGATGGGCATGATCTAGCTCTGCTGCCGAACAGTGCCCTGGGGGCCGCACCAATGTCCGTTCCGACCCTTAGCTCGGAGCAGACTGCGCCGATCGAGGACGGGTGGTTGGACACCGCCTCGAGGGCTGCGATCTCTATGGCGTTTGAGCCATACACCAACCCTGTCCTTTGTGAAGCTCGTGACTCCAAGGCGCAGGACTCCTCTCCGGACTCCGAACCTTCTACGCCCCTGCCAATCGAATTCGATTGGGCACCGATCATGGAGTTCACCGCCGCGGACATCTTTCGGCACTCGCCCTTTGGTGACATCCTAAATTCACTAAAGTATCTCTCTTTATCAGGAGAGCCCTGGCAGGACTATGGTCAGGAAGGTTGGGATGCGGACGACGAAGAAATTCAAAGCCCACCCGCCACCCACTTCGTAGCCACTGTCGATGATTTAACCGACATGCTCGACTTTGACTCCGAAGACATCGACGATATGGACGACGATGCAGGAGACGACCAAGAACCAGTGCCTACAGGGCACTAGAAGGCCACCTCGTCATACGACATATACATGGTGGACATCCCAAAAGATGGGAATGGCGATGGAACAACGGAGGATGACCCCTCCAAGAAACAACCTATGCTCCGGTGTCAGCGGTGCCGCTCTAAATCTCGCCACAACAAAAACGGTGATTCCGGCACGGGAGACAATAACACCCCGGACAATGCCAAAGACAACCCCCTCCAACAGGATTCAGTGCAGGAGGATGGAGAAGCCAGCCCTCATGAGAGAGCGGCAGACAGAGAGGTAGAGGACGATAATTACATGCCTCCCTCCGAAGACAAGGCAAGCCTCGACGATGACGAATTTGTCGTGCCTGAGGATCCCGTTGAACAAGAGCGTTTCAAATGCAGGCTTATGGCCACGGCAAGCAGCCTCAAGAAAAAGCAGCAACAGCTTAGAGCTGACCAAGACTTGCTAGCTGACAGATGGACTGAAGTCCTTGCGGCCAAAGAGTATGAACTTGAACGCCCCTCCAAGAGCTACCCAAAACGCAAGCTGCTACCCTGATTAGAGGAGGAAGCACCTAAACCTACATCACCAGCGCATGATACGGCCGACCGGCCACCTCGTGGCCGCGACAGAGAGGCCTCTCAGCCCTCCACTCAAGCCGCACCCCGGTGCCGCTCAAAAAGTACCAAGGCACGGGGAAATGCGCCAGACCTGCGAGATATATTGGAGGACAAGGCAAGGCAAACAAGATCGATCTACGGATTGCGTGGGCGCCTCACTACACGTGACGATAACTGTCATGCCGGATACAGCAAATCCGGCCGAGCCGAACACAGCAGACAAAGCCCATTTGAGCTATGTCGTGATATAGCCCAGTACAGGGGCGCCGCACACCCACTATGCTTCACAGATGAAGTAATGGATCATCAAATCCCTGAGGGTTTCAAACCCGTAAACATCGAATCGTACGATGGCACAATAGATCCTGCGGTATGGATTGAGGACTACCTCCTTCAGATCCACATGGCTCGCGGTGATGATCTACACGCCATCAAATACCTCCCACTCAAGCTTAAAGGACCAGCTCGGCACTGGCTTAATAGCTTACCAGCGGAGTCAATTGGTTGTTGGGAAGACCTGGAAGCCGCATTCCTCGACAACTTCCAGGGCACCTATGTGCGACAACCAGACGCCGATGACCTAAGCCACATAATTCAGCAGCCAGAGGAATCGGCTAGACAATTTTGGACATGGTTCCTAACTAAGAAAAATCAAATTGTCGACTGTCTGGATGCAGAGGCCCTTGCAGCCTTCAAACATAACATCCGCGATGAGTGGATTGCCCGGCACCTAGGACAAGAAAAGCCGAAATCCATGGCAGCCCTCACAACACTCATGACCCGCTTTTGCGTGGGAGAGGACAGCTGGCTAGCTCGTAGTAACAACATGACCAAGAGCCCTGGTAATTCGGATACCAAGGACAGCAATGGCAGGTCGCGTCGCAACAAGCACAAGCACCGCATTAACGGTGATAATGCTGAGGATACGGCAGTCAATGCCGGATTCAAAGGCTCTAAACCCGGTCAGCGGAAAAAGCCATTCAAAAGGAATAATCCGGGCCTGTCCAATTTGGACCGAATACTCGATCGCTCGTGCCAGATAGACGGCACCCCCGAAAAACCAGCCAACCACACCAACAGGGATTGTTGGGTGTTCAAATAGGTAGGCAAGTTAAATGCCGAAAACAATGACAAGGGGCTGCATAGTGATGACGAGGAGGAGCCCCGGCCGCCGAACAATAAAGGACAGAAGGGCTTCCCCCCACAAGTGTGGACGGTGAACATGATATACGCAACCCACATACCCAAAAGGGAGCGGAAGCATGCACTAAGGGACATATATGCGATGGAGCCAGTCGCCCCAAAGTTCAATCCGTGGTCCTCCTGCACGATCACTTTTGATCGAAGGGACCACCCCACTAGCATCCGCCATGGCGGATTCGCCGCATTGGTTCTAGACCCAATCATTGATGGATTTCACCTCACCAGAGTCCTGATGGACGGCGGCAGCAGCCTGAACCTGCTTTATCAGGATACAGTGCGCAAAATGGGCATAGACCCTCAAGGATTAAACCCACAAAAACGACCTTTAAAGGCGTCATACCAGGTGTAGAGGCCAACTGTACATGCTCAGTTACACTTGAAATGGTCTTCGGATCCCCGGATAACTTCCGAAGTGAGGAATTAATCTTCGACATAGTCCCGTTCTGCAGCGGCTATCACGCACTGCTCGGACAAACCGCATTTGCAAAGTTCAATGCGGTGCCGCACTACGCATACCTCAAGCTCAAGATGCCAGGCCCTCGAGGAGTCATTACGGTCAACGGAAACACCGAACGCTCTCTCCGAACGGAGGAGCATACGGCGGCCCTCGCGGCGGAAGTAAAAAGCAGCCTCTCAAGGCAATTCTCGAGTCCGGCTATTCAACGTCCAGACACCGTCAAGCGTGCCCGGAGTAACCTACAACAAGACCGCCTGGCACGTTCCGAGCACACTTAGCAATGCGGCCCCAACCCCAGCCCTCGCGAAATTGCGAAACCAGTATTACGTGTACATAATTACGCTCTGGAAATACCATGGGCATAGGGGGAGGGGCACGACCATGGCAGGCCCAGAATGCGGCTCAACCGCACCAGGGGCTCCCGATTGTGTCATTCTTTTTTTTTCTCTTACTTTCAGGACTCCGTTCTCAAGAAGCCCTGTCCGGCAGTAGAATCGCTGAACACACGATGCAACAGCTAGGGAAGCAGAAAGCTACGTCGAGTGTCCAGGTGGTCTCTATAACGAGCAGTATACTTGTTTCACATACCATCCCGCAGCTCGCCCCTGGAGGGGGACATGTCAAATAGTCCCGTCCATTGCTTATCGCACTATTTGTATCGTTCTGCTTTTACCGCAGCCTTTTTGAATAAACAATACATAGCTTCTGCCTATTATTGCATTCCTTTTTTTATCTATATATGTTCACTTATGACATGTTGCATCCGTACACTTTGGTACGGCCAAATACACCAGGGGATTAAGTACCCCAAAATATGGTGTGATAAGTCCGAACACTTTCACAAGTGTGGCACCCCGAACTTATAGCATTATATGCATCGGCTCCGAATCATGTCTTGGGTCAATAGTTGGGTTTGCCCGGCTCCCATGTTTTGGTACCTTACGTTTCGTTATATCGGCTAAGGTAGCGCTGGGAGAACCACTGCGATTGTGCCCCGGTTGAGCTGGGTTAAGCACCTCGGTGGAGAAAGCTAAAACTGACCGTCATGATAGGGCGAGAGTCAGTCGCTGCTCGAGAGGTTTTCGAGTCCCTAAAGACTTATGCCGCTTAGAGCGAGGAGTCGGCTTTGTCCGGCCCAGGCGTGGATAGCGCCCCGAACTCGGTCTTCTGAATACTAGGGGCTTCGCCGAAATTTAAAATTATAGAATTCTATGGCTAAGTGAGAGTGTTCAAGCATTATAGTCCGGTTGCCTTGTTTGTTGCGTTGAGCGCCTCCCTCGAAGGACCCAAGAATGGGAAAAAGAGCGCTCAAGTTTATCCCGAACACCCCAACACTCGTGGCATGGGGGCAGAAGCCGACGACTCGCCATCTCTCAAATTTAATAAACGGCCGCACAGAAGGTAATATTTTAAATTCACAAGCGTTGCTTAGCGCATATGAACAAGTTTTCAGCGTACAGGATAACAAATGCGAGTTTACTAAAAAAATTACATCTTTGGAGCATTCACCCGCTATAAGGCGGGCACCCTTTAGGATGCCCTCATAATACATCTTGGGCTTGCGATACTCCCTGTCCGGCGGTGGTCTGTCCGTCACAAGCTTCTCAGCGTCCATCTTGCCCCAGTGCACTTTAGCACGGGCAAGGGCCCTACGGGCACCTTCGATGCAGATGGAGCTCTTGACGACTTCAATACATGGACAGGCGTCCACCAGCCGCCTCACCAGCCCGAAGTAGCTCCCAGGCATGGCTTCCTTAGGCCGCAGCCGAACTATGAGGCCCTTCATGGCCTGTTCGGCCACCTTATGGAGCTCGACCAGCTGCTTCAGCTGGTCGCTCAAGGGCACCGGGTGTCCGGCCTCAGCATCGGACACACTGCGGGACAGATCTACAAATGCTCCTGGAGAGCTCCGGATTCGGGTAAGTAACAAGTAATTCACTTTCACGTGCCTGCTTTGCATAAAGAATGCCTTACCCGCCGCTATCTTCTTCATCACTTCAATTTCCTGGAGGGCTTTTTGGGTTTCGGCCTTAGCGGCTTTGGCGCTCTCAAGGGCCGAGGTGAGCTCGGACTCTCGAGTCTTTGAGTCACGCTCCAAACTCTCGTGTTTTTTCACGAGAGCCTGGAGCTCTTGCCGCACCTCCGCCACCCGCGCCTCCTGCTTCTCTCGCTCAGTGCGCTCCGCGGCCGCATTGCTTTCGGCCTTGGACACCACTTCCTTCAGGGTCGCCACCTCATTCGTGGCCCCTGCAATACTCATGTTATTCCTGTCATTTTTTGCAACCACATCTTTTATATACTTCCATAAGGTATTACTTACCTTCCTTGTCCTCGAGCTGCTTTTTGGCAAGGCCGAGCTCGTTCTCGGACCGCTCGAGGCTCTTCTTCAATGCATTGACCTCCGCAGTCAGTGCGGCAGAGGTCAGCAGCGCAGCCTACATTCCCCATATTGACATACTTATGTTAGACTCCTGCGTACATCTTTTTAGATCATCAGTTCGGCTTTTCTTTCCAAACACCAAACTGAGCATCAGGGGCTACTGTCTATGTGGTAATATTTTTACATCTCTTAAAAACATACCTCAAAGCCTGTTAGAAGGCTGGCACAGGCTTCAGTCAGCCCGCTCTTGGCGGACTGAACTTTCTGGATCACCACACTCATAACAGTGCGGTGCTCCTCGTTGATGGAGGCGCTGTTAAGCGCCTCCAGCAAATTATCTGGTGCCTCCGGTTGGACGGAGGTCACCGGTGTTGCAGTCTTGCCCTTCTTACAAAGGGGCCGCCTGCCGGACTCCGGAACCACTGAAGGTTCCGGTGCGGAGTCCGACCTAGGGCCGGACTTAGAGCCCTTTGGGGTTTTATCCCCCTTGCGCCTGGAGTCCGGGAGGTTGCCTTGCGGCGCCTCCTGGACCACCTCCTCTTGGCTGGGCCTCTTTTGGAACCCCACCTCAGCGTCATCCGCAGCGCGAGGAGAGGAGGCAGCCGGAAGTGAGGTGCTATTCACGTCCGACGAATCCAGGGAGCCGCTCGTTGAAGTGTCGAGCCCGTCCTTGGGCGGGCTGCAGGGTTATATTCGGCGTTAGGAGATTCTGTACAACAAACGAAACGCCATGAGTTATTCTGGTATCCGGACACTTACGATGTCGCTAGGGGCTTAGCCCTCTGTGGCCACTCCTCTTCGCCGTCATCGGCGTTGGTGGAGTAGTCCGGAGGAAGGGTCCTTCCCTTCTTGGACCCTCCGGCCTCCCCAGTTGGGGTGGCCTTCCTTTTCTTCTATCCCCCCACTGGGGGAGAGGCCTCTTTTTCCTCCTCCTCGTCTTCGCGGGAGGAGTCCGCCTCGGAGTCATCGGACGATGAGTCCGACAACACCTGGCGCCAGGAACTCCTTCGAGTTCCCGTGGCCTTCTTCTTGGCCTTCTTCTCCGGCACCACGTGAGGTGCCAGAACCAGCAGCCCCGTCAATCGGGCGTCCGCTGGGTCTTCTGGCAAGGGAGCCGGACAGTCAACCTGCCCGGACGTCTTCTGCCAATCCTATCAAAGGCAAGGGAGTTTAGATCCCGCATAGAGTCAAACTACGGAAAACAAGAGTCCCGTAAAGGGTAAAGTAGCTTACCTCGCTGGCTTGACGCTGCGAGCTGAATCCGTGATCTTCGGTAGCGGATGCGGGAGCCTCGGCACCCTTGAACAGCACCTTCCAGGAATCTTCATACGTAGTGTCGAAGAGCCTGCTCAAGGTTTGGTGTTGTGCCGGATCAAACTCCCACAAGCTGAAGGCCCGTTGTTGGCACGGGAGGATCCGGTGGATGAGCATGACCTGGACTACGTTGACAAGCTTGAGCTTCTTGTTCACCAGGTTTTGGACGCAGGTTTGGAGTCCGATCAGCTCTTCCGAATTACCCCACGTCAGGCCCGTCTCCTTCCAGGAGGTGAGCCGTGTAGGGAAGCCAGATCGGAATTTGGGGGCCGCCACCCATTTAGGGTCATGCGGGTCGGTGATGTAGAACCACCCCGATTGCCACCCCTTTATGGTCTCCACGAAGGAGCCCTCGAGCCATAGGACGTTGGCCATCTTGCCCACCATGGCACCTCCGCACTCCGCTTGGCGGCCGCCCACTACCTTCGGCTTGACACTGAAGGTCTTCAGCCATAAGCCGAAGTGGGGCTGGATGCAGAGGAAGGCCTCGCACACGACGATGAACGCCGAGATGTTGAGGATGAAATTTGGGGCCAGATCGTGGAAATCCAGGCCGTAGTAGAACATGAGCCCCCGGACAAATGGGTGAAGTGGAAAACCTAGTTCGCGGAGGAAGTGGGTGAGGAACACCACCCTCTCATGGGGCCTGGGGGTGGGGATAAGCTGCCCCTTGTCGGGGAGCCGATGCGCGATGTCACTGGACAAGTATCCGGCCTTCCACAGCTTTTTGATGTGGCCCTTCGTGACGGAGGAGACCATCCACTTGCCTCCAGCTCTGGACATGGCTGGGGAAGGTTGAGGCGAGATGTGCGGACTTGAGTGCTGGAGCTCGAGTGCGCGGAAATGGATGAGCAAAGGAGGAAGAAGGCGTAGGTAAAAAGGTGGATCCTTATCCCCTTATATGAACGGACGAAGCTGTGCGTCCCCACCAGCCTGGTAAAACTCGCCTATCTCCCAAGCGCCATAATCAATGGCGCGGTTGGGTTACCCACGCCCGTATTGATGAGAATCCCGGAATAAGGGGACACGATCTCTGCTTTGACAAGACATGCCAAGGAAACCGCCTCGCTAAACGCGCTGAGGTGGGATAGTAAAAACGATTCGAATAAAGGCTTAGCCGTGGTGTGATGTCACGCCACGGAATACGTCAGCAGATTGAATTTGTGTAAATATTATTCTCTCTACGGTGGTATGTGGAACTTATTTTGCAGAGCCGGACACTATCCTTGTGTTCAAAATCTTCTATGAAGTATTCGGAGGAGGAACCCGCCTTGCAATGCCGAAGACAATATGCGTGTCGGACTCGTCATCATTGAAGCATGGTTCAGGGGCTACTGAGGGAGTCCTGGATTAGGGGGTGTCCGGATAGCCGAACTATCACCTTTGGCCGGACTCCTGGACTATGAAGATACAAGATTGAAGACTTCGTACCGTGTCCGGATGGGACTTTCCTTGGCGTGGAAGGCAAGCTTGGCGATACGGATATGTAGATCTCCTACCATTGTAACCAACTCTGTGTAACCCTAACCCTCTTTGGTGCCTATATAAACTGGAGGGTTTTAGTCCGTAGGACAAACAACAATCATACCATAGGCTAGCTTCTAGGGTTTAGCCTCTCTGATCTCGTGGTAGATCTACTCTTGTACTACCCATATCATCAATATTAATCAAGCAGGAGTAGGGTTTTACCTCCATCGAGAGGGCCCAAACCTGGGTAAAAACATCGTGTCCCTTGTCTCCTGTTACCATCCGCCTAGACGCACAGTTCAGGACCCCCTACCCGAGATCCGCCGGTTTTGACACTGACACTTGCCCTCCTGCAAAAAAAGCTTAAGTACTCAAACCAGCCGTAGTCCGCAGAGCAGCTGCTTGGCTGGCAAGAGGATAGCTAAGAGAGGGCGGCAAACGAAAAAAGCAAGGAGTTCACGCAAGGAAAGCTAGAGATCGACAGAACAAACTATAAAGTTGCGATAGAATATTTACATAGATAAAGGCTGATCGGCTGGCATTCAGCAAAGTTTAAGATACACCCCGCAGGTGGAATTGTGCGAATTTAACAAAGTGTTCAGAATAGCAAGCAGGGAAAGAAAAAAGATAAAATCCCTAATGAGCGGCGGAGGACTCCGGCTGGGCGTTCGGGTCGGCAGTGCCAGTTGGCGCAGCAGACGGCTCCGGCTGGATGCTGGGGTCGGCAGTGCCGGTTGGCGCAGCAGACGGCTCCAACTGGATGTTGGGGTTGACGGTGTCAGTTGGTGCAGCAGGCGGCTCCGGCTGGACGATGGCGTCAGCTGCGCTGACTGGCGCGACAGGCGGCTCTGGCTGGGCGCTGGAGTCGGCAATGCCAGTCGGGGTGGCGGATAGCTGGATGACGGAGTCGATGGCATCTGTCGGAGGCACGAACGGATGGTCGGTCACCACCGGGCCGCCTCCAGCAGCAGCCTACGCTTTGGAGCGCAGGTCGTTGCTTAAGGCCCGGTCGAGGTGGGGCTGATCATCTGCACCAGCCTCCGGCATGTCGATGTCGCTGTCCTCTTCCTCCTCCTCCTCCTCCTCCTCCTCCTCCTCCTCCTCCTCATCCTCCTCCTCCTCATCCTCCTCCTCCTCTCCCTCTTCTCCTTCCTCGCTGGAGTCAATGACTTCAGCCGAGTCCTTGTTGTCCTCCGGGTTCAGCCCGAGCCACTCTTGTGGGGCTTCACCACCTTCCTCGACCACCTCTGGAACGAAGATGCTGGTGTAGGTGAAATCGGCGATCGCCACCACCCTGTTGACAAGTTCGGCCTCCACCGTTGCCAGCTCCTCCTGCGCTTCTAGCCAAAACGTGGGCAGCTGGGCTAAGTCCAGCCCAGCATACCACGCCTTGACGAACTCAAGGGCACGGCGCGCTCCTGCCCAGGCGGCAGAGCCTTTCCAGGCCTCCAGGCGGCCGACCTCCACCTCCAGCCAGTCGGTGGTCCGGCTTGGAGTGCCCGGAGCCGGTAGGCCTGGCCAGAGGGCGGCAATCGCCTAAGCCCCGATACGCTGAAGACGGTGCAACACTTGATGGGCGGGCCGAAGGCGGGCCTGGATGCTGAGGATCTGCTCATTAAGGGTCCGGGGGGCATCAGCAGCAATCTGCGTGCCTTCTGCCCTCCGCTCCTTGCGCTGGGCCTCGATGGCTTGGCTCACGGCGATGGAGTGACCCGGGAAGAAATCTGTTTGGGCAGAAAGCAAGGAAAAAACAAAGTCAGAAACAAGCAGTCGGCTTAGAAAAGGCCGGCAGCTCAAGACAACGAACAAAAAGAACAAAACTCACCGTCGACTAGGTCCTCGATGCTGCTGAAGCAGGCCGTCGTCTGCACCTCCTTGTCGGCCCAGGCGGCGCGCTCGGTTTCGAACTCCGCAAGGAGATTGGCCTCCTTCGCCTTCGCATCCCGCTGGGCCGTCTTGAGAGCCTCCGTCTGCCCGGCGAGCTTGGCGACCAGCCGGTCCCGCTCCTCGGTCAGCTTGCTGCACTCTGCCTCCTTGCCGCGCAGAGCGGTGTTGGCTTCGCCCAGTTGCTGCTGCAAGGCGGCGTTGGCCTTTGAAAAAAGGGGAAAGAAGAAAGAGCATCAGTCAAGAAGACAAGGCGGAATGTAGTTACTGAGGAGATTCGGCCCGACTGCTCAGCAGTCGGCCCGAACCTCGGGGACTACAGCTCGCGGGTGTGCCATCGCGCCCCCATAGAGAAGAAGTAATTAGCAACAAAATAAAGACTAACGAGATTCGGCCCTACTGCTCAGCAGTCGGCCGGAACCTCGGGGACTACAGCCCGCGGGTGCGCCATCTCGCCCCCGCAGAGAAGAAGTAATTAGCAACAAAAGAAACACTGAGGAGATTCGGCCCGACTGCTCAGCAGTCGACCCGAACCTCGGGGACTACAGCCTGCGGGTGCGCCAGCGCGCCCCCGCGAAGAAAGGAAGTCGGAGCTTACTCCGGCTCTCGGTCAGATGGGCGGTCTGCGTCTCCAGTTTCCGAACCCTGGACTTAGTAGTAGCGCTCCCCAGGAAAAGCGCTACTACTAAGTGGGGCCCATTAGCAGTAGCGGTGCAGTAAAATAAAGCGCTACTACTAAACTTTTAGTAGTAGCACTTGATTCTGTACAACGCTACAACTCCACCTACCGTCGGTGTCCTCGTCTGGTCCCACATAGTAGTAGCATGTTTTTTTTTAGCGCTACTACTATGGAGTTACTAGTAGCGGTTGCCAGGAAAAGCACTACTGCTAACTAGCAGCAACGGTTACTATTCTACAACGCTACTACTAAGCTACTATGAATAAGTATTTTCCTAGTAGTGTCGGTTGCGGCGCCGGGCAGGAGGAGGCGGGAGCGGCCCGCACCGCCGGTGGTGGTTGGCGTCAGCATCTGCGCCGGCCATGGGGAGCGAGGGGTGATGACGAACTCCTGGCCGAGAGGTGCCACCTGGGTGGTGCGAGCGACCCAATGCTCAGCGCAAGCTTGAGGGACCTCCGCCAGGGGACAACGGACGCGGGGCGGGGACGGAAGGAGAGCTTCGACACACCCCTACTTGACGCGCCAAATGTCAGATTCAGGGCTCCGCAGACCCAAGAGAGGTTCGAACTCAGGGGCGTGTGCGAAGAACTCAACCTCTCCAGCCAACCGATTCGTCGCTCTCACGGCCTAGCTTGATGATCGGGAAAGGAAAGAGACACAACAGTTTACCCAGGTTCGACCACCTTGCGGTGTAAGACCCTACTCCTGCTTTGGGGTGGATTAGCCTCGCCAGGGGCTGAGGATGAACTAGTACAGAAGAAGAACAACCTCAGGAGGTCTGTTCTTGTGTGAGTGTGAGCTAGCGAGGGTTCGGATTCGGGGATCCCCTCCTATGGTGGCGGCTAAGATATATTTATAGTGGCCTCGGTCCTCTTCCTCCAAAATGAAGGCGGGAAGGGATCCCATAGTGGCCAAGTCTGAAGGGAGACAAGTAGTACATCTTATCCTGATGAAAGGTGGTCTTCGCCTGTAAAGCCTCTACTTGTGACGCCGTGGTGGGCTTGGTGATGACATCCGTCCTGTCGTCCTGGCGGTCTTGGTCTCGTTGCACTGTAATGGAAACCTTTAGCTGAGTCCTCGGGACCCCGCGCCTGCGCTTGCCTCCTTAGCACCAAAGAGGAAACATGCCGCTCTGCGCCTGCTGGCGCCCGCTTGGCCTTGGTCGTCACGGCTTGCGTCACCCGAACCTCATGAGGCGGGCGCTTGCATAGGAATCTCCGCTCCTCAGGAGGCCGCCCGGGGAGGCCGCTCCCTTCGGAGGTCTTGGTGACGTCCGCCTCGCGAGGCTTGGCCCCTCGCGACGGTCTTGTCTTGTTGATGCTGAAGATGGGTCGTACCAGGTCGTTGATTGAGCCACGGCGTGGACCGCAGGTAGGCAAGTCTGGGCAGTCTGGTTCCCAAAATGTCGACACAGTTTCAGCGGCAACCTAGGAGGATTATGAAGTTCTCAAGGTGAAGTTTCCTTCAGCACCAGCGTGGGGACACGCTGGCTCTCAAGGGGAGGGCAATGTCGGTATGCAGCTACTGACACTGGCAGTGAAACAGCCAGGAAGGCGTATTCACAATGCCAAGGCGGAAGCGTAGTTGGCGGGATGTTTTGAATAGGCGTTGGGCTTTGGGTATTGAGTTGGGCCGAGTGAGTAAGTGGGCTGAGGCTGGTTGTGTAACAAGCTGTTTATAAGCTCGAGTGGCTGGCGTTGACGGGGTATCGTTGTATTGAATTTGGAATCTCATCTTATCTCTCTGAGCTTATCTCCTTTCTCACCCTCGCGTTGTCGTCTGCATCTCTCCTACCCGCTGGCATCTCTCCTCCACCGATCCCACCGGCGACGAGCCCCAAATCCGGCGGTCCTTCGCGACTAAAGGCAAAGGTGTTACAAGACGGTCTAGAACGCATCAAGAAGAGGATTGGACGGTCCAAAATTACTGAGCTCTCAGGAAGCTCATGTTCAGACATGAATCTAACTATGACATACTCCCATTACGACGAGCTTCTAAGAAAAAACCAATCAAACAGACTGAAACCAAACACAAACACTGGGCACAAATTCCGGAGCCTCGAGAGCCACCCGTCTCTCCACTCCATTCTACGGGCTCAGCAATTAAGGCCCAGTTAGCCTCTCCCTTTCTTAATTAATTAAGATTCCCAATTTTTCAGACCAACTCGCATTAATTAAGATTTAAGTCGAGCCTAAGGCTGGTCACAGTGGGGAGGAACTTAGGAGTAACATCACACACTCCAATACAACTTTGCTTATGTGGCACATATTTAATGAAGAGAGAGGTGCTTGTGGTAACTAGCTAAGTTACCGGAACATCACACACTCCAAGAAACAATGAGTCTACAACCTAATAAATACATCGTTGCATGACACTACATAGATGTTCCTACCCACTATGGAGGTAGTAACATAGTCTAGGGAAGTGTGAAGTTACTAGCTTATGTTCTTGCCCATTGTGACCAGCCTAATCTAGTCCCCGGCGCACGCACTGCGCTCGATAACAGCAGCACCCATGGCCACGGAGCCTGTGCAGAGACGCTCTCAGTCACGCCCCCACTTGCCATGGCGAGACTAACCTTCGCCGCCGGCGCTGGCGCCGTGGTGGTGGCAGCCACCGCGTGGCTCCTCGCCTCTGCTGGTGTAGCGGCCGGGGACCCGCCGCTCTCACCCAAAGGTCTCAACTATGAAGGTGGGTGCGCCGCTTGCGGCTGGCGTTGGCTGGGGCGGCTGGGTTAGGGTTTGCGGATTTGGTACTACGTGGAGGATGTTCTCGTGCTAACTGTGCTCGGTGCGCTTTGCCCGGTGTTCCAGTGGCGGCGCTGATGGCGGTGAAGAGCCGGATGCGGGACGAGAAGGGGGTGATGGCCGGGTGGGACATCAATTCCGTCGACCCCTGCACCTGGTCAATGGTCGCCTGCTCCCCCGACGGATTCGTCGTCTCGCTGTGAGATCTCGCTCCCTGATTTGTTGTCTTGTTGTCGGACTGCGCCTGCGCGAATGCTCCTTCTGTCGTTGTTGCTTGGCTGTTGTTGGTGATGCCGTGCTGTTTTGTTTGGATGCTGGAGCGCAGGCAGATGGCTAACAACGGATTGTCGGGGGCTCTGTCGCCGAGCATCGGGAACCTCAGTTACCTGCAGACAATGTAAGGCCTTGGAAACGAACTCACCTATCCAATCACAGTTCTTGTTTCCTTAGTTCCTTCGACACGGTGTGTCTTGCAACACCGTTTCAAGTTTGTAGCTGTCGAGCTGAATTGCTTCAAGATGAGGAGGTTCATGCTTGTGTGTCTAGCCGTTGGAAAATTTGAAGCACAACTGCTGTTTAGGTCGCAGAGGCCAGGGAGTAATAAAGCTCTTTCTCCCCACCCAGCAAACAAAATTACTGTTTAGGCGATTCCGTCAGTGCCTGATCAGTATTGGGATAGTTAGGGAGCTGAAGGTGGGGAACTATACAATACAAGTCTTGCCTTTAGTTGAATTTATGATGCGTGCAAACTCTCAAGGCCAGGACAAGAACTGGTGAATAGAATAATGCTGAGAGATCACAGGCGGTACAACCCCTCCTGAACAATTTTTTTTTCTTTATTTGACAAGAATGGATGTTATTGGGCGTACCGTATTCTTTCAGAACTCAACACAGCTAAATCAAGCTTACTTTGTACGATTGACGGCGAACGTCCAGCTAGACTTTCTATTCCTTATTGTACCCATCATACTGTGTTCACCCTACTTATATGAACATGACCTTATGCGCATTGTATGCATCATATTTATTATTACTTGTGCTCTCTCAGTCATGGGATTGTATTCTTTCTACTGTACTGTTTGTAGATATTGTTTCACTGACTTCCATCTTTCGCACTGAAAACGAAATTTACTACAAATGCTTTGTTGCTCAACCTTTTTTTTTTCTCTTGCCCCATTTCAGGTTACTACAGAATAACAGAATATCTGGTGAAATTCCTCCAGAGATAGGGAAGCTGGCCAATCTGAAAGCTCTTGATCTTTCAGGTAACCAGTTTATTGGTGAAATCCCGAATTCACTGGGGCAGCTGACTCAACTAAATTATTTGTAAGTATATGCTAATCTATTACCTCAAATTGACGATTATTTATGTCTTGCTCTCTAAAGCATCACTGTGTCTGTTAGATTTACATGCATATGTTACAGGTGAATTCTGATTAAGTTTGTTGTGTATGCCTGCCCAAGAAACGAAAACCCCTCTGTTGTGAATACAACACATATGATGAATTCTAATTAAGTCTGGTCATACAATGTCAGATAGACCATGTAGAATTAAGCAATAACCACTACACCTGCGATACTAATCTATTGAACTAATTCCGAGTATAAAGCTAGCAAAGTCGTACAAGCTTGATGACACAATGTGTACAAATATAATTTTTTGAAGCTATGTCACTGTTTGGGAAAAGCATGCATACAATTGTAACACAACAGTCATACATGCACATGAACCATATTTGGAACTATGTCTAGAACTCTAGATATATTGTTCCTCTTTTGCCCGTGGGCCACGGCAACTAAGTGAAATTGTTGTATGTTTGTACTAGCAATATTTTCAGTTACCTATTTGTGTGGTTTTCTTATATTTCTAAGTAATTCACATTTTCGTCTGCAATAGATGTTACAAAAATGTTTGCTATCTTTTCTCAAAATTGCTAGCCTGAGCAGACACACGGTTTGACAACTAATTTCTTGATGACTGTTGCTTTGCAAATCCTTCAGGCGCCTTGATAAGAATAACTTGTCTGGACAGATCCCTATAGATGTTGCGAAGCTTCCAGGTCTCACATTTCTGTATGTCTCCAGTTACATGTTTATTCCTTTTTTGATAAATGGTGTGGCTAAATGTGATTCTTGATGTTCAAACTGACGTGGGAAATATGTTTCAGTGACATATCATTCAACAATTTAAGTGGTACAGTTCCAAAAATCTATGCACATGACTACAGGTAAGTGGGTACGAGAGTATGTATAATATGCTCCATTTGTTTTTTGTTATTTAACTCCATTTGCTCATCCAAATTCTTTGCATAACTGTGAAGTAGTGCTTGTGTCATCCTTCATGTGCTAAAACTCGTCAGTCATACGCACATCATTCTTTCCTTTCTATTTCAATACTTCACTGAATATTACTGTACCTATGCTTTCCAGTCTCGTGGGAAACAAGTTCCTTTGCAATTCCTCAATTCTACATGGCTGCACACATCTTAATGGAGGAACTAACGGTAACGTTTTTACCTGACATCATCTGTTTTTTAATCTTTACTACAACTCTGCAAGTGTACCCTTTTGAACTAACTTACCTATTTGGGAGTGGAACTAACTTAAACTTTGACTGCAGATACAGTGTCTAGACCGTCGAATGAAACGAAGAACCATCATCAATTAGCATTGGCAATTTCCTTAAGTGTCACCTGTGCCACAATCTTTGTCCTGTTCTTTGTATGCTGGCTAAACTACTGCAGATGGCGTTTGCCTTTTGCTTCTTCTGGTAATTAGCTAATCATCTATAACCTTACTATCGGAAATATATGATTTGATGACCACTTATTTATTCAACTATAGATCAAGATCTTGAAATGGAACTGGGTCATCTGAAGCATTTTTCATTTCACGGCCTGCAAAGTGCAACAGACAATTTTAACTCAAAGAATATATTAGGCCAAGGCGGTTTTGGTGTTGTTTATAAAGGCTGTCTCAGAAATGGAACTTTAGTGGCAGTCAAGAGGTTAAAAGATCCCGATGTTACTGGTGAAGTCCAATTCCAGACAGAACTTGAGTTGATTGGCCTAGCTGTGCACAGGAACCTTTTGCGCTTGTATGGATTTTGCATGACCTCGAAAGAAAGGTTGCTCGTATATCCATATATGCCAAATGGCAGTGTTGCTGACCGCTTGAGAGGTAACCTTTCATACGTCCACAAAATTTTATTTTTCTAATAGAAGTCTATGTTTTCCTTACTAAGAATTACTCCCTCCGTTTGGAAATAACTGACGAATTTGAACTAAAACCACGCCAGTCATTTCCGAACGGAGGTATTACTTTTTTTGCCCTGTGTTTTGCTATTCTACTATTTCTTTGTTTTCTACCCCTTCTCTTTTTAATGTAAAGTGATTTTTTTGCAGAGTATCATCATGGAAAACCTTGTCTTGATTGGAGTAAACGTATGCAGATTGCTATTGGGGCTGCCAGAGGACTACTATATCTTCATGAACAATGCAATCCTAAGATCATTCACAGGGATGTCAAAGCAGCAAACATATTGCTTGATGGAAGTTTTGAAGCAGTCGTTGGAGATTTTGGATTGGCAAAACTACTTGACCGACAAGATTCGCATGTTACTACTGCAGTTCGGGGAACTGTTGGTCATATTGCTCCAGAGTATCTCTCAACAGGGCAGTCTTCAGAAAAGACCGACGTTTATGGGTTTGGTATTCTACTGTTGGAACTGATCACTGGACCTAAAACCTTGAGCAACGGACATGGTCAGTCCCAGAAGGGGATGATTATAGATTGGGTAACTTCTTTTGCTCAACCTTTACGTATTGGCAAATCCTTAATACAATGCTTAGCAAAGGCCTAGTTGATTTCCTGGCATAAGCAGGTACATATCGGATTTTTGTGGATAACACGTTCGTTTAGTATAATGCTAGGCAGCGCTCCTACCATTTACATGGAATTCGTAGTATACTCTGTTTATCACCTGATGTCAAAATTTTAATCCTGTGCAGGTTAGAGAACTCAACGAGGAAAAGGAACTGGATAAACTAGTGGACAGGGATCTCAAAGATTTGTTTGATGTAGCCGAGCTAGAGTGTGCAGTCGACGTGATTCTCCAATGCACGCTGACCAACCCTATTCTGCGGCCCAAGATGTCAGAAGTTCTCCAGGCCCTTGAATCTAATGTGACGCTGGCAGAGAATGGAGTAGACTTGAATAGAGAAGTGCTGCTGCCTTATGGAGGCTCTTGCAGTTTCTCTGTGAGACATGAGGATCCTCACGACTCATCGTCCTTCATAATAGAGCCAATTGAGCTATCCGGTCCTAGGTGATGACAAGTGCTGGTTTCACGAGAGAAAACAGAGAAAAGCGATGATAGTTGTACAAAACATGTATAGACTGGATGTAGTCCAACCTGGGAGGAGTTTCCTCAGGTTGCGTCTCACAAACCATTTTTCGGTTAGAAACTAGGAAGATCATATGTTTCCACTGCAAATCTGTATGCCACCACAAACTGCAACCAGTATGGTCTTTACGGATAGAGGTAATTACCATAAAACCATCATATTTAGGGCTGGGGTAACCGATTGGTGCCACATTTGGAGCAGATCACACCGCAACACCATTTTTTAGGCACGCGTGTAACAACTTGAGCTTACGTGAGAATCGGTGTGATTTGCCAGGTCTAAAAATGGCAGTGTAATGTGATTGTTTCTAAATATGGCACCAATCGGTTACCTTAGAACCAAATGTGATGGTTTTATGCAATTTTGTCTCCCGAAGACACTATTACTTCTACTACATAAGTTGTTGTGACCCCTAAGTCGAAGGGATGATGTAGTGCAGTAGCAAATATTTTTCTCAGGTGAGAATAAGATTTATCAAACCGGTAGGAACATGGTATCACAGTTAATGATACATCATTAACAATTCTGCTATTCATAGTTACAAGAATTATCGTCCGGTCTAAGATTGCTATTTCACATCTACATGCAATGTATCCGTTCTTTATTGTCTTCTAGTAGATTATTACTGGTTTCTAAAACATGGCATCTTTTAAAAAATAACCTCTAAAAAAGTGGCAAGTTTTTAAAATATGTTCCATAAAAACATGGCAACTTTTGGGATTTGTAATGGCACATGGCAAAAAAAATGTTCTTTCAAAGAAGGGAAAAATCTGGGATTTTTAGCCCAATTTTAAAATGAAGAAACAAATTTAACTTCAAATACAGAAACCCACTTCAGTCCAAGTGGGAAGTAGGCCGCTACTCATGCAGGAGGTCGCGAATTCAAGACCCCCCACCTCTCTCGCGCTGCTAGTTTGTTTAAGAGAAAAAAAGAGTGATCCCCCTAGGAGTAGTTCTAGTGAACTACTCTAGAAAACCAACGTCACACCAGCCCTGTGCGGAAATCTTTTTTTGGAACGAAGGCTCAAAAAAAGCCCGGCTTTGAATTAACAAAGTCATCAACCGGCCAGGATTACAAACTCGAAACCAACACAAGAAAGGAAAGAAAATGGCAAGATACGAAGGCGCTGGAAAGTAGCTCACAAGCCTCATACACACCAAACTAAAAAGATCGACATGGAGAAACACAACTCGGAGATGAAGAGGTCCTCCACGCGACCAGAACGCCATGGAAGAAGAAGAATGCCCACACTGGATCAACATGTCCAACGACGAAGAAGGGCACGACGTCGCCTAATCACCAGCAGCCCCGACCCAACACATCCGCCTAGCTCCAATGTCAAAGAAGGCCCCTGCCTCCTCGCCTAGCTCGAAAGGCGCCGCACCGTTGACAAGAGGAGCAGTTCACCCTAGAACCTGGGAGATAGTCGTCGGCAGGCTGCATCTGGAAAGAAAATAAGCTCGCCCAACAAGTCACGAACAGATCACCAAGAGCAGAGCACCGCCAAATCCCACGGACTGGTCACGAGAAAGGAAGAGTTGCCGAAACGGACGAAGACGAGCAACAGCTAGATCTCACTTGAAGACTTTGAGAACCGAAGTGCAGGTACCGAAAGTGGTCCTAATGCTCTCATGGTGCATTGAGAAGGGCCGTCGAATGAGGGGAACCCGATCCCCTCACGCCCAGGAGAAACCACGAGCCAGACAAGGCACCCCACAGTAGACCGGAGAGCTCCTGAAATGAATGAGTCACATAGGAAGTCACCGTCGTCAAGGGAGATCAGCTACCGCCACCGCCGCACACGAAACACATCTCCGAGAAACCCCACGGCCACCTTGCTCCCAACCCCTGTTCAAGAATTCGTCCGATTAACCAGTTAACTTGCCGATTAACCCCTACTCCTAGGGTCACCGAGTAGCCGATAAACCAATAAATCATCCGATTAATTGATTAAATGGCCGATTAACTTGCCGATTAGCCTATTAATCCCCTACTCGCTAGCCAACCGAGCAGTTACCAGTTAACGATTTCCTCAACAATGCTCCCAACAACGCCTTCAGGAAGGACGTGACGTCAAGGGCGCCACCGCCGCCCAACAGCGTTGAGGATTTCTCCTGAGAGGCAAGGAGGGGAAGGGGGCACAGAAACAGACCCAAGCGGCGCCTCCAAGAAGGGGAGCGGTGCCCTCGTGCGTCGCCGCCGTCGAGACCAGCAAGGCCGGTCTGGGATTTCTCCCGGTCTTCACTTCCCCGCATCCACACCCCAACGACGCGAGAACCGGCGCCTCACGACGAAGCAAACCGGATCCGGTCGGGGCATGGCTCATCCAGAGACAAAGGATGCAGGGGCAGCCAGATCTGGCACCACCGACAGCCAAGGTTGCCGGCACACCCTGGCTCACGTCCTCCGGTTCGCCCGCCGTCCACACGGCCGAGGTCGCCAGTCCATGCCTGCGTCACCACCTGCCGCAGGCCGGTGACGCCACTCCGACTAGGGCCGCCTCCCCGGAGCACGAAGCCTCCTGCAGCATATGCAGAGCAGCGAAGGACCCACCGCCACCTTCCTTGGCGGCACCCCGGGCTTGCCTGGCGGCAGCCTCAGGCAGCGGCGAGGGGGGAGGAGGAGGAGGGGGTGACGGCAGGGCTAGGGTTTGAAGCCCCGAGTCGCCCGGGAGGAGAGGTCTCCCAGTGCGAAAATCTATGCCCCATGATCGGATGCCAAACATGGCGTTCCTGGATGTTATAAGGGAGAGAGATTTGGTGGAATAGTCGTTGTATTGCTTGAGCCTCGTGGGCATATATATAGGAGTACATGATCTACTTGGAGTACAAGGCAAGCTAGAATATTTCCTAGTCTAAGCTATGTTTCCTAATACAATCACGTTACTCAACATCCCCCCGCAGTCACAACGGTAGCGACGCAGACGGTGAGACTGGAGAAGAATTCGAAGGCAAGCCGACGGACACCCCCCCACACACACACAGTCGTAACGGTCGACGCATCGCGGAGTCGTGGCTGGAGTGGAAACCAACGAGGTTGCTCAAGCAGGCGGTAGCCCTTTGTGTCGTTTGTCGATGTAGCCAAGAGCGTGGGTGGTGGAGCCGTGGTCGAGGTAGCCGTGCGAAGAATGCCGTGGTCGATGTCGAGTCGGGGTGGCCAGTGTCGAGGAAGTCGCCTGGAGCCGCGGGCGCAAGGTGGCGCCGAGTTAGCATGGGCGCATTGGTGTCGAAGTAGTGATGCACCGGGAAGAAGATGTTGTTGACGACGAGTCGCGACGGGTTTGCCAAGCCTGGGGACACATCGTAGACGAAGGCACACACCGGTGTTGCCAGCACCGGGCATGCGTAGACGGACGAAGACAAAGTTGACGAAGCACCGACCAGGCTTGCCAGGCCCGGGGACACGTCGTGGATGAAGGCGCGCATCAGTGTTGCCAGCACCGGGCATGCGTAGACTAGGGACCTGCACGAGCTGTACGCCATGTCGGAGAAGTCGGAGAGGCCAGCAGAGAAGGACTCGACGACGGTTGCGGCGCCAATCGGCGCGGGGCCAATGTCGCCAGCGGTTGTCGGAGTAGATGAAGCGGTCGGGGTAGATGACGGCGATGCTGGCGACGAGCTGGTGCTGGACGAAGACGAAGGGGGTGGACGGGCGGCGGCGGCGGCTACAAAGGTAGCGGCGGCGGCGGCCAAAGAAGAGCGGCAGCGGCGGCCTGACGACGGCGGCGGCTAGGTTAGGAGTGCGGCGGCGGTGCTCGAAGTAGGCGAAGAACCCTGACAGCGTGACGAAGACCGGCGCGGACGGTGGCGTTCCCGCGCCAAGGAAGACGGCGCGGCGCATACCACGTGAGGTCGACGCGGGGTGACGGCGGAGCGGACCGCGGGCCGCGGCGCTACGGCCCGAAGGGGCGACGCAGCGGCGGCAGGCGGGTCAGGGCGACGGCGGAAGACCTCGGGGCGGCGGCGGGGACCGCGGGCCGCGACGCTGCGGCCCGAAGGGGCGACGCAACGGCGGTTCGCGAGTCGGTGCAACCGCGGGGACGGCCTCGGGATGGCGGCGTGGACCGCGTGCCACGCTCGCTACGGCCCGACGGGGCGACGCAGCGGCGGTGCGAGGGTCGGTGCAGCCACGGGGACGGCCTGGAGCGGACGGCCCCGGAGCGGCGGTGGACCGCGGGCCGCGGCACTACGGCCCGAAGGGGCGACGCAGC
This sequence comes from Triticum timopheevii, assembly GCA_963921465.1. Taxonomy (NCBI): domain Eukaryota; kingdom Viridiplantae; phylum Streptophyta; class Magnoliopsida; order Poales; family Poaceae; genus Triticum; species Triticum timopheevii. The sequence continues at coordinate 176,140,640 of OY997272.1, forward strand.
GGTGACGCGGGTCGGTGCACCCGAGAGAAAAACCACGGGGCGGCGGCGCTGCGGCCTGACGGGGCGACGCAGCGGCAACCCGTTGCTCGATCGGCGGAGGGGCGCGCTGAATTCGGGGACGATCTTCACGAGACATGCGGAGGCGCGCGTAACTGACGGGCCAGGTCGGTCGCGCGGCGTAGATGAGGCGGATCGCGGCGGCGAGTGGATGATCAATCCGATCGCGCGTGAGGTCGGGGACGCCGCTCGGTGGAGACGGGGTGGTGGCAGAGTCCGAGATGAAGCCGGTGACGGTGGGCGACAGGGCGGCTATGATTGGCCGCCACATGGCGTGAGGCCGCCGGGTCGGGTGATGCAGGAGTCCCGGTCGGAGCAGGGCGGTGACAGCCGGCAGGGCGACGGGCGGGCCGACGTGCGGACGACGGCCTTGAGGGCTGCCTGTCACGCGAGGCCATCGGGTCGGTGAAGTAGCTGGCCGTTCGCGCCGATGTCGGAGTAGAGGCGCAAGGTGTCGACGGCGGCGGCGGGCGACGCAAACCGATCTTAGATCCGAAAACTAAAAAGTAAACGCCGATCAAAACGACCGGCGAGAGAGCGAAAAAAACCCGGAGCAAGGGCTCGGGAAAAAGACTCTCTAGGACAGCCGGCCAACACGGCCGGCGGACGAACCCTAGGTACGGGCGGCGCGGCCCCCGGCGGCGGTCATGGAGGCCGACCGCCCGGGGGCGGCGCGCAGGTGCGGAAGCGGCGGCGGCTATGGTTTAGGATCGACTTGCGATAGATACCGTGTTATAAGGGAAAGAGATTGGTGGAATAGTCGTTGTATTGCTTGAGCCTCGTGGGCATATATATAGGAGTACATGATCTACTTGAAGTACAAGGCAAGTCAGAATATTTCCTAGTCTAAGCTATGTTTTCTAATACAATCACGTTACTCAACACTGGATAACTTTTCTGTTCCTTTATTTGTTGCAAAGAACCAAAGAAGACACATAAGCTGACAAGCTGCATGACGTGCGCACCACCGACCACCGTACACATGAGTGCATACACAAACGTATGTCCACAGTAGATTCCTTTCAGTCATGTGTTAGCGTATGTTTGAAACCGCAAGCTAGTAAATTCATGACCATCAGATATCAGTATACACCGAAACACGCCAACACGTGAGTAGTACTGTAGATACGAACACTTGAACTGCCATGCTTCCCCGGCTTCATCGGCAGTTCATCACTCAAGCCGTAATTATCACTTACTCCCTCCGTTCAGAAATACTTGTCGGCAAAATAAATATATTTACATATATTTTAGTTTTAAATACATCTATTTTTATATATTTTCAGACAAGTGTTTTTGGACAGAGGGGTATTATTTTGAAGGAAAAGAACCCAGCACTAATTTGTACGCACCGCTATACAGATGGCAGGGCACATGCGTATGTATTTCGCCGTCAATGTAAAACTGGCAGGCCATACCATGCGAGGTCGCCAGCAAGCGCTGGCTGAGACACAAAACATTTGGGCATGACGCAAGTCACCGCACATATACACACGCCCTGCTTGTGGGGTGGGAAGCCGCTTGATCAAAAACCAAAAACAGATACACAAGTAAAAGGAGTTGCAGATCAACTTATGGTTGAATGATTAGAAAGACAGTATTTTCAGCCTATCAAAATAGTGATATCTTCAGCCCATCAGAATTAAAGTTTAAGACGTGTTTTGTGGCTTCCGCAACACCTCACGTTCCAGTACTCCCCAAGCAAAGCCCGGGCGGCTGGATACGAACGACGACGTTCATTATCTGCTCCAAAAAATTTAAGAAGTAGATAACGATATCACACACGCATTTACCGATCCACCCCTCTACGCGTGAAAGCTTGACCCCACTGAAAGACTTGCGTGTGCAAGGAGGCAAAACATTAAGCATGGTTAATTTAGCTTATTAACTAAGCTAACCCGAGTTGGGTTAGACTTTTCCCAGTCTCGGTTTAGACGACAGTTGTGACTTTGACCTGCCGTCAGCGGGTCGTCATGGCACATGTGTCAATCGAGCTCCTCGTGGGCCCACATATCTACATTCTGTACAGGCCTCGACGGCTGAGATCGATAGCCCGCATGTCAGTCATCAGTTTTTTTTTTCATCACGGTAAGGAACACGGTACATGGGCACTCGAATATGTTCGTCAGAGGACAAATTAAGGAGCTGATATCTTATCTTTTAAAAAATGAACAGTTACAGGCGGCAGGCACGGCTACACTAGGCCCCCCAAGACGCTCCCCCAAGCCACTTTTTAGACGCCGGTGGCAAAAAATGGTCCCAGTCACGGCCCCAAGACACGGTTTTGCGCCGGATTTAAGGAAAAACAGCGCCGGCGACCCCGGGCCAAACCCAAGATCCCGGGGCGCAGTTGGGAGCACCGGCGCTATTCTTTTCGCTTATTTGGCCCACTGTCGGCGTCTCTTTCCTCTGTCCTCTCTCCTCTCTCTTCTGTCGTATCTTTCCTCTGTCCTCTCTCTCCTCTCTCCTCTGCCTGGACGGGGCGCGGTCCGGCGAGCAAGCCGTGGCCGGGGCGGAGCGTGGCCGGGGCAGAGCGTACCACAGCCACGGCCAGCTCAGGCGCTGGTACTCGGGCGCCACGGCCAGTTCGAACCGCCGCAGCACCACGGCCATGTTGGTGCCCCGCGGGATGGTCGTGCCGGCGTCGTCGACGGTGATGTCGTGCAGGGCCTGCCGCTGCACGTTGGGGGACAGCAGGTAGAGGCGGAGCACCTCGCTGAGGACCCATCCCATCTTGGCGAGCTTGGCATCGAGGGGCCCGTCGGCGGTAACCTCGCGTAGCTCGTCCCGGAGCGCGCGCTACCACTCGTCATCAACCTCTTCTTCCCGTGTGGGTGGATTCCGGCGCGTCCGGTGTGGGCGGGACGGGCGCGGCCGTGGGCGGGATGGCAAGGGCTCGCGGGGGCACGCCAAGTACCCCGACGGCCATGGCGCAGGGCGTGTGTCGCGCTGGAGGACGCCGTTGTCCTCGCGCGGTGCCTCAGCGCCGTCGTCGGGAAGGAGCGGGAGACGGTGGAGGATGCCGTGGTGAGGTTCCCCATTCGCGCCGGACAGCGACGGCGCGGCCGTGGCCTGGACGGCGAGGCGTGGGCACGGCGCGGTGCGGGCGGGACGGGCGCCAGGTCCAGAAGCCATGGCTGGTCTAGTTGCTCGACACGCCCGGCAGGCCGCGCTGGTCCTGCTCCTGCTGCGGCCCAGGGCGGAGCGCCTGGTCTCCGGCGAAGGGGATGGAGTCCACGCTGTGGCGAGGGCGCCGTGGCGGCGAGCAGCGCCGTGGCGAGCAGGAGGGCGGCCAGCCCTGCGAGCAGGAGGGCCGAGCGCCAGGCGAGGCGAAGGCGGCCAGCCCTGCGATGACAAGTGGATAAGTGCGTGGGGGGGCCAACGAGTGGACATTTTCTCGTTCGCAGGGAAAAAAATTCGCCGGCAGCCCCCCAGGCGGCGAAAAAAATGCCTCTGAGGGGCTCAACGGCTGGAGATGCCCTAAAGAAAGAGACACATTTATTTGAGAAAACAACATGTGATCAATTAGGAGCGGCGACTTGACCAGCAGTGGTAGTAGTACTATAGTACAGTAGATGCATGCATGGTGGTGGTTGCAGTCCCCAACTTTGCTTCCGAGACAAGCTAAGGCAAGGCGTCCAATCTAGAAGGAGGAGAAGATTCCTCGCTATCAACTCGTTGCTGCTGCACTACACACCGAAAGCTAAAACTATTTACATGCCTTCCGTTTCACATGCACCTAATCAACTGTAGCTGAACCTGTAAAGTGGTGTGGCGTGGCTACTATTACTACAACTAATTACTGTCTTAATCAGCTGGCTTTGCTTCGGAGTTCAGCCCATCCCTCTCTCTACGGCAAGGCCAGCAAAAATTAACCTTTGAAACAGCAACCGTCGTCTTCCCAGAGCGGAGAAAGCAAAGCTGTGGATTGATGATAGCTTGCTGCTCTCGCTGGCTCTCTGATTAAGTGTGCCTTAATTGATCAACGGGGTATAGGTATGAAGTAGTGATGCGATCATCCGAAGTTGTAGCCATTGGGGGTGTTAGTGGAGGCCGGCCGGGGCAGCATCTGCGCCGCCTGTATGCTCTGCAGCAGCAGCCTGTCCTCCGCCGACGACTCGAACCCGTGCAGGAACGACATGTCCGCGCCGGCGCCGGCGTGCATGCCGCCGTAGTCGCCGTACTGCTGCTGCTGCTGCTGCGGCCGGAACAGCTGGCTCTGCTGCTGCTGCTGCTGCAGGGACGAGGTGACAGCGGACGGGCGGTGGTGGCCGAGGTGGTCGAACGACATCACGGCCGAGCTCGGCGACGGGCGCACTGGCATGCCGCCGCCGAGGCCGTAGTCGCCGCCGCCCGCGCCGAAGCTGATCACGGGCCCGCCGCCCGCGCCGGCCGGGCCGTAGGGACCGGAGGGGATGCCGGTGAACTGCTGCACCATGGCGCGGAAGTTGGTGGTGTCGGTGTTGAGCAGCGTGACGGGCGCCCGGCGCGAGGCGCGGGACCTCCGCCGCGCCGGCTTGCCGACGCGGCCCCCCTCGACCCCGGGCGCCGACCTCGTGGGGCTCCCGCCGCCCGAGCCCCCGGACGTCGGGCTCGACACCGTCACCACGCTGCCCTCCCCCGCCGCGGCCCCATTGCCGCCGACGCCGTAGATGCCCGCCCAGTGGCCCATGTTCGCGCCGGTATCACCCATGGCAGCAGCACTGACCGCAGTAGGAGGGAGGAGTAGAGTTCTCGAGCCGGACGGGGAAGGCGTCTACTTATAGGAGACCCGCGACGAGTCAAAGGGGGTGCTCTGGGAGACAACCCACCGTTGGATGGAGAGGATGTGCGAACGGACGGCTGGCGCGGGTGTGGGGTCGCCTTCTGGAACGTGGCTGACCCGCGCGGTTTCCGCGAAGCGTCGCGCCCGAGGTGGCGGCCCAGTAGCGAACGGGTAGTTGGCGCGGGGCCCACCCGCCCGCCCGCCCGCACCAGCGAGCCCCCGGCGATGGCGCCGTTAACTCGAGGCAGCTGAGCCGATTCCTAGCTCCCCTACTCTCTTTTCTCTCTCTCTAAAAGGAAAAAAGGATGTTTGAATTGGGTCGCCTGCGCCGGCTTGCGTTAGGGAGTGGCGTCGCTGTTGGTGGCGCGCCCGCCGGAAGCACGGTCGGGCTCGCCGCGGGCGCGAGCAAGCTGGCGGTTCGCGACCACCGGTGCACTGCAAGCACGCGCGGCGCCGCCGTGTGTGGTGCACGTCCACTTGGGCCGGGCGTGCCGAATCGAGCACGCGCGTGGACGATCTCTGTCTCTTGTGAACGAGATCCGCGGGACGCAAGGGTTTAGCTCCGTGGATGGGCTGTCCGCGCTTTACACAACATGCGTTCTTTTCATCGTCTTTTTTTACGTGTGTGAACCGGCCGGGGAGCCAAGGAAGAAGAGACGAGGGAATATCGTGGCACGCAGGCAAAGCGAGAACGGTCGACCGGGGCCGCCGCGAAGCTTCCGCCAGCTAAAGGCCAAAGCCGACGGACGGCGACGTGCATGGCGGGACGTGCGCTGAAGCTGAGGCAAGCTAGCACCACTGTGGGTGTGTGTGTGCGCGCGCGCGCTGTGGCGTTCGTCGGCACGTCTACACTAGACGGGCGGCCGGTGGATCGCGGGGAGGAATTCTATTGTAGTATGTCTTTTACTCTGCCTCGGTGGTTCAAATGCACCGGGAACAAAAACTCCATGTCCACCGGACATTTCACCCATTCACAGGACATTCGGATGCACGGAACAAAAACTCCATGTCCATAACAACGATCGGCTATAATTAGAGGAAACAGGCTAAACCATAGGCCATGGGCATGAACTCTACCCACTGAGGGCTCCTTTGATTCAAAGGAATTGCATAGGATTTTTGGAGGGTTTGAACCCTTAAGAATTTTTTCTGTGATGCTCGTTTGATTCGTAGGATTGGCATTCTTAGGAATTTTTCCATATGATCCATTTGTACTATATTTTGGAGAAATATTTTCATCCACTCAAACCTCTTTGTAGAATTTCTTTGTTTTTCCTGCGCTATCAAACATTCTTTCAAACCCTGCAGGATACTAGGGACATGTTATCCTATTTCTGCATTTTTTCTATTCCTTCATTTTGGCAATCCTGTGAAACAAAGAGGCCCTGACTATTAATAAACGGTGAAACACGCAAACAAATGCACCGCCAACTCACCAAGCACATTGACACACCAATGAATGACAACAAAATAGTCCCCACACGCGTCATGGTATCCACACACCCTTCATTGAGTGAGCCAGATCCGGCGTGGCCATCCCAAGGAGGGAGGTGAAGATCCCAACAGGCTTCCGAGGAAGCACATAAGACACAATGACCATGCACCTATTATCCTCACACATATACTTTGTCTTGTTAATTTGAGAAAAGAATGTGGCAAAAGACATCACAAGATTAGACCTAAGTGGTAAAATATGAAAAGAGCTTTTAAATGAGATACCTGTTTGGCATAAGCCGTGACTTGATGAGTTGATGGTGAAAGATGAAATTTACTCAAAGAAAAGTCGTATGCAAAAAAATGAGAGTTAAAAGTGCACATTTAACCGAACTTGTGTGGGCATATGATCCTTGCTAGGTAAGCCAATTTTAAAACATCTTCAACTTTTAAGCTTGTATCGTTGTGACTATATAAGCCGGCTGATTTATGTCACTCGTTGGATGGGTCATTCTTTCCCCTAAGGACCCTCATTTTCTTCTTCCTCTTCCAGCGGCTTGCCTCCATGCCTCTTCTTCGGCTCCAAGGTCGCTCCTTGCTACCACTCAATGCACTGTCCCTACCTCCCTACCTCCGACGAGGTCCGCATAATCCGAACAGGGATAAACAACTAAAAGCCCTCCTCCTCCACCCGCAACGGTCAAGCCCCTGCCCCACGCCGTCTCCATTTACGACTCATTCCCTGCCCGGCCTCAAAGTTCCGCCTTGCTTCCTTTCCTTCTGCGTGAAAATCGGCTTTACACCAAATGTTTTTTTTATGGTGACTTACACCAATTCAAGTTTGAGACCCCTTACAAATAGCAAACGCGAGCTTGTATACGGCGCCAAACATGTGTTTGCGGACAGAGCCCAAACTCCCAACATGTTTGTGTAAAGACAACAGTGCGTAGAAGTCTGCTTGGTTGCACTGGCCGGTCAACAAGATTTGGTGCTGCCAAAAACGACAGGCTTTGCCGTCATTACGAGTATTTTTTATTTTTGATCGTCCGAGTTTGCACGGCTCTGACTAGTTGAAGGTCAAAGGAAATTAGACCCTCTCTAATGGTTGGTGGTTTCAGTTGGTTCAACGCGATCGTGACAGCCCAGCACATATGGATGCAAATAAATATAGTTAATTGGCAACGTGTATAAAACATCCTACTACCTGGCCACATGTACATGGTGTCTTGTTTTTGGGTACAATCCTCTAATTAATTTAGTTAATACGTATAGGCGCCGAGAGAGGGAGAGAAATAATCGAAGAATATGCAGCTGCATGTCCCGGCTCGGCTCGGCTCAAGGCAGCGGAAAGGAGCGGCACGGCTTCGGTGGCGGCTGGGCCCATAAGCCGACGGACCGGCGACGTATACGTATGAGCTGACGTGATGGCACGAGTCAAGGAGTTGACTTGATATTCTTTTCCTCGCAATATTCTACTGCTAGCGGAGAAGACAGTACCACCAGCGCTATCAACAATCAACACTTTGATTACTGTTTCCCTAAAAAACACTTTCATTACTGTTGTTAAGCAGCGCTGTTTTAGTTTAAATTTAAACTAAAACAACATCACTTATACTGGGTCTATTCCAGAATGAAATATACGACCGATCACCACTATTTGAGTCCAAGCTTAATTGGCCTAACAAAAGGAACAAGCTTAACCTACGCGACACAAGACCGACACTTTTAATCCACATCATTCAAACCCTCTTTTTCGTTTGTATGACTTGGATTTTGCGAGCACTCCAGTATGTCCTGATGTACATATTCCAGTATGTATATCCCACTAGCACGGAAAAAGCTGTATGTCGAAGTCGAGTGAAGATCGCACCATCTCGCGCCCGCTTGTCCGGTTCCTCGGAGAAAACGACCCGTCGCATTGCCGTTTTACCACATGTGGGTTTAGGACAAACGCAAGAAAATCCAGAGGATGGTGAAAGGATAAGGGCTTGGTTAGGTTAGGATCTGGTGCGGGGCGGGCCCCCGCCAGGAACTTGGTTGACCTTTCAGCCCTTGATTGGCGGGGAGGAAGGAGGCAAGGAACCGGTCAAGATGGCTCACTGGCCAGCTAACTTAACTGCCCCCAACTTCGGGTGCTCAGTGCAGTCTGCCGGAGTGTGAGGCTAGAGCATCCAAGTAAGTAAAAGAGTAGGGTGGTTGCTAAGCGTACACGTTGAAAGGCTACGCGCCCTACGATCGGGTCCCGTTGAAAGTTCAAGTCGCATTTGTGCGGCCGCGTGAATTTTCCACAATTCCATTCGTGCATGTGCGTATATATGATGTCGTGTGTTGATCGGCAGGTCTAAGCCCGTGCCTGGACGTCTCTGAATGGGGTCCGTCCAAGGATCCTCTTAACCAGGCAGCCGGCAAAGGAGGAACATTTTCCTTTTTGAATGTTTTGACGACTTACTTGCCACGGTTGCCGCGCGGTAGAAACGTTTCACTATGAAATGTCGTGCAGTATCATTCTTCGATACTGTATTCTGCATACTTCGATTCTTCGGAACTTTTGGCTCAAAATTCTAGGAAAAAAGGATGTACGGAAATCCGGATGGACAACGTATCTTCAGAAAAGGAAAAGAAACATACAGTCTTTCTTAAGTACGATACCGCGTAACTTTTGCATACGTAGTCAAATTGTCAAAGGGGCAAAACTTTGCTTAATTACTGGAGTAGAATTTGAGTTCATTACAGACTTAGGGTGCAAGCATCCCATGATGTGCGAGTAACACGGTAGACAGACGTCACGCTGAGGTTGAAAACCCACTTGACTTATGTTTCTACAGAAATCAAGTTCACAGAACCCAAATCAATCCTCGAACTGAAATCTGCAACATCTGGAAATGCAGACTAGAGAAGATAATGCTTCCTATATCTGCTTCTGAATCTTTATCATCTTTGCTGTTGCTACATTCATCACGAAATGTAATTCCATACATATAAAAAGACGTGGCCTTGATGTTTTTTCACAGGCCTAGAGTACCAATCGTATCAAGTCGACTGGAGGTGATTCAAGAAAAGAAGCAAGAACAGAGGTAGATTAGGCTTTCGTGGTCTGAGAAGATCTGTTTACCATGTAGTATACAGCTCGCGAGACAGCGAATTCGCTGACCGCAAAAGGTCGCTGAAACGTGCTGTCTTGGCTCCAACTAATGCAAACTCAACAGCAAAAATTCCAACTAAAAAAAAACCAGCAAAATTCCACCCTGACCACAGAGATTTTTCACCATCACAAGAACCACACACATATATGGAACATAGTATATATAATAACGATAACAAAATGTGGAATAGTACAAAACACATCAAGGGATGAAAAGAAGTAGGAGTAGCTTACTTGCCCCAATCGCTATCGGCATCGATTTGTTTTGAATTTAATTCTGTGGGCTTCTTGTTTCCTGCACAGCATGCATCCCACCACAACACGGCACAACAGCGATGACTGAAACCTACCTCTGCTTCCATGCCAACAGGTATCCAATCGCACGTCGCCACGGCACAGATCAGGTGATCTGGGTTCACAAGAAACCTGACACCCGGGTGAGGCATCTCCATCACAATAATCTGGTCAATTTGGCATGCAGTGTACTACTGTGATTCTGTTTGGATGCATGCATGCACGCAGCACCCAGCATTTGCAGCCATATGTTTCAGATGATGGTTGTGCACAGAATTGATGCCCCTAAAGCTCCGAAGAGATGTAACCATGTACATGAACCTGCTTTACCCAGCTAAAGCATGCAGACGACGCGAGAAGTCAACAATAAGCAAAGCCTTTCGGTGCAAAGTTATGCCCGCTGATCAACTCCTTTTCCTCAGCCTGCACCACAACCCGTTCTTTGTGTGAATCGTCGCGCCCGTCACCATCTCTACTTCATCGGGCGATCCTCGCAGCTCCACGTCAAACTTTTGCAATAGCATGGCCAACGCCACTGTTGACTCCAGGAGCGCGAATTGGTCTCCCACGCATTTGCGTGGTCCTCCGCCGAAGGGGAGGAAAGCAAAGTCTGCTATAATCTGGCAAATGAAGTTTGATGAGGTCTTAGTTTCTTCAAGAAAGAAAGAGGTCTATCAGTAGGATAGAATGACGAGACAAATACTCAGGCATACCTCGTTCGGATACATCGCGCCAGGACTCCGGTCAGGATCAAACCCAGCCCACCCTTCTATGTTCTCATCCTTCTTTGGGACTGTAAACCTCTCTGGTTCAAACTCATTTGGCCTATCCCAAAAGTATGGGGACCTATGGAGATTGTATATCTGCAGTGCCAGCATTTTCACATAAGACAACCTTCTCAAGGATTGGAGTCGATCATGAAGGTAACTTATATTGGTACCAAAACTATGAATATCTGAAAGAAAGAACCAGCTTAAATTTTCCAATTCCCCATCTTACCGAAAGAAATATATCGGTTCCTGCTGGTATTTCGTATCCCTCTTTTGCTCCGTTGTACCCACCTATGAATTTGTGTGCATTAATTTTAATAACACGAGTCAGGTATCACATCGCATGCCCTTTGATATCTGGCACATGTTTTTCTGATTGTTGGGAGAAAGCTGTGTGTATTAAAGAGAAGATGGAACCTGGCAATTTATCAGGCCGGAGAGAACGCCTGATTAACAATGGGGGTTGAGGATACAAGCGAAGAGCTTCAACAATGATTAATCTTATGTACCTAGAGCACATCATGAATGCAGTATGTGAAATTTAGAAACATTTATGGCGCATTAATACAGTAAAACTCTTACTAACACATGGTAAGAAAGCGCTAGTGATTTTGCAAGCATATAATATGCAAAATATACGATGATTTTGTAAAAATTGACACCTGAAAAAAAATAGTGAATAGAAGAATAAAACATAGTTCAATTTACAAGAAATGGTAACATAAGTAACATACTCCAATTTCTTGAGCTTTTCTGCAGTGATTACCCCATCGATCAGTACAGAATCAATCTCTGCCTGGGCTTTTCTCATCTTCGTGGGATTCTGTATCAACATACAGTATATTGTATGATATTCACAATTTAAACTTTTAAAGTTAGTTATCTGTTCATGTCAGTTAAAATGTGTACCTGGGCCAGTAGAAAAATAGACCATGTCAGAACAGCCGCAGTTGTTTCATGTCCGGCGATAAGCATTGTCATAAGATCATCTCGAAGCTATCACAAACCAAGAAATTTGTCAATTTATTTGCCTGATTCAAGCAGAAATACAAAGTAAAACTTCGAAGGGTATTAAAACATTGGAAACTCCCTGTGCTGGAAGAAATAAATGGTGCAATGAACAAGTTATATATGTTCCATTCTTACCAAATTAAACATTACATGGGCGATTTACCTGGCGGTCGTCAACATCAGCTCCCCGCATGTCAACAAGGAACCTCAGTAAGCTGGCATCCTACAAATATAATGGCAACATTACGAACTGCCAAACTACCATAGTTATTTTGTAAAGCAACCTGATAAGACCAGCATGACCCAACAAAATCAGGACTAATAGGAACCAACCTTCAATGATGAGTAGTCTCTCTGCTGGAGTTTTTCCACATCAGCTTCCTATAAAAAGCAATGTTGATTTACTACAAGTTCCAGAAAAAGGCACCATGCATGACTAAGTTTCTGTTGGCACAAACCTGTCTTGTTTCTTTTGCATTTTTAATAAGATCATCAAGGCAATCATTGATAACCTTGAGGTCACTGCGGAACTTCCGCTGTCTTGGCACTATCCATTGAGTTAAAGGAAGATTCCAGTAAGGGATGTAAAAGGTGGATCGATGCTCAGCTTCAAAAAGAGTACCATATACTGCCTGCACAATAGACATAGAAACCCCACAAAGAAGGGCCGACAAAATAAGCAGAAGAGCATTAGTCATGTCTATTCATCCTAAAGATGCAAGATGAGTATTCTTCTGTATTTTTACTCAATTTTGAAAACCAGAACAGATGCACTTCTCATGAACAAATTATCATCAGATAGTATAACTACGTAGATATTACACCAACCTTGATTACAGGAGATTCCTTATTAACAGAGTCAAAATCAAAATTGAACACTCCCAAGCCAATTATGTCGAGAGCCAAATTGGAGAATTCCTCTTCAAGGTTCACTATGGTAGATTTGTCACCATGGTCTCCCTTTTCAATAAGTGCTTCAAGTTTCAATATGGTTCTCTCTGAACATTTGGTAAATACTCTCACCATAGCTTCTATGAATAAGGCATGGAACCCAGGAGTTATAACTGCAGAACACACAGAATGGGTAAGTTGCACTATTACAAAATGCAGTGGTGAAGCCACGGTCAAGCTTGTGCGGTCATCTGACCACACAAGATTTTGGCAAAACCCTTAGATTCGAGTAAAAAATATGCAAAAGCTAGTATAAAACTTGCAAACACACATGTATTTGATATCACAAGTTTAAATTGATACCATATGCTCGTTTTCTTGGCACCGCCACTGACAAAATGTTTTGTGAATGCAAACACGAGATAGGTTCACGTAGGCTCTGCAATAGTTTAATTATGTTGAAAAGTTGCGCCATAAGGTAACTCCCATTTATGATAATATTTCATAAATCATGCTAGTTGGCTCAACAGTCCAAAGAAGCGGTAGGAGCCTAGGACCAATTAGCAGGACTGGAGCTACTATCATAAAGCATACACAGGTAACCTCTATTTTTGAAAGATAAGTTAACCTTTGGTTGTCAGGTCGAAAAAAGCATGAACAGGATAATGGATTCATATCAATGGACAACAGTCAATCTGCTTCTATTGACTAACAGGAACTTATACTGGTGTACAGAACATGAAGTATGAATGCACTCAAGGAAGCCTTAGAAGTGCAAATATGATTCAAAATCCAACCTTCTAACCTTTTCTCCTTTGCTTCCAGGTATCAAGGTCAGCAGGTATAAGACCCTTCCCCATTATTGGTTCTAGAATTTCAGCGAGAACTCCCTGATTTCAAGTAGAAAAGTATGTAAGAAAGTAAGCTACTAGATTAATCCAGCAGTTATTCCTTACATGTATTTTTTTTGCGGGGAATTTCCTTGCATGTATTTAATACTGTTATATACACAGTTCAGTCACGGGAAAACAACATATGCTACAAATAAGTTGCCAACCATTATCGTCCGAGCTTATCTACAGTTTCAGATGATCTGTGTACTCATTTACATACGTTCACACAGTATGTATTAGAAAGCATACCTTATCATAAGAGAAAGCATTTTCTCGCAGGATGTATCTAGCAACAATTGGATCAGAGACGACAACAAATGATTTGGGTCCAAAAGCAAGTTTATAGACAGAACCGTGCTGCAAGGATAACAGGATATGTTAGCATAGCATGAGTTTTCCTCATGGTTGCTTGATTATGAACCTAACAATAAGGTAGTTACAATCAAATGAAATTCTATCATATGACAGCAGCACAACTCGATCAAAAAGACCAGACATAAACTATTAGTATTCACCTTGTGATGCTCCTGCTACTACTGCTTTTCTTTTTATCTCGGCATGCAGCTCATAAGGGCATATTTTTTTCACTTTTATATGCAAGTGCAGTATTTCTGAATAGGGCTGTGAGAGGCCTATATGACTTGCATGGTGCATACAAATATACCAAATCGAGAAGTTCGTTTTAATGTTGATGAACGCCCTCTTAAATGATGTTATGCGATTTTTTAAGCTGAAGGTGAGATGTCAACAAACAGAAGGTTTTCTGAGAGGGTATGATTAGCAATGTACACTGCATATAAGGAGACCTGATGAAAAAAAATCAATGGCATGATTCAAATAAATATGGTTTGAACATGGAGTTAGAAAATGGTAATCAGATTATTACCATGCAGGTGGTCATCTGGTCAAGAGTACCAAATTTGTGGAATTATAGCATGCAAGTATTCACTCAATGACTCAAATATCATGTACACACGTCACGCGTACCTACTATTCGCAGAGCGCAACTAATACATGCTTCCACTAAGCAGAACAAAGCACTGCAATAAAAAGAGTAAGCAACACGAGACAGAACGGGATAAGCACCTCGAGGAACCAATCATAGAGCGAATAGAAAAGGGGCCGGTCGAACAGGTCAGTGACAGCACCTTCGGCAACCGGCATATTCTTGAGGTTGCCGCCAGCGAGCAAATTGGTGAGAAGGTTGCTGGCGTTGTCAAACAAGTTCCTCTTAGGCTTGGTGGTTTTGTCAACTCCGGGCGACTGGCATCTGCATAAACACCAACAGTAAGGGCTAGGCACAGATTGTACTCTGCAAAAACAAAACCTGGTAATTTGGCAGGCGCCGGCACTACCAAATTCTTTGAGTACCACGTTTCACATAAAGGAAACCACCAAGCATTATATCTTAATCAATTAATGGGTCAACCAACAGAGAGCTGATAGACCACAAAGCATTATTAATTAATGTACTGTACTAAGTGAAGAATGATGAATGGGCAGAGTTAAGCTGCTTGCTCATCGTGGGCAGCTACAGAGTTAAATGGGCAGTTACTTCAAACAAATAGCTATAATTTGACGGGGTTTAGCAGGGCACACGGTGCAGGGGCGATCGATCGAACGCCTGGTGGGCAGGGCACACGGCCGACTAAGTGGAGAGGTGTGGAGTGTGAGGCCGGGGATGGCTTCCGTACCTGATGGGGAGGAGGCGGCTCCTCCCGTGAGCTGCCGACGAGGAGGGGTAGGAGGAGGCGCGGCGAGGCGTGCCGGTGCTGGACCTCGGGAGGAGCGTGGCGGCGGTGGCCGCGCTCATGGCCATGGCGCTGGAGCGCGCACTCTCGCAGTGGGAGAAGGTTCGACGGGCGCTGGCGTCGTGGCGGAGTCAAACGATAGATAAGGTGCCTCGTCCGGTAGCGTGGCTAGACTAGTGTGTGCGCGCCATGTGAGATCGCAGTCCGCGCCGCTGGTTGGAGATCACGCGGCGTCCGTCGGATCGGAGGACGGTGGCGTCTGGTCGGTCGGAGGAGCGCCGGTTGCCCGCCGACCACGGAACGTGGCATGGCCGGTGTTTATTGGATTCCAGTGGGTGGGCCCGCTAGCGCCAGAGGTGGCACGACACCGCACGCGTCAGTCAGTGGGTGCTCCACCGGAAGATATCATGTGATACCAAGGCTTAGGCCGCGCTTGGATTGAGTGTATTGTAATACAGGTGTATCAATTCTACAAGTGTATCTTACGGGATTAGGCTGATTTTCGGCTGGAAACAATACAGACGTCTAGGGGCCTGTAATTTTTACAAGTGTATCCGAGGGAAATACGATAATCCAAGCGCGGCTTTAGGAGTAATTTCTATTATAAACGAGTAATTTCAATTTGGACATTGACAGATGTCTGCGAATTCCAAGTGCCAATTGCTTGACCATACAAACAACATAATTAGGTTCAATTATCAATAATGTCATGGGTCATTTGGTATTGGAACCAATTCAATTCCATGCCCCGTCAACATCCAAAAGAAGTTTATGTATTGCACATGTTACACTAGCAAGTGTTCTAGTGTCTCTAGACTATGTATTGCACTTTTTAAAAAAAATTTATGCTTATGTGTGCAATGTGTTGCACTTTTTGTACTATCGTGTACTATATTCTCGAACTAGCGTGTATTGCAGTGTTTCTACTATATTTTCTCATTGTTTTGTACTGCATTTTAATTGATTTGTAGATTTTTTTATTGAATACTCGTAATTGTGTATGTACACCTCTAAATTGTTGCATATCGCGCTCATTAACCATTGCCTAGTCATTCTTTTTGTATTGTTGTCTACTTACTCCAATCTAAAGTGCAAGCCTTTTAACTCATGAGATGACTTCAAGATGGTACTTTGGCATTTAGCCATCAAATCTCTCTCAAACATGTTGCCTCACAGAAAAAGTCATACAATACGTTTGATGATAAACCCTGTCGGAAATATGCACTAGAGGCAATAATAAAATGGTTATTATCATATTTCTCGTTCATGATAAATGTTTATAATTCATGCTAGAATTGTATTGATCGAAAACTTAAATACATGTGTGAATAATAAACTACACTGTGTCCCTACTCAGACTCTACTAGACTAGCTTGTTGATCAAAGATGGTTAAGGTTTCCTAACCATGGACATGAGTTGTCATTTGATAACGAGATCACATCATTAGGAGAATGATGTGATGGAAAAAAAACCAACCATAAGCTTAGCATATGATCGTATCACTTTAGTTTTTGCTACAACTTTCTTCATGTCAAGTATCTATTCCTAAGACCATGAGATCATGCAACTCCCAGATACCAGAGGAATGCCTTGTGTGCTATAAAATGTCACTTCGTAACTTGGTGATCATACAGGTGCTCTACAGGTATCTCTGAAGGTGGCTGTTGGGTTGGCATGGATCGAGACTGGGATTTGTCACTCTGTATGACGGAGAGATATCTTTGGGCCATCTCGGTATACAACATCGTAAAGAGCTTGCAAGCAATGTGGCTAATGAGTTAGTCATGGGATCTTCTATTACGAATGAGTAAAGAGACTTGCCGGCAACGAGATTGAGCCAGGCATGGAGATACTGATGATCGAATCTCGGGCAAGTAACATATCGCTGGACAAAGGGAATTGCATACGGGATTAATCGAATCCTCGACATCGTGGTTCAACCGATAGAAGATCTTCGTGGAATATGTAGGAACCAATATGGGATCCAGGTCCCGCTATTGGTTATTCACTAGAGAGGTGTCTCGGTCATGTCTACATGATTCTCGAACCCGTAGGGTCCGCACGCTTAACATTCAATGACGCTAGAGTAGTATGGGGCTATGTGCATTGGTAACCGAATGTTGTTCGGAGTCCCGGATGAGATCCCGGAAGTCACGAGGAGCTCTGGAATGGTCTTGAGGTAAATATTTATATATAGGAAGTCTCGTTTTGGTCCGAAAAAGTTTTGGGCATTACCAGCAGTGTACTGGGAGTGCCGAAAGGGGTCCGGGAGTCCGCCAGGGCGTCCACCTGCCCTGCAGGGGGTGCGCCTTGGCCTATATGGGCCAGGGGCACCAACCCCAAGAGGCCCATGCATCTAGAACATGGAGAGAGGGAAGAGTCCTAACGGGGAAAGGCACCCCTCTAGGTGCCTTGGGGAGGGAGGACACCTCCCTAGGCCCACACCCCCTCCTTGGAGGAGGGGCTAGGGCTGCGCCCGAACCCTCCCCCTTGCCACTATAGTGGGGGAGAGGGAGGGGCTGAACACACCAATTCCCACGCCCCGACGACAACCCTACCTTTTCCATAACTTCGTTTTCTCCTCAGATTGGTTCTGGCAGTGTTTGGCGAAGCCCTGCCGGCACTGCACCACCACCATCTCCACCACGCCGTCGTGCTAGTTGAGATCCCATCTACTTCTCCTCTCTTGCTTGCTGGATCAATGAGGAGATGTCACTGAGCCTCACGTGTGTTGAACGAGGACGTGTGGTCCATTCGGCGCTAGATCGGTTTGGATTGTGATCGGATCGCGAAGAGTATGACTACATCAACCGCGTTATATACGCTTCCGCTTTCGGTCTACAAGGGTATGTAGACACACTCCCCTCTCGTTGTTATGCATCTCCTAGATTAGATTTGGGTGTTTGTAGGAATTTTTTTGATTTTCATGCTTCGTTCCCATTAGTGGCATCATGAGCTAGGTCTATGCGTAGATGTATATGCACGAGTAGAACACAAAGAAGTTGTGGGTGTTGAAGTTCAGATTGCTTACCTCCATTGCCTTATTTAGATTCGGTGGTATCTAGGATGAAGCGGCTCGAACCAACCTTACATGTCCTTGCACATGAGACCGGTTCCACCGACTAACATGCAATTTTTATTGCATAAGGTGGTTGGCGGGTGTCTGTCTCTCCTACTTTAGTTGAATATGATTTGACAAAGGCGGTCCTTGTAGAAGGTTAAAAGACAACTTGATTATCACCGTTGTGGCTTTGCGTAGGTAAGAACGGTTCTTGCTAGTTGCCCATAGCAGCCATGTAAAATTTGCAACAAAAAAGTAGAGGACGTCTAACTTGTTTTTGCAGGGCATGTTGTGATGTGGTATGGCCAAAAGGTGATGTGATATATGTTGATATATGAGATAATCTTAGGTTCACGATTTGCATGTTGATGATTACAGCAACCGGCATGAGCCATAGGGTTGTCTTTAATTTATTTTATGATCTGTGTGTCAACTAAGAACGCCATGTAATTGCTTTACTTTATCGCTATGTGTTAGCAATAGTTGTAGAAGCAATAGCTAGCGAGATAACCACGTGACGACAAGATGATGGAGGTCATGGTGTCATGCCTGTGACGATGGAGATCATGCTGGTGCTTTGGAGATTGAGATCAAAAGCACAAGATGATAATGGCCATATCATGTCACATATATTGATTGCATGTGATGTTTATCTTTTTATGCATCTTATTTTGCTTAGGACGACGGTAGCATTATAAGATGATCCCTTCACTAAATTTCAAGATAAAACTATTCTCCCTAAGTATGCACGATTGCGAAAGTTCATCGTTTTGAAGCACCGCGTGATGATCGGGTGTGATAGACTCAACGTTCACATACAGCGGATGAAAGCCAGTTTTACACATGCGGAATACTTAGGTTAAACTTGACGAACCTAGCATGTACATACATGGCCTCGGAACATGGAGGACCGAAAGGTCGAACACGAGTCATATAGTAGATATGATCAACATGGGGTTGTTCACCATTGATGACCGGACATGGGTTGGTTGATATGGATCATGTTAATACTTAGACAACTTGAGGGATGTTGATTTAAGTGGGAGTTCACTAGTAATTTGATTAATTGAACTCATTATCATGAACATAGTCTTAATGCCTTTGTAAAATTATGTTGTAGATCAATGGCTCACGTTGTAGCTGCCCTGAATTTTAATGCGACAAAGAAAGGTTGAAATATGATGGAAACAACTATGTGGTCTGGGTCCGTAATTTGAGGATTATCCTCACAGTTTCATAGAAGGCTTATGTCCTCGAAGCACTGCTAGGTGTGCCACCTGCTCCCACAAATCTGGACGCTATAAATGTCTGGCAAACCAAGAATGATGACTACACAATAGTTCAGTGTGCCATGCTTTATGGCTTAGAATCGGGGCTCCAAAGACGTTTTGAGCACCGCGACCATATGAGATGTTCTAGGAGCTAAAATTGGTATTTCATGCTCATGCGCGGGTTGAGAGGTATGACACCTCCGACAAGTTCTTTAGCTGCAAGATGGAGGAGAACAACTCTGTTAGTGAGCACATACTCAAAATGTCTGGGTACTACAACCGCTTGAATCAGTTGGGAGTTAATCTTCCGGATGACGTAGCGATTGATAGAGTTCTCTAGTCACTGCCACCAAGCTACAAGTGCTTAGTGATGAACTATAATATGCAAGGGGTGGAGAAAGCGATCCCCGAGCTATTTGCGATGCTTAAAGCCACGGAGGTAGAAATCAAGAAAGAGCATCAAGTGTTGATTGTGAATAAGACCACTAGTTTCAAAAAAAAGGGCAAGGGAAATAAAGGGAACTTCAAAAGGAATGGCAAACCAATTGCCGCTCCCGTGAAGAAACCCAAGGTTGGACCCAAACCTGAGACTGGGTGCTTCTATTGCAAGGGGAATGGCCACTCGAAGTGGAACTGCCCCAAGTACTTGGCAGATAAAAAGGTTGGCAACATCAAGAAAAGTATATTTGATATTCATGTTATTAACGTGTACCTTAATAGTGCTCATTGTAGCGCCTGGGTATTTGATACTGGTTCGGTTGCTAATATTTGTAACTCGAAACATGAGCTACAGAATAAACGTAAACTAGCTAAGGACGAGGTGATGATGCACGTCGGAAATGGTTCCAAGGTTGATGTGATCGCCATCAGCACACTCTCTCTACATTTACCCTCGGGATTAGTTTTAAACCTAAATAATTGTTATTTGGTGCATGCATTGAGCATGAACATTATATCTAGATCTTGTTTATTGCGAGAGGGTTATTTCATTTAAGTCAGAGAATAATGGTTATTCTATTTATATGGATAATATCTTTTATGGTCATGCACCCTTATGAATGGTTTATTCTTATTGAATCTCGATCATAGTGATACATATATTCATAATATTGATGCCAAAAGATGCAAAGTTAATGATGATAGTTCCACAGATTTGTGGCACTGCCGCTTAGGTCATATATGTATTGGTTTAAAACGCATGAATAAACTCCATGCTGATGGACTTTTGGAATCACTTGATTATGAATCATTTGAAACATGTGAACCATGCCTTACGGGAAAGATGACTAAAACCCCGTTTTCCGGAACAATGGAGTGGACAAATGACTTATTGGAAATAATGCATACCGATGTATGCGATCCGATGAGTATTGAAGCACGCGGTGGATATCGTTATTTTCGTACCTTCATGGATGATTTGAGTATATACGGGTACATTTACTTAATGAAACACAAGTCTAAGACATTTGAAAAGTTCAAGGAATTTAAGAGTGAAGTGGGGAATCATCATAACAAGGAAATAAAGTTTCTACAATCTGATCGTGGAGGTGAATATTTGAGTCACGAGTTTGGCGCTCATTTAAGATAATGTGGAATTGTTTCACAACTCACGCCACCCAGAACAACACAGCGTAGTGGTGTGTTCGAACGTCATAATCGTACTTTATTGGATACATCACGTTCTATGATGTCTCTTACTGATTTGCCACTATCCTTTTAGGGTTATGCATTAGAGACAGTTGCATTCACTTTAAATAGGGCACCGTCTAAATCCGTTGAGACGACACCATATCAATTGTGGTTTGGTTGTTGTTTCTTAAAGTTTGGGGATGCGACGCTTATGTCAAGAGGCTTTAGCCTGATAAGCTCGAACCCAAAGCGAAGAAGTGTGTCTTCATAGGATACCCTGAAAAGACCATACACCTTCTATCACAAATCCAAGGGCAAGATCTTTGTTACCAAGAATGGGTCCTTTCTAGAGAAGGAGTTTCTTTCGAAAGAAGTGAGTGGGAGGAAAGTAGAACTTGATGAGGTAGTTGTACTTTCTCTCGAATTGGAGAGTAGCACATCACAGAAAGTAGTTCCCGTGATGCCTACACCAACAAGGGAGGAAGCTAATGATGACGATCATGAAACTTTAGATCAAGTTACTACCGAACTTCATAGGTCGACTAGGACATGTACTGCACCAGAGTGATACGGTAATCCTGTCTTGGAAGTCACGTTGTTGGACAACGGCGAAACTACGAACTATGAAGAAGCAATGATGAGCCTGGATTCCGACGAATGGCTAGAGGCCATGAAATGCAAGATATGATCCATGTATAAGAACCAAGTATGGTCTTTGGTAGACTTACCTGATGACCGGAAGGCCATCGAGAACAAATGGATCTTTAAGAAGAAGACAGACGCAGATGGTAATGTCACCGTCTATAAAGCTTGACTTGTCGCAAAGTGTTTTCAAAAAATTTAAGGAGTTGACTAGGATGAGACTTTCTCACCCGTAGCGATGCTGAAGTCTGTTAGAATTATGTTAGCAATTGCCGCATATTACGACTATGAAATCTGGCAGATGGACATCAAAACAACGTTCCTTAATGGTTTTCTTAAGGAAGAGTTGTATATGATGCAAATAGAAGGTTTTGTCGATCCTAGGGATGCTAACAGATTATGCAAGCTCCAGCGGTCCATCTATGGTCTGGTGAAGCATCTCGGAGTTGGAATATACGCTCTGATGAAGTGATCAAGGCTTTTGGTTTTCTACAAACTTACGGAGAAGCTTGTATTTATAAGAAAGTGAGTGGGAGATCTGAACCACTTTTAATACTATATGTGGATGATATATTATTCATTGGAAATGATATAGAACTTCTAGAAAGCATAAAGGGTTATTTGAACAAGAGTTTTTCAATGAAAGACATGAGTGAAGCTGCTTACATATTAGGCATTAAGATCTATAGTGATAGATCAAGACGTTTGACAGGACTTTCATAGGGCACATACCTTGACAAGATTTTGAAGTTCAAAATGGACCAGTCTAAGAAGGGTTCTTACCTATGTTGCAAGGTGTGAAGTTGAGTAAGACTCAAAGCCCGACCACGAAAGAAGAAAGAGAAAGAATGAAAGTCATCCCCTATGCCTCAGCCATAGGCTCTGTAATGTATGCCATGTTGTGTACCAAACCTGATGTGTGTCTTGTCATAAGTCCGGCAGGGAGGTACTGATACGTCTCCAACATATCTATAATTTTTGATTGCTCCATGTTGTTATATTATCATTCTTGGATGACATGATGTGGATGATATATTAGTCATTTTATATCATTTTTTGGTACTAACCTATTGACATAGTGTGCAGTGCCAGTTGTTGTTTTCTGCATGTTTTTTGCATCGCAGGAAGTCAATACCAAATGGAGTCCAAATGCAGCGAAACTTTTTGAGGGTTTTTTTTGGGCCAGAAGACATCCAGTGGGCCAGGGCTGCACCGGGGGGTGCCCAGAGGGGAGCACAACCCACCAGGGCGTGCCTGGAGGCCCAGGCGTGCCCAAATTGGTTGTGCCCACCTCGGGCTGCCCCCTGAACGGCCTCTTTGCTCTATAAATACCCCAATATTCCAGAAACCCTAGGGGAGTCGACGAAAATCAATTCTAGCCGCCGCAGAGTCTAGAAACACCAGATCCAATCTAGACACCCTCACGGAGGGGTTCACCACTTCCATTGGTGCCTCTCCGATGATGCGTGAGTAGTTCTTTGTAGACCTACAGGTCCGTAGTTAGTAGCTAGATGGCTTCCTCTCTCTCTCTCTCTCTCTCTCTCTCTTGATAATCAATACAATGGTCTCTTGGAGATCCATATGATGTAAGTCTTTTTGCGGTGTGTTTGTTGGGATCTGATGAACTTTGAGTTTATGATCAGATCTATGTTTTTATCCATGAAAGTTATTTGAGTCTTCTTTGATCTCTTATATGCATGATTGCTTATAGCCTCGTATTTCTTCTCCGATATTTGGGTTTTGTTTGGCCAACTTGATCTATTTACCTTGCAATGGGAAGAGGTGCTTTGTGATGGGTTCGATCTTATGGTGCTTGATCCCAGTGACAGAAAGGGAAACAACATGTATGTATCGTTGCTATTAAGGATAACAAGATGGGGTCTATTTCTACATAAATAGATCTTGTCTACATCATGTCATCGTTCTTATTGCATTACTCCGTTTCTCTATGAACTTAATACACTAGATGCATGCTGCATAGCGGTCGATGTGTGGAGTAATAGTAGTAGATGCAGGCAGGAGTCGGTCTACTAATCTTGGACGTGATGCCTATATAATGATCATTGCCTGGATATCATCATGATTATTAGAAGTTCTATCAATTGCCCAACAGTAATTGTTTTCCCACCGTTTGCTAATTTTCTCAAGAGAAGCCACTAGTGAAACCTACGGCCCCCGGGTCTCTTTTCATCATATTTGTCTTTGCGATCTATTTTCCTTTGCATTTATTTTTAGATCTATTAAACCAAAAATACCAAAATACCTTGTTGCAATTTATTTGTTCCGCGATCTATTTATCCTATCTACCACTTTTACCTCACGTTATTTGCCTAGTTTGAGGCGCCGTACCCGAAAGGGATTGACAACCCCTTTAACATGTCGGGTTGCGAGTATTTGTTATTTGTGTGCAGGGACTTTTTACGTGGTGTGAGGAGGTTCTCCTACTGGTTCGATAACCTTGTTCTCATCACTGAGGGAAATACCTACCGTCGCTATACTACATCATCCCTTCCTCTTTGGGGAAATACTGACGTAGTTCTAGCAGACATCAAAAGGAATTTCTGGCGCCGTTGCCGGGGAGGATCTTCAACATCAACCAGGTTCCTAATCTCAAATCTCATCTCCTCGCAATTTACATTATTTGCCATTTGCCTTTCATTTTCCTCTCCCCCACTTCACAAAAACTTGTCATTTTTATTCGCCCTCTTTGTCGTTCACCGTTTTTCTCGTCAGATCTGTTTTTATGTGCGTTCTTGTTTGCGTAGTCATGATGCCTCAAAGAAAATATTATGATGTTCCTTATCCAAATATTTTGCTTGAAATTGAGAAAAGTACTAAGGAATATATGACTACACAATTTGGGCATAATAAATATTTTACTGAATAACTTAAGGAACACTCCGTTATGTTAGAAGCTATAACGAAACAACTTGATGATATTAGTAGATAAGTTTGTAATCTCCAATCTAAGTATGCTTTTGCTGAAAGTTTGTTGGAAAAAATATCCGATGCACAAGCTACTTTAGTGAATCAAATGGCTACCAAACCAATCTCACTAGAAAATAAAAATGATGATCTTAAAATGATTGGTGTTTCTTTTATTGATTCTTTGTTTAGTAAAGTTAAGATTGATGGAAAATGGACTAGAGAAGATTAAACTTTAGCTAGAAGGCGTCCCTATGATTCGGAGGGTGAAAATCTTGTTGAGAAAATTGATAAAAGTGGGTTTGAAGAGGTCAAGACTTTAACTAGTGATGTGCCCACTATTTTGGATTACAAAGACTTTAATTATGATAGTTGCTCTTTTTTTGAGGGAAAATGATAGTTGCTCTTTGGTTGATTGTATTTCTTTGTTGCAATCCATGATAAATTCACCCCATGCTTATGAACAAAATAAAGCTTTTACTAAACATATTGTTGATGCTATGTGAAAGCTTTTGAAGAAAAGTTGGAATTAGAAGTTTCAATTCCTAGAAAAATGCATGATGAGTTGGAACCTACTATCAAAGTCAAGATTAAAAATTATGAGTGTTTTGCTTTGTGTGACTTGGGTGCTAGTGTTTCTACAATTCCGAAATCTTTATGTGATGTGCTTGGTCTTACCGATCTTGAAGAATGCTCTTTAAATTTGCACTTGGCGGATTCTACTATTAAAAAGCCTATGGGAGGAATTAATGATGTTCTTGTTCTTGCAAATAGGAATTATGTGCCCATAGATTTTATTATTCTTGATATCGATTGCAATCTGTCTTGTCCAATTATCCTTGGTAAGCTGTTTTTACGTACTATTGATGCCGTGATTGATATGAAAGAAGGCAATATTAAATTTCAATTTCCACTAAGGAAGGATATGTAACACTTCCCTAGAACAATAATTATGCCACCATATGAATCAATCATGAGGGCATCTTATGGATCTAGAACCAAAGATGACAAAACTTAGATCCTACGGGTTATGCTTAGCTAGGGGCGTAAAACGATAGCGCTTGTTGGGAGGCAACCCAATGAATATAAGTTATTTTTGCCTTTTGCTTTCTGTTCTTGTGTGTTAGCACATTTATTCTACTGTTATGATTGTGGTTTTTGTATTTTAGTTAGTGTTTGTGCCAAGCAAGGCCTTTGGGTTGATTTGCGTGAACCTTGATTTGATCTTGCTGAGAAACAGAAACTTATGCACTGACAAAAATAGTTTTCATAAATCACAGAAACGTGCTTTTGAGTTGATTCATTTTGCAGAAGATTAATATACAAATTCCCCAGGTTTCTCTAATTTCGAAATATTTTTGGAGTTACAGAAGTATTCGAAATATCCATATTGCTACAGACTGTTCTGTTTATGACAGATTCTGTTTTCTTTGCGTTGTGTGCTTGTTTTGATCATTCTATAGTTTTCTTTGATGAGTTTTCGCCATAGAAAAGTTGGAATACAGTATATCTAATGCAAAAAAAAAGAATAGGTTTGCAACAGTACTTATAGTAGTGGTTTACTTTCTTATACTAACGGATCTCACGAAGGTTTTGTTGGAGTTTTGTGTGATTGAAGTTTTCAAGTTTTGGGTGATCTTACGATTGATGAAGGAATAAGGATTAGCAAAAGGCTAAGCTTGGGGATGCCCGAGGCACCCCAAGATAATATTCAAGAAGTAGCAAGCAACTAAGCTTGGGGATGCCCCTGAGTGGCATCCCCGCTTTCTTCTAACAACCATCGGTATTTTACTTGAAGCTATATTTTTATTCGTCACATATTATGAGTTTTGCTTGGAGCGTCTTGTGTGATATGACTCTTTGCTTGTTTTGATTTGTGTTTCAAGTGTTGAATCCTTGCTGAACACACCTTTTTGAGAGAGCCAAAAATTATGCTATGCTTGCTCCTATGCTTCACTTAAATTTTTAGAGCCATGGATTTGCTCTAGTGCTTCACTTATATCTTTTTGAGCACGGTGTGCTATGTTATTTTTGAAGAAATTCTCTATTGATTCACTTAGATTATTTTGAGAGAAAGAAAAATTATGCTCATGTTCTTCACTTATATTTGTTTGAACTTGTCAAAAGCAACATATGAAAATAGTCCCAAAGTGATAGATATCCAAGGAGGTTATAATAAAAACTTTCATGAAGATCATTGGACAAAATAAACTTGATTCTTGGTAATGGTTTTGAGATATGGCGATATGATATGTGAGTCATGTTAATGAGTAATTGTGCTTTAGTAAGAATATTGATGTTAAGGTTTGCGATTCTCTATGCAAGCACGAAAGTCAATAGTTATGTAATGAAATTTATATCCTACTTGTGGTCCATTATTCGGTGTTACTTATGCTTAATGATTGGGTACGAGATTTTTTGCTTTTGGTTGGTCGCTTCGCAATCTTTTGCTTGCCTTAATTTTGCACTAAGTATGATCACTACTTGTGCATCCAAAACCCTTTAAACCAGTTTTGCCATATGAGTCCACTATACCTACCTATATGCGGTATTTCCATGTCGTTCTAAGCAAATCTGCATGTGCCATCTCTAATTTTCAAAATAAATTTCTCTTTTGTGTGCTCTACCGCTCGTGAGGCGGTGAAGGGTGGACAATATTTTCCATGCTAGATGTGTTATTCTCACGATGAGTGTTTATTCACTTGTCATTGCACGAGAGTACGACAAAGGTATTAGGGATGTCCAGTCCTGAAATAAAAAATAAATTTACTTTATGTTGTCAAATAATAAATTCCTTGGAAAGTGTTGGTATGGAGGGCAACCGTGGATTCGACTAGCCATGGAAAGTGAAAGTAATGGTGGAAAAAGGAATAAACTTTATTTTCTGTTTGGGAACCGCCTATAATGTATCTAGCATGGAAAGTGTTGGGAGCTCTAAGTCGTTTTCATTGGTGGGAAAAGTATGCCTCTCAAAAATGTTTTTATCTCTCAATTTAAGCTTTGAGCTCTGGCACCCCTACAAATCCCTACTTCCCTCCGCGGGGCCTTTCTTCTACTTATGCAATTTTTATTTTGAATTTGAGTCTCCATCTTCTCTTATAAAGCACCAACTAAGGGGCACTATGATCGTATTGGGTGTAGCTAATATTCGAGTGTGTTTCATGAATGGATCAATAATTGAGCATAATGGGCTAGGATAACTTGCTTTAGTGTTGATATTTTGAAAGACATGGTTGCTTGTTGGTATGCTTGAGTATTAAAGTCTTCATGTCAAAACTAGACTATTGCTTTGAATCATATAAAAGTCCAAATGTCCATACTATAAGGAAAATAAATGTGATGAACACATTAGGGAGAATTCCACATCAAAAATTCTGTTTTTATCATTTACCTACTCCAGGACGAGCAGGAATTAAGCTTGGGGATGCTGATACGTCTCCAACGTATCTATAATTTTTTATTGTTCCATGTTGTTATATTAGCATTCTTGGATGTTTTACAATCATTTTATATCATTTTTTGGTACTAACCTATTTACATAGTGCCCAGTGCCAGTTGTTGTTTTCTGCATGTTTTTTACATCATAGGAAATCAATACCAAATGGAGTCCAAACGTAGCGAAACTTTTTGAGGATTTGTTTTGGGCCAGAAGACATCCAGTGGGCCAGGCTACACCTGGGGGGTGCTCCGAGGGGAGCACAACCCACCAGGGTGTGCCTGGAGGCCCAGGCGCACCCAGGTGGGTTATGCCCACGTCGGGTGCCCCCTGAACCGCCTCTTTGCTCTATAAATACCCCAATATTCCAGAAATCCTAGGGGAGTCGACGAAAAATCAATTCCAGCCGCCGCAGAGTCTAGAAACACCAGATCCAATCTAGAAACCATTACAGAGGGGTTCACCACTTCCATTGGTGCCTCTCCGATGATGCGTGAGTAGTTCTTTGTAGACCTACTGGTCCGTAGTTAGTAGCTAGATGGCTTCCTCTCTCTCTTGATTATCAATACAATGGTCTCTTGGAGATCCAGTCTTTTTGCGGTGTGTTTGTTGGGATCCGATGAACTTTGAGTTTATGATCAGATCTATGTTTTTATCCATGAAAGTTATTGGAGTCTTCTTTGATCTATTATATGCATGATTGCTTATAGCCTTGTATTTCTTCTCCGATATTTGGGTTTTGTTTGGCCAACTTGATCTATTTATCTTGCAATGGGAAGAGGTGCTTTGTGATGGGTTCGATCTTACGGTGCTTTATCCGAGTGACATAAAGGGAAACGACACGTATGTATCGTTGCTATTAAGGATAACAAGATGGGGTCTATTTCTACATAAATAGATCTTGTCTACATCATGTCATCGTTCTTATTGCATTACTCTGTTTCTCCATGAACTTAATACACTAGATGCATGCTGGATAGCAATCGATGTGTGGAGTAACAGTAGTAGATGCAGGCAGGAGTCGGTCTACTAATCTTGGACGTGATGCCTATATAATGACCATTGCCTGGATATCTTCATGATTATTTGAAGTTCTATCAATTGCCCAACAGTAATTGTTTTCCCACCGTTTGCTATTTTTCTCGAGAGAAGCCACTAGTGAAACCTATGGCCCCCGGGTGTCTTTTCATTATATTTGCCTTTGCGATCTATTTTCCTTTGCATTTATTTTCAGATCTATTAAACCAAAAATACAAAAATACCTTGCTGCAATTTATTTGTTCTGTGATATATTTATCCTATTTACCACTTTTACCTCATGTTATTTGCCTATCTTGAGGTGTCGTACCCGAAAGGGATTGACAACCCCTTTAACACGTCGGGTTGCGAGTATTTTTTATTTGTGTGTAGGGACTGTTTACGTGGTGTGAGGAGGTTCTCCTACTAGTTCGATAACCTTGGTCTCATCAATGAGGGAAATACCTACCGTCGCTATACTGCATCATCCCTTCCTCTTTGGGGAAATACCGACGTAGTTCTAGGAGACATCATGTACCAAAGTGATCCAGGAGTTGATCTGATGACGGGAAAATGGCAGGCGTGCAACATGTGTCCACGTCATTGATACAAAATTAATATATATTTAAATGCATAAATGCATACAATAAAAAGAAGATCAAACATTGCGGGTACTTTATTTACAGAACTCTTACATTTACATAAAAGGTCTATTAATTACAACTCCGAAGAGAAAACCCCTGATTAAGAATTACATTGCAACACATGACTACTACAAATTGATAAGGAAAAATTGCTCCTCCTTGCTGTCATCGACACTGGTGTGCTCGGGGGAGCATTCTCGATCTTCTTCAAATTATCATGTGTCTTGTTCATATATATTTTACTCTTATACCATTATGATCAGTACGTAGAGTATGAGTGCAATGCATGCTCTTGCATCAGACACCTAATTTGTGTAGTCGACTTAATCAACCTATACTAGTATGACCATGCAACTATTTTAATCAGTTTTCAAGTCATTTTATTTAAATGAGTGGTGACTCAACTAGTGAGCATCTTCTTAATACACGCATATTCATCTTTGTTGATGCATATGACCATGCATATGATGATGGGGCACATGATCTAATTCGTGTTGGCCTATGCGCATGGGAATTTAATATAAGGGGGTCATAATATAGGAACCATCCTGAAGGAAATATGCCCTAGAGGCAATAATAAAGTTATTATTTATTTCCTTATATCATGATAAATGTTTATTATTCATGCTAGGATTGTATTAACCGGAAACATAATACATGTGTGAATATATAGACAAACAGAGTGTCACTAGTATGTCTGTACTTGACTAGCTTGTTAATCAAAGATGGTTATGTTTCGTAACCATGGACAAAGAGTTGTTATTTGATTAACGGGATCACATCATTAGTTGAATGATTTGATTGACATGACCCATTCCGTTAGCTTAGCACCCGATCGTTTAGTATGTTGCTATTGCTTTCTTCATGACTTATACATGTTCCTATAACTATGAGATTATGCAACTCCCGTTTACCGGAGGAACACTTTGTGTGCTACCAAACGTCACAACGTAACTGGTTGATCATAAAGGTGCTCTACAGGTGTCTCCAAAGGTACTTGTTGGGTTGGCGTATTTCGAGATTAGGATTTGTCACTCTGAATGTCGGAGAGATATCTCTGGGCCCTCTCGGTAATGCACATCACTTAAGCCTTGCAAGCATTGCAACTAATGAGTTAGTTGTGAGATGATGTATTATGGAACGAGTAAAGAGACTTGCCGGTAACGAGATTGAACTAGGTATTGGATACCGACGATCGAATCTCGGGCAAGTAACATACCGATGACAAAGGGAACAACGTATGTTGTTATGCGGTCTGACCGATAAAGATCTTCGTAGAATATGTAGGAGCCAATATGGGTATCCAGGTCCCGCTATTGGTTATTGACCAGAGACATGTCTCGGTCATGTCTACATTGTTCTCGAACCGTAGGGTCCGCATGCTTAAAGTTTCGATGACAGTTATATTATGGGTTTATGAGTTTTGATGTACCGAAGGAGTTTGGAGTCCCGGATGAGATCGGGGACATGACGAGGAGTCTCGAAATGGTCGAGACGTAAAGATCGATATATTGGACGACTATATTCGGAGTTCGGAAAGGTTCCGAGTGATTCGGGTATTTATCGGAGTACCGGAGAGTTACGGGAATTCGCCGGGGAGAAGTATTGGGCCTTATTGGGCCATACGGGAAAGAGAGAGGGGCTGCCTAGGGCAGGCCGCGCGCCCCCCCATGGCCTAGTCCGAATTGGACTAGGGGGAGGGGCCGCACCCCTCCTTCCTTCCCTTCTCTCTTCCCCTTCCTTGTCTCCTGCTCCTAATACATGGAAGGACTCCTAGTTGGACTAGGAAAGGGGGAATCCTACTCCCGGTGGGAGTAGGACTCCCCTAGGGCGCGCCACAGAGAGGGCCGGCCCTCCCCTCCTCCACTCCTTTATATACGGGGGCAGGGGGCACCCCATAGACACACAAGTTGATCTTCGTGATCGTTCCTTAGCCGTGTGCGGTGCCCCCCTCCACGATATTACACCTCGGTCATATTGTAGTGGTGCTTAGGCGAAGCCCTACGACAGTTGAACATCAAGATCGTCACCACGCCGTCGTGCTGACGAAACTCCTCCCCGAAGCTTTGCTGGATCGGAGCCCGGGGTGCGTCATCGAGCTGTACGTGTGTCAAGAACTCGGAGGTGCCAGAGTAATGGTGCTTGGATCGATTGGACCGGGAAGACGTACGACTACTTCCTCTACGTTGCGTCAACGCTTCCGCTTCGGTCTACAAGGGTACGTAGAAAACACTCTCCCCTCTCGTTGCTATGCATCACCATGATCTTGCGTGTGCGTAGGAAAATTTTGAAATTACTACGTTCCCCAACAGTGGCATCCGAGCCTAGGTTTTATGCGTTGATTTTATATGCACGAGTAGAACACAAGTAAGTTGTGGGCGATACAAGTCATACTGCTTACCAGCATGTCATACTTTGGTTCGGCGGTATTGTTGGATGAAGCGGCCCGGACCGACATTACGCGTATGCTTACGCGAGACTGGTTCTACCGACGTGCTTTGCACACAGGTGGCTGGCGGGTGTCAGTTTCTCCAACTTTAGTTGAACCGCGTGTGGCTACGTCCGGTCCTTGCGAAGGTTAAAACAGCACCAACTTGACAAACTATCATTGTGGTTTTAATGCGTAGGTAAGAACGGTTCTTGCTCAGCCCGTAGCAGCCACGTAAAATTTGCAACAACAAAGTAGAGGACGTCTAACTTGTTTTTGAAGGGCATGTTGTGATGTGATATGGTCAAGACGTGATAAGATATAAGTTGTTGTATGAGATGATCATGTTTTGTTGAAGTTATCGGCAACTGGCAGAAGCCCTATGGATGTCTCTTTGTTGCATAAGATGCAAGTGCCAAATAATTGCTTTACTTTATCGCTATACGATAGCAATAATTGCAAGAGCAATAGTTGGTGAGACAACCATGTGATGACACATTGATATAGATCAAGATGATGAAGATCATGGTGTCGTGCCGGTGACGATAGAGATCATGTCAGTACTTTGGAGATGGAGATCAAAGGCGCAAGATGATCATGGCCATATCATGTCACATATTTTGATTGCATATGATGTTTATCTATTATACATCTTATTCTTGCTTTGATTGACGGTAGCATTTTAAGATGATCTCTCACTAATTATCAAGAAGTGTTCTCCCTGAGTATGCACCGTTTCCAAAGTTCGTCGTGCCCAGACACCACATGATGATCGGGTGTGATAAGCTCTACGTCCATCTACAACGGGTGCAAGCCAGTTTTGCACACGCGGAATACTCAGGTTAAACTTGACGAGCCTAGCATATGCAGATATGGCCTCGGAACACGGAGACCGAAAGGTCGAGCGTGAATCATATAGTAGATGTGATCAACATAGTGATGTTCACCATTGAAAACTACTCCATCTCACGTGATGATCGGTTATGGTTTAGTTGATTTGGATCACGTGATCACTTAGATGACTAGAGAGATGTCTGCCTAAGTGGGAGTTCTTAAGTAATATGATTAATTGAACTTAAATTTATCATGAACTTAGTCCTGGTAGTATTTTGCAAATTATGTTGTAAGATCAATAGCTTGCATTGTTGCTTTCATATGTTTATTTTGATATGTTCCTAGAGAAAATTGTGTTGAAAAATGTTAGTAGCAATGTTGCGGATTGGATCCGTGATATGAGGTTTATCCTCATTGCTGCACAGAAGAATTACGTCCTTAATGCACCGCTAGGTGATAGACCTATTGCAGGAGCAGATGCAGACGTTATGAACGTTTGGCTAGCTCAATATGATGACTACTTGATAGTTTTGTGCACCATGCTTTATGGCTTAGAATCGGGACTTCAAAGATGTTTTGAACATCATGGACCATATGAGATGTTCCAGGAATTGAAGTTAATATTTCAAGCAAATACCCGAGTTGAGAGATATGAAGTCTCCAACAACTTCTATAGCTAAAAGATGGAGGAGAATCGCTCAACTAGTGAGCATGTGCTCAGATTGTCTGGATACTTCAATCGCTTGAATCAAGTGGGAGTTAATCTTCCAGATAAGATAGTGATTGACAGAATTCTCTAGTCACCATCACTAAGTTACTAGAACTTCGAGATGAACTATAGTATGCAAGGGATGATGAAAACGATTCTCGAGCTCTTCGTGATGTTGAAATCAACGAAGGTAGAAATCAAGAAAGAGCATCAAGTGTTGATGTGTAACACCCACGATGCGGCTATATCTCCCACGTGTCGAAGCACGACTTAGAGGGATAACCGCATGGTGGTTTTATCGCAAGAAGGGTCATCTTCACACAATCCCATGTAATGAACAAGAATGGGATAAAGAGTTGGCTTACAATCGCCACTTCACACAATGAACATATAATTCATACATCATTCAGAGCACACACACATAGTCCGACTACGGACGAAGCCAAAAGAAAAGAAGATAACCCAACTGCTAGATCCCCGATCGTCCCAACTGGGCTCCACTACTGATCAACATGAAACGAAACATAGCAACGACCAAGATCTTCGTTGAGCTCCCATCTGAGCTCGATTGCATCACCTGCACTGGTATCATCGGCACCTTCAACTGTTGTTGTAGTAATCTATGAGCCACGAGGACTCAGCAATCCCATTACCATGGGTATCAAGACTAGCAAAGCTTAATGGAAAAGGAAGGGGTAAAGTGGTGAGGTTGCAGCAGCGACTAAGCATGATATGGTGGCTAACATACGCAAATGAGAGCGAGAAGAGGAGCAAAGGAATGGTCGTCCACTAGAAATGATCAAGAGGTGATCCTGAACTCCTACTTACGTCAAACATAACCCAAAACCGTGTTCACTTCCCGGACTCCGCCGAGAAGAGACCATCACGGCTACACACGCTGTTGATGCGTTTTAATTTGGATCTGGTGTCAAGTTATCTACAACCGGACATTAACAAATTCCCATCTGCCACATAACCGCGGGCACGGCTCTCGAAAGTTTATAACCTGCAGGGGTGTCCCAACTTAGCCCATGATAAGCTCTCGCGATCAACGAAGGATATACCTTCTCCCAGGAAGACCCGATCAGTCTCGGAATCCCGGTTTACAAGACATTTCGACAATGGTAAAACAAGACCAGCAAAGCCGCCCGAATGTGCCGACAAATCCTGATAGGAGCTGCACATATCTCGGACTCAGGGCACACCGGATTGTCCAAACTTCTGGTAGGCCATCCCAGAGTTGCCCCTGGTGGCCACTGGCGGCTGACAGGTTGGACCAACACTCACGACGAGCACTGGCCCGAGGGGGGTAAATAAATATGACCCTTGAGTCTGCAGAACCCAAGGGAAAAAGGCTTAGGTAGGCAAATGGTAAAACCAAGGTTGGGCCTTGCTGGAGGAGTTTTATTCAAAGCGAACTGTCAAGGGGGTCCCATAAATCACCCGACCGCGTAAGGAACGCAAAATCCGGGAACATAACACCGGTATGACGGAAACTAGGGCGGCAAGAGTGGAACAAAAAACCAGACATAAGGCCGAGCCTTCCACCCTTTACCAAGTATATAGATGCATTAATTAAATAAGAGATATTGTGATATCCCAACATAATCCTGTCCACCATGGAGCAATCTTCAACTTCACCTGCAACTAACAACGCTATCAGAGGGGCTGAGCAAAGCAGTAACATAGCCAAACAACGGTTTGCTAGGAAGGGTGGCAAAGGTCAGAGGTTCATGGAAATTTGGGAGGCTTGGTAAACAAGTGATAGGTAGCGCAGCATAGTGATAGAACGAAGCTACTAGCAAGCAAAGATAGAAGTGATATCGAGGGTAATGGTCATCTTGCCTGAAATCCCGCAAGGAAGAAGAACGAGTCCATGAAGAAGACAAACGGACGTAGTTGAATGAATCCTCACAACTCCGGAATGAAACCGAAGCTAATGAGAGAAGCAACCCGGAAAGGAGCAAACAACATGGTAAACACACAAACATAATCATGGCATGATGCACAATCAAGTATGATGCATG
Source organism: Triticum timopheevii (assembly GCA_963921465.1). Lineage (NCBI taxonomy): Eukaryota > Viridiplantae > Streptophyta > Magnoliopsida > Poales > Poaceae > Triticum > Triticum timopheevii. Next base: position 176,176,272 of record OY997272.1, read on the forward strand.
TCCGGTTTAATAAGGCATGGCATGGCAAAGTGCAACAAACAATACTACAAGTTAAGTGGAGCTCAATATGCAACGAGTTGCATATTCAAGGAACACCACATTTGAGTTATTTAGTTTGCTCTCGCTTAGGAACACAACAATATTACATGTTGTTATAAACATGGCAAGATGTGAAACATAAGTAAACAAACTATTTAGGCAATTTAAATGAGGCCGGAAATAACAAACAACAATTCCGGAAAATCCTCATGTGCATTTAGCAAATTAATGGAAACAACAAATATAAACATTTTAAATTGTTGTTATCATGATGCAGATGACATATTCAAGTTTTATGCAGTTTTTGTGAAAATGTTGACAAGAGCATGTTATGAAGCATTTGTCACCGTGGCGGAACGAAAGGGGTGCCACGGCAACTACAACAGAAATGGTGCCACGGCAACATTCCGGTCCCGGTAACTCGAGGAGTGACCGGTGCAAACAAAGATGTGGATGTGCGGAACATGCAAAAGATGGTGGGGTGATCCCGGATACCGGGTTCCCACGTGACGGTGGCATGGCAAACAAGGAACGTGCAAAGACAAATCGTTCACGGTGCAACACGAGCATCTCATACAACACACATTCATTCGTTCGCGAGCATCGTCTTGGGTTTATACCTTCGAAGCGTGCATTTCGGAGCGGGTCGAGTTCGACGAAGGAAGTAGTGGTACACGGGCCGTAGTGGAAGTAGTTGTTCTCGCGACGGTAGTTGAAGTAGTTGTACAGGTTCATAGATGTACGGGTCCGGCGAGGAACTTGACGTCCTGGTACTTGGCGTCCACTCGGCCTTGACGGTGATGAAACAAAAAGCGATGGTTGTGGTACTTGGCGAGTGGAGGAGGCTGGTTCGAGCGGGACTGGCCTGTCCTAGCGGGCTGCTTGCCGGCGAGGTTCAGGTGAGGTCGCCGGCCGGTGGAGGTGCAGCAAAGGATGTCGTGGGGCCGGGCTCCTCCTGCTGGCTTTTGGCGACGAGCGACATGGGAACGAGGCAGGGGGTCGCACAAGGTGTAGCAGAGAGAGGCGGTGAGGGACTTGGCGGCGGGGACATCCTGAAGCTTCTGCTGGCGGTGCTCGTGGTGGCCGGAGACAGGCACTAGCGAGGCGAGGGAGAGGCCAGGCGCGGAAGACAGCGTGGAGGTGCAGCACTGGTCGCGGTCGATGGAGAGGGGCTTGGAGCGGCGGGGACGAGCTCGCTCCGGTGAGGGTGCAGAGGTCCAAGGCACGGCTCTCGTCGACGTGGACGAGGCGAGGAGGAGCTGCCCCCGTTCGTCCCGATGCTCGACAGAACGATGCAGGCAGGACTTGGTGGCGGGGCCTCGGCAGCAGGGAGGCGCGGCCATGGCAGGGCCCGACGGATCCGGACAGGGGCGACGCTTGACGATGGAGGGCGACGCGAGGCAGAGGAGATCGAGGGCGTGAGGTGGCGGCGTTACGGGATTGAGCGAGAGGCTCTCGCTCCTCTCTGGCGGCGCGAGCGGGGAAGGATGGAGAGACCAGGGGATCGAGAGGAGGGGATCGGGGCTAGGGTTGGATAGGCGCTAGGGTTGGGCCTGGTTACTGGGCTGCAAGGCTGCTGGGCTGAGCTCTCTCCTCTCTCTCTTTTATAGTCTAGAAACAGAAAATAACGAAGAAGAAAAGGAGAAAAAAGGACGTGTTGGGGAAGAAATTGGACACGCGGATAATTTTCCCGGACCCACAAGAATGTGCTTGTTCCGAGAAAATAGAAAAGGCCATGGATGAAAGATGTAAATTCAAACTCATTTGAATTTCACTCAAATGGGTTTGAACTAGGACTTGGTTTTTGAAGTGTCCAAAAATGTTGAGATCTTTGGTGGAGCTCCGGAAAATGATGAAAGAAATTATGGGCAAGGTTGGAGACCAAGAATTGAGATAACAACGGCATGGGATATTTTGCAAGTGGGTTATGGTTAATTCCAAATAAACGGAATAATTTTATTATAGCTCCCTAATAATAGTAGGAGACTTTGAATATGTTTTAAAGAGAAATCACCATGTGAATATCCCTCGATTTAAATAGATCAACGATCTATGCAATTTATTTAGGTGATTTTTAAAAAGGGTTGCATGAAGACATGATGCAATGCAAAAGATGCAACAAACAAAACAAATCACACGATGAAACTCGGAGTAGCTGGAAGTCTTCTGGAGCGTCGGTCTCGGGGCGTTACAACACTCCACCACTACAAGAGGATCTCGTCTCGAGATCTAGAATGGCACCAGAGAGAAACGGAAGAGGAAGAGAAGAGGTAAAACTAAGTAGCTTCTTCAACAAAAGAGTGAAACCAAAGAACCTTGAGAGGTTGAAAAGTTGAAAGAAAGAACACAACGGAGTTGAACACAATTGAGAGCACTGTAGTAGAAAATAGAAACAAGGAACACCATGTGAACCTTGGCGGTTGCAAAGCTAAGAACGACGATTGCAATGGACAAGAAGGAATTGAAACCACTCTGGTTGAAATGAGATAAACAAGGAACAAGGAAGAACAAATTCGGACATCACTCTGGTTGAAAAGAGATGCAAGACTTGATAAGATGAAAGAACTTGAAGAGATGACACAACACTACGGTTAAATGGATAAGCACGAAAAGAACATGATCTTGATAAAACGAGGTGATGGGTGAAGAGCACAACATCACAATGCCTCCGGAACGAAAAAATAGAAGCTAGACCGTTGGGATAAAGGGACGGAGAAGAAAATGACAACTTCTACCACAAATGAGCTCAGAAAGCACCCTTCCAAGAAGGTTACAACGGGGTTGTTGGAAAACCAACAACGAAACGAATAAGCTTGTAGTGGGCTTATGGAAAACTTCTCAAAATTTGAGGTGAAATTCTGCCACTACCGAAAACAAATGCTTGCTTGAGATCAACGAAGAGATGAAAACTACTTCCACCAAGAGGATAAAGAGCAAGCTTGGGCCATGCATAATCACCACAAATAGCAACAACCCTTAAGAAAAAGCTTTAGGTGAAATCTGACACAAGATAACTCCAACGAAGAAGTTGATTGGCCAAAAAGATCTCTTGAACGAAGAGAAAATGATGGATTTAAATATCTCATACCTGACAACCTGTGAATCATGAAAGACAAGGAGAAATTGCCAAGAGTGACATAACACCATCTCAAGAGATAAGGTAGAAAGAATTGCACTTCGAAAATGCAAGAAGAAGAATACTTGAACTCCTCAGAACCAACATGTGTTGAGCACCATGTTTGTTTTTAGAGTATAGCTTGGCTGATCTTAACTTCAAGAGAAATCTTGAAGAACAATTGAAGAATGAAAAGAATCCTTGATGAACCACCATATAGAGCCTCCATGAAGAACTCTGTTAATAAAAGAAAGATCCAACAAAAGGAAAGTTGAAAAGAACGAGAAGAAGCCTTGCAATGATTTAGATGGAGCTTCGCGACGAGATAATGTGGAAAACTTGGAACTCCGGAAGAAAGATGAACAACAAGAAACCAAGAATTTATTCCTCCTGAACAAACTCCGAAGGAAGGGATTAATCACTTGGATGAAACCAGAATAAGAATTATGTTATGCGTATCCTTCACCAATTTAAATTGATGACAAGCAACAGATTTGGCATACTACTTATTCTTGTAGAAAGGATTAAGAGAGATATAGCGTAAACTTGAGAAGGTATAGATGGAACCACCGGTGGGATTTGGAAACAACGAATGAATTGATATGATAACGAAGGAAGTGGAATCTTGAACGAACCACCGTAAGAATTGAAAATGAAAGTAGCAAAGGCACACTTCGCCGGGAAGAATTGAAAAATGAATGAAGATACTAGAGGGGATTTAGATACATGAGAACAAAGAGATCATGAACTGATTAGAGGACATTTGAATGACGCACCGGTAAGATTCGGAGAACGATATCTACACGCTGAGAATGAAGAATTATGACATGATGGCCTTCAGAGGAAAGAAACGGAAACAACTCATGAAATGCTCCGGATGGTAAGAAAAGAATTGTCACAATCAAAACAATTATGAGAGGATGGCATCAAGCTAGAACCATGAATCTCTGGAAGAACGGGTAAGGATTTAAGAGGAACTCTTCTTCGGTCTTCAAAATTCGAGAATGACGACGAGAAACACCACCATGAATTGTTGAGGCACTCTGGAATGACAATTAGAAAGGTTGAACCAACAATTAAAAGAATTTGAAAGATCTTGGAGAAAGACATTTGACTGATGATAATTCATTCTTACGTCAAACTTTGCAATGAATTTGAGAATAACTCCAGAAAGAATTAGAAGAGTCCGGTAAGATCCTGGAAAAGACATGTGGGTTATGGCCCACTCAAAAGAAAACACCGTTGAAAAGATTGCTTGACAAGAGAGATTGCACCGGTTGAAATAAATGGCTTAAATGAGATAACAACCTCAAAGTAACTTGAAAGGATTGAGAATGGAAACACAAATCTTCCTGAGAAAATCTTACGCACTCCGGAACAAATGAATAGCGAGAAGTGAATGATTAAGAGGTGCATCGGCATGAGAAAGCATTATAAACGAGGAAAGGAATATGATGAAAACCGAAAGCTTGAATTGAATCCACCGGAGAAGAAAAGAGACGAAGAATAATAAACTTGAAGCTCCGTTAGTATCTTCCTGAGAATCACCGGATAAGAACATTGACGAAAAAGAATGTAGAGACTTCGCATCAATAAAAGGATACTTGATTAAGAAATATGAGTCCTTGAAGAAAAGGGTGGGAGGGCAGGAAAACAAAGGCAACTTGGGACGGATGAAACAAACACCGTTGAGAAAACTTAGAATTGATCTTGCGGATGTTGAAATGATCGGATCCACTTGAAGAGAAGCACGTCGATTGGAAAAGAATTAACATGACGACCTCGATGATCAAGAAGGATTAGTATTCACATAGCAATATGAGAACACCATTTAGGAAAGGTATGGATTCAACATTTGACTTCGAAGCAACTCGAATACCACAAATAAAACAAAACAAAGGATTTGGCTTGCAGAATAAGCCGGAACAAACATATGATAGAGATTTCGTCTGAAGTTTTCATGGTGGGGCCCACACGGGCTCGATCGTACAGCACCATCATGTACAAGGCAGTGCACATGACATACGAAGTGTCCCCGAACCAGCATAGCCAAGGGTTCTTTAAGACACAACGAGACCACTGTAAAAAACGACCGTGGATAGGCGGACCACTAGACATTGAACCCCAATCTCATATCATGCATCTGTCGGAAGAAAAAATCTAGAGCTACTTGAATTCCCACCTATAAAACTCCTGAAACTTTCTGGTTATGCAATCTGGTGTTGGGGATACAGGGGAAGCAATATATATCTCACCCAAAACTAACAATCCCTACATCCAAGCTGTATCCATCCGTCAACACATAACCAAGAAACCTTCGGAAATCGTGTACCTCAACCTTCGAAAAGCATCTGTTATACGAGCTATGGCAATACTCCCGAACTCCCCAGTACTGGGTGACGTCGAGGTTATCTCACCAACAACTGCATAAAAAAGATTTTCGATGTCGGCAAAACTCAGGTATTCCAGAACTGCAACGATAAAATTATGACGACAACACCTCGGAGCTCAACTCCCTGGGACACTGCCACAACCCCTAAATGTCAATAGGCACCAAGAACAATGTTCTCGTCATAAGAATATCGGAACAATTCCAAGATACCCGCGTGATCCATCCTAAAAAAAATTTAGTGAAATTTGAGGAGAGAAAAGTCAAAACATCTACGTCAGGAGACCTCACCAGAGCGACGAAGGGACTGAGGAGTAAAAAGAATCCTACTCTCCGATATATATAATCCTAAGACTCAAAACATTTTTTGTTCTAGACTCAACAACGCCAGCGATTCGATCAAGCAGGGGGCTCCTAAGTTGGGGATGGCTCTGATACCCAACTTGTAACACCCACGATGCGGCTATATCTCCCACGTGTCGAAGCATGACTTAGAGGCATAACCGCATGGTGGTTTTGTCGCAAGAAGGGTCATCTTCACACAATCCCATGTAATGAACAAGAATGGGATAAAGAGTTGGCTTACAATCGCCACTTCACACAATGAACATATAATTCATACATCATTCAGAGCACACACACATAGTCTGACTACGGACGAAGCCAAAAGAAAAGAAGATAACCCAACTGCTAGATCCCCGATCGTCCCAACTGAGCTCCACTACTGATCAACATGAAACGAAACATAGCAACGACCAAGATCTTCGTTGAGCTCCCATCTGAGCTCGGTTGCATCACCTGCACTGGTATCATCGGCACCTGCAACTGTTGTTATAGTAATCTGTGAGCCACGAGGACTCAGCAATCCCATTACCATGGGTATCAAGACTAGCAAAGCTTAATGGAAAAGGAAGGGGTAAAGTGGTGAGGTTCAGCAGCGACTAAGCATGATATGGTGGCTAACATACGCAAATGAGAGCGAGAAGAGGAGCAAAAGGAACGATCGTCCACTAGAAATGATCAAGAGGTGATCCTGAACTCCTACTTACGTCAAACATAACCCAAAACCGTGTTCACTTCCCGGACTCCGCCGAGAAGAGACCATCACGGCTACACACGCGGTTGATGCGTTTTAATTCGGATCTGGTGTCAAGTTATCTACAAACGGACATTAACAAATTCCCATCTGCCACATAACTACGGGCATGGCTCTCGAAAGTTTATAACCCTGCAGGGGTGTCCCAACTTAGCCCATGATAAGCTCTCGCGATCAACGAAGGATATACCTTCTCCCAGGAAGACCCGATCAGTCTCGGAATCCCGGTTTACAAGACATTTCGACAATGGTAAAACAAGACCAGCAAAGCCGCCCGAATGTGCCGACAAATCCTGATAGGAGCTGCACATATCTCAGTCTCAGGGCACACCGGATTGTCCAAACTTCCGGTAGGCCATCCCAGAGTTGCCCCTGGTGGCCACCGGCGGCTGACAGGTTGGACCAACACTCACAACGAGCACTGGCCCGAGGGGGGTAAATAAAGATGACCCTTGAGTCTGCAAAACCCAAGGGAAAAAGGCTTAGGTAGGGAAATGGTAAAACCAAGGTTGGGCCTTGCTGGAGGTGTTTTATTCAAAACGAACTGTCAAGGGGGTCCCATAAATCACCCGACCGCGTAAGGAACGCAAAATTCGGGAACATAACACCGGTATGACAGAAACTAGGGCGGCAAGAGTGGAACAAAACACCAGGCATAAGGCCGAGCCTTCCACCCTTTACCAAGTATATAGATGCATTAATTAAATAAGAGATATTGTGATATCCCAACATAATCGTGTCCACCATGGAGCAATCTTCAACTTCACCTGCAACTAACAACGCTATCAGAGGGGCTGAGCAAAGCAGTAACATAGCCAAACAACGGTTTGCTAGGAAGGGTGACAAAGGTTAGAGGTTCATGGCAATTTGGGAGGCTTGGTAAACAAGTGATAGGTAGCGCAGCATAGCGATAGAACGAAGCTACTAGCAAGCAAAGATAGAAGTGATATCGAGGATAATGGTCATCTTGCCTGAAATCCCGCAAGGAAGAAGAACGAGTCCATGAAGAAGACAAACGGATGTAGTCGAATGAATCCTCACAACCCCGGAACGAAACCGAAGCTAATGAGAGAAGCAACCCGGAAAGGAGCAAACAACATGGTAAACACACAAGCATAATCATGGCATGATGCACAATCAAGTATGATGCATGTCCGGTTTAATAAGGCATGGCATGGCAAAGTGCAACAAACAATACTACAAGTTAAGCGGAGCTCAATATGCAACGAGTTGCATATTCACGAAACACCACATTTGAGTTATTTAGTTCGCTCTCGCTTAGGAACACAACAATATTACATGTTGTTATAAACATGGCAAGAGGTGAAACATAAGTAAACAAACTATTTAGGCAATTTAAATGAGGCCGGAAATAACAAACAACAATTCCGGAAAATCCTCATGTGCATTTAGCAAATTAATGGAAACAACAAATATAAACATTTTAAATTGTTGTTATCATGATGCAGATGACATATTCAAGTTTTATGCAGTTTTTGTGAAAATGTTGACAAGAGCATGTTATGAAGCATTTGTCACCGTGGCGGAACGAAAGGGGTGCCACGGTAACTACAACGGAAATGGTGCCACGGCAACATTCCGGTCCCGGTAACTCGAGGAGTGACCGGTGCAAACAAAGATGTGGATGTGCGGAACATTCAAAAGATGGTGGGGTGATCCCGGATACCGGGTTCCCACGTGACGGTGGCATGGCAAACAAGGAACGTGCAAAGACAAATCGATCATGGTGCAACACGAGCATCTCATACAACAGACATTCATTCGTTCGCGAGCGTCGTCTTGGGTTTATACCTTCGAAGCGTGCATTTCGGAGCGGGTCGAGTTCGACGAAGGAAGTAGTGGTACATGGGCCGTAGTGGAAGTAGTCGTTCTCGCGACGGTAGTGGAAGTAGTTGTACACATTCGTAGATGTTCGGGTCCGGCGAGGAACTTGACGTCCTGGTACTTGGCGTCCACTCGGCCTTGACGGTGATGAAACAAAACGCGATGGTTGTGGTACTTGGGAGTGGAGGAGGCCGGTTTTGAGCGGGACTGGCCTGTCCTAGCGGGCTCCTTGCCGGCGAGGTTCAGGTGAGGTCGCCGGCCGGTGGAGGTGCAGTAGAGGATGTTGTGGGGCCGGGCTCCTCCTGCTGGCTTTTGGCAACGAGCGGCATGGGAACGAGGCAGGAGGTCGCACAAGGTGTAGAAGAGAGAGGCGATGAGGGACTTGGCGGCGGGGACGTCCTGAAGCTGTTGCTGGTGGCGCTCGTGGTGGCCGGAGACGGGCACTAGCGAGGCGAGGGAGAGGCCAGGCGCGGAAGACGGCGTGGAGGCGCAGCACTGGTCGCGGTCAATGGAGAGGGGCTTGGCGCGGCGGGGACGAGCTCGCTCCGGTGAGGGTGCAGAGGTCCAAGGCACGGCTCTCGTCGACGTGGACGAGGCGAGGAGGAGTTGCTCCCGTTCGTCCCGGTGCTCGACAGAACGACGCAGGCGGGACTTGGCGGTGGGGCCTCGGCAGCAGGGAGGCGCGGCCATGGTAGGGCCCGACGGATCCGGACAGGGGCGGCGCTTGATGATGGAGGGCGACGCGAGGCAGAGGAGATCGAGGGCGTGAGGTGGCGGCATTACGGGATCGAGCGAGAGCTCTCGCTCCTCTCTGGCGGCGTGAGCGGGGAAGGAGGGAGAGACCAGGGGATCGAGAGGAGGGGATCGGGGCTAGGGTTAGATAGGCGCTAGGGTTGGGCCTGGTTGCTGGGCTGCAAGGCTGCTGGGCTGAGCTCTCTCCTCTCTCTCTTTTATAGTCTAGAAACAGAAAATAACAAAGAAGAAAAGGAGAAAAAAGGACGTGTTGGGGAAGAAATTGGACATGCGGATAATTTTCCTGGACCCACAAGAATGTGCTTGTTCCGAGAAAATAGAAAAGGCCATGGATGAAAGATGTAAATTCAAACTCATTTGAATTTCACTCAAATGGGTTTGAACTAGGACTTGGTTTTTGAAGTGTCCAAAAATGTTGAGATCTTTGGTGGAGCTCCGGAAAATGATGAAAGAAATTATGGGCAAGGTTGGAGACCAAGAATTGAGATAACAACGGCATGGGATATTTTGCAAGTGGGTTATGGTTAATTCCAAATAAACGGAATAATTTTATTATAGCTCCCTAATAATAGTAGGAGACTTTGAATATGTTTTAGAGATAAATCACCATGTGAATATCCCTTGATTTAAATAGATCAACGATCTATGCAATTTATTTAGGTGAGTTTTAAAAAGGGTTGCATGAAGACATGATGCAATGCAAAAGATGCAACAAACAAAACAAATCACACGACGTAGCTGGAAGTCTTCTGGAGCGTCGGTCTCGGGGCGTTACATGATGATTGACAAGACCACTAGTTTCAAGAAAAGAGCAAAGGGAAAGAAAGGGAAACTTCAAGTAGAATGGCAAACAAGTTGTCACTCCCGTGAAGAAAACCAAAGCTGGACCAAAGCCTGAAACTGAGTGCTTACACTGCAAAGGAAATGGTCGCTGGAAGCGGAAATGCCCTGAATATTTGGTGGATAAGAAGGATGGCAAAGTGAACAAAGGTATATTTGATATACAGGTGTTTGATGTGTGCCTTACTAGTGTTTATAGTAGCCCCTGAGTATTTTGATACTTGTTCGGTTGCTAAGATTAGTAACTCAAAACAGGAGTTACAGAATAAACAGAGACTAGTTGAAGGGTGAAGTGATGATGAGTGTTGGAAGTAGTTCCAAGATTGATATGATCATCATCGCACACTCCCTATACTTTCGAGATTAGTGTTAAACCTAAATAAATGTTATTTGGCGTTTGCGTTGAGCATGAATATGATTTGATCATGTTTATTGCAATACGGTTATTCATTTAAAGTCAGAGAATAATTGTTGTTCTGTTTACATGAATAAAACCTTCAATGGTCATACACCCAATGAAAATAGTTTGTTGGATCTCGATCGTAGTGATACACATATTCATAATATTGATGCCAAAAGATGCAAAGTTAATAATGATAGTGCGACTTATTTGTGGCACTGCCGTTTGGGTCATATTGGTGTAAAGCGCATAAAGAAACTCCATAAAGATGGATTTTCGGAATCACTTGGTTATGAATCATTTGATGCTTGCGAACCGTGCCGTTTGGGCAAGATGACTAAAACTCCGTTCTCCGGAACAATGGAACAAGCTACTGACTTATTGCAAATAATACATACTGATGTATGCGATCCAATGAGTGTTGATGCTTGTGGCAAGTATCGTTATTTTCTGACCTTCACAAAATGATTTGAGCAGATATGGGTATATCTACTTGATGAAACATAAGTCTGAAATAGTTGAAAGGTTCAAAGAATTTCAGAGTGAAGTGGAAAAATCATCGTAACAAGAAAATAAAGTTTCTGCGATCTGATCGCGGAGGCGAATATTTGAGTTACGAGTTTGGTCTTGAATTAAAACAATGTGGAATAGTTTCATAGCTCACGCCACCTGGAACACCACAACGTTATGGTGTGTCCAAACATCGTAACCGCACTTTATTGGATATAGTGCGATCTATGATGTCTCTTACTGATTTACCACTATTGTTTTTGGGTTATGCATTAGAGACAGCTGCATTCACGTTAAAAGGGCACCATCTAAATCCGTTGAGACAACACCATATGAACTGTGGTTTAGCAAGAAACCCAAGTTGTCGTTTCTTAAAGTTTGGGGCTGCGATGCTTATGTGAAAAAGTTTCATCCTGATAAGCTCGAACCCAAATCAGAGAAGTGCGTCTTCATAGAATACCCAAAGGAAATTGTTGGGTACACCTTCTATCACAGATCCGAAGGCAAGATATTCGTTGCTAAAAATGGATCCTTTCTAGAGAAGGAGTTTCTCTCGAAAGAAGTGAGTGGGAGAAAAGTAGAACTTGATGAGGTAACTATACCTTCTCCCGAATTGGAAAATTGTTCATCACTGAAATCAGTTCCAGTGATTTCTACACCAATTAGTGAGGAAGCTGATGATGATGATCATGAAACTTCAGATCAAGTTACTACAGAACCTCGTAGGTATTCCAGAGTACGGTCCGCACCAGAGTGGTACGGTAATCCTATTCTGGAAGTCATGTTACTAGACCATGATGAACCTACAAACTATGAGGAAGCGATGATGAGCCCAGATTCCGCAAAATGGCTTAAGGCCATGAAATCTGAGATTGGATCCATGTATGAGAACAAAGTGTGGACTTTGGTGGAGTTGCCCGATGATCGGCAAGCCATATTGTATAAATGGATCTTGAAGAGGAAGACGGACGTTGATAGTAGTGTTACTATCTACAAAGCTCGACTTGTCGCAAAAAGGTTTTTGACAAGTTCAAGGTGTTGACTACAATGAGATTTTCTCAACTGTAGCGATGCTTAAGTCTGTCCGAATCATGTTAGCAATTGCCACAATTTTTGAAATCTGGCAAATGGATGTCAAAACTGCATTCCTTAATGGTTTTCTCAAAGAAGAGTTGTATATGATGCAACCAAAAGGTTTTGTCAATCCTAAAGGTACTAACAAAATACGCAAGCTCCAGCAATCCATCTATGGACTGGTGCAAGCATCTCAGAGATGGAATATACGCTTTGATAAGTTGATCAAAGCATATAGTTTTATACAGACTTGTGGTGAAGCCTGTATTTACAAGAAAGTCAGTGGGAGTACTACAACATTTCTGATAAGTATATGTGAATGACATATTGTTGATCGAAAACAATGTAGAATTATTCTGCAAAGCATAAAGGAGTGTTTGAAAGGAGTTTTTCCAAAGAAAGACCTCGGCAAAGCTACTTACATATTGAGCATCAAGATCTATTGAGATAGATAAAGACACTTGATAAGATTTTCAATGAGTACATACCTTGACAAGATTTTGAAGTAGTTCAAAATGGAACAGTCAAAGAAGGAGTTCTTACCTGTGTTGCAAGGTGTGAAGTTGAGTAAGACTCAAGACCTGACCATGGCAGAAAATAGAAAGAGAATGAAAAGTCATTCCCTATGCCTCAGTCATAGGTTCTATAAAGTATGCTATGCTGTGAACCAGACCTATTGTATACTCTGCCCTGGTTTGGCAAGGGAGTACAATAGTGATCTAGGAGTAGATCACTGGACATTGGTCAAAATTATCCTTAGTGGAATAAGGATATGTTTCTCGATTATGGAGGTGACAAAAAGGTTCATTGTAAAGGGTTACGTCGATACAAGTTTTGGCACCGATCCAGATGACTCTAAGTCTCAATCTGGATACATATTGAAAGTGGGAGCAATTAGCTAGAGTAGCTTCATGCAGAGCATTGTAGACACAGAATATTTGCAAAATACATAGGGCTCTGAATGTGACAGACCCGTTGACTAAGCTTCTCTCACGAGCAAAACATGATCACACCTTAATACTCTTTGGGTGTTAATCACATAGCGATGTGAACTAGATTATTGACTCTAGTAAATCCTTTGGGTGTTGGTCACATGATGATGTGAACTATGGGTGTTAATCATATACACATATGAATATTGGTGTTAATCACATGGCGATGTGAACTAGATTATTGACTCTAGTGCAAGTGGAAGACTGAAGGAAATACGCCCTAGAGGCAATAATAAAGTTATTATTTATTTCCTTATATCATGATAAATGTTTATTATTCATGCTAGAATTGTATTAACCGGAAACATAATACATGTGTGAATATATAGACAAACAAAGTGTCACTAGTATGCCTCTACTTGACTAGCTTGTTAATCAAAGATGGTTATGTTTCCTAACCATGGACAAAGAGTTGTTATTTGATTAACTGGATCACATCATTAGTTGAATGATCTGATTGACATGACCCATTCCGTTAGCTTAGCACGCGATCATTTAGTATGTTGCTATTGCTTTCTTCATGACTTATACATGTTCCTATAACTATGAGATTATGCAACTCCCGTTTATCGGAGGAACACTTTGTGTGCTACCAAACGTCACAACGTAACTGGGTGATCATAAAGGTGCTCCACAGGTGTCTCCAAAGGTACTTGTTGGGTTGGCGTATTTCGAGATTAGGATTTGTCACTCCGAATGTCGGAGAGGTATCTCTGGGCCCTCTCGGTAATGCACATCACTTAAGCCTTGCAAGCATCGCAACTAATGAGTTAGTTGCCAAATGATGTATTACGGAACGAGTAAAGAGACTTGCCGGTAACGAGATTGAACTAGGTATTGGATACCGACGATCGAATCTCGGGCAAGTAACATACCGATGACAAAGGGAACAACGTATGTTGTTATGCGGTCTGACCGATAAACATCTTCGTAGAATATGTAGGAGCCAATATGGGCATCCAGGTCCCGCCATTGGTTATTGACCGGAGACATGTCTCGGTCATGTCTACATTGTTCTCGAACCGTAGGGTCCGCATGCTTAAAGTTTCGATAACAGTTATATTATGAGTTTATGAGTTTTGATGTACCGAAGGAGTTTGGAGTCCCGGATGAGATCGGGGACATGACGAGGAGTCTCGAAATGGTCGAGACGTAAAGATCGATATATTGGACGACTATATTCGGAGTTCGGAAAGGTTCCGAGTGATTCGGGTATTTATCGGAGTACCGGAGAGTTACGGGAATTCGCCGGGGAGAAGTATTGGGCCTTATTGGGCCATACGGGAAAGAGAGAGGGGCTGCCTAGGGCAGGCCGTGCGGCCCCCATGGCCTAGTCCGAATTGGACTAGGGGGAGGGGCCGCACCCCTCCTTCCTTTCCTTCTCTCTTCCCCTTCCTTGTCTCCTACTCCTAATACATGGAAGGACTCCTAGTTGGACTAGGAAAGGGGGAATCCTACTCCCGGTGGGAGTAGGACTCCCCTAGGGCGCGCCATAGAGAGGGTCGGCCCTCCCCTCCTCCACTCCTTTATATACGGGGGCAGGGGGCACCCCATAGACACACAAGTTGATCTTCGTGATTGTTCCTTAGCCGTGTGCGGTGCCCCCCTCCACGATATTACATCTCGGTCATATTGTAACGGTGCTTAGGTGAAGCCCTGCGACAGTTGAACATCAAGATCGTCACCACGCCGTCGTGCTGACGAAAATCCTCCCCGAAGCTTTGCTGGATCGGAGCCCGGGGTGCGTCATCGAGCTGTACGTGTGTCAAGAACTCGGAGGTGCCGGAGTAACGGTGCTTGGATTGGTTGGACCGGGAAGACGTAGGACTACTTCCTCTACGTTGCGTCAACGCTTCCGCTTCGGTCTACAAGGGTACGTAGACAACACTCTCCCCTCTCGTTGCTATGCATCACCATGATCTTGCGTGTGCGTAGGAAAATTTTGAAATTACTACGTTCCCCAACACATCCCACATATTATCTTGTTTAATTTTGTTTGGTATGCTTGATGACAACATCTGCTAAGCAAACTAGTCTCTTTTTTCGAAACAAAACCAGTCTCTTTTGGTTAGGACTAAAGCGAGCTAGATGCAATATCTTTTATTTTATTATGGGTAACACGCATGTACTCTAACCATTACTAAGGAGTGTATGCACGTCTCATAGAGCATGTATGCTCTGACTTTGATATTTCATGAAGCCATCTTATGACATGTAGGGTTATATTTAACTTTAGCCTACACATATTCAGTTTATTTTATGGGCATGCTATATTTTAGTGCAAACTGAGACAACTAATATTTTTTTATCTCATGTTTACACATTACATTCATTTAGCACATTCTGTATGCATTCGAGTATGCTTATTTCATCATTTATATGACAGATGTAAATAACCTTTGTACCTTCCTGTTTGTATTACTACTAGCGTGGCATAGCATGTATGTCCGCAGTGTAACCAACAAAGAGGCTTCAAACATAATTTGGCAAGCACCCAATTTATACATTTTCCATGCATTAGATCTGGAGGTACATGCACAATTTACATGGTCTTGTTTTATGCAACTCAAACATGCAAGAAATGAAGAGTGCATTTTTGTAGGCACATATTTATTTTATGATTTTATGTAGATGGTCATCTATGGTTTGTGTATGTTTAATATTTATTTCCCCCTGAGCTTTACCTTTGCGTCGCACTCATTTATAATGGAAGGAAAATATGCCCTCCTTAGTTTGGTTCGCCATGATCAACGAAGGAGTGAAACTTATCCTCTTTGACATAATCATACTTTGGCTTGTATCATGGTGATCAGCCAAGGCAAAATGTCAAGATGGAATTGTATGTTGTATGCTCCTTGATTTGTATCATGATGATCCGCTAAGGAGTATTTTTTGTTACTCCTAAACATATTTGCACTTTGGCTTGTATCATGATAATCAGCCAAGGCAAAATGTCAAGATGGGGTTAAATGGAGAATACTCCTTGATTTGTATCACAATGACCAACCAAGGGAAAAATTTCATATCTTAAACATATTCACACTTTGGCTTGTATCACCATGATCAGCCAAGGTAAAATGTAAAGATGGGGCTATATGGAGAATGCTCCTTGATTTGTATCACAATGATCAACCAAGGGCAAATTTCTTCTCTTAAACATATTCACACCTTGGCTTGTATCTTGATGATCAGCCAAGGTAAAATGTCAAGCGGCATTTATATGAAGAATGCTTCTGATTTGTATCATAATGATCAACCAAGGAGAAAGATGAACATGATGAGAGATATAGAGAGAGACTTCTTGGTTTGTATCACCATGACCAACCAAGAAGCAAGGAGATTAAAGGAGGAGCATGATTCCTGAAGGAAATATGCCCTAGAGGCAATAATAAAGTTGTTATTTTATATTTCCTTATTTCATGATAAATGCTTATTATTCATGCTAGAATTGTATTAACCGGAAACTTGATACATGTGTGGATACATAGACAACATACTACATCCCTAGTAAGCCTCTACTAGACTAGCTCTGTTGATCAAAGATGGTTAAGTTTCCTAACCATAGACATGTGTTGTCATTTGATAAACGGGATCACATCATTAGGATAATGATGTGATGGACAAGACCCATTCTTTAGCTTATCATAATGATCGTTCAATTTCATTGCTATTGCTTTCTTCATGTCAAATACATATTCCTCCGACTATGAGATTATGCAACTCCCGGATATCGGAGGAATACCTTGTGTGCTATCAAACGTCACAACATAACTGGATGATTATAAAGATGCTCTACAAGTATCTCCGAAGGTGTTTGTTGGGTTGGCATAGATCAAGATTAGGATTTGTCACTCCGAGTATCGGAGAGGTATCTCTGGGCCCTCTCGGTAATACACATCATAAGAAGCCTTGCAAGCAAAGTGACTAATGAGTTAGTTGCAGGATGATGTATTATGGAACGAGTAAAGAGACTTGCCAGTAACGATATTAAACTAGGTATGAAGATACCGATGATAGAATCTTGGGCAAGTAACATACCGATGACAAAGGGAATAACGTATGTTGTCATAACGGTTCGACCGATAAAGATCTTCATAGAATATGTGGGAACTAATATGAGGATCCAGGTTCCACTGTTGGTTATTGACCGGAGAGGTGTCTCGGTCATGTCTACATAGTTCTCGAACCCGTAGGGTCCGCACGCTTAACGTTCGATGATGATATTGTATTATATGAGTTATGTGATTTGGTGATCGAATGTTGTTTGGAGTCTCGGATGAGATCACGGACATGACGAGGAGTCTCGAAATGGTCGAGAGGTAAAGATTGATATATAGGATGATAGTATTCGGACACGCAGAGTGTTCCGGAGTGTATCGGGTATTTGTCGGAGTACCGAAGGGGTTACCGGAACCTTGTCCCATATGGGCCATAAGAGGGGAGCACACTAGCCCACAAGGGGTGGTGCCCCCCAAGGAAGGAGGCCGAGTGGGAGAAGGGCAAGAGGGGATTCGGCCCCCTTTTCCTTCTCTCCTTCCTCTTCCCTTTTCCCCCTCCGGCAATTATGGAAGGGGGAGGCCGAATTGGGGAGGACCCCAAGTAGGATTCCTCCTACTTTGGGCGCACCCTTGCTGCTCCCCTCCCCCTCCCACCTATATATACATGGGGAGGGGCGCCTAGAACACAGAACATCAATTGTTAGCCGTGTGCGGTGCCCCCTCCACAGTTTACACCCCAGTCATATTGTCGCGGTGCTTAGGCAAAGCCCTACACGGATCACTTCACCATCACCGTCACCACAACATCATGCTGACGGAGTTCATCTACTTTCTCGACACCTTGCTGGATCAAGAGGGTGAGGAACGTCATCGAGCTGAACGTGTGCAAAACTCGGAGGTGTCGTGCGTTCGGTACTTGATCGGTCGGAGCTAGAAGAAGTTCAACTACATCAACCGCGTTGTCAAACACTTCCACTTTCGGTCTACGAGGGTACGTAGACACACTCTCCCCCTCTCGTTAAGCATCTCCTAGATAGATCTTGTGTGAGCGTAGGATTTTTTTTGAAATTGCATGCTACGTTCCCCAACAGGGAACCCCTAGTCGGCGCTGATTAGGTAACATGGTGCCTGCACGTTCCTTCGTTGGGCCAGTTTCGAAGCTGTCTCATTCCACTACACACAACACAATGGAAATTCATTAATAGCACAAAAAATAGCTCTCATGAGGATTTGATCCCACGACCTCCACCTCCGATGTTGTTGCCCCAATCACTAGACCAAACAGGATTTAGTGAATCATTAGGGGGCAAACTGTTTAAGAAGTAAGTATAGCCACGCTATTTACTACATATAGAAATTAGAAAAAAACATGATTTTTGAAAGAAAAAAATGTGAAGAAAATTTGAAAGTTCACAGATCTCAAAACAAACCACAAATTCGAAGAATTTTCATGAAAAACCAACGGTTTCAAAGAAGTTCACAAACTTGGAAAAAGTTTATCAATTTTGAAAAAAGTTCATCATTTTTTAAAAAGATATGTTCAACTTTTTTTTAAAAATCATAAGATTTGAAAAGAGTTCACCTATTTTGATTTTTTTATCAATTTTCAAGAAAAGTTCACAAACTTGAAAAAGTTCATCAATTTTCAAACAAAAAGTTCATCAATTTTGAAAAAGTTC
Organism: Triticum timopheevii; assembly: GCA_963921465.1. Lineage (NCBI taxonomy): Eukaryota > Viridiplantae > Streptophyta > Magnoliopsida > Poales > Poaceae > Triticum > Triticum timopheevii. Next base: position 176,195,002 of record OY997272.1, read on the forward strand.
ATCAAATTTGAAAAAAGTTCATGGATTTTCCAAAATAAATATGAAATTTTTAAAAAGGTCATTGAATTGGAAAAAGTTGTCGAATTTGAAAAAATAAGTTCATGGATTTTTGAAAAAAGTTCATCAAATTTCAAAAAAGTTCACAAAATTTGAAAACAGTTCATGGATTTTTGAAAAAAAATTCATTGGTTTTGAAGAAAAAGTTCATCAATTTACAATCACGCATTTAAGAAAAATAAATAAAAAGAGAAAAGAATAGAGAAATAAAAAGAAACAGAACAAGAAAATGCGAACTAGGGAAGGAGTAAGAAGTATGCAAGTTACGATTCATTAGGTAGCGATGGCTGCAGTGGTTAGCACGGTGTGCTGTGAACGTACAGGTCTCAGGTTCGATTTGGCGCAGTGCTCCGTTTTTTGCCCTTTATAAAGAGATGAAGCAAAATGCTAAATGGGCTAGCCCATCTCGCGGAAGAGGGAGTGCCCTACAGGCACGTGTTTACCAAAATGACCTGTAACGGGCACCTGCAACCCTAAATAGGAAGTGCCATGCACCTTTGCATTGGAATCACAATTATGCATGTTAGCTATATGTAACCATTTTTTCAGTGGGCTAGGCCTAATTAATTATTGATGTCTCATTAAGGATTATTTTCTTAATGTACATGCCTTATATACATGGAAAAGCTGATATTACATTAGAAGTAGAAGCGCTATATGTATCTTTTTATATGTTGTCCCGATAATTTATTACCGGCAATGAAATAATGCCCATGTATATCGTGTGGTTCAATATTTGCCAAATAAGCGCCGCCCATGATGATTTTATGTTGACATTTCATGCGGTCTAATATTTTGAAGATATTAGCGCCGGCTATAATCTTGTGGCCTACAATTATTATTTCATCGGAAGAAAACTTTTTATGGAGATTTTATTTATTCATTTTACAAGCTTTGTAAATACGGGATATTTTCATATTCTAAGACAATGCAAGTGTCAACAATTATATATTGATATTTAGCTCATTCCTTTTATTTCGGCGATGTTATTTGCTGTTAAGCGGCCCGATTTACCACAATCATTTCCTCAAGCTATTTGGCAATTCGGTATTTTTTTTGTATAGTTTGAGTTTATCATATTTTGCTAGTAATATTGCTCTGTATTTTACTTCAGTGAAATTCCATGTCAACAGATGGCCCTCGAGGTCTGGAAGTGAATATTTCTAGTTCCAGAACTCAAAAATTTACATGTAGACATATTCAATTTCATATGTATGTCACAAATATTCGTCTTAGTGCGGGTGAGGAACATATTCTTTTTAAAATTTCCAGCCAGATATTATCTAGCCATGCTTGCGATTTTTTGAAAGTTTGTTAGTCCCTTTGTTGGATAAGGACTCAATATTGAAAATCTGTTACAAGTCAGCTAGCCTTCCGCTGTATAGTTAGATTCCGGCCGGAGCGCGTGCCTTTCCTTTTATATTTATATCTTCCTATCGACTCGGGAACTCTGTTTACCTTGGGCACATCGCTCCTACCACCAAATCCAGATCCTTCTTCTAATTGACTAGTTATTCTTTGGCTATTAGGTCTGCACTGATGTTCACTTATTGATTATCTTCAACATCATTCTTTCGGATGATTTTCATCGCTGACTTCATTTTCTTTGGTAGGCATAAGATTAGCGGCTTCTGCCGGAGTACAGATCTGAGCGTTTAGACCCAGATGCTGGTAAGTTTGTGATTAGTTCATTCAGATAGACAAGTACATACATGATTTACGTACTTTGATTGCCCCTTTATTTTTTGTTCCTTTATATTGCAGGAAGGTTGAGGTACGATCTGGCAAAACAACCATGTTTTTGTTTCGGACGTATACTTGCTCTCTGCTCAGGTAATACACCTCGTGCATTTTTCCTTGTACGTATACCAACATCACAAACTCAATGAATAGTCTATAGCGGAATCCATGCATGTAACCTACCTTTAGGCCATGATCGATAGTGCATTTTGTCCCATGTGTATACGGAAATTCCGACAAGTTATATATATGAACTTGGTCTGACATCAATTTATATATATATATAGGGTGGGTCTATTATAATAACACCTTTTAAGACCCTTATTCTGCTAACACCCCCGACCCACCCCGTAGCTACAAAACTAACTACACAAAAGAACCGACCGGACTGCGCAGTAAAAATAAACCACCCACCCACCCCGACCCTATCCTCTTGAACCCATCCACTCCTTTCTCTCATCGTGCTCCATCCAATCCCCGCAACTTCCCCCACCCAGTCCGCCGCCGCACCACCTGCCTTCCCACCCCGTCGCCAGCCAGGGCTCACGCCGGCCCGCCGCCTCTCACCCGGCCACCGCACCTCCTTGCCAGCCGTCGCGGCTTGTCCTCTTTCCTCTCGGCGCCGGAGTGCCCTCCTTCCTCCCCATGTCGGAGCGCCCATACCTCCTTCTCCCCGTGGCGCGCCGCCCCTCCACCCCGCGAGCCGCCACCTGCCCCACCCCTCCCAGTACTGCCTCCTAATGCCGGTGAGCACAAGTTCTGTGCCTTCCCTCCTCTAACCTCCCTCCCCCACTGTTTCCCGGATCTGCCTCTGCCATGGAGATGGCGCGGTTCCCCTCCCGACGAGATCTGGCCGTGGGCAATCTCCCCTGTTGGCCTCAGATCTGGCCGTGACCAGGGGGTAGGGGCATGCTGCCTGCGTGCATCAGTAAGCTGCGGGTCCTCCTTGATGCTGCCCCTTTCAACACTGGTCGCCGGACTGCCGGTCCTCCTCCACTCTCCCTTCTCCAACGACCGCCCCAAGCTACTGCTGTTTCCTCCCGCCAGCATCGTCCAAACGTGCCCCGTGGTGAGATCCCCATGTCCCACGTGCTTCATTGGACCTGCAGTCCTCCACCACATGCGTCCCGCAGGGGCTGCCTTGGGGACGCTGGGACAAACTGCAACCGGCCAAGAGCAATCCATAGCCCACCATGGCCTGTGACGCCACTACTGGACTCTGGTGGTCCTCTTCCTATGACTTTAACATTCTTCAGTGTTCGTTCACTATTGTTCCCCACCTGATGTCGGGCAGTGCAGGTTGCTTCTTCATTGCAGCCAGGTTGGGTCGTCGGTGCAGTACGTAGGCACCTGAGAGGATGACAGGCGTGTAGTTTGATTTCGGCTGTGTGTCGCTCCGTTACGGTTGCGCGCGTCATGCGTTTTACTCGGGTGTGCGCAGAACGTTCTTGTAATCCATCGGCGTGCAGTTTCGACAACGGTTCGTCAACTCGTCCCGTGCAGCTCAGTTTCTGCAGGCACGCAGTGCGGCATTTCGCATGGTGCAGTTCGGCAGCGGTTCGACAGCATGTCTTGTTTTGCAGCTGGTGCCACTGTGTGTGCATTTTAGTACTTGGCCTCCCCGTGTAGTTCAGTTAATGTGTTTGTATATTTATCTACAGAGAAGGCTTTTTGCAGATTTGGGATGTACAATTCATCTCGTGTGGTTGCAGTGCGCCTGCCCGTACTGTCCAGTGATATTTTCATATTTTTGGTCAAGTTTACCCTGACCATTAAATCAATTTGTAATTTTGCCCGATGACTTACCTTTCACTTGGTTATGCCAAAACAAAGGTATGGGCTTGTTTGTAGGGCATGGTGCAGTTCTTTTGTATTCATCCCCGTGTCAAAACTGTAAAAAAATGAATGCAGTTCAATTTTCCTTTAATGTGGTTCACTTGCCCTTGTCTTTGTGGTCTATTTTCATCCATAAAAAAGTTAGAAAAATGGACGAAAAAATCATGCAGTTTGCTTGCCCGTCGGATGCAGTGCGGTTTCCAATCTAAAGTAGTGATGTCGGCCGTCTGATGTTGTTCATATTGTAATGCAGAACAATGTTATCAAAATGACACATAAAAATTTACATCCCACAGAAATGAAATCATGCAGTGCATTTTGTCTGTTTGATGAGGTTCACTATTCATAGTATTGCGGTTAACCAACGCTTGACATGAAGTGCACTCCATCTCGTTTGGGAAAATTTACGTCTCGCAAAAAAAAGTCATGCAGTGCACTTGTCTGTCCAATAAAGTGTGGTTTTTAGTCTAAATAAGTATGGTTTTCTGTCTGATGCAGAACGGCCCGTTTACGGTAGTCATGAGGTTCACTTTTCATAGTCTTGCGGTTCACCAACACTCGACATGAAGTGTACTCCACTTTGTTTAGGAAAATTTATGTCCCACAAAAAAGAAATCATGAAGTGCACTTGTTGGTCGAATGAAGTGCGGTTTTAGTCTGAAAGCAGTGCGGTTTTCTGTCTCATGCAGTACATACGATGATTTTGGGTTGCGAAAAAATAGAGTGTCCGCATTTTGTTAAAATCAAAATTGGTCTTCAACCGTAAGGAATCAGAGAGAGTGTTCTACATGAAGAAGTTGCGCCTCATCGATATCTTTCTAATGGCGTATAATTCGAATCATTTGGACCAGCGGTTTGCAAAATTTTTGCGAAAAATGGCCGCTGCCTCCCGTCGTCAGCCGCACGATAAAATTAACTAAAAACCGTAAGGAATCTAAAAAATATTCCAACATACGAAAGTTGCGCCTTGTCCGTAGATTTCCAACGGCGTATAATACTCCTCGTTTTGACAAACGGTTCAAAAAATGGAGCTAAAACAGTACAGAAAATTGAAAAAAATCAAAAAAATGTAATTCCGTGATTTAGTAAATTTGAAACTGCTTTTAAACCGTAACGAATCAGAAAAAATAATAGATAATAAAAAGATGCACCTCGACGATACCTTTCCAACGGCGTATCATTTGCTTTATTCTGATGAGCGGTTTAGAAAAAATTGCGAAAATACGCTCGCTGCCACTCGTCATTCGCCGCACCATTTTTGAAACTGCTCTTAAATCGCGAGGAATCTCAAAAAGTTTTCAACATGGCAAAGTTGCACCTAATCCATAGCTTTCCAACAGTATATTATAACTCTCATTCCGATAAACGGTTAAAAAAATAGAGCAAAAACAGTACCAAAAAAACACTGCATGCAGTTTTTTACGACACGAAGTTCACTAATGTGTATTGCAGCGCACTTGTTACAGAAAGTGCAGTGCACTTGCGCTGAGCGTGCAGTGCGGAAGTGTTATCAGAATAGTTATTCTGTTAATATTAGCAGAATAGACGGGCTATATATATATATACATACATACATACATACATACAAATGTATATATGTATATATATACATTTTTATCAGAATAGTGTTTACGTGTGTGTGTGTGTCTATACACATAAACACTATTCTGATCACGGGATGAGAATAATATTCTGATAACTACCTGATCTGTCCCAGCAGTAGTAGTTGAACTTTCCCTAGTGCTATGTTGAACTTCCGCGAACATTGTCCAGATTGTACTTCATACTTTATTTCAATAAAAGCCAATTTGAGTAAAGGTTGTACGATGTTTACTTAAAAGTCAATTTTTTTCTTTCTAAGAATAAAGCTAAGAAATTCAAACAAAAAATCAGAGAAGTTTAGAGATTATAAAAACCTAGGATTTACATGCTGAATTTTAATGAGTGCTTTAGGAATTGGGGCAAAAAAATGCAGAGAGCAGTTCGAAGTGATAACAACCTGAAGTTCACGTACTACATGGTGTGTGTTTCATATGTGAAAAAAAGAATAAAAAGGCAAAGTCTAAAAAAATTGTTGCAAGAAGTTCAAGTGATTGGCCCGGGGAAGTTGAAAAATACTTGTGAGAGAGGTTCACCATGTATTTACATGTGCAAAAACGCACAAAAATGTTCTTTTTGTGAATTAAAAATAATTCTCTCATTCCATTACAAATTTGAAACAAAAATGCTCTACATTAAAAAGTTTCTCATATTCAACAACTTTCCAAGGTGTGTAAATATTCTTATTCTAAGAAACGGTTAAAATAAAATGGTGCATGTTGTTCAAAACAAAAGATTAACCGTATTAGAAAGAGTTATGTCTTTTCAGTAGGTTTGTAAAGGTATATTATTTATGCAATTCCGATGTACAGGTAGGGAATTGCAAACAGAAAAACGGGATAGAAGTTCAAGGTGAAAACAATGAGTAGTGCAATTACTACACGATATGCGTTTTGAAAGAGAATTAAAGAATACAAAACTAAAAGCTTAAAAGGTTTGTTGAGAGAAGTTCACGTACTCCACCTTGCATGGTTCAAAAATTATATTACGAGACTCCGACCTTCAATTACATGTTAAAAAAGAGAGGCAAAACCAACATCGTGTTTGCCATTTTTAAAACTGCTCCCAAACAGCAACGAATTTGTAACACTTGTCTACATGAAAAAGTTACTCCAATTCATAAGCTTTCCAATAGTATATTATACACTACATTCTGATGTACGGTTTAAAAGTTTCATGTGTACCAATTAAAACACATTTTTATGTATTCAAAAAATTCTTTTGAATCATCGCGAGTATGAAATATGATCAACACCGGAAAGTTGCTTGTTTTCAACAGCTTTCCATCGGTATATCATTTGCTCAATTCTGGTAAGTGGTTGGGGGAGTTACGGGCAAAAAACACCACGTAAAAAACAGAGTGAAGTTCGAACAGAACTGTTCCAGAAGTTCAACCTCTTCACGCAGTGCATTTTCGGAGAGACTGTTTTTGCGATGAAGGCAGAACGCATGATCTCGCCATTTTGAAAATTACGTAAAAACGGCTTGGAATCAGAGAAAAGTTTCTACACGAAAAAGTTTTGCATTTTACATAGCTATCTAGGGGTACATTTCTTGCCCCATTCCGATGAAGTTTGCAAAAATTACGGCCAAAATATGATTTCATCCATTTTTGAAATTGACGTAAAACCACAGAGAATTGGGAGAAACATTATATACATAAAAGTTTCCATTTGTCCAAGGTTTTCTACTCCATATCATTGCTGCATTTCGACAAATGGTTAAAAAATTAACTCAGAAATACAAACTCGGTGGAACTTTGACCATTTTCTAAATTACTCTTAAACAATTTAAAATTAGAAAAACGTTCTACATGAAAAAGAAGCGCATTTTCATAAGCTTTTCAACGCCATATTATTTGCCTCAATCGGATTAGCCTTTTAGAAATGACCTCGAAAATACGCACTCGACTGTTCTGTTTGTGAAATTCTACGATTTTTCAAATTAATCTTTAATCATAATGAATTTGAGAAAACTTTGTATGTGTTGAACGAGACGATTTGCAACAGCTTTCCAACGCCATATTATTTGCCTAATTCTGATAAACGGTTTAGAAATGGTCTCGAAAATACGATTCACATTTTTCTATGAAGAAAAATGGTTTTTCAAAACTACTTTTAAACCGTTTACATTTTCCCAAAAAAGTTAACTTAGATCATGAGACTCGTGCCCATAGCTTTCCAAAGGTATATCGCAAGCCCCATTTGGACAATGTTAGCAGAAGTTCAACCTAGCACCGGGGGAAGTTAAACTAGTACTGTTGGGACGGGTCAGGTAGTTATTAGAATATTATTATCATCCCGTGATCATATATACATGTATATATAGGACAAGTTTTCTCTACTACCGGGTGTAGTTACTCCCACTTTTTTTTCGTACGTTCTAGGTAGTATCTATCATATCGGAAAGTATGTACGCGTAGTATGTAGTATATAAGAATGTTTAGGTAGTATATATACTACTTTTTTGGTAGTATGTACCATATTTTGTGCATACTCCATCTCGCATACAAATATGTACGTATTTCACAAATACAATAAAACTATGAGTTCACTTGAAATTTTTTCATATAACTCATTTAGGAGTATCTTAAATATAGTATATGAACATACTAAAAATAATAAAGTAAAGTATATACTACCACATGGTAGTATATGAGAAATGGGTGTAACTACACCCAGTAGTAGGGTGCATTTGGACCAAGTTCATATATCTCACAGTTGGCATGCCGACCAGTTTATATGAACTTGGCTTGACGTACAAACTGTGAGATCAATGTTTTATTTATTTATTTATAAGATGGTTGTTTAAAGATACAGATGTATATCTTTCTCACAGTTGGCATGCCGACAAGTTTATATGAACTTGGTCTGACGTACAAACTGTAGAGCTCAATTCTTTATATATAAGATGCTCATTTTAAAGGTACAAACATATATCTTTCTCACAGTTGTCGGACCAAGTTCGTTTATATGAACTTGGTCCGACGTACAAACTGTGAGATCTGTTATACAATCAATGAAACCCCCCTTTTTTCACGAAAGAAATATCAACTCTTTCAAAGTTTTGCATACATCAACTCTTCCAAAGTTGACATTTCAGAAAGTCTTGATTGGGCTTTATGCACGTATCCTTTTCCTAGGATAATTTCTTTTGCTAATATTTGACCTGTGCATAACTTTTAGTACTAATAATCATCATCATTTTTTTGTAGAGTGTAAATCCTTTCCTCTTCATCAAGGGCTGACCTCGCTCGGACTATCGCCTTCTTGGTAAAAATTTATATTCATTTACCATGATTCATTTATTTTGCTGTTTTGATCATGACTTGTATTTGTACTGACACATGTATATTTTTTATAGAGATGGTGCATAATCCAAACATTGTTCCCTCACATTGACTACCCCTTGTCGAGCTAGCCAAGCAACAGAAACCATATGAACTTAGCTCCGATGACCATAATTGCCCCATAGTTAAAGCAATAAGTATACCAAAGGGTGAAATTGACTACTATCCTCGCGGTTGGCGATTGGGACAGTCCAAACTAGCTTACTCATATTACCCATTGGCGGCTTCACCGCGAACTGATACAACTTTATGTCTGCGTACTCGGATGGTATCCAAAGGTCTGACTTGGGAACATCATGATATTGAGTATATGCCCCGACCTTTAGGCTATAATGAATGGGGGGCAAACATTTTATGGAATCATTCTTTTTCCCTAAAATGACTTGGTGAAGGTTCAGATTACCTTTGTGGAGCTATTTACTGCTCTTTGGGTGATTATTCTATTTCCCCTGCCCCGCTAAGATCTCTATTAGAAAAATGGGATCCAAAAACCAACACATTCTTATTCACATGTGGTGAACGTACTATTACACTCCCTGATATGTGTCAAATGGCTGGTCTCCCTCTGGATGGATATTTACATGAAGAACTTATCCCACCAAAACATGCACTAGACCCCTCCCTTTGCCAATTCCCTGACTTCCTACCGGACCTATTATCCGCGCATGATCAGCTTGCCAAGAATAATGGTGGCCACATGACTTTCCAGGCATGGTGTGACTATTTTCACAACCGGCGAGACCACTTTGTTCCTTTTGCATCTCTTCATGAGGTCCGCTTGTATGTTGCGGCGTACATTGCGGTTTGGTTGTGCTACCTTGTTGTCATTGGGGGGAGCCTACATTCGCGCTGGTGTCCTTTTGATGGCGTCCTGGATCGCTCTAGGGTGTCAAATTTCATTTGCTCCTCCAGCACTTTGTTCTATCTATTTTTCACTTCATCGCATCAGTACCCATCCTGTAGGACCCTGCTATCAGATAGGGGATGGCCCTTCCATTTCATCAATGTTGGATGGGGGTTTATTTCATCAAACGAGCAAAAGTGAGTAAATTTCCAACTCCTAAGCTTTGTCCAGGGAAATTATCTATGGTGGGAACTATGTTCAGTATTCCACATGATTTTAGCCCTGAAGAGGCACACGATTTCTTCGTGCACCACAAGAATGTTGTGTGGTACCCCTAAAATTTCTCTGACTTGGCTAGTGCACATTGGCTGAAAAAGCATTCACCATTTTCGTCCGTCGAGGGATGCTACTATGGAGAAGGTCCAATTATGATGGCGACTTGTGCATTGTTGAGCCGTATCATCCCGATCGGTGGCTCGACAATTCAAATTGGATTAGCAAGTACCATATGCTCCATTGCGTAGTTTATATATAATAGATGACACTAGTATTGCTTACGCATATTGGTGGCATTTATTGCGCTCGAATCCAAAATAGCCTCACTATATTACAAAAAAAAATTGTGTGGGCAATTCCTCGGTGGCATGGACAAACTGGTGGACCATTTTCATCCAACCTTTCACTAGTGTTCTAGGCTAGCTTCGTCAAGGTAACATGCACATGCGAGATTCCTATGAAAAGAGACTTGCCGAATATGTGAAGAATGGGAAGAAACATATTTTCCTCATAACATTTTGGAAGGGGATCTTGTCATAGTAAAGAAGGTGTCTACTGAACGGCAAGAGGAATATCTTGCAATTGTTGAGGCGAGAGAAATGCCGTTAGTGAATCATTGGAAGGACATCTTAAGAGGTTACCACTCGGACAACAATGCCCCGCCACCTTTGTTGCAACAAGTAAGATATTCATTTTTTATTGTTGTTGCTATTATTATGTCCCAATACCACTATTTACTAACTCATATTTTTTTAGAAGCGGAAAAAATAATCCAAATGATGGCGCTACAAGTTCCTCTTCCAATCCGCGACCTCTGATAAACGTGATAGTATCATGAACACGTTTAAATGCAAGGAAGGAGGGTACTGATATTTTGGTTGATGGGAGACCAGAGGAACCTAGTCCAAATACAACAATCTCTTCCGTTGGGGAGGAAAGACCTGCTGTAAAAAGGAAGATCGATTTTTCTCTTGAAGAAGGCCCTTGCAATCTCGACGAGTTTTTTTTGATAGAAAGACTGTAAGGGATGCCCTTGCAGTATAATTGGTCCAATAAATCCAAATTGCAAGTACCATGCCTTGAACCTGGGTGGGTGGGAAGGCATCAGCCCTTTCCACCACTAGGCTATGCCCTTGCAATCTTGATGAGTTGGATGACTATATGCATGAATTTGGCGATACAGGGACTAATGGTAATGTCATAGGTTCTAACTCAACTAATCTATCACTTGAGGATTTTGGTATGTCAGAACCTTCTCTTAATCTTCCAACTCCCCCTACATATATATACTCAAGCATGGCCTCACAGACTGATATTTCAAACATTTCACCTATCTCTATGCATGGTAGTTTTATTCGTATGTTGTATCTATTTTTTTAATAATTTAATTGCAATGTCATTTATCTTGCCCTCCCTTCTTATTGCCAAGTGGTATGGAAGGAGATTCTAATATTGTTAGTGGTGAGGGAACAATAACACAAATTTCAGCGCCACCCATGGACATTTCTACTATTAGCAAGCCAATTCTGGATGCCATCGATTTGTTGCCGAATAATGCTTTTGAAGCCTTAGATGCCCCTACATTAATAGATTCTCAGCGCCATGAGATTTTACATGCAGTTTGATCTATGCTCCCGGTTGGTGATATTGTTCCTCAAATTGCCCCTGTCCGCACGCCTTGGGAAAATTTTGTTTCGATCTCAGATACAGTGCAAGAAGCCCACACAACAATTGAGGACCAGTCAGCAAAAATCTGAATTTGTTAGTGCAGTAAAGAGCAAGGCTGAATCAATTGAAGCGTCTCTGAAAATTCAACCAAAGAGATGTCATCCATGCTGGAGAAACAAGCTAAGAAGAACGGACGTGTGGAGGCCCTCTCCGTTCAACTACAAGAATCTACTACTGAGTTGCGTACAACTCAAGAAAGGGTCAAGCAACTTGAGTCAGACCGTTCTGCCAAGCAAGCCGAAGCCCAGAAACTGCACGAAGATTTTCTCGAAGGTAATGTGAAAGCTTGAGAGGAATTGGAGGATCTTAAAGGGAAGACATCTACACTGGAGAATGAAGTCAAGTTATTATTAGAAGTATGAAGGACCGGTGCTCCATGTCCAACTGAGTTTCTTTTCCTCAATAAATTAGACATGTTGTCTATTTATTTCTTCCATTCAAACTTGCATAAGACAGCCGATTGACTCACTCATTTTTTCATGTTTGCCCATATTAGTAGCACCATTTGCATTTGATTTATTCATGTCTATTAACGGACCATGTAACAATATTCATATGGCCAAGATTTCTTTGTGGTAGGGATACCCCATGCTAATTACATGAGCTAGCTGGAATAACCGGAGTTTTATTTATTTACAATTTTATTTTTATGGCTTGAAGCCCTATTACTTTATTCACTTCCATTTCATTTTTTATCCTTTACAAATCTATTTACATTTTTTACATACTACCCTTTTTGTACCACGGTTTAAGCTCGTGAGGATCTGGAGCCACCTTTTTTACGCCATAGTTTTGAAGGAAATATGCCCTAGAGGCAATAATAAAGTTATTATTTATTTCCTTATATCATGATAAATGTTTATTATTCATGCTAGAATTGTATTAACCGGAAACATAATACATGTGTGAATATATAGACAAACAGAGTGTCACTAGTATGCCTCTACTTGACTAGCTTGTTAATCAAAGATGGTTATGTTTCCTAACCATGAACAAGGAATTGTTATTTGATTAACAAGATCACATCATTAGTTGAATGATCTGATTGACATGATCCATTCCGTTAGCTTAGCACCCGATCGTTTAGTATGTTGCTATTGCTTCCTTCATGACTTATACATGTTCCTATGACTATGAGATTATGCAACTCCCGTTTACCGGAGGAACACTTTGTGTGCTACCAAACGTCACAACGTAACTGGGTGATTATAAAGGTGCTCTACAGGTGTCTCCAAAGGTACTTGTTGAGCTGGCGTATTTCGAGATTAGGATTTGTCACTCCGAATGTCGGAGAGGTATCTCTGGACCCTCTCGGTAATGCACATCACTTAAGCCTTGCAAGCATTGCAGCTAATGCGTTAGTTGCGAGATGATGTATTATGGAATGAGTAAAGAGACTTGCCGGTAACGAGATTGAACTAGGTATTGGATACCGACGATCGAATCTCGGGCAAGTAACATACCGATGACAAAGGGAACAACGTATGTTGTTATGCGGTCTGACCGATAAAGATCTTCATAGAATATGTAGGAACCAATATGGGCATCCAGGTCCCGCTATTGGTTATTGACCGGAGACGTGTCTAGGTCATGTCTATATTGTTCTCGAACCGTAGGGTCCGCACGCTTAAGGTTTCGATGACAGTTTTATTATGAGTTTATGTATTTTGATGTACCGAAGGTTGTTCGGAGTCCCGGATGTGATCACAGACATGACGAGGAGTCTCGAAATGGTCGAGACATAAAGATTGATATATTGGATGGATATATTTGGACACCGGAAAGGTTCCGGATGAGATTGGGATCATACCGGAGTTCCGGGAGGTTACCGGAACCCCCCGGTAAGTATATGGGCCTTATTGGGCCTTAGTGGAAGGGAAGGAGAAGGAGCAAAGGAGGGCCCCCCCAAGCCCAATCCAAATTGGGAGGGGGGCCGGCCCCCCCTTTCCTTCTTCCCTCCCCTCTCTTCCTTCCCTCTCCTACTCCTAATAGGAAAGGGGGGCCAAACCTACTTGGAGTAGGTTTGCCCCCCTAGGGCGCGCCTCCCCTCTTGGCCGGCCCCCTCCTCCTCTCCTCCTTTATATACGGGGGTAGGGGCACCCCATAGACACACAAGTTGATCATCGTGATCGTTCCTTAGCCGTGTGCGGTGCCCCCCTCCACGATATTACACCTCGGTCATATTGTAGTGGTGCTTAGGCGAAGCCCTGCGACAGTTGAACATCAAGATCGTCACCACGCCGTTGTGCTGACGGAACTCCTCCCCGTATCTCTGCTGGATCGGAGTTCGGGGTGCGTCATCGAGCTGTACGTGTGTCAAGAACTCGGAGGTGCCGGAGTAACGGTGCTTGGATCGGTTGGACCGGGAAGACGTACGACTACTTCCTCTACGTTGCGTCAACGCTTCCGCTTCGGTCTATGAGGGTACGTAGACAACACTCTCCCCTCTCGTTGCTATGCATCACCATGATCTTGCGTGTGCGTAGGAATTTTTTTGAAATTACTGCGTTCCCCAACAGTGGCATCCGAGCCTAGGTTTTATGGTTTGATGTTATATGCACGAGTAGAACACAAGTGAGTTGTGGGCGATATAAGTCATACTGCTTACCAACATGTCATACTTTGGTTCGGCGGTATTGTTGGATGAAGCGGCCCGGACCGACATTATGCGTACGCTTACGCGAGACTGGTTTTACCGCCGTGCTTTGCACACAGGTGACTAGCGGGTGTCAGTTTCTCCAACTTTAGTTGAACCGAGTGTGGCTACGCCCGGTCCTTGCGAAGGTTAAAACAGCATCGACTTGACAAACTATCATTGTGGTTTTGATGCGTAGGTGAGATTGGTTCTTGCTTAAGCCCGTAGCAGCCACGTAAAACTTGCAACAACAAAGTAGAGGACGTCTAACTTGTTTTTGCAGGGCATGTTGTGATGTGATATGTCCAAGACGTGATGCTATATTTTATTGTATGAGATGATCATGTTTTGTAACCGAAGTTAGCGGCAACTGGCAGGAGCCATATGGTTGTCGCTTTATTGTATGAAATGCAAATGCCCTGTAATTGCTTTACTTTATCACTAAGCGGTAGCGATAGTCGTAGAAGCAATAGATGGCGTAAACGACAACGATGCTACGATGGAGATCAAGGTGTCGCGCCGGTGACGATGGTGATCATGATGGTGCTTCGGAGATGGAGATCACAAGCACAAGATGATGATGGCCATATCATATCACTTATATTGATTGCATGTGATGTTTATCCTTTATGCATCTTATCTTGCTTTGATTGACGGTAGCATTTTAAGATGATCTCTCACTAAAAATTATCAAGAAGTGTTCTCCCTGAGTATGCACCGTTGCCAAAGTTCGTCGTGCCCAGACACCACGTGATGATCGGGTGTGATAAGCTCTACGTCCATCTACAATGGGTGCAAGCCAGTTTTGCACACGCAGAATACTCAGGTTAAACTTGACGAGCCTAGCATATGCAGATATGGCCTCGGAACACGGAGACCGAAAGGTCGAGCGTGAATCATATAGTAGATATGATCAACATAAGATGTTCACCATTGAAAACTACTCCATCTCACGTGATGATCGGTTATGGTTTAGTTGATTTGGGTCACGTGATCACTTAGATGACTAGAGAGATGTCTGTCTAAGTGGGAGTTCTTAAGTAATATGATTAATTGAACTTAAATTTATCATGAACTTAGTACCTGATAGTATCTTGCTTGTCTATGTTGATTGTAGATAGATGGCCTGTGCTGTTGTTCCGTTGAATTTTAATGCGTTCCTTGAGAAAGCTAAGTTGAAAGATGATGGTAGCAACTACACGGAATGGGTCCGTAACTTGAGGATTATCCTCATTGCTGCATAGAAAAATTATGTCCTGGAAGCACCGCTAGGTGCTAGGCCTGCTGCTGATGAAACTGACGACGTTAAGAACATCTGGCAGAGCAAAGCTGATGACTACTCGATAGTTCAATGTGCCATGCTTTACGGCTTAGAACCGGGACTTCAACGACGTTTTGAACGTCATGGAGCATATGAGATGTTCCAGGAGTTGAAGTTAATATTCCAGAAGAATGCCCGGATTGAGAGATACGAAGTCTCCAATAAGTTCTATAGCTGCAAGATGGAGGAGAATAGTTCTGTCAGTGAGCACATACTCAAGATGTCTGGGTATTGTAATCACTTGATTCAACTGGGAGTTACTCTTCCGGATGATAGCGTCATTGACAGAATTCTCCAATCACTTCCACCAAGCTACAAGAGCTTCGTGATGAACTATAATATGCAAGGGATGGATAAGACGATTCCCGAGCTCTTCGCAATGCTAAAGGCTGCGGAGGTAGAAATCAAGAAGGAGCATCAAGTGTTGATGGTCAACAAGACCACTAGTTTCAAGAAAAAGGGAAAAGGGAAGAAGAAGGGGAACTTCAAGAAGAACAGCAAGCAAGTTGCTGCTCAAGAGAAGAAACCCAAGTCTGGACCTAAGCCTGAAACTGAGTGCTTCTACTGCAAGCAGACTGGTCACTGGAAGCGGAACTGCCCCAAGTATTTGGCGGATAAGAAGGATGGCAAGGTGAACAAACGTATATGTGATATACATGTTATTGATGTGTACCTTACTAGAGCTCGCAGTAGCACCTGGGTATTTGATACTGGTTCTGTTGCTAATATTTGCAACTCAAAACAGGGACTACGGATTAAGCGAACACTAGCAAAGGACGAGGTGACGATGCGCGTGGGGAATGGTTCCAAAGTCGATGTGATCGCGGTCGGCATGCTACCTCTACATCTACCTTCGGGATTAGTATTAGACCTAAATAATTATTATTTGGTGCCAGCGTTGAGCATGAACATTATATCTGGATCTTGTTTGATGCGATACGGTTATTCATTTAAATCAGAGAATAATGGTTGTTCTATTTATATGAGTAATATCTTTTATGGTCATGCACCCTTGAAGAGTGGTCTATTTTTGATGAATCTCGATAGTAGTGATACACATATTCATAGTGTTGAAGCCAAAAGATGCAGAGTTGATAATGATAGTGCAACTTATTTGTGGCACTGCCGTTTAGGTCATATCGGTGTAAAGCGCATGAAGAAACTCCATACTGATGGTCTTTTGGAACCACTTGATTATGAATCACTTGGTACTTGCGAACCGTGCCTCATGGGTAAGATGACCAAAACACCATTCTCCGGTACTACGGAGAGAGCAACAGATTTGTTGGAAATCATACATACAGATGTATGTGGTCCGATGAATATTGAGGCTCGTGGCGGATATCGTTATTTTCTCACCTTCACAGATGATTTAAGCAGATATGGGTATATCTACTTAATGAAGCATAAGTCTGAAACATTTGAAAAGTTCAAAGAATTTCAGAGTGAAGTTGAAAATCATCGTAACAAGAAAATAAAGTTTCTACGATCTGATCGTGGAGGAGAATATTTGAGTTACGAGTTTGGTCTACATTTAAAACAATGTGGAATAGTTTCACAACTCACGCCACCCAGAACACCATAGCGTAACGGTGTGTCCGAACGTCGTAATCGTACTTTACTTGATATGGTGCGATCTATGATGTCTCTTACAGATTTACCGCTATCATTTTGGGGTTATGCTTTAGAGACGGCCACATTCACGTTAAATAGGGCACCATCGAAATCCGTTGAGATGACACCTTAGGAACTATGGTTTGGCAAGAAACCAAAGTTGTCGTTTCTTAAAGTTTGGGGCTGCGATGCTTATGTGAAAAACCTTCAACCTGATAAGCTCGAACCCAAATCGGAGAAATGTGTCTTCATAGGATACCCAAAGGAGACAGTTGGGTACACCTTCTATCACAGATCCAAAGGCAAGACATTCGTTGCTAAGAATGGATCCTTTCTAGAGAAGGAGTTTCTCTCGAAAGAAGTGAGTGGGAGGAAAGTAGAACTTGATGAGGTAACTGTACCTACTCCCTTGTTGGAAAATAATACATCACAGGAACTGGTTTCTGTGACGTCAAAACCAACTAGTGAGGAAGTTGATGATGATGATCATAGAACTTCAGATCAAGTTAATACAGAACCTCGTAGGTCAAACAGAGTAAGATCCGCACCAGAGTGGCACTGTAATCCTATTCTGGAAGTCATGCTACTAGATCATGATGAACCTACGAACTATGAAGAAGCGATGGTGAGCCCAGATTCCGCAAAATGGCTTGAAGCCATGAAATCTGAGATGGGATCCATGTATGAGAACAAAGTATGGACTTTGGTTGACTTGCCCGATGGTCGGCAAGCAATTGAGAATAAATGGATCTTCAAGAAGAAGACTGACACTGACGGTAATGTTACTGTCTGCAAAGCTTGACTTGTTGCAAAAGGTTTTCGACAAGTTCAAGGGGTTGACTACGATGAGACCTTCTCACCCGTAGCGATGCTTAAGTCTGTCCGGATCATGTTAGCAATTGCCGCATTTTATGATTATGAAATTTGGCAAATGGATGTAAAAACTGCATTCCTGAATGGATTTCTGGAGGAAGAGTTGTATATGATGCAACCAGAAGGTTTTATCGATCCAAAGGAAGCTAACAAAGTGTGCAAGCTCCAGCGATCCATTTATGGACTGGTGCAAGCCTCTCGGAGTTGGAATAAACGTTTTGATAGTGTGATCAAAGCATTTGGGTTTATACAGACTTTTGGAGAAGCCTGTATTTACAAGAAAGTGAGTGGGAGCTCTGTAGCATTTCTAATATTATATGTGGATGACATATTATTGATTGGAAATGATATAGAATTTCTGGATAGCATAAAGGGATATTTGAATAAAAGTTTTTCAATGAAAGACCTCGGTGAAGCTGCTTACATATTGGGCATTAAGATCTATAAAGATAGATCAAAACGCTTAATTGGACTTTCACAAAGCACATACCTTGACAAAGTTTTGAAGAAGTTCAAAATGGATCAAGCAAAGAAAGGGTTCTTGCCTGTATTGCAAGGTGTGAAGTTGAGTAAGTCTCAAAGCCCGACCACTGCAGAAGATAGAGAGAAAATGAAAAATGTTCCCTATGCTTCAGCCATAGGCTCTATCATGTATGCAATGCTGTGTACCAGACCTGATGTGTGCCTTGCTATAAGTTTAGCAGGGAGGTACCAAAGTAATCCAGGAGTGGATCACTGGACAGCGGTCAAGAACATCCTGAAGTACCTGAAAAGGACTAAGGATATGTTTCTCGTATATGGAGGTGACAAAGAGCTCATCGTAAATGGTTACGTTGATGCAAGCTTTGACACTGATCCGGATGATTCTAAATCACAAACCGCATACGTATTTACATTAAACGATGGAGCTGTCAGTTGGTGCAGTTCAAAGCAAAGCGTCGTGGCGGGATCTACGTGTGAAGCGGAATACATAGCTGCTTCGGAAGCAGCCAATGAAGGAGTCTGGATGAAGGAGTTCATATCCGAGCTAGGTGTCATACCTAGTGCATCGGGTCCAATGAAAATCTTTTGTGACAATACTGGAGCGATTGCCTTAGCGAAGGAATCCAGATTTCACAAGAGAACCAAGCACATCAAGAGACACTTCAATTCCATCCGGGATCTAGTCCAGGTGGGAGACATAAAGATTTGCAAGATACATACGGATCTGAATGTTGCAGACCCGTTGACTAAGCCTCTTCCACGAGCAAAACATGATCGACACCAAGACTCCATGGGTGTGAGAATCATTACTATGTAATCTAGATTATTGACTCTAGTGCAAGTGGGAGACTGAAGGAAATATGCCCTAGAGGCAATAATAAAGTTATTATTTATTTCCTTATATCATGATAAATGTTTATTATTCATGCTAGAATTGTATTAACCGGAAACATAATACATGTGTGAATATATAGACAAACAGAGTGTCACTAGTATGCCTCTACTTGACTAGCTTGTTAATCAAAGATGGTTATGTTTCCTAACCATGAACAAGGAGTTGTTATTTGATTAACAAGGTCACATCATTAGTTGAATGATCTGATTGACATGACCCATTCCGTTAGCTTAGCACCCGATCGTTTAGTATGTTGCTATTGCTTCCTTCATGACTTATACATGTTCCTATGACTATGAGATTATGCAACTCCCGTTTACCGGAGGAACACTTTGTGTGCTACCAAACGTCACAACGTAACTGGGTGATTATAAAGGTGCTCTACAGGTGTCTCCGAAGGTACTTGTTGAGCTGGCGTATTTCGAGATTAGGATTTGTCACTCCGAATGTCGGAGAGGTATCTCTGGGCCCTCTCGGTAATGCACATCACTTAAGCCTTGCAAGCATTGCAGCTAATGAGTTAGTTGCGAGATGATGTATTACGGAACGAGTAAAGAGACTTGCCGGTAACGAGATTGAACTAGGTATTGGATACCGACGATTGAATCTCGGGCAAGTAACATACCGATGACAAAGGGAACAACGTATGTTGTTATGCGGTCTGACCGATAAAGATCTTCGTAGAATATGTAGGAACCAATATGGGCATCCAGGTCCCGCTATTGGTTATTGACCGGAGACGTGTCTAGGTCATGTCTACATTGTTCTCGAACCGTAGGGTCTGCACGCTTAAGGTTTCGATGACAGTTTTATTATGAGTTTATGTATTTTGATGTACCGAAGGTTGTTCGGAGTCCCGGATGTGATCACGGACATGACGAGGAGTCTTGAAATGGTCGAGACATAAAGATTGATATATTGGATGGATATATTTGGACACCGGAAAGGTTCCGGATGAGATTGGGATCATACCGGAGTTCCGGGAGGTTACCGGAACCCCCCGGTAAGTATATGGGCCTTATTGGGCCTTAGTGGAAGGGAAGGAGAAGGAGCAAAGGAGGGGGCGCGCCCTCCCAAGCCCAATCCAAATTGGGAGGGGGGCTGGCCCCCCTTTCCTTCTTCCCTCCCCTCTCTTCCTTCCCTCTCCTACTCCTAATAGGAAAGGGGGGCCAAACCTACTTGGAGTAGGTTTGCCCCCCCTAGGGCGCGCCTCCCCTCTTGGCCGGCCCCTCCTCCTCTCCTCCTTTATATACGGGGGTAGGGGCACCCCATAGACACACAAGTTGATCATCGTGATCGTTCTTAGCCGTGTGCGGTGCCCCCCTCCACGATGTTACACCTCGGTCATATTGTAGTGGTGCTTAGGCGAAGCCCTGCGACAGTTGAACATCAAGATCGTCACCACGCCATCGTGCTGACGGAACTCCTCCCCGTATCTCTGCTGGATCGGAGTTTGGGGTGCGTCATCGAGCTGTACGTGTGTCAAGAACTCGGAGGTGCCGGAGTAACGGTGCTTGGATCGGTTGGACCGGGAAGACGTACGACTACTTCCTCTACGTTG
Source organism: Triticum timopheevii (assembly GCA_963921465.1). Taxonomy (NCBI): domain Eukaryota; kingdom Viridiplantae; phylum Streptophyta; class Magnoliopsida; order Poales; family Poaceae; genus Triticum; species Triticum timopheevii. The sequence continues at coordinate 176,215,813 of OY997272.1, forward strand.
CGTCAACGCTTCCGCTTCAGTCTACGAGGGTACGTAGACAACACTCTCCCCTCTCGTTTCTATGTATCACCATGATCTTGCGTGTGCGTAGGAAATTTTTTGAAATTACTGCGTTCCCCAACAAGTTTAGCCTCGTAACTTATTGGAGTAACATTTTATGTGCCTGCTACTTGTGATCCGCATCAGTAAATTCCCCAAAGAGGAGGGGATGATGCAGCACAGTGGCGGTAAGTATTTCCCTCAGTTATGAAACCAAGGTTATCAATCCAGTAGGAGAAACAAGCAAAACTATGTAGACATCACCCGCACAAAAACAACAAATCCTTGCAGCCCAACGCATAGAGGGGTTGTCAATCCCTCCAAGGTATTGAAATATGATAAATAGGTAGATTGATATATGCAAATAAAAAAAAAGCAAATAAAACTCAACAAGTTATTCTTGGGTTTTTGATAATATAATCTGAAACAAAAGAGGTAAATAAATTGGAAACTCTAGCAATATAGATCTGAAAATACATGATGAGAAATAGACCGGGGGGCGTAGATTTCACTAGTGGCTTCTCTCGATAAAATAGCATACGGTGGGTAAACAAATTACTGTTGGGCAATTGATAAAAGAGCAAATAATTATGACGATTCCCAGACGATGATCATGTATATAGGCATCACGTCCAACATTAGTAGACCGACTCCTACCTGCATCTACTACTATTACTCCACACATCAACCACTATCTAGCATGCATCTAGTGTATTAAGTTCATGGAGAAACGGAGTAATGCAATGAGAATGATGACATGATGTAGACAAGATCTGTTCATGTAGGAGTAGACCCCATATTTTTATCCTTAATAGCAACGATACATGCGCGTCATGTCTCTTTCTATCACTGAGATTGAGCACATCAAGATCGAACCCATTACAAAGCACCTCTTCCCATTGCAAGATAAATCAATCAAGTTGGCCAAACAAAACCAAAATATCAAAGAAGAAATATGAGACTATAATAATCATGTATGGATAGATCTGATCATAAACTCACAATTCATCGGATCCCAACAAACACACTGCAAACATAATTACATTGAATAGATCTCTGAAGAGAACACTATATTGAAGAACAAAAAGAGAGAAGAAGCCATCTAGCTACTAACTATGGACCCATAGGTTTGAGGTAAACTACTCACGCATCATCGGAGGAGCACGAATGAGGATGATGAACCCCTCTGTGATCGTGTTCCTCTCTGGAGGAGTGCCAAAAAAGGGCTCTAGATTGGATCTCGTGGCTTTGGAACTTGCGGCGGCTGAAACAATTTTTCGTCGACTCCCCTTAGGGTTTCTGGAATACTTGGGTATTTATAGAGCTCAGAGGAGGTGGAAAGGACTCGTGTGGGCCCTACTACCCACCAGGGCATGCCAGGGGCCTTTGACGTGCACAGGTGCCTAGTGGGCTCGATGGACCTCCCCTCATGTGCTTCCTTGACTCTCTGGATGTCTTCTGGGCAGAAAAAAATCTCCAAAAAGTTTCGTGGCATTTGGACTCCGTTTGGTATTGATTTTCGGCGAAGTAAAAAACAAGCAGAAAAAACAACTAGCACTGGGCACTATGTCAAACCCAAAAAATGATATAAATTTGCCAAAAAATGATTATAAACATCCAAGAATGATAATATAACAACATGGAACAATCAAAAATTATAGATACGTTGGAGACTTATCATCATCCCCAAGCTTAGTTCATGCTTGTCCTCGAGTAGGTAAATGATAAAAACATATTTTTTGATGTGGAATGCAGCCTAACATGTTCATCATATATTCTTTTTTTTGTAGCATCGACATATGGACTTTTAGATGATTCAAAATAATAGTCTATAATTTGACATGAAGACCTTAATACTCAAGCATATCAAGAAGCAACCATGTCTTTCAAAATATCAACACTAAAGAAGGCTATCCCTAGCCTATTATGCTCGATCATTGATCCATTCATGAAACACACTCAAATATTAACTATGCCCAATGCACAAGTATGATAATAATGTCCCTAGTTGGTTCTTCATAAGAGAAGATGGAGACTCAACAAAATAAAAATTGCATAAAGTAAATATATAGGCCCTTCACAGAGGGAAGCAGAGATTTGTAGAGGTGCCAGAGCTCAAAGCTTAAATTGAGAGATAAAATTATTTTGGGTGGCATGCTTTTCCTGTCAACGAAAACAACTAAGAGTTCCCAATATCTTCCATGCTAGATAAATCATAGGCGGTTCCCAAACATAAAATAAAGTTTATTTCCTTTTCCATCATTCTTTCATAATCCATGGCTAGCCATATCCACGGGTGCCTTCCATAGCAACACATGCCAAAGGAATTTATTATAGTATTTTTTTGCATTTTAGGACCAGGCATCCCTATTACTGCCACACTCTCATGCAATGACAAGTGAATAAACACTCATCTTGAGAATAACATACCTAGCATGGAAAATATCGGCCACCCCTTGCCGCTTCATGAGCGGTACGGGCATACAAAAGAGAAGATTATTTTGAAAATTAGAGTTGGCACATACAAATTTACTTGGAACGACATGGAAATACCGCATATAGCACTACTAGGGAAAACCTTATACACAGAACTTTAGCAGTAGCGTGTGTCAAAGAAGCACGCTGGTGCTAAATAGCAGCAGCGAGCTTGCCGAAACCGCGCTGCAGATAGTTTCGTAGTAGTAGCGCGTCTCACAGAAAACACGTTACTACTAAAATTCTCACGGCTTAGCCGATATGGTACACATAGTACTAGCGATCTACATGGAACCGCGCTACTGCTACTTTCTTTGTAGCAGGGCGTTTTGCTCTAAACTCGCTTCTACTAAATGATATAAAATTAAATGAAAAGCAAATAGAAAGGTAATTGAGAATGAGAGAAATCGAAGAAGGTGAAAGGAAAAAAATAAAATGTGAAGAAAAATAAGTGGAAGAGGGAAAAAGGAGAAAGTTGTAGCAGTAGCGCGTATCGCAGAACGTGCTGTAGCTAATGTAGCAGCAGCATGTTTCTGGGAACGCGCTACTGCTACTTCTGACTTAACCACCGCGTTCGTCCTTCCCCACGACCACTTCCCCCAAATCTTACTACTCCGCTCTCGCCGCCGCCGTCGCCCGTCAGTCGCCGCGCGCTCTCCGCACACCCTCTACGCCGCCCCCGCCCCCGGATTCAACGCCGCCCCCCGCCCCCGACCTCAACGCCGCCCCGGACGCCGCCCCCGACCTCAACGCCGCCCCGGACGCCGCCCCAAGCCCGACCTCGACGCCGCCTGCCCCTCTCTCACCGCAGGCACCAGATCGAGGTGAGCACGCCCGCTCCTCCCCCTCCCCTACCTCTGCCTAGATAGAGTTCTTCAAATTTTAGTTGCATCAAATAGTTAGGGTTCATCTATGGGTGTAAATGAATTGGATACAGATGCGGCTGGGATTTTTTCTTAGGTGACGTTTTCTTAGATGATGAATAAACACTAGTGTAATGCATAATAGAACGAGTAAAATTTGACCTTCTTCTATTTAGTTAGTAAGAACTAGTTAGTAAGAACTAGGTACTAATTAGGTGATTTTTTAGTTAAAGCAATTTTTCCCGCCTCGACGTGGACGATGCCTATCCCACATCCTCGTCATTGAGTCGGCGGAGGACGACACCTGCTTGACCAGATCGTCCATGTCCGGGACTGGGCTCCGCCGGGGTGGTACTAGGAGGCGCTACCTACCGGGGGGCGCAGGTTGGTGAGGAGCCAGCCTGTCGTTGACCCGAACCTTCTTTAGTGGCGGTCGCGTGGGCCAGTGACGATCCAGAGACTCAAGGACTCCGCGGAGGTGGTGCATCACCGTGTCAGTGAGGAGGACGCGCACGTTCATCGCTACTTGTTTGCGTTGGAGCACAGGCCGTTCTCCAATACCTGGCAGGTTCTCCGGGGATCTCACTGGAGCTATGATCCCGTGATGGTGCCTTCTCTGTGGGTGTCCACCGCCCGCGCCGATACCCGTCGTGTGCTAGAGTTTTAGTTGTATTAGTGATGTTATATGTATGACACTATTCATGATGTATTAGTGATAATATTCGACGATGTACTGACGCATGAGATGATCTACTTTTGCTTATTGAATGCATGAGATGATCTACTTTTGAAATGTATATCTTGTGTTGCTCAATATCCAAGTGGCCGGTCATGTTTGCAGGTTACACCTTCAAGTGGCCTATGTTTTGCCGGAGTGTTGATTCATTTCCGTACCGGCAAATTTCAGGCGCTTGATATGTCCTATTTTGGCAAAGGTCATGCCGGATTTTTCCGTGAATTTTGGCATGACTTGTGCTAGAATATGTAGGAAATATCGAGTGCCCCGGATTTGTGTGTTGAGTATCTTGGTAGTTGTCTTCGATCGATTTTCAATTAATGTTTTAACTATGAACATAGGAAATGTCTGACGACGAGAAGGATTTCGGTATTTGCAAATACTGCGAAGACGAGCGCGGCCTGTGCGACGGAATCTTCCTAGATGATGATAGGCGCTTCAGCATCAAGCTGGACGAGAACTTCGAAGTGGATACAGTAAGTCACAATGACAAGTCTCTTTTCGTAATTAAGCATGACATCTGCTTCATTTGCTTCAACTTATATTTTTTTTACTATTCTACTAGCGTATCCCCTGCCATGCAAGAGTTTTTGTATTGGATAAGATAGGTTTCAGTCATAGTATGGAGGAAAAGAAAGTTTACTTGAAGACCGAGCATGGTTATATTTTCCATGCGAAGTTATACAATTCAGACGACTACACCTATTTTGGATGCAAAACATGGCGAGCACTATGCAAGACTTATGCATTTGAGCCTGATATGGTTATCACCTTTGATATTCGTCCGGAAGATGATATTGAAGGTAATACTGACATCTGGGTTAATGTGCAAATGCCTCCAGTTATACCATTATGTAAGTTTCTCAACCATATTTATGTCTTTGATATTGTTTATTCAAAAATAGTTGACAACTAATTTGTATTGTCAGCTTATTTCCGTGCAAGCAAACATGTCCAGCGCTTGGTAAACATGAGGAGAGCTACACATGTTTTATGTTCTTTTACCTAAGAGAGAGCAGCAGGAGTGAGTAGCTGGCTAGAAATGAGTTTCAGGATGATGATGTGCTACATTATTACTATGATGATAAAATAGCTAGTGTTGGTGGTAATGACTATGATGATTTATTAGCTAGTGTTAGTGGTGATTAAATAAATACTGTTGGTGGTAATGACCATGATGATGATTAAATATCTTGTGCTGGCGGATTAGATTCAAGTGGAGGCAACATGTGGTGCACATCGAAAGTACTACTAGTCCAAACTAGATCAAGTTTGGATTAGTAGTATACTTTTGACATGCACCACATATTGCCTCCACTTGAACCTAATCCACCTTCATTTAATACACTGTTATGGATATAATGATGTAAACCTCATAACAGCTGGTATTGTACCAATATTTGTATGATGGCGCATAAATACACTAAAAAAATAAAAAAAAATACTAGTAGCGATGGAAAGAAAACACGCTGCAAGTAGATACCTTAGCAGTAGCGCGGTAGTGAACAAGCGCTGCAGCTATTTGTCCTAGCAGTAGCGCGTGATGGCACGCGTTACTGCTAAGCAATAGCTATAGCGCCTTATTAGTAGCGCGGCCACCCGCGCTACTAGTGGGCACAAAACACGCGCTACTGCTAGGGTTTTCCCTAGTAGTGTAGGTAGGTATGGTGGACTCATTTGGCACAACCTGGGTTTAAGGAATTTGGATGCACAAGTCGTATTCCCACTTAGTACAAATGGAGGCTAGCAAATATATTGAGAAGCGACTAACCAAGAAACAAAAACCATCATAGAAGAGCATTAAACATAACTAACACCAAATAATGCACCACAAGTAGGATGTAACTTCATCGCATAACTATTGACTTAATGTGCATGCATAAGGAATCACAAACCTTAACACCAATATTCTTACTAAAGCATAATTACTCACCAACATGACTCACATATCACTATCTCCATATCGCAAAACTATTGTAGGGGATCAAGTTTTTATGTCCAATTGTCTTCATGAAAGTTTGTATTATATCCCTCCCGAATATCTCTCTCTTTGGGACCAAATTCTTTAAAGCAAATTGCCATTGCTAATAACAAGCTCTCAAACAAATTTAAGTGAAGTGTGAGAGCACATATTTCAAAAATTCTACTAACTCTCAAAATAATCTAAGTGGAGCATGAGAGCATATTTCTTCAAAATAACAGCACCACTGTCCTAAAAAATATATACGTGAAGTACTAGAGCAATTCCATGGCTCAAAAAATTTAAGTGAAGCATAGAGAGCGATTCTAAAAAATCATAGCATAATTATGGCTCTCTCAAATAGGTGTGTCCAGCAAGGATGATTGTGACAAACTAAAAAGCAAAACAAGCAAAGACTCATATAATACAAGATGCTCCAAGCAAAACTCATGATATGTGATGAACAAAAATATATCTCCAAGTAAAATTACCGATGGTCGTTAGAAGAAAGAGGGGATGCCTTCCGGGGCATCCCCAAGCTTAGTTGCTTGGTACTCCTTGAATATTACCTTGGGGTTCCATGGGCATCCCCAAGCTTAGGCTCTTTTCACTCCTTATTCCTTCATCCATCGTGATCTCACCCAAAACTTGAAAACTTCAATCACACAAAACTTAACAAAAACCTTCGTGATATCCGTTAGTATGATAAAGCAAATCACCACTTTAAGTACTGTTGTAAACCCATTCATATTTTATTATTGGATTATACCTATTGCATTCTAACTTTACCATGACTTATACCCCCCGATACAATCCATAGATTCATCAAAATAAGCACAAAATGCAACGAAAACAGAATCCATCAAAAACAAAAACAACCTATAGCAATCTGAACATTGACCATACTTCTATAAATCCAAAATTCTGAAAAAATAGGACAACGTGGGAAATTTGTATATTAGTCTTGTGTAAAACATTCAGAGCAAAAGCACTTTTCTGTGATTTTTCTAAAATTCTGCTATTGGGCGCAAAAGTTTCTGTTTTTCAACAGGATCAAATCAACTATCACCCAACATGATCCTAAAGGCTTTACTTGGCACAAACACTAACTAAAACATGAAAACACAATCATAATCGTAGCATAATTGTGTAAACACACAAGAGAAGAAAGAACAAGAGAAACATTTATTTTATTCATTGGGTTGCCTCCAAACAAGCTCTTTCTTTATAGCCATCAAGATAGGCTCGGGATATTAATGATGCTCACATAAAAGCAATAATTGACGCACTAAGAGAGCATCATAAAACATGTGACCAACACATTTAAGTCTAACATACTTCCTATGCATAGTCATTTTATAGGAAAACAAATTATCAAGACAAGCAATTTCTAGCATATTCAAATAGGAAGAAGGAAGCATCAATAACTTTAACACAAAGAAAGGTGATTTAGTAACATGAAAATTTCTACCACAATATTTTTCTCTCTCATAATAATTATATGTGGGATCATATTCAAATTAAAATATATAGATATCAAACAAAATATTCTCTTTGTGACCCACATGCATGCAAAGTTGACACTCTTCCAAAATAGTGAGATTATCATCAAATAAAGTCATGACCTCTCCAAGCCCACTTACATAAAAAAAATCATAAGATCGATCATTCTCCAAAGTAGTGGGATCATTATTACCTAGAGTGGACACTCTTACAAACCCACTTTCAATATTGTTGCAAAGACTATTATCAATATCATATTCATCGAGAGGCTTAAATAAATTTTCAAGATCATAAGAAAAATCACCCCAATCATGATCATTACAATAAGTAGTGGACATAGCAAAATTAGAATCCCCAAAGATTGGGGTTTTGCATATTATTAGCACAATTGACATTAATAGAATTTATAATAACATCATTTCAATCATGTCTTCCATTCAAGGAGATATCGTGAATCACTTTATAAATTTCTTGTTTTAACACTTCATCACAATTTTCAGATTCACAAATCTCAAGCAAAACTTCATAAAGATAATCTAGTGAAACCAATTCGATCATAATTTGATATTTTAAAAATATTAGCAAGTGGATGAGGATCCATATCAATAGATTTTTAACAAGCGAAGATGCAAGCAAATAGAAGCCACATGGCAACACAAGAAAAAAAGGCAAACGAGCAAAAAATGCCAATAAAAAGGCGAATATTTTTTTTGTTTTTTTGAAAATATTTTAGGAGTGGGGGAGATGAATACGAGAGGAAAATGGAAAATAAATTAAATTGAAAGGAGATGAGATTTGTGATTGTGTACCTGATAGATCTGGACTTGATCCTTCCCGGCAAAGGCGCCAGAAATTCTTCCTACTACCTATGATCTACGTAAGTAAATTCCCTGAAGAGGAGGGGATGATGCTTCACAGAGGTGGTAAGTATTTCCCTCAGTTATGAAACCAAGGTTATCAATCCAGTACGAGAACCAAACAAAACTATGTAGACAACACCTGCACACAAACAACAAATCCTTGCAACCCAACGTGTAGAGGGGTTGTCAATCTCTCCAAGGTATTGAAATATGATAAATAGGTAGATTGATATATGCAAATAAAATAAAAGCAAGTAAAACTCAGCGAGATATTTTTGGGTTTTTGATAATATAGATCTGAAACAAAAGAGGTAAATAAATTGGAAACGCTAGCAATATAGATCTGAAAATATATGATGAGAAATAGACCCAGGGGCCATAGATTTTACTAGTGGCTTCTCTCAAGAAAAGAGCATACGGTGGGTAAAAAAATTATTGTTGGGCAATTGATAAAAAAGCAAATAATTATGACGATATCCAAGATGATGATCATGTATATAGGCATCACGTCCAAGATTAGTAGACTGACTCCTGCCTGCATCCACTACTATTACTCCACACATCGACTGCTATCCAGCATGCATCTAGTGTATTAAGTTCATGGAGAAACAGAGTAATGCAATAAGAATGATGACATGATGTAGACAAGATCTATTCATGTAGGAATACACCCCATCTTTTATCCTTAATAGCAACAATACATGTGTGTCATGTCTCTTTCTGTCACTAAGATTGAGCACCGCAAGATCGAACCCATTACAAAGAACCTCTTCCCATTGCAAGATAAATCAATCAAGTTAGCCAAACAAAACCAAAATATAGGAGTGAAATACGAGGCTATAATAATCATTTATGGATAGATCTGATCGTAAACTCACAATTCATCGGATCCCAACAAACACACCGCAAAAAGAATTACATCGAATAGATCTCCTAAGAGAACATTGTATTGAAGAACAAAAAGAGAAAAGAAGCCATTGATAACCCACAAGTATAGGGGATCGCAACAGTTTTTGAGGGTAGAGTATTCAACCCAAATTTATTGATTCGACACAAGGGGAGCCAAAGAATATTCTCAAGTATTAGCAGCTGAGTTGTCAATTCAACCACACCTGGAAACTTAGTATCTGCAGCAAACTGTTTAGTAGCAAAGTAATATGATAGTGTTGGTAACGGTAACAAAAGTAAAGACAACAAAAGTAATGTTTTTGGTATTTTGTAGTGATTGTAATCGTAGCAACAGAAAAGTAAATAAGTGTAAACCAGTATATGGAAAACTCGTAGGCACCGGATTAGCGATGGATAATTATGCCGGATGTGGTTCATCATGTAGCAGTCATAACATAGGGTGACACAGAACTAGCTCCAGTTCATCAATGTAATGTAGGCATGTATTCCGTATATAGTCATACATGCTTATGGAAAAGAACTTGCATGACATCTTTTGTCCTACCCACCTGTGGCAGCGGGGTCCTATTGGAAACTAAGGGATATTAAGGCCTCCTTTTAATAGAGAACCGGAACAAAGCATTAGCACATAGTGAATACATGAACTCCTCAAACTATGGTCATCACCGGGAGTGGTCTCGATTATTGTTACTTCGGGGTTGCCGGATCATAACACATAGTAGGTGACTATAGACTTGCAAGATAGGATCTAGAACACACATATATTCATGAAAACATAATAGGTTCAGATCTGAAATCATGGCACTCGGGCCCTAGTGACAAGCATTAAGCATAGCAAAGTCATAGCAACATCAATCTCAGAACATAATGGATACTAGGGATCAAACCCTAACAAAACTAACTCGATTACATGATAAATCTCATCTAATCCATCACCGTTCAACAAGCCTACGATGCAATTACTCACGCACGGCGGTGAGCATCATGAAATTGGTGATGGAGGATGGTTGATGATGATGACGGCGATGAATCCCCCTCTCCGGAGCCCCAAACGAACTCCAGATCAGCCCTCCCGAGAGAGATTAGGTCTTGGCGGCGGCTCCGTATCGTAAAACGCGATGATTTCTTCTCTCTGATTTTTTTCTCCCCGAAAGACAATATATGGAGTTGGAGTTGGCATCGGAGGGCCACCAAGGGGCCCACGAGGTAGGGGGGTGCGCCCAGGGGGGCGCCCCCACCCTCGTGAGGAGGGTGTGGGCCCCCTGGTCTTCATCTTTTGCGAGGATTTTTCTTTATTTTTTCTAAGGTGTTCCGTGGAGTTTCAGGACATTTCGAGAATTTTTATTTTCTGCACAAAAAACAACACCATGGCAGTTCTGCTGAAAACAACGTCAGTCCGGGTTAGTTCCATTCAAATCATACAAGTTAGAGTCCAAAACAAGGGCAAAAGTGTTTGGAAAAGTAGATACGATGGAGACGTATCAACTCCCCCAAGCTTAAACCCTTGCTTGTCCTCAAGCAATTCAGTTGACAAACTGAAAAAGAAAAAGAGAAACTTTTACAAACTCTGTTTGCTCTTGTTGTTGTAAACATGAAAAGCCAGCATTCAAGTTTCAGCAATTATTATGAACTAACCATACTCACAATAACACGTAGGTCTCACAATTACTCATATCAATAGCATAATCAACTAGCGAGCTATAATAATAAAACTCGGGAAACAACACTTTCTCAAAATAATCATAACATGATATAACAAAATGGTATCTCGCTAGCCCTTTCTGAGACCGCAAAACATAAATGCAGAGCACCTTTAAAGATCAAGGACTGACTAAACATTGTAATTCATGGTAAAAGAGATCCAGTCAAGTCATACCCAATATAAACCAATAATAATGAATGCAAACGACAGTGTGCTCTCCAACGGGTGCTTTTTAATAAGAAGGGTGATGACTCAACATAAAAGTAAATGGATAGGCCCTTCGTAGAGGGAAGCAGGGATTTGTAGAGGTGCCAGAGCTCGGTTTTGGAATAGAGATAAATTATATTTTGAGCGGCATACTTTCATTGTCAACATAACAACTAAAAGACGACGATATCTTCCATGCTAAACAGATTATAGGCGGTTCCCAAACAGAATGGTAAAGTTTATACCCCCTCCTCCACAAGCATCAATCCATGGCTTGCTCGAAACAACAAGTGCCTCCAACATTCAACGGGTCCCAGGGGGAGTTTTGTTTGCAATTATTTTGATTTAGTTTGCACAAAGCATGGGACTGGGCATCCTGGATACCAGCCATTTTCTCGTGAATGAGGAGCGGAGTCCACTCCTCTTGAGAATAACTCGCCTAACACGGAAGATAAGGGCAGCTCTAGTTGACATATGAGCTATTCAAGCATGCAAAACAGAATGTTTATTTGAAGGTTTAGAGTTTGGCACATACAAATTTACTTGGAACGGTAGGTAAATACCGCATATAGGTAGGTATAGTGGACTCATATGGAATAACTTTGGGGTTTAAGGAGTTTGGATGCACAAGCAGTATTCCCTCTTAGTACAGGTGAAGGCTAGCAAAAGACTGGGAAGCGACCAACTGAGAGAGCGACAACAGTCGTAAACATGCATTAAAATTAATTCACACCGAGTACAAGCATGAGTATGATATAATCCACCATGAACATAAATATCATGAAGGCTATGTTGATTTGATTCAACTACATGCGTGAACATGTGCCAAGTCGAGTGAGGGAGTCCCGGAGTAGGGGGTGTCCGGATAGCCAAACTATCATCTTCGGCGGACTCCTGGACTATGAAGATACAAGATTGAAGACTTTGTCCCGTGTCCGGATGGGACTTTCCATGGCGTGGAAGGCAAGCTTGGCGATACGGATATGTAGATCTCCTACCATTGTAACCGACTCTATGTAACCCTAACCCTCTTTGGTGCCTATATAAACTGGAGGGTTTTAGTCCGTAGGATGAACAACAATCATACCATAGGCTAGCTTCTAGGGTATAGCCTCTCTGATCTCGTGGTAGATCTACTCTTGTACTACCTATATCATCAATATCAATCAAGCAGGAGTAGGGTTTTACCTCCATCGAGAGGGCTCGAACCTGGGTAAAAACATCGTGTCCCTTGTCTCCTGTTACCATCCGCCTAGATGCACAGTTCGTGACCCCCTACCCGAGATCCGCCGGCTTTGACACCGACATTGGTGCTTTCATTGAGAGTTCCTCTGTGTCGTCATCTTTAGGCCCGATGGCTCCTCCGATCATCAACAACGATGCGGTCCAGGGTGAGACTTTTCTCCCCGGACAGATCTTCGTATTCGGCAGCTTTGCACTGCGGGCCAATTCGCTTGGCCATCTGGAGCAGATCGAAAGCTACGCCCTTGGCCATCAGGTCAGATTTGGAAGTTTGAACTACACGGCTGACGTCCACGGAGACTTGATCTTCGACGGGTTCGAGCCACAGCCAAGCGCGCCGCACTGTCACGAAGGGCATGATCTAGCTCTGCTGCCGGACAATGCCCTGGAGGCCGCACTAGTGTCCGCTCTGACCCTTAGCTCGGAGCCGACTATGCCGATCGAGGACGGGTGGCTGGACACCGCCTCAGGGGCTGCTATCTCTATGGCGATTGAGCCGAACACCAAGCCTGTACTTTGCGAAGCTCGTGACTCCAAGGTGCTAGACTCCTCTCCGGACTCCGAACCTTCCGCGCTCCTGCCAATCGAATCCAACTGGGTGCCGATCATGTAGTTCACCGCCGTGGACATCTTTCAGCACCCGCCCTTTAGCGACGTCCTGAATTTACTAATATCTCTCTCTTTATTAGGAGAGCCCTGGCCGGATTATGGTCAGCAAGGTTGGTATGCGGACGATGAAGAAATTCAAATCCCACCCACCACCCACTTCGTAGCCACTGTCGAAAGTTTAAACGACGTGCTCGATTTCGACTCCGAAGACATCGACGGTATGGACGACGATGTAGGAGATAAGAATGAACCAGCACCTATAAGGCATTGGACAGCCACCTCATCTCACGATGTATACATGGTGGACACACCTAAAGGAAGCGATAACAAGGAGCAACGTGACGACACGAGGGATCAACCCCTCGAAAAGCAGTCAAAACGGCGACGTAAGCGCCGCTCAAAGTCCCGCCTCGACAAAGACAACAGCCATTCAGACCCAGCCTTAGAGCAGGGCGAACCGGTGGACGATGAACATGCTATCAAGCAACCGTCCGAACAGGGCAACCTGGATAAACAATCCGTCCCCGGCGAAGATAACAGTCCGGACGATCTCACGCCGGACAAGTTGCCGGAGCAGAAGAACCTCCACAAAAGGCTCGTCGCTACTGCGCGTAGCCTGAAAAAGCAGAAGCTGAAGCTCAAAACGGCGGAAGATGCGCTCAGAATCAGATGGAGCAAAGTACTCAACACCGCAGACAAATACGGCGATAGTCGCCGAACAAAGAGCTACCCGAAGCGAAAACTACTGCCAGAATTTGATGAGGAGGCCGTAGAGCCACCACAATCAAAGAACAAGGAGACCACCCGGTAGGATAGACGACCCCATGGCAAACATAGAGCGGCAAACAGTGCCGCACACAAGCCGACATGCGATCCGCACACGGATTCGCATCAAAAAGATCGCCCAATTAGATCTATCTACGGGCCAAGAAAGCAAGCTCTAGTAAGCAATGCAACACATCAAATATCCGAATATTACGGTACACCCAAATATAGGGGTGCCGCACACCCCCTATGTTTCACCGATAAGGTTCTGGATCATGAATTTCCGACGGGATTCAAGCCCGTAAACATAGAGGCATACGATGGAACAACAGACCCTGGAGTCTGGATTGAGGATTACATCCTCCACATACACATGGCTAGAGGAGATGACCTCCATGCCATAAAATACTTACCCCTCAAGCTCAAAGGGCCAGCCTGACATTGGCTCAAAAGCCTCCCCGAAAACACCATTGGAAGTTGGGAAGAGCTCGAGGATGATTTTCGGGCAAATTTTCAATGGACCTATGTCCGACCTCCGGATGCAGACGATTTAAGTCACATAACTCAACAACCCGGAGAGTCAGCCCAAAAATTCTGGAACAAATTCCTTACTAAAAAGAACCAAATAGTCGACTGTCCGGACGTCGAAGCCTTAACAGCTTTCAAACACAACGTTCGAGACGAATGGCTCGCCAGACACCTCGGCCAAGAAAAGCCAAGAACAATGGCCACATTAACAAGCCTCATGACCCGCTTTTGCGCAGGAGAGGATAGCTGGCTGGCAAGATGTAGTACCAGCAACCCAAGTACATCCGAAGTCAGGGATGGAAACGGGAAACCGCGACGCAGCAAGGACCAGCGCTAGACCAAGGGCAACAGCTCGAAGAGCACGGCAGTCAACGCCGGATTCAAAAGCTCTCGGCAGAATCATAAAAAACTGCCCCTAAGGATAATAGGGACGAGCTATCTAACTTAAAAAAAAATCTTGGACAAGATATGCCAAATCCATAGTACTCCTGGGAAGACTGCAAACCATACAAACAGAGATTGTTGGGTCTTCAAGCAGTCCGGCAAACTCAACACCGAACACAAGGGGCTCGACACACCAAGCGAGGACGATGAAGAACCCCACAAGCAGAGCACCGGAAAACAAAAGAATTTCCCACAAGAAGTCAAAACAGTAAACTCACTTTACGTGACAAAAGGGAAAAACAGAACGACGCCCATGGAGATAAGCGCCATACGGCCTATCCCAGAGGAGTCCCGCCACTGGTTGTCAAAACCAATCACCTTCGACCATCAAGATTACTCTAGAAGTATCCAGAATGCAGGATGGACTGCCTTGATATTAGATCCGATAATCGACGGACTCCAATTTACACAAGCCTAATGGACGGCGGTAGTGATCCAAACCTGTTATATCAGGACACAATCCGCAAAATGGGGATAGACCCAACCAAAATTCGCCATAGCAACACTTCCTTTCAAGGGGTAATGCCAGGACGATATGCCCATTGTACAGGCTCTCTATTGCTAGAAGTTGTGTTCGGCTCACCCGACAACTTCCGCCGTGAAAAGTTAACTTTCCACCTTGCCCCATTTACAAGTAGCTTTCAAGCACTACTGGGGCGCGAAGCCTTCGCCCGCTTTAACGCAATACCGCATTATGCATCACTCACACTTAAAATGCCCGGTCCACGAGGCATCATCTCCTTAAAGGGAAATATCGAGTGTTCCTCGAGCGCGGAAGATTGTGTGACTGCCTCGACGGCCACACACTAAACCGGCTTCACTCATCCAAGCACCTAAATAGGTCTTTCAGACCCCGGACACGGTTAGACGAGTCCGGCGTAAACATACAAGGGCTTACTAGCCGCATACCCCCGCACTAGGGGCTCCGCGCATGTACAACAAGAGACATTAAAGCTCAAATTTTATTCATTTTTTGAATTGTACTTTGTTTATTTAGTATAACGTACATTTTCGCACGCTCCTTTTCAACTAAGTTCCTCTCTTTTACAGATGAACACCATGCTACACCCGTCCAGGATACGGCACAACGGAGACACAGGCGCAGACGTGTAGTAGGGACCCGTTGCAAGGATTCTTTTCAGATTAAGACCCTGCGTAAACCTTTTTTACTATCTCTTGTTGATACACATCCCCTGGTTTCTTGCTATAATCGAGGAGGAGGCTGGCGTTTTGGCATGGGCCACGTCAGAATTTTGCGCGTACCTGGACACCAGGGGCTTCTACCAAGGGCGTTGTTCGGCCCATCTTCATAAAGACCAAATACCATAGGGAGTGTTTGGCGTCTTGAGTTAGGCCTTATATGCATCAGCTCCAAATCATGTCTTTGGTCAAATGTTGGGTTTGCCCGGCTCCTGTGTTTTGCTGCCTTACGTTACACTCTATCCGCTAACGTGGCACTAGGAGAACTACTGCGATTGTGCCCTGGTTCGTCCAGGTGAGCACCTCAGTAGAGAAAGCCGAAAACTGACTGTCATGATATAGCGTGAGACTGGTCAACCACTCGACGACCCGCCGGAATCTATAGGATTCCTCCGCATTGACAAAGGGCCGTTTCCTGGTCAGGCACATACGCTCCCCGAATTCGGGTGAGCGCGGTGCCCCTAGGGGCTATATAGTAGCCCCACTGTCAAACTCCTATGGCTAAGTGAAAGTGATAAAGCATTATAGTCCGGTTGCCTGGTTTGCTACTCTATCACCTCCTTTATAGGACCAAGACGTTGGATCAAGTGTGAAAATGCACATTTTGCAAACACCCCCGCATTATATGCGTGGGGGCTGAGCCGAAGACTGCCATCTTTCAGGTTATATACACATATACATCAACGGCCGCACAGGAGGTATTTTAATTTTCGAAGGCACAAGTATAAAAAGCTTTTATATTTCACCGAAACATTGTTTCACAATAAATACATGTTATTCGAACATAATATCCTTCGAGCACTGCGTCTCTGTTAAACGAGCGCCCTGCAGAACTTCCTGAAAATAGTGCTCGACAGGTACTCGGCTTCCGTCCGAATCTTGGGATGCAACATCGATGGCCTTCATCTCCGCCCAGTATGTCTTGACACGGGCAAGAGCCATCCGCGCACCCTCTATGCATGCTGACCTCCTCATTGCATTGATATGCGGCACCGCACCAAGGAACTGCTGCACCAAGCCAAAATAACTCTTTGGCTCGCGCCTCTTCGGCCACAAAAGACTCACGAGATCCTTCATCGCAAGTCCGGATAACCTATTCAGCTCCGCCCATTCGGCCAAGCGATCGGTTAATGGAAGTGGGCGCTCCGGATTATGGAACCGCGACCAAAAAACCTTTCCCGTTTTGTGATCCTCTTGATCTCGGAAGTGTTCGGCCGCGTCCGCCGCACTTGCCGCCAAGTCCAGATAAGCATATTCCGCACTCCACAGCCGGTCCAACTGAGCATAATTAGGGTCCAGGAATTTCCTCCGCAGCAGAAAGGGCTTTCCAGCCGCGATATCTCCGGCCTGACGCAGCTCCTCCTTCATAGCTCTCATCGCAGAGCGAGCATCCTTGGCCTCGGCAGTGGCCTTCTTCAGGTCCTCTCGTACCGCCCGATCTTCTTTTTCAAGAAGCTTGCAGCGGTCGGTAGCATTCTTCAACTCCACGGCCATCTCAGCCATCTCCTTATTGCTTCGGCAGTGAGCAGCCTGTTCGGCTTTTAGCTCTTCGGCCGCCTTTAAGGCAGCCGCGTCACTCTTTCTGGCCTGCTCCTTGGCTTGGGCGAGCTCCGCCCGCAGGTTCTCCATGGCAGCGGCACCATCTGCGTCAAGCATACTCATTGTAAGGCACGGGCATCAAGCTCCCTTACCAGGTGTCCGCGGGGAAATTGCATACCTTGTGACTCGTCAAGTCGACTATTGACAAGCGCGATGTCGACATCAGCCACGTCAAGTTGCCGCTTTAGTTCGACAAATTCATCAGTTCGGCCAGCCACCGGACCTTTCGCCACCTTCATAGGAAGGGCGACACATTATACCTGGGATTATGATGCTTGGCGCGCTGTCATTTTTGACAACACACCGAGCCTCAGGGGCTACTATCTACTCAGGGCGCATTTTATATGCAGAACTGTCAGAAGGTACATCATTTTGCGTACCTGAAAACCTATCAGTAAACTTTTGACGGCTTCTTGCAATCCGCTCTCAGTGGAGGAAATCCTTTCAATCACCATACCCTTTAACGCACGGTGATCTTCTGAGATAGATGCTCGCCCGAGCAGATCCTTTAGCTCCTCCGACCGTACACCAGGTGGTGCCGGACTCGCCCGATGGCCTTTTTCAAAGGCCGGACGCGGAGGGCTTTGAGGGGAAATATGACTGCATTCCGACTCCACCGGACTCGGAGAAACCCTCCGCGACGACACCTCAGGGTCGCCCGCCTTGCCGACGGTACGGCAGGGGGAGGCGTTTCACTCTCTATCATCTCCAGACGAAGATCCCCCAAAGATGAGCTCTGCCGAGAAGGGCTGAGATCCGAACTACAAGGTAAAACTCCGGTCATCTTCATCAGAAATAGGGCAGGGATATCCTTTATTTTAATAAAAACTCCCCTTTTTTACTTATGGCTCGGTGGAGGGCTAATCCCCTTGGGGGCATATTGCGGCCGAGGCATCTCTCGGCGCCGGACCCTCTGACGAAGATTTCTTCCCCCGCTTTGAGACCATGGTCTCCGGGTCTTCAGAGGTGGTCCTCTTCTTCCCTTGGATGGAGGGATTCTCGATCCCTCCTTTCCTGGCAGCCTCCTTCGCGGAGGCGGTAGCTTCCTTGTTCCCCCCTTCACCTTCTTCCGAAGGCGCAACCTCCAGCATCCTGGTTAACACGGGATCCGGCGTGGTCTCAGGGAGGGGGTCCGGACACCTGATTACTTTGCTTTCGCTATCCACTCCTGTTCAAGGGACAACTCTTTTAAAGGGCAAGTTTGTGATAAATATAGGATAGTGTGTCCGGGTACAGGGCTACTTACTTGAGTATACGGGCGATTGCAGCTCAGACCTGCGTCCTCGGTCAAGTCCGGACACATCTCTTGTGATCCGAAGAAAAGCTTGTACATCTCCACGGGCGTCGCACCCATAAAATGTTGGAGAGCTCGGGGTCCCTCCGGGTTAAATTCCCACAGGCGGAGGGGGCGACATCTGCAGGGCAGGATGCGACGAATCAGCATGACCTGCGCTACTACGACCAAAGTGATCTCTCTCTCTAGGAGGTCTCGAATGCGGCCCTGCAGCAAGGGCACGTCCTTGGGCGGCCCCCAGTCAAGCCCTTATTGACCCATGGCGCCAGCCGCGGTGGAGGACCCGAGCGAAAGGCAGGTGGCGCCACCCATTTGGTGCCCCTGGGAGCTGTGATATAAAACCACTCTTGTTGCCATAAACTGAGCTCCTCTTGAAAAGAGCCCTCGGGCCATGGAGCATCAGCATTCTTGCTTATAACAGCCCCTCCGCACTTTGACTGTTGCCCCTTGATCATCTTCGGCTCCACTTTGAAGGTCTTGAGCCACAATCCAAAGTGAGGGGTAATGCGAAGGAAGGCTTCACACACGACGATGAATGATGAGATGTGGAGGATGGACTCTGGATCCAAGTCGTGAAATTCCAACCCATAGTAAAACATGAGCCCCCTCACGAAGGGGTCCGTCGGGAAGCTTAGCCCCCGAAGGAAGTGACGCGAACACCACGCTTTCACCAGGCTTGGGAGTGGGAATAACCTGCCCTTGGGCAGGCAGCCTATGCGAAATTTTGCCAGTTAAATACCTGGCATCTCTTAGCTTTAGCACGTCTTCTTCCGTAACGGAGGAAGGCATCCACCGGCCTTGCAGGTCGGAGCCGGACATCTTCGAAGGTCCGAAGCGCCTGAATCTGGTGCTTTGGGTGTTGGAACTCGAGGCGAGGGGCGGATTCGATTGAGATTGAAAGAAGGGAGCGGAGCCTTGGTCTCTTTATAAAGAGGTTGAATACCAAGAGCCTCCCCCGGGACCGTTCGGGACTTGCCTTCGATAGAGGAGACGTGCCAACGGGCACGGTTGGGTTACCCACGCCCGTATTGACGAGAATCTCGGAATAAGGGGACACGATCTCTGCTTTGACAAGACGTGCCAAGGAATCCGCCTCGCTAAACGCGCTGAGGTAGGACAGTAAAAACGATTCGAATAAAGGCCTGGCCGTGGTGTGATGTCACGCCATAGAATACGTCAGCAGATCGAATTTGTGTAAATATTATTCTCTCTACGGTGGTATGTGGAACTTATTTTGCAGAGCTGGACACTATCCTTGTGTTCAAAATCTTCTATGAAGTATTCGGAGGAGGAACCCTCCTTGCAATGCCGAAGACAATATGCGCGCCGGACTCGTCGTTATTGAGGCCTGGTTCAGGGGCTAATGAGGGAGTCCCGGACTAGGGGGTGTCCGAATAGCCGAACTATCATCTTCGGCCGGACTCCTGGACTATGAAGATACAAGATTGAAGACTTCGTCCCGTGTCCGGATGGGACTTCCCTTGGCGTGGAAGGCAAGCTTGGCGATACGGATATGTAGATCTCCTACCATTGTAACGGACTCTGTGTAACCCTAACCCTCTTCGGTGCCTATATAAACCAGAGGGTTTTAGTCCGTAGGACGAACAACAATCATGCCATAGGCTAGATTCTAGGGTTTAGCCTCTCTGATCTCGTGGTAGATCTACTCTTGTACTACCCATATCATCAATATCAATCAAGCAGGAGTAGGGTTTTACCTCCATCGAGAGGGCCCGAACCTGGGTAAAAACATCGTGTCCCTTGTCTCCTGTTACCATCCGCCTAGATGCACAGTTCGGGATCCCCTAACTGAGATCCGCCGGTTTTGACACCGACATCGAGCCTTTCACTTGCACGACCAAACGATATGTATAATAATAAGAGTGCACGTGCATTGGACTAAGCTGGAATCTGCAAGCATTCAACTCAAGAGAGAAGACAAGTAATATGGGCTCTAAGTTTAAATAAACAATCATGCATATAAGAGCCACTAAGCATTTTCAATATGGTCTTCTCGACCCCCAAAAGAAGGAAAAGAAAATAAAAACTATTTACACGGGAAAGCTCCCAACAAGTAAAAGAAGACCGGGTAATATTTTTGGGTTTTCATTTTAATTTTACTACAAGCATGGAAGGTAAACTAACTAATTTTTTGGTTTTTTTCTTAAGGTTTAACAAACACACAAGAAGAAAGTAGGAAAAAAATTTAAACTAGCATGCATATTACAGTGAAAAAGTATGAGCACCGACATCTAGCAATGAGTGTGTGTGAACATGAATGTAATGTCGGTGGGAAATACGTACTCCCCCAAGCTTAGGCTTTTGGCCTAAGTTGGTCTAATGCCAGGGGTAGCCTGGCGGATATCCGTAGGTGAAGCTGGGGTCATACTGTGACGAAGAAGGCTCCGGCTGCCACTGACTGGCAGCCTCCTCTGGATCCCAAGAATAAACAGATAGTCGTGGAGGCTCATCTTGTGGTTCCGGTTCTGGGGCTGGTGCAGGGTTCCGATAGGCTTGAACAGCCAACCACGAAACGATGTGAGGTTCTGCAAACAAGTTAAAAAAGAAGGACCAGGCAAGGTAATAGTCTCAGGGTGATGTTTATCAAAGTATAATTTATATTTGAGCTCCCCATCGCGACTCTTAACAAGAAAATCATGCGCTATCATACTCTTGTAATCTAAATAAGCATGGGGCAGTGCTATTTCTTCTTTCTCCGCATGCCTAATAGGTATTTCAAAATGTTCAGCTAGGCGTGAAGCATAAATGCCTCCAAAGATGGGGCCCTTAGTACGGTTAAGACTTAACCGTCTAGTAACAATTCCACCCATACTAACAGAGTTATTGCAGTATAAACCATGGAGCAAAATAATAATATCAGGAATACTAAGGTTCCCACAGTTCCCGCGTCCAATCAAGCAACGACTAGCAAATAAGGAAAAGTAGCGTAAAACAGGATAATGTATGCTAGTGATCCTTGCATCAGAAACCTTACTGGTTTCTCCCACCGTGATAGTGTTAATAAAAGCTTCTACTTCGTTACGGTGGGGTTCATCTACGGTGCCCTCAAAGGGTATTCTGCAAACCTCGCAGAATTCAGCTAATGTCATCTCTTTAACAACGTCATATAAATGAAACTCTACTGTTGGAGGTGATTTCTTAGGGAAAAAGTAGAAGTTTTGCACAAAAGTATTTGTGAGTAAGAGATACTGATGACGTTGGTCATGGAGGAAGTTGGTGAGGCCAGCATTCTCAATCAATAAATAGAAATCTTCATAAATCCCAGCTCTCCTCAAGAAGTCATCGGAAGGCCATTCACAAGGCCGGACCTCCGCGGTGCGAGGCAAATTAAATTTGGGCTTCTCCTCTTCTTCCTTTTGTTTTTCCTTAGAGCTTCGGCTCGATGAGCCCCTCAAAAGTCTCTTCATTATTTCTGAAACAATCTGAATTTTTTAGTAACTTCAAATAAAAGTGAACCAACTTCAATAAGATTGATAGTAACAACTCCCACAAGTGCCTAGAGCCTATATAAAGCATTGGAGCTACTTGGAACCATATAAATTTGACATGCAAGCTCAAGAACATGGTCACCTATGTAGCACAAATTTGCAATAAATAAAGCACTAGAACAAAAACTAATTGGACAAATGGAGGAGTCACATACCAAGGAACAATCTCCCAAAGCAGTTTTGCGAGAGGTGCTTTGAGCAAGGAGATCGAAAATCACATCAACGGGGCCTGGAACTCGTGCTTGAGTTGGTTTTTCGTGTTTGTGTGAGGCAGAGGAAGAAGATGGGTTCATGGATAAGTGGAGGAGGGCCACCGTGGGCCCACGAGGCAGGGGGCGCGCCTAGGGGGGTAGGGCGCGCCCTCCACCCTCATGGCCAGGTGGCAGCTCCCCCCGTGGTAATTTTTGCATAGTAAATTCTCAAATATTCCCGAAAAAATCATATTAAATTGGCATGGCATTCTGATGACTTTTATTTTCGGGATATTTTTATATTGCACGGATAAGTCAGGAAACAGACAGAAAAATACTATTTTACTTTATTTCTACTAAATAACAGAAAATATAAAGAGGGTACAGAAGGTTGTGCTTCTAGTTTCATCCATCTCGTGATCATCAAAATGAACCCACTAACAAGGTTGATCAAGTCTTGTTAACAAACTCATTCCGAATAATCACGGAACTGGAGAAATTTCAAATAACACTAAGTTACCTCAACGGGGATATGAAAATCCCCAACAATAAGAATATCATACTTTTTCTTGACAGTAGGGAGAGGAAATTCAAAACCTCCAAATATAATCGATGGAATTTTTCCAATAGAGTTGATACTATAAACTTGAGGTTGTTTCCTCGGAAAATGTACCGTGTGCTCATTGCCATTAACATGAAAAGTGACATTGCCTTTGTTGCAATCAATAACAGCCCCTATAGTATTAAGGAAAGGTCTTCCAAGAATAATAGACATACTATCATCCTCGGGAATATCAAGAATAACAAAGTCCATTAAAATAGTAACGTTTGCAACCACAACAGGCACATCCTCACAAATACCGACAGGTATAGTAGTTGATTTATCAGCCATTTGCAAAGATATTTCAGTAGGTGTCAACTTATTCAAGTCAAGTCTACGATATAAAGAGAGAGGCATAACACTAACACCGGCTCCAAGATCACATAAAGCAGTTTTAAGATAACTTCTTTTAATGGAGCATGGTATAGTAGGCACTCCGGGATCTCCAAGTTTCTTTGGTATTCCACCCTTAAAAGTGTAATTAGCAAGCATGGTGGAAATTTCAGCTTCAGGTATCTTTCTTTTATTAGTAATAATATCCTTCATATACTTAGCATATGGATTTGTTTTGAGCACATCAGTTAATCGCATACGCAAAAAGATGGGTCTAATCATTTCAGCAAAGTGCTCAAAATCCTCATCATCCTTTTTCTTGGATGGTTTCGGAGGAAAAGGCATGGGTTTCTGAACCCATGGTTCCCTTTCTTTACCATGTTTCCTAGCAACAAAATCTCTTTTATCATAACGTTGATTCTTTGATTGTGGGTTATCAAGATCAACAACAGGTTCAACTTCTACATCATTATTATTACTAGGTTGAGCATCAACATGAACATTATCATTAACATTATCACTAGGTTCATGTTCATCACCTGATTGTGTTTCAGCATCAGAAATAGAGATATCATTTGGATTCTCAGGTGGTTCAGCGATAGGTTCACTAGAAGTTTGCAAAGTCCTATCATTTTTCTTTTTCTTCCTTTTAGAAGAACTAGGTACATCGATATTGTTTCTCTGAGAATCTTGCTCGATTCTCTTAGGGTGGCCTTCAGGATACAAAGGTTCCTAAGTCATTCTACCAGTTCTAGTAGCCACTCTAACAGCATAATCATTTTTCTTACTATTCATTTCATCAAGCACTTCTTTCTGAGCTTTAAGTACTTGTTCTACTTGAGTGGTAACCATAGAAGCATGCTTGCTGACAAGCTTAAGTTCACCTCTAATATCAGCCATATAATCACCCAAGCGTTTAATCATAAAGGTATTCTGTTTTAATTGTCTACCAAAATAAGCATTAAAGTCATCTTACTTAAACATAAAGTCATCAAACTCATGCAAGCACTGACTAGCAATTTTAGTAGGAGGGACTTCAGCTTTATCATATCTATAGAGAGAATTTACCTTTACTACCTGTGTCGGGATATCGGGAGGTTCTTCATTAAATAAGTAATTGAGATCATATACTTCTTCAACAGGCGGTAAATTAAGACCATGTATTTCTTCAATAGGAGGTAAATTCTTAACATCTTCAGCTTTAATACCTTTTTCTTTCATAGATTTCTTTGCCTCTTGCATATCTTCGGGACTGAGAAATAGAACACCTCTCTTCTTCGGAGTTGGTTTAGGAATAGGCTCAGTAATTGGCTCAGGAACTGGCTCAGGAGGTAGCTCGGGAGGTGCCCAATTATTTTCATTAGCCAACATATTATTCAATAGAATTTCAGCGTCATCCGGTGTTCTTTCCCTGAAAAGAGAATTAGCACAACTATCCAGGTAATCTTTAGAAGCATCAGTTAGTCCATTATAAAAGATATCAAATATTTCAGGTGTCTTAAGAGGATGATCAGACAAAGCATTAAGTAACTTGAGAAGCCTCCCCCAAGCTTGTGGGAGACTCTCTTCTTCAATTTGCACAAAATTGTATATTTCCCTCAAAGCAGCTTGTTTCTTATGAGCATGGAAATATTTAGCAGAGAAGTAATAAATCATATCCTGGGGACTTTGCACACAACCAGGATCAAGAAAATTATACCATATCTTAGCATCACCCTTTAATGAGAACGGAAATATCTTAAGTAAATAAAGGTAGCGCGATCTCTCATTATTAGTAAACAGGGCAGCTATATCATTTAACTTAGTAAGATGTGCCACAACAGTTTCAGATTCATAGCCATAAAAAGGATCAGATTCAACCAAAGTAATTATATCTGGATCAACAGAAAAATCATAACAGTCCTGATCAGGAACACAGATAGATAAAGTAGCAAAAGCAGGGTCGGGTCTCATTCTATCTCTAAAAGATTCTTTACTCCATTTAATTAGCAACCTCTTAAGTTCATGTCTATCCTGGCAAGCAAGAATAGCTGCTGAAGATTCAGCATCAAAAAGATAACCCTCAGGAATAGCAGGCATAGGTTCATCATCATCGTGTTCAGGTTCAATAATTTCTCTTTCTCTAGACTTAGCAATTTGCTCATCAAGAAATTCACCAAGTGGCACAGTAGTATCAAGCATAGAAGTAGTCTCATCATAAGTATCGTGCATAGCAGAAGTGGCATCATCAATAACATGCGACATATCAGAATCAATAGCAGTAGTAGGTTTAGGTGTCGCAAACTTACTCATAACAGAAGGAGAATCTAGTGCAAGGCTAGATGGCAATCCCTTACCTCCCCTCGTAGTTGAGGGCAAAATAGTAGTTCGATCATCTTTCAAGTTCTTCATAGTGTCCAGCAGATATAAATCCCAAGTGACTCAAAGAATAGAGCTATGCTCCCCGGCAACGGTGCCAGAAAATAGTCTTGATAACCCACAAGTATAGGGGATCGCAACAGTTTTTGAGGGTAGAGTATTCAACCCAAATTTTTTGATTCGACACAAGGGGAGCCAAAGAATATTCTCAAGTATTAGCAGCTGAGTTGTCAATTCAACCACACCTGGAAACTTCGTATCTGCACCAAAGTGTTTAGTAGCAAAGTAATATGATAGTGGTGGTAACGGTAACAAAAGTAAAAACAACAAAAGTAATGTTTTTGGTATTTTGTAGTGATTGTAATAGTAGCAACAGAAAAGTAAATAAGTGTAAACCAGTATATGGAAAACTCGTAGGCACCGGATTAGCGATGGATAATTATGCCGGATGTGGTTCATCATGTAGTAGTCATAACATAGGGTGACACAGAACTAGCTCCAGTTCATCAATGTAATGTAGGCATGTATTCCGTATATAGTCATACGTGCTTATGGAAAAGAACTTGCATGACATCTTTTGTCCTACCCTCCCATGGCAGCAGGGTCCTATTGGAAACTAAGGGATATTAAGGCCTCCTTTTAATAGAGAACTGGAACAAAGCATTAGCACATAGTGAATACATGAACTCCTCAAACTATGGTCATCACCGGGAGTGGTCCTGATTATTGTCACTTTGGGGTTGCCGGATCATAACACATAGTAGGTGACCATGACTTGCAAGATAGGATCTAGAACACACATATATTCATGAAAACATAATAGGTTCAGATCTGAAATCATGGCACTCGGGCCCTAGTGACAAGCATTAAGCATAGCCAAGTCATAGCAACATCAATCTCAGAACATAATGGATACTAGGGATCAAACCCTAACAAAACTAACTCGATTACATGATAAATCTCATGCAGCCCATCACCGTCCAGCAAGCCTACGATGCAATTACTCACGCACGGCGGTGAGCATCATGAAATTGGTGATGGAGGATGGTTGATGATGACGACGGCGACGAGTCCCCCTCTCCGGAGCCCCGAACGGACTCCAGATCAGCCCTCCCAAGAGAGATTAGGGCTTGGCGGCGGCTCCGTATCGTAAAAGGCAATGATTTCTTCTCTCTGATTTTTTCTCCCCGAAAGCCAATATATGGAGTTGGAGTTGGTGTCGGAGGGCCACTAGGGGTCCCACGAGGTAGGGGGGCGCGCCCAGTGGGGGGGGGGGCGCGTCCCCCACCCTCGTGAGCAGAGTGTGGGCCCCCTGGTCTTCATCTTTTGCGAGGTTTTTTCTTTATTTTTTCTAAGGTGTTCTGTGGAGTTTCAGGACATTCCGAGAATTTTTATTTTCTGCGCAAAAAACAACACCATGGCAGTTCAACTGAAACAGCATCAGTCCAGGTTAGTTCCATTCAAATCATACAAGTTAGAGTCCAAAACAAGGGCAAAAGTGTTTGGAAAAGTAGATACAACGGAGACGTATCAACCATCTAGCTACTAACTAGGGACCCATAGGTCTGAGGTAAACTACTCACGCATCATCGGAAGAGCACCAATGAGGATGATGAACCCCTTTGTGATCGTGTTCCTCTCTGGCGGAGTGCCAAAAAAGAGCTCTACATAGGATCTCGTGGCTCTGGAACTTGCGGCGGTTGAAACAATTTTTCGTCGACTCCCCTGGGGTTTCGGGAATACCTGGGTATTTAGAGAGCTGAGATGCGGTGGAAAGGATTCTCGTGGGCCCCACTACCCACCATGACGTGCCAAGGGCCTCTAGCGTGACCTGGTACCTAGTGGGCTCCACGGGCCTCCCCTCATGTGCTTCCTTGACTCTCTGGATGTCTTCTGTGTAGAAAAAAATCTCCAAAAAGTTTCGTGGCATTTGGACTCCGTTTGGTATTGATTTTCTGCGAAGTAAAAAACAAGAAAAAAACAACAACTGGCACTGGGCACTATGTCAATAGGTTTGTCCCAAAAAATGATATAAAATTGCTAGAAAATGATTATAAAACATCAAAGAATGATAATATAACAATATGGAACAATAAAAAAGTTACAGATATGTTGGAGACGTATTAGTGCCCCAGTGTATACTCGTGCAGATGTGGAGTATATATATACACATATTTTTTGGGTGCTGAAGTTTAGACTCGTGAGGGTATGGAGTATATTTTTTCATTTTTACTCAAGCGTAGTAACGATTAAGGAATTTCCCGTTTACCGGTGGCGGACAATATTCACCATCAGGAGAAATTATCCTGTATGAACCACTAGAACAGACTTCCTTTATGATGTAGGGACCCTCCCATTTTCGCTTGAACTTTCCTCGCATCCGTCATGTCACATTCATTGGACGGATGACGATGAGCACTAGGTCACTTTTCTTAAATGATCTTCTTTTAACACACTTGTCAAAAGCACAGGACATTCTAGCCTAATACGCTTCCAAATTTTGTAACACTTGAAGGTGTTTTCCTTCAAGCATGTCAAGTTCACCAAGGCGTAATTTTATGCCTTCTTCTTCAGAAATTTCCTCCTGAACAACAACTCTAAGCAAGGTAATTTGTACCACTAATGGTAGAACTACCTCTCCTCCAAATACGAGCGAGTATGGTGTCATTCCAATCAGTGTACGTGTCGTGGTTCTATAATCCCACAGGGCCTCAAGAAGTTTCTCATGCCACTAATGCTTATTTCTTGGCATGGCTTTCTTTAACAATTTGCATAGGATTTTATTAAAAGCTTATGCTTGTTCATTGGCTGCCGGATTATAAGCCATAGAATAGTGATGACTTATCTTAAATTTTGAACTTTCAACATGTTTATTTTTGAACGGACCTCCGTTGTCAGACATGATACGAGGAGGAACTCCCAAGCGATATATGAGTTGTGTTATTATAAAATGTTCCACACTTTCCCCCTTATCCTCCTTAATTGGTATAAGCTTAGGCCATTTAGAGAAGTAATCAGTGGTAGCCGGGATAAACTTATGGCCCTTTGATGATGGCAGGCTGATAGGTCCTACTATATCCATTCCCCACATTTCAAATGGCCATGCCATATTTGTGGGATGCAATGACTCATGCAATTGATGTACGAAATCACCATGTACCTGGCACTCGTGACACCTATTTGCAAATTTCATGGAGTCATCAAACATGGTAGGCCAATAGTAACCTAGATGTCTGAGTTGAAAATATAACTTAGGGATAGATTGGTGTGTGGCACACACACTCTGGCATGTACTTCATTTAAAGCTTCCAAAATTTCATTCCTCGCTAGATAACGAAGGAGGATGCCGTCAAAGGAACATCTATATAGAGTGTCATTTATACATGTGTAGTGAACTGACCTTTTTCGAACTCTAGACCTTTCTGTGGAGTCCAGAGGTATATATCTGTGGAGTAAGTATTCCAGGAAAGGGCTTCTCCAGTCCGCGAATTCAATCTCGCAGATACCTGCAGTCATTGCAAGCGACGTCGTCGTCTCTTCGTCTTCGGCGAGTATTGGTATGACTTTGCATTCTTCAACGTGAACGTCCATCATTTGATGTGAAGTTAATGACATACTAGCGGCTAAACCCACTAAAGCACGAGCCTTTTCATTTGACTTCTTATAATATGCTGAACATTTAGATCATCAAACATGGACATGAGCATTTTAGCTCGTTGGAGGTATGATATTAATTCTTCTTTCTTTACCATGTAAATTCCCAGTAGTTTGTTGATCACTAACTGAAAGTCACCATAAATAGTGAGTGAATCTAACCCCATATTCAGAGCTAGTTCAAGCCCAATTATCAAAGCCTCATATTTGGTCAAATTATTTGAAACTGCTAAAGTTAGGGTAAATGAGTATGGGACTATTCCTTCACTTGGTGTAACAAAGACGACTCCTGCAGCTGCCCTGATCGTCGACATGCGCCATTGAATATATTTGCCATGATGAACTAGCAACTGATGTAGCGAACACCTCTTCATCCAACAAGTCATCATCTATTGGAAAATCATCGGGTATTGGATGCATGGCTAGGAAGTTGGCTAATGTTTGCCCCTTCATGGCTTTTTGCGGTACAAATTTTATATCAAACTGTGACAAAAACATCTCCCACTTAGCTGGTTTACCTGAAAGTGCCATTTTGTTTAAGATGTACCTGAGAGGGCCTGCTCTTGATACGAGGTGTACAGTATGCTCTCACATGTAATGGCGTAATTTTTGTGCCGCAAACACCAATGCCAGGCATATTTTGCCATGTACAGATAATTGCACTCAGCCCCCCGAGGGTGCGACTAAGAATATAGAGACATTTCTTTTCCGGACTCATTATTCTGTGCTAAAAGAGCACCTAATGACATAGACATGGCTGCCGTTTATAGGATCAGTGGACGTTCCTTAACTAGTGCACCCAGGATAGGTGGGTGTATTAGGTTTTTTTTAATGTCCAAGAATGCATTTTGGCAGGCTTGATCCCACTCGAATGGGACACCCTTTTTCATAAGACTTGAGAAATGTTTGCATCTTCCTGATAAATTCGAGATAAACCTCCTAATATATGCTATGTGACCTTGGAAACTCTTTAGCTCATGTAGGTTTGTGGGTGGTGGAATTTTAACAATCGCTTTTACTTTATTTGGGTCGACTTGGATGCCATTCTTTGTCACCACAAAACTGAGAAATTTCCCCGATGAAACTCCAAATGCACATTTCATAGGATTCATTTTGAGGTTATGTTCCCTCAGATGCTCGAAAACCATTGCAGGATGTTTCATATGGTCTTCCTCACATTCTGATTTTACTACTATGTCATCTATATAACATTCAACGATTACATACAATAACCCATCTAAAACTATGGTCATGGCTCTTTGATATGTCGCCCCGGTGTTTTTTAGTCCAAATGGCATGACCTTACAACAAAATATGCCTTTGGGCGTCCTGAAGGTTGTTAGCTCTTCATCTCTAGCACCATTTTTATTTGATTATATCCAAAATATCCATCCATAAAAGCAACTGTTTCATGGACCATGGTAGCATCAACGAGAATTTCAGATATAGGTATCTGGAAATCATCTCTGGGGCATGCTTTATTTAAGTCCCTCAGATCTACACATACACAGATTTGACCATTTTTATTCTTATCCAAAACTATATTGGAACACTTAGGATATTTAACTTCCCTAATGAATCCAGCATCTATGAGTTTTTGACCTCGACTTCTATCTTGGGGAGTAGCTCGGATTGAAATCTCCTTTGTACTTGTTTTACTGGTGGAACATCGTCTTGTATGACAAGTCGGTGCACCACCACTTCTGGATCTAAGCCGGGCATTTCCTCGTAAGTCCAAGCGAAGAGATCTTTGTTTGCAGAAAAGAATTTATGATATTCCTCTTTCTTTTCTTTGGACAATGTGGACCAATAAAAATCGGCCGAGGCTCCTCGGCTGTCCCGATATTTATTTTTTCCATGTCATCAATAGTTGGCTGATTACCATCCTCCATTTGTGGAGACACCTCAGTTGGGTCTATAAATCTGGTCGAGTTCATGCAAATCTCATAGCCTAGCCCATGTCTTTTCTCTCTCTCAAAGGTCGGCCTTCATATAGAGCTTCGGGCTATTCCCGGGACAACGCTTTTTCAAATGGCGCTTGTTGCCCCCGGCCATTGATCAAGATGAGCCGGTGATACGTCTCCAACGTATCTATAATTATGAAGTATTCATGCCAAATTTACAACAATTTTATATGTTTTTGGTATGATTTGATTAGAACTAACCCAGAGTGACGCTATTTTCAGCAAAACTATCGTGATGTCATTTTTTGTGCAGAAATAAAAGTTCTCAGAATGGGCTGAAAATTTATGGTGATTTTTTGTGGACAAAAGAGACCCCCGAAGCATTGAGGAAGTAATAGAAGCTTCATGAAGAAATGACAAGCGTGGGGGGCACGAACCCCCTAGGGCGCGCCTCCAAGATTGTCGCTCCCTCGTGGCCCCCCTTGGCGTGAGACCGACGCAAAAAATTCCTATAAATACCCAAACCCCCGAAAAGAAACGTAGATGACAAGTCCACTGCCGCAAGCCTTTGTAGCCACCAAAACTCAATCGGGGCCCTGTTCGGCACCCTGCCGAAGGGGGGAATCATCACCGGAGGCCATCTTCATCATCCCGACAGTCTCCATGATGTAGAGGAGCAGGTCACCCTCGGGGCTGAGGGTATGTACCAGTAGCTATGTGTTGATCTCTCTCTCTCTCTCTCTCGTGTTGATTTCACATGATCTTGATGTACCACGAGCTTTGTTAATATAGTTGGATCATATGGTGTTTCTCCCTCTCTATCTTGTTGTGATGAATTGAGTTTTTACCTTTGAGGTTTTACTACTATTAGATTCAATACTTTTATGGATTTCAGAACACTTGATGTATGTCTTGAATATGAATACCCGTGGTGACAATGGGGAATTATATTTATTGACGTGATGTATGTTTTGGCACTCAACTCGTGGATTCCTGAGGTGGCATTGGGGTAATCTATGCATAGGGGTTGATGCACGTTTCAGTCCTACTTTCTCCGGTAGAAACCTTGGGGCACTCTTTGAAGTTCTTTGTGTTGGATTGAATATTATGAATCTGAAGTTGTTTGATGCATATCATATAATCAACTCACGGATAGTTGTGGTAAAATTGGAGTATCTAGGTGACATTAGAGTTGGATGATGTGTATCATATTGTAACATCCCAAAATTTCAATTTGGAATGTTATACATAGATCATCATTGCATTTCATATTTTGTTGCATTGTTGGCTCGATCCTAGAAATTCTATGCAACTCAAGGACCCATGGAGAGAGTTGGGATTTCGTTATTTTCTTATTTGAGTTTTCTCAAATTTTGAAAATAGGATCATTTGGTTTTATTTATTTTATCTTCAATTATTTCTACTACCAAAAATTTAGAGAGGGAATAAAATGACTTTCCCAAAATAAAGAAACAATGAAGATTTAATAAAAAAATCAAATAAGTTTTATTTTGGAGTTTTTCGCCTTTTTATTTGGATTTAGGAAAAATGCGCGTTTTTCAAAATTGCATTTAGGCCCCAAATAAATGTTCATCTTGTCCGGCTTGATTTTAGAAGCCGGGGAAAATTTATTTCGGGAATTTTGGAGTCCGTTTAGTACTTCTTTTTATTTTTCTTCTGCGCGGAATTATTTAAAAAAAACGCAACCGACCTACGGGCCGTGTCCGCCTAGGACTCCCGGCCCGCGGGGCTTTATAAGCCGGGGGGAGGCCAGCCCGAGGCCCAGCCGCCCCAAACCCTAGCCGCCCCAGCCCCGAGCCGCCGCCGCTGCCAGCCGCACCGCCGCCGCCGCCCCGCCCGCCGAGCCGCCGCCGGACCCTGCCGCCGTCGCCGACCTCGCCGGACCCCGGCGGACCCCGCGCTCACACGCTCGCCTAGGTTCGCCACCGCCTCGACTTCCGTGCCGTTTTTTTCGAAAACCGATCGGTTTTCCGTCGGTTTATTTTCGGTTTAGTTTTAGTTTCGGTTTTTTTATTAGATCGATTTTATTTTCGGTTTAGTTTAAGTAGCGAGCGTTCGCTCGTTCGTTCGTTTTAACGAATGTATTCGTCAGATTTGTTTAGTTAACGAACGTTCGTTCGTCAACCCCTTCGTCGTTTTTCTTTTTCTCGGATTTAATCCGCGATTTTTCTAATCGCGATTCCTGATCCGATTTTCGTTTTAGTTTAACTTTTCGCTCGTTTATCGGAATCAGGCGATTCAAGCGCCTGGAGTTTCGTCTCGAAACCCTCTTTCCGAATAATCAACTTAAACAAGTTTTTGCTTCTGTAAAATTTGACTTAGATCTAGATTAGTAGAACGAAGCTGTTTTCTTTCGCCGTTTGACTTTCGTTGCTTTGTTTGATTTGATTCTTTTTGCAAACCGGAGTTCTTAAGTTGAACTTTCAGGTTAGATCTTTTATTCGAGTTCTACTTGTGCATTAGATGAGTACTTATTGTATGTTTGTTTGTTTGCTTGTCTGCGATAGAATACCCGGAGTGCGCCGCCTGTTACTTCGAATCTCTAGGTTTCGCGGATCATCAGCAAGGCAAGTAACACTTTGATCATACCTTTTCTACTACCCAATTTTATGCATTAGATCAATCCTCAAACATTGCATGATTAGGATCTAATTAAATTGTGGGATGGGAATGTAGTTGAGGTAGTACCTATTACCTGTTTTATTATCAAACCTTTGGGAGTTACTTCTACGTTTGCTTATTACGCCATGCTATGCTAGTAGACGTGGATTGGGTGAGTGTATCCATGACAGATGTGAGATTGTTAAACTAATGGTTTATTTAACGTGGCAACTTAAACACACATCTGGGTGGATTGAGGCACCTGGTTTCTATCAGGACTTGCCTGTATTTCTTCGGACCGCCACCCAGGCTCAAAGGGATCATGAGATTATTCAAACTAGAAACTTATGTGTGCAGCCAGAAGCCATTATGGGCTCTGGAATAGTTGACTAAGTTGTGCGAACTCTTACGAGTAGACTAGCAGATGTAGGGGAATGTAGGTGTACAGGTCTACCCACATGTAAGGTGGTAGTGCTTCCGAAAGACTATGTCTCGGTCATCCGTTTCTCAAACATCATGTAGTGCGAGGAATCAAACGGAGGCGATCGAGTCTTGTGGGGAAAAGTGCGCAAACCTCTGCAGAGTGTATAAACTAATCATGGTTAGCCGTGTCCCCAGTTATGGACGTTTTGAGTATCTAGTACCCGGATATCATGTGAATCTCATCATGTTACTCTAATTAACTTTGTTGGGTTTAATGAGTACTTTTAATTGGGATTGAGAATGCTGTCAATCATTCTCAATGTTTAACAACCACCATGATAGTTAAATAAATTTATTCCTTTGCAGTAGGGAAAAATTGGCTTTATGCAAAAACTGTAACCATAGAGCTTTTCCACCAGCCATATATGCATGTAGTATAGCTTATTCCATTGTTATTCTCTATGTGTTACATTGCCAGCATATTCCATGTGCTGACCCGTTTTCGGGCTGCAGCGTTTCATGTTGCAGACTTTTTAAACGACGAGTAAGATGCTTTTAGGTCGTGGTTCTATACTCGGTGATGCCGTTGGAGTTGATGGACTCACGTATCTTCCAAGTCTTCCGCTGTTATCGATTTTTAGATGGCCTTAAACCACATTTATTTCAATAAGTTCTCTTTGAGACATTCGATGTAATAAGTGTGTGATTGCTACTCTGTTATAAATCCTCCAAGTACTGTGTGGTGTCAGCATTACTGATCCAGGGATGACACTGAGCACAGAGATCAGACTGTCTGAGCTCTGGTCACTACAAGGTGGTATCAGAGCACACGCTGACTGTAGGACACGACCACTAAGCTTAAGCCCTAGATCACTACTCTTTCTTCTCATTTCTGACTCCTCATCTTTTCTATTCTTTAGGATGGCGGATGCAAGGATCAAGTTCACACAACTAGATGAGAACTCACCTTTTGGATATCACTTGAGGGAAGCCACTAGATACTTGAACATAGGAGTGCCAAGTTTCACCGGTACTTTCTACGCCACCTTATCCGAAGACGAGCACTGGAGGATTCAAGTCTACATTCCAGGAAGGACATTTGAAGCAGCCACTGAACCAATAGAGTTTACCTTTGATGCACCAACATGGAGCCTAGGAAAGAGCATGGCAGCTCACATCGCCATGGGACGAATCGGAGAAGTTTACCACAACGATCTCAAGAATACTATCTACCAGATTTGTGGGCGCCGAGATGAGCATTGGGAGATGATCACCACCAGGAAGGACAGATCAATCGCAGCTTATATTTAGGAGTTAAACCAACACATCCGACGCCAGGAGAACTAGATGTGCGCAGATATGGAGGAGCTACAGAAGGCTATGACCAGGATCAAGGAGCTAGAAGAAGAACTCAAGGCTACACGTAAAGACTATATGGAAGAAATTGTCGCTCTAGTAAGACAGAACGGTGACCTTAAGGAGAAGATTGGAGTATTCATGGGAGGATCAGCACCCAGAGGAGAAGAGGATGAACCTACTTGTCCAGATAATTATATCATCATCGACGACACCGACTCGGATCCCGACGACAGCGATGATGACTATGTTGATGAAGCTGGAGCAGATATCATGGAATCTGCATCGGAGCAGTTTTTCTAGTTGACCACCATAACAGTAGTAGAATTTTTCCACCATTTAAATAGGTATTAGACCAAGAACTTTTGTAACGATAGTTAGACCGTTGTATGCCCTTGTTTGAATTGATTAGAATGATATTGTGTGATTTTGTCTCATGTGCATATGGGTAGTGTTATCTCACTAGACCTCATTCTGTTATTAACTTTCCTCTCCCCTTTAAACCCTCAGATGCCTCCGAGACACGACCCCGAGTTTGTTTTTCCGCCAGAGATCACTCAGTTGCTTCAGCAACAGAATACCTTGATTCAAACATTAGTACAGAACCAAGGCAACAACAACAACAACCCACCACCACCACCACCTATTGACCATCTGGCGCGTTTCTTAAGGTTGAATCCGCCGGTATTTTCCAGTAGCACCGAGCCGATAGTAGCAGATGATTGGCTCCGTAAGATAGGGAGGGAGTTGACCACTTCAGGATGCACGGATGGAGAAAAGGTGAAGTTTGCCGCAAATCAGCTTGACGGACCCGCAGTAGCATGGTGGGAGAATTTTACAGCCACTTACCCTATAGACACTGTCACATGGAATCAGTTTCAGCAAGCTTTCCATACTGCCCATGTTTCCGCAGGAGCTATGGCCATGAAGAAGCGTGAGTTTCGCAACTTACGTCAAGGAGGACAGACAGTTGGCCAGTATGTGGATGATTTCAGTAAGCTAGCATGTTATGCCCCAGATGACGTTGCTACGGATGCAGCTAAGTAGGAGAAGTTTCTAGAAGGACTGAATGATGAGCTGAGCATGCAATTGATGGTAGCCACTTTCAATAACTACCAGGAGTTAGTAGATCATGCTCTTATGATTGCGGGAAAGCAGCAGCAGATTGATAATCGTAAGAGGAAGTATGGAGAAGGGAAGTACAATTTTGGAGCTCAGCAGAAGCCACGCTTTACCCCAAAGTCAGGAGGACACTTTCAGCATACTCACGGAGGAGGCAGCTCGCACAATCATAATGGCACAAAGAATGGAAATGGGAATGGAGGAAGCAATGGACAAAGCCGCACCAACCCGTCAACACCATCCAAGGTAGACCTGAGCCATATCACTTGTTATAAGTGCCGTAAGACTGGGCATTATGCAAATGACTACCCTGAAGCCCAAAATGGAAATGGCAATGGAAGCTCAGGAAAGAAGCCAAACCCTTTTAACAGGGGGCAAGTGAACCACGTTACCGTGGAGGAGGTTGAAGCTCAGCCAGACGCAGTAATAGGTAAGTTTTTGGTTAAGGCATTTACTGCAGTTGTTCTTTTCGATACTGGTGCATCGCATTCATACATATCAAGGGGATTTGTGGCTAAGTTTAGCCTGCCCACTAAGACTCTTAAGACACCCATGTTAGTAATTTCACCGGGAGCTGAGTTTATGGTCAGTCAAGGATGCTTTTAGGTGCCATTAAGAATAGGAAGGCATGTTTTCTCAACGGATTTAATTATATTGGAATCCCAAGGTTTGGATGTAATTCTTGGTATGGATTGGCTGTCGATGTATGGAGGAAACATTGATTGCACCAGTAAGTTGATTTTGCTTACCACCCTAGAAGGAATAAGAATCAAGTATGTATCACGGCATGAGCCGAGGAGAGCACATGTAAATTCCTTATCAGGAGTTGTGCAGGAGGAAGTACCAGTGGTAAAGGATTTCCCCGATGTATTTCCAGAAGAGTTGCCAGGCATGCCACCGGATAGAGACATTGAGTTCCTAATTAAACTACTACCGGGCACTGGGCCGATATCCAAGAGACCGTACAGGATGCCAGCCCAAGATTTGGAGGAAATTAAGAAGCAGATTAAGGAGTTGTTGGACAAAGGTTTTATTCGCCCAAGTTCTTCGCCTTGGGGATCGCAAGTACTTCTGGTGGAGAAGAAGGACGGATCGTTAAGAATGGTTGTTGATTATCGTGGATTGAATGAAGTAACAATCAAGAACAAGTACCCACTACCAATGATCAATGATCTGTTTGATCGGTTGCAAGGAGCTAAGGTGTTTTCCAAGATCGATTTGCGATCAGGGTACCATCACTTGAAGATTCAGGAGCAGGATATACCAAAGACGGCTTTTACCACCAGGTACGGGCTGTATGAATATACCGTTATGTCATTTGGTCTGACTAACGCCCCAGCCTATTTTATGAACATGATGAACAAGGTGTTTATGGAGTTTTTGGATAAGTTTGTCGTGGTGTTCATTGATGATATTTTGGTTTACTCGAAGAATGAAGAGGAACATAAGGAGCACTTGCGTTTGGTACTCGAGAAACTCAGAGAACATCAGCTATACGCCAAGTTCAGCAAGTGTGATTTTTGGTTGAAGGAAGTTGGATTTCTCGGACATGTTATATCCGGAGAAGGTATCGCAGTAGACCCCACTAAAGTTGTCACGGTGACAAAATGGGAAGCACCAACAACAGTTGGAGAAATCCGGAGTTTCCTTGGACTCGCAGGATACTACCGAAGGTTTATTGAAAATTTCTCAAAGATTGCGAAGCCTATGACAGAATTGTTGAAGAAGGATACCAAGTTCATTTGGAGTGAGGAGTGTGAGGCTAGTTTCCAAGA
Organism: Triticum timopheevii; assembly: GCA_963921465.1. NCBI lineage: Eukaryota > Viridiplantae > Streptophyta > Magnoliopsida > Poales > Poaceae > Triticum > Triticum timopheevii. The sequence continues at coordinate 176,254,596 of OY997272.1, forward strand.
GTTGAAGAAACATTTAGTTACCTCACCAGTATTAATTCTTCCAGATCAGACCAAGGATTATGAAGTGTATTGCGACGCTTCACGTCGAGGACTTGGAGCAGTGCTTATGCAGGAGGGAAGAGTTGTTTCGTATGCTTCACGACAGCTTAAGCCTCATGAGTTGAATTATGCTACTCATGATTTGGAGTTAGCAGCCGTAGTGCACGCACTGAAAACGTGGAGACATTTTCTCATTGGGAATCATTGTGAGGTGTACACGAATAACAAGAGTTTGAAGTACAACTTCACGCAGAAGGAGTTAAATCTCAGGCAGAGGAGATGGTTGGAGCTTATTAAGGATTATGATATGAGATTGCATTATCACCCCGGGAAGGCTAACGTTGTAGCAGACGCATTGAGCCGCAAGAGCCACGTCAATACACTAATGATGGGAGAAATACCCAAGGAGTTAGCCGAGGAACTTCATGAGCTATGTTTGGAAATAGTTCCGAGAGGCTATGTAGCAGCAATGGAGATTCAGTCTATGTTGATGGATAAAATCAGAGAAGCTCAAAAGACAAATAAGGAAGTTGCCTCTATAAAGGAGAAATTGAGCGAAGGGAAGGCTAAGGGATTTCGTGAGGATGAGTACGATACCCTACGATTTGAGGACCGTGTTTATGTGCCCAATGACCCGGAGATCAGGAAGTTGATTCTGCAAGAGGCACATGATTCACCATATTCGATTCACCCCGGAAATACCAAGATGTATTTGGATTTGAAGGAAACTTTCTGGTGGACCGGAATGAAGAAGGATATTGCTGAGTATGTAGCAGTTTGTGATGTATGTCAGAGGGTGAAGGCGGAACACCAGAAGCCAGCTGGATTGTTACAGCCATTGCCTATACCCGAATGGAAGTGGGACAAACTAGGCATGGATTTCATCACGGGATTGCCCAGGACTCGTTCTGGCTACGACTCAATTTGGGTTGTAGTCGATCATTTGACGAAGGTAGCTCATTTCATCCCAGTAAAGACTACCTACAGCAGTGCCAAATTGGCTAAGATATACATGACAAGGATTGTTTATTTGCATGGAGTTCCGAGGAGTATCGTATCAGATAGAGGAACCCAATTCACCTCAAAGTTCTGGAAGCAGTTGCACGAAACATTAGGAACCAGGCTGGAGTTTAGCATAGTTTTCCACCCACAGACAGATGGACAGACTGAGAGAGTCAATCAGATTTTGGAGGATATGCTTAGAGCTTGTGTTTTGGATTATGGATCAAGTTGGGATGACAACTTGCCATACGCGGAGTTTTCTTACAACAACTATTATCAATCCAGTTTGAAGATGGCCCCTTTCGAAGCCTTGTACGGAAGGAGGTGCAGAACCTCGTTGTTGTGGGATGAGGTGGGAGACCGCCAGTTGTTTGGACCGGATTTGATTAAGGAGTCTGAACAGAAGGTAATGTTGATCCGCGACAGGATCAAGGTAGCTCAGTCAAGACAGAAGAGTTATGCAGATTCAAAATGCAAGGAGACAGAATACGAAGTCGGAGACAGAGTTTATATTCGAGTATCTCCACTTCGAGGAGTTAAGCGTTTTGGAGTTAAAGGAAAGTTAGCGCCACGTTTTGTGGGGCCATACAAAGTTTTGGAATGCATGGGAGAAGTAGCATACAAGTTGGAATTACCTGAGGGATTGTCAGGAATTCACGATGTGTTCCATGTTTCTCAGTTGAAGAAGTGTCACGCAGAGATGGCTGATATACCACTGAGAGATACAGTGCCACTGGAAGCGATTCAGTTGAAAGATGATTTGACTTATGAAGAGAAACCAGTTAAGATTCTGGATTATGCCAGCCGAGTTACCCGCAGTAAGGTTATCAAGTTTTGCAAAGTTCAGTGGAGCCACCACACCGAGGAGGAAGCCACCTGGGAGCGAGAGGAAGATCTGCTCAAGGACCACCCTCACCTATTTGCTAGCCAACCTGAATCTCGAGGGCGAGATTCATCTTAAGGGGGGGTAGGTTTGTAACATCCCCAATATTCAATTTGGAATGTTATACATAGATCATCATTGCATATCATATTTTGTTGCATTGTTGGCTCGATCCTAGAAATTCTATGCAACTCAAGGACCCACGGAGAGAGTTGGGGATTTCGTTATTTTCTTATTTGAGATTTCTCAAATTTTGAAAATAGGATCATTTGGTTTTATTTATTTTATCTTCAATTATTTCTACTACCAAAAATTTAGAGAGGGAATAAAATGACTTTCCCAAAATAAAGAAATAATGAAGATTTAATAAAAAAATCAAATAAGTTTTATTTTGGAGTTTTTCGCCTTTTTATTTGGATTTAGGAAAAATGCGCATTTTTCAAAATTGCATTTAGGCCCCAAATAAATGTTCATCTTGTCCGGCTTGATTTTAGAAGCCGGGGAAAATTTATTTCGGGAATTTTGGAGTCCGTTTAGTATTTCTTTTTATTTTTCTTCTGCGCGGAATTATTAAAAAAAACGCAACCAACCTACGGGCCGTGTCCGCCTAGGACTCCCGGCCCGCGGGGCTTTATAAGCCGGGGGAGGCCAGCCCGAGGCCCAGCCGCCCCAAACCCTGGCCGCCCCAGTCCCGAGCCACCGCCGCCGCCAGCCGCGCCGCCGCCGCCGCCGCTGCAGCCGCCCCACGCCGCCGCCCCGCCCGCCGAGCCGCCGCCGGACCCCGTCGCTGTCACCGACCTCGCCGGACCCCGCCGCCCGCACGCTCGCCGAGGTTCGCCGCCGCCTCGACTTTCGTGCCAGTTTTTTTAGAAAACCGATCGGTTTTCCGTCGGTTTATTTTCGGTTTTCTTTTAGTTTCGGTTTTTTTATTAGATCGATTTTATTTTCGGTTTAGTTTAAGTAGCGAGCGTTCACTCGTTCTTTCGTTTTAACGAACGTATTCGTCAGATTTGTTTAGTTAACGAACGTTCGTTCGTCAACCCGTTCGTCGTTTTTCTTTTTCTCGGATTTAATCCGCGATTTTTCTGATCGCGATTCCTGATCCGATTTTCGTTTTAGTTTAACTTTTCGCTCGTTTATCGGAATCAGGCGATTTAAGCGCCTGGAGTTTCGTCTCGAAACCCTCTTTCCGAATAATCAACTTAAACAAGTTTTTGCTACTGTAAAATTTGACTTAGATCCAGATTAATAGAACGAAGCTGTTTTCTTTCGCCGTTTGACTTTCGTTGCTTTGTTTGATTTGATTCTTTTTGCAAACCGGAGTTCTTAAGTTGAACTTTCAGGTTAGATCTTTTATTCGAGTTCTACTTGTGCATTAGATGAGTACTTATTGTATGTTTGTTTGTTTGCTTGTCTGCGATAGAATACCCGGAGTGCGCCGCCTGTTACTTCGACTCTCTAGGTTTCGCGGATCATCAGCAAGGCAAGTGACACTTTGATCATACCTTTTCTACTACCCAGTTTTATGCATTAGATCAATCCTCAAACATTGCATGATTAGGATCTAATTAAATTGTGGGATGGGAATGTAGTTGAGGTAGCACCTATTACCTGTTTTATTATCAAACCTTTGGGAGTTACTTCTACGTTTGCTTATTACGCCATGCTATGCTAGTAGACGTGGATTGGGTGAGTGTATCCATGACAGATGTGAGATTGTTAAATTAATGGTTTATTTAAGGTGGCAACTTAAACACACATCTGGGTGGATTGAGGCACCTGGTTTCTATCAGGACTTGCCTGTATTTCTTCGGACCGCCACCCAGGCTCAAAGGGATCATGAGATTATTCAAACTAGAAACTTACGTGTACAGCCACAAGCCATTATGGGCTCTGGCATAGTTGACTAAGTTGTGCGAACTCTTACGGGTAGACTAGCAGATGTAGGGGAATGTAGGTGTACCGGTCTACCCACATGTAAGGTGCTAGTGCTTCCGAAAGACTATGTCTCGGTCATCCGTTTCTCAAACATCATGTAGTGTGAGGAATCAAACGGAGGCGATCGAGTCTTGTGGGGAAAAGTGCGCAAACCTCTGCAGAGTGTATAAACTAATCATGGTTAGCCGTGTCCCTGGTTATGGACGTTTTGAGTATCTAGTACCTGGATATCATGTGAATCTCATCATGTTACTCTAATTAACTTTGTTGGGTTTAATGAGTACTTTTAATTGGGATTGAGAATGCTGTCAATCATTCTCAATGTTTAACAACCACCATGATAGTTAAATAAATTTATTCCTTTGCAGTAGGGAAAAATTGTCTTTATGCATAAACTGTAACCATAGAGCTTTTCCACCAGCCATATATGCATGTAGTATAGCTTATTCCATTGTTATTCTCTATGTGTTACATTGCCAGCATATTCCATGTGCTGACCCGTTTTCGGGCTGCAACATTTCATGTTGCAAACTTTTCAGACGACGAGTAAGATGCTTTTAGGTCGTGGTTCTATACTCAGTGATGCCGTTGGAGTTGATGGACTCGCTTATCTTCCAAGTCTTTCGCTGTTATCGATTTTTAGATGGCCTTAAGCAATATATTTTTCAATAAGTTCTCTTTGAGACATTCGATGTAATAAGTATGTGATTGCTACTCTGTTATAAATCCTCCAAGTACTGTGTGGTGTCAGCATTACTGATCCAGGGATGACACTGAGCATAGAGATCAGACTGTTTGAGCTCTGGTCGCTACACATATGGTGTTATTTTAGGACAAACTCTAGGGATGTTTTTGGCATTTATAGGAATAGCTTAGTAGATTGATCGGAAAGAATAACTTTTGAGGCGGTTTCGTACCCTACAAACAATTTCTTCTTATGTTCTCTGCTAGATAAGAACTTTGGAGTGACTCTTTGTCGCACGTTTGAGGGATTGCTATATGATTTAATTATGTTAGCACTATTGAGAGATTGCACTAGTGAAAGTATGAACCCTAGGCCTTGTTTGTAAGCATTGCAATACCGTTTGTGCTCTGTTTTATCACTTGATACCTAGCTGTTTTTTATTTTTAGATTACAAAAACCTATATATACTATCCATACTACACCTATATCACCATCTCTTCGCCGAACTAGTGCACCTATACAATTTGCCATTGTATTGGGTGTGTTGGGGACAGAAGAGATTTCTTGTATTTGATTGCAGGATTATTTGAGAGAGACCATCTTCATCCTACGCCTCCCATGGAGTGATAAACCTTAGGTCATCCACTTGAGGGAAATTGCTACTATCCTACAAAACTCTGCGCTTGGAGGCCCAACACGAGTCTACAAGAATAAGTTGTGTAGTAGACATCAAGCTCTTTTCTGGCGCCGTTGCCGGGGAGGTGAGTGCTTGAAGGTATATATTTAGATCTTGCAATTGAATTTTTTAATTTCTTGTTTTATCATTAGTTTGGTTTTATGAAAGAAAGCTAAAAAAATGGAATTGAGGTTGCCTCGTATTATTCATCTTTATAGTGTCTTCCTTGAAAATGATTGATATGTCTCTAACGTATCTACTTTTTCTCACGCTTTTCCTCTTGTTTTGGACTCTAATTTGCATGATTTGAATGAAACTAACTCCGGACTGACGTTGTTTTCAGCAGAATTACCATGGTGTTGTTTTTGTGCAGAAAAAAAGTTCTCGGAATGGAACGAAACTTTGCGAGGATTTTTTATATCAATTATAAGAATTTCTAGAGCCAAGACCTGTCGGAGAGGGACACTTGGGTGGGAAAAACCCACCAGGGCGCGCCCTCCTTTCCTAGTGCACCCAGGTGGGTTGTCCCCACCTGGTGGCCCCGCATACCCTAAAACCGACACTATAAAATCCTATTTTTCCAAAAAAATGAGGGAGAAATAAGTATCGTGATCCACGAGACAGAGCCGCTGCCAAGCCCTGTTCTTCCTCGGGAGGGCAGATCTGGAGTTCGTTTGGGGCTCCAGAGAGGGGGATCTTCATTCTTCGTCATCACCGATCCATCTCCATCGCCAATTTCATGATGCTCCCCACCGGGAGTGAGTAATTTCTTCGTAGGCTCGCTGGTCGGTGAGGAGTTGGATGAGATTCATCATGTAATCGAGTTAATTTTGTTAGGGCCTGATCCCTACTATCCACTATGTTCTTAGATTGATGTTGCTATGACTTTGCTATGCTTAATGCTTGTCACTTTGGGCCCGGGTGCCATGAACTCAAATCTAAACCATTTATGAATTCATCATTATATCCATGTTTTAGATCCGATCTTGCAAGTTATAGTCACCTACTACGGTTATGATCAGACAACCCCGGAGTGACAACAATCGAGCCCACTCTCGGTGATGACCGTCACCTTGTTCTTCATCACGAGGCCAGATCTAGAGTCCGTTTGGGGCTCCCATTAGGGGGATCTTCATTCTTAGTCATCACCAACCCTTCTCCATTGCCAATTCCATGATGCGCCCCACCGGGAGTGAGTAATTCCTTTGTAGGCTCGCAGGTCAGTGAGGAGTGATACGTCTCCGTCGTATCTACTTTTCCAAACACTTTTGCCCTTGTTTTGGACTCTAACTTGCATGATTTGAATGGAACTAACCCGGACTGACACTGTTTTCAGCAGAACTGCCATGGTGTTATTTTTGTGCAGAATTAAAAGTTCAAGGAATGACCTAAAAATCCACGGAGCAACTTTTTAGAATTAATAAAAAATAATGGCGAAAGAATCAAAGTCAGGGGGCCCACACCCTGTCCACGAGGGTGGGGGGCGCGCCCCCTCCCCTAGGGCGCGCCCCCTGCCTTGTGGGCCCCCTGAATGTCCACCGACCTCAACTCCAACTCCATATATTTGCTTTCATGGAGAAAAAAATCAGAGAGAAAGTTTCATCGCGTTTTACGATACGGAGCCGCCGCCAAGCCCTAATCTCTCTCGGGAGGGCTGATCTGGAGTCTGTTCTGGGCTCCGGAGAGGGGGATTCATCGCCGTCGTCATCATCAACCATCCTCCATCACCAATTTCATGATGCTCACCGCCGTGCGTGAGTAATTCCATTGTAGGCTTGCTGGACGGTAATGGGTTGGATGAGATTTACCATGTAATCAAGTTTGTTTTGTTAGGGTTTTATCCCTAGTGTCCACTATGTTCTGAGATTGATGTTGCTATGACTTTGCTATGCTTAATGCTGGTCACTAGGGCCCGAGTGCCATGATTTCAGATCTAAACCTATTATGTTTTCATGAATATATGTGAGTTCTTGATCCTATCTTGCAAGTCTATAGTCACCTTTTATGTGTTATGATCCGACAACCCCGAAGTGACAATAATCGGGATACTTCTCGGTGACGACTGTAGTTTGAGGAGTTCATGTATTCACTATGTGTTAATGGTTTGGTCCAGTACTCTATTAAAAGGAGGCCTTAATATCCCTTAGTTTCCATTAGGATCCCGCTACCACGGGAGGGTAGGACAAAAGATGTCATGCAAGTTTTCTTTTCCATAAGCACGTATGGCTATATTCGGAATACATGCCTACATTACATTGATGAACTGGAGCTAGTTCTATGTCACCCTATGTTATAACTATTACATGAGGAATTGCATCCGACATAATTATCCATCACCGATCCAATGCCTACGAGCTTTTCACATATTGTGCTTTGCTTATTTACTTTCCCGTTGCTATTGTTACAATTACTACAAAACTTCTACTGTTACTTTTGCTACCGTTATCATTACTTCCATACTACTTTGCTACTAAATAGTTTGCTGCAGATACTAAGTTATCCATGTGTGGTTGAATTGACAACTCAACTGCTAATACTTGAGATTATTCTTTGGCTCCCCTTGTGTCGAATTAATAAATTTGGGTTGAACACTCTACCCTCGAAAACTGTTGCGGTCCCCTATACTTGTGGGTTATCAGGACTATTTTATGGCGCCGTTGCCGGGGAGCATAGCTATACTCTTTGAGTCACTTGGGATTTATGTCTGCTGGTCACTATGAGGAACTTGAAATATGTAAGAACTAAGATTTATCCCTCAACTACGAGGGGAGGTAAGGAACTGCCATCTAGCTCTGCAGTAGATTCTCCTTCTGTTGTGAGTAAAATTGCGACACCTAAACCTGCTTCTGCTATTAATTCTGATATGTCGCATGTTATTGATGATGCCACTTATACTATGCATGATACTTATGATGAAACTACTTCTGTGCTTGATACTACTCTGCCGTTAGGTGAATTTCTTGATGAACAACTTTCTAGGGTTAGAGAGAATGAAATTATTGAAAATGAAATTATTGAAGATAGTGATGATGAAGGGTCTCCCCCTTAGTATGAATTACCGGTTGTTCGTGAGGGTTATGTTATGGATGAAGAAACTGCTAGAGATTTTCTTGCTTGCAATGATAGATCTGATCTTAAGAAGTTATTAGCTAAGCTGAAACAGAAAACTCCGAATGCTAGAATGAAATATGACCCCGCTTTTGCTACTTCGCCTATCTTTGTTACTGATAAGGATTATGAATTCTCTGTCGATCCTGAGATAATTACTTTGGTTGAATTTGATCCTTTTTATAGCTATGAATCTTAAACTGTTGTGGCACATCTTACTAAGTTAAATGAAATAGCCACCCTGTTCACTAATGATGAGAAATCTCGCTACTACTATATCCTTAAGATATTTCCATTCTCATTAAAGGGTGATGCTAAAACTTGGTTTAATTCTCTTGATCCTGGTTGTGTGCGTAGTCCCCAGGATATGATTTGTTACTTCTCTGCTAAATATTTCCCTCCTCATAAGAAACAAGCTGCCTTGAGGGAAATATATAATTTTGTGCAAATTGAAGAAGAGAGTATCCCACAAGCTTGTGGGAGGCTTCTCTAATTACTTAATGCTTTCCCGGATCATCCTCTTAAGAAAAATGAAATACTTGATATCTTTTATAATGGACTAACCGATGCTTCCAAGGACCACTTGGATAGTTGTGCTGGTTGTGTTTTCAGGGAAAGAACAGTCGATCAAGCAGAATTGCTATTGAATAATATGTTGACTAATGAAAATAATTGGACTCTTCCTGAGCCAACTCCTGAGCCAACTCCTAAACCAACTCTGAAGAAGAGGGGTGTTCTTTTTCTTAGTCCTGAAGATATGCAAGAGGCAAAGAAATCTATGAAAGAAAAAGGTATTAAAGCTGAAGATGTTAAGAATTTACCTCCTGTTGAAGAAATACATGGTCTTAATTTAACACCTATTGAAGAAACGCATGATCTTGATAACCCGACACAGGTAGTAAAGGTAAATTCTCTCTATTGGTATGATAAAGTTGAAATCCCGTCTACTAAGTTTGCTATCCAATGTTTGGATGAATTTGATGACTTTATGGCTAGACAAGAAAATTTCAATGCTTATGTTGGTAGAGAATTAAAGAGTAATGCTTACATGATTGGAAGCTTGAGTGATTATATGGCTAGAGTTAAAGGTGAACTTAAACTCATTAGTAAATATGCTTCTAAGGTTACCACTCAAGCAGAACAAGTACTTAAAGCTCAAAGTGGTTTTCTCGATGAATTAAATAATAAACATGATTTTGTTGTTAGAGTGGCTACTAGAACGGGTAAAATGACTCAGGAACCTTTGTATCCTGAAGGCCACCCTAAGAGAATTGAGCAAGATTCTTAGAGAAATAATGTAGATGCACCTAGTCCTTCTAAAAAGAAGAAAAAGAAAAATGACAGGACTTTGCATGCTTCTAGTGAACCTACTGTAGACACACCTGAGAATCCCAATGATATTTCTATTTCTGATGCTGAAACACAATCGGGTGATGAACATGAACCTAGTGATAATGTTAATGATAATGTTCATGTTAATGCTCAACCTAGCAATAAAAATGATGTAGAGATTGAACCTGCTGTTGATCTTGATAACCCACAATAAAAGAATCAACATTATGATAAGAGAGATTTTGTTGCTAGGAAGCACGGTAAAGAAAGAGAACCATGGGTTCAGAAACCCATGCCTTTTCCTCCTAAGCCATCCAAGAAAAAGGATGATGAGGATTTTGAGCGCTTTGCTGAAATGATTAGACCTATCTTTTTGCGTATGCGTTTGACTGATATGCTTAAAGTAAATCCTTATGCTAAATACATGAAAGATATTATTACAAATAAAAGAAAGATATCGGAAGCGAAATTTCCACCATGCTTGCTAATTATACTTTTAAGGGTGGAATGCCTAAGAAACTTGGAGATCCAAGAGTACCAACTATACCATGCTCCATTCAAAGAAACTATGTTAAAACTGCCTTATGTGATCTTGGAGCCGGTGCTAGTGTTATGCCTCTCTCTTTATATCGTAGACTTGAATTGAATAAGTTAACACCTAATGAAATATCTTTGCAAATGGCCGGTAAATCAACTGCTATATCTGTCGGTATTTGTGAGGATGTGCCTGTTGTGGTTGCAAACGTTACTATTTTAACGAACTTTGTTATTCTTGATATTCCCGAGGATGATAGTATGTCGATTATCCATGGTAGACCCTTTTTGAATACTGTAGGGGCTGTTATTGATTGCAACAAAGGCAATGCCACTTCTCACCTTAATGCTAATGAGCATACGATACACTTTCTGAGGAAACAACCTCAAGTTCACAGTATCAATTCTATTGGAAATATTCCAACTATCATTATTGGAGGTTTTGAATTTTCTCTTCCTACTGTCAAGAAGAAACATGATATTCTTATTATTGGGGATGTGCATATCCCCGTTGAGGTAACCTAGTGTTATTCGAAATTTCTCCGGTTCCATGTTATTCAGAATGAGTTTGTTAACAAGACTTGATCAACCTTGTTAGTGGATTCCTTTTGATGAGCATGAGATGGATGAAATTAGAAGGCACAACCTTCTGTACCCTCCTTTTACTTTCTGTTATTTAGATTAAGTAAAGCAAAAATAGTATTTTCTGTCTGTTTTCTGGATTATCCATGCAATAAAAAATACCCCGAAAATAGAAGTTCTCCAAATGCCCTGCAAATTTAATATGATTTTTTCTAGAATATTTGAGAATATCTGGCACTGAGAACACAGCAGGGGGAGCTGGCACTTGGCCACGAGGGTCTAGGGCGCGCCCCCTGCCTTGTGGGCCCACGGTGACCCCCCTCCACTTATGCCTACACCCACACACTTCTTCCTCCAAAAAAGTCACCATCCAGCTCAAGCACGAGTTCTAGCTCACTTTGCTGCCATTTTCGATCTCCTTGCTCAAAGCCCCATTCACAAAACTGCTTTGGGGGATTGTTCTTTGGTATGTGACTCCTCCAATGGTCCAATTAGTTTTTGTTCTAGTGCTTTATTCATTGCAATTTTTTTTGCCTAGGGGACCCTGTTCTTGAGCTTGCATGTCAAATTTATATGGTCCCAAGTAATTCTAATGCATGATATAGGCTCTAGGCACTTGTGGGAGTAGTTGCTATCAATTTTGTTGAGTTTGGTTCACTTTTATTTTGAGTTACTCAAAATTTCAGAAATTTGCAGAAAAAGATGAAGAGATTTTTCTTGAGGGGCTCTTCTAGCCAAGGCTCTAAGGATGAACAAGCTAAGGAGAATGAAAAGCCCAAGTATAATCTCCCTCGTGTGGCGGAAGTACGGCCGTGTGAATGGCCTTGTGATGATTTCTTGAGAGCAGCCGGGATTCATGATGATTTTTATTCGTTGGTTGATAATGCGGGCCTCACCGACTTCCTCCACAACCAGATCGGACAGTACCTCTTACTCACCAACACTTTCATGCAAAATTTCTACTTTTATCCTAAGAAATCACCTCCTTCAGTAGAGTTTCATTTATATGATGTGGCTAGGGAGATGTCACTATATGGAATTAGCATAGTTTATACCTTTCGGGGGCAGCTTAGAGGAACCACATCATAAAGATGTGGATGGATTTATTGATACTATTACTGTAGGGGAAACGACGAAGGTTTCCGATGCAAGAATTACTAGCATACATTTTCCTGTTTTACGCTACTTTGAAATTTTGCTAGTTGATGCTTAATTGGTCGTGGAAACTATGGAAACCTTAGTGTTCCTGATATTATTATTTTGTTCCATGCTTTATTTCGTGATAACTCTGTTAGTATGGGCGCTATTATTGCTAAACGATTAAGCCTGAACCGTACAAAGGGCCCCATCTTTGGAGGTATCTATACTGTACACCTTGCTAAACATTTCAGGATACCTATTAGGAATTTTGAGAAAGAGGAAAAACTGTTGACTCCTACTTTTCTAGATTATAAGAGCATGGTAGCACATGAGTTTATCGTTAAAAATGATGAGAATATGCTTAAGTATAATTTGAGATTTCATAAGAAACACAGTGAGACTATTATCTTGCCTGCGCCCTCTTTGTTTGGTATAACTGCAGGCCCTTACCTTGTCTTGCCGGCGGTCATGTATGTGTACCGGGGCAATACATCAGCTCAAGAGCCCGATCCGGAACCACCACTTGACCCTTATCGTCCATCATTTTATCAGTGGGATCCGTAGGAGATCGCCAGCCAGTGGCAGTATGATGACACTCCTCAGTATACCGGAGAGAGTAGCCGTGATCCATGGGCATAGACCAACTTAGGCCAAAATTCTAAGCTTGGGGGAGTACGTATTTCTCACCAACATTACGTTCATGTTCACACACTCATTCTAGTCGTCGGTGCTCATACTTTTTCATTGTACTATCCATGCTAGTTTAATTTATTTTTCTAGCTTTCTTCTTGTGTGTTTGATAAACCTTAAGAAAAACCAAAAAAATTAGTTAGCTTACTTTCCATGCTTGTAGTAGTAATTAAAAGAAAACCCAAAAATATTTCTTGTTCTTCTTTTGCTTGTTGGGAGCTTTCCCGTGTAAATAGTTTTATTTCTTTTCTTTTCCTTGGGGGTCGAGAGGAGAAGACCATGACGAAAATGTTGAGTGGCTCTTATATTCATGATTGTTGATTTAACCAAGAGCCCATATTACTTTGCCTTCTCCCTTGAATTGAATGCTTGCAGATTCCATCTTAGTCCAATGCACGTGCACTATTATTATTATCCACCCGTTCGGTCATGCAAGTGAAAGGCAATAATGACGATATATGATGGACTGATTAGATGAGAGAAGCTGGTATGAAATCGACCTCTTTTGTTTTTGTAAATATGATTAGTTCATCATTCCTGATTCAGCCTATTATGAATAAACATGTTTGCAATGACAATTAGAAATTATAGTTGCTTATGCCATGCTTAATTAGCTAGGAGCTTATGGTTTACCTTGCGTGCCAACATGCTATTAAAATGGTTGTGATGTGGTATGATAGGGTGGTATCCTCCTTTTAATGATTCAAGTGACTCGACTTGGCACATGTTCATGCATGTAGTTGAAACAAAATCAACATAGCCTTCACGATATTTATGTTCATGGTGGATTATATCCTACTCATGCTTGCACTCAGTGTTGATTAATTTTAATACATGTTTATGGCTGTTGTCGCTCTCTCAGTTGGTCGCTTCCCAGTCTCTTGCTAGCCTGTACCTGTACTAAGCGGGAATACAGCTTATGCATCCAAACTCCATAAAACCCAAAGTTATTCCATATGAGTCCACCATACCTTCCTATATGCGGTATCTACCTGCCATTCCAAGTAAATTTGTATGTGACAAACTCCAAACCTTCAAATGAAATTCTGTTTTGTACGCTCGAACAACTCATGTATCAACTAGGGTTGTCTATATCTTCCATGTTAGGCGGGTTATTCTCAAGAGGAGTGGACTCCGCTCCTCATTCACGAGAAAATGGCTGGTCACCGGGATGCCCAGTCCCATGCTCAAATCAAATCAAAAATAATTGCAAACAAAACTCCCCCAGGATTGTTGCTAGTTGGAGGCACCCGTTGTTTCGGGCGAGCCATGGTTGATGCTTGCTGGTGGTGGGGGAGTATAAACTTTACCATTCTGTTTGGGAACCGCCTATAATGTGTGTAGCATGGAAGATATCGAGATCTCTTAGTTGTTATGTTGACAGTGAAAGTATACCGCTCAAAATGTTATTCATCTCTATTCAAAATCGAGCTCTGGCACCTCTACAAATCCCTGCTTCCTTTTGTGAAGGACCTATCTATTTACTTTTAGGTTGAGTCATTACCCTCTTATTAAAAAGCACCCGCTGGAGAGCACCGCTATCATTTGCATGCATTACTATTAGTTTATATTGGGTATGACTATGACATGATCTCTTTTACCATGAATTACAATGTTTAGTCAGTCCTTGATCTTTAAAGGTGCTTATGTTTTGCGGTCTCAGAAAGGTCTAGCGAGATACCATCTTGTTATATCATATTATGATTGTCTTGAGAAAGTGTTGTCATCCGAGTTTTATTATTATTGCTTGCTAGTTGATTATGCCATTGATATGAGTAAATATGAGACCTAAGTGTTATTGTGAATATGGTTAGTTCATAATCTTTGCTGAAAACTTGAATGCTGCCTTTACATATTTGCAACAACAAGAGCAAACAGAGTTTGTAAAAGTTTTTCTTTATCACTTTCAGTTTGTCAACTGAATTGCTTGAGGACAAGCAAAGGTTTAAGCTTGGGGGAGTTGATACGTCTCCGTTGTATATACTTTTCCAAAAACTTTTGCCCTTGTTTTCGACTCTAACTTGCATGATTTGAATGGAACTAACCCGGACTGACACTGTTTTCAGCAGAACTGCCATGGTGTTATTTTTGTGCAGAAATAAAAGTTCTCGGAATGACCTGAAAATCCACGGAGCAACTTTTCAGAATTAATAGAAAATACTAGCGAAAGAATCAACGTCAGGGGGCCCACACCCTGTCCAAGAGGGTGGGGGGCGCACCCCCTCCCCTAGGGTGCGCCCCCTGCCTCGTGGGCCCCCTGGACGTCCACCGACCTCAACTCCTACTCCATAAATTTGCTTTCAGATAGAAAAAAATCAAAGAGAAAGTTTCATCGCGTTTTACGATAAGGAGCCGCCATCAAGCCCTAATCTCTCTCGGGAGGGCTGATCTGGAGTCCGTTCGGGGCTCCGGAGAGGGCGATTCGTCACCGTCGTCATCATCAACCATCCTCCATCACCAATTTCATGATGCCCACCACCGTGCGTGAGTAATTCCATCGTAGGCTTGCTAGACAGTAATGCGTTGGATGAGATTTACCATGTAATCAAGTTTGTTTTGTTAGGGTTTGATCCCTAGTATCCACTATGTTCTGAGATTGATGTTGCTATGACTTTGCTATGCTTAATGCTTGTCACTTGGGCCCGAGTGCCATGATTTCAGATCTGAACCTATTATGTTTTCATGAATATATGTGAGTTCTTGATCCTATCTTGCAAGTCTATAGTCACCTATTATGTGTTATGATCCGACAACCCCGAAGTGACAATAATTGGGATACTTCTCGGTGATGACCGTAGTTTGAGGAGTTCATGTATTCACTATGTGTTAATGCTTTGGTCCGGTACTCTATTAAAAGGAGGCCTTAATATCCCTTAGTTTCCATTAGGACCCCGCTGCCACGGGAGGGTAGGACAAAAGATGTCATGCAAGTTCTTTTCCATAAGCACATATGACTATATTCGGAATACATGCCTACATTACATTGATGAACTGGAGCTAGTTCTGTGTCACCCTATGTTATAACTATTACAGGAGGAATTGCATCCGACATAATTATCCATCACTGATCCAATGCCTACGAGCTTTTCACATATTGTGCTTTGCTTATTTTCTTTACCGTTGCTACTGTTACAATTACTACAAAACTGCTACTGTTACTTTTGCTACCGTTATCGTTACTTCCATACTACTTTGCTACTAAATAGTTTGCTGCAGATACTAAGTTATCCAGGTGTGGTTGAATTGACAACTCAACTGTTAATACTTGAGAATATTCTTTTGCTCCCGTTGTGTCGAATCAATAAATTTGGGTTGAATACTCTACCCTCAAAAACTATTGCGATCCCCTATACTTGTGGGTTATCAAGGAGTTGGATGAGATTCATCATGTAATCGAGTTAGTTTTGTTAGGGCTTGATCCCTAGTATCCACTATGTTCTGAGATTGATGTTGCTATGACTTTGCCATGCTTAATGCTTGTCACTTTGGGCCCGGGTGCCATGATTTCAGATCTGAACCGTTTATGTTATCACCATTATATCCATGTTTAGTTTCGATCTTGCAAGTTCTAGTCACCTACTACGGTTATGGTTCAACAAACCTGGAGTGACAATAGTCGGGACCACTCCCGGTGATGACCGTAGTTTGAGGAGTTCATGTATTCACCGTGTGCTAATGCTTTGTTCCGGTTCTCTATTAAAAGGAGGCCTTAATATCCCTTACTTTCCAATATGGACCCTGCTGCCATGGGAGGGTAGTACAAAAGATGTCATGCAAGTTCTTTTAATAAAGCATGTATGACTATTTACGGAAAACATGCCTACATTATATCGATGAACTGGAGCTAGTGCCGTATCGCCCTAGGTTATAACTGTCACATGATGAATATCATCCAACAAGTCACCAATCCAATGCCTACGAACTTTTCCATATTGTTTCGGCTAAGTTACTACTGCTACCATCACTGTTACACTTGCTACAAAATTACCGCTATCACTGTTATTTTTACCATTGCTGCTGTCACTACTATCAAAACTATCAAACTACTTTGCTACAGATAATTAATCTCCATGTGTGGTTGAATTGACAACTCAGCTGCTAATACCTTCAAATATTCTTTGGCTCCCCTTGTGTCGAATCTATAAATTTAGGTTAAATACTCTACCCTCGAAAACTGTTGCAATCCCCTATACTTGTGGGTTATCAAGACCTTTTTCTGGCACCGTTGCCAGGGAGCATAGCTATATTTGTGGAGTCACTTGGGATTATTATCAATCTATCACTATGAAGAATCTGAAGGATCCAAAGACTAAGATATTTCCCTCAAGTACGAGGGGAGGTAAGAAACTGCCATCCAGTTCCGCTTTAGATTCACCTTCCGTTATGAGTAAACTTGCAACACCACCACCACATGCTATTAATTCTAATATGTCGCAAGTTATTGATGATGCTACTTCTACTATGAATGATTCTTATGATGATGGTAGTACCATGCTCGATAATTATGATGTGCCACTTGGTGAATTTCTTGATGAACAATTTACTAGAGTAACACAACATGATGTTGTTGAATTTGATGATGAGCTTGAAACTGAAACTCCTGAAACACTTGCTGGAGCTAGCCCTCCTAGATATGAATTGCCTAGGGTACCGGAAGGCTATGTTATGAGTGAAGATGCAACTAGAGATATTCTTGAGATGATCTAGAGAAATTATTACACAAGTATAAAGAAAAATCTCTAAATGCTAGAATAAAATGTGATCCTAAGTTTGCTACTTCACCTATCTTGATTGATGATAAGGATTATGAATTCTCTGTCGACCCAGAGTTAATTACTTTGGTTGAATCTGATCCTTTCCATGGTTATGAAACTGAAACTGTTGTGGCACATCTTACTAAGTTGAATGATATAGCCACCCTTTTTTACTCATGGCGAGAAAACTTGATACTACTTTATTCTCAAAATATTTCCTTTCTCATTAAAGGGTGATGCTAAAGCTTGGTACAATACTCTTGGTCCTGGTTGTGTGCGTAGTCCCCAGGATATGATTTACTACTTCTCTAAAAAATATTTTCCTGCTCATAAGAAACAAGCTGCCTTACAGGAAATATTTAACTTTGTTCAAACTAAAGAAGAGAGTCTCCCACAAGCTTGGGGGAGGCTTTGCCAGTTACTTAATGCTTTGCCTGATCATCCTCTTAAGAAAAATGAAATACTTGATATCTTCTATAATGGACTAACCGATGCTTCTAGGGACTTCCTAGATAGTTGTGCTGGTTGTGTTTTCAGGGAACGAACTATTGCTCAAGCTGAAGAATTATTGAATAACATATTGAAAATTATGATGATTGGACTATTCCTGAACCACCGCCTAAACCCACTCCGAAGAAGATGGGTATATTATATCTCAGTCTTGAAGATATGCAAGAGGCAAAGAAATCTATGAAGGAAAAATGTATTAAAGCTGAGGATGTTAAAAATTTACCTCCTATTGAAGAAATACATGGGCTTGATACACCACCACTGCCTAAGGTGGTAGAGGTAAATTCTCTTATGAAGTTCAATCAAAATGATAATCCTCACAATATGCATCCTAGCCAATGCCTTTATGAGTTTGAAAACTACATTAGAAAACAAGACCACTTCAATGCAAATGTTATGAAACAATTGAAATATAATTCTGATATGATTGCTCACTTGAGTGACTTGTTATTTAGAATCTCAAATGATGTTAGAGGTGTTGGAAAACATGCTTCTATGGTTCAAATTCAGTTAGAACAAGTTGCTAAATCACGAAGAGAATTACTTGATGAAATGAATCATAATAAACATGACTTTGCTGTTAGAGTTGCAACTAGAGGAGGTAAAATGACTCAGGAACCACTTTATCTTGAGGGAAACCCAAAAAGAATTGAACAAGATTCACAAAGAAATAACACTAGTGCACCTAGTCCTTCTAAAAAGAAAAAGAAAAAGAAAAATGATAGGACTTTGCATGCTTCTAGTGAACCTGAAATAGACAAACCTCCTGATAATGAAAATGAAACTTCTATCTCTGATGCTGAAACTCAATCTGGTAATGAACATCCACCTAGTGATAATGAAAAAGACAATGATGAGGTTCATGAAGACACTCAACCAAATAATGATAAAGAACCAGATAATGATGTTGAGATAGAACCACCTGTTGATCTTGATAACCCACAACCTAAGAATAAAAGATATGATAAAAGAGACTTTGTTGCTAGAAAACACGGTAAAGAAAGAGAACCATGGGTTCAAAAACCTATGCCTTTTCCACCCAAGTCAACTAAAAAGAATGATGATGTAGAATTTGAACGCTTTGCTGAAATGCTGAGGCCAGACTTTTTGCGTACTCGCTTGACTGATATCCTTAAAATGCCTCCTTATGCAAAGTATATGAAAGATATCATCACAAATAAGAGAAAAATACCAGAAGCTGAAATCTCCACTATGCTTGCTAACTATACTTTTAAAGATGGAGTACCTAAAAAATGTGGAGATCCAGGTATACCAACTATACCTTGCTCTATAAAAAGGAATTATGTGAAAACTGCTTTGTGTGATTTAGGAGCTGGTGTTAGTGTTATGCCTTTCTCTTTATATAAAAGACTTGACTTGAATAAAATCACACCTACTAAAATATCTTTGCAAATGGCTGACAAATCAACTACCATACCTATCGGTATCTGTGAGGATGTGCCCGTTGTTGTTGCTAATGTTACTATTGGCTGACTTCATTATACTTGAGATGCCCGAGAATGACAACATGTCGGTTATCCTTGGTAGACCCTTCTTGAATACTACAGGGGCTGTTATTGATTGCAGTAAAAGCAAGGTCAGTTTTTATATTAATGGTAATGAGCATACGGTGCACTTTTCGAAGAAACAATTCCAAGTGAATGGTATTAATGTTATTGAAAAATCTCCAAAATCACTATTGGAAGTTTTCAAATACCTCTACCTACTGTCAAAAAGAAATATGAAATGCTTATTGTTGGGGAAATGCATATCCCAATGAGGTAACTTAGTGATTTACGAAAGTTCTTTGGCTTCATGCTAATTGAAAGTGGTTGTTAATAAGACCTGATCAACCTTATTAATGAATCATTTTTGAACGGTATGAACTTGATGAATTTAGTAAGCACTGCCTTCTGTCCCTACTTTTTGTTCTCCATTTTATTAGTTAAATAAAATAAAATTCCATGCTTTGTCTGTTTTCTGAATTTCTCATGTAATAAAAATGACCCAAAAATAAAAGTTCTCAGAATGCTCTAAAAATAATGCCAGAGGGAGGTGCACCAGGTGGGCACAACCCACCTAGGCGTGCCAGGACCCCCAGGCATGCCCTGGTGGGTTGTGGTCCCCCTCACTTATATCTTTAGCCCACATCATCACTTACCTCCAAAAAAATTCTCCATTGCTCTCTCTCCCATGTTCTTGAGCTCAAACCCGCGGATTTTGATCTCTTAGCTCAAAGCTCCATTTCCGAAACTGTTTTGGGGGATTGTTGCTTGGTATGTGACTCCACCGTTTGTCCAATTAGTTTTTGTTTTAGTGGTTTATACTTTGAATAATTAGCTACTCTTGGTGCTGCTGTAGATGAGCTTGCATGTTGAATTCTTAGTGTTCTAAGTAGTTTGAATGCTTGCTATGGCCTCTATGTATCCCTATGAGTAGCTGCTATCAATTTTATAAAGTTTTGCTGACAAATTTTTATCACCCCAAAAATTTTATTTTCAGAAAATTGTATGCGGACATGATGAACCTATTTGGAAGGATCTCTTCGAGGAGACAATCCTCGGGGGCATCTTCTAGTGACAGTTCTGCTCGCCGGTCTTATGCTGAATCAAGTGAAGTTCCATGTGTGATGCTGCCACCAAAACATGCTTATGGCCTTGCGATGAATATATGGTGCGTGTGGGCATTAAGGAGGAATTTGAGCAATATGTTCACAATGCTGGCCTTGGTCCCTACCTTTCAGATAAGTGTAACAAAGCCAACTTCTCACTAAGTCATTTGTCAAAGGATTTACATTTTCCCTCGTGAGTCTAGGGTGTCTTTTATGCTTTATGATAAGCCATTTACTATCCCACTGGAGAATTTTGCTTACCATTGCAAACTGCCATTTTGGGATTCGGTTGATGAACCACCGAAGGCTGAGTACAAGTCTTTCTTGACTAGCCTTTGTTACGATGAAAATAGGGGAGTAAGACAAGGAAGAATAAAGAGCATTCACTTTCCTGCAATTCAGTATTTTGCATTATTTAACGGGAAATGCATAGTAGGCAAGCAAGACTGTAGCATACTTTGTGCGCCAGACTTGAGCCTCATTCACACCGCTCTCACTAGTGAAAGGAACTATAACCTTGGAGCGATTGTTGCATGTAGACTTCAGCATAATGCTAACAGTGGCTGGTTCTATGGTGGAATTTATGCCGCACGTCTAGCACGAGAGCTGGGTGTTTCACCTTTTGTCACGCCCAAGATGCGACCCTATCCTAAAGGAACTCGAAGGTCCCACCAAGGATAGAAGTGCATCTTGAAGACGCTTTTGCAAGGTGGATATCATTACATCAACATTACATAATAGATGGGGATACATACAAGAAGCATACAATGCCACACGAATACAACATCACAATACATAAGAACACCATCCAACTACGGATGAAACACAAACAGAAACTCAAACGACATCCACCCTGCTAGCCCAGGCTGCCGACCTGGAACCTATCCCCTGATCGAAGAAGAAGCAGAAGAAGAACTCCAAAACAAGCAAGCATCGCTCTCGCGTCATGATCATCGTGTAACCTGCACCTGCAACTATTGTTGTAGTAATCTGTGAGCCACGAGGACTCAGCAATCCCATTACCATGGGTATCAAGACTAGCAAAGCTTAATGGGAAAGGAAGGGGTAAAGTGGTAAGGTTGCAGCAGCGGCTAAGCAAGTATGGTGGCTAACATACGCAAATAAGAGCGAGAAGAGAAGCAAAGGAACAGTCGTGAAGCTAGCAATGACAAAGAGGTGATCCTGAACTCCTACTTACGTCAAACATAACCCAGAAACCGTGTTCACTTCCCGGACTCCGCCGAGAAGAGACCATCACGGCTACACACTCGGTTGATGCATTTTAATTCAGATCTGGTGTCAAGTTATCTACAATCGGACATTAACAAATTCCCATCTGCCACATAACCGCGGGCACGGCTCTCGAAAGTTTATACCCTGCAGGGGTGTCCCAACTTAGCCAATGATAAGCTCTCGCGATCAACGAAGGATATACCTTCTCCCAGGAAGACCCGATCAGTCTCGGAATCCCGGTTTACAAGACATTTCGACAATGGTAAAACAAGACCAGCAAAGCCGCCCGATGTGTCGACAAATCCCGATAGGAGCTGCACATATCTCGTTCTCAGGGCACACCGGATGAGCCAGACGTCGGGTTGGCATAGACCCTGGTTGCCCAGGGGGCGCCGGACATCGCTTAGGTTGGACCAACACTCGAAGGAGCACTGGCCCGGGGGGGGGGGGTAAAATAAAGATGACCCTCGGGCTCCGGAAACCCAAGGGAAAAAGGGCTAGGTGAGGCAAATGGTAAAACCAAGGTTAGGCCTTGCTGGAGGAGTTTTATTCAAAGCGAACTGCCAAGGGGGTCCCATAAATCACCCGACCGTGTAAGGAACGCAAATCCAGGAACATAACACCGGTATGACGGAAACTAGGGCGGCAAGAGTGGAACAAAATACCAGGCATAAGGCCGAGCCTTCCACCCTTTACCAAGTATATAGATGCATTAAATAATATAAGAGATATTGTGATATCCCAACCAAAATCCTGAGTTTTGCCGAGTTGCAGTTCTGGAATATCGTTGCAGTTCTGGAATACCTGAGTTTTGCCGACATCGAAAATCTCTTTTATGCAGTTGTTGGTGAGATAACCTCAACGCTACCCAGTACTGGGGAGTTCGGGAGTATTGCCATAGCTCGTATAATGGATGCTTTTCGAAGGTTGAGGTACACGATTTCCAGAGTTTTCTTGGTTATGTGTTGACGGGTGGATACAGCTGGATGTAGGGATTGCTAGTTTGGGTGAGATATATTGCTTCCCCTGTATCCCCAACACCAGATTGCATAACCAGAAAGTTTTGGGAGTTTTATAGGTGGGAATTCAAGTAGCTCCTAGAATATCTTTCCGACAAATGCATGATATGGGATTGGGTAAATCTCTATCATATGTTTGTTTTCCGCTTATTCTGCAAGCCAAATCCTTGTTTTGTTTTGAGTTGTGGTATTTGAGTTGCTTCAATGTCAAGTGTTGCTTCCATACCTTTTAAGCGGTGTTCTCATATTGCTATGTGAATACTAATCCTTTTGATCATCAAGATTGTCATGTCAATTCTTTCCAACCGTTGTGCTTCTCTTCAAGTGGATCCGATCATTTCAACATTTATGAGATCAATTCTAAGTTTTCTCAACGGTATCCGTTTCATCCGTCCCCAAGTTGCCTTTGTTTTCCCGCCCTCCCACCCCTTTTCTTCAAGGACTCAGATATCTTAATCAAGTATCCATCTTATGGATGTGAAGTTTCTCCATTTTTTTCCCGTCAATGTTCTTATCCGGTGATTCTTAGGAAGATACTAACGGAGCTTTGAGTTCATCATTCTTCGTTATTTTTCTTCTCCAGTGGATCCAATTCAAGCTTTCAGTGTTGATCATATTCCTTTCCTCGTGTCAAATGCTTTCTCATGCCGGTGCACCTCTCAATCACTCACCTCTTGCTATTCATTTGTTCCGTAGTGTTGAAGATATCTCAGAAGATTTGTGTTTCCATTCTTAATCCGTTCAAGCTATTTGGAGATTATTATCTCATTCAAGTCATTTAATTCAACCGGTGCAACCTCTCTTTAAAATTCTTCAATGGTGTTTTCTTTTGAGTGGGCCCTAACCCACAGGTCTTTTCCCAGGATCTTACTTGACTCTTCGAATTATCAGGAGCGATTCTCAAATTCATTTCCAAGTTTGACGTAAGAATGAATTTTCATCAGTCACATGCCTTCTCCAAGGTCGTTTTCAAATTCTTTTCATCTTTGGCTCAACCTTTCCTCTTTTAATTCTCCCGGAGTATCTCAACAATTCATGGTGGTGTTTCTCGTCGTCAATTCTCGGATTTTGAAGACCGAAGAAGAGTTCCTCTTAAATCCTTACCCGTTCTTCCAAAGATGCGTAGTCCAAGTTTGATGCCATCCTCTCATAATTGTTTTCGATTGTGGGAATTCTTTAAACCCATCCGGAGCATTTCATGAGTTGTTTCCATTTCTTTCCTCCGAAGGCCATCATGTCATAATTCTTCATTCTCAGCGTGTAGCTATCGTTCTCCAAATCTTACCGGTGCATCGTTCAAATATCCTCTAATCAGCTCATGTTCTCTTTGTTCTCATGTATCTAAATCCTTTCAAGTATCTTCTTTCGTTTTCAATTTTTTTTCCGGTGAGTTGTGCCCTTGCTACTCTCTTTTCCAATTTTTATGGTGGTTCCTTCAAGATTTCACTTCCTTTGTTATCATATCAATTCATTCGGTGTTTCCAATCCCACCGGTGGTTACATCAATACCTTCTCAAGTTTTCGCTATATCTCTCTTAATCCTTTCTACGAGAATAAGTAGTATGCCAAATCCATTGCTTGTCATCAATTTAAATTGGTGAAGGATACGCATAACGTAATTCTTATCATTGTTTCATCCAAGTGATTAATTGTTTCCTTTGGAGTTTGTTCTTGAGGAATAAATTCTCGGTTCTAAGATCATCTTTTCTTTTCGGAGTTCCAAGTTCTCTCGGTTATATCATCGCGAAGCTCCATCTAAATCATGGCAAGGCTTCACCTTGTGTTTTCAACTTCCCTTTTTTTTATCATCCTTTTACTACCGGAGTTCTTCATGGAGGCTCTACATGGTGGTTCGTCTAGGATTCTTTTCATTCTTCAATTGTTCTTCAAGATTTCTCTCAAGGTTATGATCCACCAGGCTATACTCAAAAATAAACATGGTGCTCAACACATGTTTTTTTTCGAGGAGTTCAAGTATTCTTCTTCTTGCATTCCAAAGTGCAATTCTTTCTACCTTAGCTTTTGAGGTGGTGTTATATCATTCTTGGCAATTTCCATTTAGGTTTCGCGATTCACATGTTGTCAAGAGGGAGGTATTATAAATCCATCAATCTCTTCTTTGGAGTTATCTTGGTATAGATTTCACCTAAAGCCTTCCCTAAGGAATGTTGATATTGTGGTGATTATCGATGGTCCAAGTTAACTCTCTATCCTCTTGGTGGAAGAAGTTTTCATCTCTTCATTGATCTCAACCAACTGTTTTCATTAGTGGCAGAATCTCACCTCAAGTTTGAGATGTTTTCCATAAGCCCACAACAAGCTTATTTTTTTTCGTTGGTGGTTTTCCAACAACTCCATTTAATCCTTCTTTGCAAGGATGCTTTCCAAGTTCATTTGTGACAGAAGTTGTCATTTTTCTTCTCCGTTCCTTTATCCCAACAATCTAGCTTTTATTCTTTCGTTCCGGAGGCATTGTGATGTTGCTCTTTTCACTCATCATCGCGAATTGTGAGGATCGTGTTCTTTTCTTGCTTATCCATTTAACCAGAGTGTTGTATCATCTCTTCAATATCTTTTCATCTCATCAAGTTTTCTTCTCTTTTCTACCGGAGTGCTATCCAGATTCTGTCATTCTTGTTCCTTGGCTATCTCATTATACCGAGGTGGTCATATTGTTTTCGTTCGTGAAGCTCTTATTTCCATGTCTTTCAACCTTCAAGTTCTCGTAATGTTCCTTGTTCCTCTTTTCTAACGGATTGTTTGCAATCTCGTTCATCTCCTTTGTATTCTTTGCTTCAATTTGTTCAACCTCTCAAGGTTCGTGGTTTCACTCATTGGTTGAAGAAGCAACTTAGTTCTACCTCCTCTCTTCCTCTTCTGTTTCTCTCCGGTGCCATCCTAGATCTCGGGACAAGAACCTCTTGTAGTGGTGGAGTGTTGTAACGCCCCGAGCCCGGCACTCCAGAAGACTTCCAGCTATTCCAAGTTTTGTCATGTGATTTGTTTTGTTTGTGCATTCATCATGCCATCTCTTGCATTGCATCATGTCATCATGCCATCATATCATTAATTTTAAAAAAACTCATCTAAATAAAATTGTATGGATTTTTCAATCCATTTAAATCGAGGGAAGGGTGACTTCTCTATATAACATATCGTCCCAATATTAGGAAGCTATATTAAATATTTCTTTATTTTGGAAATCACCATAACACACTTGCAAATTATCCCAATGCCTTTGTTATCTTAATTCTTGGTCTCCAACCTTGCCATATATTCTTTCATCATATTCCGGAGCTCCACCAAAAATCCAAACATTTTTGGACCTTCCCAACCCTCACTTCCTATTCAAATCATTTGAATTTAAATCAAATGAGTTTGAATTTACATCTTTCAACCATGGCCTTTTCTATTTTCTCGGAACAAGCACATTTTTGCGAGTCCGGGAAAATTATCTGCGTGTCCAACTTCTTCCCCTAACCTCCCTTTCTTTTCTTTCTTATCTCTATTTTTTTAGAGTGAGAGAGAGCCCAGCAACTAGGCCTGCCTGCTTCCCCGCAGTCCTTTTGGCCCAAAGCCCAGCCATCCCCATCTTAACCCTAGCCTCCTGCCGATCCCCTCGCTCTCTCCCTCGATGCCCCATCCAGCGCCGCCAGGAACCGTCGCTCGCTAGCCCTCTCCCTCCGCTCGATCTCCTCACCCTCTTGATCCCCTCGCGCCTCCACGCTGTCTTCCGCGCCTCCACCTCCGCCCAAAGCCTCGCCCATGCCTCCCCGCCGTCCAACCGCGCCGCGCCCTCAAGCACCTCGCCTCCACACGCCCCTTCGTCGTCTGCTTCCGGCGCCTCCGACCCTCCTCTGCATCGTCTCCCCGTCACCATGGCCTGGCGCCCACGCCTCTGCTACTTCGTCGCCCTCCTGCGCCTCCCGCGAACCCGCCTGCCTCCTTGACCTCCAGGCCACCCCGTCGCGCCCTTCTCTTTGCTGAGGCAGCCACCGGCGCCCCAAGTGTTTGCCTCTTCCATGGCCCCAAGCTAGCAATGACAAAGAGGTGATCCTGAACTCCTACTTACGTCAAACATAACCCAGAAACCGTGTTCACTTCCCGGACTCCGCCGAGAAGAGACCATCATGGCTACACACTCGGTTGATGCATTTTAATTCGGATCTGGTGTCAAGTTATCTACAACCGGGCATTAACAAATTCCCATCTGCCACATAACCGCGGGCACGGCTCTCGAAAGTTTATACCCTGCAGGGGTGTCCCAACTTAGCCAATGGTAAGCTCTCGCGATCAACGAAGGATATACCTTCTC
Source organism: Triticum timopheevii (assembly GCA_963921465.1). Taxonomy (NCBI): domain Eukaryota; kingdom Viridiplantae; phylum Streptophyta; class Magnoliopsida; order Poales; family Poaceae; genus Triticum; species Triticum timopheevii. The sequence continues at coordinate 176,281,647 of OY997272.1, forward strand.
CCAGGAAGACCCGATCAGTCTCGGAATCCCGGTTTACAAGACATTTCGACAATGGTAAAACAAGACCAGCAAAGCCGCCCGATGTGTCGACAAATCCCGATAGGAGCTGCACATATCTCGTTCTCAGGACACACCGGATGAGCCAGACGTCGGGTTGGCATAGACCCTGGTTGCCCAGGGGGCGCCGGATATCGCTCAGGTTGGACCAACACTCGAAGGAGCACTGGCCCGGGGGGGGGGGGGGGGTGGGGTAAAATAAAGATGACCCTCGGGCTTCGGAAACCCAAGGGAAAAAGGGCTAGGTGAGGCAAATGGTAAAACCAAGGTTGGGCCTTGGTGGAGGAGTTTTATTCAAAGCGAACTGCCAAGGGGGTCCCATAAATCACCCGACCGCGTAAGGAACGCAAATCAGGGAACATAACACCGGTATGACGGAAACTAGGGCGGCAAGAGTGGAACAAAATACCAGGCATAAGGCCGAGCCTTCCACCCTTTACCAAGTATATAGATGCATTAAATAATATAAGAGATATTGTGATATCCCAACCAAAATCCTCTCCACCATGGAGCAATCTTCAACTTCACCTGCAACTAACAACGCTATAAGAGGGGCTGAGCAAAGCGGTAACATAGCCAAGCAACGGTTTGCTAGGAAGGGTGAAAAGGTTAGAGGCTGACATGGCAATTTGGGAGGCTTGAAGAGCAAAAGATAGGTAGCGCAACATAGCGATAGAACGAAGCAACTAGCATGGCAATGATAGTAGTGAGATCCAGGGTAGCGGTCATCTTGCCTGAAATCCTGCTAGGAAGAAGAACGAGTCCATGAAGAAGACGAACGGGAGTAGTCGAATGAATCCTCACAATCGCAACATTACCGGAACTAAGACGCAACACCGGAAAATAAACAAACAACATGGTAAACACACAAGCATAATCATGGCATGATGCATAACCAAGTATGATGCATGTCCGGTTTAATGAGGCATGGCATGGCAAAGTGCAACAAACAATACTACAAGTTAAGTGGAGCTCAATATGCAACGAGTTGCATATTGACAAAACACCACATCGATTATTTAGTTCAATCTCGTTTAGGATCACAACCATATTAAATGTTGTTATAAACATGGCAAGAGGTGAAGCATAAGTAAACTAACTATTTAGGCAAGTTTAAATGAGGCCAGGACAACAAACAACAATTCCGGAAAATCCCCATATGCATATTTAGCAATTCAACGCAAACAACAATTTTAACCATTTTAAATGTTGTTATCATGATGAGGATGACATATGCAAGTCTTATGCAATTTTATGAAAATTTTGACATGAGTATGTTATGAAGCATTTGGTCACCATGGCGGAACAAAAGGGTGCCACGGCGGTGAAATGGAAATGGTGCCACGGCACCATTCCGATGATCCGACAACTCATTGAGATACCGGTGCAAAAGAGCAAGTGTGCGGATGTGCGGAACATGCAAAGGATGGTGGGGTGATCCCGGTTACCGGGTTCCCACGGGTTAGTGGCATGGAAACGAGTGACAACTCGGACACGGTGCAAACACAAGCATCTCATACAACCAAGCATGCATTCGTTCACGGGCGGTCGTCATCTCGGGATTATACCTTTGAAGCGTGCATTTTGGAGCGGTTCGGGTTCGGTGCAACGTAGAGGAAGTAGACATTGTCACGACGGTAGTGGAAGTAGTGGTACACGGCCGTAGAGGAAGTAGTCGTACACAATCCGTAGATGTTCGGCGTCGCCAGTAGTTGTACACAGTCATTGTTGCATTTGATGGATCCGAGGGCTCCGGGCGTCGTGGTACTTGGCGAAAACCACGAAGAGGGTACTTGTACTCGCATCGTCGTGGAAGTAGTCGTTCGGGCTCCCGTGCGGACTTGGTGGTCTTGGTCTCCGCAGCATAGTTGTACAAAAACATCATCGGACTTGGACAAATCCAGAGGCGTGCACAGGCAGTGGTGGTCGTCCATGGAGGGGCGCTAGTTGGCGGAGAAGGACCACGCCACGGGGCTCAGTGAGGAAGGTAGCGCGCAGGAAGAGCAGCTGCAGCAGGGCAACGTCGCTACAGGCACGGGAGGAGGAAGGCCATGGCAGAGGCAAACACTTGGGGCGCCGGTGGCTGCCTCAGCAAAGAGAAGGGCGCGACGGGGTGGCCTGGAGGTCAAGGAGGCAGGCGGGTTCGCGGGAGGCGCAGGAGGGTGACGAAGTAGCAGAGGCGTGGGCGCCGGGCCATGGTGACGGGGAAACGATGCAGAGGAGGGTCGGAGGCACCGGAAGCAGACGATGGAGGGGCGTGTGGAGGCGAGGTGCTTGAGGGCGCGGCACGGTTGGACGGCGGGGAGGCATGGGCGAGGCTTTGGGCGGAGGTGGAGGCGCGGAAGACAGCGTGGAGGCGCGAGGGGATCGAGAGGGTGAGGAGATCAAGCGGAGGGAGAGGTCTAGCGAGCGACGGTTCCTGGCGGCGCTGGATGGGGCATCGAGGGAGAGAGCGAGGGGATCGGCAGGAGGCTAGGGTTAAGATGGGGATGGTTGGGCTTTGGGCCAAAAGGACTGCGGGGAAGCAGGCAGGCCTGGTTGCTGGGCTCTCTCTCACTCTAAAAAAACAGAGATAAGAAAGAAAAGAAAGGGAGGTTAGGGGAAGAAGTTGGACACGCGGATAATTTTCCCGGACTCGCAAAAATGTGCTTGTTCCGAGAAAATAGAAAAGGCCATGGTTGAAAGATGTAAATTCAAACTCATTTGATTTAAATTCAAATGATTTGAATAGGAAGTGAGGGTTGGGAAGGTCCAAAAATGTTTGGATTTTTGGTGGAGCTCCGGAATATGATGAAAGAATATATGGCAAGGTTGGAGACCAAGAATTAAGATAACAAAGGCATTGGGATAATTTGCAAGTGTGTTATGGTGATTTCCAAAATAAAGAAATATTTAATATAGCTTCCTAATATTGGGACGATATGTTATATAGAGAAGTCACCCTTCCCTCGATTTAAATGGATTGAAAAATCCATACAATTTTATTTAGATGAGTTTTTTTAAAATTAATGATATGATGGCATGATGACATGATGCAATGCAAGAGATGGCATGATGAATGCACAAACAAAACAAATCGCATGACAAAACTTGGAATAGCTGGAAGTCTTCTGGAGTGCCGGGCTCGGGGCGTTACAACACTCCACCACTACAAGTGGTTCTTGTCCCGAGATCTAGGATGGCACCGGAGAGAAACAGAAGAGGAAGAGAGGAGGTAGAACTAAGTTGCTTCTTCAACCAATGAGTGAAACCACGAACCTTGAGAGGTTGAACAAATTGAAGGAAAGAATACAAAGGAGATGAACGAGATTGCAAACAATCCGTTAGAAAATAGGAACAAGGAACATTACGAGAACTTGAAGGTTGAAAGACATGGAAATAAGAGCTTCACGAACGAAAACAATATGACCACCTCAGTATAATGAGATAGCCAAGGAACAAGAATGACAGAATCTGGATAGCACTCCGGTAGAAAAGAGAAGAAAACTTGATGAGATGAAAAGATATTGAAGAGATGATACAACACTCCGGTTAAATGGATAAGCAAGAAAAGAACACGATCCTCACAATTCGCGATGATGAGTGAAAACAGCAACATCACAATGCCTCCGGAACGAAAGAATAAAAGCTAGATTGTTGGGATAAAGGAACAGAGAAGAAAAATGACAACTTCTGTCACAAATGAACTTGGAAAGCATCCTTGCAAAGAAGGATTAAATGGAGTTATTGGAAAACCACCAACGAAAAAAAATAAGCTTGTTGTGAGCTTATGGAAAACATCTCAAACTTGAGGTGAGATTCTGCCACTAACGAAAACAGTTGGTTGAGATCAATGAAGAGATGAAAACTTCTTCCACCAAGAGGATAGAGAGTTAACTTGGACCATCGATAATCACCACAATATCAACATTCCTTAGGGAAGGCTTTAGGTGAAATCTATACCAAGATAACTCCAAAGAAGAGATTGATGGATTTATAATACCTCCCTCTTGACAACATGTGAATCGCGAAACCTAAATGGAAATTGCCAAGAATGATATAACACCACCTCAAAAGCTAAGGTAGAAAGAATTGCACTTTGGAATGCAAGAAGAAGAATACTTGAACTCCTAGAAAAAAAACATGTGTTGAGCACCATGTTTATTTTTGAGTATAGCCTGGTGGATCATAACCTTGAGAGAAATCTTGAAGAACAATTGAAGAATGAAAAGAATCCTAGACGAACCACCATGTAGAGCCTCCATGAAGAACTCCGGTAATAAAAGGATGATAAAAAAAGGGAAGTTGAAAACACAAGGTGAAGCCTTGCCATGATTTAGATGGAGCTTCGCGATGATATAACCGAGAGAACTTGGAACTCCGAAAAGAAAAGATGATCTTAGAATCGAGAATTTATTCCTCAAGAACAAACTCCAAAGGAAACAATTAATCACTTGGATGAAACAATAATAAGAATTACATTATGCGTATCCTTCACCAATTTAAATTGATGACGAGCAATGGATTTGGCATACTACTTATTCTCGTAGAAAGGATTAAGAGAGATATAGCGAAAACTTGAGAAGGTATTGATGTAACCACCGGTGGGATTGGAAACAACGAATGAATTGATATGATAACAAAGGAAGTGAAATCTTGAACGAACCACCATAAAAATTGGAAAAGAGAGTAGCAAGGGCACAATTCACCGGAAAAAAATTGAAAATGAAAGAAGATACTTGAAAGGATTTAGATACATGAGAACAAAGAGAACATGAGCTGATTAGAGGATATTTGAACGATGCACCGGTAAGATTTGGAGAACGATAGCTACACGCTGAGAATGAAGAATTATGACATGATGGCCTTCGGAGGAAAGAAATGGAAACAACTCATGAAATGCTCCGGATGGGTTTAAAGAATTCCCACAATCGAAAACAATTATGAGAGGATGGCATCAAACTTGGACTACGCATCTTTGGAAGAACGGGTAAGGATTTAAGAGGAACTCTTCTTCGGTCTTCAAAATCCGAGAATTGACGACAAGAAACACCACCATGAATTGTTGAGATACTCCGGGAGAATTAAAAGAGGAAAGGTTGAGCCAAAGATGAAAAGAATTTGAAAACGACCTTGGAGAAGGCATGTGACTGATGAAAATTCATTCTTACGTCAAACTTGGAAATGAATTTGAGAATCGCTCCTGATAATTCGAAGAGTCAAGTAAGATCCTGGGAAAAGACCTGTGGGTTAGGGCCCACTCAAAAGAAAACACCATTGAAGAATTTTAAAGAGAGGTTGCACCGGTTGAATTAAATGACTTGAATGAGATAATAATCTCCAAATAGCTCGAACGGATTAAGAATGGAAACACAAATCTTCTGAGATATCTTCAACACTACGGAACAAATGAATAGCAAGAGGTGAGTGATTGAGAGGTGCACCGGCATGAGAAAGCATTTGACACGAGGAAAGGAATATGATCAACACTGAAAGCTTGAATTGGATCCACTGGAGAAGAAAAATAACGAAGAATGATGAACTCAAAGCTCCGTTAGTATCTTCCTAAGAATCACCGGATAAGAACATTGACGGGAAAAAAATGGAGAAACTTCACATCCATAAGATGGATACTTGATTAAGATATCTGAGTCCTTGAAGAAAAGGGGTGGGAGGGCGGGAAAACAAAGGCAACTTGGGGACGGATGAAACGGATACCGTTGAGAAAACTTAGAATTGATCTCATAAATGTTGAAATGATCGGATCCACTTGAAGAGAAGCACAACGGTTGGAAAGAATTGACATGACAATCTTGATGATCAAAAGGATTAGTATTCACATAGCAATATGAGAACACCGCTTAAAAGGTATGGAAGCAACACTTGACATTGAAGCAACTCAAATACCACAACTCAAAACAAAACAAGGATTTGGCTTGCAGAATAAGCGGAAAACAAACATATGATAGAGATTTACCCAATCCCATATCATGCATTTGTCGAAAAGATATTCTAGGAGCTACTTGAATTCCCACCTATAAAACTCCCAAAACTTTCTGGTTATGCAATCTGGTGTTGGGGATACAGGGGAAGCAATATATCTCACCCAAACTAGCAATCCCTACATCCAGCTGTATCCACCCGTCAACACATAACCAAGAAAACTCCGGAAATCGTGTACCTCAACCTTCGAAAAGCATCCATTATACGAGCTATGGCAATACTCCCGAACTCCCCAGTACTGGGTAGCGTCGAGGTTATCTCACCAACAACTGCATAAAAGAGATTTTCGATGTCGGCAAAACTCAGGTATTCCAGGCTCGGGGCGTTACACCTTTGCCCTTTGATCCTATCCTACCCACGCGATATTTAGATTTTGACACTTTAAAAGAACATAAGATCCTTAAGGGAAAGGTTCATAATTTCTCTTACAATCTAATGTTTAACCAAAAATCTGTTGTGGACACATATTTGCCTACGCCTGCTCTTTCTGATTGTCACAGCAAGGGGAGATATTTTGTTATTGAGAGCGAGGCCCGAGCTCATAACGCAGCAGTGGTGGCAGCATGACGTGCCGAGGCATCCACACCGAGAGCCTCTGTGTGCTACCATGCAGACTACTACCCTCCAGGCTACTGATCTACTACCAAGTTAGGCCAAAAGCCTAAGCTTGGGGGAGTATGTGTTCTCACTGACATTACATTCATGTTCACATATCATTCCACTTATCGGTGTTCACACTTTTTCATTGTATCATCCATGCTTAGATCTATATTTTTTCTTTCTTCTTGTGTGTTTAAAAAACTTTAGAAAAACAAAAAAAAATAGTTGTAGTCAATTTACTTTCTATGCATGCTTACTAGTAGTATTAAAAAGAAAATTCAAAAATATTTCCTTGTTCTTCTTTTGCTTGTTGGGAGCTTTCTCGTGTAAATAGTTTTTCTCGTTTTTGCTTTTCCCTTTTATTTGCCCATTCTAGAAAATCAAAAACTCCAAAAATATTTCAGTGTGTTTATCTGAACTTCTTTTATTTTTATTCGAGTCTTACCAAGGAGAAGACCATGTTGAAAATGTTGAGTGGCTCTCATATGAATAATTGTTGAACTAATAAGAGCACATTTTACCTTGTCTTCTCCTGTTGAATAAAATGTCTTGCAGATTCCAGCTTAGTCCATGGCACTCTTGCACTATTATTATTGTCATATCATTTGGTCATGCAAGTGAAAGTCAACAATGATGATATTCGATGAACTGGCCGTGGCAAAGAGAAACAGGTATGAACTCGACTTGTTCTGTTTGTGTAAATATGTTTAACCTAGTATTGTAACATCCCAAATTTCCAATTTGGAATGTTATACATTAGATCATCATTGCATATCATATTTTATTGCATTTTGGCTTGATCGTAGAAATTCTACGCAACTCAAGGACCCACGGAGAGAGTTGGGGATTTCGTTATTTTCATATTTGAGTTTTCTCAAATTTTGAAAAGAGGATTTTGGTTTTACTTATTTTTCTTTACTAATATTTCGAAAATAAAAATATATGAGAGGAGAAAATATGACTTCTCAAAAATAAAGGAAATATTAGAGGAAAAAGATTAAAATCAAATAAATGTTCTCGCCAGTGCCCCACCCCCGCCCGACCGACTTCGACCGGAGTCTGGCCGGAGCACGCCGCCGCCGCCGAGTCCGGGGAGGACTCCTCCTCCTCGCCCCCTTCCCCAAGCCGCCGGAACCCCCCCTCCTTAAATACCCCACCCCGCCGCCTCTCACCACCATCCCGCCACCAACGCCGCCGACGTCGCCGCCCCTCGCCGCCCCGCCGCCCGTCGCCGACCCCGCATCGGGTCCTCCGTCGCCGGAGCCGCCCCGCCCCGCCGGAGCGTCGCCGGAGGTAGCAACCGCCACCGCTGCCGCCGATTTGTTTTTTTTTTGAAAAATCGCTCGGTTTTTTAGAAACCAAGGTTTATTTTTTTTCATTTTTTTCAGATTGGATCGGTTCAGTTTTCTTGGTTTACTTAAATAGCGGACGTTCGTTCGTATGTTCATTTTAACGAACGGTTTTCACTCGTTTGCCGCAGACAGCGAACGTTCGTTTGTTAGCCTGTTCGTCAGTTTTTCTTTTTCGTGGTTTTTCCACGATTATTTTCGATCGCAATTTCTGCCCTGATTTGCGTTTTAGTTTATCTTTTTGCTTGTTTATCGGAATCAGGCGATTCAAGCGCCTAGATCTTCTTCTCGAAGCTCCCTTTTTGTTTAACCAACTTAAACAAGATTTTGCTACTGTAAAATTTGACTTAAGTCTAGATTAGTAAATGGAGCTTGTTTCTTTCGCAGTTTGATTTTTTGTTGCTCCGTTTGATTTGATTCTTTTTGCAAATGGAGTTCTTAAGTTGAACTTTCTGGTTAGATCTCTTATTTGACTTTTGCCCATGCTTCTAGTTGAGTGCTTATTGTGTGCTTGTTTGTTTGCGATAGAGTACCCGGAGTGCGAAGCATGCTACTACGAGTCTCTAGGTTTCACGGATCATCAGCAAGGCAAGTAACACTTTGATCATACCTCTTTACTACCCAGATTTATTGCATTAGGTCAATCCTCAAACAATTGCATGGTTAGGATCTGATTAATATGTGGGTTTTGGGAAGTAGATGAGGTAGTACCTATTGTCCTGTTTATTATCAAACCTTTGGGAGTTACTTCTGTTGCTTATATTGCTATGCTATGCTTGTAGACGTGGATTGGGTGAGTGTATCCATGACAGATGTGAGTATTGTTATTTAATGGTTAACTTAAGGTGGCTACTTAAATACACATCTGGGTGGATTGAGGCACCTGTGGAACCCAGTGTTGCCTTTTTTTGGAAATCCTGGGGTTATCGTGTGATTATCCTATGGACTGCCACCCAGGCTCAAAGGGATCATAAGATTATTCATGCTAGAAACTTCCGTGTGCAGCCACAAGCTATTATGGGCTCTATCTTAGTTGAGTAAGTTGCAAGACCTCTTTCAGTGGTGGGCTAGCAGATGTAGGGGAAAGTAGGTGTAACTGTCCACCCAGAGTAAAGAGTTATTGTTTCAGAAAGACTGTGTCTCGTTTCTCCGACCATGGATGTATTCAAGTCTTGTGGGGAAAAGTGCGCAAACCTCTGCAGAGTGTATAAACTAATCATGGTTAGCCGTGTCCCCGGTTATGGACGTTTTGAGTATCTGGTTCTTGGATTATCATGTTGATCTCATCACTCTTAATTAAATTTGATTGGGTTTAATGATGATGCTTAATTGGGATTGAGTTGGAGGAACCTTCTCAATGTTTAACAACCACCATGATAGTTAAATAAAATTTATTCCTTTGTTGTAGGGAAAAATTGGCTTTATGCAAAACTATAACCATAGAGCTCTCCACCAGCCATATATGCATGTAGTGATAGCAATTATTCTGTTCATTACTCTCTTGTGTTACATTGCCATCATATTCCATTTGCTGACCCATTTCGGGCTGCAACGTTCATGTTGCAGACTTTTCAGACAATGAGTAAGGTGCCTTAGGTCGGGATCGTTCACCCAGTGATGCCGTTGGAGTTGATGACTCACTTTATCTTCCAAGCCTTCCGCTGTTATCGATTTTAGATGGCCTTAAGCCATATTTATTTTAATATGTTCTCTTTTGAGACTATTCGATGTAATAAGTGTGTGATTGCTACTCTGTTATAAATCCTTCAAGTACTGTGCGTGTCAGCATTACCGATCCAGGGATGACACTGATGCACAGAGATCAGACTGTTTGAGATCTGGTCACTACAAGATGGTATCAGAGCACACGCTGAATGTAGGACACGACCACTAAGCTAAAGCCCTAGATCACTATTCTCTTCTCATTTCCGACTCCTCTCCCTTTTCTACTCTTTAGGATGGCGGATGCAAGGAACAAGTTTGCGCAGCCGGATGAAGATACACCTTTTGGACGCCACTTGAAGGAAGTTACTAGATACCTGAACATTGGAATACCAAGCTTCACCAGGACCTACATCACCACTCTACCAGAAGAGGAGCGTTGGATGATTCGAGTTCAAGTTCTAGGAAGGACGTTCATGCCAGTCACTGAGTCTATAGAGTTTTCCTTTGATGCACCAACATGGAGTCTAGGAAAGAGCATGGCAGCCCACATCACCATGGGACGCATTGGAGAAGTTTACCACAAGGATCTCAAGGATACTAACTACCAGATTTGTGGGCGCCGAGATGAGCAATGGGAGATGATCAAGACCAGGAAGGATAGATCAATTGCAGCTTTCATCCAGGAGTTAAACCAGCACATTCGTCGCCAGGAGAACCAGATGTGCGCAGGCATGATAGATCTGAAGAAGGCAATGACCAGGATCACAGAGCTGGAGGAAGAACTCAAGTCTACACGCAATGGAAACGAGGAGGAGATGACGATACTCGTGGAGAAGAATGATGATCTGACAAAGAAGCTAGGAATATTCATGGGAGACCCCGCGCCAGGAGGAGAAGACGACGATTCCAATTGTCCGGAGAACTACATCATCATCGACGACACCGACTCGGACCCTGATGATAGCGATGATGACTATGTTGATGAAGCTGGAGTAGATATCATGGAGTCTTCCACCGATCAATTTTTCTAGTCGACCACCACAACAATAGTAGTATTCCCCCATGTAAATAGTATAGTCCGAGCACTTTTGTAACGATGGTTAGACCGATTGTATGCCCTTGTTTGAATTGATTGAAGTGATATGATTGTGTATGTCTCTTGTGTATATGGGTAGTGTTTTCCCTCTAGACCTCATTCTATTCTATTTTCTCATCTTTTCTAAACCCAGCAGATGCCTCCGAGATGCGACAATGGATTTGCTCTCCCACCGGAGCTCACTCAGTTGATCCAGTAGCAGAATGCATTGATGCAGATACTAGTCCAGAATCAGAATTAGGGTAACAACAACAACCCACCACCACCACCACCAGTTGACCACTTAGCCCATTTCCTAAGGCTGAATCCGCCGGTGTTCTCCAGTAGCACTAAGCCAATAGTTGCAGATGATTGGCTCCGCAAGATTGGAAGGGAGTTGACCACTGCAGGATGCACAGATGCGGAGAGAGTGCGTTTTTCCGCACATAGTTTGATGGACCCGCAACATCATGGTGGGAGAATTTCACAGCCACTTACCCCGTTGACACTGTCACATGGGACCAGTTTCAACAAGCTTTCCGTACTGCTCATGTTTCAGCAGGAGCTATGGCCATGAAGACGCGCGGGTTTCGCAACTTGCGCCAAGAAGGACGCACAGTGGGCCAGTATGTGGATGATTTTAGTAAGTTAGCATGTTATGCCCCGGATGACGTTGCTACAGATGCAGCTAAGCAGGAGAAGTTTCTGGAAGGACTGAATGATGAGCTGAGCATGCAGTTGATGGTGGCAACCTTCAACAACTACCAGGAGTTGGTAGATAGAGATCTCATGATTGAAGGGAAGCAGCAGCAGATTGACAACCGCAAGAGGAAGTATGGATAAGGGAAGTACAATTCTGGAGCTCAGTAGAGGCCTCGTTTTACCCCGAATTTGGGAGGACCCCTTCAACATATCCATGGAGGTCACAATGACAATGGAGGGAGTTCGCACAACCATAGTGGCCCGAAGAACGGGAATGGTAATGGAGTAAGCAACGGCCAGAACCGCTCCAACCCAGCAACGGCCGCCAAGAAGGATCTAAGTCACATTACTTGCTACAAGTGCCGGAAGACTGGACATTATGCCAATGAATGTCCTGAAGCTAAGAATGGAAATGGCAATGGAATCTCTGGGAAGAAGCCTAACCCTTTCAACAGGGCACAAGTAAACCACGTTAATGTGGAGGAGGTTGAAGCACAGCCAGATGCAGTAATAGGTAAGTTTTTGGTTAAGTCATTTACTGCAATCGTTCTTTTTGATACTGGTACATCGCATTCATACATATCAAGGGGATTTGTGGATAAGTATAAGCTACCCACCAAAGTTCTTAGAACACCTATGTTAGTAAGCTTGCCAAGAGCGGAATATATGGCAAGCCAAGGATGTTTTCAGATGCCATTGACCATAGGAAGGCATGTTTTCCCCTCGGACCTAATAATTTTGGAGTCGCAAGGTTTGGATGTGTTTGGGTATGGATTGGCTATCGATGTATGGAGGAAACATCGATTGCGCTAGCAAGTCGATTATGCTTACCACCCCAGAAGGAAGAAGGATTAAGTATGTATCCCGGCATGTGCCAAAGAGGACTCAAGTAAATTCCTTATCAAGAGTTGCCAGGCATGCCACCGAATAGAGACATTGAGTTTTTGATTGAGCTTTTGCCAGGCATAGGGCCAATATCTAAGAGACTATAAAGGATGCCCGCAAAGGATTTGGAGGAAATTAAGAAACAAATTAAGGAGTTACTGTATAAAGGCTATATTCGCCCAAGTTCGTCACCTTGGGGATCACCAGTGCTTCTAGTGGAGAAGAAGGATGGATCGTTGAGGATGGTTGTTGATTATCGTGGATTGAATGAAGTAACAATCAAGAATAAGTACCCACTATCGATGATCAATGATATGTTTGACCAGTTGCAAGGAGCTAAAGTATTTTCCAAGATCGATCTGCGATCAGGATACCACCAGTTGAAAATTCGAGAGCAGGATATACCTAAGACAGCTTTTACCACAAGGTACGGGCTATATGAGTATATCGTTATGTCATTTGGTCTGACTAATGCACCTGCCTATTTCATGAACATGATGAACAAGGTGTTTATGGAGTTTTTGGATAAGTTTGTCATGGTGTTCATTGATGACATATTAGTCTACTCGAAGAATGAAGAGGAGCATAAGGAGAATTTGCATTTGGTAATTGGGAAGCTCAGAGAACATCAGTTATATGCCAAGTTTAGCAAGTGTGAGTTTTGGTTGAAGGAAGTTGGATTCCTCGGACATGTTATATTCGAAGAAGGAATAGTAGTAGAACCCACCAAGGTTGTCACTGTGACAAATTGGGAAGCACCCACGTCAGTTGGAGAGATCCGGAGTTTTCTGTGACTCGCAGGATACTACCGGAGGTTCATTGAGAATTTCTCAAAGATTGCAAAGCCCTTGACGAAGTTGTTGAACAAGGGCACCAAGTTCAAATGGACTGTGGAATGTGATGCCAGTTTTCAGGAGTTGAAGAAACGCTTGGTTACAGCACCAGTGTTGATTCTTCCAGATCAACGCAAGGATTATCAATTGTATTGCGATGCTTCTCGTCGAGGACTTGGAGTAGTGCTTATGCAGGAGGGAAGAGTTGTTTCATATGCCTCACGACAGCTTCAACCCCACCAGTTGAATAATGCTACACATGATTTGGAGTTAGCAGCCGTAGTGCATGCGCTGAAGACATGGAGACATTTTCTCATCGGGAACCATTGTGAGGTGTACACGGATCACAAGAGTTTGAAGTATATCCTCGCGTAGAAGGAATTGAATCTCAGGCAAAGGAGATGGTTGGAGGTCATTAAGGATTATGATATGAGATTGCACTATCATCCCAGAAAGGCTAACGTAGTAGCCGATGCGTTGAGCCGCAAGAGCCATGTCAACACACTCATGACCAAAGAATTACCCAAGGATTAGCAGAGGATCTTCGCGAGCTATGTTTGGAAATAGTTCCAAGAGGCTATGTAGCAGCATTGGAGATTCAATCTAGTTTGATGGATAAGATCAGAGAAGCTAAGAAGACGGACAAGGAGATGGCCGAGATAAAGGAAATGATGATCAATGGAAAGGCTAAAGGATTTCGTGAGGATGATCATGATACCTTATGTTTTGAGGACCGCGTATATGTGCCTAAAGATCCGGAGATTAGGAAGTTGATTCTGCAGGAGGCCCATGATTCGCCGTATTCGATTCACCCAGGAAATACCAAGATGTATCTGGATTTTAAGGATAGTTTCTGGTGGACCGGAATGAAGAAGGATATTGCAGAGTATGTAGCAGTTTGTGATGTATGTCAGAGAGTGAAGGTAGAGCATCAGAAGCCAGCAAGATTGCTATAGCCATTGCCGATACCTGAAAGGAAGTAGGATAAGCTAGGCATGGATTTCATCATGGGATTGCCCAGGACTCGTTCTAGCTATGACTCGATATGGGTTGTAGTCGGTCATTTGACGAAGGTAGCTCATTTCATCCCAGTGGAGACCACTTACACCAGTGCTAAGTTGGCAAAGATATATATGACCAGGATCATATGTCTGCATGGAGTTCCAAGGACCATTGTATCAGATAGAGGAACCCAGTTTACCTCAAAGTTCTGGAATCAGTTGCACGAAACTATGGGTACCAGGCTAGAGTTCAGTACAGCCTTTCATCCACAGAGAGATGGATAGATCGAGAGAGTCAATCAGATTCTGGAGGACATGTTGAGAGCTTGTGCACTAGATTATGGATCTAGTTGGGACGGCAATTTGCCTTTTGCAGAGTTCTCTTACAACAATAGCTATCAAGCCAGTTTGAAGATGGCCCCTTTAGAAGCTTTATACGAAAGGAGGTGCAGGACACCGTTGTTGTGGGATGAAGTTGGAGACCGTCAATGGTTTGGACCAGATTTGATCAAAGAGTCTGAAGAGAAGGTTAATTTGATTCACAATAGACTCGAGGTAGCCCAATCCAGGTAGAGGAGCTATGCAGATTCTAAATGCAAGGATACAGTTCACGAAGTCGAAGACAAAGTTTATCTTTGGGTGTCCCCACTTTGAGAAGTTAAGCAATTTGGAGTTAAGGGAAAGTTAGCACCACATTTTGTGGGACCATACAAAGTTTTGGAACGTATGGGAGAAGTTGCTTACAAATTGGAGTTGCCCAAAGGATTGTCAGGAGTTCACGATGTGTTCCACATTTCCCAGTTAAAGAAGTGCCACGCAGAGATGGCTGATATTCCTCTGAGAGATACAGTGTCGCTGGAAGCGATTCAGTTGGATAGCGATTTGACTTATGAGGAGAAACCAATCATGATTCTCGAGTTTGCCAGCCGAGTCACCCGCAGCAAAGTGATCAAGTTCTGCAAAGTTCAGTGGATCCACCATACCGAGGATGAAGCCACCTGGGAACGCGAGGAAGATTTATGGAAGGACCACCCTCACCTATTTTCTAGCCAACCTGAATCTCGAGGGCGAGATTCATCTTAAGGGGGGTAGGTTTGTAACATCCCAAATTTCCAATTTGGAATGTTATACATTAGATCATCATTGCATATCATATTTTATTGCATTTTGGCTTGATCCTAGAAATTCTACGCAACTCAAGGACCCACGGAGAGAGTTGGGGATTTAGTTATTTTCATATTTGAGTTTTATCAAATTTTGAAAAGAGGATTTTGGTTTTACTTATTTTTCTTTCCTAATATTTCGAAAATAAAAATATATGAGAGGAGATAATATGACTTCGCCAAAATAAAGGAAATATTAGAGGAAAAATATTAAAATCAAATAAATGTTTTATTTGGATTTTGTTGTAGTTCTATTTGAATTAGAAAAATTGCACATTTCAAAATTGCATTTTTAGGCCAAGAAAATGTTCATCTTGTTCTAAATATTTTATTTAGACGGTGAAAAATTTGTTTTGGCATTTTTAGATTTTTATTTATTTATCTAGGATTTTTTTCGGCGGAAACCTATTTAAAAAAAACTATGCACGCCCGACTGGGCTAGCGGCCCAGCCAGGCCGGGCCGGCCTCGCCAGCGCCCCGCCCCCGCTTGACCGAGTCCGACCGGAGTCCGGTCGGAGCACGCCGCCGCCGCCGAGTCCAGGGAGGACTCCTCCTCCTCGCCCCCTTTCCCAAGCCGTCGGACCCCCCCTCCTTATATACAGCACCCCACCGCCTCTCACCACCACCCTTCCACCGACGCCGCCGATGCCGCCGCCCCGCCGCCCATCGCCAACCCCTCCTCGGATCCGCCGTCGCCGGAGCTACCCCGCCCTGCCGCCAATCGCCGACCCCGCCTCGGATCCGCCGTCGCCGGAGCCGCCCCACGCCGCCGGAGCCTCGCAGGAGGTAGCAACGGTTCCGCTTGGTTTTTTTAGAAAGCTAGGTTTTTTTATTCTTATTATTTTAGATTAGATCGGTTCGGTTTTCTCGGTTTACCTAAATAGTGGACGTTCGTCCGTACATTCGTTTTGACGAACGGTTTTCACTCGTTAGCCGCAGACAGCGAACGTTCGTTCATTAGCCTGTTCGTCAGTTTTTCTCTTTCCAGGGTTTTTCCGCGATTATTTTCGATCGCGATTCTGCCCTGATTTTCGTTTTAGTTTATCTTTTCGCTCGTTTATCAGAATCAGGCGATCCAAGCGCCCAGATCTTCGTCTCGAAGCCCCCTTTCTGTTTAACCAAAGTAAACAAGATTTTGCTACTGTAAAATTTGACTTAAGTCCAGATTAGTAAATGGAGCTTGTTTCTTTCGCAGTTTGAGTTTCGTTGCTCTGTTTGATTTGATTCTTTTTGCAAACTGGAGTTCTTAAGTTGAACTTTCTGGTTAGATCTTTTATTTGTGTTTTACCCGTGCTTCTAGTTGAGTGCTTATTGTATGCTTGTTTGTTTGCGATAGAGTATCCGGAGTGCGAAGCGTGCTACTACGAGTCTCTAGGTTTCACGGATCATCAGCAAGGCAAGTAACACTTTGATCATACCTCTTTACTGCCCAGATTTATTGCATTAGATCAATCCTCAAACAATTGCATGGTTAGGATCTGATTAATATATGGGTTTTGGGAAGTAGCTGAGGTAGTACCTATTGTCCAGTTTATTATCAAACCTTTGCGAGTTACTTCTACGTTGCTTATATTGCTATGCTATGCTTGTAGACGTGGATTGGGTGAGTGTATCCATGACAGATGTGAGTATTGTTATTTAATGGTTAACTTAAGGTGGCTACTTAAATAAACATCTGGGTGGATTGACGCACATGGGAAACCCAGTGTTGCCTGTTTTTTTGGAAATCCTGGGGTTACCGTGTGATTATCCTATGGACTGCCACCCAGGCTCAAAGGGATCATAAGATTATTCATGCTAGAAACTTCCGTGTGCAGCCACAAGCTATTATGGGCTCTAGCTTAGTTGAGTAAGTTGCAAGACCTCTTTCAGTGGTGGGCTAGCAAATGTAGGGGAAAGTAGGTGTAACTGTCCACCCAGAGTAAAGAGTTATTGTTTCAGAAAGACTGTGTCTCGTTTCTCCGACCATGGATGTATTCAAGTCTTGTGGGGAAAAGTGCGCAAACCTCTGCAGAGTGTATAAACTAATCATGGTTAGCCGTGTCCCCGGTTATGGACGTTTTGAGTATCTGGTTCTTGGATTATCATGTTGATCTCATCACTCTTAATTAAATTTGATTGGGTTTAATGATTATGCTTAATTGGGATTGAGTTGGAGGAACCTTCTCAATGTTTAACAACCACCATGATAGTTAAATAAAATTTATTCCTTTGTTGTAGGGAAAAATTGGCTTTATGCAAAACTATAACCATAGAGCTCTCCACCAGCCATATATGCATGTAGTGATAGCAATTATTCTATTCATTACTCTCTTGTGTTACATTGCCATCATATTCCATGTGCTGACCCGTTTCGGGCTGCAACGTTCATGTTGCAGACTTTTCAGACGACGAGTAAGGTGCCTTAGGTCATGATCTTTCACTCAGTGATGCCGTTGGAGTTGATGGACTCACTTTATCTTCCAAGCCTTCCGCTGTTATCGATTTTAGATGGCCTTAAGCCATATTTATTGTAATAAGTTCTCTTTTGAGACTATTCAATGTAATAAGTGTGTGATTGCTACTCCGTTATAAATCCTTCAAGTACTGTGCGTGTCAGCATTACCAATCCAGGGATGACACTGATGCACAGATATCAGACTGTTTGAGGTCTGGTCGCTACAAGTATCCATGATTCAGCCTATTATGATAAACATGTTTGCAATGACAATTAGAGGTTACTAGAAAAAGACTCTACTGGAGAGTCTTTTTTCATTAGTCCATGGGACTAGAAAAAGTCCTAGGAGTTCTGAACCAAACACCCCCTAAACTTGCAGGACACCACTACATTGCACCTGCTGATGCCGGATCTAGCCATAGCCCGGCGGCGTTCAGGAGGAGAAGGTCAAGCCGGTCAGTACATGTCGTAGATTCATGAAATGAGTCACCCCATCCAAAATGATCTATCTTGGTTGGGTAAATGCACTCTTCCACATATCGACCAATTAGTTAGTGAAGTAGATCGACCTTTCCTTGTAGAAGAACTGGATGCTCCCTTGTTTATACTTTATAGTGTTTATTAGGAGCAGTAAGCAAAGAAGTATAAATTTTGATTGTATTTAAATTTGACAAAATACTTGTGGAAAAGCGGCATATATCTGTTTTTTCTAAGATCACATGGATGCCCTATACGTTCTTTGTTTAGGACACCCAATAAATGGTGTTTGCTCATATACACTATATGGGAAACATGATGTGACGAACTACTCATTATTGGAGACATTGGTCGGCTTCCCCTATGCTCTCTCCACCAACAAAACTCGCCAAGCAAACTGAATTTTAATTTAAGTGGCCCAAGGTCTCCAACTCAAGAAATCAAAACTGTAATCTGATTCCTCAAAATTAATTTATTTTTCAAAAACATTCAACCTACAGCTAATATAATTTCCTATGTTCTTCATCTCCTCGACTATATCCGTTAGTCTTGAGTCTTTCCATGTGGCATGCCTCATCTAGCTGCCAGTTTTGATCAACTCCACATCTATAGTTGACAAACTTCCAAACTTCCACGTCAACATTCCTTCAAAAAATATACTGCATCTACAAAAGATGAGATATTTATTTTTTGAGCTACCATATAGAAAAATATATTAGATGTATGTCAAATTAAATTGTGGGATAAAATGGAATTTTTTGAGCTAGCACCGTGGGGGAGGAGGCATCGAGTTTTTGAGCTAGCGATCATGTATAGGAGTCCACCTAGAGTTTAATTGGCTGAATATTTTATTCATGGGCGCGGCTTTTGCGGGCAAGCAGCAGCATTGTGGAGTTTCCCCCCTTTTTACGTTGGATTGGATTCCTTGTTTGGTTTGGATGAGACTCTTTATGGTTTCAAACTTGCCTTTTCTACTGAGGAAACGCATGGATCTTTTTTTCTTTTGTTTCACAAACATTTGACGTGTCATGCTTTTTTTATGGCACATCGGGCCATCTATGTTACGTATGTTTTCCTTTAATCCCGAACGTAAATTCTACAATCTAACGGTGTAATTAATTTTAATGATGTGGATTAATGAGACGACCTGAAAGGTGCCTCCAATTAGTAAATATAAGATAGTTTCTCATGCCATGCTTAAGTAGCTGGGAGTGAATAATGATTTATCTTGGATATCAACATAGTGCTAAAATGATTGTGATGTAGTATGATGATATGGTATCCTCCTCTGAATGTTCGAGTGGCTTGACTTGGCACATGTTCATGCATGTAGTTGAATCAAAACCAACATAGCCTCTATGATATTTATGTTCATGGTGTTCATATCCTACTCATGCTAGTGTCCAATGTTACTTATTCATAATGCATGGTTATGATCGTTGTTGCTCTCTAGCTGGTTGCTTCTCAATCTTAATTGCTAGCCTTCGCCTGTACTAAGTGGGAATTCTGCTTGTACATCAAAAACCTTGAACCCAAAGTTATTCCAGATGAGTCCACCATACCTACCTACACTACAAAAAAAATACACTTCCATGATGATACGTGCTTGTCACATTAGGTCACGTTTTCTATCATGCAGGTACATCAATGACGATTTTATGACAGAATCAAGATAGTCATACCTGTGCTGTCGTAGAAGAGTTCCATGACATTACCAAAATTATCATCACGGAAGTGTCCACTTCCATGACGATAAATGCCGCGTCATGGAAGTGCTTTCGTCAAGGGTGACCGACACGTGGCATCCACCATAACGACTCGCTGTTAAGCTATCGGGTCCGGTTTTGGATCGATAACCCGCTAACAGCCACGACTAATGCCCATTTTCCAAGTGTAAAATTCTCATTGGCCGACGGAACCCCGTCTCAGCTCCGCGTTGGCACAGGTGTCACTCATCCAATGGTCGAGATGCGCCTATGATATGTTGACACGTGGACGGGCCCAAAAGTGGCCCATAAAGTTTAAATGGGCTGGCCAACTAAAGGCCCACAAGATTTAGCGGACCATAATGGGATGACCCAGCTAAAGGCCCACAAGATTTTGCAGACCATAATGAGCCAGCCCAGCTAAAGGCCCAACATTCTCAGTTAAGGCCCGTATGGCTAGTGTCAAATCGGCCCGTCAACGGCCCGTCCTAAACTTGTCATCATCGTGGCCCATGATCACTTCTGGCCCATTAACAGTCCGCTAAGTATTTGGGCCGAATTACGACCCGGTGTATTTCCGGCCTATTAAAGGTCATGCTTCATTTGTGCCCATTTATAGGCCATTGAAACTTTCGGCCCATAAACGACCATGAAGGATTTGCGTCATATTCGGCCATGTCTGACATTCGGCCTGTTAGAGGCCCATTATAGATTTGGGCCACTTTTAGCCTGTTGTGATTTTCGGCCTGTTAACGTCGGACGAAATCCATGGGCCATATGTGGCCCAACGTCACATCAGGCCTATTAATGGCCCATATAAAAATGACACTAATTAAGCCCGACCGAACTTCCGTCCTGTTAAAGGCCCGTGTAGTAGGTCGGCGCATTTACAGCCCGTCCGAATTTTGGCCTGTGAATGATCTGCATTTTAAATGGGCCACCATTTCGGCCTGTTAAGATCAGTGGGTTATTTGGCACAATCTGGGCCCAATCTCACTTTCAGCCTATTAAAGGCCCATGTTTTTATGGGCTCAAGATATTACACCTGTAAACGGCCTATTGTTACTGAGGGCCCGAATTATGTTTAGGCCTGTTGAAGGCCCGCTATGGGCACATGCCTACCAAAAAAATATGAAAGCTTATGCTCATTTAGGCCCAGATATTTTTAGTGGACTACATGCAAATTTCTGTCCATAGTCGTTTTTAGCCCAATTGGAATGGGCCCGACGAATGTTGGCATGTTGGCTCCTAGGAAGCTTTCTGCCGAATACATTACTAAGATAAACCTACACTATACAAAAATAGCGTCGTAATTACTGCAGCCTTTGGCAGCATCATAAATGTCGTGTCACAACAAAATAAATCCCAACCATACAACAAAAGGCCTATTGGCATAAAGTTTACAGTCCTTGCAGATAAAAGCACCATCAGATGTATAGAAGCACAAATCATTTGACCTAAGTGCTAATGTTTCAGGCTGTAGAATCTGATGGAGCAGCATGATCTTCACCATTTTTCCGCCATTGCTCTTGAACAACGAAGCGAATGTCTGATAGTCTCTTTTCAAAACCATTCATGTCTTGATGACATTTGTCAACCACTATTCTTGTACCCTGTAGGATCGAAAGTATGTCTAGGGGGGGGGGTGATTAGACTACTTGACCAAATAAAAATCTAGCCTTTTCCCAATTTTAAGTCTTGGCAGATTTTAGCAACTTTACACAAGTCAAGCAATCAACCTACACATGCAATTCTAAGAATATAGCAGCGGAATGTAAAACATTGCACATGAAGGTAAAGGGAGGAGTTTGGAGTGTGCAAGCGCAATTGGAGACAAGGAGATTTTTGGCGTGGTTCCGATAGGTGGTGCTATCGTATATCCACGTTGATGGAGACTTCAACCCACAAAGGGTAACGGCTGCGCGAGTCCATGGAGGGCTCCACCCACGAAGGGTCCACGAATAAGTAACCTTGTCTATCCCACCATGGCCATCGCCCACGAAGGACTTGCCTCACTGGGGCAGATCTTTATGAAGTAGGCGATCTCCTTGCCCTTACAAACTCCTTGGTTCAACTCCACAATCTTGACAGAGGCTCCCAAGTGACACCTAACCAATCTAGGAGACACCACTCTACAAAAGGTAATAGATGGTGTGTTGATGATGAACTCCTTGCTCTTGTGCTTCAAATGATAGTCTCCCCAACACTCAACTCTCTCTCATAGGATTGGATTTGGTCGAAAGATGATTTGAGTGTAAAGCAACTTGTGGAAGGCTAGAGATCAAGATTTATGTGGTTGGAATGGAATATCTTGACATCAACGCATGAGTAGGTGATTCTCTCTCAGAAAATGAATGCTGGAAGTGTAGGCACGTTCTGATGGCTTTCTCCACGAATGAAGAGAGGGTGGAGGGGTATATATAGCCTCCACACAAAATCTAACCGTTACACACAATTTACCAAACTCGCTGAGACCGAATCAGAAAACTCGGTCAGACCGATTTAGTTCATAATGTGACCGTTAGGCATTCGATGGGACCAACATGTCAACTCGGTGGGACCAATTTCTTTAGGGTTAGGGCATAACATAATCTCGGTGAGACTGATTACACAAACTCGGTGGGACCGACTTTGGTAATAAGCTAACCAGAGAGTTGGTCAGGCAAACTCGGTGGGACCTACCGCTCATCTCAGTGAGACCGAGACATTATGAAGGGGAAACAGAGAGTTTGCATTGCGAACTCGGTGGGACCGATCGCTCAACTCGGTTAGACCAAAACGTTACGAAGGGAAATAGAGAGTTTGCAATCCCATCTCGGTGAGACCGAGATCCCTATCGGTGAGACCGAAGTGACTAGGGTTTCTGGCAGTGGCTATGTCAAATGAACTCGGTGGCGCTGGATAGATAAAATCCGTGGGGCCGAGTTTGACTTTTGGTTTGAGACATATGTGGATATGAGAAAGTGTTGAGGGCTTTTGAGCATATTAGTAAGCATGTTGAGCAAGCAAGCCATTAAGCAACACCTCATCCCCTTTTAATAGTATTGGCTTTTCCTATGGACTCAATGTGATCTTGGATCACCAAAAGTAAAATGAAGAGTCTTGAGCTTTAGAGCTTGAGCCAATCCTTTGTCCTTAGCATTTTGAGGGGTCCACATTCCTAATCCATGCCATGCCAATCATTGAACTTTCCTGAATTATTCATCTTGAAATAGCATTAGTTCAATGAGCTATATGTTGTTAATAATTACCAAAACCACCCAGGGATAGTTGCACTTTCATTTCTGAAATGATGTCCATTAGGGATTGGACTTGTGTCTGGAGCACAGATATATCACTCTGTCTAGCCGGAAGATTTTGTTCAGTAGGCAATTTGGACGAGGTTACCTTGACAACCAACCCAGAATTACGTAGGAAGGTGCTTTTTGCACTATTAGTGGAGAGATACTGATGCACTGCAGCAAGAGGTGACATTGTGCCTGTGGTAGCCTCGTCACCTTCAGGTGGTTGTGGCTGTTCAATCATTTGTTCCATAGCTTGCTGAAAGTTTGAACTTGTAGATTAGTGTACCAGATAAGTTACTAATGAGATAAAAACAAACAAAGTAGGTTACACGTTTAAACATAACTTATTTTGGTGAACTACTATAATACATTAACATGTATTGTAGTGCCAACTACATAATAAAATCACTTTCGAACATATGTCCATGTAGCATGCCTACTGTATTGTCTATTTCCTCACATTCGTTGACATCTAAGGATAAAGAGACATGGTTTAAAGTAGGATAAACATAGTATGACATCATTCATATCATGGGCCAACAGATATAAAACAAACATGCTATTTTATCATTGTGGGCGCACATGAACATCACAACTAGATTATAGATCAAGACCAAAAGAATATCCTTCATCTCTTTTAAACCATGTAAGGTGAAATGATACATTAAGACAACTGCATATAAAAGTGAACAGAGTAACTAACAGTGGCTGCAAACCAAGCAGTTAAATGAACACATCACAATACCAATCAGTTCAAAGGCAAGAGGAGTAAGGACTTACAACATGGGCTTGAACTGGTGTGCTCATGCCCTTCATCTTGCTGGTGTGGCAATCCTTGAAGATTTGCACTGCATTCGATTCAGGTTCTTTTTGGTCTGCATGGGCTTTCCTCTGTATTTGGAACAAGTCAATATAGATATGATAATATGGCACAGAAAAAAGAAGGAAGTAGCAGCTATTTACAAGAGCCTCACAGTGTGCAATATAGCTATGAGATCCTATTGTCTGTTGGAATTTCACTTTAGAACGGTTGGTCTTGTTATTCAAATAGTTAGCCTAGAAGAAGATACACTTGTAAGGCACATACATAAATACAAGTTCAATATGTGGTCTGATCAAATACATATATCCTATCTGATACTTTGGATCAGACCAGTGTTTAACATGGGCTGTTCAGTCTTCATCTATAATATATTCCACTGGAGATGTTTGGGCAGTTTCATTGTTAGCATTGCCTTCAAAGTGAGATTTTCTAAGGTGGTACCGATACTATCGCAGAGCAGACTGAAAAACATGAGTGCATGCTTGTTTAGTTTCATCATCTTTCGGATCCAACTTGAATCTCATCTGTTGAAAAAAGAATGCGAGTCTTATTAGGAGGAAGCTAGAAAGTATGGGACATAGCAAGACAATATTACTAACTACGATGAATAACATTACATACGGATAAATGGTCAAGGAAGGTGTTAAACTGGGTATTGTCTTTCTCATTCCTGTACTAGATCCACATTGGGCGGATACGTGCATGACACCTAATGGCAACGGCTGTCTCCAATACTAACTTGGCTGACTCTGTAGCATCATGTGGCCTTTTTAAACCTGCCTCAAAATGGATCTCCATTCTTACTCCTTTAGATTTTGTTAATCTGTCAAGCATTATCCCTGATGTCTGTTTCCGCTTGCGCCGTAGTGCTAGTTCAACAACGAATATGGAAAGTGTTAGTGTACATCAAACTGTGAGAGTACATATAAAGGATCATGCAACTGCAACTTGACTCGGTCAGGTACCGTCTTGGTGTGCGCACATATAAAACAAACATGCTATTTTATCATTGTGTGCGCACATGAACATCACAACTAGATTATAGATCAAGACCAAAAGAATATCCTTCATCTCTTTTAAACCATGTAAGGTGAAATGATACATTAAGACAACTGCGTATAAAAGTGAACAGAGTAACTGACAGGGGAAAACACTTGGGGCGCCTCTTTGTCATTGCTAGCTTGGGGCCATGGCAGAGGCAAACACTTGGGGCGCCGGTGGCTGCCTCAGCAAAGAGAAGGGCGCGACGGGGTGGCCTGGAGGTCAAGGAGGCAGGCGGGTTCGCGGGAGGCGCAGGAGGGCGACGAAGTAGCAGAGGCGTGGGCGCCGGGCCATGGTGACGGGGAGACGATGCAGAGGAGGGTCGGAGGCGCCGGAAGCAGACGATGGAGGGGCGTGTGGAGGCGAGGTGCTTGAGGGCGCGGCGCGGTTGGACGGCGGGGAGGCATGGGCGAGGCTTTGGGCGGAGGTGGAGGCGCGGAAGACAGCGTGGAGGCGCAAGGGGATCGAGAGGGTGAGGAGATCGAGCGGAGGGAGAGGTCTAGCGAGCGACGGTTCCTGGCGGCGCTGGATGGGGCATCGAGGGAGAGAGCGAGGGGATCGGCAGGAGGCTAGGGTTAAGATGGGGATGGCTGGGCTTTGGGCCAAAAGGACTGCGGGGAAGCAGGCAGGCCTGGTTGCTGGGCTCTCTCTCACTCTAAAAAAACAGAGATAAGAAAGAAAAGAAAGGGAGGTTAGGGGAAGAAGTTGGACACGCGGATAATTTTCCCGGACTCGCAAAAATGTGCTTGTTCCGAGAAAATAGAAAAGGCCATGGTTGAAAGATGTAAATTCAAACTCATTTGATTTAAATTCAAATGATTTGAATAGGAAGTGAGCGTTGGGAAGGTCCAAAAATGTTTGGATTTTTGGTGGAGCTCCGGAATATGATGGAAGAATATATGGCAAGGTTGGAGACCAAGAATTAAGATAACAAAGGCATTGGGATAATTTGCAAGTGTGTTATGGTGATTTCCAAAATAAAGAAATATTTAATATAGCTTCCTAATATTGGGACGATATGTTATATAGAGAAGTCACCCTTCCCTCGATTTAAATGGATTGAAAAATCCATACAATTTTATTTAGATGAGTTTTTTTAAAATTAATGATATGATGGCATGATGACATGATGCAATGCAAGAGATGGCATGATGAATGCACAAACAAAACAAATCGCATGACAAAACTTGGAATAGCTGGAAGTCTTCTGGAGTGCCGGGCTCGGGGCGTTACAACACTCCACCACTACAAGAGGTTCTTGTCCCGAGATCTAGGATGGCACCGGAGAGAAACAGAAGAGGAAGAGAGGAGGTAGAACTAAGTTGCTTCTTCAACATATGAGTGAAACCACGAACCTTGAGAGGTTGAACAAATTGAAGGAAAGAATACAAAGGAGATGAACGAGATTGCAAACAATCCGTTAGAAAATAGGAACAAGGAACATTACGAGAACTTGAAGGTTGAAAGACATGGAAATAAGAGCTTCACGAACGAAAACAATATGACCACCTCGGTATAATGAGATAGCCAAGGAACAAGAATGACAGAATCTGGATAGCACTCCGGTAGAAAAGAGAAGAAAACTTGATGAGATGAAAAGATATTGAAGAGATGATACAACACTCCGGTTAAATGGATAAGCAAGAAAAGAACACGATCCTCACAATTCGCGATGATGAGTGAAAAGAGCAACATCACAATGCCTCCGGAACGAAAGAATAAAAGCTAGATTGTTGGGATAAAGGAACGGAGAAGAAAAATGACAACTTCTGTCACAAATGAACTTGGAAAGCATCCTTGCAAAGAAGGATTAAATGGAGTTGTTGGAAAACCACCAACGAAAACAAAAGCTTGTTGTGGGCTTATGGAAAACATCTCAAACTTGAGGTGAGATTCTGCCACTAACGAAAACAGTTGGTTGAGATCAATGAAGAGATGAAAACTTCTTCCACCAAGAGGATAGAGAGTTAACTTGGACCATCGATAATCACCACAATATCAACATTCCTTAGGGAAGGCTTTAGGTGAAATCTATACCAAGATAACTCCAAAGAAGAGATTGATGGATTTATAATACCTCCCTCTTGACAACATGTGAATCGCGAAACCTAAATGGAAATTGCCAAGAATGATATAACACCACCTCAAAAGCTAAGGTAGAAAGAATTGCACTTTGGAATGCAATAAGAAGAATACTTGAACTCCTAGAAAAAAACATGTGTTGAGCACCATGTTTATTTTTGAGTATAGCCTGGTGGATCATAACCTTGAGAGAAATCTTGAAGAACAATTGAAGAATGAAAAGAATCCTAGACGAACCACCATGTAGAGCCTCCATGAAGAACTCCGGTAATAAAAGGATGATAAAAAAAAGGGAAGTTGAAAACACAAGGTGAAGCCTTGCCATGATTTAGATGGAGCTTCGCGATGATATAACCGAGAGAACTTGGAACTCCGAAAAGAAAAGATGATCTTAGAACCGAGAATTTATTCCTCAAGAACAAACTCCAAAGGAAACAATTAATCACTTGTATGAAACAATAATAAGAATTACGTTATGCGTATCCTTCACCAATTTAAATTGATGACGAGCAATGGATTTGGCATACTACTTATTCTCGTAGAAAGGATTAAGAGAGATATAGAGAAAAATTGAGAAGGTATTGATGTAACCACCGGTGGGATTGGAAACAACGAATGAATTGATATGATAACAAAGGAAGTGAAATCTTGAACGAACCACCATAAAAATTGGAAAAGAGAGTAGCAAGGGCACAATTCACCGGAAAAAAATTGAAAACGAAAGAAGATACTTGAAAGGATTTAGATACATGAGAACAAAGAGAACATGAGCTAATTAGAGGATATTTGAATGATGCACCGGTAAGATTTGGAGAACGATAGCTACACGCTGAGAATGAAGAATTATGACATGATGGCCTTCAGAGGAAAGAAATGGAAACAACTCATGAAATGCTCCGGATGGGTTTAAAGAATTCCCACAATCGAAAACAATTATGAGAGGATGGCATCAAACTTGGACTACGCATCTTTGGAAGAACGGGTAAGGATTTAAGAGGAACTCTTCTTCGGTCTTCAAAATCCGAGAATTGACGACGAGAAACACCACCATGAATTGTTGAGATACTCCAGGAGAATTAAAAGAGGAAAGGTTGAGCCAAAGATGAAAAGAATTTGAAAACGACCTTGGAGAAGGCATGTGACTGATGAAAATTCATTCTTACGTCAAACTTGGAAATGAATTTGAGAATCGCTCCTGATAATTCGAAGAGTCAAGTAAGATCCTGGGAAAAGACCTGTGGGTTAGGGCCCACTCAAAAGAAAACACCATTGAAGAATTTTAAAGAGAGGTTGCACCGGTTGAATTAAATGACTTGAATGAGATAATAATCTCCAAATAGCTTGAACGGATTAAGAATGGAAACACAAATCTTCTGAGATATCTTCAACACTACGGAACAAATGAATAGCAAGAGGTGAGTGATTGAGAGGTGCACCGGCATGAGAAAGCATTTGACACGAGGAAAGGAATATGATCAACACTGAAAGCTTGAATTGGATCCACTGGAGAAGAAAAATAACGAAGAATGATGAACTCAAAGCTCCGTTAGTATCTTCCTAAGAATCATCGGATAAGAACATTGACGGGAAAAAAATGGAGAAACTTCACATCCATAAGATGGATACTTGATTAAGATATCTGAGTCCTTGAAGAAAAGGGGTGGGAGGGCGGGAAAACAAAGGCAACTTGGGGACGGATGAAACGGATACCGTTGAGAAAACTTAGAATTGATCTCATAAATGTTGAAATGATCGGATCCACTTGAAGAGAAGCACAACGGTTGGAAAGAATTGACATGACAATCTTGATGATCAAAAGGATTAGTATTCACATAGCAATATGAGAACACCGCTTAAAAGGTATGGAAGCAACACTTGACATTGAAGCAACTCAAATACCACAACTCAAAACAAAACAAGGATTTGGCTTGCAGAATAAGCGGAAAACAAACATATGATAGAGATTTACCCAATCCCATATCATGCATTTGTCGGAAAGATATTCTAGGAGCTACTTGAATTCCCACCTATAAATCTCCCGAAACTTTCTGGTTATGCAATCTGGTGTTGTGGATACAGGGGAAGCAATATATCTCACCCAAACTAGCAATCCCTACATCCAGCTGTATCCATCCGTCAACACATAACCAAGAAAACTCCGGAAATCGTGTACCTCAACCTTCGAAAAGCATCCATTATACGAGCTATGGCAATACTCCCGAACTCCCCAGTACTGGGTAGCGTCGAGGTTATCTCACCAACAACTGCATAAAAGAGATTTTCGATGTCGGCAAAACTCAGGTATTCCAGGCTCGGGGCGTTACACCTTTGCCCTTTGATCCTATCCTACCCACGCGATATTTAGATTTTGAAACTTTAAAAGAACATAAGATCCTTAAGGGAAAGGTTCATAATTTCTCTTACAATCTAATGTTTAACCAAAAATCTGTTATGGACACATATTTGCCTACGCCTGCTCTTTCTGATTGTCACAGCAAGGGGAGATATTTTGTTATTGAGAGCGAGGCCCGAGCTCATAACGCAGCAGTGGTGGCAGCATGACGTGCCGAGGCATCCACACCGAGAGCCTCTGTGTGCTACCATGCAGACTACTACCCTCCAGGCTACTGATCTACTACCAAGTTTGTCCAAAAGCCTAAGCTTGGGGGAGTATGTGTTCTCACCGACATTACATTCATGTTCACATATCATTCCACTTATCGGTGTTCACACTTTTTCATTGTATCATCCATGCTTAGATCTATATTTTT
Source organism: Triticum timopheevii (assembly GCA_963921465.1). NCBI lineage: Eukaryota > Viridiplantae > Streptophyta > Magnoliopsida > Poales > Poaceae > Triticum > Triticum timopheevii. Next base: position 176,311,580 of record OY997272.1, read on the forward strand.
GCTTTCTTCTTGTGTGTTTAAAAAACTTTAGAAAAACAAAAAAAAAATAGTTGTAGTCAATTTACTTTCTATGCATGCTTACTAGTAGTATTAAAAAGAAAATTCAAAAATATTTCCTTGTTCTTCTTTTGCTTGTTGGGAGCTTTCTCGTGTAAATAGTTTTTCTCGTTTTTGCTTTTCCCTTTTATTTGCCCGTTCTAGAAAATCAAAAACTCCAAAAATATTTCAGTGTGTTTATCTGAACTTCTTTTATTTTTATTCGAGTCTTACCAAGGAGAAGAACATGTTGAAAATGTTGAGTGGCTCTCATATGAATAATTGTTGAACTAATAAGAGCACATTTTACCTTGTCTTCTCCTGTTGAATAAAATGTCTTGCAGATTCCAGCTTAGTCCATGGCACTCTTGCACTATTATTATTGTCATATCATTTGGTCATGCAAGTGAAAGTCAACAATGATGATATTCGATGAACTGGCCGTGGCAAAGAGAAACAGGTATGAACTCGACTTGTTCTGTTTGTGTAAATATGTTTAACCTAGTATTGTAACATCCCAAATTTCCAATTTGGAATGTTATACATTAGATCATCATTGCATGTCATATTTTATTGCATTTTGGCTTGATCGTAGAAATTCTACGCAACTCAAGGACCCACGGAGAGAGTTGGGGATTTCGTTATTTTCATATTTGAGTTTTCTCAAATTTTGAAAAGAGGATTTTGGTTTTACTTATTTTTCTTTACTAATATTTCAAAAATAAAAATATATGAGAGGAGAAAATATGACTTCTCAAAAATAAAGGAAATATTAGAGGAAAAAGATTAAAATCAAATAAATGTTTTATTTGGATTTTATTGCAATTTTATTTGAATTAGAAAAATTGCACGTTTTGAAAATTGCATTTTTAGTCCAAGAAAATGTTCATCTTGTTCTAAATATTTTATTTAGACGGTGAAAATTTGTTTTGGCATTTTTAGATTTTTATTTATTTTTCTAGGATTTGTTTTTGGCGGAAACATATTTTAAAAAAAACCCTGTGCGCGCCTGACTGGGCTAGCGGCCCAGCCGAGCTGGGCCGGCCTCGCCAGTGCCCCACCCCCGCCCGACCGACTCCGACCGGAGTCTGGCCGGAGCACGCCGCCGCCGCTGAGTCCGGGGAGGACTCCTCCTCCTCGCCCCCTTCCCCAAGCCGCCGGAACCCCCCTCCTTAAATACCCCACCCCGCCGCCTCTCACCACCATCCCGCCACCAACGCCGCCGACGTCGCCGCCCCTCGCCGCCCCGCCGCCCGTCGCCGACCCCGCATCGGGTCCTCCGTCGCCGGAGCCGCCCCGCCCCGCCGGAGCCTCGCCGGAGGTAGCAACCGCCACCGCTGCCGCCGATTTGTTTTTTTTTTTTTTTTGAAAATTCGCTCGGTTTTTTAGAAACCAAGGTTTATTTTTTTTCATTTTTTTCAGATTGGATCGGTTCAGTTTTCTTGGTTTACTTAAATAGCGGACGTTCGTTCGTATGTTCATTTTAACGAACGGTTTTCACTCGTTTGCCGCAGACAGCGAACGTTCGTTCGTTAGCCTGTTCGTCAGTTTTTCTTTTTCGTGGTTTTTCCGCGATTATTTTCGATCGCAATTTCTGCCCTGATTTGCGTTTTAGTTTATCTTTTTGCTTGTTTATCGGAATCAGGCGATTCAAGTGCCTAGATCTTCTTCTCGAAGCTCCCTTTTTGTTTAACCAACTTAAACAAGATTTTGCTACTGTAAAATTTGACTTAAGTCCAGATTAGTAAATGGAGCTTGTTTCTTTCGCAGTTTGATTTTTGTTGCTCTGTTTGATTTGATTCTTTTTGCAAATGGAGTTCTTAAGTTGAACTTTCTGGTTAGATCTCTTATTTGAGTTTTGCCCATGCTTCTAGTTGAGTGCTTATTGTGTGCTTGTTTGTTTGCGATAGAGTACCCGGAGTGCGAAGCATGCTACTACGAGTCTCTAGGTTTCACGGATCATCAGCAAGGCAAGTAACACTTTGATCATACCTCTTTACTACCCAGATTTATTGCATTAGGTCAATCCTCAAACAATTGCATGGTTAGGATCTGATTAATATGTGGGTTTTGGGAAGTAGATGAGGTAGTACCTATTGTCCTGTTTGTTATCAAACCTTTGGGAGTTACTTCTGTTGCTTATATTGCTATGCTATGCTTGTAGACGTGGATTGGGTGAGTGTATCCATGACAGATGTGAGTATTGTTATTTAATGGTTAACTTAAGGTGGCTACTTAAATACACATCTGGGTGGATTGAGGCACCTGTGGAACCCAGTGTTGCCTTTTTTTGGAAATCCTGGGGTTATCGTGTGATTATCCTATGGACTGCCACCCAGGCTCAAAGGGATCATAAGATTATTCATGCTAGAAACTTCCGTGTGCAGCCACAAGCTATTATGGGCTCTAGCTTAGTTGAGTAAGTTGCAAGACCTCTTTCAGTGGTGGGCTAGCAGATGTAGGGGAAAGTAGGTGTAACTGTCCACCCAGAGTAAAGAGTTATTGTTTCAGAAAGACTGTGTCTCGTTTCTCCGACCATGGATGTATTCAAGTCTTGTGGGGAAAAGTGCGCAAACCTCTGCAGAGTGTATAAACTAATCATGGTTAGCCGTGTCCCCGGTTATGGACGTTTTGAGTATCTGGTTCTTGGATTATCATGTTGATCTCATCACTCTTAATTAAATTTGATTGGGTTTAATGATTATGCTTAATTGGGATTGAGTTGGAGGAACCTTCTCAATGTTTAACAACCACCATGATAGTTAAATAAAATTTATTCCTTTGTTGTAGGGAAAAATTGGCTTTATGCAAAACTATAACCATAGAGCTCTCCACCAGCCATATATGCATGTAGTGATAGCAATTATTCTATTCATTACTCTCTTGTGTTACATTGCCATCATATTCCATGTGCTGACCCGTTTCGGGCTGCAACGTTCATGTTGCAGACTTTTCAGACGACGAGTAAGGTGCCTTAGGTCATGATCTTTCACTCAGTGATGCCGTTGGAGTTGATGGACTCACTTTATCTTCCAAGCCTTCCGCTGTTATCGATTTTAGATGGCCTTAAGCCATATTTATTTTAATATGTTCTCTTTTGAGACTATTCAATGTAATAAGTGTGTGATTGCTACTCCGTTATAAATCCTTCAAGTACTGTGCGTGTCAGCATTACCAATCCAGGGATGACACTGATGCACAGAGATCAGACTGTTTGAGGTCTGGTCACTACAAGATGGTATCAGAGCACACGCTGAATGTAGGACACGACCACTAAGCTAAAGCCCTAGATCACTATTCTCTTCTCATTTCCGACTCCTCTCCCTTTTCTACTCTTTAGGATGGCGGATGCAAGGAACAAGTTTGCGCAGCCGGATGAAGATACACCTTTTGGACGCCACTTGAAGGAAGTTACTAGATACCTGAACATTGGAATACCAAGCTTCACCAGGACCTACATCACCACTCTACCAGAAGAGGAGCGTTGGATGATTCGAGTTCAAGTTCTAGGAAGGACGTTCATGCCAGTCACTGAGTCTATAGAGTTTTCCTTTGATGCACCAACATGGAGTCTAGGAAAGAGCATGGCAGCCCACATCACCATGGGACGCATTGGAGAAGTTTACCACAAGGATCTCAAGGATACTAACTACCAGATTTGTGGGCGCTGAGATGAGCAATGGGAGATGATCAAGACCAGGAAGGATAGATCAATTGCAGCTTTCATCCAGGAGTTAAACCAGCACATTCGTCGCCAGGAGAACCAGATGTGCGCAGGCATGATAGATCTGAAGAAGGCAATGACCAGGATCACAGAGCTGGAGGAAGAACTCAAGTCTACACGCAATGGAAACGAGGAGGAGATGACGATACTCGTGGAGAAGAATGATGATCTGACAAAGAAGCTAGGAATATTCATGGGAGACCCCGCGCCAGGAGGAGAAGACGACGATTCCAATTGTCCGGAGAACTACATCATCATCGACGACACCGACTCGGACCCTGATGATAGCGATGATGACTATGTTGATGAAGCTGGAGTAGATATCATGGAGTCTTCCACCGATCAATTTTTCTAGTCGACCACCACAACAATAGTAGTATTCCCCCATGTAAATAGTATAGTCCGAGCACTTTTGTAACGATGGTTAGACCGATTGTATGCCCTTGTTTGAATTGATTGAAGTGATATGATTGTGTATGTCTCTTGTGTATATGGGTAGTGTTTTCCCTCTAGACCTCATTCTATTCTATTTTCTCATCTTTTCTAAACCCAGCAGATGCCTCCGAGATGCGACAATGGATTTGCTCTCCCACCGGAGCTCACTCAGTTGATCCAGTAGCAGAATGCATTGATGCAGATACTAGTCCAGAATCAGAATTAGGGTAACAACAACAACCCACCACCACCACCACCAGTTGACCACTTAGCCCATTTCCTAAGGCTGAATCCGCCGGTGTTCTCCAGTAGCACTAAGCCAATAGTTGCAGATGATTGGCTCCGCAAGATTGGAAGGGAGTTGACCACTGCAGGATGCACAGATGCGGAGAGAGTGCGTTTTTCCGCACATAGTTTGATGGACCCGCAACATCATGGTGGGAGAATTTCACAGCCACTTACCCCGTTGACACTGTCACATGGGACCAGTTTCAACAAGCTTTCCGTACTGCTCATGTTTCAGCAGGAGCTATGGCCATGAAGACGCGCGGGTTTCGCAACTTGCGCCAAGAAGGACGCACAGTGGGCCAGTATGTGGATGATTTTAGTAAGTTAGCATGTTATGCCCCGGATGACGTTGCTACAGATGCAGCTAAGCAGGAGAAGTTTCTGGAAGGACTGAATGATGAGCTGAGCATGCAGTTGATGGTGGCAACCTTCAACAACTACCAGGAGTTGGTAGATAGAGATCTCATGATTGAAGGGAAGCAGCAGCAGATTGACAACCGCAAGAGGAAGTATGGATAAGGGAAGTACAATTCTGGAGCTCAGTAGAGGCCTCGTTTTACCCCGAATTTGGGAGGACCCCTTCAACATATCCATGGAGGTCACAATGACAATGGAGGGAGTTCGCACAACCATAGTGGCCCCAAGAACGGGAATGGTAATGGAGTAAGCAACGGCCAGAACCGCTCCAACCCAGCAACGGCCACCAAGAAGGATCTAAGTCACATTACTTGCTACAAGTGCCGGAAGACTGGACATTATGCCAATGAATGTCCTGAAGCTAAGAATGGAAATGGCAATGGAATCTCTGGGAAGAAGCCTAACCCTTTCAATAGGGCACAAGTAAACCACGTTAATGTGGAGGAGGTTGAAGCACAGCCAGATGCAGTAATAGGTAAGTTTTTGGTTAAGTCATTTACTGCAATCGTTCTTTTTGATACTGGTACATCGCATTCATACATATCAAGGGGATTTGTGGATAAGTATAAGCTACCCACCAAAGTTCTTAGAACACCTATGTTAGTAAGCTCGCCAAGAGCGGAATATATGGCAAGCCAAGGATGTTTTCAGATGCCATTGACCATAGGAAGGCATGTTTTCCCCTCGGACCTAATAATTTTGGAGTCGCAAGGTTTGGATGTGTTTGGGTATGGATTGGCTATCGATGTATGGAGGAAACATCGATTGCGCTAGCAAGTCGATTATGCTTACCACCCCAGAAGGAAGAAGGATTAAGTATGTATCCCGGCATGTGCCAAAGAGGACTCAAGTAAATTCCTTATCAAGAGTTGCCAGGCATGCCACCGAATAGAGACATTGAGTTTTTGATTGAGCTTTTGCCAGGCATAGGGCCAATATCTAAGAGACTATAAAGGATGCCCGCAAAGGATTTGGAGGAAATTAAGAAACAAATTAAGGAGTTACTGTATAAAGGCTATATTCGCCCAAGTTCGTCACCTTGGGGATCACCAGTGCTTCTAGTGGAGAAGAAGGATGGATCGTTGAGGATGGTTGTTGATTATCGTGGATTGAATGAAGTAACAATCAAGAATAAGTACCCACTACCGATGATCAATGATATGTTTGACCAGTTGCAAGGAGCTAAAGTATTTTCCAAGATCGATCTGCGATCAGGATACCACCAGTTGAAAATTCGAGAGCAGGATATACCTAAGACAGCTTTTACCACAAGGTACGGGCTATATGAGTATATCGTTATGTCATTTGGTCTGACTAATGCACCTGCCTATTTCATGAACATGATGAACAAGGTGTTTATGGAGTTTTTGGATAAGTTTGTCATGGTGTTCATTGATGACATATTAGTCTACTCGAAGAATGAAGAGGAGCATAAGGAGAATTTGCATTTGGTAATTGGGAAGCTCAGAGAACATCAGTTATATGCCAAGTTTAGCAAGTGTGAGTTTTGGTTGAAGGAAGTTGGATTCCTCGGACATGTTATATTCGAAGAAGGAATAGTAGTAGAACCCACCAAGGTTGTCACTGTGACAAATTGGGAAGCACCCACGTCAGTTGGAGAGATCCGGAGTTTTCTGTGACTCGCAGGATACTACCGGAGGTTCATTGAGAATTTCTCAAAGATTGCAAAGCCCTTGACGAAGTTGTTGAACAAGGGCACCAAGTTCAAATGGACTGTGGAATGTGATGCCAGTTTTCAGGAGTTGAAGAAACGCTTGGTTACAGCACCAGTGTTGATTCTTCCAGATCAACGCAAGGATTATCAATTGTATTGCGATGCTTCTCGTCGAGGACTTGGAGTAGTGCTTATGCAGGAGGGAAGAGTTGTTTCATATGCCTCACGACAGCTTCAACCCCACCAGTTGAATAATGCTACACATGATTTGGAGTTAGCAGCCGTAGTGCATGCGCTGAAGACATGGAGACATTTTCTCATCGGGAACCATTGTGAGGTGTACACGGATCACAAGAGTTTGAAGTATATCCTCGCGCAGAAGGAATTGAATCTCAGGCAAAGGAGATGGTTGGAGGTCATTAAGGATTATGATATGAGATTGCACTATCATCCCAGAAAGGCTAACGTAGTAGCCGATGCGTTGAGCCGCAAGAGCCATGTCAACACACTCATGACCAAAGAATTACCCAAGGATTAGCAGAGGATCTTCGCGAGCTATGTTTGGAAATAGTTCCAAGAGGCTATGTAGCAGCATTGGAGATTCAATCTAGTTTGATGGATAAGATCAGAGAAGCTAAGAAGACGGACAAGGAGATGGCCGAGATAAAGGAAATGATGATCAATGGAAAGGCTAAAGGATTTCGTGAGGATGATCATGATACCTTATGTTTTGAGGACCGCGTATATGTGCCTAAAGATCCGGAGATTAGGAAGTTGATTCTGCAGGAGGCCCATGATTCGCCGTATTCGATTCACCCAGGAAATACCAAGATGTATCTGGATTTTAAGGATAGTTTCTGGTGGACCGGAATGAAGAAGGATATTGCAGAGTATGTAGCAGTTTGTGATGTATGTCAGAGAGTGAAGGTAGAGCATCAGAAGCCAGCAAGATTGCTATAGCCATTGCCGATACCTGAAAGGAAGTAGGATAAGCTAGGCATGGATTTCATCATGGGATTGCCCAGGACTCGTTCTAGCTATGACTCGATATGGGTTGTAGTCGGTCATTTGACGAAGGTAGCTCATTTCATCCCAGTGGAGACCACTTACACCAGTGCTAAGTTGGCAAAGATATATATGACCAGGATCATATGTCTGCATGGAGTTCCAAGGACCATTGTATCAGATAGAGGAACCCAGTTTACCTCAAAGTTCTGGAATCAGTTGCACGAAACTATGGGTACCAGGCTAGAGTTCAGTACAGCCTTTCATCCACAGAGAGATGGACAGATCGAGAGAGTCAATCAGATTCTGGAGGACATGTTGAGAGCTTGTGCACTAGATTATGGATCTAGTTGGGACGGCAATTTGCCTTTTGCAGAGTTCTCTTACAACAATAGCTATCAAGCCAGTTTGAAGATGGCCCCTTTAGAAGCTTTATACGAAAGGAGGTGCAGGACACCGTTGTTGTGGGATGAAGTTGGAGACCGTCAATGGTTTGGACCAGATTTGATCAAAGAGTCTGAAGAGAAGGTTAAGTTGATTCACAATAGACTCGAGGTAGCCCAATCCAGGTAGAGGAGCTATGCAGATTCTAAATGCAAGGATACAGTTCACGAAGTCGAAGACAAAGTTTATCTTTGGGTGTCCCCACTTTGAGAAGTTAAGCAATTTGGAGTTAAGGGAAAGTTAGCACCACATTTTGTGGGACCATACAAAGTTTTGGAACGTATGGGAGAAGTTGCTTACAAATTGGAGTTGCCCAAAGGATTGTCAGGAGTTCACGATGTGTTCCACGTTTCCCAGTTAAAGAAGTGCCACGCAGAGATGGCTGATATTCCTCTGAGAGATACAGTGTCGCTGGAAGCGATTCAGTTGGATAGCGATTTGACTTATGAGGAGAAACCAATCATGATTCTCGAGTTTGCCAGCCGAGTCACCCGCAGCAAAGTGATCAAGTTCTGCAAAGTTCAGTGGATCCACCATACCGAGGATGAAGCCACCTGGGAACGCGAGGAAGATTTATGGAAGGACCACCCTCACCTATTTTCTAGCCAACCTGAATCTCGAGGGCGAGATTCATCTTAAGGGGGGTAGGTTTGTAACATCCCAAATTTCCAATTTGGAATGTTATACATTAGATCATCATTGCATATCATATTTTATTGCATTTTGGCTTGATCCTAGAAATTCTACGCAACTCAAGGACCCACGGAGAGAGTTGGGGATTTCGTTATTTTCATATTTGAGTTTTATCAAATTTTGAAAAGAGGATTTTGGTTTTACTTATTTTTCTTTCCTAATATTTCGAAAATAAAAATATATGAGAGGAGATAATATGACTTCGCCAAAATAAAGGAAATATTAGAGGAAAAATATTAAAATCAAATAAATGTTTTATTTGGATTTTGTTGTAGTTCTATTTGAATTAGAAAAATTGCACATTTTCAAAATTGCATTTTTAGGCCAAGAAAATGTTCATCTTGTTCTAATATTTTATTTAGACGGTGAAAAATTTGTTTTGGCATTTTTAGATTTTTATTTATTTATCTAGGATTTTTTTCGGCGGAAACCTATTTAAAAAAAACTATGCACGCCCGACTGGGCTAGCGGCCCAGCCAGGCCGGGCCGGCCTCGCCAGCGCCCCGCCCCCGCTTGACCGAGTCCGACCGGAGTCCGGTCGGAGCACGCCGCCGCCGCCGAGTCCGGGGAGGACTCCTCCTCCTCGCCCCCTTTCCCAAGCCGTCGGACCCCCCTCCTTATATACAGCACCCCACCGCCTCTCACCACCACCCCTCCACCGACGCCGCCGATGCCGCCGCCCCGCCGCCCATCGCCAACCCCTCCTCGGATCCGCTGTCGCCGGAGCTACCCCGCCCTGCCGCCAATCGCCGACCCCGCCTCGGATCCGCCGTCGCCGGAGCCGCCCCACGCCGCCGGAGCCTCGTAGGAGGTAGCAGCCGCCGCCGCCATCGCCGATTTGTTTTTTTTTGAAAAACCGCTTGGTTTTTTTAGAAAGCTAGGTTTTTTTATTCTTATTATTTTAGATTAGATCGGTTCGGTTTTCTCGGTTTACCTAAATAGTGGACGTTCGTCCGTACGTTCGTTTTGACGAACGGTTTTCACTCGTTAGCCGCAGACAGCGAACGTTCGTTCATTAGCCTGTTCGTCAGTTTTTCTCTTTCCAGGGTTTTTCCGCGATTATTTTCGATCGCGATTCTGCCCTGATTTTCGTTTTAGTTTATCTTTTCGCTCGTTTATCAGAATCAGGCGATCCAAGCGCCCAGATCTTCGTCTCGAAGCCCCCTTTCTGTTTAACCAAAGTAAACAAGATTTTGCTACTGTAAAATTTGACTTAAGTCCAGATTAGTAAATGGAGCTTGTTTCTTTCGCAGTTTGAGTTTCGTTGCTCTGTTTGATTTGATTCTTTTTGCAAACTGGAGTTCTTAAGTTGAACTTTCTGGTTAGATCTTTTATTTGTGTTTTACCCGTGCTTCTAGTTGAGTGCTTATTGTATGCTTGTTTGTTTGCGATAGAGTATCCGGAGTGCGAAGCGTGCTACTACGAGTCTCTAGGTTTCACGGATCATCAGCAAGGCAAGTAACACTTTGATCATACCTCTTTACTGCCCAGATTTATTGCATTAGATCAATCCTCAAACAATTGCATGGTTAGGATCTGATTAATATATGGGTTTTGGGAAGTAGCTGAGGTAGTACCTATTGTCCAGTTTATTATCAAACCTTTGCGAGTTACTTCTACGTTGCTTATATTGCTATGCTATGCTTGTAGACGTGGATTGGGTGAGTGTATCCATGACAGATGTGAGTATTGTTATTTAATGGTTAACTTAAGGTGGCTACTTAAATAAACATCTGGGTGGATTGACGCACATGGGAAACCCAGTGTTGCCTGTTTTTTTGGAAATCCTGGGGTTACCGTGTGATTATCCTATGGACTGCCACCCAGGCTCAAAGGGATCATAAGATTATTCATGCTAGAAACTTCCGTGTGCAGCCACAAGCTAGGCTCTAGCATAGTTGAGTAAGTTGCAAGACCTCTTTTAGTGGTGGGCTAGCAGATGTAGGGGAAAGTAGGTGTAACTGTCTACCCAGAGTAAAGAGTTATTGTTTCAGAAAGACTATATCTCGTTTCTCCGACCATGGATGTATTTGAGTCTTGTGGGGAAAAGTGCACAAACCTCTGCAGAGTGTATAAACTAATCATGGTTAGCCGTGTCCCCGGTTATGGACGTTTTGAGTATCTGGTTCTTGGATTATCATGTTGATCTCATCACTCTTAATTAAATTTGATTGGGTTTAATGATTATGCTTAATTGGGATTGAGTTGGAGGAACCTTCTCAATGTTTAACAACCACCATGATAGTTAAATAAAATTTATTCCTTTATTGTAGGGAAAAATTGGCTTTATGCAAAACTATAACCATATAGCTTTCCACCAGCCATATATGCATGTAGTGATAGCAATTATTCTATTCATTACTCTCTTGTGTTACATTGCTAGCATATTCCATGTGCTGACCCGTTTCGGGCTGCAACGTTCATGTTGCAGACTTTTCAGACGACGAGTAAGGTGCCTTAGGTCATGATCTTTCACTCAGTGATGCCGTTGGAGTTGATGGACTCACTTTATCTTCCAAGCCTTCTGCTGTTATCGATTTTAGATGGCCTTAAGCCATATTTATTGTAATAAGTTCTCTTTTGAGACTATTCAATGTAATAAGTGTGTGATTGCTACTCTGTTATAAATCCTTCAAGTACTGTGCGTGTCAGCATTACCAATCCAGGGATGACACTGATGCACAGATATCAGACTGTTTGAGGTCTGGTCGCTACAAGTATCCATGATTCAGCCTATTATGATAAACATGTTTGCAATGACAATTAGAGGTTACTAGAAAAAGACTCTACTGGAGAGTCTTTTTTCATTAGTCCATGGGACTAGAAAAAGTCCTAGGAGTTCTGAACCAAACACCCCCTAAACTTGCAGGACACCACTACATTGCACCTGCTGATGCCGGATCTAGCCATAGCCCGGCGGCGTTCAGGAGGAGAAGGTCAAGCCGGTCAGTACATGTCGTAGATTCATGAAATGAGTCACCCCATCCAAAATGATCTATCTTGGTTGGGTAAATGCACTCTTCCACATATCGACCAATTAGTTAGTGAAGTAGATCGACCTTTCCTTGTAGAAGAACTGGATGCTCCCTTGTTTATACTTTATAGTGTTTATTAGGAGCAGTAAGCAAAGAAGTATAAATTTTGATTGTATTTAAATTTGACAAAATACTTGTGGAAAAGCGGCATATATCTGTTTTTTCTAAGATCACATGGATGCCCTATACGTTCTTTGTTTAGGACACCCAATAAATGGTGTTTGCTCATATACACTATATGGGAAACATGATGTGACGAACTACTCATTATTGGGGACATTGGTCGGCTTCCCCTATGCTCTCTCCACCAACAAAACTCGCCAAGCAAACTGAATTTTAATTTAAGTGGCCCAAGGTCTCCAACTCAAGAAATCAAAACTGTAATCTGATTCCTCAAAATTAATTTATTTTTCAAAAACATTCAACCTACAGCTAATATAATTTCCTATGTTCTTCATCTCCTCGACTATATCCGTTAGTCTTGAGTCTTTCCATGTGGCATGCCTCATCTAGCTGCCAGTTTTGATCAACTCCACATCTATAGTTGACAAACTTCCAAACTTCCACGTCAACATTCCTTCAAAAAATATACTGCATCTACAAAAGATGAGATATTTATTTTTTGAGCTACCATATAGAAAAATATATTAGATGTATGTCAAATTAAATTGTGGGATAAAATGGAATTTTTTGAGCTAGCACCGTGGGGGAGGAGGCATCGAGTTTTTGAGCTAGCGATCATGTATAGGAGTCCACCTAGAGTTTAATTGGCTGAATATTTTATTCATGGGCGCGGCTTTTGCGGGCAAGCAGCAGCATTGTGGAGTTTCCCCCCTTTTTACGTTGGATTGGATTCCTTGTTTGGTTTGGATGAGACTCTTTATGGTTTCAAACTTGCCTTTTCTACTGAGGAAACGCATGGATCTTTTTTTCTTTTGTTTCACAAACATTTGACGTGTCATGCTTTTTTTATGGCACATCGGGCCATCTATGTTACGTATGTTTTCCTTTAATCCCGAACGTAAATTCTACAATCTAACGGTGTAATTAATTTTAATGATGTGGATTAATGAGACGACCTGAAAGGTGCCTCCAATTAGTAAATATAAGATAGTTTCTCATGCCATGCTTAAGTAGCCGGGAGTGAATAATGATTTATCTTGGATATCAACATAGTGCTAAAATGATTGTGATGTAGTATGATGATATGGTATCCTCCTCTGAATGTTCGAGTGGCTTGACTTGGCACATGTTCATGCATGTAGTTGAATCAAAACCAACATAGCCTCTATGATATTTATGTTCATGGTGTTCATATCCTACTCATGCTAGTGTCCAATGTTACTTATTCATAATGCATGGTTATGATCGTTGTTGCTCTCTAGCTGGTTGCTTCTCAATCTTAATTGCTAGCCTTCGCCTGTACTAAGTGGGAATTCTGCTTGTACATCAAAAACCTTGAACCCAAAGTTATTCCAGATGAGTCCACCATACCTACCTACACTACAAAAAAAATACACTTCCATGATGATACGTGCTTGTCACATTAGGTCACGTTTTCTGTCATGCAGGTACATCAATGACGATTTTATGACAGAATCAAGATAGTCATACCTGTGCTGTCGTAGAAGAGTTCCATGACATTACCAAAATTATCATCACAGAAGTGTCCACTTCCATGACGATAAATGCCGCGTCATGGAAGTGCTTTCGTCAAAGGTGACCGACACGTGGCATCCACCATAACGACTCGCTGTTAAGCTATCGGGTCCGGTTTTGGATCGATAACCCGCTAACAGCCACGACTAATGCCCATTTTCCAAGTGTAAAATTCTCATTGGCCGACGGAACCCCGTCTCAGCTCCGCGTTGGCACAGGTGTCACTCATCCAATGGTCGAGATGCGCCTATGATATGTTGACACGTGGACGGGCCCAAAAGTGGCCCATAAAGTTTAAATGGGCTGGCCAACTAAAGGCCCACAAGATTTAGCGGACCATAATGGGACGGCCCAGCTAAAGGCCCACAAGATTTTGCAGACCATAATGAGCCAGCCCAGCTAAAGGCCCAACATTCTCAGTTAAGGCCCGTATGGCTAGTGTCAAATCGGCCCGTCAACGGCCCGTCCTAAACTTGTCATCATCGTGGCCCATGATCACTTCTGGCCCATTAACAGTCCGCTAAGTATTTGGGCCGAATTACGACCCGGTGTATTTCCGGCCTATTAAAGGTCATGCTTCATTTGGGCCCATTTATAGGCCATTGAAACTTTCGGCCCATAAACGACCATGAAGGATTTGCGTCATATTCGGCCATGTCTGACATTCGGCCTGTTAGAGGCCCATTATAGATTTGGGCCACTTTTAGCCTGTTGTGATTTTCGGCCTGTTAACGTCGGACGAAATCCATGGGCCATATGTGGCCCAACGTCACATCAGGCCTATTAATGGCCCATATAAAAATGACACTAATTAAGCCCGACCGAACTTCCGTCCTGTTAAAGGCCCGTGTAGTAGGTCGGCGCATTTACGGCCCGTCCAAATTTTGGCCTGTGAATGATCTGCATTTTAAATGGGCCACCATTTCGGCCTGTTAAGATCAGTGGGTTATTTGGCACAATCTGGGCCCAATCTCACTTTCAGCCTATTAAAGGCCCATGTTTTTATGGGCTCAAGATATTACACCTGTAAACGGCCTATTGTTACTGAGGGCCCGAATTATGTTTAGGCCTGTTGAAGGCCCGCTATGGGCACATGCCTACCAAAAAAATATGAAAGCTTATGCTCATTTAGGCCCAGATATTTTTAGTGGACTACATGCAAATTTCTGTCCATAGTCGTTTTTAGCCCAATTGGAATGGGCCCGACGAATGTTGGCATGTTGGCTCCTAGGAAGCTTTCTGCCGAATACATTACTAAGATAAACCTACACTATACAAAAATAGCGTCGTAATTACTGCAGCCTTTGGCAGCATCATAAATGTCGTGTCACAACAAAATAAATCCCAACCATACAACAAAAGGCCTATTGGCATAAAGTTTACAGTCCTTGCAGATAAAAGCACCATCAGATGTATAGAAGCACAAATCATTTGACCTAAGTGCTAATGTTTCAGGCTGTAGAATCTGATGGAGCAGCATGATCTTCACCATTTTTCCGCCATTGCTCTTGAACAACGAAGCGAATGTCTGATAGTCTCTTTTCAAAACCATTCATGTCTTGATGACATTTGTCAACCACTATTCTTGTACCCTGTAGGATCGAAAGTATGTCTAGGGGGGGGGGGTGATTAGACTACTTGACCAAATAAAAATCTAGCCTTTTCCCAATTTTAAGTCTTGGCAGATTTTAGCAACTTTACACAAGTCAAGCAATCAACCTACACATGCAATTCTAAGAATATAGCAGCGGAATGTAAAACATTGCACATGAAGGTAAAGGGAGGAGTTTGGAGTGTGCAAGCGCAATTGGAGACAAGGAGATTTTTGGCGTGGTTCCGATAGGTGGTGCTATCGTATATCCACGTTGATGGAGACTTCAACCCACAAAGGGTAACGGCTGCGCGAGTCCATGGAGGGCTCCACCCACGAAGGGTCCACGAATAAGTAACCTTGTCTATCCCACCATGGCCATCGCCCACGAAGGACTTGCCTCACTGGGGCAGATCTTTATGAAGTAGGCGATCTCCTTGCCCTTACAAACTCCTTGGTTCAACTCCACAATCTTGACAGAGGCTCCCAAGTGACACCTAACCAATCTAGGAGACACCACTCTACAAAAGGTAATAGATGGTGTGTTGATGATGAACTCCTTGCTCTTGTGCTTCAAATGATAGTCTCCCCAACACTCAACTCTCTCTCATAGGATTGGATTTGGTCGAAAGATGATTTGAGTGTAAAGCAACTTGTGGAAGGCTAGAGATCAAGATTTATGTGGTTGGAATGGAATATCTTGACATCAACGCATGAGTAGGTGATTCTCTCTCAGAAAATGAATGCTGGAAGTGTAGGCACGTTCTGATGGCTTTCTCCACGAATGAAGAGAGGGTGGAGGGGTATATATAGCCTCCACACAAAATCTAACCGTTACACACAATTTACCAAACTCGCTGAGACCGAATCAGAAAACTCGGTCAGACCGATTTAGTTCATAATGTGACCGTTAGGCATTCGATGGGACCAACATGTCAACTCGGTGGGACCAATTTCTTTAGGGTTAGGGCATAACATAATCTCGGTGAGACTGATTACACAAACTCGGTGGGACCGACTTTGGTAATAAGCTAACCAGAGAGTTGGTCAGGCAAACTCGGTGGGACCTACCGCTCATCTCAGTGAGACCGAGACATTATGAAGGGGAAACAGAGAGTTTGCATTGCGAACTCGGTGGGACCGATCGCTCAACTCGGTTAGACCAAAACGTTACGAAGGGAAATAGAGAGTTTGCAATCCCATCTCGGTGAGACCGAGATCCCTATCGGTGAGACCGAAGTGACTAGGGTTTCTGGCAGTGGCTATGTCAAATGAACTCGGTGGCGCTGGATAGATAAAATCCGTGGGGCCGAGTTTGACTTTTGGTTTGAGACATATGTGGATATGAGAAAGTGTTGAGGGCTTTTGAGCATATTAGTAAGCATGTTGAGCAAGCAAGCCATTAAGCAACACCTCATCCCCTTTTAATAGTATTGGCTTTTCCTATGGACTCAATGTGATCTTGGATCACCAAAAGTAAAATGAAGAGTCTTGAGCTTTAGAGCTTGAGCCAATCCTTTGTCCTTAGCATTTTGAGGGGTCCACATTCCTAATCCATGCCATGCCAATCATTGAACTTTCCTGAATTATTCATCTTGAAATAGCATTAGTTCAATGAGCTATATGTTGTTAATAATTACCAAAACCACCCAGGGATAGTTGCACTTTCATTTCTGAAATGATGTCCATTAGGGATTGGACTTGTGTCTGGAGCACAGATATATCACTCTGTCTAGCCGGAAGATTTTGTTCAGTAGGCAATTTGGACGAGGTTACCTTGACAACCAACCCAGAATTACGTAGGAAGGTGCTTTTTGCACTATTAGTGGAGAGATACTGATGCACTGCAGCAAGAGGTGACATTGTGCCTGTGGTAGCCTCGTCACCTTCAGGTGGTTGTGGCTGTTCAATCATTTGTTCCATAGCTTGCTGAAAGTTTGAACTTGTAGATTAGTGTACCAGATAAGTTACTAATGAGATAAAAACAAACAAAGTAGGTTACACGTTTAAACATAACTTATTTTGGTGAACTACTGTAATACATTAACATGTATTGTAGTGCCAACTACATAATAAAATCACTTTCGAACATATGTCCATGTAGCATGCCTACTGTATTGTCTATTTCCTCACATTCGTTGACATCTAAGGATAAAGAGACATGGTTTAAAGTAGGATAAACATAGTATGACATCATTCATATCATGGGCCAACAGATATAAAACAAACATGCTATTTTATCATTGTGTGCGCACATGAACATCACAACTAGATTATAGATCAAGACCAAAAGAATATCCTTCATCTCTTTTAAACCATGTAAGGTGAAATGATACATTAAGACAACTGCGTATAAAAGTGAACAGAGTAACTAACACTGGCTGCAAACCAAGCAGTTAAATGAACACATCACAATACCAATCAGTTCAAAGGCAAGAGGAGTAAGGACTTACAACATGGGCTTGAACTGGTGTGCTCATGCCCTTCATCTTGCTGGTGTGGCAATCCTTGAAGATTTGCACTGCATTCGATTCAGGTTCTTTTTGGTCTGCATGGGCTTTCCTCTGTATTTGGAACAAGTCAATATAGATATGATAATATGGCACAGAAAAAAGAAGGAAGTAGCAGCTATTTACAAGAGCCTCACAGTGTGCAATATAGCTATGAGATCCTATTGTCTGTTGGAATTTCACTTTAGAACGGTTGGTCTTGTTATTCAAATAGTTAGCCTAGAAGAAGATACACTTGTAAGGCACATACATAAATACAAGTTCAATATGTGGTCTGATCAAATACATATATCCTATCTGATACTTTGGATCAGACCAGTGTTTAACATGGGCTGTTCAGTCTTCATCTATAATATATTCCACTGGAGATGTTTGGGCAGTTTCATTGTTAGCATTGCCTTCAAAGTGAGATTTTCTAAGGTGGTACCGATACTATCGCAGAGCAGACTGAAAAACATGAGTGCATGCTTGTTTAGTTTCATCATCTTTCGGATCCAACTTGAATCTCATCTGTTGAAAAAAGAATGCGAGTCTTATTAGGAGGAAGCTAGAAAGTATGGGACATAGCAAGACAATATTACTAACTACGATGAATAACATTACTTACGGATAAATGGTCAAGGAAGGTGTTAAACTGGGTATTGTCTTTCTCATTCCTGTACTAGATCCACATTGGGCAGATACGTGCATGACACCTAATGGCAACGGCTGTCTCCAATACTAACTTGGCTGACTTTGTAGCATCATGTGGCCTTTTTAAACCTGCCTCAAAATGGATCTCCATTCTTACTCCTTTAGATTTTGTTAATCTGTCAAGCATTATCCCTGATGTCTGTTTCCGCTTGCGCCGTAGTGCTAGTTCAACAACGAATATGGAAAGTGTTAGTGTACATCAAACTGTGAGAGTACATATAAAGGATCATGCAACTGCAACTTGACTCGGTCAGGTACCGTCTTGGTGTTGATGCTCATGAGGTTCATCTGATCTTGCCAAGTCCTGTTGTGTCAGCAGTGCTTCAGAAGTAGTGTTAGGTGTGAATGCAGCTTGGGAACTGGCCAGTCTCGGAGCAAACGAACGAGTAACTCGTTGAGATGCTGGTACAGTTGAAGCGGATGCTGCAGCTGGTGGAACAGGTGATACTGTGTTTGTAGATTTAGCCGGTGGACTTGGACCTTCTACTGCACTATAAGTACCAGCAAAATCTTGAGGGCAGATCCTTTTCCATTTCACCCGACGAGTAACACCATTCCCTACTATATTCTTTTCCTTGCTGTTTGTTGACTTTGCCATGTCAAGCCGTACCCACAACACAAAAGAATAAAATCGCTCTTCAGAACTCATTGATGCATGATACAGACAAGCAATACTTTGATGTAAGACAACCGTATGAGGATGGAATATGTAAGAAAAACAAGACGACATGACATATTCACAGCTACGATGTGTAAACTAAGCAGAAGGGTTTTCAAGAAAATAGAAGTGATGCAAGCTAGACACCATATGAAAGATGCAACCAATATTACTCTGCCAAGTTAAAAGTGTCTTGTCATAAGTGGCAATTCGAAAAATTAGAAGCATTACAACGTAGAAATCAATGCAAGATGCAACCACTATCAAACTGCCATGTTAAAAGCATCCAATCATGAGTGACTGATGCGGGATACAGAACATCAGTACTTTGATGTAAGAACATGGTATGATAGATAGATGCAGTGTATTCTACACACAGAAAGCCATGTCATATGCACATGTATAACGCATAAACTCAGCAGGTGCAATTTAATCAAAATAGAAGAAATACATGCTAGACGACATATGCAACATGAAACCAATTATCACACTGTCAACTTAGAGCAAGCACCTGCGATGGTGCAGTACGGAGATGAACTCATCATGTAGACCTGGGACTTCAACTTCATTAGCAGTAGCAGTGGCAAATCTAGAGAGTCTCTGTTTGCGTCGATGCGGAGGACCACCAACATCCCCTAACTTAATCTTTTCCTTCCTATTTTTTGATATTGCCTTATGAAGTCAATACCACAAGAAGATGAATAAAATTAGCTCTGCATAACTGGTTGATGCATGATACAGACGGACACTACTTTCATGTAAGGCAAGCGCAGGATAGGAGGATGGAATATATACAAAAAAAGACAGCATTGCATATTCACGGGTACGATAGGAGGATGGAATATGTATGAAAAACAGTAAGCAGAAGGCATTTCAACAAAATTAGAAGAAATGAAAGGTAGGCACCATATGAACATGCAATCAATATCACTCTATCAGGTAAAAAGTGTCTCGTCATAAGTGCTATTTCAAGAAGTTAGAAGCAGTACAAGCTAGAAGACAATGCAATATGCAACCTACATCAAAGTCCCATGTTAAATGTGTCTTATGGGTAAGTGATCGTTGCAGGTATAAGTTGTAAGCTACGCAGATGCAATTCAACATAATCAGAAGCAATACAAACTAGACATCATACGGAACACACAACCACATATAACAGTTCCAAGTTAGAGCAAGCACCTGTGATGGTGGAGGAGGGGAGATGTGCTCATCATGTACACGTATGTTCTAGAAACAGGAACACGTGTCATATTCACAGGCATTATGTGTAAAATAAGCAGATGCAATTCAACAAAGTTAGAAGCAATACAAGCCAGATATCATACGCAACATGCAACCACATATAATAGTGCCAAGTTAGAGCAAGCACCTGTGATGGTGGAGTAGGGGAGATGTGCTCATCATCTACACAGCTACATTGACTATCCAGCCTTGTGTTGTCTTGCGAATCTTGTTGGGAGGATGGCGGAGTAGAATCTGTAGAGACCCCCTGTTTGAGTTGCTCTGAAGGACAACCATCATCCAATGTCGGACTAATTTCCTTCAGCTGTAATAATTTTGCATTGTGAAGTCAAATTGATAAGAAAAAGGAATAAAATTCTCTCTTCAGAACTCATTCATGCATGATACCAATGAACACCACTCGGATGAAAAGCAAAAACATGATGCGTGGATGGAATATTTATGAGAAACAGGATGGCGTGACATATTCACATCTATGATGTGGTAACTAAGCATAAGGCATTTCAACAAATTAGAAGCACTGCAAGCTTGACACCATATGAAAGATGCAACCAATACCACTCTGCCAAGTTCCAACTATATGGCGTTTCAACAAATTAGAAGCAGTACATGCTAGAAATCATATGCAAGATACAACCAATATCAAAGTGGCGACTTAAAGGTGCCTTATCATAAGTGACTGATGCAGGATATGCAAGAACAGTAGTCTGATGTAAGAACATGGTGTGATCAGATATAATATGTTCTAGAAACAGGAACACGTGTCATATTCACAGGCATTATGTGTAAAGTAAGCAGATGCAATTCAACAAAGTTAGAAGAAATACAAGCTAGACATCATACGCAACATGCAACCACATATACTAGTGCCAAGTTAGAGCAAGCACCTGTGATGGTGGAGTAGGGGAGACGTGCTCATCATCTACACAGCTACGTTGACTGTCTAGCCTTGCGTTGTCTTGTGAATCTTGTTGGGAGGATGGCGAAGTAGAATCTTTAGAGACCCTATTTCAGTTGCTTGGAAGGACCACCATCATCGAGTGCCTTACCAATTTCTTCCTCTTTATTGATTTTGCATTGTGAGGTCAAACCGACAATAAAAAGGAATATAATTCGCTCTTCAGAACTCATTCATGCATTATACTGACAAACACTACTCTGATGAAAGGCAAAGTCACGATACGAGGATGGAATATGTACGAAAAACTGGACGGCTTGACATATTCACACCTATGATGTGGTAACTAAGCAAAAGGCACTTCAACAAATTAGAAGCACTGCAAGCTAGACACCATATGGAAGGTGAAATCAATATCACTCTGCTAAGTTAAAACTATCTCATCATAGGTGGCGTTCATCAAACTAGAAGCACTACATGCTAGAAATCATATTCAAGACACAAATCAATATCACACTACCAACTTAAAGGTGTCCCATCATAAGTGACTGATGCAAGATACACAAGAAGAGTAGTTTCATGTAAGAACATGGTGTGATAGACAGATATAGTATGTACCAAAAATAGGAAAGCGTGTCATATTCATACGTATCATGTGTAAGCTAAGAAGATGCAGTATACCCTAATTAGGAGCAATACAAGCTAGACACCATATGCAACATGCAAACAGATATCACACTGCCAAGTTAGAGCAAGCACCTTGGATGGTGGAGTAGGGGAGCGGTGACTTGGACCTTGTAATGCACTAGCAGTACAAGGAGAATCCGTACAGATGCTCGGTTTACGTTGCTGCAGAGGACCACCATCATCGCCTTCCTTACTCTTTTCCTTCTTCTTTCTTGATTTTGCCTTGTCAAGTCAAACCCACAAGAAAAAGGAATAAAATTTGCTCTTCAGAACTCACTGATGCATGATACTGACGAACACTACTTTCATGTAAAGCAGCCGCATGATAGGAGGATGGAATATGTATGAAAAACAGGAAGGCGTGACATATATGACATGTATGCTGTATAAAGTGTAAACTGAGCACAAGGTGTTTGAACTTGTTAGAAGCAATGCAAGCTATAAACCATATGAAAGATGAAACCAATATCACTCAGCCAAATTAAAGGGTGGCCTAACAAATGTATTTGACCAAATTAGAAGCAATACATGGCAACATGGTAGAAATAATATGCAATATGCAACGAATAAAGGTGTCTCATCATAATGATTGATGCAGGATACAGAAGAGAGGTAGTTTCATGTAAGAACATGGTTAACACATAGATGTAGTGTGTACCAAAAATAGGAAGGCATGTCATATTCACAGGTATAATGTGTAAACTAAGCAGATGCAATTTATCCTAATTAGAAGCATTACAAGCTAGACATTGCATGCAACATGCAACCACATATCACACTGCAAAGTTAGAGCAAGCACCTGTGATGGTGGTGTAGGGGAAGTGCGGTCTTCAAGTACAGAGCTACGTTCAATATCTTCATTTAGGCTTGCTGTTTCTTGAGAATCATGTGGAGAGGATGAAACCTCACTCTTTATAAGAGTAGCGCGTCTCATACTAACCCACGGGCGTGACTGTCTCATCATAAGCGATAGATGCAGGATACACAGGAACAATAGTTTTATGTAAGAACATGGTGTGATAGGCAGATGTAGTATGTACAAAAAACAGGAAGGCATGTCATATTCACATGTATAATGTGTAAGCTAAGGATATGCAATTTAACAAGTTAGGAGCAATACAAGCTAGGCACCATATGCAACATGCAACCAGATATCACACAGCCATGTTAGAGCAAGCACCTGGGGTTGTGGAGTAGGGGAGATGAGATTTGGAACTTGCACTGCAGTAGGAGTAGCAGGAAAATCTACAGAGATCATCTGTTTCGGTTGCTCTAGAGGACCACCATCATTTGGTGCCTTCGTCCTTTTAGATTTTGCCTTGTCAAGTAAACACACAAGAAAAAGGAATGAAACTCGCACTTCCAAATTCGTTGATGCATGATACTGACGAACACAACTTTTATGTATGGCAACCACATTGTAGGAGGATGGAATATGTATGAAAAATGCTAAGCAGAAGGCATTTCAACAAATTGGAAGCAATGCAATCTATACACCATATGAAAGATCCAACCAAAATCACTCTACCAAGTTAGATGTGTCTCATTATAAGTGGCACTTCAACAAATTAGAGGCAATACATGTTTGAAATGATACGCAAGATGGAACCAATATTACATTGTCAACTTGAAGGTGTATCGTCAGAAGTGATTGATGAGGGATACACAAGAAAAGTAGTTTGATGTAAGAACATGGTTAATAGAAAGACGTAGTATGTACCAAAAATAGTTAGGCATGTCATATTCACAGGTATAATGTGTTAACTAAGCAGATGCAATTTACCCTAATTAGAAGCATTACAAGGTAGACACCATATGAAACATGCAACCACCTATCACACTGCCAAGTAAGAGCAAGCACCTGCGATGGTGGTGTGGGGGAATTGCGGTCATCAACTAGAGAGCTATGTTAACTATCTTCATTTAGCCTTGCTGTTTCTTGAGAATCATGTGGGGAGGATGAAACTGCACTATTTAAATGAGTAGCGCGTCTCACCGTAACCCACTGGGGTGACTGTCTCATCATAAGTGATTGATGACAGATACAAAAGAGCATTTGTTTGATGTATGAACATGGTTAATAGACATATGTAGTATGTATCAAAAACAGGAAGGTATGTCATTATCAAAGGTATAATGTGTAAAGTAAGCAGATGCAATTTAACCAAATATACATGCTAGACACCATATGCAACATGCAACCACATTTGACAGCGTGAAGTTAAAGCAAGCACCTAGTATGGTTGTGTGTGGCAATTGAGATCATCAACTATAGAGCTACGTTTACTGTCTCCATCTGCTGACACTTCACCCTTTAGAGTGATGAAACGCTTAGTGCTTATCTTCGAATTACACTGGAGCGACTTCTGTCTTTTCTTTATTTGTATTCATCAACACTGCGTCCGAGTCTGAAATACCCATGCATAAAAAAACAATAGTGTGAGTATGGGTGAAGTATGTGCACAAGTAGTATAGTGTAAAGGTCGCAGATAGTAGGTCGGTGAGAAATAAATGACGGGAGACATATGATAGCTCTACAACATGCATGGCACACAAAATTACTACAAGATTCTATGAAAATAACAGTCGACTGAAAACAAATAGGTCAGTCCATTTTTCCTGCATCGTCCGATGTACAAAGAACGGGCAGATCGCCTTCATCTACCTCCAGCCAGTCAATGTTACGATCTTCCTCGAAACGCCAGCGACCACCAGCCTAGTCCCTTGCCTCCGCCCTCCCCTCGACCTCACTGCACTGCCATGCTTGGCACCGCCCCCGACCATCCCTTCAAGCCCCGCCGACCTCCAGACCGGGCGCAAGCAGCTCCTGCGCCCCACACCCATGTGATTGACACCGATGCGCCGCGTCCCCAGCGAACAGGCAGACTAGGTGCTCCGCGCGCCTAAGCGGGTCCTGCTTCTATTAATGTCAGTTCGACTGACCCTGAATTGAAATCCAGGCGGGCTACTGACCTCTAGCAAAGGTGAAGTAGTAAATGGGAGGAAACCTTGTGCATCTAGTATCACGAAGAAGATGCAGTAAGAAGCGCTCAACTAGTTTCTTTCGTGGGATGAATACGGTGTGAGCAGAGACGTAAGATTTGCACAAACAAGGGAAGAGGAGTACCTCTTTCTCTTGGCAGTGATGTGTCCTCCTTCTGTTTTTCCAACGATCTTCTTATGGTTCGCTGGAAACGAGAAGTTGTGGAGGATGGTGGAGCCTTGGATGAACCCATGGCCAAGTTGTTGAGTGTGGTGCGGTGGCCGTCTGTCGGTGGCGGGGAACTAGATCCGAGGCGGCGAACGACGGCGTAGTGGGAACAGCTCCGGTGCGGTGGACGGTTGCGACAGTGGAGCGGCAGTGGTGAGGCGCAGGACGGTGTGGTCGAAGTGGTTCTGGTACGATGCATGTCGGCATCGGTGTCGTGGAGGTAGCTCTGCCTCGGCTTCAGCTGCTAAGTCCTTGAGGGCGTCGTGGTTGCGGTTGCGGTTGCGTTGGACGATGACGTCGGGGTACCGGCTCCGGCGTGATGGAGGAGGGCGGTGGTGGATTGGGCGCTATGGGGTGGAGGATGGAGGAGGCTAGGGTTTCGCGCCTGGTGGAGAGGGCGTTTTGGCACCCACGAAGTATGAATGGGGAAGGAACTAAGGGGGAACAATGTTTCGGTTTGGGACGCGCTTGTTTGAAATTTGGGGAAAGTTACAAACTTTGCCCCCATCTAAAATTTTGGACATATTGGGGGTTGGGGGTAGGACAGTAATCTCAGGTGTCCCAAATGGTGGGCGGGATAGATTTCGGCGGAGCGCATGGGTGTTTAGGCACCCATGGCGTATGAATGCTTCTCGGAGGTGGTTGAGACTGGCGTCTTGGTGAAGTTATAAACCTACCCTGGTTTAGACCTTTAGACATTGGGCCGATAGGCTACACGGGCCAGAGTCAGGACAGTAATTTCCTACCACCAAACATTAGTCTCGCGCGGTTTCAGGTGACTAGAGGCTTATTTGGCGCTTCGTTCAATATTTGACTAGAGGCTTGAATTGAACTTTCAGGATTTGTCAAACTTCACAAATCATTACTCTTGAAAATCCTAAAACTACAATTATTTTGGAATGGAAGGGGTACATTTGAATATACATTGTACATGAGTATATATTAAAAAATATGCAACTTACCTCAATTCATGCATGGTTCCAGATATAATCTCCTTGGTTACAAAAAAATAGTTAGACATGCGTATGAATATATAGCATGTTCAAATGCACAACAAAGGTTGATGCCCCCTTTTAGATCTGATTTACAAATGCCATTATCTCAGCTTCAAATAGATGAATGCACTTCCTATGAATTCGAGTCTTCGAAACCCCCTTTATGTTGAATTCAACATGGATTCTATTTCGTAGCTAGCAATTTGGAATGTATCCATGTAAGTGACAAATGTATAAAGTGCTTCACACTAGCAACATGGAGTGCACTAATTAATGTTTATATATGAATTACAAAAGCAATGCATTGCTTGTATTTCAAACTGCTCTCACTCTATGGATCGATAATATGAAATAAACACATGCACATGCTAGAACTCAATAGAGTATGGGTGTCTGATAGACCGATTCTCGTTCATACGCAAATTGCAAAATTCATGATCTCATCCAAAAATAATAGTGCCATTTATATTTTAATTTAATGCGTAGAACTGCCTTTTACACGTAGATGCACTATGCCTCGGCCCGTTCTCACAAACGCGCTATATATCTCTCTATCTAACGCATAAGTCACACACTTTATATGCATCGGCATTTCTCTTTCACACATGCTCACAATCTCTCCCGGGGTGTCGGGGTGTCTCACACACACGCTCTCTCTATATCTCTCTCTCTTTCTGACTACTATGTACCACTCTTTTCACTAATCTCAGTTGGAAAACACTATTTCTCTCACATGCATATATACACACGCACGGTCTCTACTAGCCCTCTATACGCACATATATGTGCCTATGTGTCTCCCGCATGCACATTATCTTTAGGCCTCTCTCTCTCATACATTGCCCCCACCCCCCCCCCCCACAGACACACCTCTCTCTTAGTAGTTGGTAGATATGATTCCATCAGATCATTCGGTAGGATATCCCTGACTGTTAGGCTGGATGGTGATACGAGGCAAAGTTTTACCCTAGTTCGGACCCTTGCAGTTGAGGAAAAAGCCTACTCTTGGTACTGTATTTAGTGATAGGGGTGTGTACAAAGTACACGTGAATACTAGGCATTGTGCGTGTGTGTATACTATCGACGAACTAGCCCCAGGCTTCTATAACATACTCGGGGCCTAGGGTTACAAATCATATATAGTCGGCTTATCACCAGTGGGGATAGAGTCCTCCACGACTGTGGTAGCTTCGTGTTGTACGCCGAGTCCTCCACATGGGTCTTCGTATAATGCGTCTCGGTCCAACCTATGTGGAGCAGGATGGAACCGACCCATGAGTCCTCATGTTGACCCACCACAACTAGAAATGATGTGCCCACCCCAACTAGAAATGATGTGCCCACCACACCACACACGCAATCGGCCACTAAGAAAATAAGCATATACAATAGTACAATGTTATACATGAAAGTTAATTGCATGGTGCATCCAAAAATATTTGTTCTGCATTGTGAATGTTTATATTTTCTCCTAAAATATTAGTCATGGGAAAGAGAAACAAAGGGCATATCTCTCCTTATCTCCACCGGACAACCCCTCTTTCTACACCACTTTCACGTACGCACACAAACTATCTCTCGGCCCTCTAAATGTATGCATGCCCATGGCACATTCACGCGTGATGGTCACTGTATTTCAAGCAGAAGCACTATATGGTCACTGGACTTCAGAATATGCTCATTACGGTCACCGTATACATTCTCGTGGGGATCATATGGTATTTAGCTCATGATACATCTCCGTATTTTGTTGATGACACTGACGGACTTTGTGTTTGATGCGTGCTCCATATTTTGTTGACGGCTGAGGGAGTCCTGGACTAGGGGGTGTCCGGACAGCCGGACTATCATCGTCCGCCGGACTCCAAGACTACGAAGATACAAGATTGAAGACTCCGTCCCGTGTCTGGATGGGACTTTCCTTGGCGTGGAAGGCAAGCTTGGCGATACGGATATGTAGATCTCCTACCATTGTAACCGACTCTGTGTAACCCTAGCCTCCTCCGGTGTCTATATAAACCGGAGGGCTTTAGTCCGTAGGACACAACATACATTACAACAATCATACCATAGGCTAGCTTTAGGGTTTAGCCTCCTTGATCTCGTGGTAGATCCACTCTTGTACTACCCATATCATCAATATTAATCAAGGAGGACGTAGGGTTTTACCTCCATCAAGAGGGCCCGAACCTGGGTAAAACATCGTGTCCCTCGTCTCCTGTTACCATCCGCCTAGACGCACAATTCGGGACCCCCTACCCGAGACCGCCAGTTTTGACATCGACATTGGTGCTTTCATTGAGAGTTCCTCTGTGTCGTCACCGATAGGAAGGATGCCTCCACCCGTCTTCAAAGATGATGTTTTCGCCAAAGGGGCCTTGGCCGCCGGCCAGACTATCCGGCTAGGTGGTTTTCTTATGACCGCCTGTCCGGCCACCGCTTCGACAATGACTTCTCAAGTCGTCAGAAGCAATCTTCGCGTCAGCTCGAAATTTGCTGAACAGTTGGATCCAATAGAGCTCTCGTCTGTTAACGAGCTCTTGGATCGCATCGCCGCCCTGGGACTCGCTACAGACTACAATCAGATTGGGCTTAAAACCGATCTGAGAGAGATTAACTCTCCCCAGGCCACCCACCACGTCGCAGTGGTAGAGGAGCGATACGACAACTCTTCGCCTATATTGAAAACTAGTCACGTCCGGATTCCCGAACCCTCCATGCCTGATTACCACGGAGGGACGGACTTCGATCGAGCATTAAACTTAAAACCATGCATCGCTCCGGACTCGCTGGATCGTGTCCAGCAACCCAAGCTTCCGAATTCGGAAACTCCTCGGCCTTTAAGCCCCAAGATGGGCAGGGATCCGGATTTTAGTCCACCCACCCGCCCAGACA
This sequence comes from Triticum timopheevii, assembly GCA_963921465.1. Lineage (NCBI taxonomy): Eukaryota > Viridiplantae > Streptophyta > Magnoliopsida > Poales > Poaceae > Triticum > Triticum timopheevii. The sequence goes on from OY997272.1 coordinate 176,340,371, forward strand.
TATGCGATCTATCTCTAATACGGCAAGAGCCCATTGAAACAGTACATCACTACTGAGCCAGATTCCTCCTGGTTATGGACAAGATAAAGGACTGTCGAGAGGAAAACGCAATCTCAATCTTCTGCAATAATTGCACGGACAAGGGAATATTGAACGCCATCGATCATCGTGAAATTACACGCTTCACCGATCTGGCGTCCATAGTACGAAAGTACTGTGCGATGGAGAGTTTCCGGAAAACCGAAAATCAATTTTGGGATAATCCGGCCCCAACCCCAGTCCGCAACAAAAGGGTGCCTCACACTCAGGCCCCAGATGCAAAAACAAAAAAGCAAAAACCCAATAAGGGGCATGGAACCGTACTGGAGGGATGGCTCAATGGACCATGTAAGCTTCATAGTACAGAGGGAGCCGTCCCGACACATAGCCTTCGAGCATGTTGCATATTACGGCAGGTGGCCAAAAGTGGTGAGGAGCTTCTAGCCCCGCAAAACCACTCCAACAATACCGGTACGGTATCAACAGTCTTTGAGACCTTCGCATCAAACAATATGCGAAAACGAACAATCCGCGGACTCGCCAAAGTCTACCAAGTAGCAACAGCAAATCCATGGAGCAACACAGCTATTACCTTCAACGTCAGCGACGAGCCTAAATTCCGAACAGCCAGAGCACCAGCCGCACTGGTGCTTAGTCCCTTAGTGGACGGCTTTCGACTGACAAAAGTCCTCATGGATGGCGGCAGTGGATTAAACCTCATTTATGAGGAAACTCTGCGAAAAATGGAAATCAATTGGAGCCGTATTGAGCGAAGCAGCACAACCTTCAGAGGAATAATCCCTAGCCGGGAAGCGCGCTGCACCGGAAAAATCACACTCGATGTGGTGTTCGGCTCGCCGGACAATTACAGATCCGAAGAAGTCATGTTCCAAGTGGCCCCGTTCAACAGCGGATATCACACTATATTAGGACGAGAGGCATTCACAATTTTTCAAGCAGTACCTCATTACGGGTACATGAAGCTCAAAATGCCCGAGCCCGGCGGAATAATCACTCTCGCTAGTGATCCGGACATAGAACTCCACGCCAAAAACAAGACAGCCGCACTAGCCCTGGAGGCACTATCCGAAGCCTTAGCAGCAGAAGAACTCACCGCGCTGCGCTCTACGGTGAACAGGGATGATGTGGTACTCGATAAAAGATCCAAGTCCACCTCCTTCAAACCAGCAGATGAAATAGTAAAATTCCAGGTCCATCCAACGGACCCAACAAAGACGGCCTCCATCGGGGCACAGTTGAACCCCGAAGTAGACGCCGCACTGCGCGAATTCCTTCGGGAAAATTGGGACATTTTCGCCTGGCATCCTTCGGATATGCCCGGAATCCCATGCAGGTTGGCAGAACGCAGCCTAAACATCCTAAAAGGATTTAAGCCAGTCAAACAGGCTCTTCGACGATTTTCCGAACCCAAAAGACAGGCAATGGGAGAAGAGCTAGCCAAACTATTGGAAGCCGGATTCATCAACGGCATTCATCACTCCTTACGGACCATTCTGCTTCAACAGGATGCCCTTCGGACTTAAAAACACCGGCGCAACATATCAGCGCATGATTCAAACATGTCTGGCTACCCAGATCGGCAAAGCAGTCGAGGCATACGTAGACGACGTAGTCGTCAAAACAAAACACATCGAAACTCTAGTAGACGATTTGAGGCTCACGCTCGACAACCTCAGAGCATATGACATCAAGCTGAATCCGGAAAAATGTGTTTTCGGCGTACCAGCCGGAAAGCTGCTAGGCTTCATCGTATCCGGTAGAGGAATCGAAGCAAACCCAGCTAAAATCCGAGCTGTGTCACAGTTGGACATTCCAAAAGACCTCAAACAAATACAAAAATTAACAGGATGTGTGGCAGCTCTGAGCCGCTTCATCTCCCGTCTAGGAGAAAAGGCATTGCCCCTCTATCGTCTCCTCAGGCGCACCGAACACTTCGAGTGGACGGATGCTGCCACTGCCGGACTCAAAGAAATAAAGGCCATATTGGCAACAAATCCGGTCCTGGCTGCGCCCAATCTGGGCAAACCAATGTTGTTATACATCGCAACAACGCATCAAGTTGTAAGCGCGGTACTCGTCGTCGAACGAGAGACAGAAGGGCACAAATTCCCTCTTCAAAAACCAGTGTATTATGTATCCACTGTGTTAACCCCCTGCAAGTCCAGTTACCCACACTATCAGAAGATAGCGTATGCGGTGTTCATGGCATCCCGGAAGCTCCGACACTACTTTCAAGAGTGTTCGATAACAGTGGCCTCTGAAGTACCACTCAATGACATTATAAATAACCGCGACGCAACGGGCAGGATTGCAAAATGGGCCATTGAGCTCTTACCATTCGATATAACTTACAAACCTTGGCGAGCTATAAAGTCACAAGTTTTGGCTGACTTTGTCGCTGAATGGACCGAAGCCGAACTCCCTAAAGAGTACGGCGCATACTCCAATTGGACTATGCATTTCGACGGCTCTAAAATGTTGGCCGGACTGGGGGCTGGCGTCGTATTGACGTCCCCAACCGGAGACACAATCCAGTATGTACTTCAAATAATGTACACAGACTCCAACAACGCAGCCGAATACGAGGCCCTGTTACATGGCCTCTGGATGGCAGTCTCCATGGGCATTCAACGCCTAGAGGTGCGCGGGGATTCAAACCTTGCGATATCCCAAATAAACGGAGACTTTGACGCAAAGGATCCAAAAATGGCAGCATATCACAACGCTATCCTAAAAATGTCAGCTCGGTTTGAAGGACTCGAATTCCATCACATAGCCCGAGATAATAACCAAGCGGCCGACGTACTGGCATGCATCGGTGCAAAACGTGATGCTGTCCCTCCAAATATCTTCCTGGAACGGCTCTTCAAGCCATCCGTACTATGGGAAAAGGAGCCCGGAAGTGACAAACCGGAAAAAACTGTGCCAATCGGCGATTCAGCCGATGACATAACGCCTTCAGCCCACGTCATAGTGGCAGTAATCGCCCCATGGACAGAACCATTCCTAGCCTACTTGCTTAGGCAAGAACTTCCCGAAGACAAAAACGAGGCCCGCTGCATAGTCCGGCGATCGAAAGCCTACAAGGTCCATGAGGGAGAACTGTATAAGAAAAGTACAACCGGAGTCCTTCAAAGGTGTATCTCCGAAGAGGAAGGGAGAAACCTCCTGGCTGAAATTCATGCCGGACTAGGCGGACACCACGCAGCAGCCCGGGCCCTTGTAGGAAAGGCATTCCGTACAGGGTTTTATTGGCCGACGGCCCGGGCAGATGCCCAGGACTTAGTCCAGAGATGCGTTGGTTGTCAGCTCTTTGCTAATCAGAGCCACATGCCGCCCACCGCCCTCAAAACTATACCCATTACCTGGCCGTTCGCGGTCTAGGGGCTTGATATGGTTGGACCCCTTAAAGGGGGAACCCACAAGCAAAGGTACCTATTGGTCATGGTCGATAAATTCACCAAATGGATAGAGGCCAAACCGGTCAAAACGGCAGAGTCCGGACCAGTGATAGACTTTATATCCGGGGTAGTACACCGCTACGGAGTCCCCCACAGCATCATCACCGACAACGGCACGAACTTCACAGCCGACGAGGTTAAGTCATGGTGCAAAAATATGGGCATCAAGCTCGACTACGCTTCAGTCTATCACCCTCAAACCAACGGTCAAGTGGAACGAGCAAATGGTCTAATAATGAGCGGCATTAAACCCAGACTAGTGCGGTCACTCACTAAATCTGACACGCACTGGGTCGAGGAGCTCGACTCCATACTCTGGGGGCTGCATACAACGCCTAACCGCACTACCGGATTCACACCATTTTTTATGGTCTACGGCGCAGAGGCAGTCTTGCCCTGCGACATTATTCATGACTCACCTCGAGTGCGCATGTACGAGGAAAGAGAGGCCGAGCTTGATCGGCAGGACAGCTTGGACACATTGGAGGAAGAACGCGACGTCGCCAAGGCTCGTTCCGCATTCTATCAGCAGCAGGCCTGAAGATATCAAATCAGAGAAGTACGGGCCAAGACTTACAAAATTGGTGAACTAGTTCTACGCCTGCCGGACAAGAAAAAGGACAAGCTCAAGCCCAAATGGGAGGGCCCCTTCATTATCGATCAAGTCCTGACCGGCGGAGCATACCGTCTATGAAATGCGTCGGATAACCGACTCGAGCCGAACCCATGGAACGCAGCCCGCCTCCGAAGATTCTATGCCTAGCGCCGGACTAAGAGTTCGTCCCCTTCCTCTGTCCAAATTTTTACACTTCGGCTGTCTTTTGTTTCTCTTTTCATAACCTTTTTACTACAAAGCCCCTAAGGGCCTACTTTCGCATTTTTCGCATACACTTGATGTGCCATCCGCACTCATTATACCTGGGGGCTCCTTTTACAGAAGCTCAATTATAAGGGTTTCATGCCCAGCACATGTGTCAAGCTTCCACATGTACCTTTTACTCACCATTATATGCATCGATATGACTTAAGTTTTGGCCAAGCTGGGTTGCCTGGCTCCTGTGCTTACCCCTACGTTCCCGATTTTTCGGCTAGGAGGTAAAGGGAGCACCTCTGCGATTGTTACTGCCGGGTCAGCCGGATGTGTACCTCAGACTGGGTGAAGCCGAAAGCTAGCGTTCTTAAGGGAATATTCGGTCGGTGACTTAAAAGATGACTTTTTACCTACTCATTTATCCGCACCCAGATGTTTTCCCTGCTCTCTTCGCAGTCCGGACATGCACTTTAGGGCATGCCTCCCAGGGAAAGGAACCCTTAACGGAACTATTCTCCCTGGAAGATGTTTCTTACTAACCATGTAATATAACATAACTAGTTGGGCACTTGTCTGATAAAGCACTAATGACCCCTACGCCTGGTCTCCACGCATACCCCGGTTGTTTCTTAACCACAAAGGTATTCGGACACACTCCGGACTCTAGGGTCCCGAGGTTGAAGCGGAAAGGTCGGCAAAGACAAACGATCTACAATCCGGCTAGAAGGCATTTCACATGTCACTTTAAAGGAAAACATACATCGTCAAAATTACTGATTGTATTCCTCCTCAATCCCGTCTAACAGGCTGTCTAACTTAGAGTCCCGTTGGGAAAATTTAGCAGCCAACTCTACTTGGCTGTATACTAAACTCACAGGGATCTCCTTCCCATCGGACCCCACCGGTCCAACTTCGGCCATGTGGTTGGGATCCGCGCTGGAGACGGGGCCAGGCATTCCTAGACCTTGCCGCAAGTACTCGAGACGGGGCAACGGGGTCACATCTTTCGTGAGTCTCTGCTTGTTACCGCACGTTCCTAATCCACTACGATTTGGATATTTGATCCGAGGGGCCTCTGGCCTGATAGCACTAACCATCACGTGGGCATAGTATGGGCATTCTGCGTCGTATACATCAGCCGAAGCTTAATAGACGTCAGCAACTGAACACCTTACAGCTCGGCCCGAACACCTTTCAGCTCTTCTCCGAGCTGGGCGTGGGCATCCTGGAGCTTGTTCCTTTCTTGCTGCACCTTAGTCAGCACCCTCTCGCCGGCCTTTAGCTGGCATAGTAATCCTTGCCTATTCGGATCTTGTTCGGTGGCACCTGCAATGTCACTATTAGACCTGCGCGCACGCCGCACAGCGCTTATATTTATTAACAAAAATGTGTTAACAGGAGGGGTCTCTGTGTCTCCCCCTGCGGCAGCAAGTGCGGCCTCAAGTTGGGCCTTGCATTCTTTCAGCTCCTGAGACAGCTGGGCATTCTTCTCGGTAAGAGCTTGCGTTTTAATTGATCCTTAAATCAGTTAATATAACTACTTTAAGTCTCGGGGGTACTGGTATATATAACCATTAAAATTCCCTTACCCGTATGTCTTTCACATACTGCTCCGTGGCTCTGGTAAAACCATCTTGAGCGGCACGGAGGTGCGCGTCCCCTGCGTTAAAGGCGTCCAATGCCTCAGGGGAGAAGAACGCTTCACGAAACACTATCCGGCGGCGCCTATGGTTCATGGCGCTCTCCACCTCAGACTTGGTGGCGGATAGTCTGTCGGTGTCCTCCGTTGGAGGAGGATCCGGCCCGCGTCTTGTGCTTGCCTCCCCCTCCAGGCCGGGCGCTGGAGCCTGGCCGGTGTAGGTTGGATCGGCAACTTCCGCTCCTGCAGTCCGGTGAGCGCTTTTTCTCCTATAAAGATCATGAGCACTCAGGCGCTTCCTAGGAACGTTGCTCTGAAAATTCAAATACGAGTTATACCTTTGCGGTGACGTTTCAGTCCGTGCCGCGCTCCTTTTCCGCCTGCTGGTCCGGACTGACCTTTGTTGGTCAGCCGCCGCGGGCTCGGCTTCCCGCCGTGAAGGTGCTTCCTGCAAAATACCATCATTCGCGAAGGTCAGAAATGGGCAAGGAAGAGATAATGGTGTCCGGACCTCGGTCACAGTCACCTGGGAAGCCGGATACAGTCCAGGGTAGTCCGCCATAATGGCGACCAAAGCATTATCCATGCTGAGCTGGTGAAATACCCCATCGATCAGCTCCACCTTGATGTCCGGATCCTCTTCGGAGGCCGGATCCAGGGATCTTTCTGGATCCTCGGGTTGCGGAGCGGGACTTACCATGTCCTCCACAGTCCGGCGTAGATCCTGCGCCGAAGACATAATGTAAGAAGCCTAAACTTCGAGAGCATGGGTTGAGCCCTTAAAGGTGTTCGCTTACCCATCCTCTAGGGTTGTTCATGGAAAACCCATTCAAAGGGTTCGTTCGAAGGAAGTCCTCCTTATCCCCCTTGTACAGGCTGGACAGGATCTCCACCAGATCCTCGGTCGAATCCGGCCCTTCGCGGCCATGACGGGTGGCATCGTCTTCCCCGTTGAAATCCCACATGGGGTGGCCTCTGTATTGCAATGGCTGTACCCCCCGCATGATGCATGTCGCCATGACTCCAATCATGGTCAACCCAGAATGGGCCAGTAATCTTATTCGGCCCATCAAGTAATGGACGCTCTTGTCTTCCTCCAATCGGGGGCTCCGCGGGCGCCAGCTGAGGCGTTTCTTCAGAGGAGCAGCACTAAACTCCGAGAGGCCAATCCGGACTGGGTCCGGCAGCGGAGCGTCTCCTATGTAAAACCACTCTGAAGGCCAGTCTTCGGACGCCTTCTTGGGAGTACCGGATGGGTATCCGGTCCCGGCGATGCGCCATATTTCGGCGCCGCCCACTTGATATATGGACCCCTCGTGAGAACGGGGTACGAGGCAGAACAGCCTCTTCCACAATGCAAAATGGGGCTCAATGCCCAGGAATAGCTCGCAAAGAGCTACGTAGCCCGCGATATGCAGGACAGAGGCGGGCGTGAGGTGGTGGAGCTGGAGTCCGTAGAACTCCAGGAGCCCGCGGAGGAACGGATGTATTGGGAATCCGAGTCCTCTTATCAGATAAGGGACGAAGCATACTCGCTCCCCTTTATTGGGGCTTGGGGTAGCCTCTGCTTGCCTCCCACCTTGATAAGTGACCAGCCCGGCTCGAACCGGGACCATGAAGGCCGGAGGGAGATATCCCCCCACTTGGAGCTTCACTAGCTCGTTTCGCGGAACAGAGCACCTCCTCCAATCCCCTGGCGGTGGGATGGGAGCACGGGAAGAGGAGCCGCGTCAATGGTCCATGATGGAATGGATTTTTAGGTCAAAGATGCTCCGATGAAGTATTCAAGGGAGGAAGATGGTGTGGTTTGGATCTGGATTTTTGCCTCTTTTGTAGGCGGACGACTCGCACGACTAGGGGGTGAAACGTAAAAGACACCCTGGCTTTTCGCATTCGTGCGACGCGTGGAAAAAGGCCATTATTGGGCGTAGAAGCCGAGAAACACAGTATTTATAATAAAGCCGGACACTGTTCGGCAGGAAGATGGAACTTGAAGGGAGAACCCGCCTTGCAACGCCGAAGACTATATACGCGCTGGACTTATCATCATTGAAGCCTGGTTCGGGGGCTACTGAGGGAGTCCTGGACTAGGGGGTGTCCGGACAGCCGGACTATCATCGTCCGCTGGACTCCAAGACTACGAAGATACAAGATTGAAGACTCCGTCCCATGTCTGGATGGGACTTTCCTTGGCGTGGAAGGCAAGCTTGGCGATACGGATATGTAGATCTCCTACCATTGTAACCGACTCTGTGTAACCCTAGCCTCCTCCGGTGTCTATATAAACTGGAGGGCTTTAGTCCGTAGGACACAACATACATTACAACAATCATACCATAGGCTAGCTTTAGGGTTTAGCCTCCTTGATCTCGTGGTAGATCCACTCTTGTACTACCCATATCATCAATATTAATCAAGCAGGACGTAGGGTTTTACCTCCATCGAGAGGGCCCGAACCTGGGTAAAACATCGTGTCCCTCGTCTCCTGTTACCATCCGCCTAGACGCACAGTTCGGGACCCCCTACCCGAGATCCGCCGGTTTTGACACCGACAACGACACTTAAAAATCATTGTATTTGAAGAGAAAGCACGATATGGTCACTGGACTTCAGAATAAGCTCATCATGGTCACCACATACATTTTGTGGTGCTAACCAACCTATGGTTGGATGGTTAGGAGGATAGTGGTTTCTCGAGCCCACCAGGGTTAAAGTCCTGGTGCTCGCATTTATCCTGGGTTAATTTCAGTATTTTCCGGCGATGTGCGTTCAGTGGGAGGAGACGTTCCACTCGACTACGAGGCACCTATGGTGACTTCATAAAATCTCAAGATCATATGCTGGCTCACTCTCTCGAAGGTGCTCATAGGGGTAGGGTCTGCGTATGTGCACTTATAGCGGTGAGTGCTTGCGCGTATATATGAGCCCTTGTGTACGTACCGTGTTAAAAATACATGTCATGATAATACGGTCATTGGCTCACCCGTACAACTTTGTATTTTGTTGATGACACAACTGGTTGCACCATCGGGGCGCGTAACCGTGGGGCCCACCTGTCAGCGCGTATATGAAAGAAAGAAATGGTAGTTTGAGTCTATATTGTGTTAATAAAATACATTTTAGGGTGATCATACGTTCACTGGCTCACCATATAGCTCCGTAATTTGTTGATGACACGATCAATTGACCAGTCAAATGGTCCACATTCAGCAGCGCACATTACCATAGGGCCCACCCGTCAGCGTGTATATGAAGGACGGAAATGGTAATAAATTAGTGGTCGGTGGGGATTCAAAGTCGTGAGACCTCTGGTTGGCAGTCGCTGGCGGTGGGGGGCGCGGTGATTGGGCGATGGCGTGGGGATCGCTGGAGAAAGAGCTTGGCGCACGGGGGGGAGGGGGGGGGGAGGAGGCTAGAGGGATGGCCGGGGCGGAGGCAGACCGATGGTGGGGAGTGGTTTCGGGGCGGGCGGCGTGACATGGTCGAGCGGGCCGGCCGTGGGCGGCGGGGGCCGGCGGTTCGGTCGGTGGTGGCTAACGGCTCAGGGGGTGGAGGTTGAAGATAAACTGCATGCCCTTGATTTTGTATCCAATGGCTGGAAAATCTACTGACCAGAGATGAAAAAGTCAGTCGACTGACATGTAGCCTCACCCCGCACGTACACATGCACGCACGCAACACTTGCACAAACACACGCACGCATGTAGGCGTGCAACACTGACATGTACACATAACAAACACACGCATGCATGCAGGCGTGCAACATTGACACGTACACATGCACTCACGAACACACGCACGTACGCACACATGCATGCAACACTAAAATGTACACATGCACGCACGTAACACTCGCATGCCTGCATGCACACAGCACACGATGCAAGACACACGCTCAACCTTTACGTGCATGCACCCTTCGTTAAGGATATGGGTTGTTACGGGTATTAATCAATCTTATCTGTGATAAGCATAACATTGATGTTTGCAACGGTCTTTATGAATCACAACGTATCGAACGGGCTATCAACGTATATATGAAAATTTTAATTTTCTCTTACATTATATAGTAGGCTTATCTACATGAAATAGACGACGTCACATTCAATGAACAATCAGCGATTTATGAAATGCCCGCTTCTGACTGCCCTAGCCCACCAAAGGTTTCTCTGCCGTGCGCTGCCTGCGTTGGGTCACTAACATGCAGGCCATGTACCCAAAGAGCCCACATGTCAGTGGAAGAACGGCGTGGTGTCGTACGTCCGAGCCGAGGGCGCCACTCGCTGCATGCCCGGCTGAACATGCCTCCTTGCCACATTCAAACGCCTCCAGGAGACCCGCCCGTGTGTAAGCGAGAAACCCACTCTGGACACACGTCCGTTCATGACCGGGCCTACATTGAACGCAACACCGGCCGAGATCCTCCCATCCGCCGTCTATTTAATATCCTATTTAAATGAGGCCAAATGCCAGCCAAGAATCGCACACCTCCGCCGCTTCCTATATCCTCCTTCACCATTTTGTCCACTCTTACAATGGCTTACGAAGAGTAGTTATCCCGCATCCAAGCCGGCTGGGTGGCCTGCCGAGCCCGCCGGATACGAGCTATGCAGCTCGCTGATCCACCTCCCTCCCCCCCGCCCGATGGAGCCAGTTGCCGCCACAAGCCGGCACGCAATTCAGCAACTTGCAGCTCCAGGCTAGCTCGACGAGGAGCAGCGCACGGGCGTCGTCGTTGCCGTCCACGCCACCACCTCGTACCGTGCCTCCCGTGTCTGCGACCGCGTCTCCCGCTTCTGTGGCCGAGACTCCCATACCGGCTGCCGCGCCATGCAAGCAGTGATAGAAGCTGGGTGCGCGGAGAGCGACGAGTCGGTGGCCAGCGCCTCCGTGTCCACCGCCATCATCGAGGAGAAGTAGAACACGGGAGGCTACCGCCGCTTGGGTTCCATGAAGGCCACCGCGGAGGCGATGCCGGCGTACACAGCAGGTGTCTTGCCGGATCCTTTTGTTGCGAGGACCTTCATCGACCCCGCATGGGCTCCACGGAAGTGGAGAAGCCCCCTTCAACCATCATCTTGGGCATCAGCGAACGATATCAGTTGGCAGTGGGGAAGCGAGTCATCCTTTGCGCTGAAGCATATACCTCCGGGGCTCCCGGCAGTCCAGTAATCGTGCTGCCGGACATGAGGAACACAAATGGATCAGCGGGCGACCATTTAGGCTAGGTATTATATACCTGTGCTGTCCAGAACTTGCACCGCATAGTTCATTTGAATGTAATGAAATTCGTCACGTTTGTAGGAAAATCTGGTATTTTATATGATTTCCGTCATTGTTTATATGAAATATCACCGTGTTTGCATGAACTTCGTCCGGTTGGTTGAGTTGCTGTCATAATGTGTGCGACTACGGTTGGATGGCATAATTTGTGGGTCGCCGGTCTGTCTACGGTCGGCTCGGGCGGCGTGGTGGGACAAAAAAAGCACAGCTCGTGTGAGCTCGTCTCCAACGTGCGCAAAGGCAACAGTGGACAAAAGGGTCGCCAATATTTTGACTACCTCGGGCAAGATCCAAACAGCCCTCCCAGCAGATTCAAATCCCTCGTTCACCGTGAAATTTTACCATGTGTTGTTTTCATGGACTAGCAAGATGCCCGTGCATTGCACGGAACATCAAGATGCATTTTTTACAAAACACCTGTTGTGAGTGACCCATGCAGGAGTAATCCCATGTGTAAAAACTAATGATATCTTGAGAATTTTATTGGAAAAATGGTATCTCGAGAATTTTATCAGAAAAATGGTATCTTGAGAAAGATGAGAGATAAGGTGAGGAGGAGTGGGGAGTGGTGGTGACTGGTGGTCGGACTGGGCGGAGGCATGGGGATGGACGACACATTATGTCTAGGTTTGTATCTCTCTCACACACACCCATGTAGGTGGGGGACGTGCATGAAGAGAAGAGGTGCACGCACAGCACACGTACTCCCGTCTCTTTCCCAACCACACCCGCGCGGGTACACGGTGGAGCTCATTTCTGTACGAAAAGGTAGCCCACGTGGTAATTTGACACGTGTACTGGTTGTCCACTCGATGGAGCATCGTCTACCACGGGTGAAGAAATAAATTGCGACTTGACGTGTTATGTTAAAAAAGAGGCAAACCATGTGGGGCCTACCTTAGAGGCAAGGCTCTATACACTGGAGTACTTTTGATGTGTCCCATCAACTCGCAGAATGAGGAGAAGCTTGCTTAGTACGCCATCTCCCCCGCCCACAGGCGAGGTGGCTCACAGGATGAGGTGAAGCTTGCTTACTAGTACGCCTTACGCTCTCTCCCTCTGATTATGAACATGAATATGATTTGTGAGTAGTTATGTTTGTTCCTGAGGACATGGGAGAAGTCTTGCTATAAGTAGTCATGTGAATTTGGTATTCGTTCGATATTTTGATGAGATGTATGCTGTCTCTCCTCTAGTGGTGTTATGTGAACGTCGACTACATGAAACTTCACCACTGTTTGGGCCTAGAGGAAGGCATTGGAGTAATAAGTAGATGATGGGTTGCTAGAGTGACAGAAGCTTAAACCCTAGTTTATGCGTTGCTTCGTTAGGCGCTGATTTGGATCCATATGTTTAATGTTGTGGTTAGGTTTACCTTAATACTTCTCTTGTAGTTGCGGACGCTTGCAATAGGGGTTAATCATAAGTGGGATGCTTGTCCAAGAAAGGGCAGTACCCAAGCACCGGTCCACCCACATATCAAATTATCAAAGTAACGAACGCGAATCATATGAGCGTGATGAAAACTAGTTTGACAATAATTCCCATGTGTCCTCGGGAGCGCTTTTCTCTACGTAAGAACTTGTCCAGGCTTGTCCTTTGCTACAAAAAGGATTGGGCCACCTTGCTGCACCTTATTTACTTTTATTGCTTGTTACCCGTTATAAATTACCTTATCACAAAACTATTTGTTACCGATAATTTTAGTGCTTGCAGAGAATACCTTACTGAAAACCGCTTCTCATTTCTTTCTGCTCCTCGTTGGGTTCGACACTCTTATTGAAAGTACTAGGATAGACCCCCTACACTTGTGGGTCATCACTCAACCTTTATTTGCTTGTTTCCCTTCCTGCATCCTTGCCTCAAATAGACTATGCCAAACTCCCCTGCCTGCCATGTGGGAAAAGACCCACCCTTGCCTTTTTTTAGTCCGGGTTTGTATCGATGGATCACGCGAAGCAGCAAAAACCAAGCCATGTCTTGTACTCCTCCGGCGATGCTCGCTTTCATGAATTCTGTACTTCCTCTTGCCGACATGTGGGACATATAGCAACCGGGTCGACGTGTCATGCACCAAATAACATTGCAGAACAGCAGGGGGACGCACCCCAGTTGTACCGCTCAGTAGTAGTAATGAGCAATGGGACGTCAAATCACAATGTCGCACCTTCCCAGACAGACGAAGCAACCATTATTTCACACTTTGCCTCGCCATCATCTCCTTCAAGAAAACCATGTAGTATTGCTTCTGCCATTGTTCTGCCTCAAGAGGGACACACGCATCACCTTGGTACATCATGACACGTGGTACCGCATGACAGGCCATGCTCCCCCGCCCATCGCTCGGTAAAATCACCTCATTTTTACTACTTCCTCCGTATCGGTTTATAGGGCATGCACGTCGTTCTAGGTTGAGAATTTAACTGACTATATATGTGATGAACAGTATATGTTTAGAAACTACATCCGCTTAAGAATCCAATGATATACTTTTTGTGACATAGTAACTCATATTTAGTTAGTCAAATGGATGACCTAGAACTACGTGCACGCCCTATAAACCGAGACGGAGAGGGTAGTACAGTACGTATCTTTTTAGATCAATATAGTTGGGATTCACCAAGGAGCAAAACCAAGTGGTAGGCTTCTCCTGTCGTGTTGGCGTAGCAACTCAAGCAGGGTCAGTCCGCACAGGAAATGGCAACACACTTAACATGACCCCTTTGGCCGACATATGGCTCATCCACCGTCTTGTTCCACATGTGACGCACCAAATTACAGTTCGGAGCAGCGGTTGCACTTGGAGGCACCCCGGTCGTAGCGCCACAGTAGTAGTAAATGAGCGATGAGGGGTCAAATCACGAAGCCCCATCTTTCCCGCATTAAGCTGGATGGACGAAGCAACCATCATTTCATTCTAGGGCGCAAGAGCATAAAGAAAGGAGAAAACCAATGATGCGTGCGACAGCTATGCTGGCGTACTGGATATGGGGGTACCCAGACTTGCCTGCCTGCAGCCCACTGCGCGGCTCCATCAGCGGCCTTGTACGGCCCAGCTTCTGCATCAACAGCTCAAGACCCTCGCGAGGGGCCAAGCCTCATGAGGCGGACGACACCAAGACCCCCGAGGGATCGGCCTCCTCAGGCTGGCTCCCAAGGGGTGGAGTGTTCTATGCAAGGTGCACCTCACGAGGCTCAGCTAATGTGAGCCATGACGACCAAGGCAAAGCGGGCGCCAGTTTCCCCTTTGGTGCAAAGGAGGCAAGCGGCAGGTGTGGTATCCCGAGGAATCAGCCAAAGGTTTCCATTCTGGTGCAACAAGACCAAGACCGCCAGGACGGCAGGACGGAGGTCATCACCGAGCCCAGCGCAACGTCACGACCAGAGGCTTTTCACAGGCGAAGACCTCTTTAGTCAGGATAGGATGTACTACTTGTCCCCCTTCAAATATGGCCGTTGTGGGATCCCTTCCCGCCAACATTTGGGAAGAGGACCAAGGCCACTATAAATAGGACTTAGCCACCACCAAAAAGGAAGCGGACAAATTAGATCCTTTCTCACCCAACCACCTCACCAGCTCTCTTGAGCTCAAGAACACCTCACCTCCTGAGGCCAGTTAATCCACTGTACTAGTTCATCCTCAGCCCTTTGAGGCAATCCACCAAAAACGTCAGACTAGGGTATTACACCGCGAGGTGGCCTAAACCAGGATAAACTATTGTGTTTCTTTGTCCCTTTGATCTCAAGGCATTAGGCTTAGAGGTATCGCGAGTAGGAAGGCTGGGTAGGTTGAGATCTCCGCACGCATCCCAGAGTTTGAACCTATCAAGGATTTGCGGAACCTGAAATCTAAATATTTTGCGTGCCAGGTAGGGGTGCGTCGGAGACCCGCTGCTACATCCATCGCGTCGCGCCACTGGCTTCGATGGCGGGCGCTCATTCATTGACTCTACTTGCGCGCCTTTGAGGGGGCCGAGGGGCTCCGCGCCTTCACCCCTGATAACCCACAAGTATAGGGGATTGCAACAGTTTTTGAGGGTAGAGTATTCAACCCAAATTTATTGATTCGACACAAGGGGAGCCAAAGAATATTCTCAAGTATTAGCAGTTGAGTTGTCAATTCAACCCCACCTGGATAACTTAGTATCTGCAACAAAGTATTTAGTAGCAAAGTAGTATGGAAGTAACGACAACGGTAGCAAAAGTAACAGCAGTAGTTTGTAGTAATTGTAACAATAACAACGGTAAAGTAAATAAGCAAAGAGAAATATGTGAAAAGCTCGTAGGCATTGGATCAGTGATGGATAATCATGCCGGATGCGATTCCTCATGTAATAGGTATAACATAGGGTGACACAGAACTAGCTCCAGTTCATCAATGTAATGTAGGCATGTATTCCGGAGATAGTCATACGTGCTTATGGAAAAGAACTTGCATGACATCTTTTGTCCTACCCTCCCATGGCAGCGGGGTCCTATTGGAAACTAAGGGATATTAAGGCCTCCTTTTAATAGACTACCGGACCAAAGCATTAACACTTAGTGAATACATAAACTCCTCAAACTATGGTCATCACCGGTAATATCCCGATTATTGTCACTTCGGGGTTAATGGATCATAACACATAATAGGTGACTATAGACTTGCAAGATAGGATCAAGAACTCACATATATTCATGAAAACATAATAGGTTCAGATCTAAAATCATGGCACTCGGGCCCTAGTGACAAGCATTAAGCATAGCAAAGTCAAAACAACATCAATCTCAGAACATAGTGGATACTAGGGATCAAACCCTAACAAAACTAACTTGATTACATGCTAAATCTCATCCAACCCATCACCGTCCAACAAGCCTATGATGGAACTACTCACGCACGGCGGTGACTATCATGAAATTGGTGATGGAGGATGGTTGATCATGACGACAACGACGAATCCCCCTCTCCAGAGCCCCAAACGGACTCTAGATAAGCCCTCTCGAGAGAGTTTAGGGTTTGGCGGTAGCTCCGTATCGTAAAACGTGATGAATGTTTGTCTCTGATTTTTTATCCCTGAATGTGAATATATGGAGTTGGAGTTGAGGTCGGTGGAGCCTCAGGGGGCCCACGAGGCAGGGGGCGCACCGAGGGGGGCGCCCCCCACCCTCGTGGACAGGGTGTGGGCCCCATGACATTGATTCTTTCGCCAATATTTTTTATTAATTCCAAAAAGTTGCTCCGTGTATTTTCAGGTCATTCTGAGAACTTTTATTTCTGCACAAAAATAACACCATGGCAATTCTGCTGATAACAACGTCAGTCCGGGTTAGTTCCATTCAAATCATGCAAGTTAGAGTCCAAAACAAGGGCAAAGGTGTTTGCAAAAGTAGATACGACGGAGACGTATCAACTCCCCCAAGCTTAAACCTTTGCTTGTCCTCAAGTAATTCAGTTGACAAACTAAAAGTGATAAAGAAAAACTTTTACAAACTCTGATTGCTCTTGTTGTTGCAAATAAATCCAACATTCAAGTTTTCAGCAAAGATTATGAACTAACCACATTCACAATAACACTTAGGTCTCATGTTTACTCATATCAACGACATAAGCAACTAGCGAGCAATAATAATAAATCTCGGATGACAACACTTTCTCAAAACAATCAGAATATGATATAACAAGATGGTATCTCACTAGCCCTCTTTGTGACCGCAAAACACAAATGCAGAGCACCTCTGAAGATCAAGGACAAACTAAACATTGTAATTCATGGTAAAAGAGATCCAGTCATAGTCATACCCAATATAAATTAATATTAATGTATGCAAATGACAACGGTGCTTTTTAATAAGAGGATGATGACTCAACATAAAAGTAAGTAGATAGGCCCTTCACAGAGGGAAGCAGGGATTTGTAGAGGTGCTAAAGCTCGATTTTGAAATAGAGATAAATAAAATTTTGAGCGGTATACTTTCACTGTCAACATAACAATTGAGAGATCTTGATATCTTCCATGCTACACACATTATAGGCGGTTCCCAAACAGAATGGTAAAGTTTATACTCCCTCACCACTAACAATCATCAATCCATGGCTTGCCCGAAACAACAGGTGCCTCCAACTAACAACAGTCCTAGGGGAGTTTTGTTTGCAATTATTTTGATTTGATTTGAGCATGGGACTGGGCATCTCGGTGACCAGCCATTCTCTTGTGAATGAGGAGCGGAGTCCACTCCTCTTGAGAATAACCCACCTAACATGGAAGATAGAGACAGCCCTAGTTGATACATGAGCTGTTCGAGCATACAAAGTAGAATTTCATTTGAAGGTTTACAGTTTGGCATATACAAATTTACTTGGAATGGCAGGTAGATACCGCATATAGGAAGGTATGGTGGACTCATATGGAATAACTTTGGGGTTTACGGAGTTTGGATGCACACGCAGTATTCCCGCTTAGTACAAGTGAAGGCTAGAAAGAGACTGGGAAGCGACCAACTAGAGAGCGACAACAGTCATGAACATGCATTAGAATTTATCAACACTGAATGCAAGCATGAGTAGGATATAATCCACCACGAACATAAATAAGGCTATGTTGATTTTGTTTCAACTACATACATGAACATGTGCCAAGTCAAGTTACTCGAATCATTCAAAGAAGGATACCACCCTATCATACCACATCACAACCATTTTAATAGCATGTTGGCACGCAAGGTAAACAATTATAAACTCCTAGCTAATTAAGCATGGCATAAGCAACTATAATTTCTAATTGTCATTGCAAACATGTTTATTCATAATAGGCTGAATCAGGAATTATGAACTAATCATATTTACAAAAACAAGTGAGGTCGAGTTCATACCAGTTTCTCTCATCTCAATCATTTCATCATATATCGTCATTATTGCCTTTCACTTGCACGATCGAACAGTGTGGATAATAGTAATAGTGCACGTGCATTGGACTAAGCTGGAATCTGCAAGCATTCAATTCAAGGGAGAAGACAAGGTAATATGGGCTCTTGGTTAAATCAACAATAATGCATGTGAGAGCCACTCAACAATTTCATCATGGTCTTCTCCTCTCGACACCCAAAGAAAAGAAAAGAAATAAAACTATTTACACGGTAAAGCTCCCAACAAGCAAAAGAAGAAAGGGAAATATTTTTGAGTTTTCTTTTAATTACTACTACTACTACTACAGGCATGGAAAGTAAACTAGCTAAAAGCTATAACTAATTTTTTTGGTTTTTTCTTAAGGTTATTCAAACACACAAGAAGAAAGCAAGAAAAGAAAATGAACTAGCATGGATCGTACAATGAAAAAGTATGAGCACCGACAACTAAGATGAGTGTGTGAATATAAATGTAATGTCGGTGAGAAATACGTACTCCCCCAAGCTTAGGCTTTTGGCCTAAGTTGGTCTATGCCCATGGATCAAAGTGGTAAATGGGGTCGTACTGAGATGCAACAGCCATTGCCTCATGAGCTGCAGCTTGGAGGCGAGCTGCCTCCGTCCTCCTCTCGTACTCGTTTGCCTCCTCCCTGGTTATAATATATCTTCTTTTTGCCTAATAGTCAAAGAAAGCAGGAGCAGGGAGAGTAATATGGACAACGCGACATCTATCAAAGATTAGTCGATACTGGAGGGATTGTTCATTCATCTCAAGAAACTGATGGCTAATCATGGCATTATAATCTAAATAAGCAGGAGGCAACTCCATATCCCCTTCATGTATGGGTATCTCAAGAAAATTAGCTACACGGGTTGCATAAATCCCACCAAACAAATCTCCAATTAAACCATTATTGTGCAACCTACGTGCAACGATGGCCCCCAGGTTATATTGTTTATCTCCTAACACCGCACTCCTGAGAACACTAAGATCAGGAACACACATGTGACATGCCTCATCCTTAAAATTTATGCATCTACCTATAAAGAGAGCAAGATAATGTATAGCAGGAAAATGAATGCTCCCTATGGTAGCTTGTGCTATTTATCTGGATTCCCCCACAGTGATACTAGCAAGAAAATCTTTAAATTCAGATTTGCGAGGTTCACTAGCACTACCCCATTGCGGGAGTTTACAAGCAGTAGTAAAATCTTCTAAGTCCATGGTATAAGATTTATCATAAAGATCAAACAGGACATTGTGGGAATTACGCGAAGATGTAAATTTAAACCTTCTCACAAAGGAATCAGTTAAATGATAGTATTGAGGGCACTTATCTTGCATGAAGTCCTCAAGATCAGCATTATGCACATATGCATCAAATTCATCCTTGATGCCTGCATTGACCATAAACTCCTCTGACGGCCATTCACAAGGCCGCATGTAAGTTTCCCTCGGTGGTTCATCGTCCTGTTCACGTATTGCGAGCATGGGTCCTTGCTTCCTGAAGAACCACCTTGGTACATTTTCCTAGACATAATTCTTTCTCTGAAAAATTTCTGAAAATTTTACTAACTCAAAATAAAAGTGAACCAAACTCAATAAAATTGATAGCAACTACTCCCACAAGTGCCTAGAGACTATATCATGCATTAAAACTACTTGGGACCATATAAATTTGTCATGCAAGCTCAAGAACAGGGTCACCTAGGCAGCAAAAATTTGCAATGAATAAAGTACTAGAGCAAAAACTAATTGGACCATTGGAGGAGTCACATACCAAAGAACAATCCCCCAAAGCAGTTTTGTGAATGGAGCTTTGAGCAAGTAGATCGAAAATGGCAGCAAAATGAGCTAGAACTCGGGCTTGAGCTGGATAGTGATTTTTTTGGGAGGAAGAAGAAGGGTATGGGTGCAGGAATAAGTGGAGGGGGGCCACTGTGGGCCCATGAGACAGGGGGCACGCCCCATGGGGGTGGGTGCGCCCTGGACCCTCGTGGCCAGGTGCCTGCTCCCCCTGCTGTGTTCTCAGTGCCAGATATTCTCAAATATTCCAGAAAAAATCATATTTAATTTTCGGGGCATTTGGAGAACTTTTATTTTCGGGGTATTTTTTATTGCACGGATAAATCAGAAAACAGATAGAAAATACAATTTTTTGCTTTATTTAAAATAAATAACAAAAAGTAAAAGGATGGTATAGAAGGTTGTGCTTTCTAACTTCATCCATCTCATGCTCATCAAAAGGATTCCGCTAACAAGGTTGATCAAGTCTTGTTAACAAACTCATTCCGAATCGCATGAATCCAGAGAAATTTTGAATAATACTAGGTTACCTCAACGGGGATATGCACATCCCCAATAATAAGAATATCATATTTCTTCTTGACAGTAGGAAGAGGAAATTCAAAACCTCCAATAATAATCGATGGAATTTTTCCAATAGAATTGATACTGTGAACTTGAGGTTGTTTCCTCGGAAAGTGTACCATGTGCTCGTTACCATTAACATGAAAAGTGACATTGCCTTTGTTGCAATGAATAACAGCCCCTGTATTATTCAAAAAGGTTCTACCGAGGATAATCGACATACCATCGTCCTCGGGAATATCAAGAATAACAAAGTCCGTTAAGATAGTAACGTTTGGAACCACAACAGGCACATCCTCACAAATACCGACAGGTATAGCGGCTGATTTATCGACCATTTGCAAAGATATTTCAGTAGGTGTCAACTTATCCAATTCTAGTCTACGATATAAAGAGAGAGACATAACACTAACACCGGCTCCAAGATCAGACAAAGCAGTTTTTACATAGTTTATTTTAATGGAGCATGGTATAGTTGGTACTCCTGGATCTCCAAGTTTCTTAGGTATTCCACCCTTAAAAGTATAATTAGCAAGCACGGTGGAAATTTCAGCTTCCAGTATCTTTCTTTTATTTGTAATAATATCTTTCATGTACTTAGCATAAGGATTCACTTTAAGCATATCAGTTAAACGCATACGCAAAAAGATAGGTCTAATCATTTCAGCAAAGCGTTCAAAATCCTCATCATCCTTTTTCTTGGATGGTGTAGGAGGAAAGGGCATGGGTTTCCGAACCCATGGTTCTCTTTCTTTACCATGCTTCCTAGCAATGAAGTCTCTCTTATCATAACATTGATTCTTTGATTGTGGGTTATCAAGATCAACAACAGGTACAATCTCTACATCATTATTATTGCTAGGTTGAGCATGAACATGAACATTATCATTAACATTATCACTAGGTTCATGTTCATCACCAGATTGTGTTTCAGCATCAGAAATAGAAATATCATTGGGATTCACAGGTGTGTCAACAACAGGTTCACTAGAAGCATGCAAAGTCCTATCATTTTTCTTCTTCTTTTTAGAAGGACTAGGTGCATCAACATTATTTCTCTGAGAATCTTGCTCAATTCTCTTAGGGTGGCACTTAGGTTTCAAAGGTTCCTGACTCATTTTACCCGTTCTAGTTGCTACTCTAACAGCAAAGTCATGTTTATTATTATTCAATTCATTGAGCAAATCATTTTGAGCTTTAAGCACTTGTTCTACTTGAGTGGTAACCATAGAAGCATGTTTACTAATGAGTTTAAGTTCATCCTTAACTCTAGACATATAACCACTCAAGTGTCCAATCATATAAGCATTACTTTTCAATTGTCTACCAACATAAGCATTGAAGTTTTCTTGTTTAGCCATAAAGTCATCAAATTCATCCAAGCATTGGCTAGCAAACTTAGTAGATGGGATTTCAACTTTATCATATCTATTGAGAGAATTTACCTTTACTACCTATGTCGGGTTATCAAGACCATGTATTTCTTCAATAGGTGGTATATTAAGGCCATGTATTTCTTCAACAGGAGGTAAATTCTTAACATCTTCAGCTTTAATACCTTTTTCTTTCATAGATTTCTTTGCCACTTGCATATCTTCAGGACTGAGAAATAGGACACCTCTTTTCTTTGGAGTTGGCTTAGGAGTTGGCTCAGGAAGTGTCCAATTGTTTTCATTAGTCAACATATTATTCATTAACAATTCAGCTTGATCAATAGTTCTTTCCCTGAAAACATAACCAGCACAACTATCTAGGTGGTCTCTGGAAGCATCGGTTAGTCCATTATAAAAGATATCAAGTATTTCATTTTTCTTGAGAGGATGATCAGGCAATGCATTAAGTAATCGGAGAAGCCTCCCCCAAGCTTGTGGGAGACTCTCTTCTTAAATTTGCACAAAATTATATATTTCCCTTAAAGCAGCTTGTTTCTTATGAGCAGGGAAATATTTAGCAGAGAAGTAATAAATCATATCTTGGGCACTACGCACACAACCAGGATCAAGAGAATTAAACCAAGTTTTAGCATCACCCTTTAATGAGAACGGAAATATATTAGGGATATAGTAGTAGTGAGATTTCTCATCATTAGTGAACAGGGTGGCTATATCATTTAACTTGGTAAGATGTGCCATAATAGTTTCAGATTCATAGCCATAAAAAGGACCAGATTCAAACAAAGTAATTATCTCAGGATCGACAAAGAAATCATAATCCTTATCAGTGGCAAAGATAGGTGAAGTAGCAAAAGCAGGGTCATATTTCATTCCAGCATTCAAAGATTTCTGTTTTAGTTTAGCTAATAACTTCTTAAGATCAGATCTATCATTGCAAGCAAAAAAATCTCTAGCAGTTTCTTCATCCATAACATAACCCTCAGGAACAACAGGTAATTCATATTTAGGGGGAGAACCTTCATCATCACTTTCATCAATAATATCAGTTTCAAGAATTTCATTCTCTCTAGCCCTAGCAAGTTATTCATCAAGAAATTCACCTAATGGCACAGTAGTATCAAGCATAGAAGTAGTTTCATGATAAGTATCATGCATAGTAGAAGTGGCATCATCAATAACATGTAACATATCAGAATTAATAGCAGAAGTAGGTTTAGGTGTCGCAAGCTTACTCATAACAGAAGGAGAATCAAATGCATAGCTAGATGGCAGTTCCTTACCTGCCCTCGTAGTTGAGGGATAAATCTTAGTTCTTTCATCTTTCAAGTTCCTCATAGTGACCAACAGATATAAATCCCAAGTGACTCAAAGAATAGAGCTATGCTCCCCGGCAACGGCGCTAGAAAATAGTCTTGATAACCCGTAAGTATAGGGGATCGCAACAGTTTTCGAGGGTGGAGTATTCAATCCAAATTTATTGATTCGACACAAGGGGAGCCAAAGAATATTTTCAAGTATTAGCAGTTGAGTTTTCAATTCAACCACACCAGGATAACTTAGTATCTGCAGCAAAGTATTTAGTAGCAAAGTAGTATGGAAGTAACGGTAATGGTAGCAAAAGTAACAACACCTGTTTTGTAGTAATTGTAACAGTAGCAACGGTAAAGTAAATAAGCAAAGTGCAATATGTGAAAAGCTCGTGTGCATTGGATCAGTGATGGATAATTATGTCGAATGCGATTCCTCATGTAATAGTTATAACATAGGGTGACACAAAACTAGCTCCAGTTCATCAATGTAATGTAGGCATGTATTCCGAATATAGTCATACGTGCTTATGGAAAAGAACTTGCATGAAATATTTTGTCCTATCCTCCTATGGCAGCGGGGTCCTATTGGAAACTAAGGGATATTAAGGCCTCCTTTTAATAAGGAACCGGACCAAAGCATTAACACTTAGTGAATACATGAACTCCTCAAACTATGGTCATCACCGGTAAGTATCCCGGTTATTGTCACTTTGGGGTTAACGGATCATAACACATAATAGGTGACTATAGACTTGCAAGATAGGATCAAGAACTCACATATATTCATAAAAACATAATAGGTTCAGATCTGAAATCACGGCACTCGGGCCCTAGTGACAAGCATTAAGCATAGCAAAGCCATAGCAACATCAATCTCAGAACATAGTGGATACTAGGGATCAAACCCTAACAAAACTAACTTGATTACATGGTAAATCTCATCCAACCCATCACCGTCCAGCAAAGCCTACGATGGAATTACTCACGCACGATGGTGAGCATCGTGAGAGTGGTGATGGAGGATGGTTGATGATGATGATGGCGACAAATCTCCCTCTCTGGAGCCCCGAACGGACTCCAGATCAGCCCTCCCGAGAGAGTTTAGGGCTTGGCGGCGGCTCCGTATCGTAAAACGCGATGAATCTTTCTCTCTGATTTTTTTCTCCCGAACGTGAATATATGGAGTCGGAGTTGAGGTCGGTAGAGCCTTAGGGGGCCCACGAGGTAGGGGGAGCGCCCTGGGGGGGGGGGGGGCGCCCCCACCCTCGTGGAAAGGGGGTGGGCCCCTGACATTGATTCTTTCGCCAATATTTTTTATTAATCCAAAAAGTTGCTCCATGGATTTTCAGGTCATTCCGAGAACTTCTATTTCTGCACAAAAATAACACCACAGCAATTCTGCTGAAAACAGCATCAGCGCGAGTTAGTTCCATTCAAATCATGCAAGTTAGAGTCCAAAACAAGGGCAAAAGTTTTTGGACGACGGAGACATATCAACCCCCTCCTTGGGACGGGTGGATTCGCCACCTAAGTTCAAGCCAGAGATGCTGCCTCGCACAACGGCACGACGGACCAGGCTGGCTTCCTCCAGGCGTACAAGAAGGTGATCTGGGTGGCCGGCGGAGACGACAAGGTGAAGGCCAACTGGCTCCCCATGGCCCTCATGGGTGCACCGCGCGCCTAGCTGCTCAACCTGTCGGTGTCCTCTGTGGCCTCCTGGGAGGAGCTGTGCAGCCTCTTCGTCGCCCGCTTCGCGGCGCCGATGCCTCCTGTCGTTGCAAGTGTCCTAGGTGTCTCGCAGGCACCACCCTCTGACCGGTACTTCAAGCAGTTCTATCTCCAAGTGAGCGTTGCCCAAGTGAGCCCTGGGGCCCCTCCGGGCTGGGCAGCGCCTAAGGCCGACCTCGCCTTCGGACCAAAAGATCATCCAGCAACCACGGTGGGAGCAGGTGCGCTCCCGATGCTCTGCACCCCCACCATCTGCAACATGGCAGTTACCAAGACCCTCATCAACGGCGGAGCCGGCCGCAACCTGCTCTCCGCAGAGGCATTCATCCTGCTGCATGTGCCCCCCGACCGGCTCCTCCCCACCAAGCCTTTCTCCAGAGTCGGCAGTGGATCACCAACCCCTTGGGGCAGATCCGCCTCCCAGTCACCTTCGGGAGCCGCGACAACTACGGCACCGAGCTCATCGACTTCGACATCGCCAGGATCAACCTGTCATACAACACAATCCTAGGGTACCCTGCTCTGGCCAAGTTCATGGCGGCAACCCATCCAACATACAACCTCATGAAGATGCCAGGTAGAAACGGTGTCCTCACAGTGGCAGGGGACAGCAAGGACGCGCTGCAGGCCCTCAAGCTCGCTTCCAGGTCTGCGGTGTACGTGCTGCCTGGCGAGGAAGGGGGTCCTGAGGCCCCAGGGGCAGCGCCAGCCAAGAAGAAGCAGATGTTCTCCCAAGACCGAGCCGAGACAAAGCAAGTGCTGGTCAATGAAGACGGGGCGTCAACCGCTACCTTTACCATAGGAGCTGGCCTCCCTCAGGACCAAGAGAAAGCGTTGGTCGACTTCTTGCGCGCCAACAAGGATGTGTTCACAGGGAGCCCAAAGACTTGGTCGGGGTTCCAAGGGGAATAATCGAGCACCACCTGAAGGTATGCCCAAACGTGCGTCTAGTGAAGTAGAAGGCCCGACGTTAGGCCATCGGGAAGCAGGCATTCATTGTCCAAGAAACCCGCAAGCCGCAGGATGCTGGGGTCATCAGGGAGGTACGGTACCTAGAATGGCTGGTAAACCCAGTTGTCCTCCCCAAGAAATGAGGGAAGGAACACATGTGCGTCAACTTCACCAACCTCAACAAGGCTTGCCCACAGGATCCCTTCCCACTTCCTTGAATCGACCAGATCGTTGACTCCACCGGTGAGTGCGACCTATTATTCTTTTTGGACGCCTTCTCAGGCTACCATCAGATCAAGATGTCCCTGCAAGATGTGGAGAAGACGGCATTCCCGACCCCCTGCAGAGTGTACTGCTACACATGCATGTCATTCGGGCAGCGCAATGCTGGGGCTACCTTCCAGCGGCTGATGCACATCGCCCTGGGTAGGCAGCTCGGGAGGAATGCCGAGGCATACACTACTAGGGAAAAGCCTATACACAGAATCTTACCAGCAACGCTCTTCAAAATACCATGCTACTTCTACTTAGCAGCATCGCGTGTCTACCAAACGTGCTGCTGACTTGGAAGTAGCAGTAGCGCGTGTGTCACATACAGCGCTACTGCTATAGTTGCCATGACCTTGGCCCCCCCCGCTAGCTATAGCAGTACCGCACTTTACGGTAGAGCGCTACTGCTACTCAGGTTAGCTGTAGCGCGTTTTGGCAAACGCGCTACAATTATCCCTACCTTATCCCCACGCACGACCGGCCCTCTTACTCACACTCTCACACTCTCGCCCGCGTCAACCGTCATCGTCCGTCGCCACCGCCGCCGCCTTCGTCCGTCCGCCGCCGAGGTACTCCCCTCCTTCCGTCCCTCCTGCATCCTCCTCGCACATCCTCCCTCCGCCTGCGGCCGCCCCTCCCTCCTCCGCCGCCGCCCTCCTCCCTCCGCCTGCGGCCGCCCCTCCTCCCTCCTCAGCCGGCAGCCCTCCTCCCACCGCCCTCGACCTCGCCGCCCCTAGCTACCTCTCCGTCGCCCCCACCCCCTGCCACTAGTTAGTACTAGATTTAGTAGTAGTAGATGTTAATTTAGGGTTAGCTAGTACTAGATGTTGCTTAGTTAGTACTAGATTTTTAGTAGTAGTAGTGGTAGTTGAACTACTTTAGTTGTAGTTGAACTAGTTTAGTAAGTAAATTAATAAACTAGTTGAACTAGTTGAATTAACAGAACTAATCTATTTTTAGTAAGATAATTAATGTAACTAGTTGAACTACTTTATTTTTAGAAAGAACTAGTGTTTTTCCTATTTATAGTAAGTTTATATTTAGTAAGAACTAGTTGAATTAATAAAACTAGTTGAACATGTCATGTTTGTTGTTAGTGATAACTTATATGGTTTCAGGTGACCTCCGATCCTTCGTCCCCGTCACCGACCCCTTCCGACATCCCCGCCGTCGTCCCAGTCACCGACCCCCTCCGACATCGAGGTGAGACCAGCCAAATATCCTTGTATATCTTGTGTTGTTGCTCAAATTGGATATGTGGTTGCCCAAGTGGCCGTTCATGTTCGGTTTACATCTCCGAGTGGCCTATGTTTTGCCGGAGTGTTGATTAATTTCCGTTCCGGCAAATTTCAGGCGCTCGATATGTCCTTTTTTAGCAAAGGTCATGCCGGATTTTGTCGTGAATTCTGGCATGACTTGTGCTAGAATATGTACAAGTTTAATCTTTGAATTATGATTGTAGGAAATGTCGTATTCGGACGACGACGGTCTCCCGGGGGAGTGTAGCTGGTGCCACGACGATCGAGGTATGTGCGACAGGTTCGTTCGGCTGGACGACGATCGGCGCTTCAACATTAAGCTCGAGGAGACCTTCGATTGTGAAACGGTACGCAACAACGACAAGTGTTTTTTTCTCCATTAAGCATGACTGCAACTATTTTAGCGTCTAATTTTCATATTTTACAATTCGACTAGCTTATCCCATGCCATGCAAGATGCTATGTCTTGGAGAGGATGGGTTTTGAAGACCATGAAAATTTCAAAACAAAGAAAATACACCTAAGGACCCATCATGATATGGATTTTGAAGTAAATCTGTACAATGCTCAGAGCGTAACCCATTTTGGTTGCCAAAATTGGGAAGCACTTTGCAAAATGTATGGTTTTTATGAGGGTATGATTGTCACCATGGATCTTGGTGATCCTGACAGCGAGGAAGACAATATGGACATGTGGGTCCTTGTTGATAGGCTTTCGATTGTACCGCTATGTGAGTTTCTCAAACATAGTTATTAACTAATTTATATTGTTTATTTCAAAATAGTTGATAGCTTATTTCCATTGACAGCTTATTTTGATTCTTCAAAGACTGTGCGGAAGATGGTAGATAAAACCCACTACACCCAAGGCACCCAATTAACGTATAAGGAGAAAAATCATCTGATCGCATTTTGTACTCTTCTTGAGAATTACAATGACTATTATCGAACTCCTCCAAATTATGGTGAATACGTGCCACTAGTGCATGTGTTGAACAACGATAACTTCTCTGGAGATACCCTGGTAAGATTTTTTAATATTACGACATCCGTGCATTTTTTGCATACTTCTAAAACTAGTACATCATTGCTAACTACGAAGTTATTATTATGTTTTTCAACCGAAACTCCCGATGGATTGTGTGCCTCATCTGATGTCTCTGCATGGTCGCCTCTCAGTTCTGAACATACTGCCAGGTAAATCTACGGAGCTCACCTGTGCATATCGGATTTCTAAAACCCGTGAACACATGATCATTGGAGAATGGAAGAAATGTATGGACATTCGCAAGGAGGTTCTTGGAAGTAACATTCAGCGAAAGGCAAGAATGGGAGACAGGCTAATCTCCATTCTCCATAATGGAGAGTCAGGGGCTATCTTGTTTTTTGTTATTTTACCTTAGAAAATGTAGTAGGTCTTAATCGAATGTAATAGGTCCTATGAGGTACAATATGTTTATTATGTGGTAATGTGTTAGAGTTGATAATGATGATCTTGAGGAGGTGTTATGTGATGTCAATGATGAAAACGATGATATTGAGGAGGTGTTATATGACAATGATGTATTATGATGCTAAGTTGTTAATGATATGATGATGATGATATTATTATATCATTGGGTGAAAGAACCGCGGATTAGTTTCAAGTGGATGGACATCCATTGAAACTAGTCCACGGTTCTTTCACCCCATGATGTAATAACTCATTATGATGTAAAAACAATCTCTAAATTCCTGTTGTATGAAAACTTGTGTAAAGGTGTACGAATACAACATGAAAAATAAAAGAAATAAAATACTAAATAATAGTAGTAGCGCGGGTTAGGAGAAGCACTACTACTAATTACCAGTAGCGATCTTCTAAAGAACCGCTGCTACTAAGTCAATTTAGCAGTAGCGCCTGTCAAGACGCGCTATTGCTAAGCATTAGCTGTAGCGCCTTATCAGTAGCGCTCCTGCCCGCGCTACTGATAGGCCCAAAACCCGCGCTGCTGCTAGGCTTTTCCCTAGTAGTGATATGTTGATGACATAGTGGTGAAGTCTCGGGAGGCGAGGACCCTGATTGAGGATCTGGATGAGACATTTGCCAGCCTACGCAAGGTGGACCTGCGGCTCAATCCCAAGAAGTGCGTATTCGGGGTTTCCTCTGGCAAGCTGCTGGGCTTCCTAGTATCGCACAGAGGGATCGAGGCAAATTCGGAGAAGGTCAAGGCAATAGAATACATGCGCCCTCCGCAGACCCTGAAGGAGATGCAGAAGCTAGCGGGCTACGTGACCTCGCTGAGGCGTTCCATCTCCAAGTTAGGAGAATGCGCCCTCCCGTTCTTCAAGCTGATGAAAAAGAAAGGGGCGTTCGAGTGGACCCCTGAGGCTGACGCAGCCTTTCAAGACCTCAAGAGATACTTGACCAACCCGCCGGTAATGGTGGAGCCGCGCCCTCTTAAGCCCCTGGTACTCTATCTGGCAGCCACCCCTCACTCTACCAGTGCCGCCCTGGTGGCGCTAAGGGAGGAATGCTCGTTCAAGGGCCCTCGGCAGGGCGATCGATCACCAAGCAAAGCGCAGTAGCCTCAAGACAGCGCTCCTGAGGCCTCGGCCTACCCGGCGGCTGGCATTCCTCCTGAGGCTGCAACCGACCCCTTCGCTGGGGGGCTCCTGAGGCTGGCCCTCGCGAGTCCACGCTCGGCATTGCGGAAGGCGGGACCGCTGAAGGCCCGCGTCCTCAAGAAGAACAAGACTTCCCCAATGCCTCTTACCTCATCGAGCACCCGGTCTACTTCGTTAGCATGGTGCTGCGGGAGGGACGTGTGCGTTACCCTATGCCTCAAAAGCTCTTGCTCGCGCTCCTTATCGCCTCCTGAAAGCTACACCACTACTTCCAAGGCCACCCCATCAAAGTCATTTCGGCATACCCACTGGAGAGGGTGCTCCGGAGCCCAAATGCCACCGGGCGAGTTGCCGAGTGGAACATCGAGCTCCAGGCATTCCAACTAGAGTTCAGTACCACCAGAGTAATCAAGGGTGCGGATCTCACGGATTTCATGGTAGAATGGGCTAACACCCCTGACCGTGGAGTGAGCAAGGACTATTCCCTCCTGCATGCAGACGAGGAGCCAGATGGGTGGATCATGTACTTCGATGACGCATTTGCACGACAAGGTGTAGGGTCTGGGGCCGTCCTCATCTCACCCACCAAGGACAGGCTCTACTACGCAGTACAACTCTGTTTCCAGTAGGGCGAGAAGGTCTCCAACAACATCGCAGAGTATGAAGGCTTGCTCGCTGGCCTCAGGGCCGCGGCGGCGCTGGGGGTGAAGCGCCTCACCATCAAAGGCGACTCCCAGCTCCTCTCAACTTCTCCAACAAAGAGAACACACCCAAGGATGAGCAAATGGAGGCATACCTAGAATAGGTACGCAAGATGGAGAAATGGTTCCAAGGCTTGGAACTGTAGCACGTGCCACGCGGAACGAACCAGGAGGCGGACGACATCGCTAAGAGGGCGTTGAGAGAGTCCTGGATTAGGGGGTCCTCGGACAGCCGGACTATGTACTTGTGTCGAAATGTTGGACTATGAAGATACAAGATTGAAGACCTCATCCCGTGTCCGGGTGGGACTCTCCTTTGCGTGGAAGGCAAGCTTGGCAATTTGGATATGTAGATTTCCTTCTCTGTAACCGACTCTGTGTAACCCTAGCCTCCTCCGGTGTCTATATAAATTGGAGGGCTTAGTCCGTAGGACGAGGACAATCATAATCACAGGGTAGCTTCTAGGGTTTAGCCTCTACGATCTCGTGGTAGATCAACTCTTGTAATACTCATATCATCAAGATCAATCAAGCAGGAAGTAGGGTATTACCTCCATAGAGAGGGCCCAAACCTGGGTAAACATTGTGTCCCCCGCATCCTGTTACCATTAGCCTTAGACGCACAGTTCGGGACCCCCTACCCGAGATCCGCCGGTTTTGACACCGACATTGGTGCTGTCACTGAGACTTCCACTGTGTCGTCACGATAAGGCTTGATGGCTCCTTCAATCATCTACAACGATGCGATCCAGGGTGAGGTTTTCCTCCCCGGACAGATCTTCGTATTCGGCGGCTTCGCACTACGGGCCAACTCACTTGGCCATCTAGAGCAGATCGATAGGTACGCCCCTGGCCATCAGGTCAGGTTTGGAAGATTGTACTACACCGCCGACATCTGCGGAGACTTGATCTTCGACGGATTCGAGCCCACGGTAGGTGCGCCGAACAGTCACGATGAGCATGATTTAGATCTACCATCGGACTGTGTTCAGGAGATTACACCTGCAGCTGCCCCGACTCTTAATCTAGAGCGGATCGTGCCATCCGAGGATGGGTGGATGGACCCTGCCACGGAGGCCGAATACTCAGCGGCAATAGAGCCAAACACAGACTTCGCCCCCAATATGGTCTATGTCCTCGGACCCCCGGACTCATCTCCGGCCGCAAGCTCCAAACCGCGTATATCCGTGCCCATCGATCCTGATTGGGCACCGATCATGGAGTTTACCTCCGTAGATATCTTTCAGTAATCGCCCTTGGGTGACATGCTAAACTCATTAAAATCTCTCTCCCTTTCAGGAGACTCTTGGCCGAACTATGTCCGGCTTGAGTGGGAAGCGGACGACGAAGAAATTCGTTCCCCACCCACCACCCACTTAATAGCCACTGTCGATGACTTAACCGACATGCTTGATTTCGACTCCGAAGACATCGACGGTATGGACGACGATGCCGGAGAAGAACAGGAACCACCGCCCAAAGGGCGCTAGACAGCCACCTCATCATATGATATATATATGGTGGACACAGCAAAAGAAAGCAATGGCGATGAGGCAACGGAGGATAATCCCCTTGAGAAGCAATCTAAGCACCGGCGTCAGCGGCATCGCTCTAAGCCCCGTCATAGGAAAAATAGTGATATCGGCACAAGAGACAATAGCACTCCGGATGATGCCGAAGACGAAAACAATCCCGCCTAGCCAAGCTTCGAGCAAGCCGGATGGGAGGATGGGAAAGCTAGCCCCGATAAACAGGCAATGGATCGAGATTCGGAGGACAACAATTACATGCCCCTCTCCGAAGACGAGGTGAGCCTCGGCGACGTAGAATTTATCGTACCTGAGGATCCCGTCGAGCAGGAGCGCTTCAAGCGCCGGCTTATAGCCACTGCAAAAAGCCTGAAGGAAAAGCAGCAGCAGCTTCAAGCTGATCAAAATCTGCTAACCGATAGATGGACTGAGGTCCTGGCAGCTGAGGAATACAGACTCGAGCGCCCAACCAAAAGCTACGCAAAGCGTAGGTTGTTACCTCAATTCAAGGAGGAGGCACTAGAGCCTACACTACCAGCGCAGGATGCAGCTGACCGGCCACCCCGTGGCCGAGACAAAGCGGTGTATCAGCCTGAACACCAACCCGCACTGCATCGCCATACAAACAAAAACACAAAGGCCCGGGGCTACACGCATGACCTGCGAGATGGATTGGAAAATAAAGCAGGATAATCAAGATCGATCTACGGATCACGGGGGCGTGCCCCAACACGTGACAATGACCACCACACTGGATATACTAAATACAAATCCGGCTGGGCCTAATACAACAGACCAGACTCAGTTGAAATGCGTGGTGATGTAGCCCGGCATAGAGGCACCGCACACCCCCTATGCTTCACGGACGAAGTAATGGAGCATGAATTCCCAGAAGGGTTTAAGCCCGTGAATATCGATCCCTACGATGGGACTACAGACCCTGCAGTATGGATAGAAGATTTCCTTCTCCACATTCACGTGGCCCGCGGGGATGATCTACATGCCATCAAGTACCTCCCACTAAAACTCAAGGGACTGGCTCGGCATTGGCTGAATAGTTTGCCGGCAAACTCCATTGGAAGTTGGGAGAACCTGGAAGATGCATTCCTGGATAATTTCCAGGGCACTTATGTGCGACCACCGGATGCTGATGATTTAAATCACATAACCCAACAGCACAGAGAGTCAGCTAGGAAATTCTGGACTCAATTCCTAACTAAAAAGAACCAAATTGTCGACTGTCCGGATGTCGAAGCCCTAGTGGCCCTTAAGCATAACATCCATGACGATTGGCTTGCCCGACACCTTGTCCAAGAGAAACCGAAGTCCATGGCAGCCCTAATGACACTCATTACCCGCTTTTGTGCGGGCGAGGATAGCTAGTTGGCTCGTAGCAACAGCACATCAAGAAATCCTGGCACCTTAGACGCCAGAGATAGCAACGGCAAGCCCCGACGCAACAAAAAACATAAGCGCCGCAATAATGGCGATGACACTGAAGACACGGCCATCAATGCCGGTTTTAGTGGCTCTAAATCCGGTCAGCGGAAAAAGCCATTCAAAAGGAACAATCCAGGCCCGTCCAGTCTGGACCGCATACTTGACCGTCCATGCCAAATTCATGGCACCCCAGGAGCACCAACCAATCATACCAACAGAGAATGCTGGGTCTTCAAACAAGCTGGCAGGTTAGGTGCCGAAAACAAGGAGAAGGGGTCACAAAGCGATGACGATGACGAGGAGCACCGGCCACCGAACACAAGAGGAAAAAAGAAATTTCCCCCGCAAACCAAAACAGTGAACATGATAAACGCCACCCATATTCCCAAGCGGGAGCGGATGTGCACTCTTAGGGAGGATGACACAATGGAGCCAGTCGCCCCAAAATATAACCTCTGGTCGTCCGGCCCAATCACCTTTGACCGTACAGATCGCCCGGCCAATACCAGTCAAGGAAATTTGGCCGTGCTAGTCCTGGACCCAATAATTGACGGATTCCACCTCACACGAGTCCTTATGGACGGAGGCAGCAGTCTGAACCTGCTGTATCAGGACACAATGCCTAAGATGGGTATCGATCCTTCAATGATCAAACCCACTAAAACCACCTTTAAAGGTCTTATACCAGGTGTGGAGGCCTGTTGTATAGGCTCCATAACTCTGGAAGTAGTCTTCGGACCACCGAACAATTACTGTACCGAAGAGTTAATCTTAGACATCGTCCCTTTTCGCAGTAACTATCATGCACTGTTCGTATGAACTGCATTTGCTCGATTCAACGAGGTGCCACATTACGCATACCTTAAGATCAAGATGCCCGGCCAGCACGACGTCATAACAGTTAATGGAAAGGTCGAACGCTCCCTCCGTGCCGAAGAGTATACCGCCGCCTTGGCAGTAGAAGCACAGACTGGCATTTTTCAATTGAACCTTCATTCAACAGCCAGACTCCCGAACACAGTCAAAAGAGTCTGAACTACTATGCGGCAGGATAACCCAGCTCATCAAGAGCTCAATTAATCACTCCGGCGGTAGGCGAAGACAATGCCAGGCTAGAGCAAACAATACGGTTTAACCGCTCCGTGGCACACAAACATTTTTTTGCACTTTCTTTGCAGTCCACTTTTGTGTAGGCCATCATTGGCGACATGGCAACCATACCTACGAGGGGACAAACATACCAACGAAGGAAATAGCTCAATTGCATAGAGGAATCATTAGATATTCCCCTCGATGATCATCCTATTATTACCCGGATCCGCACACGGCTTCCCTCCCCGGTCACAGCAGGTTTTGAAGTCATATTTATTTTTATCACACTATTTGTACTTGTACGCATCGACGTATTATTCAATTGCAATATGTGGCTTTATATGATGCTTACTTGCTTCTCTTCCTTATTGATATCCTTTTTCAAATGGCATCCGTACACTACGATATGCCTTAATATGCCAGGGGCCTCGTTGTACCCATAATACGGCAATAAAATCCGAACACCCTCACGGTCGTTCGGCACCCCAAACTTATAGCATTATATGCATCGGCTCCGAATCATGTCTTGGGTCAATAGTTGGGTTGCCCGGCTCCTGTGCTTGGTACCCTACATTCCGCTATATCGGCTAGGGTAGTAAAGGGAGAACTACTGCGATTCGTCCCGGTTCTTCCGGACGAGTGCCTCAGTAGAGAAAGCCAAAAACTGACTGTCATGATACGGCGAGAGCTGGTCAGCTGTTCGAGAGGTTACAAAATCTTTAAGGATTTCTTCCGCATTATGCGATAACTAATGCCCCATGCGAGGGATCGGCTTTTCTTCCGATCAGGTGCTTATAGAGCCCCTAGTGCGGTCTTCTGAACACCAGGGGCTGCGCCTACCTTTCCTTTATCAAACTCCTATGGCTAAGTGAGAGTGATAAAGTCTTATAGTCCTATTGCCTGGTTCGTTGCCCTGAACACCTCCTTGAAGGACCCAAAACTGGGGTAAAGAGTGCTCAGATTTATCCCGAACACCCCCGTACTTCCTACGTGGGGGCAGAAGCCGACGATTGGACAACTCTCAGGATTAACATATAAAGCGGCCGCACAGTAGGAAATTTTTTCAAATAACAGGCAATAAATAATAGAAGTGACCTTGTTTAACATTACATAGGACAACATGAATGTATTCATGGGAATATAATGTCCTTGGTGCATTGCTCAGCCACAAGGCGGGATCCTTTCAGGACACTATCATAATATAGCTCAAGCTTGCGGTGCTCCTTCCCCTCAGGCGGTCCTTCGGTCATCAGCTTTTCAGCATCCATCTTCGCCCAGTTCACCTTCACGAGGCAAAGGCCATTCGTGCGCCCTCCATACAGACCGACAGCTTGATGACTTCAAGTCGAGGGTAGGCACTGACAAGCCGCTTTACGAGCCCGAAGTAATTGCTAGGAATCGGCTCGATAGGCCATAGCCAGATAATTAAATCCTTCGTGGCTAGTTCGGCCGCCTTATGCAATTCGATTAGCTGCTTCAGTTGATTGGCAAAGGACACTGGATACTCCGGCGCCAGATACTGTGACCAGAAGAGCTTCTTTGCAGTGCTCCTTTCTTCGGCTCGATAGAATTGTGCGGCATCAGATATGATGCATGGCAGCTCCGCAAATACCCCTGGAGAAATCCGAATTCAAGTTAGCAACGTGATTTTCTCCTCAAAATATTTCTTTGCATAGAAAAATCCTTACCCGCCGCGATCTTCCTCGCCTCTTGGATTTCCTGCAAGGCGACTTGGGCTTCCCCCCGGGCATCACGTGTGGCTTGCTGAGCCTTGGTGAGTTCGGATTCTTTCTCCGTTAAAATCTGCTCCAAGCTCTCGCATTTCTTCACAACCTCTTGGAGCTTTTGCTCAACTTCAATAACCCTGGCCTCGTGCTTCCCATGAAGAGCCTGCTCTGCGGCTGCCTTTTTCTCAGCCTCGTGCCACAGCCTTCTTAAGAGCCTCAACTTCGATCATCGCCCCCTAGAGCACACCATGAACATATTTTTATCATACGAAATTATTCATTCGCCCTGAATGCGAACAAGGTTTCTGCATACCTTGGTTATCCTCCAACTACTTGTTCACTCGACCGAGTTCTTCTTCGGCCTGCTCCAGACTCTGCTTCAGTCCGGAGACTTCCGCAGTATGAGAGGCGGCAGTCACTACAGACGCCTGCTTATAAAAAAAGAGAGGCCATAAGGTGAGTCTCCTGCAAACATATATTTGATCCTCTGTCTGGTTCTTTCTTTCACCGAACAGTGTATCAGGGGCTACTACCTATACTATAACACTCTTTGAAACCTCACAAAACATACCTCAAAGCCCGTTATAAAACCGAGGCAGGCTTTATTCAGCCCACTCTCAGCGGACTGAATCTTCTCAATCACCGCACCCATAAGGGCACGGTGTTCTTCAATGATGGAGGTGCTCTTCAGAGCCGCCGATAAAGTATCCGACACCTCTGGTTGGACAGAGGTTGCCGGTGGAACAGGCGCACCCCCTCCAGTCGAGGCAGGCTACCTGCCTACTTCTGGAGCCGTATCGGTCTCCGGAATTGTGTCCGGCTCGGGGCCGAACTCAGGATAGCCCCTGCCGACGATGTCCACGGGTGCCTTTTTTCCCGTGTGCTCGGCCCCTGAAGCTTGACCTCCTGGCGCCGCCTTGACGATCTTTTCCCCCCCTCCTTGGCCTGGGTCCCTCTGGGATGATACCTCGGTGTCCTTCATGTGTTTTGGGGAAGGGCCTTCGGTGGTGTCCCGCTGTCCATAGCATCCGAGCCCAGTAAATCCTCCGAGGAGGATTGTTCGGTGCGGGACCTCGCCGGACTGCAAAAAAGTGTGGCTCAATGATTAGAACATCATGCAATAGTGAGTCTGGATGTGCAAACGTGTTCGGATTTTATATACTCACGAGTTCACCAGGGGCTGGACCCTGGGATCCCACTCCGGGCTGCTATTCGTAGCAGTGGCAAATGCTATGTCTTGAGCTTGCGTTGGTTTTCCTTGAAGAGGAAAGGGTGATGTAGCAATAGTAGCG
Source organism: Triticum timopheevii (assembly GCA_963921465.1). Classification (NCBI taxonomy): domain Eukaryota; kingdom Viridiplantae; phylum Streptophyta; class Magnoliopsida; order Poales; family Poaceae; genus Triticum; species Triticum timopheevii. Next base: position 176,378,181 of record OY997272.1, read on the forward strand.
TAAGTATTTCCCTCAGTTTTGAGAACCAAGGTATCAATCTAGTAGGAGGCTCCTCAAAAGTCCCACGCACCTACACAAACAAACAAAGAACTCGCAACCAACGCAATAAAGGGCTTGTCAATCCCTTCACGGCCACTTGCGAAAGTGAGATCTGATAGAGATAATATGATAAGATGAATATATTTTTGGTATTTTATAATATAGATGCGAGAAGTAAAGATGCAAATAAAAGTAGGTTGAAAGATTATATGATAAAAGATAGACCCGGGGGCCATAGGTTTCACTAGAGGCTTCTCTCAAGATAGCATAAGTATTATGGTGGGTAAACAAATTACTGTCGAGCAATTGATATAAAAGCGAATAATTATGAGATTATATAGGCATGATCATGTATATAGGCATCACGTCCGCGACAAGTAGACCGACTCCTGCCTGCATCTACTACTATTACTCCACACATCGACCGACTGCTGCCTGCATCTAGAGTATTAAGTTCATAAAGAACAGAGTAACACATTAAGCAAGATGACATGATGTAGAGGGATAAAATCATGCAATATGATATAAACCCCATCTTTTTATCCTCGATGGCAACAATACAATACGTGCCTGGCTGCCCCTGCTGTCACAGGGAAATGACACCGCAAGATTGAACCCAAAGCTAAGCACTTCTCCCATGGCAAGAAAGATCAATCTAGTAGGCCAAACCAAACTGCTAATTCGAAGAGACTTGCAAAGATAACTCAATCATACATAAAAGAATTCAGAGGAGATTCAAATATTTATCATAGATAAACTTAATCATAAACCCACAATTCATCGGATCTCGACAAACACACCACAAAAAGAGTTTACATCGATTAGATCTCCACAAGAGAGGGGGAGAACATTGTATTGAGATCCAAAAAGAGAGAAGAAGCCATCTAGCTAATAACTATGGACCCGAAGGTCTATGGTAAACTACTCACAACTCATCGGAAGGGCTATGGTGTTGATGTAGAAGCCCTCCATGGTCGATTCCCCCTCCGGCGGAGCACCGGCGAAGGCTCCAAGATGGGATCTCGCGGATACAGTAGGTTACGATGGTCGATATTGTGTTTTTTTGGCTCCCTGGATGTTTTCGTGGTACGTAGGCTTATATAGGAGGAAGAAGTACGTCGGTGGCCGCCCGAGGGGCCCACAAGACAGGGGGCGCGTCCTATAGGGGTGGGCGCGCCCTCCTATCTCGTGGCCGCCTCGGCTACTGCTTGGCTTGCACTCCAAGTCCTCTGGATCACGTTCATTCCAAAAATCACGCTCCCAAAGGTTTCATTCCGTTTGGACTCCATCTGATATTCCTTTTCTTCGAAATACTGAAATAGGCAAAAAAACAGCAATACGGGCTAGGCCTCCGGTTAGTAGGTTAGTCCCAAAAATGATATAAATGTGTAAAATAAGGCCCATAAACATCCAAAAAGGGGTAATATAATAGCATGGAACAATCAAAAATTATAGATACGGTGGAGACGTATCAAGCATCCCTAAGCTTAATTCCTGCTCGTGCTCGAGTAGGTAAATGCTAAAAACAGAATTTTTGATGTGGAATGCTACCTAGCATAATTCTCGATGTAATTTTCTTTATTGTGGCATGAATGTTCAGATCCAAATGATTCAAAATAAAAGTTCATATTGATAAAAGAAATAGTAACACTTCAAGCATACTAATCAAAGTAATCATGTCTTCTCAAAATAACATGGCAAAAGAAAGTTCATCCCTACAAAATCATATAGTTAGTCTATGTTTCATTTTCGTCACACAAAGATGTTCCCAACTTCTATACCCCCGATGACAAGCCAAGCAATTGTTTCATACTTAAATAATATCAAACTTTTTCAACCTTTACGCAATACATGAGCGTGAGCCATGGATATAGCACTATGGGTGGAATAGAATATGATGATGGGGATTGTGTGGAGAAGACAAAAAAGGAGAAAGTCTCACATTGATGAGGATAATCAACGGGCTACTGAGATGCCCATCAATTGATGTCAACATGAGGAGTAGAGATTGCCATGCAATGGATGCACTAGAGCTATAAATGAATGCTCAACAAAAGAAAACTAGTGGGTGTGCATCCAACTTGCTTGCTCACGAAGACCTAGGGCATTTGAGGAAGCCCATTGTAGGAATATACAAGCCAAGTTCTATAACGAAAAATTCCCACTAGTATGAAAAAGACAACCTATGAGACTCACTATATGAAAACATGGTGCTACTTTGAAGCACAATATATGAGACTCACTAAATGAAGAACAAGGTGCTACTTTGAAGCACAAGTGTGGAAAAAGAAATAGTAACATTGCCCCTTTTATTTATTTTCTTTTTTTTCTTTTCTTTTCTTTTCTTTGGCCTTTCTTTTTTTTTTCTTTTTTTCTTTTGGCCTTTCTTTTTTTTCTTTTTTTTTCTTTTTGGGCAATACTCTAATAATGATGATCATCACACTTCTATTGATTACAACATATGAATTACAACTCGAAACTAGAACAAGATATGACTCTATATGAATGCCTCCGGCGGTGTACCAGGATGGTGCAATGAATCAAGAGTGACATGTATGAAAATTATGCATGGTGGCTTTGCCACAAATACGATGTCAACTACATGATCATGCAATGGCAATATGACAAAAGTAAAGTATGTCACGATGATGATGAACGGAACGGTGGAAAGTTGCATGGCAATATATCTCGGAATGGCTATGGAAATGCCATAATAGGTAGGTATGGTGGCTGTTTTGAGGAAGATATAAGGAGGTTTATGTGTGGTAGAGCGTATCGTATCACGGGGTTTGGATGCACCGGCGAAGTTTGCACCAACTCTCAAGGTGAGAAAGGGCAATGCACGGTACCGAAGAGGCTAGCAACGATGGAAAGGTAAAAGTGCGTATAATCCATGGACTCAACATTAGTCATAAGAACTCATATAATCATCAAAAATCAAGAACTATGCGCATGCTCCAAGGGGGATAGATTGGTAGGAAAAGACCATCGCTCGTCCCCAACCGCCACTTCATAAGGATGCACAAGCCAGGTACACTTCATGTTTCAAATTTGTTACACAACTTTAACCATACGTGCATGCTACGGGACTTGCTAACTTCAACACAAGCATTATTTAAATTCATAATCACCCAACTAGCATGACTTTAATATCACTACCTCCATATCTCAAAACAATTATCAAGTATCAAATTGATCATAGCATCCAATTCACTTCCTATGATAGTTTTTATTATACCCAACTTGGATGCCTACCATTCTAGTACCAATTTATAACCATAGAAAATACCATGCTGTTCTAAAAGACTCTCAAAATAATATAAGCGAAGCATGCGAGACTAGCAATTCTACAAAATTAAGACACCGCCATGCTCTAAAAGATATAAGTGAAGCACTAGAGCAAAAACTATCAAGCTCAAGAGATATGAGTGAAGCACATAGCAAATTCTAATCAAGTAGGCTTCTCCCAAAAGGCGTGTACAGCAAGGATGATTGTGGTAAACTAAAAAGCAAAGACTAATATAACACACGATGCTCCAAGCAAAACACATATCATGTGGCGAATAAAAATATAGCTCCAAGTAAAGTTACCAATGAACGAACACGAAAGAGGGGATGCCTTCCCGGGGCATCCCCAAGCTTAGGCTTTTGGCTATCCTTGAATATCTTGGGGTGCCATGGGCATCCCCAAGCTTAGGCTTTTGCCACTCCTTATTCCATAGTCCATCAAAGCTTTACCCAAAACTTGAAAACTTCACAACACAAAACTCAACAAGAAATCTTATAAGCTCCGTTAGTGAAAGAAAACAAAACCACCACATAAGGTACTATCATGAACTCATTCTTTATTTATTTTGGTGTTAAACCTACTGTATTCCAACTTCTCTATGGTTTATAAACTATTTTACTGGCCATAGATGCATCAAAATAAGCAAACAACGCACGAAAAACAGAATCTGTCAAAAACAGAATAGTCTGTAGCAATCTGTAACTATCGCAAACTTATGGAACTCTAAAAATCCTACCAAAATAAGAAGTCCTGGACTCTATTGATCAATAGCAAAAAGAATCAACGCAAAATCAAATTTATGTGATTTAACAAAACTAAATTCATGCACGCAAAGTTTCCGTTTTTCAGCAGAATCAAATCAACTATCATCATAGGTTATCCTATAGGTTCTACTTGGCACAAACACTAATTAAAAGATAAAAACACATCTAAATAGAAAATAGATGCAAGATTTATTACTAAATAGGAACAAAAACAAAAAAACACAAATAAAATTGGGTTGCCTCCCAACTAGCGCTATCGTTTAACGCCCCTAGCTAGGCATAAAAGTGAAGATAGATCTAAGTAGTGCCATCTTTGGCACTCAATTCCTCAATAGAGCACTTATAATCTTTAGGGGTTTCTCCCGTTTTAGCAATGATTAAACCTTTAGGCAAAAATTCAAGAAATTCGCTTGTAGCAAAAGGTTCCTTAACGATAGAGAGACAATTGGGATGAATACTTATGGATTTGAGATCCGCGTCTCCCTTACTGGAAGATTCACCCTTATTTTTAGGAACATAAATAAACTTGGCAGTTTTGGTAGGGGGTTTTGGAGTGTTTTTCATGGAAGAAAACACGGAACCTAAGTTGGTAATGATATCCTCAAGTTTACCAATTCTAGCAGAATCTACATCTATCTTTTCATTAACTATAGGTTCTTTCTCTTTAAGATTTTTCAAAGTAACTCCAACCCTAGATCCATATTGGGTAATGTGATTCTGAATCTTTTTATCCAAATTTTCAATCAACTCAATAGTGGCAATTTTATTTTGAATAATATCAAGCCATTGCATCACATGTTCTAAAGTTAAAACCATTCCGTTAACCAAAAGAGGCAGTGGGCCAAACAAATCTAACATAGCATTATAAGCATCAAACGTATGGTTACTCAAGAAATCCCCTCCGGCAACGGTATCAAGAACACATCTATTCCAAGGAGTGATGCCTACATAAAAAATGCGAAGAAGAACAGAAGTAGAAAGCTTCCTAGTAGATCTATTTTGAGCATTGCAAATTCTATGCCAAGCATCTTTTAAATTCTCTCCCTCCCGTTGTTTAAAATTGAGAATTTCATGTTCGGGAGTGATAACAAGAATAGAGGGACTAGCCATAATGACAAGGTAAACGATCTAACACACGAGCAAACAGAAAAAGGCAAGCAAAAAAGAGCGGAGAAGATTGGGAAAGAGAGGGCAAATAAAACGGCAAGGGTGAAGTGGGGGAGAGGAAAACGAGAGGCAAATGGCAAATAATGTAAATGCGAGGGAGATGAGTTTGTGATGGGTACTTGGTATGTCTTGACTTGAGGGAGGACCTCCCCGACAATGGCGCCAGAAATCCTTCTTTCTATGTCTTGAGTTTGCGTTGGTTTTCCTTGAAGAGGAAAGGGTGATGTAGCAATAGTAGCGTAAGTATATCCCTCAGTTTTTGAGAACCAAGGTATCAATCCAGTAGGAGGCTCCTCAAAAGTCCCACGCACCTACACAAACAAACAAAGTACTCGCAACCAACGCAATAAAGGGGTTGTCAATCCCTTCACGGCCACTTGCGGAAGTGAGATCTGATAGAGATAGTATGATAAGATAAATACATTTTTGGTATTTTATAATATAGATGCAAAAAGTAAATATGCAAATAAAAGTAGATTGAAAGCTTATATGATAAAAGATAGACCCGGAGGCCATAGGTTTCACTAGAGGCTTCTCTCAAGATAGCATAAGTATTACGGTGGGTGAACAAATTACTATCGAGCAATTGATAGAAAAGCGAATAATTATGAGATTATCTAGGCATGATCATGTATATAGGAATCACGTCCGCGACAAGTAGACCGACTCCTGCCTGCATCTACTACTATTACTCCACACATCGACCGACTCCTACTTGCATCTAGAGTATTAAGTTCATAAAGAACAGAGCAACGCATTAAGCAAGATGACATGATGTAGAGGGATAAACTCATGCAATATGATATAAACCCCATCTTTTTATCCTCGATGGCAACAATACAATACGTGCCTTGCTGCCCCTCTTGTCACTGGGAAAGGACACCGCAAGATTGAACCCAAAGTTAAGCACTTCTCCCATGGCAAGAAAGATCAATCTAGTAGGCCAAACCAAGCTGATAATTCGAAGAGACTTGCAAAGTTAAGTAAATCATACATAAAAGAATTCAGAGGAGATCAAATATTTCTCATAGATAAACTTGATCATAAACCCACAATTCATCGGATCTCGACAAACACACCGCAAAAATAGTTACATCGAATAGATCTCCACAAGAGAGGGGGAGAACATTGTATTGAGATCCAAAAAGAGAGAAGAAGCCATCTAGCTAATAACTATGGACCCGAAGGTCTGTGGTAAACTACTCACAACTCATCAGAAGGGCTATGGTGTTGATGTAGAAGCCCTCCATTGTCGATTCCCCCTCTGGCGGAGCGCCGGCGAAGGCTCCAAGATGGGATCTCGCGGATACAGAAGGTTACGGTGGTGGAAATTGTGTTTCGTTGGCTCCCTGGATGTTTTCGGGGTACGTAGGCTTATATAGGAGGAAGAAGTATACGTCGGTGGCCGCTCGAGGGGCCCACAAGATAGGGGGGCCCTTGTAGTGGTGGGCGCGCCCTCCTATCTTGTGGCCGCCCCGGCTGCTGCTTGGCTTGCACTCCAAGTCGTCTGGATCACGTTCGTTCCAAAAATCATGCTCCCGAAGGTTTCATTCCATTTGGACTCCGTTTGATATTCCTTTTCTTCGAAATACTGAAATAGGAAAAAAACAGCAATACGGGCTGGGCCTCCAGTTAGTAGGTTAGTCCCAAAAATGATATAAATGTGTAAAATAAAGCCCATAAACATCCAAAAAGGGGTAATATAATAGCATGGAACAATCAACAATTATAGATACGTTGGAGATGTATCAGCGGACTCCTCCGAAAGGGGAGTTTTTCCCTTCTTAGGCGACTCGATCTCCAAGTGTGTGGAGGCCGGCCTTTTCTTTCTTCCCCTCGCTGGGGGGCATTGGTTTTCCTCCTCTTTCTCGTCCTCTTCAGAGCAAGAGAGGGCATCAGAGTCTTCGGATATTGTGTCCAAAGTGCCACGGCAACGAAGACCACCCTTGTCTCTTTGGGCTCCTTCTCGGCTTTCTTCTTCGACGCCTTATAAGGCGTTGGGACCAGCATCTTCGTCAGAAGTGGGCTGGCTGGTTCTTCTGGCATTGGGGTCAGACAGTGGATCCGCCCCGCCTTCTTTGTCCATCCCTAGGAGAGTTGTCGAAAACACATTAAGCATTTCCCTTGGATTATGCAAATAAAACATATGACTTGCCAATGTACAATGACTTACTGAACTTGCAGGGCGGGACAGTTGATACCCGCGGTCCTCGGCTGGGTCCGACCATGATTTGCCGGACTTAAAGAGCACCTTTCAGATGTCTTTGTGCAACGAGCCGAAGAACTCTAGCAAGGTCTGGTGCTTGGCCAGGTTGAATTCCCATAAATTGCAGGCCCTATGTTGGCAAGGGAGAATCCGGCGAACTAACATCACCTGGACTACATTGACAAGTTTGATATTCTTGTCTTCCATATCCTTGATGCGCGTCTGGAGCACCGACAACTCATCGGGCGCAGACCAGTTCAGGCCCTTCTTGGGCCAGGACGTGAGCCGTAGAGGAGCTCCGGATCAGAATTCAGGAGCTGCGGCCCATTTCGTGTCGCGCGGCTCAGTGACATAGAACCACTGCTGTTGCTATCCTTTGACGGAATCATTGAAAGTACCTGATGGCCATGTGATGTTGGGCATCTTGCTCACCATGGCACCTGCGCACTCGGCGTGCTCACCGCTCACTACCTTGGGCTTCACATTAAAAATCTTCAGCCATAAGCCGAAGTGTGGCGAGATGCGGAGAAAGGCCTCGCACACGATGATGAATGTCGAGATGTTGAAGAAGGAATTGGGGGATTGATCATGAAAATCGATCCTGTAGTAATACATGATGCCGCGAATGAATGGGTGGAGAGGAAACCTTGGCCCGCGAACAAAGTTAGGGAGGAATAGAACCCTCTCGTGGGGTTCCGGAGTAGGGACGATATATCCCGCCGTTGGGAGGCGATGGCTGATTTTCTTGGCCAGATACCCGGTGAGGGAGTCCTAGACTAGGGGGTGTCCAGACAGCCAGACTATCATCGTCAGCCGGACTCCAAGACTATGAAGATACAAGATTGAAGATTTCGTCCCGTGTCCGGATGGGACTTTCCTTGGCGTGGAAGGCAAGCTTGGCGATGCGGATATGTAGATCTCCTACCATTGTAACCGACTCTGTGTAACCCTAGCCCTCTCCGATGTCTATATAAACCGGAGGGTTTTAGTCCGTAGGACAACACAACCATTACAACAATCATACCATAGGCTAGCTTCTAGGGTTTATCCTCCTTGATCTCGTGGTAGATCCACTCTTGTACTACCCATATCATCAATATCAATCAAGCAGGAGTAGGGTTTTACCTCCATCGAGAGGGCCCGAACCTGGGTAAAAACATCGTGTCCCTTGTCTCCTGTTACCATCCGCCTAGACGCACAGTTCGGGACCCCCTATCCGAGATCCGACGGTTTTGACACCGACATTGGTGCTTTCATTGAGAGTTCCTCTGTGTCGTCACCGATAGGCTTGATGGCTTCTTCAATCAACAACACGATCCAGGGTGAGACTTTTCTCCCCGGACAGATCTTCGTATTCGGCGGCTTTGCACTGCGGGCCAATTCGCTTGGCCATCTGGAGCAGATCGAAAGCTAAGCCCCTGGCCATCAGGTCAGGTTTGGAAGCCTAAACTTCACGGCCGATGTCCGCGGAGACTTGATCTTCGACGGATTCGAGCCACAGCCGAGCGTGCCGCGCTGTCATGATGGGCATCGGACAGTGCCCTGGAGGCCGCACACGAGTCCGCCCTGACTCATAGTTCGGAGCAGACCGCACAAATCGAGGGCAGGTGGCTGGACACCGCCTCGGGAGCTACAACCTATACGACGATGGAGCCGAATACTGACCTCGTCCCTTATAAAGCTCGTGACTCCGAGGCGCCGGACTCCTTACCGGACTCCGAACCTCCTACGCCCCTGCCAATCGAATCCGATTGGGTGCTGATCATGGAGTTCACCGCCGCGGACATCTTTCAGCCCTCACCATTTGGCGATATACTAAATTCGCTAAAGCGTCTCTCGTTATCAGGAGGACCCTGGCGGGACTGCGGTCAGGAGGATTGGGATGCGGACGACGAAGAAATTCAAAGCCCACCCACCACCCACTTTATAGCCACTGTCGACGATCTAACCGACATACTAGACTACAGCTCCGAAGACATCGACGGTATGAACGACGATGCCGGAGACTACCAAGAACTAGCGCCTATCGAGCACTGGAAGGCCACCCCAACCCATGATGTATATATGGTGGACACCCCAAAAGGAAGCGATAACGAGGAGCAACGGGACGCGGCAAAGGATAATTCCGCCGGCAAACAACCAAAATGGTGACGCAGACGCCGCCCTAAGTCCCGCCTCAACAAAAACAACACTCCTAATGACCCAGCGATAGAGCAGGGCAAACCAGTGGACGAACATGCAACCAAACAACCGTCCGAACAGGACGAACTGGATAATCAATCCATGCCCGGCGAAAACAACAGTCCAGACGACCTCACGCCGGACACACCACCGGAGCATAAGAACCTTCACAAAAGACTTGTCGCCACTGCAAGAATTGTGAAAAAGGAAAAGCGGAAGCTCAAAACAGCGGAAGACATACTCAGAATGAGGTGGAGCAAGGTACTCAAGACCGCGGACAAATATGGCAATAGCCATCAAACAAAGAGCTACCCGAAGCGCAAGCTGCTGCCAGAATTCGACGAGGAGGCCATAGAGCCCCCACAGTCAAAAAGCAAGGAGGCCGCCTGGCCGGATAGACAACCAGATGACAGGCCAAAAGCGACAAACGGCGCCGCACACAAGACGACACATGATCCTCGTAAAACAGACGACCCGGTTAGGTCCATTTACGGGCCAAAAAAGAGGGCCCCAGGAAGCAACGCAACACGTCGAGTATTCGAAGAGAACGGCACACCCAAATACAGGGGTGCCGCACACCCACTATGTTTCACCGATAAGGTGCTGGATCATGAATTTCTAGCGGGGTTCAAACCCGTAAACATAGAGGCATAAGACGGAACAACAGATCCTGGAGTCTGGATTGAGGATTACATCCTCCACATACACATGGCCAGAGGAGACGATCTCCACGCCATAAAATATCTACCCCTCAAGCTCAAAGGGCCAGCTCGGCATTGGCTCAAAAGCCTCCCAGAAAATACTATTGGAAGTTGGGAAGAGATCGAGGACGCGTTTAGAGCAAATTTCCAAGGGACTTATGTCCGCCCTCCGGATGCAGACGATTTAAGTCACATAACCCAACAGCCCGGAGAGTCGGCGCGCAAATTCTGGAACAGGTTCCTTACCAAAAAGAACCAAATAGTCGACTGTCCGGACACCAAAGCCTTAGCAGCTTTCAAACATAATGTCTGGGACGAATGGCTCTCCAGACACCTCGGCCAAGAGAAGCCGAGAACAATGGCCGCGCTAACAAGCCTCATGACCCGCTTTTGCGCGGGGGAAGACAGCTGGCTAGCAAGATGCAGCACCAGCGACCCGAGTACATCCGAGATCAGAGATGGAAACGAAAAATCACGGCGCAGAAAGGATCAACGCCGAAATAAAGAAAAAATCCCAAAGAACACGGCGGTCAACGCCGGATTCAAAAGCTCGCGGCCGAACAACAAAACACTGCCTCTTAAGGATAGCAGTGACGAGCTATCCAACTTAAACAAAATTTTGGATCGGATATGTCAAATCCACAGTACTTCCGGAAGGCCTGCAAACCACACCCACCGAGATTGTTGGGTTTTCAAACAGTCCGGCCGTCTCAACGTCGAACACAAGGGGCTCGACGCGCTAAGCGAGGATGATGACGAACCCCACCAGCAGGGTGCCGGAAAACAAAAGACTTTCCCACAAGAAGTCAAAACAGTAAACTCACTTCATGTGATAGTGCGGAACAACAGTGCGGCACCCGCCAAAGTAAGTATCGCATGGTCCACCCCAGCGGAACCTCGAGGTTGGATGTCAAAACTAGTTATGTTCGATCACCTGGACTATTCCAGAAGTATTCGAAATGCAGGACGGACTGCTCTGATACTGGATCCTATAATCGACGGACTACAATTTACACAAGTCCTGATGGACGGCGGCAGTGATTTAAACCTGCTCTATCCGGACACAATCCGCAAGTTGGGGATAGACCTTACTAACATTCGACAATGCCACACTTCCTTTAAAGGAGTGATTCCAGGCCCTTACGCCAAGTGCACGGGCTCCTTACTACTAGAAGTTGTGTTTGGGTCACCCGACAACTTCCGACGCGAAAAGCTAATCTTTCATATCGCCCCATTCAAAAGTAGCCATCAAGCACTATTGGGACGTGAAGCTTTCGTCCGCTTTAATGCAATACCACACTACGCGTCTCTTACACTTAAAATGCTCGGTCCATGCGGCATCATCTCATTAAAAGGTCGTTCAAAGACCCCGGACACGGTTAGACGAGTCCGGCATAAATAAGCTAGGGGCTCCCTAGCCGCACACCCCTTTACAAGGGGCTGTACATATGAGCTAATATAAGCTCAGCCTTAGTCATTCATTAACATTTCAATTTTTAACACATTTTTTGCACGATTTCCTTTCAAACTAAGTTCCTCTCTTTTTACAGATGAACAACGTGTACGCCCGTCCAGGATACGGCACAACGGAGACACAGGCGCAGACGTGCAGCAGGGACCCGTTGCAAGGATTCTTTTCAGATTAAGTCCCTGCGTAAACCTTTCTTACTGTCTTTTGTTGATCACATCCCACGGTTTCTCACCATAACCAACGAGGAGGCTGGCGTTTTGGCATCGGCCGCGCCAGAAATTCTCGCCTGTACCTGGACACTAGGGGCTCAGGGCATTGTTCTGCCCGTTATTATAAAGACCGAACACCTTAGGGAGTGTTCGGCGTCTCGAGTTAGGCCTTATATGCATCAGCTCCGAGTCATGTCTTTGGTCAAATGTTGGGTTTGCCCGGCTCCTGTGTTTTGCTGCCTTACGTTCCGTATCATCGGCTAACGCGGCACCAGGAGAACTACTGCGATTGTGCCCCGGTTCGGCTGGGCGAGCACCTCAGTAGAGAAAGCCGAAAACTGACTGTCATGACATAGCGAGAGACTGGTCAACCACTCGGTCGACTATCGGAATGTTTAGAATTCCTCCGCTTTGACGAAGGACCATTTCCTGGTCAGGCACATACGCGCCCAGCATTTCGGAGAGCACGGTGCCCCTAGGGGCTATATCGTAGCCCCACCCTCGAACTCCTATGGCTAAGTGAAAGTGATAAAGCATTATAGTCCGGTTGCCTCGTTTGCTACGCTACCACCTCCTTTACAGGACCAAGACGTTGGATTAAGTGTGAAAATGCGCTATTTTGCAAACACCCCCGCACCATGTGCGTGGGGGCTGAAGCCGAAGACTGCCATCTTTCAGGTTATACACAAGTATACATTAAACGGCCGCACAGGAGATATTTTAATACTTGAACGCACAAGTACCAAAAAGCGCTTACATCATAAACATCGTTTTATAAACCAAAACGTTCATTTGAACGTGACATTTTTCGAGCACTGCGACTCTATTACATGAGCACCACGCAGAACTTCCCCAAAATAGTGCTCGGCGGGTAACCGGCTCTCGTCCGAACCCTAGGTCGCAACAGCGGTGGCATCCATCTCCGTCCAATGTGTCTTCACACGGGCGAGGGCCATCCGCGCACCCTCTATGTAGGCCGACCGCTTCATCGCCTTGATATGCGGCACCACTCCAAGAAATTGCTGCAACAAGCCAAAATAAATTTTCGGCTTGGGCCTATCCGGCCAGACATGAGTCACGATATCCGTCATGGCAAGTCCGGACAACCTATTCAGCTCAGCCCACTCGGCCAACCGATCGGTCAGCGGAAGTGAACGCTCCAGACTATGGAATTGAGACCAAAACAGCTCTTCCGTCTTGTGATCCTTCTGACTTCGGAAGTGCACAACGGCATCCACCGCACTCGCCTCTAAGTCCATATAAGGATCCTCCGGACCCCACAGATGGCCAAGCTGAGCATACTTGGGATCTGTGAACCTTCGGCGCAGCAGAAAGGGCTTACCAGCCACAATGTCTCCGGCCTGGCGTAGCTCCTCCTTTATAGCCCGCATTGCAGAACGGGCATCCTTGGCTTCGGCGGTGGCCTTCCCCAGGTCCTCTCGCTCCACTAGGCGCTCCTTCTCAAGAACCTCATTGCGGTCGGTAGCATCCTTTAACTTCATGGCCATTCCGACCATCTCTTCCCTGCTTCGGTAGTGTGCAGCCCTTTCGGCTTCCAGCTCTTCGGCCACCCTTGAGGCAGCCGCATCACTCCTTCTGGCTTGCTCCTTGGCTTGAGCAAGTTCTACCCGAAGGCTCTCCACAGCAGTGGCACCATCTGCGTCAAGCACATATATTGTAAGGGGTGGGCTCCGGCTCCCTTACTAGGTGACCACGGAGAAGAAACCTACCTTGCGACTCGTCAAGTCACCTGTTGACTAGCGCCATGTCCGCATCCGCAACATCGAGTTGCCGCTTTAGTTCGGCAACTCCATCAGTCCGGCTAGCCACCGAACTATCCGCCACTTGCTTAGGAAAGGCGCAAATCAATACCTGGGATTTTGATCCTCGGCACGCTGTCGTTCTCGACACCCTACCGAGTCTCAGGGGCTACTATCTATACAGGGCGCACTTTATGTGTAAAACTATCAAAGGGTATGTCATTTTTACGTACCTCAAACCCCACCAGCAAACTCTTGACGGCATCACGCAATCTGCCTTCGGCGGATGAGATTCTTTCAATCACCGTACTCATCAGTGTACGGTGACCTTCTGAGACAGACGCCCTCTCAAGCAGATCCTTCAGCTCTCCCGGCCGCATACCAGTTGGTGCCGAATTATCCGGCCCTGTCGGACTCGGGGATACCCTCCGTGATGACACTTTAGGCTCGTCCGCCCTATCCGATGGTGTGGCAGATGGAGGCGTCTCGCTCTCCATCATCTCTAGACGGAGTTCCCCCGAAGACGAGCTCATCTGAGAAGGACGGAGATCCGAACTACAAGGTAAAAATCTAAGTTATCCTCAGAAGTACAAATTGGGATGTCCGTCATTATAAAACTCCCTTTCTTCTGCTTACGGCTTGCTGGAGGGCTGATTCTTTAGGGGAGATTGTGCGGCCGGAGCCTCTCCGGACGCAGGACCCTCTGGTGAAGATCTCTTCCCCCGCTTCGGGGCTTTGGCCTCCGGGTTTTCAGAGGCGGTCCTCTTCTCCCCCCGGAAGGAGGGATTCTCGATCCCCCCTTCCTCAAAAGCCTCCTTGGTTGAGGTGGTAGTTCCTCTGTTCTCCCCTTCGCCTTCCTCTGAAAACGCAACCTCCAGCATCCTGACCAGCATGAAATCCGGCACGGTCTCTGGGAGGGGGGCCGGACACCGTATCAGTTTTGCCTGCGCTATCCACTCCTGTTTAGAAGGAAATTGGTCAAAGGGCGAATCATAGAAAGGCAAACAAACGGTATGTCCGGACACGAAGCTACTTACTTGTGTATCCGGGTGATTGCAGCTTAGGCCGGCGTCCTCGGTCAATTCCGGACACGCCTCTCGTGATCCGAAGAATAATTTGGACATCTCCACGGGTGCCATACCCATGAAGTGTTGGAGAATCCGTGGTCCCTCCGGATTAAACTCCCACAGCCGGAGAGGGCGGTGTTTGCAGGGCAGGAGACGCCTAATCAGCATGACCTGCATCACCACGACCAGATCGATCTCCCTCGCTTGGAGGTCTCGAATCCGGCCCTGCAATAGGGGCGCGTCCTTTGGCGGCCCCCAGTTGAGCCCCTGGCTGACCCATGACATCAGTCGCTGTGGAGGGCCCGAGCGGAAGATGGGCGGCGGCTTCTGCCTGCTGCCCCTGGGAGCGGTTATGTAGAACCACTCCTGCTGCCATAAGCCGAGCTCCTCTTGGAAAGAGCCCTCGGTCCACGGAGCATCGGCCCTTCTGCTCACAACCGCCCCGCCGCACTCTGCTTGACGCCCCTCGATCATCTTCGGCTTCACGTCGAACGTCTTAAGCCACAAACCGAAGTGAGGGGTGACGCGGAGGAAGGCTTCGTAGACGACAATAAATGCGGAAATATGGAGGATGTACTCCGGAGCCAAGTCATGGAATTCCAGCCCATAATAAAACATGAGCCCTCTCACAAAAGGATCCATCGGGAAGCCTAAACCTTGACGGAGGTGGGATACAAACACGACATACTCGCCGGGCTTGGGGGTGGGGATGACTTGCCCTTCGGCGGGCAACCTGTGCGAAATCTCGTAAGACAGGTACTTGGCCTCTCGCAGCTTTAGCACGTCTTCTTTCGTAACGGAGGAGGGCATCCACCGGCCCTTTAGGTCGGAGCCAGACATTGTTGAAGGTCCGAAGCGCTCGAATCTGGGGCTCTGGCTGTTGGAACTCAGGCCAAGGAGTAGATTTGACTGAGGATTGAATAAAAGAAACAAGCCTTGGTCCCATTATAAAGAGGGAGAATACCAAGAGCCGACTCCGTGACCGTTCGGAACCCGCCTTCGGTGGAGGAGGCGTGGCGACGGGCGCGGTTGGGTTACCCACGTCCGTATTGATGGGAATCCCGGAATAAGGGGAACACGATCTCTGCTTCGACAAGACGTGCCAAGGAAACCGCTTCGCTAAACGCGCTGAGGTGGTATAATAAAAAACGATTCGAGTAAGGCTTGGTGGTGGCATGACGTCATGCCACAGAATACGTCACCAATTGAACTTGTGTATATATTATTCTCTCTACGATGGAATGTGGAATTTATTTTGCAGAGCCGGACACTATCCTGGTGTTCACAATCTTCTATGAATTATTCGGAGGAGGAACCCACCTTGCAATGCCGAACAATATGCGTGCTAGACTCATCGTCATTGAAGCCTGGTTCAGCGGCTACTGAGGGAGTCCTGGACTAGGGGGTGTCCGGACAGCCGGACTATCATCGTTAGCCAAACTCCAAGACTATGAAGATACAAGATTGAAGACTTCGTCCCGTGTCCGGATGGGACTTTCCTTGGCGTGGAAGGCAAGCTTGGCGATACGAATATGTAGATCTCCTACCATTGTAACCGACTCTGTGTAACCCTAGCCCTCTCCGGTGTCTATATAAACCGGAGGGTTTTAGTCCGTAGGACAACACAACCATTACAACAATCATACCATAGGCTAGCTTCTAGGGTTTAGCCTCCTTGATCTCGTGGTAGATCCACTCTTGTACTACCCATATCATCAATATCAATCAAGCAGGAGTAGGGTTTTACCTCCATCGAGAGGGCCCGAACCTGGGTAAAAACATCGTGTCCCTTGTCTCCTGTTGACATCCGCCTAGACGCACAGTTCGGGACCCCCCTACCCGAGATCTGCTGGTTTTGACACCGACACCCGGCCTCCCAAAGCTTTTTGATATCCTTCTCCCGGACGGTAGAGGCCATCCACTTGCCTCCTGCTCCGGATCCGGACATTTTCGGAGGGCCTTTGTGGGCGGAGAAGACGAACGCTTTGGCGCTGGAGCTCAAGAGAGAGAGTGGATGAGCAGAGGAAGGAGAAGGCATGGATGAAAAGGGGGAATCCTTATCTCCTTATAAAGGCGGTAGAAACCATGCGCCTCCCCACTTGCCCTATAAACTCGCTTATTCCCCAAGCGCCGTGTTGATGGCGCGGTTGGGTTATCCACACCCGTATTGATGAGAATCCCGTGATAAGGGGACACAATCTCTGCTTCGACAAGACATGCCAGTAAAACCTCCTCGTAATATGTGTAGTAGCAGGCTGGGAGAAACGGTTCGTATAATGACCGGGCCGCGGCGTGATGTGATGTTGTGAAAAGTTGTCAGCAGATTAGATTTGTGGAATATTGTGTTCTCTATGGTGGTATGTGGAATTTGTTTTGCAGAGCCGGACACGATTCATGTGTTCAAAATCTACCTTGGAGTATTCGGAGAAGGAACCCGCCTTGCAATGCCGAAGACAATCTACGTGCCGGACTCATCGTCATTGAAGCCTGGTTCAGGGGTTACTGAGGGAGTCCTGGATTAGGGGGTTCTCGGACAGCCAGACTATGTACTTGTGTCGGACTATTGGACTATGAAGATACAAGATTGAAGACCTCGTCCCATGTTTGGGTGGAACTCTCCTTTGCGTGGAAGGCGAGCTTGGCAATTTGGATATGTAGATTTCCTTCTCTGTAACCGACTCTGTGTAACCCTAGACCCCTCCGGTGTCTATATAAACCAGAGGGCTTAGTCCGTAGGACGAGGACAATCATAATCATAGGCTAGCTTCTAGGGTTTAGCCTCTACGATCTCATGGTAGATCAACTCTTGTAATACTCATATCATCAAGATCAATCAATTAGGAAGTAGGGTATTACCTCCATAGAGAGAGCCCGAACCTGGGTAAACATTGTGTCCCCCACCTCCTGTTACCATTAGCCTTAGACGCACAGTTCGGGACCCCCTACCCGAGATCTGCCGGTTTTGACACCGAAAGGCGTCCCACAGGCTCCCTCAGGAGCCAGGGGTGTTTGAAGAGAGGCTCTTCAGGCCGTCGGCGGCTCCCCCCGCCGTAGCTCCAACACCTCCTCAGGAAGATCTACCCCAAGCACTAGCAACCAGCACCCTAGCATGCGGCTCTCCCTCTGGGGACCGCCTGCTCCTTGCACTCGAGCCCCAGGAGGGGTGCTGGACAGAGGAGTTCAAGGCGTACCTACTTCATGGGACCCTTCCGGAGGAGGAGGACGCCAAGCGGGTGGCTCGTTAGTCCACCGCATACTACATCCGTGATGGTGAGTTGTACCGCAAGAGGCCCAATGACGTTTAATTACGGTGCATCTCCAGGGAGCAGGGGATCGAGTTGCTGGCGGACATACACGGTGGGGATTGGGGACATCATTCCTCATGACGCACTCTTGTGGGCAAGGTGTTCCAGAGTGGCTTCTACTGGCCCACTGCACTCAACAATGCCACCGACCTGGTGCTCTCCTATGAAGCATGCCAGTTCCACGCCAAGCAAATTCACCAGCCTGCGTAGGGCCTCCAGACTACCCCGCTCACATGGCCGTTCGTGGTCTGGGGGCTGGACATCCTGGGGCCGTTCCCTCGAGCAACAGGGGGCTACCGCTACCTCTACGTCGCCATCGACAAGTTCACCAAATGGGCAGAGGTGGAAGTCATCCACACAATCCTGGTTGGATCCCGTCAAGTTCATCAAGGGCCTCATGAGCCGGTTTGGGCATCATCACCAACAATGGCTTGTAGTTTACTAGCAACCTTTTCAAAACATAATGTGCTAACCTTGGAACGTAGATATGCTACGCCTCAGTGGCATACCCCAGGAGCAATGGTCAAGCCGAGAGCGCCAACGCCGAGGTCCTGAGGGGCCTCACGACAATGACCTTCAAGAAGAAGCTCGAGGCCTGTGGTAGGGGCTGGCTCGACGAGCTCCAGTCCGTGTTGTGGTCCATCCGCACCACCGCGACCAATCCAACGGGAGAAACGTCGTTCTTCCTCGTCTACGGAGCTGAAGCCGTTCTCTCACACGAGGTTAAGCATCCCTCCACGCGGGTCCTCGCATTCGACGAGTCGCGTCAGGACGCCACGCGGGGGATGGACCTCGTGTTGGGGTAGGAATGCCGCCGTCAAGCCTTGCTCTGAGCAGGAAGGTACTAGCAGGCGCTGCGGTGGTACCACTACCGCAGTGTCTGCTGTAGGACATTGGAGGTGGGCGACCTTGTCCTGAGGCGGGTGCTCTCCAGGGAGGGGCGGCACAAGCTCTCTCTCATGTGGTAGGGCCCTTTTAGGATTGTCCGTGTCTCCAGGCCTGGCGCCGTGCGCCTGGAGACACAGGACGGGGAACCCATCTAGAACGCCTGGAACATCCAGCACCTCCGGAAGTTTTATCCATGAAGCAAGGCTTCGGCCTGTGAAGGTCTCCGCTCGTGGCACTCTCACATAATAATGAGTGGGGCTGTACACGCCCCGGAGTCTCCTGAGAGCCGCCCTGGGGACTCACGGGGGCTCCCTCCCACGTCTTAGTGGCAGCACTTAGCTCCGCGCTGGTGAGAAGACTAGATTAGGTGCCGGACGCGGCTTTTTGTAAGAGCATGTTTATCCCTAAGGTGTTTTGGTGATTGATGACAATGCTTTTGCGGACTAATCGTGTGCCTTGAGTATTTCAGTTGCTTCGTCGTTAGGCACGAGATGGTTTGGTACCCCTCGAAGACTATTGAAGACGAAGGTGTTCTACGTCTGTTTTGGTGGATTTGAGTCGTAGGATAGCCGTTCTATTAAGAGGGGGTCCACGGTGAAAAGGTTTGGGTGGAATCATCACGTACATGTTTTCTTCCTTTACCCCGCCTTTCCCTTTGCGCTTTGGAGCATCCTCCGTTATCTCCTTTACTGTGCAAAAAGAAGGTTTCCTAAGTGCTGCTATTTGAGGCATGCGGTAGTCCTGCTCCTAGGAGCGGTAGTACCGCAGGCCCCTATGGTAGTACCGCAAGCCATCGCGGTAGTACCGTAGGTGCCCACAGTAGTACCGCTCCTATGGAGCTGTAGTACCGTGGCCTCAGGCCAAGCTTAGCCTCTCTTGCGGCTGTAGGGGCGGATATAATTTTTTACATCCGCGCCCTACGCGGTAGTACCGCCCCAGGTGCGCGGTAGTATCGTGAGTCCTGGCCCGGCTCAGTAGCACGAGCGGAAGTAGGGGCGGATGTAATTTTTTACATCTGCTCCCTGCGCGGTAGTACTGCAAGCCAGGCGCAATAGTACCGTGCCGGATTTTTGCATCTTTTGATTTTTAGCGGAAGTAGACACGGATGTATTTTTATTCATCCGTGCCCTTCCCAGCCTAGTCCATACTGGCCTTGCGCTAGTACCGCAAGGGGGAGCGATAGTACTGCGTTAGCGGCAGTACCGCTCTCAGCCTTGGCGGCTCTAACGGTAGTACCGCTTGTCTGGAGCGGTAGCACCGTAGGTCGCGGGCTGAGTAAGTGGATAACGGTTGGATTTGTCTCTCCACTATATAAGGGGTATCTTCTTCCTCTAGTTGACCACCTCTTCCATCCCTAAGCTCCATTGTTGCTCCAAGCTCCATTTTCGCCCGATGTCTCTCCCTAGCCAATCAAACTTGTTGATTTGCTCGGGATTGGTTGAGCAGGCCCCGATCTACACTTCCACCAAGAGAAATTTGATCCTCCCCCCCACTAATCCCTATTGGATCTTGTTACTCTTGGGTGTTTGAGCACCCTAGACGGTTGAGGTCACCTCGGAGCCATAGTCCATTCTGGTGAAGCTTCATGGTGTTGTTGGGAGCCTCCAATTAAGTTGTGGAGATTGCCCCAACCTTGTTTGTAAAGGTTCGGTCGCCGCCTTCAAGGGCACCAATAGTGGAATCACCGCATCTCGCATTGTGTAAGGGCGTGAGGAGAATACGGTGGCCCTAGTGGCTTCTTGGGGAGCATTGTGCCTCCACACTGCTTTAACGGAGACGTACTTCCCCTCAAAAGGAAGGAACTTCGGTAACACATCCTCGTCTCCACCAGCTCCACTCTTGGTTATCTAGCGCCTTTACTTTTGCAAGCTTACTTGTGTTATATCCCTTGCTTGCTTGTGTGCTTGTTGTTGTTGCACCTAGTTGCATATCTAGACAACCTACTTTGATGAAAAGTTGAATTTGGTAAAGAAAAGCTAAAAATTGTAAGTTGCCTATTCACCCCCTGAGGGAGTCCTGGACTAGGGGGTGTCCGGACAGCCGGACTATCATCGTCCGCCGGACTCCAAGACTACGAAGATACAAGATTGAAGACTCCGTCCCGTGTCCGGATGGGACTTTCCTTGGCGTGGAAGGCAAGCTTGGCGATACAGATATGTAGATCTCCTACCATTGTAACCGACTCTGTGTAACCCTAGCCCTCTCCGGTGTCTATATAAACTGGAGGGTTTTAGTCCGTAGGACACAACATCCATTACAACAATCATACCATAGGCTAGCTTCTAGGGTTTAGCCTCCTTGATCTCGTGGTAGATCCACTCTTGTAATACACATCATCAATATTAATCAAGCAGGACGTAGGGTTTTACCTCCATCAAGAGGGCCCGAACCTGGGTAAAACATCGTGTCCCTCGTCTCCTGTTACCATCCGCCTAGACGCACAGTTCGGGACCCCCTACCCGAGATCCGCCGTTTTTGACACCGACATTGGTGCTTTCATTGAGAGTTCCTCTGTGCCGTCACAGATAGGCTCGATGGCTTCTTCAATCAACAACAACGCCGTCCAGGGTGAGACTTTTCTCCCTGGATAGATCTTCGTATTCGGCGGCTTCGCACTGTGGGCTAATTCACTTGGCCATCTGGAGCAGATCAAAAGCTACGCCCCTGTCCGTCAGGTCAGATTTGGAAGCCTAAACTTCACGGCGGATATCCGCGGGAGACTTGATCTTCGATTGATCCGATCTGCAACCGAGCGTGCCGCACTATTGCGATGGGCACGATTTAGCTCTGCCGCCGGACAGTGCCTTGGAGGCCGCACACGAATCCGCTCCGACCCATAGTTCGGAGCCGATCGCGCAGATCGAGGACGGATGGTTGGACACCTCCTCGGGAGCCGCGACTTCCACGGCGATGGAGCCAAACACTGACCTTGTTCCCTATAAAGATCGTGACTCCGAGGTGCCAGACTCCCTGCCGGACTCCGGACCTCCTGCGCCCCTGCCAATCGAATCCGATTGGGCGCCGATCATGGAGTTCACCGCTGCTGACATTGTTCAGCACTCACCCTTTGGCGACATCTTAAATTCACTAAAACATCTCTCGCTATCCGGAGAGCCCTGGCCGGATTATGGCCAGGATGGTTGGGATGCGGACGACGAAGAAATTCAAAGCCCTCCCACCACCCACTTTGTAGCCACTGTCGACGATCTAACCGACATGCTAGACTATGACTCCGAAGACATCGACGGTATGGACGACGATGCCTGAGACGAACAAGAACCAGCGCCCACAGGGCACTGGAAGACCACCTCGTCATATGACATATACATGGTGGACAACCCAAAAGACGGGGACGACGAAGAAGCAGCGGAGGCAGATTCCTTAAAGAAACAGCCCAAGCGCCGACTTCAGCGGCGCCGCTCTAAATCCCGCCACAACAAGAATGGAGATTCCGGCACAAGAGATAATAATACCCCAGAGAGTGCCGAAGACAATCCCCTCCTGCAAGATTCAGCGCAGGAGGATGCAGAAGCAAGCCCTCACGAGAGAGCGGCAGATGAAGAGGTCGAGGATGATAATTACATACCTCCCTCCGAAGACGAGGCAAGCCTCAACGACGACGAATTCGTCGTGCCCGAGGATCCCGTCGAACAGGAGTGTTTCAAACGCAGGCTAATGGCCACAGCAAATAGCCTAAAGAAAAAGCAGCAGCAGCTTCAAGCTGATCAAGACCTGCTGGCCGACAGATGGACCGAGGTCCTCGCGGCCGAAGAGTATGAATTCGAACGCCCCTCCAAAAGCTACCCAAAACGCAAGTTGCTCCCCCGATTAGAGGAGGAAGCATACATACCTTCATCACCAGCGCACAATACGGCCGACCGACCACCCCGTGGTCGCGACAGAGAGGCATCCAGGCCTTCCATCAAGACCGTACCCCGGTATCGCTCGAAAAGTACGAAGCCACGAGGGAACGCGCCGGACTTGCGGGACATATTGGAGGATAAGGCAAGACAATCCAGATCTATCTATGGATCACGTGGGCACCCCACAACCCACGACGAGTACCGTCGAGCCGGATACAACAACTCCGGCCGGACCGAACATAGCAGACAACGCTCCCTGGAGCTACGTCGTGATATTGCTCAATATAGAGGCGCCGCACACCCGCTATGCTTCACTGACGAAGTAATGGATCATCAAATCCCTGAAGGGTTTTAACCCGTAAACATTGAATCCTACGATGGCACGACAGACCCCACGGTTTGGATCGAAGATTATCTCCTTCACATCCATATGGCCCGCGGCGACGATCTCCACGCCATCAAATACCTGCCACTCAAGCTTAAAGGACCAGCTCGGCATTGGCTTAATAGCCTGCCCGCAGAGTCAATTGGGTGTTGGGAGGACCTGGAAGCCGCATTCCTCGACAACTTCCAGGGCACATATGTGCGGCCACCAGACGCCGATGACCTAAGCCACATAATCCAGCAGCCAGATGAATCGGCCAGGCAATTCTGGACACGGTTCTTAACCAAGAAAAATCAATTCGTCGATTGTCCGGATGCAGAGGCCCTCGCAACCTTCAAACATAACATCCGTGACGAGTGGCTAGCCCGGCACCTAGGACAGGAAAAGCCGAAATCCATGGCAGCCCTCACATCATTAATGACCCGCTTCTGTGTGGGAGAGGATAGCTGGCTAGCTCGCAGCAACAACCTCAGTAAAAATGCTGGTAGTCCAGACACTAAGGACCACAATGGCTGGTCGCGTCGAAGCAAAAATAAACGCCGCATTAACGGCGACGACAAGGAGGATACGGTAGTTAATGCCGGATTCCAAGGCTCTAAACCCGGTTAGCGGAAGAAGCCATTCAAAAGAACCACTCCAGGTCCGTCCAATTTGGACCGAATACTCGACCGCTCATGCCAGATACATGGCACCCCCGAAAAGCCAGCTAATCACACCAACAGAGATTGTTGGGTATTCAAGCAGGCAGGCAAGTTAATTGCCGAAAATAATGACAAGGGGCTGCACAGCGACGACGAGGAAGAGACCCGACCGCCGAACAGGAGAGGACAGAAGGGCTTCCCCCCACAAGTGCGGACGGTAAACATGATATACGCAACCCATATACCCAAGAGGGAGCGGAAGCGTGCACTAAGGGACGTATATGCGATGGAGCCAGTCACCCCTAAGTTCAATCCATGGTCCTCTTGCCCGATCACTTTCGATCGAAGAGACCATCCGACCAGTATCCGCCATGGCAGATTCGCCGCATTGGTTTTAGACCCAATCGTCGATGGATTTCACCTCACGAGAGTCCTGATGGATGGCGGCAGTAGCCTGAACCTGCTTTATCAGGATACAGTGCGCAAGATGGGCATAGACCCCTCAAGGATTAAACCTACAAAGACGACCTTCAAAGGTGTCATACCAGGTGTTGAGGCCAATTGCACAGGCTCAGTCACACTAGAAGTGGTCTTCGGATCCCCGGACAATTTCTGAAGCGAAGAGTTAATCTTCGACATAGTCCCGTTCCGCAGCGGCTATCATGCTCTGCTCGGACGAACCGCGTTCGCAAAGTTCAACGCGGTGCCGCATTATGCATACCTCAATCTCAAGATGCCAGGCCCTCGTGGAGTCATCACGGTCAACGGAAATACGGAATGCTCCCTCCGAACGGAGGAACACACAGCGGCTCTCGCGGCAGAAGCACAGAGCAGCCTTTTAAGGCAATTTTCGAGTCCGGCTGTTAAACGGCCGGACACGGCCAAACGCGCCCGAAGCAACTTCAACCAAGACCACCTGGCATGATCCGAGCACGCGTAGCAATGCGGCCCCAACCCCAGCCCTTGCATAATTGCAAGACCAACCCTCCGCGTACATCATTACGCTCTGGAGATACCATGGGCCTAGGGGGAGGGGCACGACCACAACAAACCCAGAGTGCGGCTCGACCACACCAGGGGCTCACAAGTGTGTCGCTCTTTTTTATTATTTTCTTTCTTTGTATACACAGGACTCCGTTCACCAGAGGCCCTGTCCGGCGGTGGACCCGCCGAACTCACGATACAACAGCCAGGGAGGGAAGAAGGCTGCGACGAACACTCAGGTGGTCTCCATTACGAGCATTAAATTTGATTATATACACCAGTCCGCAGCCCACCCCTGGAGGGGGACATGTTTAATTAGTCCAATCCCTTGCTTACCGCACTATTTGTATCATTCCGCACTCATAGCAGAATCCCTCGAATAAATAATGCAACACTTTTTGCCTGTTATTGCATTACTTTACATATATGTTCACTAATGACATCTTGCACCCGTATATTTTGGTACGGCCGAATACACCAGGGGCTTATGTTCCCCGCATTATGGTGTGATAAGTCCGAACACTTTCACAAGTGCGGCACCCCGAACTTATAGCATTATATGAATCGGCTCCGAATCATGTCTTGGGTCAATAGTTGGGTTTGCCCGGCTCCCACGTTTTGGTACCTTACGTTCCATTCTGTCGGCTAAGGTGGCACTGGGAGAACCACTGCGATTGCGCCCCGGTTGAGCTGGGCGAGCGCCTCAGTGGAGAAAGCTAAAACTGACTGTCATCATAAGGCGAGAGACTGGTCGCTGTTCGAGAGGTCTTTTCGAGTCCTTAAAGACTTATGCCGCGTCAAGCGAAGAACCGGATAATGTCCGGCCAAGGCGTGGATAGCGCCCCGAACTCGGTCTTCCGAATACTAGGGGCTTCGCCGAAATTTAAAATTATAGAATTCTATGGCTAAGTGAGAGTGTTCAAGCATTATAAGTCCGGTTGCCTTGTTCGTTGTGTTGAGCGCCTCCCTAAACGGACCCAAAAATGGGAACAAGAGTGCTCAAATTTATCCCGAACACCCCAGCACTCGTGGCTTGGGGGCTGAAGCCGACGACTTGCCATCTCTCAGATTTTATAAACGGCCGCACAGAAGGTAATATTTTAAATCAAACAAGCGTTGCTTAGCGCATATGAACAAAGTTTTCAGCGCACAGGATAATACATAGCGAGTCTACTCAATAATTACATCTCTGGGGCACTCATCCGCAATCTTGTGGGCACCCTTCAGGACAGTCTTATAGTACATCTCGGGCGTACGATACTCCTTACCCGCTGGTGGCACGTCAGTGATGAGCCTTTCCGCATCCAGCTTGCCCCAGTGCACCTTTGCGCGGGCAAGGGCCCGACAAGCACCTTTAATACAGGCGAAGCGCTTGATGACCTCCACCCAGGGGCACGCATCCACCAGCCGCCACACGAGGCCGAAGTAGCTCCCAGGCATGGCCCCTCGAGGCCACAGCCGGACTATGAGGCCCTTCATGGCCTCCTCGGCCACCTTGTGGAGCTCGACCAGCTGCTTCAGCTGGTCGCTAGGGGGCACCGGATGGCCGGCCTCAGCGTACTGAGACCAGAAGACCTTCTCCATTGAGCTCCCCTCCTCACCACGGTAGAATGCGGCGGCATCGGATACACTGCGAGGCAGATCTGCAAACGCCCCTGGAGAGCTCCGAATTCGGGTAAGTGTCAGGTAGTTTACATTAACATGCTTGCTTTGCATGAAAAATGCCTTACCCGCCGCTATTTTCTTCATATCTTCAACTTCCTGAAGGGCCTTACGGGCCTTGGCCTTGGCGGACTTGGCACTTTCGAGAGCCGAGGCGAGCTCGGACTCTCGAGTCTTTGAGTCGCGCTCCAAACTCTCATGCTTGTCCATGAGAGCCTGGAGCTCTTGCCGCACCTCCGCCACCCGCGCCTCCTGCTTCTCTCGCTCTGCCCGTTCCGCGGCCGCATTGCGTTCGGCCGCGGACACAGCTTCCTTCAGGGTTGCCACCTCATTCGTGGCCCCTGCAGTACCCACGATATCCTTGTTATTTTTATTGCAACCTAAATCCTTTTCTGCAAGGTAAATTTTTTCAAAGTGGTGTTACTCACCTTCTTTGTCCTCGAGCTACTTCTTGGCACGGCCGAGCTCTTGCTCGGACCGCTCGAGATCCTGCTTCAATGCACCGACCTCCGCAGTCAGTGCAGCAGAGGTCAGCAGCGCAGCCTGCAAACCCATATTGACATAATTTTTAACAACCCTGCGTATATCTTTTTAGATCCTCAGTCCGGCTTTTCTTCCCGAACACCGAACCGAGCATCAGGGGCTACTGTCTATGCGGTATTACATTACATAATTTTAACTTCTTACCTCAAAGCCTGTTAGAAGGCTACTGCAGGCTTCGGTCAGCCCGCTCTTGGCGAGCTGAACCTTCTGAATCATCGCACTCATGATAGTGCGGTGTTCTTCCTCGATGGAAGCGCCTTTGAGCGCCTCCAACAAGTTGTCCGGCGCCTCTGGTTGGACGGGGGCCGCCGGTGTCACGGTCTTGCCCTTCTTGCAAAGGGGCTGCCTGCCGGACTCCGGAACCACTGCAGGTTCCGGCGTAGAGTCCGGCGCAAAGTCCGGGAGGGTGCCTTGCGGCGCCTCCAGAGCCTCCTCCTGATGGGTCCCTTCCCGGGATCCCACCTCGGCGTCCTCAGCGGCACGAGGGGTGGAGGCAGTAGGAATGGAATCCACATCTGACGCAGCCAACGACCCACTCGACGAAGCAGGGAGATCATCGTCGGCCGGACTGCAGGCAATATGCGGCATTAGAAGGACACTATGTGACATGAAAAGAAATTATAAATCATTCGGGAATCCGGATACTTACGATCTCGCCGGAGGCCTGGCCCTTGAGGGCCACTCTTCTTCGCCAACGTTGGTGTTGGCGGAGCTGTCCGGGGGGATAGTTCTTCCCCTCTTGGACCCTTCAGCCTCCCCTGTTGGGGAGGCCTTCCTCTTTCTCTCTCCCTCCTCTGGGAGAGAGTCTTCTTCCTCCTCCTCATCTTCGGGGGAGGAATCCG
Source organism: Triticum timopheevii (assembly GCA_963921465.1). Taxonomy (NCBI): domain Eukaryota; kingdom Viridiplantae; phylum Streptophyta; class Magnoliopsida; order Poales; family Poaceae; genus Triticum; species Triticum timopheevii. The sequence continues at coordinate 176,406,148 of OY997272.1, forward strand.
CCTCGGAGTTGTCGGACACCTAAAAATGGGAACTCTTTTGAGTTCCCGTGGCCACCTTCTTGGCCTTCTTCTTCGCTACCACGTGCGGTGCCGGAACCAGCAGCCCCGCTAGACGGGTGTCCACTGGGTCTTCTGGCATGGGAGCCGGGCAGACAAGCTGCTCGTCCTTCTTCATCCATTCCTGTCAAAGGAAAAGGGAGATTGAAACCCGCTTAGGTTTGAACTATTAACAACAAGTGTCTCGTAAAGGGGTAGAATCACTTACCTCGTCAGCTGGACGTTGCGAGTGAAATCCGCGATCTTTCGTCGCGGATGCGGGGGCTTCGGCGCCCTTAAACAGCACCCTCCAGGCGCCTTCGTACGTCGTGTCGAAGAGTCCGCTCAATGCTTGGTGCTGTGCCGGATCAAACTCCCACAGGTTGGATGCCCGTTCTTGGCATGGGAGGATCCGGCGGACAAGCATGACTTGGACCACATTAACAAGTCTGAGCTTCTTGTTCACCAGCTTCTGGATACAGGCTTGGAATCCCGTCAGCTCCTTCGAATTACCCCATAGCAAGCCCTTCTCTTTCCAGGAGGTGAGCTGCACAGGGATGCCAGATCTGAACTCGGGGGCCGCCGCCCACTTAGGGTCGCGCGGCTCGGTGATGTAGAACCACCCCGATTGCCACCCCTTGACGGATTCCACGAAGGCCCCTTCGAACCAGAGGACATTGGGCATCTTGCCCAACATGGCGCCTCCGCACTCCGCCTGCGTGCCCTTCACTACCTTCGGCTTGACGTTGAAGGTCTTGAGCCACAAGCCGAAGTGGGGCTGAATGCAGAGGAAGGCCTCGCACACGACGATGAACGCCGCGATGTTGAGGATGAAGTTCGGCGCTAGATCATGGAAATCCAGGCCGTAGTAGAACATGAGCCCCCAGACAAAGGGGTGAAGTGGAAAGCCCAGTCCGCGGAGGAAGTAGGGGAGAAATACGACCCTCTCATGGGGCCTGGGGGTGGGGATGAGCTGCCCCTTGTCGGGCAGCCGGTGCGCGATATCGCCGGAAAGGTATCCGGCGCTACGCAGCTTGGCGATGTGCTCCTCCTTAACGGTGGAGGCCAACCATTTACCTCCCACTCCAGACATGGTCGGAGAAGGTTGAGATGAGATGCGCGAACTTGGGCGCTGGAGCTCGAGTGCGCGGAGATGGATAAGCAAAGGAGGAAGAAGGCGTATGTAAAAAGGCAGATCCTATCCCCTTATATATAGGTGGACAAAGACTATACGTCCCCACCGGCCTGGTAAAACTCGCTTATCTCCCAAGCGCCACCATCAATGGCACGGTTGGGTTACCCACGTCCGTATTGATGAGAATCCCGGAATAAGGGGAACACGATCTCTGCTTCGACAAGACGTGCCAAGGAAACCGCTTCGCTAAACGCGCTGAGGTGGTATAATAAAAAATGATTCAAGTAAAAGCTTGGTAGTGGTGTGACGTCATGCCGCAGAATACGTCAGCAGATTGAACTTGTGCACTTATTTTGCAGAGCCGGACACTATCCTGGTGTTCACAATCTTCTATGAATTATTTGGAGGAGGAACCCGCCTTGCAATGCCGAACATTATGCGCATCGGACTTATCGTCATTGAAGCCAGGTTCAGGGGCTACTGAGGGAGTCCTGGACTAGGGGGTGTCCGGACAGCCGGACTATCATCGTCCGCCGGAGTCCAAGACTACGAAGATACAAGATTGAAGACTTCGTCCCCTGTCCGGATGGGACTTTCCTTGTCGTGGAAGGCAAGCTTGGCGATACGGATATGTAGATCTCCTACCATTGTAACCGACTCTGTGTAACCCTAGCCCTCTCCGGTGTCTATATAAACCGGAGGGTTTTAGTCCGTAGGACACAACATCCATTACAACAATCATACCATAGGCTAGCTTCTAGGGTTTAGCCTCCTTAATCTCGTGGTAGATCCACTCTTGTAATACACATCATCAATATTAATCAAGCAGGACGTAGGGTTTTACCTCCATCAAGAGGGCCCGAACCTGGGTAAAACATCGTGTCCCTCGTCTCCTATTACCATCCGCCTAGACGCACAGTTCGGGACCCCCTACCCGAGATCCACCGGTTTTGACACCGACACCCCCCTCTAGTCAACTATATCGATCCTTTCAATTGGTATCAGAGCCTCATCTCTTTATTAAGGACTTTACCGTCCGAAGAGTATGGTTGACACCGTAGACGGTGGGGAGGAGGAGCACTCCAGTGTGAATCCGATCACGTCTACGGGTGATGGGGAAACCATGGTGTCCCGTGAGGAATTCAATGTGGCCTTGGACACATTGAAAACCTCCATGACAACCACGGTTGAAAGCATGTTTAATAAATTCTTAGAAGGACTTAAACTACCTACCTCGTTGTTGAAAGTGGGTGATCCCACCAACAAGGTGACGGATGCTAACTCTGACAAGGGGGAAGCTAATAGTGAGAAGGGTCCTTCTACTAGTGGTAGAAATGGCATCGACATCTTTGCCTATGTGGAACCTCCAACTTATGGAGGACCGATTCCCTCTACTCATTTAAATCATGCCGGTCCTCCTCCTAAGATTGTGAAAAATGAGGATTTTGATTCTTGGGTGTATCGCTTCAAGCGTCATGTAAATCATGTGAATACTAATCTTTGGAAAATCATTGAAGAAGGTTTCTATCCGCATGACCGAAGCAACTTCACCCCTAGAGAAGGAGTGGATAATCACTTCAATGAGAATGCTCTCTTCATCATCCAAGATGCTATCCTCCTCGAAGATCTCCCTCATCTTCGACCCTATGCCATGGCCAAAGACGCATGGCAATGTGTTGTGTCTCTCTATCGGGGAAGTGCAAGCATTCAACGCTCCAACTATGAAGTGGTGTAAGATGAAGCCGATGAGTTTACAATGAAAGAAGATGAAGAACCTCATGAGCTCTTTTGAAGAGTGACCAAACTCGCGATCTCACTCCGAGATCATGGGAGCAAGGACACGGATGACAATTGGATAAAGGCAAGTTCCTCAAGGCCATGATGCCCTATAACAAGGCCATGTCCTCCGTCATTCGTCAAAGACCAGACTTCCATTCCATGACCTCAAGTGAAGTGTTGGATGAGTTCGTTGCTATGAGCATCTTGGACAAGACCGCGGACAATGCGGTGCTCCGCTCTCAAAGGGCAAAGAAGCCCAACCTTGCCTTCAAGGCCAAGGTTATTGTGGAAGAAGAGGAGGATGAGGTGAGCAACCCCGAAGATACAAAATATGATTATCATGAGCACATGGCTCTTGCCTCAAGACAATTTTGGAGCAAGAAGAATTCAAGGCCCAATTTCAAAAAGACCAACTCAAGTGGCTTCAAGGGCAAGCAATGAGTAAGAACTTGTTACAGCTGTGGCAATGTAAGCCATTTTATTGCGGATTGTCCTTACGAGAAGCAGGAAGACAATGGTGGCAAGCTCATCCGAAAAGACAAAGCCAAGTCCTTTCCCAACAAGAACAACTTCACCAAAAGGACTGCTACTCGAGGGTTGGTGGTTCAAGAAGAATACCGTGAGGATGATGATGATGATGAAGATAGTGAAGCGGTGGCCATGGCATCCGTTTCCATTGCCACAACTCCCCGGATGTCACTCTTCGATTCACCGAACGAGAACATCACCGCTAAGTGCCTCATGGCCAAAGCCTCTAACAAGGTAACCCCCAACATCAAAACCACCATCATTACTAATCCCTCTTTGGCAGGTTGCATTGATGAACATGAGGGGTCTAATGAGGATGTGAATGAATTTGAGTCCTTTATGAGTAAGCTCAAGGGCAAATCCAAGAAGCACTTTGTTGCTCTCTTGGAACAACTTGGTGAAGCCAATGACATGATTGAGGCTCATGAAGAAACCATCTCTAAGATGGAAGGTCATAGTCGTGACTATGCCGATGAGATATCGGATCTCTCCAATGCTCTTGAGGAAGAGCGTGGGCATCATTTGGCTCTTGAGGAGTCACACAACGATGACCATGCTAAGTTAAAGAAAGATCTTGATCATGCTCTTGTTGTGTCTCGTGTGCTAACTTCAGAGAAGGCTAAACTTGGGGTTGATCATGCTAGACTCAAGGGGGAGTTTGATGTACTTGACAAGGCCCACAAGGTCTTGAAGGGTGCTCATGCTAACCTCAAGGAGTCTCATGCTCAACTCCAAGTTAAGCTATCCAAGGAAAAGGCCACTTTTCCTCATATGGTATTAATTGATAATGCATATGCCACTAACCCGAGTTGTGAGCATGTCCATCTTGTGGAGGAGAATGCCAAATTGAAGGATCAACTTGAAAAATGCCTCGTGACATGCATTCAAGGTGAGAAGAACCTCAACGACCTTTTGAATAATCAAAAGGAAGTTGTGGCCAAGGAAGGAATTGGGTTCGCACCCAAGTCCAAGAACAAGAAGAAGAACGACAAGACCAAACGACCTCCTCCTCTCAAGCAAACCTTTGTGAAAGAGGGAGAGGGTGCTCCTAAGGGGAAGAAGAACAATGTGAAGGGTGTTGATGTCAAAAAGGGCAAAACCACCTCCTCCTCCAACAAAGCCGGCGACTTTAACCCTTCATATGTGTTGTGTCGTGCTAGTGATGGGCATGTTTATGCTAAATTCGTTGGTTCTCCTTATGAGTACATTGAATGGTCTATTTGGGTTCCTAAGACCCTTGTTACTAACATCAAATGACCCATTACCAAATGGGTACCTAAAACCAAGCATTGATCTCTTGTTGGTGTTTGCTTCCGGTGGGGGATCATGGTTGCTCGATAGTGGAGCAACAAATCATATGACCAGGAGCAAGGACTTGGTGGTGGACGTGCACAAGATTCCTTCTATGCCCACCAATGTCGAGTGGGGTGGTGCCTCGTCCTCTAAGGTACTGGGTCTTGGCAAGGTTGTCATTTCTCATGATCTAACGATCAAGAAAGTCATTCTTGTTGAGTCCCCTACATTCAATCTTCTTTCCGTTCGTCAACTTGCACTCATGGGTTTTCCACTTTCTTTGATATTGATACCGTGGCCCTCTTGTGGAGCAAGACTCTTAAAGTAGCCTTTGTTGGGCATGTTGAGAATGGTCTTTATGTGATAAACTTTTCGGAGCAACCCACTATGACCGCGACATGCCTAATGGCTAAAGTTGATGTGGGATGGCTTTGGCATCACCGCTTAGCCCACGCCAATATGAGATCTTTGCAAAGTCTTCTCAAGGGGGACCATGTCCGTGGACTAACAAATGTTAGTTTTGCCAAAGATCATGCTTGCAGTCCTTGTATTGAAGGAAAGCTTCATGAGAAGGCTCACCCTCCCACGACCATCATCTACTCAAAGAGACCCTTAGAGCTCCTTCACATGGATCTCTTTGGGCCTCCATCCTTTGATAGTCTTGGAGGTAGAAAGTATTGCTTGGTGATTGTGGATGATTATTCAAGATACACTTGGGTATACTTCTTCAAGAGGAAGAGTGAGACTCAACAAACCGTCATCGACTTTGCAAATGAAGCTCAACATCAACATGATGCAAAGATCTTGACAATAATAAGTGACAACGGCACCGAGTTCAAGAACTACACCTTGGATGAGTTTCTTTGTGATGAGGGGATCAAGCATCAATATGCTGCACCATATACCTCTCAACAAAATGGTGTCGCGGAGAGGAAGAACTGAACATTGATGGATGCGGCAAGAACCATGATGGCGGAGTTCAAGTCTCCATACAACTTTTGGGCTGAAGCCATCAACACAGCATGTCGTGCATCCAATCGGCTCTATCTCCGCAAAGGCTTGAACAAGAGTCCTTATAAAATACTCACCGGTAACAAGCCCAATCTCAAGTACTTCTGGGTGTTCGGGTGTAAGTGTTTCATTCTCAAGAAAGGTGTTCGTTTGTCTAAATTTGAGGCTAGAGCTTATGAGGGCATATTTGTTGGTTATGCTACAAACTCTCATGCTTACCGTGTCCTCAACAAGTCCACCGGACTCATTGAGGAGACGTGTAACGTGGAGTTTGACGAAAATAATGGATCCCAAGTGGCGCAAAGTGGTACTTGTGATGTAGGTGATGAAATTCCTCCCCAAGCCATAAGAAGAATGGGTATTGGTCATATTCTACCCATTGAGGAACCCCTTGTGGCCGAAGGAGAAGGACAATGCTCCACTCAAGTGGAGCCATCACCTCCCCAAGACCCACACGCTTCCAAAGAACAAAGTGAAGGCCCTCAACCTCGTGAACAAGACCAAGGGCAAGATCAACCTCAAGATGGTGGTGAACCACCAAATGGTGCCCAAGGTCAACTTCTCCCCCTCGAGCAAGTTCAAGATCATGATCAAGCTCAAGATCTAGAACAAGCTCAAGACGACGCTCAAGATAATCAAGTTAACCCTCCTCCTTCCACATCTGAGGAGGAATTAGAGCGTCGTGCCGCAAATATTGCTTCCAAGATCACCACCAAAGGTCATCTCATGGAGAATGTGGTTGGAAGCCTAATAAAGGGGGTAAGCACTCATAGACAATTAGCAAACTATTGTGAACATCACGCGTTTGTCTATTGTGTTGAACCCCAAAAGGTCTATGAGGTGCTCGAAGATCCGGATTGGCTCAATGCCATGCATGAAGAACTCAACAACTTTGAGTACAACAAGGTGCGGAGATTGGTTCCAAGGCCGTTGGGGAACCAAAACGTCATTGGAACCAAGTGGATATTCAAGAACAAGCAAGATGCTCATGGGAACATCATTCGCAACAAGGCAAGATTGGTAGCACAAGGCAACTCCCAAGTCGAGGGTATCGACTATGGTGAAACCTTTGCTCCCGTTGCTCGCCCTGAATCCATTCGTTTGTTGATTACTTATGCTTCCCATCATAACTTTAAGTTACAACAAATGGATGTGAAAAGTGCTTTTCTTAATGGTCCTATTAATGAGTTGGTTTATGTCAAGCAACCCCCCGGGTTCGAGGATCCCTACTTCCTGGATCATGTGTATCAACTCGATAAGGCACTCTATGGCCTTAAACAAGTCCCACGTGCGTGGTATGACCACCTTACCAAGTTGTTACAAGATCGTGGATTTGAGGTTGGGCAAATCGAGCCCACTCTTTTTACTAAGAAGGTCAAAGGGGAGTTGTTTGTATGCCAACTATATGTTGATGATATTATCTTTGGTTCCCCTAACAAAGCTTTCAATGAGGAATTTGCCGCTCTCATGACCTCTAAGTTCAAGATATCTTCGATGGGAGAGTTGAATTTCTTCCTTGGTTTTGATATCAAACAAAGAAGAGAAGGTATCTTCATCAACCAAGCCAAATACACTCAAGACATACTAAAAAGATTCAAGCTAAGTGATGTCAAGCCAGCTTATACTCCAATGCCTACCAAGTGCCAACTTGACATTGATCCCAATGGTAAAGCGGTGGATCAAAAGGTATATCGCTCCATGATTGGCTCCTTGCTTTACCTTTGTGCATCTAGACCGGATATCATGTTGAGTGTGGGAATATGTGCATGGTATCAAGCCGCACCGAAGGAAAGCCACTATGTGGCGGTCAAGCAAATCTTTCGATATTTGGCTCATACCCCAAACTTTGGCTTATGGTACGCTAGAGGAGCAAACTTCAAGCTTGAAGGATATATGGATTCCGATCGGGCGGGAGACAAAGTGGATAGGAAGTCCACTTCTGGAGGGTGCCAATTTCTTGGTTGCTCTTTGGTGAGTTGGTCTTCCAAAAAGAAAAGTTGTGTGTCTCTCTCGTCCACCGAAGCGGAATATGTGGCGGCCGGTAGTTGTTGTGCACAACTCTTATGGATGAGGCAAACTTTAAAGGAGTATGGTGTCATTTGTGACAAAGTGCCTCTTTGGTGTGATAATGAAAGTGCCATTGTCGGTGTCAAAACCGGCGGATCTCGGGTAGTGGGTCCCGATCTGCACGTCAAGGCTGATAGTAACAGGAAGCAAGGGACATAGATGTTTACCCAGGTTCCGGCCCTCTCGATGGAGGTAAAACCCTACTTCCTGCTTGATTAATATTGAAGATATGGGTAGTACAAGAGTAGATCTACCATGAGATTGTAGAGGCTAAACCCTAGAAGCTAGCCTATGATGGTATGATTGTAATTGTGATCGTCCTTCTAAGGACCAACCTTTCCGGTTTATATAGACACCAGAGAGGGCTAGGGTTTACATGGAGTCAGTTACAAGGAAGGAAACACAATATCCGGATCGCCAAGCTTGCCTCCCACGCAAAGGAGAGTCCCATCCGGACACGGGCCGAAGTCTTGAGTCTTGTATCTTCATGCTTCAATAGTCCGGACGTTGTACACAGTCTAGCTGTCCGGATACTCCCTAATCCAGGACTCCCTCAGTACCCCCTGAACCAGGCTTCAATGACGATGAGTCCGGCGTGCAGTATTGTCTTCGGCATTGCAAGGCGGGTTCCTTCTCCGAATACTCCAAAGTGGTTATCGAACACGTAGACCGTGTCCGGATCTGCAAGATGATCTTCACATAGCATAAATCTGATCTGCTGGCAATCTTCGTGTGTCGTGCCCATGCATCATGGCCTGGTCCAATGCGAACCGGCGTTTCTTACCCCACCTCGACTTGTGTTACGAGGCGGTTTTATTGGCATGTCCCGTCGAGGTAGAGATCGTGTTCCTCTTATTATGGGATTTTCCATTAATATGGGCGTGCATGACCCCACGACGGCCGTTGGTTTAACTCCGTGTGTTTTTAGATAAGCCTCAAACGGTCACACCGAGGACTCTTAATATTCACCCTCTTTATAAAGGGGTCGAGGCCTATGCCTCTTTTCCACCTTCCTCGTGCCTTCTCGCACCTCGAGTTCTAACACCCGAAACCCAAGCTTCAACACCCCAGATCCTCCAATATGTCCGAATCCGTCCCTCAAGGCCGGTGGGTGGCCTCCTCGATTCGAAAGAAAGACATTGCGAAGATTAGGGAGGTCGGATACCTGATCGCCGATATCCAGCACAAGCTTCCTGCTCCAGGGCAGGTCATCCCCACACCGGAGCCTAATGAGTGCTTAGTTTTTGTCACACACTTCCTCCGCGGCTTGGGCTTCACCCTCGACCCCTTTGTGAGGGGGCTCATATTCTACTATGGGTTGGATTTTCATGATCTGGCTCCAGACTCTATCCTCCATATCTCGTCCTTCATTATCGTGTGGGAGGCTTTTCTCCACGTCACCCCACACTTCGTCTTATGGCTTAAGACCTTCAATGTGAAGCCGAAGATGATCGAGGGGTTACATGTGGAGTGCGGAGGTGCCGTAATAAGCAGGAACGCCGGTGCCCCATGGCCAGAGGGTTCTTTCCCAGAAGTATCCGATGTATGGCAACGGAGGTGGTTTTATGTCACGGCTCCCAGAGGCACAAAATGGGCAGCCGCCCCCGAGTTCCGCTCGGGCCCTCCGTCACAGTTGGTGTCTTGGACAGACGCAGGACGAAATTGGGGGCCGGCTGGTGATGTACCAGTACTGCAAAATCGCGTCCGGGAGCTTCTTGAGAGGGACATCAACCTCGTCAGCATAATGCAAGTGATGTTAATCCGACGGATGTTGTCGTGCCAACGCCGGCCTCTCCGGATGTGGGAGTTCAATCCGGAGGGTCCAAGGACTGTCAAGCACTTCTTCGGCTTGAAGCTCGAAGAGGTGTGCAAATTATTCTTCGGACAGAAAGTAGAGTGTTCGGACACCACCAAGGATGCGGGCCTAAGCTGCAATCGCCTAGATACCCAAGTAAGTAATCTTGACACCGGACACCATGTTTTGCATTTGTCATAATTGTTTATTTGAAAATCATCCGTGGCCAGGAATGGCTCAGCAAGGCGGAGAGAATCAGGTGTCCGGCGCCACTTCCCGAACGCTCGCCTGGCCCTACCATGGCCAAGATTCTTGACCGGGTACTCAACAGAATGCCTTCAGGGAAGGACAAGGGGAAGAATGAAGAAACCGAACTCCACACGCTACGCATCCGAACTGGGGGAATTGTTACCTCCCTTAAGGAGGATAGTCGGGGAGGGAAGGCTAAGGCCTCCTCCCCGCGCGGGAAGAAGAGGGACGCCTCCAAAGACTTGGAGGCGAAGACGCCCAAACCAGGCAAAAAGGTACCCCCCGGGGGGCCTTGCCTCGACGGGCTCCCTCACTGCGTCGTGCCCGCCAATGGGCCAGCCCTCCACCGAGCTGTAAGTCAATCATTAATTTGAAGGTACTATGTTTCTCCTAGATCAATAACCAGGATTCGTCTTTTGCAGTCCGGCTAGCAGCTCTTCTCAACAGAGTTCTACTTCGGGGGATCTTCCTCCAAAGATGATGGAGAGTGAGACCCCACCTACCTCTCTGGTTCATGAAGCGGGCGACACCGAGGTGTCGTCAAGGAGGAGTTTGGATCTAACGAAGCCGGAAGTCAATGCGTCAGCCGCCCTGAGCCCGGAGCGTTTGGCTCCCACGAGGGGCGATGGGAAGGGTCCAGCGCAGTTCAATGTCCGGCCGGACGTACTGACGGGCTTACTGGAGCGAGCTGCGCTCTCGGACAAGCACCGCTCATTAATGAGCGCAGTGCTCAAGAAGATTTCATCCGCTACAAGCGGTTTGAATGAAGCATTCACAAGCCTGCTCAGAGGCTTTGAGGTATGTAGTGAAGAATACACCATTTTATGGCTGAGTGGCACGCGCTAGGTGTGCTCCATATAGATAGTAGCCCCTGAGACACTGGTTGCCCGCCCTAGGCGGCAAACGGGGGATCATAAACCAACTATTGTACTGTAAATATGTGCAGGTACCTATGGGTCCGGCCACCGGCCAGTCCGTTGATGTTGCCGAACTAACGAGGCAGATTGGATCGATTGATGCCGAGATCACGCTGGTGAATGAGCGGCTGGAAAAATCACAAGGTATGTGCCCTGCCTTCCCTTGTACAGGAAAATATGAAGGTGGCATGATATTAATGTAATATGTTTGGACTGCAGATGGTGCTGCTGCCGTGGAGGCCCTGAGGGCGGAACTTGCTCAAGCCAAGGAACAAGCTCGGGTGAGCAACGCGGCTGCCCTAAAGGCGGCCGAGGAATTGAGGGCCGAACAGGCTGCTCATCGCCGAAGCGAGCAAAAGATAGCCGAAATGGCTATTGAGTTAAAAAATGCCGCTGACCGGTATGAGCTCCTTAGAAAGGAGCATGAGGATAATTCGGCCGACCTGAACAAGGCACTTAATGCCACCAAGGAATATGGACCAAGCTCAGGGGTGCGCGGGAGGAGCTTCAATAGGCCGGTAAAATCGCGGCTGGGGGCTCCTATTTGCTGCGGATGAAGTTTTTCGACCCGAAGTACGCTCCCCTGGATGGACGCTGGAGTCCTGCGGACGCATATGTGGATTTGGCGAAGAGTACGGCTGACGTTGCCAAGTTCTTCAAAGATCAAGGTGATAAGGAAGTGGAGAATCTTTTCTGGTCGCAATTCCATGCTCCCATTCGCCCATTGCCGTTAAGTGACAAGATGGCTTTTGTAGCGGAGCTTCACAGGCTATTCAGGCTTGCAATGCGGTCTGTGATAGACCATCTTTGGCCAAAGGGGCCTAAGCCGGACAATTACTTTGGTTTGGTGCAACAGTTCCTTGGGGCCGTGCCTCGGATCGATGCCATGAGGAGGTCGGCGTGTATAGAGGGTGCACGGATGGCTCTTGCCCGCGTTAAAGCCTACTGGGCGGATATGGATGCCACCATTATAGCGGCCCAGGATCCGGTGGGGGGCCAATATCCGGCCGAGCACTACTTGGCGCAGGTCACAGAAGGTGCCCGCCTAATAGAGGCACAGTGCTCGAAGAATGTCTTGTTCGAATGATGAATTGAATCATTGTAAGAACAATGTTTATTTTGTTTATGAGGCTATATTTATATTGTTTGCCTGAAAATATGATTGTGTCGCCTGTGCGGCCGTTTATATATATGTATATATAAATATGTAATCCGAAAGTTAGCAGTCGTTGGCTTTAGCCCCCACGCATACAATGCGGGGGTGTTCGCGAAAAATATGCTTAATCACACTTGATCCAACGTCTTGGTCCATTAAGGAGGTGATAGCACGTCGAACTAAGCAACCGGACTATATAGCTGTAACACTTTCGCTTAGCTGTGGGAGTCTAACGTTGGGGCTACTATGTAGCCCCTGGTGCCTTCGCGTGCATCCGAATACGGGCGCGTATGTACATGACCGGGAAATGGCCCTTCGTTAATGCGGAGGAATCCTAAAGATTCCGGTGAGTCTTCGAGTGGTTGAACAGTCTCTCGCTGCATCATGACATTAAGTTTTTCGGCTTTCTCTACTGAGGTGCTCATCCGGAATAACTAGGGCACAATCACAGTAGTTCTCCTTTGGCCACCTTAGCCGATAATAATGGAACGTAAGGCGGCAAACCCAGGAGCCGGGCAAACCCAACATTTGACCAAAGACATGATTCGGAGCTGATGCATATAAGGCCAAACTCGTGACGCCGAACACTCCCGAAGGTATTCGGACTTTATAACAGATGATGGGCTCAAGAATGCCCATTCATTATAAACCATGTGTTTCCAGGTACGTCCATTAATCTATCATGGCGAAATGCCAAAAACGGCAGTATCCTCTGTGGGTATGGAACCCATGGGATGGTTAAACAACAAGAGGAAATAGAAAAGGTTTACACAGGGGCTTAATCTAAAAAGAAACCTGTTGAACGGGGCCCTGCTGCACGTCTGTGCCTTTGTCTCCGTTGTGCCGTATCCTGGAAGGGTATCGCGCGAATGTTGTCTATGGAAAAGGAAAACTCATAGGAGAGTACAACGTAAGTATGCGGTGGATAGTAAAAGTGTAAGATGTTGGCCTGCCAATAAGGTTGAGCCAAGTGTGGGGCTTTATTAAGTATTTATAGCCACTGGTATCCGCTATGGGATTACATATATGGTGCCCTGGTTTGATCTGGGCTACCGGACTCGTCTAACCGTGTCCGTGGTCTTAACGACCAGTCATGTTTTTTTTTGATATTGGAGGCCGCTTATAGTCCGGCCGCTAGGGCCGTCGTGTGTTTCTCTGTGCGTGAAGAGCACTCTGTTATTCCGCTAACGGTGATGACGCCCTGTGGACTAGGCATCTTGAGTGTAAGGTAGCCATAGTGCGGCAGTGCGTTGAAGCGGGCGAAGGCCATTCTTCCGAGCACTGCGTGATAGTCGCTTTGGAAGGGTGCGATGATGAAGAGTAGTTCTTCGCTTCTGGAGTTGCCTGGAAAGCCGAATGTTACCTCCAGTATGACGGAGCCCCTGCTGTAGGCTTCAACGCCTGGTATCACCCCTTCAAAGGTGGTGTTGCTTTGGCTGATTCTGGATGGGTTTATCCCCATCCTGCGGACAGTGTCCTCATATATTAAATTGAGACTACTGCCGCCGTCCATGAGGACCCGGGTGAGACGGTATCCGTCGATTATTGGGTCAAGCACCAAGGCCTTTGATCCTCCGCGCCGAATACTAGTTCGGAGTGATCGGATAAGACATCCAGTAGTTAGATGCGGGTATGATGGGCTCTATATCATGCGCGTCTCTATGCGCGCGTTCGTGCCTTCTCATGGATGTACGAGTTGCGTGGATCATGTTCACTGTTTTAACCTCTGGCGGGAATTTTTGCTGTCCTCCAGTGTTTGGATGGCGAGGTTCATCCTCGTCCTCACTTGGTGTTTCCCTTCCCTTGTGTTCGGCATTTAATTTGCTGGCCTGCTTGAAGACCCAGCACTCTCTGTGCGTGTGGTTCGCAGGTTTGTCAGGGGTGCCATGAATTTGGCATAGTCTGTCCAGGACTCTGTTCAGACCGGATGGTCCTTCTTTACTGCCTTTAGATGGCTTATTTTGCTGATTGGGTCGAGAGCCCCTGAATCCGGCATTAACCATCATGTTATACGGGCTCTCTTCCTTGTTTTGGCATTTGTTTTTATGACGCCGTGGCTTCCCGTTGCCATCCCTTATTTCGGATGTGCTGGGGTCGCTGGTGCCTTTACGGGCTAGCCAGCTATCTTCGCCCGCGCAAAAGCGTGTCATAAGGCTTGTTAAGGTTGCCATTGTTCTTGGCTTTTCTTGGCCGAGGTGTCTGGCGAGCCACTCGTCGCGGATGTTGTGTTTGAATGCTGCTAAGGCTTCGGCATCCGGACAATCGACAATTTGATTCTTCTTAGTGAGGAATCTGTTCCAAAGCTTGCGGGCAGACTCTCCGGGCTGTTGGATTATGTGACTTAAATCGTTAGCATCCGGAGGCCGGACATAAGTCCCTTGAAAATTCGCCCTGAAAGCGTCCTCGAGTTCCTCCCAATTCCGAATTGAATTTTCTGGGAGGCTTTTCAACCAGTGTCTAGCTGGTCCCTTTAGTTTGAGGGGAAGGTATTTGATGGCGTGGAGGTCATCCCCACGGGCCATATGTATATGTAGGATAAAGTCCTCGATCCAGACCCCTGGGTCTGTTGTTCCGTCGTATGCCTCTATGTCGGTGAAGCACAGGGTGTGAGCAGCCCCTCTGTATCTGGACGTGTTGTGGCATGCCGTTGGCTGTTGTTGTGTCCGGTGTTTATTTCGACCTGGTATTTGATTGGCATAATTGTTTTGACGACCACAGTCCCCCGCCGAGGTGTGTCCTTTAGATCCGTAAATGGACCTAGCTGCGCCAGCTTTCTTATCCAGGTGCTCACGTAGATCGTGCGCGTCTTCGGTAGCTGCTTTGTTGCGGTTATGAAGTGGTACGTCTGGCCTCCTGGTCGTGTTACTCTTTGGTGGAACGGCCTCGTCGTCGAATTCTGGCAGTAGCTTGCGTTTTGGGTAGCTCTTTGTATGGCGATCGTCGCCATATCTTTCTTCAGTGTCTAGCACTTTGTTCCATCTGCGGTTGAGCGTTTCTTGTGCGGCTTTAAGCCGTTGCTTCTGCTTCTTCAGACCTCTCGCTGTGGCCATAATCTTTCTATGGAGGTTATCTCGTTCCACGCGTTCTTCCGAAATGATGAATGCATCATCGTCCAGACTGTCTTCTTGTCCCGGGCCGGTTTGATGAACTCGTCCCTCTGGATCATTGTCTCCGGGCATCTGCTCCGAACTGTGTTCAGCATGACCTAGCTTGTCCTGCTCCATCGCTGGTTCCGTATGGTCATTGTTGCCTTCGGGGTTGACCGGAGTATCGATCCTTCTGGCGCTTTTACTGCTATTTTTACTGTTGCTAGACTTGGAACAGCGTCTGCGCCGTCGCTTTGGCTTTTGCCCGGGGGTTTTATCTTCCGGATTGTCACTGTCGTCCTCCTTGGGTGTATCCACCATGTATATGTCGTGTGACGAGGCCGAAGTCCAGTACCCCATAGATTCTGAATCTTCTCCTGCATCGTCGTCCATACTGTCGATGCCTTCGGAGTCAAAGTCAAGCACGTCGGTTAAATCATCAACCGTGGCTACGAAGTGGGTGGTGGGTGGGCAATGAATTTCTTCGCCGCCTGCTTCCCACTCGAGACGGACATAGTTTGGCCCGGAATTTTCTGTCAAAGAGAGAGTTTTTAACGAATTCAGCATGTCGCCAAAGGGCGAGTGCTGGAAGATACCCGCAGCGGTGAATTCCATTACCGGAGCTCAACCAGGCTCGGCAGGCTCGGGAGCACGCGGACGGGAACCAACATCAGGATGTGAATTCGGGGGTCCGAAGTCACAGGCCCCCACAGAGGTGAGGCCCGTGTTCGGCTCCATCGCCGATGAGTGTGCGGCCTGCAGGGCGAGGTCCACCCCTCTGTCCTTAGGCAACACAACTTGCTCCGGGTTTAGATCCTGACCTTTGTCCGACAGCAGGTTTAAGCCATGCTCGTCGTGATTGTTCGGTGATCCTGGCATAGGCTCGAATCCATCTAAGATCAAGTCTCTGTGGATGACTGTTGTGTAGTTCAGGTTTCTGAGCGTGATCTGATGGCCAGGGGCATAGCTGCCGATCTGCTCCAGATGGCCAAGCGAATTGGCCCGCAGGGCGAAGCTTCCAAACACGAAGATCTCTCCAGGGAGAAAAGTCTCACCCTGGACCATGTTGTTAATGATTGAAGGAGCCATCGAGCCTTGAGGTGACGACACAGAAGAACTCTCAATGAAAGCACCAATGTCGGTGTCAAAACCGGCGGATCTTCGTTAGGGGGTCCCGATCTGTACGTCAAGGCTGATAGTAACAGGAAGCAAGGGACACAGATGTTTACCCAGGTTCGGGCCCACTCGATGGAGGTAAAACCCAACTTCCTGCTTGATTAATATTGAAGATATGGGTAGTACAAGAGTAGATCTACCACGAGATCGTAGAGGCTAAACCCTAGAAGCTAGCCTATGATGGTATGATTGTAATTGTGATCGGCCTTCTAAGGAACAACCTCTCCGGTTTATATAGACACCAGAGAGGGCTAGGGTTTACATGGAGTAGGTTACAAGGAAGGAAACACAATATCCGGATCGCCAAGCTTGAGATCCACGCTAAGGAGAGTCCCATCCGGACACGGGCCGAAGTCTTGAGTCTTGTATCTTCATGCTTCAATAGTCCAGACGTTTTACACAGTCCGGCTGTCCGGATACCCCCTAATCCAGGACTCCCTCAGCCATCAAGATTTCTCTTAACCCGGTGCAACATTTCAAGACGAAGCATATTGAGATTCGGTATCACTTCATCCGGGATCACATTAGGAGAGGGGAGATCGAGCTCAAGTATGTCAACACTCATGATAACCTTGCAGATATTTTCACGAAGCCCTTGGATGAAGCAAGATTTCGCGAGTTAAGGCATGAGCTAAATATCATTGATTCGAGCAATGTGACTTGAACCCTTGCACATCCCACCACACTCAACTTGTTGTCTAGTTTAGGTGTAGGCATGGACATAGGGGGAGTGTTGTTCTCTCAATGAACTCTTCCTCCCCCCATTATGCATAAATTGATCAACTCTTTCACAATTAACCATTCATGATGGTACATGTGCTTCAAAGACGAGTTTTGGTCATGGGCCTAAGGATAATTCTTCGCGGTGCCATACAAATCAACTCAAACATAGGTGGCTCCGGCCACCGCCCCCTCCTTGGAGAGGTTGTGTCTCGTTTTGCTCTTTGTTGCCTCTTGTTTGGTTGCGGTGTTTTGCTTGTTAGCTCATTAGTGTGTGTGTTCTCTTGAAGGTTCCGTGCAAAGTCGTTTTTCTCCCTTGTTTAAAACTGCATTTTCTTGGGTTCACGGTACTACCATGGTCCGCCACGGTACTACCGCAGGGCATGGTACTACCGCAACCAGCACGGTAGTAATTCTTTACTACCGCTGGTGGAGCAGTACTACCGCCCCCGGCACGGTACTTCCGCCCGGGCGGTACTACCGCAATGAGTCACGGTACTACCGTGACGTAGCGAGCGCGTGGGGGTTATGAGCGGGCAGGGGGAGTTCCAACTTCCCCATACCCATTCACTCCTTCTCCTCACGCTGCCTCTCTCTCTCCTGCTCACGAGCGGCGCCGGAGACCCTCGCCGGATCTCCCTCTCCGGCTGCTCTCCTTGGATTCCAACCGGTGGGATCATTCCCCACCACTTCCTCTTGCCATGGACCAAGGTCTTTCCCCAAATCCCTCTCTTTTTGGCTTGTTCTTTTGCTTCTAGGTTTTGGGGAGATGCTAGTTGTTCTTGAGATTTTAGGCTAAATCTTTGCAAGAGTAGGATGGATGAGAGTAGTAATGCGTAGAGTTTATACATAATATGTTGTCCCGTGGTAGATTTGATCGGCCGTAGTACTGCTTTGTCATCACGGTAGTTCTCAGATTCAATTATTGTTTCAGATCTGAAAACATGCGGTACTACCGCACCTCAGGCGCGGTACTACCACTCTCGTGGTACTACCGTACCTCCACCGCGGTACTACTGCGTGCGCGGTACTACTGTGATTTGGCGCGGCACTAATTTTTTTGTTCCACGTGACCAAGCGGTGCTACTGTTGCTGTCAAATCTATCGTGTGGCAATTATTATGTGCGAATTCTACTTGTTTCACTGTTTTGCTGCATTCGTTGCACTGATCCTTCTCGCGTTTCTTGCATGTTTGTTTTGTGGTGTGTGGCTCGGGTGCTCATGCTCGCCGGTCCAATCCAAGCCGTGACATGGGCTCCAAGCGCCTTCGCAATGAAGACGAATCCCCTGAGGGCTCCAGTGCCCCCCAACATAGGACCAAGACCACCGCCACCAAAGACAAGGAACCCGCCATGAGTATGGATGAGATGTCGCTTGCTGAGTTCGTCTCTCGTAGGAAAATCAATCCCTACATGACTCCTCGTGCCAACCTTCGAGGGAATGAGTTGTTCTGGATCAAGCAGCAAAACCTCATTTATTTGGATGTGATCAAGGCCAAGAGGAATATCTATGTGGATGTGCATTGGATCGACATGCATCATATGAGGGAAGAGAAGCACCAGGCATACTTTGGTGAGGCTTTGGATCTAGTGGAGCAGTTTGGCATTGAGCATATCATCTCCTTTCACAAAGACTATGATCCGGAGATTGTGGCTCAGTTCTTCGCCTCGGTGTACTTTCATCCTAATGAGGACAGGACAATGACTTGGATGACCAATGGTCGGAGGCTGACGGCTACCTGGAAGAAGTTCATGACTTTGCTTGGTGTTTCGGATGAGGGGCTCGCCACACCCCAAGGTGTTCGTCCTCATGCCAATATCGAGTCTGCCAACAAGAACAAGCTTCAGCCCTTCCTTTTTGAGAAGAAGCTCTCTAGTGGAAAGTCTTCATGGGTGCTCAAGTATTTCCTGGACATCATGTACCGGATCTTCCGCAACTCTCTCTTCCCATGCATTGGGGATAAGGACAAGGTACACGCTTATCTTGTGGACATGTTGCTCCTATGTGAAGAAGCGTGCAACTCCCAGACGTTACATCATGTGGTGTGAGCTCCGGTTTGCCGTGTTCAACTACAAGGTCCCCATCTATGGACCGTATTTGTTTCAGCTGATCTCTGCAACTTGGGAGAAGCTCTACCCTCAGGATGACTTTGAGGCCCCTGATTGGATTCGACATGATTCCATCCGGCTCCGTGTCAAGCCTCAGTGGGCTAACACCACTTCTCGTGCTGAGGCTGCGGCTGCCATGGATGTGGATGCAGATGAGGGTGAGGAGGAGCCAGCAGATGAGGTCAGCTCTGAGCGGTACACCCCTCCCTCCTTTGAGCCATCTTGGGCTAAGAGGGTGAAGAACAAGATGAAGGCCTTGTTCTGCATGCAGGCCAAGGGTCAGTACAGGTCTCATGTTGCCTCCAAGGAGAGTCGCCGCCGGGACAAGAAGATCATGAGGCCGTATGGACAGGACGTTTCTGGCGGTTCTGAGGATCGCATCACTCCAGAGGCTGAGTGGATGGTGAAATAAGGCTTCAAGTGGACCGATTCTGAGGAAGACGTCAAGGAGACTATTCCTGCTGCCGAGTCTGACGAGGACCGTGCGTCTGACTACTCCACTTGAGCCACCACTTGTGTGTAGGTGTCCTCTCTGCCTTTTTGGCATCTCGATGCCAAAGGGGGAGAGAGTGCAGGGATTTGCGAGAGTCTTGTGTCTTGTGTTTGCTTTGCTCGTGCTTGTTCCGTTGAATCCTGCTTTGCTTTGGTTTAGTTTGCTCGTGAGATTTGGTCTATCTTATCATATGATGTAAGACATATGCACTCTATCGTACCTTATTACCTTATTGAGCCTATGCTATCTCGTGCTTCTTATGTTTTGCTCATACTTACTATCTTGTTTAGTGTTAGCCTTATTATTGCAAGATATGCTTTGTCTCTAAAATACAGGGGGAGTGGTGATCCTAGTATTCGTGCCGTGCAGTCCAAAGCACTTTACTCCCTAGCACGAATCTAGGGGGAGCTCGTCTATATTCTAGAGATGTGGGGTTTGCTTGTGCTACTTTCTTTCCATTTCGTGCAAATCTCGTATTGTCATCAATCCACCAAAAAGGGGGAGATTGTAAGGGCATGTTTATCCCTAAGGTGTTTTGGTGATTGATGACAATGCTTTTGCGGACTAATCGTGTGCGTTGAGTATTTCAGTTTCTTCGTCGTTAGGCACAAGACGTTTTGGTACCCCTTGAAGACTATTGAAGACGGAGGTATTCTACGTCTCTTTTGGTGGATTTGAGTCGTAGGATAGCCGTTCTATTAAGAGGGGGTCCGCGGTGGAAAGGTTTGGGTGGAATCATCACGTACACGTTTTCTTCCTTTACCCCGCCTTTCCCTTTGCGCTTTAGAGCATCCTCCGTTATCTCCTTTACTATACAAAAAGAAGGATTCCTGAGTGCTGCTATTTGAGGCATGCGGTAGTCCTGCTCCTAGGAGCGGTAGTACCGCAGGCCCCTGCGGTAGTACCGCAAGCCATCTTGGTAGTACCATAGGTGCCCACGGTAGTGCCGCTCCTACAAAGCTGTAGTACCATGGCCTGAGGCCAGGCTCAGCCTCTCTTGTGGCTGTAGGGGCGGATGTAATTTTTTACATCCGCGCCCTACATGGTAGTACCACCCCAGGTGCGCGGTAGTACCGTGAGTCCTGGTCTGGCTCAGTAGCACGAGCGGAAGTAGGGGCGGATGTAATTTTTTACAACCGCTCCCTGCGCAGTAGTACCGCAAGCCAGGCGCGGTAGTACCGTGTCGGATTTTTGCACCATTCGATTTTCAGCGGAAGTAGACACGGATGTATTTTTATTCATCCGTGCCCTTCCCAGCCTAGTCCATCCTGGCCTTGCGGTAGAACCGCAAGGGGGAGTGGTAGTACCACGTCAGCGGCAGTACCGCTCTTAGCCTTGGCGGCTCTAGCCTGGACTAGGCCCTGCCGCTGCAGCTGTAGTATCGCGGCACATCAAGGTAGTACCATGAGTCCCTGCGGTAGTACCACTTGTCTGGAGCGGTAGTACCGCAGGTCGCAGGCTGAGTAAGTGGATAATGGTTGGATTTGTCTCTCCACTATATAAGGGGTGTCTTCTTCCTCTAGTTGACCACCTCTTCCATCCCGAAGCTCCATTGTTGCGCCAAGCTCCATTTTCGCCCGATCTCTCTCCCTAGCCAATCAAACTTTTTGATTTGCTCGGGATTGGTTGAGAAGGCCCCGATCTACACTTCCACCAAGAGAAATTTGATTCCCCCCACTAATCCCTAGCGGATCTTGTTACTCTTGGGTGTTTGAGCACCCTAGACGGTTGAGGTCACCTCGGAGCCATAGTCCATTGTGGTGAAGCTTCGTGGTGTCGTTGGGAGCCTCCAATTAAGTTGTGGAGATTGCCCCAACCTTGTTTGTAAAGGTTCGGTCGCTGCCTTCAAGGGCACCAATAGTGGAATCACGACATCTCGCATTGTGTGAGGGCGTGAGGAGAATACGGTGGCCCTAGTGGCTTCTTGGGGAGCATTGTGCCTCCACACCGCTCTAACGGAGACGTACTTCCCCTCAAAAGGAAGGAACTTCGGTAACACATCCTCGTCTCCACCGGCTCCACTCTTGGTTATCTCACACCTCTACTTTTGCAAGCTTACTTGTGTTATATCCCTTGCTTGCTTGTGTGCTTGTTGTTGTTGCATCATATAGGTTGTTCACCTAGCTGCATATCTAGACAACCTACTTTGATGCAAAGTTGAATTTGGTAAAGAAAAGCTAAAAATTGTTAGTTGCCTATTCACCCCCCTCTAGTCAACTATATCGATCCTTTCACTGTTCATTTGCTTTCCAAAGTTGCTTGCAGACTTTTAGTGATCTTTAAGGGAGTTGGTGCTTTCGTGCTTTGATTCGCCGAGTTAGATTCTTCTCCTCCTTTTTCGTTTGCTTTTAGCCTGAGGTCCGGGAAGATGTGGCAGTTGCCTATCGCTCTTCCTCCCCTTGTGCGTGGGGAGGCAGGTGTGTGCGCCTTGGGCCCGCCCTCGTGCGCGCACACCGCACCGAACCCTGTTGTCCCAGTGCTTCAGCATTATCCTCGCGAGGAGCCCTCGATCAAGCTCATGGGCACCATCCCCCCTCATGTCCGTGCCCCCCGGGCAGCGTGACACGGTGCATTAAGCCACAACTAACCTCGACAGGGGGCTTGTGCTGAAAGGAACATGGTGCTAGACAAGCTTCTTTCTCTAAACAGCTTTGCAGCGGATCTACTCCCAAGGGCAGAAGCGCCTCCCGAGTCGCCGAGAACGGGGGCTTCGCCAGACACCAAGGGCCTCACCCTCGTGAGGAGTGAAGTCACTACAAACGCGTCAAGCTAAGTTACCCCACTCTTGCATACCAAGAGTACAGACGCTAAAGCATGGCCTTGAGATAATAAGCATAGCATAAAAGGGGGCATAACTGCCATAGTTCATTACACACCCCAGCGGGGTACACTGCCTTTTTTCGAATTACAGGAGAAAGGAAAGGCTAAACAAAGATGGCCCGAGGGCGTGCGGATCCAGCGCCGGTGCCGCGTCCTCAAGCAGCGCCTCAAGGTGGCCCCGACACTCCACCAGTTCCCCCGCAGGTGGCCCGGGGCCGTGGCGGGTCTTGAGTCCAAGTTCGGTGGCCCCGGGCTCATGCCGGGCTCCCCTTCGGCTTCACCGGAGCATGGCGGCGGGATGACCCACCGCTGCCCTCGATCCAAACTCGATGGCATGGGGGCTAGTCGTAGCCGCCGCTTCTCGAGCTCTCACCCGAGGAAGAGCTACCGCCACAAGAGGAGGAGCGGATGTCGTCAGGGCCAAGCTCGCCTTCACCATCTTCATTGTCGCTGCCGTCTTTGGGGCAGCACCCCATAGGACGGCCGTCCTCCCTGAACACCCTCACGTAGAGGGTCGCCAGGCAGTCGTACATGAAGTGGAGGGTGTACCTCCCACCCAGGCCTCGTGCACGGGCGAACCTCTGCCAGCCGCGGGTTAGGACCACGCTGCCTGTGGCAGCGACCTCCGTCCTGACTCACGAGGACCTGCTGCAGCAGCCGTCAGCCTGCAGCCAAAGGCCATCGAACCCCGAGGATGGCAGCTCTCGGGATAAGAAGCGTGGAAGCCGGAGCAAGGTGCTGGCAGGCGCCTCCGGCCACACCACAAACTCCGGAAGCACATCCACCAAGGAGAAGCGTGGGTGGGGAGGGCGCGCAACCACGCTGCGCCTCCCCTCATCGTGGGGGCTACTCTAGAGCCGGTGGTCCCTGCCACGAGAAGAGGTACCACCACGGGCGCCAAGAGAGACGCCGGCCCTGGGGGATGCGTGCCTGCGCCCCTGGGGGCCACAACAGGGGTCACAGGGTGCTTACGGGGACAGCCGCGGCCTCTCTTAGGAGGCGGAGAGGCTGGACCCTCCTTGGAAGCCTTCCCCTTTTCGGCCACAAAAAACCTCCTCGTCGGCGGCATGGAGCAAGGTGGAGAAGGAGAAGAAATGGGAAGCAAGAAGACGGAGGAGAGATGAGTGAGGGGGGCTGCCCCTCCACCTCACTTATAGCCAAAGGGAGGCCAACCACCGACCTCCACGACCTTGTGCCATGATGATCTTCTGCATGCAGCATCGATCCATCAAGTCGAACGGTTCCTGAGGCGGCGTGGGGAAGTGGAGACGCCCACGTCCCACAAATTGCCATGGGTCGTTCAAAGTTGTAGGAGGTTACGGCCCGCGGTGCTCCGCACTTGCCCTTTGGCTTCGCCTAGAAGCCAAGTCTGAGCGCGCCTTGGGCCCAGGGGCTACTGTCGGTGTTCTGGATACGGGGGTACCCAGAGTTGCCTGCTTGTGGCCCACTGCACGGCTCCATTAGCATCCTCGTATGGCCCAGATTAAGCATCAATAGCTCAAGACCCTCGCGAGGGACCAATCCTTGTGAGGCAGACGACGCCAAGACCCCCGAGGGATCGGCCTCCTCAGGCTGGCTCCCGAGGGGTGGAGAGTTCTATGTAAGGTGCACCTCATGAGGCTCAGCTGACATGAGCCATGATGACCAAGGTCAGGCGGGCACCAAGCGGGTGCCAGCGGGCGTAGGGCGCCAGTTTCCCCTTTGGTGCAAAGGAGGCAAGCGGGAGGCATGGAGTCCCGACGAATCAGCCAAAGGTTTCCATTCTGGTGCAACAAGACCAAGACCGCCAGGACGACAGGATGGAGGTCATTGTCGGTGTCAAAACCGGCGGATCTCGGGTAGGGGGTCCCGAACTGTGTGTCTAAGGCTAATGGTAACAGGAGGCAGGGGACATGATGTTTTACCCAGGTTCGGGACCTCTCGATGGAGGTAATACCCTACTTCCTGCTTGATTGATCTTGATGATATGAGTATTACAAGAGTTGATCTACCACAAGATCGTAGAGGCTAAACCGTAGAAGCTAGCCTATGATTATGATTGTTATTGTCCTACGGACTAAACCCTCCGGTTTATATAGACACCGGAGGGGGCTAGGGTTACACAGAGTCGGTTACAGAGAAGGAGATCTACACATCCGAATTGCCAAGCTTGTCTTCCACGCAAAGGAGAGTCCCATCCGGACACGGGACGAAGTCTTCAATCTTGTATCTTCATAGTCCAACAGTCCGGCCAAAGTATATAGTCCGGCTGTCCGAGGACCCCTTAATCCATGACTCCCTCAGTAGCCCCTAAACCAGGCTTCAATGACGATGAGTCCGGCACACAGGTTGTCTTTGGCATTGCAAGGCGGGTTCCTTCTCCGAATACTCCATGGAAGATTTTGAACATGAGGAACATGTCCGGCTCTGCAAAACAAAATCCACACACCGCTGTAGAGAGTACAATATTCCACAGATCTGATCTGCTGACAGCTTTTTATGAGATCACACCGCGGTCTGGTCTTTATTCGAACCGTTTTTCATAACCAGCCACTACACGTGCTGCGAGGCGGTTTTATTGGCACGTCTTGTCGTAGCAGAGATCGTGTCCCCCTTGTCACTGGATTCTCATCAATACAGGTGTGGGTAACACAACCGTGTTTGTTTAATATGACTCCTCGATTTTAGGCAAGTCCCAAACAGTCACACGGGGGACGCTTGATATTCGTCATCTTTATAAGGGGGCCCAAGGCCTGTCCTTTTCTTCCCACGCTTGATCCTTCCCCGCCCAATCCTCGAGTACCAACACACAAGGCTTAAGCTAAGCGTTTCAGACTTTCAACCATGTCCGGATCCAACCTTCAAGGCTGGTGGATGGCCTCCCCCGTCACAGAGGAGGACGTCAAGAAGCTTAGGGAGGCCAGGTATCTCACCGCCGAGATTCCGCACAGGCTACCTGCTCAAGGGCAGGTCGTCCCTACTCCTGAACCCAACGAGAGTGTTGTTTTTAGTTCCCACTTTCTCCGAGGGCTAGGTTTTAGCGTTGATCCCTTCGTGAGAGGGCTCATGTTCTACTACGGACTAGATTTACATGATCTAGCTTCGGATTCCATCCTTCACATCTTGTTGTTTATCGTCGTGTGTGAAGCCTTCCTCCGCATCACCCCTCCCCCCCACTTCGGCCTATGGCTCAAGACCTTCAATGTGAGGCCGAGGGTGATTGATGGGCGTCACGCGGAATGCAGAGGTGCTATAATAAGCAAAGGCGCCGACGCCCCATGGCCAAAGGGTTCTTTCACAGAAACTTCTAATTTATGGCAGCAGGAGTGGTTTTACATCACAGCTCCCCGAGGTACAAAGCGGGCGGCCGCTTCAGTGTTCTGCTCGGGCCCTCTGCCGCAACTGGCATCATGGGTCAAGAAGGGGCTGGACTAGGGGCCGATTAACGATGTGCTGATACTGCAAAGCCACATCCAAGACCTCCTTAAGAGGGATGTCAGTCTAGTCAAGATAATGCAAGTGATGCTGGTTCGTTGAGTCCTGCCCTGCCAACGTCGTCCTCTCCTTATGTGGGAGTTCAACCCGGAAAGACCGCGAACCATTCAACAATTCTTTGGCATGACACTCAAAGAGATGTATGGGTCATTCTTTGGATCATGAATAAAGTGTCCGTACACCACCGAGGACGTGGGTCTCAACTGCAACCGTCCGGATACCCAAGTAAGTAATTCCGCTACCGAACACACCATAATTTATGTTTATTATAACATCATTCTGAAAAATTGCTCTCTGCCAGGACTGGATAAGGAAGGCGGAGAGGATTAGGTGTTTGACCCCTTTTCCCGAAGGCTCGTCGGATCCTTTGTTGACCAGGATGCTTGAGCGCGCGCCGTATCTGGTGCCATCAGGAGAAGACGAGGGGAGGAATAGAGAAGCCACAAGTGGGCCTCATATTTTACACATCCAAATTGGGGGAGTAAGTGCCTCCTCGAAGGAGGATAATCAGAGAGGGGAACCTAAAATTCCCTCTCCTCAAGGTAAGAAAAGGGCCGCCTCTGAAGACTTGGAAACGGAGGCTTCCAAACGAGGGAAGAAACCCTCGCCAAGGGGCCCTGCCCCAGAGGGCGTCCTTACCGCACAACGCCCGCAAGGGGGCCAGCCCTCCACCGAGCCGTAAGTAAAAGAGTACTTTGGTAAATATATCCCGTTTTGTCTCTGAGGATAACAACCAAAACATATTTGTTGCAGTCCGGCTCGTAGCCCTTCTCCATAGAGTTCATCTTTGGGGGATCTTCCTCCGGATATGATGGAGAGCGAAATGCCTCCCCCTGCCTCCCCGTCACATGGGGCGGACGACCCTGAGGTGTCGTTGTCGGTTCAATATCCGGCGTATCTCATAGTAGGGGTCCTAAGCTAGACGTCTTGGAGTGATGGTAACAAGGACACGGGGTTTTACCCAGCTTCGGGCTCTCTTGATGAGATAATACCCTACATGTTGCTTTTGATTGTATTCATATGGGTGTAGTACAGAGTACATGTGTCTACCATGAGATTGTAGTAATGAATATGAGATTGTCTATTTACTAGCCTGGCCTCGGTTTATATAAGACACCGGAGGCCTAGGGTTTAGGAGAGTCCTTGTCTTGGGTGCCAAGTCTTGTGGAGTCTTCCTTGTATGCGGCAGGGGTTGTCCGAACTGGCCCATGAGTATACGGCCATGGGGGTCCTCGGCCCAATCCAACTGATCGGGAGATGACGTGCTGAATACCCCCTAGTCCAGGACACCGTCAGTAGCCCCCTGAACTGGTCTTCAAGTTGGGGACGCTCCTCGATTCTTCCGAACCGTTCTTCACCTTCGGTCGTTGGTCTTGAAAACTGGTTCAACAAATATTCTCGTCTTTGATCTTGAGGATCGCCGAGGTGATTCCGAAGAGTTTACACATCGGGTATCCGCGGAGCCCACCTTTAAGTTTCCGGCCGTTATCAATGCCTTGTTATTTTTATGCCAAACCTCGGGTTTGAAGTTGTTCCCGAGCGAAAACATCCTCTTGCATTCGAGCTCCAACGCTGGACTGCATTCGAGGTATCTATAGCAGCCAAGCACCAACACCGGACTGCTTCTGAGCTCCAACGCCGGAATGTATCCGAGCTCCAACACCGGACTATGTCCAAGCTCCAACGCCGGACTATGTCCAAGATCCAACGCCGGACTGTATCCGAGGTGGTGCACCACCTCGGCCATGGGCTGATTTTAATTCCGAATTATGCAATGTAATCTCTGCCGAGATGTATAGCCAGTAGTCCTCAAGGTGCGTGTTGGCCTAATATCCGGGATGCACCTGATGGAAAAAATCAAACCGCTGACCCTAGTAGCCCCTGAGACTCAGGTCGATTCATAAAATCAGCCTGAGGATCAATTCCCAGCTCGGCAGCATACTTAGGAATAGAAACACGGTGTGCAAAGTCCTCGAGACTCAGGTTGGGTGCGGCCGACCCACCTGAGGATAATAATCTCCTCGTAAACTATATTGCGCTTTAAATTTTCTCCATTGGATTGTCAGTGCAGTAGCTTCCGAGACACTGGTCGGGTGGCAACACCAGATCAGGGGATCGATGTGCCCTTTTAATATTTGTAAATAATAAGCCCGAAGCCTAGTAGCCCCCAAGCCTTCATGCAGGCACGGGAGGCCGAATTAAGGATCGATATCCATAGTAAAATCACAAATTATGTGTAATGACTCTATGTATCCAAGTACTTTACATCATTAACGCTCGGATCCGCATTGTACAAAACTTTGCTGACTAACCATCGGCTTCAACCTCCTTGGCCAGCAGCCGAGGAGTGTTTGTCCTACTTTA
This sequence comes from Triticum timopheevii, assembly GCA_963921465.1. Taxonomy (NCBI): domain Eukaryota; kingdom Viridiplantae; phylum Streptophyta; class Magnoliopsida; order Poales; family Poaceae; genus Triticum; species Triticum timopheevii. The sequence goes on from OY997272.1 coordinate 176,434,355, forward strand.
TAAAGCCTTTATGAGGGCAAAGATTTACGACAAACAAGGCAATCCAGCCATATGGTTTTATAAACAAAGGTACGCAGAGAGACATGTCACATTATTGTTTAACATAAGAAACATCGTCCAAAGAAAATAGTCCCACTATCGGTTCCTTACTTTGGGTTGTCATGCTAAGTATGATCATGAAACCTCAGCTCCAATCAATGTGGGAGGAAAATACTGAGGATTTAGTTTGGGGAAAGCTTCCAAACTCTAAGGTCTAAATGAACCCAAATTTTCACTTCCGTTGCGACCGTTTATAATCTGAAAGTGGCCCATCATCGGCTTCTACCCCCTTGTAGATGCTACGCAAGGTGTTTCCGAAATAACAAAACAACCCTTAGCCGACGTCTCGGTGCCCGAAGGCGGTTGTGTTGGCGGAAACGAGGTAATCAGATATGCGGGCTTTATAACTTTCACTTAGTCATAGGAGCTTAAAGTTGGGAGGCCAGCAAGTAGCCCCCCAGTTAGTGTTCGGCGACAGCCGAGGTCAAGCCGTAAACACTTCGGCCAATGTTATGAATGACCCATCATTTAATACAGTCATCGGACCGCTGACCAGTTTACGCTTATTATGACAGTCAGTTTTCGGCTTTCTCCACTGCGGTGCTTAACCATGCGAGCTGGAAGCACAATCACAATGGTTCTCCCTTTGCACACCTAGCCGAACAAAGCGGAACATAGGAGGCATGCACAGGAGCCGGGCAACCCAACTATTGACCGAAGACACAATTTGAAACTGATGCATATATAGCAATATCCGAGATTTTTTGCCGAATCTCTAAAGTTGTCCGGCGTTGCACCGCGAGACTTATGCGGAAAACACACAAATAGTTGAAAAGTGCCATAGGATTGGAAAACCAAGAAAAAATGTCAGGAAAAACTTGACCTCCGAACTAGATCAATTGTTCGGTGCCAACCAGAAAATTGGTCTTAGAAAAAAAATTGTGCTTCTCTCGTGCTTTAACATGACACATGCTATCTCAAGACTTCAAGCGGGTCAGCCTATGGCTTCAACCTCCTATCCCGAAGGCGGAGTACTTCTCGTTAGGCCAGTTTAGCAAACTTTAGTAGCTTTGAGAGAGAAATTAGGCTCCCAGGCTATTGACCACACACTCGCGTCGAAAAAAGGAGTGATAGAAAAAAGACTTTGCAACGACTAAGAAGAACAACACTTATTATGAAACAGCTCACATAAATTTAAGAGCCCCCGAGTGACATGGGTAAAAGAATTTTATGTATAATGATTGTTTGTACCGAAGTACTTGCATCATATATGTGTTCACCCGAACATTAAACGTGTCTTAACCGACCATTGGCTTCTCCCTCTTCGGACAAGGGATGAAAAGTGTTATGTACTCCACCTGTCGAGAATATCGATGGTGTTTCCGACAACTAGGCAATCAGGCCATAAGGCTGTAACAGACAAAGCACGCTCAGGGAACTTATGCTATAAACAAAGTGTAAGAAGCATCTTCGAAGAAAAGTACCTCCACCGATACCTTTCTTCGGTTGCTCATTGTTACTTATGGGACTTGTGCAATAGATTTTTTGTACTCATGAGTTCCGTTGTGTTTCGACCATTGTTGAAAACAATAAGAGCGCTAGCTTTCGGCTTCACCCAGTCTGAGGTCCGAGCTCGGATGACCCGATCATGACAATCGCAGAGGTGCTCCCTTTACTCCCTAGACGAACAATCAGGAATGTAGGGGTAAACACAAGAGCAAGGCAACCTAGCTTGCAAATCACTTAAGTCAACATGGTGCATATTGTGGCGTAATACACGAACAAGGAATGAAGCCGTACAAGTATAATCATATGCAAGAGGAAAGGCTTCATAAAGGAAGCCCCTGGTTAAACGGGGTATTTGAATTTGTGTGTCACAAACAAAGTTTTGACAAGGAAGTTTTTCGCAAGCAACATTTTACCAGAAAATTATAATGCTTGGTTGAACTAAACAAAATTTAAAACTGGGAGTTTTTGAGCATGAAAGCGACTTAGCTGGTTAATGTGTTTGGCATTGATGACGCGGTCCGAGCTTGGTGCGGGACAAGGTCCCAGCCCCCAAGCCCGATGTGGCCGAGCAAAGAGCTCGGCACTCCGAAGAGGTGAAGCCCCCAGTCTAGCCAAGGTGATGGAGCAGGTCGCCGGGTGACACTGGAATCTCCGGTCGAGTAGGTTGATGAAGCGACGATGCAGGGTTGCCAACACAGGGCAGCGCTCTAAGGCAACGACACAATCTGATCGATGGAGGTGGACGATGAGGACACCTCGCCGAGGGGATAGTGCTGCCCGATCTGCCTGCACAGATAAAATAGTGCAAGCCAGAGGTAATAATATTTTTTATATAAAAAATCCTATACTTAATGAATTTAAGTAAAGTAAATAATTAAAGAAATATGGCCTGAACGCCAAGATCGTCCCGACAGAGTTGCCGCGGAGATGTTGACACAAGGACTTGCGCTTGAGGCGACGTCACAACTTGATGGATGCAGGCAGGACGACGACATCGGCCCACAGAGTTGGCCGTGTGACGCAACCGAAGTTGATTACGTGTGTCGAAGGTCCACTAGACGATGATGATGATGACAACGTGATGCAGCCGTAAAGTGATTCCAATTTGCATAGTAGACTGAGTCGCAAATGCAGTGTTCATCGAACTTCGGATGAAGCAGGGCTGCGCCAAAACTGGCCGAACTGAAACCGACCGGACCATCGCATCAGTCTCCCAACGGCGGACCAAATTATAACCGACCGCAGAAAATCTGCACGGAAAAACCATGCAAACCGGCAAAATATATTCTGTGTAAAAATATATACAACAGATGTAATTTAGGAAAAATACAACCTGATACTCGGTAGGTAGCGCGAGGCCGTTGAAATCTGAGGGGAACGACCGGTAGTGTGTTTTTGCATGAAGACCAAGCAGACCCCGAAATCTGCACCTAATGCAGCATGCACAACTTAACTGCTTTGGATCCTCACGAACAGCACTAGTCCCAATTCCTAACCTCACGTGGAGGGGTGGACGCAAGTCAGATCGATTCTCCCCTTTCTTTAATTTTAAATTTGTGTACAAACTTCCCAAGCAACACAATTAGCACACTTTAGTTAATAATTAAGTAGGAAGTGCACCCGTAACTACACAGGCTACTAGCAAAAAGGGTAGCCTTCCTTCACACATAATTAAAAGGTAAATAATAAGGAAAAAGGAGGACGGATGGAAACTTCCCTGCATGCGATCTCCGATCAGGACTCTCGCCAGCCGGCCCACCTGTACTGCTTCTGCATGAGCACGGGCAACATGCTCGCTATCTCCTCGGCTGGCCTGCGTTGCTGCTCAGATTGCCCCCCCTTTTTAATAATCTTCGCTTTGAACCGTGCAGCGAGGCTGCTGTTTACACACGCAGCTTTCCAGGACCTTAATGGCCTATGGGTAACTCGGATCCAAGGTATCCTCGGACAACGGATTGGGCCGCCGCTGCAAAAAACCTTTCGGATTCTGACTATGAAGAACGTAGCAAAAATAGCAAGGGTTTCGCAAAAAGAGAAAATTTACATGAAAGTGACTAAAAAGATATCACCTGATCATCCCATCGATCCGTGATGATCACCCAGCAGGCTCTCAATGAAAGCACCAATGTCGGTTCAATATCCGGCGTATCTCGTAGTAGGGGTCCTAAGCTAGGCGTCTTGGAGCAATGGTAACATGGACACGGGGTTTTACCAAGCTTTGGGCTCTCTTGATGAGATAATACCCTACATGCTGCTTTTGATTGTATTCATATGGGTGTAGTACAGAGTACATGTGTCTACCACAATATTATAGTAATGAATATGAGATTGTCTATTGACTAGCCTGGCCTCGGTTTATATAAGACACCAGAGGCCTAGGGTTTAGGAGAGTCCTTGTCTTGGGCGCCATGTCTTGTGGAGTCTTCCTTGTATGCAGTAGGGGTTGTCCGAACTGGCCCATGAGTATACGACCATGGGGGTCCTCGGCCCAATCCAACTGATCGGGAGACGACGTGGTGAGTACCCCCTAGTCTAGGACACCGTCAGTCGTCACGGAGGATTTCTCCCGATCCGCCGAGGCCAGAAGTTGACACTTCGGCTGCCCGAAGTTTGGAATATTCTGCTCCCAAGGAGGGCGATAGAAAGAGTCCGGGATTGTCCGACATACAGCCGAACACACTGATGGGTCTGCTGGAGCAAGCGGCCATCTCATAGACACATCATACCTTAATGGGTACGGTGATTGAGAGGATTTCATCTGCCAAAAGCAGATTGAATGAAGCCTTTACAAGTCTGCTGAGCGGCTTTGAGGTACGCAAAATAATATATGTATTTCTGATGGTACCGCACATGCTAGTTGTGCTCTGTATAGATAGTAGCCCCTGAGACTCTGGTCGCCACCCAGAGGTGGCAAACAGAGGATCGCAATCCTAGGTAATAATCGCACTGCTTTTTATGTGCAGGCGGCTAATTGTCCGGCGGCTGACTGGACTGCTGATTTTGCCGAACTGAAGCGGCAGCTGGACGTGTGGCGGATGCTGACATCGCGCTTGTTAACAAGCGGCTTGACGAGGCCCAGGGTATGTATGTTCGGCTTGTCAGTAAATTGTAAGAGGAGCATTATGCTAGTATCTTATAATATATTGTGACTGCAGATGGAGCTGCTGCCGTAGAGATCCTTCGGGCGGAGCTTGCCCGAGCCAAGGAACAAGCTCGAGTAAGTGATGCGTCCACCCTGAAGGCGGTCGAAGAGTTGAGAGCCGAACAGGCTGCTCATCGCCAGAGCGAGGAAAGGATAGTCGAGATGGCTGTTGAGCTGAAAGATGCCGCCGACCGCTATGAGCTCCTTGAAAAGGACAGCCAAGTGAGAGCGGCCGACCTGAAGAAGGCCCTGGAGGCAGCCAAGGAAACCTGCTCTAAAATGAGAGGGATAAGGGAGGAGCTTCGGGAAGTTGGATATATCACGGCTGGGAGGCCCTATTTGTTGCGGATGAAGTTTGGAGATCCGAAGTATGCCCATCTGGATCAGTTGTGGAGTGCTGCAGACGCGTATGCGGATCTGGCAAAGAGTGCGCAACAATTACTTGGTGCTGTGTCGCATATCAATGCTGTGAAGAGGTCGGCGTGCATAGAGGGTGTGCGGATGGCTCTTGCCCGTGTTAAAACATACTGGGCTGGGATGGAAACCACCGCTATTGCAACCCGGGGTGCGGCAGAAGGCCAGGACCCGGTCGAGCACTATTTTGAAGAAGTCTTAGAAGGCGCCCGTTTAATAGAGGCTCAGTGCTCGAAGAGTGCCCTGTTCAAGTGACATGTATCTCATTTGTAAAGAAAATGCTATTTTGATTATAAAGGTTGTGTTTATACTTTTGCCCGAAAGTATTGTAGTGCCTCCTGTGCGGCCGTTTATGTATGTATATAACCCGAAAGTTAGCAGTCGTCGGCTTCAGCCCCCACGCATATAATGCGGGGGTGTTCGAGAAAACGTGTAGTCACACTTGATCCAACGTCTTGGTCCGTTAAGGAGGTGGTAGCGCGGTGAACCAGGCAATCGGACTATATAGCTTTAACACTTTCACTTAGCCATAGGAGTTTGACGGTGGGGCTACTATATAGCCCCTAGTATTTCCGCGTTCATTCGAAGATGGTGTGCGTACGTACATGATCGGGAAACTGGTCCTTCGTTAATGTGGAGGAATCACGAAGATTCCGCTGAGTCATCGAGTGGTTGACCAGTCTCGCGTTGTATCATGACAGTCAGTTTTTGGCTTTCTCTACTGAGGTGCTCATCCAGATGAACCAGGGCACAATCGTAGTAGTTCTCCCGGTGCCGCCTTAGCCGATAGAGCAGAACGTAAGGTAGCAAAACATGGGAGCCGGGCAAACCCAACATTTGACAAAAGACATGATTCGGAGCTGATGCATATAAGGCCAAACTCGCGACGCCGAACACTCCCTAAGGTATTCAGACTTTACAACATATACTGGGCTGAATAACGCCCTTGATAATAACTCCTGAGTTTCCAGGTATGTACATTAGTCTGGTGTGACAAAAATGCCAAAAACGCCAGTATCCCTCTCGGTTGTATCAAGTTTCCGGAGGGGAAGAAGCAACAAGAGACATTAAAAAGGTTTACGCAGGGTCTTAATCTAAAGAGAAACCTTTGAGTGGGGCCCTGCTGCACGTCTGCGCCTTTGTCTCCGTTGTGCCGTATCCTGGAAGGGTGTAGCACGATGATCATCTGTAAAGAGGAAAAACTCAGGTGAAAGACTTCGTGCGAGGAGTTCGTTAATCTGAATGAACCATGAAAATGCAATATGTTATTGTATTGATAGGGTCGGGCCAAACTATGGGCCTCTTCTTTTTTTGCGAGCAGCCCCTAGCACCATTTATGGGGATATCCTAGCTGGGCTGTTACATTTGGTGGAGCGCCGAACTCGTCTAACCATGTCCGTGGTGTTGACGACCGACCGTTTATTCTGGTTGGAGGGACCGCTCAGTGTTCGGCTGCTATAGCCGCCACATATTCTTCTGCACGTAAGGAACGCTCTGTATTTCCGCTAACTGTGATAACGCCACGTGGACCAAGCATCTTAAGTTTAAGATAGGCGTAGTGCGGTACTGCATTAAAACGAGCAAAGGCCGTTCTTCCGAGTAGTGCGTGATAGCCGCTTCAGAATGGAGCGATGTCGAAGATTAGTTCTTCGCTTCTGAAGTTGTCGGGAGAACCGAATACAACCTCAAGTACTAGAGAGCCCGTGCAGCGGGCCTCGACGCCTGGTATCACCCCTTTAAAGGTAGTGTTGCTTTGGCTTATTCTTGACGGGTCTATCCCCAATTTGCGGACAGTGTCCTGATATATCAGGTTAAGACTGCTGCCGCCGTCCATAAGGACTCGAGTGAGATGGTATCCGTCAATTATTGGGTCGAGCACCAAGGTAGCCGATCCTCCGTGTCGGATACTAGTTGGATGATCCCTGCTATCAAAAGTGATCGGGCAGGCCGACCAGGGATTGAATTTGGGGGTGACGGGCTCCACAGTGTATACGTCTCGGAGTGCGCATTTGCGCCTTCTCTTTGGAACATGAGTTGCGTAAATCATATTCACTAATTTGACTTCTCGTGGGAATTTTTTCTGTCCCCCATTGTTCAGCTGGCGAGGCTCATCCTCGTCCTCACTTGGCAACTCCCTCCCCTTATGTTCGGCATTTAGCTTGCCGGCCTGCTTGAAAACCCAGCACTCTTTGTGGGTGTGATTTTCAGGTTTTTCGGGGGTGCCATGAATCTGACATAATTTGTCCAGAATTTTATTTAGGCTGGACGATCCATCTCTACTGCCTTTAAAAGGCTTCTTCCATTGACCGGGTCGAGAGCCCCTGAATCCGGCGTTTACCGTTTTGTTATCTGGGCTGTTTTCATTGTTCTGGCGCTTGTTTCTATTGCGTCGCGGCTTCCAGTTGCCATCTCTGACTTCGGATGTGCCAGGGTCACTGGTGCCACTGCGGGCCAGCCAACTGCCCTCGCCCGTGCAAAAGCGGGTCATGAGGCTTGTTAGGGCTGCCATTGTCCTCGGCTTTTACTGGCCGAGGTGTCTGGCAAGCCGTTCGTCTCGGACACTGTGCTTGAAGGCTGCTAAGGCTTTGGCATCCGGGCAGTCGACGATTTGATTCTTCTTAGTAAGAAATCTGTTCCAAAGTTTCCGGGCTGACTCTCCGGGCTGTTGAATTATGTGACTTAGGTCGTCTGCATCCGGAGGTCGGACATAGGTCCCTTGAAAATTGGCCCTAAAAGCATCGTCAAGTTCTCCCCAACTTCCAATTGAGTTTTCGGCGAGGCTTTTCAACTAGGGACGAGCTGGTCCTTTCAACTTGAGGGGTTGGTATTTAATGGCGCGGAGATCATCTCCGCAGGCCATATGAATGTGAAGGATAAAATCCTCAAACCAGACCCCATGGTCTGTCATTCCGTCGTATGCCTCTATATTCACGGGTTTAAATCCTTCAGGGAATTCATGGTCCAGCACCTCATCGGTGAAGCACAGGGGGTGTGCGGCACCCCTTTATTTGGACGTGTCGTGGCATGCTGTCGACGGTTGTTGTGTTCTGTTCTGATTCCTGGCTGGAATCCGATCATTGTGATAGTTTTTGTAGCTCTGATCCTGTGCTGAAGCGTGCTTCCTAGATCCATAGATGGACCTAGCCATACCAAACTTTTTGTCCAGGAGCTCACATAAATCGTGTGCGGACTTGTGTGCGGCATCCTTAGCCGTTCTGTCGCGGCCACGGGATGGCCGGTCCGGCTTATCAGCCGTTTTCGGCTGAATGGGCTCTATGGCCTCCTCATCTTTGGATAGCTCTTTGTGTGGCGATCGCCACCGTATTTCTCTTCATTGTCAACTACTTTGTTCCATCTTTGGTTGAGCGTGTCCTGCGCAGCCTTAAGCCTTGGCTTCTGCTTCTTTAGGCTCCTCGCAGTGGCAATAAGCCTACTGTGGAGGTTCTCTTGTTCCAAGTGTTTTTCTGGGATGATGAGTGCATCATCGTCCGGACTGTTCTCCTCTCCGGAGACAGATTGATTAATTTTACCCTCGGGATCGGCGTCATCTGGCGTCGGCTCTGGACTATGTTCACCGTTCCCTGGCTCATCCTGCCCCATCGCTGGGTCCATGGGGTCATCGTTTCCTTTGGAGTCAACCGGGGTATTATTCTTTCTTGCGCTGTTGTCGCTATTTTTACTGTGGCGGGATTTAGAGCGGCGCCTACGGTGTCGCTTTGGTGGCTTATCAAGGGGATTATCCTTCGTTGCATCATCACCATCGAATTCTTTTGGCATGTCCACCATAAATATATATCATATGATGAGGTGGTTCCTGTTCTTCTCCTGCGTCGTTGTAAATACTGTTGACGTCTTCGGAGTCGAAATCGAGCATGTCGGTTAAGTCATCGACAGTGGCTATGAAGTGGGTGGTGGGTGGGGAACAAATTTCTTCATCGTCTGCTTTCCACTCGAGCCGGACATAGTTCGGCCAAGAATCTCCTGACAAGGAAATAGACCTTAATGAATTTAGCACATCTCCCAAGGGCGAGTGCTGAAAAATATCCGCGGAGGTGAACTCCATGATCGGTGCCCCATTAGATTCGATAGGCACGGACGTACGCGGTTCGGATCCTGTAGCCGGAGACAAGTCCGGAGGTCCCACAATACTGACCTCATAGGAGGTGGGGTTGGTGTTCAGCTCCAAGGCCGATGAACGTGTGGCCTCCGTGGCAGGGTTCATCCACCCGTCGTCGGGTGGCACAATCTGCTCCAGATTGATTCCTGGCGCTGCTGCAGGCGCGATCTTCCGAACACTGTCCGATGGCAGATCTAAGTCATGCCCGTCGTGACTGTTCGGCGCACCTGACATGGGCTCGAATCCATTGAAGATCAAGTCTCCGCGAATGTCGGCAGATAGTTCAAGCCTCCAAACCTGACCTTATGGCCAGGGGCGTAGCTATCGATCTACTCCAGATGGCCAAGCGAGTTGGCCCGCAGTACGAAGCCGCCGAATACAAAGATCTGTCCAGGAAGGGAAACCTCCTCTTGGACCACATCGTTGAAGATGATTGAAGGAGCCATCAAGCCTTATTGCGACGGCACAGTGGAACTCTCAATGAAAGCACCAATGTCGGTGTCAAAACCGGCGGATCTCGGGTAGGGGGTCCCGAACTGTGCACATAAGGCTAATGGTAATAGGAGGCAGGGGACATGATGTTTTACCCAGGTTCGGGCCCTCTCAATGGAGGTAATACCCTACCTCCTGCTTGATTGATCTTGATGATATGAGTATTACAAGAGTTGATCTACCACGAGATCGTAGAGGCTAAACCCTAGAAGCTAGCCTATGATTATGATTGTTATTATCCTACGGACTAAACCCTCTGGTTTATATAGACACCGGAGGGGGCTAGGGTTACACAGAGTCGGTTACAGAGAAGGAGATCTACACATCCGAATTGCCAAGCTTGCCTTCCATGCAAAGGAGAGTCCCATCCGGACACGGGACAAAGCCTTCAATCTTGTATCTTCATAGTCCAACAGTCCGGCCAAAGTATATAGTCCGGCTGTCCGAGGATCCCTTAATCCAGGACTCCCTCAGTCATCACCGAGCCCACCACAGCGTCACGACCAGAGGCTTTTCATAAGCGAAGGCCACTTTAGTCAGGATAGGATGTACTACTTGTCCCCCTTCAAATCTGGCCGTTGTGGGATCCCTTCCCGCCAACATTTGGGAAGAGGACCAAGGGCACTATAAATAGGACTTAGCCACCACCAAAAAGGAAGAGGACAAATCAGATCCCTTCTCACCCAAACACCTCACCAGCTCTCTTGAGCTCAAGAACACCTCACCTCCTGAGGCCAGTTCATCCACTGTACTAGTTCATCCTCAGCCCTTAGAGGCAATCCACCAAAAACACTGGAGTAGGGTATTACACCGCGAGGTGCCCTGAACAAGGATAAGCTGCTGTGTCTCTTTGTCCCTTTGAGCTCGACGCACTAAGCTTAGGGGTATCGCGAGTAGGCAGGCTGGGTAGGTTCAGATCTCCGCATGCACCCCAGAGTTCGAACCTATCAAGGGTTTGCGGAACCCGAAATTCGACAAGCTACCTAGGGCACCCTAGGGTAGGGGCCTCCACTACAAATCCTTTTTTTGGAAAGCGCCTCCACAACAAATCCGCTTCTCCCTCGTCCTCTTGAAGAAAACCGATGATGCGTGCGGCGGTAGGGTTTGTAGGAGTACTACGGCATGCGGGGCCACGTCTTAGTAAACGGGAGAGGGACTGAGTTCGAGTCAATGCCTTAATTTGTGTGTGCCGCTTGGTTTTACGGGAATGAGGCAGCATTTTGGGTTCGGGGACCACTGGAGATATACGTACAAAATTTGTGGACATAGGTTCGACCGAAATGCAATGATGCATGGGCCCTGCATTTTGATATACCCGTAGCCGCGTGAAATTTGCTACTCTACTCAAAACTAGTAAGGTACACATGCATTGAACGCATGAGATTTGGAAACCAAATTATGAATAAATACACACTATAGCATGTAAAGCTTTGAGTCATATATGCATGATTTAGATGTTCGTTTAGTTCTTATAGTTCATCTCATCCAAAATCAATTAGTTTTATAAAAATGTTAAGATTCATGGGGTTGTGCATTGTAAAGCATAAAGTAAAAAACAAATAATGGCAATTCATTTAGAAAAAAAGTTTGGGCAATTATGATACGGAAGATTCTAGAACAAAGGAGAAGTGCTTGTGTTTTGAGGTTTGTGCATTATGCTTAAGTTCAACCATGGAGTCTTCTAAATTGTACATGTGGCAGAATCTGGTGAAATGTTGATGATATCCAATGGCCAGTAGTGCTCGGATTTGCCATATCTGCATTGTCGGATTAGCTTCATCCAGCGACCATCTTTCAAAGTTATTCACACACTATATAGGGGCATAGATAATGCATAAAAGTTCCTCCAAAAACATCTATAACTAAAGAGAAAAAATGAATTGCAGTTAAAAGAATGACATTTCTAACAAAAATGTGAATGTGAACTACATATGTGTGCACATGACCAGCACATACATTGTCAATACAAAATTTAATGCAAGAAATAACTTATGAGTAACATGCACAAATTGATGATGTGGTGATTGCATGCATAGAGTACAAAAACAATGTGATTTTTGACTTGCATGCATGACGTGTTCTTGTGCCATAGTTTCATGTCTTGGAAAAAAGCTACTAGTGGATTGTACTAGGTATTTAGGAATAGAAGATGTATACATGGAAGTTGTAGGGAAAGAGATGACATGGAGTATCTCAATTCCTATAAGTAGGGATTGGAAAAGAGATGTCATTTGGTTCACATCATAGGAACTTTTCTATTGAATCTAGAGATGAAATGTATCTCAATTCCTATGAGGAGGGATTAGAAAAGAGATGTCATTTGTTTCACATCATAGGAACTTTTCTATTGAATATACGCTAGTGTTTATTTTCCTTTGAAATTATGGGAGTATAGGAATCCATTCATATGAACCAAGTGGCTCTAAAGCTATAAAAATGATATCATGTTTATTTCCTTTGAAATGTGGAGTATATGAATCTATTCCTATGAACCAACTGGCTCTAATGGAAAAAACCCTATAAAAATCATATCATATAGAGTTCCTATGATATTCCTCCACACCAAAGGATGGTTGAAATTGCTGCAGGTGATACGATGGTCTTTCTTTGTAGACTCCTCCCACATCTTTATAGTTACCTCTCGAAGATGAATGAATGATATATACTGTGTATTCTATATGTGAATTTTGGTACACGAAAACTCGGTAAAAGTTTGCGAGGTTCGGATTTTCAGTAAAGCTATATGCACTGCAGTTTGGAATGGAGGGAGGAGCATACGACAGTTGCTAACACTCACGTGGAAGATTTGTGTGTAGGAGGAGTGGCTGTTTTGTTAAATGACATGGCAAGACTGACATTGTCGGATACCGATCTAACGGGTCTTACGGTGTTCATCAGGAAAAGGCCTTTGGTGAAAGATTGTCGGATAATGATTTACGGACACATGCATTGCATTGATACGTGCCCCCCTCTCTCACGCACACACGCACCCTCACGAGTCACGACTCTCCCAAGTCCTCTTGCACCCACCGTCTATATGCAGGTAGACGTCACACACATATGTGCTCTTAACACCCTACCCTCAGAACATCTAAAAAACAAAAGACGTCGCGCACATTTTATTTTAGCTCACACGTCACACACTTGTACTATTACTCTTGTGGCGAATGTTCTTTCGGCATAGTATATTGTACTCTCACGAAGAGAAGTGGTGCACGCACACACTAGTTCTCTCACACCCACTCGCGAGTGCACATAGGAGCGCATTTTTTTGAAGCTAGTACAACAAAATCACTCCACTATATATATAAGCAGGAACCTTAGCAAATGCCTTACTAGGGTTCCTCTCTTTCACTCTCTCATGCTCTCCAGATCGAAACAAGACATAGGTGGCCATACACTCTCTCTCTCTCTGTGTGTGTGTGTGTGTGTGTGCTCAAGGCAGGTCACAAATCCGGCCGGACCAACTCGACTGGGGCAGGGGTGTAGGTGCATCGTTCATGCTGTCCTCAGCGGCGAGGGAGGAGACCAACGGCTGCCCGCGCGTCCCGATCGGTCGCCGTGCCGTTCTCTCTGAGAGAGCGACGGCTCGGGAGGGCCTCTGACCCCTTCTTCCTCCCTGCGATATTGTGGCCAAGATGCGGCCTCCCGACACCATCTTTGCCGCATGCCGATGACCCTCAGGTATATATTCCTTCGAAACCTGCCTTGCTCTACTGCCCCAGCTCCCCACTTGGCTGCGTGTGGATCTTTTTCTACTTCCATCAGCTGTTCCAAAGCCACCTAGACTTTTACTATTATTAGAGGTAAATCTAGTTCATACAGCCAACTCTAAGAGTTGGTTCAAACAAGGAAGAAAGTGGGAAAGTTGTAGCATGCATCTATGACTTGGTTCTAAGAGGAAACGGGGGAAAGTAGTAGATACTGGCTACCCTACCGGTCTCTTGGTTGAAAAGGCAAAGAAAGCATGGTGGATGGTGAAGGGTGGGGGGAAGTAGACCTGTCTCTTGGTTGAAAAAGGAAGGAAAGTGAGGGGTGTTGGGGGACAAGCAAATGAGAATGAGCAGGTCTAGATTTCCTGTGCTCACATAGGAAAATGTCGCTGAGGAGACAAAAAATGGGACAAATGCAGACATGCTGCCTGAGTGTTTGCCTCTCTCGGCAACCACATCTACCTCACCACTTTATGCTCCTGCTGTCCCCACGCCCATATCGCTACCGTTCATGTAAAATCACATGAAGCATTGAGCAATGCCACCTAATGTCACTATAAGTAATGGTCTAGTGTCGTCGATAAATTGAAGCAATGCCACCACCATTTTATGAAGTGCTTCCGTCTTGCTTTATTTCCCATGAATTGTGTTTTTGCAGTTACACTTAAATCTCACACCGCTAACGTTGCTTCATCCCAGTGGAACTGCACAAATTTGATTGCACATTTACTGACCATGTGCTACTCTCATGATAGTAATACTAATGCTATTGTTCTGCATGTTAATCTAGTGGCAGTGTTGATGTGATGTGACGCTACTTACTTAAGGGCACTTTCATACTGTCAATCTAGTGCCAATTATAACACAATAGATGCTGCTGTTAATCATACGCCACTGCAAATATCTGTGACTATTTAAATAACTGTATTTCGTATTTGCGCAAACAGGGATGTCTGTCTCCATATCGTTTCTATCTGCGCAATCAAAATTACACACCTCAGTTTTAGTACAACTACACAAAATGAGATGGCTATTCCTAGTTGTCGTCCTCTAACCACCAGTGTTCTAGGTGATCCTACATTGGCAGTAACTGGGTAGAATGACCAACGCAATCTAAAAGAAGCTGATTCGTATGCTTTACTTCCTGATTGCAGTGTAGGGATGAGCGAAAACAATTGCATCCTAGTCCGGAATGCACTTTCTACTAGTTCATCCATGGACCAAGGACTAGCTGGCACGGCTGCACGGTGGTTTTTGGGGCATGTGCGCAGACAAGAGGCATTGTGGTCTACTTATTTCTCAAATAACGGTGCTTAAATTTAGTGGAATGCACAAGAATTTCAGCTGGTCAGTACATTGCATGGTTCAGTTCAGCATTCGAGCTGAGAACACAATTATAATTGGTTATTATGGAATGAGAGAACCTAACCCTGGATGGTGGCAACAAGAAAAAACCAGAGTGAACTCCAGGAAATTTGAGCCTGCCTGTAACATCCCAATTTTCAATTTGGATGTTATACATAGATCATCATATGCATATCATATTTGTTTTTGCATTTTGGTTGAGATCCTAGAAATCTTAAGCAACTCAAGGACCCACGGAGAGAGTTGGAGGTTTCACAAAATTCATATTTGAGTTTTATTCAAATTTGAAGAAAGGATCAATTTGATTTTATTATTTTTCTCCCCAAATATTTTCGATATCAAAAATAAATTAGAGAATATAATATGACTTCTTCAAATTAAGAGAAATATTGGAGAAAGAATTTTAAAATCAAATTATGATTTTTCTGGTATTTTATTTGCTATTTTATTTGAATTAGAAAAGTATGCATTTTTCAAAATTGCATCTTAGGCCAGAAAATTTTTCACTTTGTTCTAAATATTTCATTTAGACGGTCAAAATTGTTTTTGGCATTTTTAGAATTTATTTATATTTTATTAGGATTTTTTTCTTCGGGCGAAATTATTTAAAAAAACTCCGGACCGAACTGGGCCGAAGCCCAGCCAACCCGTTCGCGCCACCGCCCCGCGTCGTGCCGCTGGTGGACTCCGCCTGGAGTCCGGCTCGGACTCCCGCCACCGCCTGCCCCTCGCGCAAGCAATCCCCCCCCCCCCCCCCCGAGGCTTTATTAGCGCGCCTCCCCTCCCCCGGAGCCCTCAAGTCGCCGCCTCCCGCCACCACAGCGCTGCCGCCGCTGCCCCGCACCGATGCCGCCTCCCCGCCGTTCGCCGCCGACGCCGCCACTCGCCGTCGGCCGGTCCATTCAGTTAATCGGTAAAAACCGATACCTCCCTTGGTTTTTTTTAGGTTTTGCCGTTTTCTGTTTTAGATCGGTTTTCGTCAGTTTATTTTATTTAGCGGACGTTCGTCCGTTCGTTTGTTTTAATGAATGTTGTTCGCCGGTTAGGTTTAGACAGCGAATGTTCGTTCGTTAGTCTTTTCTTTTTATTTTATTTTCGGCCAGGGACTTTTCTGCGATTATTTTTATCGTGATTCAGTCCCTGATCTTTAAACTAGTATAACTTTTTACTCGTTTATCCAAATTAGATGAAACTAGTGCCGAAATCTTCGTCTCGGAGCCCTCTTTCCATTTAATCAACTTGAACATGATTTTGGTACTGTAAAATTTGACTTTAGTCCAGATTATTAAACGATTTTGTTTCGTTTGTATTTTGAGTGTCGTTGCTCCGTTTGAGTTGAATCTTTTTGCAAATCGTAGCTAATCACATGTACTTACTGTTAAGATCTAATTCACATGCTAATATTGCTGTTAGGTTTTGACTCTTATTAGTTTAAATTGTTTGATTGTTTCGTGTTTGATTTGGATCTTTTCACAGTTTTTCTCATGTTTCGTTTGAGTGATTGCTTATGTATGCTACTATTTGTCTATGCTAGATTACCCGGAGTGCGAAGCTTGTTACTACAAATCTCTAGAGTTTGTAGATCGTCAGCAAGGCAAGTTAGACTTTGATCATACTCTTTTATACCTAGTTTTACTATGCACTAGTTTTTCCCCACAAATATTTGCATTGGTAGGATTGGGAACATGTGGTTTTGGTTGTAGTGCTTAAGGTAGGAACCTAATACCTTTTGATCACCCTGGGAATATATGTTATGCTTATTATTGCTTACCCATGCTCGTAGATGGGGATTGGATCGTGATTCACACATGGAAGTTTGAGAGTTATTTTAACTAGGTAACATTAAGGTGGCAACTTTAATACACATCTGGGTAGATTGGTTGAGGCTCTTGGGGAACCCAGTGCTGCCTGCTTTTGGAGATCCCGGGGTTACCATGTGATTATCCTATGGAATGCCACCCAGGATCAAAGGGATCATAATATTATTCATGCTAGAAACTTCCATGTGCAGCCACAAGCCATTATGGGCTCTGGCATAGTTGAGTAAGTTGTGTGAGCTCTTGAAGAGGTAGACTAGTAGTTGTAGAGGGTTGTAGGTGGTACTGTCTAACTGGAGTAGAGAGTTAATGCTTCGAGAGACTACGTCTCGACCATCCGATCATGGATGCGGTCGAATCTTGTGGGGAAAGTGCGCAAACCTCTGTAGAGTGTATAAACTAATCATGGTTAGTCGTGTCCCCGGTTATGGATGTTTTGAGTATCTAGTACTTGAATCTATTGATGTAATCTCAACACGTCACTTTAATTAATTATGATGTTGGGTTAATGGTGATACCTTTAATTGGGATTTGAGTTGGGGTTACCTTCTCAAATAATGGGCAACATGGGAGTAGTTAAATAAATTTATTCCTTTGTTGTAGGGAAAACTAGCTTTATGCAAATCCATGGATCTTACAGTCTCCACCAGCCAAATATTGCATGTAGATATAGTTCTTGCATTGTCATTGCTTTACAGTGTAACTATGCCAGCATATTCCATGTGCTGACCCGTTTCGGGCTGCAACGTCTTATGTTGCAGACTACTCGGATGACGAATAAGGTGCAATAGGTCATTGATTTGCACTCAGCTATGCCATTGGAGTTAATGGACTCATTTACCTTCGAAGCTTCCGCAGTTATCTACTTTAGATGGCCTTCAGCCATGTTTATTTATGTAATCATACTCTTTATGAGGACTCGATGTAATAAGTGTGTGATTGAAACTCTGTTATAATTCCTCGAGTACTATGCGTGTCAGCATTACCGATCCAGGGATGACACTAATGCACAAAGACTTGACCGTTTGAGGTCTGGTCGCTACAAGATGGTATCAGAGCACAGGCTGACTGTAGGACGCAACCACTAGAATGAGCCACATGATTTCTCTTCTCTACTCATTTCTAGTTCTCCTCTCTTTCTACTCTATAGATGGCGGATCCCAGGAACAAGTTCACTCAGCCAGATGATGACACCCCTTTTGGAAAGCATTTGAAGGAAGTCACTAAGTATCTGAACATCGAATTACCAAGCTTCACGGGGACTTTCTCTACATCTGTACCGGAAGAGCAACGCTGGAAGATCAAAGTCTGGATACCTGGGAGGACCTTTGCGCCAACAACGGAGCCTATTGGTTTGTACCTGGATGCACCAAGCTGGAGTATTGGAAAGAGCATGTCCGCACATATCACCTTTGGACGCATATGCGAAGTGTATCACAAGGAGCTGGAGAATATCGTCTACCAGATATGTTGCCGCCGAGATGACAAATGGGAGATGATTCGTACTAGGAGGGATGGATCAATTGTAGCTTACATTCAAGAGCTGGGAGATCATATTCATCGACAGGAGAATCAGCAAATTATCCACATGAAGAAATTCAAGAAACGGGTGAGGAGAAACAACGAGCTGGAAGAGGAGATCAAGTCTACACACGATGGATACGAGGAGGAGATTGCTATATTAGTAGAAAAGAATGACGACCTGACAAGGAAACTAGGAGTATTCATGGGAGACCCCACGCCAAAAAAGAATAACCAACCAGGAGACTACATCATCCTCGATGACACCAACTCTGACCCTGATAGCGATGATGACTACGTTGATGAAGCTGGAGCAGATATTATGGAGTCTTCTTCTGATGAAAATTTCTAGACGACCACTATTGTAATTAGAAGTATTTTCCCTCCAAGTAGTTGCAACGATCGAGTTTGTAGTGATGGGTTAGACTGCCCTTGTGTGACTTGTGTGCTATTGGTTGAAGTGAAATTGATTGTGTTTGTCTCATGAGCATTATGGGTAGTGAATCTCTCTTAGACCCCTATTCTATTCTGCTTTCTCACCCCTTCTAAACCCATCAGATGCCTCCGATACATGAAAATGGATTTGTCTTCCCACCGGAGCTCACTCAGTTGATCCAGCAGCATAATACCTTGATGCAACTTTTAGTCCAGAATCAGAAACAAGGCAACAACAACAACAACAACAACAACAACAACGCACCACCACCACCCCCTGTTGATCACCTAGCCCCTTTCCTAAGGTTGAATCCACCGGTGTTCTCTAGTAGCACCGAGCCGATTGTTGCAGATGATTGACTCGACAAGATTCGAAGAGAGCTAACCTCTGCAGGATGCACAGATGCGGAGAGAGTGCGTTTTGCCGCACATCATCTTGATGGACCCGTAGCATCATGGTGGGAGAATTTCACAGCCACTTACCCCATTGACACTGTTACATGGGATCAGTTTCAGCAGGCTTTCCGCACTGCCCATGTTTCAGCTGGAGCCATGAGCATGAAGAAGCGTGAGTTTCACAACTTGCGCCAAGGAGGTCGTACAGTGAGCCAGTATGTGGATGAGTTTAGTAAGTTAGCACGCTATGCCCCTAATGACGTAGCTACAGATGCCGCTAAGTAGGAGAAATTTCTAGAAGGACTGAATGATGAGTTGAGCACGCAGTTGATGGTGGCAACATTCAAAAACTACGAGGAGTTTGTAGACAGGGTCTTATGATTGAAGGCAAGCAGCAATAGATTGATAATCACAAGAGGAAGTATGGACAGGGGAGGTACACTTCTGGAGCTCAGTAGAAGCCCGTTATTCCCTGTACTCGGGAGGACATACCCACAATCATGGAGGACACACGCACAAGGGAGCAAGTTCGCACAACCATAGTGGCCCCAAGAATGGCAATGGGAATGGAGGAAGCAGCAGCCAGAACCATTCCAACCCTTCAACACCAGCCAAGAGGGATTTGAGCCACGTTACCTGTTTCAAGTGCCAGAAGACTGGACATTATGCCAATGAATGTCCTGACGCAAATAATGGAAATGGCAATGGGAGATCTGCCAAGAAGCTCAACCCTTTCACCAAAGGTCAGGTGAACCACATTACTGTGGAGAAGATTGAGGATCAATCTGACGCAGTTGTCGGTAACTTTTTGATTAATGCATTTACCGCACTTGTTCTTTTTGATATTGGTGCATCGCATTCATACATATCAAGGGGATTTGTGGATAAGTATAAACTACCAACCCAAGCCCTTAGGTCACCCATGTTAATAAGCTCACCAGGAGCAGAGTATATGGCCAGCTGATGGTGTGATAGGTTACCCTTAAGGATTGGTAACTATGTGTTTCCCTCGGACCTAATAATTTTGGAGTCACAAGGATTGGTTATCTAAGTATGGAGGGAACATGGATTGTGCTAGTAAGTCGATATACCTCATCACCCCAGAAGGAAGAAGGAACAAGTCTGTATCCCGGCATGTGCCGAAGAGGACTCAAGTAAATTCCTTATCAGGAGTTGTACAGGAGGAAGTACCAGTGGTGAAGGATTTCCCCGACGTATTTCTGAAGGAGTTGCGAGGCATGCCACCGGATCGGGACATTGAGTTTTTGATTGAGCTATGCCAGGCACTGGGCCAATATCAAAGAGACTGTATCGGATGCCCGCAAAGAATTTGGAGGAAATTAAGAAGCAGATTAAGGAGTTACTGGATAAAGGTTACATACAACCAAGTTCATCACCTTGGGGAGCCCCAGTGCTTCTAGTGGAGAAGAAGGATGGATCATTAAGGATGGTTGTTGATTATCGTGCGTTGAATGAGGTGACGATCAAGAACAAATACCCTTTGCCAATGATCAATGATTTGTTTGACCAGTTGCAAGGAGCTAAAGTTTTCTCTAAGATATATCTTCGATTAGGTTATCAACAGTTGAAGATTTGAGAGCAGGATATACCTAAGACAGCTTTTACCACAAGCTACGGGCTATATGAGTATACTGTTATGTCATTTGGTCTGACTAATGCGCCTGCCCATTTCATGAACATGATGAACAAAGTGTTTATGGAGTTTTTGGATAAGTTCGTCGTGGTGTTCATTGATGATATATTGGTCTACTCAAAGAACAAAGAGGAGCATAAGGAGCATTTGCGCTTGGTTCTTGAGAAGCTCAGACAACACCAATTGTATACCAAGTTCAGCAAGTGTGAGTTTTTGTTAAAGGAGGTTGGATTTCTCGGACATGTTATATCCATATAAGGAATAGCAGTAGACCCTACCAAGGTTATTTCTGTGACTAAATGTGTGGCACCCACATCAGTTGGAGAGATCAGGAGTTTTCTTGGACTCGTAGGATATTATCGGAGGTTCATTGAGAATTTCTCCAGGATTGCAAAGCCCTTGACGGATTTATTAAAGAAGGACACCAACTTCTAATGGACTTAGGAGTGTGAAGCCAGTTTTCAGGAGTTGAAGAAACATTTGGTTTCAACCCCAGTGCTGATTCTTCCAGACCAACGAAAGGATTATCAAGTGTATTGTGACGCTTCCCATCGAGGACTTGGAGCAGTGCTCATGTAGGAAGGAAGGGTTGCTTCATAT
Organism: Triticum timopheevii; assembly: GCA_963921465.1. Classification (NCBI taxonomy): domain Eukaryota; kingdom Viridiplantae; phylum Streptophyta; class Magnoliopsida; order Poales; family Poaceae; genus Triticum; species Triticum timopheevii. Next base: position 176,455,569 of record OY997272.1, read on the forward strand.
GCCTCACGATAGCTTAAACCTCATGAGTTGAATTATGCTACACATGATTTGGAGTTAGCAGCCATAGTGCATGCGCTGAAGACATGGAGACATTTCCTCATCGGAAACCATTGTGAGGTATACATGGATCATAAGAGTTTGAAATATATCTTCACACAGAAGCAGTTGAACCTCAGGCAAAGGAGATACTTGGAGCTCATTAAGGATTATGATATGAAATTGCACTATCATCCCGGAAAGGCCAATGTAGTAGCAGATGCGTTGAGTTGCAAGAGTTATGTTAACACGCTCACGACCGGAGGATTACCTAATGAGTTAGCAGATGAACTTTGAGAGTTATGTTTGGAGATAGTCCCGAGAGGTTATGTAGCAGCATTGGAAATCCAGTCCACTTTGATGGGTAAGATCAGAGAATCCCAGAAGACTGACAAGGAGATTGCCGAGATAAAGGAAAGGATGAGGAAAGGAAAGGCTAAAGGATTTTGTGAGGATGAGCATGACACTTTATGGTTTGAGGATCGCGTTTATGTGCCCAATGACCCCATGCTCACGAAGTTGATTCTGCCGGAGGTCCATGATTCGTCGTATTCGATTCACCCAGGAAACAATAAGATGTATATGGATTTCAAGGGAAGTTTCTGGTGGACAGGAATGCAGAAGGATATTGCAGAGTATGTAGCAGTTTGTGATGTATGTCAGAGAGTTAAGGCAAAGCATCAGAAGCTAGTAGGATTGCTACAGCCATTGCCGATACTTGAATGGAAGTGGGACAAACTTGGCATGGATTTTATCACGGGATTGCCTATGACTCGTTCAGGCTATGACCCTATCTGGGTTGTAGTCGATCGTTTCATGAATGTAGCTCATTTCATCCCGATGAAGACCACTTATACGAGTGCTAAGTTGGTGAAGATATACATGACCAGGATTGTATGTCTGCACAGATTTCTGAGGACCATCGTATCGGATAAAGGAACCCAGTTTACCTCAAAGTTCTGGAATCAGTTGCATGAGACCTTGGGTACTAGGCTAGAGTTCAGTAAAACCTTTCATCCACAGACAGATGGACAGACCGAGAGAGTCAATCAGATTCTAGAAGACATGTTGAGAGCTTGTGCGCTAGATTATGGATCTAGTTGGGACGACAATTTACCGTATGCAAAGTACTCATATAACACAGCTATCAAGCCAGTTTGAAGATGGCCCCTTTCGAAGCTTTGTACGGAAGGTGGTGTAGGACACCGTTATCGTGGGATGAAGTTGGAGATAGACAGTTGTTCGTACTAGATTTAATCAAACATTCTAGAGAGAAAGTTAAGTTGATTTGTGATAGAATCAAGGTAGCCCAGTCTAGGCAGAAGAGTTATGCGGATTCTAAACACAAGGCGACAGTTTACAAAGTCAGAAACAGAGTATATCTTTGGGTGTCCCTGCTTCGAGGAGTTAAGCATTTTCGAGTTAAGGGAAAGCTAGCACCATGTTTTGTGGGACCATATAGAGTTTTGGAACGCATGGGAGAAGTTGCATACAAGCTGGAATTGCCAGAAGTATTACCAGGAGTTCACGATGTGTTTCACATTTCCCAGTTGAAGAAGTGCCACACAGAGATGGCCAATATTCCTCTGTGAGACATAGTGCCACTTGAAGCGATTCAGTTAGACAGTGATTTGACTTATGAGGAGAAGCCAGTCAAGATTCTCGAGTTTTCTAGCCGAGTTACTCACAGCAAAGTTATCATGTTTTGTAAAGTTCAGTGGAGCCACCATACCGAGGATGAAGCCACCTGGGAGCGAGAGGAAGACCTTCGTAGAGACCACCCAAACCTTTTTGCTGACCAACCCAAATCTCGAGGGCGAGATTCATCTTAAGGGGAGGTAGGTTTGTAACATCCCAATTTTCAATTTGGATGTTATACATAGATCATCATATGCATATCATATTTGTTTTTGCATTTTGGTTGAGATCCTATAAATCTTAAGCAACTCAAGGACCCACGGAGAGAGTTGGAGGTTTCACAAAATTCATATTTGAGTTTTATTCAAATTTGAAGAAAGGATCAATTAGATTTTTTTTATTTTTCTCCCCAAATATTTTCGATATCAAAAATAAATGAGAGAAGATAATATGACTTCTTCAAATTAAGAGAAATATTGGAGAAAGAATTTTAAAATCAAATTATGATTTTTCTGGTATTTTATTTGCTATCTTAATTGAATTAGAAAAATATGCATTTTTCAAAATTGCATCTTAGGCCAGAAAAATGTTCACTTTGTTCTAAATATTTCATTTAGACAGTGAAAATTGTTTTGGCATTTTATAATTTTTTATATATTTTGTTAGGATTTTTCTTTTCGCGCGACATTATTTAAAAAAACTCTTCGGACCGAACTGGACCGAAGCCCAGCCAGCCCGTTCGCGCCACCGTGCCGCCGGCGGACTCTGCCTGGAGTCCGGCTCGGACTCCCGCTGCCGCCTGCCCCCCCCCCCCTCCCCCCCCTGCAAGCAAGCCCCGCCCCCCGAGGCTTTATAAGCGCCGCCACCTCCGGAGCCCTCAAGTCGTCGTGTCGCCGCCGCTGCCGCGGCCCCGCACCGACGTTCGCCGCTGACGCCGCCACTCACCGCCGGCTGGTCTGTTCGGTTAATCGGTAAAAACCGGTGCCTCCCTCGTTTTTTTAGGTTTTGCGGTTTTCTGTTTTAGATCGGTTTTTGTCAGTTTAGTTTATTTAGCGGACGTTCGTCCGTTCGTTTGTTTTAGCGAACGTTGTTCGCCGGTTAGGTTCAGACAGCGAATGTTCGTTCGTTAGTCTTTTCTTTTTATTTTATTTTCGGCTAGGGACTTTTCTGCGATTATTTTTATCGTGATTCAGTCCCTGATCTTTAAACTAGTATAACTTTTTACTCGTTTATCCAAATTAAATGAAACCAGCGCCAAAATCTTCTTCTCGAAGCCCTCTTTCCAGTTAATCAATTTGAACATGATTTTGTATAGTAAAATTTGACTTTAGTCTAGATTAGTAAACGATTTTGTTTCGTTTGTATGTTGAGTTTCATTGCTCCGTTTGAGTAGAATCGTTTTGCAGATCGTAGCTAATCACATGTACTTACTGTTATGATCTAATTCACATGTTAATACTTCTATTAGGTTTTGACTCTTGTTAGTTTAAGCCATTTGATTGTTTCGTGTTTGATTTGGATCTTTTCTCGGTTTTTCTCGTGTGTCGTTTGAGTGATTGCTTATGTATGCTACTATTTGTCTATGCTAGATTACCCTGAGTGTGAAGCTTGTTACTACGAATCTCTAGAGGTTGCAGATCATCAGCAAGGCAAGTTACACTTTGATCATACTCTTTTATACCCAGTTTTACTATGCATTAGTTTTGCCCCACAAATATTTGCATTGGTAGGATTGTGAACATGTGGTTTTGGTTGTAGTGCTTGAGGTAGGAACCTAATGCCTTTTGATCACCCCAGGAATATACGTTATGCTTATTGTTGCTTAGCCATGCTCGTAGACGGGGATTGGATCGTGATTCACACATGGAAGTTTGAGAGTTATTTTAATTGGATATCATTAAGGTGGCAACTTTAATACACATCTGGGTGGATTGGTTGAGGCACCTGGGGAACCCAGTGCTGCCTATTTTTGTAGATCCCGGGGTTACCGTGTGATTATCCTATGGAATGCCACCCAGGCTCAAATGGATCATAAGATTATTCATGCTAGAAACTTCTGTGTGCAGCCACAAACCATTGTGGGCTCTGGCATAGTTGGGTAAGTTGTGTGAGCTCTTGAAGAGGTAGACTAGCAGATGTAGAGGGTTGTAGGTGGTACTGTCTACACGGAGTAGGGAGTTAATGCTTCAGAAAGGCTATGTCTCGGTCATCCGATCATGGATGTGGCCGAGTCTTGTGGGGAAAAGTGCGCATACCTCTGCAGTGTGTATAAACTAATCATGGTTAGCCGTGTCCCCGATTATGGACGTTTTGAGTATCTAGTACTTGAATCTATTGATGTGATCTCAACATGTTACTTTAATTAATTATGATGTTGGGTTAATCGTAATACCTTTAATTGGGATTTGAGTTGGGGTTACCTTTTCAAATAATGGGCAACATGGGAGTAGTTAAATAAATTTATTCCTTTGTTGTAGGGAATAACTAGCTTTATGCAAAACCATGAAACTTACAGCCTCCACCAGCCAAATATTGCATGTAGATATAGTTCTTACATTATCATTGCTTTACAGTGTAACTATGCTAGCATATTCCATGTGCTGACCCATTTTGGGCTGCAACGTCTTATGTTGCAAACTACTCGGTCGTTGTTTTGCACTCAGCTATGCCGTTGGACTTGATGGACTCATTTACCTTTGAAGCTTCCGCAGTTATCTTGTTTAGATGGCCTTCAGCCATGCTTTATTCATGTAATCATAGTCTTAATGAGGACTCGATGTAATAAGTGTGTGATTGAAACTCTATTGTAATTCCTCGAGTATTGTGCGTGTCAGCATTACCGATCCAGGGATGATACTGATGCACAAAGACTTGACCGTTGGAGGTCTGGTCGCTACACTGCCAGGAGGCCCTTTGCTTAGAGAAGCCTTGCTTGTTTTTTCCTGATTTGTAAACCTTCTCACAACTTTGTCTTTTGCTGTGAACTAGTATATGTTTGTTATGTTCTATGAATCATTGAGATGTATAAATTGCTTACCTTATGCTTTTCAAGTTTTTAATGAAGCCAAGTTTAATGTGAGTGTTCCACATGAACGTTGGACTAGCGTGTGAATGTTTGGAATTTACATTATGGCCTCGGTTAACTGCATGAATCACTGTAACAAGACACATAGTTGCTTCTATGTCAGACAACAGATTGTTGATTGTTAGTTGGTCAATAGACTAGTGTTGAAGCGAGTTGAGCCAATGTGCCATGTCTTGCACAACTACTTACAAGTGGGGTAGCCCCAGCAGTGTTTACAAGTACTTATGTATACGTCGGCGCACAGTTCTCGAACGATTACTCTATTTCATCAAACACACACTACTCGTATGATAAACCGTGAAAACTTATGTCTTACCATGCCATATTCATGAAAAAACTAGTGAGAACGCATCTATTTCGGCAACAATTATGATGGTTCTCACATGATTCACAGGCACACAAAAGTAGCAGCAGTTCCCATAGACGGACTCTAACAGAGAACTAGCCCTAGAGGGCTCGATAACAGGCAAGGTTCAGATAATTAGACACAATCCAAACTACTCTTAAACACTAGCTGGGGCAACTCATTCATGCCTCGATTTAATTTGGGTTGGACACAAGACGGACCTTGCCATGAACATCATTGTGGGCGTCCGGCAGTAGCTCAATCCCATGAACCTTCATGAAGATAACCTTGTGGCCTTGCCACTCATAAACTTGTTTGTGGAGGCATGCCATGTCATCTTCCTGCATAAGCTTGACAAGAATAGTATGCCTCACAAACGAAGGAGTAGCTTTGAACTTCTTGTCCTTTGGTACACCCTGGACAACACGCCTGACAACAGTGAGGCTGGAATACAACTCGACATCGGTATAAGCGCAAATGGCTTCCAGGATCCAACAGCCTAAGAACTCTGTTTTCCCAATGCGTATATTCAGGTCATCCGCCTCATAGCGAGTGACATGTACAACCACACAATCCTTGTCTGCATCAGAGCTCTAATTGAAACAGAAACAAATTCTGAATTACTCTCCAGTATAAGAAACACAAGTTATTTAAACCACTATGTATAGCATGGCATCGAAGCTAATAAAATTTTTCATTATTCATCACCACATACTTAGATAAAAAAACCACAATCGAGATCAGGAAAGAAGAAAATCACCTTGGGCAGCTCAGCAGGGGGACACATCCTCGAAGGGGGAAAACTGCTCCTGCAGTGGCACAGGGGCTATAACCTCAAACAGGGCGTTGTCCATCTCAGTAGTGGTTGTGAGCGTATCTGGGGTCGGCTCGGTGGCTGCCTCCATCTTCTTGGAGCTCTTTGTCTCGTGGGGATCAGCCTCCCGCGTCTGCTCCAATGTTGACAGATCTTTGGCTGGTTCTCCTTGGTCCATCATGAAACTGACGAATACTAGGAGACCACTGAAAGGAAAACACAATCACAATGACAATGAAACAAAAAGAGAGTGAGGATCGGTTACTGCTTAGCAAAATTTCTTTTTTCTCTGAACGAAAATATACCAACATCACGGATCCGCTTACCTTCCCTTCATTGGGAGAGAAGAACAGTGGCCGATGCGAGTGTTGGCTTTCTTGAAGACGGTTTGGGAGAAGGGGATTCGGCGAAGAGTGAAATGATGGTTGCTTCGACCGTCAAACTTAGACTGCGGGGAGGTGGGGTTTTGTGATACGACGGCTCGTTACTGCCGCGCTACGACCAGGGTGACTCTCCGCCTGCATACTGCCTTCTAATTTGGTGGATGGCATTTGGGCCCGCGCACTGCATGGCATGCATGTAGATGAACAAAAATAAAATGGCATTCAGTAGAGGGAGACGTTTCGATGACCTAGGAGGAGCCAGAAGCGGTAGTGTATCCACTATACTAGTAGTAATTGTTTTTCTGGGTAGCTGTAGAGTGTCTCCGCTGTACTAGTAGTAATTGTTTCTATGGGCCCAAGACAAAACAGCCCATCCACCCTAGTAAATAATAAAATCAATTCAAAAGCCCATATATTTACTTAATGAGAGGCGCTACCCACACCCAACACACCGCCCCCCAAAAACACCTTGGTGCTCTTCTTCCTCCTCACTCCCACCCACCTCACGTCGGCTCGCTCCACTCGTACCCCCAAATTCCTCACCTCACTCCTACAGAAAACCCCAGCTCCGCTTCTTCCTCACTACTATAGAAAACCCCCAGCTCCCCTTCTTCTTCACTCACGCTACAACTAGGCTCGTCATTCGTTACTCTGCTCAAATCTGTGAGCACGATGCGATGCCCTCGAGGAAAATGGAGTCGGCTGACCCCCAGCGCCAAGAAGATGAGGCTCCCACAAGCGGCGATGCCTGTTGTAGATCCCTCACCCGGCAGCGTGGGGAGAAGCGGTGACCCTTCCCCCACCGGATCCCAGGAACCCGTAGAATCTCGGGTGGACCGCATCAGCGATCTCCCGGACACCGTCCTTGGGGAGATCATCTCGCTTCTCCCCACCAAGGATTGCTGTCGCACCCAAGTTCTCTCAATTCGGTGGCACCCTCTATGGCGCGCCGTGCCCCTTAATCTCGACTGTCGTCAGCTATCTCTCTTCAGTGATTTTAAAATCCTCAGAGCCATCATCTCCTCCCACCAGGTCTTCGTTCAAAGCCTCTACATCCCGTCATGCTACCTGAGCAAGCATACCATGCCCTGCATGGTGAACGCCTAGCTGAAATCCCCTGAATTCACAGAACTACAGTTGCTTGAATTCTACTATTCCCCTGGAAATCACCTACCAGATACCGAATGCCATGTACTTGTGCCCTCAGCATCGATGTCCATCTCACAGTTTTCCTCCTCTCTCCACACCGCCACCTTTGCGCTGTGCTACCTACCAGACAATCTAGTACTAAATCTTCGACTCCCATTTCTCAAGAAACTTTCACTTGTGCGGGTTTGTATATCGGAGGCCTCATTGCACAGCATCATCCACTCCAGTTGCCCTACCCTGGAGTGCTTGGTGCTTGTTTTCACAGTTAGTATCGATTGTCTCCAAATAAAGTCGCCTAACCTTGTAAAAATTGGAATTTCTTTTGACAGAAGGTAGCTCATCATCCAAGATGCCCCTTCACTTCAAAGGTTGATCCTTGATACCGTCGCAAATAACCGTCCTCTCTGCACCTAAACTGGAGACCTTGGGTGTAATACATGATCTCTGTGCTCATTTCAATAAGGTGTTTGGCTCCACAGTTCCTCAGGTACTTTATATTATCATCTACACTTGTGACCATAAGCTGCATTTTAAATTTCTCCGCATAAGTTATATAACATCTTGGAGTACACATTTTGTACTAATATTATGCTCTATGCTCAATGAAGAGTTTCTCCATGGATGGCCTATCAATGGTGTTGGATTCCATCAAGATCTTATATATCCAAATGAATAGTTTTTATCTGAAAAAGATTATTGGCTTGCTGCAATGCGTTCCATGTCTGGAGAAGTTGTATATAAAGGTGATAATTTCACGCACATTGGAAGCTCGCATATAGTGTACTAGAATTAACCGTTCAGCTGTTGCTCTTTCGACACTCTTTTTTTAGACCTTAACTATTTTCAATGTTCATGTCTATTTAGGCAACAGGACGGGGTAAGAAAGTTATAACCAATCGGTGGATTCGTAAGCGCCGGAATTTTCTCACTTCTCATGACATTCGATTGAAGACAATAATGCTAGAACGATATGTAGCCAACCATGCAAACACTAGATTTGTCACATTCTTCCTGCTGAATTTGAGGTTACTATTGTCCATCAGGCTTAAGTTTATGAGCAGCATGATTTTGATGGATGGGTATGTTGAAGAGCAAAAAAAGGAGTTTCAGGTGGGCAAAAGAGCTTATGAATATGCCCGGATTCTATTTACAACATATTGTGGTCATAATCCAGTAAATTTTACGACCCAGGATGTTCATTCTATGGACCTGACCGATCCATTTGACTGTGACTACCGAAAACAGTGCTGGAGTTAGATGTTGTTGCCCTTTTCAACTTGGGTTTTGTCTAAACCTGATGAACAATTAACCCTCGTGCTTTTGTACAGTTTGTAAGCTGGAGTTAGATGTTCTTTCCCTTTTCAACTCGATTGTGACTGTCATGTTTTCCTTGAAACAAGGCAAATGGCTTGCCATTCGTTTAATTTGGAGTGAAATATTGTAACAAATCACAACCAAGGGAAATGACATCACTCTCGCTGGCTGCTTGATCTCACTGTGCATTACAGAGCCAAGTGATTAGCCCCCACCAGCACCAACAAACTTATTTTGAACTAGCACATCAAATGGGCTGTAAATTTTCATAGGAAAGGCTGCATGACCATGACAGATTTGGATTCTGACATTTGGGACCCACGAGGAAATAGCCTATCCAAGGTGGTGTCGACTTACTGGCCAGTCAACAAACGATTCTGCCTACTAGCCGTTGGATTGACATCCAACATCTGTCGTGTATCTTCTATCTCTTGTCTTCTTCCTCCCGCCGCCCAAACCAAACCACCATGTCGGCTCCGTCTGATCCTGCCTCCCATGGCTGGATGCACCTCCGCCGCCCTACCGTACCTACCAACGTTGGCTAGTCCCTCCCTCTGTTCCCCCACACGTCTTGTTATTCTTCGACGATGTCAGCCCCAACACGCACCCGCAACCGAACCAGTCAACCCTCGTACTCTCCTTCGCCTGCGATTGGGCCGGTGCATCTTCCATGGCTCCTGTTTGTTCCGTCCGAGGCCTCGCCATCATCCTCCGCCTTGGTTCACTCATTGTGTGCTGTGCGCGGTGTGGTCAACATGGTCAAGGAACGACTTCCATCGAGAGAGTATTGTACGTCGAGAGGCTGACAGGTGGCTCCACGACAGCAGCAAGGAAGTGCCTCCTTATTACGTGCAAAATATTGATTCCTCCACCTGACAGAAGGGACCCACCGGACGGGCCACCGTATTTCGCAAAAAAAAACATTTCCCCCCTGACTGTTGGGACCCACCAACTACATCTTTGCATGCAAGGAAGTGCATCCATATTACGGGGATAAAACGATTCGCCCCTGACTACTGGGTCCCACCAGCTACATCTTCGCATGCAGGGAAGTGCCTGATAGTCGGGACCCATCTGGTCGAAGCGTACGTAGCGTTGTCATTCTGGTCATGAATGTGTACATACATACTAGTCGATGTAGAGGTGTGCACGTGTCGTAGTAGAGGCACACACGTGTCGTAGTAGAGGCGTGCACGTAGCATGTACATGTACGTACAACGGACAGGGTGCAAGAAAGTAAATACAGCCACGTATGTACATACGAGCAGGGTCTCGAACGCCTACTTGCGCATACGTATGGCCAGGGCTCATGTACATGGCTGGGTCGGAATGGAGAAACTACGTCGATGTTGTGTTCATGGGGAGCCAACCGGCTGGGTCGGAATGGAATGCGTCATCGTGTTCATCGGGAGCCAACCGGCTTGGACGGAATAGACGATGGAAACGAGGCCTGGTGTACTGCAGAACGGAGGAAACGGCCTTGTGTTCGATCGACCAAGGTCGAAACAGGATCTTGTTCATCGGGAGGGGTCTGGCATACCGCAAAACAGAGGAAACGGACTTCTGTTGGACCTCCAACGGTCGAAACAGGGTCCTGTTGATCGGGAGGGGTGTGGCGTACCGCAAAACAGAGGAAACAAACATGTGTTGGAGCGCTACGGTCAAAATGGGGGTCCTGTTCATCGGGAGGGGTGTGGCGTACCGCAAAACGGGACTCCACGAGATACTGTTCATCTCCACTGTCGAACTCCTCCAGCCTCCATGGGCTACTGTTCATCCACCGTCGACCTCCTCCAGCCTCCACCTGCGATTGTTCATCCGCGGGCTCCTATTCATCCAGCCTCCACCGCGCGCTCCTCCACCGGCTACTATTCAACCAGCCCTCTCCACGGGTCCTATTCAACCACCCCTCCATGGGCTACTGTTCATCCAGCTCTCCACCCGCTACTGTTCAACCAGCCCCCACGGGGTCCTGTTCATCCAGCCCTCCACGAGGTCCTATTCATCCACCCCCAACTGGCTCGATCGGGGTCCTGCTCATCCAGCGGCAACGGCCTCTACTACCATGGGGTCCTATTCGTCCAACCCCGATCGGGAACTGTTCATCCAACCCCCATCGGGAACTGTTCATCCAACCCCCCCAACAACGCTCACTGTTCATCCAGAGGCAGCATCGATCATCTTCAGTTAGCAGCAGTAGCAAAGGAATCGCTCGATCGGGTTCAGTTAACAGCCATCGATCGATCGCTTGGGTTCAGTAACGCGTAACCTGCAGTGCAATCACTCGGGTTCAATAGGCGAACGCCTCGCTTGGGTTTAGTTAGAGCCCAAAGCCTCGCACCAACGCGCGCGTGTGTATGAGAGAAACACGCAAACCTCCATGTGTCGCTCGGCCCCGACCACCCACCGTAACCGGGAACATCCCGATATTTTCTCGCCCTCGCTTCTACCACGTTTTTTCCCGTCATGGACGGCCCAAAGAATGTCATGCAGCTGCGTCTCTGGCCCGCCCAGGATGAAAAGCCCATTTTCTGTCATGATTTTTTGTCATAGAAGTAGGAGCCCACCACATCTATGATGATACCAGGTTTTGTCACAATTATCATCATAGAAGTGTCATAAGCATGACAGGAAAAAAATTCGTTTGGCCCAAAATGTCATGGATGTGCCTTTCTTTCTAGTGCTATATGCGGTATTACCCTGCCGTCCTAAGTAAATTTGCATGTGCCACCTCTAAAAACTTTTAAAAAATATCCTTTTGTGTGCCTGGATCGTTCATGGAACGATAGGAGGTGGTCGGTATCTCCCATGCTAAGCGGGTTATTCTCAGGTCGAGTGTTTATTCACTCGCCATCGCACAAGAAAATGGGCGGTAATAGGGATTCCCAGTCCTGAACTCAAAAATGCAAATAATTGAACAAAACACCCCCGGGACTGATGTTGGTATGGATGGCACTCTTTGTTTCGGACAAGCCATGGAGTGTGATTGATGGTGGAGGGGGAGTAAACCTTTACTTTGTTCGCTTGGGAACCGCCACTAGCGTGCTTAGCATGGAAGATGCTGATAGATGATGGTCGTGAAGTGAATAAAAAGGGTGCATGTCTCAAAATATCATTTATCTCTGTTTTAAAAGTTGAGCTCTGGCACCTCTGCAAATCACTGCAGTATCTCCCCTTCTTTTTGTTCTTGCTGCAGATCTCTTGCAATCTGTGGTTAATGACATGCACATCAGAGGGGAAATTAAACTGCCTATTCCCTGTCATGACAAGGACTATCCAATTGTGCAGTATGTTGATGACACCTTGATTGTGGTACCTACTGATGATGCTCAGCTCTTGGCTCTTAAGAAAATGTTGCTGGTTTTTTCTCAGTCCACTGGCCTGGAGGTTAATTACCATAAGTCTTCCATGATCCCAATAAATGTTTCCCAAGAGGAAATCCACAGGTTGGCATCCCTCTTTGGTTGTCAAGTGGGAAAGATGCCATTTACTTATCTTGGTCTGCCTGTTGGAACTACCAAACCTGTGATGTCTGATGTGCTGCCTCTGGTTACTTGTATGGAGAGGAGAATGTCTGCTAGTTTATCTTTTCTTGCTCAGGGAGGAAGACTGCAGTACTTGAATTATGCTTTGTCCTCATTGCCAATTTTCTTCCTTTGCAGTTTGCTTATTGCTCCTGGTATTTTGAAGCAACTGCAGAGAATTCAAAGACAGTGCTTGTGGAGGAAAAATAGGCAAGAACCAGCTCCTTCTCTAGCTGCTTGGGATTTGATTTGTAGACCCAAAAACAAAGGAGGGCTTGGCATTCTAGACCTTGGCCTTCAAAATGTGGCCCTTCTACTGAAACATGTGAATGAGTTCCTCAACAAGGCTGATGTTCCTTGGGTTCATCTCATTTGGAACTCATATTATCATGAACTTGTCCCACAAGGAACACCACCATGTGGATCTTTTTGGTGGAAGGATGTCCTTAAACTCTTGGATCAATTCAGAGAAGTCACATGGTCAAGGTTAATGAAGGGGACACTGCTCTTTTCTGGCAGGATAAATGGCAGCTTGGAAATTATGTTTTGCCTTTGTAGCACAGGTTTCCCAGGTTATTTTCTTTTGTCAAAGATGCTCTGGTTACAGTCAAGGATGGATTTTCTGCCCTGGATCTGATCTCTTGGTTCCATCTTCCACTTTCAGAGCAGGCTCACAATGAGCTCTTGGTTTTGAAATCTCTTATGCTGAACCATGAGAGGGATTCTGATTTGAAGGATGTTTGGTCTTGGCATGGCTCTGACAAACCCTATACTCCTAAACAGTTTTATGTATCCAGGTTCATTAATCATACTTTTAATCCTGTATTGACTTGGATTTGGAGGAGTTGTTGTACCATGAAGATTAAGGTTTTTGCCTGGATGTTAATAATGGATAGGCTCAACACCAAGGATATGGTGGAAAGAAGGCATTGGCATATAGATGATGGAGTCAATTGTGTGCTTTGTCCCACTCACACCAGGGAAAATAGAGATCACCTCTTCTTCAACTATAATTTCAGTCAGAGGGTTTGGAACTTTATCCATATTGATTGGGAAGCTGAGGGTGACATGAATCAGATTGTGCTCAATGCTAAGAGGAACTTTGCTCATCCTTTCTTTGCTGAAGTGGTCTTTACTGCTTGTTGGAACATCTGGATCATCGAGAATGGAACGGTTTTTCAAAAGGAAAGGCCAAGTTTTAATAGGTGGAGAGGAGCTTTTGTGAATGATATGCTTTTACTTTCTCATAGAATCAAGGTGAGATACAAGGAAGGCCTGATTAGATGGGTCTCCTTTCTCCCTCCTTAAATGTAGTTCTCTTATTATAGCTTTTCCTTTTTCTTTTGCTACTCCTAGTAGCATTTGTAATCATTGTAATTATGTTTGTTAAGGCAATAAAAGGCTATGGGGGCTTTCCCTACAATGTTCAGTCAAAACAAAGGGACTATCTATTTACTTTTATGTTGTGTCACCACCTTATAAAACAAGTGCCAGAAACTGAGTAGAGCACAACTGTCATGATTTATGCATTATGTGTAGCTAATGTTGGGTGCATCATGACTGGATCTTTTCTACCATGAATTACAATGTTTAGTCGCTGCTTGAACTTTGGAGGTGCTATGCATTTATGTTTTGCGGTCTCAGAAAGGGCTAGCGAGATACCACTATTGTCATATTATATCTTGGTTGTTTTGACAATGTGTTGTTGTTTGACATATTTTATTATTGCTCGCTAGCTGATTATGTCATTGACATGAGTCATTATAATCTTTTAATGTTATTGTTGACATGGTTAGTTATAATGTTGGCTCAAAACCTGGGTGTTGTTTAAGCTTATTTATGCAAACAAGAGCAAAAGAGTTCATAAAAGTTTTTCTTTCTCACTTTCAGTTTATGAACTGAATTGCTTGAGGACAAGCAAAGGTTTAAGCTTGGGGGAGTTGATATGTCTCCAATGTATCTACTTTTTCTCATGCTTTTCCTCTTGTTTTGGACTCTAATTTGCATGATTTGAATGAAACTAACCCCGGACTGACATTGTTTTCAACAGAATTACCATGGTGTTGTTTTTGTGCAGAAATAAAAGTTCTCGAAATGGAACGAAACTTTGCGAGGATTTTTTATATCAATAATAAGAATTTCTGGAGCCAAGACCTGCCGGAGAGGGGCACCTGGGTGGGCGCAACCCACCAGGGCATGCCCCCCTCTCCTAGCGCGCCCAGGTGGGTTGTCCCCACCTAGTGGCCCTGTAGACCCTGAAACCAACACTATAAAATCCTATTTTCCAGAAAAAAATGAGGGAAAAAGAATTATCGTGATCCACGAGACGGAGCCGCCGCCAAGCCCTGTTCTTCCTCGGGAGGGCACATCTGGAGTCGGTTTGGGGCTCCAGAGAGGGGGATCTTCGTTCTTCGTCATCACCAACCCATCTCCATCACCAATTCCATGATGCTCCCCACCGGGAGTGAGTAATTCCTTCATAGGCTCACTGGTCAGGGAGGAGTTGGATGAGATTCATCATGTAATCGAGTTAGTTTTGTTAGGGCCCGATCCCTAGTATCCACTATGTCCTTAGATTGATGTTGCTATGACTCTGCTATGCTTAATGCTTGTTACTTTGGGCCCGGGTGCCATGAACTCAGATCTGAACCATTTATGAATTCATCATTATATCCATGTTTTTGATCCGATCTTGAAAGTTATAGTCACCCACTACGGTTATGATCCGACAACCCCGGAGTGACAACAACCAGGCCCACTCTCGGTGATGACCGTAGTTTGAGGAGTTCATGTATTCACTATGTGTTAATGCTTTGTTCCGGTTCTCTATTAAAAGGAGGCCTTAATATCCCTTAGTTTCCAATATGGACCCCGCTGCCACGGGAGGGTAGGACAAAAGATGTCATGCAAGTTCTTTTAATAAAGCACGTATGACTATTTACGGAATACATGCCTACATTATATCGATGAACTAGAGCTAGTGTCGTGTCGCCCTAGGTTATAACTGTCACCTGATGGATATCATCCAACAAGTCACCAATTCAATGCCTACGAACTTTCCATATTGTTTCTGCTAAGTTACTACTGCTATCATCGCTATTACACTTGCTACAAAATAACT
The DNA here is from genome assembly GCA_963921465.1 of Triticum timopheevii. Lineage (NCBI taxonomy): Eukaryota > Viridiplantae > Streptophyta > Magnoliopsida > Poales > Poaceae > Triticum > Triticum timopheevii. The sequence continues at coordinate 176,470,979 of OY997272.1, forward strand.
GCTATCACTGTTATTGTTACCATTGCTGCTATCACTACTATCAAAACTATCAAACTACTTTGCTACTAATCACTTTGCTGTAGATAATTAATCTCCAGGTGTGGTTGAATTGACAACTCAGTTGCTAATACCTTCAAATATTATGTTTGACGAAGATGATATTTTTAGTCCCCCAAGTTTTGATATGCAAATTTGTTATGATGATTGCATGCCTCCTATTTATGATGATTGCAATATTTATGGAAGTGGGTTTGGAAGAGTGTCAACTTTAGATAGTGATTATCCCACTTTTTTTGTAGGGTGTTGAATCTTATTATAATAATAAAAGTGGATTTGGTGAGGTCGTGACTTTATTTAGTGATGAATCCACTATTTTGGAAGAGGTTCTAATTGACTATGACAACAAAGTTGCTATCTATGATGATTATTGTGATGACATGTATGCTATAAAGAATAATGATAACCATGAAACTTGTCATCATGATTTTAATGCTCAAATTGATTATGACAATCAAGTATCTCATGATAGTTATTTTGTTGAGTTTGCTCCCACCACTATGAAAGCGAAGAAATTTGCTTATGTGGAAAGTAATAAAGATTCTATGCTTGTAGGTCATGAAACGAATGCCTTATGTGATAGATATATTGTTGAATTCATTCATGATGCTACTAAAAATTATTATGAGAGAGGAATATATGCTTCTACATATCTCAATAATATCTAGTTTTCTCTCTATGTGTTGAAAGTTTTGAAGTCATGCTTCTTTTGCCTTCCTGTGCTAGGTTATTCTTGCTCCCATAAATTGTTTTCTCACAAAATCCCTATGCATAGGAAGTGGGTTAGGCTTAAATGTGCTAGTCATATGCTTCATGATGCTCTCATTGTGTTTCAATTCTTATCTTTTATGTGAGCATCATTGAAATCATCATGCGGGCATTAAAGAAAAGCGCTTGTTGGGAGAAAACCCAATAATTATCCCTACTATTTTTTGTGTGTTAACATGATTATGCTACTGTAGTAATCATGTTTTATAGCTTTTGTTTCATTAAAGTACCAAGTAAATCCCTTGGGATAGTGTGGATGATAGTTGACTTGATTCTGTGCAAAAACAGAAACTTTTGCGTCCAGTAGTAGAATTGTTGAGATTTGCTGGAGTGTGATAAAATTCTGAATTATTTACACATGATTCATACAAATTTCCTACATTCTCCTAATTTTTCATAATTTTTGGATTTACTGAAGTATGGTCATTGTTCAGATCATTACAGACTGTTCTATTTTTGACAGATTCTGTTTTCAATACATAGTTTGCTTGTTTTATAGTTTCTACAACTTATATGGTAAATATATATTGTATAAATTATAGGTAACAGTAGGTATTATGTGAGAAAAATGATGAATCTTATCTATGACAGTACCCAAGTGAATGATTTGTTTTATCAAACTAACTCATCTCATGAAGTTATGTTAAGTTTTGTGTGATTGAAGTTTTCAAGTTTTGGTTGAGATATCGATGTGAGGAGAATAAGGAGTGGCAAGACCCTAAGCTTGGGGGTTCCCAAGGCACCCCAAGGTAACATCTAACGAAGACCCGAGCATCCATGCTAGGGGATGTCCCGGAAGGCATCCCCTCTTTCGTCTTCAACATTATCGTTAACCTTACTTGGAGCTATACTTTTATTCATCACATGCTATGAGTTTTGCTTGGATCGTTATTTTATTTTGTTGATATTTGCTTTATATTAATATTTTGCATCTTTTACTCCAATAAAAAAGTCAACTATAGCCTTTACCATGCTTATTTTGCAAGTCTATATGTTGCTGTTTGAAAACAGAAAGTTTTCATTGTCTGAATGTTTTAAAAAAGTCAGAACATGATAAAATCCTGAAATTTTTACACGGCACGCCATTATAAATTTACTACAGTTTGGTAATGTTTTAGAATTTTTTGAGTTATAGAAGTATGAATCTTCTTGCATCCTTTACAGCATGTCCTGTTTTGACCGATTGCTATTATTTGCATTGTTTGCATATATTTGCTTGTTTCATGATTCTATTTGGGGATAGAAGTATTCAATATATAGAGGCATTTATTATGCGATGTCAAATTATAATTTTAGTGATTTGCTACAGTAGATAATGGTAAGGTTTTGCATTGATTTATACTAACTTATCTCCCAAGTTCTTGTTGAGTTTTGTGTGGATGAAGTTTTTAAGATCTAGGGAAACCATGATGTGAGAGGAATTAAGGAGACACAAGAGCTTAAGCTTGGGGATGACCAAGGCATCCCAAGATAATATTCCAAGAAGTCTCAAGTACCTAAGCTTGGTGATGCCTAGGTAGGCATCCCACCTTTCTTCTTCAACAACTACCGGTTAGTATCAGTTGAGCCTAAGTTTTTGTTTCTTCGCATGATATGTGCTATTCTTGGAATGTCATTTTTTTATTGTTGTTTGAATAAAATACTTAAAATATGAAATTTTTAAATGATAGAGAGTCATCACATAGCTACCTATTTACTTAACTACTCATTTGATCTTCACTTACATCTTTTTGGAGTAGTTTGTCAAACACTCATGCTTCACTTATGTTATTTTGGGAGTTGATAATAGTGATAAAAATTTGAAAAAGCTATGAAATTGGTCCTAATATGTGGATATTGAAGAAGGATATAATAAAAACTTTCATATAGAGCATTGGATATGATATGTTTGATTCTAAGCAATAGTGTTGCAATATGGAGATGATAATATGTGAGTAATGATAATGAGTAATTGTGCTTTAGTAAGAATATTGGTGTTAAGGTTTGTGATTCCCTATGCATGCACATAGAGTCAATAGTTATGCAACTAAGTTACATCCTACTTATGATGCATTACTCAGTGTTACTTATGTTCAATGCATGTTTATGACCGTTTTTGTTTTTTGGTGGTTGCTTCTCAATCTATTTGCTATCCTTCATTTGTACTAAGTACAAATACTGATTGTGCATCCAATTTCTTAAACCCAAATTTGTGCCAAATGAGTCCACCATACCTACCTATATGCGGTATTTCCATGCCATTCCAAGTAAATTTGCATGTGCCAGCTTGATATGTCTCCAACGTATCTATAATTTTTTATTGTTCCATGCTATTATATTATCTGTTTTGGATGTTTTATATGCATTAATATACTATTTTATATCATTTTTTGGGACTAACCTATTAACCTAGTGCCCAATGCCAGTTGCTATTTTTTCCTTGTTTTTAGCTTTTTCATAAAGGAATATCAAACGGAGTCCAAACAGAATAAAACTTTTGTGATGATTTTTCTTGGACCAGGAGACACTGAGAAGACTTGGGGAGGGGGACAGAAGAATCACGAGGAGTCCACAAGCCCTCAAGGCGCACCCTAGGGGGGCGCCCCTGGCTTGTGGGGCCCTTGGGAGTCCTCCAACCCTAATCTTTGCACTATAAAGATTCCCCAAACATTAGAAGCGTCCACAAAAATACTTTTCCACCGCCGCAAGCTTCTGTTTTCGTGAGATCCCATCTTGGGGACTTTTCCGGTGATCTGCCCACAAGTATAGGGGATCGTTTGTAGCCTCTTTCGATAAATAAGAGTGTCGAACCCAACGAGGAGCTAAAGGTTGAACAAATATTCCCTCAAGTTCTATCGACCATCGATACAACTCTACGCACACTTGACGTTTGCTTTACCTAGAACAAGTATGAAACTATTTTTCAAGAATGAAACTACGAGTACTTTGCAAGAATAAAACTATGAATAAATTGCGAAGGTAATAAAAGTGGATAGCTTTGTCAACAAGAAAGTCATTTGTCCCTAGGCAATCAATAACAAGTACCGGTAATTATTCTTGCAATGTTATATGAGGGAGAGGCATGAGCTAACATACTTTCTCTACTTGTATCATATGCACTGATGATTGGAACTCTAGCAAGCATCCACAACTACTAAATATCATTAAGGTCGTGAAACCCAACCATAGCATTAAGTATCAAGTCCTCTTTATCCCATACGCAACAACCCACCTACTCAGGTTTAACCTTTTGTCACTCTCGCAACCCACCATAAGTGAATCATGAACGTATTGCAACACCCTACAGCGGGGATCCCTCACGTTTGTGTGAGACAGAGGGAACCGTAGGACAGCACCTTAAATAAAATATACAATCATACCAACCAAGATCACGATTAACCCACAGGAAAAAACAGATCTACTCAAACATCACAGGATAGCCAAATATCATCGGGAAATAACATATGGAATTGAGCACCATGTTTAAGTAGAGATTATAGTGGGGGGAGAGGTGTTACACCGCTGCATAGAGGGGGGAAATTTGGAGTTGACGGTAGCAAGATTGTTGATGTAGATCATCATCACGATCCTTGCCCCGGCGGTGTTCCGGCGCCACCGGGAGAGAGGGGGAGGGTGCCCCCCTCCTTCTTCTTCCTTGGCCTCCCCCCTATATGGGAGGAGAGTTCCCACTCTGGTCCATGGCCTCCATGGCGGTGGAGGGGTGGGAGCCCCTCCGAGATTGGATCTCCCTCTCTGTTCTCTTCTGTTTCGTGTTCCCCAGATCTGGCTGAAAACCGTTTCTTATATTCTGGGAGATCTGTAACTCCGATTGCGCTGAGATTTTAACACGTTTTTTCCGGATATAAGCTTCCTTGCACCCGAAGTAGAGACCCAACTGATATCCGAGGAGGGCACAACCCACCTGGGCGTGCCCTGGTGTCTTGTGGGGGATGTGGGCACCTGTTTGCGTTGATTCCAAGTCCCAAAAATCACATATATTCCAAAATAATTCTCCATAAATTTTTATCGCGTATGGACTTCTTTTGATATGGATTTTCTGCGAAACAAAAAACATGCAAAAAACAGGAACTGGCACTGGATTAGTAGGTTAGTCCAATAAATCATATAAAATGTTGGCAAAAGTATGTGAAAGTTGTATTGGCATGGAACAATCAAAAATTATAGATACGACGGAGACATATGCTACCTCTTGAGCATGCGTTGGTTTTCCCTTGAATAGGAAAGGGTGATGCAGTAAAGTAGCGTAAGTATTTCCCTCAGTTTTTGAGAACCAAGGTATCAATCCAGTAGGAGGCTACACTCAAATCCCTCGTACCTGCACAAACAAATAAGAACCTTGCAACCAACGCGATAAAGGGGTTGTCAATCCCTTCACGGCCACTTGTAAAAGTGAGATCTGATAGAGATAATAAGATAAATTTTGGTATTTTTATGATATAGATTGGAAAGTAAAAATTGCAAAATAAAGTAGATCTGAAACTTATATGATAGAAAATAGACCCGGGGGCCATAGGTTTCACTAGTGGCTTCTCTCAAGATAGCATAAGTATTACGGTGGGTGAACAAATTACTGTCGAGCAATTGATAGAAAAGTGCATAGTTATGAGAATATCTAGGCATGATCATGTATATAGGCATCACGTCCACGACAAGTAGATCGAAACGATTATGCATCTACTACTATTACTCCACACATCGACCGCTATCCAGCATGCATCTAGAGTATTAAGTTCATAAGAACAGAGTAACACATTAGGCAAGATGACATGATGTAGAGGGATAAACTCAAGCAATATGATATAACCCCCATCTTTTTATCCTCGATGGCAACAATACAATACGTGCCTTGCTGCCCCTGCTGTCACTGGGAAAGGACACCGCAAGATTGAACCCAAAGCTAAGCACTTCTCCCATTGCAAGAAAGATCAATCTAGTAGGCCAAACAAAACTGATAATTCGAAGAGACTTGCAAAGATAACAAATCATACATAGAAGAATTCAGAGGAGATTCAAATATTGTTCATAGATAATCTTTATCATATACCCACAATTCATCAGATCTCGACAAACACACCGCAAAAAGAATTACATCGAATAGATATCCAAGAAGATCGAGGAGGACTTTGTATTGAGATCCAAAGAGAGAGAAGAAGCCATCTAGCTAATAACTATGGGCCCGAAGGTCTGTGGTAAACTACTCACACTTCATTGGAGAGGCTATGGTGTTGATTTAGAAGCCCTCCGTGATAGATTCCCCCTTCGGTGGAGCACCGAAAAAGGCCCCAAGATGGGATCTCACAGGTACAGAATGTTGCGGTGGTGGAAATAGGGTTTTGTGGTGCTCCTGGATGTTTTCAGGGTATATGAATATATATAGGCAAAAGAAGTCGGTTAGGGGAGCCACGAGGGGCCCATGAGGGTGGGGGCGCGCCGACCCCCCTGGGCGCGCCCTCCTGCCTCGTGGCCGCCTCGTTTATTTCTTGACGTCCACTCCAAGTCTCCTAGATTGCGTTTGTTCCGAAAACAACTCTCACGAAGGTTTCATTCCATTTGGACTCCATTTGATATTCCTTTTCTGCGAAACACTGAAATAGGCAAAAACAGCAATTTGGATTGAGCCTCTAGTTAATAGGTTAGTCCCAAAAATAAAATAAAAGTGTATAATAAAGCCCATTAAACATCTAAAATAGATAATATAATAGCATGGAACAATAAAAAATGATAGGTACGTTGGAGAGGTATCAAGCATCCCCAAGCTTAATTCCTTCTCGTCCTCGAGTAGGTAAAGGATAAAACAGAATTTTTGATGTGGAATTCTACCTAACGTAATTCTCAATGTAATTTTGTTTATTGTGGCATGAATGTTCAGATCCAAAAGATTCAAGATAAAAGTTTAATATTGACATAAAAATAGTAATACTTCAAGCATGCTACTCAAGCAATTTATGTCTTATCAAAATAACATAGCCAAAGAAAGCTTATCCCTAGAAAATCATATAGTTTGGCCATGCTTCATTTTTGTCACAAAAAAATGCTCCCATCATGCACAACCCCGGTTTCAGCCAAGAAATTGGTTCATACTTTTTAACGCGCTTCAGCCTTTTCAACCCTCACGCAATACGTGAGCGTAAGCAATGGATATATCACTATGGGTGGAGTAGAGTATGATGATAGTGATTATGTGAGAAAACAAAAGGGAGAAAGTCTCACATTGACGCAGCTAATCAACGGGCTATGGAGATGCCCATCAATTGATGTCAAGACAAGGAGTAGGGATTGCCATGCAACGGATGCACTAGAGCTATAAATGTATGAAAGCTCATCAAAAGAAACTAAGTGGGTGTGCATCCAACTTGCTTGCTCACGAAGACCTAGGGCAATTTGAGGAAGCCCATCATTGGAATATACAAGCCAAGTTCTATAATGAAAAATTCCCACTAGTATATGAAAGTGACAAAATAAGAAACTCTCTATTATGAAGATCATGGTGCTATTTTGAAGCACAAGTGTGTAAAAAGATAGTAACATTGTCCCTTCTCTCTTTTTCTCTCATATTTTTTCTTTCTTTTTTTATTTAGGCTTCTTTGACCTCTTTTTTTATTTGGGATTCTTTGGCCTCTTTTATTTTTCATAAAGTCCGGAGTCTCATCCTGACTTGTGGGGGAATCATAGCCTCCATCATCCTTTCCTCACATGGGACAATGCTCTAATAATGGGAATCATCACACCTCTATTTATTTACAACTCAAGAATTACAACTCAATACTTAGGACAAAATATGACTCTATATGAATGCCTCCGGTGGTGTACCGGGATATGCAATGAATCAAGAGCGACATGCATGAAAGAATTATAAAGGTGGCTTTGCCACAAATACGATGTCAACTACATGATCATGCAAAGCAATATGACAATGATGGAGCGTGTCATAATAAACGGAACAGTGGAAAGTTGCATGGCAATATATCTCGGAATGGCTATGGAAATGCCATAATAGGTAGGTATGGTGGCTGTTTTGAGGAAGATATAAGGAGGTTTATGTGTGATAGAGCGTATCATATCACAGGGTTTGGATGCACCAGCGAAGTTTGCACCAACTCTCAAGGTGAGAAAGGGCAATGCATGGTACCGTAGAGGCTAGCAAATTGCGGAAGGGTAAGAGTGCGTATAATCCATGGACTCACATTAGTTATAAAGAACTCATATACTTATTGCAAAAGTTCATTAGCCCTCGAAGCAAAGTACTACTACGCATGCTCCTACGGTAAGGGCTGGTAGGAGTTAACCATGGTGCGATCCTGACCTCCACTCATAAGGAAGGCAATCAAAGAACACCCCATGCTTCAAATTTGTCACACAACGTTCACCATACGTGCATACTACGGGACTTGCCAACTTTAACACAAGTATTTCTCAATTTCATAATTACCCAACTAGCATGACTATAACATTCCCACCTTTATATCTTAAAACAATTATCAAGTATCAAATTTATCATAGTATTTAATGCACTCTATATGAAAGTTTTTATTATACCCAACTTGGATGCCCATCATATTGGGACTAATTTTACAACCGAACCAAATTACCATGTTGTTCTAAAAGACTCTCAAAATAATATAAGTGAAGCATGAGAGATCAATAATTTCTATGAAATAAAACCACCACCGTGCTCTAAAAAGATATAAGTGAAGTACTAGAGCAAAATTATCTAGCTCAAAAGATATAAGTGAAGCACATAGAGTATTCTAATAAATTCCGATTCATGTGTGTCTCTCCCAAAAGGTGTGTACAGCAAGGATGATTGTGATAAACTAAAAAGCAAAGACTCAAATCATACAAGACGCTCCAAGCAAAACACATATCATGTGGTGAATAAAAATATAGCATCAAGTGAAGTTACCGATGGACGAAGACGAAAGAGGGGATGCCCCGCTTAGGCTTAGGCTTTTTATCTCAAAAGATATAAGTGAAGCACATGGAGTATTCTAATAAATTCTGATTCATGTGTGTGTCTCCCAAAAGGTGTGTACAGCAAGGATGATTGTGATAAACTAAAAAGCAAAGACTCAAATCATACAAGACGCTCCAAGCAAAACACATATCATGTGGTGAATAAAAATATAGCATCAAGTAAAGTTACTGATGGACGAAGACGAAAGAGGGGATGCCCCGCTTAGGCTATTAGTTGTCCTTGAAATTTACCTTGGGGTGCTTTGGGCATCCCCAAGCTTAGGCTCTTGCCACTCCTTATTCTATAATCCATCAAATCTTTAACCAAAAACTTGAAAACTTCACAACACAAAACTCATCAAAAAATCTCATGAGCTCCGTTAGCGAGATAAAACAAACCACCACTTTAAAGTACTGTAATGAACTCATTCTTTATTTATATTTGTGTTAAACCTACTGTATTACAGCTTCTCTATGGTTCATATCCCCCAATACTAGCCATAGATTCATCAAAATAAGCAAACAACACACGAAAAACAGAATCTGTCAAAAATAGAACAGTCTGTGGTAATATGTAACTTACGAATACTTCTGGAACCGCAAAAATTCTGAAATAAATTGGTGGACGTGAGTAATTTGTCTATTAATCATATACAAAAATAATCAACCTAAAAGCCCTCTCCAGTAAAAAAATGGAAGCTAATATCGTGAGCGCTAAAGTTTCTGTTTTTTACAGCAAGATCATAAAGACTTCACCCAAGTCTTCCAAAAGGTTCTACTTGGCACAAACACTAATTAAAACATAAAACCACATCTAACCAGAGGCTAGATGAATTATTTATTACTAAACAGGAGCGAAAAGTAAAGAACAAAAATAAAATTGGGTTGCCTCCCAACAAGCGCTATCGTTTAACGCCCCTAGCTAGGCATAAAAACGAGAATAGATCTAAGTATTACCATCTTTTGTATTCAATTCATAGGTGGCTCTCATAATAGATTCATAAGGTAATTTGATTTTCTTCCTAGCAAAGTGTTCAATGCCTTTCCTTAATGGAAATTGGAATCTAATATTTCCTTCTTTCATATCAATAATTGCACCAATCGTTCCAAGGAAAGGTCTACCAAGAATAATAGGACATGAAGGATTGCAATATATATCAAGAACAATAAAATCTACGGGCACATAATTCCTATTTGCAACAATAAGAACATCATTAATACTTCCCATATGTTTCTTAATGGTGGAATCCGCAAGGTGCAAATTTAAAGAGCAATCATCAAATTCACGGAAACCTAACACATCACACAAAGTTTTTGGAATCGTGGAAACACTAGCACCCAAATCACACAAAGCATAGCATTCATGATCTTTAATTTTAATTTTAATAGTAGGTTCCCACTCATCATAAAGTTTTCTAGGGATGGAAACTTCTAATTCAAGTTTTCCTTCATAAGATTGCATTAAGGCATCAATGATATGTTTAGTAAAAGCTTCATTTTGACTATAAGCATGAGGAGAATTTAACACGGATTGCAACAAGGAAATCAATATATTAAAGAACAATTATCGTAATTAAATTCCTTGAAATCTGAAATAGTGGGTTCATTGCTATGTAAAGTTTTGACCTCTTCAATCCCACTTTTACCAATTTTTGCATCAAGATCTAAAAACTCCGAATCATTGGGACACCTTTTAACTAAAGTTGACTCATCTCTACTCCTATCATTATCAAGATTCATATTTGGAAAACAAAGATTTAATAGGAGACACATCAATCTTTTAGATCTTCATCCCTATTATCATGAAAACTAGAAGAACACGCTTTCACAAAGCAATCTTTTTAGCACGCATCCTAGCGTTCTTTCTTTGCACTCATAAATGGAAATTCTCATGGCTTTGAGAGACTCATTGATATCATGCTTAGGTGGAATAGATCTAAGTTTCAAAGAATCAACTTCAAGAGAAATTCTATCCACATTCCTAGCCAACTCATCAATCTTAGGCAATTTTTCTTCAAGCAAAGCATTGAAATTCTTTTGAGAAATCATAAACTCTTTGACACTAATCTCAAAATAAGAGGGCAACTTTTTAAAATTTCCATAATAGTTGTTGTAGGAATTACCATAATTATTAGAGGAATTACTAGGGAATGGCCTAGGATTAAAGTTTCCTCTATACGCGTTGTTACCAAAATTATTCCTACCAACAAAATTCACATCCATAGATTCATTATTATTCTAAATCAAAGTAGACAAATGCATATAATTAGGATTAATAGGGGCACTCTTATTACCAAACAATTTCATAAGTTCATCCATCTTTCCACTCAAAACATTAATCTCTTCTATCGCATGAACCTTCTTACTAGTAGATCTTTCGGTGTGCCAATGAGAATAATTAACCATAATATTATCTAGGAGTTTAGTAGCTTCTCCTAAAGTGATTTCCATAAAAGTGCCTCCCACGGCCGAATCTAAAAGATTTCTAGAAGTAACATTCAATCCGGCATAAATTTTTTGTATGATCATCCATAAATTTAATCCATGTGTAGGGCAATGGCGAATCATTAATTTCAACCTCTCCCAAGATTGTGCAACATGCTCAGGATCAAGTTGCTTAAAATTCATAATATCGTTTCTAAGGGAGATGATCTTAGCAGGAGGAAAATACTTAGAGATAAAAGCATCTTTGCACTTATTCCATGAATCAATACTATTTTTAGGCAAAGACGAAAACCAAGTTTTAGCATGATCTCTAAGAGAAAACGGAAATAGCTTCAATTTAACAATATCATTATCCACGTCTTTCTTCTTTTGCATATCACACAAATCAACAAAGTTGTTTAGATGAGTAGCGGCATCTTCACTAGGAAGGCCAGAGAATTGATCTTTCATGACAAGATTCAACAAAGCAGCATTAATTTCACAAGATTCAGCATCGGTAAGAGGAGCAATCAGAGTGCTAAGAAAATCATTGTTGTTGGTATTGGAAAAATCACACAATTTAGTATTATCTTGAGCCATCGTGACAAACAATCCAACACACAAGCACACAAGAGGCAAGCGAAAAAGAGGCGAACAAGAAAAAGAGGGCGAATAAAACGGCAAGGGTGAAGTGGGGGAGAGGAAACAAGAGTCAAATGGCAAATAATGTAATACGAGGGATAAGAGTTTGTGATGGGTACTTGGTATGTCTTGACTTGTGCGTACACTCCCCGGCAACGGTGCGAGAAATCCTTCTTCCTACCTCTTGAGCATGCGTTGGTTTTCCCTTTAAGAGGAAAGGGTGGTGCAACAAAGTAGCGTAAGTATTTTCCTCAGTTTTTGAGAACCAAGGTATCAATCCAAAAGGAGGATACACTCAAATCCCTCGTACCTGCACAAACAAATAAGAACCTTGCAACCAACACGGTAAAGGGGTTGTCAATCCCTTCACGGCCACTTGCAAAAGTGAGATCTGATAGAGATAATAAGATAAATATTTTTGGTATTTTTATGATATAAATTGTAAAGTGAAGATTGCAAAATAAAGTAGATCGAAAACTTATATGATAGAAAATAGACCCGGGGCCATAGGTTTCACTAGTGGCTTCTCTCAAGATAGCATAAGTATTACGGTGGGTGAACAAATTACTGTGCAGCAATTGATAGAAAAGTGCATCGTTATGAGAATATCTAGGCATGATCATGTATATAGGCATCACGTCCGCGACAAGTAGATCGAAATGATTCTGCATCTACTACTATTACTCCACACATCGACCGTTATCCAGCATGCATCTAGAGTATTAAGTTCATAAGAACAGAGTAATGCATTAGGCAAGATGACATGATGTAGAGGGATAAACTCAAGCAATATGATATAAACCCCATCTTTTTATCCTCGATGGCAACAATACAATACGTGCCTTGCTACCCCTGCTATCACTGGGAAAGGACACCGCAAGATTGAACCCAAAGCTAATCACTTCTCCCATTGCAAGAAAGATCATCTAGTAGGCCAAACCAAACTAATAATTCGAAGAGACTTGCAAAGATAACAAATCATACATAAAAGAATTCAGAGGAGATTCAAATATTGTTCATAGATAATCTTTATCATAAACCCACAATTCATCGGATCTCGACAAGCACACTGCAAAAAGAATTACATCGAATAGATCGCCAAGAAGATCGAGGAGAACTTTGTATTGAGATCCAAAGAGAGAGAAGAAGCCATCTAGCTAATATATGGACCCGAAGGTCTGTGGTAAACTACTCACACTTCATCGAAGAGGCTATGGTGTTGATGTAGAAGCCCTCCATGGTCGATTCCCCCTTCGGCGGAGCACCGGAAAAGGCCCCAAGATGGGATCTCACGGGTACAGAAGGTTGCGGCGGTGGAAATAGGGTTTCGTGGTGTTCCTGGATGTTTTCAGGGTATATGAATATATATATATAGGCGAAAGAAGTCTGTTAGGGGAGCCACGAGGGGCCCACGAGGGTGGGGGGCATGCCTACCCCCCTGGGCGCGCCCTCCTGCCTCGTGGCCGCCTCGTTTCTTTCTTGACGTCCACTCCAAGTCTCCTGGATTGCGTTTATTCCAAAAATAACTCTCCCAAAGGTTTCATTCCGTTTGGACTCCGTTTGATATTCCTTTTCTTCGAAACACTGAAATAGGCAAAAAACAGCAATTTGGACTGGGCCTCCGGTTAATAGGTTAGTCCCACAAATAATATAAAAGTGTATAATAAAACCCATTAAACATCCAAAACAGATAATATAAGAGCATGGAACAATCAAAAATTATAGATACGTTGGAGACGTATCAACATATCAGCATCCCCAAGCTTAATTCCTGCTCGTCCTCGAGTAGGTAAATGATAAAAAAGATAACTTTTGATGTGGAATGCTACCTAGCACAATCTTGATCATATGTCTAATCATGGCATGAATATTAAGACATAAGTGATTCAAAGCAATAGTCTATAATTTGACATAAATACATCAATACTCCGGCATCCCAACAAACAATCTTTCAAAATATCAACGGTAAAGAAAGCTATCCCTACAAAATCATATAGTCTTGTCATGCTATGTCTTCTTAACACAAAGTATTTATCATGCACAACCCCGATGGCAAGCCAAGCAATTGGTTCATACTTTTTAACGCACTTCAGCTTTTTCAACCCTCACGCAATACATGAGCACAAGCCATGGATATAGCACTATGGGTGGAATAGAGTATGATGATAGGGGTAAATATAGAGAAGACAAAAAAGTAAGAAAGTCTCACATCGATGTGGCTAACCAACGGGCTATGGAGATGCCCATCAATTGATATCAATGCGAGGAGTAGGGATTGTCGTGCAACGAATGCACTAAGTGTTATAAGTGTATGAAACTCAATATGAAAACTAAGTGGGTGTGCATCTAACTCTATAATGAAAAACTCCCACTAGTATATGAAAGTGACAACATAGGAGACTCTCTATTTGAAAAACATGGTGCTACTTTGAAGCACAAGTGTGGAACTAGCATGCCCCTTCTCTCTTTGTTTTTCTTTTCTTTTTTTCCTTTCTTTTCTTTTTTTCTTTTTTTCCTTTTTATTCTTTTTTTCTCTCTTTGTCCAGAGACTCATCCCGACTTGTGGGGGAGTCATGGTCTCCATCATCCTTTCCTCACTGGGGCAATGCTCTAAAAATGAATAATGATGATCATCACACTTATATTTATTTATAACTCAAAAGAAATAAAAATTACAACTCGATACCTATAACAAAGTATGACTCTATATGAATGCCTCTGGCAGTGTACCAGGATGTGCAATGATCTAGCATAACAACGACATCAAAAACTGGACAAGCCATGGAAATATCATGTTAGCTATCTTACGATCATGCAAAGCAATATGACAATGAATGCTCAAGTCATCAAAACGGAAGCGGTGGAAGTTGCATGGCAATATATCTCGGAATGGCTATGGAAAGGCCATAATAGGTAGGTATGGTGTCTGTTTTGAGGAAGATATAATAAGGCTTATGTATGATAGAGCATATCATATCACGGGATTTGGATGCACCTACGAAGTTTGCACCGACTCTCGAGGTGAGAAAGGGCAATGCACAGTACCGTAGAGGCTAGCAAATTGCAAAAAGGTAAGAGTGCGTATAATCCATGTACTCACATTAGTCATAAAGAACTCATATACTTATTGCAAAAGTTTATTAGCCCTCGAATCAAAGTACTACTACGCATGCCTCTAGGGGATAGATTGGTAGGAAAAGACCATCACTCATCCCCTTTCCGCCAATCATAAGGAAGACAATCAATAATAAATCATGCTTCAACTTCATAGCATCGAGAGACTATACGTGCATGCTTAGGGAGTCACAAATCTTAACACCAATATTCTTACTAACCACAACCATTTACTAGTACCTCCCACATATTCCATCTCTATATCGCAAAACTATTTGAAGGAATCAAACATATCATATTCAGTGATCCACAAGTTTTATGTAGGATTTCATGACTAACCATGCAATTGACCAATTCCTGTTGACTCTCTAAATAGATATCAGTGAAGCATGAGAGTTTAATTCTTTCCACAAAATACCACACTCTAATAAATATAAGTGAAGCGAAAGAGCATTCTACAAATAACGGCTTTCTATGTGAAGAGAAACACGCAATCCAAACTTCAAATGATATAAGTGAAGCACACGAATCACTCTATAAAGCCATACTCAAAAGATGTAAGTGAAGTGCAATGAGCATTCTATAAATCAACCATCGACTATCTCATACCCGCATGGTGCATAAAATAAAAAAGAAAATAAACACAAAATACGCTCCATGATTTACACATATCACATGAACGAAATGAAAACGAAAACATACCGATACTTGTTGAAGAAAGATGGGATGCCTTACAGGGCATCCATAAGCTTAGATGCTTGAGTCTCCTTGAATATTTACTTGGGGTACCTTGGGCATCCCCAAGCTTGAGCTCTTGCCTCTCCTCCTTCTCATATTGAGACCTCCTCGATCTTTGATCACTTCATCCACACAAAACTCAACAGAAAGCTCGGTAAGATCCGTTAGTATAATAATGCAAATCACTACTCTAAGTACTATTGCAAACCAATTCATATTTTGTTTTTTCATTGTAGATACTGTAATATAAATTTTCCATGGCTTATACCACCGATAAAAATCGATAGTTTCATCAAAACAAGCAAAACAATGCATCAAAAACAGAATCTGTCTTAAACAGGACAGTCTGTAGCAATCTGAACATATACCATAATTCTGGTACTCCAAAAATTTTGAACAATTAGGACGAAGTAAACAATTTTTATATCAATAATGTGCAAAAAGTTTCAGAAACTTTCTACATTCCGGTAAAAAATGTAAAATCACGCACTACATCCAAAGTTTTTGTTTTTGCACCGCACCTACCAACAAGCAATCTACTCATCCTAAAGGAAAATCTTGGCACAATAATTTTAGAATACAATGAATTTGTACAAGGGTATAATTATTTTTGTTGAAAAGTTTCTGTAATTCAATATTCACAAAGTTTCCATGGGCATGGACAAAGTTCAAGGCATGCTCCTGCTTCCACGGTGCTCGTCTATCTCACTTTCACTTTTCCTTTTGTGAAGTTCTAAGTTCGCCTCTATATTTTTTTGTTTTTAACCTTTGTAAAAGCACTCAATAGAAATAAATGACTCTCTAAAACTTCCAGGTTGTCTCCCTGGCAGCGCTTTCTTTAAAGCCATTAAGCTAGGCATAAAGTGCTCAAGTATGGATCCACCCGGATTCCAAGGTATATCAAAGCCAATTTTAATTAGCAACGATTTGGCATTAAGTAATGATCACAAAGTAACATAATTCATGCAATGACGAAGTCTAACTCTCTTCCTATGCATCGGCATGTCATACAAGAACAATTCATGCACATCAAGTAAAGGCCAATGCATAGCATAAGCAGTTTCTTGCAATTTTATCGTGTTGGAAACATAAAGAGGTGGAGATCTAGTTCCTCTCTCATAAGAATTGCAAGTAGGAGCAGCAAGCACATGCATATTATATTCATCAAAATCATCATGTGCAACGGTAAAAGGCGACCCATCAATGTAATCCTTAATAAGTGCAAATTTCTCCGATATAGTGTAGTTTGGAGAATTCAAGAAGATAATAGGACTATCATGTGTGGGTGTAATAGCAACAATTTCATTCTTAACACAAGGAACTATAGAAAGTTCATCTCCATAAGCATAATTCAAATTGTCATCTTGGCCACAAGAATAGCAAGCATCAAGTTCATCAAAAAGGGATATTTCAAATGAATCAACGAGATCATAGCAATTATCATAGAATTCATCCTTCGGTAAGCATGAAGGAAAATTAAATAATGTATGAGTTGAAGAGTTACTCTCATTATAAGGTGGGCACGGGTAGCTAATCCGCTCTTCCTCCTTTTATAATTTGCTCTCCTCATCATCTTTTTCATCCAATGAGCTCATAGTTGCATCAATTCATTCTTCAATAGACTCTGGCAAAATATTAGTCTCTTCTTAGACAGCGGAGACTTTCTCAATAAATACATCAATATCAAAATTGTATTTGTAATTATCATAGCAATACTTAAGTATAGCAAGGTTTTCAGGCCTATAAACATCATCATCAAAAGCTTCATACCTTTTAAACAAAGATTCAATTTCATAAACACCCTTAAAAGCAACAAATTCTTCTATTCTTTCCACATCATAGTAATTATATATACCATTAGCATAAGAAGCTACGGTTTCATTATCATTAAATTTGCATGAAAAGAAAAGGTGGGGAGCCTTCATCCTAGAGCAACAAGTAAAACTATATCTTTGGCATCAATTCCAAGCATACCAATGCAACATATCAATTTGATCCCATAACAGTTTCCCTTTTTGTGTCAATCGATAATCCCTAAAGTATTCATGTTGATCCAACGTGTATCCCATTATCAAGTTGAACTGGGTTTCCCAGGATTATCAAAGTAGTGCATAATATTTTTCACATAACGAGCATTGAGCGTTTTAGGAGGTTCCCCATCTCCATGAGTAGAAAGTACCACTAATTTTTTTGGTGTTTCGTGTTCCATATCCTTAACTAAAGATAGAGAACAACTTAGAACAGAAAATAAAAACTACTAAGTGATAAAGCGAATAAGCACACACGAGAATTCACCCCACGCTATTGCTCCCCGGCAACAGTACCAGAAAAAGGTCTTGATAAACCACAAGTATAGGGGATCATTTGTAGCCTCTTTTTATAAATAAGACTGTCGAACCCAACAAGGAGCTAAAGGCAGCACAAATATTCCCTCAAGTTCTATCGACCACTGATACAACTCTACGCACACTTGACGTTTGCTTTACCTAGAACATGTATGAAACTATTTTGCAAGAATAAAACTACGAGTACTTTGAAAGAATAAAACTACAATTAAATTGTAAAGGTAATAAAAGTAGATAGCTTTTTCAAAAAGAAAGTCATTTGTCCCTAGGCAATTGATAACAAGTACCGGTAATCATTCTTGCAATTTTATATGAGGGGGAAGCATGAGCTAACATACTTTCTCTACTTGGACCATATGCACTTATGATTGGAACTCTAGAAAGCATCCGCAAATACTGAAGATCATTAAGGTCGTGAAACCCAACCATAGCATTAAGTATCAAGTCCTCTTTATCCCATACGCAACAACCCACCTACTCGGGTTTAAGCTTCTGTCATTCTCGCAACCCATCATAAGCAAATCATGAATGTATTGCAACACACTACAACGGGGATCCCTCACGTTTGCATGATACGGAGGGCACCGTAGGACAACACCATAAATAAAATATACAATCATACCAACCAAGATCACGATTAACCCACAGGACAAAACTGGTCTACTCAAACATCATCGGATAGCCAAATATTGTTGGGAAATAATATATGGAGTTGAGTACCATGTCTAAGTAGAGATTACAGCAGGGGGAAGAGGTGTTATGCCGCTGCATAGAGAGGGAGAAAGTTAGCATTGACGGTAGCAAGATTGTTGATGTAGATCGTCGTCACGATCCTGGCCCTGGCGGCATTCCGGCGCCACCGGGAGAGAGGGGGAGAGAGCCCCCTCCTTCTTCTTCCTTGGCCTCTCCCTAGATGGGAGGAGAGTTCCCCCTCTGGTCCATGGCCTCCATGGTGGCGGAGGGGTGGGAGCCCCTCCGAGATTGGATCTCCCTCTCTGTTCTCTTCTGTTTCGCGTTCCCCAGATCCGGCCGAAAACCGTTTTTTATATTCCGGGAGATCCGTAACTCTAATTGCGCTGAGATTTTAACACGGTTTTTTCTGGATAAAAGCTTCCTTGCACCCGAAGTAGAGACCCAACCGACATACGAGGAGGGCACAACCCATCACGGCACGCCTGGCCCCTGGGGCACGCCCTGGTGTCTTGTGGGGGCTATGGGCCCCGTTTGCATTGATTCCAAGTCCCAAAAATCACATATATCCAAAATAATTCTTTGTAAGTTTTTATCGTGTTTGGACTTTGTTTGATATGGATTTTCTGCGAAACAAAACATGCAAAAAACAGGAACTGCACTGGGCACTGGATGAATAGGTTAGTCCAATAAATCATATAAAATGTTGCCAAAAGTATGTGACAGCTCTATATTATTGGCATGGAACAATAAAAAATATAGATACGACGGAGACATATCATACATCAACCTTGCTTCCCCACAGATGATGTGTGAGTAGTTTACCAGAGACCTATGGGTCCATAGCTTGTAGCTAGATGGCTTCTTCTCTCTCTTTTATCTTCAATACCATGTCCTCCTCGATGTTCTTGGAGTTCTATCCGATGTAATCTTCTTTTGCAGTGTGTTTGTTGAGATCTGATGAATTGTGGATTTATGACCAGATTATCTATGAGTATTATTTGAGTCCCCTCTGAATTCTTATATGCATGATTTGATAGCTTTGTATTTCTCTCCAATTTATTGATTTGGTTTGGCCAACTAGATTGATCTATCTTGCAATGGGATAGGTGCGTTGTGATGGGTTCAATCTTGTGGTGTCCTCACCCAGTGACATAGTAGGGGGTAGCGAGGCACGTATTGTATTGTTTCCATTGAGGGTAAAAAGATGGGGTTAACATCATATTGCTTGAGTATATCCCTCTACATCATGTCATCTTGCTTAAAGCATTACTCTGTTATCTTGAACATAATACTCTAGATGCAGGCAGGAGTCGGTCGGTGTGAGGAGTAATAGTAGTAGATGCAGGCAGGAGTCGGTCTACTTGTCACAGATGTGATGCCTATATTCATGATCAATTCCTTAGATATCGTCATAACTATGTGCTTTTCTATCAACTGCTCAACAGTAATTTGTTTACCCATCGTATACTTTATTCAAGAGAGAAGACTCTAGTGAAACCTATGGCCCCTAGGTCTATTTCCCATCATATATTTTCAGATCTATAAAACCAAAAACCCAAAAATACCTCGCTGAGTTTTATTACTTTTATTTCTTTTATATCTATCTCTATCAGATCTTATCCTTGCAAGTGACCGTGGAAGGATTGACAACCCTTTTTCGCATTGGGTGCAAGTGTTTGATTGTTTGTGCAGGTGCATACATTGGAGACTTGCTTGTACCTCCTACTAGATTGATACCTTGGTTCTCAACCGAGGGAAATACTTATCTCTACTTTGCTGCATCACCCTTTCCTCTTCATGGGAAAAACCAATGCAAGCTCAAGAAGTAGCAGAACTCTAATTTTTCATAATGATTTTTCATTTTGTGTGTCTGGACTGCTCATGAAGCGGAAGGGGGTGGCCAATATTTTCCATGCTAGGTGTGTTATTATCACGATGATTGTTTATTTACTTGTCATTGCACGAGGGAAAGTGGTAAGGTGCTACTTCTTGAGATTGCTTTGGTTTTTTCCCTTGAAGAGAAAAGGGTGATGCAGCAAAGAAGAGATAAGTATTTCCCTCAGTTGAGAACCAAGGTATCAATCTAGTAGGAGCAACACACAAGTCACCAATGGTTGCACCTACACAAACAAACAAATACTTGCACCTAACGCGATAAAGGGGTTGTCAATCCCTTCACGGTTACTTGCAAGGATGAGATCTGATAGAGATAGGTATAAAAGATAAGTAAAAGTGCAAAATAAAATAAAGGTAAATAAATTGCAGCAAGGTATTTTTTGGTTTTTGGTTTCATAGATCTGAAAATAATATGATAAAATATAGGTCCGGGGGCCATAGTTTTCACTAGATGCTTCTCTCTTGAAAGAACGCATACGGTGGGTAAACAAATTACTGTTGAGCAATTGATAGAAAAGCACATAGTAATGACGATATATAAGGCAATGATCATGAATATAGGCATTACGTCCATGACAAGTAGACCGACTCCTGCCGGCATCTACTACTATTACTCGACACATTGACCGCTATCCAGCATGCATCTAGTGTATTAACTTAACGAGAACGGAGTAACACCTTAAGCAAGATGACATGATGTAGAGGGATAGATCCAATCAATATAAACAAACCCCACCTTTTTATCCTTAATGGCAACAATACAAATATGTGTCATGTTCCTTTCTATCACTGGGAATAAGCACTACAAGATTGAACCCATAACACAGCACCTCTCCCATGGCAAGAAAAATCAATCTAGTTGGCCAAACCAAATCAATAGATCAGAGATAAATAGAAAGCTATCTTAATCATACATAAAAGAGTTCAGAAAATACTCAAATAATATTCATAGATAATCTGATCATAAATCCACAATACATCAGATCTCAACAAACGCACCGCAAAAGAAGATTACATTGAATAGATCTCCAAGAACATCGAGGAGAACATTGTATTGAAGATCGAAGAGAGAGAAGAAGCCATCTAGCTACTAGCTATGGACCCGTAGGTCTGTGGTAAACTACTCACACATCATCGAAAGGGCAGCAAGGTTGATGTAGAGGCCCTCCATGATCGAATCCCCCTCCGGCGGAGTACCAAAACAGGTCTCTAGATGGGATCTCACAAGGACAGAAACTTGCGGTGGCGGAAATGTATTTTTGGTGTGCCCTCTGGTCCATGGGGAATATTTTGGTATTTATAGAAGAAGAATTAGGGTTGGAAGTGCCACGGGGCCCCACGAGCTTGCAGGGCGCCCCCATAGGGCGCGCCTGGTGAGCTTGTGACCACCTCGTGGCTCTTCTGGCCTCCTCCCAGAGCTTCTTGGGTGTATTGTGGTCCAAGAAAAATCATCAAGAAGTTTCATTCCATTTGGACTCCGTTTGGTATTGGTTTTCTGTAAAGACAAAAACAAGGGAAAAACAGGAACTGGCATTTGGCACTAGGTTAATAGGTTAGTCCCAAAAATGATATAAAATAGCATAATAATGCATATAAAACATCCAGGATGGATGATATAATAGCATGGAACAATAAAAAATTATAAATACATTGGAGACGTATCACAAGGTAATAGGGATGCCTAGTCGCGAAATGAAAAAAATAATAACAATAATAAATTCCTTGGAAAGTGTTGGTATGGAAGGCACCCGTGGATACGGCTAGGCATGGATTGTGAAAGAATGGTGGAAAGGAAATGAACTTTATTTTCTGTTTGGGAACCGCCTATAATGTGTCTAGCAAGGAAGATATTGGGAATTCTCGGTCATTTTTGTTGACAGAGAAAGCATGCCTATCAAAATAACTCTTTCTCTCTATTTTAAACTTTGAGCTCTGGCACCTCTGCAAATCTCTGCTTCCCTCTGCAAAGGGCCTATCTATTTACTTCTATGCAATTTTTATTTTGAGTCGCCACCTTCTCTTATAAAGCACCAACTAGAGAGCACTATTGTCATACTTGTTCATTGGGCATAGTTAATATTGAGTGTGTTTCATGAATGGATCAATGACTGAGCATAATGGGCTAGGGATAACTTTCTTTTGCGTTGATATTTTGAAAGACATGGTTGCTTGTTGGTATACTTGAGTATTTATATTTTCATGTCAAATTATAGACTATTGCTTTGAATCACTCAAGTCCAAATATCCATGCTAAAAAGAAAAGATTATATGATTAATATGATAGGTAGCATTCCACATCAAAAACTTTGTTTTAAATTGCTACTTCACCATGACGAGTTTTATGAGAAAGATTTGCTGTTATGATGCTAGGAAAAGTGATTGAAATTATCATTGATCGAACTTATGCACTATGCTAGCATTCACACTTCATAAATTATTTCTTTTATCATTTACCTACTCGAGGACAACCAGGAATTAAGCTTGGGGGTGTTGATACGTCTACAACATATAGATAACTTTTGAAGTATTCATGCCATGTTTATAACAATTTTATATGGTTTTGGTATGATTTGATTAGAACTAACTCGGACTGACGTTGTTTTGAGCAAAACTACCGTGGTGTCATTTTTTGTGCAGAAATAAAACTTCTCGGAATGGGCTGAAAATTTACGGTGATTTTTTGTGGACCAAAAGAGACCCCCGAAGCATCTAGGAAGGACCAAAAGCTTCACGAGGAAGCGACAAGCCTACGGGCGCCCCCCTATGGCGCGCCCCTGAGCTTGACGCTCCCTCGTGGGACCCCTTCACGTGAGACTGACGCCAAAATTCCTATAAATACCCAAACCCCCAAAAGGAACCCTAGATGAGAAGTTTCACCACGGCAAGCCTCTGTAGCCACGAAAACTCAATCGGGGCCCTCTTCCGGCACCCTACCGGAGGGGGAAATCATCATCAGAGGCCATCTTCATCATCCCGGCTGTCTCCATGACAAAGAGGGAGTAGTTTACCCTCGGGGCTGAGGGTACGTACCAGTAGCTATGTGTTTGATCTCCCTCTCTCTCCCGTGTTCTTGATATGGCACGATCTTGATGTACCGCGAGCTTTGTTAATATAGTTGGATCATATAGTGTTTCTCCCTCATCTTGTTGTGATGAATTGAGTTTTTACCTTTGAGGTTTCACTATTATCGGATTGAATACTTTTATGGATTTGAGAACACTTGATGTATGTCTTGCATATGAATACCCATGGTGAAAATGAGTATTATATTATTCACTTGATGTATGTTTTCGCACTCAACTAGTGGATTCCTGAGGTGACATTGGAGTAGTCTATGCATAGGGGTTGATGCACGGTTTTGTCCTACTTTCTTCAGTAGAAACCTTGGGGAACTCTTAGAAGTTATTTGTGTTGGATTGAATATTATGAATCTAAAGTTGTTTGATGCATATCGTATAATCAACTCACAGGTACTTGTGGTGACGTTGGAGTATCTAGGTGACACTAGAGTTGGTTGATGTGTATCATATGGTGTTATCTTAGTACAAACCCTATTGTTGTTTTTGACACTTATAGGAATAGCTCAATAGATTGATCGGAAAGACTAACTTTGAGGTGGTTTCATACCCTACAAACAATTTCTTCTTATGTTCTCCGCTAGATAAGAACTTTGGGGTGACTCTTTGCCACACGTTGAGGGGTTGCTATATGATTTAATTATGTTAGTACTGTTGAGAGATTGCACTAGTGAAATTATGAACCCTAGGCCTTATTTCTAAGCATTGAAATACCATTTGTGCTCCATTTTATCACTTGCTACCTTGCTGTTTTTTATTTTCAGATTACAAAAACCTATATCTACTATCCATACTACACTTGTATCACCATCGCCGAACTAGTGAACCTATACAATTTGCCATTGTATTGGGTGTGTTGGGAACACAATAAATTTCTTGTATTTGATTGAAGGGTTATTTGAGAGAGACCATCGTCATCCTACGCCTCCCATGGATTGATAAACGTTAGGTTGTCCACTTGAGGGAAATTGCTACTGTCCTACAAAACTCTACGCTTGGAGGCCCAACATGAGTCTACAAGAATAAGTTGTGTAGTAGACATCAGCCACTGAGAGTATCATATCCCATTTTTTGCATCATATACAAAAATCGTTTATCACACACAGAAATACGCAATGACTCATCATCTTTATTTTCCAAGGTGATATGAACCACATTTTTATTTTTATTTTCACACTCATGCGACTCCTCTTGATCTTGTTCAATTTTGTGTTGAACCAAAGGAGGTAAGAGCATAGGCATTTTGGTACCTCTTTTAACAAATGATTTATTGATGACACGGAATATTGGGTCACCCTCTTTTCTTTGGTCACTCGATATATAGTGATAAATCTTTTTGCCTGATGAGGATTCTGCGATATTCTTTTTTACCATATTTGATTTAGGAACTACTACAGACTTTGGCTTCTGTACTTTTTCAATATGCTCAAAGTAGAATTGTGCATCAGCGTAGAAAGACTCAGCTACGATGAATGGTATCTTAGCCGCAAATATTCCCACTATTTCTCCATATTGCTCTTTGTACTTGACGCACTGATGGAGCATAGATGGCACAACTTGATTTTCAGCCATGGTCGGCCCAATAGTGCATTGTAAGATGTGGCTGCATCAATCATGTGGAATCTCACATATGTGGACAACGTTTCCAATTTTAATACCAAGTAAATGGTACCCGTGGCCTCTTGACCTGACTGATTAAAGCCATGAATAACCATGTTTGACTGGCTCAAATCCTTGGGAGAGTATCATTTTTAAAGTATGAAGAGGCAGCAAATTTATGGTTGATCCTCCATCTCTCATTATGTGATTTGTTGGCAAGTCTTCAATCTCACCAAACATAAGAAGAGGTATGTTATGCTTCTTTGAGCCTAACAACATGTCCTCATCCATGAATGTAATATTTAACACATAATTTAATTCAGCTTCAGTCTATGAGACTTCCACTCTATAATCTTCAGGAAAAGATAATGTTGTAAGTAGTGCCTTGCGCAGATCCGAGGAAAGAGACAAAGCATCATACACATAAAGCATAGCTAGTATTTTCTTCAAATGTGAGATTACATCATACTTGATCGACACCTTAGAGGGTGGGTCAATTGTTTCATTCTCAGTTACATCTTTGTTCCTAGGCTCCTTTATAGGTGGAGGATATGGGTCAACTAACTCGCGACCTGATCTAAGGTGGACCTGATCCACTTCTGTCGCTTCTTCTTTGGGGAAGTGAAGAGACTCGCTATCATCCTCAAACACACCTATAGTGAGAATGTTAAATTCTTCACTAGGCGGAACCTTCATGCGCTTCACCAGATGCTGATATTTCTTTGGTACAAAGCACAGATGAGCAACATCTTCCATCACTCAGGGTAGTACAAGACATTTTGGCCATTGTTCCCTCGGTTCTTGGGGTTCTTGAGAAGCTGGTACATTGGGCCATCCATCATAGCTGCAGGGAATGTGAGCCTCTCTTTTAGTTTTATGTTGACTCTGCGACGTGGTCCCATGACCGTGGTACAGGAGGAGGCCTGGAGATATCATTGGGGTAAATTCATATCCTGATGTAAACACCATATCATTATAAGTTGGCCTCGTATTTGAAGATGTGCAACTCACTGGACTATCTTGAAGAGTGGCAACATTTGTCATAGCCATCTTCTTTTGTTTCTTTAAGCTTTTGAGGAGGTCCGTATCAATTGTCCCCTCATCGATCATTTTTTGTATGATATTTTTTTACCACAAAGCAATCATCAAGTGTATGGCCTAATATACAATGGTAAGGACATAAGTTTGGCTCATTAAACATATTGGCTTCTTCCGACCTTTTTGACTTAGGAAACTCTATAAGTTTTAGTTCACATAAGTGATACGTCTCCAACATATCTATATTTTTTGATTGTTCCATGCTATTATATTACCTGTTTTGGATGTTTAATGGGCTTTACTAAGCACTTTTATATTATTTTTGGGACTAACCTATTAACTGGAGGCCCAGCCCAAATTGTTGTTTTTTGCCTATTTTAGTGTTTCGCAGAAAAGGAATATCAAATGGAGTCCAGACGGAATGAAACCTTCGGGAGAGTTATTTTTGGAACAAACACAATCCAGGAGACTTGGAGTGGACATCAAGAAAGAAACGAGGAAGCCACGAGGCAGGGAGGCGCGCCCGGGGGGGTAGGTGCACCCCCACCCTCATGAGCCCCTCGTGGATCCCCTGACTGACTTCTTTCGTCTATATATATTCATATACCCTGAAAACATCCAGGAGCACCACAAAACCCTATTTCCACCGCCGCAACCTTCTATACCCATGAGACCCCATCTTGGGGCCTTTTCCGGCACTCCATCGGAGGGGGAATCGATCATGGAGGGCTTCTACATCAACACCATAGCCTCTCCGATGAAGTGTGAGTAGTTTACCATAGACCTTTGGGTCCATAGTTATTAGGTAGATGGCTTCTTATCTCTCTTTGGATCTCAATACAAAGTTCTCCTCGGTCTTCTGGGAGATCAATTCGATGTAACTCTTTTTGCATTGTGTTTGTCAAGATCCGATGAATTGTGGGTTTATGATAAAGATTATCTATGAACAATATTTGAATCTCCTCTGAATTCTTTTATGTATGATTGGTTATCTTTGCAAGTCTCTTCGAATTATCAGTTTGGTTTGGCCTACTAGATTGATCTTTCTTGCAATGGGAGAAGTGCTTAGCTTTGGGTTCAATCTTGTGGTGTCCTTTCCCAATGACAGCAGGGGCAGCAAGGCACGTATTGTATTGTTGCCATCGAGGATAAAAGGATGGGGTTTATATCATATTGCTTGAGTTTATCCCTCTACATCATGTCATCTTGCCTAATGCGTTACTATGTTCTTTATGAACTTAATACTCTATATGCATGCTGGATAGCGGTCGATGTGTGGAGTAATAGTAGTAGATGCAGAAGCGTTTCGATCTACTGGTCGCGGACGTGATGCCTATATACATGATCATGCCCAGATATTCTCATCGACAGCAATTTGTTCACCCACTGTAATACTTATGCTATCTTGAGAGAAGCCACTAGTGAAACCTATGGCTCCCGGGTCTATTTTCCATCATATAAGTTTCCGATCTACTTTATTTTGCAGTCTTTACTTTCCAATCTATATGATCAAAATACCAAAAATATTTATCTTATTATTATCTCTATCAGATCTCACTTTTGCAAGTGGCCATGAAGGGATTGACAACCCCTTTATCGCGTTGGTTGCAAGGTTCTTATTTGTTTGTGCAGGTACGAGGGATTTGCGTGTAGCCTCCTACTGGATTGATACCTTGGTTCTAAAAAATTGTGGGAAATACTTACGCTACTTTGCTGCATCACCCTTTCCTCTTCAAGGGAAAACCAATGCATGCTCAAGAGGTAGCAAGAAGGATTTCTGGCGCCGTTGCCGGGGAGTCTACGCACAAGTCAAGACATACCAAGTACCCATCACAAACTCTTATCCCTCGCATTACATTATTTGCCATTTGCCTCTCGTTTTCCTCTCCCCCACTTCACCCTTGTCATTTTATTCGCCCTCTCTTTCCCGTTCGCCTCTTTTTCACTTGCTTCTTGTTTTTGCTGCCACTATGCCTAAAACTGGGGAGGTTATCGTTGATAAGGACAATAGTAATAACATGGAAAACTTTGATGCTTTTGATGATCCTGTTGAAGAACCCACCATCTTACATACTAAAAAATTTCGAATCAGTAGTGGTAATATGATTGGAAAATGGGCTATTCAAGATTTCTTTACTTGTGTCGGTGCTTTGCTCATTATGGGTGGATCTATTCTTCATAGAACTAGTAGTCTTGCGGATGCTATATCTTTGCTTATAGTTGAACTTGAAAGACAGTTTACGCATATGCATCCTTGCATATAAAGGATTTTCCTAGAATTTTCCAATATTGAGCATTCTTCTGTTAAGCATGCAGCTACTATATTTTTGGTCCATCGGTTACTTTACTTGAGGCGTTTCTTTTTAATCAAGAAGACATAATAATGTGTTTACAATCTTTGGATCATGTTGCTTATAATGAAAACCTTAGAAAAAAGGTTCCTACGATGTTCTAGTTGATAGAAACTCCGAACTTAATGATGATTTTGCTATTCAAAACAATGGGTTAGGATTTTCTCTTGAGCAAAGGCTCATGACTTTTTGCCAAAAGAATACTTATAATGATGAATTGGTTGTGCAATATGAGGGGCCAAAGGAGGAACCCATACCTCCCGAGCTTGATCTTGGGGACTTCTGTCCTATTAAATTTAGCCCTTTTGATTACTTTTGCTTGCCACAAAGAAAACTTGCAGCTGAACGTAGGGAATATGAGATGAGTTTTCGTGATTTACCTTATCATTATGGCAATACTTAGATCTATTCTCACTTTTATGCCTAGCTAGGGGCGTTAAACGATAGCGCTTGTTGGGAGGCAACCCAATTTTATTTTTGTTCCTGTTTAGTAGTAAATAATTCATCTAGCTTATGTTTAGATGTGGTTTTATGTTTTAGTTAGTGTTTGTGCCCAGTAGAACCTATAGGATCATCTTGGGTGATAGTTAATTTGATCTTGCTGGAAAATAGAAACTTTTGCGCACACGAGAATAATTATAATAAATCACGAAAACGTCATTTTCAGTTCATTCTTTTTGCAAAAGATTAATAGACAAATTTCCTAGGACTTCCTATTTTGGTAGAATTTTTAGGGTTCCATAAGTATTCGAAAGTTACAGATTACTACAGACTGTTCTGTTTTTGACAGATTCTGTTTTTCGTGTGTTGTTTGCTTATTTTGATGAATCTATGGCTAGTATCGGGGGGTATGAACCATAGAGAAGTTGGAATACAGTAGGTTTAACACCAATATAAATAAATAATGAGTTCATTACAGTACCTTAAAGTGGTGGTTTGCTTTCTTGCACTAACGGAGCTCATGAAATTTTCTGTTGAGTTTTGTGTTGTGAAGTTTTCAAGTTTTGGGTAAAGATTTGATGGATTATGGAATAAGGAGTGGCAATAGCCTAAGCTTGGGGATGCCCAAGGCACCCCAAGGTAAAATTCAAGGACAACCAAAAGCCTAAGCTTGGGGATGCCCTGGAAGGCATCCCCTCTTTTGTCTTCGTCCATCGGTAACTTTACTTGAGGCTATATTTTTATTCACCACATGATATGTGTTTTGCTTGGAGCATCTTGTATGATACGAGTCTTTGCTTTCTAGTTTAACACAATCATCCTTGCTGTACACACATTTTGGGAGAGACACACATGAATCTGAATTTATTAGAATACTCTATGTGCTTCACTTATATCTTTGGAGCTAGATAATTTTGCTCTAGTGCTTCATTTATATATTTTTAGAGCACGGCGGTGGTTTTATTTTGTAGAAACTATTGATCTCTCATGCTTAACTTATATTATTTTGAGAGTCTTTTAGAACAGCATGGTATTTTCTTTGGTTATAAAATTAGTCCTAATATGATGGGCATCCAAGTTGGGTATAATAAAAACTATCATATAAAGTGCATTGAACACTATGATCAAGTTGATACTTGATAATTGTTTTGAGATATAAAGGTGGTAATGTTAGAGTCATGCTAGTTGGGTAATTATCAAATTGAGAAATACGTGTGTTAAAGTTGGCAAGTCCCGTAGCATGTACGTATGGTAAACGTTGTGTGACAAATTTGTAGCATGGGGTGTCCTTTTTATTGCCTTCCTTATGAGTGGAGGTCGGGATCGCGCGATGGTTAACTCCTACCAACCCTTCCCCTAAAAGCATGCGTAGTAGTACTTTGCTTCGAGAGCTAATAAACTTTTGCAATAAGTATATGAGTTCTTTATGACTAATGTGAGTCCATGGATTATACGCACTCTTACCCTTCCACAATTTGCTAGCCTCTACGGTATCGTGCATTGCCCTTTCTCACCTTGAGAGTTGGTGCAAACTTCGCCAGTGCATCCAAACCCCGTGATACGATATGCTCTATCACACATAATCCTCCTTATATCTTCCTCAAAACAGCCACCATACCTACCTATTATGGCATTTCCATAGCCATTCTGAGATATATTGCCATGCAACTTTCCACCGTTCCATTTATTATGACACGATACATCATTGTCATATTTCTTTTGCATGATCATGTAGTTGACATCGTATTTGTGGCAAAGCCACCTCTATAATTCTTTCATACATGTTGCTCTTGATTCATTGCATATCCTGGTACACCGCCGGAGGCATTCACATAGAGTCATATGTTGTTCTAAGTATTGAGTTGTAATTCTTGAGTTGTAAATAAATAAAAGTGTGATGATCTTCATTATTAGAGCATTGTCCCAAGTGAGGAAAGGACGATGGAGAATATGATTCCCCCACAAGTCGGGATGAGACTCCGGGCTTTATGAAAAATAAAAGAGGCCCAAGAAGCCCAATAAAAAAAGAGGCCAAAGAAGCCCACCAAAATATAAAAAAAGAGAAAGAAAAAAATGAGAGAAAAAGAGAGAAGGGACAATGTTACTATCCTTTTTCCATACTTGTGCTCCAAATTAGCACCATGGTCTTCATGATAGAGAGTGTCCTATGTTGTCACTTTCATATACTAGTGGGAATTTTTCATTATAGAACTTGGCTTGTATATTCCAATGATGGGATCACTCAAAATGCCCTAGGTCTTTGTGAGCAAGCAAGTTGGATGCACACCCACTTAGTTTCTTTTGTTGAGCTTTTATACATTTATAGCTCTAGTGCATCCGTTGCATTGCAATCCCTACTCCTCGTATTGACATCAATTGATGGGCATCTCCATAGCCCATTGATTAGCCACGTCAATATGAGACTTTCTCCTTGTTTGTCTTCTCCACACAACCTCCACCATCATACTCTATTCCACCCAGAGTGCTATACCCATGGCTTGAGCTCATGTATTGTGTGAGAGTTGAAAAAGCTGAAGCGCGTTAAAAAGTATGAACCAATTGCTTGGTTGAAACAGGGGTTGTGCATGATGGGAGCATTTTGTGTGACGAAAATGGAGCATGGCCTAACTATATGATTTTGTAGGGATAAGCTTTCTTTGGCTATGTTATTTTGATAAGACATGATTACTTTGTTAGTATGCTTGAAGTATTACTATTTTTATGTCAATATTAAACTTTTATCTTGAATCGTTTGGATCTGAGCACTCTTGCCACAATAAAGAAAATTACATTGAGAAATATGCTAGGTAGCATTCCACATCAAAAAAATCTGATTTTATCATTTACCTACTCGAGGACGAGCAGGAATTAAGCATGGGGATGCTTGATACGTCTCCAACGTATCTATAATTTTTTATTGTTCCATGCTATTATATTACCTGTTTTGGATGTTTAATGGGATTTACTAAGCACTTTTATATTATTTTTGGGAATAACCTACTAACCGGAGGCCCAGCACAAATTGTTGTTTTTTTGCCTATTTCAGTGTTTCGCAGAAAAGGAATATCAAACAGAGTCCAAACGGAATGAAACCTTCGGGAGAGTTATTTTTCGAACAAACGCAATCCAGGAGACTTGGAGTGGACGTCAAGTAAGAAACGAGGAAGCCACGAGGCAGGGAGGCACGCCCCCCACCCTCGTGGGCCCCTCGTGGCTCCCCTAACCGACTTCCTTCGCCTATATATACTCATATACCTTGAAAACATCCAGGAGCACCACGAAACCCTATTTCCACTGCCGCAACCTTCTGTACCCATGAGATCCCATCTTGGGGCCTTTTCCGGCGCTCTGCCGGAGGGGGAATCGATCACGGAGGGCTTCTACATCAACACCATAGCCTCTCCGATGAAGTGTGAGTAGTTTACCAAAGACCATCAGGTCCATAGTTATTAGCTAGATGGTTTCTTCTCTCTCTTTGGATCTCAATACAAAATTCTCATCGATCTTCCTGGAGATCTATTCGATGTAACTCTTTTTGCGGTGTGTTTGTCAAGATCCGATGAATTGTGGGTTTATGATCAAGATTATCTATGAACAATATTTGAATCTCCTCTGAATTCTTTTATGTATGATTGGTTATCTTTGCAAGTCTCTTCGAACTATGAGTTTGGTTTGGCCTACTAGATTGATCTATCTTGCAATGGGAGAAGTGCTTAGCTTTGGGTTCAATCTTGCGGTGTCCTTTCCCAGTGATAGCAGGGGCAGCAAGGCACGTATTATATTGTTGCCATCGAGGATAAAAAGATGGGGTTTATATCATATTGCTTGAGTTTATCCCTCTACATCATGTCATCTTGCCTAATGCGTTACTCTGTTCTTATGAACTTAATGCTCTAAATGCATGCTGGATAGCGGTCGATGTGTGGAGTAATAGTAGTAGATGCAGAATCGTTTCAATCTACCGGTCGCGGACACGATGCCTATATACATGATCATGCCTAGATATTCTCATAACTATGCACTTTTCTATCAATTGCTCGATAGTAATTTGTTCACCCACCGTAATACTTATGCTATCTTGAGAGAAGCCACTAGTGAAACCTATGGCCCCGGGTCTATTTTCCATCATATAAGTTTTCGATCTACTTTATTTTGCAATCTTTACTTTCCAATCTATATCATCAAAATACCAAAAATATTTATCTTATTATTATCTCTATCAGATCTCACTTTTGGAAGTGGCTGTGAAGGGATTGACAACCCCTTTATCGCGTTGGTTGCAAGGTTCTTATTTCTTTGTGCGGGTATGAGGGATTTGCGTGTAGCCTCCTACTGGATTGATACCTTGGTTCTAAAAAACTAAGGGAAATACTTATGCTACTTTGTTGCATCACCCTTTCCTCTTCAAGGAGAAACCAACGCATGCTCAAGAGGTAGCAGTAAGACCCTAAAGAGATCGTGGATTTGTTCTATAGGAAAAGAATACTTCCTGCATTGTCGTTCACTGAGAGTCGGCCGCCTACCAACTTATTCATCTTTCT
The DNA here is from genome assembly GCA_963921465.1 of Triticum timopheevii. Taxonomy (NCBI): domain Eukaryota; kingdom Viridiplantae; phylum Streptophyta; class Magnoliopsida; order Poales; family Poaceae; genus Triticum; species Triticum timopheevii. The sequence goes on from OY997272.1 coordinate 176,504,656, forward strand.
ATCCTTGATTCCTCATAGGTGATCTTCCATGTTGAAACTAAGACTTGACGGTTGTTGCTTCCATAGCTTGCGCTGATTTGGGCTTCATGGACAATTTTTCTCACCGATCCCCTTTTCTGTAGGCTTGTTGATTGCCATCTTTGTCCGGCGAGCGACGTGCTGCATATAATTCTCTATGTCTGTAGCCTTTGATGCCAAATCTTAAAATGTGATGGGTCTCCCTCCTTGTAACTGCACAACCACTTTCAAGCAAAGATTATTCATGCACATGCGCACCACTTCGGCTCAGTGATTGGCTGTGGGCAGTGAAGACTTAGATTTCTGTCGGCGTTCTGGGAATGGGGGTCCCCAAACTTGCCTGCCTGCGGCCCATGGCGTGGCTCAAGTGGTGGCCCAGTACGGCCCATCTTCATCAGTAGAAGACTCAAGACCCTCACGAGGGGCCAAGCCTCGCGGGATGGACGACGCAAGGTTTACTCGGGTACGGCCTCGCTAGGCAGGCTCGCGAGGAGGCGGAGAGATCAAGGCAGGGTACCTCGTGAGGTGCTCATGATGCAAGCCACGACGATCGAGACCAGGCGGGCGCCAGGCGGGCGCCGGCCTGCGCAGTGTCCTTGTTTCCTCTTTGGTGCAAAGGGGGCAAACACGGACGTGGAGTACCGAGGCATTAGGCAAAGGTTGCCATTTCAGTGCAATGAGACCAAGACCATCGGAGCGGCGGGATGGAGGTCACCGTGGAGCCCAAGACGGCGTCATCGCCAGTGCTTTTGGCAGCCGAAGACCAACTTTAGTCAGGATAACTTGTAGTAGATGTTCCCCTTCGAAATGGCCGTTGTTGGCGCCCTTCCTGCTCAATATTTGGGAAGAGGCACAGTGCCTCTATAAATAGGACTGGCCTCCACAGTAGAGAGGGATCCAGATTTTGGGGAAGACCAGAGAGAGAGAGGCGATCGAACTCACCCAAGAAGTTCATCGCACCAGCTCAAGAACACCTCTCGTGAGGCCGTTCTTCCCTTGTACTGTTCATCATCAGCCCCTGAGGAAATCCACCACACCACACACTTGAGTAGGGTATTACACCACAACGGTGGCCCGAACCAGTATAAATCTCGTGTCCCTTGTGTCGTTCATCATTTTCAGCTTAGATCTCATGAGGCGATCGGACGTAGATCGATAGGGGAGAGATCTTCGTGCGCACCCCAGAGTTCAAACCTTAAGGGTCTGTCAGAACCCAACATCCGACATTTGGCGCGCCGCGTAGGGGTGCGCCGGAGCTCTCCCTTCCGTCGACCCGTTCCCCATCAGCACCACGCTCCGCCCTCATGGCGGCCAACGCACCGCCCGGTCCAGCTATCGACGCTGGTGCGGAGACCAGGGGGCTCCGAGCCCTGGCCCCCGCCTCGCGACAGGTGCAGTGGCCGCGCAAGTTCAAGCCGGACATGCCACCGCGCTACGACGGCACGGCCGACCCGCAGGCCTTCCTGCTGGCATATGAAGAAGCCGTCCTCAAGGCCGGGGTGATGACAAGGTCATGGCGAACTGGCTGCCCATGGCCCTCACTGGCGTCCCGCGCATGTGGCTGCTCCACCTGCCAGCGGCTTCTGTGGCCTCCTAGGACAAGTTGTGCAACCTCTTCCTCGCCCATCATGTTGCGCTGGCACCCCCAGTCGTCGCGGCCATCCTGGGCGGATCGCAGGCACCACCTTCGAGCCGCCATGTCAAGCCATTCGTCCGCTAGATCGGCGTCGCCCTCAGGCGTAGAGAAACTCCTCGGGGCTGGGTGGCGCCCAAGGCCGATTTGACCTTCAGATCGGATGATCACCCCTCCAACACCGCCTGTTCCGGCGCGCTCCCGATGCTATGCACCCCCACCATCTGCTAAGTGGCCGTCACCAGGACCCTCAGCCTCCTCCACGTGTCGCTAGCGCAGCTTCAACCCAGCAGGCCCTTCTTGGGCGTCGGAGGTGGTTCCGCCGGCTCCCTGGGGCAGCTCCGCCTCCCGGTGACCTTCGGCACCCATGACAACTTCCGCACGGAGCTGATCGACTTTGACATCGCCCCCATTGGCCTCCCGTACAACGCCATCCTCGGCTACCCAGCCTTGGCCCAGTTCATGGCAGTGACTCACCCGGCGTACAACCTCATGAAGATGCTCGGGAGCAGCGGCGTCCTTACCATGTCCGGAGACACAAGGGATGCACTGCAGGTGCTCAAGCTTGCTTTCAGGACGGCCGCGGTGGTGCAACCCGCCAGCGCGGGTGTCCTCGAGCCCAAGGGGGCTGCGCCGGCTAAGAAGAAGCAGTTATTCAGCCAAGACAAGGCGGAGACCAAGCAGGTACCAGTCGACGAGGATGGATCCACTAGCACCACCTTCACCATAGGCGCCAACCTTGAGCCTGAGCAGGAGGAGGCCCTGGTCAAGTTCCTGCGCGCAAACAAGAAGGTGTTTGCATGGGAGCCTAATCAGCTGGCAGGGGTCCCGTGTGATTGAACTCATCTCAACGTGTGCCCCAACGTGAGCCCCGTGAAGCAGAAGGCAAGGCAGCAGTCCACTGAAAAGCAGGCCTTCATCGTCCAAGAGACCCACAAGTTAGAGGTAGCAGGAGTCATTCGCGAGGTCCGCTACCCTGATTGGTTGGCCAACCTTGTTGTCGTGCCAAAAAGGGAGGAAAGGAACGCATGTGTGTCGACTTCACCAACCTCAACAAGGCCTGCCCACAGGATCCATTCCCGCTCCCTCGCATCGACCAGATCGTCGACTCTACCGCTGAGTGTGACCTATTGTGCTTCCTGGATGCCTTCTCGGGCTATCACCAGATCAAGATGGCGGTAGAAGACGTGGAGAAGACAACCTTCCTAACCCCGTGCGGAGTATACTGCTATACCTGCATGCCGTTTGGGCTGCGCAACACAGGAGCGACCTTTCAGCGGCTGATGCACATCGCCTTGGGCCGGCAGCTCGGGAGGAACGCTGAAGCTTATCTCGATGACATTGTGGTGAAGTCTCGGGAGGCGAAAACCCTGATACAGGACCTGGAAGAAACCTTCACGAGCCTCCGTGAAGTGGATCTACGGCTCAATCCGGAGAAGTGCGTATGTGGAGTCCCCTCGGGCAAGCTCTTGGGCTTCCTCGTGTCCCACAGGGGCATCGAGGCCAACACAGAGAAGGTCAAAGCAGTCGAAGACATGAGTCCACCGAAGACCCTCAGAGAAATGCAGAAGCTCACCGGGCGTGTAACCACTCTAGGACGCTTCATCTCCAAGCTGGGGGAGCAGGCACTGCCCTTCTTCAAGCTGATGAAGAAGAAGGGACTGTTCGAGTGGATAGAAGAGGCCGGCAAGGCATTCCAAGATCTCAAGAAGTACCTTACCAGCCATCCGGTGATGGTAGCTCCGTGCCCTCGGGAGCCCTTGGTGCTTTACCTTGCAGCCATCCCCTATTTCGCCAGCGCAACCCTGGTGGCGGTTAGAGAGGAGCGCCGGACCAAGGCCGCAGCCGCTGTCCCGATCGAAGCAGAGCAAGGCCAAGGCCTCGCGAAGACCACGACTGCAGCAGAAAAGGATCAGCCTCAGCAGGGGAACGCACCGGGAGCGGAGGAGGCCCCTCCAGGCGACCAAGCGCTGGGGTCTCCGTCGTCTCAGGAGGTACCTCAACCTCCAGAGGACGCGAGCTGCGCCAGCACCCTCAACCTCGTCGATCACCCTGTATACTTCATCAGCACGGTGCTACGGGATGCAAGGGCGCGGTACCCCATGCCCCAGAAACTCCTCCTCGCCCTGTTAGTGGCTTCGTGCAAGCTGCGGCACTACTTTCAAGGCCATCCCATCAAGGTCGTCTCAGCATACCCCATGGAAAGGGTACTCAGGATCCCCAACTCAGCTGGAAGAGTCGCTGAATGGAACATCGAACTGCAAGCGTTTCAGCTGGAATTTAGCACGACCAGAGTCATCAAGGGAGCCGCGCTTGCAGATTTCGTGGCTGAATGGGCAGAGGCATCGGGGCTCAAAGTGGGCGAGGACCGGTCGCTTTCCCCGGGAAGTGAGGCGCCGGACGGCTGGTTCATGTACTTCAATGGAGCATTCTCGCGATAGGGAACGGGGGCTGGCGCAGTGCTCATATGCCCCACTCAGGACAAGCTCTACTATGTTGTGCAACTCTGCTTACAGCATGGAGAGAAGGTCTCCAACAACATAGCAGAGTACGAGGGCCTGATAGCGGGCTTGAAAGCTGCAGTCACCTTGGGGGTAAAGCGCCTCATCATCAAGGGCGATTCACAACTCCTCGTCAACTTCTCCAACAAGGTATACGAGCCGAAGGACGAGCACATGGAAGTGTATCTCGTAGAGGTCCGCACGATGGAGAAATAATTTTGGGGGCTGGAGTTGCAACACATGCCTCGCGGAACCAATCAAGAGGCCGATGACATCGCCAAGAGGGCATCCAGGTGGCTGCCTCAGGAGCCTGGCGTCTTCGAGGAGCGACTCTTCAAACCCTCGGCGGCGCCATCACTATCAAGCACAACACAGCCTAGGGAGGAGCTTCCTCAACCGCCTGCCTCGGGAGCCCCGGCCTGTGGCCCGACCTTAGGGGCACACTTGCTCCTGGCACTGGAGCCCCAGGAGGGGTGTTGGACCGCGGAGTTCAAGGATTACTTGATGCAAGGGACCCTGCCAGAGAAGGAGGAGGACGTGGAGCGCGTGGCGCGGCAGGGCACGGCCTACTGCATCCAAGATGGAGAGCTCTACCGAAAGCGGCCGAATGACGTTACTCTACGTTGCATCTCCAGGGAGCAAGGAAAAGAGCTGCTGACAGACATTCACGGTGGAGACTGCGGGCACCACTCGTCTTCGCGCACACTCGTCGGCAAGGCATTTCGCAGCGGTTTCTATTAGCCGACAGCACTCAACGACGCAATCGAGCTGGTGAAGGCTTGTGAAGCCTGTCAGTTCCACGCCAAGCAGATTCACCAGCCAGCTTAGGGCCTTCAGACCATTCCCCTCTCGTGGTCGTTCGCTGTTTGGGGACTGGACATCCTTGGCCCATTTCCTCGGGCACCAGGGGGCTATTGCTACCTTTACGTCGCCATTGACAAATTCACTAAGTGGGCCGAGGTGGAAGCTGTCCGCACCATCCCGGCTGGCTCAGCAGTCAAGTTCATCAGGGACCTCGTGAGCTGGTTTGGGGTACCAAATCGCATCATCACCAACAACGGTTCGCAGTTCACCAGCAATCTCTTCAAAACATATTGTGCTAACCTTGGAACACAGATATGCTACGCTTCGGTGGCGCACTCTCGGAGCAACGGCCAAGCTGAGTGCGCCAACGCAGATGTCCTAAAGGGCCTCAAAACCCGAACCTTCAAGAAGAAGTTGGAGGCCTGCGGCAGGGGCTGGCACGACGAGCTTCAGTCCGTGCTATGGTCCATCCGTGCTACTGCTACCAAGTCGATCGGTGAAACCCTGTTCTTCCTCGTCTACGGTGCTGAGGCTGTCCTTCCTCACGAGGTCAGGCATCACTCCGCGCGGGTCCTGGCTTTCGATGAAGCGCAGCAGGACGCCATGCGGGGGGTGGACCTCGTGCTTGGGGAGGAACGTCATCGGGAGGCTGCACTTCGGGCTGCAGATACCAACAAGCACTGCGGCGGTACCACTGCCACAGCATCCGCCCCAGGACCCTCGAGGTAGGTGACATCGTGCTCAGACGGGTGCTCTCTAGGGAGGGGCTGCACAAGCTCTCGCCCATGTGGGAGGGCCCGTTCAAGGTTGTTCATGTCTCTAGGCCCGGTGCTGCACGCTTGGAGACTCAGGAGGGGGTGCCCATCCCGAACACATGGAACATCCAGTATCTCCGGAAGTTCTACCCTTGAAGAAAGGCCCAGAGCCTGTAAAGAAGGCCCGGCGCCTGTGAAGCTAGACGAACCAAGAAAGGCCCAGTGCCTGTGAAGCTCATTTTCCCGAGAAAGGCCCGGAGCCTGTGAAGAAGGCTAATGCCTGTGAAGCTCGATGCCCGTGACACTCTCACATAATAATGAGTTGGGGCTGTACACGTCCCGGAGTCTCCGGAGAGCCGCCCTCGGGCCTCGGGGGCTCCCGCCCATGCCCAGTGGCAGCACTTAGCTCCGCGCTGGTGAGAAGACGTCGAAGACTAGATTAGGTGCCGGACGCGGCCTTTTCATTTGCTTTCTGCAGTTGGCTTGTTCGTTCCTATTTGAAGTTTTATTGGAGTTGTTGCTGTCCTTAGCTTGTGACTCTTTGTCTTTTTCGCCCACTTGCCTCGTTTCCTCTCGCGCAAGTCTCGTGAGGGGGCTATGCGGGCACCCTCGCGAGTGTTTTCTCCCCCAGTCGTTTGAAGCTATCCTATCCAAGTCCACTATGGGAGCACCCCTTCCCAGTCCGTGCCCCACGGGCATCGCGACACGAACACAGGACCTGAGTCGGTCGCCTCCGCGACCGAGACCAGAAGCTACCCCTCCTGACAAATCCTTGCAGGACATGAAGCGCGCGGCGAGGCCTCGGCCTCGGGAAGCGAAGGCCGCAACAAGTTCCCCCGATCCAAGTAATTCCTGCACGCGGGCATGCGGCAGGAAAACACAGCACCAAAATAGCGGAAACAACATGGTAATTAACAGCAACAGTCCAACATGCCCCCGTGGGGCCCTACACTACTTTCTCTCTATGCAGGGAAGGGAGAAAGACAAAATAGACACGACTCTCTCAGCACCAACTCGCGGCGAGGGCTCATACTGCCTCCGGAGCTCAATCAGACTCCTCCTCGCGCTTCACCGAGGCGCGACAGTGGACTGGCTCGCTGCCTCCCTCAAGGCGGGCGTGACGGCGCGGAGGCTGGTCGCGGCCACCGCTGGAGGAGCTATTGTCCGAAGGGGAGCCGCCGAAGCTTGGCAAACCACGAGTGCCGCCGACCGCGCGCCTACTGTCTTCTTCATCCAGATCATCACTGGGGCTGGGTACCCGGCCGCGGTCATCGTCTTCGGGGCAGCACCCGGCGCAGCGACCGTCTTCTCCGAACACCCTCATGTAGAGGGTGGCGTCGCCATCGAACTTGAAGTGCAGGGTGCACCGCTGGCTCAGGCCACGCGTGCGGGCAAACGTTTGCCAGCCGTGGGTCAGGGCCACATTCCCGGTGACGGAGACCTCGAGCGAAGCCCAGGAGGCCCTGCTGCAGCAACTGTCCGCTTGAAGCTAGAGGCCGCTGTCGGTGTCAAAACCGGCGGATCTCGGGTAGGGGGTCCCGATCTGTGCGTCTTAGGCTAATGGTAACAGCAGAGGTTCGGGCCCTCTTGATGGAGGTAAAACCCTACTTCCTGCCTGATTAATATTGATGATATGAGTAGTACAAGAGTTGATCTACCACGAGATCGTAGAGGCTAAACCCTAGAAGCTAGCCTATGATGATTATGATCGTGATCGTGCCTCTAAGGACTAAACTCTCCGGTTTATATAGACACCAGAGAGGGCTAGGGTTTACATGGAGTCGGTTACAAGGAAGGAAATATAATATCCGGATCACCAAGCTTGTCTTCCACGCAAAGGAGAGTCCCATCCGGACACGGGACGTAGTCTTGAGTCTTGTATCTTCACGCTCCAACAGTCCGGACAAAGTGTATAGTCTGGCTGTCCGGATACCCCCTAATCCAGGACTCCCTCAGTAGCCCCTGAACCAGGCTTCAATGATGATGAATCCGGCGCGCAGTTTCGTCTTCGGCATTGCAAGGCGGGTTCCATCTCCGAATACTCCAAAGTCCCTGTTACGACGAATAGTACTATAAACAGTAGGGTAAAACCCCACTGCAATTTTTATATTATAGAGCAAAGAAACAAGTAGTCTTACAGGCTTGAGGTAAGCCTACAGAAAGAAAGGAAAAAGAGGGAAAAGAAAACTAAAAAAACTAAAAAATGAAAAGAGAAAGAAAAGAAAGAAAGAGAATGAAAGAAAGAAAAACTAGGCTAAGAAAAAAAGATAGTTACAGCAGGGCCTCCAAGCACAGATTGAATCTCATGCTTTTTCTTCATTCTGAACCTTAAAATCTTTAGCTCCTCCAGGAAAATGTACTTCCATCCTTGAAAAGATGGTGCAACATTTTCACAAATTTTATTGTTTATGGTTATCCAGATGGCCCATGCACCAAGAATGATGATCTCCATATAAAAGGGGTAATTTAGTTTGTCCTTTAGATCTTGGAATGCTTCCAGCACTGACAGGTTTGGTGTTCTTGTTGGACAAATAAAGTCCCAGCATTGTTGCACAAAGGGGCATCCCCAAAAAAATTGATGAAGTGTTTCTTCCTGTTGACAGTCACTAACTGCACAGTTGTATGCTTCCAACACAAAATTGTTCCTTCTAAGCAGGTTTCTTGTATTAACTCTGTCATGAAGTAGTTGCCAGAAAAAAAATTGTGCTTTGGCTAACATGAGCTTTGCCAAATCCAGTTGAAGTGAGGAGGTGTTTGCTTGTGACCTATTAACACTTTATATGCTTTGATGGATGAGTATATTTCATTTCCCCAAATATAACTCCATGTGTCTAAAGATCCCGGAAATTTAGATTGCCTCATAGAGATGCAAATGTCCTCCATTTCTAAGAATTCCTCATATGCCTCTGTTGTCAATGGGAGGAAGAAAAGATCCTGAAGGTACTTTGTCTGCAATACCTGTTGTATGTTCAATTTTGGATTTCTCACAAAGGAGTATAGGTGATGGAATTTGTGTTTTAGTACTGCCTACTGCCATAGATCGTCCCAAAAAGAAGCACTGACCCCATCTCCCACATTGCATCTAGCAATAGCTTTGTAATGATCAAGAAGTGCTAAGGTGGATTTCCACCAAAAGGAACCCACCATGTTGTCACCTGGCAATTTCCCATCACTGTAGTAAGTTTCCCAAATCAAGTTGACCCATGGTATGTCATGTCTGTTGAAAAATTTATGCAAATTCTTCATTAGCAGGGTTTTGTTATGGGTATATATATCCAAAACACCTAGACCTCCCTGATCTTTGGGTCTGCACACAGTGGTCCAAGCTACTAAAGCAGGTCTGCGGTATTCCATGTCAGGGCCTCTCCAAAGACAGTGTCGCGACGAATAGTGTCCGGCTTCCCATCAATGTTGTGCTCCTCGGCTTCTGTTCCTCAATAATGACCATCTCCACATGTCGAGTGAATGCGAGGAGCCGAGGCATTTTTGCATTTGCCACCCCCGGTCCGGCAGGTCAACCGTCTATTTGAAGAGACGGGGATTCTCAGATCCAAACCTCACCCTCTTCCCCCGAGCAAGCATCCAACAGAGCGCTCCAGAAAGACCATTCCAACATGGCCGGTTGCTGCAACTCTTCTTCTCGCTCTCCTCACTCCAAGCTGGGAGACTAGGAAGAGTGTTCAGTTCCTCACAGCCATTTGATAGAGTTACAGACCCAAGGGTTTCTCCCACCGGCGTTCATGGTCCCCGTCCGAGCTGGAATAGCCACCTATAATGGAGGGGAGCAAGCGGAGGGATCTCCTAATCCATCTCCAGAGGAGCGAATATGCCTCATCCCGCATCTGCTAAGGGGTGTCGGGTTTCCTATCCACCCATTTCTTCGCGGGCTCCTGGAGTTCTACGGCCTCCAGTTGCATAACTTCACCCCTGCGTCCGTGCTGCATATAGCAGGATACGTTGCCCTTTGTGAGCTATTTCTAGGCTACGAGGCTCACTTTGGGTTGCGGAAGAAGTTATTCTGCCTTGTCCCTCGCAACCAGGGAGAATCCCTGTGAAAGGTTGGCGGAGCCGAAGTATGGCGCATTGCCGAGACCGGATACCTATCCGGTATTCCCAAGAAGGCACCGGATAACTGGCCTTCGGAGTGGTTTTATGCCGACGACGTTCCCCTTCCGGATCCAGTCCCAGACAGGTCTCCCCAAGTTCAATAATACTCCGCCGAAGGCACGTCGAAGCTAGCGTCCTCGGGGCCCTAGAGAGGAGGATACCAGAGAAATACACTTCTTGATGTGCAGGATAAAGTTACTGGCCAAACCCGGGCTGACGATAGTCGAGGTTATGGCAATATGCATAATGCGGGGAGTGCAGCTGCTTCAATACCGGGGGAAGCCCATGTGGCACTACAACGGGGAAGATGATGCCTCCCGTTGTGGCCGTAAAGGTCCGGACTCTGCCACCGCTCTGGCGAGGATATTATCCGATTTGTATAAAGGAGAAGAAGAAGAATTCCTTCATATTAAACCGCGGGACGGGTTTTCTATGTACAACCCCCCAAGCTGGGTAAGCATCATTCTTTCCCCCACTTCACTTATTGTGGTGTTCTTCGCCAAGATTATTTACCTCAATATTTCCGAGCAGGAACTGAGGAGGGCTGTAGAAGGAATTTCCAGCCCCTCCCCGCAGCCAGAGGACCCCGGAAGGGCCCTTGATCCAGGACTCGAAGAAGATCCGGATATCACTGTGGAGCTCGTCAATGGGATATTTTATCAGGCGAGCTGCGATGGCGCCTCAGTGGCTATTATCGCCGACTATCCCAGACTGCTACCTACATCGCGCATAAGCCAAGACGAAAACCCTATCCTCCAAAGAGGACTCCTTTCTGATGCCATGCCTTCCACCCGAAGTGTCGTGTTTTTGCAGAGATGGCGGTCAAAGCGCGGGACCGAGCCCCTGGGGACCCGTCGGCAGAGGGCGTCCGGATCGGGCAGGCTTAAGAGGAAGGCAGTTAGGGCCGAAACACCGCTACAGAGGTATGGTAAAAACCTGCTCTGTGATTATTATATTTGAAATGTAACAGCGCCCTTCGTGTCCTGGCAGGAAGAGGAGTAGTCGAACTATATCCGGGGATCCTGCCGATCATGCCTCCACCAGCCGGATTCCAGAACCGGCTTCGAGAGAGGAGGCGGACATGGGGCCGATGCCGCATTGTCCCCCAACAGAGGATGCGGATATGCTCTCCGCCACGAATTCCGAAGTAGAGAGCACCATGAATCACCGGCGCCAACGGGCCATACTTCGTGACAACATCTTTTCCGAAGAGGCTTTTAATGCTTTCAATTCGGGAGACACATATATCCGAGCTGCTCAAGGCGGGCTTGCCCGAGCGACGGACCAGTATACCAAAGATATATGGGTAAGAAAATTTGATAAGCATGTATAGCAGTAGCCCCTGAGACTTGAAATGTTTGGAACAACAGTTTTAAGGATCAATGTATGCACAGATCCTTGTAGATAAGAATGAGCAATTGTCTTGAGAGCTGGAGGAGTGCAAGACCCAGCTGAGTGCCGCGGTTGCCAAGTTGGAGGAATCCCAGAAGGCCTCATCTGGTAATGTTTGTCTTAATTGTACGGAGGCGTACCAGTTAGTAAGTGGCTTTTATTAACAAAAAATTCTGCACACCATCCTGGGGTGAATCCGAAGGTCGTAGGAGAAAATGAGTTGCATCTCCAAAGGCAGCTAAAAGCTGGCGAGCGTGTTCTCATGCAAGTGAGGCAGGAGAAGAACAATATTCAAGATGCCAATGTCCGGCTGGACGTCGAATTAAAAGATGTTCGCGCTCAACTGGCGGACTCCGTGAAGGAGAACAAAAGGCTTCGACGCAGCATTTATGGTAAGTGCCTATACGAACTGCAGTATAGCTCGGCACAAAGCATATTGAATATTTTTATTTGTACGTATGTTAACAGGCCGCCCTAAGGAGGAGGTGCCCGTGTCTGCAGGCGATTTACTGCAGGACCTCTCACAACTGCACGAGTGAGCTTGGCAAGTGATGCAGGGCATTGCTCAGGCCTTGTGGCCATCAAGCTTCCTGCCGAAGGGCATGGGGGAGCTTGTGGACATGCTTCAAGGAGCACGGCGGCGCTTCTGTTTGTGGAAGATGTCAGCCTGCTGACAAGGTGCGAGAGAAGCCTGGGCTATGGTGAAGACGCGCTACACCAAGCTGGACCCGAACCATATGGCCGAAGTCGGACCGGCGGGGCCAGATGGGCAAGAAATTCCCGTGAGTCTCGTGTACGACCAGGTAGCGTTAGCTGCAAAGTATTCCCAACAGGATTGTAAGCTAGATAGCCTGTTGGATGGTATAGAGGAGGAATATAGTCAGTCCAAGTGACTGTGTAATTCAATGGACATAAGTAGTCCCTAGCCGGATTAAAATCATTTGTCATGGCGGACCATTTCGCTTCATTGCCCGGATCCGATAGTCTGTGGTGTACCCGAATACCCGCTCAGTTATACAGAACCGGGGTATGCATGGAACCAGGCGTAGGGGTCATAAGTGCTTGAACAGACAAGTACCCAACTAGTTATGTTATATTACATGGATAGTAAGAAACATCTTCCAGGGAGAATAGTTTCATTAGGGGTTCCTTTCCCGGGGTATGCATGCGACGATGCACATGTCTGAACTGCGAACAAGGACGCAGGATACAAAACTTCTGGGGATTCACGTTGTAATAAACGAAGAAAATCTTTTGTTCACCGACCGAATATTCCCTGAAGAACGCTAGCTTTCGGCTTCACCAAGTCTGAGGTACAAATCTGGCTGAACCGGCAGTAACAATCGCAGCGGTGCTCCCCTTATGCCCTAGACGAATTAACGGGAACGTAGGGCATAAACACAAGAGCCAGGCAACCCAGCATGGCCACATCTTAAGTCATATCCATGCATAAAATGGTGAAGAAAAGGCACATATGGAAAAAAGAATGCATATGTGATGGGCAAAAAGCCGTTAAAGTAATTATATTTAGCTTTCGTATAGGAAGCCCCCAGGTATTGCTTGCACACATAGTGCGGCCAGAGGGATCTGAGCGTCCGTACTGTATTTAGTACTTTGTGTGAATAGGAAAAAGGTCGAGAAAGGAAAAGGGAGGAACATAATTAAAGGGGGGGGGGTAAGGAGACGAACACTGAGTTCGGCGCTAGGTGTAGAATCTCCGGAGTCTGGCCGCGTTCCATGGGTTCGGCTCAAGTCTGTTATTGGATGCATTACGTAAGCGGTACGCTCCTCCGGTGAGAACTTTATCAATGACAAAGGGACCCTCCCACTTAGGTTTGAGCTTGTCCTTCTTCTTCTCCAGTAGGCGTAGAACGAGTTCACCAATATTATAAGTTTTGGCCCGCACTTCTCTGCTTTGGTACCGTTGAGCCTGCTGCTGATAGAATGCGGAACGGGCTTTTGCGACGTTGCACTCCTCCTCTAGGGCATCTAAGTTATCCTGCCGATCTAACTCGTCTTCCTTCTGCGCCGTACACCATAAAAAATGGTGTGTATCTGGTGGTGCGATTCGGCGTGGTCCGCAGCCCCCAGAGTACGGAGTCGAGCTCTTTGACCCAGTGCGTGTCCGACTCTGTCAAGGATCGCACTAGTCTAGGTTTGATGCCGCTCATGATGAGACCGTTTGCACGTTCGACCTGGCCGTTTGTTTGGGGATGGTAGACGGAGGAATAATCGAGCTTTATGCCCATGTTGCCGCACCAAGTTTTCACTTCATCAGCTGTGAAGTTTGAGCCATTATCAGTGATGATGCTGTGGGGGACACCGTATCGGTGTACGACCCCGGATATGAAGTCTATCACTGGTCCAGATTCGGCCGTTTTGACTGGTTTAGCTTCTATCCATTTGGTGAACTTGTCCACCATGACCAATAAGTATTTTTTCTTATGGATTCCCCCTTTAAGGGGTCCCACCATATCCAGACCCAGACCGCGAAGGGCCAAGTTATGGGGATTGTTTGGAGGGCGGTAGGGGGCATATGACTTTGATTGGCAAAGAGCTGGCAACCGACGCAGTGTTGGACCAGGTCCTGTGTGTCTACTCGGGTTGTCGGCCAATACAAGCCTGTACGGAAGGCCTTGCTGACTAGTGCTCGAGCCGCGGCGTGGTGCCCACCCAGTCCGGCATGGATTTCAGCCAAGAGTTGTCGCCCTTCCTCTTTGGAGATGCACCGTTGGAGCACTCCGGTCGCACTTCTTTTATAGAGTTCCCCTTCATGGACTTTGTAAGCTTTAGAGCGCCGCACGATGCAACGTGCTTCGTTTTGGTCTTTGGGGAGCTCCTGCCTATTTAGGTAGGCCAAGAAAGGCTCAGTCCATGAGGCGATTATAGCCATGATTTCGTGGCCTGAAGATGTTATTTCGGTGGTGGAGCCTCCGATTATGTCTGATGGCTCGGAATCTGGGGATGTATTTGGATCCGTGCTAGTGTTGCCAGACTCCCCTTCCCATACCACGGATGGCTTGAATAGCCTTTCCAGGAATATGTTAGGTGGGATAGGTCGCGTTTAGCGCCGATGTTGGCGAGAACATCCGCCGCTTGATTGTTTTCTCGAGCCACATGGTGGAATTCGAGCCCCTCGAACCGAGCTGACATTTTGAGGACGGCATTACGGTAGGCCGCCACTTTCAGATCCTTGGCATCAAAGTCTCCGTTTATTTGTGATATTGCGACGTTTGAATCCCCGCGCACCTCCAGGCGTTGAATGCCCATAGAGACTGCCATCCGAAGACCGTGCAACAGAGCCTCGTATTCGGCTGCATTGTTGGAGTCTGTGTATAATATTTGGAGTATGTACTAGACCATACCTCCGGTGGGAGACGTCCGGACTACACCTGCTCCTAATCCAGCCAGCATTTTAGAGCTGTCGAAGTGCATGATCCAATTAGAGCACGTGCCATACTCTTTAGGGAGTTCGGCTTCTGTCCATTCGGTGACAAAGTCAGCTAGTACTTGCGACTTGATGGCCCGTCGTGGCTTGTATGTTATGTCAAACGGAAGGAGCTCAATGGCCCATTTAGCAATCCAGCCCATAGTGTCGCGGTTATTTATTATATCGTTGAGTGGTACTTCGGAGGCCACCGTAATCGAACACTCTTGAAAGTAGTGTCTTAGCTTTCAGGATGCCATGAAGACCACGTATGCTATTTTTTGATTGTGTGGGTATCGGGATTTGCATGGGGTGAGGACCGTGGATACATAATATACTGGCTTCTGGAGCGGAAATTTGTATCCGTCAGCCTCTCATTCGACGACGAGCACTGCGCTTACAACTTGATGTTTTGCAACTATGTACAGCATCATAGGTTCGCCAATATTTGGCGCTATTAGGATTGGATTACTGGCCAATAAGGTCTTTATTTCGTCCAGTCCGGCCGCGGCTGCATCCGTCCACACGAAGTGTTCGGTGCACCGAAGAAGGTGGTAAAGAAGTAATGCCTTTTCTCCCAACTGGGAGATAAAGTGGCTTAAGGCAGCCATGCATCCAGCTAGTTTCTGGATATGCTTGAGGTCTGTTGGGATAGCCAACTGCGACAGAGCTCTGATCTTTGTCGGATTCGCCTCAATTCCTCTATTGGAAACAATGAAGCCGAGCAGCTTCCCAGAGGGTACACCGAAAACACATTTTTCCGGGTTTAGCTTGATGTCGTATGTTCGGAGGTTGTCGAATGTAGGCCTCAAGTTTTCTATTAGGGTTTTGACATGTCTTGTTTTTATGACCACATCATCCACATACGCATCCACTGTTTTGCCGATTTGCTTTTCCAGGCATGTTTGAATCATGCGTTGATAGGTTGCGCCGGCATTTTTAAGCCCGAAAGGCATAGTGTTGAAGCAAAAAGGACCATATGAAAGCTGTTGCAGCTTGGTTGGACTCTGCCATCTTTATTTGATGGTATCCAGAGTATGCATCGAGGAAACACAGTGAGTCATGTCCTGCAGTGGCGTCGATGATTTGATCAATGCGAGGGAGGGGAAAGGGATCCTTGGGGCAAGCCTTGTTGAGGTCTTTGAAGTCAACGCATAGGCGCCAGAATTTGTCCTTCTTTGGTACCATTACCAGATTTGCCAGCCAATCCGGATGCTTGATATCTCTGATGAATCCGGCCTCGAGTAGCTTAGCTAGCTCTTCCCCCACGGCTTGTCATTTGGGCTCTAAAAACCGCCTTAGAGTCTGCTCGACATGTTTGTATCCTTTTAGTATATTGAGGCAGTGTTCGGCCAGTCTGCGTGGGATGCCCGGCATGTCCGATGGGTGCCAGGCAAAAATGTCCCAATTCTCGCGTAAGAAATCTCGCAGTGCGGCGTCCATTGCGGGGCTCAACTGTGTCCTGATGGAAGCTGTCTTTGTGGGTTCCATTGGATGGACCTAGAATTTGACTATCTCGTTTGCGGGTTTAAATGAGGTGGACTTGGGTCGCTTGTCGAGTATCCTGTCATCCCTGTCCACGGTGGTATGCAGCGTTGTTAGTTCTTCGGCTGCTAGGGCTTCGGATAATGCTTCCAGGGCTAGTGCTGCGGTTTTGTTTTCGGCGCGAAGTGCAGCGTCCGGATCACTGGCTAGAGTGATGATTCCATTAGGTCCGGGCATTTTAAGCTTCATGTACCCGTAAGGGGTATAGCTTGAAAGCTTGTAAATGCGTCCCGCCCTAAAAGGGTGTGGTATCCGCTGCTAAAGGAGCCACTTGGAATGTGATTTCTTCGGACCTGTAATTCTCCGGGGTGCCGAATACCACATCGAGTGTGATTTTTCCCACACACCGCGCTTCCCGACTAGGGATAATTCCTCTGAAGGCTGTGCCGCTTTGTTCAATGCGGCTTTTATCAATTTCCATCTTGTTGAGTGTTTCTTCGTAGATCAAGTTTAATCCGCTTCCGCCGTCCATGAGTACTTTAGTGAGCCGAAAGCCATCCATGATTGGGCTAAGGACCAGAGTGGCTGGTGCCCGGACGGTCTGGAATCGAGGTTCATCACTGGCATTGAAAGTTATAGCAGTGTCGTTCCATGGATTTATTTTTGCCACATGGCAGATTTCAGCGGAGCTTCGATGAGCTTGCTTGCGCCTATTGTTTGAGGCAAAAGTCTGAAGACTGTTATTACCGTATTGTGTTCTTTGGCGGGATGTTGTTCTGCTTTATGGCTTACAAGAAGATCCTCGCCACTTTTTGCTACCTGCCGGACTATCCAACATGCCCTAAGGATATGGGTTGGTGTAGTGTCCGGCGTACTGTGGAGTTTACATGGCCCATTGAGCCATTCTTCCAATACGGTTCCACGCCCTGGGGTGGGCTTTGGTTTCTTGGGGATTGGGTCGGCCGACTTATGAGAGTTTGCCCATTTAGCTCGGACAAAGGTTTTGGTGAGAGCCGGACTATCCCAAAATTTTGTTTGGGTTTTCCAGGCGCTTTCCAATGCACAGTACTTCTATACTATGGTTGCCAAGTCAGCAAAGTGTACTATGTCATGGCGACTTATAGCGTTAAGGATTCCTTTGTTCGTGTAGTTTTTGCAGAAAAGTGAGACTGCGTCCTCCTCACGACAGTCCTTGACCTTATTTAGCGCAAGGAGGAATCTGGCCCAGTAGCGATGTATTATCTCCTGGGACTCTTGTCTGATATGGGAGAGACGGTTTAAGTCCGGGTGGGTGGGTGTAGCTGAATCCGGATTCTGATCCGATCTAGCGCCTAGGGGCAGAGGAGCTTCTGAGTTTAACAGCTCGGGATCCGGGGCGCTGCCCAATTTTTCTGGCCCAATACCCGATTCTAAGTCTGGGGTCTGGGTCATGTATTCCCTTGAGCGGGTGTCCGGCTCAGGGAGCTCGGTGATCCGGACATAATTTGTCTTCAAAATAGAGGGGTGATCCATATGTGGCTCCTCCACTACCTCCATCTCGTGGGTGGCCGGCGGGGATTTAATGTCCCTTTGGTCGGGTTTAAGCCCGATCCTGTCATAGTCTGTGGCGACTCCCAAAGCGGCGATGCGATCCAAGAGCTCATTAAGGGAGGAGAGCTCTATCGGATCCATCTGTTCGGCGAGTTCCGAATTCGCGTGGAGGCTATGAGCGATGACTCGAGAGGTCATCGTCGGCGCGACAGCTGATGGGGCAGCCATAATGAAGCCACCAAGTCGGAGTGTTTGGCCTACAGCCAGCGCTCCCCCAGAGGTGATGTTGTCCTTGACAATGAGACGGGCCATCGAGCCATGCAGTGACGACACAGAGGAACTCTCAACGAAAGCACCAATGTCGGTGTCAAAATCGGCGAATCTCGGGTAGGGGGTCCCGATCTGTGCGTCTTAGGCTAATGGTAACAGGAGGTAAGGGACACAATGTTTACCCAGGTTCGGGCCCTCTCGATGGAGGTAAAACCCTACTTCCTGGTTGATTAATATTGATGATATGAGTAGTACAAGAGTTGATCTACCATGAGATCGTAGAGGCTAAACCCTAGAAGCTAGCCTATGATGATTATGATTGTGATCGTGCCTCTAAGGACTAAACTCTCCAGTTTATATAGACACCGGAGAGGGCTACGGTTTACATGGAGTCAGTTACAAGGAAGGAAATATACTATCCGGATCGCCAAGCTTGTCTTCCATGCAAAGGAGAGTCCCATCCGGACACGGCATGGAGTCTTGAGTCTTGTATCTTCACGCTCCAACAGTCCGAACAAAGTGTATAGTCCAGATGTCCGGATACCCCCTAATCCAGGACTCCCTTAGCCGCCCGGAGCGCCAGCCGGAAGTTCACCAACAAAGAAGCGGGGAAGCTGGAGCCAGGTGCTGGTCAGGTCCGCCGACCACACGACTGTCACGCCCAATATGCGACCCTATCCAAAAGGAACTCGAAGGTCCCACCAAGGATAGACCCGCATATTGAAACGCTTTTGCAAGGTGGATATCATTACATCAACATTACATAATAGATGGGGATACATACAAGAGGCATACAATGCCACACGAATACAATATCATCATACAAGAGATCAACATCCGACTACGGATGAAACACAAACAGAAACTCAAACGACATCCACCCTGCTAGCCCAGGCTGCCGACCTGGAACCTATCCCTTGATCAAAGAAGAAGCAGAAGAAGAATCTCCAAAACAAGCAACATCGCTCTCGCGTCATGATCATCGCATAACCTGTACCTGCAACTGTTGTTGTAGTAATCTGTGAGCCACGAGGACTCAGCAATCCCATTACCATGGGTATCAAGACTAGCAAAGCTTAATGGGAAAGGAAGGGGTAAAGTGGTGAGGTTGCAGCAGCGGCTAAGCAAGTATGGTGGCTAACATACGCAAATGAGAGCGAGAAGAGAAACAAAGGAACGGCCGTCAACTAGCAATGATCAAGAGGTGATCCTGAACACCTACTTACGTCAAGCATAACACAGAAACCGTGTTCACTTCCCGGACTCCGTCGAGAAGAGACCATCACGGCTACACACGCGGTTGATGCATTTTAATTCGGATCAGGTGTCAAGTTATCTACAACCAGACATTAACAAATTCCCATCTGCCACATAACTGCGGGCACGGCTCTCGAAAGTTTATACCCTGCAGGGGTGTCCCAACTTAGCCCATGACAAGCTCTTGCAATCAACGAAGGAATAGACCTTCTCCCAGGAAGACCCGATCAGTCTCGGAATCCCGGTTTACAAGACATTTCGACAATGGTAAAACAAGACCAGCAAAGCCGCCCGATGCACCGACAATCCCGATAGGAGCTGCACATATCTCGTTCTCAGGGCAACACCGGATAAGTCAAGCTACGAGTAAAACCAGACTTCGAGTTTCCCCGAGGTGGCCCCGCAGGCTGCTCAGTTCGGACCAACACTTAGACAAGCACTGGCCCGAGGGGGCTAAAATAAAGATGACCCTTGGGTTAATTACTCCCAAGGGAAAGGTAGGTGGTGGTGAGGCAAATGGTAAAACCAAGGTTGGGCCTTGCTGGGCAAGTTTTATTCAAAGCAAACTGTCAGGGGGGTCCCATAAATCACCCGACCGCGTTAGGAACGCAAAATCCGGGAACATAACACCGGTATGACGGAAACTAGGGTGGCAAGAGTGGAACAAAACACCAGGCATAAGGCCGAGCCTTCCACCCTTTACCAAATATATAGATGCATTAATAATATAAGAGATATTGTGATATCCCAACCAAAATCCTGTCCACCATGGAGCAATCTTCAACTTCACCTGCAACTAGCAACGCTATAAGAGGGGCTGAGCAAAGCGGTAACATAGCCAAGCAATGGTTTGCTAGGAATGGTGTCAAAGGTTAGAGGTTCATGACAATTTGGGAGGCTTGAAGAGCAAATGATAGGTAACGCAGCATAGTGATAGAACGAAGCAACTAGCATAGTAATGATAGTAGTGAGATCCAGGGTAGCGGTCATCTTGCCTGAAATCCCGCAAGGAAGAATAACGAGTCCATGAAGAAGATGAAGCCATGAAGACGAACCACACGTAGACGAGCGAATCCTCACGATCGCAACGAAATGGGAACTATCGAGAAGAAGCACACAACATGGTAAACACACCACACATGAACCAGACATGATGCACAACAAACATGATGCATGACAAGGCTACATGAAGCTACTCATGGCAAGAGATGATGCAAACAAGAACAACATATCAAGGCAAGTTTAAATGAGGCCGGGAATAACATATAACAATTCCGGTAAGTCCTCATATGCATATTTCAAAATGGGTCCAGAACTGAATAAACCTTATGTTCAAGTTGTTAAACAGCAAGTTAAGATGCACCAAGATGATCTACACGAGATTCTAGTCAAGTTACATATAAAGTTCATTAGATTCGGAGCTACGGCCTAGAAGATATGAGCAAAACAAGTTAAGCATGGCATTGATGCAAAATGCATACAAACATCAAGCAAACACCTCAAAACAAGGATGCAACATGGTAATATGAAGCTACATGCAAAATCAAGCAAGTTCATATAGAGCACACTCAAAACGGAGCAACGGTTCAACACATGCACTCTATACAAGTCATAACAATAATCTGTCCAAAACAGCAAGTTGGCATATTACAAGCATCAAAACAACAAGCTACAACACCCCAACATAAGAACAAAAGGCATGATCATGAAGTACAGGTAAAGCACAACAAAGCATGAACACTGAGCTATCTCCAGAAACAACTAGAACATGCTCAAAAAGACATGGGAAGATTGCAAATAATAACAGTTTCAGACTTAGCAGAAATAACATCAGGTTGCAATGTTTAGAGCTATCAAACAACATGTTACAGGAACTTATCATGGCAAACAAAGGCATGGAATGAATCTACTAATAGAATAGATCAAAATACCCTTACTGACCATGAGCCAAAAGGGCACGGAAAATATGATGGCACCCATGTAAACATGGCAAGTTATATGACAGATTCATACATGGCAGGAACAACAATAAGTAGGCATGTTGGTGAGCTTGAACCACTCACCACAGAGCAATACATGGCATGGCAAGGCAACCAACAGTAAGAATACATGTTTATGAAGCTAAGAATGGCAAGAGCAAGGTCATAGGGTGCATGGATCACTAGGAAAACACATGGCCAAAACTGAACTTAATGTTAACAGGCTGACAGCAACATCATTTAGCAACTTTGGAGCAAGATATGAACAAGCTACAGCATGCTATAATTGCAACCGGTGTCATGAATGGATAGAGCAAGACATGTAGATCAAAACATGTTTATAGAACAACTCCAGATTATGCATAGAATGATTAATGGAAGCATGTTTACATAGCAACAAAATATAACAGAATCTGCCTAGCAAAACAGCAACAACAAGTACACTACTTAACAAGCTGAATGCACTCACTACACAATTCACAAAAATACATGGTTTGCACCCCTGGAAAGATGGCATGGCATAGATCAAAACACATGTAGACATCAAC
This sequence comes from Triticum timopheevii, assembly GCA_963921465.1. NCBI lineage: Eukaryota > Viridiplantae > Streptophyta > Magnoliopsida > Poales > Poaceae > Triticum > Triticum timopheevii. The sequence continues at coordinate 176,526,362 of OY997272.1, forward strand.
CCCATAGGATGCACACATCAATCATGGCAAAAATGACAAATGAGCAAGTTATAACAGTTTCAGCAGATTAACATCAACATGCACTCTTCCAACAGAATTTCGGGCATCAAGATGAGCTCAAATGAACATGATCCAATGGAATGAAATGATGTACTCGTCGAGACGAACAATTTGACATATTACACGCACGAAACGGAGCTATGGGTGCAGTGATATGATGGCATGAACATGGCATGAAAATTACAAAAATATGGGACTTAGTGGATTCGGGGAAGGGGAAAGTCAACCTCCGGGCACGGATGCCGAGGCGGCGTGGATCTCGCCGGAGATGGCTTGGAGGAGGCCGAAGATGTCGGGGATGAGGTGCTCCCGGCCGGATCGGGCCGGATCCGGCCGGATCCGGGCAAGGCGGGGGCGCACGGAGCCGCGGGGGCCGGCGGCGACCGGACGGAGGCGGGGCGAGGCTACGGCGCCGATGGGAACGCGGGGTGGCGGCGGAGCTGAGCCGCGCAGGGAGAGGCGCCGGAGGAGCCTCGGCTCGGGACGCGGAGGGCGCCGGGAGTCGGAGCCGCGGGGCCGGCGGGGCGGAGAGGCAGGGCGGAGGCGGCAGCCGGCGGCGGCGGCGCGGCCGGGCGGCGGCGCGGGACCGGGAGGAGCGGAGCTCCGGGCGCGGCGGCGAGGGTCCGGCGCGGCGGCGCAGCCGGGCCGGCGCGGGAGGCGGCGGGGCTCGGCCGGGCGGCGCGGCGGCGGGCGGCCGGGCCTTCGCGGGCCCGCGACGGGCTCGGGCGGGCCGCGGCGGCGGGGACACGCGGGGGCCACGTGGCGCTCGCGGAGTGGCTGAGGGCGGCGGCGCAGACATGTCCGGCCGTCGGCGGACATGTCCGGCGGCGCGGAGGGGATGGATCTAGGGTTTGGACTGCGGGAATTTCGGGGGAGGCCACATATTTATAGGTAGAGGGAGCTAGGAGAGTCCAAATGAGGAGCGGTTTTCGGCCACGCGATCGTGATCGAACGACCGAGAGCATAGATGGGAGTTTGCTGGGTTTTGGGCCACTTTGGAAGGGGTGTTGGGCTGCAACATAAAGAGGGCTTTACGGTTACCCGGTTAACCGTTGGAGTACCAAACGACCTCCAAATGGCACGAAACTTGACAGACGGTCTACCGGTGCTATACCAAGGCCGCTTGGCAAACCTCGGGCCATTCCGAGAATGTTTAACACCCGCTCACAACAAGGGACAAAAGGGGAACGCCGGAGGACATAGGAGTGCCGGATTGCAAAAGGGACAACGGGGAAAAGGCTCGGATGCATGAGATGAACACGTATGCGATGCAATGCAATGCACCTGATGACACAATGCGAATGCTGACATGGCAAAAATGCAACACGCAAGCAAATGACATGGCAACGACGGCGAATAACTGGCAATCACCTGGCGTATCGAATCCGGGGCGTTACAACGACGAACTCCGGCAGCACCTCCGCCGAGTGGAAGCATGGCCTGGGAGGCCGCGCAGTCACGGCGTGCCTCCCCTCGACAACATGGTGCCCATTGCCACGCAGGGGATCGCCTCCATGACCGCCGGAAGCCACTACGGGAGCCACAGGATGCTTGCGTGGACGGCCTCGGCCGTGCTTGGCCGGGGGAGAGTCGGGCCCTTCCCGACAAGCCTTTCCCTTCTCTGCGGCCGAGAACCTCTTCGGCGGCGCCATGGGAGATGGCGAGTAGCTGGGATGGGGAGAAAGAAGGAGGTAAGGAGGGAGATGCACAGTGGAGGCCTGCGCCCTCCTGCATTTATAACCGGAAGGAAGCCAACCGTCGGCCTCCACGTTCGTAGGTAATCATGACCCGTTTCTACATGCAGGGACTTGTCAAGTCGAGCGGTTGCCGAGGCAGCGTGGGGAAGCGGAGACGTCCACGTCCAATCAACCGCCACGCGGCGCCCAAGGCCGCAAGTTGATGGGGCCCACAGCGCTCCGTACTCGCCCCTTTGATTCTCCGCTAAGCCAAGTTCGGGCGCGCCTTGGGCCCGGGGGCTACTGTCGGTGTTCTGGGAATGGGGGTCCCTAGACTTGCCTACCTGCGGCCTGCAGCGTGGCTCAAGTGGTGGCCCAGTACGGCCCATCTTCATCAGCACAAGACTCAAGACCCTCGTGAGGGTCCAAGCCTCGCTAGGCGGACAACACAAGGCTTCCTCGGGGACGGCCTCGCCAGGCAGGCTCGCGAGGAGGCGAAGAGATCAAGGCAGGGTACCTCGCGAGGTGCTCGTGACGCAAGCCATGATGATCAAGACCAGGTGAGCACCAGGCGGGCGTCGGCCTGTGCAGTTTCCTTGTTTCGTCTTTGGTGCAAAGGGGGAAAGCACGGACGTGGAGTACCGAGGCATCAGGCAAAGGTTACCATTTCAGTGCAACGAGACCAAGACCAGCGGAGCAGGAGGATGGAGGTCACCATGGAGCCCAAGACGGTGTCATCGCCAGTGCTTTTGGCAGCCGAAGACCAACTTTAGTCAGGAAAACTTGTACTAGATGTTCCCCTTCGAAATGGCCGTTGTTGGTGCCCTTCCTGCTCAATATTTGGAAGAGGCCCAGGGCCTCTATAAATAGGACTAGCCTCCATGTCGGTGTCAAAACCGGCGGATCTCGGGTAAGGGGTCCCGAACTGTGCGTCTAGGCGGATGGTAACAGGAGACAAGGGACACGATGTTTTACCCATGTTCGGGCCCTCTTGATGGAGGTAAAACCCTACGTCCTGCTTGATTAATATTGATGATATGGGTAGTACAAGAGTGGATCTACCACGAGATCAAGGAGGCTGAACCCTAAAGCTAGCCTATGGTATGATTGTTGTAATGTATGTTGTGTCCTACGGACTAAAGCCCTCCGGTTTATATAGACACCGGAGGAGGCTAGGGTTACACAGAGTCGGTTACAATGGTAGGAGATCTACATATCCATATCGCCAAGCTTGCCTTCCACTCCAAGGAAAGTCCCATCCGGACACGGGACGGAGTCTTCAATCTTGTATCTTCGTAGTCTTCGAGTCCGGCGGACGATAATAGTCCGGCTGTCCGGACACCCCCTAGTCCAGGACTCCCTCAGTAGCCCCCGAACCAGGCTTCAATGACGATAAGTCCAGCGCGCATAGAGTCTTCGGCGTTGCAAGGCGGGTTCTTCCTTTAAGTTCCATATACCTGCCGAACAGTGTCCGGCTTCCTCATAAATGCTTTGCTTCTTGGCTTCTACGCCCAATAATGGCCTTCTTCCACATGTCGCACGAATGCGAAAAGCCAGGGTGTTTTTTACGTTTCACCCCCTAGTCGTGCAAGTCATCCGCCTACAAAAGAGGCAAAAATCCAGATCCAAATCACACCATCTTCCTTCCGCGAATACTCATCGGAGCGCCTTTGACCCAAAAATCCATTCCATCATGGACCGTCGACGCGGCTCCTCTTCTCGCGCTCCCAGCCCACCGCCAGGAGATTGGAGGAGGTGCTCTATTCCACATAACGAGCTAGTGAAGCTCCAAGCGGGGGGATATCTCCCTCCGGCCTTCATGGTCCCGGTTCGAGCCAGGCTGGCCACCTACCCAGGTGGGAAGCAAGCAGAGGCTACCCCAAGTCCCAACAAAGGGGAGCGGGTATGCTTCGTCCCTTATCTGATAAGGGGACTCGGATTTCTGATTCATCTGTTCCTCCGCGGGCTTCTGGAGTTCTACGGACTCCAGCTCCATCACCTCACACCCGCCTCTGTCCTGCATATCACGGGTTACGTAGCTCTTTGCGAGCTATTCTTGGGCATCGAGCCCCATTTTGCACTGTGGAAGAGGTTGTTCTGCCTCGTACCCCATTCTCACGAGGGATCTATATATCAAGTGGGCGGCGCCGAAATATGGCGCATTGCCGGGACCGGATATTCATCCGGTACCCCGAAGAAGGCATCCGAAGACTGGCCTTCGGAATGGTTTTACATAGAAGACGCTCCCCTGCCGGATCCAGTCCGGGTCGGCCTCCCAGAGTTTAGTGCTGCTCCTCTGAAGAAACGCCTTAGCTAGCGCCCGCGGAGCCCCCAATTGGAAGAAGACAAGAGCATCCATTACCTGATGGGCCGAATAAGATTGCTAGCCCATTCTGGGTTGACCATGATTGGAGTCATGGCAACATGTATCATGCGGGGGTACAGCCATTGCAATACAGAGGCCACCCCATGTGGGATTTCAACGGGGAAGACGATGCCACCCGCCATGGCCGCAAAGGGCCAGATTCGACCGAGAATCTGGTACAGATCCTGTCCGGCCTATACAAGGGGGAGAAGGAGGACTTCCTTCGAACGAACCCCTTGAATGGATTTTCCATGAATAACCCTCGGGGCTGGGTAAGCGAACACTTTTAAGGGCTCAACCCATGCTTTCAAAGTCTAAGCTTTTTACATCATATCTTCGGCGCAGGAACTACGCCGGATCATGGAGGACATGGTAAGTCCGGCTCCGCAACCCGAGGATCCAGAGAGATCCTAAGATCCGGCCTCCGAAGAGGATCCGGATATCAAGGTGGAGCTGATCGACGGGGTGTTCCACCAGCTCAGCATGGATAACGCTTTAGTCGCCATTACGGCGGACTACCCCGGATTATATCCGTCTTCCCAGGTGATTGTGACCGAGGTCCGGACACCATTATCTCTTCCTTGCCCATTTCTGACCTTCGCGAATGATGGTGCTTTGCAGGAAGCGCCTTTAAGGCGGGAAGCCGAGCCCGCGGCGACTGACCAACAAAGGCCAGTCCGGACCAGCAGGCAAAAAAGGAGCGCGGCACGGACTGGAACGTCGCCGCAAAGGTATAGTTCATATTTAAATATTCAGAGCGACGTTCCTAGGGAGCGTCTGAGTGCTCATGATCTTTGTAGGAGAAAGAGCGCTCGCCGGACTGCGGGCGCAGAAGTTGCCGATCCGACCTATACCGGCCAGGCTCCAGCGCCCGGCCTGGAGGGGGAGACAAGCGCCAGGCGCGGGCTGGATACTCCTCCAACGGAGGATGCCGACAGACTGTCCGCCACCAAGTCTGAGATGGAGAGCGCCATGAACCATAGGCACCGCCGGACAGTATTTCGTGAAGCGTGCTTTTCCCCTGAGGCGCTGAACGCCTTTAATGCGGGGGACGCACACCTCCGTGCTGCTCAAGATGGTTTTACCAGAGCCACGAAGCAGTATGTAAAAGACATATGGGTAAGGGAATTTAATGGTTATATATGCCAGTAGCCCCCGAGACTTAAAGTAGTTATGTTAACTGATTTAAGGATCATCTGAAACGCAGGCCCTTACCGAGAAGAATGCCCAGCTGTCTCAGGAGCTGCAAGAATGCAAGGCCCAACTGGAGGCCGCACTTGCTGCCGCAGGAGGAGACACAGAGGCCCCTCCTGGTAACACATTTTTTGTTAAATATAAGCGCTGTGCGGCGTGTGCGTAAGTCTAATAATGACATTGCAGGTGCTGCCGGACAAGATCTGGACAGGCAGGAACTGCTGCGCCAGCTGAAGGCCGGCGAGAGGGTGCTGAATAGAGTACAGCAAGAAAGGAACAAGCTTCAAGATGCCCACGCCCAGCTTGGAGAAGAGCTGAAAGGCATTCGGGTCGAGCTGTCCGGCTCCGTTAAGGAGAATCAGCGACTTCGTCACGACATCTATAGTAAGTGCTTGAGCGAACTCCTTTGAAAAGAAGAGTTCGGCGAGGAAGTCAATTGACATAATATGTCTTGTAGGTATACTCACAGGTCGTCCTGCGGAGGAGATGCCTGTATCGACGGGTGATCAACTTCCCGAGCTGTTGCAGCTGCTCGAACGAGTTCGGCAGGCGATGAGCGGCGTCGTCCAGGCATTATGGCCAGCCGTCTCCCTACCCGAGGGCCTTAGGGAGCTTGCGGAGAAACTCCAGGGAGTGCGGCAGTGCTTCCGTTTATGGAAGATTTCGGCCTGCCGCTAGGGTGCCAGGGAGGCTTGGGCCATGGTGAAGACGCGTTACAAGAAGGCGGATCCCAACCACATGGCCGAAGTTGGGCCGGTGGGGCCCGATGGGAAGGAGATCCCTGTGAGTTTAATATATAGCCAAGTAGAGTTGGCTGCGAAATTTTCCCAACGGGACTGTAAGTTAGATAGCCTGTTAGACGGGATTGAGGAGGAATACAATCAGTAAATTTGCTAATGTATTGAAAATGACATGTGAAATGCCTTCTAGCCGGATTGTAGATCGTTTGTCTTTGCCGACCTTTTCGCTTCGACCTCGGGACCCTAGAGTCCGGAGTGTGTCCGAATACCTTTTTGGTTAAGAAACAACCGGGGTATGCATGGAGACCAGGCGTAGGGGTCATTAATGATTTATCAGACAAGTGCCCAACTAGTTATGTTATATTACATGGTTAGTAAGAAACATCTTCCAGGGAGAATAGTTCCGTTAAGGGTTCCTTTCCCTGGGAGGCATGCCCTAAAGTGCATGTCCGGACTGCGAAAAAAGTAGAAAAAACATCTGGGGGCAGATAGGTAGGTAAAAAATCATCTTTCAAGTCACCGACCGAATATTCCCTTAAGAACGCTAGCTTTCGGCTTCACCCAGTCTGAGGTACACATCCGGCTGACCCGGCAGTAACAATCGCAGAGGTGCTCCCTTTACCTCCTAGCCGAACAATCGGGAATGTAGGGGTAAGGTCCAAAACTTAAGTCATATCGATGCATATAGTGGTGATTAAAAGGTACATGTGGAAGCATGACACATGTGTTGGGCATGAAGCCCTTATAGCTAAGCTTCTGGAAAAGAAGCCCCCTGGTATAATGAGTGCAGATAGCACATCAAGTGTATGCTAGTAGGTTTTTGAGGACCTTTAGTAGAATGGTTAAGAGAAGAAAGGGAAAACAAAGGACAGCTGCAGTACAAAAATTTGAACGGGGGGAGGGGACGAACCCTTAGTCCGGCACTAGGCGTAAAATCTTCGGAGGCGGGCTGCGTTCCATGGGTTCGGCTCGAGTCGGTTGTCCGACGCATTTCGTAGACGGTACGCCCCGCCGGTACAGCTGCAGTATAAAAATTTGAACGGGGGGAGGGGACGAACCCTTAGTCCGGCACTAGGCGTAAAATCTTCGGAGGCGGGCTGCGTTCCATGGGTTCGGCTCGAGTCGGTTGTCCGACGCATTTCGTAGACGGTACGCCCCGCCGGTCAGGACTTGGTCGATGATGAAGGGGCCCTCCCATTTGGGCTTGAGCTTGTCCTTTTTCTTGTCCGGCAGGCATAGAACTAGTTCGCCAACGTTGTAAGTCTTGGCCCGTACTTCTCTGCTTTGATATCTTCGAGCCTGCTGCTGATAAAATGCGGAACGAGCCTTGGCGACGTCGCGTTCCTCCTCCAATGCGTCCAAGCTGTCCTTCCGATCTAGCTCGGCTTCTCGTTCTTCGTACATGCGCACTCGAGGTGAGTCATGAATGATGTCGCAGGGCAAAACTGCCTCAGTGCCGTATACCATAAAGAATGGTGTGAATCCGGTAGTACGGTTAGGCGTTGTCCGCAGCCCCCAGAGTACGGAGTCGAGCTCCTCTACCTAGTGCGTGTCGGATTTTGTAAGTGACCGCACTAGTCTGGGTTTAATGCCGCTCATTATTAGACCATTTGCTCGTTCCACTTGACCGTTGGTTTGAGGGTGATAGACTGAAGCGTAGTCGAGCTTAATGCCCATATTTTTGCACCATGATTTAACCTCGTCGGCCGTGAAGTTCGTGCCGTTGTCGGTGATGATGCTATGGGGGACACCGTAACGGTGTACGACCCCGGATATAAAGTCTATCACTGGTCCGGACTCTGCCGTTTTGACCGGTTTGGCCTCTATCCATTTGGTGAATTTATCCACCATGACCAATAGGTACCTTTGCTTGTGGGTTCCCCCTTTAAGGGGTCCAACCATATCAAGCCCCCAGACCGCGAACGGCCAGGTAATGGGTATAGTTTTGAGGGCGGTAGGTGGCATATGGCTCTGATTAGCAAAGAGCTGACAACCGACGCATCTCTGGACTAAGTCCTGGGCATCTGCCCGGGCCGTCGACCAATAAAATCCTGTACGGAATGCCTTTCCTACAAGGGCCCGGGCTGCTGTGTGGTGTCCGCCTAGTCCGGCATGAATTTCAGCCAGGAGGTTTCGCCCTTCCTCTTCGGAGATACACCTTTGAAGGACTCCGGTTGTACTTTTCTTATAAAGTTCTCCCTCATGGACCTTGTAGGCTTTCGATCGCTGGACTATGCAGCGGGCCTCATTTTGATCTTCGGGAAGTTCATGTCTAAGCAAATAGGCTAGGAATGGTTCTGTCCACGCGGCGATTACGGCCATTATGTCGTGGGCTGAAGGTGTTATGTCATTGGCTGAATCGCCGGTTGGCGCGGTTGTTTCCAGTTTGTCATTTCCGGACTCCCCTTCCCATAGTACGGATGGCTTGAAGAGCCGTTCCAGGAAGATATTTGGAGGGACAGCGTCACGTTTTGCGCCGGTGCGTGCCAGTACGTCGGCTGCTTGGTTATTTTCTCGGGCTACGTGATGGAATTCAAGTCCTTCAAACCGAGCGGACATTTTGAGGACAGCTTGCGATATGCTGCCATTTTCGGATCCTTGGCGTCAAAGTCTCCGTTTATTTGGGATATTGCAAGGTTTGAATCCCCGCGCACCTCTAGGCGTTGAATGCCCATGGAGATTGCCATCCGGAGACCATGTAGAAGGGCCTCGTATTCGGCTGCATTGTTGGAGTCTGTGTACATTATTTGAAGTACGTATTGGACTGTGTCCCCAGTTGGGGACGTCAAGACGACGCCAGCCCCCAGTCCGGCCAACATTTTGGAGCCGTCGAAGTGCATAGTCCAATTGGAGTATGCGCCGTACTCTTTAGGGCGTTCGGCTTCTGTCCATTCAGCGACGAAGTCAGCTAAAACTTGTGACTTTATAGCTCGCCGAGGCTTGTAGGTTATATCGAATGGTAGGAGCTCAACGACCCATTTTGCAATCCTGCCCGTTGCGTCGCGGTTGTTTATAATGTCATTGAGTGGTACTTCGGAGGCCACTGTTATCGAACACTCTTGAAAGTAGTGTCGGAGCTTCCGGGATGCCATGAACATAGCGTACGCTATCTTTTGATAATGCGGGTAACGGGATTTGCAGGGGGTTAACACAGTGGATACGAAGTACACTGGTTTTTGAAGAGGGAATTTATGCCCTTCTGTCTTTCATTCAACGACGAGTACCGCACTTACAACTTGATGTGTTGCTACGATGTATAACAACATAGGTTCGCCTAGGTTTGGCGCAGCTAGGACCGGATTTGTTGCCAATATGGCCTTTATTTCTTCGAGTCCGGCAGTGGCAGCATCCGTCCACTCGAAGTGTTCGGTGCACCTAAGGAGGCGATAAAGGGGCAGTGCCTTTTCTCCCAAGCGGGAGATAAAACGGCTTAGGGCTGCCACGCATCCTGTCAATTTTTGTATCTGTTTGAGGTCTTTTGGAATATCCAACTGTGACAGAGCTCGGATCTTAGCCGAGTTTGCTTCAATTCCTCTACCGGATACAATGAAGCCAGCAGCTTTCCGGCTGGTACGCCGAAAACGCATTTTTCCGGATTCAGCTTGATGTCATATGCTCTGAGGTTGTCGAATGTGAGCCGCAAATCATCTACTAAAGTTTCGACGTGTTTTGTTTTGACGACTACATCGTCTACGTATGCCTCGACTGTTTTGCTGATCTGGGTAGCCAGACATGTTTGAATCATGCGCTGATATGTTGCGCCGGCGTTTTTAAGTCCGAAGGGCATCGTGTTGAAGCAGAATGGTCCGTATGGAGTGATGAATGCCGTTGCGGCTTGGTCTGCTTCCGCCATCTTGATTTGATGGTAGCCAGAGTATGCGTCGAGGAAGCACAATGAATCGTGCCCTGCGGTAGTATCGATAATTTGGTCGATGCGGGGGAGGGGGAAGGGATCCTTTGGGCAGGCCTTATTGAGGTCTTTAAAATCGATGCATAGGCGCCAGGATTTGTCCTTCTTTGGTAACATTACCAGATTTGCTAGCCAATCCGGATGTTTGATATCTCTGATGAATCCGGCTTCCAATAGTTTGGCTAGCTCTTCTCCCATTGCCTGTCTTTTGGGTTCAGAAAATCGTCGAAGAGCCTGTTTGACCGGCTTGAATCCTTTTAGGATGTTTAGGCTATGTTCTGCCAATCTGCGTGGGATTCCGGGCATGTCCGAAGGATGCCAGGCAAAAATGTCCCAATTTTCCCGAAGGAATTCTCGCAGTGCGGCGTCTACCTCGGGGTTCAATTGTGCCCCAATGGAGGCCGTCTTTGTTGGGTCCGTTGGATGGACCTGGAATTTTATTATTTCATCTGCTGCTTTGAAGGATGTGGACTTGGATCTTTTATCGAGTATCACGTCGTCCCTATTCACCGTAGAGCGCAGCGTGGTGAGTTCTTCTGCCGCTAAGGCTTTGGATAGTGCCTCCAGGGCTAGTGCGGCTGTCTTGTTTTCGGCGCGGGGTGCTATGTCCGGATCACTAGCGAGAGTGATTATTCCACCGGGCCCGGGGATTTTGAGCTTCATGTAGCCGTAATGGGGTACGGCTTGAAAAATTGTGAACGCCTCTCGTCCTAATATAGCATGATATCCGTTGTTGAACGGGGCCACTTGGAATGTGACTTCTTCAGATCTGTAATTGTCCGGCGAGCCGAACACCACATCGAGTGTGATTTTTCCGGTGCAGCGTGCTTCCCGGCTAGGGATTATTCCTCTGAAGGTTGTGCTGCTTCGCTCAATACGGCTCCAGTCTATTTCCATTTTTTGAAGAGTTTCCTCGTAGATGAGGTTTAGTCCGCTGCCGCTGTCCATGAGGACCTTTGTAAGTCGAAAGCTGTCCACTATGGGACTAAGCACCAGTGCGGCTGGTGCTCGGGCTGTTCGGAATTTAGGTTCGTCGCTGGCGTTGAAGGTGATGGCTGTGTCGCTCCATGGATTTGCTGTTGCTACTTGGTAGACTTCGGCGAGGCCGCGGATTGTTCATTTTCGCATATTATTTGATGCAAAGGTCTCGAAGACTGTTGATACCATACCGGTATTGTTGGAGTGGTTTTCCGGGGCTAGAAGCTCCTCGCCACTTTTGGCCACCTGTCGTAATATCCAACATGCTCGAAGACTATGTGTTGGGACGGCGCCCTCTGTACTATGAAGCTTATAGGGTCCGCTGAGCCATCCCTCCAGTACGGTTTTGTGCCCTCTATGGAGTTTTTGTTTTTTGGTTTTTGTATCTGGGGCCTGAGTATGATGCACCCTTTTGTTGTTGACTAGGGTTGTGTTCGGGGCCGGATTGTCCCAAAACTGGTTATCGGTTTTCCGGAAACTCTCCATCGCACAGTACTTTCGTACTATGGACGCCAGATCGGTGAAGCGTGTGATTTTACGACGGCCGATGGCGTTCAGTATTCCCTTGTCCGTGCAATTATTGCAAAAGATTGAGATTGCATTTTCCTCTCGGCAGTCCTTTATCCTGTCCATAACCAGGAGGAATCTGGCCTAGTAGTGATGTACTGTTTCAGCGGGCTCTTGCCGTATTAGAGATAGATCGCATATGTCTGGGCGGGTGGGTGGAATAAAATCCGGATCCCTACCCATCTTGGGGCTTAAAGGACGTGAAGTTTCCAATTTTGGAAGCTTGGATTGCTGGACGTTGTCCAACGAGTCCAGTCCGATGCCTGACTTTAAGTTTAGTGCTCGATCAAAGTCCGTTCCTCCGCAGAAATCCGGTGTGGAGGGTTCGAGAGTCCGGACATGTCTAGTTTTTAATACAGGAGGAAGGTTGCCGCATTGTTTCTCTACCACTGCGACGTGGTGGGTAACCTGGGGAGAGTTAATCTCTCTCAGATCGGTTTTAAGCCCAATCTGATTGTAGTCCGTAGCGACTCCCAGGGCGGCGATGCAATCCAAGAGTTCGTTGACAGATGAGAGCTCTATCGGATCCAGCCGCTTGGTGAATTCCGAGATGACGTGGAGATTGCTTTTGACGACTTGAGAAGTCATTGTCGAAGCCGTGGCCGGACAGGCGGTCATAAGAAAACCGCCTAGCCGGATAGTTTGGCCGGCGGCCAAGGCCCCTTTGGCGAAAATACCGTCCTTGAAGACGGGTGGAGGCATCCTTCCTATCGGTGACGACACAGAGGAACTCTCAATGAAAGCACCAATGTCGGTGTCAAAACCGGCGGATTTCGGGTAGGGGGTCCCAAACTGTGCGTCTAGGCGGATGGTAATAGGAGACAAGGGACACGATGTTTTACCCAGGTTCGGGCCCTCTTGATGGAGGTAAAACCCTACGTCCTGCTTGATTAATATTTATGATATGGGTAGTACAAGAGTGGATCTACCACGAGATCAAGGAGGCTGAACCCTAAAGCTAGCCTATGGTATGATTGTTGTAATGTATGTTGTGTCCTACGGACTAAAGCCCTCCGGTTTATATAGACACCGGAGGAGGCTAGGGTTACACAGAGTCGGTTACAATGGTAGGAGATCTACATATCCGTATCGCCAAGCTTGCCTTCCACGCCAAGGAAAGTCCCATCCGGACACGGGACGAAGTCTTCAATCTTGTATCTTCGTAGTCTTGGAGTCCGGCGGACAATAATAGTCCGGCTGTCCGGACACCCCCTAGTCCAGGACTCCCTCACTCCACAATAGAGAGGGATCCAGATTTTGGGGAAGATCATAGAGAGAGAGGCGATCGAACTCACCCAAGCAGTTCATCGCACCAGCTCAAGAACACCTCTCGCGAGGCCGTTCTTCCATTGTACTGTTCATCATCAGCCCCTGAGGCAAGCCACCACACCACACACTGGAGTAGGGTATTACACCACAATGGTGGCCCGAACCAGTATAAATATCGTGTCCCTTGTGTTGTTCATTGTTTTCAGCTTAGATCTCACGAGGCGATCGGACGTAGATCGGTAGGGGAGATATCTTTGTGCGCACCCCAGAGTTCGAACCTTAAGGGTCTGCCGGAACCCAACATCCGACAATTTCTCCATCTGTTTATGAAATCATCCGCTTTCTCATTGAACCCATGTTCTGTTTGAGTTAGCTCAGTGATGCCTACAGTTCTATGTGTGCTATAAAATCGCTGGAGAAATGAATTTTGCATTTGTTCCCGAGTTTTTATGGAACTAGGAGCTAGCTGGTTGTATCAAGTGAAGCCAGGCCCATACAATGTCTGCACGAACTGCCTGAGGAGAAGTGCGCCATTATGAGTTGTATCCTGACACGTTGCCAGAAAGTGGGCTATGTGTTCATGAGGAGACCCACTCCCGTTAAACTGGCTAAATTGTGGTTTCCTGTAGTTAGTTGGGAAGGGAACCATGTCTACATCAGGTGGGTATGGTTTAACATACCCTCGCCACATGGAATATTGATTTTGCATCAACTGGGTCTTTAATCCTTTGGCAATCATTCTTTGGGTCGCTTCAAGGTTAAGTCCAGCACCTCCTTGGTGGCTGCTAGCACTCACATCACCGTCTCCTTCATTGTCTTTGTTTCATCTGAAATCGAAGGGCTGCTAGCTCATCTTATTTATGTTGAAGTGCATCCGTAAGGTTGGCTAATTGCTCCTCAACCAAACGAGTTTCATTCGCCGCTAGTACTTGCTCTTTATGCTCTGCACCATGGTGAAGTTCTATCTCATTTTAAGAACAAGGGGTACTATCTGATAGGGGATTATAAGACCCGCCATTGCTTGACCCAAGTTCTTTATAATTTGAACTCTTTTGGCTACGCGTCTTACGACGAGGACCTTCTACAACTGCTTTGCGTGCCATCTTCCTCTCAAAGTGTGTTGATGTGGAGGATGTTTCGGTGGTCTTGTCTGAAGCCTCCCTCACACCAACTAGCATTTCTTGGAACACCTTGAATGCATTATCCTGGTCTACCTACGAGAGGGCCATGGAGACAAACTCGTGGCCATCTTATTTGATGGATTTGATAACCATTTGTTCACCTTAGCCCAACTGTCCTGATTTGATGAAGCATGCTCTGCGCCTTGTATTCTGCTTGACCCAGATTTTGTTCGCACTGCTCTTTCTCTTTCTTTGTATGCCGCCAGTCTTGACCGAACATGAGAAACTTGGTCCACATACTCTTGACGTTCAGGATGTTGTTCAATGACTTCTTTGTACTTGGGCAGTCTGGCCAAAGCCTCCACCCCACATGATGGTACCGTCCTCATCATTTTGAGATGTGGACGCACTGAGAAGGAGTGACCTTAGTGTTTGACATATGCATCTTGTAACATATGAGTCATCTGGGTTCTGCACCCGCATCTTTGGGAAAGTGCTCTTCCCTCTTCCCTTGATAGACTTTCTCACATGTGACCGATGTCGGGTTGCCGCACTTTCATCAACTGCAGCTGGAAGATCAACCCAACTACAAAAAGCATCCCTCTGTCACTGCTGATGTCGGACTGGATCAAACAAATCTTCAGATGATTCTTGTATGTTGGGTTCTTCCATGAAAGGAACAAGTAAAGTTGATTGTGGATTTACATGGTTTGTCTTGTGGTCACGAGATGGAAGGAACACTCCTTTGCATTCAAGGGAGCATTTTTGCATTGCTGTTGAGCTTTCCCCGCTGGATTTATAGACCAATGAGGGAATAAACTCAGGAGCATTGGCTCGGAGTATGTTTCGAGCATTCGTGGGACTTCCCGTTGAAGACCATGCTAATGGCTATATGGCCGCAACATCGCCTCTCTCCCAGGTGGCTTAAAGTTGGGTATCTCGACCATCTTTTCTTTCCTTTGTAAATGAGTGGGGGAAACTCGGATTTCTCAAACACCACTGCAGACGGGAAGATTGTCCCACTTCAATAGCCTTTCCTTTTGCACCTAACACTGGAGTTGAAGTCTCATCAGCACGAGTAACAACCTACTTTGCAAAACCTTGAGCATCACACTTCCTAGTAGCCCTCATTTTCCTCTTTGTTGACTTTGACAGAACGGGCGTGAACCCATCCGTTGGTGCAGAAGAGACAACTTGATCTGGTACAACTGGAGATGCGGCAGTAGTTTTCCAGCTTTCACTTAATGAGGTCACGATAGGACCAATTGGCACATCAAGCCAAAGGTCACCGAAGCGAAGAGTCACAAACTGTTGCACTTGGCCCTCCATACCTTCAAAATAAAGAAAACCATGTATTAGTTTTCTTTGACTATTTTTTATATGGGTACATAACTTCTTGTACTTTATGTACTTCGAAAAGAAATATATTGCAATCCTATGTTGGAATTCAAAGATGAGGGGAGAAATAGGTCCCACCAGGCATGCCAGAATCTGATGACGGAAAAATGGCAGGCGTGAGACACACGTCCACATCATTGATACAGAATTAATATATATTTATATGTGTAAATGCATACAATAAAAGAAGATCAAACATTGCAGGTACTTTATTTCTAGAAGTCTTACATTTACATAAAAGGTAAGTTAATTACATCTCCGAAGAGAAAACCCCTTATTAAGAGTTCCAACTATTCTATTACATAGAACTGCAACACATGACTACTACAAAATGATAAAGAAAAACCGCTCCTCCTCGTTGTCATCGACACCAGTGTTCTTGGGAGAGCATTCTTGATCTTCTTCAAATTATCATGTGTCTTGTTCATTTATATTTTATGCTTGTACCATTATAATCTGTACGTAGAGTATGAGTGCAATGCATGCTCTTGCATGAGACACCTAATTTGTGTAGTCGACTTAACCAACCCATACTAGTACGACCATGAGGTTATTTTAATCAGTTTTCAAGTCATTTTATTTAAATGAGTGATGAGTCGACTAGTGAGCATCTGCTTAATACATGCATATTCATCTTTGTTGATGCATACGGCCATGCATCTGATGATGAGGCACATGATTTAACTCATGTTGGCCTATGCGCATGAGAATTTAATATAAGGGGGTTGTAATATCAGAACCATCCCACATATTATTTTGTTTAATTTTGTTTCGTATGCTTGATGACAACATCTACTAAGCAAACCAATCGCTTTTTTTGAAATGGAAATAGTCTCTTTTGGTTAGGACTAAAGTGAGCTAGATGCAATAATTTTTATTTTATTATGGATCACATGCATGTAATCTAACCATTACTAAGGAGTGTATGCCCATCTCACAAATCATGTATTCTCTAACTTTGATATTTCATGAAGCCATCTTATGACATGTAGGGTTATATTTAACTTAGCCTACACACATTCAGTTTATTTTTTGGGCATGCTATAGTTTAGTTCGAATTGAGTCAACTAGTATTTTTTTTTGTTATCTTATGTTTACACGTTAGATTTCATTTAGCACATTCTGTATGCATTCGAGTGTGCTTTTTTTTCATCATTTGTATGACTGATGTAAATAACCTTTGTACCTTCCTGTTTGTATTACTACTACCGTGGCATAGCATGTATGTCCGCAGTATTAAACAACAAGAGTCTTCAAACATAATTTGGCAAGCACCCAATTTATACATTTTCCATGCACTAGATCTGGAGGTACATGCACAATTTACATGGTCTTGTTTTATGCAACTCAAACATGCAAGAAATGAAGAGTGCATTTTTGTAGGCACATATTTATTTTATGATTTTATGTAGATGGTCATCTAGGGTTTGTGTATGTTTCATATTTATTTTTCTCTGAGCTTTACCTTTGCGTCACTCTCATTTATAACGGAAGGAAAATATGTCCTCCTTAGTTTGGGTCAGCATGATCAACCAAGGAGTGAAACTTATCCTCTTTGACATAATCACACTTTGGCTCGTATCACGATGATCAGCCAAGGCAAAATGTCATGATGGAATTATATGTTGTATGCTCCATGATTTGTATCATGATGATCTGCCAAGGAGTATTTTCTGTTACTCCTAAACATATTCACACTTTGGCTTGTATCATGATGATCAGCCAAGGCAAAATGTCAAGATGGGGCTATATGGAGAGTACTCCTTGATTTGTATCACAATGACCAACCAAGGGCAAATTGTCCTCTCTTGAACATATTCACACTTTGGCTTTTATCACCATGATTAGCCAAGGCAAAATGTCAAGGTGGGGCTATATGGAGAATGCTCCTTTATTTGTATCACAATGATCAACCAAGGAAAATTTTCTTCTCTTAAACATATTCACACTTTGGCTTGTATCTCGATGACCAGCCAAGGTAAAATGTCAAGTGGCGGTTATATGGAGAATGCTCCTTGATTTGTATCACAATGATCAACCAAGGAGAAATATGAACATGATGAGAGCTAAAGAAAGAGACTTCTTGGTTTGTATCACCATGACCAACCAAGAAGCAAGAAGATTAGAGGAGGAGCATGATTCCCACCTTGTCTACCATCTTCATGCTCCTGGCCGGATGAAGGCCTTGCAGCAGCAGCAACGTGTATGTGTGGTTTGTACAACAGTAGTTTTAGTGTATTTGTAGATGAGAGCAGCAACTTGAGGCTAGAGAGAATGAATGGAGTCCCCCTGCAGAAAACCCCATTAGAGGTATTTATGCGCGGGAGTAGCACCCTTATCTGGCCAAATGCATGCCCATGTTCTCGAGATCATGCAGATCATGGGGGATCGTGGGATGGTGGAGCGTCTCCCCTTTTATTTAATCTATTTCTTTAATCATCAGTTGACTGACCGGCAACTTGGTTTTTTTTCAGCAAATGGACCGACAACTTGGTATTGTGTGATTAGCTGATATGGGCAGAAATTCCATTTTTTTTAGTCATCCATGTGGGCCTGGGCACCATCCATTTGCATGCTTTTAATCAAGAAGTGGCTTAGTCGTGCATGCATCCTTGTATTGGAATCACAATTATGCATGTTAGTTATACGTTGAGGGAGTCCTGGACTAGGGGGTATCCAGACAGCCGGACTATATACTTTGGCTGGACTGATGGACCGTGAAGATACAAGACTCAAGACTTCGTCCCGTGTCCAGATGGGACTCTCCTTTGCCTGGAAGACAAGCTTGGTGATCCGGATATTAGATCTCCTTCTTTGTAACCGAATCTGTGTAAACCCTAGCCCCCTCCGGTGTCTATATAAACCGGAGGGTTTGGTCCGTATAGGGACAATCATAATCATCATAGGCTAGCTTCTAGGGTTTAGCCTCTACGATCTCGTGGTAGATCAACTCTTGTAATACTCATATCATCAAGATCAATCAAGCAGGAAGTAGGGTTTTACCTCCATCGAGAGGGCCCGAACCTGGGTAAAACATCGTGTCCTTGCCTCCTGTTACCATTAGCCTTAGACGCACAGATCGGGACCCTCTACCCGAGATCCGCCGGTTTTGACACCGACATTGGTGCTTTCATTGAGAGTTCCTCTGTGTCTTTGCTGCAAGGATCGATGGCTCCTTCAATCATCAACAACAACGCGATCTAGGGTGAGACCTTTCTCCCTGGACAGATCTTTGTGTTCGGCAGCTTCGCACTGCGGGCCAATTCGCTCGGCCATCTGGAGCAGATCGACAGCTACTCCCCTGGCCATCAGGTCAGGTTCGGAAACTTGAACTACACGGCCGATATCCGCGGAGACTTGATCTTCGACGGATTCGGGCCTACGCCAGGAGCACCGAGAAGTCACGATGAGCACGGCTTAGACCTGTAGTCAGACAATACTCGGGATATCACGCCTGCAGGAGCCCCGGACCTAAATTCGGGGCAGATTGCGTCGTCCGAGGACGGGTGGATGGATCCTGCCCCGAAGGCCGCACACTCATCGGCAGTAGAGCTGAACATAGACTTCATCCCCAAGGAAGCCTGTGTCTCCGAACCCCTGGACTTGTGTCCGGTTGTAGGTCCCAGACAGCGCGCCCCAGAGCCCGCCGATTCTGGCTAGGCTCCGGTAATGGAGTTCGCCGCTGCGGATATCTTCCAGCACTCACCCTTTGGCTAAAGTCTCTCTCTTTATCAGGAGACTCTTGGCCGAACTATGTCCGGCTCGAGTGGGAAGCAAGCGACGAGGGAATTCATTGCCCGCCGACCACCCACTTCATTGCCACGGTCGACGATTTGACCGACGTTCTTGGCTTCGACTCTGAAGACATCGATGGTGTGGACCACGATGCAGGAGATCAACAGGAACCACCGCCCACGGGGCGCTGAACGGCCACGTCCACATATGATATATATATATGGTGGACACTCCGAAAGAAACCAATGGCGATGAGGTAATGGAGGATAACCCCTCAAGGAAGAAAGCAAAGCATGGGTGTCATCGGCGCCGCTCCAAGCCCCGCCACAGCAATACCGGCATAGGAGACGAAAACAATCCGGATGGTGCCGAAGATGAATATAACCCCGATCAGCCTGCCTTCGAGCAGGCCGAACAGGAAGACGGGCAGGTCAGCCCAGACGAACAGGCGACGGACGGGTACCCAGAGGAGGACAACTACATGCCCCCTCCGAAGACGAGATTAGCCTCGGCGACGATGAATTCGGCGTGCCTGAGGACCCCGTAGAGCAGGGGCGCTTCAAGCGCCGGCTTATGGCCACTGCGAGGAGTCTGAAAAAGAAGCAGCAGGAGCTCCAAGTTGATCAAGATCTGCTCATAGACAGATGGACTGAAGTCCTGGTGGCCGAGGAATATGGACTCGAGTGCCACACCAAAGGTTATCCAAAGCACAAGTGGCTACCTCAACTCAAGGAGGAGCCTATCCTGCCAGCACAGGATGAGGCTGAACGGCCACCTCGTGGCCGGGATAAAATGGCGTATCAGCCCGAATACCAGCCCGCACCCCCACGCCAATACACTACGGCCCGGGGCAATAGGCAGGACCTGCGAGACATATTGGAAAACAAGGCAGGACAGCCAAGATCGATCTACGGATCGCGCGGGTGCGCCCCAACACGTGACAATGATCATCATGCCGGATATACTATCAACAAGTCCGACCGGGCTGAACACAGCCAACCAGACTCATTCGAACTGCATAGCCACATAGCCCGGCATAGAGGCGCCACACACCCCTGCTTCATTGACGAAGTGATGGATCATGAATTCCCAGAAGGGTTTAAACCCATAAAGATTGAATCATACGATGGTACAACAGACTCCGCAGTATGGATCGAAGATTTCCTTCTCCACATTCACATGGCCCGCGGTGACGATCTACACGCCATCAAGTATCTTCCCCTTAAGCTCAAAGGACCGGCCCGTCACTGTCTAAATAGCCTGCCGGCAAATTCCATTGGCAGTTGGGAAAACATGGAGGACGCGTTCCTCGACAACTTCCAGGGCACGTACGTGCGACCACCGGATGCCGATGACTTGAGCCACATTACCCAACTGCCCGAAGAGTCAGCCAGAAAATTCTGGACTCGGTTCCTAACTAAAAAGAACCAAATTGTTGACTGTCCGGACGCCGAAACCCTGGCGGCCTTTAAGCATAATATCCGTGACGAGTGGCTCGCCCGACACCTCGGCCAGGAAAAACCAAAATCCATGGCGGCCCTCACGACACTCATGACCCGCTTTTGCGCAGGCGACGACAGCTGGTTGGCTCGCAGTAGCACCATGCCAATAAACTCTGGCACTTCAGATGTCCACGACAATAACGGCAAGCCACGGCGCAATAGGCATAAGCGTCAGAACAATGGCGACAACATTGAAGACACGGCAGTCAACGCCGGATTCAGTGGCTCAAAATCCGGTCAGCGAAAAAAGCCGTTCAAAAGAAACAATCAGGGACCGTCCAGTCTGGACCGCATACTTGATCGCTCGTGCCAAATTCGCTGCACCCCGGATAAGCCAACAAACCACACTAACAGAGACTGCTGGGTGTTCAAACAGGCTGGTAAAATAAATGCCGAAAACTAGGACAAGGGGCTGCACAGTGACGATGACGAGGATCCCCGACGTCTGAACACGGGGGGATAGAAGAAATTTCCTCCCCAGGTGAAAACGGTCAACATGATCTATGCCACCCACATTGCCAAACGGGAATGAAAGCGAGCACTGCGGGACGTCTAAGCGATGGAGCCAGTCACCCCAAAGTTCAACCCATGGTCAGCCTGTCCGATCACCTTTGATCATAGGGATCACCCTACCATCATCCGTCACGGTGGTTCAGCCGCATTGGTCCTAGACCCAATCATCGACGGATTCCACCTCACGCGAGTCCTTATGGACGGCGGCAGCAGCCTGAACCTGCTTTACCAGGACACAGTGTGCAAAATGGGCATCGACCCTTCAAGGATCAAGCCCACCAAAACCACCTTTAAAGGTGTAATTCCAGGAGTAGAGGCCCATTGCACGGGCTCCATAACACTAGAAGTGGTCTTCGGATCTCCGGATAACTTTCGAAGCGAGGAGTTAATCTTTGATAGTGTCCCTTTCCGCAGTGGCTATCATGCACTGCTTGGACGAACTGGATTTGCTCGATTCAATGCGGTACCACACTACGCATACCTCAAGCTCAAGATGCCAGGACCTCGCAGGGTTATAATAGTCAACGGAAACACGTACCGCTCTCTCCATACAGAAGAGCATATTGCAGCCCTCGCGGTAGAAGTACAAAGCAGCCTTCTCCGGTAAACCACCAATCCGGCGACAACAACCCCGAACACCGTCAAGCGAGTCCGAAGTACCCTGCAACAGGATCGCCAGGCACGCCAAGAGCACGACTAGCAGTCCGGCCTCCGCCACAGCCCCATTCAGGCAGCATTCGTGCCGCACGTACACAATTACGCACTCAAAATACCACGGGCATAGGCGTGTTGGCAATATGCCCTAGAGGCAATAATAAAATGGTTATTATTATATTTCTTTGTTCATGATAATTGTCTATTATTCATGCTATAACTGTGTTATCCGGAAATCGTAATACACGTGTGAATACATAGACCACAACAAGTCCCTAGTGAGCCTCTAGTTGACTAGCTCGTTGATCAACAGATAGTCATGGTTTCCTGACTATGGGCATTGGACGTCATTGATAACGAGATCATATCATTAGGAGAATGATGTGATGGACAAGACCCAATTCTAAGCATAGCTCAAAGATCATGTAGTTCGTTTAGCTAGAGCTTTTCCAATAGTCGAGTATCATTTCCTTAGACCATGAGATTGTGCAACTCCCGGATACCGTAGGAGTGCTTTGGGTGTGCCAAATGTCACAACGTAACTGGGTGACTATAAAGGTGTACTACGGGTATCTCCGAAAGTGTCTGTTGGGTTGGCACAAATCGAGACTGGGATTTGTCACTCCGTATGACGGAGAGGTATCTCTAGGCCCACTCGGTAATGCATCATCATAATGAGCTCAATGTGACCAAGTGTCTGGTCATGGGATCATGCATTACGGTACGAGTAAAGTGACTTGCCGGTAACGAGATTAAACAAGGTATTGGGATACCGACGATCGAGACTCGGGCAAGTAACGTACCGATTGACAAAGGGAATTGTATACGGGGTTAATTGAATCCTCGACATCGTGGTTCAACCGATGAGATCATCGAGGAGTATGTGGGAGCCAACATGGGTATCTAGATCCCGTTGTTGGTTATTGACCAGAGAGGCATCTCGGTCATGTCTACATATCTCCCGAACCCGTAGGGTCTACACACTTAAGGTTCGGTGACGCTATGGTTGTAGAGATATTAGTATGAAGCAAACCAAAAGTTGTTCAGAGTCCCGAATGAGATCCCGGACGTCATGAGGAGTTCCGGAATGGTCCGGAGATAAATAATTATATATGGGAAGTCGAGTTTCGGCCATCGGGAAAGTTTCGGGGGTCACCGGTATTGTACCGGGACCACCGGAAGGGTCCCGGGGGTCCACCGGGTGGGGCCACCTATCCCGGAGGGCCCCGTGGGCTGAAGTGGAGAGGGGAACCAGCCCCTGGTGGGCTGGTGCGCCCCCTTGGGCCCCCCTGCACCTAGGGTTGGAAACCCTAGGGTGGGGGGCGCCTCCACTTGCCTTGGGGGGGCAAGCCTCCCACCTGGCCGCCGCCCCCCTTGGAGATCCCATCTCCAGGGCCGGCGCCCCCCCTAGGGACCCTATATAAAGAGGGGGGAGGGAGGTCAGCTGGACCCTTTCACTTGGCGCCTCCCTTACCCCTTGCTACACCTCTCCCTTCCGCAGACGCTTGGCAAAGCCCTGTCGGATCCCTGCTGCATCCACCATCACGCCGTCGTGCTGCTGAATCTTCATCAACCTCTCCTTCCCCCTTGCTGGATCAAGAAGGAGGAGACGTCATGCTGACCGTACGTGTGTTGAACGCGTAGGTGCCGTCCGTTCGGCGCTAGGATCTCCGGTGATTTGGATCACGACGAGTACGACTCCCTCAACCCCATTCTCTTGAACGCTTCCGCTCGTGATCTACAAGGGTATGTAGATGCACTCCTCTCTCTCGTTGCTGGATGAACTCATAGATTGATCTTGGTGAACGTAGGAAATTTTTTATTTTATGCAACGTTCCCCATCAGTGGCATCATGAGCTAGGTCTATGCGTAGTTCTCTTTGCACGAGTAGAACACAATTTGTTGTGGGCGTAGATGTTGTCAACTTTATTGCCACTATTAGTCTTATTTTGCTTCAGCAGTATTGTGGGATGAAGCGGCCCGGACCGACCTTACACGTACGCTTACGTGAGACAGGTTCCACCGACTGACATGCACTAGTTGCATAAGGTGGCTAGCGGGTGTCTGTCTCTCCCACTTTAGTTGGAGCAGATTCGATGAAAAGGGTCCTTATGAAAGGTAAATAGAAGTTGGCAAATCACGTTGTGGCTTTAACGTAGGTAAGAAAACATTCTTGCTAGATCACCTATAGAAGCCACGTAAAAACTTGCAACAACAATATGGCCAAAGTTGTGATGAATGATGAATGATATATATGTGATGTATGAGATCATGTTCTTGTAATAGGAATCACGACTTGCATGTCGATGAGTATGACAACCGGCAAGAGCCATAGGAGTTGTCTTTATTTTTGTATGACCTGCGTGTCATTGAGAAATGCCATGTAAATTACTTTACTTTATTGCTAAACGCGTTAGCCATAGTAGTAGAAGTAATTGTTGGCGAGCAACTTTATGGAGACACGATGATGGAGATCATGATGATGGAGATCATGGTATCATACCAGTGACGTGATGATCATGGAGCCCCGAAGATGGACATCAAAGGAGCTATATGATAATGGCCATATCATGTAACTATTTGATTGCATGTGATGTTTATCATGTTTTTCATCTTGTTTACTTAGAACGACGGTAGTAAGTAAAATAATCCCTCATAATAATTTCAAGAGAAGTGTTCCCCCTAACTGTGCACCATTGCGAAGGTTCGTTATTTCGAAGTACCATGTGATGATCGGGTGTGATAGATTCTAACATTCGAATACAACGGGTGTAAGCCAGATTTACACACGCAATACACTTAGGTTGACTTGACGAGCCTAGCATGTACAGACATGGCCTTGGAACACGGAAGACCGAAAGGTCGAGCATGAGTCGTATAGTAGATACGATCAACATGAAGATGTTCACCGATGTTAGCTAGTCCGACTCACGTGATGATCGGACACGGTCTAGCTGACGCGGATCATGTTTCACTTAGATGACTAGAGGGATGTCTGTCTAAGTAGGAGTTCATTAAATAATTTGATTAGATGAACTTAATTATCATGAACTTAGTCTAAAATCTTTACGATATGTCTTGTAGATCAAATGGCCAACGCTCCTGTCCACTTGAACTTCAACGCGTTCCTAGAGAAAACCAAGCTGAAAGACGATGCCAGCAACTATACGGACTGGGTCCAAAACCTGAGGATCATCCTCATAGCAGCCAAGAAAGATTATGTCCTAGAAGCGCCGCTAGGTGAAGCACCAATCCCAGAGAACCAAGACGTTATGAACGCTTGGCAGTCTCGTGCTGATGATTACTCCCTCGTTCAGTGCGGCATGCTTTACAGCTTAGAACCGGGGCTCCAAAAGCGTTTTGAGCAACACGGAGCATATGAGATGTTCGAGGAGCTGAAAATGGTTTTCCAAGCTCATGCCCGGGTCGAGAGATATGAAGTCTCCGACAAATTCTTCAGCTGTAAGATGGAGGAAAATAGTTCTGTCAGTGAGCACATACTCAAGATGTCTGGGTTGCACAACCGCTTGACTCAGCTGGTAGTTAATCTCCCGGATGATGCAGTCATTGACAGAATCCTTCAGTCGCTTCCACCGAGATACAAGAGCTTTGTGATGAACTTCAATATGCAGGGGATGGAAAAAGACCATTCCTGAGGTATATTCAATGCTAAAATCAGCGGAGGTGGAGATCAAAAAGGAACATCAAGTGTTGATGGTGAATAAAACCACTAAGTTCAAGAAGGGCAAGGGTAAGAAGAACTTCAAGAATGACGGCAAGGAAGTTGCTGCGCCTGATAAGCCAGTTGCCAGGAAGAAGTCAAGCAATGGACCCAAGCCTGAGACTGAGTGCTTTTATTGCGAGGGAAGTGGTCACTGGAAGCGGAACTGCCCCAAGTATTTAGCGGACAAGAAGGCCGGCAAAACCAAAGGTATATTTGATATACATGTAATTGATGTGTACCTTATCAGTGCTCGTAGTAGCTCCTGGGTATTTGATACCGATGCGGTTGCTCATATTTGTAACTCAAAGCAGGAGCTGCGGAATAAGCGGAGACTGGCGAAGGACGAGGTGACGATGCGCGTCGGGAATGGTTCCAAGGTCGATGTGATCGCCGTCGGCACGCTACCTCCACATTTACCTACGGGGTTAGTTTTAAACCTCAATAATTGTTATTTAGTACTAGCTTTGAGCATGAACATTGTATCAGGATCTCGTTTAATTCGAGATGGCTACTCATTTAAATCCGAGAATTATGGTTGTTCTATTTATATGAGTGATATATTTTATGGTCATGCCCCGCTGGTGAATGGTTTATTCTTAATGAATCTCGAGCGTAATGTTACACATATTCATAGTGTGAATACCAAAAGATGTAAAGTTGATAACGATAGTCCCACATACTTGTGGCACTGCCGCCTTGGTCACATTGGCGTCAAGCGCATGAAGAAGCTCCATGTTGATGGACTTTTAGAGTCTCTAGATTATGAATCATTTGACACATGCGAGCCATGCCTCATGGGCAAGATGACCAAGACTCCGTTCTCCGGAACAATGGAGTGAGCAACCAACTTATTGGAAATCATACATACTGATGTGTGCGGTCCAATGAGCGTTGAGGCTCGCGGAGGATATCGTTATGTTCTCACTCTCACTGATGACTTGAGTAGATATGGGTATGTCTACTTGATGAAACACAAGTCTGAGACCTTTGAAAAGTTCAAGGAATTTCAGAATGAGGTAGAGAATGAACGTGACCGAAAGATAAAGTTCCTACGATCAGATCGTGGGGGAGAATATTTAAGTCACAAATTTGGTACGCACTTAAGGAAATGTGGAATCGTTTCACAACTCATGCCGCCTGGAACACCTCAGCGAAATGGTGTGTCCGAATGTCATAATCGCACTCTATTGGATATAGTGCGATCTATGATGTCACTTACTAATTTACCGCTATCATTTTGGGGATACGCTCTAGAGACAGCTACATTCACTTTAAATAGGGCACCTTCTAAATCCGTTGAGACGACACCGTATGAATTATGGTTTGGGAAGAAACCTAAGCTGTTGTTTCTAAAACTTTGGGGATGCGATGCTTATGTCAAGAAACTTCAACCTGAGAAGCTCGAACCCAAGTCAGAAAAATGCGTATTCATAGGATACCCTAAGGAAACCATAGGGTATACTTTCTACTTAAGATCCGAAGGCAAGATCTTTGTTGCCAAGAACGGGTCCTTTCTGGAGAAAGAGTTTCTCACGAAAGAATTAAGTGGGAGCAAAGTAGAGCTTGACGAAGTACTACCTCTTGAAACAGTGAGTAGCGCAATTCAGGAAAATGTTCCTGTGGTGCCTGCACCGACAAGAGAGGAAGTTAATGATGATGATCAAGATACTTCGGATCAAGCTCCTACTGAACTTCAAAGGTCCACAAGGACACGTTCCGCACCAGAGTGGTACGGCAATCCTGTCTTGGAAATCATGTTGTTGGACAACGGTGAACCTTCGAACTATGAAGAAGCGATGGCGGGCCCAGATTCCAACAAATGGCTTGAAGCCATGCAATCCGAGATAGGATCCATGTATGAAAACAAAGTATGGACTTTGACAGACTTGCCCGATGATCGGCGAGCGATAGAAAACAAATGGATCTTTAAGAAGAAGACGGATGCGAATGGTAATGTTACCATATATAAAGCTCGACTTGTCGCTAAGGGTTATCGACAAGTTCAAGGGATTGACTACGATGAGCCATTTTCTCCCGTAGCGAAGCTGAGGTCTGTCCGAATCATGTTAGCAATTGCCGCATACTATGATTATGAGATATGGCAAATGGACGTCAAAACGGCATTCCTTAACGGTCACCTTAAGGAAGAACTGTATATGATGCAGCCGGAAGGTTTTGTCGACCCTGAGAATGCTAACAAGGTATGCAAGCTCCAGCGATCCATTTATGGGCTGGTGCAAGCATCTCGGAGTTGGAACATTCGTTTTAATGATATGATTAAAGCGTTTGGGTTTATGCAGACTTATGGAGAAGCCTGCGTTTACAAGAAAGTGAGTGGGAGCTCTGTAGCATTTCTCATATTATATGTGGATGACATACTTTTGATGGGAAATGGTATAGAACTTTTGGACAGCATAAAGGCCTACTTGAATAAGTGTTTTTCAATGAAGGACCTTGGAGAAGCTGCTTACATATTAGGCATCAAAATCTATAGAGATAGATCGAGACGCCTCATAGGTCTTTCACAAAACACATACCTTGATAAGATATTGAAGAAGTTCAATATGGATCAGTCCAAGAAGGGGTTCTTGCCTGTGTTGCAAGGTGTGAAATTGAGCTCGGCTCAATGCCCAACCACGGCAGAAGATAAAGAAGAGATGAGTGTCATCCCCTATGCCTCAGCCATAGGGTCTATCATGTATGCCATGACCTGTACCAGACCTGATATAAACCTTGCCGTAAGTTTGGTAGGAAGGTACCAAAGTAATCCCGGCAAGGAACACTGGACAGCGGTCAAGAACATCCTTAAGTACCTGAAAAGGACTAAGGACATGTTTCTCGTATATGAAGGTGACGAAGAGCTCATCGTAAAGGGTTACGTCGACGCTAGCTTCGACACAGATCTGGATGACTCTAAGTCACAAACCGGATACATGTATATTTTGAATGGTGGGGCAGTAAGCTGGTGCAGTTGCAAGCAGAGCGTCGTGGCGGGATCTACATGTGAAGCGGAGTACATGGCAGCCTCGGAGGCAGCGCATGAAGATATCTGGGTGAAGGAGTTCATCACCGACCTAGGAGTCATACCCAATGCGTCGGGGCCGGTCACACTCTTCTGTGACAACACTGGAGCTATCGCACTTGCCAAGGAGCCCAGGTTTCACAAGAAGACCAGGCACATCAAGCGTCGCTTCAACTCCATCTGCGCTAATGTTCAAGATGGAGACATAGATATTTGTAAAGTACATACGGACCTGAATGTAGTAGATCCGTTGACTAAACCTCTCCCTAGGGCAAAACATGATCGACACCAGAATGCAACGGGTGTTCGATACATCACAATGTAACTACATTATTGACTCTAGTGTAAGTGGGAGACTATTGGAAATATGCCCTGGAGGCAATAATAAAATGGTTATTATTATATTTCTTTGTTCATGATAATTGTCTATTATTCATGCTATAACTTTGTTATCCGGAAATCGTAATACACGTGTGAATAAATAGACCACGACAAGTCCCTAGTGAGCCTCTAGTTGACTAGCTCGTTGATCAACAGATAGTCATGGTTTCCTGACTATGGGCATTGGATGTCATTGATAATGGGATCACATCATTAGGAGAATGATGTGATGGACAAGACCCAATTCTAAGAATAGCTCAAAGATCGTGTAATTCGTTTAGCTAGAGCTTTTCCAATTGTCGAGTATCATTTCCTTAGACCATGAGATTATGCAACTCCCGGATACCGTAGGAGTGCTTTGGGTGTGCCAAACATCACAACGTAACTGGGTGACTATAAAGGTGCACTACGGGTATCTCCGAAAGTGTCTGTTGGGTTGGCACGGATCGAGAATGGGATTTGTCACTCCGTATGACGGAGAGGTATCTCTGGGCCCACTCGGTAATGCATCATCATAATGAGCTCAATGTGACCAAGTGTCTGGTCACGGGATCATGCATTACGGTACGAGTAAAGTGACTTGCCGGTAACGAGATTAAACGAGGTATTGGGATACCGACGATCGAGTCTCGGGCAAGTAAAGTACCGATTGACAAAGGGAATTGTATACGAGGTTAATTGAATCCTCGACATCGTGGTTCAACCGATGAGATCATCGAGGAGTATGTGGGAGCCAACATGGGTATCCAGATCCCGCTGTTGGGTATTGACCAGAGAGGCGTCTCGGTCATGTCTACATATCTCCCGAACCCGTAGGGTCTACACACTTAAGGTTCGGTGACGCTAGGGTTGTAGAGATATTAGTATGCAGCAAACCGAAAGTTGTTCGGAGTCCCGGATGAGATCCCGGACGTCACGAGGAGTTCCGGAATGGTCCGGAGGTAAAGAATTATATACGGGAAGTCGAGTTTCGGCCATCGGGAAAGTTTCGGGGGTCATCGGTATTGTACCGGGACCACCAGAAGGGTCCCGGGGGTCCACCGGGTGGGGCCACCTATCCCGGAGGGCCCCATGGGCTTAAGTGGGGAGAGGAACCAGCCTCTGGTGGGCTGGTGCGCCCCCCTTACCCCCCCCCCCTGCGCCTAGGGTTGGAAACCCTAGGGTGGGGGCGCCTCCACTTGCCTTGGGGGGCAAGCCTCCCCCCTGGCCGCCGCCCCCCTTGGAGATCCCATCTCCAGGGCCGGCGCCCCCCTGGGGACCCTATATAAAGAGGGGGGAGGGAGGGCAGCCGGACCCTTGCACTTGGCGCCTCCCTTCCCCCTTGCTACACCTCTCCCTCCCGCAGACGCTTGGCGAAGCCCTGCCGGATCCCTGCTGCATCCACCACCACGCCGTCGTGCTGCTGGATCTTCATCAACCTCTCCTTCCCCCTTCCTGGATCAAGAAGGAGGAGACGTCACGCAGACCGTACGTGTGTTGAACGCGGAGGTGCCATCTGTTTGGCGCTAGGATCTCCGGTGATTTGGATCACGACGAGTACGACTCCCTCAACCCCGTTCTCTTGAACGCTTCCGCTCGCGATCTACAAGGGTATGTAGATGCACTCCTCTCTCTCGTTGCTGGATGAACTCATAGATTGATCTTGGTGAACGTAGGAAATTTTTTATTTTATGCAACGTTCCCCATCAAGGCGGAGGCGCAATAGTGACCTGGTCAACAGTGCAGTTCAGCTGCAACATACTTTAATAACCCTCTTCATCTTTCAGGACCCTACTTTCGGGCAGCCTCTTCATAGAGCCGGATCACCGGATTCCTCACACGAGGGAAAACCAAGGAGGCAAAAGGCTTTGCGCACAAAGGGAATACTCATGTGGTATCTGTTAATGATCGTTATACTTGTCTTATATACCTATATGCGGCCCGCCCTTGGATAGGACATGTCAAATAGTCTATTTTCATTCTGCTTAACGCATCAATTGTACACATACGCCCGGACGTATTGTCTTACAATGGGAAACAATATATAGCGTTAGCTTACTATCCCTACCTTCACAATTTTCCTATAAATGTTTATTTAATATTGAATCCGTACATCTTGGTACATTCAGTTTGCCAGGGGCTTCTTATGGCGCCCCACAATACGGCAAGATAAGTCCGAACACTTTCAACAGTGCGGCACCCCGAACTTATAGCACTATATTCATCAGCTCCGAATTATGTCTTGGGTCAATAGTTGGGTTTGCCCGGCTCCCTTGTTTTGGTACCTTACGTTCCGTTATATCGGCTAAGGTAGCGCAGGGAGAACTACTGTGATTGTGTCCCGGTTTTTCCGGACGAGCACCTCAGTAGAGAAAGCCGAAAACTGACTGTCATGATGCGGCGAGAGCTGGTCGCTGTTCGAGAGGTCTTAAATCCTTAAAGATTTTTCCGCTTTTAGCGAGGAGTCGGCCTGGTCCGATTTAGGCGTGTATAGCGCCCCAATTCGGCTATACGAATTCTAGGGGCTTCGCCGCAATTTAAAATTGTAGACTTCTATGGCTAAGTGAGAGTTATAAAGCCGCATAGTCCGATTGCCTTGTTCGCTGCGCCAAACACCTCCCTTACGGACCAAAAATTTGGATAAAAGAGTGTTTTGGGGTTTCCACGAACACCCCAGTACTAGTTGCACGGGGGCGGAAGCCGACAACTGGCCTACTTTTAGAATTTTATAAACAGCCGCACAGAAGGTAATATTTTAAATCAACAAAGCACTATGTAGCACAAACAACTTTGTTTTTATATTACAAAAACGGCAGGAGTACATTCACTCAAAAATGGTGTCCTTGGTACATTCATCGGCCACGAGGCGAGCACCTTTCATAATGCTATCATAATATTTTTCAGGATAGCGATGCACCTTGCCCTCTGGCGGCCCATCCTTCACCAGCTTCTCCGCATCCAACTTGCCCCAATGCACCTTCGCACGGGCAAAGTCTCGGCGGGCACCCTCAATGCAAACGGATCGCTTGATCACTTCAAGTCGTGGACAGGCATTCACCATCCACTTTATAAGACCGAAGTAGCTGGCGGGCAGGGGCTCACCAGGCCACATCCAGACTATGAAATCCTTCATGGCAACTCACTACAAAAAAAAGACACATTCGTGACATTTTGGGCCGAACGAATTTTTTTTTCTATCATACATATGACACTTCTATGATGATAATTGTGACAAAACCCGGTATCATCATAGATGTGGTGGGCTCCTACTTCTATGACAAAAAAATCATGCAGAAAATGGGCTTTTCGTCCTGGGCGGGCCGGAGACGCAGCTGCATGACATTCTTTGGGCTGTCCATGATGGAAAAAAACGGTGGTAGAAGCGAGGGGGGGGGAATTTCGGGGAGTTGCCGGTTATGGTGGGAGGTCGGGGGCCGAGCGATGCACGTTTCTCTCGTACACGTGCGACGTGTTGGCTCTAACTGAACCCGAGCGAGGCGTTGGGCTCAAACTGAACCCGAGCAATTGCACTGCAGGCTATGCATTACTGAACCCGAGCAATCGACCGATGGCTGTTAACTGAACCCGATGGAGCGATTCCTTCGCTACTGCTGCTAACTGAAGCCGATCGATTGGATGAACAGTGAGCGTTGCCGGGGGGTTTGGATGAACAGTGAGCGGTGGCGTTGCCAGATGAACAGGACCCCGTGGTGTGGAGGGCTGGATGAATAGTAGACGGTGGAGGGGTGGCCGTGAAGGGGTGGTTGAACAAGACCCTGTGGTGTGGAGGGCTGGATGAATAGTAGACGGTGGAGGGGTGCCCGTGGAGGGGTGGTTGAACAGTAGCCGGTGGAGTAGCGCACGGTGGAAGCTGGATGAACAGGAGCCCGTGGAGGCTGGAGGAGGTCGACGGTAGCCCGTGGAGGCTGGAGGAGGTCGACGGTGGAGATGAACAGTATCCCGTGGAGTCCCGTTTTGTGGTACGCCACACCCCTCCCAATGAACAGGACCCCCGTTTCGACCGTAGCGCTCCAACACAAGTCCGTTTCGTCCGTTTTGCGGTACGCCACACCCCTCCCGATCAACAGGACCCCCGTTTCGATCGTAGGAGGTCTGTTTTGTCCGTTTTGCGGTATGCCACACCCCTCCCGATCAACAGGACCCCCCGTTTCGATCGTAGGAGGTCCGTTTCCTCTGTTTTGCGGTACGCCACACCCCTCCCGATCAACAGGACCACGTTCCAAATGTAGGAGGTCTGTTTCCTCCGTTGTGCGGTACGC
This sequence comes from Triticum timopheevii, assembly GCA_963921465.1. NCBI lineage: Eukaryota > Viridiplantae > Streptophyta > Magnoliopsida > Poales > Poaceae > Triticum > Triticum timopheevii. Next base: position 176,559,430 of record OY997272.1, read on the forward strand.
CAGGCCTCGTTTCCATCGCCTATTCCGTCCAAGCCCTTCCGATGAACACGACCACGCATTCCGTTCCGACCCAACCGGTTGGCTCCCCATGAACACGATGACGACGCTGTTTCTCCGTTCTGACCCAGCCATGTACGTATGCGCGAGTAGGCGTTCGAGACCCTGCCCGTATGTACGTACGTGGCCGTATTTTCTTTCTTGCACCCTCGGCGCTGTACGTACGTGTACATGCTACGTGCGCGCCTCTACTACGACATGTGCGCGCCTCTACTACGACCAGTATGTACGTACACATTCGCGACCAGAATGACAACCCTACGTACGCTTCGACCAGGTGGGTCCTGACTGTTAGGCACTTCCTTGCCTGCGAAGATGTAGCTGGTGGGTCCCAGCAGTCAGGGGGGCAAATCATTTTTTTTTGCTCGGACGCACTTCCTTGCATGCGAAGATGTAGCTGGTGGGTCCTAGTAGACAGGGGGGAATGTTTTTTTCATGAAATACGGTGGCCCGTCCGGTGGGTCCCCGCTGTCAAGTGGAGGAATAATTATTTTGCGCGTAATAAGGAGGCACTTCCTTGCTGCAGCCGTTGACCCAGCTGTCAGCCTCTCCACGTACAGTCCACGTCCGATGGAAGCCATTCCTTGACCACGTTGACCACGCCGCGCCGAGAGCACCAGGGCGGTGGATGACAGCGAGGCCTAGGAAGGGGACGACATGGAGCTGGGGAAGACGCGGCAGTGGATGCCCACGCGTAGAGGAGTACGAGGGTTCACTGGTTCACTGCGGTGTGAGGCTGCCATCGCCATAGAATAACAGGGGGTGTGGGTGATTAGAGGGATGGCCTGGCCAGCGGTGGGAGTAGTAGGGGGCGGTGAGGCCTCCGCCGCATCGCAGCCGGCCACGGGAGGCAGGAGCACGAGGCACGACCGGCGCTGGTTTGGGCGGCTGGAGCAAGAAGACCAGATGTTGAAGAAGCACTACGGCCATTGGATGGACATCGTACGGTCACTGGAGCTAGAATCGCGCATATTGACTAAGTTCACAAAGCCCTCCGTCCCCGTCAACTTAGTAGGCCCACAAGTCAGCCTGCCACTATACTGGGTCCCAGCTAATAGGGGGAGTATTCATTTTTTTTGTGCGTAATAAGGAGGCACTTCCTTGCGTGCGAAGATATAGCTGGTGGGTCCGAGCTGTCAGCGGCAGTAACATTTTTTCGCGAAATACAGAGGCCCTTTCGATGGGTCCCTGATGTCAGGTGGAGGAATCATTATTTTGCGCGTAATAAGGAGGCATTTCCTTGTGTGCGGCCGTGGACCCAGCTGTCGGCCTCTCCGCGTATAGCCCACTTCAGATGCATGTCAGTCATTGACCACGTTGACCAGGCCGCGCTGAGAGCACCAGGGCGGTGGACGACGATGAGGCCTTGGAAGGGAACGACACAAAGCCAGGGAAGACTCGGCAGTTGTTTCCCACGTGGAGGGGAGTACGACTGTACGAGGGTTTACTGGTTCGTTTGCCGTCGCCGGAGAATAACAACAAGTGTGGGTGAGTAGAGGGATGGCTAGGCAGCGATGGGAGTACGATGGGGCGATGAGGCCTGCGCGGCAGCACAGCCAGCCGCGGGGAGGAGGGAGCAGGCAGTCCCGCCGGCGCTTGTTTTAGCGGCTGGAGCAGGAAGAGCAGAGATTGAAGAAGCACGACGGCCGTTGGATGGACATCCAACAGTCACTGCTTGTGTGTCAACCTTTTTTTAGGAAAGCCTCAAATCTGTGGAAAACAACATACAGCCCATCTGCCATTATTTCTAATAATTTGTAGCCCATTTGCTAATTCTTAAGGTTTTTTTGGAACCCATATTCTTTTTGTTAGCATTACAGACCATACTGTGGCCACGGTTAAAAAATTATACGAAATTTTGCATATTTCGGTGCGGTCCGAACTGTTTTTAATCCCAAAATTTTGACTCACATTCAAACTGATTTTAAAAATAAATGTATATCAATATAAAATCCAACAAATTCTCCACGCATAAAAATTAATGTAATTTAAAATCTCTAAATGTAAAAAAGATATTTGAAACTAATTGTCGGTTTGATGTGTTTTAAAAATGTACAGCCAATTTCTCATTAATGATAGGCCATTTTCTCGGCCAGCCAAATGAAGCTCTCGTCGTCTTGAAAGATTTGCAGCCCAACAGGCCTGACAAAGCGACTTACTTGGCAAATCACAAAAAAACTGGGCTGTGGGCTTGGACCCAGCTGTCAGCCTCTCCACGTACAGTACTCTTTCGATGGAAGTCGGTCATTGACCACATTGACCATGCCACGCCGAGAGCACCAAGGCGGTGGATGACGGCGAGTCCTAGGAAGGGGACGACGCGGAGCCGGGGAAGACGCGGCAGTGGATGCCCACGTGGAGAGGAGTACGAGGGTTCACTGGTTTGGCTGCGGCGTGAGGCTGTTGTCACCGTAGAATAACAAGGGGTGTGGGTGAGTAGAGGGATACCCTAGGCCAGCGGTGGGAGTTGTTGGCATTCTGGGAACGGGGGTCCCCAGACTTGCTTGCTTGCGGCCTGCGGCGTGGCTCAAAGGAGGCCCAGCATAGCCCATCTTCATCAACACAAGCTCAAGACCCTCGCGAGGGGCCAAGCCTCGCGGGGCGGACGACAAGGAGCTTCCTCAGGCACGGCCTCGTCAGGCTGGCTCATGAGGAGGCGGAGAGTTCAAGGCGGGGTACCTCGCGAGGTGCCCATGACGCAAGCCATGACGACCAGGGGCGCCAGTCGGGCGCCAGCCCGCGCAGTGTCCTCCTTTCCTCTTTGGTGCAAAGGGAGCAAGCGCAGGCGAGAGCATCAAGCAAAGGCGTCCATTTCGGTGCAACAAGACCAAGACCAGCCCAACGGCAGGAAGGAAGTCATTGTGGAGCCCAAGCAGGCGTCACCACCAGAGCCTTTGACAGGCGAGGACCAACTTTAGTCAGGATAAGTGTACCCGTTGTTCCCCTTCAAAATGGCCAATTGTTGGCGCCCTTCCCGCTCAATATTTGGGAAGAGGCCCAGGGCCTTTGCCTATAAATAGGACTAGCCACCCCCAGGGTAGAGGCAATATGGACCTGACCTAGCAATTGGGATCCTCACCAAGAAACCAGTAGATAGAGCGATTGAACTCCTCCCAGCAGTTGGTCGCACCAGCCAAGAACAGACCCTCGCGGCTGTTCTGCCTTGTATTGTTCATCATCCGCCCAAGAGGCAATCCACCACACCACACACTGGAGTAGGGTATTACACCACAATGGTGGCCTGAACCAGTATAAATCTTGTGTCTCTTGTGCTTTTCAGTTTGGTAGTTTAGGTCCTAGCGATTCGGCGAGGAGCGAGCCGGTAGAGGGTTGAATCTCCGCGCGCACCCCAGTGTTCGAACCTCAAGGGTTTGCCGGAACCCGAAATCTGACATTTGGCACGCCAGGTAGGGGTGTGCCGGGATCTGCCTTCTGCCGCTTCGCCCCCCGTCGCATTGTCATCACCATGTCCGACGACCAGGCGGCAACCCTGATCCTTGGGCGGCTTGGCCCGCCCGCGCAGAGCCGCTTGCCCCGGGCGACCCCATGCCCCAGGCAGCTCACGGTCCGCAGGGCGCTGCGGGCCATGGGCGACACGGACAGGCCTCGACGGCTCTAACACCGCGGCAAACGCGGTCGGCAGCAAGAGCCTCCAACCAAGCCGCGACCACGGCGCCATACACCCGCCGGGAGCAGGCAAACTCAAGGGCCGCATTCACAGTAGCCCGAGAGCTGCTGCAGTGCAGGCTGATGGAGGGCGGCCGCGGCATGTTGCTGGAACGGGTGGCGGAGCTCCTAGGCTACGCCGCCTCTAGGGCTCACCCCTTCTGCACTCCGCACTCACCTCAGGCCCAGGGCGGCCCGCGCGGGGGCCCCGCGTGCAACTGCGGGCTCCAAAGCTACTCCAACACTAGCGAAGCCGTCAGCACAGGGCCGGCGGCAGCACCGACTCTGCTCCCCTCCAGCGAAGAAGGACTCGTCGCGACCCACGGCCCCCGTGGGCTGCCGCGCTACCATCACCAGGCTGGCACGTGAAGCAGAGCTGCATGGCACGCGGAGCCCTACGGCGCAGCCTTCGGGGTAACGGCCACGGAAGAGTACGTGCCCCACATGATGGATCAAGGGCACCCGCGCAAGGGCGAACAAGGCTCGCTCTTTGGCCCAAGCTGGGGGACGAGGCGCCAGAAGCTGAGCTCTTCCAGGAACCCCGGGACGGCCCCGCCGGCCATGCTGGGAGCAACGATTATCGGGTACCACTAATCCCTCTGGAGCAGGCATACACTAATCATGGGTCGCAGGAGGTGCAGGTCGCCACGGCGAGCAGCTGCCCTGCTCCAGCAGTCTCTTACCCCTCAAGAGGAGGGCGTCGAGGGATGCAGGAGAGGGGCCGAGACCCGACATCACCACCGCGGCGTTCGGAGCAAGGCGTTCCCAGGAGGTAGGCCCTCCGCTAGGGAGGTGCCTCAGGGCCTGCCCCTAGCGGAGGACCCGCGTCGGGGGAACCGCTGGTGACCGCTCTACCCCATCGGCGGCGTCCTGGTTTCCGGTCGTCGTTGATGGCACTAGAGTGTGGCGCAAGGTGGGGCCCTCGTCTGGCGATATGAAGCAAGGCCGGTACCTGTGAAGAAGGCCCAGTGCCTGTGAAGCTCGCCGCCCCGTGACACTCTCACGTAATAATGAGTGGGGCTGTACACGCCCCAGAGTCTCAGGGGTGCCGGCCTTAGGCCCTGGGGCTCCCTCCCACGCCCAGTGGCAGCACTTAGCTCCGCACTGGTGAGAGGACGTCCAAGACTAGACTAGGTGCTGGACGCGGCCTTTTGTTTGCTTTCATTGCTTTTCCCTTGGTTGCTGCTTTCCCCCACTGGATTTAAGTTGAACTCGAATTTGAGATTTGCGTGTGTTGGGGAAGGGGTGCTTAGTCTCGTTCGAGCAATCTCTCGTGTTTCGGTTACAATCTCGCCTCAGCCGCCTCCCCTCGTGAGCCCCTTGCGAGCCGGGTCTGGACTAGCTTGCGTGCAGCCCAAGCTGCCGCCGTCAAACCCCCTCGGGAGGTTTTTTCACTGCAGATCCTACGGAATCGATCAGGAGGCGTTCGAGGCACCACAGCCTCCCACAAATTATCTCAGGACCCGCGCAGGGCGAAGGTAAACTAACCAGCCGGCTCATCACCTAGCCAACCACTTGGCACGGGCCTATGAGCAATGTAGCATTGACTAGTGCGCTAAAACATTGGTTTTACATGAGGGGCACCCCCACCCAAAATGCTCTCACAACCATCGGACAAAAGCCTGAGTTCTATTCATGCAGGGTAAGGAAACAGGAACGGCGTGCTATCAGTCAGATAAATCCCCCAATGCATCCTCAGGAGCGCCGCCCGATCTATCGCTGGCCTCGCCATCGCCCTCCGCGTTGCCGCCAGCGGCGTCAGAGCCGTTCACCAAGCCTCCCTCGTCGGCGGCCACAATCACGCCGTCGTTGTCTGAAGCAAAGGCCCTGACAATGGCGTCCACGTTGTCTTCCACCCAATACGCCAGGTCGTCTCGGACGGCCTGGGGGACAGGGGCGATGGCAGCGTCAAAGTCAAAATGAGGATCCATATTCCGGAGATGGCTGAAGACGCGGGAAAAGGCGCGCCCGAGCAGGGCTCGGCTCCTCTCCTCCACCAACCTGTTGGCACGAACCGACCGTGCCTCCAGCTGCGTCATGATGTTGGTGAAGAACTGAAGGTTGCCGGTGTAGTTAATGGCACGCGGCTCGCCGACGGCCGCCTCACAGATGTTACCTAAGGCCGTGTTGGCCCTCTCCCGAAGCGTGGTGAGCATGGGGGCGTGCTCGTGTTCCAAGAGCCACCGCTGACGCATCTCGTCTGCATTCTGACGGGCGACGGCCTCGGCCTCAACCACCTGTTGGCGAAGAAGAAGCACCTCGGCGCGGGAAGTAGTTAACTCCCCTTGCGCCGCCTCGAGTGCGGCCTGTAAGGAATCAACCCGCCGCGTCGCTTCCTCCAGCTTGGTCCTCAGGACGGTGGTCCTACCTTCGGCCTCGGTCCGGACCAACTCAAGCCTCCCCGATAACTCGCGCTTGAGATTCAGGCGCGCCGTCGCCACCCGACGTTCGACCTCCTCTGAGACACGGGCTTCCGTGCAGCGACGTTGTCCTCTACCCATGTCACCCAGCGCTCCCTCGTCTCCAGGCGCTCGTGCTCGCGCGCACGTTCGGCGGCTTCTAGCATCAACGCCTCCTCACGCTTTTGGAGCTCCATAGGGTCGCCGGAGACCACCTTCATCGGCGCAAGGGCCGCCTCGCGCAACTCCACCTGCTCCTCCAGTGAGCGGCACCGGGCCAAGAGTTCATGTGCCCGCTCCTCCGTGGCCTCTCGCCGCCGGTCAGCTTCCCGGGCTTCTTAGATGGCCTGGGAACGGGCCTCCCAAGAGGCCGCCAGCGACGCCTTGGCCTCCTCATCATCAAGATCGCGCCGACGGTGCGCGAGGGCGGTAGCCGCCTCTAGCTCGTGCCTCTCCATGACCAGCCGAAGGCCCTCAGCCTCAAGGCGTGCGTCCTCATCAGCGAGTTCCTCACCAAGTAGGCTCACCGCGTCAGCCACCCTCTGGAGGAACCCTTGGCGAAGAGCGCGACGCTCCCGGGCGCGCTCAAGTACGTCCTCCACACCATCATCCGCCCCAAGCGAGTGTCGTGGGGCTCGGATCAGCACTCCCCTCTCGGGCAGGGGGCTGGCGCCCTCGAGATGACCGGGCGCACCCTGCCGAAGGCCCGACCTAAAGCCAGTCCATCCCCAAGTGAAGAGCGACGGGAGTACCCCAGCCAATCACGGTCACGACCAGACGAGAAGCCCACGGCAGGCTAGCTATGCCACGAGGAGGCCCGCGAAGGAAGGCCGCAGGGAGCGTAGGGCCGTGCTGCGCCTCAGGAAGGTTCTCCTCACCAACCGGTCTCACCACAAGGGCTCTGCTGCTCAGAACGATCGAAGACGGCGGAAAGGGCGGAGCCAAGGGTGATGGCCCCTCGTCCACCTCCATGAGCTCGGAAGGAAGGGCCCTGCGAAGCGAGGATCAGGAAATGCAACAGAAGAATTAGGAGCTAGGAAGGGAGAAGGCTTACTCATCGATGGTGAAGTACTTCCTACGCTTCAGCAGGCGACAAGGGTAATCATCGCCTAGGGCCTCCCTTCTCTTCCGGAGGGCCTCAAAGTCCACGCGGAAGCGACCCAAGAGTTGAGCGCAGGGGTCAGCTTGCGACGAGGAGGAAGCATCGAGACGACTCGCGTCGGGGGCGCCCGCCTGATGCGCGCTGCCGGTCGCCTCACCAAGAAGAGCGGCTCGGGCCTCGGGAGCCTCAGCCACAGGCACTGCGAGTGGCCGCTCGCCACCCTCAACTGCGGCGGCACGGGCCTCGGGAGCCGCTGCCTCATGAGCGCCGCCCAGTGTTGTTGCCTTGGTGAGGGCACCCTCGGCCTCTGGAGGCTCATGCCTCCCTGCCCCATCACCTGAGGAAGAACCGCCCTAGACGGCTGCGAGGGCGACCACCACCACTGGGTTCTCGTGAGGCCCCTGGAGGTCAGCAGGTCGCGACCCCCATTCGTCGAAGATGGGCATCTGCCTCACGAAGTCACCCCTATTCGAGCAAAGGTACAGCAAGGCCCCCCCTTGACGAATGCCGCCGGGAGAAGGATCCCCAGTCAAGACCAAGAGCACCTTCCTCAGTGCTTCAGGCGTCAGGTCCTCTTCCTGGAGCCGCATACGGTCCCCACGGCCGCTGAAGGCCCACATTCGGTGAGAATGGCGCTGGAGAGGGGCGACGCGGCGTAGCAAGAACTCCTTCACCACCTTGGGTGCCGTCACGCCAAGCCCCCTCAGGAACTCGAAGCGACGCCAGATGAAGGCGAGTCGGGGGCTCACGAGTGTCTCCTGGCCCTAGCCTGAGTTGGGGACAGCAGGCGAAGATGGCTCCATCAGCAGGGGCCTGGGCACCCCTACGTCCATATACAGCCACCGCTCGCGAAACCCAGGCGCGGGCGGAGTAAGACTAAAGTCAATTCCAGAAGCTGCTGTCTCAGGTGCGGCAACAAAGCTCACACACCCCGAGCATTGGGTGGGGTCGACAAGGCGCAGAGAGAAGAAGTGGCGCAGCAAGGCAACCGAAGGAAGGATGCCCGTCATTGCCTCGCAAACGAAGGCAAATACCACGAGAAGGGTGATGGACTCAGGACCCAGGTGCATCATATGGATCTGATAATGGGAAAGCACGGCATTGAAGAAATCAGAGAAGGGGGGACAAGTCCCGCCCACAGGGTGTCGGCGAAATACCGGACCTTGGTGGGAATCCTGTCAACGGAGAAGCAAGACGCGGGCCAGGCCGTCGTCCTCCCACACTCGTTGAAGATGGTGGCCAGGGCTGGGCCGACCTTGCCCAGGCCTTCTTGATTGACTATGACCGGCCAATCGACGGCGGGGGCTGCCGTCGACGACGAGCGAGGCGGTGGCGCGGGCTTCTTCCCTTTTCCCTTCCTCGGCGGAGCCATGACGGCAGGAAGGGGAGGGGGAAGGTCCGAGATTGGATTGGATGCGAAAGCTGGAGTTCGAGAGAAGAAAGGACAGGGAGCGCTCAAGCAGCAGAAAGGGGAGCGGCTATGTGCGGCAGCGAATCCGCCTAGCAAGGCACAAAATAAGGAGGCGTGGGAGACCAGTGCCGCCCACGTCCAATCAACCGCCACGCGGCGCCCAAGGCCACAGGCTGTTAGGGCCCGCGAGACTTCACACTTGCCCTTTCACCTCTCTGCTCGGCCAAGTTCGGGCGCGCCATGGGCCCGGGGGCTACTATCGGTGTTCTGGGAACGGGGGTCCCCAGACTTGCCTGCCTGCGGCCTGCGGCGTGCCTCAAAGGAGGCCGAGCACAGCCCATCTTCATCAACACAAGCTCAAGACCCTCACGAGGGGCCAAGCCTCGCGGGGCGGATGACAAGGAGCTTCCTCAGGCACGGCCTCGTCAGGTTGGCTCATGAGGAGGCGGAGAGTTCAAGGCGGGGTACCTCGCGAGGTGCCCATAACGCAAGCCATGACGACCAGGGGCGCCAGTCGGGTGCCAGCCCGCGCAGTGTCCTCCTTTCCTCTTTGGTGCAATGGGAGCAAGCGCGGGCGAGAGCATCAAGCAAAGGCGTCCATTTCGGTGCAACAAGACCAAGACCAGCCCAACGGCAGGAAGGAAGTCATTGTGGAGCCCAAGCAGGCGTCACCACCAGAGCCTTTGACAGGCGAGGACCAACTTTAGTCAGGATAAGTGTACCCGCTATTCCCCTTCAAAATGGCCAATTGTTGGCGCCCTTCCCGCTCAATATTTGGGAAGAGGCCCAAGGCCTTTGCCTATAAATAGGACTAGCCACCCCCAGGGTAGAGGCAATCTGGACCTGACCTAGTAATCGGGATCCTCACTAAGAAACCAGTAGATAGAGTGATTGAACTCCTCCCAGCAGTTCGTCGCACCAGCCAAGAACAGACCCTCACGAGGCTGTTCTGCCTTGTATTGTTCATCATCCGCCCAAGAGGCAATCCACCACACCACACACTGGAGTAGGGTATTACACCACAATGGTGGCCTGAACCAGTATAAATCTTGTGTCTCTTGTGCTGTTCAGTTTGGTAGTTTAGGTCCTAGCGATTCGGCGAGGAGCGAGCCGGTAGAGGGTTGAACCTCCGCGCGCACCCCAGTGTTCGAACCAAGGGTCTCCCAGAACCCGAAATCCGACAGGAGTAGTAGGGGCGGTGAGGCCTCCGCGGCATCACAACTGGCCACGAGAGGCAGGAGCACGCGGCACGACCGGCGCTGCTTTGGGCGGCTGGAGCAAGAAGACCAGAGGTTGAAGAAGGACTATGGCCGTTGGATGGACATCATACGGTCACTGGAGCTAGAATCGTTCATATTGACTAAGTTGACAAAGCCCTTCGTCCTCGTCAACTTAGTAGGCCCACAAGTCAGCCACCCACTATGGTGGGTCCCAGCTAGCAGGGGGTATTCATTTTTTGGTGCGTAATAAGGAGGCACTTCCTTGCGTGCGAAGATATTGCTAGTGGGTCCGACCTGTCAGTGGGGGCAACATTTTTTTCACAAAATACAGAAGCCCTTCCCACGTACAGTGCACGTACAGTGCGTAATAAGGAGGAACTTTCCTTGCGTGCGACCATGGACCTCGTGGGTCCCAGCCGTCAGGCTCTCCACGTACAGTCCTCTTCCGATGACTCTCGTATGTTGACCACGCCGCGCCGAGTGCACCGAGGCGATGGACGACGGCAAGGCCCCAAACTGGAACGACCCGGAGATGGGGAAGCTGCGGCAGTGGAGTCACAGACGGAGAGGAGTGGGAAACTTGACTGGTTCGGGTGCGGGGTGGGCCTACACTCGGCAGAGAATAACATGAGGTGTGGAGTGGAGGGATGGCCTGGCCGTCGGCGGGGTAGCATTTCGCTGAGGAGCGCAAAACAACGCCGCTGGACGCCGAAGGCTGGAGCAGGCGGTTCCGGCAGTGCTGGGGGAAGAAGACGAGAGATTGAAGAAGAATGCCGGCCGTTGGATGTAAATCCAACGCCTTCTTAGGCTTCAACCTACTGGCCCACATGTCAGCCAGTCCATTTGTTTTTTTAGTCCATTTGGTGGGCTGGGTGAAACAATGATGTAGCATCTATGCAGTCCGTTTAAATCCCATTTGCATTTTTCTTGAAATTCGCGGACTTGCTGGGCTGGGTGAAAATATCATGTTGGGCTAGACAGAGAAATGTTATAAAAACATAAACACATGATTGCACGTCAGTAAAATCTTTGCAAGCTTATGTACGCAATCACTAGGAGTTAACTTGGCAAGTTATATATAAACAATTATTATTATTATTTTGTAAGAACTTTTAACTTACGAAATAAAATATCATTTTAATTTGATGAGTTAACAGTACGATGGGTATTATTACTTTTTAGGCTAGACGTGGGACAGTTGATTTGGTTCTAGGGGAAAGTACTGGGAGAAAACTCAGTTTACATCAAAAAAGAAAGTGGGAGAAAATTCAGAGACCTGCTGGGTCCACCTGAGGAGAGGAATATGTTGGGAGGAAGGATATTCAAAGCACGGCAGCCGAGTGAACTAGTTTTTTTTACGGACAAGTGAACTAGTTTACATACATAAGCAAATAGCCACTAAAAAAGCAATCAGGTTAATGGGTTCTTAAAAGAAATATTTCGGACAAAACAGATAATTACGACACATAGGCTAATGCATGAAACGCTCAGATGATAAAGGTGCTTATAAACAGATAAATTACAACATCTAGACCTTCCTGGCACGCTTGATCATGACGCTGCGGCTGTCCATGTACTCGTCGGTTACGGGAAGCAGACACGCCCTCATGTCCAAGATCTGCCTGTACATGTCGTAGCATGCGTATGCGTCCTTGGCTGCGTAGGTTATGTAGGCTAGATTCAGAGGTACCTCCCACATGTTCAGGTCGTCTTCTTTCATGTTGGCGTATCAGGGGTCGATGATGGTCTCAGCGAGGTCAACCACGGAGTCCTTCTCCTGCCCGTTGCTGATGATCTTGTATTGCTTCTGGATGTCGACAAGCTTGTTGCACCAGATGGCCGAATCATCGTGTTCTTCCTTCTCTCCACCGTAGCGAAGGTGCAGTCGGCGCTGCCGATGAAACGGGCGAATGCTCCAGAACCTTGTGCAGCCATAGGACTGAGGCGAGGCAGAGCTTCACCAAGTCCGTATTGTTGGTGTACATCACATTCAACTTGGTGCAGCAATAGGACTTAACGGTGAACTAACTCCTTGCTGAAGTCCATATGCAGCAGGCTCACCCCTCGGATCGCCATTGGAGTCTCTTCGAGTGAACGAGTGTGTAGGCGACGGCAGCAGTTCGTTTTTCAGCTCTTGGGGAACTGGATTCAACAGTAAGCTGACTATGTACAGGCGACAACAGTTACTACCCCTCCCTCGTCCGTTGCACGCCCAGCAGAAGATGCACCCTCGGTGCATTCAAACCTACTCCGGCCACACGTCGGTTCATGAGCGGGTCTGTATTGGTACTGTAATAACAGGAGTTAGTGGTCACTTTACTTAAATTTAATTAGCTTTAATAGAAATTTATACTTAAAACAAGCAATGCATTGGCTCGTTCTATCAGTGCCACGGGATCAACATGCACAACAATTAGAATTTTTATTCTCAGGACGCACATGATCAGCACATTTGTCGCACTTTCACAAAGATAATACTACCAAGTTTGAACTGTTTGTTATGGTTGTTGTCCTCTGCATCATCATGCCGTGTTTCCCAGCTTGGAATATTCAGAACCAACAAATAAGATCCAAATAATAAGTACAACAAAGATGCCTACACATCTCATTGATTCCCAGCTTGTAAGATTCAGAACCAACAAATAAGATCCAAATAATAAGTACAACAAATATGCCTACACATCTCATTGATTCCCAGCTTGCAAGATTCAAAACCAACAAATAAGATTCAAATAATAAGTACAACAAAGATGCCTACACATCTCATTGATTCCCAGCTTGCAAGATTCAGAACCAACCCATTAGAGCCTTTTGATAAAGTGAATATCGGGATTAAATCCATCTTGGCTATCCATGTCATACAATCGAAGAACTTGGCGAATGCTCTTGACCATCACATCATCTGTAGTTGAGTATTCCCGTTTGCACAGCACAAACAAGGAGACAGGAGAGTATGATTTCACTTTAATAGCGGCCTCCTTGAACTCAACCTCCAGCTCCACTAGGATGAGGTCTGCCTGGAGTTCCATGATTCAATTCATGTGCCTTTTTCTGTGGTTCACCTGAAATGAAGCAAACATTGCATCATTCAGCTAGCAAGAAGTACTTGCTCTTGTGAGCTGGCAGGTTCTTCTTTAGTAGTTGCACTAAAATTGAGGAACATTAAGGTTGGATGTCCTGCTCATGTAAGGTGCAACTATAATTTTCTTATCCTTTTGTGCAGTTCCACTAAAATAAAGTGCCATTGTGGTGACAGTGACGGCTCCATCTTGCAAAGGCTAATAAAATGTTGCATGAGATTACCAGCAGAACTTGACGGAGATTTTGGAAACTCCAATCACCATTTTGTGCAGTTCCACCAAAATTGAGAGATGTTGCCCACGTGACATTTTAATTGAACTGCACAAGACACTCATTCCAAAAAAAGTGTTTTGTGCAGTTCACCAAAAGGTCACAATAGCAACAAGGTGAAATGGATATCCCTATCTGCACAAAATGATCGAAAGTAAATAGTTGCTGGTCAATAAGAATATACGAAACATATACAAAATGAAAAGAAGCATCTTAATTATGTTCATGGCAATCACGCAAAGACAGTAGAAATTTTAAAACGTCAGCAATGCTTCATGTTACCAGAAGCATTACGATCAACAATGAGATTCCTCAGATATGGGATTACTTTAATGGTGGCATTGCTTGTTTACCAGACACAGTAAATCAACAGCAGCTAAAGAGTTGGTTTAAGGGCATGGGACCGTGGGGACACCAGGACACTCAGCAGCGTAAAGGAGCAACTTACTTATCATACTGGGGAAAACAGCAGGAGTGCCATTTGTAACATAGTTTAATTGCATCTTATCACTGGAGGCATTAGATTAACAATAACACTGGTTAGACATGTCCCTAAGGTTACAGTGTGATCGCTTCATTTTACATGCACCCTTACATTAATAACAGCAAAAGGTTGGTATAAGGACATGCGACAGTGGACGCATCAGCACAATGTACCTACAAGGAGGCATAAAGTGGTGATGCCGAGCTTGTTCATGCTATGTGAGGGCAGCAAACCTAATCCTGGAGACCTTTTACTATGTGAGGGCAGCAAATCTAATCCTGGAGACCTTTTACTATATGAGGGCAGCAAATCTAATCCTGAGACCTTTTACTATGTGAGGGCAGCAAATCTAATCCTGAGACCTTTTACTATGTGAGGGCAGCAAATCTAATCCTTAGACCTTTTACTATGTGAGGGCAACAAATCTAATCCTGGAGACCTTTTACTATGTGATGGCAGCAAATCTAATCCTGGACATACTCTATTGAATTGTCCACTAGCCGCCACTTTCTATCCTTTTTTCAACTAATAATAGATCTGTTCCTTATCCAGTTTGTACTGCGTTTTCCCATTATTTCCCTTTTCAACCAACATACCGGTTGGGTATCCGGTCTCTACTACTTTCACCATATTATTTCCTCTTTGAATCAAGTTCTAGATTCATGCTACAACTTTCCCCCCTTTCTTCGTTGTTTGAACAAAGCCCTAGATTCGAATGCATGAAGTAGCTTTACCTCTAATAATACTAAAAATTTAGGTGGCTTTGGAAGAGCTAATGGGAGTATAAAAAGATGCACATGCAGACACGTGGGGAGCTGGGGGCAGTAGAGCAAGGCCGCTTTCAAAGAACTTATACCTGAGGGTCGCCGGGATGTCGGTGGCGGCAGGTCGGATCTGCAGACAATACGGCAGGGAGGAAGAAGGGTCGGAGGACCTCCCGAGCCGGCGCTGTGTCGAAGAGAACGACACGGGCAGAGGATCGGGCCCCTCCAGCAGCTATTAGTTTCCTCCCTCGGCGGCGATGACCGCATGAATGATGCACCTTTTAGTCCTCTACACACACCGCCGAAGGGATCCGGACGGATCTGTGACCAGCGGTGAGCAGAGAGAAAATGTCGCTGCCGTTGTCTTGTTTATATCTGGAGAGGATGAGAGAATGAAGAGAGCAACCCTAGTAAAGCAAGCGCTCAGGCCCCCGCGTCCATATATAGTGGAGTGATTAACTTTTTTATCTCCACAACAAGCGTTTCAATTTGTGTACGTGGCATTAAAGAAAAGAAACTCTCTATTTAAGGTGACTACTCTACGACTCCTACTTACTACTACAGTACTACCTCCGTCCTGGTTTATAGGTCCCTTTTATAGTTTGTGCCAAATTTTGACTAAAGATTTAACTAACAAAATGTTAATGCATGTCAATAAAAATTATCTCATTGGATTCGTATTTGAACATAGTTTTGAAAAATATAATGTTTGGTGACATGCGTGAACATTTTCTTAGTTTAATCTATGGTCAAAATTTGGCACGAAATACAATGGGGACCAATAAACCCGGACATAGGTAGTATTGTTCACTTGTGCTCCCCGCCCCTCCATTCATTGAACAACCCCACGGGTGAATAAACGTACAGTAAGTAATGTATTTATATAGAATGAACAAGCTCGAACTATTTTCGCGTAGTTAAAATTTGAGGGCGGGGCTTTTCCCGGGCAGTACGCGCGGCAGTTTTTGGGTAGGCGGTTTGACATAGAGGCGAGGAGGGTGAGCGAGTGGGGCTGTGCGATTTGACGGCACGTTACTGCTGGAAAGACTTGTGATATGACCACTCACTATAGTCATGAATTACTGGCGCTCCGACCGGGGTGATGCCCCCCTTCCGTTCCGCGCTCTAATCTGGTGCATGACACGTCGACCCGGATGCTGGCTCTCCCACATGTCAAAGTAGTAAGAAGGAGCAAAGAATGATGCGGTATATACTAGTACTATACTACTCCCTCCATTCCTAAATATAAGTCTTTGGAGAGATTTCACTATGGACCACATACGGAGAAAAATGAGTGAATCTACACATAAAATGCATCTGTATACATCCGTATGTGGTCCACAGTGAAATATCTATGAAGACTTATATTTAGGAACGGAGGGAGTACTACTCAGGTCGGAGGAGTGCGAACCACGGCAGCCCAGTGAACCAGCCGTGCGAACCACGGTAGCCCAGTGAACCAGCAGTAGAAAACAATGTGGTGATATGGCCATAAAAACAATGTGCTACGGTCCACACCATAGCATGTACAGTAACACTCCTCTTTGTTTCGATCCCTGAGTTAGAGCTAGTTTGGGTTGAAATAGCCTCAAATTATCGAAACAAGAGGGGAGTTTGAGCTAGTTTGCTCTAACCCAGCTAAAAAAACTAACCCGGTGGAGAGGTTATAATTGGGCTAGTTATCCTCGGGCCCACTAAAAGAGAACTAAAAAGATCTCACCTGCCCGCACCAGATCGCTCCCCTAAAATAATCTCACCTGCCCGCACCAGATCGCTCCCCCCCTCTCGCACGACTCCTCTCTGTTCCCCATAGGGCCGCCCGCCCAAGCGCCGCTCGCCCTCTCTCTCCTCCGACCGCCCTCTCCTTCCGACCGCCCTCTCCCTCCGACCTTCGAAGGTCGCCCCGCTCCCCCTTCACCAGTCGTTTTTCTCCCTCTATCGTGCGTGGCGGCAGCGCATCTACCAGGGAGGTCGCGAGAGGGGTGAGTTTGTTTGTTCCTTCTCTGTCTCACGGCCATATCATTGATCTTGCTTGCTCTAGCGCTAATTCTGATTTGGAAAAGTAGATCCTGATCAAACTTGCTATAGATTTGCGGTGCACGCATGGAATTGTTTGATTCTGCTTGAGGAGGTAATAAATCTTTCTAGAGGCCCAAAGATTCAGGTCACCTTTCTAGGGTATTTCAATTTCAGGCTTGCATTATTTGTAGAGGCCCAAAGATTCAGTTCACCTTTCTAGGTATTTCAATTTCAGGCTTGCATTGTTTCTAGAGGCCCAAAGATTCAGTTCACCTTTCTAGGTATTTGAGTTTCAGGCTTGCATTATTTCTAGAGGCCCAAAGATTCAGTTCACCTTTCTAGGTAATTCAGTTTCAGGCTTGCATTATTTCTAGAGGCCCAAAGATTCAGTTCACCTTTCTAGGTATTTCAGTTTCAGGCTTGCATTATTTCTAGAGGCCCAAAGATTCAGTTCACCTTTCTAGGTATTCAAGTTTCAGGCTTGCATTATTTCTAGAGGCCCAAAGATTCAGTTCACCTTTCTAGGTATTTCAGTTTCAGGCTTGATTATTTCTAGAGGCCCAAAGATAGTTACAGGCTTGCATTATTTCTAGAGGCCCAAAGATTAAGTCCCCAGTCAGCGGCAAGCGGCCCTGCTACCCATGCCGGTGTCGACCTCAACTCGCAAGGGCCGGCGTCGGAGGGGTTCCCGGGGCTTGGTCTCTAGAGAGCCTTCCTCCAGAGCGACGATGGAGAGCTCCTCCCTCGGTGCGTGAGGGGCTCCGGGCTCCCTCCCTGTCGTGAACGACTTCCGTGATGAGTTAGCTCATTCTTTGTTTCATGAAGTGTTTTTTTATTTTGTGAAGCTTGATTGACGACTTGTATGTTTAAGTGGGATATCTCATTTGTATGGACAAAGTAAAAATTATCATGTTTTGCATGCTTGATTTGTATAGATGGTTCATTTATGCCAATTGTGAGCGGGAGGAGGCCACAGAAGAGCCGGCCACACCAAGAGGGTGCTTGGATCCAAGGGACTTATTTTAGTCTGACTAAAAATAGGGTCCAAAGTAGTCAAATGATTGAGATAGAGAATTTATTGTCAATCTAACCCCGCCATCCATACACCTCTTTGGTTTAGAGTTAGTTCAGGGTTAGAATCTAACTCTAACCTAACTGAGTTAGAGTTCTCCTCGACTCGGTTCATCGCCATCATACTTTCCCCATTCCTGTGTTTTCAGTATCTTGCGAATCAAAGAGGCCTTTTTTCGGGAAAAATCAAAGAGGCCCTTAGACTGGTTTAGGTCCGGTCATTTTTTACAAACGTGTTATGTCCAAAATTTAATGAACGTGCTCCGGTTTCCACGAAAATAATCCAGTTAGTAATTCATTGATTTATTTATTCTTCTGTGGGGGGTTTGCATGTAATTCGTGAGGTCTGAAATGTAAAGTACCCCGGCATATGCTCCGAGTCGTGCATGCACTATGACCCAGATGCTCTATGTCCCACATGTCGGCGAATGGGAGCACGTGGAAATAGCCTAGGAGTACATATAGGAGGATAAATACATGAAAAAATATGTACTGTGAAGCGAGCCGCGGTTCGAAAAGGAGACCTAAAGTGATGACAGCTATAGGTCGCACGCACCCAACTAGTGGTACTAGACATACGACTAATTTTTCCCTCAAAAAAAAAGAGGCACGAGTGCTCATTACTCATATTCTATAAACACGAGTCCCATCTGACAACAGCGTCCGTGCTACAGCTAGCTCTCCTCCCTCGTTTCTCTCATCTAATTCTAAACTCGGCCGATGCCCGGTGGGTGGGGTGGGTTTGCTCAACTGCGGCCCCACCTCACAGTGAAAACGTGACGACTAGAATAAAAAATGCCATATACTCCCTCCGTTCATAAATATAAGCCTTTTTAGATACTAGTTCAAATGGAATACAGCATACAGATGTATGAAGACATAGTTTAGAGTGTATATTCACTCATTTTGCTCCGTATGTAGTAGTCACTTGCTGGAATCTTTAGAAAGACTTGTATTTGGGAATGGAGGGAGTACTATACTAATAAAACATTAAGGACACGAGGCGATGCAGTGCTGGTTAAAGGAGGCAAGCAGAAGAGATGCATCCATCAATGACGTCCACCTCCTCGACTTAGGGTGCCGGCCCACCGAACGGCGCCTAAGTAGCAGCGGCTTTCGTGGCCAAGTCGACGTGCTTCTGAACAATGGCGTCCAAAGATTCCAGCCGCTGGAAGAAGGCCAACGTCTTTCTGTCCTCGCTTGCCTTGTAGTGGCCTATGTAGACGATTTCCTCGTAGACGTGGATGTGCAGGTCGACGGTTTCTTGCATGGTAAGGCGCTGCGCGGCGAGCGCGGCCTCGAGGTGCACATTCTTTGTCGCGACCTCCGGCACCTGCAGGGCCACCAGGGCTTGAAAGCGTTCGTCACCATGTAGGCCGATGAGGGTGGCAGGCATTGAGGAGCCTGGGTGAGGGAGTCCTGGACTAGGGGTTGTCTGGATAGCCGAACTATCATCATCGGCCGGACTCCAAGACTATGAAGATACAAGATTGAAGACTTCGTCCCGTGTCCGACTGGGGCTTTCCTTGGCGTGGAAGGCAAGCTTGGCAATATGGATATGTATATCTCCTACCATTGTAACCGACTCTGTGTAACCCTAGCCCTCTCCGGTGTCTATATAAACCGGAGGGTTTTAGTCCGTTGGACACAACAACAACAACAACAACAACAACAACAACAACAACAACAACAACAACAACAACAACAACAACAACAACAACAACAACAACAACAACAACAACAACAATCATACCATAGGCTAGCTTCTAGGGTTTATCCTCCTTGATCTCGTGGTAGATCCACTCTTGTACTACCCATATCATCAATATCAATCAAGCAGGAGTAGGGTTTTACCTCCATCGAGAGGGCCCGAACCTGGGTAAAAACATCGTGTCCCTTGTCTCCTGTTACCATCCGCCTAGACGCACAGTTCGGGACCCTCTACCCGAGATCCGCCAGTTTTGACACCGACATTGGTGCTTTCATTGAGAGTTCCTCTGTGTCGTTGCTTATAGGCCCGATGGCTCCTTCGATCATCATCAACGACGCGGTCCAGGGTGAGACCTTTCTCCCCGGACAGATCTTCGTATTTGGCGGCCTTGCACTGCGGGCCAATTCGCTTGGCCATCTGGAGCAGATTGAAAGCTACGCCCCTGGCCACCAGGTCAGATTCGGAAGCTTGAATTTCACGGCTGACATCCGCGGAGACTTGATCTTCGACGGATTCGAGCCACAGCCGAGCGCGCCACACTGTCTCGATGGGCATGATTTAGCTCTGCTGCCGGACAGTGCCCTGGAGGCCGCACACGAGTCCGCTCCTATCCCTAATTCGGAGCCGACTGTGTAGATCGAGGATGGGTGGCTAGACACCGCCTCGGGGGCTGCTACACCTACGGCGATGGAGCCGAATACTGACCTTGTCCCTTGTGAAGCTCGTGACTCTAAGGTGCGGGACTCCTCGTCGGACTCCGAACCTCCCGCGCCCCCTCCTATCGAATCCGATTGGGCGCCGATCATGGAGTTCACCGCTACGGACATCTTTCAACACTCACCTTTTGGCGACATTCTGAATTCGCTAAAGTGTCTCTCGCTATCAGGAGAGCCCTGGCCGGATCACGGTCAGGACGGTTGGGATGCGGACGACGAAGAAATTCAAAGTCCACCCACCACCCACTTTGTAGCCACTGTCGACGACCTGACCGACATGCTAGACTAAGACTCCTAAGACATCGACGGTATGGACGACGATGCCGGAGACGACCAAGAACCAGCGCCTACGGGGCACTGGATGACCACCTCATCATATGACATATACATGGTGGATATCCCAAAGGATGGGAATGGCGAGGAAGCAGCGGAGGAAGACTCTTCTAAGAAACAGCCTAAACGCCGGCGTCAGCGGCGCTGCTCTAAATCCCGCCACAGCAAGAATGGAGATTCCGGCACCGGAGACAATAACACCCCGGACAGTGCCGAAGACAACCCCTCCAGCAAGATTCAGCACAGGAAGACGAAGAAGCCAGCCCTCATGAGAGAGCGGCAGACAAAGAGGTAGAGGATGATAATTACATGACTCCCTCGGGAGACGAGGCAAGCCTCGACAACGACGAATTCGTCGTGCCTGAGGATCCCGTCGAACAAGAGCGTTTTAAACGCAGGCTTATGGCCATGACGAACAGCCTCAAGAAAAAGCAGCAACAGCTTAGAGCTGATCAAGATCTGCTAGCCGACAGATGGACTGAAGTCCTTGCGGCCGAAGAGCATGAACTCGAATGCCCCTCCAAAAGCTACCCCAAACGCAAGTTGCTCCCCCTATTAGAGGAGGAGGCATATAAACCTGCATCACCAGCGCACAATACGGCTGACCGACCAACTCGTGGCCACGACAGAGAGGCCTCTAGGCCCTCCACTAGAACCGTACCCCGGCACCGCTCAAAAAGTACGAAGCCACGGGGGAATGCGCCGGACTTGCAAGACATATTGGAGGATAAGGCAAGACAATCAAGATCGATCTACGGATCGCGTGGGCGCCCCAACGAGCGTCGCGCCGGATACTGCAACTTCGGTAGGGCTGAACACAGTAGACAAAGCTCGCTTGAGGTACGTCGTGATATAGCCCAATACAGAGGCGCCGCACACCCACTATGCTTCACAGATGAAGTAATGGATCATCAAATCCCCGAAGGGTTCAAACCCGTGAACATCGAATCCTACGATGGCACAACAGACCCCGCGGTTTGGATCGAAGACTATCTCCTTCATATCCACATGGCCCGCGGTGATGATCTTCACGCCATCAAATACCTCCCACTCAAGCTTAAAGGACTAGCTCGGCATTGGCTTAACAGCTTGCCAGCAGAATCAATTGGGTGTTGGGAGGACCTGGAAGCCGCATTCCTTGATAACTTCCAGGGCACATATGTGCGACCACCAGACGCCGATGACCTAAGCCACATAATTCAGCAGCCAGACAAATCGGCCAGACAATTCTGGACACGGTTCTTAACAAAGAAAAATCAAATCGTCGACTATCCGGATGCAGAGGCCCTCGCAGCCTTCAAATATAACATCCGTGACGAGTGCCTTGCCCGGCACCTAGGACAGGAAAAGCCGAAATCCATGGCAGCCCTGACATCACTCATGACCCACTTTTGCGTGGGAGAGGACAGCTGGCTAGCCCGCAGCAACAACCTCAGCAAAAATTCTGGCAGTCCGGACACCAAGGACCGTAATGGCAGGTCGCGTCGCAACAAAAACAAACGCCGCGTTAACAGCGATAACACTGAGGATACGGCAGTCAACGCCGGATTCAGAGGCTCCAAACCCGGTTAGCGGAAAAAGCCATTCAAAAGAACTACTCCGGGTCCGTCCAATTTGGACCGAATACTCGACCGCTTTTGCCAGATACACGGCACCCCCGAAAAGCCAGCTAATCACACCAATAGGGATTGTTGGGTACTCAAGCAGGCAGGCAAATTAATTGCCGAAAACAATGACAAGGGGCTGCATAGCGATGACGAGGAAGAGACCCGGCCGCCGAATAATAGAGGACAGAAGGGCTTCCCCCCACAAGTGCGGACGGTGAACATGATATACGCAACCCACATACCCAAGAGAGAGCGGAAGCGTGCACTAAGGGACGTATATGCGATGGAGCCAGTCGCCCCGAAGTTCAACCCATGGTCCTCCTGCCCGATCACTTTTGATCGAAGGGACCACCCCACCAGTATCCGCCACGGCGGATTCGCCGCATTGGTTTTAGACCCAATCGTCGATGGATTTCACCTCACCAGAGTCCTGATGGACGGCAGCAGCAGCCTGAACCTGCTTTATCAGGATAAAGTGCGCAAGATGGGCATAGACCCCTCAAGGATTAAACCCACAAAGACGACCTTCAAAGGCGTCATACCAGGAGTAGAAGCCAATTGTACAGGCTCAGTTACACTGGAAGTGGTCTTCGGATCCCCGGATAATTTCCGAAGCAAGGAGTTAATCTTCGAGATAGTCCCGATCCGCAGCTGCTATCATGCTCTGCTCGGACGGACCGCGTTTGCAAAGTTCAACGCGGTGCCGCACTACGCTTACGTCAAGCTCAAGATGCCAAGCCCTCGAGGAGTCATCACGGTCAACAGAAACACGGAACACTCTCTCCGAACGGAGGAACATACAGCGGCTCTCGCGGCAGAAGTACAGTGCAGCCTCTTAAGGCAATTCTCGAGTCCGGCCGTTAAGCGACCGGACACGGCCAAACGCGCTTGGAGTAACCTACAACAAGACCACCTGGCACGTTCCGAGCATGCGTAGCAGTGCGGCCCCAACCCCAGCCCTTGCAAAATTGCAAGAATGGTCCTTCGCGTACATCATTACGCTCTGGAGACACCATGGGCACAGGGGGAGGGGCACGACCACGACAGGCCCAGAGTGCGGCTTAACCACACCAGGGGCTCCCAAGTGCGTCATACTTTTTTTTTATCAACAGGCCTCCATTTACCAGAGGCCCCGTCCGGCAGCAGACCTGCCAAACTCACGATGCAACAGCCAGGGAAGGAGAAAAGCTACGACGAGTATCCAAGTGGTCTCCATTTCGAGCATTATACCTGTTTTATACACCATTCCGTAGCCTACCCCTGGAGGGGGACATGTTTAATATTCCCATCCCTTGCTTACCGCACTATTTGTATCGTTCTGCATTCATGGCAGTATTTCTTGAATAAACAATGCATCGCTTTTTGCTTATAATTGCATTCCCTTCTTATACATATGTTCATTTATGACATGTCGCATCCGTACACTCTGGTACGGCTAAATACACCAGGGGCTTAAGTTCCCCACATTATGGTGTGATAAGTCCGAACACTTTCACAAGTGCGGCACCCCGAACTTATAGCATTATATGCATCGGCTCCGAATCATGTCTTGGGTCAATAGTTGGGTTTGCCCGGCTCCCATGTTTTGGTACCTTACGTTCCGTTGTATCGGCTAAGGTAGCACTGGGAGAACCACTGCGATTGCGCCCCAGTTGAGCTGGGCGAGCGCCTCAGTGGAGAAAGCTAAAACTGACCGTCATGATAAGGCGAGAGCTGGTCGCTGTTCGAGAGGTTTTTTCGAGTCCCTAAAGACTTATGCCGCTTAGAGCGAGGAACCGGCTTTGTCCGGCCCAAGCGTGGATAGCGCCCCGAACTCAGTCTTCCGAACACTTTTCGCCGAAATTTAAAATTATAGAATTCTATGGCTAAGTGAGAGTGTTCAAGCATTATAAGTCCGATTGCCTCGTTCGTTGTGTTGAGAGCCTCCCTAGATGGACCCAAAAATGGGAACAAGAGCGCTCAAGTTTATCCCGAACACCCCAGCACTCGTGGCATGGGGGCTAAAGCCGATGACTTGCCATCTCTCAAATTTGATAAACGGCCGCACAGAAGGTAATATTTTAAATTAATAAGCGCTGCTTAGCGCATATGAACAAAGTTTTCAGCGCACAGGATAACACAATGCGAGTCTACTCAAATATTACATCTTTGGAGAACTCACCCGCAATCATGCGGGCACCCTTCAGGACACTCTTATAGTACATTTCAGGAGTACAATACTCCTTGCCCGCCGGTGGCGCGTCCGTCAAAAGCCTCTCAGCATCCATCCTGCCCCAGTGCACTTTAGCACGGGCAAGGGCCCGACGGGCATCTTCAATGCAGGCGGAGTGCTTGACGACTTCAACCCAGGGACACGCATCCACCAGCCGCCGCACAAGGCCGAAGTAGCTCCCAGGCATGGCCTCCTTGGGCCACAGCCGAACTATGAGGCCCTTCATGTCCTGTTCGGCCACCTTGTGGAGCTCGACTAGCTGCTTCAGCTGGTCGCTAAGGGGCACCGGATGTCCGGCCTTAGCATACTGAGACCAGAAGACCTTCTCTGTCGAGCTCCCCTCCTCAGACCGGTAGAAAGCGGCAGCATCAGACACGCTGCGAGGCAGGTCTGCGAACGCTCCTGGAGAGCTCCAAATTCGGGTAAGTAATAGGTAATTCACATTCACATGCTTGCTTTGCATGAAAAATGCCTTACCCGCCGCTATTTTCTTCAATGCCTCGATTTCCTAGAGGGCCTTGTGGGCTTCGGCCTTAGCGGCTTTGGCACTCTCAAGAGCCGACGCAAGCTCGGACTCTCGAGTCTTCGAGTCACGCTCCAAACCCTCGTGCTTTTCCACGAGAGCCTGGAGCTCTTGATGTACCTCCGCCACCCGCGCCTCCTGCTTCTGTCGCTCGGCTCGCTCCGCGGCCGCATTGCGTTCGGCCGTGGACACTGCCTCCTTCAGGGTCGCCACCTTGTTCGTGGCCCCTAGAGTACCCACGTTATCCTTGTTATTTCCCTTGCAACCAAATCCTTTTCTATAAGGTACAACTTTAAATACGGTGTTACTCACCTTCCTTGTCCTCGAGCTTCTTCTTGGCACGGCCGAGCTCGCGCTTGGACCGCTCGAGGCTCTGCTTCAAGGTATTGACCTCCGCAGTCAGTGCGGCAGAGGTCAGCAGCGCAGCCTGCAATCCCATATTGACACATTTTTTCAGACTCCTGCGTATATCTTTTTAGATCCTCAGTCCGGCTTTTGTTTCCGAACACCGAACCGAGCATCAGGGGCTACTGTCTATGCAGTATTATATTACATATCTTGAAATTCTTACCTCAAAGCCTGTTAGAAGGCTGCTGCAGGCTTCGGTCAGCCCGCTCTTGGCGAGCTGAACCTTCTGAATCACCGCACTCATGACAGTGTGGTGTTCTTCTTTGATGGAAGCGCCGTTGAGCGCCTCCAGCAAGTTATCCGGCGCCTCTGGTTGGACAGAGGCCGCCGGTGTCACAGTCTTGCCCTTCTTACGAAGGGGCCGCCTGCCGGACTCCGAAACCACTGCAGGTTCCGGTGCGGAGTCCGGTGCAAAGTCCGGGAGGTTGCCTTGCGGCACCTCCAGAGCCTCCTCCTCCTGGTGGGTCCCCTCCTGGGATCCCACCTCGGCGTCGTCAGCGTCACGAGGAGTGGAGGCGGTCGGAAGGGAATCCATATCCGATGTGCCCAAGGACCCGCTCGACGAAGCGGGAAGATCGTCCTTGGGCGGACTACAAGGTTGTATGCGGCATTAGAAATACACTATGTGACAAAAAGAAAAATCTTAAATCATCTAGGAGTCTGGATACTTACGATCTCGCCAGGGGCTTGGCCCTTGAGGGCCACTCCTCGTCGCCGTCGCCGACTTTGGCGGAACAGTCCGGAGGAAGGGTCCTTCCCTTCTTGGACCCTTCGGCCTCCCTTGTTGGGGAGGCCTTCCTCTTCTTCTCCCCCCCCCCCCCCCCCGCTGGGGGAGAGGCCTCTTTCTCCTCCTCCTCGTCCTCGGGGGAGGAGTCCGCCTCGGAGTCATCGGACGATGAGTCTAATACCACCTGACGTCGGGAACTCCTTCGGGTTCCCGCGGCCTTCTTCTTGGCCTTCTTCTCCGGCACTACGTACAGTGCCGGGACCAGCAGCCCTGTCAAACGGGCGTCTGCTGGGTCTTCTGGAAGGGGAGCCGGACAGTTAACCTGTCCAGACGTCTTCTGCCAGTCCTGTTAAAGGTAATGGGAGTTTAGATCCCACATAAAGTCAAACTATGAAAAGCAAGTGTCCCATAAAGGATAACCTGGCTTACCTCGCCAGCTGGACGCTGCGAGCTGAATCCGCGATCTTCGGTAGCTGATGCGGGAGCTTCGGCGCCCTTGAACAGCACCCTCCAGGCCTCTTTGTACATAGTGTCGAAGAGGCCGCTCAAGGCCCGGTGCTGTGCCGGATCAAACTCCCACAAATTTAAGTCCTGTTGCTGGCAGGGGAGAATCCGGCGGACGAGCATGACCTGGATCACGTTGACAAGCTTAAGCTTCTTGTTCACCAGGGTCTGGAGACAGGACTGGAGTCCGATCAGCTCCTTCGAACTACCCCAAAGCAAGCCCTTCTCTTTCCAGGAGGTGAGCTGCATGGGGATGCCAGATCTAAATTCGGGGGCCGCTGCCCATTTAGGGTCACGCGGCTCGGTGATGTAGAACCACCCCGATTGCCACCCTTTGATGGATTCCACGAAGGCACCCTTGAGCCAAGTGACGTTGGGCATTTTTCCCACCATGGCGCCTCCGCACTCCGCTTGGCTGCCCTTCACAACCTTCGGCTTGACATTGAAGGTCTTTAGCCACAAGCCGAAGTGGGGCTGGATGCAGAGGAAGGCCTCACACACGACGATAAACGTCGAGATGTTGAGGATGAAATTTGGGGCCAGATCGTGGAAATCCAGGCCGTAGTAGTACATGAGCCCCGGGACAAAGGGGTGGAGTGGGAAGCCCAGTCCGCAGAGGAAATGGGGAAGGAATACCACCCTCTCATGGGGCCTGGGGGTGGGGATGAGCTGCCCCTCGTCGGGCAGCCGATGCGCGATGTCGCTGGACAGATATCCGGCGTTGCGCAGCTTCTCGATGTGCCCCTCCATAACGGAGGAGGCCATCCACTTGCCTCCCGCTCCGGACATGGCTGGAGAAGGTCGAGGTGAGATGTGCGGACTTGGGCGCTGGAGCTCGAGTGCGCGGAGATGGATAAGCAAAGGAGGAAGAAGGCGTAGGTTAAAAGGGTGGATCCTTATCCCCTTATATATGGGCGGACGAAACTATGCGTCCCCACTGGCCTGATAAAACTCACTTATCTCCCAAGTGCCACAATCAATGGCGCGGTTGGGTTACCCACGTCCGTATTGATGGGAATCCCGGAATAAGGGGAACACGATCTCTGCTTCGACAAGATGTGCCAAGGAAACCGCTTCGCTAAACGCGCTTAGGTGGTATAATAAAAACGATTCGAGTAAAGGCTTGGCCGTGGGTGACGTCACGCCACAAAATACGTCAGCAGATTGAACTTGTGTAAATATCATTCTCTCTACGGTGGTATGTGGAATTCATTTTACAGAGCCGAACACTATCCTGGTGTTCACAATCTTCTATGAATTATTCGGAGGAGGAACCCGCCTTGCAATGCCGAAGACAATATGCGCGTCGGACTCGTCGTCATTGAAGCCTGGTTCAGGGGCTACTGAGGGAGTCCTGGACTAGGGGGTGTCCGGATAGCTGAACTATCATCATCGGCCGGACTCCAAGACTATGAAGATACAAGATTGAAGACTTCGTCCCGTGTCTGGATGGGACTTTCCTTGGCGTGGAAGGCAAGCTTGGCAATACGGATATGTAGATCTCCTACCATTGTAACCGACTCTGTGTAACCCTAGCCCTCTCCGTTGTCTATATAAACTAGAGGGTTTTAGTCCGTAGGACACAACAACAACAACGACGACAATCATACCATAGGCTAGCTTCTAGGGTTTAGCCTCCTTGATCTCGTGGTAGATCCACTCTTGTACTACCCATGTCATCAATATCAATCAAGCAGGAGTAGGGTTTTACCTCCATCGAGAGGGCCCGAACCTGGGTAAAAACATCGTGTCCCTTGTCTCCTGTTACCATCCGCCTAGACGCACAGTTCGGGACCCCCTACCCGAGATCCGCCGGTTTTGACACCGACACTGGGCGCACGGGCTGGAGCAGTACAGCAAGGTCGTCCGCGCGCTTCTTGACGGCGGTGAACTTGCGGATGGAGTTGACCATCATGTCGTACATGCGAGAGGCGAAGCCGGCATCGGCGAGGGCTACGATGCCTGCGGTCGCCAGCACCGTCTGGAAACGCTGCATGGTGTGGGGCCGCAGGCCGGCGCCTTGGATGATTTGGCACAGCTGACTGCCGCTCGCGTCCATCGCCTCCATAGGTGCTTGTGGCTTCTGGTCACTTGGTCTTGGATTGGAGTGAGTAGTGTTGCGCAGAGACTTGGGAGTAGATGGATTGGAGTGGTGGGGCACCTTTATTATATGAGAGTCCAAACTTTGTTGCATTCACATTGTGCTGGCTCTTGTCTGCTTCTCCAATTAATTCCCTCTGCATGTAATTGAGGATGCATCATTGACCGTTCAACGTCTCGGGAATAGCTACCCTCTTCCTCCTTGGCATTCAAGCACCTATGGACCCGTCGATGACGAGGTGCCTATGGTGACTTCGTAAATTTCAAGATGATAATGTCGTGCGTGTGTGCGTTCATAGGGGTGAGTGTATGCGCATGTATATGAGCGCTTGCGTCTGTACTGTGTCAAAAAAAACAACGTAAATGCCTGTCAAAAAGAGACTAGTTAGTATACTCAATATTGTGCACCTCGGAGAGGAAAACGATAGAACTAGTATGTACTTATTTACGGTGCAGATTCACTCATTTTGCTCCATATGTACTCCGTCCCGGTGTAGTCTAGTCACTTGTTGAAATCTCTAGAAGGGTAAATACTCATTTCTGGTTTACAGGGCTATACTAGCAAGTAGTTGTATGTACTAGTACAATAGAGGGCTCACATAGCAATTTTGTCTCATGCACGAGCCTGGCTATATGCGTGCTCCAATGTTCGCAACTGCAACATTCGGTTTGCGCTTGGCTCTTCGCCTCTTCGAGAAGACGAACCATGATGTTACTATTACTGCTTCTACAGTGTCGAATCCACTGCTGCATGTCCGTCCACCGCGAGCGTGATGGATAGCTTGTTGTAGAAGTACTACTAAGCAAAAGCATGTCCTCATTTGCGAGCAACAGCGCGCATGGGCGAGGGAGAAGGCTGTTGGAAATATGCCCTAGATGCAATAATAAAAGATTATTATTATATTTCCTTGTTCATGATAATTATCTTTATTCATGCTATAACTGTATTATCCGGAAATCGTAATACACGTGTGAATACATAGACCATAATATGTCCCTAGTAAGCCTCTAGTTGACTAGCTCGTTGATCAACAGATAGTCATGGTTTCCTGACTATGGACATTAGATGTCGTTGATAACGGGATCACATCATTAGGAGAATGATGTGATGGACAAGACCCAATCCTAAGCATAGCACAAGATCGTGTAGTTCGTTTTTCTTGAGCTTTTCCAATGTCAAGTATCCTTTCCTTAGACCATGAGATCGTGTAACTCCCGGATACCGTAGGAGTGCTTTGGGTGTACCAAATGTCACAACGTAACTGGGTGACTATAAAGGTGCACTACAGGTTTCTCTGAAAGTGTCTGTTGGGTTAACACGGATCGAGACTGGGATTTGTCACTCCAAATGACGGAGAGGTATCTCTGGGCCCACTCGGTAATGCATCATCATAATGAGCTCAAAGTGACCAAGTGTTTGGTCACGGGATCATGCATTACGGTATGAGTAAAGTGACATGCCGGCAACGAGACTGAACGAGGTATTGGGATACCGACGATCGAGTCTCGGGCAAGTAATGTACCGATTGACAAAGGGAATTGAATACAGGGTTGTTCGAATCCTCGACATCGTGGTTCATCCGATGAGATCATCGAGGAGCATGTGGGAGCCAACATGGGTATCCAGATCCCGCTGTTGGTTATTGCCCGAGAGCCGTCTCGGTCATGTCTACGTGTCTCCCGAACCCGTAGGGTCTACACACTTAAGGTTCGGTGACGCTAGGGTTGTATGAATATGAGTATGCAGCAAACCGAATGTTGTTCGGAGTCCCGGATGAGATCTCGGACGTCACGAGGAGTTTCGGAATTGTCCGGAGGTAAAGAATTATATATAGGAAGTGTTGTTCCGGCCATCGGGAAAGTTTCGGGGTCACCCGGTATTGTACCGGGACCACCGGAAGGGTCCCGGGGGTCCACCGGGTGGGGCCACCCATCCCGGAGGGCCCCATGGGCTAAAGTGGGGAGGGGAACCAGCCCATAGTGGGCTGGTGCGCCCCCCTTGGCCCACCCCCTGCGCCTAGGGTTGAAACCCTAGGGTGGGGGGGCGCCCCACTTGCCTTGGGGGGCACTCCACCCCCCTGGCCACCGCCCCCCTGGGAGATCTGATCTTCAAGGGCCGGCGCCCCCCCTGGGGGCCTATATAAAGGGAGGGGAGTGAGGGGCAGCCGCCCCCTGAAGTTCTGGCGCCTCCCTCCCCCTGCTACACCTCTTCCTCCTCCCACAGTTGCTTGGCGAAGCCCTGCCGGAGTTCTGCTGCATCCACCACCACGCCGTCGTGCTGCTGGATCATCATCAACCTCTCCTTCCCCCATGCTGGATCAAGATGGAGGAGACATCACGCTGACCGTACGTGTGTTGAACGGGAGGTGCCGTCCATTCGGCGCTAGGATCTTCGGGATAGGATCACGACGAGAACGACTACCTCAACCCCGTTCTTTTGAACGCTTCCGCTCCCGATCTACAAAGTGGTATGTAGATGCATCTCTCTTTCACTCGTTGCTTAGATGAACTCATAGATGGATCTTGGTGAAACCGTAGGAAAAATTTTAATTTTCTGCAACGTTCCCCAACAATGGCATCATGAGCTAGGTCTATGCGTAGTTCTCTATTGCATGAGTAGAACACAATTTTGTTGTGGGCGTAGATCTTCTCAACTTGCTTGCCGCTACTAGTCTTATCTTGCTTCAGCAGTATTGTAGGATGAAGCGGCCCAGACCAACCTTACACATACGCTTACGTGAGACCGGCTCCACCGACTGACATGCACTAGTTGCATAAGGTGGCTGGCGGGTGTCTGTCTCTCCCACTTTAGTTGGAGCGGATTCGATGAAAAGGGTCCTTATGAAGGGTAAATATAAGTTGACAAATCACGTTGTGGCTTTAACGTAGGTAAGAAAACGTTCTTGCTAGATCACCTATAGAAGCCACGTAAAACTTGCAACAACAATTAGAGGACGTCTAACTTGTTTTTGCAGCAAGTGTCTTGTGATGTGATATGGCCAAAGTTGTGATGAATGATGAATGATATATATGTGATGTATGAGATCATGTTCTTGTAATAGGAATCACGACTTGCATGTCGATGAGTATGACAACCGGCAGGAGCCATAGGAGTTGTCTTTATTTTTGTATGACCTGCGTGTCATTGAAGAACGCCATGTAAACTACTTTACTTTATTGCTAAACGCGTTAGCCATAGAAGTAGAAGTAGTTGTTCGCGTGACAACTTCATGAAGACACGATGATGGAGATCATGATGATGGAGATCATGGTGTCATGCCGGTGACGAAGATGATCATGGAGCCCCGAAGATGGAGATCAAAGGAGCTATATGATATTGGCCATATCATGTCACTACTATATAATTGCATGTGATGTTTATTATGTTTATGCATCTTGTTTACTTAGAACGACGGTAGTAAATAAGATGATCACTTATAACAATTTCAAGAAAGTGTTCTCCCCTAACTGTGCACCGTTGCTAAAGTTCGTCGTTTCGAAGCACCACGTGATGATCGGGTGTGATAGATTCTTACGTTCACATACAATGGGTGTAAGACAGTTTTACACATGCAAAACACTTAGGGTTAACTTGACAAGCCTAGCATGTACAGACATGGCCTCGGAACACAGAGACCGAAAGGTCGAACACGAGTCGTATGGAAGATACGATCAACATGGAGATGTTCACCGACGATGACTAGTCCGTCTCTCGTGATGATCGGACACGGCCTAGTCGACTCGGATCGTGTAACACTTAGATGACTAGAGGGATGTCTAATCTGAGTGGGAGTTCATTGTAATAATTTGATTAGATGAACTTAATTATCATGAACTTAGTCTAAAACCTTTGTAAATATGTCTTGTAGATCAAACGGCCGCCGTTCATGTCAACATGAACTTCAACGCGTTCCTAGAGAAAACCAAGCTGAAAGATGATGGCAGCAACTATACGGACTGGGTCCGG
The DNA here is from genome assembly GCA_963921465.1 of Triticum timopheevii. Classification (NCBI taxonomy): domain Eukaryota; kingdom Viridiplantae; phylum Streptophyta; class Magnoliopsida; order Poales; family Poaceae; genus Triticum; species Triticum timopheevii. Next base: position 176,591,782 of record OY997272.1, read on the forward strand.
AACCTGAGGATCATCCTCATAGCTGCCAGGAAAAAATATGTCCTAGAAGGACCGCTAGGTGATGCACCCGTTCCAGAGAACCAAGACGTTATGAACGCTTGGCAGTCACGTGCTGATGATTACTCCCTCATTCAGTGCGGCATGCTTTACAGCTTAGAACCGGGGCTCCAAAAGCGTTTTGAGCAACACGGAGCATATGAGATGTTCGAGGAGCTGAAACTGGTTTTCCAAGCTCATGCCCGGGTCAAGAGATATGAAGTCTCCGACAAGTTCTATAGTTGTAAGATGGAGGAAAATAGTTCTGTCAGTGAGCACATACTCAAAATGTCTGGGTTGCACAACCGCCTGTCCCAGCTGGACATTAATCTCCCGGATGAGGCGGTCATTGACAGAATCCTTCAGTCGCTCCCACCGAGCTATAAGAGCTTTGTGATGAACTACAATATGCAGGGGATGGTGAAAACTATTCCTGAAGTATTTTCAATGCTGAAGTCAGCAGAGGTAGAAATCAAGAGGGAACATCAAGTGTTGATGGTCAATAAAACCACTAAGTTCAAGAAGGGCAAGGGCAAGAAGAACTTCAAGAAAGACGGCAAGGATGTTGCCGCGTCCGGTAAGCCAGTTGCCGGGAAGAAGTCAAAGAATGGACCCAAGCCTGAGACTGAGTGCTTTTATTGCAAAGGGAAGGGTCACTGGAAGCGGAACTGCCCCAAATACTTAGCGGACAAGAAGGCTGTCAACACTAAAGGTATATTTGATATACATGTAATTGATGTGTACCTTACCAGTACTCGTAGTAACTCCTGGGTATTTGATACCGGTGCCGTTGCTCATATTTGTAACTCACAGCAGGAGCTGCGGAATAAGCGGAGACTGGCGAAGGACGAGGTGACGATGCGCGTCGGGAATGGTTCCAAGGTCGATGTGATCGCCGTCGGCACGCTACCTCTACATTTACCTACGAGATTAGTTTTAAACCTTAATAATTGTTATTTAGTGCCAAGTTTGAGCATGAACATTGTATCTGGATCTCGTTTGATACGAGATGGCTACTCATTTAAATCCGAGAATAATGGTTGTTCTATTTATATGAGAGATATGTTTTATGGTCATGCCCCAATGGTCAATGGTTTATTCTTAATGAATCTCGAGCGTAATATTACACATATTCATAGTGTGAATACCAAAAGATGTAAAGCTGATAACCATAATCCCACATACTTGTGGCACTGCCGCCTTGGTCACATTGGTGTCAAGCGCATGAAGAAGCTCCATGCTGATGGACTTTTAGAGTCTCTCAATTATGAATCATTTGACACATGCGAACCATGCCTCATGGGCAAAATGACCAAGACTCCGTTCTCCGGAACAATGGAGCGAGCAACCAACTTATTGGAAATCATACATACCGATGTGTGCGGTCCAATGAGCGTTGAGGCTCGCGGAGGATATCGTTATGTTCTCACTCTCACTGATGACTTGAGTAGATATGGGTATGTCTACTTAATGAAACACAAGTCTGAGACCTTTGAAAAGTTCAAGGAATTTCAGAATGAGGTAGAGAATCAACGTGACCGAAAGATAAAATTCCTACGATCAGATCATGGAGGAGAATATTTAAGTCACGAATTTGGTACACACTTAAGGAAATGTGGAATCGTTTCACAACTCACGCCGCCTGGAACACCTCAGCGTAACGGTGTGTCCGAACGTCGTAATCGCACTCTATTGGATATGGTGCGGTCTATGATGTCTCTTACCGATTTACCGCTATCATTTTGGGGATACGCTCTAGAGACAACTACATTCACTTTAAATAGGGCACCATCCAAATCCGTTGAGACGACACCATATGAATTATGGTTTGGGAAGAAACCTAAGCTGTCGTTTCTAAAAGTTTGGGGATGCGATGCTTATGTCAAGAAACTTCAACCTGAAAAGCTCGAACCCAAGTCGGAAAAATGCGTCTTCATAGGATACCCTAAGGAAACCATTGGGTATACCTTCTACTTAAGATCCGAGGGCAAGATCTTTGTTGCCAAGAACGGATCCTTTCTGGAAAAAGAGTTTCTCTCAAAAGAAGTAAGTGGGAGGAAAGTAGAACTCGATGAAGTACTACCTGTTGAACAGGAAAGTAGTGCAGCTCAGGAAAATGTTCCTGTGATGCCTACACCGAGTGGAGAGGAAAATAATGATGATGATCAAGGTACTTCGGATCAAGTTGCTACTGAACTTCGTAGGTCCACAAGGACACGTTCCGCACCAGAGTGGTACGGCAACCCTGTCCTGGAAATCATGTTGTTAGACAACGGTGAACCTTCGAACTATGAAGAAGCGATGGCGGGCCCAGATTCCAACAAATGGCTTGAAGCCATGCGATCCGAGATAGAATCCATGTATGAAAACAAAGTATGGACTTTGACAGACTTGCCCGATGATCGGCGAGCGATAGAAAACAAATGGATCTTTAAGAAGAAGATGGACGCGGATGGAAATGTTACCATCTATAAAGCTCGACTTGTCGCTAAGGGTTATCGACAAGTTCAAGGGGTTGACTACGACGAGACATTCTCTCCCGTAGCAAAGCTGAAGTCCGTCTGAATCATGTTAGCAATTGCCGCATACTATGATTATGAGATATGGCAGATGGACGTCAAAACGGCATTCCTTAACGGACATCTTAAGGAAGAACTGTATATGATGCAGCCAGAAGGTTTTGTCGATCCTAAAGATGCTAACAAAGTATGCAAGCTCCAGCGATCCATTTATGGGCTGGTGCAAGCATCTCGGAGTTGGAACATTCGCTTTGATGAGATGATCAAAGCGTTTGGGTTTATGCAGACTTATGGAGAAGCCTGCGTTTACAAGAAAGTGAGTGGGAGCTTTGTAGCATTTCTCATATTATATATAGATGACATACTCTTGATGGGAAATGATATAGAACTTTTGGACAGCATCAAGGCCTACTTGAATAAGTGTTTTTCAATGAAGAACCTTGGAGAAGCTGCTTACATATTAGGCATCAAGATCTATAGGGATAGATCGAGACGCCTCATAGGTCTTTCACAAAGCACATACCTTGATAAGATTTTGAAGAAGTTCAAAATGGATCAGTCCAAGAAAGGGTTCTTGCCTGTGTTGCAAGGTGTGAGATTGAGCTCGGCTCAATGCCCGACCACGGAAAAAGATAAAGAAGAGATGAGTGTCATCCCCTATGCTTCAGCCATAAGATCTATTATGTATGCCATGCTGTGTACCAGACCTGATGTAAACCTTGCTGTAAGTTTGGTAGGAAGGTACCAAAGTAATCCCGGCAAGGAACACTGGACAGCGGTCAAGAATATCCAGAAGTACCTGAAAAGGACAAAGGACATGTTTCTCATTTATGGAGGTGACGAAGAGCTCGTCACAAAGGGTTACGTCGACGCTAGCTTCGACACAGATCTAGATGACTCTAAGTCACAAACCGGATACGTGTATATGTTGAATGGTGGAGCTGTGAGCTGGTGCAACTGCAAGCAGAGCGTCGTGGCGGGATCTACATGTGAAGCGGAGTACATGGCAGCCTCGGAGGCAGCACATGAAGCAATTTGGGTGAAGGAGTTTATCACCGACCTAGGAGTCATACCCAATGCGTCGGGGCCGATCAAACTCTTCTGTGACAACACTGGAGCTATTGCCCTTGCCAAGGAGCCTAGGCTTCACAAGAAGACCAGGCACATCAAGCGTCGTTTCAACTCCATCCGTGAAAATGTAGAAGATGGAGACATAGATATTTGCAAAGTACATACGGATCTAAATGTCGCAGATCCGTTGACTAAACCTGTCTCGCGAGCAAAACATGATCAACACCAGAACTCTATGGGTGTTCGATTCATCACAATGTAACTAGATTATTGACTCTAGTGCAAGTGGGAGACTATTGGAAAAATGCCCTAGAGGCAATAATAAAAGATTATTATTATATTTCCTTGTTCATGATAATTGTCTTTATTCATGCTATAATTGTATTATCCGGAAATCGTAATACACGTGTGAATACATAGACCATAATATGTCCCTAGTAAGCCTCTAGTTGACTAGCTCGTTGATCAACAGATAGTCATGGTTTCCTGACTATGGACATTAGATGTCGTTGATAATGGGATCACATCATTAGGAGAATGATGTGATGGACAAGACCCAATCCTAAGCATAGCACAAGATCGTGTAGTTCGTTTTGCTAGAGCTTTTCCAATGTCAAGTATCCTTTCCTTAGACCATGAGATCGTGTAGCTCCCAGATACCGTAGGAGTGCTTTGGGTGTACCAAACGTCACAACGTAACTAGGTGGCTATAAAGGTGCACTACAGGTTCCTCCAAAAGTGTCTGTTGGGTTGACACAGATCGAGACTGGGATTTGTCACTCCGTATGACGGAGAGGTATCTCTGGGCCCACTCGGTAATGCATCATCATAATGAGCTCAAAGTGACCAAGTGTTTGGTCACGGGATCATGCATTACGGTACGAGTAAAGTGACTTGCCGGCAACGAGACTGAACGAGGTATTGGGATACCGACGATCGAGTCTCGGGCAAGTAACGTACCAATTGACAAAGGGAATTGAATACGGGGTTGTTCGAATCCTCGACATCGTGGTTCATCCGATGAGATCATCTAGGAGCATGTGGGAGCCAACATGGGTATCCAGATCCCGCTGTTGGTTATTGCCCGAGAGCCGTCTCGGTCATGTCTACGTGTCTCCCGAACCTGTAGGGTCTACACACTTAAGGTTCGGTGACGCTAGGGTTGTATGAATATGAGTATGCAGCAAACCGAATGTTGTTCGGAGTCCCGGATGAGATCCCCGACGTCACGAGGAGTTTCGGAATGGTCCAGAGGTAAAGAATTATATATAGGAAGTGTTGTTTCGGCCATCGGGAAAGTTTCGGGGTCACCCGGTATTGTACCGGGACCACCGGAAGGGTCCCGGGGGTCCACCGGGTGGGGCCACCCATCCCGGAGGTCCCCATGGGCTAAAGTGGGGAGGGCAACCAGCCCGTAGTGGGCTGGTGCGCCCCCCTTGGCCCACCCCCTGCGCCTAGGGTTGAAACCCTGGGGTGGGGGCGCCCCACTTGCCTTGGGGGGCACTCCACCCCCCTGGCCGCCGCCCCCCCTGGGAGATCTGATCTCCAAGGGCCGGCTCCCCCCCTGGGGGCCTATATAAAGGGAGGGGAGTGAGGGGCAGCCGCACCCTGAAGTTCTGGCGCCTCCCTCCCCCTGCTACACCTCTTCCTCCTCCCACAGTTGCTTGGCGAAGCCCTGCCGGAGTTCTGCTGCATCCACCACCACGCCGTCGTGCTGCTGGATCATCATCAACCTCTCCTTCCCCCTTGCTGGATCAAGACGGAGGAGATGTCATGCTGACCGTACGTGTGTTGAACGCGGAGGTACCATCCGTTCGGCGCTAGGATCTCCGGTGATAGGATCACGACGAGAACGACTACCTCAACCCCGTTCTTTTGTACGCTTCCGCTCGTGATCTACAAAGTGGTATGTAGATGCATCTCTCTTTCACTCGTTGCTTAGATGAACTCATAGATGGATCTTGGTGAAACCGTAGGAAAAATTTTAATTTTCTGCAACGTTCCCCAACAAAGGCGTGTAGTAAAATCAAGCTTCTCCTCGTTCTATGAGTTGACGCGACACATCATAGCACTGGCCCCACATGCTTGCCTCTAAACTTGGGTGAAAGACCCGTAATGTACAATATATTTGCTGCAACCTCTAACATTTACCCACCACAAATTAAAATATATGTCGCCATATGCATCGTTCTGATGCAGAGGCCGGGGAGTCCCCCCTTTTCGAAAAAAAACAAATTAAAATATATATTCCTATCTTGACCAAATGAGCGTGCAAACTACAATCACCAGGGTGACAGGTAGGGCTAGAAGACTATTTTAATTTTAAAAAACTTCGAGACGGCCACATAGCATGGAGCCGACCCCAACGATTTTAAGCTTACAGGCACGGTACACGCTATCTAGACTACTCTACACATGAAACTGCCACACGAGCGTCCGGGCTGCGCTTGGCTCTTCGCCTCTTCGGGAAGTCGAACAATGATGGTGTACTACTGCACTGGAGGAGTACTACAGTACACTTCTGGCCATCTGACACCGATTGAACTGCTGCATGTCCACCGTGTGCGGGGAGGAGAGCGTGTAGCGAAAGCTTCTCCTAGTCTTGCCAGCCACCACGCTCATGGGCGAGGGAGGGATGCTCCTGTCTTTGCGTGTATGACAGGTGGGCCCGACAGGTGTGTGGCCAACCTGTCATACAGCCAAAGGCAGGTGCAGTTAAGTCCGCAAGGGAGAGGATAATCAAACTTCTCGTTGATGTACGAGTTGACATGACACATCAAAGCACTGCACTCGATATATTTCAATAATTTGCGTTTACCGATGCATTAATTACAATGCATGCATGCATGCCGTGACTCTTCTTTTGATAGTACTTGCATGTGTTGATTTAATGCACCTTGAAGTAGTACTCCCTCCGTTCCTAAATTATAAGTCTTTGTAGGGATTCCATTATGAATTACATACGGATGTATATAGATGCATTTTAAGTGTGGATTCATTCATTTTGCTCCGTATGTAGTCCACCTAGTGAAATCTCTATAAAGACTTACTCCCTCCGTTCGGAATTAGGCTGGTCATAGTGGGGAGTAACTTAGACTAGTAACATGCATACGTTACTAGTCTATGTTACTACCTCTATAGTGCATAGTATCATAGATTAGTATCATAGATGGTCCCATTTATTTCCATGCATGACACATAGTAGCACCATATTTATTATGTTACGGTATCTACCTATGTTACTATAACCATCTCTCTCTTCTTTAATTGCCTGCCACATAAGCATGTTTGCGAGTCCCAAGTGCATGATACTACTTATGTTACTCCTACTATGGCCAGCCTTACTTGTCGCGAAAATGGATGTATCTAGACGTATTTTAGTTCTAGATACATCCATTTCCGAGACAAGTAATTCCGAATGGAGGGAGTACATTTAGGAACGAAGGGAGTATAAAATATGTGGCGGTAAGCTTTTTAATACCCCGGCCCAAGTCGAGAGATGGTTGTGCACGAGGAGGGCGAGATCATGCAGACCGAACAGGAACAGGACCCGATGATGGAGCTCTCTAAGGTCTCGATGGACCTCACCATGCTCCACTGCCCCTTGTCCCTCCTCCCCTTGACGCCTCCAGTGTATGAGGTTCGAATACACCTCGTCCGTTCGGCTGATTGAGCAAGGTGCGGGTTTCTTGATTGATGTGCTGTTGGATTGATTTCTGCAGTGCAAGGGAGGGCACCTGGCCTGCGCGCACTGCCGCGTCGAGCACCCCGGGAACCAGCGGTAGTGCCAGAAGTGTGAGCGTGGCGGTGGCTTCGACGTGCGGAACACGGCGGTGGACTCCGTCCTTCCGTCGGCGAGGGTGGAGTGCCCGCATGAAGGTTGTGGGCTCTACGTCACTTACCACAAGCTCGCCGATCACCAGAGCGTGTGTCTGCTCGCGCCCTGCAAATGCCCCGTGCCCGTCTACAGCTACGAAGGCCCGCCGCCGGCGCTCTACCACCACATCAGCACCGCACATCCCATGCCCGTGCACAAGATCCAGTACGGCAAAGTGCTCCAGCTGCAAGTGCCACTGTCGGAGCCATGGCTCTTGCTGTTCGTGGAGGAGGACCACCGCGCATTTTTTTGGTCGGCGTTTTGCCGTGTCGGTTGTCTGCATCAGAGCGGGGGCGTCCCCACTGCCGCACTACTTGGCCAAGTTGTGGGCGAACGGCCCGCCGGGGGAGCCCAAAGGCACGACCGACGCTGTCAAGGTGGAAATGGAGGTGACAAGCAGCAAGGACCCCAGCGACGTCGACGTGCAGGAGCTGACTGAGGGAGTCCTGGACTAGGGGGTGTCCAGACAGCCGGACTATCATCATCCGCCGGACTCCAAGACTACGAAGATACAAGATTGAAGACTCCGTCCCGTGTCCGGATGGGACTTTCCTTGGCGTGGAAGGCAAGCTTGGCGATACGGATATGTAGATCTCCTACCATTGTAACCGACTCTGTGTAACCCTAGCCTTCTCCGGTGTCTATATAAACCGGAGGGCTTTAGTCCGTAGGACACAACATACATTACAACAATCATACCATAGGCTAGCTTTAGGGTTTAGCCTCCTTGATCTCGTGGTAGATCCACTCTTGTACTACCCATATCATCAATATTAATCAAGCAGGACGTAGGGTTTTACCTCCATCAAGAGGGCCCGAACCTGGGTAAAACATCGTGTCCCTTGTCTCCTGTTACCATCCGCCTAGACGCACAGTTCGGGACCCCCTACCTGAGATCCGCCGGTTTTGACACCGACATTGGTGCTTACATTGAGAGTTCCTCTGTGTCGTCACCGATAGGCTCGATGGCATCTTCAATCAACAACGCTGTCCAGGGTGAGACTTTTCTCCCCGGACAGATCTTCGTATTCGGCGTCTTCGCACTGCGGGCTAATTCACTTGGCCATCTAGAGCAGATTGAAAGCTACGGCCCTGGCCATCAGGTCAGATTCAGAAGCCTAAACTTCACGGCCAACATCCGCGGGGACTTGATCTTCGACGGGCTCGAGCCACAGCCAAGCGCGCCGCACTGCTACGATGGGCATGATCTAGCTCTACCGCCGAACAGTGCCTTGGTGGCTGCACAAGAATCCGCTCCGGCCCTTAGTCCGGAGCCGATCGCCCAGATCGAGGACCGGTGGTTGGACACCGCCTCGGGGACTGCAACTCCCACGGCGATGGAGCCGAACACTAGCTTTGTCCCTCGCGAAGCTCGTAACTCCGAGGTGCCGGACTCCGGACCTCCCATGCCCCTGCCAATCGAATCTGATTGGGCGCCGGTTATGGAATTCACCACCGCGGACATCTTCCAACACTCACCCTTTGGCGACATCCTAAATTCGCTAAAGCACCTCTCTCTATCCGGAGAGGCCTAGCCGGACTACGGCCAGGACGGTTGGGATTCGGGAGACGAAGAAATTCAAAGCCCACCCACCACCCACTTTGTAGCCACTGTCGACGATCTAACCGACATGCTAAACTATGACTCCGAAGACATCGACGGCATGGACAACGATGCCGGAGACGAACAAAAACCAGCGCCTACAGGGCAAGTGAAGACCACCTCGTCATATGACGTATACATGGTGGATACCCCAAAAGGAAGTGACAACGAGGACCAACGGGGCGCGGCAGATAATCCCGCCGACAAACAACCAAAACGGCGACGCAGACGCTGCCCTAAATCCCGCCTCGACAACAACAGCGCTCTTAATGACCCAGCAATACAGCAGGGCAAATCAGTGGACGACGAACACGCAGACAAGCAACCGCCCGAACAGGACGAGTCAGATAATCAGTCCAAGCCCAGCGAAAACAATAGTCCAGACAACCTCAGGCCGGACACACCGCCGGAGAATAAAAACCTTCGGAAAAGACTCGTCGCCACAGCAAGAAGCTTGAAGAAAGGAAAATGGAAGCTCAAAAACAGCGGAAACACACTCAGAATGAGGTGGAGCAAAGTGCTCAAAACCGCAGACAAATACGGCAATGGCCATCAATCAAAGAGCTACCCGAAGCGCAAGCTACTGCCAGAATTTGATGAGGAGTCCATAGAGCCCCCACAGTCAAAAAACAAAGAGGCCGCCTGGTTGGATAGACGGCCAGATGACAGGCCAAAATCCAAAAGCGGCGCCACATATAAACCGACTAATGACCCTGGAAAGACAGATGGCCCAGCCAGGTCCATTTACGGGCCAAAAAAGAGGGCCCCAGGAAGCAACGCAACACACCAAGTGTCCGAAGACATCGGTGCACCCAAATACAGGGGCGCCGCACACCCACTATGTTTCACCAACGAGGTGCTGGATCACGAATTCCCAGCAGGGTTTAAACCCATAAACATAGAGGCCTACGACGGAACAACAGACCCTGGAGTCTGGATAGAGGATTACATACTACACATACACATGGCTAGAGGAGATTATCTCCACGCCATAAAATACTTACCCCTCAAGCTCAAAGGGCCAGCCCGTCATTGGCTCAAAAGCCTCCCAGAAAACACTATTGGAAGTTGGGAAGAGCTCGAGGATGCGTTTAGAGCAAACTTTGAAGGAACTTATGTCCGCCCTCCGGATGCAGATGATCTAAGTCATATAACTCAGCAGCCCGGAGAGTCAGCGCGCAAATTCTGGAATAGGTTCCTCACCAAAAAGAACCAAATAGTCGATTGTCCGGACGCCGAAGCCTTAGCAGCTTTTAAACACAACGTCCGAGACGAATGGCTCGCCAGACACCTCGGCCAAGAGAAGCCGAGGACAATGTCCGCACTAACAAGCCTCATGACCCGCTTTTGTGTGGGAGAGGATAGCTGGCTAGCAAGATGCAGCACCAGCGACCCAAGTACATCCGAGATCAGAGATGGAAACGGAAAATCACGGCGCAGAAAAGAGCAGCGTCGGAATAAAGAGAAAAGCCCAAAGAGCACGGCAGTCAATGCCGGATTCAAAAGCTCGCGGCCAAACAACAAAACACCGCCTCTTAAGGATAACAGCGATGAGCTATCCAACTTAAACAAGATTTTGGGTCGGATATGTCAAATCCATAGTACCCCCGGAAGGCCTGCAAACCACACCCACCGAGATTGTTGGGTTTTCAAACAGTCCGGCCGACTAAACGCCGAACACAAGGGGCTTGACGCATCAAGCGAAGATGATAAACCCCACCAGCAGAGCACCGGAAAAGAAAAGAATTTCCCACAAGAGGTCAAAGCAGTAAATTCACTTCATGTGATAATACGGAAAAACAGTGTGGCACCCGTTAAAATGGGTCTCGCACGGTCCAACCCAGCGGAACATAGAGATTGGACATCAAAACCAATCACTTTTGACCACCTGGATTATTCCAGAAGCGTTCGAAATGCAGGATGGCCTGCCCTGATATTGGATCCTATAATCGACGGACTGCAATTTACACAAGTCCTGATGGACGGAGGCAGTGACTTAAACCTGCTGTATCCAAACACAATCCGCAAGTTGGGGATAGACCTTACTAAAATTCGACACAGCCGCACTCGCTTTAAAGGAGTGACGCCAGGCCCTTACGCCAAGTCCACAGGCTCCTTATTACTAGAACTCATGTTCGGATCACCGAACAACTTTCGACGCGAAAAACTAATCTTTCATATCGTCCCATTTAAAAGTAGCTATCAAGCACTCTTGGGACAAGAAGCTTTTGTCCGCTTCAACGCCATACCACATTACGCGTCTCTTACACTTAAGATGCCCGGTCCTCGTGGCATCATTTTAGTGCGAGGGTCATTTAAAGACCCCGGACACGGTCAGACGAGTCCGGCATAAATAAGCTAGGGGCTCCCTAGCCGCACACCCCTTCACAAGAGGCTGCGCGCACATGCAAATAGCGAGCTCATACAGACTCCGCTTTTCTTATTTATATTTCTTCCTTCGTATATATTTTTTGCACGAGTTCCTTTCAAACTAAGTTCCTCTCTTTTTACAGATGAACAACGTGCACACCCGTCCAGGATAACGGCACAACGGAGACACAGGCGCAGACATGCAGTAAGGACCCGTCGCGAGGATTCTTTTCAGATTAAGACCCTGCGTAAACCTTTTTTACTGTCTCTTGTTGTTATAATCCCTTGGTTTCTCATTATAACCAAAGCGGAGCCTGACGTTTTGGCATCAGCCGCGTCAGAGGACCATGCCCGTACCTGGACAATAGGGGCTTAGGGCATTGTTCTGCCCATTATTATAAAGACCGAACACCTTAGGGAGTGTTCGGCGTCTCGAGTTAGGCCTTATATGCATCAGCTCCGAATCATGTCTTTGGTCAAATGTTGGGTTTGCCCGGCTCTTGTGTTTTGCTGCCTTACGTTCCGTATCATCAGCTAATGCGGCACCAGGAGAACTACTGCGATTGTGCCACAGTTCGGCTGGGCGAGCACCTCAGTAGAGAAAGCCGAAAACTGACTGTCATGATACAGCGAGAGACTGGTCAACCACTCGATCGACTACTGGAATGTTTAGAATTCCCCGCTTTGACGAAGGACCGTTTCCCGGTCAGGCACACACGCGCCCTGAATTCGGAGAAGCGCGGTGCCCCAAGGGGCTATATCGTAGCCCCACCCTCGAACTCCAATGGCTAAGTGAAAGTGATAAAGCATCATAGTCCGGATTGCCTCGTTTGCTACGCTACCACCTCCTTAACAGGACCGAGACATCGGATTAAGTGTGAAAATGCACTATTTTTTGCGAACACCCCCGCACCTTGTGCGCGGGGGCTGAAGCCGAAGACTGCAATCTTTCAGGTTATACAAACGTATACATAAACGGCTGCATAGGAGATATTTTAACACTTGGAACGCACAAGTATAAAAAGCAGTTACAACATAATCATTGTTTTACAAGATAAAACATTCATTTGAACGTGACATTTTTCGAGCACTGTGACTCTATTACACGAGCGCCACGCATAACTTCCCCAAAATAGTGCTCGGCGGGTAACCGGCTTTCGTCCGAACCCTGGGTTGCAATAGCGGTGGCATCCATCTCTGTCCAATGTGTCTTCACACGGGCAAGGGCCATCCGCGCACCTTCGATGCAGGCCGACCGCTTCATCTCCTTGATATGCAGCACCGCTCCAAGAAATTGCTGCAATAAGCCGAAATAGCTCGTCGCCTTGGGCCTCTCTGGCCAGACATGAGCCACGATATCAGTCATGGCAAGTCCGGACAACTTGTTCAGCTCAGCCCATTTGGCCAACCGATCGGCCAACGGAAGTGAACGATCCGGACTATGGAATTGAGACCAAAATAGCTCTTCCTTCTTGTGATCCTTCTGGCCCCGGAAGTGCACAACGGCATCAGCCGCACTTGCCGCTAAGTCCATATATGGATCCTCCGGACCCCACGGCTGGCCAAGTTGGGCATACTTTGGATCCGTAAACCGGTGACGCAGCAGAAAAGGCTGGCCAGCCACAATATCTCTGGCCTGGCGCAGCTCCTCCTTCATAGCCCGCATCGCAGAATGGGCATCCTTGGCCTCGGCGGTGGCCTTCCCCAGGTCTTTCCGCTCCAATAGGCGCTCCTTTTCAAGAGCCTCATCGCGGTCGGCAGCATCCTTCAATTTCACGGCCAATTCGGCCATCTTTTCCCTGCTTAGGCAGTATGCAGCCTTTTCGGCTTTCAACTCCTCGGCCGCCCTCGAGGCAGCCGCATCACTCCTTCAGGCTTGCTCCTTAGCTTGAGCAAGCTCGGCCCGAAGGCTCTCCACAGCAGCAGCACCGTCTATATCACAGCATATATACTGTCAGAAGCGGGCTTTGACTCCCTTCAATAAGTGACTGCGGAGAATTCATTTACCTTGCGACTCGTCAAGTCGCCGGTTGACAAGCGCGATGTCCGCATCCACCACATCGAGTTGCCACATTAACTCGACAACTCCACTAGTCCGGCTAGCTCCCGGACTATCCGCCACCTACATAGGAATGACGACATTCATTACCTGTGATTTTGATCCTCGGCACGTTGTCGCTTTCGACAACCTACCAAGTCTCAGGGGCTACTATCTATACAGGGCGCACTTCTATGTGCCAAACTGTCAAAAAGGTGCGTCGTTCTTGCGTACCTCAAATCCTGCCAGCAAACTCCTGACGGCACTATGCAATCCGCTTTCGGCGGACGAAATCCTTCCAAACACCATGCTCATTAAAGCACGGTGATCTTCTGAGATGGACACCCTCTCAGGCAGATCCTTCAGCTCCCCCGGCCGGACACTAGTTGGTGCCGCACTCTCCGGCCCCACCGGACTCTGGGATACCCTCCGTGACGATACTTCAGGCTCGTCTGCCCTGTCCGACGGCGCAGCAGACGGAGGAGTTTCGCTCTCCATCATCTCCGGACGAAGATCCCCCGAAGACGAACTCGTTTGAGAAGGCCTCAGATCCGAACTGTAAGGTAAAAATTTCGGTTATCCACAGAAGCACAAATAGGGGTATTCTCTTATTAATGAACCCCCCTTTTTTTCCCACTCACGGCTCGCTGGAGGGCTGATCCTTTAGAGACGATTGTACGTCCGGGCTCTCCCCGGACACAGGACCCTCCAGTAAAGATTTCTTCCCCCGCTTAGGGGCTTTGGCCTCCGGGTCTTCGGAAGCGGTCCTCTTCTCCCCCTGGAAGGAGGGAGTTTCGATCCCCCCCTCTTCAGGCGCCCCCTTGGGCGGGGTGATAGCTCTTCTATTTTCCCCATCGCCCCCTTCTACGGGCGCGACCTCCAACATTCTGACCAGCACGGGCTCCGGTGTGGTCTCTAGGAGGGGGGCCGGACACCTTATCAGCTTCGATCGTGCTACCCACTCCTGATGAAGAGTAATGGGTTAGAAGGCGAATTTCAGAAAAGCAAACAAACAGAACGTCCGGACACTGAGCTACTTACCTGTGTATCCGGACGATTGCAGCTTAGGCCTGCGTCCTCGGTCAATTCCGGACACGCCGCCTGCGGTCCGAAGAACAACTTGTACATCTCCACGGGCGTCATACCCATGAAGTGTTGGAGAGTTCGTGGTCCCTCCGGATTGAATTCCCATAACCGGAGAGGACGGCGTTTGCAGGGCAGAAGACGCCTGATTAGCAAGACCTGTATCACCACAACCAGATTGATCTCCCTCGCTTGGAGGTCTCGAATCCGGCCTTGCAATAAAGGCACGTCTTCGGACGGCCCCCAATTGAGCCCTTGGTTGACCCACGACATCAATCGGCGTGGAGGTCCCGGGCGGAATGAAGGCGGCGGCTTTTGCTTGCTGCCCTTCGGAGCGGTGATATAGAACCACTCCTGCTGCCACAAGCCGAGTTCCTCTTGGAAGAAGCCCTCGGGCCACGGGGCATCGGCCCTCCTGCTTATGGCCGCCCCGCCGCACTCCGCTTGACGCCCCTCGATCATCTTCGGCTCCACATTGAAGGTCTTCAGCCACAGGCCGAAGTGGGGGGTGACGCGGAGGAAGGCTTCGCAGACAATAATGAATGCGGAAATATGGAGGATGGACTCCGGAGCCAAGTCGTGAAAATCCAGCCCGTAGTAGAACATGAGCCCTCTCACGAAGGGGTCCGTCGAGAAGCCTAAACCCCGACAGAGGTGGGATACGAAGACGACGTACTCACCGGGCTCGGGAGTGGGTACGGCCTGCCCTTGGGCGGGCAACCTGTGCGAAATCTCGTAGGACAGGTACTTGGCCTCACGCAGCTTTAGCACGTCCTCCTCCGTGACGGAGAAGGGCATCCACCGGCCCTGAAGGTCGGAACCGGACATTGTTGAAGATCCGAAGTGCTCGAATCTGGGGCTCTGGGTGTTGGAACTTGGAGCAAGGAGAATATTCGATGGAAGATTGAAGAAAAGAAACGAGCCTTGGTCCTCTTATAAAGGGAGAAAAATACCAAGAGTCGTCTCCGTGACCGTTCGGGATTCACCTTCGATAGAGGAGGCGTGGCGACGGGCACGGTTGGGTTACCCACGCTCGTATTGGTGAGAATCCCGGAATGAGGGGAACACGATCTCTGCTTCGACAAGACGTGCCAAGGAAACCGCTTCGCTAAACGTGCTGAGGTGGTATAATAAAAAACGATTCAAGTAAAGGCTTGGTAGCGGTGTGATGACGTGCCGCAATATACGTCAGCAGATTGGACTTGTGTACATTTTATTCTCTCTACGGTGGAATGTGGAATTTATTTTGCAGAGCCGGACACTATCCTGGTGTTCATGATCTTCTCTGGATTATTCAAAGGAGGAACCCGCCTTGCAATGCCGAACATTATGCAGCGCCGGACTTATTGTCATTGAAGCCTGGTTCAGGGGCTACTGAGGGAGTCCTGGACTAGGGGGTGTCCGGACAGCCGGACTATCATCGTCCGCCGGACTCCAAGACTACGAAGATACAAGATTGAAGACTCCGTCCCGTGTCCGGATGGGACTTTCCTTGGCGTGGAAGGCAAGCTTGGCGATACGGATATGTAGATCTCCTACCATTGTAACCGACTCTGTGTAACCCTAGCCTTCTCCGGTGTCTATATAAACCGGAGGGCTTTAGTCCGTAGGACACAACATACATTACAACAATCATACCATAGGCTAGCTTTAGGGTTTAGCCTCCTTGATCTCGTGGTATATCCACTCTTGTACTACCCATATCATCAATATTAATCAAGCAGGACGTAGGGTTTTACCTCCATCAAGAGGGCCCGAACCTGGGTAAAACATCGTGTCCCTTGTCTCCTGTTACCATCCTCCTAGACGCACAGTTCGGGACCCCCTACCCGAGATCCGCCGGTTTTGACACCGACACTGACCTTCTTGACAGTTCTGCCCAAGCTGCTGGCCAGGGCTAAGCTTGTGTCCCTCCACATTCAGATTGACAAGCTCACATCCTAAATGTTTCGACAGTGCCTTCTATTTATCTTAGTAATATGCTAATATAGGGATTACCTTGGTCTACTTTAGCTTAAGAAATGGTGGGTTTTGGTGGCGATGCAGCAATTACTTCGACATCAGATCAGTAATTTCCAACAGTCGAACGGATATTTTGTGTCTGTTGGATATAAAGTTCCTTTGGGTAAGAAGTACTACTTGTCATCAAAATGGATAAAAGGAGATGTATGTAGACATATTTTAGTTCTAGATACGTCCCTTTTTATCCATTTTGATGACAAGCACTCCCTCCGTTCCACAATACATGCCTCCCATTTGTCAAAATATAGATGTATCTAGACATGTTTTAGTATATAGGTACATCCATGATAGAGCCAATCGGATGGTTGAGAACACTACAATTCGTAGCTACAAATGCGTGTGTGACTCCCAGATGCAAAGGCCGGGGGTCATCATCCTCCTTTTCGAGAAAAAACAGACGCGTGTGTGAAGAGGATGAGTGCGTGTGTGCACCTCTTCTCTTCCTGTATAACGTACTACTAAACTCAGAGTACAAGTTTTTGTGGGTGGCACGATGGTGCGTGCGAGAAGTCCCGGGAGATAGGTTTAATGCGTCTGAAAAAAGGACTAGCCTAGAGCTCGCCACGCGGCTATTCCTGTCGAACGCCCCATTAACCGTAAGATATGTATACGACGGTGCTAGTTATTGCACGTACAGAGCAGTACTCCCTCCTTTCCAGTTTATGGTGAGTGGTGGAATATTTTTTGTAGTTTGCAAAAGCACCTAATTAATGCTCTTGTTTTTCTCAAAAAATTATGTTTATCAATGCATTAATTGCAATGCATGCATGCATAAAGTACATGCATTGGTCAATTTTCTCTTAATACTTGCATGCAATGATTTAATGCACCTTGGAATCTGAACATGTGTTGGGGAACAACCAAATTGAGCCTTATAAAATGGAAAAACTAAAATTTTGAGATAAGCCCTATAAAACCGGAAAGGAGGGAGTAGAAAAAGAAGTATTCCATCTGGGAATAGTGCCGAACTTCGAAACTAGAACCGTCAATAAATTTTGAGCTTGCATCTCGTCACATTCCAAATTACTCCACGCTATATTGAATTGCAAACCTGTTCACACCGATCACAGCCTAAACGGTTTCCCACTTAGGAGCGTATTAGTACCACGCTATATTGAATTCCAAACCTGTTCACACCGATCACAACCTAAATGGTTTCCCACTTAGGAGTGTATTAGTACTCGGTTATAAATACTAGTATGCCAATATGACTGCACATTCCTTCTCAACTCCTCATCCACAAAAACAAACAAGTCATTCAGCATCCTTCCCTTGCGTCTGCCATGGGCAGCGTGAGTTCTAGGTCGAGAGATTGCCACCAGGGAGAGGCGAGCATGGAAGCGGAAGCACGAGAGATGTCCCGCCTCGCTGCGAGAGCAGCCGACATGTCCTGCCATGCGGAAGTAGCAGCACAGAGGTCCCGTCGCGCCGCTGAAGCAGCACGGAGGTCCCGCCGTGCCGTCGATGCAGCAGACTGGTCCGGCCGCGCCGCGGAAGCAGCAGAGATGTCCCGCCGCGCCACGAATGCAGCAGAGATGTCCCGTTGCGCCGCGGCGGCCTGGGAAAATTTCTCGCAGGCAGGCGACGACTGTTACAGGCACATGCATGCGATCGTCCATAGCCAGATGGATCAGATCTCTGGCTTGGCGAGGTTATAGGACGACGTGAAAGCCTCATTTGAACAGGCTACCGGCGTCATCCGGCAACTAAGGGAGGGCAATGAGAGGCTCCGGGCCGAGCGTGACCTGCTGAGGGAGAAGATCGTCCGAAGTGTAGACCAACAGGAGGAGACCAGTGCCTTGTTGAAGAGGACCAGCGTCATCGTCAAGAAACTTATGGACAAGAATGACATGCTCCGCAACGAGCACCAAAGGCTGGTGGAGGAATCTGTGGATGTTCTCAAGCAACGTCTTGAGGACACAAAAGAGCTCATTGCCGCTCGCCGCAGAGACTAGTTCCCACGGCCTGCAGCAACGCATCAAGAAAGTAGAGATCAGCGAGCCAGATCCTCGTCTTCCTTCTTCTTTTGCCCTTGTTTATTTCGGGCGTAGCCGCATGTGGCTTCTTTAATTATCTTTTTAATTATGTAAGATAATTAATCGTCCTTATCTTTCTGTGGAAGATCAATGTTGCGAGGCTGGAATGAAGAAAACTCTTGCTGTGGCGACCCTGGCGTTGCTGTTCTTCTAGTTGCTGCTGGGCTTCCTTCAGTTTCCTGGTTTCTTTTGATGTAATAATCGGTTTAGGATGTGGATTGTGTCGTCGGTTGTGAAATGTTGGGTTCTAGCGCGGATGTTTGGCCTTTGTTGGCCTCTTGGGATGTTGCAATTTCAATCTTGGAGTAGCTTTTAGTCCTTCGTGTTAGGCTGGAGTTGTGCTGAACTTCTTGTGAATTGTGGTGGTTTTCAGTAATGAAAATCGGAAGGGGCAAGCCCTTCTTTGATCAAAAAAAATCGTCCTTATATATTCATCACTCTTGCTATAAGTCGCAGTAGATGCTATATAGGTCCGTTGGATCTTACATCAAGATCCGTGCTTTTAGATTTTCATTTTTCTCTCTTAAATCTCAGTCGAGTGAGACATAGTCACGCCATTAAACAGAGGCTCGGGCGCCATTAATGGAGACCTTGGGAGAGAGGTGGACGGCAGATGGAGGTCAAAGGGCTCTCCTCCCGATAAGCACGCACAGGGGTCTGATCGCATGCCTCTCGTACTCAAATAGCTACCCTGCACGGTGCCTCCTAGCTAATAAAAATGGGGACGCGTGGCGGCACGTAAATGGTACTAGTAAGTAGAAAGCCCACAGTTTCAATAATACTTGTATTTCCGATTGTAACGTGACAGCACTTGTTCCAAAATGACTTCGTTGATTGTTAATGTGTGCGCCTTCGCAAATCGGACTGCAAATTTACCACAGCATGTTGGTGTCATGTCATGGCACCAAGCCAAGTTTCATTATTTTCATGCGTGTTTTGGATTTACAGGAATTAAGAAACTAAGTTTCTCAATGTTTCCAACCCAGCCACGACGCCCAGAATTTTGAATTTCATTCCCAATTCTTGCATGGAACCTAGAAATTTACCCGAGGACACACATGTGATTTTTCAACCAACTTTGGTGCACTGGAACATGTGCTTGTATTTCAAATTTGAATTATGCACACAAAGGTGACACGTTCCCTCCCAGAACCACGAGCCTTCTTGAGAGAAGCTCTGATTTGCAAGAAGCTTATACCAAAATTTGTTCCTATTCGGCCAATTTTCTTTACCACGACATGGTACTACCATGACATGACACCATGCCAAGTTTCATGATTTTAAAACCAAGTTTCTCAATGTTCTTGACCGAGCCACGATGCCCAGATGTTTGAATCTTATTCTCATTTTTTGCATGGGAGTAGAAATTCACCAGAGGACACAAATGTGATTTTTCAACCAACTTTGGTGCACGGGAGCACGTTCTTGTAGTTCAAATTTGAATTATGCACATTAAATGACCAAAAACTCAATTAATGTGTAAATAAGGCCAAACGAAGCCGGAATAATTCCAAAATTTAACAGGGCACTCATATAGTTCTATGTTGCCTTTGTAAATAAACTCAAGGGGGACAACGTATATCATTTCACACTCAAAGGTGAAATGTTCCCTCTCAGAACCACGAGCCTTCTTGAGAGAAGCTTCGGTTTGCAAGAAGCTTATACCAAAATCTGTTCCTATTCGGCCATTTTTTTACCACAACATGGTAGTACCATGACATGACATCCATGCCAAGTTTCATGATTTTCAGACGTGTTTTGGATTTACAAGAATTTTAAAACCAAGTTTCTCAATGTTCTCGGCCGAGCCACGATGCCCAGATGTTTTAATTTTATTCTCATTTCTTGCATGGGACCTAGAAATTCACCCGAGGACACAAATGTGATTTTTCAACCAACTTTGGTGCACGAGAGCATGTGCTTGTAGTTCAAATTTGACTTATGCACATTAAATGACCAGAAACTCAACTAATGTATAAAAAACGACAAACGAACCCGGAATAATTCCAAAATTTAACATGGCACTAATGTAGTTCTATGTTGCCTTTGTTAAGAAACTCAAGGGCGGGGGGGCGGCGTATATTGTTTCACACTCAAAGGTGGCACGTTCCCTCTTAGAACCACGAGCTTCCAAATCGGCCCAATTTTTTACCACAACATGTTAGTGCCATGACATGACACCATGCCAAGTTTCATGATTTCCAGCCGAGTTTTGGATTTACATGAATTTAAAATCTAAGTTTCTCGATGTTCTCGGCAGAGTCATGACGCCCAGATGTTTGAATTTCATTCTCATTTCTTCCATGGGACCTAGAAATTCAACCAAGGACACACATGTGATTTTTCAACCCACTTTGGTGCACAGGAGCATGTGCATGCAATTCATACTTAGATTATGCACATTAAAAGTCCAGAAACTCAATTAATGTATAAAAAGGCCAAATGAACCCGAAATAATTCCAAAATTTAACAGGGCACTCATATAGTTCTATGTTGCCTCTGTAAATAAAATCAGGGGGAGGCATCGTATATCATTTCGCACACAAAGGTGACACGTTCCCTCTCGGAACCACGAGGCTTGTTGAGAGAATCTCCGGTTTTGCAAGTGGCTTATACCAAAACTTGTCCCAATTCAGCCAAAAATTATATGTATGAAAACAGGGTTTAGATTATCCCGAACATCTCGCTACCTAGACCAATAATGTACTATGATTTGAATTCAACATAAAATGGATACAGATATTTGAATTGGAGAGCATATGGTACATGTAGTTCATAGTGAAATATGCTTACTGCTATATGCATGTCTTTTTGTTATCAAGATAATATTTAAATTATTGTATAACTTTACAACAATCGTAATCAAATAAGGAAAATTGATTCAAATTTAGTCCATATGGTATACGACAATATATATGTTCACATGGTGGAGTAAAATGTTCATATATGATGGAAGATCAAAATGTACGACTACATCAATTATAAACCGCAAGGTCACCTAATGATATATTCGAATTCAACATAACGTGGATTCAAAAATTGAAATTAGAGATCATGGCATTTGTAATCATATGAAAAGGGACATTACTCTTTCTTTGGTGGGAATTGATTTGCTTTTTGTTGTTGTTGAGGGAAGTGCGAATCGATTTGGTACTGTGCAGGGTAATCTTGTTCTCCCGGTTTTTTTTACATTTTTCTTGTAGTTTTTTCAATGGCATCTATAGCAATATAGTAAAAGGGGACATGACTCTCTTGTGTCTTGTATGATCTTTTTTACACGTTAAGTTTGTTCTGCCGAACAAGGAATCCGCACCTTGTTATCCCGAAATTTTCAAGCTCGAGTATCTTTTGTCTCACCTGCTTTGAAACTCCCGCTTCTTCAACCCGCGCCGCGCCTTGTTATCCCGAAATTTCGACGCGCGCGAGAACTCCCTCCTCGTCCGAAATCGCTCCTGCAGCCCAGACACGCGAAATCCCCCTTCTACCCCTCACCCGGAAATGAAGCTCCACGTCGTGGTGTCAAAACCGGTGGGGGTACGCTGGTAACTTACCCTACATTTCGGACAAGCGCGTCCCTAAGATAGGCTCCCCCCTCCCCCCTTCGCCCCCCCCCCCCATTCGTACACCGAGGCCGCTAAAACCCACGAAACCCCACGCTCCTCCGTCGGCCTCCCGACCGCCGCCCAGCCGGAGACTCTTCCTCGACTACGTCGTCCACCACAACAGCTCGTCGTCCCTCATCCACTGCACCGGATGAGGATCCGTTGTCGATCTTGTCGTCCCGCCGGATCAGCCACCCCGTCCTCCACCTCCAAGGAGCTGCCCTAACGTTTGCCTCGTCTATCGTGCCACCTCAATCCCCACAGCGCCGTCTTGACCTGCTCCACCGGAACCGCAGCACCCTCACCAATTCCTCCGATGAAGCCGAGGCCAACTCGGCGCCACCAAGGAGGTTCTGCACTCACCACTGCATTTTATCTTTTATTCGATCTCACGGGCTGCCGGTGCTCGATACCGAGCAGACATGGCGTCTCCATCGACGGCGCCGTCGCCGGCCACATCATCCACGGCGTCTCTCCCCCATGTCGTTGCTTCCTCAGCGCCGACTTCCACAACAGCACTAGCTGCAGCTGCTCCGGCTCTCGCTCACGCTGCGGCTCTGTTCTTGCTGTCGGTCGCGCTACTGCACTGCTCCTGCTTTCGTTCGTGCTGCTGCTCTGCTCTTGCTCTTGCTTGGGCTATTGCTGCTGCTGCACGACCTCCGGCAGCTACAAGAGTTGCTACTTTAGCACTCGCTCGCGGTGCTACTGCACGACTTGCTCTCTGCTAGTGTGTTCCCTGCTCGAGCGTCTGCTGATTTAGATCACTGCTTCTCTGCTACTAGTGCTCGAACGCCCTAAACATCTATTGCAATGCTCTGTTACTAGTTCAATCAGTTTCGATAGTAAAATTCAGTTTCGACTGTGAAGTTCATTTTCTTCAGTTAAGTTCAGAGTGAACAGTACTTACAGCATCTGTCGGAGCGGTCGTGGCGCGGCTGATGCGTTTTACATCTAGCACTTTTTGGTGATGTATTTTACATCATCTATTGCAGATGATATTAGGGTCCCACTTCAGATTAAAGTTGTCTGTCGTGTCATGCTTCAGCCTCGTCGCCGTACACCTTAGCGGAGCTGCTCCAACGACGGAACCGTCCATCACAGCGGAGCAGTACCCTCGGCGCCATTTCCAGAGGCCTCGGATGTTCTTCCTCGCCTCTGACAGTCACACCAGCATCATCACCATCCTCCACGTCCAACCCAATGATGCTGAGGTCCACAAGGCTATGCCAAAGAGGTTTTACACTCGTCGCATCACTTTGTTTCTCCATTCCTCTGTTCTTCCAATTCATGTGAGCCAAACACCCAGGTTGACTGAAATCCTATGTTTCCAAATGCTCTGTTTCGCACGTGCATTCCTATCCTATTCCTGTGTTTTTCCTGTCCCTGCGTTTATAGAATCCTCCAATTCTAAGGAGCCCTTACAGATTTACTTCATTTTCAGATTGGCGTCAAAGAAAACTCTGTGTGTTATGTCCTGCTCCTGCCGTGCCGTCATCCACCCCACCTGAGGTGCACCATCGATAGAAGCGTTCACTGCAGCAGAGATCCCCCCTGTATACTTTCTTTCGTCGCCTTAGATCATCTTCCCCGTTGCCGGCAGCCACGCCAACTGCATTACCATCATCGACTGAGCAGATGAACCTGAGGACTACACGGTTCCGGAAGAGAGGTCGCAATCTTTCGTGTTTGCTTACGTTATACATCGGTTATTATTACCTGCTACTTTATTGTTCAATCTTGAGTTTTGAATTGCCCAATGGGTCTCATATTGAGCCAACAACGAATAGTGTCTGTCTACTATCTGGTTCATCTGCGGTCTTCTATGTGGTTCATGTTGGGTGGGCAACAAACAATAGATGATCCATTGTCTATCTTTTTAAACTGAAGCTATAATCTACCTGCTATCATTAGTTTTGGATCCATCCACTCGTTTGCTACCATCAGTCTTGATTTTTGCATGCACCCCTTAGGCCTTACAAAATCTAACTATTTTTTTATTATGCATGTCAGATATTGTACACAATCGTACTGAACATGTAGAGAAAAAGAGAAGACTGTTGCATGCGAATATAATGTCATGCAGACGCTGCTCCATGGTGGGCGAAGTGCCCCCCCCCCCCCCTCTCCTACATTTCCAGATTGTATTCCAGAGGAAGATAACTATTCAAATGAAGATTCATAAGGAGCTGACCATGCCTGTTTACCACCTGAGGTGTTTGCTCTAACCTGGCATGCTGATGTTGGTCATATCATGCATATGGCGCCTTGCGTTGCTTACATTATACATCTTATATGTCATCAGCTTAGTTTAGATTTGCTTTGTGTGAATGCCACCTGTTTGGTTTCTATATCATACTCCCACCATTCCTAAATATTTGTCTTTTTAGAGATTTCAACAAGTGACTACATACGGAACAAAATGAGTGAATCTACACTCTAAAATATGTCTATATACATCCGTATGTGGTAGTCCATTTGAAATCTCTAAAAAGACAAATATTTAGGAACGGATGGAGTATATGGGAATTATGCAATGCCATCTTCTTTAGCCAGGCATCATATACGTGAATCATGCAATGCCATCCTGTTTAGCCAGTCATCGTATATGTGAATTGTATCATGCCATATTTTTTCCATAATGTATTCCATTTGTCAACAATGTTTATACATTCATCTACTCTTCCTGTGCATCAGCCATTTGAGTCGGTCATGGGAAAATCTAGAGTGAAAACAAGGTCTTCTGAGCAGTCAGTGCTACCTGTCGATGCAGATTTCTTGCTGGTTACAGATAGCTCCTCAGAGGAGGATTCAGAGAGAGATGACCAGTTGTATCCCCCCCCCCCCCCGAGGTGCATGCTCTAACTTGGCTGGGTTATATTGCTCATATCATGCATATGGTGTCTTGCATTGCCATGCCATCTGCTTAGATTAGACATGCTTTGTGTGAATGCCTCCTGTTTGCTTTCTATACCAGATATGTGAATTATGCAATGCCATGTTTTTCAGCCAGTTATCATATATGTGAATTATGCACCACCATGGAGCCAGGCATCATATATGTGAATTATCTCATGCCATCTTTTTTTTCATTACGTATTCCATTTGTCCACAATCTATGTATATTGAACTACTCTTCATGTGTATCAGCCATTTGAGCCGGTTATGGAAAAATCTGGAGTGAAAACAAGGTCTTCAGAGCAGGCAATGGTACCTGTTGAAGCATATATCTCGATGGTTAAAGGGAGCTCCTCAGAGGAGGATTCAGAGACAGGTGACCAGTCCTATATCCCACCTGAGGTGTATGCTCTAAGTTGCAATGTTTATATTTCTCATATGATGCATATGGTGTCTTGCATTGCTTAGTTTAGACATCATATGCACAATATTGAATTCTATCTGCTTAGTTTAGAGATCATACATGTGAGTGCCAGCTGTTTAGTATATGAATCAATTATGTCAATTATATCATGCCATCCTGTATACTTAGACAACATGTATGTGAATTATTTCATCCCAACCTATTTTAGAAAGACATCATATAGTTTTGTCATGTCATCCTGTTTAGGTACTCATCATATGTTGAATTATGCCATTATATCATGTTAAGTTATCCATCATATATATGAAAATGTGTCATGCTATCCTGTTTAGTTAGGCATCCTATATGTGAAATTGTGTCATGCTGTCCTGTTTGGTTAGACAACATATATGTGAATTACCACATCTGTCTATCATACAATGTCTGTACGTTCAACTTCTTTTCTTGTCTATCAGCCATTTGAATTGGAGGGGGTGATGGTAGTATCTAAGGGAGCAAAAACCCCGTTCTTCACAAAAGACAGTGCTACCCGTCAATGCAGATAGAACCATGGTTGTACTGGCCCACAAACTAGCCCCACCACACATAATCGAGACTCTTCCAGATTGCACACTTACACCGTTGGGCAGAGAACCAGCTACAACCCATCTAACCGCAACCCCAGCGGATAGTAACCCACTTATAGTTGACAAAGCACCATGTCCACCACAGAGTACCCCTCACACGAGCAGTTTGTAAAGCTACTGCAGTGCCCAAAGCACGAAGACCACCACAGCTAACCCAAACTCCACATTTAAAGCAGAAGAGCAATTGTTCTCAGGTCAGATTCCGTAGCTACGGTCCATACTCCTTTGCTGTTGCATCACTATATTTACTCATACCAACTACTTTCAAATTTGAAGGACCCAATTGAAACTCCAATGGCGCAATAGGTATGTTTTAAACCTGTTTCTTTAACTGGATTGCTGTTCTAACTTCTTGCTCTATGTTGATTTCAGTTTAAGTTGTATAAACAGTTATGTTCTCATGTGATGCACATTACAAGTGCTGCCAATGCTGTGTAGTTTCTCACACTTATATTCTGTCTATGCTGATGTGTCTTAAAAATATATGAGTTGAACTGTGTCCTATCTTGATTAGGGAACATAAACTAGAATGATATGGATAATACAGTGACCATAGTACATAGATATATGTTTGTTTCATGCTGTTATCTTGTGCACCTTACTACTGAACCGATTTACCAAAATGAGTTTGGTATACTACAAGCTAAACCTGTGATGTGTCTGCTTGTTTCTCTTGTAGTATGCAAACAGAATATTGGAGAAGAGCACCCCATTATGCAATGGTAGAGAAAGTAATGCAGATAAGGTTCAAGATAGTGAGACAATCCTGTTGGTCTCCAAGAAAGGTGATAAAAACGATCTTGTAGACAGTGAGAAAACCCCACAGTCCTGCGTTGATGTAGTGTTCGAGTTACTGGCCAGTACCGCTAGCACAAGCTCTTTGAACTCGCTGCCTGAATCACTTCGGCTTCTTCAGTCTCAGCTACAAGCTGAAAGGCATCAGTCAGTTGTGTTGCGGCAAGAAGCCAAAGGACTGAGGAAGTCCCTGCAGAATTCAGATGCGTACTTTCTTGTGCAACAGCAAGCGCTGGAGGATTTAAGCGACAAACAAGAGAAAGTTAATAAGCTTGCTAAGCATCTTGCCAGCATTAGGGGTACACAGGATATTGTTTCTTGAACTCTTCTGAAGTGGTTTCAGTTCTGGACTTGTTTTACTGCAGTGTTTATATGCTGTTGTGTTCCCTATATTTGCACTGGTGGTGAACTTTGATGCCCAGTGGATGTAATATGTGTAATAGCCGTGATAGCCTAGCATAAGTTGCTTGCTTATTTATTTCCTTGTTGTCTTGTTTATTTGTTTGCTTGTAGTCAGTGCAGTTCTTTTTCCACGGTTTGCTAGTGGATGCAATAACCTATTTTTTAAAACTAGGCCACAATAACCATGGGCTAATATTTATTGTAGTGACACTGGGCCTCCTATGGGCCGTAGAAACAGTGGGCCTTCTACGGGCCGTAGAAACAGTAGGCCTTCTATGGGCCATAGAAACATTGGGCCTTTTACAGGCCGTAGAAACAATGGGCCTTCTACGGGTCGTATCATCAATGGGCCTTATACGGGCCGTATGATCGATTGGCCAAACATGGGCCAATAACAGGCCGCATTATGGTTGTAAACGGGCTAGAGTTGGAATCTTCCGTTCATGGTCCGACCATAACGGGCCATTGTTAATAGGCTGTATTTGATGACGCTATGAAAATGGCCCAATGTATTAACGGACCACAAACGGGCCGACTGTAACCATGGTCTGAATTTGGCCCACAAGCAGAAAATGACAGTAACGGGCCATAAGTAAACGAATGCTCGAAATGAGCCCAAGAATAAATGGGCTCTGAGAAGGCCGAAAGATAACATGGGCTGGAAACGGCCCAACTAAATAACGGGCCCTTAATGGGTATAAAGTGATACACTGTTCATTACAGGCCAGTTTCACCACGGGCCGTTAATGGGTCTAAAGTGATACACTATTCATTGCGGGCCAGTTTCACCACGGGCCGTTAATAGGCCAAGAGTTACATAGGGCCACATATGGGCTGAAAGACGTCATGGGCCATTCATGGGCTAGAAGTGAAAACGGGCTAGAATCATATTGGATGGCCCAGATGACGCTACTGGGCCTAATTCGGATAGGGTGTAACGGGCCTTGGGTTAGCGGGCTGTAAATGGGCTATATGCGAACAGGCCGTTAACAGGATTTCCATGGGCTGGCCCGTCACCTTTTGACCAAGTCAAACGGGCCGGCCTTTTCACAGGAATGGGCCTCTGTTGGGCCGTGCCACATGTCGATGTATCATAGGCGCCTTCTGTCCAATGAGTGGATGACATCTGTCCCAACAATGAGCTGACACGTGTTTCCTCCAGCCAATGATGATTTTACACGTGGAAAAACCCCATTGGTCGGGGCTGTTAACGGGTTATCGGATCCAAAACCCGACCCGATAGCTTAACGGCGTTCCGTTACGGTGGATGCCACGTGTCGGTCACCCTTGACGAAAGCACTTCTGTGACGTGCGATTTATCGTCATGGAAGTGGACACTTCCGTGATGATAATTTTGGTAATTTCATGGAACACTTCTACGACAGCACAGGTATGACTATCTTGATTCTGTCATAAATTTGTCGTGGATGTACATGCATGACAAAAAACACGACCTACTGTGACAAACACGTATCATCACGGAAGTGTATTTTTTTGTAGTGACTTCGGCCGCCCTGTGGAGTTCAACCAATTGCTTCAATTGGTCACTCAGAGGAATTGGGTGTTTGGCTCCAGCATACTAGGACCAGAACAGCTTCTCCGTTGAGCTCCCCTCCTCAGCACGGTAGAACTCCACGGAATCCGATATGCTGCATGGCAGATCTGCGAATGCCCCTGGAGAGCTCCAAATTCGGGTAACTAAAAGAAATGTCTCCTCCACATGCTTGCTTTGCATAATGAATGCCTTACCCGGCTCTATCTTCTTGGCCGCCTGGATTTCCTGCTGGGCCTTTTGGGCTTCGGCCTTGGCGTCTTTTGTGATCAAAAGGGCCTTCGCAAGCTCAGACTCCTTTGTCTTGAAGTCACGCTCCAAGGACTCGAACTTCTTGTCGAGCTCCTGAAATTCTTGCTGTACCTCGCCCACCCTAGCATCTTGCTTCTCACGCTCCATGCACTCCAGGGCCGCCTTGTTTTCGGCCTCGGATAGCGCTTTCTTCAGGGCCGCCACTTCGGTCGTGTCCCCTATTACAAAATCATGACGCCTTTTTGTTAGCATCACCAATTTTTTCTATTATATGATATGTGAACGGGGTATCACTCACCTTTGTTCTCTTCGAGCTGCCTCTTCATGAGGCGGAGCTCCCCTTCAGCCTGCTCCAGGTCCCATTTAAGTCGGTGACCTCTGCTGTGCGGGCAGCAGCGGCAAGCAGCACCGCCTGCTTATTCACATAGACACCTACTATTAGACTCGTGCGGATTAAAATTGACCCTCCGTTTGGCTTTTCTTTCCGAACACCAAACATAGTATCAGGGGCTACTGTCTATCGGGTGATAACTTCACACACTTTTGATTACTTACCTCAAAGCCTGTCAGGAGGCTGGTGCAAGCTTTGGTCAATCCGCTCTTGGCGGACCGAACCTTCTGAATCACCGCACTCATAAGAGTACGGTGCTCTTCATCCATGGAAGCGCCACGAAGCACTTCCAGCAGACTATCTGGCGCCTCTGGTGCAACGGAAGTCAACAGCACGGCCGGCCCGCCCTCCTTAGTGAGGGGTTGCCTGCCTGAATTTGGAACCCTTGGAGGTTCTGGTACAGTGTCCGGCTGAGAGCCCGACTTGCTGCGGCTCTCGTCGGCATAATCCGAGGGGATTTTACGCCCCGTATGCCTGGCATCTAGAATTTCGCCTTGAGGCGTCTCCAGAGTCACCTCCCCCTGCTCTGGGACCCTTTGGGACAACACCTCCGTGTCATCCGCAGGCCGAGGGGAAGTGGCCGTCGGGAGAGTATTCATTGTCGAATCGCTCAAAGACCCACCCGAAGAGGACACCTCAGGATGGACCCTGGCCAGACTGCATATACGTGTTCGGCGTTATGACAAACTATGAAGCTAAGTCGCACTAAAGTACAACAGAGTGCGAATACTTACGATCTTACTAGGGGCTTTCCCCTGGGCAGCCACTCCTCGCTGTAGGCAGCCGTGGTGGAGTAATCTGGAAGGGACGCCTTTCCCTTCTTGGGCATCCTAGCCTCCCCCTGTGGGGCGGCCTTCCTTTTATTCTCCTCCTCAGTGCGGGGAGGCGGAATTTCCTCGTGTTTCCCCTCGCCTCCGCGGGAGGAATCTGCCTCGCCGTCCTCGGATGATGAGCCTATGACGGCCTTGCGTCGGGGACCCTTCCTGGTCCTCTGGGCCGCCCTCTTAGGCCCATCGGTCTCTCCAGCTGGGGCGGCCCTTTCCCTTTCCTTCTCCTCCTCCCCTTCGTGGGAGGAGTGTGCCTCATCATCTTCAGACGAGGCGTCCGGTATGACCTTACACCGGAGACCCTTCCTGGTCCCCGGGGCCTTCTTTTCGGCCTTCTTTTTAGGCACCTTGTAAGGCACCGGGACTAGCATCTCCGTCATGAGAGCGGTCGCTGGACCTTCTGACAGTGGAGCCGGACAGTCGATCCGCTCCGCCGTCACCACGTACTCCTGATTAAATACACACGATGACTTAAAATCCTCCCATGAGTATGCTAGGAAAACTACATCTGGTGATGGTCAGAAAACTCACCGGATGGGGGAGCTACGTGGCGTGAAGTCCGCGGTCCTCGGATGTGGGAGGAGGTATTTCGGAGGCCTTGAACAACACCTTCCATGCATCCTTGTGAGTCATGCCGTAAAGCTCTTGAAGTGTCTGGTGTTCGGCTGAAACGAACTCCCAAAGATTAAATGCCCGTCTTTGGCACGGAAGGATTCGGCGGACGAGCATGACCTAGACCACGTTGACAAGCTTAATTTTCTTTTCCATCATATTCTTGATGTAGTTCTGAAGTCCGGTCAGCTCCGCAGGTTCACCCCAAGCCAGGCCCTTCTTTTCCCAGGAGGTGAGCCGCATGGGGATTCCGGATCGGAATTCGGGGGCCACCGCCCAGTTGGCGTCGCGTGGCTCGGTGATGTAGAACCATCCCGATTGCCACCCTTTTACGGTCTCCGCAAAGGATCCGTCAAGCTAGGTAACGTTGGGCATCCTGCCCACCATGGCGCCTCCGCACTCCGCTTGCTGGCCGCTCACGATCTTTGGCTTCACGCAGAAGATTCGTAGCCACAAGCCGAAGTGAGGCTTGATGTGGAGGAAGGCCTCGCACACGGCGATAAATGCCGAGATGTTGAGGACGAAGTTTGGGGCTAGATCATGGAAGTCCAACCCATAGTAAAACATAAGCCCGCGGACGAAGGGATGAAGTGGAAATCCCAGTCCACGGACGAAATGGGCAAGGAACACGACCCTCTCGTGGGGTCCCGGAGTCGGAATGATCTGCCCTGCATCCAGCAGCCGGTGCGCGATATCTGCGGCCAAGTATCCGGCCGCCCGGAGCTTCATAGTATGCTCCTCCTTCACGATGGAGGCCAGCCACTTGCCTCCTGCTCCGGGCATGTTTGTCTGTGCGGAGAAGGTGTGAACTAGGGCGCTGGAGCTTGAGGGTGCGAGAATGGATAAGCGGAGGAGGAAGAAGGCGTGGGTAAAAATGGGGAATCCTTATACCTTTATAGAGGCGACGAAAACGGTGCACCTCCCCACTTACCCGTTGAAGATCGCTTATTTCCCAAGCGCCGCGATTGATGGCGCGGTTGGGTTACCCATGCCCGTATTTATGGGAATCCCGTGATAAGGGGACATGATCTCTACTTCGACAAGACGTGCCGAGGAAACCGCCTCGCAATATGCGCTGTGGCTGGTTGTGGGAAAACGGTTCGAATAATGACTCGACCGTAGTGTCATGTCACGTTGTCTAAAGTTGTCAGCAGATTACATTTGTGGAACATTGTTCTCTCTACGGTGGTATGTGAAGATCATCTTGCAGATCCGGACACGATTTAAGTGTTCGGTAATTACTTTGGAGTATTCGGAGATGGAACCCGCCTTGCAATGTCGAAGGCAATCTACGCGCTGGACTCATCATCATTGAAGCCTGGTTCAGGGGCTACTGAGGGAGTCCTGGACTAGGGGGTATCCGGACAGCCGGACTATATACTTTGGCCGGACTGCTGGACCGTGAAGATACAAGACTCAAGACTTCGTCCCATGTCCGGATGGGACTCTCCTTTGCATGGAAGACAAGCTTGGAGATCCGGATATTAGATCTCCTTCTTTGTAACCGACTATGTAAACCCTAGCCCTCTCCGGTGTCTATATAAACCAGAGGGTTTGGTCCGTATAGGGACAATTATAATCATCATAGGCTAGCTTCTAGGGTTTAGCCTCTACGATCTCGTGGTAGATCAACTCTTGTAATACTCATATCATCAAGATCAATCAAGAAGGAAGTAGGGTTTTACCTCCATCGAGAGGGCCCGAACCTGGGTAAAACATCGTGTCCCTTGCCTCCTGTTACCATTAGCCTTAGATGCACAGATCGGGACCCCCTACCCGAGATCCCCCGGTTTTGACACCGACATACGTAACCATTTTTTCAATGTGCTAGGCCCAATGAATTATTGACGACTGATTAAGGATTATTTTCTTAATGTACATGCCTTATATAGATGGAAAAGTTGATGTTCCATTAGAAGCGGAAGCACTATATGTATCTTTTTATATGTTGTCCCAATATTTTATTACCGCATTGAAATAATGCCCATGTATATCATGGTTCATTATTTGCCAAATAAGTGTCGCTTGTGATGATTTTATGTTGACATTTCATGCGGTCTAATATTTTGAAGATATTAGCGCCATCTATAAACCAGTGGCCTACAGTTATTATTTCATCAGGAGAAAGCTTTTTATGGAGATTTTATTTATTCATTTTACAATCTTCGTAAAATACGGGGTATTTTCATATTTTAAGACAATGCAAGTGTCAACAATTATATATTGACATTTGGCTCATTCCTTTTATTTCTGCACTGCTATTTTCTGTTAAGCGGCCGATTTACCACAGTAATTTCCTCAAGCTACTTGGCAATTCGCCATTTTTGTATATAGTTTGACTTTATCGTATTTTGGTAATAAATATCATTCTGTATTTTACTTCGGCGAAATTCCGTGTCAACAAGATCATTGGACAGCGGTCAAGAGTATCCTGAAGTACCTAAAGAGGACTAAGGACATGTTTCTCGTTTATGAAGGTGACAAAGAGCTCGTCGTAAAGGGTTACACCGATGCTAGTTTTGACACTGATCCGGATGACTTGAAGTCTCAAACCGGATACGTATTTATTTTAAATGGTGGACCAGTCAGTTGGTGTAGTTCCAAGCAAAGCGTCATAGTGGGATCTACATGTGAAGCGGAATACAAAGCTACTTCGGAAGCGGTGAATGAAGGAGTTCATATCCGATCTAGGAGTTGTGCCTATTGCATCGGATCCAATTGCCATAGCCAAGGAGCCCAGGTTTCATAAGAAGACCAAACACATCAAACGTCGTTTCAACTCCATCCACGATTACTTCAAGGAGGGAGACACAGAACTTTGCAAAGTACATACAGATCTGAATGTGGCAGACCCATTGACTAAACTTCTTCCACGAGCAAAACATGATCAGCACCAGGACTCCATGGGTGTTAGATTCATAACTATGTAAACTAGATTATTGACTCTAGTGCAAGTGGGAGACTATTGGAAATATGCCCTAGAGGCAATAATAAAATGGTTATTACCATATTTCCCGTTCATGATAAATGTTTATTATTCATGCTAAAATTGTATTGATCGGAAACTTAAATACATGTGTGAATACATAAACTACACTGTGCCCCTAGTTAGCCTCTACTAGACTAGCTCGTTGATCAAATATGGTTAAGATTTTCCTAACCATGGACATGAGTTGTCATTTGATAACGGGATCACATCATTAGGAGAATGATGTGATGGACAAGACCCAACCATAAGCTTAGCATATGATCGTATCACTTTAGTTTTTGCTACAACTTTCTTCACGTCAAGTATCTATTCCTAAGACCATGAGATCATGCAACTCCCAGATACTAGAGGAATGCCTTGTGTCCTATCAAACGTCATTTTGTAATTGGGTGATCATAAAGGTGCTCTACAGGTACCTCCGAAGGTGTTTGTTGGGTTGGCATGGACTGAGATTTGTCACTCTCTATGACAGAGAGAGAGATCTGGGCCCACTCGGTAATACAACATTGTAAAGAGCTTGCAAGCAATGTGGCTAATGAGTTAGTCATGGGATCTAGTATTACGGAACGAGTACATACCTGCCGGCAACAAGATTGAAGTAGGTATGGAGATACCGACGATTGAATCTCGAGCAAGTAACATATCGCTAGACAAAGGGAATTGCATACGGGATTAACTGAATCCTCGACATCGTGGTTCAACCAATAAAAGATCTTCATGGAATATGTAGGAACCAATATGGGCATCCAGGTCCCGCTATTGGTTATCGACCGGAGAGGTGTCTCGGTCATGTCTACATGATTCTCGAACCCGTAGGGTCCGTACGCTTAAAGTTCGATGACGTTAGAGTAGTATTGGGATATGTGCGTTGGTAACTGAATGTTGTTTGTAGTCCCGGATGAGATCCCGAACGTCACCAGGAGCTCCGAAATGGTCCGGAGGTAAAGATTTATATATAGAAAGTCCCGTTTTGGTCGCCGAAAAAGTTTCGTGCATTACCGACAGTGCACCGAGAGTGCCAAAAGGGGTCGGGGGGTCCACCTGCCCCGGGGGCCCACATGGGCTGTAGGGGGTGTGCCTTGGCCTATATGGGCCAGGGGCACTAGCCCCAAGTGGCCCATGCGCCTAGAACATGAAGAGAGGGAAGAGCCCTAAGGGGGAAAGGCACCCCCTAGGTGCCTTGGGGAAGGAGGACACCTCCCTAGGCCCACGCCCCCTCCTTGGAGGAGAGGCGAGGGCTACACCCCAATCCTGCCCCTTGCCTCCTATATATAGTGGGGGAGAGGGAGGGGCTGAACACATCAATTCCCATAACATATTTTATACATGTTAACATTTTTTAAACATAAAATTAAAATTTTCCAATATATATTTTTGTTGTCTACTTTTTAAATACACATTGTATGTTTTCATATACATTTTAAATATTATTTTTATAGATGTTTATCATTTTTCAAATACATAATTAACATTTAATAAAATTCAGGGTTTTGAACATTTTTTTCAGATATGTGTCAAACATTTTTCGAATACACACTGAAACATTTTTTTCTCAATGGTACCAAACACTTCTTTTAAACTACGCAAACTTATTGTGTACATTGTATAAAATTTTAAATAGGCTGGGAATATAAATATGTGATACTTTTTAATATTAACCTACAATTTTTGAATGGTACGATTGTCTTTTTGATTTATACTAAAATTTTATATATTGTATACTCATTTGTTTAAAATCCCACATGTAATTGTTTTAAACGCTTGAACATTTTTTAAATGTCGTAATATTTTTTGGAATGCTATCAACATTTTCTGAAATTATGCTAACAACTTTTTAACACCGCATTAAAAAATAAATTCATGGTTTTATACTTTTAGTAAATTTAAGATTTGAAATATACTCCCTCCGTCCAAAAATACTTGTCATCAAAATGGATAAAAAGGGACGTATCTAGAACTAAAATACGTCTAGATACATCTCCTTTTATCCATTTTGATGACAAGTATTTCCGGACGGAGGGAGTATGTAAGGAGAATGTTTTCAAAAATATGAAAAAAAAAAGGAATGAATACAAAAACAGAGAAAAAACTTAGCTGAAGGAAGCAACTTGGGTCGGCCCATTAGTAGCGAGGCCTCAGGCGAGACGCTACAAACCTGCTCCCTCAACGGCCCAAACTACGATTTTTTGGGTTGACTCGTTTGACAGGGCCTCCGCCTGGGGAATGGAATTGGAGGCGGTCGCCGACGGAGGGCCGGCGACGGCGGCCGAGGCGACGCTGACGCCGACGGGCGTGGTGCGGGTGGGGAAGGTGAGGGGAAGGTCGGCGGTCACCCGGTGCTTCGCCAAGTATCCGCTCAAAATCATCGTCCCCTCCAAGGTACTCCCTCCGTTTCAAATTACTCGTCACTGAAATGGATGTATCTACAATTAAAATACATCTAGATACATTTATAAGTATAAGTACGACAAGTAATTCGGAACGGAGGGAGTACCTACCTGCTTTGCCGCTCCCTCGCCCAGAGAGGAGGTAGATTGGCTCGCTCAACTGACCTGGCCACGTGGCAGGTGGGCCCCGCCTCCTCCGGCGCCGTCTGGCTCTACGTCCTCACCTACGGCGGCGGCATCGTCTCCGTGAGCCTTCTCTCCGATTCCATTATCCTCTTCTCGGTAGACCAATTGGCACCTGCAGACAGGAGGGGAGCCAAGTGCTGGCTCTTCCCTGAGAGTGCGTTCTGTTCATGCAGGGGGATAAGATCTCCTGCGCGGTGACAGTCGGTGACGGGTGCATGGCGGCGATGACGACGCAGGCCTCCACCAAGGTAATTCTACTTGTTATGTTTCAAGTTGTCAACTGAACTGAAGACTCGGTAGATTTGTCAGTGCAGTAGGCGATGACCGGCAATACACTTCTTAATATGTACTGTACTTCGCATAATTTTTCCATGCAAAAAAGTCTGTATAACTTCGTAGTGTTAAGTTATTTATCAATGCATATGTTCAAAAAAAGGTTATTTATCAATGTAGGAGACTGGTTACTGTTTTTTTAGTGGTATAAACAGGTTACTGTTCGCTAGACAAATTATCAAAAATTTCTTGGTACAGTTAGCAGTTTGCGAAATCCTTCTACTGAACAACTGACATGCCTCTTTGGTCAATGTATAAACATGCGCAGTTGCCAATTTTGAACTTTAAAAGCTAATTCTCCAGCAAGTCACTGTTTGTTCCCTAATCGTCAAGTACATGTGTAGGTTTACAAGGCTGTGGGTTCAAAATGTTCTGAGCAGGTACTAGAGGTAATGTTTCTTTAAAGGAAATTGATACATCTTGGCCCTCAATTTCTAAGGTGACTGCTTCAATTCTTACAAATATAACAATAATTTGTTACATGCAGTAGGCAACAGTTGGAAAAGATGCACTGCTTGCGGTCATTCCAGATCCCGTAACCTGCTTCTCAACCGCTCGATACTACCAGAAGCAGGTGTTTCACGTATCTGGGGATTCAAACTTGGTCATTGTAGATTGGTTTACAAGTGGCCGGTATGAGAGTGGAGAAAAATGGGACTTCAACTCCTACAAGAGTGTTAACCACATCCTTTTGGAAGAGTATCAGCCTCTGTTTATTGACTCGGTGTGAACTTGTGCATTTCTCCTAGCATAGTAGCATGTGCCTGATTAAGTTATATTCATCTCTGTTTGAATTGTTACTTATCCTCAACATCATGCCATGATAAGTTGATAAGCTTTCCATGTCTGAACAGGTTCTATTGGAACAAGGCTCAAATTGTACTATTGCTGAGCGGATGCAGGAATATAACGTTGTTGCGATGGTTGTATTATTAGGGTAAGTTCATCTGGCACTGATACATATATTTCTCTTTGACCTCTACAGATATGACAGTGAGAAGAACGGCTTATGAACTGCCTAGTTAGGTTTAACAAAGTACTGTATTAGACAAGAATCAATTTCAGGCTGCTCTGAAAGGCATGAATGTACGATTATTCATATATCAGTTCAGTCAATGAGCACTATTTTCTTCTTCGGTCATCATCGCGATCTGATTTAAAAATTAACAGTATAACATTCAATAATGTCCTTTTACTTGTCGTTTCTTTCTCTATTGGGCCGGAGGTTCTCCGGCTTGGTGTTTGGCAATTGTTACAGTGTAAAACTGCACCTGGTTCCTAGTATATCATGTCAAGGCTATTCGTACTCCAAGTTAACGTAAAATCTGCCAATGCTCTTCAAAAGAAACGTAAATTTACCAATAGTTCTCAGTAATCATGTTCTGTCAGTTTTTATGGATCCTGTGAAATCATGGCAACCTTTCCCTACTAGGAGCCTGGCTGCCTGAATGTGAACCATGTTGCTGAGGATTCCCTTTTGCAGGCCAAAGTTGAAGCAGATACAAGATCAGATGCAAGACGAAGTAAAGAACATGATGTCTGTACAACTGCGTCCTCCCACCTCTGGTGGAGGCCGCTACGCCGCAAGGCCACAGGCCGTACAACCCCAGAGGCCCCCGCTCGTTGCCTCTTGCAGCCCATTCGGTCGCACGGTTAGCTGCCGCTCCTTCTTCCTGAAGTACCAGAACCACAGCTAATTGCACGTGCTTGGCTCGACAGAACACGTGACAACATCTGTTTTTCGGTTACTGCAGGGGACTGGCATGGTCGCTCGGATAGTGGCGGTGAGCACTGAGTCCGTATACACCTTCCTCAGACATCATCTGGCAGCGCTTGAACCATTCCTTGGCGTGGCCCCTTATTCTTCGTCATGAAGCTAGCAAGCAGCAAGAAGCTGCTGAGAGTCACCGGATCATGAAACCTCGGCGCAGATGAATAATGGAGCTGTAAATCGCTGAGGCAGAGACAGCTAACGTTGCGGCGTCCATCTTACCTGGGCCAATTTCAGGGCCAGTCTGTGTGAATGCTGGGTTGGTTGGGCCGATTCGTGTTAATTGGGCCTTGTTAGTTTGTGCAATTTAGGGCCCAAAATATAAGTGTTTCTGTTGCTAAAAAAAAGGTGTTTCTTACACTCTTTCTTGGCGTGTATCATCACTAAAACTACGGATTTTGAAAGAAAAAAATCATAAATGCAAAGTGGTCATCGACTGAAGTCGATGCGATGTGACAAATATGAGCTTGGATGGATCACCAAGTAGTGCACACAGGAGCTGTGAGGTGAACTCGATGGCGGCGCACGTGTAGGGAGCTGCACCCCGCGTCGGCAAAACTCCGGCCGGCCATCAGTCCAGAGGGAGAGGGAGGGAGCTGGAGCTGGCTGGACGCCGACGAATGATGGGGCGAAGGGAAGGGAGGAGACCGGCGGTCAAAGCGACGGTACAATGATAATGGAGCGGAGCGGTGGGGGTTCTGAATACTCCTGGGCCTGGACTGGGAGAAGGTGCCGGCGCTGCCTCCCGTTACCCTGCAGCCTCACTCAAGTCCGTCCATGGGGGCCCCGCCCAGCAGAGCCCGTTGCGCCTCGTCGTGGATGGACCCCCGGCCTTTTGTTTTGTTCCCCCCAGCTTTCTCCTCCCATCATTGGGCCTTTCTCTGCACCGTCGCTAACTAGGCAGTGACATTATTGTCTCAAACAAAAAAAACCTAAGCAATGACACCTCCATTATGATGGCTGGGGCCTGAGGCGTAGTAGTTGGCTAGTTGCTGTGATTTCAAAATCAAAAGAAACACGACCAACCGTGTGATCCTGGGTCACAGATTCTGCTGCATCGATCAGACGTTGGCCCTGTTTGGATACTCTAACTCAGTTAGAGGTTAGAGTTAGATTCTAATTTTGAACCAACCCTAAACTAACTCTAACCAAAGAGCTGTTTGGATGATATGGTTAGATTGACGATAAATATTCTTTTTTAATCATTTGACTACTTTATACCATGTTTGGATGGGAGGGGTAACTTTTTTTACTAATTTTTTAGTAGGCCCAAAAGAACTAACCCAAATAAGCTCCTCTAGTATGGGCTAGTTTTTTGGGGTGGGTTAGATCCAACTAACCCAAACTAACCCACCATGTTTGGATACTTTTGGGTTATTTGAGCCTCAACTAACCAAAACTAACTCTAACCTAGATATCCAAACAGGGCCGTTATTTCGTGTGAGTTTGTGTAGGTGGTGCGCGTAAAGTGCATGGGGCAGGGGAGACATGGTCGCGCACTGCTCCAAGAACCGGCGCCAGTTTGGTATGGTCCAGGCAGGGGCCGGCCAATGCTTTGCTACGCCGATGCGCGGGCGTATCACCTTGTGGATTGTGACCGGTGGTCCTCGATCTGAACGAACAATGCGCTTGGGAAAGCCTGCAGGGGCCTGTTTCCCTTGGGCCTCACACACGTCCTCACACCAAATTGATACTACTACAAACCAAGAAGTTCATTTGGTTAGACGTAATGCAAATTTTCTTCAGAAATGCAGGCTCTTTTCATTCCATTTAAATAGAGTCCTTCAAATTTCTTGTAAATTTTCCTAGTACCAAACGGATGTAGTCTAGTTTTCCGGGACACAAAATACATTACGAGGAGAGGGAGAAAGTACAGTGCTGAACTGTTGACGCTGGCATGTGTGGGTAATTATTACTACTAGGGTAGCCCGTCAAAAAAATACTATTATCGCTAGGGTAGAGGTCGTTTGCATTGCATGTGGTAAAGCTGACATGCATGAGAGCGTAGGAGGGAGAAAGACGATGATGGACTGATGAGGCCACCAACGGAGCAGGATGGATGGACGGGACAGGAGAGGGGGTTGCGTGTCTGTTCATCGTCTTACACTTACTGGATAGATAGATTCCGCAGGTTTCAAGACGTGGTGGAGAGGAGGAGAAGGTACTGTTGCAACACATCAATCATTCTAGCTGGGCCTCCCTCCGCTCCTTGGGTAGGTTATTGCTAGTTAGGGCATCTCCAGTCGTTCGGCCCCAGGGCGTCTAAATTCGGCATCCTGGGGGCGTGCCGGCGCTAGCTCGGCCCCTGGGGGCGAGCTAGCTCCCAGTCACGCACCCACGCGCCGGCCCCAGGACACGGTTAATTCAAACTTGGCCGTTCCCGCTCTCATCAAGACGCCGCAAGTCCGGCGATCGGGCATAGTCTGCCGTTACAAAAAAAGAGCGCCGCCGCCTCGGCGGGGTCATTCATCACTCGGCGGGGTTGGTCCCAGGTGTTGGCGGAGTCGGCGTGCGCGAGCTCGGCGGTGTCGGGGCTGCTTCGGTGTTGGGCTGCGTCGGCGCGGCTTCGACACTGCTGGGCGGCGACGTAGAGGCTTCGCTCGGGCTTGGCGTCCGTGCGGCTGTGGGCGTCGTCGGCGTCGTGGGCGTTGCCATCGGCAGCTCGTTCAGGATGAGGCCGCGCTGAACCAGGTACCACGCCTTGAGCTTCTCGTCGTTGCTCTGAAGCAAGTCCGCCGCACCCATCAGAAAAGCCATGTCGGTGTTCCTCTTCTTCGCGGCGACGTTCGTCCGGAGCAGGTCGAGCTTGATGGCGTTGTTCTTCATTAGCGCCGACCACCGCGCCTCGGTCCTCTCTTCGCGTAGGACGGCCCGGGCCTGGACGTCGGCGAGACAATGCTCGATGGACTCCTGCACTCGCGCGGTTGCCGCGTCGGCGTTCTTCCCCTTCTTGGCCAATTAGTGGCCGTCCGGCCGCCCTTCCGACGCACGCGGAGTCGGCGCGTCCGGCTTGTACGTCTCCTTGGCCTTGTCGAGGGCACGTCGGACTTCCGCCCACTTCTCGCACTTGTCAATGCGCTTGTAGACGTGGAGGTGCTTGAAGTCGGCGTCTTGGTTGTCACCCCGGAACATGGCAAACATGCGCAGCAGCTGCGCGGATGGACGAACAGTTGGCGAACCGCGGGCGCAGGGGACGAAGATGTGCGGGCGAACGGCGTGCGTACCTGATCTTCAACGCTGGCGCCGCTCTCCGGGCGAGCCGCGACCTCCTCGACGATTCCGTGCCATTTGTTGCACGCCAACTGGATACGCCCCCAATGGTTCGCCATCGCCTTGGCCCCACGCTGCATGTAGACGCCTTTGAAGTAGGGGTCGACGAGCTTCCGCTCGTCGAACTCGGCCTTGATGCGGTCCCAGTACGTCTCGAAGCTCTGGTTCGCGCCGGTGGTCGGGTCGAGGCAGACGACTTTCCACGCTTCGGCGAGGCATTCCTCCTCCTTGGACGTCCATTTGATGCGCGGCTCGCCCGACCTCGCCGCCCGCTTCTTTTTCTGGCGCCCCTTCGTCGGAACAGGAGCCGGCTCCTCCTCCTCCTCCTCCTCCTCCTCGTCCTCGTCCTCCTCCTCGGGTTCCTGCGCATCGTCGCCGTAGACGTAGCCGAGCTCGGCCTCCATGTCGCCGCCGAGGTCGACTACCTCGTCCTGGGTGGCGAAACCGGGAGACGAGGCGGCTGCGGCCGATCCTGTCGCGATGATGTCGTCCATGTCGGCTCCCGTGTCGCCGGCGTCGCCGAGGTGCGAGAAGGGCAGCGGCCCGCGGTAGAGATGGGGCGTCGGCGTGGTCGCGTAGGCGGGGGGCGGCGAGTAGTTGTATGGTGGGTACTGCACACTGGCGAAGGCGGGCGATGGCGTGCGCGCAGCGGGGTGACCATGAGGGAAGGTCACGTTTGGGTTGAACCCGCCGTGCG
The DNA here is from genome assembly GCA_963921465.1 of Triticum timopheevii. Taxonomy (NCBI): domain Eukaryota; kingdom Viridiplantae; phylum Streptophyta; class Magnoliopsida; order Poales; family Poaceae; genus Triticum; species Triticum timopheevii. The sequence continues at coordinate 176,634,448 of OY997272.1, forward strand.
CGTCGCCGTCGGCGTAGCCGGGCGACGATGACCCCCATGGAGATCCGGCGCCTTGCTGTCCCCAGGGCGCGTACTGGTGGGCGTGGCTGACGACGGGAGCCTCGACAGAAGAGGAGGACGCCGCCGCGCGCGCCGCGTTGTCGTCGGCATGGCGGCGGGATGCGAGCGGGATTGGCGGGAGAAAGAGGGGGAGAATGGCGGGAGCAAGGCGAGCGAGCGGGAGAGAAGTGAGAAAAAGCGGCAGCAAAACGGCGGGAAAAGGCCCTCGGGTCGCCTTCAGTGCGGGCCCACGCGCCTTTTTCGCTTGCGCCGGCTCCCCAAGCGCCCCCATGGCGCCGGGATCGGCCTGGGTCTGCCGGCACCAGTTTTGGCCCGAGCCGGCGAAAAACGTGCTTCTGGGGGCGCGACTGGGCCTTTTTTCGGCGCCGGCGCGGCAAAATCGCCTGGGGAGGGCCTGTTGGGGGCGCGGCTGGAGATGCCCTTATCGCTGCTTCTCCAGGATTGGCAAAGAAATAGAGAACATAATGTCCAAAGACCACTTTGTTGCTTCCTGTACCATGCAAGCAAGAGTGCAGCCGCTAAATGCACACATACACTGGCAACTAACGGGTGGGACCAAGGGAGTGGACATGTGGGGACGTGCTTACAAATCTTTGTGTGCGAAAAATTACCGCGAATTTGAACTCGTTTGAGCTAACACGTCTTGAAGTTGGAAGGCGATTCAAAAGTTCCAGCATGACACATTCATGGGCTTCTCTTCTTAGAGTTACTGTACAGGGTTGTGCATATTTTGAATTTTTGGCGCTTATGAAAATATTCGCTTCGGACGATTACGTACCCCGGTTTGAAAACAAGGTCATGGTGAGAAGTGGGCCCACATGTCATTAGCCTTCTTTTGTCCTTTGTATATATATCGAACCTTTCTCGTTTGGCTAGATAGCTAGCATCGGTTTCGCTATAAACAACAAAAAAAAACTCCTATTGACAAGGAAACATTGTATACACACTTTATATTCGAGATATTCTTTTGTTCACATTACCAACGTTCGTGGCAGACAGAGGGAACAATGCATGTAGCATATCCGCACATTCCAGCTACTTGTCGGCACGACCACCGCTATTGTACGACTGTGAACGGTGTTCCAGAAAGCCCGACACAAATGCGCTCCTCGCACGTGCGACGGCGCGCAAGTACACCGACCGATCCAACAGTTGCGCGAACAACTGTAATTTGTCGTTCGCAGAATACATTGGCGCGGCGAAAACAAAATCCCTTGGAGGGTCACAACTGTAAAGTGATGAAACAATGCATCATGTTGTGGAACAGGTGCTCTTGTGGGTGCATTTTTATGCATGAATTGACTTGCCAAGTCACAGGCCGACCCGGGAGCTGGGCCACATTGTTCCCCCGGCTGTTTGGACCGGAGAGGCACAGTATACTCCTAGGCGGTACAAAGGCATGCAAATAGTGGCCATAATTTGACGAGACTCAACATGGTTTTGGCGCCAGCTCGTGTGCACAGCACAATAATGGAGAATTTGAATTGTTGCCTGGCCATGTTAACTCGGTGGCTAGGAATCTTGGATGCGGGCAAGAGCGCGCATCCGTAGATCTATTGAGGAGATGTGGCCATGGCTGGGAGACATGAAGTGCAGTTGTATGCAGAAAAAGCTCCCGCCATCATCGCAAGTCGGAGTATACGTACCACTCTAGACCAGTGAGCTTCTCTGACTTGTGTCGCCGAAAAGTGTGTCCACTATTTCTCACGTTGCGATCTTGTTTCAACAAAATTTACGCATGCACATGCATGTCTTAACTTTCTTGCAAATGGCTTGGAAGGACTAGGAACACCAAGGAAGTACTTATATCGCATGCGATGCGAGAATGGACGGGGGATCTACAAAGATGGCGCTTCGGAGCGGTTTTTAAATTTTGCTGGACTTCATGTACAAAAGAATTGCTGGACTTTCCCGGGCAGTGTGGCTCGGTGGGTCTGTGTCTGTATTCTCCCAAGTCACACGTACGCCGGACCAGGACCACGCACGCACGTATGCCGTGCCATGGCATGGCACGGCTCCTCCAGGTCCAGGCATCATGCGTCCGGCCGGGCATGCAAACAAATCTCGACCGGATCGATCGACTCGAGTCGTCCATGCATCCCGGCCGACACAAGCTCATGGCTCCTGGTCCCATCCGTGCACCACCACACACCCTGGACCCTGGCTCTGGCCGCATCTACGTACATGCATGCTGCCGAACATCACTTGGTGCTCTTTGGTTGCTACTCCCTCCGTTTCAAATTATTTGTCGTGGTTTTAGTTCAAATTTGAACTAAAATCACGACAAGTAATTTGGAACGGAGGAAGTACTAGCTATCTCGAGATCCGCAGTAGCTAGGTCGCTGTCACGACCAGGTCAAACACAGATCGGTTATTTTATGTTTCCCTGCATGCATGCATGCATGCAAATTGCAATACATGCCGACTGATCATTTGCGTACCAATCAAATGTTGCAGGATCAGATCTCATCTCAATAGTACGAGGTACTACCGCAATGCTAATCTTCAGATGTACGTACGCGTGGCACCCGCTACGGCCTACGTACACATGCGCCGCCTGCCGTGGTAACATGGCTGGCCAGGGAGGCAGGGATCGTGGGCGGCCTCGTGCATGCACGTCGTGATGTTCATAAACGTATGTATTTTCGCCGGGTAGTACCGGGGCCGCTCGCTACTGTGTAAAAGGTGATCAACACCGTGGCCTTCCTACAATCCTATTTGTGTGCCCCGCCTAGGTGATTAGGCCGTTACTGGTGGGACCCAGCAGCGACACATTTGCATCCTCAACCCGTTGAAGGTATGCTGTCTTTGCGTTGATGCTCCATCTTTCGCTGGTTAATTAGATCGGTCATTCAGGATAAGAATCTACTTCATCCACTTTAATACTGTATTTAGATAAATATAAGACAAGAATTTTGGGACGGAGGGAGTAACATATAAAGTATAGAGGACTCGTAATGTTTGTTGCGAGTACGGTGGCATGCGGTACAAGCACGGAAGTTTGTTACTGTAGCTTGGTAAAAACTTCGGGGACGGCATTCCCCCACTCATGACCGTGCACGTTAGCTGGCTCTATGTGCACCGTTAGGCACCTCCGGACAAAAGGCTACGGGACACCCCTCCCCGGTCGATATATTACTCATAAAGCATCCTTGACGATTTGATCAAACGCCCGCCATGCATGCATGGGGGCCTGCACGTAGGCGTCTAATAGCCTGAGAGCACTGAACAGTCGCCTCGCTGGTTGTGTGGGTAGGGTACGTGCGTGCGTGCTCAGAGGTGCAACTGTTCCGTGTGACGATGTCGCGGCGGAGAGCACGTCTCCCCTCCGGTGGCATGTATGCATGCATGTGAGAGGTGACTGCAAATTTCCTATTTGCCGCTGCCGGTCACTGTTTTCCATGGCGGCAACTGTGTTTCATTGGGTGGATCTACGCAACAGTGATTTGCCCAGCCTTTCACAATGCACGACATGGACAAAGACAAGCAAGTAGATAGAAGCACGACTCTCCCTCTCCCACTACTTTTTTTTTTTGCGAAAACTCCCTCTATCTTTTTTTAACATACCCTTCCCCCTATAGGCCACATTAAATATCATAGGAATATGAAATTTATTGAAAATGAGATAACTTTATATAAAATTTTATGAATACAAAAGAGATGGCATTCAGTTCACATGATTGGATCTTTTCATGAGTATAGGGTAGTGGTTGGGCTCTTAGCCCAGTGGCGTCTCATAGCCGACGCGAGATCGAGCCTCGGCTGAAACTATGTTGTCTCACATTCTTCTTTTTTTCTAAAAAAAATCGGTAGGGGCTTCTCCCCCTACTGGTCCAGTTTTTTCTTTACTGAAGCACGACTCTCCCTCTCTTCCACTCACCTCCTTTCTTTTTGTGAAAACTCCCACTATCTTATTTTAACATACCCGTCTACTGATGCGCTACATATCTACTTGCACTAATGTGAATTTAAATTTCCTATTTTACCAAAACTACAACTAGAACAATCCTAAAACTTCCTAATATTTAATTTTGCGAGAACTCCCACTATCTTTCTTTTACATATGATGTACCATATAAATTTCCTATTGTAGCAAAACATAGCGTGTGAAATCAATGATGTATGCATGCATTCATTTTCATGTACTCCATTCATTCCAAAGCAATTGAAGTTTTAGGATTGTTCTCGGTCTAATATTTTTATGTTTTGATCAAGTCTATAAAAATATAATAATATCCCCAATACCAAATTTTATCAAATATAAAAATATATGGCATCATGAATCTAATGAAGCAAATTTGGTGTCATATATGTTGATGTAAGTTTTATATAGACTTGGGCGGACTTTATGAAGTTTGACTTAGGACAAATATATAACTTCAATTATTTTAAAACAAATGGAGTAAGCATGTTCGAAGAAAAAAAGATATCTAAAATTGGCCGGTAATGTAAAAGGGTTGATTTTCTTTTTTGTAAGACTCCTCAAACTCTTCATCTGAAAATCTAAGGCATTTGAGCAACAATTACTCTATTGACACATGATTTATAGGGTATATCATCATACTCATAATATTTTGATAATTCTAACCTAACTATCAACATCATGTTTATGCCACATAGTGCATCATAAATAAATGAAGTAATTATTGATGAAATGATCATCTATCAGGATGAAACTACCGAAATATCTAGATCAGTAAAAATAGTTATACCATAATTTATCGCAATTTACAGTTAATATGTACCCATAAAATAATCTGTAAAATATGTATCGAAAGTTATGTCAATAACTTAGGGCATGTACAATGGTTGATATGATAGTCTTAGGCTGGTTGTAATGGGGAGTATCATATACTAGTATCATGCATATGATACTAGTGTATGATACTACCTTCCTAATGCATGGTATCATATATTAGTATCATGTAGTATTTTATTTATTGTCATGCATTACACATAGTAGTATAGCATTTATTATGATACGGTATCATGATATGATACTCAACCCTCTCTTTCTTTATTTAATTCTATGACACTTCATCAAAATTGCTTAGTTGGCATGCATGATATTAGCTACGATACTACCATTACGATCAGCCTTATCTTAAGCCTTGCATGTAATTTAGAGATGACAATAAAAGCATATCTATAATGGGTTATATCTTGTCTTATTTTCAATAACTAGTTATTTTTTAAAATGTGTGAGACATCTTGCGCTAAGAGATCATCTCTTAAATAAGAGGAGACAAGCGTTTTGTTATGATTTCTCTCTCCTTCGCATCAACATTTATTCTATGTGGCACCTCTAAGATAGCACTATTGTACATGCCGAAAAAATAATCTCGTACTCCCTTTTCTCCTCACGTGAGACCCACCTTACCAGATGCCAACATGAATGTAGGACTGTTTCGGAGAACAAGCTTGCTCGGTCCACTCGAAAATGCAGGACTGTTTTTGTAGTGGGCTGCTACTGGCTTGGCGTCTGCGGATGGAAAAGACCGACCAGCTAGTGGAGCGGAGAGCTGGCGAGCCCACAGCATAGATCGATCTCGGACTCCAGTGGATATGCCATGCCTACATTTTTTATGTTTCTTTTGGGTAACTACGCGTAAAAATAATGGTGTTGTTTAATTCTGATGATGTGACAAATCATACGAATTGCTTTGGAAGGGCAGCGGTGGCCGTCTGCCCCAAGAAAGGCTTGCATGTGACCGAAACGACGTACCCCTAGAGCAGTTTTCAAAGCTGCAGGGCAGCAGGAATCATGGACAATTTGAAGGAGAGTACGGTGTAGAGACATGACTTGGCATGCTTAACACCGATGATACGAGCATTTGGCAAATGGCGAGTCTGCTCTTTTTAAAAGCACCGAGTGAGCGATTGAGCTGCTCGCTCCATCCTTCTTGTCCAGTGATTGGTTGGTTACTTTTATTTTGCCAGATTTTCTTATCCTGGCGCTACAAAACACAGATGATACGAGCATTTGGCAAATGGCGCGTTTGCTCTTTTTTCCGAACACATTTTGCCGACCAACACTCAGGGCTGCCGGTGCTGAGAAGATAGACGATGAGTTCGAAGCGCCGCGCGGCTCACGTGGCGGCGTGATCGATTGGTGCAGCGCGGGTGCTTGGGTCAAAGAGGGGGTTGCAATTCGGGTCCGCGCCAGGGCACCACACACGAGGAGTACCCTCCGTTTTCTTATCAAAGGACACGGCCAAATTTGGTCAGAATCCCTCTCAGCCCCTGCTCTGCTCTGCCCGCCGTTGAATTGGTCGCAGGCTGCATGCTAGGGTTGTTTGGATTGTGACTATATGTTTGCCATATAGCGTCACATTATTTTTGCCACACAGCCCCTGAGTCACGCTAGTGAAATTGGAATTCAGAAGCATAGATACGAGCGAACCATCTACGGTTGGATGGTTAGAGGGACAGTGGTATCCCCAGCCCAGCAGAGTTCAATTCCTGATGCTCGCATTATTTCTCAATTTATTTCAGTATTTTCGGCGATGCGCTTTCAGTGGGAGGAGACGTTCCTGTCGACGACGAGGCGCCTACGGTGACTTCATAAATTTCAAGATAACATGCCGGCTCAATCTTTTGGAGGTGCTCATAGGTGTAGGGTGTGCGCGTGTGCGTTCATAGGGACGAGTGTATGCGTGTATGTATGAGCGCTGTCTGTACTGATGTTAAAAAAAAGCATAGATACGAGCTCTTCTCTTGTAATACTCATATCATCAAGATCAATTAAGTAGGAAGTAGGGTATTACCTCCATCGAGAGGGCCCGAACCTGGATAAACATCGTGTCCCCTGCCTCTTGTTATCATTAGTCTTAGACGCACAGTTCGGGACCCCCTACCCGAGATCCACCGGTTTTGACACCGATAGTCACCGGAGCCCGCCGAGGAGGCGGAGCCTGGTCTTGGCGCTCACGCGCCGCCACCATCACTGGTGGCGCACGGTCTTGACGTGGAGGTGTTGGAAGCGCACGTGCATCTTCTTGGGGCCGCTGCACCACTTGACAGATCGCTTCTTCGCGCGCAGGCGCTTGGAGCGGCGGGTCGCACCATGGTGCCACCCGCCTTGGTTCGATGATGACACCCAGGGCTGGAAGCGGCGGAGGTGATCCGTGAGCCAGGTCGCCCACGGTGGGTGGCTGCTGAGGCAGTGAGCGGGCCGGCGCAATGGAGTCTCCGGCGGCGCTGACGAGTTCGGCGATGCGCTCGAGCCACTCCTCATAGGAGTCCTCGATGGGGCAGTAGCGAAGGAGCTCCCGCGCCATGAGCAGAGCAGCTTGCGTGTTCGTAGGGCCGCGATGCGCGTGGGAGGACGAAGCGGCCGGAGTCAGTGACGGAGTGGCGGTGCGCCTGTTGCGGCGCACTGAGGTGTGCAGCGATGAAGCTTGCTACTCGTGGCTAGCAGGGCCCGTGGCGGCATTGGCCGCTGGTGACGGAGAATGACGAGGACAACTGTCGCCTGCCGGTGCCGTCTGAGCGATGCGGGCGGCAACTGCGGCTCGACGCTCAGTGCGAGCCTGACGTGCGTCGGCCATGGAAGCGTCGGAGTAGCGGTGGATCGACTGATGAAAGAGAGGATCCGTCACACCCCTACCTGGCGCGCCAGTCGGATTTCGGGTTCCGCAAACCCTTGATAGGTTAAAACTCTAGGGTGCATGCGGAGATCTCAACCTATCCCTCCTGCCTACTCACGATTCTCAAAGCCTAGCGTGTCGAGCTCAAGGGGACAAAGAGACACAGCAGTTTATCCTGGTTCAGGCCACCTTGCATTGTAATACCCTACTCCTGCATTTGGTGGATTGCCTCGAGGGGCTGAGGATGAACTAGTACAGTGGATGAACAAGCCTCAGGAGGTGAGGTGTTCTTGAGCTCAAGAGAGCTAATGCGGTGGTTGGATGAGAATGGATCCCCCCTCTATGGTGGTGGCTAAGTCCTATTTATAGTGGCCTTAGTCCTCTTCCCAAATGTTGGTGGGAAGGGATCCCACAACGGCCAGATTTGAAGGGGGACAAGAAGTACATCCTATCCTGACTAAAGTGGTGTTCCCCTGCAAAAGCCTCTGGTCATGAAGCTGCGGTGGGCTCGGCGGTGACCTCCTTCCTGCCATCCTGGCAGTCTTGGTCTCGTTGCACGAGAATAGAAACCTTTGGCTGATTCCTCGGGACTCCGCGCCTGCTGCTTTCCTCCTTTGTACCAAAGATGAAATTGGTACTCTGCGCCCGCCTGGCCTTGGTCGTCATGGCTCACGTCAGCTGAGCCTCGTGAGGTGCACCTTTCATAGAAGTCTCCGCTTCTCGGGAGCCAGCCTGAGGAGGCCGATCCCCTTAGAGGTCTTGGCGTCGTTCGCCTCGCGAGGCTTGGCCCCTCGCAAGGGTCTTGAGTTTATTGATGCTGAAGCTGGGTTGTACCAGGCCGTCGATGAGCCACGCAGTGGGCTGCAAGCAGGCAAGTCTGGGTTCCCCTGTATCCAGAATGCCGAAAGCAGCCTATTGCCGATTTGCGCCGCCAGCGGCGCATGGAGCAAAAGCGCACCGCTGCTTTGAGTCGCGAGAAGAGCGCCCGCGACTGGGCCGACTACGTGGAGGCCGGCGCCCGACAAATAGCCCTAGAGGCTGTCGGGCACGCACACGTGCGCGACGCCGAATTTTACTACCAGCTCGTCAAGTGGGCTTCTTCCTTAGAAGTCGAAGCTTCGGTGGACCACGCCGGCATGGAAAGGGCCAACGCATGCGAGCAACGCGTCCTATCGCACTTCCGGCAAGTATGAGACAAGGAGGAGGACGTCGGTGCCGGCATTTAGCGTGTATCGCAGATGGCGGCCGACACCGTCTAGTTAGCTGGGAGTAAGTCATTCCTTGTATACTAGAATATTAGTGGGAGTAGATAGTTAACTTGGCTATGATGGTTGTCAATGTGGAAGTTCAGTACTCTATATCTGGACAGACCTGTTACTTTGCTCTGTATGTTGAACTTTGCGTGTGAACGTATGAAATGGGTTGTTATTTTTTTAAAATGGGATGTATTTGTCCGCCACGGGTTTAGAGGCCGACTTCTGGGCCAACTAGGTTGACGCGTACATAACTAGGAGATGATTTTACGTGGAGAGGATGACAGCAGCGACCCACCAGGGTCATGGCAGTACGCAAGCAAGTGCCTCCTTATTTCAAGCCAGAAAAATGGTTCCTCCTAATGGATTTCTGACATCTGGGTCTCATGCCATTGTCAACGTAGTCAATAAATGAGAGAATTGCACAACGATTGGCTGACACGAGGGACCCAGTAGCGAAGGAGCTCCCGCGCCATGAGTAGAGCAGCTTGCGTGTTCGTAGGGCCGCGATGTGCGTGGGAGGACGAAGCGGCCGGAGTCAGTGACGGAGTGGCGGTGCGCCTGTTGCGGCGCACTGAGGTGTGCAGCGATGAAGCTTGCTACTCGTGGCTAGCAGGGCCCGTGGCGGCATTGGCCGCTGGTGACGGAGAATGACGAGGACAACCGTCGCCTGCCGGTGCCGTCTGAGCGCTGCGGGCGGCAACTGCGGCCCGACGCTCAGTGCGAGCCTGATGTGCGTCGGCCATGGAAGCGTCGGAGTAGCGTTGGATCGATTGATGAAAGAGAGGATCCGTCACACCCCTACCTGGCGCGCCAGCCGGATTTCGGGTTCCGCAAACCCTTGATAGGTTCGAACTCTAGGGTGCATGTGGAGATCTCAACCTATCCCTCCTGCCTACTCACGATTCTCAAAGCCTAGTGTGTCGAGCTCAAGGGGACAAAGAGACACAGCAGTTTATCCTGGTTCAGGCCACCTTGCATCGTAATACCCTACTCCTGCATTTGGTGGATTGCCTCGAGGGGCTGAGGATGAACTAGTACAGTGGATGAACAAGCCTCAGGAGGTGAGGTGTTCTTGAGCTCAAGAGAGCTGATGCGGTGGTTGGATGAGAATGGATCCCCCCTCTATGGTGGTGGCTAAGTCCTATTTATAGTGGCCTTAGTCCTCTTACCAAATGTTGGCGGGAAGGGATCCCACAATGGCCATATTTGAAGGGGGACAAGAAGTACATCCTATCCTGACTAAAGTGGTGTTCCCCTGCAAAAGCCTCTGGTCATGAAGCTGCGGTGGGCTCGGCGGTGACCTCCTTCCTGCCATCCTGGCGGTCTTGGTCTCGTTGCACGAGAATAGAAACCTTTGGCTGCTTCCTCGGGACTCCGCGCCTGCTGCTTTCCTCCTTTGTACCAAAGATGAAATTGGTACTCTGCGCCCGCCTGGCCTTGGTCGTCATGGCTCACGTCAGCTGAGCCTCGTGAGGTGCACCTTTCATAGAAGTCTCCGTTTCTCGGGAGCCAGCCTGAGGAGGCCGATCCCCTTAGAGGTCTTGGCGTCGTTCGCCTCGCGAGGCTTGGCCCCTCGCAAGGGTCTTGAGTTTATTGATGCTGAAGCTGGGTTGTACCAGGCCGTCGATGAGCCACGCAGTGGGCTGCAAGTAGGCAAGTCTGGGTTCCCCTGTATCCAGAATGCCGAAAGCAGCCTATCACCGATTTGCGCCACCAGCGGCGCATGGAGCAGAAGCGCACCGCTGCTTTGAGTCGCGAGAAGAGCGCCCGCGACTGGGCCGACTACGTGGAGGCCGGCGCCCGACAAATAGCCCTAGAGGCTGTCGGGCACGCACGCGTGCGCGACGCTGAATTTTACTACCAGCTCGTCAAGTGGGCTTCTCGCTTAGAAGTCGAAGCTTCGGTGGACCACGCCGGCATGGAAAGGGCCAACGCATGCGAGCAACGCGTCCTATCGCACTTCCGGCAAGTATGAGACAAGGAGGAGGACGTTGGTGCCGGCATTTAGCGTGTACCGCAGATGGCGGCCGGCACCGTCTAGTTAGCTGGGAGTAAGTCATTGCTTGTATACTAGAATATTAGTGGGAGTAGATAGTTAACTTGGCTATGATGGTTGTCAATGTGGAAGTTCAGTACTCTATATCTGGACAGACCTGTTACTTTGCTCTGTATGTTGAACTTTCCGTGTGAACATATGAAATGGGTTGTTATTTTTTTAAAATGGGATGTATTTGTCCGCCACGGGTTTAGAGGCTGACTTCTGGGCCAACTAGGTTGACGCGTACATAATCAGGAGATGATTTTACGTGGAGAGGATGACAGCAGCGACCCACCAGGGTCATGGCAGTACGCAAGCAAGTGCCTCCTTATTTCAAGCCAGAAAAATGGTTCCTCCTAATGGATTTATGACATCTGGGTCTCATGCCATTGTCAACGTAGTCAATAAATGAGAGAATTGCACAACGATTGGCTGACACGAGGGACCCAGTAGCTTGCCCAGTTTTTTTAGGGAAGTAGCTTGCCCAGTTATCTTTGTTTTTGAGACGGAAGCAGGGTGTCAACTGGGCTGTGCAGGGCACTCTGGTCTATCTAGCCAACCTTTTCTTTTATGTTTACCAAAAGACCAGCCCAGTAGTTTTTTTTTTCTGAAAATTGCTAGCACAGTATTTTTGTTCTTTTGCAGAATACCCAACCGAGGCCTACTTGCTTTGTCAACCCTGCTGGGCTGCAAATCTTTCAAGACGAGAAAATGGGCTATCAGTAATGAGAAATGTGTTGTACATGTTTAAAACAAATCAAACCAGCAATTCGTATCAAATTTCTTTTTTTTCATTTCGAGATTTTAAATTCCATTGATTTTTATGCGTGGACAATTATTTGGATTTTATATTGATATGAATTTATTTTCAAATCAGTTTGAATGTGACTCAAAATGTCGGGATTTAAAACAGCTAACCGCATCGAGATGTGAAAAATTTCGTATAATTTTTAACCATGGCCACAATATGGGATGTAATGCTAACAAAAAGAAGATGAGCTCCAAAATAATCCTTAAGAATTAGCGAATGAGCTGTATATTATTAGATAAAATGGAAAATGGGTTGTATGCTGTTTCCCACACATTTGAGACTGACTTGTGCGCTTACTATAGGTTGACGCGTACACTATCATAAAAAAAGGTTGACGCACACGCAACGCTGTGTCAACTTAGTCAAGACACGAGAGCAGTGACTATTGGATGTCCATCCAACGGCCATCGTGCTTCTTCAATCTCTACTCTTCTTGCTCCAGCCGCTAAAACAAGCGCCGGCGGGATTTCTCCCTCCTCCCGCGGCCGGCTGTCCTGCCGCGCAGGCCACACCGCCCCATCGTACTCCCATCGTTGGCCTAGCCATCCCTCTACTCACCCACACCTGCTGTTATTCTTCAGCGACTGCAGGCAAACCAGTAAACCCTCATACTCCCATTCGCGTGGTAAACAACTGTCGAGTCTTCCCTGGATCCATGTTGTTCCCTTCCTAGGCCTTGCCGTTGTCCACCGCCCTGGTGCTCTTGGGGCGGCATGCTCAACGTGGTCAACGAACGTCATCCAACGGAAGTGGACTATACGTGGAGAGGCTGACAGTTGGGTCCACGGCCGCACACAAGGAAATGCCTCCTTATTACATGCAAAAAATGATTTCTCCACCTGACAGATGGGACCCACCGAAAGGGCCTCTGTATTTCGTGAAAAAATGTACCCCCCGCTGACAGCTCGGACCCACCAGCTATATCTTCGCACGCAAGGAAGTGCCTCCTTATTACGCATAAAAAAATGAATACTCCCCTGCTAGCTGGGACCCACCTTAGTGGGAGGCTGACTTGTGGGCCTACTAAGTTGACGTGGACGGAGGGCTTCATCAACTTAGTCAATAAATATCAACGATTCTAGCTCCAGTGACCGTACAATGTCCATCCAACGGCCGTAGTGCTTCTTCAACCTCTGGTCTTCCTGCTTCGGCCGCCCAAACCAGCACCGGTCGTGCCGTGTGCTCCTGCCTCTCATGGCCGGCTGTGCTGCCGTGGAGGCCTTACCGCCCCTACTACTCCCACCACTGGCCAGGCCATCCCTCTACTCACCCACACCCCCTGTTATTCTACGGTGATGGTAGCCTCACACCGCAGCTGAACCAGTGACCCCTCGTACTCCTCTCCGCGTGGGCATCCACTGTCGCGTCTTCCCTGGCTCCGCGTCGTCCCCTGCCAGGCCTCGTCGTCGTCCACCTCCTTGGTGCTCTCGGCGCGGTGTGGTCAGTGTGGTCAAGGAACGACTTCCATCGAAAGAGTACTGTACATGAGGCTGATAGCTGGATCCACGGCCACAGCAAGGAAGTGCCTCCTTATTAGGCGCAAAATAATGATTCCTCCACCTGACAGCAGGGACCCATCGAACGGGCCACCATATTTCATGAAAAAAACGTTCCCCCCTGACTGCTGGGACCCACCAGCTACATCTTCGCACGCAGGGAAGTGCCTGACAGTCGGGACCCACCTGGTCGAAGCGTACGTAGCGTTGTCATTCTAGTCGCAAAAGTGTAGGTACATACTATCGATCGGTCTGTCTGCAGGCTACAACGATAAACCGTGGCCGAGTAAGGAAGAGCACGTGTCATAGTAGAGGCGTGCACGCGTCGTAGTAGAGGCGCGCACGTAGCATGTACACGTACGTACAACCAGGGTGAAAGAAAGTAAATACGGTCACGTATGTACATATGGGCAGGGTCTCGAACGCCTACTCACGCATACGTACGGCCAGGACTCATGTACATGGAGAGGCAGCGACGGCGTCCCGTTGATGGCCAGCCAACCGGTTGGGTCGGAACGAAGAAACTGCATCATCATGTTCATTGGGAGGCAACCGGCTTGGACAGAACAGCCGATCGAAATGAGGCCTGGCGTACCGCAGAACGAAGGAAATGGCCTTGTGTTCGACCGCCTAGGGTCGAAACAAGATCATGTTTATCGGAGGAGTCTGGCTTACCGCAAAACGGAGGAAACAGACTTGTGTTCGCGTGCCTATGGTCGAAACGGGGTCCTGTTGATCGGGAGGGGTGTGGCATACCGCAAAACGAAGGAAACAAACTTGTGTTGGAGCGCTACGGTCGAAATAGGGGTCCTGTTCATCGGGAGGGGTGTGGCGTACCACAAAACGGGACTCTACGGTCTACTATTCATCTCCACCGTCGACCTCCTCCAGCCTCCACGGGCTACTGTTCATCCACCGTCGACCTCCTCCAGCCTCCACCTACGACTGTTCATCAATGGGCTCCTGTTCATCCAACCTCCACCGCTCCTCCACCGGCTACTGTTCAACCAGCGCTCTCCACGGGGTCCTGTTCAACCACCCCTCCACGGGCTACTGTTCATCTAGCCCTCCACTAGCTACTATTCAACCAGCCCTCCATGGGGTTGTCCTATTCATCCAGCCCTCCACGGGGTCCTGTTCATCCACCCCAACCGGCTCGATCGATCGGGGTCCTGTTCATCCAGCGGCAACGGCCTCTACTACCACGGGGTCCTGTTCATCCAACCACCCACCGGGAACTATTCATCCACCCCCAAGAACACTCACTGTTCATCAAGAGGCAGTAGGTTCGATCGGCTTCAGTTAGCAGCAGTAGCGAAGGAATCGCTTGATTAGGTTCAGTTAACAGCCAGGAATCGATCAATAGCTCAGGTTCAACAACGTGTAGCCTGCAGTGCAATCGCTCGGGTTCAGCAGGCAAACACCTCACTCAGGTTCAGTTAGAGCCCAACGCCTCGCACCCACGCGCATACATGTATGAGAGAAACGCGCAATCCCTCCATGCACTCGGCCCCGACCACCCACTGTAACCGGGAACTCCCCGAAATTTTCCTCGCCCTTGCTTCTACCACGATTTTTTCTGTCATGGACGACCCAAAGAATGTCATGCAGGTGCGTCTCCAGCCCGCTCAGGACGAAAAGCCCATTTTCTGTCATGATTTTTTGTCATAGAAGTAGGACCCCACCACATCTATGATGATGCCGGGTTTTTTCATAATTATCGTCATAGAAGTGTCATAAGTATGACAGAAAAAAGTTTCGCTCGGCCCAAAATGTCATGGATGTGTCGTTTTTTGTAGTGTTCCTTGCATATTGTTTTGAGATATAAATATGGTGATATTAGAGTCGTGCTAGTGAGTAATTTTGTATAGGTACAAATACTTGTGTTAAATTTCGTGACCGTAGCATGCACGTATGGTGAACCGTTATGTGATAAAGTCAGAGCATGATTTATTTATTGATTGTCTTTCTTATGAGTGGCGGTCGGGGACGAGAGATGGTCTTTTCCTACCAATCTATCCCCCTAGGAGCATGCGTGTAGTACTTTGTTTCGATGGCTAATAAACTTTTGCAAGAAGTATGTGAGTTCTTTATGACTACCGTTGAGTCCATGGATTATACGCACTCTCACCTTTCCACCATTTCTAGCCTCTCTAGTACCATAACTTTCGCCGGTGCTTTACACCCACCATATACCCTTCCTCAAAACAGCCACCATACCTACCTATTTTGGCATTTCCATAGCCATTCCGAGATATATCTCCATGCAACTTCCACTGTTCTGTTTATTATGACATGCACCTTCATTGTCATATTGTTCTCATATGCATGAGGCATTCATATAGAGTCATATTTTGTTCTAGAATCAAGTTGTAATTCTTGAGTTTAACAATAAATAAAATTGTGATGATCATCATTATTAGAGCATTTTACCATGTGAGGAAAGGATGATGGAAGCTATGATTCCCTCACAAGTTGGGATGAGTATCTGGACTTACATAAAAATAAAAGAGGCCAAAGAAGCCCAAATAAAAATAAAAAAAGAAGTGGCCAAAGAGCCCAGATAAAATAGAGAAAAGAGAGAAGGGACAATGTTACTATCCTTTTACCACACTTGTAATTCAAAGTAGCACCATGATCTTCATGATAGAGACTCTCCTATTTTGTCACTTTCATATACTAGTGGGAGTTTTTCATTATAGAACTTGGTTTGTATATTCCAGTGATGGGCTTTCTCAAATTTCCCTAGGTCTACGTGAGCAAGCAA
Source organism: Triticum timopheevii (assembly GCA_963921465.1). Taxonomy (NCBI): domain Eukaryota; kingdom Viridiplantae; phylum Streptophyta; class Magnoliopsida; order Poales; family Poaceae; genus Triticum; species Triticum timopheevii. The sequence continues at coordinate 176,650,465 of OY997272.1, forward strand.
GTTGGATGAATGCCCACTTAGTTTCTTTTTTGAGCTTTCATACACTTATAGCTCTAGTGCATCCGTTGCATGGCAATCCCTACTCACTCACATTGATATCTATCGATGGGAATTTCCATAGCCCATTAATACGCGTAGTTGATGTGAGACATTCTCCTTCTTTTTGTCTTCTCCGCAACAACCATATTCTATTCCACCTATAGTGCTATATCCATGGCTCGCGCTCATGTATTGCGTGAAAGTTGAAAAAGTTTGACAACATCAAAAATATGAAACGATTGCTTGGCTTGTCATTGGGGTTGTGCATGATTTAATACTTTGTGTGATGAAGATGGAGCATAGCCATATTATATGATTTTCTAGGGATAACTTTCTTTGGCCATGTTATTTTGAGAAGACATAATTGCTTTATTAGTATGCTTGAAGTATTATTGTTTTTATGTCAATATTAAACTTTTGTTTTGAATCTTATGGATCTGAATGTTCATGCAACAATAAAGAAGATTACATGGAAAAATATGTTAGGTAGCATTCCACATCAAAAATTCTGTTTTTATCATTTACCTACTCGAGGACGAGTAGGAATTAAGCTTGGGGATGCTTGATACGTCTCCAATGTATCTATAATTTTTTATTGTTCCATGCTATTATATTATCTATTTTGGATGTTTTATATGTATTAATATGCTATTTTATATTATTTTTGGGACTAACTTATTAACCTAGAGCCCTTTTGTTTTTTCCTTGTTTTTGAGTTTTATAGAAAAGGAATATCAAACGGAGTCCAAATGGAACAAAACTTTCGCGATGATTTTTCTTGGACCAGAAGACACCCGTAGGACTTGGAGAGGAAGGCAGAAGAGTCCTGAGGGCACCACAAGCCCTCAGGGCGAGCCCTAGGAGGGCGCCCCCTGGCTGGTGGGGCCCCCGGGAGTCCTCCAAGCCTGATCTTTGACCGATAAATTCAGAAATATCCCCAAACCACCAGAAGCGTCCACCAAAAACTTTTCCGCCGCCATAACCTTTTGTACCCGTGAGATCTCATCTTGGGGCCTTTTTCGGCACTCTGCCGGAGGGGGGTTCGATCAGGATGACTTCTACATCAACCCTATTACCCTTCCGATGAAGCTTGAGTAGTTCGCCATAGACCTACGGGTCCATAGCTAGTAGCTAGATGGCTTCTTCTCTCTCTTTGATCTTCAATACAATGTTCTCCTCGATGTTCTTGGAGATCTGTCTGATGTAATATTCTTTTGTGGTGTCTTTGTCTAGATCCAATGAATTGTGGATTTATGATCAGATTATCTATGAACATTATTTGAGTCTTTTCTGAATTCTTATTTGCATGATTTGATATCTTTGTATTTCTCTTGGAATTATCGGTTTGGTTTGGCCAACTAGATTGGATCTTCTTGCAATGGGAGAGGTGCTTAGTTTTGGGTTCAATCTTGCAGTGTCCTCACACACTGACATAGTAGGGGTGGCGAGGAACACATTGTATTGTTGTCATCAAGGGTAAAAAGATGGGGGTTTGGTCATATTGCTTGAGTTTATCCCTCTACATCATGTCATCTTACTTAAGGCATTACTCCATTCTTAAGAACTTAATACTCTAGATGCATGCTGGAAGCGGTTGATGTGTGGAGTAATAGTAGCAGATGCAGGCAGGAGTCGGTCAACTTGACACGGACGTGATGCCTATATTCATAATCCTTATCTTGGATATCATCATAACTTTGCGCTTTTCTATCAATTGCTCAACAGTAGCCAGAGAAGCTCTACTAAGAAGCCCAACCCTTTCAACAGGGGACAAGTGAACCACGTTAGCGTGGAGGAGGTTGAAGCGCAGCCAGATGCAGTAATAGGTAAGTTTTTGGTTAAGTCATTTACTGCAATCGTTCTTTTGATACTGGTGCATCGCATTCATACATATCAAGGGGATTTGTGGATAAGTATAACCTGCCAACCCAAGCCCTTAGGTCACCCATGTTAGTAACTGAGGGAGTCCTGAATTAGGGGGTATCCGGACAGCCGGACTATATACTTTGGCCAGACTGTTGGACCGTGAAGATACAAGACTCAAGACTTCGTCCCGTGTCCGGATGGGACTCTCCTTTCCGTGGAAGACAAGCTTGGCGATCCGAATATTAGATTTCCTTCTTTGTAACCGACTCTGTGTAAACCCTAGCCTCCTCCGGTGTCTATATAAACCGGAGGGTTTAGTCCTTAGAGACAAAATCATAATCATCATAGGCTAGCTTCTAGGGTTTAGCCTCTACGATCTCGTGGTAGATCAACTCTTGTAATACACATATCATCAAGATCAATCAAGAAGGAAGTAGGGTTTTACCTCCATCGAGAGGGCCCGAACCTGGGTAAAACATCGTGTCCCTTGCCTCCTGTTACCATTAGCCTTAGACGCACAGATCGGGACCCCCTACCCGAGATCCGCCAGTTTTGACACCGACATTGGTGCTTTCATTCAGAGTTCCTCTGTGTCGTCGCTACAAGGCTCAATGGCCCGTCTCATTGTCAAGGACAACATCATCTCTGGGGGAGCACTGGCAGTAGGCCAAACTCTCTGATTAGGCGGCTTCGTCATGGCCGCCCGATCGGCTTCAGCACCGACGATGACCTCTTGGGTCATCAAAAACAGCCTCCATGTCAACTCGGAACTCGCCGAACAGATGGATCGAATGGAGCTCTCCTCCCTTAATGAGGTCTTGGATCGCATCGCCTCTTTGGGAGTCGCTACAGACTATGATCAGATTGGGCTTAAACCCGACCAAAGGGATATTAAATCCCCACCGGTCACCCACGAGACAGCGGTAGTGGAAGAGCCACACATGGATTATCCCTCTACTTTGAGGACGAATTATGTCCGGATTACCGAGCTCTCTGAGCCGGATACCCGCTCGCGGGAGGACATGACCCAGACCCCCGACTTAGAATCGGGTATCGGGCCAGGAAAATCGGGCAGCACCCCGGAGCCCGAGCTGTCAAGCCTGGAAGCTCCTCTGCCCCTGGGCGTTAGATCGGATCAGAATCCAGATTCAGCTACACCCACCCACCCAGACTTAAACCGTCTCTCCCATATCAGACAAGAGCCCCAAGAGACAGTACATCGCTACTGGGCCCGATTCCTCCTTGTGCTAAACAGGGTCAAGGATTGTCGCGAGGAGGACGCAATCTCACTTTTCTGCAAAAACTGCACGAACAAAGGGATCCTTAATGCTATAAGTCGCCATGACATAGTACACTTTGCTGACTTAGCAGCCATAGTACAGAAGTACTGTGTGATGGAAAGCGCCTGGAAAACCCAAACATAATTTTCGGATAATCCGGCTCTCACTAAAACCTTTGTTCGAGCTAAAAAGGGCAAACTCTCGTAAGTTACCCGATCCAATTCCCAAGAAACCAAAGCCCACTCCACGACGTGGAACCGTATTGGAAGAATGGCTCAATGGGCCATGCAAAATTCACAGCACACTGGATACTATGCCAACGCATAGCCTTAGAGCATGCTGGATACTCCGGCAGGTAGCAAAAAGCGGCGAGGATCTTCTTGTAACTCATAAAGCAGAGCAACATCCCGCCGAAGACAACAATGCGGTACTGACAGTCTTCGAGACTTTCGCCTCAAATCCTAGGCGCAAGTGAGCTCATCGGAATTTCGCTGAAATCTGCCACGTGGCAAAAATAAATCCGTGGAGCGACACTGCTACAACCTTCAGTTCCAATGATGAACCTCAATTCCCGACAGTCCGGGCACCAGCCGCTTTGGTCCTTAGCCCAATTGTGGACGGTTTTTGGCTCACTAAAGTACTCATGGACGGCGGAAGCGGATTAAACTTAATCTATGAAGAAACACTAAACAAGATAGAAATTGATAAAAGCCGCATTGAGCAAAGCGGCACAACCTTCAGGGGAATCATCCCTAGTCGGGAGGCACGGTGTGCGAGAAAAATCACACTTGATGTGGTATTCGGCACCCCGGAGAATTATAGGTCCAAAGAAATAACATTCCAAGTGGCTCCTTTCAGCAGCGGATACCACGCCCTTTTAGGGCGGGACGCATTCACAAGCTTTCAAGCTATACCCCATTACGGGTACATGTAGCTTAAAATGCCTGGACCCAATGGAATCATCACTCTAGCCAGTGATCCGGACGTCGCACTTTGCACCGAAAATAAAACTACAGCACTAGCCCTGGAAGCATTATCCGAAGCCCTAGCGGTCGAAGAACTAACAACGCTGCGTGCCACAATGGACAGGGATGACGTGATAGTCGACAAACGACCCAAGTCCACCTCATTTAAACCCGCAGACGAGATAGTCAAATTCCAGGTCCATCCAACGGACCCCATGAAGACAGCTTCCATTGGGACACAGTTGTGCCCCACAATGGACGCCGCACTACGAGACTTCCTACGTGAGAATTGGGACATTTTCGCCTGGCATCCTTCGGACATGCCGGGCATCCCACGCAGGCTGGCCAAACACAGCCTCAATATACTGAAAGGATACAAGCCAGTCAAACAAACTCTTAGGCGCTTCTCAGAGCCTAAACGACAAGCCATGGGAGAAGAGCTAGCCAAGCAACTTGAGGCCAGATTCATCATAGATATCAAGCATCCGGATTGGCTGGCAAATCTGGTAATGGTACCAAAGAAGGACAAATCCTGGCGCCTATGCGTCGATTTCAAAGACCTCAACAAGGCTTGCCCCAAGGATCCCTTCCCCTCCCTCGCATCGACCAAATCATTGACACCACCACAGGACACGACTCACTATGTTTCCTCAACGCATACTCTGGATACCATCAAATAAAGATGGCAGAGTCCGACCAAGCCGCAACGGCCTTCATAACGCCATATGGTCCTTTATGCTTCAACACTATGCCTTTCGGGCTTAAAAATGCCGGCGCAACCTATCAACGCATGATTCAAACATGCCTGGAGAAGCAAATCGGCAAAACAGTGGAGGCATATGTGGACGACATTGTCATAAAAACAAGACACGTCGAAACCCTAATAGATGACTTGAGGCTTACGTTCGATAACCTCCGAACATACGACATCAAGCTAAACCCGAAAAAAATGTGTTTTTGGCGTACCCTCCAGGAAGTTGCTCGGCTTCATTATTTCCAATGGAGGAATCGAAGCAAATCCGGCAAAAATCCGAGCTCTGTCGTAGTTGGCTATCCCAACAGACCTCAAGCATATCCAGAAACTAGCTGGATGTGTGGCTGCCTTAAGCCGCTTTATCTCCCGATTAGGAGAAAAGACACTACCTCTTTACCGCCTTCTTCGACGCACCGAACACTTCGTGTGGACGGATGCAGCCGCGGTCAGACTGGATGAAATAAAGACCTTATTGGCTAGTAATCCAGTCCTGACAGCGCCAAATATTGGCGAACCTATGCTATTGTACATAGCTGCAACACATCAAGTTGTAAGCGCAGTGCTCATCGTCGAACGAGAAGCAGACGGATACAAATTCCCGCTCCAAAAGTCGGTAATTACGTGTCCACTGTCCTCACCCCATGCAAATCCCGATACCCACACTATCAAAAGATAGCACACCGGTCTTCATGGCATCCCGAAAGCTACGACACTACTTTCAAGAGTGTTCGATTACGGTGGCCTCAGAAGTACCACTCAACGACATAATAAACAACCACGACGCCACGGGACGGATTGCTAAATGGGCCATCGAGCTCCTTCCATTCTACATATCATACAAACCACGGCGGGCCATTAAGTCGCAAGTATTGGCTGACTTCGTCGCCGAATGGACAGAAGCCGAACTCCCTAAAGAGTACGGCGCATACTCTAATTGGATTATGCACTTCGATGGCTCTAAAATGCTGGCCGGATTGGGAGTAGGTGTAGTCCTGACTTCCCCCATCGGAGACACGGTCCAATACGTACTCCAAATATTATACACAGACTCCAACAACGCAGCCGAATACAAGGCTCTGTTGCATGGTCTTCGGATGACAGTCTCTATGGGCATTCAACGCCTAGAGGTGCGCGGGGGATTCAAACCTCGCAATATCACAAATAAACGGAGATTTTGATGCCAAGGACCTGAAAATGGCGGCTTACCGTAATGCCGTCCTCAAAATGTCAGCTCGGTTCGAGGGGCTCGAATTCCACCATGTGGCTCGAGAAAACAATCAAGCGGCGGATATCCTTGCTCGCATCGGCGCTAAACGCGACCCTGTCCCACCTAACATATTCCTGGAAAGGCTGTTCAAGCCATCCATGGTATGGGAAGGGGAGTCCAGCAATACTAATTCGGATCCGAATACAACCCTAGATTCTAAACCATCTGACGTAATCGGAGGCTCCGCCACCGAAATAACACCTTCGGCCCATGAAATCATGGCTGTAATCGCCTCGTGGACCGAGCCTTTCTTGGCCTACATAAATAGGCAGGAGCTCCCCGAGGACCAAAATGAAGCACGTTGTATTGTGCGGCGTTCCAAGGCCTACAAAGTCCATGAGGGAGAACTTTATAAGAAAAGCGCGACTGGAGTGCTCCAAAGATGCATCTCCGAAGAGGAAGGGCGGCAGCTCTTGGCTGAAATCCATGCCGGACTCGGCAGGCACCACGCTGCGGCTCGGGCACTCGTCAGCAAGGCCTTCCGTACAGGCTTTTATTGGCCGACAGCCCGAGCAGACGCACAGGACCTTGTTCAACACTACGTCGGTCGCCAGCTCTTCGCCAATCAGAGTCATATGCCCCCTACCGCTCTCCAAACAATCCCCATTACTTGGCCCTTCGCGGTCTGGAGGCTGGATATGGTCGGACCTCTTGAAGGGGGAAGCCATAAGAAAAAATACTTATTGGTCATGGTGGACAAGTTCACCAAATGGATAGAAGCCAAACCAGTTAAAACGGCTGGATCCGGACCAGTGATAGACTTCATATCAGGGGTTCTACACCGTTACAGCGTCCCCCATAGCATCATCACTGACAATGGCTCAAACTTCACAGCCGATGAAGTGAAAACTTGGTGCGGCAACATGGGCATTAAGCTCGATTACGCCTCCGTCTACCATCCCCAAACAAACGGCCAGGTCGAACGTGCAAACGGTCTCATCATGAGCGGCACCAAACCCAGACTAGTGCGGTCCTTGACAGAATTGGACACGCACTGGGTCGAGGAGCTCGACTCCATACTCTGGGGGATGCGGACCACGCCGAATCGCACCACCGGATACACACCATTTTTTATGGTGTACGACGCAGAAGCAGTACTACCCTGCGACATAATCCATGACTCACCTCGCGTGCGCATGTACGAAGAGAAGGAAGCCGAGTTAGATCGGCAGGACAACTTAGATGCCCTGGAGGAAGAGCGCGACATCGCAAAAAGCCCATTCCGCATTCTATCAGCAGCAGGCTTGATGGTATCAAAGCAGAGAAGTGCGGGCCAAAACTTATAACGTTGGCGAACTCGTTCTACGCTTACTGGAGAAGAAGAAGGACAAGCTCAAACCTAAGTGGGAGGGCCCTTCATTATTGATAAAGTTCTCACCGGAGGAGCGTACCGCCTGCGTAATGCATCCGATAGCAGACTCGAGCCGAACCCATGGAACGCGGCCAGACTCTGGAGATTCTACGCCTAGCACCGAACCCAGTGTTCGTCTCCTAACCCCGCTCTTTTAATTATGTTCCTCCCCTTTTTTCCTTTCTTGCCCTTTTTCCTTCTTCACGCAAAGTATTCAATACAGTGCGGATGCTTGGATCACTCTGGCCGCACCACGTGTGTAAACCATACCTGGGGGCTTCCTATACGGAAGCTAAATATAATTACTTTCATGGCTTCTTGCCTATCACATATGCGTTCTTTTTCCATATGTGCCTTTTCTTCACCATTATATGCATCGATATGACTTAAGATGTGGCCATGCTGGGTTGCCTGGCTCTTCTGTTTATGCCCTACGTTCCCGTTAATTCGGCTAGGGCATAAGGGGAGCACCTCTGCGATTGTTAATGCCGGTTCAGCCGGATGTGTACCTCAAACTGGGTGAAGCCGAAAGCTAGCATTCTTAAGGGAATATTTGGTCGGTGAACAAAAGATGTTTCTTTCGTTTATTACAATGTGAATCCCCAGAAGTTCTGTATCCTGCGTTTTTGTTCGCAGTCCGGACATGTACATCGATGCATGCCTACCTAGGGAAAGGAACCCCTAACGAAACTATTCTCCCTGGAAGATGTTTCTTACTACCCATGTAATATAACATAACTAGTTGGGTACTTGTTTGTTCAAGCACTTATGACCCCTACGCCTGGTTTCCATGCATACCCCGGTTCTGCATAACTGAGCAGGTATTCGGATACACCCCGGACTGTCGGATCCGGGGGCTGAAGCAAAAAGGTCCGCCATGACAAATGATTTTTAATCCGGCTAGGGACTACATATGTCCATTGAGTTACATAGTCACTTGGACTGACTATATTCTTCCTCTATGCCGTCCAACAGGCTATCTAGCTTGCAATCCTGTTGGGAATACTTTGCAGCTAACGCTACCTGGTCATACACCAGTCTCACGAGAATTTCTTGCCCATCTGGCCCCGCCGGTCCGACTTCGGCCATATGGTTCGGGTCAAGCTTGGTGAAGCGCGTCTTCACCATGGCCCAGGCTTCCCTTGCACCTTGTCGGTAGGCTGACATCTTCCACAACCGGAAGCGCCACCGTGCTCCTTGGAGCATATCCACAAGCTCCCCCATGCCTCTCGGCAGGAAAGCGGATGGCCACAAGGCCTGGGCAATACCCTACATTACCTTCCGAACTCGTTCGTGCAGCTGTGAGAGGTCTTGCAGTACATCGCCTACGGATTCGGGCATCTCCTCTTCAGGACGGCCCGTCAACATACCTACAGATACAAACTCTTTTAATATGCTTCCTCGCCGAATTGTATTGCAGTTCGTTTAGGCACTTACCATAAATGCCACGACGAAGCCTTCTCTTCTCCTTTACGGAGTTCACCAGCTGAGCTCGAACATCTGATAATTCGATACCCAACCAGACGTTGGCATCTTGGAGATTGTTTTTCTCCCGCCTAACCTGCGTAAGCACACGCTCGCCAGCTCTTAGCTGTCTTTGGAGATGCGACTCGCTATCTTTTACGATCTTCGGATTTGTCCCGGGATTGTCTGCAAAATTTTCTATTAGACTCATGAAGCAAGCCAATTGCTAACTGGTATATTACTTTAAAATTTCTCTACTGAGACAAAATGTTACCAGATGAGGCCTTCTGGAATTCCTCTAGTTTGGCAACCGCGGCCCTCAGCTGGGTCTTGCACTCCTCCAGCTCTTGAGACAATTGGGTATTCTTATCTACAAGAAACTATGCATAAAATGGTCCTTAAATCAAGTGTCCCAACCGTTTCAAGTCTCAGGGGCTACTGTTATACATGCTTATCAAATTTCCTTACCCGTATATCTTTTGCATACTGGTCCATCGCTCGGGCGAGCCCGCCTTGAGCAGCTCGGATGTATGCGTCTCCCGAATTGAAAGCATTAAATGCCTCTTAGGAAAAGATGCTATTGCAAAGTACGGCCCGTTGGTGCCGGTGATTCATGGCACTCTCTACTTTGGAATTCGTGGCAGAGAGAATATCCGCATCCTCTGTCGGAGGACAATTCGGCATCGGCCCCGCAGTGGCCTCCTCTCTCGAAGCCGGTTCTGGAATCCGGCTGGTGGAGGCGTGATCGGCAGGATCTCCGGATATAGTCCGGCGACTCCTTTTTCTGCCAGAACACGAAGGACGCTGTTACATTTCAAACACAATAATTACAGAGCAGGTTTTTACCGTACCTCTGTAATAGTGTTTCGGCCCTAACCGCCCTCCTCTTAAGGCTGCCTGACCCAGACGCCCTTTGTCGACGAGTCCCCAGGGGCTCGGCATCGCGTTCCGATGGTCGTCTCTATAGAAATACGATATTTTATGCATAAGGCATGGCATAAGAAAGGAATCCTCTTCAGAGGATAAGGTTTCGGCTTTGCTTACACGCGACGTAGGTAGTAGTTCGGGATAGTCGGTGATAATGGCCACCAAGGCGCCATCGCAGCTGGCCTGATAAAATGTCCCGTTGATAAGCTCCACAGATATATCTGGATCTTCTTCAAGTCCTGGATCGAAGTCCCTTCCGGGGTCCTCTGGCTGCACGGAGGGGCTGTTGAATCCTTCCACGGCCCTCCTCAGTTCCTTCTCAAAAGCATCAAGGTTAATGATTGAGATGAAGAGCGCCAGAATGAATAGAGTGGGGGAAAAAGTGAAGACTTACCCAGCTTGGGGGGTTGTACATGGAAAATCCATCCCGCGGTTTGATGCGAAGGACTTCTTCCTCTTCTCCTTTATACAGATCGGACAATATTCTTGCCAGAGCAGTGGCGGAGTCCGGACCTTTACGACCATAGCGGGTGGTGTCATCTTCCCCATTGTAGTGCCACATGGGCTTCCCCCGATATTGAAGTGGCTGCACCCCCCGCATTATGCATATTGGTATAACCTCGACTATTTTCAGCCCTGATTTGGCCAGTGTCTTTATCCTGCTCATCAGGAAGTGTACTTCTCTAGTATCCTCCCCTTGAGGGCCCTGAGGGTGCCAACTTCGGCGTGCCTTCGGCGGAGCATTATTGAACTCAGGGAGGCCCGTCCGGACTGGATCCGGAAGGGGAACGTCATCAACATAAAGCCACTTCGAGGGCCAGTTTGCGGGTGCCTTCTTGGGAGTGCCGGACAGGTATCCGGTCTCGGTGACGCGCCATATTTCTGCTCCGCCCACTTGACATAAGGATTCCCCCTGGTTGCGAGGGACGAGGCAGAACAACTTCTTCCATAACCCGAAGTGAGCCTCATAGCCCAGGAATAATTCACAAAGGGCGACAAATCCTGTGATATGCAGCACGAAAGCAGGGGTGAAATTGTGCAACTGGAGGCCGTAGAACTCCAGGAGCCCGCGAAGGAATGGGTGGATTGGAAACCCGACGCCTCTTAGCTGATACGGGATGAGGCATATTCGCTCCCCCGGGGATGGATTAGGAGATCTCTCCACTTGCTCCCCGCCATTATAGGTGGCTAGTCCAGCTCGGATGGGGACCATGAACGCCGGTGGGAGAAACCCTTGGGTCTGCAACTCTATTAAATGGCTTTGGGGAACAGAACACTCTTCCCAATCACCTGGCTTAGAGCTGAGGGAGCGAGAGGAGGAGCTGCGGCGACCGGCCATGTTCGAATGGTTTTTTTTGGGCGCGCTCTGTTGGATGCTCGCTCAAGGGAAGAAGGTGAGGTTTGGATCTGAGGATCCCCGTCCCTTCAAATAGACGGTTTGCCTGCAGGGCTGGGGTGGCGAATGCGAAAATGCTCCAGCTCCTCCTATTGTTTCGACACGTGGAGATGGCCATTATTGAAGCATAGAAGCTGAGGAGTACAACATTGATGGGAAGCCGGACACTGTTTGTTACAACAGGTATTTTGGAGTATTCAGAGATGGAACCCTCCTTGCAATGCTGAAGACAAACTGCGCGTGGGACTCATCGTCATTGAAGCCTGGTTCAGGGGCTACTGAGGGAGTCCTGGATTAGGGGGTATCCGGACAGCCGGACTATGTACTTTGGCCGGACTGTTGTACCGTGAAGATACAAGACTCAAGACTTCGTCCCGTGTCCGGATGGGACTCTCCTTTGCGTGGAAGACAAGCTTGGCGATCCGGATATTAGATTTCCTTCTTTGTAACCGACTCTATGTAAACCCTAGCGCCCTCCGGTGACTATATAAACCGGAGGGTTTAGTCCTTAGAGACAGAATCATAATCATCATAGGCTAGCTTCTAGGGTTTAGCCTCTACGATCTCGTGGTAGATCAACTCTTGTAATACTCATATCATCAAGATTAATCAAGCAGGAAGTAGGGTTTTACCTCCATCGAGAGGGCCCGAACCTGGGTAAAACATTGTGTCCCTTGCCTCCTGTTACCATTAGCCTTAGACGCACATATCGGAACCCCCTACCCGAGATCCGTCTGTTTTGACACCGACAGTTACCTCGCTAGGAGCAGAGTATATGGCTAGCCTATGGTGTGATCGGTTACCATTAAGGATTGGTAACTACGTGTTCCCCTCATACCTAATAGTTTTGGAGTCACAAGGACTGGATGTAATATTAGGCATGGATTGGTTATCGAAGTATGGAGGGAACATTGACTGTACGAGTAAATCAATTTTGCTCACCACCCCAGAAGGAAGAAGGATCAAGTATGTATCCCGGCATGTGCCGAAGAGGACTCAAGTGAATTCCTTATCAGGAGTTGTACAGGAGGAAGTACCAGTGGTGAAGGATTTCCCTGATGTATTTCCATAGGAGTTGCCAGACATGCCACCGGATAGAGACTTCGAGTTTTTTATTGAGCTTTTGCCAGGCACAGGGCCAATATCTAAGAGACCGTATCAGATGTCCGCAAAGGATTTGGAAGAAATTAAGAAGCAGATTAAGGAGTTACTGGATAAAGGCTATATTCGCCCAAGTTCGTCACCTTGGGGATCACTAGTGCTTCTAGTGGAGAAGAAGGATGGATCGTTGAGGATGGTTGTTGATTATCGTGGATTGAATGAAGTGACAATCAAGAACAAGTACCCACTATCGATGATCAATGATTTTTTTGACCAGTTGCAAGGAGTTAAGGTATTTTCCAAGATCGATCTGCGATCAGGATACCACCAGCTGAAGATTCGAGAGCAGGATATACCTAAGACAACTTTTACCACAAGGTACGGGCTATATGAGTATACTGTTATGTTATTCGGTCTGACTAATGCGCCTGCCTATTTCATGTACATGATGAACAAGGTGTTTATGGAGTTTCTGGATAAGTTCGTCGTGGTGTTCATTGATGATATACTGGTGTACTCAAAGAATGAGGAGGAGCATAAGGAGGATTTGCATTTGGTACTTGGGAAGCTCAGAGAACATCAGTTATATGCCAAGTTCAGCAAGTATGAATTTTGGTTGAAAGAAGTTGGATTCCTCGGACATGTTATATCCGGAGAAGGAATAGCAGTAGACCCCACCAAGGTTGTCACAGTGACAAATTGGGAATCACCCACGTCAGTTGGAGAGGTCCGGAGTTTTCTGGGACTCACAGTATACTACAGGAGGTTCATTGAGAATTTCTCTAAGATTGCAAAACCCATGACGGAGTTGTTGAAGAAGGACACCAAGTTCAAATGGACTGAGGAATGTGAAGCCAGTTTTCAGGAGTTGAAGAAACATTTGGTTACAAATCCACTATTGATTCTTCCAGATCAACGCAAGGATTATCAGGTGTATTGTGACGCTTCTTGTCGAGGACTTGGAGCAGTGCTTATGCAGGGGGGAGAGTTGTTTCTTATGCCTCACGATAGCTTAAACCCCATGAGTTGAATTATGCTCCACATGATTTGGAGTTAGCAGCCGTAGTGCATGCGTTGAAGACATGGAGACATTTTCTCATCGGAAACCATTGTGAGGTGTACACGGATCACAAGAGTTTGAAGTATATCTTCATGCAGAAGGAGTTGAATCTCAGGCAGAGGAGATGGGTGGAGCTCAGTAAGGATTATGATATGAGGTTACACTATCATCCCGGAAAGGCTAACGTAGTAGCCGATGCGTTGAGTCACAAGAGTCATGTCAATACACTCATGACCGGAGGGTTACCCAAGGAGTTAGCAGAGGGTCTTCGCGAGCTATGTTTGGAAATAGTTCCGAGAGGCTATGTAGCAGCATTGGAAATTCATTCTACTTTGATGGATAAGATCAGAGAAGCTCAGAAGACGGACAAGGAGATTGTCGAGATAAATGAAAGTATGAGCAAAGGAAAGGGTAAAGGATTTTGTGAGGATGAGCACGATACCTTATGGTTTGAGGACCACGTATATGTGCCTAATGACCCCGAGATCAGGAAGTTGATTCTGCAAGAGGCCCATGATTCACCGTATTTGATTCACCCAAGAAACACCAAGATGTGGATTTGAAGGACAGTTTCTGGTGGACCGGAATGAAGAAGGATATTGCTGAGTATGTAGCAGTTTGTGATGTATGTCAGAGAGTGAAGGCAGAGCATCAGAAGCCAGCAGAATTGCTACAGCCATTGCCAATACCCGAATGGAAGTGGGATAAGCTAGGCATGGATTTTGTCACAGGATTGCCCAGGACTCGTTCAGGCTATGACTTGTTCTGGGTTGTAGTCGATCGTTTGACGAAGGTAGCTCATTTCATCCTAGTGAAGACCACTTACACCAATGCTAAGTTGGCCAATATATACATGACCAGGATCGTATGTCTGCATGGAGTTCCGAGGACCATTGGATCAGATAGAGGAACCTAGTTTACCTCAAAGTTCTAGAATCAGTTGCATGAGACTTTGGGTACCAGGCTAGCGTTCAGTACAACCTTTCATCCACAGACAGATGGACAGACCGAGAGAGTCAATCAGATTCTGGAGGACATGTTGAGAGCTTGTGCGCTAGATTATGGATCTAGCTAGGACGACAATTTGCCATATGAAGAGTTCTCCTACAACAATAGTTATCAAGCCAGTTTGAAGATGGCCCCTTTCGAAGCTTTGTACCGAAGGAGGTGTAGGTGTAGGACCTTGAGAAGAGGTGTCTAGAGGGGGGGGGGGTGATTAGACACTAAGTACCAAAGTTGCATTTTTTAAGATTCCTTAAGTTTAAGTGGAGTTTAGGCACAAGTTTAACATTCGCAGTACATATCAAGCAAGCATGCAAAGAGTATATGAGCAGCGGAAAGTAAAGCATGCAATTTGCAAGAATGTAAAGGGAAGGGTTTGGAGGATTCAAACGCAATTGGAGACACGGATGTTTTTGGCGTGATTCCGATATGTGGCGCTATCATACATCCACGTTGATGGAGACTTCAACCCACGAAGGGTAATGGTTGCGCGAGTCCACGGAGGGCTCCGATAGGAGGGGTCCATGAAGAAGCAACCTTGTCTATCCCACCATGGCCGTCGCCCACGAAGGACTTGCCTCAGTAGCGGTAGATCTTCACGAAGTAGGCGATCTCCTTGCCCTTACAAACTCCTTGGTTCAACTCCACAATCTTGTCGGAGGCACCCAAGTGAAACCTAGCCAATCTAGGAGACACCACTCTCGAAGAAGTAACAAATGGTGCGTTGATGATGAACTCCTTGCTCTTGTGCTTCAAATTATAGTCTCCCCAACACTCAACTCTCTCTCATAGGTTTTGGATCTGGTGGAAAGAAGATTTGAGTGGAAAGCAACTTGGGGAAGGCTAGAGATCAAGATTCATATGGTAGGAATGGAATATCTTGGCCTCAACACATGATTAGGTAGTTCTCTCTCAGAAAATGTATGCTGGAAGTGTAGGTTCAGTCTGATGGCTCTCTCCACGAATGAAGAGGAGGTGGAGGGGTATATATAGCCTCCACACAAAATCTAACCATTACACACAATTTACCAAACTCGGTGGGACCGATTCAACAGACTCGGTCGGACCGATTTAGCAAATAATGTGACCGTTAGGATTTTCAGTGAGACCGAATTGCAACTCGGTGAGACCGATATGGTTAGGGTTAGGGCATAACGTAATCTAGGTAAGACCGATTACACAAACTCGGTGAGACCGATTTTGGTAATATGCTTTCTAGAGAGTTGGTCAGGCAAACTCGGTTTGACCGATTACACAAACTCGATGGGACCGATTTTGGTAATGAGTCAACAGAAAGTTTGCATCGTAATCTCGGTAGTACCGAATGCTCAAACTCGGTGAGACCGATTTTGATAATGGACATACACAAAGAGATTACAATCCCATCTCGGTGAGACCGAGATCCCTATCGGTAAGACCGATTTGCTTAGGGTTTGTGGCAGTGGCTATGACTTTTGGAATCGGTGGCGCCGGATAGGATGAATCGGTGTGACCGATTTTGGCTTTAGGTTTAGGTCATTTGTGGAAGTGGGAAAGTAGCTGAGGGTTTTGGAGCATATCACTAAGCACATGAAGCAAGAGGCTCATTAAGCAACACCTCATCCCTCCTTGATAGTATTGGCTTTTCCTATAGACTCAATGTGATCTTGGACCACTAAAATACAAAATGAAGAGTCTTGAGCTAGAAGCTTGAGCCAATCCTTTGTCCTTAGCATCTTGAAGGGGTTCCCACATCCTTTAGTCCATGCCACTCCATTGTTGAACTTATCTGAAACATACTAGATAAAAGTGTTAGTCCAACAAGAGATATGTTGACATTAATTACCAAAACCACCTAGGGAGCACTTGTGCTTTCAATCTCCCCCTTTTTGGTAATTGATGGCAACATACATCAAAGCTTTAGATAAAGATATAAAGAGTAGTAAGTAAAGCTTTGGAAAGACATGTAACAAACATGGGCTCCCCCTACATGTATGCAATCATGTGAATATGGAAAATAGAAGCATGTGAGAGCATAAACATGATAGATCAGGTGTCGGTGTCAAAACCGGCGGATCTCGGGTAGGGGGTCCCGAACTGTGTGTCTAGGCGGATGGTAAGAGAGACAAGGGACACGATGTTTTTACCCAGGTTCGGGCCCTCTCGATGGAGGTAAAACCCTACTCCTGCTTGATTGATATTGATGATATGGGTAGTACAAGAGTGGATCTACCACGAGATCAAGGAGGCTAAACCCTAGAAGCTAGCCTATGGTATGATTGTTGTTCGTCCTATGGACTAAAACCCTCCGGTTTATATCGACACCGGAGAGGGCTAGGGTTACACAGAGTCGGTTACAATGGTAGGAGATCTACGTATCTGTATTGCCAAGCTTGCCTTCCACACCAAGGAAAGTCCCATCCGGACACGGGACGAAGTCTTCAATCTTGTATCTTCATAGTCTTGGAGTCCGGCCGCTGATGATAGTTTGGCTATCTGGACACCCCCTAGTCCAGGACTCCCTCAGTAGCCCCTGAACCAAGCTTCAATGACGACGAGTCCGGCGCGCATATTGTCTTCGGCATTGCAAGGCGGGTTCCTCCTCCGAATAATTCATAGAAGATTGTGAACACCAGGATAGTGTCCGGCTCTGCAAAATAAATTCCACATACCACCGTAGAGAGAATAATATTCACACAAGTTCAATCTGCTTTGTGGCGTGACATCACACCACGACCAAGCTTTTACTCGAATCGTTTTTATTATACCACCTCAGCGCGTTTAGCGAAGCGGTTTCCTTGGCACGTCTTGTCGAAGCAGAGATTGTGTCCCCTTATTCCGGGATTCTCATCAATACGGATGTGGGTAACCCAACCGCGCCCGTTGCCACGCCCCCTCCATCGAAGGCGAGTTCCAAATGGTCACGGGGACGGCTCTTGGTATTCTCCCTCTTTATAATGAGACCAAGGCCTATTCCTGTTCTTCAATCCTCAATCGAATCCGCCCCTTGCCCCGAGTTCCAACACCCAAGGCTCCAGATTCGGGCACTTCGGACCTTCGAGAATGTCCGGCTCTGACCTACAGGGCCGGTGGATGCCCTCTTCCGTCACGGAAGAGGACGTGTTAAAGCAGAGAGACGCCAGGTACTTAACCTACGAGATTTCGCATAGGTTGCCTGCCCAAGGGCAAGTCATTCCTACTCCCGAGCCTAGTGAGAGTGTCGTGTTCGTGTCTCACCTCCGTCGGGGTTTAGGCTTCCCAATGGATCCCTTCGTGAGAGGGCTCATGTTTTACTATGGGCTGGAATTCCATGACTTGGCTCCGGAGTCCATCCTCCACATCTCATCGTTTATTGTTGTCTGTGAAGCCTTCCTCCATGCTACCCCTCACTTCGGTTTGTGGCTCAAAACCTTCAACGTGGAGCTGAAGATGATTGAGGGGCGTCAGGCAGAGTGCGGAGGGGCGGTTATAAGCAAGAGGGCCGATGCTCCTTGGCCTGAGGGCTCTTTTCAGGAGGAGCTCGGCTTGTGGCAACAGGAGTGGTTCTATATCACCGCTCCCAGGGGCAGCAAGCAGAGGCCGCCGCCCGCCTTTTGCTTGGGCCCTCCACAACGGCTGACGTCATGGGTCAACAAAGGGCTTGACTGGGGGCCGTCCAAGGACGTACCCATATTGCAGGGCCGGATTCGAGACCTCCAAGAGAGGGAGATCAATCTGGTCGTAGTGACGCAGGTTATGCTGATTTAGCGTCTTCTGCCCTGCAAACGTCGCCCCCTCCACCTGTGGGAATTCAATCCGGAGGGACCACGAGCTCTCCAACACTTCATGGGTACGACACCCGTGGAGATGTATAAACTGTTCTTCGGATCACAAGAGCTGTGTCCGGACTTGACCGAGGACGCGGGCCTAAGCTGCAATCGCCCGGATACTCAAGTAAGTAGCCCTGTGTCCGGACATACCGTCCATTTATTTATCATGGATTTGCCTTTTAACCAGCTATCCTTTGGACAGGAGTGGATAGCGCAAGCAAAACTGATACGGTGTCCGGCCCCCCTCCCTGAGACCACGCCGGATCCCGTGTTAATCAAAATGTTGGAGGTTGCGCCTTCGGAGGAGGGTGAAGGGGGGAATAGGGAAACTACCGCCTCTGCTAAGGAGGCTCTCAGTAAGGGGGGAATCAAGAATCCCTCCCTCCAGGGGGAGAAGAGGACCGCTTCCGAAGACCCGGAGGCTAAGGCCTCAAAGCGGGGAAAGAAATCTGCACCGGAAGGTCCTGTGCCGGGAGGAGTCCCGGCCGCACAGTCTCCCCAAAGGAATCAGCCCTCCAGCGAGCCATAAGTATAAAAAGGGGAGTTTTGTAATAAGGGACATCCCTATTTTATTTCTAAGGATAACCGAAGTTTTTACCTTGCAGTTCGGATCTCAGCCCTTCTCAGCAGAGCTCATCTTCGTGGGACCTTCGTCCGGAGATGATGGAGAGCGAAACGCCTCCATCTGCCGCACCGTCAGGCGGGGCGGACGACCCTGAGGTGTCGTCACGGAGGGCCTCCCTGAGTCCGGCGGGGCCGGGGAGTTCGGCACCAACTGGAGTACGGCCGGTGGAGCTGCAGGATCTGCTCGAGAGGGCGTCTATCTCAGAAGATCACCGTACATTAATGAGTATGGTGATTGAAAGGATCTCATCCGCTGAGAGCGGGTTGCATGAGGCCGTCAAAAGTTTACTGACGGGGTTTGAGGTACGCAAAAAATGACATACCTTTTGACAGTATTGCACATAGAGTGCACCCTGTATAGATAGTAGCCCCTGAGACTCGGTATGTTGTCGAAAATGACAGTGTGCCGAGGATCATAATCTCAGTTATAAAATGTCGCCATTCCTATGAAGGTGGCGGAACATTCGGTGGCCAGCCGGACTGATAGAGTTGCCGAACTGAAGTGGCAACTCGACGTTGCGGATGCGGACATCGCGCTGGTCAATAAACGACTTGACGAGTCACAAGGTAGGTGGGTTCTCCGCGGTCTCCTGGTAAGGGAGCTGATGCCCACACCGTACAACATGTATGCTTGATGCAGATGGCGCCGCTACTATGGAGGACCTTCGGGCAGAGCTTGCTCGAGCCAAGGAGCAAGCCAGAAAAAGTGATGCGGCTGCCTCGAAGGCAGCTGAGGAGCTAAAAGCCGAAAAGGCTGCTCACTGCCGAAGCAGGGAGGAGATGGACGGAATGGCCGTGAAACTGAAAGATGCTACCAACCGCTATAAGGTTCTTGAAAGAGAACGCCAAGCGGAGCAAGAGGACCTGAAGAAGGCCACCGCCGAATCCAAGGATGCCCGTTCTGCAATGCGGGCTATAAAGGAGGAGCTGCGTCAGGCCGGAGACATTGCGGCTGGAAAGCCCTTTCTGCTGCATAGGAAGTTCATGGATCCGAAGTATGCTCAGTTGGGCCAGTTGTGGGGTGCGGAGGATCCTTATCTGAATTTGGCGGCGAGTGCGGCGGACGCAGTCGTGCACTTCCGAAGCCAAAAGGATCACGAAATGGAAGAGCTCTTTTGGTCTCAATTCCATAGTCCGGAGCGTCCACTTCCGTTAACTGATCGGTTGGCTGAGTGGGCTGAGCTGAATAGATTGTCCGGATTTGCCATGAAGGATGTGGTGGCTCATCTGTGGCCGGAAAGGCCCAAACCGAAGAGTTATTTTGGCTTATTGCAGCAATTCCTTGGTGCGGTGCCGCATATCAAGGCGATGAAGCGGTCGGCCTGCATAGAGGGTGCACGGATGGCTCTCGCCCGTGTCAAAACATACTGGGCAGAGATGGATGCCACTGACGTTGCGTCCCGGGATTCGGACAGAAGCCGATTACCCGCCGAGCACTATTTTGAGGAAGTCCTGCGGGGCGCTCGTTTAGTAGTCGCAGTGCTCGAAAAACGTTATGTTCAAATGACATGTATGATTTGTAAAACCATATTTATGATATAAGGGCTTTTTATACTTGTGCATTCAAGTATTGAGATATCTCCTGTGCGGCCGTTAATGTATATGTATATATAACCTGAAAGATGGCTGTCTTCGGCTTCAGCCCCCACGCACATGGTGCAGGGGTGTTTGCAAAAAAGCACATTTTCACACTTAATCCAACATCTTGGTCCTGTGAAGGAGGTGGTAGCGTAGCAAACCGGGCAACCGGACTATAATGCTTTATCACTTTCACTTAGCCATATGAGTTCGAAGGTGGGGCTACGATATAGCCCCTAGGGGCACCGCGCTCTCCGATTTCGGGGCGCGTGTGTGCCTGACCGGGAAACGGTCCTTCTTCAAAGCGGAGGAATTCTAGACATTCCTGTAGTCGATCGAGTGGTTGACCAGTCTCTCGCTATATCATGACAGTCAGTTTTCGGCTTTCTCTACTGAGGTGCTCGCCCGGCCGAACCGGGGCACAATCGCAGTAGTTCTCCTGGTGCCGCGTTAGCCGATAGAGCGGAACGTAAGGCAGCAAAACACAGGAGCCGAGAAAACCCAACATTTGACCAAAGACATGATTCAGAGCTGATGCATATAAGGCCTAACTCGAGACGCCGAACACTCCCTGAGGTATTCGGTCTTTATGATAACGGGCAGAATAATACCCTAAGCCCCTAGTGTCTAGGTACGCGCAAAAACTTATGACGCGGCCGATGCCAAAACGCCAGCCTCCTCCTCGGTTATGGTAAGGAACCGGGGGATGTGTGTCAACAAGAGACAATAAAAAAGGTTTACGCAGGGTCTTAATCTGAAAAGAATCCTTGCAACAGGTCCCTGCTGCACGTCTGCGCCTGTGTCTCCGTTGTGCTGTATCCTGGACGGGTGTAGCACGTTGTTCATCTGTAAAAGAGAAGAACTTAGTTTGGAAAGATGTCATGCAAAAAAATGTGTTAAAACAGAGTATGATTTAAAAGATGAGTAAAGTTGAGCTTTATTGGCTCTCATTGTTCATGTGTGCAGTCCCTTGTAAAGGGGTATGCGGCTAGGAAGCCCCTTGTTTATTTATGCCGGGCTCGCCTAACCGTATCCGGGGTCTGAATGACCTGTTTTTAGGGGCTTTGATCACCAAGGCCGGATTAGCGTGTGGCTGTCAAGGCAGTCTCACGTTCTTCCGTGGTCGAGGAACACTCGAAGTTACCTTTTAATGAGATGATGCCGCGTGGACCGGGCATTTTAAGTGTAAGAGACACGTAATGCGGTATTGCGTTAAAGCGGGCAAAAGCTTTGCGTCCCAATAGTGCTTGATGGCTACTTTTGAATGGGGCGATATGGAAGATTAGCTTTTCACAACGGAAGTTGTCGGATGAACCAAACACAACCTCTAGTAGTAAAGAGCCTGTACAATTGGCATAGGGGCCTGGCATCACTCCTTTGAAGGAAGTGCTGCTATGGCGAATTTTGGTAGGGTCTATCCCCATTCTGCGGATGGTGTCCTGGTATATCAGGTTTATATCACTGCCGCCATCCATTAGGACTTGTGTAAATTGTAGTCCGTCGATTATAGAATCCAATATCAAAGCAGTCCGTCCTGCGTTTCGAATATTTCTGGAGTAATCCTGATGGTCGAAAGTAATTGGTTTTGACATCCAATTTTGGGACTCCGTTGGGGTGGACCGTGCGGCGTGTGCCTTAGTAGGTGCCGCACTTTTTTTCCTTGTTATCACTTGAAGTGAGTTCACTGTTTTGACTTCTTGTGGGAAAGTATTTTGTTTTCTGGTGCTCTGCTTGTGGGGTTCGTCATCGTCTTCGCTTGGTGTGTCGAGCCCCTTGTGTTCGGCATTAAGTCGGCCGGACTGCTTGAAGACCCAACAATCGCTGTGGGTATGGTTTGCAGGCTTCCCGAGGGTACTGTGGATTTGACATATCCTGTCCAAGATTTTGCTTAGGTTGGATAGCTCATCACTGTTGTCCTTAAGAGGCAGTATTTTGTTGTTCGGTCGAGAGCTTTTGAACCCGGCGTTGACCGCCGTGCTCTTTGGGCCAATTTCCTTAGTCCGGCGCTCTTATTTTCTGCGTCGTGATTTCCCGTTTCCATCCCTAACCTCGGATGTACTCGGGTCGCTGGTGCTGCATCTTGCCAGCCAGCTATCTTCCCTCGCGCAAAAGCGGGTCATGAGGCTTGTCAGCATGGCCATTGTTCTTGGCTTTTCCTGGCCGAGGTGTCTGGCGAGCCATTCATCTCGGACGTTATGTTTAAAGGCTGCTAAGGCTTCGGCATCCGGACAGTCAACTATTTGGTTCTTTTTGGTGAGGAACCTGTTCCAAAATTTGCGTGCTGACTCTCCGGGCTGTTGAGTTATGTGACTTAAATCGTCTGCATCCAGGGGGCGGACATAAGTCCCCTGAAAATTTGCTCGAAACGCATCCTCGAGCTCTTCCCAACTTCCGATGGTATTTTCTGGGAGGCTTTTGAGCCAATGCCGAGCTGGCCCTTTGAGCTTGAGGGGTAGGTATTTTATGGCATGGAGATCATCTCCTCTAGCCATATGTATGTGTAGGATATAATCCTCAATCCAAACTCTGGGGTCTGTTGTTCCGTCATATGCCTCTTTGTTTACGGGTTTGAATCCCGCTGGAAATTCATGATCCAGTACCTCATCAGTGAAACATAGGGGGTGTGCGGCGCCCCTGTATTTAGGTGTACCGTTATTTTCAAACACTCGACGTGTTGTGTTGCTCCCTGGAGCCTTCTTTCTTGGCCCGTAGATGGATCTGGCTGGGCCATCCTTGTTGCGAGGATCCTTATGTGGATCGTGTGCCGTTTTGTATGCGGCGCCGCTTGCCGCTCTTAGCCTGTCATCTGGTCGCCTATCCGACCAGGCGGCCTCTTTGTTTTTTGACTGTGGGGGCTCTACGGCCTCCTCGTCGAATTCGGGCAACAGCCTGCGCTTTGGGTAGCTCTTTGCTTGGTGACTATCGCCGTATTTATCTGCGGTCTTGAGTACTTTGCTCCACCTCATTCTGAGTACGTCTTCTGCTGTTTTGAGCTTCTGCTTCTATTTCTTCAAGCTTCTTGTAGTGGCGACGAGCCTTTTGTGGAGGTTTTTATGCTCCGGTGATGTGTCCAGCGTTAGATCGTCTGGACTGTTGTTTTCGCCGGGGATGGGTTGCTCGTCCAATTCATCCTGTTCAGATGGTTGCTTGGTGGCGTGTTCGTCATCCACTAGTTCACCCTGCTCTACGGCTGGGTCTGTATGGGTGCTGTTGTTGTCGAGGCGGGACTTCGGGCGGCGCTTGCGTCGCCGTTTTGGCTGTTTTTCAAGGGAATTATCCTTCGCCGCGTCCCGTTGTTCCTCGTTATCGCTTCCTTTTGGTGTATCCACCATGTATACGTCGTGAGTTGAGGTGGTTTTCCAGTGCCCAGTAGGCGCTGGTTCTTGGTCGTCTCCGGCATCATCATCCATACCGTCGGTGTCTTCGTAGTCGAAGTCTAGCATGTCGGTTAGGTCGTCGACAGTGGCTACGAAGTGGGTGGCGGGTGGGCTTTGAATTTCTTCGTCGTCCGCATCCCAACCGTCCTGACCGCAGTCCGGCCAGGGCTCTCCTGATAACGAGAGATATTTTAGCGAATTCAGGATGTCGCCAAAAGGCGAGTGCTGAAAGATGTCCGCAGTGGTGAACTCCATGATCGGCGCCCAATCAGATCCGATTGGTAGGGGCGCGGGAGGTTCGAAGTCCAGCGGGGAGTCCAGCACCTCGGAGTCACGAGCTTCACAAAGGACAGGGTCAGTATTCGGCTCCATCGTCGTAGAGGTAGCAGCCCCCGAGGCGGTGTCTAGCCACCCATCCTCGACCGGCGCAGTCGGCTCCGAATTAAGGGTCGAAGCGGACTCGTATGCGGCCTCCAGGGCACTGTCCGGCAGTAGAGCTAAATCATGCCCATCGTGACAGTGCGGCGCGCTCGGCTGTGGCTCGAATCCATCGAAGATCAAGTCTCCGCGGATGTCGGCCGTGAAGGTCAAACTTCCAAATCTGACCTGATGGCCAGGGGCGTAGCTTTCGATCTGCTCCAGATGGCCAAACGAGTTGGCCCGCCGTGCCAAGCCGTCGAACACGAAGATCTGTCCGGGGAGAAAAGTCTCGCCCTGGACAGTGTTGTTGTTGATGATCGAAGGAGCCATCGGGCCTATATGCGACGACACAGAGGAACTCTCAATGAAAGCACCAATGTCGGTGTCAAAACCGGCGGATCTCGGGTAGGGGGTCCCGAACTGTGCGTATAGGCGGATGGTAACATGAGACAAGGGACACGATGTTTTTACCCAGGTTCGGGCCCTCTCGATGGAGGTAAAACCCTACTCCTGCTTGATTGATATTGATGATATGGGTAGTACAAGAGTGGATCTACCACGAGGTCAACGAGGCCAAACCCTAGAAGCTAGCCTATGGTATGATTGTTGTTTGTCCTATGAACTAAAACCCTCCAGTTTATATATACACCGGAGAGGGCTAGGGTTACACAGAGTAGGTTACAATGGTAGGAGATCTACATATCCGTATTGCCAAGCTTGCCTTCCACGCCAAGGAAATTCCCATCCGGACACGGGACGAAGTCTTCAATCTTGTATCTTCATAGTCTTGGAGTCCGGCCGCTGATGATAGTTCGGCTATCCGGACACCCCCTAGTCCAAGACTCCCTCAGAGGCTCCCAAGTGACACCTAGCCAATCTAGGAGACACCACTCTCCAAGAAGTAACAAATGGTGCGTTGATGATGAACTCCTTGCTCTTGTGCTTCAAATGATAGTCTCCCCAACACTCAACTCTCTCTCATAGGTTTTGGATCTGGTGGAAAGAAGATTTGAGTAGAAAGCAACTTGGGGAAGGCTAGAGATCAAGATTCATATGGTAGGAATGGAATATCTTGGCCTCAACACATGAGTAGGTAGTTCTCTCTCAGAAAATGTATGCTGGAAGTGTAGGTTCAGTCTGATGGCTCTCTCCATGAACGAAGAGGAGGTGGAGGGGTATATATAGCCTCCACACAAAATCTAACCGTTACACACAATTTACCAAACTCGGTGGGACCGATTCAACAGACTCGGTCGGACCGATTTAGCAAATAATGTGACCGTTAGGATTTTCAGTGAGACCGAAATGCAACTCGGTGAGACCGATATGGTTAGGGTTAGGGCATAACGTAATCTCGGTAAGACCGATTACACAAACTCGGTGAGACCGATTTTGGTAATAAGCTTTCTAGAGAGTTGGTCAGGCAAACTCGGTTTGACCGATTACAAAAACTCGATGGGACCGATTTTGGTAATGAGTCAACAGAAAGTTTGCATTGTAATCTCGGTAGTACCGAATGCTCAAACTCGGTGAGACCGATTTTGATAATGGACATACACAGAGAGATTACAATTCCATCTCGGTGAGACCGAGATTCCTATCGGTAAGACCGATTTGCTTACGGTTTGTGGCAGTGGCTATGACTTTTGGAATCGGTGGCGCCGAATAGGATGAATCGGTGTGACCGATTTTGGCTTTAGGTTTAGGTCATTTGTGGAAGTGGGAAAGTAGCTGAGGGTTTTGGAGCATATCACTAAGCACATGAAGCAAGAGGCTCATTAAGCAACACCTCATCCCTCCTTGATAGTATTGGCTTTTCCTATAGACTCAATGTGATCTTGGACCACTAAAATACAAAATGAAGAGTCTTGAGCTAGAATCTTGAGCCAATCCTTTGTCCTTAGCATCTTGAAGGGGTTCCCACATCCTTTAGTCCATGCCACTCCATTGTTGAACTTATCTGAAACATACTAGATAAAAGTGTTAGTCCAACAAGAGATATGTTGACATTAATTACCAAAACCACCTAGGGAGCACTTGTGCTTTCAGCAGGACACTACTATGGGATGAAGTTGGAGACCATTAGTTGGTTGGACTAGATTTGATTAAGGAGTCTGAAGAGAAGGTTAAGCTGATTCGCGATAGACTCAAGGTAGCCCAGTCCAGGCAAAAGAGCTATGCGGATTCTAAACGCAAGGAGACAGTTTAGGAAGTTGAAGACAAAGTGTATCTTCGTGTGTCCCCACTTCGAGGAGTTAAGCGTTTAGGAGTAAAGGGAAAGTCAACACCACATTTTGTGGGGCCATACAAAGTTTTGGAGCGTATGGGAGAAGCTGCTTACAAGTTGGAATTGCTAGAAGGATTGTCAGGAGTTCACGATGTGTTCCACGTTTCCTAGTTGAAGTAGTGCCATGCAGAGATGGCCGATATTCCTCTAAGAGATACAGTGCCACTAGAAGTGATTCAGTTGGATAGCAATTTGACCTATGAGGAGAAACCAGTGAAGATTCTCGAGTTTGCCTGCCGAGTCACACACAGCAAGGTTATCAAATTCTGCAAAGTTCAGTGGAACCACCATACCGAGGACGAAGCCACCTGGGAACGAGAGGAAGACCTACGAAAGGACCACCCGCACCTATTCTCTAGCCAACCCGAATCTCGAGGGCGAGATTCATCTTAAGGGGGGTTGGTTTGTAACATCCCAAATTTCCAATTTGGAATGTTATACATTAGATCATCATTGCATATCATATTTTATTGCATTTTTGGGTTGATCCTAGAAATTCTGCGCAACTCAAGGACCCGCGGAGAGAGTTGGGGATTTCATTATTTTCATATTTGAGTTTTCTCAAATTTTGAAAAGAGGGTCATTTGGTTTTAATTATTTTTCTCTTCGAATATTTCTTATATGAAAATAAAAGAGAGGGGATAAAATAACTTCCCCAAAATAAAGAAATATTGGAGGTTAAATATTAAAATCAAATAAGAATTTTATTCGGAGTTTATTGCTATTTTATTTGAGTTAGGAAAAAAAATGTGTTTTTAAAAATTGCATTAGGGGCCCGAATAAATGTTCACTTTGTCCGCTATATTTTTAGAGTCCATTTAGTATTTCTTTTATTTGTTATTCTGCGCGTTGGATTTTTTTTTTAAAAAGTAACGGACCTACTGGGCCGTGTCCGCCTGGGACACCGACCCGGCCGGCCCTTTAAAGGCCGAAGGCCCGAGCCAGCCGTGGCCCCCACCGAAACCCTAGCCTAACCCCGCCGCCAGCCGCCGCCGCCGCCGCCACGCGCCACCGCCACCGCCGCCGCCGCTTGTCGCCGCCGCCACCAGAGCCGCTCGCCGCTGCCGCTTGCCGCCGCCCTGCCATCACCGGAGCCACACGTCGTCACCGCCGCTAGCCACCAACACGTACAACGAGGTAGCCACCATTTTTTTTAAAACCAATCGGTTTTATTTCGAAAAACCCTAGATTCTTTTTTTATTCAGATCGGTTCGATTTTCTTCGGTTTAGTTAAATAGCGGACGTTCATCCGTACGTTCGTTTTAACGAACGAAGTTCATCCGTTAGCCGCAGACAACGAACGTTCATTCGTTAGCCTGTTCGTCCATTTTCTTTTTCAGGGTTTTTCCGCGATAATTTTTGATCGCGATTTCTGCCCTAATCTTCGTTTTAGTTTATCTTTTCGCTCGTTTATCCGAATCAGGCGATTCAAGCGCCTAGATCTTCGTCTCGAATCCCTCTTCCTGTTTAGTCAACTTGAACAAGATTTTGGTACTGCAAAATTTGACTTTAGTCCAGATTAGTAAATGGATCTTGTTTCTTTCGCAGTTTGAGTTTCGTTGCTTCGTTTGATTTGATTCTGTTTGGAAACCGAAGTTCTTCAATTGAACTTTCTGGTTAGATCTCTTATTTGAGTTTTACCCGTGCTTCTAGTTGAGTGCTTATTGTATGTCATTGTTTGTTTGCGATTGAGTACCCGGAGGGCAAAGCGTGCTACTACGAGTCTCTAGGTTTTGCGGATCATCAGCAAGGCAAGTAACACTTTGATCATACCTCTTTACTACCCAGTTTTATTGCATTACATCAACCCTAAAACATTTCATGGTTAGGATCTGATTAACATGTGGGTTTTTGGAAGTAGATGTTGAGGTAGAACCTATTGCCTTGTGTATTATCAAACCTTTGGGAGTTACTTCTACGTTATGTTTATATTGCTATGCTATGCTCGTAGACGTGATTTGGGTGAGTGTATCCATGATGGATGTGAGTATTGTTACTTAATGGTTAACGAACCATAGAGCTTGACTCTATGGTTAACTTAAGGTGATTTGGGTGAGTGTATTCCGCGATAATTTATTCCTTTGTTGTAGGGAAAAATTGGCTTTATGCAAAACTGTAACCATAGAGCTTTCCACCAGCCATATATGCATGTAGTGATAGCATTTACTTTGTTCATTACTCTATGTGTTACATTGCCAACATATTCCATGTGCTGACCCGTTTTGGGCTGCAATGTTTCATGTTGCAGACTTTTTAGACGACGAGTAAGGTGCCATAGGTCGTTGTCTTTCACTCAGCTATGCCGTTGGAGTAGATGGACTCACTTTTTCTTCCAAGACTTCCGCTGTTATCGTTTTTAGATGGCCTTAAGCCATATTATTGTAATAAGTTCTCTTTTGAGACATTCGATGTAATAAGTGTGCGATTGAAACTCTGTTATAAATCCTCAAGTACTGTGTCAGCATTTCCGATCCAGGGATGACACTGATGCACAGAGACTAGACTGTTTGTGGTCTGGTCGCTACAAGAGCAGGGTTCTTTCTAGCCCACAGCCCGCGAAGACGCATGCACATTGGTTAAACATTGTGTTGGGTGCCAGCTATTCACAAATCAAAGTCATACGCCCCACCGCTCTTCGGACGATACTGCTAACCTGGTCATTCGCAGTCTGGGGACTCGACATGGCCTGGCCACTTGAAGGGGGACCAAGAAAAAGAAGTATTTGCTGGTTATGGTCGACAAGTTCACTAAGTGGATCGAAGCAAAACCGGTAACCTCTGCAGAATCCTGACCAGTGGTTGACTTCATATCCGGCGTCGTACACCATTACGGTGTTCCCCACAGTATAATAACTAATAATGGGACTAATTTCACTACCTAGGAAGTTAAAGACTGGTGCACTAAAATGGGCATCAAGCTCGATTACGCTTTGGTGTATCACCCACAAACTAATGGGCAAGTAGAATGGGCTAATGGACTCATCATGAGTGGCATCAAGCCTCGCCTAGTTCGCTCACTGAAGGAATCAGACTACCATTGGGTAGACGAGCTAGACTCTGTTCTATGGGGGAAGCGCACCACTCCTAACCGGTCGACAGGTTACACCCTGTTCTTTATGGTGTACGGTGCGGAGGCAGTCCTCCCATGTGACCTTATCCATGATACACCCGGAGTACGCATGTATGAGCAGAACGAGGCTGAGCTAGATCGGCAGGATGACCTGGACACCCTGGAAGGAGAACGCGACATTGCTCTAACGCGCTCTGCATTCTATCAATAACAAGCATGGCGTTACCAACATCGGGAGGTTTGGGCAAAGGCATAAAATCTGGGGGAGCTCATCCTCTGCCTCTTGAGAAGGAGAAACAAAAGCTTTCACCCAAATGGGAGGGGGCCTTCATTATAGATGAAGTACTCGCGGGAGGAGCATACCGCCTTCGCAGCCCATAGGATAACCGCCTTGAACCAAACCCATGGAATGTAGCTCGGCTCCGGCGTTTCTACGCCTAGTTCAGCATCGTCACCACCACTCCTCATTTTCCTTCGTCTCTTCCCTTTTTCTTTTCTTTCGTCACTTTTGGAGATTTTTTCCCTCTTGATCTATGGTTCGGATAAACCGTACTGCGCCAAGTCGCTATTGTATACATCCTCGAATGTACTACCGAGCTCTAGCTGGGGGCTCCTTTTAAGGAAGCCAATTAATATGTTCAAGCCTGCAATGCGTTTACTTTGCTTGAATTCATATCATTCTCATATCTTTCAAGCCATTATATGCACCTGTTAGACTTAACTCCTTTGCCAAGCCGAGTTGCCTGGCTCCTGTGATTACCCCTATGTTCCGATTGTTCGGCTAGGGAGTAAAGGGAGTACCCCTGTGATAGTTACAACCGGGTAACCCGGGTACGTACCTCAGACTGGTGAAGCCGAAAGCTAGTGTTCTTATAGAAAACAACAGGTCGGCCACGAGGAAAGTGAAAATTACTAGGCGCTCGTCGCCATCCCATTACTCTTGGTTCCTAAAGAAACCATTGCCATCCGCATACAATTGGTATCCGGATCTGCAAAATGTATGATCAACATACCACACCCGCGGAAAGGAACCCTTGGAGGAACTGTTTTCTTTGGATGATGTTTCTTACCTTAAATAATAATATAACATAGCTCTCTACACATGTTCTGTCTGTTTACAATAAATGGCCGGATTGCCTGGTTACCGGAAGCATTCCCCTATTATTCAGGGCACATAGTACGGAACACTCCTCGACCACTGGTCGGGGAGGCGGAAGCCAATGGCCGGTCAAGATAAGAATTTTACTATGGATCGAGATGGCGCGATGTAAAGTACATGGATACATAGAATCACGCACAGTCTTGTTGAGAGTATCATGCAACAGGCATCACCTTGTCGTATACTAGGCTAAGAGGTATTTCCTGCCTATTTGGCCCTACGGGTCCAACTCGAGCCATATGCTCAGGCTCAAGTTTGGTAAATAGGTTCTTTACCATCACCCAAGCCTCGTGCGCTCCTTCCCGGCAGACCGATTTCTTCCACAATCCGAAGCACCACCTCGCTCCTTTAAAGTGGTTGGCCATCTCGACTATGTTCTCTGTCGGTACTTCTAGCGGCCATAATGCCATAACCATGCCCCGCATGGCCTTCCGGGCTTGCTCGTGCATTTTGGTCAACTCCTTCAAAAGATTCTTGCTAAAGGAACCAAACTCTTCCTCCGGCCATCCTGTCAGGAGACCTAGCAAATAGGCGCAACATGTTTATATTAGAATGTTGTGACCATTCACATACATGCAAGTTGCATTTGATGCTTACTGAAGGTGCCTCCTTCAAGTATCTCGTTCTCCTCCAAGGCTTGCGCCAACTGAGATTGTAACATCTTGATTTCTTTGGCTTTCTGCCGATTTTATGCCTTGAGCTTATTATTTTCCTCAAGACTTCGCGTTAGTACTCGTTTGCCAGCCTCATGCTACGACTTCGCGCGCCGCTGAGATTCCGTGGCTGCCTCTAGATCCTTCTGCAGTTGGCCCATGGACCGCTGGCTACAGGGACAGTATGATGCTATAATCAAGGAAGGCTGCAAAAATTCTAAGTATTCTAAAGCTTCGCGGCTTACCATGAGTTTCGCTAGTAGGCTTCTTAACCGCTTCAAGTTCAGCTTTCATACCGGCCAACTGTGTGCAGCTCAGCTCAAGGTCTTCGGATAACATTTTATTCTCTTCCCTCGTGGCCTACAAAATCAAAGCAATATATAACTGGTACAACGAGGTGCTATATACACGATTATTAACCCTTTCCGCGACGGCATTTGGAACCATCGCCAAGTGAGTGACTGCGATAGCGGAGTGTCCTTCCCACATGACCCAGAAACCATCGGGGATTTGGAGCCATGATGTAGAGGCCTTTCCAAATGTAACCGTATGCGATGTAGCACACACTACATTCTTTCGCATGTGTGGGATTGGTGATTAAACGTTTCTAATGACACGGTGAAAGCAAATAGTGTGTTGTAATGAACCGTTTGGGAAATAGTATGTAAGGCACACAGGCCAACATATGAACTGTGTGCGATATGTGCCCCACTGCACATGAGTTTTCTGTGGAACTCGTCTGCCATGCAAGACTCCGTCGCACACGTTTCCCAACAATTATCGTGTGTGATAATGTTCTATCACAAACGGTTCAGGAGCCCCTTCGCACACATACAAGTGCTGCAGACCGTTTGTGATTTGTTGTGTATCACTGGCGGTTGCGGCAAGAGTGACATGTGCTTTTCGTTTGGGATCCCACACGTTTCCTGAAAAATTTATGATTGGGATTGTATTTTACATTGGGCACGGTTTACTCCGAGCTCTCGTGTGTGATAATGTGATATCACAAACGGTTCCGGTGCCCCTACTTACACGTAGTAATCCTGCAAATCATTTGCAATCTGCTGTGTATCATTGACGGTTCCGCTATGATCAACATATGCTTTTCGATGTGGATCGCACACACTCATTTAGTTAAATCGTGTGTGGAGCAATTGCCAGTTAAAATAAAATATCCCATTTGAACCGGCACGCAAAAATCAAATTTGCCACAATATTCAATTGAACAAATAGTGTCCACAGGAAGAACATTCCTCATATATCACAACAATTGCAACTGACATATGGTAGCTAAATTCCAATGATTTTTCGACACATATGTGTTTAGCGGCTAACTCTTACTCAATGTTTCAGGAGAAGGCATGCTGAAATCTTCATTATCACCAGTGGGATTGATGTAGTGATTTAGGAAGAAGTCGCTGATAAATCTTCGAACCATCGGCAATTCACCAGTGGGGAGCGGTTCAGGGGTCCTCGGTTCTAAGATGAGCTGCAGTACTTTTAAGATCAGAATGTGCTATATGAGTGGACTAGAAGATATTAGTTAAGATAGACTTACTGGTACTAATTTGCGAGCATCTTCACAATTATCAACAGATTTGCAAATGGAGATCATGTGTCTACAAACATAGTATCCACAAAGGTTGGTCCCTCCTTGTTGCTGAGGACACTGAATTTTTTGTACAGAATTAATCATGTATTTGTCCTGTTAGGAACAACCTAACCGGTGTTAGATGTAATTTTTTCTTTGGACAGAAATAGAAAGAGGTTTATTTAGAAGCTTGAACATTTGACTAGTGTAAGAAAAGGTATTTGCAGACTATTGGATACATTTTCTGAAAATAATGGATTTCGGTGTGTTACCGGAGAAACGATTTCGTATTGAAGAGGTAGTTCCCTCTTGAACAGGTTCCCTGGTTTAGTTTTCCACAATGTGAGAACACTACAAATGAAGATGAATTTTGACAACATCAATTATTGAACCAGATATGAATGCAAATTAATTTCAACATCATAGAATCCATGAATTGTTGAAGATGCGTCAGATCATGAGCGTTTGTTCACTCTCTGAGAGAATCCATGTAGTAAATTGTGTTCTTGTTTGGAACAATGAATACCAATATCTAGTGATTGCTACATATTAAGAAAGCCATGAACTTACGAATTATGTCGAAATCTAAAAGACAATCAGTGTATGCATGGTTGTTTACTTGATTTACCGTTCATGATATGGCCAGAGAAATGATTTTGCATGGGACGTGCTTTTGAAGGTACAGACGACCGTGTTAATGGCCCAGTCATTTAGGTCCTTACCATCTAATGTTGTGCCATTTGCTAATATAGGATCTATGAAATACACACTCTCCCTTTTTCTTCTCTACACATTCAATCCCCTGAGAGGAATAAAATGTAGTTGGTTGTTTATCATTTACAGCCTTGTATGGAGAAGTTGATCAGAGTTTGCTAAGTACTTACAAAATCAAGCATCTAACAAGAGTGGCATCGAGCTTGTTGAAGTTGAAGAAGAGATGTAAGTCCTCGAAACCCACACTAATGGAACCAACATCGTGTCAAAAATTATCTCTGTTGTAGTGGACTACCGGAACATGATGACTTGCTGACATTTGATCCATGCAATATTTATGTAACTCGCGGCAACTGGAGCTGTAATCATCAAAGTATTTGCCAACAAAAAATGGCTGGCCATGGACGTAATTGCATGCTTCAAGTACATCTGCTTTATTTTTAGCAAGCTGCGAAGATATTTCTTCATCATCCATGCCGTCAGAAATAATATTACTCCCCGATTTGAACAACTTGTTGTTAATTTGGTTCTGGGCAATGAGTGCTTTAAGTAAGAGGCAATTGTTCTCTTTACTCGTCGCTCTCACAGCGTACTTCCTCGTGTGTGCAGCCTTTTTGGACACTTCCTTCTTGGTACTTGAAGCACTTCTGGTAGAACGTCTGGTTGGCTGAAAGGTAGTTTGCCCAGCAAACAGTGAAGCTTCGACGGACTGCTTAGCAGATGGTTTAGCTCTACCGGACCAGTGATCTGGTGGTGTTGCTGTGACAGACTGTTGGGCTGTAGGAGCAGAGACATCAGACTACTGACCATGCATTGAAGCTATGTTGGGTTTCTGCATAGGTGGTGCCAACTTGTCGGTGTGCTGAGGAGGCCGTGCCAATGCATTGGTTTGCTGAGCAGGAAATGTTGACGAATTGGTGTGCTGATCAGGCAGCTATGGACCCATGGACTAATGAGTAGTCAGTTCTGGACCTGCAGACTGCTTAGTAGGCGGTTCTGAAGCATTAGAGTGCTTAGCAGTCCGTTCCACCAGGATGGTCTGCTGAGCATGTGCTGCAGCTGGGTCTCCCCCCGCTGCTTCGACGGCTGGCATCTAAACCGGTGGTGCGTCTTCAGCTGTTGTAGGCCTTTCCACTGGCTGCTCTGGGGCGGACGATGACATGGCCTGTACGGCAAAAAGTTGGGCCGGATGATCATAGGTTGATGCGTCAGCCGTCGGATTACGCGTACTAGGTTCTTTGGGGGAAGCACGCGAGAGCTGCTGTGGCAAGGAGAGCGTCACCGATTGAGGGGCGACATTGGTTGCTCTTGGCGGGGCTCTAGGGATCTCATCCATGAACTCTACTTCCTTTCATGGGCACTAGATGTGATGTAACATTGTTTCTCCCAAGGTCCTATGCTCATCAAAATCTCCTAGGTCATTCTTCAGGGCAAATTCATTGAATCCTGGCTGTACTTCAGTCACGTAGCACTTCACACAGCCCGAATTCAATGGTACATTGTCCAAGAAGAGGCCCTCTTCCAAGAAGGGTGGGGCAAACCCAGGCTGTTGCACATTTTAATGTACCTTTATAATGTGTAAGAACACCCTTCAGTCTGTCTTTAATTCCAGATAGATCAGATATAGCATCATCATGAGCAGCTACAGTCTCAGTGTCGCCGGGGTCAGCTAATGCACACCTACTCTTGTGCGGTGTTGTCGCGCAATAACCAACATCCTCCATGCCCGCCTCCCCTCCCATATGATGGCTATCTATTAGTGTTAGAGTCTTCTGCATCATCATTGACTCCTCAATATCCTTTTGAACAGCCGGATACATGTCCTTCCTCAACCCTTCACACAATTCATTCTACTTCATTTCACTCCTCGCTTTTTTCATGTTGAGCCTCTCTTCTTTGCTGAGTGTGAAATCCCTCTTGTGCGGGACATTAACACCTATCCCCCTTGCACGGCCAGGGGGCGTTGTTGTTTCCAGAGCATCAGACAGAATGTCACATGGCCCGGAGTTCCTGTAAAACCTTCCACGGATGTTGGAAGCCTTTAACATCACGCGATACAGTTTTGCGTCATGTGAGTTTTCAAAGTAATAAGTTCAGTCATCATGCCTCCTTGCACATACCCTCAAGTAGTCTCTCGCGCGTTCCCCCCTGATTTCACTAAAGGCCAGTTTCCCACCCGCCGCTACTGCTTCTTTGTCCTCCTGGTCCCATATCGGTTTCATGCCGTAGTATCCTGGCACACCCATACGGTGGGGGTGTGTGTTCCTCTTCTGAAGTTCTGATTGCTTGGCACTCATCTCAGCAAACTCTGTAGTTGCCCTGACCATTTTGAATTCTGCCCAGTCTGCCTTTGTAATTTGGGGGCATCTGGGGATTCTATCCTTGCCTTCACTCAAGTACTTCTTGTACAACACGTGCTTCCAATTTCTTCAAGCATCCTTAGCCTTCTTCAGTGCAGCGTGTTCCACCTGCATTCTCCACTGCTCTGGAACGTTGAAGTGGTCCATGATCTCCCAGACTATGTTTTGCCGTGTTTCTGTGTCAGCCTTGCCCTGCCAACAAATGCACACACACTCCTGAACCTCGTGCGTGCTTTATCTGGTTTAGTTGGGGACCAAGACTTTAAATCGATCTCGGTTACTTCATAAACACCTTTAGGCTGGTGTGTGGGCTTCCTTGGAGCGTTACTCCGTGTCCTTACCGGAAGGGTAATTGCTGTAGCTCTATCCCGTTCAAGATTACTTGATCCCTCACCATCTGCTGAAGACCTAGGGTTGTCGGAATCAGATGAAGATACATCGCCTGAAGCATGAGTGATGTCGCTGCTACTTGGCATCTATAGAGAACACACGCGAAACTCAGGAAAGGAGGATAAGCATAAAACTAACAACTTGGTATCAAGCTGTCTAAACATGTCATGCAATAATTGAGAAAATGTACAGCTTATTTGTAAAGTTTGTGTGACCCGGGCACACGCGATCTGTAAATCGACAGTAACTTATTGGAACAAATATGACTTATATGTACTAGTTAGGAAGGTAGATACTGAACATATATACGCTCTCCGTTATTTTATAGCCAATTTGGGAACATACAGAACGAAATAGGAAGAGAGGTTGTGAGGAAATATGCCTCACCGTGATGGAGAGCGGTAACTAACAGGTTTCTTAATGCAAACCCGCCAGGACCACAGGAGAGGCGAGGGGTACATGATCGTTATGCTCGAGGGTGGCTGGCGAGCAAATGAAGACGGTGAGGCATGGGTAGCTGTGTGTTGGTAACGACAATGGAGGTAGGGTTGATGCCGAAGAGCGGGCACACGGTCGGGGTGAGCACGCCGGCGGTGGAGAGGGTTCTACTGTGGATCTGGGGGAGGGGAGCTAGCAATGGAGCTTGGGTAGACTAATTGAGTGAAACGCGGGCGGGCGGTGGGGGAAGGGGGTGTTGGCGACCTACGTGAAAAGGGTGAAAAATATTCCAGATCGCCGCACGGAAAGCCCTATGCAAACGGTTACCTCTAAGCGCTCCTGTGCACAAAGAGGATAATTTCATTTCAAATGAAGACGTGCTAATTTTGAAATGAAGACGTGAGTTCATCATTTTGCCTCTAATTTTTTCTCAGGTTAAGCAATCACCATTATACCACAGGTTTGATTTTCTGGCACATTTTCGGTCTTGTGTGCTATATTTAAGACATTTTTTGGCATTTACCGTGCATTTTGACATATAAATCAAATCCTAGCCGGACTGCATTTGCTGTCGAAAGGGATTAGGGTTGCCGTTCGATCTGGGAGCATCCAACGGTGCATACATATGATCCGTGGGGTTTGGGTTCTGGCCAATCAGAACGCATGACTCAGATCGCGTGTGCAGCAAGGGGGGCATCGGCCACCGTTTGGTAGGCACACAACTTTAGTGAGTGAATCGTGTGCTATTTGAAACATTTACATGAACTAACAACATTTTTTCGTTTGAGTGAAAACAAGAGTTCATCATTTCGCCTCCAAATTGTTTCCCACGGTAAAAAATCACCATTGTACCCTATGGTTCGATTTTCTAGTGCACTTGAGGTCTCGTTTGCTATATTTGAGTCGTTTCCTATAGTCGCAAATACACGTGGGTGCTAGTTAAACGGATCATTTGTGTGTCGCTTTGCGAGTTTTAGTTCATTTTTTGAGAAACGGGGGAAAAATTCAAACAGTTCGGCCGCAGGGTGCGGCCAGAGGCGTAGGCCTTGTTGGTATTTTAATTACAGGAAATGCATATAGTGTCCAGAAATACGAAAATGGTGTGTCACCGTGGCATGCTCTCAGGATCCCATGATTTTTTTGGTAAAGTTTGGCACAAGTTACGATGCTCACACCTTCCAAATCGGAGCATCTCATAAGAAGGATCATAGTTTCCAAAAGGAGACGCGAAACTACGGACTCCAATCATCCGTGACTACATTGTTCAGCCTCGAATTTTTCTCATTGTAAACAATCACGTATATACCCTAGGTTTGATTTTCTGGCCCATTTCAGGTCTCGTCTGCTATATTTATGTCATTTTTTGCACTTACCTTGCATTTAGTGCATATAAAATCAAAACCGTTCTACAACTACATCTGGGTGTTAGTTAGCAAAGAAGGTGTACAAATCATTTATGTGTCACTTTGCAAGTTTTCATCCATCATTTGAGAATCGGGGAGAAGTTTAAAACATTTCGGCCGCGAGGTGCGGCCACGGGCCTAGGCGTAGTTGGTATTTTAATTACAAGGAATTCAGTTGGAGTCGAAACATCAAAATCGGCGTGTACCCGTGGCGTGCTCTCGCGACCCCGTGGAAAAATTTTGGTAAAGTTCGGCACATGTTTTGATGATCGCTCCTTCCAAACTGGAGCGTCTCACATGAAGGATCATGGTCTCCAAAAGGAGACGTGTCAATTCAAACTCCAGTGGTCTGTGAATTCATCAGTTGGCCTCATGAAAATTTCCACGGTACGCAATCACCATTATACCACAGGTTTGATTTTCTAACGCATTTCAGGTATCGTTTGCTATATTTAAGATAATTTTTTAAATTTGACATGCAATATGTTGATATAAATAAAATCACACACTACAAAAAAATACACTTCCATGATGATATGTGTTTGTCACAGTAGGTCACGTTTTCTCTCATGCATGTACATCCATGACAATTTTTTGACAAAATCAAGATAGTCATACCTGTGCTGTCGTAGAAGTGTTCCATCACATTACCAAAATTATCATCACGGAAGTGTACACTTCCATGACGATAAATCGTGCGTCATCGAAGTGCTTTCATCAAGGGTGACCGACACGTGGCATCCACCGTAATGGCTCGCGCTAAGCTATCGGGTCCGGTTTTGGATCCGATAACCCATTAACAGCCCGGACCAATGGGGATTTCCCACGTGTAAAATTCTCAATTGCCGGAGGAAACACGTGCTGGCTCATCGTTGGGACAAATGTCATCCACTCATTGGATAGGAGGCGCCTATGATATGTCGACACGTGGCACGGCCCAACAGAGGCCCATTCTGGTGAAAAGGCCGGCCCGTTTGACTTGGTAAAAAGGTAACAGACCGGTCCACGGAATGCCAGTTAATGGCATGTTCATATATCGCCCATTTACGGCCGGCCCGTTACAGCCTATCAGAATTAAGCCCAGTAGCTTTATCTGGGTTGTCCAATATGATTACAGCCCATTGTAACTTCCGACCCATGTATGGCCCATGATGTCTTTCGGCCCATATGAGGCCCTTCGTAACTCTGGTCCCATTAAAGGCCCGATATGAAACTAGCCCATAATGAACCGTGTACCGCTTTATACCCATTAACAGCCCATTAGTCCGTCCGCCGTTTCCAGCCCATGTTAACTTTCGGCCTTCTATGGGCCCATTTATTCTTGGGTTCATTTCTAGAATTCGGTTAGTTACGGCCCGTTACTGGCCTATTTGTTTGTGGGCCAAATTCAGCCCGTGGTTACATTCGACCCGTTTGTTGTCCGTTAACCCGTTGGGCTATTTTCATGTCAAAAAAACCCATTGGGCTGTTTTCATAGAGTTATCAAATACAACCTATTAACGGCCCCTTATGGTCCACGAATAGTACGGACCATGATTGGCGAAATGATTATACACCTCGTAGAAGGCCCATGGATCCTACGGCCCATAGAAGACCAATGGATCCTACGGCCCGTAGAAGGCCCATTTATCATATGGCCCGTAGAAAGTCCATGGATCCTACGGCCCG
This sequence comes from Triticum timopheevii, assembly GCA_963921465.1. Lineage (NCBI taxonomy): Eukaryota > Viridiplantae > Streptophyta > Magnoliopsida > Poales > Poaceae > Triticum > Triticum timopheevii. The sequence goes on from OY997272.1 coordinate 176,690,456, forward strand.
TAGAAGGCCCTTGGATCCTACGACCTGTAGAAGGCCCATGGATCCTACAACCCGTATAGAAGACCAATGGATCCTACGGCCCGTAGAAGGCCCATGGATAATACGGCCCGCAGGAGGCCCATGGTTACAACAGTCCGTGTGTTGCCATGATTATTGTGGCCTAGTTACCAAAAATAGGTTATTGTGGCCACTAGAAAAACGCGGAAAAATAACTGCAGTGACTACAAGCAAACAACTAAACAAGACAATAAGGAAATAAATAAGCAAGCAACTAACGCTAGCCTATTACCGCTATTACACATACTACATCCACCGGGCATCAAAGTTCGCCACCAGTGCAAATGTAGGGAACAAAGCAGCATATTACATAACTGGCCGTCAAAATTGGCCACCAGTGCAAATCAACCCGGCAACAAAACAAGAGCATAACTGAAACAACTTCAGAAGAGCTCAAGAAACGTTATCCTGGGTATCCACCATGCTGGCAATAAACTTACAAAGCTTATTAGCTTTGTCCTGGTTGGCGCTAAAATCCTCCAACGCTTGCTGTTGCACCAGAAAGTATGCATCTGAATGCTCTAGGGACTTCTGCAGTCCTTCCGCTTCTTGTCGCAGCACAGCTGAACGATGTCTTTCAGCTTGTAGTTGAGACTCAAGAAACCAAACTGATTCAGACAGTGAGTTTGAATAGCTTGTGCAAGTGGTAGTGGCCAGTAACTCGAACACTAAACCAAGACACGACATTGGGGTTGTCTCACTCTCTTCAAGATAGTCTTCCTTAGCTGTTTTATCAGCTTTGTTGGAGACCAACAAGGATGTCTCACTATCATGAACCTTATCTGCATTACTTCCTTTACCATTGCTTAATAAGGCACTCTTCCCCAATATTCTGTCAGCATTCTAAAAGAAGAAACAAGCAGACACATAACATGTTTAGCATGTACTACTATATGAAACTCATTTCGGTGAACCAGTTCATTAGTAAGGTGGATAGGATTAAACTACCAAGTCTTCTATTGCCAAGTACTAGTACATAATAAAAGCACCAAACAAACATATATGTATGTCCTATGGTCACTGCATTGTCTTGCCAAATCAAAATAGAGACACGGTTCAAATCATATCAGTTCAAGACAAAGCAGCAGTAAAAGAATACAAAGCATGGGAAACTACCGGGCACAACAAGATTTCAGATGGGTACCACGGGTCTACATGTACAACAACACTATTGGATCTATATTGATGATAGTAATGTGCATGATATGAGAAGTCAACTTTATACACAATTGAAATTGAAATCAACAGAGCTATTGATAAGAGCAAACATGTTAAAGAAACATGCGTGAACATAACTGTTGTGCCATTGGAGTTTCGATTGGATCCTTCAATTTGAAAATAAGTTTGTATGAGTAAATACAGTGATACAAGAGCAAAGCAGTATGCACGATAGCAATGGAATCTTAAATTAGAACAGTTATTCTTCAGGTTTAAGCACTTGTTCTACATGAACAGAGTACAATAAGACGCAAGAATATAGTACTTAAAAATAGAAAATGAGCTCATAGACCTTACCACATCATTGGTTCAGGACCCGTACAGAACAAGGCATTCCCAGTCATCGTCTAGTAAATGTGTCTCAGGAGAACGTAAGGGAATTGGATGAGTTTCTTTACCGGTGAAGTACGTTTTCTTCAGGTAATTCCGATACTACCACCAAGCATTCTTAAAGATAGCAGAGGTATTAGCACAGGTTACCTCATCCCGAGTTTCCAAATCGGTCCTTATCTATAGAGAAAAATGGGAAAATTTGTTGTATTATAACCATCATGGAGGTAGGATGTATGGGACAAAGCAAAGTAATTGCCATGAATAACATTACTTACACATAACTCCTGGGCAAACACCTGCAACTGGCATTTTCCTTCATCTTCAGTAGAATATTTCCACGATGGGAAGATATGCACATAGGATTTATCAACATCAAATGCGATAGATGCTAAACTACGACTGGCTGGTTGTGCTTCCTCCATAGGAATAGGCGTACTAACTGGTGGAGTTGGGGTTCGCCATGGTAGTACTAGCCCTTTGGGCACTGGAGCTGACTTAATGACTGCTCTTGTTTGGGAGCTCTGTGGTGGAGATGGTGCTATGTCAACAGGAACTGGGTTACTATCTGCTGGGGTTGGGGTTAGATTGGGTAAAGCTGGTTCTCTGTCCATCGTAGTAGGGGTACAATCAGCGAGAGTCTGGGTTATGTGTGGTAGGGCTGGTTCTCGTGCATGTACAACCGGGGTGCTATCTCCACCAAGAGGTACCACTATTTTATTTGAAGACCATGTTTTTACTCCGCTAGATACTGGCATCACCCACTCCAATTCAACTGGTTGATAAACAAGAAACATAGTTGAATGTACAGACATTGTTTGAGAGACACATGCAATAGATAGTGTGGAAAAAAGAGGGCATGAAATAGTTGACATGTATATGTTTAACTAAAACGGATAGCATGACATAATTTCACATATATGATGTCCATCTAAACTGGATAGCATATCATAACATAATTCAAAGATATGATGAATAACTAAACAGGATTGCATGACATAATTCACATACATGTTATCTAAGTAATCAGGATCACATGATTTAATTCACATATGTGATTTATATGCTAAACAGAGGGCATTCGATATGATGTCTGAACTAAGAACATGGTGTTGAATATTGTGTATATGATGTCTAAACTATGCAATGCAAGACACCATATGCATGATATGAGCAATATAACGTGCCAAGTTAGAGCATACACCTCGGTGGGGGAATAGGACTGGTCATCTGTCTCTGAATCCATCTCTGAGGAGCTATCGGGACCCAACAAGAGATTTTCTTTGACAGGTAGCAATGTATGCTCTGAATGCGTTGTTTTCACTCCAGGTTTTTCCATCTCCCACCCAAATGGCTGATTCACAGGAAGAGTAGTTTAATGTACAAACATTGTCGACAAATGGAAATGTAATGAAGAAAAGGATGGGCAAGATATCATTCCAATATATGATGCCTGGTTAAACAGGATGGCATTGCACATTTCACATATCTTATGGCTGGCTAAAAGACATGAGACTGCATAATTCCCATATATGATATAGAAACTAAACAGGTGGCATAATAGAACATGTCTAAACTAAGCAGATGACATATATGATGTGAAAAGTAGGCACTACAAGGCAACATATGCATGATATGACTAACATCATCATGCCAAGGTAGAGCAAACACCTTGGGGGGTAAATAGGAGAGGTCAGCTATGTCTGAATCCGCCTCAGAGCAGATATCTTCCTCTGGATTACAATCTGGAGAGGGGGAGGGTTTGCCATTGAACCCACCATGGAGCAATGTCTGCATGACATTGTATTGCCGCGCAAAACTCTTCTCTTTTTCTCAACATGACTGTGTACAATATCTGACATGCATACAAAAAAATAGGGTGAGATTATGTAAGGAGAGCATGCAGAAATTTAGAGTGACGGTAACAACGAGTGGATGGATCCAAAAATAATGATAGCAGGCTGATGTTTGCTGTAATTTAATAAAAAGAGAGATGATGATTGCTTTACTATTTGTTTCCCACCCAAGATGAACAACATAAGCATACCCTAGGTGAACCAGATGTTAGACAGAGATACTATTCATTTCTACCTCAATATGTGCCCCACAACTAATGTAGAACTCAAGTTTGAACATTAATTTGGACCTGACTTGGAGTCTAAGAGGTGAACAGGATGATAAAGTAGTAGGTAATCTTAAGCAATGCATAACATAAGGAGAAACAAATGAGTGCGACCTCTCTTGTGGACCCGTGTACTCCTCAAGTTCATCTGCTGAGTCGATGATGGTGATGTCGTTGTGGTGGGTGCCGGCGGCGGGGAAGGAGATATGAGGCGGCAAAAGACGGTGAGGAGTCGTGATGTCTGAGTTAGTGGATGCTTCTGTCGATGGAACAGCTCAGGTGAAGTGCACGACGTCGCGACAGGAGCAGGACAAACCACAAAAAGTACCCTTCGACACCTACCTGTAACTAAAGTAATTCTGTAAGGGCTCATTTGGCTTGCATGATTCTAAAAATGCAGGGATAGGAAAAACACCGGAATAAGATAGGAATGCACATGGTAAATAGAGCATTTGTAAACACGGGATTTCTGTCAACTTGGGTGTTTGGTTCATAGGAATTGGAAGACCAGAGGAATGGAAATAAACATGGCCAAAATGAATTGAAACCATATGAAAGCGTGTACAATTAGAATGTTATTCTGCCACTAATGCACTTGGTCTTGTTTTCATGCATAGGATTTTGAGAAGTAGGTCCAGGTGGATGTTTTGCTCTATTCCCTTCAACAAAATGCATGAATAATTGAATAGTAGAGTGCCACAGGAAAATTTCCTATTGCTATGTTTTTCTGTTGAACTAAAATAGCCCTAATGGATCGACATGAATGTAGAGTAATAAGTGATGCAACAAGTGTACAACCTCTTTGCCGTAGCCGTGTCGACCTCAGCATCATTGGTTTGGTCGCTGAAGAAGTTGAGGCAGAGGTGGCTGACGGAGGTGTGGAGGAAGATTTGAGGAATCTGTAGACGGCATCCTGGGCACTCCTCTTTTCTGATGGATCGTTCTGTCGTTGGAGCAGCTCCGGTGAGACATAAGACTTCAAGGCTGGAGCACAAGACAAACATCGTTAATGTCAAGTGGGATTCTAATAGCATCTCCAATAGATGATGTAAAATAGATGTAAAATTTACATCATGAAAAACCACCTGACTACAACAGATGAGTTAAAAACTGTTGACTCTGAACTTAACTGTCAAAACTAAAATTTACTGTGGAATCTGAATGTTACTGTCAAAACTTAACGCAATGGTAGCAGAGAGGCACTTGACATGTAGTTTAGGAAGGGCCTGCAGTTCATCTTCAACTTGCACCCCCCCTGAGCTGGCAGCCACCACCGGCCTAACCACCGGCCCCCTTGCCGCCTTGCCGCCTGAAACAACTCCCCACCGCCGGTCCGCCGCCGCCCCGGCCAGCCCTCTAGCCCCCCCACCCACCGAGCTTTTTCTCCGGCGATCCCCACGCCACCACCCCACCACCGTGCCCCCCATCGCTGGCGACCACCGGCCCCACCCTGAACCCTAAGATAGATAGTGGGGTGCTACATCTTGAGCTTGTGTTGGTTTTCCTTGAAGAGGAAAGGGTGATGCAGCAATAGTAGCGTAAGTATTTCCCTTAGTTTTTGAGAACCAAGGTATCAATCCAGTACGAGGCTCCTCAAAAGTCCCACGCACCTACAAAAACAAACAAAGAACTCGCAACCAACGCAATAAACGGGTTGTCAATCCCTTGACGGCCACTTGCGAAAGTGAGATCTAATAGAGATAATATGATAAGATAAATATATTTTTGGTATTTTATAATATAGATGCAAAAAAATAAGGATGCAAATAAAAGTAGATTGGAAGCAAATATGATAAGAGATAGACCCGGGGGCCATAGGTTTCACTAGAGGCTTCTCTCAAGATAGCATAAGTATTACGGTGGGTGAACAAATTACTGTCGAGCAATTGATAGAAAAGTGAATAATTATGAGATTATCTAGGCATGATCATGTATATAGGAATCACGTCAGCAACAAGTAGTCCGACTCCTGCCTGCATCTACTACTATTACTCCACCCATCGACCGACTCCTGCCTGCATCTAGAGTATTAAGTTCATAAGAACAGAGTAACGCTTTAAGCAAGATGACATGATGTAGAGGGATAAACTCAAGCAATATGATATAAACCCCATATTTTTATCCTCGATGGCAACAATACAATACGTGCCTCGCAACCCTTTCTGTCACTGGGTAAGGACACCGCAAGATTGAACCCAAAGCTAAGCACTTATCCCATGGCAAGAAAGATCAATCTAGTAGGCCAAACCAAACTGATAATTCGAAGAGACTTGCAAAGATAACTCAATCATACATAAAAGAATTCAGAGAAGATTCAAATATTATTCATAGATAAACTTGATCATAAACCCACAATTCATCGGATCTCGACAAACACACCGCAAAAAGAGTTTACATCGAATAGATCTCCACAAGAGAGGGGGATAACATTGTATTGAGATCCAAAAAGAGAGAAGAATCCATCTAGCTAATAACTTTAGACCCGTAGGTCTGTGGTAAACTACTCACACCTCATCGGAGGGGCTATGGTGTTGATGTAGAAGCCCTCCGTGGTGATTCCCCCTCCTGCAGAGTGCCGGCGAAGGCTCCAAGATGGGATCTCGCAGATACAGAAGGTTACAGTGGTGGAAATTGTGTTTCGTTGGCTCCCTGGATGTTTTCGGGGTACGTAGGCTTATATAGGAGGAAGAAGTTCGGTGGCCGCCCAAGGGGCCCACAAGATAGGGGGACGCGCCCTGTAGGGGGGGTGGCGCCCTACCCTCTCGTGGCCGCCTCACCTGCTTCTTGACTTGCACTCCAAGTCCTCTGGATCACGTTCGTTCCAAAAATCACGCTCCCGAAGGTTTCATTCCATTTGGACTCCGTTTGATATTCCTTTTCTTCGAAATACTGAAATAGGCAAAAAAACAACAATACGGGCTGGGCCTCCAGTTAGTAGGTTAGTCCCAAAAATGATATAAATGTGTAAAATAAAGCCCATAAACATCCAAAAGAGGTAATATAATAGCATGGAACAATCAAAAATTATAGATACGTTGGAGACGTATCATGGGGTACCTCTCCAGCGAGCCCCCCTCCTTGCTGCAGGTGGTTCTTCCTTAACTCCGGCGAGGCCCCCCTGAAAATCGACTGACGCAAAAGTCGATTCGGTCGACTGAAGTGTAGCTAAATTGGAGCAGAGAAGTAGCACGAGTGATGGGGGAGGAGCAGAGCAGCGCGAGCAAGAACCGGAGCAACAGCAGCGTGAGCGAGCGAGCAAGAGCCGGAGGAGCAGCAGCAACGCGAGCGAGCGAGCCGGAGCCGGAGCAGCAGCAGCAGATCTGGCTGGTATGGCCATCACCACCGAAGGGGCCTCACATTGGGGGAGAGCCACCATGGAGATGTTGCCCGCGGCGCCGACTTCGAGGTAGCCACTCCATGGGGGTGCGGGATGGAGCACCGTCGGCACCGTGAGGTCGAGTTAAGGAGAAGGTGCGATGCGATGAGTGTATAACCTCTTTGGTGGCGCCGAGTAGGCCTCGGCTTCGTCCGAGGAGTCGGAGAGGATGCTGCGGTTCCGGTGGAGCAGGTTAAGGTGGCGCTGTGGGAATGGAGCATCCACGATAGACGAGGCGATCGCCGGAGCAGCTCCTTGGAGGTGGAGGATGGGGCGGCTGAACCGGCAGGACGATGAGATGGACGACGGATCCTCATCCGGGGAGGTGGATGAGGGACGTCGAGCTGTTGCGGTGGACAACATCGACAGGGAAGAGGCTCCAGCTAGGCAACGGTGAGGTGGCGGACGAAGGAGGGTGGGGTTTCGCGGCTGGAGCGGAGAGGTTATGGAGGCCCGGGATTTCGAATGGTGAAAATGAGGCGATGGGAGGGGGAACCATGACTTAGGGACGTGCTTGTCCAAAATGTAGGGTGTGTTACAAAAGTACACCCACCGATTTGAACTAGCGGCCCTTTCGGCTCAGGGTTAGAAGGGATATTTCACTTGTCGGGATTTGGCAGCTGGTGGGAGTTTAAGCGTGCGTTGTAATTTTGGGATAGCAAGGCGCGGGTTGTGAAGGCGCCAGTTTTGGGAGCACAATATCTGAATTTTCGGGATATAACAAGGCGCGGGTTGAATTTTAGGGACAAGCCTAACGTGTAGTATTGTACTTGTACGTACCAAATCAATTCGCACTTCCCTCAACAAAAAAAGGAAAAAAAGAAAATTATTCACACCACAGAAAGAGAGAGACTTGTGCCGTTTTTCTATATAAATGCTATTCAAAGCTACTCCCTCCTTCCATCTATATAGGGCCTAATGCGTTTTTCGAGGCTAACTTTGACCAAATATTAGAGCAATGATATATGACATGCAACTTACACAAAGCACACCGCTAAATTCGTGTGTGAAAGGAGCTTTCAGTGATATAATTTTCACATTGTGCATGTCATGTACTATTAATCTTGTCAATAGTCAAAGGTGGTCTTAAAAAACACATTAGGTCCTATATAGATAGAAGGAGGGAGTATGAATCCATGTTATGTCCAATTAATTTTTTTTGCTGGTTGTATAATGCATGTAACTTACTCATACCAACATTTTAGTGCATTCCAAATTTCTATACTACCGATGCAATTCGAACTGAATTTGAATTCGTTTCTCTATTTCAATAAGAATCTACAATCATGATTGTTGCCAACTTCAACCATCATCCATGTATTACCTTAATAACACACCACATGATTACTATAGAGGTATATATGAACTATGTGTACTATATGAACTCGAATTCTATTTTTTGAATACACTTGATGTTGATTCCAAATAATACTACATTTGATGTACTAACTATATATTCGTAATCTAAACCATGTTCCATACGTACACCGTGTTTATCACACAAAGTATAGTGCCCCGCCCCCTACATTATGACAAGTATTTAGCCCTGAGCTGCAAAAGCCACTTAGCCCAAATTATAATCAATGTTCTACATTATGATATCTTCTTCAAGTATCCGTATCCACTTTTTTATAATGAATTATGATCTTTGGTCGTCTTTTACACCTTCACGATCCTCTTCTATTTGTAGCTAGCTAGCGCTAACTTTCTATCGTGCATGCACACGGCCGCCCCCCTCTCACCCTCGCTCAGCGTCCCCTCCATTGCGCACGTTCGTTATTTCTCTTTAGGTCGTTCACCCACGGTGTGTGTGGGCCCCCCGACTCCTTCTTTTCGGCACACACCGGTCGATAAACCTCTCTAGCCAAGTGTGCCTACCACAAACACATATATACTTCCCCTCTTGTCTTCTCACCGTCCATGCCCCCCTATGTCCAATACGGTTCCACGCAGGCACACACTCATGCCCCTCTTTTCAGTGATCTCATACTTGCACACTCCTCCCCCTCGACATAGTAGGCCTCTCGCACCACCTCCTAGTCGCACCCCTCTCCCTCTGTCTATCTCCCCGGACCTTATTTGCTTTGAACACATGCATGCATGTATACGTACCGATCTCCCCAGGTCAACTATAATTCGTTTTCCCCATACACCGATACACTTACGTTGCTAGTTATTTCTCTCCCTTTCTCGGACACACGACGGTTGATCTTCCTATGTAGCTATGTATGCTTACCACAACCATATCGTCTCCCCACATCATCCTTGCATACCTCCCGAGCCGTCTCTCACACGCACGTGCATAGACAGACAAATATTCCCCGTCCTCTCTTATTGATATTGCACTCGTACCCTCAGTTTGTTTGAGGGCCTCTCCCACCATTTGTGAGATGCCACTCCACCACCAACCCTCTAACACCCCATCTTTGTCATCTCCCAACCTTATTCCTCTACTACACATATCTATGGATGCCGATCGATCTCCCTCAATACATAGCTAAGTCTCTCTCCTTCCCCACACATATACTAGTCGATCGGTCTCTGCCCCCTCCCCCCCCACACACTGATAGTCAAAGGTTGTAGGTAGGTATCCATGCCACAGAGGACAACTTCACCTCTACCCTCTCAAATTCCAGTAGGCCAGCCGCCCTGTATCTTTGACTTGGGCAAACACAAATTCGATGGCACACTTTATCGATTGCGCAGCCACACACTTCATCCCTATTTTCAATTCTATCAATATCTCACGTCCATGACTCCATTTCACACACATTGCATATGTTACTTTTTTTGTTTGAGATATCATCGATGCATTGCCTCTGTTTCGCATAAACGATCTCTCTTACACCCACCCACGTATGTACCTACACCTAAAGAAGAGGTGCACGCAGGATGCACGTACTCACGTCTAGTTCCCATCCACACCCGCGCGGGTTCACAGTGGAGTTTATTTCCGTACGAAAGGCAGCCCACGTGATAATTTGACGCGTGTAGCGGTTGTTTTACTCGAAGGAGGGTCGGGTAGAATGCCTATATGGAACAAAGTTCGATTTGACGCGTTAGTTTTAAATAAAGTTATATATTCCTCAATGGCACATACAGAATATAAAATGATTGCCGTGGGGAAAATGGAAAAATGGGTTTGTCCCTCGTCACACCATCTCACACAAGGCGGTGGTGGCCTCTCTCTCTCTCTCTCACTGTTGGTCAGTGATTCGGCCACATCCCGTCTACCGGCGGAAAGGGAGAATGTGCATCGTTTCTCCATTCGACGGTGTTGAGGCAGCATGTCCCGATCTGCGGTACCCGCTGTTCTCTATGACCAAGCTCTGGCACGGTAGGGCCTTTGCCACTTGCTCGCTGCCGCAATATGGGCAGATCTCGGCCGCCTGCGCCCTCCTAGTAACACCCTGACGACCCTTAGGTACAGCTTCCTCCAGCCTTGCTCCACTTCCCATCTTCCCACGTTGCTGCATGTGGATCTTCTTTAGTTGTTTGCTTAAAACGTATCTCGATCGGCTGTAAGGATCAAGAAGAGGTGTCTAGAGGGGGTGAATAGACCCTTAACACATGAAGTTGGCAGTTTTTAAGTTTCTCAAGTTTAGGTAGAGATTTAGCATAAGTTTAACCATTCACAATACATATCAAGCAAGCATGCAAAGAGTATATGAGCAGCGGAAAGTAAAGCACGCAACTGGCAAGAAAGTAAAGGGATGGGATTGGAGTGAGCAAACGTAAATGGAGGCACGGATGTTTTTGTCGTGGTTCCAATAGGTGGTGCTATCGTACATCCACGTTGATGGAGACTTCAACCCACGAAGGGTAATGGCTGCGCGAGTCCACGGAGGGCTCCACCTATGAAGGGTCCACGAAGAAGCAACCTTGTTGTCGGTGTACAGAAGTAAGGGCACTACTTTGCACCGCTTTACCTGTGCACGGGCAGTCAGAGCCATGCCTGCGGCCACACTTAAGCGGGGCAGAGACAGGGAATCAAAGCCGCAAGATGGTCAAACCAACGCCAAGACACAAAGAGCAAGAGGGCGAGGTGGGTTCCCCCGGCAAGACCCTTGCCGGGGCGATTTGCCCAACGCCAGAGGAGCACGCCATCCTTGAGCCCTAGGTTTTCCAACACCACCAACTGAGGGAGTCCTAGATTAGGGGGTATCCGGACAGCCGGACTATATACTTTGGCCGGACTGTTGGACCGTGAAGATACAAGACCCAAGACTTCATCCCGTGTCCGGATGGGACCCTCCTTTGAGTGGAAGACATGGTTGGCAATTCGGATAATAGATCTCCTTCTTTGTAACCGACTCTGTGTAACCCTAGCCTCCTTCGGTGTCTATATAAACCGGAGGGTTTAGTCCGTAGGACGAGGACAATCATAATCATCATAGGCTAGCTTCAGGGTTTATCCTCGACGATCTTGTGGTAGATCAACTCTCGTAATACTCATATCATCCAGATCAATAAAGCAGGAAGTAGGGTTTTACCTCCATTGAGAGGGCCTGAACCTGGGTAAAACATCATGTCCCCTGCCTCTTGTTACCATTAGCCTTAGACGCACAGATCGGGACCCCCTACCCGAGATCCGCCGGTTTTGACACCGACATTGGTGCTTTCAATGAGAGTTCCTCTGTGTCATCGCTGCAAGGCTTGATGGCTCCTTCAATCATCAACAACAACGCGGTCCAGGGCGAGACTTTTCTCCCCGGACAGATCTTCGTGTTCGGCGGCTTCGTACTGCAGGCCAATTCACTTGGCCATCTGGAACAGATCGACAGCTACGCCCCTGACCATCAGGTCAGGTTCAGAAACTTGAATTACATGGCCAATATCCGCGGAGACTTGATCTTCGATGGATTCGGGCCTACGCCAGGAGCGCCGAACAGTCACAACGAGCACGGCCTAGACCTGCTGTCGGATAATATTCGGGATATCGCACCTGCAGGAGCTCCGGACCTAAATCCGGGGCAGATCTCGTCGTCCGAGGACGGGCGGATGGGCCCTGCCCCGGAGGCCGCACACTCATCGGCGGTAGAGCCGAACACAGACTCCACCCTCAAGGAAGTCTGTGTCACCGGACCCCCGGACATGTGTCTGGCTCTAGGTTCCAGACCGTGCGTCCCCGAGCCCGCCGAATCTAGTTGGGCTCCAGTATTGGAGTTCAACGCTGCGGATTTCTTCCAACACTCGCCCTTCGGTGACATGCTGAATTCATTAAGGTCTCTCTCTTTGTCAGGAGACTCTTGGCCGAACTTTGTCCGGCTCGAGGGGGAAGAAGGCGATGAAGAAATTCGTTTCCCACCCTCCACCCACTTCATAGCCACTGTCGATGACATAACAGACCTGCTTGACTTCGACTCCGATGACACCGATGGTATGGACGTCGGCGCAGGGGACGATTTGGAACCACCGCCCACAGGGCGTTGGACTGCCACCTCATCATATGATATATACATGGTGGACACGCCTAAGGAGGACGATGGCGACAAAACTTAGGACAAACCCCCGGACAAAAGCCAAAATGACGGCGTAGACGTCGCTCTAAGTCCAGCAACAGTGAAAACAGCGATAACAGCACTAGAAAGATTGACACCCCAGTCAACTCCAAAGGCAACTGTCGGCGTTCTGGGAACGGGGGTCCCCAGACTTGCCTGCCTGCGGCCTGCGGCGTGGCTCAAGTGGGGGCCTAATGCAGCTCAGCTTCATCAGCTCAAGCTCAAGACCCTCGCGAGGGGCCAAGCCTCGCGGGGCGGATGACAGGAAGCTTCCTCAGGAGAAGCCTCACCAGGCAGGCTCGTGAGGAGGCGGAGAGATCAAGGCAGGGCACCTCGCGAGGAGCCTGTGACGCAAGCCATGACGATCGGGCGCCAGGCGGGCGCCGGCCTGCGCAGTGTCCTTGTTTCCCCTTTGGTGCAAAGGGGGCAAGCGCAGGCCAAGGCATCGGGCAAAGGTTACCGTTTTGATGCAAAAAGACCAAGACCAGCAGAATGGCAGGATGGAGGTCATCGTGGAGCCCAAGACGGCGTCATCGTCAGAGCCTTTGGCAGCCAAAGACCAACTTTAGTCAGGATAAGTGTACTAGATGTTCCCCTTCAAACTGGCCAATTGTTGGCGCCCTTCCCGCTCATTATTTGGGAAGAGGCCCAGGGCCTCCCTCTATAAATAGGACTAGCCACCGCAGAGTAGAGGCATCGAGGGATCTGGTAGACGGATCGGATCCAGATTGCGCATAGACTAGAGAGAAGTGACTGAACTCACCCAAGCAGTTCATCACACCAGCTTAAGAATAGCCCTCGCGAGGCTGTTCTCCCTTTGTACTGTTCATCATCAGCCCCTGAGGCAATCCACCACACCACAAACTAGAGTAGGGTATTACACCACAATGGTGGCCCGAACTAGTACAAACCTCGTGTCCCTTGTGTGTTCTTCTTTCTAGCCTAGATCCTTTGCGAGACTTCGAGACGTTAGCTGGTAGGGGAAAGATCTTCGTGCGCACCCCAGAGTTCGAACCTAAAGGGTCTGCCGGAACCCGAAACCCGACATTTGGCGCTCCAGGTAGGGGTGCGCCGGAATCTTTTTTCCGATGATCATGTCTGATCTTCCGTCATGTCCATGGCTGACGCTCGCCGGGCTCGCGCCGAGCGTCGGGCTGCTCTAGCCACCCGTATCGCCCAGACGGCGCCCGTTGGTGGTTGCCTCCGTCGTTCCCCGTCGCCTGCCGCCAACGCCGCCACCGGCCCAGCGGGGAACGAGCAGCAGGCCGCACCGCCACCCTGTCACTGACTCCAGCCGGTTCGTCATCCCACGCCCGTCGAGCCCCCACCGACGCACACGCTGCGCTGCTCCTGGCGCGTGAGCTCCTGCACTACCGTCCCATCGACGACCTCTACGAGGACTGGCTCACCCGCATCACCGAGATCGTCAGCACCGCAGGGGGTTCTCCCATGCCATCTCTCTCGCTGTCTCGCCCTCCATCCCGTGCAGGAGGCGAGGATCAGGAGGCGCCTCCACCACCTCCTCCCAAAGAAGGCGCCCTGGCTCCAAGGCGCGCGGCCCCAGGACGAGACCCTCCGTGTCCGGCGCCTGTGCGACAAGAAAGGAGTTGCCAAGAAATCCCTCGCCCCCAAGAAGGCGCCCGCGTGCTCCCAGCACAGGTGCGCCATGACCGAGTCCCTACGCCACCACGTCAAGACCCCGCGCTGCTCCAGGCAGTGGCACTCGGGAATCCCCAGGAGCAAGCCCCGCATCAGCAGAGAGCTCTGGTGGCCACTGTAGGCTGCCGCGCCTTCACCTTTGAGCTGCGTAGCATTGCATGGCCCGGAAAGTTCAAGCTAGACCTGCCTCCTCGCTACGACGGTACTGCCGACCCCGCGAGCTCTACGAGCTAGGCATCAAAGCCGCCAACGGGGACGAAAAGGTCATGGCGAATTGGTTTCCCATGGTGCTCAAGGATGGTGCCCGCACCTGTCTCCTGAACCTGGCTCCTGGCACGATCTCCTCCTGGGACAAGATGCGCACTCGCCTCATCGCCAACTTCCAAGGCACTCGCGACCGGCCCCCGGCCATGAGTGACCTGCGCCGCATCAAGCAACAGCCAGGAGAGACCCTGCAGAAGTACATCCAGCGCTTCAACAACGCCCGCCTCAAGATCCCCAGGGTGACTGAGGAGGCCATCATCTCAGCCTTCTTTGATGGCGTGCGTGACATCAAGATGAAAGAGGAGCTAGCAATCCATGAAGACCTGTGCACATCCCTGGAGTTGTTCAACTTGGCGACCAAGTGCGCCAGGGCTGAGGAAGGGCGCCTGTCCCTCCTCGAGCTTCCGGCCGCCGACCCAGAAGAGAAGAAGCCCAAGGTCAAGGACGTGAAGTGCAAGGGGGCTGCTATGCTCGCAGCAGAGCCAGACACCAAGCTAGGCAGGGATCATCCTGAGTCATCCAAGGGCAACCGGTACTGCATGTACCACGACTTCCACACCCACAACACTAACGAATGCCAAGAGCTCAGGGCCGTGCGAGATGGGCGTATCGGCCCACGCCCCGAGCGCAATGACCAGGGCTATGGCCGAGGAGGAGGAAGAGGTGGAGGACGATGGGAAGACCGTGGCCCTCGCCAAGGGTGGCGTGACCGACCCCGTGAGGACTGCTGGCAGGAACAGCCTCGTGAGGGAGGTTGGAGGGATCAGCCTCGTGAGGATCGCCCTCAAGGCAACGCAGGCCTCCCTCCTCTGCCACCACCGCCAAGGAGGAATGAAGACCATCATCAGGACGAGGGGGCTAGGGCTTCCAGGAGCCGCGCGCAATCGCTTGCATCCTGGGCGGCGCTTAGGCCCCAGCCTCTCAGCGCATCTTCAAGCAGTTTGCTCGCGAGGTGAATGCAGTCCTCCCCAAGCATGAGGCCACGCGCCCTCTCAGGTGGTCTGCGTGCGCTATCACGTTCAGCTCAGTGGATCAGCTCAAGTGCGCAGCAATGGCCGAAGTCCTCCCGATGCTTTGCTCCCCAGTCATCAGCAATGTGCAAGTCACCAGGACCCTCATCGATGGCGGAGCAGGACTCAACGTCCTATCCGTCGAGACATTCAACAATCTCCAAGTGCCATACGATCAGTTTTAGCCGACCAAGCCTTTCTCAGGAATCACTGATGGTTCCACCGTCCCGATAGGGCAAGTTCGCCTTCCTGTCACCTTTGGGCAGCGCAACAACTACCGCACCGAGCTCATTGACTTCGACGTCGCCCACATTCGCCTGCCATACAATACCATCCTCGGGTACCCAGCCCTGGCAAAGTTCATGGCAGTGACTCACCATGGCTACAATGTCCTCAAGATGCCAGGAAGCAGTGGAGTCATCACAGTGCCCTGTGAGGAAAGGGATGCAGTGTGTTCTCTTGAGCGTGCCTTCCAGGCTGTGACAATCAAAGACCCAGATCACAGGAGCGGGAGACTTCCCGAGGTAGTCCCTAAGAAGAAGAAGGCTTCACCTGGCCCAAACCCTCACGAGGCAGGCACCTCCAGAGGCGTTGTGTCAGAATTTGCGCCCGTTCAGGCACGCCCGACGCCCTCCTCGGGCAGGGCTCGGGGGCTCTTGCTTGGAGAGCCACCAACTTTGCCAAGGTCACGAGGGAGGTGCTTGCGCACCACTTGGAGGCGTGCTTCAAGGCACGTTTCCCTCAGGAAGGTATGAGGCAAGGAGGGCCAAACCCTCAGGAGTTCATCGCGAGAAACATTCAGGAGCTACAGGAGTCAAGAGTCTTGCACGGCAGCCGCTGCCTACCCGCCGCAGCCCCCCATCCAAGCGAGGATGGCGGGCTGTGCATCTGCATCGACGTGCCAGGGCTCAACCGAGCTATGTCTCAAGAGTGCCTCCGGCCTTCACGCGTCGGGCGCTCCGAGGGCCCGCCTCACAGCTACGTTCGCATGCCCTTAGGCCTGCCGAACGTGGTCGCCGCTCAATCAGCGCCTGCTGAGGAGCATTCTGGAGGCTCAGGAGGTCAGGCAACACACGGTCCTGGCGGAGATGGAGATGGCCCTCAAAGAACCCCCCGTGCCCCCGGAGCCTCCCGAGGCTCTAGGCCCCGGGAGCTCGTGAGGGTCGGCTTCCTTACCACGCGTCGTCCGCTACTTCAGCATCCTTTCATCTCCAACGGTATCAGGTGACATCTTTCAAAGTTCCATTTTTAGCTAGGAGCGCCCGCAGGGCTGCATCATTCCCAGGTCGCGTGGGTCCGTCCCTGCGGCATGTATCCGTTTTGCTTATGCTCTTTACCTACCTTGTTGGGGGCGCCCCTCGGGCTGCATTATCCCCAAGCTGCTCGGGCCTGACCCAGTGGCGTTTGCTTTTTCCGCATCTATCTAAATGGATTTGCTCCTTCGCGCTTAACCTGATTCCCATGGTTATCATCTGCTGCTTACCGCGGACTGCTCCGCTCTCATGCAAAGCGCTTGCACGTTAAAAGGGGGGTACCTGAGCATCGTGACTCATGGGCTCTTACTGGCTCTCCAGCTCGCTCCCCCTGGCCTTGACCCACGGCATCGCGACCTATCATACCAGCGGCGGCTGAGCTCGCTCGAGGGCCGGGACCTGAGGACGTAGAGCATTTGCATTCTAACCACCCAGCTGGAACACACCATTGATAAAGGCCCAGAGCCAGGCACAACCCGCCTCGAGGTAGGGCCTAGTGACTCCCGCGCTGGCTCATGGGTGCCCAGATACACCTCTCCTAGCCCTACCGTGCCGGCCACGTGTCAGGGCGGGTCTGTACACGCCCCGGGGTTCCTCCCGGAGGGGAGCCCCCTCCCACGTACCAGTGGAAGCACCATGCTCCACACTGGCTGACGACACTGCCGAGGAGCGGCTATGCCCGTACACATACGGAAGCACTATGCTCCGTGCTGGTGATAAACAACTGAGGGCGGCCCACGGCCGTATCAACCTTAGAGAGCCCAGAGCTCAGTGTCTGGCACCATCACAACGACTCCTCTCGGGAGTGCCGTGCGAGGGGGCTAGACACGGGGGCTGGCCACGCCTGAACGCATGCCACCTAGCCAGGTCCCTCGGACCTGGCCGTCGCGCGCCCCTCCCCGAGCAGAGCCAAGGTATAAAAACTCATTTGAACGTCAAGGGGGACTCCTGAGCATCGCGACTCAGGATCCTAACTGGTCACGTAGCCCCTCACTCCTTAGTGTCGTCCTGGTTTTCGGTCAGGGCTAACGGCGGCTGAGGTATGCGCGGGGCCGGGCCCTGCCGACGTAGAACGACAAATCCACTCCCACGCCTCCCTTCCCTACTTGCTGTTTGCGCTTCAAGGGGGACTCCTGAGCATTGCGACTCAGGAGCCTAACTTGCCACGTAGCTCCTCACTCCTTAGTCCCGTCCTGGTTTCCAGTCGGGGCTAACGGCGGCTGAGGTATGCGCGGGGTCGGGCCCTGCCGACGTATAACACAAGAAAATAGGAGAAAAAAATGCAAATTCTAGGGAATTCGAAAGCAAATATTACAGGCCATAAATTGTTTCACAAGACAAACACAAGTTTAAACGCCTCCACGAGGCATGGTGCATGTTGCAGGAATTAAAACAGGACAGAAGCCGTGAAGGGATCACTTCCCAGTGGCGCAGCCGCCTGTGGTGGAGTCACACTGGGCGGCTCCGCCTCCTGAGGCCGCGGAGCTGGCAGCACCGCGCCCGGGCAAGGTGCTGAAGGCGCGGAACCTTCCCAGCAAAGCCTCGGCTCGTCCTTTCACGGCCTCAGCAGCAGCAACGGCAAGGTCACTGCTCACAGGTTCCAGCAGGCTGTCGAGGTCGACGTTGGGGTCGCGAAGGTACACGTGACTGAGGACACGCGTCAGTGCTGCAGAAGACAGGGCACGCGCCTCGGCCTCGGCCATGGGGCCAAGGCCGTCCGCGACATCTTCAAGTGCACGGACCAGGAAGGGAAGCAGCTCGGCAGGGCCGTCATTTGCACCAACCAACGGCTTCTCTAAGCTGCCCTCATAGAGCGTCTTCAGCGCGGCGCGAGCTTTCTCCTCCAGCCTGGTGAAGGCCACTCGATTCTTAGCCAGGACCTTTGCCTTGCTGTCCAGCTCGGCCCTCTTTGCCTTCAGCGACTGCTCCAGCATCTCCAACCGGCCACGGCGGTCATCAAGTTCAGTGTCCTGGTCCCTGACGGCAGCCTCCCGAGCCTTCATCTCCTCCTCCTTCTCCTGGCGGCCACGGACCTCCTTGGCGAGCTCGTCGCGCAGGCCTTGCAGCTCAACCTCCAGCGCCTTGCAGCGGTCCCGGGCATCCGCAGCGTCGCCCTGGGCAGCATTGCGAGCGGCCTTTGCCTGGCAGGCGGCTTGCTTCTCCTCATCGGAGGCCGACACTGCCTGGCTCAGTGCCGCTCGGATGGATGCGGCAGAATGGGCCCAACCAGAAGCTAGCTCCAGGCGCCCGACCACCAGGCGGGGGTCCGCACTCCGAAGATCCTCCCGCAGCCGGCTCAGTTTATTGGCAGCCTAGTCCAGGACGCCAGAGGGATCAGAAGAGACAGGAGCCGGTGGAGCAGGCGGAGAGGACGGCAGTGTGATCATGGCTTGGGAGGAAGGAGCCTCCTGGGCCTTGGACACCTCAGCGGCAGTGTCAAGCCCAGGCACCTCCAAGGTCAGCGGGGCCACGGGGGTTGACTCCTCGCCAGAGTCTCCTTGCTGGGCTCGCGAGGACGACCGGGCAAGGGAGGCATGAGCCTTGATGCCTCCTTTTCCCGCAGATGAAGGCGCTGCCCCGGCAGACGAGCTCGCCTCAAGCAGGGCCGCAGAAGCCCCTTTCAACGTTTTTGCTGCAGGGGCTGGCCTGGCCAAAAGAATGCAGATGTCAAGCCTCGGTGGCAGAAACAAAGCAAAGCGCGGAACGAGCACTTACTGGTCGTCGTTCGCGGACTCAAGCAGCCTCTGGCCAAACTTGAAGCCCGAGAGCCTGCAGCTGGGGTTAGCCTTGGGAGGCCCGGAAGAAGAGGGCGCGTCGGGAAGGCCGGAGCTGTCCTCAGAGGCGCCCCGGAGCCAGAGCAGACCCTAGGAGAACCAGCCCCGACCTGCCCTTCCTCGGGACCAGGGGAGAATCCTCCCCTCCTTGCCTAGTGCCGGCCTCGTCGTCGCCCGGCATGGAGCGGAGGGTGCGGGACCTGCGCCGAGGGAAGGAATCCCCTGACTCCTCGCCAGTCGCCTCGAAGTCAGACTCTTCTTCCTCCTCCTCCTCTTCTTCCTCCTCACTCCCGCTGGAGTCACCGGAGGACACATTCACCGTTGCCAACGCTGCCAGATCCCCGGAAGCTTCTGCGGGCACCAGCCCCTCACCGTTGAAGGTGGGCATGGCGTTCACCACCTGCTCCCAGTCGCCGCGAAGAAACAGGGGGATGGGAGCGCCCTCCGGCCTCGCCACGTCTCCCCCAACCAAGGAGTGGAGAGCCGCAACCAGATCTTCATCGGCCAGGGCCTCGGAGCTCAGGAGAAGGGCAGCGCCCGCTTCCCCAAGCCTCCACAATGGGAGCGAGTGCTCCCGGAGTGGAGCCACCCGGTGCTCCAGGAACTCCCTCAGGAGCATGGCCCCGGTCAGCTTCACCGCCCCCAAGTTTCCTGGCCTCAGGTCCGCGTTCATCCTCTTCAGCACCGCCCTCGCGCGGGGGTCGACAAGCTCCGTGCGAGACCACGCGTCAACGTCCTTGGGCTGCCCCGTAGGCAGCACCAGTCAGGGGTGGAGGCGCCCGACATCCACCATGACCCACTTGCTCCGGAAGCCTTCGATCCTCTTCCCGGGCTTCGAGATGGCGTTGGAGTTGGAATATGCGATAAAGCTCACGCATGCGGTGATGGGGCCATGAGAAACCCGGAGGTAAAAGTAATGGCGCAGCAAGGCCACTGAGGGCTTTACCCCAACGTGAGCCTCACAGATTCTTCTCCGACACATTCGGAGGATCGAGAACCGGCGAGTACCAGGCCTCAGTCGGGGTCTTGCGAGGCGCCATGGCTTGCCGGATGGGAAGGATTGAGACAGATCTGGTGGATTACGAAAGCGAGAAGGAGAAGGGTGAGAAAGGGGATCTGGAGCAAGGCGAGAGAGAGCAAGGCAAGTAAGTCTGGCCCGGGAACCCCTTTTGTCAGAAGGACGGTTGCCGAGGCGTCGTGGGGAAGCGGAGACGCCCATGTCCAATCAACCGCCACACGACGCCCAAGGCTGCAGGCTGTTGGGGCCCGCGGCGCTTCGCACTTGCCCCTTCGCTTCTCAGCTAAGCCAAGTCCGGGCACGCCTTGGGCCCGGGGGCTACTGTCGGTGTTCTGGGAACGGGGGTCCCCAGACTTGCCTGCCTACGGCCTGCGGCGTGGCTCAAGTGGGGGCCCAATGCAGCCCAGCTTCATCAGCTCAAGCTCAAGACCCTCGCGAGGGGCCAAGCCTCGTGGGGTAGACGACAGGAAGCTTCCTCAGGAGAAGCCTCACCAGGTAGACTCGCGAGGAGGCGGAGAGATCAAGGTAGGGCACCTCGCGAGGAGCCCGTGATGCAAGCCATGACGATCGGGTGCCAGGCGGGCTCCGGCCTGCGCAGTGTCCTTGTTTCCCCTTCGGTGCAAAGGGGGCAAGCGCAGGCCAAGGCATCGGGCAAAGGTTACCGTTTCGGTGCAACAAGACCAAGACCAGCAGAACGGCAGGATGGAGGTCATCGTGGAGCCCAGGACGGCGTCATCGTCAGAGCCTTTGGCAGCCGAAGACCAACTTTAGTCAGGATAAGTGTACTAGATGTTCCCCTTCAAACTGGCCAATTGTTGGCGCCCTTCCCACTCATTATTTGGGAAGAGGCCCAGGGCCTCCCTCTATAAATAGGACTAGCCACCGCAGAGTAGAGG
This sequence comes from Triticum timopheevii, assembly GCA_963921465.1. Classification (NCBI taxonomy): domain Eukaryota; kingdom Viridiplantae; phylum Streptophyta; class Magnoliopsida; order Poales; family Poaceae; genus Triticum; species Triticum timopheevii. The sequence continues at coordinate 176,711,934 of OY997272.1, forward strand.
CATCGGGGGATCTGGTAGACGGATCGGATCCAGATTGCGCATAGACTAGAGAGAAGCGACTGAACTCACCCAAGCAGTTCATCACACCAACTTAAGAACAGCCCTTGCGAGGCTGTTCTCCCTTTGTAATATTCATCATCAGCCCCTGAGGTAATCCACCACACCACAAACTAGAGTAGGGTATTACACCACAATGGTGGCCCGAACTAGTATAAACCTCGTGTCCCTTGTGTGTTCTTCTTTCTAGCCTAGATCATTTGCGAGACTTCGAGACATGAGCTAGTAGGGGAAAGATCTTCATGCGCACCCCAGAGTTCAAACCTCAAGGGTCTACCGGAACCCGAAATCCGATAGCAACAACGGCCATATGGACCCAGCGATGAGCAGGATGAGCCAGGTCACGCCGAACATGGCCCGGAGCAGACGCCCTATCACAGCGATCCTGAGGGACAAACTCATCAACCTGCCCCTGGAGAGGAGCACAGTCCGGACGATGATGCATTCATCATCCCGGAAAAACGTTTGGAACGAGATAACCTCCACAGAAGGCTTATGGCCACTGCGAGAAGCCTAAAGAAGCAGAAGCAAAGGCTTAAGGCCGCGCAGGAAATGCTCAATCAGCGATGGAATAAAGTGCTAGACACTGAAGAAAAATACGACGACGATCGCCACACAAAGAGCTATCCAAAGCGCAAGCTTCTGCCAGAATTCGACGATGAGGCCATTCCACCGAAGAACAATACGGCCGGTAGGCCAGACAAACCACTTCATGGCCGCAACAGAGCAGCTACTGACGCCGCACACGATTTACGTGAGCTCCTGGACAAAAAGGCCGGCGCGACGAGGTCCATCTATGGATCTAGAGGACACGCTCCGGCGCAGGATTATGGTCACCAAAACGATCAGACTAATCGAATACCAGTTCGGAATCAGAACCGGACACAACAACAATCGACAACATGCCACAACAGGTCCAGATACAGAGGGGCTGCTCACCCTCTGTGCTTCACCGAAGAGGTACTGGACCACGAATTTCCACAGGGTTTTAAACCCGTGAACATAGAGGCATATGATGGAACGACAGACCCCGGGGTCTGCATATCCACATGGCTCGTGGGGACGACCTCCACGCCATCAAATACCATACCCTCAAGTTGAAGGGACTAGCTCAACATTGTTTGAAAAGCCTCCCCGAAAATTCAATCGGAAGTTGGGAGGAACTTGAGGACGCTTTCAGGGCCAATTTTCAAGGAACCTATGTCCAACCTACGGACGCTGACGATTTAAGTCACATAATTCAACAGCCCGGAGAGTCCGCCCGCAAGCTTTGGAATAGATTCCTCACTAAGAAGAATCAAATTGTCGATTGTCCGGATGCCGAAGACCTAGTGGCCTTCAAGCACAGTATCCGGGATGAGTGGCTCGCCAGACACCTCGGCCAAGAAAAGCCGAGGACAATGGCAGCCTTAGCAAGCCTTATGACCCGCTTTTGCGTGGGTGAAGACAGCTGGTTGGCCCGTAGAGGCACCAGCGACCCAGGCACATCCGAAATTAGGGATGGCAATGGGAAGCCACGGTGCAATAAAAACAAGCGTCGAAACAAGGAAGAAAGTCCGGACAACACAACGGTCAACGCCGGATTGAGGGGCTCTCGACCCGGTCAACAAAAGAAGCCATTTAAATGCAGCAAAGAGGGACCGTTCGGCCTGAACAAAGTACTGGACAGACTTTGCCAAATTCATGGTACCCCTAAAAAACCTGTGAACCACACTCACAGAGAATGCTGGGTCTTTAAGCAGGCCGGCAAGTTAAATGCCGGACACAAGGGAAGGGAAACACCAAGTGAAGACGAGGATGAGATCTCCAGCCGAACACTGGGGGACAGAAAAAATTCCCACAAGAGGTAAAAACAGTAAACATGATCTACGTGACTCACATACCCAAGAGAAGGCGCAAACACGTGCTCAGAGACACATACGCTGTAGAGCCCGTCGCCCTCGAATTCAACCACTGGTCGGCCTGCCCGATCACCTTTGATCATAGGGACTACCCGACTAGTACGCGGCACGGAGGATCGGCTGCCTTGGTGCTCGACCTAATAATCAACGGATACCATCTCACTCATGTCCTCATGGATGGCGGCAGTAGTCTCATCTAATATACCAGGACATTGTCCGCAGGATGGGGATAGACCCATCCAGAATTAGCCAAAGTAACACCACCTTTGAAGGGGTGATACTAGGTGTTGAGGCCCGCTGCAGGGGCTCCCTCGTAATAGAGGTGACATTCGGTTCTCCAGACAACTTCAGAAGCGAAGAACTACTCTTCACCATCGTTCCCCTCCAAAGTGGTTATCATGCATTGCTCGGTAGAACGGCCTTCGCCCGCTTCAAAGCAGTACCGCACTACGCCTACCTTAAACTCAAGATGCCCGGACCGCATGGCGTCATCACCGTTAACGGAAATACAGAGCGTTCCTTACATGCGGAAGAATATGCAGCGGCTCTAGTAGCCGGACACTAAGCGGCCTCTAATATCAGAACACATGATCGGTCGTTAAGACCACAGACACGGTTAGACGAGTCTGGCACACCACCGTCGGTTACAACCTAGATAAACCTGAGCTGGGTGCTATACATGTAATCCCATAGGGGACACTAGGGGCTGCAGACATTCAATAAAGCCCACCTTTTGGCTTGGCCTTATTACCAGGCCAACATCTTACACTTCTACTATCCACTGATAATAACCAACTCTTCGCACGCTTATGTCATACTCTTTTACATGAGTTTTCCTTTTTACAAACACCATTCGCGCGATACCCTCCCAGGACACGGCACAACGGAGACAAAGGCGCACACGTAAAGCAGGGCCCCGCTCAAAGGTTTCTCTTTAGATTAAGCCCCTGTGTAAACCTTATTTATTGCCTCTTGTTGCTTATCATCCCATGGGTACTACACCCATAGGGGATACTGGCGTTATTGGCATTTCACCACGATAGACTAATGCACGTACCTAGAAATACAGGGTTCATAATAAAGGGCGTTACTAAACCCAGTATATGTTATAAAGTCCGAATACCATCGGGAGTGTTCGGCGTCGCGAGTTTGGCCTTATATGCATCAGCTCCAAATCATGTCTTTGGTCAAATGTTGGGTTTGCCCGGCTCCTGGGTTTGCCGCCTTACGTTTCGTTCCTATCGGCTAAGGCGGCCAAAGGAGAAGTACTGCGATTGTGCCCTGGTTATTCCGGATGAGCACCTCAATAGAGAAAGCTGAAAACTGACTGTCATGATATAGCGAGAGACTGGTCAACCACTCGAGGACTCATCGGAATCTTTAGGATTCCTCCGTATTAACGAAGGACCATTTCCTGGTCATGTACACACGCGCCCGTATCCGGATGCACGCAAAGGTACCAGGGGCTACATAGTAGCCCCATCGTCAAACTCCTATGGCTAAGTGAAAGTGTTAAAGCTATATAGTCCGGTTGCCTAGTTTGACGTGCGATCACCTCCTTAATGGACCAAGACGTTGGATCAAGTGTGATTATGCATATTTTTGCGAACACCCCTGCATTGTATGCGTGGGGGCTGAAGCCAACGAATGCTAACTTTCAGATTACATATATACATCAAACGGCCGCACACGAGGCACAATAACACTTTCGGGCGAAAAGTATAAACATAGCCTCCATAATTAAAATAAAATAGTTTTTACAATGAAATGATTTGTCAATCGAACATGACATTCTTCGAGCCCTGAGCCTCTATTAAACGAGCACCTTCTGTTACTTGCTCCAAGTAGTGCTCGGCTGGATCCTGGCTTCCCGCCGGATTCTGGGTTGCAATGATGGTGGCCTCCATATCTGTCCAATATGCTTTAACACGAGCAAGAGCCATCCGTGCACCCTCTATGCACGCCACCCTCTTCATGGCATCGATTCGTGATACGACACCAAGGAATTGTTGCACTAAACCAAAATAACTGTCCGGCTTCGGCCCCTTCGGCCATAGATGGTCTATTACAGACCTCATTGCAAGATCGGACAACCTATGGAGCTCGGCCACAGCGGCCATCCTTTCACTCAATGGCAACGTGCGCGTTGGAGCACTGAATTGCGACCAGAATAGCTTTTCCACTTCATTATCTTTTTGATCCTCGCAAAACTTGGCCGCATCAGCCGTTCTCTTTTGCTAGATCCGCATACGCGTCTGCAGGGCTCCAGCAACGATCCAGAGGAGCGTACCTTGGATCTAAGAACTTCATCCACAACAAATAGGGGTTTCCAGCCGCGATTTCTCTGGCCTGTCGAAGCTCCTCCCGCGCATCCCTAATTTTGGAACGCGTCTCCTTGGCCGCATCAAGGGCGTTCTTCAGGTCAGCCAACTTTGCCTGATTCTCTTTTTCAAGGAGCTCATACCGGCCAGCGGCATTTTTCAGCTCCACAGCCATCTCGGCTACCTTATCTTCGCTTCGGCGATGAGCAGCCTGTTCGGCTCTCAACTCTTCGGCCACCTTTAGGGCAGCCGCATTGCTAGCCCGGGCTTGCTCCTTGGTTAGGGCAAGCTCCGCCCTCAGGGCATCCACGGCAGCAGCTCCGCCTGCAGTCAAAAGCATATCACATTAACATTATGCTCCTCTTAATATTTCCTTTAAAAACAAGGAAAACAGAGCACATACTTTGTGACTCATTAAGCCGCTTGTTCACAAGCGTGATGTTGGCGTCCACAACTTCAATCTGTCGCCTCGGCTCGGCGACTTCGGTGGTCTGGTCGGCCGCCGGACCCTTAGCCACCTGCACATGAATACAGTATGATCATTACTTAACAATGTGATCCTCCGTTTGCCGCCTAGGGCTGGCAACCAGAGTCTCAGGGGCTACTATCTATACGGAGCACACCTAGTGCGTGCGCCACAACCAAAAATTTATGTATTTCATTACATAGCTCAAAGCCTTTGAGCAGGCTCGTAAAAGCTTCATTCAACCCGCTGGTGGCGGATGAAATCTTCTCAAGCACCATGCTCATTAATGAATGGTGATCCTCCGAGAGAGCAGCTTGCTCCAGAAGGCCCGTCAACGTGTCCGGCCGGTCGCCGAACTGTGCCGGACCCTTCTTATCGCCCCCCATGGGAGCCGAACGCTCCAGGCTCAGGGCAACCGAAGTGTTAGCTTCTGGCTTCAGAAAGTCTGGACTCCTCCGTGACGACACTTCGGGGTCGCCCGCCCCATGAGGCGGAGACGTAGGTGGGGTTTCACTCTCCATCATCTCCGGAAGAAGATCCCCCGAAGACGAACTCTGTCGAGAAGAGCTGCTAGCCGGATTGCGAAGAATGGATCCTGGTTATTGTTCTCGGAGGAGGAAGAAGTAGCTTTGTATTTACGATTAACTTACAGCTCGGCTGAGGCTGGCCAGTTTGCGGGCATGCCGCGGTGAGGACGCCCTTCGGGGCAGGGCGCCCTGGTGAAATTTTCTTCCCTTGTCTAGGCACCTCCGTCTCCAAATCTTTGGAGGTGGCCCTCTTCTTCCCGCGGGGGGAGGAGACCATAGATTCCCCTCCCCGACTATCCTCCTTTGCGGAGGTAGTAATTGCCCCGGTTTGGATGTGCAATGTGTGAAGCTCTGCTTCTCTATTCTTCCCTTCGTCTTTCCCCGAGGGCACTTGACTTAGCACATGACTAAGCATCCTGGCTATGGCAGGACTAGGCGAGCCCTCGGGAAGTGGTGCCGGACACCTAATTCTCTCCGCCTTGCTGAGCCATTCCTGGCCGCAGATGGTTTTCAGAACAATGTTATGATAAATATAAATGAAGTGTTTGGTTTCTGGGTTACTTACCTGGGTATCTCGGCAGTTGTAGCTCAAGCCCGCATCCTCGGTGGTGTCCGAACACTTTACTTGTGGTCCAAAGAATAACTTACACATCCCTTCGAGCATCATGCCGAAGAAGTGCAGAATAGTCCGCGGACCTTCTGGGTTGAACTCCCACATCCGGAGAGGCCGACGCTTGCACGGCAAGATCCGTCGGACTAGCATTACCTGAATTATGCTCACAAGACTAATGTCTCTCTCAAGAAGCTCCCGAATGCGGCTTTGCAATGTTGGTACATCATTAGCAGGCCCCCAATCCAGTCCCACATTGGCCCATGACACGAGTTGAGGCAGAGGGCCTGAGCGGAAGCCGGGGGCAGCCACCCACTTTGTGCCTCTGGGAGCCGTGATGTAAAACCACCTCCGCTGCCATAGATCGGACACCTCCGGGAAGAAGCCCTCTGGCCATGGGGCATCGGTGTTCCTGCTTATTGCAGCGCCTCCGCACTCCGTGTGTTGTCCCTCAATCATCTTCGGCTTCACACTGAAGGTCTTGAGCCATAAGCCGAAGTGCGGGGTGATATGGAGGAAGGCTTCGCACACGACGATGAACGACGAGATATGAAGGATGGAGTCCGGAGCTAGATCATGAAAATCTAGCCCGTAATAGAACATGAGCCCTCTCACAAAGGGATCGAGGGTGAAGCCTAAGCCGCAGAGAAAGTGAGAAACAAATACGACACTCTCGTTGGGCTCGGGGGTAGGGATAACCTGCCCTGGAGCAGGAAGCCTGTGCTTGATGTCGGCGGTCAGATATCTGACCTCCCTAAGCTTCGCAATGTCCTCCTCTGTGACAGAGGAGGCCATCCACCGGCCTTGAAGGTTAGATCCGGACATTATTGAAGATCCGAAGTACCTAAGCTTGGACTTCGGGTGTTGGAACTCGAGATGCGGAAAGGCGCAAGTGTGGTAGGAAAGAGGGATAGGCCTCGGCCCCTCTATAAAGGGGGTGAATATCAAGCATCCTCAGCATAACCGCTTTGGACTTACCTAAAAACACGGAGGCATACCAACAGGCTTCGTGGGGTTGCACGCGCCCGTATTGATGGAATATCCGCGATAAGGGGAACATGATCTCTGCTTTGGCAAGGCTTGCCAATAAAACCGCCTCGCAATGCATGTTGAGGAAGGCCAAGAAAAGACGGTTCGTATTGAGCCAGGCCACGGCGTAAGGGCACGCCATGAAAAAAAATTGTCGGCAGATCAGATTTGCAAAGTGTTATGCTCTCTACGGTGATGTGCGGAAATTATCTCATAGAGCCGGACACAATCCTTAATCTACTTTGGAGTATTCGGAGATGGAACCCGCCTTGCAATGCCGAAGACAAACTGCGCGCCAGACTCATTATCATTGAAGCCTAGTTCAGGGGCTACTGAGGGAGTCCTAGATTAGGGGGTATCCGGACAGCCGGACTATATACTTTGGCTGGACTGTTGGATCGTGAAGATACAAGACCGAAGACTTCCTCCCGTGTCCGATTGGGACTCTCCTTTGCGTGGATGAAAAGCTTGGCGATTCGGATAATAGATCTCCTTCTTTGTAATCGACTCTGTGTAACCTTAGCCTCCTCCGGTGTCTATATAAACCGGAGGGTTTAGTCCGTAGGACGAGGACAATCATAATCATCATAGGCTAGCTTCTAGGGTTTAGATTCTACGATCTCGTGGTAGATCAACTCTTGTAATACTCATATCATTAAGATCAATCAAGCAGGAAGTAGGGTTTTACCTCCATCGAGAGGGCCCAAACCTGGTTAAAATATCGTGTCCCCTGCCTCCTGTTACCATTAGCCTTAGACACACAGATCGGGACCCCCTACCCGAGATCCGCCAGTTTTGACACCGACACCAACCACATTGGGACCAAGGCTCGGGAGGCGCCTCCGTGATGGCATATAGTTCTTTGTGAAGACAAGAAATACTCCAAGTCAGATGAGGATTAGAAGACGACGAACCTCGGCGAGGTCCTTGCCGAGAAAAACCGCAAGACCTCCGGCAAGATCCTTGCCGAGGACGACCACAACGCCATAGCAAGACCCTTGCTGGGGCCCCGGCAAGGCCCCTGCCGAGGACATCTGCGGGGCATGATACGTCTCACATGTATCTATAATTTTTGATTGTTCCATGCTATTATATTACCCGTTTTGGATGTTTATGGGCTTTACTTTACACTTTTATATCATTTTTGGGACTAACCTACTAACCGGAGGCCCAACCCGAATTGCTGTTGTTTTTCCTATTTCAGTGTTTCGAAGAAAAGGAATATCAAAGAGAGTCCAAACGGAATGAAACCTTCGGGAGCGATCTTTTTGGAACAAATGTGATCCACGGGACTTGGAGTGGACGTCAAGCAACAGAGGAGGCGGCCACAAGGGTGCCCGGCGCGCCCCCACCCTCGTGGGCCCCTCGAGCGTCCACCGATCTACCTCTTCCTCCTATATATACTCCCGTACCCTGAAACCTTCGAGGAGCACCACGAAAAACTATTTCCACCGCTGCAACCTTCTTTATCCGCGAGATCCCATCTTGGAGCCTTCCCCGGCGCTCCGCCGGACGGGGAATCGACCATGGAGGGCCTCTACATCATCTCCAAGGCCCTTCCGATGAGTTGTGAGTAGTTTACCATAGACCTCCCGGTCCATAGTTATTAGGTAGATGCCTTCTTCTCTCTCTTTGAATGTCAATACAAAAATCTCCTCGATCTTCTTGGAGATCTATTCGAGGTAACTCTTTTTGCGGTGTGTTTGTCGAGATCCGATGAATTGTGGGTTTATGCTCAAGTTTATCTATGATAAATATTTGAATTTCCTCTGAATTCTTTTATGTGTGATTGGTTATCTTTGCAAGTCTCTTCGAATTATATGTTTGGTTTGGCCAACTAGATTGATCTTTCTTGCAATAGGAGAAGTGCTTAGCTTTGGGTTCAATCTTGTGGTGTCCTCTCCCAGTGACAGCAGGGGCAACAAGGCACGTATTGTATTGTTGCCATCGAGGATAAAAAAATGGGGTTTATGTCACATTGCATGAGTTTATCCCTCTACATCAAGTCATCTTTCTTAATGTGTTACTCTGTTCTTCATGAACTTAATACTCTAGATGCAGGCAGGAGTCGGTCAATGTGTGAGTAATAGTAGTAGATGCAGAATCGTTTCGATCTACTTGTCACGGACGTGATGCCTATATACATGACAATGCCTTGATATTCTCATAACTATGCACTTTTCTATCAATTGCTCGACAGTAATTTGTTCACCCACCGTAATATTTATGCTATCTTGAGAGAAGCCACTAATGAAACCTATGGCCCCCGGGTCTATCTTTTATCATATAAGTTTTCCATCTACTTTTGTTTGCATCTTTTACTTTCCAATCTATATCATAAAAATACCAAAAAATATTTATCTTATCATATTATCTCTATCAGATCTCACTTTAGCAAGTGGCCGTGAAGGGATTGACAACCCCTTTATTGTGTTGGTTGCAAGGTTCTTGTTTGTTTGTGTAGGTGCGTGGGACTTCTGAGGAGCCTCCTACTGGATTGATACCTTGGTTGTCAAAAACTGAGGGAAATACTTACACTACTTTGCTGCATCACCCTTTCCTCTTCAAGGAAAACCAACGCAAGCTCAAGACATAGCAGGGCCATAGCCAGGCCCACGCCCGCCAAGTTTCCACCACCGCTCCCATGCATGTTGGAGTAAATGACCACGAGTAGCCTAACTGGCTCCCTTAGGCCCTCAGAAAAAACAATGGGCTGATCGGACCTCGAAGCACCTGAGACATGGGTCCGCCTTCCTCCAGCCGGCTATCACCTAGGCCAGCTGGCGGAAGGCGGCCCGGCCATAAAACAACCTTTGGAGGAAGCCACGATCGGGCCGCCCCAAGAAGCCGGCCCATGAAGGACCGACCCCCGAAAGGCGGCCCACGAAGGGCCGACTCCAAGAAGCAAGCGGCCGAAGGCCGCATCCTAAAGTCCACCCCCATAACGGTGACGGGACGGGGCGTGGCTACAGCGAACCCTGCCACCCTCGAATCCCGGCGTATGCATGGCTATAGTACACCGTACGGGGCGGCCATCCCCCGTCCGGCGTGGCACTGTTGCCTTGCGGATCATGATGCCATCCACGACGGGTTGCTAGTACGGCCTGCAGGCGGCGGGCCCCTTCGGTCAGAGAGACATCCGAAGGCGGCCCAGCTTCCCCCAGCCGGCCGAAGGCCGGGCCGGCTTCCAGTAGCCGGCTTGCTCCCCCCTCGGGGCGCGTGCACCATTAAGCGAACAGGACGGGGTAAGGCTACAGTGGGAGCCCGCAAGGCGGCGGCACTGTAGCCATGCTTACCTCGACAAAGCCCTCGTCATCAGAGGCGAGGCAACAGTAACGAGCCCCCGACAAGATCCCCCATGCGGTGGGGCCGGCCTGTCGACCAACGGGCCGACAGCCGGCGGGACCCACCAGTCGGCGGGCCCCAGAAGCCAGCGGAGAAGACGACGGTCGTAGACACTGACGGCCTGGGCCCACACCCAGCCGGATTACCATTGTACCCCTGGGCGGTAGGCCTATATAAACCCCCCGGGACACCCATGCAAAGGGTTGATCTCAGAGAGTTTTAGACATCACCATAGGGAGAGAATAGAGCTAGCCTTGCCCTTCTTCCTCCTCCCACCGAACAGCTCAAGGAGCCTCTTGTAGCTACTTGTTGATCTAGTGATCATGCGGAGACCCCGCAGAGCAGGACTATGGGTGTTATCTCCACGGAGAGCCCCGAACCTGGGTAAGATTCGCCGGCGTGCATGTCTTCACCTTATCCCGTTTCCAGGCACCGGTGATGTCTTACTAGCTCCCACAATGATAAGCCACCCATTCGCATATGTCGCACCTACCACCCGACATTTGGCGCCCACCATGGGGCCAGGTGCACCATCGTCCGAAGACCTGCTCTAGACGGGAACCCTCTTCCTCCCCCGCGAGCGTAGCCAGCCCGGCACGCCTGATGGCGCTTGCCCCGACGCGCTGCAAAGCGTCGACGGCGCTTGCGCGGCGAGCTGCCTCGCCGATCTCCTTGGCATGGTTTGCATCTCTGACGAGCCCGCGTCCGATGCGGGCACCGGATGCCTCGAGAGCCGTCTCGTCAGCCTCCTCGACCAACTCCACGTCTCCGGCGAGCCTACCACGGACTTGGAGTCGGTCGGCTCCACCGACCCGATGCTTGTCGACTCTGACACGGCGTCGCTCGACGCCTTCCCCACCACCGACGTGATCGTTTTCGACGACCCTCTCCCGCGAGCTGATAGTGACGGCAGCACCATTACCGAGGTGCTGGTCATCAGCCACGGAGCTGCCTCCGGCGAGAACACCCACGACGCCCTACAAGCGGTGCTGCAGGACTTGTCTGTCCCCATCCCTGCCGACGCCGACGCCAAGGCGCTGGAGGCTCGCCGCCTTGCCCTCGTCGCGGAGGGCCAGAAGATAAACACCATGAGACACCTCACGGAAGCCCACCAGCGCGAAGTCGACTGCGCCGCCTTCGGCACACCGCCCCCAGAAGGTCCGGGGCGAGTCGGCGTCGTCAAGAAACGCGGTGCGGCCATCGCCAGCATGCTGGGAGCGGACCGCCCGGTCTACACCACGCCCCTCGAGAATCTACGTGCCACCCAGTCGATCGTTGACGAGCTCAACGGACTAGGGGCCGATGAGCTCCCCTACATGACCAGACGCATCCAGCAGCTGATCGACGCGGCCGCAGCGCGGCACGAAGCCGGCGTCCGAGCTGGAATCCCCCCTCGCCGAGAACACGACGCGACATTGCGTACACCGACTGCGGGTGGCGCCCGTGCGAGACAAGAGAAGGAGCCGGCTGCTAGGCGCAGCCGGACACGAATCACCATCGAGCGCGACGCAGAACGCCGTCCCCGAGGCGTGGAGAGACGAGGCGACCCGCCCCCTCCTCCGCCTCGCGGGGAAAGATATCCTACCCCGCTGCCTATCGAGCATCCGACTCTCAGCGGCCGACTTAGTCGTCGCGAAGGAGTCGGCGAGAACAATGCCCGCCCTCGGATCGACCGCCTTGCGCGATCCCTGGCCCTAGAAGAAGAAGATGATGTCGGCCCGCCTTGTTTCGGCCCCCGCATCCGCGACGAGCCCTTTCCCAAAGGGTTCTCGCTCCCAAGATACACGCCCAAGTACAACGGCTCCGTGAAGCCGGAGGACTGGTTGATCGACTACTCCACCGCGGTTCGCATAGCAAATGGCAGCCGGCGCGTTGCCATGAAGTATGTCCCCCTGATGCTGCAAGGCACGACGCGCACCTGGCTCAATAGCCTCAAGCCTTACAGCATCAACAGATGGCTCGACTTCACGGAAGCCTTCATCCGCAACTTCACCAGCACCTACAAGTGGGCACCCAAACCCTGACAGCTCTCCTTGTGCGTACAAGGACCCAACGAGTCGACTCGTGACTACCTTACACATTGGGCCGAGCTCCGAAACTCCTGCGAAGGGGTGCACGAGGTTCAAGCAATAGAGTACTTCATGGCCGGGTGCCGAGAAGGCACCCTCCTCAAGCACCGACTCCTCTGCGATGAGCTGACTACGCTTGACGAGCTGCTGATCATCGCGGACAAATACGCCACGGCCGACTCCTCCATGAAGACCGAGCTTCGAGTTGATGCTTCCGGGAAAGTACTTGCGCTGGCTCCCAAGACGCCGGCTGGAGAGTCCACTCGGCGCCCGTACTAGAACGACAACAAGCGCAAGGCTCCGATGCCGCCTTCCACTAGCCGGCAGGTGGTTACGGTCGAAGAAGAGCAGCCTAAGGGATGGCCGGCTCCCAAGAAACAGAAGGGCGGCAGGCCGGCTTGGCAGCTGGCTTTCTCCTACGAGCAAACTCTCGACGCCCCCTGCAAGTTCCACAGCGGCGTGAAGCCGTCCAACCATACGACCCGGAAGTGCCATTGGCTCACCCGAATCTCCAAGGGAGAGGGGCTGTTGCCGCCTCCGCCTGCGGGCCAACCGCCTCCTGCCCCCAGCAGTTGGCCGCTCGGCCAGCAGTCGGAGCCGTCCACGACGAGTTACCTGACGAGCATGCTGCCTACGTCGTCTTTACGAGCCAACCAGACGATCGGCGAAGTCGGCGCCGACAACACCAAGAAGTCAACGCGGTCGCCTCCAGTAACCCTGAGTTTATGCACTGGTCAGAGAAGCCCATCAGCTGGAGCCGGGACGACCACCCAGAGGTGATGCCGTCTCCTGGATCCTATGCCCTTGTTTTGGATGCTACCCTGGCAACGGAGAGGCGCACCGCTCGCTTCTCCCGCGTGCTGATAGACGGCAGGAGCAGTATCAACATACTGTACCGAGATACAATGTAGAAGCTCAACCTCAAGCCGAGATAACTCATGCCTAGCTGGATTGTGTTCCATGGCATCGTACCCGGCCTGTCCTGCTCGCCAATCGGCAAGATCAAGATGGATGTCCTCTTTGGAGACAAGGATCATTTCCGCCGAGAGGCAATATGGTTCGAAGTAGTGGATTTGGAGAGCCCGTACCACGCACTGCTTGGCCGACCAGCGTTGGCCAAGTTTATGGCTGTGCCCCACTGTGCCTACCTCAAGATGAAGATGCCGAGTTCCAAGGGCATTATCACCATAGCCGGAGAATACAATAAGTCTTCTGAGTGTGCAGCAGCCAGTAGTCGGCTGGCCGTGTCCCTTGTGATCGCCGAAGAAAAGAAGATGCTGGATCGAGTTGTGGCCTTGGCTAGCAAGCAGCCGGCCTTGTCTCCTGACCCCAAATAATGTGAAGCTCAAGGTTCTTTCCAGCCAGCCAAGGAGACAGAGAAGATACCCCTGGACCCAGAGCACCCAGAGAGGCAAGCTGTCATAGGCACAGGCCTTGACAGCAAATAGGAAGGCGAGCTCGTCGATTTCCTCCGTGAGAATCGGGACATATTCGCATGGTCTCCCAAAGACATGCCGAGTGTCTCGACGGATTTCGCCGAGCACAAGCTACACGTCCGATCTGACGCAAAGTCGGTCAGGCAGCCCTTGTGCCGCCTGTCAGAAGAGAAGAGAAGAGTAGTCGGAGAAGAAATAGCCCGGCGTCTAGCAGCCGACTTCATTATGGAAGTGTTCTTTCCAGAGTGGCTTGCCAACCCGGTCCTCGTGCTGAAGAAGAACAAACAGTGGCGCATGTGCGTCGATTACACCAGCCTCAACAAAGCCTGCCCCAAAGATCCGTTCACCCTGCCAAGGATTGACCAAGTGATAGACTCCACAGCCAGATGCGAGCTGTTGAGTTTCTTGGATGCTTATTCCGGCTACCACTAGATAAAGTTGAACCTGGCTGATCGCTTGAAGACCGCCTTCATCACCCCGTTCGGAGCTTTCCGTTACCTGACTATGACATTCGTCTTGAGAAATGCTGGTGCCACATTTTAGCGTTGCATGCAGAAATGCCTCCTCAAGCAACTCGGCAGAAATGCCCACGTCTATGTAGACGATGTCATGGTGAAGACAGAGAAACGCGGCACCCTGCTGGAAGACCTCAAGGAAACCTTTGAGAACCTGCGCCGGTTTCAGATCAAGCTCAACCCGGAGAAATGTGTGTTTGGAGTACCAGCCGGCCAACTTCTAGGCTTTCTGGTCTCCAAACGCGGCATCGAGTGCAACCCAGTGAAGATCAAGGCCATAGAGAGAATGAAGGTCCCTACCAAGCTACGGGACGTCCAAAAATTCAGCGGATGCCTGGCATCTTTGAACCGCTTCATGAGCCGGCTCAGAGAGAAGGCTCTCCCCCTCTACCGACTCATGAAGAAGTCTGCTCATTTTGAGTGGAATGACCAGGCGGATCAAGCTTTCCACGAGATGAAAAAGATGCTATCCACACCGCCTGTCTTGGCGGCCCCAACTGCGAAGGAGCCCATGCTCCTCTACATCGCCGCCACCAGCCGGGTGGTCAGCACAGTCATTGTTGTTCAGCGCCCAGAAGAAGGCCGAGCTCAGCTAGTCCAGAGGCCGGTATATTATTTGAGCGAAGTATTATCCACCTCAAAACAGAACTACCCGCACTATCAGAAAATGTGCTATGGTGTGTACTTTGCCTCCAAGAAACTCAAGCCCTACTTTCAAGAACATCCCATCACAGTTGTATGCATTGCCCCGCTTGCCGAGATCATAGGCAGCCGGGACGCATCCGGCCGAGTGGCGAAATGGGCCATTGTGCTGGCTCCATACACAATCTACTATCAGCCCCGCACCGCCATCAAGTCCCAAGCACTGGCCGACTTCCTCATCGACTGGGCCGAGACCCAGTACCTGCCGCCGGCCCCCGACTCCACTCATTGGCGGATGCATTTTGATGGATCCAAGATGCGCACCGGCTTGGGAGCCGGCATCGTCCTCACCTCTCCCAAGGGCGACAAAGTCAGATACACATTGCAAATCCACTTTGCCGCCTCCAACAATGTTGCCGAGTACGAGGCGCTCATACACGGGCTCCGGCTAGCCAAGGAACTCGGCATCCGCCGGATCCTGTGTTATGGCGACTCGGACATAGTGGTTCAGCAATCATCCAGTGACTGGGATGCCAAGGACGCAAACATGGCAAGCTACCGTTTCCTTGTCCAGCAGCTCAGCGGATATTTCGAGGGGTGCGAGTTCCTTCATGTGCCACGGGCCGACAATGAGCAAGCAGATGCCCTAGCACGAATAGGCTCCACCCGACAAGCTATACCAACCGGTATCGCCCTTCAACGTCTCCTCAAGCCATCTGTCAAGCCGTCTCCGGAATCCAGTTCCATCTTCGTGCTGCCTGACCCCGACACAGTCGGATCCGACTTCGGGGATCAGGCAGGCGGCCCGGGGACTTCGGCAGCCGGCTTGGGGATTGCCATAGTCGAACCCAACCCGGGGACTGCCATAGTCGAACCCGGCCCGGGGACTGCCATAGTCGAACCCGGCCCGGGGACTAAAGTGGCACAGCAGGCGGAGGCCGACTCCAACTCCTCACAACCCAGCCCGCCCACCCTGGTTGCAGTAGCCGTCTTGGCAATCGAAGAAATCATAGCTCCATCATGGGCTCAGCCCATCCTCCGGTTTCTAGTGAATGGAGAACTACCGACTGATGAGATCTCGGCCAGACAAGTCCAACGCCGAGCCGGAGCCTACACAATAATGAATCAAGATCTAGTTAGGCGCAGCGCTACCGGAGTCTTCCAGCGCTGCTTCGAGCAAGAGAAGGGCATAGCAATCCTCGAAGACATCCACCAAGGCGAATGCGGCCACCATGCTGCCTCCAGGGCACTCGTCGCCAAGGCCTTCCGCCGTGGATTCTTCTGGCCGACTGCATTGGAGGATGCCAAGGAACTAGTCAAACACTGCAAAGGGTGCCAAGTTTTCGGCTGCAAGCAACACCTGCCGGCTTCTACACTCAAGACCATCCCCATCACTTGGCCCTTTGCCGTCTGGGGACTGGACATGGTCGGACCATTCAAGACGGTGCGCGGCGACATGACACATCTCCTTGTCGCCGTAGACAAATTTACCAAGTGGATTGAAGAAAAGCCGATCAAGAAACTGAATGGGCCGACTGCCGTGACATTCATTGCCGACATTACAACTCGGTATGGCGTACCACACAACATCATCACCGACAATGGCACAAATTTCGCCAAGGGAGCATTGGCACGTTTCTGCGCGACACAGGGCATCCGACTGGACTTAGCGTCCGTTGCCCACCCGCAGTCAAATGGCCAAGTCGAGCGAGCAAACGGCCTCATCCTCTCCGGCATCAAGCCCCGACTGGTCGTGCCACTAGAGCGTTCGGCCGGCTGCTGGCTCGACGAGCTACCGGCCGTCCTCTGGAGTCTGCACACTATTCCAAACAAGTCGACCGGCTTCACCCCCTTCTTCCTTGTATATGGTGCTGAGGCTGTCATCCCAACTGACATCGAGTTCGACTCACCTCGAGTCACCATGTAAACGGAGGCGGAGGCCAAGGAAGCAAGAGAAGACGGCGTCGACTTGCTAGAAGAAAGCCGGTTGTTAGCCCTCAGCCGGTCCGCCATCTACCAGCAAGGACTATGTCGTTACCATAGTCGGAGAGTGAAGCCAGGAGCTTTCCAAGAGGGAGACCTTGTGCTCCGGCTAATTCAGCGAACAGCCGGCCAGCACAAGCTCTCGGCCCCTTGGTAAGGCCCCTTCGTCATCACCCGGGCTCTGGGAAACGACTCCTATTACCTAATCGATGCGCAGAAGCCGAAGGCACGCAAGAGAGACGACTCCGGCAAGGAGTCGGAGCGCCCGTGGAACGCCAATCTTGTTTGAAGATTTTACAGTTGAAATGCAGTATGTATCACACTACCTTTTGTATTAAGTATAAGATAACGGGCCCCCGAGGAGTTCTCGGGGAGTACCCTATTTTATCTATGTATATGCCGGGTATAGCACCCATGGTTACCCTACTGCATTTACTTTCTCCGTCCGGCACCGGGTTCGACTAGTCGGCCCGGGGACTTGCCGCCTTGAGTTATGTCCAAGTTCTACCTGCAGTCAGACAAGTAATGTGCCGGCACCCAAGCCCTCTCTTGCGATGAGTCACAGCTCGAAGAATCGGCTGCCCGACTAGCAAGAGCTAAAGGCGGAAAGGATGCCCACATGAAAAATGGCTAAGGACTACTAAACTTACATAACACAAGCCGGCTTCCCCCTCGCCAACCGACTGTCGAAGCAGTCGGCTGGCCGGTTTCCTTTCCTACTCTGCCATAATCTAAGAAAGCTTGAGTCCTTGCCTTCCCAGACGGCTGAATTCCTTACCCGGCCACAGACTGCAGAGCAGCTGTCCAGCTGGGAAGGTGGCAACCAAGGGAAGGCGGCAAAGGCAAAAAGCAAAAAGATAAAAAGCAAGTAGGAATGGAAGCCAAGCACGTGCATAATAATATTTACACCCAAAGCCTTCGAAAGGCCGGCATTCAACGAAGTTTGAATACACCCCCAGTGGGTGGAATTGTGCAAAAATAACAAGTCTGTTCAAAGAGTGACTGGCAGGAAAGTAAAATAGTGAATCAAGCCAAGGGAGCACCCGGAGCTTCAGGAAGAACGGTGGAGACGGCGGTGTTGGCTGGAGGAGTGGCTGGCTGGCGAGTCTCGGCCTGGTCGTCGCTGGTGGCAGGCGGAGCATTCGAGCGTGCCTCGTTGCTGGAGACACAGTCAGGCTGAGGCTGGCCGGCTGCTCCGACATCCGGCACAGCATCTTCGCCGTCTTCCTCCTCATTCTCCTTGCCCTCATCACTGGAGTCAATCTCCTCCTCCGAGTCCTCACCATCGGCCGGGTTCAGCCCGAACCATTCCTCCGGCTGCGCGACGCCGTCCTCATTCACCTCAGGAGCAAAGGCGCTGGTGTCGGTGAAGTCGACGATCGCCGAAGCACGCTGGATGATAGCCGGCCGCACCGCCTCTAGCTCCTCGTCGGCCTCCTGCCGCCAGGTGCGCAGCTGATCCAAGTTCAGCCCAGGGTACCAAGCCCGGACGAACTCTAGCGCCCGTCGAGCACCGGATCGAGCTGCTGAAGCCTTCCAGGCCTCAAGGCGGCCGACGGCTACCTCCAGCCAGTCGGCATTACGGCTGGGGGTGTGAGGAATTACCTTGCCAGGCCAAAGGGCGGCCAGCACCTGTGCCCCGGCACGCTGAAGCCGGCGGAGCATGCGGTAGGCCGGTTGGAGGCGGGCCTCGATCGCGAGAAGCTGCTCCTCAAGCGACCGGTTGGCATCCGGCGCGATCTCAACCCCAGCCTGCCGCCGGGCCTCTCGGTAGGCTTCGATGGCTTGGTTGGCAGCGACAGAGTGGCCAGGAAAGTACTCTTCACAAAAAAGAGGAAATAGAGCAAGTCAGGAGATAAACTGACTTACAAGGACAAGCAAAGAGTGAAGAACAAGGCGGTCTACCGTCAACCAAGTCCTCGACACGGCCGTAGCCTTCACTCAGAGCTTGCCTTGCCTCGGCCCAGCACGCCGCCTCGGTCTCATATTCGGCTTTGAGGGTGGCCTTGTTGTCCTGGGCCGCCTTCAAGGCCGCCTTATGGCTTTCCTCCTGGTCGGCCAGTCTCTTGGCCAGGCGGTCACGCTCCTGAGCCAAGGCACTAAGCTCACCCTCCTTGGTGCGAAGGGCGGTCTGGGCCACACCTAGCTGCTGCCTCAAGTCGGCGTTGGCTCCTGCCAGCATGGAAAGAAGAAATTAAGAAAGAAGTCGGCAAGAAAGATCCGACCCGACTGCTCAGCAGTCAGCCCGAATCTCGGGTACTACACCCAGTGGGTGTGCTGACGCGCCCCCACATGAGATGAAAAGACAAAGACACTCACGCCGGCTCTCCGACAGATCGGCGGCCCTTTTGTCTGCCTCCCGGACCTGGGAGTTGAAGGTAGTGGCGTGGAGGTTGTGGTAATCCTGCAAATAGGACGAAGAAGCAAGCAAGAGCAAATCAGTAAAACAAGTCTTTGAAGAAGTTCCAAGCCGCCTGCTCAACAGCCGGCTCGGAACTCGGGACTACACCCAGTGGGTGCGCTGACGCGCCCCCACGGAAAGAAATCAAGAACAAGAGAACTCACCCGAACGACCGCCCGTGTCGCGAGAAACTCTCGGGTACAGTGCTGTAGCGCGGTTGTTTGGGCCTGAAGCCGGCTTCGGACGTCTTGCGCCACCAAGTTCAGCGCGGCCGTCCCACCGCCCTGCGTCCACCCTGGCGAGCTAGCGGTGGCCGACTCCAGTTCATGCGACAACAGCTGGAGCCGGCCGCACTCTGCGGATCCAGCTCTGAAGCCGCCCTCGCCGACAAGACCACGAGATCTGCCTGTGTAGTCGCCTGCTCAGGCGGCACCTCGGGCTGGCCCCCTTGGCCGGTCCCGGCCGACGGAGGCGGCACCACTTCTCCCTCTAGGACGACTACGTCGCCCTCCTCCCTCTCCGTCATCGGCGGGTCACGGCTGATCTCCTCCGGCGGGGGCTTCGGGACGTCCTGGGGCATGGAACGGAGGGGGATGACGAGCTGCGGAGGCTGGCCACGCAGGGCCTCCGCCGTCTTCTCTGCGGCCTCGGCCTCGGCCCGGGCCCTAGTCGCCGCGTCGGCCTGCGCCTCGGCCGACTCCGCCGTCGTCTCCAGGGCCAGCTCGGCGGCGGCTACCCTTCTCTCCTCCGCCTCCCGCTCTTCCCGCGCTTCCCGCGCATTCTGCTCCGTCGCCGCCTGAAGCTCGGCGCGGGGATCTATGCGACGGGAGCCCGCAGACCCTCCCGCTCCGTCGACTATGGAGCCAGCAGTAGTCCGCTCAAGAGAGAGCGGGGCCCTGGTCGAAAAAATGGAGAAAGGACTTAGAAGAACATCAACTGAGGAAAAAAGAGAAATATGCGTAAGAACCAGAACTTACGCCGAGACCGCCTGCGGCTGCTTCACCACCTTACGGAAGCGGGCCGCCTTCGCGGCCGCCTCGTCCCGCTTGGTTGCCGCCGCGGGCACCTTAGGCCTCTTCGGCCGGCCGCCGAAGGGAGTCGGCGCCGCTCGACGCTTCTGTGCGCCGCCTCGTGCCTTGGGGGTCGGACGCTGGCTGGCGGTGTGGGGCGGGATCGGCCTCGTCATCGTCGGGCCAGTCTTCGAAGCCGGCGGTGAAGCCGGAGCCGCCTGTCTCGCCGCCGCCCCCCGCGGCGGCGTCATCCAGGGCGGCCGCCCCCAAGTCGGGGTCGTCAGGATCGTCCGCCTCGCGGTCGGGGGCGAACTCGCGCTCCGGCCTTGGGGTCCCGGCCGAAGGATGAAGAAGGGGGTTCTAGTTGAGGACAGACCGACTAGTCAAGAGTCGGCCCGAAAAGGGATTCAGCAACAAATGAAGAAAGAAAGCTTACTATAGGTGGTGGATTGGCGCAAGAGAATGGCGCCATGCCATACTACCAGTCCAGCTTGAGCTTGCAGTTGGCGATGTAGTTCACCATGTAAGACACCTCGTCATGAGGCATCTCCCTGGTGCTGAGCCGACTTGGGTCGAAGCGGCCGCTCATCTGACAGATAAGATGAGGGCGGCCTTGAAGCGGAAGAATCTGGCGCTTGACGAAGGCGGCGATAAAGTCGGGCCCGGTCAGGCGGTCTGACTGGATGAGCACCCGAAGTCGGGCGACGGCTCTGGCTCCAGCCGGCGTCAGCGACCTGGCCCGGTAGGACCATGAAGCCGGCCTCCCAGCCGGCGGGCCGGCTACGTAAGCCGGCAAGTTGATATAATCGCCATTCGGGGCAACGTTCTTTACATAACAGTAAGACCATTGCCATAGCTTCACCGACTGGATCAGCGCGATAGAAGGGAAGGGGTTGTCGGCGGTGGACCTCCACATGGAGATGAAGGCGCCGCACGGAGCCGGCACGCCGGCGACGACCGTGCCGAGCTTGGATTGAAAAAACTCCCCCTAGAGCTCGATGGTGGGGAGGACGCCGAGGAAACCTTCGCACAAAGAGACGAAGGCCGACAGCAGCACCACCGTGTTGGGGGTGAGGTGGTGCGGCTGGAGTTGGTAGAAGTCAAGAAACGCGCAGAAGAAGCCGCTCGCGGGGAGGCCGACGCCGCGCAGGCAGTGTGAGTAGAAGATCACTCGCTCACCTTCCTCCGGCGTCGACGAAACCTCCCTCGCTAGCGCGAGGCGGACTTGCACAATATCCTCGCTCGGCAGCCGCCGCGTCTTGCAGAGAAACTCGATGTGATCATCGTGGACGGTGGAGCCTTCCCAAGAGCTCGACGTCGGAGCCATGGCGGCGAGTGCGACGGCGAGAAGCGCCCTGCACGGAGGCAGCAAGCCTGTGGCACGCTGGGAGGAAGAAAGAATGGCGAAGCGGGAGCATGGCGAGGGGCTACCGCAGTGAAGCAGAACAAGAAGGAGGCATGGCGAGGGCGAGCGTGCGAACGACTGCTGCTCCCCCTCCCCGCCCCTACTTATAGCCTCGTGCGGTGAAGCCGAGGAGGCGAGGCATAGGGGGGCGTGGGACTAACTGCGCCCACTCCCCCACGCCCCGCGATTATCACGCCTTGATGGCGAGCGGGAACCGCCGCCGGAAGACATGCGGTCGGTTTGGGCCACAGAAGATCCGCACGCAGGCCGAGGTGCGGGACTGGCGGGCCCCGGCCTGCGACGGCGTCCCATCACGCGCGTGGGCTGGCAGGCCCTGCGAGCCGAAGGGTGCCACATGGCGCGCGGAAAGTGGGCGGTCAGCCCGCCGCTCGGCTAGCGTGCCATCTGGTTCCCGCCTTCGAATTTTGAGGAGGCTTCACCAAGAAGGCACGTGCAAGGAAGGCCGGCTCCTAGCTGCCGGCTCATCGGGATAGGAAGCTGGCCGAGCTTCATGATTCCCCCTTTTGGCCGTGAAGCTCAACCAGCTTCGGGGACTACTGTCAGAGTAAATGACCACGGGTAGCCTAACCGGCTCCCTTAGGCCCTCAGAAAAAACAATGGGCTGATCGGACCTCGAAGCACCTGAGATACGGGGCCGCCTTCCTCCGGCCGGCTATCACCTAGGCCGGCTGGCGGAAGGCGGCCCGGCCATAAAACAACCTTTGGAGGACGCCACGATCGGGCCGACCCCAAGAAGCCGGCCCATGAAGGACCGACTCCCGGAAGGCGGCCCACGAAGGGCCGACTCCAAGAAGCAAGCGGCCGAAGGCCGCATCCTAAAGTCCACCCCCATAATGGTGACGGGACGGGGCGTGGCTACAGCGAACCCTGCCACCCCCGAATCCCGGCGTATGCATGGCTACAGTACACTGTACGGGGCGGCCATCCCCCGTCCAGCGTGGCACTGTTGCCTTGCGGATCATGACGCCATCCACGACGGGTTGCCAGTACGGCCTGCAGACGGCGGGCCCCTTCGGTCAGAGAGACATCCGAAGGCGGCCCGGCCTCCCCCAGCCGGCCTAAGGCCGGGCCGGCTTCCAGTAGCCGGCTTGCTCCCCCCTCGGGGCGCGCGCACCATTAAGCGAACAAGACGGGGTAAGGCTACAGTGGGAGCCCGCAAGGCGGCGGCACTGTAGCCATGCTTACCTCGACAAAGCCCTCGTCATCAGAGGCGAGGCAACAGTAACCAGCCCCCGACAAGGTCCCCCATGGGGTGGGGCCGGCCTATCGACCAACGGGCCGACAGCCGGCGGGACCCACCAGTCGGCGGGCCCCAGGAGCCGACGGAGAAGACGGAGGTCGTAGACACTGACGGCCTGGGCCCACACCCAGCCGGATTACCATTGTACCCCCAGGGGGTAGGCCTATATAAACCCCCCGGGACACCCATGCAAAGGGTTGATCTCAGAGAGTTTTAGACATCACCATAGGGAGAGAAGAGAGCTAGCCTTGCCCTTCTTCCTCCTCCCACCGAATAGCTCAAGGAGCCTCTTGTAGCTACTTGTTGATCTAGTGATCATGCGGAGACCCCGCAGAGCAGGACTAGGGGTGTTATCTCCACGGAGAGCCCTGAACCTGGGTAAGATTCGCCGGCGTGCATGTCTTCGCCTTATCCCGTTTCCAGGCCCCGGCAACGTCTTACTGGCTCCCAGAATGATAAGCCACCCGTTGGCATATGTCGCACCTACCACCCGACAATGCAGCTTCCAGCCCACTAGCTAGGCAGGCACCTGCGTGTCGACGTAAGGCTTCCAAGCCAACTTAGCGCATGCCTACGAGATGGCATGCAAATCTTCGTGAAGGCCCTACCAATGCGCCACCTCAACAGCCTGCTAGCCTACATGGCGCTGACCGCCTCGTTAGCCCGGGCGTGTGTCGAAGCAGGGTGTGGCAGCGGTAAAGTAAGGGGGACACCTAAGGGGCGCATGAAATGCGTCTTGTCCCGTAATGGCTAAGCGATAAGCTTAGCCATAGTACACCAGTGCCACCTCCTGTGTGCCACTGTGGCGATCCCCTTGACTATAAAAGGAGGCCCGAGGCATCCAGGAGAAGGATTCGGACCCTTGGACAAGTGACACTCATCGTAGCTAGCTCAAGAACTCCAAGAACACTGATATACACACCAAAGCAGGACTAGGGTTTTACGCATCCTCGCGGCCCGAAACTGGGTAAATGACCCGAGTGCTTGTGCTGACTGTTGATCCCGCTCTTCTCACGACCCCGCGCCCCGCAAGTGTAGTAGGGATTCCCGTGATCCCATAGGTGTCGCTTCCACTAACACTTTTCTACCCCACCATGGCCATCGCCCACGAAGGACTTTCCTCACTAGGGTAGATCTTCACGAAGTAGGCGATCTCCTTGCCCTTACAAACTCCTTGGTTCAACTCCACAATCTTGTCAGAGGCTCCCAAGTGACACCTAACCAATCTAGAAACACCACTCTCCAAAAGGTAATAGATGGTGTGTTGATGATAAACTCCTTGCTCTTGTGCTTCAAATGATAGTCTCCCCAACACTCACCTCACTCTCATAGGAATGGATTTGGTGGAAATATGATTTGGGGAAGGCTAGAGATCAAGATTCATATGGTTGGATTTGAATATCTTGGTCTCAACACATGAGTAGGTGGCTCTCTCTCTTAGAAAATGAGTAGTTGAAGTGTAGGCACGATCTGATGGCTTCCCTCACGAATGAGGAGAGGGTTGATATGTCCATTTTGCATCATGCTTTTATATCGATATTTATTGTGTTATGGGCTATTATTACACGTTATGTCACAATACTTATGCCTATTCTCTCTTATTTTACAAGTTTTATGTCGCCGTACTGGACTTGGGGGTACCTAGTCCTGCCTGCCTGCGGCCCACCCTGTGGCTCCATCGACGGCCTGGTACGGCCCAGCTTCAACATCAGCGCAGCAAAACCATCGCGAGGGAACAAGCCTCGCAAGGCGGACGACGCCAAGACCCCTGAAGGAGTTGGCCTCCTCTGGAGGGCTCCTGAGGGGCGTAGAGTTCTATGCGGCTACCTCATGAGGCTTAGCTGACGTGAGCCATGAAAGCCAAGATCAGGCTGGCGCCAGGCGGGTGTAGAGCGCATGTTTCCTCTTTGGTGCAAGGGAGGCAAGCAACAGGCACAGAGTCCCGGGGAATCAACCAAAGGTTTCCATTTTGGTGCAACAAGTCCAAGACCGCCAGGACGGCAGGACGGAGGTCATCACCAAGCGCAGCACAACGTCATGACCAATGGCTTTTCGCAGGCGAAGACTACTTTTGTCAGGATAGACTGTACTACTTGTCCCCTTTCAAAGCCCACCGTTGTGGAATCCCTTCTCGCTCATATTTGGGAGGAGGACCAAGGCCACTATATATAGGATTTAGCCACCACCACAGAACAGGACCGAACCAGAGCAAGAAGAGCACCTCACCAGCTCAAGAACACCTCACCTCATGAGGCTTGTTCATCCTTGTACTAGTTCATCCATAGCCCTCGAGGCAATCCACCACACCACACTGGATTAGGGTATTACACCACAACGGTGGCCCGACCCAGTATAAATGTCTGTGTCTTTGTGTCTCTGTGAGCTCTACGCGCTAGGCTAGCTAGGGAGGATCGCGAGTAGGCAGGCTGGGCAAGTTGAGATCTCCACACGCACCCCAGTGTTTGGACCTCTCACGGGTTGCCGGATACCAAAATCCGACATTTGGCGCGCCAGGTAGGGGTGCGTCGGAATCCTCTTCCTCGACCTCCAGATGATGCCAGTGACCCATATGGCGGGCGCTCCTCCATCGGCCTCGTCGACGCGCGAAGCGCCAGGGCTGCGCTGCTTCGCCCCCACCTTGCGGCAGGTGCAGTGTCCGCCCATGTTCCGACCGGAGATACTGCCGCGCTATGACGACGCGGAAGATCCGGCCCCCTTTCTTAGGTCCTACGAGGAGGCAGTTTGGCGGGCGGTGGAGACGACAAGGTGAAGGCCAACTGGTTCACCATGGCCCTCATAGGTCAACAGGATTCAAGCCTTTCTCCGGAGTTGGAGACGGCTCCACCAGGCCCCTGGTGTATATCCGCCTCCCTGTCACCTTTGGGACCCGCGACAACTACCGCACCAAGCTCGTCGAGTTCGACATCGCCAAGATCAACTTGCCGTACAACGCCATTCTAGGATACTCAGCATTGGCGCAGTTTATGGCTGCGACCCATCCCGCGTACAACCTCATTAAGATGTCGGGTAGCAACGGTGTCCTCACGGTGGTGGGGGACACCAAAGGCGTGCTGCATGCCCTCAAGCTCGCCTTCAAGACAGCCGCGACCGCGATACTCGGCAAGAAGGAGGATCAGGAGGCCCTAGAGGCGGCGCATGCCAAGAAGAGGCAGTTGTTCTCCCAGGACCGAGCCGAGATGAAGCAAGTGCCGGTCTGCGAGAATGGCACGGCCAGCGCCACCCTCCCCATAGGGGCTGGCCTCCCACAGGATCAGAAGGAGGCATTGATCAACTTTCTGCGAGACAACAAGGATGTATTCGCCTGGGAACCCAAACACCTGGCCAGGGTCCCGACGGGGCTAATCCAGCACCACCTGAGGGTATGCCCAAATGTGCGGCTGGTAAAGCAAAAGGCTTGCCGACAGCCCATTGAGAAGCAGGCCTTCATCGTCCACGAAACCCGTAAGCTACAAGCCGCAGGGGTCATCAGAGAGGTGCAGTACCCAGAGTGGCTGCCGAATCCCATCATCATCCCCAAGAAAGGAGCGAAGGAGCACATGTGTGTCGACTTCACCAACCTCAACAAGGCCTGCCCTCAAGATCCCTTTCTGCTCCCTTGCATTGACCAGATCATGGACTCCACCACCGAGTGCGACCTGTTGTGCTTCCTGGATGCCTACTCCGGCAACCACCAGATCAAGATGGCCATGGAGAATGTGGAAAAGATGGCATTCCTCACCCCATGCGGGGTGTACTGCTACACCTGCATGCGCTTCGGGCTGTGCAACGCTGGAGCAACCTTCCAGCGGTTGATGCACATCGCCCTGGGTTTGCAACTCGAGAGAAACGCAGAGGATTACGTCGATGATATAGTGGTGAAGTCTCAGGAGGCCAGGACTCTGATAGAAGATCTGGAGGAGACGTTCGCCAGCCTGCGCACGGTGGATCTTCGGCTTAACACCGAGAAGTGTGTATTCGGGGTCCCCTCCGGCAAGCTGCTAGGCTTCTTGGTATCGCACAGAGGGATCGAGGCTAACCCGGAAAAGGTTAAGGCAATAGAAGACATGAACCCCCCACAGACCCTAAAGGAGATGCAGAAGCTGGCTGGCTGCGTAACCTCGCTTGGATGCTTCATTTCCAAGCTGGGGGAGCGCGCCCTCCCATTTTTCAAGCTGATGAAAAGGAAGGATCCATTCGAGTTGACCCCCAAGGCAGACGCAGCCTTCCAGTTCCTCAAGAGATATCTGACCAGTCCGCCCGTGATGGTGGCACCGTGCCCTCTCGAGCCCTTGGTGCTCTATCTGGCAGTAACCCCACAATCAGCAAGCGCTGCCCTGGTGGCACTAAGGAAGGAGAGCCCGGTCAAGAAGCCACAACAGGATGCACAACCAGCAAGCGAAGTGCAACACACCCTGGGGAAGGCATCTGAAGTCTCGGCCGGCACAGCGGTTGACATTCCTCCTGAGGCTACGAATGACCCCATGGTTATCGAGGCTCCAGAGCATAGGCCTCATGAGGCCAAAAGGGACCTGTGCCCCTGTGAAGAACAAGATTCTGCTGATGCCTCCCCCCTCGTCGAGCACCCCGTTTACTTTGTCAGCACAATACTGAGGGAGGCCCGGGCACGCTACCCCATGCCACAAAAGCTCTTGCTCGCACTTCTAGTCGCTTCCAGGAAGCTGCGCCACTACTTTCAAGGCCACCCCATCAGAGTTGTCTCAGCGTACCCGCTAGAGAGGGTGCTTTGGAGCCCGAGCAGCCAGGCGAGTTGTTGAATGGAACATTGAGCTTCAAGCATTTGATCTTGAGTTCAGTACCGCCAGGGTCATCAAGGGCGCGACCCTTGCTGACTTCGTGGCTGAGTGGACTGATGCTCCAAACCATGGAGTAAGCAAGGAATGCTCCCTCTTGCCAGGAGATGAAGAGCCAGACGGATGGATCATGTACTTCGACGGGGCATTTGCTCGGCAAGGCGCAGGGGCAGGGGCCATCCTCATCTCGCCCACCAAGGACAAGCTTTGCTATGCAGTACAACTCTGCTTTCAACGGGGCCAGAAGGTATCCAACAACATCGCAGATTCGAAGGCTTGGTCGCTGGGCTCAGGGCCGCGGCCGCGCTGGGGTGAAGCGCCTCACCATCAAGGGCGACTCCCATATTCTCGTCAATTTCTCCAACAAGGAATACACGCCTAAGGACGAACACATGGAGGCGTACCTAGAAGAGGTGCGCAAAATGGAGAAGCGGTTTATGGGCGTGGAGCTACAACATGTGTCGCGCGGGACGAACAAGGAAGCACACGACATCGCCAAAAGAGCCTCTCGCAGGCTCCCTCAGGAGCCAGGGGTGTTTGAGGAGTGGCTCTTCAAGCCATCTACGGCCCCGCATATCGCAACTCCAGCACCACCCAAGGAGGACTTGCCACAAGCACCCGAGGGCGCTCCAGCCTGCGGTCACCCCTCAGGAGCCCGCTTACTACTCGCGCTCGAGCCTCAGGAGAGGTGCCGGACGGAAGGGTTCGAGGCATACTTGCTTCGAGGGACCCTGCCAGAGAAGGAAGAGGACGTTGAGCGCCTGGCCCGTCAAGCCACCGCGTACTGTATCAATGATGGTGAGTTATATCGCAAGAGGCCCAATGATGTTTCTTTACAACGCATCTCTAGGGAACAAGGGCTCGAGCTGCTGGCGGACATCCACGGTGGGGATTGCGGGCATCACTCCTCGTCACGCACCCTGGTGGGCAAGGTGTTCTGCAGCGGCTTCTACTGGCCCACCGCGCTCAATGACGCTACCGAGCTGGAGTGCTCTTGTGAAGCATGCCAGTTCCACGCCAAGTAGATCCATCAGCCCGCGCAGGGTCTCCAGATGATCCCACTCACATGGCCATTTGCGGTCTGGGGGCTAGACATCTTGGGGCCATTCCCTCGGGCACCAGGGTGCTACCGATACCTCTACGTCGCCATCGACAAGTTCACCAAGTGGGCGCAGGTAGAAGCCATGTGCACCATCCCAGCAAGATCAGCCTTCAAGTTCATCAAGGGAATCATGAGCCGATTTGGGGTCCCCAATCGCATCATCACCGACAACAGCTCGCAGTTCACTAGCAATATTTTCAAAACATACTGTGCTAACCTTGGAACACAGATCTGCTATGCCTCAGTAGCACACCCACGGAGCAATTGACAGGCTGAGAGAGCCAATGCGGAGGTCCTGAGGGGTCTCAAGACCCGCACCTTCAAGAAGAAGCTCGAGGCCTATGGAAGGGGCTGGCTCGACGAGCTGCAGTCCGTGTTGTGGTCCATCCACACCACCGCGACCAAGCCAACAGGAGAAACGCCTTTCTTCCTCATCTACGGAGCAGAAGTGGTTCTCTCTCAAGAGGTCAAGCATCACTCCACGCGGGTCCTGGCGTTCGACAAAACGTAGAAGGACGCCACACGGAGGATGGATCTCGTGCTAGGGGAGGAACACCGCTGTCAAGCCTCGCTCCATGCAGCGAGGTACCAGCAGGCGCTGCGGCGGTACCACTGCCGCAACGTCCGCTCCAGGACGTAAGAGGTGGGCAATCTCGTCCTGAGGTGCGTGCTCTCCAGGGAGGGGCTGCATAAGCTCTCTCCCATGTGGGAGGGCATGTTTAGGGTTGCCAGTGTCTCTAGGCCTAGAGCGGCGCGCCTGGAGACACAGGACGGGGTCCCCATCCAGAACGCTTGGAACATCCAGCACCTCCAGAAGTTCTACCCCTGAAGAAAGGCTTCGGCCTGTGAAGCAAGGCTCCGGCCTGTGAAGGTCTCTACTCGTGACACTCTCACGTAATAATGAGTGGGGCTACATGTCGGTGTCAAAACCGGCGGATCTCGGGTAGGGGGTCCCGATCTGTGCGTCAAGGCTGGTAACAGGAAGCAAGGGACACAGATGTTTACCCAGGTTCGGGCCTTCTCGATGGAGGTAAAACCCTACTTCCTGCTTGATTAATATTGATGATATGGGTAGTACAAGAGTAGATCTACCACGAGATCGTAGAGGCTAAACCTTAGAAGCTAGCCTATGATGGTATGATTATAATTGTGATCAGCCTTCTAAGGACCAACCTCTCCGGTTTATATAGACACCGGAGAGGGCTAGGGTTTACATGGAGTCGTGTACAAGGAAGGAAACACAATATCCGGATCGCCAAGCTTGTCTTCCACGCAAAGGAGAGTCCCATCCGGACACGGCCGAAGTCTTGAGTCTTGTATCTTCACGCTTCAATAGTCCGGATGTTGTACATAGTCCGGCTGTCTGGATACCCCCTAATCCAGGACTCCCTCAGTAGCCCCTGAACCAGGCTTCAATGATGATGAGTCCGGTGTGTAGTCTTGTCTCCGGCTGTCACGCCCAATATGCGACCCTATCCAAAAGGAACTCGAAGGTTCCACCAAGGATAGACCCGCATATTGGAACGCTTTTGCAAGGTGGATATCATTACATCAACATTACATAATAGTGGGGATACATCCAATACATACAATGTCACATGAATACAACAATACAACATACAAGAACAACATCCGACTACGGATGAATCATAAACAGAAACTCAAACAATATCCACCCTGCTAGCCCAGGCTGCCGACCTGGAACCTATCCCCTGATCGAAGAAGCAGAAGAAGAACTCCAAAACAAGCAACATCGCTCTCGCGTCATGATCATCGCATAACCTGCACCTGCAACTGTTGTTGTAGTAATCTGTGAGCCACGAGGACTCAGCAATCCCATTACCATGGGTATCAAGACTAGCAAAGCTTAATGGGAAAGGAAGGGGCAAAGTGGTGAGGTTGCAGCAGCGACTAAGCATATATGGTGGCTAACATACGCAAATGAGAGCGAGAAGAGAAGCAAAGGAGCGGTCGTGAAACTAGCAATGATCAAGAGGTGATCCTGAACACCTACTTACGTCAAACGTAACCCAGAAACCGTGTTCACTTCCCGGACTCCGCCGAGAAGAGACCATCACGGCTACACACTCGGTTGATGCCTTTTAGTTCGGATCTGGTGTCAAGTTATCTACAACCGGACATTAACAAATTCCCATCTGCCACATAACCACGGGCACGGCTCTCAAAAGTTTATACCCTGCAGGGGTGTCCCAACTTAGCCCATGACAAGCTCTCGCGATCAACGAAGGTATAGACCTTCTCCCAGGAAGACCCGATCAGTCCCGGAATCCCGGTTTACAAGACATTTCGACAATGGTAAAACAAGACCAGCAAAGCCGCCCGATGCGCCGACAATCCCGATAGGAGCTGCACATATCTCGTTCTCAGGGCAACACCGGATAAGTCAAGCTATGAGTAAAACCACACTTCGAGTTTCCCCGAGGTGGCCCCGCAGGCTGCTCGGTTCGGACCAACACTTAGACAAGCACTGGCCCGGGGGGGGGGGCTAAAATAAAGATGACCCTTGGGTTAATTACTCCCAAGGGAAAGGTAGGTGGTGGTGAGGCAAATGGTAAAACCAAGGTTGGGCCTTGCTGGACAAGTTTTATTCAAAGCGAACTGTCAGGGGGGTCCCAAAAATCACCCGACCGCGTAAGGAATGCAAAATCCGGAAACATAACACCGGTATGACGGAAACTAGGGCGGCAAGAGTGGAACAAAACACCAGGCATAAGGCCGAGCCTTCCACCCTTTACCAAGTATATAGATGCATTAATAATATAAGAGATATTGTGATATCCCAACCAAAATCCTGTCCACCATGGAGAAATCTTCAACTTCACCTGCAACTAGAAACGCTATAAGAGGGGCTGAGCAAAGCAGTAACATAGCCAAGCAACGGTTTGCTAGGAATGGTGTCAAAGGTTAGAGGTTCATGGCAATTTGGGAGGCTTGAGGAACAAGTGATAGGAAGCGCAACATAGCGATAGAACGAAACAACTAGCATAGCAATGATAGTAGTGAGATCAAGGGTAGCGGTCATCTTGCCTGAAATCCCGCAAGGAAGAAGAACGAGTCCATGAAGAAGATGAAGCCACGAAGAGGAACCACACGTAGACGAACGCATCCTCACGATCGCAACGAAACGGGAACTATCGAGAAGAAGCACACAACATAGTAAACACACCACACATGAACAAGACATGATGCACAACGAGCATGATGCATGACAAAGCTACATGAAGCTACTCATGGCAAGAGATGATGCAAACAAGAACAACACATCAAGGCAAGTTTAAATGAGGCCGGAAACAACATATAACAATTCCGGTAAGTCCTCATATGCAAATTTCAAAATTGGTCCAGATCTGAATAAACCTTATGTTCAAGTTGTTAAACAGCAAGTTAAGATGCACCAAGATGATCTACACGAAATTCTAGTCAAGTTACATACAAAGTTCATTAGATTCGGAGCTACGGCCTAGAAGATATGAGCAAAACAAGTTAAACATGGCATTGATGCAAAATGCATACAAACATTAAGCAAACACCTCAAAACAAGGATGCAACATGATAATATGAAGCTACATGCAAAATCAAGAAAGTTTCATATATAGCACACTCAAAACGGAGCAACGGTGTAACACATACACTCTATACAAGTTATAACAACAATCTGTCCAAAACAGCAACTAGGCATATTGCAAGCATCAAAACAATATGCTACAGGACCCCAACATCAGGACAAAAGGCACGAGCATGAAGTATAGGTAAAGCATAACAAAACATGAACACTGAGCTATCTCCAGAAAAGACTAGAACATGTTCAAAAACACATGGAGATATTGCAAATAATAACAGTTTCAGACTTTGCAGAAATAACATCAGGTTGCAATGTTTAGAGCTATCAAACAACATGTTACAGGAAAATATCATGGCAAACAAAGGCATGGCATGAATCTACTAATAGCATAGATCAAAAGTCCCTTACTGACCATGAGCCAAAAGGGCACGGAAAATATGATGGCACCCATGTAAACATGGCAAGTTATATTACAGATTCATACTTGGTAGGAACAACAATAAGTAGGCATGTTGGTGAGCTTGAATCACTCACCACAGAGCAATACATTGCATGGAAAGGCAACCAACAGTAAGAAGGCATGTTTGTGAAGCTAAGCATGGCAAGAGAAAGGTCATAGGCTACATGGATCACTAGCAAAACACATGGTAACAAGTGAACTTAATGTTAACAGGCTGACAGCAACATTTTCAAGCAACTTTGGAGCAAGATAACAACATGTTCCAGCAGGCTATAATTGTAACCAAGGCAATGAATGGATAGAGCAATACATGTAGATCAAAACATGTTTATAGAACATCTCCAGATTATGCATAGAATGATTAGTAGAAGCATGTTTACCTAGCAACAAAACATAACAGAATCTGCCTAGCAAAACAGCAACAACAAGTACCCTACTTAACAAGCTTAATGCACTCACTACACAACTCACAAAAATACATGGTTGGCACCCCTGGAAATATGGCATATCATAGATCAAAACTCATGTAGACCTCAACCTCATAGGATGCACACATCAATCATGGCAAAAATGATAAATGAGCAAGTTATAACAGTTTCAGCAGATTAACATCAACATGCACTCTTCCAACAGCATCTCGGGCATCAAGATGAGCTCAAATGAAAATGGTGCAATGTAATGAAATGAAGTACTCATCGAGGCGAACAATTTGACATATTACACGCACAAAACGGAGCTACGGAAGCAGAGATACGATGCAATGAACATGGCATGAAAATTACAGAAAT
Source organism: Triticum timopheevii (assembly GCA_963921465.1). Lineage (NCBI taxonomy): Eukaryota > Viridiplantae > Streptophyta > Magnoliopsida > Poales > Poaceae > Triticum > Triticum timopheevii. Next base: position 176,745,656 of record OY997272.1, read on the forward strand.
CTGGGGACAGCCGATTTCAGAAAAAAACACATGAGCGCGGGATAACTAAAAGTCGCACGGGCCGGAATTCAGGCGGGCTGCTCACCATGGGCCACTAGGCCGGCTCGGTGAAGAGGAGGTGGGGCGGGCCGGAGGGAGATGGGCCAGGGAGGCCGAGGCTGGAGAGGCTCGCGGGCCCACGTGGCCCACACGGTCGACGCGCCGGGCGGAGGCCGACTGGATCGGGCTCCTCCCGATCCGCGGCGGCGGCGCGATCTCCGGCAGCTCGTCGGCCAGAGGCGGGGCCGGAGGACGACAGGAAGGCGGCGGAGTGAGGGGGATCTCGGGGCGGGGCCGGCTGCGGGCGACGGAGACGCGCGGCGCCCGAGGCGGAGGGCGGCGGCGATGATCTGGTTCGGCGGCGGGGCGGCGGGGTCCGGAGGGCAGAGCGCGGCGTCGGGCCGGGTCGCCGGAGGGGACGGTGCGGAGCGCGGCGCCGGAGGCGGAGAAAGGCGGCGGCGGGCGGCGGAGGGCGCCGGCCGGTCGCGGGCGCGGGCGGGGTCGCGGGCCCGCGCGGGCCATCCACGGGCCCTGGCGGGCCGGCGGCGCGTTGCGGCGGCGGCTGCCACGTGGCGGCGCGGGAGTGGCTGCGAGCGGCGGCGCTGGTGTGTCCGGCGAGAAACGGACATGTCCGGCGGGCGCGGAGGGAATATGATCTAGGGTTTGCCCGAGATTTCGGGGGAGGGGCTAATTTATAGGTAGAGGAAGCTAGGAGAGTCCAAATGAGGAGCGGTTTTCGGCCACGCGATCGTGATCGAACGACCGAGAGCATGGAGGGGATTTTGCTGGGTTTTGGGTCACTTTGAAAGGGGTGTTGGGCTGCAACAAAAGAGGGCTTTTACAGTTACCCGGTTAACCGTTGGAGTATCAAACGACCTCCAAATGGCACGAAACTTGACAGGCGGTCTACCCGTGCTATACCAAGGCCGCTTGGCAAACCTCGGGCCATTCCGAGAAAGTTTAACACCCGCTCACAACAGGAGAGAAGAAGGGGACGCTGGGGAACATAGGAGTGCCGGATTGCAAAACGGACAACGGGGAAAATGCTCGGATGCATGAGACGAACACGTGTGCAAAATGAGATGCACATGATGACATGATATGAAATGCAGATGATGACATGGCAAAATGCAACACGCAAGCACATGACATGGCAACGACGGCGAATAACTGGCGGACACCTGGCGCACCGGATCCGGGGCGTTACACCGGCATTGCAAGGCGGGTTCCTTCTCCGAATACTCTAAAGTGGTTTATCGAACACGTAGACCATGTCCGGGTGTGCAAGATGATCTTCGCATAGCATAAATATGATCCACTGGCGATCTTCATACGTCGTGCCCTTGCATCGTGGCCTGGTCCAACGCGAACCGGCATTTCTTACCCCACCGCGACTCGTGTTACGAGGCAGTTTTATTGGCACGTCCCGTGGAGGCAGAGATCGTGTTCCTCTTATTACGGGATATTCCATCAATACGGGTTTGCGTGACCCCACGGCGGCCGTTGGTATAACTCCACGTGTTTTTAGATAAGCCTCAAACGGTCACACCTTTTATAAAGGGGTCAAGGCGTATGCCTCTTTTCCACCTTCCTCGCGCCTTCTCGCACCTCGAGTTCTAACACCCGAAACCCAAGCTTCAACACCCCAGATCCTCCAATATGTCTGGATCCGTCCCTCAAGGCCGGTGGGTGACCTCCTCGATTCAAAAGGATGACATGGCAAAGCTTAGGGAGGTCGAATACCTGACCGCTAATATCCAACACAGGCTTCCTGCTCCAGGGCAGGTCATCCCCACACCGGAGCCCAATGAGTGCATCGTTTTTGTCCCACACTTCCTCGACCCCTTTGTGAGGGGGCTCATGTTCTACTATGGGTTGGATTTTCATGATCTGGCTCCGGACGCTATCCTTCATATCTCGTCATTCATTATCGTGTGCGAGGCTTTTCTTCACGTCCCCCACACTTCGGCTTATGGCTCCAGACCTTCAATGTGAAGCTGAAGATGATCGAGGGGCGACACGTGGAGTGCAGAGGTGCCATAATAAGCAGGAACACCGACGCCCCATGGCCAGAGGGTTCTTTCCCAGAAGTATCCGATGTATGGCAGCGGAGGTGGTTTTATGTTACGGCCCCCAGGGGCACAAAGTGGGTGGCTGCCCCCGAGTTCCGCTCGGGCCCTCCGTCACAGTTGGTGTCTTGGACAGACGTAGGACGGAATTGGGGGCCCACTGGTGATGTACCAGTACTGCAGAATCGCATCCGGGAGCTTCTCGAGAGGGACATTAACCTCGTCAGTACAATGCAAGTGATGTTAATCCGACGGATGTTGCCGTGCCAACGCCGGCCTTTCCGGATGTGGGAGTTCAATCCGGAGGGTCCGCGGACTATCAAGCACTTCTTCGGCTTGAAGCTCGAAGAGATGTGCAAATTATTCTTCGGACAGAAAGTAGAGTGTCCGGACACCACCGAGGATGCGGGCCTAAGCTGCAATCACCTAGATACCCAAGTAAGTAGCCTTGATACCGGACACCTTGTTTTGTATTTGTCATAATTGTTTATTTTGAAAATCATCCGTGGCCAGGAATGGCTCAGCAAGGCGGAGAGAATCAGGTGTCCGGCGCCACTTCCCGAAGGCTCGCCTGGTCCTACCATGGCCAAGATGCTCGACCGGGTACTCAGCAGAATGCCCTCGGGGAAAGACAAGGGGAAGAACGAAGAAACCGAACTCCACACGCAACGCATCCGAACTGGGGGAATTGTTACCTCCCCCCAGGAGGAAAATCGGGATGGGGGGGGCTAAGGCCTCCTCCCTGCGCGGGAAGAAGAGGGTCGCCTCCGAAGACTTGGAGACGGAGATGCCCAAGCAAGGGAAGATGGTATCACCAAGGGGCTCTGCCGCGACAGGCATCCTCACCGCGTTATGCCCGCCAACGGGCCAACTTTCCTCCGAGCTGTAAGTCAATCGTTAATTCGAAGGTACTGTATTTCTCCTGGATAAATAACCAGGTTCCGTATCTTGCAGTCCGGCTAGCAGCTCTTCTAGACAGAGTTCATCTTCGGGGGATCTTCCTCCGGAGATGATGGAGAGCGAGACCCCACCCACCTCTCCGATTCATGAAGCGGGCGACACCGAGGTGTCGTCACGGAAGAGTCCGGATCTACCGAAGCCAGAAGCCAATGCATCCGCCGCCCTGAGCCCGGAGCGTTTGGCTCCCACGGGGGGCGATGGGAAGGGTCCGGCACAGTTCAATGTCCAGCCAGATGTACTGACGGGCTTACTGGAGGGAGCTGCGCTCTCGGAAGACCACCGCTCATTAATGAGCACGGTGCTTAAGAAGATTTCATCCACTACAAGCGGTTTGAATGGAGCATTTACAAGCCTGCTCAGAGGCTTTGAGGTATGTAGTGAAGAATGCACCATTTTATGGCTGAGAGGCACACACTAGGTGTGGTCCATATGGATAGTAGCCCTTGAGACTCTGGTTGCCCGCCCTAGGCGGCAAACAGGGGATCATAAACCAATGATTGACTTGTAAATACGTGCAGGTAACTGTGGGTCCGGCCGCCGACCAGTCCGTTGAAGTTGCCAAACTAACGAGGCAAATTGGATCGATTGATGCCGATATCACGCTAGTGAATGAGCGGCTGGACAAATCACAAGGTATGTGCCCTGCCTTCCTTTGTATAGGAAATATTAAGGTGGCATTATATTAATGTAATATGTTTGGACTGCAGATGGTGCTGCTGCCGTGGAGGCCGTGAGGGCGGAACTTGCTCTAGCCAAGGAACAAGCTCGGGTGAGCAATGCGGCTGTCCTAAAGGCGGCCGAGGGATTGAGGGACAAACAGGCTGCTCATTGCCGAAGCGAGGAAAAGATAGCCGAAATGGTTGTCGAGTTAAAAAATGCCGCTAACCGGTATGAGCTCCTTAAAAAGAAGCATGAGGATAATTCGGCCGACCTGAACACTAACGCCACCAAGGAAATATGGACCGAGCTCAGGGGTGCGCAGGAGGAGCTTCAACAGGCCGGTAAAATCACGGCTGGGGGCTCTGTTGACACACGAACATGTCACATGTACCCTCGACGCCGGGGGTGATGCACCGCAGCTCACGTCGAAGGAGACCCGACCGACAGCGCGATACACAAGACTGTCGGCGGGTGCTTTTGCAGACCCGAAACCACGCGCACCTGGGAGGGACCCCGTCAGGGATTGCGGTGGCTATGGGCTGCCCTAGGTCGATTCGCTCGCCCTAGAGCCTCGGGATTCACAGCTCTCAAACACGAAGAAGAGTGAAGAACGAGAGAGAAAAACGGTGGAGAGATAAAAAGTAGACAGGAAAAAGTAGTATATTGATTTGTTCGATTGTGTGTTGTTTAATCGTCTGTCACCCCCAACATATATAAGAGGCGGCTGGACTTCCCGTACAAGTAAAGGATTCATCTAGGCTTTCCTTACAAGAAAAATTACATCAATTCGCGTCCTAGAGTCCTAGTTCTATTCCAACTCGGATTCAGTCTGAATCTGGCCCAACTTATGTCTTCCTCCTTGTGCAGGCCGCCGAGCCTCCATATGACCTCTGATCAAGATGGCCCAAATATCAAACTTGTGCGCCTCGACGATACGAACAACTCTCATGTTGATCACTTTTTCAAATAAGGCCGTCTTGAATACTTTTCGAGGTCGTCTTTACCTTCCAGTCGGACTCGGTCTTGTGGTAGACTGAATTATCCGAGTCTTGTAGTGAATTTGCAGGCCATATACTATCTCTGATGACGATGACTCCAAAACCAAAGTTTACCGTCTTTATGATATGCACAACTTCTGTATTGAACACTTCTTCACCCGAAATCATCTTGATAAACTTTCGGGCACATGCTCAGTTTCACTTGGATTCGAGCTCATCCACTCGGATATTAGAGTCACTCAGATCGTCTGACTGGACTTTTCACTCGGATGCTAGAATCTTTCACTTGGAAGGTAATATTCCACTCGGATAATTATATTTTCACTCGGAAGGTAATCCCTTACTAGATCGATAAGTTTTCACTCGACCTTTTACTCGATTGGTAGGTTTTCACTCGACCTTTTACTCGATCGGTAGGTATTTAACCTTTTACTCAATTGGTAGGTTTTCACTCGACCTTTTACTCAATCAGTAGGTTTTTACCCGAAAGGTAAGCTTTCACTCGACCGGTGAGTTTTCACTCGGATGGTAAGCTTTTCACTCAACCAAAAACATAGCCTGATCTTGATTTGTCTCCCCAAGTCTCATACGACCTCGGATTGAGACGAATTATATATGAAAATCGATCGGCTCGATGAGACGAAATTTTCTCGTGTTGAAGTTTTTCCAATTCAAGGACTTCTTAAGGGCCGAATTGCTCGCGTGACCCATCAGACAGGGCGTCTGGTACTTCGCGCCATATTTCCATTCAGCTTCGGCCTACAGTGTATTGCCTCTAACTTTTGCATATGAACTCGGATTGAGATGATTTATATATCAAAATCGATTGCCTCGACGAGACGAAGACAATTCCTTTAGAATACTCCTTCATCCGAGGTCGTCTTGAAGGCATGATCGGCCGAAAACCACTCGGAATGTTGAATTTTGTCACTCGGGGTACAACTTCGGCCACCGAGATAAGGTCGAATGGCGATAAATTAAACATCAAAGTTATTCCACTCGGCGACCTGAAACTTTGCATGCTGAAAACTCTTTCACTTAAGGCCATCTTACTTGCCTTTTGTACCTTGCCAAAATCCGATGTCAACACATGCCCCCCTGTTTTTCGGCAAAGCTTGCACGCCAAAAAATAATATGCACGGTGTTTGTTCTAAGGACGATGTCAACACTCCATCGGCCATTTATTTTCCTCAGGGCGATAATTATGTATCGGCCATGTTTGTGCTAAGGGCGATAATCGTATATCGGCCATTGCCTACTCAGGCTTCCTGCCACACACTCGGGTGGTACTTCTTCAAATATTTTTCGTTGAGAGCTCGGGGTAACAATGCCCCTTGTATTGATTCTACCAAATATGAATTTCCAGGAACAACCCTTGTAATCCTAAAAGGACCTTCCCAACTTGGAGACCACTTCCCGAATTTTCTATCTCTTGAACCAATCGGCAGAATCACTTTCCAGATGAGTTCACCAACTTGAAAATTCTTCAACTTAACTTTCTTATTGTAAGCCCTTGCAACCCTCAACTTGTCTCTCTCTATGGACTCCAAATCAACCAAACGTTTATCGGCAACTTCACTAATATTGTCCATCATCAAGTTATAAAAGTCTACTGCCGATAAATCATTTTGTTTGGCTATTCTCAAAGAATTCAAATTTACTTCTACTGGTAAAACGGCCTCTTGACCATATACTAGCTCATATGGAGTTACCTTCGTAGCACCATGCCTTGAAATTCTATGTGCCCATAAAGCTTTAGACAACAACTCATGACATCTCCTTGGATTATCCTCAATCTTCTTCTTGATGATCTTGATTAAAATTTTATTGCTAGACTCGGCTTGTCCATTAGCTTGGGCATAATATGGAGAGGAATTGAGCAACTTTACATTATAAGATTCGGCAAACTCTCTGACTTGGTGTGACATAAAAGATGAACCTTGATCTGTAGTTAACGTTTGAGGAATACCGAATCTATGAATAATGTGTTCGGTTATGAATTGAATTACCTCCGTATGTGTCATGTTCTTGAGAGGTACTGCTTCAGACCATTTAGTGAAATAATCAGTTGCCACCAATACGAACCGATGCCCTTTTGAGGAAGACGGGTGGATTTTTCCAATGAAATCTAAACCCCAACCTCTGAAAGGCCACGGTTTGATAATAGGATGTAACATAGCAGCAGGAGCCAATTGAATATCACCAAACTTTTGACAAGCTTCACACCCTTTATAATATCTGAAGCAATCATTAATCATAGTCGGCCAATAAAACCCAGCATGTCGCAATAACCATTTCATTTTGCGAGCCGACTGGTGAGTGCCACAAATACCTTCATGTACTTCTCCCATAGCAACTCTTGCCTGGTCCTCATCCAAACACTTTAGAAGAACATCATTGACTGTTCGGCGATAAAGACCATCATCTCTCATTGTATACTTGAAAGCCATACGTCGAACAGCCCTGTCCACCCTTTCACTCGGATTGCACAAGTAATCAACAATGGGCTTTCTCCAGTCGGAATTATCACCTGCACTAGATTTTTTGTTAATGGCCGAATTAGTGGGTTCAGGTTCGGCCTCTCCCATATTGGCAAGACAAGACATCGGTCTTTGAGAGATATGAAACATGCCATGATCAACATGATATCCAGATGCTTGCTGTGCCAACTCATTTTCTTTCCAGTTGTCATGTCTAGATATATGTGCAATGCTAAAACAATCCAAAGTAGAAATTATATCTAGACATTTATCAAGATAACAGTAAGTGATTCGTCAAAACACTGAAAGACTCTAGATATTTGCTGCACCACTAGTAACGAATCACCGTAAGCCTCAATATGTGTAACACCTATAGCAAGTAACATCTCTAGACCAAATAACAATGCTTCATATTCGGCTTGATTGTTTGTGCAAAAATATTCTAAGCGGCATGAGGCTTCAAAAACAGCACCATGAGGAGATATATAAACAATACCAACACCTTGGCCATTGCTACAAACTGAACCATCAAAGTACAATCTCCATGGCACTAATGAAACAAGGTTCATATCAACATCATGCTTGTCATTAATCCGATGTTCAACAATGAAATTAGCAACAATTTGGCCTTTCATGGATTTTAGAGATTCATAGCCAAATCATACTCAATCAAAGCATAAGCCCACTTGCGAATTCTACGACTAAGAATTGGCCTATGTAACATGTACTTAATGACATCGGTTTGACAAGCTACTACACAAGCACTCGACACTAGGTAATGTCTCAATTTTGTGCAAGCGTAATATAAGCATAGACATAGTTTTTCAATAAATGTATACCTTGTCTTGGCGTCCAATAAACGTCTGCTCAAATATGAAATGGCATGCTCTTTTCCTTCGGTATCTTGAGTCAAAACAGCACCAATAACACCTTCCTATGCTGCGATATAAAGTTTAAAAGGCTCTCTGTGCTTGGGTGCTTTCATCACCGGAGGAGTGCACAAATAATTCTTGATCATATCAAAGGCTTCTTGCTGTTTTGGCCCCCAAGTGAAATCAACATCATTCTTTAACCGAAGGATAGGAGTAAATGCATCAACTTTCCCTGACAGATTAGCTATGAACCTTCTCACTTAATTGACCTTGCCAAGGAACGTTTGCATATCTCTCTTGCATGTTGGAGCCTCCACTTTCTGTATGGCCTCTATCTTTTTGGGATCAATTTTGATGCCATCTTCATGAATAATGAAACCCAAAAATTTGCCAGCTGACACGCCGAATGCACACTTCAAAGGATTCATCTTCAGTCCATACTTTTCATTCTTTCAAAAGTTCAATGCAAATCGGCCAAGTGAGATTCAAAAGCATCCGATTTGACAACAATATCATCAATATAAACTTCAAGTATGATACCGAGTAAATCATGAAAAATCAAATTCATAGCCCTTTGATATGTGGCCCCAGCATTTTTCAATCCGAACGTCATCACTGTCCACTCGAATAAGCCAAGGAAACCAGGACATCGGAAAGCTGATTTGTACATGTCCTCTTCGGCCATAAAAATTTGATTGTATCCGGCATTACCATCTAGAAAGCTAATAACCTTATGTCCAGAAGCATCATTAATAAGCATATCGGCTATTGGCATGGGATACTCATCTTTGGGTGTAGCCCTATTCAAATCTCTGAAGTCAATGCACACCCTCAACTTGCCGGATCCCTTCTTCTCCACTGGGACAATGTTAGAAATCCACTCGGCATACCTGCAAGGTCGAATGAAATTAGCTTCAAGCAGTCGACCGATCTCTTCCTTGATCCGGCCATATGTTTTCGGATTAAACTTTCTGGCCGACTGTTTATAAGGTCTAAAACTGGCTTTTATAGGTAACCGATGCTCCACTAGCTCTCGGCTCAACCCTGGCATCTCATGATATTCCCATGCAAAGCAACAAACATATTCTTTCAATAGCTCGATTAATTTAGCCTTACAATCGGCTTTCAAATTTTTGTTTATAAATGTCGGTCGAGTGACTGAACCATCTCCAATATCTATCTCTTCTAGTGGATCAGCCGATGTAAAACCTTGTCCAAGTTTATCCATGTCATCCAACTCCTCTATAGACTCATACATATCGTCCTCACTGGATCAATATTTTACAAGACGTTTTTGTAACCACTCGGAATTAGAATCCATTTAAACATATCATACCTTGGAGCCGATTTCATTCAGTCGGCTTTAAAGACACGGGCACAAAACCATTCTTGCTCGCGCTGAGAAAATCAAACTCTGATAAGTCATGTCCCGTCAAGCAAGTAGCATTGGGATGTTGCCAATCCACCGATGCATTGGCCAAAGCAACACAGGCCGAGTTATCCGCATGAATGACTTCCACTTCATCATCAACCCACTGAATCAAAAACTGGTGCATAGTGGATGGCACGCATTGGTTTGCATGAACCCAATCACGGCCTAGTATAACGTTGTAATTACCTTGCACCTCAGAGACAAAGAATGCAGTGGCCAAAGTTTTGCTTCTGACTGTAAGCTCCACATACGTTACACCTTTGGCTTCAGTTTTCTCTTTGCCTTCAAACCCGTTGAGCACCATATTGGTCTTGATCAATTCTTCATCAGGCAAACCCAATTTCTTGAAGACCGAATAGGGCATAAGATTTACCACAGCACCTCCATCCACAAGCATCTGAGTGAGCGGCGACCCATTGATATGACCTCTGAGATATAACGGTTTCAGATGCGTTACTGGTTCTTTTGGCTTCTCGAATATTGCATTTTTAGGGCCAAACTCCAGCTGAGCCACCTCCCCTTCCTCATCTACAGCACGAAACTCAGCAGGTAAGTAATACACCATATTGATATCCATACCTTCATGAACCGGCGTAGACTCATAGTCCAACATATCAACCTCTTCTTCAAGTGGATCGACCGATCTTGAAAGCTGGCCGAGTGAAGGAGAAGTAAGAAGTGTCGCAGACGATGTAATAGCTGTCACATCGTCCTCCTTGGGTGGTGTAGGCACTTTTGTGATAGATGTATAAGCTGATGTATCTTGTATTTGTTTTGGCCTCCACACTTGTTTTGCTGGAACCACGGGCCGAGTGTCATTGAACAACTTATCCCTTTGCTTCTCGGCCTCCTGCTCCGCCATCTCTTGACTCCTTAACCTCTGTAGTTTCCTCTTCTGTGTCTTTGTTAGCCCTGGAGGACACCACTTTGGTCGAGTGTATTTAGCATCTCTCACGTTTACTTGGCTGGTGCTTGCTTCATGGTCATTAACCGAGTGCTTTTGCGTGATAGCAAGTATCGGCTCAGTTGAGTGATTATGCACAGTCGGCTGCTGTATGGGGAATGTTTCGGTGCCCGAGATAAGTGAGTCGACATCCATTTCTCCTTGCCTTTTCCCGACTCAACTGCTGCAACACTTGGTGACTTAACACGCCATTCTTTTCGACTTTCCAGATGCATGAAATTTCCACTCGGGCGCACCTTTTTACTCGGATGGAATCCACTCGGATGGACGTCACTCTGATGGAATCTACCCATCCATATTTTTTCATTTGGATAGCTTCCACCTGGGTGCATTCTTACACTAGGATAGCTTCCATTCGGTCGCATTTTTGACCAGCCGACTGATAGTTGCCAATGTTCACTCGGCCATTATATGAGTATTCAAGTCGGTCCCAAACAGTTTGCCTCTGCTCTTTTGGAAACAGTGCCTTTGGTCCACTCGGTTTTGCATACCGACTGAACATATCATCTGATGGTGACCTTGGTCGCTTCAAGTGTGATGGCCGGTTAGAGCTGGGACCAGCCGACTGATTAGCATATTTGGACAGCAACATATCAAAAGTTGGCTTGATCCGCTTGCCTTGCACTTTAGCTTCATTCCTCTTCCATTTGCCAACTTCTGGACTCTTGGGCTTGACAAATTTAACTCGAGTGTCCTGCTGCACCTGTGTTTGCCCCCCGAGTGTAGGATTCTTGATGGTGATCTTGATCACTTCCTTGCCATCGGGTTGCTTATCAAGCACAACATGTCTCCCCAAGACCTTGTCACCCTCCTTGTCTTTCCTGGGCTCACCAACAATGCATTAGCTTTATTAGCAGATTCGGCTACCTCCGGCCGAATGAGAAGCTTCTTCCCTTCTAAATCCATGGTGTTCATTGGATAGGGCTGTTTATCAATTTGCATCTCAGAAAAGTTCAATCGTTCATCATTAATGGCCGATTGTATCTATCGTCGAAAAACATTGCAATCGTTAGTAGCATGAGAAAAAGAGTTATGATACTTGCAATAAGCACGCCGTTTCAGCTCTTTAAACGGCGGTAAAGTATGAGATATTCTAATAATCTTAGCCTGCAGAAAAGCATCAAATATTCTATCACACTTAACAATGTTAAAAGTAAACTTCATCTCTTCATCACGATTCTTATGAATCGGTTTCAGATCATTGCAAGTAAAGGGTTTGGCCTTAGATGGCCAACCAAATTCAGTAGCAAAAACATCACCATCATCGCCCGAGTGATCACTATCATATTCCACCATATTCATCTTTGGTCGATCGGCTTTGTATCTATGCACTTCTTTGAGATCTTTGCTTCGGCTTTCCTGAGCCAAGGCCCTTTGTAAGACTTGGTTGATATTTAAAAACTCATAGCCTTCTAGCTTTTCTCTAATGGGAGTTCTCAAACCACTCAGCACTAGGTCTGCCAAGTCTCTCTCGGTTATCACCAAACTAAAACACCGGTTTTTCGTTTCTCTGAATCTCTTGACGTAATCGGAGACCAATTCATCATGCTTCTGCTTAACCGATGTTAGATGTGACAACTTGAGTTCATTGTCACTGCTATAAAAGTGATCATGAAATTTCTGCTCTAGCTGCGACCAAACTCGAATGGAACCATGTGGTAAAGAAAGAAACCATGAAAATGCGGTACCAGTTAATGACAAAGGAAATAAACGCACTTTCAACTCATTCAGTGAGCCTGCCTCACCCAAGTGTGCTAAGTATTGACTAACATGCTCCCATGTGGTTTTTGTGCCTTCTCCATTCAACTTAACAAAATCTGGAATTTTATATCCTGGAGGGCACTGAATGGCATCAAAGTACTCGGGGTACGGCTTTTGGTAAATCCGATTCCGAGGTAACTCAATTCCAAAATTCTCTCGAAGCATCTTAGCCATCTCCTCTCTAAGATTAGCTAAACCATCATCCATAGTAGACGATGAAGCTGGTGGCAGTGGCATAGGAGGAGTAGGGTTACTAGCTGTAGGTAGGAATTGTGGCAGGTATGTCGACCCATAATTTGCTAGTGGTCGAGTGGTTGTAGCTGTAGGTAAGGTTGGGTTCAGCGTTGCCACCGAACCTGGCATGCTCATAATAGAATTAATGGGTGCAGCCACAATCTGATTTGTTTGGGGTAGGATAATAAGTCATCGGCACGGGGGGCGCCGATGAGATAGGTAAATCCAGAATAGGGTTTTGCACACTATCAGCTACACCATTATTACCAATAGTCGATTGAGATGTATTCTTCTGAGCATTAGTATTTTCTATGAAAGTTTGATAGACTAGATTGTTACCATCAGCAATACGACTTTCAATCTCAGCCCACTGCTCAGGAGAAAAGGTAGTACTTACAGAGGGTTTAACTTGCTCGGCTTGAAGAGGAGGGAACTTGATTTCTTCAATCAGAGTGATGTTGCCTTGGCGATCCTTCTTGAACTTTGCAAGGAACTCCTGCAAGTCCTTCTCCTCGCGCGCCTTCTTGTACTCCTCATAGACTTGGCGATGATCGGCTGATATCTCACCAAGACTGGGCTTAATGATGTTATCGGCGTCTACCTCAGATGGCTTGGGAAGATCGGACATGGTGGATGATGATGATTGATCTTCGATCCCCAGCGGAGTCGCCAAAAAAGTGTGTTCACACATGAACACGTCACGTGTACCCTCGACGCCGGGGGTGATGCACCGCAGCTCACGTCGAAGGAGACAGAACCGACAGCGCGATACGCAAGATAGTAGGCGGGTGCTTTTGCAGACCCGAAACCCCGCGCACCCGGGAGGGACCCCGTCAGGGATTGCGGCGGCTATGGGCTTCCCTAGGTCGATTCGCTCGCCCATAGAGCCTCGGGATTCGCAGCTCTCAAACACGAAGAACAGCGAAGAACGAGAGAGAAAAACGGTGGAGAGATAAAAAGTAGACAGGAAAAAGTACTATATTGATTTGTTCGATTGTGTGTTGTTTAATCGGCCGTCACCCCCAACATATATAAGAGGCGGCTGGACTTCCCGTACAAGTAAAGGATTCATCTAGGCTTTCCTTACAAGAAAAATTACATCAATTCGCGTCCTAGAGTCCTAGTTCTATTCCAACTCGGATTCAGTCTGAATCTGGCCCAACTTATGTCTTCCTCCTTGTGCAGGCCGCCGAGCCTCCATATGACCTCCGATCAAGATGGCCCAAATATCAAACTTGTGCACCTCAATGATACGAACAACTCTCATGTTGATCACTTTTTCAAATAAGGCCGTCTTGAATACTTTTCGAGGTCGTCTTTACCTTCCAGTCGGACTCGGTCTTGCGGTAGACTGAATTATCCGAGTCTTGTAGTGAGTTTGCAGGCCATATACTATCTCTGATGACGATGACTCCAAAACCAAAGTTTACCGTCTTGATGATACGCACAACTTCTGTATTGAACACTTCTTCACCCGAAATCATCTTGATAAACTTTCGGGCACATGCTCAGTTTCACTTGGATTCGAGCTCATCCACTCGGATATTAGAGTCACTCGGATCGTCCGACTGGACTTTTCACTCGGATGCTAGAATCTTTCACTTGGAAGGTAATATTCCACTCGGATAATTATATTTTCACTCGGAAGGTAATCCCTTACTCGATCGATAAGTTTTCACTCGACCTTTTACTCGATCGGTAGGTTTTCACTCGACCTTTTACTCGATCGGTAGGTATTTAACCTTTTACTCAATTGGTAGGTTTTCACTCGACCTTTTACTCGATCCGTAGGTTTTTACCCGAAAGGTAAGCTTTCACTCGACCAGTGAGTTTTCACTCGGATGGTAAGCTTTTCACTCGACCAAAAACATAGCTTGATCTTGATTTGTCTCCCCAAGTCTCATACGACCTCGGATTGAGGCGAGTTATATATGAAAATTGATCGGCTCGATGAGACGAAATTTTCTCGTGTTGAAGTTTTTCCAATTCAAGGACTTCTTAAGGGCCGAATTGCTCGCGCGACCCATCAGACAGGGCGTCTCGTACTTCGCGCCATATTTCCATTCAGCTTCGGCCTACAGTGTATTGCCTCTAACTTTTGCATATGAACTCGGATTGAGATGATTTATATATCAAAATCGATTGCCTCGACGAGAGGAAGACAATTCCTTTAGAATACTCCTTCATCCGAGGTCGTCTTGAAGGCATGATCGGCCGAAAACCACTCGGAATGTTGAATTTTGTCACTCGGAGTACAACTTCGGCCACCGAGATAAGGTCGAATGGCGATAAATTAAACATCAAAGTTATTCCACTCGGCGACCTGAAACTTTGCATGCTGAAAACTCTTTCACTTAAGGCCATCTTACTTGCCTTTTGTACCTTGCCAAAATCCTATGTCAACAGGCTCCTATTTGCTGCGGACGAAGTTTTTGGATCTGAAGTACGCTCCCCTGGATGGACGCTGGAGTCCTGTGGACGCATATGCGGATTTGTCGAAGAGTACGGCTGATGCTGCCGAGTTCTTCAAAGATCAAGGTGATAAGGAAGTAGAGAAGCTTTTTTGGTCGCAATTCAATGCTCCCACTCACCTGCTGCCCTTAAGTGACAAGATGGCTGCTGTAGCGGAGCTTCACAGGCTGTCCGGGCTTGCAATGCGGTCTGTAATAGACCATCTTTGCCTGAAGGGGCCTAAGCCGGGCAGTTACTTTGGCTTGGTGCAACAATTCCTTGGGGCCGTGCCCCAGATCGATGCCATGAGAAGGTCAGCGTGCATAGAAGGTGCACGGATGGCTCTTACCGCGTTAAAGCCTATTGGACGGATATGGATGCCACCATTATAGCGTCCCAGGATCCGGTGGGGGGGCCAATATCCGGGCGAGCACTACTTGGCGCAGGTCACAGAGGGTGCCCGCCTAATAGAGGCGCAGTGCTCGAAGAGTGTCTTGTTCGAGTGATGAATCGAATCATTGTAAAAACAATGTTTATTTTGATTATAAGGCTATATTTATACTGTTTGCCTGAAAATATGATTGTGTCCCATGTGCGACCGTTTATATATATATATATATATATATATATATATATATATATATATATATACACACACACACTCATAACAGAATATTATTCTGTTACCCCCGCCCCCTATAGGGCCCGATCTACTCTGCGCCCCCATCCCCGACCTCCTTCCTCCGCCTACGTCCAGCCCCTCCCACCCCAGCCCACGCGTCGCCGCCCGGCTCCTCCCCAGCGTGCCGCCGCCCGGATCCTCCCCAGCGTGCCGCCGCCCTGCTCACTCCCAAGTGCCCCGCCGCCCGGCTCCTCCCCAGCGCACTGCCGCCTGGATCCTTCCCAGCGTGCCGCCGCCCTGCTCCCTCCCAAGTGCGCCGCCGCCCGGCTCATCCCCAGTGTGCCGTCGCCCGGCTCCCCTGGCTCCGGCCGTCGCCCCGCTCCCGTCTCCCCCGGCTCCGGCCGCCGCCGCGCTCGCGTCTCCCCCGGCTCTGACCGCCGCCCTGCTCCTATCTCCCACGGCTCCGGCCACCGCCCCACCCCCGTGTCTACTAGATCAAGCTGCCACCTTGTCCGCAACTCCTCCCGACCCCCATCGCTGTCCAGCTCGCCTCCCGCTCAACGCCGGCAAGCCCTCTCGCAACTCATCCTTGCTCCTCCCGAGAACACGCCGAGACACGCGACAGCCACCCTAGTTCGGGTGTAGTAAGTACCTCAGCACGAGTTAAAAACGGTGGTCCGTTCGGGATAAAAGAAATGGCAGAAATTCAAATTATAAAGTTCAAGCAAAAAATGAAACCCCATGAAAATCCTGCTTAGTAAGTACCTCAGTACAAGTCGTAAGATGAGAGAAGTTCAGAACAACGTTGTCAAAAAAATGTTGAGTTAAAAAAAAAGAAACAAAACAAACACATTTTATTTTTGCATAAAATATCATTCAGTTCGATGATACAAACCATACAAGTACAGGGGCGACGATACAGTAAACCGTTGAAAACTCACGAGAAAAATATTACCCAAAAAATAGAGCAAAGTCTAGCTAGTAAAAACACGCTTAGTACAAACCCATGCAAGTATCAGTACAAGTACCCTTTTTCGGAACCATTCAAAATTACTCTACAAAAAATAGCTTACAAACATACACATATATTAATACGACTACTCTGTTTTTCAGACGAGAAAACAGCAGGATCCGCCATGCCGTATTTAAAATTACTCTTAAACGGTTGCGAAGTAGAGAAAATGTTCAACATGACTAAGTTTTGCATTTTCGATAGCTATACAACGGTATATTATTTGCCATATTTCGACAAACTTTTAAAAAAAATCACGTTCAAAATCAAATTTGACCGTATTCGAATTCGTTTTTAAACCGTAAGGAATTAGAGAAACATTTCTATACGAAAAAGTTGTGCATTTTCCATAGCTTTCCAACGCCGTATCATTTGCATCAATCTGACAAACCATTCGCAAAAAACCTAGAAAATACATTTCGCCCAGAATTTCACCGTTTTTCAAATTACTTTTAAATCATATAGAATTAGAAAAAACAATACATATATGGAAGATGCGGATTTTCACAAGCTTTCCAACGCCATCTTATTTGCTCAATTCCGACAAACCGTTTGAAAATTGAGTCCAAAATACGATTCACGTTTTCGGTTTTGAAAAAAACGGTTTTTTCAAAAATGCTCTTAAACCATAATGATTTTGCAAAAACGTTCAATATACTTGAAATATGGTTGTCAAGAGCTTTCCAACGATGTATTACATGCCACGTTCGAGAAAAAAATTACAAAATGTTTTTGAACTAAAGAAGATGATCTGTTAAACACAACTGAAAGCATCAGTTCAACCGCTTCGAAAACATCAGTACAACCACTTGAAACCGTCAGTTCAAAAAGGGTAACAGAATAGCCCAGATGTAAATATATATATATATATACACACACAATCCGAAAGTTAGCAGTCGTTGGCTTCAGCCCCCTCGCATACAATGCGGGGGTGTTCGCGAAAAATATGCTTAACCACACTTTCTCCAACATCTTGGTCCATTAAGGAGGTGATCGCACGTCGAACTAGGCAATCAGACTATATAGCTGTAACACTTTTGCTTAGCCACGAGATTCTAACGTTGGGGCTACTATGTGGCCCCTGGTACCTTCGCGTGCATCCGAATACACTCCCGTATGCACATGGCCGGGAAATGGCCCTTCGTTAATGTGGAGGAATCCTAAAGATTCTGGTGAGTTTTCGAGTGGTTGATCAGTCTCTCGCTGTATCATGACAGTCAGTTTTCGGCTTTCTCTACTGAGGTGCTCATCCGGAATAACCAGGGCACAATCGCAGTAGTTCTCCTTTGGCCACCCTAGCCGATGATAACGGAACGTAAGGCGGCAAACCCAGGAGCCGGGCTAACCCAACATTTGACCAAAGACATGATTCAGAGATGATGCATATAAGGCCAAACTCGTGACGACGAACACTCCCGAAGGTATTCAGACTTTATAACAGATGATGGGCTCAAGAATGCCCATTCATTATAAAACCTGTGTTTCCAGGTACGTGCATTAATCTGTCATGGCAAAATGCCAAAAACGGCAGTATCCTCTGTGGGTATGGAACCCATGGGATGGTTAAGCAACAAGAGGCAATAGAAAAAGTTTACACAGGGGCTTAATCTAAAAAGAAACCTGTTGACCGGGGCCCTGCTGCATGTCTGCGCCTTTGTCTCTGTTGTGCCGTATCCTGGAAGGGTATTGCGCGAACGTTGTCTGTGGAAAAAGAAAACTCATAGGAGAGTACAACGTAAGTATGCGATGGATAGTAAAAGTGTAAGATGTTGGCCTACCAATAAGATTGAGCCAAGTGTGGGGCTTTATTAAGTGTTTATAGCCCTTGGTATCCGCTCTGGGATTACATATACGGTACCCTAGTTCGACTTTATCTGGGCTACCGGACTTGTCTAACCGTGTCTGTGGTCTTAACGACCAGTCATGTTTTTTTGGTATTGGAGGCCGCTTATAGTCCGGCCGCTAGGGCCGTCGCATGTTCCTCTACGCATGAAGAGCGCTCTATTATTCCGCTAACGGTGATGACGCCACGTGGACCGGGCATCTTGAGTGTGAGGTAGCCATAGTTCGGGAGTGCGTTGAAGCGGGCGAAGGCCGTTCTTCCAAGCAATGTGTAATAGTCGCTTTGGAAGGGTGCGATGATGAAGAGTAGTTCTTAGCTTCTGGAGTTGCATGGAGAGCCGAATGTTACCTCCAGTATGACAGAGCCCCGGCGGTAGGCTTCAATGCCTGGTATCACCCCTTCAAAGGTGGTTTTGCTTTGACTAATTCTGGATGGGTCTATCCGCATCCTACGGACGGTGTCCTCATATATTAGATTGAGACCGCTGCCGCCGTCCATGAGCACGTGGGTGAGATGGTATCCATCGATTATTGGGTCAAGTACTAAGGCCTCTGATCCTTCGCGCTGAATACTAGTTCGGCCCTCCAAGCGGTCGAAGGTACTTGGGTAAGACATCCAGTAGTTAGGTGTAGGTACGATGGGCTCTATATCGCACGCGTCTCTATGCGTGCATTCGTTCCTTCTCATGGATGTACGAGTCACGTGGATCATGTTCACTGTTTTAACCTCTGGCGGGAATTTTTTTCTGCCCCCCAGTGTTCGGCTGGCGAGGTTCATCCTTGTCTTCACTTTGTGTTTCCCTTCCCTTGTGTGCGGCATTTAATTTGCCGGCCTGTTTGAAGACCCAGCACTCTCTGTGCGTGTGGTTCGCAGGTTTGTCAGGGGTGCCATGAATTTGGCACAGTCTGTCCAGGACTCTGTTCAGACCGGACGGTCCCTCTTTGCTTCCTTTAGATGGCTTCTTTTGCTGATCAGGTCGAGAGCCCCTGAATCCGGCATTAACCATTGTGTTGTTCGGGCTCTCTTCCTTGTTTTGGTGTTTATTTTTATTATGCCATGGCTTCCCGTTACCATCCCTTATTTCGGATGAGCTGGGGTCGCTAGTGCCTTTACGGGCTATCCAGCTATCTTCACCCGTGCAAAAGCGGGTCATAAGGCTTGTTAGGGCTGCCATTGTACTTGGCTTTTCTTGGCCGAGGTGTCTGGAGAGCCACTCGTCACGGATGCTGTGTTTGAATGCCGCTAAGGCTTCGGCATCCGAACAATCGACAATTTGATTCTTCTTAGTGAGAAATCTGTTCCAAAGCTTGCGGGCGGATTCTCTAGGTTGCTGGATTATGTGCTTTAAATCATCAGCATCCGGAGGCCGGACATAAGTCCCTTGAAAATTGGCCCTGAAAGCGTCCTCGAGTTCCTCCCAACTCCCAATTGAATTTTCGGGGAGTCTTTTCAACCAGTGTCGAGCTGGTCCCTTCAGTTTGAGGGGAAGGTATTTGATGGCGTGGAGGTCATCCCCACGAGCCATGTGTATATGCAGGATAAAGTCCTCGATCCAGTCTGTCGTTTCGTCGTATGCCTCTATGTTCACAGGTTTAAAGCCCTATTGAAATTCATGGTCCAGTACCTCTTCGGTAAAGCACAGGGGGTGAGCAGCCCCTCTATATCTGGACGTGGTGTGGCATGCCGTCAGCTGTTGTTGTGTCTGGTGTTTATTCTGAACTAGTATTTGATTGGCATAATCGTTTTGATGACCATAGTCCCTCGCCGGGGTGTGTCCTTTAGACCCGTAGAAGGACCTAGCTGCGCCACCTTTCTTATCCAGGTGCTCATGTAGGTCGTGCGCGGCGTCGGTAGCCGCTTTGTCGCGGTTGCGGAGCGGTATGTTGGGCCTCCTGGTCGTGTTAGTCTTTGGTGGAACGGCCTCGTCGTCGAATTCTGGCAGTAGTTTGCGTTTTGGATAGCTCTTTGTATGGCGATCGGCGCCATATCTTTCTTGTGTGTGTAGCACTTTATTCCATATACGGTTGAGCGTTTCCTATGCGGCCTTGAGCCGTTGCTTCTGCTTCTTCAGACTTCTCGCTGTGGCCATAAGCTTTATGTGTAGGTTACCTCATTCCACGCGTTCTTCCGGAATGATGAATGCATCATCGTCCGGACAGTCTTCCTGTCCTGGGCTGGTTTGTTGAACTCGTCCCTCTGGATCATTGTCCTCGGGCGTTTGCTCCGAACTGTGTTCGGCGTGACCCGTTTTGTCCTGCTCCATCGCTGGTTCCGTATGGTCGTTGTTGCCTTCGGGGTTGACCGGAGTATCGATCCTTCTGCACTCTTGCTGATATTTTTACGGTTGCTGGACTTGGAACAACGTCTGCGCCGTCGCTTTGGCTTTTGCCCGGGGGTTTTATCTTACGGATTGTCATCTTTGTCCTCCTTGGGTGTATCCACCATGTATATGTCGTGTGACGAGGTGGAAGTTCGGTACCCCATAGATTCTGAATCTTCTCCTGCATCACCATCCATACCGTCGATGCCTTCGGAGTCGAAGTCAAGCACGTCGGTTAAATCATCAACCGTGGCTATGAAGTGGGTGGTGGGTGGGTAACGAATTTCTTCGTCGCCTGCTTCCCATTCGAGCCGAACATAGTTCGGCCCAGAATTTTCTGTCAAAGAGAGAGTTTTTAATGAATTCAGCATATCGCCTAAGGGCGAGTGCCGGAAGATATCCGCAGCGGTGAATTCCATTACCGGAGCCCAACCAGGCTCGGCGAGCTCGGGATCGCGCGGACTGGGATCAACATCCGGATGCGGATCCGGGGGTCCGAAGTCACAGGCCACCACAGAGGTGAGGCCCGTGTTCGGCTCCATCGTCGATGAGTGTGCGGCCTGCAGGGTGAGGTCCACCCCTCCGTCCTTAGGCGACGCAATTTGCTCCGGGTTTAGATCCCAAGCTTTGTCTGACAGCAGGTTTAAGCCGTGCTCGTCATGACTGTTCGGTGCTCCTGGCGCAGGCCCAAATCCGTCGAAGATCAAGTCTCTGCGAATATCAGCTATGTAGTTCAAGTTTCTGAACCTATCCTGGTGGCCTGGTGCATTGCCATCGATCTGCTCCAGATGGCCAAGTGAATTGGCCCGCAGTGCGAAGCCGCCGAACACGAAGATCTATCCGATAAGAAAGGTCACCCCCTGGATCGCGTCGTTGACGATTGAAGGCGCCATCGAGCCCCGCAGCGACAACACAGAGGAACTCTCAATGAAAGCACCAATGTCGGTGTCAAAACTGGCGCATCTCAGGTAGGGGGTCCCGATCTGTGCGTCAAGGCTGATGGTAACAGGAAGCAAGGGACACAAATGTTTACCCAGGTTCGGGCCCTCTCGATGGAGGTAAAACCCTACTTCCTGCTTGATTAATATTGATGATATGGGTAGTACAAGAGTAGATCTACCACGAGATCATAGAGGCTAAACCCTAGAAGCTAGCCTATGATGGTATGATTGTAATTGTGATCGGCCTTCTAAGGACTAACCTCTCTGGTTTATATAGACACCGGAGAGGGCTAGGGTTTACATGGAGTCGGTTTTCAAGGAAGGAAACACAATATCCGGATCGCCAAGCTTGTATTCAACGCAAAGGAGAGTCCCATCCGGACACGGGCCGAAGTCTTGAGTCTTGTATCTTCACGCTTCAATAGTCCGGACGTTGTACATAGTCCGGCTGTCCAGATACCCCCTAATCCAGGACTCCCTCAATGTACACGCCCTGGAGTCTCCTGAAAGTCTCTCTGGGGCCTCATGGGGGCTCCCTCCCACATCCTAGTGGCATCACTTAGCTCCGCGCTGGTGAGAAGACTAGATTAGGTGCCGAACACGGCTGTTCATTTGCTTTCTGAAGTTGCTTGCAATTTTCTTAGTAATCTCTCAATGGATTTGGTATTCTCGAATGTTGGTTCCCCGAGTTGTGTTTTCTCCTAAGTTGTTCTGGTCTAAGGACGTGAGAGAGGTGGCAGTCGCCTGCCACTTCTCCTCGCGCTCCTCGCGCGTGGGGCTAGGTTGGTGTGTGCGCCCAGGACTTGTCTTTGCGCACGCACCACGCCGAACCCCATCATTTTGGCTTCATCCTCACGGGGAGCCCTCAATCGAGTCCACTGGCGCCAGCACCCTTCATGTCTGTGCTCCCCGGGCAGCACGACGCGGTGCATCAGGTCCAAATCACCCTATGGCGGGCGGCTCACGTAAGCGGGAGTAAGTCGCTCAACAAATTTTCTTTTCCTTCAAGGGATAGCTCTGCCCTACCGCGGCTACTGAGGGCACAAGGCGTATCTCCGGAGGGCACAGGGCGCGCGCCCTGGGGGCCCTGTCAAATACCTAAGGTCAGGTCCTCACGAGGCAAAGGACGACTACACGTTTCAAGCTAAGCCTTCCTACCTTGACCTGCTCAAATCACAAACACTGCAACACTGCATCAAGGACGACAACCATAACATAAAAAGGCATAACAACAGCAGTTCATTACACGCCCTCGCAGGGTACATTCTTCTTTTTTTTCAATTTGAGGAGAAAGGAAAAGCTAATCAAAGAGGGCCCGAAGGCATGCAGGCTTGGCACCAGTGTCGCATCCTCAAGCAACACCTCTAGGTAGCCCGGTGCTCCACCAGTTCTCCCACAGGAGACCTGGGGCCACCGGCCTTGAGCCCAAGTTCGCCGGCCCCCAACATCAGGCTGGGCTCCTCTCCGGCTTCACTGGAGTGTTGCGACGGGATGAACCACCAGCGTCCTCGACATGAGCACGACGACGCGGAGGCCGGTCGTAGCCATCGCTGCTCGAGCTCTCGTCCGAGGAGGGGCTGCCGCCATGAGAGGAGGAGAGCGTGTCGCCAAGGCCAAGTTCACCGTCGGCACCGTCATCGTCAGTTCTGTCCTCCGGGCAGCACCCCACGTGGAGGCCGTCCCCCCTGAACACCCTCATGTAGAGGGGCGACAGGCCGTCGTACTTGAAGTGGAGGGTGCACCTTCCGCCCAGGACACGCACGCAGGTGAAAGTGTGCCAGCCGCGGGCCAGAACCACGCTGCCAGAGGCGGAAACCTCAGTGCTGACCCACGACGCTCTGCTGCAGCACCCGTCAGCCTGCAGCCAGAGGCCAGCAATCCCCGAAGAAGGAAGCTCGCCAGAGAAGAAGCGAGGGAGCCGGAGCGAGGTGCCAGCTAGGCTCTCTGACCACACCACGAACTCGAGAAGCACCTCCAGCAAAGAAAAGCGCGGCCGAGGCGGGCGCACAATCACGGCGCGCCTTCCTTCGGCATGGGGGCTGCTCCGAGGCCGGTAGCCCCCGCCATGGGAAGAGGTGCTATCGCGGGCGCCCGGCGCAATGCTGCCCTTGGGGGGTGCGCGCCCGTGCCCCTTGGATGCTGCCAGAGGGACCGTAGGCTGCTCGCGTGGACGGCCACGACCCCTCCTGGGAGGAGGAGAGGCCGACCCCTCCTTGGGGGCCTTCCCTTTCTCGACCGCTGAGAACCTCTTCGACGACGCCATGGGAGCAAGACAGAGAGGAAAGAAGCACTCGTAAGCAACACAAAGGAAAGATGGACAGGGGGCTCTGCCCCTCCCTCACATTTATAGCCAAGGGAGGCCAACCGCCGGCCTCCACGACCTCGCTCCATCATGACCCTCTGCATGCCGCGTTGACTAGTCAAGTCGAGCAGTTGCCGAAGCAGCATGGGGAAGCGGAGTCGCCCACGTCCAATCAATTGCCACTCATCATCAAGGCCGCAGGCGGTTAGGGCCCGTGGCGCTCCGCACTTGCCCTTTGACTTTGCCTGGAAGCCAAGCCCGAGCGCGCCTTGGGCCCAGGGGATACTGTCAACGTCCTGTACTTGGGGGTATCCAGACCTGCCTGCCTGCGGCCCACCACATGGCTCCATCGATGGCCTGGTATGGCCCAGCTTCAACACTAGCACAACAACACCCTCGCGAGGCGGACGACGCCAAGACCCCTGAAGGATTTGGCCTCCTCCGGAGGGCTCCTGAGGGTCGGAGAGTTCTATGCAGCTACCTCATGAGGCTCAGCTAACGTGAGCCATGACGACCAAGATCAGGTGGGCGCCAAGCGGGTGTAGAGCGCAGGTTTCCTCTTCGGTGCAAGGGAGGCAAGCCATAGGCATAGAGTCCCGAGGAATTAGCCAAAGGTTTCCATTCTGGTGCAACAAGACCAAGACCGCCAGGACGACAGGATGGAGGTCATCACCGAGCCCACCACAGCGTCATGACCAAAGGCTTTTCGCAGGCGAAGACTACTTTTGTCAGGATAGACTGTACTACTTGTCCCCATTCAAATCCCGCCATTGTGGAATCCCTTCCTGTTCATATTTGGGAGGAGGACCAAGGCCACTATATATAGGACTTAGCCACCACCATAGAAGAGGACCAAAACCAGAGCAAGAAGAGCACCTCACCAGCTCAAGAAAACCTCACCTCCTGAGGCTTGTTCATCCTTGTACTAGTTCATCCATAGCCCCTCGAGGCAATCCACCACACCACACTGGATTAGGGTATTACACCACAACGGTGGCCCGAACCAATATAAATCTCTATGTCTTTATGTCTTTGTGAGCTCTACGTGCTAGGCTAGGGAGGATCGCGAGTAGGCAGGCTAGGCAGGTTGAGATCTCCACACGCACTCTAGTGTTCGAACCTCTCACGGGTTTTCGGATCCCAAAATCCAACAATTTACATGAAGAGGGAGAATGCCAGCAGTTGGAATTCTGGGTTGGAAAAGGAGCAAATATTAGAGACCTATTCTGCACAATTCCAAAAGTCCTGAAACTCCACGAAATATACTTTTGGAATTAATAAAAAACATTGAGTAAAAAAAGTACCAGAGGGGGCCCACACCCTAGCCACGAGGGTGGGAGCGCACCCTACCCCCTAGGTGTGCCCCCTGCCTTGTGGGCCCCCTTGCAGTCCTCCGGTGGCCATCTTCTGCTATATGAATTTTTTTGCCCGGGAAAAAAATCATAAGCAAGCTTTCGGGACGAAACACAGCCACCACGAGGCGGAACTTTGGCGGAACCAATCTAGGGCTCCGGCGGAGCTGTTCTGCCGGGGAAACATCCCTCCGGGAGGGGGAAATCATCACCATCCTCAACACCATCGATCCTCTCATCGAGAGGGGGTCAATATCCATCAACATCTTCACTAGCACCATCTCCTCTGAAACCCTAGTTCATCTCTTGTATCCAATCTTTGTCTCAAAGCCTCAGATTGGTACATGTGGGTTGCTAGTAGTGTTGATTACTCCTTGTAGTTGATGCTAGTTGGTTTATTCAGTGGAAGATCATTTGTTCAGATCCTTTATGCATATTAATACCCCTCTAATTATGAACATGAATATGATTTGTGAGTAGTTACATTTGTTCTTGAGGACATGGAAGAAGTCTTGCTATAAGTAGTCATGTGAATTTGGTATTCGTTCAATATTTTGATGAGATGTATGTTGTCCTCTAGTGGTGTTATGTGAACGTCGACTACATGACACTTCACCATTGTTTGGGCCTAGAGGAAGGCATTGGGAAGTAATAAGTAGATGATGGGTTGCTCGCATGACAGAAGCTTAAAGCCTAGTTTACGCGTTGCTTCATAAGGGGCTGATTTGGATCCATATGTTTCATGCTATGGTTAGGTTTACATAAATACTTCTTTTGTAGTTGTGGATGCTTGCAATAGGGTTCAATCATAAGTGGGATGCTCATCCAGGAAAGGGCAGTACCCAAGCACCGGTCCACCCACATATCAAATTATCAAAGTAACAAACGCGAATCATATGAGCGTGATGAAAACTAGCTTGACGATAATTCCCATGTGTCCTCAGGAGCGTTTTCCTTCATATAAAAATTTGTCCAGGCTTGTCCTTTTCCACAAAAAGGATTGGGCCACATTGCTGCACCTTATTTACTTTTGTTACTTGTTACCCATTATGAATTAACTTATCACAAAACTATCTGTTACCGATAATTTCAGTGCTTGTAGAGAATACCTTACTGAAAACCGCTTGTCATTTCCTTCTGCTCCTCGTTGGGTTTGACACTCTTACTTATCGAAAGGACTATGATAGATCCCCTACACTTTTGGGTCATCAAGAATCTTTTCTGTCGCCGTTGCTGGGGAGTGAAGCGCCTTTGGTAAGTGGAACTTGGTAAGGAAAAATATATATAGTGTGCTGAAATTTACTGTCACTTGTTACTATGGAACATAATCCTTTGAGAGGCTTGTTCGGGGTATCTTCACCCTGACCAGTAGAGCAAAGAGTTGCTCCTAAACCTACTGAACCTACTGAAAATGTTTACATTGAAATTACTTCGGGTATGATAGAGAAACTGCTAGCTAATCCTTATACATGAGATGGAACATTGCATCCCGACTCGCACCTAATCTATGTGGATGAAGTTTATGGATTATTTAAGCTTGCAGGTATGCCCGAGGATGTTATCAAGAAGAAGGTATTCCCTTTATCTTAGAAGGGAGTGGCATTGACATGGTTTAGGCTATGTGATGATATGGGATCATGGAACTACAACCGATTGAAATTGCAATTTCATCAGAAGTTTTATCTTATGCATCTTGTTCATCGTGATCATAATTACATATATAATTTTTGGCCTTGCGAAGGAGAAAGCATCGCTCAAGCTTGGGGGAGGCTTAAGTCAATGTTATATTCATGCCCCAATCATGAGCTCTCAAGAGAAATGATTATTCAAAAAATTTATGCTCGGCTTTCTCTCAACAATCGCTCCATGCTCGATACTTCTTGTACTGGTTCTTTTATGATGAAGACTACTGAATTCAGATGAGATTTATTGGAAAGAACTAAACACAACTCTGAAGATTGGGATCTCGATGAAGGCGAAGTGTCAGGTATGACACCTAAGTTTGATTGTGTTAAATCTTTTATGGATACCGATGATTTTCATGGATTTAGCACTAAATATGGACTTGACCCTGAGATATTAGCTTCTTTCTGTGAATCATTTGCTACTCATGTTGACCTCCCTAAAGATAAGTGGTTTAAATATAATCCTCCCATTGAAGTAAAAGTAGTTGCACCTATTAAAGTTGAAGAAAAGACTATCACTTATAATGATCCTATTGTTCCTACTACCTATATTGAGAAACCACCTTTCCTTGTTAGGATAAAGGATCATGCTAAAGCTTCAACTGTGGTTCGTAAGAGTAATACTAGAATGCCTACACCACCTGAGAAAATTAAAGTTGAACCTAGTATTGCTATGGTTAAAGATCTCTTGGCTGATAATATTGATGGGAATGTTATTTACTTCTGTGATGAAGCGGCTAGAATTGCTAGACCCGATACTAAAATCATAGACCTGTTGTAGGCATGCCTGTTATTTCTGTTAAAATAGGAGATCACTGTTATCATGGCTTATGTGATATGGGTGCTAGTGCAAGTGCAATACCTCATTCCTTATACAAAGAAATTATGCATGCTATTGCACCTGCTTAGATAGAAGAAATTGATGTTGCAATTAAGCTTGCTAATAGAGATACTATTTCACTAGTTGGGATTGTTAGAGATGTTGAAGTCTTGTGTGGTAAAGTTAAATATCCTGCTGATTTTCTTGTTCTTGGTTCCCCACAAGATGACTTTTGTCCCATTATATTTGGTAGACCCTTCTTGAATACTATTAATGCTAAAATAGTTGCAAAAAGGTTATTGTTACGATTGGTTTAGGGGATATGTCTCATGAGTTTAATTTTGCTAAATTTAGTAGACAACCCCATGATAAAGAATTGCCGAGTAAGGATGGAATTATTGGTCTTGCTTCTATTGCCTTGCCTCCTAATGATCCTTTAGAACAATATTTGCTAGACCATGAAAATGATATGTTTACGAATGAAAGAAGGGAAATAGATGAAGTATTCTTTAAACAGGTACCTTTTTTGAAACACAACTTGCATGTTGAAATTCTAGGGGATCCTCCACCACCCAAGGGTGATCCCATGTTTGAGCTTAAACCACTACCTGATACTCTTAAATATGCTTATTTGATGAAAAGAAGATATATCTTGTTATTATTAGTGCTAACCTTTCAGAGAAGGAAGAGGGGAAATTATTGAATAACTCTGAAGAAGCACCGTGCTGCTATTGGATATACTCTTGATGATGTTAAGGGCATTAGTCCCACTCTTTGCCAGCACAAAATAAAATTGGAGAAAGACGCCAAACCAGTTGTTGATCACCAACGACGGTTAAATCCTAAGATGAAAGAAGTGGTAAGAAAATAAATACTAAATCTCCTGGAGGCAGGTATAATCTATCCCGTTGCTGATAGTCAGTGGGTAAGTCTTGTCCATTGTGTCCCTAAGAAGGGAGGTATTACTGTCGTTCCTAATGATAAAGATGAATTGATCCCGCAAAGAATTGTTACAGGTTATAGGATGGTAATTGATTTCCGCAAATGAAATAAAGCTACTAGAAAGGATCATTACCCTTTGCCTTTTATTGATCAAATGCTAGAAAGATTATCCTAACATACAAATTTTTTCTTTCTGGATGGTTACTCTGATTTCTCTTAAATACCTGTGTCAAAAGAGGATCAAGAAAAGACCACTTTTACTTGCCTTTCGGTACTTTTGCTTATAGATGTATGCCTTTTGGTTTATGTAATGCACCTGCTAACTTTCAAAGATGTATGCTGGCTATATTCTCTGACTTTTGTGAAAAGATTGTTGAGGTTTTCATGGATGATTTCTCCATTTATGGATCTTCTTTTGATGATTGCTTGAGCAACCTTGATCGAGTTTTGCAGAGATGTGAAGAAACTAATCTTGTCTTGAATTGCGAAAGATGCCACTTTATGGTTAATGAAGGCATTGTCTGGGGGAATAAAATTTCTGAAAGAGGTATTGAAGTTGATAAAGCTAAAGTTGATGCTATTGAAAAGATGTCGTGTCCTAAGGACATCAAAGGTATAAGAAGTTTCCTTGGTCATGCCGGTTTTTATAGGAGATTTATTAAGGACTTCTCTAAAATTTCTAGGCCTCTGACTAATCTCTTACAAAAAGATATTCCTTTTTCTTCGATGATGACTGTGTAGAAGCATTTGAAATACTTAAGAAAGCTTTGATTTCAGCACCTATCGTTCAGCCACGTGATTGGAATTTACCCTTTGAAATTATGTGTGATGCTCGTGATTATGCCGTAGGTGCTGTTTTAGGACAAAGAGTTGATAAGAAACTAAATGTTATCCAATATGCTAGTAAAACTCTAGACAGTGCCCAGAGAAATTATGCTACCACTGCAAAAGAACTTTTAGCAGTTGTATTTGCTTGTGTTAAGTTTAGACCATATATCGTTGACTCTAAAGTAACTGTTCACACTGATCATGCTGCTATTAAATATCTTATGGAAAAGAAAGATGATAAACCAAGACTTATTAGATGGGTTCTCCTACTACAAGAATTTGATTTGCATATTATTGATAGAAAGGGAGCTGAGAACCCCGTTGCAGACAACTTGTCTAGGTTAGAGAATTTTTTTCATGACCCACTACCTATTGATGATAGCTTCCCTGATGAACAATTAGCTGTCATAAATGCTTCTCGTACTGCTACATGGTATGCTGATTATGCTAATTACATTGTTGCTAAATTTATACCACCTAGTTTCATATACTAGCAAAATAAAAAGTTTTTCTATGATTTAAGACATTACTTCCAGGATGATTCACACCTTTATAAAGGAGTAGATGGTGTTATTAGACGTTGTGTACCTGAGCATGAACAGGAGCATATCCTACGCAAGTGTCATTCCGAGGCTTATGGAGGACACCACGCTGGAGATAGAACTGCACATAAGGTATTGCAATCCAGTTTTTATTGGCCTACTCTCTTCAAGGATGCCCGTAAGTTTGTCTTATCTTGCGATGAATGTCAAAGAATTGGTAATATTAGTAGACGTCAAGAAATGCCTATGAATTATTCACTTGTTATTGAACCATTTGATGTTTGGGGCTTTGATTTTCTGGGACCGTTTCCTTCCTCTAGTGTGTATACACATATTTTAGTTGTTGTTGATTACGTTACTAAGTGGGTAGAAGCTATTCCAACTAGTAGTGCTGATCATAACACTTCTATTAAGATGCTTAAAGAAGTTATTTTTCCAAGGTTTGGAGTCCCTAGATATCTAATGACTGATGGTGGTTCACATTTTATTCATGGTGCCTTTCATAAAATGCTTGCTAAGTATGATGTTAATCATGGAATTGCATCTCCATATCACCCACAGTCTAGTGGCCAAGTAGAACTGAGTAACAGAGAGCTTAATTTTTTTGACACCTGAAACAGTAGGAGAGGCTCCTACTGTATATATTGAATTGAAGTATCAAAAAGTTTAGTACAATGTCATATCCTTACATCCATAGCCATGATAAAATTAAGGGTATATGAAGGCAACCTAAGTAAGCACTAGACTATGTGGCAGAAAAGGACTGAATAAAAGTGGAAATGAATTGTTTGTGTTTCTCTTTAGCTCTATGTATGAGTAAAGAGAAGTCCTCTTTGAATCTTCTTGCCCATGACCCAACCGTGGGGTCAATTCTCCTAAAGTGCTTGTTATTTCTTTCCTTCCACAAACTCCATGAGGCATATAGGAAAATCTCCATAAACATTTGGTTGTTCCATACGGACTTTGCTTCCTTGATCCAGTTGAGGCGATCTCCATTAGTTGTCCAGTGGATATTCAAAGCGTCCCAACAGGCTGAACTGAAGTGGCAAGTAAAGATCATGTGTTCAATTGTTTCTTCCACATTGCTGCCAGATTGAATGCAACCATAATTGCCCCCGATGTTGTAGTGCCTTCTCTTCAACATGTTTCTGGTGTTGAGGCGATCAGAGAGAAGGAGCCAAACAAAGACTTTGATTTTCATTGTGGCCGAAGATTTCCAGAGCCATTTGTAGGTAATATGGGCTGTGGCCTCACGGAAATAGAAATTGTAGTATCTTTTGGCCGTGTATATCTCAGAGCCCCACTCGTAGATCCAGGAATCCATGTCATCACCCTCACCAATGCCAACATGCGCTGTAATCTCCTGTAGATGACGTAGCTCATTGTGCGCTTGCATGGACAGTGGTAGGTGAAAGGTTTCATTGAGATTAGTGCACCCAAGAAAATCTCGAACAGA
Organism: Triticum timopheevii; assembly: GCA_963921465.1. Lineage (NCBI taxonomy): Eukaryota > Viridiplantae > Streptophyta > Magnoliopsida > Poales > Poaceae > Triticum > Triticum timopheevii. Next base: position 176,777,241 of record OY997272.1, read on the forward strand.
GATGTCTTCAAGTTTGGCATAAGAAAAAGCACGTGGGTGTGAATCAGCAAGGACATCATCCAACCATAGATCTTTCCACATAAGCACAGTATCTCCTTTGCCAACAATCACTTTTGATATTCCTCTATAGATGGGAGTGAGTTTGAGCACATCTTTCCACCAGAACGATCCGCATGGATCAGAAGCGTGTGGGATTTTGTCATTGTAGTATGTGGACCAAATCAAGTCAACCCACGGCAGATCCCAGTGATTATAGAATTTGTGTAGGTATTTCATGAGTAGAGCATCAAGAGAGCTTAAATTGATTTGGCAAAAGACTGTTAATTGATCTAGAAAGAATTGGTCCAAGAAACTTGATGATGCATTATGGGCTTATAGAACTACATATAAATATCCTATGGGTATGTCTCCATATAAAATGGTTTATGGAAAAGCATTTCACTGACCTCTCGAACTAGAACATAAGGAAGATTGGGCCATTAAAGAGATCAATTATGATTTCAAACTTGCCGGTGAGAAGTGGTTATTTGACAATAGCTCACTTGATGAATGGAGAACTCAAGCCTATGAGAATGCCAAACTGTTTAAAGAAAAAGTTAAAAGATGGCATGACAAAAGGATACAAAAGCATGAGTTTAATGTAGGTGATTATGTGTTGCTTTTCAACTCTCGTTTAAGACTTTTTGTAGGAAAACTCCTTTCTAAATGGGAAGGTCCTTACGTTATCGAGCAGGTCTATCGCTCCGGTGCCATAAAAATCAACAACTTCGAAGGCACAAGTCCGAAGGTGGTGAACGGCCAAAGATTCAAACATTATATCTCAGCAATCCAATAAATGTTGAAACTAATGTTATTGAAACCGTGACCCCGGAGGAATACATAAGGGACACTTTCCAGAACATTTCAAACTCCGAAAAGGAATAGGTATGTGGTACGGTAAGTAAACCGACTCCAAAACTGTTCTAATAGCAATTTTTCTCCGTTTTGGAATATTTAAGAAAATAGGAAAATAAGAAGTAGTCTGGGAAGGACACGAGGCATCCACGAGGGTGGAGGGCGCACCCTACCCCCTGGGCGCGCCCCTGCTTCGTGGGCACCTCGTGTTCTCTTCGGACTCCGTTTTCTTGCACAATACTTCTTTTGGTTGGTAAAAATTCATTATATAATCTCCCGAAGGTTTTGACTACCCTATCACGCAAATATCCTCTGTCTTTGTTTCAAGTTGTTTTCTGTCAGATTTGTCAAGGCCAGGCATCATGTCGTCACCCTCCTCCAACAATGAAGGCAACGATGCTTGGCTAGTGAAGATGGAGCTGAAGAGAGAAGAACCCGGGGAGATCAACAAGGATGATAGGATCAAGAAGGTCATGGAGGATCAAGCTCCGGCGGTAGAAGAAGAAGACATCCTTCAACCTCATCACAACCTTCTTACCCCAACTGAGATTGAAGCTTTCAAGATGATTGAGTTAGCTCGCATAAAAAACAAGTATCTCACACGTGAAAATATGTTGTTGAAGGAGCATATAACCGCACTCAAGGGCATTATCCGCAAACTGGAGGAGCTCCTATGCTCGATGTGCGACTATCCATCATCACCACCATCTTCTTCACCAGCAAAGGAGAACTGAACACATGGGTATGGGCATTCCCCTTGGCAACTGCCAAGCTTGGGGGAGGTGCCCCGGTATCATATCACCATCACACTCCTATCTTTACCGTTTTTCTTAGTTGGATCCTTTTGGTAATATCTTGATCTAGTAGAACAAAGTTTTGGTATGATTTAGTTTTGAGTTTTGCTTTATGATCCCTCTATGTAATTGAGTCCGTGAGCTATATATAATAAAGATTAGTGTTGATTCAAGGGCTTGATTATCTTGTTATGATCTTGAGAAAAAGAAAAAGAAAGAATAAAAAGAAATCTGAGATCATATGGATCTTATGGAGAGTAATGACTCCACATAAATAGTATGATGAATAAAAGTTTTTGAGAGTTGACAAACATAGTTTTGGTCATCGTTGCAATTAATAGGAAGTAATAAAGAAAGAGTGGTTCTCACATATAAATATACTATCTTGGACATATTTTATGATTGTGAGCACTCATTAAAATATGATATGCTAAAGAGTTGATGTTGGACAAGGAAGATAACGTGATGGGTTATGTTTTCTTATATCCGAAATAAAGTATATTGTCATGGATCATCCAACATGTTGAGCTTGCCTTTCCCCCTCATGCTAGCCAAATTCTTTGCACCAAGTAGAGATACTACTTGTGCTTCCAAATATCCTCAAACCCAGTATTGCCATGAGAGTCCACCATATCTACCTATGGATTGAGTAAGATCCTTCAAGTAAGTTGTCATTGTTGTATGCAATAAAAATTGCTCTCTAAATATGTATGACTTATTAGTGTGGAGAAAATAAGCTTTATACGATCTTGTGATATGGAAGCAACAAAAGCGACGGACTGCGTAATAAAGGTCCATATCACAAGTGGCACTATAAAGTGACCTTATTTTGCATTAAGATTTCGTGCATCCAACCATAAAAGCACATGACAACCTCTGCTTCCCTCTGCGAAGGGCCTATCTTTTATTCTTGTCTTATACATTATGCAAGAGTCAGGGTGATCTTCACCTTTCCTTTTTACATTTTATCCGTTGGCAAGCACCTTGTGTTGGAAAGATCCTGATATATATATCAAATTGGATGTAATTTAGCATGAACTATTATTGTTGACATTACCCTTGAGGTAAAAGGTTGGGAGGCAACACTATAAGCCCCTATCTTTCTATGTGTCTGATTAAAACTTCGTACCCATAAGTATTGCGTGAGTGTTAGCAATTGTGAAAGACTAAATGATAGTTCAGTATGTGGACTTATTGAAAAGCTCTTATATTGACTCTTTCCGATGTTATGATAAATTGCAATTGCTTCAATGACCGAGATTATAGTTTGTTAGCTTTCAATGAAGTTTCTGATTCATACTTGACATTGTGGATAGATTATTACTTGAGCATAAGAAATCATATGACAATATATATATATATATATATATATATATATATATATATGTATATATGTTGTTGTTATAAGAATGATCATGATGCCCTCATGTCCGTATTTTATTTTATCGACACCTCTATCTCTATGCATGTGGACATATTTTTCGATTTCGGCTTCCGCTTGAGGACAAGTGAGGTCTAAGCTTGGGGGAGTTGATACGTCCATTTTGCATCATGCTTTTATATCGATATTTATTGTGTTGTTGGCTGTTATTACACGTTATGTCACAATACTTATGCCTATTCTCTTTTATTTTACAAGGTTTACATGAAGAGGGAGAATGTCGGCAGCTGGAATTCTGGGCTGGAAAAGGAGCAAATATTAGAGACCTAAACTGGACAACTCCAAAAGTCCTGAAACTCCCTGAAAGTTATTTTTGGAATTAATAAAAAAATATTGAGCGAAGAAAGTACCAGAGGGGGCCCACACCCTGGCCACGAGGGTGGGGGGCGCGCCCTACCCCCTAGGCGCGCCCCCTGCCTCGTGGGCCCCCTGGCAGTCCTCCGGTGGCCATCTTCTGCTATATGAAGTCTTTTACCATGGAAAAATCATAAGCAAGCTTTCCGGACGAAACACCGCTGCCACGACGCGGAACCTTGGCGGAACCAATCTAGGGCTCCGACGGAACAGTTCTGCCGGGGAAACATCCCCCCTTGAGGGGGAAATCATCACCATCGATCCTCTCATCGGGAGGGGGTCAATCTCCATCAACATCTTCGCCAGCACCATCTACTCTCAAACACTAGTTCATCTCTTGTATCCAATCTTTGTCTCAAAGCCTCAGATTGGTACCCGTGGGTTGATAGTAGTATTGATTACTCCTTGTAGTTCATGCTAGTTGGTTTATTCGGTGGAAGATCATATGTTCAGATCCTTTATGCATATTAATACCCCTCTGATTATGAACATGAATATGATTTTTGAGTAGTTACGTTTGTTCTCGAGGACATGGGAGAAGTCTTGCTATAAGTAGTCATGTGAATTTTGTATTCGTTCGATATTGTGATGAGATGTATGTTGTCTCTCCTCTAGTGGCGTTATGTGAACGTCGACTACATGACACTTCACCATTGTTTGGGCCTAGAGGAAGGCATTGGGGAGTAATAAGTAGATGATGGGTTGCTAGAGTGACAAAAGCTTAAACCCTAGGTTATGCGTTGCTTCGTAAGGGGCTGATTTGGATCCATATGTTTCATGCTATGGTTACGTTTACCTTAATACTTATTTTGTAGTTGCGGATGCTTGCAAGAGGGGTTAATCATAAGTGGGATGCTCATCCAAGAAAGGGCAGTACCCAAGCACCGGTCCACCCACATATCAAATTATCAAAGTAACGAAAGCGAATCATATGAGCGTGATGAAAAGTAGCTTGACGATAATTCCCATGTGTCCTCGGGAGCGTTTTCCTTCATATAAGAATTTGTCCAAGCTTGTCCTTTTCTACAAAAAGGATTGGGCCACCTTGCTGCACCTTCTTTACTTTTATTACTTGTTACCCGTTACGAATTACCTTATCACAAAACTATCTGTTACCGATAATTTCAGTGCTTGTAGAGAATACCTTACTGAAAACCGCTTGTCATTTCCTTCTGCTCCTTGTTGGGTTCGACACTCTTACTTATCGAAAGGACTACGATAGATCCCCTACACTTGTGGGTCATCAAGGTTGGAGGGGTATATATAGCCTCCACACAAAATCTAACCGTTACACACAATATACCAAACTCGGTGGGACCGAATCAGAAAACTCGGTCGGACCGATTTAGTACATGATGTGACCGTTAGGCAAATTCGGTGGGACCGATATGGTCAACTCGGTGGGACCGATGTGCAAGGGTTAGGGTAAAATCTCATCTCGGTTTGACCGATTACACATATGGTAATAAGGAAAACAGAGAGTTGGTCAGGCAAACTCGGTGGGACCGATTACATAATCTCGGTGGGACCGAAATTATTTCAATAGACAACTGAGAGTTTGCAAGCCCATCTCAGTGAGACCGAGATCCCATCGGTGTGACCGAACTGATTAGGGTTTCTGGCAATGGCTATGACAAATGAACTCGGTGGCGTTGGATGGATCAAATCGGTGGGGCCAAGTTTGACTTTTGGTTTTGGACAATTGTGGATATGAGAAAGTGGTTGAGGGCTTTGGAGCATATCACCAAGCACTTTGAGCAAGCAGGCCATTAAGCAACACCTCATCCCTTTTAATAGTATTGGCTTTCCTATAGACTCAATGTGATCTTGGATCACTGAAAATGGAAAATGCAGAGTCCTGAGCTTTGAGCCTGAGCCAATCCTTTGTCCTTAGCATCTTGAAGGGGTTCCACATCCTCTTGTCCATGCCACTCCACTGTTGGACTTATCTGAAATATATTGGATGGAAGTATCAGTCCAACAAGAGATATGTTGACATCAATTACCAAAATGACCCAGCGAGCACTTGTGCTTTCACCGGCATACTTTCCGTCTTGCAGTCTCGTCCTCAAACCATTTTTGATAAACCACCATGTGTTATCCTTCCCTTATTACATGGAGTATGCTTCTTTTTTGTCGGTGTATGTGTCTTCAACTCGTGTTATTGGGCAGTAATTGTTTCCTTTCTACCTCCTTTTGCAAATAGGGCTATCCATTTTCACCTCGTTGCTATTGCAACCTTTTGGTGAACTGCACAAATCACTTTTTTCTTAAGAGTGGTTTTTGCACTTCCGCCAAAATGTCACACGGGCAACGTTTTTACATTTCTGGGGGACTGCAGAAAGGGAGATTGGTTTTGCTATCCTCCTCATCCAACTTCGTGCCTAATCTTCTCCAACAAGTAGTTAGTCTTAAAGAGAGATCGTAGAGGTGATCGGCTTCTATTTGTGTGTGTTATGTTTCATCATCTAGTTCCACTTTTTTTGTAATCACACTAACTGGATACCTTTGCAAATAGGGATGGTCTACTTGATTTTAGTGGAGCTGCACAAAATGATTGGATTGTGGTGTCCTCCATACACCTCTTTTTGGCTATAGAGCTGGGCGAAACTAGCTACCAAGAAATGAACACTTTGCCAAGGAAATGGAGCCATGCCTACGAACAACATTGATCACTTATATATTTTTCTTTATTTGTACACCTTCTCACAACTTTGTCTACAGTTGTGATGTGAATATTGGCGCTGATCTGCGAACCATTGAGATGCATTAGCAGCCATGGTAGTTTCATTTGCATTTGATGGAATGTTGTAACGAGATAATCTTGAGGCAAGAGACATGAATCCTAAGTTGAAACCTTTTTCCTGTGGGAACCAAAGTTGAAACCTTCATAGCATCACAATACAATTTCATTAAAATTATGCGGACATATAAACAAATCCTGAAGGATTGATAGCAATGCCAGAAACAGTTCAACTTTGTTTCACCGACAAGTGGGACATCCTTCATCCGGCTCCACCTACCATGCAGCAATATTGAGTGCACAACTGCATGGAAAGATTCACCCCGCTCATTGCGCCGCAGTAGTAATGACTAGTGAGCAGTCAAATCAAAGCGTCCCACCTTCGCCACAGTAAGTTGCTCGAACGAAGCAACCATCATTTCTCAGTTCCTTGAATCCGCTGGTACTCCCATATTCCCAGAGTAATAAGTTGCTTGGGCAAAGCAACCATCACTTCACTTTTCCCACAGTAAGTACTAGTACCTCCTTTTTTTACTCTAGAAACAACCACACACACAAATATTGGCGGTAGCAGCACATCAACTGTATCAAAAATTGAAACCAACCAATGAACTACTACTAATGGTGAGCGTTTGCTAGTACGTATCATGTACTCCGTCTGTCCATGTATATAGGGCTTAATGCGTTTTCCGAGACTAACTTTGGCCCTGTTTGGATCCATGGGTTAGAGTTAGTTTGAGCTAGTTGGGGCTCAAGTAGCCCTAAAGTATCCAAACATGAGGGTTAAATTGGAGCAAGTTAGACTTGTTCGGTTCAACCGCCTCCCTAGGTGTTTGGAGAGGAATTGGCCGGCACGAGGCGGTTCTATAGGTGGGAAGGCAGCTTGTAAGCAAATGTTTCTCCTCACGCTACCACCGACCACGCACACGTTGGTGAGGGAGAAGGCATAGTAAGCAAGCTTCTCGTCGCTCTGCAAGTTGACGGGACACATCAAAGTTATTTAGTATGTACTCTCTCAAAAAAGGGCTGACCATGTCATGGCTACCATCCCATGCTCCGTCATTGAGTACATGCACTATTCGCATGCCATCGAGGAGAAAAGTATTGCGTATTAGGTGCCATCAAAGTGCATGACTCACTTACGCACTGCTTATCTGATTATCTCCATTTTCTTGCATGACACGTGAACCTTGATGCTAGATGTCTCACGTGTTGGCAAAAGGATGAACAAAGCTCACATCAAAAAAAGAGAGTGGAAGAACGTAGATTCCCGACGACCGAGAAGGAGCAAGGAACCTCGTGGTGGAGCGTCTGCACTCATAAAATTTTATATTATTCAACGATATAAAATCAACCAATCATCTCCAAGTGGACTGGAAGAGTACGAAACATGGCAGCCCAGTGTAGTTACATCATACTACATGGCCAACCCACGCTATCACCATATTTCATGGCTTCCGTGCGACACCTAGCTCTAGTAATCCAGTAGCCTATATCGCTTCTCGCTCCTCGTCACTCTCAAAATGCGGCGGGCTAGCGTTTTTGCCGTCTATTGAGGTCGGTTAACTCATCACATGTTAGCGACAAGCCAAGAGCATTTTAAAACAAATGTACTCTATTGTTATGCCAAGAATAGGAAGCACTTTGACCGACGGACCAAGCGAGACAGGCGTGCTATGCCGTGAGTGGGTCTAGTTTCTCGTTTTGAACACGTTTAGAACACTTGGTTTTGACTATTGATAAGATTTTATATAGGGCCTAATGTATTTGTAGCGACCAGACCTCAAACAGTATGATCTCTGTGCATCAGTGTCATCCCTGAATCGGTAATGCTGACACGCATAGTACTTGAGGATTTATAACATAGTAGCAATCACACACTTATTACATCGAATGTCTCAAAAGAGAACTTATTACAATAAATATGGCTTAAGGCCATCTAAAATCGATAACAGCGGAAGGCTTGGAAGATAAAGTGAGTCCATCAACTCCAACGGCATCACTAAGTGAAATACAACGACCTATGGCACCTTATTCGTCGTCTGAAAAGTCTGCAACATGAACGTTGCAGCCCGAATCGGGTCAGCACATTGAATATACTGCCAATGTAACACATAGAGTAATGAACAGAATAATTGCTATCACTACATGCATATATGGCTGGTGGAAAGCTCTATGGTTATGGTTTTGCATAAAGCCAATTTTCCCTACAACAAAGGAATAAATTTTATTTAACTATCATGGTGGTTGTTAAAAATTGAGAAGGTTCCTCCAACTCAATCCCAATTAATCATCATCATTAAACCCAATCAAATTATACTAAGAATGATGAGATCAACATAATAATCCAAGAACAAAACGTCCATAACCGGGGACACGGCTAACCATCATTAGTTTGTACACTGCAAATGTTTGCGCACTTTTCCCCACAAGACTCGAATACATCCATGGTCGGAGAATCGAGACACAGTCTTTCTGAAGCATTAACTCTTTACTCTGGATAGACAGTACCGCCTACAACCCACTACATCTGCTAGTCTACCTCTTCAAGAGCTTGACGCAACTTACTCAACTATGCCAGAGCCCATAATGGCTTGTGGCTGCACACGGAAGTTTCTAGCATGAATAATCTTACGATCCCTTTGAGCCTAGGTGGCGGACCGTAGGATGATCACACGGGTACTCCGGGATATCCTAGGACAACGCTGGATTCTCTAGGTGCCCTGACAACCACTGGGTACTCCAGGGTGCCTCAAGTAATCCATCCAGATGTGTATTTAAGTAGCCACCTTAAGTTAACCATTAATTAACAATACTCACATCTGTCATGGATTTACTCACCCAAACCATGTCTACAAGCATAGCATAGCAATATAAGCATAACGTAGAAGTAACTCCCAAAGGTTTGATAATAAACATGAAAATAGGTTCTACCTAGTCATCTACTTCCCAAACCCCACATATTAATCAGATGTTAACCATGCAATTGTTTGAGGATTGATCTAATGCAATAAAACTAGGTAGTAAAGAGGTATGATCAAAGTGTTACTTGCCTTGCTGATGATCCATGAAAACTAGAGACTCGTAGTAGCATGCTTCGCACTCCGGGTACTCTATTGCAAAGAACAAGCATACAATAAGCACTCAACTAGAAGCACGGGTAAAACTCAAATAAGATATCTAACCAGAAAGTTCAACTTAAGAACTCCGGTTTGCAAAAAGAATCAAATCAAACGAAGCAAAGGAACTCAAACTGCGAAAGAAACAAGATCCATTTACTAATATGGACTTAAGTCAAATTCTACAGTAGCAAAATCTTGCTCAAGTTGGTTAAATAGAAAGAGGGCTTCGAGACAAAGATCTAGGCGCTTGAATCGCCTGATTCTGATAAACGAGCGAAAAGATAAACTAAAACGAAAATCAGGGCAGAAATCGCGATCGAAAATAATCGCGGAAAACCCTGGCAAAAGAAAAACTGACGAATAGGCTAACGAACGAATGTTCCCTGTCTGCGGCTAACGGGTGAAAACCGTTCGTAAAAACAAACATACGAACAAGCGTTCGCTAAATAATTAAACCATGGAAAAAAGGAAAAACCATTCTAAAAAAATAACCGAGGGTTTCTAATAAAACCGAACGGTTTTCCTCCGAAAACCAGAGGCTACCTCGGGTCGCGTGACGGCGGCGGCAGCAGCGAGCAACTCCGATTGGGCGGTGGGATCAGCGGCGAGGCGGCGGTCGGCGGCGACGGCGTCCGGCGGCGGGGCGGGGCGGCGGGTGGCGGCGGGTGGCGGCGGCGGTGGATCGGTCTGGGGCGGGGCTAGGGTTTGGGGCGGCTTAGGCCTTGCCTCTTAAAGGTCTGCCTGGCTAGAGTCCTAGTCACGCACGGCCCGGCTAGGTCGATTGACTTTTTTTTAATAATTCCGCGCAGAAAAACGAAGAAAAGAAATATTAAACGGACTCCAAAAATCCTGAAATAAATTTTCCCCGTCCTCTAAAAATATAGCGGACAAAGTGAACATTTATTTGAGCCTATAATGCAATTTTGAATAATCCATTTTTTCCTAATTCAAATAAAAATAGCGATAAAACTCCAAATAAAATTCTTATTTGATTTTAATATTTAACCTACAATATTTCCTTATTTTGGGAAAGTCATTTTATCCCCTCTCTTTTATTTTCATATAAGAAATATTCGAAGTGAAAATAATTAAAATCAAATGATCCTCTTTTCAAAATTTGAGAGAACTCAAATATGAAAATAACAAAATCCCCAACTCTCTCCGTGGGTCCTTGAGTTGCGTAGAATTTCTAGGATCAACCCAAAAGTCAATAAAATATGATATGCATTGATAATCTAATGTATAACATTCCAAATTGAAAATTTGGGATGTTACAGTATTCTTCGAGGATGCCTTTGACTATTGCTAAGATTTTATATAATTTGAAAATTATATCATTTGAAGATACTTTCACGCTTCGTTTTCAAAATAAAAGATCCTTTCACATACGAATTTGACTGTATGCTTTGAGAAACTTGCATGTCCTATACTGCTCCTGTTTGAATACTCTAACATAGCTAGAGGTTAGACTAACTCATGACTAACCCTGAACTAACTCTAGCCAAAGAGGTGTTTGGCTGAGAGGTTTAGACTGACAATAAAAGCACTTGATGGAGAGAGAAAAGTGATTTTTCAGTGGGCCCAATGAGAACTATCTCCAATTAGCACCTTGTCGGTGTCAAAACCGGCGGATCTCGGGTAGGGGGTCCCGAACTGTGCGTCTAGGCGGATGGTAACAGGAGACAAGGAACACGATGTTTTTACCCAGGTTCGGGCCCTCTCGATGGAGGTAAAACCCTACTCCTGCTTGATTAATATTGATGATATGGGTAGTACAAGAGTGGATCTACCACAAGATCAAGGAGGCTAAACCCTAGAAGCTAGCCTATGGTATGATTGTTGTTCGCCCTATGGACTAAAAACCCTCCAGTTTATATAGACACTGGAGAGGGCTAGGGTTACACAGAGTCGGTTACAATGGTAAGAGATCTACATATCCGTATTGCGAAGCTTGCCTTCCACGCCAAGGAAAGTCCCATCCGGACACGGGACGAAGTCTTCAATCTTGTGTCTTCATAGTCTTGGAGTCCGGCCGATGATGATAGTTCGGCTATCCGGACACCCCCTAGTCCAGGACTCCCTCAGTAGCCCCTGAACCAGGCTTCAATGACGACGAGTCCGACGCGCATATTGTCTTCGGCATTGCAAGGCGGGTTCCTCTTCCAAATAATCCATAGAAGATTGCGAACGCCAGGATAGTGTCCGGCTCTGTAAAATAAATTCCACATACCACCGTAGAGAGAATAATATTTACACAAGTTCAATCTGCTGACGCATTTTGTGGCGTGACGTCACACCACTACCAAGCCTTTACTTGAATCGTTTTTATTATACCACCTCAGCGCGTTTAGCGAAGCGGTTTCCTTGGCACGTCTTGTCGAAGCAGATCGTGTTCCCCTTATTCCGAGATTCCCATCAATACGGACGTGGGTAACCCAACCGCGCCATTGATTGCGGCACTTGGGGGATAAGCGAGTTTTACCAGGCTAGTAGGGAGGCATAGTTTCATCCGCCCATATATAAGGGGATAAGGATCCACTTCCTTTACCTACGCCTTCTTCCTCCTTTGCTTATCCATCTCTGCGCACTCGAGCTCCAGCGCCCAAGTCCGCACATCTCATCTCGACCCTTTCCAGCCATGTCCGGAGCGGGAGGCAAGTGGATGGCCTCCTCCGTTACGGAGGGGCACATCGAGAAGCTGCGCAGCGCTGGATATCTGTCCAGCGACATCGCGCACCGGCTGCCCGACGAGGGGCAGCTCATCCCCACCCCCAGGCCTCATGAGAGGGTCGTATTTCTTCCCCACTTCCTCCGCGGACTGGGCTTCCCACTTCACCCCTTTGTCTGGGGGCTCATGTACTACTACGGCCTGGACTTCCACGATCTGGCCCCAAACTTCATCCTCAACATCTCGGCGTTTATCTTCGTGCGCGAGGCCTTCCTCTGCATCCAGTCCCACTTCGGCTTGTGGCTAAAGACCTTCAATGTCAAGCCGAAGGTTGTGAAGGGCAGACAAGCGGAGTGCGGAGGCGCCATGGTGGGCAAAATGCCCAATGTCACTTGTCTTGAGGGTGCCTTCGTGGAATCCATCAAAGGGTGGCAATCGGGGTGGTTCTACATCACCGAGACGCGTGACCCTAAATGGGCAGCGGCCCCCAAGTTCAGATCTGGCATCCCCATGCAGCTCACCTCCTGGAAAGAGAAGGGCTTGCTTTGTGGTAGTTCGGAGGAGCTGACCGGACTCCAGTCCTATGTCCAGACCCTGGTGAACAAGAAGCTCAAGCTTGTCAATGTGATCCAGGTCATGCTCGTCCACCGGATTCTCCCCTGCCAGCAACGGGCCTTCAATTTGTGGGAGTTTGATCCGGCATAGCACCGGAAATTGAGCAGGCTCTTCGACACGACGTACGAAGCTGCCTGGAGGGTGCTGTTTAAGGGCGCCGAAGCTCCCGCATCCGCGACCGAAGATCGCGGATTCAGCACACAGCGCCCGGCCGGCGATGTAAGCTATGTCATCCTTTATGGGACACTTATTTTTTTCTCATAGTTTGACTCTATGCGGGATCTAAACTCTCGATACCTTTAACAGGCCTGGCAGAAGACGTCCGGACGGGTTAACTGTCCGGCTCCCCTTCCAGAAGACCCAGCGGACACCCGTTTGACGGGGCTACTGGTCCCGACACTTTACGTGGTGCCGGAGAAGAAGGCCAAGAAGAAGGCCACGGGAACCCGAAGGTGTTCCCGGCGTCAGGTGATATCGGACTCATCGTCCGATGACTCCAAGTCGGACTCCTCCCCCGAAGACGAGGAGGAGAAGAAAGAGGCCTCTCCCCCAGCGGGGGGAGAGAAGAAGAGGAAGGCCTCCCCAACGAGGGAGGTCGAAGGGTCCAAGAAGGGAAGGACCCTTCCCCGGACTGCTCCGCCAACGTTGGCGACAACAACGAGGAGTGGCCCTCAAGGGCCAAGCCCTTGGCGAGATCGTAAGTATCCAGACTCCTAGATAATTTATAATTTTTCTTTTTGCCACAGGGTGTCTTTCTAATGCCGCATACAACCTGCAGTCCGGCCAAGGACGATCTTCCCGCTTCGTCGAGCGGGTCCTTGGGCACGTCGGATATGGATTCTCTTCCGACCGCCTCAACCCCCCGTGGCGCTGACGACGCCAAGGTGGGGTCCCGGGAGGGGACCCGCCAGGAGGAGGAGGCACCGGAGGTGCCGCAAGGCAACCTCCCGGACTCTGCACCGGACTCCGCACCAGAACCTGCAGTGGTTCCGGAGTCCGGCGAGCGGCCCCTTCGTAAGAAGGGCAAGACTGTGACACCGGCGGCCTCTGTCCAACGGAGGCGCCGGATAACTTGCTGGAGGCGCTCAACGGCGCTTCCATCAAAGAAGAACACCGCACTGTCATGAGTGCGGTGATTCAGAAGGTTCAGCTCGCCAAGAGCGGGCTGACCGAAGCCCGCAGCAGCCTTCTAACAGGCTTTGAGGTAAGAATTTTAAGATATGTAATGTAATACTGCATAGACAGTAGCCCCTGATGCTCGGTTCGGTGTTCGGAAAGAAAAGCCGGACTGAGGATCTAAAAAGATATACGCAGGAGGTGTAAAAAATATGTCAATATGGGACTGCAGGCTGCGCTGCTGACCTCTGCCGCACTGACTGCGAAGGTTGATGCTTTGAAGTAGAGCCTCGAGCGGTCCAAGAGCGAGCTCGGCCATGCCAAGAAGCAGCTCGAGGACAAGGAAGGTGAGTAACACCATATTAAGTTTGTACCTTACAGAAAAGGATTTGGTTGCAAGAGAAATAACAAGGACAACATGGGTACTACAGGGGCCACGAACGAGGTGGCGACCCTGAAGGAGGCGGTGTCTGCGGCCGAACGCAATGTGGCCACAGAGCGAGCCGAGCGGGAGAAGCAGGAGGCGCGGGTGGCGGAGGTTCAGCAAGAGCTCCAGGCTCTCATGGATAAACATGAGAGTTTGGAGCGTGACTCAAAGACTCGAGAGTCCGAGCTTGCATCGGCTCTTGAGAGTGCCAAAGCCGCTAAGGCCGAAGCCCACAAGGCCCTCCAGGAAATCGAGGATTTGAAGAAAATAGCAGCGGGTAAGGCATTTTTCATGCAAAGCAAGCATGTGAATGTGAATTACCTATTACTTACCCGAATTCGGAGCTCTCCAGGAGCGTTCGCGGATCTGCCCCGCAGCGTGTCAGATGCTGCCGCTTTCTACCGGGTCAAGGAGGGGAGCTCGACGGAGAAGGTCTTCTGGTCTCAGTATGCTGAGGCCGGACATCCGGTGCCCCTTAGCGACCAGCTGAAGCAGCTGGTCGAGCTCCACAAGGTGGCCGAACAGGCCGTGAAGGGCCTCATAGTTCGGTTGTGGCCTGGGGAGGCCATGCCTGGGAGCTACTTCGGCCTGGTGCGGCGGCTGGTGGATGCGTGTCCCTGGGTTGAAGTCGTCAAGCAGTCCGCCTGCATTGAAGGTGCCCGTCGGGCCCTTGCCCGTGCAAAGGTGCACTGGGGCAGGATGGACGCTGAGAAGCTTGTGACGGACGCGCCACCGGCGGGCAAGGAGTATCACACGCCCGAAATGTATTATAAGAGTGTCCTGAAGGGTGCCCGCATGATTGCGGGTGAGTGCTCCAAAGATGTAATATTTGAGTAGGCTCGCATTTTGTTATCCTGTGCGTTGAAAACTTTGTTCATATGCGCTAAGCAACGTTTGTTAATTTAAAATATTACCTTTTGTGCAGCCGTTTATCAAATCTGACAGATGGCAAGTCGTCGGCTTCAGCCCCCATGCCACTAGTGCTGTGGTGTTCGGGATAAACTTGAGCGCTCTTGTTCCCATGTTTGGGTCCATCTAGGGAGGAGCGCAACACAACGAACGAGGCAACCGGACTTATAATGCTTGAACACTCTTACTTAGCCATAGAATTCTATAATTTTAAATTTCGGCGAAGCCCCTAGTGTTCGGAAGACCGAGTTCGGGGCGCTATCCACGCCTGGGCCGGACAAAGCCGGTTCCTCGCTCTAAGCGGCATAAGTCTTTAGGGACTCGAAAAAACCTCTCGAACAGCGACCAGCTCTCGCCGTATCATGACGGTCAGTTTTAGCTTTCTCCACTGAGGCGCTCGCCCAGCTCAACCGGGGCGCAATCGCAGAGGTTCTCCCAGTGCTACCTTAGCCGATATAACGGAACGTAAGGTACCAAAACATGGGAGCCGGGCAAACCCAACTATTGACCCAAGACATGATTCGGAGCCGATGCATATAGTGCTATAAGTTCGGGGTGCCGCACTTGTGAAAGTGTTCGGACTTATCACACCATAATGTGGGGAACTTAAGCCCCTGGTGTATTTAACCGTACCGGAGTGCACGGATGCAACATGTCATAAATGAACATATGTATAAGAAAGAAATGCAATTATAAGCAAAAAGCGATGCATTGTTTATTCCCAGAATACTCCCATGAATGCAGAACGATACAAATAGTGCGGTAAGCAAGGGATGGGACTATTAAACATGTCCCCCTCCAGGGGTAGGCTGCGGAATTGTGTATAAAACAGATTTAATGCTCCTAATGGAGACCACTTGAGTGTTCGTCGTAGCCTTTCTCCTTCCCTGGCTGTTGCATCGTGAGTTCGGCAGGTCTACTGCCGGATAGGCCCTCTAGTAAGTGGAGTCCTGTGGATAAGAAAAAAAAAGGATGAGACACTTGGGAGCCCTTGGTGTGGTTGAGCCGCACTCTGGTCCTGTTGTGGTCGTGCCCCTCCCCCTATGCCCATGGTATCTCCAGAGCGTAATGATGTACGCGAAGGACCAGTCTTGCAATTTTGTGAGGGCTGGGGTTGGGGCCACATTGCTACGCGTGCTCGGAACGTGCCAGGTGGTCTTGTTGTAAGTTACTCCGGGCGCGTTTGGCCGTGTCCGGTCGCTTAACGGCCGGACTCAAAAATTGCCTTAAGAGGCTGCTCCGTACTTCTACCGCGAGAGCCACTGTGTGTTCCTCCGTTCGGAGGGAGCGTTCAGTGTTTCCATTGACCGTAATGACTCCTCGAGGGCCCGACATCCTGAGATTGAGGTATGCGTAGTGCGGCACCGCGTTGAACTTTGCGAACGCGGTTCGTTCGAGTAGAGCATGATAGCCGCTGCGGAACGGGACTATATCGAAGATTAACTCCTCGCTTTGGAAGTTATCCGGGGATCCGAAGACCACTTCCAGTGTAACTGAGCCTGTACAATTCACCTGGTATGACGCCTTTGAAGGTCGTCTTTGTGGGTTTAATCCTTGAGGGGTCTATGCCCATCTTGCGCACTGTATCCTGGTAAAGCAGGTTCAGGCTGCTGCCGCCGTCCATCAGGACTCTAGTGAGGTGAAATCCATCGACGATTGGGTCTAAAACCAATGCGGCGAATCCACCGTGGCGGATACTAGTGGGGTGGTCCCTTCGACCAAAAGTGATCAGGCAGGAGGACCATGGGTTAAACTTCGGGGCGACTGGCTCCATCGCGTATACGTCCCTGAGTGCGCGCTTCCTCTCCCTCTTGGGTATGTGAGTTGCGTATATCATGTTCACCGTCCGCACTTGTGGGGGGAAACCCTTCTGTCCTCTATTGTTCTGCGGCCGGGTCTCTTCCTCGTCATCACTATGCAGCCCCTTGTCATTGTTTTCGGCAATTAAATTGCCTGCCTGCTTGAATACCCAACAATCCCTGTTGGTGTGATTAGCTGGTTTTTTGGGGGTGCCATGTATCTGGCAAGAGCGGTCGAGTATTCGGTCCAAATTGGACGGCCCCGGAGTAGTTCTTTTGAATGGCTTTTTCCGCTGACCGGGTTTAGAGCCTCTGAATCCGGTGTTGACTGTCGTATCCTCAGTGTTGTCGCTGTTAACGCGGCGTTTGTTTTTATTGCGACGCGACCTGCCATTGCGGTCCTTGTTATCCGGACTGCCAGAATTTTTGCTGAGGTTGTTACTACGGGTTAGCCAGCTGTCCTCTCCCGCGCAGAAGCGGGTCATGAGTGATGTGAGGGCTGCCATGGATTTCGGTTTTTCCTGTCCTAGGTGCCAGGCCAGCCACTCGTCGCGGATGTTATGTTTAAAGGCTGCGAGGGCCTCTGCATCCTGACAGTCGACGATTTGATTTTTCTTTGTTAAGAACCGTGTCCAGAACTGTCTGGCCGATTTGTCTGGCTGCTGAATTATGTGGCTTAGGTCATCGGCGTCTGGTGGTCGCACATATGTGCCCTGGAAGTTGTCAAGGAATGCGGCTTCCAGGTCATCCCAACACCCAATTGATTCTGCTGGGAAGTTGTTAAGCCAATGCCGAGCTGGTCTTTTAAGCTTGAGTGGGAGATATTTGATGGCGTGAAGATCGTCACCATAGGCCATGTGGATATGAAGGAGATAGTGTTCGATCAAAACCGCGGGGTCTGTTGTGCCATCGTAGGATTCAATGTTCACGGGTTTAAACCCTTCGGGGATTTGATGATCCATTACTTCGTCTGTGAAGCATAGTGGGTGTGCGGCGCCTCTATATTGGGCTATATCACGACGTAGCTCCAACGAGCTTTGTCTACTGTGTTCGGCCCGGCCGGAGTTGCCGTATCCGGTGCGACGGTCGTCGTCGCGCATCGTGGGGCGCCCACGCGATCCGTAGATCGATCTTGATTGTCTTGCCTTATCCTCCAATATGTCTCGCAAGTCCGGCGCATTCCCCCGTGGCTTCGTACTTTTCGAGCGGTGCCGGGGTATGGTTCTAATGGAGGGCCTAAAGGCCTCTCTGTTGCGGCCACGAGGTGGTCGGTCAGCCATATTGTGCGCTAGTGATGCAGGTTTATATGCCTCCTCCTCTAATCGGGGGAGCAACTTGCGTTTGGGGTAGCTTTTGGAGGGGCGTTCGAGTTCATACTCTTCGGCCGCAAGGACTTCAGTCCATCTGTCGGCTATCAGGTCTTGATCAGCTCTAAGCTGTTGCTGCTTTTTCTTTAGGCTATTTGCCGTGCCCATTAGCCTGCATTTGAAACGCTCTTGTTCAACGGGATCCTCGGGCACAACGAATTCGTCATCGTTGAGGCTTGCCTCGTCTCCGGAGGGAGGCATGTAATTATCATCCTCTACCTCTTCGTCTGCTGCTCTCTCATGAGGGTTGGCTTCTCCGTCCTCCTGTGCTGAATCTTGCTGGAGTGGGTTCTCTCCGGCACTCTCTGGGGTGTTATTATCTCCGGTGCCGGAATCTCCATTCTTGCTGTGGCGGGATTTAGAGCGGCGTCGTTGACGCCGGTGTTTGGGCTGTTTCTTGGAGGAATCTTCCTCCGCTTTTTCCTCGCCATTCTCATCTTTTGGGATGTCCACCATATATATGTCGTATGACGAGGTGGTCTTCTAGTGCCCCATGGGCGCTGGTTCTTGGTCGTCTCCGGCATCGTCGTCCATACCATCGATGTCTTCGGAGTCGTAGTCTAGCATGTCGGTTAGATAGTCGACAGTGGCTACAAAGTGGGTGGTGGGTGGGCTTTGAATTTCTTCGTCGTCCGCATCCCAACAGTTCTGACCGCAATTCGGCCAGGGCTCTACTGATAGCGAGAGATACTTTAGCGAATTCAGGATATCACCAAAAGGTGAGTGTTGAAAGATGTCTGCGGCGGTGAACTCCATGATCGGCGCGCAATCGGATTCGATTGGAGGTGGCGCAGGAGGTTTGGAGTCCGGCGAGGAGTCCGGCACCTCGGAGTCATGAGCGTTGCAAGGGACGAGGTCAGTATTCGGCTCCGTCGCCGTAGAGGTTGCAGCCCCCGAGGCGGTGTGTAGCCACCCATCCTCGGTCTGCGCGGTCGGCTCCGAATTAAGGGTCGGAGCAGACTCATGTGCGGCCTCCAGGGCACCGTCCGGCAGCAGAGCTAAATCATGCTCATCGAGACAGTGCGGCGCGCTCAGCTGTGGCTCGAATCCGTCGAAGATCAAGTCCTCGCGGATGTCAGCCATGAAGTTTAGACTTCCAAATCTGACTTGATGGCCAGGGGCGTAGCTTTCGATCTGCTCCAGATGGCCAAGCGAATTGGCCCGCAGTGCAAAGCCGCCGAATATGAAGATCTGTCCGGGGAGAAAAGTCTCACCCTGGACTGCGTCATTGTCGATGATCGAAGGAGCCATCAAGCCTATCGGTGACGACACAGAGGAAACCTCAATGAAAGCACCAATGTCGGTGTCAAAACCAGCGGATCTCAGGTAGGGGGTCCCGAACTGTGCATCTAGGCGGATGGTAACAGGAGACAAGGAACACGATGTTTTTACCCAGGTTCGGGCCCTCTCGATGGAGGTAAAACCCTACTCCTACTTGATTAATATTGATGATATGGGTAGTACAAGAGTGGGTCTACCACGAGATCAAGGAGGCTAAACCCTAGAAGCTAGCCTATGGTATGATTGTTGTTCGTCCTATGGACTAAAAACCCTCCGGTTTATATAGACACCGGAGAGGGCTAGGGTTACTCAGATTCAGTTACAATGGTAAGAGATCTACATATCCATATTGCGAAGCTTGCCTTCCACGCCAAGGAAAGTCCCATCCAGACACGGGACGAAGTCTTCAATCTTGTGTGTTCATAGTCTTGGAGTCCGGCCGATGATGATAGTTCGGCTATCCGGACACCCCCTAGTCCAGGACTCCCTCAGTAGCCCCTGAACCAGGCTTCAATGACGACGAGTCCGGCGCGCATATTGTCTTCGGCATTGCAAGGCGGGTTCTTCCTCCGAATAATTCATAGAAGATTGTGAACACCAGGATAGTGTCCGGCTCTGTAAAATAAATTCCACATACCACCATAGGAGAGAATAATATGTACACAAGTTCAATCTGCTGACGTATTTTGTGGCGTGACGTCACACCACTACCAAGCCTTTACTTGAATCTTTTTTATTATACCACCTCAACGCGTTTAGCGAAGCGGTTTCCTTGGCACGTCTTGTCGAAGCAGTGATCGTGTTCCCCTTATTCCGGGATTCCCATCAATACGGACGTGTGTAACCCAACCGTGCCCGTTCTCACGCCTCCTCTATCGAAGGTGAGTCCAAAACGGTCACGGGGACGGCTCTTGGTATTCTCCCTCTTTATAATGGGACCAAGGCTCGTTTCTTTTCTTTCATCCTCAATCGAATCTGCCCCTCGCCCTGAGTTCTAACACCCAGAGCGCCAGATTCGAGCGCCTCGGACCTTCAACAATGTACGGCTCCGACCTACAGGGCCGGTGGATGCCCTCCTCCGTCACGGAAGAGGACGTGCTAAAGCTGAGAGAAGCCAGGTACCTGACCTATGAGATTTTGCATAGGTTTCCCGCCAAAGGGCAAGTCATTCCTACTCCCGAGCCCGGCGAGAGCGTCGTGTTTGTGTCCCACCTCCGTCGGGGTTTAGGCTTCCCGATGGATCCTTTTGTGAGAGGGCTCATGTTTTACTATGGGTTGGAATTCCACGACTTGGCTCCGGAGTTCATCCTCCACATCTCATCATTCATTGTCGTCTGCGAAGCCTTCCTCCGCACTACCCCTCACTTCGGTTTGTGGCTCAAAACCTTCAACGTGGAGCCGAAGATGATCGAGGGGCGTCAAGCAGAGTGCGGCGGGGCAGTTGTAAGCAAGAGGTCCGATGCTCCATGGCCCGAGGGCTCTTTCCAGGAGGAGCTCGGCTTGTGGCAACAGGAGTGGTTCTATATTACCGCTCCCAGGGGCAGCAGGCAGAAGCCGCCGCCCATCTTTCGCTCGGGCCCTCCACAACGGCTGATGTCATGGGTCAACCAAGGGCTCAACTGGGGGCCGTCAAAGGACGTACCTCTATTGCAGGGCCGGATTCGAGACCTCCAGGAGAGAGAGATCGATCTGGTCGTGGTGACGCAGGTTATGCTGATTAGGCGTCTTCTGCCCTGCAAATGTCGCCCTCTCCGGCTGTGGGAATTCAATCCAGAGGGACCACGAGTTCTCCAACACTTCATGGGTACGACACCCGTGGAGATGTACAAATTGTTCTTCAGAGCACAAGAGGTGTGTCCGGAATTGACCGAGGACGCCGGCCTAAGATGCAATCGCCCGGATACTCAAGTAAGTAGCTCTTTGTCCGAACATACCGTTCGTTTACATATCTTGGATTTGCTTTTTAACCAATTGACCTCTGAACAGGAGTGGATAGCGCAAGCAAAACTGATACGGTGTCCGGCCCCCCTCCCAGAGACCGCGCCGGATCCCGTGTTGGTCAAGATGCTGCAGGTTGCGCCTTCGGAGGAAGGCGAAGGGGAAAACAGAGAAACTACCGCCTCTACCAAGGAGGCTTTCGAGAAAGGGGGGATCGAGAATCCCTCCTTCCAAGGGGAGAAGAGGACCGCTTCCAAAAAGCCGGAGGCCAAGGCCTCAAAGCGGGGGAAGAGATCTTCACCGGAGGGTCCTGCGCCTGGGGAAGCCCCGGCCGCGCCATCTCCCCCATGGAATCATCCCTCCAGCGAACTGTAAGTAGAAAAAGGGGAGTTTTGTAATAAGGGACATCCCTATTTTTTCTTCTGAGGATAACCGAAGTTTTTACCTTGTAGTTCGGATCTCCGTCCTTCTCAGCTAAGCTCGTCTTCGGGGGACCTTCGTCCGGAGATGATGGAGAGCGAGACGCCTCCATCTGCCACACCGCCAAGTGGGGCGGACGACCCTGAGGTGTCGTCACGGAGGGTATCCCCGAGTCCGGCGGGGCCGGAGAGTTCGGCACCAACTGGTGTACGGCCGGGGGGGGGGGGGCTGAAGGATCTGCTTGAGAGGGCGTCTATCTCAGAAGATCACTGTACATTGATGAGTACGGTGATTGAAAGAATTTCATCCGCCGAGGGTGGGTTGCATGATGCCGTCAGAAGTTTACTGGCGGGGTTTGAGGTACATAAAAATGACATACCTTTTGACAGTTTTACACATAAAGTGCGCCCTGTATAGATAGTAGCCCCTGAGACTCGGTATGTTGTCGAAAGCGGCAGCGTGCCGAGGATCATAATCTCAGGTATTAATTCTCGCCTTTACTATGCATGTGGCGGATAGTCCGATGGCCAGCCGGACTGATGGAGTTGCCGAACTAAAGCGGCAACTCGACGTTGCGGATGCGGACATCACGCTATTTAATAAACGACTTGACGAGTCACAAGGTAGGTTGTTTCTCCGTGGTCACCTAGTAAGGGAGCTGATGCTCACTCCTTACAACATGTATGCTTAATGCAGATGGTGCCACTGTTGTGGAGGACCTTCGAGCAGAGCTTGCTCGAGCCAAGGAGCAGGCCAGAAGGAGTGATGCGGCTGCCTCGAAGGCGGCCGAAGAGCTAGAAGCCGAAAGGGCTGCTCACTGCCGAAGCAGGGAGGAGATGGCCGAAATGGCCGTGAAGCTAAAAGATGTTACCGATCGCTATGAGGTTCTTGAAAAAGAACGCCGAGCGAAGCAAGAAGACCTGAAGAAGGCCACCGCCGAAGCCAAGGATGCCCGTTCTGCAATGAGGGCAATAAAGGAGGAGCTGCGTCAGGCCGGAGACGTTGCGGCTGGTAAGCCCTTTCTGCTGCGCAGGAAGTTCACATATCTGAAGTATGCTTAGCTTGGCCAGCTATGGGGTCCGGAGGATCCTTATATGGATTTAGCGGCGAGTGCGGCAGATGCTGTTGTGCACTTCCGAAGTCAAAAGGATCACGAGACGGAAGAGCTTTTTTGGTCTCAATTCCACAGTCCGGAGCGTTCACTTCCGCTGACCGATCGGTTGGCTGAGTGGGCTGAGCTGAATAGATTGTCCGGACTTGCCATGACGGATGTAGTGGCTCATATCTGGCCGGATAGGCCCAAGCCGAAGAGTTATTTTGGCTTATTGCAGCAATTCCTTGGGGCGGTGCCGCATATCAAGGCAATGAAGCGGTCGGCCTGCATAGAGGGTGCACGGATGGCCCTCGCCCGTGTGAAGACATACTGGACGGAGATGGATGCCACCGATGTTGCAACCCGGGGTTCGGACGAGAGCCGGTTACCCGCCGAGCACTATTTTGGGGAAGTTCTGCAGGGTGCTCGTGTAATAGAGTCGCAGTGCTCAAAAAATGTCAAGTCAAAATGATCTTTATGATATGTAAAATGATATTCATAATATAAGTGCTTTTTATACTTGTGCATTCAAGTATTGAAATATCTCCTGTGCGGCCGTTAATGTATACTTGTGTATAACCTGAAAGATGGCAGTCTTTGGCTTCAGCCCCCACGTACATGGTGCGGGGGTGTTTGCAAAATAGCGCATTTTCACACTTAATCCAACATCTTGGTCCTGTGAAGGAGGTGGTAGCGTAGCAAACGAGGCATCTGAACTATGATGCTTTATCACTTTCACTTAGCCATAGGAGTTCGAAGGTGGGGCTATGATATAGCCCCTAGGGGCACCGCGTTCTCCGATTTCAGGGCGCGTATGTGCCTGACCGGGAAACAGTCCTTCGTCAAAGCAGTGGAATTCTAAACATTCCGGTAGTCGATCGAGTGGTTGACCAGTCTCTCGCTGTATCATGACAGTTAGTTTTCGGCTTTCTCTACTGAGGTTCTCGCCCGGCCGAACCGGGGCACAATCGCAGTAGTTCTCCTGGTGCCGCATTAGCCGATGATACGGAACGTAAGGCAGCAAAACACAGGAGCCGGGCAAACCCAACATTTGACCAAAGACATGATTCGGAGCTGATGCATATAAGGCCTAACTCGAGACGCCGAACACTCCCTAAGGTATTCAGTCTTTATGATAACGGGCAGAACAATGCCGTAAGCCCCTAGTGTCCAGGTACAGGCAAAAATTTCTGACGCGGCCGATGCCAAAACGCCAGCCTCCTCGTCGGTTATGGTGAAAAACCGGGGGATGTGAATCAACAAGAGATAGTAAGAAAGGTTTACGCAGGGTCTTAATCTGAAAAGAATCCTTGCCACGGGTACCTGCTGCACGTCTGCGCTTGTGTCTCCGTTGTGCCGTATCCTGGACGGGTGTACACACTGTTCATCTGTAAAAGAGAGGAACTTAGCTTGAAAAGAAATCGTGCAAAAAATATATTGAAAACAAAGTATGAATGAATGAATAAATTGAGCTTTTATTGGCTCTTTATTGTTCATACACGCAGCCCCTTGTGAAGAGGTATGCGGCTAGGAAGCGCCTAGTTTATTTATGCCGGACTCGCCTAGCCGTGTCTGGGGTCTTGAACGACCTTTTAATGAGATGATGTCGCGTGGACCGGGCATTTTAAGTGTAAGAGACGCGTAGTGCGGTATTGCGTTAAAGCAGGCGAATGCTTCACGTCCAAATAGTGCTTGATGGCTACTTTTGAATGGGGCGACATGGAAGATTAGCTTTTCGCGACGGAAGTTGTCGGGTGATCCGAACACAACTTCTAGTAGTAAGGAGCCCGTGCACTTGGCGTAAGGGCCTGGCGTCACTCCTTTGAAGGAAGTGCGGCTATGGCAAATTTTAGTAGGGTCTATCCCCACCTTGCGGATTGTGTCCGGATATAGCAGGTTTAAATCGCTGCCGCCATCCATTAGGACTTGTGTAAATTGTAGTCCGTCGATTATAGGATCCAATATCAGAGCAGTCCATCCTGCATTTCGAATACTTCTGGCATAATCCAGGTGGTCGAAAGTAATTGGTTTTGACATCCAATCTCGGGATTCCGCTGGGGTGGACCGTGCGACGCGTACTTTAGCGGGTGTCGCGCTATTGTTCCGTGTTGTCACATGGAGTGAGTTTACTGTTTTGACTTCTTGTGGGAAAGTCTTTTGTCTTCCAGTGCTCTCCTGGTAGGGTTCGTCATCGTCCTCGCTTGGCGTGTCGAGCCCCTTGTGTTCGGCGTTGAGTCGGCCGGACTGCTTGAAGACCCAACAATTTCGGTGGGTGTGGTTTGCAGGCTTCCCGGGGGTACTGTGGATTTGACATATCCGATCCAAAATTTTGTTGAGGTTAGATAGCTCGTCACTGTTGTCCTTAAGAGGCAGTGTTTTGTTGTTCGGCCGCGAGCTTTTGAATCCGACGTTGACCGCCGTGTTCTTTGGGCCATTTTCTTTGTTTCGGCGCCGATCCTTTCTGCGCCGTGATTTTCCATTTCCATCTCCGATCTCGGATGTACTCTGGTCGCTGGTGTTGCATCTTGCCAGCCAGCTATCTTCCCCCGCGCAAAAGCGGGTCATGAGGCTCGTTAGCGCGGCCATTGTTCTTGGCTTTTCCTGGCCGAGGTGTCTGGCGAGCCATTCGTCTCGGACGTTATGTTTAAAAGCTGCTAGGGCTTCGGCGTCCGGACCGTCGACTATTTGGTTCTTTTTTATGAGGAACCTGTTCCAGAATTTGCGTGCTGACTCTCCGGGCTGTTGAGTTATGTGACTTAAATCGTCTGCATCCGGAGGGCGGACATAAGTCCCCTGAAAATTTGCTCTAAACGCATCCTCGAGCTCTTCCCAACTTCCAATGGTATTTTCTGGGAGGCTTTTGAGCCAATGCCGAGCTGGCCCTTTGAGCTTGAGGGGTAGATATTTTATGGCGTGGAGATCGTCTCCCCTAGCCATGTGTATGTGTAGGATGTAATCCTCAATCCAGACTCCGGGGTCTGTTGTTCTGTCGTATGCCTCTATGTTTACGGGCTTGAATCCCGCTGGAAATTCATGATCCAGCACCTCATCGGTGAAACATAGTGGGTGTGCAGCGCCCCTGTATTTAGGTGTGCCGTTATCTTCGAACACTCGGCATGTTGTGTTCCTTCCTGGGGCCCTCTTCTTTGGCCCATAAATGGACCTGACCGGGCCATCCTTTTGGCGAGGATCTTTACGTGTTTCATGTGCCGGCTTGTGTGCGGCGCCGCTTGCCGCTCTTGGCCTGTCATCTGGTCGTCTATCCGGCCAGGCAGCCTCTTTGCTTTTTGATTGTGGGGGCTCTACGGCCTCCTCGTCGAATTCGGGCAGTAGCTTGCGCTTCGGGTAGCTCTTTGCTTGGTGGCTATTGCCGTATTTGTCCGCGGTCTTGAGTACTTTGCTCCACCTCATTCTGAGTATGTCTTCCACTGTTTTGAGCTTCCGTTTCTGCTTCTTCAAGCTTCTTGCGGTGGCGATGAGCCTTTCGTGAAGGTTCTTATGCTCCGGTGGTGTGTCGGGCGTAAGATCGTCTGGACTGTTGTTTTCGCCGAGGATGGGTTGGTTGTCCGATTCATCCTGTTCGGATGGTTGCTTGGTTGCATGTTTGTCGTCCACTGGTTTGCCCTGCCCTACGGCTGGGTCATTATGGGTGCTGTTGTTGTCGAGGCGGGACTTCGGGCGGCGCTTGCGTCGCCGTTTTGGTTGTTTTTCGGGGGGATTATCCTTCGCCGCGCCCCGTTGTTCCTCGTTATCGCTTCCTTTTGGTGTGTCCACCATGTATATGTCATGAGTTGAGGTGGTCTTCCAGTGCCCCATAGGCGCTGGTTATTGGTCGTCTCCGGCATCGTCGTCCATACCGTCAACGTCTTCGGAGTCGTAGTCTAGCATGTCGGTTAGATCGTTGACAGTGGCTACAAAATGGGTGTTGGGTGGGCTTTGAATTTCTTCGTCGTCCGCATCCCAACCGTCCTGACCGCAGTTCGGCCAGGGCTCTCCTGACAACAAGAGATACTTTAGCGAATTCAGAGTATCGCCAAAAGGCGAGTGCTGAAAGATGTCCGCGGCGGTGAACTCCATGATCGGCGCCCAATCGGATTCGATTGGTAGGGGCGCAGGAGGTTCGGAGTCCGGCGGGGAGTCTGGCACCTCGGAGTCACGAGCTTTATAAGGAACAAGGTCAGTATTCGGCTCCATCGCCGCAGAAGTTGCAGCCCCAGAGGCGGTGTCTAGCCACCCGTCCTCGATCTGTGCGGTCGGCTCCGAACTAAGGGTCGGAGCGGACTCATGTGCGGCCTCTAGGGCACTGTCCGGCAACAGAGCTAAATCATGCCCATCGTGACAGTGCGGCGCGCTTGGCTGTGGCTCGAATCCGTCGAAGATCAAGTCTCCGCAGATGTCAGCCGTGAAGTTTAGGCTTCCAAATCTGACCTAATGGCCAGGGGCGTAGCTTTCGATCTACTCCAGATGGCAAAGCGAATTGGCCCGCAGTGCAAAGCCGCCGAACACGAAGGTCTGTCCGGGGAGAGAAGTCTCACCCTGGACTCCGTCGTTGTTGATGATCGAAGGAGCAATTGAGCCTATCGGTGACGACACAGAGGAACTCTCAATGAAAGCACCAATGTCGGTGTCAAAACCGGCGGATCTCGGGTAGGGGGTCCCGAACTGTGCGTCTAGGCGGATGGTAACAGGAGACAAGGGACACGATGTTTTTACCCAGGTTCGGGCCCTATCGATGGAGGTAAAACCCTACTCCTGCTTGATTAATATTGATGATATGGGTAGTACAAGAGTGGATCTACCACGAGATCAAGGAGGCTAAACCCTAGAAGCTAGCCTATGGTATGATTGTTGTAATGGTTGTTTGTCCTACGGACTAAAAACCCTCCGGTTTATATAGACACCGGAGAGGGCTAGGGTTACACAGGGTCGGTTACAATGGTAGGAGATCTACATATCCATATTGCCAAGCTTGCCTTCCACACCAAGGAAAGTCCCATCCGGACACGGGACGAAGTCTTCAATCTTGTATCTTCATAGTCTTGGAGTCCGGCCGATGATGATAGTCCGGCTATCCGGACACCCCCTAGTCCAGGACTCCCTCACTCATGCTTGGATACTTTAGAGCTATTTGAGCCCCAACTAGCTCAAAATAACTCTAACCCATGGACCCAAACATGGCCAAAGTTAGTCTCGGAAAACGCATTAAGCCCTATATACATGGACAGACTGAGTACATGATACGTACTAGCTAACTCTCACCAGTAGTAGTAGTTCATTGGTTGGTTTTGATTTTTGATTCAGTTGTTGTGCTGCTACCGTCCAATATTTGCGTGTGGTTACTTATAGAATAAAAAAAGGAGGTACACCTACTTATGTTACTCCCACTATGCCTAGCCTAAGGTTAGTAGGTGACCTTGCGCTTGGCTCTTCGCCTCTTCCGGAAATCGAACAATAATGCCGGTACTACAATAGTACTTCTGGAAATCTGACACCAAATGAACTACTCCACATCCACCACTTGTAAGCAAAAGTTTCTCCTCGTGTTGCGAGCCACCACACATGCGTTGGTGAGGGAGAAGGCGTAGTAAGCAAGCTTCTCGTCGTTCTGCGAGTTGACGGGACACATCAAAGTTATTTAGTACTTACTCTCTCCAAAAAAGGGCTGGGCATGTCATGGCAACCATACCATGCTCCGTCGTTGAGTACGTGCACTATTCACGTGCCATCGAGGAGAAAAAATATTGCATAGTAGGTGCCATCGAAGTGCACGACTCACTTTCGCACTGCTTATCTAATTATCTCCATTTGCTTGCATGACACGTGCACCTTGATGCTAGATGTGTTGCGTGTTGGCAAAAGGATGAACAAAGCTCACGTAAAAAAAGAGTTGAAGAACATAGATTCCCGATGACCGAGAAGTAGCAAGGAACCTCGCGGTGGAGCGTCTGCAAGGAACCTTGCGTGTTTTCCCCTGTTTTTTGCCTCCTGTCCACCTATAAACAAATAAAAGAACATGAACTCTTCGCTGACCACTAGAGACGATACACCAAGATGCTAAGTTGAAAATGTTTCATAGTTTATATTGATAACCACGCAAGAGGCCACGCATGTACAGGACGCATGCAGCCACGCATGTACACACGCCAATGCACTAACTTATGCCGATCCAACTCATGCACATACGCACACAGCTTGGAGCACACAACGCACGTACACAACACATGCATGCACACACACTCGGCCACAGAATGCATGTGAATAACACATGCATGCACACACACTCGGCTGCATGGAGACGTGCGCCATCTGCAGTAACGTCCGGTTCGTCGTGCTACGGCGAAGGTCACACACAATGGCGCCTACGCATCTCTTGTAGAACCTCTTTGCCATCGTAGATCAACGACTAGTTGGAGATGAAGAGGACCGTAGCCTTGGCCTTAGAGCTAGCACTGATGGAAAAGCACGCACGGTGCACGCACACGAGCACGTACGGAGTGCCCACAACGTGGTGCGTCTCCAGTCGCCTCTACTCCTTCTGCACACGTTGTCTATCAAGGCGGTTGCATGCCTAATGATGATGTGGGTGAGATCTTCTAGGACTCAGATGATGACTTGGAAAATTATGAGACTACCCACAGTGGGAGTAAAATAGGTAGTAACATCACACATGTCTATATAAAGTAGATGATGTGGCAAGCAATAAATGAAGAAAGAGAGGAAAGTAGTAACATCACACATATCAAGGCAAGATGTGTCTATAGCCTAATAAATGAAGTGTTGCATGTTACCACACATATGTTACTATAGAGGTAGTAACAAAGACTAGTAACATGAGCATGTTACTAGTCTATATTACTACCCACTGAGGCTAGTCTGAGGGGGTGTCTCCAACAGTGTTCCTCGGCTCACACCTCCTGCATCACCGTGGTCGAGCTTGGAGTCATTCATCTGGTACACGTGGCGTCTCAGATCTGGGCACAAGGTGACATACACCGTCAAGGTCCACGGTCAAGGGGGTGCTAAGTGCTAAGTGCTTAGATGTGCTTAGATGAGGTGCTAAGTGCATTAAATGGCTTAGCAACTCAAGTCTCCAATGCATAGATGCTTAGTTTGTTGTTGCTAAGCTTGCTTCATTTAATTAGCTATAGACTCAAAATTGTCTTTCCACCGTTTCTTCCTGGGGTCACCAAACTAGTCTCTCTCTTCTTCATTAACTTGCCACATCATATTTTATGCCTACGTGGCAGGCTTAGCAGCTATACGTGGTCGAGCACTGGGAGCGGCTAAGGCTGGTCATAGCGGGGAGTAACTTATACTATAACATATTACTATGTTACTCTAAACATCTCTATAAACCGGAAAGGAGGGAGTAGTAACATAGAAAGTATGGGAAGCACATGATATTTCCCCGTCAGGACAGATCCCAAGTTGGCTTCTCACCTTCTTGGCCCAACAAAAACCCCTCCCCCTCCCGCGCGCGCTTCCCGCCCGGTGCCAGCTAAGCCCGCCGCTCCACATTAATGGCAAGTCAGGGCAACGTGACCTCTCACTGCTTCCGCCGTTGAAGTGGCACGCTAACCGAGGGTACCGCCTGCTGCACGCCCGACATTTTAGACTACAAAGTGGAGAGTAACTTTAGAGCAAGTACTACAATTAGATGACATAAGCAGGCTATAGGGATTTAAATATAGTATTTGTGCTTAGTTGAAGGAGAGAGAAGAGGTGAGAGAAGAGAAGTGGGTTGTAAACTTGTAGCCGGTTGTCGGAGGAGTTCCAACATACTTTGTGAGACAAAAGGTGGGGCCATTATTAAAGATATAGTATTATACTAAAGGGACTAACTATTGTACTAGCAGGCTATTAGGTTGGTTCTAGATGATGTGTCAACTTCATATAGCCGGATGTTGGCTATACTATTAACCATGCTCTATGTGTGGTGTTAGTGGGACTAAAGTTTAGTCCCATCACTATAAAAAAATACACTTCCGTGATGATACGTGTTTGTCACAGTAGGTTGCATTTTTTGTCATGCATGTACATCCATGACAAATTTATGACAGAATCAAGATAGTCATACCTGTGCTGTCGTAGAAGTGTTTGATGACATTACCAAAATTATCATCACGAAAGTGTCCACTTCCATGACGATAAATCACGCATCACATAACTGCTTTCGTCAAGGGTGACCGACATGTGGCATCCACCGTAACGGAACGCCTTTAAGCTATTGGGTCGGGTTATCCGATAACCCGTTAACAGCCCCGACCAATGGGGATTTTCCACGTGTAAAATCATCATTGGCTGGAGGAAACACGTGTCGGCTCACCGTTGGGACAGATGTCATCCACTCATTGGACAGAAGGCGCCTATGATACGTCGACACGTGGCACGGCCCAACAGAGGCCCATTCCTGTGAAAAGGTCGGCCCGTTTGACTTGGCCAAAAGGTGGCGGCCCGGCCCAAGGAAAGCCTGTTAACGACATGTTTGCATATAGCCCATTTACAGCCCGCTAACCCAAGGCCCGTTACGCCCTATCCGAATTAGGCCCAGTAGCGTCATCTGGGCCATCCTATATGATTCCAGCCCGTTTTCACTTCTGGCCCATGTATGACCCATGATGTCTTTCGGCCCATATGAGGCCCTATGTAACTCTTGGCCTATTAACGGCCCGTGGTGAAACTGGCCCACAATGAACAGTGTATCACTTTACACCCACTAACGGCCCGTGGTGAAACTGGCCCGTAATGAACAGTGTATCACTTTATACCCATTAATGGCCTGTTATTCAGTTGGGCCGTCTCCAGCCCATGTTATCTTTCGGCCTTCTCTGCGCCCATTTATTCTTGGGCTCATTTCAAGCATTCGTTTACTTACGACCCATTACTGTAATTTTCTGCTTGTGGGACAAATTCAGCCCGTGGTTACAGTCGGCCCGTTTGTGGTCCGTTAATACATTGGGCCATTTTCATAGCGTCATCAAATACAACCTATTAACGATGGCCCGTTATGGTCGGCCCATGAACGGACGATTCCAACTCTAGCCCGTTTACGGCCATAATGCGGCCTGTTATTGGCCCATGTTTGGCCAATCGATCATACGGCCCGTATAAGGCCCATTGATGATAGGTCCCATAGAAGGCCCATTGTTTCTACGGCCCATAGAAGGCCCAATGTTTCTACGGCCCGTAGAAGGCCTACTGTTTCTACGGCCCGTAGAAGGCCCACTGTTTCTACGGCCCGTAGGAGGCCAAGTGTCACTACAGTAAATATTAGCCCATGGTTATTGTGGCCTAGTTTTAAAAAAATAGGTTATTGCAGCCACTAGCAAACCGCGGAAAAAGAACTGCACTGACTACAAGCAAACAAATAAACAAGACAACAAGGAAATAAATAAGCAAGCAACTTATGCTAGGCTATCACAGCTATTACACATATTACATCCACTAGGCATCAAAGTTCACCACCAGTGCAAATATAGGGAAAACAGCAGCATATAAACACCGCAGCAAAACAAGTCCAGAACTGAAACCACTTCAGAAGAGTTCAAGAAACAATATACTAGGTACCCATAATGCTGGCAAGATGCTTAGCAAGCTTATTAACTTTTTCTTGTTTGGCGCTCAAATCCTCCAGCGCTTGCTGTTGCACAAGAAAGTATGCATCTGAATTCTGCAGGGACTTCCTCATTCCTTCGGCTTCTTGCCGCAGCACAGATGACTGATGCCTTTCAGCTTGTAGCTGAGACTGAAGAAGCCGAAGTGATTCAGGCAGCGAGTTCGAAGAGCTTGTGCCAGCGGTACTGGCCAGTAACTCGAACACTACATCAACGCAGGACTGTGGGGTTTTCTCACTGTCTACAAGATCGTTTTTATCACCTTTCTTGGAGACCAACAGGGTTGTCTCACTATCTTGAACCTTATCTGCATTACTTTCTCTACCATTGCATAGTGGGGTGCTCTTCTCCAATATTCTGTTTGCATACTACAAGAGAAACAAGCAGACACATCACAGGTTTAGCTTGTAGTATACCAAACTCATTTTGGTAAACCGGTTCAGTAGTAAGGTGGACAGGATAACAGCATGAAACAAACATATATCTATGTACTATGGTCACTGTATTGTCCATATCATTCTAATTTATGTTCCCTAACCAAGATAAAGACACAGTTCAACTCATATATTTTTAAGACACAGCAGCATAGATAGAATATATGTGTGAGAAACTACATAGCATTGGCAGCACTTGTAATGTGCATCACATGAGAACATAACTGTTTATACAACTTAAACTGAAATCAACATAGAGCAAGAAGTTAGAATAGCAATCCAGTTAAAGAAATTGGTTTAAAACATACCTGTTGCGCCATTGGAGTTTCAATTTGATCCTTCAAATTTAAAGTAGTTGGTATCAGTAAATATAGTGATGCAACAACAAAGGAGTATGGACCATAGCTACGGAATTTGACCTGAGAACAGTTGATGTTCTGCTTTAAACGTGGAGTTTGGGTTAGCTGTGGTGGTCTTCGTTCTTTGTGCACTGCAGTAGCTTTACAAACTGCTCGTGTGGGGGTACTCTATGGTGGACATGGTGCTTTGTCAACTATAAGTGGGTTACTATCCGCTGGCTTGCGGTTAGATGGGTTGTAGCTGGTTCTCTGCCCAACGATGTAAGTGTGCAATCTGGAAGAGTCTCGATTATATGTGAAGAACGGGTTTTTGCTCCCTTAGATACTGCCATCACCCCCTCCAATTCAAATGGATGATAAAAAAGAAAAGAAATTGAACATACAGACATTGTATGATAGACAGATGTGGTAATTCACATATATGTTGTCTAACCAAACAGGACAGCATGACACAATTTCACATATATTATGCCTAACTAAACAGGATAGCATGTCACAGTTTTAGATATATGATGGATAACTTAACAGGATATAATGGCATAATTCAACATATGATGAGTACCTAAACAGGATGACATGACAAAACTATATGATGACTTTCTAAAATAGGTTGGGATGAAATAATTCACATACATGTTGTCTAAGTATACAGGATGGCATGATATAATTGACATAATTGATTCATATACTAAGCAGCTGGCACTCGCATGTATGATCTCTAAACTAAGCTGATAGAATTCAATATTGTGCATATGATGTCTAAACTAAGCAATGCAAGACACCATATGCATCATATGAGAAATATAAACATTGCAACTTAGAGCATACACCTCAGGTGGGATATAGGACTGGTCATCTGTCTCTGAAGCCTCCTCTGAGGAGCTACCTGTAACCATCAAGATATATGCTTCAATAGGTACCATTGTTTTCACTCCAGATTTTTCCATAACCGGCTCAAATGGCTGATACACATGAAGAGTAGTTCAATATACATAGATTGTCGACAAATGGAATACGTAATGAAAAAAAAGATGGCATGAGATAATTCACATATATGATGCCTGGCTCCATGGCGGTGCATAATTCACATATATGATAACTGGCTAAAAAACATGGCATTGCATAATTCACATATCTGATATAGAAAGCAAACAGGAGGCACTCACACAAAGCATGTCTAATCTCAGCAGATGGCATGGCAATGCAAGACACCATATGCATGATATGAGCAACATAACCCAGCCAGGTTAGAGCATGCACCTCGAGGGGGGGGGGGAATACGACTGGTCATCTCTCTCTGAATCCTCCTCTGAGGAGCTATCTTTAACTAGCAAGAAATCTGCATCGATAGGTAGCACAGACTACCCAGAAGACCTTGTTCTCACTCCAGATTTTCCCATGACCGACTCAAATGGCTAATGCACAGGAAGAGTAGATGAATGTATAAACATTGCTGACAAATGGAACACATCATGGAAAAAAAATATGGCACGATACAATTCACATATATGATAATTGGCTAAATAGGATGGCATTGCATGATTCACGTTATGATGCCTGGCTAAAGAAGATGGCATTGCATAATTCCCATATACTCCCTCTATTCCTAAATATTTGTCTTTTTAGAGATTTCAAATGGAATACCACATACGGATGTATATAGACATATTTTAGAGTGTAGATTCACTCATTTTGTTCCGTATGTAGTCACTTGTTGAAATCTCTAAAAAGACAAATATTTAGGAATGGTGGGAGTATGATATAGAAACCAAACAGGTGGCATTCACACAAAGCAAATCTAAACTAAGCTGATCACATATAAGATGTATAATGTAAGCAATGCAAGGCGCCATATGCATGATATGACCAACATCAGCATGCCAGGTTAGAGCAAACACCTCAGGTGGTAAACAGGCATGGTCGGCTCCTTTTGAATCTCCATCTGAACAGTTATCTTCCTCTGGAATACAATCTGGAAATGTAGGAGAGGGGGGCACTTCGCCCACCATGGAGCAGCGTCTGCATGACATTATATTCGCACCCAACGGTCTTCTCTTTTTCTCTACATGTTCAGTACGAGTGTGTACAATATCTGACATGCATAATAAAAAAAATAGTTAGATTTTGTAAGGCCTAAGGGGTGCATGCAAAAATCAAGACTGATGGTAGCAAACAAGTGGATGGATCCAAAACTAATGATAGCAGGTAGATTATAGCTTCAGCTTAGAAAGATAGACAATGGATCATCTATTGTTTGTTGCCCACCCAACATGAACCACATAGAAGACCGCAGATGAACCAGATAGTAGACAGATACTATTCGTTGCTGGCTCGATATGAGACCCATGGGCAATTCAAAACTCAAGATTGAACGATAAAGTAGAAGGTAATAATAACCGTTGACGTAAGCAAACACGAAATACTGCGACCTCTCTTCCGGAACTGTCTAGTCCTCAGGTTCATCTGCTCAGTCGATAATAGTAATGCAGTTGGCATGGCTGCCGGCAACGGGGAAGATGATCTGAGGCGGCGAAAGAAAGTCTGCAGGGGGGATCTTTGCTGCAGTGAACGCTTCTATCGATGGTGCACCTCTGGTGGGGTGGATGACGACACGGCTGGAGCAGGACATAACACACAGAGTTTTCTTTCATGGCAATCTGAAAATGAAGTAAATCTTTAAGGGCTCCTTAGAATTGGAGGATTCTATAAATGCAGGGACAGGAAAAACACAGGAATAGGATAGGAATACACGTGCAAAATAGAGCATTTGGAAACATAGGATTTCAGTCAACCTGGGTGTTTGGCTCACATGAATTGGAAGAACAGAGGAATGGAGAAACAATGTGATGCGACGAGTGTACAACCTCTTTGGCATAGACTTGTGGACCTCAACATCATTGGGTTGGACGTGGAGGATGGTGATGATGCTGGTGTGACTGTCGGAGGCGGGGAAGAAGATCCGAGGCCTCTGGAAACGGCGCCGAGGGTACTGCTCCGCTGTGATGGACGGTTCCGTTGTTGGAGCAGCTCCGCTAAGGTGTACAGTGACGAGGCTAAATCATGACAAGACAGACAACTTTAATCTGAAGTGGGACCCTAATATCATCTGTAATAGATGATGTAAAATACATCACCAAAAAGTGCTAGATGTAAAACGCATCAGCCGCGCCACGGCCGCTCCGACAGATGCTGTAAGTACTGTTCACTCTGAACTTAACTGCAGAAAATGAACTTCACAGTTGAAACTGAATTTTACTGTCGAAACTGATTGAACTAGTAACAGAGCATTGCAATAGATGTTTAGGGCGTTCGAGCACTAGTAGCAGAGAAGCAGTGATCTAAATCAGCAGACGCTCGAGCAGGGAACGCACTAGCAGAGAGCAAGTCGTGCAGTACCACCAAGAGCGAGTGCTAAAGCAGCAACTCCTGTAGCTGCCGGAGGTCGTGCAGCAGCAGCAGCGCAAGCAAGAGCAAGAGCAAGAGCAGAGCAGCAACACGAACGAAAGCAGGAGCAGTGCAGCAGCGCGACCGACAGCAAGAACAGAGCCGCAGCGCGAGCGAGAGCCGGAGCAGCTGCAGCTAGTGCCGTTGTGGAAGTCGCCGCCGAGGAAGCAACGACATGGGCAAGAGACACCGTGGATGATGTGGCCGGCAACGGCGCCATCGATGGAGACGCCATGTCTGCTCGGTATTGAGCACTGACAGCCCCGTGAGATCGAATAAAAGATAAAATGCAGCGGTGAGTGCAGAACCTCCTTGGTGGCGCTGAGTTGGCCTCGGCTTCATCAGAGGAATTGGTGAGGGTGTTACGGTTCCGGTGGGGCAGGTCAAGACGGCGATGTGGGGATTGAGGTGGCGCGATAGACTAGGCGAACATCGAGGCAGCTCCTTGTAGGTGGAGGACGAGGCGGCTGGTCCGGCGGGACGATGAGATCGACAACAGATCCTCATCCGGTGCGGTGGATGTGGTACGGCGAGCTGTTGCGGTGGATGACGTAGTCGGGGAAGAGTCTCCGGCTAGGCGGCGGTCGGGAGGCCGACGGAGGAGCGTGGGGTTTCGCGGGTTCTAGCGGGCTCGGTGTACGAATAGGGGGGAGGGGGCGAAGGGGGAGGGGGGAGCCAAGCTTAGGGACGCGCTTGTCCGAAATGTAGGGTAAGTTACCAGCGTACCCCCACCGGTTTTGACACCGCGACGTGGAGCTTCATTTCCGACTGAGGGGTATAAGGGGGATTTGGCGTGTCTGGGCTGCGGGAGCGATTTCGGATGAGGAGGGAGTTCTCGCGTGCGTCCAAATTTCGGGATAACAAGGCGTGGCGCGGGTTGAAGAAGCGGGAGTTTCAAAGCAGGTGAGACAAAAGATACTCGAGCTTGAAAATTCGGGATAACAAGGTGCGCATTCCTTGTTCGGCAGAACAAACTTAACGTGTAAAAAAATCATACAAGACACAAGAGAGTCATGTCCCCTTTTACTATATTGCTATAGATGCCATTGAGAAAACTACAAGAAAAATGTAAAAAAATCGGGAGAACATGATTACCCTGCACAGTACCAAATCGATTCGCACTTCCCTCAACAACAACAAAAAACAAATCAATTCCCACCAAAGAAAGAGTAATGTCCCTTTTTATATGATTACAGATGCCATGATCTCGAATTTCAATTTTTGAATCCACGTTATGTTGAATTCGAATATATCATTAGGTGACCTTGCGGTTTATAATTGATGTAGTCATACATTTTGATCTTCCATCATATATGAACATTTTACTCCACCATGTGAACATATATATTGTCGTCTACCATATGGACTAAATTTAAATCAATTTTCCTTATTTGAATACGATTGTTGTCAAGTTATACAATAATGTAAATATTATCTTGATAACAAAAAGACATGCATATAGCAGTAATCATATTTCACTATGAACTACATGTGCCATATGCTCTGCAATTCAAATATTTGTATCCATTTTATGTTGAATTCAAATCATAGTACATTACTGCTCTAGGTAGCGAGATGTTCGGGATAATCTAAAGCCTGTTTTCATGTGTATAATTTTTGGCTGAATTGGGACAAATTTTCATATAAGCCTCTTGCAAAACCGGAGATTCTCTCAACTAGCCTCGTGGTTCCGAGAGGGAAGGTGTCACCTTTGTGTGCGAAACGATATACGCTGCCTCCCCCCTGATTTTATTTACAGAGGCAACATAGAACTATATGAGTGCCCTGTTAAATTTTGGAATTATTTCGGGTTCATTTGGCCTTTTTATACATTAATTGAGTTTCTGGACTTTTAATGTGCATAATCTAAATATGAATTGGATGTCGTGTGATGGTACTACCATGTTGTGGTAAAAAAATGGCCGAATAGGAACAGATTTTGGTATAAGCTTCTTGCAAACCGAAGCTTCTCTCAAGAAGGCTCATGGTTCTGAGAGTGAACGTGTCACCTTTGAGTGCGAAACGATATATGTTGTCCCCCTTGAGTTTATTTACAAAGGCAACATAGAACTACATGAGTGCCCTGTTAAATTTTGGAATTATTCTGGCTTCGTTTGGCCTTATTTACACATTAATTGAGTTTTTGGTCATTTAATGTGCATAATTCAAATTTGAACTAGAAGCACGTGCTCCCGTGCACCAAAGTTTGTTGAAAATCACATTTGTGTCCTCGGGTGAATTTCTACTCCCATGCAAAAAATGAGAATAAGATTCAAACATCTGGGCATCGTGGCTCGGTCAAGAACATTGAGAAACTTGGTTTTAAAATCATGAAACTTGGCATGGTGTCATGTCATGGTAGTACCATGCCCAGGTAAAAAAAATTGGCCGAATAGGAACAAATTTTGGTATAAGCTTCTTGCAAATCGGAGCTTCTCTCAAGAATGCTCGTGGTTCTGGGAGGGAACATGTCACCTTTGTGTGCATAATCCAAATTTGAAATACAAGCACATGTTCCAGTGCACCAAAGTTGGTTGAAAAATCACATGTGTGTCCTCGGGTAAATTTCTAGGTTCCATGCAAGAAATGGGAATGAAATTCAAAATTCTGGGCATCCTGGCTGGGTTGGAAACATTGAGAAACTTAGTTTTTTAATTCCTGTAAATCCAAAACACGCATGAAAATAATAAAACTTGGCTTGGTGCCATGACATGGCACCAACATGCTGTGGTAAATTTGCAGTCCGATTTGCAAAGGCGCACACAATAACAATCAACAAAGTCATTTTGGAACAAGTGTTGTCACGTTACAATCGGAAACACAAGTATTATTGAAACCGTGGGCGTTCTACTTACTAGTGCCATTTACGTGCCACCACGTGTCCCCATTTTTTATTAGCTAGGAGGCGCCGTGCAGGGTAGCTATTTGAGTATGAGAGGCGTGCGATCAGACCCCTGCGTGTGCTTATCGGGAGGAGAGCCCTTTGACCTCCATCTGCCGTCCACCTCTCTCCCAAGGTCTCCATTAATGGCGCCCGAGCCTCTGTTTAATGGCGTGGCTATGTCTCACTCGACTGAGATTTAAGAGAGAAAAAAGAAAATCTGACAGCACGGATCTTGATGTAAGATCCGACGGACCTATATAGCATCTACTGCGACTTATAGCAAGACTGATGAATATATAAGGACAATTTTTTTAGCAAAGAAGGGCTTGCCCCTTCCAATTTTCATTACTGAAAACCACCACAATTCACAAGAAGTTCAGCACAACTCCAGCCTAACATGAAGGACTAAAAGTACAAGATTGAACTCGCAACATGCCAAGAGGCCAACAAAGGCCAAACATCCACGCTAGAACCCAACATTTCACAACCGACGACACAATGGACATCCTAAACCAATTATTACATCAATAGAAACGAGGAAACTGAAGGAAGCCTAGTAGCAACTAGAAGAACAGCAATGCCATGGTCGCCACAGCAAGAGTTTTCTTCATTTCAGCCTCGCAACATTGATCTTCCATAGAAAGATAAGGACGATTAATTGTCTTACATAATTAGAAAGATAATTAAAAAGCCACATGCGGCTACGCCCGAAATACACAAGGGCAGAAGAAGAAGGAAGACAAGGATCTGGCTCGCTGATCTCTACTATCTTGATGCGTTGCTGCAGGCTGCGGGAACTAGTCTCCGCGGCGAGCGGCGATGAGCTCTTTCGTGTCCTCAAGACGCTGCTTGAGAACATCCATGGATTCCTCCACCAGCCTTTGGCGCTCATTGCGGTGCATGTGATTCTCGTCCATAAGTTTCTTGACGATGACGTCGGTCCTCTTCAACAAGGCACTGGTCTCCTCCTACTGGTCTGCACTTCGGACGATCTTCTCCCTCAGCAGGTCGCGCTTGGCCCGGAGCCTCTCATTGCCCTCCCTTAGTTATCGGATGACGCCGGTAGCCTGTTCAAACAAGGCTTTCACGTCGCCCTACAACCTCGCCAAGCCGGAGATCTGATCCATCTGGCTATGGACGATCGCATGCATGCCCCTGTAACAGTCGTCGCCTGCCTGTGAGAAATTTTCCCAGGCCGACGCGGCGCGGCGGGACATCTTTGCTGCTTCCGCGGCATGACGGGACATCTTTGCTACTTCCATGGTGTGGCCGGACCAGTCTGCTGCATCGACGGCGCGGCGGGACCTCCGTGCTGCTTCAGGGGTGCGGCGGGACCTCTGTGCTGCTACTTCCGCGCGGTGGGACATGTCGGCTGCTCTCGCAGCATGGCGGGACATCTCTCGTGCTTCCGCTTCCATGCTCGCCTCTCCCTGGTAGCAATCTCTCGACCCAGAACTCACGCTGGCCATGGCAGACGCAAGGGAAGGATGCTGAATGACTTGTTTGTTTTTGTGGATGAGGAGTTGAGGAGGAATGTGCAGTCATCTTGGCATACTAGTATTTATAACCGAGTACTAATATGCTCCTAAGTGGGAAACCGTTTAGGTTGTGATCGGTGTGAACAGGTTTGGAATTCAATATACTAGCGTGGTACTAATACGCTCCTAAGTGGGAAACCGTTTAGTTGTGATCGGTGTGAACAGGTTTGCAATTCAATATAGCATGGAGTAATTATGAATGGGACGAGACACAAGCTCAAAACCTTGTACTCTGAGTTTAGTAGTACGTTATACAGGAAGAGAAGAGGTGCATGCACGCACTCGTCCTCTCACACACGCATCTGTTTTTTCTCGAAAAGGAGGATGATGACACCCGGCCTCTGCATCTGGGAGTCACACACGCATATGTACCTACGAATTGTAGTGTTCTCAACCATCCGATTGGCTCTATCATGGATGTACCTATATACTAAAACATGTCTAGATACATCTATATTTTGACAAATGGAAGGCATGTATTGTGGAACGGAGGGAGTGCTTGTCATCAAAATGGATAAAAAGGGATGTCTAGAACTAAAATACGTCTACATACATCTCCTTTTATCCATTCTGATGACAAGTAGTACTCTTACCCAAAGGAACTTTATATCCAACAGACACAAAATAACCGTTCGACTGTTGGAAATTACTGATCTGATGTTGAAGTAATTGCTGCAGCGCCACCAAAACCCACCATTTCTTAAGCTAAAGTAGACCAAGGTAATCCCTATATTAGCATATTACTAAGATAAACATAAGGCACTGTCGAAACATTTAGGACGTGAGCTTGTCAATCTGAATGTGGAGGGACACAAGCATAGCTCCGGCCAGCAGCTTGGGCGGAACTGTCAAGAAGGTCAGCTCCTGCACGTCGACGTCGCCGGGATCCTTGCTGCTTGTCACCTCCATTTCCACCTTGAAGGCATCGGTCGTGCCTTTGGGCTCCCCCGGTGGGCCGTTCGCCCACAGCTTGGCCAAGTAGTGCGATAGTGGGGACGCCCCCGCTCTGATGCAGACGATCGACACGACGATAGGCGCGCCGATGTTGAGCACACCACCGACCAAGAAAAACGCGCGACGGTCCTCCTCCATGAATAGCAAGAGCCGTGGCTCTGATAGTGGCACTTGCATCTGGAGCACCTTGCCGTACTAGATCCTGTGCACGAGCATGGGATGCGCGGTGCTGATGTGGTGGTAGAGCGCCGGCGGCGGGCCTTCGTGGCCGCAGACGGGCACGGGGCATTTGCAGGGCACGAGCGGACACACGCTCTGGTGATCGGCGAGCTTGTGATAAGTGACGTAGAACCCACAGCCTTCGTGCGGGAACTCCACCCTCACCGACGAAAGGACGGAGTCCACCGCCGTGTTCCGAGTGTCAAAGCCACCGCCGCGCTCGCACTTCTGGCACTGCCGCTGGTTCTCGGGGCGCTCGACACGGCAGTCCGCGCAGGACAGGTGCCCTCCCTTGCACTGCAGAAATCAATCCAACAGCACATCAATCAAGAAACCTGCACCTTGCTCAATCAACCGAACGGATGAGGTGTATTCGAACCTCATACACTGGAGGCGTCAAGGGGCGGAGGCACAAGGGGAAGTGGAGCACTATGAGGTCCATCGAGACCTTAGAGAGCTCCATCGTATGGTCCTATTCCGGTTCGATCTGCATGATCTCGCCCTCCTCGTGCACAACCATCCTTCAAGGTGCATTAAATCAACATGTGCAAGTACTACCAAAAGAAGAGTCACGGCATGCATGCATGCGGTGTAAT
The DNA here is from genome assembly GCA_963921465.1 of Triticum timopheevii. Classification (NCBI taxonomy): domain Eukaryota; kingdom Viridiplantae; phylum Streptophyta; class Magnoliopsida; order Poales; family Poaceae; genus Triticum; species Triticum timopheevii. The sequence goes on from OY997272.1 coordinate 176,820,264, forward strand.
TAATGCATTGGTAAACGCAAATTATGGAAATATATCGAGTGCAGTGCTTTGATGTGTCGCATCAACTCGCACACCAACGAGAAGTTTGATTATCCTCTCCCTCGCGGACTTAACTGCACCTGCCATTGGCTGTATGATAGGTTGGCCACACACCTGTCGGGCCGACCTGTCATACACACAAAGACAGGAGCGTCCCTCCCTCGCCCATGAGCGTGGTGGCTGGCAAGACTAGGAGAAGCTTTCGCTACACGCTCTCCCTCCCGCACGCGGTGGACATGCAGCAGTTCAATCGGTGCCAGATGGCCAGAAGCGTACTGTAGTACTCCTCCAGTGCAGTAGTACACCATCATTGTTCGACTTCCCGAAGAGGCGAAGAGCCAAGCGCAGCCCGGACGCTCGTGTGGCAGTTTCATGTGTAGAGTAGTCTAGATAGCATGTACCGTGCCTGTAAGCTTAAAATCGTTGGGGTCGGCTCCATGCTATGTGGCCGTCTCGAAGTTTTTTTAAATTAAAATAGTCTTCTGGCCCTACCTGTCACCCCGGTGATTGTAGTTTGCACGCTCATCTGGTCAAGACAGGAATATATATTTTAATTTGTTTTTTCAAAAAGGGGGGACTCCCCGGCCTCTGCATCAGAACGATGCATATGGCCACATATATTTTAATTTCTGGTGGGTAAATGTTAGAGGTTGCAGCAAATATATTGTACACTGCGGGTCTTTCAGCCAAGTTTAGAGGCAAGCATGTGGGGCCAGTGCTATGATGTGTCGCATCAACTCGTAGAATGAGGAGAAGCTTGATTTTACTACACGCCTTCTCCCTCGCCCATGCGCGCGGTTGCTCGCAAAAGAGATGCTTTTGCTTAGTAGTAGTACTTCCACAACAAGCTATCCGTCCCGCTCGCGGTAGACAGACATGCAGCAGTGGATTCGACACTGTAGAAGCAGTAGTAGTAACATCATTGTTCGTCTTCTCGAAGAGGCGAAGAGCCAAGCACAAACCGAATGTTGCAGTTGCGAACATTGGAGCACGCATATAGCCAGGCTCTTGCATGAGAAAAAATTGCTATGTGAGCCCACTATTGTACTAGTACGTACAACTACTTGCTAGTATAGCCCTGTAAACCAGAAAGGAGTATTTGCCCTTCCAGAGATTTCAACAAGTGACTAGACTACACCGAGATGGAGTACATATGGAGCAAAATGAGTGAATCTGCACCGTAAATAAATACGTACTAGTTCTATCGTTTTCCTCTCCGAGGTGCACAATATTGAGTATACTAACTAGTCTCTTTTTGACACGCATTTACGTTTTTTTTGACACAGTACAGACGCAAGCGCTCATATACACGCGCATACACTCACCCCTATGACCGCACACACGCACGACACTATCATCTTAAGTTTGCGAAGTCACCATAGGCACCTCGTCGTCGACGGGTCCATAGGTGCTTGAATGCCATGGAGGAAGAGGGTAGCGGTTCCCGAGACGTTGAACGGTCAATGTTGCATCCTCAATTACATGCAGAGGGAATTAAGTGGAGAAGCATACTAGAGCCAGCACGATGTGAATGCAACAGAGTTAGGACTCTCATATAATAAAGGCGCCCCACCACTCCAATCCATCTACTCCCAATTCTCTGCACAACACTACTCACTCCAATCAAAGACCAAGTGACCAGAAGCCACAAGCACCTATGGAGGCGATGGACGCGAGCGGCAGTCGGCTGTGCCAAATCATCCAAGGCGCCGGCCTGCGGCCCCGCACCGCGCAGCGTTTCCAGACGGTGCTGGTGAACGCAGGCATCGTAGCCCTCGCCGACGCCGGCTTCGCCTCTCGCATGGACGACATGATGGTCAACTCCATCCGGAAGTTCACCGCCGTCAAGAAGCACGCGGACGACCTTGCCGTACTGCTCCAGCCCGCATGCCCAGATTCCTCATTGCCTGCCACCCCCATCGGCCTACATGGTGACGAACTCTTTCAAGCCCTGGTGGCCCTGCAGGTGCCGGAGGTCACGACGAAGAATGTGCACCTCGAGGCCACGCTCGCCGCGCAGCGCCTTGCCATGCAAGAAACTGTCGACCTGCACATCCACGTCTACGAGGAAATCGTCTACATAGGCCACTACAAGACAAACGAGGACAGAAAGACGTTGGCCTTCTTCCAGCGGCTGGAATCTTTGGACGCCACTATTTAGAAGCACGTCGACCTGGCCACGAAAGCCGCCGCTACTTAGGCGCCGTTCGGTGGGCCGGTGCCCTGAGTCGAGGAGGTGGACGTCGTCGATGGATGCATCTCTTCTTCTTGCCTCCTGTAACCAGCACTGCATCGCCTCGTGGCCTTAATGTTTTATTAGTATAGTACTCCCTCCGTTCCCAAATATAAGTCTTTCTAAAGATTCCAGCAAGTGACTACTACATACGGAGCAAAATGAGTGAATCTACACTCTAAACTATGTCTTCATACATCTGTATGTTGTATTCCATTTGAAGTATAGTATCTAAAAAGGCTTATATTTATGAACGGAGGGAGTATATGGCATTTTTTATTCCAGTCGTAACGTTTTCAGTGTGAGGTGGGGCCACAGTTGAGCAAACCCACCCCACCCACCGGGCGTGGGCCGAGAGAGTAGAAGAGAGAAACGAGGGAGGAGGGCTAGTTGTAGCACGGACGCTGTTGTCAGATGGGACTCGTGTTTATAGAATAGGAGTACTAAGCACTCGTGCCTCTTTTTTTTGAGGGAAAAATTAGTCGTATGTCTAGTACCACTAGTTGGGTGCGTGCGACCTATAGCTGTCATCACTTTAGGTCTACTTTTCGAACCGCGGCTACGCTTCACAGTACATATTTTTCACGCATTTACCCTCCTATATGTACTCCTAGTCTATTTCCACGTGCTCCCATTCGCCTACATGTGGGACATAGAGCATCTGGGTCGTAGTGCATGCACGACTCGGAGCATATGCCGGGGTACTTTACAATTCAGACCTCATGAATTACATGCAAACCCCCCGCAGAAGAATAAATAAATCAATGAATTACTACCAGAAATCGAATTATTTTCATGGAAACTGGAGCATGTTCATTAAATTTTGGACATAACACGTTTGTAAAAAATGACCGGACCTAAACCAGTCTAAGGGACTCTTTGATTTTTCCCCAAAAAAGGGCCTCTTTGATTAGCAGGATACTAAAAACACAGGAATGGGGAAAGTATGATGGCGATGAACCGAGACGAGGAGAACTCTAACTCAGTTAGAGGTTAGAGTTCGATTCTACCCTGAACTAACTCTAAACCAAAGAGGTGGATGGATGGCAGGGTTAGATTGACAATAAATGCTCTATCTCAATCATTTGACTACTTTTGACCCTATTTTTAGTCAGACTAAAATAGGTCCCTTGGATCCAAGCACCCTCTTGGTGTGGCCGGCTCTTCTGTGGCCTCCTCCCGCTCACAATTGACATAAACGAACCATCTATACAATCAAGCATGCAAAACATGATAATTTTTACTTTGTCCATACAAATGAGATATCCCACTTAAACATACAAGTCGTCAATCAAGCTTCACAAAATGAAAAAACACTTCATGAAACAAAGAAGGAGCTAGCTCATCACGGAAGTTGTTCACGATAGGAGGGAGCCCGGAGCCCCTCACGCACCGAGGGAGGAGCTAGCCATCGTCGCTCTGGAGGAAGGCTTTGTAGAGCCCAAGCCCCGGGAAGCCTCCGACGCCGGCCCTTGCGAGTTGAGGTCGACACCGGCATGGGTAGCATGGCCGCTTGCCGCCGATTGGGAACTTAATCTTTGGGCCTTCATAAATAATGCAAGCCTGTAACTAAAATACCTAGAAAGGTGAATTGAATCTTTGGGCCTCTAGAAATAATGCAAGCCTAAAACTGAAATACCTAGAAAGGTGAACTAAATCTTTGGGCCTCTAAAAATAATGCAAGCCTGAAACTTAAATACCTAGAAAGGTGAATTGAATCTTTGGGCCTCTAGAAATAATGCAAGCCTGAAACTGAAATACCTAGAAAGGTGAACTGAATCTTTGGGCCTCTAGAAATAATGCAAGCCTAAAAATGAAATACCTAGAAAGGTGAACTGAATCTTTGGGCCCCTAGAAATAATGCAAGCCTGAAACTCAAATACCTAGAAAGGTGAACTGAATCTTTGGGCCTCTAGAAACAATGCGAGCCTGAAATTGAAATACCAAGAAAGGTGAACTGAATCTTTGGGCCTCTACAAATAATGCAAGCTTGAAATTGAAATACCAAGAAAGGTGACCTGAATCTTTGGGCCTCTAGAAAGATTTATTACCTCCTCAAGCAGCATCAAACAATTCCATGCGTGCACCACAAATCTATAGCAAGTTTGATCAGGATCTACTTTTCCAAATCAGAATTAGCGCTAGAGCAAGCAAGATCAACGATATGGCCGTGAGATAGAGAAGGAACGAACAAACTCACCCCTCTCGCGACCTCCCTGGTAGATGCACTGCCACCGCGCACGACAGAGGGAGAAAAACAACTGGTGAAGGGGGAGCGGGGCGACCTTCGAAGGTCGGAGGGAGAGGGCGGCCGGAGTAGGGCGGCGGAGGCCGAAAGGAGAGGGCGGCCGTACGAGAGAGAGGGCGAGCGGCGCTTGGGCGGGCGGCCCTATGGGGAACAGAGAGGAGTCATGCGAGAGGGGGGAGCGATCTTGTGCAGGCAGGTGAGATTTTTTTAGGGGAGCGATCTGGTGCGGGCAGGTGAGATTTTTTTAGTTCTCTTTTAGTGGGACCAGGATAACTAACCCAATTAGAACCTCTCCACCGGGCTAGTTTTTTTAGCTGGGTTAGAGCAAACTAGCTCAAACTAACCCCTCTTGTTTCGAAAATTTGAGGCTATTTCAACCCAAACTAGCTCTAACTCAGGGATCCAAACAAAGAGGAGTGTTACTATACGTGCTACAGTGTGGACCGTAGCACATTGTTTTTTATGGCCATATCACCACATTATTGTTTTCTACTGCTGGTTCACTGGGCTACCGTGGTTCGCACGGCTGGTTCACTGGGCTGCCGTGGTTCGCACTCCTCCGACCTGAGTAGTACTAGTATAGTACTAGTATATACCGCATCATTCTTTGCTCCTTCTTACTACTCCGAGTCTGGAACGGAAGGGGGGCATCACCCCGGTCGTAGCGCCGGTAATTCATGACTATAGTGAGTGGTCATATCACAAGTCTTTCCAGCAGTAGCGCGCCGTCAAATTGCACAGCCCCACTCGCTCACCCTCCTCGCCTCTCTGTCAAACCGCCTACCCGAAAACTGCCGCGCGTACTGCCTGGGAAAAGCCCCGCCCTCAACTTTTAACTACGCGAAAATAGTTTGAGCTTGTTCGTTCTATATAAATACAGTACTTACTGTATGTTTATTTACCCATGGGGTTGTTCAATGAATGGAGGGGCAGGGAGCACAAGTGAACAATACTACGTCCGTCCGGGTTTATTGGTCCCCATTGTATTTCGTGCCAAATTTTGACCATAGATTAAACTAAGAAAATGTTCACGCATGTCACCAAACATTATATTTTTCAAAACTATGTTCAAATATGAATCCAATGAGATAATTTTTCGTGACATGCATTAACATTTTGTTAGTTAAATCTTTAGTCAAAATTTGGCACAAACTATAAAACGGACCTATAAACCAGGACGGAGGTAGTACTGTAGTAAGTAGGAGTCGTAGAGTAGTCACCTTAAATAGAGAGTTTCTTTTCTTTAATGCCACGTACACAAATTGAAACGCTTGTTGTGGAGAGAAAAAAGATAATCACTCCACTATATATGGACGCAGGGGCCTGAGCGCTTGCTTTACTAGGGTTGCTCTCTTCATTCTCTCATCCTCTCCAGATATAAACAAGACAGCGGTAGCAACATTTTCTCTCTGCTCACCGCTGGTCGCAGATCCGGCCAGATCCCTTCGGCCAGTGTGTCTAGAGGACTAAAAGGTGCATCGTTAACACGGTCATCGCTGCCGAGGGAGGAAACCCACAGCTGCCGGAGGGGCCCGATCCTTTGCCCGTGCCGTTCTCTCCGACACAAGCCAGCTCGGGAGTTCCTCCGACCCTTCTTCCTCCCTACCCTATTGTCCACAGATCCGACCTGCCGTAGCCGACACCCCGGCGACCCTCAGGTATAAGTTCTTCGAAAGCGGACTTGCTCTACTGCCCCAGCTTCCCACGTGTCTACATGTGCATCTTTTTCTACTCCCATCAGCTCTTCCAAAGCCACCTAAATTTTTAGTATTATTAGACGTAAAGCTACTTCATGCATTCGAATCTAGGGCTTTGTTCAAACAACAAAGAAAGGGGGGAAAGTTGTAGCATGGATAAGGAACAGATCTATTATTGGTTGAAAATAGGGTAGAAAGTGGCGGCTGGTGGACAAGTCAACAGAGTATGTTCAGGATTAGATTTGCTGCCATCACATAGTAAAAGGTCTCCAGGATTAGATTTGCTGCCCTCACATAGTAAAAGGTCTCAGGATTAGATTTGCTGCCCTCACATAGTAAAAGGTCTCAGGATTAGATTTGCTGCCCTCACATAGTAAAAGGTCTCAGGATTAGATTTGCTGCCCTCACATAGTAAAAGGCCTCCAGGATTAGATTTTCTGCCCTCACATAGTAGGAGGTATCCAGGATTAGGTTTGCTGCCCTCACATAGCGTGAACAAGCTCGGCATCACCACTTTATGCCTCCTTGTAGGTACATTGTGCTGATGCGTCCACTATCGCATGTCCTTATACCAACCTTTTGCTGTTTTTTTGCGGGTAAACCAACCTTTTGCTGTAAGGGCACATGTAAAATGAAGCGATCACATTGTTACCTTAGGGACATGTCTAACCAGTGTTATTGTTAATCTAATGCCTCCAGTGATAAGATGCAATTAAACTGTGTTACAAATGGCACTCCTGCTGTTTTCCCCAGTATGATAAGTAAGTTGCTCCTTTACACTGCTGAGTGTCCTGGTGTCCCCACGGTCCCATGCCCTTAAACCAACTCTTTAGCTGCTGTTGATTTACTGTGTCTGGTAAACAAGCAATGCCACCATTAAAGTAATCCCATATCTGAGGAATCTCATTGTTGATCGTAATGCTTCTGGTAACATGAAGCATTGCTGACGTTTTAAAATTTCCACTGTCCTTGCGTGATTGCCATGAACATAATTAAGATGCTTCTTTTCATTTTGTATATGTTTCGTATATTCTTATTGACTAGCAACTGTTTACTTTCTATCATTTTGTGCAGATAGGGATATCCATTTCACCTTGTTGCTATTGTGACCTTTTGGTGAACTGCACAAAACACTTTTTTTTGGAATGAGTGTCTTGTGCAGTTCAACTAAAAGGTCACGTGGGCAACATCTCTCAATTTTGGTGGAACTGCACAAAATCGTTAAACTAAAGTGAAACCATGCTCTCCTGTCTCCTTGTTTGTGCTATGCAAACATGCTGTGCAAACAGGAATACTCTACTACAGATGTTGTGACAGTCAAGAGCAACATCTCTCAATTTTGGTGGAACTGCACAAAATGGTTTAACTAAAGCGAAATCATGCTCTCCTGTCTCCTTGTTTGTGCTATGCAAACATGCTATGCAAACAGGAATACTCTACTACAGATGTTGTGACGGTCAAGAGCATTCGCCAAGTTCTTCGATTGTATGACATGGCTAGCCAAGATGGATTTAATCCCGATATTCACTTTATCAAAAGGCTCTAATGGGTTGGTTCTTAATCTTGCAAGCTGGGAATCAGTGAGATGTGTAGGCATCTTTGTTGTACTTATTATTTGAATCTTATTTGTTGGTTCTGAATCTTGCAAGCTGGGAATCAATGAGACGTGTAGGCATCTTTGTTGTACTTATTATTTGGATCTTATTTGTTGGTTTTGAATCTTGCAAGCTGGGAATCAATGAGATGTGTAGGCATCTTTGTTGTACTTATTATTTGGATCTTATTTGTTGGTTCTGAATCTTGCAAGCTGGGAAACTCGGCATGATGATGCACAGGACAGCAACCATAACAAACAATTCAAACTTGGTAGTATTATCTTTGTGAAAGTGCGACAAATGTGCTGATCGTGTGCGTCCTGAGAATAATAAGTCTAATTGTTGTGCATGTTGATCCCGTGGGACTAATAGGACGAGCCAATGCATTGCTTGTTTTAAGTATAAATTTCTGTTAAAGCTAATTAAATTTAAGTAAAGTGACCACTAACTCCTGTTATTACAGTACCAATACAAACCCGCTCGTGAACCGACGTGTGGCCGGAGTAGGTTTCTTAATGGAGGCGTTTGAAAGCGCCGAGGGTGAATCTTATGCCGGGCGTGCAGCGGACGAGGGAGGGGTAGTAACTGTTGTCGCGTGTACACACTCAGCTTACTGTTGAATCCAGTTCCCCAAGAGCTAAAAAATGAACTGCTGCCGCCGCCTACACACTCGTTCCCTCGAAAAGACTCCAATGGCGATCCGAGGGGTGAGCCTGCTAGATATAGACTTCAGCAAGGAGTTAGTTCGCCGTTCAGTCCTATGGTGCACCAAGTTGAATGTGATGTACACCAATGATACGGACTCGGTGAAGCTCTGCCTCGCCTCAGTCTTATGGCTGCACCAGGTTCTGGAGCATTCGCCAGTTTCGTCGGCAGCGCCGACTGCACCTTCGCTACGGTGGAGAGAAGGAAGAACGCGACGATTCGGCCATCTGGTGCAACAAGCTTGTCGACATCCAGAAGCAATACAAGATCATCAACAACGGGCAGGAGAAGGACTCCGTGGTTGACCTCGCTGAGACCATCATCGACCCCTGATACGCCAACATGAAAGAAGACGACCTGAACACGTGGGAGGTACTTCTGAATCTAGCCTACATAAGCTACGCGGCCGAGGACACATACGCATGCTACGACATGTACAGGCAGATCTTGGACATGAGGGCGTTTCTGCTTCCCGTAACCGACGAGTACACGGATAGCCGTAGCGTCATGATCAAGCGTGCCAGGAAGGTCTAGATGTTGTACTTTATCTGTTTATAAGCACCTTTATCATCTGAGTGTTTCATGCATTAGCCTATGTGTCGTAATTTTTCTGTTTTGTCCGAAATATTTGTTTTAAGAACCCATTAACCTGATTGCTTTTTCTAGTGGCTATTTGCTAATGTATGTAAACTAGTTCACTTGTCCGTAAAAAAAACTAGTTCACTCGGCTGCCGTGCTTTGAATCTCCTTCCTCCCAACATATTCCTCTCCTCAGGTGGACCCAGCAGGTCTCTGAATTTTCTCCCACTTTCTTTTTTGATGTAAACTAAGTTTTCTCCCAGTGCTTTCCCCTAGAACCAACTCAACTGTCCCACGTCTAGCCTAAAAAATAATAATACCCCACGTACTATTAACTCATCAAATTAAAATTATATTTTATTCGTAAGTTGAAAGTTCTTACAAAATAATAATAATAATTGTTTATATATAACTTGCCAAGTTAACTCCTAGTGATTGCGTACATAAGGTTGCAAAGATTTTACTGACGTGCAATTATGTGTTTATGTTTTCATAACATTTCTCTGTCTAGCCCAACATGATATTTTCACCTAGCCCAGCAAGTCCGCGGATTTCGAGAAAAATCCAAATGGGATTTAAACGGGCTGCATAGATGCTACATCATTGTTTCACCCAGCCCACCAAATGGACTAAAAAAACAAATGGACTGGCTGACATGTGGGCCAGTAGGTCGAAGCCTAAGAAGGCATTGGGTTTACATCCAACGACTGGCATTCTTCTTCAATCTCTCATCTTCTTCCCCCAGCGCTGCCGGAACCGCCTGCTCCAGCCTTCGGCGTTCAGCGGCGTTGTTTTGCGCTCCTCAGTGAAACGCTACCCCGCCGACGGCCAGGCCATCCCTCCACTCTGCACCTCCTGTTATTCTCTGCCGAGTGTAGGCCCACCCCGCACCCGAACCAGTCAAGTTTCCCACTCCTCTCCGTCTGCGACTCCACTGCCGCATCTTCCCCATCTCCGGGTCGTTCCAGTCTGGGGCCTTGCCGTCGTCCACCACCTTGGTGCACTCGGCGCGGCGTGGTCAACATACAAGAGTCATCGAAAGAGGACTGTACATGGAGAGCCTGACGGCTGGGACCCACGAGGTCCATGGTCGCATGCAAGGAAAGTTCCTCCTTATTACGCACTGTACGTGGGAAGGGCTTCTGTATTTCGCGAAAAAAACGCCCCCCCCCCCCGCTGATAGGTCGGACCCACCAGCTATATCTTCGCACGCAAGGAAGTGCCTCCTTATTACGCACCAAAAAATGAATACCCCATGCTAGCTGGGACCCACCATAGTGGGTGGCTGACTTGTGGCCCTACTAAGTTGACGAGGACGAAGGGCTTTGTCAACTTAGTCAATATGCACGATTCTAGCTCCAGTGACCGTATGATGTCCATCCAACGGCCATAGTGCTTCTTCAACCTCTGGTCTTCTTGCTCTAGCCGCCCAAAGTAGCGCCGGTCGTGCCGCGTGCTCCTGCCTCTCGTGGACGGCTGTAATGCCGCGGAGGCCTCACCGCCCCCTACTACTCCCACTGCTGGCCCAGGGTATCCCTCTACTCACCCACACCCCCTGTTATTCTGCGGCGACAGCAGCCTCACGCCGCAGCCAAACCAGTGAACCCTCGTACTCCTCTCCGCGTGGGTATCCACTGCCGCGTCTTCCCCGGCTCCTCGTCGGCCCCTTCCTAGGCCTCACCGTCGTCCATCGCCTTGGTGCTCTCGGCGCAGCATGGTCAATGTGGTCAACGACTGACTTCCATCGGAAGAGTACTGTACGTGGAGAGGCTGACAACTGGGTCCAAGGCCAGAGCCCAGTTTTTTTGTGATTTGCCAAGTAAGTCACTTTGTCAGGCCTGTTGGGCTGCAAATCTTTCAAGACGAGGAGAGCTTCATTCGGCTGACCGCAAAAATGGACTATCAGTAATGAAAAATGGGCTATACATTTTTAAAACACATCAAACCGGCAATTAGTTTCAAATAACTTTTTTTCATTTCGAGATTTTAAATTACATTAATTTTTATGCGTGGAGAATTTGTTGGATTTTATATTGATATACATTTATTTTTAAAATCAGTTTGAATGTGAGTCGAAATTTCGGGATTAAAAACAGTTCGGACCGCACCGAAATATGCAAAATTTCGTATAATTTTTTAATCGTGGCCACAATATGGGTTGTAATGCTAACAAAAAGAATATGGGATCCAAACAAAACCTTAAGAATTAGTAAATGGGCTGTAAATTATTAGAAATAATGGCAGATGGGTTGTATGCTGTTTTCCACAGATTTGAGGCTTTCCTAAAAAAAGGTTGACGCACAAGTGGTGACTGTTGGATGGCCATCCAACATCCGTCGTGCTTCTTCAATCTCTTCTCTTCCTGCTCCAGCCGCTCAAAAAAGCGCCGGCGGGACTGCCTGCTCCCTCCTCCCCGCGGCCAGCTGTGCTGCCGCGCAGGCCTCACCGCCCCACCGTACTCCCATGACTGGCCTAGCCATCCCTCTACTCATCCACACCTGCTGTTATTCTCCGGCGACGCCACACGAACCAGTAAACCCTCGTTCAGTCGTACTCCCCTCCGCGTGGGAAACAACTGCGTAGTCTTCCCTGCCTCCGTGTCGTTCCCTTCCTAGGCCTTGCCGTCGTCCACCGCCCTGGTGCTCTCAGCGCGGCCTGGTCAACATGGTCAACGACCGACATGCATCTGAAGTGGACTGTACGTGGAGAGGCCGACAGCTGGGTCCACGGCCGCATGCAAGGAAATGCCTCCTTATTACGCGCAAATAATGATTCCTCCACCTGACATCAGGGACCCTCCGAAAGGGCCTCAGTATTTCGCGAAAAAACGTTACCGCCCCTGACAGCTCGGACCCACCAGCTATATCTTCGCACGGAAGGAAGTGCCTCCTTATTACACACAAAAAAATGAATACTCCCCCTGTTAGCTGGGACCCAGTATAGTGGAAGGCTGACTTGTGGGCCTACTAAGTTGACAGGGACGGAGGGCTTTGTCAACTTAGTCAATATGCACGATTATAGCTCCAATGACCGTACGATGTCCATCCAACGGCCGTAGTGCTTCTTCAACCTCTGGTCTTCTTGCTCCAGCCGCCCAAACCAGCGTCGGTCATGCCTTGTGCTCCTGCCTCCCGTGACCGGCTGCGATGCGGAGGAGGCCTCACCACCCCCTACTACTCCCACCGCTGGCCAGGCCATCCCTCTACTCACCCACACCCCCTGTTATTCTGCGGCGACGGCAGCCTCACACCGCAACGAACCAGTGAACCCTCGTACTCCTCTACGCGTGGGCATCCACTGCCGCGTCTTCCTCGTCTCTGCGTCGTCCCCTTCCTAGGCCTCGCCATCGTCCACCGCCCTGGTACTCTCGGCGCGGCGTGGTCAACGTGGTCAAGGAACGGTTTCCATCGGACGTGGACTATACGTGGAGAGGCTGACAGATGGGTCCCCGGCCGCAGCAAGGAAATGCCTCCATATTTCGCGAAAAAACGTTTCCCCCCTGACTGCTGGGACCCACCAGCTACACCTTCGCATGCATGGAAGTGTGTCCGTGCAAAAAAAAACAAAACAATTCGCCCCCCTGACTGCTAGGACCTACCAGCTACATATTCGCACGCAAGGAAGTGCGTCCGGGCAAAAAAATGATTCGCCCCCCTGACTGCTGGGACCCACCAGCTACATCTTTGCAGGCAAGGAAGTGCGTGACAGTCGGGACCCACCTAGTCGAAGCGTACGTACCGTTGTCATTCTGGTCGCAAACGTGTACGTACATACTGGTCGATGTAGAGGTGCGCACGTGTCATAGTAGAGGCGCGCACGTGTCGTAGTAGAGGCGTGCACGTAGCATCTACACGTACGTACAGCGGCGAGGGTGCAAGAAAGAAAATACGGCCACGTACGTACATACGGGTAGGGTCTCGAACGCCTACTCGCGCATACGTACATGGCTGGGTCGGAATGGAGAAACAGCGTCATCGTCGTGTTCATGGGGAGGCAACAGAATGCGTCGTGTTCATCGGGAGGCAATGGAATGCGTCGTGTTCATGGGGATGCAACAGAATGTGTCGTGTTCATCGGGAGGCAACGGAACGCGTGGGAGCCAATCTGTCACGCCCAATATGCGACCCTATCCAAAAGGAACTCGAAGGACCCACCAAGGATAGACCCGCATATTGAAACACTTCTGCAAGGTGGATATCATTACATCAACATTACATAATAGATGGGGATACATACAAAAGGCATACAATGCCACACGAATACAACATCATCTTACATAGGGGCAACATCCGACTACGGATGAAACACAAACAGAAACTCAAATGACATCCACCCTGCTAGCCCAGGCTGCCGACCTGGAACCTATCCCCTGATCGAAGAAGAAGCAGAAGAAGAACTCCAAGACAAGCAATCATCGCTCTCGTGTCAACATCATCGCATAACCTGTACCTGCAACTGTTGTTGTAGTAATCTGTGAGCCACGAGGACTCAGCAATCCCATTACCATGGGTATCAAGACTAGCAAAGCTTAATGGGAAAGCAAGGGGTCAAGTGGTGAGGTTGCAGCAGCGGCTAAGCATGATATGGTGGCTAACATACGCAAATGAGAGCGAGAAGAGGAGCAAAGGAACGGTCGTCAACTAGTAATGATCAAGAAGTGATCCTGAGCTCCTACTTACGTCAAACATAACACAGAAACCGTGTTCACTTCCCGGACTCCGCCGAGAAGAGACCTTCACGGCTACACACGCGGTTGATGCGTTTTAATTCGGATCTAGTGTCAAGTTATCTACAACCGAACATTAACAAATTCCCATCTGCCACATAACCGCGGGCACGGCTTTCGAAAGTTTATACCTTGCAGGGGTGTCCCAACTTAGCCCATGATAAGCTCTCGCGATCAACAAAGGATATTCCTTCTCCCAGGAAGACCCGATCAGTCTCGGAATCCCGGTTTACAGGACATTTCGACAATGGTAAAACAAGACCAGCAAAGCCGTCCCAATGTGCCGACAAATCCTGATAGGAGCTTCACATATCTCGTTCTCAGGGCACACCGGATTGTCCAAACTTCCGGTAGGCCATCCCAGAGTTGCCCCTGGTGGCCACCGGCGGCTGACAGGTTGGACCAACACTCACGACGAGCACTGGCCCGCGGGGGGGGGGGGTAAATAAATATGACCCTCGGGCTCCGGAAACCCAAGGGAAAAAGGGCTAGGTGAGGCAAATGGTAAAACCAGGGTTGGGCCTTGCTGGAGGAGTTTTATTCAAAGCGAACTGTCAAGGGGGTCCCATAAATCACCCAACCGTGTAAGGAACGCAAAATCCGGGAACATAACACCGGTATGACGGAAACTAGGGTGGCAAGAGTGGAACAAAACACCAGGCATAAGGCCGAGTCTTCCACCCTTTACCAAGTATATAGATGCATTAATAATATAAGAGATATTGTGATATCCCAACATAATCCTGTCCACCATGGAGCAATCTTCATCTTCACCTGCAACTAACAACGCTATAAGAGGGGCTGAGCAAAAGCGGTAACATAGCCAGACAACGGTTTGCTGGGAAAGGTGAAAAGGTTAGAGGCTGACTTGGCAAATTGGGAGGCTTGAAGAACATGTGATAGGTAGCGCAGCATAGCAATAGAACAAAGCAACTAGCATAGCAATGATAGTAGTGAGATCCAGGGTAGCGGTCATCTTGCCTGAAATCCCGCAAGGAAGAAGAACGAGTCCATGAAGTAGACGAATGGATGAAGCCGAACCAAGCATAGATGAACGAATCCTCACGATCGCAACGAAACAGGAACTATCGATAAGAAGCACACAACAAGCTAAACAAACCACACATGAACAAGACATGATGCTCGACCAAGCATGATGCAAGACATGACTACATGGAGCTACTCATGGCAAGAGATGATACAAACAAGAGCAACACATCAAAGCAAGTTAAATGAGGCCGGAAACAACATATAACAATTCCGGTAAGTCCTCATATGCAAGTTACAAAGTTGGTACAGATCTGAAAAAACATTAAGTTGAAGTTATTAAACAGCAAGCTAAAGAGCACCAAGAGGATCTACACGAAATTGTAGTTAAGTTACATATAAAGTTCATTTAATTCGGAGCTACGGCCTAGAAGATATGAGCAAAACAAGTTAAACATGGCATTGATGCTAAATGCATCCAAACCTCAAGCAAACACCCCAAAACAAGGATGCAACATGATAATATGAAACTACATGCAGATCTAAGCAAGTTTCATATAAAGCACACTCAAAACGGAGCAACGGTTCAACACATACACCCAATACAAGTTTAAAGGACAAGCTGCCCAAAACAGCAACTAGGCATCTAGCAAGCATCAAAACAACATGCTACAGCACTTCAACATAATAAAAAAAAGGCATGGTCATGAAGTACAGGTAAAGCATGACAAAACATGAACACTAAGCTATCTCCAGAAACTACTATAACATGCTCAAAAGGACATGGCAAGGTTGCGAATTATAACAGTTTCAGACTTAGCAGAAATAACATCAGGTTGCAATGTTTAGAGATATCGAACAACATGTTACATGAACTTATCATGGCAAACAAAGGCATGGCATGAATCTACTCATAGCATAGAACAAAAGTCCTTTGCTGACCATGAGCCAAAAGGGCACAGAAAATATGATGGCACCCATGTAAACATAGCAAGAGATATGACATATTCATACATGGCAGGAACAACAATAAGTAGACATGTTGGTGAGCTTGTACCACTCACTACAGAGCAACTCATTGCATGACAAGGCAACAAATAGTAAGAAGACATGTTCATGAAGCTAAACATGGCAAGATCAAGTTCATACATTGCTTGGATCACTAACAACAATCATGGCAACATTGAACCTAATGTTAACAGGCTGACAAAAAGATTATTTAGCAAGTTTGGATCAAGATAAGTACAAGCTACAACAGGCTATAAATGCCAACAGGGGCATGAATAGATAGAGCATGATATGTATAACAAATCATTCTTAGTGAACAGCTCCAAATTTTGCATAGAAAGACTTGTAGCAGTAGGTTTACATAGCATCACGAAATAACAGATTCAGCCTAGCAAAACAGTAACAGCAAGTACACTACTTCATGAGCTTGATACACTCAGTACAAGACTCGCAAAAATACATGGATTGCACCTCTGTGAAGATGGCATGATGTAGCTCAAAACACATGTAGAGCTCATGCTCATAGGATGCACACACAAAATGCAACGAAAAAGACAAAACAGCAAGTTATAATAGTTTCAGCAGGTTAACATCATATAGCACTCTTGCAACAATGATTAGGGCATCAAGGGATTCAAACAAGCATGACACAATGGAATGAAATGAATAGCACATCCTGATGAACATTTCGGTATATCATGCACGCAAAACAGAGCTGTGTGCAAGGAGATATGATGCGATGAATAGAGCCACATAATGTGAGAATTTCGGGACTTAAGAGGAAAACAGAGGGGGGAAATTCAACCTGCTCAGATCTAGGGTTCGCGGCGCAGATCCCGAGGTTCACCGGCATCTCGCCGGAGAACACGCCGGAGAGGGAGAGGACGGCGGCCGGAGGGGTCGGAGAGGAGCGGAGGAGGCCGGGGGCGGCGCTGGTGACCTCGGCTGGCCAGCGGAGGGCGGCGAAGGGCGCGCCGGCGAGGGGGCGGCGGCAGGCGCGGGGCACTCGCCGATGGCGGGCGCGGGGCGGCGCACGCGAGGCAGCGCCCGCTGGTCGCGGCGGCGGTGGGATGGGCCCCGCGGGCCCGATCCGGGCCGGGCGGGCCTGGCGCAGCGGGGACGGCGAGGAGGCCACGTGGCGCGATGCCAGTGGCTGCGGGGCGGCGGCAATTTCGTCCGGTGGCGGCGGACGTGTCCGGCGCGGTGGGAGGAGATGGGCTAGGGTTAGGGGTCTATTTGATCCGAGATTTTGACGGGGGAAGGCTTATATATAGGTAGAGGGAGCTAAGAGCGTCCAAATGAGGTGCGGTTTTCGCCCACACGATCGTGATCGAACGGCCGAGGGAATGAAGGGAGTTTGGATGGGTTATTGGGCCACTTTGGAAGGGTGTTGGGCTGCAACATAAAAAGGGCTTTGCGGTTACTCGGTTAACCGTTGGAGCATCAAACGACCTCCAAATGGCACTAAACTTGACAGGCGGTCTACCGGTGGTGTACCAAGGATGCTTGGCAAATCACGGTCCATTCAGAGAACGTTTAACACCCGCTCACGAAAAGAGACAAGAAGGGGACGATGGATGACATAGGAGTGCCGGATTGCAAAACGGACAACGGGAAAAATGCTCGGATGCATGAGACGAACATGTATGCAAAAAGAGATGCACATGATGACATGATAAAATGCAACACGCAAGCAAATGACATGGCAACAATGATGAATAACTGGAAGACACCTGGCACATCGAATCCGGGGCGTTACACAACCGGCTTGGACGGAACAGGCGATGAAAACGAGGACTGGCATACCGCAGAATGGACGAAATGGACCTCCTACGGTCGAAACGGGGGTCCTGTTGATCGGGAGGGGTGTGGCATACCGCAAAACGGAGGAAACAGACCTCCTACGATCGAAATGGGGTCCTGTTGATCGGGAGGGGTGTGGCGTACCGCAAAACGGATGAAACAGACTTGTGTTGGAGCGCTACGGTCGAAACGGGGGGGGGGGGGAGGGGTGTGGCGTACCGCAAAACGGGACTCCACGAGATACTGTTCATCTCCACCATCGACCTCCTCCAGCCTCCACGGGCTACCGTCGACCTCCTCCAGCCTCCACGGGCTCCTGTTCATCCAGCCTCCACCGCGCGTTACTCCACAGGCTACTATTCAACCACCCCTCCATGGGCACCCCTCCACCATCTACTGTTCATCCAGCCCTCCACACCACGGGGTCCTGTTCAACCACCCCTCCACGGCCACCCCTCCACCGCCTACTGTTCATCCAGCCCTCCACACCACGGGTTCCTGTTCATCCAGAGGCAATGCCACCGCTCACTGTTCATCCAACCCCCCTCCCCCCCACAATGCTCACTGTTCATCCTAGAGGAAGCATCGACCGGCTTCAGTTAGCAGCAGTAGCCAAGGAATTGCTCCATCGGGTTCAGTTAACAGCCATCGATCGATCGCTCGGGTTCAGTAATGCGTAGCCCGCAGTGCAATCGCTCGGGTTCAGTTAGAGCCCGACGCCTCGCTCGTCTTCAGTTAGAGCCAACGCCTCGCACACACGCGCGTACGTATGAGAGAAACGCGCATCGCTCCGCCCCCGACCTCCCACCGTAACCGACAACTCCCCGAAATTTTCCTCCCCCTCGCTTCTACCACGGTTTTTTCCGTCATGGACGGCCCAAAGAATGTCATGTAGTTGCGTCTCCGGCCCACCCAGGACGAAAAGCCCATTTTCTGTCATGATTTTTTGTCATAGAAGTTGGATCCCACCACATCTATGATGATACCAGGTTTTGTCACAATTATCGTCATACAAGTGTCATATGTATGACAGAAAAAAATTTCGTTCGGCCCAAAATGTCACGGATGTGTCTTTTTTTGTAGTGCATACTGCTAGGTGGGTGTGAGTTGCACCACTTTATAATGTCATCTAGTCTAGCATTTGCATCAGCATGATAATAGGAAACCTACACGTGCGCTCTTTGGGAATGAGCCTGTCCAAGGACAAAAGCTATCCACGTGGTCTATATTTTTGTTGGTCGGAAAATTTATTAAGTCATTAGTTAATAATTAATGGACGCCTTAATTACTCCGCCTTTTTTTTGAGACAAACGTTGGTGGGGCTATTATTGATTTGGACGTGGGGTTTGGGCCAAAGGCCTACTATTATACTTGGTCTTACTCGGACGACCGACCTGACAGGCTCTACCCTAGCCGCCACTGTATCATATGGTTTCGCACCGTTCCAAATCTTAGCGCCGCCACACAATTCTACTACATCCCTCCTTCCGGCGTGCACCGCGGGAAGGGACAGCAGTCCTTCAAACCCCGCATTTCGTGATCCTGTACGGGAGAGGGGCGATCAGGTTTTTGGGGAGCACACTCCTGTGACTACTGCCAGCGACGACTTCCTCAACAATAGCCTTCTTACCCGACCTCGGTAACCTCTTCATCAACGACATGAGTGACAACATCAACCACAGCGGTTCTGCTCCCGCTGTAAAGTATGTGATTCTGTCCTCCTGGTTTAGTCTGCATCATTACTTTGATCTTTGCAATTGTCATCATGATCTATTTACTGTTGATTTGGATTAAATCTCATAGTAAATTGCTCATATATTCAACAATCCAATCCAAAAACCTAATTATAGGAAATTTACTCTGAGTGGTTTTGCTTCGCTTTTGAAGCCGCCTACTTTTAAAGGAGTGCATTATAAAAGGTGGCGCGCAAGAGAAATATATTGGTTTCAGGTCATGTACTTCTATGACGCCACTAAGGGTAAGCCGTTTTAATCCTACACACCAGGAAGCTTTTGAGAACAAGGATACCCTCTTCAAAGCCGCCCTGCTGAGTGTTCTTGGCGATTCCATTGTGGATTCATATATGTTGCTTGACAGCGGCAAAGACATGTGGGATGCGCTCGAGGCCATTTTTGGGGCCTCGGGCGCTGGCAACGAGTTGTACGTCATGGAGCAATTCTGTGACTACAAGATGACTGATGAGCACTCTATTGTTCAACAGACTCATGAGATACAATCACTCGCTAAGGAACTTGAGTACTTTAAGTGTGTGTTGCCGGACAAATTTGTTGTTGGGACCATCATAGCCAAGCTTCCACCTTCGTGGAACGATTTTGCTACTTCTGTGCAAAACAAGAGACTTGAGTTTTCTGTTTCGGATTTCATTAGCACTCTTGATTTTGAAGAGAAGGCGACAGCAAAAGACACACATGCTCGGGTCGCTGAGGGAGCTTCTAGTGCCCACATGGTACATGAGAAGAACTTCGAGCCCAACCATCCCCAAAACAACAAGAACAAATCTCAGGGGAAAGGCAAGTTTGATGCAAAGAACAAGCTGTCACATTCTACCAACTTCAAGAAGAATTCTCATAATGGGACGGGATACAAACCTCAATTTTGGTAGCACCGCACAAAATTTATATGTCTGCATCTACCTGCTACCAACTAACCTCATGGTGCTCCAGGTATTCCTACATTCGTAACTAGGTACAATGACCACCGCAAGATGAAATAAGCTTATTTGTATGTTGACTTGCTGATTGAAGTGCGGAATGATCTTGTCATGTGTGGAGGAGCAAACAAGCAGTGCAGCCAAAGGTGGAAATCAACCAAGGACTTATGAAATTATAAATAATCTTCCCTAGGTAGGTTAGTATCCCATTCGTCTAGATGATTGTGTTTTGTCATGCTAAGCTATTGATATGTGCTACTGTTTTGCAACACCGTTTAAGTATACCTATTGTTTTCCTATCTTTTCATATTCAGGGACAATGAAGATGGTTTCAGGGGAACTGCACAATATGGACTCATGTTGAGTCATCTCTATTGCCTCATGTGTTTGCTGCAAATGTATCAGCATCAATTGCAAGATGAGGCAGCTAGCAAGCTGTGGAGTTGCCACCATGCTCGAAGTGCTCGCAAAATTGAGAAGAAACAAGCATATGCCCAAGAAATTAATGCGTGTGCAGGGAGGCCCTTTGCTCAGAGAAGCATCGACCGGATTTCTTTATTTCCACACCTTCTCACAGCTTTGTATTGGTTATAGTATGGTGAATCATTGAGATACATAAACATGCTGAACTTTATTTCTTCTAAATGTTAGTATGCATACCGTATCTTCTCAAGCTTAGTTCAATGTGAGTGTCTGTATCAAGTACCGCATCCTCTAATTTGGTGGATGCCAAGTTGAAAAAGGTTATTGATGAGTAGCCATAAGCTGGAGGCGTCTCTTTTTTTTCCTTTCGAATGGACAATAAGCTGGAGAGTATGTCGGGCTACCTCTATCACAAGGCCCTCCAGTACAAAACAAGGGCAACCGATTGGGCCGATAGAAAAGCCTATCCATCTTAAAGTCCATTTGTTTTAGTTTTTTTCGAGGAGAAGCCCATATTTCTTGAAGAGGGGGCAATCCTATAAAACCCTCCTTCCTCCTTGCTTCCACTTATACTCTCTCCGTCCAGGTTTATTAGGCCCAGCCAATTGCTAAGACCAAGAAGATGCACACAGAGAAAATAAATCTCCTTAATTTACTCCATAACCACCCTATTAAATAGGCCTAGTAACAAACCAGGCGCATGAAGTGGCCGGCGGGCACATGTATCCTGCATGCATGGCCAGTCAGCCAAGTCCATGCGCAAGCTCCAATGCAGCAACACAAAAGAAGAGAGCGATTCTTGGGAAAAAGCGAGTAGTTAGTGCAGCAGGGCTTATAAACACGAATAGCTCGCTCTCCCGCTTCAGTCTCCCCCCCCAATTCCCTCCGCTCCCCATCTTCCTAACTCGTCTAGAAAACCCCCGCTCACCTTTTTCCTCACTTGTACAGAAACGCCTGCTCCTCTTATTCCACTCCTACAGAAATGCCCAGCCCTCCTTCTTCCCCACTCACACTGCCACTAAGCTCATCTCTGGCTACTCTGCTCAAACCCGTGAGCTCGGCGCGACGACCAAAAGGAAAATGGAGTCGGCTGGCCCCAGCGCCAAGAAGATGAGGCTCCCGCCAGCGGCGACGCCAGTTGCAGACTCCGCACCCGGGAGCGCAGGAAGAAGCAGCGAGCCCCCCCCCCCCCCTCCCGCCCCACCCGGATATGAGGAACTCGTAGAATCTCCGGTGGAACGCATCAGCGATCTCCCGGATGTCATCCTTGAGGAGATCATCTCGCTTCTCCCCACCAAGGATTGCTACCGCACACAAGTCCTCTCAACTCCATGGCGCCCTCTATGGTGCACCGCGCCCCTCAATTTCGACTGTTGTCAGGTATCTGTCCTTCCTGAATTTAATCTCCTCAAAGACATTGTCTCCTCTCACTAGCAGGGCCTCGTTCAACGCCTATTCATCCCGACACGCTACAAGTTGTCCATACCCGGCACGGTGGATGCTTGGCTGATATGCCCCTGAATTTGGAAAACTCCGGCAGTTTGAGTTGTACCATTACCACGAATGTTTCATACCACGAACACACCAAGAATTCGTGCCCACACCACTGTTGTCCATCTCACGGTTTTCCTCCTCTCTCCACACCACCACCTTCGCCTAGTGCCATCTACCAGACGATCTGGTACAAATTCTTCGACTCCCACTGCTAAAAAAACTTTCGCTTGTGGTGGTTTATCTGTCGGAGGCCTCACTGCACAGCATCATCCACTCTAGTTTCCCTTCCCTCGAGCACTTGCTGATTGTTTTGGGAATAGAAATTCCTATCAGTTATCTCCAAATAAATTCGCCTCACCTTAAAAGCATTAGAATTTGTTTTGAAGGACAGCAGCTCATCATCGAAGATGCCCCTTCACTTCAAAGGTTGCTCCTTGATGATTGTTATAAACCTTCACAAATAACTGTTGTCTCTGCGCTCAAACTGGAGACCTTGGGTGTAATTCATGACCCGTTTAATGATCACAAGAACTTGGTGTTTGGCTCCTCACTTTTTCAGGAACTGTATATTATCATCTAAACATTTGTAATCATAAGCTACATTTTTCATTTGTGCGCGTAAGTTTTATATCATCTTGGAGTACACTTTGGGTACTAATATTATGTTATATGCTCAATGAAGAGTTCGTCCATTGATAGCCTATCAATGTTGCTGGATTCTGACAAGATCTTATATATCGCAATGTTTAGTTTTGATCTGAACATAATTATTGGCTTGCTGCGATGCTTTCAATATCTGGAGAACTTATATAGAGAGGTGATGATTTCATGCACATTGAAAGCCCGTATATATTGTACTAGAATTAACCGTTCAGCTGTCGTTCTTTCGACATACTCTTTTTTCAGACCTTAACTGTTTTCAATCTTCATGTCTACTTAGGCACAACTACATGGAGCAAAACATATAACCAATCGGTTGCGTAATAAGCACCAGGATTTTCTCAGTTCTCATGACATTCGTTTGACGACAATAACGATGGAAGGATATGCATCC
Organism: Triticum timopheevii; assembly: GCA_963921465.1. Classification (NCBI taxonomy): domain Eukaryota; kingdom Viridiplantae; phylum Streptophyta; class Magnoliopsida; order Poales; family Poaceae; genus Triticum; species Triticum timopheevii. Next base: position 176,843,526 of record OY997272.1, read on the forward strand.
AACCAGGCAAACAGAAGCTTTGTCACATTCTTCCTGTTGAATGCGAGGTTACTATTGTCCATGAGGCTTAAGTTTTACCACAAGATTTCTCACGGACGGACACGTTGAGCAGCAAAAACATAAGTTTTAGGTGGAGAAATGGGCTTCTAAATGTGCTCGGCTTCTATTTACAACAAGTTGTAGTCATCCTGAAATAATTTTTTTTGCACATGATGTTAATTTTATGGATCAGACCGATCCACTTGTTTGTGACTACAAAAAAGAGTGGTTGGGTTAGATGTTACTGCCATGTTCAATCTAGGTTTTGTCTAAAAATTTGATGAACAATTAATCCTTGGGCTTTGTGTACCATTTGTAAACTTGAGTTGCATGTTGTTGCCCTCGTACTCCCCTACACCAGCCACTACACTGCCGCAGCTTCCACGGCTGCTGTTCGTTCCCGTCTGAGGCCTCGCCGTCGCTCTCTGCCTTGGTTCGCTCGCTGTGCCTGCCGCCGTCTAGCATTGTCAACATGGTCAACAACCAAGAGGAATCAGACGATGACTGTACGTGGAGAGGATGACAATAGGGACCCACCAGGGTCATTGCATTACGCAACCAGGTGCCTCGTTATTACAAGAAAAAAAATACTTCCTCCTAATTGTTTGACAACTAGGTCCCACACCATTGTCAACGTAGTCAATAAAGGAGAAAATTACACAACAAGCGGATAACACCAGGGACCCAGCAGCTCGCACAGTTGTTTTTTAGTTTCAAAGACGGAGCACAACTGTGTGTTGTGCGGGGGGCAGTGGCCCGTCTAGCCCACGCTTACCCTTTTATTTAAGCATATGACGAGCCTAGTTGATATATTTTTTCTTTCTGAAAATGGCTAGCCCAATTCTTTTTTTGGAGAATACCAAAACTGAGGCCTACTTGCTTTTCTCAGCCCTGCTGGATTGCAAATCTTTCAAGGCGAGGAGGGATGTAAGTAGTAAGAAATGGGCTTCCCTAGAAAATGGGCTATAAGTTGTAAGAAATGGGCTGTAAATTTTTAAACTAAAGCCAACCGGCAATTACATTAAAATATCATTTTTTTCTTGAGTTCTCTACTCTCTACTCTTATAAAAACCAAAGCCAACTGGCAATTGCATTAAAATATCATCTTTTCTCCCACAAGATAAACTACTCATACAAATGCATCTTCATGTTCTGTGCAACGAACGGGCATCTTGCTAGTTAAGATTTTAAATTTCATTCATTTTTTGCGGAGAATTGTTTTTTGAATTTTATTTGATATAATTTTTTAGGAATTATTTTTAACGTGACTTGAAATTTCGTGATTAAAAGAGTTCGGACCCCATCAAAATATGCAAAATTTTGTTGAATTTTTTAGCAGTGCCCAGAATATATGGTCTGTAATGCTAATAAAAAGAATATGGGCTTCAAATATACTTAAGAATTAGCAAATGGGCTGTAAATTATTGAAAATAATAGCTAATGGGTTGTATGTTATTTTCCACAGATTTGGAGGCTAACTTCTGGGCCTACTGGGTTGACGATGACGCTGTGCTAAAAACAATTTGACGCGTACGCAAGGCTTTGTCAACTTAGTCAACACAGAGCGATGACTGTTGGATGTCCATCCAACGGCCGTCGTGCTTGTTCAATCTCTGATCTTCCTGCTCCAGCCGCCCAAACCAGCGTCGACAGGACTGCCTGCTCCCTCCTCTCGTGGTTGGCTGTGCTGCCGCCAGGCCATCCCTCTACCCACCCACATATCCTATTATTTTCCGGTGACGTCAGCCTCACCCCGCAGCGGACCAGTCAGCGCTCGTACTCCCCTCAGCATGGCCATCCATTGTGGTGGCTTCACCAGATCCGGGCCATTCCCTTCCTGGGCCTCGCCCTCGTCCACTGTGTTTATGCTCTCGGCGCAGCGAGGTCAACATGGTCAACAAACAACAACCATCGGAAGAGGCTGACAGTAGGGACCCACACAAGGAAATGCCTCTTTATTACGCACAAAATAACGATTCCTCCACCTAACAGCTGGGACCCACAGGAAGGGCCTCTGTATTTCGCAAAAGAAATGTTCCCCCGCTGTCAGCTCGGACCCACCAGCTATATCTACGCATGCAAGGAAGTGCCTCCTTATTAAGCACAAAAAAGAATAGTCCCCCTGCTAGCTGGGACCCACCATAGTGGGAGGCTGACTTGTGGGCCTCGTAGTTGACAGGGATGCAGGGCTTTGTCAAGTTAGTTAATATGAACGATTCTAGCTCCAGTTACCGTACGATGTCCATCCAATGGTCGTAATGCTTCTTCAACCTCTGGTCTTCTTGCTCCAGCTGCCCAAAGACGCGTCGGTCGTGTCGCATGCTCCTGACTCCCGTGGCTGGCTATGCTGCCGCGGAGGCCTCACCGCCCCCTACTATTCCCACCATAGGCCAGGCTCTGAGGCGCGACAGCCTCACACCGCAGCCGAACCAGTGAACCCTCGTACTCCTCTCCGCATGGGCATCCACTTTCGTGTCTTCAACGGCTCCGCGTTGTCCCCTTCCTAGGCCTCACCGTCGTCCACCGCCTTGGTGCTCTCAGCGCGGCCTGGTCAATGTAGTTAATGAACGACTTCCATTTGGGAGAGTACTGTACATGGAGAGGCTAATAGCTGGGTCCACGGCTGCAGCAAGGAAGTGCCTCTTATTACGCGGAAAATAATGATTTCTCCACCTGACATCAGGGACCCATCGAACGCGCGACCGTATTTCGCGAAAAAAACATTTCCTCCCTGACTGTAGGGACCGACTAGCTACATCTTCGCACACAAGTGCGTCCATATTATGGGAAAAAAATGATTCGCCCCCTAACTATTGGGACCCACTAGCTACATCTTCGCACGCAAGGAAGTGCCTGACAGTCGGGACCCACCTGGTCGAAGCATACGTAGCATTTTCATTCTAGTCGCGAATGTGTACATACATACTGGTCGATGTAGAGGCGCGCACGTGTCATAGTAGATGCGCGCACGTAGCATGTACATGTACGTACAGCGGCCAAGGTGCAAGAAAGTAAATACGGCCACGTACATACATACGGGTGGGGTCTCGAACGCCTACTCGCGCATACGTACGACCAGGGCTCGTGTACATGGCTGGGTCAGAATGGAGAAACGGTGTCGTTGTCGTGTTCATGGGGAGGCAACGGAATGTGTCGTGTTCATCGGGAGGCAACGGAACGCGTGCTATTCTTCAGGAGCCAACTGGCTTGGACGGAACCGCCAATGGAAATGAGGCATGGTGTACCGCAGAATGGAGGAAACGGCCTTGTGTTCGACCGGCCACGGTCGAAACGGGATCCTGTTCATTGGGAGGGGTCTGGCGTACCGCAAAACAGAGGAAACAAACTTCTGTTGGACCCCTTACAGTCGAAATGGGGTCATGTTGATCAGGAGGGGTGTGGCGTAGTGCAAAACAAAGGAAACGGACTTGTGTTGGAGCACTACGGTCGAAATGGGGGTCCTGTTCATCGGGAGTGGTGTGGCGTACCGCAAAACGGGACTCCACGGGATACCGTTCATCTCCACAGTTGACCACCTCTAGCCTTCACGAGGTACTGTTCATCCACCATCGACCTCCTCCAGCCTCCACATGTGACTGTTCATCCACGACCTCCTGTTCATCCAGCCTCCACCGCTCCTCCACCGGCTATTGTTCAACCAGACCTCTGCACAGGGTCCTGGTCAACCACCCCTCCATGGGCTACTGTTCATCTAGCCCTCCACCAGCTACTGTTCAACCAGCCCTCCACGGGGTCGTCCTGTTCATCAAAAGCCAACCGGCTCGATCGGGGTCATGTTCATCCAGAGGAACACCACGGGGTCCTGTACATCCACCCCCACCGGGTGCTGTTCATCCAAGCTCCCCCCCCAACAACGCTCAATGTTCATCAAGGGAAGGAGGCAGCTGGGTTTGATCGGCTTCAGTTAGCAGCAGTAGTGAAGGAATCACTCCGGTTCAGCTAACAGCAAGGGATCGATTGCTCGGGTTTAGTAACATAGCTAGTGCAATCGATCGGGTTCAGTTAGAGCCCAACGCCTCGCACACACGCGCGTACGTGTACGAGAGAAACACGCATCGCTTAGCCCCCGACCACCCACCGTAAACGGGAACTCCCCCAAATTTTCCTCGCCCTCGCTTCTACCACGGGTTTTTTCATGGACGGCCCAAAGAATGTCATGCAGCTGCGTCTCCGGCCCGCCGAGGATGAAAAGCACATTTTTTGTCATAGAAGTAGGAGCCCACCACATCTATGATGATACCGGGTTTTGTCACAATTATCGTCATAGAAGTGTCATAAGCATGACAGGAAAAAATTCGTTCGGCCCAAAATGTCATGAATGTGTCTTTTTTTGTAGTGACAACCGGACGTGCATGATCTATTGAAAGGGATGAGGATTGTCGTTCGATCAAGGAGAATCCAAGGGTGAAGACGTACGATCCGTGGGGTTTGGGCTCAGACAATTCAGAACACACGACTCAGATCGCGCGTGCGGCAGGGGGGCATCGACCACGGTTTAGTAAGCATTGTTGGTATTTTAATTATAGGAGATGCATATAGAGTCCGGAAATAACGAAAATCATTCTGCCACTGTGGCGTGCTCTCACGATCGCATGGAAAAAAATTGGTAAAGTTTGTCACAAGTTTTGGTGCTCGCACCTTCCATACCGGAGCATCTCACAAGAAGGATCATAATTTCCAAGAGGATATGCGGCACTTCCGACTCCAAATCGTCAGTGATTAGATCGTTCCGCCTTGGAAAAAATCATGGTAAACAATCACAGATATACCCTTGGTTTGATTTTCTGGTCCATTTCAGGTCTCGTCTGCTATGTTTAAGTCATTTCTTACACTTACCTTGCATTTAGTGCATATAAAGTCAAAACCCTACTACAACTACCTGTGGGTATTTTCGTTAGGCTACTTAGACTACTCATAGTGGAAAGTATCATATAATAGTATCATGCATATGATACTAGTATAGGATATACTACCTTTAATTATAGTGCATAGTATAATAGGGTAGTATCATAGATGATCATATTTATTGCCATGCATGACACAAATTAGCATCGCATTTAACATGATATGATATCTACCTATGTTACTCTAACCCACTCTCCCTTCTTTAATTCCTTGCCACATCATCATATTGCTATTCCTGAGTGCATGATACCGGCTATGGTACCCCCACTATGGCCAGCCGTAACAAAGAAGGTGTAAAATCATGTGTGTGTCTCTTTGCGACTTTTCATCCGTTTGTCTGAGAAGCGGGGCGAAGTTTCAAACCTTTCGGCCGCGAGGTGCGGCCACTGGCGTAGGCCTAGTTGGTACTTAAATTACATGAAATTCAGATGGAGTCTGGACATCATCAAATTCGATGTGTGCCCGTGGTGTGCTCTCACGGCCCCGTGGAAAATAATTGGTAAAGTTTGGCACAAGCTTTGATGATCGCTCCTTCCAAACCGAAGAATCTCACATGAAGGATCATGGTTTCCAAAAGGAGATGTGTCAATTCAAACTCCAGTGCCCGGTGACTTCATCTTTTGGCCTCTTAATAATTTCCACGGTATGCAATAACCATTATACCACGGGTTTGATTTTCTAGTGCATTTCATGTATCGTTAGCTATATTTAAGAAATTTTAAGTTTAAAGTGCATTTTGTGCATAAAAATAAAATTACAACCGGAACTGCATTTGCTGTCGAAAGGGATGAGGATTGTCGTTCGATCTGGGAGTATCCAACGATGCAGACGTATGATCCGTGCGGTTTGGGTTTTGGCCAATCAGAAAGCATGACTCGGATCGTAAGCGGGGTTTGGTCGGCACGCAGCTTTCATGAATGAACCGTGTGCTATTCGCAAACCAGATTGCATATCTTTTGTTCACACATACTGGAGTGAGATCAATTGAATGTGCTACCTCTATGGTATAATAATAATAATAATAATAATAATAATAATAATAATAATAATAATAATAATAATAATAATAATATGTGGGGACCCCGACTCATAAGTCGTGATCACCGAATGCACGTGTACAGTGATCCCAGAGATCAATGCTCACTGAACACACAGAAGCTAAATAACAAGAGTCTTACATCCATACATACCGTATTACACAAGTAGGACCATTATGGTCGAGTCTTGAGTATAACATCGTAGTGGAAATCTTCGTCGATAACTCGGACCCATGCCATCTGCCTTAACCCTACAGGCATTCTGACTGGGAAACGTCCTAGTTCGCATGTTCGTCACCGAAGTGTTCTTCATCACATCCTGTTCTTTCATGCCTGGCCAATAAAATAACCAATGGCAAGCCAATGAGTACTTTGAATGTACTCGCAAGCAACCCATGTTTTGGTTCAAGATGTAACAATGCATGATATAGGTAAATTTTTGCAGAAAGCTAGTTTTGAGTGCAATGACATGTTCAACAACTTGTAAGGCATGCATCAAGAGAATTCAAGTAACCATGAGGACAGGTTACAGATATCAACATAAATAGAGTGGGCACCAACCCATCTCAATCATGTCAAGTCCCTTGACTTGACCCAAGTAGTTTTATCAACACACACACACACGGTTGAAAACTCTGGACGTAGTTTAAGCAGCACCGCCCAACCGTCCTTGACCGTGGACACGGCTATTCGAATAGTTTTACACTCTGCAGAGGTTGCACACTGTACCCACAAGAACCGGGGAACTTCCATGTCATCCACGACCCGCGGTACCTCAAGTACCCGGGGTAAGCACCCGATCACTACCTTTCCCTAGACGACACTAACAAGGAGTCCACTCGTTGTTCCGTATCCTCACGATGTACGTCATACGAGACTCACTCGAGATCGTAACATCCGAGAGGGGACACAACGGTGTGTCCGGTGCCCTGTAAAGACAGTCATGGCCGCCCTACCTGGCACGACCCCGTCCCGAGAGAGCGCACCAACAACTCTCCCGTCACTAGTAATGCGGGCTCCAAGCTAGTATCGGTCTAGGTAATCAATAATGCCCTTTCCCATATAAGGGTAGAGTGGTTGCGCATGTAAGGTTGGGACAGTCATCAAATCTTAAATCTAATCCATTTTCAAAAACAACACACACACTTGCCTCGATACACCACTTTGTCATCAAGTGGTTACCCATCTCAACATCTCCCTCGGGCATAAGTGGCACCCGACGGGGTTTTTGAAAAAGTCTTTTGAAAATACTTTGCCTCCTTCACCATGCATATACCCGTCCCTTTTTGCGTAGCACTACCTTAGCATCCTATCTACTCCCACCGGCATAACCCTCATAGGAAGGTAGGGTCATGCACAATGCAAGTATCAACGAGGAAGTATGATGGCAACCATCGAAGTGGTTATCACCCCATCATGATTCCATTGCAACAACGATAAGGTACTATATGACATGCATAAAAAGGTTTCATAGACATGGTCAAAGGGCTGCTTGCCTGTTTTAACAAAGTCTTCGAGGTCTTCAAATATCTCTGGTCCAACGCCGAGCATTTCGTCTACTTTGTCAACTATCGTCGAAAGCAACCACAATAAGCAACACAACAAGGCAAGAATAAATGTGCTCTAAAAATGTGAAGTTGACTTTTATTGGATACCTCTGGTCATCTGAGGAATGACCAAAGTGATTTCATTGGAAGTGGATCAATGGATATTTCTAAACATTTCGATATGATGGAATCAAGGGGTTTATGGAATTGCAAGAAGTGTATAGAAGAATTATTTTGAAAAATGAGCAAAGGCACCCATTTAACGAAGGATGATTTTAGAAGCATCTAGGAATTGGTTTCACTAGATTTGGAGTTCAAATGGATTTCCTATGAATTTGCAAAGTTAGCTATATATGAAGAAATAGACCATTATTTTATGTGCTACAGAAAGTATTAATAAAAATGTTCATAAACTAAGTTATGAACTTAGAAACATCTAGGATTTTGAATCATGGAATTTGGATCAAAAATGGGCTCTCTGTGATTTTCTAAAGTTCATCACAGAAATAGGAAAATGGGGATTTGATAAATATTTGTGAAGAAAAGGTCTCTGGAAAAATGTGCATGTTGCATCACCAGATAGATCCTGATTTATAGAGTCACTAGAAATTTGAATCATCAAATTTGGACTCCATTTGAATTGTTTATGGATATTACAACTTTTACAGAAAAAAGAAAAAGAAAAGGGAAAGGGGGGTGTGCCCTTATCCAGCGCACTAGGCGAAAGATAGCAGTGGGCCGGCCCAGCGGCTCAACTGCGCTGGCGACAGGGGGTAACATCGAAGACGGCTTCACGGGAGGGCGCTTTCGCCGTGGAAACGCGGGAGTACCGCGGCCCGCCTCCACTTACGCGAGCGAGCAGGCGCGCGCTGGAGTTTTAAACCTGACAGGCAGGGCCCCCTGTCAGGATGTGAGGCTGACCGACGGGCCCCACGGCCGTCGTCGTCAACCTCCGTCCAGAGAGGACGGCGAGCTCACCGGCGTCGCTGTGGTCGACGGCGAGGCGATCCAAGGGCACCGGCGTTCTCAGGGCGGAGTCGCCGTTCGGGTGGAGGTGGAGGCGGTCGCCAGAGCGCAGGGGTTCGCCGGCGACGAGGAGGACTGCGGCAAAGCTTCGGGAGGAGTTCGCCCCGGTCGATTTCGGCTGCAAACGACGCGGGGGAGAGAGGGGAAATGGTCAGAGAGGTGAGGCAGTTCCAGATCGAGAGAGAGAGGGCAAAGGAGGCCTGTACCACGAGATCAACGGCCGACCGAGGCGGCGGAGCTCCGGTCGGTCCCGAGCATAGAAGCTCTCCGAGGCTGATTGGGTGGTGCGGGCGCGTGCTTGGGGGTGTGAGAAGGAGGCGAATGCCACTGGGGCGGCCCGGGGCGGGCTTATATAGCCACACAGTGGTCCACCGTGGACCTGTGCGCTGGCGAGCTCGTTGCTGTCGCCACGGGTCACGGGGGTCTGTTTGGTTGTGTCTGGGGTGTTCGTGAGGGTCGACTACACCCATGGGAAGAGGAGAGAGGGGGAGCAGGGGGCCAGAGGCACCGCGTGTGTGAGCACGCTCACTGGTGCGCTCGGGCGGCCCTTGTTCGCTAGCGCGGAGGCGCGGGGAGGAGGAGATAGGAGGGGGCCGACCGCGTAGCGTGCCGCGGACGCCGAGGCGCATCGGCAGGCACGCGGGGGAGGCCCGAGGTGGCCGGAGCTGCTTGGCAGGGGGCGGCTATAGTGCGGGAGCGCATTGTAGCGCGCTCCAGAGCGCCCAAATGGCCGGCATGGCATTTTCTATGCCTTGTGGGCGCGGCCAACCGTGTCCAGTAGCTCAAGGGTGGAGTAAAGAAGGAGGGGGAGGCATTGGATGCTCTGGATGGCCACTGGGGTGAGGAGAGAGGTGAGGAAGAGGGAGAAAGGGGCTGTCCAGAGAGAGAACGTGGGGTTTTACCCATCCAATAATTGAGCTGTGGACTTGCCATTGTTACTGGAGGTGAAAGGGGTCTAGGAGGAGCTGTGGTAAAAAGTGGTGGTCATGGAGATTAGTGGAAGTGGTAAAAAATGGAATTTTGGTAAAGTCGCAGAAGGTGTTTGATGCTTGTTTGGTTGAGCAAATGAACTCCAAATGCCATGAGACTCCACAGGGTGAAATGACTCATATAAATATGTACTTCCACCAATTTGGAGATTATTAGGGCAAAGTAGCCAATGCAACTTTGGTAAACCCTAGAAATCAGCAGAAATGGCTTTGCCAAGATTTAGTCCTGCAAATCCATTCTCCTTGATGCACCACTTGGTGTAGTATCATCACTTGAGGATTTGACCATGTCCACAAAAATTCAGATCAAAAGGACACACTTGGCAATGTAGAGTTGTCCAAATTTGGTTCTAGACAGGAAGGGTTTTGGGGCACTTTGATCAAGTTAACTTGTTCTCCAACTTGTGCCATTTGGTCTAGATTAATTACTAGACCATTTTAGCATGTTCACAAGGTTTGAGTGCATTTGGACATGTTTGGCAATGTAAAGTTACTCAAACTTCAAAAGGGACAGAAATGGTATTGAGGGGATTTCATGGAGTTTTATTATTCTCCATGACATGATACTCGTCAAGATCATCAAACATGTCATATGTGACATGCTATAATTTCCTTGGAATTTTTGGAGAATATTTCCTTTGTAAATATTTCAAAATCTTGAAATATCCAGAAAGGATTTTTGAGGGATTTGACCAATATTTTGAACATGACCATGTGTTGAAACTCTTATATATGGACAATATATGTCCACTGAGTTTCCCTAGGTTTTTGTCAAATATTTTTAAAGCAATAAAATAATTTTTCCCTATTAAAGACCATTTCTGGCCTAAAGAAAAAGCTTTTAAATAAAATAGTAAAATAACCTTTAAAATTATATTTTTGTGGTTTCTGGGTATCCTATATCTAATTGTAGTCAAATATATTTTTAGAAAGATTTTTACTGCCCTTAATTAAGTACTTGCAGTGCAAACCTCAATTCAGGGGTTTTTGAAAAACTAATTTTAGAAAATACTTTTTGGCCAAATTATTTTTGCAAGAAATTATTTTTATATCCTATACACATGGCATGATCATTGGGAAAGGTTTTTGGAGCAAGGAGATGAAGTATAGAAGTTGGAGGATTTATTTGATTTTTAGAGCACTTGCAAACAGCAGACAACATTCAATCAAAGCAAAGACAAAACACTCAAAAGTTTTTGTCAAACCACATTTTATCATGATTTATTAGCTTAAGTGTTGTGGCATGAAAATCAGGGTGTGACAGATCTACCCCCCTTACAAGAATCTCGTCCCCGAGATTCCCAAACTAGGCGCGGAAAGGGATACAGAAACTTGGATCTAGGGTAGTCTTCAAGTCCTCATGTTGCTTCTGCTTCTGTGTAGTGCTCCATTGAGCTTGAAGTACTTGATGGCGTGGCTTCGTGTATGACGCTCTTTTTGATCCCGGTTGCTGAAGGGTCTCTCGCGTTAGGTCAGGTTGGACTAGGGGTCGATGGCTCGGTGGTCAATGTCCTTGCAGAGATTGGGCAAGTTAGGAAGTTGGAAACACTTCCGGGGTTGTGATGCATGGAAAGCGTTGCGCTCATCAGGTAACTCAGGTGGTAACTCTAGCTGGTAGACATCTACTCTTTGTCTTGAAGTGATCTCGGAGGGGGTTATAAATCTTGGAGTGATCTCGAAGAGGGCCGATGAATCTTGGCGCGGATTTCCTTGTCATGAAAATGCTCGGTTCCCTTGAGAGAAGTGGCTTGCAGATATGCCTGGTCTTCGATGCGGAGGTTTACTTCTTGATGATGGTGGTAGGTGTAGTTCTTCCTCCTTGGCATGGCAGTCTTCAAATGTTCCTTGACTAGCTGAACGGCTCTTCTTCCGTCTTCGGGTGGACAGGTAGGTCACCAAATGATGAGGACAACTATCTTGTCTAAGCACTCCATGAGATCTATGGGGTACGTAAAGTGGGCTGAGGCATTGGGGGATGGTCACGGTTGAGCATTGGCCAAGGTCTTATCGATCTAGAGCCAAAGCCCAAGGTCAGGATCCGACCATGTTGTGGCTTGGTAGGGCTTAAGGGTTTCAAGGATTCTAGTGTGCGAGTGAACATTTATCATCTTTATCCTTAAGCACGGTTCCTGAGATACCAATTGTTCTATCTAGTCCTTTAAGCAAAATCACATCATTTCACCGATAGCATCATTTGCACATGTCAACTGCAATCATCCCTCATGTGATTCATATCCTCATGGCTCCCGAGAGGAGGTCTAAAATCATATATGTCTACAATCCCCAAACTCATATGTATGTCTACCCCTAAAAATCCATGGGTAGAACATATAAGCTGCTAAGCTTGAACGTGACAATCCAAGTGCTCAGCCTATTTTTCCAAGATCCATGCTAGTGCATCTCTATCCTAAGGAAACACGTCGTAAGCCACTCCAAGATCTTGTTTCCTTCCTATGAATCAACTCCAGCAGCCCATTAACTACCATTAATCACTACATGATCCATTAATTCCACAAATCCAATGTCTATGGTGTTCCACATGATCTCCTAATGTTCCTATAATCCCCAGATACTTGAAAGGGCTATTTTTGCTATAGTCAGTCCACCGATTCCCGTTATTATGATCTTGTAATACTCCAAGGTCAAGCTCATAAAGATGCCTAATTAAACTCCGACAATTAGTCCAATCTCCTAGCTTATCGTCCACCGAGAAACATGGTATCATGATCGAGATCCTCAGTCTAAATCCAATTTACTCCGAACCATGTAGACTTACTCAGCATCTATACTCAACTAGGATCACCTATTTAAATCCAAATCTTGTGTCCAACGAGGATTCCTACATGTTCCCCCAAGTCATTTACGTAATAACAACTACCTCCTATCAATACCCCCTGGCTAAGTCAAATCCTCATACTTCCAAGAATTCAGCTTGCGATCACAATTGTCCTATAAATCCAATTTACTCAGGGGTAATGAAAGCTATGCTACTCTATAATCATGATCCCACCAAGTTCATCTACCAACATGGTAGCCTTATAATCCACCAAATAGTCTCATATAATTCCTCAAGTCGTTGATATAAACTCATCAAGTCATTTGTCCTCTGTTCCCATATCCTTAAATTGGTCTTCCCTATGGCATCGTCAGTTTTGGTGCTATCTTAGGATGATAATGTGCTCGTTCACTATGTCCACTAGTTCCCTAATGAACCCAGTGATAAGAAAGGTTACGGAGGCTTAACTGGTTCTCTTGCAATTCTGTGGGTTAAGCACATGGTTAAGGACTCGAGCTGGGTATCTCATGAAGTCTCGAAGGGTCTAGGAATGGGTTCTAGTCTTGAGGTGTAAACATACGGGGTTGTACTTGGTCGAGGAGGTTGTAGCAAAGGTCTTTAGTTCTTGTTGGTCGCCGAGGTGGAATCCTTGGTGCATATTGTCTTGCTTGTCTTCAGTTGAGGAAAGAGATGAGAGGGGAAAGCAGCATAGAGGAGGGGAATGCCTAAAGGGGGTTCTATAGTGCAAGTGCAAACAAACAAGTGCCAAAGGGCCAAACAGAAAAAGCAAGGTAAGGAAAGTGATATAGTCGCATACTTGTCGCCTAGGGAAAAAGTTCGACCTATATCAAAACACAAACAAATAAAAACAAGCAACACACAATCATGGTTCTATTCAACCTATCATATGGACTCGACTGTGCATAGGGGGTACACGACTCATCCTACCCTAGGGGTTCTCGGACTCAGTAGTCGTGCCTTGTGCCTCATGCAGTCTTCTGAGTTTTCCTCAGGTGTCGCTACGTCTCTTGTTTGATGAAACGATCTGGGTTGAGCCTGAAGAATCTTCAACAACTTCTTGCCTGTTGAAGTGATGGGGCGAAGGTGGCTCCTCGTAACTGGCATTGACTTGATCTTCTGTTGTCTTATTAATCATGACGATCACTTTTGCCTTCTAAGGCGTCGAGTGTACCAGGTAGGCAATCCTTTATGTAATGACACTAACAAGGCATAGTAGAGGTCCAATCTGCCGGATACGCTGTTGACAATATCGTCACCGAGAGCGGGGGATGAAGAGAACCGTTTTCCTGCTCACTATAGTGACGCGGACCAAATGGCTAGGTTCTCATCCACCGGTGGTTGCCGACACAACAATGGTAAGGACAGGGTTGCTCTACTACCGATGTATACCATGATCTTGCATATCCTATGCCCTAATCATCGTAGGCTAAGGTTGCATCATCTTGGGGCAGTGTCAAGGGTGTCACCATCTCCTGGGTCTTCAGGTCCTCACTCTTCAAAGGCGTATCTTCTGTTGGTATCGTCTTGTTGTGATGTCGCCAATCTTGTGTTCAGGAGATGTGGGTGAATGTCTGGCAAGGCATCTTCCTTCTAGATTATCCACGAGGATTACAAGGAATCCAGTGGTCAGGGGCATAAGGGTTCTAGCGACCAAAGGTTTTGAAGGGGAAGAGATCAATAAGGAAAGTATACCTTAGTTTTCAAAAAACTGAGAAGGGAAGAGAAGTAGAGATAGTTTTGAAAACTAGTAGTAGTTTTGGAAATAGTTTTACCCTAACTAACGACCATGCTAACTAAGGCTTCCTACAGTCAACTTGGCTCTGATACCAGCTCTGTGGGGACCCCGACTCATAAGTCGTGATCACCGAATGCACGTGTACAGTGATCCCAGAGATCAATGCTCACTGAACACACAGAAGCTGAATAACAAGAGCCTTACATCCATACATACCGTATTACACAAGTAGGACCATTATGGTCGAGTCTTGAGTATAACATCGCAGCGGAAATCTTCGTCGATAACTCGGACCCATGCCATCTGCCTTAACCCTACAGGCATTCTGACTGGGAAACGTCCTAGTTCGCATGTTCGTCACCGAAGTGTTCTTCATCACATCCTGTTCTTTCATGCCTGGCCAATAAAATAACCAGTGGCAAGCCAATGAGTACTTTGAATGTACTCGCAAGCAACCCATGTTTTGGTTCACGATGTAAGAATGCATGATATAGGTAAATTTTTGCAGAAAGCTAGTTTTTAGTGCAATGACATGTTCAACAACTTGTAAGGCATGCATCAAGAGAATTCAAGTAACCATGAGGACAGGTTACAGATATCAACATAAATAGAGTGGGCACCAACCCATCTCAATCATGTCAAGTCCCTTGACTTGACCCAAGTAGTTTTATCAACACACACACACGGTTGAAAACTCTGGACGTAGTTTAAGCAGCACCGCCCAACCGTCCTTGACCGTGGACATGGCTATTCGAATAGTTTTACACTCTGCAGAGGTTGCACACTGTACCCACAAGAACCGGGGAACTTCCGTGTCATCCACGACCCGCGGTACCTCAAGTACCCGGGGTAAGCACCTGATCACTACCTTTCCCTAGACGACACTAACAAGGAGTCCACTCGTTGTTCCGTATCCTCACGATGTACGTCATACGAGACTCACTCGAGATCGTAACATCCGAGAGGGGACACAACGGTGTGTCCGGTGCCCTGTAAAGATAGTCATGGCCGCCCTACCTGGCACGACCCCGTCCCGAGAGAGCGCACCAACAACTCTCCCGTCACTAGTAATGCGGGCTCCAAGCTAGTATCGGTCTAGGTAATCAATAATGCCCTTTCCCATATAAGGGTAGAGTGGTTGCGCATGTAAGGTTGGGACAGTCATCAAATCTTAAATCTAATCCGTTTTCGAAAACAACACACACACTTGCCTCGATACACCACTTTGTCATCAAGTGGTTACCCATCTCAACATCTCCCTCGGGCATAAGTGGCACCCGACGGGGTTTTTGAAAAAGTCTTTTGAAAATACTTTGCCTCCTTCACCATGCATATACCCGTCCCTTTTTGCGTAGCACTACCTTAGCATCCTATCTACTCCCACCGGCATAACCCTCATAGGAAGGTAGGGTCATGCACAATGCAAGTATCAACGAGGAAGTATGGTGGCAACCATCGAAGTGGTTATCACCCCATCTTGATTCCGTTGCAACAACGATAAGGTACTATATGACATGCATAAAAAGGTTTCATAGACATGGTCAAAGGGCTGCTTGCCTGTTTTAACAAAGTCTTCGAGGTCTTCAAATATCTCTGGTCCAACTCCGAGCATTTCGTCTACTTCGTCAACTATCGTCGAAAGCAACCACAATAAGCAACACAACAAGGCAAGAATAAATGTGCTCTAAAAATGTGAAGTTGACTTTTATTGGATACCTCTGGTCATATGAGGAATGACAAAAGTGATTTCATTGGAAGTGGATCAATGGATATTTCTAAACATTTCGATATGATGGAATCAAGGGGTTTATGGAATTGCAAGAAGTGTACAAAAGAATTATTTTGAAAAATGAGCAAAGGCACCCATTTAACAAAGGATGATTTTAGAAGCATCTAGGAATTGGTTTCACTGGATTTGGAGTTCAAATGGATTTCCTATGAATTTGCAAAGTTAGCTATATATGAAGAAATAGACCATTATTTTATGTGCTACAGAAAGTATTAATAAAAATGTTCATAAACTAAGTTATGAACTTAGAAACATCTAGGATTTTGAATCATGGAATTTGGATCAAAAATGGGCTCTCTGTGATTTTCTAAAGTTCATCACAGAAATAGGAAAATGGGGATTTGATAAATATTTGTGAAGAAAAGGTCTCTGGAAAAATGTGCATGTTGCATCACCAGATAGATCCTGATTTATAGAGTCACTAGAAATTTGAATCATCAAATTTGGACTCCATTTGAATTGTTTATGGATATTACAACTTTTACAGAAAAAAGAAAAAGAAAAGGGAAAGGGGGGGTGTACCCTTATCCAGCGCACCAGGCGAAAGATAGCAGTGGGCCGGCCCAGCGGCTCAGCTGCGCTGGCGACAGGGGGTGACGTCGAAGACGGCTTCACGGGAGGGCGCTTTCGCCGTGGAAACGTGGGAGTACCGCGGCCCGCCTCCACTTACGCGAGCGAGCAGGCGCGCGGTGGAGTTTTAAACCTGACAGGCAGGGCCCCCTGTCAGGATGTGAGGCTGACCGATGGGCCCCACAGCCGTCGTTGTCAACCTCCGTCCAGAGAGGACGGCGAGCTCACCGGCGTCGCTGTGGTTGACGGCGAGGCGATCCGAGGGCACCGGCGTGCTCAGGGCGGAGTCGCCGTTCGGGTGGAGGTGGAGGCGGTCGCCGGAGCGCAGGGGTTCGCCGGTGACGAGGAGGACGGCGACAAAGCTTCGGGAGGAGTTTGCCCCGGTCGATTTCGGCTGCAAACGACGCGGGGGAGAGAGGGGAAATGGTCAGAGAGGTGAGGTGGTTCAAGATCGAGAGAGAGAGAGGGCAAAGGAGGCCTGTACCACGAGATCAACGGCCGACCGAGGCGGCAGAGCTCCGGTCGATCCCGAGCATAGAAGCTCTCCGAGGCTGATTGGGTGGTGCGGGCGCGTGCTTGGGGGTGTGAGAAGGAGGCAAATGCCACTGGGGCGGCCCGGGGCGGGCTTATATAGCCGCACGGTGGTCCATCATGGATCTGTGCGCCGGCGAGCTCGTTGCCGTCGCCACGGGTCACGGGGGTCTGTTTGGTTGTGTCTGGGGTGTTCGTGAGGGTCGACTACTCCCAGGGGAAGAGGAGAGAGGGGGAGCTGGGGGCCAGAGGCACCGCGCGTGTGAGCACGCTCACTGGTGCGCTCGGGCGGCCCTTGTTCGCTAGCGCGGAGGCGCGGGGAGGAGGAGAGAGGAGGGGGCCGACCGCGTAGCGTGCCGAGGCGCATCGGCAGGCGCGTGGGGGAGGCCCGAGGTGGCCGAAGCTGCTTGGCAGGGGGAGGCTATAGTGCGGGAGCGCACTGTAGCGCGCTCCAGAGCGCCCAAATGGCCGGCATGGCATTTTCTATGCCTTGTGGGCACGGCCAACCGTGTCCAGTAGCTCAAGGGTGGAGTAAAGAAGGAGGGGGAGGCATTGGATGCTCTGGATGGCCACTGGGGTGAGGAGAGAGGTGAGGAAGAGGGAGAAAGGGGCTGTCCAGAGAGAGAGAGTGGGGTTTTACCCATCCAATAATTGAGCTGTGGACTTGCCATTGTTACTGGAGGTGAAATGGGTCTAGGAGCTGTGGTAAAAAGTGGAGGTCATGGAGATTAGTGGAAGTGGTAAAAAATGGAATTTTGGTAAAGTGGCAGAAGGTGTTTGATGCTTGTTTGGTTGAGCAAATGAACTCCAAATGCCATGAGACTCCACAGGGTGAAATGACTCATATAAATATGTACTTCCACCAATTTGGAGATTATTAGGGCAAAGTAGCCAATGCAACTTTGGTAAACCCTAGAAATCAGCAGAAATGCCTTTGCCAAGATTTAGTCATGCAAATCCATTCTCCTTGATGCACCACTTGGTGTAGTATCATCACTTGAGGATTTGACCATGTCCACAAAAATTCAGATCAAAAGGACACACTTGGCACTGTAGAGTTGTCCAAATTTGGTTCTAGACAGGAAGGGTTTTGGGGCACTTTGATCAAGTTAACTTGTTCTCCAACTTGTGCCATTTGGTCTAGATTAATTATTAGACCATTTTAGCATGTTCACAAGGTTTGAGAGCATTTGGACATGTTTGGCAATGTAAAGTTGCTCAAACTTCAAAAGGGACAGAAATGGTTTTGAGGGGATTTCATGGAGTTTTATTATTCTCCATGACATGATACTTGTCAAGATCATCAAACATGTCATATGTGACATGATATAATTTCCTTGGAATTTTTGGAGAATATTTCCTTTGTAAATATTTCAAAAGCTTGAAATATCCAGAAAGGATTTTTGAGGGATTTGACCAATATTTTGAACATGACCATGTGTTGAAACTCTTATATATGGACAATATATGTCCACTGAGTTTCCCTAGGTTTTTGTCAAATATTTGTAAAGCAATAAAATAATTTTTCCCTATTAAAGACCATTTCTGGCCTAAAGAAAAAGCTTTTAAATAAAATAGTAAAATAACCTTTAAAATTATATTTTTGTGGTTTCTGGGTATCCTATATCTAATTGTAGTCAAATATATTTTTAGAAAGATTTTTACTGCCCTTAATTAAGTACTTGCAGTGCAAACCTCAATTCAGGGGTTTTTGAAAAACTAATTTTAGAAAATACTTTTTGGCCAAATTATTTTTGCAAGAAATTATTTTTATATCCTATACACATGGCATGATCATTGGGAAAGGTTTTTGGAGCAAGGAGATGAAGTATAGAAGTTGGAGGATTTATTTGATTTTTAGAGCACTTGCAAACAGCAGACAACATTCAATCAAAGCAAAGACAAAACACTCAAAAGTTTTTGTCAAACCACATTTTATCATGATTTATTAGCTTAAGTGTTGTGGCATGAAAATCAGGGTGTGACAGACCTACCCCCCTTACAAGAATCTCGTCCCCGAGATTCCCAAACTAGGCGCGGAAAGGGATACAGAAACTTGGATCTAGGGTAGTCTTCAAGTCCTCATGTTGCTTCTGCTTCTGTGTAGTGCTCCATTGAGCTTGAAGTACTTGATGGCGTGGCTTCGTGTATGACGCTCTTTTTGATCCCGGTTGCTGAAGGGTCTCTCGCGTTAGGTCAGGTTGGACTAGGGGTCGATGGCTCGGTGGTCAATGTCCTTGCAGAGATTGGGCAAGTTAGGAAGTTGGAAACACTTCCGGGGTTGTGATGCATGGAAAGCGTTGCGCTCATCAGGTAACTCAGGTGGTAACTCTAGCTGGTAGACATCTACTCTTTGTCTTGAAGTGATCTCGGAGGGGGTTATAAATCTTGGAGTGATCTCGAAGAGGGCCGATGAATCTTGGCGCGGATTTCCTTGTCATGAAAATGCTCGGTTCCCTTGAGAGAAGTGGCTTGCAGATATGCCTGGTCTTCGATGCGGAGGTTTACTTCTTGATGATGGTGGTAGGTGTAGTTCTTCCTCCTTGGCATGGCAGTCTTCAAATGTTCCTTGACTAGCTGAACGGCTCTTCTTCCGTCTTCGGGTGGACAGGTAGGTCACCAAATGATGAGGACAACTATCTTGTCTAAGCACTCCATGAGATCTATGGGGTACGTAAAGTGGGCTGAGGCATTGGGGGATGGTCACGGTTGAGCATTGGCCAAGGTCTTATTGATCTAGAGCCAAAGCCCAAGGTCAGGATCCGACCATGTTGTGGCTTGGTAGGGCTTAAGGGTTTCAAGGATTCTAGTGTGCGAGTGAACATTTATCATCTTTATCCTTAAGCACGGTTCCTGAGATACCAATTGTTCTATCTAGTCCTTTAAGCAAAATCACATCATTTCAGCGATAGCATCATTTGCACATGTCAACTGCAATCATCCCTCATGTGATTCATATCCTCATGGCTCCCGAGAGGAGGTCTAAAATCATATATGTCTACAATCCCCAAACTCATATGTATGTCTACCCCTAAAAATCCATGGGTAGAACATATAAGCTGCTAAGCTTGAACGTGACAATCCAAGTGCTCAGCCTATTTTTCCAAGATCCATGCTAGTGCATCTCTATCCTAAGGAAACACGTCGTAAGCCACTCCAAGATCTTGTTTCCTTCCTATGAATCAACTCCAGCAGCCCATTAACTACCATTAATCACTACATGATCCATTAATTCCACAAATCCAATGTCTATGGTGTTCCACATGATCTCCTAATGTTCCTATAATCCCCAGATACTTGAAAGGGCTATTTTTGCTATAGTCAGTCCACCGATTCCCGTTATTATGATCTTGTAATACTCCAAGGTCAAGCTCATGAAGATGCCTAATTAAACTCCGACAATTAGTCCAATCTCCTAGCTTATCGTCCACCGAGAAACATGGTATCATGATCAAGATCCTCAGTCTAAATCCAATTTACTCCGAACCATGTAGACTTACTCAGCATCTATACTCAACTAGGATCACCTATTTAAATCCAAATCTTGTGTCCAACGAGGATTCCTACATGTTCCCCCAAGTCATTTACGTAATAACAACTACCTCCTATCAATACCCCCTGGCTAAGTCAAATCCTCATACTTCCAAGAATTCAGCTTGCGATCACAATTGTCCTATAAATACAATTTACTCAGGGGTAATGAAAGCTATGCTACTCTATAATCATGATCCCACCAAGTTCATCTACCAACATGGTAGCCTTATAATCCACCAAATAGTCTCATATAATTCCTCAAGTCGTTGATATAAACTCATCAAGTCATTTGTCCTCTGTTCCCATATCCTTAAATTGGTCTTCCCTATGGCATCGTCAGTTTTGGTGCTATCTTAGGATGATAATGTGCTCGTTCACTATGTCCACTAGTTCCCTAATGAACCCAGTGATAAGAAAGGTTACGGAGGCTTAACTGGTTCTCTTGCAATTCTGTGGGTTAAGCACATGGTTAAGGACTCGAGCTGGGTATCTCATGAAGTCTCGAAGGGTCTAGGAATGGGTTCTAGTCGTGAGGTGTAAACATACGGGGTTGTACTTGGTCGAGGAGGTTGTAGCAAAGGTCTTTAGTTCTTGTTGGTCGCCGAGGTGGAATCCTTGGTGCATATTGTCTTGCTTGTCTTCAGTTGAGGAAAGAGATGAGAGGGGAAAGCAGCATAGAGGAGGGGAATGCCTAAAGGGGGTTCTATAGTGCAAGTGCAAACAAACAAGTGCCAAAGGGCCAAACAGAAAAAGCAAGGTAAGGAAAGTGATATAGTCGCATACTTGTCGCCTAGGGAAAAAGTGCGACCTATATCAAAACACAAACAAATAAAAACAAGCAACACACAATCATGGTACTATTCAACCTATCATACGGACTCGACTGTGCATAGGGGGTACACGACTCATCCTACCCTAGGGGTTCTCGGACTCAGTAGTCGTGCCTTGTGCCTCATGCAGTCTTCTGAGTTTTCCTCAGGTGTCGCTACGTCTCTTGTTTGATGAAACGATCTGGGTTGAGCCTGAAGAATCTTCAACAACTTCTTGCCTGTTGAAGTGATGGGGCGAAGGTGGCTCCTCGTAACTGGCATTGCCTTGATCTTCTGTTGTCTTATTAATCATGACGATCACTTTTGCCTTCTAAGGTGTCGAGTGTACCAGGTAGGCAATCCTTTATGTAATGACACTAACAAGGCATAGTAGAGGTCCAATCTGCCGGATACGCTGTTGACAATATCGTCACCGAGAGCGGGGGATGAAGAGAACCGTTTTCCTGCTCACTATAGTGACGCGGACCAAATGGCTAGGTTCTCATCCACCGGTGGTTGCCGACACAACAATGGTAAGGACAGGGTTGCTCTACTACCGATGTATACCATGATCTTGCATATCCTATGCCCTAATCATCATAGGCTAAGGTTGCATCATCTTGGGGCAGTGTCAAGGGTGTCACCATCTCCTGGGTCTTCAGGTCCTCACTCTTCAAAGGCGTATCTTCTGTTGGTATCGTCTTGTTGTGATGTCGCCAATCTTGTGTTCAGGAGATGTGGGTGAATGTCTGGCAAGGCATCTTCCTTCTAGATTATCCACGAGGATTACAAGGAATCCAGTGGTCAGGGGCATAAGGGTTCTAGCGACCAAAGGTTTTGAAGGGGAAGAGATCAATAAGGAAAGTATACCTTAGTTTTCAAAAAACTGAGAAGGGAAGAGAAGTAGAGATAGTTTTGAAAACTAGTAGTAGTTTTGGAAATAGTTTTACCCTAACTAACGACCATGCTAACTAAGGCTTCCTACAGTCAACTTGGCTCTGATACCAGCTCTGTGGGGACCCCGACTCATAAGTCGTGATCACCGAATGCACGTGTACAGTGATCCCAGAGATCAATGCTCACTGAACACACAGAAGCTGAATA
Organism: Triticum timopheevii; assembly: GCA_963921465.1. NCBI lineage: Eukaryota > Viridiplantae > Streptophyta > Magnoliopsida > Poales > Poaceae > Triticum > Triticum timopheevii. The sequence goes on from OY997272.1 coordinate 176,865,959, forward strand.
ACAAGAGCCTTACATCCATACATACCGTATTACACAAGTAGGACCATTATGGTCGAGTCTTGAGTATAACATCGCAGCGGAAATCTTCGTCGATAACTCGGACCCATGCCATCTGCCTTAACCCTACAGGCATTCTGACTGGGAAACGTCCTAGTTCGCATGTTCGTCACCGAAGTGTTCTTCATCACATCCTGTTCTTTCATGCCTGGCCAATAAAATAACCAGTGGCAAGCCAATGAGTACTTTGAATGTACTCGCAAGCAACCAATGTTTTGGTTCACGATGTAAGAATGCATGATATAGGTAAATTTTTGCAGAAAGCTAGTTTTTAGTGCAATGACATGTTCAACAACTTGTAAGGCATGCATCAAGAGAATTCAAGTAACCATGAGGACAGGTTACAGATATCAACATAAATAGAGTGGGCACCAACCCATCTCAATCATGTCAAGTCCCTTGACTTGACCCAAGTAGTTTTATCAACACACACACATGGTTGAAAACTCTGGACGTAGTTTAAGCAGCACCGCCCAACCGTCCTTGACCGTGGACATGGCTATTCGAATAGTTTTACACTCTGCAGAGGTTGCACACTGTACCCACAAGAACCGGGGAACTTCCGTGTCATCCACGACCCGCGGTACCTCAAGTACCCGGGGTAAGCACCCGATCACTACCTTTCCCTAGACGACACTAACAAGGAGTCCACTCGTTGTTCCGTATCCTCACGATGTACGTCATACGAGACTCACTCGAGATCGTAACATCCGAGAGGGGACACAACGGTGTGTCCGGTGCCCTGTAAAGATAGTCATGGCCGCCCTACCTGGCACGACCCCGTCCCGAGAGAGCGCACCAACAACTCTCCCGTCACTAGTAATGCGGGCTCCAAGCTAGTATCGGTCTAGGTAATCAATAATGCCCTTTCCCATATAAGGGTAGAGTGGTTGCGCATGTAAGGTTGGGACAGTCATCAAATCTTAAATCTAATCCGTTTTCGAAAACAACACACACACTTGCCTCGATACACCACTTTGTCATCAAGTGGTTACCCATCTCAACATCTCCCTCGGGCATAAGTGGCACCCGACGGGGTTTTTGAAAAAGTCTTTTGAAAATACTTTGCCTCCTTCACCATGCATATACCCGTCCCTTTTTGCGTAGCACTACCTTAGCATCCTATCTACTCCCACCGGCATAACCCTCATAGGAAGGTAGGGTCATGCACAATGCAAGTATCAACGAGGAAGTATGGTGGCAACCATCGAAGTGGTTATCACCCCATCTTGATTCCGTTGCAACAACGATAAGGTACTATATGACATGCATAAAAAGGTTTCATAGACATGGTCAAAGGGCTGCTTGCCTGTTTTAACAAAGTCTTCGAGGTCTTCAAATATCTCTGGTCCAACTCCGAGCATTTCGTCTACTTCGTCAACTATCGTCGAAAGCAACCACAATAAGCAACACAACAAGGCAAGAATAAATGTGCTCTAAAAATGTGAAGTTGACTTTTATTGGATACCTCTGGTCATATGAGGAATGACAAAAGTGATTTCATTGGAAGTGGATCAATGGATATTTCTAAACATTTCGATATGATGGAATCAAGGGGTTTATGGAATTGCAAGAAGTGTACAAAAGAATTATTTTGAAAAATGAGCAAAGGCACCCATTTAACAAAGGATGATTTTAGAAGCATCTAGGAATTGGTTTCACTGGATTTGGAGTTCAAATGGATTTCCTATGAATTTGCAAAGTTAGCTATATATGAAGAAATAGACCATTATTTTATGTGCTACAGAAAGTATTAATAAAAATGTTCATAAACTAAGTTATGAACTTAGAAACATCTAGGATTTTGAATCATGGAATTTGGATAAAAAATGGGCTCTCTGTGATTTTCTAAAGTTCATCACAGAAATAGGAAAATGGGGATTTGATAAATATTTGTGAAGAAAAGGTCTCTGGAAAAATGTGCATGTTGCATCACCAGATAGATCCTGATTTATAGAGTCACTAGAAATTTGAATCATCAAATTTGGACTCCATTTGAATTGTTTATGGATATTACAACTTTTACAGAAAAAAGAAAAAGAAAAGGGAAAGGGGGGGTATACCCTTATCCAGCGCACCAGGCGAAAGATAGCAGTGGGCCGGCCCAGCGGCTCAGCTGCGCTGGCGACAGGGGGTGACGTCGAAGACGGCTTCACGGGAGGGCGCTTTCGCCGTGGAAACGTGGGAGTACCGCGGCCCGCCTCCACTTACGCGAGCGAGCAGGCGCGCGGTGGAGTTTTAAACCTGACAGGCAGGGCCCCCTGTCAGGATGTGAGGCTGACCGACGGGCCCCACAGCCGTCGTTGTCAACCTCCGTCCAGAGAGGACGGCGAGCTCACCGGCGTCGCTGTGGTTGACGGCGAGGCGATCTGAGGGCACCGGCGTGCTCAGGGCGGAGTCGCCGTTCGGGTGGAGGTGGAGGCGGTCGCCGGAGCGCAGGGGTTCGCCGGTGACGAGGAGGACGGCGACAAAGCTTCGGGAGGAGTTTGCCCCGGTCGATTTCGGCTGCAAACGACGCGGGGGAGAGAGGGGAAATGGTCAGAGAGGTGAGGTGGTTCCAGATCGAGAGAGAGAGAGAGGGCAAAGAAGGCCTGTACCACGAGATCAACGGCCGACCGAGGCGGCAGAGCTCCGGTCGATCCCGAGCATAGAAGCTCTCCGAGGCTGATTGGGTGGTGCGGGCGCGTGCTTGGGGTGTGAGAAGGAGGAAAATGCCACTGGGGCGGCCCGGGGCGGGCTTATATAGCCGCACGGTGGTCCATCGTGGATCTGTGCGCCGGCGAGCTCGTTGCCGTCGCCACGGGTCACGGGGGTCTGTTTGGTTGTGTCTGGGGTGTTCGTGAGGGTCGACTACTCCCAGGGGAAGAGGAGAGAGGGGGAGCTGGGGGCCAGAGGCACCGCGCGTGTGAGCACGCTCACTGGTGCGCTCGGGCGGCCCTTGTTCGCTAGCGCGGAGGCGCGGGGAGGAGGAGAGAGGAGGGGGCCGACCGCGTAGCGTGCCGAGGCGCATCGGCAGGCGCGTGGGGGAGGCCCGAGGTGGCCGGAGCTGCTTGGCAGGGGGAGGCTATAGTGCGGGAGCGCACTGTAGCGCGCTCCAGAGCGCCCAAATGGCCGGCATGGCATTTTCTATGCCTTGTGGGCGCGGCCAACCGTGTCCAATAGCTCAAGGGTGGAGTAAAGAAGGAGGGGGAGGCATTGGATGCTCTGGATGGCCACTGGGGTGAGGAGAGAGGTGAGGAAGAGGGAGAAAGGGGCTGTCCAGAGAGAGAAAGTGGGGTTTTACCCATCCAATAATTGAGCTGTGGACTTGCCATTGTTACTGGAGGTGAAATGGGTCTAGGAGGAGCTGTGGTAAAAAGTGGAGGTCATGGAGATTAGTGGAAGTGGTAAAAAATGGAATTTTGGTAAAGTGGCAGAAGGTGTTTGATGCTTGTTTGGTTGAGCAAATGAACTCCAAATGCCATGAGACTCCACAGGGTGAAATGACTCATATAAATATGTACTTCCACCAATTTGGAGATTATTAGGGCAAAGTAGCCAATGCAACTTTGGTAAACCCTAGAAATCAGCAGAAATGCCTTTGCCAAGATTTAGTCATGCAAATCCATTCTCCTTGATGCACCACTTGGTGTAGTATCATCACTTGAGGATTTGACCATGTCCACAAAAATTCAGATCAAAAGGACACACTTGGCACTGTAGAGTTGTCCAAATTTGGTTCTAGACAGGAAGGGTTTTGGGGCACTTTGATCAAGTTAACTTGTTCTCCAACTTGTGCCATTTGGTCTAGATTAATTATTAGACCATTTTAGCATGTTCACAAGGTTTGAGAGCATTTGGACATGTTTGGCAATGTAAAGTTGCTCAAACTTCAAAAGGGACAGAAATGGTTTTGAGGGGATTTCATGGAGTTTTATTATTCTCCATGACATGATACTTGTCAACATCATCAAACATGTCATATGTGACATGCTATAATTTCCTTGGAATTTTTGGAGAATATTTCCTTTGTAAATATTTCAAAAGCTTGAAATATCCAGAAAGGATTTTTGAGGGATTTGACCAATATTTTGAACATGACCATGTGTTGAAACTCCTATATATGGACAATATATGTCCACTGAGTTTCCCTAGGTTTTTGTCAAATATTTTTAAATCAATAAAATAATTTTTCCCTATTAAAGACCATTTCTGGCCTTAAGAAAAAGCTTTTAAATAAAATAGTAAAATAACCTTTAAAATTATATTTTTGTGGTTTCTGGGTATCCTATATATAATAGGAGTCAAATATATTTTTAGAAAGATTTTTACTGCCCTTAATTAAGTACTTGCTGTGCAAACCTCAATTCAGGGGTTTTTGAAAAACTAATTTTAGAAAATACTTTTTGGCCAAATTATTTTTGCAAGAAATTATTTTTATATCCTATACACATGGCATGATCATTGGGAAAGGTTTTTGGAGCAAGGAGATGAAGTATAGAAGTTGGAGGATTTATTTGATTTTTAGAGCACTTGCAAACAACAGACAACATTCAATCAAAGCAAAGACAAAACACTCAAAAGTTTTTGTCAAACCACATTTTATCATGATTTATTAGCTTAAGTGTTGTGGCATGAAAATCAGGGTGTGACATAATAATAATAATAATGATAATAATAATAATAATAATAATAATAATAATAATAATAATAATAATAATAATAATAATAATAAACAGTTCATATTCATTGCCTCTGCTGACAACATATCAAGGTCAACATATTAACGGTTCTTACATCAACAAAAAACCAGGCATAACTCACAAATTCAGTACACGCGACAGTTCTAAATTTAATGAATTAAGCTGCAGGGCAGGCATAAAAACTAGTCTTATGGCTTAATTCCCATGTACATGGGGGAACTGGGATCATTATGTTGACCTCGAATGAACTTGTGTATTCTAATGATTTTACGCTTCTCTGTAGATGGGTGCGTGATTCCTTGGCTGGCAACTCAGCAAATTCATCGTACTCGTCCTCATAGGCAACATCATCGACACCCAGTACCCTCCTCTTCCCATGTATCACTACATGGCAGTTCTTATGCAAGGAGTCTTCCGCACAGAAAATCTAGGTAGCATCACTGGCAAGAATGAACGGGTCCGCGTGATATGCCATCGTTGTCCTGTTAACACAGGTCTTCCTGTAGTCATCAACCTTTACATGACCAAGAGGGATCCATGCGCACCTGAATAATGCCACCTTAACTTTCACATAGTTAAGCTCCCAAATCTCTTTGATGGTTCCATGGCATACCCTTTTATCAGCTTCATCTACAGTCATGCATTTTATTCGAACAGAGCTGTTCTGATATGAGGTCTTCTCATCACGTTCCTCAGTGTAGAACGTGTATCCATTTATGTCATAAGCTTGGTACGTCAACACCGTAGGTGATGGCTTTTGTGCCAACCATGTAGCAATGTCATCCATGGATCCTTGTGCCAAACGAATCTTCAGCCATTCGGCATAGTTCTTAGTGTGCTCCTTCATCTCCACATCTAATGAAGCCACCATTGGTAAGAAGCTTTGGTGTACCTTCGCCAAGTGTTCTTTGGCATAAGCGTTGGGAACTGGGCTATTAAGCAGTACCGTCAAATGGGATTTCTCTGCCAATTCTCCGGGTGCAGCCTTTTGCATGCTACCATGGACCGTCCTACCTTTCATCCTTCCCTCGTGTCCAAAGAGGGGCAAACCTATAGGTCTTTGTTTCATGTATTCGGTGCCAAACTCAACCACCTCCTCCGTGGTATAACCTTGTAGGATGCTTGCCTCTGGATGGTTTCGGTTTCAACAATAGCGTTTCAGTATTCCCATGAACCGCTCGAAGGGATACATGTTGCGAAAAAACACATGACCACAATACTTTATCTCGTCGACAAGGTGCATAGTGAGATGTACCATGACGTCATAGAATGACAGTGGGAAAAACATCTCTAGGTTGGACAATATTCTTGCAATATTCTCTTGCATATGATCCAACTCTTCAGGATCTATAAATTTTTGCCATGGTTGAAGAAATCACAGAGCTCAATGAGTGTGTTTCTTATATCTTTGTACATCAGATTCCTGGTGGCCACCGGGAGGATTTGTGTCAACATTACATGGCAATCATGTGACTTCATGTGTCCCAACTTCATTTTACCCGAGCTCACATCCACGAGACTTCTGATGTTCGCGGAGTAGGAAGGGGTTGTCTTAACTGACAACAAATAGGTCAAGAACTCTGTTTCTTCTTTTGTACTGATATTGTAACTCTGGCGAGCTTTGATGAATTTGTCATCATCTTCTACTTCACTCTTGCGTTTTGATTGATCGGCAAGCATATTGAGTCATGCACCGTCACCATCCATTGTTTTACCTTTAATCTTGAGAAAGGTACCAAGTATGCTTTCACATACATTCTTCTCTATGTGCATGACATCGATGCAGTGATGTACACATATAGAAACTCCCAGTAAGCTAATTTCAAGAACACTGATTTCTTATTAAAAACTTGACCCTTGGGTGTTTGTTTCACCGTCAAAGTGTGCTTCTTGCCAAGCACAACATTAATTTGTTTAGCCATGTTGTGGACTACCTCCCCATCGTAGGGTCTTGGGCCCACATCTATCTCTGTCGTACCATCAAATTCAGCTTTCATATTTCGGTATGGGTGATTTCTCTGTAACAACCTACGATGACGTAAATACACGGTTTTGCACGAGTTGGGAAGAAATATGCTAGCTGTCCTATCCATGCATGTGACACACCCTACATCTCCCTTTGTTTTCTGCCCTCATGTGTTGCCTAATGCTAACATATCTTGAATGATGTGCACCAACATCGCATGTAAATCGAAAATCTCCTTTTTGTAAGCATCATAACATTTTACAGCATGCACATCTATCCGCACTATCAGTAGTTCTTCTACCAATATCTGAAAGTAAATGTCGATGTCATTTCCAGGTTGCTTCGGGCCTTGGATAATCATTGACATCATGATGTATTTTTTCTTCATACACAACCAAGGAGCTAGGTTATATATGCATAGAAGCCCCGGCCATGTGCTGTGATTGGTGCTCATATCGCCAAAAGGATTCATCCTTCAGTACACTCTCCGAGCCTTATACTTCTAGGATCCTTAGAAAAGTCTTGAAACTTGTTGTCGATTAATTCCCACTGAGCCCCATCTTTCGGGTGCCTCATATATTTATCCGCAGTTCACTCATCATGATGCCACTGAACCTCTTTGCCTCTCTAGGGTTTGCAAACAAACGCCTCAACCTTGGAATTAAAAGAAAATACCAAACAACCTTCAATGGGATTCCTGTCTTGATCTCGTCGTCCAATTTGTACTTGTCCTTTGCTCTCCTACGCTTGTATCGTGCATGCGCATGTGGAACATGAACGCAAATTTTTGTACTCACCACTGTACAATATACAATCATTCACACAATCGTGTATCTTCTATACTTCAAGTTCGAATGGGCAAACAATTTTCTTCGCTTCGTTCGTGCTTCTGGGGAGAACATTATCTTCCGGAAGAATTTCTTTGAAAAGACCTAACATCTCTGTGAAACCCTTGTTTGATAGACCATTTGCTACTTTAAATCAGAGAAGCGCCAGGGTGGCACTCAACTTGGAATATTTCTTTTTGCAACCTGGATATAATATTTTATTAGAGTCCGCATCAAATGGTTGGTAGATCCTTGTACCCAATCATATCCTTTTTGGGGCCCTTGAAATCTGCAATCATAGGAGCAAAATCTGGCATATCAAGATCATCGACGTCTTGGTTTTCCAGTGGGCGTTTCAGCTTTCCAGTGTTCCATTGGTAGCTTGACGCCTCTGCCCTGATGTTAGATTCAACATCCATGTGACACTGACTAGGGTTTGGCATCTCGCATCCCTGAGTATATTCATCCATGACCTTCTCTTCACCGTATCTGCTCCAACGTGTATATCCGTCCATGAATCCCCGAGAGAGTAAGTGCCACTGGACATCTCCAACTTCAAGTGACTCTGTATTGACACAATGAGTAGATGGACACATGATGTAATCCGCATCACCAATTCTCCTCTTTGTACTTTCAGCCAAGTTCATGAACTCTGTCACGCCACTGATAGAATCTATGGTTCTCCGATTCTTCATCCATTGAGATCGTTCATCTACACCACATGAATGGTAATTAAAAAAACAACACTGACACACGGATTAACTGATAAAATTTAATAGCCAGTCAATTTACACGCAGAGTATACTACAACACTACCCTTAGGAATTGAATACCTTAGTTAAGCCACTCACCAAAGGAATACCTTTGCGCGGAGACCTCCACCCAGAAGACAGAGAAACGCCATGCGGTAACACACCGTGTTAGAAGGGTCGAGGAGACAAGCTTTTAGTGCGGCTGCCGCCTGAAGTTCGACCTCACTATCCTGCCATCGACCACTATGGATGAGCTCCAATTACGCCGTCGCCGACCTCGATGGTTGAGCTCCTCCTATCTCTCGCTGTAAACCAAGGATTGACCTCCTAAGACGCTGCCACCACCCACCGAACGAGGATTGACCTCTTATTCGGTAGCCGCTACCTAGGTCGCCTCTGCCGCCATCTCTATCTGCAGAGCGACAGTTTTATTTTTTGACGGATATCCACTGAGCAGCTGTTTGCATGGTATCACAGTAGCTCGATCATATGTACATGGTAGTACATCACATATGGTTATGTAACGGCAATCGTGTCTCACCTACATTGTCTTTTCACACAGTTTGGTGCGGAAATCGCGTGTGAAGTTGTAATACCTAACACAAACGACATGTATAAACAGTGTGTTGTATACAACATATAGTGCCATAAGTAGTTCCCGATAATTAGCTTATGCCCACAGTTTACCCATTTCCCCCAAATCCCTAGATAGCCGCCAAATTCCCTCGCGTGGTGCTGACATTGGGCGAATGCGGACAAGTGGTGCTGATGGTTTCGGTGCGGGTGCTCCTGCTCGAATCGCCGCTCTCGGCGGCGCCGCCACGACGGCGGTCGCCGCCGAGCACTTGCCTAAGGTCATCAGAAGGCAGGTGTACTATGGATCTGAATCATCCTGTAAGGTTCCAATCTATCCCGGTCTTTTTTAGCATGTCCAAAGTAGCTCCGTCCTGAATGAACCCCCCCCCCCCCCACACACACACACACACAAGGAAAGCGATCTGTCCCTGGATCTAGAGCATGACTCCAAACTCCCGAAACACGAGTTCGACTCCAAGTTTTGCGCCACCGGGAAGTACCAAAAGCTGAGTTGTGTGCACGGGCACACTCCCGCTCGACGTGTATGCACGAAGGGATTCGACATTGGCAGGTAGTTTCTCATTTGCCCCTTAGAGGGTAGTGCTAGGTTCATCATTTTACTTGAGTTAATGCCACCGCTCATCCTGAGTACTATTTAACATTGGCAGGGATATGATGCTCGTGCCTTTGTTAATTCGCTGGATGACGAATGGCATGGCAGGGCTCAGAGTGTTATCACCAAGCTCGCAGAAGATAATGTAAAGCTAAAGAAGAAACTGGCTGATTGGAATGTATAATCAGTACGATGAAGCAAGAAAGAATCAATCACAGGCAACGGATGAGAGGAAGAGACAAGAAGGAACTAGCATGTGTTGTTGTGGTTGTTGCATTAGCCATGTTATATGCGTGGTTTGCAATGATGATTAGGGGTTTTGTTTGACAGTATTGCTAAAGCACATCTAGATGTGCTCTAAGTAATGCACATCTAGGTCCTATGCCATTGATGTTACGCGAAGATTCGTGCGGATATTTCCCTTTGTCTTTTTTTCTTTTCCTTTGTAGTTTGATTGTACTGGCTTCATCAATAAGAAGAGCTCAATGTATTGCTTGCTCACTGTCCTACTCCTTTCGTACCGGTACTGGTGCATAATCCCAAAACTCGTTCCTTGTTTTTGTCCTGAAAAAATAAATCAACCAATAGGAGTCCTGTGGCTAGTATCCATTCAATGACTTCAGACTACTTAGCATAACATGCATGCAATGGTCAATTCTCTGCATGCAATGGTATTGATTACCAAATACTCCCTCCATCCCAAAATAAATGACTCAACTTTGTACTAAAGTTAGTGCAATGTTGAGTCACATGTTTTGGGACGGAGGAAGTAATCATCAAGTTCTCTCGTTTTCACCCCACCTAGGTCGCCAGTACGGAGGGAGTAGAAGTACCACGAAAAATGCTAGTTTCATATTTGGACGCGCCGACGCGTGTGCGTAATTAATTATCACATTGAGAACTGCGCAACCTCGGGAATTTGGAGAGACTGGGTACAAATAATACAGTTGACTATATCAGCGGTTCGATAATACATCAACCCCCGCTTCAATTAACATTTCCTCTTCTTTGCATACCCCGCTTAAGTGTCCACCATCTTCATCATCCCTGGCAGGCCATGGTACGCACTTGCACACACTCTGCAATCTTGCATTCTCGCAGTTTTTATACAAAGGCAGCCATGTCGAGCGACAGCGAGAACGACAATTCGGCCAGCAGTCTGGCGCCCGATGATAGGTCAACATTGGAATCATCATGCTCGTCTTCTATGAGTCCGGTGTCGATTCCAGACCTCGATTTTATCTGTATCATGAAAGGGACGTTGCCTCTGGGGTCGTCAGATGACAACCAGACAGACGAGGAGCTGTCGTAGGACGAAGAAGAGGACGACGATGATGAGGAGGAGGAATGGTCGAACAAGTAGGAGGAAGAAGACGATAGTAATGACGATGACAACGGCGGCGGCGATGAAAAGACAACAGTTAGTGGCAAGAAGTTCCCTTGCCAAGATGATATCACGGGCCATCCAACAACAATAAAAAGAAGAAGAAGAAGAAGAAGGACTAAATTAAGCAGACTATATATATCTATGTTTCCGTTTGCTCATATTAATTTGTTATCTCTGTTTATCCTGTCAATCTCATCATACACGGTTAGTAATACGTAGACAAAGATCTTCTACATTATCGCCCAAAGGTTGGTTGCTTGAACTGTGTGCCTTGACGAGCACACAATTCACAAAAAAAGACCGTATGGGCTGTCTATACTGATCGCACACAATTCTAGTTTCCGACCTGTTTGCCAGGAATCACACACATCTAGTTACGCTGAATCATTTGTGTTCGCCTCGATCATCGCAAACGGTTCATCGGAGTGAACTGTATGCCGTATATCGCACACACCTTGATCTGGCTGCCCGTTTCTGTTGTTCTGTCTCATCGCAAATATTTCGTATGGATCAACCGTATGCCCCACAGTGCACACGCAACTAAAATTGGAATTGTGTTTGATGTATCATTCATCGTAAACATTTTGCATCTTTTTTGACAGGTTTTTTACATCACCGTTTGCAATTAATGCATCGCACACAGTTTCGCCAAAGGGTCTCTGATTGTAGTGTCGCGCTAGTAGCATCCTGCAGTAGTGTATGGTTACATATCCTTAACTCGGTTGTCCCGCCCAAATTAAGGCTCGGGGGCTACTAGGTTAGGATTTATGATCTTCACTTAATACATTTATCTCGCACCTGCAAATTGGAGGACAGAAGCCTGGCGATCCCCTCAAGCCCCATTTTGGTCGCCGCAAGGTATGCATCCACTGAATTAAATGCATTAAACTCCCGGTTGGTAAAGGCGGCGTGGCACAAGAATTCTCACTAGCGGCGGTAATTCATCACACTTTCGCCTTCGGAATTGGTAACCGAAGCTTCGTCAGGGTCCTCCGGGAGTGCACCGGTCGCCGCATGATCAACGTGGTGCCTAGCTTGCGCCGAAGGCCCAAGATTGGAATCGTGCCTCGGCACGCCAAGAGAGTCTTCGGATCGGCATGACGACACTCTTCTTCTACAACATCAAAACATCAAAAGAAGATACTGAGAGCACCTCCTTTGATGGTTCTAAACACATTACCTTTGAGCCAAGGGGGCAGTCTTTTCCTCTCCACCGGAGGCCTTTTGCTTAGGTACCCTTTATGGGCCGAGGTCTGTATATCTCGCGCTTCTTCTGCAGTTGTCCGGCGCCCAGTACAACGACCCTTGGGAATAGAAGTCAGCATACTTGGGACGGTGCAAGGCGAGCACCCTGTTTAGGAAGAGGTCTTCTGTTCACTTATTGTGGAAGAAGGAAGGGCTCCGAGATGGTCTGCCATCAGGGCAACCTTGGTGCCATCAAGGCTCTCTTGATAAAAAAACATCTTTGAAATCGATGGATGTCTCCGGATCGTCATGATACCCTGGTTCATCTTCGCGGAAATGATTCTCCGGTTGAGGGGAAGGGGAATGGATAGATTCGATATAAAGCCTCCAACTCTGTTTGAAAGGGAATACTTCTGGTAAATATTCGGACATGGTCTTTGACCTGAAAATAAGGTATGAAAGCTTACTCATTCCGCCAGATTTTAGCTGGGACACTCCTCCCGAATACCTAGGTGAGCGAAATCTTCTTCCTCTCCTTTGAAGAGGTCAGCTAGTATTCTGGCCATAGCTGCTTGGTTATCTGTCCCTTGTCGCTTGTAGCGAGTAGCATCGCTCGTCCCATTATAACACCACAAAGGATGCATCCTCTACTGAAGGGGTTGTACGCACCGACATATAGCGACGGCCATTACCACAACCATGGTCAGCTTGCTATGGGTTAACAACAAATTTTGGCGGACAGTAGGCGCACCTCCGCACTATCCTATTGGGAAGAACTCTTGGGTCGCCAATTGAACCGCTTCCTTAGCGGGGCATTGGAGTATTCGAGCAGCCCTCTCCAGACTGGGTCGGAAAGGGGGACGTCTTCGATACAAAACCATTTTGAGGTCCATTCCTCAGGATCCTTTCATGGGGTCCCGATGGGGAACCCTGTTCCAGCTATCCACCATACCTCAGCTCTGCCTACCTCAAAAATTGACCCTTCTCGGGTACGAGGAAAGAGGTAGAAATATTTTCTCCACAAATCAAAGTGGGCCTCGCAGCTCAGGAAAATCTCGTAAAGCGTCACGAAGCCCAAAATATGCAGTATGGACCCTGGGGTGAGGTTGTGGAGCTAGATCCCGTAAAATTCTAAGAAACCCATAAGGAAGGGGTGAATGGCAAACCCTAGGCCCTGTAGGAGGAAGGGCGCGAAGCATGCCCTCTCTTCCTTGCTTGGAGTAGGGAAGTTCTCGGAAAATGCTTGGCCGTCCATAGAGATCAGTTCGGCATGGACGGCAAAAAGATCAGCTGCGGCAGATATCCTTGCGCCTGCATATTGCTCAACCGGAGTTGCGAGACAAAACAACTCGCACAGTCGACCGTGAGGTCAAAAAGATGAGCCTGGGGCGTCATCCATGGCGTCTAAAGTCCTTTTGGCGTTGGCTTTCAGGGAAGGATGGGTTGGTCGTCCCCCGCACCTTGGTCTATAAATAGGCGTGCCATCCTAAGTCCAAGGCACGGGTCTGCAAAAAGGTGGTGTTTGGCTGCTCGCCTTTTGAAAAAGCGCACAGCAATCAAAGCTCGCCCCCGTCCCGAGGGGAGCATTAACTTTGATGGTCCCATCGTGTTTTGAGCAGGCCTTCGAATTTCGGATTGTTAAAATCAGTCGAACACGAATGCGGTATTGACATAGATCATGTCGGGCAGCGAAGCTCCGACAATAACTCGGATCCCGGATGCCATTCGACCTAGGAACACTATTTCGAACAATACATGGATGAATGGAGAACTCGCCTCACAAGCTGGAGACTGCAGAAGGATACGGATGCCGGGTTGCAGGCCCTGGCGTTGGAGGCAAGTTTGGGCCTACTGAGGGAGTCCTGGACTAAGGGGTCCTTGGGCCGCCGCCCGCAACAATGGGCTGGACCGATGGGCAGCTATGAAGCTGAGCTAGGGCATGGGCTCGTGACCGGATAGAAGATCTTTGGAGCCTTGGTGTGCCCCCAAGTCAAGATTTAGCGTGATCTTTCCTTATTGTAACCGATCGTGTGTAACCCTAACCCTACTTGTTCCTAAATAAACCAGAGGGTTTTACCCTTCAGGGTTAGAGCAACATCCAATACTCATCAGACTAGGGTTTGGCTCGCCTGATCTCGAGGTAGATCGACTCAGTATTCATACCATACACATCAATACAATCAAGCAGGACGTAGGGTTTTATCTCTTAGAGAGGGACCGAACCTAGGTAAACACCGTGTTCTTTGTTCCTTGTTCCCCGTCGATCCTAGATCCATAACTCGGGACACCCTACCTGGGATCCACCGGTTTTGACACCGACAATGTTGTTGAGTGAGTCATGCATTATTTGCAAGGTACTGTGAACTATCAAATTCACTATTCTAGGTGCCCGACGATACTTGAGGGGTATAGTGATTTGAATTGGATATCTGATGATGATGAGATGAAGCCACAAGTGATTATTTCTTCACACTTGGCGGTGGTGCTATTTCCTAGAGGTGTTGCAAGCAGACGATCTTAACAAGATCGACTATGGATGCAGAACTCATAGCGTTAGACACATCATGCGTCGAAGCAGAATGGCTTCGAGAGATTTTGTTGGATTTGCCAGTGGTTGATAAACTAGTCCCAACTGTCCTTACGAACCGTTACAATCAAACAGTGATTGCCAAGGCTGAGAGTTCAAAGGATGACATGAAATCCACAAAGCACATAACAAGAAGATTAAAATCTATCAGAAAATCAAGAAACTACGGAGTGATAACGCTGGATTATATTCATACGGCTAAAAATATGGCTGACCCTTTTATGAAAAGGCTATCATAGATTGTGATAGAAAATGCATCTAGGGAGAGGGGCATGAGACCCACGTAAGTTGCCATCGGGGTAACCCAACCTATGTGACCGGAGATCCCGTGAATTAGGACTTGAGAAAAAAATCCAACCGTATCCTAAGGAGATTATCCTTAATTAACCAACTCCGTTGGAGATGAAATAATACTCTCATGATCTGTAACGCATTCTGATTTTTATCTTAATGTGTTCCAAAGCTTATGTAAGTAATATGCTATCCTATAGAGAATTCTCTGGAGGAATGATACGTCTCCAACGTATCTATAACTTATGAAGTATTCATGCTGTTATATTATCATTCTTGGGTGTTTTACAATCATTTTATAGCAACTTTATATCATTTTTGTGGACTAACCTATTGACCCAGTGCCCAGTGCTAGTTGTTGTTTTTTGCTTGTGTTTTACATCGCATGAAATCAATATCAAACGGAGTCCAAACACCGCGAAACTTTTTGTGGATTTTTTATGGACCAGAAGACCACCAATGGGCCAGAGCAGCACCTAGGGGGTGCCCCGAGGGGGGGACAACCAACCAGGGCGCGCCTGGGCCCCCAGGTGCGCCACGGTGGGTTGTGCCCATCTTGCTGGCCTCCCGCACCCCCTCTTCGCCCTATAAATTCTCAAATAATCCAAAAACCCTCGGGGAGACCCTAGATCAGAAGTTCCGCCACAACAAGCCTTCTAGCCACGAAAAACCAATCTAGACCCCATTCTGGCACTCCGCCGGAGGGGGAAATCATCACCGGTGGCCATCTTCATCATCCCGGCGGCCACCACGATGAGGAGGGAGTAGTCCACCCTTGGGGCTAAGGGTTTGTACCAGTAGCTATGTGTTTAATCTCTCTCTCTCTCTCTCGTGATCTTGAGGTGTCACGATCTTGATGTATCATGGGCTTTGTTAACATAGATGGATCATATGATGTTTCTCTCCTCTCTACTCATGTTGTAATGAATTGAATCTTTACCCTTCGAAGTTTTGTCTTGTCGGATTGAATGTTCAGATCTGAGAGCACATGATGTATGTCTTGCGGTATGAATACTTGAGGTGACAATGGGGTATCATATTGATTCATTTGATGTATGTTATGACACTCAACTTGCGGATTCCAGAGGTGACATTGGGGTAATCTATGCATAGGGGTTGATGCACATTTTTATTATCTTTTCTCCGATAGAAACTTTGGGTTCTCCTTGTAGTTCTTTGTGTGGATTGAAGATTATGATCATGAAGTTGTTTGATGCATATCGTATAATTAACCCACGGATACTTGTGGTGACATTGGAGTATCTAGGTGACATTAGAGTTGGTTGATGTGTGTCATATGGTGTTATTTTAGTACAAACTCTTGGTTAGATTGATCGGAAAGAATAGCTTTGTGTTATTTAGTATGAACTCTAGGATAGATTGATCGGAAAGAATAGCTTTGAGGTGGTTTCGTACCCGACAAACAATTTCTATCGTTTGTCCTCCGCTAATAGGAACTCGGGAATGATTCTTTATTGCACTTTGAGGGATAATCATATGATCCAACTATGTTAGCATTGTTGAGAGATTGCACAAGTGAAAGTATGCACTCTAGGCCTCATTTTCCATCATTGCAATACCGTTTGTGCTCCGTTTTACTAGTACTACCTTGCTGTTTTTCATTGTTCGCACTACAAAAACTCATATCTACTATCCATACTACACTTTTATCACCATCTCTTCACCGAACTAGTGGACCTATAGAATTTTCCATTTGTATCAGGTGTGTTGGGGACACAAGATGTTTCTTGTATTTGATTGCAGGGTTGCTCGAGAGAGACTATCTTCATCCTACACCTCCCACGGATTGATAAACCTTAGGTCATCCACTTGAGGGGGAAATTTCTACTGTCCTACAAAACTCTCTGCTTGGAGGCCCAACACTTGTCTACAAGAATATAGTTGCATAGTAGACATCAAGCTCTTTTCTGGCGCCATTGCCAGGGAGGTGAGTGCTTGAAGGTATATCTTTAGATCTTGCAAAAGAATGTTTTAGTTTCTTGTTTTACCACTAGTTTGGTTTATAAAAGTAAACTACATTTAAAATGGAATTGAGGTTGCATCATATTATTGATCATCTTTATAATATCTTTCTTGAAAATGATGGTACGGAAAATTGTGCTCAATTGTTAGGAGAAGAAGTCAATAAAATGTTTGGCACAAATTATTTGAATGATGAGCATGATTGCAATGTTGTTAGTATGAATTCTTTGAATATCCAAAATGCTAATGATGATTGCATTAGGCATGATAATGATGTCTCCTACATGGATGTCAATTTTTGCGGAGTGAATTGGGAGTGCACAAGCACACCAAAAAGGGAGGATAGATTTTGTAAGAAGCATAAATAATTAGAAACAAAAAAGTTGCAAGAGAGGCTAGATTATTGTGCTTAAAGATTTTATTTTTTGCGCCATCCTTGTGAACTTTGCAATGAACATGGTCATTTAAATCTCCAAAGCTATTTGTTTCATGATCAAATCATGTCAAAAAATTGTGATAACTTGATTACCCTTGAGCATCATAAAGAGCTTAGTCTTTTTTTGGGGGTGAAGAAGTGAAACGTATAACTAAGGGTATTCCAAAATTTAATCTCAATAGATTTCTTGATTTTGATCTAGAGGAAATTTATATGTTTTGTGCGGTAAATTGCATTAAGAATCCTTATATTGCCAACTATCTAAAGACAAGAAAACAAATAGAGTATGAAGACGGTAGTAATAAAAGGGAAAATATTTCCCAATATCCTCCTAGTGTTTATTATGATGAATCAGGTAACGAGGAGGAGCTTCCTATCCAATCAATCTCTTCAACAAGAAGCTCGAAAAAATTGATTAAACCCACATGTGAGGTGGTGAAGAATAAAAAGAAAAGAAGAAAAAGTATAGGTAAAAAGGTAACTCTCCCAAGTAATATTGCTCCTATCACCATTATGCCTCGTGAAAGTGAATCAAATATGTTGATGGAGGATGATGATATTGAGTATGATTTTGTGATGGCTAATACTTGCTGTAATGATTATGCTTGGGAAGACAATGATGTCCCTAATGATCTTCAAAATCTTTTTGGCACTTGCTTGGAAGAATATGATAATAATGTTTACTATACTATTGGTTCCATTCATGCTATTGATAAGAACGACTATGATCACTGGTACAGCGAGGTGCTATACAATCGGTTTTAAACCCCTTTTCGCGACGGCGTTCGGAACCTTCACCTAATGAGTGTGGGAGATTAGGGGGTCCTCCCACACAACCCAGAAACCGTCGGGGATATGCCCTCCTGGCACACACGCTCGGCAAAATGAGCTTGTGTGCGACCGGCGAGCGAGCAAATACGGTTATACGTACAATCGTGCTAAAAAAAATACAATTATACAAGCGAAATCATTTCCAGTTGTAAGTACATCCCACATAGTCAGTCCTCGTGAAACGTTTCCGTTCGTATATACATCCCACAAAGTCGCTGCAAGGAAAACATTTCGTTCGTAGGTACATCATACACAATTTTCCCTATTAAACCATTTGTGATAGCGTTCCCATCACACACAATATTAAAAAAATTATCGTTTGCGTTATTGAATGCATCACACATGGTACGTAGAAGAAACTGTGTGGCAAAGGCTGTCCATCACACACAGTTTTTATGCGGTAAACGTTTGCGCAAGGTGGCCTAACGCAAACAGTTTTGAAAAGAATGTCGTGTGTGATTGTTCATCGATCCAACACGGTTTATTCCTAGAAATTATGTGCGTTGCCTTATCATCGCCCACAGTGTTTTCTCAATAACTGTTTGCAATAGCAAAAACCAATTTGCATGCTAATTCGCCATTAGCAGGCTAATTGCCCTATTATTAATAATACATTTATTAATCTAATTGACATTAGTATTAAACACATAATATATTTCATTCCCATATTAAGGAAGTAGGATTTCATAATTGAAATACATCAGAGTACAACATGATATAGCTTCAGCACTCAGCTACCCCATTACACAACTGCACCAGCACCAAGTTTCACATGACCTTTCGAAATTAGCATCATAGATGGTACATAGACAGATGCATCTCATCGGGAAAACTGCAGAAGCGGAAGGCAAATATTGAGCCTTCATTGATGTTGAAGGTCTTTGCAACTTTAGGCCAGTGCCTGTGGATGATTGACCGTCCATCCTTCGTCCTCTTCAAGAACACTTCAATATTGAACCGTGGGTGTTGTATGAAAACCTTCCTCACCTCCTGACAATAGAGATGGTTTGAGAGGTAATCATCAGTGAACTGCTTTGGAAAGGCCTAAAAACAAGGATGTGCATAAATATCTTCTCTATATAGGAAATGGGGCAAAGGAATAAAAAAGGCAAGGTATAATAGTTAGTACCTTCTTGTAGTGAACTGGTGTCTTCTTCATTGTGCAGACAAAGATCTTGTTGTTTTTTGTCGCTAATTTCTTTATCCTAACAATCTTTCTGAGTTTCTTGACTTGATTGGTATTCATGGACAACTCATTTGCTCATATGCAAAAAGGGTCGAACAGTGGGTCAAAACCTCTGATAGCAGGACCTACATGTGCAAGACCAAATTGTTTAAAATCTAAGTTTTAGAATGGTTCCTACAATTGCACAATAATGTGCTATTAGACAACGGACCATGCACGTGCTAACCTCGATTGTAAACCTTAGTGCTTCCCATTGTTTGCCTACAAGACATATAAGGTAGCTAGTCATCACGTTAAGTATGGGTTCGCATGCTATCAGTAAAATATGTTGATGAAAAATAAGCACATTGCAGATTCATCAGATTAATTCAAGCCACATGGAAAACCCATTTATCCAAACCAAACATGATTAAGAACTAGGAAATATAGCACTTGTATATGTTTCTCATGTATTAAGTGCATCTAAATTTAATTTATTCCTCACATGCACAACAATACAAAATTCCACCGACGACAATTGGACATCGCATTGCAGAATTGAACCAAGCAGTTAACTAAACACCACAACAAATGAACCAAACATTAACTGAGCACCACATTGCACAATATAGCATACTCCTAACAGAAGATCAGACAGTTAACCGAACCAAGCAAGCTTAACAACTTGGAAATATAGCAATTTATTTGTATCTCATGTATTTAGTACAGCCAAATTCGATTTACTTCTCACACGGTATACAATGAGATAATGCACCCACAACTATTGAACATCACATTGTAGAATTGAACGAAACAGTTAACTAAACACCACAACACAAATGTGTTGGGGAACGTAGTAATTTAAAAAAAATTCCTACGATCACACAAGATCTATCTATGTGATACATAGCAACGAGAGGGGAGAATGTGTCCATGTACCCTCGTAGACCGAAAGCGGAAGCGTTTCAGTAACGTCGTTGATGTAGTCGAACTTCTTCGCGGTCCAACCGATCAAGTACCGTATGCACGACACCTCCGCATTCCACACACGTTCAGCTCGATGACGTCCCTCGTACTCTTGATCCAGTTGAGGCCGAGGGATATTTTCGTCAGCACGAGGGCATGGCGATGGTGATGATGAAGTTATCGGCGCAGGGCTTCGCCTAATCACTGCGACGATATGACCGAGGTGTGTAACTGTGGAGGGGGGCACCGCACCCAGCTAAAAGACCAACTTGTGTCTCTATGGGGTGCCCCCTAGCCAAGTATATAAAGGAGGGAGGGAGAAAGGCCGGCCCCCTAGGGGCACGTCAAGTGTATGGACTTCTTTCCCTATTAGGAGTAGGAGAGAAGGAAGGAGAGAGGGAGTAGGAAAGGGCAAGGGGGCGCCGCCCCCTTCCCCTAGTCCAATTCGGACCCATGGGGGGGGGCGTGCCACCTCCCCTTGGCCCACCTCCTCTATTTCCCGTATAACCC
The DNA here is from genome assembly GCA_963921465.1 of Triticum timopheevii. Classification (NCBI taxonomy): domain Eukaryota; kingdom Viridiplantae; phylum Streptophyta; class Magnoliopsida; order Poales; family Poaceae; genus Triticum; species Triticum timopheevii. The sequence goes on from OY997272.1 coordinate 176,886,773, forward strand.
AATAAGGCCCATTACTTCTCCCGGTGAATTCCCGTAACTCCCCAGTACTCCAAAAAATACCTGAATCACTCGGAACCTTTCCGACGTCCGAATATAGCCTTCCAATATATCAGTCTTTATGCCTCGACCATTTCGAGACTCCTCTTCACGTCCGTGATCTCATCCGGGATTCCGAATAAACTTCGGTCATCAAATCACATAACTCATAATACAAATCGTCATCGAACATTAAGCGTGCAGACCCTACGGGTTCGAGAACTACGTAGACATGACCAAGACACATCTCTGGTCAATAACCAATAGCGGAACCTGGATGCTCATATTGGCTCCTACATATTCTACAAAGATTTTTATCGGTCAAACCGCATAACAACATATGGTGTTCGCTTTGTCATCGGTAGGTTACTTGCCCGAGATTCGATCGTCGGTATCATTATACCTAATTCAATCTCGTTATCGGCAAGTCTCTTTACTCGTTCCATAATACTTCATCCCGAAACAAGCTCTTTAGTCACAATGCTTGCAAGGCTCATAGTGATGAGTATTACCGAGAGGGCCTAGAGATACCTCTCCGAAACACGGAGTGACAAATCCTAATCTCGATCTATGCCAACCCAACAAACACCTTCGGAGACACCTGTAGAGCACCTTTATAATCACCCGTTTACGTTGTGATGTTTGGTCGCACACAAAATGTTCCTTCGGTATTCGGGAGTTGCATAATCTCATAGTCTGAGGAACTTGTATAAGTCATGAAGAAAGCAGTAGCAATGAAACTCCAATGATCATAATGCTTAGCTAACGAATGGGTCATGTCCATCACATCATTCTACTAATGATATGATCTCGTTCATCAAATGACAACACATGTCTATGGTTAGGAAACATAACCTTCTTTGATTAACGAGCTAGACATGTAGAGGCATACTAGGGAAACTATGTTTTGTCTACGTATTCACACATGTAATAAGTTTCCAGTTAATACAATTCTAGCATGAATAATAAACATTTGTCATGAAATAAGGAAATAAATAATAACTTTATTATTGCCGCTAGGGCATATTTACTTCAGTTTCCCACTTGCACTAGAGTCAATAATCTAGTTCACATCACCATGTAATTTAACACCAATAGTTCACATCTGTATGTGATTAACACCCATAGTTCACATCTCCATGTGACCAACACCCAAAGGGTTTACTAGAGTCCACAATCTAGTTCACATCGTTATGTGATTAACACCCAAAGAGTACTAAGGTGTGATCATGTTTTGCTCGTGAGAGAAGTTTAGTCAACGGGTCTACCACATTCAGATCCGTATGTATTTTGCAAATATTCTATGTCTGCAATGCTCTGCATAGAGCTACTCTAGCTAATTGCTCCCACTATCAATATGTATCCAGATTGAGACTTAGAGTCATCTGGATCGATGTAAAAGCTTCCATCGATGTAGCTCTTTACGACGAACTCTTTATCACCCCCATAACTGAGAAACATTTCCTTAGTTCTCACTAAGGATAATTTTGACCGTTGTCCAGTGATCTACTCTTAGATCACTATTGTACCCCCTTTCCAAACTCATGGCAAGTTAGACAATAGGTCTGGTACACAGCACAACGTTCTTTATAGAACCTATGATTGTGGCATAGGGAATGACTTTCATTCTCTTTCTATCTTCTGCCATGGTCGGGATTTGAGTCTTGCTCAACTTTACACCTTGTAATACAGACAAGAACTATTTCTTTGACTGATCCATTTTGAACTCTTTCAAAAACTTGTCAAGGTATTTATTCATTGAAAAATATTATCAAGTGTCTTGATCTATCTCTATAGATCTTGATGCCCAATATGTAAGCAGCTTCACCGAGGACTTTCTTTGAAAAACTCTTTTCAAACACTCATTTATGCTTTCCAAAAAATTCAACATCATTTCCGATCAACAATATGTCTTTCACATATACTTATCAGAAAGGCTGTAGTGCTCCCACTCACTTTCTTGTAAGTACAGGATTCACCACAAGTCTGTATAAAACTATATGCTTTGATCAACTCATCAAAGCGTATATTCCAACTCCGAGATGCTTGCACCAGTCTATAGATGGATCGCTAGAGCTTGCACACTTTGTTAGCACCTTTAGGATTTACAAAACCTTCTTGTTGTATCATATACAACTCTTCTTTAAAAAAATATCTACTTAAGGAATGTAGTTTTGACATCCATTTGCCAGATTTCATAAAATATGACAATTGCTAACATGATTCGGACAGACTTAAGCATCGCTTCGAGTGAGAAAATCTCATCATAGTCAACACCTTGAACTTTGTCAAAAACCTTTTTCCGACAAGTCAAGATTTGTAGATAGTAACACTACTATCAACGTCCGTCATCCTCTTGAAGATCCATTTATTTTCTATGGCTTGCCGATCATCGGGCAAGTTCACCAAAGTCCACACTTTGTTCTCATACATGGATCCTATCTCAGATTTCATGGCCTCCAGCCATTTCATGGAATTTGGGCTCATCATCGCTTCCTCATAGTTCGTAGGTTCATCATGGACCGTACTCTGGAAGACCTAGGAGGTTATGTAGTAACTTGATCTTAAGTTTCATGATCATCATCATTAGCTTCCTCACTAATTTGTACATGAATCACTGGAACTAATTTATGTGATGAACTACTATCCAATTCGGGAGAAGGTACAATTACCTCATCAAGTTCTACTTTCCTCCCACTCACTTCTTTCGAGAGAAACTCCTTCTCTAGAAAGGATCCATTCTTAGCAACGAATATCTTGCCTTCGGATCTGTGATAGAAGGTGTACCCAACAGTTTGCTTTTGGTATCCTATGAAGATGCACTTCTCCGATTTGGGTTCGAGCTTATCAGGTTGAAGCTTTTTCACATCAACATCGCAACCCCAAACTTTAAGAAACAACAACTTTGGTTTCTTGCCAAACCACAGTTCATGAGGCGTCGTCTCAACGGATTTTTTTATGGTGTGTAAGTGCATCTAGTGCCACCCCTAGTTGGTTTTGGAGTATTGACGACAAAGTTGGTTGAGGGACTAATGCGTTTGTGAGAATTGCAGGATAACGTAGGTAGTGTCCCTCATTGATTCGGTTTACCTACGGGAGATGACCCCTAAAAATGTATGAAGACATTGACGACAACGGTGGTATGTGAAGATATTCATATTGAAGACTATGACATGAGAAGACCTTGCGTGAAGACTATGGAGCGCGAAGACTGTGTCGTCTCGTTGTTTCTTTTTTCTTCTTTGTTGAGTCATAGGAACCACCGTACTGTTAAGTGGGGTCCAAGTGAACAAAGTCAGAATGAATGAAGTGATGCTCAACCCAAATCCTATGTTGTCGAGCAAAGACAATGAGAGAAAATCTTATCCAGAGCTGGATGAGTCAGCTTTGCTTGTAGCCCAAGTAAAGTTGCCGTGTGTGTTTGAAATCTGACCATTGGAACACGTGTCAGTTCCTTAGTGACCCAGGGTCATTTCGGACATATCAGGTCAGGTTACCTTGTGGCTATAAATAGCCCACCCCCTACACCATAAATTGGTGGCTGCTCAGAGTTAGTGCACGGCTTTTGTCGTTTGAGAGCAACCCACCTCGAAGCCTTTGAGAGAGAGAAATCCTTGCGAGGACAAAGCCCAAACACCCAGAGCCAAAGAGTGTTAGGCATCACTGAAGTCTTTCTGTCTGTGTGACCTGAACACTTATTACACTTGAGGACTGTGAATCCTCCAGCCGGTTAGGCGTCCTGTTCTGAGCATCCAAGAGTCATTGTGGATCGCCGGTGAATGAAGTCTGTGAATGTTCGGAAGTCTACCTTGAAGACTTACGAGAGTGATTGGGCGAGGACTGTGTGTCCTTAGTTCAAGGGGAATAAGGTGAAGAAACGGTCTTCTGAGTTGAATCTCAGCCTCCCTAACCAGACGTACAGTTGTCACAGCAACTGGAACTGGTCCAACAAATCCTGTGTCTTCAACAAGTGACTGGTTCTATCCTCTACCTCCCTTTACTTAGAGTTAGTCTTCGTGAAGTCATTGCCTAATTGTCGTACCTGTTTGACTTCATTGCTTGACTACTATCGTTGATTGGCTTCATACTATCTTCCATCCTGATCCTTACTACCAAGCTGCTATTAGTCTTTGTACTGTCACATTATTGCATACTTGACTATGGTTTGCTTGTTGTAGTTTATCTTCCGTTGCATATCAATTAGGTCATTTCTATTGTTTGTCTTTGAAACTTCCATGTTTTGAAGACTTCCATAAAAATCGCCTATTCACCCCCCCCCCTCTAGTCGATAACTAGCACTTTCAATTGGTATCAGAGCAAGGTACTCCCTTGTTCTGTGTGATTCGGTTTAACCACCTGGAGTTTTAGCTATGTCGACTGCAGGATTGAGGAATGTATGTTGCCCCACCTTTGACAGTCATGAGTATCCTCGGTGGAAGGCCATGATGAAGAAGCGACTCATGGCTATGGACAGCAAACTGTGGACCGTCACTGAGATTGGTCTTACCGATCTATGCAAGATGGCGGAGGCTAATGACATTCGCAAGTACACTCTACTGAACCTCACGGAGAAGGATGTCATCTTCTCCTATCTGTCCCGAAATCAGTTCAGGAACGTCATGCACCTCAATCATGTGAAGCTAATCTGGGACCGACTTTCTGAGGTCTATGAAGGTCATCGTACTCGTCATGATCCTTGGTTTGAGGACTACAAGGAGTCTCTTAAAGAGATGACCTTTGCACCTGAATCGCCATCATCTTCACCATGCCTCATGGCAGGGGGTGCTAAGGTAACTGAATGCTACCTCTCTGAAACTAGTGATGATGAATCAGGTGATGAATTTGGCCCCAGCTATGTCAAACTTGCTTCCCTTGCCACTAAACAACAAAGAGCCTTGGAAAAGGTTCAAAACATGCTTAGTAAGAGCGATGATATGTTGGGTGAGGAAATGGATCAGTCAAAAGAATTGGCTGAGAGTCTTCAGAGACTTCATTCCAAGTTTGACGCCCTTCAAGATCAACATAATGCTCTCTTGTCTGATCACGAGAAGCTTTCTTCTGAATGTCTTAAAAGAAAGCAAGATCTTGAAAAGAAAAGAGTGGACTATGAAGATCTTGAAAAGAAAGCGCGATTCATTACTTGCTCAACAAATCAGCATTACACAGGATGGATTTGAATCACCATGTCTAAAATGCATTGAGCGTGATAACGCTACCTCTGTTGCTGAATGTTCCACTGCTGCTACTGTTGCATTGTCTTCAACTACTGATGTGGTAACTAACCCCTCAGCTGAGGATACCACTACTATTGCTGATGAAAATGCTAGGTTGAAGACATTGCTTGAAATAGGGATGTATAAAAGTCTGAAAGGACATTAGACACTTTGCGATGTCCTCAAAAAGCAGATTCTGAACCGAAACCCTAGGAAAGAGGGTGTTGGGTTCGAGAGGAAAATGAATGTTGATGGTTCCTACTGGAAGCCTGAGCAGTATCCCAAAACCACATGGGTTGCTGCAAAGGAACCTTCAGTAGATCCATCCACCTTATCTGGTTTCACTTGCGCTAACCCTATCATCATTGATGAATCCTTTGATGCAGACTATAAACTGTTCAAAAATCATAATGGTGAAGTGTTTGTCAGGTATATTGGTACTAACTGCAGGAATGGACCACCTATGAAGAAGATCTGGGTACCTAAGCAGTGTATTGAGAATCTTCCTGTGAATGTCATCATGACACCACCAAGGAAGAAGACAAACCCCAGACCTATGGCTTCATATGGCCCAAAGGCTTCATACAGATACAGGACTCACCTGAGTCACCCTAACGCTAATGATTTGCAGGGAAATCATAGTCAAACTTATGAATATGAGCATGTGTCTTCAAACCGCTATGTTCATAGAACTAAGAACTTTTCTGCTCATTCATATGAGTATCATTCATCTCCTGCAAGGCTATTTGCTAGGGCTTCAAGGCCAAAATTCTCATATGCTGCACTTAGACTCATTGCTTCTAAGCCACCCCTGAAGATGTGGGTGGTGAAGAAGAATTAACTTTCTTTTGCAGAATAAGGTCTCCAGCCTGCAATCAAAGGCGTCCGATGCTATTGCTGGGGACCTAAAACACATTAAGGGACGCATGATAAAATGGTCTTACTATGTATTTCACATCCGAATCGCTTACCAGTCATACTATGAGTCCTAACCTTGATCCAAGCTGTGATAATCCTTGTGTGCGTCAAAAGCTTATGCTTCACAACACTCTTTGTGAAGCCTATTGAGGGAGTCCTGGAATAAGGGGTGTCCGGATAGCAAAACTATCATCATCGGCCGGACTCCAAGACTATGAAGATACAAGATTGAAGACTTCGTCCCGTGTCCGGATGGGACTTTCCTTGGCGTGGAAGGCAAGCTTGGCGATACAGATATGTAGATCTCCTACCATTGTAACCGACTCTGTGTAACCCTAGCCCTCTCCGGTGTCTATATAAATCGGAGGGTTTTAGTCCATGGGAGGAACAACAATCATACCATAGGCTAGCTTCTAGGGTTTAGCCTCCTTGATCTCGTTGTAGATCTACTCTTGTACTACCCATATCATCAATATCAATCAAGCAGGAGTAGGGTTTTACCTCCATCGAGAGGGCCCGAACCTAGGTAAAAACATCGTGTCCCTTGTCTCCTGTTACCATCCGCCTAGACGCATAGTTCGGGACCCCCTACCCGAGATCCGTCGGTTTTAACACCGACATTGGTGCTTTCATTGAGAGTTCCTCTGTGCCGTCGCGATCAGGAAGGATACCTCGTCCCGTCTTTAAAGACGGCACAGTTGCCGAAGGAGCTTTGGCCATCGGCCAAACTATCCAGCTAGGCGGTTTTCTTATGACCGCCCGTTCGGCCGCCTCGCCGACGATGACCTCTAGGGTCATCAAAAGCAATCTTCACATCAACTCGGAACTCGCCGAGCAGCTAGATCTGATGGAGCTCTCCCCCTTAAACGAGCTCTTGGATCGCATCGCTGCCCTGGGAGTCGCTACAGACTACGATCAGATTGGGCTTAAAACCGATCTGAGAGAGATTAACTCTCCCCAGGCTTCCCACCATGTTGTTGTGGTGGAGGAACAGCACGGCGACTCTCCTCCTACGTTAAGGACAAGCTATGTCCGAATTCCCGACCCCTCCATGCCAGATTCCTGCAGAGGGACGGACGTCAATCAAGCACTGAACCTAAAGTCAGGCAGCGGGCCCAATTCGTTGGACAACATCCAACGACCCAAGCTTCCAAGTTCGGAAATTCTTCGGCCCTTGAGTCTTAGATTGGACGGGGTTCCGAATTTAATTCCACCCGCCCACCTGAACACAAGCGATCTATATCGAATCTGGCAAGAGCCGCTGAAACAGTACATCATTACTGGGCCAGATTCCTCCTGGTTATGGACAGGATAAAGGACTGCCGTGAGGAAGGCGCAATCTCAATCTTCTGCAACAATTGCACGGACAAGGGAATCATGAACGCCATAAGTCGTCGTGAAATTACACGCTTCGCCGACTTGGCGTCCATAGTACGAAAGTACTGTGCGATGGAGAGTACCTGGAAAACCGAAACTAAATTTTGGGACAATCCGAATCCGAACACAACCCTAGTGCGAAATAAAAGGGTGCATCATATTCAAGCACCTGGGTTAAAAACCAAAAAGCAAAAAACCCCTAAAGGGCACGAACCATACTGGAGGGATGGCTCAGCAGACCCTGCAAAATCCATAGTACAGAGGGCGCCACTCCAATGCATAGCCTTCGAGCATGTTGGATACTACGGCAGGTAGCCAAAAGTGGCGAGGAGCTTCTAGCCCCAGAGAACCAGCCCAGCAATACCAGTACGGTATTAACAGTCTTCGAGACTTTCGCATCAAATAATATGCGAAACGAACACTCCGCAGCCTCGCCGAAGTCTACCAAGTAGCAACAATAAATCCATGGAGCGACACGGCTATTACCTTTAACGCCAGTGACGAACCTAAATTCTGAACAGCCCGAGCACTAGCCGCATTGGTCCTCAGTCCAATAGTGGACGGCTTTCGCCTTACTAAGGTACTCATGGATGGCGGCAGCGGATTAAACCTCATCTACGAGGAAACCCTTCGAAAAATGGAAATAGACTGGAGCCGCATTGAGCGAAGCAGCACAACCTTTAGAGGAATAATCCCCAGTCGGGAAGCACGCTGCACAGGAAAAATTACACTGGATGTGGTGTTCGGTTCGCCGGACAATTACAGGTCCGAGGAGGTCACGTTCCAAGTGGCCCCGTTCAGCAGCGGATATCACGCTTTATTAGGGCGAGAGGCATTCACAATTTTTCAAGCTATACCTCATTACAGGTACATGAAGCTCAAAATGCCCGGGCCCAACGGAATCATCACTCTTGCCAGTGATCCGGACATAGCACTCTGCACTGAAAACAAGACAGCCGCACTAGCCCTAGAGGCACTATCTGAAGCCCTAGCAGCCGAGGAACTCACTGCGCTGCGCTCCACAGTGAACAGGGACGATGTGATACTCGATAAGAGATCCAAGTCCATCTCTTTTAAGCTAGTGGACGAAATAGTCAATTTCCAAGTCCATCCAACGGACCCTGCAAAGACGGCCTCCATTGGGGCACAATTAAACCCTGATGTAGACGCCGCACTACGAGAATTCCTTCGGGAAAATTGGGACATCTTTGCCTGGCACCCTTCAGACATGCCAGGAATCCCATGCCGGTTGGCAGAACACAGCCTAAATATCCTAAAAGGATTCAAGCCAGTCAAACAGGCTCTTCGGCGATTTTCCGAACCCAAAAGACAGGCAATGGGAGAGGAGCTAGCCAAACTATTAGAAGCCGGATTCATCAGAGACATAAAACATCCGGACTGGCTAGCAAACCTGGTAATGGTACCAAAGAAGGACAAATCCTGGCGCCTGTGTGTCGATTTCAAGGACCTTAACAAGGCTTGTCCAAAGGATCCTTTCCCCCTTCCCCGCATCGATCAAATTATCGACGCTACAGCAGGCAACGATTCATCGTGCTTCCTCGACGCATACTCCGGCTACCATCAAATCAAGATGGCGGAGCCAGACCAAGCCGCAACGGCAGTCATTACTCCATACAGACCATTCAGCTTCAACACAATGCCCTTCGGGCTCAAAAACGCCGGCGCAACATATCAGCGCATGATTCAGACATATCTGGCAACCTAGATCGGCAAAATAGTGGAGGCATACGTAGACGATGTGGTCGTCAAGTCTAAACACGTCGAAACTCTAGTAGAAGATTTGAGGCTAACATTTGACAACCTCCGAGCATATGACATTAAGCTCAACCCGGAAAAATGCGTTTTCGGCGTACCAGCCGGAAAGCTCTTGGCCTTCATTGTATCCGGTAGAGGAATTGAAGCAAACCCAGCCAAGATCCGAGCTCTGTCACAATTGGATATCCCAAAAGACCTCAAGCAAATACAAAAGTTGACCGGATGTGTGGCGGCTCTAAGCCGCTTCATCTCCCGCTTGGGAGAAAAGGCATTACCCCTTTATTGCCTCCTCCGGCGCACCGAACACTTCGAGTGGACGGATGCCGCCACGGCCGGACTCGAAGAAAATCAAAGCCATATTGGCAACAAATCCAGTCCTGGCCGTGCCCAACCTGGGCGAACCAATGTAATTATATATCGCGGCAACACATCAAGTTGTAAGCGCGGTGCTCGTCGTCGAACGAGCAACGGATGGACACAAGTTCCCCCTTCAAAAGCCTGTTTACAACGTGTCCACTTTCCTAACTCCATGCAAGTCCCGGTATCCACATTACGAGAAGATAGCGTATGCGGTGTTCATGGCATCCCGGAAGCTGCGACACTACTTCCAAGAGTGTTCGATAACAGTAGCCTCCGAAGTACCCCTTAATGACATTATAAACAACCGCGATGCGACTGGCTGGATTGCAAAATGGGCCATCGAGCTCCTCCCATTCGACATAACCTATAAGCCATGGCGAGCTATCAAGTCAAAGGTTTTGGCTGACTTCATTGCCGAATGGACTGAAGCCGAACTCCCTAAAGAGTACGGCGCATATTCCAATTGGATCATGCACTTTGACGGCTCCAAAATGTTGGCTGGCCTGGGGGCTGGCGTCGTCCTGACGTCCCCAACCGGAGACACAGTCCAATACGTACTCTAGATAATGTACACGGACTCCAACAATGCAGCCGAATACGAGGCCCTTCTACATGGTCTCCGGATGGCAATCTCCATGGGCATTCAACGCCTAGAGGTCCGCGGGATTCAAATCTCGCAATATCCCAAATAAATGGATACTTTGACGCCAAGGATCCGAAAATGGCAGCCTACTATAACGTCATCTTAAAAATGTCAGCTCGGTTCGAAGGACTCGAATTCCACCATATAGCCCGGGATAATAACCAGGCGGCCGACGTGTTGGCACGCATCGGCGCAAAGCGCGACGCCGTCCCTCCCAACATCTTCCTGGAGCGGCTTTTCAAGCCATCCATACAATGGGAAGGGGAGTCCGGAAACAACAACCCGGAACCAACCGCACCGCCCAACACCGAACACTCTGACACAATCGGTGGCTCTGCCAATGAAATAACACCTTCAGCCCACAAAATAATGGCAGTCATTGCCCCGTGGACAGAACCATTCCTAGCCTACTTAACCAGGCAGGAACTTGCCGAAGACCAAAACGAGGCCCGCTGCCTAGTACGGCGATCTAAAGCCTACAAGGTCCATGAGGGAGAGCTTTATAAGAAAAGCACAACCGGAGTCCTTCAAAGGTGCATCTCCAAAGAGGAAGGGCGAAATCTTTTGGCTGAAATTCACGCCGGACTCGGCGGCCACCACGCCGCAGCCAGGGCCCTTGTAGGCAAGGCCTTCCATACAGGATTTTATTGGACGACGGCCCGGGCAGATGCTTAGGACTTAGTCCAACGATGCGTCGGTTGCCAGCTCTTTGCTAATCAAAGCCACATGCCACCCACCTCCCTCAAAACTATACCCATCACCTGGCCGTTCGCGGTCTGGGGGCTTGACATGGTTGGACCCCTTCAAGGGGGAACCCACAAGCAAAAATACCTATTGGTCATGGTGGACAAATTCACCAAATGGATAGAGGCCAAGCCAGATAAAACGGCCAAATCCGGACCTGTGATAGGCTTCATATCTGGGGTAGTAAACCGTTACGGCATCCCCCATAGCATCGTCACTGATAACGGCATGAACTTCACGACCGACGAGGTTAAACTCTGGTGCAAAAACATGGGCATCAAGCTTGACTACACTTCAGTCTATCACCCTAAACTAACGGTCAAGTCGAACGAGCAAATGGTCTAATCATGAGCGGCATCAAACCCAGGCTAGTGCGGTCCCTTAAGGAATCTAACACGCACTGGGTAGAGGAGCTCGACTCCGTACTCTGGGGGCTGCGGACCACGCCAAACCGCACTACCGGATTCACACCATTTTTTATCGTATACGGCACAGAGGCAGTTTTTCCCTGCGACATAATTCATGACTCACCTCGCGTGCGCATGTACGAAGAAAGAGAAGCCGAGCTGGATCGGCAGGATAGTTTGGACGCCTTAGAAGAGGAGCATGACGTGGCAAAAGCTCGTTCCGCATTCTATCAACAGCAGGTTCGAAGATATCAAAGCAGAGACGTACGGGCCAAAACTTACAATGTTGGCAAACTAGTTCTACGCCTGCCGGACAAGAAAAAGGACAAGCTCAAGCCCAAATGGGAAGGTCCCTTCATCATCGACCAAGTCCTGACCGGCGGAGCGTACCGTCTGCAAAATGCATCGGATAACCGACTCGAGCCAAATCCATGGAACGCAGCCCGTCTCCGTAGATTCTATGCCTAGCGCCGGACTCTGAGTTCGTCTGCCTCCCCCGTCTAAGTTTTATAATTTAACTGTCTTTTATTTTCCCCCTCTCTTTTTTCTCCTTTTTTTTCTCACGGGCCTTCGGTGGCTCGTCTGCGCATTGTTCGCACACACTTGACGTGCTACCCGCACTCATTATACCTGGGGGCTTCTTTAACAGAAGCTTATTTATACGGGCTTTATACCCAACACATGTGTCACACTTCCGCATGTACCTTTTATTCACCATTATATGCATCAATATGACTTAAGTTTTTCCAAGCTGGGTTGCCTGGCTCCTGTGCTTACCCCTACGTTCCCGATTGTTCGGCTAGGAGGTAAAGGGAGCACCTCTGTGATTGTTACTGCCAGGTCAGCCGGATGTGTACCTCAGACTGGGTGAAGCCAAAAGCTAGCGTTCTTAAGGGAATATTCGGTCGGTGAATTAAGAGATGATTTCTTACCTATTTATTTATCAGCCCGCAGATGCTTTCCTACTTTCTTCGCAGTCCGGACATGCACTTTAGGGCATGCCTCCCAGGGAAAGGAACCCCTAACGGAACTATTCTCCCTGGAAGATGTTTCTTACTAACCATGTAATATAACACAACTAGTTGGGCACTTGTCTGATAAAGTACTAATGACCCCTACGCCTGGTCTCCATGCATGCCCCGGTTTCTTACAAAACCGTGAGGGTATTCGGACACACTCCGGACTGTCGGGTCCCGAGGTTGAAGCGAAAAGGTCCGCAAAGACAAACGATCTACAATCCGGTTAGAAGGCATTTTCAATGTCATTTTAAATTACACAGTCAAGCTGACTGACGGTATTCCTCTTCGATACCATCTAATAAACTGTCTAGTTTATAGTCCCGCTGTGAATACTTTGCGGCCAACTCTACTTGGTCGTACACTAAGCTCACGGGGATCTCCTTCCCATCGGGCCCCACAGGTCCGGCCTCGGCCATGTGGTTTGGGTCAGCCTTCGCGTACCATGTCTTCACCAAGGCCCAGGCCTCCCTGGCCCCTTGACGGCAGGCCGATATCTTCCACAACCGGATGCGCCGCCGTGCTCCCTGAAGCTTCTCCACAAGCTCTCCAAGACCTTCGGTGTAACGCCCCGGATTCGTTGCGCCAGCTGTCCGCTAGTTATTTGCCGTCTTTGCCATGTCATTTGCTTGCGTGTTGCACTTTGCCATGTCATCATATGCATTTCATATCGTGTCATCATGTGCATCTCATTTCGCATTCATGTTCATTTCACGCATCCGAGCATTTTCCCCGTTGTCCGTTTTGCAATTCGGCACTCCTATGTCATCCGGCGTCCCCTTCTTGACTCTTTTCATGTGCGGGTGTTAAACTTTCTCGCAATGGCCCGAGGTTTGCCAAGCGGCCTTGGTATAGCACCGGTAGACCGCCTGTCAAGTTTCGTGCCATTTGGAGGTCGTTTGATACTCCAACGGTTAACCGGGTAACCGCAAAGCCTCTTTTGTTTCAGCCCAACACCCCTTCCAAAGTGGCCCAAAACCCAGCAAACTCCCCTCCATACTCTCGGTCGTTCGATCACGATCGTGTGGGCGAAAAACGCTCCTCATTTGGACTCTCCTAGCTCCCTCTACCTATATATATGTGCCCCTCCCCCGAAATCCCGGTCTAACCCTAGCCTTCTTCCTCCTTCCGCCGACGGACACGTCCACCCGCCGCCCGGACATGTCCGCCCGTGCCCGCAGCCAACCGGAGGCTGCCACATGGCGCCGCCGCACCCACTTCGCCGCCGGCCCGCGGAGCCCATCCACCGCCGCCGCCCGCCGTGGGAGCCCGCGCCCGCGCGCCCGAAGCTCCGCCGCCGCTCGCCTTCGTCGCGGCCCCGCGCTCCGCCGCCTTGCACAGCGCGCGCCCCCGCACCTCCGGCCCTCCCGCGTCGCCATTCCTCGCCCCGGCCGCCGCCTCCGCAGCGGCACGCCGCCGCCGCCCGCGCTCCCGGGCTCCCCCGCCTCTCCCCATCGGCCGGCGCCGCCCTCCGCGCCCGGATCCGGCGAGATCCGGCCGGACCCGCCTCGGATCTGCCTCCCCGGCCATCTCCGGCGTCCCCCACGTCCATCTCCGGCGAGCATCTCCGACGTGCCTCGATATCCGTGCAGGGTTGACTTTCCCCGAGGTCCAAAATCCACTAAGTCCCCGGTTTATTTCAACATTATCATGCCATGTTTGTTGCATCGTATCTCTGCAACCGTAGCTCCGTTTTGTGCATGTAATATGTCAAATTGTTCGAATCAACGAGTACTTTAATTTATTCCATCGCATCATTTTCATTTGTGCTCATCTTGATGCCAGAAATGCTGTTGGAAGAGTGCATGTTGCTGTTAATCTGCTGAAACTGTTATAAATTGCTCATTTGTCATTTTTTCCATGTTTGATGTGTGCATCCTATGAGGTTGATGTCTACATGTGTTTTGATCTATGCCATGCCATCTTTCCAAAGGTGCTATCCATGTATTTTTGTGACTTGTGTAGTGAGTGCATCAAGCTTGTTAAGGAGGGTACTTGTTGTTGCTGTTTCCCTGACAGATTCTGTTATATTTTGTTGCTATGTAACCATGCTTCTACTAGTTATTCTATGCTTATTCTGGAGATGTTCACTAAGGATGTTTTGTTATACATGTCTTGATCTATCCATTCATGCCCCTGGTTGCATTTATAGCTTGCTTTAGATTATTCATATCTTTCTCCAAAGTTGCTAAATGATGTTGCTGTCAGCCTGTTAACATTAAGTTCAATGTTTCCATGATTGTCTGCTAGTGATCCATGCAGCCTATGACCTTGCTCTTGCCATGTATAGCTTCACAAATATGTCTTATTACTGTTGGTTGCCTTGCCATGCCATGTATTTCTCTGTGGTGAGTGGTTCAAGATCACCAACATGCCTACTTATTGTTGTTTCTTCCATGTATGAATCTGTAATATAACTTGCTATGTTTACATGGGTGCCATCATATTTTCCGTGCCTTTTTGGCTCATGGTCAGTAAGGGTCTGTTGTTCTATGCATTTAGTAGTATCATGCCATGCCTTTGTTTGTCATGATATGTTCCTGTAACATGTTGTTTGATAGGTCTAAACATTGCAACCTGATGTTATTTCTGCAAAGTCTGAAACTGTTATTATTTGCAATCTTTCCATGTGTGTTTGAGCATGTTCTAGTTGTTTCTGGAGATAGCTCAGTGCTCATGTTTTGTCATGCTTTACCAGTACTTCATGCCCATGCCTTTTGTTATTATGTTGGGATGTTGTAGCATTTTGTTTTGATGCTTGCAAGATGCCTAGTCGCTGTTTTGGACAGATTGTTGCTATAACTTGTATAGAGTGTATGTGTTGCACCGTTGCTCCGTTTTGAGTGTGCTCTATATGAAACTTGCTTGTTTTTGCATGTAGCTTCATATTATCATGTTGCATCCTTGTTTTGAGGTGTTTGTTTGATGTTTGTATGCATTTTGCATCAATGCCATGTTTAACTTGTTTTGCTCATATCTTCTAGGCCGTAGCTCCGAATCTAATGAACTTTATATGTAACTTGACTAGAATTTCATGTAGATCATCTTGGTGCATCTTAACTTGCTGTTTAACAACTTGAATATAAGGTTTATTCAGATCTGGACCAATTTCGAAATTTGCATATGAGGACTTACCGGAATTGTTATATGTTGTTTCCGGCCTCATTTAAACTTGCCTTGATGTGTTGTTCTTGTTTGCATCATCTCTTGCCATGAGTAGCCTCATCTAGCTTTGTCATGCATCATGCTTGTTGTGCATCATGTCTTGTTCATGTGTGGTGTGTTTACTATGTTGTGTGCTTCTTCTCGATAGTTCCTGTTTCGTTGCGATCGTGAGGATTCGTTCGTCTATGTGTGGTTCGTCTTCGTGGCTTCATCTTCTTCATGGACTCGTTCTTCTTCCTAGCGGGATTTCAGGCAAGATGACCGCTACCCTGGATCTCACTACTATCATTGCTATGCTAGTTGCTTCGTTCTATCGCTTTGCTGCGCTACCTATCATTTGCTCTTCAAGCCTCCCAAATTGCCATGAACCTCTAACCTTTGACACCCTTCCTAGCAAACCGTTGCTTGGCTATGTTACAGCTTTGCTCAGCCCCTCTTATAGCGTTGCTAGCTGCAAGTGAAGATGAAGATTGCTCCATGGTGGACAGGGTTTTGTTGGGATATCACAATATCTCTTATATTATTAATGCATCTATATACTTGGTAAAGGGTGGAAGGCTCGGCCTTATGCCTGGTGTTTTGTTCCACTCTTGCCGCCCTAGTTTCCGTCATACCGGTGTTATGTTCCCGGATTTTGCGTTCCTAACGCGGTCGGGTGATTTATGGGACCCCCCTGACAGTTCGCTTTGAATAAAACTTGTCCAGCAAGGCCCAACCTTGGTTTTACCATTTGCCTCACCACCACCTACCTTTCCCTTGGGAGTAATTAACCCAAGGGTCATCTTTATTTTAGCCCCCCCCCCCCCGGGCCAGTGCTTGTCTAAGTGTTGGTCCGAACTGAGGAGCCTGCGGGGCCACCTCGGGGAAACTCGAAGTCTGGTTTTACTCGTAGCTTGACTTATCCGGTGTTGCCCTGAGAACGAGATATGTGTAGCTCCTATCGGGATGTCGGCGCATCGGGCGGCTTTGCTAGTCTTGTTTTACCATTGTCGAAATGTCTTGTAAACCGGGATTCCGAGACTGATCGGGTCTTCCTGGGAGAAGGTATATCCTTCGTTGATCGCGAGAGCTTATCATGGGCTAATTTGGGACACCCCTGCAGGGTTTAAACTTTCGAGAGCCGTGCCCGCGGTTATGTGGCAGATGGGAATTTGTTAATGTACGGTTGTAGATAACTTGACACCAGATCCGAATTAAAACGCATCAACCGCGTGTGTAGCCGTGATGGTCTCTTCTCGGCGGAGTCCGGGAAGTGAACACGGTTTCTGGGTTATGTTTGCCGTAAGTAGAAGTTCAGGATCACTTCTTGATCATTGCTAGTTGACGACCATTCCGCTTGCTCTCTTCTCGCTCTTATTTGCGTATGTTAGCCACCATACTTGCTTAGTCGCTGCTGCAACCTCACCACTTTACCCCTTCCTTTCCCATTAAGCTTTGCTAGTCTTGATACCCATGGTAATGGGATTGTTGAGTCCTCGTGGCTCACAGATTACTACAACAACAGTTGCAGGTACAGGTTATGCGATGATCTTGACGCGAGAGCGATGTTTGCTTGTTTGGAGTTCTTCTTTTGCTTCTTCTTCGATCAGGGGATAGGTTCCAGGTCGGCAGCCTGGGCTAGCAGGGTGGATGTCGTTTGAGTTTCTGTTTATGATTCATCCGTAGTCGGATGTTGTTCTTGTATGTTGTATTGTTGTATTCATGTGACATTGTATGTATTGGATGTATCCCCACTATTGTGTAATGTTGATGTAATGATATCCACCTTGCAAAAGTGTTTCAATATGCGGGTCTATCCTTGGTGGGACCTTCGAGTTCCTTTTGGATAGGGTCGCATATTGGGCGTGACAAGTTGGTATCAGAGCCTCGACCGACCCTAGGAGCCCCCTTGATTGATCGTGTAGTTTGGCCGTTGTTGAGTCTAGAAGAAAACTGGTTTCTGAGTCTAGTTATATCGGAGAGTAGGAATTCTTTTTACTCCTCTGCCCCTTCGTCGCTCTGGTGAGGAATCTTGACATAGGTGTTTTGAATTACTCCTCTTCCCCTTCAAAATTTTCTTTAGGTTCACGCAGTTGGTTTTCCGGTAGTTGTTCCTCAGCTCTTTGCATCCGGTGCATTTCTCGTCAAGTTGACTCGAGCCTCTTCATCTTTGCGTTCAATTCTCAGTTGTTTTCTTTTCCCACCCGCCCTCCCTTCTTCTTTCCGAATCCGGAGTCCGTAATCGAGTATCCTTCCTACTCGTGCGAAGTCTTTGCTTTCTTTTCTCATTGATTTCAACTGGTGTTTTCTCTTCAAGATATTCGTCGGTTCTCCCTTCCAGTTGCCTTTGTTTTCCCACCCTCCCACCCTCTTTCTTCCCGGAGATTGAGTCTTTTGCGACCATCAATTTCATTTGTGTGGAGCCTCTTCAGTCTTCCCTCAATTATCTCAACCGGTGAATTCTCGTTTTGTTCGCATTCTTCATCTCTTTTTCTTCTCCGGTGGACTCAATTCAAGTTTTTCGGTGTTGATCAAATTCTTTTCCCTCAGCTCAAATATTTCCCTTTGCTCGTTCGCCTCTCACCATTTTATCCTTCCGGAGTGCTCAAGACATCTCAGGAGATTCGTCTGTATTCCAATTAATTTGAGGTTGTCACCTCATTCAAATATTTCAATTGTTTCGGTGCATCGTCTATCTTTTCAACATCCCTTTCCAACGGTGTTATCGCTTTAGTGGGCCCTAACCCACAGGTTTTTTTCCCCAGGATCTTACCTAACTCTTCTAAGTATTCGGGAGCTATTCTCAATTCTTTTCAAGTGTGACGTAAGAATGGATTCCATCAGTCACATGCCTTCTCCAAGATCGATTTCAAATCATTTTCATTGTTGGTTCTACCTCTTCGCTTTTCATTCTTCCGGAGTATCTCAGTAATTTCCGTGGTGTTTCTCGTCGTCATTCTCAACTTTGAAGATCGAGGAAGAGTTTCTACTCTAAATCTTGCCCGTTCTCTCGAAGATTCGTGGTTCTAGCTTCTTGTTACCCTCTCGAATTATTCCGTCTGTCGGAAATTCCTTTTTCTCAACCATCCGGAGTATTTCAGGAGTTGATTTATGTTTCTTTTCACCGGAGGCCATCATTCCAGAAGAATTCTTCGTCCTCACATTTCAGCTACCGTTATCCAATTATCCCGGTGCTTCGTTCAAGTATTCTTCAATCTGTTCGCGATCTCTTTGTTCTTTTGCATCTAAATCCCCCAAAAGCATATTTGTTCTTCTAATTCTTCTCGGTGATTAAGTCTCTTTCATCAGTCATTTTCGAATTCTAACGGTGGCTCGTTCAAGATTCTTTTTCCTTGTTTACCATTTTAATTCATTCGTTATTTTCAATCCTACCGGTGGTTCATGAAGACCTTCTCAAGTTTGCGATATGTCACTTCTCAATCCTTTTTAAGAAGAATAAGTTGTATGCAAAAATCCATTGCTTGTCTTCGATTTAATTTGATGAAGGATAAGCATACAATAAATCTTATTCTTATTTCATTCAAATGATTAATCCCATCCTTCGGAGTTTGTTCTTGATGAATAAATTCTAGTTCGAGTGTTTTCATCTTTTCTTTTCCGGAGTTCAAATTTTTCCTCGACCATCTCGTCGGGAATCTCCATCTAAATCACCGCAAGGCTCATCTTATTCTTTCATCCTTCATTCTATCTCATCATCCTTTACGATACCGGAGTTCTTCATGGTGGTTCTTCATGATTTAATTCTTTCTTTAAGAGTTCATCAAGATCTTGTTGGTGGAGTTCAAGTATCTTTTCCTTCTTGCCTCTCGAAGTGCAATTAATTCTCTGTATTCTTTTGAAATGGAGTTTTGCATTTCTTCGTTCTTCTCAGCTATTCAATCTTTTCCGTTTGTGGTCGGAGATCACCTATAATTTTGAGATGTCATCTATAAGTCCACAACAAGATTATTCTCTCGTTGTTGATTTCCTCAACAACTCCGTTCTAACCTACCTTCTAAAGATGCTTTCAATTTCATTCGTGGCACAAGTTGTCATATCTTTATCTGTTCTTTTCACTCAACTCTTTCAATTCTTTCCGGAGGTTTTGTGTCATGTCTTCATCAAGTATCATTCCATCCTCTCAAGCTCGTGTTCTATTCCCCCATGTTTCAGCCGAAGTGCTGCCTAAATCCTTTCAGTCTTATCCGTTTCTTTTCTCATTCTAACCACTCCGGTTAGAATGAGCCGTTTTCATAGTCTATCTGATTCCGTGAGCTTTCGATTCTCGCCCTTCTCGTTGTTCCACTCTTCTTCTCAAGTGCTCTCGATTCTTTGCTTCTTCTCTTGAGTTCTTGTTTCACCTCATCCCTTTTCCCTTCCGTCTCGGTCCTAAGATCTCGGGACAAGATCTCTTGTTAGTGGAGGAGTGTTGTAACGCCCCGGATTCGTTGCGCTAGGTGTCCGCCAGTTATTCGCTGTCTTTGCCATGTCATTTGCTTGCGTGTTGCACTTTGCCATGTCATCATATGCATTTCATATCGCGTCATCATGTGCATCTCATTTCGCATTCATGTTCGTTTCACGCATCCGAGCATTTTCCCCGTTGTCCGTTTTGCAATCCGGCACTCCTATGTCATCCGGCGTCCCCTTCTTGACTCTTTTCATGTGCAGGTGTTAAACTTTCTCGGAATGGCCCGAGGTTTGCCAAGCGGCCTTGGTATAGCACCGGTAGACCGCCTGTCAAGTTTCGTGCCATTTGGAGGGCTTTTGATACTCCAACGGTTAACCGGGTAACCGCAAAGCCTCTTTTGTTTCAGCCCAACACCCCTTCCAAGGTGTCCCAAAACCCAGCAAACTCCCCTCCATGCTCTCGGTCGTTCGATCATGATCGTGTGGGCGAAAACCGCTCCTCATTTGGACTCTTCTAGCTCCCTCTACCTATATATATGTGCCCCTCCCCCGAAATCCCGGTCTAACCCTAGCCTTCTTCCTCCTTCCGCCGACGGACACGTCCACCCGCCGCCCGGACATGTCCGCCCGCGCCCGCAGCCAACCGGAGGCCGCCACGTGGCGCCGCCGAGCCCACTTTGCCGCCGGCCCGCGGAGCCCATCGCGGGCCCGCGCGGGCACATCCGCCGCCGCCGCCCGCCGCGGGAGCCCGCGCCCGCGCGCCCGAAGCTCCGCCGCCGCTCGCCTTCGCCGCGGCCCCGCGCTCCGCCTCCTCGCACTGCGCGCGCCCCCGCGCCTCTGGCCCTCCCGCGCCGCTGTTCCTCGCACCGGCCGCCGCCACCGCCGTGGCACGCCGCCGCCGCCCGCGCTCCCGGGCGCCCCCGCCTCTCCCCATCGGCCGGCGCCGCCCTCCGCCCCCGGATCCGGCGAGATCCGGCCGGACCCGCCTCGGATCTGCCTCCCCGGCCATCTCCGGCGTCCCCCACGTCCATCTCCGGCGAGCATCTCCGACGTGCCTCGATATCCGTGCAGGGTTGACTTTCCCCGAGGTCCAAAATCCACTAAGTCCCCGGTTTATTTCAACATTATCATGCCATGTTCGTTGCATCGTATCTCTGCAACCGTAGCTCCGTTTTGTGCGTGTAATATGTCAAATTGTTCGCCTCAACGAGTACTTAATTTCATTCCATCGCATCATTTTCATTTGTGCTCATCTTGATGCCCGGAATGCTGTTGGAAGAGTGCATGTTGCTGTTAATCTGCTGAAACTGTTATAACTTGCTCATTTGTCATTTTTTCCATGTTTGATGTGTGCATCCTATGAGGTTGATGTCTACATGTGTTTTGATCTATGCCATGCCATCTTTCCAGAGGTGCTATACATGTATTTTTGTGACTTGTGTAGTGAGTGGATCAAGCTTGTTAAGGAGGGTACTTGTTGTTGCTATTTCCCTGACAGATTCTGTTATATTTTGTTGCTATGTAAACATGCTTCTACTAGTTATTCTATGCTTATTCTGGAGATGTTCATTAAGGATGTTTTGTTATACATATCTTGATCTATCCATTCATGCCCCTAGTTGCATTTATATCTTGCTTTAGATTGTTCATATCTTGCTCCAAAGTTGCTAAATGATGTTGGTGTCAGCCTGTTAACATTAAGTTCAATGTTTCCATGATTGTCTGCTAGTGATCCATGCACCCTATGACCTTGCTCTTGCCATGTATAGCTTCACAAACATGTCTTCTTACCGTTGGTTGCCTTTCCATGCCATGTATTGCTCTGTGGTGAGTGGTTCAAGCTCACCAACATGCCTACTTATTGTTGTTCCTGCCATGTATGAATCTGTAATATAACTTGCTATGTTTACATGGGTGCCATCATATTTTCCGTGCCTTTTTGGCTCATGGTCAGTAAGGGTCTGTTGTTCTATGCATTTAGTAGTATCATGCCATTCCTTTGTTTCCCATGATATGTTCCTGTAACATGTTGTTTGATAGCTCTAAATATTGCAACCTGATGTTATTTCTGCAAAGTCTGAAACTGTTATTATTTGCAATCTTTCCATGTGTGTTTGAGCATGTTCTAGTAGTTTCTGCAGATAGCTCAGTGTTCATGTTTTGTCATGCTTTACCAGTACTTCATGCCCATGCCTTTTTTTATTATGTTGGGGTGCTGTAGCATTTTGTTTTGATGCTTGCAAGATGCCTAGTCGCTGTTTTGGACAGATTGTTGCTATAACTTGTATAGTGTATGTGTTGCACCGTTGCTCCGTTTTGAGTGTGCTCTATATGAAACTTGCTTGTTTTTGCATGTAGCTTCATATTATCATGTTGCATCCTTGTTTTGAGGTGTTTGTTTGATGTTTGTATGCATTTTGCATCAATGCCATGTTTAACTTGTTTTGCTCATATCTTCTAGGCCGTAGCTCCGAATCTAATGAACTTTATATGTAACTTGACTAGAATTTCGTGTAGATCATCTTGGTGCATCTTAACTTGCTGTTTAACAACTTGAACATAAGGTTTATTCAGATCTGGACCAATTTCGCAATTTGCATATGAGGACTTACCGGAATTGTTATATGTTGTTTCCGGCCTCATTTAAACTTGCCTTGATGTGTTGTTCTTGTTTGCATCATCTCTTGCCATGAGTAGCCTCATCTAGCTTTGTCATGCATCATGCTTGTTGTGCATCATGTCTTGTTCATGTGTGGTGTGTTTACTATGTTGTGTGCTTCTTCTCGATAGTTCCCGTTTTGTTGCGATCGTGAGGATTCGTTCGTCTACGTGTGGTTCGTCTTCGTGGCTTCATCTTCTTCATGGACTCGTTCTTCTTCCTAGCGGGATTTCAGGCAAGATGACCACTACCCTGGATCTCACTACTATCATTGCTATGCTAGTTGCTTCGTTCTATCGCTTTGCTGCGCTACCTATCATTTGCTCTTCAAGCCTCCCAAATTGCCATGAACCTCTAACCTTTGACCCCCTTCCTAGCAAACTGTTGCTTGGCTATGTTACCGCTTTGCTCAGCCTCTCTTATAGCGTTGCTAGCTGCAGGTGAAGATGAAGATTGCTCCATGGTGGACAGGGTTTTGTTGGGATATCACAATATCTCTTATATTATTAATGCATCTATATACTTGGTAAAGGGTGGAAGGCTCGGCCTTATGCCTGGTGTTTTGTTCAACTCTTGCCGCCCTAGTTTCCATCATACCGGTGTTATGTTCCCGGATTTTGTGTTCCTAACGCGGTCAGGTGATTTATGGGACCCCCCTGACAGTTCGCTTTGAATAAAACTTGTCCAGCAAGGCCCAACCTTGATTTTACCATTTGCCTCACCACCACCTACCTTTCCCTTGGGAGTAATTAACCCAAGGGTCATCTTTATTTGAGCTCCCCCTCCCCCCGGGCCAGTGCTTGTCTAAGTGTTGGTCCGAACTGAGCAGCCTGCAGGGCCACCTCGGGGAAACTCGAAGTCTGGTTTTACTCGTAGCTTGACTTATCCGGTGTTGCCCTGAGAACGAGATATGTGCAGCTCCTATCGGGATGTCGGCGCATCGGGCGGCTTTGCTGGTCTTGTTTTACCATTGTCGAAATGTCTTGTAAACCGGGATTCCGAGACTGATCGGGTCTTCCTGGGAGAAGGTATATCCTTCGTTGATCGTGAGAGCTTATCATGGGCTAAGTTGGGACACCCCTGCAGGGTTTAAACTTTCGAGAGCTGTGCCCGCGGTTATGTGGCAGATGGGAATTTGTTAATGTCCGGTTGTAGATAACTTGACACCAGATCCGAATTAAAACGCATCAACCGCGTGTGTAGCCGTGATGGTCTCTTCTCGGCGGAGTCCGGGAAGTGAACACGGTTTCTGGGTTATGTTTGCCGTAAGTAGGAGTTCAGGATCACTTCTTGATCATTGCTAGTTGACGACCGTTCCGCTTGCTCTCTTCTCGCTCTTATTTGCGTATGTTAGCCACCATACTTGCTTAGTCGCTGTTGCAACCTCACCACTTTACCCCTTCCTTTCCCATTAAGCTTTGCTAGTCTTGATACCCATGGTAATGGGATTGCTGAGTCCTTGTGGCTCACAGATTACTACAACAACAGTTGCAGGTACAGGTTATGCGATGATCTTGACGCGAGAGCGATGTTTGCTTGTTTGGAGTGTTTCTTTTGCTTCTTCTTCGATCAGGGGATAGGTTCCAGGTCGGCAGCTTGGGCTAGCAGGGTGGATGTCGTTTGAGTTTCTGTTTATGATTCATCCATAGTCGGATGTTGTTCTTGTATGTTGTATTGTTGTATTCATGTGACATTGTATGTATTGGATGTATCCCCACTATTATGTAATGTTGATGTAATGATATCCACCTTGCAAAAGTGTTTCAATATGCGGGTCTATCCTTGGTGGGACCTTCGAGTTCCTATTGGATAGGGTCGCATATTGGGCGTGACATTCGGGTAGGGACATGGATGGCCACAAGGCCTGGGCGACTCCGCTCATCACCTGCCGAACTCGTTCGTGCAATTGCAGCAGGTCGGGAAGTTGGTCACCCATTGAACTGGGCATTTCCTCCGCAGGACGACTTGTGAGCACGCATGCAGACATATTTCTGTCAAATCAACTTCCTCGCCGAACTCTTCTTTTCAAAAAGTTCGCTCAAGCACTTACTATAAATGTCGCGACAGAGCCGCCGATTCTCCTTCATGGAGTCCGACAGCTGGGCCCGCACATCTTTTAGCTCCTCGCCCAGCTGGGTGTTGGCATCTTGGAGCTTATTCTTCTCTAGCCGCACCCTCGTAAGCACCTTCTCGCCGGCCTTGAGCTGGCGCAGTAGCTGTTGCTTGTCCGGATCTAGTCTGGCGCCATCTGCAAAATTATTGTCAGACTTATACACACGCCGCACTTCATAAACTATTTATCTATCGAAGTATGTATTACCAGAGGGGGTCTCTATGGCTCCCCCTGCGGCGTCTAGTGCGGCCTCAAGTTGGGCCTTGCACTCTTGAAGCTCCTGGGACAAGTGGGTATTCTTCTCCGTAAGATCATGCATAACAAATGATCCTTAAATCAGTTATTCTAACTATTTTAAGTCTCAAGGGCTACTGGCATATATAACTGTCAAAATTCCTCACCCGTATCTCTTTCACATACTGCTCCATGGCTCTGGCTAGACCATCTTGAGCAGCACGGAGGTGCGCATCACCCGAACTAAAGGCATTTAACGCCTCGGGGGAGAAGCATGCGTCACGAAGAACTGTCCGGCGGCGCCTGTGATTCATGGCACTCTCCACCTCAGATCTGGTGGCGGACAACCTGTCGGCGTCCTCCGTTGGAGGAACACCCGACGCGCGCCTTGCGTTTGCCTCCCCCTCCGGACCTGGTGTTGGAGCTTGGCCGGTGGAGGCTGGATTGGCAACCTCTCCGGGCACAGTCCGGCGAGCGCTCTTTCTCCTGAAAAAACCACGAGCGTTAATATGCCTGCCAGGAATCTTTTCCAGAAACATGGGGGCGCGCCATACCGTTGCGGCGACGTCTCGATTCGCGCCGCACTTCTTTTCCGCCTGCTGGGCCGAGCTGCCCCTTGTTGGTCAGCCGCCGCAGGTTCAGCTTCCCGCCTCAAAGGCACCTCCTGCGAAGCACCATTGGTATACGGTGGTCAGAAATAAGCATGGATGAGTAGTGCTATTAGGACTCCGGTCACAGTTACCTGGGAAACCGGAGATATTCCGGGGTAGTCGGCCGTAATGGCGACCAGAGCATTGTCGATGCTAAGTTGGTGGAACACCCCATCGATCAGCTCCACCTTTATGTCCGGATCCTCTTCGGAGGCCGGATCAAGGGATCGTTCCGGATCCTCTGGTTGTGGAGCCAGGCTGTGTATATCCTCTATGGCCCGGCGCAGTTCTTACGTCGAAATCACAAAGTGAGACACTTAACTTTGGGAATATGGATCGGATAGACAAGCGTCCGCTTACCCAGCTCCGAGGGTTGTTCATGGAAAATCCATTCAATGGACTAGCACGGAGGAAGTCCTCCTTCTCCCCCTTGTACAAGCCGGACAGGATCTTCACCAGATCGGCAACCGATCCCGGCCCCTTGCGGCCATGACGGGTGGCATCATCCTCCCCGTTGAAATCCCACATGGGGTGGCCCCTATATTGGAGCGGCTGCACCCCTCGCATGATGCATGTGGCCATGACTCCAATCATGGTTAATCCGGAATGAGCCAATAACCTTATTCGGCCCATCATATATTGAACGTCCCTATCATTCTCCCGTTGAGGGCTCCGCGGGCGCCAACTCAGGCGTTTCTCCAGAGGAGCGTTGTTGAACTCCGGGAGGCCGATCCGAACTGGGTCTGGTAGCTGGGCGTCTTCCATATAAAACCATTCTGAAGTCCAGTCTTCAGATGCCTTCTTTGGGGTTCCGGATAGATATACGGTCCCGCCGATGCGCCATAGTTCGGCTCCGCCCACTTGATATATCGACCCCTCATGAGAACGGGGTACGAGGCAGAATAATCTCTTCCACAACGCAAAATGGGCCTCGATGCCCAAGAACAACTCGCAAAGGGCCACGAAGCCCGCGATATGTAGGATAGAGGCAGGCGTAAGATGATGAAGCTGGAGCCCATAGAACTCCAGGAGCCCCCGGAGAAACGGATGTATGGGAAATCCGAGTCCTCTTATTAAATAAGGGACGAAGCATACCCGCTCTCCTTTGGAGGGATTGGGGACGTTCTCCGCCTGCTTCCCGCCCTTGTAGGTGGCAAGTCCGGCTCGAACCAGAACCATGAAGGCTGGGGGAAGAAATCCCTTGGTTTGGAGCGTCACGAGCTCACTATGTGGGACCGAGCATCTCCCCCAATCTCCTGGCTGAGGGCTGGGAGCACAAGAGGAGGAGCCGCGTCGACTGTCCATGATGGAATGGATTTTTGGTCAGAGGCGCTCCGATGAATGCTCGCGAAAGGAGGATGGTGTGATTCGGATCTAGATCCTCGCCTCTCTTTAATAGGCAGCTCATTCGCGCAGCTAGGGGGTGGAATGTAAAAATACCCTGGCTTTTCGCATTTGTACGACACGTGGAAGATGGCCATTATTGGACGTGGAAGCCAAGAAGCGTAGCATTTATAAGAAACCGTACACTATTCGGCAAGCACAAGGAATTTGAAGGAGAATCCGCCTTTCAATGCCGAAGACAATATGCGCGCCGGACTCGTCGTCATTGAAGCCTGGTTCGGGGGCTACTGAGGGAGTCCTGGACTAGGGGGTGTCCGGATAGACGAACTATCATCATCGGCCAGACTCCAAGACTATGAAGATACAAGATTGAAGACTTCGTCCTGTGTCCGGATGGGACTTTCCTTGGCGTGGAAGGCAAGCTTGGCGATACGGATATGTAGATCTCCTACCATTGTAACCAACTCTGTGTAACCCTAGCCCTCTGCGGTGTCTATATAAACTGGAGGGTTTTAGTCCGTAGGACGAACAACAATCATACCATAGGCTAGCTTCTAGGGTTTAGCCTCCTTGATCTCGTGGTAGATCTACTCTTGTACTACCCATATCATCAATATCAATCAAGCAGGAGTAGGGTTTTACCTCCATCGAGAGGGCCCGAACCTGGGTAAAAACATCGTGTCCCTTGTCTCCTGTTACCATCCGCCTAGACGCACAGTTCGGGACCCCCTACCCGAGATCCGCCGGTTTTGACACCGACACCTATCCTCCTAGCTGCACTGTAGGGTATGACACCTCATGCTTCAGAATAGATTATGGACAGCGGATGCACTAATCATATGAGTGGTGATCGAAGTCTTCTCATGGACTCAACCTTACGTCCATCAGACAAGAGTCACATCACATTTGCTGACACTGGTAAAAGCAAGATATTGGGTCTAGGTAGAGTTGCAATCTCAAAGGATCAGCACATGGATAAAGTGATGCTTGTTGAATCCCTTGGTTTCAACTTAATGTCTGTCTCAATGCTTTGTGACTTGAACATGATTGTGCTATTCGGAAAATACCGTTGCCTCGTACTAATGGAATCTGACAAGTCTCTAGTCTTTGAAGGGTACCGGAAAGATGATCTATACATGGTAGATTTCTCAGCAGGTCCACAGCTTGCCGTATGTCTTCTTACAAAAGCTTCAGAATGCTGGCTCTGGCATCGGAGGCTGGGGCATGCTGGCATGAGGAACTTACACACAGTCGTCAAGAAGAAGCATGTCATAGGCATCAAGGGTGTCAAGTTCAAGAAGGATCATTTATGTGGTGCCTGCGAAGCTGGAAAGATGACTAGGGCAAAGCACCCCTCGAAGACAATCATGACGACATCTCAACCCTTCGAGCTGTTACACATGGACTTATTTGGCCCTACTCACTACTCTACCCTCACAACAACTTCTTGTCTCTATGGCTTCGTCATTGTTGATGACTACTCAAGATATACATGGGTGCACATAATTCTCTACAAGACTGAAGTGCAAGATGTCTTCAGACGCTTCGCCAATCGTGCCATGAACAATTATGGAGTCAAGATCAAGCATATCAGAAGTGACAACGGCACTGAGTTCAAGAACACCGGACTTGATCTTTATCTGGATACAATGGGAATCACTCATGAGTTCTCTGCTCCATACACACCTCAGCAAAATGGCATCGTAGAGCGCAAGAACAGAACCCTCATTAAGATGGCTCGAACAATGCTCGACGAATACAAGACACCAAGAAAGTTCTGGCCTGAAGCTATTGATACAACATGTCACATCATCAACCGTGTTTACATCCATAAGCTTCTGAATAAAACATCCAATCAGCTCCTTACTGGCAAGAAGCCAAATGTCAGCTACTTAAGAGTATTTGGAGCTAGGTGCTGGATCAAGGATCCCCATCACAAGTCAAAATTTGCACCTAAAGCTCACGAAGGCTTCATGCTCGGTTATGGAAAGGACTCGCACTCTTACAGAGTCTTCAACCTCTATCTTTACAAAATTGTCGAAACTATGGACGTGCGATTTGATGAAACCAATGGTTCACAAAGAGAGCTCCTGCCAAGTACACTAGACGAAGCTCCACCCAGCGAATCTATCAAGCTGATGGGAACTGGTGAAATCATGCCTTCTGAAGCACAGCCTGAAGAGGAACTTATCATTTCTGCACCTAACCAACCTGAAGACAATGCTCAGACTAAAGACAATCCTCCCAATGATGACAATGATCAGCAAAAGCAAGGTCTTCGTCCAGTTCATCCTCGTGTTGCAAATGAAGTACAAATTGAGAAGATAATTGATAGCATCAATGCACCTGGTCCACTTACTCGCTCAAGAGCAACACAGTTAGCAAATTTTTGTGGGCACTTTTCATTTGTGTCAATATCAGACCCAAGAAACTCGCTGAAGCCTTTATGGAACCTGAATGGACACAAGCTATGCAAGAAGAACTTCAACAGTTCAAGCTGAACAATGTTTGGGAACTTGTCAAGCGTCCTAGCCCTCGCAAGCATAACATTATTGGCACAAAATGGATATATTGAAACAAGCAGGATGACCATGGTCAAGTCGTCAGAAACAAAGCACGTCTTGTGGCTCAAGGATATACTCAAGTTGAAGGAATTGACTTCGATGAAACATTTGCTCCTGTGGCTAGGCTTGAAGCTATTCGCATACTGCTAGCCTATGCTAACCACCACAACATCTTGCTCTATCAAATGGATATGAAGAGTGCATTTCTCAACGGCAAGATTGAAGAAGAAGTATATGTCGCTCAATCACCTAGCTTTGAAGATCCAAAACATCCTGATATGCTGTACAAGCTAAACAAAGCACTGTATGGCCTCAAACAAGCAACTCGCGCTTGGTATGATACGATCAAAGACTTCCTGAAGAGCAAAGGCTTCAAACCTGGATCCCTCGATCCCACATTCTTCACGAAGACATATGATGGTGAACTGTTTGTGTGCCAAATATATGTGGATGACATTATCTTCGGCTGCACCAACCAGAAGTATAGTGATGAGTTTGGGTACATGATGCAAGAGCAATATCAGATGTCCATGATGGGTGAGCTGAAGTTCTTCCTTGGTCTTCAAATTCGTCAGCAAAGAAATGGCATCTTCATATCTCAAGAAAAATACCTCAAAGATTGTCTGAAGAAGTTTCGAATGGAAGATTGCAAAGGTTACACGACGCCAATGCCTGCCAAACACCATCTGGGTCCCAACGACAATGGTAAAGAGTTCGATCAAAAGGTATACCGCTCCATGATTGGTTCCTTACTTTACCTATGTGCATCTAGGCCAGATATTATGCTTAGTGTTTGCATGTGTGCTCGATTCCAAGCGGCACCAAAGGAATCGCATCACTTAGCTGTGAAGCAAATTCTTCGATATTTGGCTTACACCCCAACTCTCGAATTATGGTATCCAAAGGGCTCAAAATTTGATCTGGTTGGATTCTCGAATGCTGATTATGCTGGTGACAAGGTGGATCACAAGTCTACATCAGGAACATGTCACTTTCTGGGACAATCACTTGTCTGTTGGTCTTCAAAGAAGCAGAACTGTGTATCACTCTCAACTGCTGAATCTGAATACATTGCTGCTGGATCTTGCTGCGCTCAGCTTCTATGGATGAAGCAAACTCTCAAGGACTATGGCATCAATCTGAAACAAGTGCCTCTCTTCTGCGACAATGAAAGCGCCATCAAGATTGCCAACAATCCAGGACAGCACTCGAAGACAAAGCACATTGAAATTCGTCATCACTTTCTCAGAGATCATGTCATGAAGAAAGATATTGACATCATTCACGTCAACACTGAAGAGCAACTAGCAGATATCTTCACAAAGCCCTTGGATGAGAAAAGGTTTTGCAAGTTACGGTGTCAGCTAAATATCTTGGAATCCTCAAATGTCCTGTGATCAGGCACACATCCTAACACTTATGCATGTTGATGACTTAGATGTGCAACACACGAAATAAAGTATATCTTCAATCAATGAAGACTTACAATCTGAATGTGAATACATTAACATGGAATTTGACTTCGGAGCGCCACGATAATTGTGCGCCGTGTCTGGGTCTAATACTTCCTATACGGTGGGTAACACCACCACCAAATTTCTTGGTTTGAAGTGTTTTACTCATGGCGTTATTTTTGCAATGTCTTCGCATATGGTTTGTCTTCAATTTAAACTTATCTTCATGATTTTCTTCACTATGTTGATTTTATTGCTTTCTGATATACATACTAGTGTTCTGTCCTCTACAGCATTCACTTATAGCTGTGTCTTCCTAGTTGAATCTTTTGAACTAAGTGAATGTGATCGGACCCTAATCTCTCTATGCTTTCTATCTCAAACTCTATCTGTCCAAATCATATGCATTCTATTGAAACTGTCGAATGTCTTCTCTGTGTCCTTGTCAGCAGAAGACACACAGACAAACATTAAGTCTGTTTTAAATGATTCATCCTTATTGTTTGAAATCCGGAGAAGCGGAACGACCATCCGACAAACCTGGCGGGCGTGGAAACGTGGGACAACTCTGAGTATGTTGCATGCTTGCCACGTGCCCTTCAGATGCGAACCACCAGGGGCACCTGCGTAATTGCGTTGTGTCGCTCACTTCCTTATAAATACATGTCCCCTGCGGTAAAGAAAACCTTCTTCCACCTCTCCACCTCGTCAAAACCCTAGCGCCACCGCTAGCTCTCGACGACGCCGGCGACGAAGCGCTTAGCTGCCGCGACTTCTCCGATGCTGTCCTCACGCCGGCCGCGGACATCGTCCTCTCCGCCGCCGCCGTAGGTGTCCTCCGTCGCCAAGTTAGGGCACGGTGGATTGAACTGCTCGGTCTCCTATTCATCCCATCTAGCAGTTCTTCGTGTGGTAAATATAGCTCTATTTTTACCATATTTTTGATCCTCAAAGATTCATCCTTGTTACCAAAATTGGTTTCTGCCTATACAATGTTAGATCTATTTTGTCTGCATCACATACTGCCTAGTATATTCACTTAAAATTCATATCTAGTTTGATTCCTCACTTGTACTTACTCACAGATTCGTACAAATCTGGAACCAACTCTCAACATATAAGTGAATGTCTTCAAACTGATTTATCTTCAAAATCTTCTGAGAATACATGTGACCTCTTCCCCTTCCCTCACATCTCTAATGCTATCACAGGTACATGTCCGTGGGAGAATCCCTTGGTTCTCATAGTCTGCATTCGTTTGCAGAATTCTTACAGCATCACATTAACTCTCCCGAAGCCAGTTCCTGTTTTTCCAGCAAGCGAAAGCCTTTGAAGCCTTTGAACGTGTTGAAGCCATTCAGTTTGAAGTTCATGGCTGCAGAGAAATCAGTAAGGAAGGGTGGCAGACAGCGTCGTGGGGGAACATCAAAAGATTTGCCTGATGACCTCGCAGAGCTTTACAAGACAGATCCTGAAGAGGATTATAATCAGCGCAAGACACGAATCCAATGGATTCGACGATATTGGGCTGAACAATGGTTCAAATACAAGTTCGTGACCCAGGAATACGCTGAGAAGAATGCTATCAAAAGTCCTTGGGGTGATATTCTCTATCGAGGCCTTCCACCCAAGAATAGAGCTGAAGCTATTGCACAGGGTTTCTATCCTTGTATGGTCCGTGGACCTCAGCCTAAAAATGCCGACCCATCATCATTGCTCTGGTGTCGTGACGATAATCTCTTCAAGCGCAACTTCCAGCACGCAAAGGCATCGGCCAAGGAAAACAAGAAGTCATTGGGGTTAGACTTCAACCCTGGTCCCTCTGCTCCCCATGCTGACGGCTCACGTGATGTAGAACCCAATGTCATCGGCCCCTTCTCCAACCTTGATGGCCTCATCACTTACATCTTGGTCCAAGGTGCCAAAGTGGATCATTCTGACAATGATGCTGACACTGATGAAGCCCCAGCTCCTCCTCCAAAGCCGCAGAAGCTAAAGAAGACTAAGGCTTCAAGATCAGCTGCTCCTCCAAAAGCTTCTCGTGCGAAGCCACTGGCCACTGCACCTCCTAAAGACAGTGTGCAGTCTGAAGATCTATCCCATATCTCCAAGAAGACGGAGAAGAAAAAGAAAATCATCAAAATACTGATCAGACATTGACTCCTGCTGCCATTCTACGAGAAGAGCACATTGATCTATCCAGCGATGAAGATCTAGCAAATGATGCTCTTGAGCAACTGATCAAGAGCAAGGAAGAAGCAGAGATCTTCAATGATTTGCCTCTCTTTGATGTGGCAATCATCCATAACTTCATTGATGAGTGGTTTGACACCCCAAATCTCAGCTTTGAAGATCTGCAACTTCCCATTGGCCTCAGCGTTTCCTTTAATGGCGCCATTGCTTCTGAGCTAGCTCTTGCTCAACACATCGTTGAACTAAAGTACAAGATCGACCATGAGAAAGCTCAGTTCAAGAAGCATGTGGCAAAGCTCAGCGTGCAAGATGTCAAAAACTTCAAGATCATCCTGCATGAGCTCAAAAAAGCCTTTCTCAAGAAGCGCGAAGAAGCTAGAGGCTCTCGTGAGCGCATGAAGAGTCTGGCTGACAAGTGTGTGCTAGCCTACAATGAGGCTGAGAAGCGCAAGGCTCTTGGTCATCCTGGCATTGACCCTAGAATGGCTGCAAAGAAGAAGAAGCTATCAACTGACCAACCTACACCTTCAAGGCAGGAAGAACCTCGCATAGTCTTCCCAAGCAGCATGACTGGCTCGAAGCCAAAGGTCAAGTCAACTGCTTCAGAACTGAAGAAGACGAGGGCCGCCGAGGCTGAAGCCAGAAAAAGGAAAAATACAGAAGCCTCTGATGTTGCTCCCTCCAAGAAGAAGCGCAAAACCAAGAAGAATCGGGCTGCTCCCACAAAGCCCTTAGTTGTT
Organism: Triticum timopheevii; assembly: GCA_963921465.1. Classification (NCBI taxonomy): domain Eukaryota; kingdom Viridiplantae; phylum Streptophyta; class Magnoliopsida; order Poales; family Poaceae; genus Triticum; species Triticum timopheevii. Next base: position 176,920,768 of record OY997272.1, read on the forward strand.
GAACCTATCTCAATGGTTCGCCCTGCATCTGAACACCAAGAACGACGGATGATAGTTCATGAGCCTGCTTCCACAGAGGCTGATGAAGCTGAAGACATTCCAGCAGTTGATCCCACCGCTGCTGAAGACATTGGTCATAGTGACAATGTTGAAGATGATGAAGTTCTTCCTCAGATCAAACACAACTTGGTATCATCGCCTATTCTCGCGAACACCAAACTCATCAGCATTGGTCGTCCTCTGACGCCAATTGCTCAGGATGCATCATGGGCTGATCACCCACAACAACAAGACTCCCCGAGTACTCCCCAACAACAACAACAACAACAACAAGTCACACCACCTATGCAAGAAGAACAAGAAGACTTTGAGGCCCAGCCAACTCCATCTCCAAAGGCGTCGCCAGCATTACGCAGGCTTCGCAAAGGACCAAGGCCTCAAGTCCCTCTTTCGAGCGTTCCAGAAGGAGAAGTGCACCACCAACCTGTTGCACGTCAAGTGTTTCCAGAAGGAGAAGTGCACCACCAACCTGTTGCACGTCAAGTGTTTCTAGAAGCCACTCCGACTGTGAATGTCTCCATGTCTGAAGCCAAAGCTGCTGAAGACAATCCGGTTGCATCAGCCGATGACAATCAAGAAGAAGAACGTGTCCCTACTCGCCCCATTACTGAAGAAGTTGTTCCTGAAGTGAACGTGCCAGTACCCGACCCTCCAGCTCATCAAGTGGAGGTTGAAAATCTTGAGGCTGTCACCACCAACACAAATGAAGCCAATGACGTAGTCATGACTGAAGCAAGTGTGGAGCCTGCACCAACCAATGTGCCCGAAGCCAATGATGCAACTGCTCCTGAAGCATCTGTTGTGCAGCCTGACGCCTCTGTTGTTGCCACTGCTCCTGTTCCGCCACCAAGGCCTCATACAATTGAGCAAGCATACAACTATGGCCAGCTAATCACTGTCAAATGGTCCATTCTGGTCCCTCCGCCTAATGCCTCTGGTCTTAGTTTGATTATCATATTCAGCATAGGCCTCAGGTCCAGAAACCAAAGCCAAGACTGCCAAGGTTCCCAGGTACTGCCACCTCTATAGGGTCCTTCAATGCTAATGGCTTCAAAGCACACAACACCTTCTTTGACAGTGCAAAGAACCCCTACTCAAGGCCAAGAATATCATCTGATCGTTTCTGGAGCTATCAGCAGCGAAGCTATTACTCCTGCGTTCTGTATGATCAAGGGCGCATTTTCCCTCATATGCGCCTCGACACTGAAGCCATTGCTGGACTGCCATGCTTAGAAGAAGCACTTGACTACTTCGTGATGCAGGACTACTCAGCTTTGTGACAGACAAAGAACATTGGAATGAGGAACTTTTGCTACAATTCTATTTTACCCTCCACATTCGCGGCTACAACAGGGATACAAAGACATGGGTTCTTGAGTGGATGACAGGAAATGTTCATCATGAAGCCAAAGCTCTTGACATCATTGAGCTTACAGGCCTACCCACTCCCGGAGAGCTGTTCGAACCTGATTGTCAACTCCACCGCAATGCACTGGAGAGCATCTTTCATAAGCCAGAGCCCAACATGAGCCAGATGTTGAGCATGATGAAGCCTCTACCACCTGACGCCGAATACCCAAAGGAGTTCTTTGTTGATGACCTTGAGTATCTGCCTCGCACAATATATCACATCATCAGGCGAACTCTATGGCCTATCAAAGGGCATTCATCAGCTACAAAACTTGAAGGAGCCATGAAGACATTGGTCTTTTACATCCTCAATGGCATCAGCTTCAGTACACAAGAATTCTTCATCCAGCAACTGGCTGCGTCTGGATCTGACCTTTTTGGCCTGAAATTCTATGCTCCATGGGTCATGCGCCTCATCAAGCTACACTCTGCTATCAACTATCAGCCCTCTGCTCGCAATCATCTGATCTTTCTACCAGAGGTTGATATGTCAGTTGAAGCCATATACCCTGAGCCTGCCAAGAAGCCTCTTTGTCTTCAAAATGCTGACCACCAAAGCTTCACTCAACCCATGGAAGGAGTCCAAGCAGTAACTCGTGTCTATCCAATGGCTGGGAACACTCGTCTGCCTCACCGTGCGCAAACTGAAGCTACTGAGAGCACAATTGCCCAAAGGCCTAAGAAGCGCTCTCGCGTACTAAATGACCGAGAACTTCTTGTGGCACTGCATCAGAAATAAGACAAGCATCACTTTTGGATCAAGCGACAAATGCAAAGCCTCTTGGTGGACGTCAATCAAAATCAAAATCTTGCCACCAAGAATGCCTTTGTCACTCACGAGACCTGTCAGCGATCATGGAAGAGTTTAATGCTGCTTAGTGCTGAAGCAGATCTTCAAGACGATGGCTTCACTGAAAGATTCAAGTTTGACTCCACTCCTCCATGGAATGCTGTCCTACGTCAAACTCCATCCCTTGAAGACTCTGACTATTCTTCCTCCGCGGCAACTGTGAATGCCAAAGTGATTGATAATGAAGACGATGCTACTTCACCGCCCCCTACTTCTGCATGCATCGACACTGCACCAAGTTCGTCTACGCCGCCAAGCAACAACGACAACCCTGCTGCTTCACCTACTCCTCATGGGAACGAGTAGATGCTCTATGTATTCAAACCTTTTTGGTCCTTGCTGACAAAAGGGGGAGAAGCATATGAGTTTGATAGTCTTCAAGCGGGTTCATATGGGCGGTTGCTTTATATTTTGCCTTGTGTTTACAACTCTCGCTTTTGATACATTTGGTTCTTTGAGTTGTAACACTTAAACTCGATGGTCGTCTGCTGCTTATTTGCTTTTCTGTGATGCGATGATAAATTCCTCATGTGCGATGATAACTTCCGCACTTAGATCATTCTGTAGACATCCGTTTTTCATTATGCATGTCATTCTCTTAGTTATATCATTTCATGCATGATGAATTATCTTCATAAGTTGAAGAGGATCTCCACAAGTACAACCTGCCATGTGCATTTGCATTCTAAAAGCAAATTACTTATATGCACATCTTCAGGGGGAGCCTTTGCCACTTATGAAGACAATACCCTATCCTTTACAATTTCACATACTTTATCCCCGTTGAAAACTTCAACCAGTTTGTCATCAATCACCAAAAAGGGGAAGATTGTAAGTGCATCTAGTGCCACCCCTAGTTGGTTTTGGAGTATTGACGACAAAGTTGGTTGAGGGACTAATGCGTTTGTGAGAATTGCAGGATAACGCAGGTAGTGTCCCTCATTGATTCGGTTTACCTACCGGAGATGACCCCTAAAATGTATGAAGACATTGACGACAATGGTGGTATGTGAAGATATTCATATTGAAGACTATGACATGAGAAAACATTGAGTGAAGACTATGGAGCGCGAAGACTGTGTCATCTCGTTGTTTCTTTTTTCTTCTTTGTTGAGTCATAGGAACCACCGTACTGTTAAGTGGGGTCCAAGTGAACAAAGTCAGAATGACTGAAGTGATGCTCAACCCAAATCCTATGTCTTCGAGCGAAGACAATGAGAGCAAATCTTATCCAGAGGTGGATGAGTCAGCTTTGCTTGTAGCCTAGGTAAAGTTGTCGCGTGTGTTTGAAATCTGACCGTTGGAACACATGTCAGTTCCTTAGTGACCCAGGGTCATTTTGGACATATCAGGTCGGGTTGCCTTGTGGCTATAAATAGCCCACCCCCTACACCATAAATCGGTGGCTGCTCAGAGTTAGTGCACGGCTTTTGTCGTTTGATAGCAACCCACCTCGAAGCCTTTGAGAGAGAAAAATCCTTGCGAGGACAAAGCCCAAACACCCAGAGCCAAAGAGTGTTAGGCATCACTGAAGTCTTTCTGTCTGTGTGACCTGAAGACTTATTACACTTGAGGACTGTGAATCCTCCAGCCGGTTAGGCATCGCGTTCTGAGCATCCAAGAGTCATTGTGGATCGCCGGTGAACGAAGTCTGTGAACGTTCGGAAGTCTACCTTGAAGACTTACCAGAGTGATTGGGCGAGGACTGTGTGTCCTTGGCTCAAGGGGAATAAGGTGAAGACACGGTCTTCTGAGTTGAATCTCAGCCTCCCTAACCAGACGTATAGTTGTCACAGCAACTGGAACTGGTCCAACAAATCCTGTGTCTTCAACAAGTGACTGGTTCTATCCTCTCCCTCCCTTTACTTAGAGTTAGTCTTCGTGAAGTCATTGCCTAATTGTCGTACCTGTTTGACTTCATTGCTTGACTACTATCGTTGATTGGCTTTATACTATCTTCCATCCTGATCCTTACTACCAAGATGCTATTAGTCTTTGTACTGTCACATTATTGCATACTTGACTATTGTTTGCTTGTTGTAGTTTATCTTCCGCTGCATATCAATTAGGTCATTTCTATTGTTTGTCTTCGAAACTTCCACGTGTTGAAGAATTCCATAAAAATCGCCTATTCACCCCACCTCTAGTCGATAACTAGCACTTTCATGGTGCCCTGTTTAAAGTGAATGCAGTTGTCTCTAATGTGTAACCCCAAAATGATAGTGGTAAATCGGTAAGAGACATCATAGATTGCACCATATCTAATAACGTGTGGTTATGATGTTCGGACACACCATTAAGCTATGGTGTAACAGGTGGCGTGAGCTGTGAAACTATTCCACATTGTTTTAATGAAGGCCAAACTCGTAACTCAAATATTCGCCTCTGCGATCAGATCGTAGAAACTTTATTTTTCTTGTTATGATGATTCTCCACTTCATTCTGAAATTCTTTGAACTTTTCAAATGTTTCAGACTTATGTTTCATTTAAGTAGGTATACCCATATCTGCTCAAATCATCTATGAAGGTTAGAAAATAACGATACCTGCCGCGAGCATCTACACTCATTGGACTGCATACTTCAGTATGTATTATTTCCAATAAGACAGTAACTCATTCCGTTTTTCTGGAGAGCGGAGTTTTAGTCATCTTGCCTATAAGGCACAGTTCACAAGTATCAAATGATTCAGAACAAAGTGATTCCAAAAGTCCATATTTATGGAGTTTCTTCATGCACTTTACACCGATATGACCCAAACGGCATTGCCACAAATAAGTTGCCTATCATTATTAGCTTTGCATCTTTTGGCATCAATATTATGAACTAGTTGACCCATTGCGCCAAATGGCGCAAAGACCTACTGAAGACATGTTGTCGATGAAAATAGTTTCATGCTGCAAGAACCTTTAACTAAAGCCATGTTCACGATGAAAATAGTTTCCTTTACTAAGGATAGGCCATGTATATAGAGTCGGTTAAGTTGTGGTCTGCTAAATCCATATGCGCCTTGAAAAAAAACATGGTTTAATTTGAAGAGCCTCACGTGTTTGAAGTATGAATAAGAACTACGAACTATTATTGTGCGATTCAAATACATTTCCAGAGTTTTTATTTGTTAGTACATGTTGTCTAAAGTAACATTTGCCCGGAGAGAGAAGCATACCCCTCTCATTATGATTATTATTAAAAGGTATTAAATTCGAAATAAACAATTTCATTTACTTGAAGCACTTGAAGAACGAGAACTTAGACATACTTTTACACAATGCTCATCTAACCGTGAAGGACGAAAATATACCACCGTCTCTGAATGATGAACTAAACTAAATAAGAATATATGAAGTAAATTCATTCAAAGTAGAAAAGGGATCTTACATCAAATAAGGCATTACAACAAACATGGTGTTATCTTAGTAAAAGAAATTACATCATTAAAAGAAAAAAGGGAAGAAAACCAAACATGAGATTGAGATTAATACATCTAGGAGGAGGTCGTAGACATCACTGTGATCATTTTGCGACCAAATGACAGAGTCCAATTTGAATCCATATAATTTGTAACCCATTTATATGAAAAACTAAGACTTATCTCTTAAAATATATACTTAGATTACATAATTTGTTATGTTATTTGGGTAATATAAAGGCATGTTTTTTAAAAGAAAGTCCACTTAAGACAAAGAGTATGCACAAATACATCAGTTTCTGAACGACAATGGGAAAGTAGATATTCAATATTGGGGTATTGGTAGGTGGAAGAAAATGTCCGAAGATACAACAGGAGCATAATAAATAACATGTTGCTTCTGTCTAACTTATGAGCACACCATGTCCTTTATTTACTCTAGGAATATCACGTACTCTTTAGCTATTTTTCTAAGTGCATGCCCATTGATCCGAGTAAGTCGCTTCTTCAATATTGAAGAGAGAAATTTGATGTTGTCATGCCCACTGTTGAAATTAGACTGGGCATTATTCTGTAGGGCTTGGGGCACAGAATATCCTGAATCAATCACAAGACAAACATCAGTATTAAGCAAGGACCACAGTAGAAGTAGCTAGAGATAATAAACAGAATAAAGGGATATTTTTCTATAAAATATATTTTTCACTATGAACAAGATTTGTTTAATTGAAATTAAATGTCAAGAAGATAGAGAGCATGATATAATAAGTTCGAGGAATGATTTGATGTTGCTATTCAACTGTTGAATAGATATTGAAGGCACATTACATAGAGTCCTGGATTTTACATATTTGAAAGTAGGCGCACCATGAAAGTGATAATCATCCAATTAATAAAACCATTATTCTAACAAAATATTAAACATTGCCTCATATATACCAACGGGAGTAACTTTCTATTGGTTAGAAACCGTTGTGCTGACAGTTATTTAACACGTGCTTTTTTTAGACGCACTAAGACCATATATAGGATGCAGACCATTCTCATGCCAATGTCTAGAATAGCCAATCTACATAAGTCCTAGTAGCATGCTCCTACAGGATTCTTACAAATACTTACATGGGTATGTTCCCAATAGGAATGGATATAGATTATGCTTACAAAAATGATAAACTCTAACACTTCCACCGGAGCACAATTCAGCTCCCACCATCAGTAATCAACATGAAAACTTAAAAAACATGTTTGATAGAAATCAATGTTCAGGAAAGCATGAAGCATAAGAAAAGCGACAGGCTAACGCTTAGAGCAATGGGCGCTTAAGCATTTTTAAAAATAGAACTGCAGGTTTTGGAGGTTGTAGACCGAGAATTAACCTGAGTAGACGATGTGGGACCTTGGGGAAGTTGGTCACATATTTCCTGAATGTGTATTGGCATGTGTTGCCGCGACAGCATAGATCGGCAATCAGAGTAATCCTTTAGCACTAATATTGGCTCTCAAGTTTCTTCTACGTGTATATTCAGTTGTGAAACATGCACATACCAGAGGGAATCCAAAGTAGAATAAACTGGGAATCAAAAAATCATAGAAACTTTTGTACAAATTACTACCATAACCTTGTTAGAGAAGGATTCGAAGAGAATCTACTACAAAGTATTGCACCATCATGATAACGACAAAAAGTATAGCAAACATTTAACATTTTTTGAGTTGCCACTTTTGCAATTCTGAAATCTGAAGTAACTAAGGTCCGGGTTATTGACAACTACCGATTTTCGTGGGCAACACTTCCAACTCGGGTTAGGAACACCAAATTTAGTACATTAGTATTCAGTTTTATCGCTAAATATGCAGCATGCTAGTCGTCAGATTTAGTACTTTAGCGAGTACAATTTTCTGTAATTCCTGGTGAAAATTTCATCTCTGTGTCGTAACATAATTGATAGTGTGCATCAATTCAGCTGATTTAGTTACCCTGTGACCTTGTCCATGTAGGGAATGAGGTCTTTGAAGTCTCCTTAGCCTCTTATTGATCCTTATTCTTCTTTCCTAAACAACATAAGGAAGAAAATGTTCAGTATAAACATCCAACACCAAGACGAATACCAAAAATGTTGCAGCAAACTAACTAACCCTCCCAAGCGATGCTCTGCGGGTCAGTGGTTGTCGTGGAATTGTCACGTCAGATGTCCTCGTGAAAGGACTTAGTTGTGGATCCATCGCAACTAGGAAGCTTGAAGGGATTAAATCGGGACAAGGGACACGAGACGTTTTTATACTAGTTCGGCCCCTTACGGTGAAGGTAAAGCCTACGTCTAGTTGGGTTGATATTGATGTTTTGATGACCAGGGAGCGAGATACGCTATGCCCGGTTCTCGATGAGTTGTTTCTTGCCCTAAGCCCCCAGCAGGTCGTCCCCTTATATACACGGGTTGACGCCCTGTGGCCTGCAGAGTCCCGACCGGCTTATAAATAGTGTCCGGCTCGGTGACTAGTTAAATATACCTTATGATACAAGTCACGCCATTACGGCGGTTTACTACAACGGGCCTTAAGTCGCCTGTGGTCCTTAAGCCCTTTAATGAACCGCCATCTTCATGCTTGGTCTTGGGCTTCTCTCTGGTGAATCCTCTTTGTGTAACCCGGCCCCTCCTGGGCGGCTTACACAAATAGTTATATCCCCAACATTAGGCCCCAGATTGATTTGAACCTGTTCATGTCAATCTTAAAAATACTTTTAAAGAATAAATCTTCAGTCTTCAGACTATACAGAGGGTTTTCTTTAACCCGCCATGACGTCATCTTCTGGATCCGTGTTAACCCGGCGTGACGTCATCCTTTCTTAAATTCCTTTTCTATTCCACCGTATCCTTCAACGGATCTCTGCTTTTATTGACTGTTCTGAAAATCGAGGCGTCGGGGCCGCTGGATAATAATTCTTATCTCCTCATTTCCCGCGCCGTCTCAATTATCCTCTCCTTATAAATAGGCGCGACCTAGGTCTCCCATTCTCCTCCTTCCAGTCGTCTTCTTCCTCTAGCCTCCTCTATGCCACTCGAGCTCCGCCGCCGCCGCCGCAGGTCTCCTTGTCTTCACCAACTCAGGCCGCTGCATCAACCTGGTCGGACCAGAAAAAACACGACACCCTTCCACGGCAACCTTGCATTGGTAAGTCTCCCCTTTCCTGCTCCTTAGATCTACATTAAGGCCTCCGAGTTCTTCGAGTTCTTCGCTGTCTAGTAGCTTTCTTTCATAGATTTCATTATCCTCGCTCTTCTTGATCTTGAAGATGATAAAACTGATGCGGTAGATGTTTTGCACCTACTTTGAAATGCAAATGAACCCCTTTCTGTCGCATAGAAGCCCCCATTCGAGCCCTTGAGTTTTATCCACTCCAGTCTTAGGTCTAGAAACTTTCCTTTTCGGAACAGTTGTTTGATCCAAAACAACAGTGGTAGATTATGAAACATGTTTGTATCACCCGGAAAATTACTTCTGTCGAATACCCATAAACATAACTGTCCATGTAGCCAGGTTAAATAAGTGATACTGAGCTGTAAGCCTTGCTTTCTTCTCATGACCTTAAGAATTTTGAACTGCTCTTAATACTTGTAGCAGCTTAAATATTGTTGCACAATCACCCTTATATCATTAGGCCCCTTCTTAAGCCGCTGCCTTAAATAATTTAGATATTTCTCCCGGGTTAAAATTGAACCGGAACTTCTTATTTTGTCGTACGCCAACTGTTGTCATGGCACCTAAGGCGGCCAAAGCCCCTGTGACTTGCAATTGCGTCCCATCCACAATTACTAAGAGTAAACTTGCTGAGTTCGTGAAGTCTGGCCACCTGCCCAAAAAGGAGGTCATGTGTTATCGTTCCCCTGACCCGTCTGAAGAGAGGCCTCAACCCAAAGATGGGGAGGTAATAGTTTTCAAGGATCACATGAACCGGGGATTTGCCCCTCCCGGCTCAAAATTCTTCAGGGAAGTTTTGAATTTCTTTGATCTTAGACCTCAAGACATTGGACCCAATTCCGTGTCAAATCTTTGCAATTTCCAAGTCTTCTGCGAGGTGTACCTGGGAGAGGATCCAAGTCTGCTTTTGTTTAGAGAACTTTTTTACTTGAACCGGCAGCATGAACGTGCCAACGAGCCTAGTCTTGAACTTGGGGGCATCTCAATCCAGCGGCGGAGAGATTGTCTTTTTCCTTATGCTGAGCTGTCGAGTCACCCCAAAGATTGGAACCAAACGTGGTTCTACTGTCAAGACACCTCACCGGCTGATGAAAGGCCGCTGCCCGGCTTCCGCGCCCTGCGCCTTGAATCCAACCATCAGCTGGCGGACAAGTTGACTGCTGTTGAGCGCCTGCCTCTCAATCCCACCATCAAGAAGATCAAAGCTCTTTTAGGAAACGGGTTTAGCGGCATCGATCTGGTCCGGGTCTGGGTCACCTGGTGAATACTACCATTAAGCCGCCGCTCCGGCTTAATGTGTACTTATACAGGCGAGAAAGATGACCCAATGCGTCATAGCCCTGACAACTTACCAGATGACGTGGTAGATGCTACAACCCAGTCGCTGCTGAAGGAGGGCACTATAACTAGCAATGCCTTCGGCTTACTTCCCTTCTGCAAGAAGAACCTGGCCCCTGGAGTGAGTTACCAATCTTAATAAATACTCTTTAACATGTTATACCTTCTTTGTACTTATGATACCTTATCTTTTTCCACAGGCCGGTGATAATTTCTAGAAGGTCAAATATGACCACGAGGCTTCCAAACAAGCCAGGGCAGCTAAGAAAACTGAAAGGAAGGCCGCCAAGTTGGGCACCTCAAAGAAGAAGAAACCCAGTGCCTCCGATATGTTTAAATTGGATGACTCTTCTTCGGATGATGAAGAGGTAATCCTTTGATTTTCTTAACTCCTTTGCCGTTATTTTACTGATATTCTATCCTTTCACGAGGATACAGGGAACATTCAAGCAATTGACGAAGAGGTAACTATAATCTCCTCCGACTCAGAGCCTTTGCCAAAGCAAAAAATCCTAAGGGTGACCCGGAAAGTAAGATTTTCACATCCTCTAGCTTACCAAGATCCTCAATTTCTTTTGAAGCAACAACAGCTTGAGAACCGGAGGCAGACTCGGGCCAATCAAGACGCTGAACTCTCCTCCAGCTTACCCGATGTAACCAGGAAGCGTCGGATCGAGGTTATCTCTGATTCACATTATGTTTTACCTTTGGCAGGTTTGATTCGCCAACCTCTCAATTCATCTGACTCCAATTATCAGGATACCTCTCCTTCCTCTGACGAGTCTATGCAATCAAACATGTCGGCTTTCAAAACGGCTCCCTGGTAATGTAACCTTTCTTACTTTGGGTTTTACCATACTTATGCTTTAATACTCATCCTTCTACCTTTATTGACAGTCTGCAAGTGAAGCCCAGCAAGAGGGCAAAGAAAAATAAGCCATCCCAAGACCCGGTTGTCACTGAGCCGACGCTTGACTTGTCCGCTCCTGACAGCTCCACCCATCAACCGCCGCCTGAACCGGCTTCTGATATTCCGGTGCCAACTTCTGGCCCGCCTGCTGAAGATGTTATCCACAACTCTGATAACCCGGAAGCTCCTAGCCCGGCCAAGACGACTGACCCGGAAGTTGAATATCTGAAGAGTCAATTTGTTGAACCGGGCCAGCCTACTATTCTTGCCCAATGCACTGCCAAGGAAGAATTTGCCCAACGTCGAAAAGCCAAACAGGACATCACTGACTATACACACTTAAGCATTGGTGATATATTCTCGGGCTATATGAACCAAGTGCATAGTAGTCGTGACCTGGAAATTGACATGGTGAAACAAATACAACACAAATCTGAGGTATAACTTATGCTATTTTCCTGAATCTTACTTATTTTACCAGCCCCCAAGTCTATTGCTTATGAATGAATATGCTGTAGACTTAGAAATGTACTTACTGTTAGTTTGTCCGGTTTAAAGTGAATATATTTAACCCGGTGATATCATGAGACTTTGAATTTGTGTTACACATTAGCCCCCAAGTGTCAAGTATCTTTACTTGTAAAGTACTTGAGACTTGTTATGTATGACCCGACAGGGTAAGTAAAAAATTCTTTAAGCATACATTAGCCCCCAAGTGCCTAGTATCTTTACTTGTAAAGTGTTTGGGACTTGAATGTTACCTTACCATGATTCTTACCATAACCTGATGTTAATACAGGCCACCATAAGTCAATTTGAGTCGAAGCTTGCTGACCTGAAGAGCCAGCTGAAAACTCAAGAGCTTGAAACTCAGAAAGCCAACTCCAAGTTTGAATTCAGCGTCTCTGAGCAAGAGAAGTTGAGGCAAAATTTTGAGTCAGAAAAGAAAATCTAGGCTGACGAGAGGGCTTCACTGGTGAATCGGGCCGAGGCGGCAGAAGCATCTCTTGCAGAAGCAATGACCGAGCTCTCCGACTTAAAAAGGCAGATATCTCAAATGGTCTCAGCCATCTTCGGTAAGTCACTATGAAAAACCTTAAACATTGTAATCTTCCAAGGACTATTGTAATAGTTATTTCCGGCTCATTGTTATGCTTGTGAACATACAGGCCCCAGGAGTACCAACCTCAAGAAAAACATGCTGATCAAGCTTAAGACGGTTTACACCTTAGTGGAGCAGCTGTACTCCGGGTCACAACGTGCTTTGGCCGTTGTGTCCTTATCAAACACCACTCCCCACCTCCTACAAGACGTGCTGAAGTATCTCTCAGTGCTACCTCAACGAATTCAGGATTTAAGGCAGGCATCTGCAAGAGCCGGAGCCGTGGCCGCATTAAGCCGGGCAAAGGCATGGGTGCCAGAACTTGACTTGGCTGATCTATCTCTTGGATATCCAAGCCTGGAGGAGGACGGCACTGCATTTGATGATCAAGACTTCACCGCCTGTGTCAAAGTCGTATGTCCCTTGGGGACTCTCATTGGGAATGATACTGATCTTACTAAGTATTCGCCGGGCTATGATAGCGAGAACCGGAGAATTCCAAACATTCCATACGACCAAGTCAGCCTGATCCCTCCAACGCGTAAGCATACCTTTGCCCCTGAAGTGGACCCGCCGGTTTAATAGATGATGAGGCTGAATTTGAAGCCTTGAGCGGCATTGACTGGGCCTCGTCCACCGTCCAGGACAAAGCAACCGACGGAGAGGCGGAGAAGGATAACCCGGAGTCTTCAAGCCCACCGAAGGAATGAGCCGCCAGGCGTTTTATAACTTTGCCGAAACAATGCTTCACTTATTCAAACTCAGGGAGTCTTGTAATAGGATAGGAAAAACTTCTTAATGTTTGTCATGCCCTGGCGCATGTTTATGGTGCTTATTACTTTTGTAAGCCGCCATCAGTACATTTCTCTGGCTTACGTTAACCGTATACTTTCTTGATGTTTAACTTGCTTTACCTTATCCTGCACATAAAACAAGCAAAATTTTCTGGGCGGTTTACCGCAAACCCTTTGATAACCTTCCCGGCTCATATGATGCTTTGCCTGGAACTTTAGAACCTGGGGTAATCAATATTAAACCGGAAGAATCAAAAACCATCTCCTCAAAAAGGTTTCAAGATAGTTAAAGTAATTATATTTATAAGCAATGCTCACAGGCTCCTGATTCGAATACGATCAGAGAACTGTCCCAAAGGGGTTAAGCTAAGATTCGAATACGATCATATAGCCCCCAGTGGCTTTGGTGATGCCGATCAAGTGGGTATCGACAGCTATGTTCTCTTTGGTTCGAATACGACCTATGTTTGAACAGGAAGCCCCCAAGTGAACATAAGAGTTGTTTAATGACGCTGATTCGAATACGATCCACGCCAGACCCAAAGGGGTTAAGCTATGATTCAAATATGATCAAGAAGCCCCCAATGGGTTTGGCAGTATGTCGATTAAGTGGGAATCGACAGCTATGTTCTCTTTGGTTCGAATATGACCTATGTTTGAACAGGAAGCCCCCAAGTGACCGTGGCTAGATTCAGATATGATCATAAGCCAGTCTAAAGGGAAAGCCAGATTCAGATGTGACCCGCTCCCTGTTGGTTGCCTCCACTACCTGATAAAGAAGACATAGATTTTTGAGGGTAAAAAGGACGGAGGTCCTGCTTTATTTCTTTATATAATATATACATTGTCAAAAAATATATACATCCTGAAAGCCGGTGGATTAAGTATAATAAGGCCGGAGATGAGCAATGTTCCACGGCCGGCGGTCTCCTCCTCCGACTTACGTGAGTCTATGTGCTCTCGAACATCAATGAGGTAGTATGACCCGTTGTGCAGATTCTTGCTGACCACAAAGGGCCCTTTCCAAGGCGGGGATAGCTTGTGCATATCAGACTAATCCTGGATGAGCCGGAGCACCAAGTCGCCTTCCTAAAAGGTTCTGCTTCTAACCCGGCGGTTGTGATAGCGGTGCAGGTCTTGTTCATAAATCGCCGAGCGGGCTATTGCCAAGTCTCGCTCCTCATCTAATAAGTCAAGTGCATTTTGACGAGCTTCTTCGTTCTCAGCCTCAACGTAAGCCACCACGCAGGGTGAATCGTGCTGGATGTCACTTGGCAGGACCGCCTCTGCACCATACACCATAAAGAAAGGCGTGTAGCCTGTAGATCTGTTAGGCGTAGTGTTGATGCTCCATAACACAAAAGGTAACTCCTCCACCCAACAACCCGGAGTCCGCTGTAAGGGGACTAAGAGCCGGGGTTTGATACCTTTTAGGATCTCTTGATTAGCTCTTTCTGCTTGACCATTGGATTGAGGATGAGCAACAGCCAAAACATCAAGCCAGATATGTTCTCTTTGACAGAACTCTTCCATGGCACCCATGGAGAGATTAGTGCCATTATCAGTTATGATGCTATGTGGGAAACCAAAAGGAAGATCACCTTTTTCATGAATTGAATCGCTGTGGCTGCATCACACTTACTGACCGGCTCTGCCTCAACCCACCTTGTAAATTTATCCACTGCCACCAGGAGATGTGTCTTTTTATCCTTAGACCTCTTGAAAGGCCCAACCATGTCAAGCCCCCAGACTGCAAACGGCCAAGTGATTGGGATCGTCCTCAATTCTTGAGCCGGCACATGAGCTCGTCGTGAGAACTTTTGACAACCGTCACATTTGCTGACCAGATCCTCTGCATCAGCATGAGCCGTCAGCCAATAGAAACCATGACGAAAAGCTTTGGCTACAAGAGATTTTAACCCGGCATGATGGCCACAATCCCCTTCATGGATCTCACAAAGTATTTCTTGGCCTTCTGTAGGGGACACACAGCGTTGAAACGCCCCAGTGACACTTAGGTGATGTAACTCGCCGTTAACAATCGTCATAGATTTAGAGCGCCTGACGATTTGTCTCGACAAGGTCTCATCCTCAAGTAACTCACCCCGGGTCATATAAGCCAAATAGGGCACTGTCCAATCCGGGATAACGTGAAGAGCCGCCACCAGATGTGCCTCCGGTTCGGGCACCGCTAGCTATTCCTCGGTAGGCACCTTGATAGAAGGGTTATGTAAAATATCGAGAAAGGTTTTAGGCGGCACCGGCTTACGTTGGGATCCCAAACGGCTTAAAGCATCAGCCGCCTCATTCTTCCTTCAATCATAGTGCTCCAATTGATAACCCTTGAAGTGACCAGCCACAACATCTACTTCACGATGATAAGCCGCCATAAGGGGGTCCTTGGAATCCCACTTGCCTGACACCTGTTGAGCCACGAGATCTGAGTCACCCAAGCATCTTACCCAGCTTAAGTTCATCTCCTTAGCCATCCGGAGACCATAGAGTAAGGTCTCGTACTTAGCTGCATTATTAGTACACGGAAACATAAGCCGGAGTACATAACAAAATTTGTCACCTCGAGGGGAAGTTAAAACCACTCCAGCCCCCGAGCCTTCTAGCTACCTGGACCCCTCAAAGTGAATCGTCCAATATGTGTTATCGGGCTTCTCCTCAGGGGCCTGTAACTCTATCCAATCATTGATAAAGTCCACCAAGGCCTGAGGCTTAATAGCAGTATGTGGCATATACTTCAAATCCTGAGGCCCAAGCTCGATGGCCCACTTGGCGACTCGTCCTGTAGCCTCCCTATTCTGAATGATATCTCCCAAAGGGGCAGAACTTACCACAGTTATAGGGTGACTTTGAAAGTATTGCTTCAACTTCCGGTTGGCCATAAACACTCCGTAAATGAGTTTCTGCCAATGTGGATACCTTTGTTTAGATTCAATGAGCACCTCACTGATGTAGTAAACCGGCCGTTGAACCGGATGCTCCTTGCCAGTTTCCTTACGCTCCACCATGATGGCAACGCTGACGGCTCGTGAATTGGCAGCCACATATAGCAGCAACGGCTCTTTATCAATGGGAGCCGCAAGAACCGGTGGTTCAGACACCTGTCTCTTCAAGTCTTCAAAGGCAGCATCAGCAGCCTCACTCCAGACAAAAGTGTCTGTTTTCTTCATCATCTGATATAGCGGCAGGGCCTTCTCACCTAACCGGCTTATGAACCGGCTTAAAGCGGCAACACGACCGGCCAATCACTGAACATCATTGATGCACGCCAGTTTAGCCAGAGAGGTAATTGCCTTAATCTTCTCCGGGTTAGCTTCGATGCCTCTGTTTGATACCAGAAAACCCAAAAGCTTACCTGCAGGTACACCAAATACACACTTGGCTGGGTTAAGCATCATTTTATAAACCCGGAGATTATCAAAGGTCTCTTTTAAATCGGATATTAAGGTTTCCTTCTCTCTGGACTTCACCACAATGTCATCTACATAAGCATGAACATTACGCCTGATTTGATCGTGTAGACAGTTCTGCACACACCGCTGATAAGTTGCCTGAGCACTCTTGAGTCCAAACGGCATAGATACATAACAGAAGGCCCCGAATGGAGTGATGAAAGCCGTCTTCTCCTGGTCCTTAACTGCCATTTTGATCTGATGATAACCAGAGTAAGCATCCAAAAAGCTCAAACGTTCACAACCCACCGTAGCATCAATGATTTGATCAATACGGGGAAGAGCAAAGGGATCAGCCGGACAAGCCTTGTTTAAGTCCGTGTAGTCCACACACATCCGCCAGGTGCCGTTCTTCTTGAGGACAAGCACCGGGTTAGCCAACCACTCCGGGTGAAAAACTTCAACGATAAACCCGGCCGCTAAGAGCCGGGCGACTTCCTCTCCAATAGCTTTTCGTCTCTCTTTGTTAAAAGGCCAAAGAAACTGCCTGACCGGCTTATACTTCGGATCAATATTGAGAGTGTGCTCAGCGAGTTCCCTCGGTACACCCGGCATGTCAGAAGGTTTCCATGCAAAGATGTCCCGGTTCTCACGGATGAACTCGATGAGCGCGCTTTCCTATTTGGGATCCAAATTGCTGCTGATGCTGAACTGCTTAGAAGGGTCACCCGGGGTAAAGTCAACAAGTTTTGTCTCGGCAGCCGATTTAAACTTCAATGCCGGGTCGTGCTCTGTAGTTGGTTTCTTCAGGGAGGTCATATCCGCTGGGTCAACATTATCTTGATAAAATTTGAGCTCTTCTGCTGCACAGGCCGACTCAGCATAAGCCGCATCGCCTTCTTCACACTCCAACGCCACCTTCCGACTTCCATGCATAGTGATGGTGCCCTTGTGACCCGGCATCTTGAGCTGCAAATAAACATAACACGGCCGGGCCATGAACTTAGCATAAGCCGGCGGCCCGAACAGAGCACGATATGGGCTCCTGATTTTGACCACCCTAAACGTCAACTTCTCAGCTCTGGAGTCATATTCGTCTCCAAAGGCCGCCTCCAGCTCAATCTTGCCAACTGGGTAAGCTGACTTACCAGGGACCAGTCCATGGAAAACAGTGTTGGACATCCTCAGATTTTTATCAGTTAACCCCATGCGTCGAAAGGTCTCATAATAGAGGATATTGATGCTACTACCCCCGTCCATGAGTACCTTAGTGAATTTATATCCACCAACCTAAGGTGCTACCACCAAGGCCAACTGACCCGGATTATCGACCCGTGGAGGGTGATCTTCTCTGCTCCACACAATGGGCTGTTCTGACCACCTCAAGTAACGAGGAATTGCCGGCTCGACATAATTGACGGCCCTCTTATGAACCTTCTGGTCACGTTTGCATAGGCTAGTGGTAAACACGTGATACTGCCCACCATTCAACTGCTTCGGGTTGCTTTTCTAACCCGACTGCTGCTGCTGCTGCTCTCCTTGACCAGACTGCTGCTGATTCTAGCCTCCTTGATGTCCCTGAAAGCCGGAACGTGAGCCACCGCCCGGGCCGTGAGAACCGCCAGCCCCTGAACCGCCACCAAACCCATTATGGCCATCATAGGTGTTGGAATTCTTAAACGCCTTCATGATCGCGCAATCTTTCCACAGGTGTGTAGCGGGCCGCTCCCTGGTGTCGTGTCTCGGGCAGGGCTCATTGAGTAGCTGCTCAAGAGATGGGCCTGACCCGCCGGATCCAGGCGGCTTACCCTTACGTCTCTAATTGTTACCTTGTGCATTGGCATTGGCTACAAACTCCGGGTTACCGTCCGCCTTACGTTTATTGCCGCCCTGATTCCCTGGGTTATGCTGTTGACCCTTTCCATTGTCGTTCCTTTTTCCCTTCCCTGTCTTCCTCATCGTCAGACGCGGGATCCTTGGTACTATCAGAATCGGCATACTTAACTAAAGCCGCCATCAGTGTACCCATATCCTTGCAGTAACGTTTGAGGCGCCCCAATTTCTGCCTCAGCGGTTCGAAGCTCTTCTCCAACATAAGGACTGCAGAGCCGGCATCCATCTTGTCAGATGAATGAATTATCTCCTTGACCCGGCGTACCCAATGGGTGGTGAATTCACCCTCCCCCTGCTTACAATTCGTCAAGTCCACAATCGACATAGATTGCTTACAGGTGTCCTTGAAATTCTGGATGAACCGGGCCTTTAACTCTTCCCATGAACCAATGGAATTGGGTGGCAAACCTTTTAACCAAGACCGGGTTGTTCCATCTAAAATCATGGTGAAATATTTAGCCATCGCCGTGTCACTGACTTCCAACAGCTACATGGCCATCTCATAACTCTCGATCCCTGCTCCGGGCTGTAAGTCGGCCGTGTAATTCGGCACCTTTCGAGGTCCCTTGAAGTCCATGGGCAACCGTACATTACGCAAAGCCGGTACCAGGCAAGGAACACCACTGGTTCTAGTGGCTACTCCCACCTCAATGGAAGTTGCTGGATGCTCTGGAAAATCTTGATGTGCCGTCTGTTGAGCCGCTAGCTGAGCCGCCAGCTGAGCCGCCTGCTCGTTCTCCTCACGTACTCGGTCTTGCACTTGGTTATAGCCACCGGGCTGGTTACGGCGTTGGGCGTTGCTTGACAAAGCTTCAGACTCCATGTGCCTGCTGTAACTCGGGCTCCAGTTCTGGCGAGGCGGCGCTAACCAAGGCGGGGGAGTTGAATGAATTCTGTCCCGGCTGTAAGAATAGGTCTCCTGCTGAGCTAAGGCCGTTTGGAGGAGCTCTCTGACTCTCCGGGTCTCCACTGCCGCCGGGTCATCACCGTCCATAGGAAGAGCCGCCAAACGTGTTGAGGCTGCGATGAAGTTCTCCATGGGGTTGGAAAAGTGACCCGGTGGGATCGGCACATAACGCGGCGGTGGCATGCTCACGTGAGGTGGTGCCATCTCCCGAGGCTGAGCCGGTCCTCCTGTTTCTGGCTGTCATGAGCTGATTGGCCTCTGGCGGGTTACTTGGGCCGGCTCCGGGTGTAGCAAAAAGAACCCGAGGGTCGTAATTCGGAGGTAAACGGGACTGGGTTTTCTGATGTCTCCTCCTCATCACCTCATTGGATGCGTTTAAGCTCATTGTGAGCTGGTAAGCTTCCGACTGTAACCGCTGTGCCCGAGCATCTAGAGCCGCCCGCTCTGCGGCTAATCTAGTGTACTCAGCTACCAAGGCCTCCTTGGCCTGAGCTATTTCCTCGCGCACCCGTGCCACCTCCGCATCATGCTCATCTTTATCTGCGGGAATAACCGTTGCAGTTAACAGGGTCGTAAGCTTGTCCATGAGGTCTATCAGCGCCTGAGCCGGTGGGTGCACGGGGCTGCCTGCCCCGGCTGCTCCTAACCCGGACGTTACTGCTACAGCAGCCGTAGAGTTTGAGCTGGGCTAAGTCCCAGCCATGAAGACTCCAGCCCATCTTGGCGGCTCACAGGGGTCAGGAATACTGATGCCATCGGAACAGCCCCCGAGCACGCCGTCTTGCACTTGGTACAACGAATCTGTTGAACCGGTGGACGAATCACCGTATGAGAGGACGGTCGTCTCACCCCATCTTCAGATCCTTCAGAAAGTTCCTCTCCATGGATGCAGCCCACGAAGGCACGCCTCATGACAGGTTGAGTCTGGGTCTTCCTCGCACGCTGAGCCCTCTCGACGAGGTCGGTGCAATTGTCCGGCTCAGGGCCCGGCTCACCGATTCGGCCGATGAAGACGTGGATTCCGCCGAAGGGGACCCGGTATCCGTACTCGATTAAGCCGGCGTCGGGACCCCAGCCTTCGTCGTCAATGTAGATCTTGCCACGACGACTCTTGGTCATCCGGCCCACTACGTATCCCTTGAGCCCTTTGAAGTTGCCCTTCAATAACTCAAATCCACCATGCACTGGCCCCACGGTGGGCGCCAACTGTCATGGAATTGTCACGTCAGATGTCCTCGTGAAAGGACTTAGTTGTGGAGCCATCGCAACTAGGAAGCTTGAAGGGGTTAAATCGGGACAAGGGACACGAGAGGTTTTTATACTAGTTCGGCCCCTTACGGTGAAGGTAAAGCCTACGTCTAGTTGGGTTGGTACTGATGTTTCGATGACCAGGGAGCGAGATACGCTATGCCCGGTTCTCGATGAGTTGTTTCTTGCCCTAAGCCGCCAGCAGGTCGTCCCCTTATATACACGGGTTGAAGCCCTGTGGCCTGCAGATTCCCGGCCGACTTATAAACAGTGTCCGGCTCGGTGACTAGTTAAATATACCTTATGATACAAGTCATGCCATTACGGCGGTTTACTACAACGGGCCTTAAGTTGCCTGTGGGCCTTAAGCCCTTTATTGAACCGCCATCTTCATGCTTGGTCTTGGGCTTCTCTCTGGTGAATCCTCTTTGTGTAACCCGGCCCCTCCTAGACGGCTTACACAAATAGTTATATCCCCAACAGTGGTGCAGCCATGCTTGGCATGGACTCTGTAGTCGGCGGAGTCCTGCTGCAGCTGCAGGTAGTCGTCCATGCTGGGCATGTCCAGCTTGAGAGGGCTAACTGAATCTGGACCAAGGTGTTAGTAGAAGTGTAGCATTAAACAATTGGCAAGCGGGAGAGTCTGGATGGATGTGAAGTGTATATATGTGAAGTTTGTCCTACCTGGGAGTCGATGTTGCTGAAGCTGGTGACCATGCTGAGATCGCTGTCGCCGAGCACCTCGGCCTTCTTGCTGTCGGGCGCTGAGAACATGATGTTGGAGTTGGTGCCGTCCCAGGTGCTCATGGAGAAGATGCTCAAGAGGTCACTCGAGCCGTTGCCAGCAGCGATGCTCTCGCCGACGTCCTGCTGCCTCAAGAAGCTCCACAACAAGCCCAGCCTCCTCTGCTATGCCATCGAGTCGACGTTGCCTCCTCCGTGCGAATGCAAGTAGCTGATTCCCATCCTTCCTCTCGTTCCACCCATGCCACCATTGCATGTGCATCATCAGAGTCACAAAGCCAGAGCACATCGATCAAAGCACACAAGGGCCGAAAAAACACAACACCCGACCTAATTTGGAAAATCAACATGATGAGTGAAGCAAGGATCATGACAGCATATAGGATATTTAAATCATATAGGATATATAAAACAAATGCAACAGAGGTAGCTAGAAAGGAAACAAAGATACTTGATCTATAGTAAAAATAAGAAACAACCTCCACGATAATACACCTGCAAAACGAAATAAAAGAACTAATTAGGACATGGAACCATTGTAACTGCCATGTTGCTCTGCAGTTGGCATATTTGAGCTATTAAAAACTTCAAAATCTAGTACTTCTGTGTCCTAATGGCGACAACCAAAAGCTATCTATTGTGCATTGAACTGAAAAATAATGTGTATTCTCAGGGATGCACCCCAAGTAGCAACCGAAACATTATTGAACTACAAGCAGTTCAAGATAATAGCTACAAAATCTTTCCAGAAATAAGTGACTAAGTAAAAAAATTGAAAAACAAGAGAATGAGGTAAGTAAGAAATCCCAATTGAGCTAGAGAAGGAGACGCTGTGCCTGAGCCTCCAAGAACCAGTAGAAGAGTGTCCTCCCACTCTGCTTGTCCATGGTGACATGCCCAGAGAACCGAGAGATGTGTGAACTCCTTGGCTGACGAAGGAGAAATACCATCCTATCAGCTTCCTAGTCACTATAACCGGCCAAGTAGCAGAGCCAACACCCTGGCAGGCAAAGACAACGCGTGCCTGAACACACACGTCACTAAGCCAACAAGCACACACACAAAAAGAACCCGTAGCAAGCAAATGCGGGGGACAGGAGGAGAGTTGGGACTGAAAAGAAATTACCATGGTGGCGACTAGATTTATAGGCAAAAGCGACTCGAGGCGGTGGCGGAAAATCCAAATAGCAGCTGCACGAGCATGTGAGCGTCACAAGATGCAAACATCAGACTCACACATACCTGCATTTCTTTGTCAGCACTACACATCTCCAGATTTTTTCCAAAATGAGAGTTCAGTAAGCTACCATCTTCAGCCTCCTAATTTATCAAAGAGCAGCATTTGTTAGTTTTGGGAAACCTGAAAAAACAAAGAAACATTAGGCATATTTGAATAATCATGTCAACAAAATGAGAGATATAGATGAAAAAACAACAAAACGAAATTCAGTAAAAAGAAACGCTGCTATAGTCCTTCAATATGTATTTCTAAAACTGATATATCATCTTCATAACATGTTTATTTTATATTCAAGGCTTGACTGTAGCATAAAATTACACCATGGTAAATCTTGAGAAAGACGAAGCTTCAGTTTCAGGTATAATCGCTTGGTCACAAATTTTAGGAGATGGGAAGACAACAGCCAGCGGTCACGATATGAATTGTGCCTGCTAGTTCAGAAACACCAATACACCTAAACGGAGGAACTTACTTCATGTCCCTGAGCCACCGATACTACTTTACCAGTGCCAATGGGCTACACTGGTTCGTGCGTGACGACCGCGTTGGCCCAGTCCTTGATCTTGTCTGCAAATAAAACTATCATCTCAGCCTACACCTTTTAGGTGACAATATATGAAGATGTTAACAAAGCAAATTTCATAATTCATATCAAGAAAATTATTCTAGAAAGTTGATTAATAGCAAGATCTTGCCCCTGCCAAGCAAAATAAAAGTATACTCATCTGTTCATAAGCACATAAACAACTAAGTCATCTACTACTCACATGAACTAAAAGGATTGTAATTAATAGGATGGACTGCTCTTTGAAGAAATTTATTAACAAATACTTTGGATGGTTCAGGTGAATCTGAAACAACCCTTGTTCTCACCTCATCCTGCGGTCCTGCTCCAACCCCTCGGTCAAAACATCACACTTTATCCTCAAGGTGATTGTCAGCCTAAGGAAGTAGGCGGCGATCTGTTGGCTTCTCGAAATGCGCTAACCTTTGGCCGTTGCCATGCTTTATAATGGGCTTCAGAGGTCATCTACACAAAGCAAGCACCTCCAAAACATCAGTGGTAGGTTCGCAGAGGAAAATAGAAACAGTCTGAAGTGCATAGTCAACAATACAGACCATCTTCCAAGATCATACAAAGGAAGCTACTCCACTACAAGCTTTCTTTCCATACCTACGGATGTGTGTAGAAGAGCCTGGAACAGGGGTCAAACAAGATAAATCAGCCAACCATATGGTTCCAAGGTAGCATCAGGATTAGTATTGATAACTAATCGGGTAATCGTCCAAGAGCGCAATGAACTAAGAGGAGATTTACCAAATTTGAGTGTCGGGGAGCGGAGAGGTGGAAGAGGGAGTTGGAGCCAAGCCGTGCCAGTCGGGATCTCGATCCAACTCCGGCCGGTCAGCCCTGTCATCGCAGGCGAGACCACCCCGCCCCAGCACGCCTACCTCCCCCTATCCTTCAATCCTCCCTCCATCTTCTCTCTCCTGTAGGGACGGATCCATGGGGTCGCCCTTTGCGTGCAGGTTCCTAGTGCCGCCAGAGGCAAGCTCATCCCGTCTAGCCATTGCCCCTATGCTCACCGCTTCCGCCGATGGCAAGCAGGAGGAGGCGGGCGAGGAAGGCGGAGCTCGAGCGGAGGTGGGAAGGAGGCGGCTGCGAGCAAGGAGAGGCTGCAGCGGGAGGGAAGGAGGAGCGAGGCCATGTGGCGGCTGTGGGGATCAGGGGGGGGCATTGGACAAGGGGGCTAGGGTTTGTCTGGCGTCTAGAATGGGAGTGGGAGTGGGACGAGGAAAGGGTAGGATTGGACGCGAAACGCGCGGAGCAGATTGGCCAAAACTTCTTACACGGGGGGACGACGAACCCAGCCAACAAGCACACGACGCGAGCCCACTCGTCATTGGCCAGCGAAAATGACCGTGAGGTGAAAATTGGGTTTTACTGCTGTGAAGATTCAATGGCTCAAACGCATCAGAGGGGTAGATCCGACGGCCGACGAAGCTGCAACCGGGGGAGCCTCCTGGAGGTGAGTTGGCTAGCCTCTTTTTTGTTTTAAATATGTGTATCATTACGATCGAGATCCAACAAACTATTTTCGTTGGGTGTATGACCATCGAAGGTTTTATTCATGTAAACAGAACAACAATTATTCTCTAACTTTAAATGAATAACCGTATTGCAATAAACATGATCAAATCAAATTCATGCTCAACGCAAACGCCAAATAACATTTATTTAGGTTCAATACTAATCCCAAAATTATAGGGAGTGTGCGATGATGATCATATCAATCTTGGAACCACTTCCAATACACATCGTCACTTCACCCTTAACTAGTCTCTATTCATTCTGCAACTCCCGTTTTGAGTTACTTATTTTAGCAACTGAACTGGTATAAAATACCCAGGGGTTGCTATGAACACTAGTAAAGTACACATCAATAATCTGTATATCAAATATACCTTCGTTCACTTTGCCATCCTTCTTATCTGCGAAATATTTCGGGTAGTTTCGCTTCCAGTGACCATTTCCTTTGCAGTAGAAGTTCTCAGTTTCAGACTTAGGTCCAACTTTGGGCTTCTTCACGGGAGTGACAACTTGCTTGCCATTCTTCTTGAAGTTCCCTTGCTTTCGCTTTTCCCTTTTCTTGAAATAGTGGTCTTGTTTAGTCATCACCGATTGACGCTCTTTCTTGATTTCTACCTTCGTCGATTTCGGCATCACGAAGAGCTCGGGAATCATTTTCGTCATCCCTTGCATACTATGCTTCATCACAAAGTTTCAGTAACTTGGTGATGGTGACTAGAGAACTCTGTCAATCACTATCTTATCTGGAAGACTAACTCCCACTTGATTCAAGTTATTGTAGTTCCCAGACATTCTGAGTACAAGCTCACTAGCTGAGCAATTCTCCTCCATCTTTTAAGCGAAATACTTGTCAGATGTCTCATACCTCTCGACACGGGTATGAGTCTGAAATACCAATTTCAGCTCTTAAGAACATCTCGTATGCTCTGTGGCGTTCAAAACGTTTTTGAAGTCCCGGTACTAAGCCGTAAAGCATGGTGCACCAAACTATCAAGTAGTCATCATATTGAGCTTTCATAACGTCTGCATCTGCTCCTGCAATAGGTCTGTCACCTAGCGGTGCATCAAGGACATAATTCCCAGTCTGCATCATTGCTACTACCATCTTTCAACTTATTTTTCTCTAGGAACATACCAAAAATAAAGGGAAGCTACAACGCGAGCTATCGATCTACAACATAATTTGCAAAATACTATCAGGACTAAGTTCATGATAAATTAAAGTTCAATTAATCATATTACTTAAGAACTCTGACTTAGATAAACATCCCTCTAGTCATCTAAATGATCACGTGATCCATATCAACTAAACCATGTCCGATCATCACATGAGATGGAGTAGTTTTCAATGGTGAACATCACTATGTTGATCATATCTACTATATGATTCACGCTCGACCTTTCGGTCTCCAGTGTTCCGAGGCCATATCTGCATATGCAGGCTCGTCAAGTTCAACCCGAGTATTCTGTGTGTGCAAAAACTGGCTTGCACCTGTTGTATTTGAACATAGAGCTTATTACACCTGATCATCACGTGGTGTCTCGGCACGACAAACTATCGCGATGGCGCATACTCAGGGAGAACACTTATACCTTGAAATTTTGTGAGGGATCATCTTACAATGCTACCGCCGTACTAAGAAAAATAAGATGCATAATAAGATAAACATCACATGCAATCAAAATATGTGACATGATATGGCCATCATCATCTTGTGCTCATGATCTGCATCACCGAAGCATCATCATATGATCTCCATCGTCATCGGCGTGACACCTTGATCTCCATTGTAGCATCGTTGTCGTCTCGCCAACTATTGTTACTATGACTATCACTACCGCTTAGTGATAAAGTAAAACAATTACATGGTGATTGCCTTGCATACAATAAAGCGACAACCATATGGTCGTGCAATTACCGATAACTTTGTTACAAAACATGATAATCTCATACAACAAATTATATCACATCATGTCTTGACCATATCACATCACAGCAAGCCCTGCAAAAACAAGTTAAACGTCCTCTACTTTGATGTTGCAAGTTTTATGTGGCTATTATGGGCTTCTAGCAAGAACAGTTCTTACCTACGCATCAAACCCACAATGATTTTTTGTCAAGTGTTATGATTTAACATTCAACAAGGACTTGGCGTAGTCAAACTCAATTCAACTAAAGTTGGAGAAAGACACCCACTAGCCACCTGTGTGCGAAGCACGTCGGTAGAACCAGTCTCATGAGCGCGGTCATGTAATGTCGGTCTGGGCCGCTTCATCCAACAATACGGCTGAATCAAAGTATGACATGCTGGTAAGCAGTATGACTATTATCGCCCACAACTCATTGTGTTCTACTCGTGCATATAACATCTACGCATAGACCTGGCTCGGATGCCACTGTTGGCGAATGCAGTAATTTCAAAAAAATTGCAACGATCACGCAAGATCTATCTATGTGATGCATAGCAACGCGAGGGGAGAGTGTGTCCACGTACCCTTGTAGAACAAAAGCGGAAGCATTTCAATAACATGGTTGATGTAGTCGAACTTCTTTGCAATCCAACCGATCAAGTACTGAACGCATGGCACCTCCGCATTCAGTACATGTTCAGCTCGATGACGTCCCTCGTACTCTTGATCCAGTTGAGGCCGAGGGATAGTTTCGTCAGCATGACAGCATGGCGACGGTGATGATGAATTTATCGGCGCAGGGCTTCGCCTAAGCACTGCGACGATATGAACGAGGTGTGTAACTGTGGAGGGGGGCACGGCACACGGCTAAAAGACCAACTTGTGTCTCTATGGGGTGCCCCTGGCCACATATATAAAGGAGGGAGGGAGAGAGGCCGGCCCCCTAGGGGCGCGCCAAGTTTATGGAGTCCTACTAGAACTTCCAAGTCCTAGTAGGAATCCTTTCCCTTTTAGGAGTAGGAGAGAAGGAAGGAGAGAGGGAGTAGGAAAGGGTAAGGGGGGCGCCGCCCCCTTCCCCTAGTCCAATTTGGACCCATGGGGGGGGGCGCCACCTCCCCTTGGCCTGCCTCCTCTATTTCCCGTATGGCCCAATAAGGCCCATTACTTCTCCCGGTGAATTCCCATAACTCCCTGGTACTCCAAAAATACCCGAATCACTTGGAACCTTTTCGATGTCCGAATATAGCCTTCCAATATATCGATCTTTACGTCTTGACCATTTCAAGACTCCTCGTCCCGTCCGTGATCTCATCCGGAACTCCGAACAAACTTCGGTCATCAAATCACATAACTCATAATACAAATCGTCATCGAACGTTAAGTGTGCGGACCCTAAGGGTTCGAGAACTATGTAGACATGACCGAAGTTTGGGCATATTTCCTTCAAAATGAACCAACCGTTATCTGAGCACCACATTGCACAATGTATAACCAAACCATGCATGCTTGACCACTTGGAAATATAGCAATTGTATTTGTTTCTCATGTATTTAGTACATCTAAATTCGATTTACTTCTCACATGGTATACAATAACAGAATGCACCCACAACTATTGAACATCGCATTGCAGAATTCAACCAAACAGTTAACTAAACATCACAACACAAATGAACCAAACGTTAACTGAGCACCACATTGCACAATGTATAACCAAACCAAGCATGCTTGACAACTTGGAAATGTAGCAATTGTATGTATTTCTCATGTATTTTGTGAATATAAATTCAATTTATTTCTCACATGGAAGACAATACAAGATTGCAGCCTGAAGAATTGAACATCATATTTGCATAATTGAACCAAACAGTTACATGAAGATGACAACTGATTAACCAAACAGTTAATATGTGAGCACCACACTACACGACATATAGAACGTATACACAGGAGCTACAGATTGCATGGTAAAATTAGATAGCATAATTCACTAGATTTTGTTAAGGAAAGGCAGGAGCAGCACACGCAACGGGTAAACCGAGCATGCTTAACCGGCGTATCTAGCAAATGGCAAGGTGCTCCTCCAAGATCTGGGGGTCGGCACGAATGGTAGCCATCGTGACCTCATCCGTGTGTGCGGCCACGATTTGCTTCTCCGCTGCCAAATGCTCCTTGAGCTCCTGGCTATACTGCGTGCACCATGGCTTAGGGCGGCGCTTATTTGGTGGATGGGTCGGTGATTTGGGTTGAAGGTGTCGTGCCGGCGGTTGGGGCATGTGGGATGTGGAAGGAGGAGGAGGATGGGGGTCTTGTGTGGATTACATGCTTGGATAGACGAGGACGAGTAGCGTGAAGGAGGGTTGCCGGCGAGGGGGGCGGTGAGGGAGTCCTGGATTAGGGGGTATCCGGACGCTCGATCTATACACTTTGGCCAGACTGTTGGACTATGAAGATACAAGACTCAAGACTTTGTCCCGTGTCCGGATGGGACTCTCCTTTGCGTGGAAGACAAGCTTGGTGATCCGGATGTTAGATCTCCTTCTTTATAACCGACTCTGTGTAACCCTAGCCTCCTCCAGTGTCTATATAAACCGGAGGGTTTAGTCCGTAGGACGAGAACAATGAGAATCATAGGCTAGCTTCTAGGGTTTAGCCTCTATGATCTCGTGGTAGATCAACTCTTGTAATACGCATATTATCAAGATCAATCAAGCAGGAATTAGGGTATTACCTCCATCGAGAGGGCCCGAACCTGGGTAAAACGTCGTATCCCTACCTCCTGTTACCATTAGCCTTAGACGCATAGTTCGGGACCGCCTACCCGAGATCCGCCGGTTTTGACACCGACATTGGTGCTTTCACTGAGAGTTCCTCTGTGTCATCGCTGCAAGGCTCGATGGCTCCTTCAATCAACAACAACGCGGTCCAGGGTGAGACTTTTCTCCCCGGACAGATCTTCGTGTTCGGCGGCATCACACTGCGGGCCAATTCACTTGGCCATCTGGAGCACATCGACAGCTATGCCCCTGGCTATCAGGTCAAGTCCGGAAACTTGAACTACACGGCTGATATCCGCGGAGACTTGATCTTCGACGGATTCGGGCCTACACCAAGAGCGCCGAACAGTCACGACAAGCACGGCTTAGACCTGTTGTCAAACAATACTCGGGATATCGCACCTGCAAGAGCCCCGGACCTAAGTCTGGGGCAGATCGCATCGTCCAAGGACGGGTGGATGGACCCCGTCCCGGAGGCCGCATACTCATCGGCGGTAGAGCCGAACACGGACTCCATCCCCAAGGTAGTTTGTGTCACTGGACCTCCGGACTTGTATCCGGCTGTAGGTTCCAGACCACGCGCCCCCGAGCCCGCCGAATCTGGTTGGGCTCCGGTAATGGAGTTCACTGCTGCGGATATCTTTCAGCACTCGCCCTTCAGCGACATGCTGGATTCATGAAGGTCTCTCTCTTTGTCAGGAGACTCTGGGCCGAACTATGTCCGGCTCGATTGGGAAGCAGGCGACGATGAAATTTGTTGCCCACCTACCACCCACTTCATTGCCACTGTCGACGATTTGACCGACATGCTTAACTTCGACTCCGAAGACATCGACGGTGTGGACGACAATGCAGGAGAAGAACAGAAACCACCGCCCACGGGGCGCTGGGCAGCCATCTCCTCATATATATATATACATACATATATATATATATATATATATATATATATATATATATATATATATATATATATATATATCCCTAATAATAAAGCACGGATTGGGTCTCCGGGTTCACCGTCACAATACGCTTTCTTTCTATGAATTTACGCTTTCAGTTTGAATTTAAAATATATAAGCGAGGTGGTACTAATTCAGGCAATCACGCGAGCACGTATTTAACGCAAGAGCTCCTACTCGGCACATTCAGCGTAGCCCTTTTCGCGCTTGCGCGCGCAGCCCGAGCGCAGCCTAACGGGCCGGCCCAGCAGCTACTTCTAAAAGTAGAAGTGAAAGGAAAATTAACCACGGAAAATATACGCTAGAGCTGGGATTCGAACCCAGCTGTTTTTGTTAAACTTGCTTCTCTCCGCACAACAACCACTGCGCCAAAGGCCACTGTGTGTTGTAGGATACGAAAACAACTCTATCTAAAACTTCGCATATTGTACCCATATAAAGATCTCGCTACCTACACTACCTACGTGTGTTCAGCTAACCACTAGGGTCGGCCCATTTTTTTTTAGAGAACATATGATTTTTTTAAGAAAAATGAAACCTCACAAATTTCAGAAAAAGTTCATGAACATGCATAGCCCTATTCAAGAGAAGCCCAATGATCTTAAAAAAAGTTCATCAATTTACAAAAATAGTTCACATTTTTTTTAAAAGTTCAACAAAAATTTGAAAAAAAGTTCACCAACTTGGAAAAAGTTCATCAACTTAACAAAGTAGTTCACAAATAATTAAAAAATGTTCATCAAAATTTTGAAAAAAAGTTCATCAATTTGCAAAAATAGTTCATCCAATTTGAAAAAAAAAATCATTGAATTTGAAAAAAAGTTCATTGATTTTGAAAAGGGTTCATCAAATTTGAAAAAAGTTCATCGATTTGGAAACAAAATAATCAATTTTTAAAAGTACTCCCTCCGTTCCTAAATAGTTGTCTTTCTAGAGATTTCAACAAGTGACTACATACGGAGCAAAATGAGCGACTCTACACTCTAAAATATGTCTATATACATCCGTATGTAGTAGTCCATTTGGAATATCTAAAAAGACAAGTATTTAGGAACGGAGGGAGTAGTTCACAAAAATTATTAAAAGTTCATAGATTTGAAAAAAAAAATCATCAAATTTAGAAAAATCATTGAATTTGAGAATGTTCACGTATTTAAGAAAAAAAACGAAGTCAGTGAGGGAAAGAAACCAGGAAGAAGAAGAAACGAAAAATGCAAAAAAGAAAAGAAAAAAGGAAAAAATAAAAAGGGAAAAGGAAAAAGGAAAAGAAACGAATAAAGCAAAGAAAGAGTTGAATATTATCAGATCGTATTGTGTGTCGTGGTGGTTATACTATCGAACATCAATCCGGCAGGTCTGTGGTTCGAGTTGCAACGACGGCACCCTTCTTTTTTGCGGAATAGAGTATGCAGTAATGGGCCGGCCCAGTACGGGGTGCTGCAGGTGCCCGTTTGCAGAATACACATTAACAGGCGCCTGCAGCGTCAAATAGGACTTGCCTTTGACGCACTCTGCGTCAAAAAGATGTTTGTTCGCATAGGAATCACGCGACTGGGTCGACCCATTTAGATTGACCTCACGCGAGAGGTCGGGCGACAAATGCATAAAAAGAAAAAAGCGAGCCACCTGGGATTCAAACTGTGGACCTCCACTTTATTCACCGGACAAGCTAGCCACCGCACCAACTAAAGCTTTTGTGACATACCTGTGGGGTGAATACAAATGAACTGAAAACCGAAATACATGCATATTTTTTCTATAGTATATATTTTCATGGCAACCGATTTCAAAGAGTTTATTCATCCCATCATGCCTGGTGTTGTGTCGTGGAATGAGAGGGGGTCTTGAGCAATTGGGTTAGGGAAGTGTGGGTTTTTTTCACCCGATGCATATTTTTTCAGCGATGATGAATTCGGCGTGCCTGAGGATCCCATAGAGTAGGTTCGCTTCCAGCGACGGCTTATGGCCACTACAAGAAGCCTGAAAAAGAAGAAGCAGCAGCTCCAAGCTGACCAAGATCTGCTCACAGACAGATGGACTAAGGTCCTGGCAGCCGAGGAATACGGACTCGACCGCCCCACCAAAGGGTACCCAAAGCACAATTTGCTACCTGAAATTGAGAAGGAGGTCCTAAATCCCACACCCCGACGCCATTACATCACGGTCCGGGGCAATATGCAGAAAACACGAGGCAGCGTCCATAAACCACGATGCAACAGACATAAGTGTCGGTGTCAAAACCGGCGGATCTCGGGTAGGGGGTCCCGAACTGTGCGTCTAGGCGGATGGTAATGGGAGACAAGGGACACGATGTTTTTACCCAGGTTCGGGCCCTCTCGGTGGAGGTAAAACCCTACTCCTGCTTGATTAATATTGATGATATGGGTAGTACAAGAGTAGATCTACCACGAGATCAAGGAGGCTAAACCCTAGAAGCTAGCCTATGGTATGATTATTGTTCGTCCTATGGACTAAAACCCCTCCAGTTTATATAGACACCGGAGAGGGCTAGGGTTACACAGAGTCGGTTACAATGGTAGGAGATCTACATATCCGTATCGCCAAGCTTGCCTTCCACGCCAAGGAAAGTCCCATCCGGACACGGGACGAAGTCTTCAATCTTGTATCTTCATAGTCTTGGAGTCCGGCCAATGATGATAGTTCGGCTATCCGGACACCCCCTAGTCCAGGACTACCTCAGTAGCCCCTGAACCAGGCTTCAATGACGATGAGTCTGGCGCACATATTGTCTTCGGCATTGCAAGGCGGGTTCCTCCTCCAAATAATTCATAGAAGATTTTGAACACTAGGATAGTGTCCGGCTCTGCAAAATAAATTCCACATTCCACCGTAGAGAGAATAATATTTACACAAGCTCAATCTGCTGACGTATTTCGTGGCATGACGTCACACCACGGCCAAGCCTTTACTCGAATCGTTTTTATTGTTCCACCTCAGCGCGTTTAGCGAAGCGGTTTCCTTGGCACGTCTTGCCAAAGCAGAGATCGTGTCCCCTTATTCCGGGATTCTCATCAATACGGACGTGGGTAAACCAACCGCGCCATTGATTGCAGCGCTTGGGGGATAAGCGAGTTTTACCAGGCTGGTGGGGACGCATAATTTCGTCCGCCCATATATAAGGGGACAAGGATCCACCTTTTTACCTACGCCTTCTTCCTCCTTTGCTTATCCATCTCCGCGCACTCGAGCTCCAGCGCCCAAGCCCTCACATCTCACCTCAACCTTCTCCAACCATGTCCGGAGCGGGAGGCAAGTGGGTGGCCTCCTCTGTCACGGAGGGGCACATAAAAAAGCTACGCAAGGCCGGATAGTTGTCCAGCGATATCGTGCACCGGCTCCCTGACGAGGGGCAGCTCATCCCCACCCCCAGGCCCCATGAGAGGGTGGTGTTCCTTCCCCATTTCCTCCACGGACTGGGCTTCCCACTCCACCCATTTGTCCGGGGGTTCATGTTCACTATGGCCTGGATTTTCATGATCTGGCCCCGAATTTTATCCTCAACATCTCGGCGTTTATCGTCGTGTGCGAGGCCTTCCTCTGCATCCAACCCCACTTCGGATTATGGCTAAAGACCTTTAATGTCAAGCCGAAGGTAGTGGGTGGCCGCCAAGCGGAGTGCGGAGGCGCCATGGTGGGCAAGATGCCCCACATCACCTGGCTTGAGGGCGCCTTCGTGGAAACCATCAAAGGGTGGCAATCGGGGTGGTTCTACGTCACCGAGCCGCGTCACCCTGAATGGGCAGCGGCCCCCGAATTCAGATCTGGCATCCCCACACGGCTCACCTCCTGGAAAGAGAAGGGCCTGTCGTGGGGCGATTCGGAGGAGCTAACCGGACTCCAATCCTATCTCCAAACCCTGGTGAACAAGAAGCTCAAGCTTGTCAACATAGTCCAGGTCATGCTCATCCACCGAATTCTCCCGTGCCAACGGCGGGATTTCAACTTGTGGGAGTTCGATCTGGCACAGCACCAGACCTTGAGCAGGATCTTTGACACTATGTACGAAGAGGCCTGGAGGGTGCTGTTCAAGGGCGCCGAGGCTCCCGCATCCGCTACCGAAGATCGCGGATTCAGCTCGCAGCGTAAGGCTGGCGAGGCAAGCTATATTACCCTTTACGGGACACTTGTTTTCCATAGTTTGACTCTATGCGGGATCTAAACTCCCATTACCTTTAACAGGCCTGGCAGAAGACATCCGGGCAGGTTAACTGTCCGGCTCCCCTTCCAGAAGACCCAGCGGACGCCCGTTTGACGGGGCTGCTAGTTCCGGCGCCCTACGCGGTGCTGGAGAAGAAGGCCAAGAAGAAGGCCATGGGAACCCGGGGGAGTTCCCGGTGCCAGGTGTTATCGGACTCGTTGTCCAATGACTCCAAGGCGGACTCCTCCCACGAAGACGAGGAGGAGAAGAAAGAGGCCTCTCCCCCAGCGGGGGGAGAGAATAAGAGGGAGGCTTCCCCAATTGGGGAGGCCGAAGGGTCCAAGGAGGGAGGGACCCTTCTTCTAGACTGTTCCACCAACGCCGACGACGGCGAAGATGAGTGGCCCTCTAGGGCCAAGCCCCTAGCGAGATCGTAAGTGTTCGGATTCCAAAATAACTCATGATTTTTCTTTCGTCGCATAGTGTCTTCTAACGCCGAATACAACCATGTAGTCCGCCCAGGGACGATCTCCCTGCTTCGTCGAGCGGGTCCCTGGGTTCGTCGGATGTGAATAGCGCTTCACTTCCGACCGCCTCCTCCCCCCGTGACGCAGACGACGCTGAGGTGGGGTCCTAGAAGGGGACCAGCCAGGAGGAGGAGGCCCCGGAGGTGCCGCAAGGCAACCTCCCGGACTTTGGACCGGACTCCGCACCGGAACCTTTGGTGGTTCCGGAGTCCGGCGGGCGGCCCCTTCGTGAGAAGGGCGAGACAGCAACGCTGGTGGCCTCCGTCCAACCGGAGGCGCCGGATAACTTGCTGGAGGCGCTTAACGGCGCTTCCATCGACGAGGAGCACCGCACTGTCATGAGTGCGGTGATTCAGAAGGTTCAGTCCGCCAAGAGCGGGCTGACCAAAGCCTACACTAGCCTTCTAACAGGCTTTGAGGTATGTGATTAAGATATGTAAAAATAGTACCGCATAGACAGTAGCCCCTGATGCTCGGTTCGGTGTTCGGAAAGAAAAGCCGAACTGAGGATCTAAAAAGATATACGCAGGAGTCTAACACAAATATGTCAATATGGGAATGCAGGCTGCGCCGCTGACCTCTGCCGTGCTGACTGCAGAGGTCAATGCCTTGAAGCAGAGCCTCGAGCGGTCCGAGATCGAGCTCGGCCGTGCCAAGAAGCAGCTCGAGGACAAGGAAGGTAAGTAACACCTTATTAAAGTTGTACCTTATAGAAAAGGATTTTGGTTGCAAAAAATGACAGGAATAACGTGGGTACTCCAGGGGCTATGAACGAGGTGGCGACCCTGAAGGAGGCAGTGTCCCGGCCAAACACAATGCAGCCGCGGAACGCACCGAGCGAGAGAAGCAGGAGGCGCGGGTGGCGGAGGTACGGCAAGGGCTCCAGGCTCTCATGGAAAAACACGAGAGTCTGGAGCGTGACTCGAAGACTCGAGAGTCCAAGCTCGCGTCGGCTCTTGAGAGTGCCAAAGCCCCTAAGGCCGAAGCCCAAAAGGCCCTCTAGGAAATTGAGGCAGTAAAGAAGATAGCGGCGGGTAAGGCATTCTTCATGCAAAGCAAGCATGTAAAAGTGAATTACTTGTTACTTACCCGAATTCGGAGCTCTCTAGGAGCATCCGCAGATCTTCCCCGTAGCGTGTCCGATGCTGCCGCGTTCTACAGAGCCGAAGAGGGGAGCTCGACAGAAAAGGTGTTCTGGTCTCAGTATGCTAAGGCCGGACATCCGGTGCCCCTGAGCGACCAGCTGAAGCAGCTGGTCGAGCTCCACAAGGTGGCCGAACATGCCGTGAAGGGCCTCATAGTTCGGCTGTGGCCCAAAGAAGCCATGCCTGGGAGCTACTTCGGTCTGGTGCGGCGGCTGGTGGACGCCTATCCATGGGTTGACGTCATCAAGCATTCCGCCTGCATTGAAGGTGCCCGTCAGGCCCTTGCCCGCGCTAAGGTGCACTAGGGCAAGATGGACGCCGAGAAGCTTGTGACGGACGCGCCACCGCCGGGCAAGAAGTATCGCACGCCCGAGATGTATTATAAGAGTGTCCTGAAGGGTGCCCGCCTTATTGCGGGTGAATGCTCCAAAGATGTAATTTTTGAGTAGACTCGCATTTTGTTATCATGTGCGCTGAAAACTTTGTTCATATGAGCTAAGCAACGCTTGTTAATTTAAAATATTACCTTTTATGCAGCCATTTATCAAATCTGAGAGATGGCAAGTCGTTGGCTTCTGCCCCCCTGCCACGAGTGCTGGGGTGTTCGGGATAAACATGATCGCTCTTGTTCCCATTTTTGGGTCCTTCTAGGGAGGCGCTCAACACGACTAACGAGGCAACCGGACTTATAATGCTTGAACACTCTCACTTAGCCATAGAATTCTATAATTTTAAATTTTGGCGAAGCCCCTAGTGTTTGGAAGACCGAATTCGGGGCGCTATCCAGGCCTGGGGCCGGACAAAGCTGGCTCTTCGCTCTAAGCGGCATAAGTATTTAGAGACTCGAAAAGACCTCTCGAACAGCGACTAGCTCTCGCCTTATCATGACGGTAAGTTTTAGCTTTCTCCACTGAGGTGCTCGTCCCAGCTCAACTGGGGCACAATCGCAGTGGTTCTCCCAGCGCTACCTTAGCCGATATAACGGAACGTAAGGTACCAAAACATGGGAGCCGGGCAAACCCAACTATTGACCCAAGACATGATTCGGAGCTGATGCATATAATGCTATAAGTTCGGGGTGCCGCACTTGTGAAAGTGTTCGGACTTACCACCATAATTTGGGGAACTTAAACCCCTGGTGTATTTGGCCGTACCAAAGCGTACGGGTGCAACATGTCATGAGTGAACATATATAAAAAGGAATGCAATGATAGGCAAAAAGTGATGCATTATTTATTCGAAAAATACTGCAATGAAGGCAGAACGATACAAATAGTGCGATAAGCAAGGGGTGGGAATATTTAACATGTCCCCCTCCAGGGGTAGGCTGTGGCATGGTGTATAAAACAGGTATAATGCTCGTAATGGAGACCACCTGGATACTCGTCGTAGCTTTTCTGCTTCCCTGGCTGTTGCATCGTGAGTTCGGCAGGTCTACTGCCAGACAGGGCTTCTAAAAAATGGAGTCCTGAGGATAAGAAGAAAAAGAAGAAAAAAAGATGACACATTTGGGAGCCCCTGGTGTGGTTGAGCCACACTCTGGGCGTGCCGTGGTCGTGCCCCTCCCCCTATGCCCATGGTATCTCTAGAGCGTAGTGATGTACGCGTGGTACTTGTCTCGCAATTTTGCAAGGGCTGGGTTTGGGGCCACATTGCTACGCGTGCTCGGAACGTGCCAGGTGGTCTTGTTGTAGGTTACTCCGGGCACGCTTGACAGTGTCCGGTCGCTTAACAGCCGGACTCGAGAATTTCCTTGAGAGGCTACTCTGTACTTCCGCCGCGAGAGCCGTTGTATGCTCCTCTGTTCGTAGAGAGCATTCGGTGTTTCCGTTGACCGTGATAACTCCTCGAGGGCCTGGCATCTTGAGCTTGAAGTATGCATAGTGCGGCACCGCATTGAACTTTGCAAATGCGGTTCGTCCGAGCAGTGCATGATAGCCGCTGTGGAACGGGACTATGTCGAAGATTAACTCCTCGCTTCGGAAGTTATCCGGGGATCCGAAGACCACTTCAAGTGTAACTGAGCCTGTACAATTGGCCTCTACACCTGGTATGATGCCTTTGAAGGTCATCTTTGTGGGTTTAATCCTTGAGGGGTCTATGCCCATCTTGCGTACTGTATCCTGATAAAGCAGGTTCAGGCTGCTGCCGCCGTCCATCAGGACTCTAGTGAGGTGAAATCCGTCGATAATTGGGTCTAAAACCAACGCGGCGAATCCGCCATGGAGGATGCTGGTGGGGTGGTCCCTTCGATCGAAAGTGATCGGGTAGGAGGACCACGGATTGAACTTTGGGGCGACTGGCTCCATCGCATATACGTCCCTGAGTGCACGCTTCCGCTCCCTTTTGGGTATGTGGGTTGCGTATATCATGTTCACCGTCCGGACTTGTGGGGGGAAACCCTTCTGTCCTCTATTGTTCGGCGGTCGTGTCTCCTCCTCGTCATCGCTATGCAGCCCTGCCTGCTTGAACACCCAACAATCCATGTTGGTGTGATTAGCTGGCTTTTGGGGGGTGTCGTGTATCTGGCACAAGCGATCGAGTATCCGGTCCAAATTGGACGGGCCCGGAGTGGTTCTTTTGAATGGCTTTTTCCGCTGACCAGATTTAGAGCCTCTGAATCCGGCGTTGACTGCCGTATCTTCAGTATTATCGCCGGTAATGCGGCGCTTGTGCTTATTGCGACGTGACCTGCCATTGCTGTCTTTGGTATCCGAGCTACCAGAGTTTTGGTTACGTTGTTACTGCGGGCTAGCCATCTGTCTTCTCCCGCACAAAAGCGGGTCATGAGTGATGTGAGAGCTGCCATTGATTTCGGCTTTTCCTGTCCTAGGTGCCGGGCAAGCCATTCGTCGCGGATGTTGTGTTTGAAGGCTGGAAGGGCCTCAGTGTCTGGACAGTCGACGATTTGATTTTTCTTGGTTAAGAACCGTGTCCAGAATTGTCTGGCCGATTCGTCTGGCTGCTGAAATATGTGGCTTAGGTCATCGGCGTCTGGTGGTCGCACATATGTGCCCTGGAAGTTATCGAGGAATGCGGCTTCCAGGTCCTCCCAACACCCAATTGATTCTGCTGGCAGGATGTTAAGCCAATGCCGAGCTGGTCCTTTAAGCTTGAGTGGGAGGTATTTGATGGAGTGAAGATCATCACCGCAGGCCATGTGGATATGAAGGAGATAGTCTTCGATCCAAACCGCAGGATCTGTTATGCCATCGTAGGATTCAATGTTCACAGGTTTGAACCCTTCGGGGATTCGATGATCCATTACTTCATCTGTGAAGCATAGTGGGTGTGTGCCGCCTCTGTATTGGGCTATATCACGACGCAGCTCAAACGAGCTTTGTCTATTGTGTTCGGCCCGGCCGGGATTGCTGTATCCGGCGTGACGGTTGTTGTCGCGTATCGTGGGGTGCCCACGCGATCCGTAGATTGATCTTGTTTGTCTTGCCTTATCCTCAAATATGTCTTGCAAGTCCGGCATGTTCCCCCATGACTTTGTACTTTTCGAGCGACGCTGGGGTATGGCTTTAGTGGAGGGCCTAGAGGCCTCTCTGTCGCGGCCACGAGGTGGCCGGTCGGCCGTATTGTGCGCTGGTGATGTAGGTTTATGTGCTTCCTCCTCTAATCGGGGCAGCAGCTTGCGTTTGGGGTAGCTTTTGGAGGGGCGTTCGAGTTCATACTCTTTGGCCACAAGGACTTCAGTCCAACTGTCGGCTAGCAAATCTTGGTCAGCTCTAAGTTGTTGGTGCTTTTTCTTGAGGCTGCTTGCCGTGGCCATAAGCCTGCGTTTAAAACGCTCTTGTTCGACGGGATCCTCAGGCACGACAAATTCGTCGTCGTCGAGGCTTGCCTCGTCTCCGGAGGGAGGCATGTAATTATCGTCCTCTACCTCTTTGTCTGCCGCTCTCTCACGAGGGCTGGCTTCTCCATCCTCCTGTGTTGAATCTTGTTGGAGGGGGTTGTCTTCGGCACTGTCCGGTGTGTTATTATCTCCGGTGCCGGAACCTCCATTCTTGCTGTGGGGGATTTGGAGCGGTGCCGCTAACGCCGGCGCTTAGGCTGTTTTTTGGAGGGGTCATCCTCCGCTGTTCCATCGCCATTCCCATCCTTTGGGATGTCCAGCATGTATATGTCGTATGACGAGGTGGCTTTCAAGTGCCCTGTAGGCGTTGGTTCTTGGTCGTCTCCGGCATCGTCATCCATACCGTAGATGTCTTCGGAGTCGAAATCTAGCATGTCGATTAAGTCATCGACAGTGGCTACGAAGTGGGTGGTGGGTGGGATTTGAATTTCTTCGTCGTCCGCATCCCAACCGTCCTGGCCATAATCCGGCCAAGGCTCTCCTGATAAAGAGAGACACTTTAGCGAATTCAGGATGTCGCCGAAAGGAAGTGCTGAAAGATGTCTGCAGCTGTGAACTCCATGATCGGTGCCCAATCGGGTTCGACTGATAGGGGCGCGGAAGGTTCGGGGTCCGGAGAGGAGTCCGGCACCTTCGAGTCACGAGCTTCACAAGGGACAGGATCGGTATTCGGCTTTATCGCCGTAGGGGTAGCAGCCTCCGAGGCGGCGTCCAGCCACCCATCCTCGATCGGCGCAGTCGGCTCCGAGCTAAAGGTCGGAGCGAACTCTGGTGCGGCCTCCAGGGCACTGTCCGGCGGTAGAGCTAAATCATGCCCATCGTGACAGTGCGGCACGCTCGGCTGTGGCTTGAATCCGTCGAAGATCAAGTCTCTGCGGATGTCGGCCGTATAGTTCAAACTTCCAATCTGACCTGATGGCCAGGGGCGTAGCTTTCGATCTGCTCCAGATGGCCAAGTGAATTGGCCCGCAGTGCGAAGCCGCCGAATACGAAGATCTATCCGGGGAGAAAAGTCTCGCCTCGGACCGCGTCGTTGTTGATGATCGAAGGAGCCATCGGGCCTATAGGTGACGACACAGAGGAACTCTCAACGAGAGCACCAATGTCGGTGTCAAAACTGGCGGATCTCGGGTAGGGGGTCCCGAACTGTGCGTCTAGGCGGATGGTAACAGGAGACAAGGGACACGATGTTTTTACCCAGGTTTTGGCCCTCTCGGTGGAGGTAAAACCCTACTCCTGCTTGATTAATATTGATGATATGGGTAGTACAAGAGTAGATCTACCACGAGATCAAGGAGGCTAAACCCTAGAAGCTAGCCTATGGTATGATTGTTGTTCGTCCTACGGACTAAAACCCCTCCGGTTTATATAGACATCGGAGAGGGCTAGGGTTACATAGAGTCGGTTACAATGGTAGTAGATCTACATATCCGTATCGCCAAGCTTGCCTTCCACGCCAAGGGAAGTCCCATCCGGACACGGGACGAAGTCTTCAATCTTGTATCTTCATAGTCTTCGAGTCCGGCCAATGATGATAGTTCGGCTATCCGGACACCCCCTAGTCCAGGAATCCCTCAATAAGCGTCACAAAAATAATGGTGACACCCCAAACACGGCAGTCGGTGCCGGATTCCGCGGCTCCCAATCCGGTCAGCGGAAAGAGAACAATACAGGCCCATCCGGCCCGGGCAGCATACTCGACCAACCATGTCAAATTCATGGTACCCCTGGAATGGCAACCAATCATACCAATAGAGAATGCCGGATCTTCAAAACAAAATAGCCGGTCGTGCGCCGAAAACAATAAAAAGGGGTCTCAAAGCTATGAAGACAACGAGGAGCCCAGACCATCAAACATTATGATGTAAAAGAAAAATCCTACGCAAACCAACAAGGGAACGAATGTGTACTCCTCGGGATGCCGACTCAACAATACAAGCCACGCCACGGTACAAAAATACGGCCGATCATCTCCGGTCACACAAACCGTCCAGCCAACTTCAACCATGGCAATTCAATTACACTTACCATCGACCCAAGAGTTGGTGGGTTCCACCTCACACGAGCCACTATTGGCATAAACAACAGCCCAAACTTGCTTCGCCAAGACACGGTTCACCAGATAGGTATTGATCGCTCGAGGATCAA
This sequence comes from Triticum timopheevii, assembly GCA_963921465.1. Lineage (NCBI taxonomy): Eukaryota > Viridiplantae > Streptophyta > Magnoliopsida > Poales > Poaceae > Triticum > Triticum timopheevii. The sequence continues at coordinate 176,962,856 of OY997272.1, forward strand.
GCCCACTAAAAACATCTTCTCAAAGATGTCATTCCAGGTGCAAAGGCCAAGTCTTACAGGCCCACCACCCTGGAGGTTGTCTTCGGATCACCAAACAAACACCACACCGAAGAGTAAATCTTCGGCATTGTCCCCTTATACAGTAACTATTATATACTACCGGGACGAACCGCGTTGGCTCGACTCAACGCGGTACCACACCATGCCAAACCCATGTGACATAGTCACGATTATGGGCAAGGCCGAACTCCACCCCGACACTGGAAAGTATACCGTCGCTGAGGTAGTGAGTTGTGCCTTTCTATCGAACCTCGATTCGACAGCCAACCCCCCGGACACCAACAAAGGAGTCCGAGCTACTTTACGGCATGATAGCCCGGCTTGACCAGGCTCCTACCAAGCACCTGCGGTTCAACCACCCTATGACACACAAATGCCTCAAAGCATTTTTTTTCTTTACAGGCTCACTTTTGTGCAGAACAAGACTGGCGACATGGAATCAGCTCGGACGCACAAAGAGGGAATACACAAGTATTCCCCAAGAAGACAGTCCAGATACACTTTGGATCCGCACACAGCTTCCTCCCGTCCGGTCGCAACAGGCTCACTTTTGTGCAGAACAGGACTGGCGACATGGAATCAGCTCGGACGCACAAAGAGGTACACAAGTATTCCCCAAAAAGACAGTCCGGATACACTTCGGATCCGCACACAGCTTCCTCCCGTCCGGTCGCAACAGGTTCCTCCAGTACACCTCCTTTTATAGCATAAACCATACTTGTACGCATAGACGTGTCACTCCACTAGAACATGTAGGACTATATGACACTTACCGGCCGTCATTCCTCATTGACGCCTTTTTCGTCAAAACGGCACTCAAACATAGTGTCATGCCCCACTATGCCAGGGGCTTCATTGTCCTCATAATATGGCAACAAAGTCCGGCCACCCTCTTGGTCGCTCGGCACCCCGAACTTATAGCACTATATGCATCAGCTCTGAATCATGTCTTGGGTCATTAGTTGGGTTTGCCCAGCTCCCATGTTTTGGTACCTTACGTTCCGCTCCGTCGGCTAAGGTAGAGCTGGGAGAACTACTACGACTGTGTCCCGATTCTTTCGGATGAGCACCTCAGTAGAGAAAGCCGAAAACTGACTGTCATGATACGGCGAGAGCTAGTCAGCTGTTCGAGAGGTTGTAAAATCTTTAAGGATTTATTCCGCATAATGCCATAACAAATGCAAGGTGCGACGGATCGGTCTTTCAAGCAGACGCTGTTAGAGCCCCTCGTACGGTCTTCCAAACACCAGGGGCTGCGCCTACCATACTTGAATTCCTATGGCTAAGTGAGAGTGATAAAGCCCTATAGTCTGATTGCCTTGTTCGCTGTGATGAACGCCTCCTTCAAGGACCCAAGAATGGGATAAAGAGTGTTCAGGTATATCACGAACACCCCCATACTCGCTACGTGGGGGCAGAAGCCGACGACTGGCCAACTCTCAGGATTCATATATACCAAACGGCCGCACAGGAAGAAAAAACTTTCATATAACAGGCAATAAATAATAACAGTGCCAGTGTCCCGCATTACAAAGGATAGCATGACTGCCTTCAGGGAAATATAATGTCTTTGGTACATTGTTCCCCCACAAGGCGGGCTCCTTTCAGGACACCATCATAATATAATTCAGGCTTGTGTTGTTCCTCACCCGCCGGTGGTCCCTCAGTCATCAGCTTTTCAGCATCAAGCTTCCCCCAGTGCACCTTCACATGGGCAAATGCCATGCGTGCACCTTCTATACAGACCGAGCGCTTAATGACTTCAAGCCGAGGGCAAGCACCAACAATCCGCTTCACGAGTCCGAAGTAACTGCTTGGAATTGGCTCAGCGGGCCACAACCGGACAACTAAGTCCTTCATGGCTAGTTCGGCCGCCTGGTGCAGTTTGATCAGCTGCTTCAGCTGATCGACAAAGGGCACCGGATAATTCGGCACCAAATACTGCGACCAGAAATGATTTTTCACAGACTTCTTCTCCTCAGCCCGGTAGAATTGAGCAGCATTAGATATGCTGCGTGGGAAGTCTGCAAATGCCCCTGGAGAAACAAGAATTCAATTTGTCACTTTGCGTTTCTCCTGTTACTATATAAAAATCGCTTTGAGCAAAAAAGCCTTACCAGCCGCAATCCTCCTCGCCTCCTGAATGTCCTTCAGAGCGCCTTGGGCTTCCTCCCGAACATCATCTGTGGCTTGGAGGGCTTGGGCGAGTTCGGGTTCTTTCCCTGCTAGACTCTGCTCCAAGGTCTCGCTTCTCTTCACGGCCTCCTGGAGCTCTTGTTCAGCTTCAATGACCCTGGCCTCGTGCTTCTCGCGAAGAGCCTGCTCCACGGCGGCCTTCTTGTCGGCTTCGGCCACAGCCTTCTTCAGCGCCTCAATTTCAGCATTTGCTCCTAGAGCAAATAGTGCAAATGATTTCATCAGGCACAACTACTCATTTGTGCTTAATTTATCAAAGGTTTTGACATACCTTGCTTGTCCTCCAACTGTTTCTTCACTTGGCCAAGTTCTTCTTCAGTCCGCTCTAGACTCTGCTTTAGTCCGGACACTTCCACGGTACGAGAGGTGGTCGTCGCTACAGACGCCTGCTTTCAAAAAAGAGATACATGTCATTAACTGAGTCTCCTGCGAAGCGGAATTTGATCCTCTGTCCGGTTCTCTCACTTTCACTGGACAGTGCATCATGGGCTACTATTCATACAATGACAACCTTCAAAGGTTTCTAAAAATATACCTCAAAGCCTTTTATAAGGCTAATGCGGGATTCATTTAGTTCGCTCTCGGCGGGCTGAATCTTTTCAATCACCGCACCCATAAGGGCGCGATGTTCATCGATGATGGACGCATTCTTTAGCGCTGTCGATAGGCCGCCCTGCAGCTCTGTTTGGACAGAGGTTTCCGGCGAAGCGGGCTTGCCTCCTTCCGTCAAGGGGGGCTGCCTGCCTGATCCTGGAGCTTCGAAGGTCTCTAGGACTGTGTCCGGCTGTGGGCCGAATCTAAAATCGCCCCCGCCGTCGACGTTCATGGGAACCGTTGCTGCCGTGTATCCGGCCCCAGAGGTGTGCCCTCCCTGGTATGGGTCCTGCTGAGACGACACCTCGGTGTCACGCCCAGGCTTCGGGGAAGGGGCCTCCGGAGGCGTCTTGCTCTCTAGGGCATCTGAGCTCGGCGAATCCTTCGATGAGGACTGTTCGGCGCGAGACCTCGCTGGGCTGCACAAAGTATGGCGCAAGTTAAAGTATTGCACCTTAGTAATCCTGGGTGCTTAGGCGTGTTTGGATTTTGTGTACTCACGATTTTACCGGGGGCTGGGCCCTGGGTTCCCACTCCGGGCTGCTATTGGTAGCCGTGGTGGACGCCTCTAGAAGGGATTTTTTTCCCTATTCGGTGATTCGGCCTCCAAGGATAAGGAGGCCGTCCTTTTCTTCCCTCCACCCCGTGGAGGACTCGTCTTCTTCCTCCTCCTCTTCATCTTCGGAGGAAGGATGGGCGTTGAAGTCTTTGGATTTTGTGTCCAAGGCACCACGGCGACGGAGGCCGCTCCGGGTCTCCTTGGCCTCCTTGAAGGCCTCTTTCTTCGGCGCCTTGTAAGGCGCCGGGACCAGCATCTTCGTCATAGGAGGTCCTGCCGGTTCCTCCGGCAGCGGGGCCGGACAATGTATCTGCCCCACCTTCTTCGTCCATTCCTGGGATAATTGCGGAGAGCATGCGTCTCCCTCGGGATATGCCAGATAAACATGGATAGACAAAACATAGTGATAACTTAACGGACTTGCGGAGTGGGACAGTTGATACCCGCGGTCCTCGACGGAGCCCGGCCACGGTTTGCCGGACTTGAAGAGAACCTTCCAGATATCCTTGTGTGAGGAGCCGTAGAGCTCGCACAGGGTCTGGTGCTCGGCCGGGTTCTATTCCCAAAAATTACAGGCCCGGTGCTGGCAAGGGAGAACCAGGCAAACTAACATCACCTGGACTACATTGACGAGTTTGACATCCTTGTCTACCACGCCCTTGACGCGTGTTTGGAGCACTGATAGCTCATCGGATGAGGACCAGTTCAGGCCCTTCTTGGGCCAGGACGTGAGCCGCAGGGGGGCTCCGGATCTGAATTCGGGAGCAACGGCCCACTTTTTACCGCCCGGCTCAGTGATGTAGAACCATGCTGCTGCCACTCCTTAACGGAATCATTGAAGGTGCATGTCGGCCGTGTGACCTTGGGCATCTTGCTCACCATGGCGCCGCCGCACTCGGCGTGCTCGACGTTCACCACCTTGGGCTTCACATTAAAGATCCATAAGCCAAAGTGGGGCGAAATACGGAGAAAGGCCTCACACACGACGATAAACGTCGAGATGTTAAGGAAAGAATTAGGGGACAGATCACGAAAATCAATCCCGTACTAATACATGATGGCACAAACAAATGGGTGAAGGGGAACGCGAGCCCGCGGACAAAATGAGGAAGAATCACGACCCTCTCATGAGGCTCCGGATTAGGGACAATCTATCCCGCCGTCGGAAGACGATGGCCGATTTTCTTGGCCAGGTACCCGGCCTCTCGAAGCTTTTTAATATCCTTCTCCTGGACAGTAGAGACCATCCATTTGCCTCCTGCTCCGGATCCGGACATCTTCGGAGAACCGCTTTTTGGTGGAGAAGACGAGCGCTTGGGCGCTGGGGCTCGTGCGAAGGGGAATGGACGAGCGAAAGGAAAAGGTGTGGGTAAAGAAGAAGAGGCATTTTCTCTTTATAGAGGCTACAAAAACTTTTGCGCCTCCCTACCTGCCTGGTGGAACCTGCTCGTTCCCCACTCGCCGCGATTGGCGGTACGGTTGGGTTACCCGCACCCGTATTGATGAACATCCCGCAATAAGGGGAACACGATCTCTGCTTCGATGAGGCGTGCCAATAAAACCGCCTTGCAATGTGTGTCGTGGCAGGCCAAGAAAAACCGGTTCATATTAACCCAGGCCGCGGCGTGAGGGAACACCGTGAAAAATTGTCAGCAGATTAGATTTGTAAAGTGTTATGCTCTCTACGGTGGTGTGCGGAAATTATTTTATGTAGCCGGACACGATCCTCAATCTACTTTGGAGTATTCGGAGATGGAACCCGCCTTGCAATGCCGAAGACAATCTGTGCGCGGACTCATCGTCATTGAAGCCTAGTTTAGGGGCTACTGAGGGAGTCCTGGATTAGGGGGTATCCAGACAGCCGGACTATACACTTTGGCCGGACTGTTGGACTATGAAGATACAAGACTCAATACTTCGTCCCGTGTCCGAATGGGACTCTCCTTTGTGTGGAAGAAAAGCTTGGCGATCCGGATGTGAGATCTCCTTCTTTGTAACCGACTCTGTGTAACCCTAGCCTCCTCCGGTGTCTATATAAACCGAAGGGTTTAGTCCGTAGGACGAGAACAATCAGAATCGTAGGCTAGCTTCTAGGGTTTAGCCTCTACGATCTCGTGGTAGATCAACTATTGTAATACTCATATCATCAAGATCAATCAATCAGGAAGTAGGGTATTACCTCCATCGAGAGGGCCCGAACCTGGGTAAAACATCGTGTCCCCTGCCTCCTGTTACCATTAGCCTTAGACGCACAATTTGGGACCCCCTACCCAAGATCCGCCGGTTTTGACACCGACAGGCGGCGCTGCAAGCAAGGAGTGAAGGTTTCAACTAGGAAAGGAAGGCGGAAACAGGGGAAATATGTATTTTGGTAAGGGGGACGGCCGGGAGGTAGATATTTCCACGGAAGCCAAAAATTTGGAATCGCTTCAGTGAAAAACTGGTGTGCAAAGTGTCATCAGACACGGTCCCTTATTCAGAACTCATCACAGACACGTGTGCGATGAGTTTGAACCAGTCCCTTATTGACACGTGTGTGCAAAGTGTCAATTATGTGAACATCACAAGCGATTTAGATAGCTTAACCCGTGTGCGATGAGTTTGAATGTCAAAATTTTTGGTTCAAATTTCCCTGGTTACAGTACTCATCCACGTCATTACATGATTTGGGTACACAAAGGAGACTATAGCACACCCACACTTCCTAATCGAACAAGTTCAGCAATTAACAGAGCTAGCTGGCCTAAACATTACTCTAACAAATTAAAGACCGGCGCTCTTAATTAAACAAAACAAAGAGTACTACTACGGCCGGTGCTCGTCAATCTCCGCCGCCTCCTCCATGTCCAGCACGCGCCCGACGGTCTCCGGGGGACGGAGCTCCATGGCATCCATCACACCATATTCGGCAAGCATCTTTCCATCTGCGTCTGCCATCTCTTTGGAAAAGGCCGCCACAAGCTGGGCGTGGGCGTCCGTGATCTGGGCTTGGACGGGCTCCGTTGTCGCAAGATATGCGGCGGAGGAACAGACTGATGCTCGAACGTTCTCGGCGATTGCCAACTCTTCGGCCGTGGGTTGCCAACCATTGTCGGAGAAGCTTCGTTTGATTTCTGCAGTGACCACCATGAGCTGGGCGTGGGCAGCCTCCATCAGGGCTAAGGCCACCGTTGTGGAATGGATAGTCGTTGTGCCGCTCTCGCCAGCTGCGATCCCCGAGGCAGATGTTGCTGCCGCCACCTGAGAAGCAACAGCATCCGTTTGGGCTGCCATGGCCGCCCGGTCGTAGATTACGGCCGCGCACATGCACCATGTTAGCACGCGCATGGCGGCTGCGGCCGCGCTCTCGCCGTTGTGGGCCACCGAAGTTGCCCTCACGACGTGGATCCACGTCCCCATCTTTCACTGGCGATGATTGAACAGTTAAATGATATTTGGGGAGCGAGCTAGTGTGCTTGACACGCCGGCTGTGGACTGTAGCCGACGCACCTTCTCACGTAAGCCATAGGCGTACTATACACCGACGGTGCTCCAGGATATTTTGTACTGCATCTCACACAGTTGGTGATAATAAACTGTGTGGGATCTACTTGATTTTTTAATTTTGATTTGAATTACATAATGGGGTCACAACGGCAATGGACAGTGTTTGAATTGCTAGATCTTTTATCTGCAGTGAACATGCAACTATATGTGTGTCATAAAAAAATTGGAATTGTTCAGGGTTCGTTTGGACATTTTTATACGCTAACTTGGTTTTCTAGGCATTTCAGGTGCACAATTCAAAATTAAACCACATGCTCCAGTCTAAAAACGGGTTGCAAAACCAAATGTTTGTCCTTGGTTGCAAGCTTAGGTCACATGCAAGAAATGAGAATGAATGTCAAAAACCTTGACACTGTCGCTCAGCCGCTAACATTGAGATACATGCTTTTAACATTCTAGTAAATTGAAAACTTGTCTAAAATTCATGAAACTTGAGATGATATCATGGAACGGCAGCGACATTCCATGGTAAAAATATTGTCCCATTTGGGGCAGGTGCCGGTATAAGCTTCTCGCAAACCAGAGCTTCTCTCACAACAAACCTGTTGGTTTCAGTAGGGTACGTGCCACCTTGGGGGACGAAATTATATATGTTGCCTCTTCTTACTTTCAAAATGTTTCTCGTGTCAATATAGAACAACAAGAGTGTTGTGTCAATTTTTGAATTTTTTGGGGTTTGTGTTGACATTTTTTATGCATTAATTGCGTTTTCAATGCATTTATGAGCACAATTCAAATTTGAACTACATGCACATGCTCTAATGCATATAAATTGGTTGAAAATTTAAATTTGTGTCCTTGGTTGCATGCTTAGGTCCCATGCAAGAAATGGGAATGAATTTCAAACACCCTGCCACCGTCACTCGGCCGCAAACATTGAGATTCCTGGTTTTTAGATTCTAGTAAATCCAAAACTCGTCTGAAATTCATGAAACTTGGCATGATATCATGGAGCAGCATCAACATGTCGTGGTAAATTTTTTGTCCCATTTGGGGTAGGTTTGGGTATAAGCTTCTGACAAACCAGAGCTTCTCACAACAAGCCTGATGGTTTCGGTAGGGAATGTCCCACCTTTGGGGACGAAATGATATCACCTGCCTCTTATTGCTTTCAAAAAATTTCTAGTGTCAACATAGAACAACAGGAGTGTTGTGTCAATTTTTGGGATTTTTCGGGGTTCGTTTGGACATTTTTATGTATTAATTGAGTTTTCGATGCTTTTATGTGCATAATTAAAATTTGAACTACATGCACATGCTCTAATGCATATAAATTGGTTGAAAATTCAAATTTGTGTACTTGGTTGCATGCTTAGGTCCCATGCAAGAAATGGGAATGAATGTCAAACACCTTGCCACCGTCACTCGGCCGCAAACATTGAGATTCCTGGTTTTTAAATTCTAGTAAATCCAAAACTTGTCTGAAATTCATGAAACTTGGGATGCTATCATTGAGCGGCATCAACATGCCATGGTAAATTTTTTGTCCCATTTGGGGCAGGTTTGGGTACAAGCTTCTCACAAACCAGAGCTTCTCATAACAAGCCTGATGTTTTCGGTAGGGAATGTCCCACCTTTGGGGACGATATGATATCAACTGCCTCTTATTGATTTCAAAAAATTTCTAGTGTCAACATAGAACAACAGGAATGTCCTGTCATTTTTTGGGGGTTTTCGGGGTTCGTTTGGACATTTTTATGCATTAATTGAGTTTTCGATGCATTTATGTGCATAATTCAAATTTGAACTACATTCACATGCTCTAATGCATTTAAATTGGTTGAAAATTCAAATTTGTGTCCTTGGTTGCATGCTTCGGTCCCATGCAAGAAATGAGAATGAATGTCAAACACCCTGCCACCGTCACTCGGCCACAGACATTGAGATTCCTGGTTTTTAGATTCTAGTAAACCAAAAACTCATTTGACATTCATGAAACTTGGCATGCTATCATGGAGCGGCATCAACATGCTGTGGCAACTTTTTTGTCCCATTTGGAGCAGGTTTGGGTATAAGCTTCTCACAAACCAGAGCTTCTCACAAAAAGCCTAATGGTTTCGGTAGGGAACGTCCCACCTTCGGGGACGAAATGATATCCACTGCCTCTTATTGCTTTCAAATTTTTTCTAGTGTCAACATAGAACAACAGGAGTGGTGTGTTAAATTTTGTAATTTTTTGGGGTTCGTTTGGACATTTTTTACATTAACTGGGTTTTCTAGGCATTTTATGTGCAGAATTCAAATTTGAACTACATGCACATGCTCCAATGCATATAAATTGGTTTAAAAATCAAATCTTTTTCCTTGGGTGCATGCTTAGGTCCCATGCAAGAAATGAGAATGAATTTCAAACACTAGGGCACTGTTGATTGCCGGCAAAATGTTGAGATACTTTGTTTTTAAATTCTAGCAAATCCAAAACTTGTCTGAAATTCATGAAACTTGGCATCATATCATGGAATGGCACCCGACATGATGTGGTATTTTTCGTGTCCATTTTGAGAGAAGAAGCACTCGAATAACAGACAACAAAGGCTTTTTCAAACAAATAGTTGTCACTCTAACCTCGCAAATGTTTGCATAATTCAAATCGGGTGCTTTATGTTAACCATTCACGTGACACCATGTGTCTTCATTTTAATGGCTATAGGAGGTGCCGTGCGGACAACTGCTTGACTGAACGGGAGGCGTGCGAGCGCAGTCCGGTGCGCAGGCTGACCAAGAGGCGTGCAAGCTGTCCTCCAATGTGCAGGCTCATTGGGAAGCATGTGAGTTGTACGCTGCGCAGGCTCATTGGGAATCAAGCCCTTTGACTTCCAAGGCCGCCCGCCTTCCTCTCCATTAATGGTGCTCGAGCCGCTACTTAATAAGGGCGGCCTTACTATTCGCCTCCCATTCCCCTCCCTCCTGCAGACCTCCACCAACGTCATGGCGCAGAAGGATCATCTGCCACTAGTCTTCAAATTTGGTGAAGTCGACTCCGAGCCGGAGGAGATAGAAAATAAGGAGGAAAGGGGCCTCATGGACAGGGCCCAGAACGAGTTGGTTGCGGTTGTTGCTGCCCCCGCTCCCGTCCCAGCTCCCATCCCCACGCCCGCGCCAGCGACCATCCCCTTAGCATTGATAGGCTGGTCGTCGAGCACTATCACAGAGTTGGAAGCTGTGGGCTCACCGAGGTCTCCGCGGACCCGCGTGGGCTCGTGTACATGCCAGCGCCAGCACCCGTGCCCATGCGCGCACCTCCACCCACCGCTGCGCCGGTCCCTATGCGTTTGGCTGCACCCGCCGCGCCCGTGCCTCTGCGCGCGCCCCCCTCAGCGGCATGGGACACTGCTGCCGACCGCTACCTCTCAGCGCCGCCAGCTGTCGTCCTGCCGCGCCCCGCCCGTCGATCGCGCAACGACATGATGTTTGATTTACAAGTGAAGAACATTCTGAGCTGCCTTGAAGACTTCAAGAACGGCGTCCCGGAGGATGACAACGACAAGGACGGTGCGGCACGCCGCCTCCGCCGCCGCCGGAAATAGTTTTTTTCTTGGGTTTAATATTGTATCTCGATCGCAAAAGTTTTAGATAGAACACCTGTATGCAAACCGACAGCTTCCCTAGGAAGCCAAGGGAAAATGTGCCCAGCAGGATTTGTGCAGCTCTTGATCGCAAAAGTTCTAGATAGAACACCCGTATGCAAAGCGAGAGCAGGATTGGTGCAGCTCTTCAACGCAAACGGTTGTTTTGGATGAGCCGTGTGCAACCACTAACGAACAATTTGGTAAGATTTGCAACTGTCATATTGGGTATGTTGCCATTTGTCAAACTTGAAAGATTAACATTTGTTGATCTAGTAACATTGCCATTTCTCAACCTTGTAACACTGTGATTTGTCAAAATATGCAGCTAAAAATCACTAGCACTATCTAATTTTTGCAACTAAAATTCAGTAATTAAGCATATATTTCATTCATAGATTAAGCACTCGTGCTTAATTTATACAAACAGTTCAACTCGACAGCTAAACTGACCAAATTTTTCCCCAATTGTTGCCAACCATGTACTGAAATACCTAATTCTACTTTATATACTAGCTAATTTAAAGTATGTTGTACAATTCCACCACATCTATAGTCAGATGAACTGAACAAAATAGCCCCTAAATACTACTACTACTAATACTACGGAGGGGCTTTGTACCACTTCTGGCAGCCTCTCCTCTGCCGAGCGCGCTTAGTAAGAGGCAGAGGAGTAGGAGCCTACCGACGAGCTGGACAAATGCAATACGGTGCCTGCCGCTGTTGCACGTTCGGCGACACTCGCCAGCTCGAACGCCCACTGCTGCTCCAGACGATCCCTCTCGAAGCAGTGGTTCTCCTCGTAGATCTCCTAATTCCTCGCCTCTGAGGCGGCATGTGCCGCGGACACGGCGGCGGTAAGGCTCTTTGCGTGCTCAACGAGGTTGTCCTCCTCCTCCTCCTGCAGGAACTCGGTGTAGTGCGCAAGGTCATTGACGCACGTGCCGGCATCCACCTCCGCCTCCCTCCTTCGGGCGCCGGTGGCGGAGCGGGTGATGACCCCGGCGGTCGACGGTGGGCTAGCAGCCAGGGCGGCCGACGATGGGGTGGCGGCCACGACCACTGTCGGTGTCAAAACCGGCGGATCTCGGGTAGGGGGTCCCGATCTATGCGTCTAGGCTGATGGTAACAGGAAGCAAGGGACACAATGTTTACCCAGGTTCGGGCCCTCTCGATGGAGGTAAAACCCTACTTCCTGCTTGATTAATATTGAAGATATGGGTAGTACAAGAGTAGATCTACCACGAGATCGTAGAGGCTAAACCCTAGAAGCTAGCCTATGATGGTATGATTGTAATTGTGATCGGCCTTCTAAGGACCAACCTCTCCGGTTTATATAGACACCAGAGAGGGCTAGGGTTTACACAGAGTCAGTTACAAGGAAGGAAACACAATATCCGGATTGCCAAGCTTGTCTTCCACGCAAAGGAGAGTCCCATCCGGACACGGGCCGAAGTCTTGAGTCTTGTATCTTCACGCTTCAATAGTCCGGATGATGTATACAGTCCGGCTGTCCGGATACCCCCTAATCCAGGACTCCCTCAGTAGCCCCTGAACCAGGCTTCAATGACGATGAGTCCGGCGCGCAGTCTTGTCTTCGGCATTGCAAGGCGGGTTCCTTCTCCGAATACTCCAGAATAATTATCGAACACTTGAATCATGTCCGGATCCATAAAATGATCTTCACGTACCACTGTAGAGAGAATGGGATTTCACAAATGCAATCTGCTAACAACTTTTTAGACAACACGACGTGTCATTACTGTCAGGTCATTATTCAAAACGTTTTCCTACAACCAGCCACAGCGCATCTTGCGAAGCGGTTTTCCCGACACGTCTTGTCAACGTAGAGATCATGTCCCCTTATCACGGGATTCTCATCAATACGGGTATGGGTAATCCCACCAGCCATCAATCGTGGCGCTTGGGAAGCAAGCGATTCTCAACGGGCAAGTGGGAAGGCACACCGCTTTCGGCGCCTCTATAAAGGGATAAGATTTCCCCATTTTCACCCACGCCTTCTTCCTCCTTTGCCCACCCATGCCCCCTCGAGCTCCAGCGCCCAAGCCCAAATCTTCCCCGCATGGCTAAATATGTCCGGAGCAAGAGGCAAGTGGGTGGCCTCCACCGTCAAGGAGAAGCCTATCACAAATCTTCGGGCGGCCAGATACTTGGCCGTAGACATAGCGCATTGGCTACCGGACGCCGGGCAGGTCATTCCGACCCCAGGACCCCACGAGAGGGTCGTGTTCGTCGCCCACTTCGTCCGTGGACTGGGATTTCCACTTCATCCCTTCGTCCACGGGCTCATGTTCTACTACGGGCTAGATTTCCATGATCTAGCCCCAAATTTCGTCCTCAACATCTCGGCGTTCATCGACGTATGCGAGGCCTTTCTTCGCATCAAGCCTCATTTTGGCTTGTGGCTGCAAACCTTCTGCGTGAAGCCGAAGATCGTGAGCGGCCAACAAGCGGAGTGCGGAGGTGCCATGGTGGGCAAGATGCCTAACGTCACTTGGCTTGACGGCTCCTTTGCGGAAACCGTAAAGGGGTGGTAGTCGGGGTGGTTCTACATCACCGAGCCGCGCGGCGCCAACTGGGCGGCGGCACCCGAGTTCTGATCCGGCACCCCCATGTGGCTCACCTCCTGGGAAAGGAAGGGCCTGTCCTGGGGTGAATCTACAGAGCTGGTCGAACTCCAAACCTGCATCAGGAGCATGAAGGACAAGAACATCAAGTTTGTTAATGTGATCTAGGTCATTCTCATTCGCTGGATTCTGCCATGCCAAAGGCGGGCATTCAATCTGTGGGAGTTCGTCCCGGCCGAACACCAGACGCTTCAGAGGCTCTACGACATGACGCATAAAGGCGCATGGAAGGTGTTGTTCAAGGCCTCCGAAGTACCTCCTCCCAAATCCGAGGACCGCGGGCTCCACGCAGCGCGGCCCCCTAGTCAGGTGAGTTTTCAGGCTGCCACCGGATTCTGTTCTTCCCAATATGTTTATGGGGGAGTCTTATTTAACTGTGCATAGTTGCTCAGGATTATGTGGAGACAGCAAAGCAGATTGACTGTCCGGCTCCTCTACCAGAAGGCCCCGCTGATGCTCTCTTCACGGAGATGCTGGTCCCGGCGCCGTACAAGGTGCCGGAGAAGAAGGCCGAAAAGAAGGCCCCAGGGACCCAAAAGGGTCTCCATCGTATGGTTGTGCTGGAAGCCTCGTCCGAAGACGACGAGGCACACTCCTCCCACGAAGGGGAGGAAGAAGAAGAAGAAGAAGACGCCCCATCCGAAAAGGATGAGGGGCCTGGAGAGGCGGACCAAGGGGCCGGAAAAGGCCCTCGGCGCAAGGCCATCATACCCACGTCATCCGACGACGACGAGACAGATTCCTCCCGCGGAGGCGGGAGGGAGCAAGAAGAAATCCTACCTCCCCGCATTGGGTAGGAGAAAAAGAGGAAAACCGCCCGGAGGGTGAGGCCCGGGCATCCAATAAGGGGAAGGGGTCCCTTCCGGACTATTCCGCCACAGCCGCTCTCAGCGAGGAGGGGTGGCTGCCCCGGGGGAAGCCCCCAGTGCGATCGTAAGTGTTCGCACTCTTTCATGTCTTCACTCCATAGCTTTTTATAACACCGAACATATGTGCAGTCTGGCCAGGGCTCACCCCGAGGTATCTTCTTCCGGGTCCCTGAGCGATTCAGAGATGAATTCGCTTCCGACGGCCACTACTCCTCAGCCTGCAAATGACACGGAGGTGTTGTCCCGAAGGCTCCCAGAGCGGGGGAGGTGACTCTGGAGACGCCCCAAGGCGGGATTCCAGATGTCGGATATGCGGGGTTCAAGATCCCCGCGGATCGTGTCGATGAGAGCCACCGCAAGCTGGGCTCTCAGCCGAACACCGTTCCGGAACCTTCAATGGTTCCAGACTCAGGCAGACATCCCCTTGTTAGGGAGGGCGAGCCATCTGCATCGAGGACTTCCGTGGCGCCCGAGGCGCCGGATTGTCTACTGGAAGCGCTTCGCGGCGCTTCCATGGATGAAGAGCACCGTACTCTTATGAGTGCGGTGATTTGGAAGGTTTCGTCCGCCAAGAGCGGACTAACCGAAGCTTGCACCAGCCTCCCGACAAGCTTTGAGGTAAGTAATAAATGTGTGTATAATTACCACCCGATAGGTAGTAGCCCCTGATACTCTGTTTGGTGTTCGGAAAGAAAAACCAAACGGAGGGTCAATTATAATCCGCAGGAGTCTAATAATGAATATTCATGTGAATAAGCAGGCTGTGTTGCTTGCCGCTGCTGCCTGCACAGCCGAGGTTGCCGAACTGAAGCGGGACCTGGAGCAGGCGCAGGGAGAGCTCGACCTCACAAAGAGGCAGCTCGAAGAGAACAAGGGTAAGTGATTCCCCGCTCTTGTGTAGTTAAGGATAGACAAAATTAGTTAGTCTAACGCCAAAGCGTCGTGGTTGTGTAACAGGGACCACCACCGAAGTGGCGTCCCTGAAGAAAGCGCTATCCGAGGCCGAAGACAAGGCGGCCTTGGAATGAAAGGAGCGCGAAAAGCAAAGTGCTAGAGTGGGCGAGGTACAGCTAGAGCTCCGGGACCTCGGCAAGAAGTTCAAGTCCGTGGAGCATGATCTGAAGATGAAAGAGGTTGAGCTTGCGAAGGCCCTTGTTAGTATGAAGGACGCCAAGGCCAAAGCCGAGAAGGCACAGCAGGAGCTCCAGGAGGCCAAAAAGATAGCGGCGGGTAAGAAATTCTTTATGCAAAGCAAACATGTGGAGGAGGCGTTTCTTTTACTTACTCGAATTCGGAGCTCTCCAGGGGCATTCGCAGATCTGCCACGCAGCATTTCAGATGCCACGGAGTTCTACCATGCCCAAGAGGGGAGCTCAACAGAGAAGCTGTTCTGGTCCCAGTATGCTGGGGCTGAACAGCCAATGCCTCTGAGTGACCAACTGAAGCAGTTGGTCGAACTCCACAAGGCGGCCGAAGTGGCTATGAAAGATTTCATAGTACGTATGTGGCCTGGTGAGCTCCTGCCCACTAGCTACTTCGGCCTGATCAAGCGGATGGTGGATGCGTGTCCGCGGCTTGAAGTGATCAAGCGATCCGTTTGCATTGAGGGTCCCCGCCGGGCCTTTGCCCGCGCAAAGGTGCATTGGGGGAAGCTGGACACGGAGAAGCTGGTGAAGGACGGGCCGCCGGAGGGCAAGGCGCATCATCATCCCGAGATGTACTATGATGGCATGATGAAGGGCGCTTGTCTCGTGGCTGATGAATGTACCAAGGACACCATTTTAGAATGAATTCGCTTCTGTCATGTTTGTAATTTAAAGACGAAGTTACTTGTGCTATGTAGCACTGTTTGATTTAAAATATTACCTTCTATGCGGTTGTTTATAAAATTCTGAAAGTAGGCCAGTCGTCGGCTTCCGCCCCCACGTAACTAGTACTGGGGTGTTCGTGGAAAACTCAGACACTCTTTATCCAAATGTTTGGTCCCTTAAGGAGGTGTCCGGTGCAGCGAACAAGGCAATCGAACTATGCGGCTTTATAACTTTCACTTAGCCATAGAAGTCTACAATTTTAAATTTCGGCGAAGCCCCTAGAATCTGGAAGGCCGAATTGGGGCGCTATATACGGCTAGATCGGCCGAAGCCGATTTATCGCCTAAAGCAGAAAAATCTTTAAGGATTTTATGACCTCTCGAACAGCGACCAGCTCTCGCCACATCATGCCGGTCAGTTTTCGGCTTTCTCTACTGAGGTGCTCGTCCGGAAGAACTGGGACACAATCGCAGTAGTTCTCCCTACGCTACCTTAGCCGATAGAACGGAACGTAAGGTACCAAAACATGGGAGCCGGACTAACCCAACTGTAGACCCAAGACATGATTCGGAGCTGATGCATATAGTGCTATAAGTTCGGGGTGCCGCACTGTTGAAAGTGTTCGGACTTGGCTTGCCGTATTATGGGGCGCCATAAGAAACCCCTAGCAAGCTGAACGTACCAAGGTGTACGGATGCAATATCAAATAAACATTTATAAGAAAAAATGCTCAAATAAGAATAATAAGCTGAATCTATTTATGATCTCCCATTGATGAATAATACGTTTAAGCGTATATCTACAAAGGATGCGTTGAGCGGAGATAAATTGGACTATTTGACATGTCCTATCCGGGGGCAGGCTGCGTACAGATAGATAAAACAGGTATAACGATCGTAAATAGATTCCACCTGGGTATTTCCTTCTGTGTGCAACACCTATTGCCTCCTTGGTTTTCTCCCCTATGTGAGTCCGGCCATCCGGCTCTTCTGAAGAGGCTGCACTAAAGCAATGTCCTGAAAGGTAAAAGGAAGGGTTATGGAGGTACGTAGCGGTTACCCGTACTATTGACTGAGTCGTTGTTGCACCTCCGCCTACGCCCATGGTATCTTGAGTGCGTAATTGTGTGCGCGTGGCACGAATGCCGCCTTGGTGGGGCTTGAGCGGAGGCTGGACTGCTAGTGGCGCTCTTGGTGTGCTTGATGGTCCTGTTGCGGGGTTTTCCGGACTCTCTTGACGGTGCTCGAAGTTGTTGTCGCCGGATTGGTTTGTCGGAGTAGGCCACATTGTACTTCTGCCGCAAGGGCTGCAGTATGCTCCTCTATTCAGAGAGAGCGTTCCATGTTTCCGTTGACTGTTATGACCCCGCGTGGGCCTGGCATCTTGAGCTTGAGGTATGCATAGTGGGGTACCGCATTGAATCTAGCGAATGCGGTTCGTCCGAGCAGTGCGTGATAACCACTGCGGAAAGGGACGATATCGAAGATTAATTCTTTGCTTCAGAAGTTGTCCAGAGATCCGAAGACCACTTCCAAAGTTATAGAGCCCGTACAGCGGGCCTCTACTCCAAGAATTACACCTTTAAAGGTGGTTTTGGTGGGCTTGATCCTTGAAGGGTCAATGCCCATTTTGCACACTGTGCCCTGATAAAGCAGGTTAAGGCTGCTGCCGCCGTTCATAAGGACTCGCGTGAGGTGGAATCCGTTGATGATTGGGTCTAGTACCAATGCGGCTGAGTCGCCATGACGGATGCTAGTAGGGTGATCCCTACGATCAAAGGTGATCGGACAAGCTGACCATGGGTTGAATTTGGGGGCGACTGGCTCCATCGCATAGATGTTCCGTAGTGCCCGCTTTCGTTCCAGCTTGGGGATGTGTGTGGCGTAGATCATGTTGATCGTTTTCACCTGGGGGGAAATTTCTTCTGTCCCCCGGTGTTCGGACGCCGGGGCTCTTCGTCATCGTTGTTGTGCATCCCATTGTCTTTGTTTTTGGCATTTATTTTGCCGGCCAGTTTGAACACCCAGCAGTCTCTATTGGTGTGGTTGGCTGGCTTGTCCGGGGTGCCATGAATTTGGCACGAGCGCTCCAGTATGCGATCCAGACTGGACGGTCCCTGATTATTTCTTTTGAACGGCTTCTTCCGTTGACCGGACATGGATCCGCTGAATCCGGCATTGACTGTCGTATCTTCAGTGTTGTCGTCGTTGTTCTGTCACTTATGTTTGTTACGCCATGGCTTGCTGTTAGTATCGCGGCCGTCCGAGGTGTCGGATTGTGGTGTGGTGTCGCTGCGAGCCAACTAGCTGTCCTCGCCCGCACAAAAGCGGGTCATTAGTGTTGTGAGAGCTGCCATGGACTTGGGTTTTTCCTGGCCGAGGTGTCGAGCGAGCCACTCGTCACGGATATTATGCTTAAAAGCCGCCAGGGCTTCGGCGTCCGGACAGTCGACTATTTGGTTCTTTTTAGTTAGGAACCGAGTCCAGAATTTCCTGTTTGATTCTCTGGGCTGTTGAGTAATGTGGCTCAGGTCATCAGCGTCCGGTGGTCGCACATATGTGCCCTAGAAGTTGTCGAGGAATGCGTCTTCCAGGTTTTCCCAACTGCCAATGGAATTTGCTGGCAGGCCGTTTAGCCAGTGCCGGGCTGGCCCTTTGAGCTTAAGGGGAAGATACTTGATGGAGTGTAGTTCATCTCCGCGGGCCATCTGAATGTGGAGAAGGAAATCTTCGATCCATACTGCGGGGTCTGTTGTGCCATCGTATGATTCGATGTTTACGGGTTTGAACCCTTCTGGGAATTCATGGTCCATCACTTCATCAGTGAAGCAGAGGGCGTGTGCGGCGCTTCTGTGCCGGTCTATGTGGCTACGCAGTTCGAATTGGTCTGGGTTGCTGTATTCGGCCCGGCCAGACTTGTTGATGATGTATCCAGCGTGACGGTCATCATCGATCGCTGGGGCATGCCCCCGCGATCCATAGATCGATCTTGGCTGTCTTGCTTTGTTTTCCAGAATATCTTGCAGGTCTTGCCTGTTGCCCCGGGTCGTAGTGTGTTGGCGTGGGGGTGCGGGCTGGTATTCGGGCTGATACCCCATTTTATCTCGGCCACGGGGTGGCCGGTCAGCCGTTTGGCGCTCGAGTCCGTATTCCTCGGCTACCAGGACTTCAGTCCATCTATTTGTGAGCAGGTCTTGATCAGTTGGAGTTGCTGCTTCTTCTTCTTCAGGCTCCTCGTAGTGGCTATAAGCCGACGCTTGAAGCGCTCCTGTTCCACGGGATCCTCAGGCACGCCGAACTCTTCATCGCCGAGGCTAATCTCGTCTTCGGAGGGGGGCATGTAGTTGTCCTCCTCCGGATATCCATCCATCGCCTGTTCTTCTGGGCTGACCTTCTCATCTTCCTGTTCGGCCTATTCGAAGGCGGGCTAATCAGGGTTGTATTCTTCTTCGGCGCCATCCGGATTGTTTTCCTCTTCGGGGCCAGTATTGCTGTGGTGGGGCTTGGAGCGGCGCCGATGATGCCCATGCTTTGCTTTTCTCCCTAAGGGGTTGTCCTCCGTTGCATCATCGCCATTGGTTTCTTTCGGAGTGTCCACCATATATATATATCGTATGAGGAGGTGGCCGTCCATCGCCCTATGAGCGGTGGCTCCTGTAATTCTCCTGCATCATCGTCTATACCGTTGATGTCTTCGGAGTTGAAGTCAAGCACGTTGGTTAAATCATCGACCGTGGCAATGAAGTGGGTGGTGGGTGGGCATTGAATTCCTTCGTTGCCTGCTCCCCACTCAAGCCGGGCATAGTTCGGCCCAGAGCCTCCTGACAAAGAGAGAGACCTTAATGAGTTCAGCATGTCGCCAAAGGGCGAGTGCTGAAAGATGTCCACGGCGGTGAACTCCAATACCGGAGCCCAACCAGGCTCGGCATGCTCGGGAACGCGCGAACTGCAACCTACAACCGGATACGAATCCGGGGGTCCGGAATCACAGGCTTCCTCAGAAGTGAGGCCTGTGTTCGGCTCCACCACCGATGAGGGTACGGCCTGCGGAGCGGGGTCCATTCCTCCGTCTTTAGGCAATGCAGCCTGCTCCGGATTTGAGTCCGGGGCTACTGCAGGGGTGATATCCCGAGTGTTGTCCGACAGCAGGTCCAAGCCATGCTCGTCGTGACTGTCCGGTGCCCCTAGCGTGGGCCCGAATCCGTCGAAGATCAAGTCTCCATGGATATCCATCGTGTAGTTCAGGTTTCCGAACCTGATTTGGTGGCCATGGGCGTAGCTGTCGATCTGCTCCAGATGGCCAAGCAAATTGGCCCGCAGTGCGAAGCCGCCGAACACGAAGATCTGTCTGGGGAGGAAAGTCTTACCCTGGACCGTGTCGTTGACGATGATCGAAGGAGCCATCAAGCCTGGCAGCGACAGCACAGAGGAACTCTCAATGAAAGCACCAATGTCGGTGTCAAAACCGGCGGATCTCGGGTAGGGGGTCCCGATTTGTGCGTCTAGGCTGATGGTAACATGAAGCAAGGGACACAATGTTTACCCGGGTTCGGGCCCTCTCGATGGAGGTAAAACCCTACTTCCTTCTTGATTAATATTGAAGATATGGGTAGTACAAGAGTAGATCTACCACGAGACCGTAGAGGCTAAACCCTAGAAGCTAGCCTATGATGGTATGATTGTAATTGTGATCGGCCTTCTAAGGACCAACCTCTCCGGCTTATATAGACACCGGAGAGGGCTAGGGTTTACATGGAGTCAGTTACAAGGAAGGAAACACAATATCCGGATCGCCAAGCTTGTCTTTCACGCAAAGGAGAGTCCCATCCGGACACGGGCCGAAGTCTTGAGTCTTGTATCTTCACGCTTCAATAGTTCGGACGATGTATACAGTCCGGCTATCCGGATACCCCTAATCCAGGACTCCCTCAACCACCACCTCCCTCCTTCGGGCCGCGGTGGCGCGGCGGGTGATGGCCACGGTGGCTGGCAGTGGGGTGGCGGCCACAACGGCCACCTTCCGCCTTCGGGTCGCGGCGGCGGAGCGGGCGATGGCCCTGGCTTTCGACGGTTGTGTGGCGGCAACAGCGGCCGGCAACAGCTGCCGACGGGCACCGACAGCGGAGCGTGTGGTGGGTGTTCTGCGCAAACCCAACAAGGACGCCACACGCACTATACTATGCCGGGGACTGCGCCGCCGCCGCGATGTAGCCTCCTAGCTAGAGCTATCGTCTGATGACGGCGAAGTGGCTGAGCAACCACGACGGACCGGTGCCATTGGCGATTGTGGGAGAAGCAGACGAGATAAGCTACAAGGAGGGAGGGGAAAACGTGATGCAGGACTCGTCGGCCGTGAGGGTTTTTATAGCAGGCCGGTAAGCATTGGGATTTTGGGGGATTTCACCCAGTCGGGCGGGAAGCTTGCATGGGAACTCGTGAGGTTGCGCCGGAATGGGCTCACCAACGATTCATTGGCGCCACCGTTTGGCCAAAAGAACGCTCCCGCGCGCTGCGCAAGCTTGCGCTATAAGCCGTCTGCGGCAGCGGGGTGACAAGACGTGTGAGAGGAGGATGAAAGGCCACATACACATATGGTTAATAAAAAAATGTTTGTGATTGAATTACCTACTATACACCCGTCCTGGTTTATAAGTAGGATTTAACTAATAAAATACGAATGCATGTCGCCAAAGATTATATAGTTGGATTCGTATTTGAACATAGTTTCCAATTATATAATTTTTATAACGTGCATTAACATTTTGTTGGTTAAATTTGAGGGAAAAGTATGGCACATAATATAAAGGGTCTATAGACCAAGACGGAGGTAGTAGCACACGGCCGCTCTCTACGCAGCGATGCAAGTGTCGGCTGGCTTGTAGGCGACAATTTCCTGCGTGTTCAACTGCTCTATGCACGTGGATGCTTGCGGTTGAGGCGGCCATGACGCACTCTGCCCTCTCACATCCCTCTGGGTGCTTTGCCCTCATCCCTCCACGCGCGCTGCCAGTGTTTGGGGCCGACGCACGATCACGCATGTTCGTGTGCATGCGGTTGCGCCGGGCGCGGCTCCACAATGCAGTTACCGATGCAAAAACCGCCATGCGGACGCGCCGAGAATCCAGGCCACCCGGCCCCCATTTATTCTTGCGGCCATTTACCTTCATTTCTCGCGTCACACGACACAATAAGCACCTCCACGACGACACATACAGAGAGGACATCCAACGGTTCCAATGGCGATCTCCGTGGCACCAATGGAGCTCCCAGCGACCGACAACGACAACGGCGGGCAGTTCACCATGCATCACGTAGTGGACACCCACATGAGGGAAAGTCCCTCTCGATGGTGTACACGAACAATTCGGTGTCGGTAGAGAGCTCCATCCAAACTATGGAGCCGTTCCTTGCCAAGGACAAGTACCAAGTGGTCGGCTTCGACCTCGAGTACACCATCGGTCGTGTCGGGCATGACCAGGAGGTTGTCATTGCCCAGTTATGCATGCGACATGACGTCCTTGTCTACCACTACCACCTAGCCACAAGGCCTTGCGAGCGTTTCTCCACGTTTATCAACAGCTCTGACTACAAGTTCGATGTGGTGGACACCACCAACGATCTAAAAGCGCTCAAGGTTTCGGGTTTGAAATGCCCGAATCTTGTCAACATCCAGGACGACTTCAAGGTCTGGGGCAGGGCCAAGAACAAACTTAACTCCTTGGTTGACCTCGCCTCGGCTATCATCGACCCCTACTACATGAAGATGAAGGATGAGAGCAAGAAGGACAAGGACACCTAGCCCAGTGTTTGGCATGAGATAATGGATGAAGAACACGTCAAGTACCTGGCCAATGACGCGTGCACAAGCTATGAGATGTACAGGCGTATCGTTGACATGAGGAATTGTCTTGTTCATGCCCCAGCCGAGGGATCGAGCCACAGAGCAATGGCGGGAGCATCACAAGAAGTAGATGACTAGACGATCGTTTCTCCTACTTTAGAATGGATGCAATTGTTTATTGAGGTGTGTGCGAATGATCTATATAGTCACTTATGTAATTGGATGTTTATTTCAGTTATATATATACATGTTATTCTTCTGCAGACAGAGCAAATCACATGGCTTATTAGCAGCAATCATTTGTGTTATTATTGGTCTTCGCACACATTTCTGATCATGGACCTGTTTGCCGCGTATCACACACATATTGTTCAGTTGAACCGTTTCCATTGTGTTGCACAATAAAGGCTAGAAAGAGGGATCTACAGCAGCAAGGTCTATCGAGGTCTTTGTTTTGTAATATTTGACATTTCTTGTTTTTTGAACACATGTTGATTGGCTTGAAGAAGGTCTATCTCGTTACTTTTTGATAATTGTTTACACGCAAACAACTAGTTTGCATTTTTCAAAGTTTTTTGTACGAATAGAACCGGACACGAACTTACTATAGTAACCGTCTGTGTTATAATTTCTCATTGCAAACAGTTCATCCGAGTGTGTTGTTTGCTAGATATCACACACATCTAGTTTACAAGAATCGTTTGGGTTCTTTGGCTGATCGCAAATGCCGCATATCACAGACGGACACATGTTATTAAGATGAATTGTTTCCCTTCTCTTGCCTAACCGAAAACAGTTTGTCCGAGTGAACCGTATGCCATATATCGCACACACCTTGATCTGGTTGACCGTTTCTGTTGCATTCCCTAATAGCACACAGTTCATTGGAGGGTACTGTATGTTGTATATCGCACAGACATTGATATGGCTGCCCGTTTCTGTTGTTCTTCCTCATCACAAACAGTTCCGCTGGATCAACCATATGCTCTTCATTGCACATGCAACTAAAATTTGAACCGTGTTTGATGCATCCGTCATTGCAAACGTTTTGCACATTTTAGACGGTTCTCTTACACCACCGTTTGCGATTATTGCATCACACACAGTTTCTTGAAGGGTCTCTGATCGAAGTGTCGCGTTAGCAGCATCCTGCAGTAGTGGATGATATGCAAAACCACAAGCTTGGGGATGCTATGTTTGATGAGTATGAAATGTTTGAAGATTTATTTGCTGAAAATAATGCTTGTCCTAAGCTTGGGGATGCTTTGCATAATGAACATGATCCTTTTATTCCTTCTACTTTCGATAACAAAATTTATTATGACTATAGCATGCCTCCTATTTATGATGATTAAAATGATGAAAGTGGGTTTGGAAGAGTGTCAACTCTAGGTAGTAGTGATCCCACTATTTTGGAGGGTGTTGAATCTTATTACAATATTGATGAAACTGGGTTTGGAAAGGTCATGACTTTATTTAGTGATACATCCACTATTTTGGAAGAGGTTTCAATTGATTGTGACAATAATGTTGCTATCTATGATTATTATTATGATGTCACGTATGCCATAAAGGGTAATAAAATTTCTATGCTTATGTATCATGAAAAGAATGCTTTATGTGATAGTTATATTGTTGAATCTATTCATGATGCTACTGAAAATTATTATGAGAGAGGAACTTATGATTCATGATGCTCTTGTTATGTTTCAATTCTTATCTTTTATGCGAGCATCATTGAACTCATCATGCCTAGCTAAAAGGCATTAAAGAAAAGCTCTTGTTGGGAGACAACCCAACACTTTTACCTACTGTTTTCGTGTGTTCACATGATTATACTACTGTAGTAATCATGTTTTTTTTGCTTTGTTTCAATAAAGTGCCAAGTAAAGCCTTTGGGATAGTGTGGATGATAGTTGACTTGAATCCGTGCAAAAACAGAAAGTTTTGCGCCCATTCCAGTAATTTCTAAAATTCACTGTCACGTGATTTTGATATGAAATGTTTACAGGTGATAGATATACAAATTATCTATGTTTTCCTAATTTTTTCAGAATTTTTGGAGTAGTAGAAGTATGGTTGCAGTACAGATTACTACAGATTGTTCTGTTTTTGACAGATTCTGTTTTCCATGCATAGTTTGCTTGTTTTCTAATTTCTATGGCCTATATTGCTCAATATAAATTGTGGAAATGATAGGCTACATTGGTAATTGTGTGGAAACAATTATGAATCTTGTCTTTGACAGTACCAAAGTGAAATGGTTTGCGCTTTATCATACTAACTTATCTCACGAAGTTCCGTTAAGTTTTGTGTGATTGAAGTTTTCAAGTTTTGGGTGAGATGTCGATATATGGAGAATAAGGAGTGACAAGACCCTAATCTTGGGGATGCCCAAGGCACCCCAAGGTTGAAGGAAATATGCCCTAGAGGCAATAATACAGTTATTATTTATTTCCTTATATCATGATAAATGTTTTTATTATTCATGCTAGAATTGTATTAACCGGAAACATAATACATGTGTGAATACATAGACAAACATAGTGTCACTAGTATGACTCTACTTGACTAGCTCGTTGATCAAAGATGGTTATGTTTCCTGACCATAGACATGAGTAGTCATTTGATTAACGGGATCACATCATTAGGAGAATGATGTGATTGACTTGACCCATTCTGTTAGCTTAGCACTTGATCGTTTAGTATGTTTCTATTGCTTTCTTCATGACTTATACATGTTCCTACAACTATGAGATTATGCAACTCCCGTTTACCGGAGGAACACTTTGTGTGCTACCAAACGTCACAACGTAACTGGGTGATTATAAAGGAGCTCTACAGGTGTCTCCAAAGGTACATGTTGAGTTGGCATACTTCGAGATTAGGTTTTGTCACTCCGATTGTCGGAGAGGTATCTCTAGGACCTCTCGGTAATGCACATCACTATAAGCCTTGCAAGCAATGTAGCTAATGAGTTAGTTACGGAATGATGCATTACGTAACGAGTATAGAGATTTGCCGGTAATGAGATTGAACTAGGTATTGAGATATAACATACCGATGACAAAGGGAACAACGTATGTTGTTATGCGGTTTAACCGATAAAGATCTTCGTAGAATATGTAGGAGCCAATATGAGCATCCAGGTTCGGCTATTGTTTATTGACCGGAGACGTGTCTCGGTCATGTCTACATAGTGCTCGAACACGTAGGGTCCGCACGATTAAAGTTAGACGACGGTTATATTATGAGTTTATATATTATGATGTACCGAAGATAGTTCGGAGTCCCGAATGTGATCACGGACATGATGAGGAGTCTCGAAATGGTCGAGACATGAAGATTAATATATTGGACGACTATATTCGAACACTGGAATGGTTCTGGGGGTTATCGGATATGTACCGGAGTACCGGGGGGTTACCGGAACCCCCCGGGGGGTTAATGGGCCTCATGGGCCCAAAGTAGAGAAGCGGAGGGGCGGCCACGGGAGGCCGCGCGCCCCCTCCCCCTCTAGTCGGAATAGGACAAGGAGGGGGCGGTGCCCCCCTTTCCTTCCTCGCCTCTCTCCCTTCCTTCCCCCTCTCCTACTTGGACAAGGAAAGGAAGGAGTCCTACTCCCGGTGGAAGTAGGACTCCTCCTGGCGCGCCCCCTCCTGGCCGGCTGCCCCCTCCCCCTTGCTCCTTTATATACGGGGGCAGGGGGGCACCTCTAGACACAACAACAGTTGATACTTGAGATCTATTAGCCGTGTGCGGTGCCCCCCCCCCCCCACTATATTCCACCTCGATAATATTGTAGCGGTGCTTAGGCGAAGCCCTGCGTCGGTAGAACATCATCATCGTCACCACGCCGTCGTGCTGACGGAACTCTCCCTCGACACTCGGCTGGATCGTAGTTCGATGGACGTCATCAAGATGAACGTGTGCAAGAACACGGAGGTGTCGTGCTTTCAGTGCTTGATCGGTCGGGCCGTGAAGACGTACGACTACATCAACCACGTTGTGCTAATGCTTCCGCTTTCGGTCTACGAGGGTACATGGACAACACTCTCCCCTCTCATTGCTATGCATCACCATGATCTTGCAAGTGCGTAGGAATTTTTTTGAAATTACTACGTTCCCCAACAAAGGTAATATTCAGTGAAGGTCCAAGCAACTAAGCTTGAGTATGCCCCAGAAGGCATCCCCTCTTTCGTCTCCAACATTATCGGTAACCTCACTTGGAGCTATGTTTTCATTCGTCACATGATATGAGTTTTACTTGGAGTGTCATTTTATTTTGCTAGGATTTACTTGCTGTTATTTATAATAATTTTTTCATCTTTATTTTAAATAAAAATGTCAAGGATAGCCTTTATCATGCTTATTTTGCAAGTCTACATGTTGCTGTTTCAAACCAGAAAGTTTGTCGCTGTTCCAAAAATTCCCAAGAAAAGTCAGAATGTGATAAAATGTTGAAACTTTTTGCATCGTAATCTCTGATAAATTTTCTACGGCGTGGTAAATTTTCATAATTTTTGGAGTTAGGGAAGTATGATGAATCTTGCATTCTTTACAGACTGTACTGTTTTGGCACATTGTTGTTATGGTTGCATTGTTTGCATATGTTTGCTTGTTTAATGATTCTATTTGAGGATAGGAGTATTAAATATGCAGAGACATTTAGTATGCAATGTCAAATAATAATTTTAGTGATTTGCTATAGTAGAGAATGATAAGGTTTTGCATTGATTTATACTAACTTATCTCACGAGTTCTTGTTGAGTTTTGTGTGGATGAAGTTTTTAAGATTTAGGGAAAACGTGACATAAAAGAAATTAAGGAGACACAAAAGCTCAAGCTTGGGGATGCCCAAGGCATCCCAAGATAATATACCAAGAAGTCTCAAGCATCTAAGCTTGGGGATGCCCCGGTAGGCATCCCACCTTTCTTCTTCAACAATTATCGGTTAGTATCGGTTGAGCCTAAGTTTTTGCTTCTTCACATGAGTATTGCTATTCTTGGAATGACATTTTATTTTGTTTTACTTGTTGTTTTAATAAAATAATTATATCTTAAAGTTTTTAAATAAGAGAGAGTCCTCAATTAGCTACCCCTTTACTTAACTACTCACTTGATCTTCACTTATATCTTTTTGGAGTAGTTTGTCATTTACTCTCGTGCTTCACTCATATCCTATGAGTAAATCACTGAATGAATTGAATCTCATGAAGTTGAAATTATATGTGCATATCATCCATAGTGGTAGCTTCACATTGGGTTTATAAATTGAAATCTTTTGAAGCTTGACAATCACAATATTGGTCATACAAGCAATTCATGAATGATTAGTAGAAGGAGGAGAACTTTCACATGCAAATACACTATCCTAGAAATATTTTGTGATTGTGAGCCCCCGTCAAAATATTATATGCCAAAATTGTTGACATTGGACAAGACAACATAATGATTTATGTTTGTTCATATTCACATAGAATTTATATTGCCATAGATCCTTCAACATATGGTGCTTGCCCCCATCTTTTCTAGCCAAAAATTCCGCACCAAGTAGAGATACTGCTTGGGCATCCATAAAACCCTTAAACCCAAATCTTATCTTCAAGATTCCACCATACCTACCTAAGGATTGAGCAAGATCCATCAAGTAAGTTGTCATTGGTGCAATAAGGCAATAAAAATTGCTTCTAAAAGTGTTAGATCATTCAGTGTAAGAGAAAATTGAGTGTTGTACGAACTTGTGATGGCAAAAAATAAAAGCGACAGACTGCATAATAAACTTTGCTATCATAAAGGGAAATATAACATGACATTATTTTGCACTAAGAGGTTGAGCATACGAACAAATAAGCGCATGGCAACCTCTGCTTCCCTCTACGAAGGGCCTATCTTTTACTTTTCAGTATTTACTTTTATGCAAAGAGTCAAAGTTTTTCTTTCTATTCCTTTTTATTTTCTCTTTTGGCAAGCATCATGTGTTGAGGAAATATCTAGGCACATGTGTCCAGTTGAATATGGGTAGCACGAGTTATTATTGTTGACATCACCCCTAAGGTGAATACGTTGGGATGCAAAATGATAAGCCCCTATCTTTCTATGTGTGTGGTTGAAACGTTTTGCTCATGTGTGCATTGAGTGTTAGCCATCATAGAATACTATATGATGGTTGAGTATGTGGAGCTATTACTTAGACTTTGTTGAATAAGTTGAATTGTAATTGCTTGGTGACTGAGAACATAGGTTGTTGAGTTTCAAGAGAATTCATCGTTTGAAACTTAACATGTAAATTGGTTGCTACTTTAACATGAGAAGTTTTATAAGAAAGAATTGTTGTTATGATGCTAGGAAAAGTTATTGAAATTACTATTGATCAAACTAATGCACTTTGCTAGCATTCACACTTCATAAATTATTTTTGTTATCATTTACCTACTCGAGGACGAGTAGGAATTAAGCTTGGGGATGCTGATATGTCTCCAATGTATCTATAATTTATGAAGTATTCATGCTATTATATTATCATTCTTGGGTGTTTTGCAATCATTTTATAGAAACTTTATATCATTTTTTGGGACTAACCTATTGACCCAGTGCCCAGTGCCAGTTGCTGTTTTTTGCATCGCAGGAAATCAATATCAAACAGAGTCCAAAGACCGCGAAGCTTTTTGTAGATTTTTATGGACCAGAAGACCACTAATGGGCCAGAGCAGCACCTCTGGGGTGCTCCAAGGGGGCACAACCCATCAGGGTGCGCCTGGGCCCCCCAGGCATGCCCCGGTGGGTTGTGCCCACCTCGGTGGCCTCCCGCACCCCCTCTTCACCCTATAAGTTCTCAAATATTCCAAAAACTCTCTGGGAGACACTAGATCGGAAGTTCTGCCGCCGCAAGCCTCTGTAGCCACGAAAAACTAATCTAGACCACATTCTGGCACTTCCCCGGAGAGGGAAATCATCACCGGTGGCCAGCTTCATCATCCCGACGGCCACCACGATGAGGAGGGAGTAGTCCACCCTTGGGGCTGAGGGTTTGTACTAGTAGCTACGTGTTTAATCTCTCTCTCTCTCTCTCTCTCGTGATCTTGATATGTCACGATCTTGATGTATCATGGGCTTTGTTAACATAGATGGATCATATGATGTTTCTCCCCTCTATAGTTTTGTTGTAATGAATTGAATCTTTACACTTCGAAGTTTTGTCTTGTCGGATTGAATGTTCAGATCTGAGAACACATGATGTATGTCTTGTGGTGTGAATACTTGAGGTGACAATGGGGTATCATATTGATTCACTTGATGTATGTTATGGCACTCAACTTGCGGATTCCCAAGGTGACGTTGGGGTAATATATGCATAGGGGTTGATGCATGTTTTTATTATCTTTTCTTCGATAGAAACTTTAGGGTCTCCTTGTAGTTCTTTGTGTGGATTGAACATTATGATCATGAACTTGTTTGATGCATATCATAGAATTAACTCACAGATACTTCTGGTGACATTGGAGTATCTAGGTGACATTAGAGTTGGTTGATGTGTGTCATATGGTGTTATTTTAGTACGAACTCTTGGTTAGATTGATCGGAAAGAATAGCTTTGAGGTGGTTTCGTACCCTACAAACAATTTCTATCTTTTGTTCTCCGCTAATAGGAACTCGAGAGTGATTCTTTATTGCACTTTGAGGGATAATCATATGATCCAACTATGTTAGCATTGTTGAGAGATTGCACTAGTGAAAGTATGCACCCTAGGCCTCATTTTCCATCATTGCAATATCATTTGTGCTCCGTTTTACTATTTACTACCTTGCTGTTTTTTATTGTTCGCACTAGAAGAACTCTTATCTACTATCCATACTACACTTTTATCACCATCTCTTAGCCGAACTAGTTCACCTATACAATTTGCCATTTTTATTGGGTGTGTTGGGGACACAAGAGATTCTTGTATTTGATTGCAGGGTTGTTCGAGAGAGACTATCTTCATCCTACACCTCACACGGATTGATAAACCTTAGGTCATCCACTTGAGGGAAAATTGCTACTGTCCTACAAAACTCTGCGCTTGGAGGCTCAACACGAGTCTACAAGAATAAAGTTGCATAGTAGACATCAAGGAACACACCTATGTGAGCCTGACTGCTTGTCACAGTCCGTGAGATTGGGTAATATCTAGGAAGCTCACGAGAAGGTAAGGAGTATGACAAATAAGCTCCAAGTGGGGTTTAGCCTTCGGCAACCACGTATCAGCTGACAATAGGGGGAACTTCTGCACGCCAAACTGACAATTCAAGGGATGGCCCATTGTTCAGTTGTGAAGAAGTCTAATCCTATTGCTCTAGGTGGATGTTCAACTTATCTGTCTCTGCGGAAAATTCTGGTATATCAAAAATTGTTTGGAACAGTTGGGAAACTTTTGTGCCTCAAGATCTGGTGGGGATTTGTTGGATTATAGATTGGCTTAGGCCCATATAAGACAATAATCTCTGGTTAATCTCTAAGGCCCATTTAGGTGCATGGAGAGTGGTGGGAAGTTTTATACCAGACTACTAATGGAGTGAGAGTGAGACCCCTTTATAAGGGTTGCTCTACCATATGCCATTGAGAGTTTGGGAAAAGGATATCCTCCTCCTCTGCTGCCAGCCTCGCCTCGTCACGACACGAGCGCGCACCACAGGTTGCGGGAATGAGCCGACCCGATGCTTATTGTTGCCAGTCAGGAATAGTAAATTAATCTCGGATTAATTGACAAGTCGCTACAGTAGTGCCGCTGTCCAAGACATTGGACCGTGGGTTGTTCGCACACTCGGTCATGGGCCTTGGTTCCTCTCTCCATGTAGCTTTCGGCGATCCCATCCTGATGACCGCATGCATGGTTGGTCGGGAGATCAGGTGCCTCAGGAACTCTGTCATTCGAGATCCTACCCAGGAGAACGACAATAAGGTTTTTGGGGAGCATCTCAATAGACTGCTCCCGATGCATCCCCATCTCTGTCCGCCTCTGCTTCCACTACTTCCCCTGCATCGACTCCATGGCTGACGACGAAGCTGCCAAGAAGAAGGCCTCGGCCGATGCCGAGGCTGCCGATGTCGCTGCCTCATGGGCTTAACCGGAGGGTATGACTTGTTCATCCCCTATTTGCCCGGTCATGTGCTGGCCGTATATATGTTGTTCATAGATATTTTGATTCTATGTACTGTATGTGCTCACATGCTTAGGTATCATTTTGAGATGCATACCATATTTGCCATGCTTACCATTTACTTGTGCATTAGATTAGTTGAAAATGTGCTAATATTTCCATCAACATCATGTGGCCTCCAACATATTCATTATTCGTTCATTTTTTCTTTAGAGATGCCGTGACAATTTCATTCTTCCAATAATTCTTGTACCAGTTTATTTCATTGTTACTCCAAAGTCTACATTTTTTGAGACCTACCAAGACCACCATTTTATTTCATTACTACTCCCACGTTTCTAGATCTTGTTCTCTTAAGTTGCGTTCTATGAAACTTACTACAGTTTCTTTCTGAACTTAGGCCATCCGATAAGTTCCGTGCATCGAAACTTGTGCCATTTTATGTTATGAGAAACTTACTAGCTCACCATCATCTCCGTTAGTTCTTGTTACGTACTTAATTTTCCAATGTGCTCTTTCTACGTGTATCCCACACATTGCTACCCAGAGTTATAAAAGATTTATTTTTTTGGTGCGTAATCCAGACATATCAACTTCTTTGTTTCAGCCCATGATAAGGTATCTCGAATTCGTGGCACGTCCATAAATGACATGTAATTAACTGAGAATTAATTATAGCTCCTGAGTGGCAAAAATTAAACGCACACATGATATAGAACTGAGCTTGACTCGGCTCGATCACGAAACACGACGTGCAAGTCGGGCGGAAGAGGGGAGAGCGCGGGTATCACTCATCTTCACAAGCTCCAATAGCATGTGGAAGACGATCTCTTTCAAAAAGGTCCAAAACTACCCACATAGGTATTGCGGAATGTGGTAATTTCAAAAAAATTCCTACGATCACGCAAGATCTATCTAGGAGATGCATAGCAACGAGAGGGGAGAGTGTGTCCATGTACCCTCATAGACCGAAAGCGGAAGCGTTTAGTAACGCGGTTGATGTAGTCGAACTTCTTCGCGATCCAACCGATCCAAGTACCGAACGTACGGCACCTTCGCGTTCAGCACATGTTCAGCTCAATGACGTCCCTCGTGCTCTTGATCCAGTTGAGGACGAGGGTGAGTTCCGTCAGCACGACTGCGTGGCGACGATGATGATGAAGTTACCGGTGCAGGGCTTCGCCTAAGCACTACGGCGATATGATTGAGGTGTGTACAAATGGAGGGGGTACCGCACACGGCTAAGGCAAAACTTGGTGTGTTCTAGGGTGCCCCCCTGCCCCTGTATATAAAGGAGGAAGGGAAGGCCAGCCAGCCCTAGGGGGCGTGCCCAAGGAGAGGGAGTCCTACCAGGACTACTAGTCCTAGTAGGATTCCTCTACAAGGAAGAGAGGGGGAAGGAAGGAGACGAAGAGGGAGTAGGAAAGGGTGCGCCGACCCCCCTTCCCTTGTCCAATTCGAACTACTAAGGGGGGGAGCACAGCCAGCCGTAGCCACCCTCCTCTCTCTCCACTAAGGCCCATGATGGCCCATTAGTTTCCCCAGGGGTTCCGGTAACCCCTCCGGCACTCCGTTTTTACCCGAAACTACCCGGAACACTTCTGGTGTCCGAATAACATGGTCCAATATATCAATCTTTATATCTTGACCATTTCAAGACTCCTCGTCACGTCCGTGATCTCATCCAGGACTCCGAACAAACTTCAAGCCCTCGTGCCCAAGGAGAGGGAGCTAGTCCTAGTAGGATTCCTTTACAAGGAAGAGAGGGGAGGGAAGGAGAGGAATAGGGAGTAGGAAAGGGGGCGCCGCCCCCCATCCCTTGTCCAATTCAGACTGCTAAGGGGGGCATGCGGCCAGCCCTAGCCGCCCTCCTCTCTCTCCGCACTAAGGCCCATGGTGGCCCATTAGTTCCCCCGGGGGTTCCGGTAACCCCTCCGGCACTCCGTTTTTACCCGAAACTACCCGGAACACTTCCGGTGCCCGAATAATATGGTCCAATATATCAATATTTATGTCTCAACCATTTTGAGACTCCTCTCCATATACGTGATCTCATCCGGGACTCCGAACAAACTTCGGTCATCAAAACACATAACTCATAATACAAATCGTCATCGAACGTTAAGCATGCGGACCCTACGGGTTCGAGAACTATGTAGACATGATCGAGACACATCTTCGATCAATAACCAATAGCGGAACCTGGATGCTCATATTGGCTCCTACATATTCTTCGAAGACTTTATCGGTCAAACCACATAATAATATAGGTTGTTCCCTTTGTCATCGGTATGTTACTTGCCCGAGATTTGATCGTCGGTATCATCATACCTAGTTCAATCTCGTTACCGGCAAGTCGCTTTACTCATTATGTAATGCTTCATCCCGTAACTAACTCATTAGTCACATTGCTTGCAAGGCTTATAGTGATGAGCATTACCGAGAGGCCCTAGAGATACCTCTCCGATACATGGAGTGACAAATCCTAATCTCGATCTATGCCAACCCAACAAACACCTTTGGAGACACCTGTAGAGCATCTTTATAATCACCCATTTACGTTGTGATGTTTGATAGCACACAAGGTGTTCCTCCGGTATTCGGGAGTTGCATAATCTCATAGTCTGAGGAACATGTATAAGTCATGAAGAAAGCAGTAGCAATGAAACTGTAACGATCATAATGCTAAGCTAACGGATGGGTCATGTCCATCACATCATTCTCCTAATGATGTGATCCCATTCATCAAATGACAACACATGTCTATGGTTAGGAAACTTAACCTTCTTTGATTAACGAGCTAGTCAAGTAGAGGCATACGGACACTATGTTTTGTCTATGTATTCACACATGTACTAAGTTTCTGGTTAATACAATTCTAGCATGAATAATAAACATTTATCATGAAATAAGGAAATAAATAATAACTTTATTATGGCCTCTAGGGCATATTTACTTCAATAGGTCTTTAGATATTTTCCTAAAATTGTTTCATGGCTTGAATACCACCCTATACTTAAACAGATTCCAGGTCACATAAATCTCATATATTTCCATTCATATATTTTCAACATGGGGAAGGGATAAGAGCATCTCCAGTCATTCGGCCGCCCAGGGACTTGAAATATCGCCACTTGGGGGGCCAATAGGCGGTATTCGGCATGGGGGGGGGGGGGGGCTCGGGTTCCCAGCCGACCCCCCCCCCCCCCCAAGTTCGCCTCCCAGTCGTCGATTTCGGCCCAATTTCAGCGCAAATTAATCCCAAATTCGGAGTGCTTCGCCACAAATTCAACATAATTTTTTATCACATACCTCATCACAGAAATCAATATAAATCAAATAGATCAACAAAGCAAACTCATAATTCAAACACAAATTAAAACTCAGAGTTCATCACACGTTGAACCAGGCGTTGCCCTTGAGCCTCCATAGGTGCTCCACCAGATCGTGTTGTAGTTGTTGATGCACCTGTGGGTTTTGGATCTCCTGACGCATATTGAGGAAGGCAACCCATGATGCCGGTAGCTGGTGATCAACTTGGGAAAGAGGTCCCTGTATGTAATATGGTTCAGTGTCGAACACTAGCTCTTCCTGCTCCCTCTCAATGATCATGTCGTGCAAGATGACACAGCAAGTCATGACTACCCACATTTGATCTTTCGACCAGGTCAGAGCGGGGCACCGGAAAACAGCAAATCGAGATTGGAGCACACCAAATACCCGCTCGACATCCTTCCTGCAAGCCTCCTGACACTTGGCCAAGTAGGAGTTCTTGTCTCCTGGCACAGGGTTTGAGATAGTCTTCAAAAATGTGGACCATATCGGATAGATGACATCTTCTAGGTATTATCCCTTGTTGTAGTGGTGCCCATTGACCTCGAAGTTCACTGGAGGAGCATGACCTTCAACAAGCTTGGCAAGGACATTCGAGCACTGCAGTACGTTGATGTCATTGTGAGTTCCTGGCATACCAAAGGAGTGACAAATCCAAAGGTCCTGTGTGGCCACTGCCTCAAGTACCACACTGCAAGATCCTTTGGTGCCTTTGTACATCCCCTGCCAAGCAAATTGACAGTTTTTCCATGCCCAATGCATGTAGACGATGCTTCCAAGCATCCCAGGAAATCCTCTTGCTATTTTGTGCTATGATCCGAGTAGTGTCTTCAACATTGGGTCATCGCAAGTATTGTGGTCCAAACACTACCACCACTGCCCTGCAAAACTTGTATAAACACTCAATGGTGGTGGACTCAGACATGTGTCCACAGTTTTCCAGTATATCACCGGGAGCTCCGTATGCAAGCATCCCCACGCGCCACTTTTTCCTTCCGCCGGAGCCCCAAAGTGCCCGCCAGTGCGCTGGGACCACCGGGCCAAAAAATGGGTTGGGTTCGGCCTAGGATCTTCGGGCCAAAGAATGGGTCGAATCGATGCAATTCGGCGTCCTGAGGGAGGACTGAGTTTTTTTTCAGCACCGGCAAAAAAATCGTGTCCTGGGGAGCCTGTTGCTCTAAGCCATGAAAGTTCAAACTGGAATAACCATACCCCATGCTCAACAATGTACGGACGCATTCATAGTGCCCTATACGACCGCTGCTAAACTGACATGCGTCGTGTCGTTCCTTCCGGACCCCTCGACCTCGAGGCAAGTGGAGTCCTTGTTCGCGGCTAGTTTAAACTTATGGAAGAAAAAAGCTCAAAATTATGGCAATCAAATTAGCACTAATGGGGAGTCTTATCTTTTCATTTGTGTGTTTGTGTCTGTGTGTGTGTGAAATTCGGAAGGCTAAGGTTGTAAGAGCATCTCTAGCAGACCCCGCATAACGTGAAAACCTGCATCATTCCGGCGAGTATACGGGCTCGGCCCAAATTTATGACCAGCAAAGAGCCCGTATACTCTTCCGGCCCGTAAATATTTTTACCGCGGCACGCAAACATTACCCCCGAAGCCATATAACTATGGGTTTGCGAGACAAATGCGGGTCAAAACCCTATCGCCCCACAGCCGCGCGTCGCCGCGTATCCCCCACGATTCCCCACCGCCCGCTCAATTTCTTGCTGTCGGCGAGCCTGCCAAAGCAAATGACGGCTATGGTAGCTTTGGGGATGAGGCGGAGCCCCGCCGCTGCGCCGGATCTGACGCTGCGCGCAAGCGGGGGGCACGTCGGTGGATCAACAGCGATAGCCGGCTGCCGCCGGTGTTCGCCTGCCGCGAGCTAGACGATTTCGATCGCGAGCTTGCTCACCGCCGCCACGCCTTTTCCGGCTCCTGGTCCGCGGGGAGCTCATCCGCGGGTGCATCGAGCTTGCGGCTCATTCTGGTGAAGAGGGAGCCGGTGGAGGAGCTCGCACTGCGCATCGTAGAGTCTGATGTGCTGCCGTGCCGAGGCGTGATCGGGCCCGAGGATTACCTCCCCCCGGGGAAGGAGGAGCTCCTCGAGCGCGTCGTCCTCGAGTGGTCGGTGAGGGAGCAAGAGGAGCTAGAAGAGCGCATCCGCCGCAAGCTAGAGTACGAGTGTCTCTTTCCTCCAGACGGGCGCCGTCGTGTGGCAGGCGCACGCATCCAAGGAGGCCGACCTACAACTAATGAAGGCGGAGCAGGCGAAGTTCTATGTCGACCTCGACTCCTCCGACTCCTCCGAATCCGATTGAGCGCCGCCGCTGGTCAGCTATCGCATGAGCTCCGGTGAGCTCAATTTTGTGTACTGGTACAGTAGCATAGGCCCGGCTTAGCTCCCCCGAATTTATATGTAATATATGCATCGGTATTGATATGCATGATGTGTACGAACTTATATGAAGAAAAAGTATCTCTGCGAGCAAGCTCCGGCGAGCTTTTGCTTAAATTTGTCGCGCAAAACTATTTTTTAAATTTTACAGGTTTGGATACAAGTTTTGTTCTGCCGCTGTGATTTTGAACCTGCACAATTGCCCATGTGCAAACTGTAAACTGCATTTACAGTTTCACGTTTTGTGGGTCTGCTAGAGATGCTCTAAAGCACAATGGATTATGCGATACGGAGGCAGGCAAAATTTCGTGTTTTGTCCCTTTTTTTATTCAAATTCAGGATGTGACCCCGGTTGGGAAAAAATTCGGGATTTGACCCTTTTGCCACCGCCACGGGCTCTGGCGGTAGGGTTATACAGCCTACCGCCAGGGGGCCTGGCGGTAGGGTGCGACGGAGGGGGACGGCGGCCATTTGGTAGGCTGACGTGGACTAGTACCCTACCGCCAGGGTACCTGGCGGTAGCCTGTCTAACCCTACCACCAGGGTCTCTGGCGGTAGGTTGTGGCTGGGTTTTGCCTTCACAAAGCTTCTGTAACGAAAAATGGAAGTGCCCTGGCGGTAGGTTCACCCTACTGCCAGAGGGGTTGGTGGTAGGGTCCTGTGTTTTATTTTTTGAAGTTTATTTGCTTGATTCTTTTCAAAAACAATATCACAGCAAGTTCCACAAATATGACAGCAATATCACAGATCTTAAACAGTTAAACTTGGGCATCCCATACACATTAACAAAAGTTGAAGTGCATAGAACATTTCAAATGAACTTCAACTAATTAGTAAACGGAGTTCCACATAGTTTCACAAATTGCAAACACATAGTTCCACGTAGTTTCACAACCACTAGACAAGTTCAACCAAATGAAGTTCAACCAAATTGCAAACTATTGAAGAGCATAATCAGTTGCTTCTTCCCCTCTTGGAGGTACGGTCCTCGTTACTCTTTGAACGAAGCTCTTCAGTCTTCTTCTTGGGCCGTCAAGTAACCGGTCTCTGGAAAGGGTCCGGACTCAGCAAATCCTTCTTCTTCGGATTCCTCTTCGGCGGCACCTGAGGTGCTTGAGATGATTGAGTTGTTGGAGGTCCATAATCTTCATCGCACTCCTCCTCCCCGTTGCTCTCATCCTCCTCCTCCTCCTTCTCAACCAACCTAGACGACAAGGGAGCACGGCTCGATGAGGCAATGTGACCCTGTGTGGCTACAGGCTGATAAGCTTCAACCGACCCAGCTCCAGCACACCCAAGCAGCCCTACCAGCTTGCGACAACGCTTCACGAACTTCTGCACTCACAATGAAACAAGGGCATAATAAGTATCATGTTTATGATTGCAAGTGAAGAAGATGCATCTGTTCCAAGGAGGCTGAAATTGTACCTTCATCGTCCCCCTCATTTTGTTATTAGATTGTACGCCCCCGGGGGCATCACCTAGTGCATCTGAGGCTTCAAAGATGCATTTGTTCAGCTCACCAGACTGCAACGGCATAAGTCCGTCACGATGATGAATACAATAATTTAAATAGAACCTCTCGGTTCAAACTTACCACTCTGTTGATGAGGGGGCCAAACTCCCTAAATCCACTGTGCATGTCTCTGATGCCGGTCTAGTAGGTCTCTTCCTCAGGGTCATCCCTCTCCAGCTCCGCGATGTCTTCCGCCATCCACCGAGGCCTGAGACAAAGACGGTGCTTCTGGCCATCATCGTACCACTTCATGTGTCGTTTCAGGTAAGCATCCCAGTCAGTCACTATAACAGCCTGGTTTTTGGCCCTTTTCTTTTTCTTTGATTTATTTGGTTTTTGCTCTGTTTTTCTTTTTGGAGTGGTTCCGTGGCCTTGCCACCTAGGAAATCATCATCATTTCCCCTCCCAAATGGCTCATCATTCTCAAAACCTTGCCAAGATAATGTCACTTCACTTCTTGACCAAACCCTAAACTCTTTTTCTAGGGAAAATTCCTTTTTCATTAAAGGAATAACCCTATCTGCCCTAGGTTGTCAAGCAACCTATATTTCCGTCCATCCAAAAATCCCCAAACAATTGTCATAATTCCTTTGGGTCATATATAGCTCAAATATGCCCAAACATTTCCTTGGCTAGTTCAAAAATAATTCCCTAATATTCCTTTTTCTATTCTGCCCTGAATAGCACTTTGTGAAGGAAGGGCCATTTATATCTTTACTAGTGGCTCCCAACCTTTTTGGGCATGATTATATGTCCAAATAATTGCCCCGTGCACAAGTTCAACTTTATTTGCTTAGCCAATCTTCCTCGGTGAATTTTCAAAGTGTCTGTCAGATAGAAGGCTTTGTGAAGGAAGTACTAGCTAGGAGTATCCAAATGAGTTGAGCTTTTGCACCCTCCTTAATGTGCTCATATTAACCCCCTCCACCCATTTGCAGCCCCAACCAATCATCTATGTGAGCACAGGAGCAAATCTTTGATTCTGGCAATATTTTCAGGTTGTGAAGCAAGTATATTTATATTGCTTCAAAAATCCTCATAAACACCAGATCATTCTTATACCCATAAAACATCTCTCCACCCAATTTGGCATCATTGCTATGATCCATTTGACCACCAAAATTATTTCAAGTTTCTGGACAGAAAGGATGTTTGTGAAGCAAGTGCCATTTTGGCTTGTCCATTTGGCATGAGAATTTTACAGCATCTTCATATGTCCGAATAATCAAGCTTTGCCCAATCTTAGCCCAAGTTGCTACTCTATGTGAGAGCGTCATCACGATCTTCATTTCTAGACCAAAAATGCAGTTGTGAAGCAACTATATTAATTCTTGGTCCATTTCTCCTCAAAGTTACCAGGATGAAAGTCCTTCTTACCCTAAACCTCGCAGACAAACTCTCTGGCTCCAGTTCGTTTATTGTTGATCAGTAGTTCTCGTTCAAGTTTACTGCAGTAAACTTCAGAAGTTGATTACCATTTAACCAGAGCGCTTTTAACCAAACTATCACCGTAGTTGAGACCTCCCCTAGATGAACTTACCCGTAGACAACAAGTTCCAACCCATCTCCCCCGCTACATGCCAGTGCACATGGTGCCACGACAATGGCGTGCCTGTGCATGCGCTCTGTGTGAAGTGGCCGCGTCCAGTGGTTATTTGTGCTAGACCTTCTCCTCCTCTCATCGCCTTCGCACATGTGAGCGTGTCCAGCAGCTGGCCCGCGTCGTCGCCATTCCCCTGGACCCCTCTCCCCCTTCGTCCGCTTCCTCACCGACGCTCGCCGCCGAACACCCACGGGAGCACAGTGCCCCAACATGTTTTAATGGTGCTCAGCTTCTTCCTCTGCTCCCTGACGTCGTCTACCTCTCCGTCATCCTTGCATCAATGCTTCGTCATCTTCCCGTGCTCGCTGGTCGTCGCTAGAGCCTCCGCCGGACGTGCCCGGTGGCACCCGAGACTGTGCTCCTCCTCGTGGCTATTCAAGCCCCACCCCCTTGCGCAATCCGAGCACTCCACTCGCCTCACCACTCTCCCAGAGCCCTGCCCGACCACTCCACTGAGCTCCAGGAGCTCCCGATACCACCATTGCTGCAATGGCCGTCGGCCATGCTCGGCTAAATTTGCTCAACCCTATCCCCCTCCTTGCCTTCCACCACCACCAGAGGTCTCCACCACCATCCTAGATCCACCCCAGCGCTCCCCTTCCTTCTCCGGTGGCCTCTGGCCCCGAGTTCACTCGAGCCCGTAGAGCCCCGTCCGCCCCGACCATGGCTGCTCTCTCTCCGATGCACCTCGGCGAGCGTGAAGGGCCCAGGCAGGAGCGCCTCATCGCCCTGAACTCGCCGGTGTGTGGAGTATCGATGGGGATGGTCCAGAGAGTCGGGAAGATCGCCGGTGACGAGCTCCTGCTCTGTTTCATCGGGCGAGCACGAGGAGAAGAAGGAGACGACACCCCCTCCCGCCAGCTCGCCTCGGGCCCCGTGCATCAGCCACACATGCATAGGCCCCGCCCCTGGTGGCATGGATAAGTGGACATGGCTTTTTTCATGTACGCTTTCATCCACCGAAAGCGTATTTCCCAAAGTGCGCATTCTGTTTTTCTGTTAAGGGCATGTTTGTGATGATTTTTATTATAGATAGGTCCCTGGCAGAAAAATGGCTATATCTTTTTACGAGTAGCTCCAAATCAGGTGATTCCAAAGCCCACTTCTTCGTTTCGTCGAGCCCGTTTTGATGGAACCATTTTCACCATGTGTTAATTTTCTGGAAATGACCTTTATGCCCTTGCCTTTATTCAGTCCCCTTCGAGAGAGAATGTTTTCCGGCGATTCGTTCCGCGAGTTTCTCGCACTTTCTTCCGGTTATTTCTTCCACCCCAGGCAAGCCACATCATCCATTTGCATCACTGTAATGCAGTGACATGGTTTAACATATTTGAACTTGTTTAAAATATTGTTTTACTACTTGTGATCTGTGCATGGCATTTTCTCGGAGTATTATTTTGATTTTTTTGATGCCACGGTATTGTTTGGATTACTAGGAGTTATGTTTGCAGTTGATGAGTAATCATGTTGCCATTGGAGTATTAGTGGTTGATATTATGGTTGTTTCATAATGATATCTGTTAGTATATTTTGGAGTATTACTTTGGATGTCATGCTACCTTTGGATTATTAGTGGTTAGTATGATTATTTTCATGATGCTAGTCGATGTTCTGTTGCTTGGAGTATTAATTTCGGAGATGATGCTTATGTGTGGATCTTAGCTAGATAGCTTTGTTCTGGTTATTAGAGTAGTAGAGTTATTGTTTTCAGATTCATCATGATAGAAATATTATGCTACCTTTGGAGTATTTTGATATGAGGATATTATGCTCAGATTATTTGTTGGATATTGCTATGACTTGGATTATAGTTTGATAGTTGATGTCGGAGTATCAGTTATCACAATTCTGTTTTTGGGGATAAAATCCGTCATTAAGTTGGTTAGGTGCCACCGAACCGGGCTTTCTCCAGTGCAACCACATTTGCCTTTATGGGAAGGCCCTAATGCGATGCTATTGCCGTGTCTCTCGCCAGTGCCTCCAACGAGGGAAGGTTATGGGAGCGCGCTGCCCTGATCAGGTAGGTGGACATAAGCCTTGTGTGCTCGTTGTTGTTGTTATGAGCACATGTCCACGTTTGGGACGGTTTATTGTTTTGGCCACGACGGTGGCCGTTGGTGTCTTTGGTAGACACGGGGCCACCCAGGACTAGACTAGTGGGGAGTGAGTCGGAGTGGCCGGGAGAGTGTCATGGCAGTAGATCGGTTTTGTCGGATTGCCGTTGGTCCACCTAAATGGGAGTGCGGGGCCATGGGTTCCGTGGTGTGGGTACAGTGCGCTACCTCTGCAGAGTGTGTTTGTTTAAATTATCGATAGCCGCGTCCTCGGTCCTGGGCATAGGTTCATACTATGTCAAACCGTTCGATCAACACTCACATGATGGAATGACTTATAGGTGATTTATATGTTGATATTTTGAGCAGTACAGATTGGCAGGATGTTGATGATGTTGAGACCAAGTGTTGGTCATGGTGGTGATCGCCGGAAAGATCACAGTTTGAGACCAAGTGTTGGTCATGGTGGTGATCGCCGGAAAGATCACAGTTTGAGACCAAGTGTTCGTCATGGTTGTGATCGCCGGAAAGATCACCGTTTGGTTATAAGGTAACCCGATCCAAGACCACGAGGTTGGTCCGTTTGTGATCCATGAATGATCACCGTTTGGTTTTGATCACGACGTGATCGAGATGATATATTGCTTGGCCGGTTTGCTAAGAAAGATATGGTTATGGAGATCTGAGATGGTGATTTATCAGTATTGTAGTAGTTTCATATCATGCTTAGTAGTTGTTGTTGTATCATGGTAGCTATTAATTTAATTAACCTGCTTAATGCTATGTTGTTATCTTGCCTTGATGTTTTTGGTTCTTGTGAGCTTGCAAGTACATTTAATGTACTGACCTGGCGTGTCATGCCAGATTGCAGGTGATGCCGTGATTACTTGATTGCTTGTTGGGGTTTCCGTTCGTGCGAGCTAGATCGTGTCCCAGCCAGAGTCCCTGCGGAGTGGAGTTCACCACCTTCGTCGTTGCTCCGCTGCTAGAAGATTTCCGCCGCTTCGAGTTGTTCCGCTGCTAGCATAGAGCAAGTGTAGTATCGGAGGCGTAGTTTCACCGTGTTGATGTGAACCTTTGTAACATCAGACCTTTTGTAAGGGTTATTTATCCCAAAGGTGTTTTGGTGATTGATGACGATGCTTTTGCGGACTAATCGTGTGCCTTGAGTATTTCAGACGCTTCGTCACTAGGCACAAGACGGTTTGGTGCCCCTCGAAGACTATTGAAGATGGCATTTTTCTATGTTTCTTTTCGGTGGATTTGGGTCGTAGGAAAGCCGTAATATTAAGAGGGGGTCCGCGTTGGAAAGGTTCGGGAGGAATCATCACATACACATTTACTCCCTTTGCACCACCTTTCCCTTGCACTTTGGAGCATCCTCCGTTTTCTTCATATTTGCAAAGAGAAGGATTCCTAGTGTTGCTGTTCTGAGGCACGCGGTAGTACTGCTCTTAGGAGCGGTAGTACCGCAGACCCCCACGGTAGTACCGCATGCCCTTGCGATAGTACCATAGGTTCCCACGGTAGTACCGCTCCTAAGGAGATGTAGTACCATGGCCTCAGACCGGACTCAGCCGCTCGTGCGGCTGTAGGGGCGGATGTAAATTTTTACATCCGTGCCCTACGCGGTAGTACCATCCCATGTGCGCAGTAGTACCGTGAGTCCGGGTCTAGCACAGCAACATGAGCGGAAGTAGGGGTGGATGTAATTTTTTACATCCGCTCCCTGCGTGGTAGTACCGCCCGCCAGGTGCGGTAGTACCGTGTTGGATTTTTGCACTGTTTGATTTTCAGCGGAAATAGGCACGGATGTATTTTTATTCATCCGCGCCCTTCCCAG
Source organism: Triticum timopheevii (assembly GCA_963921465.1). NCBI lineage: Eukaryota > Viridiplantae > Streptophyta > Magnoliopsida > Poales > Poaceae > Triticum > Triticum timopheevii. Next base: position 177,007,431 of record OY997272.1, read on the forward strand.
GCTTGTACAATCCGGCCTTGCGGTAGTACCGCAAGGGGGAGCGGTAGTACCGCGTCAGCGGCAGTACCGCTCTCAGCCTTTGCGGCTCAGGCTTGGACTAGCTCCTGCCATAGCAGCGGTAGTACCGCGGTCAGCCATAGTAGTACCATGAGCCCCTGCGGTAGTACCGCTTGTCTGGAGCGGTAGTACCGCAGGTCGCGGGCTGAGTAAGTGGATAACGGTTGGATTTGTCTCTCCACTATACAAGGGATGTCTTCTTCCTCTAGTTGACCACCTCTTCCACCCCAAAAGCTCCATTGTTGCTCCAAGCTCCATTTTCGCCCGATCTCTCTCCCTAGCCAATCAAACTTGTTGATTTTCTCGGGATTGGTTGAGAAGCCCTGATCTACACTTCCACCAAGAGAAATTTGATTCCCCCACTAAATCCCTAGAGGATCTTGTTACTCTTGGGTGTTTGAGCACCCTAGATGGTTGAGGTCACCGCGGAGCCATAGTCCACTGTGGTGAAGCTTCGTGGTGTTGTTGGGAGCCTCCAATTAAGTTGTGGAGATTGCCGCAACCTTGTTTGTAAAGGTTCGGTCGTCGCCTTCAAGGGCACCAATAGTGGAATCACGGCATCTCGCATTGTGTCAGGGCGTGAGGAGAATATGGTGGCCCTAGTGGCTTCTTGGGGAGCATTGTGCCTCCACACTGCTCTAACGGAGACGTACTTCCCCTCAAAAGGAAGGAACTTCGATAACACATCCTCGTCTTCACCGGATCCACTCTTGGTTATCTCGTGCCTTTACTTGTTCAAGCTTATTTGTGTTGTATCCTTTGCTTGCTTGTGTACTTGTTGTTGTTGCATCATATAGGTTGCTCACCTAGTTGCATATCTAGACAACCTACTTTGATGCAAAGTTTACTTTGGTAAAGAAAAGCTAAAAATTGTTAGTTGCCTATTCACCCCCCTCTAGTAAACTATATCGATCCTTTCAATTGGTATTAGAGCCTCGTCTCTTTATTAAGGACTTTGCCGTCCGAAGAGTATGGTTGACACCATAGACGGTGTGGAGGAGCACTCCGGTGTGAATCTGAGCTCGTCTATGACCGATGGGGAAACCGCGGTTTCTCGTGAGGAATTCGATGTGGCTTTGGACACATTGAAAACCTCCATGACAACCGAGGTTGAAAGCATGTTTAATAAATTCTTAGAATGAATTAAACTATCTACCTCGCCATTGGAAGTGGGTGATCCCACTAACTAGGTGACGGATGCTAACTCCAACAAGGGGGGAAGCTACTAGTGAAAAGGGTCCTTCTATTGGTGGTAGAAATGGCACCGGCATCTTTGCCAATGTGGAACCTCCAATTTATGGAGGACCGATTCCCTCTACTCATTTAAATCATGCCGGTCCTCCTCCTAAGATTGTGAAAATGAGGACTTTGATTCTTGGGTTTATCGCTTCAAGTGTCATTTAAATCATGTGAATACTAATCTTTGGAGAATCATTGAAGAAGGTTTCCATCCACATGACCGAAGCAACTTCACCCCGAGAGAAGTCGTGGATAATCAATTCAATGAGAATGCTCTCTTCATCATTCAAGATGCAGTTCCACCCGAATATCTCCCTCATCTTCGACCCTTCGCCATGGCCAAAGATGCTTGGCATTGTGTTGTTTCCCTCTATAAGGGAAGCGCAAGCATTCAACGCTCCAACTATGAAGTGGTGCAAGATGAAGCCGATGAGTTTGCAATGAAAGAAGATGAAGAACCTCATGAGCTCTTTTGGAGAGTAACCAAACTCGCGGTCGCACCCTGAGATCATGGGAGCAGGGACACGGATGACAATTGGATCAAGCGCAAGTTCCTCAAAGCAATGATGCCTTACCACAAGGCCATGTCCTCCGTCATCTGTCGAAGACCGGACTGCCACTCCTTGACCTCAAATGAAGTGTTGGATGACTTTGTGGCAATGAGGATCTTGGACAAGACCGCCGACAACGCGGTGTTGCGTTCTCAAAGAGCAAAGAAGCCCAACCTTGCTTTGAAGGCCAAGGTTATTGTGGAATAAGAGGAAGAAGAGGAAGATGAGGAGAGCAACCCCGAAGATACAAAATATGATTATCATGAGCACATGGCTCTTGCTTCAAGGCAATTTTGGAGCAAGAAGAACACAAGGCCCAACTTCAACAAGAACAACTCAAGTGGGTTCAAGGGCAAGCAACGTGTGAGAACATGTTACAATTGTGGCAATGTGAGCCACTTTGTTGTGGATTGCCCTTACGAGAAGCAGGAAGACAATGGTGGCAAGCTCATCCGAAAAGACAAAGCCAAGTCCTTCCCAAACAAGAACAACTTCACCAAAAAAGACTCCTACTCGAGGGTTGGTGGTTCAAGAAGAATACCATGAGGATGATGATGATGATGAAGAGTGAAGCCATGGCCATGGCCTCCGTTGCCATTTCCACAACTCCACGGGTGTCCTTCTTCGACTCGCCCAACAAGAACATCACCGCCAAGTGTGTCATGGCTAAAGCCACCAACAAGGTAACCCCCAACATCAAAACCACCATCATTACTAATCCCTCCTTGACGGATGGCATTGATGAAAGTGAGGGGTCTAATGAGGAAGTAAATGAATTTAAGTCTTTTATGAGTAAGCTCAAGGGAAAATCCAAGAAGCACTTCGTTGCTCTCTTGGAACAACTTGGTGAAGCCAATGACATGATCGAGGCTCATGAAGAAAGCATCTCTAAGATGGAAGGTCATAGTCGTGACTATGCCGATGAGATATCGGATCTCTCTAATGCTCTTGAGGAAGAGCGTGGACATCGTTTGGCTCTTGAGGAGTCACACAACGATGACCATGCTGAGTTAAAGAAAGATCTTGATCATGCTCTTATTGTATCTCATGTGCTAACTTCCGAGAAGGCTAAACTTGGTGTTGACCATGCTAGACTCAAGGAGGAGTTTGATATACCCTACAAGGCCCACAAGGTCTTGAAGGGTTCTCATGCTAGCCTCAAGGAGTCTCATGATCAACTCCAAGTGAAGCTAACCAAAGAAAAAGCCACCTTTCCTCATATGGTACTAATTGATAATGCAAATACCACTAACCCGTGTTGTGAGCACGTGCATCTTGTGGAGGAGAATGCCAAGTTGAAGGAGCAACTTGTGAAAGGCCTTGTGACGTGCATACAAGGTGAGAAGAACCTCAATGACCTTTTGAGCAATCAAAAGGAAGTTGTGGCCAAGGAGGGAGTTTGGTTCATACCTAAGTCCAAGAACAAGAAGAAGAACGACAAGGCCAAACGACCTCCCCGTCTCCAGCAAACTTTTGTGAAGGAGGGAGAGGGTGCTCCTAAGGATAAGAAGAACAATGTGAAGAGTGGTAATGTCAAAAAGGGCAATACCACCCCTTCCAACAAAGCCGGTGACTTTAACCCTTCTTATGTGTTGTGTCGTGCTAGTGATGGGCATGTTTATGCTAAATTTGTTGGTTCTCCTTATGAGTACATTGAATGGTCTATTTGGGTTCCTAAGACCCTTGTTACTAACATCAAAGGACCCATTACAAAATGGGTACCTAAAACCAAGCATTGTTCTCTTGTAGGTGTTTGCTTCTGGTGGGGGATCATGGTTGCTCGATAGTGGAGCAACAAATCATATGACTGGAAGCAAGGACTTGGTGGTGGACGTGCACAAGATCCCTTCTATGCCCACCAATGTCGAGTGGGGTGATGCCTCGTCTTCTAAGGTCTTGGGTCTTTGCAAGGTTGTCATTTCTCATGATCTAACGATCGAGAAAGTCATGCTTGTTGAGTCCCTTGCTTACAGTCTACTTTCCGTTCGTCAACTTGCACTCATGGGCTTCGCCACTTTCTTTGATATTGATACCATGGCCCTCTTGTGGAGCAAGACTCTTAAAGTAGCCTTTGTTGGGCATGTCGAGAATGGTCTTTATGTGATTAACTTTTCGGAGTGACCCACTAAGACTGCGACATGCCTAATGGCTAAAGTTGATGTGGGATGGCTTCGGCATCGCCGTTTAGCCCACGTCAATATGCACTACTAGAAAAAGGGCTATAGATGGGATTGACACTAATGGCGCACCAGACAAGTGCTGCGCCATTAGTATATACTAATGGCGCACCACCTTCTGATGCGCCATTAGTGTTGAAACTACTAATGGCGCACCTGGCCCATGGTGCGCCATTAGTATCAATTTTTTTTTGAACTAGTGTGCCTGTCCAAACATACTAATGGCGCATCCATAGGCAGTGCACCATTACTAGTTGTAACTAGTAATGGCGCACCTGCCAGAAAGTGCGCCACTAATGTTGTTTTTTTAATTATTTTTTTATTCCTTTTTTTGCAAAACTACTAATGGCGCACTCACCCGCGGTGCGCCATTACTAGTTTAAACTAGTAATGGCGCACCGTGGGGTAGTGCGCCATTAGTATGTTTTTTTTTTGCAAAACTACTAATGGCGCACCAGCAGGGGGTGCGCCATTAGTAACCTGGATTACTAATGGCGCATTTGTGGTTGGTGCGCCATTAGTAAGTGGGCATCAACAAGATATTTTGGATAGCCTCTCCTCCCACACTCACTTTCTCCCCACTTCATTCTCTCCACTGCCTCCTCCTTGTCTCGGGTGCCTCCTCTTTTTCACCTCATTTCCACCATAGATTCATTCAAATTAAGTGGTTAAGTTACCTTGTTTTGATAGGTAAGTAAGGGGGGAAGCTATATTTATGTTGTTCTCTCCCTACAACAATGTGCACATGCACTTTTTATGGCCTAGCTAGATCTATGTATGTTCGCGGTGTTGCATATGTTTGTGGTGTTGCATATGTGTTTGTGTTTGGAGGTGTACCGGTATTTGAAATGCGATAGTTGCCAATATTTTGCCGGAATGTTGATTCATTTCCGTTTCGGCAAGAATTTTGGCATTAAGCATTCTTTTTGGTCCTATTTTTAGGGAAAGTCATGCCAAATTTTTTCTTGGTTCTAAAATATTGTTTTGCTCTACCCCGCAGGCGACCATGGTCCGCACGATGACCGAAGGCATCGTGAATAGGTTTTTGAGGTCCGCGAAGGCCGAGATGCTTCAAAATAACGAGACGGAGATAAGATGTCCGTGTCGAAGATGCAAGCTGAAGAGCCTTATTGCGGACCCGGATTCCGGGCAGGTGCGGGACCACCTGCTCTTGCGTGGTTTCATGGATGGCTATCGGTGGCAAGGTGATGAAGATGACTACGAAGTCGTCCATGGGGGCCGGGCAAGAAATGAGGAAGGGCAGCAAGACAACCACCGCGGCTCAGGCGGGCGAGAAGACGAAGAATCCCCAGGAGATGATCACGACGGTGATTCTGTACACAGTCATCATGTAGAAGATGCAAGACATGATGATGATGCCGGCGGAGCAGACGACGCTAGACCATCGATGGGCTGGGTGCAGGACCCTCATATTCAAGAGCTGCTTCTCAAGCAGACGGATAACGCAAGAGCTGCCGCCCGAGAGAAAGCCAAGATGGATCAACTTGAGTTAGACGCGGTTACTCCATTGTATGAAGGATGCAGGCCCGAGGATACCCGCCTGAAAGTAACGCTCATGGCTCTGGAGATGAAGGTAAAACACAAAATGACCGACGCATGCTTCGACGAGAACATGTCATTCTGGCACGAACGTCTTCCCAAGGGGAACAAGTGCCCGACCAGTTTGGAGGAGGCGAAGAAAATCATGTGTCCTCTGGATTTACCGCACGTGAAATACCATGTGTGCATGAACAATTGCATCATTTATCGGGACGAGCACGCGGAGTCTACCATATGTCCGGTGTGCGGTGTCACTCGATACAAGAAGAGGAAGAAAGCTCCTCGAAAAGTGGTGTGGTACTTTCCGATCACTCCTCGTCTGCAGCGGTATTTCACGGACCCTAAGGTAGCAAAGCTCCTGCGTTGGCACGCGGATAGGGAGGAGAAGAAGCGAGAAGATGACGCAAATGATCCGGAGATAGATAAAAAAGACAGGATGCTGAGTCACCCTAAGGATGCAAGCCAGTGGCAAGCATTGAACTTCGAATACCCAGAATTTGGGAACGATCCAAGGAACATCGTGCTGGGCGCGAGTACCGATGGAGTCAATCCGTTTGGCAGCCAGAGAAGCACACATAGCACCTGGCCTGTGTTTGTGTGGATGTACAACCTTCCCCCCTGGTTGTGCATGAAGAGGAAGTACATTCACATGAGTATGCTAATTGAAGGGCCGAAACAACCAGGGAACGACATCAATCTGTATCTGGGGCTGCTGAAAGAGGAGCTTGACACGCTGTGGAAAACGCCAGCCAATACGTGGGACGCCGCAGAGAAAGAATATTTCCCTATGAGAGCCGCACTGCTCACGACGGTGCACGACTATCTCGGTTAGGGATATCTTGCGGGGCAGGTAGTCCACGGATTTTCTGGATGCGTAAGGTGCATGGATGACACAACGTATCGCCAGCTAGATAGAGATCCCGGGTCTTCGAAAACCGTGTTCATGGGACATCGAAGGTGGCTTCGCGACGATGACCCATGGAGGAAACGCAAGGATCTGTTCGATGGTGAAACCGAACCCCGAAAACGCCCGTGTACGAGGAGCGGCGAGGAAATAGACAAGCTGTTGAAAAATTGGAAAGACTGCCCACTGCCGGGAAAGAAGCAAAAGGCGCCAGAGCCGGGAAAGAAGCGAAAGGCGCCAGAGCCGCTGCTGAAGGTATGGAAAACGAGGTCTGTTTTCTGGGACTTGCCGTACTGGAAGATCCACCGTGTGCCTCACAGCCTTGATGTCATGCATATCACGAAGAACATGTGCGAGAGTCTGCTTGGTACCCTGCTCAACATGCCAGAGAGGACCAAAGATGGGCCGAAAGCAAGGGCAGACTTGAAATCAATGGGCATCAGGCAGGAGCTTCACGCTATATATGATGATGATGATGATGATGATGATGATGATGATGATGATGATGATGAGGCAAAGCAGGACACAGAAAGTCGTCGCAAAGGCAAAAAGGCCAAGAAGACCGGAAATGACTACCCTCCCGCGTGCTTCACTCTAAGTCAGGAGGAGATCGAGCAGTTTTTCACCTACCTCCTAGGAGTAAAACTTCCTTATGGTTACGCGGGGAAGATAAGCAGATACCTAGACCCAGCGAAGCAGAAGTTCAGCGGGATGAAGTCTCACGACTGTCACGTGCTGATGACGCAGATACTTCCAGTTGCAATCTGTGGGATCATGGACGCGCATGTCCGTGAAACGCTATTTGGCCTATGCAACTTCTTCGATGTCATCTCTCGAAAGTCGATTGGCGTGAGGCAACTCAGAAGGCTACAGGAAGAGATCATGGTGATACTATGCGAGCTTGAGATGTACTTCCCGCCCGCATTCATCGACGTTATGGTGCATCTGCTGGTCCATATAGTGGAGGATATCATCCAACTCGGGCCGACGTTCCTGCACAGCATGATGCCGTTCGAAAGGATGAATGGTGTCATCAAAGGATACGTTCGCAACATGTCACGTCCAGAAGGAAGCATAGCCAGGGGCTTTCTGACCGAAGAGTGCATCTCCTACTGCACGAATTATCTAGGCATCGAGAACCCCGTTGGTCTGCCCGTCAACAGGCACCTCGGCAGGCTCGCTGGATGGGGTCACCGTGAGGGTCGCCGCGAAATGCATGTCGACTTCGAGGGTCGACTCGCCGACTTTTAAAGAGCAAACCTAGTCGCGCTACAACACATAGACGTGGTCGATCCTTGGGTGGTAGAGCACAAAACCTTTATTAAGAAGACGTACAATGACCGAGGCCAACAGAGGACAGACGGAGATATACTCAAAGAGCACAACTCATGTTTCACGCGTTGGTTCAAGCAGAAGCTTCTGTTGTACCCTTTACATGAGGATTCTTCCGCGGAAGAACAACTCATATTCGCCTTGTAACAGGGCGCCGAGCACAACCTAATGACCTATGAGGCGTACTATATCAACGGCTACACATTCTACACCGAGGCCAAGGACATGAAGAGCGATGGTTATCAGAACTCCGGGGTAACGATGGAATCCTACACCGGTAACGACAAGGACAGATACTACAGAAGGATCGAGGAGATCTGGGAGCTGAGCTACGCTGGAGAGAAGGTCCCGATGTTCCATGTCAGATGGGCCAAGAACGTCATAAAAGAAGACCGGTATTTCACCACCATGGTTATACCTGAAGCCAAATCCAAGACCGCGGGCGCAAACGTCACCGCGAAAAATGAGCCATGGGTACTGGCTTCCCAAGTGGACCAATGCTTCTTCATTACCGACCCACCAAAGCCCAGTCGTGTTCTCGTGAGGAGAGGCAAAAGGAAGATCATCGGAATGGATGGAGTAGCCAATGAGCAAGACTTCGACAAGTACGGCGACCCGAGGATCAAACATGACGACGATGATGAAGTAGCAGCATACACCACAAGAAGAAGCAGGACCACCCTACCTAAAGGACGTCCGTTCCATAGAAGAACTCCATTTGCGAAAAAGAAGGGCAAGAAGATTGTGAACAGATAGCTAGCTAAGATCGATTGTATTTAAATCGTAGACTTAATTTCTCGATTGTATTTCATGGGCACTTTTTGAACTATCATGAATATTTTTTAATTTCATGGACACTCGATCTCGATCCCCCTCCATCTCGATCGCTATCCCACCTCGCCAGATCCGGTCCACCGGCCGCCGCCGCTGACCGCCCGCACCCTCTCGATTCCCCTACTCAACCGCCGCCGCCGACCCCCCGCACCCCTCCCCTACTCAACCGCCGCCGCCGACCCCCCGCACCCCTCCCCTACTCAACCGCCGCCGCCGACCCCCCGCACCCCCCGCACCCTCCCCCGCTCCACCGGCATTACTGTTTGATGATATTTTTAAAAAAATTATTACTGTCTTATAAAAAAAATATTACGGTTATGATTTAAACAAGTTTGAACATATTTAAACACAAATAAGTATCAAACAACATTTTAAATGCATAAAAAAATTGTGGAGCCTAGGAATCGAACCCAGGACCTCCTGGTGTGAGAACTAGCTGCTGACCAGTCGAGCTAGTAGAGAAGACTTGACGTGTATCAGGTCAGGTGGTAGATAACTGTTGGCTCGAGAAGAAATAAAAAAATACTAATGGCGCACCAGGGTGAGGTGCGCCATTAGCATGTATGTACTTATGGCGCACCGAGGGGTGGTGCGCCATTAGTATTGTGCCGCCCCTACTTCGTACCGATCCCCTCTCTCTCCCTCGCCCTCGCCCGCGATCCCCTTCCCCGATCTCCTCTCCTGACGCCACCGTCGCCCCGCCCCGACACCACCGTCGTCCCGCCGCCCTCGACGCCACCGTCGCCCCGCCCCGACACCACCGTAGCCCCGCCGCCCTCGATGCCACCGTCGCCCCGCCGCCCCAGCGCCGCCCCGACACCACCGTCGCCTCGCCGCCCTCGACGCCGCCCCGACGCCACCGTCGCCCTGCCGCCCTCGACGCCGCCCCGACACCACCGTCGCCCCGCCGCCCTCGACGCCGCCCCGACACCACCGTCGCCCCGCCGCCCCGACACCACCATCCGTCGCCCCGCCGCCCCGAACCAGGGAGCGGAAGCGCGGCCGGCGTGCGAACGAGCGGAGAAGGCGGCCATCCTCGTCCTCAACCTATCGTCGACATCGTTGATTCCAGCTCTCGCAGCAAGGTATGCGGCTGGTTCGTCCCCTGTCATGGCCAGATTGATTTTTTTCGGTAAACTAGGCTAGGGTTCGATGGATTATGGAGATTCATGGTGATTCATCAGTGAATAAATTCGTTCCAAGAACAAGATCGATTCCCCTTTGTGTGATTTAGGTTCTACCTATTTGAGTCAGGCGACCTTGCTTGTGGAAATCCCCAAATCCCCATCTGTTTTCTTCTTAGCCCTGAGAGAAACATGTCAGATCAGCCTTGGTACTTTGCTCTTTGCAATTGTGAAGAGAAAATTATGCTGCTTGCAAATCGTGGAGGAAATTATATAGGATTTAATGCTTTTATTTGCTACATAGATCTCCCGATTGGTAGAAAGTAGTGGTACGGTTTAATTCTGAGATAGGTCTGTATATGCTAGCTTCGTATTTGTTTGCTAATGGCTAGGTGCAGATGCTTCGTATTTGTTTCTGCTGCCTAGTAAAATTGCAACATGTAAACAACCTCTGGTGAATTGTGGTAAGCTATTTGTTTGTGCAGTTATCGTCGCCGAATTTGCAGAATTTTCACCCCTCACATGTGAACTTTATCTGGGATGGAATAACATAATGATGTTGAGTTTGCTGGTGATGTGCTCTGGAGTTGATAATATTGCCAGCTTAGGTCACTGCTGAGCTTGTCAATCCAAAAGTCTGCAAGTAGAAGGCAGCGTTTGATTAGTAGTACATCAATTGTGAATTCTGTTTTGGAGAAGTCATTGTCAATGCAAGTTAATTAGCTGCAGCAACAAAGTATCCTCTTCAGATTCAGTCAGCGTCAGGGAAATTAGTATCCAAGAAGCAACTGTTTTGATTAGTGTTCAGGAAGCAACTGTTGTTATCATCCCACTCTAATACTCTTTTCCAACTGATAACTTTTCTAATAAGTATTACTGGAAAACTTTATATGAACCTTTTAGAAAAACTTATGATAACAAGCTGAATTCAGTACAAGTGCCTCTATTTTCTATCCAGAGGAGTTGTAATTGCTAGTTCCTGCTAAGTAATCATAAACATGCTTGTATTATTACTAAAGGATGCCAGACACTATTTGCGGTTCAGATAATATGTTAAATGCAGAATTATTGGTCTACCTAGTAGATGCCCATGGTTTGATTTTATGTTTGTTCCTATCAATACAAATGCTGAGCTATGTTCCATTTTTACTGTTCTTTGTGATAGTTTTTGCAACTTTACTTCCCATCTTAAGGCAAGCCCCATTTTTACTGTTCTTTGTTAGCAGAGCTGCTTGTTTCTAAGAACTTTGATACTATTTGGATCAAAGTTAAATGAGCACATAGATGACAAAAAAAAGTTCAGATTGTAAAATGTTCATTTTGCTGCTAGTGCCCATTTTGAGTAATTGCTTAGAGGGATGATCCTGTGTGAGCTGGTGGAGTGATTTGTTTTCTACATAAAGCTCTTTAGTCAGGCTGGTTTTCGTGAAATACACATGAAGCTTCACCAGCTCCTGTGGGTGTGGGATCCATGCGACATGTGACATTGCATCCATGTCCACCTGGGATAATGATTTTGCAGGTACCCCGAGAGGCCCTTGAGTTTGCCAGAATGTCGATTAACTTCCGTTCCGGCAAATTCGGGTACTCCATATGTCCTATTTTCAGCAAAGGTAATGCTGAAATTTTCCGTGAATTTTAGCATGACTTTGCTAAAAATAGGACATATGGGGTACTTGTGACTAATGCATGGGCCGGGGTATCGTAGTAGTTAATTAAGTAGGATCAAGTGCCCCGGCGTACTTGTGACTAATGCATGGCTTTTAGGGTGCCTCGATGTCGATAAAAACCGAAATGATGAAAGCTTAGGCTTTTAGGGTGCCTCGGCGTCGAAAAACCCTCAATGATAAAAGCTTAGATTTTAGGATGCCTCGGTGTCGACAAACCCTAAATGATGAGACCATGATCTTGTTCCTTGACAATAACCAACTTTTTGACCAAACTTTGTTTCTATTTAGAGAGAAACATGGCCCACAACGATGAGGCCGGGGGTTCGGGCGGCAAGGCATTCTGGGAGCTGTCCCAGGAGATGGAGGAACAACCTCACTTGTATGAGGCCGCCGCCTTCCCCACCGATCCTGAGACCACTGATGGTGCCGCCGAGGATGACCACACTGATGCCACCACTGATGGTGCCGCCGAGGATGCCACCACTGATGATGGCGGCGCACGCACAGATGGCAGCCAACCGAAGAGGCAACGGAAGGACCGGCGCCCGATCGTGCTCCTCACCCTCAAGGAGGAAGTTACTGAAGTGGACTCCAACGGGAATCCAACGGCACCCGAACGAATAGTCAAGGGGTACTCGCTTCAGCTCGGGTGCATTGTCCGGAGCACCGTCTCGATCAACACCGAGAACCTGAGGCATCCTGACCGAGGGAATTTGCGCAACCTCCTCTTCACGAAGCTGCACGAACGATACAAGTTCCCCGCTGAATTTGCAAACACAAGCCTCAAAGGGAATAAAGTGAACAATGCTGGCCTCATGAAGATGAGCAAGGCCCTGTCTACTTGGAAAAGCAATGTGAAGAGAATGATCGAGAAAGGTGAGAGTTATCGGAAGATCAAGGAGAAAAATCCTTCGATCACCGAAGATGACTACAACGACTTCAAGATCAATTGCTCGAGCACCGCAAACTCCCAATCAAGTGAGTGGGGGAAACAAATGCGGGAGCTGAACATAGGGGAACACACACTCGGTCCCGGCGGTTACAGAGTGGCGGGGCCTATATGGGACAAGGAGGAGGCGGACCGTGCCGAGCAAGGCCTACCGCCCCTCTTCGATAAATACGGTGACAAGCAGACCAGGAACTTTGTCAGGGCCTGGTACAAGAAGGACCCGAAAACAAAGGAGCTTACCACGGATCCGAAGACCAGGCAGCTTGAGCTTGTTCTGGTAAGGAATACACCCCCGCGTAATTAGCTCCATATGGCTGCATTCTAATTAATGAAGCCAAATTTCTAAATGGTTCACATTCCTTCCGCAGGCGACTGAAAGCAGTAGCGCGGGGTCGACTAAGAGCAACCCTTGGGACACCACTCTAAATAGGGCGTTGAATGTAATGAAGAACAAGGATAAGCTCAGTAAGCCGACGTCAGCTGGTCGTGTGGCCGGCAAAGGCTTGTCGACAAAATGGGGGTCATACTATACCGCTGGTGTGCGGAAGGAGAAAAAGACCAGCTCGGAAAGCCAGGCGCGAGAGGTTCAAGAACTCAAGGCACAGGTGGCGCGGATTCCAGAGATTGTCCAAGAGCAAGTGGAACAACGACTCGGAGCAACTATCACCGCCATTGTGCCTACCTTGATCTCGGGGTTGAGTGCGTGGATTGCGGGCGGCCAACAGGGGCCGCCCCCGATTCCTAGCTTCACGGCCAGCAACTCGCATAATGCGATGGCGGGGTCATTGGTGCCTCCGGCGGAGGCGGCATTGGTGTCTCCGACGCCGGCACGGGAGCTTAATGCACCCGGGTGTACGCCGGCCGGCACCTCTGCAGCAAGCGGCCCCTCCGTCAACTGCACGCCCGCCGTTGGCGGTGCGTCGACATTAGCCGAGCTCGACGCCATCATCACGGTAACTAATTAAGCCTCTCTCGGCCGAGGACTTCATCTCCTTGCCTTTGACTGGGCATCCCTGACGCCCTACATGTTTTCGCAGGGCGCCGCCGACGTTCCGTGCACTCTCCTCCACTTCGTGAACAACGAGTTGGTCGATGTCGCCAAGGGAAAAATCGTTCAACCGGGCAACCCCTTGTTCCACGGTACCCAGATGCCACCCAACTTGTTTAGGGTTCAACTGGTTCGGGTGCTGCCAGGCTGCGATGACTTGTTACCTCCGATTCGACCCGTCGGGGCCGACGATGATGACGTGATGACCCTCAACGCCTGCCTGAGCTGGCCCCTGCTTTGGCCGAAGAGCCAGATTCGTTTGGGGGCGGGGGACACCACCCCAAAGACAACACCGCCAGTCGTGCCGGCGCCAAGTCGGCCCCATGGCAAGACCGCCGCAACGGTGCCAGACATACCTATGCCACTGGATCCAAACATGCATATGGCACAGGATCAGAACGACGACGACGACGATGATACATTTGGCAACGTTGATCAGTACTTTGCCGATCATGGGCGATGGCGACTTCATGGGGCCTCCTTCTCAAGAACCAAACCCAACAAAAGACGTGTGCGATCTAGCTGGTACCGCGGAGAAGCCAAGTTGCAATAGGCGCCGTCTGGCGTTCAGCTCTCAGGAGACGCCTCCAGCTGCCGACTTCACCGAGCCTCAGATAGGCGAGGTGCGAAATATTATCAGCCCCAACACACTCAAGAAGGCGGTCTGTGAGCAGAACTCGGTCCCATTACAGGAGAAGAAGAAGGCACGCAAAAGAAAGACTAAGAAGGGTGCGAGCCAGCCGGCACCGAGTACAATCCATGCTCAGGACGGGCCACCTTCACCGCAGGATATCTCGAGGAGGGTGCATGTGGCGGGTAGGGCGATGCTACCGACAAATATGCTCAATGCTGCAACCGGTGCTATGCGTAGTCTGCATGACAGTGTTCTTTCTTTGGAGAAGCGGCGTCTCAAAGAGAAGGATGTGGCATACCCGGTTTTCGCGGCCAAGGTGCCAGAGGGCAAGGGCTTTGTGGATAACTCCATCGGGCGTACGATCGTCCTGCGTTTTGATGACATCCATGCTATGTTGAACCTTCATCCGCTGCACTACACCTTCGTTCGGCTATTTTCGCTGAGTATGGAGATGCGGATCATTCGCGACAAGACCCCGGACATCGTGATAGTCGACCCCTTCTACATGCGTGCCAAGATCTTGGGCAGCGCTGGGGACCGGCAAGTCGCGAGTTCTTACCTCGAAGGCGTCATTCTGGCAAACCAAGATAAGGATAACTTCCTCGTGCCTTACTTTCCCGAGTAAGTCCTCCCCTCAACCGGCCCGTAACATATGAATTCTTACATTTCAATCATTTTTCTTTTAACATTCCGTGTTTTCTGCAGTGACACACGTTGCACGCTCATCCTCCTAAGCCCCAAATATTCCATGGCCACGTATTTCGACCCGGACCGTTAGTCGAACGTAGACTACACAAATGTCAAGAAGGTTCTTGATGATGTTCTCCCCGGCTACGCCAAATCTGGAGGCACCTTCACCAAGCCTATTCGTAAGTACGGCAAGCACGTGTTCTCCCACAATACGACGTTCTGCTGCGTCAAGCAGCCGCCTGGTGGTCAGAAGGGTGCCTACTACGCCATCCATCACATGCGGGCGATCGTACGGGACCATCATCAACTTCTGCTACCGAGTAAACTCAAAGATTGGGCAAAGAGCGTGTCGGCAATCCAGGACGCGGACCTCCCACAAGAATTCTTTCGCATCCAGTCGGAGTTTGCGGAAATCATCCATCAAGATGTCCTTCGTACCTCGGGGCAGTTCTACCTCAACAATCAATCGTCCAACAGTGACATCGACACAATGCTACAAATGTAGGCTGACAACGACCGTTATTTCATGACTCCCACAATAGACGACGGCTTCATCCACGCTCCGGTCCCTTGAGTCAAGTCGAAAGCAGTGATGCTGTGTCTAGTTCTGAAACATCGATTGGCTCATGTTGTAATTAAACTTTAATGAACTTGTAGTATGTCTCTTTGGTTTTGAGAGTCGTTCAACTTAGATGTAATCGATGCTATTAATGTCTTGCTTTTCTCTTCCGATCGTTCTGTTGCATACTTATATATTGCTTATGTATTGTCTGTGAATTGGTACTAACGTTTCGTTTGGCTAGTGCATAGCAATGCCGACGTATGTCGTGTACAAGGGTAAGGTTCCCGGAGTCTACGATGACTGGGAGGAGTGTCGGAGACAGGTTCACCGATTCAGCGGTAACAGTTACAAAGGGTACACCACTAGGGCCGAGGCCGAATCTAGATACGCCCGCTATCTAGCGGGAGAGGGGAGGGAGCGTTGAAGGAACCGGATGAAGACGAGTTTCATCGTGATGATGCTCATCGTGATGACCGCAGCTCTCTTCTATGTGATGGTAGTTTAGATGATCGATATCGACTTGTAATGTGAAGACAAACTCGCTACTCGCGGTCTCAAGACTTGTAATATAATGTTCTAACTTTGTTCGGTCTTTTCAATTCGGAGACTAATATGATGAATTGTATTCGGAGACTAATATGATGAATTGTATTCAAAGACTAATCTTCTATTGTATTCGATGAATCTGTTGTTGATGTGTGCTGTCTATATTTTGTCAAATTATACATTTTGTAACCTGTGCAAAAAACAGAAAATAAAAAATAAAAAAAAACCTAATATTCATACTAATGGCGCATCACATGACAGTGCGCCATTAGTATGACAAAGCATACTAATGGCGCATCACTGGATAGTGCGCCATTAGTATGCCGCGGTTACTAATGGCGCATCCCGTTGTAGTGCACCATTAGTATGCCAAAGCACCTGGGTATACATGGCCCCTGGGAGGCATACTAATGGCGCACCATGGCTTACACTAATGGCGCACCAGTGGTGCGCCAGTAGTATACCAAATACTAATGGCGCACCAGTGGTGCGCCATTAGTAAAAATTACTAATGGCGTGCTAGTAATGGCGCACCAGTGATGCGCCATTAATGGCCAAATTAGGTGCGCCATTAGTAGCGGTTTTTCTAGTAGTGATGAGATCTTTGCAAAGTCTTCTCAAGGGGGACCATGTCCGTGGACTAACAAATTTTAGTTTTGCCAAAGATCGTGCTTGCAGTGCTTGTATCGAAGGAAAGCTTCATGAGAAGGCTCACCCTCCCACGACTATCATCTACTCGAAGAGACCCTTGGAGCTCCTTCACATGGATCTCTTTGGGCCTCCATCCTTTGATAGTCTTGGAGGTAGAAAGAATTGCTTGGTGATTGTGGATGATTACTCAAGATATACTTGGGTATATTTCTTCAAGAGGAAGAGTGAGACTCAACAAACCGTCATCGACTTTGCAAATGAAGCTCAACGTCAACATGATGCAAAGATCTTGACAATAAGAAGTGATAACGGAACCGAGTTCAAGAACTACACCTTGGATGTGTTTCCTAGTGATGAGGGGATCAAGCATCAATATTCTGCACCATATACCCCTCAACAAAATGGTGTCGCGGAGAGGAAGAACCGGACGTTGATGGATGCGGCAAGGACCATGATGGCAGAGTTCAAGTCTCCATACAACTTTTGGGCTGAAGCCATCAACACAGCATGTCATGCATCCATTCGGCTCTATCTCCGCAAAGGCTTGAACAAGAATCCTTATGAAATACTTACCGGTAACAAGCCCAACCTCAAGTACTTCCAGGTGTTTGGGTGTAAGTGTTTCATTCTCAAGAAAGGTGTTCGTTTGTCTAAATTTGAGGCTAGAGCTTATGAGGGCATATTTTTGGTTATGGTACAAACTCTCATGCTTACCGTGTTCTCAACAAGTCCACCGGACTCATTGAGGAGACGTGTGACGCGGATTTTGACGAAAATAACGGCTCCCAAGTGGAGCAAAGTGGTACTTGTGATGTAGGTGATGAAATTCCTCCCCAAGCCATAAGAAGAATGGGTGTGGGTCATATCCTACCCATTGAGGAACCCCTTGTGGCCGAAGGAGAAGGACAATGCTCCACTCAAGTGGAGACATCACCAACCCAAGACCCACACGCTTCCGAAGAACAAAGTGAAGGCCCTCAACATTATGAACAAGATCAAGGGCAAGATCAACCTCAAGATGGTGGTGAACCACCAAATGATGCCCAAGGTCAAGTTCTCCCCTTTGAGCAAGTTCAAGATCAAGAGCAAGCTCAAGATCAAGAACAAGCTCAAGACGGCGCTCAAGATGATCAAGTTACCCCTTCTCCTTTCACATCCGAGGAGGAATTAGAGCGTCGTGCTGTGAAGATTGCTTGCAAGCTCACTACCAAAGGTTATCTCATGGAAAATGTGGTTGGAAGCCTAAGAAAAGGGGTAAGCACTCGTAGACAATTAGCAAACTATTGTGAACATCACGCGTTTGTCTCTTGTGTTGAACCTCAAAAGGTCTATGAGGCGCTCGAAGATCCGGATTGGCTCCATGCTATGCATGAAGAACTCAACAACTCTGAGTACAACAAGGTGTGGAGATTGGTGCCAAGGCCATCGGGGAACCACAATGTCATTGAAACCAAGTGGATATTCAAGAACAAGCAAGATGCTCATGGGACCATCTTCGCAAGAAGGCAAGATTGGTAGCACAAGGCTACTCCCAAGTCGAGGGTATCGACTACGGTGAAACCTTTGCTCCCGTTGCTCGCCTTGAATCCATTAGTTTGTTGATTGCTTATGCTTACCATCACAACTTTAAGTTACAACAAATGGATGTGAAGAGTGCTTTTCTTAATGGTCCTATTAATGAGTTGGTTTATGTCAAGCAACCCCCCGGGTTTGAGGATCCCTACTTCCCCGATCATGTGTATCAACTCGATAAGGCACTCTATGACATCACAGAATCCACAGTCTTACAATGGTCATCAAGGTCATTATTCCCGCAACTGACAAGGAGATATTATAAAATCTTGTCACCTTATTGTATGATTGGCCTCAGCAATGAGCTCCGTACAACTACAAACCCCGGGTATATGTGATATATGTGCGGACCTAGGTCAGAAAACAAGAACAAGGAATAATGCCAAAAATATTGCACTAATCACATCCATGGTCATACGAAGAATCAAGGACAAGTGTGGCCAAGTTATTTCGGTAAGGTATCCTGACAAAGAAAATCATGACCGTAAAAAGGATGAGACTGACAGCAAGGGTATGATGATTTTCGCACGACCATCACGGTCCGGATACCCAAATCAAATGGAGGCCATAATTCCATATGGATCCACAATGGCATACTCTTAGCGGCCTACTCTATTTTCAAGGATTTTTCATATCCCGGTGACCCGCTTGACATGGTTAGTGTGGAATATCCAAGTCTGTTCTGTCCGATCCAAGATTCCGTTGCAACCTCAGCAGTCTGACCTCAGTGGCAGTATTAAAGCATATCACAGCCTATTACCACATATGGGTATATCAACCTCATGAGAAAAATCAAAAGCCGAACAATCAGCTCAGACCCGGTATACTCACCGACGAAATCTAGTACATGGTCAGTTTGTCAGGAAAAGCATTTGTCCGTCAGCCCCCTGTCGGGCCAATCTCAAGATGTAAATAATTGAGGTATGACACAACTATAACTCCATACACCATTATATTGCTCACGACAGAAGGTAGTCAAATCTTTGGTACATATCTCATGCTCGAGCCAAAGAAAATAAATCAAGATAAATCAGTGCCACCTATGAGCAGTCAGATCCCGTCAGAAGATGGCCATGATTCTCAGCATTTATGGAACCCAGAAGACATGCATTTATTTGAAGCAACCCCATGGCAGAAGTAAAAAGGTTTTCATGACCACACAAAAAAATTATGCTCGGGTCCATTGGATATCACCGCAGATATGAGAAAATTTGCGTCAGCAAAAGGATTTGGTATGTGAGCAAAAACCCGTCAGAATTTCTGGAAAGGTGAAGCAAACCACCCTAGAGCAAGGTAAGTTGATCATCTAAAATTCTTGTGGGAACAATAAATAAAGGAAAAGGGATACCTCAGTTGGAAACGGTGTCCTCAAGTCATACTTGTTCCCTGAGCAACCAAATCTCGAGGATGAGATTTCTTTAAGGGGGGGGAGGTTTGTAACAGCCTGGTTTTTGGCCCTTTTCTTTTTCTTTTGATTTATTTTGTTTTTGCTCTGTTTTTCTTTTTGGAGTGGTTCCGTGGCCTTGCCACCTGGGAAATCATCCTCATTTTCCCTCCCAAGTGGTTCATCATTCTCAAAACCTTGCCAAGATCATGTCACTTCACTTCTTGACCAAACCCTAAACTCTTTTTTTAGGGAAAATTCCTTTTTCATTAAATGAATAACCCTATCTGCCCTAGGTTGTGAAGCAACCTATATTCTGTCCATCCAAAAATCCCCAAATAATTCTCATAATTCCTTTGGGTCATATATAGCTCAAATATGCGCAAACATTTCCTTGGCCAGTTCAAAAATAATTCCCTAATATTTCTTTTTCTATTCTGCCCTGAATGGCACTTTGTGAAGAAAGTGTCATTTATACCTTTTTGGGCATGATTATATGTCCAAATAATTGCCCCATGCACAAGTTCAACTTTATTTGCCTAGCCAATCTTCCTCAGTGAATTTTCAAAGTTTCTGTCAGACAGAAGGCTTTGTGAAGGAAGTACTAGCTAGGAGTATCCAAATGAGTTGAGATTTTGCACCCTCCTTAATGTGCTCATATTAAACCCCCTCCGCCCATTTGCAGCCCCATCCAATCATCTATGTGAGCACAGGAGCAAATCTTTGATTCTGGCAATATTTTCAGGTTGTGAAGCAAGTGTAGTTTATATTGCTTCAAAAATCCTGATAAAATACCAAATCATTCTTATACCCATAAAACATCTCTCCACCCAATTTGGCATCATTTATATGAGCCATTTGACCACCAAAATTATTTCAAGTTTCTGGACAGAAAGGATGTTTGTGAAGCAAGTGCCATTTTGGCTTGTCCATTTGGCATGAGCTTTTTACAGCATCTTCATATGTCCAAATAGTCAAGCTTTGCCCAATCTTAGCCCAAGTTGCTACTCTATGTGAGAGCATCATTATGATCTTCATTTCTGGACCAAAAATGCAGTTATGAAGTAACTATATTAATTCTTGGTCCATTTCTCCTCAAAGTTACCAGGATGAAAGTCCTTCTTACCCTAAACCTCGCAGACAAACTCTCTGGCTCCAGTTCCTTTCCTGTTGATCAGCAGTTCTCGTTCAAGTTTACTGCAGTAAAATTCAGAAGTTGATTACCATTTAACCAGAGCGCTTTTAACCAAACTACCACCGTAGTTGAGACCTCCCCTAGATGAACTTACCCGTAGACAACAAGTTCCAGCCCATCTCCCCTGCTACATGCCAATGCATGCGGTGACCATGATAATGGCGTGCCTATGCACGCGCTATGTGTGCAGTGGTCGCGTCTAGTGGTTGTTTGTGCTGGACCCCCTCCTCCTCTCGTCGCCTTCGCACGAGTGAGCATGTCCAGCAGCTGGCCCGCGTTGTCGTCGTTCCCCTGGACCCCTCTCCCCCTCCGTCCGTTTCCTCACCGACACTCACCGACTCTCGCCTCCGAACACCCACGGGAGCACAGTGCCCCGACATGTTTTAATGGTGCTCGGATTCTTCCTCTGCTCCCCGGCGTCATCTACCTCTCCGTGATCCCTGAACTCGCCGATGTGCGGAGCATCGATGGGGATGGTCTAGAGAGCCGGGACGATCGCCGGCGACGAGCTCCTGCTTTGTTCCATCGGGCGAGCGCGAGGAGAAGAAGGAGACGACGCCCCCTCCTGCCAGCTGGCCTCAGGCCCCGCGCGTCAGCCACACACGCATAGGCCCCGCCCCTGCTGGTGTGGATAAGTGGACACGGCTTTTGCCGTGTATGCTTTCATCCACCGAAAGCATATTTCCTAGAGTGCACGTTCTGTTTTTCTATTAAGGGCCTGTTTGTGATGATTTTTATTACAGATAGGTCCCTGGCAGAAAAACAGCTATATCTTTTTACCAGTAGCTCCAAATCAGGTGATTCCAAAGCCCACTTCTTCATTTCGTCGAGCCCGTTCTGATGGAACCATTTTCACCATGTGTTAATATTCTGGAAATGACCTTTATGCCCTTGCCCTTATTCAGTCCCCTCCGAGAGAGAACGTTTTCCGGCGATTCGTTCCGCGAGTTTCTCACACTTTCTTCCGGCGATTTCTTCCACCCCAGGCAAGCCACACCCTCCATTTGCATCACTATAATGCAGTGACACAGTTTAACTTATTTTAACTTGTTTAAAATATTGTTTTAGCTACTTGTGATCTGTGCATGGCATTTTTTCGGAGTATTATTTTGATCTTGTTGATGCCATGCTATTGTTTGGATTACTAGGAGTTAAGTTTGCAGTTGATGAGTAATCATGTTGCCATTGGAGTATTAGTGGTTGATATTATGGTTAATATCTGTTAGTATATTTTGGAGTATTACTTTGGATGTCATGCTACCTTTGGATTATTAGTGGTTAGTATGATTATTTTCATGATGCTAGTCGATGTTTTGTTGCTTGGAGTATTAATTTCGGAGATGATGCTTACGTGTGGATCTTAGCTGGATAGCTTTGTTCTGGTTATTGGAGTAGTAGAGTTATTGTTTTCAGATTCATCATGATAGAAATATTATGCTATCTTTGGAGTATTTTGATACGAGGATATTATGCTCAGATTATTTGTTGGATATTGCTATGACTTGGATTATGGTTTGATAGTTGATATCGGAGTATCAGTTATCACAATTCTATTTTTGGGGATAAAATCCGTCATTAAGTTGGTCAGGTGCCACCGAACCGGACTTTCTCCAGTGCAACCACATTTGCCTTTATGGGAAGGCCCTACTGCGATGCTATTGCCGTGTCTTTCGCCGGTGCCTCCAACGAGGGAAGGTTATGGGCGCGCGCTACCCTGATCAGGTAGGCGGACATAAGCCTTGTGTGCCCGTTGTTGTTGTTATGTGCACATGTCCCCATTTGGGATGGTTTATTGTTTTAGCCACGATGGTGGCCGTTGGTGTCTTTGGTAGACACGGGGCCACCCAGGTCTAGCCCAGTGGGGAGTGAGTCAGAGTGGCCGGGAGAGTGTCATGACAGTAGATCGGTTTTGTCGGAACGCCGTTGGTCCACCCGAATGGGAGTGCGAGGCCATGGGTTCCGTGGTGTGGGTACAGTGCGCTACCTCTGCAGAGTGTGTTTGTTTAAACTATCAATAGCTGAGTCCTCGGTCATGGGCATGGGCATGGGTTCGTACTAGGTCACACCGTTCGATCAACACTCACATGACGGAATGACTTATAGGCGATTTATATGTTGATATTTTGAGCAGTACATATTGGCAGGATGTTGATGATGTTGAGACCAAGTGTTGGTCATGGTAGTGATCGCCAGAAAGATCACCGTTTGAGACCAAGTGTTGGTCATGGTTGTGATCGCCGGAAAGATCACCGTTTGGTTACAAGGTAACCGATCCAAGACCACGAGGTTGGTCCGTTTGTGATCCGTGAATGATCACCATTTGGTTTTGATCCCGAGGTGATCGAGATGGTATATTGGTTGGCCGGTTAGCCAAGAGAGATATGGTTATGGAGATCTGAGATGGTGATTTATCAATACTGTAGTAGTTTCATATCATGCTTAGTAGTTGATGTTGTATCATGGTAGCTGTTAATTTAATTAACCTGCTTAATGCTATGTTGTTGTCTTGCCTTGATGTTTTTGGTTGTTGTGAGCTTGCAAGTACATTCAATGTACTGACCTGGTGTGTCATGCCAGATTGCAGGTGATGCCGTGATTGCTTGATTGCTTATCGTGGTTTCCGTTCGTGCGAGCTAGATCGTGTCCCAGCCAGAGTCCTTGCAGAGTGGAGTTCACCACCTTCGTCGTTGTTCCGCTGCTTCGAGTTGTTCTGCTGCTAGCATAGAGCAAGTGTAGTATCGCAGGCATAGTGTCGCCGTGTTGATGTGAACCTTTGTAACATCAGACCTTTGTATTTATTCTTGTAATAAGATCTGATTTGTTCTATGTCAAGCAGTGCCGTATTCCAGAGACTTCTCCTCGATCTCTAGGCTGGAATATGGGGCGTTCCGGTTTCTCTGAGCCGGGGTGCCACAGTGACCCTGCTCTCCCCGTCTTTCTGGTACCTCCGTCGGTTCCACTCCGTCACATGATTTTTATGATGCTCTCCCCAGTCTGTGATCGACTGATTCTTCTGCCGGCTCATCCTGCAAGGCATTAGCAACAAGAAACATCATAACAAAGCCGAACGCAATGAATTCATGGGCACGAAGAACAAGCGCGGGCACTCACAAGTGGAGCGCGTGGCCGCCGGTATCGGTGGGCTGGCCTGGTGGGGTATGTTGAAAAATCCCAAACTGCATGGCCACACGTTGTGGCAAGTGCCACTCAACGGCGTACACACAGATCATGGGCACGATGCACCGCCAGAGACCACGGTCCTCATCGCACACCATGTTCAGATCAAAGTCTCACTCTCGGTCATGATACGGCCACCAGTTTACCTATTACATATACGGTGGTAAGTTGCCACTCTCGGTCAAAAGTGGAATCAAAGAGAAATGTGTTTAGCAAGTTCATATTCCTGCCAATGCGTCAAAGCGTCCAACTCGTTGGTGTAGGTCTTGTACGAAATCTTGTTTAGGCCCGTGTAGAGTTTGACAACATCCCACTCGTAAGCTATGGTGGGGTGTCGAGCCTCGTCGCCGTCTTCACTATAGGCACCCCATGGGCGTCTTGGCAGCTTCTCAGGACGCCCCACCGGCAGCCGCTCCCACATCCAAATGGAGAAGGCCCAGACAAAGCCACCCATATTGGACTTGTCTCCCGTCCTCTGTATTGCGTCGTCAAGCTGCAAAAAATCAAATGAGGATCAGATATAACAAAATGTCATGGACATACTTTCGTAGGTAGGCAATTAGATACTCTCTTACTGAACGGTATGGATAGGCGAGAGATGCGATCCCCCAACTGTACCCTCCATCCCAGTCGGCTAGGAAGAACAGATAGGACCAGTTGGTAGAGTTCCCGGATGCGTCTGGAAATACGACCTCCGTGAGAAGATACCACAGGTAGGCCCTTGCGTACCACTCCGTAGTCGTCTCATCGGCGTCTTTGGGGCATGTCTTCCGGTGCTCCGAGAGCCAGGACAACGACACACTGGATGTACGGTTACCCTTAGCCTCGGGGCAGCCGCCGATGAGAGTGGTAACCCTCTCCTGCCAGTTGGTCCTCTCCAGTCGCCCGGTCAGTGCATGACCCTTGAGCGGCATGGCAGTAATCATCGACCAATCCTCGAGGGTCACCGTCATCTCCCCGCATGGGAGATGGAAAGAATGGGTCTCCGGTCGCCACCGGTCAATCAGAGTTGTCAGAGCTGCGTGGACAAGCGTTGACGGCTGACGCTTGAACTGCAACACGAAACCCAATAGCCGGGCTCTCTTAAAGAACGGCGCGTAGCGCTCGTCGTAGTCCATATGCCCATGAACCCCGTGACCCCTCATGTGCAGTGGCTGGAGCATCTGTCAAAAAGTGAACGCCAAAAGTTAGGAAATTATCTTCATCAATCCGAAAACTTTGATTAATATTTCATTCATATTACTTACCTCTCCGTTCTCTATGAAACGGGCACGATGACCCTTGTCGAATGCGTAGTCAAGTATGGAGTACCGTGGGCCGATGTTGTTCGCAAGAGGTGGCCGCCTTAATAAAATTTGATAAACAAAAACATCATAAGCATAAGCATAGATAAACATGCGTCATATCAAAATCATATTACCATGCATCATATCACAAAAAAATCCTCCAACAACATCTACTACACATGATGGATCAAATCATATCAACATTACTCATATAAAAAAATCCTCCGACATGCATCATATCACAAAAAAAATCCTCCAACAATCATCTTCAATGTATTATCTCCAAACATCTTCATATCATCATATCAACATGCATCATTACTCCAACATGCATCATATCATCATATTTTTAAACAAAAAAAATCCTCCAACATGCATCATATCATCATATTTGTAAACAAAAAAATCCTCCAGCATCTTCATATCATCATATCAACATGCATCATCAAACTACAATCAATTCCTCCCGGATGCATTACATCATAATTTTTTTAACGAAAAGAATTATGAACTAGGGTTCATCTTCACACTAACATATGAACTATTGATTAGAGTTCATATTCATTACCACTACTTAGTAAAGAACTAAGAACTAGAACTATAATCAAGCAAAAACCATCTTAGGTGGAAAAAAAAATCCAATCTAAGTTTAAAAAAATGAGGGATTTCAAGCAAAAAATGCGTCGAATCGAAAGCAAGTTTGCAAAAACTAATTGGAGGGATCGGAGGAGCTTACGTTTCTCTCTTTGGGGCCATCTCGATCCGCCAAAACGGCGAAGAATCGGTGAAGATCCGAGGGGGAGAGTGGAGGAGATGAGACAGGGAGAGAGGGGCGACTTGGGGGAGAAAGAATGGGAAACTGCCGACGGGGGGGGGGGGGGGGGGTGGGGTGGGAGGGGTGGGAGATGGGCAGGGGCGCGGGGTCTCGCGCGAAATAACTGCCCGGACCCTACCGCCAGGGTGCCTAGCGGTAGGGTGCGACGGAGGGGGACGGCGGCCGTTCCCCCGTGCTGATGTGGATTAGTAGCCTGCCGCCAGGGACCCTGGCGGTAGGCGGTAGGCTGTATAACCCTACCGCCAGAGGTCCTGGCGGTAAGGAAAAGGGTTAAATCCCAAAAAATTTGGGGTTAGATCCTGAATTTGTATGAAAAAGGTCAAAAACACGAAATTTTGCCACGGAGGCATAGCAGCGTGAGATAGATCGATTTTCCGCGGCGAACAGCAGCCAGCGACAAGAGTCAATGGGTGGTTATGCGTCCCTCGGGCAATAATTTATGAGATTTTGTCCGGTGTTTTGGCTGTGATCCTGTGGATCGCGCCGACAGGGCCCGCGTTCCCCGATGGTGTGTTTGGATCGCCTCGGAATACGTGGGGAGTTGCCGGCTGATGGCTCCCTGCATAGCCCAGCTTGCCAAATTTCATTTTCTTTGGGATGGCAAACATGTACGTATTTCTTTTGCTAATGTAACCAACCAAACAGCGCGTGTGGCCGACCTAGACGGAGCTAGTCGCGATAAGGCAGGGCTGATAGGAGTAGGCGACATGGGACTAGACGGGGCCAACTCTCTCTCTCTCTCCCTCGCTCGCTCTCTTTAAAGTGGCAAGCAAAGCACAATGACAGTAGAAACAAATCAAACACAATTCCGCAGGACACTCATTTCCCGCTAGTACCTTAACTGAAGAGTTTGGACTGGAGCTGGAGGGTGTGTGCATCACATGCCGCCCGAAATAAAGCAACCAACAGTCCTGAGATAAATAGCCGTGCATGCATATGCACACCATACCATGCATGATCTGTTTGTAGTAATTCAAATAAGGCACTAGCATGAGGCATACTGTGGAGGGGGAGCACAACACAATGAATGTACAAAAACATCAACAATTCACACATATATATGGGGGGTGTATACATATAGTTAGGGGGTGCGGACGCCCCTGTTACATCGTAATACAAAATTGGTAGCCACCCTTGTGGGGAGCCTGCATGCCTGCCCTCGTGCATGCATTGTGGGGCCCGCACAAGGACCCGTGCCTACCTAGGCCATGTAACAGGGGGAACCGCTTTCCCCATCCATCCTTCTCTCTTCTCCTCTCTTCTCTTTCTCACCAAAACACTTTCTCGCCTAGCTACGGCTCCTACAAGTGGCCCTCCATGCCATCAGGCCCCTCCCAAACCAACCAGACACACACACTCTCTCTCCCTCTCTACATGGCTAGGCTAACCATAGGACTATAGCACACGCACCACTACTAATATTATGCTCCAGCTACGACCACCAATAGGGGACTAACACTGGCTAGCTACGGTAACTAATTAACAGCATGATGACACATATATAGGGGGGGTTGGGGTGGGGTGGGGTGGGGCCTGCAAACGAGGGAATTCTCAGGCTAGGGGGGATCGGTGGGGTGCACCCTTCCTCCTGTTGCCCAGCGACAGCACCATCTTGGGGAAGAACCCTCCCCCTTTCTTCCTCTTCACCACCGCCGGCTCGCCGCCGCCATGGCCATTGCCGTTGCCGGCATTGTCGCTGGACCCGCCGCTGCCGCCACCGTACCCGTTGCGGTGGTGCAGCGGGTTCTCGAGGATCGAGTTCGGGGTGACCTGCCCAGAGTCAGCGTCGCCCACGTGGAGGTTCTCGAAGCGTGGGAAAGGGAGCTCGTCGCCGGCGCGATACAGCAGGATGTTGGACAGGTCCCCTCCCTGCACTACCACATGATCTACCTGCACAGACACACGCACACACACTTAGATGATTCATCATGGAGTTCTACTAAAGATTTGTTCATCTCGGACAGGACAATTAGGAAGCGATTAGTGCGGCTTAAGTACTTCTAGTTGATTAATCACCTTGCATGAGAGGCAGCAAAAGTGGAAGGGCTCCTGAAGGATCCTGTCACACGCGAGGCAGACGTTGCCGGATCCCTTGAATGGCCTGGACTGAGGCCTCGGCTTCAGGAAGATAACCTTCGCGCTGTTGATCGTGTAGGGCTAAGTCACACATGCATATAGTTATTATTAAATTAGTACAGTACTATGAAGCATCGTCAAGCCAAGTAGTACACCGCTATTGGTGCATTAGCTCAAGTAAATTAGTAGTACTGTATGACACAAATGTAGTGCGTGATTATGTTAATCACCTGGACATAGGAGCAGTCGATGAGCTTCTCGAGGTCACCCAGGCGGACGACGTCATTGTACACGTATCGCCGTACCTGATACATGCATGCAACAAAAACGAGAAAAAACACTGGGTCAGAAGAACAGCCCTATTATGCTTCAAGATTCGTGCAATTAGCAGTACGGGTGATTAGCCAGAGAAGGGTAGTTCCGGGATTAAAAACAGTTACTATACTAGCAATAAGGTCGGTTCTGATGCCGATGCTCCTCCATTGGGCAACACATCAATGGAGGACGACTACGCTTTGACCGTGTGGTTGCAAGGAGGCCCCCATACCCATGCCCAAGGCCAGAGCATGCAATGACCAACTACCCCTACTGGGCACAACATCTACCACAGGGTATGGCCAAATCAGTGGCAGGACTAGAGGGCACGATGGTAAAAACCGAACCCGGAGGGGTTGGTGGTGAATGGTAAAAGATGAGGAGAAGGAAGGAGGCCTTTTTGGTGGCTTGCACTTCACTGTGCCTTGAATGAACAGTATCAAGGGAGGGCCCCCCATCGCAGGGAGGAACAGCATTGTGGCCTTCTTTGGTAAAAAAGACAAGGAGCCCATTTACCACGGCGCACATATGGCAGTAAATCTTGTTTGCCCCGGCGGTAACAATCCTAAGATGTCCCATTTCTTACCATGCACACCCACCTGCTTTGCAGATGCGGAAGAGCGCTACCACAAGAGCACGGCAGGGCAGGGATACGCTTCCATGCATGGCAAAACAGTTTGGATAAACCGGCCTTTCAATGGCAAATCGCCTAGAAGCATGAGGTAATCCAATCCAATCATTCTAAGCAGAAGATGCTAGCAATGATCGGTTCACTCGGAAAGGTAAAAACATCTTGGAAGAAGAGCAATTTTACCACCGCCATCAACATCGCTTTTGCGTCGAATCTTGCACGGCGATGGTGGAAAATGAGACTCTGACGTTGGGGTAAATTATTTATATTGGTAAGGTGGAAAAGGGGAACACAATCACAAGTTTGGAAAGGCCCCTTTCCAGCAAACAGAGGGGAAAAAGTAGTACGTGCAGGAGCATGGATGCAGCGGTGAAAATTCACCATGTATTGTAGGACTATACCCATTTCCAGCGAAAGGCCAAGGGGGGCGGTAAAAAATCCACGCAAATTTTCCGACCCTGGTTGCATTCCATCACATCAGAGTTCTACCCATGCTAGCAGAAACTGGCCAAATTAGTTGTGGTGAAAAGAAAGGGGTTGGGAACCGGCAGGAAGAGGACAACAAAATTCCTCTTGGGGCAAAAGAGATCAAGAGGAGGAGCAAAGCAAACTGCATGCAAGACAATCTTTACCACTTTTAAACTGAAAAAATAAATACAAATTCTACTAGTATTATATTTTTACCCCGTCAGTTTACCGAAGCAATCAAGTAGAGTAGAATTATTTCGCAGAGAATCCATCCAGCTGCAGCTGCCATAATTAAACTAGGCAGTTGCGATTTATGGGGCTGTTGCTTTACGCAGATTGGGTGAGGTGATGGTTACATACATGTTGCAATCACCATCCTAATTCAAGGCCCTAAAAAGTGGCCATATGACCAAGAACTCGCAAGACGACATGGACAAGGACCCGAGCAAGTACAGGAGAGATTAGCATAGAATTCCAAAACGAGAGGGGAGTTCTACGCTTCAATAATACTCCTATATCCTAGACAACTAGCTAGATTGGTGGCCAATAGCAATAGGGCATCACGCGTCCGGGCTTAAGCCAAATCTAAGTGGGAAAACAACAGCCCTTGAAAAGACAGCACAGGACAAAACAAAAAGCAATTGGGATGGGCCGATAGATAGATGGATACACCTCCTCTTGGCCTATCTATCTAGTCTGGTCGCGGTAGTAGCGGCTACCTTGTGCTAATTGATCCATTAATTTAAGCCCAAAGCAGATAGACTAACTCAGGCATGCAACACCCGATCCTTTCATGATCTCTTCTAGCCTGCTAACAAAGGAAGCAGATCGGCGGCAGGAACTTTGCAAGAAACATGCGAATCGGGAGGAGAAGAGGGAACTAAATCGGAACAATTGTACCCAAAAGAAGCATGCATGCAGCAAGAAATCAACCAAGAAACGAGACGGCTCCAAGTAGAGAAGATTAACCGTGAGTTGAGTGAGTGAGAGCATGGCGGAGGATGCAGAAACGAGAGTAATCGGGTTGGGGTCGGACCTGGAGGAGTGGGTGGTGGCGGTGCGCGGGGGCGCAGTGCGGGCAGATGCTGGTGCAGCAGGCGAGGCAGAAGATGTTCTTCTCGTTCTTCCTGCGGCTCTCGTGCGCCTCGCACCCCACGAAGAAGCTCTCCTCCACCAGGCCGCCGACCCACCCGGGCACCCGCATCCCCATCTCTCCCTCCCTCCCTCCCTGCCTTGCTCTCTCTCTCTCTCCCTCTCTCTCTCTCTGTTTCTTGCCAATTCTCCTCTTGGTTTGATCTCTCTTTTGTTTTCTTGGCAGGCCAATTCTGTCTTCCTGTCTGCCCCCCTCTCTGGTTTAGTGGTGGTGGTGGCGCGTGAGGGCGTACTACATGTAGATGTGGCTTGTCTTGTTGTAGCTGCGTAGGTGGAGAGAGAGAGAGAGAAGGGAAGAGGAGAGGGAATGTGCAACGAATCCATTGGGGGGAGCTATTTATATTGTGAAAGGGATGAAACAACGGATGATGATGATGGCGATGATACCCGGCCTCCTCCTACGCTCGTTAGGGGTTTGGCTGTCACGGTGCCATGCTAGTAGTACAAGTGTTGGTTGGATGCGTCTCTTGTTTGAGCACGCAAGGGGGGATCTCCCTCTCCTTGTCATCCACTCTCCGTGTGAAAGCAAAATCCATGCCCTGGTTGGGTGATTTTTTGGTGCATTATGGACGCCGGGTGGGGATATGATACGTCCATGATTTAATTGTCCCTGGTTGTGAGAAGGAAAAAACATAGAGAGATCAGAGATGGTTTTCTTCCGTGCGAGGTTACTTCTGGTGGAAGGTGCATTCCCCATCCTTCTAGCGGAAGGTTCGTTTTCCACTGCACCAGGGTGCCATATCGTCACGATGCATGATTGCTTTTACTAGCATGCACGGAATCTCAATAACAAGAAGGCCATTTTACAGGCAGCTCGTGGCGGCACTATGCTCCGGAGGGGCATCTCATCTCATCACACGAAATCTAGACAAGGAACGGGAATATGCTCCCAAACAGTAATCCGCCAATCCTCTCGGGCCGTCCCCTAAGCGGACGCGGAATCGCCGGTTTCCATTCCAGCTTTTCGAAAATCTCATCTCATCTCATCTGCGACGGTGCAATCATCCATCCCGTCTTTTCCCCGTCTCCAACTCCAAACCAAACCAAACCAAACCACGTTTGATTTGGCCGTTTCTTCTTCTCGGCTTTGCTCTGCTGGGGAAAAAAGGCCCCGGAAAGAAAACTGCTTCGCTTTTATCGCTGGTGCTTTTACTCGTACTCGTGTACCGCCCTTCTGCTTTTCTCGCCTCTGTTTTGCATGGCCGCTTGGCTTTTGGTCCCTCTCTCTCTCTCTCTCGGCCCTGCCTTGGACTGTAGCGGGTGAGTGAGTCCTTTGGCAGTACAGCTGCACGTCGCGAGACCAGATGAGATGAGATGGAATGATGATAGCACCATTGTGTGATTGTGGTGTGCTTGTGGGGGTGTGTGACGTTGCCGGTTTGCGGATTTGAATGGCCGGTTGTTGTTTTCGGGGAGGCAGGCAGGCCAGCCAGGGGCCGGCTGGGCGCAACAGAAAGAAAGCGTGGAACAGTGCTGTACGTAGAGTACGTACGTACACGGCTTGCTAGTGTACATTTGTGATGGAGTGACCGATCTGGTGCGGCGGTGAGAGAGTAGCCATCCCATGCATATGAGTAGCTGCAGCAAACCCATTGTCCTCCCTTGCTGCCTTTGTGCTTGTCCATAGAATGTGCCTACTCCGTAGAGTCATGGCGACTCAAATCCTATCGCCCATGTCCCCATGTGTGTGCGTCGTGTTGGTTCTGACACGGCTAAAAAGGGTTTGAGCTAGTAGGAAATTGGGAGCTGGCAGCAGCACACTTTGTTTTATTGTAAAAGAAAAATGGTACAGTGTTGTTTTTCGTATCATTAGATCCTTCATGAAAAGCATTCTTATATTTTATTCATTTTGTACTGCTGACGTTGGTATTTGTATCCCAGGTCCCTGGTCAAACATACATACATTTAATTTTCATGGAAATTTTTGCATCTTATATTCTGAAACTAAGGGAGTAATGAAAATGTCACACTGTTAATTTGCTAGAGAAACGCTGTCAGGAAGTTGGTCGATGCATGGTTATCTGCGAGACTGTGACTTCTCTCTTAATCAATGAAAACGTCAAGTCTTCAAGGAGGGAGCTTGGATCAACAAAATCAACATGACCGCCAACTTCTCCCTGACCCACATTCGTCAATTTGTTGGACTTTGGTGACCCATCTCGGAGTTCCTGCTCGAGAAGAACACGGAAGATGAGATTACTTGGAAGCACGCCACAAATGGCCAATACTCGGCGGCAACGGCTTACTCCGCACAATTCCCGTGAACCTTCTACTCTCCTATGGATCACACGGTTTGGAAGGCTTGGGCACCACCAAAGGTGAAATTCTTCGCTTGGCTCGCAATACAAGATAGAATCTCAACACGGGATAGGCCGGCGTGTCGTGGATGGTCAAATTGTCATATTTGTCCCCTATGCAAAGGAGAACAAGAATCCGGGCTACACCTCTTTGTCAAATGTCGTTTCACCCTCCGCCTATGAATCCGTGGCTACATCTTTTTTTTTGAAAAGGAAAGGAGGCTCCGGCCTCCTATATATTCCAAAACAGGCCAAAGCCTGAGGAACAACGTACAGATACACGAAGCTTGTGGGGTGCACTTTAGTGCAAAAACCACAAGAAAAGCCGCCAGGAAAGATGAAAGAGAGGGGGAGGGTGTAGGCAGGAGAAAAAACAAGAAGAACAAGAGGCCAACTATGTGACTATGTTGCTACAAGGTTACCCCAAAACTTGAGGTCCTCCTTATCTTGTTGCTTCTTGGTTTTGCAGCACCAAAGGCGGATCAGATCCGTGGCACAGTATCTTATGTAAGAGTCTGTCCATGATCGTGATTTGAAAACACGATCATTTCGAGCATGCCAGAGAGTGATGGCACAGGCAGCAAAAGCCACGTTCCATTTGCGCTTGAACTGTAGTTGAGCGGTAACTTGGTAGACGAAAGAGAGTATATCGGGTGACCTGCCAGCCAAAGGTGCCAGGCGCAGGTGATGCCATAGTACAGAAGCTGCCCGAAAATGCAGCATTATATGATGAACCAATTCCACTGCTGGACATAGGTCACAACCGGAGCTAGCAGCAACGGCAGTCCGATTCTTCTTGATCATGTTGTCTCTCGTGTTTAGCCGGCCCCAAAAAGCTAACCAGAGGAAAGTTTTGTGCTTCAAGGGGATCAAAGCGTCCCAGACCAAATCATGGAAGGCACAAGAAACACCACGGAAGGTCAGTAGTCGGTAGAAGTGGCTCGTGCTGAGATGCTTGTCAAAAACTGAGGGAATACGCACGTCCGCACATGATCCGTCAGGAGCTAGAGAAGCAATGAGATGCTGCAGCAGTAGGAGCTCGCGCTCAGCAGAGTGAGAAAGGTTGGGGTGTAGTTGCACTGACCAGGCACCACCCGAGAACTGTGAACTAACTAAGCAGCAGTGGTTCCTGGCAAAAGAGTATACAATAGGTAGCACCAAGAAGCGCCTGCCTACGTCGACCCAATGATCGTGCCAGAAAGATATGAGCTTGCCCGAGCCGAAAATGCACCGTGAGGAGTTCATGACCATGGGGATACAATCCTTGAAACCACGCCACATGGCAGTATCTCTGCTGGAAGGCCCAAGAGGTAAAGCTGGCTGGCAGTACTGCAGAGCGAACCATTGATAGCAAAGGATGTCAGAGTGCTGTAGGATCTTGGAAAGGAACTTGCATAGCATGGCCTAGTTATGGGCTTGCAGATTTCTCACACCCACGCCTCCATTATGATGGTGGAGAATCACCTTGTCCCAAGCCACAAGGCATTGGCCCCCTTTACTTTGTTATTGCCCCGCCAAAGAAACGCACGTAGCAGGCTTTCCAGAGAGCAAATCGACTCCTTAGGCCATGGAAAGCATGACATGAAGTAGCTAGGTATGCCAGCAAGCACAGAGTTGACGAGCGTGAGTCTCCCTCCAAGAGATAAGAAAGTGGCCAGCCAGCCCGACAGTCTACGATCAACTTTGTGAATAACTGGTATCAACATCCCATGTGTGATCTTGTTCAGTGACAAGGGCAGACCAAGATACTTGCATGGGGTGGAGGAGATAGGGCAGCCAAGCTCAGAGGCCACGGTTGCATCCATAGAGACAGGCACTAACATGCTCTTGTGAAAATTTATTGTCAAACCTGAGAAGGCCGAAAAGGAGGTTAGGATGTCCTTGATGATCGTGGCCTGCTCGAGGTCCCCCTTGAAAATGATCAAAGTGTCGTCCGCATACTATAGCACCAGAAAGAAGCAATCTGTGCCAAGCGGATGTTGCAGAGTCCCATTTTGAGAGTGCAGACATCACAGCCTTTGTAACACATGTGCCACCAGGAGGAAGAGATAAGGTGACAGAGAGTCACCCTGCCGGAAGCCACGCTTAGCAAGAATGGGGGGGCCCAACTCCCCGTTGATCATGACTCTTGAGCTACCGGAGGCGAGCAGTTAGCGACCCACTGCCTCCAGGGTTGGGGAAAGCCCCTTGCTTCCATGACTAGCTTCAGACAGTCCCAACTGACACTATCGAAGGCCTTATGGAAGTCCAACTTCAAAGCGATGACAGGCAGCTTCCTTTAGCGAGCACATTGTATTAACTCAGCAGCCAACGCAAAGTTCTCAACAATAGAGTGACCTTTCAGAAACCCAGACTGCAAGGAGTGCACTAAGGCCAGAATCTGCCGTTGTAACCAATTTTTCATGACTTTGGAAGCTAGCTTGGGCATGCTGTGAACCAAGGAGATGGGTCTATAGTCCTTTATTTCCAAGGGCGTATCCTTTTTGGGAAGTAAGCTAATGTAAGCAGTATTGATACCATCAAGGTTGACATTATTATTGTGCAAGTCCTCGAAGAACCTGATTAGGTCATCTTTAAGGAGGTGCTTGAAAACTTTGTAGAACTCATTGGTAAACCCGTCTGGTCCTGGGCTTCTATTATTTGGAGCTTTGTTGATAGCCTCAACAATCTTAGCCCAGGAGAACGGGGCTGCAAGTCTAGAAAGGTCTATAGGCGTGTACAAGGAGCTGAGGTGTACTGTTGGTAAAGAAGAAGCCGGCTGTCCCAAAAATGCAGAAAATTACTTAGTTGCAATGCCAAGCTTCTGCTCGTTCTGGTAGTGCTCAACCCCGTTGTGGATGAGGACTTTAACCTTATTACGACAGGCTTGGCAGTTAGCGGCAGCGTGGAAGAACTTGGAATTCTCATCTCCTGAAACACACCACCTCACCTTGGCCCTGCGACGCCATCTCGCGGTTTGCCATAAGATCAACTGCTCTGCCTTGGCTGATGCTGCTTCGCGGAGGACAGTTTCCAGACAAGACAACTCCCTCCTCTCCTCCACAACGTTGAGGAAGCAAACAACATGTTTATTGTTATCAATTAGCACACGGAGACAAGTCTTGCGTCGGCTCCAATGTCGCAGGGCAGCCCGCAACCTCCTCATATTATAGTTAATGAGGGTGGCCGAGGAAGAGATGTGTCTTAGACCTCTGTTCCATCAGCTGATGATGATCTCTCTTGACTCCTCCATTTCCAACCAATGGTTTTCCATGGGAAAGAGCTTGCTCTTGGGAGTGCCAGCAGAGAAGTGAAGCAGGATCAGAGCATGATCCGAGGAAGTGGAAGGCGGGCAGGAGGCCGCAGTCTGCATGAAACTGAGACCCCATGCAGCATTAACAAGAACACGATCGAGACGCACCAAAGTTGGTGAGCTGCGCTTGTTGGACCATGTAAACAACTTGTTTTCAATAGGGATGTCGTCCAGGCCGTGCTCTCTGATCCAAGAGTTGAAGTGTTCCATAGTAGTCCAACATAGCCGGCCCCTTGATTTCTCGTGAGAGAATCGGTACATGTTGAAGTCTCCCAAAACTGCTCAAGGTGTGTCGAGGTCAGCTGCCACTTCAGAGACTGCCTCAAAGAAAGCAGACCGCTCGGTGCTTAGACAGGGTGCATACACAGTAGTGAGCAAGAACTGACAGTTAGATTCAGTAGAAACCAGCTTGACTGTGATGTGATATCTGTGCACAGCAACAACTTGCCCAGCAATTCTTGAGGAATCCCACGCCACCAGAATTCCCCCAGAGGCGCCTTCAGAGAGGGTAACAGCATGATCCGTGAACTTCACGGGGAGGAACGATCTCAACTTGAACGGAGTGAGGGAAGCCAGCTTAGTTTCCTGCAAACAAACGACACTAGGACATCAAGAAGTTATGGTGTCATGGACGAGCGGACACTTGTCATCGTCACCGAGGCCATGTACATTCCAGCTTAGTATCTTCATAGAGAAACATTGAGCATGCAACCCAAGGGGAGAAGCAAGTAAAGCATAAGCATGCTAAAAGAAACACG
Organism: Triticum timopheevii; assembly: GCA_963921465.1. Classification (NCBI taxonomy): domain Eukaryota; kingdom Viridiplantae; phylum Streptophyta; class Magnoliopsida; order Poales; family Poaceae; genus Triticum; species Triticum timopheevii. The sequence continues at coordinate 177,044,397 of OY997272.1, forward strand.
GGATAGAAAAGCAAACATGATAGTACTTGATGGAAAGGGAATAGACTCGATACATAAAAGAGTAGTACAGACCGATACAGAGAGCCACAACTACTGCAAAGAGAGCAGGCACACGACTACGACTTGGTTGCAAACCATGATCTAGATAAGAGGAAACATAAACAGACATATAAGACAGCAAAGCGGTGGTCTCCAGCGGCGACCACTACATACAGATGATGGCGGGGGAACTATGCATGGGGCTTGTCGAGGATGCGCATAGAAGAGGCAGAGGAAGCGCTGACAGAAGGGGAGGCAGGGGCCTTGCCCAGAACAGCAGAGTCCGCATGGGTCCTGGCTTGGTCGAGGATGGCCGAGGCGTTGAGGTCGCAACCTTGGGCGATCAGCTTGAGCTTGCTCCTGGTGAGAGGGGTCGGGGTTGCAAGCAGAGGCAGCTCCAGGAGGTCGGCCACGGCCACCGCCTTGGCCCATGCCTTTTTGCGCCGGAATGAGGAGCCCGGGCGCCGGGAGGGGCCGCTGCTAGAGCTGGAGCCTGTAAGTGCATCTAGTGCCACCCCTAGTTGGTTTTGGAGTATTGACGACAAAGTTGGTTGAGGGACTAATGCGTTTGTGAGAATTGCAGGATAACACAGGTAGTGTCCCTCATTGGTTCGGTTTACCTACCGGAGATGACCCCTAAAAATGAATGAAGACATTGAAGACAATGGTGGTATGAGAAGATATTCATATTGAAGACTATGACATGAGATGACATTACGTGAAGACTATGGAGCGCGAAGACTATGTGATTTCGTTGTTTCCTTTTCTTCTTTGTTGAGTCATAGGAACCACCGTACTATTAAGTGGGGTCCAAGTGAACTAAGTCAGAGTGACTGAAGTGATGCTCAACCCAAATCCTATGTCTTCGAGTGAAGACAATGAGAGCAAATCTTATCCAGAGCTGGATGAGTCAGCTTTGTTTGTAGCCCAAGTAAAGTTGCCGTGTGTGTTTGAAATCTGACCGTTGGAACACGTGTCAGTTCCTTAGTGACCCAGGGTCATTTCGGACATATCAGGTCGGGTTGCCTAGTGGCTATAAATAGCCCACCCCCTACACCATAAATTGGTGGCTGCTCAAAGTTAGTGCACGGCTTTTTTCGTTTGAGAGCAATCCACCTCGAAGCCTTTGAGAGAGAGAAATCCTTGCGAGGACAAAGCCCAAACACCCAGAGCCAAAGAGTGTTAGGTATCACTGAAGTCTTTCTGTCTGTGTGACCTGAAGACTTATTACACTTGAGGACTGTGTATCCTCCAGCCGGTTAGGCGTCGCGTTCTGAGCATCCAAGAGTCATTGTGGTTTGCCGGTGAACAAAGTCTGTGAAGGTTCGGAAGTCTACCTTGAAGACTTACCAGAGTGATTGGGCGAGGACTGTGTGTCCTTAGCTCAAGGGGAATAAGGTGAAGACGCGGTCTTCTGAGTTGAATCTTAGCCTCTCTAACCAGACGTACAGTTGTCACAGCAACTGGAACTGGTCCAACAAATCATGTGTCTTCAACAAGTGACTGGTTCTATCCTCTCCCCTCTTTTACTTAAGTTTGTCTTCGTGAAGTCATTGCCTATCTGTCGTATCTGTTTGACTTCATTGCTTGACTACTACTGTTGATTGGCTTCATAATATCTTCCATCCTGATCCTTACTACTTAGCTGCTATTAGTCCTGTACTTTCACATCATTGCATACTTGACTATGGCTTGCTTATGGTAGTTTATCTTCCGCTGCATATCAACTAGGTAATTTCTATTTTTTGTCTTCGAAACTTCCAAGTTTTGAAGACTTTCATAAAAATCGCCTATTCACCCCCCCTCTAGTCGATACTAGCACTTTCAATTGGTATCAGAGCAAGGTACTCCCTTGTTCTGTGTGATTCGGTTTAACCACCTGGAGTTTTAGCTATGTCGACTGCAGGGATAATCAAGGTCTCCGCTGCTTGCCCCGTGTTCGATGGAACTGAATATCCCTACTGGAAGAATAAGATGCGTATGCATCTTGAAGCCATTGATGTCGACCTCTGGTATGTCGTCAAGAACGACGTTCCCAAATTTGGTGAAGGTGTCACCCCTGCTGATGTCAAGAAGTTCATTCAACTGGACTCTACTGCCAAGAACATTATCTGTGGTCATCTAACCAAAGGACAGTATGGTGTGAGCGCTCTGGAAACATTGAAGCTAGTCTGGGACTGGCTATCCAAGGTCAACGAAGGCGTACCAACCCAGAGAGATCAAAGAATCAGTGTTCTTCGCAACCTTTTCAACCGCTTCAAGAGAAACGACAATGAAAATGTCCAGCTCACGTTCGATCGCCTCACTGACATCACGAATGAACATCAAGCTCTTGGCGCAACCGAAATTACCAAGCATGAAATCGTCAAGACACTACTGAGATCACTTGACAGCTCATTTGACACCCTTGCCCTCATGATACAAGAACGTCCTGACTTCAAGACACTTGATCCGTCTGATATACTTGAGAGGCTCAACACACATGAGTTCCAGCTTTATGAGAAAAGAGATATCTATGGCCCAAACTATGGCCGAACTCGCGCTTTGAAGGCAAAAGTTGTTTCCTCATCTGAAGAAGAATCTGACTGCAGTTCTGATGATCCTGAAGACATTGGAAAGGAACTTGCTATGCTTGTGAAGAAGTTCCAGAAATTCACTAAGAAGAAAGGCTTCAGAAAGTCTTCACGATCCAGCTCAAGGAATGATGAAGCTTCCACCCATGACCACAAGAAGAGAACCTGCCACAAGTGCAAGAAACCTGGTCACTACATATCTGAGTGTCCATAGTGGGACAATGAGAAGAAGAAGAAGAAGAAGAAGAGCAAGGAATATGATTCTGATGACAAGAAGAAGAAGAAATCCTCAAAGTCTTCTTCTAAGTCTTCTTCCAAGTCTTCATCACACAAGAAGAGCTCATCTAGCAAGGCTCGTGCCTTTGTTGGCAAGGAAATTGATTCAGAGGAGGAGTCTGCTTCTGAGGAAGCGGAGGTGGAGTCTGGAGAGGAGTCCGACCCTGGCGTTGCAAGTCTGGCTCTAGCCACAGCATATGTTGCCAAGTCCATCTTCAACACTGAAGACAATGACTTCCACACCAACGCTGATGCTGATGACGAAGACGATCCTACTCCCACCTACTACTTCATGGCACGTGGTGCCAAGGTAAAATCACGTGATGCTTACTTTCAAACATCAAGTGAAGATGACTCTGATTGTGAATCCAAACCTAGCTACAAAACACTTGCTAAAATTGCAACTGAACAACAAAAGGCTATGGAACATACTCAAAAACTGTTAGACAAAAGCGATGACCTGTTGGACGCGGAAATGACACGTTCACAGTCCTTAGTTGAAAACATAAAAAATCTTCATGCTAAGTACCAAGAACTTGAAAGTCGTCATGAAACGCTCTCAACTACTTATGAAAGGCTCTCCTATGATTATCTTCAAAGGAAACAAGAGCTTGAGAAATTGAGAGCAGCTCATGAAGATCTTCAAAAAGAGAATGAGTCACTTTGCGCTCAACAGATCAGTCCCGCTCAGGATGGATTTGAACCACCATGTCTAAAATGCATTGAGCGTGATAACACTACATCTGTTGCTGAATGTTCCACTGCTGCTACTGTTTCATTGTCTTCACCTACTGATGTGGTTACTAACCCCTTTGCGGAGGATACCACTGCTATTGCTGATGAAAATGCTATGTTGAAGACATTGCTTGAAACAGGGATGTATAAGAGTCTGAAAGGGCATCAGACACTCTGCGATGTCCTCAAAAAGCAGATTCTGAACCGAAACCCTAGGAAAGAGGGTGTTGGGTTCAAGAGGAAAATGAATGTTGATGGCTCGTACTGGAAGCCTGAGCAGTACCCCAAAACCACATGGGTTGCTGCAAAGGAACCTTCAGTAGATCCATCCACTTTGTCTGGCTTTACCTGTGCTAATCCTATTATCATTGATGAATCCTTTGATGCAAACTATAAGCTGTTCAAGAATCAAAATGGTGAAGTGTTTGCCAGGTACATTGGTACTAACTACAGGAATGGACCACCTATGAAGAAGATCTGGGTACCTAAGCAGTACATTGAGAATCTTCCTGTGAATGTCGTCATGACACCACCAAGGAAGAAGATAAACCCCAGACCTATAGCTTCATATGGCCCAAAGGCTTCATACAGATACAAGACTCACTTGAGTCACCCTAACGCCAATGTTTTGCAGGGAAATCATGCTTAGACTTATGAATATGAGCGTGTATCTTCGAATCGCTATGTTCATAGGACTAAGAACTTTTCTGCTTATTCATATGAGTATCATTCATCTCCTGCAAGGCTATTTGCTAGGGCTCCAAAGCCAAAATTCTCAGATGCTGCACTTAGACTCATTGCTTCTAAGCCACCCCTGAAGATGTGGGTGGCGAAGAAGAATTAACTTTCTTTTGCAGAAAAGGGTCTCCAGCCTGAAATCAAAGGTGTCTGATGCTATTGCTGGGGACCTAAAACACATTAGGGACGCATGATAAAATGTCTTACTATATACATCACATCTGAATCGCTTACCTGTCATACTATGTATCCTAATCTTGATATAAGCTGTGACAATCCCTATATGTGCCAAATGCTTATGCTTCACAACTCTCTTGTGAAGCCTATCCTCCTAACTGCACTGTAGGGTACATCACCAAAAGCTTCAGAATGGATTATGGACAGTGGATGCACAAATCATATGACTGGTGATCGAAGTCTTCTCATGGACTCAACCTTACGTCCATCCGACAAGAGTCACATCACATTTGCTGATACTGGTAAAAGCAAGGTATTGGGTCTAGGTAGAGTTGCAATCTCAAAGGATCAACACATGGATAAAGTGATGCTTGTTGAATCCCTTGGTTTCAACTTAATGTCTGTCTCAATGCTTTGTGACTTAAACATGATTGTGCTATTCGGAAAATATTGTTGCCTTGTACTAATGGAATCTGACAAGTCTCTAGTCTTTGAAGGGTATCGAAAAGATGATCTATACATGGTAGATTTCTCAGCAGGTCCACAACTTGCCGTATGTCTTCTTACAAAAGCTTCAGAATGCTGGCTCTGGCATCGAAGGCTAGGGCATGCTGGTATGAGGAACTTACACTCACTCGTCAAGAAGAAGCATGTCATAGGCATCGAGGATGTCAAGTTCAAGAAGGATCATTTGTGCGGTGCCTGCGAAGCTGGAAAGATGACTAGGGCAAAGCACCCCTCGAAGACAATCATGACAACATCTCAACCCTTCGAGCTGTTACACATGGACTTATTTGGACCTACTAACTACTCCACCCTCACAACAACTGCTTGTCTCTATGGCTTCGTGATTGTTGATGACTACTCAAGATACACATGGGTGCATATAATTCTCTACAAGACTGAAGTGCAAGATGTCTTCAGACGCTTCGCCAATCGAGCAATGAACAATTATGGCGTGAAGATCAAGCATATCAGAAGTGACAATGGCACTGAATTCAAGAACACCGGACTTGATCTTTATCTGGATACAATGGGAACTGGTGAAATCATGCCTTCTGAAGCACAACCTGAAGAGAAACTTATCATCTCTGCACCAAATCAACCCGAAGACAATGCTCAGACCGAAGACAATCCTTCCAATGATGACAATGATCAGCAAGAGCAAAGTATTCGTCCTGTTCATCCTCGTGTTGCAAATGAAGTACAAATTTAGAAGATAATTGACAGCATCAATGCGCCTGGTCCACTTACTCGCTCAAGAGCAACACAGTTAGCAAACTTTTGTGGGCACTTTTCATTTGTGTCAATATCAGAACCCAAGAAAGTTGCTGAAGCTTTTATGGAACCTGAATGGATTCAAGCTATGCAAGAAGAACTTCAACAGTTCAAGTTGAACAATGTTTGGGAACTTGTCAAGCGACCTGACCCTCGCAAGCATAACATTATTGGAACAAAATGGATATATCGAAACAAGCAAGATGAGCATGGTCAAGTCGTCAGAAACAAAGCACGTCTTGTGGCTCAAGGATATACTCAAGTAGAAGGAATTGACTACGATGAAACATTTGCTCCTGTGGCTAGGCTTGAAGCTATTCGCATACTGCTAGCCTACGCTAACCATCACAACATCTTGCTATATCAAATGGATGTGAAGAGTGCATTTCTCAATGGCAAGATTGAAGAAGAAGTATATGTAGCTCAACCACCTGGCTTTGAAGATCCAAAACATCCTGATATGGTGTACAAGCTAAACAAAGCACTGTATGGCCTCAAACAAGCTCCTCGCGCATGGTATGATACAATCAAAGACTTCCTAAAGAGCAAAGGCTTCAAACCTGGATCCCTCGATCCCACACTCTTCACGAAGACATATGGTGAACTGTTTGTGTGCCAAATATATGTGGATGACATAATCTTCGGCTGCACCAACCAGAAGTATACTGATGAGTTTGGATACATGATGCAAGAGCAATATCAGATGTCCATGATGGGTGAGCTGAAGTTCTTCCTTGGTCTTCAAATTTGTCAGCAAAGGAATGGCATCTTTATATCTCAAGAAAAATACCTCAAAGATTGTCTGAAGAAGTTTGGAATGGAAGACTGCAAAGGCTACACGATGCCAATGCCAGCCAAACACCATATTGGTCCCGACGACAATGGTAAAGAGTTCGATCAAAAGGTATACCGCTCCATGATTGGTTCTTTGCTTTATCTATGTGCATCTAGGCCAGATATTATGCTTAGTGTTTGCATGTGTGCTCGATTCCAAGCGGCACCAAAGGAATCGCATCACTCAGCTGTGAAGCGAATTCTTCGATATTTGGCTTACACCCCAACACTCGGATTATTGTATCCCAAGGGCTCAAAATTTGATTTGGTTGGATTCTCGGATGCTGATTATGCTGGTGACAAGGTGGATCGCAAGTCTACATCAGGCACATGTCACTTTTTGGGTCGATCACTTGTCTGTTGGTCTTCAAAGAAGCAGAACTGTGTATCACTCTCAACTGCTGAATCTGAATACATTGCTGCTGGATCTTGTTGTGCTCAGCTTCTATGGATGAAGCAAACTCTCAAGGACTATGGCATCAATCTAAAACAAGTACCTCTCTTCTGCGACAACGAAAGTGCCATTAAGATAGCCAACAATCCAGTTCAGCACTCGAAGACAAAGCACATTGAAATTCGTCATCACTTTCTCAGAGATCATGTCATGAAGAAAGATATCGACATCATTCATGTCAACATTGAAGAGCAACTGGCAGATATCTTCACAAAGCCCTTGGATGAGAAAAGGTTTTGCAAGTTACGGTGTGAGCTAAATATCTTGGAATCCTCTAATGTCCTGTGATCAGGCACACATCCTAACACTCATGCAGGTTGATGACTTAGATGTGCAACACACGAAGTACTGTATATCTTCAATCAATGAAGACTTACACTCTGAGTGTGAATACATTAACATGGAATTTGACTTCGGAGCGCCACGATAATTGTGTGCCGTGTCTGGGTCTAATACTTCCTATACGGTGGGTAACGCCACCACCAAATTTCTCTGTTTGAAGTGTTTTACTCATGGCGTTATTTTTGCAATGACTTCACATTTGGTTTGTCTTCAGTTTCAATTTGTCTTCATGATTTTCTGCACTATGATGATTTGATTACCTTCTGATATATACATATACTAGTGTTCTGTCCTCTACATCATTCACTTATAGCTATGTCTTCAATTTGAATACTTTGAACTAAGTGAATGTGATCGGACCCTAATCTCTCTATGCTTTCTATCTCAAACTCTATCTGTCCAAATCATATGCATTCTATTGAAACTATCAAATGTCTTCTCTGCGTCCTAGTCAGCAGATGGCACAGAGACAAACATTAAGTCTGTTTTAAATAACTCCTCTTTATTGTTGAAATCTGGAGAAGCCGGAACAACCATCCGACATGCCTAGCGGGCGTGGGAACGTGGGACAACTCTGAGTATGTTGCATGCTTGCCACGTGCCCCTCAGATGTGAACCGCCAGGGGCACCAGCATAATTGCGATGTGCCACACACCTACTTATCAATACTTGTCCCCTGCGGTAAAGAAATCCTTCTTCCACCTCTCCACCTCGTGAAAACCCTAGCGCCACCGCTAGCTCTCGACGACGCCGGCGACGAAGCGCTTAGCTGCCGCGACTTCTCCGACGCCGTCCTCACGCTGGCCGCGGACATCGTCCTCTCCGCCGTCGCCGTAGGTGTCCTCCGTCGCCAAGTTAGGGCACGGTGGGCTGAGCTGCTCGGTCTCCTATTCATCCCATCTAGCAGATTTTCGTGCGGTAATTATAACTCTATTTTTACCACCTTTTTGATCTTCAAGATTTCATCCTATTTACCGAAAGTGGTTTCTGCCTACACAGTGTTAGATCTATTCTGTCTGCATCTCATACTGCCTAGTCTATTCACTTAGATTTCATATCAAGTTTGATTCCTCACTTGTACTTATTCTCGGATTGGTACAAATCTGCAACCAACTCACCTCATATAAGTGAATGTCTTCGCTGTTGGGGAACGTAGTAATTTCAAAAAAATTCCTACGCACACGCAAGATCATGGTGATGTATAGCAACGAGAGGGGAGAGTGTTGTCTACGTACCCTCGTAGACCGAAGCGGAAGCGTTGACGCAACGTAGAGGAAGTAGTCGTACGTCTTCCTGGTCCAACCGATCCAAGCACCGTTACTCCGGCACCTCCGAGTTCTTGACACACGTACAACTCGATGACGCACCCCGAACTCCGATCCAGCAGAGGTACGGGGAGGAGTTCCGTCAGCACGACGGCGTGGTGACGATCTTGATGTTCAACTGTCGCAGGGCTTCGCCTAAGCACCGCTACAATATGACCGAGGTGTAATATCGTGGAGGGGGGCACCGCACACGGCTAAGGAATGATCAATGATCAACTTGTGTTTCCTAGGGTGCCCCCCTACCCCCGTATATAAAGGAGGGAGGGAGGAGGTGGCCGGCCTCAAGGGGGGCGCGCCATAGGGAGGGGGAAACCTACTCCAAGTAGGTTTCCCTCTCTTTTCCTTATCTTATTTGGAGGGGGAAGGAAGGAGTACTAGTATTAGGAAGTAGTACTAGTAGTAGGAAGGAAGAGAGGGGGAAGGAGAAAGGAAAGGGGGGCCGGCCCCCCTCCCCAATTCGGATTGGGCTTGGGGGGGCGCGCCCCCCTCCCTTGCTCCTTCTCTCTTCCTCCTACATGGGCCCAATAAGGCCCATATACCTCCCGGGGGGTTCCGGTAACCTCTCGGAGCTCCAAACTTCTCCGGAACCTTTCCGGTGTCCAAATATATCCGTCCAATATATCAATCTTTATGTCTCGACCATTTCGAGACTCCTCGTCATGTCCGTGATCATATCCGGGACTCCAAACAACCTTCGGTACATCAAAATACATAAACTCATAATATAACTGTCATCGAAACCTTAAGCGTGCGGACCCTACGGTTCGAGAACAATGTAGACATGACCGAGACATGTCTCCGGTCAATAACCAATAGCGGGACCTGGATGCCCATATTGGTTCCTACATATTCTACGAAGATCTTTATCGGTCAGACCGCATAACAACATACGTTGTTCCCTTTGTCATCGGTATGTTACTTGCCCGAGATTTAATCGTCGGTATCCAATACCTAGTTCAATCTCGTTACCGGCAAGTCTCTTTACTCGTTCCGTAATACATCATCTCGCAACTAACTCATTAGTTGAAGTGCTTGCAAGGCTTAAGTGATGTGTATTACCGAGAGGGCCCAGAGATACCTCTCCGACATTCAGAGTGACAAATCCTAATCTCGAAATACGCCAACCCAACAAGTACCTTCGGAGACACCTGTAGAGCACCTTTATAATCACCCAGTTACGTTGTGACGTTTGGTAGCACACAAAGTGTTCCTCCGGTAAACGGGAGTTGCATAATCTCATAGTCATAGGAACATGTATAAGTCATGAAGGAAGCAGTAGCAACATACTAAACGATCGGGTGCTAAGCTAACGGAATGGGTCATGTCAATCAGATCATTCAACTAATGATGTGACCTTGTTAATCAAATAACAACTCCTTGTTCATGGTTAGGAAACATAACCATCTTTGATTAACAAGCTAGTCAAGTAGAGGCATACTAGTGACACTCTGTTTGTCTATATATTCACACATGTATTATGTTTCCGGTTAATACAATTCTAGCATGAATAATAAACATTTATCATGATATAAGGAAATAAATAATAACTTTATTATTGCCTCTAGGGCATATTTCCTTCAGTCTCCCACTTGCACTAGAGTCAATAATCTAGATCACATCACCATGTGATTCACATCGATAGTTCACATCATCATGTGATTAACACCCATAGTTCACATCGCCATGTGACCAACATCAAAAGGGTTTACTAGATTCAGTAATCTAGTTCACATCGCTATGTGATTAACTCACAAAGAGTACTTAGGTGTGATCATGTTTTGCTTGTGAGAGAATCTTAGTCAACGGGTCTTTCACATTCAGATCCGTTATGTATTTTGCAATTTTTTTATGTCTACAATGCTCTGCACGGAGCTACTCTAGCTAATTGCTCCCACTTTCAATATGTATCTAGATCGAGACTTAGAGTCATCCAGATCGGTGTCAAAACTTGCATCGACGTAACCCTTTACGACGAACCTTTTGTCACTTCCATAATCGAGAAACATATCCTTATTCCACTAAGGATAATTTTGACCGCTGTCCAGTGATCTACTCCTAGATCACTATTGTACTCCCTTGCCAAACTCAGTGCAGGGTATACAATAGATCTGGTACACAGCATGGCATACTTTATAGAACCTATGGCCAAGGCATAGGGAATGACTTTCATTCTCTTTCTATCTTCTGCCGTGGTCGGGTTTTGAGTCTTACTCAATTTCACACCTTGCAACACAGGCAAGAACTCCTTCTTTGACTGTTCCATTTTGAACCACTTCAAAATCTTGTCAAGGTATGTACTCATTGAAAAAACTTATCAAGCGTCTTGATCTATCTCTATAGATCTTGATACTCAATATGTAAGCAGCTTCACCGAGGTCTTTCTTTGAAAAACTCCTTTCAAACACTCCTTTATGCTTTGCAGAATAATTCTACATTATTTCCGATCAACAATATGTCATTCACATATACTTATCAGAAATGTTGTAGTGCTCCCACTCACTTTCTTGTAAATACAGGCTTCACCGCAAGTCTGTATAAAACTATATGCTTTGATCAACTCATCAAAGCGTATATTCCAACTCCGAGATGCTTGCACCAGTCCATAGATGGATCACTGGAGCTTGCACACTTTGTTAGCTCCCTTTGGATCGATAAAACCTTCTGGTTGCATCATATACAACTCTTCCTCCAGAAACCCATTCAGGAATGCAGTTTTTACATCCATTTGCCAGATTTTATAAATTGTGGCGATTGCTAACATGATTCGGACAGACTTAAGCATCGCTACAGTTGAGAAAATCTCATTGTAGTCAACACCTTGAACTTGTCAAAAACCTTTTTGCGACAAGTCGAGCTTTGTAGATAGTAACACTACTATCAACGTCCGTCTTCCTCTTCAAGATCCATTTATACAATATGGCTTGCCGATCATCGGGCAACTCCACCAAAGTCCACACTTTGTTCTCATACATGGATCCCATCTCAGATTTCATGGCCTTAAGCCATTTTGCGGAATCTGGGCTCATCATCGCTTCCTCATAGTTCGTAGGTTCATCATGGTCTAGTAACATGACTTTCAGAACAGGATTACCGTACCACTCTGGTGCAGACCGTACTCTGGTAGACCTACGAGGTTCTGTAGTAACTTGATCTGAAGTTTCATGATCATCATCATTAGCTTCCTCACTAATTGGTGTAGGAATCACTGGAACTGATTTCCGTGATGAAATACTTTCCAATTCAGGAGAAGGTACAAATTACCTTATCAAGCTCCACTTTCCTCCCACTCACTTCTTTCGAGAGAAACTCCTTCTCTAGAAAGGATCCATTTTTAGCAACGAATATCTTGCCTTCGGATCTGTGATAGAAGGTGTACCCAACAATTTCCTTTGGGTATTCTATGAAGACGCACTTCTCCGATTTGGGTTTGAGCTTATCGGGATGAAACTTTTTCACATAAGCATCACAACCCCAAACTTTAAGAAACGACAACTTGGGTTTCTTGCTAAACCACAGTTCATATGGTGTCGTCTCAATGGATTTAGATGGTGCCCTTTTAACGTGAATGCAGCTGTCTCTAATGCATAACCCCAAAACGACAATGGTAAATCAGTAAGAAACATCATAGATCACACCATATCCAATAAAGTACGATTACGATGTTCGGACACACCATAATGTTGTGGTGTTCCAGGTGGCATGAACTGTGAAACTTTTTCACATTGTTTTAGTTGAAGACCAAACTCGTAACTCAAATATTCGTCTCCGCGATCAGATCGCAGAAACTTTATTTTCTTGTTACGATGATTTTTCCACTTCACTCTGAAATTCTTTGAACCTTTCAACTATTTCAGACTTATGTTTCATCAAGTAGATATACCCGTATCAGCTCAAATCATCTTGTGAAGGTCAGAAAATAACGATACTTGCCACGAGCATCAACACTCATTGGATCGCATACATCGGTATGTATTATTTCCAATAAGTCAGTAGCTCGTTCCATTGTTCCGGAGAATGGAGTTTTAGTCATCTTGCCCAAAAGGCACGGTTCGCAAGCATCAAATGATTCATAACCAAGTGATTCCGAAAATCCATCTTTATGGAGTTTCTTCATGCGCTTTACACCGATATGACCCAAACGGCAGTGCCGCAAATAAGTTGCACTATCATTATTAACTTTGCATCTTTTGGCATCAATTTTATGAATATGTGTATCACTACGATCGAGATCCAACAAACTATTTTCATTGGGTGTATGATCATTGAAGGTTTTATTCATGTAAACAGAACAACAATTATTCTCTGACTTTATATGAATAACCGTATTGCAAGAAACATGATCAAATCATATTCATGCTCAACGCAAACGCCAAATAACATTTATTTAGGTTTAACACTAATCCCGAAAGTATAGGGAGTGTATGATGATGATCATATCAATCTTGGAACTACTTCCAACACTCATCGTCACTTCCCCTTCAACTAGTCTCTGTTTATTCTGCAACTCCTGTTTCGATTACTACTCTTAGCAACTGAACCAGTATCAAATACTGAGGGGTTTCTATAAACACTAGTAAAGAACACATCAATAATATGTATATCAAATATACTTTTGTTCACTTTGCCATCCTTCTTATCCGCCAAATACTTGGGGTAGTTCCGCTTCCAGTGACCAGTCCCTTTGCAGTAGAAGCACTTAGTCTCAGGCTTAGGTCCAGACTTGGGCTTCTTCACTTGAGCAGCAACTTGCTTGCCGTTCTTCTTGGAGTTCCCTTCTATCCCTTTGCCCTTTTCTTGAAACTAGTTGTCTTGTTAACCATCAACACTTGATGTTCTTTCTTGATTTCTACCTTCATCGATTTCATCATCATGAAAAAAATCGGGAATCATTTTCATCATCCCTTGCATACTATAGTTCATCACGAAGTTCTACTAATTTGGTGATGGTGACTAGAGAATTCTGTCAACCACTATCTTATCTGGAAGATTAACTCCCACTTGATTCAAGCGATTGTAGTACCCAGACAATCTGAGCACATGCTCACTAGTTGAGCGATTCTCCTCCATCTTTTAGCTATAGAACTTGTTGGAGACTTCATATCTCTCAACTCGGGTATTTGCTTGAAATATTAACTTCAATTCCTGGAACATCTCATATGGTCCACGATGTTCAAAACATCTTTGAAGTCCCGATTCTAAGCCATAAAGCATGGTGCACAAAACTATCAAGTAGTCATCATATTGAGCTAGCCAAACGTTCATAACGTCTGCATCTGCTCCTGCAATAGGTCTGTCACCTAGCGGTGCATTAAGGACATAATTCTTCTGTGCAGCAATGAGGATAAACCTCAGATCACGGATCCAATCCGCATCATTGCTACTAACATCTTTCAACACAATTTTCTCTAGGAACATATCAAAATAAACATATGAAAGTAACAACGCGAGCTGTTGATCTACAACATAATTTGCAAAATACTATCAGGACTAAGTTCATGATAAATTTAAGTTCAATTAATCATATTACTTAAGAACTCCCACTTAGATAGACATCCCTCTAATCCTCTAAGTGATCACGTGATCCAAATTCAACTAAACCATAACCGATCATCACGTGAGATGGAGTAGTTTTCAAAGTTGAACATCACTATGTTGATCATATCTACTATATGATTCACGCTCGACCTTTCGGTCTCCGTGTTCCGAGGCCATATCTGCATATGCTAGGCTCGTCAAGTTTAACCTGAGTATTCCGTGTGTGCAAAACTGGCTTGCACCCGTTGTAGATGGGCGTAGAGCTTATCACACCCGATCATCACGTGGTGTCTGGGCACGACGAACTTTGGCAACGGTGCATACTCAGGGAGAACACTTCTTGATAATTAGTGAGAGATCATCTTAAAATGCTACCGTCAATCAAAGCAAGATAAGATGCATAAAGGATAAACATCACATGCAATCAATATAAGTGATATGATATGGCCATCATCATCTTGTGCTTGTGATCTCCATCTCCGAAGCACCATCATGATCACCATCGTCACCGACGCGACACCTTGATCTCCATTGTAGCATCGTTGTCGTTTACGCCATCTATTGCTTCTACGACTATCGCTACCGCTTAGTGATAAAGTAAAGCAATTACAAGGCGTTTGCATTTCATACAATAAAGCGACAACCATATGGCTCCTGCCAGTTGCCGATAACTTCGGTTACAAAACATGATCATCTCATACAATATAGCATCACGTCTTGGCCATATCACATCACAACATGCCCTGCAAAAACAAGTTAGACGTCCTCTACTTTGTTGTTGCAAGTTTTATGTGGCTGCTACGGGCTTAAGCAAGAACCAATCTCACCTACGCATCAAAACCACAACGATAGTCTGTCAAGTTGATGCTGTTTTAACCTTCGCAAGGACCGGGCGTAGCCACACTCGGTTCAACTAAAGTTGGAGAAACTGACACCCGCTAGTCACCTGTGTGCAAAGCACGGCGGTAAAACCAGTCTCGCGTAAGCGTACGCGTAATGTCGGTCCGGGCCGCTTCATCCAACAATACCGCCGAACCAAAGTATGACATGCTGGTAAGCAGTATGACTTATATCGCCCACAACTCACTTGTGTTCTACTCGTGCATATAACATCAAACCATAAAACCTAGGCTCTGATGCCACTGTTGGGGAACGTAGTAATTTCAAAAAATTTCCTATGCACACGCAAGATCATGGTGATGTATAGCAACGAGAGGGGAGAGTGTTGTCTACGTACCCTCGTAGACCGAAGCGGAAGCGTTGACGCAACGTAGAGGAAGTAGTCGTACGTCTTCCCGGTCCAACCGATCCAAGCACCGTTACTCTGGCACCTCTGAGTTCTTGACACACGTACAACTCGATGACGCACCCCGAACTCCGATCCAGCAGAGGTACGGGGAGGAGTTCCGTCAGCACGACGGCGTGGTGATGATCTTGATGTTCAACTGTCGCAGGGCTTCGCCTAAGCACCGCTACAATATGACCGAGGTGTAATATCGTGGAGGGGGGCATCGCACACGGCTAAGGAACGATCAATGATCAACTTGTGTTTCCTAGGGTGCCCCCTACCCCCGTATATAAAGGAGGGAGGGAGGAGGTGGCCGGCCTCAAGGGGGGCGCGCCATAGGGAGGGGGAAACCTACTCCAAGTAGGTTTCCCTCTCTTTTTCTTATCTTATTTGGAGGGGGAAGGAAGGAGTACTAGTATTAGGAAGTAGTACTAGTAGTAGGAAGGAAGAGAGGGGGAAGAAGAAAGGAAAGGGGGGGCCGCCCCCCCTCCCCAATTCGGATTGGGCTTGGGGGGGCGCGCCCCCTCCCTTGCTCCTTCTCTCTTCCTCCTACATGGGCCCAATAAGGCCCATATACCTCCCGGGGGGTTCCGGTAACCTCTCGGAGCTCCAAACTTCTCCGGAACCTTTCCGGTGTCCAAATATATCCGTCCAATATATCAATCTTTATGTCTCGACCATTTCGAGACTCCTCGTCATGTCCGTGATCATATCCGGGACTCCAAACAACCTTCGGTACATCAAAATACATAAACTCATAATATAACTGTCATCGAAACCTTAAGCGTGCGGACCCTACGGTTCGAGAACAATGTAGACATGACCGAGACATGTCTCCGGTCAATAACCAATAGCGGGACCTGGATGCCCATATTGGTTCCTACATATTCTACGAAGATCTTTATCGGTCAGACCGCATAACAACATACGTTGTTCCCTTTGTCATCGGTATGTTACTTGCCCGAGATTCGATCGTCGGTATCCAATACCTAGTTCAATCTTGTTACCGGCAAGTCTCTTTACTCGTTCCGTAATACATCATCTCGCAACTAACTCATTAGTTGAAGTGCTTGCAAGGCTTAAGTGATGTGTATTACCGAGAGGGCCCAGAGATACCTCTCCGACATTCGGAGTGACAAATCCTAATCTCGAAATACGCCAACCCAACAAGTACCTTCGGAGACACCTGTAGAGCACCTTTATAATCACCCAGTTACGTTGTGACGTTTGGTAGCACACAAAGTGTTCCTCCGGTAAACGGGAGTTGCATAATCTCATAGTCATAGGAACATGTATAAGTCATGAAGGAAGCAGTAGCAACATACTAAACGATCGGGTGCTAAGCTAACGGAATGGGTCATGTCAATCAGATCATTCAACTAATGATGTGACCTTGTTAATCAAATAACAACTCCTTGTTCATGGTTAGGAAACATAACCATCTTTGATTAACAAGCTAGTCAAGTAGAGGCATACTAGTGACACTCTGTTTGTCTATATATTCACACATGTATTATGTTTCCGGTTAATACAATTCTAGCATGAATAATAAACATTTATCATGATATAAGGAAATAAATAATAACTTTATTATTGCCTCTAGGGCATATTTCCTTCATTCGCATCATGAGGTCAATGTCTTCAAACTGATTTATCTTCAAAATCTTCTGAGAATGCATATGACCTCTTCCCCTTCCCTTGCATCTCTAATGCTGTCATAGGTACATGTCCGTGGGAGAATCCCTTGGTTCTCATAGTCTGCATTCGTTTGCAGAGTACTTACAGCATCACATTGATTCTCCTGAAGCCAGTTCCTGCTTGACCAGCAAGCGTAAGTCTCTGAAGCCTTTGAACGTCTTGAAGCCATTCCGTTTGAAGTTCATGGCTACAGAAAAATCAGCAAGGAAGGGTGGCAGACAGCGCCGAGAGGGAACATCCAAAGATCTGTCTGATGACCTAGCAGAGCTCTACAAGACAGATCCTGAAGAGACTTATCATCAGCGCAAGACACGAATCCAATGGATTCGACGCTATTGGGCTGAAGAATGGTTCAAGTACAAATTCGTGACCAAGGAATATGCAGAGAAGAATGCTATCAAGAGTCCTTGGGGCGATATTCTCTATCGAGGCCTTCAACCCAAGAACAGAAGGTTTCTATCCTTGTATGGTTTGTGGACCTCAGCCTGAAAACGCCGATCCCACATCATTACTCTGGTGTCGTGATGATGCTCTCTTCAAGCGCAACTTTCAGCACGCCAAGGCTTCGGCCAAAGAAAACAAGAAGTCTTTGGGATTAGACTTCAACCCTGGTCCCTCTGCTCCCCGTGCCGATGGCTCTCGTGATGCAGAACCTAATGTTATCGGCCCCTTCTCCAACCTCGGTGGCCTCATCACCTACATCTTGGTCCAAGGTGCCAGGGTAGATCATTCTAATAATGATGCTGACACTGATGAAGCCCCAGCTCCTCCTCCAAAGCCACATAAGCAAAAGAAGCTAAAGGCTTCTAAATCAGCACCTCCAAAAGCTTCTCGTGCGAAGCCTCTGGCCACTGCACCTCCTGAAGCCAGTGTGCGGTCTGAAGATCAATCCCGTATCTCCAAGAAGACGGAAAAGAAAAAGCAAATTGTCAGGCATACCGATCAAACCTTGACTCTTGCCGCCATTCTGCATGAAGAACCCATTGATCTGTCCAGTGATGAAGATCTTGCAGATGATGCCCTTGAGCAACTGCTAAAGAGCAAGGAAGAAGCAGAAATCTTCAACAACCTGCCTCTCTTTGATGTGGCAATCATCCATAACTTCATTGATGAGTGGTTTGACACACCAAATCTCAGCTTTGAAGATCTGCAGCTTCCCATTGGCCTCAGCGTCTCTTTCAATGGCGCCATTGCTTTCGAGCTAGCTCTCGCTCAGCGCATTGTTGAGCTGAACAACAAAATTGATTATGAGAAGGCTCAGTTCAAGAAGCATGTGGCGAAGCTCAATGTGCAAGATGTCAGAAACTTCAAGGTCATGCTGCATGAGCTTAAAGAAGCCTTTCTCAAGAAGCGCCAAGAAGCCCAAGGCTCCCGCGAGCGTATGAAGAGTTTGGCTGACAAGTGTGTGCTTGCCTACAATGAGGCTGAGAAGCGCAAGTCTCTTGGCCGTCCTGGCATTGACCCCAGGATGGCTGCAAAGAAAAAGAAGAAGCTCTCTGCGCCTTCAAGTCAAGAAGCACCTCGCATTATCTTCCCCAGCAGCATGAATGGCTCGAAGCCAAAGGTCATGACAACCGCTTCAGAACAGAAGAAGACGAGGGCTGCCGAGGCTGAAGCCAGAAAGAGGAAGCATACTGAAGCCTCTGATGCCGCTCCCTCCAAGAAGAAGCTCAAGACCAAGAAGAATAGGGCTGCTCCCACAGAGCCCTTGGTTGTTGAACCCATTTCAGTGGTTCGCCCTACGTCCGAACATCAAGAAAGACGGATGATAGTTCATGAGCCTGCTCCCACGGAGGCTCATGAAGCTGAAGACATTCCAGCAGCTGAACCCACCGCTGCTGAAGACATTGGTCATGATGACAATGTTGAAGATGATGAAGTTCTTCCTCAGATCAAACACAACGTGGTATCATCGCCTGTTCTCACGAACAGCGAACTCATCAGCATTGGTCGTCCTCTGACGCCAACTGCTCAGGATGCATCGCGGGCTGATCACCCACAGCAACAAGACTCCCCCAGTACTCCCCAACAACAACAACAAGCTACACCACCCGTGCAAGAAGAAGAAGAAGACTTTGAGGCCCAACCAACTCCATCTCCAAAGGAGTTGCCAGCATTTCGCAGGCTTCGCAAAGGACAAAAGCCTCACGTCCCTCTTTCGAGCATTCCAGAAGGAGAAGTGCATCATCAACCTGTTGCACGTCAAGTGTTTCCTGAAGCCACTCCAACTGAGAATGTCTCCGCGTCTGAAGCACAAGCTGCTGAAGACATTCCGGCTGCATCAGCCGATGAAAGACAAGAAGACGTACGTGTCCCTACTCCCCTAGTTATTGAAGAAGCTGTTCCTGGTGTGAACGCACCAGTGCCCGACCCTCCAGCTCGTCAAGTGGAGGTTGAGAATCCTGAAGCTGCCACTACCAACGCAAGTGAAGCCAATGACACAGTCATGGCTGAAGCTAATGTGGAGCTAGAACCAACCAGTGTGCCTGAAGCCAATGAGGCAACTGCTCCTGAAGCACTTGTTGTGCAGCCTGAAGCCTCAGTTGTTGCCATTGCTCCTGTTCCGTCACCAAGGCCCCTTATGATTGAGCAAGCATACAGTCATGGTCAGCTAACCAGTGTCTGATGGCCCATTCTGGTACCACCGCCTACTGCCTCTGGACCTCAATTTGATTATCATGTTGAGCATAGGCCTCAGGTCCAGAAACCAAAGCCAAGATTGCCAAGGTTTCCAGGTACTGCAAACTCTCCAGGGTCCTTCAATGCTAATGGCTTCAAAAGCCACAATACCTTCTTTGACAGCGCCAAGAACCCCTACTCAAAGCCAAGGATATCATCTGATCGGTTCTGGAGTTATCAGCAGCGAAGCTATTACTCCTGCGTTCTGTATGATCAAGGGCGCATTTTCCCTCATATGCGCCTCGACACTGAAGCCATTGCTGGACTACCATGCTTAGAAGAAGCACTTGACTATTTTCGTGATGCTGGTCTGCTCAGTTTTGTGACAGACAAAGAACATTGGAATGAAGAACTTCTGCTTCAATTCTATGCTACCCTCCACATTCGCGGCTACAACAGAGACATCAAGACATGGGTTCTCGAGTGGATGACTGGAAATGTTCATCATGAAGCCAAAGCTCTTGACATCATTGATCTTACAGGCCTATCCACTCCCGGAGATCTCTATGAACCTGACTGTCAACTACACCGCAATGCACAGGAGAGCATCTTCCACAAGCCTGAACCCAATATGAGCCAGATGTTGAGCATGATGAAGCCTTTGCCATCTGACGCTGAATATCCAACGGAGTTCTTTGTTGATGACCTTGAGTATCTGCCTCGCACCATATATCATATCATCAGGCGAACTCTATGGCCTATCAAAGGACATTCATCAGCTGCAAAGCTTGAAGGAGCCATGAAGACGTTGGTCTTCTACATCCTCAATGGCATCAGCTTCAATTCTCAAGAATTCTTCATCAGGCAACTTGCTGCTTCTGGATCTGACCTTTTTGGTTTGAAGTTCTATGCTCCATGGGTCATGCGCCTCATCAAGCGACACTCATCTGTCAACTATCAACCCTCTGCTCGCAATCATCTGATCTTTTTACCAGAGGTTGATATGTCAGTTGAAGCCATATACTCTGACCCTGCCAAGAAGCCTCTTTGTCTTCAGAATGTCGAGCACCAAAGCTTCACTCAACCCATTGAAGGCGTCCAAGCAGCAACATGAATCTCCAATGGCTGGAAATACTCGTCTGCCTCATCGTGCACCTACTGAAGCCACTGAAAGCACCATTGCACAAAGGCCTAAGAAGCGCTCTCGTGTTCTCAATGACCGAGAACTTCTTGTGGCACTTCATCAGAAACAAGATAAGCATCACTATTTGCTCAAGAGACAGATGCAAAGCCTCTTGGCGGATGTCAATCGCATTAGAAACCTTGCCACCAAGAATGCATTTGTTGCTCATGAGACTTGCCGGCGATCATGGAAGAGTTTGACGCTGCTTAGTGCTGAAGCAGATCTTCAAGACGATGGCTTCAATGAAAGATTCAAGTTTGACTCCACTCCTCCACGGACTGCTGTCCTACGTCGAACTCCATCCCTTGAAGACTCTGACTATTCTTCCTCCGCGGCAACTGTGAATGCCAGAGTGATCGATGATGAAGATGATGCTACTTCACCGCCTCCTACTACTGCACGCATTGACACTGCACCAAGTACGTCTGCACCGCCAACAAACAACGACAACCCTGCTGCTTCACCTACTCACGAGGACGAGTAGATGCTCTATGTCTTCAAACCTTTTTGGTCATTCCTGACAAAAGGGGGAGAAGCGTATGAGTTGATAGTCTTCAAGCGGGTTCATATGGGCGGTTGCATTATATTTTGCCTCGTGCTTACAACTCTTGCTTTTGAAACATTTGGCTCCTTGAGTTGTAACACCAAAACTCGATGGTCGTCTGCTACTTATTTGCTTTACTGTGATGCGATGATAAATTCCACATGTGCGATGATAACTTCCGCACTTAGATCATTCTGTAGACGTCCATTTTTCATTATGCATGTCATTCTACTTGCTATATCATTTCATGCATGATGAATTATCTTCATAAGTTGAAGAGGATCTCCACAAATACAACCTGCCATGTGCATTTGCATTCCAAAAGCAAATTACTTATATGCACATCTTCAGGGGGAGCCCTTGCTACTTATGAAGACAATACCCTATCCTTTAAAATTTCACATACTTTATCCCCGTTGAAAACTTCAACCAGTTTGTCATCAATCACCAAAAAGGGGGAGATTGTAAGTGCTAGTGCCACCCCTAGTTGGTTTTGGAGTATTGACGACAAAGTTGGTTGAGGGACTAATGCATTTGTGAGAATTGCAGGATAACGCAGGTAGTGTCCCTCATTGATTCGGTTTACCTACCGGAGATGACCCCTAAAAATGAATGAAGACATTGAAGACAATGGTGGTATGAGAAGATATTCATATTGAAGACTATGACATGAGATGACATTACATGAAGACTATGGAGCGCGAAGACTGTGTGATTTCGTTGTTTCCTTTTCTTCTTTGTTGAGTCATAGGAACCACCGTACTGTTAAGTGGGGTCCAAGTGAACTAAGTCAGAGTGACTGAAGTGATGCTCAACCCAAATCCTATGTCTTCGAGCGAAGACAATGAGAGCAAATCTTATCTAGAGCTGGATGAGTCAGCTTTGCTTGTAGCCCAAGTAAAGTTGCCGTGTGTGTTTGAAATCTGACCGTTGGAACACGTGTCAGTTCCTTAGTGACCCAGGGTCATTTCGGACATATCAGGTAGGGTTGCCTAGTGGCTATAAATAGCCCACCCCTACACCATAAGTTGGTGGCTGCTCAGAGTTAGTGCACGGCTTTTGTCGTTTAAGAGCAACCCACTTCGAAGCCTTTGAGAGAGAGAAATCCTTGCGAGGACAAAGCCCAAACACCCAGAGCCAAAGAGTGTTAGGCATCACTGAAGTCTTTCTGTCTGTGTGACCTGAAGACTTTTTACACTTGAGGACTGTGTATCCTCCAGCCGGTTAGGCGTCGCGTTCTGAGCATCCAAGAGTCATTGTGGATTGCCGGTGAACGAAGTCTGTGAAGGTTCGGAAGTCTACCTTGAAGACTTACCAGAGTGATTGGGCGAGGACTGTGTGTCCTTAGCTCAAGGGGAATAAGGTGAAGACGCGGTCTTCTGAGTTGAATCTCAGCCTCCCTAACTAGACGTATAGTTGTCACAGCAACTGGAACTAGTCCAACAAATCCTGTGTCTTCAACAAGTGACTGGTTCTATCCTCTCCCCTCCTTTACTTAAGTTTGTCTTCGTGAAGTCATTGCCTATCTGTCGTATCTATTTGACTTCATTGCTTGACTACTACTGTTGATTGGCTTCATACTATCTTCCATCCTGGTCCTTACTACTTAGCTGCTATTAGTCCTGTACTTTCACATCATTGCATACTTGACTATGGCTTGCTTATGGTAGTTTATCTTCCGCTGCATATCAACTAGGTCATTTCTATTGTTTGTCTTTGAAACTTCCAAGTTTTGAAGACTTTCATAAAAATCGCCTATTCACCCCCCTCTAGTCGATACTAGCACTTTCAGAGCAAGACTCCATCGCCTTGCGCTTGGCGGCGCGTTCCACCGGGCTCACTCGAACCCCGTCATATGCCTGCTGGATGCGCGGGCTGCGCCGTGGGGACGAGGCAGCAGGCGGTGCCACCACCACCGGAGAGGCCGCCGCACTAGTGACGAACGCGTCGTTCTCCACCATGGGCAGGTCCGACGCACGCAGATCCAGGTTGAGATCCAGCGTGGCCGTAGCGCCTCGTGGGGCGGCAGTAGAACTAGGGGCGGGAGGGAGAAGCTGCAGCACGACCTTGGAGGCGATGAAGTCATCTGCTGCAGGCTCGCACAGCGGATCGCGACAGCTGCAGAAGACAGAGGCCACATGTGGGGGGAGGACTGCACAAGCGCCACAGATGAGATCAATGGTAACCACATGAGACGGCTGGTCGGTGGGGAGGATCCCATGCTCAGCCCTAGGAATATAGTGGAGAGGCCGAGTGCAGATGTGCCGGGAGGTAAGGATCTGATGGGCTTGGAGGTGTGCCTGGGCTGGAAACTGGGCCGCATGAGGGAGGGTGTTGGGATTCTTGGAGGAAAGCAGTGGGCCAGCCGTAGGAAGAATGCTGGCAGGCACATTAGACTTGGGCGGGTAGTGGGCCTCAACAGCGGGTAGCCAGTGTGCGCGGACAGAGCACACTACCCACCTCCTTGGGCCAGAATTTGAACAACAGGGATTGACAGCTTTCCCACGCAAACTCATTTTTGAGATAGTTGAAGCAAGGGAAAAAAACGTCACCCACAGTCACCAGCCGCACTGGGATGAGTCCAGCGATCGCCCGACAATTGGTGAGCTCCAGAGTGAAAGAGAAGCAGAGCGAGTCGATGTCGAACGAGACCATGGCGCACGGGGTGCGCATGTCGGCCGCCAACAACGAGGAGTTGAGGCAGAGGCGGAGCTCGTCTTCATGCAGAATCTAGGCCGCCGATGGGGAAGAGAAGGCGGCACCTTTGATGAGCTTAGGCTTGGCGGAGAGCTTGAGCATGGCGAGGCAGTCGTCCACCGAGGCCATCTGGGGGTGTAGAAAAGCACGGAAGGCCCGGTCCGCCATACCTTCCTCCGACGCATAGGGTGCGGAAGAACGGGTGAGAGCATGACTACGGCGCGTCGCACGGTAGAACGCGCGCTGCTCCCGCCCCCGCTCCCGACGAAACACGACAGGGCCCCGGACGCATTTCGCCCACACCCCTCTCCTCCTCACGACGAGGCAGAGCAGTGGGTGCGCCGAGCGATCGGGTGACGTCCCAGATCTCATTGATGATCACGTCGGGGTAGGTACCATTACCGTTGACACGGTGAAAGGTGAGGTGGTGAGGGATGTGATGGAGCGCCTCCACCTTAACCAGGACGAAGATGCTCGAGAACTCGCAGCCATGGAGACATGCGTGCTCGAGGCGGAATAGGTTGGCGAACCTAGCAACACTTGCCGCCACCCGGCGTCGGTTCCACAGCTCGAGAGGCATCTTCTCAAGAGACAAGCTCACAACATGGCGGTAGGCGAAGGAGAAGGCGTTGTCACCGGCATTATGAGGCACGATCCAAACAATATGATCCCCTAGAGCGAGAGGGCTAGCGCGCAGGGCCGCAACCTGCTCGGACTGCCGCTGGAAAATCACAAAAGAAGTCCCCACAGCGGCATCAGCAAAGCGCACTGCCATGATGCCTAGGTGGTGACGGAAAATGCGCTTGATCCAGGGCAAGAAGGCAACTTTTGGGGGGCTGATGTTGACTAGGCAGACGAGGGAGTTTTGGTCAGGCACCATAGGGTAGTGCACATCCAGGCAGGAGGGGCGGCCATGCACAACAGGCTCCATGAGAGGAGAGGGCGGGCTAGCGGAGCTAAGAGAAGGAGCGAGGGCGCAGGAGGAGGGAGAAGGCTGGTCAAGGGCGAGAGTGGGGAGAGCGGGCGGGTTAGAGCTGGTACTTAAGGCCAGGGGAGAGCGACTGGAAGGGGGGCGAAGGAAACGAAGATGACACTGATAGCTAAGATGCCCAACTAAGCGGCACGTCCAACAAACAGCCGGATCCCGGCAATCGCGGTGACGGTGGTTGTAGGCGAGGCATCGGAAGCAGCGCCGGGACAGGTCTGTAGGCCTTCCAAATCGAAAAACGCGATTTGGTGCTACACCCAAGGATGTAGGAGGTGGATGCGGCGAATCCGCATTAGATAGCAACATCTCTCTGTAGCTGGGGGCGTCAGGCGCGGTGAGAGGAGGGGAAGGGGAGCCGGGGGCGGCAGCCAAAGCGTTGCCAATAGCCACAGCGGAATCCGAGCATTGAACAACAGCGGGTTGGTCACTGGGAGGCGGTGCCAGCAAAAGGCCATGATTAGGGGAGATTAGGCTAGCAGGCAATTGATTGCATGCATGCGCACGGTTGCATGCACTAGGGCACGTCCCGTGCAAAGCAACGGCGGGATCCCCCGAAACCTGGCCATGCGGAGCATGCGCAATCGATGGACTGTCAACCTGACGGAGAGGAGACGAGCACGAGGGGCGTGGCCCAAGGACAGAAGGAAGGAGAGCGTTAGCCTGCCAAGCCCGGTCGTGCGCGCCGAGGCGGCTGGCCGAGATGGCACGACATGCAGAAGGCTCCAGGGCGAAAAGCGACATACTAACAGAAAGGAAGCCAGAGCTTCAGGGTTTGCGGAGCTCAATCTCCTTAGCGATGCACTCGTGCGCGACCTGGAAGAGGAAGGTGCCACGCAGGCGCGTTTGAACGTGATAGCCGTTGGCCCATCCCCCAAACCAACTGACAAGGAGCGAAGCGAAAGCCTTAGGAGAGAGCAGCACACCGTATCACACCCGTATTTGGCCAACATAGCATCTTCGAACTCGGAACCATCCATAGACCAAGCCATGATAACGAGCTGGGAGGGAAACTAGGGCTAGAACTAGGGAGGTGAGCTGAATGGACGGGAGCCAGGCGAGGGATGCATCAGAAGGCAAGGAAAGCGGGGGAAGAAGATCGGGTTGCAGCACAACGCTCACTCTACGGAAGAAACCAACCTGTATCCTTATGGACCTTACCCGCGAGGACCGACGTGCAGGTGTCACGTGGACCAGAACTATGAGCACATGTTGTCCGACGAGGGTGTGTCGTAGGGCAGTGGTGCGGCCACGGCCAAGAAGACCACATGCGCAAGAAAGGCCACTGCAGGCAGGAAAACCAACGAAGCAGGCTGGAAACGGTGGCCGCCAATGCCGGAGTGGCCAGCGGCGCAAGTTGGGCGGCAGCGGCTGCGAGAGTGGCCGCCGCAGCCAGAGTGACCAGCGGCGCAGGCGAGCGGCCGCGAGGGTGGCCGCCGTGGCCGGAGTGACCAGCGATGCAGGAGCCCTACCTAGCTAGTTCTCTTTGCAAAATTGCAAGAGCCTGGCTACATCTTGAAGATCTTGACACATCTACTAGGCACCTTGAGAACTCTATAAAGGATTGATGGATGAATAGATCAAGCAAAAGCACCACCAATCGAAAAGCTATGGCCTCCCTCACCATACTAATTGGATGGACCATTTGAAATGAAAGAAACGCATGGGTACTTCAACAAAAGTGTATGCCTCCAACAATATTGCTCAACAATATCAAGTGTGATGCCATCCTCTGGGGGACCGCCGGGGCCAAAAATTTTGGGCACCATCATACCGGGAGAGTAACACCTTTTGTTTTTTAGTTGCAAGGTGTATTTCAAACTCTATTCTTCCTTAATTAATATATGAGCCAAATCTTTTGGCTCGGTTTCGAAAAAAAGGAACAAGTCTTTTGCCTTGTCCATAAAAAAAGACTGACATTCGAAACGGCGTAGGGAGCCCATAAACAAAGCCCACTTAGCTTTTTCATAGGCCTCTTGCTCGTGGCCATTAACAGCTCCACCACACTCCTTTGCAATGTATATACAGTAGTATGCCCTCCATTCCATAATATAAAAACGTTTTTCAAGCTACATAATTAGCAACGAGCCACAAAAACGAGTTTTATACTCGTACTACAAGATTTCATTTGCCCTGTATTCTTTTAGTTTGCTGATGGCGCCATTGACGTGTGGTGGATCTGAAGTCTGAACGAGCCCCTCGCAGTCGGTAAGACGCTGTCATCCACACGAACAGATTAATCAGTAGATAGAACCCTGCAAAGACACGATGATTCACGACGTCGACTGTCTGTCTCTGACGGAGGCCGAGTAAAGGACCGACCGATCCGCCTCATGATCCAGCGACAGAGCCGTCACCAGAGGCTAAGTGCATTCTGGCAAGCCACAGTGAGGCTAATCACGGTCGCGTTGCGTTCGAGGAGGGACGGATGGGATGCGTGATGGATCCCTAACAGAAACCTTTCGGCTTGAAATGAGAGCTTTTACAACGCATGGTGGCATGTGGCATGCATGCTCTGACTCCCACTGAACCTGCGCGCACTGTGTGCAATGCGTCTGCGTGCCCCTTTGACCGATGTATTGTACTCCTGGATGCAGTGCCATCCTCACATCGGGATCTATTCTATCCCAGCTTGCTTCAATTATATGGTGCGTACGGCGGGTCGAGTTCGTGATCGACATGATTGTGGCATCCAAGAGAACGAGCTCAAGTACTAACATCGACACTAACGTGCGAATCGACCTGATTAGTTTCCTGAAGAACAGATTGAGCAACTTTTAGGTGCCTCCCCACTTTCTCTGAGCAACATAGGTTTCGAACGAGCTGTTGTTGAGGGCAGTGGAAAGTGCTGGGAGATGCTGCTGGTAAAGCACTAGTGCATGTTAGTTTCTGCATCTCGTGTGTATGTGCTGGTGCTGAGGACTGGCCTCGATCGATCCCCCGGCCAGACGGCAAGCCAACAGGTATCTCAGAAGTCTCGGCAGCGTTGCAGCGAAACTATTTGTGCAAAAAGTTTGCATCCTGACACGATTAGAAACTCCGGAACAAAAGAGAGGGGGCGATGCATAGACATGGACTCCTAGAGCACAGCAAAAAAGCTCAGCAGATGCACAAGTAGAGAAAATAAAAGAGGTAATAGCACCAGCGGTCCTGAATATCTAGTCCAAAACTTGCAAAAGCAAACTATTGCATCCCACAACTTGCCCCCAATGTGCAAATTTGGTCCTAGCCAATCAGACGACGACAAGTGGAGCCTAGTCAGCAGAGCCGGTCAGCGCAGCACATTTTGCAATTACCCCCTTGGACTTGGCACTAATGAATTCGAGGATCCCAGGTTCTCGGTGTGGCAGAGCAGCAGCAGCTCCTTCTCCTCCTCGGGGACGTCGTAGGCGACGCAGCCGGTGTCCGGCACGTATCCCACCATCCCGATCTGCAACACCAGCCGGCTCATCTCGCCGTATATCTCCGGCGTCTCCGGGTACGGCGGCGACCCGCCGTCGACCTCGAAGACATGGACGCTCCGCCCGACCTGCGTCCAGCTCCACCCCGGCCTGGCGTTCACCCCTCTCGCCTCCACGGCGTACTTGAGGCTCTCCGCCTCGTCGAACATCTGGTGCTGCTCGTACAGGCTCATCATCGCCAGGTAGTTGGCCGAGTTGTGCGGCTCGAGCTTGAAGAGGTGCCTCGCCGCGGACTCCGCGAGGTCCAGGTTGCCGTAGATGGCGCAGCCGGTGAGGAGCGCGCCCCAGGAGCTTGCTCCGGGGTCGGCCGGCGACCGCTCGATGAAGGCCATCGCCTCGTCGAGGTACCCGCGCCGTCTTTTGGAAGCCTAGAATCGCGTCCTGATCCGCATCCCCAGATGTTGACTGTTGGATGTGAGATCCAACGGACAAGATCACTTCGTATCATGGGAGCATTTTAGCTCCGGTATCACCAGATATTTTCCCCGCGCCGAGCCAGCAGGTCGACCATGCAGGCGTGGTTCTCGGCCGTCGGCGCCACGCCGTACTTGGCCTCCATGTTGTCGAAGTATTCCCAGGCTTCGGTGACCAGGCCCATGGATCGGCATGCGGTGAGCACCGCCGTGATGGTTATGCCGTCCGGCTTCAGCTCCGACCTCCACATGTCGTGGAACAGCGCCGCCGCCTCGTGTGCCTGCCCGTGCACGGCCAGCCCGGTGAGCATCACGTTGCAGCACCGCAGCGGAGGCTAGGCTCGACGCGGCCACCCGCTTGCTGCGCCCCGTGCTCAGTGGTGCGTGCTGTTCACTTTGAGTAGAGTAGACTAGTCGTTGCGCACCGAGCTAGCGTGGATGATCTGACGTTTGTGCGCCGGCACGGTTGCCATTATCCCGTGCAGGCGTGTTCAGCATGCCGCCCAAGCGGCTGCTGGCGCACTACAAGGTCGACCCCAAGCGCAACCGGCTGCTCATGGTGGCCTGCAACGCCGAGGACATGCTCCTCCCGCGCGCCAACTTCACTTTCTACGGCCGGCAGCACCCCCTCGTCCATCCATATGCCCATTAAAATCAAATCACTGATGGTACGTATGCAGAGTTCGACGCTGGCTTCAGGCTGGTGCAGAAGCGGGAGTTCGGGCTGCCGGCGCACCTCATGATCCACGACTGGGCCTTCACCGACTCCCACAGTCCCACTACGCCGTCCTCGGCAACAGGATCAGGCTCGACATCCCGTGGTCGATGCTGGCCATGACGCGCACGCACCCCATGATCGCGGCGCTCGCGCTGGACCCGGGCAGGCAGACCACGCCGGTCTACCTGCTGCCGCGCTCCACGGAGGTCGTGGCCAGCGGCCGCGACTGGACCGTGCCCGTCGAGGCGCCGTCGCAGATGTGGTCGCTGCACGTCGGCAACGCCTTCCAGGAGGACAACGGCCGCGGCGGCCTCGACCTGCACCTGCACATGTCGGGCTGCTCCTACGACTGGTTCCATTTCCACAGGATGTTTGGTAACGTCGTTGACATGGCACCAAACATTCAGTTGATCTTCGTTTGCGCGATGATGATCCAGTGACTGACCGACATATCCGTGCTCCGATGATGCAATTCTCACAGGTTACAACTGGAAGAACAAGAAGCTGGACCTTCCTTCATGAACGCAGTGAAGACCAAGGAAATGCTGCCTCTTGTTCTTACCTGAATAATTGTGTAGTGTGGGTTCATTAGTGCTAAGTCCAGGGGGTAATTGCAAAATGTATTGCGCTGACCGGCTCGGCTGACTAGGCTCCACTTGTCGTCGTCTGATTGGCTAGGACCAAATTTGCACATTGAGTGCAAGTTGTGGGATGCAATAGTTTGCTTTTGCAAGTTTTGGACTAGATCATCACATTCTAGACAAGTTCCAGGACTGCCGGTGCTATTACCTCAAAATAAAAAGGGAAAGAACACTGTGATCATGTTTGGCTATCTGTTGTCTCCTTATAGCATCTACAGCCGGACTTTGCAAATCCGGCCCCTCAAACGCCCGCAGACGTGACCGGGCGTATCCGCGATGAGTGACCAGTCACATCTCAAATTAGCCACTCTGCATCCGAGTCTCTCATATTTTAACCCCTAAATCCATACAAAACATGCAAAAGAAATCCTACGTACTACTCAAGCTAATCTTCGTCGTCAGAGATGTCTGCGACGTCGGCGCCGGGCGCTGGCTGGACAGGCGCGTCAGAGGGCTCTGGCTCATCCTCCTCCTGCTCGACCTACATGGATGAAAATAAGGAAAGCGATGGTGTTTGGCCTCCGCAGTCGACTCAGAGCAGAGGGAATCGAGGATGACCTGATGCTCCGCCTGCAATCCGCGTCGCCAGCGCCCCCCATATCCTCCTCCTCCGGCTCATTCTCCTCCTCCTCAACCTCCTCCCCTCCCTCCTCATTCTCCTCCTCCAACTTCTCCTCCGGATCCACTGCATCCGGAGGTAGCCGCGCGGCGATCCAGGGTTCGCTCCTTGTCCGGATCTGCTCAAGGAGCTCCAGCCGGCGCTCCGGCGTTAGAAATGGGTGGCTCCTCACCCGGCGCCATGGGGGCATGCCTACTAGGCGGACGGGGAGTGGAAAGTGGCGGCGGTGGCGGACAGGGGGAGGAAAATGTGGATGGTAGGGTTTCGGTGCCGACGGTCGACTTAAATAGCCAGTCTAGGCACTATGCGGCCCGTCGGAGCAACGCATGCGGCGACATCGGTCTGACGGAGGAGACGAGCTTCGGACACTAGTGCAGAAAAGTCTAGCTTTGGCGTGCCAAAAACAGCCTTGCTGGCGTGGAAACCCGACACCACCAATATGACGTCATTGTTAAGAAATAGTGGTGGCATTGGAGGCCACATCAACAGTATTTTGGATGTCTATGGCGTTGGGCAAAATTGGACAACGACAATATCATATGTACCTACGGAGTTGGGACTTTTTCGCACGACATAAATATGGAGAAACCTTGGAGGCGTTGCATATCCTTACCACGCCATTACTTAGTTTGAAAGCATCGGAAAAACGTTGCCGTGGCAGCAAAAAAACGGTGCCGTGGCAGCGGTTTTTAAGATCAAATATATTTAGAGCTGGGTTCGCATGCCAAAATAAGGAAACAAGTAACATTAATGAAAATACACCCACAATAATTATGTGTATCACTTAATTAAGATAGCTAGGTAAAGTTTTGAAGTACGATAGATAAGACGACAGAACGACATGTGTAGTTGATCGAGTAGTTTACAGAACCACAACAGCATAGCTAGCTGTCACTATCCTATTACATCAATAATAAGGATCATTAATGTATTTCTTCATCGGATCTGCAAGTCAACATCGTGACCCTGCTTATTAAGGCGAGCTTTTATCTCCTCCGAGTTGGTAGGTGCGCCGTCGGCATGGTCATGACATCCTTGTAGAGGATGGTAGCAAACTTGAGCTGGATGCGTATGAACTCATCTCTACTATCTCCCGGGCTAATTTCGTCCATTTTCTTCCCTCATGCGATGACGCCGGAGTTCTTTTTAAGGCATTCTCCCTCCCGTATGTACTCATCCATGTGGTGGACGACGTATTAGCCGTCTGAATCGGTGTTTTCTGGTTGTTGCATGCAACAAAAGTCAGTTTTGTGGGCGAAGCGTACCGCTTTAAATTTGTTAAACTTGCGATATCCAGCTAGTATAACCGACGAGTGCTTCATCGAGAACCTTCTTGATGCCCCTGTAGTCTTTCTTCACTTTCCTCGTCGAATCCAAGAAATAAGTTTCGGCGAACTTCAAGGTAATAACGATGAGGACACAATGTTCTCTGCATAAAAAGTAGAGACAAACCAATTATCCTCGAGTATATAATGTTTTGACGTGGAAGAAGAATGAGATTGTACGAAAGAATAGTGTGTACCGAGTACCGAATGACTTACTTCGGATAGTAGGGCACTAGAAGGAAATATTTTTCCATGTTGGCAAGCATGAGGTTTGTCAGGTAGTTCCTCATAGCTTGACGGCGATCAGGGAGATTGACATTGGTCTTGTGCATGAGGTAGGGGTCCCGTACCGCGACAACCTTGTTGAGCTCACATTTGGCAATGTAGGCGCTATTGATTGCCCATAGGCATGTTAAGGAAGGACCAAGCTTTTATAGGTGGAATAGGTTGAGATGTATACGAATGGCACATAGAACTTGTCCGCAGGGAAAATGTCGCACAAACGAATATTAGGTGGCACCATCACTTTGAAAACGCGGTGATGTCCACGTGCATGAGAAAAGGCGTACTTCTCCATACACAGAATTGTGTCATGAAGAACCCTCAATTCTATCTGCAGAAGATCGCAGAGCTCCTTCGGAAGAGTGGGTTCACCTGGGGAATGGTAAGTCTGTCATGCAACACGACGAACTACTTATTTATTATTCTGAACCGGCTGGTTGGAGGCAGTGCCCTTCTTACCATTTCCTGGTCGCCTCCTCTTCTTGCGTGGTATGTTAGGCTGATTGGCTGCACCGCCGACAGTGCATTTGCTAGCGTCGCATTGAGTGTGTTTGAACTCAGCAACGCTCCCCTGGATGGTGGCACTTGTGTGTCTGGTGGCGTGAAGTCCTTGTTGAACAGACTCTTTTGGCAAGGAACAATACACCGATCGGCTTGGACAACAGGAGGCACATAGAATGCTTGGACGGGATCAGCAGGCATAGGTCCATCAAGATTGCACA
The DNA here is from genome assembly GCA_963921465.1 of Triticum timopheevii. Classification (NCBI taxonomy): domain Eukaryota; kingdom Viridiplantae; phylum Streptophyta; class Magnoliopsida; order Poales; family Poaceae; genus Triticum; species Triticum timopheevii. The sequence goes on from OY997272.1 coordinate 177,077,898, forward strand.
TGGCAGCTGAGTTATGATATTTGTCAACCAAGAAGAATCGATTGACAAGTAGTTCATCACTATTTACTTGGTCCTCAATGACATCCACATTGTTGTTATGGACTTCAGGTTGACTCTGACCCAAAGGAGATGGTCCTCGACACGTCTTGCCATTGTTCATCTGCTGCGAGCTTCTTGGGATTTGGACGTTTCCTGACCCCATGGAGGAATATCATCGTAACCATTTAAGACAACAAACAACTCAACTTTGAAGACCCCCTCAGGCATCTACACGCCGTGCATGATGGTATCTTTGGGGCTAATGATCGAGCCAGTTGCAACTTTAATCAGCTCACCATTCACATGGGTAAGAGACTACACGGAGTGTCTTCCATAAGAGCGTAAAGAGCAGCCATTGGTAACGGGTTGCCAACGAAAGAGACAGAAGGGATGCTATCCTTGGGCGATGCTTGGATGACAATTTTTCCTAGTTCGTTTTTGATCCATTGCTTGACGCTCTCGATTATTGAAGGCAACATGACTTGGGCATGGGCTTGGCTTGGCTGTTGATGCGTCCTTCAATGTCAGTAGTTGCTGCAGCTGTGGCGGCGGCTGTGGCTACAATTATTTTCTGTTCGATGGTCTACTTGTTGGCTCTCCTTCTCTGTCGTTGCTGCTCGCGGTCTTTGACATAATGATGCTCCCATTTGGCTCTGCATCCAGCACCGTTCACACGGCCACCTGCCGGCTGATGGAACGGGTCCTTGTTGAGGGTCACATTGATCGACCTAATAAGAGGAGTGTTCCACCTGGCCGTGGACCCTTGAGAGTTCTGAGGTCCCACATGCTACCTTTTCAGTTCTTCTTCAAGTCTTCTTGTTTGGTGTTTGGCAAAAAATTTCCCTGGCTTATAATCATAATGGTACCGGCCCCTGACATAGTTGTATTCGAGGGGGTCTTTCAATTGCTCGAAGTGGTTTGGGATGGCCTCTACTGCAAGTATAACATCTTGTCTGTCCCACACGGGCTTCTTCCCAACAAAACCATGACTTCGGAGGGTGTGGTTACTTAATGTATTTGATCGCATGTCCTTCCCCCATGTCAACTGGCTTTGCACCACAGGGTACTCCTAATTTTGCATCTTGAAAATGTTCCAGTCATCTTCACTAATGGTAGGCCACTTCTTCTGGACCATAGAGTAATCTTCGTGAATCTCTTTTCTTGCGGATGATTCCCAAGAACTCAAATTCTTTGAGAACTTAAGGATTGCATGGTTGTTAACCTGATTCTATGGGCAAGATAGGTTGTCGCACTCATCAGGAAACTTAAATCTTGCATGCACCCTTCTTATGAGGAGTTCTCGCACATTATATTTGCCTAAATCCCTTATATTGGACTCATTGATGGAGCAGGCTTCTTGAAGAACGATACCTAGGGCATTGCCGTAGTGAGCCACAGCCTTCCGCGGACTTACATGCTCACCAGTGGAATTAACTCGAGTGAACACAAGCCTGTCAGTGCCACTAGCATTTCGACATGTGGGTTTCGCTGCTTCTTGATTTTTGGAGCATCCTCCACCTCCACCTCCTCCTCATCCTCAGCACAATACGCATTCGTATCATCTTCAACAGTACCACCGCCTTGATCAGGATTACTCTCCTCACCAGGAATATCTGCCATGTGGCTGTTACAAAATTTCATAAAATTTGTTGTGTGGCTATTACAATTTTTTTTTAAAAAAATCATTAAATTTTCATGCCGTTGTTGCCATGATGTACTAAACTAACATTTTCTATAAATCAAGTTTCAAAATTTTCCATGGTCTATAGAATACAATTTCCCTAAATTTGCCATGTGATAAATTTTCCATAAATTTGTCATGTGACTATTACAAAAAAATTAAATTGTGCGATGATGTATGGGACAAACTTTATCTAAATTCGTCATGTGATCAATCCAAACTTTTTGTTTCAAAAATTACCATGTTGTAGAGACCACGTTTTCAATAAAGCTTTCATTTCACTATTACAAAAATATCTATTTTTTGCCATGATATAGTAAACAAATTTTCCTGCTAGAGGGGGATTCAATCACGGAGGGCTTCTACATCAACACCATTACCCTTCCGATGAAGCGTGAGTAGTTTACCACAGACCTACGGGTCCATAGCTAGTAGCTAGATGGCTTCTTCTCTCTCTTTGATTCTCAAGACCATGTTCTCCTTGATGTTCTTGGAGATCTATTCGATATAATACTCTTTTGCGTTCGATATAATACTCTTTTGCGGTGTGTTTGCCGAGATCCGATGAATTGTGTATTTATGATCAGATTATCTATGAATATTATTTGAGTCTTCTCTGAATTCTTATATGTATGATTTGATATCTTTGCAAGTCTCTTCAAATTATTGGTTTTGTTTGGCCAACTAGATTGGTCCTTCTTGCAATGGGAGAAGTGCTTAGCTTTGGGTTCAATCTTGCAGTGTCCTTTCCCAATGACAGTAGGGGCAGCAAGGCACATATTATATTGTTGCCATCGAGGATAAAAGGATGGGTTTTATATCATGTTGCTTGAGTTTATCCCTCTATATCATGTCATCTTACTTAATGCGTTACTCTGTTCTTTATGAACTTAATACTCTAGATGCAGGCAGGAGTCGGTTGATGTGTGGAGTAATAGTAGTTGATGCAGAATCGTTTCAGTCTACTTGACACAGACGTGATGCCTATATTCATGATCATATGCGTGACATTTCCTTAGATATCATCATAATTATGCACTCTTCTATCAATTGCTCGGCTGTAATTTGTTCACCCATCGTAATATTTACTATCTTGAGAGAAGCCACTAGTGAAACCTATGGCCCTCGAGTCTATTTTACATCATATTAGTTTCCCGTCAACTTGCCAATTTCTGTCGCCGTTCCTTTAATTTGTAGTCTTTTACTTTCCAATCTATAAACCAAAAATACCAAAAATATTTACTTTATCGTTTATCTATCTCTATCAGATCTCACTTTTGCAAGTAACCGTTAAGGGATTGACAACCCTTTTATCGCGTTGGGTGCAAGTTTGTTGATTGTTTGTGCACGTATTCAGTGACTTGTGCGTTGTCTCCTACTAGATAGATACCTTGGTTCTCAAAATGTGTGAAATACTTACTCTACTTTGCTGCATCACCATTTCCTCTTCAAGGGAAAAACCAATGCAAGCTCAAGAAGTAGCAGGAAGAATTTCTGGCGCCATTCCTGGGGAGATCTACGTCAAGTCAAGACATACCAAGTACCCATCATAAACTCTCATCTCTTGCATTACATTATTTTCTATTCGCCTCTCATTTTCCTCTCCCCCATTTCTAAAACGATTTTCGAAAAGATTTGCCTTTTCTTCGCCTTCTTCCGTTCGATCTTTTATTTGCTTGTGTTACCATGTGCCTTTTTTTGCTTGCATCTTCGCTTACTAAAAGTTTATGGATCCCCATCCACCTGCTAATCTTTTTAAAGGATCCAATTATGATGAACCAATTGCTAGCGATTTGACTGCACTAGAATATCTTTATGAGGTTTTGCTTGAAATCCGTGAATCTAAAAATTATGATGAAGTGCTTTATGAAGTGATTCACGATAGATCTTTGAATAAAAAAGCATGATTGCAATGACGTTATTATAAATTCTATTAATGTCAATTGTGTTAATGATATGCAAAACCCTAAGCTTGGGGATGCTAGTTTTTCTATGTCCACCACTTGTTGCAATGATCATGATTGGGGTGATTTTTCTTATGATCTTGAAATATTTATTTAAGCCCCATGATGAATATGAGATTGATAATAATGTTTGAAATAATATATAAAGTGGGTTTGGAAGAGTGTCAACTTTAGATCCCACATATTTGGAGAATGTTCAATCTTATGATTTTTTTGATAAAAGTGGGTTTGGAGAGGTCATGACTTTAGTTAATGTTAATCCCACTATTTTGGAAGAGTGTCAACTTTGCATGCATGTGGATCGTGTTGAGAATATGTTATGTGATAGCTATATTGTTGAATTTTCTTATGCTCCTACATGTAATTATTATGAGAGAGGAAAATATGGTTGTAGAAATTTTCATGTTACTAAATTACCTCTCTTCATGTGGAGATTGCTATCGTCTCTTTCTTCTTCCTTGCATATGCTAGTTTTTGCTTGCCTTGATAATTTGTTTGCTTATAAAATGCCTATGCATAGGAAGTATGTTAGACTTAGATGTGTTTATCACATGTTTCATGATGCTCTCTTTGCGCTTCAATTCTTGTCTTTCATGTGAGCATCATTGAAATTATCAATGCCTAGCTAAGGACGTTAAACAATAGCGCTTGTTGGGAGGCAACCCAATTTTATTTTTGTTCTTTGATTTTTTGATTCTATTTTGCTTTGAATAATTCATATATACTCTGGTTAGATGTGGTTTTGTGTTTAAATTAGTGTTTGTGCCAAGTTAAAACCTTTAGGATAGCTTATGCTGATAGTTGTGTTGATGCTGCTGAAAATCAGAAACTTTTGCGCCCAGAAAAATAATTTTACAAATTCACAGAAACGTGATTTTGATATGATTCTTTCTTATCTGGATTGGTACACAAATTTCTCAGGTTTCCTATTTTTTCATAATTTTAGTAGTTATAGAAGTATTCGATAGTTACAGATTGCCACAGACTGTTCTGTTTTTGACAGATTCTGTTTTTTGCGTGTTGTTTGCTTATTTTGATGAATATATGGGTAGTATCGAGGGGTAGATATTACACCAATATAAATAAATAATGAGTTTGCAACATTACCTTAAAGTGGTGATTTATTTTCTTATACTAACGGAGGTTATGAGATTTTCTGTTGAGTTTTGTGTTGTGAAGTTTTCAAGTTTTGGGTAAGGATTTGATGTACTATGGAATAAGGAGTGGTAAGAGCCTAAGCTTGGGGATGCCCAAGGCACCCCAAGGTAATATTCAAGGACAACCAAAAGCCTAATCTTGGGGATGCCCCATAAGGTATCCCCTCTTTCGTCTTCGTCCATCGGTAACTTTACTTGAGGCTATATTTTTATTCACCACATGATATGTGTTTTGCTTGGAGCGTCTTGTATGATTTGGTGTTTTATTTTTAGTTTGCCAAAATAATCTTTGCTGTACACACCTTTTGGGAGAGACATGCATGAATCGTGATTTATTAGAATACTCTATGTGCTTCACTTATATCTTTTGAGCTAGGCAATATTGCTCTAGTGCTTCACTCATATCTTTTTAGAGCACGACGGTGGCTTTATTTTATAGAAATTGTTGAACTCTCATGATTCACTTATATTATTTTGAGAGTCTTTTAGAACAGTATGGTAATTTACTTTAGTTATAAATTTAGTCCTAATATGATAGGCATCCAAAGGGGATAAAATAAAATCTTTGATATAAAGTGCATTGAATATTATGAGAAGTTTAATTCTTTATGATTGTTTTGAGGTATGAAGATGGTGATATTAGAGTCATGCTAGTGGAGTAATTTTGAATTTGAGAAATAATTGTGTTGAGGTTTGTGAGTCCCGTAGCATGCACGTATGGTGAACCGTTATGTAACGAAGTTGGAGCATGAAGTATTTTTTTGATGTTCATCCTTTGTGTGGAGGTCGGGACCGTGAACCCTTCCCCTAGGAGCATGCACGTAGTGCTTGGTTTCGATGACTAATATATTTTTGCAATAAGTATATGAGTTCTTTATGCCTAATGTTGAGTCCATGGATTATACGCACTCTCACCCTTCCACCATTGCTAGCCTCTCTTGTACCACGCAACTTTCGCCGGTACCATACACCCACCATATACCTTCCTCAAAACAGCCACCATACCTACCTATTATGGCATTTCCATAGCCATTCCGAGATATATTGCCATGCAACTTTCCATCGTTTCGTTTATTATGACACATTTTCGTCATTGTCATATTGCTTTGCATGATCATGTAGTTGACATCGTATTTGTGGCAAGGCCACCTTTCATAATTCTTTCATATATGTCACTCTTGATTCATTACACATCCCGGTACACCGCCGGAGGCATTCACATAGAGTCATATTTTGTTCTAAGTATTGAGTTGTAATTTTTCGAGTTGTAAATAAGTAGAAGTTTGATGATCATCATTATTAGAGCATTGTCCCATGTGAGGAAATAAAGAAAAAAAAGAGAAACAAAAAAAGAGGCCAAATAAGCCAAGAGAAAAAAGAGAGAAAAAAATAAAAAAATAAATAATGAGAGAAAAAGAGAGAAGGGGCAATGTTACTATCCTTTTTCCACACTTGTGCTTCAAAGTAGCACCATGATCTTCATGATAGAGAGTCTCCTATTTTGTCACTTTCATATACTAGTGGGAATTTTTCATTATAGAACTTGGCTTATATATTCCAACGATGGGCTTCCTCAATTGCCCTAGGTCTTCATGAGCAAGCAAGTTGGATGCACACCCACTTAGTTTCTTTTTGAGCTTTCATACACTTATAGCTTTAGTGCATCCGTTGCATGGCAATCCCTACTCACTCACATTGATATCTATTGATGGGTATCTCCATAGCCCGTTGATACGCCTAGTTGATGTGAGACTATCTCCCTCTTTTTGTCTTCTCCACAACCACCATTATCTTCCACCATAGTGCTATGTCCATGGCTCACGCTCATGTATTGCGTGAAAGTTGAAAAAGTTTGAGAATACTAAAGTATGAAACAATTGCTTGGCTGAAATCGGGGTTGTGCATGATTTGAGTATTTTCTGTGATGAAGACGGAGCATAGCCAGACTATATTATTTTGTAGGGATAAGCTTTCTTTGGCCATGTTATTTTGAGAAGACATAATTTCCTTGTTAGTATGCTTGAAGTATTATTGTTTTTATGTCAATAGTAAACTTTTGTTTTGAATCTTTCGGATCTGAACATTCATGCCACAATAAAGGAAATTACATGGATAAATATGTTAGGTAGCATTCCACATCAAAAATTCTGTTTTTACCATTTACCTACTCGACGAAGAGCAGGAATCAATCTTGGGGATGCTTGATACGTCTTCAATGTATCTATAATTTTTTTTATTTCCATGCTATTATACTTATCTGTTTAGGATGTTTAATATGAATTTATATGTTATTTTATATTATTTTTTGGACTAACCTATTAACCTAGAGCCCAGTGCCAGTTTCTGTTTTTTACCTGTTTTATAGTTTTGCAGAAAAGGAATACCAAACAGGGTCCAAACGGAATGAAACTTTCGCGATGATCTTTCTTGGACCAGAAGCAAACCAGGAGACTTGGAGATGAAGTCGGAGACTCAACGAGGCGGCCACGAGGGTGGAGGGTGCGCCCAGGGGGTAGTGCGTGCCCCCTACCTTGTGGGCCCCTCGGAGCTCTCCTGACCTAGTTCCTTTGCCTATATATACTCTTATACCCCAAAAACATCAGGGGGAGCCACGAAAACACTTTTCCACCGCCGAAACCTTCTGTACCCATGAGATCCCATCTAGGGGCCTTTTCCGGTGTCCTGCCAGAGGGGGATTTGATCACAGAGGGCTTCTACATCAACACCATTACCCTTCCGATGAAGCGTGAGTAGTTTACCATAGACCTACGGGTCCATAGCTAGTAGCTAGATGGCTTCTTCTCTCTCTTTGATTCTCAATACCATGTTCTCCTTGATGTTCTTGGAAATCTATTCGATGTAATACGCTTTTGCGGTGTGTTTGCCGAGATCCGATGAATTGTGGATTTATGATCATATTATCTATGAATATTATTTGACTCTTCTCTGAATTCTTATATACATGATTTGATATCTTTGCAAGTCTCTTCGAATTATCAGTTTGGTTTGGCCAACTAGATTGGTCCTTCTTGCAATGGGAGAAGTGCTTAGCTTTGGGTTCAATCTTGCGGTGTCCTTTCCCAGTGACAGTAGGGGCAGCAAGGCACGTATTGTATTGTTTCCATAGAGGATAAAAAGATGGGGTTTATATCATATTGCTTGAGTTTATCCCTCTAAAACATGGCATCTTACTTAATGTGTTACTCTGTTCTTTATGAACTTAATAATCTAGATGCAGGCAGGAGTCAGTCGATGTGTGGAGTAATAGTAGTAGATGCAGAATCGTTTCGGTCTACTTGACACGGTCGTGATGCCTATATTCATGATCATTGCCTTAGATATCGTCATAATTATGCGCTCTTCTATCAATTGCTCGGCAGTAATTTGTTCACCCACCGTAATGTTACTATCTTGAGAGAAGCCACTAGTGAAACCTATGGCCCCCTGGTCTATTTTACATCATATTAGTTTCCCGTCAACGTTCCAATTTCTGTCGCCGTTCCTTTAATTTGCAATCTTTTACTTTCCAATCTATAAACCAAAAATAACACAAATATTTACTTTACCGTTTATCTATCTCTATCAGATCTCACTTTTGCAAGTAACCGTGAAGGGATTAACAACCCCTTTATCGCGTTGGGTGCAAGTTTGTTGATTGTTTGTGCAGGTATTCGGTGACTTGTGCATTGTCTCCTACTGGATTGATACCTTGGTTCTCAAGCTGAGGGAAATACTTACTCTACTTTGTTGCATCATCCTTTCCTCTTCAAGGGAAAAACCAACGCAAGCTCAAGAAGTAGCATGGTGGCATGCGTGGCATAAAGTCTACCCCGAGTAGAATGTGTACTACACCCAGCTCCGCCCACTGATACGTCTCCAACGTATCTATAATTTTTGATTGTTCCATGCTATTATATTATCAATCTTGGATGTTTTATATGCATTTATATGCTATTTTATATGATTTTTGGGACTAACCTATTAACCTAGAGCCCAGTGCCAGTGTCTGTGTTTTCCTTATTTTTGAGTTTTACAGAAAAGGAATACTAAACGGATTCCAATTGACCTGCCAATTTTTGTGGATTTTTTATGGACCAAAAGAAGCTCCTGAAGTTAAAGAGTTGGGCCAGAAGAGTCCCGAGCCATCCATGAGGGTGGAGGGCGCGCCCTACCCCCTGGGTGCCCCCTATCTCATGGATGACTCAGAGACCCCCCTGACGTGAGATCGACGCCAAAAATTCCTATAAATACAGAAACCCCCGAAAAGGAACCTAGATCGGGAGTTCTGCCGCCGCAAGCCTCTGTAGCCACCAAAAACCAATCGGGACCCTGTTCCGGCACCCTGCTAGAGGGGGGGGGGGAATCATCATCGGTGGCCATCTTCATCATCCCGACGCTCTCCATGAGAGGAGGGAGTAGTTCACCCTCGGGGCTGAGGGTATGTACCAGTAGCTATGTGTTTGATCTATCTCTCTCTCTCTCTCTCTCGTGTTCTTGATATGGCATGATCTTGATGTACCGTGAGCTTTTCTATTATAGTTTGATCTTATGATGTTTCTCCACCTCTTGTAATGGATTGATTTTTCCCTTTGAAGTTATCTTGTCGGATTGAGTCTTTAAGGATTTGAGAACACTTGATGTATGTCTTGCATGTGCTTATCTGTGGTGACAATGGGATATTCACGTGATATACTTGATGAATGTTTTGGTGATCAACTTGCGGGTTCAGTGACCTTGTGAACTTATGCATAGGGGTTGGCACACGTTTTCGTCTGTACTCTTCGGTAGAAACTTTGAGGCACTCTTTGAGTTCTTTCTGTTGGTTTGAATAGATGAATCTGAGATTGTGTGATGCATATCGTATAATCATTCCCGTGGATACTTGAGGTGACATTGGAGTGTCTAGGTGACATTAGGGTTTTGGTTGATGTGTGTCTTAAGGTGTTATTTTACTACAAACTCTAGGGCTGTTTGTGACACTTATAGGAATAGCCCAATGGATTGATCGGGAAGAATAACTTTGAGGTGGTTTCATACCCTACAATAATCTCTTCGTTTGTTCTCCGCTATTAGTGACTTTGGAGTGACTCTTTTTTGCACGTCAAGGGATAGTTATATGATCTAATTATGTTATGATTGTTGAGAGAACTTGCACTAGTGAAAGTATGAACCCTAGGCCTTGTTTCGAAGCATTGCAATACTATTTGTGCTCACTTTTATCATTAGTTACCTTGCTGTTTTTATAATTTCAGATTATAAAAACCTATATCTACCATCCATATTGCACTTGTATCACCATCTCTTCACTGAACTAGTGGACCTATACAATTTACCATTGTATTGGGTGTGTTGGGGACATAAGAGACTCTTTGTTATTTGATCGTAGGGTTGTTTGAGAGAGACCATCTTTATCCTACGCCTCCCACGGATTGATAAACCTTAGGTCATCCACTTGAGAGAAATTTGCTACTCTCCTACAAACCTCTGCACTCGGAGGCCCAACAATGTCTACAAGAAGAAGGTTGTGCAGTAGACATCACCCACTTATGCATTTGACGGGTTACTAGAGGATACGATAGTTCATACATGTGGTAGTGATTCCGGAACCCTCGAAAACGCTTTGCTACTCAAGCATTGTCCTTACTAACTTAGCATCTTTTATTTACTGTTTTTACTCTCTTGTTAGTAGTTTAGTCAATACCCTTTTATCTTGTTTTCCTATCAACTTATCGAGTAGACTATTTCCAAACTCCGGTTTGGGTGCGTACGTGGCTGCATGAAAGTGATAACGTAGTTGCAGGGTTTGTGGTGCCTTCCTATTCGCTCCTTGTGTGTTCGACACTCTATTTATCACACGGAATTGCTAGAACAGCCTTGTGCACTTGTAGGTCATCAAGTATTTTCTGGTGCCGTTGCCAGGGAGCGTAGTACTTGGTTATTACTTACCCCCTCGCACTTAGTTTATTTTTTTTGCTATTTATCTTACTATTTTTATCTTAACCCAAAAATAAAAAAATGTCTTTCTTTGAGATGTTAAGAATGAAAACTGTTGCGATGGAACGAGGCCATGGAAGAGGAAGGGTATATGAACAATACCGGTGCTCCAAGAAAGGTATTGAGATGGGTGATAAATTTATGGTGTTGGATATTATAGCGGATTTAATCCCTAACGGTTGCATATAGTGCAAGTCCCTTCACCACATGAACTTTTTCTGTAAAGATCACCGACATCTGATTGTGAGATCATTAAACCGTGAAAAATACCCTTATGACGAGTAACAATTTGTGAAGAAATCTCGCGAGGAACACGAATCGGTTTGGTCAAGTTGTAGACTGATCCTTGCTCACTTAGTGCCCAGAGTATCAACATGCTTTGGTGGAGGGATTGAGATATATGAGCAAAATTAGGTGTTGGAAACTCCATAAGATGGTTATTATGTTTTTTTTGGTGGATATAACAACTCTACTAGAAATGCTTTTCCATGGTTCGTGTTGCATATGACGGTTATCATGCAGTTTTGATGGATATGACAACTTTGCTACAGTTACTCTTTGATAGGCCCATGTGCCAGCCGCATTCCCCTCCGTGTGCAGATCAATCGTGCTACCATCCTACCCCTGAGAACTGAACGATGACATAGAAAATGGATGGTATGGCACAACTGCTAGTATGCTTGCCTTTGTTGGAAATTAGCACACACTTATGGTCTAAAATTACAACCGAAACAAAGTAATCTTGGCTCCATTTCATATACTAATTCAAAGGATCGTTGCCTAGTATAGAGGAAAACATATGCAACAACATATATGGAGGAAAAAACTTTCCCAGCACCTCAGAAAATGTCTACGGTTAGGAGAAACTCTCTCAACAACAGCAGAACATCAACACAAATAGACACCATATATTTTACGTGGAAACCCCCTAGTTGGTGTAAAAACCCATGGGTAGAGGCCACTGAAATATTCTTCCACTATTGGGATACAACAAAGTTCTTCTATGGATTGTACCAGGGTCTTTGATACATTAATATTTAAGTATGTTGGATAAAACAACAAAATTTAGGGCTGCAAGAGTTATGGATTGGAGCAATCTCATCAAATATGGTGGAACCACATCCCACATAGCCTAACCCGGGGGTTAAGGTTCCCCTCGGAGACTGCTAGTCTACAAGAAGTTGGTAGAGCTTTAGCCATTGGACACATCCATCCATCCTCCTACCTAAAGATGCCTTTTCTTGTCCGTTCTTCAAATTATGCTAGTGGAGACTAATTCCTTCTGGATAATGAAGATGAAGATACTACCCCAGTCTTCCCATTCATTCCTAGTGGATCCTTCTTATCCCTTTTCATTGAATGAATTAAGTTCACCTATACGAGAGTGAGGTATAGCTCGAAGGAGGCAAGGTGGTGGATCTGGTATTCGACCTTGGGAATGCAATCCCTTTTCTTGATGAAAAATCTTCTTCCTTCAATATTCCTCTCATTTCATCTCCCTCTTGGTTTTCTCTTTTCTTTTCCAATGGAGGCTCACCTCATTTCCGTCTCTCCTTGGCGGCTGTTGGATGGGCGGCTTAACATCCCCCTTCTCTCTTGTGCAAACACCAAAATGACCCTAGGTTATAACCATAATGGGCAGTGTGCTCTTGCACACCTTTGGGTTGTCTAAAAGGATTCAAACGACCATCTCCTCACAACCCACATGAGGAGGATTTCCCAACAACTTTCTACGCTACCGTGTACTACACTTTTGTAGTGGGTCAAAATTCACAAAGTTTTTGATTTAAGGGCATCCCCAACGCGGATCATCAAACAAACCTCCTCAGATGTCCACGAACAGGAGATCGGGTGGAGCCCCTTCAACGATATTACTCATTTCCGTACTGTTGGTTGTGACGAAGAAATGGCTTGGCAGACTTAGAGGAGAAAGAGACACACACTGGTACAATGATCTGCTATACAAACAGTTTTTAACCCCTTTCCACGATGGCATTTTAAAACGTCGCCTTGCCTGTGTGTGCGATAGGGGGGCCTTCCTGCATGACCCAGAAAACGTCGGGGATAGGGAGTAGTAATGCATACGTTTTGCATAACTAAGTGTACGCGATGCCGACATCTTACCAAACACGAGTCTTCAGGAAACTATTTGTGATATATAGAATATCCCAAACGCTCCATCCTTGCTACTCATTTGTACTCGCATTACCATCAAAGTCGGTATTTTGTGGTGCAACGCTTACGATGAGCGCCCCATCACAAACAATTCACGATTATAGAACGTGTATGATAAGGAGACAATCACACAGATTTACTTTTCCCCAGCCATATGCGATTCGATGTAAGAGTGCATATGGTTGTCCCTATAAAACTGTTTAAGAATCTTGAATATATCCCACACGATTCATCTGTCATACCCGCATCGGATGAAGGCCTATAACATGCGTTCTTCTATGAGCAAATGTTTATGATGTGCACGACATCATAAACAGTCCATAATTACCAAGCGTGCATGATAAGGTGACTTTCGCAAACATTTAATAACAAGGAACTGTGTGTGCTGCTATTGTTAATCTCACACGTTTTTTCTTGGTTGATCACGTAAGCAGTAGAGATTCATCGCACATGTAGTGGATCTGAGAAATGTGTCTGATCTTGACGTTTATCATAGATGTTTTGCATTCATAAACCGTGTGCAATGTACTGGCCTGGAGAGCATAATTTATCCCTAAATTAATCCCTGCATTTATAATCCATATATTTTGAATTTGAAAGTAGGCAATCACTTATTTCATATCAAACCATGTTTATTAAAAATATAGGTTCAAGGACAAATGCATAATTCGATGCGTAGGTACATATATATTGAAGAACTACATAAGCACAAGTAAAGAATGATGAACCACAATTGTACTAAAGGCTGTAAAGAGAGAGGCGAAAGACATTCTGGCTGCCGGAGAAGGTGAAGCGGAATGCCCATATTGTGCCTTCCTCCATGCCTAATGCGTGCACGACTCTAGGCCAATGCCTTGTGATGGCCGCCCGCCCATCCTTCATTGTCTTCATTAGGACTTCCTGGTGCTCATTGTAGTCTCGATGAAATACTTTAACCTTCATCGCATGTCCACCAATCATGTACTTTGCGAGGTAATCATGAGTAAACTGCTTTGGGAACCACTGCAAACGAAAAAGATTTAGACATTGTTGTCTAACAACTCATTATGGGCAGTAAAAAGGGAAGGCTACAGAGTTCGTAGTTACCATCCTACAGCTCACTGTTGTGTTGGATAGAGGGTAAACAAATAATTTAGTTGTCATGGTTCATATCTTTTTGCTAATAATCCTTATCAGTTTTCTCACTTGATGTTGGTTCATGAATATCTCATTGCCCGATACGCAAAAAGGGTCGATGCACGGACCTTTGTCAAGGACATATGTACCTACAAGCAACAAGTCAATATTAGAAGCTAAAAAGTTTCCAGGCATGGATCTATATGCACTACATTATGGAATGGCTTGGGGGAGTACAAGCCGAGGGATGAAACTAACCTCGGTGGAAAAGGCTGTCCACTTCCGTTGTTGTCCTGCATAAGTACATGGATAGGCATGATAAGGATAGCAAACTTAACATCAAACAAATTTAGCCATGGAAAGCAAGATCATCTCTCCAAATGATAGCTTGAATGTGTTGGTTTCAGCATGCTGCTAAAGCAGATAAAAAATGGAAGAGAATGTTAACTACAACAGGCTTAACAGCCACCAAATATTGTAATTCAAACTGGTATTGTTGAAAATGAATAGAACATAGCTCATGCTTAAACATCACACTGGGTAAATGTGTAAAACTGAAATAAAGGGCATGTGTAAACTACACCAGGCATAATAAGAACCAAATATAGCCATTCAAACTGGTATTGATGAAATCGAAATGCATAGTTCTGACTTGCACATAATGAACATCACATTGTGAATAACTAAAATAAACAAGACATATATGATCACCATAACAATAAAATATAGCCATTGAAAACTGGACAGAGGCTCACTGCAACCAACATAACAAGCAAATACATATAAACAAGGCATATGCTTGAAAACTGGACAAATGCTCACTACAACCAACCTAACAAGCAAATACAGATAAACAGGGCATATGCTTGAAAACTGGACAAATGCTCACTGCAACCAACCTAACAAGCAAATACATATAAGCAAGGCATCTGCTTGAAAACTGGTTAGATGCTCACTGCAACCAACCTAACAAGAAAATATAGATAAACAAAGCATCTGCTTGATAACTGGAAAATGCTCACTGCAACCAACCTAACAACCAAATACAGATAAACAAGGCATCTACTCACTATAAACAACCAAATATAGCCATTCGTGAAACCGAAGTGGATAATTCATACTTAAACATCACATAGCCCTATTGAACATCATTTTTTGCATAACTGAAATAATTAAACATGACACGGTTAAAACACCGCATCGCAAAAGCTACTACAACAAAGGGTATGGGTTGTCTAGCTAGAAAAAGTAAGATTTGCTGATAGGATATTGCCTCACTTGTCATGGGGGATCCTTCCACTTGGAAGAGCACAGACCCATGGTGCGCTCTCTAATGTCACAGATAGGCCGTTTCACCTTGGAAGAGCCTTTGTGGGTGCGCTACTCGTGCTCGTGGTCGATGAGACCTGACTTGGCAGTAGAGGATCCCAAGCTGCCAATCTAGAACGTGTCCTTCAGAAATGACAAAATGGGCTCGATGACATACAAGGATTGCAAATCCTTAACCGCGTGGTGGAGGAGATCAGTGGTAGGGCCTTCAAATAGATCAACGGTTGTTGAACCAGAGGGGTTGGGGATGGACCACTTAACCTATGACATGGCCCACATGAAGCCGTCACTATCGACGAGCTTGATTTGTAGCCAGCTTTCCCAAGATACATTAACACCCAAGCCCGCTGACGTGAAGCCTATGGAATGGTAAATAGTCAACGTCCTCGCTAGCTTCCGCAGCAAGGTGTTCCTCCGGGATCGACAGGTCGGGATGAATGTCCGCCACCTCGCCATCGTCCGCCGGAGAGGCCATGATAAACCTCTTTTTCGCCGTACGCTCGTCAGGCTCCCCGGGATATGTGTTCTAGCTTAGGCTGTGACTCTTTGGAGTAGGGGATGTGGATCTAGAGGTGAGGAACATCGCAGGACTCGTCTAAAAACTCAGGGCAACGAGGGTATGGGAATCGCTGGGTAACCTAAACTTTACTATCTAAGCTAGGAGGCACGGGCAGGCTAACAGGGTTTGGCGGCAGTGGCGGCGAACTAGGGTTTGAGCATGGGGGAGAGGGTGGGGTGGACTATGGATGGGGAGCGGGGTGGTGTTTGAGGATATGCCATGGCTACTGAAAATTTTAGTAATGGTGGGTGGAAATGGTGGTGGACGAGGGAGGGCGATGGTTCAAATGCCTCGGCTACTGAAATTTTACTAAGGTCGGTGGTGAAGGAGTGGGGGCGACGGTTGAAATACCGCGACTACTAAAATTTGGGTAAAGGAATTGAAGGAGGGTGGGTGCAACCAAGATCACACACAGTCCAAAAAGAATAATTGTGTATGATAATAAGGAAAACCCATGAAACCACCGGATTTTGCATCGCTCAAGGCGGGTATTTTTTTAGATTTCTAGCTAACTGGTCAGTCGCACATGGTTCATCCTAATTTTCAGATGCAGACGTGGAATTCATCCTAAAGCATGTACACATTACCCCATTCACCCTTGCACGCGCTGGGAGATGGATTAAGCAGCGTATCTTTTTGTGCAGTACCACTGAAATCAAACAATGATTGGAGAACCATTCGATGTATTGTGCATGATGAAGTATTATGGAGGACACAAACCATCTGAACATTTTGTGTAGTTCTACTAAAATCAAGATGAGCATCCCTGTCTGCATAAATTCAGAAAAAGCGTGATGAATATAATAGTGGTACTACTTGATTAAACATATGCTTACAACTTTAATCATCTTCATTATCTTAATAGGAAAAGATAGCAATACAATAACTTGAATTAAACATTTATTCAAAACAGTACAACAATATAATCAGCACAACATAAAAAGGCACGATCATGTGGATGAAGGCCGATACTGACCTCGTTTGTTACAGCTGCGTCAGTGACTGACTTGGTCATATCTTTCCTTGTGGAGTGAATTTTGCACCCCCACATACTGTTGACTTGAGTTTTCCTTGGTCTGCAGAGTAGTCATGTCACCAGCGTCTACAATACTCTAAAGCTTCTTGATCATTCCTTTTGTAATGTAGCGCAAACAATGTCTGCTTCTTTCTGCAAAGTGGTAAGACCAACTGGACCCAGTAATGCATCAGTTTGCCTTAAACACATTGGCTCCTTTTGTGCAATTCAACTAAAATCAAAGTCGAAATGAAACCGAGCAGAAGTTTTGATATCTCTGTATGCAACAATAGGTATAAGGGAAACAATTAGTAAGAAATAATGGCTGATGACTTATTATCCCAGAAGAAAAACATCTACTGATCTACCTTATCTTAATGGGAAACAAAGCAGGAGAGTAGCAATTCTCAATCAGTGTGATTCATTCATATTAATTGAGACATTATCTTGATAATGCCTTGTTTCAACATGTATAAAGAACGACAAAGTAGAAAAGTACCATTCCTAAAATGATGCAACTGATTCATATTAACAGAGACATTATCTTAACAATACCTTAGTTAAACATGTAGAAAGAACTATAAAGTAGGATAGTACCATTTGTAAAACACTGTAACTGATATATAACAACACAGACATTATCTCAACAATACTTTTTTTAAACATGTACTCCAGCCGATTCCTAACAGAAATGGTACTCCCGCCGATCCCTAACAAGTTTTGCAGTTTTGAACTAAGATTCAGTAGTTAATTCTGAGAGTGACATTGCTTAATTTTACCAGTGGCATTAGATTAACAAAAATCATAAACAGTTCCAGGGGAGAGTGGGTGCAACAACACCATGTGCTTCCATCTACTTATAAAGGGGATGATGCAGAGTTTTATTGTAACAGAGAAACACGCATCATGTCTGGGTTGGAACAATTTTTGCTCACTTAAGTGGTAAAAGACAACAGTTCAATAGCTTCAAATCAACATTTATCTAAAACAGTACCAATACAAGTAGCACACCATCTCAAAGCATACTGCACCATCATGTGGATGAAAGTCGGTACTGACGTTTCTTGACCAAGATTTGAAACAACTCGCGAGGAGGACTTGAAAGAAATCTAAACACATATATGGAAATCCGATCTCCTTTTGTGCAGTTCCACCAAAATTAAGCAAAGTCGCCGGTGTGCCATTCAAGTTGAACTGCACACAACACTCTTAAAACAAAAGTGTTAAGCGTAGCGAAGCAAAATGTCACAATAGAAACAAGTTGAATAGATATCCATGTTTTAACAAAGGCAAAAAGGAAACAATTACCGGCCAATAAAGGAGGATGAAACATGCAGCCACAAAAAGAAGCATCTACCTTATCTTGATGGAAATCAAAGTATAGGACAGTAGCATTTCTAGAACGTTGCATTGATTCATATTAACAAAGAAATTCTCTTAAAATAACGTTCGTTAAAAATGTAATTTACTTTTAATACTATCATTGCTTCAATTTTCCAGCAGCATTCTTAGTTTTACAACAACAAAATAGTTGTATGGAACATGGGACATGTGACATGCCAGCACCATGTGCCTCCACACGTATAAATGGGTGATGCAGAGTATGTTGCCAAGCAGCATATCTGCGTTGGTCCCACATTTGTTCTCTTTGAACCTTTTTCTTATGTGAGGGCGGCAAATCTAGTCCTGGACAAACTACCCGACCCCCCCTTTTCTTTCCTTTTTCAACAAAGAGATCGATTCCTTACAGATGTGTGTACTGGGTTACCCCCTTTTCCCTTTTCGACCAACAAAGCGGCTGGATAGCCAGTGTATACTACTTTCCCTCCCTCCTTTCCTCATTGAACCATGTCCTAGATTCATGCTCCACCCCACCCCACCATTCTTTCCTCTTTGAACCAAGACCTAGATTCGACTACAGAATTGAAAAAGATCCGCATGAAGCTAGAGGAATGAGGGTTTCAAAGAAAATTATACCTTAGGGTTGTCGGGATGTGGCTAGGCATGCGGCGGGAGGCTGGATCCGCCCACACTACGTACGACATCAAGGAAGAAGGGGTCGGTGGCCCTCCTCCACATGCGCTGGGTGAAAGAGAACAATACAGCCGGCAATGGAGCTCGCCGAAGGCGACAGAGTGAACGCTGCACCTCCTCCCCTTCCCGATGCGATGGGATCCAGATGGCTCCTTCACCAGCTGTGAGGGGGGAGAGAGACAGAGGCCAACGCAATTCTGTTCAGATCTGGTGAAGAGGGTGAGAGACTGTGAATATAGCAAACCCTAACAAAGGAACGCTGAGCCTCCAACGTATATATATATATATATATATATATATATATATATGTGTGTGTGTGTGTGTGTGTGTGTGTGTGTGTGTGTGTGTGTGTGTGTGTGTATAGGGTGGGTCTATTCTAATAACACCCTTAAGACCCTTATTCTGATAACACCCGAGGCTTATTCTGCTAACACCCCCGCGATCAAAAATAGAAAAAAATGAGTACCCCCACCCCCGAACCACACGCCTACCACCCCCCGGAACCACCTTCTACCTCTGCCCCGACACCTCCCCCACCACTCACCCTCCTCCCCCCGCTGGATCCTAGCGACGGCGGCCATCCCACCCCCTCCCCGCGTGGGATCCCAGCGGCACCGGCCACCCAACCCCCTCCCTGCGCAGGATTCTAGCGGCGCCGCCCACCCAATCCTCTCACGCGTTGCTAGATCCGTTGTCTTGGACCACGACCCAACCTCCTCTCCAGAACGGCAACCAAGCCGGCGGCAAAAAGGAGCTCCCCTCACCTCTTCCCTCCCCCTCCTCACCGCGCTGCCGCGCCCAAGGTCTCGGTGCACCAGGTACAATGGAAGACCGCCGCAGCCTCCCGCTCCAGATCTGTGGGCTATCGTGCTGGATCCGACGAGCACGGCCGTGGAGACCCACTGACTCCGACCTACCCCGCCGGCCGTCGCCTCAACCTGTTTCCAGGGACCAGCTCATCCCAGGTGCCACCCGTGGCCCCCGCTTGAGGACACCTGGAGCAGTGAGCCATGGCTGATCTGGGTAACTTCCCTGATTCCGTTGGTTTGGCCGCTCATCCACTGCCAGGGTCCCTCGTCCCCTTCCATGGTGAGCTCTGCCTCGCATGGGACTTGGACCACCCCACCACCAGATCCGTCCAGGGGAGGCAGAGGGGCTCCGGGCCGCCACCACCGGCCACACGCGGCCACCATACGAAGGGGTGCTCCGGGCCACCACCGCCGGTGCCGCGCCCTTGCCTTCCCCACTGGATGCAGCCTCACCAGCGGGGTAGGCCACGGGCATAGAGGCGGAAGGAGAAGTTCTCCTATCTGGTGCCGCTCCCAACCAGCGTCGATCTGGTCCCCCCTCGATGAGCTCCTCCCTATCTGCTACTGCTTCCCCCGACGGTTGCAGCTCATTTGAATATGTTTTGAAGCTCACTGAATATTTTTTGCAGTTCATTGTGAAAATCCATGGAGAAGTCCATTTCTTTTTAGATGCAGTACGCCTCGTCGACGCAGCTCATCTGAAAAAATAGTGTAGTTCGTTGCTATAGAAGTTTGTGAGTTATATCAGTGGAGATAATGTAAAAAGAAACTATGCAGTTCATTATGTGTATGCTTGCAAATGCGGTGTGTGTATGCGTGCAGTCCACCCCCTCGGTATCTGTTTTTTAGATGACAAAAATGTATTGTCAGATGCGGTGGTTTCACTTCTTTTGAAAAATGATTGCAGTGCGGTGTGTGTATGCGTGCAGTGCGCTGCTATGGTCCGCTGTTAGGTGATACTGCTTTTTATTTTGTTCTTTTGTTTAGAAAAAAAATCAAGTGGAATTCAGTTAGCTATTGTAGGAGAAGACAAAAAATGCAAAATTTAGTTTGTAATTATTGAAGAAATCTGATGTAGTTCGTTTGTGTGATGACTTGTGATTTGCTATGTAAAAGGAAAATGGAAAATCCAGGAGGAAGCCCTTCTTATGTAAATGGAAAAGGAAAAAAAGAAACCATGTAGTCCGCTAGCTCGTCTGATGCAGTGCGATTTTCAGTCTAAAAGCAGTGTGGTTTTCTTCATCGTCTTCAAAAATTTACGTCCCACAAAAAAGAAATCATGCAGTCCGCTAGCCCGTCTGATGTAGTGCGGTTTTCAGTCTAAAATCAGTGTAGGTTTTTTTCTCGTCTTCAAAAATTTACGTCCACAAAAAAAATCAAGCAGTCCGCTAGCCCATTTGATGCAGTGCGGTTTTCAGTCTAAAAGCAGTGCGGTTTTCTGTCTGATGCAGTATACACGACGATTTGGCTGTCGCGAAAAACAGAGTGTTCGTGTTTCGGTAAATTCAAAATTGCTCTTAAACCATAAGGAATTAGAGAGCATGTTCTACATGAAAAAGTTGCGCCTCATCGATATATTTCCAACGCCATATAACTTGAATCATTCTGATCAGCGGTTTGTAAAAAATTTCACGAAAAACGGCCACTGCCTCTCGTCGTCAGCCGCATCATTTTCAAAATTAACTTAAAACTGTAAGGAATCTCAGAACCATTTCTACATATGAAAGTGGCGCCTTGTCCATAGCTTTCTAACAACGTATTACATGCCTCGTTTCAACAAACGGTTCAAAAACTAGAGCGAAAACAGTACTGAAAATGCAAAAATTTCAAAAAAACGTAATTCCGCGATTTAGTAAATTTGAAACTGCTCTTAAACCGTAACGAATTAGAGAAAATAATACATATGAAAAAGATGCGCCTCGATGATATCTTTCCAACGGCGTATTATTTGCTTTATTACGATGAGCAATTAAAAAAAATTCACGAAAATACGCTCGCTGTCACTCGTCGTGTGCCGCACCGTTTTTCAAACTGCTCTTAAACCGCGAGAAATCTCGAAAAGTGTTCAACATGGCAAAGTTGCGCCTAATCCATAGTTTTCCAACGGTATATTATACGCCTCGTTCCGATAAGTTCACTCGGCTGAGTACTGTAACACACTTGGTTCAAACAATGATGTGCACTTGCATTGAGTGTGCAGTACGGAAGTGTTATCAGAATAGTTATTCTGCTAATATTATCATAATAGACCGGCTGTATGTGTGTATATATATATATATATATATATATATATATATATATATATATATATATATATATATATATATATACGGTGGCGCTATACTAAGCGAGAGCACAAAACACCTTATCGTGCACCCCGGTCGTTCATTGCGCTAATCGCTCGCTCCGCATGACTCGCCCTCACCTATAGGTAATGACCGTAAAAGGCTAACATATATATATATATAGTAATAAATTAAAATCCATTACTAGCTACCCATAGTGCACCACCGCCTCCTGACATTTGACCACTACTTTGGTAATGATGGTAAAAAAAGCCATCTTATATAGTAACGAGATTAGAAACTTTATCAGATCCCATGCTGGTCCATCACTAGTTATGGTAAAGTTTTGGCAACGTATGGTAATGTAATTAAAATTGTTACTCACCACTACTCAACAATGATCTGTCCCCCAATGCTAAACTAAAATTTTCACATGTAATGGTACAATAAGAAAGGCATTGCTTCTAGTAAATGATTATTTTCTTTGGTAAATTTAATAGTAATTTTTCTTCATCGATCATAAGTGACACTAGTATATACATGTGCATACCTCAAGATCAAACTAGTCAACGAATCTAGTTCTAATGGATGTGTCCGTCGTGATGTACATGCGAACACATCCTAAAATTGGATGGTAATTTTACTATATTCATGGACAACGCACTTGATGGTAAATATTTTTAGAGTTTCACTTGAGGGTAATTATGTTAGTGCTCCGTACAAAGCCAATTACCATTAGTTGCTAATGTGCATACAGATAGTAATTGCAATTCAATTTAGTCCAAGGAAATTTTTAGTATCATGTAAATGTATAAGGCTGAAATATTTTCTAAAACAAAGATGCAAATGGATGAGCACTAAAAATTAGAGGCAAAAAACAATAGTAAGTAAAAATAATTGTAATTACCGTTTCCCCACTTGACTAATTAGCGTTTTCTTTAGCAATCTATGAGTAGTAGATATCCCAGTAGATATAATAATTGTAATTCAAAAGGTTATGATTGCACCATCTGATCTCCCACCCCACCTAATCGGACCATCTCATAATATTTTGGGCACATCGTAAGAAACCAGCAATTAGATGGTAATTCCTGTAAAGAAACAATTGGATGGTAATGTATTTTCATGGGACAATGGTAATCTTCTTACGACTGGGAAACAAGATAACTATGTTCATGTGCGCGCATGTGGGTGATGTCTGGGAGCGTATTGGATGGAGTGAAATTACTTGGTAATGTTTTTAATGGAGACATATGGTAATAATGTTACTACTAGCCACTTCAGATTACTACTGTTCCATGGATGTAAGTCCTCGTAAAGGTGCCATTTTGAACTACCATATACTACTATCCTAATTATGTTCAGTTTGCATGCAGGAGTGGAGTACTTTTGATGATTAATTAACTGAACAGCGTTGCGCGCTCGCACGCGGGTGTGTCAGAGCGCAGAATAAGTAGAATGCGCTCAGGCTCACTTTAGCAGGCCTATATATATACATACATATATATATATATATATATATAATATATATATATATATATATATATATATATATATATATATATATATAGAGAGAGAGAGAGAGAGAAAATCCATCCTACCACCCAGTGGTAGTTACCCCACATGTTTCATATACTAGCATGTGGTACTATATATACTATTTTATTATTTTAAATATGTTCATATACTATATCTAAGATATTTCAAAACAAGTTACATGAAAAAATTGCATATGAGCCCATAGTTTTTGTTATATTTGTGAAATACGTGCATATTTGTACGTAAAAATGAGCATACTCAAAAAATGGAACGTACTACCTAAAAATTAGTATATATACTACCTAATCATTGTTATATACTAGATACTACACGTACATATTCTCGGTTCCGACAGATACTACATACAACATATAAAACGCAAGTGGTGTATCTAGTATATAACAATGATTAAGTAGTATATATACTAATTTTTAGGTAGTATCTTCCATTTTTTGAGTATGCTCATTTTTACGTACAAATATGCACGTATTTCACAAATATAACAAAAACTATGGGCTCATATGCAATTTTTTCATGTAACTTGCTTTGAAATATCTTAGATATAGTATATGAAAATATTTAAAATAATAAAATAGTATATATAGTACCACATGGTAGTATATGTGACATGTGGGGTAACTACCACCGGGTGGTAGGATAGATTTTCCCTATATATATATATATGTGTGTGTGTGTGTGTGTGTGTGTGTGTGTCGTGCAGCGAGAGTGTGGAGAGTGAAAACCCTAGCGAACAAGCGCTGATGCTCCAGCTTATATAGTACTTACATAGTACTCGTGTATACTATTAATATACAGTGGAGTAGTTTTCTTTTTCTCTCCATAACAATTGTTTTAAATTGTGTAAGTACGAAACAAAACTCTTTATTTAACGTATGAGTGAAGAAAACTACTTACGATGAAAAAATGACGCGTCCTGGTCGCACTTCCTGTCCTTCACGTGCGGTACACAACCCTCCGTTAAGTGAATAACCACACACGGGCCAAATTATCGGAAAGGTGTGAGAGTGTGTACCAATAAAGAATTTTAATTTCAATTGTCAGAAAGGTTTGAGAGTATGTGCAGTTTGTCCTCTCTCAATAATTATGGTTTGTTGTGTTCGGCCTAAACTTTGTCAAACTTTACGAAGTTTGACTTCAATCAAATCTAATATGCAGAGTAAATAAAAAAGGAGGGCTACTACGTCCATCAAGGTTTTTAGTCCACACCATATTTTTAATCAAAGTTTGATCACATATTAGTTAATAGCCGGACAAATAAAATTACAGGGAGCTGAAGACAAAGTTGTGAGAAGGCTTAGAAATCAATACAAAACTTATGCTCTTAGTACCAACATCGATGCTTCTTCGAGGAAACATTTGGTTCATAGCCAATTGTGTGATAAAATTGCACCAACGTGAAAGACGACTGCGTCTCCAACGCAACGAACGTGAACTGGTGAAGGATATCATGTTTGTGGGTAACAAGCAAAGAGCACTGATGGGAGACAACTTGTTTTTCGTCGAAAATCCATTAGCTTCACCAGCCGATGCAACCATGAGACGCAAGCATGAACATTGATAGGTCATCATGGTGATGCATCATCCATTTGGCATCAAGTTTGGGTGAGGCACCAATGAAGTTCGACAAATCCTCACTGCGGTCTGTTTTTTCTCGGTAATCAAGCTCGAGGAAGGAAGAACCACGTGGCAGAGGACAGTGAGGCGGAACAACAACGACCATCCAATTTTGTGCAGTTCCACTAAAATTGAGGAAGACATGCCCGGGTATGGAGATGCCCATCGCTGTTCGCAAATATATAAAAAGGGTTATAGTGTTGTTACTTTGTTTTGGCATTGATACAAAATTAACAGTGACATCTAATTTGTCAATAAGAACTAATGATAAGTACACCAACAAACAGAAGCATCATGATTATCTTGATGGGAACTAAACCAGATACACGACAAAAAAAGCAGGACAAAAGCATTTATCGATGCCTCTGGATTGACATCAGCATTACTTAAAAGGGACGTCACTTTACCATGGGCATTGCTTCATTTAACCAGTGATAGTATTAGATTAGCAGCAGCAATAGGAGCATATGGACAATGACCACACAACCACCATCTAATTTTTGTCGAAAAAACACGTATACTCTACCGAGGCATAAACCAGGACAACTTTTCGAGTGGCCTTTCCTCTACAATAGTAAAAAAAATAGGTGATGTTGGACCAGCCAATGAACCCTAGATACTGTACATGTGGAGGTGGAGAGTAATGGCATAGAAGAAAACCCGCATGAAGGGACATGGGGAGCTGGACCAGTATAATGAAGCATGAAATCCAAAAGAAGTTATACCTCAGGTGGGCGAGATGTCTCTTAGGTAGGCGAGCGGGATCTGCCCACACGACGGCAGCGAACAAGGGCGTGAAGGACCTTCGTCCGCGCCAGCGCCGGCTCAGAGAGGACGGTGCGCATCGGCTTTCTCCATCATCGACGGTGACAACATCAACGCTGCACCTCATCACCTCCCACAGCGGACGGGATTCCGCTGAATCTGTGACCATCGGTGAGGAGACAGATAGAGTGGACACTGTCATCTTGTTTAGATATGGAGAGAGTGAGAGAGCGAGATGCGAGAAACCCTATCAAACAAGAGTCTATATATACAATGGAGTAAAAAATCTCTCCATAGTAGTGGTTTTAAATATAATATGCGCATTTCCGGAAAAAAGAAATGAAAACTGGTGGACAAAACTTTTATTAACCTACCAAGAAAGAAAACTCGATCAAAAATAGACCCCCGCTTCCAGGTCACAGTTTGTATCGCTCACGTGTGGTCCCAGACAAATTATAGGGTAAAATTATTACGTACGTAAGCTGCCTCTTCGTGTACAAGTGCGCTCCATCGTGTACTCGCGGATATCTCAGAGGCAGAGTGAGTGCGTGTACATTTCTTCTTGTACGTCGTACTCCATTTATCTCACTTCATATTGTTTTCCACTCCTATGATATTCCTATCCTAGGAACAAAATGAGGCGGTACAAGTTTATGTGTGTGTAGGAAGAACGAGACATCAATGGTGTGTACGGGTAGTCGCGAGAGTCGTCGCGCACACACATAGAAACAGACATGCATATCCGTGTTTACGTAAAATTACATCTCCATCTCGAATCATATTTGTCCAACTGGCACATTATTTACGTTACTAATTATATACGCATCAATATTTACGTACAACATCTATTGTTTGCGGGCGTCCGGATGGCTGTCACGCCCACTCTTGACCAACTCGAACCCTCTTCAACACCCGTGCGTGCTTGCCGCCCAAAACGGTCAGTGCCGCATTCATGCCCGGCCAGAGCGGACGCGACCTCTCATTGGCACCAGCATTGAAGCGGCCTGCCGGCCGAGAGAGCGCCGCCCGCGCCGCTTCCCGGTGCAAGCGACTGCTCCGCGTTCAAAGGTCGCCACGGCCGATCACAACATGCATGTAAAAGGTTCTTGGGAGTCCGTGCTATAGCTAGTTGTCCTCCCCCTCCTTGTCAATCTCTTCCAGTAGTGCTAGTACTCCATGGTGCGATCAATCGACAAGCAGGCGGGAAAGATATCGTATAGTCGGTTTGCGGTGAGTGGTATGTTGAGCGACCATGTGGGGTGGAGCCATGGAGGAGGGTGAGACATGAACGCGATAGACGTGATTTAAATGTTGGTTTTGCTAGATGACGCGATCCAACGAAACGAAACGTTGGTTTCTCTCCGTTTCCATTTTTTCTCTGGAAAAACAGAAACTTTCCGCTCCATTTTTATTCCTACTCCAAGGTTGCCCCGTTACAACATTCCATTAAAATACAAAGGAAAACTAACACGCATGCTGATGCATCTCAATGATTTAAAAATCGTACCCAATATTTACTTCACAACTAAAGACAAAAGTTGTGAGAGTGTGTACAAAAAACTAATCATGGGTTCTCTATGCCGTAAACCCTAAACCCTAAATAGGATTTAATTTCCTGGCTAGGTAGAACCTGTCGAAGGAAAGACGGCTGGCAGGCTCAGATCATACGATGCTTTTGTGTAGTTCCACTAAAATAGAGCTGAGCATCCCCGTTGGCAAAGATATTGAAGAAGTGTGATTAGAATAATAGTAGTGGAACTAGTTCATGAGACATAAACTCATCACAAATAGAAGCCGATAGAAGTAGAGAAAGATCCACATGGAGATGGATCTACGTGGGGAGTTGCGGCAGTGGAGCAAGCCGGCTCCAAAAGGAAGTTATACCTAGGACGTCGGGGTGTAGCTAGAAGGGCGGTTGGGAGGCAGCATTAGCCCATACTGCGAGGGCACACCGACAGTGGGTTTTCTCCCTCGCCGCTGTCGACCGAGTCTATGCAGAACATCGTCCCCTTCCCCCAGCGGTGGGATCAGGCCGGATTTGTGACCGGCGGTGTGGCCACCGTCATTCTATGCTTGTGAAGAGACCACCCCAAGCAAGCAGGCTTGTAGCTTAGGCTCCTGCTAGTGTATATATAGTGGAGCGATTTTCTTTTTCTCTCCACATCAACCATTTTATATTGCGTATGTGTCATTGAAGAGTGAAATGATGGTTGCTTCTTCCGACTAACTTATTGTGTGATCTGACTGCTCCTGAGTGGCCCCTACTCCCCCTACGTGTATGACCGTTCCTGAGTCTCACTTGTACTTATCTCTATTTTCTTGCACGACACATAGACAGGATGCGCATAGAGGAATGTTGTTACTACACGTTGTTACGTAGTACTACTAGTACCTACTCCCTTCTTCCGGTTCACTATTAGTACTCCCTCCGTCTTGGCTTATTGGTCCCCTTTGTACTCAATTCACGGGCTCATTTTCCTCAAGAATTGTCTTTATCAACGTATTAATATCGGGAATGCATGTGTGAACAACAAATGATTAAACCTTGCATGCAACATTTTGACAAATCATTGACTTATGAACATGTGAATGTGAGGGACTACAACCTCATGCATGCATGCAACAGTTACACGTACACATGGACGCAAAACACATGTGCGATGCCCTAATGCATGCATCTCCGAGCACACGACAGAACACACACGGTCACGCTCAAGTGCTCAACCTACACGTGCATGCACACACATAGTCAGCCAGGGTGAGCTAGTGACTGTATAAACACCGAAAAATGTATATATTGAGCACAATGAACATATTATGAAGTCCACTAACCATATTTTTACAAATATATAGTTATAGACTGTGTATTTATCTCTTTTCAAATTAAGCCATATTAACCAGAAAGGAGGCAGTATGGACTAGCATTACTTTGTTGTGTCCCGTCAACTTGCCGAAGGAGGAGAAGCTTGAAGGACGGGAGGAGCTTGCGCGCGGTGGCTAACAGGACAAGGAGAAACTTTTGACTAATGCAATCTCTCCCTCGCTCAGGCGGTTGATGTGCAACAGTTAATTCGGTGTTAGATTGCCAGAAGCATACACTATACTAGTGCCATTATTGTTCGACTTCCCGAAGAGGCGAACAGCCAAGCGCAAAGTTTACTAGTAGTACTACTAGGAACCGGATGGTGGAGCGTCTGCACTCTTATTTTATTTTAATCTGTGATAAAGCAATCTTCAACACATTTGGTTCTCTTCGAGGGTTCTCGCATGTGATAATGGGAGTTGATTGCATGGAACACTCGCCACAATTCTCGCTTAATTCTGGCTCCTATATCATGTTAGAAATAGGAGCGCTCGGTAATATTTTCTCTTTTTTTAGTTATTCAGCATGTAAACAGGTCAGCAAACCTTGCGGCGCATCTTTGTGCGAACTGTGCTTGCTGCACTTTGAATGTGACCGAGAGCTGGCTTGATGATTCACCCCGCTTCCTTCTTTTTTTCCGGGGTACCTCGCTTCCTAGTGACCAGTCTCTTGGCTGATTGTCCTAAGAATGCTTATATATGAATAAAGCTCTCTCATTTACCCAAAAATATATTATATTAACCGGAAAGGAGGGAGTATGGACTAGCACTACTTTTTGGTGTGTCCCATCAACTCGCAGAACGAGGAGAAGCCTGTAGGACAAGGTGAAGCTCACTTACGCCATGTCCTTCTACCTCAAGCCTAGTGGCTCGCAGGATGACGAGACGCTTTTGACTAATGCAACCTACCCTTGCCCAGGCGGTGGACGTGCAACATTTCATTCGGTGTCAGATTGCCAGAGGCATACACTGTAGTAACATCATTGTTCGACTTCACGAAGAGGCGAAGAGCCAAGCACAAGGTTTAGTAGTACGAGTAGTACTACTACTAGTATACATGCAATAGGAACCGCATGGTGGAGCGTCTGTACTGTTATTTTATTTTAATCTCTGATGAAGTACACATTTTTTATTCAGGAGAAGTGCGGAAAACGGCAGCCCAATAGCACTATTAAAAACATTGAACATGTAATGATGATATCGATCAACCATGCTCGAACATACCTTGGCCTCCGTGCGAGCTCGTTTGTGTGTTCTCGCTCCTCGTCTCTCTCAAGGAACAACGGGTTGGCCATTTAGCCGTCAATTGAGGTCGGTTTGCTCACACTCCGGTCCCACATGTCAGTGATATGCCAAGAGGAAGTGCGTTCACCGACTAGCCATACACGTACTTGGTTTTGCACCTTCATACTACTCCTCCCTCCGTCACAGTTTATAGGGCACGCTTCATTCTCATGCATTTCCACCACCAGAGAGATTTTAGACGCGTTCAGTTTAATGCTCAATTAATCAGGGCATGGTAACCGCAATCAGGTCCACAATTTTCTCTCGATGTAGGTGTGTATGCGAAGTGGAGTAAGTGCATGCCTGTGTGTACCCGGGGTGGAAGCACTGCATGCATGTGTGTATGCATATTTCCTCTAGTAATAGACATGCTATTTTTCAGGTCGATCGCTCATCGCCTTGGTTCCAGAGATTGTTGAAGCAAATAGTGACGGAGGGAGTAGTATGAGCGGATTCAAAGAAGAGCATATTGATGGTTGCTTCTTCCGAGCAACTTACAGTGGGAAAGGTGGGGCTTACGATTTCACTGCTCATTACTCGCTATTATGTGCGGCGCAACGACTGGGCTGAGTCTCCCATGCGGTTGTGCACTACTCCCTCCGTTCTTAAATATTTGTCATTCTAGATATTTGAATGAATGACTACATACAAAGCAAAATGAGTGAATCTACACTCAAAAATATGTCCATTTGAAATTTCTAAAAAGATAAATATATAGGAACGGAGGGAGTATAATTTTGTGCATGGCACATGGACCCGAATGCTAAAGAGGCTTCTGGCAATGCTATCAAGCTTCCAGAAACATAATTGACGTACTATACAAATAATTTTCGCAAAATGAGTGAATCTACACTCAAAAATATGTTCATTTGAAATTTCTAAAAAGATAAATATTTAGGAATGGAGGGAGTATAATTTTGTGCATGGCACATGGACCCGAATGCTAAAGAGGCTTCTGGCAATGCTATCAAGCTTCCAAAAACATAATTGACGTACTATACAAATAATTTTCTAGCGACATGAAATTGTACAATGCACTGAGCTTTCAACTTTTGTTTCGTGTGTCTTTCCATCCATGCTCTTTCAAAAAAAAAACTAACTTCCTTGCTAATGCATCTCAATGATTAGCAGATCAGAGCTAATATTTACATCACAACTGAAGACAAAGTTATGAGAAGGTGTTAAATTAAAATTGATCCATGCTTCCATTAGCGGCAACTTTCCCCCAGCTCTGTCTAAATCAACAAGCCATGTTGGCAAAAAAAGTAGCTGACAGGAGCATGCAACATTCCGATCATTTTGTGCAGTTCCACTAAAATAGAGTTGAGCGTCCCTGTTCCAAAGATATTAAGTGTGATTTCAATAATAGAGGACCGTTGATGAAACAATAAACACGCAAATAGAAGCCGGTCAACTTTGCAGTCTCTCTTAAGACTAACTAGTTGGAGAAGATTAAACAAATAGTTAGAGAAGATTAGGCTCGGAGTAGGATGAGGTGGATAGAGCAAAACCAATCTCCTTTTGTGCAGTCGCACTAAAATCTAGAGATGTTGCCCGTGTGACATTTTAGTAGAACTGCACAAAACACTCTTAAGAAAAAAGTGATTTGTGCAGTTCACCAAAAGGTCGCAATAGCAACGAGGTGAAATAGATAGCCCTGTTTGCAAAAAAGAGGTAGAAAGGAAACAATTACTGGCCAATAACAGTTGATGACACATACGACGACAAAAAAGAAGCATATTCCTTGTCCTAAGAGAAGATAACAACATGGTTGCATTTATCTAAAACGGTGTGAGGACGAGATTGCAATATGGAAAGTACGCCGGACGAGCTACGTTTTGGGCAAAGAACTAGGGAAGATCCACATGCAAGATTTTCCACATCCAGCAACATGAGAAGATGGGCAGTGGAGCAAGGCTGGAAGGGATAATTGGAGGTCATCGGGATGTAACTAGGAGAGCGATGGCGGGCGTGATCTTCCCATACTGCGGCAGCGAGCAAGTGGCATAGGCCCTATCACGCTGGAGCTTGGTCAGAGAGAGCGGCAGGTACCGCAGATCGGGACGTGCTGTCTCGGGGCCATCGAACGGAGAAATGGTGCTTATCCTTCCTTTCCGCCGGCGGGCGGGATGCGGCCGGGTAAGTGACGAACGGTGAGAGAGAGAGGCCACCGCCGCCTTGTGTGAGATACTCTAAAGAGAGATCAAATCCCAGAAGGCAGGCTCCATTGTATATAGTGGAGCGGACTACCTTTTTCTCCATAAAAATAGTTTTGTATTATGTGTACGTGGCATTGAGCAATATAACTTTATTTAAAAATAACGCGCCGATGCATCAAGTCGAACTTTGTTTCATGTACGCGTGGTACACGACCTCCGTAGGTAAACAACCGCTACGTGCTCAAATTAGCACGGGGGCTGCCATTTCGTATAGAAATGAGCTCCACCATGTACCCGCGCGGGTGTGGCTATGCACGAAGCGTGAGTACGTACACCTATTCTCTTCGTGTACGTACACCACCTACGTGGGTTTGTATGAGAGAGATACAAACGTAGAGAGATATAGTGTGTGGGTTCGTGACTGCGATTTTGTGTGTGTGTGTGTGTGTGGGGGGGGGGGGTTGAGACATAGACAGGGAATATGTATCAATGATATTTCAATCAAAAAATGCAACATATGTAACGTGTGTGAAACAGAGGCCTGGATATATCATATATATAGAGAGGGGGCGATCCATGAGAAGATAGTGGAGGTATCATCGGCGTGAGGTATCCATATAATCGAAGAGAGGGATGATGTGTGTGTGTGTGAGCGCGCGCGCGCGATTGATAAAGAGTGCCATTGAATTTGTATGTGCCAACGTCAAAGATATAGGGTGGCTGGCCTACTGGAACGTGAGAGGGGACAGGTGCAGTTTGCCTCTTTGGCACGGATACCTAT
Source organism: Triticum timopheevii (assembly GCA_963921465.1). Classification (NCBI taxonomy): domain Eukaryota; kingdom Viridiplantae; phylum Streptophyta; class Magnoliopsida; order Poales; family Poaceae; genus Triticum; species Triticum timopheevii. Next base: position 177,111,080 of record OY997272.1, read on the forward strand.
CTACAACGCTCGACTATTGGTGTGTGTGCGTGGGAGTGGGGTGGGGCATGAGAGATAGACAGGGAATATGTGTCGTTGATATTTCGATAAAAAATGTAACATATGCAATGTGTGTGAAACAGAGGCCTGGATATAACATATATATAGAGGGGGCTATCTACGAAAAGAAAGTGGAGGTATCATCGGCATGAGGTATCCATAGAATCGAAGAGAGGGATGATGTGTGCGTGTGTGCGCGCGATCGATAAACAGTGTCAATGATTTTGTGTGTACCCACATCAAATATATGGGGTGGCTGGCCTACTGGAACGTGAGAAGGGATAGGCTCAGTTTGTCTCTATGGCTTGGATATCTACCTACAGTGCTCAGCTATCGGTGTGTGTGTGTGGGGGGGGGGGGGGTGGGGGTGGGTAGAGACCTAACTATAGAGGTACAATTGCTGGTATATGTGTGGAGAAGGAGAGAGACCTACCTTATATATTGGGGGAGATCGATCAGCATCCATGCATATGTGTAGGGAGAGGAATAAGGTTGGGAGAGAGACAGAGCTAGATTGTCGGAGGGGTTGGTGGTGGAGTTGCTTCTCAGAAATGGTGGTAGAGGCTTGCTAGACAAATGGAGGGCACGCCTGCAATATCAATAAGAGAGGGGATGCCTGCCTGTATGTGCACGTGCGTGTGAGAGACAGGTCAGGAGGCACGCATGAATGATGAGGGGTATGATATGGTTGTGTTAAGCAGATGTAACTACATAGGAAGATCAATCGACCTTGGTCGGAGAAAGGAGAGACATAACTTGTGAGGTGCGTCGATTGATGCGTGGGGAAAATAGTTAAAGTCGACCTAGGTTTATGTAGGGAGACCGATCGGTATACATGCATGTATGTGATAGAAGTAAATAAGGCCCAGAGAGAAGGACAGAGAAAGGAATGTGATACGTCTCCAACGTATTTATAATTTTTGATTGTTCCATGCTATTATATTACCTGTTTTGGATGTTTATGGGCTTTACTATACACTTTTATATCATTTTTGGGACTAACCTATTAACCGGAGGCCCAGCCCATATTGCTGTTTTTTTTGCGTATTTCAGTGTTTCACAGAAAAGGAATATCAAACGGACTCCAAACGGAATGAAACCTTGGGGAGAGTTATTTTTTGGAACGGAAGCAATCCAGGAGACTTGGAGTAGACGTCAGGGAAGCAACGAGGAAGCCACGAGGCAGGGAGGCACGCCCTACCCCACTGGGTGTGCTCCCCACCCTCGTGGGCTCCTCGTGGCTCCCCTGACCGACTTCTTTCGCCTATATATATATATATATCCATATACCCTACAAACATTGAGGAGCACAATAGATCAGGAGTTCCGCCGCCGCAAGCCTCTATAGCCACCAAAAACCTCTCGGGAGCCCTTTCCGGCACCCTGTCGGAGGGGGATCCCTCATCGATGGCCATCTTCATCACCCCGGCGCTCTCCATGACGAGAAGGGAGTAGTTCACCCTCGGGGCTGAGGGTATGTACCAGTAGCTATGTGTTTGATCTCTCTCTCTCGTGTTCTTGATTTGGCACGATCTTGATGTGTCGCGAGCTTTGCTATTATAGTTGGATCTTATGATGTTTCTCCCCCTCTACTCTCTTGTAATGGATTGAGTTTTCCCTTTGAAGTTATCTTATCGGATTGAGTCTTTAAGGATTTGAGAACACTTGATGTATGTCCTGCCGTGCTTATCTGTGGAGACAATGGGATATCACGTGATCTACTTTATGTATGTTTTGGTGATCAACTTGCGGGTTCAGTGCCTTGTGAACTTATGCATAGGGGTTGGCACACGTTTTTGTCTTGACTCTTCGGTAGAAACTTTGGGGCACTCTTTGAAGTTCTTTGTGTTGGTTGAATAGATGAATTTGAGATTGTGTGATGCATATCGTATAATCATACCCGCGGATACTTGAGGTGACATTGGAGTATCTAGGTGACATTAGGGTTTTGGTTGATTTGTGTCTTAAGGTGTTATTCTAGTACAAACTTTATGATAGATCGAACGGAAAGAATAGCTTCATGTTATTTTACTACGGACACTTGAATAGATTGATCTGAAAGGATAACTTTGAGGTGGTTTCATACCCTACAATAATCTCTTCGTTTGTTCTCCGCTATTGGTGACTTTGGAGTGACTCTTTGTTGCATGTTGAGGGATATTTATATGATCCAATTATGTTATTATTGTTGAGAGAACTTGCACTAGTGAAAGTATGAACCCTTGTTTCCTACCATTGCAATACGGTTTACGCTCACTTTTATCATTAGTTACCTGCTGTTTTTATATTTGAGATTACAAATACCCATATCTACCATCCATATTGCACTTGTATCACCATCTCTATGCCAAACTAGTGCACCTATACAATTTACCATTGTGTTGGGTGTGTTGGGGACACAAGAGACTCTTGTTATTTGGTTGCAGGTTTGTTTGAGAGAGACCATCTTCATCCTACGCCTCCCACGGATTGATAAACCTTAGGTCATCCACTTGAGGGAAATTTGCTACTGTCCTACAAACCTCTGCACTTGGAGGCCCAACAACGTCTACAAGAAGAAGGTTGCGTAGTAGACATCAAGCTCTTTTCTGGAGCTGTTGCCGGGGAGGTGAGTGCTTGAAGGTATATCTTTAGATCTTGCAATCCAATCTTTTTGTTTCTTGTTTTATCACTAGTTTAGTCTATAAAAAAAACTACAAAAAATGGAATTTAGTTTGCCTCACACGCTTCATCTTTTTAATATCTTTCGTGAGAATGATGGAAAGGAAAACTATGCTCAAGTGCTAGAAGAAGAAGTCTATAAAATGTTTGGCACTAAATCTCTGAATGATGAGCATGATTCTAATGTTGTTAGTATGAACTCTTTGAATATCCATGGTACTAATGATGATTGCACTAGTCATGATGAAAATGTCTCTTTTAAGCATGTCAACTTTTGTGGAGTGCATAGAGTTTGCAAGTACACACCAAATAGGGAAGATAGATTTTGCAAGAGGCATAAGTATTTAGAAACTAAATGGTTGCAAGAAAGGCTAGATGTTTGTGCTGAAAATTTAAAATTTCTTTGCCATACTTGTGAACTTTGCAATGAACATGGTCATTTAAATCTCCAATGCAAATTGTTTCATGATCGAATCGTGTCAAAAAATTGTGATGACTTGATTTCCCTTGCACATCATAATGAACTTAGTTTGCTTTTGGGTTATGAAGAAATGAAACATATAACTAAGCATATTCCAGAATATAACCTTGAGAAATTCCTTGATATTGATCTAGAGGAAATTCGTATGTATTGTGTGGTGAATTGCATTGAAAATCCTTATATTGCCAATTACATAAAGAAAAGAAAGCAAATAGAAGATGAAGAGAATACTAATTAAAGGGAAGAGACTTCCCAATATCCTCCTATTATTTCTCATGATGAATCAGGTAACGAGGAGGAGCTTTCTATTCATCTTATAATATTTATGGAAGTGGATTTGGAGAGGTCATGACTTTATTTAGTGATGAATCCACTATTTTGGAAGAGGTTTCAATTGATTATGATGAGAACAAAGTTGCTACTTATGATGATTATTGTGATGAAACTTATGCTACAAAAGTAGTGATGATTTTATTTGTAAAACTTGTCATGATCATGATTACCCTTTTTCTGAACATTACTCTTTTAATGTGGAAACAATTTATAGTATTCGAGTCTCTTATGATACTCCCACTATTCTGAACGAGAAGAATTTTTCTTATGTGGAGAGTAATAAAAATTATATGCTTGTAGATCATAAAAATAATGCTTTATGTGCTGGTTATATTGTTGAATTCATACATGATGCTACTGAAAATTATTATGAGGGAGGAACATATGCTTGTAGGAATTGCAATAATATCAAGTTTCCTCTCTATGTGCTTAAATTTTTAATGTTATGCTTGTTTTGCCTTCCTATGCTGGTTGATTATTGTTCCCATAAGTTGTTTGCTCACAAAATACCTATGCATAGGAAGTGGGTTAGACTTAAATGTGCTAGCCATATTCTTCATGATGCTCTCTTTGTGTTTCAATTCTTATCTTTGATGTGAACATCATTGAAATCATCATGCCTAGCTAGGGGCGTTAAACGTTAGCGCTTGTTGGGAGGCAACCCAATTTTATTTTTATTTGATCCTGTTTAGTAATAAATAATTCATCTAGCCTCTGCTTAGATGTGGTTTTATGTTTCAATTAGTGTTTGTGCCAAGTAGAACCTTTGGGAAGACTTGGGTGAAGTCTATGCAATCTTGCTGTAAAAAACAGAAACTTTTGCGCTCACGAGATTAGCTGCCATTCTTTACTGGAGAGTGATTTTAAGTTGATTCTTTTTTAAGGATATTAATAGACAAATTCATCATGTCCACCAATGTATTTCAGAATTGTTGGAGTTACAGAACTATACGTTTGATACAGATTACAACAGACTGTTCTGTTTTTGACAGATTATGTTTTCTATGTGTTGTTTGATTATTTTGACGAATCTATGGGTAGTATCAGAGGGTATGAACCATAGAAAAGTTGGAATAAGTAGATATTACACAAATATGAATTTAGAATGAGTTCACAACAGTACCTAAGTGGTGATTTATTTTCTTATTCTAACGGAGCTTACGAATTTTCTGTTGAGTTTTGTGTTGTGAAGTTTTCAAGTTTTGGATAAAGATTCGGTGGACTATGGAATAAGGAGTAGCAGGAGCCTAAGATTGGGGATGACCAAGGCACCCCAAGGTAATATTCAAGGACAACCAAGATCCTAAGCTTGGGGATGCCCCGGATGGCATCCACTCTTTCGTCTTCATCCATCGGTAACTTTACTTGGAGCTATATTTTTATTCACCACATGATATGTGTTTTGCTTGGAGCGTCATTTCATTTCATTTTGTTTTGCTTGCTGTTTGAATAAAATACCAAGATATGAAATTCTTAAATGTTAGAGAGTCTTCACATAGTTGCATAATTATTCGACTACTCATTGAGCTTCACTTATATCTTTTTAGAGCACGGCGGTGGCTTTATTTTGTAGACATTATTGATCTCTCATGCTTCAATTATATTATTTTGAGAGTCTTTCAGAATAGCATGGTATTTGTTATGGTTATAAAATTGGTCCTAATATGATGAGCATCCAAGTTGGGTATAATAAAAACTATCATATAAAGTGCATTGAATGCTATGATCAATTTGATGCTTGATAATTGTTTTGAGATATAAAGGTGGTAATGTTAGAGTCATGCCAGTTGGGTAATTATGAAATTGAGAAATACTTGTGTTAAAGTTGGCAAGTCCCGTAGCATGCACTTATGGTAAAAGTTGTGTAACAAATTTGTTGCGTGGGGTGCTCTTTTGATTGCCTTCCTTATGTGTGGAGGTCGGGTTTGCGCGATGGTTAACTCCTACCAACCTTTCCCGTAGGCGCATGTGTAGTAGTATTTTGCTTAGAGGGCTAATAAACTTTTGCAATAAGTATATGAGTTCTTTATGACTAATGTGAGTCCATGGATTACACGCACTCTCACCCTTCCACCATTGCTAGCCTCTATTATGCCGCACAACTTTCACCGGTATCATACACCCACCATTTACCTTCCTCGGAACATCCACCATACCTACCTATTATGGCATTTCCATAGCCATTCTGATATATATTGCCATGCAACTTTCCACCGTTCGGTTTATTATGACACGCTCCATCATTGTCATATTGCTTTTGCATGATCATGTAGTTGACATCGTATTTGTGGTAAGGCCACCTTCATAATTCTTTCATACATGTAACTCTTGAGTCATTGCACATCCCGGTACACCGCCGGAGGCATTCACATAGAGTCATATTTTGTTCTAAGTATTGAGTTGTAATTCTTGAGTTGTAAATCAATAAAAGTGTGATGATCTTCATTATTAGAGCATTGTCCCAAGTGAGAAAAGGATGATGGAGACTATGATTCCCCCACAAGTCGGGATGATACTTCGGACTTTATAAAACTAAAAGAGGCCAAAGAAGCCCAAATAAAAAAAAGGCCAAAGAAGCCCACCAAAAAATGAGAGAAAAGAGAGAAGGGACAATGTAACTATATTTTTTTTTCCACACCTGTGCTTCAATGTAGCACCATGATCTTCATGATAGAGAGTCTCCTATGTTGTCACTTCCATATAATAGTGGGGATTTTTCATTATAGAACTTGGCTTGTATATTCACTACAACAGGACCCCACCTATAGCAACAGATTTTTCCGTATCTAGAAGTCCATATATGCGTTGTTAGTGTCTTTACCAACGGTTTGGGATGCGTTGCCTTATCCAGTGTTGCTAGCGCATAATGCAACACTTATAGTTCCGTTGGTAAAATGGACCGTTGCAAGAGTACAACACATAAAATCGACTATTACAACACTTTTATACGTTGGTGGTTAATGTACAGGAATCCAAATCTCATTGCTTGGCAACAAAGAATTTGCAACGCTTCAGGTGTTCATACATATATTTTTAATAATAATATGCAATTAATGATGTAGATAATGGAAGTAATTATCTATATCAAGTGAGAAAAAAAATAAAAGAATATACTCACAAGAGAAAGAAAACATATATATTGATAAAACTATTGGATTACAATTTGGGTATTACAGGAGGTACATCATCCAAATGTGATGCATAATCTAAATATATTTTTGACAGCGAAACATAAACTGAAAGCATTCATCAACATCCCTACAACTTAACAAAAACTTAACCTAGGAACAACATCCAACACGAACAACATCCTTACAACTTAACTAAAACTGAAAGCATCCATCATCATCATCATGAACCAGAACATCATCATCACATCATTGCAGTATACTTGTCACACATCCATATGATCATCCATATATCTTTTGAATCTACAAAGAAAATAACAAAATGAACTGTTAACACACAATGCATTTACATGACACAACTAGTGATAGAGGCAGGATATTAGATACATACAAAGGTTAAAGGCCATGCAATCTTTGTTGTTTCTGCATTACCAAGAGTATTGTAGTAGAACGGTAGGAAGATGAGAGAGTATACCTTCCATGGCATCGTCCATGACTTGCTCCATGAACTCGACTTGCTCCATAGCGTCCCCTTGCATCCAGTTGGTGCCTGCAACTGCAAAACCAAGGGAAAAAGGTGCAACACAAGTGAAGCGTCACCAAGTTCCATCTATTATATTATTTAAACAAGAGACAAACAAGCAATCATGTTCGTCCACATAGATTAAATTTTCTTGATCATCAATTTTATATATTAATGGTTAAGATTAAAAAGATGTAGTATTACGTACAAATAAAGTGCTGTAATAACAGTTTAGCATGTCACGTGCACATCTTTCATCCAAGTCTTATCTGCCTTTTCTACTAAAAAAAGATATCTCCAAGACAATCACATGCAAACTCGTACATTGCTATTGCATAGTATATATGGGTGCCAACTATGACGAATAAGGAAGAGTCCGACCACCACAAAAAATATTAAAAAATCCATGTGGAATCCTATATTACTAAAATAAAATCAGCCGCATATGCCTTTTTCGTACACCATTGATTTCTTCTTTGAAGATTGGGATTAACAGATATGTGCAAGTTATGTAACACCAATCTTATGTGCATACAAGTCTACCATGATCTTACATAATGATAAGTCCAAAAGTGCATGAGCGAGATTCTCAAAGAAAAGAAAAAATGAGGTCCGTCAATTCATCAAATATGTATATGCATACATTTATGTTTGTGCCCGAGACAAACAAGGTACTCTAGGCCAATCCGGCCAGCCGGCCAAGCCGTACGCTAATTCCATGCATGTGACATCATGCTTCTGTCACCCATTGATTAAGATGTGTTTTCCTTGCTTTTTTTAATTAAAAATTCCATTATGAATTAAAAGAGATACCAAACCTGGCACTATTTGCATGAATGTTGTACATGCATACTAGCGTATCTAATAACAAAATATTTAGGCAGCACATGCAAGTATATACGACTAGAAAAGAATGAAAGATTGACTCATGTGAATAAGAAAAGAAAAAGAAGGTTAACTAGCTTGCTGATATGCTTAATAATTTAACAAGCTTCAGGAAAAAAAATAACAAGTTTACCTTCTCCAGTCAACTTCATGTTTTTTTCGTGTAGATGCATCAGATTGTACATTTCTAATTTTAAAAATATACTAGGTAATTGTTGTGCGTTGCAACAGGGGCATAAGTATTTTGTATGCAATCATCATGATTAACCTTCCATACCATCGTGCACATGCTTTGCTACGGAACCACAATAAAGAAAGGTCGACAAAATAATTTGTCAAATGAGTACAAATTCAACTATCATTTCAGCTATTGCACATGCAATGTTTTCAAATTCAATATTTTTCAACTACCATTTGAACTACATTTGCAATAGCTATCCTTATACAAGAGCACTCCTTAAACAAACCAAATATTTTTGAAGTGTGCTTATCTGTTCAAGGGCTAGCAAAGGCGAGCGTGCACTGAATCTTTCCCAGGAGAGACCATGCCCTGCAAGCTGCTGCCGTTCGGCACTTGCTGCTGCAAATAATCCACACAGGCTCGATGGTACATGGAGCTACAGAGAGAAAGATAGGAGGTTAGAGGTGTTGCTAGCCTGCTCCGCACAAGCCTCTGCTCTACTCACATCCAGCAGCAGCCAACCTACTGCACAAGTGCAGATCCAGTGATGGCCATGCTCACCTCTACACGCTGCCGGTCTGTGGTAGCTTAAACAATAGTAAAGTAAACTTATTCAAGTTAACTCACCTCTTTCTTCTAGTGTTGTCATTTTGATTCCAGTGAGTTTTGCAACCTTTGTCACTCCATTAACATCCTTCTCCATGCACCTTTTTATCTCTGTAATTCAGAAACAAAAAAATGTATTTGCAAATTAGAAATCGAGCAAGGCAAAAAAGTTAGCCAAATATGTTTGAAGAAAACAACCCCAATTGCATATGTTACCTTTCATATTTGTTACTTTGACGACAATTCTGATTTCTCCTCCCAAGTTCTGCATACAGATACAAGACTGTTAGAGAAATGATAGAGAGCATCTTATTTTTGTTCTTGTTAGAATGGACATATTCAAGAAAAAAGATTTGGTGTGTGTGTGTGTGATAACACAAAGATCAACTCGCAAAAGGAAAATCATGTCACATAAATTACAATGGCTATGTACACACAGAGAGAGACTCGAAACACACACAAAGGAAAAAAGAGGCACTTGTTCAAAGAAGCCACTGAAACCAGGTAGCATGGAGCTCGACATACTTCCAAATCTAGCTCAATATCTATATTTTCTGGGTGGTCGTTCCTCTTTACTGAGCAATGAGGAACACTGGCCTGGCCCCTGGTGCGCATGCAACACTATTGGGGAAATCTTAATGTGATCACGCTAGCTAACATGCTCTGTCCTAGCCCCTGGTGCGCATGCAACACTGCTGGGGGGAATCTAATGTGCATATGATGGATAGATTTCTACAAAATCCAACTTTAGAGGTAAATTATTGATTAACAGGAGTGGACCAACTCACCTGAAGCCAGAGGAGGAGGAGAAAGCTACATGGTTGCTTCGTCCCGAGCAACAGCAAGGCTGTCCAGTGGCCGTCCTCCCTAGACGTCTACAGGAGAAGAGAAGAGGAGGGGGTAGAAAAAGGGGTAGAGAGATAGGACGGAGCAAGTGGAGAGGAGGGGATGCACTCACCGGATGAGACGAGGACGACATGGCGACCGGCGCCGGAGCCGACGCCCGAAACCCTAGGCATGGGGGGAGGGTCACAGGTGGGCTTTGGTGGCCGCGAGCTCCGATCTAGGTGGATGCGAGGGCGCCGCGGTGCGAGAGGACCTCGGGATGTATTTCGCGGTGGCGGGATTGGCCGAACGTCGCCGGAATCAGCCACCGCCGGTGGCGCAACGAGGAGTCGCGTGAAGAGAGAAATTGGACGCGCGAGGGACGGGTGGGTGGGGGGTGCGGCGGATCCGGTGGACTCCGGGTTGCGAGATGGGAGGTTGGAAGGAGAAGGGCCAGCGGCGAGGTGGGGCGGAGGAGGGAGACGAGACAGTTGGTGGCGGTGATTTAGGAGAGACCAGGGCAATCGGAGGCTCTGTTTCTCGCGCGTCTCTCTCTCTCCTTTCTTATGTTTATTTTTTTTCATAGATGTATATCAATCTGCAACGCATATGCTGCACCGTTTATATGTGTATCTATTATTAATTTTACAACGTATGGTCAAAATGTTGTACAACTTGCGTTGCTTTATAAGGGGTATCCTTGTAGTGATTCCAATGATGGGCTTCCTCAAAATGCCCTAGGTCTTCATGAGCAAGCAAGTTGGATGCACACCCACTTAGTTTCATTTGTTGAGCTTTCATACATTTATAGCTCTAGTGCATCCGTTGCATGGCAATCCCTACTCACTCACATTGATATCTATTAATGGGCATCTCCATGGCCCGTTGATACGCCTAATTGATGTGAGACTATCTTCTCCCTTTTTGTCTTCTTCACAACCACCATCCTATTCCATATAGAGTGTTATATCCATGGCTTGCGCTCTTGTATTGCGTGAGAGTTGAAAAAGATGAAGCGCCTTAAAAAGTGTGAACCAATTGCTTGGCTGAAACCGGGGTTGTGCATGATGGGAGTATTTTGTGTGATGAAAATGATGCATGGCCTAACTATATGATTTTGTAGGGATAAGCTTTCTTTGGCTATGTTATTTTGATAAGACATGATTACTTGTTAGTATGCTTGAAGTATTACTATCTTTATGTCAATATGAACATTTATCTTGAATCATTTGGATCTCAACATTCATGCCACAATAATGAAAATTACATTGAGAATTATACTTAGTAGAATTCCACATCAAAAATTCTGTTTTTATCATTTACCTACCCGAGGACGAGCAGGAATTAAGCTTGGGGATGCTTGATACGTCTCCAACATATCTATAATTTTTTATTGTTCCATGCTATTATATTATCTCTTTTGGATGTTTATGGGCTTTACTATACACTTTTATACCATTTTTGGGACTAACCTATTAACCGGAGGCCCAACCCATATTGCTGTTTTTTTGGCCTATTTTAGTGTTTCGTAGAAAAGGAATATCAAATGGAGTCCAAACGGAATGAAACCTTTGGGAGAGTTATTTTTGGAACGGAAGCAATCCTGGAGACTTGGAGTAGACGTAAGGGAAGCAACGAGGAAGCCACGAGGCAGGGAGGCGCACCCTACCCCCTGGGCACGCCCCCACCCTCGTGGGCCCCTCGTGGCTCCCCTGACCGACTTCTTTCACCTATATATATCCATATACCCTAAAAACATCGAGGATCACAATAGATCGGGAGTTCCACCGCCGCAAGCCTCTGTAGCCACCCAAAACCTCTCGGGAGCCCTTTCCGGCACCCTGCCGGAGGGGGGATCCCTCACCGATGGCCATCTTCATCATCTTGGCGCTCTCCATGACGAGGAGGGAGTAGTTCACCCTCGGGGCTGAGGGTATGTACCAGTAGCTATGTGTTTGATCTCTCTCTCTCTCTCTCTCTCTCTCTCTCTCTCTCTCGTGTTCTTGATTTGGCACGATCTTGATGTATCGCGAGCTTTGCTATTATAGTTGGATCTTATGATGTTTCTCCCCCTCTACTCTCTTGTAATGTATTGAGTTGTCAGTTTGAAGTTATCTTATCAGATTGAGTCTTTAAGGATTTGAGAACACTTGATGTATGTCTTGTCGTGCTTATCTGTGGTGACAATGGGATATCACGTGATCTACTTGATGTATGTTTTGGTGATCAACTTGCGGGTTCAGTGATCTTGTGAACTTATGCATAGGGGTTGGCACACGTTTTTGTCTTGACTCTCTGGTAGAAACTTTGGGGCACTCTTTGAAGTTCTTTGTGTTGGTTGAATAGATGAATCTGAGATTGTGTGATGCATATCATATAATCATACCCATGGATACTTGAGGTGACATTGGAGTATCTAGGTGACATTAGGGTTTTGGTTGATTTGTGTCTTAAGGTGTTATTCTAGTACGAACTCTATGATAGATCGAACAAAAAGAATAGCTTCGTGTTATTTTACTATGGACTCTTGAATAGATCGATCAGAAAGGATAAGTTTGAGGTGGTTTCATACCCTACAATACACTACAAAAAAAAATACACTTCCGTGATGATACGTGTTTGTCACAGTAGGTCGCATTTTCTGTCATGCATGTACATCCATGACGATTTTATGACAGAATCAAGATAGTCATTCCTGTGTTGTCGTAGAAGTGTTCCATGACATTACCAAAATTATCATCACGGAAGTGTCCACTTCCATGACAATAAATCGCGCGTCACAGAAGTGCTTTGACCCATATGAGGCCCATGTATGGCCCATGACATCTTTCGGCCCATATGAGGCCCTATGTAACTCTTGGCCTATTAACGGCCCGTGGTGAAACTGGACCGTAATGAACAGTGTATCACTTTACACCCATTAACGGCCCGTGGTGAAACTGGCCCGTAAAGAACAGTGTATCACTTTATACCCATTAACGGCCCGTTATTCCGTTGGGCCGTTTCCAGCCCATGTTAACTTTCGGCCTTCTCAGAGACCATTTATTCTTGGGCTCATTTCCAGCATTCGTTTACTTACGGCCCATTACTATCATTTTCTGCCTGTGGGCCAAATTCAGCTCGTGGTTACAGTCGGCCTGTTTGTGGTCCATTAATACATTGGGCCGTTTTCATAGCGTCATCAAATATGGCCTATTAAGGATGGCCCATTGTGGTTGGCCCATGAACGGATGATTCCAACTCTAGCCCGTTTACGGCCATAATGCGGTCTGTTTGGCCCATGTTTGGCCAATCGATCATACGACCCGTATAAGGCCCATTGATGATACAGCCTGTAGAAGGCCCATTGTTTCTACGGCCCGTAGAAGGCCCATTGTTTCTACGACCTGTAGAAGGCCCACTGTTTCTATGGCCCTGATACGTCTCCAACGTATCTATAATTTATGAAGCATTCATGCTATTTAATTATCTGTTTTGAATGATTACAGGCTCTATTATACACTTTTATATTACTTTTGGGACTAACTTATTAACCGGAGGCCCAGCCCATATTGCTGTTTTATTGCCTGTTTCAGTATTTGGAAGGAAAGGAATATCAAAGGGAGTCCAAACGGAATGAAACCTTTGGCAGCGTGATTTTTTGGAAGAGTATGATCCTGGAGACTTGGAGTCCACGTCAGAAGATCCTCGAGGAGACCAGGAGATAGGAGGGCGCACCCCCTGTCTTGTGGGCCCCTCGAGCACCCCCCCGACCGACTTCTTTTGCCTATATAGTCCCACGTACCCTAAAAACATCCACGAAGAAGATAGATCGAGAGTTCCGCCACCGCAAGCCTTTGTAGCCACCAAAAACCTCTCGGGAGCCCGTTCCAGCACCCTGCCGGAGGGGGAACCCATCACCTGTGGCCATCTTCATCATCCTGGCACTATCCATGACGAGGAGGGAGTAGTTCACCCTCGGGGCTGAGGGTATGTACCAGTAGCTATGTGTTTGATCTCTCTCTCTCTCTCTCTCTCTCTCGTGTTCTCTCCATGGCACGATCTTGATGTATCGCGAGCTTTGCTATTATAGTTGGATCTTATGATGTTTCTCCCCCTCTACTCTCTTGTGATGAGTTGAGTTTTCCTCTTGAAGTTATCTTATCAGATTGAGTCTTTGATGATTTGAGAACATTTGATGTATATCTTGCCGTGATTATCTGTGGTGACAATGGGATATCATGTGCCACTTGATGTATGTTTTGGTGATCAACTTGTGGGTTCCGCCCATGAACCTATGCATAGGGGTTGGCGCACATTTTCGTCTTGACTCTCCGGTAGAAACTTTGGGGCACTCTTTGAAGTACTTTGTGTTGGTTGGATAGATGAATCTGAGATTGTGTGATGCATATCGTATAATCATGCCCACGGATACTTGAGGTGACAATGGAGTATCTAGGTGACATTAGGGTTTTGGTTGATTTGTGTCTTAAGGTGTTATTGTAGTATGAACTCTATGATGGATCGAGCGGAAAGAATAGCTTTATGTTATTTTACTACGAACTCTTGAATATATAGAATAGAAAGGATAACTTTGTGGTGGTTTCGTACCCTACCATAATCTCTTCGTTTGTTCTCCGCTATTAGTGGCTTTGTAGTGACTCTTTGTTGCATGTTGAGGGATTGTTATATGATCTATCTATGTTATTATTGTTGAGAGAACTTGCACTAGTGAAAGTATGAACCCTAGGCCTTGTTTCCTATCATTGCAATACCGTTTACGCTCACTTTTATCATTAGTTACCTTGCTGTTTTTATATTTTCAGATTACAAAAACCTTTATCTACCATCCATATTACACTTGTATCACTATCTCTTCGCCGAACTAGTGCACCTACACAATTTACCATTGTATTGGGTGTGTTGGGGACACAAGAGACTCTTTGTTATTTGGTTGCAGGGTTGCTTGAGAGAGACCATCTTCATCCTACGCCTCCCACGGATTGATAAACCTTAGGTCATCCACTTGAGGGAAATTTGCTACTGTCCTACAAACCTGTGCACTTGCAGGCCCAACAACGTCTACAAGAAAAAGGTTGTGTAGTAGACATCAGGCCCGTAGAATGCCCATTATTTCTACGGCCCGTAGGAGGCCCAGTGTAACTACAGTAAATATTAGCCCATGGTTATTGTGGCCTAGTTTTAAAAAATAGGTTATTGCAGCCACTAGCAAACCGCGGAAAAAGAACTGCACTGACTACAAGCAAACAAATAAACAAGACAACATGGAAATAAATAAGCAAGCAACTTACGCTAGGCTATCACGGCTATTACACATATTACATCCACTAGGCATCAAAGTTCGCCACTAGTGCAAATATAGGGAACACAGCAGCATATAAACGCCGCAGCAAAACAAGTCCAGAACTGAAACCACTTCAGAAGAGCTCAAGAAACAATATCCTGGGTACCCATAATGCTGGCAAGATGCTTAGCAAGCTTATTAACTTTCTCTTGTTTGGCGCTTAAGTCCTCCAGCACTTGCTGTTGCACCAGAAAGTATGCATCTGAATTCTACAGGGACTTCCTCAGTCCTTCGGCTTCCTGTCGCATAACATCTGATCGATGTCTCTCATCTTGAAGTTGAGACTCCAGAAGCCGAACTGATTCAGGCAACGAGTTCGAAGAGCTGGTGCCAGCAGTGGTAGCCAGTAACTCGAACACTACATCAAGACAGGACTTTGGGGTTGTCTTAGTGTCTTCAATATAGTTTTTATGAGCTTTCTTGGAGACCAACAGGGATTTCTCACTATCTTGAACCTTATCTGCATTACTTACTTTACCATTGCATAACGGGGTACTCTTCTCCAATATTTTATCCGCATTCTAAAAGAGAAACAAACAAACACATCTCAGGTTTACAATGTAGTATATGAAACTCATTTTGGTAAACCATTTCAGTAGTAAGGTGGACAGGATAACAACATGAAAAAAACCTATATCTATGTAGTATGGTCACTGTATGGTCTATATCATTCTAGTTTATGTTGCCAAATCAAGATAGATACAGTTTGAACCATATCTATTGAAGACAAAGCAGCATAGACAAAATATAAGTGTGGGAAACTACACAGCAATAACAACACTTGTAATGTGCATGGCATGAGAACATAACTGTTTATTCAATTGAAACTGAAATCAACATAGAGCAAGTTACAACAGCAAACAGCCAAACACGTTGAAGAAACAGGTTTAAAACATACCTGTTGGACCATTGGAGTTTCAATTGCATCCTTCAAATTTGAAATTAGTTGGTATCAGTAAATACAGTGATGCAAGAGCAAAGTAGTATGAACCATAGCTACGGAACCTGACCTGAGAACAATTCTTCTTCTTCTTTAAGCGTTGACTTCGGTTCGGAGTGGTGGTCCTCATGATTTGGGCACTGCAGTTGCCTTACTAACTGCTCGTGTTTGGGTGCTCTGTGGTGGAGACGGTGCTGTGTCAATGGGAACTGGGTGTCTATCTGCTGGGGTTGGGGTTACAAGGGGTGTAGCTGGTTCTTTGTACAACTGGGTAGGGGTACAATCTGCATGAGTGTGGGTTATGTGTGGTGGGGCTGGTTCTTGGGCATGTACAACCGTGGCTCTATCTGCATCGATAGGTAGCACGATCTTTTCTGAAGACCGCATTTTTACTCCCACAGATACTGCCATCACTCCCTCTAACTGAAATGGCTGATAAACAAGAAAAGTAATGAATGTGCAGACATTGTAAGATAGACAGGTGCAATGGATAGTAGGGAAGAAAACAAGGCATGAAATAATTCACATTTATGTTGTCTAAGCAAACAGAATAGCAGGACATAATTTCACATATATGATGGCTAATTAAACAGGATAGCATGACACAATTTCACATGTATGATGGCTAACTAAACAGGATAGAATAACATACTTCAAAATATGATGACTATGTAAACATGATGACATGATATAACTATACGATGTGTCTATTAAATTGGTTGGCATGCCATAAATCACAAACATGCCGTCGATGGAAACATGATGGCGTGATATAATTCACGGATAGAATGACATAATTTAAAATATGATGACTATGTAAACAGGATGAGATGATATAACTATATTATGTCTTTAGAAAATGGGTTGGCATGCCATATTTCAGATACATGTTGTCTATGTAAACATCATGGCATGACATAATTCAAATATATGATTTATATACTAAGGAAGTGAGCAGAGGGCAATCGCATATATGATGTGTCAACTAAGGAGATGGCATTCAATATTGTGTATATGATGTAAAAACTAAGCATTGCAATATAACATATGCATTATATGAGTAATATAACCCTGCCAAGTTTGAGCATACACCTCAGGGGGATAATAGGACTGGTCATCTGCCTCTGAATCCTCCTCTGAAGAGCTATCTATAACTAGCAAGATATCTGCTTTAGCAGGTAGCATTGTCTGCTCCGAAGACCTTGTTTTCACTCTAGATTTCTCCATCACCAATTCAAATGGCTGATGCACAGGAAGAGCAGTTTAATATACAAACATTGTCGAAAAAAGCAATGAGAAATACAAAAAAAGGACGGCATGATATAATTCACATATATTTCGCTTGCCTAAACATCATGGCATTGCATAATTCACATACATAATGCCTTGCAACAAGATAACATTGCATAATTCACATATATAATGTCTTGCAACAAGATGGCATCATAATTCACATATATGGTAATTAGACACTAAACAGGTGGCATTCACACAAAGCATGTCTAAACTAAGCAAATGACATAGCAATGCAAGATACCATACGCACGATATGAGCAACATAACCCTGCCAAGTTAGGGCATGCACCTCGGGGGGGGGGGATATGACTGGTCATCTGTCTATGAATCCTCCTCTGAGGAGTTATCGGCAACCAGCAAGACATGCGCTTCGTCAGATAGCATTGCCTGCTCTGAAGACCTTGTTTCCACTCCAGATTTTTCCATGACCGTGCCGAATGGCTGATGCACAGGAAGAGTAATTGAATGTACTAAAATTGTTGACAAATTTAACACGTAATAAAAAAATAATGGCATGATATAATTCACATATAAGATGACTGGCTAACCAGGGTGGCATTGCAAAATTCACATATATGATGCCTGGCTAAACAAGATGGCATTGCATGATTAACATATATGATAAAGAAACTAAACAGATGGCATTGACACAAAGCATGTCTAAACTAAGCAGATGACATCTTTAATGTATACGGTAAGCAATGCAAGGCACCATATGCATGATATTACCAACATCAGCATGACAAGTTAGAGCAAAGACCTCATGGGGTAAATAGGAGTGGTCTTCTCCTTCTGAATCCCCCTCAGAACAGTTATCTTCCTCTTGATTACGATCCGAAATGGGTGGAAGGGGGGCTGCCTTTGCGCCCACCATAGAACGGCGTCTGCATGAATTTTTATTGCCACGCAAGGCTCGTCTCTTTTGCTCTACATGATCATTTCCATTGTGTACAATAACTGGCATGCATAGGAATAAAACATAGTGAGATTATGTAAGGAGTGCATGCACAAATCCATAGTGATGGTAGCAAATTGTGATAGATCCAAAACCAATGATAGCAGGCAGATAATAGCTTTAGTTAAAAAATACAGATAATGGCTCCTTTAATGTTTGTTTGCACCCAACATGAAACTCATAGTAGACACCGGAGATTAACCAGATAGTAGACAGATAGTACTGATTGCTGCCCCAATATGTACCCCACAACCATTTAAAAACTCAAGTTTCAGCATTAGTTTGGACCTGACTCGGAGTCTAATAGGTGAACACGACGATAATGTAGCATGTCATCATATTAAGTGACGCATAACGTAAGCAGACACGGAAGAGTGCGACCTCTCTTGCGGACCCGTGTAGTCCTCAAGGTCATCTGCTCAGTTGATGATGGTAATGTAGTTGTCGTGGCTGCCGGTGGCGGGGAAGAAGATCTGAGGTGGCGAAAGATAGTCTGGAGAGCGGATCCCTGCTATGGTGAACCCTTCCATCGTCGGAGCAGCTGAGCTGGGGTGGGAACACAGCGCCGCAGGAGCAAGACAAACCACACAAGATTTTCTTTGACACATATCTATAACAGAAGTAATTGAGTAAGGGCTTGTTTGAATTTGAGGATTCTAACAATGCAGGGATAGGAAATAGACAGGAATAGGATAGGAATGCACGTGCAAAATAGAGAATTTAAAAACAGAGGATTTCTGCCAATCTGGGTGTTTGATTCACAACAATTGAAAGATCACATGATGCAAAAAAGCATGGTGAGATTATGTCAAACCACAAGAAAATGTACGGTTATAATGCTATTATGCTACTATCTCTTAGTTTTGTGCTTGATGAATAGGAATATGAAAAGGAGGAGAAGTGGAAATTAGAATTCCTACGATTTTTCTTTCAAGGAGACACTAAAGGAACAAATCCTACAGGTTTCCTTTGCTCCATTCCTTTGCACCAAATTCATGAAAAGTAGTACCATAGGAAACTTTCCAATTCCTATGTTTTTCATTCACTTTTCCTTTCAAGCACTGGCAATTCTAGTAGGCAGGTTTGAGCAAGGAAAATCCTACACTAAAAAAATGTTTTTGTGCTACTTCTATTACTTTGGACCCAGGCTACTGCCATACTAGCTCAACTCCCAGGCCCATCGACCAATGCGCAACTCAAACGCGCAGAGATAAATAATGATGGCGTTCAAGAGAGTCCATCACGGATAGCTAAGTTGCCTGGTACCTCACCGCTTGTCATATAGTAGGATAAAATAATCATATTTCCCGTCACTACGAGTGCTCAGTGGACAATATATATAACATGTAGAGTAAAAATGAGATGCAACAAGTGTACAACCTCTTTGGCGAAGCCATGTCGATCTCAGCATGATTGGGTTGGCCGGTGAGGATGCTCCGGCTGACTTTGTTGTCAGAGGAGGGGAAGAAGATCTTAGGCGTCTGGAGATGGAGCCCGAGGTACTGCTCCACTGTGATGGAGGGTTTCGTCGTTGGAGCAGCTCCGATGAGTTGTACGACGCCGAGGCTCAAGCAGGACAAGAGAGACAACGAACAACGTTAACCTGAGTGGAATTTTAATAGCATCTCCAATACATGACGTAAAATACATAACCACAAAGTTCTAGATGTAAAATAAATCAGCTGCTCATCTCTGAACTTAACAGTCGAAACTGAATTTAACTGTCGAAACTGAACTTAATTGTCGAAACTGAACTTAACTGTCGAAACTGAATTTTGCTGTCGAAACTGAACGCACTAGCAAGGTGAGGCTACACATCGGTCGACTGACTTCTTCATCTCTAGTCAGTCAATTTTGCAGCCGTTGGATATGAAATCAAGGGCCTGCGGTTCATCTTCAACCTCCACCCCTCTGAGCCGCCAACCACCACCGGCCAAACAGCAGCACCTCGCCGCCCGCGGCCGGCGGTGCGCCGCCCCGCCCGCCCCGAAAACACTCCCCACCGCCGGTCCGGCCATCCCTCTAGGACCCCCGTGCCGAGCTTTTTCTCCGGCAATCCCCACGCCACCGCCGGCGACCACCGCCCCCACCCTGAACCCTAAGATAGATAGTGGGGTACCTCTCCGGCGAGCCCCCCTCCCCGCTGCGGCTAGTTCTTCCTTCAACCCGGCGAGCCCCCCCACCCCCTGAAAATCGGCTGACCCAAAAGTTGATTCAGTTGACTGAAGTGTAGCTAAATTGGAGCAGGATCGCAAGCAAGAGCAAGAGCGGGAGCAGCAGCGCGAGCAAGAGCAATAGCAAGAGAAGACCAGGTAGGGGACCGAGAGCAAGAGCAGAGCAGCAGCGCGAGCGAGAGCTAAAGCAGTAGGAGCTCCTACTGATGTGGACGTCGCCGCCGAGGGAGCGACGTCATGGAGGAAGTGGCCGGCGACGCCGCCGTGGATGGAGCTGCACCGTGTCGGCTCGAGACCGAGCGCCGGCAGCACCGTGAGATCGAATCAAGAAGAAAATGCGGCGATTAGTGTACAACCTCTTTGGTCGCGCCGATTAGGCCGCAGCTTCATCCGAGGAAACGGTGATGATGATGCTCTTCAGGTGGTGCAGGTGAAGACAGCGGTGTGGGAATGGAGGTGGCACGAAAGACGAGGGGAACATCGGGGCAGCTCCTTGGAGGTGGAGGACGGGGTGGCTGAACCGGCGGGACGACGAGATCGACGATGGATCCTCATCCGGTACGGTAGATGAGGGACGTCGAGGTGTTGCTGTGGACGACGTTGTCGGGGAAGAG
This sequence comes from Triticum timopheevii, assembly GCA_963921465.1. Taxonomy (NCBI): domain Eukaryota; kingdom Viridiplantae; phylum Streptophyta; class Magnoliopsida; order Poales; family Poaceae; genus Triticum; species Triticum timopheevii. Next base: position 177,132,065 of record OY997272.1, read on the forward strand.
GCTCCGACAGGGTGGCGGACGGAGTAGGGTGTGGGGTTTCGTCGCGGGTTTTCGCGGCCTCGGTGTACGAATGGGTTGGCAGATGGGATGGCAGTGGGGAACCATGGCTTAGGGACGCTGTCGGTGTCAAAACCGGCGGATCTCGGGTAGGGGGTCCCGAACTGTGCGTCTAGGCGGATGGTAACAGGAGACAAGGGACACAATGTTTTTACCCAGGTTCGGGCCCTCTCGATGGAGGTAAAACCCTACTCCTGCTTGATTGATATTGATGATATGGGTAGTACAAGAGCGGATCTACCACGAGATCAAGGAGGCTAAACCCTAGAAGCTAGCCTATGGTATGATTGTTGTAATGGTTGTGTTGTCCTACGGACTAAAACCCTCCGGTTTATATAGACACCGGAGAGGGCTAGGGTTACACAGAGTCGGTTACAATGGTAGGAGATCTACATATCCGTATCGCCAAGCTTGCCTTCCACGCCAAGGAAAGTCCCATCCGGACACAGGACATAGTCTTCAATCTTGTATCTTCTTAGTCTTGGAGTCCGGCTGATGATGATAGTCCGGCTATCCGGACACCCCCTAGTCCAGGACTCCCTCAGTAGCCCCTGAACCAGGCTTCAATGACGATAAGTCCAGCGCGTATATAGTCTTCGGCGTTGCAAGGCGGGTTCTCCTTTAAGTTCCATGTACCTGCCGAACAGTGTCCGGCTCTTTTGTAAACGTTGCGCTCCTTGGCTTCCACGCCCAGTAATGGCCTTCTTCCACGCGTCGCACGAATGCGAAAAGCCAGGGTATCTTTTATGCTTTACCCCCTAGCTGCGCAAATAATCTGCCTATAAGAGAGGCAAGAATCTAGATCCAAATCACACCATCTTCCTTCCGCGAGTACTCATCGGAGTGCCACTGACCAAAAAATCCATTCCATCATGGACCGTCGACGCGGCTCCTCCTCTCGCGCTCCCAGCCCTCTGCCAGGAGATTGGAGGCGATGTTCTGTCCCTCACAGCGAGCTAGTGACGCTCCAAGTGGAGGGATATCTTCCTCCGACCTTTATGGTTCCGGTTCGAGCCGGGCTGGCCACCTACAAAGGTGGAAAGCAAGCGGAGGCTACCCCAAGTCCCGACAAAGGGGAGAGGGTATGCTTCGTCCCCTATCTGATAAGGGGGCTCGGATTTCCTGTACATCCTTTCCTCCGCGGGCTCCTGGAGTTCTACGGACTCCAGCTCCATCACCTCACGCCCGCCTTGATTCTGCATATCGCGGGCTTTGTAGCTCTTTGCGAGCTATTCCTGGGCATCGAGCCCCATTTTGTGCTGTGGAAGAGGTTATTTTGCCTTGTACCCCGTTCTCATGAGGGGTCCATATATTAAGTGGGCGGTGCCGAAATATGGTGCATCGCCGGGACCGGATATCCATCCGGAACCCCTAAGAAGGCGTCCGAAGACTGGACTTCAGAATGGTTTTACGTAGAAGACGCTCCGCTGCCGGACCCTGTTCGGATCGGCCTCCCGGAGTTCAGCAACGCTCCTCTGAAGAAACGCCTGAGTTGGCTTCCGCGGAGCCCCCAGCTGGAGGAAGACACGAGCGTCCATTATTTGATGGGCCAGATAAGGTTACTGGCCCATTCCGGACTGACCATGATTGGAGTCATGGCCACGTGCATTATGCGGGGGGTGCAGCCGCTGCAATACAGGGGCCACCCCATGTGGGATTTCAACGGAGAGAATGATGCCACTCGTCACGGCTGCCAAGGGCCGGGATCGGCCGAGGACCTGTTGAAGATTCTGTCCGGCCTGTACAAGGGGGAGAAGGAGGACTTCCTCCAGACGAGCCCATTGAATGGGTTCTCCATGAACAACCCTCGAAGCTGGGTAAGCGAATGTTCATTTATCGGACCCACACTTTCAAAGTTGAGTACCTTACTTTATGGCTTTGACGCAGGGTCTGCGCCAGACTGTGGAGAGCATTCATAGCCCGGCTCCACAGCCCGAGGATCTAGAAAGATCCCTTGATCCGTCCTCCGAAGACGATCCGGACATAAAGGTGGAGCTAATCGACGGGGTGTTCCATCAACTCAGTATGGACAATGCCCTAGTCACCATTACGGCTGACTACCCCGGCCTATCTCCGGCTCCCCAGGTGATTGTGACCAAAGTCCCGACACCATTGTTCCGTCCTTGCGCATTTTTGACCACCGTGTACCATGGTGTCTCGCAGGGAGCGCCTTCAGGGCAGGAGGCCGAGGCCACGACAGCTGGCCAACAAGGGTCAGTCCGGCCCAGCAGGCGGAAGAGGAGTGCGGCGCGGATCGAGACGTCGCCGCAACGGTATAGCTCGCAGCTGTTATTTAGGACACAATTCCTAGGAAGTGTTTGAATGCTCATGACCTTTGCAGGAGAAAGAGTGCCCGCCGGACTGTGGGCGTAGGAGTTGCCAACCCAGCTTCTGCCAGCCAGGCTCCAACGCCTAGTCTGGAGGGGGAGGCAAGCGCAAGGCGTGAGCCGGATACTCCTCCAACGGAGGATGCCGATAGACTGTCCGCCACCAGGTCTGAGGTGGAGAGCGCCATGAACCATAGGCGGCGCCGGACAGCTTTACGTGACGCGTGCTTCTCCCCCGAGGCGTTGAATGCCTTTAACGCGGGGGACGCGCACCTCCGTGCTGCTCATGATGGTTTGACTAGAGCCACGGAGCAGTATGTAAAGGACATACGGGTAAGAGATTTTAATAGCTGTATATGCCAGTAGCCCCCGAGACTTAAAGTAGTTGGAATAACTGATTTAAGGATCATTTGATATGCAGGATCTTACAGAGAAGAATACCCGATTGTCCCAGGAGCTACAAGAGTGCAAGGTCCAACTTGAGGCCGCACTAGCCGCCGCGGGAGGAAGCACAGAGACCCCTCCTGGTAACACATTATTTCAAAAATATAATTGGTGTGTGGCGTGCGTGTAAGTCTGACAATGACATTGCAGGTGGTGCCGGACAGGATCCGGACAGGCAAGAATTACTGCGCCAGCTGAAGGCCGGCGAGAGGGTGCTGACGAGGGTGCAGCAGGAGAGGAACAAGCTCCAGGATGCCCACGCCCAGCTTGGAGAAGAGCTGAAAGGTGTTCGGGCCGAGCTGTCCGGCTCCGTGAAGGAGAATCAGCGGCTTCGTCGCGGCATCTATAGTAAGTGCTTGAGCGAACCCCTTTGAAAAGAAGAGTTCGGCGAGGAAGTCAATTGACAAAAATATGTCTCTAGGTGTGCTCACAGGTCGCCCTGCGGAGGAGATACCCGTATCAACGGGTGATCAACTTACCGAGCTGGTGCAACTGCTCGAACGAGTTCGGCAGGCAATGAGCGGCGTCGTCCAGGCTTTATGGCCGTCCCTCTCCCTACCCGAGGGCCTTGGAGAGCTTGCGGAGAAGCTTCAGGGAGCGTGGCAGCGCTTCCGTTTATGGAAGATTTCGGCCTGCCGCCAAGGTGCCAGGGAGGCCTGGGCCATGGTGAAGACGCGGTACAAGAAGGCGGACCCTAACCACATGGCCGAGGTCGGACCTGTGGGGCCCGATGGGAAGGAGATCCCTGTGAGTTTAGTGTACGGCCAAGTAGAGTTGGCTGCTAAATATTCCCAACGGGACTGTAAATTAGACAGCCTGTTAGACGGGATTGAGGAGGAATACAGTTAGTCGATTTGACAATGTATTTTAAAATGACATGTAAAATGCCTTCTAGCCGGATTGTAGATCGTTTGTCTTTGCCGACCTTTTCGCTTCAACCTCGGGGCCCTAGGGTCCGGAGTGTGTCTGAATACCTTATCGGTTAAGAAACAACCAGGGCATGCATGGAGACAAGGCGTAGGGGTCATTAGTGCTTTATCAGACAAGTGCCCAACTAGTTATGTTATATTACATGGTTAGTAAGAAACATCTTCCAGGGAGAATAGTTCCGTTAAGGGTTCTTTTCCCTGGGAGGCTTGCCCTAAAGTGCATGTCCGGACTGCGAAAAGAGCAGGAAAACATCTGGGGGAAGATAAATAAATAGGTAAAAAATTATCTTTCAAGTCACCGACCGAATATTCCCTTAAGAACGCTAGCTTTCGGCTTCACCCAGTCTGAGGTACACATCCGGCTGACCCGGCAGTAACAATCGCAGAGGTGCTCCCTTTACCTCCTAGCCGAACAATCGGGAACGTAGGGGTAAGCACAGGAGCCAGGCAACCCAGCTTGGCCAAAACTTAAGTCATATCGATGCATATAATGGTGAATAAAAGGTACACGTGGAAGTTTGACACATGTGCTGGGCATGAAGCCCTTATAATTAAGCTTCTGGTAAAAGAAGCCCCCAGGTATAATGAGTGCGGATAGCGCATCAAGTCTGTGCGAACGATGCGCAAGTAGGCCTTTAAGGGCTTTTATGAAAAAAGGGGGAGAGAAAAAAGAGAAACGAAAGACAGCTGAAGTGTAAAAATTTGGGTGGGGGAAGAGGACGAACTCTTAGTCCGGCGCTAGGCATAGAATCTTCGGAGGCGGGCTGCGTTCCATGGGTTCGGCTCGAGTCGGTTGTCCAACGCATTTCGCAGACGGTACGCTCCGCCGGTCAGGACTTGATCGATAATGAAGGGGCCTTCCCATTTGGGTTTGAGCTTGTCCTTTTTCTTGTCCGGCAGGTGTAGAACTACCCCGGATATGTAGTCTATCACTGGTCCGGACTCCGCCGTTTTAACTGGCTTGGCCTCTATCCATTTGGTGAATTTGTCCACCATGACCAATAGGTACCTTTGCTTGTGGGTTCCCCCTTTAAGGGGTCCAACCATGTCAAGCCCCCAGACCGCGAACGGCCAGGTAATGGGTATAGTTTTGAGGGCCGTGGGTGGCATATGGCTCTGATTAGCAAAGAGCTGACAACCGACGCATCTTTGGACTAAGTCCTGAGCATCTGCCCGGGCCGTCGGCCAATAAAATCCTGTACGGAATGCTTTGCCTACAAGGGCCCGAGCTGCGGCGTGGTGTCCGCCTAGTCCGGCATGAATTTCAGCCAGAAGGTTTCGCCCTTCCTCTTCGGAGATACACCATTGAAGGACTCCGGTTGTGCTTTTCTTATAGAGTTCTCCCTCATGGACCTTATAGGCTTTAGATCGCTGGACAATGCAACGGGCCTCATTTTGGTCTTCGGGAAGTTCCTGCCTGAGTAAGTAGGCTAGGAATGGCTCTGTCCACGGGGCAATTACTGCCATTATGTCATGGGCTGAAGGTGTTATTTCGTCGGCTGAGTCGCCGATTATGTCAGATTGTTCTGTATTGGGTGGTGCGGCTGCCTCCGAGTTGTTCGGAATTTAGGTTCGTCGCTGGCGTTGAAGGTGATGGCCGTGTCGCTCCATGGATTTGTTGTTGCTACTTGGTAGACTTCGGCGAGGCTGCGGATTGTTCGTTTTCGCACATTATTTGATGCGAAGGTCTCGAAGACTGTTGACACCGTACTGGTACAGTTGGAGTGGTTTTCCGGGGCTAAAAGCTCCTCGCCACTTTTGGCCACCTGCCGCAATATCCAACATGCTCGAAGGCTATGTGTTGGGGTGGCGCCTTCTGTACTGTGAATTTTACAGGTTCCGCTGAGCCATCCTTGCCCTTTATGGGGTTTTTGCTTTTTGGTTTTTGTACCTGGTGCCTGAGTGTACTGCACCCTTTTGTTACGGACTAGGGTTATATTCGGGGCCGGATTGTCCCAAAACTTAGTTTCGGTTTTCCGGAAACTCTCCATCACACAGTACTTTCGTACTATGGACGCCAGGTCGGAGAAGCGTGTAATTTCACGGCGACTGACGGCGTTCAAGATTCCCTCGTCCGTGCAATTATTGAAGAAAATTGAAATTGCGTTTTCCTCTCGGCAGTCCTTTATCCTGTCCATAACCAGGAGGAATCTGGCCCAGTAATGATGTACTGTTTCAGCGGGCTCTTGCCAGATTTGAGATAGATCGCATATGTCTGGGTGGGTGGGTGGATTTAAGTCCGGAACCTTACCCATCTCGAGGCTCAAGGGCCGAGAAGTTTCCGAATTTGTAAGCTTGGATCGTTGGACGTCGTCCAACGAGTCCGGTCCGACGCCTGACTTTAGGTTCAGTGCTTGATCGAAGTCCGTCCCCCTGCGGGAGTCCGGCATGAAGGGTTCGGAAGCCCGGACACGACTGGTTTTCAATATAGGAGAAGAGTCGCCGCGTTGTTCCTCTACCACCGCAATGTGGTGGGTAACCTGGGGAGAGTCAATCTCTCTTAGATCGGTTTTAAGCCCAATCTGATTGTAGTCTGTAGCGACTCCCAGGGCGGCGATGCGATCCAAGAGCTCGTTTACGGACGACAGCTCTATTGGATCTAACTGCTCGGCGAATTCCGAGTTGACGCAAAGATTGCTTTTGACAACCTGAGGGGTCGTCGTTGATGCGGTGGCCGAACAGGCGGTCATGAGAAAACCACCCAGCCAGATAGTTTGGCCGGCGGCCAAGGCTCCTTCAGCGAAGATACCGTCTTTAAAGACGGGAAGAGGCATCCTTCCTATCGGTGACGGCACAGAGGAACTCTCAATGAAAGCACCAATGTCGGTGTCAAAACCGGCGGATCTCGGCTAGGGGGTCCCGAACTGTGCGTCTAGGCGGATGGTAACAGGAGACAAGGGACACGATGTTTTTACCCAGGTTTGGGCCCTCTCGATGGAGGTAAAACCCTACTCCTGCTTGATTGATATTGATGATATGGGTAGTACAAGAGTGGATCTACCACGAGATCAAGGAGGCTAAACCCTAGAAGCTAGCCTATGGTATGATTGTTGTAATGGTTGTGTTGTCCTACGGACTAAAACCCTCCGGTTTATATAGACACCGGAGAGGGCTAGGGTTACACAGAGTTGGTTACAATGGTAGGAGATCTACATATCCGTATCGCCAAGCTTGCCTTCCACGCCAAGGAAAGTCCCATCCGGACACGGGACGGAGTCTTCAATCTTGTATCTTCGTAGTCTTGGAGTCCGGCTGACGATGATAGTCCGGCTATCCGGACACCCCCTAGTCCAGGACTCCCTCAGACGCGCTTGTCCGAAATGTGGGGTAAGTTATGAAAGTACCCCCACTGATTTGAGGCGGTTCTTTCGGTTCAGGGGTACCACGGGCATTTCGCATGTTGGGATTTCACAGGAGGTGGGAGTTTTCGTGCGTGTTGTAATTTCAGAATAGTAAGGCGTGGGTTGAGATGGAGGGAGTTGTCAGAGCACAACGAGACAAAGATATATCTTAAATATTTTGGGCTAACAAGGCGCGGGTTGAAGAGGCGGGAGTTTCGCAGCACGATAGACAGATACGCTAGCTTGAATTTTCTGCATAACAAGGCGCGGCTTGAAATTTTGGAAGAACAAGCTTAACGTGTACCCAAAAAAAGACAATTTGCACCTCAACATGCACAACACACACACAAACACCATTTAGACTAGAGTAAGGTACACGTGCATTGCACGCATGAGATTTGGCAACCAAATTATGCATAAATACGACATTATAGCATGTAAGCTTTGAGTCATATATGCATGATGTAGATGTTAGTTTAATTCTTATAGTTCATTTCATTCAAAATCATCTAGTTTTTATAAGAAAGCTAATCTATTTTAAGATTCATGGAATTGTGCGTCGTAAGACATAAAGTAAAAACAAATAATGGCAAATCATGTAGAAAAACATTTGGGCAATTCTGATACGGAAGATTCTAGAACAAATAAGAAGTGCTTGTGTTTTGATGTTTGTGCATTATGCTTAAGTTCAACCATGGAGTCTTCTAGATTATACATGTGGCGAAATCTGGTGGAATCTAGATGATATCGAATGGCCAGTAGTGCTCAAATTTGCCATCTTGGACCATCGGATTTGCCTCATCCAATGACCATCTTTCAAAGTTAAAGTTACCCGCACACAATATAAAAAAATATAAAATATAAAATATATATATATAGGGGTATAGATATAGATATGTGATGCGAAAGCTGCCCATCATCTCCAATTAGAATAGTGTGTCCATGCACGGATGCGACATGGCCAAATGATGTCTGCCATCGGTATCTCAAATTCAAATCAGTCTGACCTTGTTCAATGTGTATACATTACAACATGCTCGTTTCCAAACCACACCGCGCAGATCTCCGTTATATTCATCCATGCATGGGTTTCAAACTTCAGGATCTCTTATTCAAATATGATCTCTTATTCAAATATTTGAATTCAACTTTACATTGATTATGACCTCACCTAGTCTTTTACAGCCACATAGTTGTCTTCTCTTTATAATTGTACCACTAATTTTCTCTTGTGCATGCATGCACACACACTACCAGTCGGCATTATCCATCGCACACATGCAATCTTTTTCTTCAGGTCGGTCTCCCATGAAGGCACACACCCACAAACATCCCCCGCTCCATCATATCGGGCATTCTTTATCTCTCACGCGTGCATGCGCAACGATCGATGTTCCTCTATGTATGTGTGTTTATAGCTAGGTATTTCATAGTTTTCCACACAAACCGATCAATCGATATATCCACTGAGGTCTCACCCTCTTTCCCACGTCCACATCGATCAATCTATACCTCTCTATATAGGATTAACATATATAGCTAATACACCCACATTAATTATATATCCAACGTCCCCCTCTCATCATCCATGCCTTCCGCTTCATCTCTCAGACGCGTGCACAATGGCGAAGACAGGGGGCAGTAAGGGCCCTGCCCCCCCCTAACATCACTATATATCGAGGCTAATATGAATGTGATCATTAGACAATTGTTGCTAAAAATGGTTTAAGTTCATCAATTGACCCTCCTCGTAAAGGATTAGCAATGCTTGGCCCCCTAGCTCATTTATTTTTCATGGCTCCACCACTGCGCGCAACAGCGCACGTTCTCGCCCCCTCTCTCTAAATATCGATCTCGCACTTGTGCATTCCTTCATAGTCTCCCTCCACTCGGCCGCTTCACCATCTTCTAGCCCCCACCGGATTTTGCCACATGTACAATCTAGCAGACTCCATGGTTGAACTTAAGCATAATGCACAAACCTCAAAACAACAGTGGTTCTCTTTTGTTCTAGAACCTTCCGTATCATTACTGCCCAAACTTTTTTTCTAGTTGAATTGCCATTATTTGTTTTTACTTTATGCTTTACAACGCACAATTCCATGAATCATAAAATAGATTAAGGGCTTCTTTGATTCAAAGGATTCTCAAAGGAATTTTGGAGGATTCTAATCATTAGGAATTTTTCCTATCTTGGTTGTTTGATTTGTAGGATTGTAAACCATAGGAATTTTTCCATACGATTCATTTGCACTAGATTTCATAGGAAACATCCCATTCACTCAAACCTCTTTCAATGAATTCTGCGTTTTTTCTATGCACAATCAAACACTCGTACAATCCTGTAGGATTCAAGACGACATTCCACTATAATCCCATGTTTTTCCTATTCCCGCGTTCTTAGCTTTTTTATAAAAACTAATTGATTTTGAATGAGATGAACTATAAGAATTAAACGAAGGGCTACATCAGGCATATATGACTCAGAGCTTACATGCTATAGTGTGGTATTTATTCATAATTTGGTTGCAAAATCTGATGCGTGCAATGCACGTGTACCTTACTAGTACTTCGAGTATGTGCAAAACACATAAATTAGAATACCAATGGCACGCTACACAGTGTCTCTCTTACAATTCATGAAGCCACGTGGCACATGTGGAGGCGTTGTCGCGACCTCCTTGCGTGGATTGATCACGGTGACGTGCTGCTGGTTCCAGAAGAATGTACTCGTCCTCCCTGAGCCATACTGGTGGTACATGCACGAAGCGAAGATGTGCACGCACGCCACGCACACACTCATTCCCTCGCACGCACACGCGGGTACACGGGCGGACAAAATTTTGTACCAAGATCCACCCCATGTGATAATTTGACTCATGTAAAGTCGTTCACTTCATTGATGGTCAACTAATACAGTGCATGCAAATTTAGTGGACGTGAGGGCGGAAGAAAGACATTATTACTCCACTGCGCGCATGCGAGTAGTTAAATCATGGGTTGCTAGTAGTACTTCCATTGGTCTCCTTCGTATTTTGTGCCAATTTTTGACAGTAACATAATATTTATGCATTTGAGCAGCATAGTACTTGAAATTTATGTTCCGCTAAACTCATCGGGAGCCGTTTCGGGCCTCGAAACCAAAACCATCAATTAATCTTTACCTTGTTCCCATCACGTTCAAAAGCCTGCTCACACCTACTAGTACGTACCAAACCTGAACGTGTTCCCACTATGCAGGTATTAGTACTAGTGCTAGTAGTTAGTTTATAAAAAGGGGAACTACCTAACCAAAAATTACTCTACCTTTCCTCCTCATAAATGCTTCTTCTTCATCCGTCGTTGCCATGGCCGGTGAGTAGAGCTCTAGGTCGGGAACTACTCATAACAAGGGAGCGGCAACCAAGCCTGCAAAAAAAAGAGGGCTCGCCGCCACGCAGAGACCTCGAAAGATCTCTCACGGGCAGGCGATGGCTCCCAGGAGTGCCCTAGCCGCGGAGGCGAACTTGCCGAGTCGGCGGAGCTGGAGTCGTTATCCCTCGACGGCATGCCTGATCAGCTCAATAAGCACCTCAATAAGCAGAAGGAGTTCATCAAGGCTTGATGAAGTTGCTGAAGGAGAGCCTCGACGACATGCCCGCTGAGCTCAATAAGCAGGGGGAGTTGACCGCCGGCTTGGTGATGCTGCTGAAGAAGAGCATTGCCTCGGAGAAGAAGGCGACCAGCGAAATCCTGCGACTTTAGGAGGACAAGGCGAAGCTCTACCACGAGATCGACCTGTTGAAGGAGAAGAATGTCGGCTGGAAGAAGCTGCATGAGAATAGTAGTTCCTCGATGAAGATGCTGCAGGCCCTCGTCATGGAACAGAAGGAGGAGTTGGCAAAGCTCCGCATCGAGCACCCGGCTGCTGTCAAGGTACGTGATGCGGCCGTGGAACAGATGATGAAGGCTCGCGTCGAGAAATCCCGCATCATGGACAAAATGAAGAAGATGGCGGAGGAGATGCGCAAGGAGATGGAGGTCGTGGATGCGATGAAGAAGCACTTACGATTCCGCAGCGAATTAGATCATTTGGGCTGATAATCTTCCTTCTTCTTTTGCTCCTGTGTTTCATCTTTTGCTTCGGGTGTTTCGTCGCACGTGTCATGTTCTCTGCAAGGCATGAATAGAACAATGCTTTTTTTTGAGGGAATGAATAGAACAATGCTAACAATGAGATGACTAGCAAATTAGATCATTTTTATCGCCATATGGCACTGGGCTGCCGTGTTTCGTGCTCCTCCATCGCAGTACTACTCCATTGGAAAACTTGAGTATACCGCACGACTCTTTGCTCCTCCTCAGGTCGTCGGCGCATTTATATGAGCAGTCAAATCACAAGGCCCTGCCTTCTAGCAGTAATGAGCCGTCAAATCACAAAGGCCCTCGCCTCTTGTGAAACCGACCAAGCTAGACTGCCCTTCCCTATAGCCTTTTAAAAAAATGTATACTTTTCTACAGTAGTAGTATCGATAAATTGCGCCATGGAGCAAAACTTGAAATTTTAAAAAAGGTGGTACATATAGAGAGCGCTCGTCGCCAAATTATGCATATAGTACTATTAAAAAGGCTAGTGACAATAATGGTGTCCAGCACAACCCACCCCTCAAATAAAACTAAGCATCCTGGAATTCTTTGACAAAACTAAGCACCCTAAAATTCTTTTACAACTAAACTGCTGGCTATATGATGTTGGCCATATATATTGTACGTATATAATGTGAAGAAACGAGTGGTAGTACTATGCCAACTAAAAGATGAAATGTAAGAAATACTAGTATGTACATGCTGAAGAGTTAAATTAACGAGAAGAAACATAACATAGTTCTACTGGGGGCTCAGCACAACACACCCCTCAAATTAAATTAAGCACACCTGAAATTAAATTTTGCAACTATTCCGGTAGACACTGCATTAGAACCACCATGAGCAACGACACTGCCACCTTACTCGGAGTCCTCGTCCACGTCCTCAACTTCGTCCTTGTCCCTCTTCCTCTTGGCTGATACTTCTTTGCTTGAACCGCACACTTGGCTCTTGCTCTTCATCCAACCCTTGTAGATATTGAAACAAAGGTAGCCATCCATTGCAGCGTAGTGGATGTGGTCTATATCTAGTACATTCTCCTGCCATCCATAACGATGAAACATGTATGGAGGTTTCTCCAGTTTACCGTACGAAGGATGAACCATGGCTCCTGCCAGGGTCAGCATTGAAGGCTGACGAGCGGACACCAACCAATTCTTCTGGAGGTCGAAGGTGTTGCCTACAACGAGGCCTATCCGACCCAGGACTTCTTTGTCGTTACCAAAGTCTACAGTAACGAATTTGACTAGGTTGCTCTTGAGGAAGTCCTTAAAATCCAGGCATTCAACGTCGGCATGGCATATGTGGTAGACCAAGCATAAGTCATGCACGCAAACCTGGATCACGGCGGGCTTCTTCCTCTCTTCGTCCTTTAGATCCTTCTCTCGTCCTAGGACTGTGGTGTACTCAACATCTAGCCCAGCGACCTACTCATCATCTGAGTATTCGAACATGCGTCTGAAGCGAGAAAGGCATCCTTTCACCGTTGCAGAAGAACGGGTGTAGATGATGTCGAACTCATCACTGATGATGGTTCTAACCTTGTACTCACCGCCGATTGTGGAGATTTGGGACGCCATGGATTTGGGAGGAGGTTTAGGATTAGTGGAACTGCCGTAATGTGAATGGACGGGACGACTATGAGCGAACCGCCATAGTATTGAAGGACGTGCAGGGACGAGTAGGAGCGAACTGCCAGCGTGCGAACAGCAGGGTAGTGGCTTTCCATTCTCCCATGATACGGGCTTCCGAGAGCCCTTGGATCTGAGATCGAACGGTTGCATGGCGTGATTCTAGACCTATGGGTGAATATCCTATCCTGGAGGGTTATTCTGCAAATTTTCAGCAACTTAGCATGCGACCGTTTGATCTCAGATCCAAGGGCTGCCAGCAGCCCGTATCATGGTCGCGCCTACCACGACCGTCGCGTCACTCGCGCAGTCGGGTCCTTGGGGATTTAACATGGTGCGTTAGGCTATCTTATGTTGGCATGTCATACATAGTCATCACTTAGTCACTCATACTACAACAAGGTTGGCTATAAGGTTGTCTATAAGTATATTTTTTTACTTCTCTCTATCTCTTACGGAGTATCTCACTAGTTGGAAAGGCATGCAAATTCCCAAACTGCTTCCTACACCTTGAATATTTTTTGCCTAACAAGTTGTGATGTGCAATTGGAATTCCAACTTGAGTACTACTACTAGTAGGAGTACCAGGGGCCAGTTCTTTTAGGCTTCTAGATTAGTAATCCCATAACTACTACCTCCGTCCTGGTTTATTGGTCCCCATTGTAATCTGTATCAAATTTTGATCATAAATTTAACTAATGAAATGTTAGTGCATGTCACATGCACTAACATTTTATTAGTTAAATCTTTGGTCAAAATTTAGCACAAATTACAATGGTGAGGAATAAACCAGGACGAAGGTACTGTACTACTAGTACTAGTTTAGAAGCCCAAATAAATGAGTGAGGCGCCTGTGTATAGGTGCTAAGGGTGCCACATAGGCAAGAAAATGATGTGGCAAAGCAATTAAAGAAGAGAGAGAGCATTAGGGTGACCCTAGGAGGAAACGGTGCTAAGCGCGTGAACCTATGCAAAATGACTATCAAACAATTAATGATGGAGTTTAATTGTTAAACAATTCAATGAGGGAGGCTTGGTTACAAAAGCTAAGCACTAATGCATTGGCGAGACTAGTTGCTAAGGTTTTAAATGCGCTTAGCACCTCACGTAAGCACCAATGCATTGGAAGCATTACCCTCCACTGTGACTAGTCTTATGGGAAAAGCTGGGGAAGCCGCCAAAAGAACTGGCCCTAGGAGTAGTAGCTAGGGATCGAGTGTGCGAGATGAACCGGAAAAAGTAAATGTAGAGAGATGAAATGCAAAAAGACGGAGGGATGTGATGGTTGCTTGTCCGTTTATTTTGCCAGGCCACTTATTACTCGGAGTGGTTGGGCTTTGTGATATGACGGCTTTACTGCCGCGCCATGAGCGGGGTGAGAGGTGAGACTCCCATGCAGCGCCGCCTTCTACACTAGTACTACTACATCGGTCGTGGTTTATCCCCCATTGAATTTGACTGAAGATTTAACTGACAAAATGTTAGTGCATGTCAACAAAAACAATATCGTATTTGAACATAGTTTTCAATGATATAATTTTAGGTGACATGCATCATCATTTATCATACTATATATAATGTTAGTTCAATTTTTGGTTGTACTAATCTATAGTAGTAAGGTGCCCGTGTGTTGCACGGAAGAGTGAAATGCATTGATCGGGGTGTTGTTTATTTTGACAAAGGATGTGGGGGTCATGTCATGTGTAACAGGCATTGATAGGTTTCTCGGACATTATTTCATCTCTAGAGCTCAGAAACATCTGGGTGAAATAGATAAAAAAGTATCTTTTGCAAACAAAAGCGTTCAACTGTTCAACCTGCATCCAAAACTTGTGAAGAAATAACTCTTATTGTGCTTTGCAGGAAATGGTTCATCATAAGTCTTTCACCAGTACTGTAGTAAAAATTCATACATGGAAGATTCTAGACTAAACCATAAATGGATACACTTTTATTCATGCACGATACTCCAATAGAGCAAGATCATGCATGGAAGTCTCCACATGCTTAGACAGCGGATTACATTGAGCGAAGACTAATGATCAACATTTAACTTAGTAATGCAGATGTCCAGGTGAACCTCCTTGGAGTCCCCATGCACATTGTTGGGGGTCAAATAATACCATGCGTCTTACATGTCCACATCGGCGGGAAGGTCCCAGCTCGTCAGAGTCCAAGTCAGCTTGACGTAGCCAGTGTCGCCGCCCACGGATCTCCGAGGGGTAGTAATAGTGAGCACGCACCCGTACATTGGCCTCGTGTCAGTGTCAGCGTCAGCGGCTTCGCCCCTGACGCACACTACAGAGATGTGGCGGCAGCCTGCGCGGGCCTCATTGGTGGCCATGATCAAGAGGAAGACGCTGCCGTCCTCCTCCAAGATTAGCAGGCGGTGCTGATCCTCCAGTGACTCCGGCACGGTGAGCGGGTAGCACGTCCCGTACTTGATGTTCTTCGCCAAGGGCCAGTAGTGATCGCCGCACGCTTGCGTCAGGTGATGCACGATGTCCGCCGGCGAGCCCCAAAATGGCACCGAGCACTCATAGCAGTAGACGAAGGGCTCCTTGCAGGCATCGACCAGGCCGTCCATGAAACGGGAGTGGCTGTAGGGACGTTCTGCCAGTTGAATATATGAGCAAGTTACTACGAGATTTACTACAAAATAAATCATGACGGCTATAACAGAGATTAAACTAATCATGCGGACTAGCATAGTAGATGAACAGATCGAGTCTAGGACATAGAGTAGAAACATGAATTCTACCATGATTTCTAATAGGAAGGACAGAAACACATACGGTGCAATGGAGCAGCACCATTGGCGTTGAGGTTGTCACCCATGTCGTTGAGGAAGAGGTTTCCGAGGTCGGGGAAGAAGTCGTCGTCAGTGAAGTCGTCGCTGCTAGCAGTCACGAGAGTGCACTCCCCAAATGTCAACAGCGCCCGCCGAATGGAGCGCAGGAGGGAGTGGCTGTAGGGGATGTTGCGGCCGCCGAATGGAGAGCAGGAGGAGCCCATGAAGCAGTAGATGGTGCTCCTGCCTAGTCTCTTCTTTGTTTTTTATAATATACTAGTTGTAGTTGTCAAATCGAATAGTACTGCACCGTCCACTGCACGCCCGGCTGAGCACGCCTCCTCGCCTCCATCAAACCCCTCCGTTAAACCTGCATGCAAACCGAGAAACCTACTCCGGCCCGCGGGAGGAAATTTGCCGGTTGCCACGGGAGGGTTATTCTGCAAATTTTTAGCAACTTAGCATGCGACCGTTTGATCTCAGATCCAAGGGCTGCCAGCAGCCCGTATCATGATCGCGCCTACCACGACCATCGCGTCGCACGTGCGGTCGCGCCCTTGGAGATGTAACACCGTGCGTTAGGCTATCTGATGTTGGCATGTCATACATAGTCATCACTTAGTCACTCATACTACAACAAGGTTAGCTATAAGGTTGGCTATAAGTGTATTTTTTTACTTCTCTCTATCTCTTTCTTCGTACTCCCTCCGTCCCATAATATAAGAACGTTTTTGACACTACTGTAGTGCCAAAAACGTTCTTATATTATAGGACACATGGAGTACTAGTATTTATTGCATTTGCCAAGGAGTGACCTCTTCCAATGAAATGGTGTTGCTAAGTTTGCTTCATTTAATTAGCTATAGACTCAAAATTGTCTTTTCACCTAGGTACACGCGCTTAGCACCGTGAGGGAGTCCTGGACTAGGGGGTGTCCGGACATCCGGACTATCATCGTCCGCCGGACTCCAAGACTACGAAGATACAAGATTGAAGACTCCGTCCCGTGTCCAGATGGGACTTTCCTTGGCGTGGAAGGCAAGCTTGGCGAATACGGATATGTAGATCTCCTACTATTGTAACCGACTCTGTGTAACCCTAGCCTCCTCCGGTGTCTATATAAACCAGAGGGATTTAGTCCGTAGGACAACACACATTACAGGGTGAGACTTTTCTCCCCGGACAGATCTTCGTATTTGGTGGCTTTGCACTGCGGGCCAATTCGCTTGGCCATCTGGAGCAGATCGAAAGCTACGCCCCTGGCCGTCAGGTCAGATTCGGAAGCCTAAACTTCACGGCCGATGTCCGCGGAGACTTGATCTTCGACGGACTCGAGCCATAGCCAAGCGCGCCGCACTGTTGCGATGGGCATGATCTAGCTCTGCCGCCGAACAGTGCCTTGGTGGCCGCACACGAGTCCGCTCCGGCCATTAGTCCAGAGCCGATTGCCCAGATAGAGGATCGGTGGATGGACACCGCCTCGGGGGCTTCAACTCCCACGGCGATGGAGCCGAACACTAATCTTGTCCCTCGCAAAACTCGTGATTCCGAGGTGCCGGACTCCGAACCTCCCACGCCCCTACCAATCAAATCGGATTGGGCGCCGGTTATGGAATTCACCGTCGCAGACATCTTCCAACACTCGCCCTTTGGCGACATTCTAAACTCACTAAAGCATCTCTCGTTATCGGGAGAGGCCTGGCCGGACTATGGCCAGGATGGTTGGGATGCGGACGACGAAGAAATTCAGAGCCCACCCACCACCCACTTTGTAGCCACTGTCGACGATCTAACCGACATGCTAGACTACGGCTTCGAAGACATCAACGGCATAGATGACGACGCCGGAGACGAACAAGAAACAGCGCCTATAGGGCACGCGAGGACCACCTCATCATACGACATATACATGGTGGATACTCCAAAAGAGAGCGATAACGAGGACCAACGGGCCGCGGCAGAGGATAACCCCGCCGATAAACAACCAAATCGGCGGCGCAGACGCCGCCCTAAGCCCCGCCTCGACAACAACAACGCTCCTAAGGACCCCGCATTACAGTAGGGCACAAAAGTGGACGACGAGCATGCAGATAAGCAACCGTCCAAACAGGACAAGTCAGATAATCAGTCCAGGCCCGGCGAAAATGACGGTTCGGTCGATCTCACGCCGGACACGCCGCCGGAAGGTAAAAACCTTCGGAAAAGACTCGTCAACACCGCAAGAAGCTTGAAGAAAGAAAAACGGAAGCTCAAAACAGCGGAAGACACACTCAGAATGAGGTGGAGCAAAGTACTCAAAACCGCGGATAAATACGGCAATGGCCACGAATCAAAGAGCTACCCGAAGCATAAGCTGCTACCAGAATTCGACGACGAGGCCATAGAGCCCCCACAGTCAAAAAATAAAGAGGCTGCCTGGTTGGATAGACGGCCGGATGACAGGCCAAATTCTGAAAGCGGTGCCACACATAAACAAACCAATGAACTTGGAAGGACAGATGGCCCAGCCAGGTCCATCTACGGGCCAAAGAAGAAGGCCCCAGGAAGCAAGGCAACACGTCAAGTGTCCAAAGATAGCGGCACACCCAAACACAGGGGCGCCGCACACCCACTATGTTTCACCAATGAGGTGCTGGACCATGAATTCCCAGCAGGATTTAAACCAATAAACATAGAGGCCTACGATGGAACAACAGACCCCGGAGTCTGGATCGAAGATTATATACTACATATACACATGGCCAGAGGAGATGATCTCCACGCCATAAAATACCTACCCCTCAAGCTCAAAGGGCAAGCCCGTCATTGGCTTAAAGGCCTCCCAGAAAACACTGTGGGAAGTTGGGAAGAGCTCGAGGACGCGTTTAGAGCAAACTTTGAAGGGACTTATGTCTGCCCTCCGGATGTAGATGATCTAAGTCATATAACTCAACAGCCCAGAGAGTCAGCGCACAAATTCTGGAACAGGTTCCTCACTAAAAAGAACCAAATAGTCGACTGTCCGGACGCCGAAGCCTTAGCAGCTTTTAAACACAACGTCCGAGACGAATGGCTCGCCAGACACCTCGGCCAAGAGAAACCGAGGACAATGTCCGCGCTAACAAGCCTCATGACCCGCTTCTGCGCGGGAGAGGACAGCTGGCTCGCAAGATGCAGCACCAGCGACCCAAGTACATCCGAGATAAGAGATGGAAATGGAAAATCACGGCGCAGAAAAGAGCAGCGCCGGAATCAAGAGAAAAGCCCAAAGAGCACGGCAGTCAACGCCGGATTCAAAAGCTCGCGGCCAAACAACAAAACACCGCTTCTTAAGGATGACGGCGATGAGCTGTCCAACTTAAACAAGATTTTGGGTCGGATATGTCAAATCCACAGTACCCCCGGAAGGCCTGCAAACCATACCCATCGAGACTGTTGGGTTTTCAAACAGTCCGGCCGACTAAACGCCGAACACAAGGGGCTCGACGCGTCAAGCGAAGACGATAAACCCCACCAACAGAGCACCGGAAAACAAAAGACTTTCCCACAAGAGGTCAAAGCAGTAAACTCACTTCATGTGATAATACGGAAAAATAGTGCAACACTTCTTAAAAAGAGCCTCGCACAGTCCAACCCAGCATACCATAGAGATTGGATTTCAAAACCAATCACTTTCGACCACCTGGACTATTCCAGAAGCGTTCGAAACGCGGGACGGACTGCCCTGATATTGAATCCCATAATCGACGGATTACAATTTACTAAAGTCCTAATGGACGGAGGCAGCGACTTAAACCTGCTGTATTCAAACACAATCCGCAAGATGGGGATAGACCCTACCAAAATTCGACACAGCCGCACTTCCTTCAAAGGAGTGACGCCGGGCCCTTATGCCAAGTGCACAGGCTCCCTATTACTAGAAGTCGTGTTGGGATCACCGAACAACTTTCGGTGCGAAAAACTAATTTTTCATATCGTCCCATTTAAAAGTGAATATCAAGCACTCTTGGGACGAAAGGCTTTTGTCCGTTTCAACGCCATACCACATTACGCGTCTCTTACACTCAAGATGCCCGGTCCGCGTGGCATCATCTCAGTGCGAGGGTCACCCAAAGACCCCGGACACGGATAGACGAGTCCGGCATCAGTAGGCTAGGGGCTCCCTAGCCGCACACCCATTCACAAGGGGCTGCGCGCACAAACAACCGCGGGTTCATTTAAACCCCGCTTTGCTTATTCATATTTTTTCTTTCACACATACCTTTTTTTCACATGAATTGTTTTCAAACTAAGCGTTCCTCGCTTTTTACAGATGAACAACGTGCATACCCGTCCAAGATAACGGCACAACGGAGACACAGGCGCAGACGTGCAGTAGGGACCCGTTGCGAGGATTCTTTTCAGATTAAGACCCTGCGTAAACCTTTTTTTACTGTCTCTTGTTGTTATTCTCCCTTGGTTTCTTCCTATAACCAAAGCGGAGCCTGACATTTTGGCATCGGCCGCGTCAGAAGACCATGCCCGTACCTGGACACTAGGGGCTTAGGGCATTATTCTGCCCATTATCATAAAGACCGAACACCTCAGGGTGTGTTCCGCGTCTCGAGTTAGGCATTATATGCATCAGCTCCGAATCATGTCTTTGGTCAAATGTTGGGTTTGCCCGGCTCCTGTGTTTTGCTGCCTTACGTTCCGTATCATCGGCTAACGCGGCACCAGGAGAACTACTGCGATTGTGCCCCAGTTCGGCTGGACGAGCACCTCAATAGAGAAAGCCGAAAACTGACTGTCATGATATAGCGAGAGACTGGTCAACCACTCGATCGACCACCAGAATGTTTAGAATTCCCCGCTTTGTCGAAGGACCGTTTCCCGGTCAGGCACACACGCGCCCCGAAATCGGAGAAGCGCGGTGCCCCCAGGGGCTATATCGTAGCCCCACCCTCGAACTCCACTTGCTAAGTGAAAGTGATAAAGCATTATAGTCCGGATTGCCTCGTTCGCTACGCTACCACCTCCTTAACAGGACCGAGACATCGGATTAAGTGTGAAAATGCGCTATTTTTGCGAACACCCCCGCACCTTGTGCGTGGGGGCTGAAGCCGAAGACTGCAATCTTTCAGGTTATACAAAATATACGCAAACGGCCGCATAGGAGAAGTTTCACTACTTGGGACGCACAAGTATAAAAAGCAGCCATAGCATAATCATCATTTTACAAGCTAAAACGTTCATTTGAACGTGACATTTTTTGAGCACTGCGACTCTATTACACGAGCGCCACGCATAACCTCACCGAAATAGTGCTCGGCGGGGTGCCGGCTTTCATCCGAACCCTGGGCGGCAACAGCGGTGGCATCCATCTCTGTCCAATGTGCCTTCACACGGGCAAGAGCCATCCGCGCGCCCTCGATGCAGGCCGACCGCTTCATCTCCTTGATATGCGGCACCGCTCTAAGGAATTGCTGCAGTAAGCCGAAGTAGGTCGTCGCCTTGGGCCTCTCTGGCCAAACATGAGCCACGATGTCAGTCACGGCAAGTCCGTACAATCTATTTAGCTCGGCCCATTCGGCCAACCGGTCGGTCAACGAAAGTGAGCGATCCGGACTATGGAATTGAGACCAAAATAGATCTTCCGTCTTATGATCCTTCTGGCTCCGGAAGTGCTCAATGGCATCAGCCACACTTGCCGCTAAGTCCATATACGGATCCTCCGGACTCCACAGCCGATCAAATTGAGCATACTTTTGATCCATAAACCGGCGACGCAGCAGATAAGGCTTGCCAGCCACGATATCTCCGGCCTGGCGCAGCTCCTCCCTCATGGCCCGCATTGCAGAGCGGGCATCCTTGGCCTCGGCAGTGGCCTTCCTCAGGTCTTCCCGCTCCGATAAGCGCTCCTTTTCAAGAGCCTCATTGCGGTCGGCAGCATCTTTTACTTTCACGGCCAATTCGGCCACCTCTTCCCTGCTTAGGCAGTGAGCAGCCCTTTCGGCTTTCAACTCCTCGGCCGCCCTCGAGGCAGCCGCGTCACTCCTTCGGGCTTGCTCCTTAGCTTGAGCAAGTCCGGCCCGAAGGCTCTCCACAGCAGCAGCACCGTCTGTATAACAGCATATAATTTATCAGAGGAGGGCTTTAACCCCATTGATAAAGCGACTGTGGAGAACTCATTTACCTTGCGACTCGTCAAGTCGCCGGTTGACAAGTGCAATGTCCGCATCCGCCGCGTCAAGTTGCCGCATTAACTCGGCAACCCCACTAGTCCGGCTAGCCCTCGGACTATCCGCCACCTGCATAGGAACGGCGACACTCATTACTTGCGATTTCGATCCTCGGCACACTGTCGTTCTCGACAAGCTACCGAGTCTCAGGGGCTACTATCTATACAGGGCACACTTTTATGTGCAAAACTGTCAAAAAATAGAACGTGCCTCATTTTCGCGTACCTCAAGTCCCGCCAGCAAACTCATAGCGGCATTACGCAATCCACTCTCAGTGGACGAAATCCTTCCAATCACCATACGCATCAACGCACGGTGATCTTCTGAGATGGACGCCCTCTCAAGCAGATTCTTCAGTTCTCCCGGCCGGATACCAGCGGGCGCCGAACTCTCCGGCCCCTCCGGACTCGGGGATACCCTCCGTGAAGATACTTCAGGCTCGTCTGCCTTATCTGACGGCGCAGCAGACGGAGGCGTTTCGCTCTCCATCATCTCCGGAAGAAGGTCCCTCGAAGACGAACTCATCTGAGAAGGCTGCAAATCCGAACTGCATGATAAAAATTTCGGTTACCCACAGAAGCACAAATGGAGGCATTTTCTTACTAATGAAATCCCCTTTTCATACTCACGGCTCGCTGGAGGGCTGATTCTTTGGCGATGATTGTGCGTCCGGATTCTCTCGGGACGCCGGACCCCCCGGGGAAGATCTCTTCCCCCGTTTAGGGACTTTGGCCTCTGGATCCTCGGAGGCGGTCCTCTTCTCCCCCTAGAAGGAAGGGTTTTTGATTCCCCCCTCTTTAGATGCCCCTTTGGGCGAAATAATAGCTCCTCTATTTTCCCCATCGCTCCCTTCTATGGGTGCGACCTCCAACATTCTGACCAGCACGGGCTCCAGTGCGGTCTCTGGGAGGGGGGCCGGACACCTTATCAGCCTCGATCGCGCCACCCACTCCTGTGAAGGGTAATGGGTCAGGAGGCGAACTCTTGAAAAGCAGATAAACAGAACGTCCGGACTCTGACCTATTTACCTGAGTATCTGGGCGATTGCGGCTTAAGCCTGCGTCCTCGGCCAATTCCGGACACGCCACCCGCGGTCCGAAGAACAACTTGTACATCTCCACGGGTGTCGCACCCATGAAGTGTTGGAGAATCCGAGGTCCCTCCGGGTTGAACTCCCATGGACGGAGAGGACGGCGTTTGCAGGGCAGAAGATGCCTGATTAGCATAACCTGCATCACCACAACCAGATTGATCTCCCTCGCCTGGAGGTCTCGGATCCGGCCCTGCAATAAGGGCACGTCTTCGGACAACCCCCAATTGAGCCCTTGGTTGACCCACGACATCAGTCGGCATGGAGGTCCCGAGCGGAATGAAGGCGGCGGCTTTTGCTTGCTGCCCTTCGGAGCGGTGATATAGAACCACTCCTGCTGCCACAGTCCGAGTTCCTCTTGGAAGGAACCCTCGGGCCACGGGGCATCGGCCTTTTTGCTTATGGCCGCCCCGCCGCACTCCGCTTGACGCCCCCCGATCATCTTCGGCTCCACATTGAAGGTCTTCAGCCACAGGCCGAAGTGGGGAGTGACGCGGAGGAAGGCTT
Organism: Triticum timopheevii; assembly: GCA_963921465.1. Taxonomy (NCBI): domain Eukaryota; kingdom Viridiplantae; phylum Streptophyta; class Magnoliopsida; order Poales; family Poaceae; genus Triticum; species Triticum timopheevii. Next base: position 177,155,507 of record OY997272.1, read on the forward strand.
CGCAGACGATAATGAATGCGGAGATATGAAGGATGGACTCCGGAGCCAAATCATGAAAATCCAGCCCATAGTAGAACATGAGCCCTCTCACGAAGGGGTCCGTCGGGAAGCCTAAACCCCGACGGAGGTGGGATACGAAGACAACGTATTCGCCGGGCTCGGGGGCGGGCACGGCCTGCCCTTGGGCAGGCAACCTGTGCGAAATCTCGTAGGCCAGGTACCTGGCCTCACGTAACTTCAATATGTCCTCCTCCGTGATGGAGGAGGGGATCCACCGGCCCTGGGGGTCGGAGCTGGACATGGTTGAGAATCCGAAGCGCTCGAATCTGAGGCCCTAGGTGTTAGAACTGGGAGCGAGGAAGAGATTCGATGCGAGATTGAAGAAAAAGAACGAGCCTTGGTCCTCTTATAAAGGGGAAAAATACCAAGAGCCGTCTCCGTGACCGTTTGGGATTCACCTTCGATAGAGGAGGCGTGGCGACGGGCACGGTTGGGTTACCCACGCATGTATTGATGAGAATCCCGGAATAAGGGGAACACGATCTCTGCTTCGACAAGACGTGCCAAGGAAACCGCTTCGCTAAACGTGCTGAGGTGGTATAATAAAAAAACAATTCAAGTAAAGGCTCGGTAGCGGTGTGATGTCATGCCGCATAATACGTCAGCAGATTGCACTGGTGTACATTTTATTCTCTCTACGGTGGAATGTGGAATTTATTTTGCAGAGCCGGACACTATCCTGGTGTTCATGATCTTCTCTGGATTATTCAAGGGAGGAACCCGCCTTGCAATGCCGAACATTATGCGCGCCGGACTTATCGTCATTGAAGCCTGGTTCAGGGGCTACTGAGGGAGTCCTGGACTAGGGGGTGTCCGGACAGCCGGACTATCATCGTCCGCCGGACTCCAAGACTACGAAGATACAAGATTGAAGACTCCGTCCCGTGTCCGGATGGGACTTTCCTTGGCGTGGAAGGCAAGCTTGGCGAATACGGATATGTAGATCTCCTACCATTGTAATCGACTCTGTGTAACCCTAGCCTCCTCCGGTGTCTATATAAACCGGAGGGCTTTAGTTCGTAGGACAACACACATTACAACAATCATACCATAGGCTAGCTTTAGGGTTTAGCCTCCTTGATCTCGTGGTAGATCCACTCTTGTACTACCCATATCATCAATATTAATCAAGCAGGACGTAGGGTTTTACCTCCATCGAGAGGGCCCGAACCTGGGTAAAACATCATGTCCCTCGTCTCCTGTTACCATCCGCCTAGACGCACAGTTCAGGACCCCCTACCCGAGATCCGCCGGTTTTGACACCGACACACCGTTTCTTCCTTGGGTCACCAAACTAGTCTCTCTCTTCTTGATTAACTTGCCACATCAGACTTTATGCCTATGTGGCAAGCTTAGCACCTGTAGGAGCAAGTAAGGCTGCTTGTAATGGGAGTAGTATCATGCATGCTATCTATGCAATCTTGATGAGGTGACATCGAATTAAGTGAAGAAAAGAGAGAGTTGAGTATCATAATATGATACTGTAGTATCGTATTAAATGATGTGCTACTATGTGTCATGCATGACAATAAATAAACTATCCTATGATACCAACACATGATACTATGCATTACGGATGTAGTATCATACAAAAGTATCAAATGCATGATACTAGTATATGATACTCTCCATTATGACCAACCTAAGTACAATAGTGCGCTTTACATGGCATTTTTGCATATGTGGAGGAAAGAGAGGCAAGGAAAAAGTGTAGAAGTGGGCTCTCATGCAAGAGGCAGCCTCTACTACATGGTGGAGCATTGGGAGAGGCACCTGTATGGAGGTGGTCAGGAATCGGGAGACTCACGCCGGTCGTAGCGCCGCAGTTAAAATGATAATGGCAAGTCAAATCACGTGGCCCTACCCGTCCAGCAGTAACTCGCTGTCAAATCACACAGCCCTACGTTTGCAGCAGCCTACTCCGTCGTCTTCTCGCGTCTCTGTCGAACCGACTAGGTGGAACTGCCCCGCCGCCTACCGCGCAGGAAAAGCCCCGTGCTCGACTTTTAAATAGTATACAGTATACTAATTTTGTATCCATGGATTGCGCCATGGAGCAAAGCCTCTAGAAAACGGCGGTACACATGTACGGAGTATACAACACGCCCGTCGCATTCGCGTCGCACCCCAGACGGTCGATCGGTCTGGCACGCTGCTCTCCGAATGGAATGCGCGTCATATTGCATTTGCACACACATGTGGGACCGCAATTGAGAACCGACCATAGGCACACACCCGGCCCCGCAAGTCGGGTGACTTAATAGAAGAGGAAGACGAGTGATAATACTAGAGAAGTGTTGTACTACGTACGTTGGTGCCTGGACGATCCCTGCAAGACACGGAAGATCAGTTCGTCCATGCATGTGACCAGACTCCAGCAAACACGCCTGAATTGGCTATCGTCTACATATCGTGCAGGCTGTGTTGTACATGGCTGTAGTTGTGGTGAGAAATCTAAAAAATGGTTTCTTGTCATCTCGCAAAATTAGGTGTCATGTGCTTCGGATCACTGCAAGGGTTAAACATCGACAACTGAGTTGGGCTTGTCATTGGGGGCACATGCACGAAGACTACTCGGCTGCCATCTAGGTTAAGCCGGCTATCTTAATTAGGACATCTATCGACAGACCCCTTTTCTATGAGTTTATCTTTATTTTGAGCTTTGTTCCTCGTCTAGTTTGTCCGTCGGGATTCATGTTATCTCCTTTGGGCAGTGAGGTTATGATTTCTTGTCATGTGGCATTTTTTCGTGTTATATGTTATAATCCGGCGCTTCAGATCAAAATGACGACAACTGCGCCTCCGGGCCATGTGCATGAAGACTTCTCGACTGCCATTGACGAGGTCAAGCCGGCTCCGGTAGACAAAAGAAAACTAGTACTACTCCACTATATAGGCAGGAGCCTCCGCGCTTGCTTGCTAGTGTTGCTCTCTTCACACTGTCTCGGTCTCTCCATATCTAAACACGACAGTGGTGGCCACACTCTCTCTCTATCCGCTCACCGCTGGTCATAGATCCAGCCGGATCCTCTCTGATGGGGAAGGTGAGAAGGTGCAACGTTCACGCGGTCGTCCTCGGCAACGGCTCTTACCCACTGTTGGCGCGTCCCGATCAGCCTGCCTTGCTGTTCTCTCCCAAGCACCGCTAGCGAGGGAGGGCCTCCGACCCCTTCTTCCTCACTGTCGTAGTGTGGGCAGATCTGGCCTCCCGCCGCCCACCTAGCGACATCCGGGCGACCATCAAGTATAACTTCCTTCGAAACCGGCCTTGCTCTACTTCTCGAGCTCCTGACGTCGCTGCATTTGTATCTTTTACTATTTCTCAGGCCCCTTCATAGATAGGATCAACCGGCTGTTTGAAAACCACCTAATTTTTTTACGTTTAAGAGGTAAAACTAGTTCATGCACTCGAGTCTAGTACTACTTGGTTCAAACAAGGAAGAAAGGGGGTGGGGGTGGGGGGTGGGGGAGGATTTGTTACCTGAATCTAGGACTTGGTCGAAAGAGGAAATAATGGGGGCGAAAAGTAGCAGAGACTGGCTATCCAACTGGTCTCTAGGTCTAATAGGGAAATAAAGGGAAACACAGTACAAACTCAATATAAACCCGATCTATTGGTTGAAAAAGGAAAGAAAGTGGGGACTGGGGTACAAGTCAATAGACTAAGTCCAGCACTAGATTTGCTAGCCTCACACAGTATAAGGTGGCTATACCGAACAAAAATGGGACCAACCCAGATATCCTGTTCTGATGTTTGTTGCCCCGAGCCACTCTTATGTAATGCCACTGGTAAAATGTAGCAGTCGCACTGTAAAAATTAAGGACACGTTAAACCAATGTTGTTTTCAATGTAATGCCTCCAGTAATATGAATCAATGGCACTTTTTTACATGTCCTGCTAAATTTCCCATTAAGATAAGTTGGTTCTTTTCGTTAGAAATGCAACTGTCCTGGTCCGCCTACTCTCCCGTGCCCAAAGTAACATCGTATTTAACGGTTGTCATAGTTAATCCTAATGCCCACACTAATATCTAGCAATGCCACTGCTTTATAAATTGCTACTGTCCTTGTAGGATTGCCATTCAGATAAGGAACATGCTTCTTTTCATTTGATGCATGTTTCATCACTTGTTAGTCACCCTCCTTTCCACTTTTTTTGTGTAAACAGAGATATACATTCACGCTCGATCTTAGTTGAACTGCACAAATGATATCCAAATTATAGTTGAGCATTCCAGGAGCTTCACAACCAACATTGATGTTGCTGAATTTTATTGCAACTAATGAAGAAGAAGCTCTGTGGGTTTCGTTTTCTGATGGAAATGGAACCGGGGCTGGAGCCCTTTTCTTAAAAAATGTTGAAGAAGAAGCTGCTAGCTCACGAGACATTGCTTCATTTTAGGTGAACTGCACCAAAAGGTCCCATGAATTGAATCATCCATGTTGGTGACTGAAAGAGCCAGCTTTAGCATCCCAGTCTAAGCACCCCCGGCCTCCATCCTTGCGACGCACGGTACACCTCGTTTGCCACCTGCTCGACCCTAGTGTCACTGATAAAATGAAGTAATAATACAATTAAAATAGAGCGAGTGTCATCTCTATCATTTCATTCCAATGTAGATAAAGAAAGTGCTTCTCTTTGTTAATGTATGTTTCATCAACTAGTCCCATTGTTAATGTTTAATCGTTTCTGCAAACTGGGGTGCTTAATTTTAGTTGATATGTACAAAAATAGAGATTTGAATGTCTCAAGGCGCCTCCTTGTACTACCGCTGTACACTGATGTTCATCGCTGGCAGAAGGTGTATTTGGGAGACTTGGGACGATGTCCAGTATGAGGCGTACCGTATGAGGCGTTGCAGGGCCCATCTTGCCCTCGCAGCATGGCATACTATGATACTATCGCAATATTTTCTTCTATTTATTTTGTGTGTTTCATCAACTAGTGCCACTATAATGTAATCACACTTTTTCATTATCTGTGCAAACAGGGTTATTCAGCTGCATTTTGGTGGAACTGCATAAATGTACGTATGGAACCGACATATATGCAGAGTGCGAGGTGTGCCAAGTGAAAATTACTGACACCAACCATGCTGCATGCACGCATTGGCATCCACCACCACCAGTGGGATGTGTGGCGCCCTCTGTGGACGGATCTTTCTCGGCAGCAAATCATCTAACCAAATACTAGTAGCTTATATTGGCAGTTTTCTAGGGAGTACTCTTTTCTGAAAGAAGCACCAATCTATTTTTCTTTATTTGTACACCGTGTCACAACTTTGACCCAAAGGTCCAGAGCTATTTTAGGGTGATTGGCGTAGTACTCGGAGACTGATTGTAAGCATGATTTTCATTAGCTATCACACTGATTGTAAGCATGAGCAGGTGGAAGATTAGGTTAGTGCGAAGCTTACCTTAAACCCTACCGCCTCCATTGAAATGAGGCGAGCATCGAGGGAACCGTGGATAACGGCGGGGAAGCGACGTCACGCCATCCGGCCTCCTCTTGCGGTGGGAGAACGAATACTCCTGTGGCTCTAGCTGGCTCTGCACCCTCACGAACGACACACCATACTCGATCGATTCGCTATCCTCTGGGTGCTTGACCTTCGACCTGTACGCCCACCACCTCAGCCTGACTGTCGCCTCGGGCAAATTTCTCTGCTCCATCGCCCAGAGGAGATACTCGATGAACTCGGAGGACTGCGGCGTGACTGCCGCCGAGGAGTACATGTACATTGCCGCCCTCATCGCTGCTGTCTCGCTCTTTTGCATACATTGCCACATGGCCCGCACCATCCTTGAAATCTCCCACTCATTGTCAAACCAAGTAAGGATCTCCTTCAACCTAGCTAACTTTGCCTGGTCGCCACCGGCGATCTGCCTGATTCGCTGCTGCATCCTCTCCATAGATGTCCTTCTGAGTGGTCCGGTGCTAGCTTTGGAAGATGGGAGGAGAGACGGTGGTCTTGCAATAGAGAAGACGGAGAGGCAAGACGGTGGTTTTGGAATGGAGATGATGGAGAGGAGAGGAGGTGGTTTTGCAATGGAGAAGATCATAAGAGGGAGAGGCGGGACAGTGGTTTTGGAATGGAGATGATGGAGAGGAGAGGAGGTGGTTTTGCAATGGAGAAGAGGGAGAGGAGCGTGCGGCAGCGTTTTAGGATTGGACGAGAGGGCCGGTGCGCCGTGACTGGATCAAAATCAAAATCAATTTACCCTTCAATTAAGAAAGCGACCCACATTAACAAGTCTCCCTTTTATTTTGGGTCATGATTGACCATGATTTTCGCACATAAAATATATGTTATATGTTGCAAAAATAATATAATTTGAAAGTACATTCAGATACGAACCAAACGATACAATTTTTGGTGACATGCATTCACATTTTGCTTGTCAAATACAATACGTTGTCAAACTTTGAACCGAAATACGCAACAACAAAAAAATACTTCCAAGACCAGCGCCGCTCTTCCGCTCTTCTCCTCTTAAACCACCGCCGCTCCTCTCCTGTTCCAATCTAAATCCAGCGCCGCTCCTCTCCTCTTCCATTTCAAAACCACTGCCCCTCCTCTCCTGTTCCAGTCCAAAACCAGTGTCACTCCTCTCCCGTTCTAATCCAAAACTAGTGCTGCTCCTCTCCTCTTCCATTCAAAAACCACCGCCGGCGAGTGAAGGTGTTGTGGAGAAGTAGATCGATGGAGGAGCACAACCGATATGTGAGGATCGCAGACGGTGACCCTGTGAAGCTAGCTAGGATGTTGGAGATACAGTATTGGTTTGACAACAAGGACCAACTAGTGGCGACGGCGACATCCATGGCCAAATATCTGCAATAGAGCAAAAAGGCGGCGATACTCCCAGAGGGAGTCGCGCTGGAGTACATAGAGCTTCTCCTCTGGGCCATGGAGCAAACAGATTCATCGAATCCGATCGTGAGGGAGCGGTGGTGGGAGTATCAATCCCAGATGGAGCATCCACCAGAGATTGAAGGATCGAGCATCTACAGGGTGCCGTTTGTGAGGGTGTCCTGCCAGAGCGAGCCGGTGGAGTCTTCGTCGACCGAACCCAACTGCAAGAGGGGAAAAGCAGTTGGCCCGACGACGCTTCCCTGCCATCGTCTCCCTCTCCATTCACATCGTCTCACGGGGCGACTGTCTGCCGCCAAGGAATTGGAGGGGACTGCCCCCCCAGCCCAATAGTCGGGCAGGTTGTGAATTGTCAGGAGCAGCTTAGGGTTGTCAGTATTTACAGGTTGTGAATTGTGTTTTGTGTTGTGTATTTTGAGAGTACTTTCAGATATGAATGTCTTTTGAATTTCAGATTTGCAGTATTGAGCATATGAAGTATTTTATGATTATAGAGAGCTATTTTTAGCACTTAAAAAAATGTAGTTTCATAGGAGTATAAAAGTGCAGACAATGTGATTCTCAGAGAAGAAATTGCAAGTTTCAGTTTCAGATAAGAAACTACAAGTTCAGTTTCAGATAAGAAACTTCAACTTTCAGAGGCAGAGCACTTATATTAACACAACCTTTTTAAACAGGGTTAACATCATGTTGGAAGTTTTATTCATGGTCGAAAACTGAACTACCAGCCAGTTAACATCATGTTGATGAAAATTCATGCATAACACATCTTCATATGATGCACAGTCAAAATGCCCACACAATGTCGAGTGTGCGAAACACAGAGAAAACGAGGGACGAAGTTTTGGCAAGTGTTGGACGTGGTTTTGGGCTACCCCATCTAGGCTTTCAATTTTAACATGCGCAGCCCACGACCTCTGATGGTAGGTCCATAGGCCTGTTTGTATTTTCTTGAGGGACGTCATGTATCGACCGGCCTATGGACCTCCCATCTGAGGTTTTATTTTTCCTGAATATTGGCAGCCCAATTTATGTATTTTTTTGAAGAAAACGCAGAGGTCTGTTCTATTTTTCTATATAAGAATAGGAACGCCAGGTCCAACTTATGTTTCCCTTCTAACTATATTATACATATTTAATTATTTTATATGTTATTATATATTATTTTTATTGTCATTGTCGGTGGGAAACGACACCTAGGGGATCACTGGAATCCCTTCTGCGGTTGCGGGGTGCGGAATCGTGAGAAGAGCGGGACTAGGGGATGGCACACTGAGGATTTACCCAGGTTCGGGCCGCAAAGATGCGTAAGACCCTACGATCCTCCTTTGGTGGTTGTATTAGTGTTCTTGAGCTCTTGAACTAGCTCTGGGGCTGCGAGGTTCAAAAGAGCCGAATCCCCTCTTAGTATGCCATGGGCCTCCTTTTATGGGTGAAAGGGGCTGCCACAGTGGCACACAAGAGGTGGAAAGTGCTACAGCGTTGCGAGGTTATCGCTAGTATTACAGGACAAGATGCATTAAATGCGAGGCTCAGGTGTCCGTCACTTTATTGGGGGACAGGGGTTAGGCCCGTCCCGTCCGTCGCCGCCCCTCCTGGCTTCGACACACGCCCCGGCCAGCAACGCATGCAGCGCCACGTAGGCAGGCAGGCAGCTGAGGTGGCGCGGTGGTGGAGCCTCCATGAAGGTCTGCATGCTGCCACGCAGGTGCCTGCCCAGCTAGTTGGGTTGGCGGCTGCGCACGAACGGCAGTAGGAACCTGGCTGGTGCGGGCCTAGCGGTGGCCTTGCCAGGATGCTTGGCGACGGTCTTGCCGGGTGGCCCGGCAAGGGTCTTGCCGGCGCGCCGGCTTCCCCGGCAAGGATCTTGCCGGGGGATCCTGTGGGTTTCTTCGGTGGGGACGACCGCCTTCCTATCCCCATTTGATCTTGATTGTTCTATGTCTTCACAAAGATCTGCATGCCACCAGGGAGGTGCCTCCCGAACCCTGTCCAGACGAGACTGCTCGGCGTCGGTGGGCTCGAAGGTGGCTCGCTCGGTGGGTGTGGACGAGCTGCCCCGGCAAGGATCTTGCCGGGGCTGCCCCCGGCAAGGGTCCTTGCCGGGGCAACCTGTATTGCTCGTGCAACCTTTGTGGTCTTGGTCCTTTGTTGTTTTGCTTTGCTTGTCCCTGTGGCCCTGGCTTTTCTCCGGCTTCACTCCCTTGCCTTGCTCATGTGCGGTCGTGGCAGGCGGCTCTGACTACCCGTGCACAAGTAAAGGGGTCAAAAGCTAGGCCCCTACTTCTATACACGGACAGGAGCCCCCGGGCCTGGTTCACACATAGGCGCAGCGCGTTGTTGGGCCAGGCCCAGAATGGTGCGCGGGCAGTTGAGGTGGATTTTACCGCGGCCACTGTTCCGCCCGCTGCGCTTCCCCACGACCTGCGTTGAACGCGCTACATGGGGGTCATGCGCCTGCATGACGTGGGTGTGCTGGCGTCACTTTTTGGTGGATAGTAAAGGGGCGGCTTGCGTGTCTCTTCGAGACCGCAGGGCCGCCTCCCATTTACTGCCCTTGCTCGGGAACCGTCGTTCCACGCGCCCCATCGCGCCCTCTCCTTGCGCCACGTTCGCTGCATGCAGAGCAAATGACAGGCGCAGGGGTCGTGGATAGTCACGTGCGCGTGGGTCGATTCCCACGCGCCTTCAATGGAGCGAGGAGAGAGGGAGTGCTGGATTAGGGGGTATCCGGACAACCGGACTGTATACATCGTCCGGACTATTGAAGCGTGAAGATACAAGACTCAAGACTTCGGCCCATGTCCGGATGGGACTCTCCTTTGCGTGGATGACAAGCTTGGCGATCCGGATATTGTGTTTCCTTCCTTGTAACTGACTCCATGTAAACCCTAGCCCTCTCCGGTGTCTATATAAACCGGAGAGGTTGGTCCTTAGAAGGCCGATCACAATTACAATCATAGCATCATAGGCTAGCTCTTAGGGTTTAGCCTCTATGATCTCGTGGTAGATCTACTCTTGTACTACCCATATCTTCAATATTAATCAAGCAGGAAGTAGGGTTTTACCTCCATCGAGAGGGCCCGAACCTGGGTAAACATCTGTGTCCCTTGCTTCCTATTACCATCAGCCTAAACGCACAGATTGGGACCCCCTACCCGAGATACGCCAGTTTTGACACCGACATTGGTGCTTTCAGTGAGGGTTCCTCTGTGTCGTCGCCGCAAGGCTCGATGGCTCGTCTCGTCATCAAGGACAACATTACGTCGGGGGGAGCTCTGGCTGTAGGCCAAACTCTCCGACTTGGTGGCTTTACCATGGCTGCCCCATCAGCGGTTGCGCCGACGATGGCCTCTCGGGTTATCAAGCATAACCTTCGCGTCAGTTCGAAACTCGCCGAACAGATGGATCCGATGGAGCTCTCCTCCCTTAATGAGCTATTGGATCGCATCGCCGCTCTAGGAGTCCCTTCAGACTATGACCGGATCGGGCTTAAACCCGACCAAAGGGACATCAGATCCCCACCGACCACCCATGAGATAGCGATTGTGGAGGAACCACACGCGGATTGCCCCTCAACTTTGAGGACAAATTATGTTCGGACCACCGAACTCCTTGAGTCGAACACCTGCTCAAAAGAAGACATGACCCGGGTCCCGGACTTAGAATCGGGCATTGGGCCGAAGAAATTGGGCAGCACTCCGGATCCCGAGCTGTTAGGCTCGGAACTTCCCGCGCCCCTGGGTGTTAGATCGGATCAAAATCCAGATTCAACTAACAACACCCACCTCGACTTAAACCGTCTCTCCCGCATTAGACAAGAGCCCCAGGAGATTGTACATCGGGCCAGATTCCTCCTTGCGCTTAACAAGGTCAAGGGCTGCCGCGAGGAGGATGTAGTCTCACTCTTCTGCAAAATCTGCACGGACAAAGGAATCCTTCATGCTATAAGTCGCCGTGACATAGTACACTTTGTGGGCTTGGCAACCATAGTATAGAAGTACTGTGCGATGGAAAGTGCCTGGAAAACCCGAACAGAATTTTGGGATAGTACCGCTCTCACCAAAACCTTTGTCCGAACTAAACGGTCAAACTCTCGTAAGTCGGTCGATCCAATTCCCAAGAAACCAAAGCACACCCCAGGGCGGGGAACTGTATTGGAAGAATGGCTCGATGGACCATGTAAACTCCACAGCACTCCGGACACAACACCAACTCATAGCCTTAGAGCATGTTGGATGCTCCGGCAGGTTGCAAAAAGTGGCGAGGATCTTCTTGCGAGCCATAAAGCAGAACAACATCCCGCCAGCAAACACAATACGGTATTAACGGTCTTCGAGACTTTCGCCTCAAACAATAGGCGCAAGCAAGCTCATCGAAGCTCCGCTGAAATTTTCCATGTGGCAAAGATAAACCCCTGGAACAACACTACTATAACTTTCAATGCCAGTGATGAACCTTGATTCCAGACTGTCCGGGCACCGGTCGCTCTGGTCCTTAGCCCAATCGTGGATGGCTTCCGGCTCACTAAAGTACTCATGGACGGCGAAAGCGGATTAAACTTGATCTATGAAGAAACGCTCAACAAGATGGAAATTGATAAAGGCCGCATTGAGCAAAGCGGAACCATCTTCAGGGGAATCATTCCTAGTCGGGAAGCGCGGTGTGCAGGAAAAATCACAGTTGATGTGGTATTCGGCACCCCGGAAAATTACAGGTCCGAAGAAATCACATTCCAAGTGGCTCCTTTTAGCAGTGGATACCACGCCCTTCTAGGGCGGGACGCGTTCACGAGCTTTCAAGCCATACCCCACTACGGGTACATGAAGCTTAAAATGCCCGGGCCCAATGGAATCATCACTCTAGCTAGTGATCCGGACGTCGCACTTCACGCCGAAAACAAAACCGCAACACTAGCCCTGGAAGCATTATCCGAAGCCCTAGCAGCCGAAGAATTGATAACGCTACGAGCCACCGTGGACAGGGACGACGTGATACTCGACAAGCGACCCAAGTCCACCTCATTTAAACCCGCAGACGAGATAGTCAAATTCCAAGTCCATAAAACGGACCCCACGAAGACAGCTTCCATCTGGACACAGTTGAGCCCCGTAATGGACGCCGCACTACGAGACTTTTCACGCGAGAATTGGGACATTTTCGCCTGGCACCCTTCGGACATGCTGGGCATCTCGCGTGGATTGGCCGAACACAACCTTAATATACTAAAGGGATACAAACCTATCAAACAAACCCTAATGCGATTTTCAGAGCCCAAACGACAAGAAATGGGGGAAGAGGTAGCCAAGCTACTCGAGGACGGATTCATCAGAGATATTAAACATCCGGATTGGCTGGCAAACTTGGTAATGGTACCAAAGAAGGACAAATCCTGGCGCCTGTGCGTCGACTTCAAAGACCTCAACAAGGCTTGCCCCAAGGATCCCTTTCCCCTCCCTCGCATCGATCAGATTATCGATGCCACAGCTGGACATGACTCGATGTGCTTTCTCGACGCATACTCTGGATACCATCAAATAAAGATGGCAGAGTCCGACCAAGCTGCAACAGCTTCCATAATGCCATATGGCCCCTTTTGCATCAACACTATGCCTTTCGGGCTTAAGAACGCTGGAGCAACCTACCAACACATGATTCAAACATGCCTAGAAAAGCAAATCGGCAAAACAGTGGAGGCATATGTGGATGACGTGGTCATAAAAATGAGACACGTCGAAACCATAATAGATGACTTGAGGCTTACATTTGACAACCTCCGGACATACGACATCAAGCTGAACCGGGAAAAATGCGTTTTCCGCGTCCCCTCAGGGAAACTACTCGGCTTCATTGTTTCCAATAGAGGAATTGAAGCGAATCCGGCAAAGATCCGAGCTCTGTCATAGTTGGCTATACCAACAGACCTCAAGCACATCCAGAAACTAGACGGATGCGTGGCTGCTCTAAGCCGCTTTATCTCCAGGTTAGGAGAAAAGGCTTTACCTCTTTACCGCCTTCTTCGGCGCACCGAACACTTCGTGTGAACGGATGCAGCCACGGCCGGACTAGATGAAATAAAGACCTTATTGGCCAGTATTCCAGTACTAACAGCACCAAATATCGTCGAGCCTATGCTATTGTACATAGCTGCAACACATCAAGTGGTAAGCGCAGTGCTCGTCGTCGAACGAGAGGTGGACGGATACAAATTCCCGCTTCAAAAGCCGGTTTATTACATATCCACGGTCCTCACCCCATGCAAATCCCGATACCCACACTATCAAAAAATAGCATACGCGGTCTTCATGGCATCCCGGAAGCTGCGACACTACTTTCAAGAGTGTTCGATTACGGTGTGATAATCCCCAAGTGCAGGGAATCATCGTAGCAATTCCCAAAGGTGGAAGTGATAAGTATGGAGTGTCGAACCCACAAGGAGCTAAAGGTAAGATCAATGTTCTCTCAAGCCCTATCTGCCACTGATACGACTCTACGTGCACCGAACATTTGCTTCCAACTAGAAACAAGAAATAAAACTGTGTTGTGGGTATAAAGAGGATAACTTTGTATGATATCGGAGAGCTAAAATATAAAAGTAGGTGCTGTTATCATAAAGTTAGAATATATTACTAAATAATATAAATAGCGAGTGTGGAAAGATGGTGGATCGATGTGCGAAATTTTCCTAGGCAATTGTTAACAAGACCGGTAATCACTATGCAATTTCATATGAGGGAGAGGCAAAAGCTAACATACTTTCTCTACTTGGATCATATGCACTTATGATTGGAACTCTAGCAAGCGTCCGCAAATGCTAAAGATCATTACGGTAAAACCCAACCATAGCATTAAAGCATCAAGTCCTCTTTATTCCCATACGCAACAACCCCTTTTACTCGGGTTTGTATTTCAGTCACTCACCAACCCACTATAAGAGAATCATGAACGTATTGCAACAGCCTACAACAGGAATCCCTCACGCTTGCGCGACACGGAGGGCACCATAGGACAGCACCAAAATAAAACATACAACTCATACAAATCTAGATCATCAATCAACCCAAAGACAAAAGATATCTACTCAAAACATCATAGGATGGCAACACATCATTGGATCATAATATGTGGCATAAAGCACCATATTCAAGTAGGGATTACAGCGGGGTGTGGGAGAGTGGACCGCGTAAAAGAGGTAAGGATGGTGATGATGATGGTGATGTTGATGAAGACGATCACTGAGGGAGTCCTGGACTAGGGGGTGTCCGGATAGCCGAACTATCATCATTGGCCGGACTCCAAGACTATGAAGATACAAGATTGAAGACTTCGTCCCGTGTCCAGATGGGACTTTCCTTGGCGTGGAAGGCAAGCTTGGCAATACGGATATGTAGATCTCCTACCATTGTAACCGACTCTGTGTAACCCTAGCCCTCTCTGGTGTCTATATAAACTGGAGGGTTTTAGTCCGTAGGACGAACAACAATCATACCATAGGCTAGATTCTAGGGTTTAGCCTCCTTGATCTCGTGGTAGATCCACTCTTGTTCTACCCATATCATAAATATCAATCAAGCAGGAGTAGGGTTTTACCTCCATCGAGAGGGCCCGAACCTGGGTAAAAACATCGTGTCCCTTGTCTCCTGTTACCATCTGCCTAGACGCACAGTTCAGGACCCCCTACCCGAGATCCGCCGGTTTTGACACTGACATTGGTGCTTTCATTGAGAGTTCCTCTGTTTCGTCACCCATAGGCCCGATGGCTCCTTCGATCATCAAGAACGACATGGTCCAGGGTGAGACTTTTCTCCCCGGACAGATCTTTGTATTCGGCGGCTTTGCACTGCGGGCCAATTCGGTTGGCCATCTGGAGCAGATCGAAAGCTATGCCCCTAGCCATCAGGTCAGATTTGGAAGTTTGAACTATACGGCCGACCTCCGCGGAGACTTGATCTTCGACGGATTCGAGCCACAGCCGAGCGCGCCGCACTGTCGCGATGGGCATGATCTAGCTCTGCTGCCGGACAGTTTCCTGGAGGCCGCACAAGTGTCCGCTCTGACCCTTAACCCGGAGCCGACTGCGCCGATCGAGGATGGGTGGCTAGACACCGCCTCGGGGGCTGCTACCTCTACGGTGATGGAGCCGAATATCGACCCTGTCCCTTGTGAAGCTCGTGACTCCGAGGTGCCGGACTCCTCGCCGGACTCCGAACCTCCCGCGCCCCTTCCAATCGAATCAGATTGGGCACCGATAATGGAGTTCACCGCTGCGGACATCTTTCAGCACTCGCCTTTTGGCGACATCCTGAATTCGCTAAAATATCTCTCTTTATCAGGAGAGACCTGGCCGGATTATGGCCAGGACGGTTGGGATGCGGACGACGAAGAAATTCAAAACCCACCCACCACCCACTTCGTAGCCACTGTCGACGACTTAACCGACATGCTAGACTTCGACTCCGAAGACATCGACGGTATGGACGACGATGCCAGAGATGACCAAGAACCAGCGCCCACAGGGCACTGGAAGGCCACCTCAACTCACGATGTATATATGGTGGATACACCTAAAGGAAGCGATAACGAGGAACAACGGGACGCTGCGAAGGATAATTCCCCCGAAAAACAGCCAAAACGGCGACGCAAGCGCCACCCAAAGTCCCGCCTCGACAACGAACCAGCCATAGAACAGGGAGAACCAGTGGACGACGAACATACCCCCAAGCAACCGTCCAAACAGGATGAATTGGACAAGCAACCCATCCCCGGCGAAAACAACAGTCCGGATGATCTCACGCCGGACACATCGTCGGAGCATAAGAACCTCCACAAAAGGCTCGTCGCCACTGCAAGAAGTCTGAAGAAGTAGAAGCGGAAGCTCAAAACAGCGGAAGACGTACTCAGAATAAGATGGAGCAAAGTACTCAAGACCGCAGACAAATACGGTGATAGTCACCAAGCAAAGAGCTACCCGAAGCGCAAACTGTTGTCCGAATTTGACGAGGAGGCCGGAGAGCCCCCACAGTCAAAAAACAAAGAGGACGCCCGGTCGGATAGACGACCACATTACAAACAAAGAGCGGCAAGCGGCGCCGCACACAAACCGGCACGTGATCCACATAAGGATCCTCGCAAAAAGGATGGCCCGGTCAGGTCCATCTATGGGATAAGAAAGCAAGCTCCAGAAAGAAACACAACACGTCGAGTATTCAAAAATCACGGCACACCCAAGTACAGGGGCGCCGCACACCCCAATGTTTCACCAATGAGGTACTGGATTATGAATTTCCAACGGGATTCAAGCCCGTAAACATAGAGGCGTACGACGGAACAACAGACCTCGGAGTCTAGATTGAAGATTACATCCTACACATACATATGGCAAGAGGAGATGACCTCCACGCCATAAAATACTTACCCCTCAAGCTTAAAGGGCCAGCCCGGCATTGGCTCAAAAGCCTCCCAGAGAATACCATTGGAAGTTGGGAAGAGCTCGAGGATGCGTTTTGGGCAAATTTTCAGGGGACTTATGTCCGCCCTCCGTATGCAGACGATCTAAGTCACATAACTCAACAGCCCGGAGAGTCAGCCCGCAAATTCTGGAATAGGTTCCTCACCAAAAAGAACCAAATAGTCGACTGTCCGGACGCCGAAGCCTTAGCAGCCATCAAACATAACGTCCGAGACGAATGGCTCGCCAGACACCTCGGCCAGGAAAAGCCAAGAACAATGGCCGCACTAACAAGCCTCATGACCCGCTTCTGCGCGGGAGAGGATAGCTGGCTGGCAAGATAAAGCACCAGCGGCCCAAGTACATCCGAGGTCAGGGATGGAAATGGGAAACCATGACGCAGAAAGCACCAGCACCGAACTAAGGGAAATGACCCAAAGAGCATGGCAGTCCACGCCGGATTCAAAAGCTCTCAGCAGAACAGCAAAACACTGCCTCTCAAGGACAACAGCGACGAGCTATCCAACCTAATCAAAATCTTGGACAGGATATGCCAAATCCACAGTACCCCCGGGAAGCCTGCAAACCATACCCACAGAGATTGTTGGGTCTTCAAGCAGTCCGGCCGACTTAACGCCGAACACAAGGGGCTCGACACACCAAGTGAGGACGATGACGAACCCCACAAATAGAGCACCAGAAAACAAAAGAATTTCCCACAAGAGGTCAAAACAGTGAATTCACTTCAAATGATAAAAGGGAAAAATAGAGTGGCACCCACTAAAGTACGTGCCGCACGGTCTACCCCAATGGAGTCCCAACACTGGTTGTCAAAACCAATCACCTTCGACCATCAGGACTACTCCGGAAGTATCCAGAACGCAGGATGGACTGCTTTGATATTAGATCCTATAATCAATGGACTGCAATTTACACAAGTCCTAATGGATGGCGGCAGTGACCTAAACCTGTTATACCAGGACACAATCCACGGAATGGGGATAGACCCAACCAAACTTCGCCATAGCAACACTTCCTTTAAAGGAGTGATGCCACGCCCATATGCCCATTGTACGGGATGTCTACTACTAGAAGTTGTGTTCGGCTCATCTGACAAATTCCATCGTGAAAAGTTAGTCTTCCACATCGCCCCATTCAAAAGTAGCTATCAAGCACTGTTGGGACGCGAAGCTTTCGCCCGCTTTAACGCAATACCGCATTACGCGTCTCTTACACTTAAAATGCCCGGTCCACGCGGCATCATCTCATTAAAGGGTAACTTCGAGTGTTCCTCGACTACGGAAGAGCGTGAGACTGCCTTGACAGCCACACACTAATCCGGCTTTGCTAATCAAAGCCCCTAAACATGTCATTCGGACCCCGGACACGGTTAGGCGAGTCCGGTATAAACAAACAAGGGGCTTACCAGCCGCGTACCCCTTTACAAGGGGCTGCACGCATGTACAATAAGATCCAATAAAGCTCAATTTTATTCATTCTTTGAATCATACTCTGTTTATTTCAAAATACACCTTTCGCACGAACTCTTTTCCAACTAAGTTCTTCTCTTTTACAGATGAACACCGTGCAACACCTGTCCAGGATACGGCACAACGAAGACACAGGCGCAGATGTGCAGTAGGGACCCGATGCAAGGATTCTTTTCAGATTAAGACCCTGCGTAAACCTTTTTTACTGTCTCTTGTTGATACACATCCCCCGGTTTTTTTGCTATAACCAAGGAGGAATCTGGCGTTTTGGCATCGGCCGCGTCAGAAATTTTTGCTTGTACCTGGACACTAGGGGCTTAGGGCATTGTTCTGCCTGTTTTCATAAAGACCAAATACCTTAGGGAGTGTTCGGCGTCTCGAGTTAGGCCTTATGTGCATCAGCTCCGAATCATGTCTTTTGGTCAAATGTTGGGTTTGCCCGGCTCCTGTGTTTTGCTGCCTTACGTTCCGCTCTATCGGCTAACGCGGCACCAGGAGAACTACTATGATTGTGCCCCGGTTCGCTCGGGTGAGCACCTCAGTAGAGAAAGCCGAAAACTGACTGTCATGATATAGCGAGAGACTGGTCAACCACTCGATCGACCACCGGAATGTTTAGAATTCCTCCGCTTTAACGAAGGACAGTTTCCCGGTCAGGCACATATGCGCCCCGAAATCCGGAGAGCGCAGTGCCCCTAGGGGCTATATAGTAGCCCCACCATCGAACTCCTATGGCTAAGTGAAAGTGATAAAGCATTATAGTCTGGTTTCCTAGTTTGCTACGCTATCACCTCCTTCACAGGACCAAGACGTTGGATTAAGTGTGAAAATGCGCTTTTTTTTGCAAACAACCCCGCACTATGTGCGTGGGGGCTGAAGCCGAAGACTGCCATCTTTCAGGTTATATACACATTACGTTAACGGCCGCACAGGAGGTATTTCAATACTTGAACGCCCAAGTATAAAAAGCCCTTATATTATATTTGAGACATGGTCTCACAACTCATACATGTCATTTGAACATAATGTTTTTCGAGCACTGCGACTCTATTAAACGAGCGCCCTGCAGGACTTCCCCAAAATAGTGCTTGGCGGGTAATCGGCTTCTATCCGAATCCCGGGATGCAACGTCAGTGGCCTCCATCTCTGCCCAATATGTTTTGACACGGGCGAGAGCCATCCGTGCACCCTCTATGCATGCCGACCGCTTCATCGCCTTGATATGCGGCACCGCATCAAGGAACTGCTGCACCAAGCCAAAATAACTCTTCAGCTCGGGCCTTTTCGACCACAGATGAGCCACAACGTCCTTCATGGCAAGTCCGGACAACCTATTCAGCTCAGCGCACTTAGCCAACTGATCGGTTAATGGAAGTGGTAACTCCGGACTATGGAATTGAGACCAAAAAAGCTCTTCCATTCCTTGATCCTTTTGGCCTCGGAAGTGCACGACTGCGTCTGCCGCACTCGCCGCCAAATTCAGATAAGCATCCTCCGCACCCCACAACTGGCCCAACTGAGAATACTTCGGATCCGTGAACTTCCTACGCGGCAGAAAGGGCTTTCCAGCCACAATATCACTGGCCTGACGCAGCTCCTCCTTTATAGCTCTCATCATGGAGCGGGCATCCTTGGCTTTGGCGGTGGCCTTCTTCAGTTCCTCTTGCTCCGCTCGGCGTCCTCCTTCGAGAAACTCATAGCAGCCGGTAGCATCCTTCAGCTTCACGGCCATTTCGGCCATTTCCTCCCTGCTTTGGTAGTGAGCAGCCTGTTCGGCTTTTAGCTCTTCGGCCGCCTTCAAGGCAGCCACATTACTTTTTCTGGCTTGCTCCTTGGCTCGGGCAAGCTCCGCCCGAAGGTCTTCCATAGCAGCGGCCCATCTGCATTAAGCATAGACGTTGTAAGGCATGGGCGTCAAGCTCCCTTACAAGGTGTCCACGGAGAAGCCACATACCTTGTGACTCGTCAAGTCGTTTATTGACCAGCGCGATGTCCGCATCCGCAACGTCAAGTTGCCTCTTCAGTTCGGCAACTCTATCAGTCCGGATGGCCACCGAACGCTCCGCCACCTGAATAGGAAGGGAGACATCTTATAACTGAGATTATGATCCTCGGCATGCAGTCGCTTTTTGACAATGTACCGAGTCTCAGGGGCTACTATCTATACAGGGCGCATTCTATGTGCAAAACTGTCAAAAGACATATCATTTTCGCGTACCTCAAACCCCGTCAGTAAACTTCTGACGGCCTCGTGCAACCCGCTCTCAGCGGATGAAATCCTTTTCAATCACCGTACTCATTAATGTACGGTGATCTTTTGAGATAGACGCCCGCCCGAGCAGATCCTTCAGCTCCTCCGGCCGTACACCAGTTGGTGCCGAACTCTCCGGCCCCGCCGGACTCGGGGAGACCCTCCGCGACGACACCTCAGGGTCGTCCGCCCTGCCTGACGGTGCAGCATATGGGGGCGTTTCGCTCTCCATCATCTCCGGACGAAGATCCCCCGAAGATGAGCTCTGCTGAGAAGGGCTGAGATCTGTACTACAAGGTAAAACTTCGGTTATCTTCAGAAATAAAAACAGGGATGTCCCTTATTACAAAACTCCCCTTTCTACTTACGGCTCGCTGGAGGGCTGATTCCCTTAGGGAAATAGTGCGGCCGGGGCTTCTCCCGGTGCAGGACCCTCTGGTGAAGATTTCTTCCCCCGCTTTGAGGCCTTGGCCTCTGGATCTTCAGAAGCGGTCCTCTTCTCCCCCTGGAAGGAGGGATTCTCGATCCCCCCTTTCTTAAGAGCCTCCTTAGCGGAGGCGGTAGTTTTCCTGTTTTCCCCTTCGCCCCCTTCCGAAGGCGCAGCCTCCAGCATCTTGATTAACACAGGATCTGGCGTGGTCTCAGGGAGGGGGGCCGGACACCGTATCAGCTTTGCTTTTGCTATCCACTCCTGTTCAAGGGATATCTGGTTAAAAGGTATGTTTTATGATAAATGTATGGACAGCATGTCTGGGCACAGGACTACTTACGTGAGTATCCGGGCGATTGCAGCTCAGGCCTGCGTCCTCGGTCAGGTCCGGACACATTTCTTGTGATCCGAAGAACAGTTTATACATCTCCACGGGCGTTGCACCCATGAAGTGTTGGAGAGCTCGCGGTCCCTCCGGATTGAATTCCCACAGGCGGAGGGGGCGACGTTTGCAGGGCAGAAGGCGGCGAATCAGCATGACCTGCGCCACTACAACCAGATTGATCTCCCTCTCTTGGAGGTCTCGAATGCGGCCCTGCAATAATGGCATGTCCTTGGACGGCCCCCAGTCAAGCCCTTTGTTGACCCATGACGCCAGCCGTTGTGGGGGGGCCCGAGCGAAAGGCAGGCGGCGCCACCCATCTGGTGCCCCTGGGAGTGGTGATGTAGAACCACTCCAGTTGCCACAAACCGAGCTCCTTCTGAAAAAGGCCCTCGGGCCACGGAGCGTTAGCTCTCTTTCTTATAACTGCCCCTCCGCACTCTGCCTGCCGCTCCTCGATCATCTTCGGCTCCACGTTGAAGGTCTTGAGCCACAATCCGAAGTGAGGAGTGGTGTGGAGGAAGGCTTCACATACAACAATGGACGATGAGATGTGGAGGATGGACTCCGGATCCAAGTCATGGAATTCCAGCCCATAATAAAAGATGAGCCCTCTCACGAAGGGATCCATCGGGAAGCCTAAACCCCGACGGAAGTGAGACACGAACACCACGCTCTCACCAGGCTCGGGAGTGGGAATGACTTGCCCTTGGACGGGCAGCCTATGCGAAATTTTGCCGGTTAGATACCTGGCGTCTCTCAGCTTTAGCACATCTTCTTCCGTAACGAAAGAGGGCATCCACCGGCCCTGGAGGTCGGAGCCGGACATTGTCGAAGGTCCGAAGCGCCTGAATCTGGAACCATGGGTGTTGGAACTCGGGACGAGGGGCGGATTCGATTGAAGATTGAAGGAAAGGAACAGGACTTGATCTCGTTATAAAGAGGTTGAATACCAAGAGCCGTCCCCGTAACCGTTTGGGACTCGCCTTCGATGGAGGGGGCGTGCCAACGGGCGCGATTGGGTTACCCACGTCCGTATTGATGAGAATCCCGGAATAAGGAAACCGCTTCGCTAAACGCACTGAGGTGGGACAATAAAAACGATTCGAGTAAAGGCCTGGCCGTGGTGTGACATGATATCACGAAATACATCAGCAGATTGAACTTGTGTAAATATTATTCTCTCTATGGTGGTATGTTGAATTTATTTTACAGAGCCGAACACTATCCTAGTGTTCGAAATCTTCTATGAATTATTCGGAGGAGGAACCTGCCTTGCAATGCCGAAGATAATGTGCGTGCCGGACTCGTCGTCATTGAAGCCTGGTTCAGGGGCTACTGAGGGAGTCCTGGACTAGGGGGTATCCGGATAGCCGAACTATCATCATTGGCCGGACTCCAAGACTATGAAGATACAAGATTGAAGACTTCGTCCCGTGTCCGGATGGGACTTTCCTTGGCGTGGAAGGCAAGCTTGGCAATATGAATATGTAGATCTCCTACCATTGTAACCGACTCTGTGCAACCCTAGCCCTCTTCGGTGTCTATATAAACTGGAGGGTTTTAGTCCGTAGGACGAACAACAATCATACCATAGGCTAGCTTCTAGGGTTTAGCCTCCTTGATCCCGTGGTAGATCCACTCTTGTACTACCCATATCATCAATATCAATCAAGCAGGAGTAGGGTTTTACCTCCATCGAGAGGGCCCGAACCTGGGTAAAAACATTGTGTCCCTTGTGTCCTGTTACCATCCGCCTAGACGCACAGTTCAGGACCCCCTACCCGAGATCCGTCGGTTTTGACACCGACAATCACCGTGGCGATGATTCCCCTCCCGATGGTACTCCGGTGCCACCAAGAGAGAGGAGGAGAGGTTCTCCCCCTTGTGCTTCCTCCTCCATGGCTTTCCCCCTCTGGTCCTTGGCCTTCATGGCGATGATGGCCCCTCCGAGATCCTCCTCCATGGCCTCCGGTGATGATGGCCCCATCCGGCAGGGTGCCAAAGAGGGCCTAGATTGATTTCTCGTGGCTACAGAGGCTTGCAGCGGCGAAACTTCCGATCTAGGTTATTTCCCAAAGGTTTCTGTATTTATAGGAATTTTTGGCATTGGTTTCACGTCAAGGGGGCCTCCGGGCTGTCCACGAGATAGGGGGCCACACCCTAGGGGGGGGGGGGCGCCCCCCACTCTCGTGGGAAGCCCGGGACTCCTCTGGCCCAGCTCCGGTGCTCCAGAAAAATCCCTCAAAAATTGGCACATCAATTGGACTCCGTTTGGTATCCCTTTTCTGTAAAACACTAAAACAAGGAGAAAACAGAAACTGGCACTGGGATCTAGGTTAATAGGTTAGTCCCAAAGATCATATAAAATGACATATAAATGCATATAAAACATCATAGATGGATAATATAATGGCATGAATACTTCATAACTTATAGATACGTTGGAGACGTATCAGCATCCCCAAGCTTAATTTCTGCTCGTCCTCGAGTAGGTAAATGATAAAAGAAATAATTTATGAAGTGTGAATGCTAGCAGGTGCACAAGTTTGATCAATGATAATTTAAATCACCTTTTCTAGCATCAAGATGTGTCATAATAGTAGCTTATCTCATAAAACTTTTCATGATCAAGTAACAATCTATTCACAATGTCAAGTATGGTTCAGAAACTTCATTGAGAACTAACAAACTATAATCTCAGTCATTGAAGCAATTGCAATTTATCATAGAATCAGAAAGAGTCAAGAATAGAGCTTTTCAGCAAGTCCACATACTCAACTATCATATAGTCTTCTACAATTGCTAACACTCACGCAATACTTCTGGTTATGGAGTTTCAGCAGGACACTAAGAAAGATAGGGGCTTATTGTGTTGCCTCCCAACGTATTCACCTTTAGGTGATGTCAACAATAATAGCCTATGCCAACTTACATCCAATTGGATATATATATCATGCTCTTTCAAACACGAGGAGCTTGCCAAAGGATAAAATGAAAAAAAGGGAAGGTGAGAATCACCTTGACTCAAGCATAAATTAAAAACATAAAGTAAAAGATAGGCCCTTCGCAGAGGGAAGCAGAGGTTGTCATGCACGTTTAGGGTTGATGCACAAAATCTTAATGCAAAAGAACGTCACTTTATATTGCCCCTTGTATGTGGACCTTTATTATGCAGTCCGTCGCTTTTATTAGTTCCACAAGAAGATCGTACAAAGCTTATTTTCTTTGCACTAATAAGTCATGCATATTTAGAGAGCAATTTTTATTGCTTGCACCGATGACAACTTACTTGAAGGATCTTACTCAATCCATAGGTAGGTATGGTGGACTCTCATGGCAAAACTGGGTTTACGGGTATTTGGAAGCACAAGTAGTATCTCTACTTGGTGCAAGGAATTTGGCTAGCATGAGGGAGAAAGGCAAGCTCAACATGTTTGGAAGGTTAATGACAATATACTTTAACTGAGATGTCGGAAAACATAAACCATTATGTTGTCTTCCTTGTCCAATGTCAACTCTTTTAGCATGTCATACTTAATGAGTGCTTGACAATCATAAAAGATGTCCAAGATAATATATCTGTATGTGAAACTCTCTTTCCTTATTACTTCCTATTAATTGCAACGATGACCAAAACTACGTTTGCCAACTCTCAATAACTTTTATGCCTCATACTTTCTATGTGTGAAGTTATCACTAACCATGTTATAAGCATATCAAACATATATAAATTCAGATTTATCACATTCAATTCATTCCCCCCATTTACTCATAGGATATACATGAAGCACATGAGTAAATGACAAACTACTCCAAAAGATATGAGTGAAGGATACTGAGTAGGAAAATAATTAACTAGCCATGGGAGGGGTCCTTTTATATTCAAAATTTCAGATCCAATGATTTTATTGAAACATCAAGTAAAACAAAATAAAATGACATTGCAAGGATAGCACAACTCATGTGAAGAAGCAAAAACTTAGGTTCAACCGATACTAACCGATAGTTGTTGAAGAAGAAAGGTGGGATGCCTAACGGGGCATCCCCAAGCTTAGATGTTTGAGACTTCTTGGAATATTATCTTGGGGTGCCTTGGGCATCCCCATGCTTGAACTTTTGAGTCTCCATAATTCTTCTCATATCATGGTTTCTCTTTTTATCAAAAGCTTCATCCACACCAAACTCAACAAGAACTCGTGAGATAGGTTAGTATAAACCAATGCAAAACCTTATCATTTTCTACTGTAACAAATCACTAGAATTATTATTCAGCATTGCATACTAAATGCCTCTCCATATTTAGTACTCCTATCCTCAAATAGAATCATTAAACAAGCAAACATATGCAAACAATGCAAAGATAACAGCAATCTGTCAAAACAGTACAGCCTGTAAAGAATGCAAGAGTATCAATACTTGCCTAACTCGAAAAATTATGAGAGAAAATTCCCACTGTAGTATATTTATGAGAGCTCATTATGCAAAAAGTTTCAACATTATATCATCCTCTGACTTTTCTAGGGAATTTTTGCAACAGCGGTAAACTTTCTGTTTTCAAACAGCAACATGTATACTAGCAAAATAAACATGGTAAAGGCTATCCTTGACATTTTTATTGAAAATAAAGATGCAAAACACTATTATAAATAACAGCAAGCTAATACTAACAAAATAAAATGATGCTCCAAGTAAAACACATATCATGTGACGAATAAAAATATAGCTCCGAGTAAGGTGTACCGATAGTTTTGAAGACGAAAGAGGGGATGCCTTCCGGGGCATCCCCAAGCTTAGGCGCTTGAGTCTTCCTTGAATATTACCTTGGGGTGCCTTGGGAATCCCCTAGCTTTGGGTCTTTCCACTCCTTATTTTCCTCATATCGATATCTCACCCAAAACTTGAGAACTTCAATCACACAAAACTTAATGGAACTTCGTGAGATAGGTTAGTATGATAAAGTGTAAACCATGCACTTTGGTACTGTAAAATACAAGGTTCATAATTTTTTTCACATAATGCTTACTGTACCATATCATTTCTACAATTTATATTGAAACAAAAAGCATAAAACATGATTACTACAGTAGCTTAATCATGTGGCACACAAAAACAGTAAGGATAAATATTGGGTTGTCTCCCAACAAGCGCTTTTCTTTAATGCCTTTTAGCTAGGCATGATGATTTCAATGATACTCACACAAAAGATAAGAGTTGAAACACAAAGAGAGAATCATGAAGAATATGACTAGAAAATTTAAATCTAACTCACTTCCTATGCCTAGGGATTTTTTTAGCACACAATTTATAGGGACAAAAGTCAACTAGCATAGGAAGGCAAAACAAGTATAACTTCAAAACTTTAAGCACATAGAGAGGAAACTTGATATTATTGCAACTCCTACAAGCACACATTACTCCCTCATAATAATTTTCAGTAGCATCAAGGATAGCAACTTTGTTCCCATACTCAATTGGAACCTCTTCCAAAATAGTGGAGTACTAACTAAAGTTGACACTCTTCCAAATCCACTTTCATAAATATCGTACACAGATTCAACACCCTCCAAGATAGTGGGATCACTAATTCCTAAAGTTGACACTCTTCCAAACCCACTTTAAATTATAGTATTATTCATACTCCAAAAGATATAAGTGAAGTTCATGGGGCATTCTACAATTAATATAGTTTAACCAATGTCCAAGCTCAAAATATATAAGTGAAGCGCACGAAGCATTCTGTAAAACCATACTCAAACGATTTAAGTGAAGCACAAAGAGCAATTCTATAAGACCATACTTAAAAGATATAAGTGAAGCACATGAATTATTCTATAAATCAGTGAAGAGCTATCTCATACTATCATGATTCTTAAATAAAAGTAAAAACACAAAGGACACAAATCATGTGAACAAAACAAAATCCGAGGTATACCGATGTTTGTTGAAGAAGAAAGATGGGATGCCAACCGGGGAATCCCCAAGCATAGATGCTTGAGTATCCTTTGAAATATTTACTTGGGGTGCCTTGGGCATCCCCAAACTTGAACTCTTGTCTCTCTTTATTCTTCTCACATCGGTAACTCCTCGTTCTTCAAATACTTCATTCACAAAAACTTTGTGAGATTCGTTAGTGTAATAAAGCAAACTACCACTTTAAGGTACTGTAATTAACTCATTATTTGTTTATATTGGTGTTAAACCTACTGTATTCCAACTTCTCTATGGTTCATATCCTACATACTAGCCATAGACGCATCAAAATAAGCAAACAACACACGAAAAACAGAATCTGTTAAGAACAGGACAGTCTGTAGTAATATGGAAGTTTAGTAAACTTATGTAACTCCAAAAATTATGAAATAAATTTGACAATTTGAAAAATTTGTACAGAAGTAATGTGCAAAAAGTTTCAGACCCATTCCAGTAAAAAATGTAAATTCATGCACTACAGCCAAAGTTTCTCTTTTTGTTCTGCACAAAGTAAGTAAGCAATCTTATCATACTAAAACCAAAGCTTGGCACATTATTTTTATAATACAATGGATATATACAAGGGGATAATTATTTACGGAGAAACTTCCATGAAAAATTCTACATTGTTTCCGTGAGCATGAACACAAGTGCTCAAGGTCGACCCTCACTTCTTCAATGCATAACTTTCCAATCACTTCTCTTTTTGAAAAACTTTTTTAGGCATGAGAGGCAAGTAAATATTCTTTTTGG
The DNA here is from genome assembly GCA_963921465.1 of Triticum timopheevii. NCBI lineage: Eukaryota > Viridiplantae > Streptophyta > Magnoliopsida > Poales > Poaceae > Triticum > Triticum timopheevii. Next base: position 177,183,169 of record OY997272.1, read on the forward strand.
TATTTTCATTGTTTTTGAAAAAAAAAATTATGTTTAACCCACAACTAAACAGAAACAAAAAGTAAAAACAAAATTTACTTAGTGAAGAAAGCAAACAAGCACACACGAGAATATCAACCCCACGCTATTGATCCCCGGCAACGGCGCCAGAAAAGAGCTTGATAATCCCCAAGTGCAGGGAATCATCGTAGCAATTCCCAAAGGTGGAAGTGATAAGTATGGAGTGTCGAACTCACAAGGAGCTAAAGGTAAGATCAATATTCTCTCAAGCCCTATCTGCCACTGATACGACTCTACGTGCACCGAATGTTTGCTTCCAACTAGAAACAAGAAATAAAACTGTGCTGTGGGTATAAAGAGGATAACTTTGTATGATATCGGAGAGCTAAAATATAAAAGTAGGTGTTGTTATCATAAAGTTAGAATATATTACTAAATAATATAAATAGCGAGTGTGGAAAGATGGTGGATCGACGTGCGGAATTGTCCTAGGCAATTGTCAACAAGACCGGTAATCACTATTGCAATTTCATATGAGGGAGAGGCAAAAGCTAACATACTTTCTCTACTTGGATCATATGCACTTATGATTGGAACTCTAGCAAGCGTCCGCAAATACTAAAGATCATTAAGGTAAAACCCAACCATAGCATTAAAGCATCAAGTACTCTTTATTCCCATACGCAACAACCCCTCTTACTCGGGTTTGTGTTTCAGTCACTCACCAACCCACTATAAGCGAATCATGAACGTATTGCAACACCCTACAGTGGTAATCCCTCACGCTTGCACGACACGGAGGGCACCATAGGACAGCACCAAAATAAAACATACAACTCATACCAATCTAGATCATCAATCAACCCAAAGACAAAAGGTATCTACTAAAAACATCATAGGATGGCAACACATCATTGGATCATAATATGTGGCATAAAGCACCATGTTCAAGTAGGGATTACAGCGGGGTGCGGGAGAGTGGACCGCGTAAAAGAGGTGAGGATGGTGATGATGATGGTGATGTTGATGAAGACGATCACCGCGGCGATGATTCACCTCCCGATGGCACTCTGGTGCCACCAAGAGAGAGGAGGAGAGGTCTCCCCCTTGTGCTTCCTAATCCATGGCTTTCCCCCTCTGGTCCTTGTCCTTCATGGCAATGATGGCCCCTCCGAGATCCTCCTCCATGGCCTCCGGTGATGATGGCCGCCTCCGGCAGGGTGCCAGAGAGGGCCTAGATTGATTTCTCGTGCCTACAGAGGCTTGCGGCGGCGAACTTCCGATCTAGGTTAATTCCCGAAGGTTTCTGTATTTATAGGAATTTTTGGCGTTGGTTTCATGTCAAGGGGGCCTCCGGGCTGTCCATGAGATAGGGGGCCGCGCCCTAGGGGGGGGCGCCCCCCACTCTCGTGGGCAGCCCGGGACTCCTTTGTCCCAACTCCGATGCTCCGTGGTCTTCTTTGGTCCAGAAAAAATCCTCAAACATTGGCATGTCAATTGGACTCCGTTTGGTATCCCTTTTCTGTAAAACACTAAACCAAGGAGAAAACAGAAATTGGCACTGGGCTCTAGGTTAATAGGTTAGTCCCAAAGATCATATAAAATGGCATATAAATGCATATAAAACATCATATATGGATAATATAATGGCATGAATACTTCATAAATTATAGATACGTTGGAGACGTATCACGGTGGCCTCCGAAGTACCACTCAATGACATAATAAATAACTGCGACGCTATGGGCCAGATTGCTAAATGGGCTATCAAACTCCTTCCATTCGACATAATATACAAACCATGGCGGGACATCAAGTCGCAGGTACTGGCCGACTTTGTCTCCGAATGGACAGAAGCCGAACTCCCTAAAGAGTACGGCGCATACTCCAACTAGATCATGCACTTCAACGGCTCTAAAATGCTGGCCGGATTGGGAGCAGGTGTAGTCCTGACGTCTCCCACCGGAGACACGGTCCAATACGTCCTTCAAATATTATACACAGACTCCAACAATGCAGCCGAATATGAGGCTCTGTTGCACGGTCTTCGGATGGCAGTCTCTATGGGCATCCAACGCTTGGAAGTGCGTGGGGATTCTAACCTCGCAATATCACAAATAAATGGAGACTTTGACGCCAAGGATCCAAAAATGGCAGCCTACCGTAATGCCATCCTCAAAATGTCAGCTCGGTTCGAGGGGCTCGAATTACACCATGTGGCTCGAGAAAACAATCAAGCGGTGGACGTCCTCGCCCGCATCGGCGCTAAACGCGACCCTGTACCACCTAACATATTCCTGGAAAGGTTGTTTAAGCCATCCGTGATATGGGAAGGGGAGTCCGGCAATACTAGCACGGATCCGAACACACCCCCAGATTCCGAACCATCAGACACAATCGGAGGCTTTGCCACCGAAATAACATCTTCGGCCCACGAAATCATGGCCGTAATCGCCCTGTGGACTGAGCCTTTCTTGGCCTACCTAACTAGGCAGTAGCTCCCCAAAGACCAATATGAAGCACGCTGCATCGTCCGACGTTCTAAAGCTTATAAAGTCCATGAAGGAGAACTCTACAAGAAAAGTGCTACTGAAGTGCTCCAAAGATGCATCTCCGAAGAGGAAGGGCGGCAACTCTTGGCTGAAATCCATGCCGGACTGGGCGGGCACCATTGCGTCAGTTGCCAGCTATTCACCAATCAGAGTCATATGCCCCCTACCGCTCTCCAAACAATCCCCATAACTTGGCCCTTCGCGGTCTGGGGCTGGATATGGTCGGACCTCTTAAAGGGGGAAGCCATAAGAAAAAAAATACTTATTGGTCATGGTGGAAAAGTTCACCAAATGGATAGAAGCCAAACCAGTCAAAGCGGCCGAATCCGAACCAGTAATAGACTTCATATCCGGGGTCGTACACCGCTATGGTGTCCCCCACAGCATCATCACTGCTAATGGCTCAAATTTCACAGCCGATGACGTGAGAACTTGGTGCGGAAAAATGGGCATTAAGCTTGATTACGCTTCCATCTACCATCCCCAAACAAACGGCTAGGTAGAGCGGGCAAATGGTCTCATCATGAGCGGCATCAAACCCAGACTAGTGCGATCCTTGTCAGAGTCAGATACACACTGGGTCGAAGAGCTCGACTCCGTACTCTGGGGGCTGCGGACCACGCCGAATCGCACTACCGGATATACACCATTTTTTATGGTATACGGCACGGAAGCAGTACTACCCTGCGACATAATACATGATTCGCCACGCGTACGCATGTACGAAGAAAAGGAAGCCGAGTTAGATCGGCAGGATAACTTGGATGCCCTGGAGGAGGAGCGCGACGTCGTAAAAGCCCGCTCCGCATTCTATCAGCAGCAGGCTCGACGATATCAAAGCAGAGAAGTGCGGGCCAAAACTTACAATATTGGCGAGCTCGTTCTACGCCTACCGAAGAAGAAGAAGGACAAGCTCAAACCCAAGTGGGAAGGTCCCTTCGTCGTTGACAAAGTTCTCACCGGAGGAGCGTACCGCTTACATAACGCATCCGATAATAGACTCGAGCCGAACCCATGGAACGCGGCCAGACTTCGGAGATTCTACGCCTAACGTCGAACTCAGTGTTCGTCTCCTTACCCCTCCTTTTTAATTATGCTCCACCCCTTTTTCCTTTATCGACCTTTTTTCTCTTCACACAAAAGAATTTAATATAGTGCAGACTCCCGGATCAATCCGGCCGCACTATGTGTGTAAGCAATACCTGGGGGATTCCTATTCGGAAGCTAAACATAATTACTTTAAATGGCTTCTTGTCCATCACATATGCGTTCTTTTTCCATATGTGCCTTTTCTTCACCATTATATGCATCGATATGACTTAAGTTGTGGCCAAGCTGGGTTGCCTGGCTCTTGTATTTATGCCCTACGTTCCCGTTAATTCGGCTAGGGCATAAGGGGAGAACCTCTGCGATTGTTACTGCCGGTTCAGCCGAATGTGTACCTCAGACTGGGTGAAGCCGAAAGATTGTTTCCTGAAGAGAATATTCGATCGATGAACAAAAGATGTATTCATTTATTACAACGTAAATCCCCAGAAGTTTTGTATCCTGCGCCATCGTTTGCAGTCCGGACATGTGCATTGTCGCATGCGTACCCAGGGAAAGGAACCCCTAACGGAACTATTCTCCCTGGAAGATGTTTCTTACTATCCATGTAATATAACATAACTAGTTGGGTACTTGTCTGTTCAAGCACTTATGACCCCTACGCCTTGTTTCCACGCATACCCCGGTTTTGCATAACTGAGTGGGTATTCGGAAACACCCCGGACTATAGGATCCGGGGGCTGAAGCGAAAAGGTCCGCCATGACAAATGATTTTAATCTGGCTAGGGACTAATTATGTCCATTGAATTACACAGTCACTTGGACTGACTATATTCCTCCTCTATACCATCCAACATGCTATCTAGCTTACAATCCTATTGAGAATACTTAGCGGCTAACGCTACCTGGTCATATACCAGACTTACGGGAATTTCTTGCCCATCGGGCCCCGCCGGTCCTACTTCGGCCATATGGTTCGGGTCCAGCTTGGTGTAGCGCGTCTATACCATAGCCCAGGCTTCTCTTCCGCCTTGCCGGCAAGCGGACATCTTCCACAGTCGGAAGCACCGCCGTACCCCTTGAAGCATATCCACAAGCTCCCCCATGCCATTCGGCAGCAAGCTTGATGGCCACAAGGCCTGACCAACACCCTGCATCACTTGCCGAGCTCGCTCGTGCAGTTGCGAAAGGTCTTGCAGTAAATCACTTGCAGCTGAGGGCATCTCCTCCTCAGGATAACCTGTTAACATTCCTGCAAGAAAAATTCTTTCAATATACTTCCTCGCCAAACTATCATACAGTTCGTCTAGGCACTCACCATAAATGCCGCATCGAAGCCTTTTATTCTCCTTCACAGAGTCCGCCAGCTGGGCGCGGACTTCTTTTAATTCTACGTCCAGCCGGACATTGGCATCTTGAAGATTGTTTTTCTCCTGTCGAACTTGTGTGAGAATGCGCTCGCCAGCCTTTAGCTGCCTTTTGAGATGCGAGTCGTCATCTCTTATGCCCTCCGGATTCACCCCGGGATTGTCTGTAGAATTTTCTGTTAGATTTGTCATATCAGCCATTTACTAATTGGTGCATCTTCGTACAATTAAGACAAATGTTACCAAATGAGGCCTTCTGGGATTCCTCTAACTTGGCAACCGTGTCCCGCAGCTGGGCCTTGCATTCCTCTAGCTCCCGAGCCAATTGTTCATTCTTATCTATAAGGACCTGTGCATAAATTGATCCTTAAAACAGTTGTCCCAACCATTTCAAGTCTTAGGGGCTACTGCTATACATGCTTATCAAAATTTCTTACTCGTATATCTTTGGTATACTGGTCCGTCGCTCGGGCAAGCCCGCCTTGAGCCCCTCGGATATATGCATCCCTCGAATTGAAGGCATCAAATGCCTCTTCGGAAAAGATGTTGTTCCGAAGCATGGCCCTCTGGCGCCGGTGATTCATGGCGCTCTCCACTTCGTAGTTCGTGGCCGAAAACATATCCGCGTCCTCTGGCGGAGAACTATGTGGTACTGGCCCCGTGTCCGCCTCCGCTCTCGAAGCCGGTTCTGGAACCCGGCTGGTGGAGGCATGATTGGCGGGATCCCCGGATATAGTCCGGCTGTTCCTCTTCCTGCCAGACACAAAGGGTGCTGTTATATTTCAAATACTATAATTGCAGGACAGGTTTTTACTTTACCTCTGCAGCGGTGTGTTGACCCTCATCACCTTCCTCTTGAGCCTGCCCGATCCGGATGCTCATGGTCGACGAGTCCCTAGGGTAAGGCATAATAGCTGAGAGGAGTCCTCTTCGGAGGATAGGGTTTTCAGTTCGGCTTACACGCGACACAGGGAGCAGTCCGGGATAGTTGGCAATAATGGCCACTGAGGCACCATCATAGCTCGCTTGATAAAATATCCCGTTGACAAGCTCCATAGTAATATCTGGATCTTCTTTGAGTCCTGGATCCAGGGCCCTTCCGGGGTCCTCTGGCTGCGGGGAGGGGCTGAAGATTCCTTCTATGGCCCTCCTCAGTTCCTGCTGGAAACATTGATGCGGGTAGTCTTAGCAAAGAACGCTAAAGTAAGTAAAACAGGAATAGGAGTGACGACTTACCCACTCTGGGGGGGTTGTACATGGAGAATCCGTCTCGTGGTTTAATGAGAAGGAATTCTTCCTCTTCCCCTTTGTATAAATCGGACAATATCCTTGCCAAAGAAGTGGCGGAGTCCGGACCCTTACGGCCGCAGCGGGTGGCGTCGTCTTCCCCGTTGAAGTACCACATGGGCTTCCCCCGATATTGAAGCGGTTGCACTCCCCGCATTATGCATATTGCCATGACCTCGACTATCGTCAGTCCGGATTTGGCAGTAAGTTTATCCTGCTCATCAGGAAATGTATTTCCCTAGTATCCTCTACTTGAGGGCCCCGGGGGAGCCAGCTTAGACGCGCTCTCGGTGGGGCGTTACTGAACTTGGGGAGACCTGTCCGGACTGGATCCGGAAGGGGAACGTCATTAATGTAAGACCACTCCGAAGGCCAGTTCTCTGGTGCCTTCTTGGGAGTGCCCGATAGGTATCCGGTTTTGGCAATGCGCCATAATTCGGCCCCGCCCACTTGATATAGGGATTCTCCTTGGTTGCGGGGGACAAGGAAGAACAGCTTCTTCCATAACCCGAAGTGGGGCTCGCAGCCTAAAAATAGCTCACAAAGGGCAACATACCCTGCTATGTGTAGTACGGAGGCAGGGGTAAGGTTGTGCAACTGGAGGCCGTAGAACTCCAGGAGCCCGCGAAGGAATGGGTGGATGGGAAACCCGACGCCCCTTAGCAGATGCGGGATGAGGCATATTCACTCCTCTGGAGATGGATTTAGAGATCTCTCCGCTTGTTCCCCTCCGTTATAAGTGGCTATTCTGGCTCGAACGGGGACCATGAACGCCGGTGGGAGAAACCCTTGGGTTTGTAACTCTATCAAATGACTATGGGGAACTGAACAATCTTCCCAGTCCCCCGACTTGGGGTGAGGAGAGCAAGCAGAAGAGCTGCAACGGCCGGCCATGTTGGAATGGTTTTTTTTTCGGAGCGCTCTATTGGATGCTTGCTCGAGGAGGGAGAGTGAGGTTTGGATCTGAGAATCCCCGTCCCTTCAAATAGACGGTCAGCCCGGAGGATTAGGGGTGACAAATGCAAAAATGTCGCGGCTCCTCGTATTCGCTCGACACGTGGAGATGGTCATTATTGAGACACTGAAGCCGAGGAGTACAACATTGATGGGAAGCCGGACACTATTCGTCGTAACAGGTACTTTGGAGTATTCGGAGAAGGAACCCGCCTTGCAATTCCGAAGACAAGACTGCACGTCAGACTCATCGTCATTGAAGCCTGGTTCAGGGGCTGCTGAGGGAGTCCTGGATTAGGGGGGATCCGGACAGCCGGACTGTATACATCGTCCGGACTATTGAAGCGTGAAGATACAAGACTCAAGACTTTGGCCCGTGTCCGGATGGGACTCTCCTTTGCGTGGATGACAAGCTTGGCGATCCGGATATTGTGTTTCCTTCCTTGTAACTGACTCCATGTAAACCCTAGCCCTCTCTGGTGTCTATATAAACCGGAGAGGTTGGTCCTTAGAAGGCCGATCACAATTACAATCATACCATCATAGGCTAGCTCTTAGGGTTTAGCCTCTACGATCTCGTGGTAGATCTACTCTTGTACTACCCATATCTTCAATATTAATCAAGCAGGAAGTAGGGTTTTACCTCCATCGAGAGGGCCCGAACCTAGGTAAACATCTGTGTCCCTTGCTTCCTATTACAATCAGCCTAGACGCACAGATCAGGACCCCCTACCCGAGATCCGCCAGTTTTGACACCGACAGGGAGGGCGGTCGATGGCCCCGCATGTTGTCATCTCAAGAGGCCGGATTGGCCGAGAGGGGGTGGCCAAGCCTCGCCCCCGCCCCTTTATAAAGAGGGGCACGGGAGGAATGGGGCCTCCCAACCTTTCGTCGTCTGCCTCTTCCCATCTCTTCTTCCTTTCTTCTTCTGCTATGGCGAGAGGGCGTGGCGATGCTTCATCAGTGGCGGCGAGGGTTTCGGCCAGACAGCGCATCACTCCTCCCCAAGAGCTTGTAGCATCGGAGCCGGCCGCTAGAGGGAGGGGAAGGGGGCGAGGCCGAGGCCGCCGTGGAGCCCAGGGGAGAGGAGGACGGGGTGGCAGATCCGCCTCACCCCCTCTAGCAGCCCTTCCCCCAATGGAGGGCCATGCTGGGGATAACCCCTGTGAATTCTTCATCAGGCTACGCCATCTGCCACGCCGTCACCTTTGCCTTCCGACCCCGTTTGCGTGGGAGATGGAGTTGGATCCGCCGCAGGCGCTGCGGCTACACATGAGGGGTTGCAGGAACAGCGGCACGCGGGTCGACGTCGAGTTCGCCGCCCCTCATGTCATGTATCTTCACTGAGGGTGGAAGACCTTCACTCGCCTTCATAGCTTGATGGATGGGCTCGCTCTCCATTTCAAACTAATGGAGGGCGTCCTCCTTTCCGTTCAGATCTTTGGGCACTTCGGGACCCGCGTGAGGTGCTGCGTAGAGAGCTCCTCAGACGATGATGAGTTCTCCTCGAGCGAGAGTGGCGAGGAAGACAATGACAGCGACGACGAGGGCAGCGGGCGGCAGGATCACAGGTCCGACTAGGTGTCGGGCACCGCCCCGAGTGGCACCGGCGACCCCATCATCCATGTTGCCGTCTCCTTGAACTTCTCGGGGTCGCCTCCTTGGGTGGCTGGCATAGGGAAGCTGTAGAAGAGGAAGAGGACGAGAGGCAAGGCCGTCAAGTCAGAGTACGCGGACACCAAGGCCTTCGTTGCGCGTGGGCGTCCTGACGCCTCGTCTTCGAGCTCTGCCTCCGGCACCACCATCACCATCCAGCCCTTAGACGGCCACCGAGATGTTCTCTCGGTGTCTTCTGCCACTCGTAGCTCACTTAGGCGCCCCTTTTGCCCTTCTGCTTTCTCGTTCAATTTCCTGAGGAGAGGGACAAGAAAGGGATTACGTGCACCTAATATCTTTTTAGTCTTGTAAGCCTTCGGGCCTTTGCTAGCTTTAGAACTTGTAATCCCCCCTTTCATGTTTTTCATTTCGTTTGGATTGCTCCTGTACGGGATGTTTTTAATGAAAAATGGATGTTTGCCGGGGATTTTCGTTCGTGGGAGGAACCCACGACAAGGGGTGAGTACTTGTCATCCTTAAGATAAACGTTTTTTTTCCGGCAACAGGCCTTGCCATTTTCCCACCTCGCTTGACCTTTCCCACGCTCTTGGCGGAGGCAAGGATGAGGTGGGCTTAGGCCCCTCACTCTCCTCCTCTGCTGCCGCGGCCACGACCAGATCCAGACCCAGGAAATAATCCTTGGGTGCCGAAAAAGGGGGAGCATGGTAGCTTAGAGATAGAAGGGGTTTCACGCATCCCAATCCATAACAAAACGCATGATAGGGTATAAAAGACTTATCTGGATTTGTAGCCCCCGGCAATTCTGGCTTGCCGCGGAAGGATCCTTGTTCTTGTAGCTCCTGGTAACCCTGGCTTGCCGGGGCCCGGGCGCCGGTTCGTTCCTTTTCTTTCAGGACAGCTTGGCGAGGATACTTACATGCCCTGCAAACCAAAGAAAGACAAAAAAGAACAGAGAGACGCGCACTCGACCTCTAAGCTAGGGGTTAGCGGCTGCTAAGCACTATCAACCCTAACCGAGGAAGAGACTCAACCTAGCATGCATGCTATAACTTAGGGCGCCAGCGCTTCGTTTATTTATGCTCAGGGTCTGCACCTGGCTTTGTACAAAGGGTTACATGCGTTGCCGGCAAGGCTTGTACAAAAGGGTGGCTTGCCGGGAGGCCCGGCAGCCGCGCCTTATGGGTAAACCTTGCGAAGATGCTCGATGGTCCATGAGTTGCTCATTGGAATGGCATCTTCGGTCTCCAGCCGGACTGCGCCGGGTCTGGTGACTCGCGTTACCCGATAAGGGCCTTCCCACTTTGGCGTCAACTGGTTGGAGTTATTGGCCGACTGAACATGCCGAAGAACATGGTCGCCTTCGTCAAGGCTCCAGGCATGAACCTTGCGGCTATGATAGCGGCGCAAAGCTTGCTGGTAGCATGCTACTCTCACAGCCGCCCGGAGACGATCTTCCTCAAGGAGCGTTGCGTCATCTTGCCGCAATTGCTCTTGCTTAAGCTCATCATAAGCGAGCACTTGAGGTGACCCGTATATGAGTTCCGTGGGGAGAACTGCCTCTGCCCCATAGACCAGGGCAAAGGATGTCTGCCGGTGGCTCGATTTGGCGTCGTTCTGATCGATCAAAGAACCGCCGACAACTCATCAATCCAGTGCCTTCCACTCTTGTGCAGCCTATCAAAAGTCTTCATCCTTAAGCCTCGCAGGACTTCTGCATTCTCCCCCTCCGCTTGGCCAATGCTCCGTGGATGTGCCACAGAAGCAAAACAGACTCTGCTGCCGAGATCTTCAACATAGTGTATGAAGGCGTGGCTCGTGAACTATGTGTTGTTGTTGGTGATGATCCTGTTGGGTACCCCAAAACGGCACATTAGCCCCTTGAAGAACTTGATGGCTGACTGCGCTGTCACCTTCCTCACTGCCTCCACTTTCGGCCACTTTGTGAACTTGTCGATTGCGACGTACAAGTACTTGTCGGCGTTCTGGGAACGGGGGTCCCCAGACTTGCCTGCCTGCGGCCTGCGGCGTGGCTCAAAGGGGGCCCAGCGCGGCCCATCTTCATCAACACAAGCTCAAGATCCTCGCGAGGGGCCAAGCCTCGCGGGGCGGACGACAAGGAGCTTCCTCAGGCACGGCCTCGTCAGGCTGGCTCACAAGGAGGCGGAGAGTTCAAGGCGGGGAACTTCGCGAGGTGCCCATGACGCAAGCCATGACGACCAAGGGCGCCAGTCGGGTGCTAGCCCGCGCAGCGTCCTCCGTTCCTCTTTGGTGCAAAGGGAGCGAGCGCAGGCAAGAGCATCAAGCAAAGGCATCCATTTCGATGCAACAAGACCAAGACCAGCCCAACGGCAGGTAGGAAGTCATTGTGGAGCCCAAGCAGGCGTCACCACCAGAGCCTTTGACAGGCGAGGACCAACTTTAGTCAGGATATGTGTACCCGATGTTCCCCTTCAAAATGGCCAATTGTTGGCGCCCTTCCCGCTCAATATTTGGGAAGAGGCCCAGGGCCTTTGCCTATAAATAGGACTAGCCACCTCCAGGGTAGAGGAGGGAGTACCGGGCATACATCTAGAATCGAGAGAGAGAGAGAGATAGAGAGCGAGAGAGAGAGCGACTGAACTCCTCCTAGCAGTTCATCGCACCAGCCAAGAACAGACCCTCGTGAGGCTGTTCTTCCTTGTATTGTTCATCATCAGCCCAAGAGGCAATCCACCACACCACACACTGGAGTAGGGTATTACACCACAATGGTGGCCTGAACCAGTATAACCCCTGTGCCTCTTGTGTTGTTCTTTTCGTAGTTTAGATCCTAGCGATTTGGCGAGGAGCAGGTAGATAGAGGGCGAAATCTCCGCGTGCACCCCATTGTTCGAACCTCAAGGGTCTGCCGGAACCCGAAATCCGACATTTGGCGCTCCAGGTAGGGGTGCGCCAGAATTTGTCTCCCGTCGCCATGTTCTTCTCCGACCATCGCATCCATGTCTGACGCTCATCAAGCCCGCGCCGAGCGCCGAGCCGCCCACGCTTCCCGTGTCACCCAGACGGCTCCTGTCGGCGGGCGCCCTCGTCGTTCCCCATCACCTGCAGTCAACGCCGCCACCGGCCCAGCGGGGAGCGGGCAGCAAGCATCGTCCCAGCATCCCTCCGTGGCCTCTTGGGAAGAGCCACGCGGCCTCTTCCTCACCCACCATGTCGCGCCAGCTCCCTCGGTCGTCGCGGCCCTCCTGGGCGGCTCGCAGGCGCCGCCCTCCAGCCACCACATCAAGCCATTCTTCCGCCAGGTTGGCGCCGCCTCCACGCGGCAGGGGGCTCCCCCGGGCCGGTCGGAGCCATCGGCCAGGCTGGCCTTCAGCTCAGAGGACCACCCCTCCAACTCAGCCTGCTCGGGTGCGCTCCCCATCCTCTGCATGCCCACCATCTGCCAGGTGGCTATCACCAGGACTCTCATCGACGGCGGCGCGGGCCTCAGCATGCTCTCAGTTGAGGCCTTCAACCTTCTCTGCATACCCCGGGAGCGGCTGCAACCCAGCCGGCCCTTCTCGGGCGTCGGAGGCGGGTCGTCCAGCTCCTTGGGACAGATCCGGCTCCCGGTAACTTTCGGACCTACGACAATTTCCGCACAGAGCTGGTCGATTTCGACATCGCCCCCATCGGCCTCCCCTACAACGCCATCCTCGGCTATCCAGCACTGGCCCAATTCATGGCCGCGACTCGCCCGGCGTATAACCTCATGAAGATGCACGAGAGCAACGGTGTCCTCACCGTGCCTGGGGACACCGGAGATGCGTTGCGAGTGCTCAAGCTCGCCCTCAAGACGGCGGCGGCAGCACGGCCCGCCGACGCAGAAAACGACAAGCCCAAGGGGGCTGCGCCAACCAAGAAGAAACAGTTGTTCACCCAAGACAAGGCAGAGACCAAGAAGATACCTGTCGACGAGGACAGGTCCACGAACGCCACTTTCACCATAGGCGCCAACCTCGGGCCCGACCAGGAGGAAGCCCTGGTCAAGTTCCTGCGTGCAAACAAGAAGGTGTTCGCCTGGGAGCCCGATCAGTTGGCGGGGATCCCACAGGGTGTAATCGAGCACCACTCAACGTGTGCCCCAACGTGCGCCCCGTGAAGTAGAAGGCGGGGCAGCAGTCCACTGAAAAGCAGGCCTTCATCGTCCAGGAGACCCGCAAGCTAGAAGCCGCGGGGGTTATTCGCGAGGTCCGATATCCAGATTGGTTGGCCAACCCTGTGGTTGTGCCAAAGAAGGGAGGGAAGGAGCGCATGTGTGTCGACTTCACCAACCTCAACAAAGCATGCCCGCAAGATCCGTTCCCACTCCCTCGCATCGATCAGATCGTCAATTCCACTGCTGAGTGTGACCTGTTATGCTTCTTGGATGCCTTCCCCGGGTATCACCAGATCAAGATGGCAGTGGAAGACATGGAGAAGATGGCCTTCCTAACCCCGTGTGGGGTGTACTGCTATACATGCATGCCGTTCGGACTGCGCAACACGGGGGCAACCTTTCAGCGGCTCATGCACATCACCTTGGGCCCGCAACTCGGGAAGAATGTGGAGGCTTACGTCGACGACATTGTAGTGAAGTCTCGCGAGGCCAAGACCCTGATACAAGACCTGGAGGAAACCTTCACGAGCCTCAATGTAGTGAGCCTGCGGCTCAACCCGGAGAAGTGTGTGTTTGGAGTCCCCTCGGGCAAGCTCTTGGGCTTCCTCGTGTCCCACGAAGGCATCGAGGCCAACCCAGAAAAGGTCAAGGCAGTCGAGGACATGAGCCCACCAAAGACCCTCAGAGAAATGCAGAAGCTCACAGGGCGCATGACTGCGCTGGGGCGCTTCATCTCCAGGTTAGGGGAGCGAGCGATGCCTTTCTTCCAGCTGATGAAGAAAAAGGGGCCCTTTGAATGGACTGAAGAGGCCGACAAGGCGTTCCAAGATATCAAGAGATACCTAACCAGCCCTCCAGTGATGGTGGCCCCACGCCCTCAAGAGCCCTTGGTACTCTACCTCACCGCCACTCCTTACTCCGCCAGCGCGGCTTTGGTGGCAGTCAGGGAGGAGCGTCGGACCAAAGCCATGGCAGCTACCCGTGTCAAGGCAAAGCAGGACCAAGAAGGACTCGTAGAGATCGCTACCACGGCTGAGGAGAATCAGCCACCGCAGGGGAGCGCGCCGGGAACGGAGGAGGCCCCTCCCCCAGGCAACCAGCTTCCGGAGGCCCCATCGCCTCAGCAGGCGCCATGGCCTCCGGAGGACGCCACCAGCACCGACGCTCCAAGCCTCGTCGAGCACCTGGTGTACTTCGTCAGCACGGTGTTGCAGGATGCGAGGGCACGGTACCCCATGCCATAGAAGCTCCTCCTCGCGCCACTGGTGGCCTCGCGCAAGCTGCGGCACTACTTCCAGGGTCACCCGATCAAGGTTGTCTCGGCATACCCCTTGGAAAGGGTGCTTAGGATCCCTAACTCGACCGGAAGGGTTGCCGAGTGGAACATTGAACTGCAAGCGTTTCAGCTCGAATTCAGCACGACCAGGGCCATCAAGGGAGCCGCGCTAGCAGATTTCGTGGCCGAATGGACGGAGGCACCGGACCTCAAGGCCGACGAGGACCGATCCCTCTCCCCGGGAAGCGAGGCACCAGGAGGTTGGGTCATATACTTCGACGGGGTGTTCTCCAGGCATGGCGCTGGGGCTGGGGCGGTGCTCATATCTCCCACTCAGGACAAGCTTTACTATGACGTGCAGCTCTGTTTCCAGCAGGGTGAAAAGGTCTCCAACAATATAGCGGAGTACGAAGGACTGATAGCAGGCTTGAAGGCCGCCGCTGCCCTAGGGGTGAAGCGCCTTACTATCAAGGGCGATTCGCGGCTCCTCATCAATTTCTCCAACAAGGTATATGAGCCAAGAGATGAGCACATGGAAGCCTACCTTGCGGAGGTCCGCAGGATGGAGAAGCAGTTCTGGGGGTTGGAGCTACAGCATGTGCCCCGCGGCACTAATCAAGAGGCCGACGACATCGCCAAACGAGCCTCCAGGCGGTTGCCCCAGGAGCCGGACGTCTTAGAGGAACGACTCTTCAAGCCCTCGGCCCTGCCATCATTATCGAACACAGCACAGCCTCGGGTGGAGCTTCCCCAGCCACCTTCCTCGGGAGCCCCAGGCTGTGGCCCAGCCTCAGGAGCAGGCCTGCTCCTGATGATGGAGCCTCAGGAGGGGTGCTGGATAACAGAGCTCCGGAGCTACTTAACACAAGGGACCCTGCCGGAGAAGGAGGAGGAAGCAGAGCGTGTGGCGCGGCAAGCTACAACGTACTACATCAGGGATGGAGAGCTCTACCGGAAACGACCAAACGATGTGTCCTTGCGCTGCATCACTAGGGAGCAAGGGAAGGAACTGCTGGCAGATATACACGATGGAGACTGTGGGCATCATTCATCGTCACAGACCCTCGTCGGCAAGGCGTTCCATAGCGGTTCCTATTGGCCTACTGCACTCAATGACGCTGTCGAACTAGTGAAGGCTTGCGAGGCTTGCCAATTCCATGCCAAGCAGATCCATCAGCCGGCAGGAGGTCTGCAAACCATACCCCTCACATGGTCGTTTGCAGTCTGGGGGATGGATATCCTGGGCCCGTTTCCTCGGGCGCCAGGGGGCTATCGCTACCTCTACGTCGCCGTGGACAAGTTCACCAAGTGGGCTGAAGTCGAGGTCGTCTGCACCATCCCTGCTGGTTTTGCGGTCAAGTTCATCAAGGGCATCATGAGCCGGTTCGGGGTGTCGAACCGCATCATCACTGACAACGGTTCGCAGTTCACCAGTAACCTCTTCAAAACATACTGTGCTAACCTTGGAACGCAAATATACTACGCTTCGGTGGCGCACCCCCGAAGCAACGGCCAGGCCGAGCGAGCCAACGCAGAAGTCCTGAAGGGCCTCAAGACCAGAACATTCAAGAAGAAACTGGAGGCATGCGGCAGAGGTTGGTACGATGAGCTTCAGTCCGTGTTGTGGTCCATCCGCACAACCGCGACCAAGCCGACTGAGGAGACCCCCTTCTTCCTGGTCTATGGAGCCAAAGCAGTCCTCCCTCGCGAGGTCAGGCATCGTTCCGCACGGGTCCTGGCGTTCGATGAGACGCAGCAGGACGCCATGCGGGGGATGGACCTCGTGCTAGGGGAGGAGCATCGTCGAGAAGCCGCGCTGCGAGCGGCAAGGTACCAACAAGCACTGCGGCGATACCACTGCCGCAACATCCGCCCCAGAACTCTTGAGGTAGGGGACCTCGTGCTCCGGCGGGTTCTCTCCAGGGAGGGACTGCATGAGCTCTCTCCCATGTGGGAGGGCCCGTTCAAGGTTGTTCATGTTTCCAGGCCCGGCTCCGCGCGCTTGGAGACTCAGGAGGGAGTACCTGTCCAGAACGCGTGGAACATCCAGCACCTCAGGAGGTTTTACCCCTAAAAAGGCCCAGAGCCTGTGAAGAAGGCAAATGCCTGTGAAGATCATCTTTTTGGAAAAGGCCCAGAGCCTGTGAAGAAGGCGAATGCCTGTGAAGCTCATCTTTTTGGAAAATGCCCAGAGCCTGCGAAGAAGGCGAATGCCTGTGAAGCTCATATTTTTGGAAAAGGCCCAGAGCCTGTGAACAAGGAAAATGCCTGTGAAGCTCATCTTTTTGGAAAAGGCCCAGAGCCTGTGAAGCTCATCTTTTTGGAAAAGGCCCAGAGCCTGTGAAGAAGGCCAATGCCTGTGAAGCTCGCCGCCCATGACACTCTCACGTAATAATGAGTTGGGGTTGTACATGCCCCGGAGTCTCAGGAGCGCCGGCATCAGGCCCTGGGGCTCCCTCCCATGCCCAGTGGCAGCACTTAGCTCTGCGCTGGTGAGAAGACGTCGAAGACTAGATTAGGTGTCGGACGCGGCTTTTTCATTTGCTTTCTGCAGTTGGCTTGTTCGCTCTTATTTGAAGTTTTATTGAAGTTGTTGCCTTTGAGCTGTGGCTCTTCGACTTTTCGCTCTCCTACCTCGATTTCTCTCACGCGAGGTCTCACGAGGGAGCATCCAGGACTCCCTCACGAGTGTTTTTCCGCCCTTATCATTCAAGGTTTCTCAACCCAGGTTCACTACAGGAGCACCCCTCTAGTCCGTGCCTCACGGGCATCGCGACACGAATACAGGGCCTGGGTCGGTTGCCCCCACAGCTGAGGCAGGGGATTACCTACGCGCGAATGTGCGGCCGGAGAGAACAATACCAAAATAACTGGACAGTATGATGATTAACAACGGTACCCCAAACACACCCCAACGGGACCCACACTACTATCTTTCTGCACAGGAAAAAGGAAAAGAAAGGGCAAATCTCGCGAAGCTCGCCCGGCGCCGGCCCTCAGGGAAGACTCGACCCGCCTCCGGAGCTTAGGCGGACTCCCTCTCGCGCTTCACCGAGGCACGACGACGGGCAGACCCGCCACCACCCTCCAGGCAGGCACGCCGGCGTGGAGGTTGACCGCGACCGCTGCTGGAAGAGTCACTGCCCGAAGGAGAACTGGTGAAGCTTGAGGAACCCTGGGCGCCGCCAACCACGCGCGCGCTGTCCTCTCCGTCCTCGCCGGGGCTGGGCCCCTGGCCTCGGTCGTCGTCTTCAGGGCAGCACCCTGCGCGGCGACCATCTTCCCCAAACACCCTCACGTAGAGGTTGGCATCACCGTCGAACTTGAAGTATAGAGTGCATCGGCGGCTCAGGCCACGCGCGCGGGCAAACGTCTGTCAGCCGCGGGTCAAGGCCAGGCTCCCGGCAGCGGAGACCTCCAGTGAAGCCCACGAGGCCCGGCTGCAGCAGCCATCTTCCTGGAGCCAGAGGCCACCCAGGGCACCAGCTGGGAGCTCACCTAGGAGGAAGCGAGGGAGCTGAAGCCGGGCGCTAGTTGGCTCCGCCATCCACACATTGAACTCCGGCAGCACCTCCGCAGTATGGAAGCGCGTCCTGGGGGGTCACACGGCCGGAGCACGCCCCCTGGCCACGACCAGCCACCCATCACCGTGCAGAGAGCCACCTCCGCGACCGCGGGGGGGCACCGTGGAGGCTGCAGGGTGTTTGCGAGGGCGGCCTCGACCGCGCTTGGGCGGGGAAGAGGCAGACTCGACCTGGCGAGCCTTTTCTTTCTCTGCGGCCGAGAACTTCCTTGGCGGAGCCATGAAGAAGAAGGAGAAGTAGAGGGGATAGACTGGAGGGCACGCGTCGTTCCGTACTTATAGCCGGCGAAGGCAAACCGTCGACCTCCACGATCGCAGGTAATCATGACCCGCTTTGCATGCAGGGACTTGTCGAATCTGTGTAGTTACCGAGGCGTCGTGGGGAAGCGGAGACGCCCACGTCCAATCAACTGCCACGCGGCGTCCAAGGCCGCAGGCTGTTAGGGCCTGCGACGCTTCGCACTTGCCCTTTCGCCTCTCTGCTCGGCCAAGTCCGGGAGCGCCGCGGGCCTAGGGGCTACTGTCGGCGTTCTGGGAATGGGGGTCCCCATACTTTCCTGCCTACGGCCTGCGGCGTGGCTCAAAGGGGGCCCAGCGTGGCCCATCTTCATCAACACAAGCTCAAGACCCTCGCGAGGGGCCAAGCATCGCGGGGCGGATGACAAGGAGCTTCCTCAGGCACGGCCTCGTCAGGCTGGCTCACGAGGAGGCGGAGATTTCAAGGCGGGGTACCTCGCGAGGTGCCCATGATGCAAGCCATGACGACCAAGGGCACCAGTCGGGTGCCAGCCCGCGCAGCGTCCTCCTTTCCTCTTTGGTGCAAAGGGAGCGAGCGCAGGCAAGAGCATCAAGCAAAGGCATCCATTTCGGTGCAACAAGACCAAGACCAGCCCAACGGCAGGGAGGAAGTCAATGTGGAGCCCAAGCAGGCGTCACCACCAGAGCCTTAGACAGGCGGGGACCAACTTTAGTCAGGATAAGTGTACCCGTTGTTCCCCTTCAAAATGGCCAATTGTTGGCGCCCTTCCCGCTCAATATTTGGGAAGAGGCCCAGGGCCATTGCCTATAAATAGGACTAGCCACCTCCAGGGTAGAGGAGGGAGTACCGGGCATACATCTAGAATCGAGAGAGAGAGAGAGAGAGAGAGAGAGAGAGAGAGAGAGAGAGCGACTAAACTCCTCCTAGCAGTTCATAGCACTAGCCAAGAACAGACCCTCGCGAGGCTGTTCTTCCTTGTATTGTTCATCATCAGCCCAAGAAGCAGTCCACCACACCACACACTGGAGTAGGGTATTACACCACAATGGTGGCCTGAACCAGTATAAACCCTGTGCCTCTTGTGTTGTTCTTTTCGTAGTTTAGATCCTAGCGATTCGGTGAGGAGCAGGTAGATAGAGGGCGAAATCTCTGTGTGCACCCCAGTGTTCGAACCTCAAGGGTCTGCCGGAACCCGAAATCCGACAGTACTCAAAGCCCCCGACTGCACGAGGGAAAGGGCCCAAGATGTCGAGCCCCCAGACCGAGAAGGGCCAGGAGAGAGGGATAGTTTGAAGGGCTTGAGCTGGTTGATGAAGCTTCTTCGAATGGAACTGGCACGCTTCACACTTGGTTACTAATGCCGTCGCATCCTGGAGGGCAGTGGGCCAGAAGAAACCTTGCCGGAAAGCCTTGCCGGCAAGGGCCCTCGACCAAATGTGGGAGCCACATATGCCTCCATGTATCTCTGCCAACAACTTTAGTCCTTCCTCTCGGGAGATGCATATCAATTTCACTCCGTTCGGCCTTCTCCTGTACAATACGCTATCAACGAATTGGTACAGAGCAGACCGGCGGGCTACTCTTTCTGCCTCTTCCTGTTCCTCAGGAAGCTCCCCTTTTTGAAGGAATCGGATGGTGTATTGTGCCCATGCCGGAGCCTGTGGCTCGACGGCAAGGACACAAGGCATTTCTTCTGCCGCGGGGGCGGCCGGCTCCACGGCCATGACCCGAGGTCCTGTCGGAGTCGGTTGCCCTGCGGCAGGGTCGGCGTCCACGGCAACATCCTCACCAGCGGCTCCGGGGAGCTCGGTGGGGAAGTACTTGCCGGGGCCTAGCTTCCTCCGCTTGCTCTGCCCGGTCAACGGCTCAACAGATGGTAGGGTTAACTGAAGCACAAAAGTATCTGGTTCCACAGGTAGCTTGAGGGCAGCGCGCTTCGACAGGTAGTCGGTAATGTCGTTCTCCGCTCGAGGGACATGTTCCGCTTGTATACCATCGAAGCGCTCCTCCAGTTTCCTCACCTCATCTACGTAAGCTTCCACCAACGGGCTTTGATAATATTTGTTGACCTGCCTGACGATGAGCTGTGAATCGCCCCTGACGATGAGCTTCTTAACTCCGAGGTCTGTCGCGATCCTGAGACCGGCAAGCAAACCTTCGTACTTGGCGG
Source organism: Triticum timopheevii (assembly GCA_963921465.1). Lineage (NCBI taxonomy): Eukaryota > Viridiplantae > Streptophyta > Magnoliopsida > Poales > Poaceae > Triticum > Triticum timopheevii. Next base: position 177,203,398 of record OY997272.1, read on the forward strand.
TGTTGTTGGTTGACATCTCCCGGGGGAAATGCATCTAGACGACATACTTGAGGTGCTCTCCGGTGGGTGCGACAAGCAGCACACCAGCACCGGCGCCTTGCAGCGAGAAGGCACCATCAATGTACATGATCCATTTGCAACTCACTTCCTTGCCGGGTAGAGTGGTCTCCTATACCTCTTCGTCGGGCGTCGAGGTCCATTCCGCAACGAACTCCGCCAAGACTCTGCTCTGAATCAGCGAGGTGCTTTCAAACTTCAAACCGAAACTCGACAGCTCCAGGGCCCATTCTATGATCCTCCCCGTCGCATCTCGGTTGTGTAGTATCCGTTGCAATGGGAGGCGGGTGACTCCCGTGATCTCATGCGCTTGGAAGTAGTGGCGCAGCTCCCTCGAGGCCATAAGGAGGCCGAAGAGCAGCTTTTGCGCACCTGAGTACCTCGACCTAGGCCCCTGCAAGAGGGAGCTGATGAAGTACACTGGGTGCTGCACCATTTTCTTTTTCTGCGCGTCTTCACCCAGTCGTGTAGGTCCTGTCGTGCTGGCGTCGGCCCCTACCGGGGACTCGATCTTGCCGGGATCGAGCACTGCCGGGGAGGGTTTTGGTTTGCCTTCTATTGGCTCTGCCGCTGTCGCTGCCTTCTCGTCGACCTCCGTCTGCGCCACCAGTGTGGCGCTAACCACTTGATTCGTTGCCGCTAGGTAAAGCAGCAACGGTTCTTGTGGTTTGGGCGCAACCAGCACTGGGGTAGAAGAGAGGTATTTCTTCAAATCTTGCAGCGCTGCCTCGGCTTCTGGGGTCCACTCCACTGGCCCTGCCTTCTTCAAGATCTTGAAGAAAGGTAGGGCACGCTCCGCGTTTGGAGATGAACCGGCTCATGGCAGCAACGCAGCCAGTGAGCCGACGCACGTGCTTGATCCGCTTGGGAGCCTCAATCTGCTCGATGGCCTTGATCTTATCTGGGTTTGCTTCAATCCCGCACTAGGATACAAAGAACCCGAGAAGCTTGTCGGACGGGACGCCAAAGACACACATCTCAGGGTTCAATTTGAGGTTGATCTTGCGCAGGTTCCCGAATGTTTCCTCCAGATCTTGTACAAAAGTTGCTTTGTCCTTGGTTTTGACCACTATGTCGTCCATATAAGCTTCCATATTTCTATGTTGCTGGGGTTGAAAACCAATTTGGATTGCTCTTGCAGAGGTTGAGCCAGCACTCTTCAACCCGAAAGGCATTCGTAAAAAGCAATATATACCACATGGGGTGATGAATGATGTCTTTTCCTCATCCTCTTTTGCCATAAAGATCTGATGGTACCCCGAGTAGGCGTCAAGGAACGATAACAAGTCGCATCCAGCCATGGAGTCAACAGTCTAGTCGATGCGCAGTAATGGGAAGGGATCCTTTGGACAGGCCTTATTGATGTCTGTGTAATCAATACATAGCCTCCACTTCCCGTTTGCCTTGCGCACCACTACCGGATTGGCCAACCACGTCGGATGGAGTACTCCCCTCACCAAGCCTGCCGCTTCTAGCTTTCTGATTTCCTCTGTGATGAACTCTTGTCTTTCCAGAGCTTGCTTCCTAACCTTCTGTTTGACGGGCCGCGCGTGAGGACAGACAGCAAGGTGGTGCTCAATCACCGTCCTGGGAACTCCGGGGATGTCGGAGGCTTGCCATGCAAACACATCGACATTCACCCACAGGGAGGTGACGAGCTCGCTTTCCTATTTGCCGTCAAGGATGGAGCTTATGGTGAACGCTCCCCCGTGCCATCCTCCTTGACGGGCACCTTCTTGGTCTCTGGCGGTGCAGCCCTGGACTTCTTGCTCTTGTCGGCGGAACTCTCTGGCACGTCCTCAACGGAAGTGCGACACCCCGAAAGGTGCGCTTGCCGGAGTGGGTGCGAGGGATCTTGCCGATCTTCTTCTCCTCCGGGGCTCCATCGGCAGCAGTGGATGCCTTAGCGGCAGTTGCTGCAACTACTTCCCGGTAGAGCTGGTCGGTGCAGATCAGCGAATCTTTCTTGTCGGAGGGGACGGTGATGATGTTCATCGACCCGGGCATCTTCAGCATGTTATAGGCGTAGTGTGAAGCCGCCATGAACTTGGCTAGCGCCTGGCGGCCGAGGATCCCATTGTAAGGCAAGGGGATCTCGGCCACGTCGAAGACAATCCTCTCCGTCCTGTGGTTCAGCTTGCCTTCGAACGTCACGGGCAGCATGATCTTCCCCTTCGGCTGGCTCCTCCTCGGGTTAACCCCTTGGAACGTACCCGTCTCCTCGAGGTCTTCATCAAGGATCTGCAACCTTCTGAGCACAATGGGCGAGATTAAGTTCAGGCCAGCCCCGCTGTCGACCAACATCTTCGTCACTTTGAGGTTGTGGATTGTCGGTGAAACCAACAACAGCAAGCACCCGACCGCGGTGGTGCGGTCAAGGTGGTCCTCGGTGTCGAAGATGATGGGAGTACTGGACCATTTCAGTGGCTTTCGTGCGTCGAATGATGGTTCCACCGCCGCGACCTCACACGCCCACTGCTTGAGTTGGCGGTCAGAGGTATGTAGCGAGGCGCCACCATCGACGCACATGGCCTCAGTGGCTTTCTGAAACTCGTGGTCGCTGGACTCGTTGTCCTCGTCATGATCATCGTCTTCCTGTTTCTTGTCGCGGCCCCGGGCGGGCCTCTCTTGCTGATTATCCTTGCCGCGGCGGCCTCCTTGGCCGCCACGTTTCTTGCCAGATCCCTCGGCACCATCTGGGCCCTTCTCCTTGTCCCGCCGCTCATACTTGGATTTTTGCTTCTTGGCGAGCAGCTCTACCTGCCGGCAGTTTTGGAGGTCGTGGCCCTTGGTGCGGTGGATCTTGCAGTACTGCTTGTCGGAGCCTCCTGGCTTATCGGTAGCTGCCAAGGCCCGGCAAGCGTCACACCCGGCAACCTCCTTGCCGGGGTCGCTCGCCTTGGTCTTCTTGAAGGTACCGGTGTCGTCAGATCCCTCTACGGCAAGCATGGCCTTGCCCTTGTGCTTCTTGTTACGGCGTCGGCCTTTCTTTGCTGGGGTGGCTGTATCGCCAGTGGAGTCGGTTTCCGCACCGACATCTTCGTCGGGGTACTTCCTTCCTTCCTCGGCACGAGCGCACCGATCGGCCAAAACATAAAGTTCGGCCTTGTTCATTGCCAGTTCTTCACGCATCTTGCGATTGCGCACGTTCTGGTGGAACGCACTGATCACGGCGGCGGGATGAACATCGGGGATGTTGTACTGCACCGGCTGAACCTTTGGATGTACTTGCGCAGGTTTTCTCCTTCCTTCTGGGGGATGATGTGTAAATCACTCGCCTGGCCATGAGCTTGGTGACCTCCAGTAAAGGCGCCAACAAACTCATGGCACAGATCCGCCCAGGAAGAGATGGAATCCACCTGCAAGTGCATCAACCATGACATGACATTAGGCTTGAGGGCCAACAGGAAGTAGTTGGCAAGCACCTTGTCATCGCGGGCCCCGGCAGCTTGCATCGCGATGGTGTAGATGCTGAGGAACTCCGACGGGTGGGTCTTGCCATTGTACTTCTCGCCAACGTCAGGTTTGAACGTACGGTGGAAGGGCCACTGGAACTGCCGCAGCTCACGCGTGAAGGCCGGACAACACACCTCGTAAGGTAGGCCCCCGTAGCCTCTCGCCGCTGGGTGGTCCGTAGCGGGTCCTGCCCGCCTGTCCGACTGGTGGCGCGCGTCACGTCGGCGCTCGATTGTAGTTCGAGCGTCCTCGTGAGCCCGCTCCCGGAGGACCTGGCGCTGATCGCGGTTGGTTCATGGGTCGGACGACGCGATGGAGATATCATCACGAGCGTCGCCGCGGCGGGCTGACGCCCGGGGTGGTCGGGATGGAGGCGGGGAATACATCGTGGCCGCGTCGCGTCCGGCGTGGTCTCCGCTAGCACGTGGCAGCCCGGCGGAGCGGCGACAGACGGATTCCGCTGGCCGCGGCCCGTCATTGTTGGCGATGCCGACGAGGCTCCGGGCGGTGGCCCTCCATTCGTCAAGCTTCTCCATGGCAGGAGGAAAATCGAGGAGCTGTTGTGCGCGCGCTAGGGCTTCCGCTGGCGTGCGTTGCGGCGAAAGCTAGGTGGACCACGATGCGCCTTGACTCCTAACCATGTTAGAAGTAGCTGCGTCGCGGTTCCGTAGCCGTTCGCCACCTCCGTCAGCACCCCGGTGCGCATGCTGGCCCTCCTCTTCATGTGATGGGTGCACGGGACTCTTCCCAGGGCGGCGCGCAGGATCTCCGGCAGGGTGACGCTGCTCGTCACGCACAACCTGAGAGGAGTGCGCCGTGGGAGCCGGTGTTGGTGTCTTGGAGGTCGCCGTGCCGCCGCCTGGCGCGACGGCGGCACCCGTGAAGGGCTCCGCGCCGCCTGCGGGGGGGGGGGGGGGGGGGCGACTCCGTCTCTGGAGCCCGCGACCGGTGGCTCATCGCCTGGCGCGTGAACGGCGCCGCTCGCCAGGCTTGAACCGCCAGGGTAATGTGGATGTTCGCGGGCCGTGCCACGGGTTCTCTCCGCGACTGGCACGCTGCTGGCTCGCACCGATGCTGGCAACTTGGTCCCGGACGAAACGATCGTCGTGGTTGTCTTCTTCTTAGGAGCAATGGCGATGAAGAACAGCTAGGCCAACTGCTAGACCAGATTCTCGCAATAGCGCTGCGCCCCTACCTGGCGCGCCAAAGATGTCGGTGGGAAACGACACCTATGGGATCAGTGGAATCTCTTCTGCAGTTGTGGGGCCCGGAATCGTGAGAAGAGCGGGACTAGGGGATGGCACAATGAGGATTTACCCAGGTTCGGGCCGCAAAGATGCGTAAAACCCTACGATCCGGCTTTGGAGGTTGTATTAGTGTTCTTGAGCTCTTGAACTAGCTCTGGGGCTGCGAGGTTCAAAAGAGCCAAATCCTCTCTCAGTATGAAATGGGCCTCCTTTTATAGGCGAAAGGGGCTACCACAGTGGCACACAGGAGGTGGAAAGTGCTACACCATTGCGAGGTTATCGCTAGTATTACAGGACAAGATGCATTAAATGCGGGGCTTAGGTGTCCGTCACTTTATTGGGGGACGGGCGTTAGGCCCATCCCGTCCGTCGCCGCCCCTCCTGGCTTCGACACGCGCCCCTACCAGCAACGCATGCAGCGCCACGTAGGTAGGCAGGCAGCTGAGGTGGCGCGATGGTGGAGCCTCCACGAAGGTTTGCATGCTGCCATGCAGGTGCCTGCCTAGCTGGTTGGGTTGGCGGCTGCGCATGAACGGCAGTAGGAACCTGGCTGGTGCGGGCCTGGCGGTGGCCTTGCCGGGATTCTTGGCGACGGTCTTGCCGGGTGGCTCGGCAAGGGTCTTGCCGCGGCACGCCGGCTTCCCCGACAAGATCGTTTCTTCGGTGGGGACGGGCGCCTTCCTATCCCCATTTGATCTTGATTGTTCGATGTCTTCACAAAGATCTGCATGCCACCACAGAGGTGCCTCCCGAACCCTGTCCTGACGCGAATGCTCGGCATTGGTGGGCTCGAAGGTGGCTCGCTCGGTGGGTGTCGACGAGCTGCCCCGGCAAGGATCTTGCCGGGGCTGCTGGGGCTGCCCCCGACAAGGGTCCTTTCCGGGGCGACCTGTATTGCTCGTGCAACCTTTGTGGTCTTGGTCCTTTGTTGTTTTGCTTTGCTTGTCCCTGTGGCCCTGGCTTTCCTCCGGCTTCCCTCCCTTGCCTTAGTCATGTGCGGTCGTGGCACGCGGCTCTGACTGCCCGTGCACAAGTAAAGGGGTCAAAAGCTAGGCCCCTACTTTTGTACACCAACAGTCATCATATATTTAACAAATACTTACATATGTAAGAAAACAATATCCCACATCTTATTAACTTATAAAAATAATTTCTTAACAATAAAATCCTAGATTGTTTTGGCACGAAAATCCTAGTGATTGTGTGCAAAAACTTGGTAAGCTTTAAGGACGAATGTAATAATATCACTTATTATTTAAATATATTTATAACAAAATGCTCAGCCCCTTTTATTTTTTGTTAACATTGCTGCCCAACCCAACATTATAATTAGAATCAGCCCAGCAAAATCGTGTATTTCGAGAAAGTGCAAATGGCCTGTAATTTTTTAGGAAATAAAATAAATGGGCCGGATGGACGCTACATTATTTGTTCACCCAGCCCACCTAATGGCTGTAATTCAAAAAAAGATCAAATTGACTGTAAATTCTACCGCGCAAAAAAAAGATGGTAAATTCTGAAAAAAATTGGTTGAATACGTGCCACATTTTTGGAGGCTAAAATGTGGGCCAATAGGTCGAAGCCAACGCAAGTCCTTGTCAATTTAGTCAACAAATGATTCTGACATGTTAGCCGTTGGATTTACATCCAACGACCGGTATCCATCTTCAATCTCTCCTCTTCTTCCTCCTGCGCCGCTGGGACCACCTACCACCTCCGGCTGCTAACAGCTCTGCTTAGCACGCTTCGCGATGAAGCGCTACTCCACCGTTGGCCAGGCCATCCCTCCACCCCTCCACACCTCCTGTTCTTCTTCACCGACAACCGAACCACACCACACTAGAACCAGTTAACCCTCGTACACCTCTCCATCTGCAACTCTACTCCCGCGTCTTCCCATCTCTCGCTCGTTGCTGTCCGGGGCCTCGCCGTCGTCCACCACTTTGGATGCGCTTGGCGCGGCGTGGTCAACGTGGTCTACGAACGACACCATCGGAAGTAGATTGTGCATGGAGAGGCTAACAGCTGGGTCCACGGCCGCACACAAGAAAATGCCTCCTTATTACGCACAAAATAATGATTCCTCCACCTGACATCTGGGACCCACCATAAGGGCCTCTGTATTTCACAAAAAAAAACATGCCCCCCGCTGACAGGTCGAACCCACAAGTTATCTTCGCACGCAAGGAAGTGCCTCCTTATTACGCACAAAAAAAATGGATACTCCCCCTGCCAGCTGGAACCAGCATAGTGGGAGGCTGACTTGTGGGCCTACCAAGTTGACGGGGATGGAGGGCTTTGTCAACTTAGTCAATACGAACGATTCTAGCTCCTGTTACCGTACGATGTTCATCCAACAGCTGTAGTGCTTCTTCAACCTCTGGTCTTCTTGCTCCAGCCGCCCAAACCAGCGTCGGTCGTGTCGCGTGCTCCTGCCTCCCGTGGCCGGCTGTTATGCCACGGAGGCCTCACCGCCCCCTACTACTCACACTGCTGGCCAGGCCATCCCTCTACTGACCCACACCCCCTATTATTCTGCGGCGACAGCAGCCTCACACCGCAGCCGAACCAGTGAACCCTCATACTCCTCTCCGCGTGGGCATCCACTGCTGTGTCTTCCCCGGCTTATCGTCGTCCCCTTCCTAGGCCTCGCCGTCATCCACCACCGTGGTGCTCTCGGCGCGGCGTGGTCAATGTGGTCAACGACCGAATTCCATCGGAAGAGTACTGTACATGGAGAGGCTGGCAGCTGGGTCCACGGCAGCCGCAAGGAAGTGCCTCCTTATTACGCGGAAAATAATGATTCCTCCACCTGACAGTTGGGACCCACCGGACGGGCCACTGTATTTCACGAAAAAAAACATTTCCCCCCTGACTGCTGGGACCTACCAGCTACATCATCGCACGCAAGGAAGTGCGTCCATATTATAGGCAAAAAAAAATGATTCGCCCCCTGACTGTTGGGACCCACCAGCTACATCTTCGCACGCAAGAAAGTGCATCCGGGCAAAAAAACGATTCGCCCCCCTGACTACTGAGACCCACCAGCTACATCTTCGCACGCAAGGAATTGCCTGATAGTCGGGACCCACCTGGTCGAAGTGTACGTAGCATTGTCATTCTAGTTGCGAACGTGTACGTACATACTGGTCGATGTAGAGGCGCGCACATGTCGTAGTAGAGGAGCGCATGTGTCGTAGTAGAGGCGCGCACGTAGCATGTACACGTACGTACAACGCCCAGGGTGCAAGAAAGAAAATACGGCCACGTACGTACATACGGGCGGGGTCTTGAACGCCTACTCGCATACGTACGGCCAGGGCTCGTGTACATGGCTGGGTCGAAACGGAGAAACAGCATCGTCGTCGTGTTCATGGGGAGCCAACCGGCTGGGTCGGAATGGAATGCATCGTCGTGTTCATCGGGAGGGCCTGGACGGAGCAGGCGATGGAAACGAGGCCTCGCGTAGAGAGGAATGGAGGAAACGGCCTTGTGTTCGACCGGCCATGTTAGAAACGGGATTCTGTTCATCGGGAGGGGTCTGGCGTACCGCATTACGGAGGAAACGGACCTCTTACGGTCGAAACGGGGGTCCTGTTGATCGGGAGGGGTGTGGCGTACCGCAAAACGGACGAAACAGACTTGTGTTGGAGCGCTACAGTTGAAACGGGGGTCCTATTGATTGGGAAGGGAGTGGCGTACCGCAAAACGGACGAAATGGACTTGTGTTGGAGCGCTACAGTCGAAACGGGGGTCCTATTCATCAGGAGGGGTGTGGCGTACCACAAAACGGGACTCCACGGGATACTGTTCATCTCCACCATCGACCTCCTCCAGCCTCCACGGGCTCCTGTTCATCCAGCCTCCACTGCGCGCTACTCCACTGGCTACTGTTCAACCACCCCTCCACGGGCACCCCTCCACCGTCTACTATTCATCCAACCCTCCACGGGGTCATCATGTTCATCCAGCCCTCCACACCACGGGGTCATGTTCATTCAGAGGCAACGCCATCGCTCACTGTTCATCCACCCCCCCCCCCCCCCCGCAACACTCACCGATCATCCAGAGAGGCAACATCGATCGGCTTCAGTTAGCAGCAGTAGTGAAGGAATCGCTCGATTGGGTTCAGTTAACAGCCATCGATCGATCGCTCGGGTTCAGTAATGCATAGCCTGAAGTGCAATCGCTCGGATTCAGTTAGAGCCCAACGCCTCGCTCGGGTTCAGTTAGAGCCAACGCCTCGCACACACGCGCGTACGTGTATGAGAGAAACGCGCATCGCTCGGCCCCCGACCGCCCACCGTAACCGGGAACTCCCCAAAACTTTCCTCGCCCTTGCTTCTACCACGGTTTTTTCCGTCATGGACAGCCCAAAGAATGTCATGCAGGTGCGTCTCCGGCCCGCCCAGGACGAAAAGCCCATTTTCTGTCATGATTTTTTGTCATAGAAGTAGGAGCCCACCACATCTATGGTGATACCGGGTTTTGTCACAACTATCGTCATAGAAGTGTCATATGTATGACAGAAAAAATATTCATTCGGCCCAAAATGTCACGAATGTGTCTTTTTTTTTGTAGTGATAATCTCTTCGTTTGTTCTCCGCTATTAGTGGCTTTAGAGTGACTCTTTGTTGCATGTTGAGGGATAGTTATATGATCCAATTATGTTATTATTGTTGAGAGAACTTGCACTAGTGAAAGTATGAACCCTAGGCCTTGTTTCCTACCATTGCAATACCGTTTACGCTCACTTTTATCCTTAGTTACCTTGCTGTTTTTATATTTTCAGATTACAAATACCCATATCTACCATCCATATTGCACTCGTATCACCATCTCTTCGCCGAACTAGTGCACCTATACAATTTACCATTGTATTGGGTGTGTTGGGGACACAAGAGACTCTTTGTTATTTGGTTGCAGGGTTGTTTGAGAGAGACCATCTTCATCCTACGCCTCCCACGGATTGATAAAACATATGTCATCCACTTGAGGGAAATTTGCTACTGTCCTACAAACCTCTGCACTTGGAGGCCCAGCAACGTCTACAAGAAGAAGGTTGTGTAGTAGACATCAGGATGCAGCTAGGAGGTGGTGCGAGAGGCATACTATATCGAGGGGGAGGAGTGTGCGAGTACGATATCGATGAATAGAGTGGCGGGAGTGAGACATGGACGGTGAGAAGAGAAGAGGGAAAGCTTATGGTTGTGGTAGGCGTACCTGGCTACAGAGGCATATCGATCGGTGTGTGCTGGGAAGGAGCTGGGGGCCTACAAACACCGTGGGTGAATGACCTAAAGTGAAAGGATGAATTTGCACCATGGAGGTAGAGAATGCCGAGGGAGGGTGAGAGGGAGGCGGGTGTGTGCATGCACGAGAGAAAGTCAGCGCTAGCTACAAAGATAAGAGAATTGTGCGGGTGTAAAAGACGAATAGAGATAATAATTCATTGTAAAAAGTGAATTTAGATATTTGAAGAATTTAGCATAGTGTTTTAAACCGATGCATGCGTGAATATATATAACGGTGATACGCATGGTGTGGTTATGAACATGTTATACCACATATAATATACTAACAGAGTTGGTGATGATGTTGTGCCTGCCATCCTGCAATATAGGTCGTCCGGTTTATATCTGACGGTTAGGAAGGAAACTATCACTACTAGGGAAAAGCCTAGGAGTAGCGCGAGTTTGAGGTGTATCAGTAGCGCGGGGATCCACGCTACTGATACGACTCTACAACTAACATGTATCAGTAGCGCCTGCTGACCCACGCTACTGCTATACATGGCTAGCAGCAACGGACTTTTGGACAACGCACTACTGCTAATATCTGCAGCGCTTTAATTTAGGGCGTGCTACTGGTAAGGGCGCGCTGCTGTTAACTCTACTCCCCTCGCTACTGTTAGTTTTATTAGTTTTTTTCTGCATATTTCTTTTGTATTTGAACAGGCTTTATACAATATTCTTTAGCATCATACACATATGAATGTAATGATAGCATCAAATCTTGTCATCATCATAATCATCATCCAACACAAAGTGGTCTCTTGTCATCATCTCGAAAATAGCAATACAAGTTCTTGCAACTACATCGTCATCCATCTAAACAATGATGTACGCGAGAAGAGCTATCACTATGAGTGAGAGCGGAACTATGCAGTACATGAGTTCGTATCCCTCTCTCGCACTAGCGTGAACCTAAAATAACTACTGGCTGTCGCTCGGAAACCGGAAACTGGTACACCTGGGCCAAACACTCCGGCCACTCGTCATATACTCCTGGCGTTCCCCTCCCCTTCAATTTTTAGTGAGCTTCTATCCGAAACACCCCCCTCCAAAGCGAAATAAGTTAAGACCAAGCCCAGAACTCAAAATGACTTCTTTACATCTTTTATGGTTTATTTTGACAATAAGCTGTGAAAAGGTGGAATAGAACTAGGCCTTAACCTACAATTCAATTGTGCATGCAATGATGAATCACTCATGCCTATTGTAGTGTACATTTAGGCATCATCATACATGGCATAACTTAATACATGTGCATTTCATTATAGAATCTGAAATATGCAATGTTTATGTTAGTTCATATGTTGCACATGATATTTAAATGGCCCTCAAGTCCGGTCAGTCAAGTGATGGTCTTTAAGCCTCCTTCTATGCTTCTTTTCTTGATATGTAAGATTTGCTCACACATCTGTTCAATTGCATGTTTGTATCATCCAACCATACTAGGAATGTTTTCTTTGATTACTTGATGTTCTTGACCTAACAGAGCTTGTTAATGATTTAATCACTAAGGGCTGCTATATAGTGGGGGCTTGTATAGCTCATAAGTGACATAAAGGTTTGGTTGTACACTAAAGTAGGCTCTCCAAGAGTACCTGGAGATCCAGTTCGAAGGTATGCCTAGTTTTTACATAGTGCACACATAGTAAATGCTCATTTCATTGTGTGCAAGAGATGTGGCATGTGTTCATTATGTGGTGTTGTTTTGTTATAATATCATCCTTTTGTGTTGTTCATAGACTGGAAAGTATGCATATATATATCTTCCAAGGAAACCAGTAACCAGTTTGTGTCACCTTGCAGAGGGGGTGCAATGAAGATAAGATTGAGGATTTCCAAGTACAAGATGTTAGGAAGGAGCCTTGCAAGAGAAGGAGGAGCAGCGCTGAGCCTGTTCAAGTTAAGGTAAGTCACACTGTATTACAATTACCAGGACAACCTATTTGTTTGACATTGTGCTTAGGGTTCTTCACCTATAACCCAGACATTGGGCCATTGATTAAAACCCCCTGCACTCACTACTATATGTTGTTCTAACTTTTATGTAATCAAATGTATGTAAGCACATTTTAATGTGTCTGTTCACTCATTATGGATGTAGTCTACTTATACATATCTAAAACATCTTATAATAGTGAACAGTGTGAAACTGCTTCTTGCCATGGTAGAGTTGTTGATGTCATAAATGTCATAACCAAACGCATATTCACATCATTAGCCTCCCTATCATTACTTGGATGTTGATTACATACTAGTCGAGATACCTCATAGGGGGCAAACAATATTACATTAATTGTTCCTTTATATAGTAAATGTAGCTAGGCCATGGATGTTATTGAGGCGAGCATGTATGCATGCTGCCAACTCAACAGTTCAATTGCTTGTTTGTTTCAGGCATAGTTAAATTGCTCTTTTCAATTGCTTTATTTTTCCTCAGTTAATGAGATGACCAAACAATGATGCCTGATGTTGGGTACTTGTATAACCATTAGTTGACATAATTAAAGGCCTTTCCATTTAATTCCTCTGGTGAAGTGTGCCTGGAGCTTTGAAGTCTATTAACCAACTATTACTGCATGAGGCTCACAATCTAGTTTATACTAGGCTAATGATTGCATACTTTTGCTTGTTGTAGTAGGTTTGTATGAATCCCTCTGGTGTTCATTATGCTCCCTAAGACTTTAATTGAGCTACAGAATGGCCAACTTCTTGCTTATACGCAACGTGTTGTCTAAATTTGTAACTTGTCTGTGTTTTGGATTTGGCCCCAACATCATGCTCCTCTGTTGAGCTAAGAGAGATTTTTGTATGCTGGCTGCACAGACTACCATTTTTATAATTTTTAAAATATCACCTGCTTATGCTTCATGACGTGTAACATTATTGTTAGTCCTATTTTTCCATGTACAAAATTGTCTGTCTTGCTGGCTTCACTGTTGTAACTATATTTTTGCCCTAGTCATCTGTACTTACAGAAACATTTCAAGATGAGGTGGCATCAACACAAATATCTACGAGCAGTGCAGCATGGCTGTTACCAAATGATTATGGATTGGAATTGGAATGTGCTAATGTTCTCGAGCATCAACTAGAGGTGGCAAGACAACATGTACATAATTATCAACATGCAATCAACAAGTTGAGACTGGACTTGCAGGTATCAGATGCAGGAGTCAAAAAATGAAATGAGACACTGAGTTAACCACAAAGGAATTGGAGATTTTGCAGACTAAAAATTGTGCTATCTAAATCCGGCCAATCCTATTTTCTGAAGAGATTATAGTTCAAATGGTAAGTTCTGTTGATGCGTGTCCATGATGTTTGAGCTTTATTTGCCCAGTGTATGTAATTTGCTGTTTGTGTACGCTTTATTATCACTAGTGCCGAACTATAATGCCCAGCGGGTATAATCGGCTGTAATTTCTTTATTTTGTAGTGTAGGAGTATTTTACGTTTTTATGCCTTAGTCTCATTATTGTATAGTGTATGTTTTTAGAGGTGATAGTATAGAGTAGCATAATTCTTTGAATATGATATATCATTGAAACGGGGGCCAGCACGCCCAAACATTTCCTGGACGCCACCCGAACAAAAAATATGTGTAGTCAAAGCGGGCCTTAATTGGGCTGGTCAAAATAATATTTAATGGATCCCAAATGATGTGGCCCACCGTAACAACGGTTCTTAGCAAGCCGTTAACAGGCTAAAAGCTTGGTAGGCCCGTATAAATGGAAATGGCCCACGGGCCTCTAGCAGGCCGAAATAAATGTCAATTTTTTCTCGGCCCTTTTACTTTACGGGCCAGTAAGAGGCCAAAAGTGTTTTGGGCCAAAGGCGGCCCAATTGGCAAACTAGGCTTCTAATAGGCCGAAAGACGCGTCGGGCTAAAATTTTGCTCTGCAGAACATGGGCCAGTAATGGACCCAAAATTAGGTTGCATAGACATAGTCCCAACTGTTGTGTGGGCCATTAACAAGCCCAAAGACAAAATGGGCTTGGAATTGGAAGATTTGCAGAATGGGCTGAGGATAGGCCTAAAGTCACAATGGGCTAGTTGGGCTAGAAGTTGGCCCAACTACAGAATGGGCCGAAAGGCCAAAAGATGTTCCGGGCCGTTAACTGGCTGGAACTAACGATGGGCTGCTAACAGGCCGAAAGATGCCTGAGCCGTAATTGGGCCCAAAGATGTAGCGGGCTGTTAATGGGGTGGAACTGGCAATGGGATGGAAATTGTCAAATCTAGAATGGGCGTTTGATGGGCCGATTCTGTGTAACTCGTATGGGCCGTGGTTGTGAATGGGCCTGACTCAAGTAGGCCGCTAATAGGTCGGCCCGCTTATTTTGAAGGCCCGGCCTTTTTACCTGAATGGGCCACTGTTGGGCCGAGACACGTGTCGACGTATCATTGGCGCGTCCCGTCCATTCGCTGGATGACAACTGGCCGAACATTGGGCCGACACGTGGATCTGCCAGCGAATGAGAATTTTACACATGGAGAATCCCCACTGGTCGGGGCTATTAATGGATTATCGGATCCAAAACCGGACCCAATAGCTTAACGGTGACCCGTTACGGTGGATGCCACGTGTTGGTCACCCTTGATGAAAGCACTTCTATGATGCGCGATTTCTCGTCATGGAAGTGGAAACTTCCATGATGATAATTTTGGTAATGTCATGGAACACTTCTATGACAGCACATGTATGACTATCTTGATTCTGTCATAAAAATGTCATGGATGTACATGCATGACAGAAAACGTGACCTATTGTGACAAACATGTATCATCATGGAAGTGTATTTTTTTCTGTAGTGTAACGTGCAATCCTGGGTTGTTGTGTTAACTAGATACAGTTGCTAATAATAGTGATGCAACACTCTAGCTAATAGTTAATATTGGTGTCGACTGGAGCAACTAGAGTCGCTAGCTGTTATGCTAAAAGCAACAGGATGGATTTGCTCCATGCAAGAAGATAGTAAGGATAAAGCAGCAAAAAGCAGGTCGTTGGTGGTGATGGATAATTTCTCCAATCAGTTAAACATAGATACCTTCCAACATTGCACACTAAGCATTGCATTTCTTAGATATATAGAAAGGTGGCTTCTGTTTTCAAGAAAGTTGACATGTCGTGATTGTTAATTTTTAATGCCAACAATTACATAAGCTTGGCTAACAAGTATACATATTTAGATTGAACCTTTTAACCTAGCATATTTATTTTTCTCACCTAATGATTTTGATTATGTACGATATGTATCGCATAGAATGCTGGTTTCGAAATTATAATCTGGAACTGAATAAATAAAAATAGAGAGATTCATATAGTGGCCGTAAAGTGCTAACAAGTTATAATCTGTTTTTAGTTGTATTGCAGTAAGAGGAAACCCTTATTTTACTTGTGAGCATTGTAATTATTTGTGAAGGGCTAATGTTGATATGCATACAAATCTTAGCATGGAAGTCGTGCTTTGTTCAAAGTAGCTGGGATATGTACAATAAATAAATATTCATGTGCTATCTTGGTATCATACAATATTGTTGAGAGTGGTTTAATTCGCAAGTTTAGTAGCTCGTGAGAGAAATTAAAGTTCATTTTGTGGTTGCACGTCGACACCACGGCAAGTACATAACTGCGTTGATATATGGTTTCTTGAACAAACGTGCTAATATGTACTCTTGAACTGAGATGTAGCTCCCAAATATTATGCCTCCGGTTATTTTAACTTATAAGTGGTAGTAGCCAACATGTGCATTGCACAATTACTAGAGATAATTACTGTGTGAGTGAAAGGGGGAGCGAGAGCAAGGTATAGAAGAACATAAAGAGAAGGATCTAGATAAGTGCCACACGTGTGGCACGAAGCAATTTCGTCCTGACGTTTTTTGATGGCAACTTTAGTTACCCGGGAATGGCAAGTTGTGAAGTATGGCAACTTTCTGTTTGGATGGCAAGCTTTAGTTTTTTGGTTCTTTTCTAGCAATTTAGTTGTAAAAACATCAGGGTGGTGTTACTTCGTGCCACACGTGTGGCACTTATCATTTGGAAATAAAAATGGTTTAATGGTAGAAATAAGTTGACAATGTTGCTTGATGTCCATAGATATTTTAAAGGTATATGGTACACATGATTAATGTGAACCACTAAAATATGTACGTCCTCATTAAAGCACATGTGCATGTTGCTATCTTCCTATAAGTATAATCTTCCTCCTATAAGTATAAGTAGAAGAACAACCACGCCTCCTCTTATCCTCTATTTCTTCTAGGTAGGTAAGCTCCACCTAAATTGCCGCCTTATGTCACCATCGGATATTGTTAAACTAACCTCACCAAGATTGATCGACAAGGAGAATCCATTAGATGAAGAAGAGGTCGAACCGTGCATCATAGATGATGAATTTCACTGTTCAATCTACACTGACCACCGCAAACTTATGTCACACTTAGTGAGAAAAAATTCAATTACTCACAACCATGTACTCATCCGGATTCCCTCAACCTCATGATATTGCCCATCATCTTTGTGTTGTCATTGGCCGTGTGCACTATGATCCATGCCATCCGCGAACATGAATCGAATGTCGGCCGATCCTTCGGCTATCATGCCCCTATGATGTAATTCTTCAGTGAGAATGTTTAGGCTGGATAAATATTATGGTCCATGCATATTTTGTTTGCTTCATAGCGAAGTATGCCCCATTGCAACGCACGGGCTCTTTTGCTAATCAATCTTTACCTCTCAACCATTTTGAGAGTCCTCATCATGTCCGTGATCTCATTCGGGACTCCGAATAACATTTGGTCACCAAATCACATAACTCATATAATACTATATCGTCATCGAACGTTAAACGTGCGGACCCTACGGGTTCAAGAACTATGTAGACATGACCGAGACACTTCTCCGCTTAATAACCAATAGCAGAACCTGGATGCCCATATTGGCTCCTAAATATTCTATGAAGATCTTTATCGGTCGAGCCGTTATGACAACATACGTTATTCCCTTTGTCCATCAGTATGTTACTTGCCCGAGATTCGATCGTCGGTATCTTCATACCTAGTTCAATTTCGTTACAGGCAAGTCTCTTTACTCGTTCCGTAATACATCACCTCGTGACTAAATCCTTAGTCGTTTGCTTGCAAGTTTATGATGTGTATTACTGAGAGGGCCCAGAGATACCTCTCCGATACTCGGAGTGACAAATCCTAATCTTGATCTATGCCAACCCAACAAACACCTTCGGATATACCTATAGAGCATCTTTATAATCACCCAGTAACGTTGTGACATTTGATAGCACACAAGGTATTCCTTCGGTATCCGGGGGTTGCATAATGTCATAGTCGAAGGAATATGTATTTGACATGAAGAAAGCAATAGCAATAAAACTGAATGATCATTATGCTGAGCTAACGCATGGGTCTTGTCCATCACATCATTCTCCTAATGATGTGAGCATGTTCATCAAATGACAACACATGTCTATGGTTAGGAAACTTAACCATCTTTGATTAACAAGCTAGTCTAGTAGAGGCTTACTAGGGACACGGTGTTTTGTCTATATATCCACACATGTATCAAGTTTCCGGTTAATACAATTCTAGCATGAATAATAAAAATTTATCAGAAAATGAGGAAACATAAAATAAAAACTTTATTATTGCCTCTAGGACATATTTCCTTCAGTCTCCCACTTGCACTAGAGTCAATAATCTAGTTCACATCACCATGTGATTTAACACCAATAGTTCACATCGTCATGTGATTAATACCCATAGTTCACATCACCATGTGACCAACACCCAAAGGGTTTATTAGAGTCAATAATCTAGTTCACATCGCCATGTGATTAACACCCAAAGAGTACTAAGGTGTTATCATCTTTTGCTTATGAGAGAAGTTTAGTCAACGGGTCTGCCACATTCAGATCCGTATGTGTTTTGCAAATTTCTATGTCTACAATGCTATGCATGGAGCTACTATAGCTAATTGCTCCCACGTTCAATATGTATCTAGACTGAGACTTGGAGTCATCTAGATCAATGTCAAAGCTTGCATCGACGTAAATCTTTACGGCGAACTCTTTATCACCTCCATAACCGAGAAACATTCCCTTAATCCTATTTAAGGTAACTAAGGATAACTTTGACCGATGTACAGTGTACTACTCCTGGATCACTATTGTACCCCCTTGCCAAACTCATGGGAAGGTACACAATAGGTTTGGTATAGAACATGGCATACTTTATAGAACCTATGGCTGAGGCATAGGGAATGACTTTCATTCTCTCTTTATCTTCTGCCGTGGTCGTATTTTGAGTCTTTACTCAATTTCACACCTTACAATACAGGTAAGAACTCCTTCTTTGACTGATCCATTTTGAAATCCTTCAAAATCTTGTCAAGATATGTACTCATTGAAAGTCTTATCAAGCGTCTTGATCTATCTCTATAGATCTTGATGCCCAATACGTAAGCAGCTTCACCAAGGTCTTTCATTGAAAAATTCTTATTCAAGCATCCTTTTATGCTATCCAGAAATTCTAAATCATTTCCAATCAACAATATGTCATGCACATATAATATTAGAAATGCTACAGAGCTCCCACTCACTTTCTTGTAAATGCAGGCTTCACCGTAAGTCTGTATAAAACCATATGCTTTGATCTCATCATCAAAGCGTATATTCCAACTCCAAGATGCTTGCACCAGTCCATAGATGGAACGCTGGAGCTTGCACACCTTGTTAGCACCTTTAGGATCGACAAAACCTTCTGGTTGCATCATATACAACTATTCTTAGAGACATCCATTTAAGGAATGCAGTTTTGACATCCATTTGCCAGATTTCATAAAAAGGGGCAATTGCTAGCATGATTCGGATAGAATTAAGCATCGCTACAGTTAAGAAAGTCTCATCATAGTCGACCCCTTGAACTTGTCGAAAACCTTTTGCGACAAGTCGAGTTTTGTAGACAGTAACATTTCCATCAGTGTCTGTCTTCCTCTTGAAGATCCATTTATTCTCAATGGCTTGCCGATCATCGGGCAAGTACAAAGTCCACACTTTGTTCTAATACATGGATCCTATCTCAGATTTCATGGCCTCAAGCCATATGTTGGAATCCAGGGTTATCATAGCTTCTTCATAGTTCGTAGGTTCGTCATGGTCTAATAACATAACTTCCAGGATAGGACTTCCGTACCACTCTGGTGCGGATGATGCTCTGGCTGACCTACGAGGTTTAGTACTAACTTGATCCGAAGTTTCATGATCATTATCATTTGCTTCCTCTCTAGTTGATGTAGGCACCTCGGAAACAGTTTTCTGAGATGTAGTATTCTCAATTTTGAGAGAAGGTACAATTACCTCATCAAGTTCTACTTTCCTCCCGCTCACTTCTTTCGAGAGAAACTCCATCTCTAGGAAGGACCCATTCTCAGCAACAAAGATCTTACCTTCGGATCTGTGATTGAAGGTGTACCCAATTATTTCCTTAGGGTATCCTATGAAGGTGCACTTCTCCGATTTGGGTTCGAGCTTATCAGGCTGAAGCCTTTTGACATAAGTGTCGCAACCCCAATTTTAAGAAACAACAGCTTAGGTTTCTTGCCAAACTGTAGTTCATACAGTGTCGTCTCAACAGATTTAGACAGTGCCCTATTTAACGTGAATGCGGTTGTCTCTAATGCATAACCCCAAAACGATAGTGGTAAATTAGTAAGAGACATCATAGATTGCACCATATCTAATAAAGTACGGTAACGACGTTCGAACACACCATTACACTGTGGTGTTCCAGGTGGCGTGAGTTGTGAAACAATTCCAGATTGTTTTAAATGAAGGCCCAACTTGTAACTCAAACATTCACCTCCGCGATCAGATCGTAGGAATTTAATTTTCTTGTTATGATGATTCTCCACTTCACTCTAAAATTCTTTGAACTTTTCAAATGTTTTAGACTTGTGTTTGATTAAGTAGATATACCCCTATCTGCTTAAATCATCTGTGAGGGTCAGAAAATAATGATACCCGCCGCGTGCCTCAACACTCATCGGACCGCATACGTCGGTATGTATTATTTCTAATAAGTCATTGGCTCGCTCCATTGTTCCGGAGAATGGAGTTTTGGGCATCTTGCCCATGAGGCATAGTTCACAAGTATCAAATGATTCATAATCAGGTGATTCCAACCATCCGCATGGAGCTTCTTCATGCGCTTCACACCAGTATGACCTAAATGGCAGTGCCACAAGTATGTTGCACTATCATTATCAACTTTGCATCTTTTGGTATCAATATTATGAATATGTGTATTACTACGATCAAGATTCAATAAAATATTCACATTGGGTGTATGACCATAGAAGGTTTTATTCATGTAAACAGAATAACAATTATTCCCTAACTTAAATGAATAACCGTATTGCAATAAACATGATCTAATCATATTCATGCTCAACGCAAACACCAAATAACATTTATTTAGGTTCAACACTAATCCCGAAGGTAGAGGGAGTGTGCGATGGTGATCATATCAACCTTGGAATCATTTCCAACACACATCGTCACCTCACTTTTAACTAGCCTCTGCAACTCCTATTTCGAGTTACTAATCTTAGCAACTGAACCGGTATCAAATACCCAGGGATTAGTTCGAATACTAGTAAGATACATATCAATAACATGTATATCAAATATACCTTTGTTTACTTTGCAATCCTTCTTATCCGCCAAGTTTTTGGGCAGTTCCGCTTCTAGTGATCATTCCCTTTGCAGCATAAGCACTCAGTTTCAGGCTTAGGTCCAGCTTTGGGCTTCTTCATGGGAGTGACAACTTGCTTGCCATTCTTCTTGAAGTTCCCTTTCTTTCTTTTGCATTTTTTCTTGAAACGAGTGGTCTTGTTAACCATCAACACTTGATGCTCTCTCTTGATTTCTATCTTCGCCGATTTCAGCATCGTGAAAAGCCCGAGAATCGTTTTCGTCATCCCTTGCATATCATAGTTCATCACGAAGTTCTAGTAGCTTAGTGATAGTGACTAGAGAACTCTGTCAATCACTATCTTATCTTGAAGATTAACTCCCACTTGATTCAAGCAATTGTATTACCCAGACATTCTGAGCACATGCTCACTAGCTGAGCTATTCTCCTCCATCTTGTAGGCACAATACTTGTCAGAGGTCTCATACCTCCCTACATGGGAATGAGTCTGAAATACCAATTTCAGCTCTTGGAACATCTCATATGCTCCTTGGAGTTCAAAACATTTTTGAAGTCCTAGTTCTAAGTCGTAAAGCATGGCACACTAAACTATCAAGTAGTCATCATATCAAGCTTGCCAAAGGTTCATAACATCTGCATCTGCTCCTGCAATAGGTTTGTCACCTAGTGGTGCATCAAGGACATAATTCTTCTGTGCAGCAATGAGGATAATCCTCAGATCACGAACCCAGTCAGCATCATTGCTACTATCATCTTTCAAATTTGTTTTCTCGAGGAACATATCAAAAACATAGGGGGGCTACACCGCGAGTTATTGATCTACAACATAATTTGCAAATACTATCAGGACTAAGTTCATGATAAATTGAAGTTCAATTAATCAAATTACTAATGAGCTCCCACTTAAATCAACATCCCTCAAGTTGTCTAAGTGATACATGATCCAAACCAACTAAACCATGTCTGATCATCACATGAGATGGAGTAGTCTTCAACGGTGAACATCTCTATGTTGATCATATCTACTATATGACTCATGCTCGACCTTTCGATCTCCAGTGTTCCAAGGCCTTGTCTGTACATGCTAGGCTCGTCAAGTTTAACCCAAGTATTCCGCATGTGTAAATCTGGCTTACACCCGTTGTATGTGAACATAGAGTCTATTGATACGTCCATTTTGCATCATGCTTTTATATTGATATTTATTGCATTATGGACTGTTATTACACGTTATGTCACAATACTTATGGCTATTCTTTCTTATTTTACAAGGTTTACATGAAGAGGGAGAATGCCGGCAGCTGGGATTCTGGGCTGGAAAAGGAGCAAATATTGGAGACCTATTCTGCACAGCTCCAAAAGTCCTGAAACTCCACGAAAGTCATGTTTTGAATAATAATAATAAATATTGAGCGGAAGAAGTACCATAGGGGGCCCACACCCTGTCCATGAGGGTGGGGGCCCGCCCTACCCCCCTGGGCGCGCCCCCTGCCTCGTGGGCCACTTCGCAGCCCTCCGGTGACCATCTTCTGCTATATAAGTCTTTTACCCTGGAAAAAATCATAAGAAAGCTTACGGGATGAAACTCCACTGCCACGAGGCGGAACCAATCTAGGGCTCCGGCGGAGCTGTTCTGCGGGAAACTTCCCTCCGGGAGGGGGAAATCATCACCATCGTCATACCAATGATCCTCTCATCGGGAGGAGGTCAATCTCCATCAACATCTTCACCAGCACCATCTCCTCTCAAACCGTAGTTCATCTCTTGTATCCAATCTTTGTACCGAAACCTTAGATTGGTACCTATGGGTTGCTAGTAGTGTTGATTACTCATTGTAGTTGATGCTAGTTGGTTTATTCGGTGGCAGATCATTTGTTCAGATCCTTAATACATATTAACACCCCTCTGATCATGAACATGAATATGCTTTGTGAGTAGTTATGTTTGTTCCCAAGGACATGGGTGAAGTCTTGCTATTAGTAGTCATGTGAATTTGGTATTCGTTTGATATTTTGATGAGATGTATATTGTCTCTCCTCTAGTGGTGTTATGTGAACATCGACTACATGACACTTCACCATTATTTGGTCCTAGAGGAAGGCATTGGGAAGTAATAAGTAGATGATGGGTTGCTAGAGTGACAGAAGCTTAAACCCTAGTTTATGAGTTGCTTCATAAGGGGCTGATTTGGATCCATATGTTTCATGCTATGGTTAGGTTCACCTTAATACTTCTTTTGTAGTTGCGGATGCTTGCAATAGGGGTTAATCATAAGTGGGATGCTTGTCCAAGAAAAGGCAGTACCCGAGCACCGGTCCACCCACATATCAAATTATCAAAGTAACGAACGCGAATCATATGAGCGTGATGAAAACTAGCTTGATGACAATTCCCATGTGTCCTCGGGGGCGCTTTTCTCTATATAAGAACTTGTCCATGCTTGTAATTTGCTACAAAAAGGATTGGGCCACCTTGCTGCACCTTATTTACTTTTGTTACTTGTTACCCGTTACAAATTACCTTATCACAAAACTATCTGTTACCGATAATTTCAGTGCTTGCAGAGAATACCTTACTGAAAACCGCTTGTCATTTCCTTCTGCTCCTCATTGGGTTCGACACTCTTACTTATCGAAAGTACTACGATAGATCCCCTACACTTGTGGGTCATCAAGACTCCTTTCTGGCGCCATTGCCGGGGAGTGAAGCGCCTTTGGTAAGTGGAACTTGGTAAGGAAACATTTATATAGTGTGCTGAAATTTACTGTCACTTGTTACTATGTAACATAATCCTTTGAGGGGCTTGTTCACCCCGACCAGTAGAGCAAAGAGTTGCTCGTCAACCTACTGAACCTACAGAATTTGTTTACTTTGAAATTCCTTCGGGTATGGTAGAGAAACTGCTAGCTAATCCCTTTGCAGGAGATGAAACATTGCGTCCTCATTTACACCTAATCAATGTGGATGAAGTTTGTGGATTATTTAAGCTTGCAGGTATGCCTGATGATGTTATCAAGAAGAAGGTTTTCCCTTTATCTTTGAAGGGAGATGCATTGACATGGTATAGGCTATGTGATGATATGGGATCATGGGACTACAATTGATTGAAATTGGAATTTCACCAGAAGTTTTATCCTATGCATCTTGTTCATCGTGATCGTAATTATATATATAATTTTTGGCCTTGTGAAGGATGAAGCATTGCTCAAGCTTGGGGGAGGCTTAAGTCAATGTTATATTCATGCCCCAATAATGAGCTCTCAAGAGAAATGATTATTCAAAAAATTTATGCCCGGCTTTCTCTCAACAATCGCTCCATGCTCGATACTTCTTGTGATGGGTCTTTTATGATGAAGACTATTGAATTCAAATGGGATTTATTGGAAAGAATTAAACGCAACTCTGAAGATTGGGATCTCGACGAAGGTAATGATTCAAGTATAACACCTAAGTTTGATTGTGTTAAATCACCGATGCTTTTTGTGGATTTAGCACTAAATATGGACTTGACTCAGAGATAGTAGCTTCTTTCCGTGAATCATTTGCTACTCATGTTGACCTCCCTAAGGAGAAGTGGTTTAAATATAATCCTCCCACTGAAGTAAAAATAGTTGCACCTATTACAGTTGAAGAAAAGACTATCACTTATAATGATCCTATTGTTCCTTCCACTTATATTGAGAAACCACCTTTCCCTGTTAGAATAAAAGATCATGCTAAAGCCTCAACTGTGGTTCGTAAGAGTAATACTAGAACATATACACCACCTGAGCAAATTAAAGTTGAACCTAGTATTGCTATGGTTAAAGATCTCTTGGTTGATAATATTGATGGGCATGTTATTTATTTCTATGATAGAGCTGCTAGAATTGCTAGACCCGATGCTAAGTAACATAGAACTATTGTAGGCATGCCTGTCATTTATGTTAAAATAGGAGATCATTGTTATCATGGCTTATGTGATATGGGTGCTAGTGCTAGTGCAATACCTCATTCCTTATATAAAGAAATTATGCATGACATTGCACCTGCTGAGATAGAAGAAATCGATGTTACAATTAAGCTTGCCAATAGACATACTATTTCACCAATTGGGATTGTTAGAGATGTTGAAGTCTTGTGTGGGAAAGTTGAATATACTGCTGATTTTCTTGTTCTTGGTTCCCCACAAGATGAATTTTGTCCCATCATATTTGGTAGACCCTTCTTGAACACTGTTAATGCTATGGTAGATTGCGAAAAGGATGTTGTTACTATTGGGTTAGGGGATATGTCTCATGAGCTTAATTTTGCTAAATTTCGTAGACAATCCCATGATAAAGAATTGCCTAGTAAGGATGAAAATTCATTATTGGTCTTGCTTCTATTGTAGTGCCTCCTAATGATCCTTTAGAACAATATTTGTTAGACCATGAAAATGATATATTTATGAATGAAAGAAGGGAGATAGATGAAGTATTCTTTAAATAGGAGCCTATTTTGAAACACAACTTGCCTGTTGAAATTCTTGGGGATCCTCCTCCACCCAAGGGTGATCCCGTGTTTGAGCTTAAACCATTACCTGATACTCTCAAATATGATTATCTTAATGAAAAGAAGATATATCCTGTTATTATTAGTGCTAACCTTTCAGAGCAGGAAGAGGAAAGATTATTGAAAACTCTGAAGAAGCACCGTGCTGCTATTGGATATACTCTTGATGATCTTAAGGGCATTAGTCCCACTTTATGTCAACACAAGATAAAATTGGAGGAAGACGCCAACCCAGTTATTGATCACCAACCACGGTTAAATCCTAAGATGAAAGAAGTGGTAAGAAAGGAAATACTAAAGCACCTTGAGGCAGGTATAATTTATCCCGTTGCTGATAGTCAGTGGGTAAGTCCTGTCCATTGTGTCCCTAAGAAGGGAGGTATTAATATTGTTCCTAATGATAAAGATGAATTAATCCCGCAAAGAATTATTACAGGTTATAGGATGGTAATTGATTTCTGCAAATTAAATAAAGCTACTAAAAAGGATCATTACCTTTACCTTTTATTGATCAAATTCTAGAAAGACTATCCAAACATACACATTTTTGCTTTCTAGATGGTTACTCTGGTTTCTCTCAAATACCTGTGTCAGCAGAGGATCAAGAAAAGACCACTTTTACTTGCCCTTTTGGTACTTTTGCTTATACACATATGCCTTTTCGTTTATGTAATGCACCTGCTACCTTTCAAAGATGCATGATGGCTATATTCTCTGACTTTTGTGAAAAGATTTGTGAGGTATTCATGGATAATTTCTCCGTTTATGGATCCTCTTTTGATGATTGTTTGAGCAACCTTGAACGAGTTTTGCAGAGATGCGAAGATACTAGTCTTGTCTTGAATTGGGAGAAGTGACACTTTATGGTTAATGAGGGCATTGTCTTGGGGCATAAAATTCTGAAAGAGGTATTGAAGTTGATAAAGCTAAGGTTGATGATATTGAAAAGATGCTGTGTCCTAAAGACATCAAAGGTATAAGAAGTTTCCTTGGTCATGTCGGTTTTTATAGGAGGTTCATTAAGGACTTATCTAAAATTTCTAGGCCTCTGACTAATCTCTTACAAAAAGATATTCCTTTTGTCTTCGATGATGATTGTGTAGAAGCATTTGAAATACTTAAGAAAGCTTTGATTTCTACACCTATTGTTCAGCCACCTGATTGGAATTAACCTTTGAAATTATGTGTGATGCTACTGATTATGTTGTAGGTGGTTGATGACCCACAAGTATAGGGGATCTATCGTAGTCCTTTCGATAAGTAAGAGTGTCGAACCCAACGAGGAGTAGAAGGAAATGACAAGCGGTTTTCAGTAAGGTATTCTCTGCAAGCACTGAAATTGTAGGTAACAGATAGTTTTGTGATAAGATAATTTATAACGGGTAACAAGCAATGAAAGTAAATAAAGTGCATCAAGGTGGCCCAATCATTTTTGTAGCAAAGGACAAGCCTGGACAATTTCTTATAATGAGAAAAGCGCTCCCCAGGACACATGGGAATTATCGTCAAGCTAGTTTTCATCACGCTCATATGATTCGCGTTCGGTACTTTGATAATTTGATATGTGGGTGGACCGGTGCTTGGGTATTGCCCTTTCTTGGACAAGCATCCCACTTATGATTAACCCCTATTGCAAGCATCCGTAACTACAAAAGAAGTATTAAGGTAAACCTAACCATAGCATGAAACTAGTGGATCCAAATCAGCCCCTTACGAAGCAACGCATAAACTAGGGTTTAAGCTTCTGTCACTCTAGCAACCCATCATCTACTTATTACTTCCCAATGCCTTCCTCTAGGCCCAAATAATGGTGAAGTGTCATGTAGTCGATGTTCACATAACACCACTAGAGGAGAGACAACATACATCTCATCAAAATATCAAACGAATACCAAATTCACATGATTACTAATAGCAAGACTTCACCCATGTCCTCAGGAACAAACGTAACTACTCACAAAGCATATTCATGTTCATAATAAGGGGAGTATTAATATGCATTATGGATCTGAACATATGATCTTCCACCAAGTAAACTAATTAGCATCAACTACAAGGAGTAATCAACACTACTAGCAACCCACATGTACCAATTTGTGGTTTTGATACAAGATTGGATACAAGAGATGAACTAGGGTTTTGAGAGGAGATGGTGCTGGTGAAGATGTTGATGGAGATTGACCCCCTCCCAATGAGAGGATCGTTGGTGATGACGATGGTGATGATTTCCCCCTCCCGGAGGGAAGTTTCCCCAGCAGAACAGCTCCGCCGGAGCCCTAGATTTGTTCCGCCAAGGTTCCGCCGAGTGGCGGCGGAGTTTCGTCCCGTAAGCTTGCTTATGATTTCTCCAGGGTAAAAGCCTTCATATAGCATAAGATGGGCACCGGAGGGCCAACAAGGGGCCCAGGAGGCAGGGAGCGTGCCCAATAGGGGTGGGCGCGCCCCCCACCCTCCTGGCCAGGGTGTGGGCCCCCTCTGGTATTTTCTTCGCTCAATAATTCTTATTAATTCCAAAAGTAACTTCCGTGGAGTTTCAGGATTTTTGGAGCTGTACAGAATAGGTTTCCAATATTTGCTCCTTTTCTAGCCAGAATTCCAACTGTCTGCATTCTCCGTCTTCATGATAAACCTTGTAAAATAAGAGAGAATAGCCATAAGTATTGTGACATAATGTGTAATAACAGCCCATAATGCAATAAATATAGATATAAAAGCATGATGCAAAATGGACGTATCAACTCCCCCAAGCTTAGACCTCGCTTGTTCTCAAGCGGAAGCTGAAATCGAAAAATATATCCACGTGTTTAGAGATAGAGGTGTCGATAAAAAATAAAATACGGACATGAGGGCATCATGATCATTCTTATAACAACAACATATATAGATTTTGTCATATGATTTCTTATCCTCAAGTAACAATCGATTCACAATGTCAAGTATGGTTCAGAAACTTCATTGAGAACTAACAAACTATAATCTCAGTCATTGAAGCAATTGCAATTTATCATAATATCAGAAAGAGTCAAGAATAGAGCTTTTCAGCAAGTCCACATACTCAACTGTCATATAGTCTTCTACAATGGCTAACACTCACGCAATATTTATGGTTATGGAGTTTTAATCGGACACTGAGAAAGATAGGGGCTTATAATGTTGCCTCCCAACGTATTCACCTTTGGGTGATGTCAACAATAATATTATAATAGTTCATGCTAACTTACATCAAATTGGATATATATCAGGATCTTTCCAACACGAGGTGCTTGCCAAAGGATAAAACGAAAAAGGGAAAGGTGAAGATCACCTTGACTCTTGCATAAAGTAAAGACATAAAGCAAAAGATAGGCCCTTCACAGAGGGAAGCAGAGGTTGTCATGTGCTTTTAGGGTTGGATGCACAAAATCTTAATGCAAAAGAACGTCACTTTATATTGCCACTTGTGATATGAACCTTTATTATGCAGTCCGTCGCTTTTATTACTTCCATATCGCACGATCGTATAAAGCTTATTTTCTCCGCACTAATAAGTCATACATATTTAGAGAGCAATTTTTATTGCTTGCAACATGACAACTTACTTGAAGGATCTTACTCAATCCATAGGTAGGTATGGTGGACTCTCATGGCAAAACTGAGTTTAAGGATATTTGGAAGCACAAGTAGTATCTCTACTTGGTGCAAGGAATTTGGCTAGCATGAGGGGGAAGGGCAAGCTCAACATGCTGGGAAGATCAATGACAATATACTTTAACTGAGATGTGAGAAAACATAAACCATTACGTTGTCTTCCTTGTCCAACATCAACTCTTTAGCATGTCATACTTAATGAGTGCTCACAATCATAAAAGATATCCAAGATAGTATATTTATATGCGAAAACCTCTCTTTTTTTATTACTTCCTCTTAATTGCAATGATGACCAAAACTACGTTTGTCAACTCTCAACAACTTTTATGCCGCATACTCTTTATATGTGAAGACATTACTATCCATAAGATCAATATGAACTCTTTTTATTCTTTTCATTCTTTTCATTCTTTCTACTTTCCCAAGATCATTGCAAGAAAGCAAAGCCCTTGACTCAACACTAATCTTTATTATAGATAGCTCATGGACTCGATTACATAGAGAGATCACAAAGCAAAACTCAAAACTAAATCATACCCAAAATTTTATTCTACTAGATCAAGATACTACTAAAAGGATCGAACTAAGAAAAATGGTAAAGATAGGAGTGTTATGGTGATACGATACCGGGGCACCTCCCCCAAGCTTGGCAGTTGCCAAGGGGAGTGCCCATACCCATGTGATTATGTCCTCGGAGGTGATGAAGGTGGTGATGATGATGGTGGATAATCACACATCAAGCATAAAAGCTCCTCCAACTTGCAGATAATGCCCTTGAGTCCGACGATATGATCCTTCAACAAAATATTTTCCTCTGTGAGATACTTGTTTTGTATGCGAGCTAACTCAATCATCTTGAAAGCTTCAATCTCAGTTGGAGTAAAGAGGTCAGGTAGAGGTTGAGGGATGTCTTCTTCTTCCACCGTCAGAGCTTGATCTTCCATGGCCTTATTGACCCCTTCATCCTTGTTGATCTCCTCCGGTTCTTCTCTTTTCACCTCTGTCTTCAATAGCCAAGCATCTTTGTCTTCATTGTTGAAGGAGGGCAACATCATGATGCTCTAGATCTGTCAGAAAAACAGCTTGAAACGAAAACATAGGATATTTGCATGATACGGTGGTCAAACCTTCGGGAGATTATATAACGAATTTTTACCAACCAAAATAATTAACGTGCAAGAAAACGGAGTCCGGGAGGTACACGAGGTGCCCACGAGACAGGGGGCGCGCCCAGTAATGGTGGGCGCGCCCTGTAAGGGTGGGCACGCCCTCCACCCTCGTGAAGGCCTCGTGTCCTTCCCGGATTACTTCTTTCTTTCCAAAATTCTTAAATATTCCAAGACGGAGAAAAATTGCCATTAGAATTGTTTTGGAGTCGGTTTACTTACCGTACCACATACATATTCCTTTTCGGAGTTTGAAACATTCTGAAATGTGTCCCTTATGTATTCCTCCGGGGTTACGGTCTCAATAATATTAGTTTCAACATTGATAGGATTACCTAAGATATAATGTTTGATTCTTTGACCGTTCACCACCCTCGGACTTGTGCCTTCAAAGTTGTTGATTTTTATGGCACCAAAACGATAGACCTCCTCGATAACGTAAGGACCTTCCCACTTAGAGAGAAGTTTTCCTGCAAAAAATCTTAAACGAGAGTTGAATAGCAACACATAATCACCTACGTTAAACTCACGCTTTTGTATTCTTTTGTCGTGCCATCATTTAACTTTTTCTTTGAACAGCTTTGCATTCTCATAGGCTTGGGTTCTCCGTTCATCAAGTGAGCTAATATCAAATAACCTCTTCTCATCGGCAAGTTTGAAGTCATAATTGAGCTCTTTAATAGCCCAATATGCTTTATGTCCAAGTTCAAGAGGTAAGTGACATGCTTTTCCATAAACCATCTTATACGGAGACATACCTGTCGGTGTCAAAACCGGCGGATCTCGGGTAGGGGGTCCCGATCTGTGCGTCTTAGGCTAATGGTAACAGGAGGCAAGGGACACAATGTTTACCTAGGTTCGGGCCCTATCGATGGAGGTAAAACCCTACTTTCTACTTGATTTATATTTATGATATGAGTAGTACAAGAGTTGATCTACCACAAGATCGTAGAGGCTAAACCCTAGAAGATAGCCTATGATGATTATGATTCTGATTGTTCCTCTAAGGACTAAACTCTCCGGTTTATATAGACACCGGATAGGGGTAGGGTTTACATGGAGTCGGTTACAAAGAAGGAAATATAATATCCGGATCGCCAAGCTTGTCTTCCACGCAAAGGAGAGTCCCATTCGGACACGGGATGGAGTCTTGAGTCTTGTATCTTCACGGTCCCTCAGTCCGGCCAAAGTATATAGTCCGGCTGTCCGGATACCCCCTTATCCAGGACTCCCTCAGTAGCCCCTGAACCAGGCTTCAATGACGATGAGTCCGGCGCGCAGTTTTGTCTTCGGCATTGCAAGGCGGGTTCCATCTCCGAATACTCCAAGTTAATTATCGAACACTTAAACCGTGTCCGGATCTGCAAGATGATCTTCACATACCACCGTAGAGAGCATGATATTTCACAAGTGTTGTCTGCTGACAACTTTAGACAAAGCGACATGATACTATGGTCGAGTCATTATTCGAACCGTTTTCCCACAACCAGCCTCAGCGCATATCGCGAGGCGGTTTCCTCTACGTGTCTTGTCGAAGCAGAGATCGTGTCCCCTTATTGTGGGATTCTCATCAATACGGGTACGGGTAACCCAAACGCACCGCTAATTGCGGCGAGTGGAGAACAAGCGGGTTCCACCAGGCAAGTGGGGAGGCGCAAAAGCTTTTACCGCCCCTATAAAGAGATAAGGTCTCTTCCTTCTTACCCATGCCTTTTCCCTCTGCTAGTCCATTCCCCTCTGCTCGAGCCCTAGCGCCCAAGCACTCTTCTTCTCCACCGAAGAGAGGTTCTCCGAAGATGTCCGGATCTGGAGCAGGAGGCAAATGGATGGCCTCTACCGTCCAGGAGAAGGATATCCAAAGGCTCCGAGAGGCCGGGTACCTGGCCAAAAAGATCGGCCATCGTCTTCCGCCGGCGGGACAGATTGTCCCTACTCCGGAGCCCCACGAGAGGGTCATGTTTCTTCCTCATTTTGTCCGCGGGCTTGGGTTTCCCCTTCACCCATTCGTTCGCGGTATCATCTATTATTAGGGGATTGACTTTCATGATTTGTCCCCCAATTCTTTCATTAATATCTCGACGTTCATCGTCGTGTGTGAGGCTTTTCTCCGGATTTCGCCTCACTTCGGCCTATGGCTGAAGATTTTCAATGTGAAGCCCAAGGTGGTGAGTGGAGAGCACGCGAGTGCAGCGGCGCCATGGTGAGCAAGATGCCCAAGGTTGTATGGCTGACGGGCGCCTTCAATGACTCCGTCAAGGAGTGGCAGCAGCAGTGGTTCTATATCACTGAACCGCGCGGCAAAAAGTGGGCTGCGGCTCCTGAGTTCAGATCCGGAGCCCCACTGCGGCTCACGTCCTGGCCCGAGAAGGGCCTGGACTGGTCCTCGTCCGATGAGCTGTCACTGCTCCAGACGCGCGTCCAGAGTGTGGTCGACAAGGATGTCAAACTCGTCGAC
The DNA here is from genome assembly GCA_963921465.1 of Triticum timopheevii. NCBI lineage: Eukaryota > Viridiplantae > Streptophyta > Magnoliopsida > Poales > Poaceae > Triticum > Triticum timopheevii. The sequence continues at coordinate 177,235,965 of OY997272.1, forward strand.
GTAGTCCAGGTGATGTTAGTTCGCCTGGTTCTCCCTTGCCAGCGTCGAGCCTGCAATTTGTGGGAATACGACCCAACCTAGCACTAGACCCTTCGGGAGCTCTATGGTTCCTCCCACAAGGATATCTGGAAGGTGCTCTTTAAGTCTGGCAAATCATGGCCGGGCTCCGCCGAGGACCGTGGGTATCAATTATCCCACTCTGCAAGTCCAGTAAGTTATTGCTATGCTCTGTCCATCCACGCTTCAGTTGGCATGTCCTGAGGGAGACACTTTTATCATGCTTTATCTTAACCCCAGGGATGGATAAAAAAGGTGGAGCGAATACATTGTCCTACCCCACTGCAGGAGGAACCGGCCAGACCAGTTCTGACGAAGATGCTGGTCCCAGCGCCTTACGAGGCGCCGAAGAGGCTGCCAAGAAGGTCAAGAAGACCCGGAGTGGCCTCCGTCATCGCGATGCTTCGGACGCAAAATCCTAAGACTCCAGCGACCATCCTTCTTCCGAAGACGAAGAAGAGGAGGCGGAGGAAGACGAGCCTCCCGCAGGGGGTGGAAAGAAAAGGACGGCTTCCTCATCCCTGGAGGCCGAATCGCCAAAGAGGGGGAGAGGTTCCCTCCTAGAGGCATCCACCGCGGCTGCTGATAGCAGCCCGAAGTGGGATCCCAGGGCCCAGCCCCTGGAAAAGTCGTAAGTATACGAAATCCGAACACGCATACGCGCCCGGGGTTGTTCGAATGTAGTAGTTTTAACTGTCGCAATACTTCGTACAGCCCGGCGGGGTCCCACGCCGGACAGTCCTCATCGGAGGAGTCGCTGAGCTCAGATGCCCTGGCGAGCGAGACGCCTCTAGAGGCCCCTTCCCCAAAGCCTAGGCACGACACCGAGGTGTCGTCTCAGCGGGACCTGGACCAGGGGGGCATATCCCTGGGGCTGGACACACGGGAGCAGCGGCTCCTATGCGTGTCGATGGCGGGGGTGACCTTCGGTATGGACCCCAGCCGGACACAGTCCTGGAGACCTTTAAAGCTCTGGTATCGGGTGAGCAGCCGCCTTTGGGGGGCTTGCCTGTTCCGCCTGCGGCCTGTGCCCAAGAAGGGCTGCCGGGCGGCCTATCGACAGCGCTAAGAAGCGCGTCTATCATCGATGAACATCGTGCCCTCATGGGTGCGGTGATTGAAAAGATTCAGTCCGCTGAGAGCGGACTGAATGAATCCTGCCTTAGTCTTATAAAGGGCTTTGAGGTATGTTTCTTAAGAGACCTTTGGGGGATTGTCATAATATGAGTAGTAGCCCCTGATGCACTGTCCGACGAAAAAGAGCCGAACAGGGGATCAAATTTTTCCGTTTTGCAGGAGACTTAGCTAATGACATGTATCCCTTTGTTTGAAAATAGGCGTCTGCAGGGACGACTACCGCTCATAGTGCGGAGGTGTCCGAACTAAAGCAGCGTCTGGAACGGGCCGAAGGGGAACTTGGCCGCGTGAAGAAGCAGTTGGAGGACAAGCAAGGTATGCCGGAACCTTGTGCCTAGTTGAGCACGAATTAGAGGTTGTGCATAATTAAGATATTTGCATTGTATGCTCTAGGGGCGAGTGCCGAAATTGAGGCACTGAACAAGGCTGTGGCCGAAGCCGATAGTAAGGCCGCCGCCGAATAGGCTCTTCGTGAGAAGCATGAGGCCAGGGTCATTGAAGTTGAGTGAGAGCTCCTGGAGGCCGTGAAGAAAAACGAGGGCTTGGAGCACAGTCTAGTAGGGAAAGAACCCGAACTCACCCAAGCTCTCCAAGCCGCAGAGGATGCTCGGGAAGAAGCCCGAGGTGCTTTGAGGGACATTCAGGAGGCCCGAAAGGTTGCGGCTGGTAAGGCCTTTTGTATTCATGGCCATTTTTACATGATAATGGGAGGAACTCTAAGCAATAAGCTGGATTCTTGTTTTTCCAGGGGCGTTTGCGGATCTGCCTCGCAGCATATCAGATGGCGCCCAATTCTACCGGACCAAGGAAAAGAAGTCTACGGAGAGGGATTTCTGGTCGCAGTATTTGGTGCCGAATTATCCGATGCCCTTTATCGATCAGCTGAAGCAGCTGGTCGAACTGCACCAGGCGGCCGAACTAGCCATGAAGGACTTGGTTGTCCGGTTGTGGCCCGCGGAGCCAATTCCAAGCAGTTACTTTGGACTCGTGAAGCGGATTGTTGGCGCTTGCCCTCGGCTTGATGTCATTAAGCAATCGATCTGCATAGAGGGTGCACGCATGGCGTTTGCCCGTGCGAAGGTGCATTGGGGGAAGCTTGATGTTGAGAAGCTGATGATTGAGGGGCCGTCGGAGGGTAAGGAGCATCACAAGCCCGAGTTGTAATATGAAGGTGTACTAAAAGGAGCCCGCCTTGTGGCGGATAAGTGTACCAAAGACACTATATTTCCCTGAAGGCAGTCGTGCCATTCTGTGTAATGTGGGATAATGGCACTTTTATTATTTATTGCATGTTTTGTTTGAACGTTTCTTCTTCCTGTGCGGCTGTTTAGTGTATGTGTATCCTGAGAGTTGGCCAGTCGTCGGCTTCTGCCCCCACGTAAAAAGTACGGGGGTGTTCGGGACATACCTGAACACTCTTTATCCCATTGTTAGGTCCTTTTAAGGAGGTGTTCCTCACCACGAACCAGGCAATCAGACTATAGGGCTTTATCACTCTCACTTAGCCATAGGAATTCGAGTATGGTGGCGCAGCCCCTAGTGTTCGGAAGGCCGAACTAGGGGCTCTATCGGCGCCTGATCGGAAGACCGGTCCATCGCACTTTGCATTTATAATGGCATTATGCGCAATAAATCTTTAAAGATTTTACAACCTCTCGAACAGCTGACCAGCTCTCGTTGTATCATGACAGTCAGTTTTCGGCTTTCTCTACTAAGGTGCTCGCCCGGAAGAACCAGGACACAATCGCAGTAGTTCTCCCAGCGCTACCTTAGCCGATGGAGTGGAACGTAAGGTACCAAAACATGGGAGCCGGGCAAACCCAACTAATGACCCAAGACATGATTCGGAGCTGATGCATATAGTGCTATAAGTTTGGGGTGCCGAGCGACCGAAAAGGTGGTCGGACTTTATTGCCGTACTATGAAGCCCTGGCATAATCGGGCATAACACAAGGCGTGGGTGCCGTTTGTGACAAAGAGGCGTCAATTAGAAACAACTGCCGGTAAGTGTTATTTAAGTCTACGCATTGTAGTAAAATGACATGTCTATGCATATGAGTGCGGTTTATGCTTATGAAAAGGAGTATTTTGGCGGAACCTGTCGTTACCGGACTGGAGGAGGCTGTGTGTGGATCTGAGGTGTATCCGGACTGCCTTATGTGTTCCTGCCTTGTGCGTCCGAGCTGATTCCGCGTCGCCAGTCCTGTTCTGCGCCAAAGCTAGTTTGTAAAGACAAATGCTTTAAAGGCAGCTGCATGTACCGTTGTGGTCGAACCGCGGGTGCCTGAGCGGAGCCTGGCTGAACCATGCCATAAAGTAGTTCGGATTCCTCAATTGGTGTCCGGGTGTTTGGCTGCCAAATCAAAATTTGATAAACAGGCACGACTCGCTATTCCAGCGGCGGTATTATTTCCACTCTAAGGGTGGGGTTCGACCTTGCCCATAACTTTGACTATGTCACGCAGGACTGGCCTGATGTTGTACCTCATTGAATTTAGCCAACGTGGTTCGTCCCGGTAGTATGTGGTAATTACTGTATAAGGGGATAATGCCGAAGACTTATTCTTTGGCGTGGTATTTGTTTGGTGATCTGAAGACAACCATTAGTATGGTGGGTCAGTTAAACCTTGGCCTTTGCACCTTGCATCTTTGAAGAGATGTTATTGATAGTTTTATGCCTATGGGGGCTTGTGTAAAATGGAGCCCCTAAGCTACTGGGTAGATAGTGAGTGCAATAAAATTGCTATGGCTGGTGTTGTCTGGACGGCCGATGTGATTAGAGACGATCAGCCATATTTTTGTACCATGAGGGGATCTTCCTCACCATGTTTGACTGGTCTTTTGTTTTTTGAGACCTCCCTTCATTGTTTCCGGTGCAAGATCGGCCATTTTGTTTGGAAGATCCGACATTCTCTATTGGTATGCTTGGCTGCCCTTCTGGGGTACCATGAATTTCACGTGGTTGATCGGTATGCTGCCTGGGCTGAATGGGCCTGAGCTGTTCTTTTTTTGCTGACCGGACCGAGGGCCGCTGAATTCGGCACCAACTTCCCTGACTTGACGTTTATGAAGATTGCACCGAGGCTTGAGGATGCCTCCTCGTGTTTCCTTCGTATTGTCTTGGACCGTGGTGGTACGTTGACGTCGGGGTATGTGCCTTAGGTTCTCCTTCTTAGGTTGAGGTAGCAAATTATGCCGTGTGTGCCCTTTGTCGGGGCGTTCGAGTCCGTATTCCTCGGTGGCGAAGACCTTGGTCCATCTGTCCACGAGCAAATCTTGGTCAGCCTTGAGCTGCTGTTGCTTCCTTTGCAGGCTCCTTGCAGTGGCCATGAGCTGTCGCTTGAAGCGAACTCATTCCACGGGATCCTCAGGCACGCCGAATTCATCATAGCCGAGGCTTACTTCATCTTCGGAGGGGGCCATGTAGTTGTTCCTCTCCAAGTATCCGACCGTGGCCAGTCCGGCCTGCTTGAAGGCAGGCTAATCAGGGTTGTATTCATCTTTTGCACCATCCGGATTGTTTTCGTCTCCTGTGCCGGTATTGTTGTGGCGGGGCTTGGAGCGGCGTTAACGACGCCCATGCTTAGCTTTCTTCCCTGAGGGGTTATCCTCCATTGCCTCATCGCCATTGGTTTTCTTCAAAGTGTCCACCATATATATATCGTATGAGGAGGTGGCTGTCCACCGCCCCGTGAGCGGTGGTTCCTGTTCTTCTCCTGCATCATCGTCCATACCGTCGATGTCTTCGGAGTCGAAGTCAAGCACAGCAGTTAAAGCATCGACCGTGGCAATGAAGTGGGTGGTGGGTGGGCAACGAATTCCTTCATCGTCTGCTTCCCACTCGAGCCGGACATAGTTCGGCCAAGAGTCTCCTGACAAAAAAAGAGACTTTAATGAGTTCAGCACGTCGCCAAAGGGCGATTGCTGGAAGATATCCGCAGCGGTGAACTCCATTACCGGAGGCCAACCAGGTTCGGCGGGCTCGGGAGCGCGCGGACTGGAACCTATAGCCGGATACGAGTCCGGGGGTCCGATGTCATAGGCTTCTTTGGGGGTGAGGCCTGTGTTCGGCTCTACCACCGATGAGTGTGCGGCCTCTGGGGCGGGGTCCATCCACCCGTCCTCGGGCGATGCAATCTGCTCCGGATTTAGGTCCGGGGCTCCTGCAGAGGCGATATCTCGAGCATTGTCCGACATCAGGTTTAAGCCATGCTCATCGTGACTGTCCGGCGCTCCAGGCGCAGGCCCAAATCCGTTGAAGATCAAGTCTACGTGGATACTAGCCGTGTAGTTCAATTTTACGAACCTGGCCCGGTGGCCAGGGGCATAGCTGTCGATCTGCTCCAGATGGCCAAGCGAATTGGCCCGCAGTGCGAAGCCGCCGAACACGAAGATCTGTCTGGGGAGAAAAGTCTCACCCTGGACCGTGTTGTTGTTGATGATTGAAGGAGCCATCAAGCCTTGCAGCAACGACACAGAGCAACTCTCAATGAAAGTGTGACGCCCCCGATTCAATCGTACACTAATCATACACGCAAATGTGTACGATCAAGATCAGGGACTCGCGGGAAGATATCACAACACAACTCTAGACACAAATAAAATAATACAAGCTTTATATTACAAGCCAGGGGCCTCGAGGGCTCGAATACAAGCTCGATACACAAGAGTCAGCGGAAGCAACAATATCTGAGCACAGACATAAGTTAAACATGTTTTGCCTTAGGAAGGCTAGCACAAAAGCAACACGATCGAAGAGGCGAGGCCTCCTGCCTGGGACCTCCTAACTAACTCCTGGTCGTCGGCGATCTTCACGTAGTAGCATCCATAGGCGGTGGCATCTAGCTCCAAGGATCCACCATCTAGTTGCATCAACCGGAAAGAAGAAAGAAGGGGGGGGAGGGTAGCAAAGCAACCATGAGTACTCATCCAAAGTACTGGCAAGCATCAGATCTATACTAAGTATGCATTGGTATCAAATGGAAGGGTTGTATCTGTGGACTGAACTACAGAATGCCAGAATAGAAGGGGGAAGGCCTAGCCTATCGAAGACTAGCATCTTCACGCAGCTCCAAGCATCTTGCAGCAAGTAGAAGAGTAAAGAATAGCAGTTTAATATTAACAAGCATGTTGTAGCATTAACGCCCAGAGATCCTTCCTCGACTCCCTGCGAGAAAGCAATTCCGGAGCCACATATCTTAAGTATCCATTTGTAGTTGTATAAGATCAGGATATAAGTCTGAACGTCCGTTACCGTGGACACGGCTATTAATAGATAATCTTCCCTGCAGGGGTGCACCACGTTTGCCAACACGCTCGATCACGTTGGCCAGACACACCTTTCTGGGTCAATGCCCGGCCTCGGAAGATCAACACATCGTAGCCCTACCTAGGCTCAGCAGAGAGGTCCCCGCCGGTCTACCTCCTAAGCACTCCGGGGTCTGGGCCCATCGCTACAGGATGGTGCCGGCCTAGCCGTGCCGCACTGCTGAACTAGATGTCTGACAAAGCTTCGGCTGATACCACGACGCCGAGGCCCATAATTATTCTCACGTGGTGGTTGGTGCGTAAAGGCCAAAGGCCAACTCAGGACAAATACCCAAACCATAGTGTATTATTAGCTTGTGGAGACAAGCAGAGACTCACGATAAGGTGACCCCGTCGCCCCGTCTCGAGGATATACGGCAAGGGCTAGCCCAGCCCACTCAGGGGCGGCCTGCCGGCCCGGCCGTGCCTCGTAACCATATTGCGGGTGCTCTCCGGGCCCGCCCGACTTTCCCAAAGGTCACAAGTAAAGTCAAGGTAACCGTGTGTCCAAACATCAACGGGAAAACCCGAGGAATAACCCCCGGAGGATTCCACCCAATGTAATCATCAAGGTGAACGTAAGAGGGACCACCCTCGAGGTTCACACTTGAGGTGTTGAACGACAGAGCCGTATCGGGAATGGTGAAAGAGGAAATCACCCTCGATGACCACGACCGAATAGCTACACTACAGAATTACCATCAGGAGTGCGTTATGAGGGATCACCCTCGGCACTCGATAGTAGCTCTGCAGAGTCAAGCAACAAAAGGGGGTGTGATGTGATGTGAGGTGTCGGGCTCTGGTCGTCGATCACGTCGATCGAGGCATCGATGATGAAGCAGGGGCAACAAGGACAAGTGGGGGTCACTGATGGATCACTAGCCAACCTATACGAGTATAGAATGGGCGATATCAGGATGATCAAAGGGGGGCTTGCCTGGTTGCTCAGGCGAGAAGGAGGGGTCGTCGTCGATGTAGTCGATCACAGGGGCATCAACTGCGGCCTCGGGGTCTACCGGAGAGAAGAGGGGGGAGAAAATAGTAAATATATAGCAAGCATATGCATAACAAGACAATAAGCGGGCTAGAAGTGTTCTAACGCAGCGCTAGGCGATACAGGCGAAGGGGGGAACATCCGGGAAAGTTTTCCCGGTTCCGGACGTCTGTCAGACAGATGAACCGGAGGGAAAAAGTTGCATGTTTGCTATGCTAGGGAGGTGTGGCAGGCGAACAGACCGCGTGTTCGGATTCGTCTCGTCGTTCTGAGCAACTTTCATGTAGAAAACTTTTCCATATGACTTACGGTTAATTTTCTAAGATTTTTCAAAGATTTAAACAATATTATGAAATTTCCTGAAATTCTGCTAAGTCTGAGAGTTCGTCAGTTTTAAACATCTTTTAGCTGTTTTGAAAAGGCTACAACTATGGATCTGTAAGTCCTATCATTTTGTGCCTTATATCAATTTTGATCATTTTTCTGTGATCTACAAGATAGTATCACTTTTATCCATATTAGAGTTCAACAGCTCTAAGGTAGCTATGAAAATAAAGCTGTTTTCAGTTTTTCTATTAACAGAACATTGAACTTTGTGATTTTCGTAGGAATTAATCCATACATCAAAAGGATTTGGTTCAGTGGGATAAAATGGAGTTTATCATGTATACTTTCTACTCATATTTTTCAATGGCCTGTTAGTAATTGTTTAACCGCTGATTAGAGGCTGCCAAAGGAGTTAGTCAGTGTAATATTCGCAAAGCTAGCCATAGCTACAGTAACTGAATGTTACTTTTGTAGCACAGCGGCAGCAGAGTCCAACGGCATGCCCACGAGCTGGGCGCGAGGCGCGGCCCTGCACGGCGTGAGGCTTGGCCAGTGAGCGACGCGGGGCGAGGGGCGAGGCAGGCCGCGGTTGCAGGGCGGCCAGGCATGGCCGACGCGGCAGGGACATGCGGTCCGGTTGCCACACGCGGCGCGGGCGGCAGCTATGGCCGCAGAGCAGCAACAGCAGGGGAGGAGGCGTGAGACGAGGCTCGCGCACGGCTGGGTGCTCGCGCTGAGGCGCGGCCGGAGCGGTGGCAGTCGGCGCGGTAAGGCGGCGCGGCGCGACGGGCAACAGTAGGCAGCGCCAGCGGCTGCGGCGGCAGGCTAGCCGCAGCAGCAACAGTGCATCAGAGGAAGTAGCGACAAAGCAACAGCTGGCAGAGCAGTAGCAACGGCATAGCACCATAGCAAGCCGCGGCGAGGCCACGCACGGGAGCGCGCGCACAGCAGCAGCCACGACAGCACAGGAGAAGCAACGGCACGTACGCGTACGCATGGGGGGAGTGGGTTCGGGCACGACGGCCTACTACAACGAAATCGAGAGGGGGAAGGAGGGGAACGACGGAGGGGCTCACGTTGAGGCACATGGTGGCCGGCGGGAGCTTAGTAACAGCAGAGTGGCCGAAATCGACGGAGTTCGCCGACGACCCGAGGAGGAGGAAAGGCGTCGTGGGGCTCGATGCAGCGCTCCCTGGCTCGGTCTGGTCGGCGAAGAGGAAGCAGGGGACGGCGATGGTCCGATCTAGATCGGAGACGAGGCGAGGGGGCGACGCTGGTCGCGAGATCGACGAAGGCGACGACGGAGGAGGCGTTGGGTGTGTGCAGGGGAGCGAACAATGGCGCGAGAGGGGGAAGAAGTGGCGGCTAGGGTTCGACCGGGGGAGTGAGGAGCGTCCAGGGGGAAGGTATAGGCGCTGGCGGGGGCGTGGATGGGTGCCACGGCGATGTTCGCGGCCGTGGCAGCCATCGGCTATGGCCACGAGCCCCCCGTGAACAGGGAAGGGGAGGCACTGCGCTCGGGGGCTGGCTAGTGGCCAGTTGGCCCAAGGCCCAGAGCGGGCACGGGGGTTGCCCCCTTTTTTTGTGGGTGTGTGCGTGTTTTTCTTTTTATTTATATCTCCTTTATTGTTTTATTTACTATTAACATATTATAGTTTTACAAAATATGAGACCAACATCTAAATTAATGTTTTAGTTTAGCCCTCAGCCTCAAAAAGTTCTACTCCCAAATAAAAATAGTTTGCTAATTTTCAGAAATTATAAAAGGCATTTGTATAATTGTTTAGGCCACTGTTCTAATTATTTTGAGCACTTCAATGTTTTATATGAGTGTGGTTCTTCACCAATAATACCTTTAAATTGTTTGGCACAGTTTGAACATTTTTGTTTTGAAACTTGAAAACTTTTATTTTTGACTTTGTTCTAAATTTGACTTTAAATTTGAGTTTGAATATGAACAGTGATTTGGATCAACTGAGGATTAGCAACAGCAATGTGATGACATGGCACCATTAACGGAGGATTACTGTAGTTTAATTATCGAGGCGTCACAATTCTCCTCCACTACAAGAAAGTTGGCTCGCGAAATTTAAGGAGTGAAATAAGAGGGAAGCTATAAGAATGGATGTCTGAAGGATCGGCATCCGACAGTTATCTCAAGGAAGGAGAATTTGCAAGAACCAAGAAATGTATCGAGAGTGCTATAATGAGGTTCAAGAGGTTTCAACCGGGTAGGCATCCAGCGGATGCCTAAAACAAGGGATGATGGGGTTCAAAGTAATGAAGAATAATGTTGCCTCTGATACCAGAATGAAACATATGGAGGAAGTTGGCTCGCGAATTACATACGAAGCCAAGTGCAAAGAACGTCTCGGAATCAAGGTGGTACATGAGAGTAAGGTTTCGATCCTGTGGAACTGTGGGTTATGGGCCCACCATGTGGGTTAAAAAGCAGGAAGGCTGCTAACATTTTGTACGGTCATGATATCAAGGCAGGTCAGAGGACAACATGTCAGTTATGTTGGCAACAACGTTGGTACCAAGGGCGAGGGACGAAAAGAATCATTTTCCTGCTCGTTAAGATGAGGCGGACCAATAGGCAAAGTTCTCGTCCATCGGTGGCTACTGGAATGTCATCAACAATAGTAACAAGGTCTTACTGATAGAGTTTGTACACCGAGGTGTTTACATAAGCAGGGAATTATCACTGCTTAGGTGTGATAGGTTACAAGAAAGGTTGAACAAAACAATGGAAAGCAAAGTGTAGACTCGAATCAGTTATCGGTGTTCTCGAGTGTCTAACAACTCAGAACCCGTGGAAAATTTGAATCGACGAGAAATAATAGTTGATGAAGAACTCATAAGAAGTTATGTAGTTCCGTGATAATCTCGAGATACCAGAGGGTAATACTCGAGGGTATAGCAGAATAGAGATTGGACGGGTGAAATGATCTACAGAAGACAAGTACTTCCACTTGTTCGAGAAATGAAATCAAAGAAGAACAATCATGGTTGGAACCATGGTTGTGAAGGTGCAAGCATAGATACAAGACAAACTTGTCACAAGAGGATTATTATTATAACAAGAAGCTTCCATGATGAGTTCCACATCGGGTCCATGGGCATGAACACAAATGTTCAAGGTCAACTCCCACTTCTCTAATGCACAACTTTCCATTCACTTCTTGCCTTCGAAGAAGTTGTAGCGTTGAAATTTTACCTGGCGAAAAGCCAATAGAGTATAACCCGCATAACTTTCGAGTTCACCCGGATTTAGGGAAGGACATAGATTCAACCCATCGAGGCATCTTAGAAACAAACTCCACAAACTTCACAAGTAATTAACTAAGCCCGAAAGCAATGCATGGTTGTCAAGAGCGGGGGATACAATTTACCAAAGGCATTATGTAACCGAGGGAAGGCTCACAAGGTTACTGAATATGAAGGACATTGTCGGATAGAACCCAACAAGGAATCTGGTGGTCCACGAGGGATCTGATGTGAGCAACGGTACTCAACCAGAAGAGGAAAGGATGCAAGGAGATCAGGTTATAGAAACAACTGACTAATTCAAGGCTCTAATGCAACAGAATTACGATTTCCAAAATGAAGGGATCAGAAGCAAACGCCCTGACCAAGGATGGATAAGTTGAATAGACGTAGGGCACAATCGATGGCAATCTGATTGGCTGAGAACCAGCTCATGTTCGGGAAGACGTCTGAGGTGGAAAGATAATCTATAAGGATCAACTGATGATTGCGGCACAGACATATCAAATCGAAAGACTCAAGATGATAATGACAAAGGACGTCAATGGATACTGCTAGGCATATGGAATTAACCAGAGTGTAGGCGGGTAAGACCTTCTAGAGTAATAAGCGACAGAGGTCATCGAAATCTTGGATTGTATTACAAAGTATCTTATGAAGCATAAGAATAACTAAGGATGAATGGATACTCGATAAGAGCATCCGCAGGGGTATTCATGCGACAAGGACTGCAGGGCAGTAAGCATAAAGGATCCTTGGAACATCGAAGAGTATTTCAGGACATCTTGTAATAACAAGAGCAACTAGGGATGAAGGTATGAACGACAACGTAGGTAGTTACGCATAAGGATTTATCGGTGATAGGGATTGCAACGACGAAGGGCACTACGGTCTCGAGAAAACTTCGAAGAGTATCTTCAGAAACTTCTGGTGCACCAAGTAATCATCTGGAGTGAGGGGCTCTCCGGGAGAAAGTATTTACGAGAACCTAGAGTTGTTAGCAAAATCAGTTAACCCGAATAGAAGAGAGATCAGATTCCCAGAGTAAGGACGAGGAATAAAAGATCCTACTACCAGCCAATGGCGACGTGGGCCCGTAAGCCACACAGCCATGTTAGTAAAACAGTTTTCCAAAGACTAGACTCAACTTCGGCCAAGGAGTTGGAAAGGGCGATCCTACAAGCAGCCGGCTCTGATACCAACTTGTGACGCCCCTGATTAAATCGTACACTAATCATACATGCAAATGTGTACGATCAAGATCAGGGACTCACGGGAAGATATCATAACACAACTCTAGACACAAATAAAATAATACAAGCTTTATATTACAAGCCAGGGGCCTCGCGGCTCGAATACAAGCTCGATACATAAGAGTCAGCGAAAGCAACAATATCTGAGCACAGACATAAGTTAAACAAGTTTTGCCTTAAGAAGGCTAGCACAAAAGCAACACGATCGAAGAGGCAAGGCCTCCTGCCTAGGACCTCCTAACTAACTCCTGGTCGTCGGCGATCTTCACGTAGTAGCATCCATAGGCGGTGGCATCTAGCTCCAAGGATCCACCATCTGGTTGCATCAACCGAAAAGAAGAAAGAAGGGGGGGAAAAGGGTAGCAAAGCAACCGTAAGTACTCATCCAAAGTACTCGCAAGCATCAGATCTATACTAAGTATGCATTGGTATCAAATGGAAGGGTTGTATCTGTGGACTGAACTGCAGAATGCCAGAATAGAAGGGGGAAGGCCTAGCCTATCGAAGACTAGCATCTTCACGCAGCTCCGAGCATCTTGCAGCAAGTAGAAGACTAAAGAATAGCAGTTTAATACTAACAAGCATGTTGTAGCATTAACGCCCAGAGATCCTTCCTCGACTCCCTGCGAGAAAGCAATCCCGGAGCCACATATCTTAAGTATCCATTTGTAGTTGTATAAGATCAGGATATAAGTCTGAACGTCTGTTATCGTGGACACGGCTATTAATAGATAATCTTCCCTGCAGGGGTGCACCACGTTTGCCAACACACTCGATCACGTTGGCCAGACACACCTTTCTGGGGTCAATGCCCGGCCTCGGAAGATCAACACGTCGCAGAGGTCCCCGCCGGTCTACCTCCTAAGCACTCTGGGGTCTGGGCCCATCGCCCGTTGCACTCCGGGTCGTTGCGTATAGGGCGGGTCCAGGCTCCACCACTACAGGATGGTGCCGGCCCAGCCATGCCGCACTGCTGAATTGGACGTATGACAAAGCTTCGGCTGATACCACGACGCCGAGGCCCATAACTATTCTCACGTGGTGGTTGGTGCGTAAAGGCCAAAGGCCAACTCAGGACAAATACCCAAACCATAGTATATTATTAGCTTGCGGAGACGAGCAGAGACTCACAATAAGGTGACCCCGTCGCCCCGTCTCGAGGATATACGGCAAGGGCTAGCCCAGCCCACTCGGGGGCGGCCTGCCGGCTCGGCCGTGCCTCGTAACCATATTGCCGGTGCTCTCCGGGCCCGCCCGACTTTCCCAAAGGTCTCAAGTAAAGTCAAGGTAACCGTGTGTCCAAATAAGGGGAAAACCCGAGGAATCACCCCCGGAGGATTCCACCCAATGTAATCATCAAGGTGAACGTAAGAGGGACCACCCTCGAGGTTCACACTTGAGGTGTTGAACGACAGAGCCGTATCGGAAATGATGAAAGAGGAAACCACCCTCGATGACCACGACCGAATAGCTACACTACAGAATTATCATCAGGAGTGCGTTATGAGGGATCACCCTCGGCACTCGATAGTAGCTCTACAGAGTCGAGCAACAAAAGGGGGTGTGATGTGATGTGAGGTGTCGGGCTCTGGTCGTCGATCACGTCGATCGAGGCATCGATGATGAAGCAGGGGCAACAAGGACAAGTGGGGGTCACTAATGGATCGCTAGCCAACCTATACTAAGCAATTTAGGATAAGCAGGTAGGTAACAGAAGCAGGTACAAAAGCAGGCTATGCATCAGAATAGGAGCAAACAATAACAGTAGCAAAATCTAATGCAAGCATACGAGTATAGAATGGGCGATATCGGGATGATCAAAGGGGGGCTTGCCTGGTTGCTCAGGCGAGGAGGGGTCGTCGTCGACGTAGTCGATCACAGGGGCATCAGCTGCGGCCTCGGGGTCTACCGGAGAGAAGAGGAGGGAGAAAATAGTAAATACATAGCAAGCATATGCATAACAAGACAATAAGCAGGGCTAGAAGTGTTCTAACGCAGCGCTAGGCGAGACTAGCGAAGGGGGAAACATCCAGGAAAGTTTTCCCGGTTCCGGACGTCTGTCAGACAGATGAACCGGAGGGAAAAAGTTGCATGTTTGCTATGCTAGGGAGGTGTGGCAGGCGAACAGACCGCGTGTTCGGATTCGTCTCGTCGTTCTGAGCAACTTTCATGTAGAAAACTTTTCCATATGACTTACGGTTAATTTTCTAAGATTTTTCAAAGATTTAAACAATATTATGAAATTCCATGAAATTCTGCTAAGTCTGAGAGTTCGTCAGTTTTAAACATCTTTTAGCTGTTTTGAAAGGGCTACAACTATGGATCTGTAAGTCCTATGATTTTATGCCTTCTATCAATTTTGATCATTTTTCTGTGATCTACAAGATAGTATCACTTTTATCCATATTAGAGTTCATTTGCTTGATCACCAACAGCTCTAAGGTAGCTATGAAAATAAAGCTATTTTCAGTTTTTATATTAACAGAACATTGAACTTTGTGATTTTCGTAGGAATTAATCCATACATCAAAAGGATTTGGTTCAGTGGGATAAAATGGAGTTTATCATGTATACTTTCTACTCATATTTTTCTATGGCCTGTTAGTAATTGTTTAACCGCTGATTAGAGGCTGCCAAAGGAGTTAGTCAGTGTAATATTCGCAAAGCTAGCCATAGCTACAGTAACTGAATGTTACTTTTGTAGCACAGCGGCAGCAGTGTCCAACGGCATGCCCACGAGCTGGGCGCGAGGCGCGGCCCTACACGGCGTGAGGCTTGGCCGGTGAGCGACGCGGGGCGAGGGGCGAGGCAGGCCGCGGTTGCAGGGCGGCCAGGCATGGCCGACGCGGCCAGGGACGTGCGGTCCGGTTGCCACACGCGGCGCGGGCGGCAGCTGCGGCCGCAGAGCAGCAACAGCAGGGGAGGAGGCGTGAGACGAGGCTCGCGCACGGCTGGGCGCTCGCGCTGAGGCGCGGCCGGAGCGGTGGCAGTCGGCGCGGTAAGGCGGCGCGGCGCGACGGGCGACAGTAGGCAGCGCCAGCGGCTGCGGCGGCAGGCTAGCCGCAGCAGCAACAGTGCATCAGAGGAAGTAGCGACAAAGCAACAGCTAGCAGAGCAGTAGCAACGGCATAGCACCATAGCAAGCCGCCGCGAGGCCATGCACGGGAGCGCGCGCACAGCAGCAGCCGCGACAGCACAGGAGAAGCAACGGCACGTACGAGTACGCATGGGGGGAGTGGGTTCGGGCACGACGGCCTACTACAACGAAATCGAGAGGGGGAAGGAGGGGAACGATGGAGGGGCTCACGTTGAGGCACACGGTGGCCGGCGGGAGCTTAGTAGCAGCAGAGTGGCCGAAATCGACGGAGTTCGCCAACGACCCGAGGAGGAGGAAAGGCGTCGTGGGGCTCGATGCAGCGCTCCCCGGCTCGGTCTGGTCGGCGAAGAGGAAGCAGGGGACAGCGATGGTCCGATCTAGCACGGAGACGAGGCGAGGGGGCGACGCTGGTCGCGAGATCGACGAAGGCGACGACGGTGGAGGCGTCGGGTGTGTGCAGGGGAGCGAACAATGGCGCGAGAGGGGGAAGAAGTGGCGGCTAGGGTTCGACCGGGGGAGTGAGGAGCGTCCAGGGGGAAGGTATAGGCGCTGGCGGGGGCGTGGATGGGTGCCACGGCGATGGCCGCGGCCGTGGCAGCCATCGGCTGTGGCCACGAGCCCCCCGTGAACAGGGAAGGGGAGGCACTGCGCTCGGGGGCTGGCTAGTGGCCAGTTGGCCCAAGGCCCAGAGCGGGCACGGGGGTTTGCCCCCTTTTTTTTGTGGGTGTGTGCGTGTTTTTATTTTTATTTATATCTCCTTTACTGTTTTATTTACTATTAACATATTATAGTTTTATAAAATATGAGACCAGCATCTAAATTAATGTTTTAGTTTAGCCCTCAGCCACAAAAAGTTCTACTCCCAAATAAAAATAGTTTGCTAATTTTCAGAAATTATAAAAGGCATTTATATAATTGTTTAGGCCACTGTTCTAATTATTTTGAGCACTTCAATGTTTTATATGAGTGTGGTTATTCACCAATAATACCTTTAAATTGTTTGGCACAGTTTGAACATTTTTGTTTTGCAACTTGAAAACTTTTATTTTTGACTTTGTTCTAAATTTGACTTTAAATTTGAGTTTGAATATGAACAGTGATTTGGATCAACTGAGGATTAGCAACAGCAATGTGATGACATGGCACCATTAACGGAGGATTAGTGTAGTTTAATTATCGGGGCGTCACAGAAAGCACCAATGTCGGTGTCAAAACCGCCGGATCTCGAGTAGGGGGTCCCGATCTGTGCGCCTTAGGCTAATGGTAACAGGAGGCAAGGGACACAATGTTTACCTAGGTTCGGGCCCTCTCGATGGAGGTAAAACCCTACTTCCTGCTTGATTGATATTGATGATATGAGTAGTACAAGAGTTGATCTACCACGAGATCATAGAGGCTAAACCCTAGAAGCTAGCCTATGATGATTATGATTCTGATCGTTCCTCTAAGGACTAAACTCTTCGGTTTATATAGACACCGGAAAGGGCTAGGGTTTACATGGAGTCGGTTACAAAGAAGGAAATATAATATCCGGATCGCCAAGCTTGTCTTCCACGCAAAGGAGAGTCCCATCCGGACACGGGACGGAGTCCTGAGTCTTGTATCTTCACGGTCCCACAGTCCGGCCAAAGTATATAGTCCGGCTGTCCGGATACCCCTTATCCAGGACTCCCTCAATACCCATAGGATTTTTATATGCAGTTCTATAGGCCGACAATGCATCATCAAGTTTCTTGGACCAATTCTTTCTAGATCTATTCACAGTCTTTTGCAAAATTAATTTGAGCTCTCTATTGCTCAACTCTACTTGACCACTAGACTGTGGGTGATAAGGAGATGCAATTCTATGATTAACATCATACTTAGCAAGCATCTTACGGAAAGCACCATGAATAAAATGTGAACCACCATCAGTCATAAGATATCTAGGGACTCCAAACCTCGGAAAAATAACTTCTTTAAGCATCTTAATAGAGGTGTTATGATCAGCACTACTAGTTGGAATAACTTCTACCCACTTAGTAACGTAATCAACAGCATCTAAAAAATGTGTGTAACCATTAGAGGCAGGAAAAGGTCCCATATAATCAAAGCCCCAAACATCAAATGGTTCAATAACAAGAGAATAGTTCATAGGCATTTCTTGACGTCTACTAAGATTACCAATTCTTTGACATTCATCACAAGACAAGAAAAACTTACGGGCATCTTTGAAGAGAGTAGGCCAATAAAAACCGGATTGCAATACCTTATGTGCAGTTCTATGTCCAGCGTGGTGTCCTCCTTATGGTTCGGAGTGACACTTGCGTAGGATCTGTTCCTGCCCATGCTCAGGTACACAACGTCTAATAACACCATCTACTCCTTCTTTGTAAAGGTGTGGGTCATCCCAGAAGTAATGTCTTAAATCATAAAAGAACTTTCTTTTGCTGGTACGTGAAACTAGGTGGTATAAATTTAGCAACAATGTAATTAGCATAATCAGCATACCATGGAGCAGTACGAGAAGCATTAACGACCGCTAGTTGTTCATCAGGAAAACTATCATCAATACGTAGTGGGTCATCAAGAACATTCTCTAACCTAGACAAGTTGTCTGCAACGGGGTTCTCAGCTCCCTTTCTATCAATAATATGCAAATCAAATTTTTGGAGCAAGAGAACCTATCTAATAAGTCTAGGCTTAGCATCTTTCTTTTCCATAAGATATTTAATAGCAGCATGATCAGTGTGAATAGTAACTTTGGAATCAACAATATAAGGTCTGAACTTATCACAAGCAAATACAACTACTAAGAACTCTTTTTCAGTAGTAGAATAATTTCTCTGGGCAGTATCAAGAGTTTTACTAGCATACTGGATAACATTCAATTTCTTATCAACTCTTTGCCCTAGAACAGCACCTACAGCATAATCGCTAGCATCACACATAATCTCAAAGGGTAAATTCCAATCAGGTGGCTGAACAATAGGTGCAGTGATCAAAGCTTTTTTAAGTATTTCAAATGCTTCTACACAATCATCATCAAAGACAAAAGGAATATCTTTTTGCAATAAATTAGTCAAAGGCCTAGAGATTTTAGAAAAGTCCTTAATGGATCTCCTATAAAAACCGGCATGACCAAGGAAACTTCTTATACCTTTAATGTCTTTGGGACATGGCATCTTTTCAATAGCATCAACTTTAGCTTTATCAACTTCAATACCTCTTTCAGAAATCTTATGCCCCAAGACAATGCCTTCATTAACCATAAAGTGGCACTTTTCCCAATTCAAGACGAGACTAGTGTCTTCACATCTCTGCAATACTCGATCAAGGTTGCTCAAGCAATCATCAAAAGAGGATCCATAAACGGAGAAATCATCCACGAATACCTCACAAATCTTTTCACAAAAGTCAGAGAATATAGCCGTCATGCATCTTTGAAGGGTAGCAGGTGCATTACATAAACCAAAAGGCATACGTCCATAAGCAAAAGTACCAAAAGCGCAAGTAAAAGTAGTTTTTGATTGATCCTCCGCTAACACAGGTATTTGAGAGAAACCAGAATAACCATCTAGAAAGCAAAAATGTGTATGTTTGGATAGTCTTTCTAGCATTTGATCAATAAAAGGTAAAGGGTAATGATCTTTCTTAGTAGCTTTATTTAATTTACAGAAATCAATTACCATCCTATAACCTGTAATAATTCTTTGCGGGATCAATTCATCTTTATCATTAGGAACAATAGTAATACCTCCTTTCTTAGGAACACAATGGATAGGACTTACCCAATCACTATCAGCAACGGGATAAATTATACCTGCCTCAAGGAGCTTTAGTATCTCCTTTCTTACCACTTCTTTCATCTTAGGATTTAAATGTCGTTGAGGATCTCTAACTGGTTTGACATCTTTCTCCACTTTTATTTTGTGTTGGCATAGAGTGGGACTAATGCCCTTAAGGTCATCCAGAGTATATCCAATAGCAGTGCGGTGCTTCTTCAGAGTTTTCAATAATCTTTCCTCTTCCTGCTCTGAAAGGTTAGCACTAATAATAACAGGATATATTTTCTTTTCATCAAGATAAGCATACTTAAGATTATCAGGTAAAGGTTTAAGCTCAAACACGGGATCACCCTTGGGTGGATTGGGATCCCCTAGGATTTAAACAGGTAAGTTGTGTTTCAGAATAGGACCCTATTGAAGGAATACTTTATCTATTTCCCTTCTTTCATCCATAAACATTTCATTTTCGTGGTCTAACAAATATTGTTCTAACAGATCAGTAGGAGGCACGGCAATAGAAGCAAGATCAATAATCTCATCCTTACTAGGTGATTCTTTATCACGGGGTTGTCTACGAAACTTAGCAAAATTAAACTCATGAGACATATCCCCTAAGCCAATTGTAACAATATCCTTTTCACAATCAATCCTAGCATTAACAGTATTCAAGAAGGGTCTACCAAATATAATGGGACAAAAGTCATCTTGTGGGGAACCAAGAACAAGAAAATCAGCAGGATATTTGACTTTCCCACACAAGACTTCAACATCTCTAACAATCCCAAATGGCTTAATAGTATCCCTATTGGCAAGCTTAATAGTAACATCAATATCTTCCATTTCAGCGGGTGCAATATCATGCATAATTTCTTTATATAAGTCAAAGGGTAATGCACTAGCACTAGCACCCATATCACATAATCCATGATAACAATGATCTCCTATTTTAACAGAAATAACAGGCATACCTACAACATGTCTATGTATCTTAGCATCTGGTCTAGCAATATTAGCAGTTTCACCATAGAAATAAATAACATGCCCATCTAAATTGTCATCCAAGAGATCTTTAACCATACCAACTTTGATTTTCTCAGGGGATGTGTAAGTTCTAGTATTACTCTTGCGAACAATAGTTGAAGTTTTAGCATGATCCTTTATCCTAACGGAAAAAGGTGGTTTCTCAACATAAGTAGTAGGAACAATAGGATCATTATAAGTGATAGTCTTTTCTTCAACTGTAATAGGTGAAACTACCTTTACTTCAGTGGGAGGATTATATTTAAACCAATTCTCCTTACGGAGATTAACGTGAGTAGCAAAAGATTCACAAAAAGCAGCTACTATCTCAGAGTCAAGTCCATATTTAGCACTAAACCCACAAAAAGCATCGGTATCCATAAAATATTTAACACAATCAAACTTAGTTGTTATACCTTCCTCCTTACCATCGTCAGAACCCTAATCTTCAGAGTTGCATTTAATTCTTTCCAATAAATCCCACTTGAATTCAGTAGTCTTCAGCATATAAGAACCAACACAGGAAGTATCGAGCATGGTGCGATCATTGAGAGAAAGCCGAGCATAAAAATTTTGAATAATCATTTCTCTTGAGAGCTCATGATTGGGGCATGAATATAACATTTACTTAAGCCTCCCCCAAGCTTGAGCGATGCTTTCTCCTTCGCGAGGCTAGAAATTATATATGTAATTACGATCACGATGAACAAGATGCATAGGATAGAACTTATGGTGAAATTCCAACTTCAATCGTTTATAGTTCCAAGATCCTGTATCATCACATAGCCTATACCATGTCAATGCATCTCCCTTCAAAGATAAAGGGAAGACCTTCCTCTTGACAATATCATCGGGAATACCTGTAAGATTAAATAATCCACAAACTTCATCCACAAAGATAAGGTGTAAATCGGGATGCAATGTTCCATCTCCTGCAAAGGGATTAGCTAGCAGTTTCTCTATCATACCCGAAGGAATCTCAAAGTAAACATTTTTAGTAGGTTCAGTAGGTTGAGGAGCAACTATTTATTCTATTGGTTAGGGTGAAGATACCGCAAACAAGCCCCTCAAAGGATTAGTTTCCCTAGTAACAAGTGACACAAAATTTTAGCACACTATATAAATGTTTCCTTACCAATTTCCACTCACCAAAGGCGCTTCACTCCCCGGCAACGGCGCCAGAAAAGAGTCCTGATGACCCACAACTATAGGGGATCGATTCTAGTCCTTTCGATAAGTAAGAGTGTCGAACCCAACGAGGAGCAGAAGGAAATGACAAGCGGTTTTCAGTAAGGTATTCTCTGCAAGCACTGAAATTGTAGGTAACAGATAGTTTTGTCATAAGATAATTTATAACGGGTAACAAGCAATGAAAGTAAATAAAGTGCAGCAAGGTGGCTCAATCCTTTTTTTACCAAAGGACAAGCCTGGACAATTTCTTATAATGAGAAAAGCGCTCCCGAGGACACATGGGAATTATCGTCAAGCTAGTTTTCATCACGCTCATATGATTCACGTTCGGTACTTTGATAATTTGATATGTGGGTGGACCGGTGCTTGGGTACTGCCCTTTATTGGACAAGCATCCCACTTATGATTAACCCATATTGCAAGCATCCGCAACTACAAAAGAAGTATTAAGGTAAACCTAACCATAGCATGAAACTAATGGATCCAAATCGGCCCCTTACGAAGCAACGCATAAACTAGGGTTTAAGCTTCTGTCACTCTAGCAACCCATCATATACTTATTACTTCCCAATGCCTTCCTCTGGGCCCAAATAATGGTGAAGTGTCATGTAGTCAACGTTCATATAACACAACTAGAGGAGAGACGACATACATCTCATCAAAATATCGAACGAATACCGAATTCGCATGACTACTAATAGCAAGACTTCACCCATGTCCTCGGGAACAAATGTAACTACTCACAAAGCATATTCATGTTCATAATCAGAGGAGTATTAATATGCATTAAGGATCTGAACATATGATCTTCCACCAAGTAAGCCAATTAGCATCAACTACAAGGAGTAATCAACACTACTAGCAACTCACAGGTACCAATTTGTGGTTTTGATACAAGATTGGATACAAGAGATGAACTAGGGTTTTGAGAGGAGATGTGCTCGTGAAGATGTTGATGGAGATTGACCCCCTCACGATGAGAGGATCGTTGGTGATGACGATGGTGATGATTTCCCCCTCCCGGAGGGAAGTTTCCCCGGCAGAACAGCTCCGTCGGAGCCCTAGATTGGTTCCGCCAAGGTTCCGCCTCGTGGCGGCGGAGTTTCGTCCCGTAAGCTTGCTTATGATTTTTTCCAGGGTAAAAGCCTTCATATAGCAGAAGATGGACACCGGAGGGCCAACAGGGGGCCCAAGAGACAGGGGGCGCGCCCAGTAGGGGTGGGCACGCCCCCCACCCTCCTGGCCAGGGTGTGGGCCCCTTGTGGTATTTTCTTCGCTTAATAATTCTTATTAATTCCAAAAGTGACTTCCGTGGAGTTTCAGGATTTTTGGGGCTGTGCAGAATAGGTTTCCAATATTTGCTCCTTTTCCAGCCAGAATTCCAATTGCCGGCATTCTCCCTCTTCATGATAAACCTTGTAAAATAAGAAAGAATAGCCATAAGTATTGTGACATAATATGTAATAACAGCCCATAATGCAATAAATATCGATATAAAAGCATGATGCAAAATGGACGTATCAGTGTTGTTCTAGGATAAAGAGTTGATAAGAAACTAAATGTTACTCAATATGCTAGTGAAACTCTAGACACCGCCCAGAGAAATTATGCTACTACTGAAAAAGAATTCTTAGCAGTTGTATTTGCTTGTGATAAGTTTAGACCTTATATTGTTCATTCTAAAGTAACTATTCACACTGATCATGCTGCTATTGAATATCTTATGGAAAAGAAAGATGCTAAACCTAGACTTATTAGATGGGTTCTCTTGCTACAAGAATTTGATTTGCATATTATTGATAGAAAGGGAGCTGAGAACCCCGTTGCAAATAACTTGTCTAGGTTATAGAATGTTCTTGATGACCCACTACCTATTGATGATAGCTTTCCTGATGAACAAATAGCTGTCATAATACTTCTCGTACTGCTCCATGGTATGCTGATTATGCTAATTACATTGTTGCTAAATTCATACCACCTAGTTTCACATACCAAACAAAAGAAAAAGTTTTTTGATGATTTAAGACATTACTTCTGGGATGACCCACACCTTTATAAAGGAGTATATGGTGTTATTAGACGTTGTGTACCTGAGCGTGAATAGGAACAGATCCTACGCAAGTGTCACTTCGAGGAATATGGAGGACACCATGCTGGAGATAGAACTGCACACAAGGTACTACAATCTGGTTTTTATTGGCCTACTCTCTTCAAAGATGCCCGTAAGTTTGCTGTCTTGTCTTGTGATGAATGTCAAAGAATTGGTAATATTAGTAGACGTCAAGAAATGCTTATAATTATTCTCTTGTTATTGAACCATTTGATGTTTGGGGCTTTGATTATATGGGACCATTTCCTTCCTCTAATGGATATACACATATTTTAGTTGTTGTTGATTACGTTACTAAGTGGATAGAAGCTATTCCAATTAGTAGTGCTGATCATAACACCTCTATTAAGATGCTTAAAGAAGTTATTTTTCCGAGGTTTGGAGTCCCTAGATACTTAATGACTGATGGTGGTTCACATTTCATTCATGGTGCTTTTCGTAAAATGCTTACTAAGTATGATGTTAATCAGAGAATTTCATCTCCATATCACCCACAGTCTAGTGGTCAAGTAGAATTGAGTAATAGAGAGCTGAAATTAATTTTGCAAAAGACTGTTAATAGATCTAGAAAGAATTGGTCCAAGAAACTTGATGATGAATTATGGCTTACAGAACTGCATATAAGAATCCTATGGGTATGTCTCCATATAAAATGGTTTATGGAAAGGCATGTCAGTTACCTCTCGAACTTGAACATAAGGCATATTGGGCCATTAAAGAGCTCAATTATGATTTCAGACTTGCCGGTGAGAAGAGTTTATTTGACATTAGCTCACTTGATGAATGGAGAACCCAAGCCTATGAGAATGCCAAACTGTTTAAAGAAAAAGTTAAAAGATGGCATGATAAAAGGATACAAAAGCGTGAGTTTAACGTAGGTGATTATGTGTTGCTATTCAACTCTCGTTTAAGATTTTTTGTAGGAAAACTTCTCTCTAAATGGGAAGGCCCTTACGTTATTGAGGAGGTCTATCGTTCCGGTGCCATAAAAATCAACAACTTCAAAGGCACAAATCCGAAGGTGGTGAACGGTCAAAGAATCAAACATTATATCTCAAGTAACCCAATAAATGTTGAAACTAATGTTATTGAAACCGTAACCCCGGAGGAATACATAAGGGACACCTTCCAGAACGTTTCAGATTCCGAAAAGGAATATGTATGTCATACGGTAAGTAAACCGACTCCAAAACAATTCTAATAGCAATTTTCTCTGTTTTGGAATATTTAAGAAAATAGGAAAATAAGAAGTAGTCCGAGAAGGACAAGAGGCATCCACGAGGGTGGAGGGCGCGCCCTACCCCCCTGGGCACGCCCCCTGCCTCGTGGGCACCTCGTGTGCTCTCCGGACTCCGTTTTCTTGCACGATACTTCTTTTGGCCGGTAAAAATTCATTATATAATCTCCCGAAGGTTTTAACCACTGTATCATGCAAATATCCTCTGTCTTTGTTTCGAGATGTCTCTGTCATAGATTTAGAGCAAGATGTCTTCTCAAGAGTCAATCGGGGAGAGTCGGGTGTCTCACCCGACGCCAGGTCCAGGAGCAAACAACGATGCTTATCACTTTGGGCCATCAACGGAGGATGAGATGGAGGCCGACCTAAAAATGATAGATGCCATGGAGGAGGATCAAGAAGTTACCTCTCGTTTCCAAGACGGATTCACGATGGGGGAACTATAGAGCTCAGCCATTCCAAACTCGATCATCCCTTCCAATGTTAAATTTCTTTCTTATGAGAATTTGAAAAAGAGTGTCACTTGTTCTCCAGCAGCTATGCAACATCCATGGGTTAAAGGAGCTTTAGCCGTCACGGGTAAGCTCTGTAAGGAAAATATGGACCTCAAGCAGGAGGTCAATAAGCTCGAGGAGGAGAATCATATCCTGAGGGGCATTATCGCCAAGAAAATCACACCACCACCTCCGAAGAAGGAGACATAATCACATGGGTATGGGCACTCCCCTTGGCAGCTGCCAAGCTTGGGGGAGGTGCCCCGGTATCGTATCACCATCACACTCCTATCTTCACCGTTTTTCGTAGTTCGATACCTTTTGGTAATATCTTGATCTAGTAGAATAAAGTTTTGGTATAATTTAGTTTTGAGTTTTGCTTTATGATCCCTCTATGTAATCGAGTCCGTGATCTATATATAATAAAGATTAGTGTTGAGTCAAGGGCTTTGCTATGTTGCTATGATCTTAAGGGAATAAAAAGAATAACAGAAATAAAAGAGATCATATTAACCTTATGGAGAGTAATGACTTCACATATAAAGAGTATGATGATTAAAAGTTGTTGAGAGTTGGCAAACATAGTTTTGGTCATCGTTGCAATTAATAGGAATTAATAAAGAAAGAGAGGTTTTCACATATAAATATACTATCTTGGACATCTTTTATGATTGTGAGCACTCATTAAAGTATGACATGCTAAAGAGTTGATGTTGGACAAGGAAGAAAACATAATGGGTTATGTTTTCTCACGTCTTAATTAAAGTATATTGTCATGGATCGTCCAACATGTTGAGTTTGCCTTTCCCCCTCATGCTAGCCAAATTCCTTGCACCAAGTAGAGATACTACTTGTGCTTCCAAACATCCTTAAACCCAGTTTTGCCATGAGAGTCCACCATATCTACCTATGGATTGAGTAAGATCCTTCAAGTAAGTTGTCATGTTGCATGCAATAAAAATTTCTCTCTAAATATGTATGACTTATTAGTGTGGAGAAAATAAGCTTTATACGATCTTGTGATATGGAAGTAATAAAAGCGACGGACTGCATAATAAAGGTCTGTATCACAAGTGGCAATATAAAGTGACGTTCTTTTGCATTAAGATTTCGTGCATCCAACCAAAAAGCACATGACAACCTCTGCTTCCCTCTGCGAAGGGCCTATCTTTTACTTCTTGTCTTACATTAAGAGTCATGGTGATCTTCACCTTTCCTTTTTACATTTAATCCTTTGGCAAGCACCTCGTGTTGGAAAGATCCTGATACATATATCCAATTGGATGTAAGTTAGCATGAACTATTATTGTTGACATTACCCGTGAGGTAAAAGGTTGGGAGGCAACACAATAAGCCCCTATCTTTCTATGTGTCCGATTAAAACTCCATAACCATAAGTATTGCATGAGTGTTAGCAATTGTGAATGACTAAATGATAGTTGAGTATGTGGACTTGCTAGAAAGCTGTTATATTGACTCTTTCCGACGTTATAATAAATTCCAATTGCTTCAATGACCAAGATCATAGTTTGTTGGTTCTCAATGAAGTTTCTGATTCATACTTGATATTGTGAATAGATTATTACTTAAGCATCAGAAATCATATGACAAAATATATTTATGTTGTTGTTATAAGAATGATCATGATGCCCTCATGTCCGTATTTTATTTTATCAACACCTCTATCTCTAAACATGTGGACATATTTTTCAATATTGGCTTCCGCTTGAGGACAAGCAAGGTCTAAGCTTGGGGGAGTTGATACATCCATTTTGCATCATGCTTTTATATTGATATTTATTGCATTATGGCCTGTTATTACACGTTATGTCACAATACTTATGTCTATTCTCTCTTATTTTACAAGGTTTACATGAAGAGGGAGAATGCCGGCAGCTGAGATTCTGGGTTGGAAAAGGAGCAAATATTGGAGACATATTCTGCGTAGCTCCAAAAGTCCTGAAACTCCACGAAAGTCATTTTTGGAATTAATAATAAATATTGAGTGGAAGAAGTACCAGAGGGGGCCCACACCCTGGCCACGAGGGTGGGGGTGCTCCCTACCCGCCTGGGCGCGCCCGCTACCTCGTGGGCCCCTTGGTAGCCCTCCAATGACCATCTTATGCTATATGAAGTCTTTTACCCTGGAAAAAATCATAAGCAAGCTTACAGGACGAAACTCCACCGCCACGAGGCGGAACCTTGGCGGAACCAATCTACGGCTCCGGCGGAGCTGTTCTGCCGGGGAAACTTCCCTCCGGGAGGGGGAAATCATCACCATCATTATCACCAATGATCCTCTCATTGCGAGGGGGTCAATCTCCATCAACATCTTCACCAGCACCATCTGCTCTCAAACCCTAGTTCGTATCTTGTATCCAATCATTGTACCAAAACCTCAGATTGGTACCTGCGGGTTGCTAGTAGTGTTGATTACTCCTTGTAGTTGATGCTAGTTGGTTTATTCGGTGGAAGATCA
The DNA here is from genome assembly GCA_963921465.1 of Triticum timopheevii. NCBI lineage: Eukaryota > Viridiplantae > Streptophyta > Magnoliopsida > Poales > Poaceae > Triticum > Triticum timopheevii. The sequence goes on from OY997272.1 coordinate 177,263,705, forward strand.
TTTGATCAGATGCTTAATGCATATTAATACCCTTCTGATCATGAACATGAATATGCTTTGTGAGTAGTTACGTTTGTTCCTGAGGACATGGGTGAAGTCTTGCTATTAGTAGTCATGTGAATTTGGTATTCGTTCGATATTTTGATGAGATGTATGTTGTCTCTCCTCTAGTGGTGTTATGTGAACGTCGACTAAATGACACTTCACAATTATTTGGGCCTAGAGGAAGGCATTAGGAAGTAATAAGTAGATGATGGGTTGCTAGAGTGACAAACGCTTAAACCCTAGTTTATGAGTTGCTTCGTAAGGGGCTGATTTGGATCCATATGTTTCATGCTATGGTTAGGTTCACCTTAATACTTCTTTTGTAGTTGCAGATGCTTGCAATAGGGGTTAATCATAAGTGGGATGCTTGTCCAAGAAAGGGCAGTACCCAGGCACCGGTCCACCCACATATCAAATTGTCAAAGTAACGAACGTGAATCATATGAGCGTGATGAAAACTAGCTTGACGATAATTACCATGTGTCCTCGGGAGTGCTTTTCTCTATATAAGAACTTGTCCAGGCTTTTCCTTTGCTACAAAAAGGATTGGGCCACCTTGCTGCACCTTATTTACTTTTGTTACTTGTTACCCATTACAAATTACCTTATCACAAAACTATCTGTTACCGATAATTTCAGTGCTTGCAGAGAATACCTTACTGAAAACCGCTTGTCATTCCCTTCTGCTCCTCGTTGGGTTCGACACTCTTACTTATGGATAGGACTACGATAAATCCCTTACACTTGTGGGTCATCATCTATCACACCCGATCATCACGTGGTGTCTCGAAACGACGAACTTTCGTAACGGTGCATACTCGGGGAGAACACTTTTATCTTCAAATTAAGAGAAGGGATCATGTTATAATGCTACTGTCGTTCTAAGCAAAATAAGATGCATAAAAGATAAACATCACATGCAATAAAAATATGTGACATGATATGTCCATCATCATCTCGTGCTTTTGATGTCCATCCCCAAAGCATCATCATGATCTCCATCATCACCGGCTCGACACCTTGATCTCCATCGCTGCGTCGTGGCCATTGTCGGTGTCAAAACCGACGGATCTCGGGTAGGGGGTCCCAAACTATGCGTCCAAGGCTAATGGTAACAGGAGGCAGTGGACACGATGTTTTACCCAGGTTCGGGCCCTCTCGATGGAGGTAATACCCTACTTCCTGCTTGATTGATCTTGATGATATGAGTATTACAAGAGTTGATCTACCACGAGATCGTAAAGGCTAAACCCTAGAAGCTAGCCTATGATTATGATTGTTGTTGTCCTACGGACTAAACCCTCCGGTTGATATAGACACCAGAGGGGGGTAGGGTTACACAGAGTCGGTTACAGAGAAGGAGATTTACATGTCCAAATTACCAAGCTTGCCTTCCACGCAAAGGAGAGTCCCATCCGGACACGGGACAAAGTCTTCAATCTTGTATCTTCATAGTCCAACAGTCCAGCCAAAGTATATAGTCCGGCTGTCCGAGGACCCCTTAATCCTGGACTCCCTTAGTAGACCCTGAACCAGGCTTCAATGATGATGAGTCCGGCGCGCCTATCGTCTTCGGCATTGCAAGGCGGGTTCCCTCTCCGAATACTCCATACAAGATTTTGAACACAAGAATCGTGTCCGGCTCTGCAAAATAAATTCCACATACCTCCGTAGAGAGCACAATATTTCACAAATCTAATCTGCTGACAACTTTTCATAGCGCGACGTCATGCCACGGCCCGGTCTTTATTCAAACTGTTTTTCACAACCAGCAACTGCACATAATGCGAGGCGGTTTCCTTGACACGTCTTGTCGAAGCAGAGATCGTGTCCCCTTATCGCGGGATTCTCATCAATACGGGCATGGGTCACCCAACCGTGCCATCAATCGTGGCCTTGGGGAATAAGCGATTTAAACGGGCAAGTGGGGAGGCGCATATTTTCTACCGCCTTTTATAAAGAGATAGGGATTTCCCTTTTTCACCCACGCCTTCTTCTTCCTTCGCTCATCCATTCTCGAACGCTCGAGCTCCAGCGCCCCAGTTCTCACCTGTGACGCCCCCGATTCAATCGTACACTAATCATGCACGCAAACATGTACGATCAAGATCAGGGACTCACGGGAAGATATCATAGCACAACTCTAAAAACATAAATAAGTCATAGAAGCATCATAATACAAGCCAGGGGCCTCGAGGGCTCGAATACAAGTGCTCGATCATAGACGAGTCAGCGGAAGCAACAATATCTGAGTACAGACATAAGTTAAACAAGTTGCCATAAGATGGCTAGCACAAACTGGGATACAATCGAAAGAGGCGCAGGCCTCCTGCCTGGGATCCTCCTAACTACTCCTGGTCGTCGTCAGCAGCCTGCACGTAGTAGTAGGCACCTCCAGTGTAGTAGTCGTCGTCGACGGTGGCATCTGGCTCTTGGGCTGCAACGTCTGGTTGCGGCATCCGAGAAGAAGAGGAAAACGGGGGAAAAGAGGGAGCAAGCAACCGTGAGTACTCATCCAAAGTACTCGCAAGCAAGGAGCTACACTACATATGCATGGGTATATGTGTAAGGAGGCAATATGGGTGGACTGAACTGCAGAATGCCAGAATAAGAGGGGGATAGCTAGTCCTATCGAAGACTACACTTCTGGCAGCCTCCGTCTTGCAGCATGTAGAAGAGAGTAGATTGAAGTCCTCCAAGTAGCAACGCATAGCATAATCCTACCCGATGATCCTCTCCTTGTCGCCCTGTTAGAGAGCGATCACTGGGTTGTATCTGGCACTTGGAAGGGTGTGTTTTATTAAGTATCCGGTTCTAGTTGTCATAAGGTCAAGGTACAACTCCGGGTCGTCCTTTTACCGAGGGACACGGCTATTCGAATAGATTAACTTCCCTGCAGGGGTGCACCACATAACCCAACACGCTCGATCCCATTTGGCTGGACACACTTTACTAGGTCATGCCCGGCCTCGGAAGATCAACACGTCGCAGCCCCACCTAGGCACAATAGAGAGGTCAGCACGCCGGTCTAAATCCTATGCACGTAGGGGTCTGGGCCCATCGCCCATTGCACTCCTGCATGTTGCGTACGCGGCCGGAAGCAGACCTAGCAACCTCCATTACAAAGGAAGTCACGTTACGCGGTCCAATCTGGCGCGCGCCGCTCAGTCGCTGACGTCAAGAAGGCTTCGGCTGATATCACGACGTCGAGTGCCCATATCTTTCCCACGTAGTTGGTTAGTGCGTATAGACCAAATGGCCAGACTCAGATCAAATACCAAGATCTCGTTAAGCGTGTTATTATGAAGCAACCGCGGACGCCGATCAGGGCCAGGCCCACCTCTCGCCTAGGTGGTCTCAACCTGCCCTGTCGCTCCGCCACAAAGATCCACACAGAGGGCCGTCGGGACAAAGGTCCTTTCAGCCCCCAATCCGTGAATCACTCGCGGGTACTCCTCGAGCCGACCCGACTTTAGTCACCATCCGTAGTATGTATATATGTATAGTATATACCCGTGATCACCTCCCGAGTGATCACAGCCCAATAGTATAGCAAGGCAGACTGACAAGAATGTAGGGCCAATGATGATAAACTAGCATCCTATACTAAGCATTTAGGATTGCGGGTAAGGTATCAATGACTGTAGCAACAATGACAGGCTATGCAACAGAATAGGAGTAACCAAACAGTAACATGCTACACTACTCTAATGCAAGCAGTATAGAGAAGAATAGGCGATATCTGGTGATCAAGGTGGGGGGCTTGCCTGGTTGCTCTGGCAAGAAGGACGAGTCACCAACACCGTAGTCGAACTGGGGGTCGCCGGCAGTCTCGGGGTATACCGGAAAGAAGTAACGGAGAGGGAAAACAATAAATAACAGAGCAATCAAAGCATCACAAAGCGTAACAAGGCAATACGTGGTGTTCGGTGTGCCCCAACGCGGTAGTAGGTGATACCGGCGAAAGGGGGAAACATCCGGGAAAGTATCCTCGGTGTTTCGCATTTTCGGACAGATGAACCGGAGGGGGAAAGTTGCGAGTTCGATAGGTTATGGGTGTGTGGCGGACGAACGGGCTGCGTATACGGAATCGTCTCGTCGTTCTGAGCAACTTTCATGTAGAAAGTATTTTCATCCGAGTTACAGATTAAAAGATATGATTTTCCAAAGATTTAAATCATTTTTTGATTTTAATTATTTATTTAATCCTAACATTATCCAAAACAGTGAGCGATGACGTAGGCATGTCATCAGAGTGATGTCAGCAGGTCAACTGGTCGGCTGACCAGTCAAACCAGACAGGTGGGTCCAGTGGGACCCACATGTCATGGACAGGGGCATTAACAGAGTTTTAAAACTAACTAAATAGGCTAATTAGGGGGTGGGGCCCAGTAGTCAGTGTCTAATTAGGTTTTAATTAACTAATTTAATTAATTAGCAAATTATCTATTTACTTTATTCGTTTATGGCATGGGCCCCGCATGTCAGTGCCACTGGGCTGCCCAGTCAGCACGTTGACTGGGACAATTCAGTCAACGGGGCCCCCATGGCCCCCTGGCAGTGACCCAGGGGTGGGGCCCGACGCATGCCATGTCAGCTGGGCAGGCTCTCGCCGCCGGCGACCAAAAGCACGACGTCGACCCGCCAGAGTTCGCCGGAATTTGTGCACAGGGCACGGATCCGCGCGTGCCTGGGCCCGTTCGAACAAGCGCAAAGAGGCGCATCTAGTGGTGGTGGTTCGTCCCGAGGTCGTCGGAGCTGTCGCCGGCGAACAGAGAGGCAGACGTCAGGGCTCGGGCAAGTGGCGGGTGTCGTCTGTAGGCCACCAAAACGGGCGGGACCGGTCGCATGCGAACGACAAGACGACGGCGGAGCGAATGGGGGTGGTTGTGGAGGCTGTGGTGGCCAGAGTCGAGCGCCACGGGCTCGACGGCGGCGAGGTGGTTCGGACGTGAGACGAAGAAGGCGACGCAGCGCGCTTCGGGGCTAACGGAAAGGCTAGGGGGAAGCTGCGCGACGCGCTGAGCACAAAGGGCTCGGCCCTGTGACCATTTGGTCACCGGAAGGGCGCCGGCGACGAGATCCGCGGTGGGGCGCTCGGGTGATTCGGCGGCAGCTAGCTAGGGCGCAGGAGAGAGAGAGAAGGGAGCAGGGGCTCACCGAGCGGCGCACACGGTGGCCCTTGGGGGTTTAGTAGCTGCAGGGGCACGGCCGGAGTCGGTGAAGAACGGCGGCGGGGCTTGTCGAAGCAGAGGAGGAAGATGGTGGCGTCGGGCCGTTGCGGTGGCTCCAGTCTCCAACGGGATGCACCAGTCGAAGCAGCGGACGACCGCGGCCCTTGGAGTCACCGTGGGGCGGCGAGGTGGGCACGGTGGTCGTGGCTAGGCCGGAGCCATGGCGACGGTGGTGCTCGGTTACGGAGGTGAACGAGGGGGAGCGCGGTGGATCTGAGGGGGGAGGCGCAGGGACCGAGGGGAGAGTGGGGGCGAGTGGGAGGAGGGACCGAGGGGGCGCGGCGTCAGCGTCCTTATCCACCTCGACGCCGGCAAGCGGGTCCGGCGGCGATCGCGCCCTGTAGTGGCGAGCGACCGAGGAACAGGGAGGAGGTGCAGTGCGGGGGGGGGGGGGGGGCTGGGCCGGCTGGGCCGACCAGGCTGGTTGCGGGCCAGGAAGGCAGGGTTGTGACCGCGCGGGTGGTTTAGCTGGGCTAGTTGGCCCGGGGGGGGGGGGGTTGGGGGTTTTTCCTTCCTCTTTCTTTCTTTTCCTTATTTTCTTTTCTGTTTTATTTCATTTTAAAGTATTTAGTCATTTTCTAAAAATGTCTTTACTTCACCATAAATACCTATGCAATATTTGGCACCCACCGAACATTTTGGTTTTTTTAACATTTGAAAATTTTGTTGTTTGTCTTTTATTTTAAATTTGGAATGGAATCAATTTCGAACTAGCTCGAGATTAGCAATTGTAACTGTGGTGACGTGGCATCATTAGCGTGGGAATTGCTGTAGCTAATTATCCGGGCGTCACATCACCTTCTCCGTACAGCCATTCCAAACATGTCCGGAGTGGGAGGCAAGTGGATGGCCTCCTCCGTCACGGAGGAGGACATTAGAAGCTCCGGGAGGCCGGATACTTGGCCGCAGACATCGCGCATCGGCTCCCGGACGCAGGGCAGATTGTTCCGACTCCGGAACCGCACGAGAGGGTTGTGTTCCTCGCCCAGTTCGTCCGTGGACTGGGATTCCCCCTCCACCCATTTGTCCGCAGGCTCATGTTTTACTATGGGCTAGATTTTCATGATCTGGCCCCTAATTTCATCCTCAACATCTCAGCGTTTATCGTCGTGTGCGAGGCTTTCCTCCGCATCAAGCCCCACTTCGGCATGTGGCTGAAGATCTTCAACATGAAGCTGAAGATAGTGGTCGGCCACATACCTGGCCAAACGGGGCGGCCCGGCACGGCACGGCCCGGCCCATCGTAATCGTGCCTGGCCCGGCACGGCCCGCCAGGGCACGATTACTATACGGGCCGTGCCGTGCCGGCCCGCGTGCTGCGCCCCCAGGCCCAGGCACGGCCCAGTTAGTAAATGGGCCGGCACGTTGGCCCGTTTAGCACGGTGGGCCGCATATTTTCAGCCTGTTATTTGCCGCACTAAGCGTTTTTTAGCCTATTTTTATATATTGGGCCATATATAGATGTATAAAAAAATAAAAAAGTAATCGGGCCGTGCCGTGCCGGCCCGCGTGCCTAGCCTCCAGGCCCAGGCACGGCCCAGGGCGTGCCGCGTGCCGGTCCCGGCCCGTTTAGATTGTGCCGTGCCTGGCCCAAGGCGGCCGTGCCGCGCGTGCTCACGGGCCGGCCCGAAAAAAACATCCCGTTTGGCCAGCTATAGTCGGCCAGCAAGCGGAGTGCGGAGGCTCCATGGTGGGCAAGATTCCCAACGCCACCTGGCTTGAAGGCTCCTATGTGGAGACCGTGAAGGGGTGGCAATCGGGGTGGTTCTACATCACCGAGCCGCGCGACTACAACTGGGCGGCAGCCCCCGAATTTAGATCCGGCATCCCCATGTGGCTTACCTCTTGGGAAAGGAAGGGCCTAGCCTGGGGTGCACCTGCGGAGCTGACCAGACTCCAGAACTGCATCAAAAATATGATAAGCAAGAAGATCAAGCTTGTCAACGTGGTCCAGGTCATGCTCTTCCGCCGGATCCTCCCGTGCCAAAGACGGGCATTCAACATGTGGGAGTTCGATTCGTCCAAACACCAGACGCTGCGAGAGCTCTTCAACACGACGCACAAAGACATTTGGAAGGTGTTGTTCAAGGCCGCCGAAGTACCTCCTCCCACCACCGAGGACCATGGACTCAGCGCAAAGCGCCCCACCAATCCGGTAAGCTCTCTATATTTCACAAGATGCGCCTTTCCTCAGTATGCTGTGGGAGGAAACTAAGCTATCATACTCATTTAACAGGAATATGTGGCGACAGCGGAGCGGATCGACTGTCTAGCTCCGTTACCTGAAGATCCAGCAACCGCTCTCCTGACAGAGATGTTGTTTCCAGCGCCCTATGAGGTGCCGGAGAAGAAGGCCAAGAAGAAGGCCACGGGGACCAGGAAAGGTCTCCGGCGCAAGGTTGTGTCGGACTCATCGTCCGAAGACACTGAGGCGCACTCCTCCAACGACAACGAGGAGGATGAAGAGGAACCCCCCCCCCCCCCCAAACCGAGGGGGAGAAGAAAAGGAAGGCCGCCCCGTCCGGTGAGGCCGAAGGGTCCAAGAAGGGAAGGACCCTCCCTCCGGACCACTTCACAATAGCTGCCTACAGCGACAAGGAGTGGCTACCCAGGGACAAGCCCCTGGCGAAGTCGTAAGTATCCGGATACCATAATACTTCCGGCATGTTTTAGCTTTATGGCTTCTTATCATGTCAAAATATATTTGTGTAGTCCTTCCAAAGCCCGCATCAACTTATCCTCCTCAGATGGGTCCTTGAGCTCGTCGTTGATGAGCAGCTATTCTCTCCCGATGGCCTCCACTCCCCGGCCCGCGGACGATACCGAAGTGTTGTCTCAGAGGATACCGGGCCAGGGAGAGATAGTTCTGCAGGCGCCTCAAGGCGAAACCCCCGATGCCGGGCTCATGGGGGGGGGGGGAAGATCCCCATGGCTTCTGATGAGGGGGTCGCAGTAAGCTTGGCCCCCAATCGGATACTGCGCTGGAACCTCCAGCAGTTTCGGATTCAGGCAGGTGGCCCCTCGCTAAGGGGGGCGAGCCGCCTATGCCGATGACCTCTGTCCATCCAGAGGCATCGGATAACTTGGTGGAAGCGCTTCAGAGCGCTTCCCTTGATGAAGACCACCGTACTCTTATGAGTACGGTGATTGCGAAGGTTTAGTCCGCCAAAAGGGGAGTGATCGAAGCCTGCGCCAGCCTCCTGACAGGCTTTGAGGTAAGTAGTTAAATTATGAGAAAGTATCACAGTATAGACAGTAGCCCCTGATGCTCTGTTTGGTGTTCGGAAAGAAAGGTCGAACAGAGGATCAAATAGTATTCCTAGGAGTCTAATCATATTATGTCTATGTGAATAAGCAGGCGTCGCTGCTGGCCGCTGCCACCGCCACTGCGGAGGTCTCCAGACTGAGGTAGAACCTGGGGCGGGCCGAAGAAGAGCTCGGCCTCGTGAAGAGGCAGTTCGAGGAGAACAAAGGTAAGTGATACCCTGTCTTAATGTTATATAAAGGAAAAAATCGTTGATGCTAATAGAAGCATGATGAATTTTACTAGGGTCCACGACCGAAGTGGCGGCCCTTAAGAAGGCGCTGTCCAAGGCCAAAGACAAAGAGGCCAAGGAGTGCACCGAGCGCGAAAAATAAGAGGCTCGGGTTGATGAGGTCCAGCAAGAGCTCCAGGATTTCGTCAAAAAATTCGAGTCCTTGGAGCATGACTCCAAGACGCAAGAGTCGGAGCTTGCGAAGGCCCGTCAAAGCGTGCAACACACCAAGGTCGAAGCCCAGAAGGCCCTCCAGGAAATTGAGGCAGCCAAGAAGATAGCTGCGGGTAAGGCTTTCATTATGCAAAGCAAGCATGTGAAGGAGACTTTACTTTTACTTACCCGAATTCGGAGTTCTCCAAGAGCATTCACAGATCTATCGCACAGCGTCTCTGATGCCATAGAGTTCTACCGGGCTGAGGAAGGGAGCTCGACGGATAAGCTGTTTTGGTCCCAGTATATTGGGGCCAAACATCCAATGCCCTTGAGTGACCAGCTGAAGCAACTGGCCGAACTTCACAAGGCGGCCGAGCTGGCCATGAAGGACTTCATAGTCCAGCTGTGGCCTGGCAAGCCCCTGCCCAGCAGCTACTTCGGCCTTGTCAAGCGGATGGTAAATGCCTGTCCGCGGCTTGAAGTCATTAAGCGGCCCGTCTGCATTGAGGGTGCACGCAGGGCCTTGGCCCATGCGAAAGTGCACTGGGGGAAGATGGATGCCGAGAAGCTGGTGACAGAGGGGCCGCCGAAGGGCAAGGAGCATCGCCACCCCGAACAGTACTATAACAATGTCATTTAGGGTGCCCGCCTTGTGGCGGATGAATATACTAAGGATGTAATATTTGAATGAATGTACACATGTCATTCTGTAATATGAAAACCAGTTCATGTGTGCTATATGGCGCCTTGTTAATTTAAAATATTACCTTCTGTGCGGCCGTTTATAAAATCTTGAGAGTTGGCCAGTCATCGGCTTCTGCCCCCATGTAACTAGTACTGGGGTGTTCGGGATAAGTATAAACACTCTTTATCCAAATTTGTGGTCCTTTTAAGGAGGTGTTTAGCGCCGCAAAACAGGGCAATCGGACTATACAACTTTATCACTCTCACTTGGCCATAGAAGTCTACAATTTTAAATTTTGGCGAAGCCCCTAGTATCCGGAAGGCCGGACCTGGGGCGCTATACACGCCTAAATCGGACGAGGCTGATTCCTCGCCTGAAGCGGAAAAAATCTTTAAGGATTTGAGACCTCTCAAACAGCGACCAGCTCTCGCCTTATCATGACAGTCAGTTTTTGGCTTTCTCTACTAAGGTGCTCGTCGGGAAGAACCGGGACACAATCACAGTAGTTCTCCCTGCGCTACCTGAGCCGATATAGCAGAACGTAAGGTACCAAAACATAGGAGCCGGGAAAACCCAACTATTGACCCAAGACATGATTCGGAGCTGATGCATATAATGCTATAAGTTCGGGGTGCCGCACTGTCAAAAGTGTTCGGACTTTTCTTGCCATGTTATGGGGTACATTGAAGCCCCTGGAAAACTGGGCGTACCAAAATGCACGGTGTAATAAATAAGCAGTAAAGGAAAGGGGTAAATAAACGTAATAGTAAGCTGACGATGTACACTATTTTCCCTTGTTATTCAAATGATACATCAAAGCGTACATATACAAGTATTGCGATAAGAAAAATAGGACTGTTTGACACATCCTGACCAGGAGCGAGCTGTGTGCGGGTATGTAAAACAGGTATTAACGATTGTTATCAGAAACCACCTGAGGATTCCCTTGGACGCCCCAGCTTCTTGTATTCTTGGTATGTCCATCCCGCTATGTGTCCGATAGTCGGTCTATCGGAAGAGCCTCCCGAAGATGGGGACCTGAAAGAAAGAAGGTGTAAAGATGCGTGGGTCTTGGGGCGGTCGAACCGCATTGTGGACCGTGTCATAGTCGTGCCTCCGTGTATGCCCATGGTATTTTAAGTGCGTAATTATGTACGTGCGGCACAAATTTCGCCGCTTGACTGAGGCTGGGGCGGAGGCCGAATTGCTAGTCGAGCTTTGGTCATGCCGGATAATCCTGTTGCAGGGTACTCTGGACTCGCTTAACGGTGTCCGGGTTTTTTATTGCTGAATTGGCTGTTTGCCTAAGAAGGCTATTTTGTACTTCTGCCGCGAGGGCCGCAGTGTGCTCTTTCGTATGAAGCGAGCGCTCTATGTTTCCATTAACTTTTATAACCCCGCGAGGTCCTGGCATTTTGAGCTTGAGGTATGCATAATGCGGTACCACATTGAATCTGGCAAATGCGATTCATCCGAGCAGCGCATGATAGCCACTGCAGAAGGGGACGATATCAAAGATTAGCTCCTTGCTTCGAAAATTGTCAGGAGATCTGAAGACCACTTCCAGTGTGATTGAGCCCGTGCAACAGGCCTCCACACCTGGTATGACACCCTTGAAGGTGGATTTTGTGGGCTTGATCCTTGAGGGGTCGATGCCCATTTTACGCACTGTATCCTGATAGAGCAGGTTCAGGCTGCTGCCACCGTCCATGAGGACTCGTGTGAGATGTAATCCGTCGATGATGGGGTCAAGGACCAATGCGGCCGAACCGCCATGACTGATGCTGGTAGGATGGTCCCTACGATCGAAAGTGATTGGACAAGAGGACCATGCGTTGAACTTTGGGGCGACTGGCTCCATCGCATAGACGTCCCTTAGTGCATGCTTCCATTCCCGCTTGGGAATATGGGTTGTGTATATCATATTCACTGTTTTCACCTAGGGAGGGATATTCTTCTGTCCTCCTGTGTCCAGTGGCCGGGGTTCCTCGTCGTCATCGCTATGCAGCCCCTTTTCCTTGTTTCGGCATTCAACTTGCCAGCCTGTTTAAACACCCAGCATTCTCTGTTGGTATGGTTGGATGGTTTATCGGGGGTGCCGTGATTTTGACATGTGCGATCAAGTATGAGGTCCAAACTGGACGAGCCGGATTGGTTCTTTTGAATGGCTTTTTCCGTTGTCCGGATTTAGAGCCTCTGAATCCGGCATTAACTGTCGTATCTTCGGTGTTGTCGCCATTATTGCGACGCTTGTGTCTATTGTGTCATGGCTTGCCGCTGCTGTCTCTGGCATCTGAATCACCGGAGTTTTTTGGTGTGATGTTGCTACGAGCCAGCCAGCTGTCCTCGCCCGCGCAAAAGCGGGTCATAAGTGTCATGAGGGCTGCCATGGATTTTGGCTTCTCTTGGCCGAGGTGTCGGGCAAGCCATTCGTCACGGATGTTATGCTTGAAGGCTGCTAAGGCTTCGGCATCCGGACAGTCGACAATTTGGTTCTTTTTAGTTAGGAACCGAGTCCAGAATTTCCTGGCTGACTCTCCGGGTTGTTGGGTTATGTGACTTAAGTCATCAGCATCCGGTGATCGTACGTAAGTGCCCTGGAAGTTGTCGAGGAATGTGTCTTCTAGGTCCTCCCAACTGCCAATGGAGCTTGCTGGCACGCTATCAGCCAATGTCGAGCCGGTCCTTTGAGCTTAAGTGGTAGGTACTTTATGGCATGTAAGTCATCACCGCGGGCCATGTGAATGTGTAGGAGAAAATCTTCAATCCATACCACGGGGTCTGTTGTGCCATCATATGATTCAATGTTTACGGGTTTAAACCCTTCTAGGAATTCATGATCCATAACTTCATCAGTGAAGCATAGGGGGTGTGTGGCGCCTCTATGCCGGGTTACATCCCGACGTAGTTCAAATGAATCTGGTCTGTTCTATTCTGCCCGGCCGGACTTTGGTTTATTGTATCCGGCGTGACGGTCATCGTCACGTGTTGTGGCACGCCCCCGTGATCCGTAGATCGATCTTGACTGTCCTGCTTTGTTTTCCAATGCATCTTGCAGGTCCTTCGTGTAGCCCCGGGCCTTAGTATTATCGTTTGATTGGCGACGGGGTGTGGTCTGGACTTCGGGCTGGTACGCCACTTTGTCTCGGCCACGGGGTGGCCGGTCAGCCGCATCATGCGCTAGTAGTGTTGGTTTTAACACCTTCTCCTCGAGTTGAGGTAGCAACCTGCGCTTTGGGTAACTTTTGGTAGGGCGCTCGAGTCCGTATTCCTCAGCAGCCAGGACCTCGGTCCATCTATCAGTTAGCAGATCTTGATCAGCTTGAAGCTGTTGCTGCTTTTTCTTCAGGCTTTTTGCAGTGGCTATAAGCCAGCGCTTGAAGCGTTCCAGCTCGACAGGATCCTCAGGCACGATGAATTCTTCATCGCCAAGGCTCACTTCGTCTTCGGAGAGAGGCATGTAATTATCGCCCTCTGATTCTTCATCTGTTGCCTGTTCCTTAGGGCTAGCTTGCCCGTTGAGGGAGTCCTGGACTAGGGGGTGTCCGGACAGCCGGACTATCATCGTCCGCCGGACTCCAAGACTACGAAGATACAAGATTGAAGACTCCGTCCCATGTCCGGATGGGACTTTCCTTGGCGTGGAAGGCAAGCTTGGCGATACGGATATGTAGATCTCCTACCATTGTAACCGACTCTGTGTAACCCTAGCCCTCTCCGGTGTCTATATAAACCGGAGGGCTTTAGTCCGTAGGACACAACAACCATTACAACAATCATACCATAGGCTAGCTTCTAGGGTTTAGCCTCCTTGATCTCGTGGTAGATCCACTCTTGTACTACCCATATCATCAATATCAATCAAGCAGGAGTAGGGTTTTACCTCCATCGAGAGGGCCCGAACCTGGGTAAAAACATCGTGTCCCTTGTCTCCTATTACCATCCGCCTAGACGCACAGTTCGGGACCCCCTACCCGAGACCGCCGGTTTTGACACCGACATTGGTGCTTTCATTGAGAGTTCCTCTATGTCGTCACCGATAGGCTCGATGGCTTCTTCAATCAATGACAACACCGTCCAGGGTGAGACTTTTCTCCCCGGACAGATCTTCGTATTCGGCGGCTTCGCACTGCGGGCTAATTCACTTGGCCATCTGGAGCAGATCGAAAGCTACGCCCCTAGCCGTCAGGTCAGATTTGGAAGCCTAAACTTCACGGCGGACATCCGCGGAGACTTGATCTTCAATGGATCCGATCCGCAGCCAAGCGTGCCGCACTGTCGCGATGGGCACGATCTAGCTCTGCCGCCGGACAGTGCCTTGGAGGCCGCACATGAATCCGCTCTGACCCATAGTTCGAAGCCGATCGCGCAGATCGAGGACGAGTGGCTGGACACCGCCTCGGGAGCCGCAACATCCGCGGCGATGGAGCCGAACACTGACCTTGTCCCCTATAAAACACGTGACTCCGAGGTGCCGGACTCCCTGCCGGACTCCGAGCCTCTTGCGCCCCTGCCAATCGAATCCGATTGGGCGCCGATCATGGAGTTCACCGTTGCGGACATCTTTCAGCACTCACCCTTTGGCGACATCCTAAATTCGCTAATGCATCTCTAGCTATCCGGAGAGCCCTGGCCGGATTATGGCCAGGATGGTTGGGATGCAGGCGACAAAGAAATTCAAAGCCCACCCACCTCCCACTTTGTAGCCACTGTCGACGATCTAACCGACATGCTAGGCTATGACTCCGAAGACATCGACGGTATGGATGACAATGCCGGAGACGAACAAGAACCAGCGCCTACAGGGCACTGGAAGACCACCTCGTCATATGACATATACATGGTGGACACCCCAAAAGACGGGGATGGCGAAGAAGCAGCGGAGTCAGATTCCTTAAAAAAACAGCCCAAGCGCTGACGTCAGCGGAGCCGCTCTAAATCTCGCCACAGCAAGAACGGAGATTCCGGCATAGGGGATAATAACACCCCAGAGAGTGCCGAAGACAATCCCCTCCTGCAAGATTCAGCGCAGGAGGATGCAGAAGCAAGCCCTCACAAGAGAGCGGCAGACGAAGAGGTCGAGGATGATAATTACATACCTCCCTCCGGAGACGAGGCAAGCCTTGACGACGATGAATTCGTCGTGCCCGAGGATCCCGTCGAACAAGAGCATTTCAAACACAGGCTAATGGCCACAGCAAACAGCCTAAAGAAAAAGTAGCAGCAGCTTCAAGCTGATCAAGACCTGCTGGCCGACAGATGGACCGAGGTCCTCGCGGTCGAAGAGTATGAACTCGAACGTCCCTCCAAGAGTTACCCAAAACGCAAGCTGCTCCCCCGATTAGAGGAGGAAGCATACATACCTTCATCACCAGCGCACAATACGGCCAACCGACCACCCCGTGGCCGCGACAGAGAGGCATCCATGCCTTCCATCAAGACCGTACCCCGGCATCGCTTGAAAAGTACGAAGCCATGGGGGAACGCGCCGGACTTGCGGGATATATTGGAGGACAAGGCAAGACAATCCAGATCTATTTATGGATCACGTGGGCGCCCCACGACCCACGACGAATACCGTCGAGCCGGATACAACAACTCCGGCCGGGCCAAACACAGCAGACAACGCTCCCTTGAGCTACGTCGTGATATTGCTCAATACAGAGGCGCCGTACACCCACTATGCTTCACCGACGAAGTAATGGATCATCAAATCCCTGAAGGGTTTAAACCCGTAAACATTGAATCCTACGATGGCACGACAGACCCCGCGGTTTGGATCGAAGATTATCTCCTTCACATCCATATGGCCCGCGGCGATGATCTCCACGCCATCAAATATCTCCCGCTCAAGCTTAAAGGACCAGCTCGGCATTGGCTTAACAGCCTGCCCGCAGAGTCAATTGGGTGTTGGGAGGACCTGGAAGCCGCATTCCTTGACAACTTCCAGGGCACATACGTGCGACCACCAGACGCCGATGACCTAAGCCACATAATCCAGCAGCCAGACGAATCGGCCAGGCAATTCTGGACACGGTTCTTAACAAAGAAAAATCAAATCGTCGACTGTCCGGATGCAGAGGCCCTCGCAGCCTTCAAACATAACATCCGCAACGAATGGCTAGCTCGGCACCTAGGACAGGAAAAGCCGAAATCCATGGCAGCCCTCACATCATTAATGACCCGCTTCTGTGCGGGAGAGGATAGCTGGCTACCTCGCAGCAACAACCTCAGCAAAAATGCTGGTAGTCCGGACACTAAGGACCACAATGGCAGGTCGCGTCGAAGCAAACATAAACGCCACGTTAACAGCTACGACAAGGAGGATACGGCAGTCAACGCCGGATTCCGAGGCTCTAAACTCGGTCAGCGGAAGAAGCCATTCAAAAGAACCACTCCGGGTCCGTCCAATTTGGACTGAATACTCGACCGCTCATGCCAGATACATGGCACCCCCGAAAAGCCAGCTAACCACACCAACAGAGATTGTTGGGTATTTAAGCAGGCAGGCAAGTTAATCGCCGACAACAACGACAAGGGGCTGCACAGCGACGACGAGGAAGAGACCCGACCGCCGAACAGTAGAGGACAGAAGGGTTTCCCCCCACAAGTGCGGACGGTAAACATGATATACGCAACCCATATACCCAAGAGGGAGCGGAAGCGTGCACTAAGGGACGTATATGCGATGGAGCCAGTCACCCCTAAGTTCAATCCATGGTCCTCCTGCCCAATCACTTTCGATCGGAGAGACCATCCGATCAGTATCCGCCATGGCGGATTCGCCGCATTGGTTTTAGACCCAATCGTCGATGGATTTCACCTCACGAGAGTCCTGATGGACGGCGGCAGTAGCCTGAACCTGCTTTATCAGGATACAGTGCGCAAGATGGGCATAGACCCCTCAAAGATTAAACCTACAAAGACGACCTTCAAAGGCGTCATACCAGGTGTTGAGGCCAATTGTACAGGCTCAGTCACACTGGAAGTGGTCTTCGGATCCCCGGATAATTTCCGGAGCGAGGAGTTAATCTTCGACATAGTCCCATTCCGCAGCGGCTATCACGCTCTGCTCGGACGAACCGCGTTTGCAAAGTTCAACGCGGTGCCGCATTACGCATACCTCAAAATCAAGATGCCAGGCCCTCGTGGAGTCATCACAGTCAACGGAAATACGAAACGCTCCCTCCGAACGGAGGAACATACAATGGCTCTCGCGGCAGAAGTACAGAGCAGCCTATTAAGGCAATTTTCGAGTCTGGCCGCTAAACGGCCGAACACGGCCAAACGCGCCCGGAGCAACATCAACCAAGACCACCTGGCACGTTCCGAGAACGCATAGCGATGCGGCCCCAACCCCAGCCCTCGCATGATCGTAAGACCAACCCTCCGCGTACATCATTACGCTCTGGAGATACCATGGGCCTAGGGGGAGGGGCACGACCATAACAAGACCCAGAGTGCGGCTCGACCACACCAGGGGCTCACAAGTGTGTCGCTCTTTTTTATTTTTTATTTTCCTTCTTTGTATACATAGGAGTCCGTTCACCAGAGGCCCTGTCCGGCGGCGAACCCGCCGAACTCACGATGCAACAGCCAGGGAGGGAAAAAGGCTGCGACGAACACTCAGGTGGTCTCCATTACGAGCATTAAATTTGATTATATACACCAGTCCGCAGCCCACCCCTGGAGGGGGACATGTTTAATTAGTCCAATCCCTTGCTTACCGCACTATTTGTATCATTCCGCACTAATAGCAGAATTCCTTGAATAAATAATGCAGCACTTTTTGCCTGTAATTGCATTATTTTACATATATGTTCACTGATGACATCTCGCACCCGTATATTTTGGTACGGCCGAATACACCAGGGGCTTATGTTCCCCGCATTATGGTGTGATAAGTCCGAACACTTTCACAAGTGCGGCACCCCGAACTTATAGCATTATATGAATCGGCTCCGAATCATGTCTTGGGTCAATAGTTGGGTTTGCCCGGCTCCCACGCTTTGGTACCTTACGTTCCGTTCTGTCGGCTAAGGTGGCACTGGGAGAACCACTGCAATTGCGCCCCGGTTGAGCTGGGCGAGCGCCTCAGTGGAGAAAGCTAAAACTGACTGTCATGATAAGGCGAGAGACTGGTCGCTGTTCAAGAGGTCTTTTCGAGTCCTTAAAGACTTATGCCGCTTCAAGCGAAGAACCGGATAATGTCCGGCCAAGGCATGGATAGCGCCCCAAACTCGGTCTTCCGAATACTAGGGGCTTCGCCGAAGTTTAAAATTATAGAATTCTATGGCTAAGTGAGAGTGTTCAAGCATTATAAGTCTGGTTGCCTTGTTCATTGTGTTGAGCGCCTCCCTAGATGGACCCAAGAATGGGAACAAGAGTGCTCAAGTTTATCCCGAACACCCCAGCACATGTGGCTTGGGGGCTGAAGCCGACGACTTGCCATCTCTCAGATTTTATGAACGGCCGCACAGAAGGTAATATTTTAAATCAAACAAGCGTTGCTTAGCGCATATGAACAAAGTTTTCAGCGCACAGGATAATACATAGCGAGTCTACTCAATAATTACATCTCTGGGGCACTCATCCGCAATCTTGCGGGCACCCTTCAGGACAGTCTTATAGTACATCTCGGGCGTACGATACTCCTTGCCCGCTGGCGGCGCGTCAGTGGTAAGCCTCTCCGCATCCAGCCTGCCCCAGTGCACCTTTGCGCGGGCAAGGGCCCGACGAGCGCCTTCAATACAGGCGGAGCGCTTGATGACCTCCACCCAGGGGCACGCATCCACCAGCCACCGCATGAGGCCGAAGTAGCTCCCAGGCATGGCCTCTCCAGGCCACAGCCGGACTATGAGGCCCTTCATGGCCTGCTCGGCTACCTTGTGGAGCTCGACCAGCTGCTTCAGCTGGTTGCTAGGGGGCACCGGAAGGCCGGCCTCAGCGTACTGAGACCAGAAGACCTTCTCCGTTGAGCTCCCCTCCTCGCCACGGTAGAATGCGGCGGCATCGGATACACTGCGAGGCAGATCTGCAAACGCCCCTGGAGAGCTCCGAATTCGGGTAAGTGTCAGGTAGTTTACATTAACATGCTTGCTTTGCATGAAAAATGCCTTACCTGCCGCTATTTTCTTCACATCCTCAACCTCCTGAAGGGCCTTATGGGCCTCAGCCTTGGCGGCTTTGGCACTTTCAAGAGCCGAGGCAAGCTCGGACTCTCGAGTCTTTGAGTCGCGCTCCAAACTCTCATGCTTTTCCATGAGAGCCTGGAGCTCTTGCCGCACTTCCGCCACCCGCGCCTCCTACTTCTCTCGCTCTGCCCGTTCCGCCGCCGCATTGCGTTCGACTGCGGACACAGTCTCCTTCAGGGTTGCCACCTCGTTCGTGGCCCACGTTATCCTTGTTATTTTTATTGCAACCTAAATCCTTTTCTGTAAGGTAACTATTCAAAGTGGTGTTACTCACCTTCTTTGTCCTCGAGCTGCTTCTTGGCACGGCCGAGCTCTTGCTCGGACCACTCGAGGTCCTGCTTCAAAGCACCGACCTCCGCAGTCAGTGCAGCAGAGGTCAGCAGCGCAGCCTGCAAACCCATATTGACATAATTTTTAGTAACCCTGCGTATATCTTTTTAGATCCTCAGTCCGGCTTTTCTTTTCGAACACCGAACCGAGCATCAGGGGCTACTGTCTATGCGGTATTATTTACATAATTTTAACTTCTTACCTCAAAGCCTGTTAGAAGGTTGCTGCAGGCTTCGGTCAGCCCGCTCTTGGTGAGCTGAACCTTCTGAATCACCGCACTCATGATAGTGCGGTGTTCTTCCTCGATGGAAGCGCCTTTGAGCACCCCCAACAAGTTGTCCGGCGCCTCCGGTTGGACGGGGGCCGCCGGCGTCACGGTCTTGCCCTTCTTATGAAGGGGCCGCCTGCCGGACTCCGGAACCACTACGGGTTCCGGTATGGAGTCCGGCGCAAAGTCCGGGAGGCTGCCTTGCAGCGCCTCCGGAGCCTCCTCCTGATGGGTCCCTTCATGGGATCCCACCTTGGCGTCCTCAGCGGCGCGAGGGGTGGAGGCAGTCGGAATGGAATCCACATCCGACGGATCCAACGACCCGCTCGACGAAGCGGGGAGATCATCGTCGGCCGGACTACGGGCAGTATGCGGCATTAGAAGGACACTATGTGACACAAAAGAAATTGTAGATCATTCAGAATCAGGATACTTACGATCTTGCCGGAGGCTAGGCCCTCGAGGGCCACTCTTCTTCGCCAACGTTGGCATTGGCGGAGCTGTCCGGGGGAATAGTTCTTCCCCTCTTGGACCCTTCGGCCTCCCCTGTTGGGGAGGCCTTCCTCTTTCTCTCTCCCTCCTCTGGGAGAGAGTCTTCTTCCTCCTCCTCGTCTTCGGGGGAGGAATCCGCCTCGGAGTCGTCGGACACCTGAAAACGGGAACTCTTTCGAGTACCCGTGGCCACCTTCTTGGCCTTCTTCTCTGGCACCACATGTGGTGCCGGAACCAGCAGCCCCGCTAGACGGGCGTCCACTGGGTTTTCTGGCATGGGAGCCGGGCAGATGAGCTGCTCGGCCTTCTTCATCCAGTCCTGTCAAAGGAAAAGGGAGATTGAAACCCGCTTAGGGTCGAACCATTAACAACAAGTGTCCCATAAAGGGGTAGAATCACTAACCTCGTCAGCTGGACGCTGCGAGTGAAATCCGCGATCTTTCATCGCGGATGCGGGGGCTTCGGCGCCCTTAAATAGCACCCTCCAGGCGCCTTCGTACGTCGTGTCGAAGAGCCTGCTCAACGCCTAGTGTTGTGCCGGATCAAACTCCCACAGGTTGAATGCCCGTTCTTGGCATGGAAGAATCCGGCGGACGAGCATGACTTGGACCACATTAACAAGCCTGAGCTTCTTGTTCACCAGCTTCTGGATACAGGCTTGGAGTCCCGTCAGCTCCTTCGAACTACCCCATAGCAAGCCCTTCTCTTTCTAGGAGGTGAGCTGCACAGGGATACCAGATCTGAACTCGGGGGCCGCCGCCCACGTAGGGTCGCGCAGCTCGGTGATGTAGAACCACCCCGACTGCCACCCCTTGACGGACTCCACGAAGGCCCCTTCGAACCAGAGGACGTTGGGCATCTTGCCCAACATGGCGCCTCCGCACTCCGCCTGTGTGCCCTTCACTACTTTCGGCTTGACATTGAAGGTCTTGAGCCACAAGCTAAAGTGGGGCTGGATGCAGAGGAAGGCCTCGCACACGACGATGAACACCGAGATGTTGAGGATGAAGTTTGGCGCCAGATCATGGAAATCCAGGCCGTAGTAGAACATGAGCCCCCGGACAAAGGGGTGAAGTGGAAAGCCCAGTCCGCGGAGGAAATGGGGGAGAAATACGACCCTCTCATGGGGCCTGGGGGTGGGGATGAGCTGCCCCTTGTCGGGCAGCCGGTGCGCGATGCCGCCGGAAAGGTATCCGGCGCTGCGCAGTTTGGCGATGTGCTCCTCCTTAACGGTGGAGGCCAACCATTTACCTCCCGCTCCGGACATGGTCGGAGAAGGTTGAGACAAGATGCGCGAACTTGGGCGCTGGAGCTCGAGTGCGCGGAGATGGATGAGTAAAGGAGGAAGAAGGCGTAGGTAAAAAGGCGGATCCTTATCCCCTTATATATAGGCGGACGAAGACTATACGTCCCCACCGGCCTGGTAAAACTCGCTTATCTCCCAAGTGCCACCACCAATGGCGCGGTTGGGTTACCCACGTCCGTATTGATGAGAATCCCGGAATAAGGGGAACACGATCTCTGCTTCGACAAGACGTGCCAAGGAAACCGCTTCGCTAAACGCGCTAAGGTGGTATAATAAAAAAACGGTTCAAGTAAAGGCTTGGTAGCGGCGTGACGTCACGCTGCAAGATACGTCAGCAGATTGAACCTGTGTACATGATATTCTCTCTACGGTGGAATGTGGAAATTATTTTGCAGAGCCAGACACTATCCTGGTGTTCACAATCTTCTATGGATTATTTGGAGGAGGAACCCGCCTTGCAATGCTGAACATTATGCGCGCCGGACTCATCGTCATTGAAGCCAGGTTCAGGGGCTACTGAGGGAGTCCTGGACTAGGGGGTGTCCGGACAGCCGGACTATCATCATCCGCCGGACTCCAAGACTACGAAGATACAAGATTGAAGACTCCGTCCCGTGTCCGGATGGGACTTTCCTTGGCATGGAAGGCAAGCTTGGCGATACGGATATGTAGATCTCCTACCATTGTAACCGACTTTGTGTAACCCTAGCCCTCTCCGGTGTCTATATAAACCGGAGGGCTTTAGTCCGTAGGACACAACAACCATTACAACAATCATACCATAGGCTAGCTTCTAGGGTTTAGCCTCCTTGATCTCGTGGTAGATCCACTCTTGTACTACCCATATCATCAATATCAATCAAGCAGGAGTAGGCTTTTACCTCCATCGAGAGGGCCCGAACCTGGGTAAAAACATCGTGTCCCTTGTCTCCTGTTACCATCCGCCTAGACGCACAGTTCGGGACCCCCTACCCGAGATCCGCCGGTTTTGACACCGACACCCGTCCTCTTGCTCGACCTGCTCGAAGCCTGGCTGGGCAGGATTGTTTTCGTCTTTGGCACCATCCGGATTGTTATCTCTTGTGCTGGTATCACTATTTTTGCTATGGAGGGGCTTGGAGCGGCGCCTATGACACCGGTGCCTAGATTTTTTCTCCGAGGGGTTATCTTTAGTTGCCTCATCGCAATTGCTTTCTTTGGGGTGTCCACCATATATATATATATATATATATATATATATCATATGATGAGGTGGTTGTCCAGCGCCCTATAGGCGGTGGTTCCTGTTCTTCTCCTGTATCGTCGTCTATACCGTCGATGTCTTCAGAGTTGAAGTCAAACACGTCGGTTAAGTCATCGACAGTGGCTATTAAGTGGGTGGTGGGTGGGGAACAAATTTCTTCGTCGTCCGCTTCCCACTCGAGCCGAACATAGTTCGGCCAAGAATCTCCCGACAAGGAAAGAGACCTTAATGAATGTAGCAAATCACCCAAGGGCGAGTGCTGAAAAATATCCACGGAGGTGAACACCATGACCGGTGCCCAATCAGATTCGATAGGCATGGACGTACGCGGTTTGGATCCTGTAGCCGGAGACGAGTCCGAGGGTCCGATGACACCGTCCTCATAAGAGGTGGGATCAGTGTTCGGCTCCAACGCCGATAAGTGTGTGGCCTCCGTGGCGGGGTCCATCCACCCGTCCTCGGAGGCGCGATCTACTCCGGATTGATTCCCGGGGCCGCCGCAGGTGCGATCTCCCGAACACAGTCTAATGGCAGATCTAAGTCATGCTCGTCATGACTGTTCGGCGTACCTGACATGGGCTCGAATCCGTCGAAGATCAAGTCCCTGCGGATATCGGCAGTATAGTTCAAGCTTCCGAACCTGACCTGATGGCCAGGGGAGTAGCTATCGATCTGCTCCAGGTGGCCAAGCAAGTTGGCCCGCGTACGAAGCCGCCGAATCCGAAGATCTGTCCGGGAAGGAAAACCTCCCCCTGGACCGCGTCATTGAAGATGATTGAAGGAGCCATCAAGCCTTGACGCGACGACATAGTGGAACTCTCAATGAAAGCACCAATGTTGGTGTCAAAACCGGCGGATCTCGGGTAGGGGGTCCCGAACTGTGCGTCTAAGGCTAATGGTAACAGGAGGCAGGGGACACGATGTTTTACCCAGGTTCGGGCCCTCTCGATGGAGGTAATACCCTACTTCCTGCTTGATTGATCTTGATGATATGAGTATTACAAGAGTTGATCTACCACGAGATCGTAAAGGCTAAACCCTAGAAGCTAGCCTATGATTATGATTGTTGTTGTCCTACGGACTAAACCCTCCGGTTTATATAGACACCGGAGGGGGCTAGGGTTACACAGAGTCGGTTATAGAGAAGGAGATCTACATATCCAAATTGCCAAGCTTGCCTTCCACGCAAAGGAGAGTCCCATCCGGACACGGGACGAAGTCTTCAATCTTGTATCTTCATAGTCGAAAAGTTCCTGCCAAAGTATATAGTCCGGCTGTCCAGGACCCCTTAATCCCGGACTCCCTCAGTCGTCTCGCCAACTTTTTTTTCTACGACTATTGCTAACTCATAGCGATAAAGTAAAGCAATTACATGGCGTTTGCATTTCATACAATAAAGAGACAACCATAAGGCTCCTGCCGGTTGCCAATAGATTATAAAACATGATCATCTCATACAATAACGTATATCACATCATGTCTTGACCATATCACATCACAACATTCCCTGCAAAAACAAGTTAGACGTCCTCTACTTTGTTGTTGCAAGTTTTACGCGGGTGCTACGGGCTTCTAGCAAGAATTGTTCTTACCTACGGCACAAAACCACAACAGTGATTTATCAAGTTTGCTATTTTAACCTTCAACAAGGATCGGCCGCAGTCAAATTTGATTCAACTAAAGTAGGAGAAACAGGCACCCGCCAGCCACCTTTATGCAAAATAAGTTGCATGTCAATCAGTGGAACCGGTCTCATGAACATGGTCATGTAAGGTTGGTCCGGGCCGCTTCATCCAACAATACCGCCAAATCAAAATAAGACATTGGTGGTAAGCAGTATCATGATCATTGCCCACAACTCATTGTGTTCTACTCATGCATATCATCTATGCATAGATCCTGGCTCTAATGCCACTGTTGGGGAACGTAGCATGCAATTTCAAAAAGTTTCTTACACTCACGCAAGATCTATCTAGGAGATGTATAGCAACGAGGGGGAGAGTGTGTCTACGTACCCTCGTAGACTGTAAGCGGAAGCGTTTCACAACGCATTTGATGTAGTCAAACTTTCTTCATGGTGTACCGATCGAGTACCAAACGTACGACACCTCCGAGTTCTACACACATTCAGCTCGGTGACGTCCCTTGCCTTCTTGATCTAGCAAGTCGTCGAGGTAGTAGATGAGTTCCGTCAGCACGACGGCGTGGTGACGGTGGTGGTGAAGTGATCCTCGTAGGGCTTCGCCTAAGCACTACGAAAATATGACCGGGGGTGTAAACGGTGGAGGGGGACGCCGCACATGGCTAACAATTGATGTGGTCTGTGCTAGGATGCCCCCACATATATATAGGTGGGAGGGAGAGGGGAGGCAGCCAAGGGGCGCCCCAAGTAGGCCAAATCCTACTTGGGGTCCCTCCCCCACCATATTTATCGGAGGGGAAAGGAAAGAGGAGGGAGGAGGGAAGGAAGGGGGAGGCCGAATCCCCCTTTCCTTTCCCTTCCCCTCTTTCCTTCTCCTCCTCGTTCGGTCCATATGGGGGCGCACCAGCCCCTGGTGGCTGGTGCATTTCCCCTCTTGGCCCATATCTTTTGCCGGGGGTGCCCGAAACCCCTTCCGTTGACCCGATATGTACCCGGTACCCTCCGGAACACTTCCGGTGTCCGAATACCATTTTCCTATATATCAATCTTTATCTCTCGACCATTTTGAGACTCCTCATCATGTCCGTGATCTCATCCGGGACTCCGAACAACATTCGGTCATGAAATCACATAACTTATATAATACTATATCATCATCGAACGTTAAGCGTGCGGATCCTACGGGTTCGAGAACTATGTAGACATGACCGAGACACCTCTCGATCAGTAACCAATAGCGGAACCTGGATGCCCATGTTGGCTTCTACATGTTCTACGAAGATCTTTATCGGTCGAACCATTATGACAACATACGTTATTCCCTTTGTCCATCGGTATGTTACTTGCCCGAGATTCGATCGTCTGTATCTTCATACCTAGTTCAATCTTTTTACCGGCAAGTCTCTTTACTCGTTCCATAATACATCACCTCATGACTATCTCCTTCGTCGTTTTCTTGCGAGCTTATGATGTGTATTACCGAGAGGGCCCAGAGATACCTCTTTGATACTCGGAGTGAGAAATCCTAATGTCGATCTATGCCAGCCCAACAAACACCTCCGGAGATACCTTTAGAGCATCTTTATAATCACCCAGTTACGTTTTGGCGTTTGATAGCACACAAGGTATTCCTCCGGTATCCGAGGGTTGCATAATCTCATAGTCAAAGGAATATGTATTTGACATGAAGAAAGCAATAACAATAAAACTGAACGGTCATTATACTAAGCTAACGGATAGGTCTTGTCCATCACATCATTCTCCTAATGATGCTATCCCGTTCATCAAATGACAACACATGTCTATAGTTAGGAAACTTAACCATCTTTTATTAACGAGCTAGTCTAGTAGAGGCTTACTAGGGACACGGTGTTTTGTCTATGTATCCACACATGTATCAAGTTTCCGGTTAATACAATTCTAGCATGAATAATAAACATTTATCATGAAATAAGGAAATATAAAATAACAACTTTATTATTGCCTCTAGGGCATATTTCCTTCAGGATGCTCCGCATCACCTAAACTATGATCTCCGGCGCCCGTTCCCGTCGTGCAACTCCATCCTCTCGTCGATCGATGGGGGTATGTCGATATGTGTGGGTAACTAGATAGCAAGTGGATCAGTAGCTAGTCGCGGCCGGTGACCATTGCTGTGGTTATTTATAGCTAGCAGCTGGCTAGGGGATTGGGGATTTTACAATTCGCCCATGTGGAGCGTGGGAAGCCTTCGCTGGAGCGTAGTAAGACTAAGTGAAGCACACACCCGTATGTGGCGTCACGTGTTATCACACACGTGTTAACATAAGGAAACATATGTGTAACTTACTAATCATCATTCACGAGTACTCGCACCATGCATCATGTGCGATACTCCTAGCCATCGCAAGAACCCCATGCATCATGTGTGATACTCCTAGCCATCGCAAGAACCTCGTTTGCATTTTCAAAGTTTTTTCTACACACATAATCACACACGAAATAACTATAGTAACCGTTTGTGTTATTTTCTCTCATCGCAAACAGTTCATCCGAGTGGCCTGTTTGCCGCGTATTACACACATCTTGTTTACACGAGTCATTTGTCTTCTTTTGACTCATCACAAACAGTTCATTTATGTGAATTGTATGCCGTCTATCACACACACACACCTTGATCTGGCTGACCGTTTCTCTTGTTTTGGCTCATCGCATACAGTTCGTCCGAGTGAACTGTATGTCGTCTATCGCACACACCTTGATTTGGCTGATCGTTCTTGTTACGTTTCCTAATCACAAACAGTTCATTCGAGTGAACTGTGTGTTGTATATCGCACACACATCTTGATACGACTGGCCGTTTTCTGTTGTTCTGACTCATTGCAAACAGTTCGTATGGGTCAACTGTATGCCACGTATGACACACACAACGCCAATCTGAATCGTGTTTGATGACCCTGCCATCGCAAACAGTTCATATCATTTTTGACGATTTTCTTACAACATCGTTTGCGATTTATGCATCGCACACAGTTTCATCGTAGGGTCTCTGATTGTAGTGTCGTGTTAGCAGCATCCTGCAGTAGTGATGGGCTATGGGGAGATGTGGTCCAACTGATAATGAGATGGGTGAAATGTTTGGATGAGAACTCCTATTTACTACATTGTGTGCCAAAAAGAGAATCAACGCATAGGGGAGCCCACCTAGGCGAGCTAGTTAGCAGGCAGCGAGCGCAAGACCCTGTAGCGCGGTTTTAGTTACCGTAGAGCGGTTTTTGGTACTCTAGTTCGTTTTCTTTTACCACAGCGAGTGGCTCAAAAAGAATCGATTAAATTTTTAAAAAGAGTGACCATTTTTCAAGTTTTTGTTTTTTAAACACATTTTTTTTGAAATTTCAAAAAATTCTAAAAATTAAACAAATTTTAAATTTTTGAATGGATGTTGGAAATTACTCACAATTTTCAAAATTAAAAACGATTTTTTAAAATTTGTGAGGATTTCTAAAAACATGAACACTTTTTGCAAATCAGAAACCAATTTTGAAATGGATTTTTTAGAAGTCAAACATTTATGAAATTCTAAAGATTTTTCTGTACTAAACACAAGAGAAGAAAAGAAAAAATAAACAAGAAAACTGTCAGTAAAACAATAGAAAAAAATAAAACCCATAAAGCCATACTGGAATATTGTAGATAGTTTTTTTTATCGTAAATAACTTTAATCCTCAAATTATCGCCAACTTGGGGAAGAATAAAGTTAGGGATATCCGAATCCCAAAATTCCGACGAGTTCAAACTAAATGAAAGTTTAGCTAGGCAATCAACTACCTGATTGGCCTCTCTACTACAAAAAACATAACTAACACTAGCAAATTCCATCGCCATATGGGTGCATTCAGTTATGATGGACACATCAGGCCCAACTATGCTTCAGGTTTTTTCAGTGCTTCCAACACAGCCATACTATCAGATTCGACGACAACTTTCGTGCAACTAATATTAGATGCTAAAATCAGTCCATGTCGGATGGCCTTCAATTCAGCTGATACAACGCTGGAGACATGAGGTAGTATAATCTTGTAGAAAGTTCCTAGAACTATGAAACCAAAGTAAGAATCCTTCAAAAACAGAAAATTGTGTAGGCAGTAAATGGGCCAGCCCAGTGTGTCGCTCGCATAGCTGCGTCTGTGCGAATAGCCGACAATTCACCGCAACGAGCGGCGAATAGGAAAATCATGTCTGAACTCCCCTGGAGCTGCCCCAGTTAAAGATGGTCTATGTGATTTCAGGTTGTCCGGGATTAGTGTTTTTTTTATTGAATCGGTCCGGGATTGGTGTTGGAAGCGTGAAACTGTCCGCAAACATTCGAGCAATATTCTTTATGATCAGATGCCTTAAGAAAATATAATACACATTATATTCTACTCCGTAGTACGTAGTATACTCGTATGACCAAAGGAGTACTCCTACTTGGTAGCCGGATAGCTCCCACGGAACCCACCGTATGTAGCCGTCGCCGTGCCCTGAATCGAAGGCGACAACGGGAGAACGTCTCTGTCCCGCGTGTTCCTCGAGGGAAAGAAAACATCTCCATCGCAGCACGATCATGATGGGTTCGCGGACGCAGAAAAAATCTGCTACATCCCGAGAGGATCACATCACATCGGCTTAATTCTAAGCTATTTTCGGATTGGACTTGATCGATCGAAGATGGTATGGTCCCCATGCATCGACCAAGGCTATTCCCCTGCCGCTGAACTGATGAACAGATGTACGCGTTCCCTTGTTTGCTGAGACATGTTGGTTGGTTGTTTTTGTTGTGATCCAAAGGCAAAGGCGGATGCAGTACCATATACAAGCTAGTAGGAGTATACAGGACCCCAGATCAAATCAGAGCGGACACTGAAGCTTGTCTCCTTGAAGCTTCCTTGGCCTGTCAACATTGGACGGAAATGGCGTAATAGGTCTAGCGGAATCCCAGACACACGAGCAGATGGCTGAAAGCGATGGCATTATTGGCATTATCAGCAACCAGCGATCCAAATGCAAGGGCGACCCGGTTTTCCAAAAAATCCACGGGCCAAAGAACCAAATTGTTTTTTTAATTTGACCAAAATGGATTTCTGAAAGAATCAGTCGCTCTGAACAAAAAATACAGCAGACATGCATGCGTATAGGCCTAACGCAATCGCCGGCTGCTTCCGGCGAGTGACAGAGCGAGCTCATGCTTTGCGTGCAAGGGGCAACTTTGTGTACGCCGCTAGGATTGATTTGCAGCATACTTGACGCCGAAGTCTTCAACGTTGACGATTTCGTGACGACAAAGACGCATTCTTGCAAGGAGATAATCCAAATACCCCGCGAAAAAGAGAGGAGATAATCCAAACGTACGGACGATCGAGTCAAACCATATCACAAAGAGATTAACGCTAGTTTAACGCTCCCGGATTTGCTGGCTACCTACCCACCAAACCAGCACTATCCGCAACATTTTCAGAAACGCCCCCAGAATACTCGCGCAATCTCTCACCCGCCCCTCAGGTCTCGCACTATTACATCCAGCGCCTTTCCTGGCCTGCTCGGTCGATCTCCCCTCCACATTTTCCCTTCCCGTCCATTCCCCTCCGAATTATTGCCTCGCCTCGCCACCCCCGTCTCTGACGGCCATGGCCCACCTCCAGCTCACGGCGGTCGCCGGCGGCCGCGACGACGACATGGAGGAGGTGGCGCTGCTGGGGTCCTACGGCGAGGCGGAGGGGCCGAGCTCGCGGAAGGGGCAGGAGGAGGAGGAGGAGGAGGCGGGCATGCGGCGGGCCCAGGTGCGGGTCACGGGCATGACGTGCTCCGCCTGCACGGGCGCCGTTGAGGCCGCCCTCTCCACCCGCCGCGGCGTCCGGAGCGCCGCCGTGTCGCTGCTGCAGAACCGCGCCCACGTCGTGTTCGACCCCGCGCTCGCCAAGGTTTGGTTCCGTGTGATCCCTCCCCCTCCCGCTCCCTCCCTCGCCTCCGCGCGCGCTGGAGATTTGGCCTGGGATCGCGCACCTGCGGTGAATTCCAGTGCGGTGGCTTCGAGTTTGTAGGATTATATACCGCTCTTGTTGGTAATCAGCAGCGGAATTGGTCAGCTCGAGGCGGGAAACTTAGCTGCGTTTTGTCGGTTATGGTGGTTAGGATGCGAAATGAACACTCACAACTCGTGCTGTAGCTGCTTCATTTTAGCTCGCCTGTCCTTGTTCTAGTCGTGTGGGTTGAGTTTGTGGGACGCTCTGCGTTGCTTTGTCGGGAATCAAGTCTAGCGTGCTTGATAATCATGTGGATTGTAACCACGTTTATGAAAGAATATTGGGAGATTTTCGTAGCACCAATTGTAAAGGTGCAGTCCTAGTACTGGGTCATAACGATTTTCATAGTAATTTAACTGGTTCCCGAACAGGACCATGAAGCACCTGTACTGTAACTTGCAATTGCAAACAACCTCTAAAAAAAAAGTTAGGTCTGTTACGAAGATCTCAACTCTCCACGACGTTGCCAGCCTGTAACCTTTCTTATTTAAACTACTCCCTCTGTCCCATAATATAAGAACGTTTTTGACACTAATGTAGTGATAAAAACGCTCTTATATTACGGGACGGAGGGAGTAACTTGCTTTTACATAAAGTTTCTGAAATGGACCTGACAGTGTTTGTTGTATTCAGGAGGAAGACATTGTAGAAGCAATAGAAGATGCTGGGTTTGAAGCAGAAATCCTCCCAGACTCTGCTGTTTCTCAGCCAAAGTCACAGAAGGCTTTGTCAGGCCAATTTAGGATAGGGGGGATGACTTGTGCTGCCTGTGTGAACTCAGTTGAAGGGATCTTAAAGAAGTTGCCAGGTGTAAACAGAGCAGTTGTTGCATTAGCGACCTCATTAGGAGAAGTTGAGTACGATCCAACTGCTATTAGCAAAGATGATATTGTTCAGGCTATCGAGGATGCTGGTTTTGAAGCCGCACTGGTACAAAGTAGTGAGCAAGATAAGGCTTTATTAGGTTTGATAGGATTGCATACAGAGAGAGATGTAAATTTATTGTATGATATCCTGAGAAAAACAGAAGGCCTGCGTCAGTTTGATGTAAATTCTGTACGGGCAGAAGTTGAAATTACTTTCGATCCAGAAGTCGTTGGTTTGAGATGGGTTGTGGATATTATTGAGATGGAAAGCAGTGGCAGACTGAAAGCCCATGTACAGAATCCATATGTACGGTCTTCTTCAAATGACGCGCAAGAGGCTTCCAAAATGCTTCACCTCCTTCGCTCCAGCTTATTCCTAAGTGTAAGTTTTTATCCCTGCTATCCTATTTGTTTATGGTTTTTGTTGCATCTCTAGTTCAGTCTACATTTCCCCTGGCAGCTATACCCTTATCCTAGTTGTGACCATAAATAAATAGCAAGCCCGTCTGATGTGTCAGCTTGATTTGATATAATTGTCACTATTGCATACAGTTACTACTATAAAGAGAGAATATAAAGTAAAGTTATCATGAATTGTTGTTGTTTTACTTGCATACTGACTTTCTTTATTGGTTTCCTTGCACCAGATTCCAGTGTTTTTTATGCGCATGGTATGCCCTCACATATCTTTCATTAACTCATTCCTACTCATGCACTGCGGACCATTTCGTATAGGAGATTTGCTCAAATGGATGCTGGTGAGCGTAGTACAGTTTGTTGTTGGCAAACGTTTCTACGTAGCAGCTTATAGGGCCCTTAGACATGGTTCTACAAATATGGATGTATTGGTTGTTCTTGGCACAACTGCGACGTATGTGTACTCAGTTTGCGCGCTTCTTTATGGGGCATTCACTGGATTTCATCCTCCAATGTATTTTGAGACAAGTGCAATGATAATTACGTTTGTGCTATTGGGGAAGTATCTTGAGGTGCTTGCTAAAGGAAGGACATCAGATGCAATTAAGAAGCTTGTAGAGCTGGTTCCTGCTACAGCTATCTTGCTTCTGAAATACAAAGGTATCTGATTCGTACTTTATGGTACCTTAGCATGCATATACCTAAAATGACTAGCAGTTCAGAAAGCTCATGTCTAAGTGAGATTTACATACAGTCGCCTTCTTTTTATGTTTTTCGTTGGATATTACTCTGTTCCATATTAGTTGTCGCTCAAACGGATGTATCTAGCACTGAAATACGTCTAGATACATCCGTTTTAGCGACAACTAATATGGAATTGAGGGAGTAGTTCTTAACTGATTGCTTAGGATTGCAGCCTTGCATCCATACTCTTGCATTTTGATTGTAGTTGCACACATCAACTCATAGCACTGTACCTGAATCCAGATGGAAAATATACTGGAGAGAAGGAAATTGATGCATTGTTGATCCAACCTGGTGATGTCTTAAAAGTGCTTCCTGGTTCAAAGATTCCCGCTGATGGTATTGTCACTTGGGGTACAAGCCATGTTGATGAAAGTATGGTAACTGGTGAATCTGCGTCTATCTGCAAGGAAGTATCTAGTTCAGTAATTGGAGGCACCATGAACCTAAATGGCATCCTTCATATAAAAGCGGCGAAAGTAGGATCGGGGACAGTTTTGAGCCAGATAATATCTCTTGTTGAGACTGCCCAGATGTCTAAAGCACCTATTCAGAAGTTCGCTGATTATGTAAGTGCATTTGTCTATTTATGATGTTTCTGAGTTATGAAAATTATCTCTGTTATAATCTTAAATTTGTAAAACATTTTGCTGGTCAATTTCATTACAATTCTGAACTTATGTAGTACAGTACTAGTTAAATGCCATTGACGTAAGCGCTAAGGTTGTATTTTCATTTCCTTATACAAAGTATATTACTCATGTCAGATTTCACATATCAACTGTTTATACCTGGTTGTTTTTTTATCAAGTCATGAATTATTGAAAAGCAGTTTATTTTCTTATTATTACAAAATATTACTCCCTCTATAAACTAATATAAGTTGTTTTAGATCACTAACGTCTTATATTAGTTCAGAGAGGTAGTACATGAAGAAACCAGTGCACTTGAGGATTTACACATATTTTTTAACATGCAGTGGCATTTTGTTTCCTATAATAACCATTACGCTTTGTGAATGTTGATGCTATCTATGTTCTTTTCAGGTGGCCGGCATTTTTGTTCCTATTGTCATCACATTGTCCTTACTGACATTCTGTACATGGTAAGTTTCACGGTTCATGCATCTGTCTGAGGTTGGGTTTGGGGGCGTCAGGCTACTTGTGTCTAAAATTTTCATGCATTATTGAACTTTGTAGGTTTGTATGTGGGACGCTGGGGGCATATCCAAATTCATGGGTTTCAGAAACTAGCAATTGCTTTGTTTTCTCCCTCATGTTCTCCATCTCTGTTGTGGTAATTGCCTGTCCATGTGCTCTTGGTCTGGCGACACCAACTGCTGTTATGGTAGCAACTGGAGTTGGCGCCAATCATGGAGTACTTGTAAAGGGTGGAGATGCACTGGAGAGGGCTCAGAATGTTAACTATATTATATTTGATAAAACTGGGACACTGACACAAGGAAAGGCCACTGTAACAACGACGAAAGTGTTCTCGGGAATGGATGTTGGTGACTTCCTCACATTGGTAGCATCTGCGGAGGTGAGGCAACAGAAAATTCCCAGGGATTTTGCTTATTCGTAGTAGAGTGTAAACATGGTAATCTTACTTTGTTCTTTTCTGTTAATTTAGGCAAGCAGTGAGCATCCACTTGCAAAAGCTATCTTGGATTATGCATTTCATTTCCATTTCTTTGGCAAACTCCCCTCATCAAAAGATGACGTTAAGAAAAGAAAAGAAGATGCATTCTCTCAATGGCTCTTGGAAGTTGCTGATTTTTCTGCCTTGCCTGGCAAAGGAGTTCAATGTTTGATCAATGGGAAGATGATTCTGGTGAGCTATGTGATATATCTATTCTGGATTATCTCTCTTAATTGCTCAAGGAAGAGCTACTATGCCTGAGTAATCTAATATTTTGAGTTAAATGTTTATGTAGGTGGGCAACCGTGCTTTGATATCTGAAAATGGGGTTAACATTCCTGAAGAGGCTGAAAGTTTCTTGGTAGACATGGAATTGAGCGCAAAGACAGGTATTCTTGTAGCATATGATGGCGACTTCATTGGATTAATGGGGGTAACCGATCCCTTGAAAAGGGAGGCTGCTGTAGTTATACAAGGCCTAAAAAAGATGGGCATTTATCCAGTTATGGTGACAGGGGACAATTGGAGGACTGCACTGGCGGTTGCAAAGGAGGTCGGTCAGAATTCTCATGTAGTAGTGCAACCATCTGTATTTGATTTTTTTTCTGCACAATATTATTATCAATAAATATGAGTTCAACTTTGCTGCCTAATTGATTTCATGTGTACAACTTCATTAGTTAATTTGATGTTGCTTATAGGAGTTGCCTCCTGCGGAAGCTTAAGTTATTGAAACTATTGCCCCTCTGCAGATTGGAATTGAAGATGTGAGAGCAGAGGTTATGCCTGCCGGAAAAGCAGACGTAATCCGCTCTTTCCAGAAGGATGGGAGCGTGGTTGCAATGGTTGGAGATGGGATCAATGATTCCCCTGCCCTAGCAGCAGCCGACGTCGGAATGGCCATCGGTGCAGGGACTGACATCGCCATCGAGGCAGCAGACTATGTGCTGGTGCGGAATAACCTTGAAGACGTCATCACGGCGATTGACCTCTCAAGGAAGACGTTCAGCCGAATCCGGTGGAACTACTTCTTTGCCATGGCGTATAACATCGTTGCCATCCCTGTGGCTGCCGGCGCACTCTTCCCCTTCACCGGCCTGCAGATGCCGCCGTGGCTGGCTGGCGCTTGCATGGCCTTCTCGTCTGTCAGTGTAGTATGTTCCTCGCTGCTGCTGAGGAGATATAGAAAACCAAGGCTTACCACCGTCTTGCAGATAACTGTAGAGTGATTCCAAGTTGGAACCTAACGCGCCTGTTTTTGTGTGTGACGTTTCTACTTGAAAGAAATGGATATGGCATCTGTTTGTAACTCACTGATGATACAGTATTTGACACCTGTGCTTGTAAATAGCATATATATACACAGATGCAGATTGTTGTAATGCAAGATTTCCAGCTGTTCACAGGATGTTAATTGACTAGTGGAACATATGAACTGCGAGCCTCTTTTACTTGAGAAGTTGTGAAGAATTACGCGCTGAGAACTGTACGTTTCCAGTCCTAAGCGTGTTGCCAACTTGCCATAGGTATCTTGCCGTATCTTAGTAAAGTTATATCATCAATAGTAAAGTTCGATAAAGGCTGAAAATTGCTTTTGGAGCTCGGCCTCCATGAAAATAATAATCAAAATTCAACAAAATTCATATTTTTACATTTCAAAAAAATCTGAATAAAATACAGACATACATGGAGGCATCACACACATGTGTGTGTGAATTTCTAGGACGAAATACGTTGAAATAAGGGCCGTGCAAAAAAAGTCAAATCTGTGGTTTTTCAACACATGATATTATTCATCCCAAAAGTCCATAAGTTTGTTCTTTTTGCACATATCGCATCTAAGGTATTTCATTCTAAAATTTTACACATATACACATCACGTCCTTGTATATTTGTACAATTTTTTTCAGATTTTCTTAAAACCGAAAAGTATTTTTTCAACAAATTCGGTCTCCATGGA
The DNA here is from genome assembly GCA_963921465.1 of Triticum timopheevii. Taxonomy (NCBI): domain Eukaryota; kingdom Viridiplantae; phylum Streptophyta; class Magnoliopsida; order Poales; family Poaceae; genus Triticum; species Triticum timopheevii. The sequence continues at coordinate 177,299,505 of OY997272.1, forward strand.
GGCCGAGCTCCAAAATGATGTTCTTGATAAGGCTAATGTATACAACTTTTCCGCCCCTATCTCTTGGTGGCTAGGGCAAACCCTTCCCTCCAGAATTCGCCAACGAGCCCATGAATTTGCCTTTTTTTCTCCGCCTGTCGCTCCGGCAGCCGGTGGCAGGAAAGGGAATCCCAGTGCCCCCGATTAGTAGTTTAGCCGTCCAGGTTATTGTTTTTTAGTTCTTACAGGTGCGGTGCTCGAGCGAAGGTAACATTTATTCTTCAAGTTTGTCTTTTGGACTCCGATCTTCCTTGGGTTCATTCGCCTGTACGTAGTTGATGGAGCCCCAGCGTAAATTCATGTCATCTCATTGGGGTGTTGAGGTTAGGGTTTCTCGTCGTGACGAGATTTGTGTCAGGTGATTCACATCTATTTAAGGGTTCAACATTAACAACTACGGCTCCAGGGCGTTGGTCCTTAGGGACACATGCACAAAGACTTCCCGTCATCGATAAGGTCAAGCCAGCTCTAGTAGGGGAGCTTCGGCGGTGGTGCGTCGGCGGTTCATTTTGGCGGCGATAGTGGTTGTTCAATGGTATGAATCTCGATGTAATTTTTATTTTTGTTGAGGTTCTTCGTACTTGATATAGGCAAAGGTGTCCCGTCTTTCGATGAGATGGTGGATTTCGCTTTGGTGGAAGTCGACTTTGACGATCCGACTACGAACGTGCGAGGACGTCGCGCCTTAGCAACCGCTAAACCAACTCCGAGAGGTTATTGACCACGCCGGAGCACGATCAACCTGACCACGAGGGTCTGTTTCCTGCGAGAAAACGAAGAACAAGCAAGAAACTGAGATTGCAATCTGGATATTGCGAATATAAGATGAAAGCTTTATTGATCAAGGTGGGGTTCTGTGACGCCTTTGTCTGGTCGTTGAACACAAACGAAGTACGCGAAGTTGCAGCTATGGCGAACTTTTAATCTAAACAAAACCCAAAGTCTAAACGACGCCCTAAGGGCTGTATATATGGGGGAAAAGGAGGGAATTTCGTGGCCCTTGAGGGTGGGGTCCGAAACCAACCCTAACTCTTGTTTCCCCACACATACGGACTCTAAAAATAGCCTATACTTAAGTATTTCGAAATTACATGGGCCTGGCCCAATAATAAGGTGACGCAGCACCTAGAATAGCCTATGGACGAATATTATGAAGTGGCATCTTGTATATTTCGTCCAAGGCTTCATGCACTCGTTATGGTGGCTTCAAAGTCCTGAAATCATCACTTGTAACTCCGTTCTTGATCCCCTTGCGCATGCCATCAACTCCATGCGTGTTCTTGCTCCAATATTCATCCTTCTCCAAGCTAGGCCCTTCATTTGTAAGCAAAACAAATGTATCCAATTTAGACAGCATCATATTCTCATGAATATTAGAATCATTACCAAGAAACGAAAGTACCTGGTAATTTAATTGGCGTGCGCGAGCTCTAGTAATTGGTCCCGTATATGTAACAGTAGGGGCTGTGGGTGTAACAATGGTATTGATGTCCTCATCATCCTCCCCTTCTTGAAATGAAGTCGTCCTTGACAGAAGCTCATCTTCCTCACCCAAATTAGGCTTCAAATCTGCAATGTTAAAAGTGGGACTAACCCCAAAATCTGCAGGTAGCTCAAGTTTATATGCATTATCATTTATTTTTTCTAACACCTTAAAAGGACCATCAGCACGTGGCATTAGCTTTGATTTGCGCAAATTAGGAAATCTATCTTTACGCAAATGTAACCAAACAAGATCTCCAGGTGCAAACACAACATGTTTTCTACCCTTATCTCCAGCAAGTTTATATTTAGCATTCATACGCTCAATGTTTTCCTTAGTTAACTCATGCCATTTTAAAATCAATTCAAAACGTTCTTTAGCATCAAAATTAACCTTCTCCGAAGATGAAAGAGGCAACAAATCAATAGGTGCACGAGGTAGGAAACCATACACAATTTCAAAAGGGCACATCTTACTAGTAGAATGCAATGAACGATTATAAGCAAATTCAATATGAGGCAAGCATTCTTCCCACATTTTCTTATTATTCTTCAAAATAGCCCTAAGCATAGTAGACAATGTTCTATTGACTACTTCAGTTTGTCCATCAGTTTGGGGATGACAAGTAGTACTAAAAAGCAATTTAGTCCCCAACTTAGCCCATAAACATCTCCAAAAGTGGCTAAGAAATTTAGTATCACGGTCTGAAACAATAGTATTTGGCACACCATGCAAGCGAATAATTTCACGAAAGAACAAATCAGCAACATTAACAGCATCATCGCTTTTATGACATGGTATAAAGTGTGCCATTTTCGAGAATCTATCCACGACAACAAATATGCTATCCCTCCCCTTCTTTGTTCGAGGTAAACCTAAAACAAAGTCCATAGATATATCCTCCCAAGGAACACTAGGCACAGGCAAAGGCATATATAAACCATGAGGATTAAGTCGTGACTTAGCTTTTTGACATGTAGTGCAGCGAGCAATAAAACGCTCAACATCCCGTCGCATCTTTGGCCAAAAGAAATGTGTAGCAAGTACGTCCTCCGTCTTCTTCACGCCAAAGTGTCCCATTAGTCCTCCTCCATGCGCCTCCTGCAACAACAAAAGACGAACGGAGCTAGCTGGAATGCATAGCTTGTTAGAACGAAACACAAATCCATCATTAACGACGAACTTGTTCCATGTTCTACCTTCTTTACAATTCTGCAATACATCACTAAATTCAGCATCATGCACATATTGATCTTTGATGGTCTCCAAACCAAATATTTTTAAGTCAAGTTGTGAAAGCATAGTATAACGATGAGACAATGCATCAGCAATAACATTTTCTTTACCCTTCTTGTGTTTAATGACATAAGGGAAAGTCTCAATGAATTCAACCCATTTAGCATGTCTACGATTCAGTTTAGCTTGACTTTTAATATGTTTCAAAGATTCATGATCAGAATGTATAACAAATTCTTTGGGCCATAAATAATGTTGCCATGTCTCTAAAGTCCGAACAAGAGCATATAATTCTTTATCATAAGTAGAATAGTTCAAACTAGGCCCACTCAATTTTTCAGAAAAGTATGCAACAGGTTTGCCATCTTGTAATAACACACCTCCTAATCCAATTCCACTAGCATCACATTCAAGCTCAAAAGTCTTATTAAAATCAGGAAGTTGGAGTAAAGGAGCATGTGTCAACTTAGCTTTCAATACCGTGAAGGCTTCTTCCTGTGCGGTACCCCAAACAAAAGTCACATCCTTCTTTGTAAGCTCGTTGAGAGGTGCAGCAATGGTGCTAAAATCTCTCGCAAAACGCCTATAGAAACCAGCGAGGCCAAGGAAACTCCTCACTTGTGTGACCGTTTTGGGCTGCGTCCAACTCTCAATAGCTTCAATCTTGGCTTTATCAACTTCAATTCCCTGTGGAGTAACAACATAGCCAAGAAAAGATACTCGGTAGGTGCAAAAGGTGCACTTCCCAAGGTTACCAAACAAACGTGCATCACGTAGAGCATTAAAAACAACACGTAAATGTTCCAAATGTTCTTCCAAAGATTTGCTATAAATCAGTATATCATCAAAATAGACTACCACAAATCGTCCAATGAAAGCACGTAAAACTTCGTTCATTAATCTCATGAAAGTACTAGGTGCATTAGTTAACCCAAAAGGCATGACTAACCACTCATATAATCCAAACTTAGTTTTAAATGCTGTTTTCCATTCATCTCCCAATTTCATACGAATTTGATGGTATCCACTACGCAAATCAACTTTGGAGAATATTGTAGAGCCACTCAATTCATCAAGCATATCATCTAGCCTAGGAATAGGGTGACGATAACGAATAGTAATATTATTAATGCCTCTACAATCAACACACATACGTGATGTACCATCCTTTTTCGGCACTAGAATAATAGGAACAGCACAAGGACTAAGGGATTCGCGTATATAACCTTTGTCGAGCAGCTCCTGTACTTGACGCATAATCTCCTTCGTCTCCTCTGGATTGGTACGGTATGGTGCACGGTTGGGTAATGATGCACTGGGAATTAAGTCAATTTGATGCTCAATCCCTCGAATAGGTGGTAATCCCGGTGGCACGTCTTGTGGAAAGACGTCAGTGAACTCCTGCAAAATGTTAGTGACAGCAGGGGGCAAAGAGGAAGGCACGTCCTCGAATGAAAATAATGCCTCTTTGCACACAAAAGCATAGCAAACAGATTTGCTAAAATCTAGCTCATCAATATCAGATTTGGTGGCAAGTAAACATGCACTTTTCAATTTAATTTCAGAAGCAACAGTAGATGGTTTATTATTAGGCTTCATGTGTTGCTCAAATTCTTTTGCCACAATCTGATTTTCACTCTTATTTTTCTCCTGTTTTGCTTTATTAGCTCTATTAATATCATCTTTCAAAATGGAATCAGGAGTCATAGGAAGCAAAGTAATATTTTTATCCTTATGAACAAGAGTATACTGATTGTTTCTACCATGGTGTACAAAATTTTTATCAAATTGCCATGGTCTACCAAGTAATAAGGAACATGCTTGCATAGGTACCACATCACAATCAACATAATCAACATATGTAGAGATACTAAAATGCACACGAACAGTACGTGTTACCTTAACCTTGCCGCTGTTGTTGAACCATTGGATATAGTAAGGATGTGGATGTGGTCTTGTGGTGAGAGATAGCTTCTCCACCATCTCCATGCTAGCCAAGTTGTTGCAGCTCCCTCCATCTATGATGACGTGAATAGAACGTTCCTTCACAACTCCCTTTGTATGGAACAAGTTATGCTTCTGATTTTGCTCAGCTTGTGTAACCTGCACACTCAAAACACGTTGAGCAACTAAACATTCATACCTGTCAGCATCTTCAGCAGCCATGCATTGTGTCTCATGATCAGAATCATCTCCACCGTGTTCCTCATGTGTAATAAGAGCCAAAGTCTCCTCATCATAGTCACTAGCGGACTCATACCCACCATCCTCAGTAGCAATCATCACACGCTGAGATTTGCATTCTCTCGCAAAATGTCCTCTTCCCTTACAACGACGACAAATAATATCACTTGTGTGCCCTGTTGACGCCATGGAAGAAGAAGAGCTCTGTGCAGGCCCGGCAGGTGTGCTCTTGGCAGATAGTGGTGGTTGTGCCTGCTTTCTTGTATCACAGTTGGAGGTGGAACCTGAAGGAGGTGATGGTGCAGTGGAAGTAGATGATGCACGTGGTGTCCATGATGAAGGTCGACCTGCAGAAAAGTTAGTGCGCGCCAATGCCTGTCGATCCTGCACTTCACGTTCAGCTTTACAAGCAAGATGGAATAAACGAGTGATATTATTATAATCCTTATAGTCTAGAATGGTCTGAATCTCTTTATTTAATCCACCTAGAAAACGTGCAAGCATAGCTTCATTCTCCTCAACAATACCACATCTAATCAAGCCAGTTTGTAATTCCTGATAATATTCTTCTACAGAATTTTTTCCTTGTCTTAAGTGCTGCAATTTTTGAAGTAATTCACGTTGATAATATGGTGGAACCCAACGAGTACGCATAGCAGTTTTTAAAGCAGCCCAAGTAGCTGGAACAGGATATAATCTACAATGTTCAGACCACCAAACACATGCAAAGCTAGTGAAAGCACAAATAGCAGCAGGAACACGTCTCTCCTCAGGATATTGTAAACATGTAAATCGTTGTTCAGTTTCTAACTCCCAAGTAAGATATATATCAGGAACATATCTACCCTCAAATGGTGGAATATTCAATTTCAGTTTAGGGAGATGGTCATGATCTCGTACCTGAGGGGGAGCCCTGACATTGCCATTATTTGCATGTGGACGACCTGGTGGTTGTGGTGCTGGTGGTTGCACATAGTTCTGATGTTGATCAACCTCATCCTCGTAATCTCCCACATAATTATCCTCCCCCACATCAGCAGCGGGAGCCACAGAAGTATCAACAGCAGCACCAGCAGCTTGGCCAGGCTGAAGAGGGACACGGGTCGCTCGGCGGAGGGCTGCTTCGTGATGTGGAGGTAGTCGTTGTTGTTGTTGTAGAGGTGCGTTAGGTGCAACCGGTGGTGGTGGTGGTAGACGCGCGAGCAATTCATTAAACTTGTTATCGAGCTTTGTTTCGAACGCCTTCTCAATGCCATCTATCTTCTCCATGGCCTCATCAAATCTGTTTATCACATCTTGCACCTGTCCACTCATCATTTGCTGAAACTTATCATGAAGCTCCTTGTTCGTCACGTTCTCCCAGTCAGTCTCGTCGGCTTGTGATCCTGCCATGGTTAGCAGCAATAGAAACACACAAGAATATGATCCTACAGACTACTAGGAAGTGGTGGTGGTGGTGTGGTGGACAGTCACAAATCCGTCAAGCAAATCTCAAATTCTTACCAGTTCTTACCCAGCAGCAGGCGGTGATCGGCAACCGTTGTAGTCAAAACTCTCAAAGCTTGGCTATAGCGATTACCAGGGAGAATCAAACGCACGACGTAGATGTATGTGGAGCTGGGAAGGCTTATAATATGGTAGCAAAAAGAAGGTCAGCAATAATCAATTCAGAGATGCAAAGTTGAATAAACGCTCAACGGCGGTACTGTGCTGGTCCTAGGCTAGACCGTGCTAGAGACGCGAGCCTAGAACACTAACAAAATCACTGCGCTGCACGTAAACAAGGGAAAAGCACACTCTGGAATTTTTTTTCGCTCTTTTTTTTGCGCTGCTTTTTTTGTTTTTTTTTTGCGAAAAATCACTATAATGGCGAGTGTCTCAAAACTCTTCCCAGGTCAAACTGACAGGATGGGCACAAAATTTTTTCGACCAATTTTTTTTTTCGACTGCCTGGACCCAAAAACTGGAAACGGGTCAAAAAAAACTTTCTATAACGGCGACTGGCTCAATACGCTTAGAAACACCTAAAATTTTGGGCCTAAACGGAGGGTGGTTTTCAGACTCTTTTTTTTTTGGAAACCAACCTCTTCTACGCCCGGCAAAAGATTGCTGGAATCCGAAACCTACTCAGACAAGGAAACACGAATCGGAAATTAGATGGATCCCGAAAACAAACCTAACATGCAAGGAACTCGGATTGGTGGTGATATATGGCAGCGGTGGTGGTATATGGATACGGATTCGAAGCGGTGGCGGTATATGGATACGGATTCGAAGCGGTGGCGGAGAAGCGGTGGTGGTAGATGGCAGGGCGATGATGATGGTGCGGCGGCGGCGTGACAACTTATGACCAAAACTCGAAACTCTAAAAGACTAGACTCTAAGACCAGCAACTAGACACGACGATGCAACCGCAAATTCAACAACGCAAATACAGAAAAGATTATGCAAAGGCTCAGATTGGTTCGGATATGATGAACTAACCCTTTTTTTTGTGGCTTTTTCGTGGACTGTAGGTATGAAGAACAGACTCGATCTAAACTATGAAAAACTGTAAAATCTCACCGAGCAACCTGGAAATCTGATACCACTTGATATAGGCAAAGGTGTCCCGTCTTTCGATGAGATGGTGGATTTCGCTTTGGTGGAAGTCGACTTTGACGATCCGACTACGAACGTGCGAGGACGTCGCGCCTTAGCAACCGCTAAACCAACTCCGAGAGGTTATTGACCACGCCGGAGCACGATCAACCTGACCACGAGGGTCTGTTTCCTGCGAGAAAACGAAGAACAAGCAAGAAACTGAGATTGCAATCTGGATATTGCGAATATAAGATGAAAGCTTTATTGATCAAGGTGGGGTTCTGTGACGCCTTTGTCTGGTCGTTGAACACAAACGAAGTACGCGAAGTTGCAGCTATGGCGAACTTTTAATCTAAACAAAACCCAAAGTCTAAACGACGCCCTAAGGGCTGTATATATGGGGGAAAAGGAGGGAATTTCGTGGCCCTTGAGGGTGGGGTCCGAAACCAACCCTAACTCTTGTTTCCCCACACATACGGACTCTAAAAATAGCCTATACTTAAGTATTTCGAAATTACATGGGCCTGGCCCAATAATAAGGTGACGCAGCACCTAGAATAGCCTATGGACGAATATTATGAAGTGGCATCTTGTATATTTCGTCCAAGGCTTCATGCACTCGTTATGGTGGCTTCAAAGTCCTGAAATCATCACTTGTAACTCCGTTCTTGATCCCCTTGCGCATGCCATCAACTCCATGCGTGTTCTTGCTCCAATATTCATCCTTCTCCAAGCTAGGCCCTTCATTTGTAAGCAAAACAAATGTATCCAATTTAGACAGCATCATATTCTCATGAATATTAGAATCATTACCAAGAAACGAAAGTACCTGGTAATTTAATTGGCGTGCGCGAGCTCTAGTAATTGGTCCCGTATATGTAACAGTAGGGGCTGTGGATGTAACAATGATATTCATGTCCTCATCAGTACTTCTGATAAATTTTAATAATAGATTCAATATTTTTCTCAGAATTTTTTAGTAAAGTTTGATACACCCCTAGAGGGACTGATACCAGATGGTTTCATCCGCCTCTCCTACATTGTTGGGATGTGTGGAAGATGGACCTGTTGTGTGTGGTCAACCAAATTCAATCTCTGTGTGCTGAGTATCTCCTAAGTGCATCTCCAAAAGCTGCCCTGTTTTAGGGTAGCACGGCTTTTTGTGCTTTTGAAGGGCAAAAAAACGTCTCCAACAAGTGCCTATTTTTTTCCAAAAATAAAAAAGTGGTCAATTTTTCTTTTGGGCAGCCCAAAAACAGATATTTGCGGCACGAAGGAAACCAAATCGGCCGCGCACAAGTGTCCAAATGCTGCCTCTGTGAAATTTCTCATCTCGCATCGGCGCTGCCCCCGACTGCCGCCCTTGTGATTTGTCCCGCCATCGATACTGCCGCCGGTCTACATCCCTCCCGCGGCTCCGCCCCGACTCAACCGCTCATCTGCGCTGCTCCGTCATGCGGTTGAATCCTAGCCGCAATGTTGAATCAGGGTAATGGCCGCCAGAGCTCCTTTGAGGGCGGCATTCGACGGCTAGTAGCCGCTTGCCACACGCCCTACGCAACCAAATTACCATATCTAATGCATGTGTAGTTTAAGCACACCATTAGTTTGCAAACTGCGTTGCCATCAACACCAAAATCAGTTTGGTAGGGAAATGCCCTTTCATGTAGTTACAAGGATCAACATATCGAGTGTACAGAATTGATTTTTGTTTGTAAATGAAATTTAAATTTAGAATATTAAATAACTGAAAAGAAAGTAAACAAGGTTGTATTTAGGAGGAATAAACGCTAGGATTCATAGTTTCACTAGTGGCATCTCGGCAAAGTAGCTTAAGTGTGATCAACAAATTACAGTTCCATATCGATTAAATTGTAATGTTTATAGTTGACCATACTTTCATGATTGCACATATGCATTACATCCTTATATCTACTAGGTGACCCATTGAGCCATTGGCACAAGGACCAATTGGTGCCAAGAAGCCAAGCAACTTGTGAACAACATATTTTATCAATGATCCGCAAACAGGCAAAAAACAGATGCAACCGAGCAGTTAGATGAACTATTTGAAGTATGTTTTTCGTGAATTGTCTGCATGTGACTATGTTCGTATTGCGTTTGTATTTGCCTTGTATTTATTGATGATATATTACGATGACAGTTTCTCACGACTTTCTTTGCCAATACACAGGCCATTGGCTTGAGCAGGTGAATAAACTGTTATATTTTTTCATGCTCCAGACTTTCATGATCTCGGAAAAATCAAAATAACCGTCAGTCAAATGTGACTACATCCTTATTTACAGTACCGATCCTTTACGTCCTTAACACAAAAAACAAATGACATTGCTACGATTTTAGATGTATTGTTGGTGGTCGTCGTGTATACTGCTCGGTAGGGCATTTCCGAACAAACAAACAGATGAAAGAGCTCCGGCTAGGGAAACCCGACAACGGGGTATAGCCACACCCCCGCAACATATGATCTCAACCATCATAACCAGCCACTCCCCCCGGAACCACATGAGCACAAGGAAACAAGCGAACCTCTAGATGATTCACGGGTTGGAGAAGAGTGCCATATGCAAGCACGTGCAACACACACGCCAACTCATCAAATTGTAGCATCCAAAGTCCAAGCAAAAATTCCAAAACACGTGATCATGCCAAACCACAACGTTCAAAGGCTGGGCAGAAATCCCAAGACACGCCATCCGACTAGACCACAACATTCAAACCGTACAGACATTCCATAATACGTCATTCGGCCAGGGGACACGATAGCACACAAACTAACATCCACCCGGCAGGACACGAGCAAAAGTAAGCTGAACGAAATGATCAACTAATCCGGGGGAAGAGCACGAGTAGAGGGCACACACGCACGCACGCAGAACATGCCAGCCAGCCAGCCAGCCAGATCACGTCATCCAAAAGGCGGGAAAACATTCCAAAACACACCATCCGGCAACAGGCCGGGTGGTGAAAGTAGCTCCACACCCATCACACAGGGACAACGCACTCAAGACGTCCATGGGGGCCATCCAGCCAGGGGTTACGACGACAAAGGATGGGTCGACAAAGGTAGACTCCACAACCAGCTAGCCCCGACAGTTTTACAACCTGCCCTGTGGGCTTGGCACGCCTCTGACATGAAAGGATACAATATGATGTTAGTTTAGATTGGCTCAATTGATTTTGCTTGTCTTGGAAAAAAACATAGCCAGATGCAATGGGGAGGCAAAGCAAGATGTATGGATCGTGCTTCAGTGATTTATGGATTGGTAACCTGCAATCATGCACTTCTCATGGGACCTTCAAATTCATGCCGACACATGCACACTACAATTTCATATCTATTAGCTGTAGAAAAACAATGGAACGGGACTGTAATAAAAGGTGATTGTTGTGAACAACTGTTTTGCGCCCCTGAAGCAAACGACAAAGACAACAAAGCGCTAAGCAAACAATATGAAACTTTTTTTATCGCTGGTAACTTTTCTTTGTTCACAAGCGATGTGTCTTTATGGACCGCCCGTAGAACGTGAGCCTTACCCATGCCATGAAAATATACACAATAAAGTTGGCCAAGACCTCCCGCAGCCCACCTCCGAAACCGCCTGCCGCTTCTTCTGCTCCCTATTCCAAAAAATGTAGGGGGGGGGGGGGGGGGGGGGGGGAGATGGTTGGGGACTCACCTGCGCACCTAGAGGCTGTGAATACACCGCCAGGAAGAGGGCGGAACGAGTTTGTGGTGCTACACAAGACCGAGCTCGGGAATAGACAATGTCGATCCAGGTAGGGGAGGAAGTGATACGTCTCCGTCGTATCTACTTTTTCAAACACTTTTGCCCTTGTTTTGGACTCTAACTTGCATGATTTGAATGAAACTAACCCGGACTGACGCTATTTTCAGTAGAACTGCCATGGTGTTATTTTTGTGCAGAAATAAAAGTTCTCGGAATGACCTGAAAATCCACGGAGCAACTTTTTAGAATTAATAAAAAATACTGGCGAAAGAAATAAAGTCAGGGGGCCCACACCCTGTCCACGAGGGTGGGGGGCGCGCCCCCTCCTCCTGGGCGCGCCCCCTGCCTCGTGGGCCCCTGGATGTTCACCGACCTCAACTCCAACTCCATATATTTGCTTTCGCGGAGAAAAAAACCAGAGAGAAAGTTTCATCGCGATTTACGATACGGAACCTCCGCCAAGCCCTAATCTCTCTCGAGAGGGCTGATCTGGAGTCCGTTCGGGGCTCCGGAGAGGGGGATTCGTCGTCATCGTCATCATCAACCATCCTCCATCACTAATTTCATGATGCTCACCGCCGTGCGTGAGTAATTCCATCATAGGCTTGCTGGACGGTGATGGGTTGGATGATATTTACCATGTAATCAAGTTAGTTTTGTTAGGGTTTGATCCCTAGTATCCACTATGTTCTGAGATTGATGTTGCTATGACTTTGCTATGCTTAATGGTTGTCACTAGGGCCCGAGTGCCATGATTTCAGATCTGAACCTATTATGTTTTCATGAATATATGTGAGTTCTTGATCCTATCTTACAAGTCTATAGTCACCTATTATGTGTTATCATCCGACAACCCCGAAGTGACAATAATCGGGATACTTCTCGGTGATGACCGTAGTTTGAGGAGTTCATGTATTCACTATGTGTTAATGCTTTGGTCCATACTCTATTAAAGGGCGGCCTTAATATCCCTTAGTTTCCACTAGGACCCCGCTGCCACGGGAGGGTAGGACAAAAGATGTCATGCAAGTTCTTTTCCATAAGCACGTATGACTATATTCAGAATACATGCCTACATTACATTGATGAACTGGAACTAGTTCTGTGTCACCCTATGTTGTAACTATTACATGAGGAATCACATCTGACATAATTATCCATCACTGATCCAATGCCTATGAGATTTTCACATATTGTGCTTTGCTTACTTACTTTACCGTTGCTATTGTTACAATTACTACAAATCTGCTACCGTTACTTTTGCCACTGTTACCGTTACTTCCATACTACTTTGCTACTAAATACTTTGCTGCAGATACTAAGTTATCTAGGTGTGGTTGAATTGACAACTCAACTGCTAAAACTTGAGAATATTCTTTGGCCCCCCATGTGTCGAATCAATAAATTTGGGTTGAATACTCTACCCTCGAAAACTGTTGCGATCCCCTATACTTGTGGGTTATCAGGAAGCAGAGCCACACTAACTACCACACGTGAAGAAGAGGGCGGAGCTCACGATAACGAACGACAGGGCTGGTGTGCGCCCCGATATTGTCTGTCATCCTGATCAGGCTCCTCTTCATACGGTCTCACAACGGTGAGGGCAAGGGAACGAGAGAGACACTAGAAATGGGCGACTTGAGGGAGAAAAGAGGAGGCGACAACGACAAAATGGAAGGAAGAGTGCCTCACAACGCACCATCAGACCACACCAACTGCGCCGGGGGGGGGGGGGGGAAGAGATAACACCTGGCCGGATGGCCCTCATAGCAGGATGAGTGGACGGTCACATGCTAAGCTGGGTGCACGACACGCTGGGTTGAGCGAATGAACTAGCCTGGCAGGGGGTGTGGACGCTGGCAGACAGACTCAGGTTGACCTGTCGCGGGACGGCACATGCAGGTGCAACACAACAACCCGCAGAGAGGTGGCCCCGCCCACGCCCGCAGCCCATGCGTCATGGACCCACAATGCAAACTGGCCGAGTTTGATGCAACAGTGGAGATCCAATGGATGAGAGCGCGTCAGGGAGGCATCAGTATGAGGCGCACACGAAATTGAAAGCGAAGGGCCCTCTTGGCCGGCGGCTGAATGGTCGCACGCAAACCCCAATGTATAGGCGTGCATGGCTCACACAAACATGAGCGACGCAACCCGGTAGAGGGCGAAGGACGCTGACAAGCGGACCCTGCCTCGCCCGTATCATGCAAGTCCACGCATGACAGGGTGCACGCGAACGCTATGAAAAGACCACCAAAGATAGGTGGCCCCAATCGTGATCGCAACCCACACGTCATTGGTCCCCTAGGCAAACCGGTTAGGTGCGGGGCAGTCGCGAAGATCAGACAATGGTAAGGGTGCCAGGGAGCCAGCCGAGCGAGGCCGAGGCGCAACAGACGACGTGGAGGGCACTATCGCGTGACGAGGTCCCCAGGAGGCGGGTACTCTAACATCCTTTATAGGAGTAATAGGTCATTATCCAAATGCATATATAGCTAATACTCCACTCTAAGATAGATATCCAACATGCATCTCAAAGTACTAAGTAAAACTAAAGCATTGCATTAAGTAAGATGACATAACTTTGATTTTATATTCTTTACCTCTAGTTCATCACCAAGACAACATGCAACTATTTAGGCTTATGACAAAAACACACCACAAACCTTTTTTGTTCTGTCACAAAGATAGATTACTTGTAAGGTTAAATACAACCAACATACACAACCACCCCTTAGATATCAATCATCTAAACAAGGCCAATGAAAAGACTAATAGATCAAAGATCATATACATGTATAAACCATGCATCAAAGAACATGAAGAAACAAAATAAAAATCCATATATAATCTTATCATAAAGTGAAAATTCATCACACTACAAGAAACATACCGGAATTACATCAGATTGATCACAGTCATGCAGGGCAGCTCATATGATCTTTATATTGAAGGACGAGAGAGAGAGAGAGAGAGAGAGAGAGAGAGAGAGAGAGAGAGAGAGAGAGAGAGAGAGAGAGAGAGAGAGAGGATAGGAGATGCAACATTGCTATTGAGTCGCCGGAAGTGGCACCTATGGGACATGTGATGGAGAGTAGCTTCTCGGCAGTAGTCAAGGTTACTAATGGGACTTTGACAGAGGCACAGATTGTGCGGCAGTTGAGGAATCTTGTACCAGGAGATTATCAGTGGGACCTTGTCAAGTTGGAGAATCAAACTTACAAGGTGGACTTCCCCACTAAGGAGGATCAGTTGCATGTTCTCAAGTATGGCTTGTGTAGAGTTCAGAGCTCGAATATTGTCATTGCCTTTGATGAGTGGACAGAGAAGGAGCCCGAGGGTACACCGTTAGAGAAGGTGTGGGTTCAATTCTTTGGGGCACCGCGCAAATATATCAATCATTTTCTGGTTGCTTGGACCTTGGGATCACTCATTGGTAAGATACTTATGAGCGTGCGCAGTGTGCAGCATGTGCCTGATATGGTCAAGTGGACACATGCCGGAGCTACATATGTGCTCGAGCTTGAGATTGAGGATACGTCGGTACCACAGGAGGGAGATGATCTTCAGGACATGGATACAACTGAGGGAGATGGAGCCCCCGAGAATCAAGAAAAGGGGCCTAAGAGTAATCCACAGGAGCCGGCCAAGGGGCCGGAGTCGCAGACAGATAAGGCGGCTACGGCCAAGGGAGCGTCATCCACGACATCGATTAACACGCTTAGGTTTGGTTCTTTTGGAGCTCGGTCTGCACCAAGTCGGTTATGGAGCAACCGTGTGGAGGAAGATGACCCTGAGGAGCTCGAGTTACCATCGGTGTTGCTCTCTTCTGTTGGTTCGCCTAATGTGCTTTTGTCCCAGAGGGGTGATTCCGAGGTTCAGGACCCACAGGGCACCGATATACCGATAGCGATTGGGAGGGATGATGGGCAGGAGGCTCGCATTCCCAGCCCAATTTCGACTATACTTGGACAGTTGGAGCAGGGTGCGGGCAGGAGGCCCGCAACTCATCGACGTCGTCTCCTCGTCACGATGCCGCATTGGGGGGGGAGCGGTACTGTGGAGCAGGTGGCTCCACGGTTGCCGGCTCTTACCATTGCGACGGAGGTTGCTCGCTCGGTCGTGCATATCCCTTCTTCACCAGCATTTAGGGATGCACGTCTGAGTGGGGAGCACGCACCTCCGGAGAGGACTATGGAGGAGCTAGTCACCTTCGGTGGGATCCCGGATACGGCTACGTCTGGCAGGTGTCGGTGTCAAAACCGGCGGATCTCGGGTAGGGGGTCCCGAACTGTGCGTCTAGGCGGATGGTAACAGGAGACGAGGGACACGATGTTTTACCCAGGTTCGGGCCCTCTCGATGGAGGTAAAACCCTATGTCCTGCTTGATTAATATTGATGATATGGGTAGTACAAGAGTAGATCTACCACAAGATCAAGGAGGCTAAACCCTAAAGCTAGCCTATGGTATGATTGTTGTAATGTATGTTGTGTCCTACGGACTAAAGCCCTTCGGTTTATATAGACACCGGAGGAGGCTAGGGTTACACAGAGTCAGTTACAATGGTAGGAGATCTACATATCCGTATCGCCAAGCTTGCCTTCCACGCCAAGGAAAGTCCCATCCGGACACGGGACGGAGTCTTCAATCTTGTATCTTCGTAGTCTTGGAGTCCGGAGGACGATGATAGTCCGGCTGTCCGGACACCCCCTAGTCCAGGACTCCCTCAGTAGCCCCTGAACCAGGCTTCAATGAAGATAAGTCCGGTGCGCATAATGTTCGGCATTGCAAGGCGGGTTCCTCCCTTGAATAATCCAGAGAAGATCATGAACACCAGGATAGTGTCCGGCTCTGCAAAATAAATTCCACATTCCACCGTAGAGAGAATAAAATGCACACAAGTCCAATCTGCTGACGTATTATGCGGCATGGCATCACACCGCTACCAGGCTTTTACTTGAATCGTTTTTCATTATACCACCTCAGCACGTTTAGCGAAGCGGTTTCCTTGGCACGTCTTGTCGAAGCAGAGATCGTGTGACGCCCGGATATTTAAGCTACAGTGAACCTCCGCTAATGATGCCACGTCACCTTGATTACTGTTGCTAATCTCGCGTTACTTCGAAGCCGATACAAATTCAAATTCGAAATAAAGCCAAACATCAAAAGTTTTCAAAAGTTAAAACAAAAATGTTCGGGAGGTGCCATAATTTGCATATGTAAATATGGTGCAATAAACACATTTTTATAAAATGCCTAGATATTTTATAGAGGATGGAAACAACAAACCAATTAAATAAAAAGAAAAGCAGAACCTAACTAAACAACAAAAAAAGCCTGCTCCCTTCCCCCCCACTAGGCCTCGGCCCAGCTGACCATCGAGCCAACCAGGCTGGCCCACCCGCGCCTACTAACCCCCACCGGGTCAAACCCTATCCCACAGACACCCCACTTCCCCACTCGCTCGCCTCTCCCTCTCCTCTCGATCCCATCTGGATTGGGGAGGGGCCCGACCCCGTCGACCGCCGTCGCCCCGCTTCTACCTCGCCGGCGCGCCCGCGCTCGAGGAACCGTCGCCTCCCTGCCGGACAGGCCGTCCTCGACCTCCTCCTCGCTGACCCCCTCTCCCTCGCCCCCGTCTGCCCGATCTGGATCGGGAGGGGGCCGACCCAATGTCGCCGGCGCCCTCGACAACGCCGCCGCTCGCCGTCCCTGGAACCACCTCGACGCCGTGCCTCATCGCCCGATGCCGTCCGAAGCTACTCCACCTCGCCAACATCGCCGGACCGCCATCGTCCCCGTCCTCCTCGAGCTCGCTGCCACTCCCCTACACCGTCCGTGAGCACTTCCATCTCTTCCCGTCCCCGTCGCTCGTTCCGGCCGTCGACGTTGCCGCACATGCGCTGACCGGCCCCTGCCCGTTGCCCGCCTCCAACCGCATGCCCGCGACCACCTCTGGCCGCTCGCGCCATGGCCGTCGCCCCCGCGGCTGCGTCCGGCGCCCGCGCCCTGGATTCCCGCAGTCGCCGTGGCCCGACCTCGCCCCCACGCCCCTCCCTGCCTGGCCTTCACACCCCCTGGCATCGCAGCTCCGGCTAGTCCCGCTCGAGCGCCCACGACTCCGGTCCCCTCTACCCCGCCGTCCTGTTTCGGCTGGTGCTCGTGTGGCCCCTGGCCGCCGGCGCCCGCGCCCGCGCCCAGCTCTCCCTCGCTGCCTGGGCGGGCTACACCCGCACCCCCGTTTCGCCAGCGCTCGCTACCTGCTAACCCTGCCCGATAGGCCCTCTGCCTATGACGTTGGGGCCCCATGCCCAGAACAAAAAAAAGGATTAATAATAATAATAAATTTAATTAATTAATTAATTAAATTAATCCTGTTTAGTTAACTAATTAACTCTAATTAACCTGCTAATTAGATGTTAACAAATTGTTAGTCTTTAGTCAATGACATATGGGACCCACACGTCAGATTGACCCAGTCAACGCACTGTTGACTGCTGACATCATGCTGATGTCAGCATACACTATTCTGGATAATGTTAGAATTAAATAGATAATAATTTAGAAAATCATTAAATCCTTTTTAAATTAAAATAAAATAAACCATAGCTTGGATGGAAAAACTTTATACATGAAAGTTGCTCAGAACGACGAGACGAATCCGAATACGCAGTCCATTTATCCGCCACACATCCCTAGCATAGCAAACACGCAACTTTCCCTCTCCGGTTCATCTGTCCGGAAACGCGAAACACCGGGAATACTTTCCCGGATGTTTTCCCCTTCGCCGGTATCACCTCGCACTGCGTTAGGGCACACCTAGCACCGCATATTGACATGTTATGCTTTGTGATGCTTTGATTGCATTGTATTTATTGTTTCTCCCCCCTCTTCTCTCCGGTAGACTACGAGGTTGACGCTGCTGCTGGTACCCCGATCGACTACGGAGTTGACGACCCCTCCTTGCCAGAGCAACCAGGCAAGCCCCCCCTTGATCACCAGATATCGCCTATTCTCCTCTATACTGCTTGCATTAGAGTAGTGTAGCATGTTACTGCTTTCCGTTGATCCTATTCTGATGCATAGCCTGACATTGTTGCTACATCTGTTGATACCTTACCTGCAATCCTAAATGCTTAGTATAGGATGCTAGTTTATCATCATTGGCCCTACATTCTTGTCAGTCTGCCTTGCTATACTATCGGGCCGTGATCACTTGGGAGGTGATCACGGGTATATACTATACATGCATACATACTACAGATGGTGACTAAAGTCGGGTCCGCTCGAAGAGTACCCGCGAGTGATTCACGGATTGGGGGCTGAAAGGACCTTTGTCCCGACGGTCCTCTGTGTGGATCTTTGTGGCGGAGCGACAGGGCAGGTTGAGACCGCCTAGGTGAGAGGTGGGCCTGGCCCTGGTCGGCGTCCGCGGTTGCTTCATAATAACATGCTTAACGAGATCTTGGTATTTGATCTGAGTCTGGCCATTTGGTCTATACGCACTAACCATCTACGCGGGAGTAGTTATGGGTATCCCGACGTCGTGGTATCAGCCGAAGCCTTCTTGACGTCAGCGACTGAGTGGCGCGCGCCGGATTGGAACGTAAGCCTGCACTTGTATTAAGGGGGCTAGTTCTGCTTTCGGCCGCGTACGCAACGTGCAGGTGTGCAAAGGGTGATGGGCCCAGACCCCTGTGCCATAGGAGTTAGACCGGCATGCTGACCTCTCTGTTGTGCCTAGGTGGGGCTGCGACGTGTTGATCTTCCGAGGCCGGGCATGACCCAGGAAAGTGTGTCCGGCCAAATGGGATCAAGCGTGTTGGGTTATGTGGTGCACCCCTGCAGGGAAGTTTATCTATTCGAATAGCCGTGTCCCTCGGTAAAAGGACGACCCGGAGTTGTACCTTGACCTTATGACAACTAGAACCGGATACTTGATAAAACACACCCTTCCAAGTGCCAGATACAACCCGGTGATTGCTCTCTAACAGGGCGACGAGGAGAGGATCGCCGGGTAGGATTATGCTATGTGATGCTACTAGAGATGCTACTGGAGATGCTACTTGGAGATGCTACTTGGCGATGCTACTTGGAGGACTTCAATCTACTCTCTTCTACATGCTGCAAGACGGAGGCTGCCAGAAGCGTAGTCTTCGACAGGATTAGCTATCCCCCTCTTATTCTGGCATTCTGCAGTTCAGTCCACTGATATGGCCTCCTTACACATATACCCATGCATATGTAGTGTAGTTCCTTGCTTGCGAGTACTTTGGATGAGTACTCACGGTTGCTTTCTCCCCCCTTTTCCCCCTTTCCCTTCTTTCTGGTTGTCGTAACCAGATGCTGGAGCCCAGGAGCCAGACGCCACCGTCGACGACGACTACTACACTGGAGGTGCCTACTACTACGTGCAGGCCGCTGACGACGACCAGGAGTAGTTTAGGAGGATCCCAGGCAGGAGGCCTGCGCCTCTTTCGATCTGTATCCCAGTTTGTGCTAGCCATCTTATGTCAACTTGTTTAACTTATGTCTGTACTCAGATATTGTTGCTTCCGCTGACTCGTCTATGATCGAGCACTTGTATTCGAGCTCTCGAGGCCCCTGGCTTGTATTATGATGCTTGTATGACTTATCTATGTTTTTAGAGTTGTGTTGTGATATCTTCCCGTGAGTCCCTGATCTTGATCGTACACGTTTGCGTGCATGATTAGTGTACGATTGAATCGGGGGCGTCACAAGTTGGTATCAGAGCCGACTTCCTGTAGGAATCCCCCTTCCACACTCCTTGGCCGAAGTCGAGTCTAGACATTGCAAAACTTTTACTAACATGGCTGTGCGGCCCATGGGCCCACGTCGCCATTGGGTGGTATTAGGATCTTTTACTCCTCGTCTATACTCTAGGACTCTGATCTCTCTTCTATTCGAGATAAATGAATTTTGCCAAATCTAACATTAGGATCTCGTTATCACTTTCACCCGGAGAGCACCTTATTACTGATGATCGTCTGCTGCACGTGAAGACCCTGAAGATACTCTCCGCTGTTAACCCGAGAACTTGTGTTCATCGCGTTTGCAATTCCCCTTCCACCGTCAACCCTTATGGATAACTACTTACAGTTGTTATTCTTATATTCATCCCCAGTTGGTCTTGTTATTACAAGATACCCCGAAACACTCGTCGTTGTTTCAATAATCCTTTAATCTTACTGCCTTGCTGTTCTTTGTCACCTGAATACCCATACGGATAATTCTCGCACTTATCGAGTATCCACTCATCCCCCAGTTGTTCATGTGTTTCACAATGGTCTTCGAAATATTATTCGATCCTCCAAAAATCCTTAGTAGCTTATTGCTCTGCAATACTTGACTACTTGCATGATGGATGCTTTCCATATGTCTGGCAATATTCGTTAGTATTCTTAGGCACCGTCATTTTGATCCTTTTGATTCAACATGAGTGCGAATGCACGCAATCATCAGTTGATCCTTTTAAATTATCTTTCCGGCTCAGACGTCATTTTAAACATGAGCTGGTTCTCAACCAATCCAATTGCCGTCGATTGTACCCCTAAGGCTATTCTACTTAACCATCCCTAATCAGAACATTGCTTCTGATCCCTTGATTTGAAAATCTTAATTCCTTTGCATTTGAGCTCTGGATAAGTCAGTTGTTTCTATAATCCACTGCCCTTGCATTCTTCTTCCTCTAGTTAAGTAGCGATACTCACATCAGATCCTTTGTGAACCGTCAAGTCCTTTGTTGGATTATTATCCGACAGTGTCCTTCATATTCAAATAACCTTGTGGGCCTTTCCACGGATATATAAAGCCTTTGGTAATTTGTATCCTCTGTTTTTCTCAACCATGCTCTGCTTTCGAGCTGGTGATATTTACTCTTGGAACTTGTGGTATATGTTTCTAAGATATCCCGATGGGTTGAACCTTATGCCTTCCTTATCTGTGTGACCCGAAAACTTCTCACGGGTCATACTCCTCTAGTAATTCAACCGGTAGGTTTTCACATTGAAATCATTTTTATTAGAGCAGTGTATGAATGATATCGCATTGGAGAAGTGGGAGTCGACCTTGAACCTTGCGTTCATGCCCATGGACACGATGTATAACTTATCATGGAAGCTGCTCGTAAAAATAGTTACCCCCTTGTTATAAGTTCATCCTGTATCCGTGGTTCGATCATTTATGATCGAGGTTTCCGACCATGTTTTCCTTTAAATACCATTTCTCGTGCAAGCTTAAGCACTTGTCTTCTATAGAGTAATACCCCAGTCCAACCTCTACTTTGATTTGTCCTCGAGTATTACCCCCCTGGTATCTCAAGATTATCACGGAACAGCATAACTTCTTATGAGTTCTTCATCAAGTGTTACATTCTCATTGATTCCAATTTTGCACGGGCTCTGAGTTATTTAACACTCAAAGACACCGATAACTGACCCGAGTCCGCATCGCGATTAAGCAACTCTTGGTAACCTTCATTACTTACGAGTTTGAACTCAATCACGTCATTCCTAGCTTGTTTGGCTAAATCCTTGTCGTGCCGATTTTAACTGTGCTACCTGGTCTTCTTCCCAGAGCATAATTTTTGACGATGAGCTAAGCTTACGTCGATCTTTCCTCATCATATCATTTTGCTTTGGACAGCAAGCTTGCTTTGGAGTTTGTGTCCTAACCGTGGTCCCAATAACCTTTTGCTTCATCATTCGTTTGACTTGATGTCATCGTCAATCAATTACATCTTCGTGTAACCTCTCGACAAATGTGTCGTGATCATCATCAACCTTATGAGCTCTTCCAGTATATCAATCGGATTCATGATGAGAAATACCATCTTTGCCTCGATGATTTGTGTTATCATCAACCACTTTACTGCCTTCCCTTCAACACAAACTTGTTCGTGTTTTGTGTTATACCTTGAGTTCCTTGCTACCCAGCCTTGTTCTTCTTTACCTTGGAATATTACCACCTTTTATGTCAAGAATGTCGTGGGAATTTCACCACCTCTTAAGAATTCTTGGTATGGTGATACTTCTCATCATCACCATTCTTTCATGGTCCTCGTGTTGATTCCAACCGGGGTACCCACAAGTGAACGGTGCTGTTTGGACCCTGCACTTCTAGCAACCCTATTGCTTTGAAGTTAATGATCGGCCGTTCATTCTTAGACTATTGATTATTGAATCACCATTCTGACATTGGTCGTGCAACCCAACCCATATTTCGAGCGCACCTTTCAACCAATGTTTAGTTGTGTATGTTCTCCTCGAGCATACTTCCTTATATCATTTGGTCTGACAAATGTTATCTCCTTGTTCACTTAATTGTGGAAATCCATCTTTTGGAAATCTCGATGAATTGCCGTTGAGTTCATCAGCCACCTCCTTGACCTCTCCTTGGGTTAATGATGAAATCTTGTTAACGGAAATCACTTCATAGTTCATTTCCCGAGAATCTTACAGTGTCATCCTGTCAATTTGTGTTGCACCTTTCTTCTCAGGCATCCTGAGTCTGAGGTATCCTAACACCAATCAGATCTGAATCTCGGTCAGATATGATGGTTGGAACTTGTTTCCAAGAGTTATAACATTGGTCTTTTATGACCCGGTAAGGTGATGTCATTCCTGGCACACCTGGCCGAAGGACCTAGTGTTATAGTTTACTTTTTGACAAGGTTAACCATTTTTCCATGAGGAAATTGAATGCCTTGTTTAATAAGTTTATCCTGATGGATCCTTTGTGTATCCAAAGTCCGACCTTTGCTTGAAGACCATGTCAATGCTATCTCGAAGCATGTCTATGGCTCTCCGGTTTTCAACAGGAACATTTGAAGCCCAATGCTAAATGTTTCCTGCTCAGTTATCCAAACACCGTTGTATGGGTAATGTCATGAAAATTCTCCCCCTACCTAAAGAGTTTTCTACATTATATCCTGACATGGATATCATGCTCTGCTTGTCCTTGGGAAGGATATAACCTTGAAATATGTGTTTTAACACATTTTCCTTTCCATTGTTCTGTTTAATATGATAATCATATTGTCCTTTCCATTGGTTGGTTTAACGTTGCTTGTGATCTATATGATCTAAGCAGTAATATTTCCCTGCTTACGTAAACACCACTGTGTACAACTTTGTCAGTAAGACCCCGTTACTTTTGTTGATGACATTTCGGTAACCCCCGATGGGTGATAACTTTGCCAATTGGTTCGCCTCATTCAACGAGCAGGAAAATGGTTCTCTTCGTCCCTCGCCCTTGGTACCAACGTTGTTGCCAACATAACCGACAAGCTATCCTCTGCCATGCCTTGCTTACATGATCACGCAAGATGTCACCACTCCTACTTTTAACACAAATGGTGGGCCCATAACCCACAGGTCCACTGGATCGAAACCTGACTCTTCTTTATAACCCGGATTCAAATGTATCCTTTGCACCTGGCTTCGTATGTGATTCATGAGCTGAATGCTATACCATTATTCATCCTGGAATCAAACACCATGTTATTCTCGTTGTTCAAGCCCCCATTCCACCTTCTGTCTAGTCATCAAATGATTGCCTACCTGTTTGAAACTTTGGTACCATCGTATATTGCACTCAACGAATACACTGAAATACAACTCGTGGGGTACCTTGTGTATTTCCCATTGAGTTCACCGTCAGATGCCCAGCTTTGTGGAGATGCGTTCTTCCGGAGTTTTTTTCCCTTGGTCGCGTTCGTAGGACGATGGAGATCCCGAAGATAGGATGACGAATTGATCATGATGACCTGGAGCAGAGAAATAAAGACTTCAACGTAATGGATCGACCTCTTCGAGAAGAGCAACCAAGATCGAGAAGACCCGTTAGAATTTCGTAACCAAATTTTCCCCTTAGTCCCCCTCTTAAATCTCGGGACGAGATTTCTTGTAGTGGAGGAGAATTGTGACGCCCGGATATTTAAGCTACAGTGAACCTCCGCTAATGATGCCACGTCACCTCGATTAATGTTGCTAATCTCGTGTTACTTCGAAGCCGATACAAATTCAAATTCGAAATAAAGCCAAACATCAAAAGTTTTCAAAAGTTAAAACAAAAATGTTCGGGAGGTGCCATAATTTGCATATGTAAATATGGTGCAATAAACACATTTTTATAAAATGCCTAGATATTTTATAGAGGATGGAAACAACAAACCAATTAAATAAAAAGAAAAGCAGAACCTAACTAAACAACAAAAAAAGCCTGCTCCCTTCCCCCCCACTAGGCCTCGGCCTAGCTGACCATCGGGCCAACCAGGCTGGCCCACCCGCGCCTACTAACCCCCACCGGGTCAAACCCGATCCCACCGACACCCCATTTCCCCACTCGCTCGCCTCTCCCTCTCCTCTCGATCCCATCTGGATTGGGGAGGGGCCCGACCCCGTCGATCGCCGTCGCCCCGCTTCTACCTCGCCGGCGCGCCCGCGCCCGAGGAACCGTCGCCTCCCTGCCGGACAGGCCGTCCTCGACCTCCTCCTGGCCGACCCCCTCTCCCTCGCCCCCGTCTGCCCGATCTGGATCGGGAGGGGGCCGCCCCGACGTCGCCGGCGCTCTCGACAACGCCGCCACTCGCCGTCCCTGGAACCACCTCGACGCCGCGCCTCATCGCCCGATGCTGTCCGAAGCTACTCCACCTCGCCAACATCGCCGGACCGCCATCGTCCCCGTCCTCCTCGTGCTCGCTGCCACTCCCCTGCACCATCCGTGAGCACTTCCCTCTCTTCCCGTCCCCGTCGCTCGTTCCGGCCGTCGACGTTGCCGCACATGCGCTGACCGGCCCCTGCCCGTTGCCCGCCTCCAACCGCACGCCTGCGACCACCCCTGGCCGCTCGCGCCATGGCCGTCGCCCCCGCGGCTGCGTCCGGCGCCCGCGCCCTGGATTCCCGCAGTCGCCGTGGCCCGACCTCGCCCCCACGCCCCTCCCTGCCTGGCCTTCACACCCCCTGGCATCGCAGCTCCGGCTAGTCCTGCTCGAGCGCCCACGGCTTCGGTCCCCTCCACCCCGCCGTCCTGTTTCGGCCGGCGCTCGTGTGGCCCCTGGCCGCCGGCGCCCGCGCCCGCGCCCGCGCCCAGCTCTCCCTCGCTGCCTGGGCGGGCTACACCCGCACCCCCGTTTCGCCAGCGCTCGCTACCTGCTAACCCTGCCCGATAGGCCCTCTGCCTATGACGTTGGGGCCCCATGCCCAGAACAAAAAAAAGGATTAAAAAAATAAATAATAATAATAATAAATAAATTAATTAATTAATTAATTAAATTAATCCTGTTTAGTTAACTAATTAACTCTAATTAACCTGCTAATTAGATGTTAACAAATTGTTAGTCTTCAGTCAATGACATATGGGACCCACACGTCAGATTGACCCAGTCAACGCACTGTTGACTGCTGACGTCATGCTGATGTCAGCATACACTATTCTGGATAATGTTAGAATTAAATAGATAATAATTTAGAAAATCATTAAATCCTTTTTAAATTAATATAAAATAAACCATAGCTTGGATGGAAAAACTTTATACATGAAAGTTGTTCAGAACGACGAGATGAATCCGAATACGCAGTCCGTTTATCCGCCACACATCCCTAGCATAGCAAACACGCAACTTTCCCTCTCCGGTTCATCTGTCCGAAAACGCGAAACACCAGGAATACTTTCCCGGATGTTTTCCCCTTTGCCGGTATCACCTCGCACTGCGTTAGGGCACACCTAGCACCGCGTATTGACATGTTATGCTTTGTGATGCTTTGATTGCATTGTATTTATTGTTTCTCCCCCCTCTTCTCTCCGGTAGACTACGAGGCTGACGCTGCTGCTGGTACCCCGATCGACTACGGAGTTGACGACCCCTCCTTGCCAGAGCAACCAGGCAAGCCCCCCCCTTGATCACCAGATATCGCCTATTCTCCTCTATACTGCTTGCATTAGAGTAGTGTAGCATGTTACTGCTTTCCGTTGATCCTATTCTGATGCATAGCCTGACATTGTTGCTACATCTGTTGATACCTTACCTGTAATCCTAAATGCTTAGTATAGGATGCTAGTTTATCATCATTGGCCCTACATTCTTGTCAGTCTGCCTTGCTATACTATCGGGCCGTGATCACTTGGGAGGTGATCACGAGTATATACTATACATGCATACATACTACAGATGGTGACTAAAGTCGGGTCCGCTCGAAGAGTACCCGCGAGTGATTCACGATTGGGGGCTGAAAGGACCTTTGTCCCGACGGTCCTCTGTGTGGATCTTTGTGGCGGAGCGACAGGGCAGGTTGAGACCGCCTAGGTGAGAGGTGGGCCTGGCCCTGGTCGGCGTCCGCGGTTGCTTCATAATAACACGCTTAACGAGATCTTGGTATTTGATCTGAGTCTGGCCATTTGGTCTATACGCACTAACCATCTACGCGGGAGTAGTTATGGGTATCCCGACGTCGTGGTATCAGCCGAAGCCTTCTTGACGTCAGCGACTGAGTGGCGCGCGCCGGATTGGAACGTAAGCCTGCACTTGTATTAAGGGGGCTAGTTCTGCTTTCGACCGCGTATGCAACGTGCAGGTGTGCAAAGGGCGATGGGCCCAGACCCCTGCGCCATAGGAGTTAGACCGGCGTGCTGACCTCTCTGTTGTGCCTAGGTGGGGCTGCGACGTGTTGATCTTCCGAGGCCGGGCATGACCCAGGAAAGTGTGTCCGGCCAAATGGGATCAAGCGTGTTGGGTTATGTGGTGCACCCCTGCAGGGAAGTTTATCTATTCGAATAGCCGTGTCCCTCGATAAAAGGACGACCCAGAGTTGTATCTTGACCTTATGACAACTAGAACCGGATACTTAATAAAACACACCCTTCCAAGTGCCAGATATAACCTGGTGATCGCTCTCTAACAGGGCGACGAGGAGAGGATCGCCGGGTAGGATTATGCTATGCGATGCCACTAGAGATGCTACTTGGAGATGCTACTTGGCGATGCTACTTGGAGGACTTCAATCTACTCTCTTCTACATTCTACAAGACGGAGGCTACCAGAAGTGTAGTCTTCGACAGGATTAGCTATCCCCCTCTTATTCTGGCATTCTGCAGTTCAGTCCACTGATATGGCCTTCTTACACATATACCCATGCATATGTAGTGTAGTTCCTTGCTTGCGAGTACTTTGGATGAGTACTCACGGTTGCTTTCTCCCCCCTTTTTCCCCCTTTCCCTTCTTTATGGTTGTCGCAACCAGATGCTGGAGCCCAGGAGCTAGACGCCACCGTCGACGACGACTACTACACTGGAGGTGCCTACTACTACGTGCAGGCCGTTGACGACGACCAGGAGTAGTTTAGGAGGATCCCAGGCAGGAGGCCTGCGCCTCTTTCGATCTGTATCCCAGTTTGTGCTAGCCATCTTATGGCAACTTGTTTAACTTATGTCTGTACTCAGATATTGTTGCTTCTGCTGACTCGTCTATAATCGAGCACTTGTATTCGAGCCCTCGAGGCCCCTGGCTTGTATTATGATGCTTGTATGACTTATCTATGTTTTTAGAGTTGTGTTGTGATATCTTCCCGTGAGTCCCTGATCTTGATCGTACACGTTTGCGTGCATGATTAGTGTACGATTGAATCGGGGGCGTCACAGATCGTGTTCCCCTTATTCCGGGATTCCCATCAATACGTGCGTGGGTAACCCAACCGTGCCCGTCGCCACGCCTCCTCTATCGAAGGTGAATCCCGAACGGTCACGGAGACGACTCTTGGTATTTTTTCCCCTTTATATGAGGACCAAGGCTCGTTCTTTTTCTTCAATCTTGCATCGAATCTCCTTCTCGCTCCCAGTTCCAACACCCAGAGCCTCAGATTCGAGCGCTTCGGATTCCCAGCAATGTCCTGCTCCGACCTCCAGGGTCGGTGGATGCCCTCCTCCGTCACGGAGGAGGATGTGTTAAAGCTGCGTGAGGCCAAGTACTTGTCCTACGAGATTTCGCACAGGTTGCCCGCCCAAGGGCAGGCCGTGCCCGCCCCCGAGCCTGGTGAGTTCGTTGTCTTTGTATCCCACCTCCGTCGGGGTTTAGGCTTCCCGACGGACCCCTTCGTGAGAGGGCTCATGTTCTTCTACGGGCTGGATTTTCACGACTTGGCTCCGGAGTCCATCCTCCATATCTCCGCATTCATTATCATTTGCGAAGCTCTCCTCCGCGTCACTCCCCACTTCGGCCTGTGGCTGAAAACCTTTAATGTGGAGCCGAAGATGATCGGGGGGCGTCAAGCGGAGTGCGGCGGGGCGGCCATAAGCAGAAGGGCCGATGCCCCGTGGCCCGAGGGTTCCTTCCAAGAGGAACTCGGACTGTGGCAGCAGGAGTGGTTCTATATCACCGCTCCGAAGGGCAGCAAGCAAAAGCCGCCGCCTTCGTTCCGCCCGGGACCTCCACGTCGACTGATGTCGTGGGTCAACCAAGGGCTCAATTGGGGGCCGTCCGAAGACCTGCCCTTATTGCAGGGCCGGATTCGAGACCTCCAGGCGAGGGAGATCAATCTGGTCGTGGTGATGCAGGTTATGCTAATCCGGCGTCTTCTACCCTGCAAACGCCGTCCTCTTCGTCTATGGGAGTTCAATCCGGAGGGACCTCGAATTCTCCAACACTTCATGGGTGCGACACCCGTGGAGATGTACAAGTTGTTCTTCGGACCGCAGGTAGCGTGTCCGGAATTGACCGAGGACGCAGGCCTAAGTAGCAATCGCCCGGATACTCAGGTAAATAGCTCAGAGCCCGGACGTTCTGTTTATCTGCTTTTCTAAAGTTCGCCTCCTGACCCATTACTCTTCACAGGAGTGGGTAGCGCGATCAAAGCTGATAAGGTGTCCGGCCCCCCTCCCAGAGACCGCACTGGAGCCCATGCTGGTCAGAATGTTGGAGGTCGCGCCCGCAGAAGGGAGCGATGGGGAAAATAGAGGAGCTATTATTCCGCCCAAAGGGGCGTCTAGAGAGGGGGGAATCAAAAACCCCTCCTTCCAGGGGGAGAAGAGGACCGCCTCCGAAGATCCGGAGGCCAAAGCCCCTAAACGGGGGAAGAGATCTTCACCGGGGGGTCCGGCGTCCGGGGAGAATCCGGACGCACAATCGTCGCTAAAGGATCAGCCCTCCAGCGAGCCGTGAGTAGGAAAAGGGGAATTCATTAGTAAGAAAATACCTCCATTTGTGCTTCTGTGGGTAACCGAAATTTTTATCCTGCAGTTCGGATTTGCAGCCTTCTCAGATGAGTTCGTCTTCGGGGGACCTTCTTCCGGAGATGATGGAAAGCGAAACGCCTCTGTCTGCGCCGTCAGGTAGGGCAGACGAGCCTGAAGTATCGTCACGGAGGGTATCCCCGAGTCCGGAGGGGCCGGAGAGTTCGGCGCCCGCTAGTATCCGGCCGGGAGAACTGAAGAATCTGCTTGAGAGGGCGTCCATCTCAGAAGATCACCGTGCTTTGATGCGTATGGTGATTGGAAGGATTTCGTCCGCCGTAAGCGGATTGCGTAATGCCGCTATGAGTTTGCTGGCGGGATTTGAGGTATGCGAGAATGACGCATCCCTTTTTTCTGACAGTCTGGCACATAAAAGTGCGCCCTATATAGATAGTAGCCCCTGAGACTCGGTAGGTTGTCGAAAATGACAGCGTGCCGAGGATCAAAATCGCAAGTAATGAGTGTCGCCGTTCCTATGCAGGTGGTGGATAGTCCGAGGGCTAGCCGGACTAATGGAGTTGCCGAGTTAATGCGGCAGCTTGACGTGGCATATGCGGACATCGCACTTGTCAACCGGTGACTTGACGAGTCGCAAGGTAAATGAGTTCTCCACAGTTGCTTTATTAAGGGGGTCAAAGCCTTCCTCTGATAAATTATATGCTGTAATACAGACGGTGCTGCTGCTGTGGAGAGCCCTCGGGCCGAACTTGCTCAAGCTAAGGAGCAAGCCCGAAGGAGTGACGCGGCTACCTCGAGGGCGCCCGCGGAGTTGAAAGCCGAAAAGGCTGCACACTGCCTAAGCAGGGAAGAGATGGCCGAATTGGCCGTGAAATTAAAAGATGCCGCCGACCGCAATGAGGCTCTTGAAAAGGAGCGCTTATCGGAGCAGGAAGACCTGCGGAAGGCCACCGCTAAGGCCAAGGATGCCCGTTCTGCAATGCGGGCTATGAAGGAGGAGCTGCGCCAGGCCGGAGATATTGTGGCTGGCAAGCCTTTTCTGCTGCGTCGCCGGTTTACGGATCAAAAGTATGCTCAACTTGGCCAGCTGTGGGGTCCGGAGGATCCGTATATGGACTTAGTGGCAAGTGCGGCTGATGTCGTTGAGCACTTTCGGAGCCAGAAGGATCACAGGACGGAAGAGCTATTTTGGTCTCAATTCCATAGTCCGGACCGTTCACTTCCGTTGACCGATCGGTTGGCCGAATGGGCCGAGCTAAATAGATTGTCCGGACTTGCCATGACTGACGTCGTGGCTCATGTCTGGCCAGAGAGGCCCAAGGCGACGAGCTATTTCGGCTTGTTGCAGCAATTTCTTGGAGCGGTGCCGCATATCAAGGAGATGAAGCGGTCGGCCTGCATTGAAGGCGCGCAGATGGCTCTTGCCCGTGTGAAGACACATTGGACAGAGATGGATGCCACCGCTATTGCCGCCCAGGGTTCGGATGAAAGCCGGCTACCCGCCGAGCACTATTTCGGGGAAGTTATGCGTGGCGCTCGTGTAATAGAGTCGCAGTGCTCAAAAAATGTCACGTTCAAATGAACGTTTTATCTTGTAAAACGATGATTATGCTATAACTGCTTTTTATACTTGTGCGTCCCAAGTAGTAAAATTTCTCCTATGCGGCCGTTTGCGTATACATCTGTATAACCTGAAAGATTGCAGTCTTCGGCTTCAGCCCCCCACACACAAGGTGCGGGGGTGTTCGCAAAAATAGCGCGTTTTCACACTTAATCCGACGTCTAGGTCCTGTTAAGGAGGTGGTAGCGTAGCAAACGAGGCAATCCGGACTATAATGCTTTATCACTTTCACTTAGCCAGTGGAGTTCGAGGGTGGGGCTACAATATAGCCCCTTGGGGCACCGCACTTCTCCGAGTTCGGGGCGCGTGTGTGCCTGACCGGGAAACGGTCCTTCGTCAAAGCGGGGAATTCTAAACATTCCGGTAGTCGATCGAGTGGTTGACCAGTCTCTCGCTATATCATGACAGTCAGTTTTCGGCTTTCTCTACTGAGGTGCTCGCCCAGCCGAACTGGGGCACAATCGCAGTAGTTCTCCTGGTGCCGCGTTAGCCGATGATACGGAACGTAAGGCAGCAAAACACAAGAGCCGGGCAAACCCAACATTTGGCCAAAGACATGATTCGGAGCTGATGCATATAATGCCTAACTCGAGACGCCGAACACTCCCTGAGGTGTTCGGTCTTTATAATAATGGGCAGAACAATGCCCTAAGCCCCTAGTGTCCAGGTACGGGCATGGTCCTCTGACGCGGCCGATGCCAAAACGTCAGGCTCTGCTTTGGTTATAGGAAGGAACTAAGGAAGAGTAACAACAAGAGACAGTAAAAAAGGTTTACGCAGGGTCTTAATCTGAAAAGAATCCTTGCAACGGGTCCCTACTGCACGTCTGCGCCTGTGTCTCCGTTGTGCCGTTATCCTGGACGGGTGTGCACGTTGTTCATCTGTAAAAAGAGAGGAACTTTAGTTTGAAAACAACTCGTGCAAAAAAGGTAAAAGAAGAAATATAAATAAGTAAAGCGGGGTTCGTATGAACTCGCGGTTGTTTGTGCGCGCAGCCCCTTGTGAAGGGGTGTGCGGCTAGGGAGCCCCTAGCCTACTGATGCCGGACTCGTCCATCCGTGTCCGGGGTCTTTAAGTGACCCTCGCACTGAAATGATGCCTCGCGGACCGGGCATCTTGAGTGTAAGAGACGCGTAATGCGGTATGGCGTTGAAAGGGACAAAAGCCTTTCGTCCCAAGAGTGCTTGATATCTACTTTTAAATGGGACGATATGAAAGATTAGTTTCTCACGCCGAATGTTGTCCGGTGATCCGAACACAACTTCTAGTAATAGGGAGCCTGTGCACTTGGCGTAAGGGCCTGGCGTCACTCCTTTGAAGGAAGTGCGGCTGTGTCGAATTTTAGTAGGGTTTATACCCAACTTGTGGATTGAGTTTGAATACAGCAGGGTCGCTGCCTCCGTCCATCAGGACTTTAGTAAACTGTAGTCCGTCGATTATGGGATCCAATATCAGGGCAGTCCGTCCTGCGTTTCGAACGCTTCTGGAATAATCCAGGTGGTCGAAAGTGATTGGTTGTGATATCCAATCTCTATGGTCTGCTGGTTTGGACCGTGCGAAGCTCTTTTTAGAAGGTGCCGCACTATTTTTCCGTATTATCACATGAAGTGAGTTTACTGCTTTGACCTCTTGTGGGAAAGTCTTTTGCTTTCCGGTGCTCTGCTGGTGGGGTTTATCATCTTCGCTTGACGCGTCGAGCCCCTTGTGTTCGGCGTTTAGTCGGCCGGACTATTTGAAAACCCAACAATCTCGATGGGTATGGTTTGCAGGCCTTCCGGGGGTACTGTGGATTTGACATATCCGACCCAGAATCTTATTTAAGTTGGACAACTCATCGCTGTCATCCTTAAGAGGCGGTGTTTTGTTGTTTGGCTGCGAGCTTTTGAATCCGGCGTTGACTGCCGTGCTCTTTGGGCTTTTCTCTTTATTCCGGCGCTGCTCTTTTCTGCGCCATGATTTCCTGTTTCCATCTCTTATCTCGGATGTACTTGGGTCGCTGGTGCTGCATCTTGCTAGCCAGCTATCCTCTCCCGCACAGAAGCGGGTCATGAGGCTTGTTAGCGCGGACATTGTCCTCGGTTTCTCTTGGCCGAGGTGTCTGGCAAGCCATTCGTCTCGGACATTGTGTTTAAAAGCTGCTAAGGCTTCGGCGTCCGGACAGTCGACTATTTGGTTCTTTTTGGTGAGGAACCTGTTCCAGAATTTACGCGCTGACTCTCCGGGCTGTTGAGTTATGTGACTTAGATCATCTGCATCCGGAGGGCGGACATAAGTCCCTTGAAAATTTGATCTAAACGCGTCCTCGAGCTCTTCCCAACTTCCCACAGTGTTTTCTGGGAGGCTTTTAAGCCAATGACGGGCTGGCCCTTTGAGCTTGAGGGGTAGGTATTTTATGGCGTGGAGATCATCTCCTCTGGCCATGTGTATATGTAGTATATAATCTTCTATCCAGACTCCAGGGTCTGTTGTTCCATCGTAGGCCTCTATGTTTATGGGTTTAAATCCTGCTGGGAATTCATGGTCCAGCACCTCATTGGTGAAACATAGTGGGTGTGCGGCGCCCCTGTATTTGGGTGTGCCATTATCTTCGGACACTTGACGTGTTGCCTTGCTTCCTGGGGCCTTCTCCTTTGGCCCGTAAATGGACCTGGTTGGGCCATCTGTCTTTCCAGGTTCATTAGTCAGCTTATGTGCGGCGCCGCTTTCAGAATTTGGCCTATCATCTGGCCGTCTATCCAACCAGGCGGCCTTATCATGTTTTGACTATGGGGGCTCTAGGGCCTCCTCGTCAAATTCTGGTAACAGCTTGCGCTTCGGGTAGCTCTTGGATTGGTGGCTATTGCCGTATTTATCCGTGGTTTTGAGCACCTTGCTCCACCTCATCCTGAGTGTGTCTTCCGCTGTTTTGAGCTTCCTTTTTTCCTTCTTCAAGCTTCTTGCAGTGTTGATGAGTTGTTTCCGAAGGTTTTTACTATCCGGCGGCGTGTCCGGCATGAGATAGTCCGGACTGTCATTTTCGCCGGGCCTGGACTGATTATCTGACTCGTCCTGTTCGGACGGTTGCTTATCTGCATGTTCGTCGTCCACTTGTGTGCCCTGCTGTATTGCGGGGTCCTTAGGAGTGTTGTTGTTGTCGAGGTGGGACTTAGGGCGGCGTCTGCGCCGCCGTTTAGGTTGTTTGGCGGCTGGGTTGTCTTCTGCCGCGGCCCGTTGGTCCTCGTTATCGCTCTCTTTTGGGGTATCCACCATATATACGTCATATGATGGGGTGGTTCTCCTGTGCCCTGTAGGCGCTGGTTCTTGTTCGTCTCCGGCGTCGTCGTCTATACCGTCGATGTCTTCGGAGTCATAGTCTAGCATGTCGGTTAGATCGTCGACAGTGGCTACAAAGTGGGTGGTGGGTGGGCACTGAATTTCTTCGTCGTTCGTATCCCAACCATCCTGGCCATAGTCCGGCCAGGACTCTCTCGATAACGAGAGATGCTTTAGCGAATTCAGGATGTCGCCAAAAGGCGAGTATTGGAAGATGTCCGCGGCGGTGAATTCCATAACCGGCGCCCAATCCGATTCGATTGGTAGGGGCGTGGGAGGTCTGGAGTCCAGCAAGGAGTCCGGCACCTCGGAATCACGAGTTTCGCGAGGGACAAGATTAGTGTTCGGCTCCATCGCCATGGAAGTTGAAGCCCCCAAGGCGGTGTCCATCCATCGATCCTCGATCTGGGCGATCGGCTCCGGACTAATGGCCGGAGCGGATCCGTGTGCGGCCACCAAGGCACTGTTTGGCGGCAGAGCTAGATCATGCCCATCGTAACAGTGCGGCGCGCTTGGCTGTGGCTCGAGCCCGTCGAAGATCAAGTCTCCGCGGACGTCGGCCATGAAGTTTAGACTTTCGAATCTGACCTGACGGCCAGGGGCGTAGCTTTCGATCTGCTCCAGATGGCCAAGCGAATTAGCCCGCAGTGCGAAGCCGCCGAATACGAAGATCTGTCCGGGGAGAAAAGTCTCACCCAGGACAGTGTTGTTGGTTGAAGATGCCATCGAGCCAATCGGTGACGACACAGAGGAACTCTCAATGAAAGCACCAATGTCGGTGTCAAAACCGGCGGATCTCGGGTAGGGGGTCCCGAACTGTGCGTCTAGGCGGATGGTAACAGGAGACGAGGGACACGATGTTTTACCCAGGTTCGGGCCCTCTCGATGGAGGTAAAACCCTACGTCCTGCTTGATTAATATTGATGATATGGGTAGTACAAGAGTAGATCTACCACGAGATCAAGGAGGCTAAACCCTAAAGCTAGCCTATGGTATGATTGTTGTAATGTATGTTGTGTCCTACGGACTAAATCCCTCCGGTTTATATAGACACCGGAGGAGGCTAGGGTTACACAGAGTCGGTTACAATGGTAGGAGATCTACATATCCGTATCGCCAAGCTTGCCTTCCACGCCAAGGAAAGTCCCATTCGGACACGGGACGGAGTCTTCAATCTTGTATCTTCGTAGTCTTGGAGTCCGGCGGACGATGATAGTCCGGCTGTCCGGACACCCCCTAGTCCAGGACTCCCTCAGCAGGCGTGTCAGCAACCGGATCCAGGAACAACCTGATGCTGATGACCTGCAGATAGCGCGCGCCAAGAGGGCGGCCATGCTTCGAGATGTCGAGGCTACTATAGGTATGTCTTTTGATAGAAGTTGTTCAATTATGCATTTTTCAGAGCATGAAATTATTGGTAAGGCAAACAACTTAGGAATTACTTTGGGTTTAAATGAAAAAGAGGTAGCAAAATCTGTTAATGATCTTCTGGATTTAGAAGCAGAACGGGCCTCTGAAATAATTAGGAACCTTGCATCAGTTAAACCCATGAATGAGGATGACATGAATAATTTAGGAATTGTAGCCCTAGAAAACATTTGCAATAATCTCTTGCCTAGTGATGACGCCGAGGATGAGGAGGGGTCGAAGAGTATGGACACAGTAGAGCCTCTAGTCACGGAGGGCACTGTTTCATGTTATGTTGAAGATACGTGTATGGAGGGTGCTGGGGAGAAGCCTAAGCGACCCTGGAAACGAAAGATTTATCCTACCTCCGCAGTTCGTAGAAGCGCTAGAGTTAAGCTTAAGAAAAAAAATTCCATGATGACATATGAAAAGAATCTTTTGGAATAGCAGAGGTCTAGCTGACTTGGCTAAACGAAGGTTCTTGGCAGAAACAACAGTGGAGCAACATTTAGATTTTATTGCACTTTTAGAAACACGACGGGATAATTTTACCTCACAATTCCTTACAACTCTTGCCGGAGGAATTGATTTTGATTGGCACGTCTTACCTCCTAGAGGAAGATCTGGTGGGATCTTACTAGGACTTCAATGTGAAACACTTGAGGTCCTTAACGTGGTTCGGGGTGATTTTGCGGTTAAGTTTCGGGTGAGATCAAAATTGGATGGGTTCCGATGGTCTCTCGTGGCTGTGTATGGTGCAGCACAACCTGAACTTAAACCGGATTTCTTGGCCGACTTGGTGCGGATTTGTGGAGATGAGACTCTACCGATCCTTGTCGGGGGTGACTTCAACATAGTTCGGAGGAGAGATGAAAATAACAATGACAATTTTGATAGTCGGTGGGCTATGATGTTTAATATGATTATCGAGAGTCTGAATTTGCGAGAAATTGAACTCACCGGTAGACAGTTTACTTGGGCCAACTCGTTGCCCACTCCAACGTATGAGAGGTTGGATAGGGTACTTGCTAGTGTGGAATGGGAACCAAAATATCCTTTGGTGTCGGTTCATGCGATGCAAAGAGTGATCCCAGATCACCATTGCTTGTAGACTCGGGCGAGGCCACTCACGTTGCAAATAAGAATGCTTTCTCTTTTGAACTTGGTTGGTTCGAGAAAGAAAATTTCTTGGAGATCATCGCACGTGAATGGGCAATTCCGGTTAGTGGAAACACTAGTCTTGAGAGATGGCAGAATAAGATCCATCATTTGAGACAGTTTTTGCGAGGTTGGGCTAGAAACGAAAGTGGGCTTTACAAATAAGAAAAAGAGAGGCCTACTCGTTTAATTGAAGCTTTAGATTTAAAAGCAGAAAGTACCCTACTTACGGTGAATGAGCAAAGTTCTAAGTCCGAAGCTGAGCTAAGCCTTCGAGCGCTTCTTAGAGAAGAGGAGCTCAAATGGGCACTGCGTGCCAAAGTGCTTAAGGTTGTCCAAGGGGATGACAGTACACAATTTTTTCATATGATTGCGAATGGCAAACATAGGAAGAAGAAAATTTTTCAGCTTGAACAGGACGAGGGGACAATTATAGGGCATGAGAACCTGAAGGCGTATATCTCTAATTACTATAAACAACTCTTTGGCCATCCGGAAGCAAGTACGGTATCCCTAGACGAGTCAATAATCAGTGATATTCCGCAGCTACAAGTAGATGAGAACGATATTTTGGCTGCACCATTTACTGAGAAAGAGGTTCTAGATGCAATCTCACAAATGAAATCAAATAAAGCACCGGGACCAGATGGGTTTCCAGCTGAATTCTATAAGAAATGTTGGCATATTATTAAGGGTGATCTTATGCCTATGTTTCATGATTTCTTTAGCGGTCATTTAGAGCTGTTTCATCTTAAATTTGGCATGATTACGCTATTGCCAAAGAAAGAAGAGGATGTTCGAATTGAACAATTCAGGCCAATCTGTCTTCTCAATGTCAGTTTCAAAATCTTCACAAAAGTGGATACTAATAGACTGACACAGATCGCACATTCAGTGGTGCAACCGAGCCAAATAGGGTTCATGCCAGGACGATATATACTTGAGGGGGTGGTCGTTTTGCATGAAACACTACATGAAATTCATTCGAAGAAGCTAGATGGGGTTATCTTCAAAGTGGATTTTGAGAAGGCGTATGATAATGTTAAGTGGCCTTTCCTACAACAGGCAGTGCGCATGAAAGGATTTAGTGAGGTCTGGCAGAACCAAGTGGGTTCTCAAGTCCAGAAGGGTAGTGTCGGAATCAAGGTTAATGATGATATCGGTCATTATTTTAGACACACAAGGGTTTGAGACAAGGAGATTCCATGTCTCCTCTCCTGTTTAATATAGTGGCCGATATGTTAGCCATTCTTATTTGCAGGGCCAAGCAGCATGGGCAAGTGGAGGGGTTAATTCCTCATCTGGTTGATGGAGGAGTATCCATCTTACAGTATGCTGACGACACTATCCTATTCATGGAACATGACATTGCTAAGGCGCGTAATATGAAACTTATTTTATGTCTTTTTGAACAATTGTCTGGTTTAAAGATAAACTTTCAGAAAAGTGAGTTGTTCTGTTTTGGGAAGGCCAAAGACGAACAAGACACATATAGACAATTGTTCGGGTGTGAATTGGGTGCTTTACCATTCACTTATTTGGGTATACCAATTCATCACCGTAAGTTATCCAATAAAGAATGGAAATGCATCGAAGATCGAATAGAAAAAAGCTTAGTTGCTGGAAGGGTAAGCTAATGTCTTATGGAGGTCGGGTAGTGTTGATTAACTCAGTACTGACTAGTATGCCGATGTTCCTACTATCTTTCTTCGACATTCTGAAAGGGGTACGGAAACGACTTGATTTCTTCAGATCTCGGTTCTTCTAGCAGTCAGATGAGGCCAAGAGGAAATACCGTCTCGCGCGTTGGGACATTCTTTGTCAACCAAAATACCAGGGCGGTCTCGGTATTGAGAACTAAGAAATCAAGAACAAGTGCCTCTGAGCAAATGGCTCTATAGGTTAGAGACAGAGCCGGAGGGCATGTGGGCACATATTTTGCATAATAAATACCTCCAGTCCAAAACACTGGCTCAGGTTACCATGAGACCAACAGAGTCACCATTCTGGAAAGGTCTTATGCGAGTAAAGGACCTGTTCTTTCGGAGGGTCAGATTCCTGGTTGGCAATGGGATGTCAACAAGGTTTTGGGAGGATACGTGGTTAGGATAGATGCCCCTGGCCGTACAATATCCTACCCTGTATAACATTGTGCAACGGAAGGAGGATTACGTAGGCACAGTTTCACATACGATCCCCTTAAATATCCAATTCAGACGAGCACCAGTTGGTGAGCTTTGGAATGCATGGATACACCTGGTTCGGAGATTGATAGATGTTCAACTCTCTGATCAACTAGACTCCATGCAATGGAAGCTAGCTAAGAATGGGATTTTTACGGTAAAAACTTTCTATATGGATTTGATTAATTCTGGCCCAGTCTCGAGATCGTTGCATATTTGGAAGATTAAGGTTCCTTTGCGCATTAAAATCTTTATGTGGTTTGTCCACAAACAAGTCATTCTTACAAAGGACAACTTAATCAAGAGGCGATGGGTAGGTAGTCCACGATGTTGCTTTTGTGATCATGATGAAACAATACAACATCTATTTCTTGAATGCCCATTGGCCAAATTGCTTTGGAGAACGATTCATATAGCCTTCAACACTACTCCTCCAGTTGACATTGCATCGTTGTTTGGAATGTGGTTAACTGGGGTCGAACATACTACGGCGGCTCGTATTTGGATTGGAATTTGTGCGCTATTGTGGACTATATGGAATTGCAGGAATGATTTGATATTTAACAGACAACACAATTTAACTTTCTTGCAGGTCATCTTCAGAGCTACCGCTTGGATCCATACGTGGTCCTTACTCACTCCTATGGAATCCAGGAAGCCTTTGGTTACTGGGTGAAACCAGTGGGAGATGGTCGCACGGGCTATATTCAACCGGTTCGGATGGCGGTCGCATAACAGGATAGGAGTCTAGGGAGCTTATCCTTCTTATTGCCATTCCGGTTGAGATTATTAGCATGAACTTTGCTTTACTTTTATTTTCGCTCCGCTTGCGAGCTATAAGACGACTTTGTGATACTTTGCGACTTCTTAATAATATGGCTGCATGCATCGTTATGATGCAGAGGCCGGGGGTACGCCTCCATTTCCAAAAAAAATAGTCCAAGGAGGACTACTCACACATGATCATCATAGTAACAAATTTGATATTGATAGTTTTGGTAGAAGTATCAAAGCTATTATTGCTACGACCTTCACCACCATGGTAGTTGGATCAAGATGTGATGAGAGGAGAGGGGGGATCATTCTCCATTTATGTAGCTTGGGTTCTAACTTGTGTATGTACTCCCTCTAATCCTTTTTAGTCTACATATAAGTTCTATCTAAAGTCAAATATCTCTACTTTGACCAAACTTATAGGAAAAAGTATCAACATTCACAATGCCAAATCAATATGGTTAGATTCATTATGAAATGTACTTTCATAGTATATATATTTGATATTGTGTATGTTGATATTTTTTAATATAAATTTGATCAAACTTTTCAAAGTTTGACTTGGCACAAATATAATACATGTAGTAAAAAGGACCGGAAGGAGTACAAGGGATTTGTAGCATTTCATTCATAGATTGCTTATGAAATGGATACGCATGTTGGTTTTTGGATGCCACGAAGTTAGTGAACATTTATGTGCATATATCCTTACTATGAGAT
The DNA here is from genome assembly GCA_963921465.1 of Triticum timopheevii. Taxonomy (NCBI): domain Eukaryota; kingdom Viridiplantae; phylum Streptophyta; class Magnoliopsida; order Poales; family Poaceae; genus Triticum; species Triticum timopheevii. The sequence goes on from OY997272.1 coordinate 177,340,159, forward strand.
CTGGTACCATGTGAAATAAATGTGCATATCTTCTCATGGTGACATCTCTACGCTAGCCAGTAAATATCCATGAGAAATGTTTACCAGAGGTCTTTGTACTTTCGAAGTTGTGTTCCATGAGTCTAAACTAGAGTTTGAGTAGGGAACTCCGAGTAAACACTTCAAACTTTTGTTGGTTCAAGCACCAAATCAACATGGAAAACGCAAATATCGAAGATCATACTATATATGTAATCTTTGTTAGCAATCTTTCTTCTCTATCTCCTAACACAAAGGAATTTGTAGTCAAAATCCATAGAAATATTTGATGATTTTTTTGGGAAACCCAATAGTACCACTATCTATTCATATAGAAAAAGGGGTTGCATAGTTAATTAGGGAATCATGGGCCAAAATCATGTAGAATGGGCACGAAGCCCCACCGGTATCTAAATGTGCCCGAAAGCGATGAACAAGTGCACCACTGCACACACCAACACACCAAACAAATACCGTAGAAAAAAAAGCTTCCATTCTGCCTGCCAGTTGGGGCATTTTTGTTTGAACTACATTTTGTACCGAATCATGTAAACATTACAATAATTAATGCATAGATGTGAGCATTACTCGATGCAAAGGTCAAAGTTCTTTCTCGCTTATAAGAAAAACAACAGCAACAACACGGGGATGGTTAATTTTTTCTCGCGGCATATGGTTTGTCTTTTCAGCTGTAAAAGGTTCAGTTTGTGCTACTGCAATGGTATATTGGTATCGGATAATATCGTTTACTTTATTTCATTTCTCACTTTTTGACCAGGTTTTGGTAGAGAGATATTTTTATTGTCATCAACTCAAATCTCAGGTACACTTCAGTCAGATCATCATTTCCGGTGGCGGCGGCTCCTCCGGCTCTTCCGGCGGCTCGCCACACTTCTTAGTACACATGCAGTGACGTTCTACAACGCCGTGGCAATACCCTCTGGTGAAGTTCTCAGTGAGGCAGATGGCGACACAGTTGTCGTTGTGGGTGCACCGCCCTTTGAAAGTTCGGCTACGTTGCTTGCACAACTCGGCCTCTGCACCTACTCAATCAATTAATCAACAACAGCATGAAACTTGTCAGTTTAACTAACACACTATTCTTGCCCAAGGCTACATATTTTCGAAGTAGTACAACAGAGGTGCTAAAGAGTAGAGAAGATATCTTGTTGTACGGACTCACCCAAGGTAAGAAAGAGCAAGACCAAAGCTATTGCTGCGACCTTGCCCTCCATGGCGTTGGATCGAGATGTGATGAGAGGAGGAAGGGCTCAGTGTCCATTTATATAGCTTGGGGTTCTAACTTGTGTATGTACGAGGAGTGTGTAGCATTTAATTCACAGATAGCTTCTGAAATGGATACGCATGTTGGTTTTTGGATACAATGAAGTTAATGAACATTTATCTGCATATATCCTTGCTACGAGATCTGGATACGCATGTTGCTTTTTGGAGTACTATGTGAAATAAATGTGCATATCTTTTCCTGGTGACATCTCTGCGCTGGCCAGTAAATATCCATGAGAAAAGTTCATTGGAGGTCTTTACTGTACTACTACTTTCAAAGTTGTGTTCCGTGAATCTCCAAGGTGAAGTTTTAGTAGGGAACTCCGAGGTGAACACTTTAAAATTTTGTTCGTCCAGGCACCAAATCGAGATGAAAAAGGCAAATCGCAAAGACCGTACTTTATATTTAATCTTTGTTCATAATCTTCTCTGTCTCCTAACACAAAAGGAATTGGTAGTCAAAACTCCATAGAAATATTTGGTGAATTTTTTTGGAAAACCTAACACTACCACTACTTATTCATATAGAAAATAGGAGTTCTTTTTTTGGAGGCTCACCGCAGAACAACTGTTCTACGGTAAATATATTAAGATTTTATGTACAAGAACAAAGGCCAAAAGCCAAATAAAGAGAATACAAAATAACCAACACCGGTTCTAGGTAACATGATAAAAAATTCAGAGGTTATTCACAATCCAGGTCTTGAAGGCCTCTTGACTACTCTCTTTGATTAATGCACACTTTCTCTAGGTCTTGTCTGCGGAGTTCTTTCCACGGGTTGTACTTGGAGCATTGCCTTTGGAAATCCAATTATTCCTTTGGGTCCAGATGTTCCAGCACCCTATGACAATAATGTCGATATGAAATTCTGGTGGAAGAATAGAGGCTGCAAGCTGAATGTCAAACATAACTGAGGTGCTCCTTTTTCTAGATGAGGTGATGAAGTCCCAACAATACAAAGCAAAAGGACAGTCCCAAGCATGGCCGATTCAACACAACCAAAATAATTGGAATGGGCATGAAGCCCCACCGGTCAGGAAAAGTGACTGAAAGCGACTAATAAATGCACCACCTCAGACTCCAACACACTAAACAAATGCCGGAAAGAAAAAACCGCAGTTAAATCATATCCTGGACACACCGCCCACTGAGCAAACCAGATTTGGAGGCCATGGTTGGAGCAACTCTAGCAGACCGCGCATCTCGCCCCGGCCCGCAAAATAACCGCCAAATTGCGGGTCGGGGCCGAAAAGGCAGCCCGATGAGACCCCGCATCCCGTTCCGGCCCGCAAAATTTTTTGCGGGGCGCGACAAATCTTCTCCCCCAACCTCCATCTTCACGGGCTGGGTGGATCCGAGCTGAACCCCTATCCGGCACGAGATTTGGCGGGAGGAACATTTCCGCGCGCCCTTTCCCGCTCCCGCACCCTCCACCACCATTGCCCCCCCCCCCCCGCAAGCTCTGGTTCCTCCTCCCTGGCCGTTCCTCGCCGCCATGGACGCCCCCGTGCTGTCCCCCGTCACCGTCGAGGTCGCGCATGCTCCTTCCCCTCGGGCGGATCTTGTTGCCGGCCATGTTGCCCCCGCCGCTGTCGCCCAAGCACACGCCGCGCTGGCCCGCAAGCGGCAGGGCAACGTGGTCGTGCAGGGCGTGAATCCGGCTGCCCCCGCCGCGACGGCCCGCGCTCCGGGCGCCAACGCCGCAGTGCGATCCCGGCCGACGGCGGAGAATGCCGGCAAGACCGCGGGCGTAAAGCGGAGAAAGGTTCCGGCTAAAAGGAAGCCACCTTCTTCAACCTCTCACTCCATCCCCCCACAAGGAGGTGCTCCGGCGATGCCGTTCAACGGTGCCGCTCCCCCCTCGAGTGAGGTGTTCGACAAAATGGCTGCAAGGTATGCCTCTTCGGTCTAGCGTTTCCCTTTCATTTTCGCCATTAGTGTCGATAGCTCGTGACTTGTTATCGTTCGCTATAGCGGTGGTTCGAACAATGCAACAACCGAGTTCGTGAACTTGTTGGACACGAACGCGGTTGACACTGATCAAGTCCCTTTCGAACCATTCGACTACAATGAAACGGACGGTGCCGTGGATGATCATGGTTGTGCGGACGGATTGGAGGAGATCGAAGCGGAAGCGTTTGAAGAACCGCAATCAAAGAGTGGGAAGATCCAAAGATCGAAGAACTACATGATGTTGGAAGATCAAGCTTTGATCCAAGCATGGAGTGCGGTGTCTCTTGATCCATGCACGTGTGTTTCTCAAACCGCCAAGAGATATTGACAAAGGATCAAAGATCAATACTTCCGCATTATGAAAAAGTATCCCAATAGGACTCCACGCACATTTCGGTCGCTTCAAGGGCGTTGGGAGAATATCAAGCCTATGTGCAGCCGTTGGGCAGGTTGCTTGGAGCAAGTACGCAATGCACCTCCAAGTGGCACCGTGAAGTCCAATTATGTGAGTTTGTTTTTCCTTTGTTCAAGTTGTGCATCATCATAATGTATCATGGGAAATGATTGCATCACTTTGTTCACATTTTGTAGGACAAGATTGCTCCACATAGATACAAGGCCACGGAAGCTTCGAAAGGCAGATTCTTCAAATTAGAGCATTGTTGGGAGTTGCTCCAAAAGTGCAATAAGTGGAAGTTGATCGATAGAGAATCCCCACCAAAGAGAGGCTCACTTGTAAACATGGATGAAGACGAAGATGATGATGGCCCAAAAAATTTGCACAAGCCCGATGGCGACAAGAAGACGAGAGAGAAGATCAAGAGAGAGCAAGAGGCATCGAGCTTGATGGAGAAGATTGATGCCATGGTGCAATCAAACGAGTTGATGTTGTTGAAGTCGTTGGAGATCAAGAAAGAGTTGGCCGAGAATAAGGCAAAAGAGAAGCAAGAAAAATGGCAAATGCTCAAGGAAGAGGGGCTCCGCAAAGCTGCCATTGAGGAGAGAAAAGCACACGCCTCCGAAAACAAATCGATGCCATTGTTGCTCGCCGAAGAGAACAAGATCATGTCAATGAACCGCAATGACATGGACGACCTCACCAAAACATGGCATGATATGGCAAGGAGAGAGATCTTGAAGAGAAGAATGGTAGCTTCGGCCGGTCCGTGTTCAAGTTCCGGTGATGTTTTCTCTGCTCCATATGGTGGCAATGTAGATGATTTCGGTGCGGGAGTTGGAACAAGTGAGGGAGGTGGATTCGGTGGCGCCGATGAACTTCGATGTGGACTCCATGGCGCGGAGTGAAGATCGACCCCCAAGATGATGCCGGACATGGGCGCAAACCTTTTGCATGCCCTATTTTGCGTAATGAACTTCGCTTTTATTTGCGTGCAAACTGTTTATGTTGTTTGAATTTGAACTTGTTTGCCAAACCCTATGTCAAATGCGAGATTTGCAGTTTTTCTGTTTGTGGGTCTTCGCGGTGGTGCCCGAGCAGAACCCACAGAAGGCGACCCGTAAAAAAACATATTCCGCGAATATACTTTTCTACGGATCCGTTTGGGGGGTCTGCATCTGTGCCAGCCCGCGCCGGCCCGCAAAAATGGTTTTGCACGAACTGCAAATCAGTTTTGCGGGCCGGCGGGATGCGGGGTCTGCTAGAGTTGCTCTTAGAACCTCAAGCCAGATTGGTTTTGGATACAATGAAGTTACTGCACATTTTTGTGCATATATCCTTGCCTTGAAATCGGGTACTCTGTAAAATAAATGTGCATATCTTTTCTGGCGGTTGGATGATTAGGAAGACATTGGTATTTCCAGCCCACCAGGATTCAAGTCCTAGACTTGACACCGATGCTTACATTTTCCTGGCCTTCTAGCAATGTGCGTTCAGTGGGAGGAGAAGTTTGCTTGGGTAAATTAATTCAGCGCATGGTTTTGATAAGATTTGATTGAAAAGCACCTATTTGATTTATATTATTCCAAACCAGTTAGACGAAACCACATTTGTGATGTACAAACACCAACTCCGCTTTAATACTAGAGATATAGAAAAAAAGTTGCCCACTTAATTAGTGAATCACATGCCAAAATCTCTACTCCAAAAGGGGGATTGGTAGCGTTGCCCACTCAAATCAATTAAAATCTTACCAAGACATCAACTTTTTGACGCATGCGCGCGTTTTTTTTTCTATGTTTCATCTTTTGGTTTCTTTTTACCTATTTCATTTCATCCAAACAACCTATTATTTTGTACTCGGCAGACTATCAAAATTGATAGGGGAGGTTTAATCAAAATGGAGCTCTACCATGGCGTACAGGTATGTGTCGATTCTGATAGTCTTTTTTTTTTGCGGGGAAAAAAAAAAGACTATCAGAATCGACACATACCTGTACGCCATGGTAGAGCTCCATTTTGATTAAACCTCCCCTATCAATTTTTTCTATCCCAACAATTTGTTTAAACTGGTTTTTATCCCACTGATCGACTTAATCCGGTTTTTATCTGCTAAATTTAGCAATGTAGTTATGGAAAGAAATTAATCACAATGTTCTCTAATCAATCTTTAAAAACCAAATCTATGGAAAGGAATCAATATTTGATAACACAAGTCAACATTTCTATATACTACTTAATAAAAGAGTAATGTTCCTTTTCTGCCATGCAGAACTCTTCGTCAACTAGTTCACCCCCTGCCACCACGTTGCTCCATCAATTTTTACGTCCAGCCATTTTTTTGTCTCACCACACCTTATTTGACCGTACCCATACGCCGCTCAATCACATTAATACCTTCTCATACATTGTTTAATCACATTAATTAAACCTTTTCATAAATCGGTCAATCACATTAATTAAACCTTCTCATATGCCGCTAATCACATTAATACCTCCCCGTATGTCCCTGATTGATTAACTTACCATATAATAATTTACTTATGGCGCATGATACAACCTACCAAATTAACTTACCGTGATCGACCATGCCACCCCCTTCCACGATCAATCTCGCGACCCTGTCCACGTGCGAGCTGGTGTACAACCCGACTCGAAGCTCTGACCCGTGATCCCTTTGGTTTGTTGCAACCCTCTTCGCCAGCGCCGGCTACGTGCACCACCCAGCACCCTGATCTGCATGATGGCGGGCGATACGATCTGACAGCGCAGTTTGTGTGCGTGGGCTGATGGCATGACGTGGTGCTCCAGATCCAAGTCCTCAATCTCCGATTTGATTGCCGACTTGGGCCTCTGGGCCTGAGGTGGTGTTTGGGCCTGGTGCAGCAACGCCGCAGATGCAGCCTACAACAACACCATCTCCACAGCCTGGTTTCAGCCAGGCCCAATCAATCGAGGAGCGAAGGGCCCGGCAAGCGCTTGCGGACGCCAACCTTTCAGGAGCCGGCCTGATCGCTACCATCTCTGATCGGGTATCGATGCTGCATATTGATGAGCAGAAAGCCTTTATCAACAAGATCGCCTCGGTGCTGTCCTCTTCTATCCTGCCCGCGCCAGCGCCACCTGTTTCAGCTAGGCGCAATCTCAAGAGCAGACTGGCCGGTGTGATCAAGCCCCCCAGACAGAGTGCCTGGCTGCTTCGCCTGCAATCCAACTTCTCCTCCTCCCGGAGAGCTCAAGCTGCGATCTGTGTCAAGTTGGGTTTCATCAAGAGAGAGGCAGACTTCAATGACGACACGCTGCTGGCCTACATCGACTTCTTCCGCGAGCCCATGTCGGCCGACAACATCGCGAAGCTGATGCAGATTGCTGGACTCTCATCCCCGGCACAGCTGCGCCTGCCTGATGAGGAGCTTCAAGCCATCCTCGACGAGCTCTCGATGAGAGCGGCCTGACACTGCAGCGTCCCTGTCTTCTGCAGATGTATCAGTTTCCATGTTTAGCTGCCCATTGAACTATCTGCTTGTGCTGAGGCCTGGGCCTTGGTGCTATGTCCTGCTTGTTGAACTCCATTCGAACCTGCCATATCAGGCGGTATTTCCCTGTAGCTGCTTTCTGTTTCCTAATGAATTAGAAACTATCGATTTTTAGCTGGAACGTGAGAGGCCTCAATGATGGTGCTAGGTGTGCTACCTCTCGCGCGCTTATTGATAGCCTTGACTGCTCCATTGTTTGTCTGCAAAAGAAACCAAGTTGCCGTCCTGTATGATGTCTGATCGCCATGAAGTTGTGGGGTGGCGCTTTGATCAGCACGTTGCGCTTGATGCTGATGGCACGCGTGGCGACATTATGCTATGTTGGCGCTCGAGCCTTTTTGCCGTCAGTAGGGTCGATGTTAGAGCCTTCTCAATCACTGCCACCTTCTCGCCGGTTGGCGGCGGATCACCATGGTCGTTAACCACGGTATATGGCCCCCATGAAGACCAGCGGAAAGACCTCTTCCTCGCCGAGCTCGCCTCCATCCACAATTCAATGACCGGGCCTTGGATGCTCATCGGCGATTTCAACTTAATCACTAGCCCGCAGGACAAGAACAATCCTAGAATTTGCCGACGGTGGATGAACAAATTCCGGAGAACCCTTAACTCCTCGTGCTTGCATGAGATTTCTTTGATAGGACGAAGATTCACGTGGAGCAACGAGCAGGCCACGCCTACGCTCGTGCGCCTTGACCGCGCTTTCTGTAACGTGGACTGGGAGCTCCTCTTCCCAGCGGCGAAGCTCATCCCTCAGTCCTCGGCGATCTCGGACCACTGCCCGCTGCTTTTTCTAAATGACAGCATCATCAGGACCAACAGACGCTTTCGGTTTGAATCTTATTGGCAGTTTGTTGAGGGTTTCTAGGAGGTTGTGCAGCAATCCTGGGTGATGGATGCTGGCAACTCTTGCCCCCTGACTAGGCTGAACCGTAAGCTTTGGCAGTTGAGCAAAGCATTGCAAGCTTGGAGCAGAAACATCATCGGTGATATCCAAAAGCAATTTGCGATAGTGAACGAGTTAATTCTGCAATTGGACCATGCGCAAGATTTTCGTGAGCTGACCGCGGATGAGAGCGAGCTGCATTGCAAGCTCAAATCCCGCATGATGGGTTTGGCAGTGCTTATTAAAATCAAGAAGCGTCAGAGAAGTAGGGTTTTGTGGCTAAAGGCCGGTGATGCGAACACGAAATTCTTCCAGCGGAAAGCCAATGCTTGCCACAACAGGAACACCATCCACTTGTTGCATGGTCCGAACGACGCGGCCACGACTCCGGATGCTATGGCTGAACTTGTGCATGACCACTTCAAAGGCATTTTCGGCACGAACAAGCTTAGATCCTCGGCTCTTAATTGGGATGCCCTTGAGCTCGAGCACGTAGACCTCGCGGACCTCGAGCAGGAGCTGTCCCTGGACGAGATCAAGCGCGCCATCGACAACATTCCGTCCGACAAAGCTCCGGGGCCGGACGGTTTCTCGGGCAGTTTTTTTAGAGCTTGCTGGGACATCATCAAGCTAGACTTGCTTGCAGCTCTGAATCAGCTCTTCCAGATGGACAGCCGCAGGCTTGACCGTGTTAACCGTGCTCTCATCATTCTAATGCCGAAAAAGCTGGGCGCGGATGCCATCCAGGACTTCAGACCGATCTTGTTACTCCACAGCGTGGTCAAAATCTTCTCAAAGATTCTCGCCCTAAGGCTGGGTCCAAAGCTCGCTGACCTTGTGGATCAGTGCCAAAGTGCCTTCATTAAAAAACGAAGCATCCAGGAAAACTTCATCCATGTCCAGAACACTGCTCGATTCTTTCATAAGACCAAAAAACCTGCCATCCTTCTGAAGCTTGACATTGCAAAAGCCTTCTATTCGATCTCGTGGGCATATATCATTAATATGCTTGAGGCTAGAGGTTTTGGCCCGCGGTGGAGGAATTGGGTTGCTATGCTGCTGTGTTCCTCAACCTCCAATGTGATGATCAATGGGCAGCAATCGGAGGCAATCCTGCACCATTGTGGTCTTCGGTAGGGAGACCCGCTCTCCCCGTTCTTATTCATCTTGGCTATGGACCCTTTGCAGCGGATGTTCTCCTTGGCCACGGAGAACGGAGTCCTCTCCAAGCTTCCCGGTCGCAGGCGGGTGCAGCGCTGCTCCTTCTATGCCGACGACGTCGCACTTTTCATGAACCTCTCTAAAGACGACGCACGAATGGTCAGCCTTCTGTTACGCTGTTTTGCGTCTGCAACTGGCCTCTGTGCTAACGCGGGCAAGAGCTCGGCCTTGCCAATCCGCTGTGGCTCGTTGGATTTAGCGCGTATCCTATCGCCTCTAGGCATCCCGATCAGGCAATTCCCGACGTTGTACCTTGGCATGCCTCTGTCTCTTCGCAACCTAACGAAAATCGACCTAGATCCCTTTCTGATCAAATGTGGGAACAAAGCAGCAACCTGGAAAGGTGGCCTCATGGCCAAAAGTGGTAGGATGGTTCTTCTAAAAACCGGGCTTATCCCCCTTGCTGCTTACATGATGACAGTGCACGAGCTGCCGGCCTGGGTCCTTAAGCGCATGATAAAAATTTGTCGGTCCTGGCTATGGAGTGGAGAGTCTTCGGTGAGCGGCGGTAACTGCAGGGTAGCCTGGAACCTTATATGTCACCCAAAGCATCTAGGTGGCCTGGGTGTGCTCGACTTGGCCAAGTTCGGAAGAGCCCTCAGACTCCGCTGGCTTTGGATGGCCTGGCAAAGACCCCAAAGGCCATGGGCAAACTCCCCCCTGCCATGCTCGAAGGAGGAGAGGCAATTATTTGCAATGGCTACTGAAATTACTGTTGGAGATGGACAATCAATCAACTTCTGGCAGGACCGCTGGCTGCAAGGTTGCTGCCCAATGACTATTGCCCCATCGCTCTTTTCAATCTCGGCAAGGAAAAATAGATCAGTATCTGACGCGTTACATGAGGAGACGTGGATCAAGGACCTGGCTCAAGGTCTCTCCAGCGACATGGTTCCTGAACTCACCAACCTGGCCGCGTTGATTATAGCATTGGGCTCGTTGCGGGCCAGCCGGATGCCATCGCTTGGAGATTTTCTCAAGACAAAGAGTATAGTGCACGCTCGGCCTACCGGCTCCAATTCGAAGGCTCGGTAACTATGGAGGGATACAAGCTCATTTGGTCCGGTTGGGCCCCCGCTAAATGCCGCTTCTTCATCTGGATGGTCATGCTAGGCAGGATATTGACGGCGGACGCGTTGCTCCGCCGTGAATGGGAGAATGATTATTTTTGCCCTCTCTGCATGAGGAACCTGGAAACTCCGTCCCACATGCTCTTTGAGTGCCCTTGGTCCAAGGAGATATGTGGCTAGGTCGCTTCGATGGCAAACATGCCGCGCTCTGCCCTGCCACTTGGACAGGGGACACCAAATTTGCAAGCTAGATGCACCGATGCTATGACGTCTCAGAGAAGAATAAGAAGAAGGGCCTACTCTCCTTGATCCACCTGATCACCTGGGAACTATGGAAAGAGCGCAACCGCAGGGTATTCCAGCGGGCATGTATGGACGTAGGGATCTTCGGAGGATCATCAGGGATGAGATTAAACTGTGGAACTTGGCAGGCGCCGGCATCCCTTTCGATCCGGGCTGAGTTTTTTTCGTCCCTTTTTCTTTTGCGCTAGGCTCTCCTGGCTAGCATTTGACCCGCTTGGGTCTTTCTTCTGTACTGTGTAACCCTCTCCTGATCAATGAATTTGGCAAGCTTTGCCAACATTCAAAAAAAATCTTTCTTTCTTTTTGCGGGGCCAGATTGATCTTCTTGCCCCTGAACGGATTTACTCACTTTGAAGCTTTGATTTGTGATGATCCAATTGATGTCACCATGAATAGATCAAGTATATGTAAATATATAAGCAATACACATTAGGATCTTCTTATCTCTGAACGGATTCACAAATCCACATGTGTAGAAGCTAAGACTTTTTTTCTTCATGTAATTGTGTTTAGAATAGGGAAATCATAATGTTGTGTGCTGATGAATGAATAAAATAAGGTGGCAAACATTGTCATGAATGATATGATAGATAATACTGCCCGCCCCCGCACCGCCTCCTCTGAGGAAACTCGTGGGCGAACCCTAGTTTCCTCGGCCTCGTCCCTCCTTCCCAACTCTTCTCTCTATCGCTGCCAGAGGTGCTCATTGGCACAGCCGCATGGCACCGGTGAAGGTGCCGATGGGGATCCATGCGGCTCCACCCTGTGTGGAGATCCCTCGCTTCTTGGGGGCGACTCCGGGTGGTGGCGTGCGGCGTGGCCTGTGCGGCAGGCGGCGCCGTCGGGTGTAGGTGGGCCACTTCCCTAGATGTGTGGGTGGCGTGGAGGTGGAGGGCGTCGACTATCGTAGCGCCCCTGGTTGTTGGCTTGCCATGGAGAAGTCCATCCTCGACCTTTGTCTACTCCGATCTTCGTCAGATCCGGACCATGCTGACTTCGGCCGCCGCTCTCGGGTGCGACTATGTGGATCTGGTGGCTGGGAGTGGATCCAGGGGAATCCCTTGGCCGGTGCGGTGAGCACACCGAAGGCAACGCCTTTTAGTGTCGTTCCCCTTGTTGGAGGCTTTGGCAATGATCCCTCCCTCCCACTGTTGGTGTCAAAACCGGCAATTCTCGGGTAGAGGGGCCCAAGTTGTGCGTCTAAGGATCGATGGTAACAGTGGATGAAGGGACACAATGTTTACCCAGGTTTGGGCCTCTTAAATGAGGTAAAACCCTACGTCCTGTTTGATTGTATTTGATGAGTACAGGGGTCACAAGAGTTGATCTACCTCGAGATCGTAATGGCTAAACCCTAACTTGTCTAGCCTATGAGTATTATGAGGATAGCCTCTACAGATTAACCCCTCTGGTTTATATACACACCAGAGGGGCCTAGGGTTTGTACAAAGTCGGTTCACAAGGGAAAGAAACAATACATCCGGACTCTAATCTTTCCGTCCATGCATTTAGGAGTCCTTCCCAAACACGGAGTGATGGACCTTAGCTTTATCCTCATGGCCCATCCAGTCCGGCCCACATCCTCGAGCCGGACACTTGAAGACCCCCGAAACCAGGACTCCCTCAGTAGCCCTTGAGCTTGCCTTCAATGAAGATGTAGTATGGGGATTTATGTCTTCGGCTTTGCAAGGCGGGTTATTCATCATACTCCGGATTGATGATAGTCCGGCATCGGCTTCTGAGCCCAGTCTTTATGATTCCTCCCTGTCGTCGCCTCGATTTCCATGCATTGAGCGAATGCAAATGGTCCATGATTTTTTACAATTTAACCCTTTACCAGGCGCGGGTGACATCTATATAACGAGGTTAGATCCCCAAACGCCACCTCACATTGCCCAAAGAGCACCAGAGCAAACCACGAAAAACTCGAACCATGGCAAGCGCCCCTGGCTCCTCCTCGCGCCCCCATGGCCCTCAAGAGGGGGATTGGCGAAGCTACTCAGTATCCCACCTTCAGCTGAGTCGACTCCAGACACAAGAATATCCCCCCCCCCCCCCGCGGATCTAGTCCCCGTGCAGCGGGATTAGCTTCCATGGGTGACGACGTGCTAGCCGAGAATTTCCCCAACCCCAGCCAAGAGGAGAGGGTGTGCCATTTCGTTCCTCATATGAGGCATATGATTCCCAATCCACCCCTTCCTTAGGGGTCTATTGGAATTTTATGGGATCTAGTTGCACAATCTCACGCAAGGTTCTATTCTGCACCTCTCTGGTTTTGTTGCTCTCTGCGAATTATTTTTAGGCTGCGAGGCTCATTTCGAACTATGGAGAAAGTTCTTTTGCCTCGTCCCCCGCCATCAAGGTGGATGGTCTATATTTGAAGTGGGCAGCATCAAAGTATGGCGTATAGCCGGATCCGGCTACCCTGTTGGCACTCCGAAAAGGGGATCCGAAGAGTGGTCTTCAGAATGGTTTTACATCGAGGATGTTCCCCTTCTGGACCCAGTCCGGCATGGTCTTCCCGAATTCTCCAGTGCACCTCTGAAGAAGCTGCTTAACTAGCGCCAAGCAAGAGGACAATGCTGAGGTAATGAGATTGGTTAGCAAGGTCAGGCTCCTTCCCATTCCGGACTCTCCATCATCGAAGTCATGGCCATCGCGATAAAACGATGCATCCAGCCTCTCCAATCCAGAGTAGCCCCTTTATGGTCCTATAACGGGGAGGACAACTCGTTATACGCGAGAGGGTCCGGACAACCAAGCCGCTCTGGCTGCCATGCTAGCCGACCTGTATAAGGGGGGGAGAAGAATTTGCCTGCTCGAATTGTCGGGAAGCCTTTTCTATGTACAACCCCATCGAATGGGTAAGTTGATCCTTTGTCAGCATTTATTTTTCCCTTATCGTTGGGATTCACTAATCCAACTACTCTCATTGCCTTTAAGCAGTCATGGAGGAAAGTAGTTGAGAACATCCATTGCCCCCTCCTCAGCCAGAGGACAATGCTCGCAACCAAGACCCCGGATTCCACGAGGATCCGGATATATTTGTAGAATTCGAAGATGGAGTCTATTACCAGGCGAGCCTTGACGGGTCGGAGGTAGCCATATGGTCGACTACCCCGACCTCTACCCTTTCGTGCAGGTAAGTGTTCGGAAATCATTTTAAAAGAGAGATACCTGCGCTCACATCTCACCCACTGCACTGAACCATGTTTTATAGGATCAGTGCTCAGCGAGCCGTACCCAAGGATCGGCGACCAAAAGAAAGACAACACCTTCATGGGGCGAGCGTGCGAAACAAAAGAAGATCGGGAGCGTGACTGAGCCTCCTCCATCACCAAAGAGGTATATTCCTCACTTCATGCCTAGGTACCATGCCGAATTGTCATTTCCCCTTCCTTTTATAATCTTAGGAGAGTACACGGCGAACCGTACTAAAGATCTCGGCCAGCCGAGCTGCAGGCAATCCGGCGCCAAACTCGTCAACTAGGATGGGGGCTAATACGGGGAGGCGCCGACTCATCCACCTCATGAGGATTCAAATGATGTATCTGTCACCAATTCCGAAGTGGAGGGTGCGATGAATCACTGATGCTTAAAACAGACACTGAGTGCCCCGACTTCCTTTGAGCAGGAATTTACTGCCCTCAGCACCGTGGACGCATATATCCGAGCTGCCTGGGACGGACTTACTGGAGTTACTCGCATGTTCTCGAAGGATATACATGTGAAAATTTCTGCAAAATTAATAGATATGTACCAGTAGCCCCCGAGACTTAAAGCGGTAAATACTAACCGATTTGAGGATCGTTATAACCACAGGTTCTCAAAGAGAATAACAATGCACTGTCCCAAGAGCTCGAAACAAACCGGACACGGTTAAATGTTGCTGTCGCCGAGCTTGAAGAGATGAAAAGTGCTCCGCTTACCAAAGGAGAAAAGAAAAAGCTGGAGGAGGAAGTGAATAAGCAAGCCGAAGATATAAAGAGCTTAAAGGCTCAACTCTCGGATGCATAGAAGGAAAACCAAAAGTTAAAGGGTGGTATATTTGGTATGACTCTTGAACCATCTAGAGGACTTTATATAGTTCTATAATATGGAATGTGATAATACTTTTCTTGCAGGTCTGTTAACCGGCCGTCACGAAGAAGAGGTGTTCGGGTTCCAAGGCGACATTCTAAAAGAACTGTCGAAAGTGCACGAGCGGGCCCAACAAGCCATGAAGTGTATGGTCAAAGCTCTATGGCCATCCGATGCTCCCCCTGAAAGTATGGAGGGGTTGGCGGACCTGTTCAATGGTGCTCGGCATCTCTTCGAGTTATGGAAGACGTCCGCATGCCAGGAGGGTGCGCGAGAGGCATGGACAATGGTGAAGACGCGCTACACCGGACTCGATCTGAATCATATGGCCCGAGTTGGACCTCAGGGACCGGATGGAAAAGAAATTCCTGTAAGCTTGGTATATGACCAAGTGATGATTGCGGCGAAATGTTCGCAAGAAGACTGCAAGCTAGATAGTCTTATAGATGATGTAGAAAAAGAGTAGGCGTTTGATTCTATGTAACAGTTTACTTTATCATCAAACTTTATCTCCGGCCGAACTCGTAGAAATTTGTCATCGCAGGCCTTCGGCTTTGACCCGCTAACCAAGAAGTTGGAGTGTTTTCGGATACTATAAGAAATATTTAGTATGTCCGGAAACTAGGCAATCCGGTCATATTGCTCAAACAGACAAAATGTGTTCGGGGAGTTATGTTGTATTACCGCTTAACGTAAGAAACATCTTCCAAGGAAAATAGTTCCGTTAATGGTTCCTTTCCTTGGGTCGACATGCTTAAGTATGCATTCCTAGGCTTGTACTAAAATTACGGACAACCTATTCCGTATTTGTTGCAGACGCAAAATAGTCCATCATTCTTTGCCGACCTATTATTCCCTTAAGAATGCTAGCTTTCGGCTTCACCCATCTGAGGTACAGGTCCGGATAACCCGGTTGTAACAATCGCAGAGGTACTCCCTTTACACCCTAGCCGAACAATTGGGAACGTAGGGTATAAGCACAGGAGCGAGGCAACCCAGCTTGGCAAAAACTTAAGTCATAGAGGTGCATATAATGGTAGAAGATGTCTAAAACAATCGACATAGACAGTGTAAGTTGGAAGCTTTTAATAATAAGCTTCGTTAAAGAAGCCCCCAAGTATAATGGGGTGTATACATTTAAAGATGTGTACCCCTAATAGTGCGTATATCCGAACACTCCCTGGGATATAAAAAGGAAAAACAAAAAAGGAGAGGAGGAGGGAAAGTCCTAGTCAAAGTAAAATATAAAGAGGCCAAACTATGCGTAAAATCTTCGGAGACGTGCGGCGTTCCATGGGTTCGGCTCAAGGCGATTATCCGCTGCATTGCAAAGGCGATAGGCTCCTCTTGTAGGGACTTCATCTATGATGAAGGGGCCCTCCCATTTTGGTTTGAGCTTGTCCTTTTTCTTTTCCGGGAGGCGTAAAACAAGTTCTCCAACATTGTATGTCTTAGCCCGCACTTCCCTGCTTTGGTATCACCCGGCCTGTTGTTTATAGAATGCGGAACGAGCCTTTGCAATGTCGCGCTCCTCTTCAAGTCCGTCTAGGTCATCCTGTCGATCTAGTTCGGCTTCTCGCTCTTTGTACATGTGCACTTGAGGTGAGTCATGAATAATGTCACAGGGTAATACAACCTCTGTGCCATACACCATAAAGAAAGGTGTGTATCCGGTCGTTCGATTGGGCGTGGTCCGCAGCCCCCAGAGTATGGAATCAAGTTCCTCAACCTAGTGCTTATCAGATTCTCATAAGGAGCACACCAGTCTGGGCTTAATGCCGCTCATGATCAGACCATTGGCCCGTTCAACTTGGCCATTTGTTTGAGGGTGGTATACGGATGCATAGTCGAGTTTAATGCCCAACTTAGCACACCAGGCTTTCACCTCATTAGATGTAAAATTTGATCCATTATCAGCGATGATACTATGCAGGACATCATAATGATGCACCACGCCAGATATAAAATAAATCACTGGCCTTGCTTTAGCTATTTTTTACTGGTTTGGCCTCTATCCATTTAGTGAATTTATCGACCATCACCAGTAAATATTTCTTTTTATGGCTACCCCCTTTAAGGGGACCGACCATATCGAGCCCCCAGACCGCGAAGGTCTGGGTAATGGGGATTGTTCTTAAGGCAGTAGGAGGCATATGACTTTAGTTGGCAAAAAGCTGACAACCCACACAACGTTGGACAAGGGCCTGTGCGTCTCCCCGGGCCGTTGGCAGAAAAAAGCTGTCCTAAAAGCTTTGCTTACGAGGTCCCGAACTGCGACATGATGACCGCCAGACAAGCATGTATTTCTGCCAAGAGTTTTCATCCCTCTTCTTTGGAGATGCACCTTTGAAGGACTCCGGTAGTGCTCGTTTTGTACAGTTCACCCTCGTGCACTTTAAAGGCTTTAGAGTGCCAAACTATGCAATGACCTTCATTCTAATCGTTGGGAAGCCCCTGCCTATTAAGGTAGGCCAGGAAGGGTTCGGTCCATGGAGCAATAACAACCATGATCTCATGAGCAGAGGGTGTTATTTCTATATCTGATCCCCCGACGGTATCTGTCTTGTGTTCGGCTGCTGGGGGTGTGACTAGGTCCATACTAGATTCTCTGCTCTCACCCTGCCATACTACGGATGGCTTGAAAAGCCTTTCCATAAAGGTGTTAGGTGGGACAGTGCCGCGCTTAGCGCCCATGCGAGCAAGGATGTCGGCTGCCTGGTTATTGTCTCGAGCGACGTGATGGAATTCAAGTCTCTCGAACTGAGCTGATATGTTTAATACGGCGTATCGGTATGCTGCCATTTTTGGGTCCTTTGCGTCAAACTCTCCATTGACCTGGGATATTGCGAGGTTTGAATCCCCATTTTTGGGTCCTTTGCGTCAAACTCTCCATTGAGACAGCCATGCGAAGACCGTGTAGGAGCACCTCGTATTTGGCTGCATTGTTGGAGTCCGTATACATGATTTGTAACACAAAGTGGACTGTGTCCCCGTTTGGGGATGCCAAGATGACGCCAGCCCCCAGTCCGGCTAGCATTTTGGAACCGTCAAAGTACATAGTCCAGTTGGAGTATGAACTATACTCTTTAGGGAGTTTGGCTTCCGTCCATTCAGCGACAAAGTCGGCCAGCACCTGAGATTTAATAGCCCGGCGTGGCTTGTATGCTATTTCGAACGGTAAAAGTTCGATGGCCCATTTAGCTATGCGGCCAGTGGTGTCCCTGTTGTTAATAATTTCGTTAAGTGGTACTTCAGATGCCACTGTGACCGAACACTCTTGAAAATAGTGTTGTAGTTTTCGAGATGCCATGAAGATCGTATAGGCTATCTTTTGTTAGTGGGGGTATCGGGATTTGCATAGTGTAAGGACCTCCGATATGTAATAGACTGGCTTTTGAGTTGGGAATTTATGCCCCTCTTCCCCTCGTTCAGCGACGAGTACGACACTGACTACCTTGTTGGTTCTTGAGATATACAGCAACATAGGCTCTCCAACGCCTGGGGCGGATAGGATTGGGTTGCCTGCGAGTAGGGCCTTGATTTCTTCCAATCTGGCTGTGGCAGCATCCGTCCATTCAAAGCTATCAGTTCGTCCTAGTAGCTTGTAGTGTGGCAATGCTTTTTCTCCAAATCTTGAGATGAAGCGGCTCAAGGCCGCAACGCAACCTGCTAGTTTTTGGACATGCTTTAGCTCGGTTGCCAATTGTGACAAGGCTCTTATCTTAGCTGGGTTTGCTTCGATTCCTCTATGGGAAACAATGAACCCTAGTAATTTTCCGTCTGGAACACCGAAGACACATTTCTCCAGATTGAGCCGTATGTCGTAAGTCTGGAGGTTTTCGAAGGTGAGGCGGAGATCGTCGACTAGTGTTTTGACATGTTTTGTCTTGATGACCACGTCATCCACATATGCTTCGACTATTTTGCCGATTTGTTTTTCCAACCATGTTTGAATCATACATTGGTAAGTGGCCCCAATGTTTTTGAGTCCGAAGGGCATAGTGTTGAAGCAGAAAGGGCCGTACGGGGTGATGAACGCCGTTGCAGCCTGATTGGATTCCTTCATTTTTATCTGATGGTATCCGGAATAGGCGTCTAGGAAACACCATGAATCGTGTCCCGTGGTTGCATCAATGGTCTGGTCAATGCAGGGCAATGGGAGATGATCTTTAGGGCAAGCCTTGTTGAGGTCTTTGAAGTCGACGCAAAGGTGCCATGATTTGTCCTTCTTTGGTACCATGACCAAGTTGGCCAACCAATCCGGATGTTTGACTTCCTTGATGAACCTGACTTCTAGCAGTTTGGCTAGCTCTTCTCCCATGGCTTGGCGCTTGGGTTCAGAAAATTGCCGTAGTGTCTGCTTCATGGGTTTGAACCCCTTGATTATGTTTAGGCTGTGTTTGGCCAGCCTGCGTGGGATGCCCAGCATATCTGAAGGGTGCCAGGCAAAAATATCCCAATTTTCACGCAAGAATGTGCGTAAAGTGGCATCCACAGCCGGATCCAACTGTGCTCCGATAGACGCTGTCTTGTTGCGGTCCGTCGGGGTGCACTTGAAATTTGACTATTTCCTTTGTTGGCTTGAAAGAGGTGGATCTAGGTCTTTTGTCGAGGATCACATCATCCTAGTCCACCGTGGACCATAGGGTGGTTAGTTCCTCGATCGCTAGGGCTTCGGATAACGCCTCGAGGGCCAAGGATGCGGTTTTGTTTTTGGTGCGGAGTGCTTTGTCCGGGTCGCTCGAGATTGTGATGATTCCGTTGGGTCCGGGCATTTTAAGCGTCATATACCCGTAATGGGGTATAGCCTGGAATCGTGAGAAGGCGTGCCGTCCGTGGATGGCGCGATACCTGCTGCTAAAGGGGACCACATGAAAGAGCAACTCTTCGTACCTATAGTTCTCGGGCGTGCCGAATACCACATCCAATTTGATTCTCCCAGTGCATCGTGCTTCTCGACTGGGGATAATGCCTCGAAAGGTGGTATTGCTTTGCTCAATGTGTGTCCTATCGATCTGCATTTTGTCAAGCGTGTATTCATAAATGAGGTTAAGCCCACTGCCGCCGTCCATGAGCACTTTAGTAAGCCGAAAGCCGTCCACAATAGGGTTTAGGACTAGGGCGACGGGTGCTTGGACTGACCGAGCCTTTGGTTTGTCTTCTGCAGTGAAGGTTATTGCCGCGCCGTTCCATGGGCTCAGTGCGGTAACTTGGTGGACTTCGGCGAGGTTGCGGAGCGCCCTTTTTCACCAATTATTTGAAGAAA
Source organism: Triticum timopheevii (assembly GCA_963921465.1). Taxonomy (NCBI): domain Eukaryota; kingdom Viridiplantae; phylum Streptophyta; class Magnoliopsida; order Poales; family Poaceae; genus Triticum; species Triticum timopheevii. The sequence continues at coordinate 177,360,177 of OY997272.1, forward strand.
AGGTCTCGAAGACCGCGAGGACGTTAAAATCGTCCCTCTCCGGGGAGTATATCTCTAGAGTTATGGTGGTGAGGATGGCCTCTCCACTCTTTGCTACCTGCCGGAGTACCCAACATGTTCAAAGGCTATGTGTTGGGTCCATGCTAGGAGTCGCATGTATCGGACAGGGTTTGTCGAGGAGTTCGTCAAGAACGGACCTATATCCTATAGAGGGTTTATTTTTTCTGCGGACAAACTGGTGATCGGATGGCCTGCTAGGGTGCATCCGTTTTGTCCGGGCCGCACACTGCTTGAAGGTAGCGGGCTCCAGTTGAGTTTTCTGGGCCTTCCATGTGCTTTCCATCGCACAGTACTTTTGCACTACCTATGATAGTTCCATGAAGGCCTGTATGTGACGACGGCCGAGGGCATTCTGTATTCCCTCATCGGTACAATTGCGATGGAAGACCAAGACTACATCATCGTCGTAGAAGTCTTTGATCTTGCTTTTGACAAGTAGGAATCTGGCCCAAAAGTGATGGACCATTTCCTGAGGTTGTTGCTGTATATACATCAGGTCATATATGTCTGGAGGGCCTGAGTTGCCTGGAGAGTATTGATTGTGGTGGGTGGGTGGGGTAAAATTTGAATCCCGACCCACGTCAATGCTTGGAGCATGAAAAATCTCCAAAGTGACTGGTTTGGATCCGGGGAGATCCAAGTGCTCCCCCGATCCTGTACCCGAGCCCGAGTTCGGGGGACTTGGAGTCTCGCCTGGAGGGAGAGTATCCGGCTTGAGAGGTTCGGAGATCTTAACATATTTGGTTCTCAACATAGGGGGAGAAGTGTCCTCGGCTCGTTCCTCAACAACCGCTACCAGGTGGGTGATCGGCGGGCGATAAATCTCCCTCTGGTCGGGCTTAAGCCCGATCCGACCATAATCTATGGAGACCCCAGGGTGGAGATGCGGTCTAGCAGCTCGTTCAAGGACAAGACGTCTACCGAATCCATCTTTTCGGAGTATTCAAGACCGATGCGGAGACGGTGTTCGGCAGTCGTAGGGGGTGCTATAGGCTTGACGGCCGTACGGGCGCCTACGATGAAACAACCGAGCTGGAGGGTTTGGCCAGAGGTCAGGCTCCTTCCAGACGTAATGTTGTTGTTGATGACTAGGCGATCCATAGATCGCTTTTTTGGGACTACACAACAAAGCTCTCAATGAAAGCACCAATGTCGGTGTCAAAACCAGAAGATCTCGGGTAGGGGCCCAAGTTGTGCATCTAAGGATCGATGGTATCAGTGGACGAAGGGACACTATGTTTACCCAGGTTTGGGCCCTCTTCAAGGAGGTAAACCCCTACGTCCTGCTTGATTGTATTTGATGAGTATAGGGGTTCCAAGAGTTGATCTACCTCGAGATCGCAATGGCTATACCCTAACTTGTCTAGCCTATGAGTATTATGAGGATAGCCTCTACGGATTAACCCCTCTAGTTTATATACACAATAGAGGGGCCTAGGGTTTGTACAAAGTTGGTTCACAAGGGAAAGAAACAATACATCCGGACTCTAATCTTGCCGTCCACGCATACAGGAGTCCTTCCCGAACACGGAGTGATGACCCTTAGCTTTATCCTCACGACCCATCCAGTCCGGCCCACATCCTCGAGCCGGACACTTGAGGACCCCCGAAACCAGGACTCCCTTACACACCCCTCCCACGAGCTCAGGTGAAAGCTTCAGATCCCCCTATTCTGGCAATGACGACATCGTGGTGGTGTGAACCCACCTGAAGGCATCGTTCGGGGGTTGCTCAAGCTGTGGTGGAGTTAGCGGCGGTTCGATGACGATGTGTGTTTGCCAGGCTTCATCTTCGATAGCCTACTTGGTTCCTAGTGTGGATATGAAGGAAATATGCCCTAGTGGCAATAATAAAGTTGTTATTTTATGTTTCCCAATTTCATGATAAATGTTTGTTATTCATGCTAGAATTGTATTAACCGGAAACTTGATACATGTGTGGATACATAGACAATACACCATGTCCCTAGTAAGCCTCTACTAGAGTAGCTCGTTAATCAAAGATGGTTAAGTTTCCTAACCATAGACATGTGTTGTCATTTGTTGAACAGGATCACGTCATTGGGAGAATGATGTGACGGATAAGACCCATCCGTTAGCATAGCAGATACGTCTCCAACGTATCTACAATTTATTAATTATTCATGCTATTATATTATCCATCGTAGATGTTTTATATGCATTTATATGCTATTTTATATGATTTTTGGGACTAACCTATTAACCTAGAGCCCAGTGCCAGTTTCTATTTCCCCCCTTGCTTTTGTGTTTTATAGAAAAGGAATACGAACGGAGTCCAATTGACGTGCCAATTTTTGATGATTTTTGATGGACCAAAAGAAGCCCCTGGAGTAAAAGAGTTGGGCCAGAAGAGTCTTGTGGGCGGCACGCACCCCCCTGGGCATGGGCCCTATCTTGTGGACGATTCGGAGACCCTCCTGACGTGAGACCGACGCCAAAACTTCCTATAAATACAGAAACCTCCAGAAAATAACCTAGATCGGAAGTTCCGCCACCGCAAGCCTTTGTAGCCATGAGAAATCAATCTAGGCCCTCTCTGGCACCTTGTCGGAGGGGGCCATCATCACCGGAGGCCATGGGGAAGGATCCCGGAGGGGCCATCATCACCATGAAGGCCAAGGACCAGAGGGAGAACCTCTCCCCATCTAGGGGGGAGGCCATGGAGGAGGAAGCACAAGGGGGAGGACCTCTCCTCCTCTCTCTCGGTGGCGCCAGAGTGCCATCGGGTGGGGAATCATCGCCGCGGTGATCGTCTTCATCAACATCACCATCATCATCACCATCCCCATCTATTTTATGCGGTCTACTCTCCCGCACCCCGCTGTAATCCCTACTTGAACATGGTGCTTTATGCCACATATTATGATCCAATGATGTGTTGCCATCCTATGATGTTTTGAGTAGATATCCTTTATCTTTTGGTTGATTGATGATCTAGATTGGTACGAGTTGTATCTTTTATTTTGGTGCTGTCCTATTGTGCCCTCCGTGTCGTGCAAGCGTGAGGGATTCCCGCTATAGGGTGTTGCAATACGTTCATGATTCACTTATAGTGGGTTGCTTGAGTGACGGAAACATAAACCCGAGTAAGGGGTTGTGGCATATGGGATAAAGGGGACTTGATGCTTTAATGCTATGGTTGGGTTTTACCTTAATGATCTTTAGTAGTTGCGGATGCTTGCTAGAGTTCCAATCATAAGTGCATATGATCCAAGAAGAGAAAGTATGTTAGCTTATGCCTCTCCCTCATATGAAATTGCAATGACGACTACCGGTCTTGTTAACAATTGCCTGGGATAATTCTGCACACCGATCCATCATTATTCCACACTCGCTATTTATAATATTTAGTAATATATTCTAAATTTATGATAACATCACCTACTTCTATATTTTAGCTCTCCGATATCATGCAAAGTTATCCTCTTCATACCCACAACGTAGTTTTATTTCTCGTATCTAGTTGGAAGCAAACGTTCGGTGTACGTAGAGTAGTATCAGTGGCAGATAGGACTTGAGAGAATATTGATCTTACCTTTAGCTCCTTGTGGGTTTGACACTCCATACTTATCACTGCCACCTTTGGAAATTGCTACGATGATTCCCTGCACTTGGGGATTATCAAGCTCTTTTCTGGCGCCGTTGCCGGGGAGCAATAGCGTGGGGTTGATATTCTCATGTGTGCTTGTTTGCTTTCTTCACTAAGTAGATTTTGTTTTTTCCTTTTTGTTTCTGTTTATTTTTGGGTGAAACATAAAAATATATTTAAAGAATGAAAATACAAAAAAAAATTTACTTGCCTCTCATGCCTACATTTCTTTTCAAAAAGAGAAGTGATTGGAAAGTTATGCATTGAAGAAGTGAGGGTCGACCTTGAGCAATTGTGTCATGCTGAAGGAAACAATGTAGAATTTTTCATGTAAGTTTCTATGTAAATAACTATACCCTTGTATATATCCATTGTATTATAAAAATAATGTGCCAAGCTTTGGTTTTAGGATGATTAGATTGCTTGTTTACTATGTGCAGAACAAAAACAGAAACTTTGGCTGTAGCGCGTGATTTTACATTTTTACTGGAAGGTCAAATGGGTCTGAAACTTTTTGCACATTACTTCTATACAAATTTTTCAAATTTTCATATTTATTTCATAATTTTTGGAGTTACATAAGTTTACTAAACTTCCAAATTACTACAGACTGTCCTGTTTTTGACAGATTGTGTTTTTCGCGTGTTGTTTGCTTATTTTGATGAATCCATGGCTTGTATCGGGGGGTAAGAACCATAGAGAAGTTGGTATACAGTAGGTTTAACACCAATATAAATAAATAATGATTTCATTACAGTACCTTAAAGTGGTAGTTTGCTTTATTACACTAACAGATCTCACAAAGTTTTTGTTAAAGTTTTGTGTGGACGAAGTGTTCGAAGATCGAGGAGCTATCAATGTGAGAAGAATAAAGAGAGGCAAGAGTTCAAGCTTGGGTATGCACAAGGCACACCAAGTAAATATTTCAAAGGATACTCAAGCATCTATGCTTGGGGATGCACCGGTTGGCATCCCATCTTTCTTCTTCAACAAATATCGGTATACCTTGGTTTTTGTTTTGTTCACATGATTTGTGTCCTTTGTGTTTTTGTTTTTTTCCTTTAAGAACCATGCTAGTATGAGTTAGACATTCATTGATTTATAGAATACTTCATGTTCTTCACTTATATCTTTTAAGTATGATCTTATAGGGTTGCTCTTTGTGCTTCACTTAAATCTTTTGAGTATGGTTTTATAGAATGCTTCGTGTGCTTCACTTACATATTTTGAGCTTGGATATTGGTAAGTCTATATTAATTTTTTTTTGACCTTGAAGACTGCAGGGCTTACACCCCACAGTATTTTATTGAAAGCAAGACAAAACAGGACTAATACAAAGTTTTCCTCAAGAGGAGGAAAGAACATCAAAAGAAAACTAAACAGGAGAAAAAAGAACCTACAAAATTAAGTCTATATTAATTGTAGAATAATCCATGAACTTCACTTTTATCTTTTGGAGTATGAATAATACTATCATCTAAAGTGGGTTTGGAAGAGTGTCAACTTTAGGAATTAGTGATCCCACTATTCCGAATGGGAAGAATTTTGCTTATGTGGAGAGTAGAAAAATTTCTATGCTTGTAGATCATGAAACGAATGCTTTATGTGATGGTTATATTGTTGAATCCATTCATTATGCTACTAAAAATTTTTATGAGGGAGTAATTTATGCTTGTAGGAGTTGCAATAATACCAAGTTTCCTCTCTATGTGCTTAAAGTTTTGAAGTTATACTTGTTTCGCCTTCCTATGCTAGTTGATTCTTGTTCCTATAAATTATGTGCTCACAAAATCCCTAGGCATAGGAAGTGGGTTAGATTTAAATGTGCTAGTCATATTCTTCATGATGCTCTCTCTATCTTTCAATTCTTTTCTTTTATGTCAGCATCATTGAAATCATCATGCCTAGCTAAAAGGCATTAAAGAAAAGGGCTTGTTGGGAGACAACCCAATATCTACCCTTGCTGTATTTGTGTGTTTAAATGATTAAGCTACTGTACTAATCATGTTTTATAGCTTTTTTTTTTCAATAAATTGCCAAGTAAGACCTTGGGGAAGACTTGGGTGAAAGTTAATGTGATCTTGCTGTAAAAAACAGAAACTCTGCGCTCACGGGATTAGCTGCCATTTTTTACATAAGAGTGATTTTGAGTTGATTCTTTTTGAAGAAGATTAATAGACAAATTCCTCACGTCTACCAATTTATATCATAATTTTTGGAGTAGCAGAAGTATGGTTGTTGTTCAGATCATTACAGACTGTTCAATTTCTGACAGATTCTGTTTTCATTGCATAGTTTGCTTGTTTTCTAGTTTCTATGGCTTATATTTCTCAATATAAATTGTACAAATGATATGGTACAGTAGGAATTGTGTGAGAACAATATGAACCTTGTCTTTGACAGTACCAAAGTGAATGGTTTACTCTTTATCATACTAACCTATCTCACGAAGTTCCGTTAAGTTTTGTGTGATTGAAGTTTTCAAGCTTTGGGTGAGATATTGATATGAGGAGAATAACGAGTGGAAAGACCCTAAGCTTGGGGATTACCAAGGCACCCCAAGGTAATATTCAAGGAATACTCAAGCTCCTAAGCTTGGGGATGCCCTGGAAGGCATCCCCTCTTTCGTCTTCAAAACTATCGGTATACTTTACTCGGAGCTATATTTTTATTCGTCACATGATATGTGTTTTGCTTGGAGCATATTTTCAATTTTACTTGCTATGTGAATAAAATCATTGGATCTTAAATATTGAATGAAAAATAATCCTCCCATGGCTAGTTAATTATTTGACTACTCAGCGTTCTTCACTTATATCTTTTTGGAGTAGTTTGTCATTTACTCACGTGCTTCACGTATATCCTATGAGTAAATGGTTGAATGAATTGAGTATCATAAATCTGAATTTATATATGTTTCGTATGCTTATACCATGGGGAGTAATGACTTCACACAAAATAAGTATAGGTAGTAAACTTATTGAAAGTCAGCAAACGCAGAATTGGTCACTTGAACAATTCACGAAAGAATATTGAAGGAAGAGAGATTTCACATATAAATATACTATCTTGGACATCTTTTGTAATTGTGAGCACTCATTAAAATATGACATGCTAAAAGGTTGATGTTGGACAAGGAAGACAACTTAATGGGATATGTTATCCTATATCCGAAACGTTATATTGCCTTGGCTCATCCAACATGTTGAGCTTGCCTTTCCCTCTCATGCTAGCCAAATTCTTTGCACCAATTAGAAATTCTACTTGTGCTTCCAAACATCCCTTAAACTAGTTTTGCCATGAAAGTCCACCATACCTACCTATGGATTGAGTAAGATCCTTCAAGTAAGTTGTCATCGGTGCATGCAATAAAAATTGCTCTCTAAATATGTATGATCTATTAGTGCAAAGAAAATAAGCTTTATACAAACTTGTGATAGGGAAGAAATAAAACCGACGGACTGCATAATAAAGGTCTATATCACAAGAGGCAACATAAAGTGCCGTTCTTTTGCATTAAGATTTTGTGCATCCAACCTTAAAATCGCATGATGATACGTCTCCAACGTATATATAATTTTTGATTGCTCCATGCTAATTTATCTACTGTTTTGGACTATATTGGGCATTATTTTCCACTTTTATATTATTTTTGGGACTAACCTATTAACCGGAGGCCCAGCCCAGAATTGCTGTTTTTTGCCTATTTCGGTGTTTCGTAGAAATGGAATATCAAACGGAGTCCAAACGGAATCAAACCTTCGGGAACGTGATTTTCTCACCGAACGTGATCCAGGAGACTTGGACCCTACTCTAAGAAGTGCCAGAGGCAGTCACGAGGGTGGAGGGCACGCCCCCTGGGCACGCCCCCTACCTCGTGGGCCCCCTGCTACTCCATCGACGTACTCCTTCCTCCTATATATACCTACGTATCCCCAAACGATTAGAAGAGGAGCCAAAAACCTAATTCCACCGCCGCAACCTTCTGTATCCACGAGATCCCATCTTGTGGCCTGTTCCGGAGCTCCGCGGAGGGGGCATCCACCATGGAGGGCTTCTACATCAACACCATAGCCCCTCCGATGAAGTGTGAGTAGTTTACTTCAGACCTTCGGGTCCATAGCTAGTAGCTAGATGGCTTCTTCTCTCTTTCTGGATCTCAATACAATGTTCTCCCCCTCTCTCGTGGAGATCTATTCGATGTAATCTTCTTTTTGCGGTGTGTTTGTTGAGACTGATGAATTGTGGGTTTATGATCTAGTATTATCTATGGAAAATATTTGATTCTTCTCTGAATTCTTTTATGTATGATTGAGTTATCTTTGCAAGTCTCTTCGAATTATCCTTTTTGGTTTGGCCAACTAATTGGTAGTTCTTGCAATGGGAGAAGTGCTTAGCTTTGGGTTCAATCTTGCGGTGTCCTTACCCAGTGACAGAAAGGGTTGCAAGGCACGTATTGTATTGTTGCCATCGAGGATAACAAGATGGTTTTTTTATCATATTGCATGAATTTATCCCTCTACATCATGTCATCTTGCTTAAAGTGTTACTCTGTTTTTAACTTAATACTCTAGATGCATGCTGGATAGCGGTCGATGAGTGGAGTAATAGTAGTAGATGCAGAATCATTTCGATCTACTTGTCTTGGACGTGATGCCTATATACATGATCATTGCCTAGATATACTCATAACTATGCTCAATTCTGTCAATTGCTCAACAGTAATTTGTTCACCCACCATAGAATATCTATGCTCTTGAGAGAAGCCACTAGTGAAACCTATGGCCCCCGGGTCTATTCTCATCATATCAATCTCTATCGCTTTATTTATTTGCTTTGCTTTTTACTTTGCATCTATCTATCAAAAATACCAAAAAAATTATTTATCATCTCTATCAGATCTCACTCTCGTAAGTGACCGTGAAGGGATTGACAACCCCTAATCGCGTTGGTTGTGAGTAGCTATCGTTTTGTGTAGGTACGAGGGACTTGTGCGTGGTCTCTTACTGGATTGATACCTTGGTTCTCAAAAACTGAGGGAAATACTTACACTACTTTGCTGCATCATCCTCTCCTCTTCGGGGAAATCCAAAGCAGTTCTCAAGAGGTAGCAAGAAGAATTTCTGGCGCTGTTGCTGGGGAGGCTCACGCAAGCAAGTCAACTATACCAAGTACCCATCGCAATCCCTATCTCTCGCATTACATTATTTGCCATTTGCCTCTCGTTTTCCTCTCCCCCACTTCACCCTTGCCGTTTTATTTGCCCTCTCTTTCCCAATCTCCTCCTCTCTTTCCCGTTTTCTTTTCTCGTTGCCTTTATGTTTGCTTGTGTGTTAGTTTGCTTGCTTGTCATTATGTCTGAAATTGGGGAAATTATTGCCGACATGGGCGATAATAATATCATGGAAAATTCTGAAGCTCCCGCTGAAGAATCCCCTACCTATCATACAGAAGGATTTCGAATCGGTAGTGGTAATATTATTGGAAAAGGAGTTATTCAAGATTTCTTTACTTGTGCCGGTGCTTTGCCCTCTATGGGCAGTTCTATTCTTCATAGAACTAGCAGTCTTGCTGATGCCATTGCCATGCTTATCGTTGAACTTGAAAGGCAATTTATGCATATGCACCCTTCTATACAAAGGATTTTCCTAGAATTTTCTAATATCGAACACTCCTCTGTTAAGCGTGCCGCTACTATATTTTTGGCTCATGAATTAAGATTTATAATAAAAGAGGCCAAAGAAATCTTTGCGCATTATAGGGTGGACGCTGGCCGTCCTCCCATAGAATCTATCCTCTTTGATCAAGAAGAAATTATGCGTTTTCAATCTCTTGATTATGTTGCTTTCAATGAAAACCTTAGAAAAAAGGTGCCAACCAATATTTTAATTGATAGAATCTCTGAACTTAATGATGATTTGGCTATTCGAAATAATGAGTTAGGATACTCTCTTGAGTGTAGACTCACAAGGTTCTGTCAAAAGAACGCTTATAATGATGAATTGGTTGTGCATTATGAAGGGCCGAAAGAGGAACCTATACCTCCTAAAATTGATCTTGGTGATTTTTGCCCTATTAAATTTAGCCCTTTTGATTACTTTTGCTTACCTCAAAGAAAACTTGCTGCCGAACATAGAGAATATGAAATGAGTTTCACCGATCTATCTTATTACTACGGCACTACCTAGATCTATCCTTGCTTTTATGCCTAGCTAGGGGCGTTAAACGATAGCGCTTGTTGGGAGGCAACCCAATTTTATTTGTGATTTTTGTTTTTGCTTCTGTTTAGGAATAAATAATCCATCTAGACTCTGTTTGGATGTGGTTTTATATTTTAAGTAGTGTTTATGCCAAGTAGAACCTATAGGATAACCTACGATGATAGTTGATTTGATTCTGCTGAAAAACAGAAACTTTGCACGCACGAATATAATTTTGTTAAATCACAGGAACGTGCTTTTGCATTGATTATTTTTGATTCTGTTCAATAAACAAATTTTCCAGGACTTCCTATTTTGGTAGAATTTTTGGAGTTCCAGAAGTTTGCGTTAGTTACAGATTGCTACAGACTGTTCTGTTTTTGATAGATTCTGTTTTACGTGTGTTGTTTGCTTATTTTGATGAATCTATGGCTAGTAAAATAGTTTATAAACCATAGAGAAGTTGGAATACAGTAGGTTTAACACCAATATAAATAAATAATGAGTTCATTACAGTACCTTAAGTAGTTCTTTGTTTTCTTTCTCTAACGGAGCTCACGAGATTTCTGTTGAGTTTTGTGCTGTGAAGTTTTCAAGTTTTGGGTGAATTCTTTTGATGGATTATGGAACAAGGAGTGGAAAGAGACTAAGCTTGGGGATGCCCATGGCACCCCCAAGATAATCCAAGGACACCAAAAAGTCAAAGCTTGGGGATGCCCCAGAAGGCATCCCCTCTTTCGTCCACTTTCATCGGTAATTTACTTGGAGCTATATTTTTATTCACCACATGATATGTGTTTTGCTTGGAGCGTCTTGTATTATTTGTGTCTTTGCTTGTTAGTCTACCACAATCATCCTTGCTGTACACACCTTTTGAGAGAGCCATACATGAATTGGAACTTGCTAGAATACTCTATGTGCTTCACTTATATCTTATGAGCTTGATAGTTTTGCTCATAGTACTTCACTTATATCTTTTGAGCGTGATAATTTTTGCTCTAGTGCTTCACTTATATCTTTTAGAGCACGGTGGTGGATTTATTTTAAGAAACTATTGATCTCTCATACTTCACTTAGATTATTTTGAGAGTCGTTAATAGCATGGTAATTTGCTTAATGTTAATATACTTGGTGTTCAAGATATGTGAAACTTTCTTTTGAGTGCGTTGAATACTAAGATAAGTTTGATGCTTGATAATTGTTTCGAGATATGGAGGTGATAATATCAAAGTTGTGCTAGTTGGGTAATTATGAATTCAAAGAATGCTTGTGTTGAAGTTTGCAAGTCCCGTAGCATGCACGTATGGTTAAAGTTGTGTAACAAATTTGAAACATGAAGTGTACCTGGCTTGTGCATCCTTATGAGTGGCGGTCGGGGACGAGCGATGGTCTTTTCCTACCAATCTATCCCCCTAGGAGCATGCATGTAGTACTTGATTTTTGATGACTTCTAAATTTTTGCAATAAGTATATGAGTTCTTTTGACTAAGAGTCCATGGATTATACGCATTCTCACCTTTCCACATTTGCTAGCCTCTTCGGTACCCTGCATTGCCCTTTCTCACATTGAGAGTTGGTGCAAACTTCGCCAGTGCATCCAAACCCCGTGATACGATACACTCTATCACACATAAACCTCCTTATATCTTCCTCAAAACAGCCACCATACCTACCTATCATGGCATTTCCATAGCCATTCCGAGATATATTGCCATGCAACTTCCATCATCATCATCATGACATATATTACTTTTGTCATATTGCCATTGCATGATCATGTAGTTGACATCGTATTTGTGGCAAAGCCACCATGCATTATTTTCATATGTGTCACTCTTGATTTATTGCACCATCCCGGTACACCGTCGGAGGCATTCATATAGATTCATATCTTGTTCTAAGTTTCGAGTTGTAATCCCTATATTGTAATCAATAGAAGTGTGATGATCATCATTATTAGAGCATTGCCCAAAAAAATAAAAAGAAAGGCCAAAAGAAAAAAAAGAAAGGCCCAAAAAAATAAAACATAAAAAGGGAAATGCTACTATCTCTTTTTCCACACTTGTACTTCAAAGTAGCACCCTGTCCTTCATGTAGTGAGTCGCATATATTGTGCTTCAAAGTAGCACCTTGTTCCTCATGTAGTGAGTCTCATAAGTTGTCTTTTCATACTAGTGGGAATTTTTCATTATAGAACTTAGCTTGTATATTCCAACGATGGGCTTCCTCAAATGCCCTAGGTCTTCATGAGCAAGCGAGTTGGATGCACACCCACTAGTTTTGTTTTGTTGAGCATTCATAGCTCTAGTGCATCCGTTGCATGGCAATCCCTACTCCTCATGTTGACATCAATTGATGGGCATCTCCATAGCCCGTTGATTAGCCTCGTCAATGTGAGACTTTCTCCTTTTTTGTCTTCTCCACACAATCCCCATCATCATATTCTATTCCACCCATAGTGCTATATCCATGGCTCACGCTCATGTATTGCGTGAAGGTTGAAAAAGTTTGAGATTATTTAAGTATGAAACAATTGCTTGGCTTATCAGGGGGGGGTATAGAAGTTGGGAACATCTTTGTGTGACGAAAATGAAGCATAGCCTAACCATATGATTTTGTAGGGATGAACTTTGTTTTGCCATGTTATTTTGAGAAGACATGATTGCTTTGATTAGTATGCTTGAAGTATTTTTTTTATGTCAATATGAACTTTTGTTTTGAATCTTTCGGATCTGAATATTCATATCACAATTAAGAAGATTTACATTGAAATTATGCCAAAGTATCACTCCGCATCAAAAATTCTTTTTTATCATTTACCTACTCGAGGACGAGCAGGAATTAAACTTGGGGATGCCTGATACGTCTCCAACGTATCTATTATTTTTGATTGCTCCAAGCTACTTTATCTACTATTTTGGACTATATTGGGCTTTATTTTCCACTTTTATATTATTTTTGGGACTACCCTATTAACCGGAGGCCCAGCCCAGAATTGCTGTTTTTTTGCCTATTTCAGTGTTTCGAAGAAACAAAATATCAAACGGATTCCAAACGGAATGAAACCTTCGGGAACGTGATTTTCTCACCGAACGTGATCTAGGAGACTTCGACCCTACTCCAAGAAGTGCCAGAGGCAGTCACGAGGGTGGAGGGCGCGCCCCCTACCTCGTGGGCCCCCTGCTGCTCCACCGACGTACTCCTTCCTCCTATATATACCTACGTATCCCCAAACGATCAAAAGAGGAGCCCAAACCTAATTCCACCGCTGCAACCTTCTGTATCCACGAGATCCCATCTTGGGGCCTGTTCCGGAGCTCCGTCGGAGGGGGCATCCACCACGGAGGGCTTCTACATCAACACCATAGCCCCTCCGATGAAGTGTGAGTAGTTTACTTCAGACCTTCGGGTCCATAGCTAGTAGCTAGATGGCTTCTTCTCTCTTTTTGGATGTCAATACAATGTTCTCCCCCTCTCTCGTGGAGATCTATTCGATGTAATCTTCTTTTTGCGGTGTGTTTGTTGACACCGATGAATTGTGGGTTTATGATCCAGTATTATCTATGGAAAATATTTGATTCTTCTCTGAATTCTTTTATGTATGATTGAGTTATATTTGCAAGTCTCTTCGAATTATCCTTTTTGGTTTGGCCAACTAGATTGGTAGTTCTTGCAATGGGAGAAGTGCTTAGCTATGGGTTCAATCTTGTGTTGTCCTTACCCAGTGACAAAAAGGGTTGCAAGGCACGTATTGTATTGTTGCCATCGAGGATAACAAGATGGGGTTTTTATCATATTGCATGAATTTATCCCTCTACATCATGTCCTCTTGATTAAAGCGTTACTCTGTTTTTAACTTAATACTCTAGATGCATGCTGGATAGTGGTCGATGAGTGGATTAATAGTAGTAGATGCAGAATTGTTTCAATCTACTTGTCTCGAACGTGATGCCTATATACATGATCATTGCCTAGATATACTCATAACTATGCTCAATTCTGTCAATTTCTCAATAGTAATTTGTTCACCCACCATAGAATATCTATGCTCTTGAGAGAAGCCACTAGTGAAACCTATGGCCCCCGGGTCTATTCTCATCATATCAATCTCTATCGCTTTATTTATTTATTTGCTTTTTTACTTTTTACTTTGCATCTATCTATCAAAAATACCAAAAATATTATTTATCATCTCTATCAGATCTCACTCTCGTAAGTGACTGTGAAGGGATTGACAACCCCTAATCGCGTTGGTTGCGAGTAGCTATCGTTTTGTGTAGGTACGAGGGACTTGTGCGTGGTCTCCTACTGGATTGATACCTTGGTTCTCAAAAACTAAGGGAAATACTTACGCTACTTTGCTGCATCATCCTCTCCTCTTCGGGGAAATCCAACGCAGTGCTCAAGAGGTAGCACATGACAACCTCTGCTTCCCTCTGCGAAGGGCCTATCTTTTACTTTTATCTTCTACCCTTATACAAGAGTCATGGTGATCATCACCTTTCCTTTTTACACTTTTTCCTTTGGCAAGCACTTTGGGTTGGAGCGATCCGGATATATATATCCACTTGGATGTAGGTTTTCATAAAGTATTTTTGTTGACATTACCCTTGAGGTAAAAGGTTGGGAGGCAAAACTATAAGCCCCTATCTTTCTCTGTGTCCGATTAAAACTTTGAACCCATAAATATCACATGAGTGCTAGAAATTGTGAAGGACTATATGGTAGCTGAGTATGTGGGATTTGCTAAATCAAAGCTCTTACATAGACCCTTCCTGGAAATAAGATGAATTGCAATTGTTTGATGACTAAGAGCACTGTTTGTTAGTTTTCAAGAAAGTTTATGATCTATATTTAACATGTGAATAGCTTGTTACTTGATCATGAAAAGTTTTATGAGATGAGCTACTGTTATGACATATAATGATGCTAGAAAAGGTGATTCAAATTATCATTGATCAAACTTGTGCACCTGCTAGCATTCACACTTCATAATATATTTCTTTTATCATTTACCTACTCGAGGACGAGCAGGAATTAAGCTTGGAGATGATGATACGTCTCCAAGGTATCTATAATTTATGAAGTATTCATGCTATTATATTATCCATCGTAGATATTTTATATGCATTTATATGCTATTTTATATGATTTTTGGGACTAACCTATTAACGTAGAGCCCAGATCGGAAGTTCCACCGCCGCAAGCCTCTATAGCCACGAGAAACCAATCTAGGCCCTCTCTAGCACCCTTCCAGAGGGGGCCATCATCACCGGAGGCCATGGGGAAGGATCCCGGAGGGGCCATCATTGCCATGAAGGCCAAGGACCAGAGTGAGAACCTCTCCCCATCTAGGGGGAGCCCATGGAGGAGGAAGCACAAGGGGGAGGACCTCTCCTCCTCTCTCTCGGTGGCGTTGGAGTGCCATCGGGAGGGGAATCATCGCCGCGGTGATCGTCTTCATCAACATCACCATCATCATCACCATCCTCATCTATTTTACGTGGTCCACTGTCCTGCACCCCGCTGTAATCCCTACTTGAACATGGTGCTTTATGCCACATATTATGATTCAATGATGTGTTGCCATCCTATGATGTTTTGAGTACATATCCTTTTTCTTTTAGTTGATTGATGATCTAGATTGGTACGAGTTGTATGTTTTATTTTGGTGCTGTCCTATTGTGCCCTCCGTTTCGCTTATAGTGGGTTGCTTGAGTGACAAAAGCATAAACCCGAGTAAGGGGGTTGTGGCGTATGGGATAAAGGGGACTTGATGCTTTAATGCTATGGTTGGGTTTTACCTTAATGATCTTTAGTAGTTGCGGATGCTTGCTAGAGTTCCAATCATGAGTGGATACGATCCAAGAAGAGAAATTATGTTAGCTTATGCCTCTCCCTCATATGAAATTGCAATGACGACTACCAGTCTTGTTAATAATTGCCTAGTATAATTCCGCACACCGATCCATCATTATTCCACACTCGCTATTTACAATATTTAGTAATACATTCTAACTTTATGATAACAACACCTAATTCTATATTTTAGCTCTCCGATATCATGCAAAGTTATCCTCTTCATACCCACAACATAGTTTTATTTCGCGTATCTAGTTGGAAGCAAATGTTCGGTGTACGTAGAGTCGTATCAGTGGCAGATAGAATTTGAGAGAATATTGATCTTACCTTTAGCTCCTTGTGGGTTTGAGACTCCATACTTATCACTTCCACCTTTGGAAATTGCTATGATGATTCCTTGCACTTGGGGATTATCAATAGCATATTTATCGTTCAGTTTTATTGCTATTGCTTTCTTCATGTCAAATACATATTCCTTCGACTATGAGATTATGTAACTCCCGGATACTGGAGGAATGCCTTGCGTGCTATCAAACGTCACAACATAACTGGGTGATTATAAAGATGCTCTATAGGTATCTCCGAAGGTGTTTGTTGGGTCTGCATAGATCGAGATTGAAATTTGTCACTCCGAGTATCGGTGAGGTATCTCTGGCCCTCTAGGTAATACACATCATAAGAAGCCTTCAAGCAAAGTGACTAATGAGTTAGTTGTATGATGATGTATTATGGAACAAGTAAAGAGACTTGCCAGTAACGATATTGAACTAGGTATGAAGATACTGATGATCGAATCTCGGGCAAGTAACATACCGATGATAAAGGGAATAACCTATGTTGTCATAATGGTTCGACCTATAAAGATCTTCGTAGAATATGTGGGGGCCAATATGAGCATCCAGGTTCCACTATTGGTTGTTGACCTGAGAGGTGTCTCGGTCATGTCTACATAGTTCTCGAACCCGTAGGGTCCGCACGCTTAACGTCGATGACGATATTGTATTATATGAGTTATGTCATTTGGTGACCGAATGTTGTTCGGAGTCCCGGATGAGATCACGGACATGACGAGGGGTCTCGAAATGGTCGAGAGATAAAGACTGATTTATAGGACGATGGTATTAGGACAAGGAAGTGTTCCGCAGGGTATCAGGTACATATTGGGTCACCGGAAAGGAGTTTCGGGCAACCCCGGCAAAAATATGGGCTTAATGGGCCGAGGGAGGAGCGGACCAGCCCACAAGGGCTGGTGTGCCCCTTTCCCTGGCCGTAGGTCCTAGAGGAAGGAAAGGAGGGGGCACCACCTCTTCCCACCTTTCCCCCTTGGTGGGAGAAAGGAAAGGGGGGGGGGGGGGGGCACCTCCTCCTTCCTTCCCCTCATCGCCAAAAGAAGGAAAGGTGTCTGCCGGAACTCATCTACTTCCTCGACACTTTGATAGATCAAGAGTTCGAGGGACGTCATCGAGCTGAACGTGTGCAGAACTCGGAGGTGCCATACGTTCGGTGCTTGATCGGTCGGAAAGATAAGAAGTTCGACTACATCAACCGCTTTGTCAAACGATTCCGCTTTCGGTCTACGAGGATACATAGACACACTCTCCCCTTCTTGTTGCTATACATCTCCTAGATAGATCTTGCGTGAGTGTAGGAATGTTTTTGAAATTGCATGCTACATTTCCCAACAGTGGTATTAGAGCCAGGTCTATGCGTAGATGATATGCACGAGTAGAACACAAAGAGTTGTGGGCGGTGAGGGAGTCCTGGATTAGGGGGTCCTCGGACACCCGGGCTATGTACTTATGCCGGACTGTTGGACTATGAAGATACAAGATTGAAGACTTTGTCCCGTGTCCGGGTGGGACTGTCCTTTGCGTGGAAGGCAAGCTTGGCAATTTGGATATGTAGATTTCCTTCTCTATAACCGACTCTGTGTAACCCTAGCCCCCTTCGGTGTCTATATAAACCGGAGGGTTTAGTCGACAAGGACACTCATAATCATAGGCTAGCTTCTAGGGTTTAGCCTCTACGATCTCTTGGTAGATCAAATCTTGTAATAATCATATCATCAAGATCAATCAAGCAGGAAGTAGGGTATTACCTCCATCGAGAGGGCCCAAGCCTGGGTAAACATTGTGTCCCCCACCTCCCGTTACCATTATCCTTAGATGCACAGTTTGGGACCCCCTACCCGAGATCCGCCAGTTTTGACACCGACATTGGTTCTTTCATTGAGAGTTCCACTGTGTCGTCACGGTAAGGCTTGATTGCTCCTTCAATCATCCACAACAATGCGATCCAGGGTGAGGTTTTCCTCCCCGGACAGATCTTTGTATTCGGCGGCTTCGCACTGCGGGCCAACTCGCTTGGCCATCTGGAGCAGATCGATAGCTACGCCCCTGGCCATCAGGTCAGGTTTGGAAGCCTGAACTACACCGCCGACATCCGCAGAGATTTGATCTTCGATGGATTCGAGCCCATCACAAGTGCGCCCTATAGTCGTGATGAGCATGGCCTAGATCTGCCATATGACTGTGTTCAGGAGATCGCACCTGCAGCTGCCCTGGCTTTAAATCCAGAGCAGATCGTGCCATCCGAGGACGGGTGGATGGACCCCACCATGGAGGCCGCACACTCAGCAGCGATAGAGCCGAACACAGATCCCACTCCCAAGGAGATCTGCATCATCGGACCCTCGGACTCGTCTCCGGCCATAGGCTCCGAACCGCGTGCATCCGTGCCATCGAACCTGATTGGGCACCGATCATGGAGTTTTCCTCCGCGGATATCTTTTAGCACTCGCCCTTGGGCGACGTGCTAAACTCATTAAAATCTCTCTCCCTGTCAGGAGACTCTTGGCTGAACTATGTCCGGCTCGAGTGGGAAGCAGACGACGAAGAAATTCATTATCCACCCACCACCCACTTAGTAGCCACTGTCGACGACTTAACCGACATGCTTGATTTCGACTATGAAGACATCGATAGTATGGACGACAATGCCGGAGAAAAACAGGAACCACCGCCCACAGGGCGCTGGACAGCCACCTCATCATATGATATATATATATATATATATATATATATATATATATGGTGGACACACCCAAAGAAAGCAATAGCGATGAGGCAACGAAGGATAATCCCCTTGAGAAGCAATCTAAGCGCCGGCGTCAGCAGCGCCGCTCTAAACCCCGCCATAGCAAAAATAGCGATACCGGCACAAGAGACAATAGCACTCTTCGAGCAAGCCAGACGGGAGGATGGGCAAGCTAGCCCTGATAAACAGGCAATGGATGGAGACTCGGAGGACGACAATTACATGCCTCTCTCCGAAGATGAGGTGAGCCTCGGCGACGAGGAATTTATCATGCCTGAGAATCCCGTCGAGCAGGAGCGCTTCAAGCACGGGCTTATAGCCACTGCAAAAATCCTGAAGAGAATACAACAGCAGATTCAAGCTGATCAAGATCTGCTAACTGATAGATGGACTGAGGTCCTGGCAGCCGAGGAATACGGACTCGAGCGCCCAACCAAAAGTTACCCGAAGCGCACTTGTTACCTCAATTCGATGAGGAGGCACTAGAGCCTACACTACCAGCGCAGGATGCGGCTGACCGGCCACCTCGTGGCTGAGATAAAGCGGCGTATCAGCCCGAACACCAGCCCACACCCCGTAGCCAAACAAATAAAAATACGAAGGCCCGGGGCTACACGCATGATCTGCGAGACAAATTGGAAAACAAAGCAGGACAGTGAAGATCGATCTACGGATCACAGGGGCGCTCCCCAACGCGTGACGACGACTGCCATGCCGGATATACTAAATACAAATCCGGCCGGGCCAAATACAACAGACCAGACTCATTTGGACTGCGTCGTCATGTATCCCGGCATAGAGGCGCCGCACACCCCCTATGCTTCACTGACGAAGTAATGGAGCATGAATTCCCAGAAGGGTTTAACCCCGTGAATATCGAGCCCTACGATGGAACTACAGACCCCGCGGTATGGATAGAAGATTTCCTTCTCCACATTCACATGTCCCGCGGCGATGATCTACATGCCATCAAGTACCTCCCACTAAAACTCAAGGGACCGGCTCGGCATTGGCTGAATAGTCTGCCGGCAAACTCCATTGGAAGTTGGGAGAACCTGGAAGACGCATTCCTGGATAACTTCCAGGGCACTTATGTGCGACCACCGGATGCTGATGATTTAAGTCATATAACCCAACAGCCCGGAGAGTCAGCCAGGAAATTCTGGACTTGGTTCCTAACTAAAAAGAATCAAATTGTCGACTGTCCGGATGCCGAAGCCCTAGCGGCCTTTAAGCATAACATCCATGACGAGTGGCTTGCCCGACACCTCGGCAAAGAGAAGCCGAAGTCCATGGCAGCCCTCATGACACTAATGACCCTCTTTTGTGCGGGCGAGGATAGCTGGTTGGCCCGTAGCAACAGCACATCAAGAAATCATAGTGCCTTAGATGCCAGAGATAGCAACGGCAAGCCCCGACGCAACAAACATAATCATCAGAATAACGACGATAACACCGAAGACACGGCCGTCAATGCAGGATTCAGTGGCTCTAAGTCCGATCAGCGGAAAAATCCATTCAAAAGGAACAATCCGGGCCCGTCCAGTCTGGACCACATACTCGACCGTCCATGCCAAATTCATCCCACCCCAGGAACACTAGCCAATCATACCAACAGAGAATGCTGGGTCTTCAAACAAGCCGACAGGTCAGGTGACGAAAACAGGGAGAAGGGGTCGCAAAGCGATGATGACGACGAGGAGCCCCGGCCACCGAACACAGGAGGGCAAAAGAAATTTCCCCCGCAAATCAAAACGGTGAACATGATAACCGCCACCCATATTTCCAAGCGGGAGTGGATGTGCACTCTTTGGGATGAGGTGCAAAGGAGCCAGTCGCCCCAAAATACCACCCATGGTCGTCCGGCCTGATCACCTTTGACCATATGGATCGCCCGACCAATACCAGGGCAATTCGGCTGCACTAGTCGTTGACCCAATAATTGACGGATTCCACCTCACACGAGTCCCTATGGACGGAGGCACCAGTCTGAACCTGCTGTATCAGGACACAACGTGCAAGATGGGTATCGATCCTTCAATGATCAAACCCACTAAAACCACCCTTAAAGGTGTTATACCAGGTGTGGAGGCTCGTTGTACAGGCTCCATCACTCTGGAGGTAGTCTTCAGACCACCGGATAACTACCGCAACGAAGAGTTAATCTTTGACATCGTCCCTTTTCGCAGCAACTATCATGCATTGCTCGGACAAACCGCGTTTGCTCGATTCAACGTAGTGCCACATTATGCCTACCTTAAGCTCAAGATGCCCGGTCCGCGCGGCATCATAACAGTTAATGGCAGGGCCGAACGCTCCCTGCATGGCAAAGAATACACCCCCGTCTTAACAGTAGAAACACAGAGTGGCAACTTTCAATCGAACCTTGAGTCGACAGCCAAGCTTACGGACACCATCAAAGGAGTCTGAACTACTTCGCGGTAGGATAGCCTGGTTCGTCAAGAGCTCAATTAAACACTTCAGCAGTAAACGGAGGCAAAGCTAGGCTAAGTCATATAATGCGGCTTAACCGCTCCGTGGCACACCAATGTTTTTTGCATTTTCTTTGCAGGTCCACTTTTGTGTAGGCCATGACTGGCGACATGGCGACTAGACCCGTGAGGGGACGAATATACCAAGGAGGGAACCAGCTTGAGCACGTAAGGGAATCCTTAGATATGCCCCTCGATGACCATCTGATTACAACCCGGATCCACACACAGCCTCCCCCGCCTGGCCTCAACAGGTTCGAAGTCATATTTCTTTTTATCACATTACTTGTACGCGTACGCATCGACGTATTGTTCTATTGCAACATGTGGCTTTATATGATGCTTATTTGCTGTTGTTTCTTATTGACACTCTTCGTCAAATGGCATCCATACACTATGATATGCCTTAATATGTAGGGGCCTCGTTGTACCCATAATACGGCAATAAAGTCCGAACACCTTCATGGTCGTTCGGCACCCCGAACTTATAGCATTATATGCATCAGCTCTGAATCATGTCTTGGGTCAATAGTTGGGTTGCCCGGCTCCTGTGCTTGCTACCCTACATTCCGCCATATCGGCTAGGGTAGTAAAGGGAGAACTACTGCGATTGCGTCCCAGTTCTTCCGGACGAGAGCCCTAGTAGAGAAAGCCGAAAATTGACTGTCATGATACGGCGAGAGCTGGTCAGCTGTTCGAGAGGTTACAAAATCTTTAAGGATTTCTCCCGCATTATGCGATAACTAATGCAGCGTGCGATGGATCGGCTTCTCTTCCGATCAGGTGCTTATAGAACCCCTAGTGCGGTCTTCCGAACACCAGGGGCTGCGCCTACCTTTATTTTGTCAAACTCGTATGGCTAAGTGAGAGTGATAAAGCCTTATAGTCCGATTGCCTGGTTCGTTGTGCTGAACACCTCCTTCAAGGACCCAAAACTGGGGTAAAGAGTGCTCAGGTTTATCCCGAACACCCCCGTACTGCCTACATGGGGGCAGAAGCCGACGACTGGCCAACTCTCAGGATTAATATATAAAACGGCCGCACAGGAGGTAAAACTTTCAAATAACAGGCACTAAATAATAGAAACGACCTTGTTTAAACATTACATAGGATAACATGAATGTATTCATGGGAATATAATGTCCTTGGCGCATTGCTCCGCCACAAGGCGGGATCCTTTCAGGACACTATCATAATATAACTCGGGCTTGCGGTGCTCCTTCCCCTCCGACAGTCCTTCGGTCATCAGATATGCTGCGTGCCAGCTCCGTGAATACCCCTGGAGAAATCCGAATTCAAATTAGTAACCGTGATTTTCTCCCTTCAAATATTTTCTTTGCATAGAAAAAGCCTTACCCGCCGCGATCTTCCTCGCCTCCTGGATTTCCTGCAGGGCACCTTGGGCTTCCCCGTGGGCATCGCGTGCGGCTTGACGAGCCTTGGTGAGTTCGGATTCTTTCCCCGTTAAACTCTGCTCCAAGGTCTCTCATTTCTTCACGGCCTCTTGGAGCTCTTGCTCAGCTTCAATAACCATGGCCTCGTGCTTTTCGCGAAGAGCCTGCTCTGTGGCTGTCTTCTTCTCGGCCACGGCCACAACCTTCTTAAGTGACTCAACTTCGGCAATCGCCCGTAGAGCACATCATGAAAATATTTTCATCATACTAAATTATCCATTCGCGCTTATCGCGAGCAAGGTTTTTTGCATACATTGGTTATCCTCCAACTGCTTTTTCAATTGGCCAAGTTCTTCTTCGCCCCGCTCCAGACTCTGCTTCAGTCCGGAGACTTCTGGAGTATGAGAGGTGGCAGTCGCTACAGACGCCTGCTTGTAAAAGAGGGAGAAGTGCCATAAGGTGAGTCTCCTGCGAACATATATTTGATCCTCTGTCCGGTTCTTTCTTTCACCGAACAGTGTATCAGGGGCTACTACCTATACTATAACACTCTTTGAAACCTCACAAAACATACCTCAAATCCCATTATAAGGCCGATGCAGGCTTCATTTAGCCCATTCTCAGTGGACTGAATCTTCTCAATCACCGCACCCATAAGGGCACGGTGTTCTTCAATGATGGAGGCGCTCTTCAGCGCCGGCGATAAGGTATCCGGCATCTCTGGTTGGGCAGAGGTTGCCGGTGGAACAGGCGCACCCCCTCCTTTCGCGGGAGGCTGCCTGCCTGATTCCGGAGCCGTATCGGTCTCCGGAATTGTGACCATCTGGGGGCCAGATTCGAGATAGCCCCCGCCGTCGATATCCATGGGAGCTTTTTCACCCATGTGTCTAGCCACTGAAGTTTTACCCCCTGGCGCCGCCTTGACGATCTTTTCGCCCCCTCCTTGGCCTGGGTTCGTCTGGGACGATGCCTCAGTGTCGCTGACGTGTTTTGGGGAAGGGGCCTTCGAGGGTGTCCGGCTGTCCATAGCATCCGAGCCCAATACATCAGGTCATATATGTCTGGAGGGCCTGAGTTGCCTGGAGAGTATTGATTGTGGTGGGTGGGTGGGGTAAAATTTGAATCCCGACCCACGTCAATGCTTGGAGCATGAAAAATCTCCAAAGTGACTGGTTTGGATCCGGGGAGATCCAAGTGCTCCCCCGATCCTGTACCCGAGCCCGAGTTCGGGGGACTTGGAGTCTCGCCTGGAGGGAGAGTATCCGGCTTGAGAGGTTCGGAGATCTTAACATATTTGGTTCTCAACATAGGGGGAGAAGTGTCCTCGGCTCGTTCCTCAACAACCGCTACCAGGTGGGTGATCGGCGGGCGATAAATCTCCCTCTGGTCGGGCTTAAGCCCGATCCGACCATAATCTATGGAGACCCCAGGGTGGAGATGCGGTCTAGCAGCTCGTTCAAGGACAAGACGTCTACCGAATCCATCTTTTCGGAGTATTCAAGACCGATGCGGAGACGGTGTTCGGCAGTCGTAGGGGGTGCTATAGGCTTGACGGCCGTACGGGCGCCTACGATGAAACAACCGAGCTGGAGGGTTTGGCCAGAGGTCAGGCTCCTTCCAGACGTAATGTTGTTGTTGATGACTAGGCGATCCATAGATCGCTTTTTTGGGACTACACAACAAAGCTCTCAATGAAAGCACCAATGTCGGTGTCAAAACCAGAAGATCTCGGGTAGGGGCCCAAGTTGTGCATCTAAGGATCGATGGTATCAGTGGACGAAGGGACACTATGTTTACCCAGGTTTGGGCCCTCTTCAAGGAGGTAAACCCCTACGTCCTGCTTGATTGTATTTGATGAGTATAGGGGTTCCAAGAGTTGATCTACCTCGAGATCGCAATGGCTATACCCTAACTTGTCTAGCCTATGAGTATTATGAGGATAGCCTCTACGGATTAACCCCTCTAGTTTATATACACAATAGAGGGGCCTAGGGTTTGTACAAAGTTGGTTCACAAGGGAAAGAAACAATACATCCGGACTCTAATCTTGCCGTCCATGCATACAGGAGTCCTTCCCGAACACGGAGTGATGACCCTTAGCTTTATCCTCACGACCCATCCAGTCCGGCCCACATCCTCGAGCCGGACACTTGAGGACCCCCGAAACCAGGACTCCCTTACACACCCCTCCCACGAGCTCAGGTGAAAGCTTCAGATCCCCCTATTCTGGCAATGACGACATCGTGGTGGTGTGAACCCACCTGAAGGCATCGTTCGGGGGTTGCTCAAGCTGTGGTGGAGTTAGCGGCGGTTCGATGACGATGTGTGTTTGCCAGGCTTCATCTTCGATAGCCTACTTGGTTCCTAGTGTGGATATGAAGGAAATATGCCCTAGTGGCAATAATAAAGTTGTTATTTTATGTTTCCCAATTTCATGATAAATGTTTGTTATTCATGCTAGAATTGTATTAACCGGAAACTTGATACATGTGTGGATACATAGACAATACACCATGTCCCTAGTAAGCCTCTACTAGAGTAGCTCGTTAATCAAAGATGGTTAAGTTTCCTAACCATAGACATGTGTTGTCATTTGTTGAACAGGATCACGTCATTGGGAGAATGATGTGACGGATAAGACCCATCCGTTAGCATAGCAGATACGTCTCCAACGTATCTACAATTTATTAATTATTCATGCTATTATATTATCCATCGTAGATGTTTTATATGCATTTATATGCTATTTTATATGATTTTTGGGACTAACCTATTAACCTAGAGCCCAGTGCCAGTTTCTATTTCCCCCCTTGCTTTTGTGTTTTATAGAAAAGGAATACGAACGGAGTCCAATTGACGTGCCAATTTTTGATGATTTTTGATGGACCAAAAGAAGCCCCTGGAGTAAAAGAGTTGGGCCAGAAGAGTCTTGTGGGCGGCACGCACCCCCCTGGGCATGGGCCCTATCTTGTGGACGATTCGGAGACCCTCCTGACGTGAGACCGACGCCAAAACTTCCTATAAATACAGAAACCTCCAGAAAATAACCTAGATCGGAAGTTCCGCCACCGCAAGCCTTTGTAGCCATGAGAAATCAATCTAGGCCCTCTCTGGCACCTTGTCGGAGGGGGCCATCATCACCGGAGGCCATGGGGAAGGATCCCGGAGGGGCCATCATCACCATGAAGGCCAAGGACCAGAGGGAGAACCTCTCCCCATCTAGGGGGGAGGCCATGGAGGAGGAAGCACAAGGGGGAGGACCTCTCCTCCTCTCTCTCGGTGGCGCCAGAGTGCCATCGGGTGGGGAATCATCGCCGCGGTGATCGTCTTCATCAACATCACCATCATCATCACCATCCCCATCTATTTTATGCGGTCTACTCTCCCGCACCCCGCTGTAATCCCTACTTGAACATGGTGCTTTATGCCACATATTATGATCCAATGATGTGTTGCCATCCTATGATGTTTTGAGTAGATATCCTTTATCTTTTGGTTGATTGATGATCTAGATTGGTACGAGTTGTATCTTTTATTTTGGTGCTGTCCTATTGTGCCCTCCGTGTCGTGCAAGCGTGAGGGATTCCCGCTATAGGGTGTTGCAATACGTTCATGATTCACTTATAGTGGGTTGCTTGAGTGACGGAAACATAAACCCGAGTAAGGGGTTGTGGCATATGGGATAAAGGGGACTTGATGCTTTAATGCTATGGTTGGGTTTTACCTTAATGATCTTTAGTAGTTGCGGATGCTTGCTAGAGTTCCAATCATAAGTGCATATGATCCAAGAAGAGAAAGTATGTTAGCTTATGCCTCTCCCTCATATGAAATTGCAATGACGACTACCGGTCTTGTTAACAATTGCCTGGGATAATTCTGCACACCGATCCATCATTATTCCACACTCGCTATTTATAATATTTAGTAATATATTCTAAATTTATGATAACATCACCTACTTCTATATTTTAGCTCTCCGATATCATGCAAAGTTATCCTCTTCATACCCACAACGTAGTTTTATTTCTCGTATCTAGTTGGAAGCAAACGTTCGGTGTACGTAGAGTAGTATCAGTGGCAGATAGGACTTGAGAGAATATTGATCTTACCTTTAGCTCCTTGTGGGTTTGACACTCCATACTTATCACTGCCACCTTTGGAAATTGCTACGATGATTCCCTGCACTTGGGGATTATCAAGCTCTTTTCTGGCGCCGTTGCCGGGGAGCAATAGCGTGGGGTTGATATTCTCATGTGTGCTTGTTTGCTTTCTTCACTAAGTAGATTTTGTTTTTTCCTTTTTGTTTCTGTTTATTTTTGGGTGAAACATAAAAATATATTTAAAGAATGAAAATACAAAAAAAAATTTACTTGCCTCTCATGCCTACATTTCTTTTCAAAAAGAGAAGTGATTGGAAAGTTATGCATTGAAGAAGTGAGGGTCGACCTTGAGCAATTGTGTCATGCTGAAGGAAACAATGTAGAATTTTTCATGTAAGTTTCTATGTAAATAACTATACCCTTGTATATATCCATTGTATTATAAAAATAATGTGCCAAGCTTTGGTTTTAGGATGATTAGATTGCTTGTTTACTATGTGCAGAACAAAAACAGAAACTTTGGCTGTAGCGCGTGATTTTACATTTTTACTGGAAGGTCAAATGGGTCTGAAACTTTTTGCACATTACTTCTGTACAAATTGTTCAAATTTTCATATTTATTTCATAATTTTTGGAGTTACATAAGTTTACTAAACTTCCAAATTACTACAGACTGTCCTGTTTTTGACAGATTGTGTTTTTCGCGTGTTGTTTGCTTATTTTGATGAATCCATGGCTTGTATCGGGGGGTAAGAACCATAGAGAAGTTGGTATACAGTAGGTTTAACACCAATATAAATAAATAATGATTTCATTACAGTACCTTAAAGTGGTAGTTTGCTTTATTACACTAACAGATCTCACAAAGTTTTTGTTAAAGTTTTGTGTGGACGAAGTGTTCGAAGATCGAGGAGCTATCAATGTGAGAAGAATAAAGAGAGGCAAGAGTTCAAGCTTGGGTATGCACAAGGCACACCAAGTAAATATTTCAAAGGATACTCAAGCATCTAAGCTTGGGGATGCACCGGTTGGCATCCCATCTTTCTTCTTCAACAAATATCGGTATACCTTGGTTTTTGTTTTGTTCACATGATTTGTGTCCTTTGTGTTTTTGTTTTTTTCCTTTAAGAACCATGCTAGTATGAGTTAGACATTCATTGATTTATAGAATACTTCATGTTCTTCACTTATATCTTTTAAGTATGATCTTATAGGGTTGCTCTTTGTGCTTCACTTAAATCTTTTGAGTATGGTTTTATAGAATGCTTCGTGTGCTTCACTTACATATTTTGAGCTTGGATATTGGTAAGTCTATATTAATTTTTTTTTGACCTTGAAGACTGCAGGGCTTACACCCCACAGTATTTTATTGAAAGCAAGACAAAACAGGACTAATACAAAGTTTTCCTCAAGAGGAGGAAAGAACATCAAAAGAAAACTAAACAGGAGAAAAAAGAACCTACAAAATTAAGTCTATATTAATTGTAGAATAATCCATGAACTTCACTTTTATCTTTTGGAGTATGAATAATACTATCATCTAAAGTGGGTTTGGAAGAGTGTCAACTTTAGGAATTAGTGATCCCACTATTCCGAATGGGAAGAATTTTGCTTATGTGGAGAGTAGAAAAATTTCTATGCTTGTAGATCATGAAACGAATGCTTTATGTGATGGTTATATTGTTGAATCCATTCATTATGCTACTAAAAATTTTTATGAGGGAGTAATTT
Organism: Triticum timopheevii; assembly: GCA_963921465.1. Classification (NCBI taxonomy): domain Eukaryota; kingdom Viridiplantae; phylum Streptophyta; class Magnoliopsida; order Poales; family Poaceae; genus Triticum; species Triticum timopheevii. The sequence goes on from OY997272.1 coordinate 177,388,721, forward strand.
ATGCTTGTAGGAGTTGCAATAATACCAAGTTTCCTCTCTATGTGCTTAAAGTTTTGAAGTTATACTTGTTTCGCCTTCCTATGCTAGTTGATTCTTGTTCCTATAAATTATGTGCTCACAAAATCCCTAGGCATAGGAAGTGGGTTAGATTTAAATGTGCTAGTCATATTCTTCATGATGCTCTCTCTATCTTTCAATTCTTTTCTTTTATGTCAGCATCATTGAAATCATCATGCCTAGCTAAAAGGCATTAAAGAAAAGGGCTTGTTGGGAGACAACCCAATATCTACCCTTGCTGTATTTGTGTGTTTAAATGATTAAGCTACTGTACTAATCATGTTTTATAGCTTTTTTTTTCAATAAATTGCCAAGTAAGACCTTGGGGAAGACTTGGGTGAAAGTTAATGTGATCTTGCTGTAAAAAACAGAAACTCTGCGCTCACGGGATTAGCTGCCATTTTTTACATAAGAGTGATTTTGAGTTGATTCTTTTTGAAGAAGATTAATAGACAAATTCCTCACGTCTACCAATTTATATCATAATTTTTGGAGTAGCAGAAGTATGGTTGTTGTTCAGATCATTACAGACTGTTCAATTTCTGACAGATTCTGTTTTCATTGCATAGTTTGCTTGTTTTCTAGTTTCTATGGCTTATATTTCTCAATATAAATTGTACAAATGATATGGTACAGTAGGAATTGTGTGAGAACAATATGAACCTTGTCTTTGACAGTACCAAAGTGAATGGTTTACTCTTTATCATACTAACCTATCTCACGAAGTTCCGTTAAGTTTTGTGTGATTGAAGTTTTCAAGCTTTGGGTGAGATATTGATATGAGGAGAATAACGAGTGGAAAGACCCTAAGCTTGGGGATTACCAAGGCACCCCAAGGTAATATTCAAGGAATACTCAAGCTCCTAAGCTTGGGGATGCCCTGGAAGGCATCCCCTCTTTCGTCTTCAAAACTATCGGTATACTTTACTCGGAGCTATATTTTTATTCGTCACATGATATGTGTTTTGCTTGGAGCATATTTTCAATTTTACTTGCTATGTGAATAAAATCATTGGATCTTAAATATTGAATGAAAAATAATCCTCCCATGGCTAGTTAATTATTTGACTACTCAGCGTTCTTCACTTATATCTTTTTGGAGTAGTTTGTCATTTACTCACGTGCTTCACGTATATCCTATGAGTAAATGGTTGAATGAATTGAGTATCATAAATCTGAATTTATATATGTTTCGTATGCTTATACCATGGGGAGTAATGACTTCACACAAAATAAGTATAGGTAGTAAACTTATTGAAAGTCAGCAAACGCAGAATTGGTCACTTGAACAATTCACGAAAGAATATTGAAGGAAGAGAGATTTCACATATAAATATACTATCTTGGACATCTTTTGTAATTGTGAGCACTCATTAAAATATGACATGCTAAAAGGTTGATGTTGGACAAGGAAGACAACTTAATGGGATATGTTATCCTATATCCGAAACGTTATATTGCCTTGGCTCATCCAACATGTTGAGCTTGCCTTTCCCTCTCATGCTAGCCAAATTCTTTGCACCAATTAGAAATTCTACTTGTGCTTCCAAACATCCCTTAAACTAGTTTTGCCATGAAAGTCCACCATACCTACCTATGGATTGAGTAAGATCCTTCAAGTAAGTTGTCATCGGTGCATGCAATAAAAATTGCTCTCTAAATATGTATGATCTATTAGTGCAAAGAAAATAAGCTTTATACAAACTTGTGATAGGGAAGAAATAAAACCGACGGACTGCATAATAAAGGTCTATATCACAAGAGGCAACATAAAGTGCCGTTCTTTTGCATTAAGATTTTGTGCATCCAACCTTAAAATCGCATGATGATACGTCTCCAACGTATATATAATTTTTGATTGCTCCATGCTAATTTATCTACTGTTTTGGACTATATTGGGCATTATTTTCCACTTTTATATTATTTTTGGGACTAACCTATTAACCGGAGGCCCAGCCCAGAATTGCTGTTTTTTGCCTATTTCGGTGTTTCGTAGAAATGGAATATCAAACGGAGTCCAAACGGAATCAAACCTTCGGGAACGTGATTTTCTCACCGAACGTGATCCAGGAGACTTGGACCCTACTCTAAGAAGTGCCAGAGGCAGTCACGAGGGTGGAGGGCACGCCCCCTGGGCACGCCCCCTACCTCGTGGGCCCCCTGCTACTCCATCGACGTACTCCTTCCTCCTATATATACCTACGTATCCCCAAACGATTAGAAGAGGAGCCAAAAACCTAATTCCACCGCCGCAACCTTCTGTATCCACGAGATCCCATCTTGTGGCCTGTTCCGGAGCTCCGCGGAGGGGGCATCCACCATGGAGGGCTTCTACATCAACACCATAGCCCCTCCGATGAAGTGTGAGTAGTTTACTTCAGACCTTCGGGTCCATAGCTAGTAGCTAGATGGCTTCTTCTCTCTTTCTGGATCTCAATACAATGTTCTCCCCCTCTCTCGTGGAGATCTATTCGATGTAATCTTCTTTTTGCGGTGTGTTTGTTGAGACTGATGAATTGTGGGTTTATGATCTAGTATTATCTATGGAAAATATTTGATTCTTCTCTGAATTCTTTTATGTATGATTGAGTTATCTTTGCAAGTCTCTTCGAATTATCCTTTTTGGTTTGGCCAACTAATTGGTAGTTCTTGCAATGGGAGAAGTGCTTAGCTTTGGGTTCAATCTTGCGGTGTCCTTACCCAGTGACAGAAAGGGTTGCAAGGCACGTATTGTATTGTTGCCATCGAGGATAACAAGATGGTTTTTTTATCATATTGCATGAATTTATCCCTCTACATCATGTCATCTTGCTTAAAGTGTTACTCTGTTTTTAACTTAATACTCTAGATGCATGCTGGATAGCGGTCGATGAGTGGAGTAATAGTAGTAGATGCAGAATCATTTCGATCTACTTGTCTTGGACGTGATGCCTATATACATGATCATTGCCTAGATATACTCATAACTATGCTCAATTCTGTCAATTGCTCAACAGTAATTTGTTCACCCACCATAGAATATCTATGCTCTTGAGAGAAGCCACTAGTGAAACCTATGGCCCCCGGGTCTATTCTCATCATATCAATCTCTATCGCTTTATTTATTTGCTTTGCTTTTTACTTTGCATCTATCTATCAAAAATACCAAAAAAATTATTTATCATCTCTATCAGATCTCACTCTCGTAAGTGACCGTGAAGGGATTGACAACCCCTAATCGCGTTGGTTGTGAGTAGCTATCGTTTTGTGTAGGTACGAGGGACTTGTGCGTGGTCTCTTACTGGATTGATACCTTGGTTCTCAAAAACTGAGGGAAATACTTACACTACTTTGCTGCATCATCCTCTCCTCTTCGGGGAAATCCAAAGCAGTTCTCAAGAGGTAGCAAGAAGAATTTCTGGCGCTGTTGCTGGGGAGGCTCACGCAAGCAAGTCAACTATACCAAGTACCCATCGCAATCCCTATCTCTCGCATTACATTATTTGCCATTTGCCTCTCGTTTTCCTCTCCCCCACTTCACCCTTGCCGTTTTATTTGCCCTCTCTTTCCCAATCTCCTCCTCTCTTTCCCGTTTTCTTTTCTCGTTGCCTTTATGTTTGCTTGTGTGTTAGTTTGCTTGCTTGTCATTATGTCTGAAATTGGGGAAATTATTGCCGACATGGGCGATAATAATATCATGGAAAATTCTGAAGCTCCCGCTGAAGAATCCCCTACCTATCATACAGAAGGATTTCGAATCGGTAGTGGTAATATTATTGGAAAAGGAGTTATTCAAGATTTCTTTACTTGTGCCGGTGCTTTGCCCTCTATGGGCAGTTCTATTCTTCATAGAACTAGCAGTCTTGCTGATGCCATTGCCATGCTTATCGTTGAACTTGAAAGGCAATTTATGCATATGCACCCTTCTATACAAAGGATTTTCCTAGAATTTTCTAATATCGAACACTCCTCTGTTAAGCGTGCCGCTACTATATTTTTGGCTCATGAATTAAGATTTATAATAAAAGAGGCCAAAGAAATCTTTGCGCATTATAGGGTGGACGCTGGCCGTCCTCCCATAGAATCTATCCTCTTTGATCAAGAAGAAATTATGCGTTTTCAATCTCTTGATTATGTTGCTTTCAATGAAAACCTTAGAAAAAAGGTGCCAACCAATATTTTAATTGATAGAATCTCTGAACTTAATGATGATTTGGCTATTCGAAATAATGAGTTAGGATACTCTCTTGAGTGTAGACTCACAAGGTTCTGTCAAAAGAACGCTTATAATGATGAATTGGTTGTGCATTATGAAGGGCCGAAAGAGGAACCTATACCTCCTAAAATTGATCTTGGTGATTTTTGCCCTATTAAATTTAGCCCTTTTGATTACTTTTGCTTACCTCAAAGAAAACTTGCTGCCGAACATAGAGAATATGAAATGAGTTTCACCGATCTATCTTATTACTACGGCACTACCTAGATCTATCCTTGCTTTTATGCCTAGCTAGGGGCGTTAAACGATAGCGCTTGTTGGGAGGCAACCCAATTTTATTTGTGATTTTTGTTTTTGCTTCTGTTTAGGAATAAATAATCCATCTAGACTCTGTTTGGATGTGGTTTTATATTTTAAGTAGTGTTTATGCCAAGTAGAACCTATAGGATAACCTACGATGATAGTTGATTTGATTCTGCTGAAAAACAGAAACTTTGCACGCACGAATATAATTTTGTTAAATCACAGGAACGTGCTTTTGCATTGATTATTTTTGATTCTGTTCAATAAACAAATTTTCCAGGACTTCCTATTTTGGTAGAATTTTTGGAGTTCCAGAAGTTTGCGTTAGTTACAGATTGCTACAGACTGTTCTGTTTTTGATAGATTCTGTTTTACGTGTGTTGTTTGCTTATTTTGATGAATCTATGGCTAGTAAAATAGTTTATAAACCATAGAGAAGTTGGAATACAGTAGGTTTAACACCAATATAAATAAATAATGAGTTCATTACAGTACCTTAAGTAGTTCTTTGTTTTCTTTCTCTAACGGAGCTCACGAGATTTCTGTTGAGTTTTGTGCTGTGAAGTTTTCAAGTTTTGGGTGAATTCTTTTGATGGATTATGGAACAAGGAGTGGAAAGAGACTAAGCTTGGGGATGCCCATGGCACCCCCAAGATAATCCAAGGACACCAAAAAGTCAAAGCTTGGGGATGCCCCAGAAGGCATCCCCTCTTTCGTCCACTTTCATCGGTAATTTACTTGGAGCTATATTTTTATTCACCACATGATATGTGTTTTGCTTGGAGCGTCTTGTATTATTTGTGTCTTTGCTTGTTAGTCTACCACAATCATCCTTGCTGTACACACCTTTTGAGAGAGCCATACATGAATTGGAACTTGCTAGAATACTCTATGTGCTTCACTTATATCTTATGAGCTTGATAGTTTTGCTCATAGTACTTCACTTATATCTTTTGAGCGTGATAATTTTTGCTCTAGTGCTTCACTTATATCTTTTAGAGCACGGTGGTGGATTTATTTTAAGAAACTATTGATCTCTCATACTTCACTTAGATTATTTTGAGAGTCGTTAATAGCATGGTAATTTGCTTAATGTTAATATACTTGGTGTTCAAGATATGTGAAACTTTCTTTTGAGTGCGTTGAATACTAAGATAAGTTTGATGCTTGATAATTGTTTCGAGATATGGAGGTGATAATATCAAAGTTGTGCTAGTTGGGTAATTATGAATTCAAAGAATGCTTGTGTTGAAGTTTGCAAGTCCCGTAGCATGCACGTATGGTTAAAGTTGTGTAACAAATTTGAAACATGAAGTGTACCTGGCTTGTGCATCCTTATGAGTGGCGGTCGGGGACGAGCGATGGTCTTTTCCTACCAATCTATCCCCCTAGGAGCATGCATGTAGTACTTGATTTTTGATGACTTCTAAATTTTTGCAATAAGTATATGAGTTCTTTTGACTAAGAGTCCATGGATTATACGCATTCTCACCTTTCCACATTTGCTAGCCTCTTCGGTACCCTGCATTGCCCTTTCTCACATTGAGAGTTGGTGCAAACTTCGCCAGTGCATCCAAACCCCGTGATACGATACACTCTATCACACATAAACCTCCTTATATCTTCCTCAAAACAGCCACCATACCTACCTATCATGGCATTTCCATAGCCATTCCGAGATATATTGCCATGCAACTTCCATCATCATCATCATGACATATATTACTTTTGTCATATTGCCATTGCATGATCATGTAGTTGACATCGTATTTGTGGCAAAGCCACCATGCATTATTTTCATATGTGTCACTCTTGATTTATTGCACCATCCCGGTACACCGTCGGAGGCATTCATATAGATTCATATCTTGTTCTAAGTTTCGAGTTGTAATCCCTATATTGTAATCAATAGAAGTGTGATGATCATCATTATTAGAGCATTGCCCAAAAAAATAAAAAGAAAGGCCAAAAGAAAAAAAAGAAAGGCCCAAAAAAATAAAACATAAAAAGGGAAATGCTACTATCTCTTTTTCCACACTTGTACTTCAAAGTAGCACCCTGTCCTTCATGTAGTGAGTCGCATATATTGTGCTTCAAAGTAGCACCTTGTTCCTCATGTAGTGAGTCTCATAAGTTGTCTTTTCATACTAGTGGGAATTTTTCATTATAGAACTTAGCTTGTATATTCCAACGATGGGCTTCCTCAAATGCCCTAGGTCTTCATGAGCAAGCGAGTTGGATGCACACCCACTAGTTTTGTTTTGTTGAGCATTCATAGCTCTAGTGCATCCGTTGCATGGCAATCCCTACTCCTCATGTTGACATCAATTGATGGGCATCTCCATAGCCCGTTGATTAGCCTCGTCAATGTGAGACTTTCTCCTTTTTTGTCTTCTCCACACAATCCCCATCATCATATTCTATTCCACCCATAGTGCTATATCCATGGCTCACGCTCATGTATTGCGTGAAGGTTGAAAAAGTTTGAGATTATTTAAGTATGAAACAATTGCTTGGCTTATCAGGGGGGGGGTATAGAAGTTGGGAACATCTTTGTGTGACGAAAATGAAGCATAGCCTAACCATATGATTTTGTAGGGATGAACTTTGTTTTGCCATGTTATTTTGAGAAGACATGATTGCTTTGATTAGTATGCTTGAAGTATTTTTTTTATGTCAATATGAACTTTTGTTTTGAATCTTTCGGATCTGAATATTCATATCACAATTAAGAAGATTTACATTGAAATTATGCCAAAGTATCACTCCGCATCAAAAATTCTTTTTTATCATTTACCTACTCGAGGACGAGCAGGAATTAAACTTGGGGATGCCTGATACGTCTCCAACGTATCTATTATTTTTGATTGCTCCAAGCTACTTTATCTACTATTTTGGACTATATTGGGCTTTATTTTCCACTTTTATATTATTTTTGGGACTACCCTATTAACCGGAGGCCCAGCCCAGAATTGCTGTTTTTTTGCCTATTTCAGTGTTTCGAAGAAACAAAATATCAAACGGATTCCAAACGGAATGAAACCTTCGGGAACGTGATTTTCTCACCGAACGTGATCTAGGAGACTTCGACCCTACTCCAAGAAGTGCCAGAGGCAGTCACGAGGGTGGAGGGCGCGCCCCCTACCTCGTGGGCCCCCTGCTGCTCCACCGACGTACTCCTTCCTCCTATATATACCTACGTATCCCCAAACGATCAAAAGAGGAGCCCAAACCTAATTCCACCGCTGCAACCTTCTGTATCCACGAGATCCCATCTTGGGGCCTGTTCCGGAGCTCCGTCGGAGGGGGCATCCACCACGGAGGGCTTCTACATCAACACCATAGCCCCTCCGATGAAGTGTGAGTAGTTTACTTCAGACCTTCGGGTCCATAGCTAGTAGCTAGATGGCTTCTTCTCTCTTTTTGGATGTCAATACAATGTTCTCCCCCTCTCTCGTGGAGATCTATTCGATGTAATCTTCTTTTTGCGGTGTGTTTGTTGACACCGATGAATTGTGGGTTTATGATCCAGTATTATCTATGGAAAATATTTGATTCTTCTCTGAATTCTTTTATGTATGATTGAGTTATATTTGCAAGTCTCTTCGAATTATCCTTTTTGGTTTGGCCAACTAGATTGGTAGTTCTTGCAATGGGAGAAGTGCTTAGCTATGGGTTCAATCTTGTGTTGTCCTTACCCAGTGACAAAAAGGGTTGCAAGGCACGTATTGTATTGTTGCCATCGAGGATAACAAGATGGGGTTTTTATCATATTGCATGAATTTATCCCTCTACATCATGTCCTCTTGATTAAAGCGTTACTCTGTTTTTAACTTAATACTCTAGATGCATGCTGGATAGTGGTCGATGAGTGGATTAATAGTAGTAGATGCAGAATTGTTTCAATCTACTTGTCTCGAACGTGATGCCTATATACATGATCATTGCCTAGATATACTCATAACTATGCTCAATTCTGTCAATTTCTCAATAGTAATTTGTTCACCCACCATAGAATATCTATGCTCTTGAGAGAAGCCACTAGTGAAACCTATGGCCCCCGGGTCTATTCTCATCATATCAATCTCTATCGCTTTATTTATTTATTTGCTTTTTTACTTTTTACTTTGCATCTATCTATCAAAAATACCAAAAATATTATTTATCATCTCTATCAGATCTCACTCTCGTAAGTGACTGTGAAGGGATTGACAACCCCTAATCGCGTTGGTTGCGAGTAGCTATCGTTTTGTGTAGGTACGAGGGACTTGTGCGTGGTCTCCTACTGGATTGATACCTTGGTTCTCAAAAACTAAGGGAAATACTTACGCTACTTTGCTGCATCATCCTCTCCTCTTCGGGGAAATCCAACGCAGTGCTCAAGAGGTAGCACATGACAACCTCTGCTTCCCTCTGCGAAGGGCCTATCTTTTACTTTTATCTTCTACCCTTATACAAGAGTCATGGTGATCATCACCTTTCCTTTTTACACTTTTTCCTTTGGCAAGCACTTTGGGTTGGAGCGATCCGGATATATATATCCACTTGGATGTAGGTTTTCATAAAGTATTTTTGTTGACATTACCCTTGAGGTAAAAGGTTGGGAGGCAAAACTATAAGCCCCTATCTTTCTCTGTGTCCGATTAAAACTTTGAACCCATAAATATCACATGAGTGCTAGAAATTGTGAAGGACTATATGGTAGCTGAGTATGTGGGATTTGCTAAATCAAAGCTCTTACATAGACCCTTCCTGGAAATAAGATGAATTGCAATTGTTTGATGACTAAGAGCACTGTTTGTTAGTTTTCAAGAAAGTTTATGATCTATATTTAACATGTGAATAGCTTGTTACTTGATCATGAAAAGTTTTATGAGATGAGCTACTGTTATGACATATAATGATGCTAGAAAAGGTGATTCAAATTATCATTGATCAAACTTGTGCACCTGCTAGCATTCACACTTCATAATATATTTCTTTTATCATTTACCTACTCGAGGACGAGCAGGAATTAAGCTTGGAGATGATGATACGTCTCCAAGGTATCTATAATTTATGAAGTATTCATGCTATTATATTATCCATCGTAGATATTTTATATGCATTTATATGCTATTTTATATGATTTTTGGGACTAACCTATTAACGTAGAGCCCAGATCGGAAGTTCCACCGCCGCAAGCCTCTATAGCCACGAGAAACCAATCTAGGCCCTCTCTAGCACCCTTCCAGAGGGGGCCATCATCACCGGAGGCCATGGGGAAGGATCCCGGAGGGGCCATCATTGCCATGAAGGCCAAGGACCAGAGTGAGAACCTCTCCCCATCTAGGGGGAGCCCATGGAGGAGGAAGCACAAGGGGGAGGACCTCTCCTCCTCTCTCTCGGTGGCGTTGGAGTGCCATCGGGAGGGGAATCATCGCCGCGGTGATCGTCTTCATCAACATCACCATCATCATCACCATCCTCATCTATTTTACGTGGTCCACTGTCCTGCACCCCGCTGTAATCCCTACTTGAACATGGTGCTTTATGCCACATATTATGATTCAATGATGTGTTGCCATCCTATGATGTTTTGAGTACATATCCTTTTTCTTTTAGTTGATTGATGATCTAGATTGGTACGAGTTGTATGTTTTATTTTGGTGCTGTCCTATTGTGCCCTCCGTTTCGCTTATAGTGGGTTGCTTGAGTGACAAAAGCATAAACCCGAGTAAGGGGGTTGTGGCGTATGGGATAAAGGGGACTTGATGCTTTAATGCTATGGTTGGGTTTTACCTTAATGATCTTTAGTAGTTGCGGATGCTTGCTAGAGTTCCAATCATGAGTGGATACGATCCAAGAAGAGAAATTATGTTAGCTTATGCCTCTCCCTCATATGAAATTGCAATGACGACTACCAGTCTTGTTAATAATTGCCTAGTATAATTCCGCACACCGATCCATCATTATTCCACACTCGCTATTTACAATATTTAGTAATACATTCTAACTTTATGATAACAACACCTAATTCTATATTTTAGCTCTCCGATATCATGCAAAGTTATCCTCTTCATACCCACAACATAGTTTTATTTCGCGTATCTAGTTGGAAGCAAATGTTCGGTGTACGTAGAGTCGTATCAGTGGCAGATAGAATTTGAGAGAATATTGATCTTACCTTTAGCTCCTTGTGGGTTTGAGACTCCATACTTATCACTTCCACCTTTGGAAATTGCTATGATGATTCCTTGCACTTGGGGATTATCAATAGCATATTTATCGTTCAGTTTTATTGCTATTGCTTTCTTCATGTCAAATACATATTCCTTCGACTATGAGATTATGTAACTCCCGGATACTGGAGGAATGCCTTGCGTGCTATCAAACGTCACAACATAACTGGGTGATTATAAAGATGCTCTATAGGTATCTCCGAAGGTGTTTGTTGGGTCTGCATAGATCGAGATTGAAATTTGTCACTCCGAGTATCGGTGAGGTATCTCTGGCCCTCTAGGTAATACACATCATAAGAAGCCTTCAAGCAAAGTGACTAATGAGTTAGTTGTATGATGATGTATTATGGAACAAGTAAAGAGACTTGCCAGTAACGATATTGAACTAGGTATGAAGATACTGATGATCGAATCTCGGGCAAGTAACATACCGATGATAAAGGGAATAACCTATGTTGTCATAATGGTTCGACCTATAAAGATCTTCGTAGAATATGTGGGGGCCAATATGAGCATCCAGGTTCCACTATTGGTTGTTGACCTGAGAGGTGTCTCGGTCATGTCTACATAGTTCTCGAACCCGTAGGGTCCGCACGCTTAACGTCGATGACGATATTGTATTATATGAGTTATGTCATTTGGTGACCGAATGTTGTTCGGAGTCCCGGATGAGATCACGGACATGACGAGGGGTCTCGAAATGGTCGAGAGATAAAGACTGATTTATAGGACGATGGTATTAGGACAAGGAAGTGTTCCGCAGGGTATCAGGTACATATTGGGTCACCGGAAAGGAGTTTCGGGCAACCCCGGCAAAAATATGGGCTTAATGGGCCGAGGGAGGAGCGGACCAGCCCACAAGGGCTGGTGTGCCCCTTTCCCTGGCCGTAGGTCCTAGAGGAAGGAAAGGAGGGGGCACCACCTCTTCCCACCTTTCCCCCTTGGTGGGAGAAAGGAAAGGGGGGGGGGGCACCTCCTCCTTCCTTCCCCTCATCGCCAAAAGAAGGAAAGGTGTCTGCCAGAACTCATCTACTTCCTCGACACTTTGATAGATCAAGAGTTCGAGGGACGTCATCGAGCTGAACGTGTGCAGAACTCGGAGGTGCCATACGTTCGGTGCTTGATCGGTCGGAAAGATAAGAAGTTCGACTACATCAACCGCTTTGTCAAACGATTCCGCTTTCGGTCTACGAGGATACATAGACACACTCTCCCCTTCTTGTTGCTATACATCTCCTAGATAGATCTTGCGTGAGTGTAGGAATGTTTTTGAAATTGCATGCTACATTTCCCAACAGTGGTATTAGAGCCAGGTCTATGCGTAGATGATATGCACGAGTAGAACACAAAGAGTTGTGGGCGGTGAGGGAGTCCTGGATTAGGGGGTCCTCGGACACCCGGGCTATGTACTTATGCCGGACTGTTGGACTATGAAGATACAAGATTGAAGACTTTGTCCCGTGTCCGGGTGGGACTGTCCTTTGCGTGGAAGGCAAGCTTGGCAATTTGGATATGTAGATTTCCTTCTCTATAACCGACTCTGTGTAACCCTAGCCCCCTTCGGTGTCTATATAAACCGGAGGGTTTAGTCGACAAGGACACTCATAATCATAGGCTAGCTTCTAGGGTTTAGCCTCTACGATCTCTTGGTAGATCAAATCTTGTAATAATCATATCATCAAGATCAATCAAGCAGGAAGTAGGGTATTACCTCCATCGAGAGGGCCCAAGCCTGGGTAAACATTGTGTCCCCCACCTCCCGTTACCATTATCCTTAGATGCACAGTTTGGGACCCCCTACCCGAGATCCGCCAGTTTTGACACCGACATTGGTTCTTTCATTGAGAGTTCCACTGTGTCGTCACGGTAAGGCTTGATTGCTCCTTCAATCATCCACAACAATGCGATCCAGGGTGAGGTTTTCCTCCCCGGACAGATCTTTGTATTCGGCGGCTTCGCACTGCGGGCCAACTCGCTTGGCCATCTGGAGCAGATCGATAGCTACGCCCCTGGCCATCAGGTCAGGTTTGGAAGCCTGAACTACACCGCCGACATCCGCAGAGATTTGATCTTCGATGGATTCGATCCCATCACAAGTGCGCCCTATAGTCGTGATGAGCATGGCCTAGATCTGCCATATGACTGTGTTCAGGAGATCGCACCTGCAGCTGCCCTGGCTTTAAATCCAGAGCAGATCGTGCCATCCGAGGACGGGTGGATGGACCCCACCATGGAGGCCGCACACTCAGCAGCGATAGAGCCGAACACAGATCCCACTCCCAAGGAGATCTGCATCATCGGACCCTCGGACTCGTCTCCGGCCATAGGCTCCGAACCGCGTGCATCCGTGCCATCGAACCTGATTGGGCACCGATCATGGAGTTTTCCTCCGCGGATATCTTTTAGCACTCGCCCTTGGGCGACGTGCTAAACTCATTAAAATCTCTCTCCCTGTCAGGAGACTCTTGGCTGAACTATGTCCGGCTCGAGTGGGAAGCAGACGACGAAGAAATTCATTATCCACCCACCACCCACTTAGTAGCCACTGTCGACGACTTAACCGACATGCTTGATTTCGACTATGAAGACATCGATAGTATGGACGACAATGCCGGAGAAAAACAGGAACCACCGCCCACAGGGCGCTGGACAGCCACCTCATCATATGATATATATATATATATATATATATATATATATATATATATATATATATATATGGTGGACACACCCAAAGAAAGCAATAGCGATGAGGCAACGAAGGATAATCCCCTTGAGAAGCAATCTAAGCGCCGGCGTCAGCAGCGCCGCTCTAAACCCCGCCATAGCAAAAATAGCGATACCGGCACAAGAGACAATAGCACTCTTCGAGCAAGCCAGACGGGAGGATGGGCAAGCTAGCCCTGATAAACAGGCAATGGATGGAGACTCGGAGGACGACAATTACATGCCTCTCTCCGAAGATGAGGTGAGCCTCGGCGACGAGGAATTTATCATGCCTGAGAATCCCGTCGAGCAGGAGCGCTTCAAGCACGGGCTTATAGCCACTGCAAAAATCCTGAAGAGAATACAACAGCAGATTCAAGCTGATCAAGATCTGCTAACTGATAGATGGACTGAGGTCCTGGCAGCCGAGGAATACGGACTCGAGCGCCCAACCAAAAGTTACCCGAAGCGCACTTGTTACCTCAATTCGATGAGGAGGCACTAGAGCCTACACTACCAGCGCAGGATGCGGCTGACCGGCCACCTCGTGGCTGAGATAAAGCGGCGTATCAGCCCGAACACCAGCCCACACCCCGTAGCCAAACAAATAAAAATACGAAGGCCCGGGGCTACACGCATGATCTGCGAGACAAATTGGAAAACAAAGCAGGACAGTGAAGATCGATCTACGGATCACGGGGGCGCTCCCCAACGCGTGACGACGACTGCCATGCCGGATATACTAAATACAAATCCGGCCGGGCCAAATACAACAGACCAGACTCATTTGGACTGCGTCGTCATGTATCCCGGCATAGAGGCGCCGCACACCCCCTATGCTTCACTGACGAAGTAATGGAGCATGAATTCCCAGAAGGGTTTAACCCCGTGAATATCGAGCCCTACGATGGAACTACAGACCCCGCGGTATGGATAGAAGATTTCCTTCTCCACATTCACATGTCCCGCGGCGATGATCTACATGCCATCAAGTACCTCCCACTAAAACTCAAGGGACCGGCTCGGCATTGGCTGAATAGTCTGCCGGCAAACTCCATTGGAAGTTGGGAGAACCTGGAAGACGCATTCCTGGATAACTTCCAGGGCACTTATGTGCGACCACCGGATGCTGATGATTTAAGTCATATAACCCAACAGCCCGGAGAGTCAGCCAGGAAATTCTGGACTTGGTTCCTAACTAAAAAGAATCAAATTGTCGACTGTCCGGATGCCGAAGCCCTAGCGGCCTTTAAGCATAACATCCATGACGAGTGGCTTGCCCGACACCTCGGCAAAGAGAAGCCGAAGTCCATGGCAGCCCTCATGACACTAATGACCCTCTTTTGTGCGGGCGAGGATAGCTGGTTGGCCCGTAGCAACAGCACATCAAGAAATCATAGTGCCTTAGATGCCAGAGATAGCAACGGCAAGCCCCGACGCAACAAACATAATCATCAGAATAACGACGATAACACCGAAGACACGGCCGTCAATGCAGGATTCAGTGGCTCTAAGTCCGATCAGCGGAAAAATCCATTCAAAAGGAACAATCCGGGCCCGTCCAGTCTGGACCACATACTCGACCGTCCATGCCAAATTCATCCCACCCCAGGAACACTAGCCAATCATACCAACAGAGAATGCTGGGTCTTCAAACAAGCCGACAGGTCAGGTGACGAAAACAGGGAGAAGGGGTCGCAAAGCGATGATGACGACGAGGAGCCCCGGCCACCGAACACAGGAGGGCAAAAGAAATTTCCCCCGCAAATCAAAACGGTGAACATGATAACCGCCACCCATATTTCCAAGCGGGAGTGGATGTGCACTCTTTGGGATGAGGTGCAAAGGAGCCAGTCGCCCCAAAATACCACCCATGGTCGTCCGGCCTGATCACCTTTGACCATATGGATCGCCCGACCAATACCAGGGCAATTCGGCTGCACTAGTCGTTGACCCAATAATTGACGGATTCCACCTCACACGAGTCCCTATGGACGGAGGCACCAGTCTGAACCTGCTGTATCAGGACACAACGTGCAAGATGGGTATCGATCCTTCAATGATCAAACCCACTAAAACCACCCTTAAAGGTGTTATACCAGGTGTGGAGGCTCGTTGTACAGGCTCCATCACTCTGGAGGTAGTCTTCAGACCACCGGATAACTACCGCAACGAAGAGTTAATCTTTGACATCGTCCCTTTTCGTAGCAACTATCATGCATTGCTCGGACAAACCGCGTTTGCTCGATTCAACGTAGTGCCACATTATGCCTACCTTAAGCTCAAGATGCCCGGTCCGCGCGGCATCATAACAGTTAATGGCAGGGCCGAACGCTCCCTGCATGGCAAAGAATACACCCCCGTCTTAACAGTAGAAACACAGAGTGGCAACTTTCAATCGAACCTTGAGTCGACAGCCAAGCTTACGGACACCATCAAAGGAGTCTGAACTACTTCGCGGTAGGATAGCCTGGTTCGTCAAGAGCTCAATTAAACACTTCAGCAGTAAACGGAGGCAAAGCTAGGCTAAGTCATATAATGCGGCTTAACCGCTCCGTGGCACACCAATGTTTTTTGCATTTTCTTTGCAGGTCCACTTTTGTGTAGGCCATGACTGGCGACATGGCGACTAGACCCGTGAGGGGACGAATATACCAAGGAGGGAACCAGCTTGAGCACGTAAGGGAATCCTTAGATATGCCCCTCGATGACCATCTGATTACAACCCGGATCCACACACAGCCTCCCCCGCCTGGCCTCAACAGGTTCGAAGTCATATTTCTTTTTATCACATTACTTGTACGCGTACGCATCGACGTATTGTTCTATTGCAACATGTGGCTTTATATGATGCTTATTTGCTGTTGTTTCTTATTGACACTCTTCGTCAAATGGCATCCATACACTATGATATGCCTTAATATGTAGGGGCCTCGTTGTACCCATAATACGGCAATAAAGTCCGAACACCTTCATGGTCGTTCGGCACCCCGAACTTATAGCATTATATGCATCAGCTCTGAATCATGTCTTGGGTCAATAGTTGGGTTGCCCGGCTCCTGTGCTTGCTACCCTACATTCCGCCATATCGGCTAGGGTAGTAAAGGGAGAACTACTGCGATTGCGTCCCAGTTCTTCCGGACGAGAGCCCTAGTAGAGAAAGCCGAAAATTGACTGTCATGATACGGCGAGAGCTGGTCAGCTGTTCGAGAGGTTACAAAATCTTTAAGGATTTCTCCCGCATTATGCGATAACTAATGCAGCGTGCGATGGATCGGCTTCTCTTCCGATCAGGTGCTTATAGAACCCCTAGTGCGGTCTTCCGAACACCAGGGGCTGCGCCTACCTTTATTTTGTCAAACTCGTATGGCTAAGTGAGAGTGATAAAGCCTTATAGTCCGATTGCCTGGTTCGTTGTGCTGAACACCTCCTTCAAGGACCCAAAACTGGGGTAAAGAGTGCTCAGGTTTATCCCGAACACCCCCGTACTGCCTACATGGGGGCAGAAGCCGACGACTGGCCAACTCTCAGGATTAATATATAAAACGGCCGCACAGGAGGTAAAACTTTCAAATAACAGGCACTAAATAATAGAAACGACCTTGTTTAAACATTACATAGGATAACATGAATGTATTCATGGGAATATAATGTCCTTGGCGCATTGCTCCGCCACAAGGCGGGACCCTTTCAGGACACTATCATAATATAACTCGGGCTTGCGGTGCTCCTTCCCCTCCGACAGTCCTTCGGTCATCAGATATGCTGCGTGCCAGCTCCGTGAATACCCCTGGAGAAATCCGAATTCAAATTAGTAACCGTGATTTTCTCCCTTCAAATATTTTCTTTGCATAGAAAAAGCCTTACCCGCCGCGATCTTCCTCGCCTCCTGGATTTCCTGCAGGGCACCTTGGGCTTCCCCGTGGGCATCGCGTGCGGCTTGACGAGCCTTGGTGAGTTCGGATTCTTTCCCCGTTAAACTCTGCTCCAAGGTCTCTCATTTCTTCACGGCCTCTTGGAGCTCTTGCTCAGCTTCAATAACCATGGCCTCGTGCTTTTCGCGAAGAGCCTGCTCTGTGGCTGTCTTCTTCTCGGCCACGGCCACAACCTTCTTAAGTGACTCAACTTCGGCAATCGCCCGTAGAGCACATCATGAAAATATTTTCATCATACTAAATTATCCATTCGCGCTTATCGCGAGCAAGGTTTTTTGCATACATTGGTTATCCTCCAACTGCTTTTTCAATTGGCCAAGTTCTTCTTCGCCCCGCTCCAGACTCTGCTTCAGTCCGGAGACTTCTGGAGTATGAGAGGTGGCAGTCGCTACAGACGCCTGCTTGTAAAAGAGGGAGAAGTGCCATAAGGTGAGTCTCCTGCGAACATATATTTGATCCTCTGTCCGGTTCTTTCTTTCACCGAACAGTGTATCAGGGGCTACTACCTATACTATAACACTCTTTGAAACCTCACAAAACATACCTCAAATCCCATTATAAGGCCGATGCAGGCTTCATTTAGCCCATTCTCAGTGGACTGAATCTTCTCAATCACCGCACCCATAAGGGCACGGTGTTCTTCAATGATGGAGGCGCTCTTCAGCGCCGGCGATAAGGTATCCGGCATCTCTGGTTGGGCAGAGGTTGCCGGTGGAACAGGCGCACCCCCTCCTTTCGCGGGAGGCTGCCTGCCTGATTCCGGAGCCATATCGGTCTCCGGAATTGTGACCATCTGGGGGCCAGATTCGAGATAGCCCCCGCCGTCGATATCCATGGGAGCTTTTTCACCCATGTGTCTAGCCACTGAAGTTTTACCCCCTGGCGCCGCCTTGACGATCTTTTCGCCCCCTCCTTGGCCTGGGTTCGTCTGGGACGATGCCTCAGTGTCGCTGACGTGTTTTGGGGAAGGGGCCTTCGAGGGTGTCCGGCTGTCCATAGCATCCGAGCCCAATAAATCCTCCGACGAGGATTATTCGTCACGGGACCTCGCTGGACTGCAAAAAAAGTGTGGCTTAATGATTAAACGTCATACAATAGTGAGTCTGGATGTGTAACGTGTCCGGATTTTATATACTCATGATTTCACCAGGGGATGGACCCTGGGATCCCACTCCGGGCTGCTGTCAGTGGCGGTGGCGGATTCCTGTGGAAGGGGAATTTTTCCCTTCTTAGGCGACCCAGCCTCCAATTGTGTGGAGGTCGTTCCTTTTCTTTCTTCCCCTTGCTGGGGGGGATTGGTTTTCCTCCCCTTCCTCGTCCTCTCCGGAGGAAGAGTGGGCATCGGAGTCTTCGAATATTGTGTTCGAAGTGCCGCGGCGACGAAGGCCGCCCCTGGTCCCTTTGGCCTCCTTCTCAGCTTTCTTCTTCGGCGCCTTATAAGGCGCCGGGACCAGCATCTTTGTCAAAAGTGAGCCGGCTGGTTCTTCTGGCAGTGGGGCCATACAGTAGATCCGCCCCGCCTTCTTCGTCCAGCCCTAGGAGAGTTGTGGAAAAACACATTGAGCATTTCCCTTGGATTATGCAAATAAAACATATGACTTGCCAACGTACGATGACTTACAGAACTTGTAGGGCGGGACAGTTGATACCCGCGGTCCTCGGCTGAGTCCGGCCACGATTTGCCGGACTTAAAGAGCACCTTCCAGATGTATTTGTGCGATGAGCCAAAGAACTCTACCAGGGTCTGGTGCTTGGCCGGGTCGAATTATCATAAATTGAAGGCCCTGTGTTGACAGGGGAGAATCCGGTGAACTAGCATCACCTGGACTACATTGACAAGTTTGATATTCTTGTCTTCCATACCCTTGACACGCATCTAGAGCACCGACAACTCGTCGGGCGAAGACCAGTCCAGGCCCTTCTTGGGCTAGGACGTAAGCCGCAGTGGAGCTCCGGATCGGAATTCAGGAGCTGCGGCCCATTTTGTGCCGCGTGGCTCAGTGACATAGAACCACTATTGTTGCCATCCTTTGACGGAATCATTGAAGGTACCTGATGGCCATGTGACGTTGGGCATCTTGCTCACCATGGCTCCTCTGCACTCAGCGTGCTCACCGCTCACTACCTTGGGCTTCACATTAAAAATCTTTAGCCATAAGCCGAAGTGTGGCGAGATGCGGAGAAAGGCCTCGCACACGACGATGAATGTCGAGATGTTGAGGAAGGAATTGGGGGATAGATCATGAAAATCGATTCCGTAGTAATACATAATGCCTCGAACGAATGGGTGGAGGGGAAACCCTAGCCCGCGGACAAAGTGAGGGAGGAATACAACCCTCTCGTGGGGTTCCGGAGTAGGGATGATCTGTCCCGCCGTCGGGAGACGATGGCTGATTTTCATGGCCAGATACCCGGCCTCCCGAAGCTTCTTGATATCCTTCTCCTGAACGGTAGAGGCCATCCACTTGCCTCCTGCTCCGGATCCGGACATTTTTGAAGGGCCTTGGTGGGTGGAGAAGGCGAATGCTTCGGCGCTGGAGCTCGAGTGAGAGAGAATGGATGAGCAAAGGAAGAAGAAGGCGTGGGTGAAGAAGGGGAGTCCTTATCTCCTTATAAAGGCGGCAGGAATCCTGCGCCTCCCCACTTGCCCGGTAAACTCGCTTATTCCCCAAGCGCCGTGTTGATGGCGCGGTTGGGTTACCCACACCCGTATTGATGAGAATCCCGTGATAAGGGGACACGATCTCTGCTTTGACAATACGTGCCTATGTAACCGCCTCGCAAGATGTGCAATAGCAGGTTGAGAAAAACGGTTCGTATAATGACCGGGCCACAACGTGATGTCATGCTGTGAAAAAATTGTCAGCAGATTAGACTTGTGGAATATTGTTCTCTCTATGGTGGTATGTGGAATTTGTTTTGCAGAGCCGGACACAATCCTTGTGTTGGAGATCTTCTATGGAGTATCCGGAGAAGGAACCCGCCTTGCAATGCCGAAGACAATTTGCACGCCGGACTCATCGTCATTGAAGCCTGGTTCAGGGGCTACTGAGGGAGTCCTGGATTAGGGGGTCCTCCGACAGCGGGCTATGTACTTATGCCGGACTGTTGGACTATGAAGATACAAGATTGAATACTTCGTCCCGTGTCCGAGTGGGACTCTCCTTTGCGTGGAAGGCAAGCTTGGCAATTCGGATATGTAGATTTCCTTCTCTATAACCGTCTCTGTGTAACCCTAGCCCCCTCCGGTGTCTATATAAACCGGAGGGTTTAGTCCATAGGACAAGGACACTCATAATCATAGGCTAGCTTCTAGGGTTTAGCCTCTATGATCTCATGGTAGATCAACTCTTGTAATACTCATATCATTAAGATCAATCAAGAAGGAAGTAGGGTATTTCCTCCATCGAGAGGGCCCGAACCTGGGTAAACATTGTGTCCCCCGCCTCCTGTTACCATTAGCCTTAGACGCACAGTTCGGGACCCCCTACCCGAGATCCGCCGGTTTTGACACCGACAGGCGGTGATCGTCATACTGCTTACCACCAATGTCTTATTTTGATTCGTCGGTATTGTTGGATGAAGCGGCCCGGACCAGCCTTACATGACCACGTTCATGAGACCGGTTCCACCGACAGACATGCAACTAGTTTTGCATAAAGGTGGCTGGCGGGTGTCTGTTTCTCCAACTTTAGTTGAATCAAATTTGACTATGGCCGGTACTTGTTGAATTTTAAAACAACAAACTTGATAAATCACTGTTGTGGTTTTGTGCCGTAGGTAAGAACGGTTCTTGCTAGAAGCCCGTAGCAGCCACGTAAAACTTGGAAAAACAAAATAGAGGACATCTAACTTGTTTTTGCAGGGCATGTTGTGATGTGATATGGTCAAGACATGATGTGATATACGTTACTGTATGAGATGATCATGTTTTATAAAAGTTATTGGCAACCGGCAAGAGTCTTATGGTTGTCTCTTTATTATATGAAATGAAAACGCCATGTAATTGCTTTACTTTATCACTAAGAGGTAGCGATAGTTGTAGAAGCAATAGTTGGTGAGACGACCACGATGCTATGATGGAGATCAAGGTGTCGAGCCGGTGACGATGGAGATCATTACGATGCTTTGGAGAAGGAGATCAAAAGCACAAGATGATGATGACCATATCATGTCACATATTTTGATTGCATGTAATGTTTGTCTTTTATGCATCTTATTTTGCTTGGCATGACGGTAGCATTATAAGATGATCCCTTAACTAAAACTTCAAGGTATAAGTGTTCTCCCTGAGTATGCACCATTGCAACAGTTCTTCATGCTGAGAGACCATGTGATGATCGGGTGTGATAGGCTCTACATTCACATACAACGGGTGCAAGACAATTTTGTACATGCAGAATACTCGGGTTAAACTTGACGAGCCTAGCATGTACAGACATGGCCTCGGAACACTAGAGACCGAAAGGTCGAACGTGAATCATATAGTTGATATGATCAACAGAGAGATGTTCACCATTAGTGACTACTCCATCTCACATGATGATCGGACATGGTTTAGTTGACTTGGATCACTTTACACTTAGATAACTTGAGGGATGTCAGTTTAAGTGGGAATTCTTAAGTAATTTGATTAATTGAACTTTAATTTATCATGAACTTAGTCCTGATAGTATTTGCAAATTATGTTGTAGATCAATAGCCCGCGTTGTAGCTTCCCTATGTTTTTGATATTTTCCTAGAGAAAACTAAGTTGAAAGATGATAGTAGCAATGATGCGGACTGGGTTTGTGCTCTGAGGATTATCCTCATTGATGCACAGAAGAATTATGTCCTTGATGCACCGCTAGGTGACAGACCTATTGCAGGAGCAGATGCAGACGTTATGAACGTTTGGCAAGCTCGATATGATGGCTACTTGATAGTTTAGTGTGCCATGCTTTACGGCTTAGAATCGGGGCTTGAAAGACATTTTGAACGCCATGGAGCATATGAGATGTTCCAAGAGCTGAAATTGGTATTTAGGACTCATGCCCGTGTCGAGAGGTATGAGACCTTTGACAAGAACTTTGCCTACAAGATGGAGGAGAATAGCTCAGCTAGTGAGCATGTGCTCAGAATGTCTGGGTACTACAATCACTTGAATTAAGTGGGAGTTAATCTTCTAGATAAGATAGTGATTGACAAAGTTCTCTAGTCACTATCACCAAGCTACTAGAACTTTGTGCTGAACTATAATATGCAAGGGATGACGAAAATGATTCCCGAGCTCTTCACGATGCTGAAATCGGTGATGATAGAAATTGATGTCTACTATGCAACCTTCTTCTTGTAGACGTTGTTGGGCCTCCAAGTGCAGAGGTTTGTAGGACAGTAGAAAATTTCCCTCAAGTGGATGACCTAAGGTTTATCAATCCATGGGAGGCGTAGGATGAAGATGGTCTCTCTCAAACAACCCTGCAACCAAATAACAAAGAGTCTCTTGTGTCCCCAACACACCCAATACAATGGTAAATTG
The DNA here is from genome assembly GCA_963921465.1 of Triticum timopheevii. Classification (NCBI taxonomy): domain Eukaryota; kingdom Viridiplantae; phylum Streptophyta; class Magnoliopsida; order Poales; family Poaceae; genus Triticum; species Triticum timopheevii. Next base: position 177,411,656 of record OY997272.1, read on the forward strand.
TATAGGTAAACTAGTTTGGCGAAGAGATGGTGATACAAGTGCAATATGGATGGTAGATATAGGTTTTTGTAATCTGAAAATATAAAAATAGCAAGCCAGCAAGTAAAAAAAGTGAGCAAAAATGGTATTGCAATGCTTCGAAACAAGGCCTAGGGTTCATACTTTCACTAGTGCAAGTTCTCTCAACAATGACAACATAATTAGATCATATAACATTCCCTCAACATGCAACAAAGAGTCACTCCAAAATCACTAATAGCGGAGAACAAACGAAGAGATTATTGTAGGGTACGAAACTACCTCAAAGTTATTCTTTCTGATCAATCCATTGGGCTATTCCTATAAGTATCACAAACATCCCTAGAGTTCGTAGTAAAATAACACCTTAAGACACACATCAACCAAAACCCTAATGTCACCTAGATACTCCAATGTCACCACAAGTATCCGCAGGTATGATTATACAATATGGATCACACAATCTCAGATTCATCTATTCAAACCAACACAAAGAACTTCAAAGAGTGCCCCAAAGTTTCTACCGGAGAGTCAAGAAGAAAACGTGTGCCAACCCCTATGCATAGATTCCCAAGGTCACGGAGCCCACAAGTTGATCACCAAAACATACATCAAGTGGATCAATAGAATACCCCATTGTCACCATGGGTATCCCACGCAATACGTACATCAAGTGTTCTCAAATCATTAAAGACTCAATCCGATAAGATAACTTCAAAGGGAAAACTCAATCCATGACAAGAGGATAGAGGGGGAGAAACATCATAAGATCCAACTATAATAGCAAAGCTCGCGATACATCAAGATCGTGCCACATCAAGAACACGAGAGAGAGAGAGATCAAACACGTAGCTACTGGTACATACCCTTAGCCTCGAGGGTGAGCTACTCCCTCCTCATCATGGAGAGCACCAGGATGATGAAGATGGCCATCGATGATGATCCCCCCCTCCGGCAGGGTGCTGGAACAGGGTCCCGATTGGTTTTTGGTGGCTACAGAGGCTTGCGGCGGCGGAACTCCAGATCTAGGTTATGTTCTGGAGGTTTGGGGATTTATAGGAGAGGTTGGAGTCGAGAACAAGTCAGGGGGCCCCACGGAGAGTCCACGAGGCAGGAGGGCACGCCCCAGGGGGTGGGGGCGCCCTCCACCCTCGTGGGGCCCACGGGACTCCTCTCTGGAAACTTTTCGTTCCAGTATATTTTATATTTTCTGGAAAAAATATTCGTTGATTTTTAGCACATTCCGAGAACTTTTATTTTTGCACAAAAACAACACTACGGTAGTTTTGCTGAAAACATCATCAGTCCGGGTTAGTTCTAATCAAATTGTACAAAAATCATGTAAAAATATTGTAAACATGGCATGAATACATCAAAAATTATAGATATGTTGGAGACATATCAGAAATCAAGAAAGAGCATCAAGTGTTGATGGTTAACAAGACCACTAGTTTCAAGAAAAGGGGAAGGGAAAGAAATGGAACTTCAAGAAGAATGGCAAGCAAGTTGTTACTCCCGTGAATAAGCCCAAATATTTGGCGGATAAGAAGGATGGCCTAAGCCTGAAATTGAGTGCTTCTACTGCAAACGAAATGGTCACTAGAAGCGGAACTACCCCAAATATTTGGCGGATAAGAAGGATGGCAAAGTGAACAAAGGTATATTTGATATAAATGTTATTGATGTGTACCTTAGTAGTGCTCGTTGTAGCCCTTGGGTATTTTATACCTGTTCGGTTGCTAAGATTAGTAACTCGAAACAGGAGTTGCAGAATAACTGGAGACTAGTTGAGGGTGAAGTGATGATGTGTGTTGGAAGTGGTTCCAAGATTTATATGATCATCATTGCACACTCCCTATACTTTCGGGATTAGTGTTGAACCTAAATAAAAGTTATTTGGTGTTTGCGTTGAGCATGATCAAGATAGGACCATGTTTATTGCAATACAATTATTCATTTAACATAGAAAATAATTGTTATTCTGTTTACATGAATAAAACCTTTTATTGTCATATGCCCAATGTTAATGGTTTATTGAATCTCAATCATAGTGATACACATATTCATAATATTGATGCCAAAAGATGCAAAATTGATAATGATAGTGCAACATACTTGTGGCAGTGCCGTTTAGGTCATATTGGTGTAAAGCGCATGAAGAAACTCTATGCTGATGGGCTTTTGGAATCACTTGATTATGAATCATTTGATACTTGCAAACCATGCCTCATGGGCAAGATGACTAAAACTCTGTTCTCTGAAACAATGAAGTGAGCCAATGACTTATTGGAAATAATACATACTGATGTATGCGGTCCAGTGAGTGTTGAGGCTCGCAGCGGGTATCGTTATTTTCTGACCTTCACAGATGATTTGAGCAGATATGGGTATATCTACTTAATGAAACACAAGTCTGAAACATTTGAAAAGTTCAAAGAATTTCAGAGTGAAGTGGAGAATCATAGTAACAAGAAAATAAAGTTTCTACAATCTGATCGAGGACGCGAATATTTGAGTTACAAGTTTGGCCTTCGTTTAAAACAATGTGGAATTGTTTCACAACTCACGCCACCTGGAACACCATAGCGTAATGGTGTATCTGAACATCGTAACCATACTTTATTAGATATAGTGCGATCTATGATGTCTCTTACCGATTTACCACTATCGTTTTGGGGTTATGCATTAGAGACAACTGCATTCACGTTAAATAGGGCACCGTCTAAATCCGTTGAGATGACACTGTATGAACTGTGGTTTGGCAAAACCTAAGCTGTCGTTTCTTAAAGTTTGGGGTTGTGACACGTACGTCAAAAGGTTTCAGCTTGATAAGCTCGAACCAAAATCAGAAAAGTGTGTCTTCATAGGATACCCTAAGGAAACAATTGGGTACACCTTCTACCACAGATCCGAAGGCAAGATCTTTGTTGCCAAGAATGGAACCTTTCTAGAGAAGGAGTTTCTCTCAAAAGAAGTGAGTGGGAGGAAAGTAGAACTTGATGAGATAATTGTACCTTCTTTCAATTTGGAAAGTAGCTCATCAGAGAAATCCGTTCCCGTGATGCCTACACCAACTAGAGAGGAAGCTGTTGATGATGATCATGAAACTTCAGATCAAGTTACTACCGAACCTGGTAGGTCAACCAGAGCACGATCCACACCAGAGTGGTATGGTAATCTAGTTCTGATGTTATTTGACCATGACAACCCTACAAACTATGAAGAAGCTATGATGAGCCCAGATTCCGATAAATGGCTTGGGGCCATGAAATCTGAGATAGGATCCATGTATGAGAACAAAGTGTGGATTTTGGTGGATTTGCCCGATGATCGGCGACCCATAGAGAATAAATGGATCTTCAAGAAGAAGACTGACGCTGATGGTAATGTTACTGTCTACAAAGCTCGACTTATCACAAAAGGTTTTTCGACAAGTTCAAGGGGTTGGCTACGATGAGACTTTCTCACCCGTAGCGATGCTTAAGTCTATTCTAATCATGTTAGCAATTGCAGCATTTGATGAAATTTGGCAAATGGATGTAAAAATTGTAATCCTTGATGGATTTCCCAAAGAAGAGTTGTATATGGTGCAACCAGAAGGTTTTGTTGATCCTAAAGATGCTAATAAAGTGTGCAAGCTCCAACGATCCATCTATGAACTGGTGCAAGCATATTAGAGTTGGAATATATGCTTTGATGAGGTGATCAAAGCATATGGTTTTATACAGACTTATGGTGAAGCTTGTATTTACAAGAAAGTGAGTGGGAGCTCTGTAGCATTTCTGATAGTATATGTGGACGACATATTGTTGATTGGAAATGATATAGAATTTCTGGATAGCATAAAAGGATACTTTAATAATAATTTTTCAATGAAATACCTTGGTGAAGCTGCTTACATATTGGGCATCAAGATCTATAGAGATAGATCAAGACACTTGATAAGACTTTCAATGAGTACGTACCTTAACAAGAATTTGAAGGAGTTCAAAATGTATCAGTCAAAGAAGGAGTTCTTGCCTGTATTGTAAGGTGTGAAGTTGAGTAAAGACTCAAAACCCGACCACGAAAGAAGATAAAGATAGAATGAAAGTCGTTCCCTATGCCTCAGGAATAGGTTCTATAAAGTATGCCATCTGTGTATCAAACCTGTTGTGTACCTTGCCATGAGTTTGGCAAGGGGGTACAATAGTGATCCAGGAGTAGACCACCGGACAACGGTCAAAATTATCCTTAGTTACCTTAAAAAACTAACGAAATGTTTCTCGGTTATGGAGGTGATAAAGAGTTTGTTGTAAAGAGTTACGGCGATGCAAGCTTTGGCACTGATCTAGATGACCCTAAGTCTCAATCTAGATACGTATTGAACATGGGAGCAATTAGCTAGAGTAGCTCCATGCGGAGCATTGTAGACATAGAAATTTGCAAAATACATATGGATCTGAATGTGGCAGACCCGTTGACTAAACTTCTGTCACAAACAAAACATGATCACACCTTAGTACTCTTTGGGTGCTAATCACATAGCGATGTGAACTAGATTATTGACTCTAGTAAACCCTTTGGGAGTTGGTCACATGGAAATGTGAACTATTGGTGTTAAATCACATGGCGACGTGAACTAGATTATTGACTCTAGAGCAAGTGGGAGACTAAAGGAAATAAGCCCTAGAGGCAATAATAAAGTTGTTATTTTATATTTCCCAATTTCATGGTAAATGTTTATTATTCATGCTAGAGTTGTATTAACCGGAAACTTGTTACATGTGTGGATACATAGACAAAACACCGTGTCCCTAGTAAGCCTCTACTAGACTAGCTTGTTAATCAAAGATGGTTAAGTTTCCTAACCATAGGCATATGTTGTCATTTGATGAACCGGATCATGATACGTCTCCATCGTATATATAATTTTTGATTGTTCCATGCCAATATTATTCACTTTCATATACTTTTTGGCAACTTTTTATATTATTTTTGTGACTAACATATTGATCCAGTGCCCAGTGCCAGTTCCTGTTGTTGCATGTTTTTTGTTTCGCAGAAACCCAATATCAAACGGAGTCCAAATGGGAAAAAAATGGACGGAGATTTTTTTAAGAATATTTATGATTTTTGGGAAGTAAAATCAACGCGAAATGGTATCCGAGGTGGGCACGAGGTAGGGGGTGCGCCCTATCCCCCCAGGCGCGCCCCTGGCCCTCGTGGTCCACCCGTAAGATGGTTGATGCTCTTCTTCTGGCACAAGAAAGATAATTTTATGAGAAATATCTAGGCAAAAGATTCACCCAAATCGGAGTAACGGATCTCCGGATATTTAAGAAACGGTGAAGGGGTAGAATCAGAGAACGCGGAAACAGAGAGATAGATCCAATCTCGGAGGGGCTCTCGCCCCTCCCAAGCCATGGGAGCCAAGGACCAGAGGGGAAACCCTTCTCCCATCTAGGGAGAAGGTCAAGGAAGAAGAATAAGAAGGGGGGCTCTCTCCCCTTGCTTCCGGTGGCGCCGGAACGCCGCCGGGGCCATCATCATCACCGTGATCTTCACCAACACCTCCATCATCTTCACCAACATCTCCATCACCTTCCCGCTTCTATCTACAGTGGTCCACTCTCCCGCAACCCGCTGTACCCTCTACTTGAACATGGTGCTTTATGCTTCATATTATTATCCAATGATGTGTTGCCATCCTATGATGTCTGAGTAGATTTTCATTGTCCTATCGGTGATTGATGAATTGCTATGATTGGTTTGAGTTGCATGTTTTATTATTGGTGCTGTCCTATGGTGCCCTCCATGTCGCGCAAGCGTGAGGGATTCCCGCTGTAGGGTGTGCAATATGTTTATGATGACAGAAGCACAGACCCGAGTAAGTAGGTTGTTTGCGTATGGGATAAAAGGGGACTTGATACTTTAATGCTATGGTTGGGTTTTACCTTAATGAATCTTTAGTAGCTGTGGATGCTTGCTAGAGTTCCAATCGTAAGTGCATATGATCCAAGTAGAGAAAGTATGTTAGCTTATGCCTCTCCCTCAAATAGAATTGCAATAGTGATTACCGGTCTAGTAACATAGTCAATTGCTTAGGGACAATTCCACAACTCCTACCACCACTTTTCCACACTCGCTATATTTAATTTGTTGCTTCTTTATCTAAACAGCCCCTAGTTTATATTCACGTGTTCTTTACTTTCTTGCAAGCCTATCCTATCACACCTACAAAGTCCTTCTAGTTTCATACTTGTTCTAGGTAAAGCGAACGTCAAGCGTGCGTAGAGTCGTATCAGTGGCTGATAGGAGTTGAGAGAATATTTGTTCTACCTTTATCTCCTCGTTGGGTTCGACACTCTTACTTATTGAAAGAGGCTAAAACTATCCCCTATACTTGTGGGTTATCAAGACCTTTTTCTGGCGCCGTTGCCGGGGAGCAATAGCGTGGGGTGAATATTCTCGTGTGTGCTTGTTTTCTTTATCACTAAGTAATTTTTATTTGCTGTTCTTAGTTGTTCTCTATCTTTAGTTATGGATATGGAACGCAAAATACCAAAAAAATTAGTTGTACTTGCTATTCATGAGGATGGGGTAACTCCTAAAGCCCTCGATTCTCATTATGCGAGAAATATTATATACTACTTTGATAATCCTGAGAAAACCCCATTCAACTTTATAATGGGAGACACGTTGGATCAACGTGAATACTTTAGGGATTATCGCTCGACACAAAAAGGGAAACTATTATGGGATCAATTTATTATGTTGCATTGGTATGCCCGGGATCTATGCTTGAGATATGATATTACTTGTTGCTCTAGGATGGAGGCTCCACACCTTCCCTTTTCATGCAAATTTAATGTTAATGAAACATTAGCTTCTTATGCTAATGGTATATATGATTACTATGATGTGGAACAAATAGAAGAATTTGTTGCTTTTAAGGCTGCTTATGAAATTGAAGCTTTGTTTCAAAAGTATGAAGCTTTAGATGATGAGGTTTATAGGCCTGAAAATCTTGCTAGACTTAGATATTGCTATGCAAATTATAAATACAATTACTATATTAATGCATTTATTAAGAAAGTCTCCATTGTCCAAGAAGAGACTAATATTTTGCAGGAAGCTATGGAAGAAGAAATTGATGAAACTGTGAGCTCATTGGATGTAAAAGATGATGAGGAGAGCGAAGAACAAAAGGAGGAGGAGCGGATTAGCTACCCGTGCCCACCTTCTAATGAGAGTAACCCTCCAACTCATACATTATTTAATTCCCCTTCGTGCTTTCCGAAGGATGGTTGCTATGATGATTGCCATGATGATTGCTATGTTGATTGTTATGATCCCATTGATTCTCTTGAAATATCCCTTTTTGATGATGCTTGTGGCCAAGATGCCAATATGAATTATGCTTATGGAGATGAACTTGCTATAGTTCCTTATGTTAAACATGAAATTGTTTCTATTGCACCCACGCATGATAGTCCTATTATCTTTTTGAATTCTCCTGATTATACCATATCGGAGAAGTTTGCCCTTATTAAGGATTATATTGATGGGTTGCCTTTTACCGTTGCTCATGATGATTTTGATGAATATAATATGCATGTGCTTGCTACTCCTACTTGCAATTATTATGAGAGAGGAACTCTATCTCCGCCTCTTTATGTTTCCAATATGATAGAATTGCAAGAAACTGCTTATACTATGCATTGGCCTTTACTATGTGTGCATGAATTGTTCTCTTATGACATGTCAATGCATAGGAAGAGAGTTAGACTTCGTTGTTGCATGATATATGTTACTTTGTGCTCACTACTAAATTACAAATCATTGTTAATTAAAATTGGCTTTGATATACCTTGGGTCCGGGTGGATTCACTACTTGAGCACTATATGCCTAGTGTCGGTGTCAAAACCGGTGGATCTCGGGTAGGGGGTCCCGAACTGTGCGTCTAGGCGGATGGTAACAGGAGACAAGGGACACGATGTTTTTACCCAGGTTCGGGCCCTCTCGATGGAGGTAAAACCCAACTCCTGCTTGATTGATATTGATGATATGGGTAGTACAAGAGTGGATCTACCACGAGATCAAGGAGGCTAAGCCCTAGAAGCTAGCCTATGGTATGATTGTTGTAGTGGTTGTCCGTCCTACGAACTAAAACCCTCCGGTTTATATAGACACCAGAGAGGGCTAGGGTTACACATTGTCGGTTACAATGGTAGGAGATCTACATATCCTTATCGCCAAGCTTGCCTTCCACGCCAAGGAAAGTCCCATCCGGACACGGGACGAAGTTTTCAATCTTGTATCTTCATAGTCTTGGAGTCCGGCCGATGATGATAGTCCGGCTATCCGGACACCCCTTAGTCCAGGACTCCCTCAGTAGCCCTCGAACCAGGCTTCAATGACGATGAGTCCAGCGCATATATTGTCTTCGGCGTTGCAACACGGGTTCTCCTTCAAATTCCATGTACCTACCGAACAGTGTCTGGCTCCCTTACCAATGTTGCGCTCCTTGGCTTCCATGCCCAATAATGGCCTTCCTCCACGCGTCGCACGAATGCGAAAGGCCAAGGTATCTTTTATGTTTTACCCCCTAGCTGCGCAAATAATCTGCCTATAAGAGAGGCAAGAATCCAGATCCAAACTACACCATCTTCCTTCCTCGAGTACTCATCGGAGCGCTTCTGACCAAGAATCCATTCCATCATGGACCGTCGACGCGGGTCCTCCTCTCGTGCTCCCAGCCCTCTGCCAGGAAATTGGAGGAGATGTTCTGTCCCGCACAACAAGCTGGTGACGCTCCAAGCGGAGGGATATCTTCCCCCGGCCTTTATGGTCCCCGTTCGAGCCGGGATGGCCACCTACAAAGGTGGGAAGCAAGCGGAGGCCACCCCAAGTCCCAACAAAGGGGAGTGGGTATGCTTCGTCCCCTATCTGATAAGGGGGCTTGGATTTCCTGTACATCCGTTCTTCCGCGGGCTTTTGGAGTTCTACGGACTCCAGCTCCATCACCTCACGCCCGCCTCTATTCTGCATATCGCGGGTTTCGTAGCTCTTTGCGAGCTATTCCTGGGCATCGAGCCCCACTTTGCGCTATGGAAGAGGCTATTCTGCCTCGTACCCCGCTCTCACGAGGGGTCAATATATCAAGTGGGCGGTGCCGAAATATGGCGCATCGCCGGGACCGGATATCCATCCGGAACCCCTAAGAAGGCGTCCGAAGACTGGCCTTCAGAATGGTTTTATGTAGAAGACGCTCCACTGCCGGACCCTGTTCGGATCGGCCTCCCGGAGTTCAGCAATGCTCTTCTGAAGAAACGCCTGAGTTGGCGCCCGCGGAGCCCTCAGCTGGAGGAAGACAAGAGCGTCCATTATTTGATGGGCCGGATAAGGTTACTGGCCCATTCTGGATTGACCATGATTGGAGTCATGTCTACGTGCATTATGCGGGGGGTGCAGCCGCTGCAATACAGGGGCCACCCCATGTGGGATTTCAACAGGGAGAATGATGCCACTCGTCATGGCCGCCAAGGGCCGGGATCTGCCGAAGATCTGGTGAAGATTCTGTCCGGCCTGTACAAGGGGGAGAAGGAGGACTTCCTCCAGACGAGCCCATTGAATGGGTTCTCCATGAACAACCCTCAGAGCTGGGTAAGCGGACGTTCATTTATCCGACCCGCGCTTTCAAAGTTAAGTACCTTACTTTATGGTTTTGACGCAGGAACTGCGCCGGACTGTGGAGAGCATACATAGTCCGGCCCCACAACCCGAGGATCCAGAAAGATCCCTTGATCCATCCTCCGAAGAGGATCCGGACATAAAGTTGGAGCTAATCGACGGGGTGTTTCACCAACTCAGCATGGATAATGCTCTAGTCGCCATTACGGCTGACTACCCCGGCCTGTCTCCGGCTCCCCAGGTGATTGTGACCGAAGTCCTGACACCATTATTTCGTCTTGCAGGAGGTACCTCCAAGGCGGGAAGCCGAACCCGCGGCGGCTGACCAACAGGGGTCAGTCCGGCCCCGCAGGTGGAAGAGGAGTGCGGTGCGAACCGAAACGTCACCGCAACGGTATAGCTCGCGACCATCATTTAGGACAAAGTTCCTAGGAGGTGTTTGAATGCTCATGACTTTTGCAGGATAAAGAGTGCTCGCCGAACTGTGGGTGGAGAGGTTGCCAACCAAGCCTCTGCCAGCTAGGCTCCAACACCTGGTCTGGAGGGGGAGGCGATCGCAAGGCGCGGGCTGGATACTCCTCCAACGGAGCATGCCGACAGACTGTCCGCCACCAGGTCTGAGGTGGAGAGCGCCATGAACCATAGGCGCCACCGGACAGTATTTCGTGACGCGTGCTTCTCCCCTGAGGCGTTGAATGCCTTTAATGCGGGGGACGCGCACCTCCGTGCTGCTCAAGATGGTTTGACCAGAGCCACGGAGCAGTATGTAAAAGACATACGGGTAAGAGATTTTAATAGTTGTATATGCCAGTAGCCCCCGAGACTTAAAGTAGTTAGAGTAACTGATTTAAGGATCATTTGATATGCAGGATCTTACAGAGAAGAATACCCAATTGTCCCCGGAGCTACAAGAGTGCAAGGCCCAACTTGAGGCCGCACTCACTGCCGCAGGAGGAAACACAGAGACCCCTCCTGGTAACACATTATTTCAAAAAAGATAAGCGGTGTGCGGCGTGCGTGTAAGTCTAACAATGATATTGCAGATGTTGCCGGACTGGATCCGGACAAGCAACAACTACTGCGCCAGCTGAAGGCCGGCGAGAGGGTGCTGACAAAGGTGCAGCAGGAAAGGAACAAGCTCCAGGATGCCCACGCCCAGCTTGGAGAAGAGCTGAAAGGTGTTCGGGCCGAGCTGTCTGGCTCCGTGAAGGAGAATCAGCGGCTTCGTTGCGGCATCTATAGTAAGTGCTTGAGCGAACTCTTTTGAAAAGAAGAGTTTGGCGAGGAAGTCAATTGACAGAAATATGTCTGTAGGTGTGCTCACAGGTCGCCCTGCGGAGGAGATGCCCGTATCAACGGGTGATCAACTTCCCGAGCTGGTGCAACTGCTCGAACGAGTTCGGCAGGCGATGAGCGGCGTCGTCCAGGCCTTATGGCCATCCCTCTCCCTACCCGAGGGCCTTGGAGAGCTTGCGAAGAAGCTTCAGGGAGTGCGGCAGTGCTTCCGTTTATGGAAGATATCAGCCTGCTGCCAAGGTGCCAGGGAGGCCTGGGCCATGGTGAAGACGCGGTACAAGAAGGCGGATCCCAACCACATTGCCGAGGTCGGACCTGTGGGGCCTGATGGGAAGGAGATCCCTGTGAGCTTAGTGTACGGCCAAGTAGAATTGGCCGCTAAATATTCCCAACGGGACTGTAAATTAGACAGCCTATTAGACGGGATTGAGGAGGAGTACAGTCAGTCGATTTGACAATGTATTTAAAATGACATGTAAAATGCCTTCTAGCCGAATTGTAGATCGTTTGTCTTTGCCGACCTTTTCGCTTCAACCTTGGGACCCTAGAGTCCGGAGTGTATCCGAATACCTTCTCGGTTAAGAAACAACTGGGGCATGCGTGGAGACCAGGCGTAGGGGTCATTAGTGCTTTATCAGACAAGTGACCAACTAGTTATGTTATATTACATGGTTAGTAAGAAACATCTTCCAGGGAGAATAGTTCCGTTAAGGGTTCCTTTCCCTGGGAGGCATGCCCTAAAGTGCATGTCCGGACTGCGGAAAGAGTAGGAAAACATCTGGGGTCAGATAAATAAATAGATAAAAAATCATCTTTCAAGTCACCGACCGAATATTCCCTTAAGAACGCTAGCTTTCGGCTTCACCCAGTCTGAGGTACACATCCGGCTGACCCGGCAGTAACAATCGCAGAGGTGCTCCCTTTACCTCCTAGCCGAAAAATCGGGAACGTAGAGGTAAGCACAGGATCCAGGCAACCCAGCTTGGCCAAAACTTAAGTCATATCGATGCATATAATGGTGAATAAAAGGTACATGTGGAAGTTTGACACATGTGCTGGGCATGAGGCCCATATAAGTAAGCTTCTGGTAAAGAAGCCCCCAGGTATAATGAGTGCGGATAGCACATCAAGCATGTGCGAACAATGCGCAAGTAGGCCTTTAAGGGCTTTTATGAAAAGGGTGAGAGAAAAGACAGAAACGAAAGACAGCTGAAGTGAAAAAATTTGGACGGAGGAAGGAGACGAACTCTTAGTCCGGCGCTAGGCGTAGAATCTTCGGAGGCGGGCTGCGTTCCATGGGTTTGGCTCGAGTCGGTTGTCCGATGCGTTTCGCAGGCGGTACGCCCCGCCGGTCAGGACTTGATCGATGATGAAAGGGCCTTCCCATTTGGGCTTGAGCTTGTCCTTTTTCTTGTCCGGCAGGCGTAGAATTAGTTCGCCAACATTGTAAGTTTTAGCCCGTACTTCTCTGCTTTGATATCTTCGAGCCTGCTGCTGATAGAATGCGGAACGAGCCTTGGCGACGTCGCGTTCTTCCTCCAATGCGTCCAACCTGTCCTGCCGATCCAGCTCGGCTTCTCTTTCTTCGTACATGCGCACTCGAGGTGAGTCATGAATGATGTAGCAGGGCAAAACCGCCTCTGCGCCGTATACCATAAAAAATGGTGTGAATCCGGTAGTACGGTTGGGCGTTGTCCGCAGCCCCCAGAGTACGGAGTCAAGCTCCTCTTCCCAGTGCGTGTTAGATTCCGTAAGGGACCGCACTAGTCTGGGTTTGATGCCGCTCATTATTAGACCATTTGCTCGTTCCACTTGACCGTTGGTTTGAGGATGATAGACTGAAGCGTAATCGAGATTAATGCCCATATTTTTGCACCATAATTTAACCTTGTAGGCCGTGAAGTTCGTGCCGTTATCGGTAATGATGCTATGGGGGACGCCATAACAGTGTACTACCCCGGATATGAAGTCTATCACTGGTCCGGACTCTGCCGTTTTAACTGGCTTGGCCTCTATCCATTTGGTGAATTTGTCCACCATGACCAATAGGTACTTTTGCTTGTGGGTTCCCCCTTTAAGGGGTCCAACCATGTCAAGCCCCCAAACCGCGAACGGCCAGGTGATGGGTATAGTATTGAGGGCGGTGGGTGGCATATGGCTCTGATTAGAAAAGAGCTGACAACCGACTCATCTTTGGACTAAGTGTTGGGCATCTGCCCAGGCCGTCGGCCAATAAAATCCTGTACGGAATGCCTTGCCTACAAGGGTCCGAGCTGCGGCGTGGTGTCCGCCTAGTCCGGCATGAATTTCAGCCAGAAGGTTTCGCCCTTCCTCTTCGGAGATACACCTTTGAAGGACTCCGGTTGTGCTTTTCTTATAGAGTTCTCCCTCGTGGACCTTGTAGGCTTTAGATCACCGAACTATGCAGCGGGCCTCATTTTGGTCTTCGGGAAGTTCCTGCCTAAGTAAGTAGGCTAGGAATGGCTCTGTCCATGGGGCGATTACTGCCATTATTTCGTGGGCTGAAGGTGTTATTTCATCGGCTGAGTCGTCGATTATGTCAGATTGTTCTGTGTTGGGTAGTGCGGCTGCTTCCGGGTTGTTATTTCCGGACTCCTCTTCCCATAGTACGGATGGCTTAAAGAGCCGTTCCAGGAAGATGTTTGGAGGGACAACATCGCGTTTCGCGCCGATGCGTGCCAATATGTCGGCTGCTTGGTTATTATCCCGGGCTACGTGGTGGAATTCAAGTCCTTCGAACCGAGCTGACATTTTTAGGACAGCGTTACGATAGGCTGCCATTTTCGGATCCTTGGCGTCAAAGTCTCCATTTACTTGGGATATTGCAAGGTTTGAATCCCCGCACACTTCTAGGCGTTGAATGCCCATGGAGATTGCCATCCGAAGGCCATGTAGGAGGGCCTCGTATTCGGCTGCATTGTTGGAGTCCATGTACATTATCTGAAGTACGTACTGGACTGTGTCCCCGGTTGGGGACGTCAATACGGCGCCAGCCCCCAAGCCAGCCAACATTTTGGAGCCGTCGAAATGCATAATCCAACTGGAGTATGCGCCGTACTCTTTAGGGAGTTCGACCTCAGTCCATTCAGCGACAAAGTCAGCCAAGACTTGCGACTTTATAGCTTGCCTAGGTTTGTAAGTTATTTCAAATGGTAAGAGCTCAATGGCCCATTTTGCAATCCTGCCCGTTGCGTCGCGGTTGTTTATAATGTCGTTGAGGGGCACTTCGGAGGCCACTGTTATCAAACACTCTTGAAAGTAGTGTCAGAGCTTCCGGGATGCCATGAACACTGCGTACGCTATCTTTTGATAGTGCGGGTAACGGGACTTGCAGGGAGTTAAGACAGAGGATACGTAGTACACTGGTTTTTGAAGAGGGAATTTATGCCCTTCTGTTTCTCGTTCGACGACGAGTACCACGCATACAACTTGATGTGTTGCCGCGATGTATAACAACATTGGTTCGCCCAGGTTAGGCGCAGCCAGGACCGGATTTGGTGCCAATATGGCTTTTATTTCTTCGAGTCCAGCAGTGGCAGCATCCGTCCACTCGAAGTGTTCGGTGCGCCTTAGGAGGCGATAGAGGGGCAATGCCTTTTCTCCCAAACGGGAGATAAAGAGGCTTAGAGCCGCCACGCATCCGATCAATTTTTGTATTTGTTTGAGGTCTTTTGGAATATCCAGCTGTGACAGAGCTCGGATCTTGGCTGGGTTTGCTTCAATTCCTCTACCGGATACAATGAAGCCCAGGAGCTTTCCGGCTGGTACGCCGAAAACGCATTTTTCCGGATTCAGCTTAATGTCATATGCTCGGAGGTTGTCGAATGTGAGTCTCAAATCGTCTACTAGAGTCTCGACGTGTTTGGTTTTGACGACTACGTCGTCTACATATGCCTCTACTGTTTTGCCGATCTGGGTAGCCAGACATGTTTGAATCATGCGCTGATATGTTGCGCCGGCGTTTTTGAGTCCGAAGGGCATCGTGTTGAAGTAGAATGGTCCGTATGGAGTAATGAATGCCGTTGCGTCTTGGTCCGCTTCCGCCATCTTGATCTGATGGTAGCCGGAGTATGCGTCAAGGAAGCACAATGAATCGTGCCCTGCAGTAGCATCGATTATTTGGTCGATGCGGGGAAGGGGGAAGGGATCCTTTGGGCAGGCCTTGTTGAGGTCTTTAAAATCGACACATAGGCGCCAGGATTTGTCCTTCTTTGGTACCATTACCAGGTTTGCTAGCCAGTCCGGATGTTTGATGTCTCTGATGAATCCGGCTTCCAGTAGTTTGGCTAGCTCTTCTCCCATTGCCTGTCTTTTGGGTTCAGAAAATCGCTGAAGTGCCTGTTTGACTGTCTTGAATCCTTTTAGGATGTTTAGGCTGTGTTCTGCCAATCTGCGTGGGATTCCTGGCATATCTAATGGGTGCCAGGCAAAGATGTCCCAATTTTCTCGAAGGAATTCTCACAGTGCGGCATCTACATCAGGGTTCAACTATGCGCCGACGGAGGCCGTCTTTGTTGGGTCCGTTGGATGGACCTGGAATTTGACTATTTCATCCGCTGGTTTAAAGGAGGTGGACTTGGATCTCTTATCAAGTATCACATCGTCCCTATTCACCATAGAGCGCAGCGCAGTGAGTTCTTCTGCCGCTAGGGCTTCGGATAGTGCCTCCAGGGCTAATGCAGCTGTCTTGTTTTCGGCGCGGAGTGCTATGTCTGGATCACTAGCGAGAGTGATTATTCCGCCGGGCCCAGGCATCTTAAGCTTCATGTACCCGTAATGGGGTATTTCTTGAAAAATTGTGAATGCCTCTCGTCCTAATATAGCGTGATATCCGCTGCTGAACGGGGCCACTTGGAACGTGACCTCTTCGGACCTGTAATTGTCCGGCGAGCCGAATACCACATCAAGTGTGATTTTTCCTGTGCAGCGCGCTTCCCGGCTAGGGATTATTCCTCTAAAGCTTGAGCTGCTTCGCTCAATGCGGCTCCAGTCTATTTCCATTTCCTGAAGAGTTTCCTCGTAGATGAGGTTTAGTCCGCTGCCGGCATCCATGAGTACCTTGGTAAGACGAAAACCGTCACTATTGGACTGAGGCCAATGCGGCTGGTGCTCGGGCTGTTCGGAATTTAGGTTCGTCGCTGGCGTTGAAGGTGATGGCCGTGTCGCTCCATGGATTTGTTGTTGCTACTTGGTAGACTTCGGCGAGGCTGCAGATTGTTCGTTTTCGCATATTATTTGAAGCGAAAGTCTCGAAGACTGTTGACATCGTACTGGTACTGTTGGAGTAGTTTTCCGGGGCTAAAAGCTCCTCGCCACTTTTGGCCACCTGCCGTAATATCCAACATGCTCGAAGGCTATGTGTTGGGGTGGCGCCTTCTGTACTGTGAATTTTACAGGGTCCGCTGAGCCATCCCTCCAGTACGGTTCCGTGCCCTTTATGGGGTTTTTGCTTTTTGGTTTTTGTACCTGGTGCCTGAGTGTGATCGACCTTTTTGTTACAGACTAGGGTTGTATTCGGGGCCGGATTGTCCCAAAACTTAGTTTCGGTTTTCCGGAAACTCTCCATCGCACAGTACTTTCGTACTATTGACGCCAGGTCGGCGAAGCGTGTAATTTCATGGCGACTGACGGCATTTATGATTCCCTCGTCCGTGGAATTATTGCAGAAAATTGAAATTGCGTTTTCCTCTCGGCAGTCCTTTATCCTGTCCATAACCAGGAGGAATCTGGCCCAGTAATGATGTACTGTTTCAGCGGGCTCTTGCCAGATTTGAGATAGATCGCATATGTCTGGGTGGGTGGGTGGAATTGAGTCCGGAACCCTACCCATCTCGAGGCTCAAGGGCCGAGAAGTTTCCGAATTTGGAAGCTTGGATTGCTGGACATTGTCCAACGAGTCCGGTCTGATGCCTGACTTTAGGTTCAGTGCTTGATCGAAGTCCGTCCCTCCGCGGGAATCTGGCATGGAGGGTTCGGGAGTCCGGACATGACTAGTTTTCAATATAGGAGAAGAATCGCCGCGTTGTTCCTCTACCACCGCAACGTGGTGGGTAACCTAGGGAGAGTTAATCTCTCTCAGATCGGTTTTAAGCCCAATCTGATTGTAGTCTGTAGCGACTCCCAGGGCGGCGATGCGATCCAAGAGCTCGTTTACGGACGAGAGCTCTATTGGATCCAGCTGCTCGGCAAATTGCGAGTTGACGTGAAGATTGCTTTTGATGACCCGAGAGGTCATCGTCGAAGCGGTGGCCGAACAGGCGGCCACGAGAAAACCACCCAGCCGGATAGTTTGGCCGGCGGCCAAGGCTCCTTTGGCGAAGATACCGTCTTTAAAGATGGGAAGAGGCATCCTTCCTATTGGTGACGGCACAGAGGAACTCTCAATGAAATCACCAATGTCGGTGTCAAAACCGGCGGATCTCGGGTAGGGGGTCCCGAACTGTGCGTCTAGGCGGATGGTAACAGGAGACAAGGGACACGATGTTTTTACCCAGGTTCGGGCCCTCTTGATGGAGGTAAAACCCTACTCCTGCTTGATTGATATTGATGATATGGGTAGTACAAGAGTGGATCTACCACGAGATCAAGGAGGCTAAACCCTAGAAGCTAGCCTATGGTATGATTGTTGTAATGGTTGTCCGTCCTAGGGACTAAACCCCTCCGGTTTATATAGACACCAGAGAGGGCTAGGGTTACACAGAGTTGGTTACAATGGTAGGAGATCTACATATCCGTATCGCCAAGCTTGCCTTCCACGCCAAGGAAAGTCCCATCTGGACACGGGACGAAGTCTTCAATCTTGTATCTTCATAGTCTTGGAGTCCGGCCGATGATGATAGTCCGGCTATCCGGACACCCCCTAGTCCAGGACTCCCTCACCTAGCTTAATGGCTTTAAAGAACGCGCTGCCAGGGAGACAACCCGGAAGTTTTAGAGAGTCATTTATTTCTGTTGAGTGCTTTTATATAGTTTAAAAACAAAAAAAATAAAGAGGGGAACCTAAAAACTTTTCAAAAAGGAAAGTGAAAGTAAGAAAGACAAGCATTGTTGAAGTGTGAGAGCTCCTTGAACTTTGTTCATGCTCGCGGAAACTTTGTGAATCTTGATTACAGAAACTTTTCAACAAAAATAATTATCCCCTTGTACAATTCCATTGTATTATAAAAATAATGTGCCAAGGTTTGCCTTTAGGATGTTTACAATGCTTGTTGGTTTGTACGGTGCAGGACAGAAACTTTGGCTGTAGTGCGCGATTTTACATTTTTAACTGGAATGTCAATTGGTTCTGATTCCTTCTGTACTGTCTTTCTATACAATTGTTTTATTTTTACTAATTTTGGTAGAATTTTTGGGGTACCAGAAGTATGGTGGATGTTCAGATTACTACAGACTGTTCTGTTTTTGACATATTCTGTTTTTGATGCATAGTTTGCTTGTTTTGATGAATCTATCAATTTATATCAGTGGATTAATCCATGGAAAAGTTATATTACAGTAGACAAAATGCAAAAACAAAATATGAATTGGTTTTCTATAGTACTTAGAGTGGTGATTTGCTTTATTATACTAACAGATCTTACCGAGTTTTCTGTTGAAGTTTTGTGTGGATGTAGTGTCTAATCGAGGATGTTTCGATGTGAGAAGAAGGAAGAGAGGCAAGAGCTCAAGCTTGGGGATGCCCGAGGCACCCCAAGTAAATATTCAAGGAGACTCAAGCGTCTAAGCTTGGGGATGCTGGGGAGGCATCCCCTCTTTCTTCAACAAGTATCGGTATGTTTTCGAATTCGTTTCGTTCATGCATTATGTGCAAGTCTTGGAGCGTCTTTTACAATTAGGTTTTTATTTTTCTCTTTTGCACCATGCTGGTATGAGATAGTCCTTGGTTGATTTATAGAATGCTCATTGCACTTCACTTAAATCTTTTGAGTGTGGCTTTATAGAATGCTTCATGTGCTTCACTTATATCATTTGAAGTTGGATTGCTTGTTTCTCTTTACATAGAAAACCGCCATTTGTAGAATGCTCTTTTGCTTCTCTTATATTTGTTAGAGCATGGGCATATCTTTTGTAGAAAGAATTAAACTCTCTTGCTTCACTTATATCTATTTAGAGAGATGGCAGGAATTGGTCATTCACATGGTTAGTCATAAAATCCTACATAAACTTGTAGATCGCTGAATATGATATGTTTGATTCCTTGCAATAGTTTTGCGATATAAGATGGTTATATTAGAGTTATGCTAGTGGGTGGTTGTGGATTGTAGAGACACTTTTTTTGAGGTTTGCAAGTCCCATAGCATGCACGTATGGTAACCGTTGTGTGACAAATTTGAAGCATGGGGTGTTTCTTTGATTGTCTTCCTTATGAGTGGCGGTCGGGGACGAGCGATGGTCTTTTCCTACCAATCTATACCCCTAGGGGCATGCGTAGTAGTACTTTGCTTCGAGGGCTAATAAACTTTTGCAATAAGTATATGAGTTCTTTATGACTAATGTGAGTCCATGGATTATACGCACTCTCACCTTTCCGCCTTTGCTAGCCTCTTCGGTACCGTGCATTGCGCTTTCTCACCTCGAGAGTGGTGCAAACTTCACCGGTGCATCCAAACCCCGTGATACGATACGCTCTATCACACATAAGCCTCATTATATCTTCCTCAAAATAGCCACCATACCTACCTATCATGGCATTTCCATAGCCATTCCGAGATATATTGCCATGCAACTTCCATCACCATCATATTCATGACTTGAGCATTCATTGTCATATTGTTTTGCATAATCGTAAGATAGCTAGCATGATGTTTTCATGGCTTGTCCGTTTTTTGATGTCATTGCTACGCTAGATCATTGCACATCCCGGTACACTGCCGGAAGCATTCATATAGAGTCATATCTTTGTTCCAGTATCGAGTTGGAATATCGAGTTGTAAGTAAATAAAAGTGTGATGATCATCATTAGAACATTGCCCCACACAAAAGAAAGGAAAGGCCAAAGAATCCTAAATAAAAAAGGGGCCCAAAGAAGCCCACCAAAAAAAGAAGAAAGAAAAGGGGCAATGTTACTATCTCTTTTTCCACACTTGTGCTTCAAAGTAGCACCATGTTCTTCATGTAGTGAGTCTCATATCTTGTGCTTCAAAGTAGCACCATGTTCTTCATATAGATTGTCTCCTATGTTGTCACTTTCATATACTAGTGGGAATTTTCATTATAGAACTTGTCTTGTATATTCCAACGATGGGCTCCCTCAAATGCCCTAGGTCTTCATGAGCAAGCAAGTTGGATGCACACCCACTTAGTTTATTTTGTTGAGCTTTCATACACTTATAGCTCTTAGTGCATCCGTTGCATGGCAATCCCTGCTCCTCGCATTGACATCAATTGATGGGCATCTCCATAGCCCGTTGATTAGCCGCGTCAATGTGAGACTTTCTCCTTTTTGTCTTCTCCACATAACCTCCATCATTATATTCTATTCCACCTATAGTGCTATATCCATGGCTTGCGCTCATGTATTGCGTGAGGGTTGAAAAAGCTGAAGCGTGTTAAAAAGTATGAACCAATTGCTCGGCTTGTCATCGGGGTTGTGCATGATGGAGGCATTTTGTGTGACGAAAATGAAGCATGGCCAAACTGTATGATTTTGTAGGGATAAGCTTGCTTTTGCCTTGTTGTTTTTAAAAGACATGATTGCTTTATTGGTACGCTCGAAGTATTAATGTTTTTATGTCAAATGATAGACTATTTCTTTGAATCACTCGTGTCTTAATATTCATGCCAGGATTAGACATATGATCAAGATTATGCTAGGTAGCATTCGACATCAAACATTATTCTTTTTTATCATTTACCTACTCGAGGACGAGAAGGGATTAAGCTTGGGGATGCTGATACGTCTTCGTAGTATCTATAATTTTTGATTGTTCCATGCCAATATTGTTCACTTTCATATACTTTTTGGCAACTTTTTATATTGTTTTTGGGACTAACATATTGATCCAGTGCCTAGTGCCAGTTCCTGTCTGTTGCATGTTTTTTGTTTCGCAGAAACCCAAAATCAAATGGAGTCCAAATAGGAAAAAAAACAGACGGAGATTTTTTTGGAATATTTATGATTTTTGGGAAGTAAAATCAACGCGAAACGGTATCCGAGGTGGGCACGAGGTAGGGAGCGCGCCCTACCCCCCAGGCGCGCCCCTGGCCCTCGTGGTCCACCCGTA
Organism: Triticum timopheevii; assembly: GCA_963921465.1. Classification (NCBI taxonomy): domain Eukaryota; kingdom Viridiplantae; phylum Streptophyta; class Magnoliopsida; order Poales; family Poaceae; genus Triticum; species Triticum timopheevii. The sequence continues at coordinate 177,432,890 of OY997272.1, forward strand.
AGGCGGTTGATGATCTTCTTCTGGTGCAAGAAAGATAATTTTATGAGAAAGATCTGGGCGAAAGATTCACCCCAATCGGAGTTACGGATCTCCGGATATTTAAGAAACGGTGAAGGGGTAGAATCAGAGAATGCTGAAATAGAGAGATAGATCCAATCTCGGAGGGGCTCTCGCCCCTCCCAAGCCATGGAAGCCAAGGACTAGAGGGGAAACCCTTCTCCCATCTAGGGAGAAGGTCAAGGAAGAAGAAGAAGAAGGGGGGCTCTCTCCCCCTTGCTTCCGGTGGCGCCGGAACACCGCCGGGGGCCATCATCATCATCGTGATCTTCACCAACACCTCCATCATCTTCACCAACATCTCCATCACCTTCCCCCTTCTATCTACAGCGGTCCACTCTCCCGCAACCTGCTGTACCCTCTACTTGAACATGGTGCTTTATGCTTCATATTATTATCCAATGATGTGTTGCCATCCTATGATGTCTGAGTAGATTTTCGTTGTCCTATCGGTGATTGATGAATTGCTATGATTGGTTTGAGTTGCATGTTTTGTTATTGGTACTGTCCTATGGTGCCCTCCGTGTCGCGCAAGCGTGAGGGATTCCCGCTGTAGGGTTTGCAATATGTTTATGATTTGCTTATGGTGGGTGGCGTGAGTGACAGAAGCACAGACCCGAGTAAGTAGGTTGTTTGCGTATGGGATAAAAGGGGACTTGATACTTTGATGCTATGGTTGGGTTTTACCTTAATGAATCTTTAGTAGTTGCGGATGCTTGCTAGAGTTCCAATCATAAGTGCATATGATCCAAGTAGAGAAAGTATGTTAGCTTATGCCTCTCCCTCAAATAGAATTGCAATAGTGATTACCGGTCTAGTAACATAGTCAATTGCTTAGGGACAATTCCACAACTCCTACCACCACTTTTCCACACTCGCTATATTTACTTTGTTGCTTCTTTATCTAAACAGCCCCTAGTTTATATTTACGTGTTCTTTACTTTCTTGCAAGCCTATCCTATCACACCTACAAAGTCCTTCTAGTTTCATACTTGTTCTAGGTAAAGCGAACGTCAAGCGTGCGTTGAGTCGTATCAGTGGCCGATAGGACTTGAGAGAATATTTGTTCTACCTTTAGCTCCTTGTTGGGTTCGACACTCTTACTTATCAAAAGAGGCTACAACTATCCCCTATACTTGTGGGTTATCACATCACATCATTGGGAGAATGATGTGATGGACAAGACCCATTTGTTAGCATAGCATATTGATCGTTCAGTTTTATTGCTATTGCTTTCTTCATGTCAAATACATATTCCTTCGACTATGAGATTATGAAACTCCTGGATACCGGAGGAATGCCTTGTGTGCTATCAAATGTCACAACGTAACTGGGTGATTATAAAGATGCTCTACAGGTATCTCCAAAGGTGTTTGTTGGGTTGGCATAGATCGAGATTAGGATTTGTCACTCTGAGTATCGGAGTGGTATCTCTGGCCCTCTCAGTAATACACATCACAAGAAGCCTTGCAAGTGAAGTGACTAATGAGTTAGTTGCAGGATGATGTATTACAGAACGAGTAAAGAGACTTGCTGGTAACGAGATTGAACTAGGTATGAAGATACCGACGATTGAATCTCGGGCAATTGACATACCGATGACAAAGGAAATAATGTATGTTGTCATAACGGTTCGACCGATAAAGAGATACGTAGAATACATGGGAGCCAATATGAGCAACCAAGTTCCGCTATTGGTTATTGACCGAAGACGTGTCTTAGTCATGTCCACATAGTTCTCGAACCCGTAGGGTCCGCACGCTTAACGTTCGATGATGATATTGTATTATATGAGTTATGTGATTTGGTGACCGAATGTTGTTTGGAGTCCCGGATGAGATCACGGAAAATGACGAGGTGAAATGGTCGAGAGGTAAAGATTGCTATATAGGATGATGGTGTTCGGACACTGGAAGTGTTCCGGAGGGTACCGGGTACATATCGGGTCACCCGAAAGGAGTTTGGCAACCCTGACAAAGATATGGGCTTAATGGGCCGAGGAAGGGGCGGACCAGCCCACAAGGGGCTGGTACACCCCTTTCCCTGGCCACAAGCCCTATAGGAAGGAAAGGAGGGGGTGCCACCTCTTCCTTCCTTTCCCCCTTGGTGGGAGAAAGGAAGGGGGGTGCCACCTCCTTCTTCCTTCCCCTCATCGCCAAAAGAAGGAAGGGGGGGGGGGGGGCTAGGGCAGGAGCCCAAGTAGGATCCCTCCTACTTGGGGCGCCCCAAGGCTGCTCCCCTCCCCCTCCCACCTATATATACATGGGGAGGGGTCGCCTAGAATACACACCAACAATCGTTAGCCATGTGTGGCGCCTCCTTCCACAGATTACACCCTTGGTCATATTCTCGTAGTGCTTAGGTAAAGCCCTGCACGGATCACTTCACCATCACCGTCACCATGCCGTCGTGCTAATGGAACTCATCTACTTCCTTGACACTTTGCTGGATCAAGACTTCAAGGGACGTCATTGAGCTGAACGTGTGCAGAACTCGGAGGTGCCGTACATTCCGTGCTTGACCGGTCGGAACGAGAAGAAGTTCGACTACATCAACCGCGTTGTCAAACGCTTCCGCCTTCAGTCCACGAGGGTACGTAGACGCACTCTCCCCTTCTCGTTGCTATGCCTCTCCTAGATAGATCTTGCGTGAGCGTAGGAATTTTTTTGAAATGGCATCTACGTTTCCCAACAGGATAGTCCCGGCCATTGGTGCGAGGGGATCAGTCTCCTTCTCAGTGTCGGTGGTATGCCTTGGGCTTCGGCCGATCCCTGTCCTTGACTGATGTATGGTGTTGCCATTTTCGGCCTTCTCCATAGTTCATCACCTTCGTTCAACAACACATGCCCGGTGTTCTACCTTGCTGCTGTCGGCGATGGTGCTTTGGTGGTTGGGCTCCCGTTTTGTGTGGGTCTGCTCCTGTTGTCTCTTCTTGGGTAGCTTGGACACCTTGATTTGGGTTCTTGGGAAACCACTCTGTCGTCCTCTGGTGCAGCACCCATCGAGCCTGGGTGAAAGGGTAGTGGCCCTTCATGGCGGCGAAGACAAACCTTTGTTGCCCATGTTTGGTCTTGTGGTTGCACTCAACGAACACAATACTCACATTGTGGTGCCTCCTCCCGTGGCCTTAGTAGGTTAGTTGGTATAGGTCTACCGGCGATCATTGGCAACAACGTAATGTGTTCTTGGCTGATGTGGGTGTTGCCTTGGAGTTGTTCTACTTAGCACCTTGTATCTTTTTTTTGTTTTCCCTATTCTTTGTATATGTTGCTGCCCTGTAATCCTGGTCGGTTAATGGCTTTGTTAATTCAAAGTTGGACTAGGTTCGAACTCTTCTCGGACTCGGCCAACACCTATTCTATAAAAAAGGATGAATAAAATATGATGATTAATTGGGTATTGTCCTCCTTGACAACCCTTCTCCCGGATGTTATCTCCTATTTAAGTTAAGTTAGGCCGGTGGGTTAGAATATTATTTACAAATCCATTTCAACAGGATATGCCAATATGCCAAGTTTTTGTCTGGTGGTATGGCATATGTGATGCTCCATTTGCTATAGTAATTCTGTCTGAACGAAGACATATGGTTAATTTCAAGTTTCTAACTAACATTTTGTGTAGATATAATAATATGCGTGGAAGTAAACATAGTAGAAACCTAAATGTCAAGAATTAATAACAAACCATCGGCTAGTTACCAGTGCAACAACATATTTTTGGTATCCCCAATAACTGGCCAACATTTTGGCTACCTAAATCCATATTTTGGTGAGGAGAGAGAATATATAGGCAAACATTTTTTTATTTTGTTTTTACAACATACCTAAAACTGGATACCCAAACCTTCAAAACAAAATCAAACATAAAGATTCGATAATGGAGAGGTGGGAATCGGCCAGGATGATGGCTGAATAAACGCGTGGCGGCCGAAGTTGGAGGCACGGGTTGTTAGAGCCTAGGCGCTTGCCGGAGGCGAAGGGAATGCATCGGAAGGGAGACGATGGTCAATGACGGCAGCGTGCCCGAGATCCACAATCTCGCCGGCTTCATGCATGCTCATCCAAATCAGCCGTGGGGGGGAGTGGCACAGAGGTGGAACAACTACCAAACACGATGGGGCAGAGGGAGCTACGACACTCGGAATTATGGTCGTGGCAGTAGGGCAATGTAGGCAGCAGGGGAAGTTGCAGATGCAATTGGGCAACACAATGAGCTTTGGCATTGGGGGGCAGGGAATGTGTGGCTGACGTGACGGCAGAGAAACTACAGCAAGCGACATTTGGGCTTGGTGGCATGTTTTTTGGTCTTTTTGTTGTGTAAGTATGTAGGACCAAAATATGGGTCCTAGGTAGAAAAATTATTTTTAGGTAGCTTTGTTCCTATATTCAAAGTGTATTTGTAGGAAATTATCCCCAAGATTTCACTGCCAAATAAAATCATCTGACATATATTTTCTAAGTTTATAACAAGTTGGATTAAGGTGATGACAGATTTGAGTAACAACACAACAATGACATAAAGGGACATGTGGAAAGGGAGGAGGGGAGGAGGTACATATGATAACTCCATTAGCAATGTATGGCGGTAGCAGTGTAAGAAGTGCACTATGTGGGAGTGGAAGTCCATTACTCAGGTTTGGAATGGGGAGGCGGAGATAGTGGGTGAAGGAAGAAGAGTGATTTGGCATTTTTATAGTGCTATTTGATATGTATGAGGATCTTCAAGGTATATGTTTGACACGATCAATGTTGAAAAATTAGAAATTCTATACCCCCATTGCAACACATGGGCAATTTGCTAGTCATATAGAATGGGCGCAAAGTCCCATGGGTCTCCACTTTTCGCACAAAAAGCATCTAGATCTATTAATTTTTTCTGGAAGTACAAAGCACCCGGAGCATAATAAAAATTACAACGAGGTCTTTGGAATACCAAACGACCACTACAGCCGCTAAAATGAGTCGCTGGTGTGCTGCTGTCCCTGCTCCCCTAGTGGCGCTGACCTAGCCTTGTCGATGACAGTTAGAAAGTCTTCATACACATGCCCCTATGGACTAGTGCCCTGGAGCCCTAGTCAACGTCGTCGTTGAACCCTTGAATTGACCCAAAGTGCCTAACATCAGATCTCGCCATTGCACACGCACGATGAGAAACCCTGAGCTCACCACCCCAAGGAGATGACAAGAATCTATGTTGTAGCTCTACGGGTTCCGTCCAGATGGATGAACTCACGGAGGATCGGATCCCGGATGCCAATTTCAAAACCGGAAGACCACGGGTAGGGGGACCTAAGCTGTGAGATCAGATCGATGAGTAACAAGAGACAAATGACACGATGCCTTTACCTAGGTTCAGGCCTCTCTAGGGAGGTAAAACCGTACATCCTGCTCTTGCTTATATTATGGGAGTATCTAAGTACATAGTTGATCTACCTTAGGATTGTGAGTTATGGTCTAAACCCTAGGGGTATGATGATGAATGTGTGATTGTCCCTACAGACTAAACCCTCCAGCTTATATAGGCACCAAGGGTAACTAGGTGTCGGAGTAAATGACCATGGGTAGCCCTATCCGCTCCCCATGATATTTCAAGACATTAGGGCTGGCTGCACCCCTCAAGCATCAAAGACAAGGGACTGCCTTCTTGAGGCCGGATGGTCCAAACAGCCGGCTGCTAGAAGGCGGCAAGGCCCAAAAAGCGGACCTGACGCGGGCCGCCTCCTAGCTGGCGGCCACCGGAGCGGCCGACTCCTAGCAGGCGGCCACCACGCACACCCTCAAAGTTTGCACCCACATAACAACGACGAGACGGGGCGTGGCTACAGTACAGCCTGCCACCCCCGAATCCAGGGACGGACGTGGCCACAGTGTAGCATACTGGGCGGTCATCCCTAGCCCGGCGCAGCACTGTCGTTGCCACGCTGCCCATGACATCATCCATGGCAGAGGCATCCATGCTCCCACGACCGGCTGTCGATACGGCCCGCAGGCGATGGGCCCTACCTGTCCGTGAGATGCCAGAAGGCGGCGAGCCCTGATCAGTCGGCATAAGGGGAGGCCGACTCCTAGGAGCCGGCCCTCCCCTCCCCTTGGAGTTTGTGCGCCATTAAGCAGATAAGACGGGGTGTGGCTACAGTGAGCGCCCACCAGGCGGTGGTACTGTAGCCACGCTCTCCCTGACCAAGCCCTTGTCATCAGAGGCATGGCTACAGTAATGAGGAGCCGACAGGACCCACAAGCGGCGGACCCTACCTGTCAGCCGAGAACCCGACAGCCAGCGGGCCCCAATAGCCGGCGGAGGAGCTGGCATCAAGAGACACTGATGCCCGTGACGGTGTCCTAGACTAGGGGGTACTCACCACGTCATCTCCCGATCAGTTGGATTGGGCCGAGGACCCCCATGGCCGTATACTCATGGGCCAGTTCGGACAACCCCTACCGCACACAAGGAAGACTCCACAAGACTTGGCGCCCAAGACAAGGACTCTCCTAAACCCTAGGCCTCCGGTGTCTTATATAAACCGAGGCCAGGCTAGTCAATAGACAATCTCATATTCATTACTACAATCTCGTGGTAGACACATGTACTCTGTACTACACCCATATGAATACAATCAAAAGCAACATGTAGGGTATTATCTCTTCGAGAGAGCTCGAAGCTGGGTAAAACCCCATATCCATGTTAGCATCGCTCCAAGACACCTAGCTTAGGACCCCTACTATGAGATCCGCCGGTTTTGACACCGACATTGATGCTTTCATTAAGAGCCTGCTGGGCGATCGTCGCGGATTGATGGGACAATCAGGTTATAATTTTTCAGCTAGATCTGTTCAAATTATCTTCTTTGCAAAATCATTGCTGCCGCGTCGTACGACTCTGTTTGCAGATCAAGAAATTTATACGCTGCTAGGCAGTACGTCCGATCGGGCTGTGCGGCGGCCACCAGCAACACATCTAACCCATGGAGACATGCAACTCCCATACGCCATGTGAGGTCCCACGAAGTGCACACATGCATGCGGCAGTCTGGGGATGCAATCCCAGCCTTGCGAGGAGCCGCAACTGTCCAGGAACAAGTATCCGGCGTCGGCACCGCGCAAGGCCACAAAAGAAGTGCCCATATGCACAGATTCCAAAGGGCATCACTACGTAAAGCTTCCCAAAGCTAAGTATCCATCTTGGTTTTGTTTTCCGTACTACTAGTAGTACTTTCTCCAGTACGAGGAATCGAGACCAATTCAATTTTAGTATTGGTTCTGTTATTTGCTAGTCGACCTACTCAAGTACCATCAGTATAATCTGATAGTTTTCAGATTAGATTTGTTTTATGTAAATCTTTTTTTCCTCTCGTTGTTGCGTCATACTTCTTTGTTTATAGTAGGATCAGGACGAGAAAATTTTAACAACAGAGCGCCCATCGTCTGGAGGTGCGGACTCTGCAATCTGGCCGACGAGCAGTCCAGCCGAGGAGACACTGCGGAGCAGTGTGCCCGCAGGAGTTCGACTCGGTAGAGCACACATCAGGGAGATTTTCGTTTCCTTTTTAAATTCTGCTCCTAGTCAGCTTCTAGGCCTCCACTGATTTTTTCTAAAAAAGCATGCAGAGTAAAAGTAGTATACTAACCCTTTTGAGTACGCACTAATTTTGCAGCACGTTACTCAAAATCGAGTTAGCTGTCAGTATTAGTACTCCACGTATCGGTGAATTCTCATGGTTAAGCGGATCTGGTTCTTGTTACCAATTCAGCACGATACTGTTCATCTGTTTACCTTGGTCCGCTACTGCCATCGCCGTCCAGGTTTTATTTTTGTTAGCTATTTGTTTAGCACATAAATTATTATGCAGAAAATATTTTCTGTCCATTTGTACTGCATTTTTTTTGCAGAGATATTTTGTTGACGCATGTACATGCATTTTCCGTTCAAAGATTATTCTCTGCTGGTCAGCCCTTTTGTGCTGCAGGTTTTGCAATCAGGTCTACACTTCGGCCGCCGTTTCGGAGCGATCCGATATGTTGTCGCTGCCCTGTGCGCATTGCATCCGTAACTCGGGCTCCTGTGTGAATTGGGATTTTGTCACCCCGCCACGCCAACACCAAGTGTCAACAATGGCCTCGCGCCACGCCACATCTCTTTTAATAATTTATTTTACATAAATAATTTTGTAAATAATTTTTATTTATTTATTTTTGCTATCTGCTTTGTGCTACTTCATGCATGCAGATAATCGGCCTCCACTACGCCACGACGCTGGTTAACCGACGTCGCCGTCCTACATCCGTCAACCGAGTTGTGGCGCCGCCTCAGCACAATTGGCTTAGACCGGGCCGCATTGTCACCTCGGCAGGGTGACGTCGTCGCCCACCTCCATCGACCAAATTGTGTCGTTGCCTTGGAGAGCAGCCCTTTGTTGGCAACCCCGCATCGTCGCTTCATCAACCTACTCAGCCGGAGAGTCCAGTGTCACCTGGCGACCTGCTCCATCACCTCGGCTAGACTGGGGGCTTCACCTCTTCGGAGTGCCGAGCTCTTCGCTCGGCCACATCGGGCTTGGGGGCTGAGACCTCCTCCCGCACCAAGCTTGGACCGCATCATCAATGCCGAACACATTAACCAGCTATGTTGCTTTCATGCTCAAAGTTTTAAAATTTTAAATTTTGTTCGGTCCGACCAAGCATTATACTTTTTTGGCAAAAAGTTGTTTGTGAAAAACTTCCTTGTCCAAACTTTGTTTGTGACACACAAATTAAAATACCCCGTTTACTTGGGGGCTTCCTTTATGAAGCCTTTCCTCTTGCAAATGATTATACTTGTACGGCTTCGTTCCTTGTTCCTGTATTACGCCACAATATGCACCATGTTGACTTAAGCGATTTGCAAGCTGGGTTGCCTTGCTCCTGTGTTTACTCCTACGTTCCCAATTGTTCGGCTTGGGAGTAAAGGGAGCACCTCTGCGATTGTCACGATCGGGTCATCCGAGCTCAGACCTCAGACTGGGTGAAGCCAAAAGCTAGCGCTCTTATTGTTTTCAACGGTGGTCGGCACAGAACGAAACTCATGAATACAAAAAATCTATTGCACAAGTCACATAGTAACAATGAGCAACCGAAGAAAGGTATCGGTGGAGGTACTATTTTCTTTGAAGATGCTTCTTACACTTTGTCAGTAATATAGCATAAGTTTCGTAAGCGTGCTTTGTCTGTTACAGCCTTATGGCTGTATTGCCTGGTTATCAGAAACACCTCGATATTCTCGACAGGTGGAGTACATAACACTTTTCGGCCCTTGGCCGAAGAGGGAGAAGCTGACGGTCGGTTAAGTACTTAAGTACTTAAGTACATACAATCATTATACATAAAATTCTTTTACCCAAGTCACTCGGGGCTCTTAAATTTATGTGAGCTATTTTATAATAAGTGTTCTTCTTCTTAGTAGTTGCAAAGTCTTTTTTCTATCACTCCTGTCGGTGTTCTGGGAACGGGGGTACCCAGACTTGCCTGCCTGCGGCCTGTGTCGTGGCTCAAGGAGTGGCCCAGTACGGCCCATCTTCGTCAACACATGCTCAAGACCCTCGCGAGGGGCCAAGCCTCGCGGGGCGAACGACAGGAGGCTTCCTCAAGCACGGCCTCGTCAGGGTAGCTCACGAGGAGGCGGAGAGATCAAGGCGGGGTACCTCACGAGGTGCCCGTGATGCAAGCCATGATGACCAAGGCGCAGGCGGGCGCCAGGCGGGTGCCGGCGTGCGCAGAGTCCTTGTTTCCCCTTTGGTGAAAAGGGGGAAAGCGCAGGCAAGGGTATCAAGCAAAGGCAACCATTTCGGTGCAACAAGACCAAGACCAGCAGGACGATAGAACGGAGGTCATCGTGGAGCCCAAGCCAGCGTCATTGTTAGGGTCTTTTGGTAGGCGAGGACCAACTTTAGTCAGGATGAGTGTACTAGATGTTCCCCTTCAAATTGGCCAATTGTTGGCGCCCTTCCCGCTCAATATTTGGGAAGAGGCCCGGGGCCTTCGCCTATAAATAGGACTAGCCACCAACAGGATAGGGCATCCAGAGAGGGAGAGAGATCTGATCGGATCGACACCCAAGAGATAGAGAGAGAGGCGACTGAACTCCCCTAGCAGTTCATCGCCTCAACCAAGAACAGACCCTCGCGAGGCTGTTCTTCCTTTGTATTGTTCCGCACCAGCCCCAGAGGCAATCCACACACCACAAACTGAATTAGGGTATTACACCACAATGGTGGCCTGAACCAGTATAAATCTTGTGTCCCTTGTGTTGTTCTTCGTGTAGTTTAAATCCTAGCAAGGCGGTGAAACATGGGTAGGCTGAAGGTGTGATTTCTGTGCGCACCCCAGTATTCGAACCTCAAGGGTCTGCCAGAACCCGAAATCTGACATTTGGCGCGCCAGGTACGGGTGTGCCGGAGTCTGCTCTCTTTCGCCTCGTGTTTCGCCGCCTGTCGCCTCATCATCATCATGTCTGGCGACCCCATGGGCAACCCAGATCCCTGGACAGCCTGGCCCGCCCACACAAAGCCGCTTGCCCAGGGCGACCTCAACTCCGTGCCCCATGCAGCCCGCGGTCCACAGGGCGCTGCGGGCCGCGGGCGACGCGGTCAGGCGACACCAGCCCTCACACCGCGGCAGGTGCGGTCGGCAGCGAGGGCCTCGAGCCACGCTGCGGCCACGGCGCCGTACTCACGGCGAGAGCAGGCAAACTCAAGGGCCGCGCTCACGGTAGCTCGAGAACTACTGCAATGCATGTTGCTAGAGGGCGGCCATGACGTGCTACTGGAGCGGGTGGTAGAGCTCTTGGGCTCCGCCGCCTTGGGGGCTCCCCCCTTCTGCACCCAACTGCTGCCTCAGGCCCAAGGTGGACCGCACGGAGGCCCCACACACGCCCGCATAGCTCCCAGCGGGTTCCAGGGCCACTCCAACGCCAAGTTGGCCCTCAGCGCCTGGCTACCAACGGCGACGCCTCCGCCTCCGACCTTCAAAGGGGGATCTACGGCAGCCCACGGCCCCGCTGAGCCACCACGCTACCACTGCCAGGTTGGCATCGTGAGCAGAACTGCGTGGCACATGGGGCACTACGGCGAGGCTTTCGGGGCGGCGGCCCCGGAGGCGTATGTGCCACACATGATGGATCAAGGACACGCGCAGGAGGAAGACCATGGCCAATTCCTCGGCCCAGGCTGGGGAGAGGAAGCGCCCGAGGCTGAGCTCTTTCAGGAGCCAAGGGAAGGCCCCGATGACCGCGCCGGAGGCAGTGACTATCGGGTACCGCTAATCCCTCAGGAACAGGCATACGCTAACCATGGATCGCAGGAGGTATAGGTCATCGCAGTGGGTGGCTGCCCCAATCCAGCAGCTCCCCACCCCTCAGGAGGAGGGCACCGGGGGCTGCAGGAGAGGGGCCGAGATCCGGCCTCGCCCGCACGACGTCGGAGCAAGGCAGCCTCAGGAGGTAGGCCCTTTGCCGGGGAGGTGCCCCAGAGCCTGCCCCCGGCAGTGGACCCGTGGTCATCGGGGGAACCGCTGGCGACCGCTCTATCCCATCGGCGGCGTCCTTGGTCTCTGGCCATCGTCGGTGGCAATAGAGTGTGGCGCAAGGCGGGGCCCTCATCTGGCGATATGAAGCAAGGCCGGTACCTGTGAAGAAGGCCCAGTGCCTGTGAAGCTCGCCGCCCTGTGACACTCTCATGTAATAATGAGTGGGACTGTAGACACCCCAGAGTCTCCAGAGAGCCACCCTCGGGCCTCGGGGGCTCCCGCCCACCCCCAGTGGCAGCACTTAGCTCCGCGCTGGTGAGAAGACGTCGAAGACTAGACTAGGTGCCGGACGCGGCTTTTTCTGCTTTTCCTGCTTTTTCCCTTGGTTGTTGCTTTCCCCTGTTTGGATTTAAGTTGGATTTCAGCTTAAACTTGCGTGTGTCCGGGGAAGGGGTGTTTAGTCTCGTTCGAGCAATCTCTTGAGTTCTAGTTGCCGCTTTGCGTCCGTCCGATCTTCAGCTGCCTCCCCTCGCGAGCCCCTTACGAGCCGGGCTAGGCCCAGCATGAACGTAGCCCAGACTGCCATCGGCACGCCCTCTCAGGAGGATCTACTTGCAGGTTCAACGGGCTCGTTCCGGAGACGCTTAGGGCACCACAACCCTCCGTAGGCTAGCTCAGGGCCCACGTGGGTCAAAGGTAAACAAGCCGGTCGGCTCGCCATAAACCAGTTGCCCAGCGCAGGCACACGAGTGATATCATGTCTACAAATACGCTAACTGCAAGTTTTTACACGAGGGGCTCCCCCTCCCAAAATGCTTACGACCTTTTTTGGCCAAGCCTGAACTCTCTCTGCGCAGGGTAAAAACAGGAACGACACACAGTCAGTCGGATAAATCCCCCAATGCATCCCTGGGGACACCTCTGGAGCCACCGCTGGCATCGCTGGCCTCGCCGTCACCTCCTACGTCGCTGCCAACAGCACCTGGGTCATTCATCACTCCGCCCTCACAAGCGCCCGGGTCATTCACCACTCCGCCCTCACCAGCGCCCGGCTACGACCACGCCATCGTCGTCAGTTGTGAAGGCCCGAACCAGGGCGTCCACGTTGTCTTCCACCCAACTCGCCAGATTGTCCCGGACGGCCAAGGGCACCGGTGCGATGGCGGCATCGAAGTCGAAGTGGGGATCCATGTGCTGAAGATGACTGAAGACGCGAGAGGAAGCACGCCCAAGTATGGCGCGTCTCCTCTCCTCCACTAACCTGTCGGCTCTACCCGAACGGACCTCCAGCTGCGTCACCACGTCGGTGAAGAACTGAAGATTACCAGCATAGTTGACCACATGAGGTTCCCCGACGGCTGCCTCGCAGATGATACCCAAGCCCGTGTTGGCTCTTTCCCAGAGCTCGCGGAGCATGGGGCTGTGCACGTGCTCCAAGGTCTGCCACTGGTGTATCTCGTCCTCGTTTCACCGTGCAACGGCCTTGACTGCATCCACCCTTTGGTGGAGGAGAAGCACCTCGGCTCGGGAGGAGGCCAGTTCTGCCTGTGTCGCGCCAAGGGCGGCCTCGGTAGCGTCCGCATGCCGCGTCACTTCATCCAGCTTGGCCCTCAGGGCGGCGGACCTGCCCTCTGCTTCGACCTGGATCAGCTCAAGCCTTTCCACGAACTCGCACTCGAGGTTCGAGCAAACCGCCGCCACACGGCGATCAACTTCTTCCGAGGCTCGTGCTTCCCTCGCGGCGACATCATCCTCCGCCTGCGCCACCATGCGCTCCCTCGTCTCTAATCGCTCAAGTTCCAGGGCGCGCTCGGTGGCCTCCAGCCTCGATGCCTCCTCACACTTCTGAAGCTCTGCCCGATCAATCGACCCCCCCTCCATCGATGCAAGGGCCACCTCATGCAACTCCACCTGTTGCTCCAGGGAGCTGCTCAGGGCCCGGAGCTCCCACGCCCGCTCTTCCGCGGCCCTGCGTCGCTGGTTGGCCTCTTGAGCCTCCTCGACAGCCCGGGAGCAGGCCTCCTGAGAAGCTTCCAGCGACGCCTCGACCCTCTCATTGTCGAGGTCACGCTGGTGGCGCGCAAGGGCAACGACCACCTTCAGCTTGCGCCTCTCCTCAGCTAGGCACAGGCCCTCGGCCTCAAGGCGCGCGTCCTCGTCTGCGAGCTCTACACCAAGTTGGCTCACCACGTCCGCCGCCCTCCGGAGGAACCCTTGGCGGAGGGCACGGCGCTCCCGAGCGCGCTCAAGCACGTTTTCCGCATCTCCTTCCGCCTCGGATGCGCGAGGAGGGCCACGGATCAGCACTCGCCCGCTGGGCAGGGGGCTGGGGGCTGACGCCCTTGCGATGGCTGGACGCGCCTCGCCAGAAGCCTGGCCCAGAACCAGTTCGCCCTCCAAGGAAGATCGCAAGGCCGATGTCGGTGTCAAAACCGGCGGATCTCGGGTAGGGGGTCCCGAACTGTGCGTCTAGGCGGATGGTAATAGGAGACGAGGGACACGATGTTTTTACCCAGGTTCGGGCCCTCTCGATGGAGGTAAAACCCTACGTCCTGCTTGATTAATATTGATGATATGGGTAGTACAAGAGTAGATCTACCACGAGATCAAGGAGGCTAAACCCTAGAAGCTAGCCTATGGTATGATTGTTGTAATGTATGTTGTCCTACGGACTAAAGCCCTCCGTTTTATATAGACACCGGAGAGGGCTAGGGTTACACAGAGTCGGTTACAATGGTAGGAGACCTACATATCCGTATCGCCAAGCTTGCCTTCCACACCAAGGAAAGTACCATCCGGACACGAGCCGGAGTCTTCAATCTTGTATCTTCGTAGTCTTGGAGTCCGGCGGATAATGATAGTCCGGCTGTCCGGACACCCCCTAGTCCAGGACTCCCTCAGTATCCCCTGAACCAGTCTTCAATGACGATAAGTCCGGCGTGCATAATGTTCGGCATTGCAAGGCGGGTTCCTCCCTTGAATAATCCAGAGAAGATCATGAACACCAGGATAGTGTCCGGCTCTGCAAAATAAATTCCACATTCCACCGTAGAGAGAATAAAATGTACACTTAGTTCAATCTGCTGACATATTATGCGGCGTGGCATCACACCACCACAAGGCCTTTGTTTGAATTACTATACCACCTCAGCATGTTTTAGCGAAGCGGTTTCCTTGGCACGTCTTGTCGAAGCAGAGATCGTGTTCCCCTTATTCTGGGATTCTCATCAATACGTGCGTGGGTAACCCAACCGCGCCATTGATGGTGGCGCTTGGGAGTTAAGCGAGTTTTACCAGGCTGGTGGGGGACGCATAGTTTCGTCTGCCTATATATAAGGGATAAGGATTCACCTTCTCACCTACGCCTTCTTCCTCCTTTGCTTATCCATCCCCGCGAACTCAAGCTCCAACGCCCGAGCTCGCGCATCTCGCCTCGACCTTCTCCGAATATGTCCGGAGCGGGAGGTAAATGGTTAGCCTCCACCATCAAGGAGGAGGACATCACTAAGCTGCGCAGCGCCAGATACCTTTCCGGCGATATCGCGCATCGGCTGCCCGACGAGGGGCAGCTCATCCCTACCCCCGGGCCTCATGAGAGGGTCATATTCCTCCCCCACTTCCACCGCAGACTGGGCTTTCCGCTCCATCCATTTGTCTGGGGGCTCATGTTTTACTACGGCCTGGATTTCCACAATCTAGCGCCGAACTTTATCCTCAACATCTCGGCGTTTATCGTCGTGTGCGAGGCCTTCCTCTGCATCCGGCCCCACTTCGGCCTATGGCTCAAGACCTTCAACGTCAAGCCGAAGGTTGTGAATGGTACGCAAGCGGAATGCGGAGGCGCCATGTTGGGCAAATTGCCCAACGTCCCTTGGCTGGAAGGGACCTTCATGGACTCCGTCAAGGGGTGGCAATCGGGGTGGTTTTACATCACCGAGCCGCGCAAATCCACATGGGCGGCGGCCCCCGAGTTTAGATCTGGCATCCCCACGCAGCTCACCTCCTGGAAAGAGAAGGGCTTGCAGTGGGGGAATCCGGTGGAGGTGACGGGACTCCGAGCATGTATCAAGAAGATAGTGAGCAATAGGCTCAGGCTCATCGACGTGGTCCAAGTCATGCTCATCCGGCGGATCCTCCCATGCCAAGAACGGGCATTTAATTTGTGGGAGTTCAATCCGGAACAGCACCAAGCGCTAAGCGGGCTCTTCGATACAACATACGAAGGCGCCTGGAGGGTGCTGTTCAAGGGCACCGAAGCCCCCGCGTCTGCGACCGAAGACCGCGGATTCAGCTCACAGTATCCAACTGACGAGGTAAGTGATTCAACCCCATTACGGGACACTTGTGATAATTAGATTGACTCTAGTGAGGTTTCATTCTGCCTCTTCCTTTGACAGGAATGGATGGAGAAGGCCAAGCTGCTCATCAGCCCGGCTCCCATGCCAGAAGACCCAGTGGACGCCCGCTTAACAGGGCTGCTGGTTCCGGCACCGCACGTGGTGCCGGAGAAGAAGGCCAAGAAGGTGGCCGCGGGGACTCGAAAGAGTTCCCGCAATCAGGCGTCTGATGACGATGAGGACTCCTCCCCCGAGGAGGAGGAGTACTCTCTCGCGGAGGAGGGAGAGAAGAAAAGGAAGGCTTCCCCCATCGGGGAGGCCGAAGGGTCCAAGAGGGGGAGAACTATCCCCCCGGACAGTTTCGCCAACATCATCGTTGGTGAGGATGAGTGGCCTCCAAGGGCCAGGCGTCCGGCAAGATCGTAAGTATCCGGATCCTTGATATGTAATTTCTTTTATGTCGCGTAGTATCCTTCTAACGCCGCATTCTGCCCGTAGTCCGGCCAATGATGATCTCCCTGACTCATCGAGTGGGTCATTGGCCTCGTCGGATGTGAATTCCATCCCGACTGCCTCCACCCCACGCGCCGACGAGGACGTCGAGGTGGGATCCCAAAAAGGGACCCATCAGGAGGAGGCTCCGGAGGAGCCGTCAGGCAGCCTCCCGGACTTCGTGCCGGACTCTACATCGGAACCCGCAGTGGTTCCAGAGTCCGGCAAGCGGCCCCTTTGAAAGAAGGGCAGGACCGTGACGCCGGCGGCCTCCGTCCAACCGGAGGCGCCGGATAACCTGCTGGAGGCGCTTAAAGGCGCTTCCATCGAGGAAGAACACTGCACTATTATGAGTGCGGTGATTGAGAAGGTTCAGCTTGCTAAGAGCAGGCTGACCGAAGCCTGCAGCAGCCTTTTAACAGGCTTTGAGGTCAGAAGTTAAAATTATGTAATGTAATACCACATAGACAGTAGCCCCTGATGCTTAGTTCGGTGTTCGGAAAGAAAAGCCGGACTAAGGATCTTTAACAAGATATACGCAGGGTTGCCTAAAATATGTCAATATGGGTTTGCAGGCTGCGCTGCTGACCTCTGCCGCACTAACGGCGGAGGTTGACGTGCTTAAGAAGGATCTCGAGCGGTCCGAGCAAGAGCTCGGCCATGCAAAGAAGCAGCTCGAGGAAAAAGAAGGTGAGTAACACCTCTTTGAATAAGTACCTTACAGAAAAGGATTTTGGTTGCAAATAAAATTAACAAGGATAATATGTGTATTGCAGGGGCCACTAACGAGGTGGCAGCCCTGAGGGATGCCGTGTCCGTGGCTGAACGCAGTGCGGCCGCGGAACGGGCTGAGCGAGAAAAGCAAGAGGCACGGGTGGCGGAAGTTCGGCAAGAGCTCCAGGTTCTCATGGAAAAACATGAGAGTTTGGAGCGTGACTCCAAGACTCGAGAGTCCGAGCGTGCCTCGGCTCTTGAAAGTGCCAAGTCCGCCAAGGCCGAGGCCCTTAAGGCCCTTCAGGAGGTTGAGGACATAAAGAAGATAGCGGCGGGTAAGGCGTTTTTCATGCAAAGCAGGCATGTTAATGTGAACTACCTGACACTTACCCGCATTCGGAGCTCTCCAGGGGCGTTTGCAGATCTGCCGCGTAGTGCGTCTAATGCCGCCACATTCTATCGAGGCGAGGAGGGGAGCTCGACGGAGAAGGTCTTCTGGTCTCAGTATACTGAGGCCGGCCATCCGGTGCCCCCAAGCGACCAGCTGAAGCAGCTGGTCGAACTCCACAAGGTAGCTGAGGAGGCCATGAAGGGCCTCATAGTCCGGCTGTGGCCTGGACAGGCCATGCCTGGTAGCTACTTTGGCCTCGTGCGGCGGCTGGTGGATGCATGCCCCAGGCTGGATATAGTCAAGCGCTCCGCCTGTATCGAAGGCGCTCGCCGGGCCCTTGCCCGCATAAAGGTGCAATGGGGCAAATTGGATGCGAAGAAGCTTCTCACGGACCCACCGCCGCCGGGCAAGGAGTATCGCACGCCGGAGAAGTATTATAAAATTGTCCTGAAGGGAGCCTGCGATATTGCAGATGAGTGCTCCCGAAATGTAATCTTTGAGTGAACTCGCTGTTTATTTATCCTGTGCGCTGAAAACTTCGTTCATATGCGCCATGAGCAACGCTTGTTTAATTTAAAATATTACCTTCTGTGCGGCCGTTTGTAAAATCTGAGAGATGGCAAGTCGTTGGCTTCAGCCCCCAAGCCACAAGTGTTGGGGTGTTCGGGATAAACTTGAGCACTCTTGTTCCCATTTTTGGGTCCATCTAGGGAGGCGCTCAACACGACGAACAAGGCAACCGGACTTATAATGCTTGAACACTCTCACTTAGCCATAGAATTCTATAATTTTAAATTTCGGCGAAGCCCCTGGTATTCGGAAGACCGAATCCGGGGCGCTATCCACGCCTTCATCGGACATTATCCGGAACTTCGCTCGAAGCGGCGTGAGTCTTTAAGGACCCGAAAAAACCTCTCGAACAGCGACCAGTCTCTCGCCTTATCATGCCAGTCAGTTTTAGCTTTCTCCACTGAGGCGTTAACCCGGCTCAACCGGGACGCAATCGCAGTGGTTCTCCCAGTGCCACCTTAGCCGACAGAACGGAACGTAAGGCACCAAAACATGGGAGCCGGGCAAACCCAACTATTGACCCAAGACATGATTCGGAGCCGATTCATATAATGCTATAAGTTCGGGGTGCCGCACTTGTGAAAGTGTTCGGACTTTATCACACCATAGAGTGGGGAACATAAGGCCCCGGTGTATTATGCCTTACCAAAATATACGGGTGCCAGATGTCATATAATGAGCATATATATATAATGTGATGCAATTGCGATCATAAAGGTGCTGCATTATTAATGAAAGAAAAGTTTGCTAGAAGAGCGGACTGATACAAATAGTGCGGTAAGCAAGGGATTTGGACTAAATAAACATGTCCCCCTCCAGGGATGAGCTGCGGATTTGGTGTATATAATCGAATTTAATGCTCGTAATTGAGACCACCTGAGTGTTCGACGCGGCCTTCTTTAGTCCCTGACTGTTGCATCATGAGTTCGGCAGGTTCACCGCCGGATAGGGCTTCTGGTTAACAGAGTCCTGTGTACAAAAAAGAAGAAAAATAATAAAAAAAATAGGGGCACATTTGCGAGCCCCCGGTGTGGTCGAACCGCACTCTGGGTCCGTTGTGATCGTGCCCCCTCCCCTGTGCCGAGTGTAATGATGTACGCGGAGTGTTATTCTTGCGATCATACGCGGGCGAGGGTTGGGGCCGCATTGCTACGCGTGCTCTGATCGCGCCAGGTGGTCTTGGTTGGAATTGCTCCGGGCACGCTTTACTGTATCAGGCCGTTTGATGGCCGGACTCGAGAATTGCCTTAGAAGGCTGCTCTGTACTTCTGCCGCGAGAGCCGCTGTATGTTCCTCCGTTCGGAGGGAGCGTTCCGTATTCCCATTGACCGTGATGAATCCACGAGGGCCTGGCATCTTGAGCTTTAGGTATGCATAGTGCGGCACCGCGTTGAATTTGGCAAACGCGGTTCGCCCGAGCAGAGCGTGATAGCCGCTGCGAAACGGGTCTATGTCGAAGATTAACTCTTCGCTCCGGAAATTATCCGGGGATCCGAAGACCACTTCCAGTGTGACTGAGCCTGTGCAGTTGGCTTCCACTCCTGGTATGACACCTTTAAAGGTTGTCTTTGTAGGTTTAATCCTTTATGGGTCTATGCCCATTTTGCGCACTGTATCCTGATAAAGCAAGTTTAGGCTACGGCCGCCGTCCATCAGGACTCTCGTGAGGTGGAACCCATCGACGATTGGGTCTAAGACCAATGCGGCGAATCCGCCATGGCGTATGCTGGTCGGATGGTCTCTTCGATCGAAAGTGATCGGACAAGAGGACCATGGGTTGAACTTTGGGGCGACTGGCTCCATCGCATAGACGTCCCTTAGTGCGCGTTTCCTCTCCCTCTTGGGTATGTGGGTCGCGTATATCATATTCACTGTCCGTACTTGTGGGGGAAAACCCTTCTGTCCTCTGTTGTTCGGAGGCCGGGTCTCTTCCTCGTCGTCGCTATTTAGCCCCTTGTCATTGTTTTCGGCAATTAACTTGCCGGCCTGCTTGAACACCCAGCAATCTCTATTGGTGTGGTTAGCTGGCTTTTCAGAGGTGCCATGTATCTGGCATGAGCGGTCGAGTATTCGGTCCAGATTGGATGGACCCGGAGTGGTTCTTTTAAATGGCTTCTTCCGCTGACCGGGTTTAGGGCCTCGGAACCCGGCATTGACTGCCGTATCCTCCTTATCGTCGCTGTTAATTCGGCGCTTGTTTTTGTTTCGACGTGACCTGCCGTTGTTGTCCTTAGTATCCGGACTGCCAGAATTTTTACGGAGATTGTTGCTGCGGGCTAGCCAGCTGTCCTCTCCCGCACAAAAGCGGGTCATTAACGATGTGAGGGCTGCCATGGATTTCGGCTTTTCCTGCCCCAGGTGCCGGGCTAGCCATTCGTCCCGGATGTTATGTTTGAAGGCTGCAAGGGCCTCTACGTCCGGACAATCGACGATTTGATTTTTCTTTGTCAAGAACCGTGTCCAGAATTGTCTGGCCGATTCGTCTGGTTGCTGAATGATGTGGCTTAGGTCATCGGCGTCTGGTGGTCGCACATATGTTCCTTGGAAGTTATCAAGGAACGCGGCCTCCAGGTCTTCCCAACACCCAATTGACTCTGCGGGCAAGCTGTTAAGCCAATGCCGAGCTGGTCCTTTAAGCTTGAGTGGGAGGTACTTTATGGCGTGGAGATCGTCGCCGCGGGCCATATGGATGTGGAGAAGATAGTCTTCGATCCACACCGCGGGGTCTGTTGTGCCATCGTAAGATTCGATGTTTACGGGTTTAAACCCTTCGGGGATCTGATGATCCATTACTTCGTCAGTGAAGCATAACGGGTGTGCGGTGCCCCTGTATTGAGCGATATCGTGACGCATCTCGAGAGAGCGTTGTCTGCTGTGTTCGGCCCGGCCGGGGTTATTGTATCCGGCACGATGGTATTCGTCGTGGGTCGTAGGGCGCCCACGTGATCCATAGATGGATCTGGATTGCCTTGCTTTGTCCTCCAATATGTCTCGCAAGTCCGGCGCGTTCCCTCTTGGCTTCATACTTTTGGAGCGATGCCGGGGTATGGTCTTGGCTAGGGGCCTGGATGCCTCTCTGTCACGACCACGGGGTGGTCGGTCATCCATATCATGCGCTGGTGATGGAGGTACGAATGCTTCCTCCTCTAATCGGGGGAGCAGCTTGCGTTTTGGGTAACTTTTGGAGGGACGTTCGAGTTTATACTCTTCGGCCGCGAGGACTTCGGTCCATCAATCGGCCAGCAGGTCCTGATTAGCTTGAAGCTGCTGCTGCTTTTTCTTTAGGCTGTTTGCTGTGGCGATAAGGCTGTGCTTGAAGCGCTCTTGTTCGACGGGATCCTCGGGTACGATGAATTCGTCATCGTTGAGGCTTGCTTCGTCTTCGGTGGGAGGCATATAATTATGATCCTCAACCTCTTCGTCTGCCGCCCCCTCATGAGGGCTTGCTTCTGCATCCTCCTGCGCTGAGTCTTGCTGGAGGGGATTGTCTTCGGCACTCTCTGGAGTATTATTATCTCCTGTGCCGGAATCTCCATTCTTGCTGTGGCGGGATTTAGAGCGGCGCCGCTGACGCCGGCGCTTGGGCTGTTTCTTTAAGGGATCTGCCTTCGCTGTTTCTTCGCCGTCCCCATCTTTTGGGGTATCCACCATGTATACGTCGTATGACGAGGTGGCCTTCCAGTGCCTTGTGGGCGCTGGTTCCCGTTCGTCTCCGGCATCGTTGTCCATAGCGTCGATGTCTTCGGAGTCGTAGTCTAGCATGTCGGTTAGATCGTCGACAGTGGCTACAAAGTGGGTGCTGGGTGGGCTCTGAATTTCTTCGTCGTTCGTATCCCAACCACCCTGGCCATAATCCGGCCAGGACTCTCCTGATAATGAGAGATGCTTTAATGAATTCAAGATATCGCCGAAAGGCGAGCATTGGAAGATGTCCGCGGCGGTGAATTCCATAACCGACGCCCAATCCGGATCGATTGGCAGGGGCGCGGGAGGTTCGGAGTCCGGCGAGGAGTCCAGCGCCTCGGAATCACGAGTTTCGCAGGGGACAAGATTAGGGTTCGGCTCCATTGCCGTGGATGTTGAAGCCCCTAGGGCGGCGCCTATCCACCGACCCTTGATCTGGGCGATCGGCTCCGGGCTAATGGCCGAAGCGGATCCGTGTGCGGCCACCAAGGCACGGTTTGGCGGCAGAGCTAGATCATGCCCATCGTCACAGTGCGGCGTGCTTGGCTGTGGCTCGAGTCCGTCGAAGATCAAGTCTCCGCGGACGTCGGCCGTGAAGTTTAAGCTTCCAAATCTGATCTGACGGCCAGGGGCGTAGCTTTCGATCTGCTCCAGATGGCCAAGTGAATTGGCCCGCAGGGCGAAGCCGCTGAATACGAAGATCTGTCCGGGGAGAAAAGTCTCACCCTGGATAGCGTTGCAGGTTGAAGGTGCCATCAAGCCTATCGGTGACGACATAGAGGAACTCTCAATGAAAGCACCAATGTCGGTGTCAAAACCGGCGGATCTCGGGTAGGGGGTCCCGAACTGTGCGTCTAGGCGGATGGTAACAGGAGACGAGGGACACGATGTTTTTACCCAGGTTCGGGCCCTCTCGATGGAGGTAAAACCCTACATCCTGCTTGATTAATATTGATGATATGGGTAGTACAAGAGTAGATCTACCACGAGATCAAGGAGGCTAAACCCTAGAAGCTAGCCTATGGTATGATTGTTGTAATGTATGTTGTCCTACGGACTAAAGCCCTCCGGTTTATATAGACACCGGAGAGGGCTAGGGTTACACGGAGTCGGTTACAATGGTAGGAGACCAACATATCCGTATCGCCAAGCTTGCCTTCCACGCCAGGGAAAGTACCATCCGGACACGAGCCGGAATCTTCAATCTTGTATCTTCGTAGTCTTGGAGTCCGGCGGATAATGATAGTCCGGCTGTCCAGACACCCCCTAGTCCAGGACTCCCTCAGCCGACCACAGCCAGTCGCCGTCCGCAACCAGTCTAAGAGCCCAGGGCAGGCTGGCTATGCCCTGGGAGGGCTTGCAAAGGATGGTCGAGAGGGGCGCAGAACCAAGACGCACCGCAGGATGGCCTGCCTCTCCAACCGGCCTCACCACAAGGGCAGTGCTGGAGCCCGGGACGCTTGGGGAAGGTGGAGAGGGCGAGGCCTCGAGGATGGCTCCTCAGTCACCTCCGCGAACTCGGCAGGAAGGGCCCTATAGGGTAATGATCAGCTGAAGCAGCAGGAGAATAAGGAACAGAGGAAGGGAAAGGCTTACTCATCGGTGGCAAAGTACTTCCTGCGCTTCAATAAGCGGCAAGGGTAATCATCACCCAAGGCCTCCCTTCTCTTTCTGAGAGCGTCGAAGTCCACACGAAAGCGACCCAGAAGCTTGGCGCAGGGGTCAGCTTGCGACGAGGAAGAAGCATCAGGGTGCCCGGCATCGGGGGCCTCGCCCAGAGACGCATCGCCAGATGCCACGCAAAGGAGGGTGGCCGGGGCCTCGGGGGCCTTTGCCATGGGAGCTGCCTTTAGCTGCCATGGGGCGGGCCTCAGGAGCTGCCATCTCAGGAGTACCGCGTGGCGTCATCATCTCAAAGGCGCCCCCCTCAGCCCCCGGTGCCCCTTGCCTCCCAGCTCCACCACTCGAGGAAGCACCGCCGTGGGCAACCGGAAGGGCGACCACCACAACTGGGTTCTCGCGGGGTCCCCTAAGGCCTGCAGGATGCAGCCCCCATTCATCGAAGCTGGGCATCTGCTTCACGAAATCGCCCTTGTTTGAGCAAAGGTATAGCAGGGCGCCCCCATGCCGGATGCTGCCAGGAGAAGGGTCCCCAGTCAGGATCAGGAGAACCTTCCTCAGCACTTCGGGCGTCAGATCTTCCTCTTGGAGCCTCATGCGGTCTTCACGACCCTCGAAGGCCCACATCCGCCGGGAATGACGCTGGAGAGGGGCAATGCGGCACAGGAGGAACTCCTTCACCACCTTGGGTGCCGTCACACGAAGTGACCTCAAGTACGGGAAGCGATGCCAAACGAAGACGAGCTGAGGGCTCGTGAGCGTCTCCTCGCCCCAGTCCGAATTGGGGATAGCGGGCGCGGTTGGCTCCGAAAGTAGGGGGCTAGGCACCCCAGCGTCCACATACAGCCATCGCTCACGGAACCCGGGTGGTGGCAGAGGAAGGCTGAAATCAATTCCCGAAGCCGTTGTTTCTGGTGCGGCAAGGAAGCTCACACACCCAGAGCATTGGGTAGGATCGCTGAGACGCAGAGAGAAGAAGTGGCGCAACAAGGCAACTGAAGGAGGGATGCCCATCATCGCCTCGCAGACAAAAGCAAAAACGGCAAGAAGAGTAATGGATTCGGGACCAAAATGCATCATGTGGATCTGACAATGAGAAAGCACAGCGTTGAAGAAATCAGAAAAGGGGGGAACCAGACCCGCCCACAGAGCACCGGCGAAGTACCGGACCTCGGTGACTGTTCTGTCAATGGAGAAGTGAGATGCAGGCCAGACCGTCATCCTCCCGCACTCGTTGAAGATGGTGGCGATGGCGGAATTGACCTTGTCCGAGCCTTCCCGGTTGAGTATGATCGACTGGTCAATAGCGGGAGCCACCGACGGCGACGGATGGGGCGAGGGCACAGGCTTTGGCTCTTTCCCCTTCTTCATCGGGGCCATGGCGACAGGAAGGGGGAGGATGCGAGATTGGATTGGAAGCACAGGCTGGAGCTCGAGAGAAGGAAGAGCAAAAGGCGCGCGAGCGGCGAGAAGAGGAGAGATTGTGTGCAACGGCCGGTCCGCCTAGCTGAGGCGCAAAATAAGGAGGCGTGGGGGAATAGGGACGCCCACGTCCAATCAACCGCCACACGGCGCCCAAGGCCGTAGGCTATTGGGGCCCGCGACGCTTCGTACTTGCCTCTTCGCTTCTCTGCTAAGCCAACTCCAAGCGCGCCTTGGGCCCGGGGGCTACTGTCGGCGTTCTAGGAATGGGGGTACCCAGACGTGCCTGCCTGCGGCCTGCGGCGTGGCTCAAGGAGTGGCCCAGTATGGCCCATCTTCGTCAACACATGCTCAAGACCCTCACGAGGGGCCAAGCCTCACGGGGCGGACGATAGGAGGCTTCCTCAGGCACGGCCTCGTCAGGCTGGCTCATGAGGAGGCAGAGAGATCAAGGCGGGGTACCTCACGAGGTGCCCGTGACGCAAGCCATGACGTCCAAGGCGTAGGCGGGCGCCGGCCTGTGCAGAGTCCTTGTTTCCCCTTTGGTGCAAAGGGGGCAAGCGCATGCAAGGGTATCAAGCAAAGGCAACCATTTCGGTGCAACAAGACCAAGACCAGCAGGACGGCAGAACGGAGTTCATCGTGGAGCCCAAGCCAGCGTCATTGTCAGGGTCTTTTGGCAGGCGAGGACCAACTTTAGTCAGGATGAGTGTACTAGATGTTCCCCTTCAAATTGGCCAATTGTTGGTGCCCTTCCCGCTCAATATTTGGGAAGAGGCCCGGGGTCTTCGCCTATAAATAGGACTAGCCACCCACATGGTAGGGCATCTAGAGAGGGAGAGAGATCTGATCGGATCGACACCCAAGAGATAGAGAGAGAGGCGACTGAACTCCCCTAGCAGTTCATCGCCCCAACCAAGAATAGACCCTCGCGAGGCTGTTCTTCCTTTGTATTGTTCCTCACCAGCCCAGAGGCAATCCACACACCACAAACCGGAGTAGGGTATTACACCACAATGGTGGCCTGAACCAGTATAAATCTTGTGTCCATTGTGTTGTTCTTCGTGTAGTTTAAATCCTAGCGAGGCGGTGAAACATGGGTAGGCTGAGGGTGTGATTTCCGCGCGCACCCCAGTGTTCGAACCTCAAGGGTCTGCCGGAACCCGAAATCCAACAACTCCTTTTTTCGACGCAAGTGTGTGGTCAATAGACGGGGAGCCTACTTTCTCTCTCAAAGCTGCTAAAGTTTGCTAAACTAGCCTAACAAGAAGTACTCCACCTTCGGGATAGGAGGTTGAAGCCGTAGGCTGACCACTTGAAGTCTTGAGATAGGATGTGTCATGTTAAAGCACGACAGAAGCACATTTTTTTTCTAAGACCAATTTTCTGATTGGCACTGAACAATTGATCTAGTTCGGACGTCGAGTTTTTACTGACGTTTTTTGGTTTTCCAATCCTATGGCACTTTTCAACTATTTGTGTGTTTTATGCATAAGTCTCGCAGTGCAACGCCGGACACCTTTAGAGATTCGGCAAAAATTATCAGATATTGCTATATATATGCATCAGTTTCAAATTTTGTCTTTGGTCGATAGTTGGGTTGCCCGGCTCCTATGCTTGCCTCCTACATTCCGCTTTGTTCGGTTAGGTGTGCAAAAGGAGAACCACTGCGATTGTGCTTCCAGCTCACATGGTTAAAAAGCCAAAAACTGACTGTCACAATAAGCGTAAACTGGTCAGCGATCCGATGACTATGTTAAATGACGGGCCGTTCATAACATTGGCCGAAGTGTTTAGGGCTTGACCTCAACTGTCGCCGAACACTAACCGGGGCTCGTAGCTAGCTTCCCCAGATTAACGCTCCTATGACTAAGTGAAAGTTATAAAGCCCGCATATCTGATTGCCTCGTTTCCGCTAACACAACCTCCTTGGGGCACCGAGACATCGAATAAGGGTTGTCTTGTTATTGCGGAAACACCCTTCGTAGTATCTACAAAGGGATAGAAGCCGACGATGGGCCACTTTCAACTGATAAACGGTCGCAATGGAGTCAAAATAAACATATCATCAACATTTGTATTTAATATACGAGCCATAAATATGCATCAATTTGACTTAAGATTTTGGCCAAGCTGGGTTGCCTGGCTCCTGTGCTTACCCCTACATTCCTGATTGTTTGGCTAGGCGGTAAAGGGAGCACCTCTATGATTGTTATTGCTGGGTCATTAGAGTTAGTACCTCAGACTGGGTGAAGCCGAAAGCTAGCAATCTTAAAGTATCACATTGGTCGGCAATGACGGAAGTGAAATTTTGGTTCATTAATACCATAGAGTTCGGGAACTTTCCCTGAACTAAATTCTCACTGTTTTGCTCCCACATTGATCGGATCGGAGGTGAGGTTCATGATCATGATAAGCATGACGACCCAAAGAAAGGAACCGATGGCGGAACTATTTTCTTTGGAAGATGTTTCTTACGTCAAAAATGTAATATAACATATCTCTTCGTGTACCTTTGTTTATAAAACCGTATGGCCTGATTGCCTCATTTTCCATAAATCTTTGCCCTTATAACGGCTTTATAAATTAGCAAAACACTCCTCGGCTACTGGCCGAAGAGGTTGAAGCCGATGGTCGGTCAACAAAGTTTTGTACAATACGGATTCGAGCATTAATGATGTAAAGTACTTGGATACATAGAATCATTACTCTGGATATCGACCCTTAATTCGGCCACCCGTGCCCACATTAAGGCTCGGGGCTACTGGGCTTCGTGCTTATCATTTACAAATATTAAAGGGGTACATCGATCCCCTGATCTGGTGTTGCCACCCGACCAGTGGCTCGGGGGCTACTGCATTGACAATCCAATGCAGAAAATTTAAAGTGCGATATAGTTTTCGAGGAGATTATTATCCTCAGGTTAGCCGGCCGCACCCAACCTGAGCCTCGAGGACTTTGCATTTCCGGCATTAATCTCGGCTAAACTCCTTCAACTTTTTGAACCAAGGTGATGTATGACACCTTGGATATAGTTTGGCGTTGGAGCTCGGACATAGTCCGGCACTGGAGCTTGGATGTAGTTTGGCGTTGGAGCTCGGATGCAGTTCGGCGTTGGAGCTCGGCTGTAACAATACTCCTCAGATATAGTCTGGCAGTGGAGCTCGGATATATTCCGGCAATGGAGCTCGGATACATTCCTGCGTTGGATCTCGAAAGCGGTCCAGCGTTGGTGCTCGGCTGCAAAAGATACCTCGAATGCAGTCCGACGTTGGAGTTCGGACGCAAGAGGACACTGCCGCCCGGGAACAACTCCAAACCCGAGGTGTGGCATAAAAATAACAATTCATTGATAAAGGCCGAAAACTTAAAGGGGCTCCTCGGATACCCGATGTGTAAACTCTTCGGATGCACTTCGGCGATCCTCAAGATCGAAGATGAGAAGATTTATTGAACCAGTTTTCAAGACCGACGACCGAAGATGAAGAACAGTTTGGGAGAATTGTGGAGCGTCCCCAACTTGAAGACCGGTTCAGGGGGCTACTGACGGTGTCCTGGACTAGGCGTACTCATCACGTTGTCTCCCGATCAGTTGGATTGGGCCGATGACCCCCATGGCCGTATACTCATGGGCCAGTTCGGACAACCCCTGCCGCATACAAGGAAGACTCCACAAGACTTGGCGCCCAAGAAAAGGACTCTGCTAAACCCTAGGCCTCCGGTGTCTTATATAAACCGAGTCCAGGCTAGTCAATAGAGAATCTCATATTCATTACTAAAATCTCGTGGTAGACACATGTACTCTGTACTACACCCATATGAATACAATCAAAAGCAGCATGTAGGGTATTATCTCTTCGAGAGAGCCCAAAGCTGGGTAAAACCCCGTATCCATGTTATCATCGCTCCAAGACGCCTAGCTTTGGACCCCTACTATGAGATCCGCCGGTTTTGACACCGACATTGGTGCTTTCATTGAGAGCCTGCTGGGCGGTTGTCGCAGATTGATGGGACAATCAGGTTATATTTTTTCAGCTAGATCTGTTCAAATTATCTTCTTTGCAAAATCATTGCTGCAGCGTCATACGACTCTGTTTGCAGATCAAGAAATTTATACGCTCCAGGCAGTACGTCGGATCGGGATGTGCGGTGGCTACCAGCAACACATCTAACCCATGGAGACATGCAACTCCCGTACGCCATCTGAGGTCCCATGAAGTGCGCACATGCATGCGGCAGTCTGGGGATGCAATCCCAGCCTTGCGAGGAGCCGCAGCTGACCAGGAACAAGTATCCGGCGTCGGCACCGTGCAAGGCAATAGTAATGAGGAGCCGACAGGACCCACAAGCGGCAGGCCCTACCGAGAGCCCGATAGCTAGCGGGCCCCAACAACCGGCGGAGGAGCCGGCATCCAGAGACACTGATGCCCATGACGGTGTCCTAGACTAGGGGCTACTCACCACGTCATCTCCCGATCAGTTGGATTGGGCCGAGGATCCCAATGGCCATATACTCATGGGCGAGTTCAGACAACCCCTACCGCACACAAGGAAGACTCCACAAGACTTGGCACCCAAGACAAGGACTCTCCTAAACCCTAGGCCTCCGGTGTCTTATATAAACCGAGGCCAGGCTAGTCAATAGACAATCTCATATTCATCACTACAATCTCGTGGTAGACACATGTACTCTGTACTACACCCATATGAATAGAATCAAACGCAGCATGTAGGGTATTATCTCTTCGAGAGAGCCCGAAGCTGGGTAAAACCCCGCATCCATGTTACCATCGCTCCAAGACACCTAGCTTAGGACCCATACGACGAGATTTGCCGGTTTTGACACTGACAGCCCGGGCCTACACCTGGCCGGATTACCATTGAACCCCTGGGGGGTAGGCCTATATAAACCCCCCAAGGCACCCATGCAAAGGGTTCAGCCTCTTAGATAACACACACACCTATGGAGAGAGGAGTAGAGCTAGCCTAGCCCTTCTTCCTTCTCAAGCCAAATAGCTCAAGGAGCAAGCTTGTAGCTACTTGTTGATCTAGTGATCCTGCGGAGACCCCACAAAGCAGGATTAGGGGTGTTATCTCCTAGGATAGCCCCGAACCTGGGTAAGATGCGTCGGCGTACATGTTTACGCCTTATCCCGTTTCCACACACCGGCGATGTCTTACTAGCTCCCAGCATGATAAGCGAACCATTGGCATATGTCGCACCAAACCACCGACATTTGGCGGCCACCGTGGGGCTAGGTGCACCATCATCTGGATATCTGTCCTTGACGGGAACCTTGTTCCTCCCTGGTGAGCGCAGCCAGCACGGCATGCCCGATGGCATTTGCACCGATGCGTTGCATGGCGCAGAAGTCACCTGCGCGGTGAGCTGCCTCGCTGATCTCATTGGTGAGATTCGCCTCTCCGATGAGCCCTCGCGAGACGCGGGCGCAGCCAGCTCCGAGAGCTGCCTTATTGACCTTCTTGGCAAGCTCGACATCGCCAACGAGCCCGCCTCCGACCTAGAGTCGATCGGCTCCACCGACCCGATGCTTGTCGACTCCAACACGGCATCCGTCAACGCCTTCCCCACCAACGTGGTGGTCATCGACGACCCTCTCCCTCGCGCGGATAGTGGAGGCAGCACCGTCACTGAGGTGCTCGTCATCAGCCACGGCAGAGCCTCCGGTGGGGACGCCCAAGACCCGTTGCAGGCGGCAATGCGGGACCTGTCTGTACCCATAGCGGGCGATGCCAACGCCAAGGTGCTGGAAGCCTGTCGTGTTGCACTCGTCAAGAGCGGAAAGAAGTCGTCCGTTATGAAGCGCCTCACCGAGGCCTATCAGGGCGAGGTTGATCGCGCTGTCTGTGGCATGCCGGCTGCTGGCGAGCCTAGCTATGTGGGCATCGCCCGACAGCGTTGCGCGACCATCACCATCATGCTGGGGGACGACCGCCCAGTCTACAGCACGCCCATTGAGAACCTACGTGCTTCCTAGGCGGCAACAGACGAGCTAGAACACCTGGAGGGTGATGAGGGACGCTGCATGACGGAGTGTGTTCAGCAGCTCATCGACGTGGCCAACGTGCAGCAAGAAGCTGGCGCGCCTGCCGAGAATCCTCCCCCCCCCCACCGAGAGCAAGGCGCGACCTCCTAGACGCCGGCAGCAGGCGGCGCCCGTGACCGAAGATAAAAGAGCCGGCTGCTAGCCGCAGTTGGACGCGCCTCACCATCAAGCGCGACCAAGATGGCCGCCCATGAGCTGTGGAGCAGTGGAATGACCGTCCGCCTCCTCCTCCTCCTCGCAGGGAGAGGTATGCCTTCCTGCCGCCTGTTGAGAACCCGACGCTCAACGGCCAGCTGGGCCACCATGAAGGAATTGGCGAAAACGATGCCCGCCCTCGGATCGACCGCCTGGCTCGATCCCAGGCGCTAGAAGAAGAAGATGCGATTGGTCCGCCTTGTTTTGGCCCCCGCATTCGCGACGAGCCCTTCCTCAAAGGATTCTCGCTCCCAAGAGATATGCCCAAGTACAATCGCTCCGTGAAGCCGGAAGATTGGTTGGTCGACTACTCCACCGCAGTTAACATAGCAAACAGCAACAAGCGCGTTGCCGTGAAGTACGTCCCCCTCATGCTTCAGGGCACGACACGCACTTGGCTGAACAGCCTCAAGCCCTACAGCGTCAACACCTGGGTAGATTTCACCGAAGTCTTCATCCGCAACTTCACCAGCACTTACAAGATGCCCCCAAGCCTTGTCAGCTCTCTCTGTGCGTCCAAGGCCCTACCGAGTCCACCCCGACTGCCTGACGCGGTGGGCCGAACTGCACAACTCCTGCGAACAGGTGCACAAGGTGCAAGCCATAGAGTACTTCACCACTAGGTGCAGAGAAGGCGCCCTGCTCAAGCACCGACTCCTCTGCGACAAGCCGGCTACACTCGACGAGCTACTGATCATAGCAGACAAGTACGCAACTGCCGACTCCTCTATGAAGTCGGAGCTTCAGGTGGACGCGTCTGGGAAAGTGCTCCCTCCGGATCCCAGAACGCTGGCTGGTGACGCCAGTCGGCGCCAGCAGTACAACGATAGCAAGTGCAAAGCCCTGATGCCGGTTTCCACCAGCTGGCAGTTGGCAACAGGCGAAGATCAGCAACTAGAGGGGCAACCCTTACCCAAGCGTCAGAAAGGTGGAAAGCCGGCTTGGTAGACCGCTTTCTCTTATGAGCAAACCCTTGATGCACCCTGAAAGTTCCATAGCAGCGCGAAACCATCCAATCACATCACCCGGAAATGCCACTGGCTCACCCGAATCTCCAAGGGCAAAGGGCTACTGCCCCCTCTGCTTGCTGGCAAGCCACCTCTGCCTCCTCAGCAACCGGCAGCCCGTCTAGCAGTCGGTGCCATCCAAGATGAATTCCCTGAAGAACACGAAGCCTACATTGTCTTCACCGGCCAGGCTGATGATAGGTGCAGCCGGCGCCAGCAACACCAAGAAGTCAACGCTGTCACCTCTGAAATCCCAGAGTTCATGCATTGGTCCGAGAAGCTCATCATTTGGAGCCAAGCCGACCAGCCGGAAGTGATGACTTCTTCGGGTTCTTATGCCCTGGTGTTGGATGCCACCTTTGCAACAGAGAGGTGAGCTGCTCGTTTCTCCCGAGTCCTGATAGATGGCGGTAGCAACATCAACATCCTTTACCGCGATACCATGGAAAAGTTGAACATCAAAGCGAAGCAGCTCCAGCCCAGCCGGACTGTTTTCCATGTTATTGTGCCCGGCCTTTCTTGCTCACTAATCGATAAAAGATCAAGATAGTTGTCCTCTTCAGAGACAAAGATCACTTCCACCGTTAAGCAATTTGGTTTGAGGTGGTGGAAGTGGAGAGCCCTTATCATGCACTGCTTGGCCGACCTGCTCTGTCCAAGTTCATGGCAGTACCACACTACGCCTACCTCAAGATGAAGATGCCAGGAACCAAGGGCATCATCACCATAGCTGGGTACTACAACAAGTTGGCTGCCTGTGTTGCAACTAGCAGTCGAATGGCCGAGTACCTCGTGATTGCTGCAGAGAAGAAGCTCCTTGACCGGGTTGTGGCCATGGCCAACAAGCAGCCGGACCTGCCACCAGAACCCAAGGAGTCGGAGACCTAGGGCTCCTTCCAGCCGGCCAAAGAAACTAAGAAGATACCCTTAGACCCGAACCACCCGGAGAGGTTCGCTCTTGTAGGAACCACCCTTGGCAGCAAATAGGAAAGCGAGCTCGTCGATTTTCTCCGTGAGAATCGGGATATCTTTGCATGGTCCCCCAAGGACATGTCGGGTGTTCCGATGGATTTAGTCGAGCACAAGCTACATGTCAGAGAAGATGCAAAACCAGTCAAGCAACCCCTCCGTAGACTGTCAGAAGAGAAGAGAAGAATTGTTGGTGAAGAAATAGCCTGGCTCCTAGCAGCCGACTTCATTATGGAAGTGTTCTTTCCAGAGTGGTTAGCCAATCTAGTCCTTGTACTAAAGAAGAACAACAAGTGGCGCATGTGCATTGATTATACCAGCCTCAGCAAAGCTTGCCCCAAAGATTCGTCTGCCTTGCCTCGGATTGATCAATTAATAGACTCCATAGCCGGATGCAAGCTGCTGAGTTTCTTGGATGCCTACTCAGGGTACCACCAGATCAAGTTGAACCTGGCCGACCGCCTGAAGACCGCCTTCATCACACCATTTAGAGCCTTCTGCTACCCGAGCATGACATTCGGCTTGAGAAATGCTGGTGCCACTTTTCAGCGTTGCATGCAGCAGTGCATCCTCAAACAACTCGGCAGAAATGCCGACATCTACGTAGATGATATTGTGGTGAAGACGGAGAAGCACGGTACCCTTTTTGAAGATCTCAAGGAAACATTTGACAATCTATGCTATTTTCAAATCAAGCTCAACCCCGAGAAATGTGTCTTTGGAGTACCAGCCTCTCAACTCCTTGGTTTCCTTGTCTCAGAGCGCGGCATCGAATGCAACCCTGTGAAGGTCAAAGCCATCAAGAGGATGGAGATACCCACCCGACTGCGAGACGTCCAGAAGTTCACTGGGTGCCTGGCATCCCTCAGCCGCTTCATCAGTCAGCTGGGAGAGAAGGCTCTTCCGCTGTACCCACTCATGAAGAAAACCACTCATTTGGAGTGGAACGACCAGGCGGACGAGGCCTTTGTCCAGCTGAAGAAGATGTTGACCACGCCGCCTGTCCTGGCGGCTCCGACTGCCAAAGAGCCCATGCTTCTTTACATTGCCGCAACCAGCTGGGTGGTCAGCATAGTCATTGTGTTACAGCGCCTAGAAGACAGCAAGGCACAACCGGTCCAGAGGCCTGTGTACTATTTGAGCGAGGTGCTATCAGCTTCAAAGCAGAACTATCCCCACTACCAGAAGATGTGCTACGGCGTGTACTTGGCTGCCAAGAAGCTCAAGCCATACTTTCAAGAGCACCCCATCATGGTTGTTTGCACTGCCCCACTTGCCGAGATGATGGGCAGTAGAGATGCATCAGGCCGGGTGGCCAAATGGGCCATCGAGCTGGCTCCATAAACCATCTTCTACCAGCCTCGCAACGCTATCAATTCCCAAGTGTTGGCTGAATTCCTCATCGACTGGGCCGAGACCCAATACCTGCCGCCAGCACCGGATTCTACCCATTGGCGGATGCACTTTGATGGTTCCAAGATGCGCACCGGTCTGGGAGCCGGTATCGTCCTTACCACTCCCAAAGGCGACAAGCTCAGATACACATTGCAAATCCTCTTTGCCGCCTCCAATAATGTGGCCGAGTACGAGGCGCTCGTACACGGGCTCCGGCTGGCCAAAGAACTCGACATCCGCCAGATCCTGTGCTACGGCGACTCAGACTTGGTGGTCCAACAATCGTCCGGCGACTGGGATGCCAAGGATGCAAACATGGCAAGCTACCACTTCCTCATCCAACAACTCAGTGGATATTTCGAAGGGTGCGAGTTCCTTCAAGTACCACGGGCCGACAACGAGCAAGCAGATGCCCTGGCACGAATCGACTCCACCCGGCAAGCCATACCAACCGGCGTCTCCCTTCAGCGCCTCCTCGAGCCGTCTATCAAGCCTTCGCCCGAATCAGATTCTATCTTCGTACCGGCTGTCCCCGGAACAGTCGGATCCGACTTGGGGACCTCAGCAGTCGGCTCGGGGACTTCAACAACACAGCAAGCGGCGGAGGGCTCCAGCCTTCCACCTCCCAACCCAACCGCCCTAGTTGCAGTGGCCGTACTGATAGTAGAAGAAGTCGTAGCTCCATCATGGGTGCAACCCATTCTCAACTTTCTAATGAACAGAGAGCTGCCGGCTGATGAGATCTCGGCCCAGCAAGTGCAGCGCTGGGCAGGAGCCTACACGATAGTAAACAAAGAGCTTGTCAGGCACAATGTGACTAGAGTCTTCCAGCAATACGTGGAACCAGAGAAAGGCAATGCAATCCTCAAAGATATCCACCAAGGCGAATGCGGCCACCACGCAGCCTCAAGATCACTTGTTGCCAAGGCTTTCCGCCACGGTTTCTTCTGGCTGACTGCTTTGGAAGACGCCAAGGACTTGGTCAAGCATTGCAAGGGGTGCTAGAAATTCAGCTCAAAGCAACATCTGCCGGCTTCTACACTCAAGACCATCCCTCTCACTTGGCCCTTTGCCGTCTGGGGGCTGGACATGGTGGGCCCATTCAAGACGGCACGCGGCAGCATGGCTCATCTGCTTTTCGCCGTGGACAAATTCACCAAGTGGATTGAATCAAAGCCAATCAAGAAGTTGAATGGGCCGACTGCTGTGACCTTCATCGCAGATATCACCGTTTGGTACGGCATACCACACAACATCATCACCGACAACGGCACAAATTTTGCCAAAGGGGCATTGGCCCATTTCTGCGCAATGCAAGGCATCCGATTGGACTTAGCATCCATTGCCCATCCACAATTAAACGGCCAAGTCGAGAAAGGAAACGGCCTCATGCTCTCCGGCATCAAGCCCCGACTGGTCGAGCCACTGGAGCGCTCGGCCGGCTGCTGGATCGACGAGCTGCCGGCCGTCCTCTGGAGCCGGTGCACCACTCCGAACAAGTCACTTCACTCCTTTCTTCCTTGTGCATGGGGCCGAGGCTGTCATCCCAACCGACATCAAGTTCGAGTCACCACGCGTCACCATGTACACGAAAGCGGAGGCGAAGGAAGCACGAGAAGACGAAGTCGATCTACTAGAAGAGTGCCGGCTGTTGGCACTCAGCCGGTCAGCAATTTACCAGTAGAGCCTGCGCCGCTACCATAGTCGAAAGGTCAAGCCAAGATCCTTCCAAGAGGGAGACATTGTGCTCCGGCTGATCTAGCGAACAACCGGCCAGCATAAGCTCTCGGCCCCTTGGGAAGGCCCCTTCATCATTAGGAAATCCTTGGGCAACGACTCCTACTACCTCATCGATGCACAAAAGCCTAGGGCATGCAAGAGGGATGACTCCGGCAAGGAATCAGAGCGCCCATGGAATGCAAACCTCCTTCGAAGATTTTACAGTTGATGCAGTATGTGCCATGCTACCTTTTGTATTAAGCGCAAGACATTAGGGACCCCGAAGAGCACTCAGGGACTACCCTTTTTATCTATATGATAAGTTTTATGCCTATGAATGTGTTATTTCATTCTTCTGCCTGGCACCGGGTTCGATCAATCAGCCCAGGGGCTTGCCACCTTGTCTTATGTCAGTGCTACCTGCAGTCGGACAATTAATGGGCCGGCATCTAAGCCCTCTCTTGCCACAAGCCTCAGCCCACAGAGCGACTATCCAGCTGGCAAGAGTCAAAGGCAGAAACGATGCCCACATGAAAAATGGCTAAGGACAAAAGCATTTACATAAGATAGGCCGGCTTCCCGCCTCACCGACCGGCTGCTAAGCAGCAGGCCGGCCGGTTTCTTACTTACCTTGCTACGTTCTAAACGACCGAAGTACTTGTCCTCCCAAATGGCTAAGTACTTCACCCAGCCACGGTCCGCAGAGCGGCCGCCTGGCTGGCAAGGCAGCAGCCAAGGGAAGGCGGCAAAGGAAAAAGCCAAGAGAACAGAAAGCAAAAGAAGTTGGAAATTAGCGCAAGCACATCACGTGCGAGATAATATTTACATAGCAAGGCTTTCAAGACGGAATTCAACAAGTTTGAATACACCCCAGTGGGTGGAACTGCGCAAATTTAACGATTTTTTCCAAAAGACTACACAACAGGAAAAGTTAAGATAAAAATTGGCAGCCGAGGCCAAGGGAGCAGCAGGCGGGTCCGACAGGCTGGTGGAGTTGGCGGTGCCGGCTGGTGGAATGGCCTCCTAGCGAGTCTTGGCTTGGTCGCCTCCAGCAGCAGTCGATGCGCTCTCACGTGGCACATTGCTTGAGGCACGGTCGAGCTGAGGCTGCCCATCCGCTCCGTCCACCGGCGCATCGTCTTCACCATCCTCGCCCTCCTCGTCCTTGCCTTGATTGCTGGAGGCGATCTCCTCCGCCGAGTCCTTGCTAGAGAAGTTGCCTACCAATTGGAACTACCTCCGCACCTCTCTGGAGTCCATGATGTCTTCCACGTTTCACAACTCAGGCGTTGCTTCTCGGATCCTATCCGTGGAGTGGACCACGAAACGCTTGATCTCCAAGATAATCTCACGTATCGAGAATATCCCATTCATATCCTTGATCAAGCCGAGCGTACCACTCGACACCATAACATCAAGTTCCTTAAGTTTCAATGGTCACACCATTCCGAGAAACAAGTCACTTGGGAAAGGGAGCATCATCTTCGAATTGAGTACCCCACCTTCTTCCCGAAGGATCCTAAATCTTGGGACGAGATTTTTCTGAGTGGGGGTGAGTTGTCACACTCTAGCTAGTTCATGCATTAGAGTGATTGCATAATGTTTACTTTTATCAGAAACTTGGAAATGGGGATGAAAGAACCCCCAGCACCCGCTTTAATCCAACTAGGGTTTACTAAAATCTTTTTCAATGAACCTGAAATGTCCTTCCTAAATGTTCATCATCTTTGCCTTTGTCTTAAACCTCTGACAAAAATGGTGCACAATTTGCTAGGACAAAAGAAGGTCACTGGATTAAATCATATGTAAATTGCATTTGGGCATTTAAATGCTACATTATATTTTAAATGTCCAAATAATCATAAACTAAAATGTTTATTGCTGGATATATTCTAAACAGTGGGCATGAGTAGTTTGGTGATTTTTGAAAGAGGCTAGGTATTTTTAGAAAAGACACAAACCTACAGAAAGAAAAGAAAAACAAAATAAAAAGGAAATGAACTTACCTGGCCAAACCCACCAGCCGGCCCACCTGGCGGCCCAGCAATGTGCTGGCCCGCGCCAGCCAGCAGCTTCTTCCCCGCCAGGCAGGCAGGGAGGTGACGCCGGCGCGCGCGAGCTCGCCACGGCGTCAACTGCTTGCCGTTCGCGCTTCGGGACGCCTGGACAACCTCCATGTCATCGCCACGACCCCCTGGACACCTCACTTTCCCCTCAACGCCTCTCCCTCGCTCTCTCCCGCCATGGCCGACGCAGCCGCAGCCGCACCTCCGTCGCAACCGCAGTCACCGTCGACTCCATGCCGTCTCGCCGTGTCCAGAAGCTCCACCGCCCTCCTCTCCATCGAGTAGACTGAGACCTTAGCGCTTGTTCGCCCTGAAGCCACCGCAACAACCTCGCCCGACCTCGCCGTTGCCGGAGATCCCCTGCGCCGTTACCACTGCTCCAGCTCATCCCCGACCTCGCCGACTAGCTGGCTAAGATCTCCGTGAGCTTCTGCCTCTCCCCATCCTCTCTGTTCTCGCTGCCGTCCCCTGCATCAACTGCAACAAGCTTCACCTTACACACCGCCGCCTGAGGTCATCGCTGACGCAGCTCCGACCACCCAACGGCCACGCCACCTTGTCCACTGACCTCACCACACCTCGTAGGCCACGTAGGAGCTAGCCTCATGCCTCCAGGACCACAGCAACGACGAGTTCGGCCTCGCCCGAACTCCGGCAGCCGCAAAGCTTGTCGCCGGTGTCGTTTCTGGCGACCTTGAGCTCAACCATCACCACCCCTCGACGTGGCTCGCTCCCAGCTACACGTAGGTGGCATCCGCCATCCATTTGGTCGCTGGAGGGCGAAACCTGCACCCTCCGCCGTGTCTGGACGTCGCCGGCGGCTAAACGCCGGCGAGTTAGCCCAGTTTGACCAGGGATTTAACCGCCCTGGGTCAGTGACATGTGGGCCCTGCCCGTTAGTCAAACCTAGCTTAGGATTAAACTAATTCTAATTAGGTTAGTTGACTAACGGTGACACTGACCAGTGGGCCCCACTTGTCAGGTTTAACCTAGACCGCCCAGTTGACTTGCTGATGCCATGCTGGCGCAATGCTGATGCAGTAACCCTTTTTCTGGTTTTATTCTTATTCAGGAAATTTCAGAAAATAGTGCTAACTTAAAAAATTCATAGAAATTAATCTGTAACTCAAAATGCAAAGTATTATATATGAAATATGATCAGAAAAATCCAAGCTATCCATCTGTACTTGTTTCATGCATGTTTAAACAAGTTAACTTGTTGTTAGTGCAAAACATGATAAGGCACTATTTAAGATCACAAATGAGTTTGGATTTTGAATCTTTGGTTCTAAATGGCTCAAACTCATCTGGTTATAGTTGCATTAGCCCAACACACTCATCTTGCCATGTCACATGCATGCATCATATTGTTGCATATTGTTTGGTATTAATTGTGTATCGGTGCTCTCTACGGTAGGTTCTGCCCCGGAGGAATACCGTGAGTACCCGAACGAAGAACAATATCAGACTACGGACCTGCCAGGCAAGCAACCACCCATTTGATCATATCGATAAAATCCCATGTTCTTGCTCCTGCTCTCATTTACTGTATTTAGGACAACCGCGTTTCAAACTGCTGTGTGCTACGGTAGTTGAACCCATTTCCTCTGCATGACCTGTCATTGCCACAGTAACTAGATGAAACCCACTAGCATGTGTAGGAGTTGATTGAGCCATGTATGTGTTCTCTACCTTGCTATGCCTACTATGCTTAGAGTCGTGTCAAGTCTGGTTCATCTGGGTGATGGGCTAGAGTGAAATGATCATGTCGGTAATGAGAGTGATGTGTTGAACACGATTTTGTAAAAGTATCGATGAGAGGCCATGTAGGAGTACATGGTGGATTATTTCATTGGAACCGTCCTTATGCACTGAGATCTGTATGTGTGATTTAAGATTCAGCTACTACCGTGCATTGGGCCCTGAAATATCACCCCACTCGACTTATTAGCCGCCCTTGTCCTCTGTCCAGGAGTTGCAAGTAGTTTCTGGTGTTTGTAGTATACTGGAGGCCGTGCGCAGCGCTGACCCTCAGGGTGGGCTGTGATGCGGTAGGTATGTGGCATGGTGTACCGGATGCCCGTTTGGTGTCTCAGGAACCCTGCACACATCATTCGGGGCCGTATGTGGAAACCTCGGCCGGACTCCCTGCGGATGGAACCTGAATAGGCGATAAACTTGGACTACAGACTTGTGTGGTTAGTCAGGTCGTGGTGTGCACCCACGTTGGCTTTCGCTTGAAGTCTGACGAGCACATGTCGTGTGCAGACGCTAAGTGGTGGAAACATGTATGAAGAAGTACACCTCTACAGGGTTAACATCATCTATTCGAATAGCCGCGTCCATGGTAAAAGGACTACTTGGTTGCCTATACAGTTCATAGACAAGTAAATGGAAACTACTAAAAGCCTCAAGACAAGTGTGAGTGCCGTGTATGGCCCTTCCATAGGATGACAGAGGTGGATCCTCGGTAGTGTATTGATGTGATGTGTTGTGGACTCGAGTGTGCAAAACAATTACAAGTTGGAGTCTCGTAAGATAGTTTAGCCAAGAGTCAAAGCTGGCTTGCTGCAATAACCTCACCATCCCTTTATTGATAATGTGCATGTATGTAGGATCTGATGTAAGTCTTGTTTAGTACCTTTGTACTCATGTTTGCTTAATTACGTTTGCAGAAGATGCTGCAACCCCTTCTGATGGGTTCTACGTAGACCTTGATGTCGACGAGTAGTCTGAGGCCCAGGTGGTGATCCTGAGCACAGGGTTGACCCTTGTAGGATAGATAGGCTTCCTCAAGCCTTTTTACTTTCTAGATGTCTGTACCCATACATGTTGCTTCCGCTTATGGCTTGTATGCTTGTATGACTTGAATGCTGGGTCGTGTGACCCCTATCAGTGTGAATGATATGTTTGGCTCTCTGGAGCCTTTAAATAAAGTACTTGAGTTGTAGAGTTTTGTTGTGATGCCATGTTGTATTTGCACATATCGAGCATATTGTGTGTATGTTTGAAATGCTTGGTATGTGTGGGATCTGACTATCTAGTTGTTTATCCTTGGTAGCCTCTCTTACCGGGAGTCTCCTAGTGCTTCCACTGAGACATGGTAGCTTGCTACTGCTCGGGAACACTTAGGTTGGCTGACATGTGTCCTTCTTAGTTCATGTATCTGCCCCTTAGGGAAAATGTCACACGATGATCCTTTAAGTCCTTGTAGCTTGCTACAACTTGGGATTCACTCACTATTGATCAACACGTTCATTGCTGGGTCATGTATGCCTGTCCCTTTAAGGTATGCCACTTTGGGTTCATGACTAGCCATGTCAGCCTGGGTTCTTTGTCATATGGATGCTAGCGACACTATCATATACGTGTGCCAAAAGGCGCAAACGGTCCCGGGCCTAGTAAGGCGACACCTGTGGGAATACCGTGCGTGAGGCTGCAAAGTGATATGAGGTGTTACATGCTAGATCGGTGTGGCATAGAATCGGGGTCCTGACGGCGCTGGCATCAGAGCCGGACTGCCTGTAGGTTCTTTGAGCCAAACTGGTTTATGTCGAGTCTAGAAATGCTTTAGTTATA
This sequence comes from Triticum timopheevii, assembly GCA_963921465.1. NCBI lineage: Eukaryota > Viridiplantae > Streptophyta > Magnoliopsida > Poales > Poaceae > Triticum > Triticum timopheevii. Next base: position 177,474,670 of record OY997272.1, read on the forward strand.
TGTAGGGGAATTGATTGTGCACTACAAAAAAAGACACATCCGTGACATTTTGGGCCGAACAATTTTTTTTCTATCATACATATGACACTTCTATGATGATAATTGTGACAAAACCCAGTATCATCATAGATGTGGTGGGCTCCTACTTCTATGAAAAAAAATCATGACAGAAAATGGGCTTTTTGTCCTAGGCGGGCCGGAGACGCAGCTGCATGACATTCTTTGGGCCGACCATGACGGAAAAAACCATGGTAGAAGCAAGGGCGAGGAAAATTTCGGGGAGTTCCCGGTTACGGTGGGAGGTCGGGGCCCGAGCGATGCACGTTTCTCTCATACACGTACGTGCGTGTGTGCGAGGTGTTGGTTCTAACTGAACCTGAGTGAGGCGATGGGATCTAACTGAACCCGAGCGATTGCACTGCAGGGTACGCGTTACTGAACCCGAGTGATCGATCGATGGCTGTTAACTGAACCCGATCGAGCGATTCCTTCGCTACTGCTTCTAACTGAAGCCGATCGATGCTGCTTCTGGGATGAACAGTGAGCGTTGCGGGGGGTTTGGATGAACAGTGAGCGGCGGCGTTGCCTCTGGATGAACAGGACCCCGTGGTGAGGAGGGCTAGATGAACAGTAGATGGTGGAGGGGTGCCCGTGGAGGGGTGGTTGAACAATAGACGATGGAGTAGCGCGCGGTGGAGGCTGGATGAACAGGAGCCCGTGGAGGCTGGAGGAGGTCGACGGTAGCCCGTGGAGGCTGGAGGAGGTCGACGGTGGAGATGAACAGTATCTCGTGGAGTCCCGTTTTGCGGTACAACACACCCCTCCCGATGAACAGGACCCCCGTTTCGACCGTAGCGCTCAAACACAAGTCCGTTTCGTCTATTTTGTGGTACGCCACACCCCTCCCGATCAAGAGGACCCCCGTTTCGACTGTAGGAGGTCCGTTTCGTCCATTTTGCGGTACGCCACACCCCTCCTGATCAACAGGGCCCCCGTTTCGACCGTAGGAGGTCCGGTTCCTCCATTTTGCGGTACGCCACACCCCTCCCGATCAACAGGACCCCCGTTCCGAACGTGGCCGGTCGAACACAAGGCCGTTTCCTTCATTCTGCGGTACGCCAGGCCTCATTTCCAACGCCTGTTCCGTCCAAGCCCTCCCGATGAACACGACCACGCATTCTGTTCCGACCTAGCCGGTTGGCTCCCCATGAACACGACGACGATGTTGTTTCTCCATTCCGGCCCAGCCATGTACATGAGCCCTGGCCGTACCTATGCGCGAGTAGGCGTTCGAGACCCCGCCCATATGTACATACATGGCCGTATTTTCTTTCTTGCACCCTAGCCATTGTACGTACGTGTACATGCTACATGCGCGCCTCTACTACGACACATATGCGCCTCTACTATGACACGTGCGCGCCTCTGCATCCACCAGTATGTACGTACACGTTCGCAACCAGAATGACAACGCTACATACGCTTCGACCAGGTGGGTCCCGACTGTCAGGCACTTCCTTGTGTGTGAAGATGTAGCTGGTGGGTCCCAGCACCAGGGCAGTGGACGACGGCGACGCCTAGGAAGGGGACGACGCGGAGCCGGGGAAGACGCGGCAGTGGATGCCCACGCATAGAGGAGTACGAGGGTTCACTGGTTCGCTGCGATGTGAGGCTGCCGTCGCCGCAGAATAACAGGGGGTGTGGGTGAGTAGAGGGATGGCCTGACCAGTGGTGGGAGTAGTTGGGGGAGGTGAGGCCTCCGCCGCATCGCAGCCGGCCACGGGACGCAGGAGCACGAGGCAAGACCGACGCTGGTTTGGGCGGCTGGAGCAAGAATACCAGAGGTTGAAGAAGCACTACGGTCATTGGATGGGCATCGTACGGTCACTGGAGCTAGAATCGCGCATATTGACTAAGTTGACAAAGCCCTCCGTCCCCGTTAACTTACTAGGCCCACAAGTCAGCTTGCCACTATACTGGGTCCCAGTTAACAGGGGGAGTATTCATTTTTTTTGCGTAATAAGGAGGCACTTCCTTGCGTGCGAAGATATAGCTAGTGGGTCCGAGCTATCAGCGGCGGTAACCTTTTTTTCGTGAAATACAGAGGCCCTTTCGGTGGGTCCCTGATGTTAGGTGGATGAATCATTATTTTGTGCTTAATAAGGAGGCATTTCCTTGCATGCGGCCATGGACCCAGCTGTCGGCTCTCCACGTACAGTCCACTTCAGATGCATGTCGGTCATTGACCACATTGAGTAGGCCGCGCCAAGAGCACCAAGGCAGTGGACGATGGCGAGGCCTAGAAAGGGAACGACATGGAGGCAGGGAAGGCTTGGCATTTGTTTCCCACGTGGAAGGGAGTACGACTGTACGAGGGTTTACTGGTTCGTCTGCCGTCGCCGGAGAATAACAACAGGTGTGGGTGAGTAGGGATGGCTAGGCCAGCGATGGGAGTACGGTGGGGCGGTGAGGCCTGCGCGGCAGCACAACCGACCGCGCGAAGGAGGGAGTACGCAGTCCCGCCGGTGCTTGTTTGAGCGGCTGCAGCAGGAAGAGCAGAGATTGAAGAAGCATGATGGCCGTTGGATGGACATCCAACAGTCACTGCTTGTGCGTCAACCTTTTTTTTAGGAAAGCCTCAAATCTGTGGAAAACATCATCCAACCCATCTGCCATTATTTCTAATAATTTACAGCCCATTTTCTAATTCTTAAGGTTTTTTTGGAGCCCATATTCTTTTTGTTAGCATTACAGCCCATATTGTGGCCACGGTTAAAAAATTACACGGAATTTTGCATATTTCGGTGCGGTCCGAACAGTTTTTAATCCCGAAATTTCGACTCACATTCAAATTGATTTTAAAAATAAATGTATATCAATATAAAATCCAACAAATTCTCCACGCATAAAAATTAATGTAATTTAAAATCTTGTAATGAAAAAAAAGATATTTGAAACTAATTGCCGGTTTGATGTGTTTTAAAAATGTACAACCCATTTCTCATTACTGATGGGCTATTTTCTCGGCCAGCCGAATGAAAGCTCTCCTTGTCTTGAAAGATTTGCAGTCCAACAGGCCTGACAAAGTGACTTACTTGGCAAATCACAAAAAACTGGGCTGTGGCCATGGACCTAGCTGTCAGCCTCTCCACGTACAGTACTCTTCCGATGGAAGCCGTTCCTTGACCATGTTGACCACGCCGCGCAGAGAGCACCACGGTGGTGGACGATGGTGAGGCCTAGGAAGGGGACGACGCGGAGCCGGGGAAGACGCAGTAGTGGAAGCCCACGTGGAGAGGAGTACGAGGGTTCACTGGTTCCGCTGCGGTGTGAGGCTGCAGTCGCCGCAGGGCCTGGCCAGCTGTGGGAATAGTAGGGGCGGTGAGGCCTCCGCGGCAGCACAGCCGGCCACGGGAGGCAGGAGCATGCGGCACGACCGACGCTGCTTTGGGGGGCTGGAGCAAGAAGACCAGAGGTTGAAGAAGCACTACGGCCGTTGGATGGACATCATACGGTAACTGGAGCTAGAATCATTCATATTGACCAAGTTGACAAAGCCCTTCATCCCCGTCAACTTAGTAGGACCACAAGTAAGCCTCCCACCAAGGTGGGTCCCAGCTAGCCGAGGGAGTATTCATTTTTTTGTGCGTAATAAGGAGGCACTTCCGGTGGGTCCGAGCTGACAGCGGGGGGAACATTTTTTTTGCAAAATACAGTGGCCCTTCCTGTGGGTCCTAGCTGTCAGGTGGAGGAATCATTATTTTGTGCGTAATAAGGAGGAATTTCCTTGCGTGCGTCCGTGGACCCAGCTGTCAGCCTCTCCACGTATAGTCCACTTCCGATGGATGTCGTTCATTGACCACGTTGACCAGGTGCTGCGTCTTGAGCTTGCGTTGGTTTTCCTCGAAGAGGAGAGGGTGATGCATCAAGTGTAGCGTAAGTATTTCCCTCAGTTTTGAGAACCAAGGTATCAATCCAGTAGGCGGCTCCTCAAAAGTCCCACGCACCTACACAAACAAACTGAGAACTCGCAACCAATGCAATGAAGGGGTTGTCAATCCCTTCACGGCCACTTGCGAAAGTGAGATCTAATAAAGATAGTATGATAAGATAAATATATTTTTGGTATTTTATAATATAGATGCAAAAAGTAAAGATGCAAATAAAAGTAGATTGAAAGCAAAAATGATAAGAGATAGACCCGGGGGCCATAGGTTTCACTAGTGGCTTCTCTCAAGATAGCATAAGTGTTACGGTGGGTGAACAAATTACTGCCGAGCAATTGATAGAAAAGCGCATAGTTATGAGATTATCTAGGCATGATCATGTATATAGGCATCACGTCCATAACAAGTAGACCGACTCCTGCCTGCATCTACTACTATTACTCCACACATCGACCGACTCCTACCTGCATCTAGAGCATTAATTTCATAAGAACAGAGTAACGCATTAAGCAAGATGACATGATGTAGAGGGATAAACTCATGCAATATGATATAAACCCCATCTTGTTATCCTCGATGGCAACAATACAATACGTGCCTTGCAACCCTTTCTGTCACTGGGTAAGGACACCTCAAGATTGAACCCAAAGCTAAGCACTTCTCCCATGGCAAGAAAGACCAATCTAGTAGGCCAAACCAAACTGATAATTCGAAGAGACTTGCAAAGATAACTCAATCATACATAAAAGAATTCAGAGAAGATTCAAATATTATTCATATATAAACTTGATCATAAACCCACAATTCATCAGATCTCGACAAACACACTGCAAAAAGAGTTTACATCGAATAGATCTCCACAAGGGAGGGGGAGAACATTGTATTGAGATCCAAAAAGGGAGAAGAAGCCATCTAGCTAATAACTATGGACCCGTAGGTTTGTGGTAAACTACTCACAACTCATCGGAGGGGCAAGGATGTTGATGTAGAGGCCCTCCGTGGTCGATTCCCCCTCCGGCAGAGTGCCGGCGAAGGCTCCAAGATGGGATCTCGCGGATACAGAAGGTTACGGCGATGGAAATTGTGTTTCGTGGTGCCCCCGGATGTTTTAGGGGTACGTAGGTATATATAGGAGGAAGAAGTACGTCGGTGGCCGCCCGAGGGGCCCACGAGACAGGGGGAGCGCCCTATAGGGGGGCCCCTATCTCGTGGGGTCCTCGGGAGCTTCTTGACTTGCACTCCAAGCTCTCCGGATCACGTTCGTTCCAAAAATCACGCCCCCGAAGGTTTCATTCCGTTTGGACTCCGTTTGATATTCCTTTTGTTTGAAATACTGAAATAGGCAAAAAAACAACAATATGGGTTGGGCCTCCGGTTAGTAGGTTAGTCCCAAAAATGATATAAATGTGTAAAATAAAGCCCATAAACATCCAAAAGGGGTAATATAATAGCATGGAACAATAAAAAATTATAGATACGTTGGAGACGTGTCAAGCATCCCCAAGCTTAATTCCTGCTCGTCCTCGAGTAGGTAAATGATAAAAAAGAAATTTTTTATGTGGAATGCTACCTAGCATAATTCATAATGTAATTTTCTTTATTGTGGCATGAATGTTCAGATCCAAATGACTACAAAATAAAAGTTCATATTGACATAAGAAATAGTAATACTTCAAGCATACTAATCAAAGTAATCATGTCTTCTCAAAATAACATGGCTAAAGAAAGTTATCCCTACAAAATCATATAGTCTGGCTGTTGCTCTATCTTCATCACACCAAAGTATTTAATCATGCACAACCCCGATGACAAGCCAAGAAACTGTTTCATACTTTAATAGTCTCAAACTTTTTCAACTTTCACGCAATACATGACTGTGGGCCATGGACATAGCACTATATGTGGAATAGAATGGTGCTTGTGGAGAAGACAGAAAAGGAGAAGATAGTCTCACATCAACTAGGTGTATCAACAGGCTATGGAGATGCCCATTAATAGATATCAATGTGAGTGAGTAGGGATTGCCTTGCAGCGGATGCGCTAGAGCTATAAATATATGAAAGCTCAACAAAATAAACTAAGTGGGGTGCATCCAACTTGCTTGCTCACGAAGACCTAGGGCACTTTTGAGGAAGCCCATCATTGGAATATACAAGCCAAGTTCTATAATGAAATATTCCCACTAGTATATGAAAGTGACAACATATGAGACTCTCTAACATGAAGATCATGGTGCTATTTTGAAGCACAAGTGTGGAAAAAGAGATAGTAGCATTGTCCCTTCTCTCTTTTTATCTCATTTTATTTTTTTCTTTTCTTTTTCGTCTTTTTTTCTTTCTTTGGCCTTCTCTTTTTTCTTTTTTTGGCCTTTCTCTTTTTTTTTCTTCTTTTTATAAAGTCCGAAGTCTCATCCCGACTTGTGGAGGAATCATAGTCTTCAATATCCTTCCTCACTAGGACAATGCTCTAATAATGAACATCATTACATTTTTATGGATTTACAACTCAAAGTTAGAACAAGATATGACTCTATATGAATGCCTCCAGCGGTGTACCGGGATATGCTATGAATCAAGAGCAACATGTATGAAAATTATGAAGGTGGCCTTGCCACAAATACAATGTCAACTACATGATCATGCAAAAAGCAATATGACAAAAATAATGCGTGTCATATGAACGGAACGGTGGAAAGTTGCATGGCAATATATCTCGGAATGGCTATGGAAATGCCATAATAGGTAGGTATGGTGGCTGTTTTGATGAAGGTAAATGGTGGGTGTATGGTACCAGCGAAAGTTGCACGGTACAAGAGAGGCGAGCAATGATGGAAGGGTGAAAGAGTGTCCATGGACTCAACATTAATCAAAAGAACTCATATACTTGTTGCAAAAATTTAGAAGTCATCAAAAACCAAAGCACTACGCGCATGCTCCTAGGGGGATAGATTGGTAGGAAAAGACCATCGCTCATCCCCGACTGCCACTCATAAGGAAGACAATCAATAAATAAAATTGTGCTCCAACTTCATCACAAAGCGGTTAACCATACATGCATGATACGGGAATCACAAGCTTCAACACAAGCATTCTTTAAATTCATAATCACCCAACTAGCATGACTTTAATATCACTACCTCCATATCTCAAAACAATTATCAAGCATCAAGTTGATCATAGCATCCAATTTACTTTCTATGATAGTTTTTATTATACCCAACTTGGATGCTCATCATTCTAGGACCAACTTTATGATCATAGCAAATACCATGCTGTTCTAAAATACTCTCAAAATAATATAAGTGAAGCATGAGAGACTAGCATTTTCTTCAAAATTAAGACACCACCGTGCTCTAAAAGATATAAGTGAAGAACTAGAGCAAAAACTATCAAGCTCAAAAGATATAAGTGGAGCACATAGAGTATTCTAGCAAATTCTAATCAAATAGGCTTCTCCCAAAAGGTGTGTACAGCAAGGTTGATTGTGGTAAACTAAAAAGCAAATACTAATATAATACACGACGCTCCAAGCAAAACACATATCATGTGGCGAATAAAAATATAGCTCCAAGTAAAGTTACCAATGAACGAAGACGGAAGAGGGGATGCCTTCTCGGGGCATCCCCAAGCTTAGGCTTTTGGCTATTCTTGAATATATTGGGGTTCCATGGGCATCCCCAAGCTTAGGCTCTTACCACTCCTTATTCCATATTCCATAAAAGCTTTACCCAAAACTAGAAAACTTCACAACACAAAACTCAACAGGAAATCTTATAAGCTCCGTTAGTGAAAGAAAACAAAACCACCCCATAAGGTACTGCAATGAACTCATTCTTTATTTATTTTGGTGTTAAACCTACTGTATTCCAATTTCTTTATGGTTCATAAACTAATTTACTAGCCATAGATGCATTGAAATAGGCAAACAACACACGAAAAACAGAATCTGTCAGAAACAGAACAGTCTGTAGCAATATGTAACTAACGCAAACTTCTGGAACCATAAAAATCCTACAAAAATATGAAGTCCTGGAAAATCTGTTTATTGAACATAAGCAAAAACAATCAACGCAAAATCACGTTCTTGTGATTTAACAAAATTATATTCGTGCGTGCAAAGTTTCTGTTTTTCAGCAGAATCAAATCAACTATCATCGTAGGTTATCCTATAGGTTCTACTTGGCACAAACACTAACTAAAAGATAAAAACACATCTAAACAGAAGGTAGATGCAAGATTTATTACTAAACAGGAGCAAAAACAAAAAACATAAATAAAATTGGGTTGCCTCCTAACTAGCGCTATCGTTTAACGCCCCTAGCTAGGCATAAAAAGCAAAGATAGATCTAACGAGTGCCATCTTTGGCACAAAATTCATAGTAGCACGCATGATAGATTCATAAGGTAATTTGATTTTATTTCTTGGAAAGTGCTCCTTGCCTTTCTTTAAGGGAAATTGGAATCTAATGTTCCCTTCCTTCATATCAATAATCGCACCAATCATTCTAAGGAAAGGTCTACCAAGAATAATAGGGCAAGAAGTATTGCAATCTATATCAAGAACGATAAAATCTACGGGCACCAAATTTCTATTTGCAACAATAAGAACATCATTGATCCTTCCCATAAGCTTTTTAATGGTGGAATCCGCAAGGTGCAAATTTAAAGAGCAATCATCAAGATCATGGAAACCTAGAATATCACATAAAGTTTTCGGAATTGTGGAAACACTAGCACCCAAATCACACAAAGCAAAACACTCATAATCTTTAATTCTAATCTTTATAGTAGGTTCCCACTCATCATTAAGTTTTCTAGGTACAGAAACTTCCAAATTAAGTTTTTCATCATAAGATTGCATCAAGGCATCAACAATATGTTTGGTAAAAGCTTTGTTTTGACTATAAGCATGAGGAGAATTGACAACAGATTGCAACAAGGAAATACAACCTTTTAAAGAGCAATTATCATAATCAAATTCCTTGAAAACCGAGATAGTGGGTTCAATGTTATTAGAAGTTGAGGATTCTCCAATCTCACTTTTACCAAATTTAACATTAAGATCTAAAGACTCCGAATTCTTGGGACGCCTTCTAGGCAAAGTTGATTCATCATCAGTCCCATAATCATCAAAATTCATATTGCAAAACATAGATCTAATCGGATACGCATCAATAACTTTAAGATCCTCATCATTATTTTCATGTAATTTTTCTAGTTTAGCGGCCATCTTATTGACTAAGGTGGCTTGCTTGTCAGAAATTTTGGCTATAGCATTTTCAAGCCGGGTAATTTGAGCGTTAACACCATAGAATTCTTTATTCATATCATCAAGCTCTTTGTTCATAAACCCCAAAAAACTTTTTTGTTCCTTAAGCTCTTTTCTAAAGAAATTATTATGCTCAAATTGCAAATTCGTAAAGCTTCTAATATTTGATTCAATCTCATCCATCCTTCTGAGAAGGTGGTCAGGACCCTTAGGTGCACCAATAAGGTCAAACAAGCAAACAAGCACACAAAAGAAGGCAAGCGAAAAGAGAGGAGGAGATTGGGAAAGAGAGGGCGAATAAAACGACAATGGTGAAGTGGGGGAGAGGAAAATAAGAGGCAAATGGCAAATAATGTAAATGCGAGGGAGATGGGTTTGTGATGGGTACTTGGTATGTCTAGACTTGAGCGAAGACCTCCCCGGCAACGGCGCCAGAAATCCTTCTTGCTACGTATTGATCTTGCATTGGTTTTCCTCGAAGAGGAGAGGGTGATGCATCAAGTGTAGCGTAAGTATTTCCCTCAGGTTTGAGAACCAAGGTATCAATCCAGTAGGAGGCTCCTCAAAAGTCCCACGCACCTACACAAACAAACTGAGAACTCGCAACCAATGCAATGAAGGGGTTGTCAATCCCTTCACGGCCACTTGCGAAAGTGAGATCTAATAAAGATAGTATGATAAGATAAATATATTTTTGGTATTTTATAATATAGATGCAAAAAGTAAAGATGCAAATAAAAGTAGATTGAAAGCAAAAATGATAAGAGATAGACCTGGGGGCCATAGGTTTCACTAGTGGCTTCTCTCAAGATAGCATAAGTATTACGGTGGGTGAACAAATTACTGTCGAGCAATTGATAGAAAAGCGCATAGTTATGAGATTATCTAGGCATGATCATGTATATAGGCATCATGTCCATAACAAGTAGACTGACTCCTGCCTGCATCTACTACTATTACTCCACACATCGACCGACTCCTGCCTGCATCTAGAGCATTAATTTCATAAGAACAGAGTAACGCATTAAGCAAGATGACATGATGTAGAGGGATAAACTCATGCAATATGATATAAACCCCATCTTGTTATCCTCGATGGCAACAATACAATACATGCCTTGCAACCCTTTCTGTCACTGGGTAAGGACACCGCAAGATTGAACCCAAAGCTAAGCACTTCTCCCATGGCAAGAAAGACCAATCTAGTAGGCCAAACCAAACTGATAATTCGAAGAGACTTGCAAAGATCTCAATCATACATAAAAGAATTCAGAGAAGATTCAAATATTATTCATAGATAAACTTGATCATAAAGCCACAATTCATCGGATCTCAACAAACACACCGCAAAAAGAGTTTACATCGAATAGATCTCCACAAGAGAGGGGGAGAACATTGTATTGAGATCCAAAAAGAGAGAAGAAGCCATCTAGCTAATAACCATGGACCCGTAGGTCTGTGGTAAACTACTCACAACTCATCGGAGGGGCAAGGATGTTGATGTAGAGGCCCTTCGTGGTCGATTCCCCCTCCGGCAGAGTGTCGACGAAGGCTCCAAGATGGGATCTCGCGGATACAGAAGGTTACGGCGATGGAAATTGTGTTTTGTGGTGCCCCCGAATGTTTTCGGGGTACGTAGGTATATATAGGAGGAAGAAGTACGTCGATGGCCGCCCGAGGGGCCCACGAGACAGGGGGGCGCGCCCTACAAGGGGGACGGCCCCCTATCTCGTGGGGTCCTCGGGAGCTTCTTGACCTACACTTCAAGCTCTCCGGATCACGTTCATTCCAAAAATCACGCTCCCGAAGGTTTCATTCCATTTGATATTCCTTTTCTTTGAAATACTGAAATAGGCAAAAAAACAATAATATGGGTTGGGCCTCCGGTTAGTAGGTTAGTCCCAAAAATGATATAAATGTGTAAAATAAAGCCCATAAACATCCAAAAGGGGTAACATAATAGCATGGAACAATAAACAATTATAGATACGTTGGAGACGTATCACGAGGCTGTGCCGAGAGCACCAGGGCGGTGGACGACGATGAGGCCTAGGAAGGGAACAACACAGAGCTAGGGAATACTCGGAAGTTGTTTCCCACGCGGAGGAGTACGAGGGTTTGCTAGTTCGTCTGCCGTCACCGGAGAATAACAGCATGTGTGGGTGAGTAGAGGGATGGCTAGGCCAGTGATGGGAGTATGGTGGGGTCGTGAGGCCGGCGCGGCAGCATAGCCGACCGCGGGAGGAGGGAGCAGGCAGTCCTGCTGGCGCTTGTTTGAGCGGCTGAAGCATGAAGAGCAGAGATTGAAGAAGCACGACAGCCGTTGGATGGACATCCAACAGTCACTGTTCTCGTGTGTTGGCTATAAGTTGACAGGGTGTTGCGTGTGTGTCAACCTTTTTTTATGAAAGCATACATGTCAACCTGTAGTAGGCGCACAAGTCAACCTCAAATCTGAGGAAAACAACATACAACCCATCTGCCATTATTTCTAATAATGTACATCCCATTTGCTAATTCTTAAGAATTTTTTTGGAGCCCATCTTCTTGTTGTTAGCATTACACCCCATATTGTGGCCACAGTTAAAAGTATACAAAATTTTGCATATTTCGGTGCGGTCAACTATTTTTAATCCAGAAATATCGATTCACATTCAAACTATTTTAAAAGATAATTTATATAAATATAAAATCCAAATAATTGTCCACGCATAAAAATCAATGGATTAAGATCTTGTAATGAAAAAAATTGAAACTAATTCCCGTTTTGATGTGTTTTAAAAATGTACATCCCATTTCTAGGAAAACCGAATGAAAGTCTCCTCGTCTTGAAAGATTTGCAGCCCAGCAGGGCCGATAAAGCTAGTAGGCCTTGTTTGGGTATTTCTTTTAAAAAATAGAACTGGGCTAGCCATTTTCAGCAAGAAAAAAACACAACTGGGCTCATGATGTGGTAAACATAAATAAAACCCTGGCTAGACGGGCCACAGCCCCCGCACAACCCCGTTGTAACCCTGATCCGTCGCTAAAACTAGTATAAATAACAGTTGCTTGTACCTCAAAAGAAAACTGCGTGACTTGCTGGGTCCCTGGTGTCAGCCACTCATAGTGTAATTCTCTCGTTTATTGACTACGTTGACAATGGCGTGAGCCCTAGATGTCCAACCATTAGGAGGAACCATATTTTTGGGCTTGTAATATAGAGGCACTTGCTTGCGTACTGCCATGACGCTGGTGGGTCCCTACTGTCATCCTCTCCACGTACAGTCATCTCCTTGTTCCTCTCGGTTGTTGACGACGTTGACAACGCAAGAGGGCGGCGCACCACGCACGCCGAGCGAACCAAGGCTGCAAGACGGAGGACGACGGCGAGGCCTCGGACGGAACGAACATGAGCCGTGGAAGATGCGCCGGTCCAGTCGCAGGCGGAGGGGGGTACGAGGGTTGACTGGTTCGGGCGCGGGTGCATGTTGGGGCTGATGTCGCCGGAGAATAACATGACGTGTGGGGGAATAGAGGGAGGGACTGGCCAACGTTGGAGGGTACGTACGATAGGGCGGTGGAGGCGTCGCCTGCCATGGAAGTCGGGAGCAGGCGGAGCCGATGGGGTGGTTTGGTTTGGGCGGCTAGAGGAAGAAGAAGACAAGAGATAGAAGATACACGATAGATGTTGGATGTCAATCCAACGGCTGGTAGGCAGAATCGTTTGTTGAGTGGCTAGTAAGTCGACACCACCTTGGATAGGCTATTTCCTCGCGTGCCCCAAATGTCAGAATCCAAATCTGTCACGGTCATGCCGCCTTTCCTATGAAAATTTACAGCCCATTTGATGTGCTAGTTCGAAATGAGTTTGTGGGTGCTAGTGGGGGCTAATCACTTGGCTTGTGTAATGCATAGTGAGCTCAAGCAGTCGGCGAGAGTGATGTTACTTCCTTTGGTTGGGATTTGTTACAATATTTCACTCTAAATTAAACGAATGGCAAGCCATTTGCCTTATTTCAAAGAAAATATGACAGTCACAGCCGATTTAAAAAGGGCTGGAACATCTAACTCCAGCTTACAAACTGTACAAAAGCACGAGGGTTAATTGTTCATTAGGTTTACAAAAAAACCCAGATTGAAAAGGGCAACAACATCTAACTCCAGCACTGTTTTCGGCAGCCACAGTCAAATGGATTGGTCAGGTCCATAGAATGAACATCCTGGGTCGTAAAATTTACTGGATTATGACCACAATATGTTGTAAATAGAAGCCCGACATGTTCAGAAACTCTTTTGCCCACCTGAAACTCCTTTTTTTGCTCTTCGACATACCCATCCATCAAAACCATGCTGCTGATAAACTTAAGCCTGATGGACAATAGTAACCTCGCATTCAGCAGGAAGAATGTGACATATCTTGAGTTTGCACGGTTGGCTACATATCGTTCTAGCGTTATTGTCTTCAATCGAATCTCACGAGAAGTGAGAAAATCCCGATGCTTACGAATCCACCAATTGGTTATAACTTTCTTACCCCGTCCTATTGCCTAAATAGACATGAAGATTGAAAATAGTTAAGGTCTAAAAGAAGAGTGTCGAAAGAGAAACAACTGAACGGTTAATTCTAGTACACTATATGCGGGCTTCCAATGTGCGTGAAATTATCACCTTTATATACAACTTCTCCAGACATGGAAAGCATTGCAGCAAGCCCATAATCTTGTTTAGATCAAAACTATCCATTTGGATATATAAGATCTTGACAGAATCCAGCACCATTGATAGGCCATCCATGGAGAAACTCTTCATTGAGCATAGAACATAATATTAGTACAAAATGTGTACTCCAAGATGATATATAAATTATGCGCAGAAATTTAAAATGCAGCTTATGGTTACAAGTGTGAAAATAAAGTACCTGAAGAACTGTGGAGCCAAACACCATATTGAAGTGAGCACATAGATCATGTATTACACCCAAGGTCTCCAGTTTAGGCGCAGAGAGGACGGTTATTTGCAACGGTGAATAACTAGAATCAAGGATCAACCTTTGAATTGAAGGGGCATCTTGGATGATGAGCTGCCTTCCGTCAAAAGAAATTGCAATTCTTACAAGGTTAGGCGACTTTATTTGGAGACAACCGATTCTAACTGTGAAAACAAGCACCAAGCACTCCAGCGCAGGGCAACTGGAGTGGATGATGCTGTGCAATGAGGCCTCCGATATACGAACCCGCACAAGTGAAAGTTTCTTGAGAAATGGGAGTCGAAGGTTTAGTACCAGATTGTCTGGTAGGTAGCACATCGCAAAGGTGGCGGTGTGGAGAGAGGAGGAAATCCGCGAGATGGACATTGGTGTCGAGGGCACAAGTTCATGGCGTTCGGTATGTGGTATGTGATTTCCAGGGGAATAATAGAACTCAAGCAGCTGTAGTTCTATGAATTCAGGGGATTTCAGTCAGGCGTCCACCATGCAGGGCATGGTATGCTTGCTTAGGTAGCATGACGGGATGCAGAGGCTTTGAACGGAGCCCTGGTGGGAGGAGATGATGGCTCTAGGGATTTAAAAATCATTGAAGAGAGATAGCTGACGTCAGTCGAGATTAAGGGGCACGACGCGCCATAGAGGGTGCCACCGAATTGAGAGGACTTGGGTGCGACAGCAATCCTTGGTGGGGAGAAGCGAGATGATATCCCCAAGGACGGCGTCCGGGAGATCGCTGATGCGGTCCACCAGAGATTCTACGGGTTCCTGGGATCCGGTGGGGGCGGGGTCACCGCTTCTCCCTGTGCTGCCGGGTGCGGGATCTACAACAGGCGTCGCCGCTGGCGGGAGCCTCATCTTCATGGCGCTGGGGTCAGCCGACTCCAGTTTCCTCGAGGGCGTCGCTTCGCGCTCACAGATTTGAGCAGAGTAACGAATGACGAGCCTAGTTGTAGTGCGAGCGAAGAAGAAGGGGAGCTGGGGTTTTTTTGTAGGAGTGAGGAAGAAGGGGAGCTGGGGTTTTCTGTAGGAATGAGGTGAGAAATTTGGGGGTACGAGTGGAGCGAGCTGACGTGAGGTGGGTGGGAGCGAGGAGGAAGAAGAGCACCCAGGTTTTTTTGGGGGGGGGGGGGCGGTGTGCTGGGTGTGGGTAGCGCCTCTCATTCAGTAAATATATGGGCTTTTGATTGATTTTACTATTTACTAGTGTGGATGGGCTGTTTAGTCTTGGGCCCAGAGAAACAATTACTACTAGTACAGCGGAGACACTCTACAGCTACCCAGAAAAACAATTACTACTAGTACAGTGGAGACACTCTACCGCTTCTGGCTCCTCCTAGGTCATTGAAACGTCTCCCTCTACTGAATGTCGTTATACTTTTGTTCACCGACATGCGGGCCATGCAGCGCGCGGGCCCAAATGCCATCCACCAAATTAGAAGGCAATATGCAGGCGGAGAGTCACCCCGGTCATAGCGCGGCAGTAACGAGCCGTCGTATCACAAAATCCCACCTCTTCGCAGTCTAAGTTTGACAGACGAGGCAACCATCATTTCACTCTTCACTGAATCACCTTCTCCCTCACCGTCTTCAAGAAAGGCAACACTCGCATCTGCCACTGTTCTTCTCTCCCAACGAAGGGAAGGTAAGCGCATCCGTGATGTTGGTATATTTTTGTTCAGAGAAAAAAAGAACTTTTGCAAAGCAGTAACCGATCCTCACTCTCTTTTTTGTTTCATTGTCATTGCGATTGTGTTTTCCTTTCAGTGGTCTCCTAGTATTCGTCAGTTTCATGATGGACCAAGGAGAACCAGGCAAAGATCTACCGATATTGGAGCAGACGCGGGAGGTTGATCCCCATGAGACAGAGAGCTCCAAGAAGATGGAGGCAGCCACCAAGCCGACCCCAGATACGCTCACAGCCACTACTGAGATGGTCAACGCCCCATTTGAGGTTACAGCCCCCGTGGCACTGCAGGAGCAGTTTTCCCCCTTTGAGGATGTGCCCCCCTGCTGAGCTGCCCAAGGTGATTTCCTTCTTTGCCGATCTCGATTGTGGTTTTTCATCTAAGTATGTGGTGATTAATAATACCAAATTTTATTAGCTTCGATGCCATGCTATACATAGTGGTTTAAATAACTTGTGTTTCTTATACTGAAAAGTAATTCAGAATTTGTCTCTGTTTTAATTAGAGCCCTGATGCAGACAAGGATTGTGTGGTTGTACATGTCACTCGCTATGAGGCGGATGACCTGAATATACGCACTGGGAAAACAGAGTTCTTAGGCTGTTGGATCCTGGAAGCCATTTGCGGTTATACCAATCAAGAGTTGTATTCCAGCCTCACTGTTGTCAGGCGTGTTGTCCAGGGTGTACTGAAGCACAAGAAGTTCAAAGATACTCCTTCGTTTGTGAGGCATACTGTTCTTGTCAAGCTTACGCAGGAAGATGACGTGGCATGCCTCCACAAACAAGTTTATCAGTGGCAAGGCCACAAGGTTGTCTTCATGAAGGTTCACAGGATTGAACTGCTGCGGGCCGTCCTTGATGATGTTCATGGCAAGGTCCGTCTTGTGTCCAGCCCAAATTAGATCGAGGCATGAAATAGTTTCCCCAGCTAGTGTTTAATAGTAGTTTGGATTGTGTCTAATTATCCAAACCTTTCCTGTTATCGACCCCTCTGGGGCTAGTACTCTGTTTGAATCCATCTATGGGAACTGCTGCTACTTTTGTGTGCCCGTGAATCATGTGAGAACCATCGTAATTGTTGCCGAAACAGATGCGTCCTCACTAGTTTTTTCATGAATATGGCATGATAAGACATAAGTTGTCACGGTTTATCACACGAGCAGTGTGTGTTTTGATGAAATAGAGCACTCTTTCGAGAACTGTGCGCCGACGTATACATAAGTACTTGTAAATACTTTTGGTGCTACCCCACTTCTAAGAAGTTGTGCAAAACACGGCACATTGGCTCAGCTCGCTTCAACACTAGGCTATCGACCAGCTAACAATCAACAATCTGCTGTCTGACATATAAGCAACTATGTATCTTGTTACAGTGGTTCATGCAGTTAATTGAGGCCACAATGTAATAAATTTCGAACGTTCACACGCTAGTCCAACGCTCATGTGGAACACTCACATTAAACTCGTCTTCATAAAAAACTTGAAAAGCATAAGTTAAGCAATTTTATACATCTCAATGATTCATAGAACATAACAAACATATACTAGTCCACAGCAAAAGACAAAGTTGTGAGAAGGTTTACAAATCAGGAAAAAACAAGCAAGGCTTCTCTGAGCAAAGGGCCTCCCGGCAGGCTTAAATTTCCTAGAGTTCACTCTGGTTTTTTCCTGTTGCCACCATCCAAGGTTAGGTTCTCTCATTCCAGAATAACCAATTATAATTGTGGTCTCAGCTGGAATGCTGAATTGAACTATGCAGTGTACCGACCAGGTGAAATGCTTGTGCCTTCCACTAAATTTAAGCACCATTATTTGCAGAAATAAGCAGACCACAATGCCTCTTATCCGCGCACCTGTCCAAAAAAAAAACACCATGCAACCGTGCGAGCTAGTCCTCAGTCCATGGATGAACTGGTAGAAAGTGCATTCCGGACTAGGATGCAGTTGTTTTCGCTCGTCCCTGCACTGCAATCAGGAAGTAAAACGTATGAATCAGCTTCTTTTAGATTGTGTTGGTCATTCTACCTTAGTTACTACCAATCTAGGGATACCTTGAAGATGGGAGGTTAGACGACGGCAACGAGGGATAGCCATCTCATTTTGCGCAATTGTACTAAAACTGAGGTGTGTGCTTTTGACTGCGCGGATAAAACCGATACGGAGACAGACATCCCGAAACGATATGGAGACAGACATCCCTGTTTGCGCAAATATGAAATACGGTTATTTAAACAGTGACAGATATTTGCAGTGGCGTATGATTAACAGCAGCATCTATTGTGTTATAATTGGCACTAGATTGACAGTATGAAGAGTCCTTAAGTAAGTAGCATCACATCAACAATGCCACCAGATTAACATGAAGAACAATAGCATTAGTATTACTGTCATGAGAGTAGCACATGGTCAATAAATGTGCAATCAAATTTGTGCAGTTCCACTGGGATGAAGCAATGTTAGTGGTGTGAGATTTAAGTGTAACTGCAAAAACACAATTCATGGAAATAAAGCAAGACGGAAGCACTTCATAAAATGGTGGTGGCATTGCTTCAATTTATCGACGGCACTAGACCATTACTTATAGTGACATTAGGTGGCATTGCTTAATGCTTCATGTGATTTTGCATTAGTGGTAGTGATATGGGCGTAGGGACAGTAGGTATCTACTACTTTCCCCCGTTTCCTCTTAGAACCAAGTCCTAGATTCATGCTACAACTTTCCCACTTTCTTCCCTATTTGAACCAATGCTTAGAGTCGACTGTATGAACTAGCTTTACCTCTAATAATAGTAGAAGTCTAGGTGGCTTTGGAACAGCGGGCGGAAGTAGAAAAGGATCCACACGAAGGGAGCTGGGGCAGTAGAGCAAGGCAGGTTTCAAAGGAATATATAGCTGAGGGTCGTCGGCATGTGGCAAAGACGGCGTCGGGAGGCCGCATCTTGGCCAAAATACCGTAGGGAGGAAGAAGGGGTCGGAGGCCCTCCCGAGCTGGCGCTCTCTCGGAGAGAACGGCACGGCCGTCGATCGGGACGTGCGGGCAGCCGTTGGTCTCCTCCCTCGCCGCCGACGACAGCGTGAACGATGCACCTACACCCCTGCCCCAGTCGAGGTTGTCCGGCCGGATTTGTGACTAGCCATGAGCTAAGAGAGAGTGTGGCCACCTATGTCTTGCTTAGATCTGGAGAGCATGAGAGAGTGAACGAGAGGAACCCTAGTAAAGCAAGCGCTAAGGCTCCTGCTTTTATATATAGTGGAGTGATTTTGTTGTACCAGCTTCAAAAAAATGCGCTCCTACATGTACCCGCGAGTGGGTGTGAGAGAACTAGTGCGTGCGTGCACCACTTCTCTTCGTGAGAGTACAATATACTATGCCCAAAGAATGTTCGCCGCAAGAGTAATAGTATAAGTGTGTGATGTGTGAGCTAAAATAAAATGTGCGCACCGTCTTTTGTTTTTTAGAAGTTCTGAGGGTAGGGTGTGAAGAGCACATATGTGCGTGACGTCTACCTGCAGATAGACGGTGGGTGCGACGTGCGAGTCTGCGAGAGGACTCGGGAGAGTCGTGACTCGTGAGGGTGCGTGTGCGTGAGAGAGAGGGGGGCACATATCAATTTAATGCATGTGTCCGTAAATCATTGTCCGACAAACGTTCGCACAAGCCTTTTCCTGACGAACGCCGTAAGAACCGTTAGATCGGCATCCAACAGTGTCAGTTTTGCCTTGTCATTTAACAGAACAGCCACTCCTCCTACACACAAATCTTCCACATGAGTGTTAGCAACTGCCGTATGCTCCCTCCGTTCTGAAATGCAGTGCATATAGCTTTATTGAAAATTCGAACTCGCAAACTTTTACTGAGTTTTTGTGTACCAAATTGCACATGTAGAATACCCTGTATATATCATTTCATTCATCTTTGAGAGGTAACTATAAAGATGGGTGAGGAGTCTACAAAGAAAGACCATCATATCACCCGCAGCAATTTCAACCATCCTTTAGTGTTGAGGAATATCATAGGAACTCTATATGATATGATTTTTATAGGATTTTTTCCTTTAGAGCCAATTGGTTCATAGGAATAGATTCATATACTCCACATTTCAAAGGAAATAAACATGATATCATTTCTATAACTTTAGAGCCACTTGGTTCATATGAATGGATTCCTATACTCCCTTAATTTCAAAGGAAAATAAACATTAGCGTATATTCAATAGAAAAGTTCCTATGATATGAACCAAATTACATCTCTTTTCTAATCCCTCCTCATAGGAATTGAGATACATGTCATCTCTAGATTCAATAGAAAAGTTCCTGTGATGTGAACCAAATGACATATCTTTTCCAATCCCTACTCATGGGAATTGAGATGCTCCATGTCATCTCTTTCCCTACAACTTCCATGTATACATCTTCTATTCATAAATAGATAGTACAACCCACTAGTAGCTTTTTTCCAGAACATGCAACTATGGCATAAGAACTATATAGTGTGCCAATAACTTTGAAAGATGGTCGCTGGATGAAGCTAATCCGACAGTGTAGAGATAGGCAAATCCGAGCACTACTGGCCGTTAGATATCATCAAAATTCCACCAGATCTGCCACATGTACAATTTAGAAGACTCCATGGTTGAACTTAAGCATAATGCACAAACCTCAAAACACAAGCACTTCTCCTTTGTTCTAGAATCTTCTATATCATAATTGATTATTTTTTCTAAATGAATTGCCGTTATTTGTTTTTTTACTTTATGATTTACAATGCACAACCCCATTAATCTTAACATTTTTATAAAACTAATTGATTTTGAATGAAATGAACTATAAGAACTAAATGAACATCTACATCATGCATATTTGACTCAAAGCTTTACATGCTATATTGTGTATTTATTCATAATTTGGTTTCGAAATCTCATGCGTTCAATACATGTGTACCTTACTAGTTTTGAGTAGAGTAGCAAATTTCACGCGGCCCCGGGTATATCAAAATGCAGGGCCCATGCATCATTGCCTTTCGGTCGAACCTACGTCCACAATTTTTTGTACGTACTATGGCCCTGGTTGGTTCATAAGTCCTAGGAATTTTTTAGTCCCAACTTATAAGTCTCAAGTCCCTAAAAAGTCCCTACATGTTTGGTTCCTGGGACTTATAAGTCCCTATAAGACCATATTACAACTATAAGTCCCTATAAGACTCTCCTTGAAAGTCTTATTTCATAAGTCCCAAATGCCCACTTTAAGTCCCTCCTGTTTGGTTTAGATGGGAATTAGAGGGACTTTTTGAAGTCCCTAAACCAATAAGTCCCTGGAAACAAACACCCTCTATATCTCCACTGGTCCTCGAACCCAAAATGCTGCCTCGTTCCCGTAAAACCAAGCAGCCCACACATATTTACTGCGTCGACTCGAACTCGTTTACTACGACGTGGCACCGCACGCCGTAATACTCCTACAAACCCTACCGCCGCACTCATCATCGGTTTTCTTCAAGAGGACGATGGTGAAGCCGATTTGTAGTGGAGGCGCTTTCAAAAAAAGGATCTGTAGTGGAGACCCCTACCCTAGGGTGCCCTAGGTAGCTGCCGCACGCATCATTGTTTTATCTTTTCTTTATGCTCTTGCGCCCTAGAGTGAAATGATGGTTGCTTCGTCCATCCAGCTTAATGTGGGAAAGGTGGGGCTTTGTGATTTGACCCCTCATCGCTCATTTTCTACTACTGCGGTGCTACGACCGGGGTGCCTCCAATTCCAACCGTTGCTCCGAACTGTAATTTGGTGCATCGCACGTGGAACAAGACGGTGGATGAGCCACATGTCAAAGGGGTCCTCTCAAGTGTGTCGCCATTTCATGTGCGGACTGACCCTGCTTGAGTTGCCACGCCAACACGACAGGAGCAGCCTACCACTTGGTTTTGCTCCTTGGTGAATCCCGACTATATTGATCTAAAAAGATACATGCTGAACTACCCTCTCCGTCTCGGTTTTTTATTTTTAGGCGTCTTGGTTTATAGGACCTGCATGTAGTTCTAGGTCATCCATTTGACTAACTAAATATGAGTTACTATGTCACAAACAGTATATCATTGGATTCTTAAGCAGATGTAGTTGTATTTAAAAGTTGAGGGTGGGGCTTGAGGGAGTCCTGGACTAGGGGGTGTCCGGATAGCCGAACTATTATCATTGGCTGGACTCCAAGACTATGAAGATACAAGATTGAAGACTTTGTCCCGTGTCCGGATGGGACTTTCCTTGGCGTGGAAGGCAAGCTTGGCAATACGGATATGTAGATCTCCTACCATTGTAACTGACTCTGTGTAACCCTAGCCCTCTCCGGTGTCTATATAACACGAAGGGTTTTAGTCCATAGGACGAACAACAATCATACCATAGGCTAGCTTCTAGGGTTTAGCCTCCTTGATCTCCTGGTAGATCCACTCTTGTACTACCCATATCATCAATATCAATCAAGCAGGAGTAGGGTTTTACCTCCATCGAGAGGGCCCGAACCTGGGTAAAAACATCGTGTCCCTTGTCTCCTGTTACCATCCGCCTAGACGCACAGTTCGGGACCCCCTACCCGAGATCCTCCGGTTTTGACACCGACATTGGTGCTTTCATTGAGAGTTCCTCTATGTCGTCGCATATAGGCCCAATGGCTCCTTCGATCATCAACAACAACGCAGTCCAGGGCAAGACTTTTCTCCCCGGACATATCTTCGTGTTCGGCGGCTTTGCACTACGGGCTAACTCGCTTGGCCATCTGGAGCAGATTGAAAGCTACGCCCCTGGCCATCAGGTCAGATTCGAAAGTTTGAACTTCATGGCTGACATCCGTGGGGACTTGATCTTCGACGGATTCGAGCCACAGCCGTGCGCGCCGCACTTTCATGATGGGCATGATCTAGCTCTTCTGCCGGACAGTGCCTTGGAGGCCGCGCAAGAGTCCGCTCCGACCCTTAACTCGGAGCCGACTGCGCCAATCGAGGATGGGTGGCTAGACACCGCCTCGGGGGCTGCTACCTCTGCGGCGATGGAGCTGAATACCAACCCTGTCCCTTGTAAAACTCGTGACTCCAAGGTGCCGCACTCCTCGCCGGACTCCGAACCTCCCGTGCCCCTACCAATCGAATCCGACTGGGCGCCGATCATGGAGTTCACCGCTGCGGACATCTTTCAGCACTCACCTTTCGGCGACATCCTGAATTCCCTAAAGTATCTCTCGTTATCAGGAGAGCCCTGGCCGAATTGCGGTCAGGACGGTTGGGATGCGGACGACGAAGAAATTCAAAGCCCACCTACCACCCACTTTGTAGCCACTGTCGACGACCTAACCGACATGCTAGACTTCGACTCCAAAGACATCGACGGTATGGACGACGATGCCGGAGACGACCAAGAACCAGCGCCTACTGGGCACTGGAAAACCACCTCAAGTCACGACGTATACATGGTGGATACACCAAAAGGAAGCGATGACGAGGAACAACGAGACGCGGCGAAGGATAATTCCCCCGAACAGACGAAACGGCGACGCAAGCGTCGCCCGAAGTCCCGCCCCGGCAACAAGAGCAAGCATGCAGACCCAGCCGTAGAGCAGGGTGTACCAGTGGACGACGAACATGCCACCAAGCAACCGTCCGAACAAGATGAATTGGACGAGCAACCCATCCCCGACGAAAACAACAGTCCAGACGATCTCACGCCGGACACATCACTGGAGCATAAGAACCTCCACAAAAGGCTCGTCGCCACTGCAAGAAGCTTGAAGAAACAGAAGCGGAAGCTCAAAACAGCGGAGGACGTACTCAGAATGAGATGGAGCAAAGTACTCAAGCCCGTAGATAAATACGGCGATAGCCACCAAGCAAAGAGCTACCCGAAGCGCAGGCTGTTGCCCGAATTTGACGAGGAGGCCGTAGAGCCCCCACAGTCAAAAAACAAAGAGGACGCCTGGTCGGATAGACGACCAGATGACAGGCTAAGAGCGGCAAGCGGTGCCGCACACAAAATGGCACACGATCCACATAAGTATCCTCGCAAAAAGGATGGCCCGGCCAGATCCATCTACGGGCCAAGAATGAAGACTCCAGGGAGCAACACAACATGTCGAGTGCTCGAAAATAACAGTACACCTAAATACAGGGGCGCCGCACACCCCCTATGTTTCACCGATGAGGTACTGGATCATGAATTTCCAGCGGGATTCAAACCCGTAAACATAGAGGTATATGACGGAATAACAGACCCCGGAGTCTGGATTGAGGATTATATCCTACACATACATATGGCTAGAGGAGATGATCTCCATGCCATAAAATACCTACCCCTCAAGCTCAAAGGGCCAGCTCGGCATTGGCTCAAAAGCCTCCCAGAAAATACCATCGGAAGTTGGGAAGAGCTCGAGGATGCGTTTCGAGCAAATTTTTAGGGGACTTATGTCCGCCCTCCGGATGCAGACGATTTAAGTCACATAACTCAACAGCCCGGAGAGTCAGCACGCAAATTCTGGAACAGGTTCCTCACCAAAAAGAACCAAATAGTCGACTGTCCAGAGGCCGAAGCCTTAGTAGCCTTTAAACATAACATCCAAGACGAATGGCTCGCCAGACACCTCGGCCAGGAAAAGCCAAGAACAATGGCCGCGCTAACATGCCTCATGACCCGCTTTTGCGCAGGGGAAGATAGCTGGCTGGCAAGATGCAGCACCAGCGACCCAAGTACATCCGAGGTTAGGGATGGAAATGGGAAAACACGACGCAGAAAAGATCAGTGCTGGACTAAGGAAAATGGCTCAAAGAGCACGGCGGTCAACGCCGGGTTCAAAAGCTCTCGGCCGAACAACAAAACACTGCCTCTTAAGGACAACAGTGACGAGCTATCCGACCTAAACAAAATCTTGGACAGGATATGTCAAATCCACAATACCCCCGGGAAGCCTGCAAACCATACCCACAGAGATTGTTGGGTCTTCAAGAAGTCCGGCCGACTTAACGCCGAACACAAGGGGCTCGACACACCAAGAGAAGAGATGACAAACCCCACAAGCAGAGCACCGGAAAACAAAAGACTTTCCCACAAGAAGTCAAAACAGTGAACTCACTTCAAGTGATAACAACAAAACAAAAAAGTGCGGCACCTACTAAGGCACGCGCCGCACGGTCCACCCCAGCGGAGTCCCGAAATTGGATGTCAAAACCAATTACTTTCGACCATCAGGATTACTCTAGAAGTATTTGAAACGCAGGACATACTGGTTTGACATTGGATCCTATAATCGACGGACTACAATTTACACAAGTCCTAATGGATGGTGGCAGTGATATAAACCTGTTATACCAGGACACGATCCGCAGAATGGGGATAGACCCTACCAAAATTCGCAATAGCAGCACTTCCTTCAAAGGAGTGACGCCAGGACCTTATGCCAATTGTACAGGCTCTGTACTACTAGAGGTTGTGTTCGGTTCATCCGACAACTTCCGTCGCGAAAAGCTAATCTTCCATATCGCCCCATTCAAAAGTAGCCATCAAGCACTATTGGGACGTGAAGCTTTCGCCCACTTTAACGCAATACCGCATTACGCGTCTCTCACACTTAAAATGCCCGGTCCACGCGGCATCATCTCACTAAAACGTAACTTCGAGTGTTCCTCGACCACGGAAGAACGTGAGACTGCCTTGACAGCCACACACTAATCCGGCCTTGCTGATCAAAGCCCCCAAAAAGGTCATTCAGACCCCGGACACGGTTAGGCGAGTCCGACATAAATAAACAAGGGGCTTCCTAGCTGCATCCCCTCTACAAGGGGCTACACGCATAAATAATGAGAGCCGATAAAGCTCAATTCTATTCATCTTTTAAAATCATTCTCTGTTTTAAATACATTTTTTGCACGATATTTCTCCAAACTAAGTTCTTCTCTTTTTACAGACGAACAACGTGCTACACCCGTCCAGGATACAGCACAATGGAGACACAGGCGCAGACGTGCAGCAGGGACCCGTTATAAGGATTCTTTTTAGATTAAGACCTTGCGTAAACCTTTTTTACTTTCTCTTGTTGATACACATCCTCCGGTTTCTTACCATAACCGAGGAGGAGGCTGGCGTTTTGGCATCGGCCACGTCAGAAGTTTTCGCGCGTACCTAGAGACTAGGGGCTTAAGGGCATTGTTCTGCCCGTTATCATAAAGACCGAATACCTCAGGGAGTGTTCGGCGTCTCGAGTTAGGCCTTATACGCATCAGCTCCGAATCATGTCTTTGGTCAAATGTTGGGTTTGCCCGGCTCCTGTGTTTTGCTGCCTTACGTTCCGCTCTATCGGCTAACGCGGCACCAGGAGAACTACTGCGATTGTGCCCCGGTTCGGCCGGGCGAGCACCTCAGTAGAGAAAGCCGAAAACTGACTGTCATGATATAGCGAGAGACTGGTCAACCACTCGATCGACCACCGGAATGTTTAGAATTCCTCTGCTTTGACGAAGGACCGTTTCTCGGTCAGGCACACACGCGCCCCGAGTTCGGAGAGTGCGGTGCCCCTAGGGGCTATATAGTAGCCCCACCATCGAACTCCTATGGCTAAGTGAAAGTGATAAAGCATTATAGTCCGGTTGCCTAGTTTGCTACGCTATCACCTCCTTCAAAGGACCAAGACGTTGGATTAAGTGTGAAATTGCGGTTTTTCACAAACACCCCCGCACCATGTGCGTGGGGGCTGAAGCGGAAGACTGCCATCTTTCAGGTTATATATACATATACATTAACGGCCGCACAGGAGATATTTCAATACTTGAACGCACAAGTATAAAAAGCCGTTACATTATAAATATGGTTTTACAAATCATACATGTCATTTGAACATAACATTTTTTGAGCACTGCGACTCTATTAAACGAGCGCCCTGCAGGACTTCCTCAAAATAGTGCTCGGCGGGTAATCGGCTTCTGTCCGAACCCCGGGATGCAACATCGGTAGCATCCATCTCTTCCCAGTATGTTTTGACACGGGCGAGAGCCATCCGTGCACCCTCTATGCATGCCGACCGCTTCATCGCCTTGATATGTGGCACCGCACCAAGGAATTGCTGCAATAAGCTAAAATAACTCTTCGGCTTGGGCCTTTCCGGCCACAGATGAGCCACCACATCCTTCATGGCAAGTCCGGACAATCTATTCAGCTCAGCCCACTCAGCCAACCGATCGGTTAACGGAAGTGGACGCTCCGGACTATGGAACTAAGACTAAAAAAGCTCTTCCATCTCGTGATCCTTTTGGCTGCGGAAGTGCACGACTGCGTCCGCCGCACTCGCCGCCAAATCCAGATAAGCATCCTCTCCACCCCATAACTGGCCCAACTGAGCATACTTCGGATCGGTAAATCTCCTATGCAGCAGAAAGGGCTTTCCAGCCGCAATGTCTCCGGCCTGACGCAGCTCCTCCTTCATAGCCCTCATCGCAGAGCGGGTATCCTTGGCTTCGGCGGTGGCCTTCTTCAGGTCCTCTTGCCCCACTCGGCGTTCTCTTTCAAGAACCTCATAGCGGTCGATAGCATCCTTCAGCTTCACGGCCATTCTGGCCATCTCCTCTCTGCTTCAGCAATGAGCAGCCTTTTCAGCTTTAAGCTCTTCGGCCTCCTTCGAGGCAGCCGCATCACTCTTTCGGGCTTGGTCCTTGACTCGAGCAAGCTCTGCCCGAAGGTCCTCCATAGCAGCGGCGCCATCTGCATCAAGCATACATGTTGTAAGGCATGGGCATCAGCTCCCTTACCAGGCGACCGCGGAGAAACCACCTACCTTGTGACTTGTCAAGTCGTTTATTGACCAGCGCGATGTCCACATCCACAACGTCGACTTGCCGCTTCAGTTCGGCAACTCTATCAGTCCGGATGGCCACTGAACGCTCCGCCCCCTGAATAGGAAAGGCGACACCTTAACACTGAGATTATGATCCTCGGCACGCCGTCACTTTCGACAACGTACCGAGTCTCAGGGGCTACTATCTATATAGGGCGCACTCTATGTGCAAAGCTGTCAAAAGGTATGTCATTTTTACATACCTCAAACCCCGTCAGTAAACCTCTGACGACCTCATGCAAACTGCTCTCACGGATGAAATCCTTTCAATCACCATACTCATTAATGTACGGTGATCTTCTGACATAGACGCCCTCTCGAGCAGATCCTTCAGCCCCTCTGGCCGTACACCAGTTGGTGCCGAACTCTCCTGCCCCGCCGGACTCGGGGAGACCCTCCGCGACGACACCTCAGGGTCGTCCGCCCCGCCTGACGGTGCGGCAGATGGAGGCGTCTCGCTCTCCATCATCTTCAGACGGAGATCCCCCGAAGATGAGCTCTGCTGAGAAGGGCTGAGATCTGAAATAAAAACAGGGATGTCCCTTATTCCAAAACTCCCCCTTTTCTACTTATGACTCGCTGGAGGGATGATTCCCTTGGGGAAATAGTGCGGCCGGGGCTTCTCCTGGCGCAGGACCCTCTGATGAAGATTTCTTCCCCCTCTTTGAGGCCTTGGCCTCCGGATCTTCGGAAGCGGTCCTCTTCTCCCCCTGGAGGGAGGAATTCTTGACCCCCCTTTCTTGAGAGCCTCCTTAGCAGAGGCGGTAGCTTTCCTTGTTTTCCCCTTCGCCCTCTTCTGAAGGCGCAACCTCCAACATCTTGACTAACATGGGATCCGGCGTGGTCTCCGGGAGGGGGGCCGGACACCGCATCAGCTTTGCTTGCGCTATCCACTCCTGTTCAAGGGATAGCTGGTTAAAAGGCAAATCCATTATAAATAGACGTACGGTATGTCCGGACATAGGTCTACTTACTTGAGTATCTGGGCGATTGCAGCTTAGGCCGGCGTCCTCGGTCAAGTTCGGACACATCTCTTGTGATCCGAAGAACAGTTTATACGTCTCCACGGTCGTCATACCCATGAAGTGTTGAAGAGCTCACGGTCCCTCCGGATTGAATCCCCACAGACGGAGGGGGCAACGTTTGCAGGGCAGAAGGCGCCGAATCAGCATAACCCGCGTCACTACGACCAGATTGATCTCCCTCTCCTGGAGGTCTCGAATTCGGCCCTGCAATATTGGTACGTCCTTGGACGGCCCCCAGTCAAGCCCTTTGTTGACCCGTGACGCTAGCCGCTGTGGAGGGCCCGAGCGAAAGGCGGGCGGCGGCACCTGCCTGCTGCCCCTGGGAGCGGTGATATAGAACCACTCCTGTTGCCACAAGCCGAGCTCCTCTTGAAAAGAGCCCTCGGGCCATGGAGCATCGGCCCTCTTACTTATAACCGCCCCTCCGCACTCTGCCTGTCGCCCCTCGATCATCTTCGGCTCCATGTTGAAGGTCTTGAGCCACAAACCAAAGTGAGGGGTAGTGCGGAGGAAGGCTTCGCAGACGACAATAAACGATGAGATATGGAGGATGGACTCCGGTGCCAAGTCATGGAATTCCAGCCCATAGTAAAACATGAGCCCTCTCACGAAGGGATCCATCGGGAAGCCTAAACCCCGACGAAGGTGAGACACGAACACGACACTCTTGCCAACCTCGGGAGTGGGAATGACTTGCCCTTGGGCAGGCAACCTATGTGAAATCTCGTAGGTTAAGTACCTGGCGTCTCTCAGCTTTAGCACGTCCTCTTCCGTGACGGAAGAGGACATCCACCGGCCCTGTAGGTCGGAGTTGGACATTGTCGAAGGTCCGAAGTGCCCAAATCTGGAGCCTTCGATGTTGGAACTCTGGGCGAGGCGCGGATTCGATTGAGGATTGGAGAAAAGGAACGTGCCTTGGTCTTATTATAAAGAGGGAGAATACCAAGAGCCGTCCCCGTGACCGTTTGGAACTCGCCTTCGACGGAGGGGGCGTGGCAACGGGCGCGGTTGGGTTACCCACGTCCGTATTGTTGAGAATCCCGGAATAAGGGGACACGATCGCTGCTTCGACAAGACATGCCAAGGAAACCGCTTCGCTAAACGCGCTGAGGTGAAATAATAAAAATGATTCGAGTAAAGGCTTGGTTGTGGTGTGACGTCACGCCACAAAATACGTCAGCAGATTGAACTTGTGTTAATATTATTCTCTCTACGGGGGTATGTGGAATTTATTTTGCAGAGACGGACACTATCATGGTGTTCACAATCTTCTATGAATTATTCGGAGGAGGAACCCGCCTTGCAATGCCGAAGACAATATGCGCGCCGGACTCGTCATCATTGAAGCCTGGTTCAGGGGCTACTAAGGGAGTCCTGGACTAGGGGGTGTCCGGATAGCCGAACTATTATCATTGGCCGGACTCCAAGACTATGAAGATACAAGATTGAAGACTTCGTCCCATGTCCGGATGGGACTTTCCTTGGCGTGGAAGGCAAGCTTGGCAATACGGATATGTAGATCTCCAACCATTGTAACCGACTCTGTGTAACCCTAGCCCTCTCCAGTGTCTATATAAACCGGAGGGTTTTAGTCCATAGGACGAACAACAATCATACCATAGGCTAGCTACTAGGGTTTAGCCTCCTTGATCTCGTGGTATATCCACTCTTGTACTACCCATATCATCAATATCAATCAAGCAGGAGTAGGGTTTTACCTCCATCGAGAGGGCCCGAACCTGGGTAAAAACATCGTGTCCCTTGTCTCCTGTTTCCATCCGCCTAGACGCACAGTTCGGGACCCCCTACCCGAGATCCGCCGGTTTTGACACCGACAGGGCTTTTCCTGCGCGGTAGGCGGGGCAGTTCCGCCTAGTCGGTTCGATAGAGACGCGAGAAGACGAGGGAGTAGGCTACTGCAAACGTAGGGTTGTGTGATTTGACAGCGAGTTACTGCTGGACAGGTGGGGCCCTGTGATTTGACTTGCCATTATCATTTTAACTGCGGCGCTACGACCGGCGTGAGTCTCCCGATTCCTGACCACCTCCATATAGGTGTCTCTCCCAATGCTCCACCATGTAGTAGAGGCTGGCTCTTGCATGAGATCCCACTTCTCCACTTTTTCCTTGCCTCTCTTTCCTCCACATATGCAAAAATGCCATGTAAAGCGCACTATTGTACTTACTTTTACTTGCTCCTACAGGTGCTAAGCTTGCCACATAGGCATAAAGTCTGATGTGGCAAGTTAATAAAGAAGATAGAGACTAGTTTGGTGACCCAAGGAAGAATCGGTGCTAAGCACGTGTACCTAGGTGAGAAGACAATTTTGAGTCTATAGCTAATTAAATGACGCAAACTTAGCAACACCATTTCATTGGAGGAGGTCACTCCTTGGCAAATGCAATAAATACTAGTACTCCCTGTGTCCCATAATATAAGAACGTTTTGGCACTACACTAGTGTCAAAAACGTTCTTATATTATGGGACGGGGGGAGTACGAAGAAAGAGATAAGAGAGAAGTAAAAAAATACACTTATAGCCAACCTTATAGCCAGAACCTTGTTGTAGTATGAGTGAGTAAGTGATGACTATGTATGACATGCCAACATCAGATAGCCTAACGCGCCGTGTTAAATCTCCCGTTCTTCCGCGATGGTGAAAGGATGCCTTTCTCGCTTCAGACACATGTTCGAAAACTCCGGTGATGAGTGGTTCGCAGGGCTAGATGTTGAGTACACCACAGTCCTGGTACGAGAGAAGGATCTAAAGGACGAAGAGAGGAAGAAGACCACCATGATACAGGTTTGCGTGCATGACTTATTCTTGGTCTACCACATATGCCATGCCGACGTTGAGTGCCAGGATTTTAAGAACTTCCTCCAGGACAAAATAGTAAAATTCGTTACTGTAGACTTTAAGAACGACAAAGAAGTCCTGGGTCGGATAGGCCTCGTTGTAGGCAACCCCTTCGACCTCCAGAAGAATCAGCTGCTGCCCTCTCGTCAGCCTTCAATGCTGACCCTGACAGGAGCCATGGTTCATCCTTCATACCGTAAACTGGAGAAACCTCATTACACGTATCATCGTCATGCATGGCAGCGGAATGTACTAGATATAGACCACATCCACTACACTGCAATAGATGGCTACCTTTGTTTCAATATCTACAAGGGTTGGATGAAGAGCAACAGCCAAGTGTGCGGTTCAAGCAAAGAAGTATCGGCCAAGAGGAAGAGGGACAAGGACAAAGTCGAGGATGTGGATGAGGACTCCGAGTAAGGCGGCAGTGCAGTTGCTCATGGTGGTTCTAAACTTCTAATGCAGTGTCTACCGGATTACTTGCATAGTTTAATTTCAGGTGTGCTTAGTTCAATTTGAGGGGTGTGTTGCGCTGAGCCCCCAGCAGAACTATGTTATGTTTCTTCTCGTTACTTTAACTCTTCAGTATGTACATACTACTAGTATTTCTTTAATAGAATTTAGCACCCCAATTAAGCACATACTAGCTTTTTTAATAGTACTATATGCATAATTTGGCGACGAGCGCTCTCTATATGTACCACCTTTTTTTAATTTCAATTTTTGCTCCATGCCGCAATCATTCGATAGTACTACTGTACAAAAGTATACATTTTTTAAAAGGCTAGAGTGTTGTTCATCACATATATAGCCAGTTAAATTCTCAACCTAGAACGACGTACATGCGATGTTGTAAACCGATACGGAGGAAGTATAGTAAAAATGAGGTGATTTTACCGAGCGATCGGCGGGGGAGCATGGGCTGTCATGCGGTCCCACGTGTCATGATGTACCAAGGCGATGCACATGTCCCTCTTGAGGCAGAAGCAATACTACGTGGTTTGAGATGATGGCGAACCGAAGTGTGAAATAATGGTTGCTTCATCCATCTGGGAAGGTGCGGCATTGTGATTTGACGTCTCATTGCTCTTTACTACTACTGGGCCGGTACGAGTGGGGTGCGTCCCCCCTACTGTTATGCACTATTATTTGGTGCTTGACACGTCGACCCGGTTGCTATATGCCCCACATGTCGGCGATAGGAAGTACATAATTCATGAAAGGGAGCGTCGACGGAGGAGTATACTACAGGATTCATGAAAGGGAGCGACTTAGTTTTGGAAAAATCTGTTTTTACGGAGTACGTACTCACTAGGGTTATAGGGCTCATCTAAAAAACATTCGTTTTTCCGTTTGATAAGTCTCAATTCTACTATACTAGTAGTAGTACCATTACATGCTGGATTTCGAGGTGCGTTAGATCACCCGACGCAAGCAGTGTCAAGAGGAAACTAACCAATGCATGTACAAGATCATGGAAATTTAGTGGTCATTCATGCATTCGTTCTAATTAATGCCTCGGTAAACATAACTTCTTGAGAAAAATGAGCGTACTAATTACTTGTGCAAACTATGAAATTAATTCGACCACTCACCGTCTACCTTGGTTGGAGAGATTTTGAAATTGAGCCATAAACTGGAAAGGAGGGAGTAGTAACTTTTGTCTCGATTACTATTTGTGGCCTTGTATAGATGCAAAATGTATTTTTTTATAGTGGCCTTGTATAAGTAAATGGAGGGAGTACTAACCAAGGTACGTAGTAGGGACAAGGAGTAAACGGAGGGAGTAGTAAAATTTTCTCCTCGTGCTGCGAGCCACCGCGTGCGTGGGCGAGGGAGTGGGCGTAAGGCGTACAGTACTACTACTACTACTACTACTACTACTACTACTACTCGTAAGCAAGCTTTACGTCATCCTACGAGCCACCGCGCCCGTGGGCGGGGGAGACGGCGTACTAAGCAAGCTTCTCCTCGTTCTGCGAGTTGACGGGACAGATCAAAAGTACTCCAGTGTATAGAGCCTTGCCTCTCAGGTAGGCCCCACATGGTTTGCCTCTACTTTTAATTTAACATAACGCGTCATGTCTAAATTTGTTTGTTCATCCGTGGTAGACGATCCTCCCTCCACCAAGTGGACAACTAGTACACGTGTCAAATTACCACATGGGCTGCCTTTTTCGTATAGAAATGAGCTCCACCGTGTACCTGCGCGAGTGTGGTTGGGAAAGAGACGGGAGTACGTGCGCCGTGCGTGCACCTCTTCTCTTCATGCACGCCCCCCACCTACGTGGGTGTGTGTGTGTGAGAGATACAAACCTAGACAGAATGCGCCGTCCATCCCCATGCCTCCGCCCAGTTCGACCACCAGTCACCACCACGCCCCACTCCTCCTCACCTTATCTCTCATCTTTGTCCCTCCATTTTTATATACAAGGGGCCACTATCAAAATTACAATTTGCAGATATACAAGGCCACTAACACTAATTTATGAAATATTAATGGTGTTTGCCTCGTGGTACTAGCAAAGGATGACATTAATTATCCCTTGCATGCATGCGGGAGTTTGTAAAAAAATGCATCTTGATGTTCCGTGCAATGCACGGGCATCTTGCTTGTCCATGAAAACAACACATGGCAAAATTCCACGGCGAACAAGGGATTTGAATCTATTGGGAGGGCCTGTTTGGATCTTGCCCGGGGTAGCCAGAATATTGGCGACCCTTTTGTCCACCGGTGCCTTTGCCACCGATGAACGAGGAATGGCTCGGGTGCTCATGCTGTCATGAATCCTCCAGCGTGCACGTTGGAGACGAGCTTGCACGAGATGTGTTTTTTTTTGTCCCACAACGCCGCCTGAGCCGTCTGCAGACCGACTGGCGACGCACAAATTACGCCATCCAACCGTAGCCGCACACATTATGATAGCAACTCAACCAACCGGACGAAATTCACGCAAACACATAGACAAACTGATATTTCATATAAACAACGACGGAAATCATATAAAATACAGGATTTTCATACAAACATGACGGATTTCATTACATTCAAATGAGCTATGCGGTGCTAGTTCTGGACAGCACAGGTATATAATACCTGGCCTAAATGGTCGCCCGCCGATCGATTTGTGTTCCTCATGTCCGGCAGCACGATCACCAGACTGCCGGGAGCCCCGGAGGTATATGCTTCAGTGCAAAGGACGGCTCCCTTCCCCACTGCCCAACTGATATCATTGGCTGTTGCCGAAGATGATGGTGGCCGGCACCGGTTCGA
The DNA here is from genome assembly GCA_963921465.1 of Triticum timopheevii. Taxonomy (NCBI): domain Eukaryota; kingdom Viridiplantae; phylum Streptophyta; class Magnoliopsida; order Poales; family Poaceae; genus Triticum; species Triticum timopheevii. The sequence continues at coordinate 177,509,558 of OY997272.1, forward strand.
GTTCATCACCGGCCACTACTTCACCATGGCCGGCACCGGCTCGAGTTCATCCTAACATTCCCCTCTTCCATGGAGCCCATGTGTAACACCCCAAAAATTTTAACCTTGTTTTATTAATTAAAATTTTGCCAGGAAACTTAAACTTTTATTTTCTGGATTTCCTTTTGATTACTTAACCATTCTTTTCTTTATTATTATGGAGTTTTTACCCCAATTGAAAACTTCTTAGTCATTATTGGACTTATTTCCCCTCTCAAATAAACAATTATTTTATCAGTGGGATTATCTATATAATTATTTTCCCCTGAGTTTTATTTCTCTAAATTGGTTTTTCATAAGTTTTAGGGTTCCATTTGCACTGCAACCCTTTGATAAATTTATTTAAAAATCCCACCAAAATTTGGAGATGTCATGTGATGTTTCTAAGTCACTTTTATGCAAAAAGATATTTCATTTATTGGATATTTTGCGTTCTACACCAAGTTTTCAAATCTAGTCCAGTGGGCAATTTTGCACTACAACCTATTTAAATATTTCTTTAAAACTTCTACCGAAATTAGGGGAGGTCAGTAGGAGCATATTATTCCACTCTATGCAAAAACCCATTGATATTCTTTGAAAATTTTGAGTAAATCAACCTCATTTTCATTCTGGTCTAACTTGATGATTTGTACTACAACCATCTTTTAACTTGCTCCTTCACCCATGAGCTTTCTCCTGCTTGTAGTACACCTTACCAAACCCTTAAGTCCAGGAGATTGGAACCATTGGGAGATTTTTGGTCCATGGAATGGTGCCCTTAACTTTTTGTCTAGAATTGGTTTTCTTAAAATCTTGCACTAACAAGTTTCTAGTTTTGCCAAACTAACTCTACCACCCTCTTATTCATCCAAAGACACTATGATCTGGATATTTTGGCCCCTCCAAGAGTTGCCTAGATGCCATTGGCATTCTGTCAAACACTTTGAGTGCATGGACAGTTTTGACATGATTTTTGTTTTGCTCTGTGACCCTGCACCTCTGGACAAACTAGCATGTCCACTAAGCACCTGGACGAACCTAACCTAGCCCTGCTAATTGCCAGCCTCACCCATGCTCCCTAACCCACGCTGGCATTTCGCCGAGCGCCTGGCGTGCATGCTCTGGGCGCGGCCAGAGCGCGCGTTTTGCACGTGCATGCGCACGAGTCGCCGCGTCCCACTACCGCTTCCCTCGCGCCCGTTCTGGCCCCTCCCCTCTCCCAGTCAACGCACCCGGCTCCTCCCTCGCCACAGGGCCACCTGGCCCCCTCCTGGCGCCCTACATCGCCGCCACCGCAAGCCACCATCGCCGCCCGACAGCCTCTGCACTGGTCGGCGCCGCCCGAGCCACACCAACGCGCCAGCTCGCCCGTGGAGCAGTCCGAGCTCATCCACAGCTTGTCTGCAAGCGCTGTCGCCGCCACGATGCCCTGCAAGCTACAGAACGGCTGTCGCCGGCATCCTTATCCACCGCCGCGGAACCGACCTCGATGCGCTATAAAAGGAGACCACCGGGCTCGTCCAGCAACCCAGGCGACCTCAGGCCACCCCCATAGCACCCCCACAGCCAGCAATCATCGGGGGGAAGCCGTCTTCCCCGACTCTGGCCGGTTCGGCCACCGCCGCGCCCCAGCGCCATGCGTCGCAACCAGGGCCTCCCCCGCCCATCCAGCACCACCAATCTACTCCTCTCAACCTTGCGGAGCTGACCAGCCTTTCAAACGCGGTCGGAAACCACCATAGCCCGAGCCCCTAATTGCTCCCGACGCTACCTCCGCCGCGGAGTTCGCCACCGGCGACTCCCTCCACCCCCGCCGACCCAACAACCACCGGGAGGACCGCCCCGGCCTGGCGGAACCATCCCTGCCCTAGGATCCCCGTGGGGAGCCGCCGTTCATCGAAATATATATTGGTTACTCTTATCATGCAGGGAATTTATAAACCTCCTGAGTCGACTGTAGATCGAGTCTTGTTCCAGGAACCCCATACTTGTTTTCGTACTACCACTTGTCCCTGCCGCACGTAGGGTACGTTCAGTAAGTTGTCAACCCCTTTCTTAGCACACACCGTACAGAGAGGCCATGGTGGAAGATACCGGATGCATCCGGTAGGCAGGCCACCTGGTCCGAGGGCATGGGTGTTTTCGGTTGGGACCGAGAGGGGGGCACCCCTTAGAGCGCGCGTCATAAATTTGATCCCATGCTACGCGAGGTTGTAGCCTCCCCACTTAGAGTTTTACCTGACAGGTGTCGTGGGTGATTCCAGACACCGGTAAGTTAAGCTGGTGTGTGCAAGTCAGGTGCGTTTTCAATTAAAAGACCGTAGACGGAATTAGTCCCGATGGACTAAAGGAATCCGTTACTCGTGGGTAAAGAGTACACCCTCTACAGAGATAACATCTATTCGAATAGCCATGTCCATGGTTAAGGACTGCAGTCTCGGTTGGGTCAAGTGTCGGTCTTAGTGTCGGTCTTCGGAGGAGAAACTACTAAACCAGAACATTGATTATGACCGGTGACATATGATGATTATGATTATTATTATTGTGGACTAACTATTGTCATCACTTGATTTATTGAGTATCCCTGGGACGGTTCTACCTCCTGGATATTCACTATGATTGTTTTCCTTATAAGCCCTTTATGTGGTGTTGCTGCGACGCCCGACTGTGGCATGCTTGTTATTTATTTACTTTATAAGCCCTTTATGTGGCGTCGCACAAACGCCCGACTGTGGCATGCTCGTTATTTATTTACCTTATAAGCCCTTTATGTGGTGTCGCTTAGACGCCCGACTGAGGCATGCTTCATATCATGATCCTTTCGAGGCGTCGCTTCAGACACCCGATCGGTGCATATTATTTCTACTACATTATTGCATATTCATGTTGCATATAAATAACCTGCTTGCACGCATCAGGGATTTTATTCTATGACTGACATTGTGATCATAGTATAATTCAGAGCATGATTATCGTTTGTTATATTATACCCGTGTTCATAATGTTTGCGAGTACATTCAAAGTACTCACTGGCTTGTCCCTGGCTATTGTCTTGGCCAGATTTCTTGCATGGAGAGGAGCGTTGCGGTGACAGCCCCGGAACCTAAGCAAAGGTGATAGCAGCCTCGCGAAGATAGGAGTTAACCTGGTCAGCTGTTCCTGTGTGAAATGGAGTCCCATAGATGCTGATGATCCACGAACCGCTTCCGCCATCAACCACTAGAAACCATTTGTTGTACTCACAGGCCAGAATGGTCTTGTACTTCATATTTTGTATTTTGCTTGAAATTTCTGTATCAAGTTGGTGCCTCATCAGCTAACAGTAATCCTGGGGCTGGTGAGCACAAGGGCCATTTTCTGGGAAATCAATACCCGGAAAACCGGCCGTGACAAACTTGGTATCAGAGCCAGACTGACCATTGACTAATCCTATCTCAGCCAGGTCAATAAACCCAGGTTAGCGAACCCACCAGACGATAACCTAACCCCGGCCAAGCTTCTCGTGCAAGATAGCCACACAGTGACCCCGACACTTTTGGCAGTCGGTGCCCAACCTGTCGGCCTAGCCTGGCAATCACGCGCCAGTGACCGACACCTAAATTATCCCATTCGCAAACGTGCGAAGGAAGACTCCGTCCCTTTTTTCTATAAAAAGGGCACGCTAGCCTCAACTTAGCACCGCACAAAATCTTTCTCCAAACCAAGCCATAATGCCTGGCCCCGTCGTGCACAATGAGACCACAGCAACCAACCTTGGAGGTTTTGTGACCGTGCTAGCAAACCTCACCCGCCGTGCCTTTGCATTAGAAGAGCCTCCAGAATATGTTGTGTACCAAGGACCCATGAGCGGTGAAAGCCGCCAATTCTGGGCCACCGTGCATGTCTATGGTAGGGGTCTATTTCCAGAACGCCCCTACAGGTTTACCAGAAGGACAACTTCCTTTGAGCCACAAGCCATCCAACTAGCTGCTCGAGAGGCTATAGTTCAACTCCGGCATTTGTCGCCCAGAGTTAACTGTCGCTCGTTCTACTACTACCCCGGCCATGACGGGTATGGTAGGCCACCCCAGGTCGCCAACGGAGATCACGAGATGGATCCTGCTTTGCTGCATCTAGTGCGCTATGTAAGTGCCCTAGAGGATCTGTTCGATCAAATCACTCTTGATCTGATCGCAACTCGTGAGAACTGATCCGCCGAGCCCCAGCAAGAGGAGAAGATGAGCCCAACACCGACAACCCAGTCGTGCTGTTCAGACAACCGATCGAGTCGTTGAGGTCTGCCCCAGTCATCGACCAAAATACCTTGATGACCCCAGAACTGCTTCGTCGCCTTTTGGGAACACACTCCAACGGGATTGTGGCCAACAATCCCCGAGATGGTCATCATCGCTACCCCGACCCTGCAGCCCCTCAACCCCCTCCAGCTAATCACGACGGTGAAAACCGTGGAGAAACCTCGACGTCCACAAGGCAAGCCCGCTTAGATATTAACGAGGTAGACCGAGTCACCCGAGCAGTACCAAGTCTTAAGTATGTCCTCACCTTGTAACTGCGTGATCCTGTATCGCCGTAAATAAATGCCGTTTGCTTGTGCACTCCTATTTTAGTACTAGCCATGCATGAGTATGTTGATGTGCGATTGCATTTTTAACCCGAGCATAGCTGCCAAAGACCAACCTCGACGACACAAGTTTGTGCTATGAATAAACCTTTTGGTTTCAGCTAACAGGAAAGATATTTTCAAAACAACCCTTAACAAATCTCGAGGATGAGATTTTTCTTAAGGGGGGTAGTGTTGTAACACCCCAAAAAATTTAACCTTGTTTTATTAATTAAAATTTTGCCAGGAAACTTAAACTTTTATTTTCTGGATTTCCTTTTGATTACTGAACCATTCTTTTCTTTATTATTATGGAGTTTTTACCCCAAGTGAAAACTTCTCAGTCATTATTGGACTTATTTCCCCTCTCAAATAAAACAATTCTTTTATCAGTGGGATTATCTATATAATTATTTTCCCCTGAGTTTTATTTCTCTAAATTGGTTTTTCATAAGTTTTAGGGTTCCATTTGCACTGCAACCCTTTGATAAATTTATTTAAAAATCCCACCAAAATTTGGAGATGTCGTGTGATGTTTCTAAATCACTTTTATGCAAAAAGGTATTTCATTCATTGGATATTTTGAGTTCTACACCAAGTTTTCAAATCTAGTCCAGTGGGCAATTTTGCACTACAACGTATTTAAATATTTCTTTAAAACATCTACCAAAATTAGGAGAGGTCAGTAGGAGCATATTATTCCACTCTATGAAAAAACCCATTGATATTCTTTGAAAAATTTTAGTAAATCATCCTCATTTTCATTCTGGTCCAACTTGATGATTTGTACTACAATCATCTTTTAACTTGCTCCTTTACCCATGAGCTTTCTCCTGCTTGTAGTACACCTTACCAAACCCTTAAGTCCAGGAGATTAGACCCATTGGGAGATTTTTGGTCCATGGAATGGTGCCCTTAACTTTCTGTCTAGAATTGGTTTTCTTAAAATCTTGCACTAACAAGTTTCTAGTTTTGCCAAACTAAGTCTACCACCCTCTTATTCATCCAAAGAGACTATGATCTGGATATTTTGGCCCCTCCAAGAGTTGCCTAGATGCCATTGGCATTCTGTCAAACACTTTGAGTGCCTGGACAGTTTTGACATGATTTTTGTTTTGCTCTGTGACCCTGCACCTCTGGACAAACTAGCATGTCAACTAAGCACCTGGACGACCCTAACCTAGCCCTGCTAATTGCCAGCCTCACCCACACTCCCTAACCCACACTGGCATTTTGCCGAGCGCCTGGCGTCCACGCTCTGGCCGCGGCCAGAGCGCGCGTTTTGCACGTGCATGCGCACGAGTCGCGCGTCCCACTGCCGCTTCCCCCGCGCCCGTTCTGGCCCCTCCCCTCTCTCAATCGACGCACCCGGCTCCTCCCTCGCGGTAGGGGCACCTGGCCCCCTCCTGGCGCCCTACAGCGCCGCCATCGCAAGCCGCCATCGCCGCCCAACAGCCTCTGCACTAGTCGACGCCGCTCGAGCCACACCAACGCGCCAGCTCGCCCGTGGAGCAGTCCGAGCTCATCCACAGCTTGTCCGCAAGCGCCCGTTGTCGCCACGATGCCCTACAAGCTACACAACGGCAGTCGCCGGCATCCTTATCCACCGCTGCTGAACCGACCTCGATGCGCTATAAAAGGAGACCCCCGGGCTCATCTAGCCACCCAGACGACCTCAGGCCACTCCCATAGCACCCCTACAGCCAGCAATCATCGGGGGGAAGCCGTCTTCCCCGACTCCGGCCGATTCGGCCGCCGCCGCGCCCCAGCGCCATGCGTCCCAACCAGGGCCTCCCCCGCCCATCCAGCGCCACCAATCTACTCCTATCAACTTTGCAGAGCTGACCAGCCTCTCAAACGCGGTCGAAAACCACCATAGCCCGAGCCCCTAATTCCTCCCGACGCTACCTCCGCCGCGGAGCTCGCCGCCGGCGACTCCCTCCACCCCCGCCAACCCGACAACCACCAGGAGGACCGCCCCGGCCTGGCGCAGCCATCCATGCCCTAGGATCCCCGCGGGGAGCCGCCGTTCATCGGCGGCGATCGCCGGAACCCCGCTCCCGCTCAGGCAGAGGAGGGAGAAGACGCGGGCGACTAGTCAAACCTGACCAGTGGGCCCAAGGGACCCACTGTCAGTGACCAGCCCCACCGCCACGTGTTTTAATGGAGGCGTAAAGCGCAGAGTACGCCTTCCCCTCAAACCGTTTTTTTCTTTTCTGTTTCTTTTATTTAAATTGTTTTTAAACAGAAAAGTGACTAAACTTTGACTGGCTCTAACTTTTTAAATATAACTCCAAAGGAGTTGATTCTTTTTCCTACCTCTCTCAAATTTAATCTAGTTTATTTTAAGATTTATTTGAAAATTTTCCAAGCAACTTTTTTGTACTGTTTTTGAAGTATGTGTAATTTGTATATTTTTGAAAATAGGATTTGTTGGAGAGAGAAGAAAACTTTCAAAAGTTTTGGAATACACCCTGCCTCTCCACAACTTGAAGGCAAGCATTTTGAACCCTAGCATAATATTTTTGGGTGTTGGTTGACATCATTATAACATCATCTCAATATGGAGAACTCATTATTTTATGTGGTGACGCGATCATTTGCATGAATGCATATTGGAGATTTCCTTGCTGTTGGAAACAGATATACTTGTGATTATATTCATCCTCGAATGCCTTGCATGCATGCCGGAAAGAAATCCGGGAAAGCCTCTACCTTGGGTAGGCGTGAGCTTGTCTCCGGTCTGCGTCGGGACGGTTATGTCCGGTATGGCATGGTGAGGTATAATGAGTGGTAATTTTGTTAGTCGGAATATATATTGGTTGCACTTATCATGCAGGGAATTTATAAACCTCCTGAGTCGATCGTAGATCGAGTCTTTTTCCAGTAACCCCCATACTTGTTTTCGTACTACCACTTGTCCCTGCCGCACGTAGGGTACGGTTCAGTAATTTGTCAACCCCTTTCTTGGCACACACCATACAGAGAGGCCATGGTGGAAGATACCGGATGCATCCGGTAGGCAGGCCACCTGGTCCGGGGGCATGGGTGTTTCCGGTTGGGACCGAGAGGGGGGCACCCCTTAGAGCGCACGTCAGAAATTTGATCCCATGCTACGCGAGGTTGTAGCCTCCCCACTTAGAGTTTTACTTGACAGGTGTCGTGGGTGATTCCAGACACCGGTAAGTTAAGCTGGTGTGTGCCAGTCAGGTGCGTTTTCAATTAAAAGACCGTAGACGGAATTAGTCCCGATGGACTAAAGGAATCCGTTACTCGTGGGTAAAGAGTAACCCTCTGCAGAGATAACATCTATTCGAATAGCCGTGTCCATGGTTAAGGATTACAGTCTAGGTTGGGTCAAGTGTCGGTCTTAGTGTCGGTCTTCGGAGGAGAAACTACTAAACCAGAACATTGATTATGACCGGTGACATATGATGATTATGATTATTATTATTGTGGACTAATTATTGTCATTACTTGATTTATTGAGTATCCCTAGGACGGTTCTACCACCTGGATATTCACTATGATTGTTTTCCTTATAAGACCTTTATGTGGTGTCGCTGCGACGCCCGACTGTGGCATGATTGTTATTTATTTACTTTATAAGCCCTTTATGTGGTGTCGCACAGACACCCGACTGTGGCATGCTTGTTATTTATTTACTTTATAAGCCCTTTATGTGGCGTTGCACCGACGCCCGACTATGGCATACTTGTTACTTATTTACCTTATAAGCCCTTTATGTGGTGTCGCTTAGACGCCCGACTGAGGCATGCTTCATATCATGATCCTTTCGAGGCGTCGCTTCAGACACGCGATCGGTGCATGTTATTTCTACTCCATTATTGCATATTCATGTTGCATATAAATAACCTGCTTGCACGCATCAGGGATTTTATTCTATGACTGATATTGTGATCATAGTATAATTCAGAGCATGATTATCATTTGTTATATTATACCCGTGTTCATAATGTTTGCGAGTACATTAAAAGTACTCACTGGCTTGTCCCTGCCTATTGTCTTGGCCAGATTTCTTGCATGGAGAGGAGCGTTGCGGTGACAGCCCCGAAACCTAAGCAAAGGTGATAGCAGCCTCGCGAATATAGGAGTTAACCTGGTCAGCTGTTCCTATGGGAAATGGAGTCCCATGGACGCTGATGATCCACAAACCGCTTCCGCCATCAACCACTAGAAACCATTTGTTGTACTCACAGGCCAGAATGGTCTTGTACTTCATATTTTGTATTTTGCTTGGAATTTCTGTATCAAGTTGGTGCCTCATCAGCTAATAGTAATGCTGGGGCTGGTGAGCACAATGGCCATTTTCTAGGAAATCAATACCTGGAAAACCGGTCGTGACACCATGCGGGGTCGACGAAGGTCCTCGCAACAAAAGGATCCAGCAAGACACCTATTGTGTATGCCGGCGCCGCCTCCGCGGTGGCCGTCATGGGACCCAAGCGGCGGCGGCCTCCCGTGTTCTACTTCTCCTTGATGATGGCGGCGAATGCGGAGGCACTGGCCACCGACTTGTCGCTCTCCATGCACCCGGATTCTGTCGCCGCTTGCATGGCGCGGCCGCCGGCATGGGAGTCTCGACCACAGAAACGGGATATGCGGTACGAGGCGGCGGCGTGGACGACAGCAACATCGCCCGTGCGCTGCTCCTCGTCGAGCTGGCCTGGAGCGGCGAGTTGATGAACTGCGTGCCGGCTTGGGGCGGCAACTAGCTCCGTCGGGCGAGGTGAGGGAGGTGGATCAGCGAGCTGCATAGCTCGTATCCAGCGGGTTACCCAGCCGGCTTGGAATCGGAATAACTACTCTTCATAAGCCATTGTAAGAGTGGACAAAATGGTGGAGGAGATAGGGGAGCGGTGGAGGTGTGCGATTCTTGGCCGGTGTTTGGCCTCATTTAAATAGGAGATTAAATAGACGACGGACGGGAGGAGCTCGGCTGGCGTTGCGTTTAACGCCGGCCCGGTCATGAACGGACGTGTGTCCAGAGTGGGTTTCTCGGCTTCCACACGGGCGGGTTTCATGGAGGCGTTTGAAGGCGGCACGGAGGCGTGTTCAGCCGGGCGTGCCGCGAGTGGCGCCCTCGACTCTGACCTAGGACACCGTGCCGTTCTTCCACTGACGTGTGGGCTCTTTGGGTGCATGGCCTGCATGTCAGTGACCCAACGCAGGCAGCGCACTGCAGAGGAACCTTTGGTGGGCCAGGGCAGTCAGAAGCGGGCATTTCATACACCGATGATTGTTCATTGAGTGTGACGTCATATTTTTCATGTAGACAAGCCTACTATGTTGATAGCCCGTTCGATACGTTGTGATTCATAAAGACCGCTGCAAACATCAATGTTCTGCTTATCACAGATAAGATTGATTAATACCCGTAACAATCCATGTCCTTAACAAAGGGTGCATGCACGTATAGGTTGAGCGTGTGTCTTGCGTCGTGTGCTGTGTGCATGCAGGCGTGCGAGTGTTGAGTGCGTCCAAGGGTACGTTTCAGTGTTGCATGCATGGGTATGTACGTGCGTCTGTTTGTGAGTGCGTGTGTATGTGTCAGTGTTGCACGCCAGCATGCGTGCGTGTGTATGTTATGTGTACGTGTCAGTGTTGCACGCCTGCATGCGTGCGTGTCTTGCGTGCATGCATGTGTATGTGCGGGGTGAGGCTACACGTCAGTCGACTGACTTTTTCATCTCTGGTCATTAGATTTTCCAGCCGTTGGATACGAAATCAAGGGCCTCCAGTTTATCATCAAACTCCACCCCCCCTGAGCCGCCAGCCACCACCGGCCGAACCGCCAGCCCCCTTCACCCGCGGCTAGCCCTCCCTCCCCAAAACCACTCCCCACAGCCGGTCTGCCGCCGCACCGGCTATCCCTCTAGCCCCCCCCCCCCCCGTGTCGAGCTTTTTCTCCGGCGGTCCCCACCCCACCGCCCAATGAACGCCCCCAACCGCCGGTGACTGCCAACCAGAGGTCTCACGACTTCGAATACCCACCGACCACTAATTTATTACCATTTATGTCCTTCATATACGTGCTGACGGGTGGGCCCTATGGTAATGTGCGCTGCTGAATGTGGACCGTTTGACTGGTCAATTGATCGTGTTATCAACAAACAATGGAGCTGTATGGTGAGCTAGTGACCATATGATCACCCTAAAATGTACTCCTATTTTATTAACACAGTACAGACTCAAACTACCTTTTCTTTCTTTCATATACGGGTTGATAGGCGGGCCCCACGGTTACACGCCCCAATGGTGCAACACTAGTTGCGCCACGTGGAACGTTTGACTGGTCAATTGGTTGTGTCATCAAAAAATACGCAGTTGTATGGGTGAGCCAGTGATCGTATAATCATGACATGTATTTGTTTAACAAGGTACAGACGCAAGTGCTCATATATACGCGCAAGCACTCACCGCTATAAGCGCACACACGCGAACCTACCCCTATGAGCACCTTCGATAGAGTGGGCCAGCATATATGATCTTGAGATTTTACGAAGTCACCATAGGTGCCTCGTAGTCGAGTGGAACGTCTCCTCCCACCGAACGTACATCACCGGAAAATACTGAAATTAACACAAGATAAATGCGAGCACCGGGACTTTAACCTTGGTGGTCTCGAGAAACCACTGTCCTCCTAACCATCCAACCACATGTTGGTTAGCACGAAAAAATGTATGTGGTAACCGTGATGAGCTTATTCTGAAGTCCAGTGACCATATCGTGCTTTCGCTTCAAATACAATGACCGTAAGTGTCGTCAACAAAATACAGAGCACGCATCAAATACAAAGTCCGTCAGTGTCATCAACAAAATATGGAGACGTATCGTGAGCTAGATACCGTTGTACTATTGTATATGCTTTTTTTCTTAGTGGCGGATTGCGTGTGTGGCGTGGTGGGCACATCATTTCTAGTTGTGGTGGGTCAACATGAAGACTCATGGGTCTGTTCCATGCTGCGCCACATATAGGCTGGACCGAGACGTGTTATACGAAGACCCACGTGGAGGACTCGACGTACAACACGAAGCTACCAGAGTCGCGGAGAACTCTATCCCCACTGGTGATAAGCCGACTATATATGATTTGTAACCCTAGGCCCTTAGTATGTTATACAAGCTTGGGGGCTAGTTCGTCGATAGTATACACACACGCACAATGCCTGGTATTCACGTGTACTTTGTACACACCCCTATCACTAATATACAGTACCAGGAGTAGGCTCTTTCTTCAACTGCAAGGGTCTGATCCGAACTAGGGTAAAACTTTGCCTCGTATTACCATCCAGCCTAACAGCCAGGGATATCCTACCGAATGATATGATGAAATCATATCTGCCAACTACTAAGAGAGTGGTGTGTCGGGGGGGGGGGGCAATGTGTGCGAGAGAGGCCTAAAGATAATGGGCGTGCGGGAGACATGTAGGCACATATATGTGCGTATAGAGGGCTAGTAGAGACCGTGCGTGTGTACATATGCATGTGAGAGAAATAGTGTTTTCCAACTGAGATTAGTGAAAAGAGTGGTACATAGTAGTCAGAAAGAGAGAGAGAGAGAGAGAGAGAGAGAGAGAGAGAGAGAGAAACAGAGGGAGCATGTGCGTGAGACACCCCGACACCCTGAGAGAGATTGTGAGCATGTGCGAAAGAGAAATGCCAATGCATATAAAGTGTGTGCACTTATGTGTTAGATAGAGAGATATATAACACGTTTGTTAGAACGTGGCGAGGCATAGTGCCTCTACGTGTAAAAGGTGGTTCTGCGCATTAAATTAAAATATAAATGGCATTATTATTTTTGGATGAGATCATGAATTTTGCAAATTGCGTATGGACGAAAATCGGTCTATCAGACACCCATACTCTATTGAATTCTAGCATGTGCATGTGTTTATTTCATATTATTGATCCATAGAGTGAGATTGGTTTGAAATACAGGCAATGGATGCTTTTGCAATTCATATATAAACATTAATTATTGCACTCCATGTTCTTAGTGTGAAGCACTTTATACATTTGTCACTTGCATGGATACATTCCAAATTGCTAGCTACGAAATAGAATACATGTCGAATTCAACATAAAGGGGGTTTCGAAGATTCGAATTCATAGGAAGTGCATTCATCTATTTGAACCCGAGATAATGGCATTTGTAAATCAGATGTAAAAGGGGGCATCAATCTTAGTTGTGAGTTTGAACATGCTATATATATTCATACGCATATCTAACTTTTTTTTGCAACCAAGGAGATTATATCTGGAACCATGCATGAACTGAGGTAAGTTGCATATTTTTTAATATATACTCGTGTACAATGTATATTCAAATGTAACCCCTCCGTTCCAAAATAATCATAGCTTTAGGATTTTCAAGAGTAAAGATTTGTGAAGTTTGACAAATCCTGAAAGTTCAATTCAAGAGAACAGAAAACATTAATGCTTCTGCTCCCAAATATTGAACGAAGCGCCAAATAGGCCTCTAGTCACCCGAAACCGCGCGAGACTAATGTTTGGTGGTAGGAAATTACTGTCCTGACTCTGGCCCGTGTAGCCTATCGACCCGATGTCCAAAGGTCTAAACCGGGGTAGGTTTGTAACTTCACCAAGACGCCAGTCTCAACTGCCTCAGAGAAGCATTCATATGCCATGGGCGCCTAAACACCCATGTGCTCTGCCGAAATCTATCCCGCCCACATTTGGGACACCTGACATGATTGTCCTACCCCCAACCTGCAATATTTCTGAAATTTTAGATGGGGGCAAAGTTTGTAACTTTCCCCAAATTTCAAACAAGCGCGTCTCAAACCGAAACATTGTTCCCCCTTAGTTCCCCGCCTCCCTCCATTTCCCCATTCATACTCCGTGGGCGCGAAAATGCCCTCTCCACCAGCCGTGAAACCCCAGCCTCCTCCGTCCTCCACCCCATAGCGGCCAATCCACCGCCGCCCTCCTCCATCACGATGGAGCCGGTACCTCGACGTCGTCGTCCAATGCAACCGCAACCGCAACGCCCCCAAGGACTTAGGAGCTGAAGCCGAGGCAGAGCTACCTCCACGACACCGATGCCGACGTGCGCCGTACCAGAACCACTCCGACCACGCCGTCCTGCGCCTCACTACTGTAGCTCCACTGTTGCAACGGTCCACCGCACCGGAGCTGTTCCCGCTACGCCGTCGTTCACCGCCTCGGATCTGCTTCCCTACCGCCGACAGACGGCCACCGCACCACACTCAATAACTTGGCCATGGGTTCGTCCAAGGCTGCACCGTCCTCCACAACTTCTGGTTTCAGGCGAAGAACAAGAAGATCATCGGAAAAACATAAGGAGGACACAACACTGCTAGCAGAAAGAGGTACTCCTCTTCCCTTATTCGTGCAAATCTTACATCCCCGCTCACATCGTATTCATCCCACGAAATAAACTAGTTGAGTGCTTCTTACTGCATCTTCTTCGTGATACTAAATGCACAAGGTTTCCTCCCTTTTACTAGTTCACCTTTGCTAGAGGTCAGTAGCCCACCTGGATTTCAATTCAGGGTTAGTTGAACCGCAATTAAAATAAGCAGCACCCGCTTAGGCGCGCTGAGCACCTAGTCTGCCTGTTCCCCAGGGAAGCGGCGCATCGGTGTCTATCATAGGGGTGTGGGGCGCTGGAGCTGCTTACGCCCGATCTGGAGGTCGGGTGGGCTTGAATGGATGGCCGGGGGGCGGTGCCAAGCACGGCGGTGCGGTGAGGTCGAGGGGAGGGCGCAGACAGGGGAGGAATACTGGGCCGGTGGTTGCTAGCGTTTCGAGGAAGATCGTCAACACTGACTGGCTGGAGGTAGATGAAGGCGATCTGCCCATTCTTTGTACATTGGACGGTGCAGAAAAAATGGACTGACCTATTTGCTTGTAGTCGACTGTTATTTTCATAGAATCCTGTAGAAATTTAGTGTGACATGCATGTTGTAGAGCTATCATATGTCTCTCATCATTTATTTCTCACCAACCTGCTATCTGCAACCTTTACACTGTACTAATTGTGCACACACTTCACCCATACTCACAATATTGTTTTTTTATGCATGGGTATTTCAGACTCTGACACAGTGTTGATGAATGCAGAAAACAAAAGACAGAAGTTGCTCCAGTGTAATTCGAAGATAAGCACTAAGTGTTTCAGCGCTCTAATGGGTGCAGTGTCAGTAGTTGGAGATAGTAAACGTAGCTCTGCAGTTGATGATCTCAATTGCCACACACAACCATCCCAGGTGCTTGCTTTAACTTCGCGCTGTCAAATGTGGTTTCATGTTGCATATGGTGTCTAGCTTGTATTGCTTCCTGTCGGTGTCAAAACCGGCGGATCTCGGGTAGGGGGTCCCGAATTGTGTGTCTAGGCGGATGGTAACAGGAGACAAGGGACACGATGTTTTTACCCAGGTTCGGGCCCTCTCGGTGAAGGTAAAACCCTACTCCTGCTTGATTGATATTGATGATATGGGTAGTACAAGAGTAGATCTACCACGAGATCTGAGAGGCTAAACCCTAGAAGCTAGCCTATGGCATGATTGTTGTTCATTGTCCTACGGACTAAAACCCTCCGGTTTATATAGGCACTGAAGAGGGTTAGTGTCGTGGAAGCTGACCCACGGACACCTATGGGACCGGCGGACCGAGCCCCTTTTGGTTCGGAGGGGGGCGGAGATCGCGCAAAGAGCAGATCGAGGCGAAGCACACGAGCAGTTTACCCAGCTTCGGAGCTCTCCGGAGAGATAATACTCCTACTGCTGCATGTCTGATTTTGTATTGTGTTCTTGCTCGGGAGCGCTAAGTGCTACAGTACACATTAGCTGCTAACGAGACCGAGCGTGAGTGTTTTCTGGCTTCGACCCCCCCTCTACGTTGCGCATGGGCCTCCTTTTATATGCTAAAGGGGTCACCGACAGGTGGCAACGTAGACAAGGGTAAAAATGGAAAAGTGTTGCGGTTGGTACAACTACCTGTACAGTGTATCATACCTAACCCTGACGGCAGGGGGCAAAGGCATTAAATGCCCGTCTGCGTCGCCCAAACAGTGCAAAAAGGGACCGTCAGGGGCGCCACCGCTTGCCACGATGGCGATCTTGTCAGCGTCGCTTGCCACCTCGCACCGCTGGCTGCACAGCCTCTTGCCACGCGCACCTGGAAAGGTCCCAGGGCGACACGTTGGTGGACGTGCTAGAGCGCAGGTACAGAGTGGTAGCATGCCGCGGTCGTTGTCTTGTCACGTCCGGAAGCTTGTCGCTCACCGGGCCTTGCCGGGACGCATGGCGCGTCGTGGCAAGTTCCTTGAGATGCCTTGGTTGGCCTTCCCGGCAAGCTCCTCTTGCCGGGGCCTTGTCTCCTTGACTTGAACACTTTGTTCTTGAATGGCTCCAAAGGAACCACGGAGGACCTAGGAGGTCGCCCGGCAAGCCTTGCCGCGGGGTGCTGCGACTGCCCGTGCACAAGTTCGGGATACTAGGGTACCCCTACTCTAGTACATTGACAGTTAGGGTTACACAGAGTCGGTTACAATGGTAGGAGATCTACATATCCGTATCGCCAAGCTTGCCTTCCACGCCAAGGGAAGTCCCATCCGGACACGAGACAGAGTCTTCAATCTTGTATCTTCATAGTCCAGGAGTCCGGCCGAAGATGATAGTTTGGCTATCCGGACACCCCCTAGTCTGGGACTCCCTCAGTAGCCCCTGAACTAGGCTTCAATGACGACGAGTCCGGCGCGCATATTGTCTTCGGCATTGGAAGGCGGGTTCCTCCTCCGAATACTTCATAGAAGATTGTGAACGCAAGGATAGTGTCCGGCTCTGCAAAATAAGTTCCACATACCACCGCAGAGAGAATAAAATTTACACAAGTTCAATATGCTGACGTATTCCGGGGCGTGACATCACAGCACGGCCAAGCCTTTATTCGAATCGTTTTTACTGTCCCACCTCAGCGCGTTTAGCGAGGCGGTTTCCTTAGCACGTCTTGTCAAAGCAGAGATCGTGTCTCCTTATTTCGGGATTCTCATCAATGCGGGCGTGGGTAAGCCAACCGTGCCTGTTGGCATGTCTCCTCTATCGAAGGCGAGTCCCGAACGGTCACGGGGGAGGCTGTTGGTATTCAACCTCTTTATAAAGAGACCAAGGCTCCACTCCCTTCTTTCAATGTCAATCGAATCCACCCCTCGCCTCGAGTTCCAACATCCAAAGCTCTAGATTCAGGCGCTTTGAACCTTCGATGATGTCCGGCTCTGACCTGCAAGGCCGGTGGATGCCTTCCTCCGTTACGGAAGAAGATATGCTAAAGTTTAGAGATGCCAGGTATTTAACTGGAGAAATTTCGCATAGGCTGTCTGCCCAAGGGCAGGTTATTCCCACTCCCGAGCCTGGTGAAAGCGTGGTGTTCACGTCTCACTTCCTTCGGGGGCTAAGCTTCCCGACGGACCCCTTCGTGAGGGGGCTCATGTTTTACTATGGGTTGGAATTTCACGACTTGGATCCGGAGTCCATCCTCCACATCTCATACTTCATCGTCGTGTGCGAAGCCTTCCTCCGCATTACCCCTCACTTCGGATTGTGGCTCAAGACCTTTAAAATGGAGCCGAAGATGATCAAGGGGCAACAGGCAGAGTGCAGAGGGGCTGTTATAAGCAAGAATGCTGATGCTCTGTGGCCCAAGGGCTCTTTTCAAGAGGATCTCAGTTTATGGCAACAAGAGTGGTTTTATATCACAGCTCCCAGGGGCACCAAATGGGTGGCGCCCCCTGCCTTTCGCACGGGTCCTCCACCACGGCTGGCGTCAAGGGTCAATAAAGGGCTTGACTGGGGGTCGTCCAAGGACGTGCCCTTGCTGCAGGGCCGCATTCGAGACCTCCTAGAGAGAGAGATCACTTTGGTCGTAGTAGCGCAGGTCATGCTGATTCGTCGCATCCTACCCTACAGATGTCGCCCCCTCCGCCTGTGGGAATTTAACCTGGAGGGACCATGATCCCTCCAACATTTTATGGGCGCGACGTGCATGGAGATGTACAAGCTTTTCTTCGGATCACAAGAGATGTGTCCGGACTTGACCGAGGACGCAGGTCTAAGCTGCAACCGCCCGGATACTCAAGTAAGTAGCCCTGTACCCGGACATGCTATCCTATATTTATCACAAACTTGCCCTCTAAAAGAGCCGTCCCTTGAACATGAGTGGATAGCGAAAGCAAAGTTAATCAGGTGTCTGGCCCCCCTCCCTGAGACCACGCTGGATCCCGTGTTAACCAGGATGCTGGAGGTTGCGCCTTCGGAAGAAGGTGAAGGGGGGAACAAGGAAGCTACTGCCTCCGTGAAGGAGGCTGTCAGGAAAGGAGGGATCGAGAATCCCTCCATCCACGGGAAGAAGAGGACCGCCTCTGAAGAACCGGAGACCATGGTCTCAAAGCGGGGGAAGAAATCTTCGTCAGAGGGTCCGGCGCCAAGAGATGCCTCGGCCGCATTATGCCCTCAAGGGGATCATCCCTCCACTGAGTCGTAAGTAAAAAGGGGAGTTTTTATTAAAAGAAGGGACATTTACACCTGTGCCCCTAACTCGAACCCACTACTCAGATTTGCCCCTAATTTTCAGGTATGCTCAAATTTGCCCCTCCACCATTAGTTCATCTTATAAAAATACCCTTCTGTGTCGTTACCGTATGTTTAAAGGGCTTTGACTGTCTAAGGGGCGTTTATCGGACATTTTGCCCCTGCCTCCATGTGTCACTTACACGTGGGACCCACTCAGAAAAAAATAAAAAGGAAATTTTGTTTCTCCCACCCACTCTGTCCCTTTCACTTACATGTGGGCCCCTCATGGCCTCTCTCTCTCACCTCCCACCTCTCTCCCTCTACCTCACAGCCTCTCTCTCTCAACTCCGGCGACCGCCGGCTGCATAGAGACCGCGCGCTGCCGCCGCCATGTCCCCGAGTGCCGCAACCCTCCCTCCATCCATCCCTCCCTCTTCCTCCCTCCCCCGCGGCCTCTCCCTCTCTCACCTCTGAAGAGCGCCATCGTCGCCGCTGCCTTCATCTCCGCGCGGCCAACGGCAACCCCAAGCACCTCCACCTCGTCATGAGCACTGCAGGCCAGCTCTCGTCCAGCCCACGTAGTGAATCAGGCAGGGAACACCCATAGACGATGCCCAGGACCCCATCCGCTGCCACGGTCGTCGCAGTTGACCTCCTAAATTCGACCGCCCCAAGCCACTATAGACCTCCCTGACATCCGGTCCGCCATCGCTGTAAGGTCGCGCCCCTAACGCCCTCTTCCCCCTCTCGATTCGGCGCTCGTAGCTCCCAGCATGAAACCTCCCGCCATGACCGACCTCGGATGGTCGCGCGCGCGTTACCACCTATCACCTATCGCTGCGGCGCCCAACTTGCTTGGCGTACGTCGTGCAGATACACTGCGCACCTCGGGCCCTCCTCTCGCGGTCGTCCGGCCACCAACAGCGAGCCGCAGGCAAGCGAGCCGCTCACGGCCAGGCATGTCTCGCCGTGGACCAATTTTGACCTTGACAATGGGTCCGTGGACCAATTTTATTTTTTAATTTCTATTTTATTTTTTTCCAGGGGCAAAAAATGTCCAGTAGACACCCAGAAAATGATCAACGCCCTTTGACTGGACGGTAACGGCTCGGATGGGTATTTCTATAAGTGGCACTAACGGCAGAGGGGCAAAACTGAGCATACCCGAAAATTAGGGACAAAACTGAGTAGTGGGTTCGAGTTAGGGGCAGAACTGGAATTGGCCCTTAAAATAAAGGATATCCCTCCCCTATTTTTGATAACCGAAATTTTACCTTGTAGTTCGGATCTCAGCCCTTCTCGGCAGAGCTCATCTTCAGGGGATCTTCGTCCGGAGATGATAGAGAGTGAAACGCCTCCCCCTGTCGTACCGTCTTACGAGGCGGGCGACCCTAAGGTGTCGTCACAGAGGGTTTCTCTGAGTCCGGTGGGGCCGGAAGGTAGTTGTATGTCCCCTCAAAGCCCTTCGCGTCCGGCCTTCAAAAAAGGCCATCGGGCGAGTCCGCCACCATATGGTGTACGGTCGGAGGAGCTCAAGGATCTGCTCGAGCGAGCGTTTATCTCAGAAGATCACCGTGTGTTAATAAGTATAGTGATTGAAAGGATTTCATCCGCCGAGAGCGGATTGCATGAAGCCGTCAGAAGTTTACTGACTGGTTTTGAGGTACGCAAAATGATGTACCCTCAGATAGTTCCGCATATAAAATGTGCCCTTTCTAGATAGTAGCACCTGAGGCTCGGTGTGTTGTCAAAAATGACAGCGCGCCGAGCATCATAATCCCAGGTATAATGTGTCTCCTTCCTATGCAGGTGGCGAGGGGTCTGGTGGCTAGCCGGACTGATGAATTTGCCGAACTAAGGCGGCAACTAGACGTGGCGGATGTCGACATCGCGCTTGTCAATAGTTGACTTGACGAGTCACAAGGTATGCAATTTCCCCACGGACACCTGGTAAGGGAGCTTGATGCCCGTGCCTTACAACAAGTATGCTTGACGCAGATGGTGCCGCTACCATGGGGAACCTGTGGGTGGAGCTCGCTCAAGCCAAGGAACAGGCCAGAAAGAGTGACGCGGCTGCCTTAAAGGCGGCCGAAGAGCTAAAAGCCAAATAGGCTGCTCACTGCCGAAGCAAGAAGGAGATGGCCAAGATGGCCATGGAGTTGAAGAATGCTGCCGACCGCTGCAAGCTTCTTGAAGAAGAAGAGCGGGCGGTACGAGAGGACCTGAAGAAGGCCACTGCCGAGGCCAAGGATGCTCGCTCTACAATGAGAGCTATGAAGGAGGAGCTGCGTCAGGCCAGAGAGATCGCGGTTGGAAAGCCCTTTGTGCTACAGAGGAAATTCCTGGACCCTAATTATGCTCAGTTGGACCGGCTGTGGAGTGCGGAAGATGCTTATATGGACTTGGCGGCAAGTGCAGCGGACGCGCCCGAACACTTCTGGGATCAAGAGGATCACGAAACGGGAAAGGTTTTTTGGTTGCAGTTCCATAATCCAGAGCGCCCACTTTCATTAACCGATCGCTTGGCCGAATGGGCGGAGCTGAATAGGTTATCCGGACTTGCCATGAAGGATGTCATGAGTCTTTTGTGGCCGAAGAGGCATGAGCCGAAGAGTTATTTTTGCTTGGTGCAGCAGTTCCTTGGTGCGGTGCCACATATCAATGCAATGAGGAGGTCGGCATGCATAGAGGGTGCTCGGATGGCTCTTGCCCGTGTGAAGACATATTGGGCGGAGATGAAGGCCACCGATGTTGCAACCCAAGATTCGGACGGAAGCCGAGTACCTGTCGAGCACTATTTTCAGGAAGTTCTGCCAGGCGCTCGTTTAATAGAGACGCAGTGCTCGAAGGATATTATGTTCGAATAACATGTATAATTGTGAAACAATGTTTCGATGAAATATAAAAGATTTTTATACTTGTGCTTTCAAGAATTAAAATACCTCCTGTGCGGCCGTTTATGTATATGTGTATATAACCTGAAAGATGGCAGTCTTCGGCTTTAGCCCCCACGCATATAATGCGGGGGTGTTTGCAAAAGGCGCATTTTCACACTTGATCCAACATCTTGGTCCTATAAAGGAGGTGGTAGCGTAGCAAACTAGGCAACCGGACTATAATGCTTTATCACTTTCACTTAGCCATAGGAGTTTGACAATGGGGCTACTATATAGCCCCTGGGGGCACCACGCTCACCCGAATTCGCGGCGCGTATGTGCCTTACCGGGAAATGGCCCTTCGTCAATGCGGAGGAATCCTATAGATTCCGGTGGGTCATCGAGTGGTTGACCAGTCTCACGCTATATCATGACAATCAGTTTTCGGCTTTCTCTACTGAGGTGCTCGCCTGGCCGAACCGGGGCACAATCGCAGTAGTTCTCCTGGTGCCGCGTTAGCCGATAGATTGGAACGTAAGGCAGAAAAACACAGGAGCCGGGCAAACCCAACATTTGACCAAAGACATGATTCGGAGCTGATGCATATAAGGCCTAACTCGAGACGCCGAACACTCCCTAAGGTATTCGGTCTTTACGAAAACAGGCTGAACAACACCCTTGGTAATAAGCCCCTGGTGTCCAGGTACGCGCAAAATTCTGACATGGCCTATGCCAAAACGCCAGGCTCCTCCTCGGTTATAGTAAGAAACCAGGGGATGTGTATCAACAAGAGACAGTAAAAAAGGTTTACGCAGTGTCTTAATCTGAAAAGAATCCTTGCAACGGGTCCCTGCTGCATGTCTGCGCCTGTGTCTCCGTTGTGCCATATCCTGGACGGGTGACGCGCGGTGTTCATCTGTAAAAGAGAGGAACTTAGTTGAATAAGATCATGCGAAGATGTACGTTATATTAATATGAACAAAGTATGTTTCAATAAATAAATAAAATTGAGCTTTATTGTCTCTTGTTGTATATGCGCGGAGCCCCTAGTGCGAGGGTGTGCGGCTGTTAAGCCCCTGTATGTTTACGCCGGACTCGTCTAGCCGTGTCCGGGGTTTGAACGACCTGTTTGGGTGCTTGGATTAGTAAAGCCGGTTTAGTGTGTGGCTGTTTGGGCAGTCACACGATCTTCCACGCTCGAGGAACACTCGATATTTCCCTTTAAGGAGATGATGCCTCGTGGACCGGGCATTTTAAGTGTGAGGGATGCATAATGCGTTATTGCGTTAAAGCGGGCGAAAGCTTCGTGCCCCAGTAGTGCTTGGTAGCTACTTGTAAATGGGGCGAGGTGGAAGGTTAACTTTTCGCGGCGGAAGTTGTCGGGTGAGCCGAACACAACTTATAGCAATAGAGAGCCCGTACAATGGGCATATCGGCCTGGCATTACCCCTTGAAAGGAAGTGTTGCTATGGCAAATTTTGGTTGGGTCTATCCGCATTTTGCGGAATGTGTCCTGATATAGTAGGTTTAGATCACTGCCGCCGTCCATTAGGACTTTTGTAAATTGGAGTCCGTCGATTATCGGATCTAATATTAAGGCAGTCCATCCTGCATTCCAGATACTTCTAGAGTAATCACGATGGTTAAAAGTGATTGGTTTTGACAACCAGTGGCGGGACTCCTCTGGGATAGGCCGTATGGCGCGTATCTCTATGGGCGCCGTTTTGTTTTTCCCTTTTGTCACGTAAAGTGAGTTTACTGTTTTGACTTCTTGTGGGAAATTCTTTTGTTTTCCGGTGCTCTACTTGTGGGGTTCGTCATCATCCTCGCTTGGTGTGTCGAGCCCCTTGTGTTCGGCGTTGAGTTTGCCGGACTGCTTGAAGACCCAACAATCTCTGTGGGTATGATTTGCAGGCTTCCCGGGGGTACTGTGGATTTGGCATACCTTGTCCATGATTTTGTTTAAGTTAGATAGCTCGTCCCTGTTATCCTTAGGGGGAAGTTTTTTATGATTCTGCCTGGAGCTATTGAATCCGGCGTTGACTGCCGTGCTCTTCGGGCTATTGCCCTTGGTCTGGCGCTGGTCCTTGCTGCGTCGCGGTTTCCCGTTTCCATCCCTAACTTCGGGTGTACTTGGGTCGCTGGTACTGCATCTTGCCAGCCAGCTATCCTCTCCCGCGCAAAAGCGGGTCATGAGGCTTGTTAATGCGGCCATTGTTCTTGGCTTTTCTTGGCCGAGGTGTCTGGCGAGCCATTCTTCTCGGATGTTGTGTTTGAAAGCTGCTAAGGCTTCGGCGTCCGGACAGTCAACTATTTGGTTCTTTTTAGTAAGGAATCTGTTCCAGAATTTTTGGGCTGACTCTCCGGATCGTTGAGTTATGTGACTTAAATTGTCTGCATCTGGAGGTCGGACATAGGTCCCTTGAAAATTTGCCCGAAAAGCATCCTCGAGCTCTTCCCAACTTCCAATGGTGTTTTCGGGGAGGCTTTTGAGCCAATGCCGGGCTGGCCCTTTGAGCTTGAGGGGTATGTATTTTATGGCGTGGAGGTCGTCTCCTCTAGCCATGTGTATGTGGAGGATGTAATCCTCAATCTAGACTCCAGGGTCTGTTGTTCCGTCATATGCCTCTATGTTTACGGGCATGAATCCCGCTGGAAATTCATGATCCAGAACCTCATCGGTGAAACATAGGGGATGTGCAGCACCCCTATATTTAGGTGTACCATAATATTCGGATACTTGACGTGTTGCATTGCTTACTGGAGCTTGCTTTCTTGGCCCGTAGATGGATCTAACTGGGCCATCTTTTTGATGTGAATCCATGTGCGGATCGCGTGCCGGCTTGTGTGTGGCGCCGTTTGCCGCTCTATGTTTGCCATGGGGTCGTCTATCCGACCGGGTGGTCTCCTTGTTTTTTGATTGTGGTGGCTCTACGGCCTCCTTATAAAATTCTGGCTGTAGTTTTCGCTTCGGGTAGCTCTTTGTTCGGCGACTGTCGCCGTATTTGTCTGCGGTGTTGAGTACTTTGCTCCATCTGATTCAGAGCGCATCTTCCACTATTTTGAGCTTCCGCTTCTTCTTCTTCAGGCTACATGCGGTGGCGACGAGCCTTTGGTGGAGGTTCTTCTGCTCCGGTAACTTGTCCGGCGTGAGATCGTGTGGACTGTTGTCTTCACCGGGGACGGGTTGTTTATCCAGATTGTCCTGTTCGGACGGTTGCTCAATAGCATGTCCTTCGTCCACCGGTTCACCCTGCTCTATGGCTGGGTCTGTATGGCTGCGTTCTATGTCGAGGCGGGAATTTGAGCGGCGCTTACCTCGCCGTTTTGACTGCTTTTCGAGGGAATGATCCCTCGTGGCCTCCCGTTGTTACTCGTCATCGCTTCCTTTAGGTGTGTCCACCATGTATACATCGTGAGATGAGGTGGCCGTCCAGTGCCCTATAGGTGCTGGTTCATGTTTGTCTTCTACATCGTCATCCATACCGTCGATGTCTTCGGAATCGAAGTCGAGCACGTCGTTTAAACTTTCGACAGTGGCTACAAAGTGGGTGGTGGGTGGGCTTCGAATTTCTTCGTCATCCGCATCCCAACCTTCCTGAACATAGTCCAGCCAGGACTCTCCTAATAGAGAGAGAGAGACTTTAGTGAATTTAGGATGTCGCCAAAGGGCAAGTGCTAAAAGATGTCCGCAGCAGTGAACTCCATGATCGGCGCCCAATCGGATTCGATTGGCAGGGGCACGACAGTTTCGGAGTCCGGAGAGGAGTCCGGCGCCTTGGAGTCGCGAGCTTCGCAAAGGACAGGGTTGGTATTCGGCTCAATCGCCGTAGAGGTAGCAGCCCCTGAGGCGGTGTCCAGCCACCCATCCTCGATCGGCGCTGTCGGCTCCGAGCTAAGGTTCGGAGCGGACACTTGTGTGGCCTCCAGGGCACTGTCCGGCAGCAGAGCTAGATCATGCCCATCATGACAGTGCGGCACGCTTGGCTGTGACTCGAACCCGTCGAAGATCAAGTCTCCGCGGGCGTCAGCCGTATAGTTCAAACTTCCAAATCTGACCTGATGGCCAGGGGCGTAGCTTTCAATCTACTCCAGATGGCCAAGCGAATTGGCCCGCAGTGCAAAGCCGCTGAATACGAAGATCTGTCCGGGGAGAAAAGTCTCACCCAAGACTGCATCATTGTTGATGATCGAAGGAGCCATCGGGCCTAAAGATGACGACACAGAGGAAGTCTCAATAAAAGCACCAATGTCGGTGTCAAAACCGATGGATCTCGGGTAGGGGGTCCCGAACTGTGCGTCTAGGCGGATGGTAACAGGAGACAAGGGACACGATGTTTTTACCTAGGTTCGGGCCCTCTCGGTGGAGTAAAACCCTACTCCTGCTTGATTGATATTGATGATATGTGTAGTACAAGAGTAGATCTACCACGAGATCTGAGAGTCTAAACCCTAGAAGCTAGCCTATGGCATGATTGTTGTTCATTGTCCTACGGACTAAAACCCTCCGGTTTATATAGGCACCGAAGAGGGTTAGGGTTACACAGAGTCGGTTACAATGGTATGAGATCTACATATCCGTATCGTCAAGCTTGCCTTCCACGCCAAGGAAAGTCCCATCCGGACACGGGACGGAGTCTTCAATATTGTATCTTCATAGTCCAGGAGTCCGGCCGAAGATGATAGTTCGGCTATCTGGACACCCCCTAGTCCGGGACTCCTTCACTTCCAATTTGGTTAAATTGCATCTGCTTACTTTACACATTATGCCTTTGATAATGACATGCCTTCCTGTTTTTGATACATACTACATATGTCTATTAACCATGTTCGTACATCAAACTAATGCTCTTTTGTATCCCTCGTCAATCAATTATGATGAGATAGTCACCCGAGTGGGTTACTATGAGACGCCCTACTCGTTTAAAGAGTGTAGTGTCATCCTCCCCACATGATTCTCAAGAAACAGTAAGGCTAAATGAAGATAGTCAACGTAGCTCTCTAGTGATCACCGCAATTCCCCCACACCAGCATCGTAGGTGCTTGCTCTTACTTGGCAGTGTGATATGTGGTTGCATGTTGCATATGGTGTCTACCTTGTAATGCTTCTAATTAGGGTAAATTGCATCCACTTAGTTAACACATTATACCTATGAATATGACATGCCTTCCTATTTTTGGTACATACTACGTCTTTCTATTAACCATGTTCTTACATAAAACTACTTTTCTTGTGTATCCCTCATCAATGCTCCTAATTTGTTAAATTGCATCTCCTTAGCTTACACATTATACATGTGAATATGACATGCCTTCCTGTTTTTGGTACATACTACATCTGCCTATCACACCATGTTCTTACATCAAACTACTGTTCTTGTGTATCCTGCATCTATCGCTTATGATGAGACAGTCACACGCGTGGGTTAATATGAGACGCAATACTCTTATAAAGAATGCAATTTCATCCTCTCCACATGATTCTCAAGAAACAACAAGCCTAAATGAAGATATTGAACGTAGCTCTGTACCTGAAAACCGCACTTCCCCTACATCACCATCACAGGTGCTTGCTCTAACTTCGCAGTGTGATATGTGGTTGCAT
Source organism: Triticum timopheevii (assembly GCA_963921465.1). NCBI lineage: Eukaryota > Viridiplantae > Streptophyta > Magnoliopsida > Poales > Poaceae > Triticum > Triticum timopheevii. The sequence continues at coordinate 177,536,240 of OY997272.1, forward strand.
GTTGCATACGATGTCTAGCTTGTATGCTTCTAATTAGGGTAAATTGCATCTACTTAGTTTACACACTATACCTGTGAATATGAGATGTCTTCCTATTTTTGGTACACACTACATCTATGTGTTAACCTTGTTCTTACATGAAACTACCTCTTTTCTGTATCCTGCATCAATCACTTATGATGAGTCACCTTTATTCGTTGCATATTGCATATTATTTCTAGCCTGTTGCCATGTATTACTTCTAATTTGGTCAAATACATTTGTTAGGGCACCCTTTTAAATTGGCAGAGTGATATTGGTTTCATCTTTCATATAGTTTCTAGCTTGCATCGATTCTAACAAGTTCAAGCACCTAGTGCTTAGTTTACGATTTATACATCATACATGTCAATATGTCACGCCGTCCTGTTTTTCGTACATATTCCATCCTCCTATCATGCATCTGCCTTACATGAAACTAGTGTTCGTCAGTATCATGCATCAATGAGTTCTGAAGAGCAAATTTTATTCCTTTTTCTTGTGGGTTTGACTTGACAAGGCAAAATCAAGAAAGAGGAAGGAAAAGAGTAAGGAAGGCGATGATGGTGGTCCTCTGCAGCAACGTCAATGGAGCATCTGTACCGATTCTCCTTGTACTGATAGTGCATTACAAGGTCCAAGTCTTCGCTCCCCTACTCCACTATCCAAGGTGCTAGCTCTAACTTGGCAGTGTGATATCTGGTTGCATGTTGCATTAGGTGTCTAGCTTGTATTGCTCCTAATTAGTGTAAATTGCATCTGCTTAGCTTGCACATGATACATGTGAATATGACACGCTTTCCTGTTTTTGGTACATACTATATCTGTCTATCACACCATGTTCTTACATGAAACTACTCTTCTTGTGTATCCTGCATCAGTCACTTATGATGGGACACCTTTAAGTTGGCAGTGTGATATTGGTTTGCGTCTTGAATATGATTTCTAGCATGTATTGCTTCTAGTTTGATGAACGCCACCTATGATGAGACAGTTTTAACTTGGCAGAGTGACATTGATTGCACCTTCCATATGGTGTCTTGCAGTGTTTCTAATTTTTTGGAGTGCCTTCTGCTTAGTTACCACATCATAAGTGTGAATATGTCAAGCCGTCCATTTTTTCGTACATATTCCATTCTCGTATCATGACTTTGCCTTTCATCAGAATAGTGTTCGTCAGTATCATGCATGAATGGGTTCTGAAGAGCGAATGATATTCCTTTTTCTTGTCGGTATGACCTCACAATGCAAAATCAATAAAGCTGAAGGAAATTGGCAAGGCATTGGATGATGGTGGTCCTTCCGAGCAACTGAAATAGAGATTCTCTATAGATTCTACTCCGCCATCCTCCCAACAAGATTCGCAAGAGAACGCAAGGCTAAACAGTCAACATAGCTGTGTGGATGATGAGCACATCTCCCCTACTCCACTATCGCAGATGCTTGCTCTAACTTGGCACTATTATATGTGGTTGCATGTTGCGTATGATGTCTAGCTTGTATTGCTTCTAACTTTGTTGAATTGCATCTGCTTACTTTACACATAATGCCTGTGAATATGACATGTGTTCATGTTTCTACATCAGACTGCTATTCTTGCATATCCCACATCAGTCACTTATGATAAGGCACCTTTAAGTCGCCACTATGATATTGGTTGTGTCTTGCATATGATTTCTAGCATGTACTGCTTCTAATTTGTTGAAACGCCATACAGTTTGAACTTGGCAGAGTGATATTGGTTGCATCTTTCATATGGTGTCTAGCTTGCAGTGCTTCCAATTTGTTGAAATGCCTTCTGCTTAGTTACCACATCATAGGTGTGAATATGTCACACCATCCTATTTTTCATACATATTCCATCCTTGCATCATGTGTTTGCCTTTCATCCGAGTAGTATTCGTCAGTATCATGCATGAATGTGTTCTGAAGAGCGAATTTTATTCCTTTTTCTTATCGGTTTGACTTCACAGTGCAAAATCATTACAACTGAAGGAAATTAGTCTGGCAGTGGATGATGGTGGTCCTTCGGAGCAACTCAAATAGGGGGTCTCTACAGATTCTACTCCGCCATCCTCCCAACAAGATTCGCAAGACAACACAAGGCTGGACAGTCAACGTAGCTGTGTAGATGATGAGCACATCTCCCCTACTCCACCGTAACAGGTGCTTGCTCTAACTTGGCACTACTATATGTGGTTGCATGTTGCGTATGATGTCTAGCTTGTATTGCTTCTAACTTGAATTGCATCTGCTTACTTTACACATAATGCCCGTGAATATGACACATGTTCCTGTTTCTAGAACATACGTGTACATGATGAGCACATCTCCCCTACTCCACCATCACAAGTGCTTTCTCTTACTTGGAACTGTTATATGTGGTTGCGTTTTCCGTATGATGTCTTGTTTGTATTGCTTCTGATTATGTTGAATTGCATCTGCATAGCTTACAATTTATACGTACAACGATCCCATAAGACACATTTAACTTGGGACTGTGATGTAGGTTGCATCTTGCATTGTCTTCTAGCTTGTACTGCTTCTAATTTCTTGAAATGGCACTTACGTCGAGACACTTTTTACCTGATAGAGTGATATTGGTTGCATGTTCATATGGTGCCTAGCTTTCATTTCTTCTAATTTTGTTGAAATGCCTTCCACTTACCATTTTTCATACATATTCCATCCTCCCATCGTACGTGTGAATATTAAACGCTGTCTTTTTTGTATATATTCCATCCTCCTATCCTACGCTTGCCTTACATCAAAGTAGTGTTCGTCTGTATCATGCATCAACCAGTTATGTAGAGCTAATTTTATTCATCTTCTTGTGGTTTTGACTTCATAAGGCAATATCAGAAAATCGGAAGGAAAAGAGCAAGTTAGTGGATGTTGGTGGTCCTCCGCACCGACGCAAACAGAGACTCTCTAGACTTGCCCCTGCTATTGCTAATGAAGTTGAAGTCCCAAGTCTACATGATGAGTTCATCTCCCGTACTCCATCGCAGGTGCTTGCTCTAAGTTGACAGTGTGATAATTGGTTTAATGTTGCATATGTTGTCTAGCCTGTAGTTCTTCTATTTTGATTAAATTGCACCTGCTGAGTTTATACGTTATACATGTGCATATGACATGGCTTTCTGTGTCTAGAATACACTGCATCTATCTATCATACCATGTTCTTACATCAAAGTACCGCTGTTGCATATCCCGCATCAGTCACTCATGATTGGACGCTTTTAACATGGCAGTTTGATAGTGGTTGCATCTTGCATTGATTTCTACGTTGTACTACTTCTAATTTTTCGAATTGCCACTTATGACAAGACACTTTTAACTTGGCAGAGTAATATTGGTTGCATCTTTCATATGGTTTCTAGCTTGAATTACTTCTATTTTATTGAAAATCCTTCTGCTTAGTTTGCACATCGTAGCTGTAAATATGTCATGCCATCCTGTTTTTCTTACATATTCCATCCTCATATGGTTGTCTTACATCAAAGTATTGCTTGTCTGTATCATGCATCAATGAGTTCTGAAGAGTGATTTTATTCTTTTGTGTTATGGGTACAGCTTGAAATGGCAAAGTCAAAAAAGAGCAAGGAAAATAATATAGTAGGGAGTGTTGTTACTTGTCGGGTGAAACAGAAAAGGATCTGCCGTCGAGATTCTGCTGGTACTTATAGTGCAGTACAAGGTCCAAGTCCACCGGCTAAATCTACAAACACAGTATCACCTGCTCCACCAGCTGGAGCATCCGCTTCAACTGTACCAGCATCTCAACCAGTTACTCGTTCATTTGCTCCGGAACTAGCCAGTTCCCAAGCTGCCTTCACACCTAACACTACTTCCAAAGCACTACTGACACAACAGGACTTGGGAAGATCAGATGAACCTCATGAGCATCAATACCAAGACGGTACCTGACCGAGGCAAGTTGCAGTTGCATGCTCCTTTATATGTACTCTCACAGTTTGATGTACACTAACACTTTCCATATTCGTTGTTGAACTAGCACCACGGCGCAAGCGGACACAAACATCAGGGATAATGCTTGACAGATTAACAAAATCTAAAGGAGGAAGAATGGAGATCCATTTTGAGGCAGGTTTAAAAAGGCCACGTGATGCTACAGAGTCAGCCAAGTTAGTATCAGAGGAAGCCATTGCCATTAGGTGTCATGCATGTATCCTCCCAACATGGATCTAGTACAGGAATGAGAAAAACAATACCCAGTTTAACACCTTCCTTGACCATTTATCCGTAAGTAATGTTATTCATCACAATTAGTAATATTGTCTTGCTCCGTCCCATACTTTCTAGTTTCCTCCTAATAAGACTCACATTCTTTTTTCAACAGATGAGGTTCAAGTTGGATCCGAAAGATGATGCAACTAAACAAGCATGCACTCATGTTTTTCAGTCTGCTCTGCGACAGTATCGGTACCACCTTGGAAAATCTCACTTTGAAGGCAAGGCTAACAATGAAATTGCCCAAACATCTCCAGTGGAATATATTATAGATGAAGACTGGACAGCCCTCGTTAAACACTGGTCTGATCCAAAGTATCAGGTAGGTTATATGTATTTGATTAGACCACATATTGAACTTGTATTTATGTATGTGCCCTACAAGTGTATCTTCTTCTAGGCTAACTGTTTGAAGAACAAAACCAACTGTTCTAAAGTGAAATTCCAACAGACAACAGGATCTCGTAGCAATATTGCACACTGCGAGGCTCTTGTAAATAGCTGCTACTTCCTTCTTTTTTTTGTGTCATATTATCGTATCTATATTGACTTGTTCCAAATACAGAGGAAAGCCCGTGCGGACCAAAAAGAACCTGAACCAAATGCAGTGCAAATCTTCAAGGATTGCCACACCAGCAAGATGAGGGGCATGAGCACACCAGTTCAAGCCGTTGTTGTAAGTCCTTACTCCTCCTTCCTTGAACTTATTGGTACTATGATGTGTTCATTTAACTACTTGGTTTGCAGCCAATGTCAGTTACTCTGTTCACTTTTATACACAGTTGTCTTAATGTAACATTTCACCTTACCTATTTTAAAAGAGATGAAGGATATTCTTTTTGTCTTGATCTGTAATCTATTTGTTATGTTCACGTGCGCACGGAATGATAAAATAGCCTGTTTGTTTTATATCTGTTTGCCCATGATATGAATGATGTCATACTATGTTCATCCTACTTTAAACCATGTCTCTTTATCCTTAGATGTCAATGAACGTGAGGAAATAGTTGGCTCTACAATACATGCTAATGTATTACAGTAGTTCACCAAAATAAGTTATGTATAAACGTTTAACCTACTTTTTTTTGTTTTTGTCTCATTAGTAACTTATCTGGTACACTAATCTACAAGTTCAAACTTTCAAGAAGCTATGGAACAAATGATTGAACATCCACAACCACCTGAAGGTGACGAGTCTACTACAGGCACAATATCACCTCTTGCTGCAGTGCGTCAGTATCTCTCCACTAACAGTGCAAAAAGCACCTTCCTGCATAATTCTGGGTTGGTTGTCAAGGTAACCTCGTCCAAATCGCCTACTGAACAAAATCTTCCTGCTAGACAGAGTGATATATCTGTGCTCCAGACAGAAGTCCAATCCCTAATGGACATTGTTTTGGAAACAAGAATAGTGGTTGAGAAATGTCTTCAAGATATGAATGGTTTTGAAACCAGACTATCAGACATTCGCTTCGTTGTTCAAGAGCAATGGCGGAAAAAAGGTGGAGATCGTGCTGCTCCATCAGATTCTACAGCCTGAAACATTAGCACTCAGGTCAAATGATATGTGCTTCTATACATCTGATTGTGCTTTTATCTGGAAGGACTGTAAACTTTATGCCAACATGCCTTTTGTTGTATGGTTGGAATTTATTTTGTTGTGATACAACATTTATGATGCTGCCACAGGCTGCAGTAATTACAACACTATTTTTGTATAGTGTAGGTTTATCTTAGTAATGTATTCAGCCGAAAGCATCGTAGGAGCCCAACATGCCAACATTCGTCAGGCCCATTCCAATTGGAATAGAAATGATTATGGGCCGAAATTGGCATGTAGCCCACTAAAAATATCTGGACCTAAATCAGCATAAGATTTCATATTTTTCTCATAGGCATGTGCCCATAGTGGGCCTTTAATAGGCCTAAACATAATTTGGGCCCTCAGTAAAAATAGGTCGTTTACAGGTGTAAATATCTCGAGCCCATAAAAAACATGGGCCTTTAATAGACCGAAAGTGAGATTGGGCCCTGATTGTGCCAAATAACCCACTAGACTTAGCAGGCCGAAATGGTGGCCCATTTACGATGCAGATCTTTGACAGGCCGAAATTCGGACAGGCCGTAAATGCGCCAACCTAATACACGGGCTTTTAACAGCCGTAACTTCGGTCGGGCTAGATTATCGTCATTTTTATATGGGCCGTTAATGGGCCCGATATGACGTTGGGCCACATATGGCCCATGGTTTACGTCCGGCATTAACAGGTCGAAAATGACAACAGGCCGAAAGTGGCCCAAATCTATAGTGGGCCTCTAACAGGCCAAATGTCTGACATGGCCGAGTATGACGCAAATCCTTCATGGTCGTTTATGGGCTGAAAGTTTTGATGGCCTGTAAATGGGCCCAAATGAAGCCGGACCTTTAGTAGGCCGGAAATACACCGGGCTGTAATTCGGCCCAATTACTTAGCGGACTGTTAACATGCCAGAAGTTCCATGCTTATAGTTCCATGCTAGGCTTAACGAAGATATGAGAACAGCTTACTGAAGATAGCTCCATGCTGTTTGATTCACACACACTGTGTTCCATGCTTTGATGCTGTTTGATAGTTCAACAAAGATATCAGAACTTGCTATAGCTATTTGTTGCATTTTTTATGATATGATGAAATTTGATCTGAATGTTAGTCGGGAAGCCATCTTATATAGAACCACCATTCTAGGCTTAATGAAGCGATCATATTGTTCCAATTGCATGTCTCTAGGTCACTAGTCATCATCTTCTTGTATAGATTTTGTGTGCTGGTTTGGTTACTTCAAATAATCCATTTGTGTGCTGGTTTGGTTTCTCCACTAATGCCTATCATTTTCCTCCATCTGCTAGCTTGAGATGGAAAAAATGAAGGACGCGCCGGTACCAGAAGGTGAAGAGCCAAAGTCTATTGTTCAAATTGTCGAAGAAGTGCTGTTGAAATCTGTCAAGCAAAGCACATTCCTCACGAATGTTGGGCTCTAGTCTTCTAGGAACAACTCCTACAAAGAAACTGCTGAAGTGGCTTCTCATGTTCGTGACCTTGAGCAGAAGCTGGAGAGGTCTGAGCTTCAAGCTGAAGTGGTGCAAGAAGAATTGGCGGCAATCAAGATGAAGGAGGAAGAATGTGAAGCTGCACGCGACAAGGATCTTGAGCTGCTGCACAAGAAGTCTCAAGAACAGGAAGAGAAGTTAGCCCACTTGATGGATCTCTTTGGAGCTAAGGTAGTTTGATGGCTGTGCAGTTTGTCTTTGAACCTCTTTGTCTTTGAGCTGTGAACCTGGAGCTAAGGTAGTTGTTGCATTTTGAACCTGTGAACTTGGGAGCTGAGCTGAGCTGTTGCATTTTGTTGCATTTTGTTGCATTTTGCTGTTTGAACCTGGGAGCTGTGAAGTTATGTGATCCTGTGAAGTTATGTGATCTTCTGAACCTGTGTTTATTTTATGTGAAGTTATGTGGATCACTTGTGCACCTGGGCTTGTGGATCACTTGTGGATCACTTGTGCACCTGGGCCTTTCTGTTTATAGTTATGCAAAATGAGAACCTGGGCTCTAAAAAGGCCAAGGCCCAAACAAGAATTAGACCAAAAAGGCTTGGGCCTAAAAGAAGAAATGACTGTAAATTTTTTTTATAAAAGGCTGCATAACAGAAAATAAAAAGGCCGAGGCCCAAATTCGAACTAGACTAAAAAGGCTGTGGCCCAAAACAATAGTGGACTATAAAAAAATCATCAGAAAAAGACTCCATTCCCAGAAAATAAAAGGCCAAATTATTGGGCCAGGCCCAAGCACATAAGCGAAATAAAGAGAAAAAAAAATTAAATGGGCCGAATTATTGGGCTTGGCCCATGTAGACGGCTGAAATGGACCAGGCTGATTCTATTTTACGACCTTTTCATTTGGTCGTAATTCTGCCACGTCAGCTTGCCACGGTGGATCTGACGTGGTGTGGTCGGATTGCTAGTGACCAAAATAATTGGTCGTTAAATCTACGACCTTCTTTTTGGTCATAAACGTCTACAACCATTCAAGAAGAAAGGTCGCTATAGTCAGTTAACGACTGCCAGCTTTTGACCTTATGTTTTTGGTCACAAAAAGGTCACAAATTGAAAACAGTGACCATTCAGTGACCAATAGTGGTGGTCACAAGTTGACATATTTCTTGTAGTGCTACCCTGGCACGGCTCGCACCAGTCGTGCATACCGGTTACCTAGATATGCGGGACTTGTACCCCATCCGCACACGTCTTCCAGCTCGCATGGATTATCCAGATGTTGGAGGTATCACGCCTCCACGTGGGTGCCGTCTTCCACCCTTCGTGGGGCCGAGGCCTCATCCGAGTCCATATGGTGCACAGGCCCGACGTGACCGTGAGTTTCTGAATCCACACGTCCCACTTCCAGGCTATGCGGGGGATCTCTATGAGGACTACTACGGAGCTGGAGACGATTGAGCTGGATCACGGCACTAGTAGTATGTAGTAGGTGTATCTCCACAGTCCTGCGCGTCATGTGGAATATGACTTAGTTTGTACTAGATTCCGGAGGTGTAGAAAAATAATGTATAGGAGCTTGGGATGCCTCCGATGAGATGTAATCTTCCTATCACCGTAGTTGTACTTCATTTTGGTCTTGTACTAAACCATGTATGGTGTGTATGACTGATGGTATAAATATGGTAGTTTCTGTATTACCATGTCGTACGGATGAACATCTTACATTCCGACTCATCCATTACATTCTGCACTTCTATGTCAGGATTTTGTCAGCCTTGTCTCCACAGTCCTGCAGTCCGATTGCGGGTGCGTGGAGCTTGGATGCCTGGCCAGAGGGCGGAGATCACCAGGGCTCTGGCATCCTGCAGCCGGCGGAGCTTTCGATGAGCCGGCTGAAGACGAGCCTAGATGGCAAGAAGCTAGTTGTCGAGTGTCTGAGGGGCGTTGGACGTGATCTCCATACCAGCCCACCTTCGCTCATCGCGGCAAGCTTTGATGGCTTGGCTGGCGACAATGACGTAGCCAGGGAAGTACTTTGTGCAAGAAGGAAAAAGAAGTATGAAGCCAGAAGCCAGATCATATAACAATCGGCAGATGAAAGAAAGAAGAAGACAACTCACCATCGACCATGTCCTATCCGGCTGTAGCCGTCATTCAGCGCCCTCTCTGTATCGGCCCAGTTCGAGCACTGAGTCTCGAACTTGGCCTGGAGACTAGCCTCGTTGTCTTTCACCTTCTAGAGGGCCGCCTTGTGACAATCCGCCTGGTCAGCCAGCTCCTTGACCAGACGGTCGCGCTGCTGGGCCACCTTGCTGCACTCCTCCTCCTTTGCGCGCAGCACGGTTTGGGCCCCCCAGCTGCTGCTATAAGGTGGCGTTGGCTCCTGCAAAGACAAGAAAGAACAGATGGTCAATAATCAAGAAAAGAAGGCAAGAAGTTGCCGAAGTGATCCGGCCCGACTACTCAGCAGTCGGCCCAAATCTCGGGGACTACACCCGGCGGGTGCGCTGACGCGCCCCCGTGAGAGAGAGAAGGCAGAATGCTTACTCCGTCTCTCAACCAAATCAGCGGTCTGCTGGGCCAGCTCCTAGGCCAGGGAGTTGAAGGCGGCCGTGTGGATGTTGTGATAATCCTGCAACGAAGACAATAGAGGAGAAAACAAGTCATCACTCGAGTTTACTTGAAAGTACCAGGCTGCCTGCTCAGCAGTCGGATCGGAACTCGGGGACTACACCCAGTGGGTGTGCTGATGCGCCCCCATGGAAGATTACAAGAATCAAAAACAAGAAACATACCCGGACGACTGCTCACGATGACAGGAACTCTGTCGTATAATGCTGGAGAGCGGCGGCCTGAGCCTAGAGCCAGACCCGGACGTCCTGCGCGGCCGCGTTCAGAACAGCCGTCCCGCCCCCAGGCATCCACTCCGACGGAGCATCACTGGTGGTCTCCACATCTGGGGCCAACAAGCTTGCAGCCCCGACCTCCTGCTGCCGTGGTGCCGAAGTCGCCTTCGCTGCACGCCGGTGAGCCGAAGTGCGGACCACGGGGGTCGCCCCACCACCAGCTCGCTACCAGCCGGCGGCACCGGTGGTACGCCAGGCCAGCTGCTTTGGGCCTCGGCGGTTAGCGCTGGCGGGGGCATCTCTGCCCCCAGGATGATGCCATCGCCCCCTCCCCTCTCCAAGACTGGCTGGTCGTTGCGGGCTCCTCTAGTCAGCGTAGGGATCTCGGGTGCGGGTGGCGCAGCACACAGGGGGAGGACAACTCGTGGAGTCCGGTCGCGTGCGGCCTCTTCCGCTTGCACCTTGGCAACCGCATCCCCTTGGATCTCGGCCGCGGCATCCGCTAGGGCCTTGGCTGCAGCGTCGGCCTGGGCCTTAGCCGCCGCGTCCGCCTCCTCCTGCGCCGCCTTGGCCGCCTCCGCCTTCTCCCGATCTTCGCGCGCCTCCTGCGCGTTCCTCTCCGTCACCGCCTGGAGCTCGGCGCGCTGGTCCACACGGCGGGTGTTGGCGGAGTCCTCTGCCGTCTCGATCACGATGGCGGAGACGGACCGCTCAAGAGAGAACAGGGCCCTGTTCAAGTGAAATAAAAAGTAATTCAGAAAGAAGTTGCCAGAAAAAAGAAGGAAGGAACAGAGGAAGCCGCTCGCCGGCAGGCCGAAGCCACGAAGGAAATGCGACCGGAGGACGACGCGTTCACCGTCCTCTGGCGCCAGCGAGATCTCCCTCTTGGGCGGAGTGCATACCTGCATGTAGCCCTCGCCGGGTAGCCACCGCGTTTGGCGGAGGAAATCAAGGTGATCCTCGTGGACGTTGGAGCCATCCCAGGTGCCGGCGCTTGCCCGCTCACGCGCCATGAGAACTTGGAGCTCGATGGAGGCACGACGCGGCGACAAATGCGCAAGCCCGTGGCGGAGCAGCGACGCTGCGGATGGATGGGCGCGGCGACAGCAAACAGAAGAGGAGGGAAATGGCGAAGGGAGAGGAGGGCGCGCGTGCGTCTGCCACTCCCGTCCTCCCCCTACTTATAGCCCCTATCGGCGGAGCCGAGGGGGCGAGGCGTGGGGATCATGGGATTAACTGCGCCCATGACCCCACGACCCTGCATTTACCGCGCAGTAATGACACGCATTTACTGCGCCCCGGAACCCCAATCATCCGCCTTGGCCACACCGGATCCGCGCGTGTGCTGAGGCCCGGTAGTGGCGGGCCCCAGTCTGCGGCGACATCCCGTCGCACGCGTGGGCTAGCAGGCTGGTCCGGCCGGCTGGCGCCACATGGCGCACGGTTAGCAGGCGGCTAGCCCGGCGCCCGACAAACGTGCCACCTAGCTCCCACCTCAGCATTTCAAAATTACCACGCGGCATGGTTGATCGCGGCCGACTCCTAGCAGTCGCCCCCCCCCCCCCCCCCGGAGTAGGAAGCTGCCGGCTTCTCGCCCTTTCAGCTGCAACACCCCACCAGCTTCGAGGACTACTGTCGGAGTAAATGACCACGGGTAGCCCTATCCGCTCCCCATGATATTTCAAGACATCGGGGCAGGCTGCGCCCCTAAAGCATCATAGACAAGGGAGCGCCTTCTTGTGGCCTGTTGAAAGGATCGAGAAGAGGTGTGTAGAAGGGGTGTGATTAGACACTAAGTGAGAAAAGGTCAGTTTTTAAATTCTTTAAGTTGAAGTGGAGTTTGGGCACAAGTTTAACAATCACAATACATATCAGGCAAGCATGCAAAGAGTATATGAGCAGCGGAAAGCAAAGCATGCAACTTGCAAGAATGTAAAGGGATGGGATTGGAGTGTGCAAACGCAATTTGGAGACACAGAGATTTTTGAGACGTGATTCCGATAGGTGGTGCTATCGTACATTCACGTTGATGGAGACTTCAACCCACGAAGGGTAACGGCTGCGCGAGTCCATGGAGGGCTCCACCCACGAAGGGTCCACGAAGAAGCAACCTTGTCTATCCACCATGGCCGTCGCCCACGAAGGACTTGCCTCACTAGGGTAGATCTTCATGAAGTAGGCGATCTCCTTGCCCTTACTAACTCCTTGGTTCAACTCCACAATCTTGTCGGAGGCTCCCAAGTGACACCTAGCCAATCTAGCAGACACCACTCTCCAAGAAGTAACAAATGGTGTGTTGATGATGAACTCCTTGCTCTTGTGCTTCAAATGATAGTCTCCCCAACACTCAACTCTCTCTGACAGGATTTGGATTTGGTGGAAAGAAGATTTGAGTGGAAAGTAACTTGGGGAAGGCTAGAGATCAAGATTCATATGGTAGTAATGGAATATCTTGGCCTCAACATAAGTGTAGGTGGTTCTCTCTCAGAAAATGTATGTTGGAAGTGTAGGCATGTTCTGATGGCTCTCTCCACGAATGAAGAGTGGGTGGAGGGGTATATATAGCCTCCACACAAAGTCTAACCGTTACACACAACTTACCAATCTCGGTGGGACCGAATTGAGAAACTCGGTCGGACTGATTCAGCAAATAATGTGACCCTTAGGATTTTTGCTGGGACCGACATGGAACTCGGTCGGACCGATATGGTTAGGGTTAGGGCATAACGTAATCTCGGTGAGACCGACTACACAAACTTGGTGGGACCGATTTTGGTGATCAGCTTACTAGAGAGTTGGTCAGGCAAACTCAGTGGGACCGATTCGCTGATCTCGGTTGAACGGAAATGTTATGAACAGGAACAGAGAATTTGCATTGCAATCTCGGTAGGACCGATTAAACAAACTCGGTAGAACCGATTTTGGTAACGGACATACACAGAGAGATTACAATCCCACCTCGGTGAGACCGAGATCCCTATCGGTGAGACCGATTTGCCTAGGGTTTGTGGCAGTGGCTATGACATCTGAACTCGGTGGCGCCGGATAGAAAGAATTGGTAGGGCCGAGTTGGACTTTTGGTTTGGGTCATATGTGGATGTGAGAAGGTAGTTGAGGGCTTTGGAGCATATCACTAAGCACTTTGAGCAAGCAAGCCACTAAGCAACACCTCATCCCTTCTTGATAGTATTGGCTTTTCCTATAGACTCAATGTGATCTTGGATCACTAAAATAGAAAATGTAGAGTCTTGTGCTTGGATCTTGAGCCAATCCTTTGTCCTTAGCATCTTGAAGGGTTTCCACATCCTCTAGTCCATGCCACTTCATTGTTGAACTTATCTGAAACGTACTTGGTAAAAGTGTTAGTCCAACAAGAGATATGTTGACATTAATTACCAAAACCACCCAGGGAGCACTTGTGCTTTCAATCTCCCCCTTTTTGGTAATTGATGGAAACATACATCAAAGCTTTAGATAAAGATATAGAGAATGACCAGTAAAGCTTTGGAAAGACATGTAACCTGCATAGGCTCCCCCTACATGTATGCAATCATGTAAATATGGAATATAGAAGCATGTGAATGCATAAGCATGACAGAGTAAGTAATGTGTTACATGTATCTTGGCTATATGCATCAGACAAAATGATGTAAATATGGGAAATGTACCTTCATGCTCATGACTCCTTCTTGCAAACAGTATGTACATTAGTAAGAGATCCTCATAAACATGACTATGATGCATATACTTACCTTGTGGTCTTGAGTTGGCTTAGTATGGAGTGAACCTGCGTAAACAAGGTTAGATAACACAGATGCACCTACTAGCCAGAGCAAACAAAAGAAACCACAAGAGAACCAAGACTGGGATGACATGTAGAGTGAGTATTGAGTACTCCATTTGATATGTACATGTCCCCAAAGGTAAAGATGTGCAATGAATTTAAGTATTTCATTCCCTTAGATGTTTTGCTCCCCCTAAATCTAGCATAGGATACTGGGAGAATATAGGGAACAGAAAATCAGAGCTCAAAGAAAGAAAACAGAGCTAATGCAACCAGATATGAACATGTCTTTCCCCTCTTAAAGACATGTGACTTCTCTCCTCTTGAACACCAAGCATCTGGGGTCCTTGATGATTACTCTTTCTCCTTGAGTATTCTCTCCCCCTTTAGATATGATTAAGCTTTGATGTGATCTCTCTCTCCCCCTTTGACATCAATTTCCAAGAAGGGTTCTTCTGGATTTTGTCATGATGGGTTTGGTCCTTGAGTCATAGAACAAAGCAGCAAGTTTAATATGATGCTGGTAGAGGACACTATTCATTAAGTGGAGATGGATTAAAAAGAATGCACAAACGAGTGGCAAGGTGTCTTTCCTATAGTGAAATCAGTGGCACCAAGTTTTATGCTTCGGTTGCACCGAAAGGATTCGGTTAGGCCGAAAATAGCAGACCGGTGTGACCAAGTTCATCACAGAGAAAACACTTGTCACGTCAGCTCACTAGACAAGTAAGATATCACAAGGATTTGCAAGGAATTAACTGAAAGATTTGCAATGTATTGGATGCAGGGAATGCTAAACAGAAAATAAAAGAGAAGAAAGAGAAAAGAAATCTAGATGTAGGTTTTTTTGGGGAAACAAATATGCACAAGACAAATGCAAGAGCACAAAGAGAAAACACGAGAGAACTTCATCTAGAGATGGTCGGCGACATAGTCACCTATATTAGAGTATATTGACTTAGGTGTCAAGTGAGATCACTTGATCATAGGTCATACTCATTGTTTAATCTCAAAATGGGGTTACCATTTTTTGTTTAAGCATCTTGATGTATTCTCATCTTGTCGAGTTGCTTTGACTCATGACTTGGAGTAAAGCTTCTCTAAGATGGAATAACATACCTTGGGTAGTGGTGTTGACATGACCATGTAGTTGAACTTATGTAGGTTGCCCAAGGTTGACATAGCTCATCAAGAGTTGGGAGCACCACTTTGGAATTTGAGTTCATCTACCTACATGGGTTAGTTTTTGCAAGGAAGAGCACTTGTGTATCCAAAATGACAATCATGAACCTCAATAAAACATTTGTCAAAGGATATGTTTGAATGGTTTTGTGCTTCCTTGTCTTCAACCACCATTGTGTAGAGACTTGGTGATGTAGAGATCGCTTAAGATGTGAATGAGTTGCAATCTCATAGAGTTAGATTCATCCAAGTTCCAACACGGGTTAGATAACATGCAAGGTGCAAATATATCCAAGACATAAGATTATCATCATAAGAGATATATCAAGGATTAGTCATAGACTCATGTCTTGCATGTATCAAATGGAGTTCCTACTCCAAGTTTGAAGCATCAATGATGTTCAATTCACCTCTTAACATGCAAAACACTTTCTCATCAAGTGGTTTCGCGAATATAACCGCTAATTGCTTATCGGTGCGAACATGCTTAAGATTAATGTCCCCTTTGGCAACATGATCTCGAATGAAATGATGACGAACTTCAATATGCTTAGTTCGAGAATATTGCACGGGATTGTGAATAGTCTTGATAGCACTTTCATTGTCACAAAGTATTGGAACATGTTTCACATATATCCCATAATCTTTAAGAGTTTGGGTCATCCAAAGTAAGCGGCAATGTATTCCGCTTCGGCGGTGGATAAGGATACCGAGTTTTGTTTCTTAGAAGACCAAGACATAAGAGATCTACCAAGAAATTGACAAGTACCCGAAGTGGACTTTCTATCAACCTTGTCACCGGCATAGTCCGAGTTGGAGTAGCCAACAAGATTAAAAGAGGCCCTCTTTGGATAACAAATGCCAAAATTTGGTGTATGGATTAAGTATCTCACTATCCTTTTCACGGCCTTAAGATGACATTCTTTAGGAGCAGCTTGATATCGTGCACACATGCACACACTTAGCATAATATCGGGACATGAAGCACATAGATATAACAATGAACCAATCATAGAGCGATAAACTTTTTGATCAACCGGTTCACCATCTTTGGTTAAATCAAGATGTCCACTAGTAGGCATGGGTGTAGTCATACCTTTGCATTCTTGCATATTGAACTTCTTGAATAAGTCCTTGGTGTACTTCGTTTGAGAATTTGAGTTCACTCATCATCGACATCTCAAACTTCTCCGACATTAGCTTTCTAAACTTTTCAATAAAGTGAGGGTTAGTTGAACCAAATATACTATCATCAACATAGATTTGGCACACAAATAGTTCTCCATTAATCCTTTTAGTAAAAAGAGTAGAATCAATTTTTCCAATTTCAAAACCTTTTTCAATAAGGAACTTGGTCAAGCACTTATACCATGCTCTAGGAGCTTGTTTAAGACCTTAAAGAGCTTTGTGAAGTTTGTAAACATGATTAGGTTTCTTAGGATTAACAAAGCTAGGAGGTTGCTCAACATAAACTTCCTCCTATATTTCACCATTTAGAAAAGAACTTTCAATGTCCATTTGGTACAAGGTGATATCATGGTGATTAGCATAGGCAAGTAAGATGCGAATGGACTCAAGTCTAGCAAAAGGAGCATAAGTCTCACCATAGTCCATACCTTTGACTTGAGTGTAGCCTTGGGCGACGAGACGTGCTTTGTTGCGAACTACTTGTCCATCTTCATCTTTCTTGTTGCAAAACACCCATTTGGTACCGATGATGTTGTGGTTGTTGTCGGGCTTTGTCGGAGTAATGGGCCATGGGTAGGCAAACCCGAGTCCCAGAACCTTTCAAGACATCGAGGCAGGCTGCGCCCCGCAAGTCCAAGAGGCGGCTCCAAGATAAGCCGAGTCCAGGAGGCGACTCCAAGATAAGCCGAGTCCAAGAGGCGGCTCCAAGATAAGCCGAGTCCAGGAGGCGACTATGGGGAGTCGGCCTGCAACTCCAACCACCTTGTTATTTAAAGGCAGGCATGGCCACAGTGTGCCGTACCAACAGAGATCTCCGTACGGCGTGGCACTGTTGCCATGCTGGCCCTGACATCAGCTCTTGAGGGCGGAGTCCTGTGCCCACGACGGCCTGTCTGTACGGCCCGAAGACGGCAGGGCCTACCAGTCAGGGGGAGTACTGAAGACGGCAAGAGCACCAAGAGTCGAACCCATTGGGAGTCGGCCCCCAGGAGTCAGCCGGCCCCTCCAACGGGCCCCACACGCGATTAACCAGACACGACGGGGGAATGGCAACAGTGATCGCCCGCCAGGCGGCGGCACTGTTGCCATGACCCCATGACCGAGCCAGCGTCATTAGAAGCACGGCTACAGTAATC
The DNA here is from genome assembly GCA_963921465.1 of Triticum timopheevii. Lineage (NCBI taxonomy): Eukaryota > Viridiplantae > Streptophyta > Magnoliopsida > Poales > Poaceae > Triticum > Triticum timopheevii. The sequence goes on from OY997272.1 coordinate 177,553,679, forward strand.
TGGGCCGGTAAGACCCGCCCGCGGCGGACACGGGCTGACGCCCGTGTACCAGGCCAGTCGGCGGGACCCACCAGTCGGCGGGACCCAGTAGTCGGCGGAGAAGACGGCGCCTGAGAGACAGACGGCTGGGACCCGCACCCAGCTGGTTTTACCATTGTACCCCTGGGGGGTAGGCCTATATAAACCCCTAGGGCACCCATGCAAAGGGCTCGAATCCATTAGCACTAGACAGACCATATAGGAAGGAGAGAGCTAGCCTTGCCTTCTCCTACCTCCAGAAACAGCTCAAGGAGCAACCTTGTACTCACTTTGCCTTAGTGATCATGCGGAGACCCCGTAGAGCAGCAGTAGGGGTGTTATCTCCACGGAGAGTCCCGAAGCTGGGTAAGATCCGCCGGCGTTCATGTCTTCGCCTCATCCCGTTTCCAGGCACCGGCGATGTTCTACTCGCCCCCACCATGATAAGCCATCCTTTGGCATATGTCGCAACTAACCCCCGACATTTGGCGCCCACCGTTGGGCGAGGTGCACCATTGTCCGGAGATCTGTTCTGGACGGGAACCCTTTTCCTCACTGGCGAGCGCAGCCAGCCAGGCTCGCCAGACGGAGTCTGCATCGACGTGCTGTGCGGCGCTGAGGCCGCCTGCGCAGCAAGCCGCCTCGCCGAACTTGTCGGCGAGGTTCACCTCTCCGACGAGCCTGCATCCGACGCAGGCACGGGCGGCCCCGAGAACCTCCTTGCATGCCTCCTCGACCAACTCCACGTCACCGGCGAGCCTGCCGTGGACTTGGAGTCCGTAGGCTCCACCGACCCGATGCTGGTTGACTCCGATGCCGCATCACTTGATACTTTCCCCACCAACGTGGTGGTCTACGACGAGCCACTCCCTCATGAGGAGAGCGACGGAAGCGCCGTCAGGGAGGTGCTTGTCATCAGTCATGACGAGCGTTCCGGTGAGGGAGCTCATGACCCGCTCGACGCGGCTCTGCGAGACCTGACTGCTCCTATCCCAGAAGACGCAGACGTCAAGACGCTAGAGACACGCCGCCTTCAGATCATCGAAGGCGCCAAGAAGCTGGCATGTATGAGGCGCTTGTCAGAAGCCTACCAGCGCGAGATGGATCGCGTTGTGGGTGGCTCGCCGGCTCCGACTGGGCCTAGCCGCCTAGGCGTGGTCCGACAGCGCGGCGCGACCATCGCCAACCTGTTCGGGGCCAATCGCTCATATACGCCACGCCAGCGGAGAACAACCGCGCCGCCCAAGCGGCGACTGACAAGCTGAAGAACTTTAAAGGCGAAGAACGCCACATGATGATGGAGCGAGTCCAGCAGCTCCTCGACGCGGTTGCCGCGCAGAACGCAGCCGGCGGCCGCACGGCGGCGCCGCGGCAACCAGACGACGGCTTGCCTCCCCGCCCACATCAAGGCGCGACGTCTCAGACGCCGACTGGCAGAGTCTGTGGAAGAAAAGACAAAGAGCCGGCTGTCGGCCACAGTAGGACTCGCATCACCATCGAGCGCGACCAAGACAGCCGCCCGAGAGCAGTGGAACGGCAGGGCGACTATCTTCTCCCCCACCGAGAAGAGAACGGCGAGTTTCCCCACCGCCTGTTGAGCATCCGAATCTCGGTGGCCGCCTTGGCTGCCGAGAGGGAGTCGGAGAGAATGAAGCCCGCCATCGGATCGACCGACTCCATCGATCCCTGGCGCTGGAAGAAGAAGACGAGTTGGGTCCACCATGCTTCAGACCCCGCATCCGAGACGAGCCCTTTCCCAAAGGGTTCACACTCCCCCGAGACACACCCAAGTATACCGGCTCCGTGAAGCCGGAAGACTGGCTAGTTGAGTACTCCACAGCCGTCAGCATAGAGAACGGCAACAAGCGTGTTGCCGTGAAGTATGTGCCACTCATGCTCCAGGGCACGGCCCGGACATGGTTAAATAGTCTAAAGCCCCGCAGCATCAACAGCTGGGTCGACTTCACCGAAGCCTTCATCCGCAACTTCACGAGCACGTACTAGCAACCTCCCAAGCCGCGCCAGCTTTCCTTGTGCGTACAAGGCCCTGACGAGTCAATGCGCGACTACCTCACGCGCTGGGGTGAGCTTCGGAACTCCTGCGAGGGCGTGCACGAGGTGCAGGCTATCGAGTACTTCACCGTCGGGTGCCGAGAAGGCACCCTCCTCAAGCACAAGCTCCTCTGCGACAAGCCGGAAACCCTCGACGAGCTGCTGAGCATAGCAGACAAATACGCCACGGCCGACTCCTCCATGAAGACGGAAATTCAAGTTAACGCGACTGGCAAAGTGACTCCTCAGGCTCCCAGAACTCCAGCTGGAGACGCCAGTCGGCGACAACAACAGAATGACAACAAGCACAAGTCCCCACAGCCGACTTCCAGCAGTCGGCAGGTTGCAACAGTCGAAGATCAATAGCCGGAGGGGCAGCCTCCGACCAAGCGACAGAAAGGCGGCAAGTCCAACTAGTTGCCGGCCTTCTCTTATGAGCAGACTCTGGATGGTCCCTACAAGTTCCACAGCAGCGCGAAGCCGTCAAACCATACCACTCGAATGTCCCACTGGCTTACAAGAATCGCCAAGGGAGACAGCCTCCTTCCTCCTCCGCCTGCTGGGCCGCCGCCTCCACCGCCCCCCAGTAGCCGGCTGCCAGGCCAGTCGGCGCAGTACGAGATGAGTACCCAGAAGAGCACGGAGCCTATGTGGTGTTCACCAGTGTGGCTGACGATCGATGCAGCAGGCGGCTGCAGCAACAAGAAGTAAATGCAGTAGCATCAGATACTCCGGAATTTATGCATTGGTCCGAGAAGCCTATCAGTTGGAGCAGAGTTGATCACCCAGAGGTGATGCCGAATCCAGGCTCCTACGCCCTGGTGTTGAGTGCCACCTTGGCCATAGACAGGCGAGCCACTCGCTTTTCGCGAGTGCTGATAGACGGAGGCAGTAGCATCAACATCCTGTACAAAGATACCATGGAGAAGTTAGGAATCAAGCAAAGACAGCTGCAGAGAAGCCGGACTGTGTTCCACGGCATTGTACCTGGCCTTTCCTGCTCACCAATCGGCAAGATCCTGATAGACGTCCTCTTCGGAGACAAAGATCATTTTCACCGAGAGCCAGTTTGGTTTGAAGTGGTGGACCTCGAAAGCCCATACCATGCGTTGCTTGGCCGACCTGCTTTGGCCAAGTTCATGTCCGTCCCCCACTGCGCCTACATCAAGATGAAGATGCCCAGTTCCAAGGGAATTCTGACCATAGCCGGTGACTACCGGAAGTCGTCCGCCTGCGCGGCTGAGAGCAGTCGGCTGGCCGAGTCCCTAGTGATCGCGGCTGAGAAGCGGCTCCTTGATCGGGTTGTGGCGATGGCCGACAAGCAGCCAGAGATGTTGCTCGCCCCAAGGAGTCGGAAGCCGAGGGCTCGTTCAAGCCGGCCAAATAGACCAAGAAGATACCCTTGGACCCGGAGCACCCAGAGATGTACGCTGTCATAGGTGCAAACCTTGACAGCAAATAGGAAGGCGAGCTCGTCGATTTCCTCCGTGAGAATCGGGACATCTTTGCATGGTCCCCTAAAGACATGCCAGGTGTACCGACGGAATTCACCGAGCACAAGTTACATGTCCGACCTGATGTGAAGCCCGTCAGGCAGCCCTTGCGCCGCCTGTCAGAAGAGAAGAGAAGAGTTGTTGGAGAAGAGATAGGCCGGCTCCTGGCGTCTGGCTTCATTATGGAGGTGTTTTTTTTCCAGAGTGGTTGGCAAACCCGGTCTTGGTGCTGAAGAAGAGCAATCAGTGGAGGATGTGTATTGACTACACAAGCCTTAACAAAGCGTGCCCCAAGGACCCCTTTGCTCTGCCAAGGATTGATAAGGTGATAGACTCCACAGCCGGATGCGAGCTGTTGAGCTTCTTAGATGCATACTCTGGGTATCACCAGATCAAACTGAGCCCGGCAGACAGACTGAAGACCGCCTTCATCACACCGTTCGAAGCCTTCTGCTACCTAACCATGATGTTCAGCTTGAGGAATGCCGGCGCCACCTTTCAGCGTTGCATGCAGAAATGCGTCCTCAAGCAACTGGGCAGAAACGCCCACGTCTACGTGGATGATGTGGTGGTGAAGACGGAAAAGCGCGGGACCCTAATGGAGGACCTCAAAGAAACCTTCGAGAACCTGCGCCGATTACAGATCAAGCTCGACCCTGAGAAGTGCGTCTTCGGAGTACCAACCGGCCAACTCCTTGGCTTCTTGGTCTCTGAACGCGGCATAGAGTGCAATCCTGTGAAGATCAAGGCCATCGAGAGGATGGAGGTACCCAGCCGACTGTTAGATGTGCAGAAGTTCACCGGCTGTTTGGCGTCCATCAGCCGCTTCATCAGTCGGCTGGGCGAGAAAGCTCTCCCTTTGTACCAACTGATGAAGAAAACCACCTTTTTTGAGTGGAACCACAAGGCGGACGAAGCTTTTCTCCAGCTGAAGAAGATGTTGACTACTCCCCCTGTGCTGGTGGCTCCGACTCCTAAAGAGCCCATGCTCCTTGTCGGTGTCAAAACCAGCGGTTTTCGGGTAGGGGGTCCCGAACTGTGCGTCTAGGCGGATGGTAACAGGAGACAGGGGACACGATGTTTTTACCCAAGTTTGGGCCCTCTCGATGGAGGTAAAACCCTACTCCTCCTTGATTAATATTGATGATATGGGTAGTACAAGAGTGGATCTACCACGAGATCAAGGAGGCTAAACCCTAGAAGCTAGCATATGGTATGATTGTTGTAATGGTTGTTCGTCCAACGGACTAAAACCCTCCGGTTTATATAGACACCAGAGAGGGCTAGGGTTACACAGAGTCGGTTACAATGGTAGGAGATCTACATATCCATGTTGCCAAGCTTGCCTTCCACGCCAAGGAAAGTCCCATCCGAACACGGGACGAAGTCTTCAATCTTGTATATTCATAGTCTTGGAGTCCGGCCGATGACGATAGTCCGACTATCCGGACACCCCCTAGTCCAGGACTCCCTCAGTAGTCCCTGAACCAGGCTTCAATGACGATGAGTCCGGCGCGCATATTGTTCGGCATTGCAAGGCGGGTTCCTCCTCTGAATTAATTCATAGAAGATTGTGAACACCAGGATAGTGTCCGGCTCTGCAAAATAAATTCCACATACCACCGTAGAGAGAATAATATGTACACAAGTTCAATCTGCTGACGTATTTTGTGGCGTGACGTCACACCACTACCAAGCCTTTACTTAAGTCGTTTTTGCTGTTCCACCTCACCGCGTTTAGCGAAGCGGTTTCCTTGGCACGTCTTGTCGAAGCAGAGATCGTGTTCCCCTTATTCCGGGATTCCCATCAATACGGATGTGGGTAACCCAACCGCACCATTGATTGTGGCGCTTGGGAGACAGGTGAGTTTTACCAGGCCGGTGGGGACGCATAGTCTTCGTCCGCCCATATATAAGGGGATAAGGATCCACCCTTTTTACCTACGCCTTCTTCCTCCTTTGCCTATCCATCTCCGCGCACTGGAGCTCCAGCACCCAAGCCCACACAACTCGCCTCAACCTTCTCCAGCCATGTCCGGAGCGGGAGGCAAGTGGATGGCCTCCTCCGTTACGGAGGGGCACATCGAAAAACTGTGTGGCGCCGGATACTTGTCCAGCGACATCGCGCACCAGCTGCCCGACAAGGGGCAGCTCATCCCCACCCCCAGGCCTCATGAGAGGGTCGTATTTCTTCCCCACTTCCTCCGCGTACTGGGCTTCCCACTTCATCCCTTCGTTCGGGGGCTCATGTACTACTACGGCCTAGACTTCCACGATCTGGCGCCAAACTTCATCCTCAACATCTCGGCGTTCATCGTTGTGTGCGAGGCCATCCTCTGCATCCAGCCCCACTTCGGCTTGTGGCTAAAGACCTTCAATGTCAAGCCGAAGGTTGTAAAGGGAAACCAAGTGGAGTGCGGAGGCGCCATGGTGGGCAAAATGCCTAACGTCACTTGGCTCGAGGGTGCCTTCGTGGAAACCATCAAAGGGTGGCAATCGGGGTGGTTCTACATCACCGAGACGCGTGACCCTAAATGGGTAGCGGCCCCCAAGTTCAGATCTGGTACCCCCATGCAGCTCACCTCCTGGAAAGAGAAGGGCTTGCTATGGGGCAGTTCGGAGGAGCTGAACGGACTCCAGTCCTGTCTCCAGACCCTAGTGAACAAGAAGCTTAAGCTTGTCAACATGGTCCAGGTCATGCTCGTCCGCCGGATCCTCCCCTGCCAACAACGGGCCTTCAATCTATGGGAGTTTGATCCGGCACAGCACCGGACCCTTAGCGGGCTCTTCGACACAATGTACAAAGCTGCCTGGAGGGTGCTGTTCAAGGGGGAGAAGCCCCCGCATCCGCAATCGAAGATCGCGGATTCAGCACGCAATGCCCGGCCGGCGGGGTAAGATATGTTATCCTTTACGGGACATTTATTTCTTTCATAGTTGGACTCTATGTGGGATTTAAAATTCCCCATGCCTTTAACAGGACTGGCAGAGCACATCCGGACAGGTTAACTGTCCGGCTTGTTGGAAATATGCCCTAGAGGCAATAACAAAAGTATTATTATATTTCCTTGTTCATGATAATTGTCTTTTATTCATGCTATAACTGTATTATTCGGAAATCGTAATACACATGTGAATACATAGACCACAATATGTCCCTAGTGAGCCTCTAGTTGACTAGCTTGTTGTGATCAATAGATAGTCATGGTTTCCTGGCTATGGACATTAGATGTCGTTGATAACGGGATCACATCATTAGGAGAATGACGTGATGGACAAGACCCAATCCTAAGCATAGCACAAAGATCGTGTAGTTCGTTTGCTAGAGCTTTTCCAATGTCAAGTATCTCTTCCTTAGACCATGAGATCGTGTAACTCCCGGATACCGTAGGAGTGCTTTGGGTGTATCAAACATCACAACATAACTGGGTGACTATAAAGGTGCACTACAGGTATCTCCGAAAGTGTATGTTGGGTTGACACGGATCGAGACTGGGATTTGTCACTCCGTGTAAACGGAGAGGTATCTCTGGGCCCACTCGGTAGGACATCATCATAATGTGCACAATGTGACCAAGGGGTTGATCATGGGATGATGTGTTGCGGAACGAGTAAAGAGACTTGCCGGTAACGAGATTGAACAAGGTATCGGTATACCGACGATCGAATCTCGGGCAAGTACAATACCGTTAGACAAAGGGAATTGTATACGGGATCGACTGAGTCCTTGACATCGTGGTTCATCCGATGAGATCATCGTGGAACATGTGGGAGCCAACATGGGTATCCAGATCCCGCTGTTGGTTATTGACCGGAGAACGACTCGGTCATGTCTACATGTCTCCCGAACCCGTAGGGTCTACACACTTAAGGTTCGATGACGCTAGGGTTATAAAGGAAGTTTGTATGTGGTTACCGAATGTTGTTCGGAGTCCCGGATGAGATCCCGGACATCACGAGGGGTGCTGGAATGGGCCGGAGGTAAAGAATTATATATGGGAAGTCCTATTTTGGCCACCGGAAAATGTTTGGGATTTTTCGGTATTGTACCGGGAAGGTTCTAGAAGGTTCTGGAGTGGGGCCCACCGGCATGGGGGGACCCACATGAACGTGGGTAGTGGGGTCAAGGCCCCACACCCCTGGTCAAGGCGCACCAAGATCCCCCCTTAGAAGGAATAAGATCATATCCCGAAGGGATAAGATCAAGATCCCTAAAAAGGGGGGATAACAATCGGTGGGGAAGGAAATGATGGGATTTCTTTCCTCCCACCTTGGCCAACGCCCCAATGGACTTGGAGGGCAAGAAACCAGCCCCTCCACCCCTATATATAGTGGGGAGGCGCATGGGAGCTTTACACGAAGTTCTGGCGCAGCCCTCCCCCTCTCACAAGTTCTCCTCCTCTCCCGCGGTGCTTGGCGAAGCCCTGCAGGATTGCCACGCTCCTCCACCACCACCATGCCGTCGTGCTGCTGCTGGACGGAGTCTTCCCCAACCTCTCCCTCTCTCCTGGCTGGATCGAGGCATGGGAGACGTCACCGGGCTATACGTGTGTTGAACGCGGAGGTGCCGTCCGTTCGGCACTAGGATCTCCGGTGATTTGGATCACGACGAGTACGACTCCTTCAACCCCGTTCTCTTGAACGCTTCCACTTAGCGATCTACAAGGGTATGTAGATGCACTCTCCTTCCCCTCGTTGCTGGTTTCTCTATAGATAGATCTTGGTGACACGTAGGAAAATTTTGAATTTCTGCTACGTTCCCCAACAGTGGCATCATGAGCTAGGTCTATTGTGTAGATTCTTTGCACGAGTAGAACACAAAGTAGTTGTGGGCGTTGATGTTGTTCAATATGCTTACCGTTACTAGTCCAATCTTGATTCGGCGGCATCGTGGGATGAAGCGGCCGGGACCGACCTTACACGTACTCTTACGTGAGACAGGTTCCACCGATCGACATGCACTTGTTGCATAAGGTGGCTAGCGGGTGCCAGTCTCTCCCACTTTACTCGGATCGGATTCGATGAAAAGGGTCCTTATGAAGGGTAAATAGCAATTGACATATCACGTTGTGGTTTTTGCGTAGGTAAGAAACGTTCTTGCTAGAAACCCATAGCAGCCACGTAAAACATGCAAACAACAATTAGAGGACGTCTAACTTGTTTTTGCAGGGTATGCTATGTGATGTGATATGGCCAAGAAGAATGTGATGAATGATATGTGATGTATGAGATTGATCATGTTCTTGTAATAGGAATCACGACTTGCATGTCGATGAGTATGACAACCGGCAGGAGCCATAGGAGTTGTCTTTATTTATTGTATGACCTGCATGTCATTGAACAACGCCATGTAATTACTTTACTTTCTTGCTAACCGGTAGCCGTAGTAGTAGAAGTAATAAGTTGGCAAGACAACTTCATGGAGACACGATGATGGAGATCATGATGATGGAGATCATGGTGTCATGCCGGTGACGACGATGATCATGGAGCCCCGAAGATGGAGATCAAAAGGAGCAAAATGATATTGGCCATATCCTGTCACTATTTGATTGCATGTGATGTTTATCATGTTTATGCATCTTGTTTACTTAAAACGACGGTAGTAAATAAGATGATCCCTTACAACAATTTCAAGAAGTGTTCTCCCCTAACTGTGCACCGTTGCTAAAGTTCGTCGCTTCTAAGCACCACGTGATGATCGGGTGTGATGGATTCTTACGTTCACATACAACGGGTGTAAGATAGATTTACACACGCAAAACACTTAGGGTTAACTTGACGAGCCTAGCATGTACAGACATGGCCTCGGAACACAGAGACCGAAAGGTCGAGCATGAGTTGTATAGTAGATATGATCAACATGAAGATGTTCTCCGATGATGACTAGTCTGTCTCACGTGATGATCGGATACGGCCTAGTTGACTCGGATCATGTAATCACTTAGATGACTAGAGGGATGTCTATCTGAGTGGGAGTTCACAAGATGAACTTAATTATCCTGAACATAGTCAAAAGATCTTTGCAAATTATGTCGTAAGCTCGCGCTTTAGTTCCACTGTTTAGATTTGTTCCTAGAGAAAATATAGTTGAAAGTTGATAGTAGCAATTATGCGGACAGTAGAAAGCTTATGTCCTTAATGCACCGCTCAGTGTGCTGAACCCCAAACGTCGTTTGTGGATGTTGCGAACATCAGACATACACATTTTGATAACTACGTGATAGTTCAGTTAAACGGTTTAGAATTGAGGCACCAGAAGACGTTTTCGAAACATCACGGAACATATGAGATGTTTCGATGGCTGAAATTGGGATTTCAGGATCGTGCCCACGTCAAGAGGTATGAGACCTCCGACGATTTTCTTAGCCGGCAAACTAAGGGAGAAAAGCTCAATCGTTGAGCTTGTGCTCAGATTGTCTGAGTGCAACAATCACCTGAATCGAGTGGGAGTTGATCTTCCAGATGAGATAGTGATGTTTCTCCAAAGTCATTGCCACCAAGCTGCTAGAGCTTCGTGATGAGCTATAACATATCAGGGATAGATATGATGATCCTTGAGGTATTCGCGATGTTTGACACCGCGAAAGTAGAAATCAAGAAGGAGCATCAATTGTTGATGGTTGGTGAAACCACTAGTTTCAAGAAGGGCAAGGGCAAGAAGGGATACTTCATGAAACGACAAATCAGCTGCTGCTCTAGTGAAGAAACCCAAGGTTGAACCCAAACCCGAGACTAAGTGCTTCTGTAATAAGGGGAACAACCACTAGAGCGGAATTACCCTAGATACTTGGTAGATGAGAAGGCTGGCAAGGTCGATAGAAGTATATTGGATATACATTATGTTAATGTGTACTTTACTAGTACTCCTAGTAGCACCAGGGTATTAGATACCGGTTCGGTTGCTAAGTGTTAGTAACTCGAAATAAAAGCTACGGAATAAACGGAGACTAGCTAAAGGTGAGCTGACGATATGTGTTGGAAGTGTTTCCAAGGTTGATGTGATCAAGCATCGCACGCTCCCTCTACCATCGAGATTTGGTGTTTGCATTGAGCATAGACATGATTGGATTATGTCTATCGCAATAAGGTTATTCATTTAAGGTGAATAATGGTTACTCTATTTGAATAATACCTTCAATGGTCTTGCACCTAAAGGAATGGTTTATTGAATCTCGATCGTAGTGATACACATTTTCATGCCAAAAGATATAAGATAGTAATGATAGTACCACTTATTTGTGGCACTGCCATGTAAGTCATATTGGTGTAATACGCATGAAGAAGCTCCATGTTGATGGATCTTTGGACTCACTCGTTTTTGAAAAGTTTGAGACATGCGAACCATGTCTATTGGTGTATACGCATGAAGAAACTCCATGCAGATGGATCGTTTGGACTCACTTGATTTTGAATCACTTGAGATATGCAAATCATACCACATGGGCAAGATGACTAAAAAGCCTCGGTTTTCAGTAAAATGGAACAAGATAGCAACTTGTTGGAAGTAACACATTTTGCTGTGTGCAGTCCAATGAGTGCTGAGGCATGCAGTGAATATCGTTATGTTCTTACTTCACAGATGATTCGAGTAGATGTAGAGTATATTTACTTGATGAAACACAAATATGAATTATTGAATGGTTCTAGTAATTTCAGCGTGAAGTTGAAGATCATCGTGACAAGAGGATGAAATGTCTATGATATGATCATAGAGATGAGTATCTGAGTTACGAGCTTTGGCACGCAATTAATACATTGTAGAAATTGTTTCACAATTAATACCGCCTGGAACACCATAGTTTGATGGTGTGTCCGAACATCATAGTTGCACCCTATTGGATATGGTGCGTACCATGATGTCTCTTGTCGAATTACCACTATCGTTTATGGGTTAGGCATTAGAGACAACCACATTCACTTTATATAGGGCACCACGTAATTCCGTTGAGACGACACCGTTTGAACTGTGGTTTGGAGAAAACTAAGTTGTCGTTTCTTAAAAGTTTGGGGCTGCGATGCTTATGTGAAAAAAAAAGTTTCAGGTTGATAAGCTCGAACCCAAAGCAGATAAAAATGCATCTTCGTAGGACACTCAAAACAGTTGGGTATACCTCCTAATTCAGATCCGGAAACAATAGGGATTGTTTCTTGAATCGGGTCCTTTCTCGAGGAAAAGTTTGACTCGAAAAGTTGAGTGGGAGGATGGTGGAGACTTGATATGGTTATTGAACCGGAACTACAACTAGTGTGTAGCAGGGCACAGGAAGTTGTTCCTGTGGCACCTACACCAATTGAAGTAGAAGCTTATGATAGTGATCATGAAACTTCGGATCAAGTCACTACCGTACCTCGTAGGGTGACAAGGATGCGTACTGCTTCAGAGTGGTATAGTAATCTTGTCTTGAAGGTCATGTTGCTAGACAACAATGAACCTACAAGCTATGGAGAAGCAATGGTGGGCCCAAATTCCGACAAATGGTTAGAAGCCATGAAATCCGAGATAGGATCCATGTATCAGAACAAAGCATGGACTTTGGTGGACTTGCCCGATGATCGGCAAGCCATTGAGAAAAATGGATCTTTAAGAAGAAGACAGACGTGGATGGTGATGTCACCATCTATAAAGCTCGACTTGTGGCAAAGAGTTTTTCACAAGTTCAAGGAGTTGACTACGATGAGATTTTCTCATCCGTAGCGATGCTTAAGTCCATCGGAATCATGTTAGCATTAGCTGCATTTATGAAATCTGGCAGATGGATGTCAAAACGAGCTTCCTTACCAGTCTTCGTAAGGAAAGGTTGTATGTGATACAATCAGGAAGTTTTTGTCGATCCTAAGGATGCTAAAAGGTATGCTGGCTCTAGCGATCCTTCTAAGGACTGGAGTAAGCATCTCAGAGTTGGAATGTGTGCTTTGATGATCAATGATTTTGGGTTTATACAAAGTTTATGATAAACTTGTATTTCCAAAGAAGTGAGTGGGAGCACTATAGAATTTCTGATGAGTATATGTTATTGACATTTTGTTGATCAGAAATGATGTATAATTTCTGGAAAGCATATAGGGTTATTTGAAAAGTGTTTTTCAATGGAAAACCTGGATTAGGCTACTTGAACAATAAGCATCAAGATCTATAAGATAGATCAAAATGCTTAATAGCACTTTCAAATGAGCACGTACCTTGACATGATCTTGAAGGAGTTCAAGATGGATCAGTCAAAGAAGGAGTTCTTGCCTGAGATGTAAGGTATGAAGTTAAGACTTAAAAGCTCGACCACGGCAGAATAGAGAGAAAGGACGAAGGTCGTCCCCTATACTTCAGACGTAGGCTCTATAGTATGCTATGCTGTGTACCGCACCGGAAGTGTGCCTTGCCATGAGTCAGTCAAGGGGTACAAGAATGATCCAGGAATGGATCATTGGACATCGGTCAAAATTGTCCTTGGAGTAAATAAGGACGTGTTTCTCGATTATGGAGGTGATAAAGAGTTCGGCGTAAAGGGTTACGTCGATGCAAGCTTTAACACCTATCCGAATGACTCTGAGTAGCAAACCGGATACGTATAGTGGAGCAACCATTTGGAATAGCTCCAAGTGGAGAGTGGTAGCAGCATTTACAATAGGACCTAGAGATTTGCGAAGTACATACGGATCTGAATGTTGCAGACCCGTTCACTAAAACCTCTCTCACAAGCAAAACATGATCAAACCCCAGAACTCATTGAGTCTTAATCACATGGTGATGTGAACTAGTTTAATGACACTAGTAAACTCTTTGGATGTTGGTCACATGGCGATGTGACCTGTGAGTGTTAATCACATGGCGATGTGAACTAGATTATTGACTCTAGTGCAAGTGGGAGACTGTTGGAAATATGCCCTAGAGGCAATAATAAAAGTATTATTATATTTCCTTGTTCATGATAATTGTCTTTTATTCATGCTATAACTGTATTATTCGGAAATCGTAATACACGTGTGAATACATAGACCACAATATGTCCCTAGTGAGCCTCTAGTTGACTAGCTCGTTGTGATCAACAGATAGTCATGGTTTCCTGGCTATGGAAATTGGATGTCGTTGATAACGGGATCACATCATTAGGAGAATGACGTGATGGACAAGACCCAATCCTAAGCATAGCACAAAGATCGTGTAGTTCGTTTGCTAGAGATTTTCCAATGTCAAGTATCTCTTCCTTAGACCATGAGATCGTGTAACTCCCGGATACCGTAGGAGTGCTTTGGGTGTATCAAACGTCACAACGTAACTGGTTGACTATAAAGGTGCCCTACAGGTATCTCCGAAAGTGTATGTTGGGTTGACACGGATCGAGACTGGGATTTGTCACTCCATGTAAACGGAGAGGTATCTCTGGGCCCACTCGGTAGGACATCATCATAATGTGCACAATGTGACCAAGGGGTTGATCACGGGATGATGTGTTGTGGAACGAGTAAAGAGACTTGCCGGTAACGAGATTGAACAAGGTATCGGTATACCGACGATCGAATCTCGGGCAAGTACAATACCGTTAGACAAAGGGAATTGTATACGGGATCGACTGAGTCCTGGACATCGTGGTTCATCCGATGAGATCATCGTGGAACATGTGGGAGCCAACATGGGTATCCAGATCCCGCTGTTGGTTATTGACCGGAGAACGTCTCGGTCATGTCTGCATGTCTCCCGAACCCGTAGGGTCTACACACTTAAGGTTCGATGACGCTAGGGTTATAAAGGAAGTTTGTATGTGGTTACCTAATGTTGTTCGGAGTCCCAGATGAGATCCCGGACGTCACGAGGAGTGCCGGAATGGTCCAGAGGTAAAGATTTATATATGGGAAGTCCTATTTTGGCCACCGGAAAATGTTCGGGATTTTTCGGTATTGTACCGGGAAGGTTCTAGAAGGTTCTGGAGTGGGGCCCACCTGCATGGGGGGACCCACATGAACGTGGGTAGTGGGGTCAAGGCCCCACACCCCTGGTCAAGGTGCACCAAGATCCCCCCTTAGAAGGAATAAGATCATATCCCGAGGGGATAAGATCAAGATCCCTAAAAAGGGGGGATAACAATCGGTGGGGAAGGAAATGATGGGATTTCTTTCCTCCCACCTTGGCCAATGCCCCAATGGACTTGGAGGGCAAGAAACCAGCCCCTCCACCCCTATATATAGTGGGGAGGCGCATAGGAGCTTTACACAAAGTTCTGGCGCAGCCCTCCCCCTCTCACAAGTTCTCCTCCTCTCCTGCGGTGCTTGGCGAAGGCCTGCAGGATTGCCACGCTCCTCCACCACCACCACGCCGTCGTGCTGCTGCTGGACGGAGTCTTCCCCAACCTCTCCCTCTCTCCTTGCTGGATCAAGGCATGGGAGACGTCACCGGGCTGTACGTGTGTTGAACGCGGAGGTGCCGTCCGTTCGGCACTAGGATCTCCGGTGAGTTGGATCACGACAAGTACGACTCCTTCAACCCCGTTCTCTTGAACGCTTCCGCTTAGCGATCTACAAGGGTATGTAGATGCACTCTCCTTCCCCTCGTTGCTGGTTTCTCCATAGATAGATCTTGGTGATACATAGGAAAATTTTGAATTTCTGCTACGTTCCCGAACACGGCTCCCCTCCCCGAGGACCCAGCGGATACCCGTTTGACGGGGCTGCTAGTCCCGGCACTTTACGTGGTGCCGGAGAAGAAGGCCAAGAAGAAGGCCACAGGAACCCGAAGAAGTTCCCGTCGCCAGGTGGTATCGGACTCATCGTCCGATGGCTCCGAGGCGGACTCCTCCCCCGAAGATGAGGAGGAGAAAGAGGCCTCTCCCCAAGAGGGGGGAGAGAAGAAAAGGAAGGCTTCCCCAGCGCGGGAGGCCGAAGGGTCCAAGAAGGGAAGGACCCTTCCTCCGGACTGCTCCGCCAACGCCGGCGACGGCGACGGGGAGTGGCCCTCAAGGGCCAAGCCCCCGGCAAGATCGTAAGTATCCGGACTCCTGAATGATTTATAATTTCTCTTTGTGCCACGCAGTGTCCTTCTAATGCCGCATACTACCTGTAGTCCGGCCGAGGATGATCTTCCCGCTTCATCCAGTGGGTCCTTGGCTCCGTCGGATGTGGATTCCCTTCCGACCGCCTCAACTCCCCGTGACGCTGACGACGCCGAGGTGGGATCCCAGAAGGGGACCCATCAGGAGGAGGAGGCTCCGGAGGTGCCGCAAGGCAGCCTCCCGGACTTTGCGCCGGACTCCACACCGGAACCAGCAGTGGTTCCAGAGTCCGGCAGGCGGCCCCTTTGTAAGAAGGGCAAGACCGTGACACCGGCGGCCTCCGTCCAATCGGAGGTGCCGGACAACTTGTTGGAGGAGCTCAACGGCGCTTGCATCGAGGAAGAACACCGCACTATAATGAGTGCGGTGATTCAGAAGGTTCAGCTCCCCAAGAGCGGGCTGACCGAAGCCTGCAGCACCCTTCTAACGGGCTTTGAGGTAAGAAATTTAAAATATGTGATGTAATACCGCATAGACAGTAGCCCCTGATGCTCGGTTCGGTGTTCGGAAAGAAAAGCCGGACTGAGGATCTAAAAAGATATACGCAGGAGGTCTAAAAATTATGTCAATATGGGATTGCAGGCTGCGCTGCTGACCTCCGCCGCACTGACTGCGGAGGTCGGAGCTTTGAAGCAGAACCTCGAGCGGTCCGAGAGTGAGCTCGGCCGTGCCAAGAAGCAGCTCGAGGACAGGGAAGGTGAGTAACACCGTGTTAAATCTGTACCTTACAGAAAAGGATTTTGGTTGCAAGAAAAATAACAAGGATAACTTGGGTACTCAAGGGGCCACGAACGAGGTGGCGACCCTGAAGAAGGCGGTGTGTGCGGCCGAACGCAATGCGGCCGCGGAGCGAGCCGAGCGGGAGAAGCAGGAGGTGAGGGTGGCGGAGGTGCAGTAAGAGCTCCAGGTTCTTGTGGAAAAGCACAAGAGTTTGGAGCGCGACTCGAGGACTCGAGAGTCCTAGCTTGCCTCGGCTCTTGAGAGTGCCAAAGCCGCTAAGGCCGAAGCCCACAAGGCCCTCCAGGAGGTGGAAGATTTGAAGAAAATAGCGGCGGGTAAGGCCTTTTTTCATGCAAAGCAAGCATGTGAAAGTGAATTACCTGTTACTTACCCGAATCGGAGCTCTCCAGGAGCGTTTGTAGATCTACCTCACAGTGTGTCCGGTGCCGCCGCATTCTACCGGGCCGAGGAGGGGAGCTCGACGGAGAAGGTCTTCTGGTCTCAGTATGCTGAGGCCGGACATCCGGTGCCCCTTAGCGACCAGCTAAAGCAGCTGGTCGAGCTCCACAAGGTAGCCGAACAGGCCATGAAGGGCCTCATAGTTCGGCTGTGGCCCGGGGAGGCCATGCCTGGGAGCTACTTCGGCTTAGTGCGGCGGCTGGTGGATGTGTGTCCCTAGGTGGAAGTCGTCAAGCGCTCCGCCTGTATTGAAGGTGCCCGTCGGGCCCTTGCCCGTGCAAAAGTGCACTGGGGCAGGCTGGATGCTGAGAAGCTTCTAACAGACGCGCCGCCGGCGGGCAAGGAGTATCATATGCCCGAAATGTACTATAAGAGTGTCCTGAAGGGTGCCCACAAGATTGCGGACATCTGCTCCAAAGATGTAATATTTGATTAGACTCGCAATGTGTTATCTTGTGCGCTGAAAACTTTGTTCATATGCACTAAGCAACGCTTATTAATTTAAAATTTTACCTTCTGTGCGGCCGTTTATAAAATCTGAGAGATGGCAAGTCGCCGGCTTCAGCCCCCATGCCACGAGTGCTGGGGTGCTCGGTATAAACTTGAGCGCTCTTGTTCCCATTTTTGGGTCCATCTAGGGAGGCGCTCAACACGACGAACAAGGCAACCGGACTTATAATGCTTGAACACTCTCACTTAGCCATAGAATTCTATAATTTTAAATTTCGGCGAAGCCCCTAGTATTCGGAAGACCGAGTTCGGGGCGCTATCCACGCCTCGGCCAGACAAAGCCGGTTCCTCGCTCTAAGCGGCATAAGTCTTTAGGGACTCGAAAAGACCTCTCGAACAGCGACCAGCTCTCGCGTTATCATGACGGTCAGTTTTAGCTTTCTCCACTGAGGCACTCGCCTAGCTCAACCGGGGCGCAATCGCAGTGGTTCTCCCTGTGCTACCTTAGCCGATAAAACGGAACGTAAGGTACCAAAACATGGGAGCCGGGCAAACCCATCTATTGACCCAAGACATGATTTGAAGCCGATGCATATAATGCTATAAGTTCGGGGTGCCGCACTTGGGAAAGTGTTCGGACTTATCACACCATAATGCGGGGAACTTAAGCCCCTCGTGAATTCGGCCGTACCAAAGTGTACGGATGCAGGATGTCGTAAATGAACATATATATATATATATAAAAGGAAATGCAGCTATAAGCAAAGAGCGATGCATTGTTTGTTCAGAAATACTGCTATGAATGCAGAGCAATACAAATAGTGCGGTAAGGAAGGGGTTGGACTATTAAACATGTCCCCCTCCAGGGGTGGGCTGCGGAATGGTGTATTAAACAGATTTAATGCTCGTAATGGAGACCACCTGAGTGTTCGTCGTAGCCTTTCTCCTTCCCTGGCTGTTGCATCGTCAGTTCGGCAGGTCTACTGTCAGACAAGGCCTCTGGTGAACGGAGTCCTGTGGGTAAGAAAAAGAAAAAAGAAAAAGAGCGACACACTTGGGAGCCCCTGGTGTGGTTGAGCCGCACTCTGGGCCTGTCATGGTCGTGCCCCTCCCCATATGCCCATGGTATCTCCAGAGCGTAATGATGTACGCGAAGGACTAGTCTTGCAATCATGCAAGGGCTGGGGTTGGAGCCGCACTGCTATGCGTGCTCGGAAAGGGCCAGGTGGTCTTGTTGTACGTTACTCCGGGCGCGTTTGGCCATGTCCGGTCGCTTAACGGCCGGACTCGAAAATTGCCTTAAGAGGCTGCTCTGTACTTCTGCCACGAGAGCCGCTGTGTGTTCCTCCGTTTGGAGGGAGCGTTCCGTGTTTCCATTGACCGTGATGACTCCTCGAGGGCCTGGCATCTTGAGCTTGAGGTATGCATAATGCGGCACCGCGTTGAACTTTGCAAACGTGGTCCGTCCGAGCAGAGCATGATAGCCGCTGCGGAACGGGACTATATCAAAGATTAATTCCTCGCTTCAGAAGTTATGCGGGGATCCGAAGACCACTTCCAGTGTGACTGAGCCTGTACAATTGGCCTCTACACATGGTATGACGCCTTTGAAGGTCATCTTTGTAGGTTTAATCCTTGAGGGGTCTATGCCCATCTTGCACACTGTATCCTGATAAAGCAGGTTTAGGCTGCTGCCACCGTCCATCAGGACTCTGGCAAGGTGAAATCCATCGACAATTGGGTCTAAAACCAATGCGGCGAATCCACCATGGCGGATACTGGTGGGGTGGTCCCTTCGATCAAAAGTGATCGGGCAAGAGAACTATGGATTGAACTTCGGGGCGACTGGCTCCATCGCATATACATCCCTAAATGCACGCTTCCGCTCCCTCTTGGATATATGGGTTGTGTATATCATGTTTACCGTCCGCACTTGTGGGGGGAAACCCTTCTGTCCTCTACTGTTCGGCGGCCGGGTCTCTTCCTCGTCATCGCTATGCAGCCCCTTGTCGTTGTTTTCGGCAATTAACTTGCCCGCCTGCTTGAATACCCAACAATCCCTGTTAGTGTGATTAGCTGGCTTTTCACGGGTGCCATGTATCTGGCAAGAGCGGTCGAGTATTCGGTCCAAATTGGATGGACCCGGGGTGGTTCTTTTGAATGGCTTCTTCCGCTGACCGGGTTTAGAGCCTCTGAATCCGGCGTTGACTGTTGTATCCTCAGTGTTATCACCGTTAACGCGGCGTTTGTTTTTGTTTCGACGCGACCTGCCACTGTGGTCCTTAGTATCCGGACTGCCAGCATTTTTGCTGAGGTTGTTACTGCGGGCTAGCCAGCTGTCCTCCCCCGCACAGAAGCGGGTCATGAGTGATGTGAGGGCTGCCATGGATTTCGGCTTTTCCTGTCCTAGGTGTCGGGCCAGCCACTCATCGCGGATGTTGTGTTTGAAGGCTGCGAGGGCCTCTGCATCCGGACAGTCGACGATTTGATTTTTCTTTGTTAGGAACCGTGTCCAGAATTGTCTGGCCGATTCGTCTGGCTGCTGAATTATGTGGCTCAGGTCATCGGCGTCTGGTGGTCGCACATATGTGCCCTGGAAGTTGTCAAGGAATGCGGCTTCCAGGTCCTCCCAGCACCCAATTGACTCTGCTGGCAAGCTATTAAGCCAATGCCGAGCTGGTCCTTTAAGCTTGAGTGGGAGATATTTGATGGCGTGGAGATCGTCACCGCGGGCCGTATGGATATGAAGGAGATAGTCTTCGATCCAAACCACGGGGTCTGTTGTGCCATCGTAGGATTCGATGTTTACGGGTTTAAACCCTTCAGGGATTTGATGATCCATTACTTCATCTGTGAAGCATAGTGGGTGTGCGGCGCCTCTATACTGGGCAATATCACGACGTAGCTCAAGAGAGCTTTGTCTACTGTGTTCGGCCCGACCGGAGTTGTTGTATCCGGCACGACGGTAGTCGTCGTGCATCATGGGGCACCCACGTGATCCGTAGATCGATCTTGATTGTCTTGCCTTGTCCTCCAATATGTCTCGCAAGTCCGGCGCATTCCCCCGTGGCTTCGCATTTTTCGAGCGGTGCGGGGGTACAGTTCTGGTGGAGGGCCTAGATGCCTCTCTGTCGCGGCCATGAGGAGGTCGGTCTGCCGTATTGTGCACTGGTGATGAGGGTTTATACTCCTCCTCCTCTAATTGGGGGAGCATCTTGCGTTTTGGGTAGCTTTTGGAGGGGCGTTCTAGTTCATGCTCTTCGGCCGCGAGGACCTCGGCCCATCTGTCGGTCAGCAGGTCTTGATCAGCTCTAAGCTGTTGCTGCTTTTTCTTTAGGCTGTTTGCCGTGGCCATAAGCCTGAGTTTAAAACGCTCTTGTTCGACGGGATCCTCGGGCACGACAAATTCGTCATCGTTGAGGCTTGCCTCATCTTCGGAGGGAGGCATGTAATTGTCATCCTCGACCTCTTCGTCTGCCGCTCTGTCGTGAGGGCTGGCTTCTGCGTCCTCCTGCGCTGAATCTTGCTGGAGGGGGTTGTCTTCGACACTCTCTGGGGTGTTATTAGCTCCGGTGCTGGAATCTCCATTCTTGCTGTGGCGGGATTTAGAGCGGCGCCGCTGACGTCGGCGCTTGGGCTGTTTCTTAGGGGAATCTGCCTCCGCTACTTCTTCGCCGTTCCCATCCTTTGGGATGTCCACCATGTATATGTCGTATGACGAGGTGGTCTTCCAGTGCCCCGTAGGCGCTGGTTCTTGGTTGTCTCAGGCATCGTCATCCATACCGTCGATGTCTTTGGAGTCATAGTCTAGCATGTCGGTTAGATCGTCGACAGTGGCTACAAAGTGGGTGGTGGATGGTTTTGAATTTCTTCGTCATCCGCATCCCAACCGTCCTGACCGCAATCCGGCCAGGGCTCTCCTGATAACGAGAGATGTTTTAGCGAATTCAGGATGTCATCAAAGGGTGAGTGCTAAAAGATGTCCGCGGCGGTGAACTCCATGATCGGCGCCCAATCAGATTCGATTGGCAGGGGCGCAGGAGGTTCGGAGTCCGGCAAGGAGTCCGGCACCTCAGAGTCACGAGCTTTACAAGGGACAAGGTCAGTATTCGGCTCCATCGATGTAGAGATTGCAGCTCCCGAGGCGGTGTCCAACCACCTGTCCTCGATCTGCGCGGTCGGCTCCGAACTAGGGGTCGGAGTGGACTCATGTGCGGCCTACAGGGCATTGTCCGGCCGCAGAGCTAAATCATGCCCATCGTGACAGTGCGGCATGCTCGGCTGTGGCTCGAATCCATCGAAGATCAAGTCTCCGCGGATGTCGGCCGTGAAGTTTAGGCTTCCAAATCTGACCTGATGGCCAGGGGCGTAGCTTTCGATCTGCTCCAGACGGCCAAGCGAATTGGCCCGCAGTGCAAAGCCGCCGAACACGAAGATCTGTCCGGGGAGAAAAGCTCACCCTGGACTATGTGGTTGTTGATGATTGAAGGAGCCATCAAGCCTATTGGTGAAGACACAGAGGAGCTCTCAATGAAAGCACCAATGTCGGTGTCAAAACCGGCGGATCTCGGGTAGGGGGTCCCGAACTGTGCGTCTAGGCGGATGGTTACAGGAGACAAGGGACACGATGTTTTTACCCAGGTTCGGGCCCTCTCGATGGAGGTAAAACCCTACTCCTGCTTGATTAATATTGATAATATGGGTAGTACAAGAGTGGATCTACCACGATATCAAGGAGGCTAAACCCTAGAAGCTAGCCTATGGTATGATTGTTGTAATGGTTGTTCGTCCTACGGACTAAAACCCTCTAGTTTATATCGACACCAGAGAGGGCTAGGGTTACACAGAGTCGGTTACAATGGTAGGAGATCTACATATCCGTATTGCCAAGCTTGCCTTCCACGCCAAGGAAAGTCCCATCCGGACACAGAGTCTTCAATCTTGTATCTTCATAGTCTTGGAGTCCGGTCGATGACGATAGTCCGGCTATCCGGACACCCCCTAGTCCAGGACTCCCTCACTCCTATACATTGCCGCCACGAGCCGAGTAGTCAACACAGTCATTGTAGTCAAGCGCAAAGAGGAAGGGAAGGCAATCCCTGTCCAGAGACCGGTATATTACCTGAGCGATGTACTGTCGACCTCCAAGCAGAACTACCCTCACTACCAGAAGATGTGCTACGGCGTGCACTTTGCCGCCAAGAAGTTGAAGCCTTACTTTCAAGAGCATCCAATTACTGTGGTGTGCACAGCCCCGCTGGCCGAGATCATCGGGAGCCGAGACGCTTCTAGCCGAGTGGCCAAATGGGCCATAGAGTTGGCTCCCTACACCATCTACTACCAGCCCCGCACCACCATCAAGTCGCAAGCGCTGGCCGACTTCGTCATCAACTGGGCCGAGACCCAGTACCTGCCGCCAGCGCCCGACTCCACCCATTGGCGGATGCATTTTGACGGCTCCAAGATGCGCACCGGCTTGGGAGCCGGCCTTTTCCTCACTTCCCCTAAAGGTGACAAGCTCAAGGATGCAATGCAGATCCACTTCGCCGCCTCCAACAACGTCGCCGAATACGAGGCGCTCATTCACGGGCTCCGGCTTGCCAAAGAAATCGGCATTCGCTGGATCCTATGTTACGGCGACTCTGATTTGGTGGTCCAGCAGTCATCTGGTGACTGGGACGCCAAAGATGCGAACATGGCGAGCTACCGCTTCCTAGTGCAGCAACTCAGCGGATACTTCGAGGGATGCGAGTTCCTTCATGTGCCAAGAAATGAGAACGACCAAGCAGACGCCTTGGCACGAGTCGGCTCCACCCGCCAAGCAATACCGTCCGGCGTCGCTCTTCAGCGCCTCCTTAAGCCGTCTATCAAGCCTCCACCAGAATCAGACTCCATCTTTGTGCCGGCTCTCCCCGAAGAAGTCGGATCCGTCTCAAGAGCCGCAACAGACGGCCCCAAGAAAGTCGCAGTCGAAGCCAGCCCGGGGACTTCGGAACCCGGCCCGGGGACTGCGGCAACCGGCCCGAAGACCTCAGAACTCGGCCCGGGGACTGTGCCAGTCGGCCCAGGGACTGCCCCAGTCGGCCCGGGGACAGCGCCAGTCGTCCCGGGGACTTCGTCAACCCAGCAAGCGGCCGCAGACTCCAGCCCGCCGCCTCCCAGCCCAGCCGCCCCTTTCCAAGTCGCAGTGGTGGCGGTTGAAGAAATAGCAGCACCCTCATGGGCGCAGCCCATCCTCAAGTTTCTAGTGAACAAAGAGATGCCAACTGATGAAATCTTGGCTCGACAAGTGCAACGCCGAGCGGCAGCCTACACCATAATCAATAGAGAGCTGGTCAGGCACAGCGTCACTGGTGTCTACCAGCGCTGCGTAGAGCCAGAGCAAGGCCAAGCAATTCTCAAAGACATCCATCAAGGCGAGTGCGGCCACCATGCGGCTTCAAGAGCACTCGTCGCCAAAGCCTTTCGGCACGGCTTATTCTGGCCAACTACCCTGGAAGAGGCCAAGGAATTAGTCCAAAAATGCAAGGGGTGCCAGAAGTTCCGCTCCAAGCCGCTTCAGCCGGCTTCTGCACTAAAGACAATCCCCATCGCCTGGCCCTTTGCAGTTTGGGGCCTGGACATGGTGGGACCATTCAAGACGGCACGAGGCGGCCTAACTCATCTGCTTGTCGCGGTGGACAAGTTCACCAAGTGGATAGAAGCAAAGCCCATCAAGAAGTTGAATGGTCCGACTGCAGTGACTTTTATCGCCGACATCACGGTTTGGTACGGCATTACCGCACAGCATCATCACCGACAATGGCATAAATTTTGCCAAAGGCGCCTTGGACCGTTTCTGCGCGACGCAGGGCATCCGACTGGACTTAGCGTCCATTGCCCATCCACAGTTAAACGGCCAGGTGGAGTGAGCAAACGGCCTCATCCTATCTGGCATCAAGCCTCGACTGGTCGAACCACTCGAGCGTTCGGCCGACTATTGGCTTGAGGAACTACCAGCCGTCCTCTAGAGTCTGCGCACGACTCCAAACAAGTCAACCGGCTTCACGCCTTTCTTCCTTGTCTACGGTGCCGAAGTCGTCATCCCGACGGACATAGAATTCGAATCTCCGCGAGTCACCATGTACACCAAAGAGGAAGCAGAAGAAGCACGTCAAGATGGTGTCGATCTGCTGGAAGAAGGCCGGCTGTTGGCACTCAGCCGGTCCAGCATCTACCAGTAGAGTCGGCGCCGATACTACAACAGGAAGGTCAGGCCGAGATCTTTCCAAGAGGGCGACCTTGTGCTCCGACTGATCCAGCGAACAGCCGGCCAGCACAAGTTGTCGGCGCCTTGGGAAGGCCCCTTCATCATCACAAAGTGCTGGGCAACGACTCCTACTACCTAATCGACGCCCAAAAGCCCCGAGCATGCAAGAGGGACGACTCCGGCAAAGAGTTGGAACGGCCATGGAACACAAATCTTCTCCGAAGATTTTACAGTTGATGCAGTATGTACCACACTATCCTTTGTATTAAAGTACCGAGACTTTGGGCCCCCCGAGACGAGCTCGGGGACTGCCCTTTTTGTTATCTGTATGATAAGGATTATTCCCTCGAATATGCTACTTTTTGTTATGCCGCTCGGCACCGGGTTCGACTATTCGGCCCATGGACTCGCCGTCTTGCACTATGAAATGCTTCCTGCAGTCGGACAAGTAGCGTGCGGCGCTTAAGCCGTCTCCTGTCAGAAGCCGCAGCTCGCAGAGCGACTGTTGGTAGGCAGAGAGTAAGCAAGAATGAGCGCCCACACGAAAAAATGGCTAAGGACTCAAAGCATAAGCATAGCCCAAGCCGGCTTCCAGCCTCTCTTTGCAGAGCCGACTCTCGAATAGTCGGCTTGCCGCCTCCTATCCAACTTGTTAAAAGACTCTAAAAAAGGCCAAGTACTTGCCTTACCTAAAGTAGCCAAGCATTTGACTCACCGGCAGTCCGCAGAGCGGTTGTCCGTCTGACAAAACGGCGACTGTGGGAAGGCGGCAAAGGAAAAAGCCAAAAGAGCGACGAGCAAGGAAAGATAGAAGTCATATTGATATTTACATAACTTAGGCCTCTGGCCAAATTCAAAATACACCCCGCGAGTGAAATTGTGCAAATTAACAAGTTCTTCAAAGATTATGAAAACAGATAGAAAGGCGGCAGCCTAAGAAGCGGCAGATGGGTTCGGAGGGTCGGAGGAGATGGCGGTGTCAGGCGCCGGGGCGGCCGGCTGGGCAGTCTCGGCTTGATAGCCTCCGGTGGCAGACGGCTTAGTCGGACGCGGCTTGTTGCTGGAGGCACGGTCGAGCTGAGGCTGGTCGCCCGCTCCGCCTTCTGGCGCCTCCGTCTCGCCTCCGTCCTCCGCCTCGTCTCCCTCCTCGGCACTGGAGCCGATCACCTCCGCCACTCCTCGTCGTAGTCCGGGTTCATACTAAACCACTTCAGCGGCACCTCCTCACCGTTTGCGGCCCGCTCAGGAACGAAGACGCTGGTGTCGGTGTAGTCGGCAATCGCCGCTGCATGCTCGACGAGGGCGCCTTCCATAGCTACCATCTCTGCCTGCGCCTCTAACCGGAACGCGGCCAGCCGGTCCAGGTCCAGCCCTGGGTACCAAGCCTTGACGAATTCCAAGGCCCGGTGCACTCCAGCCCGGGCCGAGGAACCCTTCCAAGCCTCAAGACGGCCAGCTGTGACCTCCAGCCAGTCGGCAGTCCGACTGGGAGTGCGCAGAGCCGGCATGTCTGGCCACAGGGCGGCAATCGCCTGGGCCCCGACACGTTGAAGCCAGCGCAGCTACTGATGGGCCGGCCATAGACGAGTCTCGATGATCAGGAGCTGCTCGTCGATGGTCAGGGGGGCGTTGGCGGCGATCTCCGCACCATTTGCCCTCCGCGCCTCGCGATCAGCCTCGATGGCTCGGGTGACCTCCTGCGAGTGGCCAGGGAAGAAGTCTGCCAAAACAAAAAGAAGCAAGAGAAAGAGTCAGGAGTCGGCCTGACTTGCAGTCGGCGGCTCAAAGGAAGAAAGCAAAGAAGGTCACCGTCGACGATGTCTTCGATCTCATGGAAGCCGGAGGTCAGCATCGCCTCCTTGTCGGTCCAGGAGGAGCGCTCGCTCTCAAACTCGGCCAGGAGAGTGGTCTCTCTCTGCTCCGCCTCGTCCTGCACCTTCTTGAGCAGCTCTTTCTACTCCGCCAGCTGCGCGGCCAGCAGGTCGCGCTTTGTGGCGAGCTTGCCGCATTCCTCCTCCTTGGCATGTAGGGCAGTGCTGACTTCGCCCAACCGTTCCTGCAGAGCGGCATTGGCCTCTAAAGAACAAAGGGGAAAGATGTTAAGTCGTCAGCAAAGAAGATCGCCGAGAAGATCCGGCCCGACTGCTCAGCAGTCAGCCCGAATCTCGGGGACTACAGTCCGCGGGTGCGCCAGCGCGCCCCCACGAAAAAGAAGATGGACCTACTCCGGCTCTCTGACAAGTCGGCAGTCCGCTTCCCCAGCTGCTCAATGTTGCGGTTGAAGGCAGTGAATCGGAGGTTGTGATACTCCTGTGATAAACAAACAGACAAAGGTGAATATCTGGAACTCACCAGATGAAGTTCCGGGCCGCCTGCTCAGCAGCCGGCCCGAAACTTGGGGACTACACCCAGTGGGTGCGCTGGCGCGCCCCCACAAAGAAAGATGAGAAAAAACAAAGTCAAAGAAAAAGAAAGCATACCCGTATAGCTGCTCGCGACGCCAGATGCGCCTTGGTGCAGCCCTGGATGGCCTCGCCCTCGGCTCGCAGTTTCGCCTGGACGTCCAGGAGCGCCTGTTTCAGCGGACCGTCGCCGCCTCCTCACACCCACCCAGTAGGCACGACACTTGTCGCCTTGGCATCTGGGATGGCCGAGATGGCGGCGCCGGCCTCTATGGGGCGTGGCGCCAAAATCGCCTTCTCAGGGCGACGGCGCGCTGGTGAGGCGACTTGAAGGAGCAGCCTCGCCACCGCCTCGTCTTCAGTTGCCGGCACTGGCGGGCCTGCTGGTTGCTTGCCATGCGCGCTCCCCGACGACGGCGGAGGCGGCGGTGGCGGCGTGACCGTGCCCGACGCGGAAGCCTCACCATCATCCATCTCCATGATGGGATTCTCCCCGCCGGCTTCTCCAGTCTGCCCCATGAAGTCTGGGGGCGGTGGTGCGGAGTTCAGCGGGACAACAAGCAGCGCCGACTGGCCGTGTGCGGCCTCCTCGGCTCGCCGTCTTGCTACGACGGTGGCTTCGGCCTCCTCCAGTTTCTTCTGGGCGGAGGCCGCCGCCTTCTCGGCCTCCGCCTTCTCCAGGCGGTCGGCCTCCTCCTCGTCGCGCTTCTCCCGCGTGTTTCGTTCCGTCGCCTCCCGGAGATCGGCGGCGGGGTTAATCCGTCGAGTATTGGCGGACGTCTCGGCCGACCCCATGACAGAGGGGACGGCGACCCTCTCAAGGGAAAGAGGGGCCCTGAAGCAAAGAAGGAGTGTAAAAGACTCAAAAAATATTCATCAAAGAAAACAAGACGAAGGCAGAGAGCACTTACGCAGAGACTAGTGGCGGCTTCTTCACTTACTTACAGAAGCGGCTGGCCTTCGTGACCGCCTCCTCCCGCTTGGTCGCGGCGGCCGCCCCCTTGAACTTCTTCGGCCGGCCTCCGAGCGAACTCGGCCCGGCCCGGCGCTTCTTCGCGCCGACATGACCAGCAAAGCCAGCGGAGGAACTCGCGCCTAGATGGCCGGCTTTTGATTGGCGGCGCGGGGCGACTTCCCCTTCGGCGTTGTTGTCTGGCCAGTCGGCGAAGGTCGCCGAGGGCCTGAATCCGCCTTCCGCTCCTCCTCTTCTGCCTTCGGCGTCGGCCTCCATTGCCGCCGCCCCCAAGTCGGGATCATCAACATCGCTCTCCGCCCGATCGGGAGCAAACTCATGAGGCGGTCCCGTGGCGCCGGCTGCAGGCTGGATGAGGGGGTTCTGACTCGAAGAAACCAAGAGGATCAGAAGTCGGAATTGGCTGCAGAAGAAAAACAGAGGAACAAAAGATATGACTTACCACAGGCGGGGGGTTGGCATGTGAGTATGGCTCTTTGCCGAACTACCAACCTTCCGCGAGCTCGCAGTTCGCGATGTGATTCACCATATCTGCCACCTCCGTGTGGGGCATGTCCCTGGTGTACATCCGACTCGGGTCTCGGTGGTCGCTCATCTGACTAATCAGATGAGGTCGGCCTTGGAGAGGGAGGACTCGGCACGCCACGAAGGCGGCCAGCAAGTCGGCCCCGACCAGGCCTTCCGACTGCGTCATCACTCGGAGTCGCGCGACGGCGGCGGCACCTACGGGAGTCAGCGTCTTGGCCCAATGGGACTAGCTGGGAAGCCTCCCAGCCGGCACGCCGGCTTTGTAGGGCGGCAGGTTGACCTAGTCCCCTTCTGTGGCAACGTTCTTCACATAGAAGTACGATCGCTGCCACATCTTCACCGACTTGATTAGCGCGATGGAGGGGAATGGATTGTCGGCGGTTGACCTGCGCATGGCGATGAAGGCGCCGCACTGAGCCGGCACGCCAGCGACGTGCGTGCCAAGCTTGGATTGAAAGAACTCTCCCCACAGCTCGATGGTGGAGAGAACGCCAAGAAAACCCTCACACAGGGTGGCGAAGGCGGCCAGCAGCACCACCGTGTTCGGAGTGAGGTGGTGCGGCCGGAGCCCATTGAACTCCAAGAAGGAGCGGAAGAAGCCGCTCGCCGGTAGGCCCAGGCCGCGCATGAGGTGCGAGCGGAATATGACCCGCTCTCCCTCCTCCGGCGCCGGCCTTATTTCCCCCGCCGACGCGGCGCGAGCTCGCACTAGGTTCGCGCCGGGGAGCCGGCGCGTCTTGCGGAGGTGCTCGATGAGGTCGTCGTCCATCGAAGAGCCGTCCCACACGCCGGAGCGCAAGGCAGGAGCCACGGCGGCGGAGGAGGAACTCATCGCTGTGGGTGCGGCGCGGCTTGGTGCGACGATGGTAAGAAGAAGAAGAGGCAAGAGGAAGCGGGGGAGCAGGGAGGAATGGGCGCGCGTGTTTCGCCGTCCCACTCCCCCCGCCTACTTATAGGCATGTATGCTGAGAAGCCGATGCGGCGGCGTGGGATTAACAACGCCCGGGACCCCACGCCCCCCACGATTTACCCCACGAAGTTACTGCGCGCAGTAACGACATGGGAAACCCAATCGTCCGTGCAGCCGCAACGGATCCGTTCGCGGGCCGAGGCGCGGTAGTGGCGAGCCCCGCCCGACGGCCTGTCCCATTGCGCGCGTGGGGTGGGCACCCTGCCCCTGCCGCGTGGCGCCGCGTGACGGATCCGCGGCAAGCGGCCGCGGGGAAGCATATCAGGCACGCCGCCTGGTTCCCGCCGCGGCTTTCAAAACTCCTTAGGGAGCAAGACGGCCCTCAGTGAATCTGACTCCAGCTAGTCGGCTTGAAGCAAGACGGCCCTCTTTAAATCCAACTCCAGCTGTAAATCCAACTCCAACCAGTCGGCTTGAAGGGAGACGGCCAGCAAGGCCTGAATTCCCCCCACCAGAAGAATGAAACTGTTGAGGCCCCACGACGTATCACCCTTGGAGCCTCACCAGCTTCGGGGACTACTGTCGGAGTAATGGGCCACGGGTAGGCAAACCCGAGTCCCAGAACCTTTCAAGACATCGGGCAGGCTACGCCACGCGAGTCCAAGAGGCGGCTCCAAGATAAGCCGAGTACAGGAGGCGACTCCAAGATAAGCCGAGTCCAAGAGGCGGCTCCAAGATAAGCCGAGTCCAGGAGGCGACTCCAAAATAAGCCAGGTCCCAGAGGCGACTTCAAAGAGGCCGACTATGGGGTGTCGGCCTGCAACTCCAACCACCCTGTTATTTAAAGGCAGGCATGGCCATAGTGTGCCGTACCAACGGAGATCTCCGTCTGGCGCGGCACTGTTGCCATGCCGGCCCTGACATCAGCTCCTGAGGGCGGAGCCCTGTGCCCACGACGGCCTGTCTGTACGGCCCGAAGACGGCAGGGCCTACCAGTCAGCGGGAGTACTGAAGATGGCAAGAGCACCAAGAGTCGGACCCATTGGGAATCGGCCCCCAGGAGTCGGCCGGCCCCTCCCATGAGCCCCACACGCCATTAACCAGACACAAAGGGGGAATGGCAACAGTGATCGCCCGTCAGGCGGTGGCACTGTTGCCATGACCCCATGATCGAGCCAGCGTCATTAGAAGCAGGACTACAGTAATCTGTAGCTGGCAAGACCCGCCCACGGCGGACACGGGCTGATGCCCCTGTACCAGGCCAGTCGGCAGGACCCACAAGTCGGCGGGCCCCAGTAGTCGGCGGAGAAGACGGCGCCTGAGAGACAGATGGCTGGGACCCGCACCCAGCCGGTTTTACCATTGTATCCCTGGGGGGTAGACCTATATAAACCCCCCAGGGCACCCATGCAAAGGGTTCGAATCCATTAGCACTAGACAGACCATATAGGAAGGAGAGAGCTAACCTTGCCTTCTCCTACCTCCAGAAACAGCTCAAGGAGCATCCTTATACTCACTTTGCCTTAGTGATCATGCGGAGACCCCGCAGAGCAGCAGTAGGGGTGTTATCTCCATGGAGAGCCCCAAAGCTGGGTAAGATCCGCCGGCGTGCATGTCTTCGCCTCATCCCGTTTCCAGGCACCGGCGATGTTCTACTCGCCCCCACCATGATAAGCCATCCTTTGGTATATGTCGCACCCAACCCCCGACAGGCTTCTCAACCAATGTCCAAACTTGATTTCTCTCAAAGTTGTGTAGCTCTTCATGCATAGCATTTATCCAATCCGGATCTTCCAATGCTTCTTCAACCTTCATAGGTTCATTTCTAGAGATGAATGAATAGTGTTCACAAAAGTTAGCTAAACGAGTTTTAGAGCGAGTGATTCTCCCGGTTTGGATATCATTGTAGATTTGCTCGATGGGATGGTCTTTAGAAATTCTTACTCGAACTCGTGAAAGCTTTTGCTTGGATCTTGGTTGAACATCTTCTTCATCTTGTTCTTCTTCTTGGCCTTCTTCATTGTTGACGTCGTCGTTCTCTTGTCGTGGTGGAGAATGAGGTTGTCGACGTTCATCTTGGTGTACTTCCTCGTTTTCTTCATCTTGGTGTGTCCCACTTGTGGATGCTTCCATTTCAACTCTTGGTTCACCTTGTCGTGAGGTAGAAGCTTCCACTTGGACGGATGAGGTACTCTCCTTCACCTCCGTTGGACGAATCTTGCCAATAGACAAGTCTTGGATTGCTTCCGAGGGGTCTTTGTCTCCTACATCAATTGGCAATTGCTCTACCTTCGAGCCGTTAGATTCATCAAACTTCACATCTACCGTCTCTTCAACCTTTCGGGTGAAATTGTTGTAGAAACTGTAAGTGTGAGAGTTTGAGCCATAACCAAGTAGGAAACCTTCATGAGACTTAGGAGCAAATTTAGAACGACGATGCTTATCAAGAATGTAGCACTTTGAGCCGAATACTCGGAAGTATCCAACTTGGGGTTTGTTACCGGTGAGGAGCTCGTACGCCGTCTTGCCGAGTAGCTTGTGAAGATACAAGCGATTTGTCGCGTGACAAGCTGTCTCAACCGCTTCTGCCCAAAAGTGCTTTGGCGTCTTGTACTCATCAAGCATTGTTCTCGCCATTTTGATGAGCGTCCGGTTCTTCCTCTCAACAACTCCATTTTGTTGAGGTGTGTATGCGAGAACTCATGTGAAATCCCTTCTTCGCCAAGAAAGGTGTCCACATTTGCATTCTTGAACTCCGTTCCATTGTTGCTGCGAACATTCTTGATCTTCACTTCAAATTGATTTTGGGCCTTCCTAGCAAAGTTTTTGAAGATCTTTTGGACCTGCGATTTGTCATTGAGAAAGAACACCCACGTAAATCTTGAAAAATCATCAACTATAACTAGACCAAAAGAATTTCCACCGAGGCTTTTGTAGGCGTTGGGACCAAAAAGATCCATGTGAAGTAGCTCGAGTGGCCTCCTTGTGGTCATGATGTTCTTCACAGGATGCCTTCCTCCAACTTGTTTACCTGCCTGACAAGCACTGCAAAGTCTATCCTTATCAAATATGACATCGTTAACACCAAGGATATGATTTACTTTAATAAGCTTGTCAAGGTTTCACATACCAACATGACCTAATCGTCTATGCCATAACCAACCTTTAGAGGATTTAGCGATGAAGCAAGTTCTAGGTTGAGCCTTTTTAGTGAAATCAACTATGTAAAGATCACCTCTGCGTATACCGGTAAAGACCATTTTATGATTATCTCTATGAAACACTTGGCAATCTACTTCAGTAAATAGGACACTGAAACCGAAATCAGCAAGTCTAGATACTGAAAGTAAATTGTAGCCAAGAGATTCAACGAGCATGACATTTTGTATGGAGCTATCATGTGATATGGCCACCTTACCGAGGCCAACCACCTTACCCTTTGAGTTGTCACCGAAAGTGACATACTTTCAAGGACCGTCATTTTCAGCAAGCTCACGAAACATACCTTTATCTCTGGTCATGTTGTCGGTACATCCACTATCAAGAACCCATTCCTTTCCTCCTGCCATATATCCCCGAAGATTTGCCATAAGACCAAAGTGTCTCATTGCATCATCAAGATCAAAGTCACTATCATCATCCTCATCATAGTATCCATGTTCGACATCGTCATGTGGTGGATCAAATCCTAGAGAGGGTGATTCATTAGAGTGAGTTTGACAATGATATTCTTTATGGATTTTAATAGCTTCGGAAATAATATCATTAATAATTCCAACATCTCCTTTGGTACGCATAAGGTTTGTAAGCTTGAATAGAAAATCACCAAACATAGGATCATTGGAGTTCATTTTACTCAAGGCAATAGACTTATGGAGAATTTCATCTAGATTTTTCAAGGAATAATTTGCAAAAACATTTCTCAAGTAAGTTACATATGGTGTAGGCACACTTAAGAGTAGGTAAACTTCCAATCAAGTTTCTAGGCAAGCCTCTAGTGATAAGATTAACAGTTCTAAGATTGCGAATCATGTCAATTGACTCATCAATGGTAGGATGCATAGAATCAACACGAGGTGCACAAGGGCTAGCAATGTAGTTGCTCAAATGATATTCATTGCAAATCACAAGCATCTCATTTTTCCACTCATGAAAGTACTCACCATCAAGTATAGGCACTCTATGTCTAAGACTCCCCAAAGTAGACTCATCCATCTTCCTCCAATGGTGTTTAAACCAAGGAAATGGAGACCAAAGCTCTGATACCAATTGAAAGGATCGAGAAGAGGTGTCTAGAGGGGCTGATTAGACACTAACTGAGAAAAGGTGCAGTTTTTAAATTCTTTAAGTTGAAGTGGAGTTTTCGCAAAAGTTTAACAATCACAATACATATCAAGCAAGCATGTAAAGAGTATACAATCACAATACTTGCAAGAATGCAAAGGGATGGGATTGGAGTGTGCAAACGCAATTTGGAGACACGGAGATTTTTGAGACGTGGTTCTGACAGGTGGTGCTATCGTACATCCACGTTGATGGAGACTTCAACCCACGAAGAGTAACGGCTGCGCGAGTCCACGGAGGGATCCACCCACGAAGGGTCCACAAAGAAGCAACCTTGTCTATCCCACCATGGCCGTCGGCCACGAAGGACTTGCCTCACTAGGGTAGATCTTCACAAAGTAGGCGATCTCCTTGCCCTTACAAACTCCTTGGTTCAACTCCACAATCTTGTCGGAGGCTCCCAAGTGACACCTAGCCAATCTAGGAGACACCACTCTCCAAGAAGTAACAAATGGTGTGTTGATGATGAACTCCTTGCTCTTGTGCTTCAAATGATAGTCTCCCCAACACTCAACTCTCTCTCACAGGATTTGGATTTGGTGGAAAGAAGATTTGAGTGGAAAGCAACTTGGGGAAGGCTAGAGATCAAGATTCATATTGTAGGAATGGAATATCTTGGCCTCAACACAAGTGTAGGAGGTTCTCTCTCTCAGAAAATGTATGTTGGAAGTGTAGGCATGTTCTGATGGCTCTCTCCATGAATGAAGAATGGGTGGAGGGGTATATATATCCTCCACACAAAATCTAATCGTTACACACAACTTACCAATCTTGGTGGGACCGAATTGAGAAACTCGGTCAGACTGATTCAGCAAATAATGTGACCGTTAGGATTTTCGGCGGGACCGACATGCAACTCGGTAGGACTGATACGATTAGGGTTAGGGCAAAATGTAATCTCAATGAGACCGATTACGCAAACTCGGTGGGACCGATTTTGGTTATCAGCTAACCAGAGAGTTGGTCAGGCAAACTCGGTGGGACCGATTCACCCATCTCGGTTGAACCAAAATGTTACGAAGAGGAACAGAGAGTTTGCATTGCAATCTTGGTAGGACTGATTACACAAACTCGATAGGACCGATTTGGGTAATGGACATACATAGAGAGATTACAATCCCATCTTGGTGAGACCGAGATCCCTATCGGTGAGATCAATTTGCCTAGGGTTTGTGGTAGTGGATATGACATCTGAACTCGGTGGCGCCGGATAAAAAGAATTGGTAGGGCCGAGTTGGACTTTTGGTTTGGGTCATATGTGGATGTGAGAAGGTAGTTGAGGGCTTTGGAGCATATCACTAAGCACTTTGAGCAAGCAAGCCATTAAGCAACACCTCATCCCTTCTTGATAGTATTGGCTTTTCCTATAGACTCAATGTGATCTTGGATCACTAAAATAGAAAATGTAGAGTCTTGTGCTTGGAGCTTGAGCCAACCCTTTGTCCTTAGCATCTTGAAGGGGTTCCACATCCTCTAGTCCATGCCACTTCATTGTTGAACTTATCTGAAACATACTAGGTAAAAGTGTTAGTCCAACAAGAGATATGTTGACATTAATTACCAAAACCACCCAGGGACCACTTGTGCTTTCACCGGCTGGTCCAATCGGCTGGATGCTAGAAGGCGGCAAGGCCCAAAAAGCGGCCTTGATGCGGGTCGACTCATAGTAGGCAGCCACCGGAGCGGCCGACTCCTAGCAGGCGGCCCACACACATGCCCTCAAAGTTTGCACCCACATAACAACGACGAGACGGGGCGTGGATATAGTACAGCCTGCCACCCCTGAATCCAGGGCCGGACATGGCCACAGTGTAGCATACCGGGAGGCCATCCCTAGCCCGGCGCATCACTGTTGCCATGCTTCCCATGACATCATCCATGGCAGAGGAAGCCATGGTCCCACGACGGGTTGTCGGTACGGCCCGTAGGCGGCGGGCGCTACCTGTCCGTGAGATGCTAGAAGGTGGCGAGCCATGACCAGTTAGCATAACGGGAGGCCGACTCCCAGTAGCCGGCCCTCCCCTGCCCTTGGAGTCTGTGCGCCATTAACTAGATAAGACGGGGTGTGGCTACAGTGAGCGCCCACCAGGTGGCGGTACTATAGCCACGCTCTCCCCGACCATGTCGTTGTTATCACAGGCAAGGCTACAGTAATGAGCTGCCGACAGGACCCACAAGCGGCGGGCCCTACCTGTCGACCGAGTGCCCGGTAGCCGACGGGACCCACCAGCCGGCGGGCCCCAGCAGCCAGCGGAGGAGATGGCATCCAGAGACACTGATGCACTACAAAAAAAGACACATCCGTGACATTTTGGGCCGAATGAATTTTTTTCTGTCATACTTATGACACTTCTATGACGATAATTGTGAGAAAACCCGGTATCATCATATTTGTGGTGGGCTCCTACTTCTATGACAAAAAATCATGACAGAAAATGGGCTTTTCGTCCTGGGCAGGCCGAAGACGCAGCTGCATGACATTCTTTGGGCCGTCCATGACGGAAAAAACCATGGTAGAAGCGAGGGAGAGGAAAATTTTGGGGAGTTCCCGGTTACGGTGTGTGGTCGGGGGCCGAGCGATGCGCGTTTCTCTTGTACACGTACGCGCGTGTGTGCAAGGAGTTGGCTCTAGCTGAACCCGAGCGAGGCGTTGGGCTCTAACTGAACCCGAGCGATTGCACTGCAGGCTACACATTACTGAACCCAAGCGATCGATCGATGGCTGTTATCTGAGCCCGATCAAGCGATTCCTTCAATACTGCTGCTAACAGAAGCCGATCTATGCTGCCTCTGGATGAACAGTGAGCCTTGCAGGGGGGGTCGGATGAACAGTGAGCGGTGCGGCTGGATGAACAGGAACCCGTGGCATTGTCTCTGGAAGAACAGGACCCCGATCGATCGAGCCGGTTGGGGCTGGATGAACAGGACCCCGTGGAGGGCTGGATGACCAGGACGACCCCGTGGAGGGCTTGATGAACAGTAGCCCGTGGAGGGGTGGTTGACCAGGAGCCCGTGGAGAGGGGTGGTTGAACAGTAGCCAGTGGAGTAGCACGTGGTGGAGGCTGGATGAGCAGGAGCCCGTGGATGAACAGTCGTAGGTGGAGGCTGGAGGAGGTCGACGGTGGAGATGAACTGTCACACCCTGATTTTCAAGGCAGAACACTTAAGATGATAAATCATGATAAAATGTGGTTTGACAAAAACTTTTGCATTATTTGACTTTTTATTTGGAGTTGGTTTTCCCTCTGTGTTTCAAGTGCTCTTTAAAGTCAACACAACTCCACCTTCTATACCTCATCTCCTTGCCCCAAGCTTCTGCCCAATGATCATGCCATGTGTATAGAGAAATATAGTATTTTCTTACAAAAATAATTTGGCCAAAAAGTATTTTCTAAAATTAGTTTTCCAAAAACCCCTGAATTGAGGTTTGCACTGCAAGTACTTGATTTGGGGTGTGAAAAATATTTCAAAAGGTATATTTGAATCCTATTAGATATAGTACTCCCATAAACCACAAAAATATAATTGTAAAAGTTATTTTCCTATTTTATTTAAATGCTTTTTCTTTAGGCCAGAAATGGTCTTTAATAGGTTAAAATTATTTTAATGCTTTAAAAATATTTTGGAAAAACCTAGGGAAACTGAGTGGAAAAATATTATCCATATATAAGAGTTTCAACACATGGTCATGTTCAAAATATT
This sequence comes from Triticum timopheevii, assembly GCA_963921465.1. Classification (NCBI taxonomy): domain Eukaryota; kingdom Viridiplantae; phylum Streptophyta; class Magnoliopsida; order Poales; family Poaceae; genus Triticum; species Triticum timopheevii. Next base: position 177,591,020 of record OY997272.1, read on the forward strand.
GGTCAAATCCCTCAAAAACCCTTTCTGGATATTTCAAGCTTTTGAAATATTTACAAAGGAAATATTCTCCAAAAATTCTAAGAAAATTCTATCATGTCACATTTGACATGTTTCATGATCTTTCCAAGTATCATGTGATGGAGAATAGTATAATCTCATGAAATCCCCTCAAAACCATTTCTGCCCATTTCAAGGATTTGAAATATTTCTACAGGAAATGTTTTCATAAAAATCCAAGGAAAATCCAGCAAGTCACAAATGCATATTGTGATCACCTTGCAAAGCCTCATGTCAATCAAGGTCATTTTGGTTCACCAAAATGCCGCAAAACCCTCTCTGACCAAAGTCAAATTTGAACAACTCTACATTGTCAACTGTCTCCTTTTGCTCTCAACCTTTGTGGGCATGTTCTAAACACTAAATGATGACACCACACCAAGTGGTGCATCAAGGAGAATAGTTTTGCATGTCTAGATCTTGGAAAACTCATATATGTTGATTTATAGGGTTTAGAAAAGTTGCATTGGCAACTTTGCCCAAATGGACTCAACCTTGGTGGAACCAATTATTATCTCATGCCATTTGACCCTGTCAAGCCTCATGACAAGAGGAGTTCATCTTCTTGCCCAAACCAGCAACAAACACCTTCTGCCATTTTACTAAAACCCCTGTTTTGATCACTTCCACTCTTCTCCATGGCCCCAACTTTTTACCACACCTCGTCCTAACCTCCCTCTACCTCTAGCATTCAGCACAAGTCCATGCTTATTGACAAAGGGGATGGAACCACCAATTTTCTATTCTGGACTGCCCCATTTCCACTCTTCTCCTTCCTCTCTCTTCACCCACTGGCCACCCAAAGCATCCAAGGCCAAGATCCCTTCCTTAGCACCCCCAAATACTACTGGACATGCAAGGGCGTGCCCACAAGCATAGAAAATGGCATGGACAGCCATATGGGCGCTCTGGAGCGTGCTATAGTGCGCACCCGCACTGTAGCCGCCCCCTTCACACCGCCTCCGGCCACCTCGGGCCTCCCCAGCGCGCCCGACAAGATGCCTCGACGTCTGCAGCAAGCTACTTTGTCGCCCCCTCCTCTCTCTCCCATTCCGGCTCTCCTCGCATGCGGACAGAGCGCCGCCCGAGCGCGCCAGTCATTGCCCACGATGGGGACCCGCTCTGCCGCGTTCCCCGCTCCCTCTCTTCTCCCCCTGGGCATAGTCGACCCTCACGAACGCCCTAGACTCAGCGCAGCACCCTCCCGAGGCCCGTAGCAACGAGCACGAGCTCGCCGGCGCACGAGCCCACGGTGGACCACTGCTCGCCTATCTAAAGCATCCCCGAGCCCTCCTCTCGCCACCACTTGTCCCCTCCCACTCCGAATAGCCCCACTGGGCCTCCCGTTTATCCCCAGAGCCGCCCAAGCTTGAGATCGAGCTCGAGCTCCGCCGCTTCGGGTCGCCCTCGATCTCGTGGTACAGGCCTCCTTTACCCTCTCTCTCTCGATCTGGAACCGCCTCACCTCTCTTACCATTTCCCCTTTGTCTCCCCTCTCTATTGCAGCCGGAATCGACCGGGGCAAGCTCCTCCCGAAGCTCCGCCACCGGCTTCCTCGTCGCCGGCGAACCCCTGCACCCCGGGAACCAACTCCACCTCTAGCTGAACGGCGACTCCGTTCTGAGCACATCGGTGCCCTTAGATCGCCTCGCCGTCGATCACAGCGGCGCCGGTGAGCTCGCCGCCCTCTCTGACCCAAGGTTGATGACGACGACCATGGGGCCCATCCGTCAGCCTCATGTCCTGACGTGTGGGTCCCACACATCAGGTTTAAAACACATGCGCACGTGCACCGGTTCGCTGCATCGGCTGGAGACGTATTTCCCAAATACGCCTTCGACGTGGCGGCCTCGCACGGGGTGAATTCCCTCTGGGCCTGCTGCACTGTGGCCTTTCTGGCCCAGTGGCACAGTGCCACTTTTCTTTTTCTTTTTCTGTCTGTTTTATAAAAAATCCACAGGATAAAGTAGTTATCCAAAGGAATAGTTCCTACTCCTAAAATCTTAGAATAATTCCACCTATTTATTTATGTAACATTCATGCACATCCATCACACTTTTCTATACTGTTCAAATTTAAATTCAAATTTGAGCATTTAAATCCTTCTTTGAAAATCCATTTCCACTATTCCTTAACCCCAAATCCAAAACTAGGAATTTTCCCCTTCTTAGATTTCCCCCAAGTATTTATCAAAAATAAGTTGACATTTTTCTGAGCACTTTGATTTTTCTATTTTACTATTACCTTATTTTCCCGTCATTTCTTTTGCGACGAATAGATCCCGTATTTGACGAAGTAATTGGATAAGAAGGAGAAGGACTTGAAGACTTTGAAGACCAAGGCGAGCAGCCCTTTGACCATGTCTATGAAACCCTTTTTATGCATGTCATATAGCACCATATTGTTGTGGCAACGGAATCATGATGAGGTGGTAACCACCTTGATGGGTTGCCACCGTACTTCCTCGTTGATACTTGCATTGTGCATGACCCTACCTTCTTATGAGGGTTATGCCGGTGGGAGTAGATAGGATGCTAAAGTAGATGCTACGCAAAAAGGGACGGGTATATGCATGATGAAGGAGACAAAGTATTTTCAAAAGACTTTTCGAAAACCCCGTCGGGTACCACTTATGCCCGAGGGAGATGATGAGATGGGTAACCACTTAATGACGAAGTGGCGTACCGAGGCAAGTGTGTGTTGTTTTCGAAAATGGATTAGATTTAAGATTTGTCGACTGTCCCAACCTTACATGCGCAACCACTCTACCCTTGTATGGGAAAGGGCATTATTGATTACCTAGGCCGATACTAGCTTGGAGCCCGCATTACTAGTGACGGGGGAGATTTGGTGCTCTCTCTCGGGACAGGGTCATACCAGGTAGGGCGGCCATGACTGTTTTTACAGGGCACCAGATACATTGTTGCGTCCCCTCTCGGATGTTATGATCTCGAGTGAGTCTCGTATGATGTACATCGTGAGGATACGGAATAACGAGTGGACTCCTTGTTTGTGTCGCCTAGGGAAAGATAGTGATCGGGTGCTTACCCCGGGTACTTGAGGTACCGCGGGTCGTGAACGACACGGAAGTTCCCTGGATCTTGTGGGTAAAGTGTGCAACCTCTGCAGAGTGTAAAACTATTCGAATAGCCGTGTCCACGGTCAAGGACAGTTGGGCAGTGCTGCTTAAACTACGTCCAGAGTTTCACAAACCGTGTGTGTGTTGATAAATCTATTGGGGTTAAGTCAGAAGGCTTGACATGATGATCAAGTTGGATTGGTGTCCAACTCCGCTTATGTTGATATCTGTAACTTATTCATACGGATGTCTGTTCTCTCATGATGCATACTTTACATGTTGGCAGATCATGTCATTGCATGCAAAACTAGCTTTCTGCAAACAACCTACTTAGTGCTATATCTTTGCATTACTGTGCCTTGTTCCAATCATGGGTTGCTTGCGAGTATTTTCAAAGTACTCATTGGCTTGCCACTAGTTATTTTATTGGCCAGGCATGGAAGAACAGGAGTTTGAAGAAGAGTTCTTTGGAGACGAACATGCGAACTAGGACGTTTCCCAGTCAGAATGCCTGTAGGGTTAAGGCAGATGGCATGGGTTCTACTTATCGACGAAGATTTCCGCTGCTTAAGTTTATTTGGTATTCAGCCCCTGTGGCTTTATCTATGTAAGACTTGACCATAATGGTCATAATTTGTGTAAGACGGTATGTATGGATGTAGGACTCCTGTTATTCAGCTTCTGTGTGTTCAGTGAGCATTGATCTCTGGGATCATTGTACACGTGCATTCGGTGATCACGACTTATGAGTCGGGGTCCCCATAGAGCTGGTATCAGAGCCATCCTAACTGTAGGAAGCATTCATTAGCATGGTCGTTAGTTAGGGTAAAACTATTTCCGAAACTACTACTAGTTTTCAAAACTATTTGTACTAGGTATACTTTCCTTATTGATCTCTTCCCCGTCAAAACCTTTGGTCCCTAGAACCCTTATTCCCCTGACCATTGGATTCCTTGTAATCCTCGTGCATAATCTAGAAGGAAGATGCCTTGCCAGACATTCACCCACATCTCCTAAACACAAGATTGGTGACACCACAGCAAGACAATGCCAACAAAAGATACGCCTTCGAGGAATGAGGACATGAAGACCCAGTGGATGGCGACACCTTTGAATTTGCCCCAGGATGATGCAACCTTGTCCTATGACGATCAGGGTGTAAGATATGCATGACCATGATAGAGATCGCTAATAGAGCAATCATGTCCTTACCGTTGTTGTGTCGGCAACCACCGGTGGATGAGAACCTCACCATTTGGTCCGCCTCACTATAGTGAGCAGGAAAACGGTTCACTTCATCCCCTACTCTTGGTGTTGATGTTTTTATCAACGTAACCGACATGTTGGACCTCTACTATGCCTTGTTAATATCATTGCATAAGGGATTACCTACCTGGTACCGTCAACGCCTTAGAAGGCAAAAGGGGTCGTCATGATTAAGAAGACAACAGAAGACCGAGTCAATGCCTGCTACGAGGAGCCACCTTCACCCCATCACTTCAACAGGCGAGAAGTTGTTGAAGAATCTTCAGGATCAACCTGGTATTGTTTCATCGAACAACTACAAGAGACGTAGCAACACCTGAGGAAAACCCAAAAGACTGCATGAGGCACGAAGTAAAGCACGACTACTTAGTCCGAGAACCCCTAGGGTAGGATGAGTCGTGTACCCCCTATGCGCAGTCGAGTCCATATGATGGTTCGAATATAACCATGACTGTGTGTTTCTTGTTTTTATTTGATTGTGTTTTGATATAAGTCGCACTTTTGCCCTAGGCAACAAGTACGCGACTATATCACCTTCCTTGTTTTCCTTTGTTTGGCCCTTTTTGGCGACTGTTTGTTTGCACCTGCACTATAAAAACCCCTTTAGGCATTCCCCTCCTCCATGCTACTTTTCCCTCTCATTTCTCTCTCCTTAACTGAAGATCGGCAAGACAAGGTACACCAAGGATTCTACTTCGACAACCAACTAGCACTGAAGAACTTTTCTACAGCCTCCTCGACCAAGTAAAACCCCGTAGAGTTATGTTTAACCCCCCAGACTAGAAACCCATTCCTAGACCCTTCCAGACTTCACGAGATACCCCAGCTCGAGTCCTTAACCATGTGCTTAACCCATAGAATTGCAAGAGAACCAGTTAAGCCTCTGTAAACCTTGCACATCACTGGGTTCATTATGGAACTAGTGGACATAGTGAACGAGCACATTATCATCCTAATATAGCACCAGAACTGATGATGCCATAGGAAAAACCAATTTGGGGATATATGAACAGAGGACAAATGAATTGATGAGTTTATATCAGTGACCTTGACACTAGTAGAAAACTACCCATTAGTCCCGGTTCGTAAGGTCCTTTAGTCCCGGTTCATGAACCGGGACTAATGGGTCGTTACTAATGCCTCCACCCATTAGTCCCGGTTCAAACATGAACCAGGACCAATGTGCCTCCACGTGGCCCTGTGCGCCGAGCCCAGTCAGGCGGCCTTTGGTCCCGGTTGGTAGCTCCAACCAGGACAAAAGTCAATTTTTCTTTTACAAAAGTGGCTGCTTTAGGGGTTTTGGGGGTTATTTTTAGGTTGTTATTATAGCTAGCTAATAGAGAGAAGTGTCCTCTCTTATATCTTCGTCCTTGGTTTATCAACACTGCTGCTATGTTCATTGCACCCGCAGATATAACATGGTCATGCATGCTTGCATCATACATCATCATATATATATAATAACAAGTCCTACTAATCATGCATCATCATACAACTTCTACTCGTTATTAATAATAAGTCATACGATCATCATCCTCATAGTCCTCGAAACCAACCCTACATAATTGTTCTTAGCACATGATCATCAGTATCAGGTAGGACCTAAACACCCTTAAGGTAAAATAGCATAAAACAATATAGACCCTGACTCTCCATTATGAAGAATGGCGATCATCCTGTCTCCAATTCTTGCCCTTCGCTGCTTATTGCTTCCAAGAAGCTCCTTACGACTGTCCATACATTTTTTCCATTCTTTGATTGTTATGTCTCCACTTCTTTTAGAAACCCGGTATGGACAGTTGAGATTCGTAGGACGACTTGGTTGTATGTTCAAAACATGAAGGCTACCATGCGTATACATCAGATGAGGCACACAATCATTCGGGATTATCTGTTGAAAAACATAGTAATAACTTCGTAGTTAGCAATGATGTACTAGTTTTATAAGTGTGCAAAAAGATGCACGGATGTTGTAATAGTAAAAAATAATCTTACCAGGGTATCTCCATGGTAGTTACCGTAGTTCAACACGTGCACTAGTGGCACGTATTGACCATAATGTTGAGGAGTTTGATTGTAGATATTGTAATTCTCAAGATCAGTACAAAATCCTACCAGATGATTTTTCTCCTGATAAGTTAATTCGGAGCCTTCGGTGTAGTACGTTCTGTCTACCATCTTCTGCACATTCTTTGAAGAATGAAAATAAGCTGTCAATGGAGATAAGTTGTCAACTATATATTTTGAAATAAACAATATAAATTACTTAATAACTATGTTTAGCTCACATGAGGGAAGAATTGGAGGTGTATCCACAAGGACCCAAATCGAAGGTCTCTCTTGCTCGATTGTAGGATCAACAAGATCCATGGTGACAAGCATACCCTCATCAAGACCATACATCTTGCAAAATGCATCCCAATTTTTGCAACCAAAATGGGTTACACTCTGAGCATTGTATAGCTTTACTTGAAAATCCACACCATAATGGGTACTTAGTATAATTTTTTTGGTTTCGAAACTTTCATTGTCTTCAAAACCCATCCTCTCCAAGACATAGCGTCTTGCAAAGCATGGGATAAGCTAGTCGAATTGGAAAAGTTGAAAAATACACGTTAAAATAGTTGAAGTCGTGCTTAATTATGAAAAAAACTATTGTCGTCATTGTGTACCGTATGAACATCGCAGGTCTCCTCGAGCTTAATGCTGAAGCGTCGATCTTCGTCCAGCTCAATGAACCTGTCGCAGATACCTCGGTCGTCGTGGCACCAGTCGCACTCCCCCGGGCGGTTTTCGTCGTCCGATGAGTATGACATTTCCGGGCTACGTTCATAATTCAAATATTAAACTAGATCATTATTATTAATCACGGGTTGACTATCGATGATCGATGTACGTAGCTCCTCTTTCATTCCCGAATGCATTATTATACCAAATTGTCTAGCACACGGGAATGAAGGAGAACTTATCCAATATGAGCATTCAATAAGCAAAACCAAATCATAAAATAAGCAAAACCAAATCATAAAATAAAGTATAGTATTCAAATTAGCATGCATTCAATAATTATAAGCAAAAGTACATCATCTCTTGGTGTCCGTACATCGTCGAATATTATCACTAATACAACTAGAACCGTAGCGCCCGATGGGTATCGACGTGGGCGGTGGACACCCAAAGATAAGGAACCATCACAGGATCATAGCTCCAGTGAGATCCCTGAAGAACTTGCCAGGTATTGTCGAACCTCCCCTCCAATGCAACCATGTAGCGATGGACATGCTCGTCCTCCTCGCTGACACGGTGACGTACCACCTCCGTGGTGTCCGGATGCCTCACCACCGTCACTGGCCCACGCGACCGCCACCAAACAAGGATCGGGTCAACAACGGGCTGCCTCCTCACCAACCTACGTCCCCCGGAAGGTAGCACCTCCCAATACCATCCCGGTGGAGCCCAGTCCCGAACATGGCCCTGATCAAGCAGGCCTCCACCGCCGAGTCGACGACGACGAGGATGCGGGATAGGCATCGCCAACGTCGACGCGGGAACTACTTCTATATATAGTTAAATAAAAGTAGTTTTATTAATTAAATAAACTATCTAGTTCAACTACTAAGCACTTATTATAAATAAATAAGTAGTACTTACTAAAAAAAACTACTTCATTATATAGTAAAATAAATTAGTTTATTAAATCAACTAGCTAGTTCAACTATATATAAACTACTTCTTATTTTTTTCCTTTTTCTAAATACTATGAACAAAAAAATCATTAAAATTCTATGAACAAAATTAATTACACAATCTAAATATCACCAAAAAAATCTATTAACAATAATATCACCAAACATGCATACTCAATAATAATATCACCAAAAAAATCTATTAACAGAAAAAATATCTAACATAATATGAACAAATTAATTACTACACATATCTAATCTTACAAAAAAAATCTAATTAATCTAACAAAAAAATCTAACATAATATGAACAAATTAATTACTACACATGTAATCTAACAAAAAAATCTAATCTAACAAAAAAATCAATGAACTACATATCTAAATTACTACACATCTAACCTAACAAAAAATCTATGAACTACAATAAAAATCTAAAAAAATCTAACAAAAATAAAAAATGCTCACGTACGGCGTCGAGGCGGCGCGGGGCAGGGGCGACGACGGGCTTGGGGCGGCGTGGGGCAGGGGCGACGAGGACGGCGGGCTCGGGGCGGCGACGGGGACGGAGGGCTCTGGGTGGCGCGGGGCAGGGGCGACGACGGGGGTGGCGACGACACGTCGGGGCGGCACGGGCGCGCGATGACGGGGCAGCGCAGGATGCGGGCGGCGATGGGGGCGGCGACGACGTGCGCGGGCGACGACGGCGGGCTCAGGGCGGCGACGGGGATGGCGGGCTCGGGGCGGCGCGGGGCAGGGCTCGGCGACAACGGCAACGAGGAGCAGAGGCGTCGGGGCGAGAAAGAGATGGGTTTTGGCGAAAACTGCTAAGTCCTCTATATATAGCAAGAGCATTGGACCCGGTTGGTGGCACCAACCGGGACTAATGCCCCGTTTAGTCATGGTTGGTGCCACCAACCGGGACCAAAGGCCTCTTTTCAGCAGCCCAAAGGGCAGGAAACGAGGACCTTTGGTCCCGGTTGGTGGCTCCAACCGGGACTAAAGAACGGCATTGGTACCGGTTTGTGCCATGAACCGGTACCAATGGACCCGTGTAACTACTTTTTTATTTTCTGCAGCTATTTTTTTGTTGATTCTTCCTGCAGCTTTTTTTTAGTCCCACCTCGCCAAGCGAGAGGCACTCGCAGCTGTTTATAAGCCCTGAGTGCAGAGACGATGACAAAGAGGCTCAATGCTCCTGCACGTTGGTTAGCTTCAAGCCTTGAGGAATACGGTAGACTGCACAGAGCAATGTGCAGTGCAGTTGACACTATTCCGAAAGGCTTGAAGCAAATTAACGAGCATTGCGCCTCTTTTTTATTTTTAATGACTTATTACAACTCAGAAATAAAAAGGAAAAAATAAATGTAGCAGAAAAGAAAAAAATCTATATAAAAAACCACTCAGAAATAAATAGAAGAAAAAATAATTTTGATTAACTTTACTAAAAAAATAGCATAGATGCTTATTTTTAATGACTTATTACAACTCAGAAATAAAAACAAAAGAATAAATATAACAGAAAAGAAAAAAAACTATATAGAAAACTACTCAGAAATGAATAGAAGCAAAAAATAGTTGTGATTAACTGTACTAAAAAAGGAGCATATATGCTTATTTTTAATGGCTTATTACAACTCAGAAATAAAAAGAAAAAAATAAATATAGCAGAAAAGAAAAAAAAACAATATAAAAAACCACTCAGAAATAAATAGAAGAAAAAATAATTTTGATTAACTTTACTAAAAAAATAGCATAGATGCTTATTTTTAATGACTTATTACAACTCAGAAATAAAAACAAAAGAATAAATATAACAGAAAAGAAAAAAAACTATATAGGAAACTACTCAGAAATGAATAGAAGCAAAAAATAGTTGTGATTAACTGTACTAAAAAGGAGCATGTATGCTTATTTTTAATGGCTTATTACAACTAAGAAATAAAAAGAAAAAAATAAATATAGAAGAAAAGAAAAAAAAACTATATAAAAAACTATTCAGAAATGAGCATAGATGCGCTTATAGAGGAAATTCAACTGAAATTCGTAACGAATTTCAAGAGAAATCCGTATGAATTTAAGCTAAATTCCCTATATAAGGGCATCTATTTTCATTTTCAGAGGGGCTCAATAAGGCAGAGAGGGACGGGCTTATTGTGGGGACCCCGACTCATAACTCGAGATCACCGAATGCACGTGTACAGTGATCCCAGAGATCAATGCTCACTGAACACACAGAAGCTGAATAACAAGAGTCTTACATCCATACATACCGTCTTACACAAATTATGACCATTATGGTCAAGTCTTGAGTATATCATCGCAGCGGAAATCTTCGTCGATAACTTGGACCCATGCCATCTGCCTTAACCCTACAGGCATTCTGACAGGGAAGCGTCCTAGCTCGCATGTTCGTCACCAAAGTGTTCTTCATCACATCCTGTTCTTTCATGCCTGGCCAATAAAATAACCAGTGGCAAGCCAATGAGTACTTTGAATGTACTCGCAAGCAACCCATGTTTTGGTTCAAGATACAACAATGCATGATATAGGTAATTTTTTTGCAGAAAGCTAGTTTTTCTCATGCAATTATGATCAACATTTATCAAGGGCATGAATGTGTCTGCAACAAGTATCAGGGGGTTTCAGACATCATCATCGAGAAAGAGTTATAAACAACTCATGCTCAAGCTCATCGTGACTTCCTCATGAGTCGCATCATCAATATCACCCAACTGTGTTGTTTTTCAGAAACATATGGACGTAGTCTAAGCAGCACCGCCCAACTATCCTTGATCGTGGACACGGCTATTCGAATAGTTTTACACTCTGCAGAGGTTGCACACTGTACCCACAAGATCCGGGGAACTTCCGTGTCAGCCACGACCCGCGGTACCTCAAGTACCCGGGGTAAGCACCCGATCACTACCTTTCCCTAGACGACACTAACATGGAGTCCACTCGATTGGTAGTAACCCCCGTGCCCAACATTTCACATCATAAAGTTTTGGAGCCTCGCTCCCATATTCATCACATACCACAAGCACCGGGTACCAACGGTGTGTCCGGTGCCCTGTGAAAACAGTCATGGTCGCCCTACCAGGCACGACCCTATCCCGAGAGAGCGCACGAACAACTCTCCCGTCACTAGTAATGCAGGCCCCAAGCTAGTATCGGTCTAGGTAATCAATAATGTCCTTTCCCATATAAGGATAGAGTGGTTGCGCATGTAAGGTTGGGACAGTCGACAAATCTTAAATCTAATCCGTCTCTGTAAACAACACTTTTATCAAGCCTCGGTACACTACTTCTCCACCAAGTAGTGATCTAGTTCATCATCATCTCCCAGTGGCATTAGTGGCACCCACTGGGGTTGTTTGCAAGTATGTCAAACCACACTTGGTTTCTTTCCATGCATAATCCCTGATCCACTTTGCATAGCAACTACTTTAGCATGCTATCTACTCCCACCGGCATAACCCTCATAAGAAGGTAGGGTCATGCACAATGCAAGTATCATTGAGGAAGTAACAGAGGCAACCAACCAACATGGTCTACCATCTCATCATGATTCCGATGCGACAATAATAAAGAGCTATATGACATGCATAAAGAGGGTTTCATAGACATGGTCAAAGGGCTGCTTGCCTGGTTCCTCAGAGTCTTCAAGTCTTCTGGTCCTTCTCCAAGTACTCCGTCTACTTCGTCAACTATCATCGAAAGCAACCATAATAAGCAACACAACAAGGCAGGAAATAAAAGTGCTCTAAAAATATGAGTTGGACTTTTCTGGGATACCTCTGGTCATATGAGGGATGACCAAAGTCGTTTCATTAGGATTTGATCAATGGATATCTCTGAACATTTCAATATGATGGAATCAGGAGGTTTATGGATTTGCAAGAAGTGTACAGAAATATATTTTTGGAAAATGAGCAAAGGCACCCATTTAACAAAGGATGACTTTAGAAGCATCTAGGAATTGGTTTCACTGGATTTGGAGTTCAAATGAATTCCCTATGAATTTGCAAAGTTGACAAATATGAAGAAATGGCTCATTATATTGTGGGGTACAGAAAGTATTAACAAAAATGTTCATAAACTAAGTTATGAACTTAGAATCATCTAGGAATTTGAATCATGGCTTTTGGATCAATTTTGAGCTCTCTGTGATTTTCTAAAGTTCATCACAGAAATAGGAAAAACAAGATTTGATAAATGTTTGTGAGGAAAAAGTCTCTGGAAAAATGTGCATGTTGCACCAACAGGTAGATCATGATTTATAGAGTCACCAGAAATTTGAATCATCAAATTTGGAATTAATTTGGATTGCTTATGGATTTGACAAGTTTACAGAAAAAGAAAAAGAAAAGGGAAAGGGTTTTACCCTTATCTAGCGCACCAGGCGAAAGATAGCAGTGGGCCGGCCCAGCGGCTCGGCTGCGCGGGTGTCAGGGGCGACGTCGAAGGCGTATTCCAGTCAGGGCGCCTTCGCCGCGGGGAAGCGGGGAAGAGGCTGGTACGCTTTCACTTAAACGGGAGGGGCCCGCTGGCCGGTCACTGACCTGCGGGGTCCACCCGCAGGGTCGTCGCTCTCCTCCTGCCCGCGACAGAGGAGGCAGAGGAGGTGGGGCCGAGCGCTTGCCGGCGCCCGTTCCGGTGGCTCCGGTCACCTCCGGCGATGCCCGGCACACCGGCAGATTCAGGAGAGCGTGACGCACCCGCCGAGGTGCGCCACGACGGCTGGGGTGGCGGGATGCGAGCGGCGCATCGCTCGCGCTGGACAGGAGCGACGGTGAGGTTGGGGCATGGCGCTGCAGTGCGTCCTCGGATGAGGGAAAGAGCGTGGGAGATCCGCATTGCTCAGGGGAGCCTTCTGGTGGAGAGAGGAGAGGGAGAAGAGCTCGGGCTCGGCTGAATTTAGGTGGAGGCCGGCGGCGGCTCTCCGGCCATGGAGGGCTATGGAGGGCGCGGGGAGAGGAGTGAGTTGGTCCAGACGGTTGCTGGGAGGGAGAGAGAGAGAAAGAAGGCCAGAGAGGGGCCTCGGGCGGCCTTAAATATGAGGGGGCGAGGTGCACCGCGGCTCGTGCGCCGGCGAGCTCCTAGCCGTTGCTGGAGGCCACGGGGGCACGCGTGGGCATGTCTGGGGTGTTCGTGGGATTGGTCTAGGGCGAGAGGAGAGGAGAGAGGGAGCAGGGGAGGGCCAGAGACGCATGCCTGTGAGCCGCACCATTGGCGCGCTCGGGCGGCCTCTCTTTGCTAGCGCGGAGGCGTGGGGAGGAGGAGAGAGGAGGGGGCCGACCGCGTAGCGTGTTGCGGACGCCGAGGCGCATCGGCAGGCGCGCGGGGGAGGCTCGAGGTGGTCGGGGGACGCGGCATCAACGGTCGGGAGCACGCTAACGCGCTCCAGAGCACGCAAATGGCCGGCATCCGCGGCTTTTCCTCGCGTCCTCACGCGCCCACTTGTGTCTAGTGGCTGCAGGAAGAATAAACAAAGGGGAGGAGGCCTTGGATGCTCTGGGACCTGGCAGGAGTGAGAGAAATGTAAGAAAAGGGGAGAAATGCAACTGTCCAGAGAGGAAAAATGGATCCCTGCCCCCCTTAGTCATTGCCTCTCGGGCAGGGAAGCACACCAGAGGTAGAGGGGACTAGGAGGGACTGTGGTAAAAAGGAGAAGTCATGGAGATTAGTGGACGGGGATAAAACATGAATTTTGAGATTCTGCCAGAAGGTGTTTGATGTTGGTTTGGGCAAGAAAATTAATTCCACTTGCCATGAGAATTAACAGGATGGAATGGCACATAGAATCAGGGTGTTCCACCAAGTTTGAGCTCATTTGGGCAAAGTAGCCAATGTAACTTTGGTAAACCCTAGAAATCAGCAAAAATGGCTTTACCAAGATTTAGTCATGCAAATCAATTCTCCTTGATGCACCACTTGGTGTGGTGGCCTCATTTTGTCATGTTATCATGCTCACAAAAGTTGGGGTCAAGGAGAGAAAGTTGGTAATACAAAGTTGTTCAAATTTGATTCTGGTCAGAGAGGGTTTTGGGGCACTTTGATCAAGTTACCTTGTTTTCCAACTTGTGCCATTTGGTCTAGATGAATTTTTAGACCATTTGAGCATGTCCACAAGGTTTGAGAACATTTGGACATGTTTGGCAATGTAAAGTTGCTCAAACTTCAGAATGGATAGAAATGGTTTTGAGGGGATTTGATGATGTTATATTGATCTCCAAGTCATGAGACTTGGCAAGATCATCTAATATGTCATATGTGACATTCTAGAATTTTCTTGGAATTTTTGGAGAACATTTACCTTGTAAATATTTCAAAAGCTTGAAATATCTAGAAAGGGTTTTTGAGGGATTTGACCAATATTTTGAACATGACCATGTGTTGAAACTCTTATATATGGACAATATATGTCCACTGAGTTTCCCTGAGTTTTGTCAAATATTCTTAAAACAATAAAATAATTTTTCCCTATTAAAGACCATTTCTGGCCTTAAGAAAAAGCTTTTAAATAAAATAGGAAAATAACTTTCAAAATTATATTTTTGTGGTTTCTGGGTGTCCTATATCTAATAGAAGTCAAATATATTTTTAGAAAGATTTTTACTGCCCTTAATTAAGTACTTGCAGTGCAAACCCCAATTCAGGGGGTTTTGAAAAACTAATTTTTTAAAATACTATTTGGCCAAATTATTTTTGTAAGAAATTATTTTTATGTCCTATACACATGGCATGATCATTGGTTCAAGAGTTTGGAGCAAGGAGATGAAGTATAGGAGTTGGAGGATTTATTTGATTTTTAGAGCACTTGCAAACAACACACGAAATCCAATCAAGGCAAGGTCCAAAACACTCAAAAGTTTTTTGTCAAACCACATTTTATCATTATTTATAAGCTTAAGTGTTGTGGCTTGAAAATCAGGGTGTGACACTTATA
Source organism: Triticum timopheevii (assembly GCA_963921465.1). Lineage (NCBI taxonomy): Eukaryota > Viridiplantae > Streptophyta > Magnoliopsida > Poales > Poaceae > Triticum > Triticum timopheevii. Next base: position 177,606,059 of record OY997272.1, read on the forward strand.
AACCGGTCCGGTTCCCCTTCGGTTAGCGAGGTGGGACTAAACTCTGGCCGCAACGAGGACCAACCCTTTAGTCCCGGTTGGTGGCATGAACCGGGACTAATGGGCAGCCTTTGGTCCCGGTTCAAGCCACCAACCGGGACCAATGATGTTGGGCCAGGAGCGAGGCCCATTGGTCCCGATTCGTCCCACCAACCGGGACCAATAGGTCCAGACGAACCGGGACCAATGGCCCACGTGGCCCGGCCGGCCCCTGGGGCTTAGGAACCGGGTCCAATTCCCCCATTGGTCCCGGTTCTGGATTGAACCGGGACTAATGGGCTGGACCGGCCTGGACCATTGGCCCCTTTTCTACTAGTGTGAGGAATTATCTGAGACTCTTTGGTGGATTATAAGGCTACCATGTTGGTAGATGAACTTGGTGGGATCATGATTATAGAGTAGCATAGCTTTCATTACCCCTGAGTAAATTGGATTTATAGGACAATTATGATCGCAAGCTGAAACTCCTGGAAGTGCAAGGATTTGACTTGATCAGATGATATTGATAGGAGAATGTTGGTATTACATAAATAACTTGAGGGAAACATGTAGGATTCCTCGTTGGACAAGAGATTTGGATTTAAATAGGTGATCCTAGTTGAGTATAGATGCTGAGTTAGACTACATGGTTCGGAGTAAATTGGATTTAGATTAAAGATCTCGATCATGATACCATGTTCTTGGTGGACGGAAAACTAGGAGATTGGATAAATTGTTAGAATTGATTTAGGGATCTATATACGCCCGACCTTGGAGTTTACTTGACCATGATAATGGAAATTGGTGGACTGCCTATAGTAAGGTAGCCCTTTCCAGTATTTGTGGATTATAGGATATTAGAAGATCGTGTGGAACACCATAGAGATTGGATTTGAAGAACTACTGGATCATGTAGTGATTGGTGTAGTTAATGGGTTGTTTGAATTGATTCATAGGAAGGAAACAAGATCTGCAGTGGCTTACGACGTGTTTCCTTGGGATAGAGATGCTTTATCTTAGACCTAGGAGGAATAGGCTGAGCACTTGGATTGTCACGTTCAAGCTTAACAACTTGTATGTTCTACCCATGGATTTTTAGGGGTAGACATACATATGAGTTTGATGATTGTAGACATATATGGTTTTGTTAGACCTCCTCTCGAGAGTCATGAGGATATGAATCACATGAGTGATGATTGGAGTTGACCTATACAAAATGATTCTATCGGTGATATGATGTGATTTGTTTAAAGGACTAGATAGACTATTGGCATCTCAGAAACCGTGCTTAAAGATAAGATGATAAATGTGCACTCGCACACTAGAATCGTTGAAACCCTAAGCCCTACCAAGCCACAACATGGTCGGATCATGACCATGGGATTTGGCTCTAGGTCAAGTAGACCCTGGCCAACACTCAACCGTGACTACCACCCAGACCCCAGCCTACTTTACGTACCCCATAGACCTCATGGAGTACTAGGACAAGTTGGTTGTCATCTTTAATTGGTGACCTACTTGTCTACCCAAAGACAGAAGAAGAACCGTTCAGCTGTTTAGGGAGCATTTGAAGACCGCCATGTCAAGGAGGAAGAACTACACCAACCACCATCGTCAAGAAGTAAACATCTGCGTCAAAGACCAGGTGTATCTGCAAGCCACGTCTCTCAAAGGAACCAAGCATTTCCATGTCAAAGGGAAGCTCACACCAAGATTTAACAACCCCCTCCGAGGTCACTACAAGACAAAGGATAGACGGCTACCAGCTAGAGAGTTACCACCTGAGTTACCCACTGTGCGTAATGTTTCCACATGATACAACTCCGGGAGTGTTTTCGACTTCCTAGCTAGCCCAATCACTAACAAGGACATCAATCATCGAGCCATCGACTCCCAGCCCAACCGGACCTACATGAGAAACCCCTTAGCAACATGATCAAGCCGAACGTCATACACGGAGCCACACCATCAAGTACCTCAAGGTTCAATGGAGCACCACTCGGAAACAAAAGCAGTATGAGGACGTGAAGACTACCCCGAATCCAAGTTTCCATATTCCTTTCCACGCCTAGTTTGGGAATCTCAGGGACGAGATTCTTGTAAGGGGGGTAGGTCTGTCACACCCTGATTTTCAAGGCACAACACTTAAGATGATAAATCATGATAAAATGTGGTTTGACAAAAACTTGTGCATTATTTAACTTTTTATTTGGAGTTGGTTTTCTCTCTGTGTTTTTCAAGTGCTCTTTAAAGTCAACACAACTCCACCTTCTATACCTCATCTCCTTGCCCCAAGCTTCTGCACAATGATCATGCCATGTGTATAGAGAAATATAGTATTTTCTTACAAAAATAATTTGGCCAAAAAGTATTTTCTAAAATTAGTTTTCCAAAAACCCCTGAATTGAGGTTTGCACTGCAAATACTTGATTTGGGGTGTGAAAATATTTCAAAAGGTATATTTGAATCCTATTAGATATAGTACTCCCATAAACCACAAAAATATAATTTTAAAAGTTATTTTCCTATTTTATTTAAAAGCTTTTTCTTTAGGACAGTAATGGTCTTTAATAGGTCAAAATTATTTTAATGCTTTAAAAATATTTTGGAAAAACCTACGGAAACTCAGTGGACATATATTGTCCATACATAAGAGTTTCAACACATGGTAATGTTCAAAATATTGGTCAAATCCCTCAAAAACCCTTTCTGGATATTTCAAGCTTTTGAAATATTTACAAAGGAAATATTCCCCAAAAATTCCAAGAAAATTCTATCATGTCACATATGACATGTTTGATGATCTTTCCAAGTATCATGTCATGGAGAATAGTATAACCTCATGAAATCCCCTCAAAACCATTTCTACCCATTTCAAGGATTTGAAATATTTCTACAGGAAATGTTTTCATAAAAATCCAAGGAAAATCCAGCAAGTCACAAATGCATATTGTGATCACCTTGCAAAGCCTCATGTCAATCAAGGTCATTTTGGTTCACCAAAATGCCCCATAACCCTCTCTGACCAGAATCAAATTTGAACAACTCTACATTGTCAACTTTCTCCTTTTGCTCTCAACCTTTGTGGGCATGTTCTAAACTCTAAATGATGATACCACACCAAGTGGTGCATCAAGGAGAACAGTTTTGCGTGTCTAGATCTTGGAAAACTCATATATGTTGATTTTCAGGGTTTAGAAAAGTTGCATTGGCAACTTTGCCCAAATGGACTCAACCTTGGTGTAACCTATTATTATCTCATGCCATTTGACCCTGTCAAGCCTCATGACAAGAGGAGTTGATATTATTGCCCAAACCAGCAACAAACACCTTCTGCCATTTTACTAAAACCCCTGTTTTGACCACTTCCACTCTTTTCCATGGCGCCAACTTTTTACCACACCCCCTCCTAACCTCCCTCTACCTCTGGCATTCAGCACAAGTCAATGCTTATTGATCAAGGGGATGGAACCACCAATTTTCTATTCTGGACAGCCCCATTTCCACTCTTCTCCTTCCTCTCTCTTCACCCACTGGCCACCCAAAGCATCCAAAGCCAAGATCCCTTCCTTAGCACCCCCCAAATACTACTGGACATGCAAGGGCGCGCCCACAAGCATAGAAAATGACCTGGACAGCCATATGGGCGCTCTGGAGCGCGGTACAGTGCGCTCCCGCACTGTAGCCGCCCCCTTCCATCCACCTCCGGCCACCTCGGGCCTCCCCAGCGCGCCCGACGAGACGCCTCGACGTCTGCAGCAAGCTACTCGGTCGCCCCCTCCTCTCTCTCCCTCTCCAGCTCTCCTCGCATGCGGACAGAGCACCGCCCGAGCGCGCCAGTCATTGCCCACGATGGGGACCCGCTCTGCTGTGTTCCCCGCTCCCTCTCTTCTCCCCCCTGGGCGTAGTCGACCCCCACGAACGCCCTAGACTTAGCGCAGCACCCTCCCGAGGCCCGTAGCGACGAGCACGAGCTCGCCGGCGCGCGAGCCCACGGTGGACCGCCGCTCGCCTATATAAAGCATCCCCGAGCCCTGCTCTCGCCACCACTCATCCCGTCCCACTCCGAATAGCCCCACTGGGCCTCCCGTTCATCCCCAGAGACGCCCAAGCTCGAGATCGAGCTCGAGCTCCGCCGCTTTGGGTCGCCGTCGATCTCGTGGTATAGGCCTCCTTTACCCTCTCTCTCTAGATCTGGAACCACCTCACCTCCCTTACCATTTACCCTCTGTCTCCCCTCTCTATTGCAGCCGGAATCAACCGGGGCAAGCTCCTCCCGAAGCTCTGGCGCCGGCTTCCTTGTCGTCGGTGAACCCCTGCACCCTGGCGACCAACTCCACCTCCACCCAAATGGCGATTCCGTTCTGAGCACGTCGGTGCCCTAAAATCGCCTCGCCGTCGACCACAGCTGCGCCGGTGAGCTCGCCGCCCTCTCTGACCCAAGGTTGATGACGACTGAGGGAGTCCTGGATTAGGGGGTATCCGGACAGCCGGACTGTGTACAACGTCCAAACTATTGAAGTGTGAAGATACAAGAATCAAGACTTCGGCTCGTGTCCGGATGGGACTTTCCTTGGTGTGGAAGGCAAGCTCGGCGATCCGGATATTTTATTTCCTTCCTTCTAACCGACTCCATGTAAACCCTAGCCCTCTCCGGTGTCTATATAAATCGGAGAGGTTGGTCCTTAGAAGGCCGATCACAATTACATTCATACCATCATAGGCTAGCTCCTAGGGTTTAGCCCCTACGATCTCGTGGTAGATCTACTCTTGTACTACCCATACCATCAATATTAATCAAGCAGGAAGTAGGGTTTTACCTCCATCGAGAGGGCCCGAACCTGGGTAAACACCGGTGTCCCTTACTTCTTGTTACCATCAGCCTTGACACACAAATCGGGACCTCCTACCCGAGATCCGCCAGTTTTGACACCGACATTGGTGCTTTCATTGAGAGTTCCTCTGTGACGTTGCCGTCAGGCTCGATGGCTCCTTCAATCGTCATTAACAACGTGGTCCAGGGTGAGACTTTCCTCCTCAGACAGATCTTCGTGTTCGGCGGCTTCGCGCTGCGGGCCAATTCACTTGGGCACTTGGAGCAGATCGATAGCTATGCCCCCGGCCATCAAGTAAGGTTCGGAAACCTGAACTACACGGCGGATATCCATAGAGACTTGATCTTCGACGGATTTGGGCCAGCGCCAGAAGCACCGAATAGTCGCGATGAGCACGGCTTAGGCCTGCTGTCAGACGTCGCTCGGGATATCGTCCCGGCAGAAGCCTCGGATATAAATCCGGGACAGGTTGCTTCGCCTAAGGATGGAGGGCTGGACCCCGCCCCGCAGGCCGTACCTTCATCGGCGATGGAGCCGAACACAGGTTTCACCTCTGAGGAACCTGTGACTCCGGACCCCCGGATTCATATCCGGACGCAGGTTCCAGTCCGCGCACCCCCGAGCCTGCCGATCCTGGTTGGGCTTCGGTGATGGAGTTCACCGCGGCGGACGTATTTCATCACTCGCCCTTTGGCGACATGCTAGACTTATTGAAGTCTCTCTCCTTGTCAAGAGACTCCGGGCCGAACTATGTCTGGCTCGAGTGGGAAGCAGACAACGATGGAATTCGTTGCGCACCCACCACCCACTTCATTGCCAAAATCGATGATCTAACCGACGTGCTTGACTTCGACTCCGAAGACATCGACGGTATGGATGACGATGTAGGAGAATCACAGGAGCCACCGCTCACCGGGAGGTGGACGACCACATCCTCATATGATATATATATATATGGTGGACACTCCGAAGTAAACTAATGGCGACGAGGCAACGGAGGACAACCCCTCAGGAAGAAAGGCAAAACATGTGCATTATCGGTACCACTCCAAACCCCGCCACACCAAAAGCGGCCCCAGAAACGAGAGCAGTCCGGAAGGTGCCAAAAAGGAATACAACCCGAGTCAGCCTACACCTAAGCAGGCCGGACCAATGACGACGGGATACTGGGAGAGGGACAATCACACACCCCCTCCGACGACGAGGCAAGCCTCGGCAATGACGAATTCGGTGTACCAGAGGACCAAGTGGAACAAGTTTGCTTCAAGCGACGGCTCATGGCTACAGCAAGGAGCCTGCAAAGGAAACAAGAGCAGCTCACAGCTGACCAAGATGCGCTATTGGATAGGTGGGCCAAGATACTGGCCACCAAAAAATATGAACTCGAGAGCCCCAATAAAGGGCACACACGGCACAACTGGCTACCTCAACTAGAGCAGGAAAACCACGGGCACGCACACAGACGCCCATGCATCACTATGGTCCAAGGCGGCAAGAAGCAGATACGAAGAGGCACCCTCAGACCTCGGCATAAATGTCATAAACATCAAGACAAGGAAGCTAGTGCCAAGTCCGGCAACGCTCAGTCCGACAAACAGGCAAAGAGCAGCACAAGGCTACTCGACCGAAGACACAAGCTGGATCAGCCGTGTGAAATTCACGGTACCCCGAGAAGGACGGCAAAGCATAACAATAGAGAATGCAGGATTCTCAAAACAAAGTGGCTGGTCGCACGCCGGAAGCAATAAAGGAGAGATGCCTCGTCAAGAAACCCCCCAGAGCGTAACAGTACGGCCGACCACCCAGGACCACCTAAACCATGGCAAGTTAATTGCAGTGCCTCTAGACCTAGTAATCCGGGGGCTCCATAACATACAAAGCCCACAAGGGTATGACGCCACGGAAAACATCTCCTAAAAGATGTAAGGTGCAAAGGCCAAGTTCTGTTGGCCCACCACTCTAAACGGTTGCCTTCGGACCATCCAAAAATGCTACACCAAAGAATAAATCCTCGGCACCTTCCCATACGATAGCTTACCGTATGCTAACGGGAAAAACCACGTCAACTAGATTCTACGTGGTAAATTACCCAGACCAACCATCCGGACATCCACTGCGGAGTCCGTACTACCTCACGGTCTAATGACTGGGCACACCAGGGCCCGATTAGGGACCCTGGGAGCAACAACAAGAGGACACCTAGCTGTCTTCAAGCATTTCGCATTTGCAAACTAACGATTGACGCAGAACAGAACTGGCAACATGGAATTATCCCGGACCCACAAAGGAAGGAACATGCAGGTAGAAGGAAGTTCGGATTCATTCTCGACCATCTCACAACCCCCTCCAGTCTGGCCATAACAGGTTCCGTCAAACAACACCTCTTACCATACATCATACTAATATGCATAGACATAAAATTCTACTACAACGCGTAAATAGCAATTATCGGCTGTCGTTTATCGCCGACGCCTATTTGCCGAAAATGAAAGCCACGCTCCGCGTTCGCCTGGTTGCACCAGGGGCTCCACAGTACGGCAAGCAAGTCCGACCACCTTTTCGGTCGTTTGGCACCCCGAACTTATAGCACTATATGCATCTGCTCCGAATCATGTCTTGGGTCATTGGTTGGGTTTGCCCGGCTCCCATGTTTTCGTACCTTACGTTCCGTTCTATCGTATAAGGTAGCGCTGGGAGAACTACTGCGATTGTGTCCCGGTTCAGCCGGACGAGCACCTCAGTAAAGAAAGCCAAAAACCGACTGTCATGATGAAGCGAGAGCCGATCCGCTGTTCGAGAGGTCATAAAATCCCTAAAGATTTATTCCGCATAACGCCATCATAAATGCTAAGTGCGATGGATCGGTCTTCTGATCAGGCACCAATAGAGCCCCTAGTCTGGCCTTCCGAACACGAGGGGCTGCGCCGACCATACTCAAATTCCTATGGCTAAGTGAGAGTAATAAAGCCCTATAGTCCGATTGCCTGGTTCGCGGAAAGATACACCTCCTTAAAAGGAGCCAACTATGGGATAAAGAACGTTCAGATATATCCCGAACACCCCCGTATCCTTTTTACGAGGGGGTAGAAGCCGACGACTGGCCAAATCCCAGAATTTGCATACAATAAACTGCCGCACAGGAAGAACATATGTTCAAATAAAACAGGCAATATATAACAAACATGCCATTATCCCATATTACAACTAGTGGCACAGATGCCATTAGGGAAATATGATGTCTTTAGTACACTTGTCCGCCACAAGGCGGGCCCCTTTCATCACACCTTCATAATACAGCTCGGGCTTGCGGTGTTCCTTACCCTCCGGCGGCCCCTCAGTGATCAGCTTTTCCGCGTCGAGCCTTCCCCAATGCACTTTCGCATGGGCAAACGCCATATGCGCACCTTCTATGAAGACTGATCGCTTGATAGCATCAAGCCGAGGACAGGCGCCCATGATCCGCTTGACGAGTGCGAAGTAGCTGCTTGGAATCGGATCCGCAGGCCATAGCCGGACAACTAAGTCCTTCATGGCTAGTTCGGCCGCCTGGTGCAGTTTGATCAGCTGTTTCATCTGATCGATAAATGGCACCGGATAGTTCGGCGCCAGATACTGCGACCACAAATCCCTCTCCGCATTCTTCTTCTCCTCAGTGCGATAGAATTGAGCAGCATCTGATATGCTGCGAGGAAGATCTGCAAAAGCCCCTGGAAAAATAAGAATTCAGCCTACCGCTTGGATTCTTCACATTCTAACATACACAAAGCTAAGAATACAAAAGGCCTTACCAGCCGCCACTTTTCGGGCTTCCTGAATGTCCCGCGCAGCACCTCAGGCTTCTTCCCGAGCACCTTCTACATCCTCGAGAGCTTGGGCGAGCTCGGATTCTTTCCCTTTTAGACTCTGCTCCAAGTTCTCGCTTTTCTTCATAGCTTCCTGGATCTCGCGCTCAGCGGTGATAACCCTGGCCTCGTGTTTTTCACGAAGCGCCTATGCGGCCTCAGCCTTCTTGTTGGCATCAGCCAAAGCTTTCTTTAGTGCCTCGTATTCGGCACACGCTCCTAGAGCACAAAATACTAAAAAAAATTATTCGGCACAACCATTTGTTCGTGCCAACTCCAAGACAAATGTTTTCAACATACCTTGCTTGTCTTCCAGTTGCTTCCTCACATGGCCGAGTTCTTCCTCGGACCGTGCAAGGTTTTGCTTCAGTTCGGACACTTCTACCTCGAAAGCGGAAGCCCTCTCTGCGGATGCCTGTTTTCATACCAAAGGCTATACGTCATTTACACAGGCTCCTGAGAAGGCAGGGGGTTTGATCCCGTACCTGGCTTTTTCTCCTTCGCCGGACAGTGTATCAGGGGCTACTACTTATATTATGACAATTCCTTAAGGGTTTCCTAGGAGACATACCTCAAAAGCCTTTATGAGACTAAGACAGGACGCGTTCAGCCCACTCTCGGCGGACTGAATCCTTTCAACCACCTCGCCCACAAGGGCCGTATCCATCCCTGCGTGTTCGTTACCAGGGATATGTCCTCCCTGGTCCGGATCTTGTCGAGAAGACACGTCGGTGTCGCGCCCAGACTTGGGGGAAGGGGCCTGCAGAGGCATCTCGCTCGCCGAAGCGTCTGAGTCCAGTGAATCCTCCGACGAGGACTGGCCAGCGCAGGTTCTTGCCGGACTGTGCAATATGTAGGCAACAGTCAAAACCACTATACCCAAAAAAATGATCCCGGACGCATATGTGTGTTCGGATACTTACGACTTCTCTAGGGGCTGGGCCCTGGGATCCCACTCCGGGATGCTATCGGCGGCCGTGGGGGATGCCCCTGGGAGGGGATGTTTCCCCCTCTTGGGCGATCCGGCCTCCAAAGATGCGGAGGCCGTCCTTTTCCTCCCACCATTAGAGTGAGGCTCATCCTCCTCCTCTTCCTCCTCTTCATCCTCGGACGAAGGATCGTCGCTGGAGTCTTCGGATCTGGCGTCCAAAACCTCGCGATGGAGAAGGCCACCCCGGGTCTTCTTGACCTTCTTGGAGGCCTCCTTCTTTGGCGCCTTGTAAGGCGCGGGGACCAACATCTTCGTCAGAAGAGGTCCGGCTGGTTCCTCCGGCAAGGGGGCTAGACAATGTAGCCGCTCCACCTTCTTTACCCATCCCTGAGGTTGCAATGAAATATGATTAGGGTGTGTCCCGCATGATGTGCCAATTAAAGCATGAATAGGCAGAGTGTGGCTGTGACTTACTGAGCTGGGAGAATGGGATGATTGATACCCACGGTCCTCGGCGGGGCCCGGCCACGATTTGCCGGACTTAAAGAGCACCTTCCAGATATCCTTGTGGGTGGAGTCGTAAAGCTCCTGAAGGGTTTGGTGCTCGGCCAGATCGAACTCCCATAGGGTACAAGCTCGGCGCTGACAAGGGAGAACAAGGTGAACTAGCATCACCTGGACTATGTCGACGAGTTTGACGTCCCTATCGATCACGCCCTGGATGCGTGTTTGGAGCAATAACAGATCGTCGGACGAGCACCAGTTCGGGCCCTTCTCGGGCCAGGACGTGAGCCGCAGTGGAGCTCCGGATCTGAACTCTGGAGCTGCCGCCCACTTCTTGCCACGTGGTTCGGTGATATAGAACCACTGCTGCTGCCACTCCTTGACGGAGTCGTTGAAAGTGCCTTTTGGCCAGACAGCCTTGGGCATCTTGCTTACCATGGCACCGCCGCACTCGGCATGTTCACCACTCACCACCTTGGGCTTCACATTGAAAATCTTCAGCCATAGGCCTAAGTGAGGTGGGATCTGGAGAAAAGCCTCGCACACGACGATGAACGTCGAGATATTGAGGAAGGAGTTGGGGGAAAGATCATGAAAATCGATCCTGTAGTAGTACATGACTCCCCGAACGAATGGGTGAAGGGGAAACCCGAGCCCACAGACGAAATGGGGAAGGAACACGACTCTCTCGTGAGATTCTGGAGTAGGGACGACCTGTCCCGCCGGGGGAAGATGATGGCCGAACTTCTGGGCCAGATACCCGGCTCCTCGGATCTTCTTGATGTCCTTCTCCTAGACAGATGAGGCCATCCATTTGCCTCCTCCTCCGGACATCTTCAGAAAACTTCCCTTCGGTGGGGGAGAAGAGTGCTTGGGCGTTAGGGCTCGCACAAAGGGGAATGAGTTAGCAGGAGAAGAAGGCATGGGTAAAAGAGAAGGGAACCTGACCTCCTTATAAAGGCGATAAAGGCTTTTTGTGCGTCCCCACTTGCCTGATGGAACCCGTCCGCCTCCCGCTCACCGCGATTAGCAACACGGTTAGATTACCCATGCCCGTATTGATGAGAATCCCGTAAAAAGGGGACACGATCTCTGCTTTGACAAGACGTGTCACAAAAACTGCCTCGTGATATGCGTTGTAGCTGGTTGTGGGGAAACGGTTCGAATAGTGATCTGACCGTAATAACATGTCACGTCATCGGAAAAAGTTGTCAGCAGATTGCATTTGTGGAATATCACTCTCTCTCTACGGTGGTATATGAAGATCATCTTGCGGATCCGGACACGGTCTACGTGTTCGATAACCCCTTTGGAGTATTCGGAGGAGGAACCCGCCTTGCAAGGCCGAAGACAATACTGCACGCCGGACTCATCGTCATTGAATCCTGGTTCAAGGGCTACTGAGGGAGTCCTGGATTAGGGGGTATCCGGATAGCCGGTCTGTGTACAACGTCCGGACTATTGAAGCATGAAGATACAAGAATCAAGACTTTGGCTCGTGTCTGGATGGGACTTTCCTTGGCGTGGAAGGCAAGCTTGGTGATCCGGATATTTTATTTCCTTCATTGTAACCGACTCCATGTAAACCCTAGCCCTCTCCGGTGTCTATATAAACCGGAGAGGTTGGTCCTTAGAAGGCCGATCACAATTACATTCATACCATCATAGGCTACCTCCTAGGGTTTAGCCCCTATGATCTCGTGGTAGATCTACTCTTGTACTACCCATATCATCAATATTAATCAAGCAGGAAGTAGGGTTTTACCTCCATAGAGAGGGCCCGAACCTGGGTAAACACCTGAGTCCCTTACTTCTTGTTACCATCAGCCTTGTCGCACGGATCGGGACCCCCTACCCGAGATCCGCCGGTTTTGACACCGACAACGACGGCCGTGGGGCCCGTCCGTCAGCCTCACGTCCTCACGTGTGGGTCCCACATGTCAGGTTTAAAGCACACGCGTGCGCGCACTGGTTCGCTGCATCGGCTGGAGACGTATTTCCCAAATACGCCTTCGACGTGGCGGCCTCGCGCGGGCTGAATTCCCTCTGGGCCTGCTACACTGTGGCCTTTCTGGCCCAGTGGCACAGTGCCACTTTTCTTTTTCTTTTTCTGTCTGTTTTATAAAAATTCCATAGGATAAAATACTTATCCAAATGGAATAATTCCAACTCCTAAAATCTTAGAATAATTCCACCCATTTATTGATGTAACATTCATGCACATCCATCACACTTTCCTGTACTGTTCAAATTTAAATTCAAATTTGAGCATTTAAATCCTTCTTTGAAAATCCATTTCCACTATTCCTTAACCCCAAATCCAAAACTAGGAATTTTCCCCTTCTTAGATTTCCCCCTAGTATTTATCAAAAATAAGTTGACATTTTTCTGAGCACTTTGATTTTTCTGTTTTACTATTACCTTATTTTCCCGTCATTTCTTTTGCGACGAATAGATCCCGTATTTGACGAAGTAGTTGGATAAGAAGAAGGAGAAGGACTTGAAGACTTTGAAGACCAAGGCAAGCAGCCCTTTGACCATGTCTATGAAACCCTTTTTATGCATGTCATACAGCACCATATTGTTGTTGCAACGGAATCATGATGAGGTGGTAACCACCTTGATGGGTTGCCACCGTACTTCCTCATTGAAACTTGCATTGTGCACGACCCTACCTTCTTATGAGGGTTATGCTGGTGGGAGTAGATAGGATGCTAAAGTAGATGCTACGCAAAAATGGACGGGTATATGCATGATGAAGGAGACAAAGTATTATCAAAAACCCCGTCGGGTGCCACTTATGCCCGAGGGAGATGATGAGATGGGTAACCACTTGATGACGGAGTGGTGTACCGAGGCAAGTTTGTGTTGTTTTCGAAAATAGATTAGATTTAAGATTTGTCGACTGTCCCAACCTTACATGCGCAACCACTCTACCCTTGTATGGGAAAGGGCATTATTGATAACCTAGGCCGATACCAGCTTGGAGCCCGCATTACTAGTGACAGGGGAGAGTTGGTGCTCTTTCTTGGGACGTGGTCGTGCCAGGTAGGGCGGCCATGACTGTTTTCACAGGTCACCGGATACACCCTTGTGTCCCCTCTTGGATGTTAAGATCTTGAGTGAGTCTCGTATGATGTACATCGTGAGGATACGGAACAACGAGTGGACTCCTTGTTAGTATCGTCTAGGGAAAGATAGTGATCGGGTGCTTACCCCGGGTACTTGAGGTACCGCGGGTCATGGACGACACGGAAGTTCCCGGGATCTTGTGGGTAAAGTGTGCAACCTCTGCAGAGTGTAAAACTATTCGAATAGCCGTGTCCACGGTCAAGGACAGTTGGGCGGTGCTGCTTAAACTACGTCCAGAGTTTCACAAACCATGTGTGTGTTGATAAATCTATTGGGGTTAAGTCAGAAGGCTTGACATGATTATCAAGTAGGATTGGTGTCCAACTCCGCTTATGTTGATACCTGTAACTTGTTCATACGGATGTCTGTTCTCTCATGATGCATACTTTACATGTTGGCAAATCATGTCATTGCATGCAAAACTAGCTTTCTGCAAACAACCTACTTAGTGCTATATCTTTGCATTATTGTGCCTTGTTCCAGTCATGGGTTGCTTGCGAGTACATTCAAATTACTCATTGGCTTGCCACTGGTTATTTTATTGGCCAGGCATGGAAGAACAGGAGTTCGAAGAAGAGTTCTTTGGATACGAACATGCGAATTTAGGACGTTTCCCAGTCAGAATGCCTGCACGGGTTCTACTTATCGACGAAGATTTCCGCTGCTTAAGTTCATTTGGTATTCAGCCCCTGTGGCTTTATCTATGTAAGACTTGACCATAATGGTCATAATTTGTGTAAGACGGTATGTATGGATGTAAGACTCTTGTTATTCAGCTTCTGTGTGTTCAGTGAGCATTGAACTCTGGGATCACTGTACACATGCATTTGGTGATCACGACTTATGAGTCGAGGTCCCCACATGAACAGCATTCGGTAGAGTCCCGTTTTGCGGTACGCCACACCCCTCCCGATGAACAGGACCCCCGTTTCGACCGTAGCGCTCCAACACAAGTCCGTTTCGTCCGTTTTGCGGTCTCCACACCCTTCCCGATCAACAGGACCCTGTTTCGACTATAGGAGGTCCAACACAAGTTAGTTTCCTCCATTTTGTGGTATGCCAGACCCCTCTCGAGGAACATGATCCCGTTTCGAAAGTGGCCGGTCGAATACATGGCCGATTCCTCCGTTCTGCGGTACGCCAGGCCTTGTTTCCATTGCCTGTTCCGTCCAAGCCCTCCCGATGAACACGACGACGCATTCCGTTCCGACCCAGCCAGTTGGCTCCCCATGAACATGACGACGAGGCTGTTTCTCCGTTCCAACCCAGCCATGTACACGATCCCTAGCCATACATATGCGCGAGTAGGCGTTCGAGACCCCGCCCGTATGTACGTACGTGGCCGTATTTTCTTTCTTGCACCCTGGCCGTTATATGTACGTGTACATGCTACGTGCGCACCTCTACTACAACACGTGTGCGCCTCTACTACGACACATGCACACCTCTACATCGACCAGTATGTACGTACACGTTCGCGACCATAATGACAATGCTACATACGCTTCGACCAGGTGGGTCCCGACTGTCAGGCACTTCCTTGCATGCGAAGATGTAGCTGGTGGGCCCTAGCAGTCAGGGGGGCGAATCATTTTGTTTTGCCCGAACACACTTCCTTGCGTGCGAAGGTGTAGCTTGTGGGTCCTAGCAGTCAGGGGGGAAACATTTTTTTCGCAAAATATGGTGGCCCGTCTGGTGGGTCCCTGCTGTCAGGTGGAGGAATAATTATTTTGCGCGTAATAAGGAGGCACTTCCTTGCGGCCGCCGTGGACCCAGCTGTCAGCCTCTCCACGTACAGTACTCTTCCGATGGAAGTCGGTCGTTGACCACATTGACCACGCCGCGCTGAGAGCACCACGGCGGTGGACGATGGCGAGGCCTAGGAAGGGGATGACGCGGAGCCAGGGAAGACACAGAAGTGGATGCCCACGCGAAGAGGAGTACGAGGGTTCACTGGTTCGGCTGCGGTGTGAGGCTACCGTCGCCGCAGAATAACAGGGGGTGTGGGTGAGTAGAGGGATGGCCTGGTCAGCAGTGGGAGTAGTAGGGGGCGATGAGGCCTCCGCGGCATCACATCCGGCCACAGGAGGCAAGAGCATGCGGCACGACCTGCGCTTCTTTGGGCGGCTGGAGCACGAAGACCAGAGGTTGAAGCAGCACTACGGCCGTTGGATGGACATCGCACGGTCACTGGAGCTAGAATCGTTCATATTGACTAAGTTGGCAAAGCCCTCCGTCCCTGTCAACTTAGTAGGCCCACAAGTCAGCCTCCCACGAAGGTGAGTCCCAGCTAGCAGGGTCATTATTCATTTTTTTGTGCGTTGTAAGGAGGCACTTCCGGTGGGTCCAAGCTGACAGCGGGGGGAACTTTTTTTTGCGAAATACAGAGGCTATTCCGGTGGGTCCCAGCTATCAAGTGGAGGAATCATTATTTCGCGCGTAATAAGGAGGCATTTCCCTGTGTGGGCCCCTACTGTCAGCCCCTTCCGATGGCTGTTGTTTGTTGACCATGTTGACCTCGCCGCGCCGAGAGCGCAAACGCGATGGACGAGGGCGAGGCCTAGGAAGAGAACCAACCGGAGCCGTCGAAGCCACCGCAGCGGATGCCCATGCTGAGGAGAGTACGAGCACTGACTGGTCGGCTGCGGGGTGAGGCTGACATCGCTGGAAAATAACAGGATGTGTGGGTGGTTAGAGGGATGGCCTGGCGGCAGCACAACCAGCCACGGGAGAAGGGAGCAGGCAGTCCCGCCGGCGCTGGTTTGGGCGGCTAGAGCAGGAAGATCAGAGATTGAAGAAGCATGGCGGCCGTTGGATGGACATCCAACAATCACTTCTATGTGTTGACTAAGTTGACAAAGCCTTGCGTATGCGTCAAAAAAAATTAGGACAGCATCAACTCAACCTCGTAGGCCCAGAAGTCAGCCTCCAAATTTGTGGAAAACATCATGCAACCCGTTAGCCATTATTTTCAATAATTTACAGCCCATCTGCTAATTCTTAAGGATATTTGAAGCCCATATTCTTTTTATTAGCATTACAGACCATATATTCTAGGCACTGTTAAAAAATTCAACGAAATTTTGCATATTTTGGTGGGGTCTGAACTCTTTTAATCACGAAATTTCGAGTCACGATAAAAATAATTTTCAAAAAATTATATCAAAATAAAATTGAAAAAACAATTCTCCACAAAAAAATGGATGAAATTTAGAATCTTAACTAGCAAGATGCCCGTTCGTTGCACGGAACATGAAGATGATATTTTAATGTAATTGCCAGTTGGCTTTCATTTTTCTAAGAGTAGAGAGTAGAGAAATTCTGAAAAATGATATTTTAA
This sequence comes from Triticum timopheevii, assembly GCA_963921465.1. Taxonomy (NCBI): domain Eukaryota; kingdom Viridiplantae; phylum Streptophyta; class Magnoliopsida; order Poales; family Poaceae; genus Triticum; species Triticum timopheevii. The sequence goes on from OY997272.1 coordinate 177,622,661, forward strand.
TGCAATTGCCGGTTGGCTTTGGTTTAAAAATTTACAGCCCATTTCTTACAACCTATAGCCCATTTTCTGATGAAGCCCATTTCTTACTACTTACATCCCTCCTCGTCTTGAAAGATTTGCAGCCCAGTAGGGCTGAGAAAAGCAAGTAGGCCTCGGTTTTGGTATTCTCCAAAAAAAAGAACTGGGCTAGAGAATTTCAAAAAGAAAAAATATATCAACTGGGCTCGTCATGTGCTTAATGAAAGCGTAAGTGTGGGCTAGACGGGCCACAGCCCCCGCACAGCGCGCAGTTGAGCTCCGTCTCTGAAACTAAAAAACAACTGGGTGAGCTGCTGTGTCCCTGGTGTTATCTGCTCGTTGTGTAATTTTCTCGTTTATTGACCATATTGACAATGGCGTGGGGCCTAGTTGTCAAACAATTAGGAGGAAGTATTTTTTTTGGCTTGTAATAATGAGGCACCTACTTGCGAAATGCAATGACCCTGGTGGGTCCCTACTGTCAGCCTCTCCACGTATAGTCATCTCCTGATCCCTCTTGGTTGTTGACCATGTTGACAACGCCAGACGGCGGCGGGCACAACGAGCGAACCAAGGCGGAGAACGATGGTGAGGCCTCGGACGGGAACGAACAATAGCCGTGGAAGATGCGGCGGTGTAGTGGCAGGTGGAGGGGAGTATGAGGGCAACAACATGCAACTCAAGCATACAAATGGTACAAAAACCCCAAGGATTAATTGTTCATGAAATTTTTTGACAAAACTCAGATTGAACATGACAGTAACATCTAACCCAACCACTCTTTTTTGCAGTCACAAACAAATGGATCAGTCTGATCCATAAAATCAACATCCTGTGCAAAAAAAATTATTTCAGGATGACTACAACTTGTTGTAAATAGAAGCCGAGCACGTTTAGAAGCCCATTTGTCAACCTGAAACTTCTTTTTTTGCTGTTCAACATGTCCGTCCATGAGAAATCTCTTGCGGTAAAAATTAAGCCTCATGGACAATAGTAACCTCGCATTCAACAGGAAGAATGTGAAAAAGCTTCTGTTTGCCTGGTTGGATGCATATCGTTCCATCATTATTGTCCTCAAACGACTGTCATGAGAACTGAGAAAATCCTTGTGCTTATAACGCCACCGATTGGTTATATGTTTTTCTCCATGTGGTTCTGCCTAAGTAGACATGAAGATTGAAAACAGTTAAGGTCTGAAAAAAGAGTATGTCGAAAGAACGACACCTGAACATTTAATTCTAGTACAATATATACGGGCTTTCAATGAGCATGAAATCATCACCTCTATGTATAAATTCTCCAGAGATCGAAAGCATCGCAACAAGCCAATAATTATGTCCAGATCAAAACGATACTTTCTGATATATATGATCTTGACGGAATCCAGCAGCATTGATAGGCTATCAATGGACGAACTCTTCATTGAGCATATAACATAATATTAGTACCCAAAGTGTACTCCAAGATGATATAAATTTATGCGCACAAATGAAAAATGCAACATATGATTACAAATGTGTAGATGATAATATACGGTACCAGAAAAAGTGAGGAGCCAAACACCAACTCCTTGTGATTATTAAACGGGCAACGAATTACACCCAAGGTCTCCCATTTGGGTGCAGATACGACAACTATTTGTGAAGGCGTATAACAATTATCAAGGAGCAATCCTTCAAGTGAAGGGGCATCTTCGATGATGAGCTACTGTCCTTTAAAACAAATTCCAATGCTTTTAAGGTGAGGCGACTTTATTTGGAGACAACTAATACGGATTTCTATTCCCAAAACAATCAGCAAGCACTCCAGGGTAGGGCAACAGGAGTGGATGATGCTGTGCATTGAGGCCTCAGACAGATAAACCACCACAAGCGAAAGTTTTTTTAGCAGTGGGAGTGGAAGCATTTGTACCAGATCGTCTGGTAGATGGCACCGGGAGAAAATGGCGGTGTGGAGAGAGGAGGAAAACCACAAGATGGAAAATAGTGGTGTGGGCATGAATTCTTGGTGTGTTCGTGGTATGAAACTTTTGTGGTAATGGTACAACTCACACTGCTGGAGTTTTCCGAATTCAGGGGATGTCAGCCAAGCGTCCACCTTGCCGGGTATGGACAGTAGGTAGCGTGTTGGGATGTAGAGGCATTGAACAGGGCCCTGCTGGTGAGAAGAGATGATGGCTCTGAGGAGATCAAATTCAGGAAGGACAGATATCTGACGACAATCGAGATTGAGGGGCGCGGTGCGCCATAGAGGGCGCCACCGAGTTGAGAGGACTTGTGTGCGACAGTAATCCTTGGTGGGGAGAAGCGAGGTGATCTCCTCAAGGATGACGTCCAGGAGATCGCTGATGCAGTCCACCGGAGATTCTACCGGTTCCTCAGATCCGGGGGGCTCGCTCCTTCTCCCCGCGCTGCCGGTTGCGGGATCTACAACCGGTGTCGCCGTTGGCTGGAGCCTCATCTTCTTGGCGCTGGGGCCAGCCGACTCCATTTTCCTTGTGGGCGTTGCGCCGAGCTCACAGGTTTGAGCAAAGTAGCCAGAGACGAGCCTAGTGGCAGTGCGAGTGGGGAAGAAGGAGGGCTGGGGATTTCTGTAGGAGTCGAAGAAGAGGAGTAGGCATTTTCTGTACGAGTGAGGAAGAAGGTGAGCGGGGGTTTGCTGGACGAGTGAGGAAGATTGGGGAGCGGGGGTAATTGGGGGGGGGAGACGGAAGCGGGAGAGCGAGCTGTTCGTGTTTATAAGGCCCGCTGCACTAACTACTTGCTTTTTCCCAAGAACCGCTCTCTTCTTTTGCATTGCTGCATTGGAGGTGGGGCATGCATGCAGGATGCATGTGCCTGTCAGCCACTGCATGCACCTGGTTTGTTACGAGGCCAATTTAATAGGGTGGTTATGGAGTAAATTAAGGAGATTTATTTTCTCAGTGTGCATCCACCAAATTAGAGGATGCTGTACTGGATGCAGACACTCACATTAAACTAAGCTTCAGAAGATACGGTATGCATACTAACATTCAGAAGAACAAAAGTTCAACATGTCTATGCATCTCAATGATTCACCATACTATAACCAACACAAAGCTATGAGAAGGTGTGGAAATAAAGAAAATCGAGTGCACTGGTTGTTTGCTCCTCCACACATGACATGATCGTTCCGCACTGCATTTAGTAAGTCAATGTACGAATAAGCTAATTTCATCTTGCGGTGGTCATTGTACCTAGTTACGAATGTAGAAATACCTGGAGCACCATGATGCTAGTTGACAGCAGGTAGATGCAGCCATATAAATTTTGTCCGATGCTACCAAAATTGAGGTTTGTATCCGTTCCCATTATGAGAATTCTTCTTGAAGTTGGTAGAATGTGACGGCTTGTTCTTTGCATCAAACTTGCTTTTCCCCTGAGATTTGTTCTTGTTGTTTTGGGGCTGGTTGGGCTGGAAGATCTTCTCGTGTACCATGTGGGCACTAGCAGCTCCCTCAGCGACCCGAGCACGTGTGTCTTTTGCTCTCGCCTTCTCCTCAAAATCAAGAGTGCTAATGAGATCCAAAATAGAAAACTCATGTCTCTTGTTTTTCAAAGAAGTAGCAAAATCGTTCCACGAAGGTGGAAGCTTGGCAATGATGGTCCCAGCAACAAATTTGTCTGGCAACACACACTTAAAGTACTCAAGTTCCTTAGAGAGTGACTGTATCTCATGAGTCTGGTGAACAACAGAGCGCTCATCAGTCATCTTGTAGTCACATAATTGCTCCATGACATACAACTCGTTGCCAGCGCCCGAGGGCCCAAACGTGGCCTCGAGCGCAGCCCACATGTCTTTGCCGCTGTCAAACGACATGTATGAATCCACAATGGAATCGTCAAGAACACTCAACAGGGCGGCTTTGAAGAGGGTCTCCATGTTCTGAAAAGCTTCCTGCTGTGTAGGATTAAGATCGCCCTCAGGCTTTCCCTTAGTGGCGTCATAGAAGTACATGATCTGAAACCAATATAATGTTCTTGTGCGCCACCTTTTATATTGCACCCCCTTAAAAGTAGGCGGCTTCAAAAGTGCAGCAAAACCACTCAGAGTAAATTGCCTATAATCAGGTTTTTGGATTGGATTGTTGAATATATGAGCAATTATTATGAGATTTAATCCGAATCAACAGTAAATAGATCATGACAACAATTGCAAGCATCAAAGTAATGATGTGGACTAAACCAGGAGGAAAGAATCACATACTGTACAGAAGGAATAGAACCGATGTGGTTGATGTTATCACTCATGTCGTTGATAAAGAGGTTACCGAAGTCGGGGAAGAAGGTTGTCGTTGAGGAAGTCATCGCTGGCAGGAGTCACAGGAGTGTGCTCCCCAAAAACCTGATCGCCCCTCTCCCGTACAGGATCACGAAAGGCAGGGTTCGAAGGATTGCTGTCCCTTCTCGCGATGCACGCCGGAAGGAGGGCTGGAGAAGAATTGCGTGGCGGCGCTAAGGTTTGGAACGATGCAAAACCATATGATATAGCGGCGGCTAGGGTAGAGCATGTCAGGTCGGTCGTGCGAGTATAATAGTAGGCCTTTGGCCCCCAAACCCCACGTCCAAGTCAATAATAGCCCCACCAAGGTTTGTCTCAAAAAAAAACCGAAGTAATTAAGGCGTCCGTTAGTCCCTTTAGTATAAATACTATATCATTAATAATGGCCCCACCTTTTGTCTCACAAAGTATGTTGGAGTACAACCGGCTACACATTTACAATCCACTTCTCTTCTCTCTCCTCTTCTCTCTCCTTCAACTAAGCACAAATACTATATTTAAATCCTTATAGCCTGCTTATGTCATCTAATTGTAGTACTTGCTCTAAAGTTACTACCCACTGTGTAGTATGAAATGCCGGGCATGCAGCGGGCGGCGCCCTCGGTCGGCGCGCCGCTTCAACGGCAGAAGTAGTGAGAGGTTGCGTCGCCCTGACTTGCCATCAATGTGGAGCGGCGGGCTCAGCCGGCGCCGGGCTGGAAGCGTGCGCGGGAGGGGGGAGGGGTTTTTGTTGGGCCAAGAACGTGAGAAGCCAACTTGGGATTGGTCCGTATGGGGAAATATCATGTGCTCCCATACTCTGCATATGACACTAGTCTATGTTACTACTCCCTCCTTTCCGGTTTATAGAGATGTTTAGAGTAACATAGTAATATGTTACAGTATAAGTTACTCCCCACTATGACCAGCCTTGGCCTCTCCCAGTGCTCCACCATGTATAGCTGCTAAGCCTGCTACGTAGGCATAAAATATGATGTGGCACCAATAATTAAGCACCTATGCATTGAAGACTTGAGTTACTAAGCCATTTAATGCACTTAGCACCTCATCTAAGCACATCTAAGCACTTACTAGCACCCCCTTGACCGTGGACCTTGATGGTGTACGTCACCTTGTGTCTCATAATTTTCCTCGTCATCATTTGAGTCCTAGAAGATCTCACCCACATCATCATTAGCATGCATCCGCCTTGATAGACAACGTGCGTAGAAGGAGTAGAGGCGACTATGGACGCACCATGTCGTGGGCACTCCGTACGTGCTCGTGTGCATGCAGCGTGCGTGTTTTTCCATCAGTGCTAGCTCTAAGGCTGAGGCCGTGGTCGTCTTCGTCTCCGACTAGTCATTGAGCAACGACGGCAAAGAGGTGATGCAAGAGATGAGTAGGCGCCGTTGCATGCGAGCTTCGCCGTAGCATGACGAACCGGACGTCGCCGCAGATGGTGCATGCCTCCATGCAGCCGAGTGTGTGCACATGCATGTGTTATTCACATGCATTCTACGCCCGAGCGTGTGTGCATGCACGTGTTGTGTACGTGCGTTGTGTGCTCCATGTTGTGCGCGTATGTGCATGAGTTGGATCGGATGGAATTAGTGCGTTGGCTTGTGTACATGCATGGCTGCATGCGTCCTATACATGTGTGGCTTGTTGCGTGGTTATCAATATAAACTACTCCCTCCGTTCCTAATATAAGTCTTTCTAGCCATTTCAAATAGACTACAGCATACGGATGTATGTAGACATATTTTAGAGTGTAGATTCACTCATTTTGTCTCGTATGTAGTCCCTTATTGAAATCTCTAAAAAGACTTATAATTGGGAACGGAGGGAGCATAAAACATCTTCAACTTAGCATCCTGATGTACCGTTTCTACTGGTTAGCGAAGAGTTCATGTTCTTTTGTTTGATTATATGTGGGAAGCCGGCAAAAAACTGGGGAAAATGAGCAAGGTTCCTTGCAGACGCTCCACCGCGAGGTTCCTTGCTCTTTCTCGGTTGTCGGGAATCTATGCTCTTCAACTCTCTTTTATGTGAGCTTTGTTCATCCTTTTCCCAACACGCGAGACATCTAGCATCAATGTGCACGTGTCATGCAAGAAAATGGAGATAATCAGATAAGCAGTGCGTAAGTGAGTCGTGCACTTCGATGGCACCTACGCAATATTTTTTCTCCTCGATGGCATGTGAATAGTGCACGTACTCAACGACGGAGCACGGGATGGTAGCAATGACATGGTCAGCCCTTTTTTGGAGAGAGTACATACTAAATAACTTTGTTGTGCCCCGTCAACTCGCAGAATGACGAGAAGCTTGATTACGCCTTGTCCCTCGCCGACGCGTGCACGGTGGCTCGCAGCATGAGGAGAAACTTTTTCTTACAAGCGGTGGACGTGGAGAGTTCATTTGGTGTCAGATTGCCAGAAGTACTACTGTAGAACCATTGTCTTCCCGAAGAGGCAAAGAGCCAAGCGCAAGGTCATCTACTAACCTTAGGCTAGGCTTAGTGGGAGTAACATAAGTAGGGGTACCTCCTTTTTTATTCTAGAAACAACCACACGCGAATATCGAGGTGCTAGTTACATAGAACAAATTTCCTGGAGTCCGTGCTCAGCCCTCTTCTATCTCTCTTCTCAGCTAGCCAGCAGACACGCGGAGCCCATTGTCTGTTTGCTCATACGCGGTCCCACATGTCAGTGAAAACGCAAGAGGACCAACTGAACCTGCTCATCTTTCACCTCGACGTGCTGGTGATGAAAAACAAATCCAATAAAGATCTTCGGTGGCCGCTTTTGGAGTTACTCAAGAGTAGTAAGATTCTATTTACAGTTTAACCCAAGATGCACATCACGTAGCTTCAACTACCACTCTATTTTCTTGCATGACATGACTTGGAGGCTGGATGTCCCACGTGTCGGCAAAAGGAGGAAGAACCCGACCAAATCTTCGGTTGTTCTCTCGGATTAGACTAGTTGTGCTAACTTAAAAATTTTATTGTGTACTAGAATGGATGCAAGTTCTGGTACTGGGAAGAAGAGTACATCGACATATTGATAGAGCGCAATTTAGTAGATGTTCTAGCACTTTTAGCTAGCATAGAGGCTAGAGATGAGACTAGTGCACTTGTTGATACTCCTACTAGAATAGAGGCTAGACATGAGACTAGATGCGAGGAAGCAACGTCTACTTCTTTACACTCGAAGAAGAAAGAAGCACACAATATCGAGCCTCCGCAGATCAACAATGAATGCATCGAGAAGGCACTAATCCAACTTACAGGAGCAGTTATGGAAGTTGGATATCTTCTAAAATGTATTCTTGTGGTTCTTGTTTTCTTTGGTCTTGCTTTTCTAGTCAAAATTATCGTTGGAGTTCATGCAAAATGGAGGTCCGTTTGGGGCCGTGCGTTGGAGTTGGCCTTACAAGTGGGACCGCAGTTGCGGAAACCGACTATCGGCAAACCCCCACCTCGCCTGCCGCGCGATGGCTGAAGTTAGGGAAACGACGAGGTTGAAGAGATTGCTCTAGCACGGACTCCAATAAATATGGTGTCAGATGGATGTCGTGGTGGTGGCGTGTGCCGTACTTCTGGACGTGAATGCTTGTTCTGGCCCATGCCACCCTACTACTCCTACTACATATAGTAGTATCGAGGATTCGAGGTGCTGGTTATGTACAGCGAACACATTAACATATGGCTACAGTAAAAACACCCACCCGACGCGCGAAGCATGTGAAGCTAGTACAAATAGTGTACTACTATTGTTGATTGGCCTCATCCGATAACCTGTTGCAACGCACATACAATTATGTATTCGGAAAATATTTCTTTGCCTCGCCGCACCACTCACTCAGAGAAGCGACTCGAAAGCCATTCATAAATTTAGTAAGTTTATCACATGCCTATCATTTTATTACATACACCAGGTCATCAACCCACATCGACAATGAGGATATATTATAAATACTAAAGTTTTCATCACACAACAAATAAGAAGCAATGAAATGAACTTCAACTCAACCAATCGTCAGCGTTGGAAACGCTTGCTTTGAACCACAAGTGATTCTTTGGGACGGGCCATCTATTGTCAATTTCGAGACCAACGCAGGACTGATCATCCAAGCTGAAGCGGCCTACTATATTAGTACCAGGGTAGGGAACCACCCAAATGTCTGAGGTATAGATATAGTTGCTTCTTATAAAGGGTACTAGTAACGTTATGTCAACAGCAGTTGGATCGCCTTTCACCATCATCGGATAGTTTTGTCCAAGTGTTGGTGTACAAAAGTAGGGGCTCTCCTTTTGACCCCTTTACTTGTACACGGGCAGTCAGAGCCACCCGCCACGGCCACGCATAACAGGGCAGGAGGGGAAGCCGGAGAGAAGCCGAAGGCACAAGACAAACAAAGCAACGACAAGGACCAAGGCCACAAAGATCGGATGAACGAAGCAGGTTTCCCCGGCAAGGACCCTTGCCAGGGTAGGCTCAGCGGCCCCGGCAAGACCCTTGCCGGGGGAGCTCGCCCCCACCAGCCGAGCGAGCCACCTTTGAGCCCACCAACGCTAGACAAACGCATTATGACAGGGCTCGGGAGGCACCTCCGTGGTGGCATGCAGATCTTTATGAAGACAAAGAATAGTCAAGATCAAATGAGGATATGAAGGCAACAATCCTCACCAAAATCCTTGCCGGGTACGCCAGCGCGCCACGGCAAGACCCTTGTCGGGCCACCCGACAAGACCCTCGCCAAGCGTGCCAGCAGGGCCACTACCAGGCCCACGCCAGCCAAGTCTCCACCGCCGTTCGCATGCAGCTGCCGACCCAACCAGCTGGGCAGGCACCTGCGTGGAAACATGCAGCCCTTCGTGGAGGATCCACCAGCGCGCCACCTCAGCTGCCTGCCTGCCTACATGGCACCGCATGCATCGCTGGCCAGGGCACGTGTCAAAGCAAGGATGAGCGGCGAAGGACGGGATGAGCCTCTCTCCCATCCCCGATAAAGTGAGGGACACCTAAGCCTCGCATTAAATGCACTTTCTCCTCTAATACCAGCGATAAGCTCACAGCGCTGTAGCACTTTCCACCTCCTATGTGCCACTATGGCAGCCCCTTTCGCCTATAAAAGGAGGTCCATGGTGCACTAGAGAGGGATTCGGCTCTTTCGAACCTAGCAGTACCCAGAGCTAGTTCAAGAGCTCAAGAACACTAAATACATCCACCAAAGCAGGATCGTAGGGTTTTACGCATCTTTGCTGCCCGAACCTGGGTAAACAACCTTTGTGCTATCCACTAGTCCCGCTCTTCTCACGATCCCCATGCCCCGAAACCATAGTAGGGATTCCAGTGATCCCATAGGTGTCATTTCCCACTGACATCTTTGGTGCGCCAGGTAGGGGGCGCACAATTTTGAGAATATTGTCTAGCAGTTGACCTAGTTGTTCTTCATCGCCATGGCCCCTAAGAAGATGACGACCACGGCTATCGGTTCGTCCAGGACCAGGTTGCCAGTACCGGTGCGGACCAGTAGCGGGCCAGTCGCAGAGAGAACCCGTGGCGCGGCCCACGAACAACCACATCACCCTGGCGGTCCAGGCCCGGTGAGTGGCGTCGTTGTCGTGCCAGGCGACGAGCCACCAGTTGCGGGCTCCAGGGATGGAGTCGGGGCCCCGGCAGGCGGCGCAGGGCCCTCCAGGGGTGCCGCCATCCCGCCAGACGGCAGCGCGGCGGCCTCCAAGACGCCAACACTGGCGCCCACGACGCGCTCTTCCCAGGTTGTGCGTGATGAACAGCGTCACCCTGTAGGTGACCCTGCGCGCCGCCCTGGGAAGAATCCCGTGCTCCCATCACATGATGAGGAGGGCCAACATGCGCACCGAGGTGCTGACGGAGGTGGCGAACGGCTGCGGGGCCGTGACGCAGCTCCTTCTCTCATGGTTAGAAGTCGAGGCGCATCGCGGTCCACCCAGCTCTCGCCGCCACCCACGCCAGCAGAGGGCCTAGCGCGTGCGCAGCTGCTCCTCGATTTTCCTCCCTCCGCGGAGAAGCTCGACGAATGGAGGGCTACCGTCCGGAGCCTTGTCGGCATCGCCAACAAAGATGAGTTGCGGCCGGCGGGACCCATAGGCCGTCGCTCCACGGGCCACCGCATGCCAGCGAAGGCCGTGCCGGAGGCGATGCGGCCACGGTGTACTCCCCACCTCCATCCTGGACACCCCGGGCGTCGGTTCGTCATGACGATGCTCGTTATGGTATCTCCATTGCGTCGTCCGACCCGTGAACCAACCACGATCAGTGTCAAGTCCTTCGGGATCGGGTTCATGAGGACGCTCGAACTACCATCGAGCGCCGACGTGACACGCGCCACCAGTCGGACAGGCCCACTACGAACCACCCAGCGCCGGGGGGCTACGGTGGCCTACCCTATGAGGTGGGTTGTCCGGCTTTCACCTGTGAGCTGCGACAGTTCTAGTGGCCCTCCCACCGTATGTTCAAGACCGACGTTGGCGAGAAGTACAACGGCAAGACTCACCCGTCAGAGTTCCTCAGCATCTACACCATCGCGATGCAAGGTGCTTGCCAACTACTTCCTGTTGGCACTCAAGCCTAACGTTATGTCATGGTTGATGCACTTGCCAGTGTATTCCATCTCTTCTTGCGCCGATCTATGCCATGAGTTTGTTGGCGCCTTTACCGGAGGTCACCAAGCTCATGGCCAGGTGAGTGATTTACACATCATCCCCCAGAAGGAAGGAGAAAACTTGCGCAAGTACATCCAAAGGTTCAGCCGGGTCCATGTCACGCCCAATATGCGACCCTATCCAAAAGGAACTCGAAGGTCCCAGCAAGGATAGACCCGCATATTGGAACACTTTTGCAAGGTGGATATCATTACATCAACATTACATAATAGATGGGGATACATACATAAGGCATACAATGCCACACGAATACACAATACAACATACAGGAACAACATCCGACTACGGATGAATCATAAACAGAAACTCAAACAATATCCACCCTGCTAGCCCAGGCTGCCGACCTGGAACCTATCCCCTGATCGAAGAAGCAGAAGAAGAACTCAACGCAAGCAAGCATCGCTCTCGCGTCATGATCATCGGGTAAACCTGTACCTGCAACTTTTGTTGTAGTAATCTGTGAGCCACGAGGACTCAGCAATCCCATTACCATGGCTATCAAGACTAGCAAAGCTTAATGGGAAAGGAAGTGGTAAAGTGGTGAGGTTGCAGCAGCGACTAAGCAAGATATGGTGGCTAACATACGCAAATGAGAGCGAGAAGAGAAGCAAAGGAACGGTCGTCAACTAGCAATGATCAAGAGGTGATCCTGAACACCTACTTACGTCAAACATAACACAGAAACCGTGTTCACTTCCCGGACTCCGCCGAGAAGAGACCATCACGGCTACACACGCGGTTGATGCGTTTTAATTCGGATCTGGTGTCAAGTTGTCTACAACCGGACATTAACAAATTCCCATCTGCCACATAACCACGGGCACGACTCTCGAAAGTTTATACCCTGCAGGGGTGTCCCAACTTAGCCCATGACAAGCTCTCGCGATCAACGAAGGAATAGACCTTCTCCCAGGAAGACCCGATCAGTCTCGGAATCCCGGTTTACAAGACATTTCGACAATGGTAAAACAAGACCAGCAAAGCCGCCCGATGCGCCGACAATCCCGATAGGAGCTGCACATATCTCGTTCTCAGGGCAACACCGGATAAGTCAAGCTACGAGTAAAACCAGACTTCGAGTTTCCCCAAGGTGGCCCCGCAGGTTGCTCGTTTCGGACCAACACTTAGACAAGCACTGGCCCGGGGGGGCTAAAATAAAGATGACCCTTGGGTTGGCCGACCCAAGGGAAAAGGATAGGCGGTGGTGAGGCAAATGGTAAAACCAAGGTTGGGCCTTGCTGGACAAGTTTTATTCAAAGCGAACTGTCAGGGGGGTCCCATAAATCACCCGACCGCGTAAGGAACGCAAAATCCGGGAACATAACACCGGTATGACACAAACTAGGGCGGCAAGAGTGGAACAAAACACCAGGCATAAGGCCGAGCCTTCCACCCTTTACCAAATATATAGATGCATTAATAAAATAAGAGATATTGTGATATCCCAACCAAAATCCTGTCCACCATGGAGAAAACTTCAACTTCACCTGCAACTAGCAACGCTATAAGATGGGCTGAGCAAAAGCGGTAACATAGCCAAGCAACGGTTTGCTAGGAATGGTGTCAAAGGTTAGAGGTTCATGGCAATTTGGGAGGCTTGATTAGCAAAAGATAGGTAACGCAGCATAGCGATAGAACGAAGCAACTAGCATAGCAATGATAGTAGTGAGATCCAGGGTAGCGGTCATCTTGCCTGAAATCCCGCTAGGAAGAAGAACGAGTCCATGAAGAAGATGAAGCCACGAAGACGAACCACACGTAGACGAACGAATCCTCACGATCGCAACGAAACGTGAACTATCGAGAAGCACACAACATAGTAAACACACCACACAAGCATGATGCATGACAAAGCTACATGAAGCTACTCATGGCAAGAGATGATGCAAACAAGAACAACACATCAAAGCAAGTTTAAATGAGGCCGGGAACAACATATAACAATTCCGGTCAGTCCTCATATGCAAATTTCGAAATGGGTCCAGAACTGAATAAACCTTATGTTCAAGTTGTTAAACAGCAAGTTAAGATGCACCAAGATGACCTACACGAAATTCTAGTCAAGTTACATATAAAGTTCATTAGATTCGGAGCTACGGCCTAGAACATATGAGCAAAACAAGTTAAACATGGTATTGATGCAAAATGCACCCAAACATCAAGCAAACACACCAAAACAAAGGATGCAACATGATAATATGAAACAACATGCAAAATCAAGCAAGTTTCATATAGAGCACACTCAAAACGGAGCAACGGTTCAACACATACACTCTATACAAGTCATAACAACAATCTGTCCATAACAGCAACTAGGCATCTTACAAGCATCAAAACAACATGCCACAGCACCCCAACATAAGAAAAAAAGTCATGAGCATGATGTATAGGTAAAGGACAACAAAACATGAACACTGAGTTATATCCAGAAACAACTAGAACATGCTCAAAAGGACATGGGAAGATTGCAAGTTATAACAGTTTCAGACTTTAGCAGAAATAACATCAGGTGCAATGTTTAGAGCTATCAAACAACATGTTACAGGAACATATCATGGCAAACAAAGGCATGGCATGAATCTACTAAAATCATAGATCAAAAGTCCCTTACTGACCATGAGCCAAAAAGGATCAGAAAATATGATGGCACCCATGTAAACATGGCAAGATATATTACAGATTCAAACATGGCAGAAACAACAATAAGTAGGCATGTTGGTGAGCTTGAACCACTCACCACAGAGCAATACATGGCATGGTAAGGCAACCAACAGTAATAAGGCATGTTTAAGAAGCTAAGCATGGAAATAGCAAGGTCATAGGGCTCATGGAACACTAGGAAACAATCATGGAAACATTGAACTTCATGTTAACAGGTTGACAGCAACATTATCAAGCAACTTTGGAGCAAGATATGAACAATCTACAGCAAGCTATAACTGTAACCAAGGGCATGAATGGATATAGAAAGACATGTAGATCAAAACATGTTTATAGAGCATCTCCAGATTATGCATAGAATGATTAGTAGCAACATGTTTATATAGCATCACGAAATAACAGATTCAGCCTAGCAAAACAGCAACAGCAAGAACACTACTTAACAAGCTCGATTCACTCACCACAAGTCATTGCATGACAAGATAAGCATAGCATCATCAAGAAGACATGTTTGTGAAACAAACCAAGTCAAGAACAAGTCCATAGCATGCAAGGATCAACTATAGCAACCTTGGCTAAATTGAATAACAAGTAAACATTTTGAAGCAAAAGTAGAGTACTCAAATGACATGCTAGGCTACTCCATAATTGCAAACAAGGGCATGAATGGATAGACAATAACCATATGTTCAAAATACCCTTACTGAAGTATCTCAAAATATGCATGGATCTCTCTGTAGCATCAAGTTTACATGGCATCAAAATAACAGCAGAACAGGGACTAAAATCAGCAATATCACGAAGCCTAGTTTGCATGCTTGTGCTAGTCACCACATTGATCACAAAAATACATGGCATACACCCCTGAAAAGATGGCATGGCATAGATCAAAACACATGTAGACATCAACCTCATAGGATGCACGCATCAATCATGGCAAAAATGACAAATGAACAAGTTATAACAGTTTCAGCAGATTAACATCAACATGCACTCTTCCAACAGAATTTCGGGCATCAAGATAAGCTCAAATGAAAATGATGCAATGGAATGAAATGAATTACTCGTCGAGGCGAACAATTTGACATATTACACGCACAAAACGGAGCTATGGATGCAGAGATACGGCATGATGAACATGGCATGATTATGACAAAATATTTCGGGGACTTAGTCAAATTTGGACCTCAGGAAGGGTGGACATGTCCGGTCCAGGGCGGACACATCCGACGTGGCTGGGTCATCCTCCACCTCCAGGAGGTCAACGGCGGGGTCATCGAAGGCGGAGTCACCCTCCGGCGTCGTTGGGGCGCGAGAGGGCTGGAGGAGGCCGGGGACGGGTCGCAGGGGTCCGGATATGGCGGCTCCCGGCCGAATCCGGTGAAAACGGCGCCGGCGGCGAGGTTCCTGGCCGGCGGCGGTCATCCAAGGCGGTGGCGCTGGTCCCTGGGGCAGAGAGGGAGATAGATCGGGTGAGGGAGACAGAGAACAGAGAGGAAGAAGAAGGAGAGGGCGGCAGATCTGCCTGGGGGGGCGCTGTGCGCGGGCGACGGAGACGCGAGGCGCGGCGAAGCCATCTCCGGCGACCCGGCGGCGGCGCGCCGACGACGGGGTTGGGCAGAGGTGACGGGAGGAGAGAGCGGGGCGCTCGGGCTTGCTGCGGCCCGCTAGGCCTAGATCGGGGCCCGGGCGGGCCTGGCACGGGCCCGGCGGCGCGGGGAGCGGGGAAGGGGCGCGCTGGGGACGCGTGGCAGCTCCCCAGTGGCTGCATGCGGTGGGGAGGGCGATGTGGCGGCGCGGGATAGGTCGAAGGGCATGGCGGCGGCGGCGACAAGTGGCGGGCAGGGTCGGCCGGCGCTGAAAACGAGGAGGAGGTGGGAACAGGCTGGCGGCGCGCGGATTTCGAGAGGGGGCTAGGTTTTCCAGAAATGGAAGGGGAAGGAGGCTATATATAGCAGTTTTTGGCTAGGGTTTGATTGAGGGGGGTTTTTGGACCCTCCGATCGCGATCGGGCGGTTCCGGACGCGAGGAGAGGCAGGCTGGGCCTAGGTGGGCTGTGGGAAGAGAAGAGAGAGCAACCCGGCATGGGTTTCCGGAGACCGAAAACGTCCGGCGAATAAACCGGCAACGGTGCCGCTACGAATGACGGTTGGGCTGTCAAACGAGCTCCGAATGCGACGAAACTTGACAGGCGCTCTGTCTACACTATAATAAGACCGCAAGCCAAGCTTCAACCCATTCCGAGAACATTTTTATGCCACTTATAAAATAATATTTCGGAGGTGCCACGAGCGCGTGCGAGAGTGTCTCGCTCAGAACGGACAAAGGAGAGAACCGGCGGAACCCGAACGGATGCAAGTTTTGAAAAACATGCAGATGAAATGCAGATGATGACATAGCAATATGCAACACGCAAGCAAATGACATGGTAATGACGGCGAATAACTAGCGGACACCTGGCACATCGAACCTGGGGCGTTACAGTCCAGTACAACATCCCCGATGTTCATCCCGCCGCTGTGATCAATGCGTTCCACCAGAATGTGCGCAATCGCAATATGCGCGAAGAGCTGGCGATGAACAAGGTCAAGGATGTGGCTACGCTTTATGTCCTGGCCGATCGATGCACTCGCGCTGAAGAGGGAAGGAAGTACCCCGGCGAAGATGCCGGCACAGAAACCGACTCCACTGGCGACACCACCACCCCAGCGAAGAATGGCCGACGCTGCAACAGGAAGCGCAAGAGCAAAGCCGTGCTTGCCGTCAAGGGATCCGACGACACCGGCACCACCAAGAAGACCAGGGCGAGCGACCCCGGCGAGGAGGTTGCCGAGTGTGTCACTTGTCAGGCCTTGGCGGCTGCCAACAAGCCAGGAGGCTCCGACAAGCAGTACTGCAAGATCCACTGCACCAAGGTCCATGACCTCCAAAACTACCAACAGGTAGAGCTGCTCACCGAGAAGCAGAAAGCCGAGTATGAGCGGTGGGACAAGGAGAAAGGCCCAGATGGTCTGAGGGATCCGGCAAGAAGCGTGGAGGCCAAGGGGGCTGCCGCGGCAAGGAGAATCAACAGGAGTGGCCCGCCCGAGGCCGCGACAAGAAGCAGGAAGACGATGATCATGACGAGGATAACGAGTCAGGCGAACACAAGTTTCAGAAAGCCAACAGAGGCCATGTGCGTCGATGGTGGTGCCTTGCTTCATATGTCCCACCGCCAACAAAAGCAGTGGGCGTGTGAGATCACAGCGGTGGAGCCATCGTTCGACACACCGAAGCCCCTGAAATGGTCCAGCACGCCCATCACCTTCGACACCGAGGACCACCCTGACCAGACTACTGCGGTCGGGTGCTTGCCATCATTGGTTTCACCAACAATCCGCAACCTCAAGGTGACAAAGATGTTGGTTGACTGCGGGGCTGTCCTCAACTTGATCTTGCCTATTGTGGTCAAAAGGCTGCAGATCCCCGATGGAGACCTCGAGGAGACGGGCACGTTCCAAGGGGTTAACCCAGGGAGGAGCCAACCAAAGGGAAAGGTAACGCTGCCCGTTACATTCGGAGGCGAGCTAAACCATAGGACGGAAAGGGTTGTTTTTGATGTAGCTGAGATCCCCTTGCCTTACAACGAGATCCTCGGCCACCCGGCACTAGCCAAGTTCATGGCGGCTTCACACTATGCCTACAACATGCTGAAGATGCCCGGGCCGATGAACATCATCACCGTCCCCTCCGACAAGAAAGAGGCGTTGATCTGCGCCGACCAACTCTACCGGGAAGAAGTTGCAGCAGCTGCTGCTAAGGCACCTGCTCCTGCCGACGGAGCCCCAAGGGGGGAGAAGACCGGCAATACCTCTCACACCCACTCCGGCAAGCGCACCTCTTCGGGGTGTTACGCTCCCATTGAGAACGTGCCAGAGAGCTCTGCTAGAAAGAGCAAGAAGTCCAGAGCCACACCACCAGAGACCAAGAAGGTGCCCGTCAAGGAGGATGGCACGGGGGGAGCTTTTACCATAAGCTCCACCCTCGATGGCAAATAGGAAAGCGAGCTCGTCACCTTCCTGTGGTCGAATGTCGACGTGTTTGCATGGCAAGCCTCCGACATCCCATGGCTCGTCACCTTGCTGTCTGTCCTCATGCGCAGCCCGTCAAGCAGAAGGTCAGGAAGCAAGCTCTGGAGAGGCAGGAGTTCATCATGGAGGAAATCAAAAAGCTAGAGGCGACAGGCTTGGTGAGAGGGTACTCCATCCGACGTGGTCGGCCAATCCGGTAGTAGTGCACAAGGCAAAATGGGAAGTGGAGGCTTTGTATTGATTACACAGACATCAATAAGGCCTGTCCAAAGGATCCCTTCCCATTACCACGCATCGACCATATTGTTGACTCCACGGCTGGGTGTGACCTGTTATCATTCCTTGACGCCTACTCAGGATACCACCAGATCTTCATGACAAAAGAAGACGAGGAAAAGATAGCATTCATCACCCCATGTGGTACGTATTGCTTTTTACGGATGCCTTTTGGGTTAAAGAGTGCTGGCTCAACCTTTGCAAGGGCAGTCCAAATTGGTTTTCAGCCCCAGCTACATAGAAATATGGAAGCTTATATGGATGACATAGTAGTCAAAACCAAGGACAAAGCAACCCTTGTGCAAGATCTGGAGGAAACATTTGCAAACCTATGCAAGATCAACCTCAAATTGAACCCTGAGAAGTGTGTCTTCGGCGTCCCATCTAGCAAGCTTCTCGTGTTATTTGTGTCAAAGCGCGGGATTGAAGCAAACCCATATAAGATCAAGGCCATCGAACAGATTGAGGCACCCAAATGGATCAAGGACATGCGTCGGCTCACTGCCTGCTTTGCTGCCATGAGCCGGTTCATCTCTGAGTTCGCGGACCGTGCCCTTCCTTTTTTCAAGATCTTGAGGAAAGAAGGGCCAATGGAGTAGACCCCAAAGGCCGAGGCAGCGCTGCAGGATTTGAAGAAATACCTCTCCTCTACCCCAGTGCTGGTTGTGCCCAAACCACAAGAACCGTTGCTGCTTTATTTAGCGGCAACAAATCAGGTGGTTAGCGCCACACTGGTGGCGCAGAGAGATGTCGACAAGAAGGCAGCGGCAGCGGCAGAGTCAACAGATGGCAAGCCGGAACCCTCTCCGGGAGGGCTCGATCCCGGCACGACTGAGTCCCCGGCAAAGGCTGACATCAGCGTGACAGGACCCACGCGACCGGGTGAAGAGGTGCAGAACAAGAAATGGTACAACACCCTGTTTACTTCGTCAACTCCCTCTTGTAGGGGGCTAGGTTGAGGTACTCAGGTGTGCAAAAGCTGCTCTTGGCCTCCTTATGGCTTCGAGGAAGCTACGCCATTACTTCCAAGCGCATGAGATCACGGTGGTCACCCACCTCCCATTACAACGGATACTGCATAAACCAGATTCAGATGGAATGGGCCCTAGAGCTGTCAAGTTTCGGTTTGAAGTTCAAAAGTACCTCGACGATTCAGAGCAGAGTCTTGGCGGAGTTTGTTGCGGAATGGACCTCGACGCCCGACGAAGACGTGCAGGAGACCACTCTCCCCGGCAAGGAAACGAGCCGCAACTGGATCATGTACTTTGATGGTGCCTTCTCGCTGCAAGGCGCCTATGCTGGTGTGCTTCTTGCCGCACCCACCGGAGAGCACCGCAAGTATGTCATCCAGATGCACTTCCCCCAGGAGATGTCAACCAACAACACTGCCGAGTATGAGGGTTTGCTGGCCGGTCTCAGGATCGCAGCAGACCTCGGAGTTAAAAAGCTCATCGTCAGGGGCGACTCATAGCTTGTCGTCAGGCAAATCAACAAAGGTTATCAAAGCCCGTTGATGGAAGCTTACGTGGATGAGCTGAGGAAACTGGAGGATCGCTTTGATGGTATACAAGCGGAGCATGTCCCTCGGGCAGAGAACGACATTGCTGACTACCTGTCAAACCGCGCTACCCTCAAGGTCACTGTGGAACTAGGTACTTTTTTGCTTCAGTTAACTCAACCATCGGTTGAGCTGTCGACCGGGCAGAACAAGCGGAGGATGCTAGGCCCCGGCAAGTACTTCCCCAGCGAGCTCCCCGGAGCCGCCAGTGAAGATGTTGCCGTGGATGCCGATCCTGCCGTAGGACAACCAAATCCGGCAGGACCTCAGGTCATGGCCGTGGAGACGGCCGCTCCCGTGGCAGAAGAGATGCCTTTGGTCCTTGTCGTCGAGCCACAGGCTCTGGCATGGGTGCAGCACACCGTCCGATTCCTTCAAAAAGGAGAGCTTCCTGAGGAGCAGGAAGAGGCAGACATAGTAGCCCGCCGGTCTGCTCTCTACCAATTCGTTGATAACGTGTTGTACAGAACAAGACCGAATGGGGTGAAATTGAAGTGCATCTCCCGGGAGGAAGGACTAAAGCTGTTGGCAGAGATACATGGAGGCATATGTGGCTCCCACATAGGGTCGAGGGCCCTTGCCGGCAAGGCTTTTCGGCAAGGTCTCTTCTGGCCCACCGCCCTCCAGGATGCGACGGCACTAGTAACCATGTGTGAAGCGTGCTAGTTCCATTAAAAGAAGCTTCATCAACCAGCTCAAGCTCTTCAAACTATCCCTCTCTCCTGCCCTTCTCGGTCTGGGGGTTCAACATATTGGGCCCTTTCACCCGTGCTGTCGGGGGCTTTGAGTACTTGTACGTCGCAATCGACAAGTTCACAAAGTGGCCAGAGGTGGAAGCAGTGAGGAAGGTGACAACGCATTCAGCCATCAAGTTCTTCGAGGGACTAGTGTGCCATTTTGGGGTGCCCAATAGGATCATCACCGACAACGGCACATAGTTCACAAGCCATGCCTTCATGCAATACATTGATGATCTCAGCAACACGGTCTGTTTTGCTTCCGTGGCACATCCACGGAGCAACGGCCAAGCGGAGAGAGCAAATGTTGAAGTCCTGCGAGGCTTAAGAACGAAGACTTTTGACAGGCTGCGTAAGAGTGGAAGGCGCTGGATAGATGAGTTGCCGGCGGTTCTTTGGTCGATTAGAACGACGCCAAATCGAGCCACCGGCCAGACACCCTTTGCCCTGGTTTACGGGGCAGAAGCAGTTCTCCCCACAGAACTCATATACGGGTCACCTCGAGTGCTCGCTTATGATGAGCTTGAGCAAGAGCGATTGCGGCAAGATGATGCGATGCTCCTTGAGGAAGAACGTCTCTAGGTGGCTGTGAGAGCAGTACGCTACCAGCAAGCCTTGCACTACTACCATAGCCGCAAGATTCGTGCCCGGAGCTTTGAGGAAGGCGACCTTGTTCTTCGGCACGTCTAGTCGGCCAAGAATTCCAACAAGTTGACACCAAAGTGGGAAGGCCCTTATCGAGTAACACAAGTCACCAAGCCCAGCGCAGTCCGGCTAGAGACCGAAGATGCCGTTCCAGTGAGCAACTCCCGTAACATCGAGCATCTCCGCAAGTTTTACCCATAAGGCGCAGCTGCCGGGCCTCCCGGCAAGCCACCCTTTTGTACAAGGCTTGCCGGCAAGGCATGTAACCCTTTGCACAAAGCCAGGCGCAGACCCTGAGCATAAATAAAGGAAGCACTGGCGCCCTAAGTTATAGCATGCATGCTAGGTTGAGTCTCTTCCTTGGTTAGGGTCGATAGTGCTTAGTGGTGGCTAACCCCTAGCTTAGAGGTCGAGTGCATGTCTCTCTGTTCTTCTCTGTCTTCTTTGGTTCGCAGGACGCATGAGTATTGTTGTCGAACTACTTTGGAAGAAAGGGGACGGACTGGCGTCCGGGCCCCGGCAAGCCAAAGTTGCTGGGGGCTACAAGAGCAAGGATCCATCCGCGGCAAGCCAAGGTTGCCGAGGGCTACAGATCTAGATAAGTCTTCTATCCTCTATCATGTGTTTCGTTATGGACTGAGGTATGTTAAACCTCATTTTATCCTTAGGCTACCGTGCTCCCCTCATTCCGGACCCTAGGACTCATCTCCTGGGGCCGAGTTTGGTCGTAGTCGCGGCAGCAAGGAAATGAAACACGGAGCCTAAGCCCACCTCATCCCTGCCTCCGCCAAGGGCGTGAGAAAGGTCGAGCGAAGTGGGGGGACGGCAAGGCCTGTTGCCCGGCGAAAAAACGTTTATCTTAAAGGTAACGAGGATTCACTCCTTGTCATGGTTCCACCTGCGAACGAAAAACCTGGCAAACATCCCTTTTTCATTAAAAAACATCCCGTACAGCTATAGTTCATACGAAATGAAAAACATGAGCAAGGGGATTACAAGTTATAAATTTAACAAAGGCTTGAAGGCTTACAAGACTAAAAAGAGATAAGGTGCCCGTAATCCCTTTCTTATCCCTCTCCTCAGGAAATGGAACAAGAAAGCAGAAGGGCAAAAGGGGCGCCTAGGTGAGCTACGAGTGGCAGAGGACACCAAGAGAACATCCCGGTGGCCGTCTGAGGTCTGGATGGTGATGGCGGCGCCGGAGGAAGAGCTCGAAGACGAGGCAGCAGGACGTCAATATGTGAATGGCGTCGGTGCGCGCGTACTCCAACTTGACGGCCTTGCCACCCGCCCTCTTCCTCTTCCGCAGGCTCCCAACGCCAGCCACCCAAGGAGACGACCCCGAGAATTTCAAGGAGCCGGCAACACGGATGATGGGGTCGCCGATGCCGCTCGGAGCGGCGCCCGACGCGTAGTCGGACCCGTCATCCTGCCGCGCGCTGGCCTCGTCGTCGCTGCTGTTGTCTTCCTCGCCACTCTTGCTCGAGGAGGAATCTTCATCATCAGAAGAGCTCTCCACGTAGCACCTTACGCGAGTCCTGAAGTGTCCGAAGATCTTGACGGAGAGGAGACCACTCTCCATTAGTTTGAAATGGAGAGTGAGCCCCTCCATCAAGCTGTGGAGGCGAGCGAAGGTGTTCCACCCTCGGTGGAGATACATGACGTGAGGGGCGGGGAACTCGATGTAGGCCCATGTGCCACTGTTCCCACAACCCCTCATGTGCTGCCGCAACGCCTGCGGCGGATCCAGCTCCATCTCCCGCGCAAATGGAGTCGGGAGGCAAAGGTAACGGCGCGGTGGCTGGCGCAGCCTGACGAAGAATTCACAAGGGTTGTCCCTGACATGGCCCTCCATTGGAGGAGGGGCTGCTGGCGGAGGCGAGGCTGATCTGCCGCCCCATCCTACTCTCCCTCGAGCACCATGACGGCCTCGACCTTGCTGTCGGTGTCAAAACCGGCCGATCTCGGGTAGGGGGTCCCGATCTGTGTGTCTAAGGCTAATGATAACAGAAGGCAAGGGACATGATGTTTTACCCAGGTTCGGACCCTCTTGATGGAGGTAAAACCCTACTTCCTGCTTGATTGATATTGATGATATGAGTGTTACAAGACTTGATCTACCACGAGATCGTAGAGGCTAAACCCTAGAAGCTAGCCTAGGATGATTACGATTCTGTCTCTAAGGACTAAACCCTCCGGTTTATATAGACACCGAAGAGGGCCAGGGTTTACATGGAGTCGGTTACAAAGAAGGAAATATAATATCCGCATTGCCAAGCTTGTCTTCCACGCAAAGGAGATTCCCATCCGGACACGGGACGAAGTCTTGAGTCTTGTATCCTCACGGTCCATCAGTCCGGCCAAAGTATATAGTCCGGCTGTCCGGATATCTCCTAATCCAGGACTCCCTCAGTAGCCCCTGAACCAGGCTTCAATGACGATGAGTCCGACGCGTAGTTTTGTCTTCGGCATTGCAAGGTGGGTTCCATCTCCGAATACTCCAAAGTAATTACCGAACACCTAAATCGTGTTCAGATTTGCAAGATGATCTTCACATACCACCGTAGAGAGCATAGTGCTTCATAAATCTGATTTGCTGGCAATTTTTGTATGGCGTGCTCCTGCATCGTGGCCCGACCCAACATAAACCGGTTTTTCTTGGCCTGCCTCGATACACGTTGCAAGATGGTTTTATTGGCATGCCTTGCCAAAGCAGAGATCGTGTTCCTTTTATTGCGGTATCCTCCATCAATATAGGCGCGTGCGTCCCCATGATGTCTGTTGGTATGACTCTATGTTTTAAGGCAAGTCCCGAACGGTTACGCTGAGGACGCTTGATATTCACCCCCTTTATAAAGGGGCCGAGGCCTATCCCTCTTTTCCACTACTCTTGCGCTTTTTTGCATCTCGAGTTCTAACACCCGAAACCCAAGCTCAAGCACCTCGGACCCTCAACCATGTCCGGATCCAACCTTCAAGGCCGGTGGGCGGCCTCCTCAGTCATAGAGGAGGACATTGCGAAGCTTAGGGAGGTCGGATATCTGACCGCCGACATCAAGCACAGGCTTCCTGCTCTAGGGCAGGTCATCCCTACTCTCGAGCCCAACGGGAGCGTCGTATTTGTTTCTCACTTTCTCCGCGGCCTAGGCTTCACCCTTGATCCCTTCTTGAGAGGGCTCATGTTCTATTACGGTCTAGATTTTCACGATCTAGCTCTGGACGCCATCCTCCATATCTCGTTGTTCATCGTGGTGTGCGAAGCTTTTCTCCACGTCACTCCGCACTTTGGCTTATGGCTCAAGACCTTCAATGTGAAGCTAAAGATGATTGAGGGATGAAACGCGGAGTGCAGAGGTGCTGTAATAAGCAGGAACGCCGACGCCCCATGGCCAGAGGGCTCCTTCCCAGAGGTGTTCGATCTATGGCAGCGGAGGTGGCTTTACGTCACGGTTCTCAGAGGCACAAAGTGGGTGGCTGCCCCCGACTTCCGTTCAGGCCCTCCTTCTCAACTGGCATCGTGGACCAATGTAGGACGGGATTGGGGGTCTGCTAGTGATATACCAACCCTTCAGAGCCGTATCAGGGAGCTTCTTGAGAGGGACGTTGGCCTTGTTAACATAACTCAGGTAATGCTAGTCCGACGGATGTTGCCGTGCAAACGCCGGCCTCTCCGGATGTGGGAGTTCAATCCGGAAGGTCCGCGGACTATTCTGCACTTCTTCGGCCTAACGCTCGAAGTGATGTGTAAATTATTCTTTGGACCACAAGTAAAGTGTCCGGACACCACCGAGGATGCGGGCCTGAGCTGCAATCGCCCAGATAACCAAGTAAGTAACCCAGAAACCAAACACTTTGTCTATATTTATCATAATCATTATTCTGAAAATCCTCCGTGGCCAGGAATGGCTCAGCAAGGTGGTTGGGTGATTAGACACCGCCTCGGGGGCTAATACCCCTACGGCGATGGAGCCGAACACTGACCTTGTCCCTTGTAACGCTTGTCACTCCGAGGTGCCGGACTCCTCGCCGGACTCCGAACCTCCCGCGCCCCCTCCACTCGAATCCGATTGGGTGCCGATCATGGAGTTCACCGCTGCAGACATCTTTCAACACTCACCTTTTGGCGACATCCTGAGTTCGCTAAAGTCTCTCTCGCTATCAGGAGAGCCCTAGCCGAATTGCGGTCAGGATGGTTGGGATGCGGACGACGAAGAAACTCAAAGCCCACCCACCACCCACTTTGTAGCCACTATCGACGATCTAACTGACATGCTAGACTACGACTCTGAAGACATCGACGGTATGGACAATGATGCCGAAGATGACCAAAAATCAGTGCCTACTGGGCACTGGAAAGCCACCTCAACTCATGACGTGTACATGGTGGATACACCAAAAGGAAGCGACAACAAGGAACAACGGGACGCGGTGAAGGATAATTCCCTTGGAAAACAAACAAAACGGCGACGCAAGCGCCGCCCGAGGTCCTGCCTCGATAACAACAGCACTCATAATGACCCAGCCATAGAGCAGGGCGAACTAGTGGACGACGTACATGCAACCAAGCAACCATCCAAACAGGATGAATTGGACAAGCAACCCATCCCCGGCGAAAACAACAGTCCAGATGATCTCACACCGGACACATCACTGAAGCATAAGAACCTTCACAAAAGGCTCGTCGCCACTGCAAGAAGCTTGAAGAAGCAGAAGCGGAAGCTCAAAACAGCGGAAGACGCACTCAGAATGAGATGGAGCAAAGTACTCAAGACCGCAGACAAATACGGCAATAGTCACCAAACAAAGAGCTACCCGAAGCGCAAGCTGTTACCCGAATTCGACAAGGAGGCTGTAGAGCCACCACAATCAAAAAGCAAAGAGGCCGCCTGGCCGGATAGACGACCAGATGATAGGCCAAGAGCGGCAAGCGGCGCCACACACAAGCCGGCACACAATGCACATAAAGATCCCCACAAAAAGGATGACCCGGTCAGGTCCATTAACGGGCCAGAAGAGAGGGCTCCATGGAGTAACACAACACGCCGAGTGTTCGAAGATAACGGCACACCTAAATACAGGGGCGCCACACACCCACTATGTTTCACCGATGAGGTGCTGGATCACGAATTTCCAATGGGATTCAAACCCGTAAACATAGAGGCATATGATGGAACAACAGACCCCAGAGTCTGGATTGAGGATTACATCCTACACATACATATGGCAAGAGGAGATGATCTCCATGCCATAAAATACCTACCCCTCAAGCTCAAAGGGCCAGCTCGGCATTGGCTCAAAAGCCTCCCAGAAAATACCATTGGAAGTTGGGAAGAGCTTGAGGATGTGTTTAGAGCAAATTTTCAGGGGACCTACATCCGCCCTCCGGATGCAGATGATCTAAGTCACATAACTCAACAGCCCGGAGAGTCGGCATGCAAATTCTGGAACAGGTTCCTCACCAAAACGAACCAAATAGTCGACTGTCCGGATGTCGAAGCCCTAGCAGCTTTTAAACATAACGTCCGAGATGAATGGCTCGCCAGACACCTCGGCCAGGAAAAACCAAGAACAATGGCCGCGCTAACGAGCCTCATGACCCGCTTTTGCGCAGGAGAAGATAGCTGGCTGGCAAGATGCAGCACCAGCAACCCAAGTACATCCGAGGTCAGAGATGGAAATGGGAAATCACGACGCAGAAAAGATCAGCGCCGGAATAAAGAAATTGGCCCAAAGAACACGGCGGTCAACGCCGGATTCAAAAGCTCTCTGCCGAACAACAAAACACTGCCTCTTAAGGACAACAGTGACGAGCTATCCAACCTAAACAAAATTTTGGACAAGATATGTCAAATCCATAGTACCTCCGGGAGGCCTGCAAACCACACCCACCGAGATTGTTGGGTCTTCAAACAGTTCGGCCGACTTAACGCCGAACACAAGGGGCTCGACACACCAAGCGAAGACAATGACGAACCCCACAAGCAGAGCGCCGGAAAACAAAAGACTTTCCCACAAGAAGTCAAAATAGTAAACTCACTTCACGTGATAATACGGAACAATAGTGTGGCACCTACTAAAGTATGCGCCGGACGGTCCACCCCAGCAGAATCCCGAGATTGGATATCAAAACCAATAACTTTCAACCATCTGGATTACTCCTGAAACATTCGAAACGCAGGATGGACTACTTTGATATTGGATCCTATAATCGAGGGACTATGATTTACACAAGTCCTAATGGATGGCGGCAGCGATTTAAACCTGCTATATCCAGACACAATCCGCAGGATGGGGATAGACCCTACCAAAATTTGCCATAGCAGCACTTCCTTCAAAGGAGTGACGCCAGGCCCTTACGCTAATTGCACGGGCTCCTTACTACTAGAAGTTGTGTTCGGTTCATCCGACAACTTCTGTCACGAAAAGCTAATTTTCCATATCGCCCCATTTAAAAGTAGCCATCAAGCACTGTTGGGACGTGAAGCTTTCGCCCGCTTTAACGCAATACCGCATTACGCGTCTCTTACACATAAAATGCCCGGTCCACGCGGCATTATCTCTTTGAAAGGTCGCTTAAGACCCCGGACACGGCTAGGCGAGGCCGGCATAAATAAACCAGGGGCTTCCTAGCCGCATACCCCTTTACAAGGGGCTGTGAGCATGAACAATGAGAGCCAATAAAAGCTCAACTTCATTCATTTCTTTTTTCATGCTCTGTTTTAAATACATTGCTCGCACGATATCTTTCCAAACTAAGTTCTTCTCTTTTATAGATGAACAGCGTGCTACACCCGTCCAGGATACAGCACAACGGAGACACAGGCGCAGACGTGCAGCAGGGACCCGTTGCAAGGATTCTTTCCAGATTAAGGCCCTGCGTAAACCTTTCTTACTGTCTCTTGTTAATACACATCCCCCTGTTTCCCGCCATAACCGATGAGGAGGCTGGCGTTTTGGCATCGGCCGCGTCAGAAATTTTCGCCCGTACCTGGACACGAGGGGCTTAGGGCATCATTCTGCCCATTATCATAAAAGACCGAATACCTTAGGGAGTGTTCGGAATCTTGAGTTAGGCTTTATATGCATCAGCTCCGAATCATGTCTTTGGTCAAATGTTGGGTTTGCCCGGCTCCTGTGTTTTGCTGCCTTATGTTCCGTATCATCGGCTAACGCGGCACCAGGAGAACTACTGCGATTGTGCCCCGGTTTGGCCGGGCGAGCACCTCAGTAGAGAAAGCCGAAAACTTACTGTCATGATATAGCAAGAGACTGGTCAACCACTCGATCGACTACCGGAATGTCTAGAATTCCTCTTCTTTGACGAAGGACCGTTTCCCGGTCAGGCACATACGCGCCCCGAATTCGGAGAGCGTGGTGCCCCCAGGGGCTATATCGTAGCCCCACCTTCGAACTCCTATGGCTAAGTGAAAGTGATAACGCATTATAGTCCAGTTGCCTAGTTTGCTACGCTACCACCTCCTTCACAGGACCAAGACGTTGGATTAAGTGTGAAAATGCGCTATTTTGCAAACACCCCCGCACCATGTGCGTGGGGGCTGAAGCCAAAGACTGCCATCTTTCAGGTTATACACACGTATACATTAACGGCCGCACATGAGATATTTCAATACTTGAATGCACAAGTATAAAAAGCACTTATATTATGAATATGGTTTTACAAAGCATACATGTCATTTGAACATAACATTTTTCGAGCACTGCGACTCTATTAAACGAGCGCCCTGCAGGACTTCCCCAAAATAGTGCCCAGCGGGTAACCGGCTCTCGTCCGAACCCCGGGATGCAACATCGGTGGCATCCATCTCCGCCCAGTGTGTCTTAACATGGGCGAGGGCCATCCGTGCACCCTCTATGCATACCGACCGCTTCATCGCCTTGATATGCGGCACCGCCCCAAGGAATTGCTATAATAAGCCAGAATAACTCTTCGGCTTGGGCCTATCCGGCCGCAGATGAGCCACTATATCCGTCATGCAAATCCGTACAATCTATTCAGCTCAGCCCACTCAGCCAACCGATCGGTCAACGGAAGTGAACGCTCCGAACTGTGGAATTGAGACCAAAACAACTCTTCCATACCATGATCCTTTTGGCTTCGGAAGTGCACAACCACATCCGCCGCACTCGCCGCCAAATCCAGATAAGGATCCTCCGCACCCCACAGCTGGCCCAGCTAAGCATACTTCGGATCTGTGAACTTCCTGTGCAGTAGAAAGGGCTTGCCAGCCGCAATGTCTCCGGCCTGACGCAGCTCCTCCTTTATAGCCCTCAATGCAGAACGGGCATCCTTGGCTTCGGCGGTGGCCTTCTTCAGGTCCCCTTGCTCCACTCGGCATTCTTTTTCAAGAACCTCATAGCGGTCGGTAACATCCTCCAGCTTCATAGCCATTCCGGCCATCTCCTCCCTGCTTCGGTAGTGAGCAGCCTTTTCGGCTTTTAGCTCTTCGGCTGCCTTCGAGGCAGCCGCATCGCTCCTTCTGGCTTGCTCCTTGGATCGAGCAAGCTCTGCCCGAAGGTCCTCCATAGCAGCGGCACCATCTGCATCAAGCATACATGTTGTAAGGAGTGGGCGTCAGCTCCCTTACTAGGTGACAACTGAGAAACAACCTACCTTGTGACTCGTCAAGTCGTTTATTGACCAGCGCGATGTCCGCATCCGCAATGTCAAGTTGCCGCTTTAGCTCGGCAACTCTATCAGTCCGGCTGGCCACCGGACGATCCGCCACCTGCATAGGAAAAGCGAGAATTAATAACTGAGATTATGATCCTCGGCACGCTGTCGCTTTCGACAACATACCGACTCTCAGGGGCTACTATCTATACAGGGCGCACTCTATGTGCAAAACTGTCAAAAGATATGTCATTTTTACATACCTCAAAACCCGCCAGTAAACTTCTGTCGGCATCATGCAACCCGCCCTCAGCGGACGAAATTCTTTCAATCATCGTACTCATCAATGTACGGTGATCTTCTGAGATAGACGCCCTCTTGAGCAGATCCTTCAGCTCCCCCGGCCGTACACCAGTAGGTGCCGAACTCTCCGGCCCCGCCGGACTCGGGGAGACCCTCCTCCATGATACTTCAGGGTCATCCGCCCCGCCTGACGGCGCGGCAGATGGAGGCGTCTCGCTCTCCATCATCTCTGGATGAAGGTCCCCCAAAGACGAACTCAGCTGAGAAGGACGGAGATCCGAACTACAAGATAACAACTTCGATTATCCTCAGAAGCAAAAACAGGGATGTCCCTTATTACAAAACTCCCCTTTTTCTACTTACGGCTCGCTGGAGGGCTGATTCCTTAGGGGGGATAGTGCGGTCGGGGCTTCTCCTGGCGCAGGACCCTCTGCTGAAGATTTCTTCCCCCGCTTTGAGGCCTTGGCCTCCGGATCTTCGGAAGCGGTCCTCTTCTCCCCCAGGAAGGAGGGATTCTCGATCCCCCCTTTCTTGAAAGCCTCCTTAGTAGAGGCGGTAGTTTCTTTGTTTTCCCCTTCGCCCTCTTCTGAAGGCGCAACCTCCAACATCTTGACCAACACGGGATCCGGCGTGGTCTCCGGGAGGGGCCCGGACACCGTATCAGTTTTGCTTGCGCTATCCACTCCTGTTCAAAGGACGATTGGTTAAAAGTCAAATCCAAGATATGCAAACAAATGGTATGTCCGGACACAGGGCTACTTACTTGAGTATCCGGGCGATTGCAGCTTAAGCCGGCGTCCTCGGTCAATTCTGGACACACCTCTTGTGATCCGAAGAACAATTTGTACATCTGCACGGGTGTCGTACCCATGAAGTGTTGGAGAGCTCGTGGCCCCTCCGGATTGAATTCCCACAGGCGGAGGGGGCGACGTTTCCAGGGCAGAAGACGCCGAATCAGCATAACCTGCATCACTATGACCAGATTGATCTCCCTCTCATGGAGGTCTCGAATCCGGCCCTACAGTACGGGTACGTCTTTGGACGGCCCCCAATTAATCCCTTTGTTGACCCATGACATCAGCCGTTGTGGAGGGCCCGAGCAAAAGACGGGCGGCGGCCTCTGCCTGCTGCCCCTGGGAGCAGTGATATAGAACCACTCCTGTTGCCACAAACCGAGCTCCTCCCAAAAAGAGCCCTCTGGCCATGGAGCATCGGCCCTCGTGCTTATAATCGCCCCGCCGCACTTTGCCTGACGCCCCTCAATCATCTTCGGCTCCACGTTGAAGGTTTTGAGCCACAAACCGAAGTGAGGGGTGGTGCGGAGGAAGGCTTCGCAGATGACAATGAATGATGAGAAATGGAGGATGGACTCCGGAGCCAAGTCATGGAATTCCAGCCCATAGTAAAACATGAGCCCTCTCACAAAAGGATCCATCGGGAAGCCTAAACCCCAACGGATGTGAGACACGAACACGACGCTCTCGCCTGGCTCGGGAGTAGGAATAACTTGCCCTTGGGCAGGCAACCTATGCGAAATCTCATAGGTTAAGTACCTGGCTTCTCTTAGCTTGAGCACGTCCTCCTCCGTGAAGGAGGAGGGCATCCACCGGCCCTGTAGGTCGGAGCCGGACATTGTCGAAGATTCGAAGCACCTGAATCTGGAGCCCTGAGTGCTGGAACTTGGGGCAAGGGGTAGATTCGATCGAGGATTGAAGAAAAGAAACGATCCTTGGTCTCATTATAAAGAGGGAGAATACCAAGAGCCGTCCCCGTGACCGTTTGGAACTCGCCTTCGATGGAGGGGGCGTGGCAACGGGCGCGGTTGGGTTACCCACGTCCGTATTGATGGGAATCTCGGAATAAGGGGAAGACGATCTCTGCTTTGACAAGACGTGCCAAGGAAACCGCTTCGCTAAACGCGCTGAGGTGGTATAATAAAAACAATTCAAGTAAAGGCTTGGTAGTGGTGTGACGTCACACCCTAAAATACGTTAGCAGATTGAACTTGTGTAAATATTATTCTCTCTACGGTGGTACATGGAATTTATTTTGCAGAGCCGGACACTATCCTGGTGTTCACAATCTTCTATGAATTATTCGGAGGAGGAACCCGCCTTGCAATGCCGAAGACAATATGCGCGCCGGGCTCGTCGTCATTGAAGCCTGGTTCAGGGGCTACTGAGGGAGTCCTGGACAACAGGGTGTCCGGATAGCCGGACTATCATCATCGGCCAGACTCCAAGACTATGAAGATACAAGATTGAAGACTTCGTCCCGTGTCCGGATGGGACTTTCCTTGGCGTGGAAGGCAAGCTTGGCAATATGGATATGTAGATCTCCTACCATTGTAAACGACTCTGTGTAACCCTAGCCCTCTCCGGTGTCTATATAAACTGGAGGGTTTTAGTCCGTAGGACAACAATCACAACAACAATCATACCATAGGCTAGCTTCTAGGGTTTAGCCTCCTTGATCTCGTGGTAGATCTACTCTTGTACTACCCATATCATCAATATTAATCAAGCAGGAGTAGGGTTTTACCTCCATCGAGAGGGCCCGAACCTGGGTAAAAACATCGTGTCCCTTGTCTCCTCTTACCATCCGCCTAGACGCATAGTTCGGGACCCCCTACCCGAGATCCGCCGGTTTTGACACGGACATTCACACAATCCCATGTAATGAACAAGAATGGGATAAAGAGAGTTGGCTTACAATCGCCACTTCACACAATACATAAATTAATTCATACATCATTCAAGATACACTCATAGACCGGCTACGATCAAATTCAAATGAAAAGAAGACAACCCCAAATGCTAGATCCCCGATCGTCCCAACTGGGCCCCACTACTAATCATCAGGAAAAGAAACGTAGTAACGACCAAGGTCCTTGTCAAACTCCCACTTGAGCTCGGTTGCGCCACTTGCGCTGGTATCCTCGGCACCTGCATCTGTTTTGGTAGAATCTGTGAGCCACGGGGACTCAGCAATCTCACACCCGCGAGATCAAGACTATTTAAGCTCAAGGTAGCAAAAGGGGTAATATGGTGGAACTGCAGCAAGCACTAAGCATATATGGTGGATAACATACGCAAGTGAGAGGGAGAAGAGAAGCAACGCATCGGTCGAGAAGCTAGAAGTGATCAAGAAGTGATCCTGAAACTAGTTACGTACATACATAACCCAAACCGTGTTCACTTCCCGGACTCCGCCGAGAAGAGACCATAACGGCTACACACGCGGTTGATGCATTTTAATGAAATCAAGTGTCAAGTTCTCTACAACTAGACATTAACAAATTCCCATCTGCTTCATAACTGCGGGCACGGCTTTCGAAAGATAATATCCTGCAGGGGTGTCCCAACTTAGCCCATCACAAGCTCTCATGGTCAACGAAGGATATACCTTCTCCCGGGAAGACCCGATCAGTCTCGGAATCCCGGTTTGCAAGACATTTCGACAATGGTAAAACAAGACCAGCAAAGCCGCCCAAAATGCCGACAAATCCCGATAGGAGTTGCACATATCTCGTTCTCAGGGCACACCGGATGAGCCAGACGTCGGGTTGCCATAGATCCTGGTTGCCCAAGGGGCGCCGGACATCGCTCAGGTTGGACCAACACTCGAAGGAGCACTGGCCGGGGGGGGGGGGGTAAATAAAATGACCCTCGGGCTCGCGAAAACCCAAGGGAAAAGGCTTAGGTGGCAAATGGTAAAACCAAGTTTGGGCCTTGCTGGAGGAGTTTTATTCAAAGTGAACTGTCAAGGGGGTCCCATAAATCACCCAACCGTGTAAGGGACGCAAAATCAAGGAACATAACACCGGTATGAAGGAAACTAGGGTGGCAAGAGTGGAACAAAAGACCAGGCATAAGGCCAAGCCTTCCACCCTTTACCAAGTATATAGGTGCATTAATTAAAACAAGATATATTGTGATATCCCAAAATATCCATGTTCCAACAAGGAACAAACTTCATCTTCACCTGCAACTAGAAACGCTATAAGAGGGGCTGAGCAAAAGCGGTGACATAGCCAAACAACGTCATGCTAGGACAAGATGGTTAGAGGCTTGACATGGCAATAGGAGAGGCATGATAAACAAATGGTAGGAGAGCTAACATAACGATAGAGCGAGCAACTAGCAAAGCAAAGATAGAAGTGATATCGAGGGTATGGTCATCTTGGCTGCAAAGTTCTTAGAGTTGTCGAAAGCTTGATCCTCGTTAGCATACTCAACAGGTTCCTCGTTCACGTACTCGTCTCCCGGCTCTACCCAAAGCAAGAACACAAGCAATGGAACCACAGTAAATCACGGTGCAATGCACAAGCAACATGGTGCAATACATGGCATGATATGCGAGATGTGATATGCAATGCTTATGCGTGCTCCGGAAGGAAAATGATGAACAAGGCATCAACTTGGCAAACCAAGTATGCCGCTGGAAAGATGAGATGATTTCGATTGAAATCGATATAAAGATCACCGGAATCGGATGCACGGTTTGCAAATGGCAAGCAAAACAAGAATGACACAATTCTGCGATTAACAGCATGATAGCACTTAGAATACATCAAGAAACTATGCTACAGCACCCCAACATAGCAACAAATCATATGAAAGTGATCTACAAGATATGCTTGAGAAAATATGAACACTGAGATATGGCTAATTCACATATTAACAGGTTCAAACAACCAAGGCAAAAGTGCAAAAGATAACAGCAGCTAAGACTTCACTAACATGGCAGAAACAGCATCAGGAAGCAATGTTTAGAGCAAGCAAACAACATTCTATAGGAACTTATAATAGAAACTTAAGGCATGGCATGATACTTCTAGAAGCATAAAACAAAAGTTCTTTACTGACCATGAGCCAAAAAGGACCAGAAGATATGATGGCACCCACGTAAACATAGCAAGTTTCGTTAATAGATTCAGGAAACAGAGCAAGGCATTAACAGCATTATGAAGGCATCTTTGCGAGCTCGATTCACTCACCACAAGTCATTTCATGACAAGATAAGCATAGAACCAGCAAGAATACATGTTTATGAAACTAAACATGGCAAGAACAAGTTTATAGCATGCAAGGATCAACTACAACAACCTTGGCAAAATTGAATAACATGTAAACAATCTGCTAGGATACATTTTATAGCAAAAGTAGAGCAAGAAAATGACATTCTAGACTACTCCATAATTGCAAACATATGTCGAAAACATCCTTACTGAAGTATCTCAAAATATGCATGGATCCCTCTGTAGCATCAAGTTTACATGGCATCAAAATAACAGAAGAACAGGGACTGAAATCAGCAACATCACGAAGCCTAGTTTGCATGCTTGTTCTAGTCACCACATTGATCACAAAAATACATGGCATACACCTCTGTAAAGATGACATGGCATAGTACAAAACACATGTAGAGCTCATGCCCATAAGATGCACACAATAAATGTAGCAAAAATGACAAATGCCCACAATCTATCAAGAATCAGAAACTAACATTATATAGCCCTCTTGTATAAGAGTTTTGGGCACGGAGATGACCTCAAATGAACATGGCTCAATGGAACAAAATGAAGAGCACATCGTGATGAATATTTTGATATATCATGCGCATGAAATGGAGCTACGGATGCAGAGATATAATGAGATGAATATGGCATAAAAATAATGCAGACTTTGCGAAAAAAATGAGGTCAACCTCTAGGGTTCCAGATCTGCATCCAGGTGCGTGGATCGAGGCGGGACGTAGCGAGCTCGTCGGAAGGCGCGACGTTCGCTGGAGTTGGACGGGGGAGGCAGATCCGGCCGGATCCGGCACCGGCAGAGGCGGTGGCGGGGCCGGACGGCGCGGGGTGGCGACTGGACGGCGGGCGGCCAGGGCGGCGTGGCGGAGATCCGCGGCGGCGGCCGAAGATCCGCGGCGGGGCCGCGACGGACCGGGCGGAGGCGAATCGGCGGCGGGGCGAGCGGCGACTGAGCTCGGGAGGGCCCGACCCGGGCTCGGCGGTGCGGGCGGCGGGGCACAACATGTCACACTGCGGATGGCCGCGGGTGGCGGCGGGATTCGTCCGGCACGGACCGGACGTGTCCGGCGCACGGAGGGAGCGGGGCTAGGGTTTCGGGATCCGGAATTTCGGAGGGGTGCACATATTTATAGGTAGAGGGAGCTAGGTGACTCCAAATGGAGTGCGGTTTTCGCCCACACGATCGTGATCCGACGTCGGCGAGCATGGAAGTGACTTAGGTGGGTTTTTGGGATGTTTTGGACGGGTGTTGGGCTGCAACACACAAGAGGCCTTCGTGGTTACCCGGTTAACCGTTTGCGTATCAAACGACCTCCAAATGGCACGAAACTTGACAGGCGGTCTACCGGTGCTATACCAAGGCCACTTGGCAAGCCTCGGTGCGTTTCGAGAATGTTTAACACCCTCTCATGAAAAGAGACAAGAGGGGTGCGCCAGTGCATGTGGGAGTGTCGGATTGCAAAACGGGTAACGGGGAAAATGCTCGGATGCATGAGAGGAACACGTATGCCAATGAGATGCGCATGATGACATTATATGAGATGCATGACATGAACAAAATGCAAAACGGAAGAGAAAAACCCAACCACGGAGGGAATACCATAGCACATAGCCGAAAATGGCAAGAGTTGGAGTTACAAATATGGAAAGATACATCCGGGGTGTTACAACACTCCACCACTACAAGAGGATCTCGTCCCGAGATCTAGGACTGAAAGAACTCCGGATATATCGAACGGAGGTGATCCTCGCGCTCCCAGGTGGCTTCTCGGTCGGAATGGTGTGACCACTTCACTTTCAGGAATTTGATTGACTTGTTGCGAGTCTTGGGCTCGGTTTCTTCAAGAATAGCAACGGGGTGCTCATGATAAGATAGATCTTCTTGGAGGTCAATTTCTTCGAAGTTGATGGTGCATTCAGGAGTCTTGAAGCACTTGTGAAGCTGTGACACATGAAACACATCGTGCACGTTTTCAAAATTGGACGGAAGCTCAAGTTGATAGGCGAGATCGCCTCTTTTGCCAATGATCTTGAAAGGACCCACGTATCTAGGGGCAAGCTTCCCTTTGATACCGAAGCGACGCGTGCCTTTCATTGGAGAGCCGCGGAGGTATACATGGTCTCCGATTTCAAAAGCCACATCACGGTGCTTGTCATCATAATAGCTCTTCTGGCACGATTGCGCGGCTTTGAGATTCTCACTAATGACTTTGCACATTTCTTCGGCTTCTGTGATCAAGTCGCTGCCAAGAAGTTGGCATTCACCTGTCTTGGACCAATTGAGAGGAGTACGGCACTTTATGCCATAGAGAATTTCGAATGGGGCCTTGCCCGAACTCGCTTGGAAGCTGTTGTTGTAGGAGAACTCGGCATATGGAAGACAATCTTCCCACTTCATACCGAAGTAAATGACACAAGCCCTGAGCTTGTCTTCAAGGATTTGATTGACTCGCTCGACTTGGCCACTTATTTGAGGATGGAAAGCTGTGCTGAAACGAATGTTGGTGCCCATGGCCTTCTGGAAGGACTCCTAGAACTTAGAAGTGAAGATGCTTCCACGGTCTGAAGATATCAATTGTGGAATGCCGTGCAAGGAGACAATCCTGGAGGTGTATAACTCTGCCAACTGAGCTGCTGTGATAGATTCTTTGATAGGAAGGAAATGAGCCACTTTAGTAAGCTTGTCTATGACAACGAAGATAGCATCATTCCCACACTTGGACTTAGGAAATCCAGTCACGAAGTCCATCTCGATATGATCAAACTTCCATTCCGGAATAGCAAAAGGTTGGAGGAGACCAGCTGGTCGTTGGTGTTCTGCTTTCACCCTTCGGCATACATCACATTCATTCACGAATTGAGCAATTTCTCGCTTCATTCAAGTCCACCAATACGACTGCTTGAGGTCATGGTACATCTTTGTACTTCCAGGATGAATGGATAGAAGGGAATTGTGTGCCTCGTTCATAATGACTTTTCTTAGATCACCTTTAGGAACCACAATTCGGTCCTCGAAGAAAAGAGTATCTTTGTCATCCAAGTGATAGCACTTGTACTTGGAAATGCCCTTGTTGATACCACGTTTCACCTTTTTCACCATGGTATCCAGGAGTTGTGCCTCACGAATTTGATCTTCCAAAGTAGGAGAGACTATCAGGTTGGCAAGAAAGCCTTGAGGAACAACTAGAAGATTCAGTTTGCGGAAAGCTTCACAAAGATCCGGTTGGAAGGGCTTGAGAATTAAGCTGTTGCAATAAGCCTTTCTGGTCAGAGCATCTGCAATCACATTCGCCTTGCAGGAGTATATTCAATACTTGGATTGTACTTTTGAATCATTTCGACACATCGAGTTTGTCTGACGTTGAGGTTGGGTTGAGTGAAGATATACTTGAGGCTCTTGTGATCGGTGAAAATGTCCACTTTCCTTCCCAACAAGAGATGTCTCCATGTTATTAATGCATGGACAACTGCCGCCAACTCTCTTTATCCCATTCTTGTTCATTACATGGGATTGTGTGAAGATGACCATTCTTGCGACAAAACCACCATGCGGTTATGCCTCTAAGTCATGCTTCAGAACGTGGGAGATATAGCCGCATCGTGGGCATTACAAGTTGGTATCAGAGCCAGGTTGGACCAACACTCGAAGGAGCACTGGCCCCGGGGGGGGGGGGGGGGGGGGTAAATAAAGATGACCCTCGGGCTCGCGAAAACCCAAGGGAAAAAGGCTTAGGTGGAAAATGGTAAAACCAAATTGGCCTTGCTGGAGGAGTTTTATTCAAAGCAAACTGTCAAGGGGGTCCCATAAATCACCCAACCGCGTAACGAACGCAAAATCAAGGAACATAACACCGGTATGACGGAAACTAGGATGGCAAGAGTGGAACAAAACACCAGGCACAAGGCCGAGCCTTCCACCCTTTACCAAGTATATAGGTGCATTAACTAAAACAAGAGATATTGTGATATCCCAAAATATCCATGTTCCAACAAGGAACAAACTTCATCTTCACCTGCAACTAGCAACGCTATAAGAGGGGTTGAGAAAAACCGGTGACATAGCCAAACAATGGTTTGCTAGGACAGGATGGTTAGAGGCTTGACATGGCAATAGGAGAGGCATGATAAATAAATGGTAGGTAGAGCTAACATAACGATAGAGCGAGCAACTAGCAAAGCAAAGATAGAAGTGATATCGAGGGTATGGTCATCTTGCCTACAAAGTTCTCAGAGTTGTCGAAAGCTTGATCCTCGTTAGCGTACTCAATAGGTTCCTCATTCACGTACTCGTCTCCCGGCTCTACCCGAAGCAAGAACACAAGCATTGGAACCATAATAAATCACGGTGCAATGCACAAGCAACATGATGCAATACATGGCATGATATGCGAGATGTGATATGCAATGCTTATGCGTGCTTCGGAAGGAAAATGATGAACAAGGCATCAAATTGGCAAACCAAGTATGCCGCTGGAAAGATGATATGATTTTGGTTGAAATCGATATAAAGATCACCGGAATCGGATGCACGGTTTGCAAATGGCAAGCAAAACAAGAATGACACAATTCTGCGATTAACAGCATGATAGCACTTAGAATACATCAAGAAACTATGCTACAGCACCCCAACATAGCAACAAATCATATGATAGTGATCTACAAGATATGCTTGACAAAAGATCAACACTGAGATATGGCTAATGCACATACTAACAGGTTCAAACAACCATGGCAAAAGTGCAAAAGATAACATCAGCTAAGACTTCACTAACATGGCAGAAACAGCATCAGGAAGCAATGTTTAGAGCAAGCAAACAACATTCTACAGGAACTTATAATAGAAATTTAAGGCATGGTATGATACTTCTAGAAGCATAGAACAAAAGTCATTTAGTGACCATGAGCCAAAAAGGACCAGAAGATATGATGGCACCCACGTAAACATAGCAAGTTTCATTAACAGATTCAGGAAACAGAGCATGGCATTAACAGCATTATGAAGGCATCTTTGCGAGCTCGATTCACTCACCACAAGTCATTTCATGACAAGATAAGCATAGAACCATCAAGAATACATGTTTATGAAATTAAACATGGCAAGAACAAGTTTATAGCATGCAAGGATCAACTACAACAACCTTGGCAAAATTGAATAGCATGTAAACAATCTGCCAGGAAACATTTCATAGCAAAAGTAGAGCAAGAAAATGACATTCTAGACTACTCCATAATTGCAAACAGGGGCATGAAAGGATAGAGCATAACCCTATGTTCAAAACATCCTTACTGAAGTATCTCAAAATATGCATGGATCCCTCTGTAGCATCAAGTTTACATGGCATCAAAATAACAAAAGAACAGGGACTGAAATCAGCAACATCACGAAGCCTAGTTTGCATGATTGTTTTAGTCACCACATTGATCACAAAAATACATGGCATACACCTGTGTAAAGATGACATGGCATAGTACAAAACACATGTAGACTTCATGCCCATAATATGCACACAATAAATGTAGCAAAAATGACAAATGCCCACAATCTGTCAAGAATCAGAAACTAACATTATATAGCCCTTTTGCATCAGAGTTTTGGGCATCGATATGACCTCAAATGGACATGGCCCAATGGAACAAAATGAAGGGCACGTCGTGTCGAACATTTTGATATATCATGCGCATGAAACAGATCTATGGATGCAGAGATATAATGCAATGAATATGGCATAAAAATAATGCAGACTGCGCAAAAAAATGAGGTCAACCTCTAGGGTTCCAGATCTGGATCCGGGCGCGCGGATCGAGGCGGGCTGGAGCGAGCTCGTTGGAAGGCGCGGCAGTCGTGGGAGTTGGACGGGGGAGGCGGATCCGGCACCGGCGGAGGCGGTGGCGGGGCCGGACGGCGCGGGGCGGCGACTGGACGGTGGGCAGCGACCGAGGCGGCGGGCGGCCAGGGCGGCGCGGCGGAGATCCGCGGCGGCGGCCGGCGGCAGAGCCGCGGCGGACCAGGCGAAGGCGAAGCGGCGGCGGGGCACGCCGCGACGGGGCTCGGGAGGGCCCGAACCGGGCTCGGCGGGCCGGCGGCGGCGCAGGCGGCGGGGTGCCATGTGTCGCGCTACTGATGGCCGCGGGCGGCGGCGCGAGTCGTCCGGCGCGGACCGGACGTGTCTGGCGTGCGGAGGGAGCGGGGCTAGGGTTTCGGGATCCGGAATTTCGAAGGGGTGCACATATTTATAGGTAGAGGGAGCTAGGAGACTCCAAATGGAGTGCGGTTTTCGCCCACACGATCGTGATCCGACGAAGGAGTGCGGTTTTTGGGCTGTTTTGGAGGGGTGTTCGGCTGCAATACACAAGAGGCCTTCGCGGTTACCCGGTTAACCGTTGGAGTATCAAACGACCTCCAAATGGCACGAAACTTGACAGGCGGTCTACCGGTGCTATACCAAGGCCACTTAGCAAGCCTCGATCCATTTCGAGAATGTTTAACACCCGCTCACGAAAAGAAACAAGAGGGGTGCGCCGGTGCATGTGGGAGTGTCGGATTGTAAAATGGGCAATGGGGAAAATGCTC
Organism: Triticum timopheevii; assembly: GCA_963921465.1. NCBI lineage: Eukaryota > Viridiplantae > Streptophyta > Magnoliopsida > Poales > Poaceae > Triticum > Triticum timopheevii. Next base: position 177,664,166 of record OY997272.1, read on the forward strand.
GGATGCATGAGACGAACACGTATGCCAATGAGATGCACATGATGACATGATATGAGATGCATGACATGAACAAAATGCAAAATGAAAGACAAAAACCCAACCACGGAGGGAATACCATAGCACATAGCTGAAAATTGTAAGAGTTGGAGTTACAAATATGGAAAGATACATCCGGGGTGTTACAAAAGGCTAAGGGAATAATATGGAAACAGAGCTTCACACATTGCGCATCCAAACCGGGGGAATTGCTACCTCCCTAGAGGAGGATACTCGGGGAGGGGAATATAAGGTCTTCTCCCCTCCCGGGAAGAAGAGGGCTGGCTCCAAAGACTTGGAGACGGGGGCGCCCAGACAAGGGAAGAAAGCTTCACCAAGGGGCCCAGCCCTGAAGGGCGTCCTCACCGCGCCATGCCGAGTAACGGGCCAGCCCTCAACCGAGCTATAAGTTAATCGTAAATGCGAAGGTACTGCTTCCTTCTCCGAGAACAATAATCGGGATCCACTCTTTGCAGTCCGGCTAGCAGCTCTTCTTGGCAGAGTTCGTCTTCGCGGGATCTCCTTCCGAAGATGATGGATAGTGAGACCCCACCAACCACTCTGCCTCATGGGGCGGGCGACCCCGAGGTGTCATCACGGAGGAGTCTAGATTTGTCGAAGCCAGAAGCTAGTACTTCGGCCGCCCTGAGCCTGGAGCGTTCGGCTCCCACGGGGGGCGATAAGAAGGGTCTGGCACAGTTCGGTGTCCGGCCGGATACACTGACGGGCCTTCTGGAGCGAGCTGCTCTCTTGTAGAAGCATCGTGCCTTAATGAGCACGGTGCTTGAGAAGATTTCATCCGCCACAAGTGGGATGAGTGAAGCCTTTACGAGCCTGCTCAGAGGCTTTGAGGTATGTAATGAAAATACATAATTTTTGACTATGACGCACGTGCTAGGTGTGCTCCATATGGATGGTAGCCCCTGAGACTCTGGTTGCCAGCACTAGGCGGCAAACGGGGGATCACATTGTTAAGTAATGATCGTGCTGTATTTATGCGCATGTGTCTAAGGATCCGGCAGTCGACCGGTCCAATGAAGTTGCCAAACTAAGGAGGCAGATTGGGGCTATTGATGCCGATATCACACTCGTGAATGAGCGGCTTAACGAGTCACAAGGTATGTGCTCTGCTTTCCTTATTGTTTTTTATAGGAAAAATTGAGAGGAGCATAATATTAATGCGATATGCTTGGACTACAGACGGCGCTGCTGCCGTGGAAGCCCTGAGGGCAGAACTTGCCCTGGCCAAGGAACAAGCCCGGGCTAGCAATGCGGCTACCCTAAAGGCGGCCGAAGGGTTGAGAGCCGAACAGGATGCTCATTGCCGAAGCGAAGACAAAGTAGCCGAGATGGCTGTGGAGATAAAAAATGCCACCGACCGGTATGAGCTCCTTGAAAAAGATAATAAGGCTAATTCGGCTGACCTGAAAAAGGCACTTGATGCGGCCAAGGAAACGCGGTCCAAAATTAGGGATGTGCGGGAGGAGCTTCGACAGGCCGGAGAAATCGCGGCTGGAAACCCTTATTTGTTGTCGATGAAGTTTTTAGATCCCAAGTATGCTCCTATGGATTGGCGCTGGAGTCCTGCAGACGCCTATGCGGATTTGGCGAAGAGTACGGCTGGTGCGGCCAAGTTTTTCGAGGGACAAAAAGATAATGAAGTGGAAAAGCTGTTCTGGTCGCAGTTCAGCACTCCAACGCGCACATTGCCGTTGAGTGAAAGGATGGCTGCTATGGCCTAGCTCCATAGGCTGTCCGGTCTTGCGATCCGGTCTGTAATAGACCATCTATGGCTGAAGGGGCCTAAGCCGGATAGTTATTTTGGCTTAGTGCAACAGTTCCTTGGTGCTATATCGCGGATCGATGCCATGAAGAGGTCAGCGTGCATAGAGGGTGCGCGGATGGATCTTGCATGCATTAAAGCATATTGGACAGATATGGAGGCCACCATCATTCCGACCCAGAATCCGGCGGGAGGCAAGGATCTGGCCGAGCACATCTTGGAGCAAGTAGCAGTAGGTGCTCGCTTAATAGAGGCTCAGTGCTCGAAGAATGTCATGTTCGAGTGAAAAATCATGTCATTGTAAAAACAATGTTATTTTAGTTATGGAGGCTTATGTTTATAATTTTCGCCCAAAAGTGTTATTGTGACTCCTGTGCGGCCGTTATATATATGCAATTCTAAAAGATAGCAGTCGTTGGCTTCAGCCCCCACGCATATAATGCGGGGGTGTTCGCGAAAATATGTGTAATCACACTTGATCCAACGTCTTGGTCCATTAAGGAGGTGATCACACATCGAAATAGGCAACCGGACTATATCCGGGCGCGTGTGTACATGGCCGGTAAATGGTCCTTCGTTAATGTGGAGGAACCCTAAAGGTTCCGATAAGTCTTCGAGTGGTTGAACAGTCTCTCGCTATATCATGACAGTTAGTTTTCGGCTTTGTCTACTGAGGTGCTCATCCAGAATAACCAGGGCACAATCATAGTAGTTCTCCTTTGGCTGCCTTAGCCAATAAGAACGGAACGTAAGGCGGCTAACCCAGGAGCCGGGCAAACCCAATATTTGACCAAAGACATGATTCGGAGCTTATGCATATAAGGCCAAACTCGCGATGCCGAACACTCCCGAAGGTATTCAAACTTTGTAACATATACGGGGCTGAGCAACGCCCTTTATTATGAACCCTATATTTCCAGGTACATGCATTAGTCTGTCGTGGCGAAATGCCAATAACGGCAGTATCCCCTATGGATATGTAAGCAACAAGAGATAATAAAGAAGGTTTACACAGGGGCTTAATCTAAAGAGAAACCTTTGAGCAGAGCCCCGCTGCACGTCTGCACCTTTGTCCCTGTTGTGCCGTGTCCTGGAATGGTGTCGCACAAATGGTGTCTGTAAAAAGAAAAACTCATGTAGAGGAGTATGATGTAAGCGTGCGAAAAGTTGGCTATCTCTAATGGATAGTAGAAGTGTAAGACATTGGCCTATTGATAAGGTCAAGCCAAGAGTTGGGCTTTATTAAATATCTATAACCCCTGGTGTCCTCTAGGGCATTACATGTGTGGCGCCCAGATCAGGTTTATCTGGGCTGCCGGACTCGTATAACTGAGTCCATGGTCTTAACGACCAATCATGCTTTCTGGTACTAGAGGCCGCTTAAAGTCCGGCTGCTGGAGCCGTCGCGTATTCTTCTTCGCGTAAGGAACGCTCTGTGTTTTCGTTAACGGTGATGACGCCACGTGGACCAGGCATCTTGAGTTTAAGGTAGGCGTAGTGCGATACTGCATTGAAGCGGGCGAAGGACGTTCTCCCAAGCATTGCATGATAGCCGCTTTGGAGGGGGGTGATGGTGAAGAGTAGTTCTTCGCTTCTAGAATTGCCTGGGGAACCGAATGTTACCTCCAGTACAAGGGAGCCCCTGCAGTGGGCTTCGATGTCTGGTATCACCCCTTCGAAGGTGGTGTTACTTTGGCTGATTCTGGATGGGTCTATCCCCATCCTGCAGACAGTGTCCTGTTATATTAGATTAAGACTACTGTCGCCGTCCATGAGGACGTGAGTGAGATGCTATCCATCGATTATTGGTTGTGCACTAAGGCAGCTGATCCTCTGTGCCGGATACTAGTCGGGTAGTCCTTGTGATCGAAAGTGATCGGGCAGGCCGACCAGTGGTTAAGTTTGGGTGCGACAGGCTCTATAGCGTATGCTTCTCTGAGCACGCGTTCGCGCCTTCTCATGGGTATTTGAGTCGCGTGGATCATGTTTACTGTTTTTACCTCTGGTGGGAATTTTTTCTGTCCCCTGGTGTTCGGCTGGCGAGGCTCATCCTTGTCTTCACTTGGTGTTTCCCTTTCCTTGTGTTCGGCATTTAATTTGCCGGCCTGCTTAAAGACCCAGAATTCTCTGTGAGTGTGGTTCACAGGTTTTTCGGGGGGGTCCATGGATTTGGCACAGTCTGTCCAGGACTTTGTTCACGCCAGATGGTCCTTCTTTGCCGCCTTTAAGTGGCTTCTTTTGTTGACCGGGTCGAGAGCCCTTGAATCCAGCGTTGACCATAGTGTTGTCCGAACTTTCTTCCTTGTTTCGACATTTGTTTTTGTTCCGCCGTGGCTTCCCGTTGCCATCCCTGATTTCGGATGTACTTGGGTCGTTGGTGCCTCTACGGGCCAACCAGCTGTTCTCTCCCGCACAAAAGCGGGTCATGAGGCTTGTTAAGGTTGCCATTGTCCTCGGCTTTTCTTGGCCGAGGTGTCTGGCGAGCCACTCGTCCCGGATACTGTGCTTGAAGGCCGCTAGGGCTTCGGTGTCCGGACAATCGACAATTTGATTCTTCTTAGTGAGGAATCTATTACAAAGCTTGTGGGCGGACTCTCTGGGTTGTTGAATTATGTGACTTAAATCGTCCATGTCCGGAGGTCGGACATAGGTCCCTTGAAAATTGGCCCTGAATGCATCCTCGAGTTCCTCCCAACTTTTGATTGAATTTTCGGGGAGGTTTTCAACCAGTGTCGAGCTGGTCCCTTCAATTTGAGGGGAAGGTATTTGATGGCGTGGAGGTCGTCCCCACGAGCCATGTGGATATGCAGGATAAAATCCTCAATCCAGACCCCGGGGTCCGTCGATCCGTCATACGCCTCTATGTTCACAGGTTTAATACCCTGTGGAAATTCGTGGTCTAGTACCTCTTCGGTGAAGCACAGAGGGTGAGCAACCCCTCTATATCTGGACGTGTTGTGGCATGTCGTTGGTTGTTGTTGTGTCCGGTGCTGATTCCGAACTGGTATCCGACTAGTCTGATCGTTTTGGTGACCATACTCCTGCGCCGGGGCGTGTCCTCTAGGTCCATAGATGGACCTGCTCGCACCGGCCTTTTTATCCAGGAGCTCACGTAAATCATGTGCAGCGTAAGTAGCTGTTCTATTGTGGTTATGAAGTGGTTGGTTCAGCCTACTGGCAGTATTGCTCTTCGGTGGAACGGCCTCATCGTCGAATTCTGGTAGCAGCTTGCGCTTTGGATAGCTCTTTGTTTGGCGATCGTCGCCATACTTTTCTTCAGTGTCTACTACTTTATTCCATCTGTGATTGAGCGTTTCCTATGCGGCCTTAAGCTTTTGCTTCTGCTTCTTCAGACTTCTTGTAGTGTCCATAAGCCTTCTGTGGAAGTTATATCGTTCCAAGCATGTTTCCGGGATGATGAATGCATCGTCGTCCAGACTGTGCTCCTGTGCCGGGGCATTTTGATGAGTTCGTCCCTCGGGATCACTATGATTGGGCGTCTGCTCCGGGCTGTGTTCGGCCTGAACTGGCTCATCCTGCTCCATTGCTGGGTCCGTATGGTCGTTGTTGCCTTCAGAGTTAACTAGGGTGTCAATCTTTCTAGCGCTATTATCGCTATTTTTACTGTGACTGGATTTAGAGCGGCGTCTGCGCCGTCATTTTGGCTTTTGTCCGGGGGTTTTCTCCTCCGTTTTGTCGCCATCGTCCTCCTTAGGCGTATCCACCATATATATGTCATATGATGAGGTGGCCGTCCAGTGCCCCATGGGTGGTGGTTCTGAATCGTCTCCTGCGCCAACGTCCATACCGTCGGTGTCATCAGAGTCAAAGTCTAGCATATCTGTTACGTCGTCGGCAGTGGCTATGAAGTGGGTGGTGGGTGGGCAACGAATTTCTTCGTCACCTTCTTCCTCCCTGAGCCGGACATAGTTCGGCCAAGAGTCTCCTGACAAGGATAGAAACTTTAATGAGTTCAGCATGTCACCAAAGGGCGAGTGTTGGAAGATATACGTAGCGGTAAATTCCATTACTGGAGCCGAGCCAGAATCGGCAGGCTCGGGGGCGCGCGGCCTAGGACCTACAACCGGACACAAGTCCCGGGGTCCATAGACACAGGCTTCCTTGGGGATGAAGTCTGTGTTCGGCTCCACCGTCGATGAGTGTGCGGCCTCCGGGGCAGGGTCCATCCACCCGTCCTCGGATGACACAATCTGCCCTGGATTTAGGTCCGGGGCTCCTGCAGGTGCGATATCCCGAGTGTTGTCTGACAGCAGGTCTAAGCCATGCTCGTCGTGACTGTTCGGCGCTCCTGGCGCAGGCCCGAATCCGTTGAAGATCAAGTCTCCGCGGATATCGGACGTGTGGTTCGAGTTCCCAAACCTGACCTGATGGCCAGGGGCGTAATTGTCGATCTGCTCTAGATGGCCAAGCGAATTGGCCCGCACTGCAAAGCCGCCGAACACGAAGATCTGTCTGTGGAGAAAAGTCTCACCCTGGACCGGGTTGTTAATGATTGAAGGAGCCATCACCTTGCAGCGACGACACAGAGAAACTCTCAATGAAAGCACCCATGTCGGTGTCAAAACCGACGGATCTCGGCTAGGGGGTCCCGATCTGTGTGTCTAAGGCTAATGGTAAGCGGAGGCAAGGGACACGATGTTTTACCCAGGTTCGGGCCCTCTTGATGGAGGTAAAATCCTACTTCCTGCTTGATTTATATTGATGATATGAGTGTTACAAGAGTTGATCTACCACGAGATCGTAGAGGCTAAACCCTAGAAGCTAGCCTAGGATGATTATGATTCTGTCTTTATAGACATCAGAGAGGGCCAGGGTTTACATGGAGTCGGTTACAAAGAAGGAAATATAATATCCGGATCGCCAAGCTTGTCTTCCACTCAAAGGAGAGTCCCATCTGGAAATGGGACGGAGTCTTGAGTCTTGTATCCTCACGGTCCATCAGTCCAGCCAAAGTATATAGTCCGGCTGTCTGGATACCCCCTAGTCCAGGACTCCCTCACTCACCCCCTCCCCCTTCCTCTAGCGGCCGGCTCCGCCGCTACGAGCTCTTGGGGAGGAGCGATGCGCTGTCTGGCCGAAACCCTTGCCGCCACCGATGAAGCGTCGCCACACCCCCTCGCCATGGCAGAAGAAAGGAGGAAGCAGGAATGGGGAGAGGCAGATGGCGAAGGGTTGAGAGGCACCATTCCTCCCGCTCCCCTCTTTATAAAGGGGAGGGGGCGAGGCTCGGCCGCCCCCTCTCGGCCAATCCGGCCTGTTGAAGTGACAGCAAGTGGGGCCGTCAACCGCCCTCCCTGCTCCATTGAAGGCACGTGGGAATCAACCCACATGGGCGCACAACTTCTCACATCTCGCGCGCCTATCATTTGCCTTGCGTCGTGCATGCACCGAACGTGGCATGAGGGATAGGAACAGTCGGATGCGTGGAGCGACGGTTCCCAAGCGAGGGCAATAAATGAGCGGCGGCCCTGCGGTCTCAAAGAGACACGCAAGCCGCCTCTTTACTGTCCGCCATGGGAAAACGCCAGCATGCTTCCGTCATGCGCGTGCACGACCCCCACGTCACGCGTTCAACGCGGGTCATGGGGAAGCACAGCGGACGGAGCAGTTACCGCCATAAAAATCCGCAACTGCCCGTGCACCGTTCTGGGCCTGGCCCGACAACGTGCTATGCTTATGTATGGCCCAGGCCCGGGGGCTCCTGTCGGTGTACAAAAGTAGGGGCTCTCCTTTTGACCCCTTTACTTGTGCACGGGCAGTCAGAGGCACCCGCCACGGCCACGCATAACAGGGCAGGAAGGGGAAGCGGAGAGAAGCCGAAGGCACAAGACAAACAACGCAACGACAAGGACCAAGGACACAATGATCGGATGGACGAAGCAGGTTTCCCCGGCAAGGACCCTTGCCGGGGCGGCCTCAGCGGCCCCGGCAAGACCCTTGCCGGGAGAGCTCGTCCCCACCAGCCGAGTGAGCCACCTTTGAGCCCACCAATTTTAGACAAACGCATTGGGATAGGGCTCGGGAGGCACCTCCATGGTGGCATGCAGATCTTTGTGAAGACAAAGAATAGTCAAGATCAAATGAGGATACGAAGGCAACAATCCTCACCAAGAACCTTGCCGGGGATGCCAGCGCGCCACGGCAAGACCCTTGCCGGGCCACCTGACAAGACCCTCGCCAAGCGCGCCAGCAGGGCCACTGCCAGGCCCACGCCAGCCGAATCTCCGCCGCCGTTCGCATGCAGCTGCCAACCCAACCAGCTAGGCAGGCACCTGCGTGGCAACATGCAGCCCTTCGTGGAGGCTCCACCACCGCGCCACCTTAGCTGCCTGCCTGCCTACATGGCATCGCATGCATCGCTGGCCAGGGCGTGTGTCAAAGCAAGGAGGAGCGGCGATGGATGGGATGGGCCTCGCTCCCGTCATCGATAAAGTGAGGGACAGCTAAGCCTCGCATTAAATGCACTTTGTCCTGTAATACCAGCGATAAGCTCACAGCACTGTTGCACTTTCCACCTCCTGTGTGCCACTGTGGCAGCCCCTTTCGCCTATAAAAGGAGGCCCATGGCGCACTGGAGAGGGATTCGGCTCTTTCGAAACTAGCACCACCCAGACCTAGTTCAAGAGCTCAAGAACACTAAATACATCCACCAAAGCAGGATCGTAGGGTTTTACACAGCTTTGTGGCCCGAACCTGGGTAAATCCCCTTTGTACTGTCCACTAGTCCCGCTCTTCTCACGATCCCCGCGCCCCGCAACCGTAGTAGGGATTCCAGTGATCCCATAGGTGTCGTTTCCCGCCGACACCAAGGAAGAGCTAGTTTTCTCCAAGACTATCAATTTTGTACCAGGGAGAAGGTGTTGGCGCTAGCACACTAGTATCCATCCCGAATACCGTGCAATGAGTGTTGGAATAGGTCCGGAGAGTGCGACCATGGGAGACAACACGTGCTCCCTCAGTAGTTACAAACTCAGTGCGCTGTATACAGACAAGAAGAGGTGATCCATCGGAATTAGTTGCCAGGTGCCACTGAGTATATAAGTTCTGCTCGTCCTCATGCTTGTGATCATCACCATCATCATCTCCCCCTTGGTTATAAAAATTTCAAGTATAGGTGGTGGAATGTTCATAGGACCTTGGAAACACAAGAAGAAGGTTAATTAGTAAACAGAAACTTGCTAACCCGCATGCATGTGGATGAAACAATCATAATTACAGTGGAAGACAAACGTACCGAAACTACAAGGATCCCATGCAAAAACAGTGCCATGAGTGGTGGAAGCAAACACAAGACCCTCGTATTGAATTGCATCACAGTACACATTCGTGTATAGAAACTGATTTTTGAGTAATATCCATCGAGTCGAACCACAAAGGATGGCAACAAGCTTGTCGAAGACAGCAACAACTTCATAGTTCTTGTAATTCCAAGAGCGGTTGGGAACTCGACAAATTGCTGTCTTCCATAGAAGACAGTCACCATGATCGTATTTGAACGTGCGTACAACACCGGTGTGCTCAACCTCTGGGCAGTCTACTGAGAATTTTCGAAGTGGAACCCGGTGACGAGTGTACACATTCACAAGTTCCCACTCGCAGTTGTGCACAATATAAACAACCCAATCTCCATTTGCGCCTGCCCAATCCTTGCCCTCAAGCGATGGCATCTTAACATCATACGTATCACTATCAAGCGGCATCAACTTGCACAAGGCGAGGCCTCCGTCATCCCCACGCTAGTCGTCAGGGTCACGGCGAAGAAGATAGGGGAGATCAAACCCCTCCTTGACCCTTGGGTTCCTTGTATGGATGTTATTAGTTGAGTTGAGAATGGTCTTGAACGAACCTGCCCTGCTAGCCGCGGTGATGACGTCACACCAATCAATGAGTTCCTCCACCACAGCATCTTTCAGATCGGGGCAAGAATAACGGTGTCGTTTCCGGCCTATTCCCTCCATGGAGAAGACGATCGAACAATGGTAGAAGGAAGGGTGAAGGGCTAAAGGCAAATGGAGGAGGGAGAGGAAGAGCGTGCGACAGCAGTTCCAAATCGAGAGGGAAAGGCGAAGAGTTGGTGGACGGTTGCCAGTTTGCCACGGTACACAAAGAGGCGCCCCGGCCTACACGTCCATTCGGAAATACTAGTTGAAAAGGACTCGCCGTCGTCTCACTGATATGTTGGAACGGGACCACATGTCAACGAAACATGGTGTGTAATTTCTCGTGCAAAATGCGATCTGGCCGTTCTGGCCCGAGGTGCCGCATTATTTTATTTTTTTTGAAAGTTTGCCGTTATTTTTTTAACATACAAACTGAATGGATAGCTCATGTGGTCATCACATGTGAGCGGATATAGTGATGGTTGATTCGCCCGAGCAACTTATTACTGTGGGAATATGGGAGTACCAGCGGATTCAAGGAACAGAGAAATGATGGTTGCTTTGTCCGAGCAACTTACTGTGGTGAAGGTGGGGCTCTGTGATTTGACTGCTCACTAGTCATTACTACTGCGACGCAATGACCGTGCTGAATCTTTCCCTGAAGTTGTGTTGTGCACTCAATATTGCTGCATGGCAGGTGGAGCAGTATGAAGTATGTCCAACATGTCGGCGAAACGAAGCTGAATTGTTTCTGGCATTGCTATAAATCCTTCAGGATTTGTTTATATATACGCATAATATTAATGAAATTGTACTCTGATGCTATGAAGGTTTCAACTTTGCTTCCTGCAGGAAAAAAAAGGTTTCAACTTAGGATTCATGTGTCTTGCCTCGAGATTATGTCGTTACAACATTCCATCAAATACAAATGAAACTACCATGGCTACCATGGCTAATGCATCTCAATGGTTCGCAGATCAGCACCAATATTTACATCACAACTGAAGACAAAGTTGTGAGAACGTGTACAAATAAAGGAAAAAAATAATTGATCGATGCTGTTCGTAGGCATGGCTCCATTTCCTTGGCATAGTGTTCATTGCTTGGCAACTAGTTTCACCCAGCCCTGTAGCCAAAACAGAGGTGTATGGAGGACACCACAATCCGATCGTTTTGTGCAGCTCCACTAAAATCGAGCGGACCATCCCTGTTTGCAAAGATATCCAGTCAGTGTGATTACAATAATAGTGGAACTAGATGATGAAACATAACACACATATATAGAAGCCGATCACCTCTACGATCTCTCTTTAGGACTAACTTCTCGTTTGAGAAGATTAGGCATGGAGTTGGATGAGGAGGATAGCAAAACCGATCTCCCTTTCTGTAGTCCCACAGAAATGTAAAAAGTTCCCCGTGTGACATTTTGGCGGAACTGCACAAAACACTCTTAAGAAAAAAGTGATTTGTGCAGTTCACCAAAAGGTTGCAATAGCAACGAGGTGAAAATGGATAGCCCTGTTTGCAAAAGGAGGTCGAAAGGAAACAATTACTTCCCAATAACACGAGTTGAAGACACATACGCCGACAAAAAAGAAGCATATTCCATGTGATAAGGGAAAGATAGCACATGGTGGTTTATCAAAAATTGTTTGAGGATGCAATTTCAAGATGGAAAGTACGCCGCCCAAGATACGATTTAAGCAAACAACTAAAGAAGATCCACATGCAGCAATGTGGGAAGATGGGCAGTGGAGCAAGGCCGGAGGAAGCTGTACCTAAGAGTCGTCGGGATGTTACTAGGAGGGCGCCGGCAGCCGGGATCTTCCCATACTACGGCAGCGAGCAAGTGGCGAAGGCCCTACCGCGCCGGAGCTTGGTCAGAGAGAACGACGGGTACCGCAGATTGTGACGTGCTGCCTCAACACCGTCGAACGGAGAGACGATGCACATCCTCCCTTTCCACCGGCGGACGGGATGCGGCCGGATCACTGACCAACACTGAGAGAGAGAGGCCACGGCCGCCTTGTGTGAGATGGTGTGACGAGAGACAAACCCGTTTTTCCATTTTGCCCACGGCAATCGTTTTATATTCTGTACGTGCCATTGAGGAATATATATCTTTATTTAATACTAACGTGTCAAGTCGAACTTTGTTCCGTCTAGGCGTGGTACCTAACCCTCCTTCGAGTAAACAACCGCTACACGCGTCAAATTATCACGTGGGCTGCCTTTTTGTACAGAAACGAACTCCACCGTGTACCCGCGCGGATGTGGCCGGGAACAAGACGTGAGTATGTGCGTCCTGCATGCACTTCTTCTTTAGGTGTAGGTACGTACGTGGGTGGGTGTGAGAGAGATGGTTTGTGAGAAACAAAGGCAATGTGTTGATGATATCTCAAATAGAAAAACATAACATATGCAATGTGTGTGAAACAGAGTCATGGACGTGAGATATCGATAGAATTGAAAATAGGGATGAAGTGTGTGGCTGCGCGATCGATAAGGAGTGCCATCAAATTTGTGTTTGCCCACGTCAAAGATACAGGGCGGCTGGCCTACTGGAATTTGAGAGGGCAGAGGTGCAGTTTTTCTCAGTGGCATGGATACCTACCTAGAATGTTCGACTATCGGTGTGTGTGGGGGGAAGGGGGGGAGGCGGAAGAGACCGATCGACTAGTATATGTGTGGGGAAGGAGAGAGACCTAACTATGTATTGAGAGAGGTCGATCGACATCCCTGGATATGTGTAGCAGAGGAATAAGGTTGGGAGAAAGACAAAGGTAGAGCGTCGGAGGGTTGGTGGTGGAGTGGCGTCTCACAAATGGTGGGAGAGTCCTGCTAGACAAACGGAGGATATGAGTGCAATATCAATAAGAGAGGGCGGGGGATGTCTGTCTGTCTATGCACGTGCGTGTGAGAGACGGGTCGGGAGGTATGCAAGGATGATGAGGGGAGAAGATATGGTTGTGGTAAGCATACATAACTACATAGGAAGATCAACTATCGTGTGTCCGAGAAAGAGAGAGACATAACTAGCGAGGTAAGTGTATCGGTGCTTGGGGAAAACGAATTATAGTCGACCTGGCTATATGTAGGGAGATCAGTTCATATACACTCCTGCATGTGTTAGAAGCAAATAAGGTCCGAAGAGACAGACAGGGGGAGAGGGGTGCGGCTAGGAGGTGGTGCGAGAGGCCTACCATGTCGAGGGGGAGGAGTGTGCAAGTATGTGATCAATATAAAGAGGGGCGGGAGTGTACCCCTGCGTGGAACCGTATTGGACATAGGTGGGCATGGACGGTGAGAAGAGAAGAGGGGAAGTATATATGTGTTTGTTGTAGGCACACTTGGCTAGAGAGGTATATCGACCGCTGTGTGCCGGAAAGAAGGAGCCGGGGGCCTACACACAACGCGGGTGGATGACCTAAAGAGAAATAATGAACGTGTGCGATGAAGGGGACACTAAGGGTGGGTGAGAGGGGGGCGGGCGTGTGCATGCATGATAGAAAGTTAGCGCTAGCTAGCTACAAATAGAATAGGATCGTGAAGGTGTAAAAGACGAACAAGGATCATAATTCATTAAAAAAATGTGTATACGGATACTTGAAGAAGATATCATAATGTAGAACATTGATTATAATTTGGGCTAATGTGTGGCTTTTGCAACTCAGGTCTAAATACTTGTCAAAATGTAGGGGGCGGGGCACTATACTTTGTGTGATAAACACGGTGTACGTATGGAACATGGTTTAGATTATGAATATATAGTTAGTACGTCAAATGTACTATTATTTGGAATCAACATCAAGTGTATTCAAAAAATAGAATTCGAGTTCATGTAGTACACATAGTTCATATCTATCTCTATAGTAATCATGTGGTGTGTTATTAAGGTAATACACGAATGATGGTTGAAGTTGGCAACAATCATGATTGTAGATTCTTATTGAAATAGAGAAACGAATTCAAATTTGGTTCGAATTGCAGCGGTAGTATAGACATTTGGAATGCACTAAAATGTTGGTATGAGTAGGTTACATGCATTATACAACAAGTGAAAAAAATTAATTGGACATAACATGGATTCATACTCCCTCCTTCCATCTATATAGGGCGTAGTGAGTTTTTGAAGACCGCCTTTGACTATTGACAAGATTAATAGTACATGACATGCACAATGTGAATATTATATCATTGAAAGAACTTGTCACGGACGAATTTAACGGTGTGCTTTGTGTAAGTAGCATGTCATATATTATTGCTCTAATATTTGGTCAAAGTTAGCATCAAAAAACGCATTACGCCCTATATAGATGGAAGGAGGGAGTAGCTTTGAATAGCATTTGTATAGTAAAACGGGGCAAGACTCCCTCTTGGTGTGGTGTGAATAGTTTTATTTTTTTTGTTTTCTTTTTGGTTGAGGGAAGTGCAAATTGATTTGGTACGTACAAGTACAATATTACTACACGTTAGGCTTGTCCCTAAAATTCAACCCGCGTCTTGTTATATCCCGAAAATTCAGATATCATGCTCCCAAAACTGGCGCCTTCACAACCCGCGCCTTGCTATCCCGAAATTACAACGTGCGCGAAAACTCCCTCCAGCTGCCAAATCCCGACACGCGAAATCCCCCTTCTAACCCTAAGCCGAAAGGGCCGCTAGTTAAAATCGGCGGGGGGTACTTTTGTAACACACCCTACATTCTGGACAAGCGCGTCCCTAAGTCATGGTTCACCCCCTCCCATCGCCCGCTTTTCGCCATTCGAAATCCCAGGCCGCCATAACCTCTACGCTCCAGCCGCGAAACCCCACCCTCCTCCGTCCGCCACCTCACCGCTGCCCAGCTGGAGCCTCTTCCCCGACGACATCATCCACCGCAAAAGCTCGATGTCCCTCGTCCACCTCCCTTGATAAGGATCTGTTGTCCATCTCGTCGTCCCGCCGGTTCAGCCGCCCTATCCTCCACCTCCAAGGAGCTGCTCGATGATCGCCTCGTTTATCACGGCTGCTCCATCCCCACAGCGCCGCCTTAACCTGCTCCACCGGAACCGCATCATCCTCACCGACTCCTTGGACGAAGCCGAGGCCTACTCGGCACCACCAAAGAGGTTGTACACTCATCACATCGCACCTTCTCCTTGACTCGACCACCCGGCGCCGACGGTGCTCCATCCCGCAACCCCATGGAGTGGCTACCTTGAAGCCGGCGCCGCGGGCGACATCTCCACGACGACTCTCCCCCAGTGCGAGGCCCCTTCAGCGGCGGCATCCATACTAGCTGCATCTGCTGCTGCTGCTCCAGCTCTTGCTCGCTCGCGCTGCTGCTCCGGCTCTTGCTCAATTGCTCGCCCGCCCAGCAGCTGCTGCTCCGGTACTTGCTCGCTTGCTCGCGCTGCTGCTGCTGCTCTACCCCTCGCTCGTGCTGCTGCTCTGCTCTGATTTAGCCACACTTCAGTAGACTGAATCGACTTTTGGGTCAGTCGATTTTCAGGGGTTGGGGGGTGAGGGAGTCCCGGACTAGGGGGAGTCTGGATAACCGAACTATCATCTTCGACCGGACTCCTGGACTATGAAGATACAAGATTGAAGACTTCGTCCCGTGTCCAGATGGGACTTTCCTTGGCGTGGAAGGCAAGCTTGGCGATACGGATATGGAGATCTCCTACCATGTAACTGACTCTGTGTAACCCTAACCCTCTTCAGTGCCTATATAAACCGGAGGGTTTTAGTCCGTAGGACGAACAAAAATCATACCATAGGCTAGCTTCTAGGGTTTAGACTCTCTGATCTCGTGGTAGATCTACTCTTGTACTACCCATATCATAAATATCAATCAAGCAGGAGTAGGATTTTACCTCCATCGAGAGGGCCCGAACCTAGGTAAAAACATCGTGTCCCTTGTCTCCTGTTACCATCCGCCTAGACACACAGTTCGGGACCCCCTACCCGAGACCCGTCGGTTTTGACACCGACATTGGTGCTTTCATTGAGAGTTCCTCTGTGTCGTCATCTTTAGGCCCGATGGCTCCTTTGATCATCAACAACGATGCGGTCCTGGGTGAGACTTTTCTCCCCGGACAGATCTTCGTATTCGACGGCTTTGAACTGCGAGCCAATTCGCTTGGCCATCTGGAGCAGATTGAAAGCTACGCCCCTGGCCATCAGGTCAGATTTGGAAGTTTGAACTACACGGCTGACATTCGCAGAGACTTGATCTTCGACGGGTTCGAGCCACAGCCAAGCGCGCCGCACTGTCACGATGGGCATGATCTAGCTCTGCCGCCGAATAGTGCCCTGGAGACCGCACTAGTGTCCGCTCCGACCCTTAGCTCCGAGCCGACTGCACCGATCGAGGATGCGTGGCTGGACACCGCCTCGGGGGCTGCGATCTCTACGGTGATTGAGCCGAACACCAACCCTGTCCTTTGCAAAGCTCGCGACTCCAAGGTGCCGGACTCCTCTCCGGACTCCGAACCTCCCGCGCCCCTGCCAATCGAATCCGATTGGGCGCCGATCATGGAGTTCACCGCCGCGGACATCTTTCAGCACTCGCCCTTCGGCGACATCCTGAACTCACTAAAGTCTCTCTCGTTATTAGGAGAGCCCAGGCCGGACAATGGTCAGGAAGGTTGGGATGCGGACGACATGCTCGACTTCGACTCCGAAGACATCGATGGTATGGACGACGATGCAGGATACGACCAAGAACCAGCGTCTACAGGGCACTGGAAGGCCACCTCGTCATACGACATTTACATGGTGGACATCCCAGAAGATGGGAATGGCGATGGAACAACGGAGGATGATCCCTCCAAGAATTAGCCACAGCACCGACGTCAGCGGCACCGCTCGAAATCCTGCCACAGCAAAAACGGTGATTCCGGCACGGGAGACAATAACACCCCGGACAGTGTCGAAGACAACTCCCTCTAGCAGAATTCAGTGCGGGAGGATGGAGAAGCCAGCCCTCATGAGAGAGCGGCAGGCAGAGAGGTAGAGGACGATAATTACATGCCTCCCTCCGAAGACGAGGCAAGCCTAGACAATGACGAATTTGTCGTGCCTGAGGATCCCGTCGAACAAGAGCATTTCAAACGCAGGCTTATGGCCACGGCAAGCAGCCTCAAGAAAAAACAGCAATAGCTTAGAGCTCACCAAGACTTGCTAGCCGACAGATGGACTGAAGTCTTCGCGGCCGAAGAGTATGAACTCGAACGCCCCTCCAAGAGCTACCAAAAACGCAGGCTGCTACCCTGATTAGAGGAGGAAGCACCTAAACCTACATCACCAGCGCATAATACGGCCGACCGGCCACCTCGTGGCCGCAACAGATAGGCCTCTCGGCCCTACACTCAAGCCGCACCCCGGTGCCGCTCAAAAAATACCAAGGCGCAGGAAAACGCGCCAGACCTGCGGGATATACTTGAGGACAAGGCAAGGCAAACAAGCTCGATCTATGGATCGCGTGGGTGCCCCACAATACATGACCGTCACGCCGGATATGGCAATTACGGCCGGGCCGAACACAATAGACAAATCTCATTTGAGCTACGTCGTGACATAGCCCAATACAGAGGCGCCACACACCCACTATGCTTCACAGACGAAGTAATGGATCATCAAATCCCTGAGGGTTTCAAACCCGTAAACATTGAATCATACGATGGCACAACAGATCCTGCGGTCTGCATCGAGGACTATCTCCTTCATATCCACATGGCCCGCCGTGATGATCTACACACCAACAAATACCTCCCACTCAAGCTTAAAGGACCAGCTCGGCATTGGCTTAACAGCTTGCCAGTAGAGACAATTGGTTGTTGGGAAGACTTGGAAGCCTCATTCCTCAACAACTTCCAGGCACCTATGTGCGACCGCCAGACACCGATGACCTAAGCCACATAATTCAGCAGCCAGAAGAATCGGCCAGACAATTCTGGACACGGTTCCTAACCAAGAAAAATCAAATTGTCGACTGTCCGGATGCAGAGGCTCTCGCA
Source organism: Triticum timopheevii (assembly GCA_963921465.1). NCBI lineage: Eukaryota > Viridiplantae > Streptophyta > Magnoliopsida > Poales > Poaceae > Triticum > Triticum timopheevii. The sequence goes on from OY997272.1 coordinate 177,681,889, forward strand.
GCCTTCAAACATAACATCCGCGACGAGTGGCTTGCCCGGCACCTAGGACAGGAAAAGCCGAAATCCATGGCAGCCCTCACAACACTCATGACCCGCTTTTGCATGGGAGAGGATAGCTGGATAGCTCATAGTTACAACATGACCAAGAGCCCTGGTAATTCGGATACCAAGGACAACAATCGTAGGTCGCGTCACAACAAGCACAAGCGCCGCATTAATGGCGATAATACTGAGGATATGGCAGTTAATACCGGATTCAGAGGCTCTAAACCCGGTCAGCGGAAAAAGCCATTCAAAAGAAATACTCCAGGCCCATCCAATTTGGACCGAATACTCGATCACTCGTGCCAGATACACGGCACCCCCTAAAAGCCAGCCAATCACACCAACAGGGATTGTTGGGTGTTCAAGCAGGCAGGCAAGTTAACTGCCGAAAACAATGACAAGGGGCTGCATAGCGATGACGAGGAGGAGACCCGACCGCCGAACAATAGAGGACAGAAGGGGTTCCCCCCACAAGTGCAGACGGTGAACATGATATACGCAGCCCACATACCCAAAATGGAGCGGAAGCGTGCACTAAGGGACGTATATGTGATGGAGCCAGTCGCCCCAAAGTTCAATGCGTGGTCCTCCTGCCTGATCACTTTTGATTGAAGGTACCACCCCACTAGCATCCGCCATGGCGGATTCGCCGCATTGCTTCTAGACACAATCGTTGACGGATTTCACCTCACTAGAGTCCTGATGGACGGCGGCAGCAGCCTGAACCTGCTTTATCAGGACACAGTGTGCAAAATGGGCATAGACCCTTCAAGGATTAAACCCACAAAGACGACCTTCAAAGGCGTCATACCAGGTGTAGAGGCCAACTGTACAGGCTCAGTTACACTTGAAGTGGTCTTCATATCACCGGATAACTTCCGAAGTGAGGAATTAATCTTCTACATAGTCCCGTTCCACAGCGGCTATCACGCACTGCTTGGACGAATAGCATTTGCAAAGTACAATGCGGTGCCGCACTACGCATACCTCAAGCTCAAGATGCCAGGCCCTCGAGGAGTCATTACGGTCAATGAAAACACCGAACGCTCTCTCTAAACGGAGGAGCATACAGCGGCTCTAGCGGCAGAAGTACAAAGCAGCCTCTCAAGGCATTTCTCGAGTCCGGCTGTTAAGCAGCCGGACACCGTCAAGCGTGCCCGGAGTAACCTACAACAAGACCGCCAGGCACGTTCCGAGCACGCATAGCAATGCGGCCCCAACCCCAGCCCTCGCGAAATTGCGAAAGCAGAACTACACGTACATAATTACGCTCTGGAAACACCATGGGCGTAGGGGGAGGGGCATGACCACGGCAGGCCCAGAATGTGGCTCAACCGCACCAGGGGCTCCCAATTGTGCCATTCTTCTTTTTTTCTCTTACTTTCAGGACTCCTTTCTCAAGAAGCCCAGTTCGGCAGTAGAATTGCCGAACACACGATGCAACTGCCCGGGAAGCAGAAAGCTACATCGAGTGTACAAGTGGTCTCTATAACGAGCAGTATACTTGTTTTACATATCATCCAGTAGCTCGCTCCTGGAGGGGGACATGTCAAATAGTCCCGTCCCTTGCTTATCGCACTATTTGTATCGTTCTGCTTTTACCGCAGCTTTTCTAATAAACAATGCACAACTTTTGCCTATTATTGCATTCCTTCTTCTTATCTATGTATGTTCACTTATGACATGTTGCATCCGTACGCTTTGGTACGGCCAAATACACCAGGGGCTTAAGTACCCCAAAATATGGTGTGATAAGTCCGAACACTTTCACAAGTGCGGCACCCCGAACTTATAGCGTTATATGCATCGGCTCCGAATCATGTCTTGGGTCAATAGTTGGGTTTGCTCGGCTCCCATGTTTTGGTACCTTACGTTCCGTTATATCGGCTAAGGTAGCGCTGGGAGAACCACTGCGATTGTACCCCGGTTGAGCTGGGTTAAGAACCTCAGTGGAGAAAGCTAAAACTGACCGTCATGATAGGGTGAGAGCCGGTCGCTGTTCGAGAGGTTTCTTCGAGTCCCTAAAGACTTATGCCGCTTAGAGTGAGGAGTCGGCTTTGTCCGGCCTAGGCATGGATAGCACCCCGAACTCGGTCTTCCGAATACTAGGGGCTTCGCCGAAATTTAAAATTATAGAATTCTATGGCTAAGTGAGAGTGTTCAAGAATTATAGTCTGGTTGCCTTGTTCGTTGCGTTGAGCGCCTCCCTCGAAGGACCCAAGAATGGGAAAAAGAGCGCTCAAGTTTATCCCGAACACCCTAGCACTCGTACCATGGGGGCAGAAGCCGACGACTCGCCATCACTCAAACTTAATAAACGGACGCACAGAAGGTAATATTTTAAATTCACAAGCGTTGCTTAGCGCATATGAACAAGTTTTCAAGCGTACATGATAATAAATGCGAGTTTACTCAAAAATTACATCTTTGGAGCATTCACCCGCTATAAGGCGGGCACCCTTCAGGACGACCTGATAATACATCTCGAGCTTGCGATACTCCCTGCCCGGCGGTGGAGCGTCCGTCACAAGCTTCTCAGCGTCCATCTTGCCCCGGTGCACTTTAGCACGGGTAACGGCCCTACGGGCACCTTCAATGCAGACGGAGCACTTGACAACTTCAATCCATGGACATGCGTCCACTAGCCGCCTCACCAGCCCGAAGTAGCTCTTAGGCATGGCTTCCTTATGCCACAGCCGAGATATGAGGCCCTTCATGGCCTGTTCGGCCACCTTATGGATCTCGACCAGCTGCTTCAGCTGGTCGATCAAGGCACCGGGTGTCCGGCCTCAGCATACTGAGACCAGAACACCTTCTCCATCGATCTCCCATCCTCGGCCTGGTAGAATGCGGTAGCGTCGGACACACTGTGGGGCAGATCTGCGAATGCTCCTGGAGAGCTCAGGATTCGGGTAAGTAACAAGTAATTCACTTTCACGTGCTTGCTTTGCATGAAGAATGCCTTACCCGCCGCTATCTTCTTTATTGCCTCAATTTCCTGGAGGGATTTTTGGGCTTCGGCCTTAGCGGCTTTGGCGCTCTCAAGAGCCGAGGCGAGCTCGGACTCTCGAGTCTTCGAGTCACGCTCCAAACTCTCATGTTTTTCCACGAGTGCCTGAAGCTCTTGCCGTACCTCCGCCACCCGTGCCTCCTGCTTCTCTCGCTCGGTGCGTTCCGCAGCTGCATTGCTTTCGGCCTTGGACACCGCTTCCTTCAGGGTCGCCACCTCATTCGTGGCCCCTGCAATTCTCACGTTATTCTTGTAATTTTTTGCAACAACATCTTTTATATCCTTCCATAAGGTATTACTTACCTTCCATGTCCTCGAGCTGCTTCTTGGCAAGGCCGAGCTTGTTCTCGAACCGCTCGAGGCTCTGCTTCAATGCATTGACCTCCGCAGTCAGTGCGGCAGAGGTCAGCAATGCAGCCTGCATTCCCATATTGACATGCTTATGTTAGACTCCTGCGAATATCTTTTTAGATCCTTAGTTCAGCTTTTCTTTCCGAACACCAAACTGAGCATCAGGGGCTACTGTCTATGCGGTAATATTTTTACATATCTTAACTACATACCTACAAGCCTGTTAGAAGGCTGGCACAGGCTTCAGTCAGCCCGCTCTTGGTGGACTGAACTTTCTGGATCACCGCACTCATAACAGTGCGGTGCTCCTCGTCGATGGAGGCGCCGTTAAGCTCCTCCAGCAAATTATCCGGCGCCTCCGGTTGGACGGAGGTCACCGGTGTCGCAGTCCCGCCCTTCTTACGAAGGGGCCGCCCACCGGACTCCGGAACCACTGAAGGTTTCGATGCAGAGTCCAGCCCAGGGCCGAACTCAGAAACCTTCGGGGTTTGATCCCCCTCGTGCCCAAAGTTCGGGAGGTTGCCTTGCGGCACCTCCGGGACCTCCTCCTCCTGGCTAGGCCCCTTTTGGGACCCCACCTCGGCGTGATCCATAGCACGAGGAGAGGAGACGGCCGGAAGTGAAGTGCTATTCACGTCCGACGATGCCAGGGAGCCGCTCGTTGAAGTGTCGAACCCGTCCTTGGGCGGGCTGCAGGGTTATGTTCGGTGTTAGGAGATTCTGTACGAAAAATGTAACGCCATGAGTTATTCTGGTATCCGGACACTTACGATGTCGCCAGGGGCTTAGTCCTCGGTGGCCACTCCTCTTCGTCATCGTCGGCGTTGGTGGAGTAGTCCGAAGGGAGGGTCCTTCCCTTCTTGGACCCTTCGGCCTCCCCCGTTGGGGCGGCCTTCCTTTTCTTCTCTCCCCCCGCTGGGGGAGAGGCCTCTTTTTCCTCCTCCTTGCCTTTGCAGGAGGAGTCTGCCTCGGAGTCGTCGGACGATGAGTCCGACAACACCTGGCGCCGGGAACTCTTTCGAGTTCCCGCGGCCTTCTTCTTGGCCTTCTTCTCCGGCACCACGTAAGGTGCCGGAACCAGCAGCCCCGTCAATCGGGCGTCCGCTGGGTCTTCTGGCAAGGGGGCCGGACAGTTAACCTTCCCGGACTTCTTTTGCCAGGCCTGTCAAAGGAAGGGGAGCTTAGATCCCGCATGGAGTCAAACTATGAAAAATAAGTGTCCTGTAAAGGGTAAAATAGCTTACCTCGCCGGCTTGACGCTGCGAGCTGAATCCGCGATCTTCGGTAGCGGATGCGGGAGCCTCGGCGCCCTTGAACAGCACCTTCCAGGAATCTTTATACTTAGTGTCGAAGAGCCTGCTCAAGGTTTGGTGTTGTGCCGGATCAAACTCCCACAAGCTGGAGGACCGTTGTTGGCACGAGAGGATCCGGCGAATGAGCATGACCTGGACTACGTTCACGAGCTTGAGCTTCTCGTTCACCAAGGTTTTGATGCAGGATTGGAGTCCGGTCAGCTCTTCCGAATCACCCCATGATAGGCCCTTCTCTTTCCAAGAGGTGAGCCGTGTAGGGAAGCCAGATCGGAATTCGGGGGCCGCTATCCATTTGGGGTCATGCGGCTCGGTGATGTAGAACCACCCCGATTGCCACCCCTTTATGGTCTCCATAAAGGACCCTCGAGCCATAGGACATTGGGCATCTTACCCACCATGGAACCTCCGCACTCCGCTTGGCGGCCGGCCACTACCTTCGGCTTGACATTGAAGGTCTTCAGCCATAAGCCGAAGTGGGGCTGGATGCAGAGGAAGGCCTCGCACACGACGATGAACGCCGAGATGTTGAGGATGAAATTCGGGGCCAGATCATGGAAATCCAGGCTGTAGTAGAACATGAGCCCCCGGACAAATGGGTGAAGTTGAAAACCTAGTCCGCGGAGGAAGTGGGTGAGGAACACCACCCTCTCATGGGGCCCTGGGGTGGGGATGAGCTGCCCCTTGTCGGGGAGCTGATGCGCGATGTCGCTGGACAAGTATCCGGCCTTCCGCAGCCTCTTGATGTGCCCCTCCGTGACGGAGGAGGCCATCCACTTGCCTCTCGCTCCGGACATGACTGGGGAAGGTTGAGGCAAGATGTGCGGACTTGGGCACTGGAGCTCGAGTGCACGGAAATGGATAAGCAAAGGAGGAAGAAGGCGTAGGTAAAAAGGTGGATCCTTATCCCCTTATATGGACGGACGAAACTATGCGTCCCCACCAGCCTGGTAAAACTCGCTTATCTCCCAAGGTCCATAATCAATGGCGCGGTTGGGTTACCCATTCCCGTATTGATGAGAATCCCAGGATAAGAGGACACGATCTCTGCTTTGACAAGACATGCCAAGAAAACTGCCTCGCTAAACGCGCTGAGGTGGGACAGTAAAAACGATTTGAATAAAGGCTTGGCCGTGGTGTGATGTCACGCCACAGAATACGTCAGCAGATGGAATTTGCGTAAATATTATTCTCTCTATGGTGGTATGTGGAACTTATTTTGCAGAGCCGGACACTATCCTTGTGCTCAAAATCTTCTATGATGTATTCGGAGGAGGAACCCGCCTTGCAATGCCGAAGACAATATGCGCGCCGGACTCGTCGTCATTGAAGCCTGGTTTAGGGGCTACTGAGGGAGTCCCGGACTAGGGGGTGTCCGGATAACCGAACTATCATCTTTGGACGGACTCCTGGACTATGAAGATACAAGATTGAAGACTTCGTCCCATGTCCGGATGGGACTTTCCTTGGCGTGGAACGCAAGCTTGGCGATACGGATATGTAGATCTCCTACCATTGTAACCGACTCTGTGTAACCCTAACCCTCTTCGGTGCCTACATAAACCGGAGGGTTTTAGTCCGTAGGACGAACAACAATCATAACATAGGCTAGCTTCTGGGGTTTAGCCTCACTAATCTCGTGGTGGATCTACTCTTGTACTACCCATATCATCAATATCAATCAAGCAGGAGTAGGGTTTTACCTCCATCGAGAGGGCCCGAACCTGGGTAAAAACATCGTGTCCCTTGTCTCCTGTTACCATCCGCCTAGACGCATACTTCGGGACCCCCTACTCGAGATCCACCGGTTTTGACACCGACAGGGGGGCTCGCTGGAGTTAAGAAAGAACCACCCGCAGCGGGGACGGGGGCTCGCTGGAGAGGTACCCCACTATCTATCTTAGGGTTCAGGGTGGGGGCAGGGGGCCTAGAGGGCTGGCCGGGGCGGCGGTGGGGAGTTGTTTCAGTGCGGCGAGGCAGCGCTGGGGCCGGCGGTTCGGCCGGTGGTGGCTGGCAGCTCACGGGGGGTGCAGGTTGAAGATGAACTGTAGGCCCTCCCTAAACTACATGTCAAGTGCCTCTCTGCTACCATTGCATTCAGTTTCGACAGTAGCATTCAGATTACACAGTAAATTTCAGTTTCGACAGTTAAGTTCAGAGTCAACAGTTTTTACCTCATCTGTTGTAGTTAGGTGGTTTTTGGTGATGTAAATTTTACATCTATTTTACATCATCTATTGGAGATTCTATTAGAATCCCACTTGAGATTGATGATGTCTGTCTTTTGCTACATCAGCCTTGACATCTTATGGCTCACCGGAGCCGCTCCAATGATAGAACGATCCATCAAAATAGAGCAGTGCCCGGGATGCTGTCTACAGATTCCTCAAATCTTCCTCCACACCTCCAACAGTCACCTCTGCCTCAACTGCTTCAGCGACCAACCCAATGATGCTGAGGTCTACACGGCTATGGCAAAGAGGTTGTACACTTGTTGCATCACTTATTACTATACATTCACGTCGATCCATTAGGGCTATTTTGGTTCAACGGAAAAACATAGCAATAGGGAATTTTCCAATGGCACTCTACTATTCAATTATTCATGCATTTGGTTGAAAGGAATGAAGCAAAACATCCACCTGGACCTACTTTTCAAAATCCTATGCATGAAAACAAGACCAAGTGCATTGGTGGCGGAATAACATTCTAACTGTACACGCTTTCATTTGGTTTCACTTTATTTTGGCCATGTTTCTTTGCATTCCTCTGCTATTCCAATTCCTGTAAACCAAACACCCAAGTTGACAGAAATCATGTGTTTACAAATGCTATGTTTACCATGTGCATTCCTATCCTATTCCGGTGTTTTTCCTATCCCTGCTTTTTGGAATCATGCAAGCCAAATGAGTCCTTACAGAATTACTTCAGTTACAGGTAGGTGTCGAAGGGAACTTTGTGTGGTTTGTCCTGCTCCTGCCGTGACGTCGTCCACCTCACCAGAGCTGCTCCATCGACAGAAGCATCCACCAAACCAGACATCACGACTCCTGATCGTCTTTCGCTGCCGCAGATCTCCTTCCCTGCCGCCGGCACCCGCCGCAACGGCATCACCATCATCGACTCAGCAGATGAACCTGAGGAGTACACGGGTCCACAAGAGAGGTCGCACTCTTTTGTTTCTGCTTATGTTATGCATTGCTTAAAATTACCTGCTACTTTATCATCCTGTTCACCTCTTGGAGTCCAAGTCAGGTCCAAATTAATGTTCAAACTTGAGTTCTAAATTAGTAGCGGGGCACATATCGAGGCAGCAATGAATAGTATGTCTGTCTAATATCTGGTTCACCTAGGGTATGCCTATGTTGTTCATCTTGGCTGGGAAATAAATAGTAAAGCAATCATCATCTGTCTTTTTATTAAATTAAAGCAATCATCAGCCTGCTATCATTATTTTTGGATCCATCCATTGGTTATTACCGTCACTCTAAATTTCTGCATGCTCTCCTTACATAGTCTCACCATATTTTTTCGTATGCATGTCAAATTGTCACTTCCCTAGATAGTTCTGGTATGCTCAAGGCTAGCTAGTCATGTGTGCATCATGTTAAAATTCCATTTAAATTTGAAATGGGGATTTGTGAAACCCTTAGAATCATTTTTGGAAATGACCCAAATAAAAATTGCTCCAAAAAGGTCCAAGAAAATGCTCATGTTGCCCTCTGAAAAATATTCGACATAGATAAAAATCAAACCAATATTTTTAGGAGCTCATAAGTATTTATTTTGGGCATTTGGGATTAATGCAGTAAATATTTGCCATGGATATATGTTGTTATATATATATAATATTGTCCAAAAATTATGCCAGCTTTTGAGGAGCTCTGGAATAATACCACCAGCCCCTACAAAAATTGGCATAAGAAAATAAAATGATTTAATATTTTTATTAAATCAACACAAATGTCAGAAAAATAGAAAATAACAAAATGGAAAAACCTTACCTGGGCTTCTTACCTGGCGCCTCTGGCCGGCCCGTTTCTGTTCTAGCCCAGCCCACCAGGGGCATAGCCGTCTTCCTCCTCTTGCCAGTAGGCAGAGGGGAAGCGGTGCCCGACGCCGTGCGCGCCGGCACGCAGCTGCCTGCCTGGCCGCTCTAGGTCCTTCTCCTCACGCCAGACGACGCCACGCGCCGCCCCGTACCCCTCTCACTCTCCCGTGCCCATTCCCTCTTCCCCCCCTCCCTCCCTCCCTCTCTCTCTCTCTCTCTCTCTCTCTCTCTCTCTCTCTCTCTCTCTCTCTCTCTCTCTCTCTCTCTCTCTCTCTCTCTCTCTCTCTCTCGGCGGAACGCCCCCGTCGCTGTCGCTCGCTGTTGCCGCGCCCACCGCCACGGCCTCGCCTCTCCGACGTGCCCAAGAGCTTCGGCGGGCCTCCCTCGTCTTCTCCGTCGAGCCACGCACCTCCGGACGGCCTCCATCGTCGCCACCATCGTCTTCTTCACCGCCAGCGCCGTGGATCTCCACCGCCCGCACGTGGCCGTCCGGCCTTCCCCGAGGCCGCTTCAACGCTTGCTGCATCCTCTATGAGCTGCTGCTCCTCCTCCCCCTCTTCGTTCTCGCCCTCGCACACTGCAGCCGCATCCCCGCTCGCGCCCGAACACCGGCCGCCACCCCGAGCTCTGCTCCAGCGTGCTCCGGCCACCCCTCCTCCTCCTTCCTGCCCCACCAGATGCGCGAGAGCCCGGGCTACGCCCCGGTGCCCTTAGCCGCCGCCCCCGTGGCCTGTAACGCGGACACCACCATGTCCCGTGGTCGCCGGCGACGACCTCGCCGGCCTGACAGGTGGACCCCGCCTCCAGGTGATTAGCTTAAGCTAATCACCAACTAACCTAACCCCCTGACGTTGACATGTGGGCCCCGGTGCCCCCTAATCTTTTAGTTAAGTAAACTAACCCCCCCTGTTTAACCCCGTTTCACTGACGTGTGGACCCCACACGTCATATTTGACCTGGTCAGCACCGTTGACCTACTGACACAGGCATGACGCAGTGCTGACGTAATTAACCTTTTCTGGTTTAAATTTTAATCAGGAAAATCCAGAAAAATGCTATAAACTTCAAAATATCATAGAAATTCAACCGTAGCTCAGATTGAAATAATTTATATATGAAAAATTATCAGAAAAATCCAATCTATCCATATGTACTAGTTTCATGCATGACAAACTAACCTAAAGCTGATGTATAGGTGAAAACATATGAATGGCATTTATAAATGTTAAGTTTGGAGTTGCATTTGAACCCTTGGTTCAAATGGACTTCATTAAGAGAGAATGCTAGCTGCATTAGCTCAAACAGCATCACATATACATGCCATGATCATGCATCATATTGTTGCATATGCTTGTGTGTTGATTGCCGACACCGTTCCTTCTCGATAGGTCCTGCTGCGGAGACCGTTCTAGAGTACCTGTCTAAGGAGCAGTGCCTTCCTTGTTGATCTACCAGGCAAGCAAACCCCCTTGTTCATTCCGATACAATCCTACTCTCATGCTCCTGCTCTCAGTTATTGCATTAGGACAACAACTATTCAATTGCTACTTTGTGCTGCGGTAGCTGAACCATTCCTCTGCATGACATGTCATTGCCAAAGTAAATAGTTGAAACCCACTAGCATGTGTTGGAGTTGATTGAAGCCATTGCTATGTTCCTACCATGCCATGCCTGCTATTGCTTAGAATGTGTCAGGTCTGATTCATTGGGAATGAATTGGAGTGCAGCGCTCTATGTTCTGATGTTGAGAGTGAAGTGTATGAACACGATTTGGTAAATGTAGCGGTAAGAGGCCATGTAGGAGTACATGGTGGGTTGTCTCACTGGAACCATCCTTAAGCACTGAGTTCTGTGTATGTTGTCCAATGACTAGCTACTACCACACATTGGAATGCTTAAGTGCCCCTCTCGACTTATTAACCAACTTGATCTCTGTCCAGGAGTTGCAATTAGTCTCTGGTGTTTGTAGGTAGTGTTAGTAGTCTACCAAGTGGCACCCGGCCAGGTGGGCTGGGCACAGACTAGGCACAGTGGCACGGTGTACCAAGTGGCACCCGGATGGTGGGCTTGGGAACCCTGCTCACATCGTTTGGGTCTGTGAGCGATACCCCGGCCGGATCTCCTTGCGGATGGAACCTGAATAGGCGATAAACCTGGACTAGAGTCTTGTGTGGTTAGTCAGGTCGTGGCCGACACCCTCGCCAGGCTATCACGTCCAATATGCGACCCTATCCAAAAGGAATGCGAAGGTCCCACCAAGGATAGACCCGCATATAGAAACGCTTTTGCAAGGTGGATATCATTACATCAACATTACATAATAGATGGGGATACATACAAGAGGCATACAATGCCACACGAATACAACATCATCATACATAAGAGCACCATCCGACTACGGATGAAACACAAATAGAAGCTCAAACGACATCCACCCTGCTAGCCCAGGCTGCCGACCTGGAACCTATCCCCTGATCGAAGAAGCAGAAGAAGAACTCAACGCAAGCAAACATCGCTCTCGCGTCATGATCATCGCATAGCCTGTACCTGCAACTGTTGTTGTAGTAATCTGTGAGCCACGAGGACTCAGCAATCCCATTACCATGGGCATCAAGACTAGCAAAGCTGAATGGGAAAGGAAGGGGTAAAGTGGTGAGGTTGCAGCAGCGGCTAAGCATATATGGTGGCTAACATACGCAAATGAGAGCGAGAAGAGAAACAAAGGAACGGTCGTCAACTAGTAATGATCAATAGGTGATCCCGAACTCCTACTTACGTCAAACATAACACAGAAACCGTGTTCACTTCCCGGACTCCGCCGAGAAGAGACCATCACGGCTACACATGCGGTTGATGCGTTTTAATTCGGATCTGGTGTCAAGTTATCTACAACCGGACATTAACAAATTCCCATCTGCCACATAACCGCGGGCACAACTCTCAAAAGTTTATACCCTGCAGGGGTGTCCCAACTTAGCCCATGATAAGTTCTCGCGATCAACGAAGGATGTACCTTCTCCCAGGAAAAACCGATCAGTCTCGGAATCCCGGTTTACAAGACATTTCGACAATGGTAAAACAAGACCAGCAAAGCCACCCGATGCGCCGACAATCCCGATAGGAGCTGCACATATCTCGTTCTCAGGGCAACACCGGATAAGTCAAGCTACGAGTGAAACCAGGCCTCGAGTTGCCCCGAGGTGGCCCCGCAGGCTGCTCGGTTCGGACCAACACTTAGACAAGCACTGGCCCGGGGGGGCTAAAATAAAGATGACCCTTGGGTTAATTACTCCCAAGGGAAAAGTAGGTGGTGGTGAGGCAAATGGTAAAACCAATGTTGGGCCTTGCTAGAGGAGTTTTATTCAAAGCAAACTGTCCGGGGGGTCCCATAAATCACCCGACCTTGTAAGGAATGCAAAATCCGGGAACATAACACCGGTATGACGGAAACTAGGGTGGCAAGAGTGGAACAAAACACCAGGCATAAGGCCGAGCCTTCCACCCTTTACCAAATATATAGATGCATTAATAATATAAGAGATATTGTGATATCCCAACCAAAATCCTGTCCACCATGGCGAAATCTTCAACTTCACCTGCAACTAGCAACGCTATAAGAGGGCTGAGCAAAGCCGTAACATGGCCAAGCAATGGTTTGCTAGGAAGGGTGTCAAAGGTTAGAGGTTCATGGCAATTTGGGAGGCTTGAAGAGCAAATGATAGGTAATGCAGCATAGCGATAGAACGAAGCAACTAGCATAGCAATGATAGTAGTGAGATCCTGGGTAGCGGTCATCTTGCCTGAAATCCCGCAAGGAAGAAGAACGAGTCCATGAAGAAGATGAAGCCACGTAGACGAACCACACGTAGACGAACGAATCCTCACGATCGCAACGAAACGGGGACTATCGAGAAGAAGTACACATGGTAAACACACCACACATAGACAAGACATGATGCACAACAAGCATGATGCATGACAAAGCTACATGAAGCTACTCATGGCAAGAGACGATGCATACAAGAGTAACACATCAAGACAAGTTTAAATGAGGCCGGGACAACATATAACAATTCCGGTAAGTCCTCATATGCACATTTCGAAATTGGTCCAGATCTGAACAAACCTTATGTTCAAGTTTTTAAACAGCAAGTTAAAGAGCACCAAGAGGATCTACACGAAATTCTAGTCAAGTTACATATAAAGTTCATTAGATTCGGAGCTACGGCCTAGAAGATATGAGCAAAACAAGTTAAACATGGCATTGATGCTAAATGCATCTAAACATCAAGCAAACACCTCAAAACAAGGATGCAACATAATAATATGGAACTACATGCAAAAACAAGCAAGTTTCATATACACACTCAAAACGGAGCAACGGTTCAACACATGCACTCTATACAAGTTATAGCAACAATCTGTCCATAACAGCAACTAGGCATATTGCAAGCATCAAAACAATAAGCTACAGCATCCCAACGAGAAAACAAAAGGCATGCGCATGAAGTACAGGTAAAGCATAACAAGACATGAACACTGAGCTATCTCCAGAAACAACTAGAACATGCTCAAAAGTACATGGTAAGATTGCAAATATTAACAGTTTCAGACTTTGCAGAAATAACATCAGGTTGCAATGTTTAGAGCTATCAAACAAAGGCATGGCATGAATCTACTAATGGCATAGAACAAGAGTCCCTTACTGACCATAAGCCAAAAGGGCAAAGAAAATATGATGGCTCCCATGTAAACATGGCAAGTTATATGACAGATTCATACACGGCAGGAACAACAATAAGTAGGCATGTTGGTGAGCTTGAACCACTCACCACAGAGCAATACATGGCATGGAAAGGCAACCAACAGTAAGAAGGAATGTTTATGAAGCTAAGCATGGCAATAACAAGTTCATAGGGTGCATGGATCACTAGCAAAACACATGGCCAAAGCTGAACTTAATGTTAACAGGCTGACAGCAACATTATTTAGCAACTTTGGAGCAAGATATGAACATGTTGCAGCAGGCTATAAATGCAACCAGGGGCATGAATGGATAGAGAAAGACATGTATAACAAAACATCCTTAGTGAACATCTCCAGAATAATGCACGAAATGACTAGTAGAAGCAGGTTTACATGGCATCACAAAATAATAGATTCAGCCTAGCAAAACAATAACAGCAAGTACCCTACTTAACAAGCTTGATGCACTCACTACACAACTCACAAAAATACATGGGTAGCACCACTGGAAAGATGGCATGGCATAGATCAAAACACATGTAGAGCTCATACTCATAGGATGCACACATCAAACATGGCAAAAATGACAAATGAGCATGTTATAACAGTTTCAGCAGGTTAACATCAACATGCACTCTTCCAACAGCATTTCGGGCATCAAGATGAGCTCGAATGAAAATGATGCAATGGCGTGAAATGAAGTACTCGTTGAGGCGAACGATTTGACATATTACACGTAAAAACGGAGCTACAGATGCTAGATACGGCATGATGAACAAGGCAAGATAATGTCAAAAATCTGGGACATAGAGAGATTTGGACCTCGGGGGGAAAGTCAACGTGGCCGCGGATCTCGCCGGAGAGCTCGCCGGGGACGGGGCAGGAGCTCAACGGAGACGGCGCGCCGGGGCCGAAGAAGGCCGGAGAAGGCGTCGGCGGGTCGGGGAAGGTCGGGGCCCACCGGATCTGGCGCCGGCGGACGCGCTGCGGGGCTGGCGACCTGAGACGGGGCCGGTCCGGCGACCGGAGTCGGGGACGCGGGGTGGCGCGGCAGCTGGCCGGTGGCTGAGAAGAGGCGGGCGACGGGGCGACGCGGGGGCGCAAGGGCAGCACTCGGGGCGCAGTGAGCGAGAGGCCGCGGGGCGGCGAGGTCGGTGCCGGCGGCGGCGCGGGAGCAACGGTGGCGGCGCGGCTGGGCGGCGGCGGGCGGCCGGGCCTGCGCGGGCCCACGACGGGCTCGGGCGGGCCGCGGCGGCGGCGGGCACTGGCGGGGGCCACGTGGCGCTCGCGGAGTGGAGGAGGGAGGCGGCAGAGGTGACGTGGCACGTCCCCATTGGTCGGGCGACGTGGCTGGCTGCGGTGGGCATGTCCGGACGGCGGCGGACATGTCCGGTGGCGCGGAGGAGCGGGGCTAGGGTTTCATCTTCACGAGATTTTCGGGGGAGGCCACATATTTATAGGTAGAGGGAGCTAGGAGAGTCCAAATGAGGAGCGGTTTTCAGCCACGCGATCGTGATCGAACGACCAAGAGCATGGAGGGGAGTTAGATGGGTTTTGGGCCACTCTGCAAGGGATGTTGGGCTGCAACACAAAGAGGCTTTTACGGTTACCCGGTTAACCGTTGGAGTATCAAACGACCTCCAAAAGGCACGAAACTTGACAGGCGGTCTACCGGTGCTATACTAAGGCCGCTTGGCAAGACTCGGTCCATTCCGAGAACGTTTAATACCCGCTCACAACGAGAGACGAAAGGGGGACGCCGGAGGACATAGGAGTGCCGGATTGCAAAACGGACAACGGGAAAAATGCTCGGATGCGTGAAACGAACACATATGCAAAATGAAATGCACATGATGACATGATATGAAATGCAGATGATGACATGGCAAAATGCAACACGCAAGCAAATGACATGGCAACACCAGTGAATAACTGGCAGACACCTGGCGCATCGAATCCGGGGCGTTACACAGGCTTCCGCTTGAATGTTGCCGATATACATGACATGTACATGGAGGTAAGTGGCGAGAGCGTGTGTGAAGAAGTACTCTCCTACAGGGTTAACATGATCTATTCAACTAGCCGGGTCCGTGGTTATGGACTTCTTGGATGCTTACGTGGTACATAGACAACTCGAAGTGGATACCCTAAAATGCTCATGACAAGTGGGAGTGCTATGGATGGCCTTCTCGTAGGGAGACGGGGATGAATCCATAGTAGTGTATTGTGTGGTGATTAGTGGACTCATGTGCACCATCTCACCTCAAAGAAGTTTCTCGTAGTCGTAGAACAGGATAGCCAATGAGTCAAAGCTGGCTTGCTACAACTAAACCCCACATTACCTTCTTGATACAAGTGGATGTATGATAGGATCTGATGTAAGTCTTGCTGAGTACCTTTGTATTCATGTTGCTCTATTTATGTTTCTATAGCGGAGACTTCGGCCTTACTAGTTTCCGTGGACTTCGACAAGTATCTTGTACTCAGCTACGGTCTTGATCGGATGTTGTAGATAGTCATGCTCTTCAGCCTTTTTCATTTGTAGATGCCTGCACTCAGACATGTAATGCTTCCGCTTGTTGCTTGTTTGCTCTGAATGCTGGGTCACGAGACCCCTTCTTCTAATAAATGCTATGATGGCTCTTTTGAGCCTTTATCTATATGAGTTGTTGAGTTATGTTGTGATGCCATGTTGTACAGCACATACTTGCATGTTATGCATACGTGTAATGTGTATTGCTATGTGTGGGATCTGACTATCTAGTTGTTTATCCTTAGTAGCCTCTCTTACCGGGAAATGTCTCCTAGTGCTTCCACTGGGCCCTGGTAGCTTGCTACTGCTCCAAAACACTTAGGTTGGCCGGCATGTGTCCTTCTTCATTCCTGTGTCTCTCCCTTCGGGGAAATATTACGCGGTGTCAACCGGAGTCCTGTTAGCCTGCTACAGCCCGGATTCTCCGAAGCCCTGCTAGCCCAGCTGCTACAGCCCGGATTCACTCGCTGATGACCGACACGTTCGTTGCTGGGTCATGTATGCCTGTCCTTGTAAGTTAGTGCCACTTTTGGTTCACGACTAGCCATGTCAGCCCGGGTTCTTTGTCATATGGATGCTAGCAACACTATCATATACGTGTGCCAAAAGGCGCAAACGGTCCCGGGCATGGTAAGGCGACACCCGTGGGAATACTGTGCGTGAGGCCGCAAAGTGATATGAGGTGTTACATGCTAGATCGGTGTGGCATAGAATCGGGGTCCTGACACAAATATTGTACACAGTCATGCTGAACATGTAGAGAAAAGGAGAAGAGTTTTGCGCGGCAATACAATGTCATGCAGACATCGCTCCATGGTGGGTTCAATGGCAAACCCTCCCCATCCCTCTCCAGATTGTAATCCAGAGGAAGATATCTGTTCTGAGGCGGATTCAGACGCTGTTGACCACTCCTATTTATCCCCAAGGTGTTTGCTCTACCTTGGCATGATGATGTTAGTCATATCATGCATATGTTGCCTTGCAGTGCCTACTTTTGACATCATATATGTCATATGCTTAGTTTAGACATGTTCTGTAATGCCACCTGTTTAGTTTCTATATCATATATGGGAATTATGTTGTCTCATGTATTTTAGCCAGCCATAATATATCTGAAATGTGCAATGCCATCCTGTTTAACCAGGCATCATATATTTGAATGATATCTTGCCCATCCTTTTCTTCATTACATTTCCATTTGTCGACAATGTTTTTACATTAAACTACTCTTCCTATGAACCAGCCATTTGGGTGGGAGATGGAAAAATCTGGAGTGAAAACAAGGCCTTTAGAGCAGATAGTGCTACCTGTCGAAGCAGATCTCTTGTTGGGTCCCGATAGCTCTTCAGAGATGGATCAGACACAGATGACCAGTCCTATTCCCCCACCGAGGTGTATGCTCTAACTTGGCACGGTTATATTGCTCATATCATGCATATGGTGTCTTGCATTAATTGCATAGTTTAAACATAATATACACAATATTCAACACCATATTCTTAGTTCAGACATCATATCAAATGCCCTTTGTTTAGCATATAAAGCACATATGTGAATTAAATGATGCGATCTTGATTACTTAGGTAACATGTAGGTGAATTATGTCATGCGATCCTGTTTAGTTATTCATCATATCTTTGAATTATGTTATGCTACGCTATCCAGTTTAGATAGACATCATATATGTGAAATTATGTCATTCTATCCATTTTAGTTAAACAATATACATGTCAACTATTTCATGCCCTCTTTTTTCCAAAATATCTATTGCATCTGTCTCTCATACAATGTATGTACATTCAACTATGTTTCCTGTTTATCAACCATTTGAATTGGAGCGGGTGATGCCAGTTGAGGGAGTCCTGGATTAGGGGGTACTTGGACAGCCGGACTATGTACTTGCGCCGGACTGTTGGACTATGAAGATACAAGATTGAAGACTTCGTCCCGTGTCCGGGTGGGACTCTCCTTTGCGTGGAAGGCAAGCTTGGCAATTCAGATATTTACATTTCCTTCTCCATAACCGACTCTGTGTAACCCTAGCTAGCCCCCTCCGGTGTCTATATAAACAGGAGGGTTTAGTCCGTAGGACAACAACAATCATATTCATAGGCTAGCTTCTAAGGTTTAGCCTCTACGATCTCGTGGTAGATCAACTCTTGTAATACTCATATCATCAAGATCAATCAAGCAGGAAGTAGGGTATTACCTCCATAGAGAGGGCCCGAACCTGGGTAAACATCCTGTCCCCCGCCTCCAGTTACATTAGCCTTAGACGCACAGTTCGGGACCCCCTACCCGACATCCGCCGGTTTTTAACACTGACTGAGGGAGTCCCAGACTAGGGGGTGTCCGGATAGCCAAACTATCATCTTCGGCCGGACTCCTGGACTATGAAGATACAAGATTGAAGACTCCGTCCCATGTTCGGATGGGACTTTCCTTGGCGTGGAAGGCAAGCTTGGCGATCCGGATATGTAGATCTCCTACCATTGTAGCCGACTCTGTGTAACCCTAACCCTCTTCGGTGCCTATATAAACCGGAGAGTTTTAGTCCATAGGACGAACAACAATCATACCATAGGCTAGCTTCTAGGGTTTAGCCTCCTTGATCTCGTGGTAGATCTACTCTTGTACTACCCATATCATCAATATCAATCAAGCAGGAGTAGGGTTTTACCTCCATCGAGAGGGCCCGAACCTGGGTAAAAACATCGTGTCCCTTGTCTCCTTTTACCATCCGCCTAGACGCATAGTACGGGACCCCCTACCCGAGATCCGCCGGTTTTGACACCGAGATTGGTGCTTTCATTGAGAGTTCCTCTGTGCCGTCATCTTTAGGCCCAATGGCTCTTCCGATCATCAACAACGATGCGGTCCAGGGTGAGACTTTTCTCCCCGGGCAGATCTTCATATTCGGCGGCTTTGCACTGCGGGCCAATTTGCTTGGCCATCTGGAGCAGATTGAAAGCTACGCCCCTAGCCATCAGGTCAGATTTGGAAGTTTGAACTACACGGCTGACATCCGCGAAGACTTGATCTTCGACGGGTTCGAGCCGCAGCCAAGCGTGCCGCACTGTCACGATGGGCATGATCTAGCTCTACCGCCGGACAGTGCCCTGGAGGTTGCACAAGTGTCCGCTCCGACCCTTAGCTCGGAGCCAACTGCGCCGATCGAGGATGGGTTGCTGGACACCGCCTCGGGGGCTGCTATCTCTACGGCAATTGAGCCGAACAACAACCGTTTCCTTTGCGAAGCTCGTGACTCCAAGGTGCTGGACTCCTCTCCGGAGTCCGAACCTTCCGTGCCCCTCCCAATCGAATCCGATTGGGCACCGATCATGGAGTTCCCTACTACGGACATCTTTCAGCACTCACCCTTCGGCGACATCCTAAATTCGCTAAAGTTGGGATGCGGACGACGAAAAAATTGAAAGCCCACCCACCACCCACTTCATAGCCACTGTCGATGACATAACCGACATGCTCGACTTCGACTCTGAAGACATCGACGGTATGGACGACGATGCAGGAGACGACCAAGAACCAGCGCCTACAGGGCACTAGAAGGCCACCTCGTCATACGACATATACATGGTGGACATCCCAAATGATGGGAATGGCGATGGAACAATGGAGGATGACCCCTCCAAGAAACAGCCTAAGCACCGGCGTCAACGGCGCCGCTCTAAGTCCCGCCACAGCAAAAACGGAGATTCCGGCACCGGAGATGATAACACCCCAGACAGTGCCAAAGACAACCCCCTCCAGCAGGATTCAGCGCAGGAGGATGGAGAAGCCAGCCCTCATGAGAGAGCGGCAGGCAGAGAGGTAGAGGACGATAATTACATGCCTCCCTCCGAAGACGAGGCAAGCCTAGACAACGATGAATTTGTCGTGCCTGAGGATCCCGTCGAACAAGAGCGTTTCAAATGCAGGCTTATGGCCACGGCAAGCAGCCTCAAGAAAAAGCAGCAACAGCTTAGAGCTGACCAAGACTTGCTAGCCGACAGATGGACTGAAGTCCTTGCGGCCGAAGAGTATGAACTCGAACGCCCCTCCAAGAGCTACCCAAAACACAGGCTGCTACCCTGATTAGAGAAGGAAGCACCTAAACCTACATCACCAGCGCATAATACGGCCGACCGGCCACCTCGTGGCCCCGACAGAGAGGCCTCTCGGCCCTACACTCAAGGCGCACCCCGGTGCCGCTCAAAAAAAACCAAGGTGCGGGAAAATGCGCCAGACCTGCAGGATATACTTGAGGAAAAGGCAAGGCAAACAAAATCGATCTACGGATCGCGTGGGCGCCCCACGATACGTGATGATAACCGTCACGCCGGATACGACAATTACGGCCGGGCCGAACATAGTAGACAAAGATCATTTGAGCTACGTCGTGATATAGCCCAATACAGAGGCACCGCACACCCACTATGCTTCATAGACGAAGTAATGGATCATCAAATCCCAGAGGGTTTCAAACCCGTAAACATTGAATCATACGATGGCACAACATATCCTGCGGTCTGGATCGAGGACTATCTCCTTCATATCCACATGGCCCGTGGCGATGATCTACACGCCATCAAATACCTCCCACTCAAGCTTAAAGGACCAGCTCGACATTGGCTTAACAGCTTGCCAGCAGAGTCAATTGGTTGTTTGGAAGATCTAGAAGCCGCATTCCTCGACAACTTCCAGGGCACCTATGTGCGACCACCAGACGCCAATGACCTAAGCCACATAATTTAGCAGCCAGAAGAATCGGCCAGACAATTCTGGACATGGTTCCTAACCAAGAAAAATCAAATCGTCGACTGTCCGGATGCAGAGGCCCTCGTAGCCTTCAAACATAACATCCACGACGAGTGGCTTGCCCGGCACCTAGGACAGGAAAAGCCGAAATCCATGGCAGCCCTCACAACACTCATGTAATGCCCCGGATTCGATGCGCCAGGTGTCTGCCAGTTATTCGCCGTCGTTGCCATGTCATTTGCTTGCGTGTTGCATATTTCCATGTCATCATGTGCATTTCATTTTGCATACGTGTTCGTCTCATGCATCCGAGCATTTTCCCCCTTGTCCGTTTTGCAATCCGGCACTCCTATGTCCTCTAGCGTCCCCCTTCTTGCCTTTCTTCGTGTGCGGGTGTTAAACGTTCTCGGAATGGACCGAGGTTTGCCAAGCGGCCTTGGTACACCACCGATAGACCGCCTGTCTAGTTTCGTGCCAGTTGGAGGTCGTTTGATACTCCAATGGTTAATCGGGTAACCGTAAAAGCCCTCTTTTGTTGCAGCCCAACGCCCCTCCAAACTGGCCCAAAACCCATCTAAACCCCCTCCATGCTCTCGGTTGTTTGATCACGATCTTTTGGGAGAAAACCGCTCCTCATTTGGACTCTCCTAGCTCCATTTACCTATAAATATGTGACCCTCCCCGAATTTTTGCGCAGTGCAAACCCTAGCCAAACTCCTCCCGCCGCCGGACATGTCCAATCCCGCCGGACACGTCCAGCCTCCACCTCACCCCGGCGAATCAGCCGCCGCCATGTCATCGCGCCGCCGCTCCCAGCCAACCGGAGCGCCCCAAGTCAGCCGCCGCACCCCCTCTGTCCTCCCCGCGCCGTCGCGGCCCTGCGGGCCCACGGCCGGCCCGCCCGCGCCCGCACCGGGCCCGAGCGGCGCCCCGCTGCTGCCCGCCGTCGCCCCGCCACGTCCGCGCCGTCCGCCGCCTCAGACCATCGCCCCGCGCCGCCCGGCTCGCCGGAGCACCGCGCCCGCGCGCCGCCCGGCTCCCGGGGGCACCGCCAGCCGCCCCGGGCGCCATCGCCGTCCGCCGCCGTGCGCCATCGCCGTCCGCCGCCGTGCGCCCTCCTCGCCGGCCTCGCCATCCGCGGCCCCGCCGCCCCGACCGATGCCCCGGCCGCCCCGACCAGCGCCGCCCCGCGCCGCCCCTTGCTCCCACCGGCGCTCGTCGCGCCCCCTCACCGGCCCTCCCCCATCTCCGGCCAGATCCGGCCAGGAGACGGCCGGATCCGCCCTTCCCCGGCTTCCCCGACCTCTCCCTCGACTCCGGCCGCCGTCCCTTTCAACTCCGGCGAAGATTCCGGCGAGTTGACTTTTTTCCCCTCGAGGTCCATTTTTTCCACCAAGTCCCTGTTATTCTCACATTATCGTGCCATGTTCATCGCATCATAACTTGTTGCATACTGCTGTGCGTATAATATATCAAATTGTTCGACTCGATGAGTACTTCATTTCATTCCATTGAATCATGTTCATTTGAGTCCATATTGATGCCTGAATCATCGTTGCAAGATTGCTAGTTGATGTTAATCTGCTGAAACTGTTATAACTTGCTCATTTGTTATTTTTGCCATGTTTGATGTGTGCATCCTATGAGTATGAGCAATACACGTGTTTTGTACTACATCATGCCATCTTCACAGTGGTTCCATCCATATATTTTTTTGAGTCTTATAGTGAGTGCATCAGAAGGGGAGCCTTGGCGCAGTGGTAAAGCTGCTGCCTTGTGACCATGAGGTCACGGGTTCAAGTCCTGGAAACAGCCTCTTGCAGAAATGTAGGGAAAGGCTGCGTACAATAGACCCAAAGTGGTCGGACCCTTCCCCAGACCCTGTGCAAGCGGGAGCTACATGCACTGGGGCTGCCCTTTTTTTATAGTGAGTGCATCAAGCTTGTTAAGTAGGGTACTTGCTGTTGCTGTTTTGCTAGGCTATTTCTGTTATATTTTGTTGCTATGTAAACCTGCTGCTACTAGTCATTCTATGCATAATCTGGAGATGTTCACTAAGGATGTTTTGTTATAAATGTCTTGCTCTATCCATTCATGCCCCTGGTTGTATTTATAGCCTGCTGTATCATGTTGTTATCTTGCTCCAAAGTTTGCTAAATAATGTTGTTGTCAACCTGTTAACATGAAGTTCAGTTTTGGCCATGTGCTTTTCTAGTGATCCATGCATCCTCTGAACTTGTTCTTGCCATGATTAGCTTCATAAACATGTCTTCTTACTGTTGGTTGCCTTGACATGCCATATTACTCTGTGGTGAGTGGTTCAAGCTCACCAACGTGCCTACTTAGCGTTGTTCCTGCCATGTATGAATCTGTCATATCTTTTGCCATGTTTACATGGGTGCCATCATATTTTCCGTGCCGTTTTGGCTCATGGTCAGTAAGGGACTTTTGTTCTATGCTTTTAGTAGATTCATGCCATGCCTTTGTTTGCCACGATAAGTTCCTGTATCATGTTGTTTGATAGCTCTAAACATTGCAACCTGATGTTATTTCCTGATAAGTCTGAAACTGTTATAATTTGCAATCTTCCCATGTCCTTTTGAGCATGTTCTAGTTGTTTCTGGAGTTAGCTCAGTGTTCATGTTTTGTCATGATTTACCTGTACTTTGTGCCCATGCCTTTTGTTATTATGTTGGGGTGCTGTAGCTTTTTGTTTTGATGCTTGCAATATGCCTTGTTACTGTTTTGGACAGATTGTTGTTATGACTTGTATAGAGTTTATGTGTTGAACTGTTGCTCCGTTTTGAGTGTGCTCTATATGAAACTTGCTTGATTTTGCATGTAGTTCCGTATTATCATGTTGCATCCTTGTTTTGAGGTGTTTGCTTGATGTTTGCATGCATTTTGCACCAATGCCATGCTTAACTTGTTTTGCACATATCTTCTAGGCTGTAGCTCCGAATCTAATGAACTTTATATGTAACTTGACTAGAATCTCGTGTAGATCATCTTGGTGCATCTTAACTTGCTATTTAACAGCTTGAACATAAGGTTTATTCAGTTTTGGACCAATTTCGAAATTTGCATATGTGGACCTACCGGATTTGTTATATGTTGTTCCCGGCCTCATTTAAACTTGCTTTGATGTGTTGCTCTTGTTTGCATTGTCTCTTGCCATGAGTAGCTTCATGTAGCTTTGTCATGCATCATGCTTGTTGTGCATCATGTCTTGTTCATGTGTGGTGTGTTCACCATGTTGTGTGCTTCTTCTCGATAGTTCCCGTTTCATTGCGATCGTGAGGATTCGTTCGTCTACGCTTGGTTCGTCTTCGTGGCTTCATCTTCTTCATGGACTCGTTCTTCTTCCTTGCGGGATCCCAGGCAAGATGACCATCACCTTGGATCTCACTACTATCATTGCTATGCTAGTTGCTTCGTTCTATCGCCTCCCAAATTCTATCGCTTCGTTGCTTCGTTCTATGGACTCGTTCTATTGCTTCCTATAACTTGTTCTTCAAGCCTCCCAAATTGCCATGAACCTCTAACCTTTGACACCCTTACTAGCAAACCGTTGTTTGGCTATGTTACTTCTTTGCTCAGCCCCTCTTATAGCGTTGTTAGTTGCAGGTGAAGTTGAAGATTTCTCCATGGTGGACATGGTTATGTTGGGATATCACAATATCTCTTATTTAATTAATGCATCTATATATTTGGTAAAGGGTGGAAGGCTCGGCATTATGCCTGGTGTTTTGTTCCACTCTTACCGCCCTAGTTTCCGTCATACCAGTATTATGTTCCCGGATTTTGCGTTCCTTACGCGGTCGGGTGATTTATGGGACCCCCTTGATAGTTCGCTTTGAATAAAACTCCTCCAGCAAGGCCCAACCTTGGTTTTACCATTTGCATCACCACCACCTACTTTTCCCTTGGGAGTCGCTCTCTCGAGGGTCATATTTATTATAGCCCCCCCGGGCCAACGCTTGTCTAAGTGTTGGTCCAAACTAGAGCACCGTGCGGGACCATCCCTTGGCAACTTGGGTTACGTCGGTACCTGTACGCTTAGCTTATCCGGTGTTGTCCTGAGAACGAAATATGTGCAGCTCCTATCGGGATTGTCGGCGCATCGGGCGGTCTTGCTGGTCTTGTTTCACCATTGTCGAAATGTCTTGTAAACCGGGATTCCCAGACTGATCGGGTCTTCCTGGGAGAAGGTATATCCTTCGTTGATCGCGAGAGCTTATCATGGGCTAACTTGGGACACCCCTACAGGGTATAAACTTTCGAGAGTCGTGCCCACGGTTATGTGGCAGATGGGAATTTGTTAATGTCCGGTTGTAGATAACTTGACACCAGATCCCAATTAAGATGCATCAACCGCGTGTGTAGCCGTGATGGTCTCTTCTCGGCGGAGTCCGGGAAGTGAACACGGTTTCTGTGTTATGTTTGACATAAGTAGGAGTTCAGGATCACCTCTTGATCATTGCTAGCCTCACAACCGTTCCTTGTTTCTCTTCTCGCTCTCATTTGTGTATGTTAGCCACCATATATGCTTAGTCGTTGATGCAACCTCACCACTTTACCCCTTCCTTTCCCATTAAGCTTTGCTAGTCTTGATACCCATGGTAATGGGATTGCTGAGTCCTCGTGGCTCACAGATTACTACAACAACAGTTGCAGGTACAGGTTATGCGATGATCTTGACGTGAGAGCGATGTTTTCTTGTTTTTGGAGTTCTTCTTCTGCTTCATCTTCGATCAGGGGATAGGTTCCAGGTTGGCAGCCTGGGCTAGTAGGGTGGATGTCGTTTGAGTTTATGTTTGTGTTTCATCCGTAGTCGGATGGTGCTCTTATGTAAGTTGATGTTGTATTCATGTGGCATTGTATGCCTTTTGTATGTATCCCCATCTGTTATGTAATGTTGATGTAATGATATCCACCTTGCAAAGCGTTTCAATATGCGGGTCTATCCTTCGTGGGACCTTTGAGTTCCTTTTGGATAGGGTCGCATATTGGGCGTGACAACTCATGACCCGCTTTTGCGCGGGAGAGGACAGCTGGCTAGCTCGTAGTAACAACATGACCAAGAGCCCTGGTAATTCGGATACCAAGGACAGCAACACCAGGTCGTGTCGCAACAAGCACAAGCACTGCATTAAGGGCGATAATACTGAGGATACGGCAGTCAATGCCGGATTCAGAGTCTCTAAACCCGGTCAGCAGAAAAAGCCATTCAAAAGAAATACTCCGGGCCAGTCCAATTTGGACCGAATACTCGATCGCTCGTGCCAGATACACGGCACCCCCGAAAAGCCAGCCAATCACACCAACAGGGATTGTTGGGTGTTCAAGCAGGCAGGCAAGTTAACTGCCGAAAACAATGACAAGGGGCTGCATAGCGATGACGAGGAGGAGACCCGGCCGCCGAACAATAGAGGACAGAAGGGTTTCCCCCACAAGTGGAGATGGTGAACATGACATACGCAACCCACATACCCAAAAGGGAGCGGAAGCGTGCACTAAGGGACGTATATGCGATGGAGCCAGTCGCCCCAAAGTTCAATTCGTGGTCCTCCTGCCCAATCACTTTAGATCGAAGGGACCATCCCACTAGCATCCGCCATGGCGGATTCGCCGCATTGGTTCTAGACCCAATCGTTGACGGATTTCAT
This sequence comes from Triticum timopheevii, assembly GCA_963921465.1. Lineage (NCBI taxonomy): Eukaryota > Viridiplantae > Streptophyta > Magnoliopsida > Poales > Poaceae > Triticum > Triticum timopheevii. The sequence goes on from OY997272.1 coordinate 177,708,362, forward strand.
CTCACTAGAGTCCTGATGGACGGCGGCAGCAGCCTGAACCTGCTTTATCAGGATACAGTGTGCAAGATGGGCATAGTCCCCTGAAGGATTAAACACACAAAAACGACCTTTAAAGGCGTCATACCAGGTGTAGAGGCCAACTGTACAGGCTCAGTTACACTTGAAGTGGTCTTCGGATCCTCGGATAACTTCCGAAGCAAGGAGTTAATCTTCGACATAGTCCCATTCCGCAGCGGCTATCACGCACTGCTTGGACAAACCGCATTTGCAAAGTTCAATGCGGTGCCACACTACGCGTACCTCAAGCTCAAGATGCCAGGCCCTCGAGGAGTCATTACGGTCAACGGAAACACCAAACACTCTCTCCGAACGGAGGAGCATACAACAGCTCTCGCGGCGGAAGTACAAAGTAGCCTCTTAAGGCAATTCTCAAGTCCTGCTATTAAACATTCGGACACCGTCAAGCGCGCCCAGATTAACCAATAACAAGACCGCCTGGCACGTTCCGAGCATGCATAGCAATGCGGCCCCAACCCCAGCCCTCGCGAAATTGCGAAACCAGTACTACACATACATAATTACGCTCTAGAAATACCATGGGCATAGGGCGAGGGGAACGACCACGGCAGGCCCAGAATGCGGCTCAACCGCACCAGGGGATCCCAATTGTGTCATTCTTCTTTTTTCTCTTACTTTCAGGACTCCTTTTTCAAGAAGCCCTGTCCGGCAGTAGAATTGCCGAACACACGATGCAACAGCCAGTGAAGCAGAAAGCTACGTCGAGTGTACAGGTGGTCTCTATAGTGAGCAGTATACTTGTTGTACATATCATCCCGTAGCTCGCTCCTGGATGGGAGACATGTCAAATAGTCCCGTCCCTTGCTTATCGCACTATTTGTATCGTTCTGCTTTTCCTGCAGCTTTTTTAATAAACAATGCACAGCTTACGCCTATTATTGCATTCCTTTTTCTTATCTGTATATGTTCACTTATGACATGTTGCATCCATACGCTTTGGTACGGCCAAATACACCAGGGGCTTAAGTACCCCAAAATATGGTGTGATAAGTCCGAACACTTTCACAAGTGCGGCACCCCGAACTTATAGCATTATATGCATCGGCTCCGAATGATGTCTTGGGTCAATAGTTCGGTTTGCCCGGCTCCCATGTTTTGGTACCTTACGTTCCGTTATATCGGCTAAGGTAGCGCTGGGAGAACCACTGCGATTGTGCACCGGTTGAGCTGGGTTAAGCACCTCAGTGGAGAAAGCTAAAACTGACCGTCGTGATAGGGCGAGAGCCGATCGCTGTTCGAGAGGTTTCTTCGAGTCCCTAAAGACTTATGCCGCTTAGAGCGAGGAGTCGGCTTTGTCCGGCCTAGGCGTGGATAGTGCCCCGAACTCGGTCTTCCGAATACTAGGGGCTTCGCCGAAATTTAAAATTATATAATTCTATGGCTAAGTGAGAGTGTTCAAGCATATAGTCCGATTGCCTTGTTCGTTGCGTTGAGCGCCTCCCTCGAAGGACCCAAGAATGGGAAAAAGAGTGCTCAAGTTTATCCCGAACACCCCAACACTCGTGGCATGGGGGCAGAAGCCGACGACTCGCCATCTCTCAAACTTAATAAATGGCCGCACAGAAGGTAATATTTTAAATTCACAAGCGTTGCTTAGCGCATATGAACAAGTTTTCAAGCGTACGGGATAACAAATGCGAGTTTACTCAAAAATTACATCTTTGGAGCATTCACCCGCTATAAGGCGGGCACCCTTCAGGACGCCCTGATAATACATCTCAGGCTTGCGATACTCCCTGCCCGGCGGTGGAGCGTTCGTCACAAGCTTCTCAGCGTCCATCTTGCCCCAGTGCACTTTAGCACTGGCAAGGGCCCTACGGGCACCTTCGATGCAGACGGAGCACTTGACGACTTCAATCCATGGACAGGCGTCCACCAGCCGCCTCACCAGCCCGAAGTAGCACTTAGGCATGGCTTCCTTAGGCCACAGCCGAGCTATGAGGCCCTTCATGGCCTGTTCGACCACCTTATGGAGCTCGACCAGCTACTTCAGCTGGTCGCTCAAGGGCACCTGGTGTCCGGCCTTAGCATACTGAGACCAGAACACCTTCTCTGTTGAGCTACCTTCCTCGGCCCGGTAGAATGCGGCAGCGTCGGACACACTGCGGGGCAGATCCGCGAATACTCCTGGAGAGCTCCAGATTCAGGTAAGTAACAAGTAATTCACTTTCACGTGCTTGCTTTGCATGAAGAATGCCTTACCCGCCGCTATCTTCTTTATTGCCTCAATTTCCTGGAGGGATTTTTGGGCTTCGGCCTTAGCGGCTTTGGCGCTCTCAAGAGCCGAGGCGAGCTCGAACTCTCGAGTCTTCGAGTCACGCTCCAAACTCTCGTGTTTTTCCACGAGATCCTGAAGCTCTTGTCGTACCTCCGCCACCCGTGCCTCCTACTTCTCTCGCTCGGTGCGTTCCGCGGCCGCATTGCTTTCGGCCTTGGACACCGCTTCCTTCATGGTCGCCACCTCGTTCGTGGCCCCTGCAAATCTCATGTTATTCCTGTAATTTTTTGCAACCACATCTTTTATATACTTCCATAAGGTATTACTTACCTTCCTTGTCTTTGAGCTGCTTCTTGGCAAGGCCAAGCTCGTTCTCAAACCGCTTGAGGCTCTGATTCAATGCATTGACCTCCGCAGTCAGTGCGGCAGAGGTCAGCAATGCAGCCTGCTATTGACATGCTTATGTTAGACTCCTGCGTATATCTTTTTAGATCCTCAGTTCGGCTTTTCTTTCCGAACACCAAACTGAGCATCAGGGGTTACTGGCTATGCGGTAATATTTTTACATATCTTAACTACATACCTACAAGCCTGTTAGAAGGCTGGCACAAGCTTCAGTCAGCCCACTCTTGGCAGACTGAACTTTCTGGATCACCGCACTCATAACAGTGCGGTGCTCCTCGTCGATGGAGGCGCCGTTAAGCGCCTCCAGCAAATTATCCGGCGCCTCCAGTTGGACAGACGTCATCGGTGTCGCAGTCTCGTCCTTGTTATGAAGGGGCCGCTCGCCGGACTCCGGGACCACTAAAGGTTCCGGTGCGGAGTCCGGCCCAGGCCCGAACTCAGAACCCTTCGGGATATGACCCCCCTCATGACCAAAGTCCGGGAGGTTGCCTTGCGGCACCTCCGGGACCTCCTCCTCCTGGCTAGGCCCCTTTTGGGACCCGACCTCGGCTTCATCCGCAGCGCGAGGAGAGGAGACGGCCGGAAGTGAAGTGCTATTCACGTCTGACGATGCCAGGGAGCCGCTCGTTGAAGTATCGAACCCGTCCTTGGGAGGGCTGCTGGGTTATGTTCGGTGTTAGGATATTCTGTACGACAAACAAAACGCCATGAGTTATTCTGGTATCCGGACACTTACGATGTCACCAGGGGCTTAGTCCTCGGTGGCCACTCCTCTTCGTCGTCGGCGGCGTTTGTGGAGTAGTCCGGAGGGAGGGTCCTTCCCTTCTTGGACCCTTCGGCCTCCCTCATTGGGGCGGCCTTCCTTTTCTTCTCTTCCCCCGCTGGGGGAGAGGCCTATTTTTGCTCCTCCTCACCTTCGCGATAGGAGTCCGCCTTGGAGTCGTCGGACGATGAGTCCGACAACACCTGGTGCCGGGAACTCTTTCGAGTTCCCGTGGCCTTCTTCTTGGCCTTCTTCTCCGGCACCACGTAAGGTGCGGGAACCAGCAACCCCGTCAATCGGGCATCCGCTGGGTATTCTGGCAAGGGAGCCGGACAGTTAACTTGCCCGGACTTCTTTTGCCAGGCCTGTCAAAGGTAAGGGTGTTTAGATCCCTCATAGAGTCAAACTATGGAAAATAAGTGTCCTGTAAAGGGTAAAATAGCTTACCTCGCCGGCTTGACGCTGCGAGCTGAATCCGCGATCTTCGGTAGCGGATGCGGGAGCCTCGGCGCCCTTAAACAGCACCTTCCAGGCTTCTTCATACGTAGTGTCGAAGAGGCTGCTCAAGGTTTGGTGCTGTGCCGGATCAAACTCCCACAAACTGAAGGCCCGTTGTTGGCACGGGAGGATCCGGCGGATGAGCATGAACTGGACTACGTTGATGAGCTTGATCTTCTTGTTCACAAGGTTTTGGACGCAGGTTTGGAGTCCGGTCAGCTCTTCCGAATTACCCCATGTCAGGCCCTTCTCTTTCCAGGAGGTGATCCGTGTGGGGATGCCAGATTGGAAATCGGGGGCCGCTGCCCATTCAGGGTCACGCGGCTCGGTGATGTAGAACCACCCCGATTGCCACCCTTTGATGGTTTCCACGAAGGAGCCCTCGAGCCATGTAACGTTGGGCATCTTGCCCACCATGGCGCCTCCACACTCCGCCTGCTGGCCCCACACTACCTTCGGCTTGACATTGAAGGTCTTCAGCCATAAGCTGAAGTGGGCCTTGATGCGGAGGAAGGCCTCGCACACGACTATGAACGCCGAGATGTTGAGGACGAAATTCGGGGCCAGATCGTGGAAATCCAGGTCGTAGTAGAACATGAGCCCCCAGACAAATGGGTGAAGTGGAAAACCTAGTCCGCGGAGGAAGTGGGTGAGAAACACCACCCTCTCATGGGGCCCGGGGGTGGGTATGAGCTTCCCCTTGTCGGGGAGCGGATGTGCAATGTCGCTGGACAAGTATCCCGCCTTCCGCAGCCTCTTGAGGTGCCCCTCCATTACGGAGGAGGCCATCCACTTGCCTCCCGCTCCGGACATGGCTGGGGAAGGTTGAGGCAAGATGTGCGGACTTGGGTGCTGGAGCTCGAGTGCGCGGAAATGGATAAGCAAAGGAGGAAGAAGGCGTAGGTAAAAAGGTGGATCCTTATCCCCTTATATGGACAGACGAAACTATGCGTCCCCACCGGCCTTGTAAAACTCGCTTACCTCCCAAGCGCCGTAATCAATGGCGCGGTTGGGTTACCCACGCCCGTATTGATGAGAATCCCGGGATAAGGGGACACGATCTCTGCTTTGACAAGACATGCCAACGAAACCGCCTCGCTAAACGCGCTGAGGTGGGACAGTGAAAACGATTCGAATAAAGGCTTGGCCGTGGTGTGATGTCATACCACGATATACGTCAGCAGATTGAACTTGTGTAAATATTATTCTCTCTACGGTGGTATGTGGAACTTACTTTGCAGAGCCGGACACTATCCTTGTGTTCAAAATCTTCTATGAAGTATTCGGAGGAGGAACCCGCCTTGCAATGCCAAAGACAATATGCGCGCCGGACTCGTCGTCATTGAAGCCTTGTTCAGGGGCTACTGAGGGAGTCCCGGACTAGGGGTTGTCCGGATAGCCGAACAATCATCTTCGGCCGGACTCCTGGACTATGAAGATACAAGATTGAAGACTCCGTCCCATGTCCGGATGGAACTTTCCTTGGCGTGGAAGGCAAGCTTGGCGATGCGGATATGTAGATCTCCTACCATTGTAACCGACTCTGTGTAACCCTAACCCTCTTGGGTGCCTATATAAACCGGAGAGTTTTAGTCCATAGGATGAACAACAATCATACCATAGGCTAGCTTCTAGGGTTTAGCCTCTCTGATCTCGTGGTAGATCTATTCTTGTACTACCCCTATCATCAATATCAATCAAGCATGAGTAGGGTTTTACCGCCATCGAGAGGGCCCAAACCTGGGTAAAAACATCGTGTCCCTTGTCTCCTGTTACCATCCGCCTAGACGCACAGTTCGGGACCCCCTACCCGAGATCCGCTTGTTTTGACACCGACACCGACATTGGTGCGTTCATTCAGAGTTCCACTGTGACATCGAAAAAGGTTTGATGGATCGCCTTGTTATCAAGGACAACGTCACCTCTGGGGGAGCCCTGGCTTTAGGCCAAACTCTCCAACTAGGCAGCTTCGTCATGACCGCCCGTTCGGCCGCCCCGCCGACGATGACTTCTAGAGTCATCAAAAATAGCCTCCATGTCAGCTCGGAACACACCAAGCAGATGGATCCAATGGATCTCTCGTCCTTGAATGTGCTCTTGGATCGCATCGCCGCCTTGGGAGTCGCTACGGACTATGATTTGATCAGGCTTAAACCGGACAAAAGAGAGATTAACTCTCCGCCGGTCACCCATCAAATAGCAGTGGTGGAGGAGCAATGCAGCGATTCTTCCTCTATTTTGAGGACGAACTATGTCCAGATTCCCAAGATCTCCGAGCCGAATACCCGTCTACGGGAGGACATGACCCAGGCTCCGAACTTAGAATCAGACAGTGGACCAGAAAAATTGGGAAACATCCGAGAAACCGAACCAAAGAATTCGGAAGCTCCTCTGCCCCTGGGTCTCAGATCGGGTCAGGGTTCGGACTTAAATCTACCCACCCACCCAGATACAAGCGATCTTTCCCACATTAGACGAGAATCCCAAGAGATAGTACATCACTTTTGGGCTAGATTCCTCTTGTAATGAGCAAGGTCAAGGACTGTCGTGAGGAAGACGCAATCTCAATCTTTTGCAAAAATTGCACGGACAAGGGAATCCTCAACGCCATAAGTAGCCGTGACGTAGCACACTTCGCTGACTTGGCGGCCATAGTACAGAAGTACTGTGCGACGGAAAGCGCCTAGAAAGCCCAAGCAAAATTTTGGGATCCTCCGGCTCTCACTAAACCCCTCGTCTGAACTAAAAGGGTGCACTCTCGCAAGTCACCCGAGCCAATTACAAAGAAACCAAAGCCCACTATAGGGCGTGGAACCGTATTGGAGGGATGGCTCAATGGGCCATGCAAAATTCATACCACGCCGGATACCATACCAACACACAGCCTTAGAGCATGTTGGATACTCCAGCAGGTGGCCAAGAGCGTCGAGCATCTCCTCATCAATATGCCAGAGCATAATCCCGCAGAAAATAACAATACAATATTGACAGTCTTTGAGACTTTCACCTCAAATAACAGGCGCAAGTGAGCACTCCGCAGCCTCGCCGAAGTCTGCCACGTTACAACAATAAATCCATGGAGCGACACGGCCATAACCTTCAATGCCAGTGACGAACTAAAATTCCGAATAGTATGTGCACTAGCCGCTTTGGTCCTTAGCCCAATTGTGGACGGCTTCCGGCTTACTAAAGTGCACATGGACGGTGGCAGCGGATTAAACCTCATATACGAGGAAACCCTCAACAAAATGGAAATAGACAAGAGTCGCATCGAGCAAAGCAGCACGACCTTCAGAGGAATTATCCCTAGTCGAGAGGCGCGATGTGCGGGAAAAATCACACTCGATGTGGTATTCGGCACACCAGAGAATTACAGGTCCGAAGAAATAACATTCCAAGTGGCCCTGTTCAGTAGCGGATACCACGCCCTTTTAGGGCGGGATGCATTCGCGAGCTTCCAAGCTATACCTCATTACGGGTACATGAAGCTCAAGATGCCCGGGCCCAATGGAATCATCACTCTAGCCAGTGATCCAGACGTAGCACTCCGCGCTGAAATAAAACCGCCGCCCTGGCCCTTGAGGCATTATCCAAAGCTCTCTCGGCCGAAGAACTAACTGCGCTGTGCTCCACAGTGGACAAGGATGGCGTGATACTCGACAAACGATCCAAGTCCACCTCTTTCAAACCAGCGGACGAAATAGTCATTTTCCAAGTCCATCCAACAGACTCTACATAAACAGCATCCATCGGGCCACAGCTGAACCCCACAATAGACGCCGCATTGCGAGCGTTCTTGCACGAGAATTGGGACATCTTTGCCTGGCATCCTAAAGACATGCCGGGTATCCCACGCAGGCTGGACTAGCATCGCCTAAACATATTGAAGGGATATAAGCCGGTAAAGCAGACTCTTTGGCGCTTTTCAGAACCTAAACGACAAGCTATGGGAGAGGAGCTAGCCAAGCTACTAGAAGCCGGATTCATCAGAGAAATAAAACACCCGGACTAGCTAGCAAACCTGGTGATGGTACCGAAGAAGGACAAATCCTAGTGCCTATGTGTCGATTTCAAGGACCTCAATAAGGCTTGCCCCAAGGATCCCTCCCATCTCCCCCGCATCGATAAAATCATCGACGCTACCGTAGGACACGACTCATTGTCCTTCCTCGACGCATACTCCGGATACCATCAAATCAAGATGGCAGAGTCCAATCAAGCCGCAACGGCATTCATCACTCCATATGTCCCCTTCTGTTTCAACACCATGCCTTTCGGGCTAAAAAATGCCGGTGCAACCTATCAACGCATGATTCAAACATGCCTGAAAAAACAAATCGGCAAAACAGTTGAGGCGTACGTAGACGATGTGGTCATCAAGACTAGACACGTCGAATCTTTAATAGATGACCTGAGGCTTACGTTCGACAATCTCCGAACATATGACATCAAGCTCAATCCGGAAAAATGCATTTTCGGCGTTCATGCCAGAAAGCTCCTGAGTTTCATCATTTCTAATAGAGGAATTGAAGCAATCCGGCTAAAATCTGAGCTTTGTAATAGTTGGCTACCCCAACAAACCTCAAGCAAATCCAGAAATTAACTGGATGCGTGGCTGCCTTAAGCCGCTTTATCTCCCGATTGGGAGAAAAGGCACTACCTCTCTATCGCCTTCTTCGACGCACCGAACACTTCGAGTAGACGGATGCGGCCATGACTGGACTGGAAGAAATAAAGGCCCTCTTGGCCAGCAGCCCAATCCTGGCCGCACCAAACGTCGGCGAACCCATGCTATTATACATAGCTGCAACGCATCAAGTTGTAAGCGCAGTGCTCGTCGTCGAACGAGAGGAGGACGGACACAAATTCCCGCTTCAAAAGCTGGTATACTACGTATCCACTGTCCTCACACCATGCAAGTCCCGATACCCACATTATCAGAAGATAGCATACGCGGTCTTCATGGCATCCCGGAAACTACGACACTACTTTCAAGAGTGTTCAATCATGGTGGCCTCCGAAGTACCACTCAATGATATAATAAATAACCGTGATGCCACGGGCCGGATTGCTAAGTGGGCCATCAAGCTCCTCCCGTTCGACATCATATACAAACCACGGCGAGCCATTAAGTTGCAAGTACTAGCTGACTTCATCGCCGAATGGACAGAAGCCGAACCCCTAAGGAGTACGGCGCATACTCCAATTGGATCATGCACTTTGACGGCTCTAGGATGTTGGCTGGTCGAGGAGTGAGCATCGTCCTGACATCCCCCACCGGAGATGCAGTCCAATACGTACTCCAAATACTATACACAGACTCCAACAATGCAGCCGAATACGAGGCTTTGTTGCATTGTCTTCGGATGGCAGTCTCCATGGGCATCCAACGCCTAGAAGTGCGTGGGGATTCGAACCTCGCAATATCTCAAATAAATGGAGACTTTGACGCCAAGGACCCGAAAATGGTGGCTTACCGCAATGCCGTCCTCAAGATGTCAGCTCGGTTCGAGGGGCTCGAATTCCATCATGTGGTCCGAGAAAACAATGAAGTGGTGGATATCCTCGCCCTTATCGGCGCTAAGCGCGACACCGTCCCACCTAATATCTTCTTGGAAAGGCTGTTCAAGCCATCCATGGTGTGGCAAGGGGAGACCGACAATACTAGTCTGGATCCGACCACAACCCCAGATCCCGAACACACTGACATAATCCTAGGCTCCGCCACAAAATAACACCTTCGGCCCACGTAATCATGGCTGTCATTGCCCCATGGACAGAACCCTTCTTAGCCTACCTAAATAGGCAAGAACTCCTCGAGGACCAAAATGAGGCACGTTGCATTGTGCGGCGCTATAAAGCCTACAAGGTCCACGAGGGAGAGCTTTATAAGAAAAGCGCTACCTGAGTACTCCAAAGATGCATCTCTGAAGAGGAAGGGCGGCAACTCTTGACCGAAATTCACACTGGACTCGATGGCCACCATGCCACAGCTCGGGCTCTTGTAAGCAAGGCCTTCGGTACAGGTTTCTACTAGCCGATAGCCCGACCAGATGCACAGGACCTCGTCCAACATTGCGTCTGTTGCCAGCTGCTACGTCTTGAGCTTGCGTTGGTTTTCCTTGAAGAGGAAAGGGTGATGCAGCAATAGTAGCGTAAGTATTTCCCTCAGTTTTTGAGAACCAAGGTATCAATCCAGTAGCAGGCTCCTCAAAAGTCCCACGCACCTACACAAACAAACAAAGAACTCGCAACCAACACAATAAAGGGGTTGTCAATCAATATATTTTTGGTATTTTATAATATAGATGCGAAAAGTATTACGATGGGTGAACAAATTATTGTCGAGCAATTGATAGAAAAGCGAATAATTATGAGATTATCTAGGCATGATCATGTATATAGGCATCATGTCCGCAACAAGTAGACCGACTCCTGCCTGCATCTACTACTATTAGTCCACACATCGACCGACTCCTGCCAGCATCTAGAGTATTAAGTTCATAAGAACAGGGTAACAGTTTAAGCAAGATGACATGATGTAGAGGGATAAACTCAAGCAATATGATATAAACCCCATCTTGTTATCCTCGATGGCAACAATACAATATGTGCCTCGCAACCCCTGCTGTCACTGCGTAAGGACACTGCAAGATTGAACCCAAAGCTAAGCACTTCTCCCATGGCAAGAAAGATCAATCTAGTAGGCCAAACCAAACTGATAATTCGAAGAGACTTGCAAAGATAACTCAATCATACATAAAAGAATTCAGAGAAGATTCAAATATTATTCATAGATAAACTTGATCATAAACCCACAATTCATCGGATCTCGACAAACACACCGCAAAAAGAGTTTACATCGAACAGATCTCCACAAGAGAGGGGGACAACATTGTATTGAGATCCAAAAAGAGAGAAGAAGCCATCTAGCTAATAACTATGGACCCGTAGGTCTGTGGTAAACTACTCATAACTCATCAGAGGTGTCACGCCCAATATGCGACCCTATCCTAAAGGAACTCGAAGGTCCCACCAAGGATAGAAGCGCATATACGCCCAATATCATTACATCGTACCATTACATAATAGTTGGGGATACATACAAGAGGCATACAATGCCACATGAATACAACATCAACTTACATAAGAGCACCATCCGACTACGGATGAAACACAAACATAAACTCAAACGACATCCACCCTACTAGCCCAGGCTGCCAACCTGGAACCTATCCCCTGATCGAAGAAGAAGCAGAAGAAGAACTCCAAAACAAGCAAGCGTCACTCTCGCCTCATGATCATCGCATAATCTGTACCTACAACTGTTGTTGTAGTAAACTGTGAGCCACGAGGACTCAGCAATCCCATTACCATGGGCATCAAGACTAGCAAAGCTTAATGGGTATGGAAAGGATAAGTGGTGAGGTTGCGGCAGCGACTAAGCAAGTATGGTGGCTAACATACACAAATAAGAGCGAGAAGAGAAGCAAACAGAACGGTCATGAAACTAGCAATGATCAAGAAGTGATCCTGAACTCAAACTTACGTCAAACATAACCCAAAACCATGTTCACTTCCCGGACTCCGCCGAAAAGAGACCATCATGGCTACACACACGGTTGATGCGTTTTAATTCGAATCTGGTGTCAAGTTCTCTACAACCGGATATTAACAAATTCCCATCTGCCACATAACCGCGGGCACGGCTCTCGAAAGTTTATACCTTGCAGTGGTGTCCCAACTTAGCCGATCACAAGCTCTCACGGTCAACGAAGGATATTCCTTCTCCCAGGAAGACCCGATCAGTCTCGGAATCCCGGTTTACAAGACATTTCGACAATGGTAAAACAAGACCAGCTGAGGGAGTCCTGGACTAGGGGGTGTCCGGATAGCCGAACTATCATCATTGGCTGGACTCCAAGACTATGAAGATACAAGATTGAAGACTTCGTCCCGTTTCCGGATGGGACTTTCCTTGGCGTGGAAGGCAAGCTTGGCAATACGGACATGTGGATCTCCTACCATTGTAACCGACTCTGTGTAACCCTAGCCCTCTCCGGTGTCTATATAAACCAGAGGGTTTTAGTCCGTAGGACAACAATCATACCATAGGCTACCTTCTAGGGTTTAGCCTCCTTGATCTCGTGGTAGATCCACTCTTGTACTACCCATATCATCAATATCAATCAAGCAGGAGTAGGGTTTTACCTGCATCGAGAGGGCCCGAACCTGGGTAAAAACATCGTGTCCCTTGTCTCCTGTGACCATCCGCCTAGACACACAGTTCGGGATCCCCTACCCGAGATCCACTGGTTTGACACCGACATTGGTGCTTTCATTGAGAGTTCCTCTGTGTCGTCACCGATAGGCTTGATGGCTCCTTCGATCATCAACAACGACGCAATCCAGGCTGAGACTTTTCTCCCCGGACAGATCTTCGTATTCAGCGGCTTTGCACTGCGGGCCAATTCGCTTGGCCATCTGGAGCAGATCGAAAGCTACGCCCCTGGCCATCAGGTCAGATTTGGAAGCCTAAACTTCACGACATCCGCGGAGACTTGATCTTTGATGGATTCGGGCCACAGCCGAGCGCGCCGCACTGTCTCGATGGGCATGATTTAGCTCTGCTGCCGGACAGTGCCCTGGAGGCCGCACATGAGTCCGATCCGATCCTTAATTCGGAGCCGACCGCGCAGATCTAGGATGGGTGGCTAGACACTGCCTCGGGGGCTGCAACCACTATGGCGATGGAGCCGAATACTAACTTTGTCCTTTGTGAGACTCATGACTCCGAGGTGCCGGACTCCGAACCTCCCGCGCCCCCTCCAATCGAATCCGATTGGGCGCCGATCATGGAGTTCACTGCGGCGGACATCTTTCAACACTCACCTTTTGGCGACATCCTGAATTCGCCAAAATATCTCTCGCTATCAGGAGAGCCTAGGCCGAATTGCAGCCAGGATGGCTGGGATGCGGACGACAAAGAAATTCAAAGCCCACCCACCACCCACTTTGTAGCCACTGTCGATGATCTAACCGACATGCTAGACTACGACTACGAAGACATCGACGGTATGGACGACGATGCCGGAGACGACCAAGAACCAGCGCCTACGGGGCACTGGAAGACCACCTCGTCATACAACATATACATGGTGGACATCCCAAAGGATGGGAATGGCGAAGAAGCAGCGGAGGAAGACTCCTCCAAGAAACAGCCCAAGCACCGGCGTCAGCGGCGCCGCTCTAAATCCCGCCACAGCAAGGATGGAGATTCCGGCACCGGAGATAATAACACCCCAGAGAGTGCCGAAGACAACCCCCTCCAGCAAAATTCAGCACAGGAGGACGGAGAAGCCAGCTCTCATGAGAGAGCGGCAGACGAAGAGGTAGAGGATGATAATTACATGCCTCCCTCCGGAGACGAGGCAAGACTCAACGACGATGAATTTGTCGTGCCTGAGGATCCCGTCGAACAAGAGAGTTTCAAACGCAGGCTAATGGCCACGGCGAACAGCCTAAAGAAAAAGCAGCAATTTCTTAGAGCTGACCAAGACCTGCTAGCCGACAGATGGACTGAAGCCCTTGCGGCCGAAGAGTATGAACTCGAACGCCCCTCCAAAAGCTACCCCAAACGCAAGTTGCTCCCCCGATTAGAGGAGGAGGCATATAAACCTGCATCACCAGAGCATAATACGGCTGACCGACCACCTCGTGGCCGCGACAGAGAGGCCTTTAAGCCCTCCATCAGAACCGTACCCCCGCATCGCTCGAAAAGCACAAGGCGACAAGGGAACGCTCCGGACTTGCGAGATATATTGGAGGATAAGGCAAGACAATCAAGATCGATCTATGGATCGCGTGAGCGCCCCACGGCACACGATGACAACCGTCGCGCCGGACACAGCAAGTCCGGCCGGGCCGAACACAGTAGGCAAAGCACGTTTGAGCTACGTCGTGATATAGCCCAATATAGAGGCGCCGCACACCCACTATGCTTCACAGATGAAGTAATGGATCATCAAATCCCCGAAGGGTTTAAACCCGTGAACATCGAATCCTACGATGGCACAACAGACCCCGCGGTTTGGATCGAAGACTATCTCCTTCATATCCACATGGCCCGCGGTGACGATCTTCACGCCATCAAATATCTCCCACTTAAGCTTAAAGGACCAGCTCGGCATTGGCTTAACAGCTTGCCAGCAGAATCGATTGGGTGTTGGGAAGACCTGGAAGCCGCATTCCTTGACAACTTCCAGGGCACATACGTGCGACCACCAGACGCCGATGACCTAAGCCACATAATTCAGCAGCCAGACGAATCGGCCAGACAGTTCTGGACACAGTTCTTAACAAAGAAAAATCAAATCGTCGACTGTCCGGATGCAGAGGCCCTCGCAGCCTTCAAACATAACATCCGCGACGGGTGGCTGGCCCGGCACCTAGGACAGGAAAAGCCGAAATCCATGGCAGCCCTCACATCACTCATGACCCGCTTCTGCGCGGGAGAGGACAGCTGGCTAGCCCGCAGTAACAACCTCAGCAAAAATTCTGGCAGTCCGGATACCAAGGACCGCAGTGGCATGTCGCGTTGAAACAAAAACAAGTGCCGTGTTAACGGTGATAACACTGAGGATACGGCAGTCAACGCCGGATTCAGAGGCTCTAAACCCGGTCAGCGGAAAAAGCCATTCAAAACAACTACTCCGGGTCCGTCCAATTTGGACCGAATACTCGACCGCTCTTGCCAGATACATGGCACCCCCGAAAAGCCAGCTAATCACACCAACAGGGATTGTTGGGTATTCAAGCAGGCAGGCAAGTTAATTGCCGAAAACAATGACAAGGGGCTGCATAGCGATGATGAGGAAGAGACCCGGCCGCCGAACAATAGAGGACAGAAGGGTTTCCCCCCACAAGTGCGGACGGTGAACATGATATACGCAACTCACATACCCAAGAGGGAGCGGAAGCGTGCACTCAGGGACGTACATGTGATGGAGCCAGTCGCCCCAAAGTTCAACCCATGGTCCTCCTGCCCGATCACTTTTGATCGAAGGTACCACCCCACCAGTATCCGCCACGGCGGATTCGCCGCATTGGTTTTAGACCCAATCGTCGACGGATTTCACCTCACTAGAGTCCTGATGGACGGCAGCAGCATCCGAACCTGCTTTATCAGGATACAGTGCGCAAGATTGGCATAGACCCCTCAAGGATTAAACCAACAAAGACGACCTTCAAAGGCGTCATACCAGGTGTAGAGGCCAATTGTACAGGCTCAGTTACACTGGAAGTAGTCTTCGGATCCCCGATTAGTTCCGAAGCTAGGAGTTAATCTTCGATATAGTCCCGTTCCGCAGCGGCTATCATGCTCTGCTCGGACGAACCGCGTTCGCAAAGTTCAACGCGTTGCCGCACTATGCATACCTCAAGCTCAAGATGCCAGGCCCTCGAGGAGTCATTACGGTCAACGGAAACACTGAACGCTCCCTCTGAACGAAGGAACACACAGCGGCTCTCGCGGCAGAAGTATAGAGCAGCCTCTTAAGGAAATTTTTGAGTCCGGCCGTTAAGCGACCGGACATGGCCAAACGCGCCCGGAGTAACTTACACCAAGACCACCTGGCACGTTCCGAGCACGTGTAGCAATGCGGCCCCAACCCGAGCCCTCACAAAATTGCAAGACTGGTCCTTCACCTACATCATTACGCTCTGGAGATACCATGGGCAGAGGGGGAGGGGCACGACCACAACAGGCCCAGAGTGCGGCTCAACCACACCAGGGGCTCCCAAGTGTGTCATCCTTTTTCTTTTTTTTTTCTTATCTACAGGACTCCACTTACTAGAGGGCATGTCCGGCAGTAGACCTGCCGAACTCACAATGCAACAGCCAGGGAAGGAGAAAGGCTATGGCGAACACTCAAGTGGTCTCCATTACGAGCATTAAATCTGTTTTATACACCATTCCGCAGCCTACCCCTGGAGGGGGACATGTTTAATAGTCCCATCCCTTGCTTACCGCACTATTTGTATCGTTCTGCATTCATGGCAGTATTTCTGGAATAAACAATGCATCGCTTTTTGCTTACAATTGCATTTCTTTCTTACACATATGTTCGTTTATGACATGTTGCATTCGTACACCCTGGTATGGCTAAATACACGAGGGGATTAAGTTCCCCACATTATGGTGTGATAAGTCCGAACATTTTCACAAGTGCGGCACCCCAAACTTATAACATTATATGCATCGGCTCCGAATCATGTCTTGGGTCAATAGTTGGGTTTGCCCGGCTCCCATGTTTTGGTACCTTACGTTCCGTTGTATCGGCTAAGGTAGCACTGGGAGAACCACTGTGATTGCGCCCCGGTTGAGCTGGGCGAGCGCCCCAGTGAAGAAAGCTAAAACTGACCATCATGATAAGGCGAGAGCTGGTCGCTGTTCGAGAGGTTTTTTCGAGTCCCTAAAGACTTATGCCGCTTAGAGCGAGGAACCGACTTTGTCTGGCCCAGGCGTGGATAGCGCCCCGAACTCGGTCTTCCGAATACTAGGGGCTTCGCCGAAATTTAAAATTATAGAATTCTATGGCTAAGTGAGAGTGTTCAAGCATTATAAGTCCGGTTGCCTCGTTCGTTGTGTTGCGTGCCTCCCTAGATGGACCCAAAAATGGGAACAAGAGCGCTCAAGTTTATCCCGAACACCCCAGCACTCGTGGCATGGGGGCTGAAGCCGACGACTTGCCATCTCTCAGATAACGGCCGCACAGAAGGTAATATTTTAAATTAACAAGTGTTGCTTAGCGCATATGAACAAAGTCTTCAGCGCACAGGATAACAAAATGCGAGTCTACTCAAATATTACATCTTTGGAGCACTCACCCGCAATCATGCGGGCACCCTTCAGGACACTCTTATAATACATTTTGGGCATACGATACTCCTTGCCCGCCGGCGGCGCGTCCGTCAGAAGCTTCTCAGCGTCCATCCTGCCCCAGTGCACTTTCGCACGGGCAAGGGCCCGACGGGCACCTTCAATGTAGGCGGAATGCTTGACGACCTCAACCCAGGGACACGCGTCCACCAGCCGCCGCACCAGGCCGAAGTAGCTCCCAGGCATGGCCTCCTTGGGCCACAGCCGAACTATGAGGCCCTTCATGGCCTGTTTGGCTACCTTGTGGAGCTCGACCAACTGCTTCAGCTGGTCGCTAAGGGGCACCGGATGTCCGGCCTCAGCATACTGAGACCAGAAGACCTTCTCCATCGAGCTCCCCTCCTCGGCCCGGTAGAAAGCGGCAGCATCGGACACGCTGTGGGGCAGATCTGCGAACGCTCCTAGAGAGCTCCGAATTCGGGTAAGTAATAGGTAATTCAAACTCACATGCTTGCTTTGCATGAAAAATGCCTTACCCGCCGCTATTTCCTTCAAATCCTCGATTTCCCGGAGGGCCTGGTGGGCTTCGGCCTTAGCGGCTTTGGCGCTCTCTAGAGCCGACGCAAGCTCGGACTCTCGCGTCTTCGAGTCACGCTCCAAACTCTCGTGCTTCTCCACGAGAGACTGGAGCTCTTGCTGTACCGCCGCCACCCGCCTCCTGTTTCTCTCGCTCGGCTCGTTCCACGGCCGCATTGCGTTCGGCCGCGGACACCGCCTCCTTCAGGGTCGCCACCTCATTTGTGGCCCTAGGAGTACCCACGTTATCCTTGTTATTTCTCTTGCAACCAAATCCTTTTCTGTAAGGTACAAATTTAATACGATGTGACTCACCTTCCTTGTCCTCGAGCTGCTTCTTGGCACGGCCGAGCTCGCTCTCGGACCGCTCGAGGTTCTGCTTCAAAGCATTGACCTCCGCAGTCAGTGCGGCAGAGGTCAGCAGAGCAGCCTGCAACCCCATATTGACATATTTTTTAGAACTCCTGCGTATATCTTTTCAGATCCTCAGTCCGGCTTTTCTTTCCAAACACTGAACCGAGCATCAGGGGCTATTGTCCATGCGGTATTATATTACATATCTTGAAATTCTTACCTCAAAGCCTGTTAGAAGGCTGCTGCAGGCTTTGGTCAGCCCGCTCTTGGCGAGCTGAACCTTCTGAATCACCGCACTCATGACAGTGCGGCGTTCTTCTTCGATGGAAGCGCCTTTGAGCGCCTCCAGCAAGTTACCGGCGCCTTCGGTTGAACAGAGGCCACCGGCGTCGCAGTCTTGCCCTTCTTACGAAGGGGCCTCTCGCCGGACTCCGAAACTACTGCAGGTTCCGGTGCGGAGTCCGGCGCAGAGTCCGGTTGGTTGCCTTGCGGCACCTCCGGGGCCTCCTCCTCCTGGCGGGTCCCTTCCCAGGATCCCACCTCGGCGTCGTCAGCGCCATGGGGGGTCGAGGCAGTCGGGAGAGAATCCATATCCGACGTGTCCAAGGACCTGCTCGACGAAGCGGGAAGATCGTCCTTCGCCGGACTACAGGTTGTATGCGGCATTAGAAAGACACCGTGTGGCAAAAAGAAAAATTATAAATTATCTAGGAGTCCGGATACTTACGATCTCGCCAGGGGCTTGGCCCTTGAGGGCCACTCCTCGTTGCCCTCGCCAGCGTTGGCGGAGCAGTCCGGGGGAAGGGTCCTTCCATTCTTGGACCCTTCGGCCTCCCTTGCTGGGGAGGCCTTCCTCTTCTTCTCTCCCCCCGCTAGGGGAGAGGCTTCTTTCTTCTCCTCCTCGTCCTCAGGGGAGGAGTCCGCCTCGGAGTCATCGGACGATGAGTCCGATACCACCTGACGCCGGGAACTCCTTCGGGTTCCCGTGGCCTTCTTCTCCGGCACCACGTAGAGCGCCGGTACCAGCAGCCCCGTCAAACGGGTGTCCGCTGGGTCTTCTGGAAGGGGAGCCGGACAGTTAACCTGTCCGGACGTCTTCTGCCAGTCCTGTTAAAGGCATGGGGAGTTTAGACCCCACATAGAGTCGAACTATGAAAAAAAATGAGTGTCCCATAAAGGATAACGTAGCTTACCTCGCTGGCCGGGCGCTGGGTGCTGAAACCGCGATCTTCGGTTGCGGATGCGGGAGCTTCGGCGCCCTTGAACAGCACCCTCCAGGAAGCTTCGTACGTCGTGTCGAAGAGCCCTCTCAAGGTCCGGTGCTGTGCCGGATCGAACTCCCACAAATTGAAGGCCCGTTGCTGGCAGGGGAGAATCTGGCAGACGAGCATGACCTGGATCACGTTGACAAGCTTAAGCTTCTTGTTCACCAGGGTCTGGAGAGAGGACTGGAGTCCGGTCAGCTCTTCCCCAACTACCCCATAACAAGCCCTTCTCTTTCCAGGAGGTGAGCTACATGGGGATTCCAGATCTAAATTCGGGGGTCGCTGCCCATTTAGGGTCACGCGGCTCGGTGATGTAGAACCACCCCGATTGCCACCCTTTGATGGATTCCATGAAGGCACCCTCGAGCCAAGTGACGTTGGGCATTTTGCCCACCATGGCGCCTCCGCACTCCGCTTGGCTGCCCTTCACAACCATCGGCTTGACATTGAAGGTCTTTAGCCACAAGCCGAAGTGGGGCTGGATGCAGAGGAAGGCCTCGCACACGACGATAAACGCCGAGATGTTGAGGATGAAGTTTGGCGCCAGATCGTGGAAGTCCAGGCCGTAGTAGTACATGAGCCCCCGGACAAAGGGGTGAAGTGGGAAGCCCAGTCCGCGGAGGAAGTGGGGAAGAAATATGACCCTCTCATGGGGCCTGGGGGTGGGGATGAGCTGCCCCTCGTCGGGCAGCCGGTGCGCGATGTTGCTGGACAGGTATCCGGCGCTGCGCAGCTTCTCGATGTGCCCCTCTGTAATGGAAGAGGCCATCCACTTGCCTCCTGCTCCGGACATGGCTGGAGGAGGTTGAGGTGAGATGAGCAGACTTGGGCGCTGGAACTCGAGTGCACGGAGATGGATAAGCAAAGGAGGAAGAAGGCGTGGGTAAAAGAGGTGGATCCTTATCTTCTTATATATGGGCGGACGAAAACTATGTGTCCCCACCGGCCTGGTAAAACTCGCTTATCTCCCAAGGGCCACAATCAATGGCGCGGTTGGGTTACCCACGTCCGTATTGATGGGAATCCCAGAATAAGGGGAACACGATCTCTGCTTTGACAAGACGTGCCAAGGAAACCGCTTCGCTAAACGCGCTGAGGTGGTATTATAAAAACGATTCAAGTAAAGGCTTGGTAGTGGTGTGACGTCACGCCGCAAAATACGTCAGCAGATTGAACTTGTGTGAATATTATTCTCTCTATGGTGGTATGTGGAATTTATTGTGCAGAGCCGGACACTATCCTGGTGTTCATAATCTACTATGAATTATTCGGAGGAGGAACCCGCCTTGCAATGCCGAAGACAATATGCGCGCCGGACTCGTCGTTATTGAAGCCTGGTTCAAGGGCTACTGAGGGAGTCCTGGACTAGGGGGTGTCCGGATAGCCGAACTATCATCATCGGCCGGACTCCAAGACTATGAAGATACAAGATTGAAGACTTCGTCCCGTGTCCGGATGGGACTTTCCTTGGCGTGGAAGGCAAGCTTGGCAACACGGATATGTGGATCTCCTACCATTTTAACCGACTCTGTGTAACCCTAGCCCTCTCCGGTGTCCATATAAACCGAAGGGTTTTAGTCCGTAGGACAACAATCACAGCAACAATCATACCATAGGCTAGCTTCTAGGGATTACCCTCCTTGATCTCGTGGTAGATCCACTCTTGTACTAGCCATATCATCAATATCAATCAAGCAGGAGTAGGGTTTTACCTCCATCGAGAGGGCCCGAACCTGGGTAAAAACATCGTGTCCCTTGTCTCCTGTTACCATCCGCCTAGACGCACAGTTCGGGACCCCCTACCTGAGATCCGCCGGTTTTGACACCGACACCAGCAAAGCCGCCCGATGTGCTGACAAATCCCGATAGGAGCAGCACATATCTCGTTCTCAGGGCACATCGGATGAACACTACGTACAACTAAAACCAGCCCTCAAGTTTCTCCGAGGTGGTGCTGCAAGTGGCTCTAGTTCGGACCAACACTCGAAGGAGCACTGGCCCGGGGGGGGGGGGGGGGGAGGGTAAATAAAGATGACCCTCGGGCTCCGGAAACCCAAGGGGAAAAGGCTTAGGTAGGCAAATAGTAAAACCAAGGTTGGGCCTTGCTAGAGGAGTTTTATTCAAAGCGAACTATCATAGAGGTCCCATAAATCACCCAACCGCGTAAGAAACACAAAATCAAGGAACATAACACCGGTATGACAGAATCTAGGGCGGCAAGAGTGGAACAAAACACCAGGCATAAGGTCGAGCCTTCCACCCTTTACCAAGTATATAGATGCACTAATTAAATAAGAGATATTGTGATATCCCAACATAATCCTGTCCATCATGAAACAATCTTCAACTTCACCTGCAACTAACAATGCTATAAGAGGGGCTGAGCAAAAGTGGTAACCAAGCCAAGCAACGGTTTGCTAGGAAGGGTGAAAAGGGTTAGAGGCTGACATGGCAATTTGGGAGGCTTGGTAAGCAAGAGATAGGTAGCACAGCATAGCGATAGAACGAAGCAACTAGCATAGCAATGATAGTAATGAGATCCAAGGTGACGGTCATCTGGCCTGAAGTCCCGCTAGGAAGAAGAACGAGTCCATGAAGAAGATGAAGCCACGAAGACGAACCAAGCGTAGACGAACGAATCCTCACGATCGCAACAAAACAGGAACTAACGAGAAGGAGCACAACCGGAAAGAAGCAAACAGACGGTAAACACCCAAGCATAAACATGACATGATGCACAAATAAGTATGATGCATGTCCGGTTTAAATGTGCATAGCATGGCAAAGTGAAACAAACAACCCTACAATTTAAGTGCAACTCCACATGCAACGAGTTGCATATTGACGGAACGCCACATTCAATTATTTAGTTCTTTCTTGTTTATGAACCCAACAATAATATTAAATTTTGTTAAACATGGCAAGAGATAAAGCATAAGTAAACTGCACATTTTTAGGCAATTTAAGTGAGAGCGGAAATAACAACAACAATTCCGGAAAGTCCCCATATGCATATTTTGGATTTGCTACTGTTCTGCCCTAAACACAATTTTAGTGTTGTTAAACAGCAAAATAAAGTGTAGCGGGTTAATCTATGCATTTTTCTACCCCATTTACATATAAAGAAAATTTAATTTCGAGCTACGGTTATTTAGTAATGAAATAAATCATTTTAACATGGCATTTGAGCAAATTTAAACAAACAGCATTTTAAACATTTTAAACATGGATGAAAGTGGCATATTATGAAACTAGATGAAATTCTAAGCATTTTACATGTATAAATTATTTACATATGATGCACGGTTCTGGAGTTGTTAAATGCATGAAGATGAGGGTCTTTTCTGTAAAACTATAATTCACTTGATAAAAGGAAATTCGCAGGTCAGGAAAAAAATACTATCGGGCCGAAACTGGTTGGCCCAACAGGAGCAAACAGAGGGCGGGGGCTGCTCACCAGGCCTCATGGGCCGGCTGGTGGAGATGGAGGCCTGCAGGGGGCACGCTGGGCCTGGCGAAGAGGCGTCTTGGCAGGCCGCACGAGCACCCCAGCGGGGCGCGGTCAACACAGGAGGGCGGCTTCTTCGTCGTCTCGTCTCTGCTCCAACGAAACAGAGGAGCAGCGCGGCAAGGGACTCGGCGCAGGGAGGCCCGGCAGCGGGCACCCGAGGTGGATCCGGCGAGGTCTGACCGCGGAGGCGCGCCGACGTCGAGGTGCAGCGACGACGGCGAGATCCAGCTAGGACGCGGCTTGGACGAGGCAGCGGCAAACTCCGGCTGTGGTTCTCTAGCGGAAAAGGGAAACGAGACAGAGATGTGAGAGGGAAAAGAGAGAAAGCTGGAAAGGAAAGAACGGGAGGCGCGGGGCTCATCTGCAGGTGGTTCTCGGCGGCGGAGGGAGCTCCGGTGCCGCTGCGGAACTTGCGGGCGAACAGGGCGAGGCAGAGGAGATCCCCTGGTGTCTTCGGTGACCCGGTGTTGAAGCGAGCAAGGGGAAGGAGCTCCTGGCGTGGGGCTCTGAGGAAGGGCATGCTGTGGGACGAGAGGCTGCAGGCACGGGGCTCTGCTCGCCGGAGGCAGCGTGAAGCAGAGGACAATGTACGGCGGCTTGTGTGCTAGTCTTGGCAGGTTCGGCGGCGGATGGAGCAACTCCGGCGGTGGCGCTCGGGATGAGCAGGGATCGGCCCCTGGCTCTCTCTTGTGGGTGTCCCTGGTAGGAGGGGATGGATCGATGGAATCAGTAGGTTGTGGTTGGCCCGATTTAGAAAACGAGGAGGAAGGTGGCGGCTTCGGTTGGTGGTTTGGATCAGGAGGGGATACCAAGGAGGAGGAGACAGTGGGCTGGCGGTGGCGGAGGATGGGACAAGTCCCTAGAAGTTAGGGTTAGGCATTATAAATAGGTAGGGGATTAGGGTTGGGATTAACTCAGTATGTTCGATCGAAATCGAGCGGTCGATAAAAATAGGCTAGGGGGTCCAAATAAGAAAACAAAGATGTTTTATAGATGTTTGGGGATGATCCGGATCCAACGGTAACGACAGAGCGGGTCGGGTTCGGGACAACTTTCGGGCGCGCACACGAGGGGGTCTGTGGTTGTGCAGAGAGGTTAGGTGGTTTGACAAGAGGGAATCGAAAAACACGGTTGGTCTCGGAATGGTCAACGAATGCAACGGCGATAAGTGAGGAGCGGCAACTACGAGCGGATGCAAGTTTAAGAAAACAATGCCGATGCAATGCACATGATGCTATGACAGCAGATGCATGACATGCACAAAATGTAAAACAAAAGACAAAAACCCCACCACGAAGGAAATAACATATCACATAGCTGGAAAGGGCAAGAGTTGGAGTTATAGATATGGAAAGTTACACCGGGGTGTTACAACACTCCACCACTACAAGAGGATCTCGTCCCGAGATCTAGGATGGCGCCGCAGAGAAAACGGAAGAGGAAGAGAAGAGGTAAAACTAAGTTGCTTCTTCGACAAATGAGTGAAACCAAAGAACCTTGAGAGGTTGAAAAGTTGAAAGAAAGAACATAACAGAGTTGAACAAAATTGAGAGCACTACGGTAGAAAATAGAAACAAAGAACCCCATGTGAACCTTGGACGTTGCAAAACTATGAATGACGAGTACAATGGACAAGAAGGAATTGAAACCACTCTGGTTGAAACAAGATAAACAAGGAACAAGGAAGAACAAATTTGGACAACACTCCGGTTTAAAAGAGATGCAAGACTTGATAAGATGAAAAGAACTTGAATGAGAACAGAACACTCCGGTTAATTGGATAAGCATGAAAAGAACACGCTCCTCAAATCGAGATGATGAGTGAAGAGAGCAACATCACAATGCCTCCGGAAGAAAGAATAGAAGATAGATCATTGGAATAACAGAATAGGGGAGAAAATGCCAACTTATGCCACAACTCAGCTTGGAAAGCACCCTTCCAAGAAGGTTATAACGGAGTTGTTGGAAAACCAACAACGAAACGAGTAAGCTTGTAGTGGGCTTATGGAAAAATTCTCAAAATTGAGGCAAAATTCTGCCACTATGGAAAGAAATAATATAATTGATAACACCAACGAGATGAAAAACTTCTTCCACCAAGATCATAGAGAGATAACTTGGACCATCGATAATCACCAAAATAGCAAAATTCCTTAGGGAAGGCTTTAGGTGAAATATGACACAAGATAACTCCAACGAAGAGATTAATGGATTTAAAATACCTCATTCTTGACAACTTGAATCACCAAGGGAAATTGTCAAGAGTGACATAAGACCATCTCAAAATATAAGGTAGAAAGAATTGCATTTCAGAATGCAAAAAGAAGAAACTTGAACTCCACAGAAACAACATGTGTTGGGAACCATGTTTATTTTTGAGTATAGCTTGGCGGGTCATAACTTCGAGAGAAACCTTGAAGAACAATTGAAGAATGAAAAGAATCCTTGATGAACCACCATGTAGAACTCCAGTAATAAAACGATGATAAAAAGAAAGAGAACTTGAAAACACAAGGTGAAGCCTTGCGATGATTTAGAAGGAGCTTCGTGACGAGATAATGCGGAAAACTTGGAACTCCGGAAAAGAAAAGATGAAACATCTCGAACCAAGAAATGTGACATGATGAACAACTCTGGAAATAAGAAACTAGATCACTTGGATGAAACAATAATAAGAATTACGGTATGCGTATCCTTCACCAATTGAAATTGACGAAAAACAACGGATTTGGCATACTACTTATTCTCGTAGAAAGGATTAAGAGGGATATAGCGTAAACTTGAGAAGGTATTGATGGAACCACCGGTGGGATTTGGAAACAACGAATAGTTGGTATGATAATGAAGCAAGTGAAATCTTGAATGAACCACCGTAGAATTGAAAATGTAAGTAGCAAAGGCACAATTCACCGGGAAGAATTGGAAAACGAATGAAGATACTTGAGGGGATTTAGATACATGAGAACAAAGAGATCATGAACTGATTAGAGGATATTTGAAAAATGCACCGGTAAGATTTGGAGAACGATAGCTACACGCTGAGAATGAAGAATTATGACATGATGGCCTTCGGAGGAAAGAAATGGAAACAACTCATGAAATGCTCCAAATGGTAAGAAAAGAATTGTCACAATCAAGAACCCTGAATGTTCAAGAGAATGGATCAAGATTTAGGAAAAATCCTTCTTTGGTCTTCAAATGTTGAGCATGATAATGAGAACCACCATGAATTGTTGAGATACTCCGAAATGAAGAATAGAAAGGTTGAATCAACGACGAAAAGAATTTGAAAACGATATTGGAGAAGACATATGACTGATGGAATCCATTCTTACATCACACTTTGCAAGAATTTGAGAATCGCTCTAGATAAATTAGAAGAGTCAGGTAGGATCCTGGAAAAAGACTTGTGGGTTAGGGCCCACTCAGAAGATACACCGTTGAACAATTTAGAGGAGAGATTGCACCAGTAGAATTAAATGGCTCAAAAGAGATAACAACCTCGAGATATCTTGAACAGATTAGGGATGATAGCACGAATCTTTCGAGGTATCTTCAGCACACCGGAACAAATGGAAAGCGAGAGGTGAATGATTAAGAGATACACCGGCATGAGAAAAACATTTGAAACTAGGAAAGGATATGATTGACAAGGCTTGAATTGAAACCACTAGAGAAGAAAAGAGAACGAAGAATAATAAACTTGAAGCTCCGTTAGTATCTTCCTGAGAATCACAGGATAAGAGCATTGACGGAAAAGAATGGAGAGACTTCCCATCAATAAAATGTTACATGATTAAGAAATCTGAGTCCTTGAAGAAAAAGGGTGGGAGGGTGGGGAAAACAAAGACAACTTGGGATGGATGAAACAAACACCGGTGAGAAAACTTAGAATTGATCTCACAAATGTTGAAATGATCGGGTCCACTTGAAGAGAAGCACACCGGTTGGAATGAATTGACATGACAATCTCGATGATCAAAAGGATTAATATTCCCATAGAAATATGAGAACACCGCTTGAAAGGTATGGAATCAACACTTGACATTGAAGCAACTCAAATACCACAACTCAAAACAAAACAAAGGATTGGCTTGCAGAAATAAGCCGGAACGAATACATATGATAGAGATTTACCCAATCCCATATCAGGCATCTGTCGAAAAGATATTCTGGGAGCTACTTGAATTCCCACCTATAAACTCCCGAAACATTACGGTTATGCAATCTGGTGTTGGGGATACAGGGAAAGCAATATATCTCACCCAAACTAACAATCCCTACATCCAGTTGTATCCATCCGTCAACACATAACCCAGAAAACTCCGGAAATCGTGTACCTCAACCTTCGGAAAGCATCCATTATACGAGCTATGGCAATACTCTCGAACTCCCCAGTACTAGGTGGCGTCGAGGTTATCTCACCAACAACTGCATAAAAGAGATTTTCGATGTTGGCAAAACTCAGGTATTCCAGAACTGCAACGATAAAATTGTGACGACAACACCTCGGAGCTCAACTCCCTGGGACACTGCCACAACCCCTAAATGTTAGGAGGCACCAAGAACAATGTTCTCGTCACAATAATATCAAAACAATCCCAAGATACCCGTGTGATCCTAAAAAAAATTTGTGAAAAAATTGAGGAGAGGAAAGACAAAACATCTACGTCGAGAGTCCTCACCAGAGTGGCGAAGGGGGCTGAAGAGTAAAAAGAATCCTACTCTCCGATATATATAATCCTAAGACACAAAATAGTCTTCTTCTAGACTCAACAATGGCCAACAATCAAGGGGGCTCCTATGGTCGGTCGAGGCTCTGATACCAACTTGTCATGCCCAATATGCGACCCTATCCTAAAGGAACTCGAAGGTCCCACCAAGGATAGAAGCGCATATTGGAGACACTTTTGCAAGGTGGATATCATTACATCGTACCATTACATAATAGTCGGGGATACATACAAGAGGCATACAATGCCACATGAATACAACATCATCATACATAAGAGCAACACCCGACTACGGATGAAACACAAACGGAAACTCAAACGACATCCACTGATCGAAGAAGAAGCAAAAGAAGAACTCCAAAACTAGCAAGCGTCGCTCTCGCGTCATGATCATCGCGTAATCTGTACCTGCAACTGTTGTTGTAGTAAACTGTGTGCCACGAGGACTCAGCAATCCCATTACCATGGGTATCAAGACTAGCGAAGCTTAATGGGTATGGAAAGTATAAGTGGTGAGGTTGCAGCAGCGACAAAGCAAGTATGGTGGCTAACATACGCAAATAAGAGCGAGAAGAGAAGAAAACGGAACGGTCGTGAAACTAGCAATGATAAAGAAGTGATCCTGAAAACCAACTTACGTCAAACATAACACAAAACCGTGTTCACTTCCCGGACTCCACCAAAAAGAGACCATCACGGCTACACACACGGTTGATGCGTTTTAATTCGAATCTGGTGTCAAGTTCTCTACAATCGGATATTAACAAATTCCCATCTGCCACATAACCGCGGGCATGGCTCTCGAAAGTTTATACCCTGCAGGGGTGTCCCAACTTAGCCCATCACAAGCTCTCACGGTCAACGAAGGATATTCCTTCTCCCAGGAAGACCCGATCAGTCTCGGAATCCCGGCTTACAAGACATTTCGACAATGGTAAAACAAGACCAGCAAAATCGCCCGATGTGCCGACAAATCCTGATAGGAGCTGCACATATCTCGTTCTCAGGGCACACCAGAGGAACACTACGTACAATTAAAACCAGCCCTCAAGTTTCCTCGAGGTGGCACTGCAAGTGGCTCTAGTTCAGACGAACACTCGAAGGAGCACTGGCCCGGGGGGGGGGTAAATAAAGATGACCCTCGGGCTCCGGAAACCCAAGGGAAAAAGGATTAGGTAGGCAAATGGTAAAACCAAGGTTGGGCCTTGCTGGAGGAGTTTTATTCAAAGCGAACTGTCAAGGGGGTCCCATAAATCACCCAACCGTGTAAGGAACGAAAAATCAAGGAACATAACAGCGGTATGACGGAAACTAGGGCGGCAAGAGTGGAACAAAACACCAGGCATAAGGCCGAGCCTTCCACCCTTTACCAAGTATATAGATGCATTAATTAAATAAGAGATACTGTGATATCCCAACATAACCCTGTCCATCATGAAGCAATCTTCAACTTCACCTGCAACTAACAATGCTATAAGAGGGGCTGAGAAAAAGCGGTAACCTAGCCAAGCAACGGTTTGCTAGGAAGGGTGAAAAGGGTTAGAGGCTGACATGGCAATTTGGGAGGCTTGGTAAGCAAGGGATAGGTAGCGCAGCATAGCGATAGAACGAAGCAACTAGCATAGCAATGATAGTAATGAGATCCAAGGTGACGGTCATCTTGCCTGAAATCCCGCTAGGAAGAAGAACGAGTCCATGAAGAAGATGAAGCCACGAAGACGAACCAAGCATAGACGAACAAATCCTCACGATCACAACAAAACAGGAACTAACGAGAAGGAGCACAACCAGAAAGAAGCAAACACATGGTAAACACCCAAGCATAAACATTACATGATGCACAAATAAGTATGATGCATGTCCGGTTTAAATGTGCATAGCATGGCAAAGTGAAACAAACAACCCTACAATTTAAGTGGAGCTCAATATGCAACGAGTTGCATATTGAGGGAACACCACATTCAATTATTTAGTTCTTTCTTCTTTATGAACCCAACAATATTAAATGTTGTTAAACATGGCATGAGATAAAGCATAAGTAAACTACACATTTTTAGGCAATTTAAATGAGGGCGGAAATAACAACAACAATTCCGGAAAGTCCCCATATGCATATTTTGGATTTGCTACTGTTCTGCCCTAAACACAATTTTAGTGTTTTTAAATAGCAAAATAAAGTGTAGCGGGTTAATCTATGCATTTTTCTACCCCATTTACATATAAAGAAAATTTAATTCCGAGCTACGGTTATTTAGTTATGAAATAAATCATTTTAACATGGCATTTGAGCAAATTTAAACAAACAGCATTTTAAACATTTTAAACATGGATGAAAGTGGCATATTATGAAACTAGATGAAATTCTAAGCATTTTACATGTATAAATTATTTACATATGATGCACGGTTCTGGAGTTATTAAATGCATGAAGATGAGGGTCTTTTCTGTAAAACTGTAATTCACTTGATAAAAGGAAATTCGCAGGTCAGGAAAAAAATACTATCGGGCCGAGACTGGTTGGCCCAACAGGAGCAAACAAAGGGCGGGGGCTGCTCACCAGGCCTCATGGGCCGGCTGGTGGAGATGGAGGCCTGCAGGGGGCACGCTGGGCCTGGCGAAGTGGCGGCTTGGCAGGCCCGCACGAGCACTCGAGCGAGGCGCGGTCAACGCAGGAGTGCGGCTTCGTCGTCGTCTCGTCTCTGCTCCAACAAAACAGAGGAGCGGCACGGCGAGGGACTCGGCGCAGGGAGGCCCGGCAGCGGGCACCCGAGGTGGATCCGGCGAGGTCTGACCGCGGAGGCGCGCCGACGTCGAGGTGCAGCGACGACGGCGAGATCCGGCTAGGATGTGGCTTGGACAAGGCGGCGGCAAACTCCGGCTCTGGTTCTTTGACCGAAAAGGGAAATGAGACAGAGATGTGAGAGGGAGAAGAGAGAAAGCGGGAAAGGAAGGAACGGGAGGCGCGGGGCCCATCTGCAGGTGGTTCTCATCGGCGGAGGGAGCTCCGGTGGCGCTGCGGAACTTGCGGGCGAACGGGGCGAGGTAGAGGAGATCCCCTGGTGTCTCCGGTGACCCGGGGTCGAAGCGAGCAAAGGCAAGGAGCTCCTGGCGTGGGGCTCTGAGGAAGGGCGTGCTGCGGGACGAGAGGCTACAGGTGCCGGGCTCTGCTCGCCGGAGGCAGCGTGAAGCAGAGGACGATGGACGGCTGCTTGCGTGCTGGTCTTGGCAGGTTCGGGCATCGGATGGAGCAGCTCCGGCGGTGGCGCTCGGGATGAGCAGGGATCGACCCCTGGCTCTCTCTTGTGGGTGTTCCTGGTAGGAGGGGATGGATCGATGGAATTGGTAGGTTGTGGTTGGCCCGATTTGGAAAACGAGGAGGAAGGTGGCGGCTTCGGTTGGTGGTTTGGATCAAGAGGGGATCCCAAGGAGGAGGAGACAGTGGGCTGGCAGCGGCGGAGGATGGGACAAGTCCCTAGAAGTTAGAGTTAGGCAGTATATATAGGTAGGGGATTAGGGTTGGGATTAACTCGGTACGTCCGATCGAAATTGGGCGGTCGAGGAAAATAGGCTAGGGGGGTCCAAATAAGAAAACGGAGATGTTTTATAGATGTTTGGGGATGATCCGGATCCAACCGTAACGACAAAGCGGGTCGGGTTCGGGACAACTTCCGGGCGCGCACACGAGGGGGTCTGTGGTTGTGCAGAGAGGTTAGGTGGTTTGACAAGAGGGAATCGAAAAACACGGTTGGTCTCGGAACGGTCAACGAACGCGACTGCGATAAGAGAGGAGCGGCAACTACGAGCGGATGCAAGTTTAAGAAAACAATGTCGATGCAATGCGCATGATGCTATGAGAGGAGATGCATGACATGCACAAAATGCAAAACAAAAGACAAAAACCCAACCACGAAGGAAATAACATATCACATAGCTGGAAATGGCAAGAGTTGGAGTTACAGATATGGAAAGTTATATCCGGGGTGTTACAGGAGGGGCAAGGATGTTGATGTAGAAGCCCTCCATGGTCGATTCCACCTCCGGCAGAGTGACGGCGAAGGCTCCAAGATGAGATCTCGCGGATACAGAAAGTTAAGGCGGTGGAAATTGTGTTTCGTTGGCTCCCTGGATGTTTTTGGGGTACGTAGGCTTATGTAGGAGGAAGAAGTACGTCGGTGGATGCCCGAGGGGCCCACGAGACCGGGAGGGCGCGCCCTATAGGGGGGGCGCCCTCCTATCTCGTGGAGGCCTCGGCTGCTTCTTAACTTGCACTCCAAGTCCTCTGGATCACGTTCATTCCAAAAATCATGCTCCCGAAGGTTTCATTCTGTTTGGACTCCGTTTGATATTCCTTTTCATCGAAATACTGAAATAGGCAAAAAAACAGCAATACGGGCTGGGCCTCCTGTTAGTAGGTTAGTCCCAAAAATGATATAAATGTGTAAAATAAAGCCCATAAACATCCAAAAGGGGTAATATAATAGCATGGAACAATAAAAAATTATAGATACATTGGAGATGTATCAAGCATCCCCAAGCTTAATTCCTACTCGTCCTCGAGTAGGTAAATATTAAAAAGAGAATTTTTGATGTGGAATGCTACCTATCATAATTCTTAATGTAATTTTCTTTATTGTGGCATGAATGTTCAGATCCAAATGATTCAAAATAAAAGTTCATATTGGTAAAAGAAATAGTAACACTTCAAGCATAATAATCAAAGTAATCATGTCTTCTCAAAATAACATGGAGAAAGAAAGTTCATCCCTACAAAATCACATAGTTAGGCTATGCTTCATTTTCGTCACACAAAGATGTTCCAAACTTCTATACCCCCGATGACAAGCCAAGCAATTGTTTCATACTTAAATAATCTCAAACTTTTTCAACCTTCACGCAATACATGAGTGTGAACCATGGATATAACACTATGGGTGAAATAGAATATGATGATGGGGATTGTGTGGACAAGACAAAAAAGGAGAAAGTCTCACATTGACGAGGATAATAAACGGGCTATGGAGATGCCCATCAATTGATGTGAACATGAGGAATAGGGATTTCCATGCAACGGATGCACTAGAGCTATAAATGAATGCTCAACAAAAGAAAGCTAGTGGGTGTGCATCCAACTTGCTTGCTCACGAAGACCTAGGGCATTTGAGGAAGCCCATCGTAGGAATATACAAGCCAAGTTCTATAATTAAAAATTCCCACTAGTGAAAAAGACAACTTATGAGACTCACTATATGAAAAACATGGTGCTACTTTGAAGCACAATATATGAGACTCACTACATGAAGAACAAGGTGCTACTTTGAAGCACAAGTGTGGAAAAAGAGATAGTAACATTGCCGTTTTTATTTATTTTCTTTTTTTCCTTTTTTCTTATTTTTTTCTTTTTTTTGGGCCTTTCTTTTTTTCTTTTGGCCTTTCTTTTTTTTTCTTTTTTTTCTTTGGGCAATGCTCTAATAATGATGATCATCACACTTCTATTGATTACAACATCTGAATTACAACTCGAAACTAGAACAAGATATGACTCTATATGAATGCCTCTGGCGGTGTACTGGGATGGTGCAATGAATCAAGAGTGACATGTATGAAAAATAATGCATGGTGGCTTTGCCACAAATATGATGTCAACTAGATGATAATGCAATGGCAATATGACAAAAGTAAAGTATGTCATGATGATGATGAACGGAACGGTGGAAAGTTGCATGGCGATATATCTCGGAATGGCTATGGAAATGCCATAATAGGTAGGTATGGTGGCTGTTCTGAGGAGGATATAAGGAGGTTTATGTGTTATAGAGCGTATCGTATCACGGGGTTTGGATGCACCAGCAAAGTTTGCACCAACTCTCAAGGTGAGAAAGGGCAATGCACGGTACCAAAGAGGCTAGCAATGGTGGAAAGGTAAAGTGCGTATAATCCATGGACTCAACATTAGTCAAAAGAACTCATGTACCTATTGCAAAAATTTAGAAGTCATCAAAAATCAAGTACTAAGCGCATGCTCCTAGGGGGATAGATTTGTAGGAAAAGACCATCGCTCATCCCCGACCGCCACTCATAAGGATGCACAAGCCAGGTACACTTCATGTTTCAAATTTGTGACACAACTTTAACCATACGTGCATGCTACGGGACTTGCTAACTTCAACACAAGCATTCTTTAAATTCATAATCACCCAACTAGCATGACTTTAATATCACTACCTCCATATCTCAAAACAATTATCAAGTATCAAATTGATCATATCATCCAATTCACTTCCTATGATAGTTTTTATTATACCCAACTTGGATGCCTACCATTCTAGGACAAATTTTATAACCATTGCAAATACCATGCTGTTCTAAAAGACTCTCAAAATAATATAAGTGAAGCATGAGAGACTAGTAATTTCTTCACAATTAAGTCACCACCGCACTCTAAAAGATATAAGTGAAGCACTAGAGCAAAAACTATCAAACTCAAAAGATATAAGTGAAGCACATAGAGTATTCTAGCAAATTCTAATCAAGTAGGCTTCTCCCAAAAGGTGTGTACAACAAGGATGATTGTGGTTGTCAGTGTCAAAACCGGCGGATCTCGGGTAGGGGGTCCCGAACTGTGCGTCTAGGCAGATGGTAGCAGGAGACAAGGGACACGATGTTTTTACCTAGGTTCGGGCCCTCTTGATGGAGGTAAAACCCTACTCCTGCTTGATTGATATTGATGATATGGGTAGTACAAGAGTAGATCTACCACGAGATCAGAGAGGCTAAACCCTAGAAGCTAGCATATGGTATGATTGTTGTTCGTCCTACGGACTAAAACCCTCCGGTTTA
The DNA here is from genome assembly GCA_963921465.1 of Triticum timopheevii. Classification (NCBI taxonomy): domain Eukaryota; kingdom Viridiplantae; phylum Streptophyta; class Magnoliopsida; order Poales; family Poaceae; genus Triticum; species Triticum timopheevii. The sequence continues at coordinate 177,742,480 of OY997272.1, forward strand.
TATAGGCACCGAAGAGGGTTAGGGTTACACAGAGTCGGTTACAATGGTAGGAGATCTACATATCCATATCGCCAAGCTTGCCTTGCACGCCAAGGAAAGTCCCATCCAGACACGGGACGAAGTCTTCAATCTTGTATCTTCATAGTCCAGGAGTCCGACCGAAGATGATAGTTCGTCTATCCAGACACCCGCTAGTCCGGGACTCCCTCAGTGGTAAAATAAAAGGCAAAGACTAATATAATACACGATGCTCCAAGCAAAACACATATCATGTGGCGAATAAAAATATAGCTCCAAGTAAAGTTACCAATGAACGAAGACGAAAGAGGGGATGCCTTCCCGGGGCATCCCCAAGCTTAGTCTTTTGGCTATCCTTGAATATCTTGGGCTGCCATGGGCATCCCCAAGCTTAGGCTCTTGCCACTCCTTATTCCATAGTCCATAAAAGCTTTACCCAGAACTTGAAAACTTCACAACACAAAACTCAACAGGAAATCTTATAAGCTCCGTTAGTGAAAGAAAACAAAACCACCACATAAGGTACTGTAATGAACTCATTCTTTATTTATTTTGGTGTTAAACCTACTGTATTCCAACTTATCTATGGTTTATAAACTAATTTACTAGCCATAGGTGCATCGAAATAAGCAAACAACCCAAGAAAAACAGAATCTGTCAAAAACAGAACAGGCCGTAGCAATCTGTAACTAACGCAAACTTATGGAACTCTAAAAATAATACCAAAATAGGAAGTCCTCGAAAAAGCAGTTATTGATCAGCAACAAAAAGAATCAATGCAAAATCACGTTTCTGTGATTTAACAAAACTAAATTCATGCGTGCAAAGTTTCTGTTTTTCAGCAGAATCAAATAAACTATCATCATAGGTTATCCTATAGGTTCTACTTGGCACAAATACTAATTAAAAGATAAAAACACATCTAAACAGAAGGTAGATGCAATATTTATTACTAAACAGGAAAAAAATAAAAACACACGGAAAATTGGGTTGCCTCCCAACTAGCGTTATCGTTTAACGCCCCTAGCTAGGCATAAAAGCGAAGATAGATCTAACGAGTGCCATCTTTGGCACTAAATTCATAAATAGCCCGCATGATGGATTCATAAGGTAATTTGACTTTCTTTCTCGGAAAGTGCTCCATGCCTTTCTTTAATGGAAATTGGTATCTAATATTCCCTTCCTTCATATCAATAATCGCACCAATCGTTCTAAGGGAAGGCCTACCAAGGATAATAGGGCAAGAAAGATTGCAATCTATATCAATAACGATAAAATCTATGGGCACCAAATTTCTATTTGCTACAATGAGAACATCATTGATCCTTCCCATTGGCTTTTTAATGGTGGAATCCGCAAGGTGCAAATTTAAACAGCAATCATCAAGATCATGGAAACCTAGAATATCACAAAGTTTTCGGAATCGTGGAAACACTAGCACCCAAATCACACAAAGCAGAACACTCATGATCTTTAATTCTAATCTTTATAGTAGGTTCCCACTCATCATTAAGTTTTCTAGGTATAGAAACTACCAAATTAAATTTTTCGTCATAAGATTGCATCAAGGCATCAACGATATGCTTGGTAAAAGCTTTATTTTGACTGTAAGCATGAGGAGAATTAACAACAGATTGCAACAAGGAAATACAACCTTCTAAAGAACAATTATCATAATCAAATTCCTTGAAATCCGAGATAGTGGGTTCAATACTATTTAAAGTTGTGACGTCTCCGATCCTGTAACGCCCCGGATTCGTTGCGCCAGGTGTCCGCCAGTTATTCGCCGCTGTTGCCATGTCATTTTCTTGCGTGTTACATTTTATCATGTCATCATGTGCATTTCATTTTGCATACGTGTTCGTCTCATGCATCCGAGCATTTTCCCCGTTGTCCGTTTTGCAATCCGGCACACCGATGTCCTCCGGCGCCCCCTTTTGCCTCTTTTCGTGTGCGGGTGTTAAACGTTCTTGGAATGGACCGAGGTTTGCCAAGCGGCCTTGGTATAGCACCGATAGACCGCCTGTCAAGTTTCGTGCCATTTGGAGGTCGTTTGATACCCCAACGGTTAACCGGGTAACCGCAAAGCCTCTTTTGTTTGCAGCCCAACACCCCCTTGAAACTGGCTCAAAACCCATCCTAACCCCCTCCATGCTCTTGGTAGTTCGATCACGATCGTGTGGGCGAAAACCGCACCTCATTTGGAGTCTCCTAGCTCCCTATACCTATATATAAGCCCCTCCCCCCGAAATTCGCGGATGAATCTTTCCCTAACCCTAGTCCTCTTCCTCTCGCCGCCACCGGACACGTCCGTGACTGCCGGACACATCCGCCCCGCTCCCCCCGTCCACTCCGCAGCTGCCACGTGGCTCCCGCACTGTCCTCGCCGCCATGGCCCGGCGAGCCCGCAGCGGGCCCGCCCGGCCCGATCCGCCGCCGCCGCCCGCCCGCGCGCCCGCCGCAGCTCCCGCGCCGGCGCCCCCGCCTCTGGTCGCAGCCCCGCCGCCGGAACCCTAGCACCTCCGGCGTCCCGCGCCCGGCCTCCGCTGCCTGCCGCCTCCCGCGCCGGCCCCGGCCGCCGCCGCCGGCCGCCGCGCCGCGCGCGTCCTCTGGCCGCGCCGCCCGGCCTCCCCTCGCCTCCTCCAACCGGATCCGGCGAGGAGTGCCTCGGATCCGGCCTCCCCTCCCCTCCGGCGAGTGCTCCCTCGTCTCCGGCCAGATCTCCAGCGTCTACTCCGGCGAGCCCGGATCCAGATCTGAAAATGAAGGTTGACCACGTTTTCCACCAAGTCCCTGAGATTTTGCATTTTCATGCCATGTTCAACGCATCATAACTCCATGCATACTGCACCGATTTTTGCGTGTAATATATCAAAATGTTCGCCGTGAGATGCTCTTCATTTTGTTCCATTGTGCCATCTTTGTTTGTGGTCATCTTGATGCCCGAATCATAGTTGCAAGAGTGCTATATAATGTTGTCTGCTATCTGTTAACAGAACATGCTCATTTGTCATTTTTGCCATGCTTGATGTGTGCATCTTATGAGCATGAGCTCAACATGCGTTTTGAACTATGTCATGCAATCTTCATAGTTATGCCATCCATGTATTTTTGTGAGTCTTGTACTGAGTGCATCGAGCTCGTGAAGTAGGGTACTAGCTGTTGCTGTTTTGCTAGGCTGATCTGCTATATTATGATGTTATGTAAACCTGCTGCTACAAGTCATTCTATGCATAATCTGGATATGTTCACTAAAGATGATTTGTCACACATGTCATGCTCTATCCACTCATGCCCCTGGTTGTATTTATAGCCTGTTGTAGATTGTTGTAATCTTGCACTCAAATTGCTAAATAATGTTGTTGTCAGACTGTTAACATTATGTTCAGTTTTGCCATGTACTTTGCTAGTGATCCACGCACCCTATGAACTTGCTATTGCCATCCTTAGTTTCATAACATGTATTCTTACTGTTGGTTGCCTTGCCATGCCATGTATTGCTCTGTGGTGAGTGGTTCAAGCTCACCAACATGCCTACTTATCGTTTTTCTTGCCATGTATGAATCTGTCATAACTTTTGCCATGTTTACATGGGTGCCATCATATTTTCTGTGCCCTTTTGGCTCATGGTCAGTAAGGGACTTTTGTTATATGAGATTATTAGATGCATTACATGCCTTTGTTTGCCATGTTAAGTTCCTGTAACATGTTGTTTGATAGCTCTAAACATTGCAACCTGATGTTATTTCTGCAAAGTCTCAAACTGTTATTATTTGCAATCTTGCCATGTCCTTTTGAGCTTGTTCTAGTGATTTCTGGAGATACGCAGTGTTCATGTTTTGTTGTGATTTACCTGTACATCATGTCCATGCCTTTAGTTTTCATATTGTGGTACTGTAGCATATTGTTTTGGTGCTTGCAATATGCCTAGTTGCTGTTTTGGACAGATTGTTGTTATGTGTGGTATAGAGTGTATGTGTTGAACCGTTGCTTCGTTTTGAGTGTGCTCTATATGAAATTTTATTTATTTTGCATGAAGTTTCATATTATCATGTTGCATCCTTGCTTTGAGGTGTTTGCTTGATGTTTGTATGCATTTGCATCAATGCCATGTTGAACTTGTTTTGCTCATATCTTCTAGGCCGTAGCTCCGAACTAAATGAACTTTATATGTAACTTGACTAGAGTTTCGTGTAGATCCTCTTGGTGCTCTTTAACTTGTTGTTTAACAACTTGAACATAAGGTTTATTCAGATCTGGTCCAACTTTGAAAGTTGCATATGAGGACTTACCGGAATTGTTATATGTTGTTTCCGGCCTCATTTAAACTTGCTTTGATGTGTTGTTCTTGTCTGCATCATCTCTTGCCATGAGTAGCCTCATATAGCTTCGTCATGCATCATACTTGGTTGAGCATCATGCCATGTCTATGTGTGGTGTGTTTACTATGTTGTGTGCTTCTTCTCCATAGTTCCCGTTTCGTTGCGATCGTGAGGATTCGTTCGTCTATGCTTTGTTCTTCTTCGTGGCTTCATCTTCTTCATGGACTCGTTCTTCTTCCTTGCAGGATTTCAGGCAAGATGACTGCTACCCTGGATCTCACTACTATCATTGCTATGCTAGTTGCTTCGTTCTATCGCTATGCTACGCTTCCTATCACTTGTTCTTCAAGCCTCCCCAAATTTCCATGAACCTCTAACCTTTGACACCCTTCCTAGAAAACTGTTGTTTGGCTATGTCACCGCATTGCTCAGCCCCTCTTATAGCATTTTTAGTTGCAGGTGAAGTTCAAGATTGCTCCATGGTGGACAGGATTATGCTGGGATATCACAATATCTCTTATTTAATTAATGCATCTATATACTTGGTAAAGGGTGGAAGGCTCGGCCTTATGCCTGGTGTTTTGTTCCACTCTTGCCGCCCTAGTTTCCGTCATACCTGTGTTATGTTCCCGGATTTTGCGTTCCTTACGCGGTCGGGTGATTTATGGGACCCCCTTGACAGTTCGCTTTGAATAAAACTCCTCCAGCAAGGCCCAACCTTGGTTTTACCATTTGCCTCACCTAGCCCTTTTTCCCTTGGGTTTCCGGAGCCCGAGGGTCATCTTTATTTTAGCCCCCCCCCCCCCCCGGGCCAGTGCTCCTTCGAGTGTTGGTCCGAACTGAGCTGCCTACGGGGCCCCCTCGGGGAAACTCGAGGTCTAGTTTTACTCGTAGCTAGTCTCATTCGGTGTTGCCCTGAGAACGAGATCTGTGCAGCTCCTATCGGGATTTGTCGGCACATCGGGCGGCTTTGCTGGTCTTGTTTTACCATTGTCGAAATGTCTTGTAAACCGGGATTTCGAGACTGATCGGGTCTTCCTGGGAGAAGGTATATCCTTCATTGATCGCGAGAGCTTATCATGGGCTAAGTTGGGACACCCCTGCAGGGTATAAACTTTCGAGAGTCGTGCCCGCGGTTATGTGGCAGTTGGGAATTTGTTAATGTCCGGTTGTAGATAACTTGACACCAGATCCGAATTAAAACGCATCAACCGCGTGTGTAGCCGTGATGGTCTCTTTTCGGCGGAGTCCGGGAAGTGAACACGGTTTTTGTGTTATGAATGACATAAGTAGGAGCTCAGGATCACTTCTTGATCATTACTAATTAACGACCGTTCCTTTGCTCCTCTTCTCGCTCTCATTTGCGTATATTAGCCACCATATATGCTTAGTCGCTGCTGCAACCTCACCACTTTATCCCTTCCTTTCCCATTAAGCTTTGCTAGTCTTGATACCCATGGTAATGGGATTGCTGAGTCCTCGTGGCTCACAGATTACTACAACAACAGTTGCAGGTACAGGTTTTGTGATGATCATGACGCGAGAGCGATGTTTCCTTGTTTTGGAGTTCTTCTTCTGCTTCTTCTTCGATCAGGGGATAGGTTCCAGGTCGGCAGCCTGAGCTAGTAGGGTGGATGTCATTTGAGTTTCTGTTTGTGTTTCATCCGTAGTCGGATGGTGCTCTTATGTAAGATGATGTTGTATTCGTGTGGCATTGTATACCTCTTGTATGTATCCCCATCTATTATGTAATGTTGATGTAATGATATCCACCTTGCAAAAGCGTCTCCAATATGCGCTTCTATCCTTGGTGGGACCTTTGAGTTCCTTTAGGATAGGGACGCATATTGGGCGTGACAAGTTGGTATCAGAGCCTCGACCGACCCTAGGAGCCCCTTGATTGATCGTGTAGTTTGGCCGTTGTTGAGTCTAGAAGAAAGCTGTTTTCGGAGTCTAGTTATATCAGAGAGTAGGAATTCTTTTTACTGCTCAGCCCTTCATCGCTCCGGTAAGGAATCTTGACGTAGGTGTTTTGAATTACTCCTCTTCTCCTTCAAATTTTCTTTAGGTTCATGCAGTTGGTTTTCCGATCGTTGGTTCTCATCTCTTTTTATCCGGTGCATTTCTCGTCAAGTTGACTCGAGCCTCTTCATATTTGCCAAGTTCAATCTCAGTTGTTTTCTTCTCCCACCCGCCCACCCTTTTTCTTCTCGGAGCCGGAATCCGTAATCGAGTATCCATCCTACTCGTCCGAAGTCTTTGCCTTCTTTCCTCAATGATTTCAACTGGTGTTTTCTCTTCAAGATATTCGTCGGTTACCCTTTCAAATTGCCTTTGTTTTCCCTCCCTCCCACCCCCTCTTCTTCCCGGAGTCTGAGTCTCTCTCAACCATCAATTTCATTCGTACGGAGCCTCTTCAGTCTTCCCTCAATTATTTCAACCGGTCAATTCTCGTCTCGTTCGTCATTCTTCATCCCTTTCTTTTCCGGTGGAATCAATTCAAGTTTTTTTCGGTTGATCATATTCTTTTCCTTAGCTCAAGTGTTCTCCTTGCTCGTTTTCCTCTCGCCATTCAATCATTCCAGAGTTTGGAAGACATCTCAGGAGATTCGTCTGTGTTCCAATTAATTGGAGGTTGTCACGTCATTCAAATATTTCAGTTGTTCCGATGCATCATCTATCTGTTCAACAATCCTTTCCAACGGTGTTTTTCTTTTAGTGGGCCCTATCCCACAGGTCTTTTTCCAGGATCTTACCTGACTCTTCTAAATATTCTGGAGCCATTCCTATTTCTTTTCAAGTCTGACGTAAGTATGATTTCATCAGTCAGATGCCTTTCCAACATCGATTTCAAATCATTTTCAGTGTTGGCTCAACCTCTTCGCTTTTCATTCTCCCGGAGTATCTCAGTAGTTTTGGTGGCGTTCCTCGTCGTCATTTCAAGACTGAAGTAGAGTTTCTCTTAAATCTTGTCCGTTCTCTCGGAGATTCATGGTCCTAGCTCGAAGTTATGCTATCAAATTGTTTCTAGTCATGCAAATTCTTTTCATCCATCCGGAGCATTTTAGGAGTTGCTTTCTCTCTCGATCATCCGGAGGCCATCTTTTCGGAAGATTTCTTCATTCTAAGTTTTCAGATTCGTTCTCCAATTATTCTATATCTGTGCCCTTTCATTCGTCTCAATATTCTTCCGGTGCTTCGTTCAAGTGTTCTTTAATCAGCTCATGATCTCTTTATTCTTTTGCATCTAAATCCCCCTCAAGCATATTTGTTCTGCTAATTCTTCCCGGTGATTCATTCTCTTTCATCAGTCATTTTTGAATTCTTACGGTGGTTCGTTCAAGATTCTTTTTCCTTGATTATCATTTTAATTCATTCGTTCTTTTCAATCCGACCGGTGGCTCATGAAGACCTTCCCAAGTGTTGCTCTATATCTCCCTTTAATCTTTTCCAACATGGATAAGTTGTATGCAATCCATTGCTTGTCATCAATTCAATTTGATGAAGGATAAGCATACAATAAATCTTATTCTTATTTCATCAATTCAATTAATTCATTCCTTCGGAGTTTGTTCTTGATGAATAAATTCTTGTTCCAAGTGTTTTCATCTTTTATTTTCCGGAGTTCAAATTTCCTCGGCCATCTAGTCGGAACCTCCATCTAAATCACCGCAAGGCTCATCTTATTCTTTCATCCTTCATTTCTATCTCATCATCCTTTTGTCACCGGAGTTCTTCATGGTGGTTCTTCATGATTTAATTCATTCTTCAAGATTTCATCAAGATTCTTGTTGGTGGAGTTCAAGTATCCTTCTTCTTGCGTCTCGAAGTGCAATTAACTCTCCGTATTCTTTTGAAGTGGAGTTTTGCATTTCTTCATTCTTCTCAGCTATCCAATCATTTCCGTTTGTGGTCGGGTATCACCTCATAATTTTGAGACGTTATCTATAAGTCCACAACAAGCAATTCTTTTGTTGTTGAATTTCCAACAACTCCGTTCAGTGCTTCCTTCTAAGGATGCTTTCTATTTCATTCGTGGCACAAGTTGTCATTTTCTTCTCCGTTCTTTCATTCAACTCTTTCAATTCTTTCTGGAGGTTTTGTGTCATGTCTTCATCAAGTATCATTCCATCTCTCAAGCTCATGTCCTATTCCTCCATGTTTCAGCCGGAGTGCTGCCTAAATCCTTTCAGGCTTATTCGTTTCTTATCTCGTTCTAACCGGAGTGGTTTCATAGTCTATCTGATTCCGTGAGCTTTCAATTCTCGTCATTCTCGTTGTTCCTCTCTTCTTCTCGAGTGCTCTCGATTCTCTGCTTCTTCTCTTGAATTCTTGTTTCACCTCATCCCTTTTCCCTTCCGTCTCGGTCCTAAGATCTCGGGAAGAGATCTCTTGTTAGTGGAGGAGTGTTGTAACGCCCCGGATTCGATGCACCAGGTGTCCGCCAGTTATTCACCGCTGTTGCCATGTCATTTGCTTGCGTGTTGCATTTTATCATGTCATCATGTGTATTTCATTTTGCATACGTGTTCGTCTCATGCATCCGAGCATTTTCCCCGTTGTCCGTTTTGCAATCCGGCACTCCGATGTCCTTCGGCGCCCCCTTTTGCCTCTTTTCGTGTGCGGGTGTTAAAGGTTCTCGGAATGGACCGAGGTTTGCCAAGCGGCCTTGGTATAGCACCGGTAGACCGCCTGTCAAGTTTCGTGCCATTTGGAGGTCGTTTGATACCCCAATGGTTAACCGGGTAACCGCAAAGCCTCTTTTGTTTGCAGCCCAACACCCCCTTGAAACTGGCCCAAAACCAATCCTAACCCCCTCCATGCTCTCGGTCGTTCGATCACGATCGTGTGGGCGAAAACCGCACCTCATTTGGAGTCTCCTAGCTCCCTCTACCTATATATAAGCCCCTCCCCCCGAAATTCGCGGATGAATCTTTCCCTAACCCTAGTCCTCTTCCTCCCGCCGCCACCGGACACGTCCGTGACGGCCGGACGCGTCCGACCCGCTCCCCCCCCCCCCCGTCCACTCTGCAGCTGCCACGTGGCTCCCGCGCCGTCCTTGCCACCGCGGCCTGGCGAGCCCGCAGCGGGACCGCCTGGCCCGATCCGCCGCCGCCCGCCCGCCCGCGGGATGCCCGCGCGCCTGCTGCCGCGCCCGCGCCGACGCCCCCGCCTCCGGTCGTCGCCCCGCCGCCGGTACCCTAGCGCCTCCGGCGTCCCGCGCCCGGCCTCCGGCGCCTGCCGCCGCCCGCCGCCGCGCCGCGCGCGTCCTCCGGCCGCGCTGCCCGGCCTCCCGTCGCCTCTTCCAACCGGATCCGATGAGGAGCGCCTCGGATCCGGCCTCCCCTCCACTCCAGTGAGCTCTCCCTCCTCTCCGGCCACATCTCCGGCGTCTACTCCGGCGAGCCCGGATCCAGATCTGAAAATGAAGGTTGACCCCGTTTTCCACCAAGTCCCTGAGATTTTGCATTTTCATGCCATGTTCAACGCATCATAACTCCATGCATACTTCTCCGATATGAGCGTGTAATATATCATAATGTTCATTGTGAAATGCTCTTCATTTCTTTCCATTGTGCCATCTTTGTTTGTGGTCATCTTGATGCCTGAATCATAGTTGCAATAGTGCTATATAATGTTGTCTGCTGTCTGTTAACAGAACATGCTCATTTGTTATTTTTGCCATGCTTGATGTGTGCATCTTATGAGCATGAGCTCAACATGCGTTTTGAACTATATCATGCCATCTTCACAGTGGTGCCATCCATGTATTTTTGTGAGTCTTGTACTGAGTGCATCGAGCTCGTGAAGTAGGGTACTTGCTGTTTCTGTTTTGCTAGGCTGATCTGCTATATTATGATGCTATGTAAACCTGCTGCTACAAGTCATTCTATGCATAATCTGGAGATGTTCACTAAAGATGATTTGTGACACATGTCATGCTCTATCCAATCATGCCCCTGGTTACATTTATAGCCTGCTATAGATTGTTGTTATCTTTCTCTCAAATTGCTAAATAATGTTGCTGTCAGACTGTTAACATTATGTTCAGTTTTGCCATGTGCTTTGCTAGTGATCCATGCACCCTATGAACTTGCTATTGCCATGCTTAGTTTCATAAACATGTATTCTTACTGTTGGTTGCCTTGCCATGCCATGTATTGCTCTGTGGTGAGTGGTTCAAGCTCACCAACATGCCTACTTATCGTTGTTCTTGCCATGTATGAATCTATCATATCTTTTGCCATGTTTACATGGGTGCCATCATATTTTCTGTGCCCTTTTGGCTCATGGTCAGTAAGGGACTTTTGTTATATGAGATTATTAGATGCATTACATGCCTTTGTTTGCCATGTTAAGTTCCTGTAACATGTTGTTTGATAGTTCTAAACATTGCAACCTGATGTTATTTCTGCAAAGTCTGAAACTGTTATTATTTGCAGGCTTGCCATGTCCTTTTGAGCATGTTCTAGTTCTTTCTGGACATAGCGCATTGTTCATGTTTTGTTGTGCTTTACCTGTACATCATGTCCATGCCTTTTCTTTTCATATTGTGGTAATGTAGCATATTGTTTTGGTGCTTGCAATATGCCTAGTTGCTGTTTTGGACAGATTGTTGTTATGTCTGGTATAGAGTGTATGTGTTGAACCGTTGCTCCGTTTTGAGTGTGCTCTATATGAAAATTTCTTGATTTTGCATGAAGTTTCATATTATCATGTTGAATCCTTGCTTTGAGGTGTTTGCTTGATGTTTGTATGCATTTTGCATCAATGCCATGTTGAACTTGTTTTGCTCATATCTTCTAGGCCGTAGCTCCGAACTATGAACTTTATATGTAACTTGACTAGAATTTCATGTAGATCCTCTTGGTGCTCTTTAACTTGCTGTTTAACAACTTGAACATAAGGTTTATTCAGATCTGGTCCAACTTGGAAAGTTGCATATGAGGACTTACCAGAATTGTTATATGTTGTTTCCGGCCTCATTTAAACTTGTTTTGATGTGTTGTTCTTTTCTGCATCATCTCTTGCCATGAGTGGCCTCATCTAGCTTTGTCATGTATCATACTTGGTTGAGAATCATGCCATGTCTATGTGTGGTGTGTTTACTATGTTGTGTGCTTCTTCTCAATAGTTCCCGTTTCGTTGCGATCGTGAGGATTCGTTCATCTACGCTTGGTTCTTCTTCGTGGCTTCATCTTCTTCATGGACTCGTTCTTCTTCCTTGCGGGATTTCCGGCAAGATGACCGCTACCCTAGATCTCACTACTATCATGCTAGTTGCTTCGTTCTATCGCTATGCTGCGCTTCCTATCACTTGTTCTTCAAGCCTCCCCAAATTGCCATGAACCTCTAACCTTTGACACCCTTCCTAGCAAACCGTTGTTTGGCTATGTTACCGCATTGCTCAGCCCCTCTTATAGCGTTGTTAGTTGCAGGTGAAGTTGAAGATTGCTCCATGGTGGACAGGATTATGTTGGGATATCACAATATCTCTTATTTAATTAATGCATCTATATACTTGGTAAAGGGTGGAAGGCTCGGCCTTATGCCTGGTGTTTTGTTCCACTCTTGCCGCCCTAGTTTCTGTCATACTGGTGTTATGTTCCCGGATTTTGCGTTCCTTACGCGGTCGGGTGATTTATGGGACCCTCTTGACAGTTCGCTTTGAATAAAACTCCTCCGGCAAGGCCCAACCTTGGTTTTACCATTTGCCTCACCTAGACCTTTTTCCCTTGGGTTTTCGGAGCCCGAGGGTCATCTTTATTTTAGCACCCCCCCCCCCCCCCGGGCCAGTGATCCTTCGAGTGTTGGTCCGAACTAAGCTGCCTGCGGGGCCCCCTCGGGGAAACTCGAGGTCTGGTTTTACTCGTAGCTAGTCTCATCCGGTGTTGCCCTGAGAACGAGATATGTGTAGCTCCTATCGGGATTTGTTGGCACATCGGGCGGCTTTGCTGGTCTTGTTTTACCATTGTCGAAATGTCTTGTAAACCGGGATTCCGAGACTGATCGGGTCTTCCTGGGAGAAGGTATATCCTTCGTTGATCGCGAGAGCTTATCATGGGCTAAGTTGGGAAACCCCTGCAGGGTATAAACTGTCGAGAGTTGTGCCCGCAATTATGTGGCAGTTGGGAATTTGATAATGTCCGGTTGTAGATAACTTGACACCAGATCGGAATTAAAACGCATCAACCGCGTGTGTAGCCGTGATGGTCTCTTTTCGGCGGGGTCCGGGAAGTGAACACGGTTTCTGTGTTACGAATGACGTAAGTAGGAGCTCAGGATCACTTCTTGATCATTACTAATTGACGACCGTTCCTTTGCTCCTCTTCTCGCTCTCATTTGTGTATGTTAGCCACCATATATGCTTAGTCGCTGCTGCAACCTCACCACTTTACCCCTTCCTTTCCCATTAAGCTTTGCTAGTCTTGATACCCATGGTAATGGGATTGCTGAGTCCTCGTGGCTCACAGATTACTACAACAACAGTTGCAGGTACAGGTTTTGCGATGATCATGACGCGAGAGCGATGTTTCCTTGTTTTGCAGTTCTTCTTCTGCTTCTTCTTCGATCAGGGGATAGGTTCCAGGTCGGCAGCCTGGGCTAGCAGGGTGGATGTCGTTTGAGTTTCTGTTTGTGTTTCATCCGTAGTCGGATGGTGCTCTTATGTAAGATGATGTTGTATTCGTGTGGCATTGTATACCTCTTGTATGTATCCCCATCTATTATGTAATGTTGATGTAATGATATCCACCTTGCAAAAGCGTCTCCAATATGCGCTTCTATCCTTGGTGGGACCTTCGACTTCCTTTAGGATAGGGACGCATATTGGGCGTGACAGATCCCACTTTTACCAAATTTAGCATCAAGATCTAAAAACTCCGAATTCTTGGGACGCCTTCTAGGTAAAGTTGACTCATCATCAGTCCCATAATTATCAAGATTCATATTGCAAAACATAGATTTAATAGGAGACGCATCAATAACTTTAAGATCCTCATCGTTATTTTCATGGAAGCTATAAGAACACGCCTTTACAAAGCAATCTTTCTTTGCACGCAATCTAGCAGTTCTTTCCTTGCACTCACCAATGGAAATTCTCATGGCTTTGAGAGACTCATTGATATCATGCTTAGGAGGAGAAGATCTAAGTTTAAGAGAATCACCATCAAGCGAAAGTCTATCAACGTTCCTAGCCAAATCATCTACTTTGAGCAATTTTTCTTCAAGCAAAGCATTAAAATTCTTTTGAGAAATCATAAATTTTTTAACACTATTCTTAAAATCAAAGGGCATCTTATTAAAATTACCATAAGAATTATTGTAGGAATTTCCATAATTATTAGAGAAATTACTAGGGAACGGTCTAGAATTAAAGTTTCCTCTATAAGCATTGTTTCCAAAACTATTCCTACCAACAAAATTCACATCTATAGATTCATTATTACTCTCAACCAAAGTAGACAAAGGCAATTCATTGGGATCAAGAGGAGTATTTTTAGTAGCAAATAATTTCATAAGTTCATCCATCTTTCCAATCAAAACATTGATTTCTTCTATAGCATGAACTTTTTTACTAGAAGATCTTTCGGTGTGCCATTGAGAATAATTAGCCATAATATTATCAAGAAGTTTTGTAGCATCTCCTAACGTGATTTCCGTAAACTTGCCTCCCGTGGCCGAATCTAAGAGATCTCTAGAAGCAAAGTTCAAACCGGCATAAAATTTTTGTATGATCATCCATAAATTCAAACCATGAGTAGGGCAACTGCGAAGCATCAATTTCATTCTTTCCCTAGATTGGGCAACATGCTCATGATCAAGTTTTTTAAAATTCATGATATCGTTCCTAAGAGTGATAATCTTAGCGGGGGGAAAATACTTAGAGATAAAAGCATCTTTGCACTTGTCCCAAGAATCAATACTATTTTTAGGCAAAGACGAAAACCAAACTTTATCATGATCTCTAAGTGAAAACGGAAATAACTTCAATTTGACAATATTGTTATCCATATCTTTCTTCTTTTGCATATCACACAAAGCAACAAAGTTGTTTTGATGAGTAGCGACATCTTCACTAGGAAGGCCGGCGAATTGATCTTTCATAACAAGATTTAGCAAAGCAGTATTGATTTCACAAGTCTCAACATCATTAAGAGGAGCAATCGGAGTACTAAGGAAATCATTATTATTGGTATTCGAGAAATCACACAATTTGGTATTATCTTGCGCCATGGCAACAAGTAATCCAACACACAAGCAAAAAGAAGACCTCCCCGGCAAGGGTGAAGAGAGGGCGAATAAAACGACAAGGGTGAAGTGGGAGAGAGGAAAACGAGAGGCAAATGGCAAATAATCTAAATGCGAGGGAGATGGGTTTGTGATGGGTACTTGGTATGTCTTGACTTGAGCAAAGACCTCCCCGGCAACGGCGCCAGAAATCCTTCTTGCTACGTCTTGAGCTTGCGTTGGTTTTCCTTGAAGAGGAAAGGGTGATGCAGCAATAGTAGCGTAAGTATTTCCCTTAGTTTTTGAGAACCAAGGTATCAATCCAGTAGCAGGCTCCTCAAAAGTCCCATGCACCTACACAAACAAACAAAGAACTCGCAACCAACACAATAAAGGGGTTGTCAATCCCTTCACGGCCACTTGCGAAAGTGGGATCTGATAGAGA
The DNA here is from genome assembly GCA_963921465.1 of Triticum timopheevii. Taxonomy (NCBI): domain Eukaryota; kingdom Viridiplantae; phylum Streptophyta; class Magnoliopsida; order Poales; family Poaceae; genus Triticum; species Triticum timopheevii. The sequence goes on from OY997272.1 coordinate 177,757,495, forward strand.
TAGTATGATAAGATAAATATATTTTTGGTATTTTATAATATAGATGCGAAAAGTAAAGATGCAAATAAAAGTAGATTGGAAGCAAATATCATAAGAGATAGACCTGGGGGCCATAGGTTTCACTAGAGGCTTCTCTCAAGATAGCATAAGTATTACGGTGGGTGAACAAGTTATTGTCGAGCAATTGATAGAAAAGCGAATAATTATGAGATTATCTAGGCATGATGATGTATATAGGCATCACGTCCGCAACAAGTAGACCGACTCCTGCGTGCATCTACTACTATTACTCCACACATCGACCGACTCCTGCCTGCATCTAGAGTATTAAGTTCATAAGAACATAGTAACGCTTTAAGCAAGATGACATGATGTAGAGGGATAAACTCAAGCAATATGATATAAAACCCCATCTTGTTATCCTCGATTGCAACAATACAATACGTGCCTCGCTACCCCTGCTGTCACTGCGTAAGGACACCGCAAGATTGAACCCAAAGCTAAGCACTTCTCCCATGGCAAGAAAGATCAATCTAGTAGGCCAAACCAAACCGATAATTCGAAGAGACTTGCAAAGATAACTCAATCATACATAAAAGAATTCAGAGAAGATTCAAATATTATTCATAGATAAACTTGATCATAAACCCACAATTCATCGGATCTCGACAAACACACAAGAGAGGGGGACAACATTGTATTGAGATCCAAAAAGAGAGAAGAAGCCATCTAGCTAATAACTATGGACCCGTAGGTCTGTGGTAAACTACTCATAACTCATCGGAGGTGTCACGCCCAATATGCCACCCTATCCTAAAGGAACTCGAAGGTCCGACCAAGGATAGAAGCGCATATTGGAGATGCTTTTGCAAGGTGGATATCATTACATCGTACCACTACATAATAGTTGGGGATACATACAAGAGGCATACAATGCCACATGAATACAACAGCATCATACATAAGAGCAACACCCGACTACGGATGAAACACAAACATAAACTCAAACGACATCCACCCTACTAGCCCAGGCTGCCGACCTGGAACCTATCCCCTGATCGAAGAAGAAGCAGAAGAAGAACTCCAAAACAAGCAAGCGTTGCTCTCACGTCATGATCATCATGTTCATTCCAAAAATCACGCTCCCGAAGGTTTCATTCTGTTTGGACTCCGTTTGATATTCCTTTTCTTCGAAATACTGAAATAGGCAAAAAAAACAGCAATACGGGCTGGGCCTCCGATTAGTAGGTTAGTCCCAAAAATGATATAAATGTGTAAAATAAAGCCCATAAACATCCAAAAGGGGTAATATAATAGCATGGAACAATCAAAAATTATAGATACGGTGGAGACGTATCACCAGCTTTTTGAAATCAAAGCCATATGCCACCTACCGCTCTCCAAATAATCCCCATAACTTGGCCCTTCGCGGTCTGGGGGATCGATATGGTCGGACCCCTTAAAGGAGTAAGCCATAAGAAAAAATACCTATTGGTCATGGTAGATAAATTCACCAAGTGGATAGAGGCCAAACCAGTTAAAACGGCCGAATCCGGACCGGTGATAGACTTCATATCAGGCGTTGTACACCGCTACGGTGTCCCCACAGCATCATCACCGATAATGGCTCCAACTTCACAGCCGACGAGGTGAAAACTTGGTGCAGCAACATGGGCATTAAGCTTGATTACGCCTCCGTCTATCACCCCCAAAAAAATGGTCAAGTCGAACGAGCAAATGGTCTTATTATGAGCGCCATCAAACCCAGACTAGTACGATCCTTGAAGGAATAAGATACGCACTGGATCGAGGAGCTCGACTCCGTACTGTGGGGACTGCGGACCATGCCGAATCGCACTACCGGATACACAACATTCTTCGTGGTGTACAGCGCAGAGGCGGTATTGCCATGTGATATCATTCATGACTCACCACGAGTGCGCATGTATGAAGGGAGAGAAGCCGAGCTTGATCGGCAGGACAATCTAGATGCCCTGGAGGAGGAGCGCGACGTCGCAAAAGCCCATTCCGCATTCTATCAGCAACAGGCTCGATGGTATCAAAGTAGAGAAGTACGGGTCAAAACTTATAACATTGGCGAACTCGTTCTACGCCTACCGGACAAGAAAAAGGACAAGCTCAAGCCCAAGTGGGAGGGTTCCTTCATCATTGATAAAGTTCTCACCGGAGGAGCGTACCGCCTGCGTGATGCATCAGATAATAGACTCGAGCCGAACCCATGGAACGCGGCCAGACTCCGAAGATTCTATGCCTAGCGCCGAACTCTGTGTTCGTCTCCTTACCTCTGTTCTTTTTAAATTATATCCTCTCTCTTCCTTTCTTTTTTTATTTATTCTTATGGCCCTAAAAAGCTTCAAGTGTGACTCAACTGCACAATCTTGACGCGCTATGCGCAATCACTATACCTGGGGGCTTCTTATATAGAAGCTTAATATAACTATCTTCCGGGCTTCATGCCCACTACATACGTGTCACATTCCCATATGTACCTTTTCTTCACCATAATATGCATCGATATGACTTAAGTTTTGGCCAAGCTGGGTTGCCTGGCTCCTGTGTTTATGCCATACGTTCCCGTTAGTTCGGCTAGGGCATAAGGGGAGCACCTCTGCGATTGTTACTGCCAGGTCTACTAGAGGTGTACCTCAGACTGGGTGAAGCCGAAAGCTAGCGTTCTTAAGGGAATATTCAGTCGGCGAACAAAAGATGTTTCTTACCTATTATGATGTAAACCCCCAGATGTTTTATATCCTGCGTCTCTGATTGCAGTTCAGACATGCACATTAATGTATGCGTACCAAGGGAAAGGAACCCTTAACAAAACTATTCTCCCTGGAAGATGTTTCTTACTATCCTTGTAATACAACATAGCTAGTTGCGTACTTGTCTGTTCAAGCACTTATGACCCCTACGCCTGGTTTCCACACATACCCCAGTTTACATAACTGAGCGGGTATTCAGATACACTCCGGACTGTCGGATCCGGAGGTTGAAGCGAAAAGGTCCGCCATGACAAATGATTTACAATCCGGCTAGAGACAAAATATGTCAATTGAAGTACACAATCACTTAGACTGGCTAAATTCTTCTTCTATACCATCCAACAGGCTATCTAGCCTACAATCCTATTGGGAATACTTTGAGGCTAATCCTACCTGGTCATATACCAGACTAACGGGAATTTCTTTCCCATCTGACCCTACAGGTCCGACCCGGGCCATGTGATTCGGATCAACCTTGGTGTACCGCGTTTTCACCATGGCCCAGGCTTCCCTCGCACCTTGTTGGCAGGCCGATATCTTCTATAATCAGAAGCGCCGCCGCGCTCCCTTGAGCATCTCTACAAGCTCCCCCATGCCTCCTGGCAGGGACGCGGATGGCCACAGGGTCTGGGCAATACCCTGCATCACCTACCGAACTTGTTCGTGCAGTTGTGAAAGCTCTTGCAGAAGATCGCTTGCGGATCCGGGCATCTCCTCTTCAGGACGACCTGTCAGCATACCTGCAGACGTAACTCTGTTGGCCCGCTTCTTCGCCGAACTGTCTAAAGTTTCGTTTGAGCACATACTAAAAATGCCGCATCGAAGCCTCTTGTTCTCCTTCATGGAGTCAGCAAGCTGGGCCCGAACATCTTCCAGTTCAACACCCAACCGGGTATTGGCATACTGGAGATCGTTTTCTCTCGCCTAACCCGCGTAAGCACACGCTCGCCAGCCTCTAGCTGTCGTTGAGCATGTTGCTCATCTTCTTGTGCGATCTTCGGATTCATTCCGGGATTGTCTGCAGAATCTATTGTTAGATTTGGAAACATGCCGAATACTAATTACATTCTTTTTGATCAAAACAAGTATTGCCAGATGATGCCTTCTTGGATTCATCCATTCCAGCAACTGCGGCCCTTAGCTGGGCTTTGCACTCCTCCAGCTCTTGAGACAAATGGGTATTCTTCTCTATAAGAACCTATGCATACAATGATCCTTAAATTAGTCGTGCCAACTATTTCAAGTCTTAGGGGCTACTGATATACATAATTATTAGATTTTTCTTACCTGTATATCCTTTAAATACGGGTCTGTGGCTCTAGCAAGCCAACCTTAAGCAGCTCGGATGTACGCGTCTCCCGAGTTGAAGGCATTGAACGCCTCTTCGGAGAAATTAGGGTCATGGGGTACGGCCCGTCGGCGCCTGTGATTCATGGCGCTCTCCACTTTGGAATTTGTAGAGGATATTCTATCCGCATCCTCTATAGGAGGACCGTCTGGAGTTGTCCCCGCGTTGGCCTCCGCCCTTGAGTCCAGCTCTGGAGTCCGGCTGGTGGAGGCCTGGCCAGTAGGATCTCCAGACACAGTCCGGCGAGCACTTTTTCTGCCAGGGGACAATGGACATTGTTATATTTTAAAGATGATAATCACGGAGCGGGTTTTTAAGCATACCTCTGCGATGGCGTCTCGGTCCTGACCGCCTTCCTTTTAAGCCTACCCAGCTTTGGTGCCCCTTGTTGACGAGTGACCGCGGGTTCGGCGCGGTGCCCGATGGCCTTCCCTATAAAGCGCAATACATGTGCGGTGGGTAAGGCGTAAAGAAGGGATTCTTCTCGGAAGTTAGGACTCCGGTTTTACTTACATGTGATGCAGTGAGTAGGCCAGGATAATCGGCTATGATGGCCACCAAGGCACCATCATAGTTTGCCTGGTAAAACGTCCTGTCGACGAGCTCCACAAATATGTCCAGATCTTCTTCAAGTCTGGGGTCGAGGGCCCGGTTGTGGTCCTCTGGCTGTGGAGGTGGGCTGTGGACCTCCCTCACGGCTTTTCGCAGTTCCTGTTATATGAATTAGCAAGGTAAATATCCGTGATGAAAGGATGCGGAAATGAATAGAGTTGAGTAAAAGATAACAGCTCACCCAGCTTGGGGGGTTGTAAATGGAAAATCCATCCCGTGGCTTGATGCGGATAAACTCCTCTTCTTCTCCTTTATACAAATCGGATAACATTTTTGCCAGGGCGGTGGCGGAGTCCGGACCTTTTTGACCGCAGCGGGTGGCATCATCCTCTCCATTAAAGTGCCACATGGGACGCCCCCGATACTGGAGTGGTTGCACTCCCCGCATTATGCATATTGATATAACCTCGATTATTGTCAGTCCAGATTTGGCCAGCGTTTTTATCCTGCCGATCAGATAAAGGACCTCTCTGTTATCTTCCTCCTGGGGGCCCCAGGGATGCCAGCTGCGGCATTTCTTCAGTGGGGCATTGGCAAACTCAGGAAGGCCTATGTGGATAGGGTCCGGAAGGGGGACGTCCTCTATATAAAACCACTCCGAAGGCCAGTCTTCGGATGTCTTCTTCGGAGTGCCAGATAGGTATCCGGTTCTGGCGATGCGCCATACTTCGGCTCTGCCAACTTGGTATATTGATCCCTCTTGATTGCGAGGGACGAGGCAGAATAGCCTCTTCTATAGCTCGAAATGAGATTCGCAGCCCAGAAATAACTCACAAAGGGCTACAAAACCTGCGATGTGCAGCATGGAGGCAGGAGTGAAGTTATGCAGCTGGAGGCCGTAATACTCCAGGAGCCCGCAGAGGAATGGATGGATTGGAAATCTGAGGCCCCTCAGCAAGTAAGGGACAAGGCATACTCGCTCCCCCTGGATGGGTTGGGGAAACTCTCTGCTTGCTCCCCACTGAGGGAGTCCTGGATTAGGGGGTATCCGGACAGCCAGACTGTATACATCGTCCAGACTATTGAAGCGTGAAGATACAAGACTCAAGACTTCGACCCGTGTCCGGATGGGACTCTCCTTGGCGTGGAAGGCAAGCTTGGCGATCCGGATATTATGTTTCCTTCCTTGTAACCGACTCCATGTAAACCCTAGCCCTCTCCGATGTCTATATAAACTAGAGAGGTTGGTCCTTAGAAGGCCGATCACAATTACAATCATACCATCATAGGCTAGCTCTTAGGGTTTAGCCTCTACGATCTCGTGGTAGATCTACTCTTGTACTACTCATATCTTCAATATTAATCAAGCAGGAAGTAGGGCTTTACCTCCATCGAGAGGGCCCGAACCTGGGTAAACATTGTGTCCCTTGCTTCCTGTTACCATCAGCCTAAGACACACAAATCGGGACCCCCTACCCGAGATCCGCCGGTTTTGACACGGACATTGGTGCTTTCATTGAGAGTTCCTCTATGTCGTCGCTACAAGGCGTGATGGCACCTTCAATCATCGTCAACAACACGGTCCAGGGTGAGACTTTTCTCCCCGGACAGATCTTCGTGTTTGGCGGCTTCGCACTGCGGGCCGATTCGCTTGGCCACCTAGAGCAGATTGACAGCTACGCCCCTGGCCACCAGATCAGGTTCAGAAACCTGAACTACATGGCGTACATCCGCAGAGACTTGATCTTTGACGGATTCGGGCCCATGCCAGGAGCACTAGACAGTCATAACGAGCACGGCTTAGACCTGTTGTCGGACAAAGCTCGGGGTATCACCCCCGCAGTAGCCTCGGACCTAAATCCGGAGCAGGCTGCGCTGCCTAAGGACGGAGAGTTGGACCTCGCCCCGCAGGCCGCACACTCATCGGTGGTGGAGCCAAACAAAGGTCTCACCTCTATGGTGGCCTGTGACTCTGGACCCCGGATTCGCATCCGGATGTTGGTTCCGGTCCGCGCACTCCCAAGCCAGTCGAGCCAGGTTGGGCTCCGGTAATGGAGTTCACTACTGCGGATATCTTCCAGCACTCCTCCCTTTGGCGACATGTTGAACTCGTTAAAAACTCTCTCTTTGACAGAAAATTTTGGGCCGAACTATGTCCGGCTTGAGTGGGAAGCAGGCGATGAAGAAATTCGTTACCCACCCACCACCCACTTCATAGCCACGGTTGATGATTTAACCGACGTGCTTGACTTCGACTCCGAAGGCATCGACGGTATGGACAACGATGCAGGAGAAGATTCAGAAGCTATGGGATGCCGGACTTCCGCCTCGTCACACGGCATATACATGGTGGACACGCCCAAGGAGGATGACGGCGATAATCCGGAAGATAAAACCCCCGGGCAAAAGCCAAAGCGACGGTGCAGATGCCGTTCCAAGTCCAGCAATAGTAAAAATAGCGACAAGAGCGCAAGAAGGATCGACATACCAGCAAACTCCGAAGGTAATAATGACCATGAGGACCCAGCGATGGAGCAAGACGAGCCAGGACACGCCGAACCAAGTTCGGAACAGATGCCAAATCACAATGATCCAGAGGGACAAGTTCATAAAACCGGCCCAGGACAAGAAGACAGTCCGGACGATGATGCATTCACCATCCCGGAAGAATGCGTGGAACGAGATAACCTTCACCGAAAGCTTATGGCCACTACAAGAAGTCTAAAGATGTAGAAGCAATGGCTCAAAGCCGCACAGGAAACGCTCAATCGTAGATGGAATAAAGTGCTAGACACTGAAGAAAGATTCGGTGATGATCGCCATACAAAGAGCTATCCAAAACGCAAGCTACTGCCAGAATTCGACGACGAGGCCGCTCCACCAAAGAGTAACACGACCAGGAGGCCAGACGTACCATTTCATAACCGCAACAAACGGCTACCGACGCCGCGCACGATCTACGTAAGCACCAGGATAAGAAAGCTGGCGCAGCAAGGTCCATCTACGGTTCTAAAGGACACACCCTGGTGAGGGACTGTGGTCACCAAAACTATTATGCTAATCAAATACGAGTTCGGAACAAACACCGGACACAACAACAGCCGACGGTATGCCATAGCATGTCTAGATACAGAGGGGCCGCTCACCCCCTGTGCTTTATCGAAGAAGTACTGGACCATGAATTTCCACAGGGCTTTAAACCTATGAACATAGAGGCATACCACGGAACGACAGACCCAAGGGTCTGGATCGAGGACTTTATCCTGCATATACATATGTCCCGTGGGGATGAGCTCCACGCCATCAAATACCTTCCCCTAAAACTAAAGGGACCAGCTCGACACAGGTTGAAAAGCCTCCCCGAAAATTCAACTGGTTGTTGGGAGGAACTCGAGGACGCTTTCAGGGCCAATTTTCAAGGGACTTATGTCCGGCCTCCAGATACTGACGATTTAAGTCACATAATCCAACAACCCAGAGAGTCAGCCCGCAAGCTTTGGAATAGATCCTCATTAAGAAGAATCAAATTGTCAATTGTCCTGATGCCGAAGCCTTAGCGGCATTCAAATGCAGCATCTTTGACGAGTGGCTCACCAGACACCTCGTCCAAGAAAAACCAAGGACAATGGTAGCCCTAACAAGCCTTATGACCCGCTTTTGCGCGGGTGAAGATAGCTGGCTAGCCCGTAAAGGCACCAGCGACCCCAGCACATCCAAAATAAGGGATGGCAACGAGAAGCCACGGCGTAATAAAAACAAATGCCAAAACAAGGAAGAGAGCCCGGATAACACAATGGTTAATGCCGGATTCAGGGGCTCTCGACCTGATCAGCAAAAGAAGTCATTTAAAGGTAGTAAAGAGGGACCGTTCGGTCTGAATAGATTCCTAGACAGACTGTGCCAGATTCATGGCACCCCTGACAAACCTGCGAACCACACACACAGAGAGTGCTGGTTCTTCAAGCAGGCCGGCAAATTAAATGTTGAACACAAGGGAAGGGAAACACCAAGTGAAGATGAGGATGAACCTCGCCAGCCGAACACTGGGGGACAGAAAAAATTCCCGCCAGAGGTTAAAACAGTGAACATGATCCACGCTACTCACACGTCCATGAGAAGGCACGAACGCGCGCATAGAGACAAGCTCGATATAGAGCCCATCGTACCCACACCTAATTATTGGATGTCTTATCCGATCACCTTCGATCGCTTGGACGGCTGAACTAGTATTCGGCACGGAGGATCAAAGGCCTTGGTGCTTGACCCAATAATCGACAGATACCGTCTCACCCGTGTCCTCATGGACGGCGGCAGTAGTCTCAGTTTAATATACGGGGACACTGTCCGTAGGATGGGGATAAACCCATCTAGAATCAGCCAAAGCAACACCGCCTTTGAAGGGGTGATACCAGGCGTTGAAGCCTACGGCAGGGGCTCCGTCGTACTGGAGGTAACATTTGGCTCCTAGGCAATTCCAGAAGCGAGGAACTACTCTTCACCATCGCACCCTTCCAAAGCGGCTATCATGCATTGCTTGGAAGAACGGCCTTCGCCCGCTTCAACGCATTACCGCACTATGGCTACCTTATACTCAAGATGCCTGGTCCACGTGGCGTCATCACCGTTAACGGAATCATAGAGCGCTCTTCACGTGCAGAGGAACACGCGACGGCCCTAGCGGCCGGACTATAAGCGGTCTCCAATATTAAAAAACATGACAGGTCATTAAAATACCACAGACACGGTTAGACGAGTCCGGTCGCCCGGATAAAATTGAATAAGGGCACCGTATATGTAATCCCATAGCGGACACCAGGGGCTATAAATATTTAATAAAGCCCCACACTTGGCTCAACCTTATTGGTAGGCCAAACATCTTACACTTTTATTATCCATCGCATACTTACGTTGTACTCTCCTACGAGTTCTCTTTTTCACAGACAACGTTCACGTGATACCCTTCCAGGATACGGCACAACGGAGACAAAGGCGCAGACGTGCACCAAGGCCCCGCTCAACAAGTTTCTTTTTAGATTAAGCCCATGTGTAAACCTTTTCTATTGCCTCTTGTTGTTTAACCATCCCACGGGTTCCATACCCACAGAGGATACTGCCGTTATTGGCATTTTCACCATGACAGATCAACGCACGTACCTGGAAACACAGGGTTTATAATGAATGGGCATTCTTGAGCCCATCATTGGTTATAAAAGTCCGAATACCTTCGGGAGTATTCGACGTCACGAGTTTGGCCTTATATGCATCAGCTCCGAATCATGTCTTTGGTCAAATGTTGGGTTTTCCCGGCTCCTGGGTTTGCCGCCTTACGTTCCGTTATTATCGGCTAAGGTGGCCAAAGGAGAACTACTGCGATTGTGCCCTGGTTATTCCGGATGAGCACCTCAGTAGAGAAAGCCGAAAACTGACTGTCATGATGCAGCAAGAGACTGTTCAACCACTCGAATACTCACCAGAATCTTTAGGATTCCTCCGCATTAATGAAGGGCCGTTTCCCGGCCATGTACATACGCGCCCGTATTCGGATGAACGCGAAGGTACCAGTGGCTACATAGTAGCCCCACCGTTAGACTCCCACGGCTAAGCGAAAGTGTTACAGCTATATAGTCCGGTTGCCTAGTTCGACGTGCGATCACCTCCTTAATGGACCAAGACGTTGGATCAAGTGTGATTAAGCATATTTTTCGCGAACACCCCCGCTTTGTATGCGTGGGGGCTGAAGCCAACGACTGCTAACTTTTAGATTACATATATATATATATATATATATATATATATATATATATATATATATATATATATATATATATATAAACGGCCGCACAGGGGACACAATCATATTTTTGGGCAAACAGTATAAATATAGCCTCATAATCAAAATAAACATTGTTTTTACAATGATTCGATTCATCACTCGAACAAGACATTCTTCGAGCACTGCACCTCTATTAGGCGGGCACCTTCTGTGACCTGCGCCAAGTAGTGCTTGGCTGGATATTGGCCCCCCGCCGGATCATGGGTCGCTATAATGGTGGTCTCCATCTCCGTCCAATAGGCTTTAACGCGGGCAAGAGCCATTCCCGCACCCTCTATGCACGCCGACCTTTTCATGGCATCGATCCGAGGCACGGCCCCAAGGAATTGTTGCACCAAACCAAAGTAATTGTCCGGCTTAGGCCCCTTTGGCCAAAGATGGTCTAGTATAGACCGCATTACAAGCCCGAACAACATGTGAAGTTCCGCTACAGCAGCCATCTTGTCACTTAACGGCAGCGGGCGAGTGGGAGCATTGAATTGCGACCAGAAAAGCTTCTCCACTTCCTTATCACCCTGATCCTCGAAGAACTTGGCAGCATCAGCTGTACTCTTCGCCATATCCGCATACACGTCCGCATGACTCCAACGTCCATCCAGGGGAGCGTACTTCGGATCAAAAAACTTCGTCCGCGGCAAGTAGGAGCCCCCAGCCGCAATTTTACCGGCCTGTTGAAGCTCCTCCCACGCACCCCTGAGCTCGGACCGTATTTCCTTGGTGGCATTAAGTGCCTTGTTCAGGTCGGCCGAATTATCCTTATGCTCCTTTTTAAGGAGCTCATACCGGTCAGCGATATTTTTTAACTCCACAGCCATTTCGGCTATCTTTTCCTCGCTTCGGCGATGAGCAGGCTGTTCTGCTCTCAAATCTTTGGCCGCTTTTAGGGAAGCCGCATTGCTAACCCGAGCTTCCTCCTTGGCCTGGGCAAGTTCCGCCCTCAGGGCCTCCACGGCAGCAGCACCATCTGCAGTCCAAACATATTACGTTAATATCATGCCGCCCTCATAATTTCCTATACAAAGGAAGGCAGAGCACATACCTTGTGATTTGTCCAGCCGCTCGTTCACCAGCGTGATATCAGCATCAATCCATCCAATCTGCCTCGTCAGTTCGGCAACTTCAACGGACTAGTCGGCGGCCGAACCCACAGGTACCTGCACGTATTTACAAAGCAATCATTGATTTATGATCCCCTGTTTGCCGCCTAGGGCGGGCAACCAGAGTCTCAGGGGCTACTATCTATATGGAGCACACCTAGCGCGTGCCTCACAGCCAAAAAGTAGTGTATTCTTCACTACATACCTCAAAGCCTCTGAGCAGGCTTGTAAATGCTTCATTCAAACTGCTTGTAGCGGATGAAATCTTCTTGAGCACCGCGCTCATTAATGAGCGGTGCTCCTCTGAGAGTGTAGCTTGCTCCAGTAGGCCTGTCAGTAGATCCGGTCGGACATTGAACTATGCCGGACCCTTCCCATCGCCCCTCGTGGGAGCCAAACGCTCCGGGCTCACGGCAGCTGACGTATTGGCCTCCGCCTTCGGCAGATCCGGACTCCTCCGTGACGACACCTTGGTCGCCCGCTTCATGAGTCGGAGAGGTGGGTGGGATCTCGCTCTCCATCATCTCCGGAGGAAGGTCCCCCGAAGACGAACTCTGTTGAGAAGAGCTCCTAGCAGGACTGCAAAAGACGAATCCTGGTCATTGATCTAGGAGAAACACAGTACCTTCGGATTAACGATTGACTTACAGCTCGGTCGAGGGCTGGCCCGTTGGCGGGCATGACGCGGTGAGGATGCCCGTTGGGGTAGGGCCCCCTGGGGATACCTTTTTCCCTGGTTTGGGCATCTCTGTCTCCAAGTCTTCGAAGGCAGCCCTCTTCTTCCCGCGCGGGGAGGAGGCCTTAGCCTCCCCTTCCCGACTATCCTCCTTAAGGGAGGTAACAATTCCCCCGGTTCGGATGCGTAGCGTGTGGAGTTCGGTTTCTTCGTTCTTCCCCTTGTCTTTCCCTGAGGGCATTCTGCTGAGTACCCGGTCAAGCATCTTGGCCATGGTGGGACCAAGCGAGCCTTCGGGAAGTGGCACCGGTCACCTTATTCTCTCCGCCTTGCTGAGCCATTCCTGGCCACGAATGATTTTTAGAATAAACAATTATGACGAATACAAAACAAGGTGTTCGGTATCAAGGTTACTTACTCGGGTATCTAGTCGGTTGCAGCTTAGGCCTGCATCCTTGGTGGTGTCCAGACACTCTACTTTTGGTCCGAAGAATAATTTGCACATCCCTTCGAGCTTCAAGACGAAGAAGTACTTAACAGTCCGCGGACCCTCTGGATTGAACTCCCACATCCGGAGAGGCCGGCGTTGGCACGGCAACATCCGTCGGATTAACATCACTTGCATTATGCTGACAAGATTAATGTCCCTCTCAAGAAGCTCCCGGATGCGATTCTGCAGTGCTAGGACGTCGCCAGCAGGCCCCCAATTCCGTCCCACATCGGTCCAAGACGCTAGTTGTGACGGAGGGCCCAAGCGGAACTCGGGGGCAGCCACCCACTTTGTGCCTCTGGGAGCTTGACATAAAACCACCTCCGTTGCCATACATGGGATACTTCTGGGAAAGAACCCTCTAGCCATGGGGCATCGGCGTTCCTTCTTATTACGGCACCTCTGCACTCCGCATGTCGCCCCTCGATCATCTTCAGCTTCACATTGAAGGTCTTGAGCCATAAGTCGATGTGTGGGGTGACATGGAGGAAGGCCTCGCACACTATAATGAACGACGAGATATGGAGGATGGCGTCCGGAGCTAGATCATGAAAATCCAACCCATAATAGAACATGATCCCCCTCACAAAAGGATCGAGGGTGAGGCCCAAGCCACAGAGGAAGTGAGGAACAAACACGGCACACTCATTGGGCTCCGGTGTAGGGACGACCTGCCCTGGAGCAGGAAGCCTGTGCTGTATGTCGGCTGTCAGATATCCGACATCCCTAAGCTTCGCAATGTCCTCCTTTTGAGTCGAGGAGGCCACCCACCGGCCTTGAGGGTTGGATCCGGACATATTGGAGGATCTGGGGTGTTGGAGCTTAGGTCTCGGGTGTTAGAACTCAAGGTGCGAGAAGGCGCGAGGGAGGTAGAAAAGAGGCATAGGCCTCGACCCCTTTATAAAGGGGGTGAATATCAAGAGTCCTAAGCGTGACCGCTTGAGGCTTATCTAAAAACACACGGAGTTATACCAACGGTCGTCGTGGGGTCACGCACATCCTCATTAATGAAAGATCCCGTAATAAGAGGAACACGATCTCTGTTGTGGCAGGACGTGCCAGTAAAACCACGTCGCAACACGAGTCGAGGTGGGGCAAGAAACGCTGGTTCGCGTTGGACCAGGCCATGATGCAAGGGCACGACGTATGAAGATTGCCAGCGGATTAGATTTATGCTATGTACCCTACAATGGTATGTGAAGATTATCTCGCAGATCCGGACACGGTCTAAATGTTCGATAATTACTTTGGAGTATTCGGAGATGGAACCCACCTTGCAATGCCGAAGACAAGACTATGCACCGGACTCATCATCATTGAAGCCTGGTTCAGGGGCTACTGAGGGAGTCCTGGATTAGGGGGTATCCGGACAACCGGACTGTATACATCGTCCAGACTATTGAAGCCTGAAGATACAAGACTCAAGACTTTGGCCCGTGTCCGGATGGGACTCTCCTTGGCGTGGAAGGCAAGCTTTGCGATCCGGATATTATGTTTCCTTCCTTGTAACCGACTCCATGTAAACCCTAGCCCTCTCCAGTGTCTATATAAACCGGAGAGGTTGGTCATTAGAACGCCGATCACAATTACAATCATACCATCATAGGCTAGCTCTTAGGGTTTAGCCTCTACGATCTCGTGGTAGATCTGCTCTTATACTACTCATATCTTCAATATTAATCAAGCAGGAAGTAGGGTTTTACCTACATCGAGAGGGCCCGAACCTGCGTAAACATTGTGTCCCTTGCTTCCTGTTACCATCAGCCTAAGACACACAGATCGGGACCCCCTACCCGAGATCCGCCGGTTTTGACACCGACACCCGCCATTGTAGGTGGCTAGTCCGGCTCGGACGGGGACGAGATATGCAGGCGGGAGAAACCCCTGGGTCTGCAACTCCACAAACCGGCGGTGGGATAAGGTGCACTTCACCCAATCACCTGGCTTAGCGCTGTGGGAGCGAGAGGAGGAGCTGCAAGGGCCGGCCATGATGGGATGGTTTTCTTGGGAGCGCTCTGATGAATCCTCGCTTGGGGAAGATGGTGTGATTTTATATCTGAGGATCCATGTCTCTTTAATAGATGATTTACTAACATGGTCAGGGTGGCAAATGTACAAATGCCTCGACTTCTCGCATTCGCTGGACACATGGAGGCTGCCATTATTAAAGTACAGAAGCCGAGGAGTGCAACATTAATGGGAAGCCGGACACTACTCGTTACAAAAGGTACTCTGGATTTGGAGAAGAACCTTCCTTGCAATGCCGAAGACAATTTGCATGCCGGACTCGTCGTCATTGAAGCCTGGTTCAGGGGCTACTGAGGGAGTCCTGGATTAGGGGGTACTCGGACAGCCGGACTATGTACTTGTGCCGGACTGTTGGACTATGAAGATACAAGATTGAAGACTTTGTCCCATGTCCGGGTGGGACTCTCCTTTGCGTGGAAGGCAAGCTTGGCAATTCGGATATGTAGATTTCCTTCTCTATAACAGACTCTGTGTAACCCTAGCCCCCTCCGATCTCTATATAAACCGGAGGGTTTAGTCCGTAGGACAACAACAATCATAATCATAGGCTAGCTTCGAGGGTTTAACCTCTACGATCTCGTGGTAGATCAACTCTTGTAATACTCATATCATCAAGATCAATTAAGCAGGAAGTAGGGTATTACCTGCATAGAGAGGGCCCGAACCTGGGTAAACATCGTGTCCCCCGCCTCCTGTTACCATTAGCCTTAGACGCACAGTTCGGGACCCCATACCCAAGATCCGCTGGTTTTGACACCGACACCAGTATCAAGCGGACTAAAAACACGGTCTTCAAATAAAATAGTGCTAACTCTTGGTGGAGATAGCACCCCGGCTGTACATGCACAAGAACCAACCCTACCACACATAACCCAAACTCTCGCAGATTGTACCCCTACTGCGATGGACAAAGAACCAGCTTCACCCAATCTAACCCCAACCCCAGCCGATAGCAACCCAGTTCCTGTTGACACAGCGCCATCTCCACCACAGAGCTCCCAAACATGAGAAGTTAGTAAGGCAGCTCCAGTGCCCAAAGGGCCAGTACTATCACGGTGAACCCCAACTCCACCAGTTAGTACGCCTATTCCTGTGGAGGAAGCACAACCAACTAGTCGTAGTTTAGCATCTATCGCATTTGATGTTGTTAAATCGTATGTGCGTATCTTCCCATCTTGGAAATATTATACTGAAGATGAAGGAAAATGCCAGTTGCAAGTGTTTGTCCAGGAGTTATGTGTAAGTAATGTTATTCATGGCAATTACTTTGCTTTGTCCCATACATCCTACCTCCATGATGGTTATAATACAGCAAATTTTCCCATTTTTCTTTATAGAGAAGGACCGATTTGGAAACTCAGGATGAGGTAACCTGTGCTAATACCTCTGCTATCTTCAAGAATGCTTGGTGGCAGTATCAGAATTACCTGAAGAAAACGTACTTCACCGGCAAAGAAACTCATCAAATTCCCTTACGTTCTCCTGAGACACATTTACTGGACGATGACTGGGAATGCCTTGTTCTGTACTGGTCCAGAACCAAGAATGTGGTAAGGTCTATGAGCTCATTTTCTATTTTTAAGTATTATATTCTTGCGTCTTACTGTACTATGTTCATGTAGAACAAGTGCCCAAACCTGAAGAACAACTGTTCTAATTTAAGATTCCATTTCTATCATAGTTCAAAAAAGCGCTAGGCGTTAATTGTGCATTTTGCCACCGCCTTACGCTTTACTGACCAAAGCGCACGCTTATGCGCAGTTATGCACAGATTAAGCGTAGTTATGCCCAATGCGTTTTGCCAACTCCTAGAGCCTAGGCGCGCCTTTTTTAACTATGATTGCTTTGCTCTTGTATCACTGTATTTACTCATACAAACTTATTTTTAAATTGAAGGATCCAATCGAAACTCCAATGGCATAGCAGGTATGTTCACGCATGTTTCTTTAATAGGTTTGCTCTTATCAATAGCTCTATTGACTTCAATTTTAATTGTGTATACAGTTGACTTTCATATCATGCACATTACTAGCATCACAACAGAGCCAATAGTGTTGTTGTACATGTAGACCCGTGGTACCCATCTGAAATCTTGTTGTGCCGTGTAGTTTCCCATGCTTTGTATTCTTTCACTGCTGCTTTGTCTTGAACTGGTATGATTTGAACCGTGTCTCTATTTTGATTTGGCAAGACAATGTAGTGACCATAGGACATAGATATATGTTTGTTTGATGCTTTTATTATGTACTAGTACTTGGCAATAGAAGACTTGGTAGTTTAATCATGTGCGCCTTACTAATGAACTGGTTCACCAAAATGAGTTTCATATACTAGTACATGCTAAACTTGCTATGTGTCTGCTTGTTTCTTCTTTTAGAATGCTGACAGAATATTGGGGAAGAGCGCCTTATTAATAAATGGTAAAGGAAGTAATGCAGATAAGGTTCAGGATAGTGACACATCCTTGTTGGTCTCTAAAAAAGCTGATAAAACAGCTAAGGAAGACTATATTGAAGATAGCGAGACAACCCCAAAGTCCTGTCTTGGTTTAGTGTTTGATTTACTGGCCACTACCGCTTGCACAAGCTATTCAAACTCACTGCCTGAATCAGTTCGGTTTCTTAAGTATCAACTACAAGCTGAAAGACATCGATCAATTGTGCCGCGACAAGAAGCGGAAGGACTGTGGAAGTCCCGGGAGCGTTCAGATGCATACTTTCTGGTGCAACAGCGAGCTTTGGAGGATTTTAGCGCCAAACAGGACAAAGCTAATAAGCTTGCTAGGCTTATCGCTTGCATGGTGGATACCCAGGATAACATTTCTTGAGCTCTTCTTAAGTTGTTTCAGTTATGCTCTTGTTTTGCTGCCGCACTTATTTGCACTAGTGGCCAATTTTGACGTCCAGTGTATGTAATATGCTGCTTTGTTCCCTATATTTGCACTGGTGGCAAACTTTGATGCCCAGTGGATGTAATATGTGTAATAGCGGTAATAGGCTAGTGTTAATTGCTTGCTTATTTATTTCCTTATTGTCTTGTTTAGTTGTTTGCTTGTAGTCACTGCAGTTCTTTTTTTGTGTTTTTCTAGTGGCCACAATAGCCTATTTTTGGTAACTAGGCGAAAATAATCATGGCAACACATGGACTGTTGTAACCATGGGCCTCCTGCGGGCCGTATGATCCATGGGCCTTCTTCGGGTTGTAGGATCCATTGGCCTTCTATACGGGCCATAGGATCCATTGGCCTTCTATACAGGCCTTAGATCCATGGCCCTTCTACGGGCCGTAGGGTCCATGGGCCTTCTACGGGCCGTATGATCCATGGTCCTTCTACGGGCCATACGATCCATAGGCCTCATACGAGCCGTAGGATTCATGGGCCTTCTACGGGGTGTATCATCATTTCGCCAATCATGGGTCGTACTATTTGTGGACCATAACAGGCCATTAATAGGCCGTATTTGGTAACTCTATGAAAACAGCCCAAAGGTTTTTTTACATGAAGACGGCCCAACGTATTAATGGTCCACAAACGGGCCGACTATGTAGCGAGCAGACCTCAAACGGTCTGACCTCTGTGCATTAGTGTCATCCCTGGATCGGTAATGCTGACACGCACAGTACTTGAAGGATTTATAACAGAGTAGCAATCACACACTTATTACATCGAATGTCTCAAAAGAGAACTTATTACAATAAATAAGGCTTAAGGCCATCTAAAATGATAACAGCGGAAGGCTTGGAAGATAAAGTGAGTCCATCAACTCCAACGGCATCACTGAGTGAAAGATCATGACCTAAGGCACCTTACTCGTTGTCTGAAAAGTCTGCAACATGAACATTGCAGCCCGAAAACGGGTTAGCACATGGAATATGCTGGCAATGTAACACATAAAGAGTAATGAACAGAATAAAGCTACCACTACATGCATATATGGTTGGTGGAAATCTCTATGGTTACAGTTTTGCATAAAGCCAATTTTTTCCTACAACAAAGGAATAAATTTTATTTAACTATCATGGTGGTTGTTAAACATTGAGAAGGTTCACCCAACTCAATCCCAATTAAGCATCAACATTAAACCCAACAAATTTAAATTAAGTAACATGATGAGATTCACATGATAATCCAAGTACTAGATACTCAAAACGACCATAACCGGGGACACGACTAACCATGATTAGTTTGTACACTCTGCAGAGGTTTGCGCACTTTTCCCCACAAGACTCGATCTCCTTCAGTGGAGTTCTCGCACTACATGTTGTTTGAGAAACGGATGACCGAGACATAGTCTTTCAGAAGCGTTAGCACCTTACGATGGGTAGATAGTACCACCTACATCCCCTACATCTGCTAGTCTACCACTGTAAGAGTTCACACGACTTAATCAACTATGCTAGAGCCCATAGTAGCTTGCGGCTGCACACGGAAGTTTCTAGCATGAAAAATCTCATGATCCCCTTTGAGCCTGGGTAGCGGTCCATAGGAGAATCACACGGTACCCCGGGAATTTCTAGAAAATACAGGCAACACTGGGTTCCCCAGGTGCCTCAACCCACCCAGATGTGTATTAAAGTTGCCACATTAAAATGAACCATTAATTAACAATACTCACATCTGTCATAGAAATACACTCACCCAATCCACGTCTACTAGCATAGCATAGCAATATAAGCAAACATAGAAGTTACTCCCAAAGGTTTGATAATAAACAAGACAATAGGTACTACCTCATCTACCAAAAACCCACATGTTAATTAGATCCTAATCATGCAATTATTTGAGGATTGATTTAATGCAATAAAACTTGGTAGCAAAGAGGTATGGTCAAAGTGTTACTTGCCTCGCTGATGATCCGTGAAACCTAGAGACTCGTAGTAGCACGCTGCGCACTCCGGGTACTCTATCGCAAACAAACAAGCATACAATAAGAACTCATCTAATGCACAGGTAAAACTCAAATAAGAGAACCTAACCAGAAAGTTCAACTTAAGAACTCTGGTTTGCAAAAAGAATCAAATCAAACGAAGCAACGAAACTCAAACGGCGAAAGAAACAAGCTTCGTTTACTAATATGGACCTAAGTCAAATTTTACAGTAACAAAAACTTGTTTGAGTTGGATAAATAGAAAGAGGGTTTCAAGATGACACTCTGGGCGCTTGAATCGCCTAATTTCAATAAACGAGCGAAAAGTTATACTAAAATGAAAATCGGATCAGAAATCGCGATCGAAAATAATCGCGAAAAACCCGAGAAAAAGAAAAACCGACAAACAGGCTAACGAACGAACGTTCGCTGTCTGCGGCTAAACGGTGAAAACCGGTCATTAAAACGAACATACGGACGAACGTCTGCAAAATAAATAAACCGACAGAAAAACCGATCTAACAAAAAATAAACCGGAATTAAAAAAATGGATCTAGATCTAGGGTTTACCGAAATAAACCGAAAATAAAAATGGTGGCGGCGGCGGTCAACTCCGGCGGCGGCGGCGGCGTCTCCAGCGGCGGCGGGGTCCGGCGGCGGCAGCGGGGCGCGGCGCCGGCGGCGACGGGCGGCGTGGGCGGCGGCCGCTAGGGTTCGGGGGGGCGGGGTGGGTTGGGCGGTGGTGTGGGCTGTGGGGCAGGGGGGCGCGGCTTATAAATCCCCCTAGGCGGAGTCCTGATCGGGTACGGCCCGGAGCCGGTTCACTTTTTTTTAAATAATTCGGACGTGCAGAAAAAGAAAGAAAAGAAAATACTAAACGGACTCCAAAAATCCTGAAATATATTTTTCCCTTCCTCTAAAAATAAGCCGGACAAGATGAACATTTATTTGGGCCTAAAATGCAATTTTGAAAAACGTGCATTTATCCTAATTCAAATAAAATAGCGATAAAACTCCGAAATAAAATCTTATTTGATTTTAATATTAAATCTCCAATACTTCTTTATTTTGGGAAAGTCATTTTATTCCCTCTCTCTTATTTTTATCAAAGAAATATACGAAGATAAAATAATTAAAACCAAAAGATCCTCTTTTCAAAATTTGAGAAAAACTCAAATATGAAATAACGAAATCCCCAACTCTCTTTGTGGGTCCTTGAGTTGCGTAGAATTTCTAGGATCTAGCGAAAATGCAATAAAATATGATATGCAATTATGGTCTAATGTATAACATTCCAAATTGAAAATTTGGGATGTAACGGATTGTAACGACGGGCTGAATTTGGCCCACAAGCAGAAAATGACAGTAACAGGCCGTATGTAACCGAATGTTGCAGATGAGCCCAACAATCAATGGGCCCTAAGAAGGCCGAAAGATAACTTGGGCTGGAAACGGCCCAATGGAATAACATGCCGTTAATGGGTATAAAGTGATACACTCTTCATTACGAGCCAGTTTCACCACGGGCCGTTAATGGGCCAAGAGTTACAAAGGGCCTCATATGGGCCGAAAGAAGTCATGGGCCACACATGGGCCGGAAGTTAAAATGGGCTGGAATCATATTGGACGGCCCAGATGACGCTACTGGGCCTAATTAGTAGAGGTCGTAACGGGCCCTGGGTTAATGGGCTGTAAATGGGTTATATGCGAACAGGCCGTTAACAGGCTTTCCATGGGCCGGTCTGCCACCTTTTGACCAAGTCAAATGGGCCAGCCTTTTCATAGGAATGGGCCTCTGTTGGGCCGTGCCACGTGTCTTCGTATCATAGGCGCCTTCGGTCCAATGAGTGGATGACATCTATCCCAACGGTGAGCCGACACATGTTTCCTCTAGCCAATGATGATTTTACACGTGGAAAATCCCCATTGGTGGGGGCTGTTAATGAGTTATCGGATCCAAAACCGGACCCGATAGCTTAACGGCGTTCCGTTACGATGGATGCCACGTGTCGGTCACCCTTGACGAAAGCACTTCTGTGATGCGCGATTTATCGTCATGGAAGTGGACACTTCCGTGATGATAATTTTGGTAATGTCATGGAACACTTCTATGACAGCACATGTATGACTATCTTGATTCTGTCATAAAATCTTCATGGATGTACATGCATGACAAAAAATGCGACCTACTGTGACAAACACGTATCATCGCGGAAGTGTATTTTTTTTTGTAGTGATGGCCCGGGCCAACACCTAGCCGGATTACCATTGTACCCCTGGGGGGGTAGGCCTATATAAACCCCCAGGGCACCCATGCAAAGGGTTCAGCCTCTTAGATAACACACACACACCTATAGAGAGAGGAGTAGAGCTAGCCTAGCCCTTCTTCCTTCTCAAGCCGAACAGCTCAAGGAGCAAGCTTGTAGCTACTTGTTGATGTAGTGATCATGCGGAGACCCCGCAGAGCAGGATTATGGGTGTTATCTCGTAGGAGAGCCCCGAACCTAGGTAAGATGCGTCGGCGTACGTGTTTACGCCTTATCCCATTTCCAGGCACCGGCGATGTCTTACTAGCCCCCACCATGATAAGCCATCCTTTTGCATATGTCGCGCCAAACCCCCGACACTAGGGTTACACATGGTCGATTGCCACCTAAGGACTACATACTGAATCTAGCGGACCTTCTCCGAGTACATGCCAAGTGCTCGATGAAGCTTGATACACATAGGTTAGAGGACCCTGGAGTCCTTCCTTATTAACGGGCCGTCAGTTCGGCCCATGGACTAGGCCGGGACCTCCTAGTCCAGGACACCATCAGTAGCCCCCGAACTTGTCTTCGGAGCTGAGGTTCATAATCTTCTTCTGGTATTGTATTCGGTTAGGAATCTTTGGCTCGACAGGCAAGTTCTTATTCCCTCTTTGGAGTCTTCAACTCGAACATAGAGCTCTCTTCGGCCCTGGTCCCACCATGCGCCATCTCGAGCGTCGTGCCGCCTGGGGAATTGGGCTACCTTAATGGAAGGACATCGAGGCGTTCCCTTTTCTAGCTTTATTTAACCAGTACCTAAGCCACGACCAAGCACATCTTGGCTCTCCCCCTTTCATCGCTCAATGCCATTTCCCCCCTCCAAAGTCAAGCTTAAGGAGTTCCAGCAATGGCGAACGCCCCCACAGCCCCCTCAAGGGAGACTGGGGAAGCTGCTCTATCACACGCCTCCAATTGAATCGATTCTCCACTCAGGGATACCTGCTGGATACAGACTTGGCTTCGACCCGTCCGAGCCTAATATCGGTAGACGGGCATACATACACCGACAACCATCCCATCCCTCATGGGGATGAGTGGGTATGCCTTGTTCCTTTCCTTCTCCGTGGCCTAGAATTCCAATCCATCCCTTCCTTTGCGACTTGCTTGAGTTTCATGAAATTCAACTCCACCACTTGACCCCCAACTCCATCTTGCACATCGCGGGGTTCATTTCCCTCTGCGAAATGTACCTCAGATGGGAGGCCCACTTTGGACTGTGGAGGAGATATTTCTGTGTGATGCCCTGTTACGGAGATGGGAAATTGCACAAGGTAGAAGCCGCCGAGGTGTGCAGAATAGCCGGCTATCCCGCCGGCACCTCTCGAGAAGATGACATGTGGGTGTCCGAGTGGTTCTATATGGCCGATATGTCCTTGCATGACCCAGCTCGGCGCGGGCTCCCGCCCTTCTCTTCGGATCCTCCGAAGAAACTTTATAACTGGAGGCAACCCAGCACTTCTCAAAAGGATGATACTGACGTGATGCGTCTCGCAGCTAAGGTGAGATGTCTGACAAATACATACCTCACTATTATAGATGTGATGGCAATGGCCATCGACCGAAGAGTCCAGCCTCTTCGCCACAGACATTATCCATTGTGTATGTATAACGGGACTAACGATGCCACTCGTTCAAGCCGGAGAGGCTTTGAAAATGATGCGGCCTTAAGTGCAACCATAACTGGCATATACAAGGGTGAAGTCGTGGACTTCGCAAAGAGGAAATTCATAGATGGCCTATCTTACTACAATCCTGGCGATAGAGTAAGTCTTCACAAGCATTTTTATCCATCCGAGATATACACTATATTTCCTCTAAATAGTCGAGGTGTTTGGCCAACAATGGAGGCGCTAGGTCGAGGAGTTGAAGTGCCCCGTGCCTGAGCCAGGGATGTACCATTGAAACGACGCCCCCGTTTTTCATGAGGACGAGGAGTTATCCACCATATCTGAGGAAGGAACATTCTTTCAAGAGAGCATTGATGGTTCCAAAGTAGCTATCATCCTAGATCTTCTGAGGACATGACCATCCTCGTCGGTAAAATCTGTTCCCATTTCTTCTCAAAAGAGAACTTCCACCCCGAGCACCCTGACTCCTCTTTAATTGCTACACAGGGTGTCCCTCAACAAGGAGCGGCCATGGATATAGAGCAGAACGTTCCCCTCATGAATAGGTAATCTTTTTAGCATTACTCATTTCTAGGATATTAAGTATTCACCTGCCTGATTACTCGTTTTCCTGCGCAGGCGGTCCACCTAAGCGCCGCTAAATGAAGGGGCAAACAATTCGGCCCCAGGATTAGGTGGAGAGCCGTTCTTCACCTCCAGAAATGTTCCCGAAGTACCTCAGCCGGCTAGTTCGGGAACCTGCTCGGCTACTACTTTTGAGGTTGAAAGTGCAATGAACCATCGACACCGAAAAGCTGTTTTGAGGAGCTCTACCTTACCAGCCAAGAATTCAATGCCCTTAGCTCGGTGGATGCCTACCTCGATGCTGCTTGTACTATCTTTGAGAAGGCGATGGACATCTTGACCAACGGATTGAGGTATTTTCCCTTTGAATTCGCTTTCTTCATAAACGAATCACGCCCGACCGCAGTTATCTATACACCGAAGGTCTTTCTTGAAGGGAGAACAAAACTAGCGTACAAGCAGTATCCCCCAAGACACTAGTCGGATGGCACATCCGACTGGTGAATTTTAGGTGCAAGATAAGATAGCGTAAACATAGAGTCCAGTAGGCCCCAAGCCATGGTGTGGACACAGGTGACCATATGGAGGCTTGATAAAACGTGTTGTAAATTCATAGTTATCTCAGGAGAGGAGTAGAAAGTTGTCCGAGGAGTTGGCCCAGACCAAGGCACAACTAGGTACTTCTGAAGCCAAAGTAGCATAGATCAAAACCTTTACCAGGGAAGCGCATGGTAAGTGCACCTTGTCTGTGAGAAATTCTTATAAGGGACGCGAAGTCCCCGTTAAAGTATTATCTTTCCATAGCAGCGGAAGTCATTGGTCAATTGGTGGACTTGAAGTAGGCCCATGAAGACCTATTGTATGCCGAATCGCAAATACAAGTTGGCCA
The DNA here is from genome assembly GCA_963921465.1 of Triticum timopheevii. Classification (NCBI taxonomy): domain Eukaryota; kingdom Viridiplantae; phylum Streptophyta; class Magnoliopsida; order Poales; family Poaceae; genus Triticum; species Triticum timopheevii. The sequence continues at coordinate 177,782,560 of OY997272.1, forward strand.
TCCTGTTTCGACCCGATGCAAGGAAGAGGCGAATGCGCTGAAAGCGAAAAATGAACAACAAGCCCGAGAAATTGAGCGACTGAGGGCTCAACTGGCTGTTGCTGTGTCTAAAGACCAGTAGAGTGGTGAAGCTGTGTTCAGTAAGTTCTTCTAGCATTATAAAAAAAGGATTGCTTGACACGATAGCATGACCGCTCCGAACTAACATTTGCTTCGCCTAGTGCTGCTGACAGGTCAGCATAAATAGCCCCTCAGCATCGCATCAAAGTTCGCACTTGTGCAGTTGCTACCCCTTGAGCTTGCGTTGATTTTTTCCTTGAAGAGGAAAGGGTGATGCAGCAAAGTAGAGTAACTATTTCCCTCAGTTTGAGAACCGAGGTATCAGTCTAGTAGGATACAACGCACAAGTCACCGAATACCTGCACAAACAATCAACAACTTGCACCCAACACGATAAAGGGGTTGTCAATCCCTTCACAGTTATTTGCAAAAGTGACATCTGATAGAGATAGATAAATGGTAAAGTAAATATTTTTGGTGTTTTCAGTTTATAGATCGGAAAGTAAAAGATTGCAATATAGTAGATAGGAAACTAGTATGATGTAAAAGAGAATTTATATGGTGGAAAAGAGACCCGGGGGCCATAGTTTCACTAGTGGCTTCTCTCAAGACAACAAATATTATGGGTGCCGAACAAATTACTGTCGAGCAATTGATAGAAGAGTGCAAAGTTATGACGATATCAAAGGTAATGATCATGAACATAGGCATCATGTCCGTGTCAAGTAGACCAAAATGAGTCTACATCTACTACTATTACTCCACACATCGATCGCTATCCAGCATGCATCTAGAGTATTAAGTTCATAAAGAACGGAGTAACGCATTAAGTAAGATGACATGATGTAGAGAAATTAACTCAAGCAATATGATGAAAACCCCATCTTTTTATCCTCGATGGCAACAATAAAATACATGCCTTGCTGCCCCTACTGTCACTGGGAAAGGACACTGCAAGATTGAACCCGAAGCTAAGCACTTCTCCCATTGCAAGAAAAACCAATCTAGTAGGCCAAAATAAACTGATAATCCGAAGAGACTTGCAAAGGTATCAAATCATGCATATAGGAATTCAGAGAAGACTCAAATATTATTCATAGATAATCTGATCATAAATTCACAATTCATTGGATCTCGGCAAACACATCGCAAAAGTATATTACATCGAATAGATATCCAAGAACATCGAGGAGAACTTGGTATTGAGAATCAAAGATAGAGAATAAGCCATCTAGCTACTAGCTATGGACCCGTAGGTCTGTAGTAAACTACTCACGCTTCATCGGAAGGGTAATGGTGTTGATGTAGAAGCCGTCCATGATCGAATCCCCCTCCGGCAGGATGCCGGAAAAGGCCCCTATATGGGATCTCATGGGAACAGAAGGTTGCGGCGGTGGAAAAGTTGTTTCGTGGCTCCCCTGGATGTTTTTGGGGTATAAGAGTATATACGGGCGAAGGAACAAGGTCAGGAGACCCACAAGGGGCCCACGAGGCAGGGAGCACGCCCTACCCCCTGGGTGCGCCCTCCACCCTCGTGGCCGCCTCGTTGAGTCTCCGACTTCATCTGCAAGTCTCCTGGTTTGCTTTTGGTCCAAGAAAGACCATCATGAAAGTTTCATTCCATTTGGACTCCGTTTGGTATTCCTTTTCTGCAAAACTCTAAAACAGGCAAAAAAAGAGAAACTCGCACTGGGGTCTCGGTTAATAGGTTAGTCCAAAAAATAATATAAAATAGCATATAAATGCATATTAAACATCCAAAACAGATAATATAATAGCATGGAACAATAAAAAGGTATAGATACGTTGGAGACGTATCAAGCATCCCCAAGCTTAATTCCTTCTCGTCCTCGAGTAGGTAAATGATAAAAACAGAATTTTTGATGTGGAATGCTACCTAACATATTTATCCATGTAATTCTCTTTATTGTGGCATGAATGTTCAGATCCGAAAGATTCAAAACAAAAGTTTAACATTGACATAAAAATAATAATACTTCAAGCATACTAACAAGGAAATTATGTCTTCTCAAAATAACATGGCCAAAGCAAGCTTATCCCTACAAAATCATATTGTCTGGCTATGCTCCATCTTCGTCACACAAAATACTCAAATCATGCACAACCCCGGTTTCAGCCAAGCGATTGTTTCATACTTTAGTATTCTCAAACTTTTTCAACTTTCACGCAATACATGAGCGTGAGCCATGGACATAGCACTATAAGTGGAATATAATGGTGGTTGTGGAGAAGACAAAAAGATGGAGATAGTCTCACATCAACTAGGCGTATCAACGGGCTATGGAGATGCCCATCAATAGATATCAATGTGAGTGAGTAGGGATTGCCATGCAACGGATGCACTAGAGCTATAAGTGTATGAAAGCTCAAAAAGAAACTAAGTGGGTGTGCATCCAACTTTCTTGCTCATGAAGACCTAGGGAATTTGAGGAAGCCCATCGCTGGAACATACAAGCTAAGTTCTATAATGAAAAATTCCCACTAGTATATAAAAGTGACAAAATAAGAGACTCTCTATCATGAAGATCATGGTGCTACTTTTAAGCACAAGTGTGGAAAAAGGATATTAACATTGCCCCTTCTCTCTTTTTCTCTCATTTTTTCTTTTTCTTTTTCCTTTTTTCCTTTTTTTCTTTTTTCTTTCTTTTTTCTTGGCTTCTTTGGGCTCTTTTCTTTTCTTTTCTTTTCTTTTTTATTTATTTACTCACATGGGACAATGCTCTAATAATGATGATCATCACACTTCCATTTACTTACAACTCGAAAAAAAATTACAACTCAATGCGTAGAACAAAATATGACTCTATGTGAATGCCTCCGGCGGTGTACCGGGATGTGCAATTAATCAAGAGTGACATGTATGAAAGAATTATGAACGGTGGCCTTGCCACAAATATGATGTCAACTACATGATCATGCAAAGCAATTTGACAATGATGAAGTGTGTCATAATAAACGGAACGGTGGAAAGTTGCATGGCAATATATTTCGGAATGGCTATGGAAATGCCATAATAGGTAGGTATGGTGGCTGTTTTGAGGAAGGTCTATGGTGGGTGTATGGTACCAGCGAAAGTTGCACGTCACAAGAGAGGCTAGCAATGGTGGAAGGGTGAGAGTGCGTATAATCCATGGACTCAACATTACTCATAAAGAAATCACATACTTATTGCAAAAGTCTATAAGTCATCGACACCAAGCACTACACGCACGCTCCTAGGGGAAGGGTTGGTAGGAGTTAACCATCGCGCGATCCCGACCTCCACACAAAGGATGACAATCAAAGAAATACTTCATGCTCGAAATTTGTTACACAACGGTTCACCATACATTCATGCTACGGGACTCACAAACCTCAACACAAGTATTTCTGAAGTTCACAATTACTCCACTAGCATGACTCTAATATCACCATCTTTATATCTCAAAACAATCATAAAGAATCAAACTTCTTATAGTATTCAATGCACTTCATATGAAAGTTTTTATTACATCCCCCTTGGATGCCCATCATATTAGGACTAAATTTATAACCAAAGAAAATTACAATGCTGTTCTAAAAGACTCTCAAAGTAATATAAGTGAAGCAAGATAGTTCCTAAATTTCTATAAAATAAAGACATCGCCATGCTCTAATAAGATATAAGCGAAGTGCCACAACAATATTGTCTAGCTCAAAAGATATAAGTGAAGCACATATGGTATTATAATAAATCAAAATTCATGCATGTCTCTCCCAAAAGGGGTGTACAACAAGGATGATTGTGGTAAACTAAAAAGAAAATACTCAAATCATACAAGACGCTCCAAGGAAAACACATATCATGTGGTGAATAAAAATATAGCCTCAAGTAAAGTTACCAATAGACGAAGACGAAAGAGGGGATGCCTTCCGGGGCACCCCCAAGCTTAGGCTTTTGGTTGTCCTTGAATATTACCTTGGGGTGCCTTGGGCATCCCCAAGCTTAGGCTCTTGCCACTCCTTATTCCATAGTCCATCAAATCCTTACCCAAAACTTGAAAACTTCACAACACAAAACTCAACAGAAAATCTCATGAGCTCTGTTAGTATAAGAAAATAAATCGCCACTTTAAGGTACTGTTGAAAAATCATTATTTATTTACATTTGTATAATATCTAATGTATTCCAACTTTTCCATGGTTCATACCCCCCGATACTACCCATAGATTCATCAAAATAAGCAAACAACATGCGAAAAACAGAATTTGCCAAAAACAGAACTCTCTGTAGTAATCTGTAACTCTCGAATACTTATGTAACTCCAAAAATCCTGATAAATTACGAAAACCTGCGAAATTTGTGTACACATCCAGAGCAAAATGAATCAGATAAAAATCACGTTTCTGTGAATTTCGGAAATTATTTTCCTGGGCACAAAAGTTTCCGATTTTCAGCAGGATCAACAGAACTATCACCGTAAGCTATCCTAAAGGTTTAACTTGGCACAAACACTAATTAAAACATAAAACTACATCTATACAGAGGCTAGATGAATTATTTATTACTAAAAAGGAACAAAAATCAAAGAACAAAAATAAAATTGGGTCGCCTCCCAACAAGCGCTATTGTTTAATGCCCTTAGCTAGGCATAAAGGCGCAATAGATCTAAGTATTGTCATCTTTGGCATGCAATCCATGAGTAGCTCTCATAATAGATTCATATGGCAATTTAATTTTCTTCCTAGGAAAGTGTTCCATGTATTTACTTAATAGAAATTGGAATCTAATGTTTACTTCTTTCATATCAATAATTGCACCAATCGTTCTATGGAAAGGTCTACCAAGAATAATAGGACATGTAGGATTGCAATCTATATCAAGAACAATGAAATCTACAGGCAAATAATTCCTATTTGCAACAATAAGAACATCATTGATCCTTCCCATAGGTTTCTTAATAGTGGAATCCGCAAGATGCAAATTTAAAGAACAATCATCAAATTCACGGAAACCTAACACATCACACAAAGTTTCTGGAATCGTGGGAACACTAGCACCCAAATCACACAAAGCATGGCATTCATAATATGTAATCTTAATATTAATAGTAGGTTCCCACTCATCATAAAGTTTTCTAGGGATATAAACTTCTAATTCAAGCTTTTCTTCAAAAGATTGCATCATAGCATCAATGATATGTTCAGTAAAAGCTTTGTTTTGATTATAATCCCGAGGAGAATTCAACACAGATTGCAACTAGGAAATAACAATATATCGAAGAACAATTATCATAATTAAATTCCTTGAAATCCAAAATAGTGGGTTCATTGCTACTTAAAGTCCTGACCTCTCCAATCCCACTTTTATCAATTTTTGCATCTAGATCTAAAAACTCTGAATCATTGGGACGCCTTTTAACTAAAGTTGACTCAACTCCAGTCCCATCTTTATCAGGATTAATATTGGAAAACAAATATTCAATAGGAGTCACATCAATCACTTTTAGATCTTCATCATTATTATCATGAAAACTTGAAGAACATGCTTTTACAAACCAATCTTTTTTAGCACGCATCTTAGCGGTTCTTTATTTGCACTCATCAATGGAAATTCTCATGGCTTTGAGAGACTCATTGATATAATGCTTAGGTGGGATAGATCTAAGTTTCAAAGAATCAACATCAAGAGAAATTCTATCCACGTTCCTAGCCAAATCATCAATCTTGAGAAATTTTCTTCAATCAAAGCATTAAAATTCTTTTGCAAACTCATAAATTATTTAACACTATTCTCAAAATCAGAGGGCATCTAATTAAAATTTCCATAAAAATTGTTGTAGGAATTACCATAATTATTAGAGAAAATACTAGGAAACAAGCTAGGATTAGAATTGCCTCTATACGCGTTTTTACCAAAATTGTTCCTACCAACAAAATTCACATCCATAGGTTCATTATTATTCTCAATCAAAGTGGACAAAGGCATATCATTAGGATCATAAGAAACACTTTTATTAGCAAATAATTTCATAAGTTCATCCATCTTTTCACTCAAAACATTAATCTCTTCAATCACATGGACATTTTTACTAGTGGATCTTTCGGTGTGCCATTGAGAATAATTAACCATGGTATTATCTAGGAGCTTAGTAGCCTCTCCTAAAGTAATTTCCCTAAAAGTGCCTCCCACGGACGAATCTAAACGATTTCTAGAAGCAAAATTCAATCCGGCATAATTTTTTTGTATAATCATCCACAAATTCAAATCGTGTGTAGGGCAATTTTGTATCATCAATTTCATCCTATCCAAAGATTGTGCAACATGCTCATGATCAAGTTACTTAAAATTCATAATATCGTTCCTAAGGGAGATGATCTTAGCAGGAGGAAAATATTTAGAGATGAAAGCATCTTTACACTTATTCCACGAATCAATACTATTTTTAGGCAAAGATGAAAACCAACTTTTAGCACAATCTCTAAGCGAAAATGGAAATAGCTTCAATTTAACAATATCATTATCCACATCTTTCTTCTTTTGCATATCGCACAAATCAACGAAATTGTTTAGATGGGAAGCGGCATCATCACTAGGAAGGCCAGAAAATTGATCTTTCATAACAAGATTCAGCAAAGTGGCATTAATTTCACAAGATTCAGCATTAATAGTGGGAGAAATTGGAGTGCTAATAAAATCCTTGTTGTTGGTGTTGGAGAAGTCACATAATTTAGTATTATCTTGAGCCATCATGACAAAGCAAACAATCAAACACACAAGCACACAAGAAGCAAGCGAAGAAGACGAACGGAAGAGGGGCGAAGAAAAGAAAAATATTTGTGAAAATGGTTTAAGAGGTGGGGGAGAGGGAAATGAGAGGCGAATTGCGAATAATGTAATGCAAGAGAGAAGATTTTATGATGGGTTCTTGGTATGGCTTGACTTGACATAGATCTCCCAGGCAACGCCGCCAAAAATTCTTACTGCTACCTCTTGAGCTTGCGTTGGTTTTTCCCTTGAAGAGGAAAGGGTGATGCAGCAAAGTAGAGTAAGTATTTCCCTCAGTTTGAGAAACAAGGTATCAATCCAGTAGGATACAATGCACAAGTCAGCGAATACCTGCACAAACAATCAACAACTTGCACCCAACGCGATAAAGGGGTTGTCAATCCCTTCACAGTTATTTGCAAAAGTGAGATCTGATAGAGATAGATAAACGGTAAAGTAAATATTTTTGGTATTTTTGGTATTTTTATGATATACCACATTACTTGAGTCTTCTCTGAATTCTTATATGCTTGATTTGATATATTTGCAAGTCTCTTCGAATTTTCGGTTTAGTTTGGCCTACTAGATTGGTTTTTCTTGCAAGGGGAGAAGTGCTTAGCTATGGGTTCAATATTGCGGTGTCCTTTCCTAGTCACAGTAGGGGAAGCAATTCACGTATTGTATTGTTGCCATCGAGGATAAATAGATGGGGTTTTCATCATATTGCTTGAGGTAATTCCTCTACATCATGTCATCTTACTTAATGCGTTACTCTGTTCTTTATGAACTTAATACTCTAGATGCATGCTGGATAGCAGTCGATGTGTGGAGTAATAGTAGTAGATGCAAAATCATTTCGGTCTACTTGACACGGACGTCATGCCTATGTTCATGATCATTGCCTTAGATATTGTCATAACTTTGCGCTCTTCTATCAATTGCTCGGTAGTAATTTGTTCAGCACCCGTAAGAGAAGCCACTAGTGAAACCTATGGCCCCCGGGTCTCTTTTCCTTCATATAAGTTCTCTTTTACTCCCTCCGTCCCAAAAATAAGTGACTCAACTTTGTACTAGCTTTAGTACAAAGTTAGTACAATGTCGAGTCACTTATTTTGAGACAGAGGGAGTACATCATACTAGTTTCCGATCTACTATTTTGCAATCTTTTACTTTCCAATCTAGCTATATCATAAAAATACCAAAAATATTTATCTTATCTTATTATCTCTATCAGATCTCACATTCGCAAGTTACCGTGAAGGGATCGATAACCCCTTTACCGCGTTGGTTGCGAGGTTTTTGTTTGTTTGTGTAGGTACGAGGGACGTGTGTGGAGCCTCCTACTGGATTGATACCTTGGTTCTCAAAAATGGAGGGAAATACTTACGCTACTTTGCTACATCACCCTTTCCTCTTCAAGGGAAAAATACTTACCGGCGATGGGTATAAAAGGTAAATAAAAAGCCAAACTGAAATAAATCTAAATAAATGGCAGCAAGGTATTTTTTGGGTTTTTTGGTTTATAGATATGAAAATATATGAAGGAAAATAGACCCGGGGGCCATAGGTTTCATTAGAGGCTTCTCTCTTGAAGATAGTACGGTGGCTAAACAAATTACTGTTGATCAATTGATAGAAAAGTGCAAAGTTATGACGATATCTAAGGCAATGATCATGAATATAGGCATCACGTCTGTGACAAGTAGACTGAAATGATTCTACATCTACTACTATTACTCCACACATCGACCGACTCCTGCCTGCATCTAGAGTATTAAGTTCATAAGAACAGAGCAATCTTTTATACCCATCGCCGGTAAGTATTTTTCCCTTGAAGAGGAAAGGGTGATGCAGCAAAGTAGAGATAAGTATTTCCCTTAGTTAGGAACCAAGGTATCAATCCAGTTGAAGGCACAAGCAAGTCTCCAATCTATGCACCTGCACAAACTAACAAACACTTGCACTCAACATGAAAAAGGGGTTGTCAATCCCTTCACGGTATCGAACAAGAGTGAGATTTAATAGAGATGGGTATAAAAGGTAAATAAAAAGGCAAAATGAAATAAATCTAAATAAATGGAAGCAAGGTATTTTTGGGTTTTTTGGTTTATAGATATGAAAATATATGAAGGAAAATAGACCTGGGGGCCATAGGTTTCATTAGAGGCTTCTCTCTTGAAGATAGTACGGTGGGTAAACAAATTACTGTTGATCAATTGATAGAAAAGTGCAAAGTTATGACGATATCTAAGGCAATGATCATGAATATAGGCATCACGTCTGTGACAACTAGACTGAAATGATTCTACATCTACTACTATTACTCCACACATCAACCGACTCCTGCCTGCATCTAGAGTATTAAGTTCATAATAACAGAGCAACACTTTAAGCAAGATGACATGATGTAGAGGGACAAACTCAAGCAATATGATATAAACCCCATCTTTTTATCCTTGATGGAAACAATACAATACGTGCCTCTCTACCCCTTCTATCACTTCACCACAAGATTGAACCCAAAACTAAGCACCTCTCCCATTGCAAGAAACACCAATCTAGTTGGCCAAACCAAATCGATAGTTTGAAGAGAAATACAAAGATATCTTAATCATGCATAAAAGACTTCAAAGAAGACTCAAATAATATTCATAGATAATTTGATCATAAATCCACAATTCATCAGATCTCAACAAACACATCACAAAAAAATATATTACATCGAATAGATCTCCAAGAACATCGAGGAGAACATTGTATTGAAGAACAAAGAGAGAGAAGAATCCATCTAGCTACTAGCTATGGACCCGTAGGCCTGTGGTAAACTACTCACGCATCATCTGAAGGGCAGCAAAGTGGATGTAGAGGCCCCAAGATGGGATCTCACAAGAACAGAGGCTTGCGACGGTGGAAAAGTATTTTGGTGGACACTTCTGGTGGTTCGGGAATATTTGGGAATTTATAGTGCAAGAATTAGGGTTAGGACACCCCGAGGGATCCACAAGCCCTCAGGGCACCCCCAGGGCATGCCTGGTAGGCTTGTGGTCGCCTCACGAATTTTCTGGCTCCCTTTCCAAGCTCCATGGATGTCTTCTGGTCCAAGAAAAATCATCATAAAGTTTTATTCCGTTTGGACTACGTTTGATATTCCTTTTGTGTAAAACTCAAAAACAAGGAAAAAACAAAAACTGGCACTGGGCTCTAGGTTAATAAGTTAGTCCCAAAAATAATATAAAATAGCATATTAATGCATAAACATCTAGAACAGATAATATAATAGCGTGGAACAATCAAAAATTATAGATACATTGGAGACGTATCAGTGCCCCGCACAACCCAGTTGACACCTGCTCCGTCTCAAAAATAAAAAATACTGGGCGAGTTGCTGGGTCCCTAGTGTCAGCCGCTCATTGTGAAGTTCTCTCGTTTACAATGACATGGGATCCAGATGTCACGAATCCATTAGGAAGAACCATTTTTTGGCTTGAAATAAGGAGGCACTTGCTTGTGTACTGCCATGACCATGGTGGGTCCCTGCTGTCATCCTCTCCACGAACAAGCATCTCATGATTGTATACGCGTTAACCTAGTAGGCCCACAAGTTAACCTCTAAATTTGTGGTGGACAAATACTTCCCATTCCACACGTTCACATGGAAAGTTCAACATGCAGAACAAAGTAACAGGTCTGATCCAGAGATAGAGTATTGAACTTCCACATTGACAACCATCATAGCCAACATAACTATCTACTCCTACTAATACTATAGTGTACAAGTACTAACTTACTCTTAGCTAACTGGCCGATGTCGGCCGCCATCTACGGTACACACTAAACACCGGCACCAACGTCCTCCTCCTCGCCTTGGACTCGCTAGAGGTGCGATAGGGCCCGTTGCTCGCGCGGTTGGCCCTTTCCGTGTTGGCGTGGTCCATCGAAGCTTCGGCTTCTAAGCAGCAAACCCACTTGATGAGCTAGTAGTAAAATTTGGCGTCGCGAATGCGTGCGTGCCTGACATCCTCTAGGGCTATTTTCCGGGCGTCGGCCTCCATGTCGTCGGCCCAGTTCTGGGTGCTCTGATCGCGACTCAGAGCGTCGGTGCTTTGCTGCTCCATGCCCTGCGGGCAGTGCAAATCGGCGATACACTGCTCCTCCGCCAGGCGGTCACGCTCCAATAAGTCCTCAAACTCCGCATTGCCATCTAAATATCGATAGAATGCCTCCTCCCTCCGTTTACCTTCCTGTGAGAAACCGAAACTGGTTCTGGTGGTGAGCGCCTCTGGCGTCGCCTATTGCGGACGGGCGGGGGCATGACAGACATGGCGAGAGTGAGGGCAACTGGCGAACAATGTCAGGCCAGTGGGAGCTTATGAGGATAGGGCGAGTTGGGTGATGGTTCCACTATAGAACACTGGGAACCAATAATTATAGGCAGAAGGTAGGTGAACCAGTGTGTCATGAGAAATGCGACCGTCATCGCGGTCAGAGGAATTCAATGCATAAGCAGGCATAGCTTAGTGCGCCAGCTTGCCGTGGAAAACTAGAAAAACTGAAATTATTACTGTGCCGCCCCGTCACGTTAGTGATGCGTCCCATTCGTGCTGGGTCGCACATCGGCATGACAGTCAAAAGAGTGCACTCGAATCATCCAGATGACGTATGTGCGTGATCTGCTAGTTATTCACATAGGATCGAGTTGGTCGGATAGTGTACGTGTAGGATCGCAATAGCTGATGAACATTCACTGGGAGATAAGGCATTTGCGAATGTTTTTGCTGGCAGTTTCTTCAGATTCGCATGGAATTTTCTTCAGAATAACGTGTTAGTTTCTTTAGAGGTAGGCATTTTTATTCCAAAAATTTCCACCTTTGGATCTTGCATCGCAACTAAAACTGCCAGGAGCGCATTAGTAGGCTAGCTAGTGATCGATTAACAACTTCTAAACACTGAGCGAAGAGAAATAAGGAGCTGCTAGTAACTTGTAAACAATGAGCACACCGAAATAACAATCATGTTGTGCACAGTAGTATGAGCCTATCCATTCGAAATTTTCACACAAGACTCACACGCCTAGCATTGTAATATGTTCATATTAGTAGCCCAAATCACAACTAACTAGTATGATTCCCATACATAAAATCAACATTTTAATGCATCTCAATCATTCATAGATCATATACAATATGTAGCTCCTAAAGCAAAGGTCAAGAAAAAACATTTGTTCTTGCTACTAACATGGATGCTTCTCTGGGCCAACATTTAGTACAGAGTGGAAGACAAATCTTTTTTGTGAAGTCTACATTTTCTATTGCAAACGTAAGTGGTTTCACAGATGGAACCATGAGAATAAACCTCACATGATGGAGGAACATCCAATGAAATATGAATTGGTCATCTATCAATCATACAACGAGACTATGTTTGGAATACAACTTTAACTTAGGCAAAATGATGCCCACTGGATAATCAGACCAAAGCAATGAAGCACCTAATGTTGGCCAATAAAAAGTATAGTAATACTTTTGTGCAGTCCATGAAGTGACTATCCAATCTTTCTGTGTCTATTTTCATATGACAATGCATGCAGTGACTATACTATTCTCTTGTGCAATTCCACAAGAATTAAGGTCACTTTGTTTGTAGTGATGGAAGAGGTGAAATCGATACAACTGAAATTGAGCATCCAATCATTGAATCATGTCCTACACCACCAATGTAGGCCCATCCTGCCAATAAAATTTCATGCAAACCACTAATATTACTATCAAATGGTAGTACAAAAACAGTAGCAACATAGTAGAAAACCATGTACCTTGGTAATGCACAACTCATAGTGTCACCAATTGGATATAACTGTTTGGAAGAAAAAATGCTCAGAATGTTGAACCATTTGGACCTTTTGTGCAGCTCCATTAAAATCGAGCATCCCTATTTTCACATATATTGAAAGTGTGATTACTATAAAAGTGGCACTAGTTGAAGCATAGGCTCACAAATATAAGCATTCCAATTTCTTAATGGGAAAAGGTAGCAAGATTGTATCTAACCACCTGTTTGAAGGAATAAATAAGTTAACATCGGCTCATGTCAGGAAGTCATAGATAGTATTTCCGGAAGATTGAACCATTCCTGGCCTTTCCTCTTCTTTTAAGCATTTTTGTGTGCAGTTCAACTAAAATAAAATGCCATCACTGCCTTGACAATTCGGTGACACTGTACAAAAAAATGACCTACCATTACATCAGGATGTCAGGTATGTAATCTATAGGCAATAGAGACAAACATGCAGACCTCCTCTGATAATATAATGAATATTAATTTTAGCAAAGGTGTGACTAGCTTTGCCGACATAATTGGAATGAACTCTACACACTATGTTCCTTAATATAAGACGTTTTTGCAGTTCAACTTAAAGTGCCCAAATGTCCAGTATTTAGAAAAACAAGTAGTAGTTTTCTTGAGAACATAACTGGGAAAGCTTGCCACACCTTATACATGTCCATACGCTAATCCAACACCATTTGAATAGTACAAATATACACTAATCCAGTGGCTAGTGCAACAGTAGATTAGTTTTTTTATTACGGGGTACAATACGATGGTTTTACTGAACATATTTCCATAAGCTAGCACTAGAAGATTTCTATAAGCATTATCTATATGAATCTAAAGGTAACAAGTTTCAGCATTGGTATACTGGTTGTGCGATAGCATTGGACCAAATACAAAATTCTGAAAACTAGCATTATTAACTAATGACAATATATATATATATATATACATATATATATATATATTGCAAACCATGTATGAGGGAGTCCTGGACTAGGGGGTGTCCGGATAGCGGAACTATCATCATTGGCCGGACTCCAAGACTATGAAGATACAAGATTGAAGACTTCATACCGTGTCCGGATGGGACTTTCCTTGGCGTGGAAGGCAAGCTTAGCAATACGGATATGTAGATCTCCTACCATTGTAACCGACTCTGTGTAACCCTAGCCGATGGAGTCCTGGACTAGGGGGTGTCCGGATAGCCGAACTATCATCATCGGCCAGACTCCAAGACTATGAAGATACAAGATTGAAGACTTCGTCCCGTGTCTGGATGGGACTTTCCTTGGCGTGGAAGGCAAGCTTGGCAATACGGATATGTAGATCTCCTGCCATTGTAACTGACTCTGTGTAACCCTAGCCCTCTCCGGTGTCTATATAAACCGGAGGGTTTTAGTCCATAGGACAGAACAACAATCATACCATAGGCTAGCCTCTAGGGTTTAGCCTCCTTGATCTCGTGGTAGATCCACTCTTGTACTACCCATATCATCAATATCAATCAAGCAGAAGTAGGGTTTTACCTCCATCGAGAGGGCTCGAACCTGGGTAAAAACATCGTGTCCCTTGTCTCCTGTTACCATCCGCCTAGACGCACAGTTCGGGACCCCCTACCCAAGATCCGCCGGTTTTGACACCGACATTGGTGCTTTCATTGAGAGTTCCTCTGTGTCGTCACCGATAGGCTCGATGGCTCCTTCGATCATCAACAACAATGATGCGGTCCAGGGTGAGACTTTTCTCCCCGGACAGATCTTCGTATTCGGCGGCTTTGCACCGCGGGCCAATTCGCTTGGCCATTTGGAGCAAATCGAAAGCTACGCCCCTGGCCGTCAGGTCAGATTTGGAAGTATAAACTTGATGGCTGACATCCGCGGAGACTTGATCTTCGATGGATTCGAGCCACAGCCGAGCGCGCCGCACTATCACGATGGGCATGATTTAGCTCTACTGCCGAACAGTGCCCTGGAGGCCGCACACGAGTCCGCTCCGACCCTTAATTTGGAGCCGGCTGCGCAGATCAAGGACGGGTGGCTAGACACCGCCTTGGGGGCTGCTACCTCTACGGAGATGGAGCCGAATACTGACCTTGTCCCTTGTGAAGCTCGTGACTCTGAGGTGCCGGACTCCGAACCTCCCGCGCCCCCACCAATCGAATCCGATTGGGCGCCGATCATGGAATTCACCGCTGCGGACATCTTTCAACACTCACCCTTCGGCGACATCCTGAATTCGCTAAAGTATCTCTCGTTATCAGGAGAGCCCTGGCCGGACTGCGGTCGGGACGGTTGGGATGAGGACGACGAAGAAACTCAAAGCCCACCCACCACCCACTTAGTAGCCACTGTCGACGATCTAACTGACATGCTAGACTTCGACTCCGAAAACATCGACGGTATGAACGACGATGCCGGAGACGACCAAGAACCAGCGCCTGCTGGGCACTGGAAAACCACCTCAACTCATGATGTATACAAGGTGGATACACCAAAAGGAAGCGATAACGAGGAACAACGGGACGCGGCGAAAGATAATTCCCCCGAAAAACAGCCAAAACGACGACGCAAGCGCCGCCCGAAGTCCCGCCCCGATAACAACAACACCTACACAGACCCAGCCGTAGAGTAGGGTGAACCAGTGGACGACGAACATGCCACAAAGCAACCGTCCGAACAAGGTGAATTGGACGAGCAACCCATCCCTGGTGAAAACAACAGTCCAAACAATCTCACGCCGGGCACATCACCGGAGCATATGAACCTCCATAAAAGGCTCGTCGCCACTTCAAGAAGTTTGAAGAAGCAGAAGCGGAAGCTCAAAACTGTGGAAGACGTACTCAGAATGAGATGGAGCAAAGTACTCAAGACCGCAGACAAATACGACGATAGTCACCAAGGAAAGAGCTACCCAAAACGCAGGTTGTTGCCTGAATTGGATGAAGAGGCCGTAGAGCCCCCACAGTCAAAGAACAAAGAGACCGCCTAGTCGGATAGACGACCAGATGACAGGCCAAGAGCGGCAAGCGGCACCGCACACAAAACGGCACATGATCCACATAAGGATCCTCGCAAAAAGGATGGCCCAGTTAGATCCATCTACGGGCCAAGAAAGAAGACTCCAGGGAGCAACACAACATGTCGAGTGTTCGAAAATAATGGTACACCTAAATACAGGGGCGCCGCACACCCCCTATGTTTCACCGATGAGGTACTGGATCATGAATTTCCAGCGGGATTGAAACCCGTAAACATAGAGGCATATGACGGAACAACAGACCCCGGAGTCTGGATTGAGGATTATATCCTACATATACATATGGCTAGAGGAGATGATCTCCATGCCATAAAATACCTACCCCTCAAGCTCAAAGGGCCAGCTCGGCATTGGCTCAAAAGCCTCCCAAAAAATACCATCAGAAGTTCGGAAGAGCTCGAGGATGCGTTTCGAGCAAATTTTCAGGGGACTTATGTCCGCCCTCCGGATGCAGACGACTTAAGTCACATAACTCAACAGCCCGGAGAGTTACCACGCAAATTCTGGAACAGGTTCCTTATCAAAAAGAACCAAATAGTCGACTGTCCGGACGCCGAAGCCTTAGCAGCCTTTAAACATAACGTCCGAGACAAATGGCTCGCCAGACACCTCGGCCAGGAAAAACCAAGAACAATGGCCGTGCTAACAAGCCTCATGACCCGCTTTTGCGCGGGGGAAGATAGCTGGCTGGCAAGATGCAGCACCAGCGACCCGAGTACATCCGAGGTCAGGGATGGAAATGGGAAATCACGACGCAGAAAAGATCAGCGCCGGTATAAGGAAAATGGCCCAAAGAGCACGGCTGTCAACGCCGGGTTCAAAAGCTCTCAGCCGAACAACAAAACACTGCCTCTTAAGGACAACAGTGACGAGCTATCCAACCTAAACAAAATCTTGGATAGGATATGCCAAATCCACAGTACCCCTGGGAAGCCTGCAAACCATACCCACAGAGATTGTTGGGTCTTCAAGCAGTCCGGCCGACTTAACGCCAAACACAAGGGGCTCGACACACCAAGCGAAGACGATGACGAACCCCACAAGCAAAGCACCGGAAAACAGAAGACTTCCCACAAGAAGTCAAAACAGTGAACTCACTTCATGTGGTAACAAGGGAAAATAGTGCGGCACCTACTAAAACATGCGCCGCACGGTCCACCCCAGTGGAGTCCCGAAATTGGATGTCAAAGCCAATTACTTTCGATCATCAGGAATACTCTAGAAGTATTAGAAATGTAGGAGGGACTGCTTTGATATTGGATCCAATAATTGACGGACTACAATTCACACAAGTCCTAATGGATGGCGGTAGTGATATAAACCTGCTATACCAGGACACCATCCGCAGAATGGGGATAGACCCTACCAAAATTCGCAATAGCAGCACTTCCTTTAAAGGAGTGACGCCAGGCCCTTATGCCAATTGTACGGGCTCTTTACCACTAGAAGTTGTGTTCAGATCATCCGACAACTTCCGTCGCGAAAAGCTAATCTTCCATATCGCCCCATTTAAAAGTAGCCATCAAGCACTATTGGGACGCGAAGCTTTCGCCCGCTTTAACGCAATACCGCATTACGCGTCTCTTACACTTAAAATGCCCGGTCCACGAGGAATCATCTCATTAAAAGGTAACTTCGAGTGTTCCTCGACCACGGAAGAATGTGAGACTGCCTTGAGGGCCACGCACTAATCCAGCCTTGCTGATTAAAGCCCGTAAAAATAGGTCATTCAAGACCCCGGACACGGTTAGGCGAGTCCGGCATAAATAAACAAGGGGCTTCCTAGCCGCATACCTCTTTTCAAGGGGCTGCACGCATGAACAATGAGAGCCAATAAAGCTCAACTTTATTCACCTTTCAAATCATACTCTGTTTTAAATACATTTTTTGCACGATATTTTTCCAAACTAAGTTCTTCTCTTTTATAGATGAACCACGTGCTACACCCGTCTAGGATACAGCACAACGGAGACACAGGTGCAGATGTGCAGCAAGGACCCGTTGTAAGGATTCTTTTCAGATTAAGACCCTGCGTAAACCTTTTTTACTGCCTCTTGTTGATACACATCCCCCGGTTTCCTGCTATAACCGAGGAGGAGGCTGGCATTTTGGCATCGGCCGTGTCAGAAGTTTTCGCCCGTACCTGGACACTAGGGGCTTAGGGCATTGTTCTGCCCGTTATCATAAAGACCGAATACCTCAGGGAGTGTTCGGCGTCTCGAGTTAGGCCTTATATGCATCAGCTCCGAATCATGTCTTTGGTCAAATGTTGGGTTTGCCCGGCTCCTGTGTTTTGCTGCCTTACGTTCCGCTCTACCGGCTAACGCGGCACCAGGAGAACTACTGCGATTGTGCCCCGGTTCGGCCGGGCGAGAACCTCAGTAGATAAAGCCAAAAACTGACTGTCATGATATAGCGAGAGACTGGTCAACCACTCGATCGACTACTGGAATGTTTAGAATTCCTCCGCTTTGATGAAGGACCGCTTCCCGGTCAGGCACACACGCGCCCCGAGTTCGGAGAGCACGGTGCCCCTAGGGGCTATATGGTAGCCCCACCATCGAGCTCCTATGGCTAAGTGAAAGTGATAAAGCATTATAGTCCGGTTGCCTAGTTTGCTATGCTATCACCTCCTTCAAAGGACCAAGACGTTGGATTAAGTGTGAAAATGCGCTTTTTTGCAAACAGCCCCGCACCATGTGCGTGGGGGCTGAAGCCAAAGACTGCCATCTTTCAGGTTATATATACATATACATTAACGGCCGCACAGGAGATATTTTAATACTTGAACGCACAAGTATAAAAAGCCGTTACATTATAAATATGGTTTCACAAATCATACATGTCATTTGAACATAACATTTTTCGAGCACTGCGACTCAATTAAACGAGCGCCCTGTAGGACTTCCTCAAAATAGTGCTCGGCGGGTAATCGGCTTCTGTCTGAACCCCGGGATGCAACATCGGTGGCATCCATCTCCGCCCAGTGTGTTTTGACACGGGAGAGAGCCATCTGTGCACCCTCTATGCATGCCGACCGCTTCATCGCCTTGATATGCTGCACCGCCCCAAGGAATTGCTGCAATAAGCCAAAATAACTCTTCGGCTTGGGCCTTTCCGGCCACAGATGAGCCACCACATCCGTCATGGCAAATCCGGACAATCTATTCAGCTCAGCCCACTCAGCCAACCGATCAGTTAACGGAAGTGGACGCTCCGGACTATGGAATTGAGACCAAAAAAGCTCTTCCATTTCGTGATCCTTCTGGCTTCGGAAGTGCATGACTGCGTCCACCGCACTCACCGCCAAATTCAGATAAGGATCCTCCACACTCCACAACTGGCCGAACTGAGCATACCTCGGATCCGTGAACTTCCTACGCAGCCGAAAGGGTTTCCCAGCCGCAATATCTCCGGCCTGACGCAGTTCCTCCTTTATAGCCCACATTGCAGAACGGGCATCCTTGGCTTCGGCAGTGGCCTTATTCAGGTCCTCTTGGTCCTCTTGGCGTTCTCTTTCAAGAACCTCATAGCGGTCGATAGCATCTTTCAGTTTCACGGCCATTCCGGCCATCTCCTCCCTGCTTCGGCAGTGAGCAGCCTTTTCGGCTTTTAGCTCCTCAGCTGCCTTCGAGGCAGCCGCATCACTTTTTCTGGCTTGCTCCTTGGCTCGAGCAAGCTCTGCCCGAAGGTCCTCCATAGCAGCGGCGCCATCTGCATCAAGCATACATGTTCTAAGGTGTGGCCATCAGCTCCCTTACCAGGTGACCGCAGAGAAACCACCTACCTTGTGACTCGTCAAGTCGTTTATTGACCAGCGCGATGTCCGCATCCGCAACGTCAAGTTGCCGCTTCAGTTCGGCAACTCTATCAGTCCGGCTGGCCACCGAACGTTCCGCCACCTGCATAGGAACGGCGACATTTTATAACTGAGATTATGATCCTCGGCACGCTGTCGTTTTTGACAACATACCGAGTCTTAGGGGCTACTATCTATACAGGGTGCACTCTATGTGCAAAACTGTCAAAACGTATGTCATTTTTTGCATACCTCAAACCCCGTCAGTAAACTTCTGATGGCCTCATGCAACCCGCTCTCAGCGGATGAGATCCTTTCAATCACCGTACTCATTAATGTATGGTGATCTTCTGAGATAGACGCCCCCTCGAGCAGATCCTTCAGCTCCACCGGCCGTACACCAGTGGGTGCCGAACTCCCCGGCCCCGCCGGACTCGGGGAGACCCTCCGTGACGACACCTCAGGGTCGTCCGCTCCACCTGACGGTGTGGCAGATGGAGGCGTTTCGCTCTCCATCATCTCTGGACGAAGGTCCCCCGAAGATGAGCTCTGCTGAGAAGGGCTGAGATCCGAACTACAATGTAAGAACTTCGGTTATCCTCAGAAATAAAATAGGGATGTCCCTTATTACAAAACTCCCCTTTTTCTACTTACGGCTCGCTGGAGGGCTGATTCCTTTGGGGAGACAGTGCGGCCGGGACTCCTCCCGGCACAGGACCTTCCGGTGCAGATTTCTTCCCCCGCTTTGAGGCCTTGGCCTTCGGGTCTTCAGAAGCGGTCCTCTTCTCCCCCTGGAGGGAGGGATTCTTGATTCCCCCCTTATTGAGAGCCTCCTTAGTAGAGGCGGTAGTATCCCTGTTCCCCCCTTTGCCCTCCTCCGAAAGCGCAACCTCCAACATCTTGACTAACACGGGATCCAGCATGGTCTCAGGGAGGGGGGCCAGACACCGTATCAGTTTTGCTTGCGCTATCCACTCCTGTTCAAACGATAGGTGGTTAAAGGGCAAATCCATGATAAATAAATGGACGGTATGTCCAGACACATGACTACTTACTTGAGTATCCGGGCGATTGCAGCTTAGGCCGGCGTCCTCGATCAAGTCCGGAAACATCTCTTGTGATCCGAAGAACAGTTTATACATCTCCACGGGTGTTGTACCCATGAAGTGTTGAAGAGCTCGCGATCCCTCCGGATTGAATTCCCACAGGCGGAGGGGGCGACGTTTGCAGGGCAGAAGACGCTGAATCAGCATAACCTGCGTCACTATGACCAGATTGATCTCCCTCTCTTGGAGGTCTCGAATCCGGCCCTGCAATATGGGTACGTCCTTGGACGGCCCATAGTCAAGCCCTTTGTTGACCCATGACGTCAGCCGTTGTGGAGGGCCCGAGCGAAAGGCAGGCGGCGGCCTCTGCCTGCTGCCCCTGGGAGCGGTGATATAGAACCACTCCTGTTGCCACAAGTCGAGCTCCTCCTGAAAAGAGCCCTCGGGCCATGGAGCATCGGCCCTCTTGCTTATAACCGCCCCTCCGCACTCTGCCTGTCGCCCCTCGATCATCTTCGGCTCCATGTTGAAGGTCTTGAGCCACAAACCGAAGTGAGGGGTATTGCGGAGGAAGGCTTCGCAGACAACAATAAATGATGAGACGTGGAGGATGGACTCCGGAGCCAAGTCATGGAATTCCAGCACATAGTAAAACATGAGCCCTCTCACGAAGGGGTCCATCGGGAAGCCTAAACCCCGACAGAGGTGAGACACGAACACGACACTCTCACCAGGCTCGGGAGTGGGAATGACTTGCCCTTGGGTAGGCAACCTATGCGAAATCTCGTAGGTTAAGTACCTGGCGTCTCTCAGCTTTAGCATGTCTTCTTCCGTGACGGAAGAGGGCATCCACCAGCCCTGTAGGTCGGAGCCAGACATTGTTGAAGGTCCGAAGCGCCCGAATCTGGAGCCTTGGGTGTTGGAACTCGGGGCGAGGGGCGGATTCGATTGAGGATTAAAGAAAAGGAACGGGCCTTGGTCTCATTATAAAGAGGGAAAATACCAAGGGCCGTCCCCGTGACCGTTTGGAACTCGCCTTCGATGGAGGGGGCGTGGCAGCGGGCGCGGTTGGGTTACCCATGTCCGTATTATTGAGAATCCCGGAATAAGGGGACACGATCTCTGCTTCGACAAGACGTGCCAAGGAAACCGCTTCGCTAAACGCGCTGAGGTGGTATAATAAAAACGATTCGAGTAAAAGCTTGGTTGTGGTGTGACGTCACGCCGCAAAATACGTCAGCATATTGAACTTGTGTAAATATTATTCTCTCTACGGTGGTATGTGGAATTTATTTTGCAGAGCCGGACACTATCCTGGTGTTCACAATCTTCTATGAATTATTCAGAGGAGGAACCCGCCTTGCAATGCCGAAGACAATATGCGCGCCGGACTCGTCGTCATTGAAGCCTGGTTCAGGGGCTACTGAGGGAGTCCTGGACTAGGGGGTGTCCGGATAGCTGAACTATCATCATCGGCCGAACTCCAAGACTATGAAGATACAAGACTAAAGACTTCGTCCCGTGTCCGGATGGGACTTTCCTTGGCGTGGAAGGCAAGCTTGTCAATACGGATATGTAGATCTCCTACCATTGTAACTGACTCTGTGTAACCCTAGCCCTCTCCGGTGTCTATATAAACCGGAGGGTTTTAGTCCATAGGACAGAACAACAATCATACCATAGGCTAGCTTCTAGGGTTTAGCCTCCTTGATCTCGTGGTAGATCCACTCTTGTACTACCCATATCATCAATATCAATCAAGCAGGAGTAGGGTTTTACCTCCATCGAGAGGGCCCGAACCTGGGTAAAAACATCGTGTCCCTTGTCTCCTATTACCATCCGTCTAGACGCACAGTTCGGGACCCCCTACCCGCGATCCGCCGGTTTTGACACCAACACTAGCCCTCTCCAGTGTCTATATAAACCGAAGGGTTTTAGTCCATAGGACGAACAACAATCATACCATATGCTAGCTTCTAGGGTTTAGCCTCCTTGATATCGTGGTAGATCCACTCTTGTACTACCCATATCATCAATATCAATCAAGCAGGAGTAGGGTTTTACCTCCATCGAGAGGGCCCGAACCTGGGTTAAAACATCGTGTCCCTTGTCTCCTGTTACCATCCGCCTAGACGCACAGTTCGGGACCCCCTACCCGAGATCCGCCGGTTTTGACACCGACATTAGTGCTTTCATTGAGAGTTCCTCTGTGTCGTCGCATATAGGCCTGATGGCTCCTTCGATCATCAACAACAACGCAGTCCAGGGCGAGACTTTTCTCCCCGGACAGATCTTCATGTTCGGCGGCTTTGCACTGCGGGCTAACTCGCTTGGCCATCTGTAGCAGATTGAAAGCTACGCCCCTGGCCATCAGGTCAGATTCGGAAGCTTGAACTTCACGTCCGACATCCGCGGGGACTTGATCTTCGACGGATTTGAGCCACAGCCGTGCGCGCCGCACTGTCACGATGTGCATGATCTAGCTCTGCTGCCGGACTGTGCCTTGGAGGCCGCACAAGAGTCCACTCCGACCCTTAACTCGGAGCCGACTGCGCCGATCGAGGATGCGTGGCTAGACACCGCCTCGGGGGCTGCTACCTCTGCGGCGATGGAGCCGAATACCAACCCTGTCCCTTGTAAAACTCGTGACTCCGAGGTGCCGGACTCCTCGCCGGACTCCGAACCTCCCGCGCCCCTACCAATCGAATCCGATTGGGCACCAATCATGGAGTTCACCGCTGCGGACATCTTTCAGCACTCGCCTTTTGGCGACATCCTGAATTCGCTAAAGTATCTCTCGTTATCAGGAGAGCCCTGACCGGATCACGGTCAGGACGGTTGGGATGCGGACGACGAAGAAATTCAAAGCCCACCCACCACCCACTTTGTAGCCACTGTCGACGACCTAACCGACATGCTAGACTTCGACTCCGAAGACATCGACGGTATGGACGACGATGCCGAGGACGACCAAGAACCAGCGCCTATTGGGCACTGGAAAGCCACCTCATCATACGACATATACATGGTGGATATCCCAAAGGATGAGAATGGCGAGGGAACAGCGGAGGAAGACCCCTCCAAGAAACAGCCTAAGCGCCGGCGTCAGCGGCACCGCTCTAAATCCCGCCACAGCAAGAATGGAGATTCCGGCACCGGAGATAATAACACCCCAGACAGTGCCGAAGAAAACCCCCTTCAGCAAGATTCAGCACAGGAGGACAGAGAAGCCAGCCCTCATGAGAGAGCGGCAGACGAAGAGGTAGAGGATGATAATTACATGCCTCCCTCCAGAGACGAGGCAAGCCTCGACGACGACGAATTCGTCGTGCCTGAGGATCCCGTCGAACAAGAGCTCTTTAAACGCAGGCTTATGGCCACGGTAAGCAGCCTCAAGAAAAAGCAGCAACAGCTTAGAGCTGATCAAGATCTGCTAGTCGACAGATGGACTGAAGTCCTTGCGGCCGAAGGGCATGAACTCGAACGCCCCTCCAAAAGCTACCCCAAACGCAAGTTGCTCCCCTGATTAGAGCAGGAAGCATATAAACCTACATCACCAGCGCACAATACGGCTGACCGGCCACCTCGTGGCCGCGATAGAGAGGCCTCTAGGCCCTCCACTAAAACCGTACCCGGCATCGCTCAAAAAGCACAAACCCACGGGGGTATGCATCGGACTTGCGAGACATATTGGAGGATAAGGCAAGACAATCAAGATTGATCTACGGATCGCGTGGGCACCCCACGATACGCGACGACAACCGTCGCGCCGGATACAGCAAGTCCTGCCGGGCCGAACACAGTAGACAAAGCTCGTTTGAGCTACGTCGTGATATAGCCCAATACAGAGGCGCCGCACACCCACTATGCTTCACAGATGAAGTAATGGATCATCAAATCCCCGAAGGGTTTAAACCCGTGAATATTGAATCCTACGACGGCACAACAGACCCCGTGGTTTGGATCGAAGACTATCTCCTTAATATCCACATGGCGCGCGGTGATGATCTCCACTCCATCAAATACCTCCCACTCAAGCTTAAAGGGCCAGCTCGGCATTGGCTTAACAGCTTGCCAGCAGAATCAATTGGGTGTTGGGAGGACCTGGAAGCCGCATTCCTTGATAACTTCCAGGGAACGTATGTGCGACTACCAGACGCTGATGACCTAAGCCATATAATTCAGCAGCCAGACGAATCGGCCAGACAATTCTGGGCATGGTTCTTAACCAAGAAAAATCAAATCGTCGACTGTCCGGATGCGGAGGCCCTCGCGGCCTTCAAACATAACATCCGCGATGAGTGGCTTGATAGGCACCTGGGACAGGAAAAGCCGAAATCCATGGCAGCCCTCACATCACTCATGACCTACTTTTGCGCGGGAGAGGACAGCTGGCTAGCCCGCAACAACAACCTCAGCAAAAATTCTGGCAGTCCGGATACCAAGGACCGCAACGGCAGGTCGCGTCACAACAAGCACAAACGCCGCATTAAAGGTGACAATACTGAGGATACGGTAGTCAATGCCGGATTCAGAGGCTCCAAACCCGGTCAGCGGAAAAAGCCATTCAAAAGAACTACTCCGGGTCCGTCCAATTTGGACCGAATACTCGACCGCTCGTGCTAGATACACGGCACCCTCGAAAAGCTAGCTAATCACACCAACAGGGACTATTCTGTATTCAAGCAGGCAGGCAAGCTAATTGCCGAAAACAATGACAAGGGGCTGCGTATCGATGACGAGGAAGAGACCCGACCGCCGAACAATAGAGGACAGAAGGGTTTCCCCCCACAAGTGCGGACGGATAGCATGATATACGCAACCCACATACCCAAAAGGGAGCGGAAGCGTGCTCTCAGGGACGTATACGCGATGGAGCCAGTCGCCCCAAAGTTCAACCCATGGTCCTCCTGCCCGATCACTTTTGATCGAAGTGACCACCCCACCAGCATCCACCACGGCGGATTCGCCGCATTGGTTCTAGACCCAATCGTCGATGGATTTCACCTCACCAGAGTCCTGATGGACGGCGGCAGCAGCCTGAACCTGCTTTATCAGGATACAGTGTGCAAGATGGGCATAGACCCCTCAAGGATTAAACCCACAAAGACGACCTTCAAAGGCGTCATATCAGGTGTAGAGTCCAATTGTACAGGCTCAGTTACACTGGGAAGTGGTCTTCGGATCCCCGGATAACTTCCGAAGCGAGGAGTTAATCTTCGACATAGTTCCATTCCGCAGCGGCTATCATGCTATGCTCGGACGGACCGCATTTGCAAAGTTCAACGCGGTGCCGCACTATGCATACCTCAAGCTCAAGATTCCAGGCCCTCGAGGAGTCATCACGGTCAACGGAAACACTGAATGCTCTCTCCGAACGGAGGAGCATACAGCGGCTCTCACGGCAGAAGTACAGAGCAGCCTCTTAAGGCAATTCTCGAGTCCGGTCGTTAAGCGACCGGACACTGCCAAACGCGCCCTGAGTAACCTACAACAAGACCAACTAGCACATTCCGAGCACGCATAGCAATGCGGCCCCAACCCCAGCCCTTGCAAAATTGCAAGACCAGTACTTCGCGTACATCATTACGCTCTGGAGATACCATGGGCATAGGGGGGAGGGGCACGACCACGACAGGCCCAGAGTGCGGCTCAACCACACCAGGGGCTCACAAGTGTGTCATCCTTTTTTTTCTCATCCACAGGACCCCATTTACCAGAGGCTCTATCCGGCAGTACACCTGCCAAACTCACGATGTAACAGACATGGAAGGAGAAAGGCTACGACGAGTATCCAGGTGGTCTCCATTACGACCATTAAATCTGTTTTATACACCATTCCGCAGCCTACTCCTGGAGGGGGACATGTTTAATAGTCCCACCCCTTGCTTATCGCACTATTTGTATCGTTCTGCATTCATGGCAGTATTTATTGAATAAACAATGCATCGCTTTTTTGCCTATAATTGCATTCCCTTCTTATACATATGTTAATTTATGACATGTTGCATCCGTACACTTTGGTACGGCTAAATACACCAGGGGCTTAACTTCCCCACATTATGGTGTGATAAGTCCGAACACTTTCACAAGTGCGGCACCCCGAACTTATAGCATTATATGCATCGGCTCCGAATCATTTCTTGGGTCAATAGTTTTGTTTGCCCGGCTCCCATGTTTTGGTACCTTATGTTCCGTTATATCGGCTAAGGTAGCGCTGGGAGAACCACTGCGATTGTGCCCCAGTTGAGCTGGGCGAGCACCTCAGTGGAGAAAGCTAAAACTGACCATCATGATGAGGCGAGAGCCGGTCGCTGTTCGAGAGGTTTTTTCGAGTCCATAAAGACTTATGCCGCTTAGAGCGAGGAACCGGCTTTGTCCGGCCCAGGCGCGGATAGCGCCCCGAATTTGGCCTTCCGAACACTAGGGGCTTCGCTGAAATTTAAAATTATAGAATTCTATGGCTAAGTGAGGGTGTTCAAGCATTATAAGTCCGGTTGCCTCGTTCGTTGTGTTGAGCGCCTCCCTAGATGGATCCAAAAATGGGAACAAGAGCGCTCAAGTTTATCCCGAACACCCCAGCACTCGTGGCATGGGGGCTAAAGCCGACGACTTGCCATCTCTCAGATTTGATAAACGGCCGCACAGAAGGTAACATTTTAAATTAACAAGTGTTGCTTAGCGCACATGAAGAAAGTTTTCAGCGCACAGGATAACAAAATGCGAGTCTACTCAAATATTACATCTTTGGAGCACTCACCCGCAATAATGCGGGCACCCTTCAGGACACCCTTATAATACATCTCGGGCATGTGATACTCCTTGCCCGGCGGTGGCGCGTCCGTCACAAGCTTCTCAGCGTCCATCTTGCCCCAGTGCACCTTGGCATGGGCAAGGGCCCGACGGGCACCTTCAATACAGGCGGAGTGCTTGATGACCTCAACCCATGGACAAGCGTCCACCAGCCGCCGCTCCAGGCCTAAGTAGCTCCCAGGCATGGCCTCTTTGGTCCATAGCCGAACTATGAGGCCCTTCATGGCCTGTTCGGCCACCTTGTGGAGCTTGACCAGCTGCTTCAGCTGGTCGCTAAGGGGCACTGGATGTCCGGCCTCAGCATACTGAGACCAGAACACCTTCTCCGTCGAGATCCCCTCCTCGGCTCTGTAGAAAGCGGCAGCATCGGACACGCTACGGGGCAGATCTGCGAACGCTCCTGGAGAGCTCCGAATTCGGGTAAGTAATAGGTAATTCACATTTACATGCTTGCTTTGCATGAATAATGCATTACCCGCCGCTATCTTCTTCAATGCCTCGATTTCCTGGAGGGCCTTGTGGGCTTCGGCCTTAGCGGCCTTGGCACTCTCAAGAGCCGACGCAAGCTCGGACTCTCGAGTCTTCGAGTCACGCTCCAAACTCTCGTGTTTTTCCACGAGAGCCTGGAGCTCTTGCTGTACCTCCGCCACCCGCGCCTCCTGCTTCTCTCGCCTAGCGCGTTCCGCGGCCGCATTGTGTTCAGTCGTGGACACCGCCTCCTTCAGGGTCGCCACCTCGTTCGTAGCCCCTCGAGTACCCACGTTATCCTTGCCATTCCTCTTGCAACCAAATCCTTTTCTGTAAGGTACAACTTTAATAAGGTGTTACTCACCTTCCTTGTCCTCGAGCTGCTTCTTGGCATGGTCGAGCTCGCTCTCGGACTGCTCGAGGCTTTCCTTCAAAGCATTGACCTCCGCAGTCAGTGTGGCAGAGGTCAGCAGCGCAGCCTGCATTCTCATATTGACATATTTTAAGACTCCTGTGTATATCTTTTTAGATCCTCAGTCCGGTTTTTCTTTCCGAACACCGAACCGAGCATCAGGGGCTACTATCTATGCGGTACTATTTTACATATATTAAAATTCTTACCTCAAAGCCTGTTAGAAGGCTGCTGCAGTCTTCGGTCAGCCCGCTTTTGGCGAGCTGAACCTTCTGAATCACCGCACTCATGACAGTGCAGTGTCCCTCTTTGATGGAAGCGCCGTTGAGCACCTCCAGCAAAGTATCCGGCGCCTCCGGTTGGACGGAGGCCGCTGGCATCACAGTCTTGCCCTTCTTACGAAGGGGCCGCCCGCTGGACTCCGGAACCATTGCAAGTTCCGGTGCCGAGTCTGGCACAAAATCCGGGAGGTTGCCCTGCGGCACCTCCAGGGCCTCCTCTTCCTGGTGGGTCCCTTTCTGGGATCCCACCTCGGCGTCGTCAGCGTCGCGGGGGGTGGAGGCGGTCGGAAGTGAAGTACTATCCACATCTGACGTACCCAAGGACCCGCTCGACAAAGAGGGAAGATCATCCTTGGGCGGACTACATGGTTGTATGCGGCGTTAGAAAGACACCATGTGGCAAAAAGAAAAATTATGAAGTTATTTGGGAGTCCGGATACTTACGATCTCGCCAGGGGCTTGGACCTTGAGGGCCACTCCTCGTCGCCGTCGGTGACATTGGCGGAACAGTCCGGGTGAAGGGTCCTTCCCTTCTTGGACCCTTCAGCCTCCCTCGTTGGGGAGGCCTTCCTCTTCCTCTCTCCCCCCGCTGGGGGAGAGGCCTCTTTCTTCTCCTCCTCGTTCTCGTGGGAGGAATCCCCCTCAGAGTCATCGGACGATGAATCCGATACCACCTGACGCCGGGAACTCCTTCGGGTTCCCGTGGCCTTCTTCTTGGCCTTCTTCTCCGGCACTACGTAAAGTGCCGGGACCAGCAGCCCTGTTAGACGGGCATCAGCTGGGTCTTCTGGAAGGGGAGCCGGACAGTTAACCTGTCCGGACGTCTCTTGCCAGGCCTGTTAAAGGTGTTGGGAGTTTAGATCCCGCATAAAGTCAAACTATGAAAAGCAAGTGTCCCATAAAGGATAACATGGCTTACCTCGCCAGCCGGACGCTGCGAGCTGAATTCGCGATCTTCGGTAGCGGATGCGGGAGCTTCGACGCCCTTGAACATCACCCTCCAGGCATCTTCGTACGTAGTGTCAAAGAGCCCGCTCAAGGTCCGGTGTTGTGCCGGATCAAACTCCCACAAATTAAAGTCCCGCTGTGGGCAGGGGAGAATCCGGCGGACGTGCATGACCTGGATCACGTTGACAAGCTTGAGCTTCTTGTTCACCAGGGTTTGGAGACAGGACTGGAGTCCGGTCAGCTCTTCCGAACTACACCACGGCAGGACCTTCTCCTTCCAGGAAGTGAGCCGCGTGGGGATGCCAGATCTGAATTCGGGGACCGCTGCCCATTTAGGGTCACGCGGCTCGGTGATGTAGAACCACCCTGATTGCCACCCTTTGATGGTTTCCACGAAGACGCCCTCGAGCCAAGTGACGTTGGGCATCTTGCCTACCATGGCGCCTCCGCACTCCGCTTGGCTGCCCTTCACAACCTTCGGCTTGACGTTGAAGGTCTTGAGCCACAAGCGGAAGTGGGGCTGGATGCAGAGGAAGGCCTCGCACACGATGATAAACGCCGAGATGTTGAGGATGAAATTCGAGGCCAGATCATGGAAATCCAGGCCATAGTACAACATGAGCTCCCAGACAAAGGGGTGGAGTGGGAAGCCCAGTCCGCGGAGGAAATGGGGAAGGAATACCACCCTCTCATGGGGCCCGGGGGTGGGGATGAGCTGCCCCTCGTCGGGGAGCCGGTGCGCGATATCGCAGGACAAATATCCGGCGCTGCGCAGCTTCTTGATGTGCCCCTCTATGACGGAGGAGGCCATCCACTTGCCTCCCGCTCCGGACATGGTCGGAGAAGGTTGAGGTGAGATGTGCGGACTTGGGCGCTGGAGCTTGAGTGCACGGAGATGGATAAGCAAAGGAGGAAGAAGGCGTAGGTAAAAAGGTGGATCCTCGTCCCCTTATATATGGGCGGACGAAACTATGCGTCCCCACCAGCCTGGTAAAACTCGCTTATCTCCCAAGCACTGCAATCAATGGCGCGGTTGGGTTACCCACGTCCGTATTGGTGGGAATCCCGAAATAAGGGGAACATGATCTCTGCTTCAGCAAGACGTGCCAAGAAAACCGCTTTGCTAAATGCGCTGAGGCAGTATAATAAAAATGATTTGAGTAAAGGCTTGGTTGTGGTGTGACGTCACGCCACAAAATACGTCAGCAGACGGAACTTGTGTAAATATTATTCTCTCTACGGTGGTATGTGGAATTTATTTTGCAGAGCCGGACACTATCCTGGCGTTCACAATCTTCTATGAATTATTCGGAGGAGGAACCCGCCTTGCAATGCCGAAGACAATATGCGCGCCGGACTAGTCGTCATTGAAGCCTGGTTCAGGGGCTACTGAGGGAGTCCTGGACTAGGGGGTGTCCGGATAGCCGAACTATCATCATTGGCCGGACTCCAAGACTATGAAGATACAAGATTGAAGACTTCGTCCCGTGTCCGGATGGGACTTTCCTTGGCGTGGAAGGCAAGCTTGGCAATACGGATATGTAGATCTCCTACCATTGTAACCGACCCTGTGTAACCCTAGCCCTCTCCGGTGTCTATATAAACCGGAGGGTTTTAGTCCATAGGACGAACAACAATCATATCATAGGCTAGCTTCTAGGGTTTAGCCTCCTTGATCTCGTGGTAGATCCACTCTTGTACTACCCATATCATCAGTATCAATCAAGCAGGAGTAGGGTTTTACCTCCATCGAGAGGGCCTGAACCTAGGTAAAAACATCGTGTCCCTTGTCTCCTTTTACCATCCGCCTAGACGCACAGTTTGGGACCCCCTACCCGAGATCCGCCGATTTTGACACCGACAATGTACCTTCAAGGTAAATATCATTTCGAACTCAAGGGGACGTGAAAATTGTTATCCCAATCTTCACTACAAGAAATATGTCAACTTGTGACCTTGAATATTGGTCACTGAAAGGTCATTGTTTTTCATTTGCGACCTTTTTGTGACCAAAAAGAGAAGGTTAAAAGCTGGCGGTCGTAAACTAAAATTAATGACCTTCTCTATGAGAAGGTCGTAGACATTTACGACCAAAATATGCCTACTATTTTATTTTGGTCACTAGCAGCCTCCCCAGGCCACGTAGGCATTCGACGTGGCAATCTTATGTGGCACAAGAATCAGCCCGGTCCAATTTAGTGTTTTACATGGGCCAAGCCCATTAATTCAGCCCATTTATATTTTTTTTCCTATGAATTTTTTGTTAGCTTCATGGACCAAGCCCAACAGCCATTTATTCTTTTGGACCAGCCTTTTTTCTGAGCTTCTTCCATTTTTCTGGGCCTTGGCCTTTTTATGGTCCATTTAACTTTTTAAATTTTTTAAGACGTTTTTCCTTTCATTTTTTTTGTCAAATATTGGTTGGGCTAAGGCCTCTTCCAGCCCATCAATATTTTTAGCCTGCTAATTCAAAGGACTGGACAGCAGAGAAACAATTCAATTTTTTTCAATTTTGCTATCAAAGCAACATTTGTTTCACTGTACAATCATACATCATTTGTTGCAGTTACATCTTCATCACATTATCATAACAAACGACAGCCAGTCAATAGAAAGATCACCACCACAGCTCCAGCGACTACTAATATACACTACAACTTCCACTTATGTGCGAACCTACAAGAAGGCCAAACAAAAAAGGAATCGCTGAATATTCAGAGACCACTGCCATGCTGCCGATTGGATTTTGTTGCAGCCCTTCCAGTTTGCTAACGATATCTCTCCAGCACCATATCTCATAACCTACAAAGAGAACTAAACAGCAAGTCTTACAGTAAACAACAGGATACCAGGATCTATGTTAGTAAGTGTATGTAGCTCAAGGCAACAGTAATGTCAACTTAACATTAATACATCTTGTTCAAAAAATGAAAAGTAGACTGTAGTGCAGCAGCAGCCATGAGGGATTCCTTGTCCACCTGCAGCTGCAGTAGCTTCTACAGATCAAAGCAACCTCCACCCAAAGCAAACACACGAGGAATCAGAGGGAGGCAGGGGAGATGAAGACAATATGCAACAACTTAATCAGACAAGGACCAAACTAATAATTTGTGTCAGTGTAACATGGCATTCCAAACTGAATATATTTCCAAAACAGTGAATAACATCAGCAAGAAAAAAAACATGGCATCCCAGAATGAATATATTTCCAAAACAGAGAATAACAACCTCAAAGTGGTTGGAGACCATTGCTTACTTATAGTGCCACCACCTACAAATACAGTAACTTATACCACCACCTACAAATCTGAACCATAGTTGCGGTGCTTTCAACATAATTCGAACCATGTGAATCAATACTGCTATGCTATGCTAAAAGTCAATTTCAAATGTTTAATATTTTCGAAAACTACAGAGTTGCCTCTGTTTAGATGCAAGTTAAGTTCAAAAATAGAAGCACTGCATTAGATGCAAGTTGAAGTTTCAGAAACATTTCATTTTCCAATAGGCAAAGCAGGAGCACCATCAGAAACAACGAACTAATGCACCATTCAAATGCACTAACAGTTCTAGGCAAAGCAGAAGCACCGCCGGAACAACTAGTGTACAAATTCCATCTCACTTGAGATCATAAAGGAGAGCACACAAATGTCCGTGTATGCAATTGCAGACCAAAATAAAACTATAATTAATAGCCCCTATTTTGCAAGTAAATTTGATATCTTATACTAGCTCCTCTTGGTCTATAGATCCTGCATGTAAATCTAGGTTGTCTATTTTACCAATATAACAACACATATCACAAAAGCTATACCATTAGATAGTACAATAAATCTTCAGCAAGAACCAATAAGGTACATTCCATCAAAATCACAAGCAACAGACTGGGGCTCGATGCCACTAACTAGCAAGAACTACAACAACTTCCAAGAACTACAAAATCAGATCTGAAACTCTATAAAAATGGGAAGAATGGAAGTATACCTTTCTCTTGGTGACATTGATGGCATGGAACAGGAGAGTGCCGGACTCCTGCATCTGCTTGACGCCGGTGGTGGTCCCCTCAGAGACGCCGATGAGCCTCTCCTCCATCTTGCACTTATTCAGCATCCTGTTTTTATCTGTCTACAAATCAGCATGGAACTAGTACCTCGGGTTCCTCGGGAACTTCGGGTCCATCTACAAGGGAACAATAAAGAGGCATATATAAGTAGGCGTGGACAAACAGGAATCACAAATATTTCACAGGCTAAACTCCCAAGCCACTCAGTATTAGATTCCTACCACTCAGTATTAAGGGATAGAAGGGACAAAAGAAACATAATGTGGTAATATACATACACAAGATGTCAAGATTTGCTCAGCACAGCTAGCATGATTGGGCACTGCAGTTCTAGTCCACATCAAATCTATGGAATAATAACTAAACTATAGGAGAAAACTGAACAAAGGGCCTCGATTCTTACACATAATGCAGTTTCATCCAGTAATAAATGACCCATTTTGACATAGCGCTAACTATTGACCCCAACAATTATCCAAAATTACAATAGATTTGAACAACCTATCAATCCCATGCACTAGAATCGAACAATGCTACCTCAGATTTCAGGGTGGTACTTCAATTTGTCCATAACAGATTCACATTTCTAGCATGATTACAGATATTTGCAGGAAATAAACTAACTAAACCAGTTTGAAAAACAGTTATCCATGACAAAAACAGCAAATCTGGGCCAGAACGTAAGGAACAACAGAATAGAGATTAGTTATGGATCTCGGGGGCCGCGAACGAGCGAGGATGAATGTACCCCCCCTTGGTGGAGGCCTGGCGCTGGCGCTTGGGCTTCTTGATGCCGTTCCTGTGCGCCTTGTACGACTGGTTGTGCGCCGTGTGGTTCTTCGACTCGGCCATCTCCGATCCCTTCTGCTGCTGCATCTCCGTGTGGTTCTTCAATTGGATCCAGCATGTTGCAGAGCTCCCTGAAGACGGCCTGCAGCAGGAAAAACACAAGGGCATCAGCCTCCTCCCGACCAGTCCCTCGATCAAATTAGCGCAGGAAATGAATTGAGGGAGGTGGAGCGGGCGGGACCTGCTGTATGATGCGCTGCTTGTTGGTGCCGGCGGCGAGGGTCTCGACGTTGACGATCTTCCGGATGTCGGACTGCAGGAGCGTAAGGGAGATCTCGTTGAGGCACTCCCCGAGCACCTTCTCGTCGACCGTGGCATTGCTCATCTGCGTGAGAGCGTGGGAGATGCTCCCGCCCAGCTACGCGAGCAACATCTTGGCTGGGCCCCTAGGGGGTCGGGCCTCATGGGTGGCAGGGTGGGGTTCCCGCGGCGGTCAGGGGCGGCGCGCAGCATGATCTGGGAGCAGGGTGGGGAAGGGGACACGGACGGGAGGAGGATTAGCCGGGGGAGATGGGGAAGATTTTGGTAGGGCTAGCGATTGGGGAACGCGGTGGGGATTGAGGGAGAGGGACGGCATCTGCGGGACGCGATGGGCGTCGCTGCGGGACGCATCGATGAAGGAGGTGGTGGCGGGACGCGTCGTTGCAGGACGGGGAGGAGGTGCCGGCAGCGAGGAGATGAGGGAGGGGGTGGATCTGGCCGACGCCATGGCCATGGCCGTGCCATGCGGCTAGGTTGGTGGGCATCGAAGAGGGTGAAGCACAGTCGCCGCCGCCGTGCCAGAATTGGTGGGAACGCCACCCTCGAAATCCTAGCGGAGGCACGGGAGCTCGAATCTGGGCTGCGCGTCGGCGAGGCCCACCGGAACAAGAGGCGTAGGTGGCGGCAGCAAGGGTTTTGGGGGAGGGATTGTGGGTGCCTGAGGGAGCGAGGGGCAGAGAAAGAAAGGAGGCAGAGAAAGAAAGGAGGCGGGGGGTGGATGGAAAACGTCCACGAGTAGAGCTAGGGTTTCGGCTTAGGTGGTCTTGGGGTTGGTGTGGTGGGCCGAGGACTGCCGTTGGATCCACGAGCATCCGACGGTGTTCCATGCACGATCTGCGTGAGATGCCCACGGACCAATCAGAATGCAATACCACGTTATGACCATTTAAATTGGTCCTAGTTGACTAAAAATAGCATGTTAAAATCATATCAGCTATTTTATGACCTGAGAAAATTCAGAAATAAAATGAAAAACCTTCTCATTGTGTCACCAAATGTGAATAAGTTTTCAGGAAAAGTAACAAACATTAAATAAGATATATATCTTTAAAAATATGTCATGAGAAATGAGTTTTTTGGCAAAAAAAACATTTTCCATTTTTTGAATGTCCAAAATGAGTTTTTTGTGAAGGACCTACCAAATATTTATTTCAAAATTTTACCAAATCAATTTTCTAAAATACTAGGACATATTTAATGCACAATTGACCAAATGGTTGGGTGTAAAAAGTTTTGATCCACCTCTAGTGAAAAAGACAAATATCCGCCGATTCAGTTGGAAGTGGGTTAAATTTGAAGTGCGGCTGCCTCGTAGTTTGCTCTTTATTTTTTCCAAAAATCCTTTATAGGTACATAAGTATCTATTTAATCACAGAAACACAAAAGGTTTTCCAAGATTCAACCACTAGCTAGGAACGGTTATTCCCGCCGTTTTGACCGCATTTTGAAACGGGCATAAAAATTTCAAAAAAATTAAAAAATTGCAAAACCTTCGCATTGTGTCATTATATGTGGCCAAGTTACCAGCAAAAATTATAAACTTGTAATACGGCAATTACTTTTAAAAAATGTTCTCAGAAACCAGCTATCAAGTATGAAGATGCATGGCTTTCAACCCAAATGCTCAATCTTATGGCCACATTCATGGCATAGTATGTTCAAATGATCTCATATTGTGCATAAGGGTGCATCTTGGAATTCCAAACAATGTTGCCTAAGGGAGTTTTCATTTTCTTTGCACGGAAAATTCAGTTTCCATTTTCCGAGTGCCCCAAATGAGGTTTTTTTGTGAAGGACCTACCAAATATTTGTTGCAAAATTGGACCAAATCAATTTTATCAAATACTAGGCCATATTTAATTCACAATTGACAAAATGGTTGGGTGTCAAAAGTTTTGATCTACCTCTGGTGAAAAAGACAAATTCCCGCCGATTCAGCTGGAAGCGGGTCAAATTTGAACTGCAGCTGCCTCATAGTTTGCTCTTTATTTTTTTCCAAAAATCATTTCTAGGTACATAAATATCTATTTAATCACAAAAACACAAAAAAATTCCAAGATTCAACCACTAGCTAGGAACGGTCATTCCCACCATTTTGACCGCATTTTGAAACGGGCATAAAAAATTAAAAAAAACAAAAAATTGCAAAACCTTCGCATAATGTCATTATATGTGACCAAGTTTCCAGGAAAAATAATAAACTTGTAATACGGCAATTATTTCAAAAAATTGTTCTAAAAAATGAGCTATCATGCGTGAAGATTCATGGCTTTCAAGCCAAATGATCAATCTTATGGCCACATTCATGGCATAATCTGTTCAAATGATCTCATATTGTGCATAAGGGTGCATCTTGGAATTGCAAACAATGTTGCCTAAGGGAGTTTTCATTTTCTTTGCACGGAAAATTCATTTTCCATTTTCCGAGTGCCCCAAATGAAGTTTTTTTGTGAAGGACCTACCAAATATTTGTTGCAAAATTGGACCAAGTCATTTTTATAAAATACTTGGCCATATTTAATGCACAATTGACAAAATGGTTGGGTGTCAAAAGTTTTAATCTACCTCTGGTGAAAAAGACAAATTCCCTGTGATTCAGTTGGAAGCGGGTCAAATTTGAACTGCAGCTGCCTCATAGTTAGCTCTTTATTTTTTACAAAAATCATTTCTAGGTACATAAGTATCTATTTAATCATAGAAACACAAAAAAATTTCCAAGATTCAACCACTAGCTAAGAACGGTCATTCCCGCCGTATTGACCGCATTTTCAAACGGGCATAAAAAGTTCAAAAAGAAACAAAAAATTGGAAAACCTTCGCATTGTGTCATTATATGTGACCAAGTTTCCAGGAAAAATAATAAACTTGTAATACGGCAATTATTTTAAAGAAGTGTTCTAAAAAACAAGCTATCATGCGTGAAGATTCATGGCTTTCAAGCCAAATGATCAATCTTATGGCCACATTCATGGCATAGTTTTTTCAAATGATCTCATATTGTGCACAAGGGTGCATCTTGGAATTCAAAACAATGTTGCCTAAGGGGGTTTTCATTTTCTTTGCACGGAAAATTCATTTTCCATTTTCCGCCCAAATGAGGTTTTTTTGTAAAGGACCTCCCGTATATTTGGTGCAAAATTGGACCAAATCAATTTTCTAAAATACTAGGCCATATTTAATGCACAATTGACATAATGGTTGGGTGTCAAAAATTTTGATCCACATCTGGTGAAAAACACAAATCCCCGTCGATTCAGTAGGAAGCGGGTCAAATTTGAACTGCAGCTGCCTCATAGTTTGCTATTTATTTTTTCCAAAAATCATTTCTAGTCACATAAGTACCTATTTAATCATAAGTACATGGTTTGGTGGCGATACGTCGAGGTTTGGACGGTGGCCGAGGGCCCCAACTCTCGAGCGCTTAAACTCGCATGCCTGCCATGTAGTCACCGCGTGACCGTGGCGTTGCCATGTGTTCTATCTGGCCTAGGCATGTCTAGTGGGTTGGGCATTCCCCAGGTAGGTGCTAGGAAGAAAATTACAACATAAGATTCTCACGAGGAGATCGATCGATGCTTAAACATGAATAAGCAGCCAAGTGTTTGATTTGCGGTACGGGAAATGCACATGGCTAATGGGCGTGAGTTTTGCCTGAGGATGATCAGTTACTAAGAAGGCCGTCTTCACAAATTTTCAGCTCAAAAGGAGGAGCCTAGGTGGTACTTGCTTTGCAAAGTACCACACTGGACATAAATACGAATGTTGAAGCTGGCTCAAAATAATGAATGGATTGAGCTGGCATTTGGTGGAGGATGGTTATTTGGGCATAGGAAAGCACTGTAGAAAATGGATACCATTTGGACATGCCAAAGTGGTATTTCCTTCACAAAGTGCTGCTTTGAACAGAATAGGAAAATGAATATTTTTGAATTATTTTTGAACTAGGCAAGGAATGTTTTTGACATATTTGATGAAGATATGATCCAAAAAATTTATGAGAATTTTTTGGGAATTTTTGGAATAACAGAAATATAGGTTGCTTCACAACCTAGGGCAAAAACTGCCACATGGACATGACACATAGGCAAAACTGATGAGATGGCGCCTAGTCATCACAACCTAACACAATCTACAAGGCTATGACCATCTATATTGGTCGTTAACAACTAGAAGTAAGGCAGTGGACCAGCACTATTTGCTTTATGACCATTTCGTGTAAGGAAATTACGACCTTTCTAACCAAAATGGTCGCAATGGTTTAGGGTTTGGAGCCCCCAGAACAGCTTTTGACCAATTGGTCTGAAATGGTCATAGATCTATGACCAATTCTTCCAGGGTCACTGATAGAAGGTCACTAGTTGACATATTTCTTGTAGTGCTTGATAATCGATCAAACATAAAAACTTGATCAAACGAATCAAGAAAATAGCAGGAGGAGGAGGTGCCCACTCCTGACCTTTCCTCTTCTCTTCATAATTTTTTGTGCAATTTAATTGAAATAAAATGCCATCACCGCCTTGGAATTTTTGTGACACTATACAAAAAAATTTGACTTATCATAACATCATGAAGTGAGGTATGTAATCTATAAGCATTAATATATAGTGTAAAAATCTGAAGGTAGTAACAAGTTTCGTCGTTGGTATACTGGCTGTGCAACAACATTAGAATGTCTTAGCTAAAAAATCTTTAATACATCCACAATCAACAGTTAACCCTGAAATAATCCAGTGACATTGAATGGCATTGCTTAAAATTATCGATGGCATTAGACTGACTGCGTCATTAGTTAAATGTGGCATCACTTTAGGAGTAGCATTGCTTGATTTTACCAGTGGTGTTATACTAAGGGGTTGTTTCGTTTGTGAATAACTTTGTCAAAGGTTACCACACTTAAGGTTAGGCAAGTTTAACCAACTTAGATGAGCGTTTGCTTCAAGCCACACCTTAGGCAAGCCACACTAGGGCCCCACATGGCATACACACAAAAAAATGTGGCAAGATTCCCTTAGGCTTGCCAATTTGCGGCTCTCATTTTGATGAACTAATCTTAGGAAAGCTTGGAAAAAATGTGCGGCAGAGTGTGGCAATGCAAGTCCTAGAACCAAATAGCCCCTGATAGCAAAAAAGTGGCAATAAGAGCATGGGGAGGCCCATTCAGAGAGTGGGCACACCAGTACGATGTACCTCCACGGGTGCATAGAGTGATGAGGGAGGGATGGTTGCCCAAAGCACAAATATCCCAGCATCATATGTGGATTATGTCCCATTTTTGTTCTCTTTAGCCACCTTTTTCCTATGTGGGGACAACAAACCGATCGACCTTGTCATTCTATATTGCATTGTCATGCCTTTCTACCCTTTTTCAACCAAGAGACAAGAGACTCGTTCCTTAGCTACTGATTTTCCCCTTTTCAACTAAGATGCAGGTTCGATACCTAGTCTCTTTGATAGTACTTTCTCCCTTTCTTTCCTTATTCAACCCATACATGGATTAGTCTGCTTGAAGTAGGGTTTCCTTTAAGTGCAAATTAAGGTTTTCGTTTGCGTCACCAGCGAAGCAGAGGATAGTAAATTGGCAAGGTGTTGGAGTGGAAAAAGATCCACATGCAACGACGTGGCAGATGGGGCAATAGAACAAGGGTATTGTTCAAAAAGAGGTAGCAGACCTGAGGGTCGGCGGGAAGTGGCTTAGCTCGTGGTCATCGTCCTCCGCACACACTACGACAACGAGCTTGGGGACGGAGGCCATCCTGCGCATTGACCGATTCTAGGTCTGAGAGGATGGCCTTGTCATCAGTGTGTGACCTCGCTCGCCGATTACAAGTGCATCAACATTGCATGTCCTTTTCTTCCCCGGCGAACAGGATCCTGGTAGATCTGTGACCACCAGTGAGGAAGGAGAGAGAGGGGCTACCGCCATATTTCTTAGATCTGGAGAGAAGGTAATAGTGTGAGAAGCAAGTGGGCAGCCCTTAGCAAGCAAGCGCTGAAGCTCCGGCCTATATACTTTACTAGTACTAGTAAGTACTAGAGGTAGAGTACTGGTAGAGTAGTTTATATTTTCTCTGCATACAGTACCAATTAGTTGTGCTTCAAAACTGAATGGCACGCCATTAAAAAATAAAGTCGAGAAATAATGCGGCACCTTGGGCTAACGCGGCCGGATCGCATTTTGGATGAGAAATGACACACCATGTTTCATTGACATATGGTCCCATTCCAACATGTCAGTGAGATGACAACGAGTCCTTTTGTATAATTTCCGAACAGACACCTATGTAGGCTGTGGCGCCTCATCCTATATCGTGGCGACCGTCCACTCCCCACTAGCCTCTTCCTGTACCAAGGCAACCATCCACCACATCTTCGCCTTTCCCTCTTGGTTTGGAACTGCTGCCGCATGCTCTTCCTTCCTCCATTTGCCTTGACTCCTCCTTCTGCCATTGTTCGTCTTCTCGATGGAGTGAACAGGTAGGAAACAACCCCGTTATTCTTGCCCCGATCTGAATGATAACATGGTGGAGGAACTCATTGATCGGTGCGACGTAATCACCACGGCTAGCATGGCAGGTTCGTTCAATACCATTATCGACTCAACAAATAACATCATTACAAAGAACCCAAGGGTTCTGGAGCGGTTTGATCTCCCCTATCTTCTTCGCCATGACCCTGCTCGCTAGCGTGGGGACGATGGAAGCCTCACCTTGTGCAAGTTGATGCCGCTTGATAATGATATGTGTCATGTTAAGATGCCATCACTTAAGGGTAAGGCTTGGGCAGGCACAAATGGAGATTGGGTTGTTTATATTGGGTACAACTGTGAGTGGGAACTTGTGAATGTTTACACTCGTCATCGGGTTCCACTTCCAAAAATCTCAGGCTGTCGTGAGGTTGAGGACACCGATGATCTACGTACGTTCAAATACGATCATGGTGACTGTTGTCTACAGATGATAGCACTTTGTCGACTTCCCAGTCACTCTTGGGATTGTAGGAATGCCTGTGTTGTCACTATCTTCGACGAGCTTGTTGCCGTCCTTAGTCCATCGACTTGATGGATATTGCTCAAAAATCAGTTTCTATACACGGATATGTACTGTGATGCAATTCAATATGAGGGTCTTGTGTTTGCTGCCACCACTTCTGGCAGTGTTTTTGCAAGGGATCCTTATTGTTTTGGTACATTTGTCTTCCACTGTAATTATAATTGTTAGATTCACCATGCATGTGAGTTAGTATCCCCGTACTAATTAACCATCTCTCTTTCCAAGGTCCTGTCAACATTCACCCGCCGATACTTGGAAAATTTTATAACCAAGGGGGAGATGGCGATGGCGATGGTGATGATCACGAGCATGAAGACGAGCGGGGCCTACATACTCAGTGGTGCCTAGCAACTTATTCTAATGTATCACCTCTTCTTGTCTGTATACAGGGCACTGCTGATGTTACTAAGGAAGCAGGTGTTGTCTCCCATGGTCGCACTCTCTGGACCTATTTCAACATCCGTTGCAGGGTATATGGGATGGATACTAGTGTGCTAGCGCCAGCACCTTCTGCCTTGTTCAATATTGATAGTCTTGGAGAAAACTCGCTCTTCCTTGGATTAAATTATCCAATGATGGTGAAAGGCGATATAGCTGCTGTTGGCACAACATTACTACAATTTATGAGAAGAAATTATATCTATACATCGGACATTGCTATGGTTCCCTACCCAGTCTATCACAATGTGCGTCCTGATATAGGCCACTTCAGCCTGGATGATGAGTCTTGCATTGGTCTCGATATTGACAATAGCCGGATGTGGCACCCCGGCTCAGAGCAACTAGTTTACCTTGCATTGCCAGCCCAGACATCAAGTCTTCTGGCAATACACAACAACATGGTACAGAAACAACCGCTTTATTAATACAAGCAGATTACATAGTGTAAGTGCATCTAGTGCCACCCCTAGTTGGTTTTGGAGTATTGACGACAAAGTTGGTTGAGGGACTAATGCGTTTGTGAGAATTGCAGGATAACGCAGGAAGTGTCCCTCATTGATTCGGTTTACCTACCAGAGATGACCCCTAAAAATGTATGAAGACTTTGAAGATAATGGTGGTATAAGAAGATATTCATATTGAAGACTATGACATGAGAAGACATTGCGTGAAGACTTTGCAGCGCGAAGACTGTGTGTTTTCGTTGTTTCCTTTTCTTCTTTGTTGAGTCATAGGAACCACCGTACTGTTAAGTGGGGTCCAAGTGAACTAAGTCAGAGTGACTGAAGTGATGCTCAACTTAAATCCTATGTCTTCGAGCGAAGACAATGAGAGCAAATCTTATCCAGAGCTGGATGATTCAGCTTTGCTAGTAGCCCAAGTAAAGTTGCCACGTGTGTTTGAAATCTGACCGTTGGAACACGTGTCTGTTCCTTAGTGACCCAGGGTCATTTTGGACAAATCAGGTCGGGTTGCCTAGTGGCTATAAATAGCCCACCCCCTACACCATAAATTGGTGGCTGCTCAGAGTTTGTGCACGGCTTTTGTCGTTTGAGAGCAACCCACCTCGAAGCATTTGAGAGAGAGAAATCCTTGCGAGGAAAAAGCCCAAACACCCAGAGCCAAAGAGTGTTAGGCATCACTGAAGTCTTTCTGTCTGTGTGACCTGAAGACTTATTACACTTGAGGACTGTGAATCCTCCAGCCGGTTAGGCGTCGCGTTCTGAGCATCCAAGAGTCATTGTGGATTGCCGGTGAACGAAGTCTGTGAAGGTTTGGTAGTCTCCCTTGAAGACTTACCAGAGTGATTGGGAGAGGACTGGGTGTCCTTAGCTCAAGGGGAATAAGGTGAAGACACGGTCTTCTGAGTTAAATCTCAGCCTCCCTAACCAGACGTACAGTTGTCACAGCAACTGGAACTGGTCCAACAAATCCTGTGTCTTCAACAAGCAACTGGTTCTATCCCTTCCAACCTTACTTAAGTTTGTCTTCATGAGGTCATTGCTTATCTGTGTATCTGTTTGACTTCATTTCTTGACTACTATTGTTGATTGGCTTCACACTATCTTCCATCTTGATCCTTACTACCTAACTGCTATTAGTCCTGTACTTTCACATCATTACATACTTGACTATGGCTTGTTTAGGATAGTTTATCTTCCCTGCATATCAATTAGGTTGTTTCTGTTGTTTGTCTTTGAAACTTCCAAGTTTTGAAGACTTTCATAAAAATCGCCTATTCACCCCCCCCCTCTAGTCGATACTAGCACTTTCAATTGGCATCAGAGCAAGGTACTCCCTTGTTCTGTGTGATTCGGTTTAACCACCTGGAGTTTCAGCTATGTCGACTGCAGGGATAATCAAGGTCTCCGCTGCTTGCCCCGTGTTCGATGGAACTGAATATCCCTATTGGAAGAATAAGATGCGCATGCATCTTGAAGCCATTGATGTCGACCTCTGGTATGTCGTCAAGAATGGCGTTCCCAAAACTGGTGAAGGTGTCACCCCCACTGATGTCAAGAAGTTCATTCAACTGGACTCTACTGCGAAGAACATCATTTGTGGTCATCTGACCAAAGGACAGTATGGTCGTGTGAGTGCTCTGGAAATGTCGAAGCTAGTCTGGGACTGGCTATCCAAGGTCAATGAAGGCGTTTCAACCCAGAGAGATCAAAGAATCAGTGTTCTCCGCAACCTTTTCAACCGCTTCAAGAGAAATGACAATGAGAATGTCCAGCTCACGTTTGATCGCCTCACTGATATCACAAATGAACTTCAAGCTCTTGGCGCAACTGAGATTACCAAGCATGAAATCGTCAAGACACTGCTGAGATCATTTGACAGCTCCTTTGACACCCTTGCCCTCATGATACAAGAACGTCCTGACTTTAAGACACTCGATCCGTCTGATATACTTGAGAGGCTCAATACACATGAGTTCCAGCTATCTGAGAAAAGAGATATCTATGGTCCAAGCTATGGTCGAACTCGTGCATTGAAGGCAAAAGTTGTTTCCTCATCTGAAGAAGAATCTGACTGCAGTTCTGAAGATCCTGAAGACATTGGAAGGGAACTTGCTATGCTTGTGAAGAAGTTCTAGAAATTCACAAAGAAGAAAGGCTTCAGAAAGTCTTCACGATCTAGCTCAAGGAATGATGAAGCTTCCACACATGATCACAAGAAGAGAACCTGCCACAAGTGCAAGAAACCTGGTCACTACATA
Source organism: Triticum timopheevii (assembly GCA_963921465.1). Taxonomy (NCBI): domain Eukaryota; kingdom Viridiplantae; phylum Streptophyta; class Magnoliopsida; order Poales; family Poaceae; genus Triticum; species Triticum timopheevii. The sequence goes on from OY997272.1 coordinate 177,827,388, forward strand.
TCTGAGTGTCCACAGTGGGACAATGAGAAGAAGAAGAAGAAAAGCAAGGAATATGATTCCGATGACAAGAAAAAGAAGAAATGTTCAAAGTCTTCTAAGTCTTCTTCCAAGTCTTCATCATACAAGAAGAGCTCATCTGGCAAGGCTCGTGCTTTTGTTGGCAAGGAAATGGATTCAGAGGAGGAGTCTGCTTCGGAGGAGGCGGAGGTGGAGTCTGGAGAGGAGTCTGACCCTGGCGTTGCAAGTGTGGCTCTGGCCACAACATATGTCGCCAAGACCATCTTCAACACTGAAGACAATGACTTCCACACCAACGCTGAAGCTAATGACGAAGACGATCCTACTCCCACCTACTGCTTCATGGCACGCGGTGCCAAGGTAAAATCACGCGATGCTTACTTTCAAACTTCAAGTGAAGATGACTCTGATTGTGAATCCAAACCCAGCTACAAAACACTTGCTAAAATTGCAACTGAACAACAAAAGGCTATGGAACATACTCAAAAACTGTTAGACAAAAGCAATGACCTGTTGGACGCTGAAATGACACATTCACAGTCCTTAGTTGATGACATAAAAAATCTTCATGCTAAGTACCAAGAACTTGAAGGTCGTCATGAATCGCTCTCAACAACTTATGAAAGGCTCTCCTATGATTATCTTCGAAGGAAACAAGAGCTTGAGAAATTGAGAGCGGCTCATGAAGATCTTCAAAAGGTGAATGAGTCACTTCGCGCTCAACAGATCAGTTCCGCTCAGGAAGGATTTGAACCACCATGTCTAAAATGCATTGAGCGTGATAATGCTACATCTGTTGCTGAATGTTCCACTGCTGCTACTGTTTCATTGTCTTCACCTACTGATGTGGTTACTAACCCATTTGCGGAGGATACCACTGCTGTTGCTGATGACAATGCTATGTTGAAGATATTGCTTGAAATAGGGATATACAAAAGTTTGAAGGGACATAGACTCTCTGCGATGTCCTCAAAAAGCAGATTCTGAACCAAAACCCTAGGATAGAGGGTGTTGGGTTCGAGAGGAAAATGAATGTTGATGGCTCGTACTGGAAGCCTGAGCAGTACCCCAAAACCACATGGGTTGCTGCAAAGGAACCTTCAGTAGATCCATCCACTTTATCTGGCTTTACCTGTGCTAATCCTATTATCATTGATGAATCCTTTGATGCAAACTATAAGTTGTTCAAAAATCAGAATGGTGAAGTGTTTGCCAGGTACATTGGTACTAACTGCAGGAATGGACCACCTATGAAGAAGATCTGGGTACCTAAGCGGTACATTGAGAATCTTCCTGTGAATGTCATCATGACACCACCTAGGAAGAAGACAAACCCCAGACCTATAGCTTCATATGGCCCAAAGGCTTCATACAGATATAGGACTCACATGAGTCACCCTAACGCCATTGTTTTGCAGGGAAATCATGCTCATACTTATGAATATGAGCATGTATCTTCGAACCGCTATGTTCATAGGACTAAGAACTTTTCTGCTTATTCATATGAGTATCATTCATCTCCTGCAAGGCTATTTGCTAGGGCTTCAAAGCCAAAATTCTCAGATGCTGCACTTAGACTCATTGCTTCTAAGCCCCCACTGAAAATGTGGGTGGCAAAGAAGAACTAAGTCTCTTTTGTAGAAAATGGTCTCCAGCCAGCAATCAATGGTGTCCGATACTATTGTTGGGGACCTAAAACTCACTGAGGACGCACGATAAAATATCATTCTATATACTTCACATCTGAATTTATCAGTCACACTGTGTCCTAACTTTGTTATAAGCTGTGATTGTCCCTATATGTGTCAAATGCTTATGCTTCACAACACTCTTGTGAAGCCTATCCTTCTAACTGGACTGTAGGGTACATCACCAAAAGCTTCAGAGTGGATTATGGACAGTGGATGCACAAACCATATGACTGGTGATCGAAGTCTTCTCATGGATTCAACCTTACGTCCATCCGACAAGAGTCACATCACATTTGCTGATACTGGTAAAAGCAAAGTATTGGGTCTAGGTAGAGTTGCAATCTCAAAGGATCAACACATGGATAAAGTGATGCTTGTTGAATCCCTTGGTTTCAACTTAATGTCTGTCTCAATGCTTTGTGACTTGAACATGATTTTGATATTTGGCAAATATCGTTGCCTTGTACTAATGGAATCTGACAAATCTCTAGTCTTTGAAGGGTATCGAAAAGATGATCTGTACATGGTAGATTTCTCAGCAGGACCACAGCTTGCCGTATGTCTTCTCACAAAAGCTTCAGAATGCTGGCTCTGTCATCGAAGGTTGGGACATGCTGGCATGAGGAACTTACACTCACTTGTCAAGAAGAAGCATGTCATTGGCATAGAAGATGTCAAGTTCAAGAAGGATCATCTGTGCGGTGCCTGTGAAGCTGGAAAGATGACAAGGGCAAAACACCCATCGAAGACAATCATGACGACATCTCAACCCTTCGAGCTGTTACACATGGACGTAGTTGGACCTACTCACTACTCCACCCTCACAACAACTGCCTGTCTCTATGGCTTCGTCATTGTTGATGACTACTCAAGATACACATGGGTTCATATAATTCTTTACAAGACTGAAGTGCAAGATGTCTTCAGGCGCTTCGCAACTTGAGCAATGAACAATTATGGTGTGAAGATCAAGCACATCAGAAGTGACAATGGCACTGAATTCAAGAACACTGGACTTGATCTGTATCTGGATACAATGGGAATCACTCATGAGTTCTCTGCTCCATACACACCTCAGCAAAATGGCATCGTTGAGCGCAAGAACAGAACCCTCATTGAGATGGCTCGAACAATGCTAGATGAGTACAGGACACCAAGAAAGTTCTGGCCTGAAGCTATTGATACAGCATGTCATATCATCAACTGTGTATACATTCATAAGCTTCTGAACAAAACATCATATGAGCTACTTACTGGCAAGAAGCCAAACGTCAGTTACTTCAGAGTATTTGGAGCAACATGCTGGATCAAGGATCCCCATCACAAGTCAAAATTTGCACCTAAGGCTCACGAAGGCTTCATGCTTGGCTATGGAAAGGATTCACACTCCTACAGAGTCTTCAACCTTTATCTCTACAAAATCGTTGAAACTGTGGATGTGAAATTTGATGAAACCAATGGTTCACAGAGAGAGATTCTGCCAAGCACACTGGATGAAACCCCTTCAAACGAGGCAATCAAGCTGATGGGAACTGGTGAAATCATGCCCTCTGAAGCATAGCCTGAAGAGGAACTTATCATCTCTGCACCAAATCAACCTGAAGACAATGCTCAGACCGAAGACAATCCGTCCAATGATGACAGTAATCAGCCAGAGCAAAATCTTCATCCTGTTCATCCCCGTGTTGCAAATGAAGTTCAAATAGAGAGGATAATTGACAGCATCAACGCACCTGGTCCGCTCACTGGATCAAGAGCAACACAGCTAGCAAACTTCTGTGGGCACTTTTCATTTGTGTCAATATCAGAACCCAAGAAGGTTGCTGAAGCTTTTATGGAACCTGAATGGATTCAAGCCATGCAAGAAGAACTTCAACAGTTCAAACTGAATAATGTCTGGGTACTTGTCAAGCGACCTGATCCTCGCAAGCATAACATTATTGGAACAAAATGGATATATCGAAACAAGCAAGATGAGCATGGTCAAGTCGTCAGAAACAAAGCACGTCTTGTGGCTCAAGGATATACTCAAGTTGAAGGAATAGACTTCGATGAAACATTTGCTCCTGTTGCTAGGCTTGAAGCTATTCGCATACTGCTAGCCTATGCAAATCATCACAATATCTTGCTATATCAAACGGATGTGAAGAGCGCATTTCTCAATGGCAAGATTGAAGAAGAAGTATATGTCGCACAACCACCTGGCTTTGAAGATCCAAAACATCCTGATATGGTGTACAAGCTAAACAAGGCACTGTATGGCCTCAAACAAGCCCCTTGTGCCTAGTATGATACAATCAAAGACTTCCTGAAGAGCAAAGGTTTCAAACCTGGATCCCTCGATCCCACTCTCTTCACGAAGAAATATGATGGTGAACTGTTTGTGTGCCAAATATATGTGGATGACATAATCTTCGGGTGCACCAACCAGAAGTACAGTGATGAGTTTGGGTACATGATGCAAGAGCAATATCAACTGTCCATGATGGGTGAGCTGAAGTTCTTCCTTGGTCTTCAAATTCGTCAGCAGAGGAATGGCATCTTTATATCTCAAGAGAAATACCTCAAAGATTGTCTGAAGAAGTTTGGAATGGAAGACTACAAAGGCTACACGACGCCAATGCCAGCCAAACACCATCTTGGTCCCGACGACAATGGTAAAGAGTTCGATCAAAAGGTATACCGCTCCATGATTGGTTCTTTGCTTTATTTATGTGCATCTAGGCCAGATATTATGCTTAGTGTTTGCATGTGTGCTCGATACCAAGCGGCACCAAAGGAATCGCATCACTTGGTTGTGAAGCGAATTCTTCGATATTTGGCTTACACCCCAACACTCGGATTATGGTATCCCAAGGGCTCAAGATTCGATTTGGTTGGATTCTCGGATGCTGATTATGCTTGTGACAAGGTGGATCGCAAGTCTACATCTGGCACATGCCATTTTCTGGGACGATCACTTGTCTGTTGGTCTTCGAAGAAGCAGAACTATGTATCACTCTCAACTGCTGAATCTGAATACATTGCTGCTGGATCCTGTTGTGCTCAGCTTCTATGGATGAAGCAAACTCTCAAGGATTATGGCATCAACCTGAAACAAGTACCTCTCTTCTGCGACAATGAGACTGCCATCAAAATAGCCAACAATCCAGTCCAACACTCGAAGACAAAGCACATTGAAATTTGTCATCACTTTCTCAGAGATCATGTTATGAACAAAGATATCGATATCATTCACGTCAACACTGAAGAGCAATTGGCAGATATCTTCACAAAGCCCTTGGATGAGAAAAGGTTTTGCAAGTTACGGTGTGAGCTAAATATCTTAGAATCCTCTAATGTCCTGTGATCAGGCACACATCCTAACACTTATGCATGTTGATGACTTAGATGTGCAACACACAAAGTAAGGTATATCTTCAATCAATGAAGATTTACAATCTGAGTGTGAATATATTAACATGGAATTTGACTTCAAAGCGCCACGATAATTGTGCGCCGTGTATGGGTCTAATACTTCCTATACGGTGGGTAACGCCACCGCCAACTCTTCTTGTTTGAAGTGTTTTACTCAAGGCGTTATATTGCAATGACTTCGCATTTGGTTTGTCTTCAGTTTCAATTTGTCTTCATGACTTTCTGCACTATGATGATTTGATTGCTTTCTGATATATATATATATATATATATATATATATATATATATATATATATATATATATATATATATATATACTAGTGTTCTGTCCTCTACAGCATTCACTTATAGCTATGTCTTCAAGATTGGATCTTTTGAACTAAGTGAATGTGATCGGATCCTAACCTCTCTATGCTTACTATCTCAAAATCTATCTGTCCAAATCATATGCATTCTGTTGAAACTGTCGAATGTCTTCTCTGCGTCCTAGTCAGCAGAAGGCAAAAAGACAAACATTAAATCTGTTTTTAATGGCTTATCTTTACTATTGAAATCCGGAGAAGCCGGAACAACTCTCCGACATGCCTGGCAGGCGTGGGAACGTGGGACAACCCTGAGGGTGTTGCATGCTTGCCACGTGCCCCTCAGATGTGAACCGCCAGGGGCACCAGCATAATTGCACTGTGTCTCTCACCTACTTATAAATACCTGTACCCCTGCGTTAAAGAAATACTTCTTCCACCTCTCCACCTCCGTCAAAACCCTAGCGCCACCGCTAGCTCGAGACGACGCTGGCGACAAAGCGCTTAGCTGCCGCGACTTCTCCGACGCCGTCCTCACGCCGGCCGCGGACATCGTCCTCTCCGCCGTCGCCGTAGGTGTCCTCCATCGCCAAGTTAGGGCACGGTGGGCTGAACTGCTCGGTCTCCTATTCTTCTCCATCTAGCAGTTCTTCGTGCGGTAATTATAATTCTATTCTTACCACCTTTTTGATCTTCAAGATTCATCCTATTTACCGAAAGTAGTTTATGTCTATTCAAAAGCTAGATATATTCCGTCTGCATCTCATACTGCTTAGTCGATTCACTTAGATTTCTTCTAGTTTGATTCCTCACTTGTACTTATTCACGGATTGGTACAAATCTCGAACCAACTCACCTATATAAGTGAATGTCTTCGCAACATGAGGTCAATATCTTCAAACTGATTTATCTTCAAAATCTTCTGAGAATGCATATGACCTCTTCCCCTTCCCTCGCATCTCTAATGCTGTCACAGGTACATGTCCATGGGAGAATCCCTTGGTTCTCATAGTCTGCATTCGTTTGCAGAATACTTGCAGCATTATATAAATTCTCCTGAAGCCAGTTCCTGCTTGACCAACAAGCGCAAATCTCTGAAGCCTTTGAACGTATTGAAGCCTTTCAGCTTGAAGTTCATGGCAATAGAAAAATCAACAAGGAAGGGTGGCAGACAGCAAAGAGAAGGAACATCTAAAGATCTGCCTCATGATTTAGCAGAACTATACAAGACAGATCCAGAAGAAAATTATCATCAGAGGAAGACGCGAATCCAATGGATTCGATGCTATTGGGCTGAGGAGTGGTTCAAGTATAAGTTTGTCAGAAAGGAATATGCAAAGAAGCATGCCATCAAGAGACCTTGGGGTGATATCCTTTATCGAGGCCTTCAACCCAAGAGCCGAGCTGAAGCCATTGAACAAGGCTTCTATCCTTGTATGGTCCGTGGGCCAGAGCCAGCGAACGCAGATCCCACTTCACTACTATGGTGTCGTGAAGATTTGCTCTTCAAGCGCAAATATCAGTTTGCTGTGGCTTCGGCCAAGAAGAACAAGAAGTCCTTGGGTTTGGACTTCAACCCAGGTCCCTCTGCTCCCCGTGCTGACGGCTCCCGTGAAGCCAATCCCAATGTCATTGGCCCCTATGCCAACCTTGACGTTCTCATCACTTACATCATGGTCCAAGGCGCCAGAGTAGATCATTCTGACAATGGTGCTGACTCTGATGAAGCCCCTGCTCCTCCTCCAAAGCCGCAGAAGCAAAAGAAGTCTAAGGCTTCAACCTCAGCCGCACCTCCGAAGACTTTGCGTGCGAAGCCACTGGCCACTTCACCTCCTGAAGCCAGTGTGCAATCTGAAGATCTGTCCCGTGTCTCCAAGAGAACGGACAAGAAGAAGCAACTTGTTAGACCATCTGATCAACGAGCCTTGACTCCTACCGCAGTTCTGCGTGAGGAACCCATTGATCTATCAAGTGATGAAGATCTCGCTGATGACGCTCTTGAGCAACTGATAAAGAGCAAAGAAGAAGCAGAAATCTTCAGCAACCTGCCTCTATTTGATGTGGCCATCATTCACAATTTCATTGATGAATGGTTCGACACCCCCAACATCAGCTTTGAAGATTTACAGCTCCCCATTGGCCTCAGTGTCGCCTTCAATGGCGCCATTGCTTCTGAGCTAGCTCTTGCTCAGCGCATCGTTGAGCTCAAAAACAAGATTGATTTTGAGAAGGCTCAATTCAAGAAGCATGTGGCCAATCTGAGTGTTCAAGATGTCCGCAACTTCAAGGTCATGCTCCATGAGCTCAAAGAAGCTTTTCTGAAGAAACTCCAAGAAGCTCAGGGATCTCGAGAACGCATGAAGCTTTTGGCTGTTAAGTGTGTGCTTGCCTACAATGAGGCTGAGAAGCGCAAGTCCCTTGGCCGTCCAGGCATTGACCCCAGGATGGCTGCAAAAAGGAAGAAGAAGCACCCTGCTGAACAGCCTGAGCCTTCAAGCTAAGAAGCCCCTCGCATTATCTTCCCGAGCAGCATGACTGGCTCGAAGCCAAAGGTCACCACAACCGCTTCAGAACAGAAGAAGACAAAGGCTGCCGAGGCTGACGCCAGAAAGAGAAAGCATATTGAAGCCTCTGATGCCGATCCCTCCAAGAAGAAGCACAAGACCAAGAAGACTACGGCTGCTTCCACAGAGCCCTTAGTCGTTGAACCCATTTCCGTGGTTCGCCCTGTGTCAGTACATCAAGAGCGAAGAATGGTTGTCCATGAGCCTGCTACCAAAGAGGCTCATGAGTCTGAAGATATTCCAGCAGCTGAACACACCGCTGCTGAAGACATTGGTTAAGATGACAATGTAAATGATGATGAAGTTCTTCCTCAGATCGAACATCAAGTGGTATCATCGCCTGTTCATACAAACAGCGAACTCATCAGCATTGGTCGTCCATTGACGCCAATTGCTCAGGATGCTTCGTGGGCTGATCACCCACAACAACAACAAGACTCCCTTAGTTCTCCCCAACAACAACAACAAGCTACCCCCAATGTGCAAGAAGAGGATGAAGACTTTCAGGCTCACCCAACTCCATCTCCCAACTTGAAGCCAGCTCTTCGCAGGCTTCACAGAGGATAAAGGCCTGAAGTCCCTCTGTCGAGCGTTCCTGAAGGAGAAGTGCAACGTTCACCTGTTGCATGGCAAGTATTCTCTGAACCAGCTCCAACAGTGAACGTCTCCGTGTCTGAAGCACGTGCTACTGAAGACATTCCGGCTGCATCAGCCGAAGAAAATGAAGAAGAAGAAGTTTGTGTACCAACTCCCCCAGCGATTGAAGAAGAAGCAGTTCATGATTTGAACGTGCCTGTGCCCGACCCTCCTGTTCATCTAGAGGAGGTTGAAAATGTTGAGGCTGCCACCACCCACGCCAATGAAGCCAGTGACGTAATCATGTGGCTGCCACCACCCACGAAAATGTTGAGCATGCACCAACCAGTGTGCCTGAAACCAATGAGGCCACTGTGCCTAAAGCAAATGTGGCCACTAAATCTCAAGCCACTGAGGATGTTGCCCCTGTAGTCAATGAGAATGCTGCACCCGAAGCTCATGAGACTGCTGCACCTGATGCCAATGAGGAGGCTGCACCTGAAGCAAATATGACAACTGCTCCCGAAGCACCTGTTGTGCAGTCTGACTCCTCTGATGTTGCCCCTGCTCCTGTTCTGCCACCAAGGCCTCACACTATTGAGAAAGCATACGATCATGGTCAGCTTGTCACTGTCCGATGGCCCATTCTGGTGCCTCCGCCTTCTGCCTCAGGACCCCAATTTGACTATCATGTTGAGCATCGGCCTCAGGTCCAGAAGCCAAAGCCGAGATTGCCAAGGTTTCCAGGTACCACCAACTCCCCCAGGACCTTCAATGATAATGGCTTCAAAAGCCACAATACCTTCTTTGACAGCGCCAAGAACCCCTACTCCAAACCAAGGATTTCATCAGATCGGTTCTGGAGCTATCAGCAGAGAAGCTATTACTCATGCGTGTTATATGATCAAGGGCGCATTTTCCCTCATATGCGTCTTGACACTGAAGCTATTACTGGACTGTCGTGCTTGGAAAAAGCACTCGATTGCTTTCGTGATGCTGGTCTGCTCCACTTTGTGACAGACAAAGAACATTGGAATGAAGAGCTATTGCTTCAATTCTATTCCACTCTGCACATTCGCGGCTACTACAGAGACATCAAGACATGGGTTCTCGAGTGGATGACTGGAAATGTCCATCATGAAGCCAAAGCTGTGGATATCATCGAGCTTACTGGGCCACTCCTGGAGAACTATATGAGCCTAACTGTCAGCTACACCGCAATGCTGTGGAGAGCATCTTTCATAAGCCAGAACCCAATATGAGCCAGATGCTGAGCATGATGAAGCCTTTGCCATCTGACGCTGAGTATCCAACACATTTGTTTGTTGAAGACCTTGAGTATCTGCCTCGCACCATATATCATATCATTAGGCGAACTCTATGGCCAGTCAAGGGACACTCATCATCGGCCAAGCTTGAAGGAGCCATGAAGACTTTGGTCTTCTATATTCTCAATGGCATCAGCTTCAACACTCAGGAATTCTTCATCAGGCAACTTGCTGCTTCCGGCTCTGACCTATTCGGTCTGAAGTTTTATGCTCCATGGGTCATGCGCCTCATCAAGCGACACTCATCTATCAATTATCAGCCCTCTGCTCGCAATCACATCATATTTCTGCCCGAGGTTGATATGTCAGTTGATGCTGTATACTCTGACCCTACCAAGACGCCACTTTGTCTTCAGAACATTGAGCACCAAAGCTTCACTCAGCCTATTGAAGGTGTTCAAGCAGCAACAAGATTCTATCCACTAGCTGGTAACACCCGTCTGCCTCACAGAGCGCCCACTGAAGTCACTGAAAGCACCATTGCGCAGAGGCCTCGGAAGTGTTCTCGTGTTCTTAATGACCGAGAGCTTCTTGTGGCTCTTCATCAGAAGCAGGATAAGCATCATTTCTGGCTCAAGCGCCAAATGCAAAGCCTCTTGGTGGATGTCAATCGCATTCGCAACCTTGCCACCAAGAATGCCTATGTTGCTCATGAAACTTGCCAGAGATCATGGAAGAGTTTGACCCTGCTCAGTGCTGAAGCTGATCTTCAAGATGATGGCTTCAATGAAAGATTCTAGTTCGACTCCACTCCTCCAAGGACTGCTACCCTGCATCGAACACCATCTCTTGAAGACTCTGAATATTCCTCTTCCGCGGCAACAGTTAATGCCAGAGTGATCGATGATGAAGATAACGCTACTTCACCACCTCCAACTACTACTGCGCGCATCGACACTACACCAAGCTCGTCTGCACCGCCAACCAATGACGACAACCCTGCTGCCTCACCTACTCCTAACGAGTAGATGCTCTATGTCTTCAAACCTTTTTGGTCATTACTAACAAAAGGGGGAGAAGCGTATGAGTTGATAGTCTTCAAGCGGGTTCATATGGGCGGTTTCTTTATATTTTGCTACGTGCTTACAACTCTTGCATTTTAAAACATTTGGTTCTTTGAGTTGTAACACCTAAACTTGATGGTCATCTGCTACTTCTGCTACTTATTTGCTTTGCAATGATAAATTCCACATGTGCGATGATAACTTTCGCACTTAGATCATTCTGCAGACGTCCATTTTTCATTATGCATGTCATTTTACTTGCCATATCATTTCATGCATGATGAATTAGATTCATAAGTTGAAGTGGATCTCCACAAGTACAACCTGCCATGTGCATTTGCATTCCAAAAGCAAATTACTTATATGCACATCTTCAGGGGGAGCCCTTGCAACTTATGAAGACAATTCTCTATCCTTACAATTTCACATACTTTATCCCCGTTGAAAACTTCAACCAGTTTGTCATAAATCACCAAAAAGGGGGAGATTGTAAGTGCATCTAGTGCCACCCCTAGTTGGTTTTGGAGTATTGACGACAAAGTTGGTTAAGGGACTAATGCATTTGTGAGAATTGCAGGATAACGCAGGAAGTGTCCCTCATTAATTCGGTTTACGTACCGGAGATGACCCCTAAAAATGTATGAAGACATTGAAGATAATGGTGGTATAAGAAGATATTCATATTGAAGACTATGACATGAGAAGACATTGCGTGAAGACTTTGGAGCGCGAAGACTGTGTGTTTTCGTTGTTTCCTTTTCTTCTTTGTTGAGTCATAGGAACCACCGTACTGTTAAGTGTGGTCCAAGTGAACTAAGTCAGAGTGACTGAAGTGATGCTCAACTCAAATCCTATGTCTTCGAGCGAAGACAATGAGAGCAAATCTTATCCAGAGCTGGATGAGTCAGCTTTGCTTGTAGCCCAAGTAAAGTTGCCGCATGTGTTTGAAATCTGACCATTGGAACACGTGTCTGTTCCTTAGTGACCCAGGGTCATTTTGGACAAATCAGGTCGGGTTGCCTAGTGGCTATAAATAGCCCACCCCCTACACCATAAATTGGTGGCTGCTCAGAGTTTGTGCACGACTTTTGTCATTTGAGAGCAACCCACCTCGAAGCATTTGAGAGAGAGAAATCCTTGCGAGGACAAAGCCCAAACACCCAGAGCCAAAGAGTGTTAGGCATCACTGAAGTCTTTCTGTCTGTGTGACCTGAAGACTTATTACACTTGAGGACTGTGAATCCTCCAGCCGGTTAGGCGTCGCGTTCTGAGCATCCAAGAGTAATTGTGGATTGTTGGTGAACGAAGTCTGTGAAGGTTTGGAAGTCTCCCTTGAAGACTTACCAGAGTGATTGGGCGAGGACTGGGTGTCCTTAGCTCAAGGGGAATAAGTTGAAGACACGGTCTTTTGAGGTAAATCTCAGCCTCCCTAACCAGACGTTCAATTGTCACAGCAACTGGAACTGGTCCAACAAATCCTGTGTCTTCAACAAGCAACTGGTTCTATCCCTTCCAACCTTACAAGTTTGTATTCATGAAGTCATTGCTTATCTGTGTATCTGTTTGACTTCATTGCTTGACTACTATTGTTGATTGGCTTCACACTATCTTCCATCTTGATCCTTACTACCTAACTGCTATTAGTCTTGTACATTCACATCATTACATACATGACTATGGCTTGTTTAGGATAGTTTATCTTCCGCTGCATATCAATTAGGTTGTTTCTGTTGTTTGTCTTCGAAACTTCCAAGTTTTGAAGACTTTCATAAAAATCGCCTATTCACCCCCCCCCCCTCTAGTCGATACTAGCACTTTCACATAGGTCTTATGTTACATCGAGATTCAAGGCCGAGCGGCACACACGGTGCTGCTGGACAGTATGTACATTATTTAATGAACATGACGGGGCCTCGATCACACAAGCTACGTGGCAGCGGAAGAACGACGTAGAGGAACTCCATAGCACAGGGACACTGACATGAACACGGCCTAGACACGAGATGCACTCCGATGCGAACTGACTTTCCTAAAAGCTGGCATAACATGCCAGGTCAGTACATTGAATGTACTTGCAAGCTCACAACAAACATAAGCATGATGACAAACAATATCATGATATTTAATCAGATTAATCCAATGCAAAACTACTACTACCAAAACAAACATTTCATGCAATGAGTCCCTCGGACTCGCTTACCATACGGTTACCTAGTAACCGAACAGTGACCATACCCGGGTCACAACTGAAACCAATCACTCATGAACACCTCAAGTGTTCATGCTTTCATCACGAAACAATGCATCACATCACTTACTTAGTTTGCAAGATTATTAGAAAAGTTGATCCATGGTGTTACTTACTTCCGAGTTTGCCCATAACCGAGGACGCGGCTATCGATAGATTAATTACACTCTGCAGAGGTAGAGCACTTTACCCACACTATGGAACACTGGGCTCGCACTCCCATACGTGCGGACCAAAGCATTCCGATGAAACCCTCCCTTTGTCATGCACTCTCCCTGGCCACTCCGACCAACTCCCTCTCAGGACTAGGTCTTGGGTGGCCCCGTGTCTACCAAAGACACCAACGGCCACCGTCGTGGCAAACCGGTCCCAAACGGGGACAAGGTACCATAAAATCAAAACGAGCACACGAGTTATGTCTGCCTACCGGACCAAGGTATGCATGTCCATAACCTTTCCTCGCGGGAGGCACCGGTGAGAGACCTTCCCATAAGGTAAATGTGGCCGCACTGAATTAAAAACCCGATTCAGTGGCACCATGATGTGATCAACATCATCTTTACGTTGAACTTAATCAAGTTGAGTTTTGATAAAAACTTTTTATCATCTACATGATATAATCAAAATAATCATGCAACTACTCATCATGCAAAGCAAAACAACTCATGCTCATGGATCAAACTTAACAACATATGCATCTTGCAATACTAAGAATAAAACTTATCTGGTTATAACTCATTTATATAACCAAGCAATATTTTTGCTAGTTCACTATTTAAATAAAACCATTACTAGCAAAATAACTATCATTAATGTCCATAGCAATTTTCATAGTGCAAAATATTACTCTACTTAGCCAAACAAATTCATGCATTCAACCAGAAGCAAAAGCAAGCATATCCAGCATGGTAAAGTAACTAGAAATTAACCAAAGTTATTTATCAAATTTTAAATACAAATAATGACTCATATTCAAGTAGAAAATCATAGATATTGAGATAACACCATCCAAATGCTGGTGTGGCTTGCCTTAGTGTAGAGGTGGATCACACCCCTCTTGGTTGGCTTCAAGACAAGCTTCTCCTTCTGAAAAATAATTTAAACCACAAAAAGAATTATCAAAACACATTCTGAAAATCACCAGAAATTCTAGCAGCAATGAAAAATCCACTTTCTGGTGTGCTACTAGAGCTTTCTGTAACAAATACAATGCAAAAAGAATCAAATCATTTGGACTTTTGGTTTAGAAATGGTGGCTGGTCAAAGTTTGGTCAAATTTCTGAATAAATTTGAATTAAACAGAAATTCCTGGGGGGGTGACGTCGAAGGCGTATAACGGAAATATGCATCCACTCGTACTGCTTCGGGCACGAGTGGTGAGTCCGATAGGTGGGCCCCGTGCGTCAGGAGAGAGAGTGAGAGAGAGAGAGGGAGAGTGAGAGAGAGAGAGAGAGCAAGATCAGAGGGAGGCGGGGCTTCGCCAGTGTCGGTGTCAAAACCGGCGGATCTCGGGTAGGGGGTCCCGAACTGTGCGTCTAGGCGGATGGTAACAGGAGACGAGGGACACGATGTTTTTACCCAGGTTCGGGCCCTCTCGATGGAGGTAAAACCCTACGTCCTGCTTGATTAATATTGATGATATGGGTAGTACAAGAGTAGATCTACCACGAGATCAAGGAGGCTAAACCCTAGAAGCTAGCCTATGGTATGATTGTTGTAATGTATGTTGTCCTACGGACTAAAGCCCTCCGGTTTATATAGACACCGGAGAGGGCTAGGGTTACACAGAGTCGGTTACAATGGTAGGAGATCTACATATCCGTATTGCCAAGCTTGCCTTCCACGCCAAAGAAAGTACCTTCCGGACACGAGCCGGAGTCTTCAATCTTGTATCTTCGTAGTCTTGGAGTCCGGAGGACAATGATAGTCCGGCTGTCCGGACACCCCCTAGTCCAGGAATCCCTCAGTAGCCCCTGAACCAGTCTTCAATGACGATAAGTCCGGCGTGCATAATGTTCGGCATTGGAAGGCGGGTTCCTCCCTTGAATAATCCAGAGAAGATCATGAACACCAGGATAGTGTCCGGCTCTGCAAAATAAATTCCACATTCCACCGTAGAGAGAATAAAATGTACACTTAGTTCAATCTGCTGACGTACTAGGCGGCGTGACATCGCACCGCCACAAGGCCTTTGTTTGAATTACTATACCACCTCAGCACGTTTAGCGAAGCGGTTTCCTTGGCACGTCTTGTCGAAGCAGAGATCGTGTTCCCCTTATTTCGGGATTCTCATCAATACGTGCATGGGTAACCCAACCGCTCCCGTCGCCACGCCTCCTCTATCGAAGGGGAATCCCAAACGGTCACGGAGACGGCCCTTGGTATTTTTTCCCCTTTATAAGAGGACCAAGGCTCACCATTGTTCTTCAATCTCGCATCGAATCTCTTCCCCGCTCCCAGTTCCAACACCCAGAGCCTCAGATTCGAGCGCTTCGGATCTTTAATCATGTCCGGCTCCAACCTCCAGGGCCGGTGGATGCCCTCCTCCGTCACGGAGGAGGACATATCGAAGTTGCGTGAGGCCAAGTACCTGGCCTACGAGGTTTCACACAGGTTGCCTGCCCAAGGGCAGGCCGTGCCAGCGCCCGAGCCTAGTGAATACGTCGTATTCGTATCGCACCTCCGTCGAGGTTTAGGCTTCCCAACGGATCCCTTCGTGAGGGGACTCCTGTTCTACTATGGGCTGGACTTTCACGACTTGGCTCCGGAGTCCATCCTCCATATCTCCGCATTCATTATCATCTGCGAAGCCTTCCTCCACGTCATTCCCCACTTCGGCCTATGGCTGAAGACCTTCAAGGTGTAGCCGAAGATGATCGGGGGGCGTCAAGCGGAGTGCGGCGGGGCGACCATAAGCAAAAAGGTCGATGCCCCGTGGCCCGTGGGTTCCTTCCAAGAGGAACTCGGACTGTGGCAGCAGGAGTGGTTCTATATCACCGCTCCAAGGGGTAGCAGGCAAAAGCCGCCGCCCTTATTCCGCCCGGGACCTCCACGCCAACTGATGTCGTGGGTCAACCAAGGGCTCAATTGGGGGCCGTCCGAAGACGTGCCTTCACTGCAGGGCCGGATTCGAGATCTCTAAGCGAGGGAGATCGACCTGATCAAAGCGATGCAGGTTATGCTACTCAGGCATCTTCTGCCCTGCAAACGTCGTCCTCTCCGTCTATGGGAGTTCAACCCGGAGGGACCTCAGGTTCTCCAACACTTCATGGGTGCGACACCCGTGGAGATGTACAATTTGTTCTTCGGACCGCAGGTGGCGTGTCCGGATTTAGCCGAGGATGCAGGTCTAAGCCGTGATCGCCCGGATACTCAGGTAAGTAGCTCAGAGTCCGGACATTCTGTTTATGTGCCTTTCTAGAGTTCGCCTCTTGACCCTTTGTTCTTTACAGGAATGGGTGGCGCGATCAAGGCTGATAAGGTGTCCGGCCCCCCTCCCAGAGAACGCACAGGAGCCCGTGCTGGTCAGAATGTTGGAGGTTGCGCCCGCAGAAGGGGGCGACGGGGAAAATAGAGGAGCTAATATTTCGCCCAAAGGGGCGACTGAAGCGGGAGGAAGCAAGAACCCCTCCCGTCAGGGGGAGAAGAGGACCGCCTCCGAAGATCCGGAGGCCAAAGCCCCTAAGCGTGGGAAGAGATCTTCCTCGGGGGGTCCGGCGCCCGGAAAGAATCCGGACGCACAATCATCATCAAAGGATCGGCCCTCCAGCGAGCCGTGAGTATGAAAGAGGGAGTTAATTAGTAAGGAAATACCTTCATTTGTGCTTCTGTAGATAACCGAAATATTTATATTGCAGTTCGGATCTGCAGCCTTCTCAGATGAGTTCATCTTCGGGGGACCTTCTTTCGGAGATGATGGAGAGCGATACGCCTCCATCCACAGTGCCGCCAGATGAGGCAGGCGAACCCGAAGTGTCATCACGGAGGGTATCCCCGAGTCCGGAGGGGCCAGAGAGTTCGGCACCTACTAGTGTCCGGCCGGGAGAACTGAAGAATCTGCTTGAGAGGGCGTCCATTTCAGAAGATCACCGTGCGTTAATGCGTATGGTGATTGGAAGGATTTCGTCCGCTGAGAGCGAATTGCGTAATGCCGCCATGAGTTTGCTGGCGGGATTTGAGGTATGCGAGAATGACGCACCCCTTTGTCTTTTAGCAGTTTTGCATATAAAAAATGCGCCCTATATAGATAGTAGCCCCTGAGACTCGGTAGGTTGTCGGAAACGACAGTGTACCGAGGATCGAAATCTAAAGGAATGAATTCCGTTGGTCCTATGCAGGTGGCGGATAGTCCGGGGGCTAGCCGGACTAGTGAATTTCCCGAGTTAAATCGGCAATTTGACTTGGCAGATGCGGACATCGCACTTGTCAACAGGCGACTTGACGAGTCACAAGGTAAAAGAGTTCTCCGCAGTCGCTTTATTAAGGGGGTCGAAGCCTTCGGGCCGAACTTGCTCGAGCTAAGGAGCAAGCCCAAAGGAGTGAAGCGGCTGCCCGAGGGCGGCCGAGGAGTTGAAAGCCGAAAAGGCTGCACACTGCCTAAGCAGGGCCGAGGTGGCCGAATTGGCCATAAAAGTAAAGGATGCTGCCGACCGCAATGAGGCTCTTGAAAAGGAGCGCTTATCAGAGCGGGAAGACCTGAAAAAGGCCACCGCCGAAGCCAAGGATGCCCGCTCTGCAATGCGGGCTATGAAGGAGGAACTGTGCCAGGCCGGAGAGATCGTGGCTGGCAAGCCTTTTTTGCTGCGTCACCGGTTTATGGATGGAAAGTATGCTCAATTTGAGCGGCTGTGGAGTCTGGAGGATCCGTATATGGACTTAGCTGCAAGTGCGGCCGATGCCATTAAGCACTTCCGGAGCCAGAAGGATCACGAGACGGAAGAGCTATATTGGTCTCAATTCCACAGTCTGGATCGCCCACTTCTGTTGACAGACCGGTTGGCCGAATGGGCCGAGCTAAATAGATTGTCCGGACTTGCCATGACTGACATCGTGGCCCATGTCTGGCCAGAGAGGTCCAAGGCGACGAGCTACTTTGGCTTACTACAGCAATTCCTTGGAGCGGTGCCGCATATAAAGGAGATGAAGCGGTCGGCCTGCATAGAGGGCGCGCGGATGGCTCTTGCCCGTGTGAAGGCGCATTGTCCAGAGATGGACGCCACCTCTGTTGCTGCCCAGGGTTCGGATAAAGACTGGCTCCCTGCCGAGCACATTTCGGGGAAGTTATGCGTGGCGCTCATGTAATAGAGTCGCAGTGCTCGAAGAATGTAACGTTCAAATGAACGCATTAGCTTGTAAATCGATGATTATGTTATAACTGCTTTTTATACTTGTCGTTCAAGTAGTAAAACTTCTCCAGTGCAGCCGTTTACGTATACTTGTGCATAACTTGAAAGATGGCAGTCTTCGGCTTCAGCCCCCACGCACAAGGTGCTGGGGTGTTCGCAAAAATAGTGTGTTTTCACACTTAATCCGACGTCTCGGTCCTGTTATAAGGAGGTGGTAGCGTAGCGAACGAGGCAATCCGGACTATAATGCTTTATCACTTTCACTTAGCGCGTGGAGCTCGAGGGTGGGGCTACGATATAGCCCCTGGTGGCATTGCCCTTCTCCGAAGTCGGAGCGCGTGTGCCTGACCGGGAAACGGCCCTTCGTCAAAGAGGGGAATTCTAAACATTCCGATAGCCGATCGAGTGGTTGACCAGTCTCTCGCTGCATCATGACCGTCAGTTTTTGGCTTTCTCTACTGAGGTGCTCGCCCAGCCGAACTGGGGCACAATCGCAGTAGTTCTCCTGGTGCCGCGTTAGCCGATGATACAGAACGTAAGGCAGCAAAACACAGGAGCCGGGCAAACCCAACATTTGACCAAAGACATGATTCGGAGCTGATGCATATAATGCCTAACTCGAGACGCCGAACACTCCCTAAGGTGTTCGGTCTTTATAATAATGGGCAGAACGATGCCCTAAGCCCCTAGTGTCCAGGTACGGGCATGGTCTTCTGACGTGGCCGATGCCAAAACGTCAGGCTCCGCTTTGGCTATAGGAAGAAACCAAGGGAGAATAACAACAAGAGACAATAAAAAAGGTTTACGCAGGGTCTTAATCTGAAAAGAATCCTCACAACGGGTCCCTACTGCACGTCTGCGCCTGTGTCTCCATTGCGCCGTTATCCTGGACGGGTATGCACGTTGTTCATCTGTAAAAAGAGAGGAACGTTTAGTTTTAAAAACGATTAGTGCGAAAAATATTAGAAATATAAATAATTAAAGCGGGTTTGTATGAACCCGCGGTTATTTGTGCGCGCAGCCCCCTGTGAAGGGGTATGCGGCTAGGGAGCCCCTAGCCTACTGACGCCGGATTCGTCTATCCAAGTCCAGGGTCTTTAAATGACCCTCGCACTAAAATTACGCCACGCGGTCCGGGCATCTTGAGTGTAAGAGAGGCGTAATGCAGTATGGCGTTGAAGCGGACAAAAGCCTTTCGTCCCAAGAGTGCTTGATATTCACTTTCAAATGGGACGATGTGAAAAAGTAATTTTTTGCATCGAGAATTGTTCGGCGATCCAAACACGACTTCTAGTAATATGGAGCCTGTGCACTTGGCGTAATGGCCTGGCGTCACTCCTTTGAAGGAAGTGCGGCTGTGTCGAATTTTGGTAGGGTCTATCCCCATCCTACGGATTGTGTTTGAATATAGCAGGTTTAAGTCACTGCCTCCGTCCATTAGGACGTTAGTAAATTGCAATCCATCTATTATGGGATTCAATATCAGGGGAGTCCGTCCCGCATTTCGAATGCTTCTGGAATAGTCCAGGTGGTCGAAAGTGATTGGTTTTGATATCCAATCTCTACGGTCTGCTGGGTTGGACCACGCGAAGCTCTTTTTAGAAAGTGCCGCGCTATTTTTCCATATGATCACATGAAGTGAGTTTACTGCTTTGACCCCTTGTGGGAAAGTCTTTTGTTTTCCGGTGCTCTGCTGGTGGGGTTTATCTTCTTCGCTTGACGCGTCGAGCCCCTTGTGTTTGGCATTTAGTCGGCCGGACTGTTTAAAAACCCAACAATCCCTGTGGGTGTGATTTGCAGGCCTTCCGGGGGTACTGTGGATTTGACATATCCGACCCAAAATTTTGTTTAAGTTGGACAATTCATCACTGTCATCCTTAATAGGCTGTGTTTTATTATTGGGCCGTGAGCTTTTGAATCCGGCGTTGACTGCCGCGCTCTTTGGGCTTTTCTCTTTATTCCGGCGCTGTTCTTTTCTGCGCCGTGATTTTCCATTTCCATCTCTTATCTCTGATGTACTTGGGTCGCTGGTGCTGCGTCGTGCTAACCAGCTATCCTCGCCCGCACAGAAGCGGGTCATGAGGCTTGTTAGTGCGGACATTGTCCTCGGTTTCTCTTGACCGAGGTGCCTGGCGAGCCATTCGTCTCGGACATTGTGCTTGAAAGCTGCTAAGGCTTCGGCGTCCGGACAGTCGACTATTTGGTTCTTTTTTGTAAGGAACCTGTTCCAGAATTTCCGCGCTGACTCTCCGGGCTGTTGAGTTATATGAATTAGATCATCTGCATCCAGAGGGCGGACATAAGTCCCTTGAAAATTTGCTCTAAATGCGTCCTCAAGCTCTTCCCAACTTCCAACAGTATTTTCTGGGAGGCTTTTAAGCCAATGACGGGCTGGCCCTTTGAGCTTGAGGGGTAGGTTATTATGGTGTGGAGATCATCTCCTCTGGCCATATTTATATGTAGTATATAATCTTCTATCCAGACTCCAGGGTCTGTTGTTCCATCGTAGACCTCGATGTTTATGGGTTTAAATCCTGCTGGGAATTCATGATCCAGCACCTTGTCAGTGAAACATAGTGGGAGTGCGGCGCCCCTGTATTTGTGTGTGCCGCTATCATCGGACACTTGACGTGTTGCCTTGCTTCCTGGGGCCTTCTCCTTTGGCCCGTAGATGGATCTGGCTGGGCCATCTATCCTTCCAAGTTCGTTGGTTGGTTTATGTGTGGCGCCGCTGTCAGAATTTGGCCTATCATCTGGCCGTCTATCCAGCCAGGCAGCCCCTTTAATTTTGGACGGTAGGGGCTCTATGGCCTCCTCGTCGAATTCTGGTAGCAGCTTGCGCTTCGGGTAGCTCTTTGATTGGTGGCCGTTGCCGTACTTATCTGCGGTTTTGAGCACTTTGCTCCATCTCGTTCTGAGTGTGTCTTCCGCTATTTTGAGCCTCCCTTTTTCCTTCTTCAGGCTTTTTGCAATACTGACGAGTCTTTTCCGAAGGTTCTTGCTCTCCGACGGTGTGTCCGGCGTGAGGTCGTCCGGACTGTTGTTTTCACCTGGCCTGGACTGATTATCTGACTCGTCATGGTCGGACGGTTGCTTATCTGCGTGTTCGTCGTCCGTTTGTGAGCCCTGCCGTATTGCGGGCTCTTTGGGAGCGTTGTTGTCGAGGCGGGACTTAGGACGGCGCTTGCGCCGCCATTTTGGTCGTTTATCGGCGTGGTTATCTTCTGCCGCGGCCCGTTGATCCTCGTTATCACTCTTCTTTAGGGTGTCTACCATATATATGTCATATGACGAGGTAGTCCTTCCGTGCCTTATAGGCTCTGTTTCTTGTTCGTCTCCAGCATTGTCGTCTATTCCGTCAATGTCTTCGGAGTCAAGGTCTAGCATGTCGGTTAGATCGTCGACAGTGGCTGCAAAGTGGGTGGTGGGTGGGTTCTGAATTTCTTCGTCCGTTCCCCAACCGTCCTGGCCATAGTCCGGCCAAGACTCTCCTGATAATGAGAGATGCTTTAGTGAATTCAAGATATCGCCGAAAGGCGAGCATTGGAAGATGTCCGCGGCGGTGAATTCCATAACCGGCGCCCAATCCGAATCGATTGGCAGGGGCGCGGGAGGTTCGGAGTCCGGCAAGGAGTCCGGCGCCTCGGAGTCACGAGTTTCGCGGGGGACAAGATTAGTGTTCGGCTCCATCGCCGTGGATGTTGAAGCCCCCAGGGCGGCGTCTATCCACCGACCCTCGATCTGGGCGATCGGCTCCGGGCTAATGGCCGAAGCGGATCCGTGTGCGGCCACGAAGGCACTGTTCGGCGGCAGAGCTAGATCATGCCCATCGTCACAGTGCGGCGCGCTCGGCTGTGGCTCGAGTCCGTCGAGGATCAAGTCTCCGCGGACGTCAGTCGTGAAGTTTAAGCTTCCAAATCTGACCTGACGGCCAGGGGCGTAGCTTTCGATCTGCTCTAGATGGCCAAGTGAATTGGCCCGCAGGGCGAAGCCGCCGAATACGAAGATCTGTCGGGGAGAAAAGTCTCACCCTGGACAGCGTTGCAGGTTGAAGATGCCATCAAGCCTATCGGTGACGACACAGAGGAACTCTCAATGAAAGCACCAATGTCGGTGTCAAAACCGGCGGATCTCGGGTAGGGGGTCCTGAACTATGCGTCTAGGCGGATGGTAACAGGAGACGAGGGACACGATGTTTTTACCCAGGTTCGGGCCCTCTCGATGGAGGTAAAACCCTACGTCTTGCTTGATTTATATTGATGATATGGGTAGTACAAGAGTAGATCTACCACGAGATCAAGGAGGCTAAACCCTAGAAGCTAGCCTATGGTATGATTGTTGTAATGTATGTTGTCCTACGGACTAAAGCCCTCCGGTTTATATAGACACCGGAGAGGGCTAGGGTTACACAGAGTCGGTTACAATGGTAGGAGATCTACATATCCGTATTGCCAAGCTTGCCTTCCACGCCAAGGAAAGTACCTTCCGGACACGAGCCGGAGTCTTCAATCTTGTATCTTCGTAGTCTTGGAGTCCGGTGGACAATGATAGTCCGGCTGTCGGGACGCCCCCTAGTCCAGGACTCCCTCAGCCGGAGCTCACGCCAGTGATGAGGGGGTTTGGGGCTGAACGAGAGGGATAGAATTGAAGCGGGGCTCAAGGCGCACCTGCCCGTACCCATGGCTTGGCGAGAGGTGGCCGGAGTTGGTCGCAGTCGACCTCGCAAGCTTCGGTGGTGGACGGGATTCGCCGGAGAGGAAGAAGACGATGGCTAGAGGCGGTTCCGAGGGCTCCATGGGGTCCAGGCAGCACCACCAGACCCCCAATGCCCGCCCAAGCAGCTACTTCATCTCAAGAGGCATTGGAGCGCGGCGGCTGGACTGCGGGGATTGCCGGAGTCCTCTGGTCGGGGCGACGGCCAGAGGCATACCCGACCGGGCTTCTGCTCGTCTACGTGTTTGTCGCACCCCGGCTCAGAGAAAACCAGAACGCCCCATATTCTAGCCCAGATATCAAGGAGAAGTCTTCTGGAATATGGCACTACTTAGCATAGAACAAACCAGCCTTCTATTATTACACGAATATGAATACAAGGTCTCCGATATTACAATGAATAACATCGACACGACGACACTACGCCGTCCTCAGTTGCTCTATGCAAGCAGCAGAACAACTCGAAGCAGCGGAATAACTCTAGCAGCGGAACAACGGCGACGGTGGTGAACTCCACTCTGTAGGGACTCTAGCTGGCACGCTTATCCTAGCTCGCAAACAAGGACTCCACGGGAAACAAGCAATCAAATCCGGAATGTCCTGCAAGCTGGCATGACACGTCAGGTCAGTACATTGAATGTACTTGCAAGCTCACAATAAACCAGAAGCATTCAAGGCAGACAACAGCATGTCAATTACAGGTTAAACAGGAATTTAACATGATATCATCAGAACAATATAACATGAACATGATACAGATACCACAACCTGAACATATTAATCCAACAATACTAGCATGCAGCATGATGACACTATATGCACCACTTATTCTGCTCGGGTTACCTCATAACCATCACATGCATCACTTACCAACCTCGGACATCACACGATCATCTCAGGATCCAATCAAGCTTGGTATAAAAAACATCGTAGCAATCACTAAATGACCACAAGGAGCTTGATCTTTACCCACCATTCTCGTACAACATCACGAATATACAACAACTCGGTATCCTCGATACCATCGTGATCCTTACGGCGATCACCACCCGACCAACACTTGGCCCGTGATCCTTACGGCGATCACAACCCGACCAACTCCTGGCCCGTGATCCTTACGGCGATCACCACCAACTTATCTCACTGTTATTAAGCACATTATTCTTATTACTGTTGACTCATGGTGTGACCTTCTCTCGACCTGGGCCCTTATCCGCGGGCGCGGCTATCGATAGATTTAATATACACTCTGCAGAGGTCAGTACACTGTACCCACACTATAGAACCCATGGCCTCGCACTCCCATTCAGGTGGACTAACAGCGTTCCGACAAAACCGATCTACTGCCATGACACTCTCCCGGCCACTCCGACTCACTCCTCACTGAGCTAAGTCATGGGTAGCCGCGTGCCTACCTCCAGACACAAGGACCACCGTCGTGGCCCGTCCCACATGGGGACATGGATCCAAAAACTAACTCCACAACGGGCACACAAGGTTATGCTCCGCCTACCTGATCAGGGTAGCACGCCCCCATAACCTTCCCTCGTTGGAGGCACCGGCGAGAGGCACAACAATAGACCCAGTTAGGATGGTACCATACCGGTAAGCATGGTTGCACTGGTCAGCATCGATTTAGCGGCACCATGACTCAGCCAAGAGTTGTTCAAATTCAATTTAATCCGGTTAAACTTGAATGCAAATATGCTGAGCCATGATAAAATGCATGAACATGATATCAACATCACCATGAGAGTATCACATAACTTTCCACCATATCAACAATAAATCATATCCACTAAGCATCGCATATTGACTAGCATGACCATCTCCAACACCAACATGTACTACTAACAAGCATAAACATATGAAAGGTAATACTAGCAGGTATAACATGATCACAGAGTAGAAAACAACATAGCACAAAAGTGAACATGCAAATCTGAACATTAACGGAACAACGATAACCGTCTTTTCAACAAGCAAACATTTATTAAATATTCAAGTTGAAAAACATGGCTACTGCATGACTATCATGCAAGTGGGTATTGTGGCTTGCCTGGGGATAAAGAAGGCACCGGGGAGAAGTGCGGTGAAGCCGCGGAAAGAATCACCGGAAAACGTTCTCTCTCGGAGGGGGCTGAATAAGGGCAAGGGCACAAGGGTCATCTTCACAGTGTCAAACCATAGTGAAAACATGACCAACAGAACGGGCTCGACGAAACAAAGAAGTGAGCGTTGGTTTCACCTCAAACGGAGTTACGGTTAAAAAGATATTGAAGATTGAAGTTCAGGGACTTTTGTGCAAAAATTTCATCACAAATAAGTCCCTGACTGGATAAGATAGAAGCGCAAAATAGAAACATGCTTTCGGTCAGCGAAAACGTATTCCACGGAATATGTTTCCACTTATCCATGTCAGCATGGACTGGTCAACACGGGGCCGGCGGCTTAGAGGCTTACAGGTGGGGTCCCGCGCTTAGGGGGGTCTAGGCGCGCTCGTCTTCTTCCTCCTCTCCCTGCCCCCGATCGGGAACAGAGGAGCAAGGACAGGAGTGAGGCCGACAATGGGGCGGGCCGCTCCAGTGAGCTCCGGCCCGGCCGAGCACACCGGCGGGACCGCGGGGCCAGGCCACACCCGATCAGAGGGTCAGCCGGCGCCGGGGTGGAGTGGAGAGGAGGGGAGGTCACGACAATGAGAAGGCGTATAGAGGGCTCGGGCGATGAGGTTCGCCGGCGATGTGGACACTCCAGCGAGGGGGAAAGGGTGGGGCGGCTCAGTGGGACGAGGGGAATACGTTGGTGGAGTCGGGGAAGCACGAGGAGGCTCGAGACGGCCGGACGATGAGGTGGCCGAACGGCGGAGGCGACAGCCATGCATGGGGAGGCATGGCCAGAGGTACTCCGGGGTCGAACGAGTGGGGTAGGGTGAACCGCAGAGGATTGGGGAGTGCGGTGGACAGGCCAGGGAGGCGAGAGGAGGCTTGGCTTGGCCGGAATCATGCCGAAGCCGAGGCGGCCATGGAGGAAAATTGCGGACTCCAGCGAGATGGGGCAATTCCAGAGGGCAAATGAGGCGAGGGGGAGATGGGTGAGCTGTAGGAGGGCTCGGGGCATGCTTATATAGCCGAGGGGAGGCTTCTGGAGCTCATGAGCGAGCTCCCGATCGAGCTTTAATGGAGGACAGAGGCGGGGCAAAGTACGGCCATGGAGCTAGCGGCGCATTCATGGCGAACCACGACGAGCCATCGATGTAGGGCGATGCAAGGCATCACGGGGAAGCTCCAGGACAAGGTTTGAGGTCGAGACGACAAGGAAGACGATGGGCACAGGGCCGTGAAGAATCCAGAGCACGCCATTTGCATGACGCAAGCGTGATCACCACGCACACTGGTGCAAATAGCTCATTTTGGCATGGCCGACCATGTCGAGTGGATGGACCTTGGTGCCCTTAGTCCAACTAAAGAAATAAATCGGTCCAGGGGCAAAGAAGAGAGTTGCACTTAGCTCCAAAAGTAAATCAATAAGAAGGTGTTTGTTACTTGCTGTGGTTACACCAGCTAGGTAAATCAGTAACTAGCTTGTCTGGGAGGTTTAACTATCGAAGGACATTCATCCTGGGGGTTTTGAGGGTAAAAGGATCAAGATTTACTGCAGTTGCTTCACAACTGCATACTTGGTCCAGAAATGAAGATCATCAAGATGCACTCACCTAGAGTGTCACCTAGGGCTCAAATTGGGCAAGGCTTAGTCATTTGGTCATATGATGATGCTGTAAAAAGCTCATGCCAAATGGACAAACCAAAAAAGCACTTGCTTCACAAACATCTCTGCTGACCAGAAACTTGGAATAAGTATGGTGGTCAAATGGCTCAATGAAATGATGCCAAAATGGGTGGAGAGATGTTTTATGGGTATAAGAATGATCTGGTAATTTATCAGGATTTTTTAAGCAATATAAAATATATTGCTTCACAACCTGAAAATATTGCCAAAAAAGATTTGCTCCTGTGCTCACATAGATGATTGGATGGGGCTGAAAATGGGTGGAGGGAGTTAATATGAGCACATTACAAAGTGTGCAAAAGTTCAATTCATTTGGGTACTCCTAGCTAGTACTTCCTTCACAAAGCTTTCTGTTTGACAGAAACTTTGAAAATCCACTGAGGATGATTGGCTAGGCAAATAAATTTGAACTTGAGCATGAGGCAATTATTTGGACATATAAACATGCCCAAAAATGTTGGGAGTCAATAGGAGGAATATAAATGACACTTCCTTCACAAAGTGCCATTCAGGGCAGAATAGGAAATGAATTATTGGAGGATTATTTTTGAACATGGCAATGAAAAGTTTTGCCATATTTGATCAAGATATGACCCAAACAATTTATGAGAATTATTTGGGAATTTTAGGAGTGATGGAAATATAGGTTGCTTCACAACCTAGGGCAATTTGAGTTATTCCTTTAATAGAAAAGGAATATCCCCAATAAAAGAATATTGGGATTTGGGCTAGGATAGAAATGACAGGGTCTAGGGAAGGATTTGGATTTGACAAGCAATTCTGGAAGCAAAGAAGAGTTCATGTTCTTCAGTTTCCAGACCACAAAGCCACGGAAAAAGAAAACTCAGGCAAAAACCTCGGAAAAAAAAAGAAAAAGAAAGGGCCAAAAATCAAGCTGTCACAAACCTTACCCCCTTAAAGAAATTTTGTCCTCGAGATTTGGTTACTCAGGGAACAAGTATGAATATTCTGAATTAAGGAAACCGTTTCCAACTCGGGTATCCTTTTTCCTTTATTGTTGTTCCCACTAAATTTTTATCTGACTGGCCCTGGGTGATTTGCTTTACTGTATCCACATTCTGACAGATCTTACCTGGCTTGCTCATGCTTATATAGGCTCCAATTTCTTTCTAGATCTGCTGACTAGCTGAGTGTGAGTTCATTATCACGACTGAAATATATGTCCGTCTCACAAATCCAAAAGTGATTTCCGCTAGGTGTGCCATCCGGCACTGACAACCTTTCATGTAATGATGATCATAATTTTCTGATGAAAACTCAAGATCTGACTCATTGCATTGGGTTTCTCCACTAAATGCAGGTCCTTTGGGTTCCAAACAGTGAGTTAAAACATAACCGTTGCCTGACAGATTCTGACTCATCGCAAAAGTTTCTGAATCATCTTAACCGGTTCCATTGTCGTGAGTATCGGATCCATACCAAATATTTGATTATCTCCTAACATGGCCAGCATAAAGGATTTGGCCTGTATGATAATATCTGCAGACTTGACTGACGGTGGGTCTGACGGAATTTTTTTGTTCACGACAGGCTATCCATGATGATTCATATAAGTGAGGACTCAAGCTTCCAGACTGTTATTCCTTATGCCGATTACTCATGCTGTAGGTATATCCATGTGGATCAATACTGACTTAGACTGTCCAGGGGAATCTGCACCATGGGGGTCGTGTACAATTTTCATACCTGCATCACTGGTCTTGCTCCTTCATTATTGTTTTCTTGGTCTAGATCTTTGGCTGAAAGAGCTGGGTCATATTTGTTCTTTGTATGACCATAGGTACTGTCGGTGCAATTTTTTGGCAATCATAGCTTATCCTCACTTTTCTTGACAGGGTAACCTATAAAATGGCAGGTTCAACACCTCTCAAATTCTGATTGTTGGGAAATGATCATCCGAAACCCTTGCAAGAAATCGGCAAATAAATCAGTAGCCACCAGAACGGTCTTTAGAACTCAGATCTGGGTCATTACTGAAATAACTCAACCACGGCTCAAGACAGCCGATAAAAACAGCTCAAAGCATGAGACCGGGTTGATAAGAAGAAGGGGGCAGCTCCCTTAAATAGCCAAAAAGCAGCTATAGGGCTACTGTCACAAAAAGAAAACTCAACAGCTGTACGAGACGGCCGAAAAGCATCTCAGACTCGTGACAGTCGTTGAAGAGAGAAACAAAAATAGGCATCCACCCCGGATAGCTAGAAATAGCTCAGATCATAGGCGTGGTGCCGTCATTGGAGAAAAAGGGAACAAGGGCTCATCAGGATCATTTTCCAGGTTCACAAGTACTTGCATGGAGCTCATTGAGGGCGTCAATCCTCATAATCCTTTGTCACATTGTGGTGTATACAGGCTTTCTTCTATTAACCATCCTCACGTGGTCATCAGATCCTCATCCGAGTGACTTGTAAGACCTTGATGGTATGCTCATTGCATATATATGAGGACCTGATTCCGAGACATACGTGTATTCTGACTGACCAAAATGTTGCCGATCTGATTCTTGGGATTCACTGTCATATGCTATCAATTCACAGCGTACTACCTTGTACCAATGTCTTACTGAGGAATATTAGCTGGCTTGTGCTCGAAACTTTCATTGGACAACTTGCTGAAGAAGACTCGGTATCGTGCTTCAGAAGCTTACCCCCTTAAAGGATTTGCTGGGGAAAGACTTGGTACCTTATGCCGGAAGCTTTTGAGGTTGCTTACTGAAGAAGGTAGAGTACCTTGCGCGAGAAGTCATCCATGTATCGTACTGAGGAAGACAGATGAATCTTGGCTAGGAAGCTTCCCTGGTATCTTGCAAGGGAGAAGTGGGTTGCTTACACCAGAAACTTCTTATTGTGATATGCGGACTGATTTCCACATATACATACCATCTTAATATTTCTTATGTTGATTCCTTGTATGAAACAGGGTTTTACTGGACTATCCTCCTTTCTAAGTATATGCCATATTTTTGCTTGCTTCTAGGTACATCGAGTTCCAAAATCATCCTCAACGAAAAATTACACTTGTATCTGAGCCATACCTTTGATAATATTCTGTCAACCTTGCACACAATTTATCTTCCTGCTGATTTAATCATTTTGTTGTGATGGGTGCATGCTAATGCAAACTTGATACTGGCGGTCCATCCAGGATTTCTTTTGCATTCAGACGAGATATTCCCAATTTCACTGCAGTTAGCTGATAATTCTATTATGTTTAGCTGAGTTTCCAAATATATGCATTTCTTGCTGACTCTTCGGGTCCGGTGTTGGCTGATGAGCAACTTTAATAGGGGAAAAATTTGTAACACCGAAGGCCCAAAGAAAGGAACAACAGAAACGACTAAAACAAAAGCACACAAGCATACTACTAATATAATTAATCAAGCAATCACCATACATGTTACTGCTAGTCACACAATATGCAAGCCTACTTAAGCACACAAATTTTGCGGGATCTCTGGTTCTATGATCTAGCATGCTGTGATGATGTGCACGAGGACGAATAAATGTCTGGAAGAATTGGTGCAAACAATGCTACACCAAGTGCTAGCTTAGCCAAGTGGCAACCTGAACTAGCTCGGAGGTGAGGACGTACTCGGTAATCATGTAGTGGGACACGAAGGTCGCAACTACATTATTATCAAGCGAACGAAAAAAGATCTGTACTCGTCCAAGAAATAGGACAGCGGGGAAAAACTGAGGCTGCTGACATTGCCCTTTCTTGATAGCTAAGATCATTAAGGGTCGCCAACCCGACAAAATAAAAGAACGATCCGGGATAGACGCATGTCCATCACCAAAATGATAGGCGGGACTGAGGGAAATACATCGGTGCGATACCTGAGCACCATTTTTGCAAACAGTGTCGGGATCACTTGACATCACTCTGCTGGGACAGAAGTGACACCAAACACCGAAAGAAAAGGAACCGGAGAAATGCAAAGGTTGAGCTGTAGTGGATCCGAACCAATGCCAGCTACACTCACTAGATAAATCATTAGTACAAATACTAAGGCTATATGCATGCTATGCAACAAACAAATGCAGCAATCAAGTGCAACAAACCCAACTGGGGTCTATACTGCCGCTTTCTAACGTTCGCGCGGTCTAGGGCCTCCTACAGCCAGACCTGCTCTGATACCAAGCCTGTGGCACCCCGGCTCAGAGAAAACAGGAACGCCCCGTATTCCAACCCAGAGATCGAGGACAAGTCTTTTGGAATATGGCACTGCTTAGCATAGAACAAACCAGCCTTCTATTATTACACGAATATGAATACAAGTTCTCCGATATTACAATGAATAACATCGGCACGGCGACACTACACCATCCTCAGTTGCTCTATGCAAGCAGCAGAACAACTCAAAGCAGCGGAATAACTCTAGCAGCGGAACAACGACAACGGTGGTGAACTCCACTCTGCAGGGACTCTGACGGAGGAAGAAGACGACGGCTAGAGGTGGCTCCGAGGGCTCCATGGAGTCCAGGCAGCACCAGCAGACCCCCAATGCCCCGCCCAAGCAGCTGCTTGAGCTCGAGAGGCACCGGAGCGCGGCGGCTGGACTATGAGAATCGTCGGAGTCCTTTGGTCGGGGCGACGGCCAGAGGCTTGCCCGACCGGGCTTCTGCTCGTCTATGTGTTTGTGGAGGTGGTGTGGAGTGGTGCGTGGCTAGAAAACAAGGAGGGGGGCGCTATATATAGCCGGAGCGGAGGGTCGCCACCGGAGCTATCTAGACACGCGGCAAACGACGACGAGAAGCTCCAACAAGAGGGGGAAAACGCTCAGCGTCAACGCAGAAGCTTGCCCACGCTCGTGGACCACCACAGGAGGCGGTTGGAGAAGCGGACAAGTGCATGCGCGCGCTGTGGCCTTATGGCCACGACGTGCCCGTGCTTGCTACGGCGGCTCCGGCGTCGACGAGCGCCAGGGAGCAGGCAAGGGTGATGTGTCGAGGCTGGTGGCGCAGTGTGGCAGTCGAAGGCGAGCGCTGGATCGAGCACGCGCGAAACAGAGTGCAAGGCGCTAGCCAGAGCGCATCGAACGCATGCCAGGCATCGTGTCCACGCGTGGTCACCAAGCTGGCATTGTCAAAACGACGCCCAGGAGCGGCCAAACCTTTTCTACTCGTTCGACCGTGCAGTGTTTATTCTAGGGAAGTTGACGGCTCGTGCTCACGCCGACCAGATTAGACTTCACTAAGCTGACAAGTTTCTGTACAGAAACTTGGCCGCCAAGTTTGGCCACCTTCTAGAAGGCCATTAGGGCTAATCTCCTGGGGTTTAGGGTTTCTTAGGAGGGTGTTTAAGCTCAAGAAAGATCAAGGCTAAAAGCTCAAGGAAAAATGTACTTGATGTACAAAGTGCATTTCTGGTCCAGAAGTGAAAAGATTTTCTATAGCAAAAATATTGCAAAAAGTGATGCAATATTTTTACATGGGAAGTTGTGCCATGGTCCTATGAATATTTGGGATTTATCTCAGATTTTTCTGAGCATGAAAAATTGAGGTTGCTTTGTTGCACAAGGTTCTGAAGTGAGATTCAGAAGGAGAAATGAATATTTTTCTTTTATGAAAATTATTCATTTGATTATTTTGAGGTTGGATCAGAGGAGTAGGTCACTTGGGTGAAAGCCAAGGAGATGCCCAAGTGACAAGTCCATTTGAAATGATTGAAACTCCAAATCAAATCAGGGCAAAAACCACGATAAAACCAAGTCCGAAAAGAGAGAGAAGGCAAGTCCGGAAAAAAGAGAGAAGGCAAAATCAAGGCTGTCACACCTGCCCTGCCTAGAGAATCACTTATGGTTCAAAGCAAGTGTTTCCAATGCCAAGGATTGATTGACCTGAAGTTTGTTTCGTCGCTTTGTTAGTTGTTGTGTGATAAAAAATTTGTATGTATAATGTATCCTCATTGTCATTGTGTGTTGATGACTTGTTGTATGTAATACTAAATGATATGCCTGTGATAAACTTACTAAATATATGAATGGATTTGGAGTCGCTTCTCAAAGTGGGTGTTGTGATGGGGCAAATTTTTTTCGAATACATAATTGTACGTGCATTGCAACAGGTTATCGGATGAGTCCAATCAACAATTCAACAATATAGTACTAATACTAGTTAGCTTCACATGCTTCGCATGGCGGGTGGGTGTTTTTAGAGCATGGTTAATTGTACGGCTAGATGATGGCTATATGACATTGCCATGTCATCTATAGCCAACCTTGTAGCCTTCAAGTATAATAGTAAGATACAAAGATGTGTTACTTCATTAATACATGGCCCACCTCCCACTCTCACATAGTGCCTAGGAACACATGCTACAGCTGGCTCTTATTCTATAGCCGACTCCTCTTCTCTCTCCTCTTCTCTCCCCTCCATGTCAGCAGAAAAATAATATTTTAACCCTTACATCCTTCTTACATAAGCTTATTATACTTGCTCTTACTGTAGCTGCGAATCCTGTCATCTTAGGTCGTCGGATGAGTCCAATCAACGGTAGAAATTGCATTCTGATGTTCGGATTCAAACTTCCAGAACTGCCACACTATCTCTATATACATCTACATATATATAATACAACAAGTTTTAAACTTGAGACCAGCCATCCACCCACACAAACAACACTTTTTAGCCTAGCACAGACTCCAGGAAATTTGGCCACAATGTGAGGTGGGACATATGTTAATGTGTTCGTTGTACATAACCAGCACCTCAAATCCTCAATATATATTAGGGTGGCATGGGCCAGAACAAGCATTCACATCCAGGAGTACGACACACGCCACCAGCATGACTACCATCTAACCCCATGTTGTTTGGAGTCTGTGCTATAGTTATCTCTTCTCCCTCCTCGTTTCTTAACTCAGCCATCACGCAGTGGGTGTGGTGGGGGTTTGCCGATAGTTGTTTTCCTCAATTGCGGTTCCACTTGTAAGTGAAGAGGCGAGACAACACGCATTCCCCCCTGTAGGGCCGCTCTGGACCAACCATGTGGGGGTGACACATGAACACGACAAGCTTTTCCTTTTGAACTTGTACTAGTACTAGTAAGTTGTAACACTTGGTTCTACTCCTGGCGCGACCGCTAGACAGAAATAATGATTTTGCCTCAAAAACTAGAAATAAATATTAAAAATGCTAGCGTTGGGCTTTTCCCATGTGATAAACGAGGTAGCTTTGCCAATTTCAGCCATCATCGCTTTCCTTACATGCGGTCCCACATGTAAGTGATATTCCTGGCCACTATACGTTGAGGGGCAGGCCGGAACGCCCGCCTGGGGTGATCCTGCACAGCGGTCTGCTCGCACGCCTCCGATCTGCTTAAAGATTCTGTCCTAATTTGTTGGTCCCACTGGTACACGTCAGTGCTATACAAATGGGTTTTAACCCCTTTCCGTGATGGCATTTCGAACTATCGCCAAGTGCGTGTGGGCAATAGGGGGGTCCTTCCCACACGACCCAGAAACCTTCAGGGATAGGGAGCCAAGATGCATATATAGTACTCCTACTTGTTTATGCTCACATTGCCATCGTAGTCGGTATTCTGTGGTGCTATGTTTTGTCAGGACCCCGATCCTAAGTCACACCGATCTAGCATGTCACACATCAAATCACTTTGTGGCCTCACACACGGTATTCCCACGGGTGCCACCATACCTAGACCGGGACCGTTTGCGCCTTTTGGCTCACGTATATGATAGTGCCACTAGCATCCATATGACAAAGAACCCGAGAAGACATGACTAGTCTTGGACCCAAAGTGGCGCTAACTTACAGGGACATGCATACATGACCCAAGAACGAACGTGTCGATCAACAACGTATGAACCCAAGTCGTAACAAGCTACATGGACTTAAAGGAACAACATGTGACATTTCCCCAAAGGAACAGACACATGAACGAAGAAGGACACATGCCGGCCAGCCTAAGTGTCCGGAGCTGTAGCAAGCTACCATGGCTCAGCGGAAGCACTCGGAGACATTTCCCGGTAAGAGAGGCTACCAAGGATGAACAACTAGGTTGTCAGATCCCACACATACCAAGCATTTCAAATCATACACACAATGCTCGATATGTGCAAATACAACATGGCATCACAACATAACTCTATGACTCAAACTATTTATTCAATAGGCTCTGAGGAGCTAGATATTACACACATGGGTCTCATGACCCAACATTCAGAGCATACAAGTCAAAGCACATGCGGAAGCTTAACATGTCTGAGTACATACATCTACAAATGGAAAAGGGTGAGAAGCTTGGCTATCTACCAGATCATGCCGAGGGCACAAGATCATAACTGAGGTAACAAGCTAAATGTCGAAGTCCACGCGGAACTACTAGTGAGACGGACGTCTTGCTACAAAAACATAAAATAGGCAAACTTGAGTACAACTGTACTAGCAAGACTTACATTAGAACTATCTACATATGCATCATTATCAACAAAGGGGGTGGTGGAGTTTAACTGCAGAAATCCGTCTTTGACTCGGTGGCTATCCTAAACTACGATTGCAAGTAACTCTTTTGACGTGGCGCACATGAGTCCACATATTAACCATATCAATACACCACTATGGATCCGCTCCCGTCTCCCTACGAGAACGCCATCCATAGCAGTCACGCTTATCTTGCGTATTTTAGAGTATCCACTTTCACTTGTCTATGAACTATATAGGCAACCCAGAGGTCCTTTACCGCAGATGTGGCTATTCGAATAGATCATGTTAACCCTGCAGGGGTGTACTTCTTCACACACGCTCTCACCACTTATCGCCGGTTACACGTCATGTACTCGGCAACCTTCAAGTGGAAGCCCAGCGAGGGTGTCGTCCACGGCCTACCTAAACACTCAAGTCTCTAGTCCAGGTTTATTGCCTATTCAGGTTCCATCCGTAGGGAGTCCGGCCGAGTTTTCCACATACGGCCCCAAATGATGTGTGCAGTTTTCCCGCGACACCTAACGGGCGCCCGGTACACCGTGCCACATGCCTACCACATCACAGCACACCCCACGGGTCAGCGTTGTGCACGGCCTCCAGCATACTACAAACACCAGAAACTACTTGCAACTCCTGTACAGAGGACAAGGGTGGTTAAGAAGCCGAGAGGGTCTATTGGTTTTGGGCCCAACGCGTGGTAGTAGCTATTCATGGATCAGAAACACAGAACTCAGTTCCTGAGGACGGCTTCAATGAGACAACCCACCATGTACTCCTACATGGCCTCTCACCGCTACCTTTACCAAATCGTGTTCACACACTTAGCTCACACGCAGTAGGACATGTTCATCACCATTCCGATTAATCCCCGATGAATCAGACCTGACTAAACTCTAAGCGGTAGCAGGCATGACAAACGGGCAAAAATGAGTAGGCACATTAGGGATCAAACAATTCCTACTCATGCTAGTGGGTTCGATCTATTTATTGTGGCAATGACAGGTCATGCAGAGGAAAAGGGGTTCAGCTACCGCAGCATGTAACAGTTGAATCGTTGTTGTCCTAATGCAGTAAAAGAGGGCAGAAGCGAGAGACTGGCATTGTATCGGAATGAACAAGGGGGTTTTTCTTTCCTGGCACTTCTGAAGATAGTATAGTTCTTCATCTGTGTCATCAAACTCATCATCGAAACTACGTCTACTGAGAGGGGACAATTATCGGCAATAAGAAGGAAACACAATCAATACAATGCACAATATGATGCATGATCATGACATGGCAAAATGAGTGTGTTGGGCTAATGCAACTAAAACCAAATGGGTTTGAGTCATTTTGAACTAAAGGTTCAACCCCAAATCATCTTATGAATTTAAATAGCGCTTTATCATGTTTTGCACTAAACAGCAAGGTTAAGTTGTTTAAACATGCATGAAACCAGTACAGATGGATAGATTGGATTTTTTTTGATCATTTTTCATATATAAATCTTTGCATTTGGAGTTACAAATTAATTTCTTTGAATTTTAGAAGTTTTAGCTATTTTTTGGAATTTCCTGGATTATATTAAATCCAGAAAATGAATTATTGCGTCAGCACTGCGTCAGGGTGATGTCAGCATGGTCAACAGGGCCGGTCTAGGTCAAACCTGACCTGTGGGTCCCGTGTGTCAGTGACTAACTAAACTAACCTAGTTAATTAATACTAACCTAGGTTAATTAGCAGGGGTGGCCCCCACGCGTCAGTGACCCTGGCTGGTCAAACCCTGGTCAGACGGGGTCAAACCCCGGGTCAACTCACCGGAGTTGACCCACGGCTCATCGCCGATGACGCCAGAGACAGTAGAGGGCATCGGGATTCCTCCTCCGGCGACCAAATGGCCGGCGGAGGGCAACTACAAGACGCGGGCACTCGTCCGCGTCGAGTGGTCGCAGCGGCTGGGCCTGAGATGGCCATAGTCATCACTGGCGTCGACCTTGGCAGTCGCCGGATCTCGGGTGAGCTCGGGGTCGATGCTACAGTGGCCGGGGAAGCTCGTGCGGGGCATCTAGGTGCTCTACGCGGCGCGGGGAGGAAGCTGAGCATGACGGCCGGACCGCTAGGTGGCTGGAGGCACGTCGGCAGCGGTCACAGGCGGCGGCACGTGTGGGCGAGCAAGGTGCCGCGGCTACAGCATGCCAGAGAGAAAACGGAGAGGAGGAGAATGATCAAATGCTCATGGAGATCACGAGAGCGGGTCGGCGAGCTCGGGGAGGGGCTGATGAAGACAGGAGGTCGCCGGCGATCTCGGTGGCCGAACGACCAAGATGAGGTCGGGGACGGCGTTTTGAGGCATTCGGTGTCATGCGAGTCGACGGGGAGGACGATGGCGTCGAGGCGGATGCCATGGACATGTCGGCGAGGCGAGGGAGGGCCGGTGGACGTGGCTACAGCAAACGGCGGCGACGGTTGCGCTCGGGCGCGAGAGGAAGAGAGAGCAAAGGAGAGAAGAAGCACGGGAGAGAGTGAGAGAGGTCCAGGGGGTACATGGTACCACCAGAGAAGGCAAGGGCATTGAGGGGGAGCGGCAAGCAGGAGGTGGCCGGGGCGCGTGTGAGCGCACTGCGACCACACTCCCTCTTGCCCACTGGTAGGAGATGGAAGACGACAGGGAGCCCTTGGTGGGCTGGGCCGGCTTTGCCCAGCTGGGCTGCTACAGTGGTGGGCCAGTTGCGGTGCCAGGTAAGTTCTCTCTCTTTTTCTTTTATTTCCTGTTTTCTATTTTTCTGCAACTTTGTGGCTTTACTAAAAATACTAAAACACTTCCATAAATCATAAAACTTGCTCCAGCCCATAGTTTGGAAAATATCCAATAGCAAACATTTAAGTTTATGATTATTTGGGCATTTAAAATATTTTATAGCATTTAAATGCCCAAAAGCAAATACTATATGATTTAATTCAGTGACCTTCTGTTGTCTTAGATAAGTGTGCACCATTTCTGTCAGAGGTTCTAGACTAAGACAAAGATGATGAACATTTTAGAAGGGCATTTCAGGTTCAGTGAAAAAGATTTTGATAAACCCTAGTTGGTTTAAGGGGGGTGCTAGGGGTTCTGTCATCCCTACTTCAAGTTCATTTGAATTGTAAACATGATGACATGAGAAACAAGCAAGGCAACATGGGTTGAGCTAGGGATGTGAAAACTCACCCCCACTAAACAAGAATCTCGTCCCGAGATTCAAGCGTAGGGTAAGATGAAGAGGGTACACAAACTAACACAATCTTCATGATCCAGGTTGCACTTCATAAGAACGTAGATTCGATCACCATTTTTGTCTCGATGTCTTGCTCTAAGAACCCCAACCAACATGACAACGATAGGAATGGAAAAAACTCTAGAAGGATCGATCTTTTTGAAAATTGAAGAACTCAGGATCAACTCATGGAGTGAGACATTGAAACATCTCTCGAGCTGTGACACGAAACAGACGACGAAGGTTCACTCGGTAGACAACAATTCCACACTTAAGAAGGTGGTGAAAGGTTGTCAATGTAGTGAGGATTGGGGTTGTCATGATACCATAACGAGACACCTTAGAGGAGGGTGACTCGTAGAATTATCCCTTAAGTGGCAAAAAGAATTACTTTTGACTCAAATATCAATAAAATTCTCTATACCAGCCTGAGGTAATTCCCATATGATTATTTGACGGAATTCGAAGGAATGGCATACCCGGACTAGAATGGACGATGTGGATTACCTTGTTGAAGGCAACACAAGGGGTTATTTTGCTTATCACCAGAAATGGATGGAACCCAAGGTAGAATAGCACAATGATGGTGCAAGCTGGGAACAAAATTCAAATGATGGGAATGATTCTAGTAACTGTGGAAAACTCAACAGACGAGAGTGGGCCCACCGTTGAAAAGTTATAGCATAACCGAGGAAACTGGGAGCAATCCCAGTTAGTTCTGATGATAACACCTAGTGCTTGTGTGTGCTCTCAAGAACTTGAGCATTTCCATATTTATCAAGGTTTTACCAGTATCTGTGTCAAGGATCCTGGCAACACAACAGACCACCATGATGGATATTACACTTTCTCAGATTTCACCTTAGCGAGGCCAAGGAATCAAAATCTGGATGATTGACCGAGAGACATTTAGCACTCCGCTTCTAACGTTCTCCTTGATGTCCTAGCATAAACCATTCATAGATATGGTTTGATATCTAGAACATCAAGTAAAGGTCAGACTTCGGGAACACAAAAATCCATAAGGGACATCTAGGAAGTAAATCCTACGAAATCCTTATGTGGAGGTGGCCAACTTCCTCAATCAAGATAACACAATAATAGGTGTTCCGGCTGAGTGTGTTGGCCACGACATCCACTTTACCGGGTTATAGAGAGACCAATATTGTAGTTCTTGGGAAACATTCCAACCATCATATCTGCCTGAGTTTAGATTTGGTTGGTGTCAGAATATTCCAGACGCATCAAGTCTTGAAAGAAAAATTAAAGTTTGCAACACAAATCAACGAGACGACATTACGAGATTATCGGGGAATAAACTAAGATAGCAAGCTCTAAAACATGAGTTGGTTCTGCTACATACATGTGAACATGTTGTCCGAGGTAAGCATGACCACATAGTAGTCTTATAATAAAACACTGCCCAGTTCAAAGCGAGGAACCATCATTGCGATATTGAAGTCTCGTGCAAGTCCATCTGGGCCCTTAAGGATTAGCGCATGAACTTCTTTTCTTTGAACAAATCAATAAGTGGCTTGGTGTGCTAGGAAATATCAATGGGATGAAGGTAGCTAATCTCTCAAGCCATGGTATACTTCGCACGTGCATGACTGACTTGGGATGATTTCGGAGGAAACAAAACTAACTTTCTCGAATTCACGGCAGCAACTTGCATCAAATGCACATGAAATGGAGGAAGTCACTTCTTACATCCTAATATATGCTTCATGATTGGGTCACGAAGACAAGGCTTATAAAAGTTCCCAACACTAGCTTAATGTTCAACAAAATCATGGAGTAGATAAGGATGTTGTCGATGGGATCAACAAGTCATCAAGAGTTCCATATAGATGGAATCCAACAATTATGTGAACATGGTGATAGCATTGGTCAGACGAAAAGATGTAATGGTGTATGCTCGAGGGAAAACCATGAGTAAGACAACATTACGAACATCATTGTTTCTGATTTGATTTGAGGATAGCCCATACGCAAATCAAAGTTTTGATAAGATAATAGGTCCAACAAATGATCACAGGGACCAATCGATGAGGATATCATCTTTCTTCAACATACACACACACACAAAGATATCCCTTTGGAATGGACTGAGTCAGAAAAGCTTTTATCTTCCAACTCTCCAAATTGTTGTTTAGTTTAGCCAACTTGCTCAGGGTATCCGACACAGATTCTTGGAGAAAGGGTGGTTTACAAGAATACCAACTTGATCACGAGCTCAACATAGCGATCAGGTGACAACCTGGTGATACTTCCGAGAAGATATTCGGAAAATCATGAACCATCGATATGTTACTAAGCTCGAGAACAATATTGCTTTTCAGGGCAAGATGATATGATCAAAAGAGCGAGGGATTGACACAATCCTAACTCATTGATCGAGGAGTGCACCAGAAATAAGGACTAGGTAACATGAACAACCTTAGGGTGATTATTCAATAATCAATACGCTAAGAATGAGGTTATCATCCATTTAACTACCAGGCAATGGAGTTGCTAGGAGTATAGATTTCGCACATCACGATTCACTTGTCGGCATTCCGGTTGCGACAACACGAAACCAATGAATGAATAATGATGGCGAGAAGTATCACTACATCAATATTCATAAGTGAAGGTGCAATTCTCATGACATTCCTAACATAAAATGGTAATACTCCAAGATAGAGCAGAACAAAACTAGATTGCATTTGATCTGCGAAATACAACTGCTTTGACCCAATCCTGGATATGGGTGAGTTTCTGGAGTTCGTTTCTCCTAGTCATTCCAGAATGGAATGGCTTGACGGACCACATGAATAATAGGCATCAATGAACACGAGTGCTCGACTACACCTGACTATCAATTGATAGACAAAGGTCAAAAAACAACTAAGGAGTGACAACTCAAGGATCATATAATTTTCTGAGTTGTGGATGCATAGATTAGTATGTCGAACCAGGTTCAATAGGTTTCTTCTGGATAACCCAAGCAGAAAGGTAGAACTGGCAAAGTAAAACATAGAATTGAGAACTCGTCAAGAGCACTCTTGTTGTGATCTTTCGGTTAAGCGAGGGACTTCTGCCATAAATAGTTCATGGTATTTGGGAGAAGGAAATACCACAAACCTCGAGGACTATCACAAAGGTTACTAATAACCTAAGGGAGCTAGCAAATACTATCAACACGAAGTAAGTAGGGTGAATCTCGGGTTCAGAAACCCAGGAGTAGAATGCCTACTAACTAAATGGCATCACAGGATGCTTTCAAGGATTACGGCCAGATTCATCACACTACAAACAGAGAGCATGACTAGATTACAAAATGATCCCCTAAGACACCTAGGGTCGTAATAATAACTCCGACATATAGGTCGAGTCAATGAGGTACCTCAACACACTGGTTAGTGTGGTTGATCTGGCACAAAGGAACTTTGAAATGGTAAGAAGGGATTTGCAAATGCATCAGACTGTTTAGAGACCTGGGATGACTCGGACAGCATAACGGCTATAAATGCTCAAGGAGATTTGAGGAGTCCTGCAAAATGGTGGCATAACCACTCGATCATCATGATATTCAAGGTTTTGAGATCAACTATGAATACACGGAGATAGTAGGAACTGAACTGAAGCTTAGAACCATCAATCCTATAAGTCCATGGATTAGTAACACGTGATCCTAATAAAAAGAAGAGGAAGCTTAGTTCCTTAACCCAGTAGGAAGATAGGATGACTCAG
This sequence comes from Triticum timopheevii, assembly GCA_963921465.1. Taxonomy (NCBI): domain Eukaryota; kingdom Viridiplantae; phylum Streptophyta; class Magnoliopsida; order Poales; family Poaceae; genus Triticum; species Triticum timopheevii. The sequence continues at coordinate 177,869,814 of OY997272.1, forward strand.
ATCAGAAGGGCATAAGGTATAAGAAGTAAAAAGAACCATACGTTCCATCCCACAATCAATTCCCCAACATAACTAAAGAATTTCTAGACTCAACTTTGACCAGTTTGGCTTGGTAGTCCTACATGCAGTCAGGCTCTGATACCAAAGCTGTCAGGACCCCGATCCTAAGTCACACTGATCTAGCATGTAACACATCGTATCACTTTGCAGCCTCACGCACGGTATTCCCACGGGTGCCACCTTACCTGGCCCGAGACCGTTTGCGCCTTTTGGCTCACATATATGATAGTGCCGCTAGCATCCATATGACAAAGAACTCGGGCTGACATGACTAGTCGTGGACCCAAAGTGGTGCTAACTTACAGGGACAGGCATACATGACCCAACAACGAATGTGTCGATCAACAACGTATGAACCAAAGTCATAGCAAGCTACATCGACTTAAAGGAACAACGTGTGACATTCCCCCGAGGGGACAGACACAGGAACGAAGGACACATGCCGGTCAGCCTAAGTGTTTCGGAGCAGTAGCAAGCTACCATGGCTCAGTGGAAGCACTAGGAGACTTTTCCCGATAAGAGAGGCTACCAAGGATGAACAACTAGGTTGTCAGATCCCACACATACCAAGCATTTCAAATCATACACACAATATGCTCGATATGTGCAAATACAACATGGCATCACAACATAACTCTATGACTCAAAGTATTTATTCAATAGGCTCCGAGGAGCGGGATATTACACACAAGGGTCTCATGACCCAACATTCAGAGCATACAAGTCAAAGCACATGCGGAAGCTTAACATGTATGAGTATAGACATATACAAATGAAAAAGGGTGAGAAGCCTGACTATCTACAAAATCCTGCCGAGGGCACAAGATCGTAGCGGAGGTAACAAGCTAAACGTCGAAGTACACACAGAACTATTAGTGAGACGAAAGTGTCTCTGCATAAACATAAAATAGGCAAACGTGAGTACAATTGTACCCAGAAAGACTTACATCAGAACTATGTACATATGCATCATTATCAACAAAGGGGGTGGTGGAGTTCAACTACAGCAAGCCTGCTTTGACTCGATGGCTATCCTGAACTACGACTGCAAGTAACTCTTTTGAGGTAGCGCACACGAGTCCACATATTCACCATATCAATACACCACTATGGATCCGCTCCCGTCACCCTACGAGAATGCCATCCATAGCACTCACACTTATCTTGCGTATTTTAGAGTATCCACTTTCACCTATGTATGAACTGTATAGGCAACCCAGAGGTCCTTTACCACGGACGCGGCTATTCGAATAGATGATGTTAACCCTGCAGGGGTGTACTTCTTCACACACGCTCTCACCACTTATCGCCGGTTACACGTCATGTACTCGGCAACCTTCAAGCGGAAGCCCAGTGAGGGTGTTGGCCACAGCCTACCTAAACACTCAAGTCTCTAGTCCAGGTTTATCGCCTATTCAGGTTCCATCCACAGGGAGTCCGGCAGAGGTTTCCACATACGGCCCCGAACGATGTGTGCAGGGTTCCCGCGACACAAAACGGGCGCCCGGTACACCGTGCCATGTGCCTACTGCATCACAGCCCACCCATTGGGTCAGTGCTCTGCATGGCCTCCAGCATACTACAAACACCAGAAACTACTTGCAACTCCTGGACAGAGGACAAGGGTGGTTAAGAAGCTGAGAGGGTCCATTGGTTTCGGGTGCAACGCGTGGTAGTAGTTGTTCATGTATCACAAACACAGAACTCAGTTCCTGAGGACGGCTTCAATGAGACAACCCACCATTTACTCTTACATGGCCTCTCACCGCTACCTTTACCAAATCGTGTGCACACACTTAGCTCACACGCAGTAGGACATGTTCATCCCCGATGAATCAGACCCGCCTCAACTCTAAGCGGTAGCAGGCATGACAAACAGGCATAAATGAGTAGGCACATCTGGTCTCAAACAATTCCTACTCATGCTAGTGGGTTTCATATATTTACTGTGACAATGACAGGTCATGCATAGGAAAAGGGGGTTCAACTACCGCAGCATGTAACAGTTGAATCGTTGTTGTCCTAATGCAGTAAAAGAGGGCAGAAGCGAGAGAGTGGGATTGTATGGGAATGAACAAGGGGTTTTTGCTTTCCTGACAATTCTGGATATAGTGTAGTTCTTCATCGGTGTCATCGAACTCATCGTCGAAACCACGTCTACTGAGAGCGGACAATTACCGGTAACAAGAAGCAAACACAATCAATAAAATGCACAATATGATGCATGATCATGACATGGCAAAATGAGTGTGTTGGGCTAAGGCAACTAAAACCAGATGGGTTTGAGTCATTTTGAACTAAAGGTTCAAGCCCAAACTCATCTTATGAATTTAAATTGTGTTTTATCATCTTTTGCACTAAACAGCAAGGTTAAATTGTTTAAACATGCATGAAACAAGTACAGATCAATAGATTGGATTTTTCTGATCATTTTTCATATATAAATCTTTGCATTTGGTGTTATAGATTAATTTCTTCGAATTTTAGAAGTTTTAGCTATTTTCTGGTATTTCCTGGATTATATTAAATCTAGAAAATGACTTATTGCATCAGCACTACGTCAGGGTGATGTCAGCATGGTCAACAGGGCCGGTCCAGGTCAAACCTGACCTGTGGGTCCCGCGTGTCAGTGACTAACTAAATTAACCTAGTTAACTAATACTAACCTAGGTTAATTAGCAGGGTTGGCCCCACGCGTCAGTGACCCAGGGTGGTCAAACCCTGGTCAGTTGGGGTCAAACCCCGGGTCAACTCGCTAGAGTTGACCCGTGGCTCATCACCGGCAACGCCAGAGACAGTGGAGGGCGTTGGGATTCCTCCTTCGGCGACCAAATGGCCAGCGGAGGGCATCTACGAGACGCGGGCACTCGTCCGCGTCGAGTGGTGGAAGCGGCTGGGCCTGAGATGGCCGGAGTCGTCACCGGCGTCGACCTTGGCGGTTGCTGGAGCTCAGGTCAGCTCGGGGTCGATGCTACTATGGCCGAGGAAGGTCATGCGAGGCACCTACGTGCTCTACACGGTGTGGGGAGGAAGCTGAGCACGACGGACGGACCGCTAGGTGGCCGGAGGCACGGCGGTGGCGGTCACAGGAGGCGGCGTGTGCGGGCGAGCAAGGTGTAGCGGCTACAGCATGCGAGAGAGAGAACAAAGAGGAGGAGGAGGATCAGTAGCTCACGAAGATCACGAAGAGCGGGTCGGTGAGCTCGGGGAGGGGCTGATGAAGACAGGAGGTCACTGATGATCTCGGCGGCCGGACGACGAAGACGAGGTCGGGGACGGTGTTTTGAGGCGTTCGGTGTCGTGCGAGTCGATGGGGAGGACGAGGGCGTCGAGGCGGAGGCCATGGACACATCGGCAAGGAAAGGGAGGGCCGATGGACGTGGCTATGGCAAGCGGCGGCGACGGTTGAGATCGGGCGTGAGAGGAAGAGAGAGCAGTGGAGAGAAGAAGCATGGGAGAGAGCGAGAGAGGTCCAGGGGGTGCGTGGCACCACCAAAGAACGCCAGGGCATCGAGGGGGAGCGACAAGCAGGAGGTGGCCGGGGGGTGTGTGCGCGCATGGCGGCCACACGCCCTCCTGCCCACTAGCAGGAGGTGGAAGACGACAGGGAGCCCCTGGTGGGCTGGGCCGGCTTTGCCCAGCTGGGCTGCTGCAGTGGTGGGCCGGTTGGGGCACCTGGTAAGTTCTCTCTCTTTTTCTTTTATTTCTTGTTTTCTATTTTTGTGCAACTTTGTGGCTTTACTAAAAATACTAAAACACTTCCATAAATCATAAAACTTGTTCTAGCCCACTGTTTGGAAAATATCCAGCAGCAAACATTCAAAATTATGATTATTTGGGCATTTAAAATATTTTATAGCATATAAATGCCCAAAAGAAAATACTATATGATTTAATTCAGTGACCTTCTGTTGTCCTAGAAAAGTGTGCACCATTTTTGTCAGAGGTTCTAGACCAAGACAAAGATGATGTACATTTTAGAAGTGCATTTCAGGTTCATTGAAAAAGATTTTGGTAAACCCTAGTTGGTTTAAGGGGGGTGTTGTGGGTTCTGTCATCCCACTTCAATTTCATTTGAATTGTAAACATGATGACATGAGAAACAAGCAAGGCAATAGGGGCTGAGGTAGGGCTATGACACGTTTACGATGCACGGCCCATCACAAACAGTTCACTATTATAGAACGTGTATGATAAGCATACAATCACACACATTCGGTTTTCACAAACCATATGCGATAACTAATTAATAAGATTAGCTAATCGTCGTATGAGTGTCGGATAAGATTACGTTGGACCGTCGTAACATCATCATACATGACAACTATCGCACACGCTATTCTGTGGTGCAACATTTACGATGCATACTTCATCAGAAACAGCTCATGGTTGCGAATCGTGTACGATAAGGAAATTATCGCGCATGCTATTCTATGGTGCAACATTTACGATGCATACTTCATCAGAAACAGTTCATGGTGGCGAATCATGTACAATAAGGCAACTATCGCAAACGGTTAGTTTGCCAACACAGTTTGTGATATTGTCTGACATCGCACAGGCTTTGCAAATGGCAACTGTGTGCATGCTTGCACACGTTTTCTCTCTATGAACCGTATCGGATTATGGTGTATATTGCAAGATTTTGTGTTTTACCTACCGTGTGTGCCGTAACAACTTGGAGAGCGTAATTTCACCATAATTTAATTGCTGCTATATCAAATTGAAATTGAAATTGAATGTATGCTATAGCTTTATTCATATCCAACAGGTTCAGACAACCAATGCATTATTCGATTCATAGGTACACATCAAGAGAACCAAAAAAAGAATGATGAATCACAGTTGTATACTTGTACTATTAAAGACGGTAAAGAAAGAGGTGAAATACATTTTGTTTGCTGAACAAGGTGAAGCAGAATGCCCATATTGTGCCCTCCTCCATGCAGAAGGCACGCACGACTCTAGTCCAACCCCTTGTGATGGCCGACCACCCATCCTTCACGGTCTTCATGAAAACATCTAGATAATCATCGTGTTCTGGTAGAAATACATTAACCTTTGCATGCCCACTAATCATGTAGTTTGAGAGGTAATCTTTAGTAAACTGCTTTGGGAACCACTGCAAAGGAAAAAAAGATTCAAACATTGTCTTCTAACACAACTCATTATGGGCAATAAAAAGAAGGCTGCAGAGTTCTTACTTACCATCCTGTAGTTCGCTGCTGTATTGGATAAAGCATAAACAAATAGTTTAATTGCCATCTTTTGACCCATTTTACTGACAGTCTTTATCAGCTTCCTCACTTGATGCTGGTTCATCGATATCTCATTTCCCCATACGCTGAAAGGGTCGAAGCGCGGATCTTTACCAATGACATATGTACCTAAAAGCACCAACTTAATATTAGAAGCTAAACACCAATTGCACAATGATGTAGTACAACATTCTTTTATAATATATTATAACATCCAATATACTCACATATTAGATGAATTAACATCTTATATTATGGGCCGGAAGGAGTTTATTGCATTCTTACAAATTATCGGCTGATTAACTGCTGCTGTATCCATGGGTTAGAGTTAGTTTGAGCTAGTTCGGGCTCAAACAGCCCTAAAGTATATCTAAACATGAGGACTAGTTTGAGCTAGTTGCATCTATAACCCACCCAAAAAAACTATCCAACCCAAGAGGTGCTAATTAGAGCTAGTTCTCCTAGTGCATTTATTGTTAATCTAAGTATCTAACCCTGTCATCCAAACACCTCTTTGGATGGAGTTAGTTCAGGATTAGTCATGAGATAGAAACTAACTCTAACCTGTAGCTAAGTTGAGTATCCAAACAGGGTTGGGTTGTTGTTGCTGTTGCTGCTCTTCTACGTGTATCTAGACATCATCAGAACATAAAGGTAACACTCTTCCTTGTTGCTATGTAGCCTAGGATTGCATATGTAGACATTAAGTATAGTGCATGTTGCTATGTAGCCTCAGATATATTACATATGGACCTAGTTAACCTAACGATAAATGGGTTGCAGATATATTCAGTAAATAGTCTGATTCACCGATTAGTCACTTATCAGCCCTCAGCCTATATGGTACCAGCTACCGATATCCTAAACAGTGAGCATATATAAGCCATGGGATGAAACTAACCTCGATGAAAAACAACAGTCGTTCCCAAAATTGTCCTGTGTAGGTACATCGAGAAGCATGTTAAGCACACTAGGCTAAACATCAACCAAAATTATCCATGGCACACAAAATAATCTCCAAATGATAGTTTCAGTGTGCAAGTTTAAGCATGCTAGTAAAGCAAAACAAGTGGAAAGGTGTGTTAACTGCAATAGACCTAACATTTAACAGCAAGCAAACATAGTCATTCAAACTGGTATTGTGCCGGTCTAAGTACACTGGTTATTTTTAAATAAAAATGGAAAGGCGTGTTTAACTACAAGATGCAACAACCAAATGTAGTCATTCATGCCCTGTTTGTTTCAGTTTTGCTTGGATTTTAATCACTTATGGATTCGCTTCAGTGGCGAAGCTGTTTCTGCGAATCAGCTTCACCACCGAAGTACACTTTGAGGTGCTTCAGAAAATTGCACTAAAAATGACCCAAATCCAGATTCAGCTTCACTGGCAAAGCTGATTCCAAAAAGCTATTTATTTCGGATTCTAGATTCGGCTTCACTGGCAAAGTTGAATCTAGTCCCAGAATCGAAAACAAACAGGGCCATAGTGGTATTGTTGAAACTGGTACTGATGAAATTGAACTGCACAGTTCATACTTGCACATATAGAATATCACGTTGTGAATGAATGGAATAAACAATGCATACTAAGAACAACCAAAGATAGCATTTGAAACTGGACATATGCAACTACAAACAACAGAACAATGAAAAAACTTTAGAAGAGTCATATGCTAGCTATAACAGGCTTAACAACAAGCAAATATATGTATTCCTACGGTATGTTTAAAACTGGATTGATAAAATACACTGCACAGTAAATAATTGCACATACAGAGCATCGCATTGTGAACAACTGAAATAAACAAGGCATACTGCAAACAACCAGATATAGCAATTAGAACTGGACATATTCTAGCTACACTACAAAAGGGACTCGACAAAACAAATCATGGGTTTCCCCCTGTGAAGAGGCATGACAAAACAAATCATTTCTTTACTCACTTGTCACAAATGGGCTCGTTCCTGTGGGAAGAGCACGAACCCTGGGTGCGCTCCATGTTGTCGCAGATGGGCTCCTTCCCCTTGGAAGAGCAACGATGTAGGGGGCCCTCCCTGATGTCGCAGATGGGCTCTTTCCCCTTGGAAGAGCCAGAGAGGGTTCCCTCCTCGTGGTCAGCATCGATGAGGTCTGACTAGGAAGTTGTGGATCCCAAGCCAGCGTCGCAGAACGTGTCCTTCAGAAATGACAAAAGGGGCTCGATGGCGATGTAGGATGGCAAGTTGTTGATAGTGAGCCAGAGGAGATCAACGTCGGGGCCATGCATGAGATCGGCGGTGGTTGAACCCGAGGGGTTGGGGTGGTCCACTTAACCTGTGACACAGCCTACCTCAGGCCGTCGCTGTTGATAACCTCGACGTCGTAGCCGACGTCCGCGACATACCCGCATACTCTAGCCCGTTGCCTGAGTGCCTGCCGCCACTAATGGTCGTCATCTTCCTCGGCGATGTCACGCGAAGAGACCGTGATACGCCTCTTTTGGGCCAGTCGCTCCTCAAGCTCCACGGGAAGCGTAGCCGGGCTTAGGTTGCGACACTCTGGAGTGCGGGTTGGGGATGGGGATCTATGGGAAAAGGGGCGTTTGGCAGGCGTCATCTAAGAAACTCAGGGCGGCCTTGGTATGGAGATCGGTGGGTAAGCTGTACGGGCAAACCCAAATGTTTACAATGCAGGTCTCACGGCGGCGGTGGCGGCAGGGATCTTGCTAGGGTTTCGAGCGAGGGAGGGGTGTGTGTGCGTGCGCGTGCGCCTGAGGAGGTTTTGGTGTGTGTGTGTGTGTGTGTGTGTGTGTGTGTGTGTGGAGGGGGCGGGGGTGTGTTTGAGGAAATGACACGGGTACTGAAAATTTTACTACGAGGGAGTCAAACGTGGGAGTGAAATGTCGGGGTTATTGAAACTTTTGATGATGGTGCATCGCACAAGGTCCGGAGATAACAACCGTGTGTTATGAAACAGAAAAACCCTCAAGGCAAGCAGATATTTTCTAGGGGCGGGCGGGATTGGGAACAAGAAACATCACACCCGGTCCGGAGGTAACAACCGTGTGTTGTGAAATAGAAAAACCCTTGAGGAGGGCAGATATTTTCTAGGGGCAGGCGGGATTGGAAACAAGAAACATCGCACACGGTCCGGAGATAATAACCGTGTGTTATGAAACAGAAAAACCCTTGAGGTGGGCAGATATTTTCCAGGGGCAAGCGGGATTGGGAACAAGAAACATCGCACACGGTCCGGAGATAACAACCGTGTGTTATGAAATAGAAAAACCCTCGAGGCAGGCAGATATTTTCTAGGGATGCAGGCGGGATTGGGAACAAGAAACATCACTCATGGTCCGGAGACAACAACCGTGTGTTATGAAATAGAAAAACCCTCCTCGAGGAAGGCAGATTTTTTCTAGGGATGTAGGTGGGATTGGGAACAAGAAACATAGCACACGGTCTGGAGATAACAACTGTGTGTTATGAAACAGAAAAACCCTCGATGAGGGCAGCTATGTTTGAGAGGGGGAGCCTCATGGAGCCCAATGTACTGTGCGGATGTGTGCGTGATAGGGGCACCGGCGTGGCACTTGGTTAGTTTGAGTGAACCGTGTCTGTTGCATCATCCCACTTGTCTAATGTTCATAAATTTGGTGAAAAATGACGCGGGAGAGGGTCAGAACACGAACACACTTGCATGTGGACCAAATTTATGTATGAAAAGGGTGGTTTGATTTTCAAATACCAAATGCAACTTCGATGTCGCACCTATCTCGCCAAGCGCACAGTATTACTTGCCCCCCTCGTGTCGGCACGAAGGGAATCCTAAGCTATGAATTCATGCCCCCCCAACCGAGGCTCAGCTAGCAAAGTGCGAAGTAGCTAGTAGCCCTGCCTCCCTCATGTCGGCACGAAGGGAATCCTAAGCTATGAATGGATGCCCCCCAACCGTGGTTCACCTAGCAAAGTGCGAAGTAGCTAGCAGCCCCCCCCCCCTCATGTCGGCACGAAGGGAGTCCTAAGCTATGAATGCATTCCCCCCCCCCCCAACCTAGGCTCACCTAGCAAAGTGTGAAGAAGCTAGCAGCCTCCCTCCCTCATGTCAACACGAAGGGAATCCTAAGCTATTAATGGACGCCTCCCCAACCGTGGTTCACCTAGCAAAGTGCGAAGTAGCTAGCAGCCCCCCTCGTGTCGCCACGAAGGGAATCCTAAGCTATGAATGCCCCCACCCCCAACCGAGGTTCACCTAGCAAAGTGCAAAGTAGCAGCCCCCCCACCACACACTTTTAGTCGGCGGGCCAAAGAGGCATCTCACCAAGATTGATCGTAAAACAGACCAAGAATAATCCACATTGGTCGTAGAACCTCTCTCTTGTTGCTGGTCAAAGTGATGGTCGTCCATGCGACCCCAGATAGCTAGCTCTCCAATAATCACGCAAGTAGCTAGTCCCCGAAGACAACCACTGCATGCATGTGGCCTAAACATATGTATGGATCAGTGTGTTTTTTAGTACACAATGGAACAACTTTGATGTGGCACTATGATTTCGAACTAGAAATCCCCACACTGAGTGATGGTTAGGTTGCTGATGCATATGTATGTTACACCACACTTCAAGCCGATGACGGGGATTCGTGCATGCATGCGTTCAAAGTATATGTGCTCAAACTTTAATTAGGTCAGAATCTCACCATGACCTATACTACGATAACACGAACCAAATGAAGAATCCGCCATGGTAACCTATCTTGTTGTAGGTCAAGGTGATCATGAATGTCCATGCATGACGAATATATAGTCTTGTCGCTGATAACCACACGAGGGAGTGTACCGTTCAAAGACAACCACTACATGCATATGTATGGAGGTGATGTGTGCATGCATGTTTGAATACCATTTCACAAAATTGATGTGGCACGTGCGTCGAAAATCATACACTCTCCCCACATAGAGCAAGATCGGTTCATGACGTGTCGTTGTACTAGCCACTTAACTCGATGGGAAGGATTCATGCGTACACATGCATGCGTGTGTGCTCATATATATACATATACATACATATATATATATATATATATATATATATATATATATATATATATATATATATATATATATATACCGTATTACAAGCAAACAATAACCCCCTCCTAAGACAAATTAACCACTCTCGTTGTCAGGCAAAAAGTAGTGATGGACCAAGTGGGCCCACAAATGGAAAGCCTCGATACCGCTGATAACTGCTTAAGTGGGTGTGAGAGGACAACCACCATCGCTTTGCAAGTGGTCCAAACATATGTTGAATACCTAAAATGCACAACTTTGATGTGCCACACATGCCTCAAAACCCGTAAACCATGCACCCACACAGAGCGAGGTTCATGAAGCGTACTACATCTGATGGTCCCCTTCCCTCTCTTCGATGCATACTATATGCTCCTACCGTAATTCAACCCAAAAATAATCCTCATCGATGGTGAAATTAATTAACCTTTCCCGATGTAGGTCAGAGTGATGCACATGCATCGACGATGGCCTTGTGGGCCCATAGATGGAAGTGTCACACATGAGTGTCCTAGTTAGGATAACAACCGCCTGCATGCATGTGGCGCAAAGATGTGTTGTGTGATTTTTGAATAGCCATTTTCACAATTTAATGTGGCACGTGCCTCGGAAACCGAAAACTCCCGACAGTGAGTGAGCTGAACTTGTTCACGGATGCGTATATATATAGGGAAAATGCATCCTACTACCGGGTGTAGCTACACCCATTTCTTATATACCACCATGTGGTAGTATATACTCTACTTTGTTATTTTTATTATATTCATATACCATATCTAAGATACTCCAAAGTGAGTTATATGAAAAAAATTGCAAGTGAGCTTATAGTTTTATTGTATTTGTGAAATACGTACATATTTGTATGCGAAATGAAGTATGCACAATATATGGTACATACAATCAAAAAAGTAGTATATATACTACCGACCTAAACATTCTTATATACTACATACTACGTGTACATGCTCTTCGATATGATAGATACTACTTAGAACGTATGAAACAAAAGTTGGAGTAACTACACCCGGTAGTAGGAAAAATTTGTCATATATATATATATATATATATATATATATGTGTGTGTGTGTGTGTGTGTATGTGTATATATATATATGTATATCTATATATATATATATATATATATATATATATATATATATATATATATATGCTAGTCCCCTCCCACCTCTTGGACGCGTACTATATACGACCAAAACACAAACAAAAAAGATTCTACCTTGCTGGTCAAATTAATGTCACTACCGGTTGTTCATCGAAGTGATGGACGATGACCTCGCGGGCCCACAGAAAGCGTCATATGCGAGTATCGAGTGTCGTGTAGGACAACCATCGACTGCATGTGGCCAAAACATGTATGTATGAAAAGGGTTGTGTAATGTTCTAAATTACAAATTCACGACTCTAATGTGGCACCGGCCTGCCTAATAAAACGGCTGAGGGAGTCCTGGATTAGGGGGTGTCCGGATGGCCGGACTATAGCCTTTGGCCGGACTCCTGGACTATGAGTATACAAGATTGAGACTTCGTCCCGTGTCCGGATGGGAGTTTCCTTGGCGTGGAACGCAAGCTTGGCGATATAGATATGTAGATCTCCTACTATTGTAACCGACTCTGTGTAACCCTAACCCTCTTCGGTGCCTATATAAACCGGAGTGTTTTAGTCCGTAGGACAAACAACAATCATACCATAGGCTAGCTTCTAGGGTTTAGCCTCTCTGATCTCGTGGTAGATCTACTCTTGTACTACCCATATCATCAATATCATTCAAGCAGGAGTAGGGTTTTACCTCCATCGAGAGGGCCTGAACCTGGGTAAAAACATCGTGTCCCTTGTCTCCTATTACCATCTGCCTAGACGCACAGTTCGGGACCCCCTACCCGAGATCCGCTGGTTTTGACACCGATATTGGTGCTTTCATTGAGAGTTCCTCTGTGTCGTCATCTTTAGGCCCGATGGCTCCTCCGATCATCAACAACGATGCGGTCCCGGGTGAGACTTTTCTCCCCAGATAGATCTTCGTATCCGGCGGCTTTGCACCGTGGGCCAATTCGCTTGGCCATCTGGAGCAGATTGAAAGCTACACCCCTGGCCATCAGGTCAGATTTGGAAGTTTGAACTATGCGGCTGACGTCCGCAGAGACTTGATCTTCGACAGGTTCGAGCCACAGCCAAGCGCGCCGCATTGTCACGATGGGCATGATCCAGCTCTGTCGCCGGACAGTGCTCTGGAGGCCGCACAAGTGTCCGTTCCGACCCTTAGCTCGGAGCCGACTGCGCCGATCGAGGATGGGTGGCTGGACACCGCCTCGGGGGCTGCTATCTCTAGGGCGATTGAGCCGAACACCAACCCTGTCCTTTGCGAAGCTCGTGACTCCAAGGCTCCGGACTCCGAACCTTCCGCGCCCCTGCCAATCGAATCCGATTGGGCGCCGATCATGGAGTTCATCACCGCGGACATCTTTCAGCACTCGCCCTTTGGCGACATCCTGAATTCACTAAAGTCTCTCTCTTTATCAGGAGAGCCCTGGCCGGATTATGGTCAGCAATGTTGGGATGCGGACAATGAAGAAATTCAAAGCCCACCCACCACCCACTTCGTAGCCACTTTCGAAAGTTTAAACAACGTGCTCGATTTCGACTCCGAAGACATCGACGGTATGGACGACAATGTAGGAGATAAGACTGAACCAGCACCTATAAGGCACTGGACATCCACCTCATCTCACGATGTATACATGGTAGACACACCTAAAGAAAGCGACGACGAGGAACAACGGGACGCCACGAGGGATCATTCCCTCGAAAAGCAGTCAAAACGGCGATGTAAGCGCCACTCAACGTCCCTCCTCGACAAAGACAGTAGCCATACAGACCCGGCCATAGAGCAAGGCGAACCGATGGACGACGAACGTGCCATCGCGCAACCATCCAAACAGGACAACCCGGATAAACAATCCGTCCCCGGCAAAGATAGCAGTCCGGACGATCTCACGCCGGACAAGTTACTGGAGCAGAAGAACCTCCACAAAAGGCTCGTCGCCACTGCGCGTAGCCTGAAAAAGCAGAAGCAGAAGCTCAAAACAGCGGAAGATGCGCTCAGAATCAGATGGAGCAAAGTACTCAACACCGCAGACAAATACGGCGATAGTCGCCGAACTAAGAGCTACCAGAAGCGAAAACTACTGCCCGAATTTGATGAGGAGGCCGTAGAGCCCCCGCAATCAAAAAACAAGGAGACCACTCGATCGGATAGACGACCCCATGGCAAACATAGAGCGGCAAACGGCGCCGCACACAAGCCGACCCGCGATCCGCACACGGATTCGCATCAAAAAGATGGCCCAGTTAGATCTATCTACGGGCCAAGAAAGCAAGCTCTAGTAAGCAATGCAACACATCAAGTATCCGAATACTACGATACACCTAAATATAGGGGTGCCGCACACCCCCTATGTTTCACCGATGAGGTTCTGGATTATGAATTTCTAGCGGGATTCAAGCCCGTAAACATAGAGGCATACGACGGAACAACAGACCCTGGAGTCTGGATCGAGGATTACATCCTCCACATACACATGGCTAGAGGAGATGACCTCCACGCCATAAAATACTTACCCCTCAAGCTCAAAGGGCCAGCCTGGCATTGGCTCAAAAGCCTCCCCGAAAACACCATTGGAAGTTGGGAAGAGCTCGAGGATGCTTTTCGGGCAAATTTTCAAGGGACCTATGTCCGACCTCCGGATGCAGACGATTTAAGTCACATAACTCAACAACCCGGAGAGTCAGCCCGAAAATTCTGGAACAGATTCCTTACTAAAAAGAACCAAATAGACGACTATCCAGACGCCGAAGCCTTAGCAGCTTTCAAACACAACGTCCGAGACGAATGGCTCGCCAGACACCTCGGCCAAGAAAAGCCAAGAACAATGGCCGCATTAACAAGCCTCATGACCCGCTATTGTGCGGGAGAGGATAGCTGGCTGGCAAGATGCAGTATCAGCGACCCAAGTACATCCGAAGTCAGGGATGGAAATGGGAAACTGCAACGAAGCAAGGACCAGCACCGGACCAAGGGAAAAAGCCCGAAGAGCACGGAAGTCAACGCCGGATTCAAAAGCTCACGTAGAATCATAAAAAACTGCCCCTTAAGGATAACAGGGATGAGCTATCTAACTTAAACAAAATCTTGGACAAGGTATGCCAAATCCATAGTACCCCCGCCAAGCCTGCATATCATACCCACAGAGATTGTTGTGCCTTCAAGCAGTCCGGCAAACTCAATGCCAAACACAAGGGGATCGACACACCAAGCGAGGACGATGACGAACCCCACAAGCAGAGCATCGGAAAACAAAAGAATTTCCCACAAGAAGTCAAAACAGTAAACTCACTTTACATGACAAAGGGAAAAAGAATGGCGCCCATACGTGCCATACGGCCTATCCCAGAGGTGTCCCGCCACTGGTTGTTAAAACCAATCACCTTTGACCATCAGGATTACTCTGGAAGTATCCGGAATGCAGGATCGACTGCCTTGATATTAGATCCGATAATTGACGGACTCCAATTTACACAAGTCCTAATGGACGGCGATAGTGATCTAAACCAGCTATATCAGGACACAACCCGCAAAATGGGGATAGACCCAACCAAAATTCGCCATAGCAACACTTCCTTTCAAGGGGTAATGACAAGCCGATATGCCCATTGTACGGGCTCTCTATTGCTAGAAGTTGTGTTCAGCTCACCCGACAACTTCCGCCGCGAAAAGTTAACCTTCCACCTCGCCCCATTTACAAGTAGCTATCAAGCACTCCTGGGACACGAAGATTTCGCCCGCTTTCACGCAATGCCGCATTATGCATCGCTTACACTTAAAATGCCCGATCCGTGAGGCATCATCTCCTTAAAGGGAAATATAGAATGTTCCTCGAGCGCGGAAGATTGTGTGACTGCCTTGACAGCCACACACTAAACCGGCTTCACTAATCCAAGCACCTAAACAGGTCGTTCAAACCCCGGACACGGTTAGACGAGTCCGACGTAAACATATAAGGGCTTACCAGCCGCATACCCCCGCGCAAGGGGCTCCACGCATATACAGCAAGAGACAATAAAGCACAATTTTATTCATTTTTTGAATTGTACTTTGTTTATTTAATATAATGTACATTTTCGCATGATCTTTTTCAACTAAGTTCCTCTCTTTTACAGATGAACACCGTGCTACACCCGTCCAGAATACGGCACAACGGAGACACAGGCGCAGACGAGTAGTAGGGACCCGTTGCAAGGATTCTTTTCAGATTAAGACCCTGCGTAAACCTTTTTTACTGTCTCTTGTTGATACACATCCCCTGGTTTCTTTCTATAACCAAGGAGGAGGCTGGCGTTTTGGCATGGGCCACGTCAGAATTTTGCACGTACCTGGACACCAGGGGCTTATTACCAAGGGCGTTGTCCGGCCCGTTTTCATAAAGACCGAATACCTTACGGAGTGTTCGACGTCTCGAGTTAGGCCTTATATGCATCAGCTCCGAATCATGTCTTTGGTAAAATGTTGGGTTTGCCCGGCTCCTATGTTTTGTTGCCTTACGTTCCGCTCTATCGGCTAATGCGGCATCAGGAGAACTACTGCGATTGTGCTCCGGTTCGTCCAGGCGAGCACCTCAGTAGAGAAAGCCAAAAACTGACTGTCATGATGTAGCATGAGACTGGTCAACCACTCGATGACCCGCTGGAATCTTTAGAATTCCTCCGCATAGACGAAGGGCCGTTTCCCGGTCAGGCACATACGCGCCCCGAATTCGGGTGAGCGCGGTGCCCCTAGGGGCTATATAGTAGCCCCACTATCAAACTCCTATGGCTAAGTGAAAGTGATAAAGCATTATAGTCCGGTTGCCTACTTTGCTGCGCTACCACTTCCTTTATAGGACCAAGACGTTGGATCAAGTGTGAAAACACGCCTTTTGCAAACACCCCCGCATTATATGCGTGGGGGCTGAAGCCGAAGACTGCCATCTTTCAGGTTATATACACATATACATTAACGGCCGCACAGGAGGTATTTTAATTCTTGAAGGCACAAGTATAAAAAGCTTTTATATTTCATCAAAACATTGTTTCACAATAATACATGTTATTCAAACATAATATCCTTCGAGCACTACGTCTCTATTAAACGAGCACCCTGCAGAACTTCCTGAAAATAGTGCTCGACAGGTACTCGGCTTCCGTCCGAATCTTGGGATGCAACATCGGTGGCCTTCATCTCCGCCCAGTATGTCTTGACACTGGCAAGAGCCATCCGCGCACCCTCTATGCATGCCGACCTTCTCATTGCATTGATATGCGGCACCGCACCAAGGAACTGCTGCACCAAGCCAAAATAACTCTTCGGCTCAGGCCTCTTTGGCCACAAAATACTCACGACATCCTTCATGGCAAGTCCGGATAACCTATTCAGCTCCGCCCATTCGGCCAAGCGATCGCTTAATGGAAGTGGGCACTCTGGATTATGGAACTGCGACCAGAAAAAACTTTGCCATTTCGTGATCCTCTTGATCTCGGAAGTGTTCGGCCGCGTCCACGGCACTTGCCGCCAAGTCCAGATAAGCATCCTCCGCACTCCACAGCCGGTTCAATTGAGCATATTTAGGATCCATGAATTTCCTCCACAGCAGAAAGGGCTTTCCAGCCGCGATATCTCCGGCCTGTCGCAGCTCCTCCTTCATAGCTCTCATCGCAGAGCGAGCATCCTTGGCCTCGGTAGCGGCCTTCTTCAGGTCCTCTTGTAACACTCAATCTTCTTTTTCAATAAGCTTGCAGCGGTCGGCAGCATTCATTAACTCCTCGTCCATCTCAGCCATTTCCTTCTTGCTTCGGCAGTGAGCAGCCTGTTCGGCTTTTAGCTCTTCGACTGCCTTTAAGGCAGCCGCGTCACTCTTTCTGGCCTGCTCCTTGGCTCAGGCGAGTTCCGCCTGCAGGTTCTCCATGGCAGCGGCACCATCTGCATCAAGCATACTTGTTGTAAGGCACGGGAATCAAGCTCCCTTTACCAGGTGTCCGCGGAGAAATTGCATACCTTGTAACTCGTCAAGTCGCTTCTTGACAAGCGCAACGTCGGCATCCACCATGTCAAGTTGCCGCTTCAGTTCGGCAAATTCATCAGTCCGGCCAGCAACCGGACCCTTCGCCAAATACATAAGAGGGGAGACATATTATACCTGGGATTATGATCCTCGGCGTGCTGTCATTTTTTGACAACACACCGAGCCTCAGGGGCTACTATCTACACAGGGCGCATTTTATATGCGGAACTATCAGAAGGTACATCATTTTGCGTACCACAAAACCTGTCAGTAAACTTCTGACGGCTTCATGCAATCCACTCTCAGCGGATGAAATCCTTTCAATCACCGTACCCATCAACGCACGGTGATCTTCTAAGATAGACGCTTGCCCGAGCAGATCCTTCAGCTCCTCTGACCGCATACCAGGTGGTGCCGGACTCGTCCGATGGCCTTTTTTGAAGGCCGGACGCGAAGGGCTTTGAGGGGAAATATGACTACCTTCCGGCCCCGCCGGACTCGGAGAAACCATCCGCGACGACACCTCAGGGTCGCCCGCCTCGCACAACGGTACGGTAGGAGGAGGCGTTTCGCTCTCTATCATCTCCGGACGAAGATCCCCCGAAGATGAGCTCTGCTGGGAAGGGCTGAGATCCGAACTACAAGGTAAAACTTCGGTTATCTTCATCAGAAATAGGGCAGGGATATCCTTTATTTTAATAAAAACTCCTCTTTTTACTTACGGCTCAGTGGAGGGCTGATCCCCTTGGGGGCATAATGCGGCCGAGGCATCTCTCGGCGCAGGACTCTCTGACGAAGATTTCTTCCCCCGCTTTGAGATCATGGTCTCCGGGTCTTCAGAGGCGGTCCTCTTCTTCCCTTGGACGGAGGAATTCTCGATCCCTCCTTTCCTGGCAGCCTCCTTCCCGGAGGCGGTAGCTTCCTTGTTCCCCCCTTCACCTTCTTTCGAAGGCGCAACCTCCAGCATCCTGGTTAACGCGGGATCCGGCGTGGTCTCAGGAAGGGGGGCCGGACACCTGATTAGCTTTGCTTTCGCTATCCACTCCTGTTCAAGGGACAGCTCTTTTGAGGGCAAATTCATGATAAATATGGGATAGCGTGTCCGGGTACAGGGCTACTTACTTGAGTATCCGGGCGATTGCAGCTCAGACCTGCATCCTTGGTCAAGTCCGGAAATATCGCTTGTGATCCGAAGAAAAGCTTGTACATCTCCACGGGCGTCACGCCCATAAAATGTTGGAGAGCTCGTGGCCCCTCCGGGTTAAATTCCCACAGGCGGAGGGGGCGACGTCTGTAGGGCAGGATGCGACGGATCAGCATGACCTGCGCTACTACGACCAGAGTGATCTCTCTCTCTAGGAGATCTTGAATGCGGCCCTGCAGCAAGGGCACGTCCTTGGACGGCCCCCAGTCAAGTCCTTTATTGGCCCATGACGCCAGCCGCGGTGGAGGACCCGAGCAAAAGGCAGGTGGCGCCACCCATTTGGTCCCCCTGGGAGCTGTGATATAAAACCACTCTTGTTGCCATAGGCTGAGCTCCTCTTGAAAAGAGCCCTCGGGCCACGGAGCGTCAGCATTCTTGCTGATAACAGCCCCTCCGCACTCTGCCTGCTTCCCCTTGATCATCTTCGGCTCCACTTTGAAGGTCTTGAGCCACAATCCGAAGTGAGGGGTAATGCAGAGGAAGAATTCGCATACGACAATGAATGATGAGATGTGGAGGATGGACTCCAGATCCAAGTCGTGAAATTCCAACCCGTAATAAAACATGAGCCCCCTCACGAAGGGGTCCGTCGGGAAGCTTAGCCCCCGAAGGAAGTGAGACGCGAACACCATGCTTTCACCAGGCTTGGGAGTAGGACTAACCTACCCTTGGGCAGGCAGCCTATGCGAAATTTCGCCGGTTAGATACTTAGCATCTCTTAGCTTTAGCACGTCTTCTTCCGTAGCGGAGGAAGGCATCCACCGGCCTTGCAGGTCGGAGCCGGACATCATTGAAGGTCCGAAGCGCCTGTATCTGGAGCTTTAGGTGTTGGATCTCGAGGCGAGGGGCAGATTCGATTGAGATTGAAAGAAAGGAGTGGAGCCTTGGTCTCTTTATAAAGAGGTTGAATACCAAGATCCTTCCACGTGACCGTTCGGGACTCGCCATCGATAGAGGAGACGTGCCAGCGGACGCGGTTGGGTTACCCACGCCCGTATTGATGAGAATCCCAGAATAAGGGGACACGATCTCTGCTTTGACAAGACATGCCAAGGAAACCGCCTCGCTAAACGCGCTGAGGTGGGACAGTAAAGACGATTCGAATAAAGGCTTGGCCATGGTGTGATATCACGCCACGAAATATGTCAGCAGATTGAACTTGTGTAAATATTATTCTCTCTACGGTGGTATGTGGAACTTATTTTGCAGAGCCGGACACTATCCTTGTGTTCAAAATCTTCTATGAAGTATTCGGAGGAGGAATCCGCCTTGCAATGCCGAAGACAATATGCGCGCCGGACACGTCGTCATTGAAGCCTGGTTCAGGGGCTACTGAGGGAGTCCTGGATTAGGCGGTGTCCGGATGGCCGGACTCCTGGACTATGAAGATACAAGATTGAAGACTTCGTCCCGTGTCCGGATGGGACTTCCCTTGGCATGGAAGGCAAGCTTGGCGATACGGATATGTAGATCTCCTACTATTGTAACCGACTCTGTGTAACCCTAACCCTCTTCGGTGCCTATATAAACCGGAGGGTTTTAGTCCGTAGGACGAACAACGATCATACCATAGGCTAGCTTCTAGGGTTTAGCCTCTCTGATCTCGTGGTAGATCTACTCTTGTACTACCCATATCATCAATATCAATCAAGCAGGAGTAGGGTTTTACCTCCATCGAGAGGACCCAAACCTGGGTAAAAACATCGTGTCCCTTGTCTCCTATTACCATCCACCTAGACGCATAGTTCGGGACGCCCTACCCGAGATCCGCCGGTTTTGACGCCGACAACAGCCAACCCACACGGTGGCTCACAACTTGTAGTGTACTGTGAGCCACTCGCCACCCCCAGACGCACACACCCACACACACACACCGCGAATCCACCACAACTACGATGCATGTTAAATTAATTATCCCCAGGCGAACATATATATGTTACCAAAGGAGGTACATTTAAGTTTGGAACAAAGCAGAGATCATTAAGACGTTTTAGTACATTAATTCATTGATTTTCTACCGGTACAATGTGCAGAAATCAAATTCGAGCTACATGCACACGTGACAGTGCACCTAAATGGATTGCAAAAACACATGTGTCTCACTGGGTGCATGTTTACTCCCCGTGCAACAAATTTCAAACAATGAGAATCTTTATTTTTAAATTCTAGTACATCCAAAACTTATTTGAAGTTCATGAAAGTTATCGTGTTGTCATACGGACACCAATACAAAGTTGCATTGTATTTTTTGGTCAAAGTTGAGACCAGTTTTGATCTAATCCTTATCTAATTACAAACGGGAGATTATTAATAATTGGGAACCAATATCCCAAATGGACTATTTATACAAACCATGAGCATTAGACCAACAATGGATACGTGCCATGCTTCAGTTAAGCAAAAAATAAAGCGGCATCATTAATTATCCAAATAGAAAAAAAATATACATGCCGCCACACGACCCATGTACCGTGCGAGTGCTGGGGAAGGTAGTAATTTCAAAAAAATTCCTACGCACACGCAAGATCATGGTGATGCATAGCAACGAGAGGGGAGAGTGTTGTCCATATACCCTCGTAGACCGAAAGTGGAAGCGTTAGAACAACGCGGTTGATGTAGTCGTACGTCTTCACGATCCGACCGATCCAAGTACCGAACGTATAGCACCTCCGAGTTCAGCACACATTCAGCTCGATGACTATCCCCGGACTCCGATCCAGCAGGGTGTCGGGGATGAGTTCCGTCAGCACGACGGCGTGGTGACGGTGATTATGTTCTACCGACGCAGGGCTTCGCCTAAGCACTGCTACGATATGATCGAGGTGGAATATGGTGGAGGGGGCCACCGCACACGGCTAAGGAACAATCACGAAGATCAACTTGTGTGTCTATGGGGCGCCCCCTCCTCCGTATATAAAGGGGGGAGGAGGAGGGGGCCGGCCAAGGGGAGAGGCACGCCCTTGGGGGGAAATCCTACTCCAAGTAGGTTTCTCCCCCTGTCGGTGTCAAAACTGGCGGATCTCGGGTAGGGGGTCCCGAACTGTGCGTCTAGGCGGATTGTAACAGGACACAAGGGACACAATGTTTTTACCCAGGTTCGGGCCCTCTCGATGGAGGTAAAACCCTATTCCTGCTTGATTGATATTGATGATATGGGTTGTACAAGAGTGGATCTACCACGAGATCAAGGAGGCTAAACCCTAGAAGCTAGCCTATGGTATGATTGTTGTTCGTCCTATGGACTAAAGCCCTCCAGTTTATATAGACATCCGAGAGGGCTAGGGTTACACAGAGTCGGTTACAATGGTAGGAGATCTACATATCCGTATTGCCAAGCTTGCCTTCCACGCCAAGGAAAGTCCCATCCGGACACGGGACGAAGTCTTCAATCTTGTATCTTCATAGTCTTGGAGTCCGGCCGATGATGATAGTTCGGCTATAGGGACACCCCCTAGTCCAGGACTCCCTTAGTAGCCCCTGAACCAGGCTTCAATGACGACGAGTCCGGCGCGCATATAGTCTTCGGCATTGCAAGGCGGGTTCCTCCTACGAATAATTCATAGAAGATTGTGAACACCAGGATAGTGTCCGGCTCTGCAAAATAAATTCCACATACCACCGTAGAGAGAATAAAATTTACACGGGTTCAATCTGCTGACGTATTTTGTGGCATGATGTCACACCACAACCAAGCTTTTACTCGAATCGTTTTTATTATACCACCTCAGCGCGTTTAGCGAAGCGGTTTCCTTGGCACGTCTTGTCGAAGCACAGATCGTGTTCCCCTTATTCCGGGATTCCCATCAATACGGACGTGGGTAACCCAACCACGCCATTGATTGCAGCGCTTGGGAGATAAGCGAGTTTTACCAGGCCGGTGGGGACGCATAGTTCTGTCCGCCCATATATAAGGGGATAAGGATCCACCTTTTTACCTACGCCTTCTTCCTCCTTTGCTTATCCATCTTTGCGCACTCGAGCTCCAGCTCCCAAGTCGGCACATCTCACCTCAACCTTCTCCAACCATGTCTGGAGCGGGAGGCAAGTGGATGGCCTCCTCCGTTACGGAAGGGCACATCAAGAAGCTGCGCAGCACCGGATATTTGTCCAGCGATATCACGCACCGGCTCCCCGATGAGGGGCAGCTCATCCCCACCCCCGGGCCCCATGAGAGGGTGGTATTCCTTCCCCATTTCCTACGCGGACTGGGCTTCCCACTCCACCCCTTTGTCCGGGGGCTCATGTTCTACTATGGCCTGGATTTCCATGATCTGGCCCCGAATTTCATCCTCAACATCTCGGCGTTTATCGTCGTGTGCGAGGCCTTCCTCTGCATCCAACCCCACTTCGGCTTGTGGCTCAAGACCTTCAATGTCAAGCCGAAGGTTGTGAAGGGCAGCCAAGCAGAGTGCGGAGGCGCCATGGTGGGCAAGATGCCCAATGTCACTTGGCTCGAGGGTGCCTTTGTGGAAACCATCAAAGGGTGGCAATCGGGGTGGTTCTTCATCACCAAGCCGCATGACCCTAAATGGGCAGCGGTCCCCGAATTCAGATCTGGCATCCCCATGCGGCTCACTTCCTGGAAGGAGAAGGGCCTGCTGTGGGGTAGTTCGGAAGAGCTGACCGGACTCCTGTCCTGTCTCCAAACCCTGGTGAACAAGAAGCTTAAGCTTGTCAACGTGATCCAGGTCATGCTCGTCCGCCGGATTCTCCCCTGCCAACAGCGGGACTTCAATTTGTGGGAGTTTGATCCGGCACAGCACCGGACCTTGAGCGGCCTCTTCGACGACACTACGTATGAAGATGCCTGGAGGGTGCTGTTCAAGGGCGCCGAAGCTCCCGCATTCGCTACCGAAGATCGCGGATTCAGCTCGTAGCGTCCGGCTGGCGAGGTAAGACATGTTATCCTTTATGGGACACTTGCTTTTGATAGTTTGACTTTATGCGGGATCTAAACTCCCAATACCTTTAACAGGCCTGGCAGGCGACGTCCAGACAGGTTAACTGTTCGGCTCCCCTTCCAGAAGACCCAGCGGATGCCCGTTTAACAGGGCTGCTGGTCCCGGCACTTTATGTAGTGCCGGAGAAGAAGGCCAAGAAGAAGGCCACGGGAACCAGAAGGAGTTCCCGGCGTCAGGTGGTATCAGATTCATCGTCCGATGACTCCGAGGTGGACTCCTCCCACGAGGACGAGGAGGAGAAGAAAGAGGCCTCTCCCCCAGCGGGGGGAGAGAGGAAGAGTTAGGCCTCCCCAACGAGGGAGGCCGAAGGGTCCAAGAAGGGAAGAACCCTTCCCCCTGGCAAGATCGTAAGTATCTGGACCCATGAATAACTCATAATTTTTCTTTTTGTCGCACGGTGTCTTTCTAATGTCGCATACAACCCTGTAGTCCGCCTAAGGACGATCTTCCCGCTTCGACGAGCGGGTCCTTGGGCCCGTCGGATGTGGATAGTGCTTCACTTCCGACCGCCTCCACCCCCCGTGACGGCGACGACGCCGAGGTGGGATCCCAGGAAGGGACCCACCAGGAGGAGGAGGCCCCGGAGGTGTCGCAGGGCAACCTCCCGGTCTTTGTACCGGACTCCGCACCGGAACCTGTAGTGGTTCCGGAGTCCGGCGGGCGGCCCCTTCGTAAGAAGGGCAAGACTGTGATGTCAGCGGCCTCCATCCAACTGGAGGCGCCGGATACTTTGCTGGAGGCGCTCAACGGCGCTTCCATCGAAGAGGGACACCGCACTGTCATGAGTGCGGTGATTCAGAAGGTTCAGCTTGCCAAAAGCGGGCTGAGAGAAGCCTGCCGCAGCCTTCTAACAGGCTTTGAGGTAAGAATTTTAATATATGTAAAATAGTACCGCATAGACAGTAGCCCCTGATGCTTGGTTCGGTGTTCGGAAAGAAAAACCGGATTGAGGATCTAAAAAGATATACGCAAGAGTCTTAAAATATGTCAATATGGGAATGCAGGATGCGCTGCTGACCTCTGCCGCACTGACTGCGAAGGTCAATGCTTTGAAGCAAAGCCTTGAGCGGTCCGAGAGCGAGCTCGGCCGTGCCAAGAAGCAGCTCGAGGACAAAGAAGGTGAGTAACACCTTATTAAAGTTGTACCTTACAGAAAAGGATTTGGTTGCAAGAGGAATGACAAGGATAACGTGGGTACTCCAGGGGCTACGAACGAGGTGGCGACCCTGAAGGAGGCGGAGTCCGCGGCCGAACGCAATGCGGCTGCGGAACGCGCTGGGCAAGAGAAGCAGGAGGCGCGGGTGGCGGAGGTACAGCAAGAGCTCCAGCCTCTCATGGAAAAACACGAGAGTTTGGAACGTGACTCGAAGACTCGAGAGTCTGAGATTGCGTCGGCTCTTGAGAGTGCCAAAGCCGCTAAGGCCGAAGCCCACAAGGCCCTCCGGGAAATCGAGGCATTGAAGAAGATAGCGGCGGGTATGGCATTCTTCATGCAAAGCAAGCATGTAAATGTGAATTACCTATTACTTACCCGAATTCGGAGCTCTCTAGGAGCATTCATAGATCTGCCCCGTAGCGTGTCTGATGCTGCCGCTTTCTACAGAGCTGAGGAGGGGAGCTCGACGGAGAAGGTGTTCTGGTCTCAGTATGCTGACGCCGGACATGCGGTGCCCCTTAGCGACCAGCTGAAGCAGCTGGTCGAGCTCCACAAGGTGGCCGAACAGGCCATGAAGGGCCTCATAGTTCGGCTGTGGCCCAAGGAGGCCATGCCTGGGAGCTACTTCGGCCTGGTGCGGCGGCTGGTGGACGCTTGTCCATGGGTTGAGGTCATCAAGCACTCCGCCTGCATTGAAGGTGCCCGTCGGGCCCTTGCCCGTGCAAAGGTGCACTGGGGCAGGATGGACGCTGAGAAGCTTTTGACGGACGCGCCACCGATGGGCAAGGAGTATCGCACGCCCGAGATGTCTTATAAGGGTGTCCTAAAGGGTGCCCGCAAGATTGCGGGTGAGTTCTCCAAAGATGTAATATTTGAGTAGACTCGGATTTTGTTATCCTGTGCGCTGAAAACTTTGTTCATGTGCGCTAAGCAACGCTTGTTGATTTAAAATATTACCTTCTGTGCGGCCGTTTATCAAATCTGAGAGATGGCAAGTCGTCGGCTTCAGCCCTCATGCCGCGAGTGCTGGGGTGTTCGGGATAAACTTGAGCGCTCTTGTTCCCATTTTTGGGTCCATCTAGGGAGGCACTCAACACAACGAACGAGGCAACCGGACTTATAATGCTTGAACACTCTCACTTAGCCATAGAATTCTATAATTTTAAATTTCGGCGAAGCCCCTAGAGTTCGGAAGGCCAAATTCGGGGAGCTATCCACGCCTGGGCCGGACGAAGCCGGTTCCTCGCTCTAAGCGGCATAAGTCTTTAGGGACTCGAAAAAACCTCTTGAACAGCGACCGGCTTTCGCCTCATCATGATGGTCAGTTTTAGCTTTCTCCACTGAGGCGCTCGCCCAGCTCAACTGGGGCGCAATCACAGTGGTTCTCCCAGCGCTACCTTAGCCGATATAACAGAACGTAAGGTACCAAAACATGGGAGCCGGGCAAACCCAACTATTGACCCAAGACATGATTCGGAGCCGATGCATATAATGCTATAAGTTCGGGGTGCCGCACTTGTGAAAGTGTTCGGACTTATCACACCATAATGTGGGGAACTTAAGCCCCTGGTGTATTTAGCCGTACCAAAGTGTACGGATGCAACATGTCTTAAATGAACATATGTATAAGAAAGAGATGCAATTATATGCAAAAAAGCGATGCATTGTTTATTCAAGAAATACTTCCATGAATGCAGAACGATACAAATAGTGCGATAAGCAAGGGGTGGGACTATTAAACATGTCCCCCTCCAGGGGTAGGCAGCGGAATGGTGTGTAAAACAGATTTAATGCTCGTAATGGAGACCACCTGGATACTTGTCGTAGCCTTTACCCTTCCCTGGCTGTTGCATCGTGAGTTCGGCAGGTCTGCTGCCGGACAGGGCCTCTAGTAAACGGAGTCCTGTGGATAAGAAAAAAGGAAAGAAAAAGGATGACACACTTGGGAGCCCCTGGTGTGGTTGAGCCGCACTATGGGCCTGTCATGGTCGTGCCCCTCCCCCTATGCCCATGGTATCTCCAGAGCGTAATGATGTACGCGAAGTACTGGTCTTGCAATCTTGCAAGGGCTGGGGTTGGGGCCGCATTGCTACGCGTGCTCGGAACGTGCCAGGTGGTCTTGTTGTAGGTCACTCCGGACACGTTTAGCAGTGTGCGGTCGCTTAACGGCCAGACTCGAGAATTGCCTTAAGAGGCTACTCTGTACTTCTGCCGCGAGAGCCGCCGTGTGCTCCTCCGTTCGGAGAGAGCGTTCAGTGTTTCCGTTGACCATGATGACTCCTCGAGGGCCTGGTATCTTGAGCTTGAGGTATGCATAGTGCGGCACCGCGTTGAACTTTGCAAATGCGGTCCGTCCGAGCAGAGCATGATAGCCACTGCGGAACGGAACTATGTCGAATATTAACTCCTCGCTTCGGAAGTTATCCGGAGATCCGAAGACCACTTCTAGCGTAACTGAGCCTGTACAATTGGCCTCTACACCTGGTATGGCGCCTTTGAAGGTCGTCTTTGTGGGTTTAATCCTTGAGGGGTCTATGCCCATCTTGCGCACTGTTCAGGCTGCTGCCCCGTCCATCAGGACTCTGGTGAGGTGAAATCCATCGATGATTGGGTCTAGAACCAACGCAGCGAATCCGCCATGGCGGATGCTAGTGGGGTGGTCCCTTCGATCAAAGGTGATCGGGCAGGAGGACCATGGGTTGAACTTTGGGGCGACTGGCTCCATCGCGTATACGTCCCTGAGTGCACGCTTCCGCTCCCTTTTGGGTATGTGGGTTGCGTATATCATGTTCACCGTCCGCACTTGTGGGGGGAAACCCTTCTGTCCTCTATTGTTCGGAGGTCGGGTCTCTTCCTCGTGATCGCTATGTAGCCCCTTCTCATTGTTTTCGGCAATTAGCTTGCCTGCCTGCTTGAATACCCAACAGTCCCTGTTGGTGTGATTAGCTGGCTTTTCGGGGGTGCCGTGTATCTGGCACGAGCGGTCGAGTATTCGGTCCAAATTGGACGGACCGGGAGTAGTTCTTTTGAATGGCTTTTTCCGCTGACCGGGTTTGGAGCCTCTGAATACGGCATTGACTACCATATCCTCAGTATTGTCGCTGTTAATGCGGCGTTTGTGCTTGTTGCGACGCGACCTGCCATTGCGGTCCTTGGTATCCGGACTGCTAGAATTTTTGCTGAGGTTGTTGCTGCGGGCTAGCCAGCTGTCCTCTCCCGCGCAGAAGCGGGTCATGAGTGATGTGAGGGCTGCCATGGATTTCGACTTTTCCTGTCCTAGGTGCCGGGCAAGCCACTTGTCTCGGATGTTATGTTTGAAGGCTGCGAGGGCCTCCGCGTCCGGACAGTCGACGGTTTGATTTTTCTTGGTTAAGAACCGTGTCCAGAATTGTCTGGCCGATTCATCTGGCTGTTGAATTATGTGGCTTAGGTCATCAGCGTCTGGTGGTCGCACATATGTTCCCTGGAAGTTATCAAGGAATGCGGCTTCTAGGTCCTCCCAACACCCAATTGATTCTGCTGGCAGGCTGTTAAGCCAATGCCGAGCTGGTCCTTTAAGCTTGAGTGGGAGATAATTGATGGCGTGAAGATCATCACCGCGGGCCATGTGGATGTGAAGGAGATAGTCTTTGATCCAAACCGCGGGGTCTGTTGTGCCATCATAGGATTCAATATTCACGGGTTTAAACCCTTCGGGGATTTGATGATCCATTACTTCATCTGTGAAGCATAGTGGGTGTGCGGCGCCTCTATATTGGGCTATATCACGACGTAACTCAAACGAGCTTTGTCTATTGTGTTCGGCCCGACCGGACTTGCTGTATCCGGCGCGACGGTTGTCGTCGTGTATCGTGGGGCGCCCACGTGATCCGTAGATCGATCTTGATTGTCTTGCCTTATCCTCCAATATATCTCGCAACTCCGGTGCATTCCCCCGTGGCTTTGTACTTTTCGAGCGATGCCGGGGTATGGTTTTAGTGGAGGCCCTAGAGGCCTCTCTGTCGCGGCCACGAGGTGGCCGGTCAGCCGTATTGTGCGCTGGTGATGTAGGTTTATATGCTTCCTCCTCTAATCGGGGGAGCAGCTTGCATTTGGGGTAGCTTTTGGAGGGCGTTCGAGTTCGTGCTCTTCGGCCGCAAGGACTTCAGTCCATCTGTCGGCTAGCAGATCTTGATCCGCTCTAAGCTGTTGTTGCTTTTTCTTGAGGCTGCTTGCCGTGGCCATAAGCCTGCATTTAAAACGCTCTTGTTCGACGGGATCCTCAGGCCCGACGAATTCGTCGTCGTCGAGGCTTGCCTCGTCTCCGGAGGGAGGCATGTAATTATCATCCTCTACCTCTTCATCTGCCGCTCTCTCGTGAGGGCTGGCTTCTCCGTCCTCCTGTGCTGAATCTTGCTGGAGGGGGTTGTCTTCGGCACTGTCTGGGGTGTTATTATCTCCGGTGCCGGAATCTCCATTATTGCTGTGGCGGGATTTAGAGAGGCGCCGCTGACGCCGGCGCTTAGATTGTTTCTTGGAGGGGTCTTCCTCCCTTGTTCCCTCGCCATTCCCATCCTTTGGGATATCCACCATGTATATGTCGTATGACGAGGTGGCTTTCCAGTGCCCAGTAGGTGCTGGTTCTTGGTCGTCTCCGGCATCGTCGTCCGTACCGTCGATGTCTTCGGAGTCGAAGTCTAGCATGTCGGTTAAATCGTCGATAGTGGCTACAAAGTGGGTGGTGGGTGGGCTTTGAATTTCTTCGTCGTCCGCATCACAACCGTCCTGGCCGCAGTCCGGCCAGGGCTCTCCTGATAACAAGAGATATTTTAGTGAATTCAGGATGTCGCCAAAAGGCGAGTGCTGAAAGATGTCCGCGGCGGTGAACTCCATGATTGGCGCCCAATCGGATTCGATTGGTAGGGGCGCGGGAGGTTCGGAGTCCGGCAAGGAGTCCGGTGCCTCGGAGTCATGAGCTTCACGAGGAACAAGGCCAGTATTCAGCTCCATTGCCATAGAGGTAGCAGCCCCCGAGGCGGTGCCTAGCCACTCATCCTCGATCTGTGCAGTCGGCTCCGAATTAAGGGTCGGAGCGGACTCGTGTGCGGCCTCCATGGCACTGTCCGGCAGCAGAGCTAGGTCATGCCCATCGCGACAGTGCGGCGCGCTCGGCTGTGGCTCGAATCCATCGAAGATCAAGTCTCCGCGGATGTCAGCCGTGAAGTTCAAACTTCCAAATCTGACCTAATGGCCAGGGGCGTTGCTTTCAATCTGCTCCAGATGGCCAAGCGAATTGGCCCGCAGTGCAAAGCCGCCGAATACGAAGATCTGTCCGGGGAGAAAAGTCTCACCCTGGACCTCGTTGTTGCTGATGATCGAAGGAGCCATCGGGCCTATATGCGACAACACAGAGGAACTCTCAATGAAAGCACCAATGTCGGTGTCAAAACCGGCGGATCTCGGGTAGGGGGTCCCGAACTGTGCGTCTAGGCGGATGGTAACAGGACACAAGGGACACGATGTTTTTTCCCAGGTTCGGGCCCTCTCGATGGAGGTAAAACCCTACTCCTACTTGATTGATATTGATGATATGGGTAGTACAAGAGTGGATCTACCACGAGATCAAGGAGGCTAAATCCTAGAAGCTAGCATATGGTATGATTGTTGTTCGTCCTATGGACTAAAGCCCTCCGGTTTATATAGACACCGGAGAGGGCTAGGGTTACACAGAGTCGGTTACAATGGTAGGAGATCTACATATCCGTATTGCCAAGCTTGCCTTCCACGCCAAGGAAAGTCCCATCCGGACACGGGACGAAGTCTTCAATCTTGTATCTTCATAGTCTTGGAGTCCGGCCGATGATGATAGTTCGGCTATCCGGACACCCCCTAGTCCAGGACTCCCTCACCCCCCCTTTCCTATTAGGAGTAGGAGAGGGAAGGAAGAGAGAGGAGGGAAGAAGGAAAGGGGGCCGCCCCCCCCTCCCAATTCGGATTTGGCTTGGGGTGGGGGGGGGGGGGGGCAGGCCCCCTCCTTTGCTCCTTCTCCCTCCTTTCCACTAAGGCCGAATAAGGCCTTTATACCGGGGGGTTCCGGTAACCTCCCGGAGCTCCGGTATAGTCCCAATCTCACCCTGAACCTTTCCAGTGTCCAAATATAGTCGTCCAATATATCGATCTTTATGTCTCGACCATTTCGAGACTCATCATCATGTCCGTGATCATATCCGAGACTCCGAACAACCTTCGGTACATCAAAAACTATAAACTCATATTATAACTGTCATCGTAACGTTAAGCGTGCGGACCCTATGGGTTCGAGAACTATGCAGACATGACCTAGAACTGTTTTCGGTCAATAACCAATAGCGGAACCGGGATGCTCATATTGGCTCCTACATATTCTACGAAGATCTTTATCGGTCAAACCGCACAACAACATACGTTGTTCCCTTTGTCATCGGTATGTTACTTGTTCGAGATTCGATCATCGGTATCTCAATACCTAGTTCAATCTCGTTACCGGCAAGTCTCTTTACTCGTTACGTAATGCATCATTCCATA
Source organism: Triticum timopheevii (assembly GCA_963921465.1). Classification (NCBI taxonomy): domain Eukaryota; kingdom Viridiplantae; phylum Streptophyta; class Magnoliopsida; order Poales; family Poaceae; genus Triticum; species Triticum timopheevii. Next base: position 177,901,159 of record OY997272.1, read on the forward strand.
ACTAACTCATTAGCTACATTGCTTGCAAGGCTTATAGTGATGTGCATGACCGAGAGGGCCCAGAGATACCTCTCCGACAATCGGAGTGACAAATCCTAATCTCGAAATACATCAACTCAACAAGTACCTTTCGAGACACCTGTAGAGCACCTTTATAATCACCTAGTTACGTTGTGACGTTTGGTAGCACACAAAGTGTTCCTCCAGTAAACGGGAGTTACATAATCTCATAGTCATAGGAACGTGTATAAGTCATGAAGAAAGCAATAGCAACATACTAAACGATCAAGTGCTAAGCTAACTGAATGGGTCAAGTCAATCACATCATTCTCCTAATGATGTGATCCCGTTAATCAAATGACAACTCATGTCTATGGTTAGGAAACTTAACCATCTTTGATTTACGAGCTAGTCAAGTAGAGGCATACTAGTGACACTATGTTTTTCTATGTATTCACACATGTATCATGTTTCCGGGTAATACAATTCTAGCATGAATAATAAACATTTATCATGATACGAGGAAATAAATAATAACTTTATTATTGCCTCTAGGGCATATTTCCTTCAGTCTCCCACTTGCACTAGAGTCAATAATCTAGATTACAGAGCAATGATTCTAACACCCATGGAGTCTTGGTGCTGATCATGTTTTGCTCGTGGAAGAGGCTTAGTCAACGGGTCTGCAACATTCAGATCCGTATGTATCTTGCAAATCTCTATGTCTCCCACCTGGACTTGGTCCCGGATGGAATTGAAGCGTCTCTTGATGTGCTTGGTCCTCTTGTGAAATCTGGATTCCTTTGCCAAGGAAATTGCACCAGTATTGTCATAGAAGATCTTCATTGGTCCAGATGCACTAGTTATGACACATAGATCGAAAATGAACTCCTTCATCCAGACTCCTTCATTTGCTGCTTCCGAAGCAGCTATGTACTCCGCTTCGCATGTAGATCCCGCTACGACGCTTTGTTTAGAACTACACCAACTGACAGCTCCATTGTTTAATATAAACACGTATCCAGTTTGCGATTTAGAATCGTCCGGATCAGTGTCAAAGCTTGCATCGACGTAACCATTTACGACTAGCTCTTTGTCACCTCCATAAACGAGAAACATATCCTTAGTCTTTTTCAGGTATTTCAAGATGTTCTTGACCGCTGTCCAGTGATCCACTCCTGGATTACTTTGGTACCTCCCTGCTAAACTAATAGCAAGGCACACATCAGGTCTGGTACACAGCATTGCATACATGATAGAGCCTATGGCTGAAGCATAGGGAACTCCTTTCATTTTCTCTATATCTTCTGCAGTGGTCCGGCATGAGTCCGACTCAACTTCACACCTTGTAATATTGGCAAGAATCCTTTCTTTGCCTGATCCATTTTGAACTTTTTCAAAACTTTATCAAGGTATGTGCTTTGTGGAAGTCCAATCAAGCGTCTTGATCTATCTCTATAGATCTTGATGCCCAATATATAAGCAGCTTCACCGAGGTCTTTCATCGAAAAACTTTTATTCAAGTATCCCTTTATGCTATCCAGAAATTCTATATCATTTCCAATTAACAATATGTCATCTACATACAATATCAGAAATGCTACAGAGCTCCCACTCACTTCCTTGTAAATATAGGCTTCTCCAAAATTCTGTATAAAACCTTATGCTTTGATCACACTATCAAAGCGTTTATTCCAACTCCGAGATTCCTGCACCAGTCCATAGATGGATCGCTGGAGCTTCCACACTTTGTTAGCACCTTTTGGTTCGACAAAACCTTCCGGCTGCATCATATACAACTCTTCTTCCAGAAATCCATTCAGGAATGAAGTTTTGACATCCATTTGCCAAATTTCATAATCATAAAATGCGACAATTGCTAACATGATTCGGACAGACTTAAGCATCGCTACGGGTGAGAAAGTCTCATCGTAGTCAACCCCTTGAACTTGTTGAAAACCTTTTGCAACAAGTCGAGCTTTGTAGACAGTAACATTACCATCAGCATCAGTCTTCTTCTTAAAAATCCATTTATTCTCGATGGCTTGCCGATCATCAGGAAAGTCAACCAAAGTCCAACTTTGTTCTCATACATGGATCCCATCTCAGATTTCATGGCTTCAAGCCATTTTGCGGAATCTGGGCTCATCATCGCTTCCTCATAGTTCGTAGGCTCGCCATGGTCAAGTAACATGACCTCAAAATAGGATTACCGTACCACTCTGGTGTGGATCTTACTCTAGTTGACCTACGAGGTTCTGTAGTAACTTGTTCGGAAGTTTCATTAGCTTCCTCACTTATTGGTGTAGTCATCACAGGAACCGGTTTTTGTGATGAACTATTTTCCAATAAAGGAGCAGGTACAGTTACCTCATCGAGTTCTACTTTCCTCCCACTCACTTCTTTCGAGAGAAACTCCTTCTCTAGAAAGGATCCATTCTTTGCAACAAATGTCTTGCCTTCGGATCTGTGATAGAAGGTGTACCCAACAGTTTCCTTTGGGTATCCTATGAAGACACATTTCTCCGATTTGGGTTCGAGCTTATTAGATTGAAGCTTTTTCACATAAGCATCGCAGCCCCAAACTTTAAGAAATGACAACTTTGGTTTCTTGCCAAACCATAGTTCATAAGGCATCGTCTCAACGGATTTTGATGGTGCCCGATTTAACGTGAATGCGGTCATCTCTAAAGCATAAACCCAAAACAATAGCGGTAAATCGGTAAGAGACGTCATAGACCACACCATATCTAGTAAAGTATGATTACAATGTTCGGACACACCATTACACTATGGTGTTCCGGGTGGCGTGAGTTGCGAAACTATTCTACATTGCTTCAAATGTAAACCAAACTCGTAACTCAAATATTCTCCTCCACGATCAGATCATAGAAACTTTATTTTCTTGTTACGATGATTTTCAACTTCACTCTGAAATTCTTTGAACTTCTCAAATGTTTCAGACTTGTGTTCATTAAGTAGATATACCCATATCTGCTCAAATCATCTGTGAAGGTGAGAAAATAACGATATCCGCCACGAGCCTCAACATTCATTGGACCACATACATCAGTAGGTATGATTTCCAACAAATCAGTTGCTCTCTCCATAGTACCGGAGAACGGTGTTTTAGTCATCTTGCCCATGAGGCATGGTTCGCAAGTACCAAGTGATTCATAATCAAGTGATTCCAAAAGTCCATCAGTATGGAGTTTCTTCATGCGCTTTACACCAATATGACCTAAACGGTAGTGCCACAAATAAGTTGCACTATCATTATCAACTCTGCATCTTTTGGCTTCAACATTATGAATATGTGTATCACTACTATCGAGATTCATCAAAAATAGACCACTCTTTAAAGGTGCATGACCATAAAAGATATTACTCATATAAATAGAACAACCATTATTCTCAGATTTAAATGAATAACCATCTCGCATCAAACAAGATCCAGATATAATGTTCATGCTCAACGCTGGCACCAAATAACAATTATTTCAGTCTAAAACTAATCCCGAAGGTAGATGTAGAGGTAGCGTGCCGACGGCGATCAGATCGACTTTGGAACCATTTCCCACACGCATCGTCACCTCGTCCTTAACCAGTGTCCGCTTAATCTGTAGTCCCTGTTTCGAGTTGCAAATATTAGCAACAGAACCAGTATCAAATACCCAGGTGCTACTGTGAGCTCTGGTAAGGTACACATCAATAACATGTATATCACATATACCTTTGTTCACCTTGCCATCCTTCTTATCCGCTAAATACTTGGGGCAGTTCTGCTTCAGTGACCAGTCTGCTTGAAGTAGAAGCACTCAGTCTCAGGATTTGGTCTAGACTTTGGTTTCTTCTCCTGAGCAGCAACTTGTTTGCTGTTCTTATTGAAGTTCCCCTTCTTTTTCCCTTTGCCCTTTTTCTTGAAACTGGTGGTCTTATTAACCATCAACACTTGATGCTCCTTCTTGATTTCTACCTCCGCATCTTTTAGCATTGCAAAGAGCTCGGGAATTATCTTTTCCATCCCTTACATATTATAGTTCATCTTTGTAGCTTGGTGGCAGTGATTGAAGAATTCTGCCAATGACGCTATCATCCGGAAGATTAACTCCCAGTTGAATTAAGTGATTGTTATACCAAGACATTCTGAGTATATGCTCACTGACAGAACTATTTTCCTCCATCTTGCAGCTATAGAACTTATTGGAGACTTCATTCTCTCAATCCGGGCATTTGCTTGAAATATTAACTTCAACTCCTGGAACATCTCATATGCTCCATGACGTTCAAAACGTCGTTGAAGTCCCGGTTCTAAGCCGTAAAGCATGGCACACTGAACTATCGAGTAGTCATCAGCTTTGCTCTGCCAGATGTTCACAACATCTGGTGTTACTCCTGCAGCAGGTTTGGCACCCAGCGGTGCTTCCAGGACGTAATTCTTCTGTGAAGCAATGAGGATAATCCTCAAGTTACGGACCCAGTCCGTGTAATTGCTACCATCATCTTGCAACTTTGCTTTCTCAAGGAACACATTAAAATTCAACGGAACAACAGCACGAGCCATCTATCTACAACAAACATAGACAAGCAAAATACTATCAGGTACTAAGTTCATAATAAATTTAAGTTCAATTAATCATATTACTTAAGAACTCCCACTTAGATAGACATCTCTCTAATCATCTAAGTGATCACGTGATCCAAATCAACTAAACCATAACCGATCGTCACGTGAAATGGAGTAGTTTTCAATGGTGAACATCACTATGTTGATCATATCTACTATATGATTCACGCTCGACCTTTCGGTCTGAGTGTTCTGAGGCCATATCTGCATATGCTAGGCTCGTCAAGTTTAACCTGAGTATTCTGCGTGTGCAAAACTGGCTTGCACCCGTTGTAGATGGACGTAGAGCTTATCACACCCGATCATCACGTGGTGTCTGGGCACGACGAACTTTGGCAACGGTGCATACTCAGGGAGAACACTTTTATCTTGAAATTTAGTGAGAGATCATCTTATAATGCTACCGTCAATCAAAGCAAGATAATATGCATAAAAGATAAACATCACATGCAATCAATATAAGTGATATGATATGGCCATCATCATCGTGTGCTTGTGATCTCCATCTCTGAAGCACCGTCATGATCACCATCATCACCGGCGCGACACCTTGATCTCCATCGTAGCATCATTGTCGTCTCGCCAACTATTACTTCTACGACTATCGCTACCGCTTAGTGATAAAGTAAAGCAATTACAGGGCGATTGCATTTCAGACAATAAAGCGACAACCATATGGCTCCTGCCAGTTGCCAATAACTCGGTTACAAAACATGATCATCTCATACAATAAAATATAGCATCACGTCTTGACCATATCACATCACAACATGCCTTGCAAAAACAAGTTAGATGTCCTCTACTTTGTTGTTGCAAATTTTACGTGGCTGCTACGGGCTGAGCAAGAACCGTTCTTACCTATGCATCAAAACCACAATGATAGTTCGTCAAGTTAGTGCTGTTTTAACCTTCGCAAGGACTGGGCGTAGCCACACTCGGTTCAACTAAAGTTGGAGAAACAGACACCCGCTAGTCACCTGTGTGCAAAGCACGGCGGTAAAACCAGTCTCGCGTAAGCGCACGCGTAATGTTGGTCCAGGTCGCTTCATCCAACAATACCGCTGAACCAAAGTATGACATGCTGGTAAGCAGTATGACTTGTATCGCCCACAACTCACTTGTGTTCTACTCGTGCATATAACATCAACACATAAAACCTAGGCTCGGATGCCACTGTTGGGGAACTTAGTAATTTCAAAAAAAAAATCCTACGCACATGCAAGATCATGGTGACACATAGCAACGAGAGGGGAGAGTGTTGTCCACGTACCCTCGTAGACCGAAAGCGGAAGCGTTAGAACAATGTGGTTGATGTAGTCGTACGTCTTCACGATCTGACCGATCCAAGTATCGAATGTACGGCACCTCCGAGTTCAGCACACGTTCAGCTCGATGATGATCCCTAGACTCCGATCCAGCAGGGTGTCGAGGATGAGTTCCGTCAGCACGACGGCATGGTGATGGTGATGATGTTCTACAAACACAGGGCTTCGCCTAAGAACTTCTACAATATGACCGAGGTGGAATATGGTGGAGGGGGCACCGCACACAGCTAAGGAACGATCATGAAGATCAACTTGTGTGTCGATGGGGTGCCCCCCTCCTCCGTATATAAAGGGGGGAGGAGGAGGGGGCCGGCCAAGGGGAGAGGCGTGCCCTAGGGGGCGCAATCCTACTCCAAGTAGGTTTGACCCCCCCTTTCCTATCAGGAGTAGCAGAGGGAAGGAAGAGAGGGGAGGGAAGAAGGAAAGAGGGGGCCGGCCCCCCTCCCAATTCAGATTGGGCTTGGGGGGGCGCGCCCCCTCCTTTGCTCCTTCTCCCTCCTTTCCACTAAGGCCCAATAAGGCCCATATACCTACCCGGGGGGTTCCGGTAACCTCCCGAAACTCCGGTATAGTCCCAATCTCACCCGGAACCTTTCCGGTGTCCAAATATAGTCGTCCAATATATCGATCTTTATGTCTCGACCATTTCGAGACTCATCATCATGTCCGTGATCACATCCGGGACTCCGAACAACGTTCGGTACATCAAAAACGATAAACTCATATTATAAATGTCATCGTAACGTTAAGTGTGTGGACCCTACGGGTTCGAGAACTATGTAGACATGACCTAGAACTGTTTACGGTCAATAACCAATAGCGGAACCTGGATGCTCATATTGGCTCCTACATATTCTACGAAGATCTTTATCGGTCAAACTGCATAACAACATACATTGTTCCCTTTCTCATCGGTATGTTACTTTCCCGAGATTCGATCGTCGGTATCTCAATACCTAGTTCAATCTCGTTACCGGCAAGTCTCTTTACTCAGTACGTAATGCATCATTCCGTAACTAACTCATTAGCTACATTGCTTGCAAGGCTTATAGTGATGTGCATTACCGAGAGGGCCCAGAGATACCTCTCCGATAATCGGAGTGACAAATCCTAATCTCGAAATACGTCAACTCAACAAGTACCTTTGGAGACACCTGTAGAGCACCTTTATAATCACCCAGTTACGTTGTGACGTTTGGTAGCACACAAAGGGTTCCTCCGGTAAACGGGAGTTACATAATCTCATAGTCATAGGAACATGTATATGTCATGAAGAAAGCAATGTCAACATACTAAACGATCAAGTGCTAAGCTAAATGAATGGGTCAAGTCAATCACATCATTCTCCTAACGATGTGATCCCGTTAATCAAAGGACAACGCATGTCTATGGTTAGGAAACTTAAGCATCTTTGATTTACGAGCTAGTCAAGTAGAGGCATACTAGTGACACTATGTTTGTCTATGTATTCATACATGTATCATGTTTCCGGGTAATACAATTCTAGCATGAATAATAAACATTTATCATGATATGACGAAATAAATAATAACTTTATTATTGCCTCTAGGGCATATTTCCTTAAGCGAGTAGGCGTGAGTTGACGGGACGCATGCGAGGAGTCCGCCGTGTAGGCAGGCCGGGAGACATGCATGCAGGTATGTGAATTGACGGGGGCGTGCTCAATGTGCAGTGTCATTGGGAGGCGTGCAAGTAGTTGTGTGAAATGACGGTAGGCATGCCAGCAGTCCGGTGCGCAGGCTCACCAGGAGGCGAGCCAGCGGTTTGACCGCCGCCCGCCTCTCTGCCACTACTCCATATTAAGAGCTCTCCCATATTAATGGTGCGCCGGAGCGGCCGCACCCCCCATCCTCTCCACACACACACAATCCCCTCTATCCGCTTGCATCCTCGTATCACACACATCTGCTTATGTTGTTATCGGTCTTCCCACACATTTCTGATTACAGACCTGTTTGCCGCGTATCACACACATCTTGTTAAGTTGAACCGTTTCTGTTCTCTTGGCTCAGTGCAAACAGTTCATCCGAGTGAATTGTATGCCGTATATCGCACACACCTTCATCTGGCTGCCCGTTTCTGTTGTTCCGCCTCATCACAAACAGTTCATCCGAGTGAACCATATGCTCTACATCGCACACGCATTCATCTGGTAGCCCGTTTCTTTTGTTCCTCATCATCGCAAACAGTTAATTGAACTGAACTGTATGCCCGGAATCACACACGCAACAAAACTCTGAACCGCGTTTGATGCATCCGTCATCACAATTTGCACCTTTTTTGACGGGTTTTTTTACAACACCAGTTGTGGTTATTGCATCGCACACAATTTCGTCAAAGGGTCTTCGATCGTAGTGTCGCGTTAGTAGCATCCTATAGTAGTGTCCTTTCATATTTTTGTGTCAAATTTTGAACATAGATTTAATTGACAAATGTTTAATGCATGTTATAAACATTTATATAGTTGGATTCGTATTTGAACATAGTTTCCAATGATACTATTTTTTGTGACATGTGTTAACATTTTGTAAATTGAATTTATAGTCAAAATTTGGCACAAAAGACTAAGGGGAACAATAAACCAGGACGGAGGTAGTACCACCTGCACGACGCCTCCTAGCAGCCAATTAATAGAGGAACGCGTGGTAGCACTTAAATAGTTAGTAGAACACCCACGGTTTCAATACTACTTCTGTTTCCGATTGTGACGTGGCAGCTCTTTGTTCCAAAATTACTTTGTTTTGGTTGTTTATGTGTGCGCCTTCGCAAATTGAACCACCATGCCTAGAGGTTTGAAATCCATTCCCATTTCTTGCATGGGACCTAAACATTCCCATTACACACAATATTAATATATAAAAGTTTGGTTGTGGTGAGGTTCATGCATGGTACGTATGTAAGTTATGAAGTTGATGCAAAAGGTAAGAAAATTATAGTATACATGGAATTGACACAAAAAAAGATGCATACGGATCCAGCAACGACATCCTCTCACCCTAGTGTGCCGGGTCACCAACCGACGCGTGAGGACCAGCATTGTTGGCGGCGAGCTCAGTGTTCTTCTGAACAATGTCATACAAGGTTGCCCTGTGGTCCAAGAAGGCCGGCGTCCTATCGTCCTCCTCTGGCACGTAGTAGTCCTTGTGGACGATTTTCTCATAGACGTGGGTGATTATGTCGATGGTGTCTTGCTGAGCCAGGCACTTCGAGGCAAGTGCGACCTCGAGGTGGACATTCTCTGGCGTGATCGCAAGCAGTTGCAGGGCCACCAGTGCGTCAAAGAGGTTGTCACCATAGAGGCTGTTGAGAGCTGCGGGCATCGCAGAGCTTGGGCGAGTGGGCTAGAGGCGTATGTCAAGGTCATCCGCGAGCTTCTTCACAGCAGTGAACTTGTCGAGGAAGCCGACGAGGGCCTCGTTACACAAGGAGACGAAGCTGTCATCCAAGAGGCCTCTCGCCCTAGTGGCCTCAAGAATGACCTAGAGACGTTCATCGGTGTCGAGCCGCAGGCCGGCATCGTGGACCATCTCGCACAGCCAGCTCATGCTCGTGCTCATCACCTCCATGAGTCTAGCTTCTGGTCAACTGATCTTCCGATTGGAGTGATCACTCTTGCAGGGTGCATAGATTTCCTAGATGGATTGGACTGGTGGGGAGCCTTTATATGAGAAGTGCAGACTGCATTGCATTCATGTGTCTGTTGGCTATCTACTCCTCGTCCCCTACTCCCTCCGTACCGGTGCACTATAGTCATCTAACGGAGACCAAGTTGGGGGAAAAACAAGAGAAGTTGATGTTTATTTGGTAATTGATGTCATTGCATGCAGAGAATTGAGAACTACTTGTTGTGCTAAGTACTCTCAAGTTATTGAATACATACAGATCCCACGTCTCCTATTGGATGATTTTTTCCTTTTCGTGGCAAAAAATAGGGAACGAGGTGGGTAGTTGATGCACCGCGCCTAAAAGTATTGGAATTATTTGGTTTTCATAACATGACTAATGCACCAGTACAGAGGGAGTACAATAGTAGTCTGATTGATGGTTGTATATATTTTAGTGACATGCATTACTAGATATTGCTAGTCAAATACTAAATCAGACGGAGGTGGTAGTACTACTAAATCCAGACGGTGGTGCTAGTACTAGTAGTACTACCAATGTAGTAGTACTGTACTACCCATTGGTCAAATTAGTACGTGTTGCTCCTCATAGTGAAGTGACAAGACCCCGCACCGGAGATGACACCTGAGTGTAGGAGGTGTGTTCAGCATGACACCTGGCCAGCTTGCGGTGATCAGCATGCCATTCATTGTTGCGCCAGAGAATGCCAAACCTCATTACCTTGAGCACACTTGCCTCCAGCACAAAGAACCTAGCCAATTTAATCTCAGATGTGCTGCCTCGGTAGTTGATCAAATCAATTTTTGTAAGATGGAGATCAATGCATTCGATGAGATTGTTATAGTGCTGCACATTTTTCACTTTTGGATCTTTTTTTATCTGCAAAAGAAGAGAACATATTAGAGTAGATGGTTGTATAATATTGCCTTGTCATCAATAGGTACCAATATCATTAGCTCATACGATAGGGTTGGCTATAGGGTTATCTGTAAGGCTACTGATAAATTTTCACACAGACACTCTCTCTCTTTCTCTTTCTCTTTCCTCTCATTTACCAAGGAGCACGTGAAGAGCTTGGGCATTTGTTGCCTTCCACTATGTGGTCGATGCCATAATTTCAAAAGTATGCCATGTAATACCTATCGATGTCAAATCAAAAGATATTGGCACCACTGTAGCAATGTGAGAGATTTGGCACCGCTGTGCACACGGACCCACATGTGTATGAAGGAAATATGCCCTAGAGACAATAATAAAGTTATTATTTATTTCCTTATTTCATGATAAATGTTTATTATTCAAACTAGAATTGTATTAACCGGAAACATAATACATGTGTGAATACATAGACAAACAGAGTGTCACTAGTATGCCTCTACTTAACTAGCTCGTTGATCAAAGATGGTTAAGTTTCCTATCCATAGACATGAGTTGTCATTTGATAAATGAGATCACATCATTAGGTGAATGATGTGATTTACATGACCCATTTCGTTAGCTTAGCACTTGATCGATTTAGTTTACTGCTATTGCTTTCTTCATGACTTATACATGTTCCTATGACTATGAGATTACGCAACTCCCGATTACCGGAGGAACACTTTGTGTGCTACCAAACTTCACAACGTAACTGGGTGATTATAAAGGTGCGCTACAGGTGTCTCCAATGGTACTTGTTGAGTTGGCATAGATCGAGATTAGTATTTGTCACTCTGTGTTTCGGAGAGGTATCTCTGGGCCCTCTCGGTAATGCACATCACTATAAGCCTTGCAAGCAATGTGACTAATGAGTTAGTTGCGGGATGATGCACTGTGGAACGAGTAAAGAGACTTGCCGGTAACGAGATTGAACTAGGTATTGAGATACCGACGATCGAATCTCGGGCAAGTAACATACCGATGACAAAAGGAACAACGTATGTTGTTATGCGGTTTGACCGATAAAGATGTTCGTAGAATATGTAGGAGCCAATATGAGCATCCAGGTTCCGCTATTGGTTATTGACCGACGACGTGTCTCGGTCATGTCTACATAGTTCTCAAACCCGTAGGGTCCGCACGCTTAACGTTCAATGACGATCGGTATTATGAGTTTATGTGTTTTGATGTACCGAAGGTAGTTAGGAGTCTCGGATATGACCACGGACATGACGAGGAGTCTCGAAAAGGTCGAGACATAAAGATCGATATATTGGATGACTATGTTTGAACTTCGGAAAGGTTCCGGGCAAGTTCGGACCAATACCGGAGTACCGAGGGGTTACTGGAACCCCCCGGGGAGTGTAATGGCCCTATTGGGCCTTAGTGGAGAAGAGGAGGGGCGGCCAGGGAAGGCCGTGCGGCCCCTCCCCCTCTAGTCCGAATTGGACAAGTAGGAGGGGGCGGTGCCCCCCTTTTCTTCCCCCTCTCTCCTCCTTCCCTCTCTCCTACTCCTACTCTTGGAAGGGTTGGAGTCCTACTCCCGGTGGGAGTAGGACTCCCCTTGGGGCGCGCCTAGGAGGGCCGGCCCCTCCCCCTCCTCCACTCCTTTATATACGGGGGAAGGTGGCACCCCATGGACACACAAGTTGATCATTGATCTTTAGCCGTGCGCGGTGCCCCCCTCCACCATAATCCACCTCGGTCATATCGTAGCGGTAGCCTCATCAACACCATCATCACGCCGTCATGCTGATGGAACTCTCCCTCGAAGCTCTACTAGATTGTGAGTTCGTAGGACATCACTGAGCTGAACGTGTGCAGATCGCGGAGGTGCCATACGTTCGGTACTAGGATCGGTCGATCGTGAAGATGTACAACTGCATCAACCGCGTTGTCATAACCACTAGTAGAAAAGGGGCCAATGGTCCAGGCCGCTCCAGCCCATTAGTCCCGGTTCAATCCAGAACCGGGACCAATGGGGGCATCGGACCCGGTTTGTGAGCCCCGGGAGCCGGCCGGGCCACGTGGCCCATTGGTCCCGGTTCGTCTGAACCTATTGGTCCCGGTTGGTGGGATGAACCGGGACCAATGGGCCTCGCTCCTGGCCCAACACCATTGGTCCCGGTTGGTGGCTTGAACCGGGACCAATGGGCTGCCCATTAGTCCCGGTTCGAGCCATCAACCGGGACTAAATGGTTGGTACCCGTTGCGACCAGAGTTTAGTCCCACCTCGCCAACCGAAGGGGAACCGGACCGGTTTATAAGCCACTCCCTCTCTACCTTATTGAGCTCCTCTGAAAATGAAAATAGATGCGCTTATATAGGTAATTTAGCATAAATTCATACGGATTTCTCTTGAAATTCATTATGAATTTAAGTTGAATTTCCTCTATAAGCGCATCTCTGCTCATTTCTGAGTAGTTTTTTTTCTTTTTCTGCTATATTTATTTTTTTTTCTTTTTATTTCTGAGTTGTAATAAGCCATTAAAAATAAGCATATATGCTCCTTTTTTAGTACAGTTAATCACAACTATTTTTTGCTTCTATTTATTTCTGAGTAGTTTTCTATAATTTTTTTTCTTTTCTGTTATATTTATTCTTTTGTTTTTATTTCTGAGTTGTAATAAGTCATTAAAAATAAGCATCTATGCTATTTTTTTAGTAAAGTTAATCAAAATTATTTTTTCTTCGATTTATTTCTGAGTGGTTTTTTATATTTTCTTTTTCTGCTATATTTATTTTTTTCCTTTTTATTTCTGAGTTGCAATAAGCCATTAAAAATAAGCATATATGCTCCTTTTTTAGTACAGTTAATCACAACTATTTTTTGCTTCTATTCATTTCTGAGTAGTTTTCTATAATTTTTTTCTTTTCTGTTATATTTATTCTTTTGTTTTTATTTCTGAGTTGTAATAAGTCATTAAAAATAAGCATCTATGCTATTTTTTTAGTAAAGTTAATCAAAATTATTTTTTCTTCTATTTATCTCTGAGTGGTTTTTTATATTTTCTTTTTTTGCTATATTTATTTTTTTTCTTTTTATTTCTGAGTTGTAATAAGCCATTAAAAATAAGCATAAATGCTCCTTTTTTAGTACAGTTAATCACAACTATTTTTTGCTTCTATTCATTTCTGAGTAGTTTTCCATAATTTTTTTTCTTTTCTGTTATATTTTTTCTTTTGTTTTTATTTCTGAGTTGTAATAAGTCATTAAAAATAAGCATCTATGCTATTTTTTTAGTAAAGTTAATCAAAATTATTTTTTCTTCTATTTATTTCTGAGTGGTTTTTTATATTTTCTTTTTCTGCTATATTTATTTTTTTCTTTTTATTTCTAAGTTGTAATAAGCCATTAAAAATAAAAAAGAGGCACAATGCTCGTTAATTTGCTTCAAGCCTCTCGGAATAGTGTCAACTGCACTGCACATAGCTCTGTGCAGTCTACCGTATTCCTCAAGGCTTGAAGCTAACCAATGTGCATGAGCATTGAACCTCTTCGTCATCGTCTCTGCACTCAGGGCTTATAAACAGCTGCGAGTGCCTCTCGCTTGGCGAGGTGGGACTAAAAAACAGCTGCAGGAAGAATCAACAAAAAAATAGCTGCAGAAAATAAAAAAAGTAGTTACACGGGTCCATTGGTACCGGTTCAAGGCACCAACCGGTACCAATGCCGCTCTTTGGTCCCAGTTGGTCGCCTCAACCGGGACCAATGCCCCCCCTTTAGTCCCGGTTGGAGCCACCAACCGGGACCAAAGGTCTTCGTTTCCCGCCCTTTGGGCTGCTGAAAAGAGGCCTTTGGTCCCGGTTGGTGGCACCAACCGGGACTAAAGGTGGCATTAGTCCCGGTTGGTGCCACCAACCGGGACCAATGCTATTGCTATATATACTGGACTTAGCAGTTTTCGCCAAATCCCATCTGTTTCTCGCCCCTGCCCCGAGCCTCTGCTCCTCGTCGCCGTCGCCGCCGAGCCCGCCCCGAGCCCGCCGTCCCCGTCGCCGCTCCGAGCCTGCCGTCGTCGCCGCCCCCATCGCCGCCCGCGTCCCGCGCCCCGACGTTGTCGCCAGCACCGTCGCCCCTGCCCTGAGTCCGCCGTCCCCGTCGCCGCCCCCGAGCCCGCTGTCCTCGTCGCTGCCGTCCCCGTCGTCGCCCCTGCACCGCGCCGCCTCGACGCCGACGTCAGCGTTTTTTTATTTTTGTTAGATTTTTTTAGATTCTTTTTGTAGTTCATAGATTTCTTTGTTAGGTTAGATGTGTAGTAATTTAGATATATAGTTCATAGATTTTTTTTGTTAGATTAGATTTTTTTGTTAGATTACATGTGTAGTAATTAATTTGTTCATATTATGTTAGATTTTTTTCTGTTAATAGATTTTTTTGGTGATATTATTATTGAATATGCATGTTTGGTGATATTATTGTTAATAGATTTTTTTGGTGATATTTAGATTGTGTAATTAATTTTGTTCATAGTATTTTAATGATTTTTTTGTTCATAGTATTTAGAAAAAGGAAAAAAAATAAGAAGTAGTTTATATATAGTTGAACTAGCTAGTTGATTTAATAAACTAATTTATTTTACTATATAATGAAGTAGTTTGTTTTTAGTAAGTACTACTTATTTATTTATAGTAAGTGCTTAGTAGTTGAACTAGATAGTTGATTTAATTAGATTCTTTTGTTAGATTAGATTTTTTTGTTAGATTACATGTGTAGTAATTAATTTGTTCATATTATGTTAGATATTTTTGTTAGATTAATTAGATTTTTTTTGTTAGATTAGATATGTGTAGTAATTAAGTTCTTCATATTATGTTAGATTTAACCATATATAGAAGTAGTTCCCGCGTCGACATCGGCGATGCCTATCCCGCATCCTCGTCGTCGTCGACTCGGCGGTGGAGGCCTGCTTGATTAGGGCCATGTTCGGGACTGGGCTCCGCCGGGTTGGTATTGGGAGGTGCTACCTTCCGGGGGACGTAGGTTGGTGAGGAGGCAGCCCGTTGTTGACCCGATCCTTGTTTGGTGGCGGTCGCGTGGGCCAGTGACGATGGTGAGGCATCCGGACACCGCGGAGGTGGTACGTCACCGTGTTAGCGAGGAGGACGAGCACGTCCATCGCTACATGGTTGCATTGGAGGGGAGGTTCGACAATACCTGGCAGGTTCTTCATGGATCTCACTGGAGCTATGATCCTGTCATGGTTCCTTATCTTTGGGTGTCCACCGCCCGCGTCGATACCCGTCGGGCGCTACGGTTCTAGTTGTATTAGTGATAATATTCGATGATGTACGGACACCAAGAGATGATGTACTTTTGCTTATAATTATTTAATGCATGCTAATTTGAATACTATACTTTATTTTATGATTTGGTTTTGCTTATTTTATGATTTGGTTTTGCTTATTGAATGCTCATATTGGATAAGTTCTCCTTCATTCCCGTGTGCTAGACAATTTGGTATAATAATGCATTCGGGAATGAAAGAGGAGCTACGTACGTACATCGATCATCGATAGTGAACCCGTGATTAATAATAATGATCTAGTTTAATATTTGAATTGTGAATGTAGGCCGGAAATGTCGTACTCATCGGACAACGAAAACCGCCCAGGGGAGTGCGACTGGTGCCACGACGACCGAGGTATGTGCGACAGGTTCATTGAGCTGGACGAAGATCGGCGCTTCAGCATTAAGCTCGAGGAGACTTGCGATGTTCATACGGTATGCAACGACGACAATAGTTTTTTCGTAATTAAGCACGACTTCAACTATTTTAACGTGTATTTTTCATCTTTTCCAATTCGACTAGCTTATCCCATGCTTTGCAAGATGCTATGTCTTGGAGAGGATGGGTTTTGAAGACCATGAAAATTTCGAAACCAAAAAAATTATCCTAAGTACCCATCATGGTGTGGATTTTCAAGTAAAGCTGTAAAATGCTCAGAGTGTAACCCATTTTGGTTGCAAAAATTGGGATGCATTTTGCAAGATGTATGGTCTTGATGAGGGTATGCTTGTCACCATGGATCTTGGTGATCCTACAATCGAGCAAGAGACACCTTCGATTTGGGTCTTTGTGGATACACCTCCAGTTCTTCCCTCATGTGAGCTAAACATAGTTATTAAGTAATTTATATTGTTTATTTCAAAATATATAGTTGACAACTATTATCTCCATTGATAGCTTATTTTCATTCTTCAAAGAATGTGCGGAAGATGGTTGACAGAACGTACTACACCGAAGGCTCCGAATTAACTTATCAGGAGAAAAATCATCTGGTCGGATTTTGTACTGATCTTGAGAATTACAATATCTACAATCAAACTCCTCAACATTATGGTCAATACGTGCCACTAGTGCACGTGTTGAACTATGGTAACTACCATGGAGATACCCTGGTAAGATTATTTTTTACTATTACAACATCCGTGCATCTTTTTGCACACTTCTAAAACTAGTACATCATTGCTAACTACGAAGTTATTACTATGTTTTTCAAAAGATAATCCCGAATGATTGTGTGCCTTATCTGATGTATACGCATGGTAGCCTTCATGTTTTGAACATACGACCAGGTCGTCCTACGAATCTCAACTTTCCATACCGGGTTTCTAAAAGAAATGGAGACATAACAATCAAAGAATGGAAAAAATGCATGGACAGTCGTAAGGAGCTTCTTGGAAGCAATAAGCAGCGAAGGGCAAGAATTGGAGACAGGATGATCTCCATTCTTCATAATGGAGAGTCAGGGTCTATATTGTTTTATGCTATTTTACCTTAAGGGTGTAGGTCCTACCTGATACTGATGATCATGTGCTAAGAACAATTATGTAGGGTTGGGTTCGATGACTATGAGGATGATGATCATATGACTTATTATTAATAACGAGTAGAAGTTGTATGATGATGCATGATTAGTAGGACTTGTTATTATATACATATATGATGATGTATGATGCAAAGCATGCATGAGCATGTTATATCTGCGGGTGCAATGAACATAGCAGCAGTGTTGATAAACCAAGGACGAAGATAAGAGAGGACACTTCTCTCTATTAGCTAGCTATAACAACAACCTAAAAATAACCCCCAAAACCCCTAAAGCAGCCACTTTTGTAAAAAAAATTGACTTTTGGTCCCGGTTGGAGCCACCAACCGGGACCAAAGGCCCTCTGACTGGCTCGGTGCACAGGGCCACATGGAGCCACATTGGTCCCGGTTCGTGTTTGAACCGGGACTAATGGGTGGTGGCATTAGTAACGACCCATTAGTCCCGGTTCATGAACCGGGACTAAAGGCCCTTACGAACCGGGACTAATGGGTGGTTTTCTACTAGTGAACGCTTCCGCTTATAGTCTATGAGGGTACGTGGACAACAACCTCCCCTCTCGTTGCTATGCATCACCATGATCTTCCGTGTGCGTAGGAATTTTTTTTGAAATTACTACGTTCCCCAACAGTGGCATCCGAGCCAGGTTTATGCATAGATGTTATATGCACGAGTAGAGCACAAGTGAGTTGTGGGCGATACTAGTCATACTGCTTACCAGCATGTCATACTTTGATTCGGCAGTATTGTTGGATGAAGCGGCCCAGAACGACATTACGCGTATGCTTAGGCGAGACTGGTTCTACCAACGTGCTTCGCACACAGGTGGCTGGCGGGTGTCAGTTTCTCCAACTTTACTTGAATCGAGTATGGCTACGCCCGGTCCTTGTTGAAGGTTAAATCAACACTAACTTGACGAAATATCGTAGTGGTTTTAATGCGTAGGTAAGAACGGTTCTTGCTCAGCCCGTAGCAGCCACGTAAAAACTTGCAACAACAAAGTAGAGGACGTCTAACTTGTTTTTGCAGGGCATGTTGTGATGTGATATGGTCAAGATATGATGCAATATTAGATTGTATGAGATTATCATGTTTTGTAACGAAGTTATCGGCAACTGGCAGGAGCCATATGGTTGTCGCTTTATTGTATGCAGTGCAATCGCCCTGTAATTGCTTTACTTTATCGCTAAGCGGTAGCGATAGTCGTAGTAGCAATAGTTGGCGAGACGACAATGATGCTTCAATTGAGATCAAGGTGTCAAGCCGGTGACGATGGTGATCATGATGGTGCTTTGGAGATAGAGATCAAAGGCACAAGATGATGATGGGCATGTCATATCACTTATATTGATTGCATGTGATGTTTATCCTTTATCCATCTTATTCTGCTTTGATTGACGGTAGAATTATAAGATGATCTCTCACTAAATTTCAAGATATAAGTGTTCTCCCTGAGTATGCACCGTTGCCAAAGTTCATCGTGCCGAGACACCACGTGAGGATCGGGTGTGACAAGCTCTACATTCACATACAATGGGTCCAAGACAGTTTTGCACACGCAGAAATACTCGGGTTAAACTTGATGAGCCTAGCATATGCTGATATGGCCTCGGAACACTGAGACCGAAAGGTCGAGTGTGAATCGTATAGTAGATATGATCAACATAGTGATGTTCACCATTGAATACTACTTCGTTTCACGTGATGATCGGACATGGTTTAGTTGATTCGGATCACGTGATCACTTAGATGATTTGAGGGTTGTTTGTCTAAGTGGGAGTTCTTAAGTAATATGATTAAATGAACTTTATTTTATCATGAACTTAGTCCTGATAGTATTTTGCAAATTATGTTGTAGATCAAAAGCTCGCGTTGTTGCTTCCCTATGTTTTTATATGTGTTCCTAGAGAAAACTAAGTTGAAAGATGTTAGCAGCAATGATGCGGAATGGGTCCGTGATTTGAGGTTTATCCTCATTGATGCACAGAAGAATTATGTCCTTGATGCACCGCTAGGTGACAGACCTATTGCAGGAGCAGATGCAGACGTTATGAACATTTGTCTAAGCTCAATTTTTACGACTACTTGATAGTTTAGCGCACCATGCTTTACGGCATAAAATCGGGACTTCAAAGATGTTTTGAACGTCATGGAGCATATGAGATGTTCCGGAAGTTGAAGTTAATATTTCAAGCAAATACCCGAGTTGAGAGATATAAAGTATCTAACAAGTTCTATAGCTAAAGGAGGAGAATAGCTCAAGCAGTGAGCATGTGCTCAGATTGTCTTGGTACTACAATCGCTTGAATCAAGTGGGAGTTAATCTTCCAGATAAGATAGTGATTGACAGAGTTCTCTAGTCACCATCACCAAGTTACTGGAACTTTGTGATGAACTATTGTATGCAAGGGATAACAAAAACGATTCCCGAGCTCTTCGTGATGCTGAAATCGACAAAGGTAGAAATCAAGAAAATGTATCAAGTGTTGATGATTGACAAGACCACTAGTTTCAAGAAAAGGGCAAAGGGAAAGAAAGGGAACTTCAAGTAGAATGGAAAACAAGTTGTCACTCCCGCGAAGAAACCCAAAGCTGGACCAAAGATTGAAACTGAGTGCTTCTACTATAAAGGAAATTGTCACTGGAAGCGGAAATGCCCTAAATATTTGGCAGATAAGAAGGATGGCAAAGTGAACAAGGGTATATTTGATATAGAGGTTATTGATGTGTACCTTACTAGTGTTTATAGTAGCCCTTGGGTATTTTATACTTGTTCAGTTGCTAAAAATTAGTCACTCAAAACAGGAGTTACAGAATAAACAGAGACTAGTTGAGCGTGAAATGATGATGTGTGTTGGAAGTGGTTCCAAGATTGATATGATCATCATCGCACACTCCCTATACTTTCGGGATTAGTGTTAAACCTAGATAAATTTGGCATTTGTGTTGAGCATAAATATGATTTGATCATGTTTATTGCAATACAGTTATTCATTAAAATTAGAGAATAAATTTTTTTTTGTTTACATGAATAAAACCTTCCATGGTCATACACCCAATGAAAATAGTTTTTTGGATCTCGATCGTAGTGATACACATATTCATAATATTGATGCCAAAAGATGCAAAGTTGATAATGATAGTGCAACATATTTGTGGCACTGCCGTTTGGGTCATATCGATGTAAAGCGCATGAAGAAACTCCATAAAGATGGACTTTTGGAATCACTTGATTATGAATCATTTGGTGCTTGCAAACCGTGCCTTATGGGCAAGATGACTAAAACTCCGTTCTCCAGAACAATGGAACGAGCTAGTGACTTATTGGAAATAATACATACCAATGTATTTGATCCAATGAGTGTTGATGCTCATGGCAGGTATCATTATTTTCTGACCTTCACAGATGATTTGAGAAGATATGAGTATATCTACTTAATGAAGCACAAGTCTGAAACATTTGAAAAGTTCAAATAATTTCAGAGTGAAGTGGAGAATCATGGTAACAAGAAAATAAAGTATCTACAATCTGATTGTGGAGGAGAATATTTGAGTTATGAGTTTGGTCTTCAATTAAAATAATGTGGAAATAGTTTCACAAACTCATGCCAGCTGGAACACCACAACATAATGGTGTGTCCGAATAACATAACCGTACTTTATTTAATATGGTGCAATCTATGATGTCTCTTACCGATTTACCACTATCATTTTGGGGTTATGCATTAGAGACAGCTGCATTCATGTTAAATAGGGCACCTTCTAAATCCGTTGACATGACACCGTATGAACTATGGTTTGGCAAGAAATCTAAGCTGTCATTTCTTAAAGTTTGGGGTTATGATTATTATGTGAAAAAGTTTTCATCCTGATAAGCTCAAACCCAAATCGGAGAAATGTGTCTTCATAGGATACCGAAAGGAGACAGTTGGGTACACCTTCTATCACAGATCCGAAGGAAAGATATTCGTTGCTAAGAATGGGTTCTTTCTAGAGAAGAAGTTTCTCTCGAAAGAAGTGAGTGGGAGGAAAGTAGAACTTGATGAGGTAATTGTACCTTCTCCCAAATTGGAAAGTAGTTCATCACAAAAGTCAGTTCCAGTGATGCTTACACCAATTAGTGAGGAAGTTAATGATGATGATCATGAAGCTTTGGATCAAGTTACTACCGAACCTCGTAGGTCAACCAAAGTACATTTCGCACCAGAGTGGTACGGTAATCCTATTCTGGAGTTCATGTTACTTGACCATGACGAACCTACGAACTATGAGGAAGCGATGACGAGCCCAGATTCCGCGAAATGGCTTGAGGCCATGAAATCTGAGATGGGATCCATGTATGAGTACAAAGTGTGGACGTTGGTTAACTTGCCCGATGATCAGCAAGCCATAGAAAATAAATGGATCTTCAAGAGGAAGACAGACGCTGATAGTAGTGTTACTATCTACAAAGCTAGACTTGTCGAAAAAGGATTTTGACAAAGTTCAAGGTGTTGACTACGATGAGATTTTCTCACTCGTAGCGATGATTAAGTCTGTCTGAAACATGTTAGCAAATTGCCACATTTTATGAAATCTGGCAAATGGATGTCAAAATTGCATTCCTTAATGGATTTCTTAAAGAAGAAGTTGTATATGATGCAACAAGAAGGTTTTGTCAATCCTAAAGGTGCTAACAATGTGTGCAAGCTCCCGTGATCCATCTATAGACTGGTGAAAGCCTCTCGGAGTTAGAATAAATGCTTTGATAGTGTGATCAAAGCCTATGGTTTTATATAGAGTTTTGGAGAAGCATGTATTTAAAAGAAAGTGAGTGGGAGCTCTGTAGCATTTCTAATGTTATATGTGGATGACATATTGTTGATTGGAAAGGATATAGAATTTCTGGATAGCATAAAGGGATACTTGAATAAGAGTTTTTCACCTCGGTGAAACTGCTTACATATTGAGCATCAAGATCTATTGAGATAGATCAAGACGCTTGATAAGATTTTTCAATGAGGAAATACCTTGACAAGTTTTTTGAAAGAGTTCAAAAATGGATCAGTCAAAGAAGTAGTTCTTGTATGTATAACAAGGTGTAAAGTTGAGTAAGACTCAAATCCCGACCACAGCAGAAAATAGAAAGAGAATGAAAGTCATTCCCTATGCCTCAGTCATAGGTTCTATAAAGTATGCTATGCTGTGTACCAGACCTATTGTGTACCTAACCAGGAGTTTGGCAAGAGGGTACAATAGTGATCTAGGAGTAGATCACTGGACAACGGTCAAAATTATCCTTAGTGGAATAAGGAAATATTTCTCGGTTATGGAGGTCATAAAGAGTTCGTCGTAAAGAGTTACGTCGATGCAAGCTTTGACACCGATCTAGATGACTATAAGTCTCGATCGAGATACATATTGAAAGTGGGAGCTATTAGCTAGAGTAGCTCTGTGCAGAGCATTGTAGACATAGAAATTTGCAAAATACACATACGGATTTGAATATGGCAGACCCGTTGACTAAACTTCTCTCATAAGCAAAACATGATCACACCTAAGTACTCTTTGGGTGTTAATCACATTGCGATGTGAACTAGATTATTGACTCTAGTAAACCCTTTGGGTATTGGCCACATGGCGATGTGAACTTTGGGTGTTAATCACATAGTGAGGTGAACTATTGGTGTTCATCACATGGTGATGTGATCTAGATTATTGACTCTAGTGCAAGTGGTAGACTGAAGGAAATATGCCCTAGAGGCAATAATAAAGTTATTATTTATTTCCTTATTTCATGATAAATATTTATTATTCATGCTAGAATTGTGTTAACCGGAAACGTAATACATGTGTGAATACATAGACAAACAGAGTGTCACTAGTATGCCTCTACTTAACTAGCTCGTTGATCAGAGATGGTTAAGTTTCCTAGCCATAGACATGAGTTGTCATTTGATAAACGAGATCACATCATTAGGAGAATTATGTGATTGACTTGACCCATTCCGTTAGCTTAGCACTTGATCGATTAAGTTTACTGCTATTGCTTTCTTCATGACTTATACATGTTCCTATGACTATGAGATTATGCAACTCCTGATTACCGGAGGAACACTTTGTGTGCTACCAAATGTCACAACATAACTGGGTGATTATAAAGGTGCTCTACAGGTCTCTCCAATGGTACTTGTTGAGTTGTCATAGATCGAGATTAGGATTTGTCACTCCGTGTTTCGAAGAGGTATCTCTGGGCCTTCTCGGTAATGAAGTTCACTATAAGCCTTGCAAGCAATGTGATTAATGAGTTAGTTGCGGGATAATGCACTACGGAACGAGTAAAGAGACTTGCCAGTAACGATATTGAACTAGGTATTAAGATACTGACAATCGAATCTCGGGCAAGTAACATACCGATGACAAAGGGAACAACGTATGTTGTTATGCGGTTTGACCGATAAAGATCTTCATAGAATACGTAGGATCCAGTATGAGCATCCAGGTTCCATTATTGGTTATTGACCGAAGACGTGTCTCGGTCATGTCTACATAGTTCTCGAACCCGTAGGGTCCGCACGCTTAACATTCAGTGATGATCGATATTATGAGTTTATGTATTTATATGTACCGAAGGTAGTTCGGAGTCCTGGATATGATCATGGACATGATGAGGAGTCTCGAAATGGTCGAGATATAAAGATCGATATATTGGATGACTCTGTTTGAACTTCGGAAGGGTTCTGTGCAAGTTGAGACAAATACCGGAGTACCGGGCAGTTACCGGAACCCCCCGGGGAGTGTAATTGGCCTATTGGGCCTTAGTGGAGAAGAGGAGGGGCGGCCAGGGCAGGCCCCGCGCCCCCTCCCCCTCTAGTCCTAATTTGACAAGGAGGGGGGCGACGCCCCCTTAGCTTCCCCCTCTCTCCTCCTTCCCTCTCTCCTACTCCTACTCTTGGAAGGTTTGGAGTCCTACTCCGGGTGGGAGTAGGACTCCCCTTGGGGCGCCCCTAGGAGGACCGGCCACTCCCCTCCTCCACTCCTTTATATATGGGGGAAGGGGCACCCCATGGACACACAAGTTGATCATTGATCTTTAGCCGTGTGCGGTAATCCCTCCACCATAATCCACCTCGGCCATATCGTAGCCGTGCTTAGGCGTAGCCCTGCATCATTAGCTTCATCAACACTGTCATCACGCCGTCGTGCTGACGGAACTCTCCCTCGAAGCTCTACTGGATTGTGAGTTCGTGGGACGTCACCGAGCTGAACGTGTGCAGATCACGGAGGTGTCATAAGTTCGGTACTAGGACCGGTCGATCATGAAGACGTACGACTACATCAACCGCGTTGTCATAACGCTTCCACTTATGGTCTACGAGGGTACGTGGACAACACTCTCCCCTCTCATTGCTATGCATCACCATGATCTTGCATGTGCATAGGATTTTTTTTAAATTACTACTTCCCCCAATAGTATAAACAAATCAATCAAACCAACTACACCAGCCTCTCCCTCTCCCAAACAAGTGTTTTTTTATTACCTCAGTCCTCTCCCTCTCCCACGCAAGTGGTTTTTCATTGAGTTGGCACCGCTGTGCACACAGACCCACATGTATAAAAAAATCAATCAAACCAACTACACCAGCCTCTCCCTCTCCCAAACAAGTGTTTTTTATTGCCTTAGTCCTCTCCCTCTCCCACGCAAGTGTTTTTTCATTGCGTGAGTTAATTTAGCACCGGAGCAAAGTAGGTGATCCAGATTGGGACACCAGGTGAGCAATGAAGGGCATTGATGTCGAATGCATCAGAAGTGAATTTGGCATGTGTTTTGGCCTACATAGTGGAGGGCTGTTATAGCCCATTTTTGTACTACCTCGTATTTAGTGTAAAATTTTGACCATAGATTTACCTAACAAAATGCCAATGCATGTCACAAAAAATTATACCATTTGAAATTATGTTCAAATACTAATCCAACCATATAATTTTTAGTGACATGCATTAAAAATTTTTTAGTTAAATCTATGGTCAAATTTTGATACTACAAAATATGAAGAGTAAACCAGGATGGAGGTAGTACTTGCTCTTAGGCTAACCATAGAGTTACTAGTCTAAGTTACTTGCCACTATGACTATCCTAGGCTACTAGTACAACAAAAAAATGATGCAGGTGATCGCGTGAGAAAAAAATACTAAAAACATTTCTTTTGGTGCACTGCGTAGATGCAGTTTTGAACACTACACTTGTCATCGTAATTTGGGAAAATTACGAAAAATTGAGCTCCATTTTGATTACCGTTTACTAATAAAAGAAGTTTCACCTCAATGAGTAGCTTCTCAGTGCACGGAAAGCATCTAAGGAATCCAACAACTTGATCCAGATTGGGGAAAATAGATTTTATTGCCAAGATCTTCACTGTGCGCACAAACTGGGTCAAGTTTGTGGGAATCATTTTCTGGATGTCAGTCGTAAATACATCAAAAAGAAATTAAAAATGTGAATTTTAAGAAGACGAAAAGGACGATGAGTGTTGTACCTGAACGATTATGGATCCAATAATGAGTTCAGAGAATTTGGCAGGCGAGTACACCAACGCTGTCAATTTTGGTGCGTCAATGACCCTGATTTTTGTTGGACCTTCTAGATCAGATACAAGCAATCTCTCAAGTAAAAGGTGCATTCTCAGTGACCTCAACATGGAACAGCTCAAGTGATCTCTTCCCAATTGATGTCTTGTTGTGGGGCCAGCAAGACACATGAATCCATCGGAGATTCATCGAGATGATGTGGAGGCTAATGAACCTGTGGATCTACCAAAGATGAAGGTACTCGAGCGTAGTACAGTCACGAAGCAGGTGCTCCATACTCTTCTTCAAGATGCCAATGTTGAAGAGGTCGAGCTGCTTGAGTTGAGGGAGAAGAAGGGTGGGTGTGGCATTAATCTGGGAAAATAGCTGGAGTTGAAGCTGGCGTGGCGCAGCATTGGCGTGAGGCAGAGCGCGGACGGCGGTAGAGAGCGACATATTCTAGCTTCAAACCTGAGCTCCTCAAGCTAATCTAGGAAGGGGGGATAAGAACCACTTGTCGAACTTGGCTTGGACCTTGTAGTTGGTACTAAACATGCGGATGTCAAGGCGTCTGGCTGGCCCAGGGTGCGATGCAAGGATCTTGGAGTCAGCAGCCATGCATTTGCAATCCCCGTTGCAGAGGCAACTATCGACGGTGAGGTTGAGTTGGACGCGGTGCCAGAGGGGGCGCCACTGCCTGGAGAGCAAGGTGGTCTGGACGGCAGATTTGATGGGGAGGACGGCGATGATGACGAGCAGCATGTCATCGGGGAGGCTGCTATTGAAGTCCAGGCTCACCAGATGCGGTTTTGGCTCGAGACGCCTTTGGTTGTTGGCTACCTCGCCGTCCATCTCAGCCGGCGGCGATGCTAGTGTACACGTGTGCTAGTGTGTATTGTGTGCTGGGTTTGCGCGAGTGCTTCCTTGTGTGCATGCCTCCGCGCAGTGGTGTAGTGTGCGTGAGTACGTCCTTCACTCGGAAGAGGTGTGCGTGTGGGGTGCTACCGCGAGTGGTTTCCACTTTGTTTACTTCACCGCATGTCAGATGGGCCTCTAGTTTATTTATTTTCACCCACTGCCACATGGGCCAGCACACCAAGATAGAGAACACGAGCTGACAAGGCATTATGTGGACTGGTTGACCGGTCAACTAAACAATATATAGAGCTATATGCTGACACAGTGACCGTATAATCCCTCGGTAAAGAGAGATCGAGTGAGAGTACAGAGAGCCATGCCAAAAAAGATAGTACAGAGAGAGAAAGAGCTACTCCCTCCGTTTGATAATGTAGTGCCTATAATTTTTTAAGTCAAACTTTTGAAACTTTGACCAAGTTTGTAAAGAGATTACATATATCTACAATACCAAAGATAAATGATAGTATGACTAAGTACATGTTGTGATTAATGTATTCATCGTTCCATATGTAAATATTTTTCTCCATATATACCTGGTCAAACTTTTCTGAGGTTTGACTTTTCAAAACATCCATATGTTATGGACGTGAGAGAGTACCTAACTAGAGAGATAGTGTGTGTGAGAGAGAGAGATAGAAAGAGTGAGTGAAAAAAGTGTGTGTGCATGCATGAAAGAGACATGGACAACACGTGATAAAGTAGAGAAAAAGTGTGTGTGTGTGTGTGTCTTATGCAAACATATCACACATGTGTCTTCAACGGCAGAAATGAGGTGGGGAGATAGTTTATGGTTGTTTGCAACCAAGAGAGAAAGACCCCTAGCACATGGCCAAGAGAGGTCTGGCAAACAAGGGAGAGAGGTCAAGAGAGACGTATCGAGAAAATGTAGACATGGGGAGGAAGAGAGTGTGTTTGTGATAGAGAGATCCCCTAAAGATCATGATGGGACTAATGGGTAGGAGATCGACTGATAAGGTGAGTGCACGATAGAAGATACCCCGAGAGATATCAAGATAGACGTAGGGATGGGAGGAGACAATACGTGTGTTGGATTTCAGGTTCCACAAACCCTTGAGTGGTTTGAACTCTGGGGTGCATGCGGAGATCTCAACCACCCCAGACTGCCTACTCGCCATTCTCACATCCTAGCGCGTCGAACTCGAAGGAAAGGGGACACAACAGTTTGCCCAGGTTCGGGCCACCTTGCGGTGTAAAATCCTACTCCTCCTTTGTGGTGGATTTGCGTCGAGGGGCTGAGGATGAACTAGTACAATGGAGAACAACCTCAGGAGGTGTGTTCTTGAGCTCAAGCGAGTTGGTGAGGGTGGAATGGGTTCGGTAGACCTCTTTGTCCCTGGTGGTGGCTAGATCCTATTTATAGTGGCCTTGGTCCTCTTCCCAAATGAAGGCGGGAAGGGATCCCACAACGGCCAAATTTGAAGGGAGATAACTAGTACATCTTATCCTGACTAAAGTGGTCTTCGCCTGCAAAAGCCTATGGTCGTGAGACCGCGGAGGTCTCGGTGATGACCTCCATCCTTCCGTCCTGGCAGTCTTGGTCTTGTTGCACAGGAATGGAAACCTTTGGCTGCTTCCTCGGGACTCTGTGCCTGCTGCTTGCCTCCTTTGCACCAAAGAGGAAACTGGTACACTGCGCCTGCTGGCGCCTGCCTGGCCTTGATTGTCATGGCTCACGTCACCCGAACCTCATGAGATGAGCCCTGCATAGAAATCTCCGCTCCTCGGGAGCCGGCCTGAGGAGGCCGCTCCACTTGGAGGTCTTGATGTTGTCCGCCTCGCGAGGCTTGGCCCCTCGCGAGGGTCTTGGGTTGTTGATGTCGAAGCATGGTCATACCAGGCCATTGATGGAGCCATGCCGTGGGCTGCCGGTAGGCAAGTCTTGGTACCCCCATTCCTAGAACGCCGACAGTAGCCCCGGGCCCAAGGCACGCTTGGACTTGGCTTCTAGGCGAAGCCAAAGGGCAAGTGTAGAGTGCCACAGGCCCTAACCACCTGCGGCCAAGGGTGACGCGTGGCGATTGATGGGATATGGGCGTCTCCGCTTCCCCATGCTGCCTCGGCAACCGTCTGACTTGACGAGTCATTGCTGCATGCAGAGAAAAACCATCATTGCGTGGGATCATGGAGGCCGGCGGTTGGCCTCCCTCTGGCTATAAATGAGGGGGAGGGGCAGAGCCCCCTGCTCATCTCCATCTTCTTTGTCGCATGTTCCTTCCTCTTCTCCATCTTGTTGTATCGTCCATGGCGCCAATCAAAATATTCTCTGTGGAGGAGAAGGGAAAAGCCCCTCGGGAGGAGCCTAAATCGCTTCCGCCGAAGAAGAGGTTTAGGTGTCCTCGCGACGCTAGCGCAGGGCAGGGAGTGATTCGGTCTTGTCATGAGCGACCTCGGCCTGGCTTCCCGCTCCCCAGTACACCCGCACGCAGGATGGCAATGCCCACCGCCACACAGTTCGGCGCGGCAGCGGGCAGGCCGAGGTCGAGCGGCCAGCTGGCTTGTGAAGTCACGCCGAGGGTAGCTCGCGCGAGTTCATGGTGTGGGTGGCAATGCCGCATCGCTCCTGGATCTGGTTCCCGAGGTTTTTCACTGACGAGATGCCGCTGAGGGGGCCACCCGAGCTGTGGCTGCAACACGTCGGGTGCTGCAGCCTGGCCACCGGAGCAGAGGTTGAGGTAGTGCCTCCAAGCGGCATCTTCATGACCCACGGATGGGGCAAGGTCGCCGGCGCTTGTCATGCAGAACGGGCCCTCACTATCCACTTCGAGTACAACGGCGCCTCCACATTGCTCTTCAAGGTATTTGACGAGGAGGGTCGGTGGCTGGAGTGCTGCCCCAAGGAAAGCAGCCCGCGGGGCGCGGTTGCGAGCGTCGAGCCCGCCTCCAACTTCGCTGGCATCCCCTCCAGCAGCAGCGACAACTCTTGGGAATCCAGCGAATCTCCCGAGCCCAGCGATTCTTCGGAGTCCGGCGACGATAGCTACATGTCGCCGAGCTCTCGTCGTGCCCGGAGCGCAGCAGCGGCGTCCGCTCGGCGTCGCCGGTGATGCCCATTGGCCTGGTACTTCAAGGTTTTCCTTGTTTTTTCCCTGTACGGAATTGTGACAAGCCCCATGGGGGTATGTAAAAAACTATAGTGCTTTTGTTCAACGTTATCCTTCCTAGTACTGCATTGAAATTGTGTATCTCGCTCCGGCACGGTTCCCCCTTTCCATTCTCGGGGTAGCTTAGTGCTCTATGCCGACAGGACCCAGTCCCCAGGTGGGCTTCAGCCATCACTGGTATGCCAGGTCGTGATGTTGTGGTCAAGGCCAGGAAGTGAGCGGCTCGAGGTCCGGTGAGAGCTCCTGAGGTGCGATGCTCAAGAGGTCCCCTTTGGCGTGCAAGGAGCTCCCCAAAGGCCAGAAACGAAAGCGACATTGCCCAAGCGAGGCTGCGAAGGTCGTGGGATTGAGCTGTGAGATTCACACTGATATGCATGAGTGACTTATCTTAGTGAGCCTGTGGTGATTCCCTTGCATGGTGTCCGATCATGCCGTAGTGGTGGCGCGTCTAGGTAGGGCTCGCAACGGCCATCCCCTTTTCTTGCTCGTCTAGATGCTTTACGTCCTCGGGTCCCAGCCCTCGAGCGAGGCTCAGCTGCCGCTGGTATGCCCGGTCACGTTGCCGTGGTCAAGGCCAGGGAGTGAGGGCTTGAGAGCCAGTAAGGGCTCCTGAGGCACGATGCTCAGAAGCCCCCCCCCCCTTTAACGTGCAAGCGACTTGCATGAGATGGGGGCGGCCGTCGGGCCTACCCGTAGTTAAGCACCGGAGATTCCTGTCAGTTAGCATGTGGAGGAGAATACGACCCTGAACCGCGATTGCTGCCTGTCCATTGATCTTTCCGCAAGAAGATGAAGGCACTGAGGACCTGGTGAGGTGACGTGCGCGGGGCAGGCCGCGAGCCAGAGCTCGATCTCTCATATTTGTCAGCATTGTGGGGACGGACCCGAGCACAAGCGCCATGCCAACATGCGTGGCCCCCGTTGCGGGATGAGCAAGAGGTGGGTCAGCAATGCGGGGAGGCTGCGAGGGGTAATAAAACTTGAAGCAAGCAGGTGATAATCATAAAGCAGCTCATGGAATGAGGTGAAGCCACTTTTGATGAATGCAAGAAGGATAAATGCCGCAGGGACGGACCCACACGGCTTGGGGATAATGCAGCCCGAGGGGCGCCCCCAACTTAATGAACTAAAATATGTCACCTGGTACCGTTGTTGAAGAGGTGTCGGAGCAGCTCAAGACATGCGCTGCAGAAGTCTCTCCTCATGAGCTGCCCTGGCCCTGAACCTCGGGAGGCTCTGGAGGTCCGGGGGGCTCGTGAGGATCCATCGCCATCTCCGCCTGGATCACCTGGCGCCTGGCTTCCTGAGCCGCTAGGACGCCCCACATGTGGTGCTGGGATGCGGCAGCCACGTTCAGCAAACCGAAGGGCATGCGAACGTAGCTGTGAGGGGGACCCTCGCATCGGCCAACATGAGACGGCCAGAAGAGCTCCTGAGATGTGACCCTATTAAGCCCTGGGATGTCAACGCAGACACGCAGCTCCCCGTCCTCTACTGGGTAGGGAGCCGCGCATGGTGGTGGGAGACGATCGCCCCGCATAGCTCTCGCCTCCTGAGTATCCTTGGCTGCCTTGTTGATGAACTCCTGAGCGCCTGGTGCCTCACGACTTGCGCTTTGTTCGCGGAAGGGCGCACTAAAGCACGCCTCCGCATGGTGCCCGAGCGCCTCCCTCATGACGTTGGCCAGGTCAGAGGCTCTCCAAAGTAGAGCCCCCGAGCCCAGCCTGAGAGGGGCGCTGGGCACACCTTCCTATGCAAGAGGGGAAGGCACCCCATCCATGGACACAAGGCTTGAGGCGGCACCACCGGACGCCCCACCCTCCTGAGATCCTTGGTGGAGCAGCTGCTTCTTCTTCTTGGGAATGGCCTCTAGGGGTAGGGAGCGCCCTCGTCATCTGGGTTCTCGACCGCTGTAGCCTAGTAGGCATGCAGGCTGGGGCCTGGGAGCCGCCCAGGATGTAGGCGATGGCACGAGGCTCTTGGAAGCCCCCAACCCCTTCGTCCTGATGGTTGTCTTCATTCCTTCTTGGTGGTGGCGGCAGCGAGGGAAGGCCAGTGTTGCCCTGAGGATGGTCCTCGCGAGGCTGATCCCTCCAAGCACCCTCATGAGGCTGGCCCTGCCAGAGGTCCTCCCGAGGCTGGTCGCGCCACTCCTGACGATCATCACGGCCGTCCCAGCATCCTCCACCTCGGCCTCCTCCACGGCCGTAGCCTCGATCGTTGCACTCGGGACGACGACTGAGGCGCCCATCACGGATGGCCTGAGCTCCTGGCAGTCGTTGGTGTTGTGGTTGTGCACATTGTGGAAGACGCGGAATAGGCGGCTGCCCTTGGATGACTCCGGGTGATCACAACCACGCTTCATCTCTGGCTCGTCTGCGAGTACGGCCGGTCCCTTGCGCTTCACGTCCTTGGCCTTGGCCTTCTTGTCTTGTGGGTCTACGTTAGGGAGCTCGAGGAGGGAGAGACATCCCTCCTCAGCTCTCGCGATCTTGGTTGCCATGTTGAACATCTCCAGGGCCATGCACAAGTCTTCGTGTATGGCGAGCTCCTCCTTCATCTTGACGTCACGGACGCCATCAGTGAACATAGAGATGATGGCTTCTTCCGACACCTTGGGGATCTAGAGGCGGACATTGTTGAAGCGCTGGATGTACTAATGCAGGGTCTCTCTTAGTTGCTGCTTCATGCGTCGCGGGTCACCTGCGGCCGGCGGGCGGTCGCGAGTGCCCTGGAAGCTGTCAATGAAGCGCTCCCGCATCTCATCGCAGGAGGAGATCGATCCTGCGGGGAGTTTCAGGAGCCAGGAGCATGCGCCGTCCTTGAGGGCCATGGGGAACCAGTTCGCCATAACCTTCTCGTCGCCGCTGGCCGCCTCGATGCTTAGCTCGTAGAGCTGCAGAAACTCAGCAGGGTTGGCTATGCCATCGTAGTGTGGAGGCAGGTCAGGCTTGAACTTCCCTGGCCAGACAATGCTGCGCAACTCCGGATTGAACATGCGGCACCCTGCTGTAGTCATGTGAGCCCGCCGTGGAGGTGGAGCCTGGTCTTGGTGCTTGATACGTCTCCAATGTATCTATAAATTGTGATTGTTCCATGCTATTCTATTACCTGTTTTGGATGTTTAATGGGCTTTACTATACACTTTTATATTATTTTTGGGGACTAACCTATTAACCGGAGGCCCAGTCCAAATTGTTGTTTTTTTGCCTATTTTAGTGTTTCGCAGAAAAGGAATATCAAACTGAGTCCAAACGGAATGAAACCTTCAGGAGAGTTATTTTCGGAATAAACGCAATCCAGGAGACTTGGAGTAGACGTCAAGGAAGCAACAAGGTGGCCACGAGGGTCCAGGGCATGCCCTACCCCCTGGGCACGCCCCCCACCCTTGTGGGCCCCTCGTGGCTCCCTTGACCGATTTCTTTCGCCTATATATACCCATATACCCCAGAAACATCCAGGAACACAATAGATTGGGATTTCCGCCGCTGCAAGCCTCTGTAGCCACCAAAAACCAATCGGGACCCTGTTCCGGCACCCTGTTGGAGGGGGATCCCTCACCGATGGCCATATTCATCATGCCGGCGCTCTCCATGACGAGGAGGGAGTAGTTCACCCTCGGGGCTGAGGGTATGTACCAGTAGCTATGTGTTTGATCTCTCTCTCTCTCTCTCTCTCTCTCTCTCTCTCTCTCGTGTTCTTGATATGGCACGATCTTGATGTATCGCGAGCTTTGCTATTATAGTTGGATCTTATGATGTTTCTCCCCCTCTACTCTCTTGTAATGGATTGAGTTTTCCCTTTGAAGTTATCTTATCGAATTGGGTCTTTAAGGTTTTGAGAACACTTGATGTATGTCTTTCATGTGCTTATCTGTGGTGACAATGGGATATTCACGTGATCTACTTGATGTACGTTTTGGTGGTCAACTTGCGGGTTCAGTGACCTTGTGAACTTATGCATAGGGGTTGGCACACGTTTTTGTCTTGACTCTTCGGTAGAAACTTTGGGGAAGTCTTTGAAGTACTTTGTGTTGGTTGAATAGATGAATCTGAGATTGTGTGATGCTTATCGTATAATCATGCCCATGGATACTTGAGGTGACATTGGAGTATCTAGGTGACATTAGGGTTTTGGTTGATTTGTGTCTTAAGGTGTTATTCTAGTACGAACTCTATGATAGATCGAACGGAAAGAATAGCTTCATGTTATTTTACTACGGCTTCTTGAATAGATTGATCGGAAAGGATAACTTTGAGGTGGTTTCATACCCTACAATAATCTCTTCGTTTGTTCTCCACTATTAGTGACTTTGGAGTGACTCTTTGTTGCATGTTGAGGGATAGTTATATGATCCAGTTATGTTATTATTGTGAGAGAACTTGCACTAGTGAAAGTATGAACCCTAGGCCTTGTTTCCTAGCATTGCAATACCATTCACGCTCACTTTTACCACTTGTTACCTTGCTGTTTTTATATTTTCAGATTACAAAAACCTATATCTATCATCCATGTTGCACTTGTATCACCATCTCTTCGCCGTACTAGTGCACCTATACAATTTACCATTGTATTGGGTCTGTTGGGGACACAAGAGACTCTTTTTTATTTGGTTGCAGGGTTGTTTGAGAGAGACCATCTTCATCCTACGCCTCCCATGGATTGATAAACCTTAGGTCATCCACTTGATGGAAATTTGCTACTGTCCTACAAACCTCTGCACTTGGAGGCCCAACAACGTCTACAAGAAGAAGGTTGTGTAGTAGACATCAAGCTCTTTTCTGGCGCCGTTGCCGGGGAGGTGAGTGCTTGAAGGTATATCTTCAGATCTTGCAATCGAATCTTTTTGTTTCTTGTTTTATCACTAGTTTAGTCGATAAAGAAAACTACAAAAAAGGAATTGAGTTTGCCTGATACACTTCATCTTTTTAATATCTTTCGTGAGAATGATGGAAAGGAAAATTGTGCTCAAGTGCTAGAAGAAGAAGCCTATACAATGTTTGGCACTAAATCTTTGAATGATGAGCATGATTGCAATGTTGTTAGTATGAACTCTTTGAATATCCATAGTACTAATGATGATTGCACTAGTCATGATGAAAATGTCCCTTATAAGCATGTCAACTTTTGTGGAGTGCATAGAGTTTGCAAGTACACTCCAAATAGGGAAGATAGATTTTTCAAGAGGCATAAGTATTTAGAAACTAAATGGTTGCAAGAGAGGCTAGAAGTTTGTGCTGAAAATTTAAAATTTCTTTGCCATCCTTGTAAACTTTGGAATGAACGTGATCATTTAAATATCCAATGCAAATTGTTTCATGATCGAATCGTGTCCAAAATTTGTGATGACTTGATTTCCCTTGCACATCATAATGAACTTAGTTTGCTTATGGGTTATGAAGAAATGAAATGTTTAACTAAGAATCTTCCTGAGTTTGTCCTTGATAAAGTTCTTGATTTTGATCTAGTGGAAATTTATATGTATTGTGCAATGAATTGCACTGAAAATCCTTATATTGCCAATTACATAAAATGAGGAAAACAAATAGAAGATGAAGAGAATACTAATGAAAGGGAAGAGATTTCCCAATATCCTCCTATTCTTTCTTACGATGAATCAGGTAACGAGGAGGAGCCTTCTATGCAACCAATCTCATTAATAAGAAGCTCAAAAAAGGGGGTTAAACCCACACATAATGTGAAGAAGAAAAAGAAAAGACGGAGAAGCAAAGGTAGAAAGGTATCCCTCCCAAATGATGTTGCTCCTATTACTCATTGTGATGATGATAATTGCTATACTACTGGTGCTATCCATACTATTAATGATGAGAGTGATTATGATTATGATATGAAAAGGCCCAAGCTTGGGAATGATATGTTTGATGAGAATGACATGTTTGAGAATATATTTGATGTAATTAATGTTTGTCCCAAGCTTGGGGATGCTATGTTTAATGAAGACGATATTTTTAGCCTCCCAAGTTTTGATGAGCAAATTTATTATGATGATAGAATGCCTCCTATTTATGATGATTATTGTGATGAAACTTATGCTATAAAAAGTAGTTATGATTATATTGTGATGATTATGATTATCCTTTTTCTGAACATTACTCTTTTAATATGGAAACAATTTATAGTATTCGGGTCTCTTATGATACTCCCACTATTCCGAATGAGAAGAATTTTGCTTATGTGGAGAGTAATAAAAATTCGATGCTTGTAGATCATGAAAAGAATGCTTTATGTGATGGTTATATTGTTGAAATCATTCATGATGCTACTGAAAATTATTATGAAGGAGGAACATATGCTTGTAGGAATTGCAATAATATCAAGTTTCCTCTCTATGTGTTGAAAATCTTGAAGCTATGCTTGTTTTGCCTTCCTATGCTAGTTGATTATTGTTCCCATAAGTTGTTTGCTCACAAAATCCCTATGCATAGCAAGTGGGTTAGACTTAAATGTGCTAGTCATATTCTTCATGATGCTCCCGTTATGTTTCAATTCCTTTCTTTCATGTGAGCATCATTGAAATCATCATGCCTAGCTAGGGGTGTTAAACGATAGCGCTTGTTGGGAGACAACCCAATTTTACTTTTGTCCTTTGCTTTTGCTCCTTTTTATTAATAAATAATTCATCTAGCCTCTATTTAGATGTGGTTTTATGTTTTAATTAGTGTTTGTGCCAAGTAGAACCTTTGGGAAGACTTAGGTGAAGTCTTTGTGATCTTGATGTAAAAAACAGAAATATTAGCGCGCACGAGAATAATTTTAATAAATCACAGAAACGCCATTTTTAGTTAATTATTTTTGCAGTAGATTAATAGTCAAATTTCCTAGGACTTGCTATTTTGGTAGGAATTTTAGAGTTCCAGAAGTATTCGAAAGTTATAGATTACTACAGACTGTTCTTTTTTTGACAGATTATGTTTTTTGTGTGCTGTTTGCTTATTTTGATGAATCTATGGCTAGTATCGGGGGGTATGAACCATAGAGAAGTTGAAATACAGTAGATTTAACACCAATATAAATAAAGAATGTGTTCATTACAATACCTTAAAGTGGTGGTTTGCTTTCTTGCACTAACGGAGCTTATGAGATTTCCTGTTGAGTTTTGTGTTGTGAAGTTTTCAAGTTTTGGGTAAAGATTTGATGGGCTATGGAATAAGGAGTGGCAAGAGCCTAAGCTTGGGATGCCCAAGGCACCCCAACGTAATTCAAGGACAACCAAAATACTAAGCTTGGGGATGCCCCGGAAGGCATCCCCTCTTTCGTGTTCGTTCATCGGTAACTTTACTTGGAGCTATATTTTTATTCACCACATGATATGTGTTTTGCTTGGAGCGTCATTTTATTTTATTTTATTTTATTTTGTTTTTCTTGATGTTTGAATAATATCCCAAGATATGAAATTCTTAAATGTCAGAGAGTCTTCACATATTTGCATAATTATTCGACTACTCATTGATCTTCACTTATATCTTTCAGAGTACTTTGTCATTTCTAGTGCTTCACTTATATCTTTTTAGAGCACGGTGGTGGTTTTATTTTGAAGAAATAGATGAACTCTAATTCTTCACTTATATTATTTTGAGAGTCCTTTAGAACAGCATGGCAATTTGCTTTACTTATGAATTTAGTCCTAATGTGATAGGCATCCAAGAGGGATATAATAAAAACTTTCATATAAAGTGCATTGAATACTATGAGAAGTTTGATTCCTTATGATTGTTTTGAGAGATGAGGATGGTGATATTAGAGTCATGCTAGTGGAGTAGTTGTGAATTTGAGAAATACTTGTGTTAAAAGTTTGTGATTCCCGTAGCATGCACGTATGGTGAACCGTTATGTGATGAAGTTGGAGCATGATTTATTTATTGATTGTGTTCCTTATGTGTGGAGGTCGGGATCGCGTGATGGTTAACTCCTACCAACCCTTCACCTAGGAGCATGCATGTAGTACTTTGTTTTGATAACTTGTAGATTTTTGCAATAAGTATATGAGTTCTTCATGAATAATGTTGAGTCCATGGATTATACACACTCTCACCCTTCCACCATTGCTAGCCTCTCTTGTGTCGCGCAACTTTCGCCAATACCATACACCCACCATATACCTTCCTCAAAACAGCCACCATACCTACCTATTATAGCATTTCCATTGCCATTCCGAGATATATTGCCATGCAACTTTCCACCGTTCTGTTATTTATGACACACATCATCATTGTCATATTGCTTTTGCATGATCATGTAGTTGACATCGTATTTGTGGCAAAGACACCATTCATAATTCTTTCATACATGTCACTCTTGATTCATTGCGTATCCCGGTACACCGCCGAAGGCATCCACATAGACTCATATTTTGTTCTAAGTATTGAGTTGTAATTCTTGAGTTGTAAGTAAATAAAAGTGTGATTATCTTCATTATTAGAGCATTGTCCCAAGTGAGGAAAGGATGATGGAGACTATGATTCCCCCATAAGTCGGGATGAGACTCCGGACTTTATGAAAACTAAAAGAGGCCAAAGAATCCCAAAAAAAGAGGCCAAAGAAGCCCACCAAAATTAAAAAAAAGAGAGAGAAAAAGAGAGAAGGGACAATGTTACTATCCTTTTCCACACTTGTACTTCAAAGTAGCACCATGATCTACATGATAGAGAGTCTCCTAAGTTGTCACTTTCATATACTAGTGGGAATTTTTCATTATAGAACCTGGCTTGTATATTCCAATGATGGGCTTCCTCAAAATGCCCCAGGTCTTCGTGAGCAAGCAAGTTGGATGCACACCCACTAGTTTCTTTTTGAGCTTTCATAAACTTATAGCTCTAGTGCATCCATTGCATGGCAATCCCTACTCACTCACATTGATATCAGTTAATGGGCATCTGGATAGCCCGTTGATACGCCTAGTTGATGTGAGACTATCTTCTCTTTTTTGTCTTCTCCACAACCACCATCCTATTCCACATATAGTGCTATGTGTCGGTGTCAAAACCGGCGGATCTCGGGTAGGGGGTCCCGAACTGGGTGTCTAAGGCTAATGGTAACAGGAGGGGGGAACACGATGTTTACCCATGTTCGGGCCCTCTCGATGGAGGTAATACCCTACTTCCTGCTTGATTAATCTTGATGATATGAGTATTACAAGAGTTGATCTACCACGAGATCGTAGAGGCTAAACCCTAGAAGCTAGCCTATGATTATGATTGTTCTTGTCCTATGGACTAAACCCTCTGGTTTATATAGACATCGGAGGGGGCTAGGCTTACATAGAGTCGGTTACAGAGAAGGATATTTACATATCCGAATTGCCAAGCTTGCTTTCCACGCAAAGGACAGTCCCATCCAGACACGGGAAGAAGTCTTCAATCTTGTATCTTCATAGTCCAACAGTCCGGCCAAAGTATATAGTCCAGCTGTCCGAGGACCCCCTAATCCTGGACTCCCTCAGTAGCCCCTGAACCAGGCTTCAATGACGATGAGTCCGGCGCGCAGATTTTCTTCGGCATTGCAAGGCGGGTTCCTTCTCCGAATACTCCATAAAAGATTTTGAACACGAGGATCGTGTCCGGCCCTGCAAAATAATTTCCACATACCATCGTAGGGAGCAGAATATTCCACAAATCCAATCTGCTGACAACTTTTCACAGCGTGACATCACGCCTTGGCCCGGTCATTATTCGAACCGTTTTTCTCAACCATCTACTGCACATATTGCGAGGCGGTTTCCTTGGCACGTCTTGTTGAAGCAGATATCATGTCCCTTTATCACGGGATTCTCATCAATGCGGGTGTGGGTAACCCAACCGTGCCATCAATCGTGGCGCTTGGGGAATAAGCGATTTTAACAGGCAAGTAGGGAGGCGCACAGTTTCTACCGCCTTTATAAAGAGATGGGGATTCCCCCTTTTCACCCACGCCTTCTTCTTTCTTCGCTCATCCATTCTCGCACGCTCGAGCTCCAGCGCCCAAGCTCTCACCTTCTCCGTAGAGCCATTCCAAACATGTCCGGAGTGGGAGGCAAGTTGATGGCCTCCTCCATTACGTAGGAGGACATTAAGAAGCTCCGGGAGGCCGGATACTTGACCGCAGACATCACGCACCGGCTCCCGGACGTAGGGCAGATCGTCCCTACTCCGGAACCCCACAAGAGGGTTGTGTTTCTTGCCCACTTTGTTCGCGGACTGGGATTTACTCTCCACCCATTTGTCCGCGGGCTCATGTTTTATTATGGGCTAGATTTCCATGATCTGGCCCCGAATTTCATCCTCAACATCTCAGCGTTTATCGTTGTGTGCGAGGCCTTCCTCCACATCGAGCCCCACTTCGGTCTTGTGGCTGAAGATCTTCAACGTGAAGCGGAAGATAGTGGTCGGCCAGCAAGCGGAGTGCGGAGGCGCTATGGTGGGCAAGATGCCCAACGCCACCTGGCTCGAAGGCTCCTATGTGGAGACCATGAAGGGGTGGAAATCGGGGTGGTTCTATATCACCGAGCCGCGTGACTCCAACTGGGCGGCGGCCCCCGAATTTCGATCAGGCATCCCCATGCGACTTACCTCCTGGAAAAGGAAGGGTTTTAGCCTGGGGTGAGCCAGCGGAGCTGACCGGACTCCAGAACAACATCAAGAATATGATAAACAAGAAAATTAAACTTGTCAACATGGTCCAGGTCATGTTCTTCCGCCGGATCCTCCCGTGTCAAAGACGGGCATTCAATATGTGGGAGTTCGACCCGGCCAAACACCAGACGCTGCGCGAGCTCTTTGACATGACGCACAAAGACATCTGGAAGGTGCTGTTCAAGGCCGCCGAGGTGCCTCCTCCCTTACAGAGGATCGTGGACTCAGCGCAAAGAGCCACGCCAATCCGGTAAGGTACCTGTATTTCACAAGATGAACTTTTCCAAGTATGTTCGTGGGAGGAATCTAAGCCTCCATGCTGATTTAACAGGACTGGGTAGCGACAGCGGAGCGGATCGATTGTCCAGCCCCGCTACCTGAAGATCCAACAACAGCTCTCTTAACGGAGATGCTATTTCTGGCATCCTACGAGGTGCTAGAGAAGATGGCCAAGAAGAAGGACACATGGACCAGGAAAGGTCTCCGACGCAAGGTGGTGTCAGACTCATCGTCCGAAGACACTGAGGCGCACTCCTCAAACAAAAACGAGGAGGAGGAAGAGGAAAAGCCTCCCCCCTAAACCGAGGGGGAGAAGAAAAGGAAGGCCGCCCCGCATGGGGAGGCCGAAGGGTCCAAGAAGGGAAGGACCCTCCCTCTGGACCACTCCACAACAGCCGCCTACAGCGACGAGGGGTGGCTGCCCAGGGACAAGCCCCTGGTGAAGTCGTAAGTATCCGGATACCATAATACTTCCAGAATCTTTTGGTTTATTGCTTCTTATCATGCTGAATATGATCGTGCAGTCCGTCCAAAGCCCGCATCGACTTATCCTCCTCGGATGGGCCTTTGAGTGCGTCGGCGATGAACAGCAACTCGCTCCCGACGTCCACCACCCCTCGGCCTGCGGACGACACCGAGGTGTTGTCTCAGAGGATACCAGGCCAGGGGGAGACCATTCTGGAGGCGCCCCAAGGAGAAATCCCCAAGGCCGGGCACATGGGGGGGAAGACCGCCATGGATTTTGATAGGGGGCCGCAGCAAGTTTCGCCCCCAGTCGGATACTACGCCGGAACCTCCAGTGGTTCCAGATTCAGGCAGGCAGCCCCTCGCTAAGGGGAGCGAGCCGCCTGTGCCGATGACCTTTGTCCATCGAGAGGCATCGGACAACTTGCTGGAAGCGCTTCAGGGCGCTTCCCTTGATGAAGAACACCGTACTCTTATGAGTACGGTGATTGCGAAGGTTCGGTCCGACAAAAGCGGATTGACCGAAGCCTGCGCCAGCCTCCTGATAGGCTTTGAGGTAACTAATAAAATTATGAGAAAATATCACAGTATAGACAGCAGCCCCTGATGCTCTGTTTGGTGTTCGGAAAGAAAGGCCGAATAGAAGATCAAATAACATCCTAGGAGTCTAATCATATTATGTCTATGTGAATAAGTAGGCATCGCTACTGGCCGCCGCCGCCCTTACTGCGGAGGTCTCCAGACTGAAACAGAGCCTCCGGACTACTTCACCACAGCCACCAATAGCGGCGAGGAGTGGGAGCCAAGGGATAAGCCCCTAGCTAAGTCATAAGTATCCGAACACAATAGTATTCCTGGTATGTTCACTTTATCGCTTTCTTATCATGCCAAACGTGCACATGCAGTTCGGCCAAATCCAACATCGAGATATCCTCCTCTTTGGAGGGATCTCTGGGTGCGTCGATGATGAACAATGATTTTCTTCCAACCGCCTCTCCCACCCGGCCCGTGGACGACACCGAGGTGTTGTCTCGAAGGATACCGGGCCAAGGGGAGACAGTTCAAGAGACGCCCCCAGACGAAATCCCAGTCGCCGGGAAAATGGGGGGAAGACCCCCATGGACCAACCGAATACGGCTCCGAAAACCCATATGGTTCCGGATCCAGGTAGGTAGCCTCTCTCTAAGGGGGGTGAGCCGCCTGTACCGATGACCTCTGTCCATCCAGAGGCAGCAGACAACTTGCTGGAAGCGCTTCGTGGTGCTTCCATTGATGAAGGTCACCGTACTGTTATGAGTACGGTGATTGAGAAGGTCAGGTCCGCCAAAAGCGGATTGATAGAAGCCTGTGCCAGCCTCCTAACAGACTTTGAGATAAGTAATGAAATTGTAAGAAAATATCATAGCATAGACAGCAGCCCCTGATGCTCTGTTTGGTGTTCGGAAAGAAAAGCCGAACTGAGGATCAATTTAATGTTCGTAGGAGTCTAACAAAAGGTGTCTTATGTGACTAAGCAGGCATCGCTGCTGGCCGCGGCTGCTCGTGCTGCGGAGGTCTCTGGACTAAAGCAGGACCTGGAGTGGACCGAAGGAGAGCTCGGCCTCGTGAAGAGGCAGCTCGAGGAAAGTCAAGGTAAGCAGTACCTTATTTATATATTTATAAAGGATAGATGGTTTTTACTGATAGATGCCTCATGAACTTTTATAGGGGGCATGACCGAAGTGGCAGCCCTGAAGAAGGCGATGGCCGAGGTCGTAGACAAAGCAGCCAAGGAACACGCCGAGCGCCAGAAGCAAGAGGCCCGGGTCAACGAGGTCCAGCTAGAGCTCCAGGATTTCGTTAAAAAATACGAGTCCTTGGAGCATGACTCTAAGACTCAAGAGTCCGAGCTTTCTAAGGCCCACCAGAGCGTGCAAGATGCTAAGGCCGAAGCCCAGAAGGCCCTCCAGGAGATCCAGGCGGCCAAGATGATTGGGGAAGGTAAGGCATTCATTATGCAAAGCAAGCATGTGAGGGAGACATTCCTTTTACTTACCCGAATTTGGAGTTCTCCAGGAGTATTTGCGGATCTACCTCGCAGCATATCTGATGCCACAGAGTTCTACCGAGCCGAAGAAGGGAGCTCAACAGAGAAGTTGTTCTGGTCTCAATATATCGGGACAGAACATCCGATGCCCTTGAGCGACCAGCTGAAGCAACTGGTCGAGTTGCACAAGGCAGCCGAGCTGGCCATGAAGGACCTCATAGTCCGGCTATGGCCTGCCGAGCCTTTGCCTAGCACCTACTTCGGTCTCGTGAATCGGCTCGTGAGTGCCTGCCCACGACTGGAGGTCATAAAATGGTCAGTTTGCATTGAAGGTGTGCGAATGGCTTTCGCCCACGCGAAAGTGCACTGGGCGAAAATGGATGCCAAAAAGCTGATGACCGAGGGGCCACCGAAGGGCAAGCAGCACCGCCGACCCAAAAAATATTATGACAGTGTCCTGAAGGGCTCCCGCCTTGTGGCGGAGCAATGTACAAAGGATGTAATCTTTGAATGAATACATACATTTTATCCTGTAATATGAAACAAGTTCATTTGCGCAATACGATGCTTGTTGATTTAAAATTTTACCTATTGTGTGGCCATTTACAAAATCTAAGAGTTGGCAAGTCGTCGGCTTCTGCCCCCCATGTAACTAGCACAGGGGTGTTTGGGATAAATCTAAACACTATTTATCCAAGTTTTTGGTCCTTTAAGGAGGTGTTTAGCGCAACGAACAAGGCAATCGGACTTATAAAGCTTTATCACCCTCACTTAGCCATAGAAGTTCTATAATTTTAAATTTTGGCGTAGCCCCTAGTATTCGGAAAACGAACTTGGGACGCTATACACGCCTAAATCGGACAAAAACCGACTCCTCGCGTGGAGCGGAAAAAATCTTTAAGGATTTGAGAACCTCTCACTACTAGAAAAAGGACTATAGCTAATATGAACATTAATGACGCACCACATATGTGGTGCGCCACTGCTACATAGCAGTGGCGCACCACGTGTAGGTACGCCATTAGTGTCCATATCACTAATGGCACACCACACCCATAGTGCGCCACTACTAACATTTTTTTTTAAAACTAGTAATGGCGCACCACACACTCTGTGCGCCACTACTAACATTTTTTTTACTTTTTTTAAAACTAGTAATGGTGCACCAGGGGATAGTGCGCCATTACTAGTTCAAACTAGTAATGGCGCACCACAACTAACAACCTTTTTTGCAAAACTAGTAATGGCGCACCACGTAACAGGTGTGCCATTAGTAACCAGGGTTACTAATGGCGCATTGTTAGGTGGTGAGCCATTACTAACTTTCTGAGGTGGCCAAAAAATTCACCAAATGCACCCCCCGGACTGCCTTTTCAGTTTCAAAAATAAATAAAAGAAAATGATAGAAATGTCAAAAAAATAAAAGAAAATAAGATTCTCATCTGATATGTGGTCTAGTTGTTAGCAAAATTTACAAACATGAATTTTTGACTTTTTTGCAAAATCTCTTGAGAATTTGTAAAATGGTCGTAACTTTTGCAGACGACCTCCGATGAAAAAGTTTTTTATATGAAAA
Source organism: Triticum timopheevii (assembly GCA_963921465.1). Lineage (NCBI taxonomy): Eukaryota > Viridiplantae > Streptophyta > Magnoliopsida > Poales > Poaceae > Triticum > Triticum timopheevii. The sequence goes on from OY997272.1 coordinate 177,946,069, forward strand.
ATCATCTACTCGAAAAGTTACATCCGAATTCAACCAGGGGAACCCCGTTGAAGATCTTTAGAATCCCCAAAAACCTAACAGAAAAAAGTTACGATGCTCTTAAGATCTGGAGGCAAAACAAAATCGAAAAAATAAAAAAATTAGTAGTGGCGCACCGTGGATGTGGTGCGCCATTAGTAATTTTCCCGCCTTCCAAATTCAAAAAAATAAACAAAGTTAGTAGTGGCGCACCATGGGTGTGGTGCACCGTTACTAGTTTTGAAATTTCAAAACTAGTAATGGCACACCACACCCATGGTGCGCCACTACTAAGTCTGTAACGCCACAACCACTATATATATTACCTCTTCTTCCTCTTCCTCCTCCCCTCCATCACTTCTTCCCTTTTCTATCTACCTCATCTTCCTCCTCCCCCCTCCATGCCCCTCCCTCCTCCTCATGGCTCTCCGACAACCTCCTCCTCCCTCCTCCTCACGGCTCTCCGACGACCTCCGACGACCTCCTCCTCATGGCTCTCCGACGACCTCCTCCTCATGGCTCTCCGGCGACCTCCTCCTCCCCCTCCTCCTCTCTGGTGACCTCCTCCTCCTCCTCACGGCTCTCCGGCGACCTCCTCCTCCTCCTCTCCGGCGACCTCCTCCTCCCTCCTCGCTCCTCCTCATGGTCTCTCCTCCCTCCTCCTCCTCCCTCTCTCCTCTCTCCTCCCTCCTCCTCCCTCCTCTCCTTCTCTCCTCTATCCTCCCTCCTCCTCCCTCCTCACCTCCCTCCTCTACTTCCAGCCACATGTGGAGCTCCCCGGCACAAAGAACGTACCAGATCCAGAACCAAATTCGAAAAAAATTGCGAAAAAAAATCAGCCCAAATCCAGATCCAAATTTCAAAATTTTAGTAGTGGCGCACCTGTTCATCTTACCAATGGTGCACCTGTTCATCTTACCAGTGGCACACATGTATGGTTAGTAATGGCGCACCAGCTGGTGCGCCACTACTATCTGGATTACTAATGGCGCACCAAAGGTTCGCCATTACTATTTGTTACTAGTGGCCTGATAATAGTGGCACACCATGGGTGCGCCACTAATAGCAAAAACAGGTGCGCCACTAACAGCCTTTTCTCTAGTAGTGTCTCGAACAGCGACCAGCTCTCGCCGCATCATGACAGTCAGTTTTTGGCTTTCTCTACTGAGGTGCTCATCCGAAAGAACCGGGACACAATCGCAGTAGTTCTCCCTGTGCCGCCTTAGCCAATAGAGCGGAACGTAAGGTAGCAAAACACGGGAGCTGGGCAAACCCAACTATTGACCCAAGACATGATTCGGAGATGATGCATATAATTCTATAATTTCGGGGTGCCGCACTGTCGAAAGTGTTCGGACTTTCCTTGCCATGTTATGGGGTATGCTGAAGCCCCTGGCAAACTGAACGTACCAAAATGTACAAATGTGATTTGTCTATACCTACTAATAAAGCAAGGTGCATTTCTCCAATTTTTTCATCCGTTCACCATTAAAAGATTTTTTTTCCTATCCAGGTGGTACTAAACTTTTTTCATCGTCTGTTAGCAAACGAAAAACTATTTCTGCAGAATTACATGCGTGGGACGCGCGAGCTATGGCCCAGTAAAGTCTGCCCAGTTTTCCCTGCCCATGCAGGAATAGAAATCATATTTTCCGCACAATGCGACGAATAGTTCAGTTACGCACACGGCGCCCAAGACTCGGCGGCCCATTCCTGTTTGTTCTGTTCCAATTTTTCCTTTTCTGTTTCTTTCTCTTTGTAGTTCCTGTTTATTTTTTATTTTTCCCATCCTATGTCTACTTTTCACTTTTTTCCCGAAATTTGAAATTTTCAAAAAATGTTTGCAATTTCAATTTTTATTCAAAATTTCGTAAAATGTTATGAATTAAAAAAAATTGTTCCTATACTAAAAAATGTTTGGATTTCTTTTGTCATGCCAATAATTGTTCAAAATTTGAAAAATACTCCCATTCTTCTAAAAACAAGTTCTTATTTTAAAAAAACAAGATTTTAAAAAATCATTTGACAAATGTTCCAAATTCATAAAATATATTTTTAACCATATGTGCAGAAATTAAAAATAATGTTTGCATTAAAGAAACACATTTTTCAAAATTCTTCCGAATTTTCAAAACATATTCCCATTTTCAAAAATTGTTCACAACCTAAAAAATAACCGTATTTTTTTTGTAAAGGTCCCTGTTTTAAGAAATTTATGTGAATTTCCAGAAATGTTCCATTCAAATATTTTGTTCTATCTTTGTCTTAAAATCTATGGAATTTTCAAAAAAATTGTTCGTAATTTGGAAGATTTTTCATGTTGCCTATTATATTCGGAAATTCATGTTATGAATTCCAAAATTGTGTTCATTATAAAAAAATTACAATTTTAAATTTTTTGTCATTCCGAATTTTAAAAATTATTCCAATTTTTTGAAAAAATATATATGTTTTTACCGAATTTGTTGAAGATTTAAAAAATGTTACAAATTTGAAAAATATTCTTCTTTTAGTGATATGTTGAGGAAGTTGAAAATGTTTTTTGGAATTAAAGACACATTTTCTAAATTTCTTCTATATGTTCAAAATATGTTCCCATTTTCCAAAATTGTAAACAAATTTAAAAAATATCGTACTTTATAAAATCTTCATGCTTTTAAGAAATGTTTTTGAATTTCAACAAATGTTCCGTTCAAAAATTTGTTCATGCTTTTTAAAATGTACGGAATTTTCAAAAAAATGTTCATAATTTGGAAAATTGTTCATGTTGCCAAGTATATTTGGCAGTTGATAGTAATCAATGTCTGAAAAGATTAAAAAATAAATAAATTTTTTTGAAGCGGACATTGCATTATATTCTTTAATGTTCACGCTGACCATTGGTTAGCAGGACGTGTTTGTTTGAGTGGCTAGCAACATGTGGTCGGTTCTTTAAGGTCGTGAGTTCGATCATTCCCATCCTGGGCCTGCTCAGCATCTGGCACATCGAGCTAAGTTGGCTTGTTCAGAATAAGGGGTACCATAAATTATTAACGGTGATAGCTTCCATATGCCAATAAAAAAAGAATATGCAGGTTAATTGTAATTCAAAGAAATTGTGGGCATGTGCCAATACAACAGAATCTACTGGTTTGGCTCTAATTAAAGGGTGCCATGCTGAACTAGAGAATACGATTATGTGGGGGTCTTGATCCATTCTTATATTGAGCTAGAGGCATGTAATTTAATTATCCCGTTGCAACGCACGGGCATGTGTGCTAGTAATAAATAAAACAGTCAAGGAAAAAAGAAATAAAGTAATAAGCTGACGCTGTAAGTTATTTTCCACTGTTATTTGAATGATATTTGAATGATATGTCAAGGCGTATGTATACAAGTAGTGCGATAACCAAACGGGACTATTTGACATGCCACAACCAAGAGCGAGCTACATGTGGGTTTGTAAAACAGGTATAGCGATCATTATCAGAGACCACCTAGGGATTCCCTTGTACGTCAAAGCTCCTTGCCTCCTTGGTGTTTATGTCCCGTGATGGGTCCGATAATCAAGTTATCGGAAGAGCCTCAAGAAGCTAGGGACCTGAAAGAAAGAAAAGGGTGAAGGTATACAGATCCTGGGACGGTTGAGCCGTGTTGTGGACCGCGTTCTAGCTGTGCCTCCGTCTATGCCCATAGTATTTTAAGTGCGTAATGATGTACACGCGACACGAATTTCACCGCTTGACTGGGACTAGGACGGAGGGCGAATTGCTAGGCGAGCTCTGGGCGGGCCGGATGATACTGTTGTAGAGTAATTCGGACTCGCTTGGCGGTGTCCGGGGGCTTTATTGCCGAATTGGAGGTCTGCCTAAGGAGGCTGCTCTGTACTTCTGCTGCGAGTGCTGCAGTGTGCTCCTCCGTACGGAGGGAGCGCTCTGTGTTTCCATTGACTTTTATAACCCCGCGAGGTCCGGGCATCTTGAGGTTGAGGTAGGCATAGTGCGGCACTGCATTGAATCTAGTGAATGCGGTTCGTCCGAGCAGTGCATGATAGCCACTACGGAAGGGGACGATATCGAAGATTAAATCCTCGCTTCAGAAGTTGTCCGGAGATCCGAAGACTACTTCTAGTATGATTGAGCCCGTGCAACAGGCCTCTACACCTACAGGGGTGTACTTCTTCACACATGTTTCCACCACTTAGCGTCTGCACATGACATGTGCTCGGCAGACTTCAAGTGAAAGCCGACGTGGGTGTAGACCACGACCTACCTAAACACTCAAGTCTCTAGTCCAGGTTTATCGCCTATTCAGGTTCCATCCGCAGGGAGTCCGGCCGAGGTTTCCACATACGGCCCCGAATGATGTGTACAGGGTTCCGCGACACCAAGCGCGCGCCCGGCATACCCGACCACGTGCCTACTGTTGGGGAACGTAGTAATTTCAAAAAAATTGCTACGCACACGCAAGATCATGGTGATGCATAGCAACGAGAGGGGAGAGTGTTGTCCACGTACCCTCATAGACCAAAAGTGGAAGCATTAGAACAACGCGGTTGATGTAGTCGTACGTCTTCATGATCCGACCGATCCAAGTACCGAACGTACGACACCTCCGAGTTCAGCACACGTTCAGCTCGATGACAATCCCCGGACTCCGATCCAGCAGGGTGTCGGGGATGAGTTCCTTCAGCACGATGGCGTGGTGACGGTGATGATGTTCTACCGACGCAGGGCTTCGCCTAAGCACCGCTACGATATGACCGAGGTGGAATAAGGTGGAGGGGGCACCGCACACGGCTAAGGAACGATCATGAAGATCAACTTGTGTGTCTAGAGGTGCCCCCCTGCCCCCGTATATAAAGGAGCCAAGGGGGAGGGGGCGGCCGGCCAAGGAGGGCACGCCAAGGGGGAGTCCTACTCCCACCGGGTGTAGGACTCCCTTCTTTCCTAGTTGGAGAAGGAGAAGGGGGAAGGAGGAGGAAGAGGGGAAGGAAAGGGGGGCGCCGCCCCCCTCTCCTTGTCCTACTCAGACTAGGGAGGGGAGGGGGCGCAGCCCACCCCTTGCCTCCCTCTTCCTCTCCACTAGGGCCCATGTAGGCCCATTAAGCCCCCGGGGGGTTCCGGTAACCTCCCGGTACTCTGGTAAAATCCCGATTTCACCCGGAACACTTCCGATATCCAAATATAGGCTTCCAATATATCAATCTTTATGTCTCGACCATTTTGAGACTCCTCGTCATGTCCGTGATCACATACGGGACTCCTAACAACCTTCGGTACATCAAAAACTATAAACTCATAATAAAACTGTCATTGTAACGTTAAGCGTGCGGACCCTACGGGTTCGAGAACTATGTAGACATGACCTAGAACTGTTTCCGGTCAATAACCAATAGAGGAACCTAGATGCTCATATTGGCTCCTACATATTCTACGGAGATCTTTATTGGTCAAACCGCATAACAACATACGTTGTTCCCTTTGTCATCGGTATGTTACTTGCCCGAGATTCGATCGTCGGTATCCAATACCTAGTTCAATCTCGTTACCGGCAAGTCTCTTTACTCGTTACTTAATGCATCATTCCGTAACTAACTCATTAGCTACATTGCTTGCAAGGCTTATAGTGATGTGCATTACCGAGAGGGCCCAAAGATACTTCTCCGACAATCGGAGTGATAAAACCTAATATCGAAATACACCAACTCAACATGTACCTTTGGAGACACCTGTGGAGCTCCTTTATAATCACCCAGTTACGTTGTGACGTTTGGTAGCACACAAAGTGTTCCTCCGGTAAACTGGAGTTGCATAATCTCATAGTTATAGGAACATTGTATAAGTCATGAAGAAAGCAATAGCAACATACTAAACGATCAAGTGCTAAGCTAACGGAATGGGTCAAGTCAATCACATCATTCTCCTAATGATGTGATCACTTTAATCAAATGACAACTCATGTCTATGGTTAGGAAACATAACCATCTTTGATTAATGAGCTAGTCAAGTAGAGGCATACTAGTGACATTATGTTTGTCTATGTATTCACACATGTATCATGTTTCCGGTTAATGCAATTATAGCATGAATAATAAACATTTATCATGATATGAGGAAATAAATAATAACTTTATTATTGCCTCTAGGGCATATTTCCTTTAGTCTCCCACTTGCACTAGAGTCAATAATCTAGATTACACAGTAATGATTCTAACACCCATGGAGTCTTGGTGCTGATCATGTTTTGCTCGTGAAAGAGGCTTAGTCAATGGGTCTGCAACATTCAGATCCATATGTATCTTGCAAATCTCTATGTCTCCCACCTGGACTTGGTCCCGGATGGAATTGAAGCATCTCTTGATGTGCTTGGTCCTCTTGTGAAATCTGGATTCCTTTGCAAAGGCAATTGCACCAGTATTGTCACAGAAGATCTTCATTGGTCCTGATGCACTAGGTATGACACCTAGATCAGAAATGAACTCCTTCATCTAGACTCCTTCATTTGCTGCTTCCGAAGCAGCTATGTACTCCGCTTCGCATGTAGATCCTGCCATGACGCTTTGTTTGGAACTGCACCAACTTACAGCTCCACCATTTAATAAAAACACGTATCCGGTTTGTGATTTAGAATCGTCCGGATCAGTGTCAAAGCTTGCATCGACGTAACCATTTACGACTAGCTCTTTGTCACCTCCATAAACGAGAAACATATCCTTAGTCCTTTTCAGGTATTTCAGGATATTCTTGATAGCTGTCCAGTGATCCACTTGTAGATTACTTTGGTACCTCCCTGCTAAACTTATTGCTAAGCATACATCAGGTCTGGTACACAGCATTGCATACATGATAGAGCCTATGGCTGAAGCATAGGGAACATCTTTCATTTTCTCTCTATCTTCTGTTGTGGTCGGGCATTGAGTCTGACTCAACTTCACACCTTGTAATACTGGCAAGAACCCTTTCTTTGCCTGATCCATTTTGAACTTTTTCAAAACTTTATCAAGGTATGTGATTTGTGAAAGTCCAACTAAGCGTCTTGATCTATCTCTATAGATCCTGAAGCCCAATATGTAAGCAGCTTCACCGAGGTCTTTCATTGAAAAACTTTTATTCAAGTATCCCTTTGTGCTATCCAGAAATTCTATATCATTTCCAATTAACAATATGTCATCTACATATAATATCAGAAATGCTACAGAGCTCCCACTCACTTTCTTGTAAATATAGGCTTCTCCAAAAGTCTGTATAAAACCATATGCTTTGATCACACTATCAAAGCGTTTATTCCAACTCTGAGATGCTTGCACCAGTCCATAAATGGATCGCTGGAGCTTGCACACTTTGTTAGCACCTTTTGGATCGACAAAACCTTCCGGTTGCATCATATACAACTCTTCTTCCAGAAATCCATTCAGGAATGCAGTTTTGACATCCATCTGCCCAATTTCATAATCATAAAATGCGGCAATTGCTAACATGATTCGGACAGACTTAAGCATCGCTACGGGTGAGAAAGTCTCATCGTAGTCAACCCCTTGAACTTGTCGAAAACCTTTCGCAACAAGTCGAGCTTTGAAGACGGTTACATTACCATCAGTGTCAGTCTTCTTCTTAAAGATCCATTTATTCTCGATGGCTTGCCGATCATCGGGCAAGTCAACCAAAGTCCATACTTTGTTCTCATACATGGATCCCATCTCAGATTTCATGGCTTCAAGCCATTTTGCGGAATCTGGCTCATCATCGCTTCCTCATAGTTCGTAGGTTCGCCATGGTCAAGTAACATGACTTCCAGAATAGGATTACCATATCACTCTGGTGTGGATCTTACTCTAGTAGACCTACGAGGTTCAGTAGTAAATTGATATGAAGTTTCATGATCAATATCATTAGCTTCCTCACTGATTGGCGTAGTTGTCACAGGAACCGGTTCTTGTGATGAACTACTTTCCAATAAGGGAGCAAGTATGATACGTCCATTTTGCATCATGCTTTTATATCCATATTTATTGCATTATGGGCTATTATTTCATGTTATGTCACAATACTTATGGCTATTCTCTCTTATTTTACAAGGTTTACCATGAAGAGGGGGAATGCCGGCGGCTGGAATTCTGGCTGGAAAAGGAGCAAATATTGGAGACCTATTCTGCGTAACTCCAAAAGCCCTGAAACTCCACGGAATATCTTAAACTAAATAAAGAAAAATCGTCACCAAAGATGAAGTCCAGGGGGCCCACACCCTGCTCACGAGGGTGGGGGGCGCGCCCCTCCCCCCTAGGCGCGCCCCCTACCTCGTGGGCCCCCTGGTGGCTCTCCGACGCCCATCTTCTCCTATATGAACTCTTTCAATGAGAAAAAAAATAAGAAGCAACCTTTCTGGATGAGACTCCGCCGCCACGAGGCGGAACCTTGGCGGAACCAATCTAGGGCTCCGGCAGAGCTGTTCTGCCGGGGACACTTCCCTCCGGGAGGGGGAAATCATCACCATCGTCATCACCAACGCTCCTCTCATCGGGAGAGGGCAATCTCCATCAACATCTTCACCAGCGCCATCTCATCTCCAAACCCTAGTTCATCTCTTGTATCCAATTCTTGTCTCCAAGTCCGGGATTGGTGCTGGTAGGTTGCTAGTAGTGGTTATTACTCCTTGTAGTTGATGCTAGTTGGTTTAATTGGTGGAAGATCATATGTTCAGATCCTTTATGCACATTATATCCCCTCTGATTATGAACATGAATATGCTTTGTGAGTAGTTACGTTTGTTCCTGAGGACAAGGGCGAAGTCTTGCTATTAGTAGTCATGTGAATTTGGTATTCGTTCGATATTTTGATAAGATGTATGTTGTCTAACCTCTAGTGGTGTTATGTGAACGTCGACTACATAACACTTCACCATTATTTGGGCCTAGAGGAAGGCATTGGGAAATAATAAGTAGATGATGGGTTGCTAGAGTGACAGAAGCTTAAACCCTAGTTTATGCGTTGCTTCGTAAGGGGATGATTTGGACCCATATGTTTCATGCTATGGTTAGGTTTACCTTAATACTTTTGTTGTAGTTGCGGATGCTTGCAATAGAGGTTAATCATAAGTGGGATGCTTGTTCAAGTAAGAACAGCACCCAAGCACCAGTCCACCCACATATCAAATTATCAAAGTACCGAACGTGAATCATATGAGCGTGATGAAAACTAGCTTGACGATATTCCCATGTGTCCTTGGGAGCGCTTTTCCTATTATAAGAGTTTGTTACGGCTTGTCCTTTGCTACAAAAAGGATTGGGCCACCTTGCTGCACTTTATTTACTTTTTTACTTGTTGCTCGTTACAATTTATCTTATCACAAAACTATCTGTTATCACTTATTTCAGTACTTGCAGAGAATACCTTGCTGAAAACTGCTTATCATTTCCTTCTGCTCCTCGTTGGGTTCGACACTCTTACTCATTGAAAGGACTACGATAGATCCCCTATACTAGTGGGTCATCAAGACTCTTTTCTGGCGCCGTTGCCAGGGAGTGTAGCGCCTTTGGTAAGTGGAATTTGGTAAGGAAAAATTTATATACTGTGCTGAAATTTTCTGTCACTTGTTACTATGGAAACTGAATCTCTGAGGGGCTTGTTCGGGGTATCTTCACCCCGTCCAGTAGAGCAAAGAGTTGCTCCTCAACCTACTGAACCTATTGAAAATGAAACTCCTTTCGAATTTCCTTCAGGTATTATGGAAAAACTGTTGGCTAATACTTTTATAGGAGATGGAACAAAGCATCCTGACGAGCATCTACGCTATTTGGATGATATTTGTGGATTATTTAAGCTTGCAGGTATACCCGATGATGTTGTTAAGAAGAAGGCTTTCCCTTTATCTTTGAAGGGAGACGCATCGACATGGTATAGGCTATGTGATGATACGAGATCATGGAACTATAAAAGAGTGAAATTGGAATTTCATCAAAAGTATTACCCTATGCATCTTGTTCATCGTGATCGCCATTATATATATAATTTTTGGCCTCGTGAAGGAGAAAGCATCGCTCAAGCTTGGGGGAGGCTTAAATCAATGTTATATTCATGCCCCAATCATGAGCTCTCAAAATTGACAATTCTCCAGAACTTTTATGCTCGGCTTTCTCATAATAATCAAACCATGCTCGACACTTCTTGTGCTGGCTCCTTTATGATGAAGACTATTGAATTCAGATGGAATTTATTGGATAGAATTAAACACAACTCTGAAGATTGGGACCTCGACGAAGGTAAGGAGTCAGGTATGAAACCTAAGTTTGATTGTGTTAAGTCTTTTATGGATACCGATATTTTCCGTAAGTTTAGCACTAAATATGGACTTGACTCTGAGATAGTAGCTTCTTTCTGCGAATCTTTCGCTACTTATGTTGATCTCCCCAAGGAGAAGTGGTTTAAATATCATCCTCCCATAGAAGTAAAAGTAGCTGGACCTATTAAAGTTGAAGAAGAGACTATCACTTATAATGATCCTATTGTTCCCACCTCTTATGTTGAGAAACCACCTTTCCCTGCTAGAGTAAAGGATCATGCTAAAGCTTCAACTGTTGTTCATAAAAGCAATACTACAACTTTTACACCTCCTGAGCAAGTCAAAGTAGAACCTAATATTGCTATTGTTAAAGATCTCTTGTCCGATAATATTGATGGGCATGTCATTGAATTCTCAGGTGAAACTGCTAGAATTGCTAAACCCTGTGATAGAGATAAACATAGACCTATGGTAGGCGTGCCTGTTATTTCTGTTAAAATAGGAGATCATTGTTATCATGGCTTATGTGATATGGGTTCTAGTGCTAGTGTTATACCCATTGACTTATATAAAGAAATTATGCATGATATCGCACCTGCTGAGTTAGAAGATATTGATGTTACAATTAAACTTGCCAATAGAGATACTATATCTGCAATGGGAATTGTTAGAGATGTTGAAGTCTTGTGTGGGAAAACCAAATATCCCGCTGATTTTCTTGTTCTTGGTTCTCCACAAGATAGCTTTTGTCCCATTATATTTGGTAGACCCTTCTTGAATACTGTTAATGCTAAGATAGACTGCGAAAAGAATGTTGTTACTATTGGCTTGGATGATATGGTTCATGAGTTTAATTTCTCTAAATTTAGTAAACAACATCGTGAGGAAGAGTTGCCTAGTAAGGATGAAATTATTGGTCTTGCTTCTATTGTTGTACCTCCTAGTGATCCTTTAGAACATTATTTGCTAGACCATGAAAATGAGATGTTCATGAATGAAAGAAGGGAAATAGATGAAGTATTCTTTAAACAAGAACCTATTCTGAAACACAATTTGCCTGTTGAAATCCTAGGGGATCCTCCTCCACCCAAGGGTGATCCTGTGTTTGAGCTTAAACCATTGCCTGATAATCTTAAATATGCTTATCTTGATGAAAAGAAAATATATCCTGTTATTATTAGCGCTAACCTTTCAGAGCATGAAGAAGAAAAATTATTGAACACTCTAAAGAAGCACTGTGCTGCTATTGGATATACTCTGGATGATCTTAAGGGCATCAGTCCCACTCTATGTCAACATAAAATAAATTTGGAAGCGGATGCCAAACCAGTTCGTGATCCTCAACGACGTTTGAATCCTAAAATTAAAGAAGTGGTAAGAAAAGAAATACTCAAGCTTCTGGAGGCAGGTATAATTTATCCCGTTGCTGATAGTCAGTGGGTAAGTCCTGTCCATTGTGTCCCTAAGATGGGAGGTATTACTTTTGTCCCTAATGATAAAGATGAATTGATACCACAAAGAATTATCACAGGTTATAGGATGGTAATTGATTTCCGCAAATTAAATAAAGCTACTAAGAAAGATCATTACCCCTTACCTTTTATTGATCAAATGCTAGAAAGATTATGAAAACATACACATTATTGCTTTCTAGATTGTTATTCTGGTTTCTCTCAAATACCTGTGTCAGCTAAAGATCAATCAAAGACTACTTTTACATGCCCTTTTGGTACTTTTGCTTATAGACGTATGCCTTTTGGTTTATGTAATGCACCTGCTACCTTTCAAAGATGCATGATGGCTATATTCTCTGATTTTTGTGAAAAGATTTGTGAGGTTTTCATGGACGACTTTTCCGTCTATGGTTCCTCTTTTGATGATTGCTCGAGCAATCTTGATCGAGTTTTGCAGAGATGTGAAGAAACTAATCTTGTCTTGAATTGGGAAAAGTGCCACTTTATGGTTAATGAAGGTATTGTCTTGGGGCACAAAGTTTCTGAAAAAGGTATTGAAGTTGATAAAGCCAAGGTTGATGCTATTGAAAAGATGCCATGTCCCAAGGACATCAAAGGTATAAGAAGCTTCCTTGGTCACGCCGGATTTTATAGGAGGTTCATCAAGGACTTCTCAAAAATCTCTCGGCCTCTGACTAATTTATTACAAAAAGATGTACCATTTGTCTTTGATGATGATTGTGTAGAAGCATTTGAAATACTTAAGATAGCATTAGTCTCTGCACCTGTTGTTCAGCCACCTGATTGGAATTTACCCTTTGAAATTATGTGTGATGCTAGTGATTATGCTGTAGGTGTTGTTCTATGGCAAAGAGTTGATAAGAAGTTAAATGTTATCCATTATGCTAGTAAGACTCTAGACAATGCTCAAAGAAATTATGCTACTACCAAAAAGGAATTTTTTGCGGTTGTATTTGCTTGTGATAAATTCAGACCCTATATTGTTGATTCTAAAGTAACTATTCACACCGATCATGCTGCTATTAAATATCTTATGGAAAAGAAAGATGCAAAACCTAGACTCATTAGATGGGTTCTCTTGCTTCAAGAATTTGATTTGCATATTGTTGATAGAAAAGGAGCTGAGAACCCAGTTGCAGACAACTTGTCTAGGCTAGAGAATGTTCTTGCTGACCCACTACCTATTGATGATAACTTTCCTGATGAGCAATTAAATGTCATAAGTACTTCTCGTAGCACTCCATGGTATGCTGATTATGCTAATTATATTGTTGCTAAATTTATACCACCTAGCTTCACATACCAACAAAAGAAGAAGTTCTTTTATGATTTGAGACATTACTTTTGGGATGACCCACATCTTTATAAAGAAGGAGTAGATGGTGTTATTAGATGTTGTGTACCTGAGCATGAACAGGAACAGATCCTACGCAAGTGTCACTCCGAAGCTTATGGAGGACACCACGCTGGAGATAGAACTGCACATAAGGTATTGCAATCTGGTTTTTATTGGCCTACTCTCTTCAAGGATGCCCGTAAGTTTGTTTTGTCTTGTGATGAATGTCAAAGAATTGGTAATATTAGTAGACATCAAGAAATGCCTATGAATTATTCACTTGTTATTGAACCATTTGATGTTTGGGGCTTTGATTATATGGGACCTTTTCCTGCCTCTAATGTATATACACATATTTTAGTTGCTATTGATTACGTTACTAAGTGGGTAGAAGCTATTCCAACTAGTGGTGTTGATCATAACACTTCTATTAAAATGCTTAAGGAAGTAATTTTTCCAAGGTTTGGAGTCCCTAGATACTTAATGATTGATGGTGGTTCACACTTTATTCATGGTGCTTTCCGTAAGATGCTTGCTAAATACGATGTTAATCATAGAATTGCATCTCCTTATCACCCGCAGTCTTGTGGTCAGGTAGAATTGAGCAATAGAGAGCTCAAATTAATTTTGCAAAAGACTGTCAATAGGTCTAGAAAGAATTGGTCCAAAAAACTGAATGATGCATTATGGGCCTATAGAACTGCGTACAAAAATCCTATGGGTATGTATCCGTATAAAATGGTTTACGGAAAAGCATGTCATTTACCTCTTGAACTAGAACATAAGGCATATTGGGCTATCAAAGAGCTCAATTATGACTTCAAACTTGCCGGTGAGAAGAGGTTGTTTGATATTAGCTCACTTGATGAATGGAGAACCCAAGCTTATGAAAATGCCAAGCTGTTTAAAGAAAAAGTTAAAAGGTGGCATGATAAAAGGTTACAAAAGCGTGAGTTTAATGTAGGTGACTATGTATTGCTATACAACTCTTGTTTAAGATTTTTTGCAGGAAAACTTCTCTCCAAATGGGAAGGTCCTTACGTTATCGAGGAGGTCTATCGTTCCGGTGCCATAAAAATCAACAACTTCGCAGGCACAAATCCGAAGGTGGTAAACGGTCAAAGAATCAAACATTATATCTCAGGTAATCCCATAAATGTTGAAACCAATATTATTGAAACCGTAACCCCGGAGGAATACATAAGGGACACTTTCCAGAACGTTCCAGACTCCGAAAAGGAATAGGTATGTGGTACGGTAAGTAAACCGACCCCAAAACAATTTTTGAAGCAATATTTCTCTGTTTTGGAATATTTAGAAAAATAGAAAAATAAGTAGCAGTCCGGGGAGGACACGAGGCCTCCACGAGGGTGGAGGGCGCGCCCTACCCCCCTGGGCGCGCCCCCTACCTCGTGAGCACCCCGTGTGCCCTCCGGACTCCGTTTTCTTGCATGATACGTATTTTGGTCGGTAGAAATTCATTATATATTCTCCCAAAGGTTTTGACGACCGTATCATGCAAATATCCTCTGTTTTCATTTCGAACTATTTCCGTTGCAGATTTGAGGATTCCGGAGACTCGATCATCCTTATATGAGGGTGAGCCTATGCCATGGAAAGTGGACGACAAGCTTCCATCATCAACAACACCTCCACCGCCAACAACAAAGAAGGAGATATAATCACATGGGTATGGGCACTCCCCTTGGTAACTGCCAAGCTTGGGGGAGGTGCCCCGGTATCGTATCACCATCACAACTCCTATCTTTACCGTTTTTCTTAGTTCGATCCTATTAGTAGTATCTTGATTTAGTAGAATAAAGTCATGGCACAATCTAGTTTTGAGTTTTGCTTTATGATCCCTCTATGCAATCGAGTTCGTGAGCTATATATAATAAAGATTAGTGTTGAGTCAAGGGCTTGATTACTTTGCCATGATCTTGGGTGAATAAAGAAAAGAATAAAAAGAAACAAAGAGTTTATATTGATCTTAGTGAAAGTAATGACTCCAAATAGAAAGAGTATGATGATTAAAAGTTGTTGGGAGTTGGCAAATATAGCTTTGGTCATCATTGCAATTAATAGGAAGTAATAAGGAGAGAGAGGTTTCACATATAGATGTATTATCATTGACATCTTTTATGATTGGGAGCACTCACTAAAATATGACATGCTAAAGAGTTGACGTTGGACAAGGAAGACAATCTAATGAGTTATGTTTTCTTACATCTGAGATAAAGTATGTTGTCATGGTTCCTCTACCGTGTTGAGCTTGCCTTTCGCCCTCATGCTAGCCAAATTCTCAGCACTAAGTAGAAATACTACTTGTGCTTCCAAATACCCTTAAACCAGTTTAGCCATGAGAGTCCACCATATCTACCTATGGATTGAGTAAGATCCTTCAAGTAAGTTGTCATCGGTGCAAGCAATAAAAACTGCTCTTTAAATATGCATGACTTATTAGTGCAGAGAAATAAGCTTTGTACGAACTTGTTGTGGACGCAATAAAAGCGACGGACTGCATAATAAAGGTTCACATACAAGGGGCAATATAAAGTGACATTCTTTTGCATTAAGATTTTGTGCATCCAACCATAAAAGCGCATGGCAACCTCTGCTTCCCTCTGCGAAGGGCCTATCTTTTATTATTATCCTGTACTTTATGCAAGAGTCACGGTGATCTTCACCTTTCCTTTTTCATTTTATCCTTTGGCAAGCTCAGCATGTTGGAAAGAACATGATATATATATCTAATTGGATGTGGGGGAGCATGAATTATTATTGTTGACATTACCCTTGAGGTAAAAGGTTGTGGGGTAAAACTACAAGCCCCTATCTTTCTCTGTGTCCGATTAGAACTCCGTAACCACAGGTATCGCGTGAGTGTTAGCAATTATGAAGGACTAAGTGATAGTTGAGTATGTGGGCTTGCTTTTAAGCTCTGACATAGACTCTTTCTGATGTTATGATAAATTGCAATTGCTTCAATGACTAAGGGTATAATTTGTTGGTGCTCAATAAGGTTTATGATTCATACTTTGGCTTTGTGAAAAGATCATCACTTGAACATAAGTAATCATATGACAAATCTATATATGTTGTTGTTATGAAAATAATCATGATGCCTTCATGTCTGTATTTTATTTGTATCGACGCCTCTACTTATAAACATGAGGACATATTTATTGTTATCGGCTTTTCGCTCGAGGACAAGCGAGGTCTAAGCTTGGGGGAGTTGATACGTCCATTTTGCATCATGCTTTTATATCGATATTTATTGCATTATGGGCTGTTATTTCACGTTATGTCACAATACTTATGGCTATTCTCTCTTATTTTACAAGGTTGACCATGAAGAGGGGGAACGCCGGCAGCTGGAATTCTGGCTGGAAAAGGAGCAAATATTGGAGACCTACTCTGCGCAACTCCAAAAGTCCTGAAACTCCACGGAATATCTTAAAATAAATAAAGAAAAATCTTCGCCAAAGATGAAGGCCAGGGGGCCCACACCCTGCTCACGAGGGTGGGGGGCGCGCCCCTCCCCCCTGGGCGCACTCCCCTACCTCGTGGGCCCCCTGGTGGCTCTCCGACGCCCATCTTCTCCTATATGAAGTCTTTCGATGAGAAAAAAATAAGAATCAACCTTTCGGGACGAGACTCCGCCGCCACGAGGCGGAACCTTGGCGGAACCAATCCAGGGCTCCGGCAGAGCTGTTCTGCCGGGGACACTTCCCTCCGGGAGGGGGAAATCATCACCATCGTCATAACCAACGCTCCTCTCATCGGGAGAGGGCAATCTCCATCAACATCTTCACCAGCACCATCTCATCTCCAAACCCTAGTTCATCTCTTGTATCCAATTCTTGTCTCCAAGTCCAGGATTGGTGCTAGTAGCTTGCTAATAGTGTTGATTAATCCTTGTAGTTGATGCTAGTTGGTTTAATTGGTGGAAGATCATATGTTCAGATCCTTTATGCACATTATATCCCCTCTGATTATGAACATGAATATGCTTTGTGAGTAGTTACGTTTGTTCCTAAGGACAAGGGAGAAGTCTTGCTATTAGTAGTCATGTGAATTTGGTATTCGTTCGATATTTTGATAAGATGTATGTTGTCTAACCTCTAGTGGAGTTATGTGAACGTCGACTGCATAACAATTCACCATTATTTGGGCCTAGAGGAAGGCATTTGGAAGTAATAAGTAGATGATGGGTTGCTAGAGTGACGGAAGCTTAAACCCTAGTTTATGTGTTGCTTCGTAAGGGGCTGATTTGGATCCATATGTTTCATGCTATGGTTAGATTTACCTTAATACTTTTGTTGTAGTTGCAGATGCTTGCAATAGAGGTTAATCATAAGTGGGATGCTTGTTCAAGTAAGAACAACACCCAAGCACCGGTCCACCCACATATCAAATTATCAAAGTACCGAACGCGAATCATATGAGCATGATGAAAACTAGCTTGACGATATTCCCATGTGTCCTCGGGAGCGCTTTTCCTATTATAAGAGTATGTTCTGGCTTGTCCTTTGCTACAAAAAGGATTGGGCCACCTTGCTGCACTTTATTTACTTTTGTTACTTGTTGCTCGTTACAATTTATTTTATCACAAATCTATCTGTTATCACTTATTTCAGTACTTGCAGAGAATACCTTGCTGAATGCTTATCATTTCCTTCTGCTCCTCGTTGGGTTCGACACTCTTACTTATCGAAAGGACTACGATAGATCCCCTATACTTGTGGGTTATCAAGGTACAGTTACCTCATCAAGTTCTACTTTCCTCCCACTCACTTCTTTCGAGAGAAACTCCTTCTCTAGAAAGGATCCGAGTTTAGCAACAAAAATCTTGCCCTCAGATCTGTGATAGAAGGTGTACCCAATAGTCTCTTTTGGGTATCCTATGAAGACACATTTCTCCGATTTGGGTTCGAGCTTATCTGGTTTAAGTTTCTTCACATAAGCATCGCAGCCCCAAACTTTAAGAAACGACCACTTTGGTTTCTTGCCAAACCACAGTTCATAAGGCGTCGTCTCAACGGATTTTGATGGTGCCCTATTTAACGTGAATGCGGCCATCTCTAAAGCATAACCCCAAAATGATAGCGGTAAATCAGT
Organism: Triticum timopheevii; assembly: GCA_963921465.1. NCBI lineage: Eukaryota > Viridiplantae > Streptophyta > Magnoliopsida > Poales > Poaceae > Triticum > Triticum timopheevii. The sequence goes on from OY997272.1 coordinate 177,964,276, forward strand.
AAGAGACATCATAGATCGCACCATATCTAGTAAAGTACAATTATGACGTTTGGACACACCATTTTGTTGTGGTGTTCCGGGTGGCGTGAGTTGCGAAACTATTCCGCATGGCTTCAAATGTAAACCAAACTCGTAACTCAAATATTCTCCTCCACGATCAGATCGTAGAAATTTATTTTCTTGTTACAATGATTTTCCACTTCACTCTGAAATTCTTTGAACTTTTCAAATGTTTTAGACTTGTGTTTCATCAAGTAGATATATCCATATCTTCTCAAATCATCTATAAAGGTGAGAAAATAACGATACCCGCCGCGAGCCTCAATATTTATTGGACCACATACATCAGTATGTATGATTTCCAATAAATCAGTTGCTCACTCCATAGTTCCGGAGAACGGCGTTTTAGTCATCTTGCCCATGAGGCACGGTTCGCAAGTACCAAGTGATTCATAATCAAGTGATTCCAGAAGTCCATCAGTATGGAGTTTCTTCATGTGTTTTACACTGATATGACCTAAATGGCAGTGCCACAAATAAGTTGCACTATCATTATCAACTCTGCATCTTTTGGCTTTAACATTATGAATATGTGTATCACTACTATCGAGATAAAATAAAAATAGACCACTCTTCAAGGGTGCATGACCATAAAAGATATTACTCATATAAATAGAATAACCATTATTCTCTGATTTAAATGAATAACCGTCTCGCATTAAAGAAGATCCAGATATAATGTTCATGCTCAACGCTGGCACCAAATAACAATTATTTAGGTCTAAAACTAATCCCGATGGTAGATGTAGAGGTAGCGTGCCAACCGCGATCACATCGACTTTGGAACCATTTCCCACGCGCATCGTCACCTTGTCCTTAGCCAATCTTCGCTTAATCCGTAGTCCCTGTTTCGAGTTGCAAATATTAGCAACAGAACCAGTATCAAATACCCAGGTACTACTGCGAGCATTAGTAAGGTACACATCAATAACATGTATATCACATATACCTTTGTTCACTTTGCCATCCTTCTTATCTGCCAAATACTTGGGGCAGTTCTGCTTCCAGTGTCTAGTCTGCTTGCAGTAGAAGCACTCAGTCTCAAGCTTAGGTTCAGACTTGGGTTTCTTATCTTGAGCAGCAACTTGTTTGCTGTTCTTCTTGAAGTTCCCCTTCTTCTTCCCTTTGCCCTTTTTCTTGAAACTAGTGGTCTTGTTAACCATCAACACTTGATGCTCCTTCTTGATTTCTACCTCCGCAGCTTTTAGCATTGCGAAGAGCTCGGGAATAGTCTTGTCCATCCCTTGCATGTTATAGTTCATCACGAAGCTCTTGTAGCTTGGTTGAAGTGATTGAAGAATTCTGTCAATGACACTATCATCAGGAAGATTAACTCCCAGTTGAATCAAGTGATTATTATACCCAGACATTTTGAGTATGTGTTCACTGACAGAACTATTCTCCTCCATCTTACAGCTACAGAACTTATTGGAGACTTCATATCTCTCAATCCGGGCATTTGCTTGAAACATTAACTTCAACTCCTGGAACAGCTCATATGCTCCATGACATTCAAAACGTCGTTGAAGACCCGGTTCCAAGCCGTAAAGCATGGCACACTGAACTATCGAGTAGTCATCAGCTTTGCTCTGCCAGACGTTCTTAACGTCATCAGTTGCATCTGCAGCAGGCCTGGCACCCAGCGGTGCTTCCAGGACGTAATTCTTCTGTGCAGCGATGAGGATAATCCTCAGGTTATGGACCCAGTCCGTGTAATTGCTACCATCATCTTTCAACTTAGCTTTCTCAAGGAACGCATTAAAATTCAACGGAACAACAGCACGAGCCATCTATCTACAACAAACATAGACAAACAAAATACTATCAGGTACTAAGTTCATGATAAATTTAAGTTCAATTAATCATATTACTTAAGAACTCCCACTTAGACAGACATCTCTCTAGTCATCTAAGTGATCATGTGATCCAAATCAACTCAACCATGTCCAATCATCACGTGAGATGGAGTAGTTTCAATGATGAACATCACTATGTTGATCATATCTACTATATGATTCACGTTTGACCTTTTGGTCTCCATTTTCCGAGGCCATATCTGTATATGCTAGGCTCATCAAGTTTAACCTGAGTATTACGCGTGTGCAACTGTTTTGCACCCGCTGTATTTGAACGTAGAGCCTATCACACCCGATCATCACGTGGTGTCTCAGCACGAAGAACTTTCGCAACGGTACATACTCAGGGAGAACACTTCTTGATAATTTAGTGAGAGATCATGTTAAAATGCTACCGTCAATCAAAGCAAGATAAGATGCATAAAGGATAAACATCACATGCAATCAATATAAGTGATATGATATGGCCATCATCATCTTGTGCTTGTGATCTCCATCTCCGAAGCATTGTCGTGATCACCATCGTCACCGGCGCGACACCTTGATCTCCATCGTAGCATCGTTGTCGTTTACGCCATCTATTACTTCTACGACTATCGCTACCGCTTAGTGATAAAGTAAAGCAATTACAGGACGTTTGCATTTCATACAATAAAGCGACAACCATATGGCTCCTGCCAGTTGCCGATAACTTCGGTTACAAAATATGATCATCTCATACAATAAAATATAGCATCACGTCCTGACCATATCACATCACAACATGCCCTGCAAAAACAAGTTAGACGTGCTCTACTTTGTTGTTGCAAATTTTATGTGGCTGCTACGGGCTGAGCAAGAACCGTTCTTACCTACGCATCAAAATCACAATGATAGTTTGTCAAGTTAGTGCAGCTTTAACCTTCGCAAGGACTGGGCGTAGCCACACTCGGTTCAACTAAAGTGAGAGAGACAAACACCCGCCAGTCACCTTTAAGCACGAGTGCTCGTAACGGTGAAACCAGTCTCGCGTAAGTGTACGCGTAATGTCGGTCCGGGCCGCTTCATCTCACAATACCGCTGAACCAAAGTATGACATGCTGGTAAGCAGTATGACTTGTATCGCCCACAACTCACTTGTGTTCTACTCGTGCATATGACATCTACGCATAAAACTAGGCTCTGATACCATTGTTGGGGAACGTAGTAATTTCAAAAAAATTCCTACGCACACGCAAGATCATGGTGATGCATAGCAACGAGAGGGGAGAGTGTTGTCCACGTACCGTCGTAGACCGAAAGCGGAAGCATTAGAATCCATCAAGGCTTCCATATAGATGGAATTCTACAATTATGTGAACCAGATGATAGCATCGATTAGACCAAAAGATATAATGGTGTATGCTTGAGGAATCAACCACGAGTAAGACAACATTACGTTCGAGAAGACATTCGGAATATCACGAACCACCGATATGTTATTAAACTCGAGAACAATCTTGCTTTCGAGGGCAAGATGATATGACCAAATAAGGAAGGAATTGATACAATCCTAACTCTTGGTCGAAAGGTGCACCAGGAAATATGGACTAGGTAGCACAATCTATCTTAGAATAATGATTCAATAACCAACACGCTAAGAAGGAAATTATTGCCCATTAACTGCCAAGCAACGGGGTAGCTAGGAGTATTAATTTCACACATCACGATTAACTTGTCGGTATTCCAGTTACAATAATGCGGGGACCGAGGAATGAATAATGACGGCGATGAGTATCACTGCATCAAGAGTTCATAAGAGGTGGTGCAATTCTCATGACATTCCTGACATAAGACGGTAATACTTCAGGATAGAACAGAATCAAGAGCTGGGTTGGCATTTGATTTGCGGATTACAACTGCTTTGACCCAATCCTGGAGATGGATAAGGTACTAGAGTTTGTTTCTCCTAGACATTCCGAGATAGAATGGCTTGACGGAACACAAGAGTAAAGGCATCGATAAACGAGTGCACGCATACTCTTGACTATCAATTGATAGATGAAGGTCAGAAAACAACTAAAGGGAGACAACTCAAGGAACATATAACTTTCTGAGTTGTGGGTGCATAGGTTAGCATGTCGAACGAATTCAACATATTTCTTCCGAATAACCCATGCAGAAAGGTAGAACTAGCAGAGTCACAACATATAACTCTGGTTGTGATCTTTTGGTTCAAAAGAACTCCTGCCATAAGCAGTTCATGGTATTTGGAATAAGGAAATACCACGACCCTCGAGGACTATCACAAAGGTTACTAATATCCTAAAGGAACTAGCAAACACTATCAACATAAAGTAAGTGGAGTGAATCTCGGGTTCAAGAACCCAGAGATGGAATGCGTACTAACTAAATAACATCACGGGATGCTTTCGAGAATGGTGGCCAGAATCATCACAATGGAACACAAGACATGGCTAGACTACTAGGTGATCCTCTAAGACACCTATGGTTATAGTAATAGCTCCAACATATATGTCGAGACAATAGAGTACCTCAACTCATTGATTAGCGTGCTTATTCTGACCAAAAGGACATCAGGAACGAAAAGAAAGGATTTCCAAATGCATCAGATTGTTTAGCAACCTGGGATGACTCAGACAGCATAATGGTTGTAAATTCTTGATAAAGATTTGAGACATCCTGCAAAATGGCGGCATAACCACTCAACAACATCATAACAAGGTTCTGAGGTCAATTGTCAACACACAGAAGTACTAGAAACTAAACTGGCTTAAATCCATCATTCCTATAAGTCTACAGATTAGTAACACGTGATCCTGATAAAATATGAGAAAGCCTAGTTCTTAATCCCCGTGGAAAAGAAGAGGTTGATTCAGATCAGAAGGGCATAAGGTAGAGGAGTAAAAAGAGCCTTACGTTCCCTTCCACAATCAATTCCCTTGTATAACTAAAGCATTTCTAGACTCAACTTCGACCAGTTTGGCTTGGTAATCCTATAGGAAGTCAGGCTCTGATACCAAAGTTGTCATGACCCCGGCTCAATGCCACACCGATCTAGCATGTAACACCTCATATCACTTTGTGGCCTCACGCACGGTATTCCCATGGGTGTCGCATTACCTTGCCCGAGATCGTTTGCGCCTTTTGGCACACGTATATGATTGTGTCGCTAGCATCCATATGACAAGGAGCCCGGGCTGACATGGCTAGTCGTGAACCCAAAGTGGCACTAACTTAAAGGGACAGGCATACATGACCTAGCAACGAACGTGTCGGTCATCAACGAGTGAATCCGGTTTGTAGCAACTAGGCTAGCAGGACTCCGGTAAACCAGGCTGTAGCAGGCTAATAGGACTCCGGTAGACACCGCATGACATTTCCCCGAAGGGACAGACACAGGAATGAAGAAGGACACATGCCGGCCGGCCTAAGTGTTTTGGAGCAGTAGCAAGCTACCAAGGCTAAGTAGAAGCACTAGGAGACATTTTCTATTAAGAGAGGCTACCAACGATAAACAACTAAATAGTCAAATCCCACACATACGAAGCATTTCAATCACATACACACAATATGCTCGATATGTGCAAATATAACATGGCATCACAACATGGCTCTACAACTCAAGTACTTTATTCAATAGGCTCCGAGGAGCGAGATATTTCAAACATGGGTCTCGTGAACCAACATTCAGAGCATACAAGTCAAAGCACAAGCGGAAGCTTAAAATGTCTGGGTACAGACATCTATAAATGAAAAAGGCTGAAAAGCCTGACTAACTACCAGATCCTGCCGAGGGCACAAGATCGTAGCTGAGGTAACAAGCTAAACGTCAAAGTCCACGCGGAACTAATAGTGAGACTAAAGTCTCTCTGCAAAACATAAAATAGGAAAACGTGAGTACAGATGTACCCAACAAGACATCAGAACTATCTACATATGCATCATTATCAACAAAGGTATGGTGAGGTTTAACTGCAGCAAGCCAGCTTTGACTCAGTGGCAATGCTGAACTACGACTGCAAGTAACTCTTTGAGGTGGCGCACATGAGTCCACATATTCGCCATATCAATACCCCACTATGGATCCGCTCCCGTCTCCCTACGAGAATGCCATCCATAGCACTCACACTTATCTTGCGCATTTTAGAGTATCCACTTTCACTTGTCTATGAACTGTATAGGCAACCCAGAGGTCCTTTACCGCGGACGCGGCTATTCGAATAGATCATTTATAACCCTACAGGGGTGTACTTCTTCACACATGTTTCCACCACTTAGCATCTGCACACGGCATGTGCTCGACAGACTTCAAGCGAAAGCCAACGTGGGTGTAGACCACGACCAACCTAAACACTCAAGTCTCTAGTCCAGGTTTATCGCCTATTCAGGTTCCATCCACAGGGAGTCCGGCCGAGGTTTCCACATACGTCCCCGAACAATGCGTACAGGGTTCTGCGACACCAAATGGGCGCCCAGCATACCCGGCCACATGCCTACCGCATCACAGCCCACCCCTCCGGTCGGCGCTGCACACGGCCTCCAGCAACTACAAACACCAGAAACTACTTGCAACTCCTGGACAGAGGACTAGGGTGGTTAAGAAGTCGAGCAGGGTCATATTTCAGGGCCCAATGGATGGTAGTAGCTGTTTCATGGATCACAAACACAGAACTCAGTTCCTGAGGACGGCCTCAATGAGACAACCCACCATGTACTCCTACATGGCCTCTCACCGCTACCTTTACCAAATCGTATTCACACACTTAGCTCACACACAGTAGGGCATGTTCACAACATTCTGATTCATCCCCGATGAATCAGACTTGACTCAACTCTATGCAGTAGTAGGCACGACAAACAAGCATGAATGAGTAGGCACATCAGGGCTCAAACAACTCCTACTCATGCTAGTGGGTTTCATCTAATTACTGTGGCTATGACAGGTCATGCAGAGGATAAGGGGTTCAACTACCGCAGAAGTAACAGATGTATCGTTGTTGTCCTAATGTAGTAAAAGAGAGTAGAAGCGAGAGAGTGGGATTGTATCAGAATGAACAAGGGGTTTTTGCTTGCCTGGCACTTCTGAAGATAATATAGTTCTTCATCGGTGTCATCGAACTCATTGTCGGAACGTCGTCTACTGAGAGGGGACACATACTGACAAACAAGGAAGAACAAAATAAATGCAATGCACAATATTATGCATGAATGTGACATGGCAATATGATGTGGTTTGAGCTAATGCAACTAGCAGCAAGTTAAATGGAGTTGGTTTGAATCCAGGATTAAAATTCAAACTCCATAATTTGCTTTCTTAAATGCCATTTAATTGAATTGTCCTAAACAGAGGACATAAGTTGCTCTAACATGCATGAAAATGCCATAAACAGATTCTTTGGATTTTTCTGATAATTTTTCATATATAACTTATTTCATTCTGAGTTAAGGTTGATTTTATATGATTTTTAGAAGTTTATAACATTTTCTGAAATAAATTAACCATTTAAGATTTATTTAAATTACAGAAGAATTACTGCGTCAGCATGACATCTCTGTGATGTCAGCGGTCAACAGGGCCGGTCCAGGTCAAACTGACCAGTGGGCCCCGTGTGTTAGTGACTAACTAAACTAACCTAGTTTAATTAGCACTAACCTAGGTTAAACTAATTAAGCTTAAACCTAAACTAGATTAATTAGCCGGGTGGGGCCCGCATGTCATAGACCCAGGGGAGGTCAAATCCCCTGGTCAACCGAGGCTAAAGCACCGGTGGCCAAAGCGGTCAATCCGTCGGCGTTTAGCCGCCAGCGAGGCCGAACGCGGCGGAGGGTGCGGGATTCGTCCTCCAACGACCAAAATGACGGCGAAACACATCTACGTGAGGTGGGGAGTGAGCCGCGTCGAGTGGTGGCAGTGGGTGGACCTGGGGTGGCCGGAATCGACGCCGGCGACGACCTTGGCGGACGCCGGAGCTCGGACGATCTCGGGCCCGTCGTTAGGGGGCACAGTGAAGCGCATGGGGAGGTGTTATGGCCTACTGGGAGTGCGGTGACGTCCTCGGCTTCGAGCCAACGTGGCTATGGCCATGACGGCGACGTGCAGTGGTGGTGGCGGGTCCGGGCGAGGTCGGTGCGGTCGATGCAGGAGATAGCAGTGAGAATGGAGAGGATGGGGAGGTAGCTGAGCTCACGGCGATCACGATGGTGCAGTCGGCGAGGTCGGAGGAGGTCGGGTGCCGACGGAGCGCCAAGGGGGATCTCCGGTGGCGTTCGGTGAAGACGAGGTCGACGGAGACGGTGCAGAGCGTGCGAGCGCTCGGGGCTCAGCGTGCTCGGCCTAGCGGATGACGGCGAAGCTCAAGGGCATGATGGGGCGGCGCGAGGATGACGGTGGCTGCGAGAACTACGGTAGCGCGGGCACGGCAGCGTCGGCCATGGTGAGGAGAGGGCAAGGGAGAGAGGCAGGGGCGTGTGAGGTGTCCACGGGGTCGGGGCGGCGCCGCGGAGGCGTTTTGAGGCGCGGGTGAGGCAGGTGAGCAGGGAGGTGGCGTGGCGCGTCACGCGCACGTGCGCTGTCTCCCTCCTCTGCCTACTGGCAGAGGTAGGTGATGACTGGCACGGGCCATGTGGGCCGGCCCAGCCAGGTAAGTTGCCCGAGGCCTTTCTCTCTCTCTCTTTTCCATTTAAGTTGTTTTTCTACTTTTCTGTAACTGTGTGGCTTTATTAAAAATAGCTAGGCATTTCCAAAAATCCTAAAAATAACTAGGGGCTTTGTTTAGAATATTTCCAACAATCCACACTTATTTCCAGAATTATTTGAGCATTTAAAATATTTTATAGCATTTAAATGCTGAAATGCAAATAAGTAATGATTTAATCGTGTGACCTTATGTGTCCTAGAAAAATGTGAACCAATTAAGGCAGAGGTTCTAACCCAAGACAAAAATGATGGACATTTTAGAAGGGCATTTCAGGTTCATTGAAAATGATTTTAGTAAACCCTAGTTGTTTTAGGGGGGTGCTGGGGGTTCTGTCATCCCCATTGCCAAGTTTCTGAGAGAAAGTAAACATGATGCAACACCAGATGCTGGCACTAGGCAAACCAGAACTAGGGATGTGACACAGGATTTCCTGATGTGCTGTTACTACGAGCCAACTAGCTGTCCTCGACCACACAAAAGCGGGTCATGAGTGTCGTAAGGGCTGCCATGGACTTTGGTTTCTCTTAGCCTAGGTGTCGGGCAAGCCACTCGTCGCGGATGTTGTGCTTAAAGGACGCTAGGGCTTCTGCATCCCGACAGTCGACGATTTGATTCTTTTTAGTTAAGAACCGAGTCCAGAATTTCCTGGCTTACTCTCTGGGCTGTTGGGTTATGTGACTTAAGTCATCAGCGTCCGGTGGTGGCACGTAAGTGCCCTGAAAGTTTTCAAGGAATGCGTCTTCCTGGTTCTCCAAACTGCCAATGGAGTTTTCCGGCAGGCTATTAGGCCAATGCCGAGCTGGTCCCTTGAGTTTTAGTGGGAGGTACTTGATGGCGTGTAGATCATCGTCGCGGGCCATGTGAATGTGGAGAAGGAAATCTTCGATCCATACCGCAGGGTCTGTTGTCCCATCAGATGGTTCTATGTTTACGGGTTTAAACCCTTCTGGGAATTCATGTTCCATTACTTCGTCAGTGAAGCATAGGGGGTGTGTGGCGCCTCTGTGTCGGGCTACGTCGCGACACAGTTCGGATGAATCTAGTTTGCTGTATTCGGCCCGAACAGATTTGTATTTGGTATATCCGGCGTGGCGATCATCGTCACGTGTTGGGGGGCACCCCCGCGATCAGTAGATTGATCTTGACTGTCCTGCTTTGTTTTCCAATTCATCTCGCACGTCATGCGTGTAGCCCTGGCCTTAGTGTTTTTAGTTGTTCGGCGACGGGGTGCGGGCTAGTGTTCGGGCTGATACGTCGCTTTGTCTCGGCCACGAGGTGGCCGGTCAGCTGCATCCTACGCTGGTAGTACAGGCTCTAGGGCCTCATGCTCGAATTGAGGTAACAACCTGTGCCTCGGGTAACTTTTGGTTGGGCGCTCGAGTCTGTATTCCTCGGCTGCCAGGACCTCGGTCCATCTGTCAGTAAGAAGATCTTGATCAGCTTGAAGCTGATGCTGTTTTTTCTTCAGGCTCTTTATAGTGGCTATAAGCCGGTGCTTGAAGTGCTCCTGCTCGACGGGATCCTCAGGCATGATAAATTCCTCGTCGCCGAGGCTCACCTCCTCTTCGGAGAGGGGCATGTAATTGTCATCCTCCAAGTCTCCATCCATTGCCTGTTCATCAGGGCTAGCTTGCCCATCCTCCTGTCCATCTTGCACGAAGCTTGGCTGGGCAGGATTGTTTTCGTCTTTGGCATCATCCAGAGTGCTATTGTATCTTGTGCCGGTATCGCTATTTTTGCTATGGCGGGGTTTAGAGCGGCGCCACTGACGTCGGCACTTAGGTTGCTTCTCGAGAGGATCACCCTCCGTTGCATCCTTTTGATCCTCGCCATTGTTTTCTTTGGGTGTATCCACCATATATATATATCATATGATGAGGTGGCAGTCCAGCACCCTGTGGGCGGTGGTTCCTGTTCTTCTCCGGCATCATCATCCATACCGTCGATGTCTTCGGAGTCGAAATCAAGCATGTCGGTTAAGTCGTCGACAGTGGCTATTAAGTGGGTGGTGGGTGGGCAACGAATTCCTTCGTCGTCCGCTTCCCACTCAAGCTGGACATAGTTCGGCCAAGAGTCTCCTGACAGCGAGACAGATTTTAGTGAGTTTAGCACATTGCCGAAGGGCGAGTGCTGAAAGATATCCGCGGAGCTAAACTCCATGATCGGCGCCCAGTTAGGTACGATGGGCACGGATGTAGACGGTTCGGAGCCTATGGCCGGAGACGAGTCCGAGGGTCCGATGACACAGACCTCCTTGGAAGTGAGATTGGTGTTCGGCTCTATCGCCGCTGAGTGTGCGGCCTCCGTGACGGGGTCCATCCACCCATCCTCGGATGGCATAATCTGCTCCAGATTTAAAGCCGGGGCAGCTGCAGGTGTGATCTCCTGATCGCTGTCTAATGGCAGATCTAAGTCATGCTCATCGCGGCTATAGGATGCACCTGCCATGGGCTCGAATTCGTCGAAGATCAAGTCTCCGCGGATGTCGACGGTGTAGTTCAGGCTTCCAAACCTGAGTTGATGTCCAGGGGCATAGCTATCGATCTGCTCCAGATGGCCAAGCGAGTTGGCCCGCAGTGCAAAGCTACTGAATACGAAGATCTGTCCGGGAAGGAAAACCTCACCCTGGACTGCATCGTTGTAGACGATTGAAGGATCCATCAAGCCTTATGGTGACGACACAGTGGAACTCTCAATGAAAGCACCAATGTCGGTGTCAAAACCGGCGGATCTCAGGTAGGGGGTCCCAAACTGTGCGTCTAAGGCTAATGGTAACATGAGGCAGGGGACACAATGTTTACCCAGGTTCGGGCCCTCTCGATGGAGTTATACCCTACTTCCTGCTTGATTGATCTTGATCATATGAGTATTACAAGAGTTGATCTACCATGAGATCATAGAGGCTAAACCCTATAAGCTAGCCTATGATTACGATTGTTGTTTTCCTACAGACTAAACCCTCCGGTTTATATAGACCCCGGAGGGGGCTAGGGTTACACAGCGTCGGTTATAGAGAAGGAAATTTACATATCCAAATTGCCAAGCTTGCCTTCCACGCAAAGGAGAGTCCCACCCGGACACGGGACAAAGTCTTCAACCTTGTATCTTCATAGTCCAATAGTCCAGCATAAGTATATGGTCCAGCTGTCCGAGGACCACCTAATCCAGGACTCCCTCAGTCGTCGCGCCAACTATTGCTTCTACGACTATCGCTACCGCTTAGTGATAAAGTAAAGCAATTACATAGCGCTTGCATTTCATACAATAAAGCGACAACCATATGGCTCCTGCTAGTTGTCGATAACTTGATACAAAATATGATCATCTCATACAACAATTTATATCACATCATGTCTTGACCATATCAAATCACAACATGCCCTGCAAAAACAAGTTAGACGTCGTCTACTTTCTTGTTGCAAGTTTTACGTGGCTGCTACGGGCTTCTAGCAAGAACTGTTCTTACCTACACATCAAAACCACAACGATTTTTCATCAAGTGTGTTGTTTTAACCTCCAACAAGGACCAGCCGTAGTCAAACTCGATTCAACTAAAGTTGGAGAAACAGACACCCGCTAGCCACCTGTGTGCGAAGCACGTCGGTAGAACCAGTCTCATGAACGCGGTCATCTAATGTCGGTTCGGGCCGCTTCATTCAACAATACCGCCGAATCAAAGTAAGACGTTGGTGGTAAGTAGTATGACTATTATCGCCCACAACTCTTTGTGTTCTACTCGTGCATATCATCTACGCATAGACCTGGCTCTGAACCACTTTTGGGAAACGTAGCATGCTATTTAAAAAAATCCTACGCCCACGCCAGATGTATCTAGGAGATGCATAGCTACGAGAGGGGGAGAGTGTGTCCAGGTACCTTCGTAGACCGAAAGCGGAAGCGTAATATTAACATGGTTGATGTAGTCGAACGTCTTCTCGAGTCGACCGATCAAGTACCGAACATACGGCACCTCCGAGTTCTGCACACGTTCAGCTCAATGACGTCCCTAGATCTGTTGATCCAGCAGATTGTCGATGGAGTCGATGAGTTCCGCCAGTACGACGGTGTGATGACAGTGTTGGTGATGTGATCCCCGTAGGGCTTCGCCTAAGCACTACAATGATATGACCGGAGGAGTAAACTGTGGAGGGGGGCACCACACACGGCTAAGAGAATCTCTGTTGTGCCTTTGGGGTGCCCCCCGCCCCCGTATATAAAGGAGGAGGGGAGGAGGCCGGCCACAAGGGGCGTGCCAAGGGGGGAGGAGTCCTACTAGGACTCCACTCCTAGTAGGATTCGGCCCCCCTCTTTTTTCCTTCAACCGGAGGGGGAAAAGGGGAAGGGAGAGGGAGTAGGAGAAGGAAAGGGGGTGGCGTCCCCTTCCCTAGTCCAATTCGGCCTCCTCCCTTGCGGGGGTGCACCAGCCCCTTGTGGGCTGGTTAGCCTCCCTCCTATGGCCCATTTGGCCCATATCTTCCACAGGGGGTTCCGGTAACCCCTCCGGTACTCCGGTATGTACCTGATACACTTTGGAACCTTTCCGATGTCCGAATACCACCTTCCAATATATCAATCTTTACCTCTCAACCATTTCAAGACTCCTCGTCATGTACGTGATCTCATCTGGGACTCTGAACAACCTTCGGTCACCAAAACACATAACTCATATAATACCTATCGTCATCGAAAGTTAAGCGTGCGGACCCTACGGGTTCGACAACTATGTAGAAATGACCGAGACACCTCTCCGGTAAATAACCAATAGCGGAACCTCGACGCTCACATTGGTTCCCACATATTCTAGAAGATCTTTATCGGTCGAACTGCAATGTCAACATAGTTATTCCCTTTGTCATCACTTGCCCGAAATTCGATCGTCGGTATCCTCATACCTAGTTCAATCTCATTACTGGCAAGTCTCTTTACTCGTTCCGTAGTGCATCATCCCGCAACTAAATCATTAGTCACATTGCTTGCAAGGCTTCATATGATGTGCATTACCGAGAGGGCCCAGAGATACCTGTCCGATACTCGGAGTGACAAATCCTAATCTTGATCTATGCCAACCCAATAAACACCTTCTGAGATACCTTTAGAGCATCTTTATAATCACCCAGTTACGTTGTGACGTTTGATAGCACACAAGGCATTCCTCCGGTGTCCGGGAGTTGCATAATCTCATAGTCGGAGGAATATATATTTGACACGAAGAAAGCATTAGCAATAAAACTGAACGATCATTATGCTAAGCTAACGGATGGGTCTTGTCCATCACATCATTCCACTAATGATGTAATCCCATTATCAAATGACAACTCATGTCCATGGCTAGGAAACTTAACCATCTTTGATCAACAAGCTAGTCTAGTAGAGGCATACTAGGGACACATTGTTTTGTCAATGTATTCACACATGTATGAAGTTTCCAGTTAATACAATTCTAGCATGAATAATAAACATTTATCATGATATCAGGAAATATAAAATAACAACTTTATTATTGCCTCTAGGGCATATTTCCTTCATTTCTATCTTGAGAGAAGCCACTAGTAAAACCTATGGCCCCCAGGTCTATTTTACATCATATTAGTTTCCCATCAACTTGCCAATTTCTGTTGCCGTTCCTTTAACTTGTAATCTTTACTTTCCAATCTATAAACCAAAAATACCAAAAATATTTACTTTACTATTTATCTATCTCTATCAGATCTCACTTTTGCAAGTAACCGTGAAGGGATTGACAACCCCTTTATCGTGTTGGGTGCAAGTTGTTGATTGTTTGTGCAGGTATTCGGTGACTTGTGCGTTATCTCCTACTGGATTGATACCTTGGTTCTCAAACTGAGGGAAATACTTACTCTACTTTGCTGCATCACCCTTTCCTCTTCAAGGAAAAAATCAACGCAAGCTCAAGAGGTAGCAAGAAGAATTTATGGCGCCGTTGGCGGGGAGATCTACGCCAAGTCAAGCCATACCAAGTGCCCATCATAAACTCTCATATCTTGCATTACATTATTCACCATTCGCCTCTCGTTTTCCTCGCCCCCACCTCCAAAATGATTTTTTTGAAAAGATTTTCCTTCTCTTCGCCCTTTTTCTTTGCCTTCTTTCCGTTCGATCTTTTGTTACCATGTGCCTTCCTTTTGCTTGCATCTTTGCTTGCTAAAAGTTTATGGATCCTCATCCACTTGTTAATATTTTTAAGAGATCCAATTATGATGAACCAATTGCTAGTGAATTGAGTGCACTAGATTATCTTTATGAGGTTTTCCTTGAAATTCGTGAATCTAAAAATTGTGATGAACTATTTTATAAAGTGATTCATGATAGATCTTTGAACGAAAAGCATGATTGCAATGATGTTATTTTAAATTCTATTAATGTAAATTATGCTAAAAATATGCAAAGCCCTAAGCTTGGGGATGCTAGTTTTGCTATGTCCACTACTTGTTGCAATGATCATGATTGGGGTGATTCTTCTTATGATCTTGAAAATTTATTTAAGCCCCATGATGAATATAAGATTGATAATAATGGTTGCAATGATATTGAAAGTGGGTTTGGAAGAGTGTCAAATTTAGATTCCACATATTTGGAGAATGTTCAATCTTATGAAAGTTTTGATAAAAGTGGGTTTGGAGAGGTCATGACTTTAGTTAATATTGATCCCACTATTTTGGAATAGTGTCAACTTTCTATACATGTGGATCGTGTTGAGAATATGTTATATGAGAGCTATACTATTGAATTTTATTATAATCCTACATGTAATTATTATGAGATAGGAAAATATGGTCATAGAAATTTTCATGTTACTAAATTACCTCTCTTCATGTTGAGATTGCTATCATCTCTTTCTTGTTCCTTGCATATGCTAGTTTTTGCTTGCCTTGATCATTTGTTTGCTTATAAAATTCCTATGCATAGGAAGCATGTTAGACTTAGATGTGTTTGTCACGTGTTTTATGATGCTCTCTTTGTGCTTCAATTCTTCTCTTTTATGTGAGCATCATCGAAATCCCAATGCCTAGCTAAAAAGGCCTTAAAGAAAAGCGCTTGTTGGGAGACAACCCAATATTTTTCCTTGCTGTTTTGCTTTGAATAATTCATCTAGCCTCTGGATTAGATGTGGTTTGATGTTTTAAATAGTGTTTGTGCTAAGTTAAACCTTTAGGATAGCTTACGGTGATAGTTGTGTTGATCCTGCTGAAAATCAGAAACTTTTGCACCAAGTAAATTAGTTTTCTTAATTCACAGAAACATGATTTTGATCTGGTTATTTTTTATCTGGATTGGTACCCAAAATTTTCAGGTTTTCCTAGTTTACCAGGATTTTTGGAGTTACAGAAGTATTCGAGAGTTATAGATTACTACAGACTATTCTATTTTTGACAGATTCTATTTTTTGCGTGTTGTTTGCTTATTTTGATGAATCTATGGGAATTATCGGGGGGGGTATGAACCAGGGAAAAGAATACAGTAGATATTACACCAATATAAATAAATAATGAGTTTGCAACAGTACCTAAAAGTCATGATTTATTTTCTTATACTAACGGAGCTCATGAGATTTTCTGTTGAGTTTTGTGTTGTGAATTTTTCAAGTTTGGGTAAGGATTTGATGCACTATGGAAGAAGGAGTGGCAAGAGCCTAAGCTTGGGGATGCCCATGGCACCCCAAGGTAATATTGAAGGACAACCAAAAGCCTAAGCTTGGGGATGCCCCGGAAGGCATCCCCTCTTTCGTCTTCGTCTATCGGTATCTTTACTTGAGGCTATATTTTTTTTCACCACATGATTTGTGTTTTGTTTGGAGCCACTTGTATGATTTGAGTCTTTGATTTTTAGTTTACCACAATCATCCTTGCTGTACACACATTTTGGGAGAGACACGCATGAATCGTGATTTATTAGAATACTCTATGTGCTTGACTTATATCTTTTGAGCTAGACGATATTGCTCTAGTACTTCACTTATATCTTTTTAGAGCACAGCGGTGGCTTTATTTTATAGAAATTGTTAAACTCTCATGCTTCACTTATATTATTTTGTGAGTATTTTAGAACAGCATGGTAATTTGCTTTGGTTATAAATTTAGTCCTAATATGATGGGCATCCAAGAGGGATATAATAACAACTTTCATATGAAATGCATTGAATACTATGAGAAGTTTGATTCTTTATGATTGTTTTGAGATATGAAGATGGTGATATTAGAGTCATGCTAGTGGAGTAGTTGTGAATTTGAGAGATACTTGTGTTAAAGTTTGTGATTCCCATAGCATGCACATATGGTGAACCGTTATGTGATGAAGTTGGAGCATGATTTATTTTTTGAGTGTCATCCTTATGAGTGGCGGTCGTGGACGAGCGATGGTCTTTTCCTACCAACCTATCCCCCTAGGATCATGTGCATAGTACTTTGTTTTGATAAATAATAGGTTTTTTCTATAAGTATGTGAGTTCTTTATGACTAATGTTGAGTCCATGGATTATACGCACTCTCACCATTCCACCATTGCTAGCCTCTCTAGTACCGCGCAACTTTCGCGGGTACCATACTCCCACGATATACCTTCCTCAAAACAGCCATGATACCTACCTATTATGGCATTTCCATAGCCATTCTGAGATATATTGCCATGCAACTTTCCACCGTTCCATTTATTATGACACGCTTAATCATTGTCATATTGCTTTGCATGATCGAGTAGGTGACATTTTATTTGTGGCAAAGCCACCGTTCATAATTCTTTCATACATGTCACTCTTGAGTCATTACACATCCTAGTACACCGCCAGAGGCATTCACATAGAGTCATATTTTGTTCTAAGTATTGAGTTGTAATTCCTGAGTTGTAAGTAAATAGAAGTGTGATGATCTTCATTATTAGAGCATTGTCCCATGTGAGGAAAGGATGATGGAGGCTATGATTTCCACACAAGTCAGGATGATACTCCGGACGGAAAATAAAAATAAAACAAAGACCATAAAAAGGAGAAAGGCCCAAACAAAAAAATGAGAGAAAAGGAGAGAAGGGGCAATGTTACTATCCTTTTTCCACACTTGTGCTTCAAAGTGGCACCATGATCTTCATGATAGAGAGTCTCCTATATTGTCACTTTCATATACTAGTGGGAATTTTCCATTATAGAACTTGTCTTGTATATTCCAATGATGGGCGGCTTCCTCAAATTGCCCTAGGTCTTTGTGAGAAAGCAAGTTGGATGCACACCCACTTAGTTTCTTTTCGAGCTTTCATACACTTATATCTCTAGTGCATCCGTTGCATGGCAATCCCTACTTACTCACATTGATATCTATAGATGGGCATCACCATAGTCCGTTGATATGCCTAGTTGATGTGAGACTACCTTCTCCTTTTGTCTTCTCCACAACCACCATATTCTATTCCACCTTAGTGCTATATCCATGGCTCACGCTCATGTATTGCGTGAAGATTGTAAAAGTTTGAGAACATCAAAAGTATGAAACAATTGCTTGGCTTGTCATTGGGGTTGTGCATGATTTAAATATTTTGTGTGATGAAGACAGAGCATAGCCAGATTATATGATTTTGTAGGGATAGCTTTCTTTGGCCATGTTATTTTGAGAAGACATGATTGATTTGTTAGTATGCTTGAAGTATTACCGTTTTTATGTCAATATTAAACTTTTGTTTTGAATCTTTTGGATCTGAACATTCATGCCACAATAAAGAAAATTACATGGATAAATATGTTAGGTAGCATTGCACATCAAAAATTCTGTTTTTATCATTTACCTACTGGAGGACGAGCAGGAATTAAGCTTGGGGATGCTTGATACGTCTCCAAAGTATCTATAACTTTTGATTGTTCCATGCTATTATATTATCTGTTTTGGATGTTTAATAGGCATTTATATGCAATTTTATATTATTTTTGGGACTAACCTATTAACCGAGAGCCCAGTGCCAAATTCTATTTTTTTACCTGTTTTAGAGTTTCGTAGAAAAGGAATACCAAACGGAGTCCAAACAGAATGAAACTTTCGCGATGATCTTTCTTGGACCAGAAGCAAACCAGGAGACTTGGAAATGAAGTCGGAGATGCAACAAGGCTGCCACGAGGGTGGAGGGTGCACCCAGGGGGTAGGGCGCGCCCCCTGCCTCGTGGGTCTCCTGACCTAGTTCATTCGCCTATATATACTCTTATACCCCAAAAACATCCAGGGGAGCCACGAAACCACTTTTCCACCACCGCAACCTTCTGTACCCGTGAGATCCCATCTAGGGGCCTTTTCCAGCATCCTGCCGGAGGGGGATTCGATCACGGAGGGCTTCTACATCAACACCATTACCCTTCCGATGAAGCGTGAGTAGTTTACCACAGACCTATGGGTCCATAGCTAGTAGCTATATGGCTTCTTCTCTCTCTTTGATTCTCAATACCATCTTCTCCTCGATGTTCTTGGAGATCTATTCGATGTATATTCTTTTGCGGTGTGTTTGCCGAGATCCGATGAATTGTGGATTTATGATCAGATTATCTATGAATATTATTTGGTTCTTCTCTGAATTCTTATATGCATGATTTGATATCTTTGCAAGTCTCTTCGAATTATCGGTTTAGTTTGGCCTACTAGATTGGTTTTTCTTGCAATAGGAGAAGTGCTTAGCTTTGGGTTCAATCTTGCAGTGTCCTTTCCCAGTGACAGTAGGGGCAGCAAGGCACTTATTGTATTGTTGCCATCGAGGATAAAAAGATGGGGTTTTCATCATATTTCTTGAGTTAATTCATCCACATCATGTCATCTTACTTAATGCATTACTCCGTTCTTTATGAACTTAATACTCTCGATGCATGCTAGATAGCAGTCGATGTGTGCAGTAATAGTAGTAGATGCAGAATCATTTTGGTCTACTCAACACGAACGTGATGCCTATATTCATGATCATTGCCTTAGATATCGTCGTAACTATGCCCTCTTCTATCAATTGCTCGGCAGTAATTTGTTCACCCACCGTATTATTTTCTATCTTGAGAGAAGCCACTAGTGAAACCTATGGCCCTCGGGTCTATTTTACATCATATTAGTTTCCCATCAACTTGCCTTCTGTCATTGTTCCTTTAATCTTTAATATTTACTTTCCAACCTATAAACCAAAAAATACCAAAAATATTTACTTTACCATTTATCTATCTCTATCAGATCTCACTTCTGCAAGTAACCGTGAAGGGATTGACAACCCCTTTATCGTGTTGGGTGCAAGTTTTTGATTGTTTGTGCAGGTATTCGGTGACTTGTGCATTATCTCTTACTGGATTGATACCTTGGTTCTCAAATTGAGGGAAATACTTACTCTATTTTGCTGCATCATCATTTCCTCTTCAAGCGAAAAAACCAACGCAAGCTCAAGAGGTAGCAGGCTTCATCGTAAGTCTGTATAAAACCATATGCTTTGATCACTTCATCAAAGCATATATTCCAACTCCAAGATGCTTGCACCAGTCCATAGATGGATCGCTAGATCTTGCACACTTTGTTAGCGCCTTTAGGATCGACAACACCTTCTGGTTGCATCATATACAACTCTTCTTAGAGATATCCATTTAAGGAATGCGGTTTTGACATCCATTTGCGAGATTTCATAAAATGTGGCATTTGCTAACATGATTCGGACGGACTCAAGCACCGCTACGGTTGAGAAAGTCTCATCGTAGTCAACCCCTTGAACTTGTCGAAAACCTTTTTGCGACAAGCCGAGCTTTGTAGACAGTAACATTACCATCAACGTTAGTCTTCTTTCTGAAGATCCATTTATTTTCTATGGATTGCCGATCATCGGGAAAATCCACCAAAGTCCACACTTTGTTCTCATACATGGATCCTATCTCAGATTTCATGGCCTCAAGCCATTTATCGGAATCTGGGCTCATCATAGCTTCTTCATAGTTCGTAGGTTCGTCATGGTCAAGTAACATGACTTCTAGAATAGGATTGTCGTACCACTCTAGTGCGGATCGCGCTCTGGTTGACCTACGAGGTTCAGTAGTAACTTGATTTCAAGTTTCATGATCATTATCACTCTAGTTGGTGTAGGCATCACGAGAACGGATTTCTTGGATGAGCTACTTTCCAAATTGAGAGAAGGTACAATTACCTCATTAAGTTCTACTTTCCTCTCACTCACTTATTTCGAGAGAAACTCCTTCTCTAGAAAGGTTCCATTCTTGGAAACAAAGATCTTGCCTTTGGATCTGTGGTAGAAGGTATATCCAATTGTTTCCTTAGGGCATCCTATGAAGACGCACTACTCAGATTTGGGTTCGAGCTTATCAGGCTGAAGCCTTTTGACATAAGCATCGCATCACCAAACTTTAAGAATGATAGCTTAGATTTATTGCCAAACCACAATTCATACGGTGTCGTCTCAACGGAATTTGACAGTGCCCTATTTAACGTGAATGCAGTTGTATCTAATGCATAACCCCAAAACGATAGTGGTAAATCGGTAAGAGACATCATAGATCGCACCATATCTAATAATGTACGGTTACAACGTTCGGACACACCATTACGCTGTGGTGTTCCAGGTGGCGTGAGTTGTGAAACTATTCCACATTTTTTTAAATGAAGGCCAAACTCGTAACTCAAATATTCACCTCCGAGATCAGATCGTAGAAACTTTATTTTCTTGTTACGATGATTCTCCACATCACCCTGAAATTCGTTGAACTTTTCAAATGTTTCAGACTTGTGTTTCATTAAAGATATACCCATATCTGCTCAAATCATCTCTGAAGGTTAGAAAATAACAATAGCCACCGCGAGCCTATGCATACATCAATATGTATTTTTTTCCAATAAGTCATTGGCTCGCTCCATTGTTCCGAAGAACGGAGTTTAAGTCATCTTGCCCATGAGGCATGGTTCACAAGTATCAAATGATCATAATCAAGTGATTCCAAAAGTCCATTTGCATAGACTTCTTCATGCGCTTTACACCAATATGACCTAAACGACAGTGCCACAAATATGTTGCACTATCATTATCAACTTTGCATCTATTGGAATCAATATTATGAATATGTGTATCACTACAATCAAGATTCAATAAACCATTAACATTGGGTGTATGACCATAGAAGGTTTTATTCATGTAAAGAGAATAATAATTATTCTCTGTCTTAAATGAATAATTGTATCGCAATAAACATGATCCAATCATATTCATGATCAACGCAAACACCAAATAACATTTATTTAAGGTTCAACACTAATCCCGAAGATAGAGTGAGTGTACAATGGTTGATCGTATCAACCTTGGAATTAATTCCAACACACATCATTGATACGTCTCCCTCGTATATATAATTTTTGATTGTTTCATGCCAATATTATTCAACTTTCACATACTTTTGGCAGCTTTTTATATGATTTATTTGGACTAAGTTACTGATCCAGTGCCCAGTGCCAGTTCCTGTTTTCTGCATGTTTTTTGTATCGCAGAAAATCCATATCAAACAAAGTCCAAACGTGATAAAAATTGATGGAGAATTATTTTGGAATATACGTGATTTTTAGGAGGTGGAATCAACGCAAACAGGGGCCCACAGAGCCCACAACCCACTAGGGCGCGCCACATGCCCCAGGCACGCCCTGGTGTATTGTGCCTTCCTCGAACGTCGGTTGGAGCCCTTCTTCCGGCGCAAGAAAGATAATTTATGGGAAAAAATCGTGTAGAAATTTCAGCGCAATCGGAGTTGCGGATCTCCGGGAATTTAAGAAACTGTGAAGGGCCAGATCTGGGGAGCGCGAAACAGAAGAGAATAGAGAGACATCCAATCTCGGAGGGGCTCTCACCCCTCCACCACCATGGATGCCATGGACCAGAGGGGAAACCCTCCTCTCATCTAGGGGGTGTCAAAGAAGAAGAAGGAGGGGCTCTCTCCCCCTCTCTCCCGGTAGTGCCGGAGTGCCGCTGGGGTTAGGATCATGATGGCGATCTACGTCAACAACCTTGCTACCGTCAACACCAACTTTCTCCCCCTCTATGCAGTGGTGTAACACCTCAACATGGTGCTCAACTCCATATATTATTTCCCAATGATCTACGGTTATCCTATGATGTTTGAGTACATCCATTTTGTCCTGTGGGTTAATCATGATCTTGGTTGGTATGATTGTATATTTTATTTATGGTGCTGTCCTACGGTGCCCTCCGTTCTCACGCAAATGTGAGTGGCCCCCGCTGTAGGGTGTTGCAATATGTTCATGGTTCGGTTATGGTGGGTTGCGAGAGTGATAGAAGCTTAAACCCGAGTAAGTGGGGTATGACGTATGTGAGTAATGAGGACTTGATACTTAATGCGATGGTTGGGTTTCACGACCTTAATGGTGTTTAGTAGTTGCGGATTCTTGCTAGAGTGCCAATCTTAAGTGCATATGATCCAATTAGAGAAAGTATGTTAGCTCATGCCCCTCCCTCATGTAAAATTGCAAGAATGATTACCGGTACTTGTTATCGATTGCCTAGGGAAAAATAACTTTCTTGTTGACAAAAACCATTTTACTAAACACCTAAATTTTATTATCTCGCAAAGTACTCGTAGTTTTATTCTCGCAAAATAGTTTCATACTTGTTCTATGTAAAGCAAACGTCAAGTGTGCGTATAGTTGTATCGGTGGTCGATAGAACTTGAGAGAATATTTGTTCTGCCTTTAGCTCCTTGTTGGGTTCGACACTCTTATTTATTGAAGAAGGCTACAAACGATCCCCTATACTTGTGGGTTATCAAGACCATTTTTCTGGCGCCGTTGCCGGGGAGCAATAGTGTGGGGTGAATATTCTCGTGTGTGCTTGTTTGCTTTATCACTAAGTAGTTTTTATTTTCTGTTCTAAGTTGTTCTCTATCTTTAGTTATGGATATGGAACATGAAACACCAAAAAAATTAGTTGTACTTTCTACTCATGGAGATGGGGAACCTTCTAAAACCCTCTATGCTCATTATGTGAAAAATATTATGCACTACTTTTATAATCCTGAGAAAACCCCATTCAACATGATAATGGGAGACACATTGGATCGAGGTGAATACTTTAGGTATTATTGCTTGACACAAAAAGCAAACTTTTTTCGGATCAAATTTATATGTTGCATTGGTATGCTTGGGATTTATGCTTGAGATATGATTTTACTTGTTGCTCTAGGATGAATGCTCCACATCTTCCCTTTTCATGCAAATTTAATGATAATGAAACCTTAGCTTCTTATGCTAATGGTAGATATGATTACTATGATGTGGAACTAATAGAAGAATTTGTTGCTTTTAAGGGTGCTTATGAAATTGAATCTTTGTTTGAAAAGTATGAAGCTTTTGATGATGATGTTTATAGACCTAAAAATTTTGCCACCCTTAAATATTTCTATGATAATTACAAATACAATTCCGATATTGATGTCTTTGTTGAGAAAGTCTCCGCTGTCCAAGAAGAGACTAATATTTTGCAGGAGTCTATTGAAGAAGAAATTGATGAAACTACCAGCTCATTGGATGAAAAAGATGATGAGGAAAGTGAAGAACAAAAGGAGGAAGAGCGGATTAGCTACCCGTGCCCACCTTCTAATGAGAGTAACTCTTCAACTCATACATTGTTTAGTTTCCCTTCGTTCTTACCGAAGGATGAATGCTATGATAATTGCTATGATCCCCGTTGATTCATTTGAAATATCCCTTTTTGATGAACTTGATGCTTGCTATGCTTGTGGCCAAGATGCCAATATGAATTATGCTTATGAAGATGAACTTGCTATTGTCCCTTATGTTAAACATGAAATAGTTGCTATTGCACCCACACATGATAGTCCTATTATATTTTTGAATTCTCCAAACTACACTATGTGGGAGAAGTTTGCTCTTATTAAGGATTACATTGATGGGTTGCCTTTTACCGTTGCACATGATGATTTTGATGAATATAATATGCATGTGCTTGCTGCTCCTACTTGCAATTATTATGAGAGAGGAACTACATCTCTGCCTCTCTATGTTTCCAACACGATAAAATTGCAAGAAACTACTTATGCTATGTATTGGCCATTACTTGATGTGCATGACTTGTTCTTGTATGACATGCCGATGCATAGGAAGAGAGTTAGACTTCGTCATTGCTTGATATATGTTTCTTTGTTCTCACTACTAAATGCCAAATCATTGTTAATTCAAATTGGCATTGATATACCTTGGGATCCGGGTGGATCCATTACTTGAGCACTTCATGCCTAGATTAATGGCTTTAAAGAAAGTGTTGCCAGGGAGACAACCCGGAAGTTTTAGAGAGTCATTTATTTCTGTTGAGTGCTTTTATAAAGTTTAAAAAGAAAAAATATATAGAGGGGAACTTAAAACCTTTTCAAAAAGAGAAGCGATTGAAACGTGATGCATTGCAGAAGTGAGGGTTGACCTTGAACACTTCTGTTCATGCTCATGGAAACAATGTAGAATGTTTCATGGAAGTTTCTCACAAAAATAATTACCCCCGTGTATAATTCCATTGTATTATAAAAATAATGTGCCAAGGTTTTCCTTTAGGATGATTAGATTGCTTGTTGGTTTGTGCGGTGCAAAACAGAAACTTTGGCTGTAGCGCGTGAATTTACATTTTTTACTGGTACGTCAAACGGTTCTGAATTTTTTTGTACTGTCTTTCTATCTAAAATTTTTATTTTGTCCTAATTTTTTCCAGAATTTTTAGAGTTACAGAAGTATGGTGGATGTTCAAATCTTTATAGACTGTCCTGTTTTCACATATTGCTATTATAGCTTCAGTAGTTGCGTATGTTTGAATTCTTGTTGAAGCCTCCTTGACTTGGGACCATAGAATTGTGATAGAATACAGTGGGTAATGTTTTTTTACAATTATAAAATAATGTTACAGCAGTACATGATGGGATTTCATTGCCATATTCACTAACCCCGCCACTAAAAGTTTGGTTAAGTTTTGTTTGGATGAAGTGTTCAAAGACCGAGGAGGTCTCGATGTGAGGAGAAGGAGGAGAGGCAAGAGCTGAAGCTTGGGGATTCCCAAGGCATCCCAAGTAAATATTCAAGGAGACTCAAGCGTCTAAGCATGGGGATGCCCTAGAAGGCATCCCATCTTTCTTCAACAAGTATCGGTATGTTTCATTCATGTGATATGTGCAAATCTTGGAGCATCTTCTGTGTTTATTTTTCACTTTTCTTTTATGCACCATGCTGGTTTGAGATAGTCCATGGTTGATTTATAGAATGCTCATTTCACTTCACTTATATCTTTTGAGTATGGCTTTATAGAATGCTTCATGTACTTCACTTATATCATTTGAAGTTTGGATTGCCTGTTTATCATCACATTGAAAACCGATGCTCGTAGAATGCTCTTTTGCTTCACTTATATTTGTTAGAGCATGATCCTTTGTAGAAAGAATTGAACTCTCATGCTTCACTTATATCTATTTAGAGAGTCAATAGGAATTGGTTATTTGCATGGTTAGTCATGAAATCCTACATAAAACATATGGATCACTGAATATGATATGTTTGATTCCTTGCAATAGTTTTGCGATATAGAGATGATAATATGTGGGAGGTACTAGTAAACGGTTGTGGTTAGCAAGAATATTGGTGTTAAGGTTTGTGATTCCGGAAGCATGCACGTATAGTCTCTCATTATGCCAGGAAGTTGGAGCATAGTTTATCCTTGATTGTCTATCTTTGTGTGAAGGTCAGGGGCGCGCGATGGTTAACTCCTACCAACCTCCCCCCTAGGGGCATGCGTAGTAGTACTTTACTTCGAGGGCTAATAAACTTTTGCAATAAGTATATGAGTTCTTTATGACTAATGTGAGTCCATGGATTATACGCACTCTTACCTTTCTGCAATTTGCTAGCCTCTACGGTACCATGCATTGCCCTTTCTCACATCGAGACGTGGTGCAAACTTCGTCGGTGCATCCAAACCCTGTGATATGATACGCTCTATCACACATAAGCCTTATTATATCTTCCTCAAAACAGCCACCATACCTACCTATTATGGTCTTTACATAGCCATCCTGAGATATATTGCCATGCAACTTCCACCGCTTTCATTTGATGACTTGAGCATTCATTGTCATATTGCTTTGCATGATCATATAGCTGACATAGTAGTTGTGGCTCAGCCACCGTTCATCATTTTTATACTTGTTATGCTAGATCATTGCATATCCTGGCACTGCCAGAGGCATTCATATAGAGTCATACTTTGTTATAGGTATCGAGTTGTAATTTTTATTTCTTTTGAGTTATAAGTAAATAGAAGTGTGATGATCATCATTATTCATTATTAGAGCATGTCCCAGTGAGGAGAAGATGATGGAGACTATGATTCCCCCACAAGTCGGGATGAGACTCCGGACAATGAGAGAAAAAAAGAAAGAAAAAAAGAAAAAAAGGATAAAAAGAGAGAAGGGGCATTGTTACTATCTTTTACCACATTTGTGCTTCAAAGTAGCACATGTTTTTCATATGGAGAGTCTCTATGTTGTCACTTTCATATAATAGTGGGAATTTTTCATTATAGGATTAGATGCACACCCACTTAGTTTTCATATGGAGCTTTCATACACTTATAGTTCTTAGTGCTTCGTTGCATGGCAATCCCTACTCCTCGCATTGATATCAATTGATGGGCATCTCCATAGCCCGTTGGTTAGCCGCATCGATGTGAGACTTTCTTACTTTTTTGTGTTCTCTATATTTACCCCTCTCATCATACTCTATTCCACCCGTAGTGCTATATCCATGGCTTGCGCTCATGTATTGCGTGAGAGTTGAAAAAGCTAAAGCGCGTTAAAAAGTATGATCGAATTTCTTGGCTGACACCGGGGTAGTACATGATTTATACTTTGTGTTAGGAAGACACAGCATGACAAGACTATATGATTTTGTAGGGATAACGTTCTTTAGCATTTGATATTTTGAAAGACATGATTGTTTGCTGGGATGCCTGAGTATTGATGTCTTTATGTCAAATTATAGACTATTGCTTTGAATCACTCATGTCTTAATATTCATGTCATGACTAGACATATGATCAAGTTTATGCTAGGTAGCAGTCCACAACAAAAACTAGATTTTTTTATCATTTACCTACTCAAGGACTGATACGTCTCCAATGTATCTATAATTTTTTATTGTTCCATGCTATTATATTACCCCTTTTGGATGTTTATGGGCTTTATTTTATGCATTTATATCATTTTTGGGACTAACCTATTAACCGGAGGCCCACCCCATATTGTTGTTTTATTCCCTGTTTCAGTATTCGAAGAAAGGAATATCAAACGGAGTCCAAACGGAATGAAACCTTTGGCATCGTGATTTTTTGGAAGAATATCATCCGGGAGACTTAGAGTTCACGTCAGAAGATCCTCGAGGAGGCCACAAGACAGGGGGGCGCCCACCCCCCTGGGCGCGCCCTACCCTCTCGTGGGCCCCTCGAGGCTCCCCCGACTGACTTCTTTCGCCTATATAAGCCTACGTACCCTAAAACCATCGAATATCAAGATAGATCAGGAGTTCCGCCGCCGCAAGCCTCTATAGCCACCAAAAACCTCTCGGGAGCCCGTTCCGGCACCCTGCCGGAGGGGGGGATCCCTTACCGGTGGCCATCTTCATCATCCCGGCGCTATCCATGACGAGGAGGGAGTAGTTCACCTTCGGGGATGAGGGTATGTACCAGTAGCTATGTGTTTGATCTCTTTCTCTCGTGTTCTCTCTATGGCACGATCTTGATGTATCATGAGCTTTGCTATTATAGTTGGATCTTATGATGTTTCTCCCCCTCTACTCTCTTGTGATGAATTGAGTTTTCCCTTTGAAGTTATCTTATCGGATTGAGTCTTTAAGGATTTGAGAACACTTGATGTATGTCTTGTCGTGTTTATCTGTGGTGACAATGGGATATCACGTGATCTACTTGATGTATGTTATGGTGATCAACTTGCGTGTTCCGCCCATGAACCTATGCATAGGGGCTGGCACACGTTTTCGTCTTGACTCTCCGGTAGAAACTTTGGGGCACTCTTTGAAGTACTTTGTGTTGGTTGAATAGATGAATCTGAGATTGTGTGATGCATATCGTATAATCATGCCCACGGATACTTGAGATGACAATGGAGTATCTAGGTGACATTAGGGTTTTGGTTGATTTGTGTCTTAAGGTGTTATTCTAATACGAACTCTTGAATAGATTGATCCGAAAGAATAACTTTGAGGTGGTTTCGTACCCTACCATAATCTCTTCGTTCGTTCTCCACTATTAGTGGCTTTGGAGTGACTCTTTGTTGCATGTTGAGGGATTGTTATATGATCTATCTATGTCATTATTGTTGAGAGAACTTGCACTAGTGAAAGTATGAACCTTAGGCCTTGTTTCCTACCATTGCAATACCGTTTACGCTCACTTTTATCATTAGTTACCTTGCTGTTTTTATATTTTCATATTACAAAAGCTTTATCTACTATCCATATTGCACTTGTATCACCATCTCTTCGCCGAACTAGTGCACCTATACAATTTACCATTGTATTGGGTGTGTTGGGGACACAAGAGAATCTTTGTTATTTTGTTGCAGGGTTGTTTGAGGGAGACCATCTTCATCCCGCGCCTCCTACGGATTGATAAACCTTAGGTCATCCACTTGAGGGAAATTTGCTACTGTCCTACAAACCTGTGCACTTGCAGGCCCAACAACATCTACAAGAAGAAGGTTGTGTTGTAGACATCAAGCTCTTTTTTGGCGCCGTTGCCGGGGAGGTGAGTGCTTGAAGGTATATCTTTAGATCTTGCAATCGAATCTTTTTGTTTCTTGTTTTATCACTAGTTTAGTTTATAAAAGGAAACTACAAAAAAATGGAATTGAGTTTGCCTCATACGCTTTATCTTTTTAATATCTTTTGTGAGAATGATGGAAAGGAAAATTGTGCTCAAGTGCTAGAAGAAGAAATCTATAGAATGCTTGGCATGAAATATGTGAATGATGAGCATGATTGCAATGTTGTTAGTATTAATTCCTTGAATATCCATGATGATAATGATATGCAAAGCCACAAGCTTGGGGAAGCTATGTTTGATGAAGATGATATTTTTTGTCCCCCAAGTTTTGATGAGCATATTTATTATGATGAAAGCATGCCTCCTACTTATGATGATTATATTGATGAAAGTGGGTTTGGAAGAGTGTCAACTTTAGGAAGTAGTGATCCCACTATTTTGGAGGATGTTGAATCTTATTGTGATGAATATGAAAGTGGATTTGGAAGAGTGTCAACTTTATTTAGTGATGATTCCACTATTTCGGAAGAGGTTCCAATTGATTATGAGAACAAAGTTCCTATCTATGATGATTATTGTGATGACTTGTATGCTATTAGGAATAATAATAACCATGAAACTTGTAATCATGATTTTAGTTTTCAATTGGATTATGCCTCACATGATAATTATTTTGTTTAGTTTGCTCCCACTACTATTCATGAGAAGAAATTTGCTTATGTGGAGAGTAGTAAATTTTCTAAGCAAGTAGGTCAGGAAAAGAATGCTTTAGGTGCTGGTTATGTTGTTGAATTCATTCATGATGCTACTGAACATTATTATGAGGGAGGAATATATGCTTGTAGGAATTGCAATAATGTCAAGTTTCCTCTCTATGTGCTTAAAATCTTGAAGCTATGCTTGTTTTACCTTCCTATACTAGTTGATTATTATTCCCATAAGTTGTTTGCTCACAAAATCCCTATGCATAGTAAGTGGGTTAGGCTTAAATGTGCTAGTCATATGCTTCATGATGCTCCCGTTATGTTTCAATTCTTATCTTTTATGTGAGCATCATCGCCATCATCATGCCTAACTAGAAAGGCTTTAGAGAAAAGCACTTGTTGGGAGACAACCCAATATTTATCCTTACTGTTTTTGTGTGTTCACATGATTATTCTACTGTAGTAATCATTTTTTATAGCTTTTGTTTCAATAAAGTGCCAAGTAAGACCTTTAGGATGGCTTTTGGTGATAGTTGTGTTGATCCTGCTGAAAATCAGAAACTTTTGCACCCAGTAAATTAGTTTTGTTAATTCACAGAAACATTCTTTGGATCTGATTCTTTTTTCTCTGCATTGATACACAAATTTCTTAGGACTTCCTAATTTGTTAGAATTGTTGGAGTTCCATAAGTATACGTTTGATACAGATTACTACAGACTGTTCTGTTTTTGACAGATTCTGTTTCCTATGTGTTGTTTGCTTATTTTGATGAATCTATGAGTAGTATCGGAGGGTATGAACCATAGATAATTTGGAGTACAGTAGATATTACACCAATATTAATTTATAATGAGTTCATTACAGTACCTAAGTGGTGGTTTTATTTTCTTATACTAACGGAGCTTACGAGTTTTCTGTTGAGTTTTGTGTTGTGAAGTTTTCAAGTTTTGGGTAGAGATTTGATGGACTATGGAATAAGGAGTGGCAAGAGCCTAAGCTTGGGGATGCCCAAGGCATCCCAAGGTAATATTCAGGGACAACCAAGATCCTAAGCTTGGGGATGCCCCGGATGGCATCCCCTCTTTCATCTTCGTTCATCGGTAAACTTTACTTGGAGCTATATTTTTATTCACCACATGATATGTGTTTTGCTTGGAGCGTCATTTTATCTTGTTATTATATGCTTTATGTCATTTAGAATAATGTTTTGCATCTTTAGTTTCAATAAAAATGTCAAGGATAGCCTTTACCATGCTTATTTTGCTAGTATACATGTTGCTGTTTGAAAACAGAAAGTTTACCGCTGTTGCAAAAATTCCCTAGAAAAGTCAGAGAATGGTATAATGTTAAAACCTTTTGCATAATGAGCTCTGATAAATTTACTACAGTGGTAATTTTCTCTAATAATTTTTGGAGTTAGGCAACTATTGATACTCTTGCATTCTTTACAGACTGTACTGTTTTGGCGGATTGCTGTTATGGTTGCATTGTTTGCATATGTTTGCTTTTTAATGATTCTATTTGAGGATAGGAGTATTAAATATGCAGAGGCATTTAGTATGCAATGTTGAATAATAATTTTAGTGATTTGTTACAGTAGAAAATGATAAGGTTTTGCATTGTTTTATACTAACCTATCTCACGAGTTCTTGTTGAGTTTGGTGTGGATGAAGCTTTTGATAAAAAAAAGAAACCATGATATGGGAGGAATTAAGGAGACACAAAAGTTCAAGCTTGGGGATGCCCAGGGCACCCCAAGATAATATTTCAAGAAGTATCAAGCATCTAAGCTTGGGGATGCCCCGATAGGCATCCCACCTTTCTTCTTCAACAATTATCCGTTAGTATCGGTTGAGCCTAAGTTTTTGCTTCTTCACATGAGTTGTGCTATCCTTGCAATGTCATTTTATTTTATCTTGCTTTCTGTTTGAATACAATACCAAGATCTTAAATCCCTTAATGTTAGAGAGTCTTCACATAGTTGCACAATTATTCGACTACTCATTGATCTTCACTTATATGTTTCGGAGTAGTTTGTCATTTGCTCTAGTGCATCACTTATATCTTTTAGAGCATGGCGGTGGTTATACTTTGTAGAAATTGCTAGTCTCTCATGCTTCACTTATATTATTTTGAGAGTCTTTTAGAACAGCATGGTATTTGCTATGGTTACAAAGTTGGTCCTAGAATGATGAGCATCCAAGTTGGGTATAATAAAAACTATCATAGAAAAGGATTGGATGATATGATCAATTTGATGCTTGATAATTGTTTTGAGATATGGAGGTCGTGATATTAGAGTCATGCTAGTTGAGGTGATTATGAAAAATACTTGTGTTGAGGTTTGTGATTCCTGTAGCATGCATGTATGGTGAACCGCTTTGTGATGAAGTTGGAGCACAATTTTATTTATTGATTGTCTTCCTTATGAGTGGCGGTCGGGGACAAGCGATGGTCTTCTCCTACCAATCTATCCCCCTAGGAGCATGCGCGTAGTACTTTGGTTTTTGATGACTTCTAGATTTTGGCAACAAGTATATGAGTTCTTTTGACTAATGTTGAGTCCATGGATTATACGCACCTCACCCTTCCACCATTGCTAGCCTCTCTTGTACCGCGCAACTTTCGCCGGTACCATACACCCACTATATACCTTCCTCAAAACAGCCACCATACCTACCTATTATGGCATTTCCATAGCCATTCCGAGATATATTGCCATGCAACTTTTCACCGTTCCGTTCATATGACACACATTACTTTTGTCATATTGCTCTTTGCATGATCATGTAGTTGACATTGTATTTGTGGCAAGGCCACCTTCATAATTTTCATACATGTCACTCTTGATTCATTGCATATCCCGGTATACCGCCGGAGGCATTCATATAGAGTCATATCTTGTTCTAGCTTTGAGTTGTAATTCTTGAGTTGTAAATCCATAAAAGTGTGATGATCTTCATTATTAGAGCATTGTCCTAGTGAGGAAAGGATGATGAAGACTATGATTCCCCCACAAAGCGGGATGAGACTTCAGACTTTACAAAAAGAAAAAAAGAAAGAAAGAAAAAAAGAGAAAGGCCAAAAAGAAAAAAGAGAAAAGGCCAAAGGAAAAAAATAAAAAGAAAAAAATAAAATGAGAGAAAAAGAGAGAAGGGACAATGCTACTATCTCTTTTTCCACACTTGTGCTTCAAATTAGCACCATGATCTTCATGATAGAGAGTCTCATATGTTGTCACTTTCATATACTAGTGGGAATTTTTCATTATTGAACTTGGCTTGTATATTCCAATGATGGGCTTCCTCAAAGTGCCCTAGGTCTTCGTGAGCAAGCGAGTTGGATGGACACCCACTTAGTTTCTTTTGTTGAGCTTTCATATATTTATAGCTCTAGTGCATCCATTGCATGGCAATCCCTACTCACTCACATTGACATCTATTAATGGGCATCTCCATAGCCCATTGATACGCCTAGTTGATGTGAAAATATCTTCTCCTTTTTGTCTTCTCCACAACCACCATTCTATTCCACATATAGTGCTATGTACATGGCTCACGCTCATGTATTGCGTGAAAGTTGAAAGAGTTTAACATTATTAAAGTATGAAACAATTGGTTGGCTTATCATCGGGGTTGTGCATGATTAAATACTTTGTGTGATGAAGATAGAACAACAGCCAGACTCTATGATTTTGTAGGGGTAACTTTCTTTGGCCATGTTATTTTGAGAAGACATGATTACTTTGATTAGTATGCTTGAAGTATCATCATTTTCATGTTAATATGAACTTTTATTTTGTATCATTTGGATCTGAACATTGATGCCACAATAAAGAAAATTACATTGAGAATTATGCTAGGTAGCATTCCACATCAAAAATTCTGTTTTTATCATTTACCTACTCGAGCACGAGCGGGAATTAAGCTTGGGGATGCTTGATATGTCTCCAATGTATCTAGAATTTTTTATTGTTCCATGCTATTATATTACCCCTTTTGGATGTTTATGGGCTTTATTTTACGCATTTATATCATTTTTGGGACTAACCTATTAACCGGAGGCCCAGCCCATATTGTTGTTTTATTACCTGTTTCAGTATTCGAAGAAAAGGAATATCCAACGGAGTCCAAACGGAATGAAACCTTCGGCATCGTGATTTTTTGGAAGAATATCATCCGGGAGACTTGGAGTTCACGTCAGAAGATCCTCGAGCAGGCCACGAGACAGGGGGCGCGCCCACCCCCCCCCCCCACCCCCCGGGCGCGCCCTACCCTCTCGTGGGCCCCTCGAGGCTCCCCCGACCGACTTCTTTCGTCTATATAAGCCTACGTACCCTAAAACCATCGAATATCAAGATAGATCGGGAGTTCCGCCGCCGCAAGCCTCTGTAGCCACCAAAAACCTCTCGGGAGCCCGTTCCGGCACCGTGCCGGAGGGGGGATCCCTCACCGGTGGCCATCTTCATCATCCCGGCGCTATCCATGACGAGAAGGGAGTAGTTCACCTTCGGGGCTGAGGGTATGTACCAGTAGCTATGTGTTTGATCTCTCTCTCTCTCGTGTTCTCTCTATGGCACGATCTTGATGTATCACGACCTTTGCTATTATAGTTGGATCTTATGATGTTTCTCCCCCTCTACTCTCTTGTGATGAATTGAGTTTTCCCTTTGAAGTTATCTTATCGGATTGAGTCTTTAAGGATTTGAGAACACTTGATGTATGTCTTGCCGTGTTTATCTATGGTGACAATGGGATATCACGTGATCCATTTGATGTATGTTTTGGTGATCAACTTGCGGGTTCCACCCATGAACCTATGCATAGGGGTTGGCACACGTTTTCGTCTTGACTCCCCGGTAGAAACTTTGGGGCACTCTTTGAAGTACTTTGTGTTGGTTGAATAGATGAATCTGAGATTGTGTGATGCATATCGTATAATCATGCCCGCAGATACTTGAGGTGACAATGGATTATCTAGGTGACATTAGGGTTTTGGTTGATTTGTGTCTTAAGGTGTTATTCTAGTACGAACTCTTGAATAGATTGATCCGAAAGAATAACTTTGAGGTGGTTTCGTACCCTACCATAATCTCTTCGTTCGTTCTCCGCTATTAGTGGCTTTGGAGTGACTCTTTGTTGCATGTTGAGGGATTGTTATATGATCTATCTATGTTGTTATTGTTGAGAGAACTTGCACTAGTGAAAGTATGAACCTTAGGCCTTGTTTCCTACCATTGCAATACAGTTTACGCTCAGTTTTATCATTAGTTACCTTGTTGATTTTATATTTTCAGATTACAAAAACCTTTATCTACTATCCATATTGCACCTGTATCACCATCTCTTCGCCGAACTAGTGCACCTATACAATTTACCATTGTATTGGGTGTGTTGGGGACACAAGAGACTCTTTGTTATTTGGTTGCAGGGTTGTTTGAGAGAGACCATCTTCATCTTACGCCTCATACGGATTGATAAACCTTAGGTCATCCACTTGAGGGAAATTTTCTACTGCCCTACAAACCTGTGCACTTGCAGGCCCAACAACGTCTACAAGAACAAGGTTGTGTAGTAGACATCAAGGACGAGTAGGAATTAAGCTTGGCGATGCTGATATGTCTCCGTCGCATCTCAGTTTTTTGATTGTTTCATGCCAATATTGTTCAACTTTTACATACTTTTGGCAACTTTTTATATGATTTATTTGGACTAACTTACTAATCCAGTGTCCAGTGTCAGTTCCTATTTTTTGCATGTTTTTGTCTCGCAGAAAATCCATATCAAATGAAGTCCAAATGCGATAAAAATTGCCGGAGAATTATTTTGGAATATATGTGATTTTTAGGAGGCGGAATCAATGCAAACGGGGGCCCATAGAGCCCACAACCAACTAGGGCGCGCCACAAGCCCCAGACGCGCCCTGGTGTATTGTGCCCTCCTCGAATGTCGGTTGGATTCCTTCTTCTGGCGCGAGAAAGATAATTTATGGAAAAAAACCGTGTAGAAATTTCAGCGCAATCAGTGTTACGGATCTTCGGGAATTTAAGAAACCATGAAGGTCCAGATCTGGGGAGCGCAAAACAGAAGAGAACAGAGAGACAGATCCAATCTCGGAGGGGCTCTCGACCCTCCACCGCCATGGAGGCCATGGACAAAGGGGAAACCCTCCTCCCATCTAGGGGGGAGGTCAAGGAAGAATAAGAAGGACGGGGGCTCTCTCCCCCTCTCTCCCGGTGGCGCCGGAGTGCGGCCGGGGCTAGGATCGAGATGGCAATCTACATAAACAATCTTGCTACCGTCAACACCAAGTTTCTCCCCCTCTATGCAGCAGTGTAACACCTCTTCTCCCCGCTGTAATCTCTACTTAAACATGGTGCTCAACTCCATATATTATTTCCCAATGATCTATGGTTATCCTATGATGTTAATATGTTCCTGGTTTGCTTATGGTGGGTTGCCAGAGTGACAGAAGCATAAACCCGAGTAAGTGGGGTATGGCGTATGGGAGTAAAGAGGACTTGATACTTAATGATCTTTAGTACTTGCGGATGCTTGCTAGAGTTCCAATCATAAGTGCATATGATCCAACTAGAGAAAGTATGTTAGCTCATGCCTCTCCCTCATGTAAAATTGCAAGAATGATTACCGGTACTTGTTATCGATTGCCTAGGGACAAATAACTTTCTTGTTGATAAAAACCCTTTTACTAAACACCTAACTTTTACTATCTCGCAGAATACTTTCATACTTGTTCTAGTTAAAGCAAACATCAAGTGTGCATAGAGTTGTATCGATGGTCGATAGAACTTGAGGGAATATTTGTTCTGCATTTAGCTCCTCGTTGGGTTCAACACTCTTATTTATCGAAGAAGGCTACAAATGATCCCCTATAATTGTTGGTTATCCATAGTCACCTCGCCCTTAACTAGTCTTTGTTTATTCTGCATCTCCTGTTTCGAGTTACTAATCTTAGCAACTGACCCGGTATCAAATACCCAGGGGTTACTACGAACACTAGTAAGGTACACATCAATAACTTGTATATAAAATATAACTTTGTTCACTTTGCCATCCATCTTGTCCGGAAAATG